>OY728126.1:1810171047-1820171047 GCA_963277665.1 Viscum album | reverse complement strand
TCATGATATTGAAAAGACAATCTCAATGAAATGATCCTCAAAAAAATTTAATGCCACCTCACACACCCCCAAATCATTGTTCGAAGGCTCACATACAAAGTAATCATAATGAAAATTAACCCTCTCTTATTGTTATTATCTTTTTATTTTTTTCTATTTTTCATTTTTTTGAATGTCATGTTTGGAATAAACCTCACCTCCACCACCTAACCACATGTGATAAAAATCATTGGTCTAGAAAATGGTGATTTTTTATTCTCCCAATTAACAACCCATTTTTTTATTTTTATTTTTATTTTTTTTATCAGTAAGGGGGATATAAAATGTAATATAATGAATGTAAATATGAAACTTCCCTCAAATCCCATGAAAACACCATATAGTCTCCCCTCAAGATATCACATCCCATATCCACCATAAACAACCCTTCCACCACACTCATTCAATTAAATATCATGAAAAATACAAATAGATGGGTAAGAAAATAAATACTATCTTGTAACATGGATTAATTTTATCAAGTTCATACATTGATTATATGGGATAAATGAGGATAAATGTGTAGGTGGGTCTTAGGATACAAGGTCTCATTAATAAAATGCCTCAATCATTTCAAAATTAAATATTTACAGTCATAGCTTGGACAATATAACAACTCATGTTCTAGTCGGTTTATATGCCTCAAGATTCACTCAAGAAGTATGCTTAGAAAAATATGAAATATTTAGTTCATAATCCTATCAGGAATGGAAATAGAATATGAGTCAATTAGATCATGGAATAAAAATGAATAATCAGTTTACTCAATTCATGTTTTTAGGAATCAACATCATGAAAACAAATCATATCCATGATTATTTTAAGGGAATTGAAAATTAAGGTATGAAAGTGACTTTTAAAATTTTCATTTATATCTTTTCATTTATGACCATCATATTTCAAATTTTCCAACATGTCAAAATATTTCTCCTTGGTGATGATATCTCCTTTATTAGTGAGTACATTAAAAAAATTAAAGCATTTTTTTGGGTGAATCAGTTTCAATTCAGTTCATGCAACATTTCCATTCATTCATAAATTTTTCATTTTATTTAATCTACTATAAAAAACTAGGGGTTAATAGATATAAAAAATTAATACTAATACTCCCCTTTAATAGATTATTCTAGATAAGCCTATCAGGTTCTATCTATCTGGGTTCATGATGTTAACTATGATTACAGGACGTGTGATGTTCTTGTTTTTAACCTCTTGAATCTCTTATTTATTCTTCCTTCTAGGGACCTGAAATATAATAATAAAAAATTAAATTAAAGGACACTTATCATTTAAAAGTTTGGATCAAGTAGGTAATGATTTAAACCATGGGGAGATTTATTTAATTTATAAAATCTATGTCCTAATTTTTTTTTAAATCTAGGTTTCCTCTCGGTAACTACCCTTTTTTATAACCATTTGTCTATACGTTTTACCTTTGTTAGTTAATTGGGGCATGATACAAAGCTAACCATCATTGATTTAATTACTTCTATATATTCTATGCATCTAGGGTTGGCTGTCGTTTCCTCTTCCATTGGTTCATCATGGCTGGTGGTGGGATGGAATTTGAGGATAGATGTGATTAAAATAATAAGAAATCAAAATCTGTCCAGGTTTTATAGTCTGCCTAGTCCACTACTGATTTTTCCTTTTCTTCTTGTGGTTTAAATTTTTGAGTGGCTTCTTCAGTTAGAGCCTCATTGTTATTTTCCAATTCTAGAAATTTTAGGAGGGATTCCCATTCATTTTCAGTCTCAAGAATATATGTGAGGTAGATGGATATTTTATCATTTTCCTCTTCCTTTTGTTTTTTTTCATCCATCGCAAATTCATTTGATTATACCTCCTTGGCCTCCGGATCATCCTTCTTTACCTCTTATTATTTCTCGAATTCTATGGATTGTATTAATCTGACATCCTCCTCCTCTTCCTCTTCAACCACATAATCAAAAAATTCCTTCATTTTCCTTTCCACTTCATTATGTAGTTGAAAAATGAATTATCTTCAATATTGTTGATATTTTTTTATATATATATGGGATGCATCAGGTTCTGAAATATCTTCTAAATCAATAGGATATTCTTTTTCAGTGTTCCCAACATACTTCGAGTAATGTTCATTGATATCTTCCTTTGTTTTTTCAACATTTTCATTCCTATAGTATTGACTTCCTCAGCCATTGGATATTATTCATCTTTTAACTAACCAATCCCTGTATTCGATTTTAATGGTATGTTGCATACTAGGGAATTTAAATTTTAAATAACATGAGAAAGTTGAGTAATGAATTCTCCATAGTGAGTTGGGCTTCATGATCATTCATATGTTTATCCAACAATAGAATGAACATGGTGAGCAATGTAATTAGCCTATCTAAAAAGATCTTTTCTTGAGGTTCTTGGAAGGAATGGTCTTCTTGAATAAAATTCTTTTGAGGTTCCTTTAGTTTAATAGCTTGGAAATCCTCATCCTCTAGACATATATCATCTTCAAAAAAACATGTATCAATATTATAAACTATTTAAAGGAAAAAATTAAAATTCGAAATGATTTGGAATGATGAGTAGTTAATTATCCATGCTCCCTGAGTGTAGCCTCATTAATGTCCATCCTTTTTTCCATCACTTCAATTAACTGGGTGAGAAATATGTTTAGTCTTTCTTCATGATTATGATATTGATTTTGTTGAAAGTATGAGTTATAATGTGTCTACTTTTTGAACCCACAATTCCCTTGGTATCCTTGATATTCAAGAGATCCTATGTCAGGCTGATAGTAGGTTTTTTTCCACTATGGAGGTTGGAATTCAGCATACTCAATTGAATATTAATCATTTTGGCCAATTCTTTTCTGTTTCCACTCTTTTAAATTTAGTGTTTCTCATGCAGTCAGATGCTCCATATATTCATTGAATTTTGATGGTAGTGTGGTATAATACTGGGTCATTTGAAAACTCATCTTACACACCATCAAACACTACCAAAAGCATAATATATAATAAAAAAATTAATAAAATATTAATTAACTAACAAAAATAAATAAATAGAAATGGGATAAAAAAATCCTTTGACCCAAGAAATTAGTCTCAAGTCATCTGTAACGCTTCGCTACTCCCCGACAATGGAAGAAAAATTTGATGTGCCTGAAAGGTGTCTTTAATTCCTCTAGGAGGGAGTAAAATTAGAAATTTATATAGTTTCAAACCATACTGACTACAAAGGAGTAGTATAGGATAATTGTGGGGTCGAATCCATATAGAGCAGGGAATGCAGCTATGAAAACTATTAACTAAAGGTTAGGTCATTCCAATTCCAGTTTCATTTAATTAAACTAATGATGAAATAAATAAATTATAATAAATAATCAGAAGGGAGTGGAATTATCTTCCATGATAAGTTTTTCTAATTAAATTAATTCATATTTACTCAAAAAATAATTACATCCAATAGCTACACAAAAAAATAGTTTCATCAATAGAATAAATGATCATTATTTATAAAACTAACCTAGATTCCCAATTCATCATGTTTAGATGAATAAAAATGGCTAGAGTTCCTTACGTTTAGAATTCCAAAGTAGAAGAGTAATTTTATTCAATGATCTGGAAAAAATCATCTCAATCATGTTTGGGATTTTACATTATTGAAACATATGGTCAACGATTCAATGATGAATAAATTAGTTGTGTAGGCTCAACATGATATTATTGGATTTAATAATCTATATGTGAAAAGGTAAATCAAAAAATGATTGTACACACCCCCTTTAACCGATCCTGCTCTCCCCTATGGGGTTTAGTCGATCATCTTTGGGTGGTATCTAATGATGAATAGACCAATACCCAGAGTGAGAGAGATTAGAAAAGGTTGATGGAGAAGGATATATAATTAAAAGAGAGGTTGGAATTAAAATATAAAGCATTCAATGATTACACAAAATAAAGGAAAGAAAAAACCCAAAAAAATATATAAGGAAGTCTCTCGGTGGTCACTCTTCCTCCCTCAAGTTCTGAGTATGTTGGAAGGGCAGTTGAGGATAGTATTTATAGGAGTTTGTCCCAAATCACATGGAATGTGTCGCATTTAATTTTCAGTGTATAGTTTTCATCAAAGCGTGTACCTATCATACACATCAGGCACTTCATATCTGATTTTTCCTCTACTGCGTTGAATAGGTGGAATCTTCGTACACTGGTTTAACTCTGTTTGCGCCATGTGCTGGAGTCACACGGTCACATCATGTTCCATCATCACAGATTATTCTACGTGGTCTACAGCATATTGCGAACTAATACTACATGTTGTGTACTCTCAATACACGATGTGTACCAGTTCTGATCATGAATTTCTAGCATTATTTTCTCTCAAAAATCCGGCATTGCACCACTTTTCTTCACTCGTGGCACGAAGTATTGTTTTGTTCCCTGTTTTCCATGTTTTCATTATTGTTCTGCACATGTCAATACTACATAATAATATTCAAAACATTAATACCAAGAACATAAATTATATCAAATCGATTAATATGCAATGAATTCATATGTAAAAACCCATCAAAATATGTATGAAAAATAGATTTATCAAATACTCCCACACTAAAATATTTTCTCATCCTCGATTAAAACCTAAACATAAAAGTACCAAGGGTCCATACATCAACAAGGTAATTTTCAAAATCTGATGCTCATAAAACAGTTTATAACTAAATAAAGTAAAATCACAAAACATACCGAATTAAAAATCCAAAAATCCGGCTTCATTTGTAATGAGAAATTCACAACATTTTTCCATTTTCAAACACAATTTTCAACATTTTATCAGCACCCATTCCATTTATGATTTACATTGCCATTTAATTTTTCCACTCATATCTCATGGTAAAAATTAATGGATTTTTTCTCATACCTCAAGTGCATGTTCCAAACTATAGGCTTGCATTGAATCAACTTTATCCACCACTTAAAGACAAATATCATAGTTAATCATGAGGGATTTGAAATAAGGATCATATGACTCTGTGGCTGAGGGTAGGTTGGTAAAATATCAAAAATCAAATAAGATTCAAGGAGGAGGCTAAACTATAACATATAATTCATGATATTCAAAAGACAATCTCAATGAAACTCTCCTCACAATTATTTAATTCCACCTCACAAACCTCCCAAAGCATAGTGTGAAGACTTATAGATAAAGTAAACATAACGAAAATAACCCTCTCTTGTTGTTGTTATTTTTTTCTTCTTTTTTATCTTTTTCATTTTTTTTAAAGTTATGATTGGAATAAACCTCACAACCACCACCTAACTATATGTGATAAAAATCATTGGTTTAGAAAAAGGTGGGTTTTTATTCTCCCATTTCACACAACTAGAAATAAGATCTATACCAACGGTTTTGGGAAAATTGTTGGTATAGTTCACTTATATAGACTTATACAAACGCTTTGTCCAAAACCGTTGGTATGGGTCACTAATTTGGACATATGCCAACAATTTTGGACAATCCATTGGTATAGTGGGGACATATACCAACGGTTTGGGGAAAACTGTTGGTATAGGTCACTTATATGGACCAACGCCAACAGTTTTGGGCAAACCTCTGGTATTGGTACATAATAGAGACCCTATACCAACGGTTTTCCCCAAAATGTTAGTATAGGTCCCCCCCTATACCAACGGTTTGTCCAAAACCGTTGGAATAGGTCCCAAAATCAAAGAATCTATACCAACAGTTCTCAAAACCGTTGGTATAGTTACATGTATTTTTTATGGAATCTTCTTGCAGAGAACATGAAATAAATCAAAATTTAAATTATTTATGATAATAAATATATATATATATATATATATATATATATATATGAAATTATGTTCAAAAAAGTTACGTTTGGTTAGTGGTAAGGTGGTTCAATCATAAACTGCAGGTACTGGGATCAAAACCCACCGAATGCTTCTTTTTTTGAAATATATATACCAACGGTTTTATGTAACTGTTGTTATATATTTTTCATATTACTTATACCAACGGTTTTTAAAATCATTGGTATAGTTCTATACTAATGTTTTTGGGAAAACCATTGGTATAGACCTATCCCTATGGCTTACTTAGACACGGTTCTCCAAACCGTTGGTATAGGATATACCAACAGTTTGGAGGCCTATACCAGTGGTTTCAAACTGTTGGTATAGGGTATTTTTCTACTAGTGTCACAACCCATTTTTCATTCTTTTCATTCTTTTATCCACAAGAGGATTATACAGTGGATTATAATGAATTTATATATGAACCTTACCCACAGTCCCATGAAAACACCTTGTAGTCTCCCCTCAAGATTTTTCATCTGATGTCCACTATAAACAACCCTTCCCCCATACTTTTTTAATTCAATACCATAAAAAATAAAAAGATATGGGTTGGAAAGTAAATAATAGCTTGTAATATGGTTTAATTTTAACAAGTTCATCTGTGGATTCTATGAGATAAAGGAGGATTAATGTGAAGGTGGGTATCAAAATACAAGGGATCATTAATAAAATGACTCAATCATTTCAAAATTGAAATTTTACATTCATAGCTTTGACAAGATAAAAATGAAAGTTATAGTCAGTTTACATGCCCTAAGATCCAATCAAATAGTTTGCTCAGAAAAATAAGAATTATTTAGTTCATAATCATTTCCAATTTTTCAAAATATTTCTCCTCAGTTCTAATGTCTCCTTGTTCAGTGAGTATAGGAAAAAAATAATCATTTTTGTGGGTGAATCTGATTTAATTCAGTTCATACAACAATTCTATTCATCCAAATTCTTTTCATTTTTTTCATATTCTAAAAAAAACTAGGGGTGAAAAAATATAAAATTTTAACACCAATGCACCCTTCTATCATTTCTTCTGGATAAGACTATCAGGTTCTCTCTATCCAGGTTCACAACATAAACTATGATTTCACGATGTGTGATTTTTATGTTTTCAGCCTCTTAAATCACTTATTGTTTCTTCCTTCCAGGAACATGAAATATAAAAATAAACAATGAAATTACAGAACACTTGATATTTAAAAATTTGGATCTAGTAGGTAAAGATTTCAACTATGGGGAAATTTATTTAAACTAACAAATCTATGTCCTACAAATAAATTTTAAAATCTAGGTTTCCTACCAGTATCTTCCCTTTTTTATATTTGTTTGGCTCGACCTTTTACCTTTTTTGGATAATTTGAACATGGTACAAAGATAACCATATTGGATTTAACCACTTCTTGATTTGTTATGCATCCGGTTTTTTTATCGTTTCCTCCTCCATCGGTTCATCATAGCTAGTGGTGGGATGCAATTTGATGATAGATGTTATGAAAATAATAATAAATTGAAATCTATCCAAGTTTTATAGTTTTCATGATCCATAGTTGATTCTTCCTTTTCTTCTTCAGGTTTATATTTTTGAATGCCTTCTTCAGTTGGGGCCTCATTTTTCTTCTCTTCTTCTTTAAAATGTAGGAGGGAGTCCCATTCATCATCAGTCACAAGAATACCGATTAGTTCAATGAATGTTTTCATATTTTCCTCTTCCTTTAGTTTTTATTCTTCCATCACAAATTCATTTGATAGTAGCTTCTTTACCTCCTGATCATCCTTATTTACCACGTGTTCATTCTCTAATTCTATATATTTAATTACTTTGGCCTACTCTTATTCATCCTCTTCAACCATCTAATCACAAATTTATATCATTTTTCTTTCTTCTTCATCATGCTGTTTTAAAAGGAATTCTCTTTGTTATTGTTGGTATTTTTGTATATGTAGAAGGGGTTCCTCAGGTAATTAAACATATTCCAAATATAGAGGATCATATTTTTTTCATGTTGCCAACATACTCCAAGAAATGTGTATTTTTCTCTATCTCTATTTTTAAAACTTTTCATTTCTATGGTATTGACTTCCTCCACCATTTGATATTCTTCATCTTCAAACCAATAATTCCCTATATTATATTTCAATGGTATATTTCATAATAGGTAATTTAAATTTCAAATAACATGAAAAAGGGGAGTAATATATTCTCCCTCTTTAGTGAGTTCGGTTTCCTGATCACTCATATGCTTATTCAATAATGGAATAAACATGGTGAGAAATGCAGTTAGTATATCATCTGATCACTTATCCTAAGATTCTTGGAAGGAATGGTCTTCTTGAATAAAATTATTTTGATTTTTATTTTTTTAATAGCTTGTACATCCCCCTCCTATTGACATACATCATCTACAAAACAAAATATACCAATAATAGAGACTATTTGAAGGAAAAAAATTAAAATTCTAAATTATTTGGGCAAGGTGAGTAGTCAATTCTCCCCACTCGCTGAGTTCAGCCTCATTATTGCCCATAATTATTTCCATCACTTTAATGCACTGGTTGAAAATCTGGTTAGTCTTTCTTCTTGATTCTTCTCCTTAGTTTGTTAAAAGTTAGAGTTATAATGTGTGTACTACTCATCCCCGCAATTTCATTGGAAGATTTAATACTCAGGAGCACCTACGTATGGCTGTTAGTATGTTTCATTCTACTATGGAAGTTGTAATTTATCATACTAAATCGAATACAACTCGTTCTGGCTATCATTTTGTTGTGTCCACCCTTATGAATTTAGTGCTTCCCATGAATTCAGATAATCCAGATGTTTATTAACTTTTTATGGTGGTGTGGCATAATAATAGGGTATTTGAAAACTCCTCCTACACACCATGAAACACTACCAAAACATAATATATGAAACAAAAATTCCAACAAAATTAATTAACTAAACTAATATTAGTAAATAAAAATGGGATAAGAAAATTCTTTGACATAATCAATCAGTCTTGAGTCATCTGCAATGCTTCACTGATCCCAGACAACAGCACCAAAAATTGATATGCCCAAAATGCATCATTAATTCCTCTAGGTGTGAGTCAAATTATAAATTTATATAGTCTTGAACCATACTATCTACAAAGATTTTGTATATAATTATTGTGGGTTCAAACCCATAGAGAGCGGGGAACACAACTATGAAATCTCTTAACTAAATCTTAGGTCATTCTAATTTTAGTTTGATTTAATTAAACTAATGATACAAAAATGAAATTCTAATAGAGAAGCAGAGGAGCGTAGAATCTATTTCAAAGAGAGTTTTTTCTAAATAAATTAATTCATCTTTACTTGAAAAATAATTATATCCAATATTTACGCAGCCAAATAGTTTCATCGATAGAATAAATGATCATTCCTTATAAAAATACCATAGAATCCCAATTCATCATGTTTAGATGAATCAAAATGGATAGAGTGCATTAAGTTTATAATTCCAAAGAATAAGAGTAATTTTATTCAATGTTCATGAAAAAATAAACTCAATCATAATGGGGTTTGTTAATTATTGAAAAATGTGGTCAATGATTCAATGATTAATAAAGTAGATGTGCATGATCAACATGATACTGTTGAATGAAAACATATTCACGAGAAAAGTTAAATCGAACAATGATGGTACATACCCCCTTTAACTGATCCCACTCTCCCCTAAGGGGTTTACCTGATCATCATCGGGTGATCACTGATGATGAATAAACCAATACCCATAATGGATATATTAGAAAAGAGTGAAGGGGATGGATAGGTAACGAAAAGAGAGGTTGGAATTAAAATATAAATAATTCAATGATTTCATAAAATAAAGGAAATAAAAACAAATCCAAAAGAAAAAACTATCTTTCGAAGCTTCCCAATGGTTTTTCTTTCTCCCTCAAGTCCAGAGTATGTTGGAAAGGTGGTCGGGGATGGTATTTATAGGTTTTTCTTCAGAAACCCATAGCATTCATCGCATTTAATTTTCAATGTATAATCATTGTCAGGATGTGTAACTAGCATAAACATTGTGTACTTTAGATCCAATTTTTCCTCTGCTACGTTGAATCCACATAGATATCAATCTCCGATTTGACTCTGGTTACACAATGTACTGGAGTTACATGACAAGTACTTTGTGTTCACAGCATGTTCCATCATCACGAATTGTTCTACGCATTCTGCATCATGTAACAAACTAATACTACATGTTTTTTACTCTTAGTACATGATGTGTACCGGATCTGCTCCATAATTTCTATCTTAATTTTCTCTCATAAATTCGATGTCGCACTGCTTCACTTCGCTCGTGGCACGAAGTGTCGTTTTGTTCCTCTTTTTTCAGGTTTTCTTTATTTTGTAGCACAAGTCAATATTGTATAAGAATTTTCAAAACATTGTTACTAGGCACATATATTATATCAAATCAATTAATATGTAAGGAATTAATATGTAAAAACCCATCAAAATATGTATGCAAAATAGACTTATCACCTGGCCATACTAATGTAAATTGTGCATAGGCTCCCAATAATTATTATCTTCTTGGATGATATATCCTTCTAAAATGATTTTGAGACAAGATATCCCAGGGTAGTAAGGTAGGATTTATATCCACCAATGAAGCATGGGTTCATATAGATGCTTCCAAGGGTGGTGGATCTGATCCATAGGCTAAGGGGGATGTTCATGTTGTTTATAAAGCACATATATGAGTTGAGTATGGTCATATTTATGAAGTGGAGTATTTATTAATGGAATATGGAGATGGGTTGACTATGGTTATAGGTGTGGTATTTATTTCTTCTTCTATGGTTCTAGATTTATTTGATACATGTGCTAATTGTTCTTTCATTTCATCAAAGTCAATTAATGTGTTGGGATTGTGTTTGAGACTTATGTCGTACTTGTTAGATATTTCCATGACTTTGTAAAATAGGTATGAATGTGGTTTTACGTTCCCCAAGTGTCTGGTGCTGATAGCCGACTTTAAGGTGGCATGGGACTTTTTAGTTCTTGATATTGACATCTTTGAATTGATTATCAACATGGATTGGATGATGAGTGTTATGTATCAGATATACTATTATCATAATTGGGTATAGTTCTTATCTACCAATGAGGTCACTCATGTTTTTCAGGGTGAGTGGGAATCCAGATTAGGAAGGAAATGGTAGTTTGTTTCTTATGATGGGATAGTATCAAGCAGTTTTCAAGGATGTTTCTTGATACAGTTAACCCTTTCTTAGGAAGTTAGCTTCCTTCAATGGTGTGTGGGTACCCTAAGGTCTTTCTAAATTTTTTTCCTTGTTTTCCTCTATATAAAGAGATATTGTGTTTACCGCTGACCTACTCACTGGTACAATTTCCATTTCTTTTCCATATTTTCAAATGGTACCTACTAAGTTGGTGGAAGTTAAGGTCTAGCTTGAGAACCTAGAAGCTAAAGAATTTATTCATCATGTCCCATCGCCATGGGCTTCATATGTACTTTTTTTAATAAGGTATATAGATGTATCAAAATTCTTATTGACTATGGGATGTTTAATCGGCTAACTGTTAAGAATAAAAATCCTTTTCATAGATGTGATGATCTTTTTGACTAGCATAGAGGTGCATATTGGTTTTCAAGGATTGAAATTCGGTCAGGGTACCGCCATCTAAGGGTCCAAGTATAGTATATACCAAAGACAGTGTTTAGTTACTTGTGTAAGAATTTTGAGTTTCTAGTTATGTCATTAATTTATAATAATACTCTAGTAGTATTTATGGATTTTATATACTTTATAATTCATCGGTTCATCGACTCTTGTTTTTTGTGTTCAACGATGATATTTTTGTGTACTCCAATTAAAAGGAGGAGTAGTTAGACCATTTAAATATCATTCTTTAAACCTTTAATGAACATCAGCTATATAGTAATCTTTTTAAATGTGAGTTTTGGATCTGGGGATTGAAATTTCAGGGTAATTTGATATTTTAGAGGTCTATCATAGTGGATCATGAAAAGATATGGGTTTTAAATCATAGGATCATCCCAAAAATGTTTTTCAGATCAAATGATTCTTAGGTTTGGCTAGATACTATAGGTGTTTTGTAAGATATTTCTCCAATATCACATCTTCTATGTCTGTTTCAACCCATAAAGGTGTAATGTTTGAAAGGAATAAAATTTTTCAATGAAAATTTGATGAGATGATGGTGAGTTTTACATCAACACCAGTTTTGATTCTTCCATAACTGGGTTTGGGTTATGATGTTTTGTTGTGATTCTTCTGGTATGGATTTGGTCTATGTCTTTATGCAGAGGAAACTAGAAGCTTATAGATCATTCTAATTATTACCTCATGAGAATAACTACCCTAACCATGATCTTGAGTTGGAATTGGTTATGTGTGCACTCAAAATATGGTGGAACTATCTCTTTGGGGAGTAGTTTACTATGTATTCTAATCATATGTTCTTGAAATCTATTTTTACTTAGACGGATCAGAACTTACAATAGATAATATGGGTGGAGTACCATATGACTTTTGATTTTGAAATTATATACACCCCTATAAAAGGAAATATGATTGCTGATGCGTTGACAAGAAAATTAATGACAGAAGTCATGAAGGAATCTACTAAAGAGAGATCTCAAATGAATTTTTTCTGAGATGATCGTGGGAGTTAAAGAGTATGGTGGAAAATAGTTCTCTACCTCAATAATAGCGGACTCATATTTTGATGACAGATTTTGGATCAAACAAGTGATAGTCGCCGAGTTCCAATACTAGGGTAAAATCCATTGTGGTGGGAAGAACATGGGTTAGTGGTCTTGGTCTCCCATTGGTGATTTGTGCTTTTGTTGTATGTTGGTTATTCCATTTTCCCTGAATCATGATTTTATTAGCTATGCACACTGATCTTGTTGGTTAGTTCATCATGGAGATACCAAAATGTATCATTATTTGTCGCATTGATATTGGTGGATGGGGATGAGATGGTCAAGTGGGGTTTTTGTATCATGTTTTCTAACTTATCTGATAATTAAAGAAGAACACTAGATAACTTTAGGTTTGTTGGATCCCCTTATGTATTATGATAAGGAATTGAAATGATATTTTCATTTATTCATTCATTATTTTTTTATGGAATCCTAGTGGGGAGGATGTGATTTGGGTGATCATTAATAGACTCATGAAATCTGCACACTTCCTTCCTAGAAAGGGGATTATGAATGTATAATGACAAGGGGACTTGTATGTATAGGATATTTCGAGACTTAAAGGGGTTCCCTCTATAGTTGTATCTAAATGGTACCCACGTTTCACATCCAAGTATTTTAATGGTTTTCAAGAGGCAATGGGCTCCCATATTAGATTGAGCATGGATTATCATATGTAGAATGATGAAAAGACCAAGAGGGCTATTCTAGTTCAAGAGGAAATGATTTGGGGTTATTTTCTTAATTTTTTAGGATCACTGAAAAATAATTTTCTTCTAGTTGAGTTTGCCTATAAAAAATAGGCTTTGATTAAAGTGACACCCTTTAGGATTTATATGGGTGTCCATGTATATCTTCATTATGCAACTGTGGTGTAGGGATATTGGTCATTAGTTGTTCTGAGTCTTGTTTAGTAGGTGAAAGAGAGGGTACAGTTGATCCATAATATATTTATCATGGTAAAAAGTCCGTAGAAATCTTATGAGGACCATCATCATCAACGGCCGGAGTTTGAGGATAGTGATAAGGTTATTCTTCAAGTCTTACCTTATATGGTACATCATCAATGGGGTAGGAAGGGTAAGATGGGACCGAGGTTTGTGGGGACCTTTGAGATCATTGGATGACTCAGAAAGGTGTCTTATTGGTTGGACTTTCCATCTGGTTTGACTTCTACCCATGATTTGTTTTATGTTTCCATCTAAGGAAGTATGTATTGGATCCTTACCATTGGATTGTATGGGAGGTTGTTGATCTTGAGACTAAAAATAAAATGGTTAAGTAGCCAGTTTAGATTATGGATAACCAAGAGAAGGTAAAACATGGTAAATTGATTCCTATGGTCTAAGTAATATGGCAGTAAAAATGGGACAAACATGAGATTTTGGAGAGAGAATTGTTGATGAGGCAGAAGTGGGCTTCACTTTTTGAAAGTCCAAAAATCTGAGTACTTTCTGAGGGTAGAAAGGGCTTATAGTGGGAATATTGTAACACAAAATTATGCTTTTTAGGTACACCCTTGTTCATTCTTTGTTTATCATCCTTATTTCAGTAAGTTTTCATGCTTATCAGGGATATCAAGGATTTACTATGGAAATGATCTAAAGTTATGGGATGTATGTTTTTTTAATGGAGTCTGATTATAAATGTATTGATTGATTTGAGGCATTATCCCCATGGTCAGAGAACGTACTAGGATATTTGATGTTTTTCTATTGAAAAAAATCCTATTTGTTGTCTTCTAGGTGATTACACATCATGTAAAGGGATTTAATGATATGTAATGTTCTTTTGGTAGAATTCATGAATTTGGTATAGATCCTGAAATATATATGTATTTTATTTTGATTTTACATCATGTAATGGATAAAATTTGGTTTTAATAAAAAGAAAAAACATTTTTATCTTTTCAAGCCTTCATGGAAGTCACATCATGTAATGGGACTACACATAATCTAAATATAATTTCATGGATTTTCAGGGCACTATATAGGTGATTATTATTTCATTCCACCTGAATCCTCCATCTCTTAACGCAGATCATACCCTATGTGATTTTGTAGATTTACACTCCTGAATCATTCGGTCAGCGGTCAATCATTAAAGATATTGTGGTGTACATTTCTGGGTAAGCATTCCTTTTGGTTCAGAATTTCTTTGTTCATGGAAACAGTGTTGGATATGTTTATTTTTTAGATTCATTTTTAGATAGTGTTTTCTATCGATTTATTGTAGATTCTTGTCTTTCCTTGTCTTTAAAAGGATGATCTCTTTGTTTTTAGTCACTATTGTCAAAGGAAGAATGGTTTATGCCATTTTGAAGTAGGTTATTTTATACAATGGGTCAATTTGATGAATTTATTATCACTCCTGGTGAAATCCTTTAGTATTTATTCATTTAATTGAATTTATTTTTGGTTTCAAGGGGTTTCATTAAAAGATTAATGTTTTTAAAGCGGTTTTCTTTAAAAATTGATTTGTTTTGATTCAGAAATGGGATTTCAAACACTAAATCATATCTTCATGAATTTAAAAAGGTTTTATAAATTTTGAGAATGGACCTAAAATATATTTTTACAACCTTAGAACTTTGGGAGCCTTGTGTATGTTGGGAAATAGACATAGAAAAACTCAGTGGGTGTGGCAGCACTTGTTTTTTGTTATCAATAAAATGTTATGGGACTCGATATTAGTTGGATAAAATGATTTTCATAGTTTTCATTTTGTTATTTCTATTAAATATTTCCTTATAGGCTAGATCCCAAATGATAGTTTTCTTTTTCATTTATATATTTTTATTGTATGAAGGTTTTTATCATGGATTGTTGCTCACATGTTTTTGTATGAGGTTATATCAAATGGTATCACATGATAGTATTTCATGTATTTGTTTTTACTTTCTTAAATTATTATTTATAGATATATTTTCTCATTTTACCACTTCTACTTATCATATTTCTATATTTGAGAATATAAAATTATTGTTTAAAAAAACAAATGGAAATTGACTTTCTAATGGGTTTGGATTTGTTAAAACACATATAATTTTTTCTATAGATTGTACTATTTAATTATTGATATTAGACCTTTTCTAGACTCCTTTGTAGTATCCTAATAGGATTTATTCCCACAATATACTTTTTCTTTTGGGTAGTTGTAGATGTTGTATATCAAGATACAATTAAATTAAAGTGAATTTTCTAGAATTTCGGATTCCCCTTTTGCCTTTTATTTCATATCAAGGTGGTTTTTAGGTGAAAGTTGGTCAGATGGAGACTTTTTTGTATTTTATTATTAATTCTTTTTTCATAGTCTATATTTTTTTGTTTGTATGAACCTGGTTGTACCTTTTTGTTCCACTTTATACTCTATTAGTATGTCTTGTTTTGTTATATCCAAGAAATAATCTATTGTCTTTATTTCACCACACCATGTGAAGGAAAACTAAATTGTATGGTTTATTTGGCCAATGATGGTTTTTACAAAAACCATATAAGTGGAATAAATTACTTTTAAAATAAACCTACAAAAATAGATGATAAACAATTTTCTAGAAAAATGAATTTTTTAAGTGTAAGAATACTATAATACAAAAATTAAGTATAATTATAATGACCCATACTTAACATAAATGGTTATTACTTTAGAATTGAAGCATAATTTTTACAAAATATAACAAAACCATGATAAGACCGTATACGTATAGTGTCTTTAGAAACTGAGAAACATAAACAACTGGTTTATAAATCATCTACACTGTCTCCCATTTATTTCATCATATCTAGAGTCCCTTTTGGAATATCCTACTTAATACCCTTATTCCGGACTTGGGGAAAAGAAAACATACAAAATGGTGATCTTAAATCCTCGGTAATGGTAAACAAAAGAAATATCAATCATATCATATTCATAAGAACATAACATTTTTAAAATCTTAACCTTCAAAAGAGATCATAATATCATAACATGGGATAAATCATAGTAGTGAGATGTAATCAAAATAATCATAACATAAAACATGAAACTTTGTGGCATAAACACATAATAATAGAAAATCATTTCATATTAGTCAAGGCTCATTTCCAAGACCATCATAGCGGACAAAGTCTATTACCGAACCAGGTTCACTCCTCGTTCCAGTCATATATCACTGAACTAGATTAACTTGTCATTCCAGCCATGTCTATCTCATGAGATAAAAATCATTACCCAATGCATTATAGGGGGATATAGTTCCCACCCATATCATAATGAAACCATTCCTATGTGCACCACAAAATCATAAATCATAGCATAACCCATGTAATAAAAATGGGATTCTTAAACATCATGCCATCATAACATAAACCATATAAGATAAAATGACATCATAAAATTAATTCCATCATAATATAATCAAATAAATGTAAAAATATGGATAGAAAAATAACCATATATTATCTTAGATGGAAAATAATTTTGATAAAACACTTGAACTCCCATCTTGAGGAAAATATCCCTTATACTTCAAAAACATTTTACCTTTCATAACATGTCATACAATTTTAAACTAAAAGAAGTTGATTAAACATAATCTTGAAAACATGAAAATGAAGCTTCATGTAAATAATTTTCTATGAAATCATAAAATTCCATTCATTCCGTATAAGTTAGAAAAAGATTCTTCTCATACTTTGGCCAGAAAAGTCAAAAAGTACCGCGTACTAAAAACGACAAAAGATTCATTTCATATATTTTACTCACCAAAGGGTAAAATTGGATTTAAAAAATTGTATTAGGATAATAATAATATTACATATTGAGGAAACATGTATGTGGATGATAAATATTCCCCAGTAAATTTTGAAGTATAAACAATCTCGGATAAAAATTGAGATTGCGAGATTTTCCCTTACATTGGGTCTGATTTGCTTCGTACGTATATGAACCTACTGTATAATTATTTTAATAATTTCATTGACTTATTTCAGAATTTTATTCATTGTTATTATATCATATATGGTCATATTCTTATCTCCTTATTAGTAATATTTCATTTCTACTTGTTATTCGGGTGTTCATTGCTTTATGTTCTTATGCATGTTTTGTCGAATAAACTCTTATTATTCTTTTTAGGTTATAGATACCTCATTTCCATAATGGTATTAGTGTACTATATGTCATATTTATTCATTAAATTCATTTATATAATCATTATTCAATGAAGATCATGTAGAACGAGTCGCATCACATCGTGGAGATGGTAGGTCGTACGTATGCACGAGTGATGATATCGTTCCCATGATCGTGGAATTGTATTGAAGTGTATGTATACTATTTCAGAATAAATATCACTTTACAATAATCATATATGTTTAATATTTACACCATTATACCCATCAAGTAAGCTGGTGGTGGAAAACAGATTACACCACGGCGTGGAGACGGTATTCCGAACGTACGCACGCGCGGTGATTTCATTTTCCATTGGATGGATAGAAGGTGAAATAGGGTTGTTTCATATTTATAAAAACATATAAGTATATTAGTGATACTGATGTTACTACTTCATAATGAAACAACTAAAGAAGAGGAATTAGAAGAAGAAATAAATTTGAAACAATCGATAACGGATATTACCTCTTCTTCGACACGCCTCTTTGAAACCTCCTCTTAGGGAACTAATATTGGTCTTTCAAGAAGAAAAGGACCTATATAATATTACAAGGGGAGTTTAGAAGAGTAATGGTCATGGTTTTTCCTAGCTTGAAGGCTCAAATTTGTGTAAAGAGGAGAGGGAGGAGGTTCCATTTTATAAGGGAGGAGAGGGACACCTTTGGAAACCTCTAAAATATTAATGTATAATAAACCCTAACCCCACATAAAAACTTCCAAAGTGAGTAAAATTATTATATTAGATAATATAGGGTTGTAATATCATCAAAAAAGTAAATTTAGACATGTTTTTATTTTATTTTAAACCTTATCATTTTTATTTATCCTTATTTAATTTATTTAATTTTATTTCTGGAAATAATGTTATAAATTGTATATGGTTATAAATACTTACTTATGTGTTCTTAATTAAAATTAATTTGATACTTTATTACATTTTAGATCATATAAATTTTAATTTGTAATTATTAAAATATAATTGTGATTTTTAAACAATATAATAATATAAAATATCAATAGTGTCAATTTTGACACAATTCATTTATTTTAATTTAAATAAAATTCAAAGAGAAGATATGTTCGAAACAAAATATTTAATAGATTCCTAACATGTCATATTTATCTAGAAAATAATGGATCACATTAATTTGTTCATATAATATTTATTTTAATATTTTTAAAACTATTTATTTGATATTTCAACTAATGAAATAATTTCTACATCACTATTGTGTCCTCATTAATGATAATTATTTTATCCCTAAAAATTATAAATAAATTTTTATGATGTAGATAATTTTATTATCTTTCTAGATAAAATTCATGTTCGAAGTTTCATTTATTTTATCACAAAATTAAAATTATTGTACTTATAAGGTTTAAGAGAGTGACATGTTGTCGCTTTCTTTGGTTTTAATAACAATTAAATTATTTTAATGGTCAAAAGTCCATAAAATGAATTTATTACGACCCTTAGGTGATAAGCGTCAACTTTTATTCATCCAATATAATTTTGGAAGGTGTTACGGTAATTTTATAATCTTATATTTACCCTTAATTACCCAATTTACCTTTAACTGTAGTAAATAAAAATTATCGTAGTTACTATTCGAAATATCAAAAAAAATAAAAGTAACCTATTAAATTAATTTTACCCACTGAATTCAAATATGTAATCAATTTTTCAAAATTCAAAACACAGAAGTTACAGTAATTAATTTAAAATTAATCTCGTTGTTAAGAAAACAGGTTTCAAAAGTTAAAACTTTGCCAAAGATTGAAATGTTTTTACCTATGAATTAAATGTAAAATTAATGGTAATGACATACATTATATTAAATGGTAAAAATATATTATATTTATACTTTAAAACCATTAAATATTATAATTTAACCATATAAATTATTGATATGAAAAAAGTTGTTTTTAATTAAAATATAATGTGTTTTTACAATTCATTAAAATATTAAAGTTATCAGAATAATATGAAAAATTTATCCAAAGTAAATTTTTATATCCTGATTCCAAAGAAGAAATTTATTTTTGTCAAATTGAACTTATAAACTTGTCAAAAACTAGATTTACAGTGGGTGTTCCATCAAAATGCTGTAAAACTGCATTTTTTTAAAAAAATACTTATTTTACCTGAAAAGATTATTTTGTTCTCATACCATGTTCTAGAAAATATGTAAGATGAATAATAATGTTATAAAATTAAAAATGTAGTTAATACTATTCATAACGGCTAGTCCATAATAATAATATAACAAAATATCATTGTTTAGTGAAACCCGGTATTGCGTACTACACACGTTATCGAGGAAGGTCGTGATTGCGTGTAACGCAAGCCACAATAGTGTTGTGTGCAGGGAATGATTCTTTTGATGTTGCGTATAACATAAGACATAAAAAAATAAACTTCTCATAAAATATCAGGGTGTTACATTCCACCCCCCTTAAAATGAATTTCTCCCTCGAAATTCGTCACTTCGTAACAAAAAGATGAGGATACCTCTCCCTCATTATATCATCAAGCTCCCATGTAGATTCTTCTAGTTGGTGGTTCCTCTATAAAACATTCACCAAGTGAGTGGTCTTGCTCCGTAGAACTTTTTCACTACGACCCAAAATCTTTATCGGCTGTTCTTCATAAGAAATATCTTGCTCCAACGTTACAACTTCTAAGCTTAGTACATGTGAAGGATCGGGTATGTACTTTCTCATGAGAGATACATGGAACACATCGTGAACTTGAGAGAGATTAGTTGGAAGCTCTAATCGGTAAGTTACCTTCCCAACACGATCCAGTATTTCGAAAGGACCGATATACCTAGGGCTCAACTTTCCCTTCTTTCCAAATCCCATTACTCTCTTCCAATGAGATATTCATAAGAAAACATTCTCACCCACTTCAAACTCTAGGTCTTTTATTCGGTTGTCGGCATAACTTTTTTGTCAACTCCGAGCTTCTATTATGTGTTGTTTAATAGATCTGACCTTTTCTTCCATCTCATCATCAAGATCAAGTCCTAATAGCTTTCTTTCCCCAACTTCATCCCATCAAGTTGGAGTCCTACATTTCCTTCCATAGAGAGATTAATAAGAAGCCATCTGAATACTAAAGTGGAATCTATTATAATAAGAAAAATCCACCAAATGTAGCTGTTGATCCCAACCACCATTTAAATCTATAGGGCAAGCTCTTAACATATCTTCTAGAGTTTGAATTGTTCTCTCAGACTGACCATCTGTTTGAGGATGATAGGTAGTGCTGAAACTCAACTCTGTATCTAAATTATGCTGAAGACTTCGCCAGAACTTCGAGTTAAACCTTGGATCCCAATAAGATTTAATGGAAAGTGGTACTCCATGCAATCTTACCACTTCCTTCACATATATCCTAGCAAGATGATCTATAGAGAAATCTTCTCTAATAGCAATGAAGTGTGACGACTTCGTAAGATGATCAACTATAACCCAGATAGCATTATTACCTTTGGATGTTTTAGGAAGTCCAGTGAAAAAGTCCATAGTGATGTTTTTTCCATTTCCATTTTGGAATGGTTAATGGTTGTTACATCCCCTTAGACTTCTACCTCTCATCTTTAACTTGCTGACAAACCAAGCATCGAGAGACATATTCAATAACATCTCTTTTCATTTCATCCAACCAGAAGTAATCTTTCAGGTTCATATACATCTTCGTGCTTCCAATATGAATAGAGAATGAAGAACTATGAGCCCCATCCAGTATCTCCTTCTTTAATTATGGGATGGGAGGAACACAAACCCAATTCATAAACCTTATATTCCCATCACAATCAAGGTTGAATTCAGAACATTTCTCACCTTATTTTGTAACTATACATCTTCTTTTTGTGCCTTATTAATCTTCACATGTATATATGGTTGAACATTCATTTGATAATGATAAGATTTTTCCCCATCCATTATAATTCCATGATCAATCCTTTGTAAATCCATAAATATTGGATCTTTTGTGATCCTCATCATAGATAAGATATCATGGTATTGTCAACTTAATGCGCCTTCCACCTTGTTTTCTTTACCATGGTGGTAATGAATTGAGCTTTCATAATCCTTAATCATCTCCAACCATCTTCATTGGCGCATATTCAGCTCCTTTTGTGTGAAAATATACTTTAAACTTTTATTATCAGTATAAATATCACACCTTTCACCATAATGATAATGCCTCTAAATATTTAATGCAATGATTACCGTAGCTAACTACAAATCATGAGTTGGGTAATTTTTCTCATGGATTTTCAACTTTCGTGAGGCATAATCTATCACCACATCGTTTTGCAGGAAAAAGAACCCCAATCCCTTCTTGGATGCATCACTGTAGATCACAAACCTTTCTCCACTACAAGGTTGTGTGACCACAGGTGCACTGAATAACCTTCTTTTCAACTCCCTGAAATTCTCTTCACACTCCTCCGTCCACACGAACTTAACTCCTTTTCGAGTCAACCTGGTCATTGGATTAGACAATCATGAAAAATATTTCACAAAACATCGATAATATCTAGCCAAACCAAGAAAAATTTGGATCTCAGTTACTGTTGTTAGTCTCGAACATCTTTCGATAACCTCTATTTTTGATGGATCCGTAGATATACCCTCTTTTTAGATTATGTCACACAAAAATGAAACTTTTTGAATCCAAAATTGACACTTGGTAAATTTGGAATAAAGATTCTCGTTTCTTAGGGTCTTTAATACAATTCTCAAGTGATCTTCATGTTCTTCTTTTCTCTTTGAGTAGACAAGAATATCGTCTAAAAAGACTACCACAAACAGATCAAGATAGTCTCTAATGACTCTATTCATTAGATCCATGAAGATATCAGGGGAATTAGTAAGAACAAATGGCATCACTATAAATTCATAGTGTCCATACCTTGTACGAAAAGTCTTCTTTGGTATATCCTCTTTTTTGACCCTTAATTGATGATACCCTGAATGAAGATCAATCTTGAAAAAGTATTGAGCTCCACATTGTTGGTCAAATAAGACATCAATGCATGGGAGAGGATATTTTTTCTTGATAGTGATCTTGTTAAGTTCTCGATAATTAATGCAGAGTCTCATTGATCCATCTTTATTCATAACAAACAGAATAGCTTCTCCCCAAGGTGATGCACTAGGGTGTATGAATCCCTTATCAAGATTCTCTTGGAGTTGCCTCTTCAATTCTGGCAACTCAATTGGGGTCATTCTATAAGGTGTCTTTGAAATGGGCATAGCACCTAGTATGAGTTCTATTGAAAACTCAACTTCATGATTTGGTGGAAGACCTGGAAATTCCTCCGGAAAAACATCATCAAACTACCATACAATGGGAATATCCTTAATCGGGAGTTTCTCTCCAACCATTTGAGATAAATAAACTTCATTTATTGGAATCAATACCCATAAGATGGAAGAAATTTCCACTAGAAGATTATATTCATCCTTACATCGATAGATGATAGTAGATTGATCGGTAATATTAAATGTGATTTCCCTTATTTGGAAATTGATATGAGCTCTGTATAAAGAAATCCAATCCATGCCAAGAATCACATCAAATTCAACTGTAGGAAGGATCACAAGATTTGCAGGAATCACTTTCCCACAAACTTCAATCGGAGAAGAATTATAAACTTTTGATGCAACCATTATGCCATTACGAGTTGTCACAACTAACTCAATATCTAATTGTTGAGGTAGTATGGCGATACAATTATAAAATTATTTAGAAATAAAAGAGTGGGTGGATCCAAAATCAAATAAAACATTTGCTACTTTAGAGTGGATGGTAAGTGTACCTTTCACCACTTCGTTAACGTACTCCACATCGCCGATAGAAATTGCATGTGACCTTCCTTTTTCTTTGGCATTAATAGTTTGTTGACGTCGATCATCATCAACAACCCTTGGATTAGGGCATTGATTGGCATAATTCCCCATTTCCTTGCACTTGAAACATTGAAGTGTATGAGGTGCATTCTGTGTATCCCTTTCTTTGTTCACATCATTAGACATCTTCTTCCCATTATTTCGACATTCAACTGCCCGATGACCTTCTTTTCCACACTTAAAACATTTACTTGTCCCTTTAAGAAAATTCCCTTGATGTTTCTTTCCACACTTTGAGCATAAGGGAAAACACATCTTTTTTTAATTGTAGTCTTTAGATTTCCCTTTGAATTCCATTTTCCTCTTCTTATCAAACCCATATGACTGATGGCTTACTCCATTCTCCATCTCAACCTTGAGAGCACATAGAACAATTTCCTCATAGCTATTGAAGTTCCTTATGTCTAACGCCCTTAGAAGACTTGGTTTTAAGCCACTAAAGAATCGATCGATCTTACTCTCATGTTGGATAATAATTCTGGAAGCATACCTTGCAAGTCTTGTAAAATTTTCTTCGTAGGTACCAACTGATTCATCATCCTTTTGATTCAGTTCAAGAAACTCCTTCTCCGTCTTTGTTCGAATAATACGAGGAAAGTACTTATTGAGAAATAAGTTCTTGAACTCGTCCCATTATATGGACTCAATTTCATCCCTTTACCTTGTATTCTTAATAATATTCTACCATTGATCAGCTTCACCTTCCAAATGATATACTGCTAAGATGACTTTATCATGTTCAGAACATTGCAGGACTGAAAATATATTTTCAGTGGTAATAATCCATTGTTCATCCACTAATGGATTAGAAGACCCGCTGAATAAAGGTGGACGCTACCTCATGAAGGATTCAACAGAATGTTGCTCCTTCTTTTACTCGTTTGGAAGTCCTGCATGATTCATAGCTTGAGAAATTTGTGTGAGCATGGCTACAAGATTTTTCATTCCAGCTCCCATAATTTTTGGTTGCTCAAGAGGGACAATCATTTCATTGCCCGTCGCATTTAGCATTAACACGGTTCCTTCGGGATCCAGCCATTGACTAAAACCAATAATCATAGTGTGAGAAACCCTAATCATAATAGGAAAACCACATAATCAAGAATTAAATTTCACACTTTAGGTCTTATCATAGGTTTTTCATGACCATTTCTAAAACACTAATATTGTGTTCTATGTTTAGACATATCCTTAGAGTTCTTAATTGGGGTTTTACATCCTAGTTTCCAAAGGCTGACTATACCTTTCCTCTAATACCAACTATAATGACCCAAACATTATATAAATGGTTATTACTTCAGAATTAAAGCATACTTATTACAAAATATAAAAAACTATGATAGGACCGTATAGGTATAGTGTCATTAGAAACTGGGAAACATAAACAACTGGTTCATAAATCATCTAAATTGTCTCCAGTTTATTTCATTATATCTAGAGTCCATTTTAGAATATCCTACTTAATACCCTTCTTCCTGACCTGGGGAAAAAACATACAAAAGGTTGAGCTCAAATGCTTAGTAAGGGTAAACAAAATAAATATCAATCATAACATATTCATAAGAACATAACATTTTGAAAATCTTAACCTGCAAAAGAGCTCATAATATCATAACATGGGATAAATCATAGTAGTGAGATGTAATCCCAATAATCATAACTTAAAACATGAAACTGTGTGGAATACACACATAATCAAAGAAAATCATTTCATATTAGTCAAGGATCATTTCCAAGACCATCATAGCGGACAAAGTCCATTACTGAACCGAGTTCACTCCTCTTTCCAGTCCTATATCACTGAATCGGATTAACTTGTCGTTCCAGCCATGTCTATCTCATGAGATAAAAATATTTACCCAATTCATTAGAGGGAGATATAGGTCCCACCCATCTTATAATGAAACCATTCTTATGTGTTCCACAAAATCATAAATCATAGCATAACCCATGTAATAAAAATGGAATTCTTAAACATCATGCCATCATAACATAATCCATATAAGATAAAAGGACATCATAAAATTAATTCCATCATAACATAATCAAATCAATGTAAAAATTTGGATAGAAATAGAACCCTATATCATCTTAGATGGAAAATAATATTGATAAAACACTTGAACTCCATTCTTGAGGAAAATATCCTTTCTACTTCAAAAACATTTTACCTTTCTTAACATGACATACAATTTTGAAGTAAAAGAAGTTGATTAAAAATAACCTTGAAAACTTGAAAAGGAAGCTTCATGGAAATAATTTTCTATGAAATCATAAAAATTCATTCATGTTGTATATGTTAAAAAATGATTCTTCTCATACTTTCGCCAGAAAAGTCAAAAACGTACCTGATACTAAAAACGACAAAAGAGTCCTTTCATATATTTTACTCACCAAACGGTAAATTTTTATTTAAACAATTATAGCAGTATAGAAATAATATTACATATTTAGGAAACATGGATGTGCCTGATAAATATTCCCCAGTAAATTCTGAAGTATAAACAGTCTCGGATAAAAATTGAGATTGCGAGATTTTCCCTCACCTTAGGTCTGATTTGCTTTGTACGTATCCGAACCTCCTATATAATGATTTAAATAATTTCATTGAATTATTACAGAATCATATTCACTGTTATGATATCATATATGGTCATATTCTTATCTTCTTATTAGTAATATTTCATTTCTACTTGTTATTCGGGTGTTCATTGCTTTATGTTCTTATGCATGTTTTCTCGAATAAATTATTATTCTTATTTTTAGGTTATAGATACCTCATTTATAGAATGTTATTAGTGTAATATATATCATATTTACTCATTAAATTCATTTATATAATCATTATTCAATGAAGATCATGTAGAACGAGTCGCATCACATCGTGGAGACGGTAGGCCGTACGTACGCACGAGCGCTGATATCATTCCCATGATCATAAAATTGTATTTAAGTGTATGTATACTATTTCAGAATAAATATAAATTTACAATAATCATATATGGTTACTCTTTACACCATTATACCCATCCAAGTAAGGTGGTGGTGGAAAACATATTACACCACGGCGTAGAGACGGTATTCCGTACGTACGCATGTGCGGTGATTTCGTTTTCTGTAGGATGGATAGAAGGTGAAATAGGGTTGTTTCATGTTTAAAATAACATATAAGTATATAATTGATAATGATTTCATTACTTCATAGTGAAACAACTAAATAATAGGAGGTAGAATAAGAAATAAATTTGAAAGAATTGGTAACGGATATTACCTCTTCTTCGACACTCCTCTTTGAAACCTCCTCTTAGGGAAATAATGTTGGTCTTTGAAGAGGAAAAGGACCTCTATAATATTACTAGGGGAGTTTAGAAGAGTAATTTTCTGGGGTTGGCTGAGATTTAAGGCTCAAAGTTGTGTAAAGAGGGGAGGGAGGAGGTTCCCTTTTATAAGGGAGGAGAGGGGCACCTTTGGAAACCTCTAAAATATTAATTTATAATAAACCCTTACCCCACTTAAAAACGTCAAAAGTGAGCCAAATTAGGATATTAAATAATATAGAGTTGTAATATCATCAACCAATTAAATTTAGACATGTTTTCATTTTATTGTAAACCTTATCATTTCGATTTATCTTTATTTAATCTATTTAATTTTATTTGTGGTAATAATGTTATAAATTTTATATGGTTATAAATCCTTACTTATGTGTTCTTAATTATACATAATTTAATAATTTATGACATGTTAGATCATATTAATTTATAATTTATAATTTTTAAAATATATTTGTGATTTTTAAACAATTTAATAATATAAATTATCAATAGTGTCAATTTTGACACAATTCATTTATTTTAATTTAAATAAAATCCACACAAAAGATATGTTCGAAAAGGAATATTTAATATATTCCTAATATGTCATATATATCTATAAAAATAATGGATCACATTAATTAGTTCATATAATATTTATTTTAATATTTTTAAAACTATTTATTTGATATTTCAATTTATGAAATAATTTCTACATCACTATTGTGTCCTCATTAATGATATTTATTTTATCCCTAAAAATTCTAAATAAATTATTATGATGTATATAATTTTATTATAGTTCTGGATAATATTCATTTTAGATGTTTCATTAAGTTTATCACTAAATTAAAATTATTATACTTATAAGGTTTAAGAGAGTGACATGTTGTCGCTTTCTTTGGTTTTAATAGCAATTAAATTATTTTAAAGGTAAAAAATCCATAAAATGAATTTATTAAAACCGTTAGGTGATAAGGGTCCACTTTTAGTCATCCAATATAATTTTGGAAGGTTTCATTGTAATTTTATAATCTTATATTTACCCTTAATTACCCGATTTACCTTTAACAGCAGTAAATAAAAATTACCGTAGTTACTATTCATAATATCAAAAAAAATAAAAGTAACCTATTAACATAATTTTGATTCACTGAATTCAAATATGAAATCCATTTTTCAAAATTCAAAACATAGAAGTTGCAGTGATTAATTTAAAATTAATCTCGTTGTTAAGAAAACAGGTTTCAAAAGTTAAAACATTGCCAAAGATTGAAATGTTTTTACCTATGAATTCAATGTAAAATTAATGGTAATGAAATAAATTATATTAAATGGTAAAAATATATTCTATTTATACGTTAAAACCATTCAATATTATAATTCAACCATATGAATTATTGTGATGAAAAAAGTTGTTTTTATTTAAAATATAGTATGTTTTTACTATTCATTAAAATATGAAAGTTATCAGAATAATATGAAAAAATTTATCCAAAGTAAATTTTTATATCATGATTCCAAAGAAGAATTTTATTTTGTCAAATTGAACTTGTAAAATTGTCAAAAAAATATATTTAATGTGGGTGCGCCATCAAAAGGCGGCAAAAGTGCATTTTTTTTGAAAAATACTTATTTGACCTGAAAAATTTATTTTGTTCTCATACCATGTTCTATAAAATATGTTAGATGAATAATAATGTTAAAAAATTCAAAATGTAGTTAATACTATTCATAATGTCTAGTCCATAATAATATTATAACAATATATTGTTGTTTAGGGAAACCTGGTATTGCGTACTACACACGCTATCGAGGAAGGTCGTGATTGCGTGGAAAGCAATCCAAGATAGTGTTGTGTGCAGTTAAAGATTCCTTTTATGTTTCATATAACATAAGACATAAAAAATATACTTCTCATAAAATATCAGGGTGTTACAATAATGTCATTTATAATGACATTAATTGTATTATTTTTAATAAAAATTAACTAATGAAACTTTAATAATAAATTACAAAAAATGTACTCTGTAAATACTTGAATGGAAAATATAGTTATTTATGAAATTTGTATTTTATTATTCACAAAAAATAATCTTTTCTGAATATTTTCAAAATTTCAATGTTAGATAATTATGATATTTTGATTTTAAAAATTATAACCTTTTAAAAAAATATATTTTTTAAATTATGTATAAATTAATTATAATATTTACTCACAGAAATAATAAATACAACTTTTAGAAAAAAAATTGTTTTTGAAGAATAAAATGACTTCAATAAAAATTGAGTGTTTAATTACTAATAATTAATTAGAACATTTTTATAGAGTAGGACCATTATACATATATTTTATAACATGGTTACTCATATTCATACCCTATAATTAAATAGCTAGGTTATAACAATCACATATAAATAACAACATTTCTATTGTATATCCTAATATTATTAAAGCTCATGTTGAGGATTAATAAATCTATCGATCTTATTATTATTTTAAACTATTTTCTAGGGTGTTATATTGACTAAAATAAATGGTATGATCAAATATATGTGAGTAAATACCCTTTATTAGAAATATCTATAATTAAAATATAACCACATGAAAATCTCAGAGGAACTTAGAAAATAAATATAATTCCTAACTAATAATAACAATTTCAAGTATTAACCATCAATGAAAAAAGTTAAAATAAAAGAGTATTGGTAATAAATGAATTAACCATAATTTATTCTCAATGGAATGAAAAAAAAATCACCCTTGCAACATCAGTTGTCTCATGATATGAATTACATATACAACAACCCCTATACACCACTTGTGAATGTGATCTCCAGATTCACAAATATAATATGAACGAAAAATAAAATTGTGATATACATTATTGTTATGATAGATTTATCCTAAATGTACTAATTTGGGTCATACCAAAGAATATACTTTACCATAACTACTTTAATATTAGATAAAATTTAACAACGATAGTGAATATCAACCAAATATGAGAGTTAATAAGAACATAAGTACAAGTGATTTCATATAGTTTAAATTAAGCTTCCTAGTATAATTTTCTCAATTTCTAAAAAAATATTTTAAATAAAATAGATCCACCATAATTATTAATGAATTTAATATATTATATAATTTATCTCATATATACTCAATGTATAAGTTAAAATTAATAACCAACCCAAAGTTAAACAAACAAATAAATTAAAACCGGAAAAATAATAATAAGTTAGAGTAACACAAACCAAAAAATGAATTGAATAATCTTTTAATCAAGTATAAATGATAAAAATAATGTCTCAATTTCCAAAACTCCAATATTTTTATCTCATTTGAATTTAATCACCAATATTTATCTCTAGATCATATTAGTTTAGGGTTGATAACTTTATTATCCTTAGGTTGTTAATTTAACAACATTTTATACCTCCACAATCGTGTAATTATTTCAAGCCCCTCCCACACCTGTGATAATGTCAAGAAGAACATAACATTCATTGGTTAAATTGATAAAATCCAATAAATTTATTATTTATAAAAAATAAAAATCAAAAAAAATCAAAAAAAAATTAAAACAATACTCCTAATATGAACTAGTAGAAATATAGGATATACCAATAGTTTTAAATAATTAGTATCGGTTGGAAAACCATTCTTATATCCTCTACCAACTATTTCCAAAACCATTTGAAAAGTCATAATAGGCATATGGATATACCAAATATTTCTTTAAAATATTTTTATATGGCTATTATAATATCCTTATACCAATGTTTCTTGTCTAATATCGGTATAAGTCAGTTATACCAATATTTTTTTTGAACCATTGGTATAATACTATAAAAATGGTTTTCTAAACCACTCTTTTAGAAACTCTAGAATAAAGGTTCATTATAACCATTGGAATAATTCTATACTAATGGTTCAAGGAACCGTTAGAATAACCCCACCACCATGAAGCATCTTTTATCCTTTATACACCCCCTATCAATAACTTGTTATAGAATATTATATATTACTGGTCACAATAATATTTTAAATCAGTACAAATGTTATATTTTTTATATTTAATGAGGAAATAACTTAGAAATCAAATGACAACACAATCATGCACACATATATATATAATCAGTTTTAATCAAAAAGGACATCCATAAGGGTGGAAATATCCTAAATATAATTATTTAAATAGTGAAAATCAATATCATTCTCCAAAAATTACCCATCATTGTCACTAATATCACTTTGGTCATTATTACCACCATCCTCGTACTAAAACTCATTAACATATTCATCTTCTTATACAAATTCCTCACCATCGACACATAGAAGTTCATTACCCTGATCAATATTAGGATTATCACTGACATTTCTTGAAGCATCATACAATGAGGGAATAATTTACATACATGTATCAGTAACCACATAAAAAATTATTTAGTTAGAATTTTATAATTGTAATGATAATAAAATGAAAAATTAATCCTTATGAAGACTTTACTATTCAATTATTTGATCAATTTTTTTAAATCACACTAAGGTAGGATCCTTAGAAAGTTATTAATTGATGTGTTATTATCCACTAGAAAGGAATATCATTTGGATTGATTAATTCCAAAGGTGTATCCCGTGTTTACCCTTCCTATAGTTTTTAAGGAATTATATACCAATTTGTAATGGAATTCTCCATAAAACAAAAATAGACGATCCATTAAAAAAAGGATACAAAGGGAATCGTATTTCAAAATGTTGGACCTTAGTCAAAATATAGAACTAAACACCATAAAATAAATATTTAATTAAATAATGAAAAAAAATACACCAATGTCTAAACAATAAACACATTCAATATATCACGTTACATGAAACTTAAAGTGCACAGTAGGACTATGAGTGCCATAAAATGAATTGGGAGGTAGTAGTATCTTGACATACAGGTAGCAGCAGCGCCATATCCACTTATCCCTAACTATCATCATCTTCTTTACTCTTATATCATTGATTATTTTAATATATATAAAGTGATATTTCTATACCTTATCTATTATCCTTCGATAATTATTTCCAATAACATCTATATTTTTCTATTATTTTAATTTTTATTTTTCCATATCATTTTAGTTTTGTTTCCTAATTTTTCATCATAACACTAAGAATCTCTATAAATGTTTTCTGATATAAATTAATTACACCTCTTAGTAGTAAATTTGTAAGTGGAGATTGTTCTGAGAACCAACTAGTCTAGATCCAAGTGGAGAAAGGAAATTCATGACATATAATTATTATTACCATGAAAATACAAGAGATAGAAATTCAATAACATTGACTAACAATTTATTTTTTTATTAAAATAAGGGAAAAATATAGAAATATGAACTACAAGTGAAGAATAGCTTCATGGGGGATAAAAATAGTGTAGTAAAAATAATCCTCTTAAGAAATATTAGTAAAATAAAATTTTTTGGAACCAATACTTGAATAAATATAAATACTTTAAACCTACTAACATTTGGAAGAAATAAGATCAACTGACATGTTACCTTTATTCTATGAGTGAACAAAATTCTTAACCTGTTCCGTAATGGAGATACATGTTTTGATATTGTAGATGATGTTCCGTGGAAATTTTGAAAGGCCTTATAAAACATTAACCACAGTGGATGAGTTATATTACACTACATTAATAAGTATATTTTGTTTAAAAATAATTGGTGGAGATATTAATATGAAATAACACTTGGTTTGAGGATATATAAATTCTTACAATTTTAGTAAATTGCTAGTTTATTTGAGTGGGAAGAAAATATAAAAATAAAAAGGAAGTATATAAGAATAAAAATATATATATTTACATATATTTATTATTTTCACATTAGATTTGAAGTTGATGATCATATTAAAAAAGATCGATATGAATTGTGTAAGAAAAATAATGGGAATTCTGTCAGTTAAATGATAACACAACATTGGATTGATGGACACATATTTTATGTATGACCTAGAATAAATTTTTTATAGTAGGAACGGAAATCAAAACACATTCATAGATGCATAAAAAACTAAAGAGAATAAGAAAAAAAATGTATGAGATAGTGGATATAATGATGTTTCAAGATGAATATATTATATAAGAATAGTCTTTTATGCTATTAAATAAGATAGATTTCATTCCATGACTAAATTAAATTGGAAATTTTGTCTAGGAATAAGTAAAAAAGATATCATGAGGTGAAAGTTTTATTAATAAACAAGTAAAAAGGGAACCAAAAATTATTTAAGAACATGAATAAGAATATAAATAAAATGATTTCATGATTATTTATGATGGTTATATAGAAAAAATGAAAAGGAAATCAATAAATTTCTTGGTGAGTTTTTTTTAAGGAACAATATTTTTTAATAAAATATCAGATGAATAATTCTAGTAAAAATAGATAAAAATATTTTAATTTCTAAGATAATGTTTGAAACATACTATTCAACAACACTATGTGAGTAAAAAATTTATTGTTAAATATTCAGATGATGACATTATCTGATGGTTTTCTCTCCCAATCTCTCTAGGGTTCCATCTCATTACCTCCCTCAAATATTTCATTACCCCTATGAAATTTTCTCTGATGCCTCATGCATCTTGTTGTTTTTATACTATTTTCTAGTGTTGCTTCTTTATTCCTTATTGTATTTAGTGTTTGATTCATTGGTTTCAATGACATATTTATTTTTTATTCTTTATCAAATTTAATTCCCCATGATCCATCTTGGTTTGTGTCTCTTTAATTTTTTCATCAACTTTATTCATCTTCTTGATTCGATCTTAGATAAAAAAAATGTGCTTATAGGTGGATTTTGTTCATTGTTTTTTAGGTGGTATCTCTATAGTTTCCTTTAGGTGTGGATTTAAAACCATCAATCCCTATATGGTGTTGGTATTTCTCCCTTACCATGGTGGTGCCCAGGTGTTTTTTTAATTTGTGTGTTAATTAAGGGATAGAGGAGTGGCTTCTTGTCGGGTTTGTTGATTTGGAATGTTTATCAATTTCCTTCATTGTTTTTTATCTTCCAATTGGTTCATTTTTCTTATTTGATGGAATCTATTATTAATGGGTCCTAACATATCAAACATGTTTCATTCTTTTGTAATCAATATTATATATTTATACTTTATCTTCTCTCTTTTTTCCCTTGTTTCTATTACATTGATCTACTCTTAGGGTCCCTTATTGATTTTTTCATTAAAAGGAAATTGTAGGAAAGAGTGGTGAGTTTTTAACTTTAGAGGCCTTTGGTTGGGTAGGGATAATAATTATGTAATAGGGATGGTGGTGAAGTTGGTTTCGAAGATTGATATATGATTTTGTTGTTTTTTTGTTCTTCTAGTAGGTGTATAGAATTTTTGCCTTTGATTTGTTGGTTTAGTCATTGGTGTGGAATCGGTTCCCAGTGACAACCATGGTGAAGCCAATAGTAATGATGGTTATTTTTAGCATGGATGATTTGTGTTTCAAATAGACAGTCCATAGTGGTGTATTATAGCTGATGATAGAGTTGGTATGTTATAGTACATGACTTGAGGTGGATTATAGATCAGTCTCACAACAAGAGGGCTTGAAAATAGTCTTTCTTGGGACCCACAACACGGGACTAATGTGATGTCCTAGCCTCTCTTTATTTCTATAATAGTTGGAAATTATTTTTTAGTTGAATTGTTCTAGATTTTGGTTCCCACTCAACATTAAAGTTTCATTTGAATAATTAAAAAATGGATTAGATAATGGAATTTATAGGTATATAAAACATGGTTAATGTTTTCATTGATAGAGAAAATAAAAATACGGTAACATGTATTATATATATTCAATATATTAGTATTTATGTTTATACATATTTTTTAAAAATTTCATTTTTTTTATTAGTTATTCATATAAAAATATATTTTTCATAAAAAATTTTAGGTAAATCATCCAAATTTTATTTACACTCAATAAATAAGCTATTTTATATATTCTATATTATATGATATTGCGAAACATGAAACTAGTATGAAAACATTGAAAAGATAAACATATTTGTTTTCTTTCATATTTACCAATCTAGGGTCATTTTATTAGGATGAAAGATTTGTATTGACAAAAAAAACTAGAATTTATATTGCTTTCCTTATAATAGAAATAATTACAAATAAGAAGGATAATGTTTGAAAAGTATTCAAGTCAGATGAGTGGGAAATAAGAAATTGGGTCAAAAAGGAACACGGAAAACAACTTTCTAAAATTATACCAATTACATTATTTTGGACTTATATTTTATATTTCATTTAAGTGACCAATCCACTCCTAAAAGTGCTTAGTTTGGTAGATGGAGATAAAAATGGATTGAGGGGATATATTTATAAATCCATATGGATAGGGATGAAAAATAAAACCATAAGGGATTTATAAGGAATGAATAAAATTTAAGTAATATTTCTTACTATTATTTATCAGGGGATGGAGATTCAATATCTTAAACCTTTACTTATTATAGGGTATTTACTAAATCCTAAATTTTTTATTGAAATATAAATGTCCAATTTGATTTTTAAATTACAAGATTGATTAGTTAAATCTATTCCAAATTTGGTTCCAAGCCTTGAAATCTATTTAAAATCTGGGATGAAATTACTTTGACCAAGTAGTTTGAGAGATTGTTTTAAAATTCATTTGAAATTAGACTTTGAAATAAAAAGGATCAAATTTAATGGTGGCCTTTCTTGTATCCTCAACTTTAAACTAACTAAAATTTTCATTGAATATTCTTAATATCTCATGTAATTCATCATAATGTGAGAGAAATTGGTGAGTATTTTAACATTTAAGTTCCATTTATAAATTTATTTTATTTATTTTAATAAATGTTATAACATTTATAATTTAATTATATTGAATATTTGTGGAAAACATAGGAATATACTGACTCAATAGAAACTAAATTATTTATTCTATATTAAATATAATCATGCATTGATTCATTAGTTTCAAATCTATGACACCATTAATGCATTTTCACTCAAAGAGATTAATGATAACAATTAATTGATTATTAGGAGGGTCAAATAGAATGAAGATTCTAATAATTTCATTATATATAATGATGAAGGAGTTTAAATTTTAACATGGGGTGTGTTTTTTATTGCCTATGGGATTATTTATCCTATTTATTCTTTTATATCAAAATAAAACTTATTATATTCCACTTCTTATTACAAATTCCAAAGTACAAAATGGTTACTATTTTTCGATGATATGAATTATTTTAAATAAGATTATTGAGTTGCATACCAATCAAATGAAAGTTGAATCAAGGGTAATATTGCTTTTATTTATGATATGGTTTCCATTAATGAAGATTTTTATGTCTAGGTTAGCAAGGATTTATTATTTGATTATGGTTAAGTTGAAATATATTATTATGTAATTTAATTTGTATTATTCTGATATTATTTTAGTTTTATTTATTTTAAAATATTTTTTAAAACTCTATATATTTAATTCTTTCAAGGGATATGTCTTATTTTCAAGTGGTCTGTGCCTCATACTATATTCCCAAGAATCATCTTCAACTTATTCTTCCATAGACATTAAATAACATTGGTATTTATAAACATTACACTCTTAATGATCATCATATCTACCTAAAAATTTGTTTTTAATGATAAAAAAATTATCTAAAATGAAAGAATGAACCGGACATGGTCTTCTTATATCGGTATTTAAATTGTTTCCATAATAATGTCTGAATAATTATTAAAAGTTATTATATATTTACCTTATAGATAAAAAATGATATGTATAATTGGATTTAAAATTTTTACTGCCCATAAAAATATTTAGCTAGAGATCATTTTTACATAACAAAAGTACATCATACCATAACCCATTAATCCTGAATATAGTATAAATAGAGGATAGCTGAAATTTGTTGATAAATAATCCTTTTAATAGACATAGGACCTCTATATGTAGAATATTATGCTACTATATACTTTTAGATTATCTTGAATAGAATATGTTTCTAGATTATGTATAATATGATTATGTTATTCTACCAAAGGTTTAATGTTAGATATATTTGTTATCCAGAAGTGTCAGTCTATTCTAGGATATGATTCCCCACTTTGTTTGGATGTGCTTTCCACTTAAACATCAATTCAACACTAAATCAAACCATCCTCAAAGATATATCTATGTGACTCTTTTGTTTCTATGATAAACTATATCACACTGACCATATATGAATGCATTCAATTTACCCTTATAACCTCTAAGAAAAATTATTAAATTTAATCATAGGTTCACTCAACCATAATAACATCAACCAATTTAAAAAACTCTTTTATTAAACATCATTTACAAACTAAAAATCATCAAAACATTATCATCCTTATCCTCATTGGATGGATTTTGATCTATCTTCAATAGATCTACTAGAATTTATTATATTACATCTAGGAAAATTAGTGTATGTCTAGTGTTCCATCATTATACTTCAGTAAAAATCCTATTTATAATCCCTGGGTAAACTAACCTTTAATTACTATGCCTTCAAGTTTCTTAAAGCATTAAAATATACCCTGGTTTCTAATAGATTTTTTTTTAAATCTCATCAGCATTGGTGTATCTCTTCGATGGAAAAGAAGCTCCCATATTTCATTTTTCAACTCCTTCTCAAACTCAAAAGTGACAAAAAAAATACCATTGATTCATCTCTGACTTGACTCAACTAAAAAAGTAATATGTTCTCAACCTCTTAGATAACCCTTATGATAATCTCATTAAAAATGTGTATAGTGATTTGGTGATGGATATTAAACCTTAAATAAATTATGGTATACTAGATATCTTATTAAATCCCTAGTATCCATGGTAAAATTCCATCAATATTTGTACACGTGATTTAACCCATCTGGGTAGGAGTCAGTATATAGCTTATACACAGATGTTCAACCCATGCGTGGGAATACAATTATAGCTTCATTACACTATTGTACATGTATAGTACCTCTAATAATATAAAAAATATATTATTTTAGTGAAGAAAAAAATTAAAAATATAGAATTCCATGATAATTAAATCTCATTTCTAAATTAAATTTCAAATTTCAAAATAATCATCTTCAAAACAATATTAAAAAAATTGAAAATTTTAAAATAAAATATTTTTCAATTCAACATAATTATAAAATTCATAGTACATTAAATTCCTCAAACATAAAATCAATTAATATTTATGATATTAATCCTAGAAGAAAGTTAATTCTTCTTCATAAAACACTAAAATTTCAAAAAAAACGTTCAATTAATAATATTAACATGTAATATATAATAATTTTTCAATATATATCATTAATAATTTTAACATAAGTATACCATATTTAATACCATATATAAATTAAAATATATATTAAAATATAATTTTGAGTAAAAACATTTAATAATTATTTTGTGAATATTTCAAACTTTTAAGCACAAAAATATAACCATATAAAAAATAAAAAATAATGTTTTAACCATTTTCATGTCGAACATAACAATACCATAAATATTTACCAAAATCATAGAATTAAATAATTAATGTTTAGTTAGTGCTTTAAATAATTAGGAATTATTATTAAAAACCCAAGGAAAATATATAAAATAACACGGCATCAAATCCCCCAATATCCTCTATTGTAAATCCAATTTCCTTATCCTATTATATATACTAATATCAAATAATGTATGTAACACCCGGATATTTTAAAATAGGAACATCATGTTTGATAACATGAATGAAAAACAACACCAATCATAGAAGAAAATATAACACCCTGAGACATTATGAAATATTTCATTTTAAATAAATTCAATCTCTTCACTATCTTGTGATGCATGCAACACTAGTTTTATAGTAAGAATCATACTCTATTAAAAATTATTATTTAAACATGACCATTATAACCTAGCCATTAAAATAGAGGGTATGACTAATACTAACTAAATTATGAAATTAAATGTTTTACCCTTGTATAAAATAAAATAAATGGATATATTTTGATCATAAATAAAATAAGAATCATTTTAAATTAAAATAAATTTTTTTTGAAAAACTATAATTTTTCAAAGAAAATGGTTTCATCGCCTCTAATGCACACAAAAAAATAATTTTTTTATAAATTTTAGAAAATTTATTTGATAAAATTAACTTAATTTTTGAAAAAATCCTGTCAAAAAAATTTAGGCTGATTTTTTTTTGTTTTTTTTAGAAGTTTCATTTTTCAATGAATTGTGAAAAATACTGAAATTTACTGAAAACTAAATTTTATTTTAAATTATTTAAAAATTTCACTTATATTTTAAATATTAATTAAAAGTAAAATTTTTTAAATTATATTATCATAAATAAAAATTATATCATTTTAATTAATTTTATATTCAATATTGATATTAAAAACTTATATACTTATGGGAATTTTCTCTTTGGAAACCCTCTTTTTCGTCTTGTCTATGAGTATAAATTCCAATTGAATAATTAAAATTATATGAATTTAATTTGAAAAAAAAATAGATTCCATATTTTTAATAAAAATAATTTATATTATCTAATAAGTTAAAATTAATTTTATACCAAAATGAATAGTAAAAATTCATTACCACGGTATAGGTAAAAATGGGTTTACCAGGGGTAAACTAAGAAGATAAGGGTTAAAATGACCTAACAACTTAGAAATATATTACTATATGGCCATATTTCTACCTTATACTATAAAAAATTTTAAAATAAGGTTATTTGGAATCTTTTGGTATGTGAATGACTAAAATTTTGGATTCTTTTTGGAAATTTCTATGTAATTTTAAAGAGGGTTCTCTTTCCACACTTATAAAATAGAACTCCCTCCCTTAACTTATTCACACCTACCAAACCCCTTGTATTGACAAAAACCTAAAACAATATCTCCTAAACATCATTATACATATTATAGAGCTGATTTTCTTCCCAAAAGACCATCCTCAGGGTCCTTAATAGGAGATCCAAAGAGGATTCTCTTAGATAAGTTAATTGTCTTAACAAAGCTCTTTCATTTTATTTCTTTATTTTAAAAATTAAATCATGCATTAACAAATACAACATAATAACACCTTTAAATGTCTTATAATTATATGTTATTATGTTAATGTTATAATATTTATCTGTCTCCTCCTCTATCAAATGGGAAATAAAATCATCAATCGTGTGTACAGCGGACAACCGCCTCACAAACTGATGTAGTTCGTTTTCCATAACCACATTTAAATGATATATATAATGAATTATTTAACATATTTATATGATATTTATGACATTGTTATATTTATTTAATTATAATATCACATATACCTTCTTACTTTATATTCCGTTTAAAATATGATAACGTCTCTTTTGTGTACAGAAGACTATAATCTCGTGAAGCGGTGTGATTCGTTTTTTACTTATGAATTACATAGAAGGTAAGCAAGACACATGTAATGAATATATGTGATATATATTACCTGATATAAATTAGGTCATATTATTCATATTCTCCCTTACCCACTCACACTTTAGAGGAATTATATCATTGGTGATGCGTACCTATAACTTAACATCTCCATGAAGAGGTGCGATTTATTTTCCATTACCAACATTCAAGAGTTGTTATAATAAAGAATATAATTAGTAAATATAATATTTATAACATTATTATAATTTTAAATTTTATTTATTTATTTACTATATACAATAGTTTTAACTTTAATGACAAAACACACAAGATAAAATAAGGCAATTAACGCCCAAAACAAATAAAATAATGAAATATTATTAATAAATTGTTGGTAAAATGTTTTAAGAGGTTCATATATGATATTATAACTATGATTATGTTTATGGTATAAATTAAAAAAAATTATTAAAACAATTATACATGAGGTACTAACATGTAAGATGGAAATCAGCCAAAAGGTAAAGGTTTCTCATCTCACATTTACTTCCATGAGAAATATGCTATATTAACCACTTATTTCCTTTGTGTGGTGTATATAATTACCCTTTTATATTTTATATCATGGACTTATTTATCCTCATGTTATTTAAAGTTTCATTTTATGTTATGACTTTCATTGGGCTTAGGATTCAAAAGTTACCAAAGTGGAAAATATTTATTTCAGAATATCAACATGATTTAGGATTGTTTTTTTACGTTCTACTTAGAAGAATAATTTTATATATCTATATTAAAATAAATCAATTTTATTTTCCTCTGGTTATTCATAAACGTTTTCAGGTAATATTACCATTTTTCACTCTTTTATACTAAAAATTATAGATGATTTTTAATACAAATTTTGACTTCATTTCTCTCTTCGATTGAAAATATTTTTTTCATAAAAATTCATGTTTTCAAAAAAGGTTTTCAAAATTTTTTTAACTTTTTAAAAATAATTTATTTAATACATTTTTACCCATTTTTACTTTTTAAAAAAAATAAAGGAATCTTCCTATCATTTTCAAAATTAGTTATGTTTTGATTTTGTAAAAAAAATAAAAAGAATATTCATTTTAAAATATACTAAATGAATATAATTTTCTGTCATCATGACCAATAAATGTTTTGAATATTATTTAATAATTTTTAAAATTTTATTTTCAACAAAAATTAATTTAAAATATTTTTCTGAATTTTTGTTTTAAAAGGTTATTTTTCAAAGGAAAAGGTTATTTTCCTCTAAAATGATTTTAATAAAATTTTCTTGGAATTTATATATATCAATTACATTTACCCTTTATTATATTTATTATCCACCATGGATATGATATTTTTAAATTACCCTTATTATTTATATTGATGGTTAATATTCATTTTGATTTAGAGTGTATATTTTTATTACCATTAACAATAATGACCTGGATTTTCCTGATCCTTTCCTTTGTGAAAATTTAGTGTTTGGGGTGTTCTTGGGGGTCTTAGTAGTTTTTCTAAGGAGTTTTTTAAAAACATGGTCACACTAAAATGGTCACACTATCACGGTCTCACTGAAACGATTGCACTATCATGGTTTCACGTAAATGATCGCATCATCATGGTTGCACTGAAACGGTCACACCATCACGATCACACTGAAATGGTATATCCCTAATGGTGGCACCATAATTGGGGCACCAAAGTGTTGTCTCACCATGACGGTGGCACCATAAAGGTGGAATTGTGATGGTGCCACACCAAAATGGTGCCACACCCAAACAGTGTCTCACTCTTTGTTTTTTTTCAGTTTCTCAAGTTTTCTCATCCCCCCCCCCTCAATGTCTTATTTTACATGAACCGAGTTTCAAAACTTCCTTGTAAATTTTTAAGGGTGACTAAAATGATATTAATTATATCTTCAATACTCTAACATCTCAAGGATTTGAGGTACTCAAGCCACATGGTCTTAATCATGATAGACCATGATCCCACATAAATGAATTTTGGAAATAGATATTCCATTAAAATAAGATATGGATCTTAAATACTAGGATCTTCTATTCCTAGTGTGTTTTCTATTTCCCCAGGTTCACCTAGAGCCTTCCTCCCTAGATAAGTCATGCACCTATGATGGATCCCTTCTGCTCAGCTTTCTTTGAGTTCCTTACTACTCGGGTGATCCCTTATTCTTAACGTGAGGAGAAACTTTGATCCTTTTATCATCCAAGTAGGGAATTCATTTTCTTCTATTTAATTGTGAATCTTGCGGGGTGGGTGTACTAATGATTCCTAGTGAGGAACAGCTGGATGTTTTTCTTAAAAATAGAAATAAATAAGAATTTAATATGACTAAAAGATGACACAGATGAATAAGATAATGGGTGGGGAGTGGCTTGATGTTTTATCACTTGTTTTATTTGTTATATTTGATTATTGTATTTATTGTATTGGATATATGCCTTCTTCAAATCATGATCTTTGGTGGTATTTTCCTACGTACTAGTGATGCTCTATCTTTCTTATGGTGATTTTGAAAAAAAATGGCAGTAACATGAAAATTTTTTAATCACGTATACTTGGTTAAACAAATGGATTCCCCGAGATCAAACCTATAATGTGATCACCTTGGTTATACTTAAGTGGAATTAAATAACCTTTGTCGGTTAAATGTGAATACAGACGAATTAATAGATGTGTTTATGTGTTGTGTGTTATGGTTTGAGTTTCCTGAGCCTAGTATACGATGTGGTACAGGGTGTGTCGGTATCTCAGTTTGAGAGACTGGTTAGTTGTGGAATGGATGGGATTTTAGGTAATGGGAATGCCTTTGTCTGTGTTGTGGCCACATGGAGATGTTGGGAAGTGGTATTTCAGTGTTTTTGTGGGATTTTTATGCAGTGGGACTGTATTTGGGGTTTGTTTGGGCAGTGGGGTTGCATGGCTCGGTTGTGAGAGGAGTATTCTGTTGTATGATTTTGAAAAAATTTAATCAAAAGTAGTTGAATGGGATTGTGTTATTGGGACTACGTAAGGGAAGATAGGTAGCATCAAGACATTAGTCATTAGGAATGAGCAGTTAACTAGTGGGAAAGTGGTGCAGGGTACCAAAATATCAATATGCTTATACTACTACTTTACTTGACTTTCATTTTTTGGGTGAGTGTGCCTTGGTGAGGCTGGGATGGTTAGTATTCCATGATAGGTGCTTGAGGTTCTACTGTTTTCTCATAGGGGAATTATTATGTTTCCCACACATGTGCACTGGTATCTTTTGTTTCCCTATTGAGTATACTTTTATGCTCTCCCTACGTATATAAAACTATTTTTCAGGTTTCCAGGAGGAATTTGAAGACCATTCTAGACTTTAATAGCTCAATCGTCAAGATAGATGACGTTCCTACCTAGTTCCATTTCCATTGGTACCTTAATTTGGAGTTTTCATTGTACATTTTATCAACTTTACTTTTCAACATGCATGTGGGAATGGATTTTGGATTTACTTTTACTATTAGTATTTGGATTTTCTTGGGATTTACCATCTTATCTCCTCACTGTGTTCAATATAAAGTGTAATGCATTCCATTTTTTTGTGATATTCTATACCCTTGGTGATAGTTGTCAATTTTGGGCCTATTTAAGGCAGAATTCAGGGGTCATTATCTCTCCTTCATATTGAATAAGGGAGGGCTATGCATTTTTTCGTCCCTTCCCTCATATCGAAAAATGTGGGTCGTGACAAAATGGTATCAAATGCAAGGTTGTTTTGGTGAGGGATAAGATGGAGTTTGAAGTTTGGCATAGTGATAATTGAATGGTATGGTTGGTCAATATTGTTAGGTGACCTTGGTGTGTGAAATAGTCTAGTGAAGACTGACTAAGAAAAAGGATTTTAGGGCCCCCCTGATCTGATGCAAGGACTCTGGACCTATTGAATTTCCAAGTGAGGATACACTGATTATAGGGTAGAGACCCTAGGGAAGGTAAAATAATTATAATGAATATTTTTCTTGTTTGTGTTTGGAGTTTTTGGGAATTTAAATATATAATGAGTTGAGAGAAATTTAAAAGAACATTTATGTACTACCTTGTCTTAGGGGTTCCTTGTTTCCCTTTTTTTGATATGGCACCCCAACATCACCCACGTTTGGTGCGAGTAGTTTAGTCCTAGAAGGTTGTCACGGTCGATCAGTATATGACCGATCGAGAAGAGGAGGATGAAAAGTGGCAGAAGATGCTTCATTCCTACCAGCGACAGACTCTATGAAAGAATGGGGGAAGCATCTCGGACATAGAAATAGAGAGTTGGATTGAGGAGCTAGTGATCACTTTTAGCTTAATCTAGGCTCTGACATAGTATTGGGTTCCTCTAGAAGTTATCAAGTTGTGAGGAGCAGTGCATTAGTGGTTGATTCTTTAACTTGAGGAGAGGAAAGAGACAAATTTTGCATGGTCTGGATTTGAGAAAGAATTTTGGGTGGGGTTACTTTCTTCCACGATGAAGGCCAATAAAATACTAGAGTTTCTCTCCCTCTAGTAGGGGGTATGTTGGTATGAGATCTGGGGATCAAGTTCAAGGATCTTGTACTCCTTGCTCCAGATCTCTTTCCAGATGAGGATTCATGGGAGAGACGCTTGGAGGAGGCATTGTAACCATCTCTTCAGTGTTTTGTCACTCCCTTTACTCTTCCGATAGATTTGGGAGTTTAGAAGAAGGTTGAAGTATTGGTGAGGATTCACTCATTGGGAGGTTCACCACAAGAGGGGAGTTAGAAAATTTCTCCAAAAGGGAAAATAGTTCGCAGCAAGTCTCTAGTGTCAGGACCTTCCAGGTTTCAACCAACAGGGGGTAGGCCACAACAGTTTTAGTTCTGATCTCTTGGTCCTCACCCTTTTCCCATAGGCATAGGACTGAGGTTCTTTGTCTATGGATACAATGGGAATCTTTAGAATTGTGCCTAGTTCAGACTCAATACAGTGGAGGTGTGAAGGTTCAACACCCACCTTAGTATTAATAGTTTCCAATTAGGTATTTCCAGTAGTAGGGGAAGTGGGATCCCTCTATATAGAGGGGAGATAGTGTTGGAGAAGGTCGAACATAGGGGTATCCCACGGGACCGCAACTAGGATGTGGTCAGGGAGGTGGTCAATAGCCAAGGGGCATAAGATCTTTGTGTGGGAAGTTTCATTCCATAGAGGCAGCAGTTCTAGTGGGGTTGAAGGTTTTTTTAGTTATGATCTGTTTGTTTAGTACCCTTGCATGTTCCATGTTTGATTCATGATATTTTTACTCCTTTATTTCACCTAGTATATAGTCTAGATGTTGAGAGATGTCTTGTGACTTGGGGGTTGAGTACTTCAGTTAGAGGTCATACTAGTTTTCTTGATTTTTTCTAGGGGTGTAGACTAATGTTGGGACCACATCAGCCCCATGGGAATCTTCTCCGGCTATAGATTCACCCATACTATGTCATCCTAGGCTTCGACTAGTTATTTTTTGTACACACTGTTATCGACTGATTTCAGAGAAGATTTGTTTTATCATATATGGGTGACCAACGCATATCCTTCATTGGTGAGCGGAGTTGTCAGGTGGGTAGCTAGTGTGTGATGCCTTTTCTTTCCTTTTTAGTTGAGCTGTCAATTGAATCAATAGAGATGGAAACAGTGGAGGCTTTATGAGTTGTCATAGATTTTTTTGACATATTCCCAAAGGAGGTTGTGACTCTACCCTCTCAATGTGACGTTTAGTTTGGGTTAGAATTACAATATAGTGCATGTCCAGTTTTGATGGCTCCCTATCAGATGGCACCTTCTTAGTTGTGGGAGTAGCGGATTCAGGTTGGAGACCATATGAATAAGGGTTTTATCCAACCGATTGTGTCACCATGGGGAACTCTAGTCTTGTTCTCAAATAAGTAAGATGGTGGTCTGAGGCTGTGCATGGACTACTGTATATTTAATCTGGGGATGGTCAAGAACCATTGACCTCTTCTAAGAATAGATGATATTTCTTACCAATTAAAGGGAGTAGGTTGGTTCTCTAAGAATGATCTATGGTCTGGATATTACCAGTTGATGGAGAAGGGGGGTGTCATTCTGAAGACTGCTTTTAGGTTTAGGTATAGACACTTTGAGTTTGTGTTCATGTCGTTCGACATTATCAATGCACCAGTTATGTTCATGGTGCTCATGAACTCTATTTTATGTGAATATATAGATCGGTTCATCATTTTTTTTCATTGACGACATCCAAATATACTCAATTTTATTGGAAGAGCATGTCGAGCATCTAAGGACTCTCTTGGAGGTCCTCTGACACCACCAGCTCTATAGAAAGTTGTCCAAGTGCATGTTCTGGACACAAGAGATGCACTTACTTGTATATGAGGTGTCTTGGAATGGGATATCATTGGACCCCTCAAATGTTGAAATGATTGTTTCTTGGGAATCACCGAATATTGTGGCAGAGGTTCATAACATCATGGGTCTTGTAGGCTATTACCGAAGGTTCGTACCAGACTTTTGTAGAGTGGAAGACCCATTGAAAGCTTTCATGAGAAAGGGGAAGCCCTTCATGTTAAGTGAGCAGTGTCATGACACTTTCATCTATCTACGTTTGAAATCAGTTAGTGCCCCAATTATTAGGTTTCTAGAGGATGTAGTAATTTTTTAGGTGTTCTGTAATAATTCTGGTCTAGGATTGGGGTGTGTGTGGATGTAGTAGTGGGTAGTGATCGCTTATTGGTATAGGTAGTTACGTCCCCAAGAATGTAACTATGCCACCCATGACCTGGGGCATACAACGGTCATGTTAACACTAAATTTCTGGTAGCATTACCTCATCATGGAACAATTTTTGGTCTTCACAAATCATAAGAACTTGAGGTATAACTTCTCCCAGTGAGACCTGAACTTATGGTAGTGGAGGTGGAATGAATTTATCTTTGACTAAGACTTTGAGATCTCTTACACCTCAAGAAAAGGGAATGTTGAGACCTGAACTTACAGAAGTGGAGGTAGAATAAATTTCTCTAGGACTTGGACTTTGATATCTCTTACACATCAGGAAAGGGGAATGTTGTGGCTGATGCTTTGAGTAGGAAGTTGAATAAGGAGTTAGTTTTGGAATCCACAACTTATTGGAAGGAAATGGAGGAGTTGGAAACTTTGCGTATGGATGTGAGAGAGGATAGTGGAAGGGGATGTCAATTAAATATGATATTGTAGTATACCTTGGCACCGAAGGGGGAGGAGTCTTAGTGGGGAGACTCTGAGGCTGAAGCAATGTGTGATTGCGTTAACTAGGGTGATGCTCTGATGGGATGGTCATAAGATAGTCAAAAGCAGATGGTGTTCCATGGGAAGCTATTTGTTTACAGTGGAAATGCATGAGGAAGTTCTCTGTGAGTCCCACAGATCACCCCTGGCAGTACATCTAGGAGTTTCCACTATGTTCTGAGGCCTGAGGGGACAATTTTTGTGGCCCGAGGTGAAGTGGGAAGTGGCAGAGTTAATGGAAAAGTTCCTAGTGTGTGAGTAGGTGAAGGCTAAAAACTATGTTCCTGGTGGTATGTTACAGCCTTTAGATGTCCCTGAGTGGAAGTGGGATGACATCTTAAAGGATTTCATCACAGGGCTACCTAGGGCTCCGAGAGGTTTTAATGTTATATGGGTATTGGTGGATCAATTGACGATTTCATCTCACTTCCCGGTGATCAAAGAGTCGAGCATATTGGATGACAAAGCACAGAGATACATGGGTGAAGTGGTGCGACTACATGGGATTCCAAGATCCATCATCTCGGATTGCGATGCACAGTTTACCTCATGATTCTGAAATGGAATACCATATGATTATGGCACTTAGTTAGGCCTTAGAACTACTTTCTACCCCTAGACATAGGTGAAGATGGAGAGGACCATCTAGACATTGGAGGATATTCTATGGACGTGTATTCTGTTATTTGGAGGATCTTGTATATGACACTTTCCCCTGATTGATTTTTCTTTCAATAATAGCTATCACTCTAACATAGGCATGGCACTGTTTAAAGCCCTGTATGGAAGACCATGTCATTCAACCGTTTTATTGACATAGGTTGGTGAGGTAGGTGTTCTTGGCCCATAGGTGGTGCAAAGTACAATAGAAAAGGTTTATCTTGTGTGTGAGAGGATTTAGATGGATTAGGACTGGCATAAGACATATTCTAATCATAGGAGGAGGCCTTTGGAGTTAGAGGATGGGGACCTTGTTTTCTTTAAGGTTTCCCCTAAATGTGGGTAGCGGAGGCTTGGTAGGGGGAGTAATATTTCTCCAAGGTTCATCAGACCTTCTGATGTTGAGGGATGAGTTGTCATGGTGGCATATCACCTAGTTTTTCCACCACAGTTTGGAAGGATCTACAACATCTTCCATGTCTCACAACTTCATCGGTATCTACATGATGAGTCCCACATTAGAGACTGTGGAGAGTTAGATGTCGAGAGCAATGTGACGTTCGTGGATCGACCAATGAGAATCGAGGATCATGAGGATAATGTGCTTCATGGATGGACCATTCCCTTGTTATGTGTTCACTAGAGGCATGGTGTCCTTGATGAGAGTACTTGGGAATGGGAGGCATATATGTGTGCCTAGTACCCAGAACTCTTTTGAGTTTTACTCTTTTGTTTTTCTTTTTTTCTTTTCTTGTGATGAAATTATTGACCTTGTCTTCTATGATATGAGATGTTTCCTTTAAAATGTGTGTGAAAATTACTGATATGTGGGGAAGGGAGGACCTGATACCAAATCAAGATGCATTAATGTGGATTCAATTAGCCTCGTGCAGGTGAGTCAGTGCCACCCAAAGATGATAGTATCCTGGCATGGGGGAAATATCTCCCTAATACATTTTTCTGGATAGTGTGACCTTTGGCGTTTGTGTGGAAATTGGGGGAAGTGGGGTCATAGTGTTTCCCTAGTTGTTGTATATATTGATCTTAAAGATGTGTTCCTGAATATCTAGGTTTTCTCTCCATTTTTCAAAACAATGCAGGGTTGTTTTTCTATAAGAGTTATCTTATGGTGTGGTTGTCCAAAAACCTCTTCCTTATCAGTTTGGTTTTATAATTATCAGGGATGAGAATAGTTGGAGAGGTATCTTAGTTAATTACCCAAATTTTCACAAGCCTTTACATTATGAAAATCCAGTTTCTGGGGTGTTATTGGGGGTTGTAGTGGGTTGTCCTAGGAGTTTTCTGAAAACACAGTCACATTGAAATGGTTTCACCATCACGGTTGCACTGAAATGGTCAGACCATCACGGACGCACCAAAATGGTCCCTCCATCACGGTTGCACCGAAACGGTGGTACATCGTGATAGTAGCACTGTAACGGTGGAAATATAATAGTGGCACCGTAATAGTGGCACAGTAATGGTGGAACCGTAATGGAGGCACTATAACGATGCCACACCGTGATGGTGGAACTGTAATTGTGGAATCGTAATGGTGGAACTGTGAACGTTCCACACTGAAATAGTGACACACCCAAACAGTGTCTCACAGTTTGTTTTTTTAGTTTCCGGTGTTTTCAAAATTCACCCCCCCCCCAACATCTTATTTGATGTAAACTAAGTTTTAACCTTTCCTTAATCATTTTTAGGGGAGTTTCAAAGGATATTAATTATATATTTCAGACCCTAGCATCCTAGGGATTTTAAATACTCAAACCATGTGGTCTTAATCATGATAGACCATGATCCCACATAAATGACTTTTGGAAACCACCCTTCCTTTAAAATACAATTTTTCTCTTCAAAGCTGGGATCTTCAATTCCTAGTGTGTTTTCTATTTCCCCTAGTGCACCTAGAGACCTCCTCCCTAGATGACACATGCTTCTGTGTTGGATAACTTCTTCATAGCTTTCTTGGAGTTCCCTACTACTCGAGAAATCCCCTATTCTTTACACGAGGAGAAACATTGATCCTTTATCATACAATTAGGTATTTATTTTCATTCTATTTAATTTTGCATCATGTGTGGTGGTGTACTAATTATTCCACATTAGGAACAGTTTTAGGGTTTTCTTAAAACTGGAAATAAATAAGAATTGAATATGATGAAAAGATGACACAGATTAATAAAATAATGGGTGGGGACTGGCTTGATGTTTGATCACCTATTTTATTTTTTATCGTTGATTGTTTTATGGATTATTGTGGTTGTATTCCTTTTAAAAATCATGACTTTTTTTGGTCTTTTCTTGTGCACTCGTGATGCTCTATCTTTCTTGTGGTGATTTGAAAAAATGGAATTAACATGAAAACTGTTTAATCATGTATATTTGGTTAAATAAATGGATCCCCCATGATCAAACATATTGTCTGATCATCTTGGTTACAATAAAGTGAAATTAAAGATCCTATTTTGGTTAAATATGAATACATGTGGATTGATAGATGTGGTTATGTGTTGTGTGTTCTGACATGGGTTTCGTGGGCCTACTATGTGGGGTGGTACAGGGTGTGTTGGTATTTTAGTTTGAGAAACTGATTGATGGTGGAATGTATGGACTTGTAGGCAGTGGGACTACCTTTGTTTGCGTTGTGGTCACGGGGCGTTGTTGAGAAGTGTGGTTATTGTGTTGTTATGGGATTGTTATGAAGTGTGACTACAACTGGGGTTTGTTTTGGGAGTGGGGCTGTAGGGATGGGTTGTGAGAGGAGGATTGTGCTCTATAATTTTAAAGAATGTTAGTCGGCAGTGGCTGAAAGGGGTTATGGCAGTGCGACTTTGTATGTGAAGAGAGGTAGAGTCAAGATGACAGCCATTTGGAATGAGCAGTTAACCAGTGGGAAAGTGGTGTGGGGTACCTAAATATATATTTCCTTATACTACTACTTTAATTGACCTGGGGTTATTTTGTTGAGTGTCCCTTGGTGAGGCTGGTCTGGTTAGTATTCCATGATAGGTGCTTGAGGTTCTAATGTTTTCTCATAGGGGCATTAGTATGTTTCACCCACTTGTGCGCGGGTAGCTTTAGTTTCCCTAACAAGTATACTCGTATGCTCACCCAACATATATAAAACTTTTTTTATGTTTCTAGGAGGACTTTGAGGAACGTGCTAGACTCTACTAGCTCTGTATTTAGGATATTTTTTATTGCTGCCTAGTTTCTATTCTTTTGTTACCTTACTTAAGAGTTTTTGTTGTACTTTTTATCAACTTTACTTTTGAACATGAATTTGGGAATAGATTTGGGATTTACTTTAACTATTGGTATTTGGAGTGATTTAGTATTTAACATCTTATCTCCAAATCTTGTTCAATAAAAAGGGTAATTTCATCCATTTTGTGTGATATTCTATACCTTTGGTGAAAGTCACCACTCTAGGGAAGATTAAAGGTGGGACATAGGGGTCATTATCTCTCCTTTATATTGAATAAGGGAGGGTCTGGAGGTTTGTTTTCCCTTACCTCATCTTAAATAAGGTGGGTCATAACATTCACCATATTACTCTGGATGGATTATGATTTTGTTTATTTGATTGGGGAATGTATTAATGTTTTTTTGTTTGTTATTTTTTAATAAAATGTTTGTGTTGATTATTTTTCACCACATTAATTTGAGTAATGAATTATAATTAGTATGTTATGGTTGGGGTTCAATTATAGATAGCCTTTATATGCATCTATAGTTTTCATAAGTAAAATCATTTGGTTAAATTATATGGGTTTCTACCGAAATATTTAAACTATCTTGAGTAAGGTCTTTATAGATTTGATGTTCAAAATTATTCATTCCCTCCTTACAAGATCATTTATTTCCATGTGATTATTTGATTAGTTATAATACACATGGATAAATTTTATACTTATGTAATTTTTTTGTGTCTTTATTTGATCTTCATTTATTTCTACCATATTATGATCATTTTATTGATTAAATTACATGTGTTTCAGTTGTTAAACTTTCCATATTGATTATTCTTATTTATTCATGATAGATATTATTGGAATCATGCACTTTATGATCATATGATCTCACCCCTTTCTGGTGTTTTATTTTAACTAAGATACTAGGAAGTGTTTTTGGATTGATATGTGGGGATATCCTAAGGGGAGTAATTTAATTCATAACGAAAACACTTGTATATTTTAGGTTTAAAATGTAATGTGAATTTTAGGTATGTACTGAGTCTACCAATACTATTAAACTATTTAGTCCATCGGGTTATGATTCTCTATATCTAGTTCCAAAGTAAAAAAGTAGAAACCAAAGATAGGTTATGAGATTTGGGGCCGTTACAGTTCATATCAGTGGAAAAGGAAGTAATCTAATCTTTGGAACTCTCACATGTGAGTTTTGGATAATGCATAGATCTCTGCCCAAGGGCTTCCTGAGGAATGGTCTACTACTGTGGATGGTGGTGTATCCTGCCTAGGAGGTGTATCCACCCATGGAGTACCCTAATAAATATGAATTATGGTCCACTAGAAATTATTATAGACTAATATAGCTGGTATTAGAATAAGTTTAGTAGAAACATTCAGAACTGGATTTTGGAAAGAATAGATCAGAGAACATAACCCTATGATAGACTTTGAGGATAAGTATATAAGAATATTCTAAAGTTTTGGTAAGGAAAATAATATGTGTTTCTTCTAAAAATACATCACTGTATAGATAATACAAGTAGATGTGGTTATGAAGTAGATGTAACCAGGGGAAATAAATCTAAAAAGGGTACATTGGAATTGACATGATCATCACATGGTGCATGAAAATGGGACTTATCGTGCACCTTGTTTGACACTCCCATGGTATATGTTTTGGACAATTAAATTTTTTTACCATCCATTATAATGGATTTTAAAATAAAGATATCCCCAATAAAACCATATTTATTATTATGAGATTATCTGTGCATAATTTTATCAATTTATGTTATGTGTTTGACTTATTTTGGGTTTATACATTATGTTTCATAATGTTAGGATCTAATATAGTGTATTCCGTCATTTATAAATGTTTCCTAGATAAATGAATGGGAACTATATCAATGAACTTAATTTAATGAAGAAGAATGAACAACTTTTTAATGATATTAAGCTAATCTTTCTAAGGAATCTACACTCACAAAAAGTATCATCATACACGGACATATTATATTGTGCTATCAAGAAAGATAAATAATTATATAATTATTATGTATTCAATGGGAAACTATATAAGAATATTATAGAATGGAAACTAATATATAATGGGAATAAGGGAAATAAAGGGTTTCCCATATATGATAATTTTAGAAAAAAAGACCCTGGTATTTTCTTGAAGGGAATTAGAGGTTTCTACAATTGTGGAGAGAAAGGAAACCAAGATTGTATTTTTAAGGTAATGAAATAAATTTCAAAATTTTAATGATTCTACTACAATGTTATAGGATATTACTCAAATGAAAAACACAATAATCAATAGAATATACCTAAAAAGATGCTAAGGGATCATGGTTAAACTTATGTTATACCCATAGAAAAAGTTGAATGATTAATGTTCTTATGTTAGGATTAAATAATTATTTTATAGGAGTGTTATATCAATGATATTTTGTTTATAAGAATCATGAAATGTATAAGGATAGTACTAGAGTACTATTTCATAAAGGATTTGAGAGCAAATGTTGAATGGTACTAATGACCAAGAAAATTTATTTAGTGACAAGATGAACCTCTTGGAAAACACATCATTGAGGGAGTATAACCCTTAATATGTTCCCAATGATGAGATAATAATGATAAGTTTATGGGATACTATTAGTGGCCATGAAATTGGTTAGATATTTGATGGTCTATGTCATCTTTGTTGGAGTTTACTACAAGAATTTATTTTTCGAATATATCAGAAAACCTAAGATTTTATTTTTGGAATAATGCATATTTTCATTAAGTTTTTATGGTGATCAAGGAATTAAAATATTTTTAATGTGATATTATGATCAAATTTATATTTTTTAGGTAATATAATTTTTAATTTGAGAAATTAATTCAAAAAATGGACTTTGAATTTTGACAGAATATTTTTGGATGGGTCTTCAGGTTAACTACTTATAGAATGGACTGAGTTGAACTTTGGGTGTTATTAGATAACTTGTTATAGATTTTTTTTCTTGGAAAATATCTATATATAGGAGGAATGAATTTTAATTATTTTATTAATATAATGATTTATTAATTATTATTGTTAGTGATTCAAGTATAAAAAATACTATTTGATATTCATCTTTAAGAGATGAAGTAGGAATTGATATAACCACATACAAAGGATGAAATTTTACCCATTGAAATATATCATGTCACTATATTTTTTCTGTTATCAATTTATATGTTAAAGTAATTCTTTAACTTCATGAAATGGATCTTGAAACAAAATTATTTCATAGTACCTTTATATATGATGAATCAAAATATCCCTTAACTCATCACAGATTTATGGTTTTCGGGTTTTTAACCCTATCTATACCACCCAATTTATTTTTATCAATTACCTATATCACTATCTATTAATATATGTGCATTATTATTCCCTTACATGTCCATGTTTTCATTTCCTGACAGTATTCTCCAATATATAGACCTATTAATGTGTTATTTGGGATGTCCATTATAACGTCGCTTATGTGTACGGTAGACTACCACCTTGTGTAGCGATGTGATTCATTTTTCACTTACACTTTACATGGAAGGTAATAAGGATAAAATAAATTGAAAATATGTGATAAATATGAAATTTTATAAATTATATAAAATTAATCATATTATCCCTTATCCTCTCACCCATTACGGTAATGATATCCTCACTCATGCGTATGCACGATCTACCATCTCCATGGAGTGATGCGACTTATTTTCCAGGAACAACATTCAAGAATGGTTATGATAATGTATATAATGTGTAAATATGATATTTATAAAATTATTATGATCTCATATATTATGGTTTTATTAACTATTTATAAGAATCATAAACTCTATAAAAAAATACACATAAGAAAATAATACAGTTAACACCAGAAATAATGAAAATAATGCAATATTATTAACAAATGGGTGGTAAAATGTTATAAGAGGACAATATATGATATTATAAATATTATTATGGTTTTATTATAAATTAATAACATGATTAAAACCATTATATTGAATTTTGGGACACGTAAAAATGGAATTTTCTCAAAGGTAACGGTTTCTCATCTCACTTTTACTTTTGTGAGACATATGCCATATTCACCACTTATTTCCTTTTTTGTGTATATAGTACCCCTTTTATAAGTTATATATTTCATATATTTATATAAATGTTATTTAAAGTTTAATTTTATTTTATATCATTAATATTTCTTATTATTAAAAAGATACCAAATTGGTCAGGGTGTATTTCACAATCTCATTCTTATTCGTGATTGTTTTTTTAAGTTTTCCTCAAGGAATTAATTGATATCCCTATATTAAAATTAATATATATTTTTATCATCTATTTATTCTTTAAATTTTTCATGTAATAGTACCTTTTTTATACTATTTAGTAATTCAAATTACTGATAAATGTTTTTAATAAATTCCAATATTATTTCTCTCTTGGGTCAAAAAATATTTTTTGATCAACATCTATGATTTCTAAAAATGATTTCAAAAAAATTTTAAAATTTTAAAAACAATTTATTAAATAATCTTTTCCCATATTAAATTTTTTTAAGAAAAGTTAAATGATTCTTAAAGTCTTTTTTTTATACAATACCCATTTTGATTTTAACAAAAATGTGAAAGGAATATTTATTGTAACGTGTATAACATGAATGGAATTTTATTCCATCAATATCACTCAATGTTTTAAAGATTATTTTACAAGTTTTACAAGGTTATTTTCAAATAATATTATTTTCAATTTTTTTGAAATTTTTGTTTTAAATGGTGACTTTCAAAGTGAAAATGTTATTTTAGTTTTTTTAATGACATTTTAATAGTATTTATATTCACTAATGAAATCAACCCTTTATTTTAATTATGATCACCTGGGGATATGTCTTATTTAAATCAGCATTATTATTTATTTGTATTGTTTGTGATCACTTTTGATTGAGAATATAAAATTTTATTACCATTCACCATATTACTCTAGATGGTTTATTAGCATGTTTATTTGATTGTAGTGAGTATTAAAATTTCATATGCTAGTTTTTTAATACTCCAAATGTCCTGAAGGCCTCATTTTTTAAAAAAATATTTATGTTGATTATGTTTCACCCATTTGATATAAAGACTGAATTGGAATAAGTATGTTATGGGTGGGGCCAAATTTTATATAGCCCATTGATGTATCGATAAGTCTCATTAGAAAAATAAGTTGTCTAAATTAGATAGGTTTCTACCAAAATATTTAATCTCTCTTGAGGAAGGTTTTGAAAGTTTTAGATTATTTACATTATCCATTCCCTCATTATGAGATAATTTATTTCCATGATATTTTTTTTAATAACTATGGATAATTTTCACACTCATGAGATTATTCATATGGATTTATTTGATCATCATTTATTTATTCCATATTATAATTAGTTTAATGAATAAATGGAATGTGTTTAAGTTATTTACCTTATCATGTTAATTATTATTATTCATTCATGATATCTTATATTGTATGCATACCCTTACAGATCATATGAACTCATCCCATTCTTATGATTTATTTTCCCCAAGATATCAGGAAGTGTTTTTTGATTGATATGTAGGGATATGCTAAGGGTAATAATAGTGTTCACAAAGAAAACAATATATATTTTATGTTTAAAATTTAATATGAATATGAAGTGTGTATCTAGTTTACCAACACTACTAAACTATTCGGTCCCTTGGTATGTGATACCTTGTATCTAGTACCAATGTAATAAATTATACACCAGCTCCGGGTTATTGGGGTATCGGTCGTTATATTATAGCTACCCTACCAACCCAAATTATTCACTCCACTTCCTATATAAAACTATATCATTCCCTGTAAAGATTCCACTTGAGTTAAAAATGAGTACAACATTAACACATGAATCACACCTACAATCATTCAGGAGTGGGAGAGAAATAAAATGGGTGTGGAGCCATAATATGGGATTATTTATACATTTTTAATTGATAATTTTCTTTATCTAATGAAAAATTAATAAAAATATTTCTAATATTATTAAATTAACACATGTAATGATTTTTTTAAAAAAATAAAAAAAATATAAAGACATGAAATGAGTAAAAATACCCTGAATAATTCTACACCAATCTATATAAATTTTATCCTAAATGGATATCACTTAAAACCACCCAAAACATGATCATATAAGTAAAAAAGACATCATATATTAATTTGGTGAGTATAAAATCATACCAATTAGGATCATATTCTAACATCACCAGTGTAAAGTGAAAATACAAAATAATGTATTTGTAAATGTCACATATAAATATTAATAAATTATATTGAAAAATAATGTGAACGTAGACATAATGAAACCTAAATTTAAGGAAGTATCCAAAACTATCCACAATACTATATCTATACAAAAATTCCCATGTCATAAAAGAAGCATTGTGACAACCACCACATGTCTACCCCCATGAATCAATATTTTTTCACCTATTTAAGGGATACATATATCAATAAAAACTAATTATCACTAATAAACAGGTGAAATTTTTTAAAAAATAAAAAATTTATTGTGGTAAATTTAAAATAATGATACTTGTAACAATGTTAGAGAGACCACACCCCATTTTTTATAACACTCCATAAATCATATATAGTAAGAAAATCAATTAGTTTATAATAATATGAAAATTTATCAATCGCCTTTTGAGCACTGATATTTTAAAAATTTTATAAGGGAATTTGAAATGAAAATATTTATTTTATCAAATTAAAATCAAATAAGACTAAATATATTATAATCACTATTAAATCATTAACAATAAACTCAAACTAATCTCCAATAAAAACATAACTCAAGTAATTCAAGTACTCATGTTTATAGAAACCAAAAGAGTTATATAGAACAACCTATTAAAAATTATGAATCAAATAATGTATAGTGTTATTACACTACGAGAAACAAATAAATGTCTATATTTTTTGTTTATAAAATATAAAAATAAAAAATCCCAAAGAAATTCATGGAACATGAAACCCTAGGCCACAAATATAATATATTTCATGAAAACATAGAAATAAGAGAATAAAATAAGAGATAAGTTGAATGGAAACAACATTACTTGAACATTCCACCTAAAATTCATTTTAATACGGATCAAGAACATATGAATATTGAGGGTAATCAAAGAGGATGGATAAAACATACACTGGGGAAGAAAAAATCATGATGGTAAATGTAAAATCACTAATCTAATATCAGAATAAAACTTCTACAAATAGTTTAAAGGAACCATTGGTATAGGTTACCTCAATTATAAGTTTTTTTAAACCTTTAATATGAATACATATTTCTTGGTTTCATTGAATCATTGGTTTAGGTCTAACATATACCAATGGTTTTTTAAAACTGTTGATATAGGGGTAACCTATGACAATAGTTCTTCAAAATTGTTCGTATAGGTGTGTTGTATAAATGTTTAGACAAACTTTTGGTATAGTCTATATTTCTAGTGGTGATGTAAGTATTAACCCTTTATTATAGGTTCTTTCATAATAAAAGTCTTTATAACCTATCATATCACCCAAATATAATGTTTATCCCTAAAAATGTAGTAAATTATAAATTTTAACCACAAATATGGTGTATAATCCCATCTAAATAAGTCATAATTCATTTTTTTCAAGCATGTGAGGCTTTTATAACAACATTTAATCTTTTTCATGTTGTAATGAATTATGAATTCCTATTATCTAGGCAATTTTGTTAATAATTTTTGAAATCATTCATACAAAAAAACATCACTTAAATCATCATCTTAAATTATCTAGGAAAAATTAAACAAAAGGAATCCCTTTATCACTCAATATGTCCATTAATTTTTAAACATTTTTCATTAAAATTTCTAATAATAGATATATCAAAATCACTAATATAAAATCAATTTTAAACATCAACTATAGATATATTAGAAATAATATATTCAAAATTTAAAAATAAATATTTGTATTTTCCCTCATATCATGGTTTAGTTTACAATTTCATTCATTAAAATATTATATTCAATAAATCTATATTTAGAAGCTTTCATTAGGATTTAAAAATTACCTCAATGTTATCAAAAAATAATTATATGTAAAATAATCTATTTGTATTAGGTAAATATATGTCAAATGTACTTAAATAAAGTAAATGATGTTTTTAATGAGAACAAATATAGGAAACATAGAACATGGTATGGGTGTTATACATTTAGAAATGATCACTAGGATTCCTGTTGGTGAACCTAATTTTTTTGAACAATTATATGTGTATGTGTGTGTATTTATGTATTGAAAACATAGAAGCAATAGTTTTTTTCACCATCCAAAAACCTCAAAAAACCATTTTCATCAACATTGGATCAATATTCATTAAAAGGTATCATATAAATGGGTAATATAATTTACCATATTCTATTATTTTTTATTTTTTGAGTAGGAAAAGCTTCATGATTTAGAAAAAATTAGGGGCCAACATGTTTAAACCAAAAAACATCAAACCTAGATATGTGATGACTCATCGTTCTATCTTTTTAAACCATAAAATTATTGAATCATATCATAAATATATTATATTTAGTGAGTGTCTTGAAACACACAATAAAATTTGTTAAAAAAACTCTATTTGAAATTGGATTTCGCCAACATTTTAGAAATTCAATAAAATTACTTAATTTTATAATTTCACAAATTATACCAAAATTCATATAATATAAAATAAAATGACCATGAAAAATTATAATATTACATAGGATAAATTATTATTCACGAAATAAATAAAAAAATTATTTAAGGATACACTTTTATTCTCTAAAGGGATTAACTCCGGAAATAATAATATGCAATGGAAAGTTCACTCATGTTAAAGCTATTGAGGATTCTATTACTGAAAGAATTAAGATTTCCTGATTTTAATCATTTATTAAATAGTTATTTCAGTTTTAGTTAATCCGTTTAAGTTAGCTGATCTTATGGAAAGGTTTACTATGGTCTACGGTTTCTCCGAATTCAAGTGTATTCTGATCAAAAAGATATTTTTTCAGATTCTCTTCCCAACTGAGGATCTGAAGCACAAAGAATGGGAGTTAATCTCCATATCCTAAAATACATTTCAAAAAACTATTTTGGGTTTGAAATGTATTTTATGGCATTCTCGCATCTTGTTTGATATTACATCAGCTATGGGAATCCCCTTAAAAATGGATAGAACCATATAAATGGATAGGTCTAGTTATTATTCCATGGTTTTTGTTTAAATATATGTCAATAATACTTTATTTGACCAAATTTTTTTATACATCGTAAGATGATATCATTTTTCAAATTAAATATAGGAAATTTCCTCAATTTTGTATGGATTTTTAGTCTATTATAAATAATCCGGAAAATTTCTTCAGAATGACATTTGTTCATTTTGTTCTGATAAGGTCGATAACCAAAAAATATACAATAAGATTTAAAAAAATGTATGAATGGATCATCCATAAATTTTCATGAAAATAATATAGAAAAAATATTGGTTGTTGGTGATGATTATGTCTAAGGGGAGTTTTTAAGATAATTATTTTCTTGGATCTAGAAAAGCAATTTTGGAATATGTCATCCAAATGAGTAGAAATTTCGGAGTTCAGAAGTCTAGTCTCACTATTATGCTGAAGGGATGTATGTATCTAGTGGTAGGACCTCTAGATAGTAAGGGCTCAAAATATTTCTCTACAAGTCCTCCAGACATACAGAGAAGAAGGTGGATTTTTCTCTATAAAATGACTATCACCATAGAGGGAAGGATGAATCTATTTAGGATATAGACACTCTGGGGGCTCTAGTATAGATGGGGAATGGCGATATATACTGATGACATATATATTTGTGACTCTACTAATTCATGTACTCAAATTATAGAGGAACTTAACAAATAGTGGAGTTTAAAGAAAATTGGGGGTAATTGTACAGACATGGAGAATGAAGAATCACTAAAGAAAAGCTTATATTAGGATGCTTTTGAAAAAGGTATAGCTGTAGATAATGAATTTTTTTCATCAGAACCTATATCGAAGACAAATCCAAGGAAGAACTATTCAAATCTAAATCCCACCATGGAAACAAGATTTATCTCACATGGGAGAAATAATCAAGGAAATAATTTAAGTTCTTTGGAAGATGAATTTGACTAGGATTATGAGGATTATAATCCACTTTACTTAGATTGATGTTTATATTGTGATATTTTTTTACTCTTAATTAGGTTAGAAAGTCTTTTTGGACCCCATTACCTTTATCTTCCTTGTTTTTTATTCAATAAAGAGGCTTGGTATCAACTTTTAAAAAACAACTTTATTTAAGGAAAATTGTGTAGACAAAGGAATAGTAATCTACCACAATTTTCCTCTCATTATTGATCTATGTTTTTCAGATGGAGGAAGGAGACCTCCCATTTATTCATAAAAATGATCAATGGAAAAGGGTAACTACTATATCCTATTTTTAAATAAAAATAATCATTAATTTAATTATACTAAAAAATAAATTTCCCAAAAAAACATTTTATTTGAATGGTGTGTAACTCACAACCCATGAAAACCACCAATTTTATGATTAATGGTGTGATTTATTTTTTCAATTCTTATCTACTTTCAAAATTTATATTATTATTTTACACTAAATATGATTAAATTTAAATATATCACTTAAATTATGAAAACGAAAAATGAATAATGGGTGTATCTGTATAAGTTAAGGCTAAAACATTGATGGTCAACAAGGTTAAAATCACTATTATCATTTTATGAAAATTTAGGATGTTTTTTACCTTCATTATAATAATTTTAAAAAAGTATTAGACCTCGTTTATCCCCTTATTCCATATAAACTCATGTATAAAGAATCATCTGGAGTAGAAATAAATATGTGAAAATTCATGCAAGGAATGATATTAATAACATATATACTACAATAATAGTATTATTATCTTCTAAATTGTTTTCTTTTTCTATTCAATATATAAACTTTTCACTACAAATATATAGCCTATAAATCCATATTTGGATGTTCACATAATTTATTTACCATGGATCATATTCCATTTATAATTTTTTACTTGTAGTTTAAAAAAATTTCCCATTCTTTGGGTTTGAAATGTATTTTATGGCATCCTCGCATCTTGTTTAATATTACATCAGCTATGTTAATCCCCTTAAAAATGGATAGAACCATATAAACGGATAGGTCTAGTTATTATTCCATGGTTTTTGTTTAAATATATGTCAATAATACTTTATTTGACCAAATTTTTTTATACATCGTAAGATGATATCATTTTTCAAATTAAATATAGGAAATTTCCTCAATTTTGTATGGATTTTTAGTCTATTGGAAATAATCCGAAAAATTTCTTCAGAATGACATTTGTTCATTTTGTTCTGATAAGGTCCATAACCAAAAAATATACAAGAAGATTTAAAAAAATGTATGAATGGATCATCCATAAATTTTCATGAAAATAATATAGAAAAAAGATTGGTTGTTGGTGTTGATGATGTCTAAGGGGAGTTTTTAAGATAATTATGTTCTTGGATCTAGAAAAGAAATTTAGGAATATGTCATCCAAATGATTAGAAATTTCTGAGTTCAGAAGTCTAGTCTCACTATTATGCTAAAGGGATGTATGTATCTAGTGGTAAGACCTCTAGATAGTAAGGGCTCAAAATATTTCTTTTCAAGTCCTCCAGACATACAGAGAAGAAGGTGGATTTTTCTCTATAAAATGACTATCACCATAGAGGGAAGGATGAATCTATTTAGGATATAGACACTCAGGGGGCTCTAGTATAGATTGGGAATGGCGATATATACTGATGACATATATATTTGTGACTCTACTAATTCATGTACTCAAATTATAGAGGAACTTAACAAATAGTGGAGTTTAAAGAAAATTGGGGGTAATTGTAAAAACATGGAGAATGAAGAATCACTAAAGAAAAGCTCATATTAGGATGCTTTTGAAAAAGGTATAGCTGTAGATAATGAATTTTTTTCATCAGAACCTATATCGAAGACAAATCCAAGGAAGAACTATTCAAATCTAAATCCCACCATGGAAAAATGATTTATCTCACATGGGAGAAATGATCAAGGAAATAATTTAAGTTCTTTGGAAGATGAATTTGACTAGGATTATGAGGATTATAATCCACTTTACTTAGATTGATGTTTATATTGTGATATTTTTTTACTCTTAATTAGGTTAGAAAGTCTTTTTGGACCCCATTACATTTCTCTTCCTTGTTTCTTTATTCAATAAAGAGGCTTGGTATCAACTTTTAAAAAACAACTTTATTTAAGGAAAGTTGTGTAGACAAAGGAATAGTCATCTACCACAATTTTCCTCTCATTATTGATCTATGTTTTTCAGATGGAGGAAGGAGACCTCCCATTTATTCATAAAAATGATCAATGGAAAAGGGTAACTACTATATCCTATTTTTAAATAAAAATAATCTTTAATTTAATTAAACTAAAAAATAAATTTCCCAAAAAAAAATTTTATTTGAATGGTGTGTAACTCACAACCCATGAAAAACCCCAATTTTATGATTAATGGTGTGATTTATTTTTTCAATTCTTATCTACTTTCAAAATTTATATTATTATTTTACACTAAATATGATAAAATTTAAATATATCACTTAAATTATGAAAACAAAAAATGAATAATGGGTGTATCTGTATAAGTTAAGGCTAAAACGTTGATGGTCAACAAGGTTAAATACACTATTCTCATTTTATAAAAATTTAGGATGTTTTTTACCTTCATTATAATAATTTTAAAAAAGTATTAGACCTCATTTATCACCTTATTCCATATAAACTCATGTATAAAGAATCATCTTGAGTAGAAATAAATATATGAAAATTCATGCAAGGAATGATATTAATAAGATATATACTACAATAATAGTATTATTATCTTCTAAATTGTTTTTTTTTCTATTCAATATATAAACTTTTCACTACAAATATCTAGCCTATAAATCCATATTGGGATGTTCACATAATTTATTTACCATGGATCATATTCCATTTATAATTTTTTACTTGTAGTTTAAAAAAAGTATATCTAAATTTTTTCAGAGCCTTATATATTATTTCTTTTAAATTCCATCCAAAATATATTTTTACCATATTCTAAAAAATCAAGGATAGACAATCATTGAAAAATAAAATTTTCATATAATTTAGAAAATTATAATACAATCATTGAGTGAAAATATCTTTAAACCACTCTTACACATCATGAAAGTGATTATCTATACCTTATAAAAATATTTATATATTTGTATCAAGATATATCTTTATTTATATATAATAAATTTTTTATATATGTTTTTGCTAAACCACATTGCACATGTCTATAAAATAAGCCTCTAATTTTAATAGGAATTGTGGTCCAACCCCATAATTAAAAAGAGAAAACATCGTAATTAATGCTTTTCCATTATAATATCATGTGAAGGCAATGTTCTCATAATACTTTTTATGTATAGGAAAAATTAAATTTTATTTTCCATAAAAAATCCATTAAATATTGGAAACATAAATTAATTAATTATTAAAATTTAAAATATATTATATTATTACTTAGTGTAATGATCAATGGATTTTTTTATAAAATATGGAATGTTAAAATATCACTGTCTTGGTTAAGGTTCAATTATAATTTTCAATATTTAGAAATTTTTTAATGGGTAGTTTTGAATTATCTCTATTAAACTAATTGAAAACCATTCCCATTATCACACCATTATACTCATTGATCTGACATAGTTCAACCTATAAAATATCTTAATAAAAGAATAAAATGAAAATATATTAACATACCAAACCATGTAATTTTCATGGATTTTTTCTAATAGGTAGAACTAATATAAAAATCAATGAATATAAAATAAAATATAAATTATTTTACCATTAAATGAAATATAAAAATACATAAAAAAATTGAAAATTAATTATAGGAAATAAAATTTAAAAAAAATAAAAAAAAAATTATTATTACAATTTTAAATTATTTTATAAAATATATAGAAAAATCATAGTCCACAAAAAAATCCAAAACTATATTGAATTTCCAAAATAACATAATGTTCAATCTAGGATAGACCAAAGTATATCATGATATAATACTTAGGTACAATAGTTATTTATTTTTATTTTATGATAAATTCATGCATTAATTTATTTTGATTTAAAAAATAATGAGAGAGATATATAAAGAGGTGGTAAAAATCATGATCATAAATTTAATTATTAATTTTTTGGTTTTGGTGAATTAATTTATTTCCTTTTTGGTCAAAAAAATTAATTCAACTAGTTTTAAAAAATCAAACAAACAATTCACCTCTCTCCATTGATTAATGAAAAACATTAAATTTAAACATCCTTGAGCCCATTGGTTTTAAGAGAGTTTTGACTAGGTAGGAAGATATATTAATTAAAATATATCATGATTACCATATGTAATGTCACTTATTAGTGAATCATGTTTATCATCCTAATGCGTAGAGCCTACATCACCTACCAGTACTTCACCTAACCACTATATCTATGGTTTCTAATCATAAATGAATGAATAATGAATATAATAAATTGAAATACTACACTTGATTATAAATTATGGATAATGTTACCTTATTTATTAAATATTATTTTTATTATTTAAGAATAAATTTCAACCATAAAAATACTCTTATATGTGTCACAATACCCTTATATAAGTTTCTTATTATTCTACCAATGTTTAAAGAAAAATGGTTTGAAAAACAAATCTAAGAGTTGTCATGAAATCATGACAAAATTACTTAAAACCATGCCATCTATTCCGATTTCCTCCTATAAATTAAATTCATTAAGGACATATAAAATCAATTTCCTTATAAATTATTATTCATGAATCCCACCGTTAAATTATTTGACATTTCCCCATGCAAACATGTGTCCAGATCTCCTTCCAAAATTAACATAAACCGTTCAATTTTTTATAATCTCTATAAAATGATATTAGCCTATTAATAATTATATTTAATGCTCAAAAAATATAGTTTTGTTTCATAACCGCAATATTATTTACAATAAATACCTATTTAAGGTAATTATATCCAAAAATTACATTAAAATATACCATATTTGTAAATAACCATAACTTGAGGGTTGTTAAACCCTAAAATGAGTGAAAACAAAAAACTATTTTTCATTCTTAGTTGAGTGAAATGTTATGTGATTATACAATAAGAATAATGTATTTTAATGTATTTATATTATTTTTACAATAATCTTAGATACTTGGTTAAATTATTTTTTGCATAAAAGTTTAAATATTTTGCAGTAAAAATAAAATTTCTTCTGAAGAATAAGGTCTCATATATTATTTCAAATCTTTAGGAGGGGGTTAATTATGGTATATAAATTCTTTTCAAAAAAAAATTCATTCATGATTTCACATGTTATATGGAACACTATATTCTTCAAGATATATAAAATATATCATTAAAAATAACTAAATGAATCAGAGAACAAGAAAAAAAATTAGTTGGTTTTCCCTCTAAAATGGATGATATAGCCTAAGTAAAATATACCTAACATGTCAATATTGGCATGAATCAATAGTTTCACTCATGATTATTAATAAAATGGATTAATTCACAATAATGATCAAGATTTACAACCTCTTCATCAATATCCAATAAATTATTCATTAGATTCATTACAAAATTTTTATAATATAGGCCTTGAAATAATAAGATTAATATAAGAAACACCAGAACAGTAATAATTTATCTCTTTACCTCTATATATCTATAAAAAAATTATCTTTTAATATTAATATATATTAAATAAAATATTTTATAGTTTTGAAATTTCGGATTATCTAAATTTCATTATTCAACGGAATTCATTAGAGCCTCAAACAACTGTTTTTCTTCTATCTAATACAACCCTGTATTAAATTTTCCTAGTCTCCTAAATTTATAATTAATATTAACGATATATTCATGTGATAAAACTCTTCTAATTTTTTTCTATATATCTATCCCATTATAAAACAGTCTTAATATTTTAATAATATAAACTAGATTCATAATAAATATATTATATTGTAATAAAATCAAATAGTATAAGAATATATAATATATTTTTATATATGAAAAACTATAACATGTTTTTCTTCACTAAAATTTTGGGAATATATTCAACATCCTTCTCTATACTATAGTTAAATTCTCAATTAAAATCTTATTTCGAACTTTTTAATTAAGTTATAATTCAATAAAAAAACAAGGTACACCATTTTTAACTTTATAATCACATGGTACATAATTACTACAACATCTTCCTTAAAAACATTATTGCTCAAATGGAATGGTAATTCCGTGTATTTAAATTTCAATTAATGTTACACAATATAATAATTTCATTATAATTTTTTCAATGTTGTTATAATATTAATAAATTCATAGTTTTTATATCTTTATAACATTATCCTACTAGAGTTAAAACACCATAAAAATACTTCTTGATCAATAAAAACTATAATTGAAATTTAAACAACAATATATCCAGATTTATATAATGGTGTACTTTATATTTGTTCTATGATCCGTCCACATTCCATTCATCTATAAAGTCCAAAATGCTACATATATAAATAAATTTCATTCCACATTAAATTAAAAGTAACATAATACATATACATAAATATCAAAATTGGTTCCAAATTTTTTTTTAAAAAAATTAACTTTCTCCTAATTGTATAATAAGCCCTACCCATTGGGATTATTATAAATTCATTAATAAATTTGAAATTCATCACTTCACAAATGATCATGCGTAAAATTCATACATGGAAATAAAAAACTAAGTAAATATATTTAATAAACTGAAATTTCTCTTCGATCAACAATAATCATACTTGTTCCATGATTGATTTAGGAAACAAGAGTGAGTTAAATGATTTGTTCTAGATCTCCCCTTTATCAAATGATGTCATTACATATAAATTACTCCTAGATATTATCATTTATATACCCTTCACCCATAAAATCACCCCTTGGGATAATAACTCCTCAAGAGAATGTGAATTTTCTTATTCTCACCATTTCTATCAAGATCATAATTATTTTACCATATTTGATAATAAAAAAAGGGTTCTATTACAACTAAAAAAATTCAAACATGAGTAACAACTGATTTTAACATCAAGCCAAAGTTTTGATATAAAACATAAAACCTTTTAAATGTGTTAAAGGTGTTTGATCTTAAAATTCCAATAAATTATTATTAAATGAATTTTTTAATAATTTCATTGTGTAAAAATTATCTATTTCATCATTCATTTTAATAGGCTCTACTTTCATAAATCATTTCAACATTTATTTAATGAAATGAAAATAAATATCAATATATTTACTCTTAGAGTGTTTTATTTGATTATTTATTAAACAAATTATAGTTATTTGTCACATAGTATCAGCATTGTAGCCTTAATATCTTTTATAAGATCTACAATAAATTATTTCACCAAAATTTGTTGAATATTTATATTTTGTTTGTAATGATATTCTTCATTAATTATATGAGAGGTACTCTATTTATTTTTCCATACTCATTTAGAAAATTTATCTCTAATATATAATGATTTTTTACTTTTTTTCTTTTTATAACATATTTACCCCAATCAACATTAATAAATCCCACAAAAATTTTCTTCTTCTCTCTTGACATCCTAACACAAAAAAAAGTGAATTTGGTATATCTCATTATTCTCTTCACTTACATGAGTTCATCTTCATTATAATAACTCTATTAAATTTATATAAAATCATGTATCATATTCTATATATGATCATGTTTCTAATATATAAATATATTTGAATAATTTTATGGTGAATTGTTTTATGAATTGGTTTTCTTGATTCTCCCTTCTTAATTTCATTCAATATATTATGGGAGTTAAATGTTTTTGAAACCACTGACTCAAAACATAAGTAATAACCTATTAATATAATTTAATGTAAAAATAAATGTTTACTGAACTCATCTATTAACTTACATATAGAGTTTGTAAGTTCTTAAATAATTTAGATCACAAATTCTTATCTCATCATGTTATTAATTATATAATATGTCTTATTTTTTATTCCAGTAAATTTGATATCTATAATGTAATAGGGTATCAAAAATTGATCTTCCACTATAATTATTTTATATAAATTATGATCACGACTACCAATTTTTTAATAAGATCACTTTTTTCAGGATAGTTTTTGAGAAATGGATATGAGTTTATTAAAAATATCATTTATTATTAAGGTTAATGTTATCTTAGTTATATAGATGATATAAAATTAATGATGTATCAAGGAAAAACATTCTCAAGGGATCCCTAAAGATGATATTAAATATAAAACAGATTCAAAAATACAAAACCAATTGTAAAAAAAATTCTAAACACATTATGGAAAATGAGTGCTAAATAATGGTGTAAATGGAAAAATCAGACCACAATAATATCCAAGGAAAAATTATAAAATGGAGTAAATATTATGATAAAATATATCATGAGAAATAGACTACCTATACATATATAAAATTAAATTCCCATATCCATGATCATCCATAATAACTCTATATGTCAAAAAATGATGAATAAACAATGAATAGTAAGAAAGTACTACATTTATCACTTGGAATAACACACCACAATAACCTAATAAATTTAAACCAAAAATTTAAAAAATTTAAAAAGAATGAAAAATAAACCAAGAAGGAAAAAATCATACTAAAAATTTTAAAAAAAAAATCCAATAAATATAACACAGTAAAACAATGAAATATAGGTAGGCCCATTAAAGGAAACCTATCTAAGAGTAGTTAAAATCAAGAGAGTATGAGTAAGAGTAAAATTTCAAAACAAAACATGCAAAATGTTTCTATGGATTATTGATAAAAGGAATCAATAAATTATTAGCACATGTTTCTATTAAAGAAAATAATTTTTACACAATGATTACAAGTAATCTTAAAGTAAAGGTATTAGGAACTCAAGTAAAGGAAGTAATTTAATTACTTTTTAAGAAAAGAGGATATTTTTTCAAAACCAAATAATAATTTATTTATATTTAAATTTATTATTGTAATACCATTGATTAAAATAAATTATTAAGGAATAATATAACATACATGATGAAAATTAATATTGTAATTATTTTCATTTTTATCCATTTTTTATGATCTTTATTAATATAAAAAAATGATCAATGTTCAAATTTATGTTTAGATTTAATTAGAGGAATAAAATGATCACTCCCAGAAAGATATAAGGTATTTATAAGCTCCTTTTCCATGATTTTGGTCAAAAATATTATTTATTAAACAGATAAATCATTCTTCCACTTAGATTTCTCTAATTCAATTAGAGTAAATACATTTTCATCAATGAGTTCAAATTTTTTTTCTCTGTGTGGATTAATAGAACTCATAAATTATACCTTATAATCATTTAAAATAAATAAGGTTATTGAAGTAAGAAAATTTTGATTCGTCTTTCATTATCTTGAGGTTAATATCATCTTGAAATTTTGGATCACTAAATTATTAAACAATATAAAAGGTAAAGCTAAATTAATATTCATGAAAAATTAAGGGATTATCTTGCCTTTCATGATTTACTTGATAATAAGGCTTCTTATTGACAGAATTAAAGGATGTTTTGGGGGGTTTATAAAATAATTCCATGATCTTAATATAAGGATATTAAACATCCTTTTTGTCCTAATTTTCAGTAGATATTTCTCTTATAGATAATTGTGATTATTATTATCTAATATTGTGAAAACTAATAACAATAATAATATATGTTTTCATTATTTATTGATTGATTAAAACATTTTATCAATTTTTTATCTAGATAATAGAAGGAAATCCCAAGAAGATATAAACATTAAAATGGATAATATATAGCTTAGAGAGAGTACCTTTCATTATATAAATATCAACCTAGATTAGATTAATAAGGGTTAATATGTGTGGAGATTACTATAGGTTCTAAATATAAGGATCCCAAAATAGAGATAAATATTTTTCAATACTAAGATGAAAATCATGGGAAATCTAATATAATTTCATATAAAATCCATTAAATAGAAAAGTATATTGAATGAAGAAATTCTTAAAGTCCAAACCAAAGTTATATTAAATAAAATGTGAACATTATGGATTAAACTAAAAAATAAATTAATATAGATTATAATTTATAGGTATATCACAATAAAAAAATGGAAAAACATATTGATTATATTTTTATAATTCATGAATATTAACAATTATACGATTTCACACATACATAATTTTTAGGGAATGAAATCGCTAGAATTCCCATGTATCTTAAGGTTGGTGTATATGAACACATATTAGGAGGAAACACTACTTTGATATTCTATGTGACCGTACCTCTGTAGTCCATTAATTTGTAAAAATCTAGTGTTTTGGGTGTTTTGGGAGGAAATGGTGGATAATTTCAACAGTTTTCCAAATTTTATGTTTTTTCCATTAGTGAATCAGGGTGTTGTTATCAGTGACTTAGGGAAGTTCTGTCGGTGACTCAGGGAATTGACATCAGTGGGTTAGGGCATCATTGAGTCAGGGAATCCGTGAGTTAGGGCATTAGTGATTTATGCATCAACAGGCCACGTCGGTGGCTTAACTTTGGTGTCTCAGTGTTAGTAGCTTAGTTTTGGTGACTCGTTGTCGGAGGATCACTATTTGTGGCTCACTATCAGTGGCTTGCTGTTGGTGACTCACCCATCGGTAACTCATTTTCAGTTTTTTCCTAGTTTTTTCAGTTTCACCCCTCTTGAATTTTATTTGACATAAATTGAGTTTAAATCTATGTTTGGTAGTTTCTATGTGTACCTTGAATGAAATTAATTAAATATGTAATATCTTAATGCTTGGAAACATTTAGATAGTGAAACTCTGTTATCTTGGCCATGATCTGACTTTAATGGCCTTGGAACCATTTCCTTCCATTGATATAGGATCTGGATTTTTTATAAAGTCGAGGTCCTCTATTATTTTATCTCTTGGTGCGTGGAGAACTTTCCTTAACCAGATGATCCATGTGCCTATGTTGTATCCCCCCTTTGTTTTTCCTTGGAATCTCCAGCTCATGTAACCCCTTTGTTTTGGCATAAGGATGAATTTTAGTCACCTGTTATTCCAAGTAAGGATTCTATTATCTCTCTTTAATTGTGTATCATGTGTGTTGGGAGTAGTGATGTTATTTTATGAAAAAATATATATTCCATCTTTTAAGAAAGATAAATTCTAAGGATGGAATATATACTTGATAATGGGCTAGGAGTGGATTGATGTTGATCGCTAGTTTTATTTTTTATCTTTGTTTATGGTGTGATCTGTTGTGGCCATGTGGCCTTTGAAAATCAGGTTTGTTAGTGGTCCTTTTCTACATATGGGTGATGCTTTATAACTATTTTTGTTTCCTAGTGAAAAATTAATGTAAATATCAATCTGATTAATCCGCAACGCTTGTTTATATAAATGGATTCCTTATACTGAAAACCCATTATGTGATAACCCCTTCTTATCAAAGTGGAATTTTAATAATAGTGTCATCCAAATTTGAATAAACCATGTTTGATAGGTGTGGATTTTTGTTGTGTTCATTTAGTTTTTGTTCCTTGTAGAAAGGATATGATTTAGTGGTGGTTGATGTGGGGTTTTTGTATGAGGTAGTATAGGATGTGTAAAGGAATCTCAGGTTAAGAAATTGATTGATTGTATAATGGATGGAATTGATATGCATTAGAACTACATCTATGTAGTGTTCGAGAAATGGGGCTGAAATACTGGGTTGTGTAAAGATTTCATATTTATGGGTATGATGGGTGTTGTGATTCCCCAAACCTTTTTCACATGTAATAATAATATTATGGGTTTACTTTGTTTAATTTTCATGTTATCTGAACAAAACTTTCAAACTAAACACAATGAATTTTATTTAATTAAACACTAAATTGTTTACATTACAACAAGATCAAAGGAAACCATACTACCCAAAAATAACTTTTTAAAGACCTATTATAATTATAGGGAGACCACCCAATACAAAAAAGAACCCAAGAAAATAGCAGGGGTCCTTTGGATCCGTCACAATGAACATCAGTATAGCTAGAGCCACTACAACCACATTGAGAATCAGTGGAACAATGTGCACCATCTTCTCCAATATGTTTTAAAGATGTAAACCCCCTAATTCATCATTTTATAATACCCTAAAGTAATCATACCATTTCCTCCTTTAGGTGACCGTTGGATATGCTTACGAGTGTTGGTTTCCTTTTAGGGCGTTTAGAATTTAAAATGAAGTGACCATTAGTATTTTGTTAAACCGAACTAAATTTAAGTGAAAAATTAAAGATAAATTGTATAAATGATCATAAGACTATGCACCTTAATCATTTTAATTTTTTTATTTGTTTCACGTATCTTAAGTTTCATGTTTGACATCATGGTTTTTTTAATTTAAAATCTTATTTTATAAAACATAGTATGATTCCAATACTTAGGTAAGTATTTCAAATTATTTTTAAATGTTTTAAATGTTTTAAATAGTGTATGATGATACTTTAAATATATTTTAAATGAATAAGATTCGTTTCATTTTATAAATCAATGGTTATATAAAACATTCCTTTTCAACATAAAAAAATAATGTTCTTACTAGTATTTTTAGTATGAAGTCATCTTGAATGTTTTAAGTATATGTGTACTCTAATATTCCCATGTTAAAATATAAATCATGTTGTATAAAATATGAAATTTATTATATTAATTTTCTATGAATTTATAGCTTATTTTGAAAGTTAATTTATAAAAAAAATATACCCTATGGGCCAGCCCTCTAGCCGGGTTGAAGGGGAAGAACGCACTACTAAAGGAGTAGTCAGCCAAGCCTAAGCCTTCAGCCTCAGCACAGGTTGGCCAGTGGGCATGTGTTCACGTGCCTAAAGCATGGACAAGGGAACCAAAGTACGCCACCATGAGGGGAGGCACAACGATAAGGGTGGGCACATAGAGCGCCTGCAAAACCCAGTATGGGGTTGTACCAAGAGGGGGAAGGAGTAATCTGAGCATTGGTTGGGAGCTTCGATCTTATAAACCGGTTATGGAACTTGCTCCATTTCGATGTGGGACTGGAAATTTTAATATAGGATCGCATCCAGGCCATCTGATCACACTGTACACGGTCTGATTTGTCTATTCTGGTTTGGCCCTCGATCCCCAGTAGCCACGGTTTATCCTATGTGTTTTTACCAGTCATCTAATCGATTGTGATCTAATCATAATCGTTCAAATCTTTTTAAATTTACGCATCCCGCCATATCCATTTGATTGCATCAAGATTTAATCTTGACCGACCATTCCTTTTAAAAATACATTAACGTGCCTCAGATATTGGATCTTCTCTTCGGTTAATCTCAATCGTCCATTATTTTTTCACACCTAAACCTGTGGCCTTCTTCTTCTTCTTCCTCCTCCATGCGTCGTACCAGTGTCCTTATTGCACCTTCTTTTCGTTTTTATTCCATACTTGTGACTACATGGCCCCTCCTTTCGCGTGTTTTCCACAAAACTGACACCCTCAGTCATATTTTAAACTGAGGAGGTCTCATTTTTTCTATGTCGGTTTCATTAAAATTATATTATATATAATTTATATTTACAACTCTTTTGCACCAGAACCCTATGGGTGTTCATCTTCTCCCGCACCTCTTTCGAGCTTCCTCAGACCATTCCTACTCCTTCAAAACAGGTAAGGGTCCTAATTTGTCTTTCTTTGTTCAGTTTGTATTTTTATATATATACATATAGATGTATATACATGTGTATATATATATATACGAGTGAGTACAAGACCTATCGATTCCTTCTAAGATGTTAAGTCCTTAATCCTACATGATGTTCTTAATTTTTTATCATGAAAAGGATGTGTGATGTTTTGTGATTCTTTATAAATTAGAATATAAATAAGCATATATATGTATATATATTTCATAAACATTTAATGGCACATTTGGAAATTAATTAACCCTTGTATTAATTAATGTCCCGGATATTTTTCAGACAAGTATGAGTCATTTAATCTTGTTTTAAGACCCTTATATATATATACTATGTATAATAGGATATACACATAAACTATATATGTATATATATGTTTTCATAAACATATCTATGTTTTTGTTTAATAAATAAATCATTTAAATTTTATATCATGATTTAAAATTTAGGGACCATAGTTAATTAATGTTCCTAAAATATTTAAGTCATTATAGGTGTCATTAGATTTTTGGTTCAAACCCTTTAATGCATTATGTATACTCGGTTAAGTGAGTATATGTGTATACATATAATCTTTGATCCTTAATCTTATTTAGAATTTTCCAAACCTTATTAAGAGTTTTCCAAGTAGTGCTAAGAATGAATAACACATGTTGATTTTGAAATATGAAAGGTTTTTATTTAAAAATACAATTCTTTATATACACCCTTATGTATAAACGGATTTACACAACACTAAACCCTAGATATTTTTGGATTTTCCTAATGATATAATTTTTATGCCTTAGTAATTATAGAGAATTTATGAGTATAATTTTTGGGGTTATCTACTCCTATACACAAATGTATGATTAACTTAATTTCATAAATATGAAATGGTATTAGTTATTTTTTTGTATGTGGTGTGGTCGATTGACATGATTTTCAAATTTTAACATTTTTTGTAAATAATTGATAATACCCTCCTTGTATGTTATACATAAATATGCATGTAATGGGTGTCTAATCTGTTATTTGTTTAATACCCCACATAAAATATTTTGTTCACATTTAAATTAGTTATGCATCCAATCCATGATGAATTTCTATTGTGCATTTTGTTTACTTTTGTAATAAGTTTTTTGAATTTAAAGGGATGATAGTTTTTGTAAAAAAAACTATATTTATTTTTGTGCATTAGTTATCATCACATGTTCTGTAATATACCTACCATCCTTGTCATTTATTAAATTTCCATGCAATTTTTGGTTTTTTTGTTGACATTTAAGAGCATGAATCACTATATATATGTAAATGTTAAAGAATGTAAAAAACTTTTATCACTAAATATGAATTAAAAACTAAATTATTCAAAGTGGTATGAGACAATTTGAATAATATGAAATGAGAAATTATATATTCAAAGTGGTATGGGACACTTTGAACATACTACCATACTTGTCATATGAGGAATATATTCGACATAGAAACTATCATGTGGGGCCCGCTATAGCCCCTCGGTGCATCAGTAGGTCTCATGAGACAAGCTATAGTCTTGGGACAAGGGCTTTACAAAATGATTATTTATGGTCTTGGAATGAGGCCTTGATGGTATGGTTATATTATCCCGCATTATTCATTCCCTTCTTGTGTTTAGCATAATTAATTAACCAAGTGGATATTTGACTAGTAGAATAATCATTGATAAGATCATTTACTTATGAGTAACATAAAAAGTAAATGCTTAAGGCATAATGTTTATTAAGCACACATAGATTTATCAGCTAGTTTATAATTCATTGTTAGTAAAGAAAGAATTTGAAGTTATTATTTTATGTGCAACTCTGATCATGTATTACTCTCAGTTGTAAATTTAGTACTTGTACTTTTTCATGTCAAATTTATTAAAGTTAGAATGACTCCTATTTTATATGATGCATACCCTATATTTTTGTATGAGCACACTTATTTTTTAAATATGTTTCTTGGTAACCTTGATAGTATTCCTTGAAATTTTCTCTTATAATTCATGGAAAATAATTATGACATGATTCATGTATTGCAGTTTTCCTTTCAATAATGTTTTATGGATATTTTTAAAGGAATGTTTTTCAAGTGGTTTTAATTGAAATATTATTTTATTTTAAACCCCCTTACTGGGCATTAGTATGCTCACCCTACGTTTTAACTTAAATGTTATAGGTTCAGTGGTTTTGGGTTACACTGTTTAGTGGCATCTTTGTGGAGATTCCTTCCACTTTATGTTTTGAAAAAATTATAATAATTGTATCTTATTCTCTAGGACCTAAAACAAAAAATATCCTCTCTAGTGGAACATATGTGTGTTTTCAGCATTCCTTTTTATTATAAAAAAATTACACACCATGTTTTATGAAACACCGTACTAGATTCAGAGAAGTCTGATTCTGGGGCATGACAGTTGGTATTAAAGGAATGGTTTAGAAAACCCAGGAAAATTAGAACAATACTAAAAAATTGATAATATATTACTAAGTATAAGTATTCTTAAAACATTCATATGGAAGACGAATCAAGTCTTATGTCCCTTCCAACAGAAATATTGGAAACTATAGTGTCCAGGGAATGTTTAGAAGGATATGATACTTTTTAAAACCTATGGTTGTCTTGTAAACACCTTTACCGAGTATCTAATTCTCCTCGCATACTCCAACTTCACCGAGGATCTGGCTTCGACTACTTTCTGATGATACATGCCCATCTTTCCTTTTATGCACGTAAGGGAAGGTATTATGAAGTTCTATTTTGATACTTTACCTTGGCCAATAATTTCTATTCAATAATGAACTTCTAGGAGGATACACAAGAGGGTGGCCTCTGGGTAGCATACCTCCATAAAATCATAACCTTCATTCTTCGTGGTCAGGTTATGGACTTCAAAATTCTTGAGGATGAGTCTACCTAATTTCATTATAGATAGAAATTTCAAGATGATGTCGCTAAACTCCGTATACTTCATACTTTCCTTTGCTGGAACTTTAGATGTCCACATCGGATTGATCTGATCTATCCTTGCTACATCTAGACCAGGGATATTGAGGAGTTTGGAACCACTTTAGGGATCTATCTAACTCGGAATTGGGGAAATTTCCAAAACTATTGAAACCGAGGAAGATTCATCTTGGGGGAGGTTAGGAAATCCATACTAGTGTTTGTGAGATAGAGTGAGTAGTTATGTAACACCATGGGTTTATGAAATTTGTATAATTCGATAATGTTTTATTTTCTGTTTGATATTTTAATATGATTTTATAAAACAACTACTCTATTTTTAAATAGATTTTCCATACTGAAAGCATATCTATTGAAAATTTTCAGATAGAAGACAAGATTTCACCAACCAATCTCTTATCACTTCCTACTAAACTTTTAGATATTGAAATTGTAAAAACATTCTCAGAAGAATACCAGCCCTATGAAAACTTATGTCTGTGTTTCAAACAACTCCATCAGGTGTCAAATCGTCCGAACATCCTTTGTCTATAACAAGGATACTATTTCACCTAATTTCGTATTGCAAATGCACAATTTGAAGAATATAGGTAGAGAAGAAAGTATAATAAATGGATTTTTCTATGTTTCACATTGACTGATAACTATTGTATTGAGTCAATAAGGTTTCCTTATGACTTTTCTATTACTCTGCATTTTGAAAATCGCAAACACTTTATCTTAAGGAAAATCAGTTTTCCTAAGAATTATCTTAATAAGAAAAAATTTCTTTCCCCAAGGGAATTTAATCATTACCAATGTTTTCATTGTTCCTTTTATAGTTTCTCTAAATCTAAATAATTTTATTCATAAGTATAAAATTTGTTTTCATGTCTAAAACCTCATAATCCTATAAATCCTTGGGTATTGAGTATTCAGTTTTTGGACTCTGAATTATCTTAAATTCATACTTTGAATTCAATGAAATTAAGACTCTGAATTCCCTAAAATTTGGACTCCTGATTCTTCAAAATTATGACTCTGAATTCCTTAAAATTTGGACTCAGAATTCATCTGAATTCTTACTTCGAATTAATCATAAGTCTGACTCCAAATTCATTGGAATTCAGACTACAAAATCTATATAATTCTAGTTTTGAATTCTTTGGAAAAATAATCCTAATATCCATGAGTAATAGCCTCTGAATATTTATTTGGTTAGACTCTGTGCTTTTTTTCTTAGACCCTGAAAAAATGGTTTTGGTTAAGAAATCTTAATATTATTATACTTGTTATGGTTATGAAACGATGTCATACAATATATTTCTAACTAACCTTTGTTTGAGTGACATGTGTACAGGTCCCTTTGAGATTAAAGGAAAAATATGACCATTGAAGGAGGGATCCGACCATTGAAGAAGTTCCTAAAAATAGGAGCACATTTGAACAATATCATACAACTGAGAATTTTTAAAGTTGATCACTCTAGAGATTGCATACTACGGAAGTGATTTCAAGAGAGAGAGACTTATTCTATTAGGATACTAAACATCTTTTTAATCTAGCTTTGTGTGACTCTGATTGTTTCTGAGTACAATCGAGGACTTCTAGGGATAGGAAGAAAGAGGATCTGACTACCTTAAAGTTTGAGGTCTTCAGGGAATAAGAAGACAGAGGTGCCGACTAACATAAAGTTCGAGGACTTTTGTGGATAAAAAGACAGAGGTACTGACTACCTTAATGGTTAGGGGATTGAAAGGATATCAAGAAAGATTCTGATATTCATATCGAGGTCTTACCTTGGTGTGGGTAAGACAGACTTTCTTAAAAGAATAAATCAAGGGACCTTTATCGAAGGATGTTGGATACCCTACTCTTTGGGTTAAAAGATTTCATATTTGTTACTTGTTTTGTTTCAAGTTTATTTCCATAGTATTTTGATAAAGGAAGAAAATATAACCTTCTTATACTTTATTATAATTTTGTATACTCTGATAAGTAAGATTCTATACACATTAAAGTAGAATCTTTTCCTTGTAAACTTTCCTTAGTTTTCATTTCTAGAATCATATTTCTAGAACCTAGAATGTTTTTATAACTAATATTGGTCTTGTTAATTTACCTTATTTAACTATATTAATCATATTTTTCCTTAAGGTTAAAAATGAAAATCTTTAATCTTACAATTCACCCACCCCCTCTTGTATTTGAGCATTTACATAATTATTTAGATCCTGAAATTGGTATCAAAGAAGGTTTCTAAAATACTTATATTCCAATATAATTTTTCTTGATCAAGTTTTAATTGTTCTAAATATTTTCTTTGCTTAGGTATTTTTATCCTTGTTTACAAACTATAACTATTAACTAGTTTTTGTGGAAAGAAATTTTCTTTAAGTTGGAAGGAATGAATGTTGGTTCGATTGGCAATCAAAATCCTACCAGACCACCTATATTAGATGGGAATGATTATGAATATTTTATAGATCATACGAATACTTTTTTTATTAATACTGGAATGGAAAATTTTGTTATGCTTACTGGATATTACAGGATTCCGGACAAGGAAGTATGAAACTTCACCAATCAAGAAAAGTCTGATTATCCACTAAACTACAAAGTATGCAATACTTGGTTATCTTCCATGAATAATAATATATATAGTCAAATTTATTTTTATGAAGCTGATAAATATATCTAGAAGAAATTGGAGGTTACTCATTTTGTTACATGCAAAGTTAGAGAAACTAGAAAAGCTATGGTTAGAGAATAACATGATGGATTTCTATTTTCATTATGGAGAACCCGTATGTAAAGTACAACAATGGTTTATGACAATTGTTAATAGTTTAAAATCTATGAGAGAGAAATGTTTAGATTATGAGGAACTTGTGGACAAGATTATAGATATCAGGCCTAATGAGTGGGAATTCAAGATAATATTTATTGATGAGAATATAAAAGTATCTAAAATTACTCTTCATAAGATTTTTGGAAATATTATTCAACCTGAGACAAGAAAGAAAATAGATTCTAATATTAATAAGAAGAAAAATGTTAATGGAAGTGTATCCTTTACTACTACTTAATCCAAGACTCTTTAAAGGGTTACAAGATCAAAATCAATGAAAGTAACTGTTTTATCTGAATCTAGTGAAAGTGAAAATAGTGAGAATGAACTATAAAATCTTTCTTGAAGGATGAACAAGATATTTGGAAATAAATAATTTCAGTATAGATATAAGAAGAAAGATAGAAAAGATAATGAAGACTCAGAAGTCACTTGTTATGAATGCAAAAGAGCAGGGTATATCAGGCCAGATTGTCCTATGCTTAAGAAAAATGATAGAACGAAAAAGAATTTTTAAAGTAATAGAAAGAAATACTACAAGACTCAATATAGGAATGTATTGAAAGCTAATAACACCTGGAGTGATAGGGATGGAGACTTTTCTGATGAATCAGCAAAGTACAAATCTTATAGTCAGAAGAATCTTGGTCTACTAGCCAAACTACCCATTTAAAATAATTTTCTAATGGACAAGGTACACAATAAAAAATCTATCACTAATGTATCCTTGAATTCAAATTATACTAATGATAAAAACTATAAGTCTTTAGATGAATAATTTTCTTCTGATTAATATAATATATTACCTACTTATGAGGAAGTGTCTAGCTTTTCTAAACTTCTTAAGAATGAACATTCTAAATATAAGAAAAATTTTGCTAAGGAAAATTATAGAATCTCTATTTTAACTAAAAAAAGTATCAAATCTTTCTTAAGATCTTGATAAGAAAATTTATGATTTTAAAAGTGTTACCAAAAACCGTAAGGAATATAATTCTAATAAGGATAAACTTTATAAGGATCTTGAAAATGTAATTTCTAAGAAAAATATTTTAGAGACTAAGTCTAGTTCTAAAACTAGTTTTTATTAGGACAAAAACATATTTATTAAACTAAAGTCGGAAATATTTTCCTTGAGGAAGTTTTTGTCAAACTTTACCGCTTGTAGGAAAAACTTTGACAAGATGTATTCCAAAATTCGACCTCTAAAGAATAGTTCTGGATTTGGTACTATATTTTGTTATTCATAGTGCTCTATTCTGTACTAAATGTCAGTGTGGTGGACATTGGGTAAAAAAATTTATTTAAATAAAACTCAGTCTTTAGGTTTTCATAAAGCTTATTTTTCTAAGAAAATGTGGATTACTAAAATCTTACTTTCTAAAATTTTTAGATCCAAGAAAATTTGGATTCCAAAAGTCTAATACTCATATTTTCAATAATATAAATATAGTACCAACAACAATACTTGGTACATGGATAGTGGATGTTCCTAGTATATGACTTGTAAAAAAACATCTTTAAAAAGATCACCAAGACAAAAGAAGGAAAAGTATCTTTCAGAGATAATGCTCCGGAAGAAATTATTTTTATAGGTAACATTTTTCTTCTTGGAAAAACATTGATATCAATTGTTTTATTTTTTAATGGTCTTATGAAAAACCTCATCAGTATAGGTCAACTATATGATGAAGGTTACCTTGTAAATTTTAGGAATGACAAGTGCTTAGTACAAAATTCCAAGGAATAGTTTATTTTTTCTTCCCATTGGAAAGAGAATGTATACACACTAAACTTAGAAGACCTTAGGAGACAAGATTTTCCTTGTCTTACTACAATTGAAGATCAATCTTGGTTATTTCATAAAAGGTTAGGACATTGTAACCTTAGGAACCTATTTAAAATCACTAAGAAAATACTTTTTAATGATCTACCATAGCTTATATTTGATTCTTCAAAAGTTTTTTATCCTTATCAATATGGAAAGCAACATAAGTCAAGTTTTAAATTAATTGGTGAAGTCTCAACTACTTATTCATTATAGTTGGTGCATATAAATCTTTTCGGTCAAACACAAACAGGAAGCATTGGAGGAAAATATTATGTATTTATCTTAGTTAATGATTACACTATATTCACATGGATCTATTTCCTAGCAAAGAAATATGAAAATTTTTCTTATTTTAAAATTTTTAGAGCCGAAGTTAAAAATAAGAAAAACCTTCCATTGATAACTATTCATAGTGATCATGGGGGAGAATTTCAAAATTCGGATTTTTAATGTTTTGTAGTAAAAAAGGCATTACTCATAACTTCTCAACACCAAGAAATACTCAAAATAATGGTGTTGCTGAAAGAAGAAATTGAATTCTTCAATATATCACTAGAACCATGTTGAGTGAATATTCAATAGCTAAACATTTCTGGGATGAAGCTGTAACTACTGCTTGTTATGCTATAAATTGAGTTTTAATTATACCTTTTCTTAATAAAACCCTTTACGAATTGTGAAATGGTACAAAACCTAGAGTTTCCTACTTCAAGGTATTTGGATTAAAAGTATTCATTCTTAATACTAAAGATAATTTACATAAATTCACACCGAAATCTGATGAAGGAATTTTCATAGGCTACTCCAAAACTTCTAAGGATTATAGAGTTTTTAATAAAAATACTTGTATTGTTGAAGAAATAGTACATGTTAAATTTGATGAAACTGATCCTTTTTTTAAACAAATTCAACCTATATCCTCAAATGTGTTTTCAAAAACTAATTATCAACCATTGATAGAAGATCCTTCTGATGAGGAAAATGTTCAAGAAAATACTTTTGAAGCATTTACCCCAGAAGATTTCCTACCATGTGTTGATGAAAAGGTTTTAAAAAAACCCAAATCATTTTTTTCTTAAGAATCATCCCAGTGATAGTATCATTTGAGATGTAAATAAACATATATGGACTAGAACTTCCTTATGAAATGAATTATAACATCTAGCATTCCTTTCCCAATTAGAACCAAAAATCACTGATGAAGCTTTAGGTGATGACAATTGGATAAAATCCATGTAAGATGAGCTTAATGAATTTGAAAGGAATAAAGTTTGGACCAAGGTGTAAAGACCTAAGGAAACTTCTACTATTGGATTGAAATGGGTATTCACATATAATTGTGATGAAAATTGAATCACTGTAAGAAATAAAGCTATATTAGTTGTTAAAAACTATAATCAACAAGAAGTAATAGACTATGAAGAAACTTATGCTTCAGTAGCTAGACTTAAATCTATCTATATTCTACTTTTCTTTGTAAAATTCTTAAACTTTAAACTTTTTCAAAGGAATGTTAAATGTTCTTTCCTTAATGGATATGTTCAAGAGGAAGTTTTTGGTGAACAACCTCCAAGTTTTGAAGACACAAAACATCCTGAACATGTTTTTAAACAAACCCAAACTTTATATGGACATAAACAAGCTCCAAGAGCCTGGTATGATAGACTTACATGATTTATTTTACAAAATAATTATGTTAAGGGAAATTTTGATCCAACCATTTTTATAAATAAAGATAAGAAAACAAATTTTATTTTTCAATTTTATGATGATGGCATTATATTTGGTTCAACTCAGCAATCTTTAACTAATTTGATTGTGAATTTAATGACATCTGAGTTTGAAATGAGTATGATGGGTGAGTTAACATTTCTCTTAAGTTTTAAAATTTATCAAAAACCAGAAGGAACTTATATATCTCAACATAAGTATATTAAATATATTCTTAAAAAGTATGGATATGTCAACACTAAGAGTATAAGTACTCACATTGGTACCTCAAATTATCTTAATCTTGGTGAAGCTGGGAAACCAGTAGATCAAACATCATTTAGATGTATGATAGTTAGTTTACTATACATGACATCTAATTGTCCAGAATTAATGTTTTCATTATTCTTATGTGCAAGATATCAATCCAATCCTAATGAATCTCATTTAAAGGTAGTAAAAATAATTTTTCGCTATATAAATGGAACCATGGATTTATGACTCTTTTATACTTCTGGAAATGATTTTGTTTTTAAAAAATATTCAAATACAGATTTTGGGGGATTTAGAATGAATAAGAGAAGTTCTTCCAGAACTTGCCATTTCTTAGGAGATACATTTGTTTCTTGGTCATGAAAAAAAACAACACTCAGTAGCACTTTCCACTATTGAAGCTAAATATGTAGCAGCTATAAGTTTTTGTGCCAAAGTGTTGTGGATGCAACACACACTCATAGACTATGGTATGATTTTTACTAAAACAAAAATATTATGTAATAGTACTAGTTCCATTGCCTTATGTAAAAACCCTACACATCACTCTCGTGAAAAACACGTAGATATTAGGCATCACTTTCTTAGGGATCACACAAAAAAAAGAGATATCATTTTTCATTTTATCAGAATGCAAGATCAACATACTGATATTATCACAAAATCTTTACCCTTTGATAAATTTGAATACATTAAATAGAAGTTAATAATGATAAACAAAAGATAATATTCCATATTAACTTCTTAATGAAACCAATCTCCTTACAGTAATATACTCTTTTTCGTAGAGGGAGTACATTTCCTTGTTAGTCAAATTTTCTTCCTTCACATCCAAAATTTCCACGATCATTTTTTTTAAATAAAAATTTACTTCTTACATAAGAAATATTTCCAGAATCTAAAGTTTTTTTAAGAATAATTTTCCTCATTACGTATAATTTACCTAGAAATATAGAAGGTATGCTTCATTTCTTAAATTTTTGTAATCATTTTTTTCATGTTGGTATTTTTTTTACAAACAATTAGATTCACTTTTCCTTAAATCCAAATTTTTATCCTAAAACCCTCAAAAGATCAGAAGTTACCAAATTCTTTCTTCGGCTATCATCTCAATCATAAGATCTGATTAATAGTATTTTAACTGTTAGATCAATCATGGAAGATGAACCTTCACATTAAACACCTATATAAGGACCCCCTGATGGTTGTCCCACATCATTTTTCAAAGTCCTGGCGTGCTGAAGTTCTTCTCCTATACTTAAGGCCACTCTAAATCTGCAAGTTTTCATTAATTCCGAATGTTTATTTAAGATTCTCTTCATAAATAGATGTTGTTATTAAAGGAAATAACTGAGTGGAATATATACAGAGAAATGTAAGTCGATCTGAAATTCATTGCAATGTATGATTCTATTTTCTCAAAAAATACCAATTTGAATGGTTGAGAGAGATTATGTGTATCAAAATTGAAGGCACGGGATACTGTTTATCTAGAGTTACTGATATAATTCTTTGAATCTGTGAGTTTTTTCAATAAAGGATAGAGAGAAAAGTTTTCATTTAAGAGCTATAGAAAAACATACTCTCTTTCTTATAGTAAGGCTACAAGCTTAATTTGAATTCTGTATGAGGGTGAAGTAGGATTTTTCACCCACAAGTTACCATATGTTTCAGGCTCATTCAATAAGGAAAAGGCTTTAAAGTGCCTTGGTCTATCAGAAGTGAAGACTCTTAATATTATCCATCTCTCTAAAAATCTCTAGATTATTGAGTTATGGGTTAAGGGATTTCTCATTCTGAGAAAAGGTGAAAAAGATACCATGAAGAAGAGTGATATTTATACTTTATACTTTTTTTTGAATCTGAGAAAGATAAATTTGGTGAAGTATGTTTTGCTATAAATCATGAATATCAATAATGGGACTCTGCAATCTCAAATCATCATGTATCTGGTTATTCTCTCCAAGATTATAGTTCTTTGTCTAGAATCTTTCAAAATCTCTTGTAGTTCTAAGCCAAGGAATTTCAAAGTAATGTTGTTGAGCGATGATACTCAAATGAGAATGAAGGTTAGTTTTTCTATTGAATCAGGAGAATACTATGATTTGCCTAAATATGAAATCGAAGCTCAATCAAAGAAAACATAAGTGGCTGAAACTTCCAATAAGGGTGGAAAGAAGAGGAAGGCGAAGTAATTGGAAGAGAAACAAAAAAACTCATGTTGTTCAGGAAACTCAATCTGCACCTCCAAAACCAAATAAGAAAAAGACTTATCCAGATAAAGTGGTTGCTAAGTGGAGATAAGACAAGATGGATAAAAAAGAATGGGAGCCTAGTTTTTTCTTTGACCCTACTGAGGAAAAAGCATTAAATTTGAAGTCTGTTGAGGATCTTGAGAAGCAAGAGAAAGAAAAAAAGTAGAGGAAGAAGATTTTTGAGACTGATATTGTTTAATATCTTCTCAAGGTTATTTAGAAAGCTTCATAACAACACTAGGTACTAGAATCATTTCTACAGGAATCACTTCCAGTGACTCTTGGAAAGAAGATAGTAATTCCAAAACCTGATGAAGAAGAAGAAATAGTTCCGGAAGAAGAACTCAAAGATGAAGAATATGGTAGTGGTGATACAGATGATATGATAAGGAAAATGGAGGAAAATTATGAGAAGGATAGTCCTTCTAACTGTCAATCTGAACTTCTAAAGAAGAATCTTCAAAACTTGATACCCTAAGAAAAGAAGAAAATGGTCATGAATAAGTGAATAAACTATCTGAAGAAGCGATTAGTAATCGTGATTTTGTTCAACCATAGAATCTTGTGGAAGGTTCTGAGAAAGAAAATCTTTAGGAAGACAAGATTTTTCAATTATCATATAGTGAACATGAATCACCCAAAGCAGAACAGATCATTCCAAGAGCTGATAAGGGAAAACATATATGGGTTGATACACCTAGGAAATCTGTAGTGAAAAATAAAAATGTTTTTGGTTCGTCTAAAAGGAAATCTGAAGAGATAGAAAAAAATCCTCACCAACTAAACAGTCTGATTCAGAATCTTTATATATTAGATAAGATTTTGTAGTTCAATATTTGAAAAATATGGTTACTATTATTCCATTATTTCTGAGTATAGATTTGAGGTGTAAGATGCTTTAGCACTTGTTTAATCAGAAATTAAATTAACTTACCATGTTTATGGATATTTTTTTCAGGATTGAGGCCGATTTCAAAACCATTTTCATTGGATATGAAGATCACAAAAAATCGTACATGGAAATCAAGAATTGGTCAAAGAAAAAAAATCGAATAGATGAGAATCCTGGATGATTTTATAGAAACTGTGAATGATGCTTTTGACACTGAAGATGGAAAGTTCAATGATATTACTAAATGTTTTGAGGAAAAGCTGACTCTTGAACAGAAATCCCAGAAGCAGGAAGTCAAACATCTAAATGGAAAGATTAATTCAGTTTCTTTGAATTTTAAAAGGGGAAGAGATCTTAGAATTTGGTTTGAAGAAAAAATTAATAATCAAGAAGAGGTTTTGAAAGTTCAAGTAGAAATTCTTAAGGATCAAAAAGAAAAGATCTGAATCTTGGAGAAGAAAAATGAAGATCAGGATCAACTTCTCAATCATGTGGAAGAAGATCACGAGGAGATTAAGAAGCTAAAAACCATTGTAAAGAAGCTAATGTCGAAAGAGAAAAAAGTATAATTTTTTCCAATACAATATTTTTTTGTATTTTCTTCTTTGTAAAAATCTTTCCCATCATAATGAAATTTTGGTTGTAAATCATATATTTTGTTATTTAGTACTAATATTTTAGGTACCAATTTCTTTTCAGATTCTCTTTATTCCTTTTTGAAAATTACAAAGTGGGAGAAAGGAATTATTAAAATAATACTAAGTAAAGAAGTTAATTCCCTTTATAAGGGGGAGTCTATCTAAGAGGGAGTTTCATCAAAGAAGATTTTCTTATAAAAGAAAAAGAAAAATCTATTTAAGGAAGTCAAGAATATGATCTTTAGGGATTTCAAAACCTAAGGGGGAGTTAGTTTTATTAACCACGATTCATAAGTAAAGGGAGATAATTTTTTATTTTCAAGTCCATAAATAAAAACTCTAAGTCCTTATATTCTTTTTCGTAAAGATGTTTGTCCTTACAAAAAAGGGGGAGATTGTTGCGTCAATAAGGTTTCCTTATGAATTTTCCATTTTTCTACATTTTGAAAATTATAAATACTTTATCTTAAGGAAAATTATTTTCCCTAAGAATTATCTTAATAAGGAAAAATTTCCTTCCCCAAGGTAATTTTATCATTACTTATGTTTTCGTTGTTCATTTTATATTTTCTATAAATCTAACTCATTTTATTCCTAAGTCTAAAATTTGGTTTCACATCTAAAACATCATAATCCTATAAATCATTGGTTATAGAGTATTCTATTTTCAGACTCCAAATTCTATGAAATTTAGACATCGAATTCTCTGAAATTCAGACTCTGAATTCTCTAAAATTTAGAATCCAAATTATTCAGAATTTAGACTCTGATTTTTTTAGAATTCGGACTCTTAATTTCTATGAATTCAGACTCTTAATTATTCAGAATTCCGACTCTGAAATCCCTTGAATTAACACTCTAAAATCTTGGGAATTCAGACTCTCAATTCCTCAGAATTAAGAATCTGAATTCCTTAGAATTCATAATCTGAATTCCTCATCATTCGGACTCGGAATTCCTCAGAATTCAGACACCGAATCCTCATAATTCAGAATCCTAATTCATTGGAATTTTGACTCAAAAATCTATAGAATTCAGTTTCTGAATTATTTGGAAAATAGAATCTGAATATCCAAGAGTAATATCCTCTGAATGTTTGTTTGGTTAGACTCCAAACATTTTTTCTTAGACTCCGAAAAATGGTTTTCGTTAAGAAACCTTAATTTACTTATACTTGTTATGGTTATGAAATGATGTCGTATGATCTGTTTCTAACTAAACGTTGTTGGAGTGACACATGCACAAGTCCCTCCAAGATTCAAAGAAAAATATGACCGTTGAAGGCGGGTGAAAATCTTTGAATAAGTTCCTATAAATAAGATTTCATTTGAATGAGCTCATACAAATTAGAATTTAAAATTTGATCACTCTAGAGATTGAATACTACTGAAGTTATTTCTAGAGAGAGAGACTCTCATGATTTGTTCATACTGAACATCTTTTTCAACATGCTTCATGCGACTCTGATTTTAGCTGAGTACAACCAAGTACTTTCGGTGATAGGAAGGCATAGGTGTCGACTACCTTAATGTTCGAGGACTTACTGGGATAGGAAGACCGAGGTGCCGACTGCCTTAAAGTTTAAGGACATCTATGGATAGGAAGACAGAGGTTCCAACTAACTTAAAGTTCAAGGGCTTGTGGGGATAGCAGGACATATTCTGATATTCCTATAGTGTGTTTACCCTGGTGTCGGTAAGACAGACATTCCTGAAAGTATAAATCAATGGACCTTTATCCAAGGTTGTTGGATACCCTACTCTTTGGGTTAAAAGATTTCATATTTGTTACTTTTTTTGTTTCAAGTTTATTTCAACTATATTTTTATAAAGGAATAAAGTATAACCTTTTTATACATTCTTGTACTTTTTTATACTCTGATAAGTAAGATTCTATATGATTTAATGTAGAATCTTTTCCTTGTAAACATTCCTTAAGTTTTATTTCCGGAATCATATTTCCCAAAACTAGAAAGTTTGTAGAACTAAAATAGGCCTTGTGAATTTACCATGTTTAACTTTTTTAAACATAGTTTTCCTTAAGGTTAAAAATGAAAGTTTTTAATCTTACAATTCACCCCCCCCCCCCCTCTTGTATTTGAGAATCTATATCATTATTTTGATCCTACATACCGAGATGTAGGTAAGTTTCTAAAATCCAATTTGGAAGGTGACCATAGAGTGGCCTACCTATTCCAGGTCCTGAGTTTTAGTATGTTCAAGGAACATTACAATATCAATGCATTCAATCATGATGTAGTACGGGGGATTTATAGGAAACAAATCCACTCTGAAATCTCCAACCTCCACAACTCTCGTGCCTCTCTATGAAAGGCTAAGTGGTTTTTACACAGGTTTGACCCTACATGTCCATAGTTTATCTGGACCAAGGAAATAGAGGAGCTAAATACTACCCTATGAATCCACCTGAGGTCATCAGCACACTACCCTCGGTGGTGTTCCTAGCGAGGGGATGCTGGAAGTGATGTGTGTTTGTTTTTTCCAGTGGTTTGTGTATGAGTATTTTAGAATTGTGAGGATTAAATTCATTGAAGAGGGGGATAATGTGATTCCCCAAACCTTTTCATGTGTAATAATAATATTATGGTTTTAATTTGTTTAATTTTCATTCTATCAGAACAAAACTTGCAAACAAAACACAAGGAATTTTATTTAATTAAGCACCAAAATATTTACATTACAACAAGATCAAAGGTAACCATACTACCAAAAAATGTCTATTAAAAGACCTATTATAATTATAGGGAGACCACCCAATATAAAAAATAACCCAAGAAAAAAGTAGGGATCCTTAGGATCTGTCATAATGAACATCAGTATGGCCAAATCCACTACAACCGCCCTGAGCATCAGTGGAATGATGTGCACCATCTTCGCCAAGATGTTTTGAAGATAGAACCCCCTAATTCATGATTTTATAATACCATAAATCAATCTGACCATTTCCTCCTTTAGGTTACATTTGGATGTGCTTATGACCGTTTTTTTCCTTTTAGGGTGCTTAGAATTTTAAATGAAGTGATCATTAGTATTTTTTATACCAAAATAAATTTAAGTGAAAATTGTAAGATACATAGTATAAATGTTCATAATAATATACAGCTTAATAATTTTAATTATTTTGATATGTTTCACATTTCTTTAGTTTCATCTTTGACATCATGGTTTTTTTAATTTGAAAGCATATTTTATAAAACATATTATGATTCCAAAACATAGGTAAGTATTTCAAATACTTTTTAAATTTTTCAAATATTTTAAATATTGTATGATGATACTTCAAAGATATTTTAAATTAATAATATTTGTTTTGTTTTATAAATCCATGGTTATATTAAACTTTCCTTTTAAACAAAAAAAATCACGTTCTTACTAGTATTTTTTGTATGAAGGCATATTGAATGTTTTAAGTATATGTTTAATTTAATCATACCAAGTTAAAATAGAAATCATGTTTTATAAAATATGAAATTGATTATATTTATTTCTATTATTTTATAGATTATTTTGAATGTTAATTTATAAAAAAAAAATTATACCCTACGGGCCATCCCTCTAGCCTGGCTGAAGGGGCAGCATGGGCTACTACCGGATTAGGCGACCGAGCCTAAGCCTTCAGCCTCAACACCAACTGTAACACCCCAATCTTCCATGGTATGCTCCTCTTTGAATAATAGAGCAGCGTGTGTTGTACGCAACCTTGAGTTCTAACACACCGTGACTAATAAAAGTAGAAGTTATGAATAGTAATACCCACTTTTTGAAATTATATAAATTTTATATTTCAAAATGGACTTCATTTTTGGATTCGGAATATCGAAATTAGCCTATGTTGAATTTTTTGTATTATTCTGAGAACTTCCAATTTTTGATGAATAGTGAAAAATACTTAAAAACAACTTTTTTAATCAAAATAATTTATAGTGATAAATTATAAAATTGAGTGTTTATAAAGTGTAATTAGAATATATTTTTACCATTTTATCCAATGGCGGTAATTATAATTAATTTCACTTTGAAATTTGACATAAACAATTGACAATCTTTTGATTGATCTTTCTTAAAAACACACTATTTGTTGTGACTGCGGGAATTAATTATTAAATTAATTAATTCAACATAAATGTTTTGAATTTTGTAAAATAGACATAATTTTTGAATTAAGAATATCAAATATAGCTTAGGGTTAATTTTTGGTGTTGTTCTGAAAAACTTCGATTTTTGATGAATAGTGAAACCACTAAGTGGTAGTTAAAAAACTGATTTTTTGTTTAAATGAAACATTACCACTTCTGTGATTTGATTTTCAAAAATTATAAATACATAGTTTTCATTAGGAATTAAAATTTTTTTCAATGGGATTAAAATAATTTTTTGGTGAATAGTAACTTTTATGTTTAATTAATCGCGATTAAAGGTAATTAGTGAAATATAAGGTTAAAATGATATTATAAAAATATTAAAATACCCTTACACTTGTCCTACCCTTATTGGATGAGTCATGGCCTATCAGGACAATCCATGGGTCAACTTGGGGACCCCATGGAGCCACTTGGGTAAGAAAATGACATTAATAACTTTTTATTTAAAGTAAAAATAAAATTGTCACAAACATGTGTTATTTTACTAAACCAATTATTACATAGGGTTATATAAGTTAAAAAATCGACTATAAATATTAATTAGAAAGATAAAAATATTTTCTACATCATGGTAATTTTTTTATAATTTTTAGACATTAAATAAATTAAATTAATAATGACACCATGATGATGCTACGATTGCCTCATTAATTAACGATTTAAATAAAATGAAAAGATAATGTAAACTCTAAAACTTACACTTGTCAAAAACCTATTGGATGAGTATATTTAGAACCCTTATCACCTTATACTCGAAATATATAAGTTTGGGACCTTTAAAATCCGAAACGCATTATATAATAAAGTAACATTTCGTGACTTTCCAAGAGTGCCCCTCCTCTCCTCTTATAAAAGGCCCCCACCTCTACCACCTTATTCACACCATCCAAGCCATTTGGCTCTGCAAACCTCTACCCAAATACTCTCTAAACTTCCCTATATTACTCCTATAAGCCTCACTTTGGGTATAAGTCTTCCCAAGGAAGTCATTGGCTCAAATCAATAAGAGTTACCCGATTTAAAGGTAATATCTTCACTTGTGTTCTTTTGTTTTATTTTGATTCTGCAACCCCATAAAATCCTTTTATTCCTTTATTTTGTAACAACACCAGTATCTTCAATATACTGGTATGTTTTTATGATAAGTATTTTATTTACACTTACACACACCTTCGTCTAATGGTTAAAGAACTTACTGTTCCTGTGGGTGGTGAAATACTGCCTCACGAAACGATGATTGTTCAATATTATTTTAACACCTCTAATGGTGGCCATTTGGATGACACTATTTTCATATATAATATATATATTATGTTTAGGTTTTCCTTATGATTCTTTATTTCTCATTTATTTCATACCTTTATGATTTCCATTATGGGTAAACGCGATAATTTCATTTCAGGAAGTGCAGACTACCGCCCCCTCAAAGTGATTTTAATCGTTAATGCCATATGTGGGACGCATAAAGGATGGATTAAATTATATTATATATGATATTATACTAGAATTATAATACACCTTTATATCATTATGATTTCATTCCATTGAATACGAAATAGAAATGAAAGTAGCGTTCATGCGTACGTACGGCTTACCGTCTCCATGAACAGTGCATTTCATTTCTTACTTCTAAATGTTACGTAATATTATGAATGAATGTATATACTGGATATATATGATATATATGATATCTAAATCATGAATATAATTCTGTATATAATTGATATTTTACCACATGAACAACTTGTAATTATAAGAAGTTTATTTTTGACTCAAGTACCAAAGATCGACAAAACGACCGTTATTAACATAAATAATTACATAATGTTCATAACATGGTAATAAGTGATATAAAAGGAATAATAAACTTTAAAAAGGTTCTTAATCAATTAAAAATTAACTCTAGTTTATTATTCAGGATGTTAAAGAATGGTCGAGTCAAGAAGTACATGAGGTAAGGGAACTTCTTAACCCAATTTACATTCTTTGGGTTAGTCTCCTACTTTCAAATTATGTCATGATTTTATTATGTCCTATATTTTATTTATACTTTATTTATGTGTAATTATAGTGAATACACATAATAGATCTATTTTATTTAAAAAATTATCTTTTTAAGGGACTTCGTCTCAATCTCCTTTCATTGAAGCATATTTTGTTTTATACACAACTTTCCTTTATACTGTGTATAAAACCCTTTGAATTTTACTTTTATTCAAAAGGAATATTTTTATATGAAGCATTTTTACTAAACAAAAAAAGGAATGTTTTGCCTTACGTATGTGGCGAAAATGACTTCTCCACCGCCATGACCATTATTTGAGTTTTGGCTTCCTCTACAAGCCAAAACTTTTTTTAAAAATGAAAAATAAATACAAAGTTTTACTTTTCTTTTATTTTGGTATTGAAAATGGTTTTATTATATCAATGTGTTGTATTGATATCTTGTGATTGAAATGTGGAAAAGTTTTGTTTCCTTTATTCATGTTTTATGTGATACGATTATGTTATCGTTTATGATATGTTTAAACATGTTCATATGAGGAATGCATTGGACTTAATAAGTGACGGGTGGAGCCCGCTATAGCTCCTCGATGCATCGGCAGGTCTCATGAGACAAACTAGTGTCTTGGCATGAGGCCTTGACAAAATATTATTTTTAGTTTTGGAACGAGGCCTTGGCTACGTGGTTATGATAGTCTGGCATTATGCATTCCATCATTATGAAAGTGGTTATTGATATTGCATGTGATTATTCGACCAGTAGAATATCAATGTGAATAAGTAAATGGAATTATCTCATTTTACATTAGCCATATTAGGTTTAAGTTAAAGTTTAAAAGGATTTTGTTTTAGTTATACATTTCCTTAAATGTTTATGTTTATTTATGAAAGCATCCGCTATACTATTATCCTTACTGAGCATCAGATCTCACCCCTTTGAATGTTTTATTTTTCCCAGGATGTGAAGAAATATTTTATGACTAACCTACAGGGATAGTCTGAAGGGGATAGAATTTTGGACTATGGAGACTATGTTATTGTGATTTTTCACTTTATGATGTAATGTAACATTTATGAATGTATCTAGTGTTTCCAAAGCTACTAAACCAATCGGTCTTTCAAGACTTGATATTTTCTGATCATGCCAATGTTTTGAAATAATGCACTGACTCTGGGTAACTAGGGTCGGGGCATTACACCAACCAACCAGTGGGTGTGTGTGTGACACCTAAAGAACGCACAAGGGAACCAGAGTGCACCACCATGCGGGGCAGGGTGGTAGAAAGGGTGGGCATAGAGTGTGCCCATAGAACCTGGTATGGGGCAGTACCGGGAGGGGGGATGGTGTAATCTGAGCACTGGTTGGGAGCTTCGGGCTTATAAAGGAGCCACAAAACTTCCTCTGTTTCGATGTAGGATGGGAAATTTTAATGTGGGATCACATCCAGGCTGTCTGACTATAGTGTGCGTGATCTGACCCATTTGTTTTAGTTAGGTCATCGATCCCCAGAAGTCACAGTTTATCCTCCGTGTTTTTACCAGTTGTTTGATCTATCACGACTTATTTATAACTGTTAAAATATTTTTAAATCATTGAATTGTGATGTGGTCATTCGATCGAGTCAAGATTATCTCAAAAGTACATTCCTTTTAAAAACCTGCGGATGCGCCTCAGCCCTTGGATCTTCTCTTTAGTTAATATCAGTCATTCATTATTTTCCACACCTAAACTTATCACCATCTCCTTCTTCTTTCTCCTGCATGAGCCACACTAGTGGCCTTATTCCACCTTCTTTTCATTTTTATTCCACACCCATGACTACATGGACCCTCCTTTCTCATTTTTTTCCACAAGACCGACCCCCTCGGTCCTATTTTAAACTGAGGAGGTCTCAGTTTTTTCATGCATGTTTCATTAAAATTATATTATATATATTTTATATATACAACTCTTTTGCACCCAAACCCTACGGGTGTTCATCTTCTCCAGCGCCTCCTTCGAGCTTCCTCAGACCATTACTCCTCCTTCAAAACAAGTAAGGGTCCTAAGTTGTCATGCTTTTTTGATTTGGATTTATATATATATATATGTATATACATGTATATATATATACGAGTGAGTATAAGACTTACAAATTCCTTCTAAGATGGTGATTCCTTAATCCTACATGAAGTTCTTAATTATTTCTCATGCAAAGTATGTGTGATGTTTTTTGATTCGTTATAAATTGAAATATACATAAGCATATATATGTATATATATTTCATAAAAATTTAATGGAACATTTTGAAATTAATGAACCCTTGTTTTAATTATTGTCCCTAATATGTTTAAAACATATATGTGTCATTTAATCTTGGTGTAAGACCCTTATATATAAATACTATGTATAATAATTTATACACATAAACTATATATGTATATTGATGTTTACATAAACAAATCTATTTTTTTTAATAAATAAACCGTTTAAATTTTATATCACAATTTAAAATTTGGGGACCTTTGTTGATTAATGTGCCTAATATATTTAAGTCATTATAAGTGTCATTGGAATTTTTGTGTAAACCCTTTAATACATTATGTATATTAGGTTAAGTGAGTATATGTGTATACATATATGATTTTATCCTCAATCTTATTTAGAATTTTTTTAACCCTATTTAAAGTTTTCCAAGGATTGCTAAGAATGAATAACACATGTTGATTTTGAAATATGAAAGGATTCTATTTAAAAATACAATTTTTTATATACATCCTTGTTTATAAACAGATTTATACAACACTAAACACAAGATAATTTTGGATTTTTTAAATGTTATACTTTTGATGTGGTTAGTAATTATGGATAATTTATTAGTATAATTTTTGGAGTTTTCTACTCTTATATGCATATGTATGATTAACTTATTTTCATAAATATGAAATGGTATTAGTTATTTGTTTATATGTGGTGTGGTTTATTTCCATTCTTTTCAAATTTTAACATTGTGTGTAAATAATTGATAATACCCTTGTGGTATGTTATACATAAATAGGCAAGTAATGGGTGTCTAACCAACTATGTGTTTAATACCCCACATAAAATATTTTATTGACCTTTAAATTATTAATGAATCCAATCCATGATGAATTTCCATTTTTTAATCTGTTTACTTTTGTAATAAGTTTTTTGAATTTAAAGGTTCAATGGTTTATGTGACAAAACATATATTCCTTTTTGTGAATTAGTTATCATCACATGTTTTGTAATCTGCCTACCATCATTTTAATGTATTAAATTTCCATGCAATTGTTGGTTTTGTTATTGACACTTAAGTTCTTGAATCACTATATATATGTAAATGCTAAAGAATATAAAAAAACTGTTATGACCAAATATGAATTAAAAACTAAATTATTCAAAGTGGTATGAGACACTTTGAATAATATGAAATGAGAAATTAAATATTGAATGTGGTATGGGACACATTGAACATACTACCTTACATGGCATATGAGGAATGTATTGGAAATAGAAAGTGTTGGGTGGGGCCTGCTAAATCCCCTTAGTGCATCAGTAGGTATCCTGAGACAAACTACGATCTTGGAACAAGGCCTTGACAAAATGATTATTTATATTCTTGGCATGAGTCCTTGATGGTATGGTTATCTTGTCCCGCATTTTTCATTCCCTCGTTATTTTTATGATAATTAATTAACCAAGTGGATATTCCACTAGTATAATATTCATGCCTAAGAGAATGTACTAATGAGTAACAGAAGAAGTAAATTTTTAAGGTATAATGTCTATTCAGCTCTCATAGATTTATCAGACAGTTTATGATTCATAGTTGGTAAAGAAAGAAGTTGAAGTTATTATTTTATGTGCAACTATGATCATGTATTACTCTCAGTTATAAATTTAGTAATTTTACTTTTTCATGTCACATTTAATAAAGTTAGAATGAATCCTAATTTATATGTTGCGTACCCTATATTTTGTATGAGCATGCATATTTTTGGAATATGTTTCTTTGTAACCTTGTTAGTATTCCTTGATATTTTCACTTATAATTCATGGAAAAAATGTTATGTCATGATTATTGTATTTTATTTTTCCATACGAAAATGTTTTATGGATAATTTTAAAGGAATTTTTTTCATAGGTTTTAATTGAAATATTATTTTATTTTAAAACCCCGTACTGGGAATTCATATGCCCACCCTATGTTTTAACTTAAATTTTTCAGGTTCAGTGGTTTTGAGTTGCACTGTTTAGTGGCATATTTTTGGATATTCTTTCCACTTTCAATTTTTGAAGAATTGAAAGAATTGTATATGATTCTCTATGAATTTTACCAAAAAGATCCTCTCTAGTGTAACGTGTGTGTGTTTTCATCATTCCTTTTTGTTATAAAAAAAATTACACACCCTATTTTAAGCAACACCACACCATCTATGGGGTAGTCTGGGGATATGGCGTGATAGGTGTGGTGTTTTTGTGTTGTGAGGCTATTGGTTTTGTTTTTGAGAGGATTAATTGGGTGGGATAACTTTGAATAATGATAGTTGGCAGTGGTTGAATGGGTGTTTAGGAAAAGGGAGTGTTCAGCGGGTTGTTTTACCATGGTCCTTCTTCCTAGTGTGTCATGGCTAACTGTGTGGTTATTTCTTATGTTGTTTTTGGTAGTTTCCTAGGTAGTATTGTAAATAAATTAATAAATGAAATTATAATGCAAAATGAAAACTGTTTAAATGAAGGGGGGGGGGGGGGTTGATGTTTTGGTTGTGGTTGTGGTGTGGATGTGCATATAGGGTGAGCAGCAAGGGTGGTTTTATGTGTGGGATGGTTGATTGTTTAGAAACCAATTGGTTGGGCTAAGTGTTTGTTTACCTATATGTATAAACTTGTAGTTATTTATGTTTTCTATACGCACCCCACCCGTGTTGAGCATTATGTGACGTACACCCCCACTATCATAAGGGAGAGTTTCTTTCCCAGTATCTTGGTGGGAGGATGGATGGTTGGTTACTGACTTTCTTATTTACATCATATTCTTGGTTTTTATCACTCAAGCATATACAGGCAGGTTATAGTGGCTTGATGGTTACCATAGCCCAAGATCCTTCAAGAAGGTTGTGTTGTGAACGAGAGGCCCAAGTTTCTGTGGTCCGAGTTTGTTTCCCATGTGTCTTCAAGATCAAACCTATGTTTTTTAGGCTATATGGATGATAATTATGTCCCAAGTGTTTGTAGGTGGGTATGTGTGTGGTTTGTGGCCCAGGTATGTGCGTTGGTAGGTTTGGGTAGTGGGACTAAATTTCAGAAGATCGGTAGCATCAAGATGTTCACCGTTAGGAATGACCGGTTAACTTGGGAGAGGTATGCGGTACCCAAATATTGATGTGACTGTTATATTAAATCACTTTATTTTCATTACATGGTGAGTGTGCCTTGGTGAGTTTGGTTGGTTAGTATTCCTTGGTAGGTGTTGTTGGTCTCTATTGTTTTCTCATATGGGATTTAGTATTCTTATCCCACTTGTGCATGGGTGACTTTGGTTTTTCCCTACTGCGTATATGTGTATGATCACCCTACATATATAAAACTGTTTTTAGGTTTCCATGGTTATTATGTGGACTATGATGGACCTTACTAGAATGGACATTGGGGATGGTTATTGTATCGCTGCTTATTTTTATTTTTGTACTTTGGAGTTTTCATTGTATCTTCTAGTAGTTTTACTATTAACATGCATGTGGGATGGATTTTGGTTTCTTTATATATATATATATATATATCTTGGAGAAGTTTTAGTTTGATACATCTTATCTCCCAGTCTTGGTTACTATAAAAAGGGTAATGCCTCACATTTTTTGTGGGATTTATATACCCTTGGTGTTGGTCACCACCCTAGGGCCTATTGGAGGTATGAATCAAGGTTCATTATCTCTCCTTCATATTGACGAAGTAAGGTCTCAGCATCTTGTTATCCCTTCCCCCATCTTTAAACAGTGGGTTTTGAAAGAATGGTATCGATGGAAGGGGTTGAGAAATAAGATAGTGTTTGGAGTTAGGTACATTTAGGATTGCATGGGTTGGTAGGGAAATAGTTTTTGGTTATCTTAGTGTGTGACATAGGATAGGGAATATTGGCTAGAACATAGGATTTTTGGGGGCCCTGTGATATGGTGCAAGGGATTTTAGCTTACCGAACGACCATGTGAGGCTACATCGATTGTGGGGTAGAAACACTCGAAAAGGTACATGTTTCATGATGACTTCTATTCCATTTTTTTGGAGTTTTCAAGATATTAAAATAAAAAACGATTTAAAATGAATCTTAAACAAATTACATACTACTCGGGCTTAAGATTTCATTGTTTTCCTTTCAACTATGGCTCTTGGATGTCTCCCACTAGTGGTGCGAGTAGTGGAGGGTCTGCAGGCTGACCCAGTTGACCGACGGAGGGTAAACCATTGGATTAGAATGATCAATGGAAGAAGAAAATCCATGATTTTCAGTGAAAAACTTTGGGAAAGTATGAGGGTAGGGTATCAGACTTGAAGATAGAGAGTTGTCTTGAGGAGCTTGTGATCAATTTGAACTTGATACGGGATCTAATAAAGTACTATGTTTCTCTAATGTTGAACTAGATGTGGGGAGTAGTGTGTTAGTGGTGGACTCTTTACCTCAGGGAGAGTAATGATACTGATGTTCTATGGGTCAACTTTTAGAAGGAGTTCTAGGAAGAATTCATTTCATCCCTGATGAAGGCTGAGAAGAGGTAGGAGCTACTCTCCATCTAGTAGGGGAGTATTTCGGTTATGGAATTGGGATCATGTTTGAGGATCTCTTACATTTTTCTCTAGATCTCTTTCTGGATGAGGATTCTTGGGTGAGGTTCTTAGAGAAGTAACTCTTTCTTTATCTTCAATATGTGGTTACTCCCTTCACCCTAAAAACATACTTAGAGGTTTAAAATAAGCCTGAGGTTGTGGAAATAATGCACTCACAAGGAAGTATTCCTTTGGAGGGGATTCAGCAAATCACTTTGAAGGGGAAGGCCTTCCGCAACAAGTCTCTAGTTTTAGGGCCTTTTGGGTTTTGGCCAGTGGGGAGAAGGACTCAGTAGTTCAAGTTTTGATCTTCATGTACTTTCCCTTTTCCCATGGTCCCGAGACCAAGGTGATTTTGTTATGGAGATCATGGGAATCTTTGGATTCAGTTCCCAGTTCTAGCTCAGTACCATGGAGGTGGGCTGATCTGGCACCCACCTCAGCAGTAGTTGCCGGTCCATCCTTTTCAGTAGTAGGGATAGTAGGCTCCTGCTCCACCGAGGGCAGACGGTGTAGGAGGAGGAATAACATATGTTTCTCCTCAGGTACCTCGACTATGGAATGGTTGGGGAGGAGTCTGACAACCTAGGGGAAGAGGTGATGGGCGTGGGAAGTCGTACACCACTGAGGCAGCAGTTCTAGCAGGGCCAGAGATCTTTCGAGGTATGCTCATTTTGTTTAGTACACTTTCTTGCATCATGTATGATTGGGTATCTTCCCACTCCTTTATTGCACCAGGTCTAGACCATTCTCTGATATTGGACATAGAGATAATTTTGGTTCACCTAGTGTTGAGTACACTAGTCAGAGGTCAAACCAACTTATTTGATTTTTTCCGGGGATGTAGACTAATCTTGGGGACACGTCATTCTAGTGGGGATCTCTTTCTGCTATAGATGAATCCATATGGTGTTATCCTTGTCATCGACTGGTTGTAATATGTGTTTGATATTATCGAATTATACTAGAAAAGATTCATGCTTTCAGACGTGAAAGGCCCGCGTGTAGCATTCGTTGGTGAGCAGAGATGTAAGGTGGGTAATCGGCGTATGAAGCCTCTTCTTTCCTTGTTAATCGAGCTATATATGGGATCGATGGATGTTGAGATGGTGGTGGTTCTGAGAGTTGTCGAAGATTTTTTATATTTTTTCCCCAAAGAGTTCATAACTATACCCCCTTGACGTGATGTTGTGTTCGAAATAGACTTACAACCCAGTGCTAGTCCGATTTCAATGGCTCCTTATAGGGTGGAGCCTTCTATGTTGTGGGAGTTGTGGATTAAGATTGATGATATGATAAAAAAGGGTTTTATCCAACCTTGTGTGTCCTCTTGGGGTGCTCTGATTTTGTTTGCAAAGATGGAAGACAGTGGTCTGAGGCTATGTATAAAATATCATAGACTAGATCAGGTAACCGTCAAGAATCGTTACTCTCTCTTGAGGATAGATGATCTTTTATACTAGATAAGGGAAGATGGTTAGTTTTGAAATATAGATATGTGGTCTAGATATCACCAGTTTAGGGTGAAGGAGGGTGACATCCTGAAGACTTCTTTCAGGTTCAGTTATGGGCACATTGAGTTTTTGGTTATGTGGTCCGGTATTACGAACACACCATCCATGTTAATGGGGCTTATAAACTCCATATTTCGTGATTTCCGAGAATAATTCATAATTGTACCCATTGATGAAATCCTAATCCACATGAATTCATGGGAGGATCATATCGAGCACTCAATACTGTCTTATAGGTCCTTCAACACCACGAGCTCTTTGGAAAGCTGTCCAAGTGCATGTTTTGGACACAGGAGGTCCACTTCCTTGGGCTTGTGGTGTCTCAGTAGGGCATAGCAGTATAACAATTAAATTTTTATGTATTTATTTCTTCAAAATTACCTAAGAATGTGGCTGGGTTTTGTAGTTTTCTCAGTCTTGCAGGCTACTAATAGAGATTCGTACCTGATTTCTCTCGGTTAGCAGCATCATTAGAGGATCTGACCAGAAAATGCTATGATTTTTTGTGGGGCGAGAAGTGTGAAGAAATATTCCGCTATCTGAATGGGATTTTTTTAGTTCTACAATTCTCAGGATATCAGAGGATGCGGTGATGTTCTAGGTGTTTTTTGATGCTTCCTTTCAAGGCTTGGGGTGTGTGCTAATGCAACAATGGAGAGTGATCTCCTATTGGTCTAGGTAGTTACATCCCCATGAAGATAACTATGCCACCCATGATCTGGAACTCGGATCTGTCATGTTCTCACTAAATCTGTAGCAACCTTACCTCATTGGGGAGTGCTTTTTCATCTTCACATATCACAAGATCTTAAGGTACATATTTTCCCAGCAAGACCTAAACTTGTGACAAAAGAGGTGGATGGAGTTTCTCTAGGATTATGATTTTTAGATACCTTATACCTTAGGAATGGGTAATTTTGTGGCCTATTATTTGAAAATATTGTAATAGAAGGATGTGGTTTAGGAATCAGCAAATGCTTGTAGGGTGATGGAGGAGTTGATTTCCACTCACCTAGATATGGGAATGGATGGAGGTAGAGTCTTCTTGTTTCATATGAAAGTGAAATATTCTTTGATTTAGAAAGTGGAGGAGTCTTAGTGGGGAGACTCAGAGGGAGAGGTGATGTGTGATCGTGTTGACTAGGGTGATGCTTCGAAGGGATGGTAGGAGGATGTTCAGAATCATATTTTGGGCTGTAATAAGCTGTCTTTTTTGGTGGAAATGCGTAAGGAAGTTCTCTCTAAGTTTCAGAGATCACCTCTAGAGATATACCCAAGAGTTTTTAAGATGTATCGGGGCTTGATAGAATCATTTTGATGGCCTAGGGGGAAGTAGGCAGTAGTAGAGTTTGTGGAAAATTACTTAGTGTGCCAACAAGTGAAGGTTGAGAATCGTGTTCCCAATGGTTTTTGGCAGCCCCTATATGTCCCCAAGTAGAAGTGGGAAGACATATCTATGTATTTTATCATAATATTACCCAAGGATTAGGGAGGATGTGATTATATTTGGGTTGTAGTGGATCAGTTGATGAAATCGGCTCACTTCTTAGCGATAAAGGAGCCAAACAAGGTGGATGACTTAGCATAGAGGTATGTGGATGAGGTAGTGCGGTTGCATAGAGTTATAAAATCCATCATCTTAGATTGGGATACATGTTTTACATTGCGAGTCTGGAGGGTATTGTAGCATGATTTTGGTACTCAGTTACACATTAGAACTGCCTTCCTCTCTCAGACATATGGGAAAACACTACAGACCATCCATGTAACATCTCGGCTCCGGAAGCCACCCAGAGGTGCCCCATACCCAGTTGGTCACATGGCCTCAAGTGCATTTCCACAAACTCCAGAGGCTGCTTACTAGAAGTGAGGGCCTTGGGTGTGATAGTGGGGGAACTATGCCCTCATTGGCAGAGTAACACAGCGGAAGGGAAACTAACACACAATAGAGGAAGCAGTAAATATACCAACAACAGTAATAGCGGAATACTAGAATAACAAATGACTAATGAACATATATAAATGATGCATGGTACAGGTGTCTAGGAAAGAAGCCAAAGAATCCAAATAGATCACAATGATGGAATACAAATAGTACTTAACCAAAGTACAAAAGAACAAATAAACAGCTCCTCAACATCGCAATCCTAAGCTTGGTCCCATGCTCTCGATCTATACGGAAAGTAAAGACCTGAAGTATAAGGGAACTTTCCATTGTCTATACCTAGAGTAATATAATCTGTTTGGGACCAAACGCATGGCCCAAACAGGGTGTGAGAATAAATCCCAGTAGGCAACCACCTAAATATATGTGCCTAACAGTCATTGAATATATGGCAGGTATAATTATAGAATCAGTAAACAAGAAAGTACTCAGTTGAAACAATTCCACTTCTCATAAACAACCAATCAAGCATAGTAACAATCTAGGAAGTGCACACAGCCTATCCCCTCTGGTTCAAAAATAAGAATATATGAAGACTCCCTGAGGAAGTGCTCACAGTCAATTCCCCTTATAGTCAAAGGTAAATCAAGAATCTCTGAGTAATCTCACACGGTTAATTCCCCTTATAGTCTAAGGTAAGTCAAGGACTCTCTGAGGAAGCTCACACGGTCAATTCCCCTTATATCCCCAAGGTCAAGGACTCTCTCAGGAATCTCACTCAATCAATTCCCTCTTATTGCCCCAAGTGGTTCAAAGACTCTCTGAGGAATCTCACAGGTCAATTCCCCTTATAGTCTATGGTGCTCAAAGACTCTCTGAGTAAGCTCACAAGGTCAATCCACATATATTCTAAAGTGCTCAAAGACTCTCTGAATAAGCTCACTCGATCAATTCCCCTTATAGTCTCCTACACCAAGTTCTCAAGGCCCTGTGTAAGTCAACGAGCATAGGAATGAAATATGGCCCAAGTAAACCTCAAGAACTACTTGGCTAAACATTCTACAACATCTCAAGCATGTCAGATAAAATAAGCACTCCATCCTATTGTACTAGGCATGGAAACATCAAGGAAGCCTAACAACTAAACAGGACCAAACAACCATAAAGAAAACGTGCATGGGAAAACACATCTAAGGCATAGCAAAAAACCCTATTCACATCCAATTACCCTCTATTTACACATAACAGCACAGCAGGAAATTAACAAGGGTAAAATGGTAAATGCACAATACCTCGTTCAAGGGTATTGGGAAAAATTGCGCATAATACTCAAAGACTTTCAACAGAAAGGAACAAACCACCTACCTTGGTGTTGTGAGATTGATATACTCTGGCGTCGACCCTGGGATCGACCTAGAATGCAGTAGATCTACAAAAACGTCTAAAACTTTCAACGGAGGATAACTTGAGGAGGAAGACGAATCACGAAACGAAACTCAAGAAAAAGAGAGATCTTACCGAGGTGATCCCAACCCAATCGATGGCGGTTAAATCAGAGATCAGATGGAGGCTTGGGGGATCAGAGAAGAATCATCGTCATACGGGTTCTCTCGGATGAAAAAAACCTAGAAGAAGAAGGTTATGGTGATTAGACATGGCCCCAGTACATTTAATGAAAAAAAAGTACATGGTGTGTACTTTTGAAGTACACTGCATGTACCCGCTATTTCCGTACTCCGCTTTAGGCAGCCTCCAGGTCACCCCACATGGTCGTGTGCATGGCCACTACACGGCCACCACCTGGCTACCTACGGTATCCAAATACACGGTGTGTACTCATAAAGTACATGGTGTGTACTCATAAAGTACACAACTTGTACTTCAAAAATTTCCATAATTTCCTCTTTTTCTCAAAAACGACCAGAAAAGGAAAAACATACCTGAAAAGAAGATTTGGGTTCTTACAATACAGACATTGGAGGACATGCTATGAGAATGTGTCTTTGGTTTTGGTGGGTCTTGGTTGTGAAATTCTCCTTTGATAGAGTTTTATTATAATAATATCTATCACTCTTCCATTGGAATGGCTCCATTTGAGGCCATGTATGGAAGACTAAATTGTTCACCCTTGTGTTGGATGAAAGTTGGGGAGGCAGTTGTTCATGGTTCAGATGTGGTGTAGAGTTTGATAGAGAAGTTTCAGCTTGTTTGTGAGAGGATAAAGGCAACCGAGGGCCGACATAAGTCATATACGGATTGTAGGATAAGACCTATGGAGTTAAAGGTTTAGGACCATGAAAACTTCAAGTATTTACCTCAACGTGGGATGTAGAGGTTCGATAAAGGAATTAAGATTTATCCCAGGTTCATCAGATATTTTGAGGTGTTGAGATGAGTTGGAGAGGTGTCATATCAGCTTGCATTTCCACCATGGCTGGGTGGGATCCATGATGTCTTTCATGTCTCCCAGTTTCATTATTATCTTCACAATGACTCACATGTCATTGATTGGAGAGAGTTAGAGATTGAGGATAAAACAACCTTCATGGAGAGATGAGTGGAGATCAAGGATATTCAAGAGAAGTTACTGTATGGATGGATCATTCCATATGTTTATGTGTCGTGGATGAATCGTGTCCTAGAGGAGAGTAATTGGGAGTGAGATACGTAGATGTGTTCCCAGTATCAAGAGTTGTTTTATGTTTTTCTCATGCATGTTTCTTTGTGATGTAATGCTTGAACCTTGTTTTCTATGATATTCGCTGTTTTTTTATGTGTCATATGATAAATTTCTAACATATGAGGGGGGGACCAGATCCCTAAACAAGACACGATAATTCAGATGCGGTTAAACCCATGCGGGTGATTCAGTGCCGACCAGAGCGGTTAGTATCATGACATGGAGGAAGGAAATCCCTAATTCATGTGTCCGGATGGTTGGTGAAAGTGTGGGGTATCTTGTGAATTTTTGGGTTAGTAGGCATGGGAGGGGTTGTTCTTGTATGTTGAGGTTTCACTCCAGCAACACAAGTTGGTTTTTCTTAGAGAGGTATCTTATGGGGTGGTTTTTCAGAACCCTCTTTCTTCTTGGTTTTGATTTGAATTCTCAAGGATGATAATAGTTTGAGAGCTATCTAATGTAATGGTCCAGTCCATTTTGGTTCATTATTTTTTCAAAATATACTGTTTTGGGTGTTTTGGGAGGAAATGATGGCTCATTTCAAGAGTTTTCCAAATTTCTAATTTTTCCATAGGTGATTCAGGGCGTCAGTGTCGGTGACTCAAGGCATTAGTGTCAGTGACTCCCGGAGTTGGTGTTGGTGACTTATGGAATTTATGAGTTAGGGAAATGGAGATTCAGGGCATGATAGTGTCATGAAATTGGAGAGTCAGGACATCGGTTAGTTAGAGATTTAGTGAGTTAGGTAATTAGTGAGTTAGGATGTTGGTCAATCAGGGCGTTGGAGAGTCAAGACGTCGCTGAGTCAGGGCATCGGGGAGTCAGGGAATTGGTGAGTCTGGGAATCAGTGAGTAAGGGAATTTGTGAGTCAAGAATTTGTAGGAAAGGTCAGTGGCTCAGCATCAGTGTCTCAGTATCAGTAGATTATCATCAGGGACTTACTGTTGGTGGCTCGCTGTCGGTGGATTATTATCGATGACTCACAGATCTGTGTCAGTGACTTAGTGTGTCGGTGTCTCTGAGTTACGGAATTAGTGAGTTAGGTCATCTTTGAATCAGGGAATTGGATATTCAGGGGTTCAGTGAGTCAGGGAATCAGAGAATCAGGGAATTGGATAGTCAGGGTGTCAGTGAGTTAGTGTGTTGGTGAGTTAGGGATTCAGTGAGTCAGGGCCATGGTTAGTTAAGATTTCAGTGAGTCAAGGTGTCAGTGAGTTAGGATGTCAGTGAGTCAGGGCCTCGGTGAGTAAAGGTGTCGGTGAGTCAATGAGTCACTAATTTGGGGCTTCAGTGAGTTAAGGCATCAATCAGCCAGGGAGTTAGTGAGTCAAGAATTGGTAGCATAAGTCGGTGGCTCTGTGTAGGTGTCTCAGAGTCAGTATCTTAGGATTAGTGACTCACTATCATTTTATTTCTATTAGTGGATTTATTTCGGTGACTCACCCATTGGTGAATCATTTCCAATTTTTCCCCATTTTTTCCATTTTCGACCCACTTAAGTTTTATTTGACATAAATCAATTATAAAACCTTCTATGTGTGTTTCTAAGGGTTCTTTGAATGATTTTAATTATAACTTTAATATCATATCGCTCGGGGAATTATTAGGTCGTCAAAATGCATGATCTAGGCCACAATCCAACTTTAATAGCCTCTAAACCATTTCCTTCCATTGATATAGGATCTAGAGTTTTTTTAAGCTGAGGTCATCTATTCTCTTTTCTCTTGGTTCACGGAGAACTTTTCTTTCCCAAACGGTCCATGCACCTGTGTTATATCCCCCCCCCCCCCACTTCAGTATTCCTTGGAATCACATGCCCTTGTGACCCACTATTTTGGAGAAATGAGTAGTTTTGGTTGCATGGGGTTCCATGTTTGGATACTACTATCTCCGTTTAATTGTGTATCCTGCGGGGTGGGAATAGTAAGGTTCTTTTGTGAAAAACGACTGAATCCAACTTTTGAAAAAGATAAATGATAATGATGGAATACGAACTTAATAATAGGTTGGGAGTGGATTGATATTGATCGCTAGTTTTATTTGTTATCTTTGTTTTTGATGTGATTAGTTTTGTATGTTTAGCCTCTAAAAATAATGGGCATTGGTGGTCCTTCCCTGTGCATGGGCGATGCTTTATAACTTCTATTGTTTTCATGTGAAGATTTACTGTAAATATCAATCTATTTAATCATGTACACTTTTTTAAATAAATAGATTCCCTAGGATGAAATACCCTTGAGTGATCACCCCTACTTATCAAAGTGGAATTTAAAGAATATTCTTGTCCAAATACAATTACACCATGTTTGATTGGTGTGGTAGTGTGTTATGTTCTTTTAGGTTTTGTGCCTTATGTGTGTAGTAAGGTTGTTGTATTGTGGCGGTTGTTGTGGGATGTGTGTATAAGGAAGTTCGGGAGGTGTGATGGAATCTCAGGTTGAGATATTGATATATTTTGGAATAGATGGTCTTGTTAGGTAGTAGGACTGCATCTGGGTAGTGGTCGGGCAGCGGGGCTGTAGGACCGGGTTGTTTCCTAATTTTAGGTTTATAGGTGTATTGGTTGTGGTGTTTTTGTGAATAAGGGCTACTAGGTTTGGTTATGAGAGAATTAATTGGTTGGGATAACTTTGAATAATGATAGTTAGTAGTGGTTAAATGGGTGTTTAGGAAAGGGGAGTGTGTAACGGGTAGTTTTACCTTGGTTCTTCATCTCAGTATATCATGGCTGACTGTGTATCTATTTCTTGTGTTGTGTCTGGTAGTTTCCTATATAGGGATGGAAATAAATAAACAAATGAAATTATAATGCAGAATGAAAACTGGTTAAATGAAAGTGGTGTGATGATGTTTTAGTTGTGGCTTTTGTGTGGTTGTGAATGTAGGGTTAGCAACAATGGAAGTTTTATGTGTGTAATGGTTGTTTCTTTGGAAACCCATAGGTTGGCCCAAGTTTTTATTTTCCTATTTTTTATAAACTTTTAGTTTCTTTTGTTTTATATACGAACCCAACCCATGTTGAGCACTATGTTCCAAACACCCCCATTTTCATAGGGGAGGGTGTCTTTCCCAACATCCTTGTGGGATGAGGGATGACTGGTTACTGACTTTCTTCCTCACACCATCATCTAGGTTTTTACATCTCATGTATATATTGGTAGGATGTAATGGCTTGAGGGTTACCATAGCCCAAGATTCTTCAGAAAGGTTGTGTTTTGGATGAGAGGCCCAGGTGTCTGTGGTCCAGGTTTGTTTCCCAAGTGTCTTCAAGATGAGGCCCTAGTGTTTTTGGGCGAGATGGATGGTTTTTGTGGCCCAGATGACTATAGGCAAGTATGTGAGTTGTTTTTTGTCCTAGGTGTGTGTGCAGGAAGGTTTTGGCGGTGGGACTGCATTTGGGAAGAGTGGTAGCATCAAGAAATTAATTATTATGAATGAGCAGTTTCCAGTGGGAAGTGGTGTGGGTAACCCAAATATCGATGTGTTCATTATATTACATTACACTATTTGTGATACTTGGTGAGCATTATCTGGTGAGGTTGGGTAGTTAGTATTACTTGGTAGGTATTTTTGGTCTCTACTATTTCCTTATAGGGGCTTTAGTATGCTTCTCCAACTTATACATAGGTGACATTGGTTTTTCTCTACTGAGTATACTTGTATTCTCACCCTATGTGTATATAAAATTGTTTTTCGGTTTCCTGGGAGATTACATGCACCATGATGGGTCGTACTAGCTCGAACATTGGGGATTTTTGTTGTGTCGCATCTTAGTTTAATTTTGGTTCTTTAGATTTTTTTTTGAATTTTTTTTTATTTTTACTTAAAACATGTATGTGGGATGGATTTTGGTTTCTTTATATATATATCTGTTTTGGGGTTGTTTGAGGTTCATACATTTTATCTCCCAATCTTGGTTAATATAAAAAGGGTAATTCCTCCCATTTTTTGTGAGATTTATATACCCTTGGTGCTAGTCACCACACCGGGGACTATTGGTGGTTGGACTCAAGGGTAATTATCTATACTTCACCTTAAATAAGGATGGTCTCAGCATATTTCTATCCTTTACCTCATCTTGAAGAAGTTGTTTCATGAAAAATATGATATAAAAAATTATTATGTATACCTCTATTGTGTTCTCTATGCAAGGATCAAAGATCAAGTGGTTCAATATCTTCTTTTAATCTGTCAGTTTCCTTCTTTATGTGGTATAACTTTTTTCTTTTTCATCAAATTTATAACTATATTGTTGTTTAATACAAACATTTTATTTTATTTCTCTATTCAAGAATATGGTTTTCATGTCATTTGATATGTCTTAAATCACCTTTGTACTTGAACTTCAAAGAATAATCTTATTGATCTAAGAAATTTCATAGTTTTATCAATATAAATACCCTCAATTTGAGAAAATCCTTTTCATAAAATCCAATCCATGTTCCTCACTACGTTAACATGTTCATCAAAATATTTATTTAATGATTGTTTTATCTAATTACTATTTATTCATGTGGTTTCCTTACAATCTACAATATATATATTTTTCACTTCATTCAATAATATCATTAGAAACCTTGTCACATGATTCTGATTTTATATCCTCATATAATATGTTAGGATCCACTTGATATAATCTATTTTTACTCTCATTATTATTCATTCTTTGAGTTTTTATGAGTTCATTTCCATTACTAATAATGTTGAAAAATTATAAAATTTCATTCCTTTTCTATTTTCTATAATAAGTTGTTGATTAATTTTTTATTGACATATTTTTCATAATCTTTATATTCAACATCGTAATCCATGTCATGAGTATTATAATGAATTTTTAAAAATTCAAATTCCTGATCCCCTCTATCTTCAGAAGTTTCATTCATGTAAGATCTATTTGAACTTGATAAATATTTTTTTTAATTAATTATAAACTTCTTTAAAAATGTTTTTTCAACTATTAAATTGTTTATAAACCATTCCAATCGTAGAATAATAAATAATAATACCCGCATCCACTATCTTTTAATGTTTTCCATAATTGTTTTCTTGGATTGTTTTCTTTAATGTTGATAAAAAATTTCCTTCCAAACACTCTAAAATGTTTTATAGTAGGTTCCCTTTCATAAAACATTTCCTTTTGAGAAATATTTTCTCCTTGACTATGTAAGGACCTATTTTGAACATAAACTACCATTTTCAAAACATACTTCCAATACACCCTTATAAATTCCCTATTAATAAAAATAATCAATTTCATGTATGATTTTATATTTCAAAAACACATTTTTTTCTTTAAATTTAACATTGATATTCCTTTATTATTCATTTATTGATTATCTAAATTATTTTTCATTTAAATGAAAGTTAATTACTTAACATTGTCAAATCATATATTTTTAGTAATCCTTTAACATTAATTTTTTATAATTATTTTTTACCAATAGTTTTATTAAACCAATTTATTATTTTAATGAATAAATATGATATATTTTATTAAAATATAATCATAAATGAACTTAATATAATTACTTTCACCATTCATTATTTTTGAGTCATAATACCACAAATTTTCAAAAGAAATATGTCAACAAACTATATAGATATTTTACTCTTTTATTTATAAGGATTTTGAACCATATTTTCACTCATAAAAGTATCATATTTATTCTCATATTGTATCATAAAAATTTATGTGTTATTATTTTCCTCAAACAATATCATATTCTTCAATATTTATGGATGAATATGGCATATCCTTTTATGAAATAACTTATTGTATTCCATTAAAATTATGTAACATATCTTTTACTTATAATCCACCCATTAAATATTTACATTTGTGTTACATGATATATTAGGTAACCTCTATATTTTTATTTGATAATTCTTCCCATCTATAAAAAAAAACATCATTTCAAGAGTCACATAATTTACTCATACTCATAAGATTATGATGAAGCACATTCAGAAAGTGTAAATCTATTTTTTTTAATTTTCCTTCAATTTTATTATATTATTACTTAATTAAATTTTAAAAAATTCATCGTTTAAAAATTTATCCATTCTATCCATGTGAGTCTTCATAAATTATTACGATCATATATTAATTTTGATATTTAAAAAACATCAATTATAAACGGTCTAAATATAGTCAATATTGTTATCCTTAAATACCAAATTAACTAAATTGACCAAATAATATTATTATTCTTCCATATGATAACATAATTATTTGAGCCAATTTTTATCTTTTTTATTTTTTTCAACATGTTTAATAACATTATATTCTCTATGATTGAGTATGAAAAAAATATATTCTTTAATAAAATTACATACATGTATCTTCCTTAAATTTTCATCACATCATGATCAAAATTTATAGTTTCTATTTTTAAACTATGATTAACTTCTTTATGATAATAATCTGAATAAAGACAATATATTTACTAATATCTCTTGTTTATTAGGTAGAATATGATGTTTTACCTCATTTCTTGCCTCCAAATTAATGAACACTCTAGTAGTTATCAATTCATTATAATAATTCATTGTATAACCTAAATAAAAACAAAATTTATACTTAATTTAGGAAAACCCTTCTCAGACCATTTATCAACTTTACCAACATGACCTTCATAATTTTCCTAAAATCAAATTAATTTTAATTATGGTTTTTTCATATTATTTTCATTATATTCTCCAAATTTATTTTTAGATTATCATTCATAGTGGTTATATTAGATGATTATATCATATCTTAGTTAACTATTTTGCACAAAAAAGATAATTTTATTTCCTGAACACTTCTCAAGTTGTTTAGATGCTTCTTCTTTTTTTTCCAACTCACCAATGATGCTTCCAATTTTTAAAATTTTCTTCATAATTATAGATTTTCAATTAATATAAATTTTATTTTTCAATGTAATAACATAAAATTAGAGTGATATAATTCTATTAAATTCTATAATGAAATAATTAATATCATTTATCATCTTCTCTTTTTCCTAAATTTTATATTTGAAATCGTCCACATCTTATAAATTTCCATAAAATGATTATTTTCCATCATACATATTTTAATGTTTAGACATTTCAAGTTCTATTTAATTATAATATTCATTATATTATTAAAAACTATATTTTTATATATGTTTATCCCTTTTCATATCAAGCACTTCAAGTGTAATTTCAAGATCAATAATTAAATATGCCACCCATTCTTATTGATTTCATTTCTATATTTTGTTTATGATTCATCAACAATGAAAAATATAACATATTAAAAAAATTATTTGATTTTAGATTCTTATTATAATTAATATTTTGATTCATTTTCAATATCCCTTTTTATCACATATATTTTCATTTTTATGATTCCTTTTAAATTTCTTATCAAATTAATTCCTTTTACTTTATTCAATAAAAAACTATTTTTCAATTTCATTGAGAAGATAATCACTCATTCTAATTTTTATTCATTCCATTTTATAATTTTTTTGGACCAATATTGAAAAAATTAAAAGAGTATAATCGTATTGTACCATAAAACCATCCCTTTCATTTTTTAATTTTTTTATCAATGATAAAAATACATAACTGATATTTTTTTCATTTTATTTATTCAGTTATAACATTTCTATTTGGTTAGAATTCATCAATTTGTATAAATGGGTAGAAATACCTTCAGGTTTAATTATTATCACATAGTCTATAAGAAATAGTTTTCATGTCATTCAATAGAACTTCACTTAATTACCTTTCTTCAATAGTAAAAATCATTATTGTAAAAACACATTTAAGACTTATTAGGATCTTTATCACAATTTCAATATCCTTGATCGTGTTTCTATGACTAATTATTAATACAATGTAATAAATATATTTTTTTAAAAAAATTATCAACTCATTCACTTTGATAAATATTTAAATCCTTTGTCTTTTTCATAGAGTTTTATGTTTTTCTTTCCTGAAATTTTTATACACTTCATTGATTGAAAAACCCAGTATAATGTTGTGAAGAGTATTTTATTTTTTATTAATAGTTGATAATTTTTATATATTCTAATTAAATATGAGGATGAATTTAACAGGGATATTGAAGTATGATACAGTTTGAAGTTTGTTTTGAAGACAAATTCTATTTTTATAATAAATCGGTTAGCTATTAAAATGAGGATTTTATAGAAATATCAAGAGAAATAACGAAAATTGATTCCATAAATGAGCATAAAAAAGAAAAAAAATAGAGAGAATAATAAAAATAACATTATCATAGAGATTTATGTGGGTCACTAATAATCTCTATCTTCGCAGAGAAGTAGAACCACTTCACATTATTCTGAGAGAAATTACAACATACACATTATGTATAAAATCCCAAACTCAAAATAAGATTATAATGTAATTTTGTGCTATATTAACTCACATTTATATTGTTATATATTAGTATAGTTGGTAAAATATGCTATAATACCCATTTTAGTAAAGTCAGAAAAGCTAAAATACTGGATTCAATAAGCTAACATATTTATATTCTTTTATATTGGAAAATTTTCCCACATTGAGTACTATAACTTCATCACTCACCAAAGATAAATTTCCCAATGTATAATCAATTTAAAGATTATGATTCATGAAATACATATCATTATCCATTTTATACACCCATAATGTATGTACATATTTTTCCTTTCAATATCCATTTATCAATGAAAACCAATAAAGACACAATGTTTCCTTAACTTTCCAATCACCATCATCTTCATCAATATTAATGTTTTAGTATTGGTTCTATAAATATTATATAATTAAAATAGACCATATTACATTAATCCATTGATAAAAGAGTACTTCAACTAAATATCCTTCATATTGGCAAGAAACTGAAGGTTCTCTACAAGATGTATAACACTCTGACTATTAAAGTGAAAAACATTTTCATATCACTTTATGACTAGATACTTTATGATTTTTTTAATCTAAAATATCTCTTTTCCAACTACTTTTATATCTATATACTCTTCATTTATGGTGAATAGTTCTACCACCTTCTATAATTTATATATTTATCAATATTACGTTTCTTAAAAAGTAAAATAAAATAACATATGGTTCTCCTTCTAATGTAGAAATTATCTATAAGATCAGAAAACATTTACCCCTATAAGGAATTTTCATTCCCAATTAATAAAAGTACCTAAATAATTACTTTCAAATATCTTATTATCTACATCATAACTTAATGGTATTGTTTTCTTAAATTATCCTTTTACTTTCCCACAAATCCCAATACATGAGAAATATGATGTCATGTACATACCTTGGAATACAAAAAGTTTCCAATAATTTTATTCATAAGAAACATTTGTAATGTACTCTACCTATTTTTCAATGTTTGGTTCTTACTCTATAGATAACATAAAATGAATTTCAAGGGGAATAAAAAAAATTCTCCAATATACTAATCATACTCAAGACCATTCCAATGTAGTCATATTTTGAAACATCAAGGTTACAACTACAATATCTATCTTTATCTTCATTATCGTATTCTTTTTCGCTTCACTAAGACCATTCATCCCTGACTCCTCAACCTACTTCCTTTATTTTTCATTAATCCATTGGATAAATTATCCAAAAATGTTCACGTCATCCATATATTGAAGTAATAAAAAGTATCTATAACTCAATTACATTAAATAAAAACATTAGTCTTTAACACGCCATTTTAATGAATTCTTACATTTGAATGCCTGAAAATTATTATTCCACCACTTGGGTTCCTTCTTTAACCCATATCAACAATTCTAGGATTTTCACAATAGATATTCCTTTATTGACTTAACAAATCACTCTAACATTACGATATACATTTCCTCCCTATATATCCATAAATTAATGAAGTCTTTACATCATGATTCACATTATATAACTCCTCTAATGCAAAAATATTTTCATCAATCATATTCATACTCAACAATCATCGCATTAGGTACACTTTGTTCAATAGATATGGATTCCCATACATATTAAAAAGTTATTTCTCCAATCTATCGGACATTATCTCTAATAAAATGTTTAGAACCACCTTAGTTTCCTATATTAGATACACATATCTTGGAACCTATTTATCTAGTAACTCTCACTCAATATTATGTATCTCAATTTGTTTTACACAAATAATTGGAAAGTGAAACTATTTTTTTAAATATAATACTATATTTAATTCTCCAAAAACTAATGTTATATTTGTTAAAATGATCATTCTTTACCTTGAATTATTCCAGGTCCATCATTAAATTCATGAAATTTGACAATGATATTATTAGCTAATGCTATGATACCAGTTGTTATAGAAATTAAAGGATCACCAACAATAGTTGCATTTAGAAATGAGATAAAACTTAAAGAAATTGGAGAATAAGTAAAAGAATAATATGAACTAGAATACATATATTTAGATAGTTGTGGAATAATCCCTATTTATACATATAGTAAAAAACAATTCATAAATTTATAGAAGTAAATTTGGGGCCGAAAAATCATATAAATTCTTTAGCTTAAAAAAATCTTGTAAAGGAAGTCGATGCTACAATAACCCACATTTCTAATATAATAGATAAAAATAGTTATTCCATGGTAATATAACAATTTGGTATATAAATTATATAGAGAAATAATTCTCTTGTCAATATTTTAAGTCAATGCTAGATTGGTGTTCAATATCGGAATCATACACTTGTCCTAAAATCATCTAAAATATCAAGAACCACTATTAAAATAGAGGAGTTTTAGGGGATTCTAAAAGTTTTTAAAGAAATTTATAAATATTTTATGTCCTTTAGAAGTGAAATAAATTTTTATATGACATATATTAAAGAGATTTTGATTAAATTAATGAATATGGATAATAATTTAAGGAGAATTAATCCTTTTTTATTAATCAAGATGTAAAACTTAATATCTATATTTATAATCCAATATTATTAATAGATTTTAAAAATATTTTCATGATTATGTGATATGTGTGATTTATTTACTGATGATTTATTGGATTTTTTAATTGATGAGTATGAAGATGAGGAATTTGGTGAGATAGTGCAAATTCATTTAAGTACTCAAATGAGTTCTTATATATTTCTTATACTTTTAATATTTTATAAAGTGTGTAATAAATATTTGAAAAATTATTGAAGTTATTTGAGTTTTTGAATAGGGATTTAAAGGGGTCAGATTTTTGTTTAAGAAGTTTTGAGATGATTGAAGATGGATGGAGAAAGTTTAAGTTTATACATAAGAGTAATTAAAGACTTAGCCTATCTGTAAAAGAGTATCTCTATTTTTTCACTATATACATAATATCTTGGGAATAAAAAAACATAAAAGGTAGTATATAAAATATTATAGGGGATGAAATTAGATATATAATTATGAAAGAGTAACCAAATATTAACAATGAATATAATACTAACTCTAATGATAGGTAAAAGTAACTTGAAATTTTTTAAGGATATCTAAAATTACATAGTTTGAGATAAAACATCAAAATGGATACATAAGAGTAACTCTTATCATATTTATGAGTACTATGATAATGAATAAGTTTAGCCTAAAATTTAGAACAATACTTAAGTTTTTTTTAAAAGACACATTACATGTAATATTCTTTTAATTTTTTGAATTGAGATTTAAATCTAATGATGATTTATTGACTCATATAAATACACTGATAATTTAAAAGAAGTCAGGATTGAAGTTTTTATTTTTTTAGAGATAAAAATAGAAGAAGAATATTTATTTTTTCACCATAACTTTGACCTAAAATTAATTTATTCATGTGATTATAAAGATGTGGATATGAAGTTAAGGTGATCGTGTAAGTTTGAAAAAGGAAGATACTAATAATAAATCCATATATATGGTGATTTAATTGAATTATAGTTTAATGATAATATCATAGGGATATTATAACATCATTTAATAAATATTATAGAGATTTAAAGAAGAATATTTGGAATCTATTAATAAATATCAAAGATAAGATATTTTTCAATAAAGAATATTTGACCAGTTTCAAATATTATGTTCCCAATTCAATAATATTAATAGAATTTTATAGATTTTAATATTAGAAAATATCCATGTGATCAATGTTGAATTAATAAAGATAATATGAGTCAAAGAGAAAATTTTAAGAGAGTGGGAAATAGTGAGATCCCATCTTTTTACAATTATATATCTTAGGTAAAAGAATGGATAAATATTAAGAGATAATATAAAGATATTATAATATTATTGGATTTTTTAGATGTCGATAATTCTTGAATAAGGACTTATTATCATATATAATATCAAAGGGATCTCTATTTGTTTAGACGAAAAAAACATTTAGGTTCATTCTATTTTCATTCATTGATTATTCTGAAGGTGAGAAATATCACCATACAAGATATTATTGCTGAATATTATGGTAGTTGAAGTTTTTGTGTGAGCTAGGAGATATATCCATTGATAATGTGACATAATGAAGTTAAATAGAGATTTATTAAATAATAATTTTATAACAACCATTGTAAATAAGAGATATCTTGTATAAAGAACCTATAAAGAGGAAACTAAATATTAAGAAATGGTTTCATGGTAAAATATGATACCTTCCCTATAGTATGGGATTATTTTATTATTTTGGATATTTATATATTAGAGTTTCACAAAACAAAGAATGTACATAGTCACCCACATAAAATAATATATTATAAAAATATTATGATTTATTGTCCTATTTATTTTCTATTTTTCATGCAGTGTTAATTTATTAAATGATATGTATATGATTTATTATTTCAAAACTAGTGTAGAGGGTAAAATAATTTAAATATAATATAATTTGGTAAAAACTACCAATAATAATTCACCCCCTCTTATTATGGCTACACCAGTTCATTGGGCACCTCTACTAGTATCATAGCAAGGTCCTACCTCTGATTAGATCTATGTGCTCCCAGTTTCTTTTAACTGGGAGATATACAATATAGATTTCATTGATTTTATGATTTTATCAGTTAAATAATAATGAGGTTCCCCCTATCAATACCAGCATAAAGGTTATTTATTAAAAAACATTGAAGAATGAGAAGATTGAGGAGGTTATGAATAGGATAATTATAACTTCTACATAAAAATAGAAATAATATTCACCATTTATTAAAGGTAATCAAAGTGGTAGTTTGACTCGCATATCTATTTACATTTATCCACTTTAATAATCATGTTCTGGCTATGATAAGTTGGTGTGAAATTACTCGCATTATTATTTTTTTGAAAAAAATAAGGATTTTTTAAAAAGAGTCCATTTTTTAGGTATAAATTGTTTAATAATGATCCCACAATAAGTGAAAAAATAATTATATATGAAAAAAATCACATTAATAATGTATTGGATAAAAGGATTTAGATGTGATAGAATTTCAACAAATAAGTTAAATTCAGAGAACACTCTTTAAATCTCTACAAAGAAAAATACTCCCTCTATAAATAATTATTATAAAATAAAATTGATGAAAAATATGAGAAATAAAAAATATACGGGGATTCAATCCTTAAATTATAATAAGCACAAAGATCAATTATTTATATCAATAATTTCTAATTAGAGATAAAAGAAAATAACAAAAAGTAAAAATAAAAATTATTTACATAAAAAAGATAAGATGCATGAAAAATATATTAATAGGATGAAGATAAAACAAAAATAAATAGTGTGCTCATCTAAGAATTAGAAAAATACCCTCAACATGAAGTGTCTTGAGATGGAATTCAAAATGATAAATTTGGAAGTGTCAAATGATGTGTCTTCTTGAGTGGCTAAAAAAGTGTGTTTTCCTTATAGTTCCTTAATATGTTATTTATTCTATAAGAACTTTTATTATTTGAACATAGGTCTTGAAACCATTATTTTATATAAATATTTCAAGATTTTAGAAAAATATAACCCTTTATCTAGATACTTTTATTTGTACAGTTGTTATTTCAATAGTCAATGCAATATGGATAAAAATTGATAGAAATACATTATTACAAATAAGGAGGATGGAATAAAGCGTGGAAATATTAGTTCCCCAAAAATTGATAAATTTTAGGATTGTTTTTTTAAAATATTAAAAGATATTGAAGCTGGTTATATTGTTATTGAAGGTGGAAAAATAAATGTTTATTGGTTATTTTTTGTGTTTTGAAAGGTTATGGACCTAAGTTAATCAACTAATGGAATGACATGTAAATCATTATAAGATAAATAATGACTATATTAAGGGAATAAAATAATAAATTAAGGGTTATAATATTGAATAAATGTAAAAAATGTAGAATAAGGTGAATGTATCTATCAAGAAAAAATTTAAAGGTTTTGAAAAATTATACAAAAATTTTCACTAATATGGTAATTTTAATAATGAATATTTGTTTAAATCTTCTATGTATAATTAATATGATTTTCAAAAGATAAATTATAGAAAACCTACCCTAGTAATCTTAGATTCAATGCCTATTACCATTACATTAGCCTAATTACAAAGAAATGTAGCCTAAAGGATGAATCTATTTAGTGGTCTTAGTAAACCAAATACATACATGAGTATTCTATTACAAATGAATAAACTAATTACGAGAGATTTTTTTCTTTCTTGGATAATCACTTTATTATATTTAGAATATACTTTCATATCATTATTAGTACACTTATTGTATTTTTGGGGAAAGAAATAAAATAAAGGTTAGCTTAAATGCTCATTAAGGGTTAAGTATAATGGAATCAATAATAAATTAATGAGAACAGACAATATGAAAAGTTAATAATTGAACACACATTCCATGTAATAAATAAAATTAATAGATAACTAATATGGAAATATAGTAACTAAAAACATAGTCCATTTAATCAATAAAATTAATAGATAAACAATATGTAAAGGTAATAATTGAATACACATGCCATTAAAATAACTAGATAATGCATAATCAATATGGAAAGAAAAATAACTGAAACACATGTCATTTAATCAATTAAATGAGAATAAAATTAATCCATAGATATGTTGATGAAAAATATCCTGGATAAATAATAACTTAATCAAAATTAAAGAAATTCTTAATTATTACATGCCATGTTTCCTAGGTATATGGTACCTTTTCTGTGATGATCTATTCTTAAGACAGTTTAAATATGTGGGTAGAAACCCGTCTATTCTTCTTGGAAACAAACTTGAAGGGATTATCACCAACTTATTTACTTTAATGATATTATCGATGTATCGAGGGGTTATCTATAATTGGGACCCACCCATGTCATACCTATCCAAAGCATTCCACAAATGTCAAATAATCGATTTAATTCAATAACAATATACCTTATCAAATATCTATATTGAGTAGAAGATGAATATTTATCAACATTTCCCCAGATATCAAATAACATTCAAATTAAACACCATATGTAAGAATGGTATATGGTTTAGAAAATAATCATAGATATGATAAATGATATGTATATTTAGGGGAAATTCAATGTTCAATGATCAAAGGAAATTAAATATTTCAAGGGGACTAACAAAGAAATCAAGTAAGTGAATGTCAATATTATCCTTGTTCAAATTAATCATAAACCATCCATAGAAATAATAATGATTATATCAATATAAAATATTCCAAGTATAGTAAGGATAAATTTTTGTTTTCATAAATGAATTAAAATACTATAAAGATAAATTTTAAAAACTTTCTTGAGGAAAATATAATTTTTTGTTTTGAAAAATATTTTGGAAATGCATTTCATTGAAAACCAATTTTGAAAGAATTTTCTTTAAAAATAACCATTAAAACTTTCAAATTAATCTTCTAATAATTGATGGTGGGTAAATCTATACATGTTGTACAATGTAAAAAGAACATTCCATTTACACGGTAAAATGGTAGAAAAATCACTTGTTCGGAAAGTGATAAGAATATTCCATTGAAAATATTTGTAAAAAACAAAAAGGTAAAATTTTATTTAATAAATAATTATTTAAAGATTAAAATTGTGTTTAAAACCTTTTTATAAAATAGGATTTTAAGAAGAAAATAGGTTCACGAGCTAAATAGAGAAATAAAGTTGGGTTTTCATAAAAACAATTTCTAAAACATTTTCAGTAAAAAAGTGAGAAAATTGATTCTATAAACTAGAAAATGTTGTGAATAACAAATGTAAGATAATATTAAATTATTTATTAAAAAATTATCCAATAATTTCCTCTTTTGTAGATTCAAGTGTAAACAATCCCAAACAAAATGAGATTATGAAGTAGACCCTTGAAAATTACATAACGTTGATATGAGAATTAATCATTAAATATACAATGTGTGTCAAATTTAAATCCACATAAAACTAGTGGAAATAAAAAAATAGATATTAAAATTTATTAAACACATAATCTTATAATATTAATGATAGTTAAGAAGTAATATAACCCAAATAAAAGAAACTAGGTTATGAAATTCTTTTCCACTTGGTAATGGTTAATTGAAATATCCTTAGATGAAATAACTCAAATTGAAACTAAAATTTTCGTGAATAATGAATTAATAATTATATTAAATGTCACCTTGTTATTATGTGCACTACATATAAGAAATTATATGCAAAACAATAATGTAAGTTTCAAAGAATAGAAATTGATACAACGTCCCTTACTACTTAGTAACTTTTGAATCATAAGACCCATGAAAGAGATTACATAAAAAGACACTTTAAATATCATGAATATAAAATAATTCATGATATAATATATCAAAAGGTGTATTAGATACACCACATAAAATAATTAAGATGTGAAAATGGTGTATGCCTCTTAGAAAGAAAAGCGAGATAAAAATCCCTTACTTTGTGTTTACTTTTGGGTGAACGTCCTTTAACCTCATGTATAATGGTTTTAAACATGTTAATAAAATATAAAAACCATAATAATATTTATAAAATTATATATTAACTTCTAATAATATATTATTTCTTGTTTTTTAATAATCATTCATCATTTTGACTATTTTGGGTGTTCATTGCCTAGTTTATCAGGTGTGTTTTTACTTTTTATTTTTGTTCTTATTACTTAGATAATGATTTCATCATCTGCATAATGTAAACTATGATGTTAATATTATATATAACCAGAATATATGTATTTATTAAAATCCATAATTTTTTGAGATAAGAAATTAAATGCACCATTCATTTAGATCATATATCATATGTACGCAAGAACACTAATTCCATTTATTTGTCTTATTTTAAAATAATGAAAAGTAAATGATATATATATATATACATGCATAATATAATTATAATATCATATTTATATTATATATTTCCCAGGATTTTTTTGAAACCATCCCCTAATACAATCCATGAATAGAATGAATGAATCACATTGCTTTGAGGAGAGGGCAGTCCACACGTCCACAAACTATGTTTTTGTATCCCCAAAAAATAAAATTCATGAAATTATGTGTTATATAAGTATTAAATAAGTATAAATACATTATAAATATCTTATTTATCATATATAAACATATTTTCCATCATAATTCCCACTATGAGAGGTGGTAAAGTAAAATAAACAATCATCGTTGTGAGAGGTTATAGTTTTTCATATACATAAATGAAAATATAGTTACCCATTAGATGGAAATTTTAGTAAGTCTAGGTAGAAAAGTCAGAATAAAAATTTATTTGTATATATATGATACTAATATTATTATATATGCATTTAATAAGTACAATTTTGTGGGTGGAGAATGAAAATAAAAAAAAAGAGCTTGGGGAAGGATGTTACCTCTTATTTAGGTAACTCCTTTTGGTTTGCACCAAAGAGAATCCAAGGATATCTTTATTCCTAATTTGAGGATACTAATTTTAGGTGAGGTATCTTGGGATATTATTTGAACATATTTTGGGCTATCCAAATGGATTTAAAAGTGTGATTAAGTGGAACGGGTGAGTTCCTTTTATAGAAGAGGAGGAGTGGCATTCTTATAAATGTATGCAAGAGGGAATTCCATCCATGTTTTTCATATAAATAGTGGATCCCATAATAGAAAAAATTTAAAAAAACAGAAGATAGGGTATAATTATATCCATAAAATGTATTTTTCTCAAGTTTCTAGGTTATTTTTTCTCTTAAGTTTAATGTTTAGTCTCGTGTTAAGCTAATTTTTCTTTTAATCGCTGTAATTAATTTTAATTACATTCACTAAAAAAAATTCAGAAACTAAGTATATATAGTTATACATTATAAATTTTTCTTATTAAAAATATTTAATCTATTTTACCAAATTCCATTCACATAAGTTATAGGAATTAATTTAAATTTAATCCCACAGACAGGATGACAAAGCAGGTTTTTAAAGTAAAAAGTTCAAAAGTTTTCTATGTTTTTATATTCAACTTCAAAGTGAAATTTATTAAAATAACCTAAATTGGATTAATATATGTAAAATTTATCTAATTAAACATTAAAACCAATCAGAAATATAATTTAACCTCATAAATTAATTATTTGATAAAGGTGTTTTGAAATCAAATTAGTTGTTTTTCACTATTTTTCAAAAAATGAAACCTCGTAGAAAAATACCAAAAATTCAATCTAAGCTAATTTTTTTGTTTATATTTAAAAAATTAAGTTTATTTTTATATATTAATTGTATAATAATTAAAAAAAAATATTTAAAATAGGTTCTTCATTAAAAAGTGGTAAAATTACCTTTTTAGAAAAATAGCATTTTTAAGTCTAAAACTGGATTTATTCTAATCTTATGCCTATCAAATATATTGGATTAATATCAAAAATATTTTATTAAATATAGAAAATATATATTTTACTAATATTATTTAATAATTGTAATTAATTTAATTAATTAGGATAAAATATATTTGTAAGCATAAAAACATTTCTTTTATATTCAATTGGTTTTTATATTCATTTATAATTAATCAGTAACCTGGAATTTATGTTATATTTTTATAAAAAAATAAAATTTTAAATTTTTTTTACTATTATTCATAAAAAATAATTTAATGTCTATTTTATATCTTATTATATTAAATAATAATATTTTATTAATATATTGTTGTTTGGTAAAACTCGGTCTTGCGTGTAACACAGGTCATTGAAGAAAGTTGTTGTTGCATATGACGCAAGATAACTCAGTATTGAGGACATTATAGAATATATCATAGATTGATTTCTTTTAAAATACTGTATATATTATAAATTCATTTTATATTATAATCCCTTATATGCATGGTTCTTCGTTTCATACGTGCTATCAAATAAAATGTTCTTACTTTAGAATTTTGGAGTGTTACATTCTCCCCACCTTAAATAAATTCTATCCTCACAATTTAAACTTCATATTATAAATACATTGTTTAATATCTCCTATGTTTAAATCCGACATCTTGAGAAGGGGTTTTTAAAACATCCTCTAAAAATAGATAATGGGAATTACAAGGTTCGTATGCACTAACATGTAACTAGGTCTCTAAGTAGGAGAACATTAGTGGCATGTAAAAATTTATACTTGGATAAAAATGTAAATATTTATAGGGAGTGATTTAGGTCATCAATAACAAACAAGATTATGATTAATGTAAATTTGAGGGTATCAAAGTCATAAATCTTTGATGATTTATAAGACCATTAGTTCAAAAAAAATTAAGATATTATGACAACTTTTTTTTAAGATCCTTTTCCTAATGTTGGGTAATTATTTTATTGATCTAGAATATAAGAAAATTCAGTTACTTTTTTGTTGCAATTTTATAATAAAAATTTAATCTTTTGGGTTTTCTTCAATAAAATTATAATTTATCCCTTACTCTATACAATGGATATCCAAGAATCAACCCCATTTTTATTCACTAAAAATTTATTTTAATGGATCGTAATACCCTTAAAACAAGTCACTATATTTTTCTATAACTATTTTCAAAATCAAATATGTTTAATAAATTAATCTCCAAATCCCAAAATTTATACCATTGTTTCATCAGAAATATTTATTTTTCAAGTTTTTTTATCTAAAATTATATTATATTAACTAGGACATCGTGTATGCGAGTGGAAGGTGTCAAACCATTATCACCCTCTAATCATGGATTCTAGTTCGGAGGCCTGGCCAGACATGATGGGACCCATAATATAGGTTTCCCTTTTAAAAAAATATTATTATAATTTCTATAACATTTTTAATATTATTATGGAATCCTTGAAATAATGAAAATCACTAAATAGACTTTGAACTAAGGTTTTCCATACAACCTCTGTACATAAATAAATAAACTTTTTTTTCAGCATAGGTCCTTCTTTGGTCAATGGTTTAACCATAATATCATTTGTAGGATCTCTAAATCATGAAACCTTAGCTTAAATCTATAATTACATAGGATTATCCTAGGTTATTTATTTTCCTTGTATATTCAAAACTATAAAAATGGTTTTTAATGAAAATATGAATTATTTTAAGGGAACCCCCATGGAGTGTCAAAAATGGTTCACAATAAGGCCTTTTTTCATGTACCGAGTTATGTTAGAGTCAGGTTCAATGCACCTTTTTAAGGTTGTCACCCCTATGTACATCTTTTCTAGAACCACATCAAATTATAGTATCCATAAAGGCATGTATTGTTAGTAAGACCCACATATTATCTACCCTACCAAAGTTCTTGATTGTTCTTCTATACTTATCCTCAATGTTTACCTTAGGGTTATGTTTTATAAGCTATGTTTCTAAAAATATAGTTCCAACGGTTTCTACTAAACTTCTTATGATAACAACTATATAAATCTGGCCTTAGTAAGACCAGATCTTGTGTCTAATACCATTACATTGGGATGATTACAAGTAAATTAATCTCAAAGGACTGGTTGGTTTAGTAGTTTTAGTAATCTAGATACATACATGGGTCGTCTAATACAAATAAATACACTAATTACAACATAATTTTTTCATCCTTGGATAATAACTTTATTCCATCCAGTTTTTTCTTGCATTTATTTCTTAGTACACATCTTGTATTCCTGGGGAAAAGAAATTAAATAATGGTGAGCTCAAATTGTCAATAAGGTTAAACTATAGTATAAGAAATAATTAATCAATGAGAATAGTAAATATGGTAGGGTAATAATTAAACACACATTCCATGTAATCAATAAACTAAATGGATAAACAATATGTAGAGGTAATAACTAAAAACACATTCCATGTAATAAATAAAATTGATGCATAAACAATATAGAAAGTTAATAACTAAAAAACATAACATTCAAATAACTAGATAAGGAAAAATCAATATGGTACATAAGATATCTGAAATCCAGTCCATTTAACCAATGTATTGAGAATGAAATGCATCCATAGATATGACGATTCAAAATCTTGTATAAAAATAATAAACGAATAAAAATGAATGAAATGATTAATTATTGGATTCCATGTTTCCTAGGTACACGGTACATTTACCATCAAGATATATTCTCAATATAGTTTAAATCTATAGGTAGAAATCCATCTATTCTTCTTGGACACAAACTCTAAGGGTTTTTCACCAACTGATTTCATCTCATGAGACTCCTGATGCATCGACAGGCTAACTATAACTGGGACCCACCCATGTCATACCTATCCAAATCATTCCTCATATATCGAATCATTGATATAATTCAAGAATAATGTACCTTATCAAATATCTACATTGAGTAGAAGATGTAGATTTATCAATATTTCCTCAAATATCAAATAAAACCCAAATTAAGCATTGTATGTAAGAATGTTATATGGTTTATCCAATAATCATATCTGTGATAAATGATATGGATATTTGGGAGAAATTAAATGTTCAACTATCATAATAATTAGAATATTTTAAGGGGACTAACAAAGGAATTAAGGAAGTGAATTTCAATACTATCCTTGTCCAAATCAATCATAAATCATTCTGAGGAATAATAATAGAATCAATATAAAATATCCCATGTGGAGTAAGGATAACTGGTTTTTTTTTAATTGATGAATTAAAATACTATAAAGATATCTTTTATAAACATTCTGGAAGAAAATAACCTTTTAATTTTGAAAAACAATTAAAATTACTTTCATTGAAATTTTCTTTTGTAATCATTTTCTAACATGGAAAATAATATTCGAAGAAGTGATGGTGGTAATGTTTTTACATATCATACAAGGTAAAAATAATATTCCTTTTTCATAGTAAAAGTTTAGAAAAATGACTTGTTTGAAAAAAGACAAGAAGTTACCTTTAAAAACATTTATAAAAGAAAAAAGGGTAAATTTTTCTTTAATAAATCAATTTTTAAAGGTTAAAAACATGTTTGAAACCCTTTTTGGAAAATAGTATTATTATAATAAAATAGGTTCTCAAACTGAAGAGATAAATAAAGACGATTTTTATTAAAAACATTTTCTAAAACATTTTGTGTACCAAAGAGTAGGAAAATAGAACTATTACTTGTAAAAGGTCATGAATAATCACAGAAAAATAAAATTAAACTATTTATTAAAAAACTATCAAATAATTTTCCCCGATGGAAATTCAAGTGTAAACAATCCTGAATAAAATGAGATTCTGGAGTAAACCCTTTAAAATACCATAATGTTGATGTCAGTATCAATCAATAAAAATAATGTGTCTGTCAGATGTAACTCCACATAAAATAATTTTTAATATATAAATATATAGTAAAACTGATTACACATGTAATCATATAATATTAACAATAATGAGAAAGTTATATAACCCCAAGAAAAGAAACTGGGTTATGAAATTATTTTCCACTCGGTAACACTTAATCCAAATACCGTTAGATGAAATAATTAGTAGTGAAACTAAAAATATCTGGAATAATGAATTAATCATTACATTACATATCTAAGTGGTATTATGTACACCATATATAATAAATTAGTTGCACAATAATAAATTTTGTCTCAAAGAATGGAAATTGAGACGAAGTTTTTTACTACTTAGTAACTTTTGAATCATAATCCCCATAAAAGATATAACATAAAAAGAAACATTAAATAAAATTTACATAAAATAATTAAAGATATAATAGATAAAAATTGTTAGTATATACACTATACAAAACAAGTAAGAGGTGAAAATGGTGTGTGTATCACGGAAAGAAAAGTGAGACAAGAATCTTTTACCATGTGTTTCCTTTTGGTTAAATATCATATAACCTCGTGTATAATGGTTATAAAAATGTTAATAACCTATAAAAGAACAATAATTATATTTATAATATCATATAATAACATCTTATAATGTCTTATTACCTTTTTGTTAATAATCATTCATTATTTTCTCTATTCCAGGTGTTAATTTCCTAGTTTGTTGTGTATGTTTTAAATTGTTATTTTTGATTCAACTGATTATATAATTATTTAACCAGATCCAAAATTTAAAACATGATTTAAATATAATATATATAGAGTATAAATTTATTTATAATAATCCATAAATTTTTATGATAATAAATGAAATTCATTATTCATAGAGATGGTAGGTCGTACATACACAACAATGTTATTTCCATTTATTTGTCATATTTTAAAGGAATGAAAAGTAAATAATATATATAAATCTATTTGTGTGTGTATTATTATTATATTATCATATTTATATCATATATTTTACATGATTTTATTAAAATCATCCCATGTTACGTTCTATGTATAGCGTTAATGAATCACATTGTTTCGAGGAAGCAGTAGTCCACACATCCACAAATGATGTCATCATATCCTCACAAAATGGAACATAAGAAGTTATATCTTAAATAAGAATTAAATAAGTATAAATATATTATAAATATAAAATATATCATTGTAAATATAATTCCAATCCTAATTTACCACCAAGAGAGGTGTTAAATAATGTACAACCATAATTTTGTGAGACGACAGTTCACCATACACATGAACAGTAAGTTCATTACCCATTAGATGGAAGTGTGTGTAATTTTAGGTTGATAAATTAAAAATCAAAAATATAATTAAATATTGGATAATTAGTTTTTTATATAATCATTTAATGAGAAGAGTTGAGGGGGTGTAGAATGAAAATTAAACAAAATACTTGAGGAAGGATGTTAAATCTTATTCAGGTAACTTCTTTTAGTTTGCACAAAAGGGATTCATTGGATGGATTTATGTCCATGTTTAGGCTTGTAGATTTAGGTTAAGGATCATAATATCTTATTGGATTAGATATTGGCTGATCCAAATGGATTTAAATGTGTGATAAAGTGGGAGGGGTGAGTTCTTTTTTATAGTGGAGGAGTAAAATTCTAGTAAATTTTTTCAAGAGGGAATTACACCCTTATATTTCTAATGAAAAGTGGATCTAATAAAAGACAAAATTATATATAATGTAGGATAGAGTCAAAATATGTCTATTCAATGCATTTTAGATAAGTTTCTAGGTTATTTAGGATCTTAAGTTTAAGATTTAGTCACTTATTAAGCTAATTTTCATCTTAATCACTATAATTAATTTTAATTTATTTCACTAATATTTTTGGTCAAAAAGTAGGTTTAAAATATTATAAATTATAAATTCTTATGATTCAAAATAAGGAATTCATTTTCTCAAATTCCATTCACATAAGTGGAAGGAATTAATTTAAATTTAATCTCGTGGATGGGATGACAAAGTGGGTTTTTAAAGTAAAATATTAAAAAACATCAATGATTTTATATTCAATTTCAAATAAAAAATGATTTAAATGATTTAAATTGGATTAATAGATGTAAAATTTATCTAATTAAACTTTAAAACCAACCAAATATATAATTTAACATTATAAATAAATTAGGAAAAAAATATTTTTGAAATAAATTTCATTATTTTTCACCATTATCAAAAAATAAAACCTCATAGAAAAATATCATAAATTCACCCTAATATAATTTTTATGTTTCAATTTAAAAAATTAATTTTTCTTTTTTATTTTAAATTTATAAATTTTCCAAAATTTTGATTTCAAATAGGTTCTCCATTAAAAGACGGTAAAATTTCCTTTGTATAAAAATATCATTTTTAAGAATAAAACAGAATTTATTCTTATCTTATTCCAATAAAATCTATTGGATTAATATTAAAAATATTATATTGAATATGTAAAATATATATTTCATTAATATAATTCATTAATTTTAATTAATTTAATTTATTTGCATAAAAATTCTATTTTATCTTGAAAAATTTTCTTTTATATTCAATTGGTTTTTTTATTCATCTATAATTAATTTGTAACATATGAATTAATTTTATATTTTTTTAGACCATATACTTTCATAAGTTAGTTATTAATATTCACAAATTCTAATTTTATGACTATTTTATATCTTATTATATTAAATAATAATATTTTATTAATATATTGTTTTCGGTAAAACTCTGTATTGCATGTAACATACGACATCAAAGAAAGTTGTTATTGTGTGTGATAAAAGATAACTTAGTATTTTTTTCATTTCAATATATATCAATGATCTAATTTTAAAATATAAAATATATTATAAAGTCTTGTGATATTATATTCTCTTTCACGCTTGTTGTTGCGTGTCGTATGCATTATCGAATACAATGCTCTTACTTAAGAATTGTGGGGCATTATATAAATACATTAAAATGAAAAATAAAATAAATATTGAAGGTGATTTCACCTTCCGATATGTCAAAAATAAAATTATTTAACACAATAAACCTAATAATACTTAGAAATATTGTACACCAAATAGAAAATAATGAATCTGTTATGGTAGAAGATGAAAACTATGTACTACTACTAACATTCCATGAGTTCCAATGTTATTGTATAAAAATTAGATCGTAAATGAATAGAATGATTAAAATATATAAAAATAATGATATTTTTAGTGGAGTAAATCTATGGTAATTAAGAAAAATTAAGTTTTATTTAGAATTTTCAAAAGTATGGTGACTCAAGTATTCTTGAGTTGTTATGTGAGAGATATAATGGTGGCAAACATATTGATAAAGAATTAATGGAACTCATTCTAGAACAAGATAAATAGTGATAAACATGAAACATGAACAAGGGTATTAATTCCCTATATTAACTATTTTGAAAAATAATATTACACACAAATAGATTTCTAACAGAATCAAGAATACCATGCTTCCAGAAAAAACTTGTATCTAGAAAATCAAAGAAGAATACAATAAGAGTTCTTACAAAACTGGATATAAAAATAAAGAAGTTCTTTTATTGATAAAGAACACTCAACCTTATTTCTCTCACTAAGGATATTCTGAGAAACCATTTTATTCCCTTATTTATTTGTATATATGAATTTAACTATTTGAAATTAAAGTTGATACATTCATTAAATAATGATATTACTATAAAATTAGTAAATAAAAATGTAAATTTCCATCATGAAAAGATATATCTCATGTTGAATTATATTTTTAAGAATATATATGAAATAAATGGTTTTATTTCCCTTGAAAATTGATATATATCAAGATAAATATTCTATAGAGCTTAACCTAGAGGGGGATTTTATTTTATAAATCCTCAAGATATCATTATTTTATATGAATATGGAAATAATGAAAATCATTGAAAATGTCATTTTTGAGGTATGTCGACTATATTTTCCCATCCATGTTTTTAATATAATGTTTTTATACATTAAGTAGAATAAATTATATGGTTTAAATGACATGAAAATTCATAAAGATATTGAGGAATATGTATTTGTTATGTAGGTTGTTGGGAAATTAATAGATAACCCTTATTTTCTATAATGATCAAAGAACAAGAATAATTCAATTAATTTAATTAATAACTCACAACTTTGGTTATATCCTTTGTATATATTATTAATAGAGAGGATATATAAAAAAATGAGAATATTAACTTTATTTAAAATTTTAAATTGAAAATAAATCCAAAGGTGTTGATTAAATTTTCTAATGTAATGTGATAAAGAGTATTGTATTTTTTACAATAATTGATAAATTTAATATATGATGAGTAAATATGATGACCCAAAAAAGATTTATATTAAAGTAATATAGAATTTATAGTTTGTTTTGAAGACATTTTTTACAATAAAGAATGAGTGTGATGATAAGAAGAGTTAGAATAATTTATGATAATATGATTTCATTATTTCTTCAATCATCGTGTGAATAATATGTTCAGAAATTTTATGAATCTAATGAAAAAATAATGAGTTGTGGATAATGAAGAAGCTTCACCATATTATATGATATGACTCTTGAATTAATAGGATTCCATATTTTCTGTGCATTAAGGGAAGATGTTATAAAAATTGAATTATCTCTTGATGATGGGGATTTTAGGTGACTCTGAGAGAGTTTGAATATATTTCTTAATACATTATGCTTCTGTAAATAATAATAATTTTGGTTGTGAATGATATTAAAGAGATGTTAACTTCTAAAATAAATATGGATAATAATTTAATGTGAATTCACCCTTATGTTTTTAAGAATGAAGTGGGTTACAATGTCTAGATTTATAAACCAAGGGGATAAATATATTGAATAACTATATTTATGATTATGTGAGATAGGTGATTCATTTATTAATGATTGATTGGACCACTGAAATTATGAGTATGAATTTGTAAAATTTACTCTAGTGGTGGAAATTCATTAAAGTTATTAAATTAGTTGTTTATATTCTATACACTTAAGAAAATTATGAAACTTTTTATAGAATTATGGTAAATTCCAAAGGTGATTTTATGTGTTTCGAGGTAATTTTATGTAAAAAGAGATATGTTGAATAAGTATTGAGTTAATTGAAGATGGAAGGAGAAAGTGAGAGTTGATACATAAGAGTAATTAAATAATTAACCTATTTACCTAAGAGTAAATATATTTTTCCACTATATATATGATATATTGGGAAGAATAAAAATGGAAAATGTAAAAAATATATTGGAAAAAATGGGAAAATTACTTATGTAACAATGATTTTGAGTATAAACTCTGAATTTAATATTAACTCGAATGATATATAAGAGTAACTCAAAAATTTTAGATGATATATATGAATTTTGAATTTCTGGGAAAATATAAAATTAGATATATAAGAGTAAATCAAATTATATGTATGATTACTAAAATAATATGAAATGGTAACCTAAAATTTCAAAGGATATTTAAGACATTTCTAACGAGCATGTATGATTAAATATATTTTCTCTTGGGTGAAGTAATATTTAAATTCAATTATTCTTTATTGATCCTCATTCTGTAAATATCAAAATTTTGTATGAAGATTCATGATTCAAGATATTAATTTTTGGTTTATTTATTATAATTGAAAGATTATAACATGATTTGGAAATTTACACTACAACTATTTGGTGGATATGAGCATAGATATTTGGAAAAGAAGCTACAGGAATTATAAAAATCGAATAAGGAAAATATTGAGATGAAGTAAAGATATATAGAGGTATAATTGAATGAATATTTAATAAGAGGATCATATATATTTTATAATTTATTTCAATGAAAATTTTATAGATTCAAAGGATAGAATTTGGACACTATTTATGAATATTGAAGTTGGGATATTTTTATGTGATTAATATTTGTCCATTTTTAAATATTAGGATCACGATTTTGTGATTTTTATATAAGTTTTCAAATTCAAATATTAGAAAATTTCCACAATGTTAATATTTTTTATTTAAAGATAATATTTGTTCAAGATTACCATTTAATAGAGTGATAAATAATGATATTTTTACCTGTTCTTACTGAATAACATTAGAGTTGTTGATTATAAAAGAGAGGAAATATTGAGAATGAATGTGATGGTATGTTGTTTTTGTTGTTACTAGATATTATAGATATATATAATTACTGAAGGATTTTTTATCTTATTGAATACCAAGAACACCATTATTTTATGTGGATGAATAAAATGTGGATATTTATACTATTTCTGTTCACTAGTCACTCTAAGAGAGATAAATATCATCATTCATGATGTTGTTGATGAATATAATAGTATTAAAAGTTATTATGTAAGGAAGAAAACTTATCTTTTAATGTTGTGACATTTTGGTTTTTTTCATATATCTAGTTCATGCAAATGGTTATAACAACCATTTTAAAAAAGGGAGAGGAATCATATATAAAGAGTGTGTGAGGAGACAACAAACTGTTGGGAAATAGTTTCATGGTTAAAGATGATACATTCCCTATTGTATTCACTTTTTATTTTCTTGGGTATATGTGTATTGAAGTATCACTAAACATAGTAACAATGTATCCACAAATATCAGGTTAAAAATTTTAAATATATAATTTGTCTGTGTTTTCTTCTTACTAGGAATAATGTATGTGGTTTGAATGTATTTATGCATACATAAAATATCCATTCATCTTATTAGGTTCAATGGTATGTAAAAATTTAAAGACAAAATAATTAAAGAAAAAATCCAACACTAATTCATTCCACCTCTCAATGTGGCTAAAAGTTTCTACAGGGAACCACATTTATCATAAAAACACGTCTCATATTTCCTTAGAGGTTAGGAAAATAATTATATCCATATATTAATTATTGTAATGATATCAAAATAAATATTATTTTTTCAACCAATATGGTCCGTCATAGAGATTATATATTGTGTGTTTTCTGTTGTCAATCCATTTATTGGTTAATCGAGGATTTTTTTAATCTAAGGGTGTTATTCTGTAATGAACTGACCCTAGTTTCCCAAATCCAGTGCATTATTTTAATAAATTGGCATGATTACAAGGAATAAAGTCCCAAAATTCTGATCAGTTTAGTAGTCTTGAAAAATAGATTACATACATGAACTTTACATTACAATTTCTAAAATAAAATATAACATAGATAATCCTTTGATAATTCTATTATTCTCCTAGCTTAAACCTGTATATAAATTATAATACACTTCTTAGCATTCTGGGAAAATAAAAATAAGAAAGGGGTGAGCTCAAATGCTCAATAAGGTTAAACATTATAGCGGAAGCTTTCATAAATAATCATAAAATTTTATGGAAAGGTATAAAATTGAAACAGAATCCATTTAAACATAAACTTCATCATAATATAGAAAAGATAAATCAAATAATTCAATATACTTATTCATATGGATATTATAATAGTCCAATAATCACATATAACATTAATAAGTAATCTTATAATGATAGAATGCATAACGTCGAACATCTTAACCACAAATTCAAGGCCTCGTTCCTGGACCCTAAATATAAATTTTGTCAAGTCCTTGTTTCAAGACACTAGTTTGTCTCATGAGACATACCGATGCATCGAGGGGATATAAAGGGTCATCCCAATCACTTACTAAGTCCAATGAATTCCTCATATGAAAATGTTGAAACATAAAATAAACATTCATATTAAAACAAGCATATGAAATGTAAATACATTAACCATAAACCATTAATGGTATAAAAATAGCACATTCACAGTCAGACATATAGTAACTCCTTAAATACAATATGAAATATTGTATTATAATAAATCAACCTCAATCAAGAATAATATCCAGTAAAGGATATTGACATAGTTGAAAATGATCAGTAAATCTCTTTGAGAGAAATATCCCTTTTGTGAAATAATTTAAAAGTCACACAATTTATAATGGAATTCATTTAGAATAGGTTTTTGAATCAAAGTGTCCCATACCACTTTAAAACATTTGAAATTAATTAACATTTTAAAACAGTGATGTCCATATAAATAAATACTTAAAATCGTTTGGAAAACATAGACATTAATTTAAAAGATTTAGAAAAGTAAATATTTAAAATGGTGATCTATTTAAATATTCCCTTCCATGAAAACTTAATATATTCCTTTTGAAAGCATTTTTATGAAACATGGACATGGATGATAAATATTTCTTAGTAAATACTTACACACAAACAATCTCAGATAATAATGAGATTGAGGAATTAACCCTTAACTTGTACTTCACTTTAGTCAAGGGTATGTTTAACCTCCTATATAATGACCATAGTATGTTACTAAATTATAAAAGAACCATATTAATATTTATGATATCATATATGATTCATTTATGACTTTATACTACCCATTTAATAATAATTTCCATGTTAAAGTAATATCTCAGGTAATAATCGCTTTCTTTATCGTACCTGTTTTAACTTATTATTCTTAATCATATCACTCATATAACGATTTAAATAATTAAATAATTTGAAACATTATTTATATATTATATATATTCATAATATAAATATGTATGATAGATATATATATGAAATTGAAACACCATTCATGGAGATGGTAGTCTGTACGTACGCATGAAGGTTGTTTCCATTTTCTTATCATATAGTATGGATGTAAGTAAATGACATATATTTTTCTACATAAATATATATTATTATAGTGGAAATATTATTTCATATATATAGTACTTAATCAATATATATATTTAAAAAAATTCTTGAATGGTGATCGTTGAAGATGATTCTCATCGCGTCATGGAGACGGTAAACCGTACGTACATACGAGTGAAAATATCATTCTATATATAGTGAAACAGTGTTTAATTGGATGGAATATTATATATACAGAACCGTTAAAATGTTATATTCATCATTTAAATTAATTATATACATTATTATACCCATCCAAATAATGAAGTGTTGAATAACAAACTACACCACAACATGGAGACGGTAAGTTGTACGTATGCACGTATGGTGAATATTTCATTAATAGGATGGATAAAAAAATTAATATGGTTATACTATATTTATAATAACATCCCATTATATATAAGGTACTGGATTTATTTTTTTTATGGAAACAAAAATGAAAGAGGAAGTAGAAGAATGAAAGAACTTTGAAAGAGGTGATGAAATAATTACCTCTTATTCAGGTGCTTCCTTTTGATTTGAGAAAAAGGGCTCCTTAGATTGGATTTCTAATAAAAATAAGGACTCTATAATGAATTAAGGGTAGTTGGGAGGATATTTGAGCAGGGTTTGGCCAAGCCAAATGGATTTGGAGGTGTTAATTTAGGAGAAGGGAAAGTACCCTTTTATAAGAGAGGAGAGGGGAACTTTAGGAAAATCTTGAGATATTAATTTATTATAAAAATAGTTTTCTATTTATAATAGCTCCAAATGGATTTATTTTGAGGATAAGTTGGGTATAGATCTAAATAATTTCAAACAATAGGTTTTAGACATGTGTATGTCACCATATTAACCTTATCTTTTAGACTTAACCCTTAGTTAAATAGTTTAACTTTTACGATGTCTTCTTGTATTATTATAATACATGGCTAATATAGTTATTATAAAATGCCAAGAGAACCTCAAGTGGTTAATTAATGAAACATATAACATTATATAACTCATTTGGCTGAATCTCATATTTTTTAGAATATTATATAATTTAATTAATTAGTATTTGTTTTAAAAACTTATTTATGTCAATTTTGACACTATTTAGTATTTGTTTTTTGTTAAAGTCAAAACAACTTGATTCCTTTGCAAAAAATAAATTGAATCAACCATAACATGTCATATTCACCTATAAATTTTTTTTATGGAATCAAAAGTTTCAACTTACATATATTTTAATATTTATATTATCAATTATTTTAATCATTCATTAAAAATATAATTACTACATAATTATTGTTTCACATATAAATTAAATTATTTAATGTCCAAAATTTATAAATAAAATACAAAGATATAGGAACGAATTTTATACTTTTAATTAATTTTTATAATTGAATTTATCTTATGAATAACCCTATATTAAATATGGTTTAGTTATTAAAATTTGAATTTAAAACTTTTAACTCGTCTTTAAATAAAATATAATAAATGTCCTAATATTACCCAAATGGATATAAAAGGATCTTATTTTTTTCACTAAAATTTATTTTGGTCGAAAAAAAATTATCTTGTATAATTAGGTCATGTTTTTGGGTAATTTTAAATTATTATAATATTATGTTTACCTTTAATTACCTTATTTACCTTTAACAACGGAAAATAAAATTCAAAAATTACTACTCACCAAAAATTATTTTCATCATATTGAACCACATTTTACTTACTAATGACAATCGTGTCTCTCAGATTTTTGAAATTCAATTCACAAAAGCAGTAAAATTATTTTTTATGCAAATTTGTAAATGTATCTAGAAGGTGGGTAAAAGACGTTAAAGAGTTCAATAAAATTTTATATATCTAATATTATTTATAAAATGACTCTAATGACTTAAATTATAGTAATATAGGTATTGTGTTTCTATGTTTAATTTAATATAATTTTTAATTAAAAATAATTATTTAAATGAAAAAATTTGGTTTTTATGTACTATGTAGTATTTTTCACTATTCATCAAAAATTTAATGTATTCAGAAAAATACCAAAAATTCACCCTAAGATAGTTTTGATATTCCGAATCCAAAAATGAAGTCCATTTTAAAAAATAAAATATAAAAAATTTCAAAAAAGTGTGTATTATTATTCATAACTCTTTTTTAAATGGAAAGTTTGATTGGTCATGGTGCGATTGAACTCGGTGTTCCATACATCGTACGCTATTAAATTATTTAAAAAGAAGCATACCATGGAAGCCTGGGGTGTTTCATTATCCCCTTCATCAATAAATTGTCTCCTTGCAATTTAAACTTGGGATTGAAAACTAGGGGTTTTAAATTTTAAAAATATATTAGCTAAAATCCCACATCAAAAAATGGATTAATGAGGCCATTATTAAAAAATAAAGAAAGTTAAGTATGAAGGTTACCGAGAATAACACATACTAGGGTTTTATATAGAAAAAAATGGCTATGGAAGAGAAACCTAACCATCATGTTCTGATGGAGATTGATAGAGGATATTATTAGGATAAAGTTAACAATATGAAAGCCATAAATCTACAATGATCCAAGGGACTATTTGATTAATCGCAACAGAAGGTAATTAGAAATCATTTTTGGTTTTATGATCCTTTTCCTATTGTTTTAGAATTAATTTAATTCATAGACTAAGAACACTAGGAATCATACTTAATTTACATGTAGAGTTACATCCTCTACGACAAACTCAACTTTCTCTTCAAAAGATAAAACTAAAAAATATTCTATTTATCTCAATATTATAAGGTTCTAAATATAAACATATACCATTTAAATGAAGAAAAATATTTTATAATAACCAGGGACTTCCTATAGGACATTGGTAGGCAATAAAGTATTGTCACACTTCGGTTGTTGGTTCGATTGCCGCAGCTTTGTCCGACGCATTATCACCTGACCTGTAGGTTCTCCTTTTTCTAAAACTATAGTATTATAACATTCAAAAAATAATCTTAAGAAATGTGTTAACCTTAAACAATACTATCCAAATTTAAACTTAATCCATTCCAACCTTTAGATTTATCCAAAATAATTTTATCCAAACTCTCTCTAAAAGATCTCTAAATTTCCAAAATCAATTGTAACATCAGATTCCCAAAACAATGTAAAGTTTCTCTCATAAATTGAAAATACGATTAACTTCATCATATTAAAACCTTAATGAAGACAAAAACTATTGCAGTACTATCTTTATATATATTACATTCATCTTATAACCAATATATAATTCTTGACTCCAAAAACACAAATACATTAATTACTCCACTTCAACTATAGTAACATCATAATATTGACCTTGATCCATTTTCTTTTTCTAATTTATATTTTCTTGACACTTTCGACAATCATTTTAATAATACCCTATTTCTTGGAAATTGTAGCATTGAACATTGAAAACCTCTTTCTTCCCCTTGTAATAATGATATTGGTGGCCTTTTTCTCTGCATTTGTAACAAAATCTTATTCCTTTTTGGAAAATACCAGGATGTTTATTCCCACATTTATCACATAAGGGAAAACCCTTCTTTCCTTTTTCCCCTTTATCTATCTCTTACTCTATAATTCTCTTCTTCTCTTGCTTTAATTTAATGTCATACGACTTAGATAATTCCTTTTCTATCTTGATATCACACAAGACTATATCTTTATATGGTGAGAAAGATTGTGTGACCAATGCCCGTCAGAGGAATAATTTTAACCCATCAAAGAATCAATCAATCTTATATCTTGGGTTATGTATGTAGTCTGCAGTGTGTCTTGCTAACCTTGTGAAGTTAGCCTCATACTTACAACATTCTAATCCTCTTTATGTCTCATACCTTAAAATTTTATTTCCATACTATCTCATTGTTCATGAAAAAAGTATTTCTCTAAGTAAATATCTTTAAACTCCCTCTATTACATATTTCTTACTTATTTATCCTCCATTGTGTTTTGAATCAATTACCACCATTGATCTACATCTCTTGAAAGATAATATAATTCCATAAAAACTTTTTCCCTCTCATTACTCCCTAAAGCAAGAAAATTTTTCTCCAAGGAACTTATCCATTTCTCAATTATAAATATATTTATAGTCCCATTGAATGATGGAGGTTGTTATCTCATAAATTAGGCTCACATTGATCCTCCACGTTGTGGATTAGGATACTCTATTTGGGTAAGCCTATTATTCATAACTTGTGTCATCTTTCCCAGTATGGTTATTCATTGTTCAGTAATTGTTGTGACACTAGATCTACTATAATTATCTTTCATAGGAGTGAAATCATACATTGATTACGTGCATTTATATGATTTTCATTTCTTCAACTAGGTTCTATTTCTAAACAATAGAATACACTACATTAGGTTATGAATCATAATGCATAATTTCAAACTAGTAAAATACTTAACATAAATCGAAATATTTATGCACATCTAATATATATTCATAAATATGGTTCCTTTGAGGACATATTTACTCATAAATCCATCATAATGGTTTGTAAAGAAAATATTAATTATCCTAAGCATATCCCTCAGGAGTATCAAACCAGGTGCACAATAAGGCTCGTTGTCATGTACTAGGTTACCCCAAGTCAAGCCTAGAACACCACGGCAGATTTTTTACCCCATGGTACATATGTTCTAGAACCACATCCACATATAGTATCTTGATTGGGATATACTTATTGGAATATCCAAATAATCCTTACTTTACCAAAATTCTTGGGGGTTCTTTTATACTTATCCTCAAAGTCTATCTTAGGGTTATCATTCCTAATCTAAGTTTTCAAAATCTATTTCCAATTTTGTTTTATAAAATTCCCACTAATACCAACTATAAAGCATTGACCCTAGTTTTCCAAAGCCCGTGCATTATTTTAAAACATTGTCATGATTACATGGAATCAAGTCCCGAAGAATCGATCGGTTTAGCATTCTTAGAAAATAGGTTACATAAATGAACTTTACATTACAATTTCTAACATAAAATACAACATAAATAATATATTGATAATTAAATTTTTCTCCTATATTAAACCTATATATAAATCATAATACACTTCTTTTAATCTTAGGAAGATAAAACATAAGAAATAGCTGAGCTCAGATGCTTAGTAAGGATAAACCTTATAGCGGAAGCTATCATAAATAATCATAAACTTTTATGGAAAGGTATAAAATTGAAACACAATACCTTTAAGCCTAAACTTAATCATAATATGTCAAAGATAAATCAAATAATTCCATTTACTTCTTCACTTGGATATTCTAATAGTCGAATAATCACATGTAACATTAATAACTAATAACATAATGATGAAATGCATAATGTCAGACATCATAACCACAAATTCAATACCTCATGACAATAAGCTAAATATAAATTTTGGAAAGGCCTTGTTCCAAGACACTAGTTTCTCTCATGAGACCTATAGATGCATCGAGGGGCTATAGCGGGCCTCTTCCATCACTTTCTAAGTCCAATTAATTCCTCATATGAAAATTTTGAAACATAAAATAAACATTCATATTAAAACTAGCATAAGAAATGTCAATACTTTAACCCTAAAACATGAATGGTAGAAAAATAGAACATCCATAGTCAAACATATCATAACTCATTCAATAAAATATGTAAGATTGTATTGTAAAAAATCAAACTCAATCAATAATAATATCATGTAAAGGATCTTGACATAGTTGAAGATGATCAGTAAAACTCTGAGAGAAATAAACCTTTTTTGTGAAATCATTTAAAAGTCTCACAATTTATAAAGGAAGTTATTTAAAAGTTATTTTTGAATTAAAGTGTCCCTTACCAGTTTGAATCTTTTGAATGGAATTAACATTTTAAAACAATTATGTCCATATAAATAAATACTTAAAATCATTTTGAAAACAAAGACATTAATTAAAAAGATTTATAAAATTAAATCTTTAAAATATTTAATATGATGGTCTATTTAAAGATTCCATTCCATAAAACCTTTAAATACTCATTTTGAAAACGTTTTTATAAAACATCGACATGGATGATAAAAATTTCCCAGTAAATACTTACACATAAACAATCTCAGATAACAATGATATTGAGGAATTAACCCTTACCTTATACTTTCCTTTAGTCAAGGGTACATTTAAAAAAATTTATAATGACCATAGTATGTTATTAAATTATACCAGAACCATATTAATATTTACGATATCATGTATGATTTATTTATGATGTTATACTACTCATTTAATAATAATTTCTATCTTAAAGTAACATTTCATGTAATAATTGCTTTCTTTATCGTACAAGTTTTAACTTTTTATTCTTGATTGTATCACATGGAATATGATTTACATACTTCTAGAATATAAAACATGATTTATATATCATATATATTAATAATATAAATATGTATAATAGATAGATATATGAAATGGAAACATCGTTCATGGAGACGGTAGTCCGTACGTACGCATGAATGTTGTTTTCATTCTGTTATCGTATAGTATGGAAGTAAGTAAATGAAATATATTTATCTACATAAATATATATTATTCTTGTAGAAATGTTATTTAATATATCTCATAATTAATAAATATATATATAATTTTATAAAAATTCTTGAATGGTTATCATTGAAGATGAATCTCATCACATCGTGGAGATAGTAAACCGTACGTACAAACGAGCAACAATATCATTCTATCGATGGTGAAATAGTGTTTAATTGGATGGTATATTATATATAAAGAATAATTACCATACTATATTTATTATTTACATTAATTATACTCATTATTATACACATCCAAACAATGATGTGTTGAATAAAAAATGACACCATGACGTGGAGATGGTAAGCCGTACGTACGCATGTATGGTGAATTTTTCATTCATAAGATGGATATAATAATGAATATGGTTGTAATGTATTTATAATAAAATCTCATTATGTATTATGTACTGGAATTGTTATTTTTTTATGGAAACAACAAAGAAATAGGAAGTAGAAGAAGAAAAGAACTTTCAAAGAGGTGATGAAATAATTTCCTCTTCTTCGAGTGCTTCCTTTTGATTTGAACAAAAGGGATCCTTAGGTTGTATTTATGATCTAAGTAAATACTATAAGATGAATTGAGGGTATTTGAGAGGATATTTTAGTAGGGTTTTACTGATTCAAATGGCTTTGGAGGTGTGAATTTAAGAGAAGGGGATGTTCCCTTTTATAAGAGAGGTGAGGGGCACTTTAGGAAAAGCATGAAATATTTTTTTATTATAAAATTAATTTTTGTTGTTTAATAGCTTAAAATGGATTTATTTTTTAAGATAAGTTGGTTATGTATCTAAATCCTCTCCAACGATAGGTTTTATACATGTTTAGGCCACCATATTAACCTTATCTTTTAGACTTAACCCTTAGTTAAATAGTTTAACTTTTACGATGTCTTGTTGTATTATTATAATACATTGTTAGTATAGTTTCTATAAAATGCAAAGTTAACCTCAAGTGGTTAATTAATGACATTTATAACATTATCTAATTCATTTGGCCGAATCTTTTACTTTTAGGAAAATTATATAATTTAATTAAATAGTACTTGTTTTAAAAACTCATTTTTGTTAATTTTGAAACTATTTAGTATTTGTTTTTTGTTAAAGTCATTAAAACATGATTATTTCTAAAAAATACATTTAATAAACCATAAAATGTCATATTCACATAGAAAATTCATTTATTTACAAAAAAGTTTCAATTTACATTTTTTTTATATTTATAATATCAATTATTTTAATCTTTCTTTAATAAGGTAATTACTACATCATCATTGTGTCATAAATAAATTAAATTATTTAATGTCAGAAAATTATAAAAAAATTGTCATGATGTAGAAAATATTTTTATATTTCTAATGAATATTAATATTTGAGTTTATCTTATGTATAACTCTATATTAAAAATGTTTTAGTTATTAAGATCTCAATTTAACACTATTAACTCTTCTTTAAATAAATATTAATAAATGTCCTAGTCTAACCCAAATGGATAAAAAAGGATCTTATTTTTTTCCTAAAGTTGATTTTGGCCAAAACACACTTATGAAATAGAATTAGAACATTTTTTGGGGTACTTTTACATTATTATAATATTATTTTTACCTTTAATTATCTTATTTACCTTTAACCACAATAAATAAAATTCAAAAGTTATTATTCCCCCAAAAAAATATTTTCTTCTTATTGAACCATATTTTACTTACTGATTACAACCGTTTCTATCATATTTTTTAAATTCAACTCACAAAATTTGTAAAATTACATTTTATGAAAATTTTCAAATGTACATAAAAGGTGGGTAAAAGACGTTAAAATGTTCAATAAAATTTTATATATCAAATATTATTTATAAAATGATTCCAGTGAGTTGCATTGGACTACTATAGGTATTATTTGTATATTTTTACTTTAAGATAAATTTTAATTGAAAATAATTATTTGAATGAAAAAGTCAGTTTTTATGTACTATGCAGTATTTTTCACTATTCAGCAAAAATTGAAAGTTTTCAAAAAAATACCAAAAATTCACCTTAAGCCAATTTTGATATTCCGAATCCAAAAATGATGTCAATTTTGAAAAATAAAATTTATAAAATTTCAAAAATTAGTTATTACTAATCCTAACACTTTTTTAAATGGCTAGTTTGATTGGTCGTGTTGCGCTAGAACTCAGTCTTGCGTACATCGCACGCTATAGAATTATTTAAAAAGGAAGCATACCGTGGAAGCCTAGGGTGTAAAATATTCTATAAGAAGTGGAATATTATAATATTACTTGGAAAAGTTTGGGGAAAATAACATAGTTTCTAAGTGTTTTCTAAATTTTTCGGTGTGAAAAAGAAGAGGTTTTGGGTGAAGTTTCATAAAAACAATTGAGGAAGCTCAATGTTTTTTATATAGAATGTATATGAATATATAGGGAGTATGCAACTAAAAATTTAGTATATGGTATCTTTTTCATATATATATATATATTTATTTATTTATATAATGTGGGAGACAACCTGTGTAAGAACATATTGAAGTAAGTTCATGAATGGGGTTTCTCAAAGGAGTTATGCATCATCATAATCGAACCTATATAATTTTTTAGGTTGAGATGGTAATTTGAATTCTTCCATGTTAAAGGTTTGTAAAAAAAGAGTATTCTGATGGTGGTTCTATTTTTAATAAAAGGGTAAAAAAATTTATAAACACATAAGAGGTTCATAGTAGAAAGTATGTGACAATTCAACATAGAGGGATTAAGTGTCATTTTGGTGATTAGTGAAATTACTATGGGTCTTTTCCAATAAATATCCCAGTAATCAAATAATTATGGTTTTAATGATAAGTTAAATAATTATCTAGATATTAATCAAAAACTCGATAAGTTTGGATGTTCATGAATCAATCTCAATCAATGAAGTAGATTAGTTTTTGGAGAAATAGTTTCTTTGAAGTAATTTTGTGAAGGAGTATACATGAAGTTAGTTTCTGAGGTTTAGTATGTGTGGAAGTTCTTCTAAGGATGTTCTATGATGTATTTCATGAATCATGGTTCATAACTAAAATTTCACAACTGAGGTATGAGGAGGAGCTACGTGTTCTGGTTTTTCTCATAGTTAGTATGTGGTGAATAATGATTCACAAATAATTGTTCACAAGGTAGTTTTAATTAGTCATTACTCACTTAGATGTTTTTGGTTGGTATTCTAGAGACTGATTAATATATTGGAGCATTACATTCAGGATTACATAGTGAAAATTAATGAATATTTTCTTGATAACAATGAATAAACCTACAAATTAATAAAATGAGAAGACAACCATATGAAGTAGTGTGTAGAGGAGTCAACAGATATGATATGAGGTCGAATGCTCACTTATCCTTAAATCCATTTGTAAATAAAATTTACCTATCATGATGTTACCATTGCCTAAAATTTTAATCCACAAATACTAGTGATGCAGAGTGGATTGTGGTAAATCCGACACATTAATAGTGTATGCTCTATAGATTATCCCTTAGTAATGAACCATGTAAGATTTTTGTACCTTGAATTAATTTATTAATTTTTGTTAGGTGGATTTTAATCTAACATTAATAGTATTAACATGTTCCTACCAACATGGGAATAAGTTAAATTGGATCAAAAAGACAAGTTAACACCATGATTCACCCTTCCACACTCAATGTGTCAATGGTTGCAATAAGTGGTATCAGAGCTGAGGATTTAAGTATTGAGTCTATAAATTGAATATCACTGTGGAAAACATAATACATGACATATATAAAATAATAAAACAAAAAAATTACCCACTAAAAATAATTATGTAGTGTCCCAATATAGATCGCCTCAAAACATAAGATTTACTAGTGATATAAGTCAAAAGAAATGGGTGATAATAAATCCTATTAAGGGATAAAAAATGAAAATAAAGTATAATGAAAAACATGGTTTAAAATTGAGGAATAATATAAGAACATAAACATGAGGAAATAAATAATAACATGATCATAATAACATGAGGCTTAAAATTATCATAATTACATGAGGCATAATAGTAATCACAATAACATGAGGAATAACATGATTATAAGTACATGAGGATAACATGATCGTAAGTAAATGAGTTATAACATGGATATATTGCTACAACATTAACCATATACATTCATATGAACATCCAAAAAAATCATCATTAAGGTTTATTTATAGTATGTTACTAAAGTTATTCACCATGGTATCAAAATACATTACCAAGCATGTTTCTAAGGTATCATGAACACGTCATCTCTGGAAATTAATTATTTACCCATTGTATTGGAGAAATATTAGGAAACTCCATTCGTATTTCTTAGGGTTTTCACCAAGGTACCATAAAACATTACCAAGACATGCTTACAAGGTATCATGAATATCAAATATCTAGATATTATTCTTTAATTAATGAATTGAAGTCATATCAAGGTTCACCGTTCATATGTATTTCATTATGTGTACCATATCAATCAACAAACAAAAGAACATATCATTTTAACCAATTAGTATGGAATTTGGGTATCAATCATGGAATTCCCATAATAAATAAAATAATGTTACTTATATATGGATACCATTTAATGATATTAGAGTAGGGTATTCACAATATAGAAAATCAAGGAATTACTTAAGAATCATGAATGATATATGAATGGGATTTTGGAATTAGATAAATGAGAGAAATATAGTATTTCATCAAAAGGGAATAATTTGGATAACAAAAGAGTTTTTTATGAAATCATAATCACATGGAATTAAAAAGTCTTATAGAATGAAAATAATACATGGAAAATCAAGGGGTGATTTCACTAGCATGAAGGTCATTCAAAATATTTATGAAAAATATTTAATGATAGATAAATATAGCCTCTCATAAATAGGGAATAATTTGGGTAGTAAATTGGTTGATTATGAACTCATGAAATCATAATATCATGGACTTAAAAAAAGATTTTCACAAAATAAGTACTTGAATCAAAAGGTGTAGGAGAAACCCTTAACTTTCTAAGTAGATTCTCAAAGCTTGGAGGGGACTCATTAGAAATTTTGTAACTCATTAGGAGGTATTTTTAGAGGTATAGAGAAGGTAAATTCATGATCAATTACTTTTGGTGGATAAGGATGGGAGAATGGTTTGGAGTGAGCTCCATTTATAAGTGAAAACGGGTGTCCTTTTCATAGATACTATAGTTAGGTAAGTGGTAGGAATGATAACATATTCGGGTTAGGTTGGACTAGTGAGTTTGGTAAATTAGGTGAATAAATAGTAGGTGAAACATGTGGGTATTAATTTAATACCTAAAAAAGTGTTCTATAAGGTTTAAGCGGACTTCTAATTATTAAAAATCCAAGATACATTATTTACCCATTTTTACACTTAACAATCTTGATTAAAAAATAACCATGGTAATTTTTTATTAAAAAAAATAAAAGATGACCCATCAAACCAAATTTAAACATTATGAATATTAATTTTTACTCTATTTAATCTAATTAAATTTTTTAATATTAGATAATTAAATTTTTAATTAAAATATATAATGTGTAGAAAAATCATTTTTATAGAAAAATGATGTTTTAATTGTTATGAATTATTCATCTTATTTATAATAAATTATTTATTAAATTACTATTAATATATTTATATTAATGTTTAAATTTCATATTTAATTTTACATAGATGCATTTAATTTAAAAAAACAATACATAAAAAATTGTATTTATTAGAAAAAAATAGTTTTACCAAAGTAACTATTATTACCAGCGTAAATTAATTCTATGACTAAAAATAAAATTGGAATTAATAAATAATATGAAATTTTTATCTTAAATAGGAAAATAATTTTATCAAATAAAATTTCTAATGGTAAGAAAAGTTAATTATAATATTAGCACACATAACGCTTGAAACCTATTTTTTGAAAAATTATGTCCTTAATATTATAATTTATGCAGTATAAATTTATCAATTTCATTGAATATAATTATAAATAAGAGTTATGTGGATTCTAATTCAATCCAAAACTAAATAAATCCATTAAAATGTCTAATTAAAATAAAATACTCAAAGTAGTTTTGAAATAATAATGAAATTTTACTTTTGTTCTAAATTATTAAACATAGGTTTTATATGTTAAAAATGATACATTAAAATACATACTTTTAATCCATAAATAAATATTTAATCAATAAAAAAATTATAAATCTCTATTTCAGGATCATATATTGATATATACAAAAAATATACAATTTTGGTAAAAACTATATTTTTCATTATTCATATAAAAAAATATTTCAAAAAAAATAAAAAAATTAATATTTAGTTAATATTGACGTAATAAACCTAAAAGTGATTTTATTTTTATAAAATTAAAATCCTAAAATTTTAAAATTTTATTTTTAAAAAATATATATATAATATAGTTAAAAGAGAATTTTTTAGAAAAATAAATTTTGGTATATTAACTTATTCTTTTTTCAATAAACTATAAATTAATCGAGTGTTAACTTATTAATCATAAAATAAATATATATTGTTATTATTAAGTCATAATAAATTTATTTCCTTAAAATAAAACACTAAATTCTAGAAAATTCATTTTTTAGGCATAAAGTTAATTAAGATCAAATGACCTTTCAAAAAGTATAAATATTCATGATATATCCATAAATATAGTTATTTTATTACATGTTGATATAATCCTAATTTATATTTATATAACCCATTATGATCTATTTATAATACCTAATCATCACAGAATATCTGATTATAATTTTGGGTGGTGGTTTAGTTAGCATGGATCTTGTGGAAATATCCATGTTTTTGAACTTCTCATGTATATAGTTTTTCACAAACCATAATTTCTTGATTTTAGCTTTGGATCGTTATAGGAGAAACCCTATTATAGCTACCTCCCTTAAAAGCTTTGAAAAATGGGATTCATAAGGAAGAATTCCACTTCCATATTCCATTTCTTCTTACTTTCTTTATTGTATTTTTTGATATGTTTACTTAAATTTATACCAACTAATGTAACGTCTATGATTTAATTTTCATATTTAATATTTAAAATATATAATGTTTTTATTTTATTTTTCTACATCATGTGAAGCATTTTATTCATTTTATTATTTATAAATAAATAATATAACATAAAATCTTGATACATTACATTCTCCCCCTTTAATAAATTACATCTGCATAATTTAAATTATTACATACTAAAAAAATTAATTAAGGATATCTATAAGATAAATCTACAGTTAATTTTAAAAAGAGTTAGAAATTACATCTATTCACTTATTATAAGAAGAATCTATCTATTGTATTTCTTCCTATCCATTTTATTTAAATACATCTCATTTTTTTAGACCTATTTTATTTTTTATTGGTTTCATATTAATACTTTTGGTGATAGATTATTATTACTTTATCTAAGGTGTTAAATTTTATTCCCTGTAGATACACCACAAACTCTTATCTCTCATCCCTCGTGGTGCTTAAACTTGGTAGTGTTGGTGGAATGTTGAAGTTTAATGATGAATTCGATAGATAATGATCCTACTTCTCATAAGGATCATTGAGATCCATATACATACCCCTCTTGGCCCTTTCCAGAGTAGATTTCTCTACCACATCGGCCTTCTCCCTCTCTATCGTATCTCTTTCCCATGTTTCTAGCCTCAAAAGATAACCACCAAATCTCTTCACCCATTTATTACATTATTCTTAACATTTACCACTCCATGAAGCCCTCCCATATAATGTTTTGTGGGGGTTGTGCATTCCAACACATCCACTCTTGGTGAGTATTCATGTTCCCAAGAAGGTTCTTCTATGACCTGAACCTTTTTTAGACAAACTGCCTGGGCTTGAATTTCTCTAAAGAATCAAACCTCATTCTTGAATTTCTCCCATCCCCAAGGTCATTAGGTGGCCTCTCCCTTTTTTACTTAACCATTGTGACATGATGCACTAGTAGAGATAAAAAAAGGGTTGTATTCTACACCTTACATTGTCATAGTTCTTAAAAATTTTTCCAAAACATGGTGGCCTACTTGATGTGGTGTTTAATTGTTAGATGATGAAGAAGAAGATTTATTAATATCATCTATTTTCAAAGTGAAATTAATAAATTTATACAGTGTTAGTTGGTTGTGAATATTTCCCCATACAATTGTTTCTAATAATGTGGATGTTGTAGGAAATATAACCATAATCATTGAATAGGGATTATATGTTGAAATAGTTTATCCATTACCATAATCAAATAAATCTATCTAAAACATCCATTATAAGATATATATTCTCATAAACTTATATTTATACATTAATCCATTGTACAACTTGATGTTTTATTTTAAAACCAAAACATTAGGGTGGTACACTTAGAAAAAAATCTAATAAACTAGGAGTATCTAGAAGAAATTTCATATATTAACCACTCTAATATGGATGATTTAGTTATCATAATCAAACTCATTAGTTTTAATTGAATAGACTCCACCTTATTCCCTTTGTTGTGGTGGTTGTTCATGCCAATAATTCTTATTATCCTTGTATTTATGACACTGATTGGGTCAATTTCTATATTTTCCACACTTAAGGAAATCATCCCTAAGTAGTTCTCTTGGATGTATGCTTTTTACTCCCATAATTTTAACTAAACCCTCCATTATCCCATGATAGTTTTATTCCCAATTACCCACTCTTCTATAAGTAAATCAGCTTCCAGTCACCTTGAGGCAATTCCCTTGGTTCTTATTCACTCATTTTTTAAGAATAACTTGTTGAATGTTCCTTCTTTCATAATCATATTGAAATGATTCAAGCATGAGTTAGTTACCCAACTCATACCCCAAAAATTTATTAAAAGAAAAGGTAGTATAAAAATGATGACATGAGGTGAAATTTATTTTAACCAGATAAAAATTTAGAGATTACAAAATGAGAGGCATAAAGTGAAATGCATTGGGTATATCATCTAGAGTAGTGAAAGATATAGGCATCTCACTAGGATATCATACTATTCATATCGTCCTTGTTGTTTTGGATGTTTGGAAAAACTCATCAGATGGGGTATTTATATCCATTCAAATCACACCCAAAATGTTCTCCTGCAATAACCCAAAAACTTCCAAACAAGGATGAGTTTATCTATAAGAACAAAGTGTTAGCTGATTTATTACCTAAAAAATATCATCAATGATTTAATCCACAAAACAAAATAGAGAGCAATAGTGATTTTTTAGTTCATCAAAAAGGGTAATAAACCTTTTATCCGCATCAAGAATATGCCTTCTCATTATAGGAATGTCAGATATAAAATATTGTATGGTAGTTTTTTTCTAGCGCTATACAATTAGTTTCACCAACTAGTTGGCCACATAAGTAATAATATTTGGAATGGAAAATCCCTCAGAATCATTCGGGAACTGCTAAATTTCTTCCAAATATCACAAATATAATCTCAGAAACAATGCTTCCTAAAGAATGGTTTATCACCTGATGCCACTCTCTCTCAAAATACTATATAGCAGTCCTATTTAAAGTAAAAAAATAAGAACCCTACCTTAAACATTACATAGTTTAGTTATTTAAAAAAATAAATCACATTATTTTCCAAAAGATATTTTAGGTTTATAGTTTTAGAGAATTAGGAAATTTCTTACGAAGTAAAATCTTAAATTACAAGTGGAATCTTATAATTATTGTCCACTATTTCCACCAAAGGAAACCCTTTTAAAATAAAACATGGTTTACTTTTATGAAACATCTTTAAAAATTTATTCATGACCTCAACCTTGTCCCTACTCTTCCTTAAAGCCTAGGAAAAATATTTCAAAACTTGGTATGATCAAATAATTATTATAAGAAACATAAAATAAATTAATCAATTAGTCCAATGAAACCCAATAAAACAATTCATTAAATCATATGATTTTACCATGAAAAAAAAATCATTATTTCAAAAATCACATTATCTTACATTTTTAAAATAAATAAAAAAACATGAAAACTCAAAAGAATCATATAAAAGATACGTAGGTAACTTGGGTAAAAATTATACACAAATAGAATAACCATGTGGTCCACTTCCATACATGTCACTCTTACAAATGAAATATCCATATGTCTGACTTCTATACCCAACGAATTGAAGGTTATAACGTAACCACATGTCCTTGGTTTATCATGGAACCACCCACCCTTGGTATATCACATAACTACCTGTCAAATTTCCAAGTACCATTATATAATCATAACATAAAAAATCTTTCAATTTTCAAAATTTATTTTTTCAAATTTCATTTTCATTCTTAAGAAAAATTTTCTTGTTATATAAATAATCAATGTATTTTTAAGAAACCATTTTAAACATTTAAGAAAGAAATATTTAAATCATAATGTCCCATACCACTTTGAAACATTTTTAATAATATAAAAAAATTACCATTTTAAAACATTCATGTCCAAATAAATACATTCATGAAAACCATTTTGAAAACATTGGCATGAATGATAATTATTTAGAAGAATAAATCATTAAAACATTTAAAACAATGTTTAAGTTAAAGATTCCCTTACCATGAGTCTGACTCGTCACATCCCTTATTTATATTCCTAAATAATAAACTTAGGTTACTTTTAATGTTCTTTATAACCTTATTTTCATGTTTATTATTCCTTGTATATCACTTATTTCCATGTTTTAACAATTACATAATTATTTAACTTTACATCGTACATTTTGAAAATATTTGGTACATGAGTCCAATACGACTTCAGTAAGTCAAATATAGTCAAAGTGGACATTTGTCCATCATATCCATAATAAAATTCATGAAATAATAACCATTATTATAAATCAATCATACTATTAAATCCATTCATCAAAATATGGTTATGAAAAAGTAACTATGTTATGATCCTGAAGATGGTAAGTCATATGTACGGATGAGTAACATTTTCATTTTCCAATGATCATTATAGAAATAATGTGATTATTATTTTATATTTACATAATAATCATAATATCATTAATATCATATTAATCATTTAATTATACTTATATATTTTTGGGACCAATCTGATGATCAAGGTGATGATGTTTACAAGTGTTGTCTTTTTTTTTCAAGGTATGTTTTGAAGAAAAGAAATCACTTCACATTGTTTGGTGGAAACAATTTTTTGGGTTTATTTGGAAAACATTCAGACCCATGTTAATTGTGACAATGGTTTTCTAGTTTTTATTTAATATAAATCATAAGTTGATGTGATAAATTGTAATGCGTGCTTGATAGAAGAAAGGGGGTGAAAGAGATACTGCTAATCAAAAAAGAATTGTATTCAGATTATTTTTCAAAATAATTAGAAAATAAAGAAATGGAGCTTGTTGTTTTTTAAAATAATCAGAAAAGAAAGCAATGGTTCCTATTTTTTTCAAAATAATCAGAAAACAATCATATCCAGATTTTACCTATTTTCTTTAAAAAAAATTGGATATTGGGTGGAATTGAAAAGTGATGCCAATTGAATAGGTAATGCTGATTTAAAAGGGTGATGTCGATGGAAGATGAGGCACAGATTTTTTTTTCAAAAAATCGTATTGGGGTAGAAGAAAAGGAATAAGATGGTGTCGATTGAGAATGAATCATATTTAGATTGTTTTGCATATTATCTGGGCCGATCCTCCTTATCAGATTGTATTGTATAGTATTTGGGTAGATATTTCTCTTTAGATTGTATTTGATCATGTCTAGAAATCGTAACCAATATGATCGTATCCATAATGATCATAACCAAAATGATTGTAATCAGAATGAACATATCTAGAAAATGTGTGACCAGAATGATCGTATCTGGAATGATCCGAATAAAAATGATCAAATCTAGCACGATCGTCACTAGAAAGATTGTATCCAGAATGATCATAATCAGAATGATCATATACAGAATGATCATAACTACAAGGATCGTAACCAGAAATCTTATCCAAAATGATTGTATTCAGGATAATAGTATCTAGACCGTTTGTTATCATAAAATATCTTACATGGGTTAAGATGAAAATAAAAAGTATAAATGAATGGAAAGTAATAAAACTTTCCAACTGAATTCATATGATGATAAAGCTGATCCTTAATGATTTCAAAGTCATGAAGGTAGTCATGATAAAATAACAGGTTGGTGAATGAAGTGTTTTTATTGTTTGGGTTAAGATAAAATAAAATATAAGGAAACTGATGAATGAATTATCAAAGGGGGATCCATTAGTTTCAAAAGAGTGATTGTATCTCAAGTGGAGAAGTTCATTTCTTCAATAACATTCAATTTTTATGGTATCAAGCATTATTTTGAAGAAATCAGTATGAGAGAATCTGTTTCAGAACCATGTATTTCTAATAAATTTTAATTGTATTGAAATTTGAAATAAGAGTCTGGAAAAGAAGAGATTAATATTGTAGAAGATTTGAGAAGAATCGAGAAGCTTTGAAAAAGTCATAATTGCTTTGATATTTTTTGAGAAATTTTGATTTGGGTGAATTTAAGTGATCAGAAAAGTGTTTTGGGATTCCTGCCTAAACATGTTTTGGTTCACCTATAAAGGGTCTGAAGTACAGTGTACTTGTGTGATTGGTATAAGGGAGAGAATCCATAGGTTTCTAGAGAGAACAATAGATCAATTCCATTCAGATTGACAATTTTTTTGGGTGGTCTGATTCATTCATAATCTATTAGGCATGAAAATTTTATTCGGGAATTGAATTGGTATCGATTCAACTCTATTGTTTTCTATTTGAAATTTGGATTGGAAGCTTTGTATTGAAAAAAATCAGTCTGGGAGCTTCATTTTGAAAGAATCGTAAGGGGAGATTTGTATAGAAAAAATCATACATGGTGCTTGGTTTTGAAAGAATCATAATGGGTGCTCTGTTTTGAAAAAATCAGACTGGGAGCTCTGTATTAAAATAATCAGACAAAGAGCTTTGTATTTAATGAATCAGACTGGGAGCTTTGTTTTGAAAGAATCGTACTCGGAGGAATTAGACTTAGTGTTTCATAACAATGTCCAAGTAGTTATTACCTTTCTTTTGGGTAAGGAATTGATGAATTGTATTACAATTTTAGTACATTTGTTGAATTGAAAAGAAGCGCAGGTAACATGGGTTGTTAAAAAATAATTGTATTACTCTATTGTCAAAACAGGGTGCACGTGCACTTGTAGGATTATTTCACAGTGTTACACAAGTGTAAGGGTATATCCTACTTTTTTTAATCCAAGGATTTTTTTTCTTAGTGGATTGTATGGTATTGGATCATTTCCAAACCATACCAAGGCCGTAGCAATTCTTATTAAATAGTGAACCTTGTAAATCTTTGTGTTCCATTGGATGTGTGTTGAGTTTGTTTTCAGTAGGGAATTGAAATCTATAATAGGAGGAGAAGGTTTTTTCAATTGAAAATAAAAATAAAAGAAAAGTAGTATCACTGATTCACCCCCTCCCCCTCTCAGTGATACATGACTCTGACTAGGCACTTTCAATTGGTATCCTAGGAAATCATTTCTTCGTTATTCTTTGCGGATGGAGAATGTGAACTGTGTGAATAGTAAAGGTATTCTGGTTTTTTATGGAAATAACTATCATATATGGAATGATAGAATGTTTTTGTACCTTATGTCTATCAGTTATGATGTTCTTGAAGATGCAACAGTTGGGTTTCCTCCCATTAATAATAGTGCTTCACTTACACCGGTTGACAATAAGCTTCTTGAGAATGATGGAAGGGCCAAGAATTATATATTATCATCACTTTTTGAAAGTGATTTCTTGAGAGTGAAAGGTGTTTCCATAGCTAAAGGTATATGGGATAAATTGAAAAACATATACGAAGGTAATAAAAAATTGAAGAAGGAAAAGTTACAAATATGTAGATTGAAGTATGAAGATTTGATGATGGGTGAGCATGAATTTATTGAGGAATTATTTACTAGAGTGAATGACATTGTGAGTACTGTCATATTTCTTAGTGGAAATCTGTAGGATTCTACAGTTTTTGAAAAGATATTGAGAATCCTACCTAATAAATTCAATGAAAAAGTTTCTTCATTGGAAGACAGAGATCATGAGGATTTACATAACACTCTTATCACCTATGAAATGATAAAAGAGAATGCTATGAATATAAAATCAAAGGTTGATAGAGAAATTACTTTCAAAGCTATAAATAAATAAAAGTCAAAGAATATTTTTATTGATGATGAATCTGGTGATTCTAACTCTGAAAATGAGGTATGTAAAAAACTCAATGAAATATTATCCTTGATTTATAACAATGTGAAAAGAGGTACAAGTAAATACAAATGGAAGCTTCCCTTAAAATATTTGAATGTGGATGTGTTGGTCACTTTGTGGATAATTTTCCTCGAAGAAATAAAGAAGATGATATTGATATTGAAGAAAGAGATATAAATAGATTGTGGAAGAAAAATGGAGAAAAATGAAAAGAAAATAAATTATTCAAATAAAAAAGAGGAGTTTCTTGTCCAAAGATGATGAAGAAAAAGAGGGTAATGTTGAATCTGAAAAATACATTGATTATGGTAATGAAAATACTTCAATTGAAATAGTGAATGATGAAGAATTCAGAAGAAGTAGTTCTGAAGAAGAAGAAACTCAGCATGAAATGCATCTGAAATAAGAGTTGAAAGAATGTCTGAGAAAGATCATAAGTCTTAAAAACAAAAACAAAAATATAGAAGATGAATGCTTAAGAAACCAAGAATTTTTTTCTGGTGAGAAAGAAAGTGTGATTAAATAGATTGATGATTTGAATAAATCTATTGAAGAAGAAAAGAGTCGTAATGTGAATTTAGAGGTGATGCTGAAAGTAAAATAATAAGAGCAGGAACTTTTCCAACAAAAACTCTCTAAAGCTTAAAATAAAATTCTATGTTTCCAAAACTCTATCACTGAATTCGGTGAATGATCTCATAATGAGAAACTTGATAACGTTCAACAAAAGATACCTTCAAAGGGTGATAAGAATAATGGAATTGTTTTTGAAATGAATAAAGTGGGGCATGTTATGTATGTGGTGAAGACCAACAAGGTTGGGAATTTTTTGAAACATTATGAATCTGGAAATTTTTCCAATAATTTTGGTTCTGATAATTCAGAAAATAAGAGAAGTAATATGATTGATAATAGAAAGGTTGGTGAATTGGAAAATAAATATAAGAAGGTGGCTGAGAAATACATTCACAATTCTGATCAGTATGGAAGTTTCAGAGGAAAATACTCTTTCTATTGGTATTGATGGTATTGTGGGGGATTCGGGCACATAGAAAGTATGTTTTGGTTTAATCAACAACATTACTATTATCCCACATATTATGAAAGGAATTGATTAAGGGGGATTCAATATCCTCAAAGAAAAAAACGAGAAGTTTTTCTTGAAAAAATATTAAAAGAATGAATTGAAGATTGAAAATAGGTTCCAGCCCATGGAAACTATTTATGAAAGATGTGAACAACCTTGACCCCTTTTAAAAAGATGTCTTTTTTCTACTATCTCAGCAAAAGATTCTAAATTATCAGAGGCCAAAGGTGAAGAATAAAATGAATGGAGAAAAGCGCTTGTTTTTGAAAATATAGTAAAATCCATGAAAGGATAATGAACCTGGATACTTGATAGTGGGTGCTCTTCTCACATGATAGGAGACTTGAAATTGTTTAAGGATGTGAATGATTTTAAAGAAGGCATGGTGACATTTTCCCATGATGAATCATTGAAAATCAAAGGTGTTGGGTCAGATATCATTGGAAAATAAAAAATGAATTATAAGAAAACTTTGTATGTTGATGGGATGAAACATATGTTTCTAAGTGTTTCTCAATTTTTTGATGATGGTAACAAAGTTATCTTCAATAAAGTTGGATTTTTTGTAAAGAGTGAAGAAGATGGAAAGATTGTTAAAAGAGTTCAACATATGAAATGAAACTTGTTTCAGGTTGGTGATTCAAAAAACTCTTATTACATAAGTATTGTGGAACAGAATAAGTTATGGAATAAAATTATTGGTCATATGTGTCAGAGAAAGATGAGAAATTTATCTAAAAATACAGTGTTCAATACATTCCTGATTTTCCAAGAAGTATAGATTGGTGTTGCACTATTTTCCAGAAAGAAAAGATTTCGAATGTTGGGCATAAGAAAGTTGAAATTTGTTCAAAAGAACCCATGGAGCTTATCCATTCTGATATATGTGGTCCAATAAGAAAACAATCAATACATAGAGATAATTACTTCATTACTTTCATTGATTATTTTACTCTTATTACTTGTGTTGTGTACATGAAACCCAAATCATATGCTTTGAAAATGTTTAAAAGTTTCAAAAGAAAAGTTGAGAAAGAATGTGAGTATTCTGTGAAGAAGTTGAGAACTGATAATGGTGGTGGATACATAAGTGAAGAGTCTAAAAACTATATTGAGAAGCATGTAATTAAACAATTGTATAGCACTCCATACACTCCCCAAAAAATGGGGTTGCTGAAAGAAAGAATAGAAGCCCGGTGGAAATGGGAAGAACCATGTTACTTAAACATAGACTCTCTCATTACTTTTGGAGGAAATCCATGAGTACTACAGTTTATATTCAGAGCCATTGTTTCTACAGGACTTGATCAGGTATGAATCCCTATGAATTTTTTTATTCAGAAACTCCAAGTTTGAATAACTTTAGAGTTTTTGGGAGTCTTTGTATTATAAATAAGAAAGGTGGAAACTATGGTAAATTTGAGAAAAAAGGTGAGGATAAAATCTTTATTAGGTAATCTCTAGAAGGAAGAGGATACAAATTCTACAAAAAAGAAAAAACTAATTTTTGATTCAGTTGATGTGAAAGTGATTGAAGTATATAAGAAAGAGAAACATGTTCAGGAAAACAATGAAGTTGAACAAGTTGAAGAAAACAATTTTGATAAGGATGCAGGAAAGTGTATTCCTTATCAAGAAGAACAATCGGGCTTAGCTATTTCAATTGATGAAGATAATAAAAAATATTATCCAGGTCTGAGAAAACATGCAGATGTAGTAATATAATTAGTGATCAACAACAGAAGGTTCAAACAATAAGAACAACCAATTCCATTACACATACTATTTTGTATTCAAAAGTGGAACCGAGTAATGTGAAACAAGATTTTGAGCATCTATAATGGGTTCAAGCCATGAATGAATAATTGGATCAGATTGAAAATAATAATGCATGGGAACTCATACCCAATCCTGAAAACAAAAACATAATTGGAACAAAATGGGTTTTTCAGAACGAGTTGAATGAAGAAGGTGAGGTTATAATAAAAAAAGAAATATTGGTGTACAATATGTACTCATAGATTGTGGGTATTGATTTTGATGAAACCTTTGATCCTATAAAAATACTTGAAACAATGATAATCTTTTTTGTTATTACTGCACAATGAGGATAAGTGATCATTCAAATGGATGTTAATGCTACATTCCTAAATGGTGATCTTGAATAATAGTGTTATATTGAACAACCTTGTGGATTTGTTATTGGAAAAGATAAAGGTTATGTGTGCAGATTGAGAAAGTAATTTTATGGCCTAAATAAATCTCTACAGGCATGGTATTCCAAATTGGATACATGTTTAAGAAATATGAATTTTAAAAAAAGGAAGAGTGTATAGAAATATTTACATCAGAGAAAGTCAAGATTATTCTCTCATTATAATTGTTTATGTTGATGATATTATCTTTCCTAGGAATGATAAAGGAAGCTATGAAAGATTTTCTAAATAAATGAAGAGTGTACTTTAAATGTCCATGCTGGGATAAATGAACTAATTTCTTGGGTTACAAATATAGAAAAAGAAATAATTCATTTTCCTATCCCAAGAAAAGTATACAAAATAACTTATCAAGAGGTATGGCATGGAAAATTTAAAAACGGTTTCCACACCCATTTTATTGGGAAAAAATTAGTAATGATGGAGATGTAAAATAAGTGGATCAAAAATAGTATTGAAAGCTGATTGGAAGTCTATTGTATTTGAATGCCTCAACACCTGAGGTTGTTTATGATGTTACCTTATGTGCATGATTTCAGAGTGCTCCATGAAAATCACATCTTATTGCTAGAAAAATAATTCTCAGATACATCAGAGCATAAAAAATTTGGAATTATGTATTTTATCCCAGATAGTATTGATTTATTTGGGTATTCTAATGTATATTAGGCAGGAAATAGAGATGATAGAAGATCTACATCTGGTGGTATATTATTTTTGGGAAATAATTGTGTTAGTTGCAATTCGATGAAACAAAACTCAGTAACTCTTAATACGGCTGAAGTTGATATGTTGTTTCTACTCAAGACACTGCTCAACTTATGTGTATGAAAACACAATTGAAAGACTTACTTGTTGAAGTGAAGCTACCCATGCTCTTAGGTTGTGAAAATAAAAGTACAATCAATCTCAGTAAGATTTCAGTGCAGCATTATCATTCAAAACATATTGATATCAAATATCAATTTATAAAATATCATGTGGAGAAGAGTGAATTAATGTCGGGGTATGTTCCAACATCAAAACAAGTTGATGATATTTTCACAAAACCTTTATTAAAGGAATCAATCTCAAAAATGAGGTTGAACATGGGTGTCCAACCTCTTTCTCTTCAAGGTTGGGGTATGTCTATCTATCCCCTCTCTCATCTTACATTTGATTTTTTTGTCAAGGGGGAGAATTGTTTTGTTTCATAAATCTATTTCAAAAAAGAGATAGTTGTGGGTAAGTTGTTAATTAAGCATTGTTTAGTGTGTGAACTGTTCAAAATATTTGTTGGAGTGGTTGTAGGAAAATAAATTTAATTTTTTCCAGGAATAAAGAAGAAAATAAAGAGGTGGTCATGATCACTATTTTGGATAGCATGGTTTTTCTATTAAGGATTATTGTTTCTTAAAATTATTTAGATCACATAGGCTTATAATTGTTGGTATATAATCCATTGCTTGAGTTTACAAATTTCAATGATTTATGAAACTTGGTTGAAAACAAAATCCAAAGGGAGAGATTTTTGGGACCAAGATGATGATCAAGGTGATGAAGGTTTCAATTTTTTTCTATTGTTATCAAGGTATGTTTTGAAGAAAGGAAATCACTTCACTTTGTTTTGCGGAAACAAATTTTTTGGGTTTGTTTTGAAAGGAATCATACATGATAATAGTGACGATGCTTTTCTGGTTTTTATTTCATATAAATCATGAGTTTCTGTGAGAACTTGTGATGCAATCTAGATAGAAGAAAGGGGGAGTGAAAAGTAGTGATGGTAATCAAAAATAATTTTATTAATATTGTTTTTAAAAATAATTATAAAAGAAATAATTGGTGTCTACTATTTTTCAAAACAATCAAAAATGAAAGATGTGGTGCCTATTGTTTTTCAAAATAATCAGAAAACAATCGTATCCAGATTTTATCAATTGTCTTTCAAAACAATTGGATACCAAGTGAAAGTTAAAAGTGATGATGATTGAATAGGTGATCTTGATTGAAAAGGGTGATGTTGATGGGAAATATGATGTCGATGGAAGAGGAGACATGGATTGTTTTTCAAAACAATCGTATTGGGGTAGAAGAAAAGGAATGAGATTGTGTCAACTGAGAATGAATCATATTTATATTTTTTTCTATCATATCTAGGAAAATCATCTTTATCATATTGAATTATATATTATCCGGGTAGATATTTGTCTTTAGATTGAATTTGATCATGTCCAACAACTGTAACCAGGATGATCGTATCCAGAATGATCGTAACCAGAACGATCGTAATCAGAATGATTGTATCTAGCATGATCATAACCAGAAAGATTGTATCCTAGAACGATCATAACCAGAATGATCATATCATGCATGATCATAACCAGAATGACTATATTCAGAACGATTGTAATCAGATTGATTGTATCCAGTATGATATTATCCAGAATGATCGTAACCAGAAAGATCATAACCATAAATCATAACCAGAAATCGTATCCAAAATGATTGTATTCAGGATAATAGTATCCAGACCATTTGTATTCACAAAAGATCATGCTTGGGATGATATGAAAAAGAAATAATCAAGAATGAATGGAACGTTGCGATACTTTCCAACTGAATTCAGACGATGATAAAGCTTATCCTTAATGATTTCAAAGCCATGAAGGTAGTCATGATACAAGCATATGTTGGTGAATGAATTGTTTTTTTTCATGTGGGTTAAGATAAAATAAAATGGAATGAAACTGATGAATTATTTTTCAAAGGGGGGTCTGTTCATTTCAAAAGAGTGATTGTATCTCAAGTGGAGAAGTTCATTTCTTCAAACACATTCAATTTTTATGGTATCAAGCATTGTTTTTAAGAAATCAGTATGAGAGAATCGGTTTCAGAACCATTTATTTCTCATCAATTTTATTTGTATTGAAATTTGAAATGGGAGTCTAGAAAAGAAGATATGGAGATTTTACAAGATTTGAGAAGAATCGAGAAGCATTGACAAAGTCATAATTGCTTCATGATTTTTAGAGAAATTTAGATTTGGGTAAATTTAAGTGAGTGGGAAAGTGTTTTGGGATTCCCAACTAAACATGCTTTGGGTCACCTATAAAATGCATGATGTACATTGTACTTGTGTGATTGGTATAAGGGAGAGAATCTCTAGGTTTCTAGAGATAACTATAGATCAATTCCATTAGAATTGACAATTGTTTTGGGTGGTTCTGATTCATTCATAATCTATTAGGCATGAAAATTTTATTTGGGAATTGAATTGGTGACGATTCAACTCTAATGTTTTCTATCTGAAAATTGTATTGGGATCTTTGTATTGAAGAAAAATAAGACTGGGAGCTTTGTTTTGAAATAATCATAATCGGATCTTTGTATTGAAAAAATCAGACTGGGTTCTTGGTTTTGAAATAATCGTAATGGGAGCTTTGTATTGAAAAAATCAGTCTGGGAGCTTGGTATTGAAAGAATCATTCTGGGAGCATTGTATTGAAAGAATTGGACTGGGGGCTTTGTTTTCTAAGAATTTTACTCGGAGGAATCAGACTTTTTGTTTCATAACAAATTCCAGGTAGTTCTTACCTTTCTTATAGGTAAGAAATTCATGAATTGTATTACAATGTGAATACATTTTTTGAATTGAAAAGCAGCGTGGGTAACATGAGTTATTATAAAACAATTGTATTACTCTATTGTGTTAAGAAGGTGCACACGCACTAGTGGGATTGTTTCATAGTGCTACATGAGTGTAAGGGTATATCCTACTCATTCTAATACATGTATTGTTTTCTTAGTGTATTTTATGGTATTGGATAATTTTCAAACCATAACAAGGACATATCTATTCTTATTTAATATTGAACCTTTTAAATCTTTGTGTTCCTTTGGATGTGTGTTGAGTTTGTTTTAGACAGGGAATTGAAAATTCTAACAGGAGGCGAAGGTTGTTTAAATTGAAAAGAAACATAAAAGAAAGAGTATCATTGATTCACTTCCTCCACATCTCGGTGATACATTACTCCAAATGGGCACTTTAATATATATAATCCATGTGATGTGGTGATGAAAAGTGAATCATATCGCTTCATGGAGGTGATATTTCACACGTATGAAAAACGATGTTATCATTTTAATGTGTATGGAAAGGTAAGAACATAAATTATATATTATTATTTAAAAATAATAATTATTTCATGAATATCATATATAAACATTAATTTCTTCATTATAAACAGTCTTGAGAGACAATGATGGAAAACAAATTATATCATTTTGTGAGGTGGTAGGTTTTCGTACGCCTGAATGATTAATTCATTTCCCATTTGATGAAACTGGAGATAGATTTAGGTGATGATATTAAAATAATAACATATCAGTATATTGAGGGTATTGGAGTTATTATTTAATCACGATTGAAGAATATTTTATGTAAGTGTAAGAAGAAATAAAATATAAACACTTAATTAAAAACAATACCTCTTCTTCGGACGATCACTTTTGATTAACACTTCAACACCTCTAAGGAGGGTGTTATGCCTAAAATAAGAGATATAGAGTGTGGGTAGGTATTCTAAGAAGGTATTTGGAAATATATTTTTTTATCCAAATAGGTTTTGATGTTTGAAGAATATAGAACAATGGGTGCCCTTTTATAGGATAGGGGAGGGGCACTCTTGGAAATCATCAAAATATTAAATTAATATAAATTATTTTTATAATTAAAATGGATAAAAAGTTATTAATTTAAAATATAAGATGATATTGGGTCAAAATTACTTTATAAAATAAAAAATATATATGTTGTGACTACTTTTTAATCGTTATCTTTTAGTTTTAACCATTATTTAACCTTTTTAATTCTTACTGTGATATCATGTAATTTCTAGTTTGAGGGTTAATATAATTACTATAAAATTTCAAATGGCTAATAAATGAGTTATTTGTGAAATTTTTAGAATTATCCCCAAAAAAATTAAAATTTATATTTTTATAAATTTTATATCATTTAATAAAATATTATTTATTTTAAAATATCAATAATATCAATTTTGACACTATTCGTCACTTGACTTTTTAAAAATATCATAACAACATGATATATTAGAAATAGATCTTTTGAAACATCACTAATATTTAAAATACATCCAAAAAAATCATGGGAGACATTGATTATATCATATTATATTTATTTTAATATTTTTAATATCATTTATTTAGTTCTTCTATTAATTAAATAGTTACTACATCATCATTGTGTTGCCATTTAAGGTAATTGTTTTATAACTAAAAATTATAAATAAAATACCATGATATAGATAAAAATTTTATATTACCAAATACAATTTATAGTCAAACTTATCTCTAATATTACCACATAATAAAAATATTTCACTTGTTAAAAACAAGTGTGTGACAAAATTGACTTTTCTTTGAATATAATATTATAAATGTCATACTCTCATTCCAGTGGATTCCAAAGGATATAACTTCTACCCAATGATTATTTTGGTTGAAAAAACTTATAAAATTAAATTAGGACAAGTGATACTATATTTTTATAATATTTATATTATTATTTTTACATTTAATTACCCGATTTACCCTTAAACACGGTAATGAAAAATAATACTAAATTTACAATTTATAATGTGAAAAAATAAAAAGGAAATATTTAATAAATTTTTACGCTATGATTAAAAAAGTGGAATCTATTTTTTAAAATTCAAAAAAAATAAATTTCATAAATTAACTAAAAATCAATCCCTTTGACGAAATGAGAAAGCCTCTTTTTAAAGTAAAAACATTCAAAAGTTCAAAGAGTTTTTATATCCAATTTAAATGTTGAATTAATTAAAATTACCTAAATTATATTAAATTGTTAAAACATGATCAAATAATAATTTAAACAATTAAAAAATATAATTTAACACTATAAATAAATTTGATGAAAAATAACTTTTTTCAATTGAAATGCGGTATTTTTTCACTATTCATAAAAACAAGAAACTTATCATAAAAATAAAAAAATAATAAATTTTCATGTTAATATTTCAAAGAAATATTTTATTTTTTCAAATATAATTTATAAAAGTGTCAAAACTAGATTTAAAACAAGTCTTCCATCAAAAGGCGGCAAAACTGCTTTTTTGAAAAATATTTCTTTTATCTGTAAAATTGGATTTGTTCTTATCCAATGTATATAAATCGTATAAGATGAATTTTAAAAATTATATTTACTATATTATATATATATATATATATCATTAATATAATTCAACAGTAGTGTTTTGATTATTTTATAAATATATTTTTTCACATTTAAATAGTTTTTTTGAAAATGATTTCCTTTTATTTTCAAAAGGGTTTTATTTTCATTTATAATTAATTTTTCAACAACTAATTAATTAAATATATATATATATTTTTGTAAGACCTAATTTCATAATTTAATTAATAATTTTTATTCCCACCATTCTAATGGCTAGGTTATAATAGTAACATTTAAATATCAATATTTAATTTTTTGTTTAAGCTTGATGTTGAATATCATGTACACTATCGAATATAGTATATTTTTAAAAAATAGGAATGTTACATCCCCATTTTTGAAATTTCATCCTCTAAATTTTAAATTCATTCTCAGTAACTATGGTTTGAATTTTCATAATACCCTTATTGAAATCGCATATCAGAAAAAAAGATTAATAAAACATCCACTTTAAAAGAAATAAAGAGAAGTGAAATGGTCACCTGAGATAATAATTAAGAGGGTTTCATGTAGTAAAACAAGTATATGGAAGAAAAAATAAATATAAAGTTATCATGGATAGGTATAAATAACATGGTCATGATAAACTTAACAATTGAACAACCATAAATCTATGATGGGTTAAAAGGTCATTAATTTCTTAGTAAGAAAAGTAAATGGATAAATTTTTTGTTTTAAGATCCTTTTAAAAGATTTTAGGAATTATTTTACTTTTTTTACTAAAAAATAAGGAAATATACTTAATTTACAAGTATAGTTTCATCCAATAATCAAATTCTACTAAAAACTCATGTTTTTTTCAAAACAATGAGTATTTCTGATGAATTTTTTCCATGTCTAAAGCACTAGAATCCAATTCTAGAGAATAAAATAACTCACAAAATATTAACTATATATTATTTATATTTTTATAATTTAACCAAAACTAAAATGGTTAGGAAAATATTAAATAATCCTCCAAGAATAATAAACCATTGAATGATGAAAAACAACTTTTAATCTCCAAAATTAAACAGAAATGCCCAAATACAAACATAAAAACCTAAATAAATAAGTATACATAAAATTAATCAAAATAATTCAAACTATTATTGAAACAAAAAATTCAGAAGGATATGAAAACATATTCTTCTATGAAAAATTATAACATTTATCTCTAAAAATCATCAATCACTCTTAATGTCCCATACTAAAAATGTAATTTCCTAAATCACATAATCTCCAAGATTTGCTAATTATTTACATTAATAACCCAAATAACCATAATTCCACAATATTATCATATATCCTTCCAAAATATAATTCAACCTTTACTTCTCAAATAAAATCCTATATTATTCTGTTTACCTTGATCATAAAGGATTCCCAAAATAGTGAACCTCTTCTGAAATAACATTTATCACTTAATCCCTAAATTATTTTTACAATATGATAAAAAATTTATTCCCAAAATAAAATTATTATCCAAACATAGAATATTTTGACTAAACAATGACGTACTATCCAAGAGTTAATGTATGGAAGTGGTAGGCGAGGTACCCATGTCACCCATTGGTTGTGGGTTTGAAACTCGCAGCCTTATCGGATGTGATGGGTTGTCACCAATCCTATGGGTTGTCCTTTTCCTAAAACTATACAATTATTATAAAATTCCAAAAATATAATAAAAGTAATAAAAAATAACCATAATAAGTCTGAACCAAAAATTTTATCTCATACCTTTCATTTTCATTCCCAAAAAGTAATAACCCATAACTAGCTCAAAACTAAATTTCTTCAAATATACTATTAATCACCTTATAATTTCAAAACATAAATACTTAAAAGAAGTTTATAATAAATTCAACTTCTGAACAAGCTTAAAATTATAAACACATGATGATATCTCTAACTCTTAAGAAAATATCATATTCTCTAAACTTGTCTAAACCCTTCTCTGATACCAAAAATAAGGACCCAGCCTTAAAAATTACAAAGTTCGGTAATTTTAATACTATAAATATTATTATTTTACCAAATATATTTTAGGTTTAGAGTTTTAAACAATTAGAACAACACTTACAGAGTAAACTCTTAAATTACAAGTGGAATCTTATACTCAGTATCCACTTTTTTCACCAAAGTAAACCCTTTAAAAATAGACCGTGGTTTCTTTTTGTCACGCATCTTCACAATTTTCTTCATGACCTAAACCTTTTCCCTAATCTTATTTAAACCCTTTGAAAAACATTTCATAACTTGTTATAAGAAAAAAATCTTAGTAAAGAACTTATAATATAGGAAACCATTAGTCCAGTGAAAATCAATAAAAAAATTTATTATAACATACTTTTTTACCGAAAAAAGGAATCATTGTTTCAAAAATCTCACAATCTTAACTTTTGAAAATAAAATGATTTTCAGGAAAAATAATAAACAAGAATATATAAGATAATTTGATAAATTGTGGAATAATTATGCTCAAATTGAATAACCATGCATTCGAATTTTATACATGACACTCTTACAAATAGAATATTCATATAGCCAACTTCCATAACCAATGCATTAGAGGTTATAACATAACCACCCATCCTTGGTTTATCATGGAACCACCCATATTTGGTTTATCATGTAGCCACCCATAAAATGTCCAAGTACCATTTTATAATCATAAAACAAAAAATATTTCAATTTTTAACATGTATTTCTTAAAATTTCATTTTCAATCATAATAAAACATTTCATGTTATATAAAGAATCACTCTATTTTCAGAAACCATTTTAAACATTCAAAAAGATATTTTTAAATCCATGTGTCCCATACCACTTTGAAACATTTCAAAGAAACACAAAAAATACCATTTTAAATCGTTAATGCCCATATAAATACCTTTATAAAAAACATTTTGAAAACATGGACATTAATTACAATGATTTAGTAGAATAAATTATTAAAACATTTAAAATAATATTTTGGTCAAAGAATCCCTTACGGTGAGTCTAACATAACATGTACATTATTTATATTCTTGAATAATAAACTTAGGTTACTTTAAATTTGATTTATATCCTTATTTTAATTTTCATTATTCCTTCAATATCACTTATTACCATTTTATATCAACAACTTAATTATTTAACTTCACGTCATATGTTTTAAGGATATTTGGTACATGAGTCCAAAATTAAATCAGTAGGTCAAATATGGTCAAAGAGTTCATTATTCAATCATATACAGAATAATATTCATGGAATAATAACCATTATTATAAATCAATCATACTTTTAAATTCATTTATTAAATGTGGTTATGAAAAATTAACTACGTTATAATCATGGAGACGGTAAACTGTACGGATGCATGAGTAACGCTTTCATTTTTCAATGGTAATTATGAAAAGATGATAATTATTACTTTATCTTTTAAAAATGATACTAATATCATTAATATAATATTAATAGTTTAATTATACTTATATATATCATCCATGTGTTGTGGGGATGAAAAACGAAACACATTGCTTCGTGGAGGTGATAGTTCCCACGTACGCACGAACGACGTTATCATTTTTATGTGTATGAAAAGTTAAGAACATACATGATATATTATTATTTAATGATGATAAATATGTCATTAATATCATATATGAATATAAATTTCGTCATTATAGTCGGTCTTGAGAGATAGTGATGTAAAATGAGTTATATCGGTTCGCGAGGTGTTAATACTCTTTATGCACGAACAATTAATTAATTTCCCATTTTTTGAAATTAGAGATGGATTGAGATGATGATATTAACTTAAAAAAATCTTATTATATTATGGATATTTTATTTATTATTTCATCATTGTTGAAGAATATTTTAAGGAAGTGGAAGAAGAAACAAAACAAGAACACTTAATTAAAAATGATACCTCTTATTTGGAAGATCACTTTTGATTAACACCTTAATACCTCTAAGGAGGGTGTTATTTATAAAATAAGATATCTATAATATGGGTAGGTATTCTAGAAATGTTTTTGGGTAGAAATTGGATGATTCAAATAGGTTTTCTGGTGTGAATAATAGAGAATAATGGGTAACCTTTTATAGGAGAGGGGAGGGGCACTCTTGGAAATCTTAAAAATATTAAATAAATGTAAATTAATTTTATAATAAAAATGTCTAAAAAATATTAATTTTGGATATATGATGATTTTAAGTCGAAAAATATTCATCCAAGAAAATTTAGATATGTTTTTTTTAATCCTTATCTTTTAGCTTTAAAAATTATTTAATATTTCTAATTCTTATTTTGATATCAAATAATTTTATTTAAAAAGGCAATGTCTTCGTCAAAGACCAAGACACAATTTATTGAAACATTTAAGAAAGGAAATACAAAAGTCTGAAAGAGGTAATTTTTATACAATATTTTTCATAGAAATGGAAATGATCAACCGGAAAACCATCGCATCACTTAATGGCCTGGTTGATTCCCTTGTTACCGAGACCATCAGCCACCATGGTTGCTTCTCGATAGGTATGTGTGGTGATGTGTCGGATCTCCAAAAGAGAGTTAAGGCAATTCATATATCACGTTGTAAGAGGCCAAGAATGGTGAGACACACCATTCCAAATTTATTTAACAATGGTGGTGGAGTCACTTTCAATCCAGATATTGTTCCAGCCTTTTTGTTTACCAAAAGTAATAGCCTGAATCACTGCGTACATCTCCACTTCATGGGAAGAGGAAATGATGCAGCTACCATAGAAACACCCATGACATTGACCAAGAGAGTCCCTAAAATGGCCCCATAGCCAGCAAGTCCCGAATTTCCATTAGAAGTACCATCAACATTAATTTTATTCCATCCAAGAAGCGGGTCTTTCCAGAACACTTCAAAAAAATGCTTCGGTTGATGGAAGATTCCATCAACTCTAAGACATCGCAGGATCATAAATTCACCAACCAAGTTATTACAATGTGCATTCTGAAGCTTGGAAGTATCCCTAATGGAAATAAGAATTCTCGTGCGACCTATATTAAGATTTAATGAGTAATTATTGTGAATAATGGAATTTCTATCATACCAGATAATGTGGAGGAGCTCAGCAATAGCGGATAAAAAGAGGTTCTTGATTTTTCTTGAAGTTTCAAGCTCCACAAACCGTTTTAGCTGAGAGAAAGTAGAGTCAGAGCATAGCCATCTACAATCAAACATGTCAGTAATAAAATTCCAAAGAGCAGAGGCCATATCACAAGACAAAAATAAATGATTGATGTCCTCCCTATGTTGATGACAAAGGTGGAATTTAGAGTAGATCTAGATACCAAAATATTGGAGGTGAACCTCCATAGGAATACAGTTATAAACAATACGCTAGACTAGATTAAGTCTTGAGGGTTTAATCCAAGTATTATCAAATAACTCCAACCAAGAAAAAATAGAAATAGAGTTATTGAAGTAGTGATTGTAAAAATTTCTGAAATCAAGAATACCATTGGGGGATGGTTTCCAAATTATAAAATCTTCATCATTTGTAAAAGATTAATCATCATCAACCTATAGGATAGGATCAGGGAGATATAGGTTATGAGCTTGCATAAATTATTTTATATTTTAGTTGATGCTCTCCAGATAGTTATTAGGAGGCAACATATAAATGAGAGGGGAGCCAGTCCAATTGTCAAGCCCGAAGCTCATGGTGGATTCTGAGCTAACCATCCATCTGGAGTTTTTCATGATGCTGAAAAATGAGCTTCTAATGGAAGGCCAAATATTGGAGTTAACATAGTGAAAATTCCTTTTATTAAGCTTCTCTAGGAACCTATTTCTAATAAAATCTATGGAGTTGGATTTTTTATTGATTAGTCTCCCGGTGAGTCTCGCTTGAGGTGCCTCATTAAAAAATTTGAGATTTTTAATACCAATACCACCTCTATCAAGAGGTTTGCAACAGGTAGACTAGGTAATTGTAACTAGATTCCATTCAATAATAATACTAGTCCAAACAAAGTTTTTAATGTGGAAATTAATTTTCTTGAGGAGACTATCAGGACATTTTTAAATCATCAGCGAGTAAACCATTTTGGAAACAATAGTATATTTCACCAGGTAGATCCTGCAAGCCATGGAAAGGGATTTCCCCTTCCAAGAGGAAATTTTATTAATAACTTGATCGACAATATCGTTGAAATATGTGGCTTTAGGAATTCCCCAAAATATGGTAACACCCAAGTAGGTAAAGGGGGTGGATCCTTCTTTGATGCCAAGGCTTTCATTTATGTGACTTTTCATAGTGGGAGGGAAATTTTTTCCAAATAATATAAAGGATTTTCTCTAACTAATGGATTGACCCGAAACCTCTTCATAGTGAGATAAAAAATTGAGGTTAAGGATAATTCTTTTACTTCTATTAAGGAACAAAATTATATCATCATTGTAAAGAAGATGGGATGGCACATTTAGATTTTTGGCGGCCTGTATAGGTTTGAGTTTGTTTTGAAGCACAAGTCCAGTAATAAGTCTTCTAAGATAATCCTTTGTGATGGAAAAAGGAGTAGCAGAGAGGGAATAACCTTGTCGAACCCCTTTTGAGAATTTAAATTATACCTTGGGGGAGTTATTGATGAGGATGGAGATAGAGGGTGAATTGAAAATGGGTTTTCCTACTAATGAAGACATCATTGAAACCAAAACACTGATGGACTTTGAATATAAATCACCGGTATATAGTATCAAATGCTTTCCTAATGTCGAGTTTAATTGAAATATTTCCTCCTATAGAGACTTTATTAAGATATTTAGTGCATTCTGAAGCAAGGAAAATTCAATCTTGTATGGACCTACCTTTGATGAACCCAAATTGATTCCAAGATATGATTCTACTACACAAAGACGAGATTCTATTGGGAAAGAGCTTAGTAATGATTTTATAAAGAGAGTAGATGTGGGTAATAGGAAGGAATAAATGAATTTCAGAGGCATTGGATATCTTGGTAATTAAGGTAATGAATTGAGCATTGATACCATAAGGGATAACACCATTAGTAAAGAAATATTTAATAATCTTTCAAACATCTGAATGGAAAACCTCCCAGTGATGTTGAAAAAAACCATTATTGAAAGCATCAGGACCTAGAGAACTATTAGGGTTGAGGCTAAAGACAGTGGATTTGATTTCATGTTCAAAAGGAGTGCTCAAAAAATAGGTTATCTTCCTCATTGACTAAGGTTGGAATGATCCCAGGAAGAATATTTTTATTTATATTTGGCCGATTAAAAATATTGTCAAAATAATTAACCACATAATTAGCTATGGAAGGTTCAGAGTCATAGAGCTTTTCATTGTATTTAATAAAGGATAGAGGGTGAAAGACTTTCCTAACCCTATGAAGGGCATTGTAGAACTTGGTGTTTCTGTCACCATTTGAGATCCATTTAGTTTTGAAGATTTGTTTTCATACGTTGTCTTTGAGCACTAGAAGAGAATTGAGTTTCATAGTGACATTTATTTCAATTTGTGCATCAGAGTAAAAGTAAAAGTCAGTAGAGTTATTTTGAATTTGAATGATCTCGTTCTTAGGGTTGGATATATCTTGGTCAATTAGTTTAGATTTAGCCCTGCACCAACTCTGGAGGTAGTGTTTAAGATTCTTGAGATTAGTAATACAAGAAAAAGCATCTGAGTGGTGAGACATAGACTCCCAAAAACTTTGAATGAGGTGAGATAAATACAAATCTTCAGACTAGGAATTGTTAGATTTGAAAGGGATATTGGGTTTGTCTCTTTTAGAGTGAAAGTTAACATCAATAGGATGATGATCCAAGTTTAGTTTAGGTAAGGTGATTCTAGAGATGGTATCCCATTCATTGAGAGTTGGGGTATTCACTAGAGCCCTATCAAGTTTTCTAGTAATGACCCTATTGTAATTTCTTCGGTACTAGGTGAATTTGGAACCTGTGAGATTGATTTCAACCAAGTTATAATCCTCTATCGAGGCTCTGAACTCTCGAGAAGAAATATGAGAATGAGAAGGACATAGATTCTCACTGGGAGAAAGAATAGAATTAAAATCCCCAATAACCAACCACGAGTCATGTATGGAGCTATCCAAAATAGATAAATCATGCCAGAGAGGCCTACGGTCTTGATATCTGTTCTTAGCATAAACAAGGGTGCAGAAAAAATGTAAGCTATCATGTTTAAAATCACAAGAGAACATTTGGTCAGAGTAGTTGAAAACATTAACATCTTTCAAAGATGAGTGGTAAAAAATCCAAAGAGATTAAATAACACAACCATTATTACAAGCACCGAGAAATTTATATCAAGAAGTATAAATATGCATAAATTTAATAGAAAAATTAGTTTTTGGTTCAGCAAGAACCAGGATTTTAGGTTTATGAGTCAAAAGAATTCTCTTAAGAACCGAAAGAGTGTCAGGGTTTGCTATACCCTGACAATTCAAAAAAAAATAACATCCATTGAAAACCTATTTTTGGAGAAAGAGATCCCCTTTTTCTTCTTATGACCACTCGGGACCTTATTTCTCTTAGATGTTCTAAGCTTTGAAGAGGAGGTCGAAGGTGTCTTCATGTCCTATTTTCTCATGGTAGAAGTAGACAAATTGTTAGCATCAACTGAGTTGCTAACATATTTGATGATATCAGGTGATTTAGAAGTCCCATTATTGATGATATGATCATCATGTTTGTTATTTGTAAAGCCCATGTTGTGAGGAAAAATAGGCAGCACAGGAATGTCCTATATGCCTACTATCCCAACATCCTCATGGGGAGATTCCATATTGGTTTTATCATTTGAATTTTTATTCAAGGTAGACAACCTATCAGCAGTGAATAAATTTGAGGCAAGTGGTGAGTTACCTATTACCCTGTGATCAATAGAAGAAACTGGAACAATGGAAGAAACCATACCAAGATGTTACGCAAGGGAGAATCGATATGATGAGATTCTGTTTGTGTAGCATCCAAAAGAATATCTTTCTCGACCAGAGCTACAAGTGTCGCCATTGAACTCTCTACATCCATGTGAACATCATGTTTGGGATCATCCAACCATGAAATCCCTTGGTAATTCTTCACAGGAAACGAGTGATCCATTAATTAAAGCATCAACTGCACAGAGGCATCATTCAAGGAAAAATCATGAGGCTGGTCAAAGACTTCTAACACCATCTGCTCGATATCTTCTAGAATTCCAAGATCAATATTAGCATTCTTTTACTCCTCAACCTAATCATCCCAGGTGACACCAATGCTCTCACCTGGGAAATTAGAACACTTAATCCAGACATCCGAAGGTTTTTTGGGAGGTTCAGGGATCGCAGCAGGTGTGGACTTGATCCTCTTCTTTCACTGGCCCTCATTCCACCCATCTTTAGATGGTGGCACAACCTGACTCTTCACGACCCGACATTTCAGCAAGGAATGACCAAAGATCTTGCAGAACTCCCAGTATGGATGAATTCACTCGTATTCCACCCGGATGTCGGTTCTAAAATCATTCGTGTTGAAAGAAATGATCTCTGAAAGCTTGGAAGCGATGTCCACTTCAACCATGACCCTCTCAAAGATGCCAATTTCAGTATTCATAGTGCACTAATCAATCTTAAGTGGCGTACCTATGCAAGAGGCAATATCGGTAAGAATTTTCGGGTGCCAAAAGTACCAACTAAGACCATGAAGCCACACCCAAATCTGAACCATTGTATTCCGAGAATTGTTCGGATTGAAGGCATAGTCCCAGTTAGAGAGTCAAAAAACTCCAGGTTTTAAGCAATTACTACATCATATTTATGTCACAATTTAAGGTAATTATTTTATCACTAAAAAATATAAATAAATTATCATGATGAATATAAAAATTATATATTTCTAAATACTATTTATAGTCAAACATATCACTTAAATAACCCCATATTAATAATAGTTTACTTGTTAAAAAAATAGTGTGACAAAATTGACTTTTCTTTGAATATAATATTAAAAATGTCATAATCTCTTCCAAGTGGCTTCTAAAGATTATATCATCAAACCAATGATTATTTTGGTCTCAAAACACTCTTTTAATGAAATTAGGAAAAGTGTTAGGCTAATTTTATAATATTTTTAATATTATTTTTATCTTTAATTACCATATTTACCCTTAATCGTGGTAATAAAAAATATTAATAAAGCGACAATTCATAATGTACAAAAATAAAAGGGACATATTTACTAAATTTTGACATTATTATTCCAATGTGGAATCAATTTTTCATAATTTAAAACATATAAATTTAAAAAATTAATTAAAAATTAATCTCATTGAGGGTAAGAGAAAGTTTGTTTTTAAAATAAATACATTCAAAAGTTCAAAAAAATTTATATACAATTTCAATGTAAAATTTATTATAATGACAAAAGTTTGTTTAAATGATAAAAACATCATATAATTATACTTTAATAAAATTCAAAAATTTAATTTAACACCAAAAATAAATTGTATGAAATAAATATTTTCAATTAAAATGTAGTATTTTTTCTTATTAATCAAAACATGAAGCTTTTTAGAAAAATACCAAAAATTAAACTGAAGCAGATTTTTATAATACCCTTAAAAAAGATTATTTTTAAAATATAATTTAAAAAAATTCAAAAACTAGATTTAAAACAAGTGCTCCATTAAAATGCAGAAAAACTACCTTTTTGATAAATACTTATTTTATCTATAAAAGTATATTTTTTCTTATACCATGTCTAGAAAACATATAAGACTGATGTTAAATATTATATTGAATATATTTTATATCTCTCTCATTAATATTTTTTTGACCTGATTCGAGTTGCTCTACATTTTGGTTTGGGCAAGATGGTCCCATAGGGATTTGACAGTATATCATTTTTATGTTATGAAGGATGTGTTGTATTTGTATGATTTCAATGGGAGATTGACGGGGGTTATGTGTCTATGAAATTGGCCCATATCGGGTAAAATTTCTTCAAATGTTCTCCAGTGGGTTTATTTGAGGAGGTTGAAACACCCAACAGACTTGGTATCCATGATTCGTTGACCTTCATTTCAAAATTAGGTGCTCTTTGGATGAAAATTTGGCCAATGACACTTAAGGACTCCATTTTTCTAGAGGAAGAGAGGTTGGGCTCATCACACCCTTTTGGGGGAAATTATTACCTACTTCGGGAATCTCTTATAGATTTAAGAAATGTTCATATGTTTGTGAATCCTTGTTTCTTTTCCTAAGAATGTATCCATAGATTACCCCTAACTTAAAAAATCAATCATGGATATACATGGAACAGGAGCTACTGAGAAGGTTCTAGTTTAAGCCACATGATGAGTCACACTGGAGTTTATCATCATCCAGGGAGGATGGGAGTTGTATTGATGTCAGGGTCAAACCCATGATATGGGATTCCAACATATCCTCGTGAGAAGAATCAGATCCCATGTAGTTTGGTGCTACTTAACTAGACACATCACCATTTAAGGTTGTGCGATGAGGACCCATTGATGTAGTTTAACGTCATGCGGCTAAGAAGTCTAGGCAGAAGATTCCTAGTCTGGATTTCATGCGGTACGTACACTAAGGTGGTCCAAAGGAACCATAAGAGATATGGTCTTCTTGGTGGATATAACCCTACTGGAGATATGGCCTGGTAAACACTAGTTTAATTTGGGTGTTGGGTTTGGACCTTAGGGGGGGCTTCCTATGTATCTCGGTTATCTTGGAATCAAAGCTCTCGTAGTTTAGTTTAAGTTGTGGATTATACTATAACTAAGGACCTATTTTTGGGGGAATGATTGGGTCTTGTCCTTTTAAAAGGATCCCCCTTGATCTCGGGCCTTCAGAAAGGCGTCCTATATATCCTGTTTTAGAGAAAGAATTAGAGTTCTCATAGTTCTTGGCTAGGGATTACATGTATAAGCTCTACATTTTATGGGGGTATGATATATTATTTCACGGATGAAATGATATGGAGCTTGGGCCTAGATAAAGGCTTCCTACATATCCCAGTCTTGTTGGGAATCAAAATTCTCATAGTTCATTACTAGGTTGTATGAATGTCGTATCATTACAAACCTCTAATCCCATGTGAGTCATGCTCAGTGTGAGAAACAAGAGGATGTGAAAGATTAAATAAATATTATTTTTACCTTCTCTACAAAGGGAAAAGGAGGACGACTATGGAAGATGAGGGCCCAACTATGAGCCCAATGGGATGGGGAAAGAGGATTTAAATGTTTCAGCCCCTCGCCAATGATGATATCCAGGATAGTCACATCTAGTGATCTATCTAGGCACATACCAAGTCAGGCTAGATAGAGGAGAAAGTGCCACCTCCCATAAAAATTCTAGGGTCTTATCTCGAGAGTAGTTCCATGAAATGAGTTCTACTAAAGGAGAGAAGCATTGCTTCTCGTCAAATGGATGGCTATTATGATCCCTTTTGCTTGTCACTACCCCTCATTGAAAGTAAAATTTAGTGATTACCCTTGATCTTTATAATAAGAAGGTTCACCTCAACATCCCAATATTGGACTCTAGGTTACCTTGTGAATTTAGACTTAAGTACGTCCCGAGGGCCCGAACCATTTTGGTAACTTCCTTCGTGCCTCTGCTTACCTCAAGTATATAGTCTCAGAAGGGCGCGCTAATGTGCCTGATGGTATGTTCATACAAGTTCGATGGATTTGGAAAAGGATTTGGCCTGATGTTGGTGGATTGGTTAGTAGATGGGTCATGGAGGGCATGACAGGAATGGAAGGACAACATTTGACCTGGAAGTTAAAAAACCCAAAGACACCCCATTTCACGTACCATTTTCTCATGCGGGAAGGGGGCTTATCTGTATAGTGTAATGCTATTTAGGTGAATGGGTTGTCTGTGTACCGAAGTGGTACATGGACCTAGATGTGAACCACCACGTACCATGGTGCTACGTGGTCTCATATTCCATCCACATATCATGGTAATATGCGTCACAGGGTCCTGTTCGTGTAGCGATGCGCCACATGGTTCACCAAACTAAAGGAGGGGCACTATGCATGTGGTTTTCTGGAGGTTTATTCATGAAGGGCCTATGGTTTTTTGTTCACCAATTAGGTTCACAGCTAGTTGATTATTATCAATTTTCCTTATTTTTATGGTTTGTGTCTAGTTTATACCTACTGGAAACCATTTTTTTCTTGTACTTTGATGATCATTTTCCTTCCAAGTCTATCATTTGTAAACTCCAAGATCTCTAAAAATACTTCTTTGTTACTTCTCAGTTTTCCTTGTGGTCCCTTTTATTGATTGATGGGGAAGCTGTATATATAGGCACACAAAACCTTTTGAGAAATCCCATGGAAGGATCAACTAAACCTTGGATGACTTGGTTAAATGAGGTTCTCATTGTTGTAGTTCACGGCGATGGAAATCATCACCTCATTCCCACAAAGAAAGCAGTTCACCAGACACTTCCAGCCTCGCCTCATCCGCAAACTACTCAATCTGTGGGGATGGTATGCGGGGAATTAATTTTCTATCATTTTTTCACCAATGAAATGGTTCATGGAACCTTAGTTTTCTATTTTCATTTCATCCACAAACGTCTAGGTTTATTGTAAAATGTTTCACAGGCCAGCGTTTCGCAGGCTATCTGTGTACTACTTGGTTCATGTTCTACGTTTCCCGGCAACCTTTCCTGGAAACCCATACACAGACCAATTTGGGTTCTTTACTGAATTGTATTTCTTTAATCTTATCATAAAATCTTTATCCCCACATGAATCTCTTTTATTTATCATATTTGAAAGAGTATTTTCTTTCCCTTTATGGATTTCCTGGGACCCTACAAATTTCCCCCATCAAAATGGGGTCTAATTTGAATGAAGAGGAGGCTATTCCTATGTAGAAAACAGTCCTAAACTGAACTGGTTTGTGGTAGAAAGGTGGACCCATTGGGGTGAACCATGCCTATATATAGGTGTCCTGGTCCATTTTTCTTTTACCTTGTTTCCCATCAAAGATTTATCTATAAAGTGATCTTGGATTTCCTTGCTTCCATGTACTATATTCTTTACAAAATTTGTTATCCATGAACTGTGCCTTGCATTCTATGAACTATGTATTATTCCTAGTTACCTCAGCCACACACCAAGCTTGGAATTTTCAAACAAAATAGTGTAATTTTAAAACATATGTTTGAATTTCCATGTAATAAGACGCTACATGGCTCACCTATCCCACATAATTAAATTAAATTCATAGAACTAAAATTTAAATTTACAAATCAGACTTTAAATCTTCAAACTATGAGCTCTGAATATCAACATCGCAAGGCTCAGTATGCAGCTTTCCAATTCTATGTACTAATCGACTCACTGGCTAACACTTTGCGGGTCAATGAGTTATGAGGAATTCCATGTACTATCAATTCATGGGGAATGTATTCTGTGAAATGTTCCTAGGTTTCAGTATGTGTAGCCTTTCATTTGGAGGACTTCGTCAGTTTTTTTCCATTTTTTGGCCTTTTTTCAATCATTTTAATTATACTGGCCCTTTATGTGGTTTCTTTGTTCTACAAGATGAAATGGATCTCCCTCAAGATGTCGATGATGATGCTGTTGTTGATGATATTTATATCACTCCCCTATCGTCTACTGGTAAAAGGTAGAAGGATATGAAAAATTATATAGATAAAAAAATATCAATCACCTCACTAAATTAGTATTCAGAGAAATTACTCACTATGGGTCAAAGAGAATATCTGATCCCAGACAGGCTTCCCATTTATGGATTTGGCCTACTGTCTAATACACCTATCTCAGAGCCATGTTTGGTCAACCGACCCACCATTTGGATATTTATTTGAACCATTCATAAGGCTCTCATCTCATCGATAGGAGGATTCATACTGAAGGATACCATTATTGGGTCCTTTTTGAACTATTCCCCTTAGAATTTGGAGGGGTCACAACTAAAACCAGAAGAAATGTCCCATTGTTGTCATAGAATTTCCTAGAGGGCCATTGAAAATGAACAACATGACTAGTGCTCAAAATGGGACCTTTTCTCTGGGGGTTCATTTGGTTTAGATTAGGGGTGGCCCTTTTGGGTCAATCAAAGCTACGCATAATTATAAGAAGAACTATCGACAGTGGGGTAGTATGAGATCATCTGGGTATCCCAGACTTGTACTCCTTGAACTAGTTCCCTCGTCTCATAGATTTTGAGTAGCTAGACTCTAGAACCAATACATTCCATTTGACCCATGGGGAGTTTGGCATTATCCTTTGGGAAGTTCAGCTGATTTCGGGAGTCCCCATCATTAAGGATATGTATGCAGAGTTTCTACCCTTTCTTCCACCTCAAATGACAATGATATGACTCCTCCTTTGGATAAACTAATCATTACTCAAGAGGAGAAAATTTCAAAGGATGTTGACCCCTACTCAAAACAATACATATCCTTCTCAAATTAGATTAGTGCCTTTTCCAAGAAGAGTTTCCTAGAGTATGATGTGCATAGACCCAAATCATGTACATCCATGGAAACTCAAATGACAATTGGAACCTAATGTCCTATCTTGGGGTAGTGTCGGTTCTGTGAATGGGGATGGGAACTTGTCCCTAACGTGGACCATTTGTTTCAATTTGTAGCATTCTTGGCCATGATTTTGAGCATCTGGATCATACCAGCATTAGATTCTGGAAGTTTAAGAGTCACAACCTTTGTTATGGAGGCTCATCTATCCACCGGAAAATGTATCAACCTAGACATTCCGGTATTGGAAAAATTTTACTGCCTAATAGGCTAGATCAGTGGAGGAAATTCACCTCAGTGGATGATTGATCCCTTCCAAATCCTTTAGGGTTAGATAGGATCCCATGTGGGAGGCTACACATCAATTAATTACTTACTGATTCCTTACTATATTCTTCGACCATATCTTCATATCACCAGTGGGGTTATGCTAGCAGGCTGGGTTATACAAGATAAATAGTAATAAAGAAATGATGGCTCAAATCAACTGCCATGATAGCTTCACCTATCGTCTTTATAATTCCCCAACTAGCACCATCATGAATGCCGAATCCAAATACTTTTTTAATCAAGGGTACCTATTTTATTTGAGGGCTGGTATCTTGGTTACTCGTATTGACAGGGAGCTTATCTGCAATTGATACGCGCCTTGCAGATTTATCCATTAGTTTAACAGAATTAAAATTTTGTCTCCCCTGACTCGTAACGGTGCAAGTTAGGGGAAAACTCTTATGGTAGACCATAAATTTTGGCTAATTTTCACCCAAGAGGACACCCAGTGCAAGGTTAAGCTCCCAGATTTTAATGGTTTTGTGCCCTTCCATACAAAAGGTTATGTTAATGCATGGATTCAATCATATCCATCTAGTCATTTTTCAAATCTAGTTCCCACTATTACAACACCCAAGTCATCTAAGGATAAGGGGAAGGGGAAGTAGAAGGAAGTTGTTGGGAATTCCTAACTAGGGAATGTTCTTTGGAAGCCTTTATGTACACCCCCAAGGAAGGTATTGAGACCATGGGGTGTGACCACAATAGTAGTCAATTTTGCTGCTGAAGAACAACCACCCGTCCCATCTGATATTGATTTTATAGTGGCATGGAAGAAAATGGATACAGTGAAGAATCACCAGTCTTTTCACAATCAGTCCCCTCACACCTTGTGCAAGTTCTTCCAGGAGAGGGTGGTTTCTCTTACTGGTCTTGTTCATGTGTCAGCACCTGCTGAAATATATTATGATGATAAGACTGATAGGGCAGATCATTACCTTTGGGACCTTGAAACCCTAATCTATGCCCAGAATAATCGCTAAAAATACTCTAATTGAGAACTTTATATGCTGCTACTAGAGTATAATGGAGAGAGTGATCGTACTGTTCGTTTTCTTGTTGTAGCTGAGGCATGGGAATCTCTTTGTTCACAACCATATCCCTATAAGTGTTCAGATCATGAGGGTCCCAGGATTGTGAAGGCATCCTAGAAGAAAATGTGACTAATGAAACCTATTTTTCTTCCCCATGTAGACCCTCTAACACTGTCCATCCCTATTACAATAGCTTTTTCAGATGCCTGGAGGGTCTGGGATGAATGGAGGGTGAATACCTTCAATGAAGACATTTGGAGGTTGCTTCAAGGAGCATGCTTTGACCTTCCAGGTTTTGGGGGAGACATCACCCCCACATTAATTTCATCTAAAGAAGATCCAGATAAGGGGGTCATTTACCTAATTGAAATTGTCTAATGCCTTCATGCTCCCAAGAAAAAACCATACTGTTTCGATGAGGTTGTATTGATGGTGGTACTCTTGTGGTCAATTGATATCGAGTGATAGGTCATTTTATTTATGAACCATGAATTTAATTCCTTTTTTTTAATATTCTAAACTTTCCCTCCTTTCATTCTTTAGGATCCTGAGGAGTCTCGGGAAATAGTTCATTCCCCATTATACACCCTGAGAGGCACCGCAGTTGGGGTCGTGTACCATCGGATGTGGGGGTTGCTGGGGAAGGTTCTACTGGTGCTATCGAACATATGGAGGTAGTCATTGTGGACTCTTCTAGGGAATTTTCTCACCTAGTTTCACTTGATTTTCCTTCTAAAGATCCATCCTCAGGGCATACCATGAAATGTTGGTAGGCATCTCAACTGTCGAAGCATATCAAGAAGGGTATTACAAGTAACTGCCACACCTATTTTTCTGGTTATCATACCTTGTACTTTTATCTCCGTAGCTTATTTTCACATTTATATTTTTATGTATGAATAATAAGTAACTAGGTGGAAGTTTCCCAAGTATCTACAGCTTTTATCCCTTCCATGGTGGATGAAGGACCACCAGCAATCGTGGCTACCCGGATAATACAATTTCTATCCCAATGGTGGAGGAACATTAAAAAGTTGAAGTCTTGATGAAATTTTCTAATTATACTTCCATAGAGTAATATAGGATAACCATGATAGCAGTAGTTGATTTGGGATAGGAGCCCCGATTTCTCCATGATAGAGGAGAGATTTCCGGTTCAGGGGAGTCAACTGGTCAAAACCAGATGGACATAGTCTGTGTAGAAGTAAAGCCTTCAGAAGCAGATACCTCAACCAAGATAATTAATACTACTCCCTCGGGGGTTTAAAACATAGGTACTCCTACTACCCTAGCTCATAAGTACTTAGAACGGGTTATTATGCTATTTCTTCCAATCACAATAGAGATCGTGATCCCTGTACCCATAATTTTGGGACCGGCTATCACACCTTTCTCCATGCTGATTATCCCTGCAAGCCTATTCTCAGTAAGTGAACATTTGGAGGCTTCCCTAGAGATTTCTGTTCTGGCTAGGTATGACACTGATCCATAGATTCCTCTGAATGACTCTGGGTATCAACTACCTATTGACGATGTAGTACCATCTTTATCGGGTGATGATATTTCCATGGAGGTTGAAGGCATCGATTCTCTAGTAGATGGAGGGTAGTTTTGAAGTTATCATACCAATTTATCTTTTTTACCCTTTTTTTAGAAATCATATATGTTTATTGGTTTTATTTTCGATTTTAGAATTGCAATAGAAAGCATTGTTGATTATAGTAGATGCTTCAAACATACCCATTGTTGCAACTATCAGGGATGATGCTGCTAAGGGGTCCAGTCACATTGCCTAAATATATTTCGTCATCAGGGATTCATTATGAGACTGATCAAGAGATCTTATTCATCCTTCGAACTGGATTCAAAAGAACATGGAAAAACATTTAGTGGTTAATTTCTCAAACACCATTTTCTTACATGCCAACAAAACTTCCAAAGTTACACTTCCAGTTTTTGGTCTTGGGGTTTGGAGGATTTTATTATCATAACATTTATGAAATAGTAAAATAGGTGGTTCCTGCCAGGGAGCCAACTGGAAGACTTGAGTCTCATTTTTTACTACAGATTCTATGGCTCATCTTACCACTTTTAGGAAAATCCTTAAGAATAAAGATGCCAATCAAGCTGGAGCAGTCGTGATGCTTCATAGAAAGATCATGAAGAAAAGGTCCTTAGTTGAATATCTTGATCAGGAATTGGAATTGCGGAGTAGGGAATTAGATTCCCTTTACCATTAATGGTCCCATGTTGTGGCCACAGATGATGAAGGGAAGCGACGAGTGGAGGAAGGGGAAACAGATGGCCTTGAGGCAACACAAGAGATGGAGGCATTATGGGTAGGTGCAGAGTATGAGACCGCAACTTTTCTAAGTCTATGTCAGGCCATTGAAGAGTCAAATCAGAAAATGATACAACTCTATGAGCCCACTGAACATATTTTTTAATATTCATGTCCTACCCATATGGAGAGGCTATGGGTTGTGGGTTCTATCCATATCTTTATTCAATGAGATGAAAATATTTTTCCCTCAGTACTCCTCTTTTATCCTTTTCCTGAAATATCAATAATTTATTAACACATTATTTTAAATTATAATTTCAACCGGATATCAATTTGAGTCATAATATAGGATAAAGTAATAACCATTTTATGCTCTAACTTTTTCCTGAACTTAAAGGCTCAGTGACCATAGTTTGACTCTTACTAGGGTCGCACAAAACACCCTACAAACTTTGTGACTTTTTCGTTAACACCCTAATTTTTTCCTAAGCTTGTTATAGTGTAGACATAGTGGGTATAACTTGAATTTTTCTAAATCCACCCTTTATAGGTTTTTAACCTAACAATAATTGTGTTTCTTGATGATTTTTTTTATTGCTTGATGTTTTTCTTAAATAGTGTGTAGCATAGGTTTAGCGAGTTGGCACTCAGATTTTTTCCAAAGTTCCATTTGTGGGTTTTCACCCTAGAGAGTGTTGTGTCTTTTTCATTGTAAATTTAGAGTCTTTTCAACTATACTATCATTACTGATGTTTCAGGTCAAATATCTTTGACCATGACTTGTGGGGAAAGGTCCCCAATTTAGGACTCATTAACTGAGAATGTCTCGGAAAATTTAAAACATGCATGAGGGATTTGTTCTTGACACTAACTTGTTCTTTCTGGACATGGGACTTGATATGGGGCATGGAATCCATGGGGAATATTGATATTGGAAAATCCTCTCATGAAGATGAATTTACCTTTGGTTGATAGGTCATTTTTGTGGGAAATGTATGCAGATCCACCAGGGCATACTGTTCATAGTCAAACAAAAGTGTATGTAGGACATTGGCCTTCCATTTCTAATATCCATGATTTTTTTATAGAAATTTGGACTTATTTTATTATTGAATACCATAGTGGATAGCCTATTAAGGTAACAATGTATAAATGTATTGGGTAATTTTTATTGGTTTTAGTTTAGAAACTGCTACCACGTGAATTTGAGTTGTGCAAAGGAGGGCTAGTACATGGTGTAGTCTAACATTGTACATATAGGACTTTTTATACTTATAGTGTGAAATCATTTTACTTTAACTAGAGAATGGTAAATGATTCATCTTTTCCCACATTAGTTTGACCATAAATGTACTTTATCTTTCGGTCTTGAAAAGGGGAAATATGTAAACCATAATATGGGGGGTTTCTGAAAGAAGGGAATGAAGTGAGATGTATACATCATAGAGGCACACATATATTGGAAAATATTATCTTAAGGATGAATTTTTCTTTGGTTGACATGCCATTTTTTTGGGAAGCTTATGCAGAGTCATTGGGGAATGATATTCATAGTCCAACAAAGGTGTCTGTAGGACACTGGCCATCCATATCTGATGTCCATAGAGGATTATGGAGATTCTTACATTTCTGGACACTGAGTATGGTATGTGGAGAGGAGACCCTAATCATGAAAAGGGTACATTTCATGGTGCACTTTATTGATAATATATGGAATAAGTGGAGGAATTTTTTTCTTTTTTTGGGTGGTGGCAGGACTACGATAGAGGATCCAAGAGTTACTAAGTATCCTGCAAGAGCAGGAATCAAGCCTCACTTGGTTATTTTAAGTCTCATTCTTATATGGATCTGATTCATGAATATGGATGGGGAATATTTTTTTGGATATAGACTACCAATGAGGCAAGGTGTGTGTCAAACTTTCCTATGAAGACTCATTTAATGCACAGGGTTATGAGGAGAAATACCCTTTTTCATGACCTAGCCTAAGGTTGAATACCAAGTATCAAATATCGTGTATTTTAAACATCATGTGATTAGGAATTTGATATAGAAGCCCCAAGTAACTAGAGTTTAATTGATCCAAGATGTTCTAAAATGTCTAGGACGTTGGTAGGTAGAATAGTATAAACCATGGTTTTGATGGATCTTGGATTAGGAGTGGTGACCTGGATCTTATAAGTCATTAGTCATACAGAAGTAGGAAAAGACTCTCCTGAGGAAGAATTTTCCTTTGGTTGACAGGCCATTTTTGTGGCCAATGTATGTTGATCCACTAGGGAATTGTATGCATATTTACGAAAAGGGGTATGCAATCCATTGGACATCAATTTAGGATGGTCATAGATGATTATGAAGATCCCAGATCACTCAGAGCATGGTGTTTGACACATGGAAGGAGTTTTCCTAGATACATTATAAGCATTCAGACCTTGATTTAGCCATAGAGTTGGGAAATAACCTACCCAGATCTGAATCATATGTGGGTTGAGGCATTTTGATTCCATCAGTGGGTCTAGGCCCAGGTTTGGAGATCCTGGCACCCATACATTGGATACCCTTTCTAGCTCTAATTCATAGGCAGGGGGGGAATTTTTGCGCTGCTTGGGGTACCATACAGTTTAATATCATACAATCATGCCTTTAGGTTTCCCAATATAGAGGATAAAAGACTAATATTCAATTCAAGGTCATTCCAGTAGGGTCATTAATCATATATTGATTCACCCTAGCTCTGTGGGGGAGTCCCCTGCTGAAATTCCGAAACCCACATGAGCTATGCTCGGTGTGAGAAATAAGGGATGAGAAGGGTTTCAATCAACTGCCTAGGGATGGAAAGATCAAGGAAAAGATCATTATTGGTCCATGTAGTTTAATAGAATTTGGTGAGTACGTAGATTCTAAATATTTTAACATCACGTATCATGGACTAATTCATCATGCATTTTATTGTCATGCAATCAGGGCGTCTTCTGTACAGTTTAATGTCATGTGGAAAGAAAGTTGGTAGAACCGTGTAATATTCATGTTTCAGGGACGGATTACCAAGAAAATCATGTGTAAATATGTGGTAACCAGGATAGGATATTCTTTTTATGCCCTATACATGAGTGGGGGAAGAAGGTGTAAACCATGATTCTGGGATCCAATGAGTCAGGAGGGATGAGGTGAGTCTTAAGATACAATTATCATATGGAAGTAGGAAAAACCTCTCTTTTAAAAGAACTTTCCTTTAGTTGATAGTTCATTTTGTGGGAAATGTATACAGAGCCACCGAGGCATAATTTTCATAGTCTAAAAAAGTTTTATGCATGACACTAGCCATCCATTTCCAATAGTAGTGGGTGATTATGGTGATCCAAGATTTCTCATGGTATGGAGTTTGATGAATGAAAAAGGGATGTATGGTCATGTGAAAAATATCTAAACTATGATTAGTTCTGAGGTAAGATATCCTCTACATAGACTTGATTCGTATCTAAGGGGAAGCATGGTATTTTGACACTTTCGGGGTGTAAGATTCTAGTTTTGAAATTTCATATATCTATTTGTATTTCACATGAAATATATTAGGGGGCCTATTTTTTCTTTGTATAGCAGTTGGACTAGGATGAAGGATCTGGGAATCTCTACATATCCTATGAGGGTAAGAATTAATCCATATATAGTTCTTGAAGAAAATTCCATGCATATGTCTGATCCATATGTGGGTAAGAGGGAATTTTTTCTAGGTGGAAGCTGGACCAGGATGAAGGATTGAGGAGTCACAATGTGTCATGTGGGAGAAATAATCAAGCTATATATAGTTCTTGGGGTACCCTATAGTTTTAGATATTGCATTAAGGGCATTGGACAATAGGAAATTTCTATGCCTATGGGGAATCCTCTTTCGATACTTTTAATCCCACATGAGTAGTGAGAAAAAATGGTCGGAAAGGGATTACTCTGTCACACAGGGGGATCATGAAGAGGGATGTGGTATTTTCCTTCAATATTTCACTACAGCCAGACCTAAGTTTGATGATCCAGGCACTGCTTAAGTATTCCATAGGGGCATTAATGAACCAAAATTAGGATCTTGCAAACAATATTCTTATATGGGCCTGATCTCTGCGTAGGGAGAGGAAAAATTTTTGGGTGGTGGCTGGACTAGGATGAAGAATTCAGGAATCACTACGTATCGTATGAGAGCAGGAATCAAGCCACATATAGTTCTATAAATACCTCCCTGTAGAGGTTTGTCTCATACACAGGGAGGCAAGGGAATTTTTAAACATTTTTTTAATGTGCCTATAGCATGCATGTATCCTTTGTTCATCTAGGGGGAACCTTTACCACTATTCCTAGGCTCACATGAGCTATTCTTGGTGTAAGAAATAAAAAATGGCCGGGGTCTCCTATTGTAATGAAGAGGTAGTTGAGAGTATAATAGAGGAATTTTGTTACCAGGTGGTGGCTAGACCAGGTTGAAAGATCATGGTGTCACTACGTGTCCCATCAGCGAATGGGAATCAAGTCATACATATTTTGAAGACAATATGTTCCCTATGACAATCTGAACTATTCATATGAAGGGTTAATAATTCTTTTTTTATGGTGGATAGACCAGGATGAAAGATCCTGGTGTCCCTACATATCCCATCAGTGAATGGGAATCAATATGTATGTAGTTCTGTAGTGTAGAATGGTAGGTGACTATTTCCAGAGGCAATGTCCTCTCAGATGAGAACATTGTTGGGACCATGAATTTTAATGTCATGTAGTTAGGACTCAGAATTTACCTACACAAGTATGGACAGTATGCAGGGATAAGGGCATTATTGAATTTTACTGGTGGTTGGATTGGGATGTAGAATCCAAGCATCACTACGTATCCTACAAGGGTAGGAATCAAGCCATATGTAGTTCTATGTACTCCCCATTCCAGTCTGACCTATGCATCGAGAGGGGGGGATTTTATAGAATGCTTTAAAGATGATGGGATTATTATACTCCACTATGATATTTCTATATGAGGGAGATCCTAACCACCATTCCTAAGATCACATGAGTTATATTCAGTGTGATAAACAAGGAGTGGTGAGGATTTCCATTGTAGTATAGGATCGATGGAGGATATAACAGAGGCATTCCATGTCATGTGATGGATGGAACAAGGCTTAGAGTCGAGGTTTCTCTACATATCCCATTAATGAATATGAATAAATTTGTACATAGTTCTCTAATAGGACCTCCCTACATAGACTCCAACGATACACAAGGAATGGGAGCCTTTTCCCCGTGCAGGGATCTGATTCATCCACAACAATTCATTGTTTAGTACATAGTGATCACTATGCAGTTTAACATGTTGTGGTTAGGATGAAGATGCTAAGCAGTTGAACATCATACAGTGTGGATGAAGATGCCGAGAAGTTTAATGTCGTGAAGCATGGATGACTTCATCTTGTAGTTTATTTTTATGAGATCAAGACATTTTCTGTAAAATTTAATGTCATGTGGAAAGGATGTAGTTGGAACTGTTTTGTTTAATGTCATGATTCTAAGACGGCATCAATAAGTTTACACAAAGTACTTCTCTAGGAACCTTGCATTGGTGGGAGTTGTGTTGAGTTGTCCATCCATTTAAATCTAGGCACAAGCTCCACTGAAGTAAACATTGTGTATAACATATAGTAATTACCATTATGTCTCTAACTTTGGAGGATTCTTCCCAAGTATCATCGGGGTTCTGAGAAGAAACACAATTTATCCTTCAAGGAAATATTTAAGGTGAACCTTCTTATTGAAGTCTCATGCAATCTGATTTTGGTAGACTTCCAAATGGTGAAAAGTGTGAAATATTTTCTCATCCAACTGCTCCAGCTCATCAAACCATTTTTGGTATTTCTCATATGTTGATAATTATTCACGGACAACGATACGGAGTGATGGTAGTTTAATTTCAATGGGCAGAACCACCTTTGTGTCGTAAACTAATGAGTATGGGATCACTTGAGTGGTGGTGTGGGTTGTGGCCCATTAATCCCAAAGAGCATAGATGATATCTTCCATCAATGATTTCTTACCCTTGTCTACCATCTTTTGGAGTATTTTGGATAAGGTCTTTCTGAAATTCTATATCTGTTTTTTGGCTGCTTCATGGTAGCGGGATGAATGGTTGGCTTCAATACCATACTCTTGGTAGAGTTTTTCCAATTCAATAGAGTAGAAATTGGTGTCATTGTCTGTAAATATTGAGTGAGGGACACCAAACCTAGTGATTATATTGGCTTTTACAAAGATGACAATGCTTTTTTCTCCAACTTCATTAAGGGGTTCATCTTCTGTCCATTTAGAAAAGAAGTCGGTTTTTTGAGAATAAACTTGAATTTTTTGTCCATGGTGGGAGAATATAGTCCCACGATTTCCATTCCCCATATGAATAATTTCCTGAAGTACTTATCTGTGTGAAGAAACTCTAGGGTTTGATGGATTAATTTGGCATGGACTTGTCAAGGATGACACTTTTTGATGAAATTAGCACAATCCTACATCATGGCTGGCCAGTAGTGCCCAAGCCATCAAATTTCATGAGAGAGTTTGGATGCTGATTGGTGTGCCCCATAAGTTCTAGCATGCACTTCATTCAGGATAGCAGCGGTCTCTTCTCTATCGATGCTCCTGAAAAGGACTCCATCAAGTCCTCACTTATAAAGGACCACTTTTTAGTTTGTGACGTCGTATATCATGAAATTGACTGCTTTTCTTAGGATATATTTCCTTCCAGTCCTATCTGGTGGGAGTTTTCACTTTTGAATATAGTTCGCAATTGGGGCTATACAGTCCATGGTATGACCGTACAGCTCAGAGATGGGGCTGATCTCATTGATTTCTTCTATCTTTTTCTAAACATATGGTAAAACAAACTGATGGAGGGAAATTTTGATGATCATTCCATTCTAATTCGGATCGGCCTGAGTTGGGGTTGTATTTGTTAATGTATCAGCTTGTGCATTCTATAAATAAGGGACATAAGCTGGGGTCGTCTCTAACGGAAATTCTACCATCAATTCTTGAACATGGTTCATCATAGGGATCATCTCCACTTTATTGATAGTGTAGTCACCATTTACATTATTGATGACTAGTTTTGAATTCTCAGTTGTCTTAAAGTGTTTGGATTGTACATGGATTTATATTTCTAGGCATATGATAAAGGCCTTGTATTCTACTTAATTTTGTGTGAACCCCTCTGACAGTAGGAAGAAATAATCTAGGACTGCCTTTTCCAAGGATACAACTATGACTCCCAGCCCCACTTTTTTGAGTCTGGGGTCATCCATTATTTTTCATGTCGTGCTTCTAGAAGGGTTTTCAAAATGAATTTCCCATATATGTAATTTATCATTAATATATAATACTTTCTCATTATGTAACTCAACATTTTTTGGGGCCACCTATATTAAGGGACTCTCTGTCAGGAAATATACTAATGATTGTCCTTTAATAGATATTTGAGGTATGAAATGTATATAAAACTATTGTAGGATGACTTCCCATCGTGACAAGTATCTAGTCAACATTGGAAGGTTGAGAATGTACTTGAGAGGGTTTCTACTAGATACCAAGTGGACCTCATGGTGATGTAGATAGTGCCTCAACTTATGAACCAAAAATATTAATGCAATTCATCTCTTCTTAATATTTGAATATCGAGTATCATTATCAATCATGGTTCAAATGAGATAATAGAGACTATTATCATTGTCGGCATCATTATTCTGTGTGAGGAAGGTGCCTAGGGATCACTCCAGGTCAGTTACATACAGAATGAGTATTCTTCCTTTGAGAGGAAGAATTAGCACCAGTGGAATCAAGAGATATTTCTTGAGATTTTCAAAAGCTTCCTGACAGTCTTCAATCCATTGATATTCTACCCCTTTCTTCATCAACCTATTGAAGGTAAATCACTTACCTACGAGGTTGGTTATGAAGCGCTGAATGTAATCCATGTGTCCATGGAGTCCTCTCAACTCATTGAGGTTTCGAGGTGGTGACATTCCAAGTATGTCCTTTTTCTTCTCAGGTCAACTTCGATGCCATGATGGTGTACGATAAAGCTGAGGAATTTACCTAAGGTGACAATGAGAGCACATTTTAGTGGGTTCATTTTTAGATTGTTATTTCGTAATTTATTGAATATGGTTTCAAGATTTTCTAGATGGTTGAAGTGTTTTCATGATTTAACCACCATATCATCAAAATAGAATTCAATGAACTTTCCCAAGAAGGGTTTGAAAATGCAGTTCATGGAATGCTAATAGGTGGCATCGACATTTTTCAAACTGAATGGCATAAACTTGTTGAAAAACACTCCTTGGGGATCCCTAAATGCGACGAATTATTGAACTTATTAGGCCATTCAGATCTGGTTATATCCTGAATAACCATCCATGAATGAGAGGCCTCATATATAGTAGTTTCATCGATCATCATTTTTGTGATTGGGACTGGGAAATAATATTTCAGATAGTTTCGGTTAAGGTCACTAAAATCAATGCAGACCATGTTCTACCTATTCTCCATCTTTATAGGTATAATGTTTTTTTAGCTAGATGAGATATTGGACCTCTTGGATGATGTTATATCTGGTGATCTGGTCAACTTCAGCCTCTATTTTGGCAACATTGGTCAGTTGTGTCCTTCTTCCATCTTTCTTGTAGCCACAGTGATCTTCTGGTGGGCCTAGGGGTGAGTGACCACCTCAGGATCGATAAATGGAATTTCCATATAATTCTAAGTGAAAACATATCAATTCTTCTTTAGTAACGAGGTGTGTATCTCTTTATCTTTGGAAGGCATGGTTGCACTAAATAGAGTGAGTCATAGGTCTTCCTCCATACCCATGTTTATTTTCAAAAATTTATCAATGGTGGTAGAGACACCTTCATAAAATTATAGAGGGGAATCCCTCTGGTCCTCTTCTTCTTCCTCCTCTACATCCTTATCATCTTTCTTTTCATATTCTAATGGGGAAACAATCCTCGAAATGATTTCTCCATAGTTGATGGAGGAACAACAATTTTGCTATCTAGGAGGTGGAAACATGACTTCTGCCTCATCCATTGGTGGGGGATTTTCCAAGGAAGATACATTGAGGGGTAAAAGAGTTTCCTCATCCTCATTGAGTGATGAGTCACTTCCTCCCATATTAGTGGAAGAGGCAGGAATATTATGGGATTTTGATGATAGTTTGAGGACATTTTTATCCGAACCTTCCCTATTATATAAATATTAAATGATCCTTTCAACATTATCAGGATTGTTATTCATAACTAAAATAATGAGGACTGTAGAATACATTTCTAAATCAAGACTTGTGTCCTCAATCTGATTGATAGGAAGTACATATTCCTCCCCAAGAAGCTTTAGGGGATCGGTGGTAACCATTTCTAAACTCTTTGGGGTGGAAAACCAATCCATTCTGTCATTTGAGAGTTGTTTCCTCTTTTTCTTGTAGAACCATGCATCAATATAGTGTGATCCATAGATGTAAAATGGAGCCTTATCGGCTTATAATGTCCCACTTTATCCATTAATTCTATATTTGAGGCACTAATGGTAATAGGAGGGTATTTTTGTGTGTTTTTGTATCTAGGGCCTCCCTAGTAGAGCGTTGAAGGCCTTATTATTTCAGAGCACCAGAAATTATGGGTGATCTATGAGGTCACTGAACCATGTTTTGAGATTTATTTAACCTAATTAATTTTACTCACTTTTTTCATACCCCAACAGGGTCATGGTGCAAGGTGTCAGATCACCCTCATTGCAGCTTAGTAGAGGAAGTGTCTGTAGTAGTAGAAGATTAACCCCATATCCATTATGGATGAATAATTTTTGGATATCAAAACCATTTATTGTTCTAGATGCATATAAGGGTTTGATGTGTCCCCTTATGATGTCATATTCATCTTGATCTGTGAAGGAGATAATTGTGTGGAATTCCACAGGATTGGGATCAATTTGGTAGACTTTAGTGGTTTCTGCTTCATATTAAAACTCTTGGGGACTCATCAAATATTCTATGAGAGCTTCACTGAGATTTACTGATAGAATTAGCACATCCATGATTAAGAGCATAGCTGGCACTAAAGTGAGCTCCTTCAGAATATAAAATTTTTTATCTAAAGGTTGATGCTTCCCAGCTTGGGGATGATCTTTCATAGGAGCTTTATGGGATTTAGCATTTGATGATAATGGGTTATCCCCTGGGATCGGAGCTGAAAAAGCCTCTTTCCTTTATGGATTGGGCTGGGAAGGTATACTCACCTACTGAGGTAAATTAGTCATTGGTTCTTTCTATCATAGATATTTCAGAAGGATTGGATTGAGGTGGATTCCTGTGGGGGTAGGGGAATTTTTTTGTCCCTTTAGGATCCACTGGAGGGTCCTTCCATAGGTTTTTGCAACACCGATAGTTTGAGCGGGGGTGTGCCCAAAAGCTTGATTTCTTCCATGGCCACATCTCCCTTGATATCCCTGGATTATGTGGTTTCTTCTTATGGAATCCTAATTGGGTTTAGAGAATTATGGTTGATAACTATATTTATTTTCAGAGAAGGGATCCATCAAGTGTATGACATTGAAGGATCCAAAAATTACCTACTCTTCTAATGATGACTTTGCCTCATAATTTGCTTCTAGTTGTACTATTTGGTGGGGCAGTGCCCATTATACCATTTGGTGGGGAGGTTCCCTTGGATTCTAAATTGATGGTAGGAAATATGACAGTGTAAAAACCAACTTTGGCTTTGGTGAATGTTTATCTTCCTTCACTTGCTTTCCTCCTTCCTGATTTGTCTACTTTTTGGGCGGTCAGCCTTTGGAAGATTGTGGGATCAAGGAGGAAGATTGTGTTTCATTATGATCCATTGGAGGCATGGTTGGTTGATTCAACTGTTTCTGGAGTATTCCATGAGCTTAATTGATAGTTTTATGAGTCATCCAACGTTCAAAATTCTACTAGTTTTTGTCCAAAAAAAATCCAATCCCCTTATTCGTCAAGATCAGTGGTGGAAACATACGCCACATGTGATGGCAGTGGTCTGAGATTGACTTGTTAGGAATCTATCATCTTTTTCAGGAGGTCCTTAAAGACAAAATACTCTGGAATATTGTGTCCCAATAACCTATGGAAGGGTAAATATTATAGTTGTTTATCAATACCTCCTTCATCATCCATCTTCAGCTCTAGTAACCAAAGAAAGTTTTAATTCATGGTGGCTATAAAGTAATTACGAATTTGATCGTCATGAAACGAGTAAACTTTATTTATGTGTTCCTTGAATTGATTTCTTTTGGCCAACCTCTACTCATCTTGACGAGGTGGAGGTGTCTTCTAACATCCAGAGGTCCCTGTATGGTTTAGTGGGGGCCTTGGAGCTGGGGCTAGTGTAGGAGGTGTCTTAAACATGACAGAAGTTGCTTCATCTCACCTGTCTATTTTTACTGAGGCTACTGGGGCTACCTGGGACTTGATATTAGTCTGTTTTAAGGAATATTCTATCCTTTGAGTGATGGTGGAGAAGTCCTTAAACCCATATGTATATTTCCTTGGAATAATTGGTGTTCGCAGCTCATCACTGAGGTTATCGATGCACGTGGACAACATCCCATATTGGGTGATTGGCCGGTTCAAGGAGTAAGTTAGACATTTTCATCTAGGGATGATGTTTAAGACTCTATCATTCTCTAACTATTTTCAGTTTAGAAGATCACTAACTATTGTCTTTGGAAACATTGAGATGAACAGAAATAGGAATTGGCATCTTAGATCCACTCCTCCCATTATTGAGTTATCTTGGAAATTGGTGTACTGGACAAAAGATGAACCTTGCAAGGTTCGCACAAATGATTTAATCTTCACAAATTCTTATTACTCTGGGGTTCCCATCATGGGATCACAGTAAGTAGAGTAGTGCATTAGATGCTACTATGGGTCCCCTAAACCATTAAATAATGGAAATATGGGATTCTTGAAATTTACTGGTGGGATATTGCTCACCAAGTCGTGGTAAGGTTTCCATTCTGTTTTTATCAGAGCGTGTTTCCCCTTCATTGCTTCCATTTGAGTTATCAATTTCTCTATGGTATTAAATATCCCTTGATGTATGTCTTTTTTGGACCTGAGCATGAGTGGGTGCATCAGGGGGTAATATTGGATGTGCCAGAATTACTATATCTTGAGGCGGATACCCTGCTGGGGGAATCTTCTAATGATTTTCCTGAATCTATTTTGGTTTCTTCCCTAATAAAGGGAAATATTGATATCCTTCCAGGATTGGGTTTAGATAGACTGATGGTCCCAGCACTACCTTGGATGAGATTTTCAGCCTTGCTTCGTCTTTCAGGATGATCCGGTGAGTTAGAGGTACATCTGATAGAAGTGTGTGTTGAAACTCCACCTTTGGAACATGCCCAGTAGGAATGATTTCTCTTAGAAGCTTAGCATTAATTCCCCTTAGCTCTTTCACTTCTTCCTCCTGTCGAGAGAATATCTCCTCAAGCATGGGAGAATCATTTTCATGAGGAGAAGGAGGTGGTTGTAGACCTTTTTATTGTTCCTCTCCTTATTGAGTATTCACATGGGAGGTAGTGGAGGATTGATTGAAGGGGCACCCAGATTTAAGGCAAAACATTGGTTTTTGGTGTGCACCCCTCCGAGCTCGGTGTGAACTGTCTCTGAAAGAGAACCCTCTTCTCCAATTTCCTCATTATTTGTATTATTTTCAACAAGTTCGATGGGGATGATATCCATGACGTTCACCAATGCATACTATATTGATTTGGTTTACCAGGTGCTAAGTGGTAGGGGGATTCTTACATCCTTTGTTGGATCTTCTCTGGCTATTTTGTGATACTATTTGAGTTTCTTGGAAAAGAGTGACTGGAAGGGAGCCTTGATATGACTTCACATTGAGCCTTTGTCCTAGGAGATTCGATTCATGGTATTGGTTACAGTGGGAGACCCCTCTATCCATTGTTATCCCTAATTAGGAGAAGAAATACATTTGTCTGGTGTTAATTTGAGGTAAAAATTCCCCATCCCTGTGGCCTGGGATTACTCCCATCCCTATATTGATGTGTCTTGGCACTAATTTACTGGTCTTATGCAGGTATTTTGTGTTAAAAATTCCTCTAGCCCTATGGGCTGGGGATGGTCCCATATTGTGGTGGTTGTTGCTTCCATTTCTACTTCCTTTATCTCACGCATTCCCATGCGGGTGTGAGACGGATATGGTGATAGGTTTACATTCGAATTTCTTACTTCTGAGGAAATTATTAGTGCTCGTTAATTGGATTCCCTTAGATAGTAAGTCTACTGGATATTCTCAGTGGACTAGCTCAAGAGCTTCTTGATGGGTTTCTCTCATCAGACTAGATTCTTCTGGGACTTACTTATGGCTAGTGCTTGTCAGGTGTTCCTTCTTTTCTGAGATAGGGCTTCATTTGAATTCCATCTAGGGATTATGAAATTGTAGGATGTCACTTCTTGTGGGTTCCACTGTATAGGAAGTGGGGTGAATTGTAGAGCTCTGTGTTCACCCCATCCTCGGATTTGAACATTGTTCGGGCCATCACCGATAAGGAAACGCAACTTGTGTAGTGCATGGAGGGAGGTCAACTCGAGGTATTTCTTTCACATTTCTAATTATGTATTTCATGCATATGGAAGGTATTATATGTCAATTTGATGTAAAATCTCTCCCATGACATTAAGATAATCTACATACCCATCTTAGGGAAAAAACTTTTCTTCTAATTGGTAGAGAGTTGTCCATATATTGAGGTGAATGTTATGCAGGCAATCTTCTAAAAACTCTTTTGGTATTAACTGAGAAGTGGTTGTGGTCCAATACATCATCGGTATTTCATCCCTATATAGTATTATTCTCATAAGAAACTCATCATGTTATCATTCCTCAAATTATCTTCTACTTGATTCACTTGGTGTGACTTCTCCATAGTTATTTCATTCTAAGAAGTGGGGTTAGCGGGAGTCTCATTGACATGTGAATGGTATGAGGGTGTCTCAAAAGATGAATGTAGACCCAGGACATCCTCCTATAGAGAATGTATATCACTTGAGATGGAGAGAGTATCACACACATCGTACTACATTTTTCCAAGAACCTCGACATATGAGGGCTTTCTCGCATTTGACCCGATGAAAGGAGGACCTTCTCACCGATGTAAATTTTGAATATAGGGAGGACCTTCGTATTCGGTTCTGTGATGGTGATGACTACCATCATGGGTTAATTTTTGGACATATAGGTGACTTCTATTGTGTATACCCTGGGGATGACCTTAAAGGCGCACCACGGAAAGGGGAGTACCTTCTTGATGCTTGGCGTTAGTGAGAGGAGGTCCTTCCCAATGATTGTTATCATGGAAAGGACTACCATCATAGATCTAGCTATAAGGAGAATATTTCTAGTGTACATAATATGGAGGGCATTCAAGATTTACTAAAATTAGGGGTGGGAATTATCATTTCTTGATATCACTATATGGAGGACCTTCATAGAGACTTTGGTCATGGAAAGGACTACCAGCACAGCTTGACGTCTGACAACAGGGAAAAACATATTTGTAGCCTATACCCTAGGGAGGACAATTAGGGTGAACTAAAGAAAGAGGAGTTCCTTATTACTATATGATCTTCTAGTCATAGAGAGATCTAGTCTATCACTCATTAAGTGATAAGCTCTCATGATCAGTCATTCTGAACCCATGAAGTAAGCCCCCATGGGTGATTTGGGGAGGACCTTTAGAGATTCTGGTAGTGACATTGCTGGGAAAACCATTGCAACTGCTAATTTCACTTCCATAATTTAGTAATAGGATAATAGGATCTTGAGCCTCTATTGATAAATGTTTAATAGTTTCAAGAACACTAGCTTGTAAAAGAGTGGGATCATGAGTATGCTCTTCATTTTCCAGTTGCCTTTGGTGCTTTTCATTTGTCTGTGATCTCTTGTGGGAAATTGGGGAAACCTGATTTTGGTAGTGACCTTTATGTATGGGACCCTATTTGATTGGTTCCCATGATGTAACCGGGATATGTCGATTAACATCATGAGTTCTTGCAGGGATATATTCTTGCCCTAGAGCGGCCACCATGTTGGACCGGAGTCCCCTAGTTAGAATGAGTATTTTTTCTTGATCTGGTTGTCCTTGTATCATAGAATATAGATTTTGACCATCCTAGATTAGAGCAGGGATGCGGGTCTACTATAGAGTGATTATCTGATTTGGTGGATAAATCACCCTGGTCGAGGAGACTGGGTCGTGGGCCCAACTTATTACTTTTTCCACCGACACAATGATGTCTTGACACGTCTAGAAAATATATTTTGGGATCGGAATATAATAATCCATCATGGAAAAGATGTGTTGAGATACTTATTTGGCTGGAACAGGTATGAATTCCCATTCTGATGTCAGAGTAGAAGTTTGTGCCTGCTCTGGACCTCCATGGGTTTCCAGTGGGTATTGATGTTTCTTCTATTCTGGGACAGAGGAACGAGTTCGTCACCAGTTGTCTTCTCCGGTTACCACCATATTTGGTTGGTGGGATTTGTATTTGTGAGTATGAATTTTTGTATACTCTATTTCCATTATATTTGTCTCATGGGCTTCATTATGTAGGAATTTGACTCTATTAATATATTTTTCCACCATATTTGGCTAGGGGGATTCATTGTGGTAGGAAAGAATTTGTAGATTCCTATGGATTGCTACCATATTTGACTGGTGGGCTTCATATGCATTAGCAGTGTTATATGAATGCCCATGGTTTTCCTCTCTATTTGGATGGTAAGATTTATTTCTATTAGTAGGGACTTGTACCTTCTTATAGCTGGGTGTCATTCTAGTTGGATGACAAGATACTTGTTCATTGGTATAGATTCTCATTTGATTATAATTTTCTTCTCTATCTATGTGGAAGGACCAAAGAGAACTGGAAGTAATATGCATTTTTTCATATTCTGACACCCTATTTCCATGGTGGGATTCATAGGAGAGATTGGTGATATGAATCCACTTATAAATTGTCAACGTATTTCTATGGAGGGATTCAGTAAGAGGGGAAGAGTTGCGTTACTTCCCATTATATGACATCATGTTTGTGTGGAAGACCTCTTCCCCATGAACTAGGGTGATAACCTATTTCTTATTATGTGTTTTCCACCATTTTCGGGCAGCCTGAGGGGCTCAGGTCCATTGGACTTTAGTAGGTTCCCCCCATCATGGGATCCTCTTTAGATCGAGGATATCAGGTTGTACGTCACTGGTGGTGATGTCCTCTGGTAGGGGCCCTTGTGCAGGGTTCATGTTAAACTTTTATGAATCCATCAATGGAAACCTCATATTCCTCCTGGAGATAAGGGAGGTAGTCTTCGTCACACTCTGAGGACAGGATCCCAAAATGATTTGAGACGTCCAGTGGAGTCGTCATGTGTTGGATCGCTGGCCATGGATGAAGAGGTGGCTGGAGGGATTTCACTAATTGGAGGGCCTACCTTGTAGCCTCCACCATGGGGAGATTACCATTTTGGTGGTACTCTTGAATCAGCATATTGGAGACCTAGATTTGAAGATACTGGGTAGGTGAAGGAGACATATCCGTCAGGGATTCAGTCACTTGTGCGGACGCTGATGCAAGTGTCTAAGAAATTTTTCGAGATGCCATATGGATTTAATAGGTCTCTGTGAAAGCTAAAAGATATATAACAAGCGCAAACAATGAAAAACCCATCAAGGTAGCATCTCATGATCACATTCATGATTGGTAATCTTGCTTGGCCCTCATTCTTTTGAATAAGAAAGGGGCTTGAGGGGGGTAACCCGCCACCTTGGTTAAGGATTCACACTGGGTTCACCATTTTTGTTTTGACCCGATTCACGTCATAGAATATAGGGCCATAAAAATGGTCTGACATGCCATATCCACCAATTTTTTATCATTGGGGTGAAATTGCTACCTTGGTTAAGGATTCATGTGAGGTTCACCATTTTTGTTTTGACCTGATTCAATTTGTAACAAGTTTTGGTTTGGGAAAGATGGTCCCATTAGGATTGTTCAGTATATCCTTTTTATGTTATGAATGAGGTGCCACATTTTCATGATCCTAGAAGGAAATTGTAGGGGGTTATGTGTGTTTCCAATCAGCCCATATCGGGTAAGAGGTCCTTGGATGGTCTATAATGGGTTTATTCATGGAGCAAAAAACACCCAACAACCCTGGTATCCATGAATCATGGACATGCTTTCCCAAGACAGGTGCTCGTTAGATGATGATTTGGCCAATGACACATAAAGACTCCATTGGTTGTGAGGATGGTAGGTCAGGCTCATCACACCATTTTGGGGTAAAATTATTGCCTACTCTAGGACTCTCTTATAGATTTAATAAATGTTCATATTTTCTAGAATCCTTGGTTCTTTCCCTAATAGTGTGTCTAAGGATTACCCCTAACTTGAAAATCAATCATGCATATACATGGATCAGGATCTACTAGGATAGTTCCGGTTTAATCCACGTAATGAGGTTCTCTAGAGTTTATTATCATCCATGGACGATGAGAGTTGTTTTGATTTCGGGGTCGAACCCATGAGATGGGATTCTTAATAATCCTTGTGAGAGGAACCGGAAGCCACATAGTTAGGTTCCACTTAACTGGACACATCAACTTTTAAGTTTTTGTAATGAGGACCCATCAATGCAGTTTATCATCATGCTGTCAAAATTTCTAAGCGGAAGATGCCTAGACAAGATTTCATGTGGGACTTATGTTGAAGCAGCCCAAAGCACCCACAAGAGATATGGTCTTTTGGGTGGATATAACTATACTGAGGATATGTCTTAGTGAACACTAGGGTGATTTAAGTATTGGTTTTGGACTTTAGAGAGGCTTCCTACATATTCCGGTTAGCTAGGTATCAAAGACCTCATATTTTGGTTTATATTGGGGATTATACCATTAAGGAGGCTCTATTTTTGGGGTAATTATTGGGGATTTTCATTTGAAAAGCACCCCCTTAATCTCGTGCCTTCATTCATGTATCCTACTTATCCTATTTTAAAGCAGGAATCAGTTTTCTCATAGTTCATGGTTGTGGATTACGAGTAGAAGCTTACCATTTTAAGGGAGGAATGATCTCTTATTTCACGGATGAGATGATATGGAGCTCGATCCTAGATAAAGTCTTCCTACGTATCCCATTCTTGTTGGGAATCAGAGTTCTCGTAGTTAATGGTTGGGTTGTTTGAATTGAGAGAACATGTTTGGGAGATACCTAACACTGATAGGGGGAGAATCAGTGTTGGGGACTTTTTAAACCAATTTCAACTTCTTATCACTTTACCTCTTGACCTGTTAGGATCTTGATTCTATTGTTCTATTTTCCCTATCGCATGCAATAATATGAAAGCAGTAAAAATAGCACATGATGTTTTTACATGGTTCACCACTCCTTAAGAGTGCTACATCCTTGTCGTGTATGGTAATGACTAGTGCACAAATTCTCCACTATAATATAGTAACTGTTATAGTGGGTTGACTAGGAAAATAATCCTCTAGTCAGTGTGGCTCCCTACACTTGGAGGAGGGAAGGAAATAATTGCTTCATAGTGTTTCTCCCTACACTCAGAGGGGGGAAGGGGAACAATCCTCTTACAACTTGAAATGAGTAGGATATACCCTTACACTCGCTGATTCTTTATACTGCCAGTGTAGACAGTCTCTTACCGCCTCTAGCTGTTTTATTATACTACCTCTGAATACAATATTTTCTCTGCTAAATGATTTGGCAACACCAAAAGAATCTTCCACCTATTGAGACCTATTGGATGCTACAGTGCTACTTTGTACTTCCACAACCTTCTTCTTCTCCTTGTTACTTACTTAACATCATGAAATTAACCAACCACTTCTTTCTCTACAGCAAACCTGTAAGCTACACACTCTTATTCTTTTACTTCTTCAATGAAAAACTAGTTGCACTGAAACCTGCTCTTCTTAACAGTTTATCTTTCAGTGAAAAACCAAATGCACTGAACTCTTATTCTTCTTATTCTTTCTATAATCAATATTTCTCTTTATTATTGTTAAATCAATGAAGTGCACCTCAACTTAGAATCATTACAGTTGACCATAAGCTAGTAAGAACTTCTAGCACAACTCACATCTTGCGCGTCAATCCCTACTTGTGTGCCACCATACTTGCACGCCTCCTTGCTTGTGTGTCACCAACTTCTTGACCGCCATAATTATGCACAACTCAAAACTTGTGCACCACTTTGGGGTTAGAAACAACACATATATTTCACACAAATCCCTTCTTGCAATCCTCTTACAACTTGTGCTCCACTTCTTCTTGTGCGCCACTCTGCTTGCGCACTACTATACTTGTGTGCTTCCCTACTTGCATGTCACTCTACTTGTGCGCCTTATGAATAATTCCCAACGTGTGCAACACTTCATCTTGTGTGCCACTTTATACTAGTTGCACAATCAGAGATCAAATTTTATCTTAAGTGTTGAGCATAGAAAAATGAAGAGGCTAGTCATCTATTAATAGGCATTTTGGTGACTTGCGCGCCACATAAACTTGCACGCCATTCCTACTTGGGCACTGCTCCGTCACTTGCACGTTGATCCATCACTTGCGCATCGCTCCATCACTTGTGTTCCACTTTCATTCCTTTGTCATATTTTGATGTGTTGGTGTTGAAATATGACTTGCGCGCAACATACACTTGTGCGCTGCTGATACTTGCGCACCACTTCCTACTTTCACTCCACTCTTTAACTTACATGCCACTTTCATTACTTTTTCAAAAACAATTCTTTACTCTCCATATCCATCATAAGGATTTCATCACAAGTTATCCAAACTTATGATATTTGTTAAAAAGAAATCATAAAATCCTCATCATAGTTATGGTCATTCTCATAGTTCCAAGCCCATGCACTACTTAATTTCTTATCTTCATCATGAAGAATCATCCTTCTTTCTTCTTATACTCTTTAGAATATGAATTCCCAAGTATTTATTCATCCTCACTTCAAGTCCTCAATTCCTTTTTAGAGTCTTAATTCTAAAGAACTTCAACCATATCTCTTCATCCAAAAGTGGAGGCTTGAGGCCTCTTCAAACACCTTCAATGTTATAGACAATGTATCACCTTTGATACATATATTTGGAACTTTAACACTATTCAATGATCATATAATTTCAAGTAAATGTGTAATGCATGATCATAATAGAATTACAAGCCCTTTAACACTCTCTATTATTCTTTTACCATCATTCTCTTATTCATGAAAATCATATGATTCAAGTAATCTTTTTCATGGTTCTCATGCAATCATGAAACATTTCATGGTCTTATTCAAATCCTCATTATTCTTCAATCATCATCAGATGGAAGATACATTACCTTAATTCATTGTTGTAAACAATGTGTTACATTTTAAACAAGTTATTTGAACTTAGGATCAGTTCAACAATCATCTGAATTTAAATTAATCTTCTTGGAGAATTGTTCAAGTATGAAATCCAATGCTATGATTCCATGACAATTTTCCAGGAAACCTCACTTCAGCCAATATCCATTAACTTTTTAGTCCTTCTTTATCTCCTTCTTCATTTTAACTAGTATTGACAACTGTTGACAACAAATACGATCTTCACACACAAGGTGGTCCCAAAAATCTCCCCTTTTTATTTTGTTGTAAATACCTTAATGTCTCCTCAAATGAATGTTTCAATTTCAAAATGAGAATCTTCTATCCCCCATTTACTTTTCAAACATTCATTTCACTTTATCTCCCCCTTATTGACAAGAAATACAAAGTTCATGGTATAGAGGGTTTCAATCCTTACTTATGTAGTGTGACATCAATAATTTCACTCTAAGTCTACTTGATCAAAGCTTGATTTAGAAAACAAGAGGATTTGATTTAGACAAAAAATATGTCCATTATCAACTAATCATGATACCTCATGAGATGAGATGTCATACACTTGTCTTAAAGGGTTTTCCACTTTAATTCCTGGATAAAGATTTTGAATGTGATAGGAAATAATCAACCTAAAATTACTACACTCACTTCAACAAATGTATCAAAAACATTCAATTTCAATTGGTAGGCTAAGTGACCTTAGGGAACTTTCATTCTTCTAATGTCACTGATTGACTTAGTTACTCCCCCTTTGTAAAAAAATCTTTATTTTGAGTAACCAAGGATGAGATATTATGAAACAACTTACCTTTTCCAATGACATGTTATTCAATCAATTTCTAGAGTAATTGAATTTGATCCCTATTGAAGTTGATACTGATTGAAATAATAACTTTTTCAGCTTCTTCATATGTCTCCCCCTCAAGGGAACACTCTTCATCATCTTCATCAATGATGATCCCTCATCATATTATTATCTGAATATCAATTGAAAAAAATTCCATGGATGACAACTTTTTCAGCTTTGCTATGAAGAGTAGATAGAAATCACTGCTTCTCACGTTCTCCCCTTGAGAACTTGATTCACCTTCAATTCCCTGTATTATTAGAACAAATACAATACATAAATATTTAAGGGAATAAGGTGGATTCTCCTTTCTTATTCAATGTGAGCAGGCAGGATGGGATCATTTTCTCAACCAATAGGCTCCATCTACTCCACTCCTCAAATTTTTACATAAAATCTTTAATTATGATTGTGGTTGTGTGGATCTCAATACTTCTTCCATTTTTTGTGTGTGAATCTTCTTTCTTCAAGATATTTCCAATCATATGGATCTCTTGGTGCAATTTTCATCCTTTTGATAAGTTCTTCATAGGCTAGAATAAGTTCAATGAAATTTTTAACAGTGTGACCAGCCTTATTACACCTCACACACCGAACTTCCTAAACATGAGAGTTTCCCTTTGTTTGCAACCTCTTATTCACCTTTTCTTTATCATGTAGAATCTTCTTATTACTTTTTTTACTAGCATTAGCCTATTAATTTTCTTCATTTCTCATTATTTATAAATATTTAGGCCAAATAACCAATATTTCATTAGGAACTATGGAATAATGTTTTTAATTTCCACAGCTTCTTCAGAGTTTCATCCTTCTTGATTGTTCTTTTGGACACATTACCCATCAACTTCATTGATTTTGAATCCAAGGACTTCTCAGTTTTCCTCCTTGTAATATTCTTGGTAGTATTTTCTTTTGGAAAATACTTTTGATTATTTCCAAATATAGCTTCTTCATTATCTGCCAGCTTCTGTGATCTTCTATTCTTATTATCTTTGAATACATTCTGAGATATGCAAGCACCATTCTTGTGACCACTCCCATTACATAAGTCACCGATGTTGTCCATCATTCCAAATCTATTTATAGTATAAATATACTTCTAGATCAGTGGATGCTACTTCTTCTTTTCCATATTTCTCCCCTTTGAGATTGGATTTATCTATTCTTTTACATTTAAGGGATTATACCAACAATCCAGGGAAAAATTCGCAAATCTGTTGTAGCACCATCATTGACCCAAAAATCTTGACTTCTTGATATCTTCTGTGTTAGATTGCTGAGACCTCTTCTTGATGTGTTGTTCTCTATCTGTGAAACCATCTTCCATATTCTTCTTCCTATACACCCTATCCGTGGTGGTAATAATCACATCACCTTTTCTCATCCATACTTGTTTAGAGTTTTTCATCAAATCTATACTTTTTATAGAAACACTTTTAGAGGCATTAGTGAAAGTTGACATGGATGATACCTTCAATTTCTCATCTTCTTATGATAGATCAATGAGTGAAGACATGGTCTTCTTATCACATGTTGGAGGTATTTTTATAGTAAAAACCTCTAGTGAGCATTGAGTACTAGAAGCAATTGTTTCCTTCTTTTTTGGAGACTCAATATGTGTCTTCTCAATATTGTTCAACTGAGCTTCCAACTCTAGAAATCTCATATTGAGGATGAATTTTTAGTCTTCAATCATAGTCATATTATCTTCATAATCCTTCTATAATATTTCAACTTCCTCCTCATGAATCTTGACATTGTTTTCTAACAGAGTCATGTTCCTTGATCTTCTTGAAATTTTCTTCTAGATATAACTTTTTGACTTCAGTGCTCCATTTCATCTCATCTTCAAGTGAATGGATCTTCTCTTCCAGATTCTTATTGACTCCCTATTTCTCCTCAACTTATTTGAGCCATTTTGAGGAAATTATTTCAAATTCTCTATTTGTTTCTTCAAATGCTTCAACCAGTCTAGAGAGCTTTAGACATTCAACAATTTTTTCTTGCAATCCCTTCTCCAAAACATCATTTTTCTTCTTCCAGCTGGGTGAAATATTCCTGTATACATTGAAATACTCCAAAAACAAGGGATGCACTTTCTTTAGGTATATCATATAGAAAATCTATTAATCTATAAACAGATAATTCTTGATAGATTTTAGATTGATCATCACCGCTCGAGCTAGTATTTTCATCATGTGAATAGTTTTAAAATGTACTAAAATATATCTCATAATCACTAGAGGAAATAAGGTTGTCCATATTCTTGGGGAAAACATGATCCACCATCTCATTACTTTCCAGGTGTGATATTTCTTCATAGTTAGCAAGGCATTGAGATATAGATACTTTCTCTTATTTAGATAGGAGGGACTTCTTCTTTAGATTTCTCTTATCATTATTTCTCATATTAATCATGGTTTTGGTAGGTATATAATTATTCTCATAGATAACTAACTCTTCATCAAAACTACAGTTCATTGATGACTCAGGAAAGAATATCAAGTCTTCAAAATAGAATATCTTCAATGTAGGGAATCCAACAAAGGTGAACCTGGCTCTAATACCAATTGAGAGGACCAGTTTGGGATATTCCTAACACTAATAAGGGTGAATCAGTGTTGGGGACTTTTAAAACCAATTTCAACTTCTTATCCATATACCCCTTGACCTGTTAGGATCTTGATTCTCTTGTTCTCTTTTTCATGTTGCATGCAATATTATGAAAGCAGTAAAAATAACACATGATATTTTTACAATGTTCACCACTCAATATGAGCAGATGCGTCCTGACCGTGTAGGGTAATGACCAGTTCACTTGTTCTCAAATATAATTTAGTAACTGTTACAGTGGGTAGACTAGAAAAATAGTCCACTAGTTAGTGTGGCTCCCTACACTTGGAGGAGGGAAGAAAATAATTTATTCCCAGTGTTTCTCCCTACACACAGAGGGGGGAAGGGAAATAATCCTCATACAACGTGCAACGGGTAGGATATACCTTTACACTCACTAGTTCTTTATACTGCCAGTGTAGACAGTCTCTTGCAGCCTCTAACTATTTCTTTATACTACCTCAGAAGACAATATTCTCTTTATTAAAATTTTTTTCAACACCAAAATAATATTCCACCTTTTGAGACCTATTATATGCTACAATTCTACTTTGTTCTTCCATAGCCTTCTTCTTCTCCTTGTTACTTACTTAGTAGTATGCAAGTAACCAACCTATTCTTTCTCTACATCAAACCTATAAGCTACACATTGGTCTTCTTCTTCTTCTTCAATGCAAAACCAGCTACACTGAAACCTTCTCTTCTTCACACTTCCTCTTTCAGTGAAAAAACAATTGCACTGAAATCTTCTTCTTCTTCTTACTAGAATCACAAGTTCTCTTTGTGGTTGTTAAATCAATGAAGTCCAGCTCAACTTAGCATCATCACAGTTAACCAAAAGTTGGTAAGAACTTCTAACACAACTCACAGCTTGCGTTCCAATCCCAACTTCTACGCCACCCTACTTACGTGCCTCCCTACTTGCGCTCCACCTAGTAATTTTGTGCCACAATTGTACACAACTCACAACTTTCAAACTAATTCAGGTTTAGACACAACACACTTGTTGCACACAACTCCCTACTTTCATGCCTCTTACAACTTGTGTGCCACTTCTTCTTTCACACCACTCTGCTTGAGCGCCACTCTACTTGTGCACCACTCTACTTGTGCACCTTATGAATAACTCTTGACTTGGGTGACACTTAAGCTTGTGGGCCAATTTCTAATACTTGCACGATCATAGCTCAAATTTTCTCTTAGGTGTTGAGAATATAAAAATGATGAGGCAAGTCATATATTTATAGGTATTTTGGTGAATTGCACGCCACTTACACTTGTGTGTCATTTCTACTTCCGCTCCGCTCCATCACTTGTGTGTCGCTCCATCACTTGCGCGCCGCTCCATCACTTGCATGCCACTTTCTTTCCTTTGTCATATTTTGATGTGTTGATGTAGAAATATGATGTGTGCACCACATACACTTGTGCGCCACGAATACTTGTGTTCCACTTCCTACTTTCACGCCACTCTTGAACTTGCGTGCCACTTTCATTCCTTTTTCAAAAACACTTCTTTACTCTCCCTATCCATCATAAGGCTTTCATCACAATTTCTCCATACTTATGATATTTGGGAAATAAAAATCAGCAAGGCATCGTCATATTTATGGTTATTCTCATAGTTCTAAGCTCATGCACTACTTAATGTCTTCTATTCATCTTCAAAAATCATCCTTATTTCTTCTTATAATTTTTTGTAATATGAATTCCAAAGTATTTAATTCATCCTCACTTCAAATCCTCAATTCCTTTTTGTAGTGTTAATTACAAATAACTCCAATCATCTCTCTTCATCCAAATGTGGAGGCTAGAGGCTTCTTCAAACACCTTCAATGTTGTAGACAATGTATCACCTTTGATATAATTAATTTTGAACTTTAAGAAATATTCAATGATCATATGATTTCATGGTAATGTGTAATGAATGACCATCATAGAATTACAATCCCTTCAACACTCTCTATTCTTCTTTAACCATCATTCTCTACTTCATGAAAATCATATGATTCTTTTCTTCAAGTAAGCTCTTTCATGGTTCTCATGAAATCGTGAATCATTTAATGGTATTATTCAAATCCTCATTCTTTTTAAGTCATCCTCAGATGGATTATACTTCACAATTCTTCATTGTTGTAAACAGTGTGTTGCATTGGACACAAGTTCATTGAACTTAGGATTAGTTTAACAATCGTCTGAATTTAAATTAATCTTCTTGGAGAATTTCTCAAGTATTACATCCAATGCTATGATTCCATAACAATTCTCTAGGAAACCTAACTTAAGCCAATATCCATTAACTTTTTAGTCCTTCTTAATCACCTTCTTCATTTTGACTAGTATTGACCACTTTTGACAAAAAATACAGTCTTCATACACAAGGTGGTCCCAACACGAATATTGTATCATCACAGACCTTTAAGCCCACATAAGTCATGCTTAGTGTGAGAAATAATAGGATGTGAAAGATTAAACAAAGGTGCACTTTCCCTTCTCCACTGAGGGAAAATTAGGAGGGAGATGGTTGAATAGGGTGTGTCTATGAGCCCAATGAGAGAGGGAAAGGGGCTTTGAATGTGTCATCTCCTAACTCATATTGATATCTAGGATAGTCGCATCTGGTGAGATATCTAGAAACATCCCATGTTTTGTCAGAGAGGGGATAAAGTGACACCTACCATAAATATGATAGGGGATTATCTCAGGAAGAGTGCCCTAAAATGAGTTCTTAGAAAGGAGAGAGGCATTGCTTCTCATCAAAGGGAAGGCAGGTGTGATCCTTTTGGCTTGTCATTGTCCCTTATTGAATGGAAAATACAATGATTACTCTTGATCCTTAGAATGGGTAGGTTCACATCAGCATACCTAGGTTAGACTTTGGGTTATTTTGGAAATGTAGAATTAAGGATTTACTAGGGGGCCAAACCATTGTGGGAAATTCTTTTACACCCCCTCTTTACTCTGGAATGTAGACTCATAAGGTCACTCCAATGCGCCCAAAGATCTGGTCATATGGGTCCAGTGGATTTGAAAGAAGCTTTGGCTTGATGTCAGTGGACTGGTTAGCGGATTTTCTATGGATGGTGTGATGGGAATGGAAGGACAAACTTTGATCCAGATGGTGGAAACCTCAAAGACACCATATTATGCATACCATTTTCTCATGCGGGGTGGGGGATTTCCTATATAGCGTACTGTTATGTGGGTGAAGGGGTCATTTGTGTACCAAAGTGGTATGCAGACCTGGATGCAAGTCACTGCATACCATGGCAGTACACTATCTTAGGTTCCATCTGCATAGCATGGTGCTATGCGGTGCAGGGTCCTATCCACATAGTGATGAACCACGTGGATTTCAAGATTGAAGGAGGGCTTGTGTCGCCCCGAACCTATTCCACATGTAATAATAATATATTGGTTTTTTTCTATTTAATTTTTATGATATCTAAACAAAACAATATTTATAAACACAAGACTTTCCTTATTCAATGAACATTGAAAATGATTACATTGCTTCAGGGATAGGAGAATCCAACTAACCAAAAATACTCACTAAAAGATCTATTAAAATTACATGGAGACCACCAAATACAACAAAATGCCCAAGATAATAATGGGGGTCCTTTGGATCCGTCACAATGAATATCAGTACATCCAGGACCACCAAGAAAATGTTGAGCATCGGAGGAATGATGAGCACCATCTTCTTGTCCCAACGTTTGAAATTGGAATACCCTAATTCATGTTTTTATAAGGCCTAAGTAAAGTCTATCATTTCCTCCTTTAGGTGACCATTGAGTCTCTAACGTCCATAAGACCATATATCCATTGGGTTTTCTAGTAGTTCAAATTAAAGTATCTTGGTATAATGTGTTTTCTAAGTGTTTAAAGTGTGCATTGAAGTTACAACTATAAATATGTTTTTAATAAAGTCTTTATATATATATATTAACGAAATAATGATTTAAAGTTTAAAATGGGTTTTAATCATAACCCTTGTGTTTTAAAATAAATACCAAGAGAAGTATGTACTTGGTACTACATGGTTTTGGTACAAAGAAACATATTTTTGAGTTTTAAATTGTTCTTTGGACAAATGAAAATAATAACTATTGTTGTATTTTATATTTTACCTATACTTAGTGAATTATGTATTTAAATATTTCAAATGTCTTGAAAAGATTTTATAAATGTTTTCATCCCTGGATGTATAAAAACAAGGTCTTAACTAAAACTATGTTTTTGATTTTTATAATACTAATATCATATTTTCTTTATGATGTACAAAACTTTTATTTATAACTTTGTGTTTTAAAAATTTATTATTTATAAAACTACATAAAATATTGGTTTTAGGACTTTTCTTAGTCATAATAGAGAATTCATATTCTTTTTTTGAAGACACCTATATATGTATATGAAAACCTGTTTCAATGTTTAACAAAAATGAACTTTTACATTGCCAAAAAATTGGGTGCGTACCCCACCTAGCCAAGGGTCTCCTCTTAGGTACCCGCTCAAGGCCTTGGTGGGAATATCACACTCATCCCCTGGAAAATGGCCCAGGGCAGTACACACATGGTTCATGCTAAGCCGCACACAGAGGGGGAGTAGTAAGCCTTAAGCACGCACAGGTGTGTGTGTGCAAGGGAACCAGAGTGCGCCACCGTGCAGGGCGACATGACGGTAGGGGTAGGCACAGATCGCACCCGCAAAACCTGGTACAGGGTGGTATCAGGAGGGGGGAGGTAGTATTCAGAGCTATGGTCAGGAGATCCAGGATTATAAGGGAGCCGCAAAATCCATCCCGTTTCAATGTGGGATTGAAATTTTAATGTGGGATCACGTCTAGATCGTCATATCATGTCGCACGTGATCTGAGTCATCTGATTGGTTCGGTCCTCGATTCCTAGTAGCCTTAGATTATCCTCTGAATTTTTACCATCCATTTGATCCATCTGGATATAATCATGACCTTTTCAAAAAAATTAAAACACTTCATCCCTCACAGCTGTCTGATCAAATATGATCAAATCTAGATTGTCCATCTCTTTTTAAATCTCTGAATCATCCCTAGTCATCCGATCTGACCCCACTTAATCTGGCATGTCCATTTCATTCTTAGTTTTCTTCTACGTCGGCTTTTTCTTCTTCCTCCCACGTGCACCGCACCAGTAGCCATGTTACTCTTTCTTTTCATTTTTTTCCAAACTCGTGACCCCGGGTGGCCCCTGTTGTCTCTCGTTTCCCACAAGACCGGACTCCCTCTGTCTTATTTTAAACCAAGGATTCTCAGTTTTCCTTTAAAATTTCATTAAAGATGTATTATATCTAATTTATATATACAACTCAATTTGTACTCAAACCCTACGGGTTCTCCACTCTCCCATGCCTCCATCGAGCTTCCCCGGACCTCTCATCCTCCTTCGAACCAAGTAAGGGACCTAGATTGTATTTCCTTATTTTGGTTTGGATATATATATATATACATAGATTTATACACATATACATCTATAAATGTGATTGAGTATAAGACCCACTGACTTCTTCTATGATGGTGAATCTTTAGTGTTAAATGTGTTATTAATCATTTACTGAACAAGGGTTTGAGTTTTTATGTGTTGATAAATATATATTTGTCAATGTATATAAATGAATTTATTTGTATATATTTCATAATAAAACCATTTATATTTTTTGGCACATTTTTAAATTAATGAACCCCTGAGTAAATAATGTTCCAAATCTATTCAAAACATGTAAGTGTCATTAAATGGTTAGTATAAGACCCTTATGTACACCATGTATATTTTAGTTATATGAATATATATGCATATATATAAACTTGGATCCAAAATCTATTTTAGATTTTCCAAATATTTTTGATAATGAATGTCAAATGTGGTTTTTGAAATATGAAAGGATTTTATTTAAAAAAAATATAATCCTTTATATACACCCTTGTGTATAAATGGATTACACAACACAAAACCTTAAAAAATTGGATTTTCCAAATTTTATACTTTTGATGTGTTTGGTAATTATGAAGAATTCATGAGTAATAATTTTTGGGATTTTCCACTTCTATATAAATATGTCTAAAGTGGAAAAATGAGTTTGGGAATAAATATATTCCTTAACTTGTTTCAAATAAGAATTATCTTCAAGTTAAGAAAGTGGGTATTTATCTACCCACATTAGTATTTCAATATTATTATAATTATGTAAATTCTATATATGAATATATATGTATGTCATACTTATTTTAATAAATATTAAATGGTAATGTTTTAGTAAGTGGTGTGGTTTATTAGAATGTTTTTCAATCTTTAACATTGTGATTAAATAATTGAGAAATACCCTTGAGGTATGTTAATACATGAACATGTGAGTATTGGGTGTTTAGACAACTATGTGTTTAATACTTAAAATGAATATTTTTATTTACCCTAAATCAGTTATATATACAATCCTTGATGAATTTCCTTAATGCATTTTTGGAAACTAAAATGTTTACCCTCATAGTAAGAATTTTAGAATTTAAGGGTTATAATTTTATGTGAAAAACCTGTATTTTATGTGATTTTGTTATTTTCACATGAGGTATAATCTTCTTATCATACTTTTCATTTATTTATATATCCATTTAGTTTTTAGTATTGTTATTAACACTTATATTCATGACTCACTTTGTATATGTAAATGCTAAAGAATGTAATCAAACTCAAATGTCATTTTATGGAATAATGAATTAAATTATTCAAAGTCATATGGGAGACTTTGAATAATATGAAATGAGAAATAAAATTATTCAATGTGGTATGGGACACTTTGAATAATATGAAATGATAAACCAAGTAGTATGTGACACTTGGAATGATAATTTATTAGTAATTTAATAAATCAAAGTGGTTTAATGCACTTTGATTTAAAGAATTGGGGAATGCATTGGACTTAGTAAGTGTCGGGTGGGGCCCTCTATAGCCCCTCAGTTCATCGGAAGGTCTCTGGAGATAAATAAATGTGGAATTGGTTGAGGCCTTTCCCAATTATGATTTATAGATTTTGGCCGAGGCCTTAATCATATTATACATCTTGGCCGAGGCCTTGACAAATGTTTCAGAATGTCCGACATATTCACTTACCTCTTTATGACTATGAAATTTAATTAACCAAGTTAATATTTGACTATTAGAATATTCATGGTTAAAGATCTTGTACTTATGAGAATCAAAATAATTAAATGCTTATGGTATAACATGTATTCAGAACTCAAAGATTTATTTTCCAGTTTATGATTTACAGTTAGTAAGGAAAGATTTAGTTTTATAATTTTTTGCACAACTCTAATCATGTATTACACTCAGTTTTAAATTATTTACTTATACTTTCCCATGTCATACTTATTTATGTTTTAATGACTCTTAATTTATATGATTCACACCATATATTCTAAATGAGAATTCTTATGTTTGTATCATATTTCATTGTAACTCTGTTAGTGTTCCTAGAAATGTTCACTTATAATTCTTGGACAAATGTTATGTTATGATTTAGGTGTTACAGCTTTCATTAAGAAATAAAAATTTGGAAAAAATTAAAGGAATGTTTTCAAAAGGTTTTTTTTGATATATTAATTTATTTTAAAACCCCTTATTGGGCATTCAAATGCTCACCCTATGTTTTATCTTAAATTTTATAGGTTTAGTAGATTTGAGATACATTGTTGGGTGGCAACTTTGTGGAGATTCTTTTCCCTTTTAGTTTTGAAGGAATTTTAATAATTGTATCTAGTTCTCCAAAACCTAACCCAAAAATATTCTCTTTAGTGGAAAATGATGTGTAATGATTAGCCATTCTTTTATATATAAAAAAGAAAATTACACACCATGTTATATGTGAAACTGCACCGGCTATGGGGCATTCAGGGCTCAGGGCGTGACAGTTGGTATCAGAGGATTGGTTTAGATTTCCCTAGAAAATTAAAAAAACATTAAAAACTTGATTATGTATTATAATTAGAAATTTCCCTAAAAATTTTATATGTTAGATGAATCAAGACTTATGTCTCTTCCAATGGAATTATTAGAAACGATAGTGGGAAAATCATGTCTAAAATGCTACAAGGTTTTTGAAAACCTTCGTTTGTCATGAAAACACCTCTACCGTATATCCAATTCTCCTCATGTACTACAACTCCACCGAGTAGGAGGATTCTACTATTTTTGCTGATGAAAGCTCAATTCTCATTCTATTAATGGAAGGAAAAATATTTTCAGAGTTTATTTAAATGCTTCACCCTAGGCGGGAATGCTACATCTTGAAAGGACTTCTAGGAGGCTGCCCAAGAGGGTGACCCCCAAGCAGCGTACCTATGTGAAATCTCAACTTATGGTCTCTGTGGTCAAGTTATGGACTTTGAAATTTTGGGGGATGATTCTTTTTAATTGTTTTACTGACTTCAAGTTCATACTTATGTCACTCAATGTGATACATGACATGCTTATCTCACACTGAACTTCATATGTTCACATGCGGTTAATCCTAGTTTCCCGCATTGCATCTTGACCAAAGAGATTGAAGAATTTATAACCTCTTTGGGGATCCCCTTATCTTGGAATTAGGTAAATTTCCAACACTGGTGAAATCTTTGGAGTGTCATCATGGAGGATGTCCGGAAATCCAAACTCGTGTTTTGTGAGAGGGAGTGAATAGTTATGTAACACCTTGGGATTTATGAACTTTGTATAATTGGATAATTTAATGTGATACATTATGTTTTAGTACTTTAAAATTCTATGTTTTAATATGGTCATACTTTACTGAGTAAAACATGACTCTTGAAAATTTTCATATGGAAGACATAAGTTCACCAACCAACCTCTTCACTCTCCATGTTTAATTATTAGAACGCATAATTGTGGAATCATATTTAGAAGACTATGACCCATTTGAAAACCTACACCTGACTTGAAAATGAATTTATAAAGTATACCTCAGCTCAAATATCCTCTATTCCTACAAATGAGAGAGCTACATCTATCACTGTATTGAAAATACTCAATTTTCAGAGTATAGACAAAGGGGGAAGTACTATGAAGGACTTTTCTTATGCTTCACCTTATCTGAGAACTATCAAGGTTTGAGAAAGTTTCAAGAATCTGCTTTAGAGGGTAACCATCGAGCAAACTATGTGATCCAAATCCTATGTTTTTCTATGTATGTAATTCTCCATGACATTCAAATTTTCAAGAATGATATAGTTCGAGGGATTTATAGAGATCTATCCAAATCTCAAATCTCTGATCTCCACACCGCACAAGCCTTTCTCTAGAAACCTGAATGATTTTATGCATAGGGATGACCCTAGATTCTATCAGTGCTCTCAGATTATTTGGTTCAAAGAAGTCGAGGGACTAAAAACCAATCTAGGTATCCACTTGGGGGGTTTTTGGCAGATTGTTCTCATTGGCCGACTTTGTGAGGGAATGTTGGAAGTGATGTGTGTCTGGTTTTGTTGGTGTTTTTGTATGAGTATTTTAGAATTTCAAGGGCACAATTATTTGAAGGGGGGATAATGTGACACCTCAAACCTATTCTTCTTGTAATTATAATATCATGGTTTTATTCGATTTAATTTTTATGCTAACCGAACAAAACAATACTTATAAACATAAGACTTTCCTTATTCAATGAACACTAAAAATGATTACATTTATTCAGGGCTAGGAGAATATAACTAACCAAAAATACCCACTAAAAGACCTATTAAAATTACAGTGAGACCACCAAATACAACAAAAATCCCAAGATAATAGTTTTGGTCCTTCAGATCCATCACAATGAACATCAGTACAGCCAGTACCACAACAACCATGCTGATCATTAGAGGAATGATGAGCAGCATCTTCTTGTCCCAACATTTGAAATTGGAATTCCCTAATTCATTTTTCTATAAGGCCCAAATAAAGTCTACCATTTCTTTCTTTAGGTTATTGTTGAGTCTCCGATGGCCATAAGACCATATGGTCGTTGGGTTTTCTATTAGTTTAAATTAAAGTATCTTGGTATAATGAGTTTTTTAAGTGTTCAACGTGTGTATTGAAGTTACAACTATAAATATGTTTTTAATAAACTCTTTATATATATGTGTGTGGGTATATATATATTATAGGGATAATGATTTAATGTTTAATATGGGTTTGAATAATAACCCTTGTGTTTTAAAAGAAATACCAAGAGAAGTATGTACTTGGAACTACATGGTTTTGGTACAAAGAAATGTATTTTTGTGTTTGAAATTTTGCTTTGGAGAAATTAAAATAATAACTGTTATTGTATTTGATATTTTAGATATAATTAGTGAATTAAGTATTTAAATATTTCAAATGTCTTGAAAATATTTTATAAATGTTTTCATACCTGGATGTATAAAAAGAAGGTCTTAACTAAAAATATGTTTTTGATTTTTATAATACTAATATAATATTTTCTTTATGATGAACTAAACTTTGATTTATTACTTTGTGTTCTAAAACTTTAGTGTTTATAAAACTAAAGAAAATATTGGTTTTAGGACTTTTTTTTTCATTATATAGAATTCATATTATCTATTTGAAGAAACCTATATATGTATATGAAAACCTATTTTTATGTATAACAAAAATGAACTTTTACTTTTCTAAAAAATTGGTTGAGTACCCCACCAAGCCAAGGGCCACCTCTTGGGCAGAAACTCAAGGCCTTAGTGTGCATCTCACACTCATCCCTTAGAAAATGGCCTAAGGTGGTGCACGCATGGTTCAAGATAAGTCATGCACACAGGGGGGATAGTAATCCCTAAGCACGCACGAGAGTGCGTGTGCAAAGGAACTAGAGCGCGCCACTATGCAGGGCGGCACACCGGCAGGGGTGGGCACAGAGCGTGCCTACAGAACCCGGTAAGGGGAAGTACCATGAGGGAGAGTATTCTCAGCTATGTTCGAGAGCTCCGGGATTATAAGGGAGCCTCAAAACTTGTCCTGTTTTGATGTGGGATAGAAATTTTAATGCGGGGTCGCATCTGGACCGTCAGATTATGCCACACATGATCTAAGCTGTCTGATCAGTTCGGTCCTCAATTCCTAGAATCCACGGATTACCCTCTGCATTTTTACCAGCCGTCTGATGTATCGGTATCTAATCACTTCCATTTAATGTTTTTTAAAACACCGCGTTGCTCACATCCATCTGATCAAATATGATCTAATCTGGATCGTACATCTCTTTTTAAATCTCTAAATCACCCCTAGTCGTCAGATCTGATCCCACTTAATCTGAGTAGTCCATTTCATTCTTAGTTTTCTTCCTCGTCACCTTCTTATTCTTCCTCCCACGTGCACCGCACTAGTAGCCATGCTACTCTTTCTTTTCATTTTTTTCCACACACGTGACCCCAGGTAGCCCCTGTTGCCTCTCGTTTTCCACAAGATAGGACACCCTCAGTCTTATTTTAAACTGAGGAGTCTCGATTTCCTTGAAATTTTCATTAAAAAAATATTATATATAATTTATATATACAACTAAACTTTCACTCAAACCCTATGGGTTCTCCACTCTCCAGCGCCTCCATCGAGCTTCCTTAGACCTCTCATCCTCCTTCTAACCAAGTAAAGGACCTAGATTGTCTTATCTTATTTCGATTTGTATATTTACATATATATATATATATATGTACATAGATGTATACACATAAAAATATATAAATACGGTTGAGTAAAAGACCCACTGACTTGTTCTATGATTGTGAATCTTTAGTCTTAAATGTGTTCTTAATACTTTACCGAACAAGGGTTTGAGTTTTTATGTGTTAATATATATATATTGATGTATACATAAGCATATATGTGTATATATTTCATAATAAAACCATTTATATATTATGGCATGTTTTAAATTTAATGAACTCCTGAGTAAATAATGTCCTAATCTTTTCAAAACTTGTTAGTATCGTTAAATGGTTGTTGTAAGACCCTTATGCACACCATGTATATTTCAGTTATATGAATGTATATGTATATATATAAACATGGATCCTGAATCTAATTTATATTTTCCACGTTTTGTTGAGAATGAATGGAAAATGTGGTTTTTGAAATATGAAAATTTCTTTTAAAAAACACAATCCTTTATATACACCCTTGTGTATAAAATAATTACACAACACTAAACGTTAGATAATTTTGGATTTTCCAAATTTTAAACTATTGATGTGTTTAATAAAAATGTAGAATTCATGAGTAATAATTTTTGTGTTTTTCCACTCCTATATACATATGTCTAAAGTGGAAAAATGAGTTTGTGTGAAAACAAATTCCTCAACTTGTTTCAAATAATAATTGTCTTCAAGTTAATAAAGTGGTTATTTATCTACCCACATGTGTTATTTCAATATTACTCTAATTAAGTAAATTCTTTATATGAATATATATGTATGTCATACTTATTTTCATAAATATTAAATGGTAATGTTTTAGTAAGTGGTGTGGTTGATTGGAATTTTTTTAAATCTTTAACATTGTGATTAAATAATTGAGAAATACCCCTATGGTATGTTAAAACATATACATGAAAGTATTGGGTGTTTAGAAAACTATTTTCTTAATACTTAAAATGAATATTTTGGTTTACCCTAAATCATTTATGTATACAATCCTTTACTAATTTCCTTTATGCATTTTTGGAACCCAAAATGGTTACACTTATAGTAAGAATTTTAGAATTTAAGGGTTATCATTTTATATGAATAACATGTATTTTATGTGCTTTAGTTATTGTCACATGTGGTATAATCTGCTTATCATACTTGTCATTTATTTTTATAGCCATGTAGTTGTTTGTATTGTTATTAACACTTATATGCATGACTCAGTTTGTATATGTAAATTCTAAAGAATGTAATCAAACTCAAATGTCCTTTTATGTAATAAATAATTAAATTATTTAAAGTGTTATGGGACACTTTGAATAATATAAAATGAGAAATTAAATTATTCAATATGGTATGAGACACTTTGAATAATATGAAATATGAAACCAAGTAATATGTGACTCTTGGAATGATAAGTGATGAGTAATTTAATAAATCAAAGTGGTTTTATGCACTTAGATTTAATGAAATGAGGAATGCATTTGACTTAGTAAGTGTCGGGTGGGGTCTGATATATCCCCTAGGTGCATCGTTAGGTCTCATGAGATAAATAGACATATAATTGTCCAAGGACTTTCCCAATTATGGTTTATGGATTTTGGTCGAGGCCTTAATCATATTATATGTCTTGGACGAGGCCTTGAAAAATGTTTCAGAATATCTGGCATATGCACTTCCCTCATTATGACTATGAAATTTAATTAACCAAGTGCATATTCGACTATTAGAATATCCATGGTTAAAGAGAATGTACTTATGAGAATCCAGAGAATTAAATTATTATTTCATAATGTTTATTCCGTACTCAGATATTTTTTTTCATTTTATGATTTATAGTTAGTAGGAAAGATTCAGTGTTATTATTTTATGCGCAACTCTGATAATGTATTACTCTCAGTTATAAATTTTGTACTTTTACTTTCACATATCATACATATTTAAGTTATAATGACTCTTACTTTATATGCTACACACCATATATTCTGAATGAGCATGCTTATGTTTTGACCATATTTCATTGTAACTCTATTAGTGTTCCTGGAAATGTTCACATATAATTCTTGGACAAATTTTTTGTTATGATTCATCTGTTACAAATTTCATTAAGAAAAAGTTTTATGAAAAATTTTAAAGGAATGTTTTCAAAAGGTTTTATTTTTTATATTGCCTTATTTTAAAACACCTTAATCAGCATTCATATGCTCGCCCAAAGTTTTAACTTAAAATTTAAAGGTTTAGTATATTTGATATACACTATTTGGTGGCGGCTTTGTGGAGATTGTTTTCCCTTTTAGTTTTGAAGGAATTGTAATAATTGTATTTGGTTATCCAGGATTAAATCCAAAAATATCATCTTTATTGGAACATGATGTGTAATGATCAGCCATTACTTTATAAAAAAGAAAATTACACACCTTGTTTTATATAAAATTGCATCGGCTCTGGGGAAGTTTGAGGTTGGGGCATGACAATTTGTATCGGAGGATTGGTTTAGAAAACCCAAGAAAATTAGAACAACATTAAAAAATTGATTATGTTTTACTAAGTACAAGTTTCCTTAATAATTATAGATGGTAGACGAATCAAGACTTTTATCTCTTCTAATGGAAGTATTAGAAACTATAGTGGGAAAATCAGATCTAGAAGGCAATGAGGTTTTTGAAAACCATCGTTTGTTGTGTAAACACCTATACCCTATATCCAATTATCTTTGTGTACTCTAACTCCACCGAGGATGAGGCTTTGACTATTTTCTGATGATTAATGCTCAATTCCAATTCTATGCACGGAAGGTAAAATATTTTGAGGGTTTATTTAAATGCTTCACCCTAGGTGGGAATGCTATATCTTGAGAGGACTTACAGGAGGATACCTAGGAGGGTGACCTCCGAAAATCATACCTATGTCAAATCTTGACGTAAGGTATCTGTGGTCAAGTTATGGACTTTAAAATTTTTGGGGATGAGTCTTCCTGATTGTTTTATCGACGTCAAGTTCATACTAATGTCACTAAACTTGATACACAACATGATACTCTCACACTAAACTTCATATGTTCACATGCATTTGATCCTAGTTTCCCACGTTGCATCTGAACCAAATATATTGAAGAATTTAGAACTGCATAGGGGATCCACTAATCTTAGAAATGGGGAAACTTCCAACATCGGTGAAATCGATGAAGTGTCATCATGGAGGATGTTAGGAAATACATACTTGTGTTTTGTGAGAGGGAGCAAGTAGTTATGTAACACCTTGGGTTTTATGAACTTTGTATAATTGGATAATGTAATGTTATAAATTATGTTTTATTAATTTAACATGCTCTGTTTTAATATGGTCATGCCTTGTTGAGTAAAATACATCTCTTGAAAATTTTCAATTGTAAGACATGAGTTCACCAACCAATCTCTTATCTCTCCATGACAAATTATTACAATGCATAATTGTTGAATCATGTTCAGAAGACTATGAACCATTTTCAAACCTATGTCTGACTTGAAAATGACTTTATAAAGTGTCCCTCAACTCAAATATCCTCTGTTCCTACAAATTAGTAAGATACATATATCACCATATTGCAAATACTCAATTTTTAGAGTATATGCAGAGGGGGAAATACTATGAAGGTCTTTTCTTATGCTTCACCTTATTTGAGAACTATCAAGATTTGAGAATATCCAAGAAGATGCTTTGGAATTTCAACATCAAGTGGACTATATGATCCTAATACTAAGTTTTTCTTGGTATGGGATGCTCCATGACATCCAAATTTTCAATCATGATATAGTTCAAGGAATTTATAGTGATCTAGTCCGCTCTAAAATCTCTGATCTTCACACTGCACAAAACTTCCTCTAGAAACCTGAATGATTTATGCATAGGGATGACCCTAGATTCTCTTAGTGCTCTTGGTGTATTTGGGTCAAAGAATTGAAGGGACTAGAAACCAATCTAGGGATCCACTTGGGGGTTATCGGCAGATTGTTCATTATGCCTGACTTTGTGAGGGGATGTTGGAAGTGATGTGTGTCTGGTTTTTTAGTGTTTGTGTATGAGTATTTTAGAATTGCAAGGATGCAATTATTTGAAGTAGGGGATAATATGACACTGTGAACTTATTCCACATGTAATAAGAATATCATGGTTTTATTCTGTTTAATTTTTATGTTATCCAAAAAACAATACATATAAACAAAAGACTTTTCTGATTCAATGAACACTGAAAATGATTACATTGCTTCAGGGATAAGAGAATCCAACTAACAAAAAATACCCACTAAGAGACCTATTAAAATTATAGTGAGACCACCAAATACAATAGAAAGCCCAATATAATAGTGGGGGTCCTTCGGATCCATCACAATGAACATCAATACAGCCTGGACCACAACAACCATGCTGAGTATAAAAGGAATGATGAGAACCATATTCTTGTCCCAACGTTTAAAGTTGGAATTCCCTAATTCATGTTTTTATAAGGCCTAAGTAAAGTCAACCATTTCCTCCTTTAGGTGACTTTTGAGTCTCTAACGGCCATAAGACCATAGAGTCATTGGTTTTTCTTGTAGTTTAAATTAAAGTATCTAGGTATAATGAGTTTTCTAAGTGTTTAAAGTGTGAATTGAATCTAAAACTATAAATATATTTTTAATAAACTCTTTATATATATAATTATAGGGATAATGATTTAAAGTTTAAGATGGCTTTGAATCAAAACCCTTGTGTTTTGAAATAAATACCAAGAGAAGTATGCACTTGGTACTACTTGGTTTTGGTACAAAGAAACATATTTTTGAGTTTGAAATTGTGATTTGGAAGAATGAAAATAATAACTATTGTTGTATTTGAGATTTTAGTTATACTTAGTGAATTAAGTATTTAAATATCTCAAATGTCTTGAAAATATTTAATAAATGTTTTCATCCATGGATGTATAAAAACAAGTTCTTAACTAAAACTATGTTTTTTATTTTTATAATACTAATATAATATTTTCATTATGATGAAATAAACTTTGATTTATAACTTTGTGTTTTAAAAATTTAGTGTTTATAAAACTAAGGAAAATATTGGTTTTAGGACTTTGTTTAGTGATAAAAGAGAATTCATATTCTTTGTTTGAGGACACCTATATATGTATATGAAAACATATTTTTATTTTTAACAAAAATGAAATTTTACTTTTCTAAAAAAATGGGTGAGTACCCCACCTAGCCAAGGGCCACCTTTTAGTCAGCCACTCAAGGCCTTGGTGGGCATCTCACACTGATCCCCTGGAAAATGGACCAGGGTGGTGAACGCATGGTGCATGCTAAGTCGCGTGCACATGGTGTATAGTAAGCCCTAAGGGAGCACAGGTGTGCGTGTGCAAGGGAACCAGAGCGTGCCACTGTGCAGGGTGACACGACGGTAGTGGTGGGCACAGAGCGTGACCAAAGAACCCGATATGAGGCAGTACCGAGTGTGGGGGGTATTCTGAGCTATAGTCGGGAGCTCCAGTTTTATAAGGGAGCTGTGAAACCCTTCCTGTTTCGATGTGGGTTGGGAATTTTAATACAGGATCATGTTTGGACCATCAGTTCATGTCGCGTGTGATCTGATACATCCGATCGGTTCAGTCCTCGATTACTACTAGCTGCGGATTACCCTCCAAATTTTTATAAGTCATTCGATTCATTGGGATCTATTCGTGGCTATTTAATTTTTTTTTAAACACCACATCACCCACAGTCATCCGATCGAATATCATCTAATCTGAACCATCCATCTCTTTTTAAATCATTGAATAACCCCTAGTCATCTGATCCGATCCCACTTAATCTGGGTCATCCATTTCATTCCCAGATTTCTTCCTCGTCATCTTCTTCTTCTTCCTCCTGCGTGCACTACTCCAGTAGCCATGCTACTCTTTATTTTCATTTTTTTCCACACTCGTGACCCCGGGTGGCCCATGTTGTCTCTCATTCTCCACAATATCAGACACCCTCAGTCTTATTTTAAACTATGGAGTCTTGTTTTTCCTTGAAAATTGCATTAAAAATATATTATATATAATTTATATATACCACTCAACTTGCACTCAAACCCTACAGGTTCTCCACTCTCCAATGCCTCCATCGAGCTTCCCCGGACCTCTCATCCTCCTTCGAACCAAGTAAGGGACCTAGATTGTCTTGCCTTGTTTCGGTTTGGATATTTATATATATATATATATATATATATCTACATAGATGTATACACATATACATCTATAAATATGGTTGAGTATAAGACCCACAGACTTCTTCTATGATGGTGAATCTTTAGTCTTAAATGTGTTCTTAATCCTTTACCGAAAAATGGTTTGAGTTTTTATGTGTTGATATATATATATATATATATCAATGTATACATAAGCATATAAGTGTATATATTTTATAAGAAAACCATTTATATTTTATGACACATTTTAAAATTAATGAACCACTGAGTAAATAATCTTACTAATCTGTTCAAAACATGTAAGTATCATTAAATGGTTAGCATAAGACCCTTATGTACACCATGTATATTTTATTTATATGAATATATATGTCTATATATATAATTGGATCCTAAATCTAATTTATATTTTCCAAATATTGTTGATAATGAAAGTCAAATGTTTTTTTTAAATATGAAAGGTTTTTATTTAAAAAAATACAATCCTTTATATACACCCTTGTGTATAAATGGATTACACAACACAAAACCTTAAAAAATTTGAATTTTACAAATGATATACTTTTGATGTGTTTAGTAATTATGGAGAATTCATGAGTAATATTTTTTGTGGTTTGCCACTTCTATATATATATGTCTAAAGTGGAAAAATGAGTTTAGACATAAATAAATTCCTTAACTTGTTTCAAAGAAGAATTATCTTCAATTTAAGAAAGTGGGTATTTATCTACCCACATTGTTATTTCAAGATTCTTCTAATTATGTAAATTATATATATGAATATATATGTATGTCACACTTATTTTCATAAATATTAAATGGTAATGTTTTAGTAAGTGTTGTGGTTTATTGGCATGTTTTTCCAATATTTAACATTGTGATTAAATAATTGATAAAAACCCTTGAGGTATGTTAATACTTGAACATGTGAGCATTGGGTGTTTAGAAAACCATGTGTTTAATACTTCAAATAAATATTTTTGTTTACCCTAAATTAGTTATGTATACAATCCTTGATGAATTTCCTTTATGCATTTTTGGAATCTAAAATGTTTACTCTCATAGTAAGAATTTTATAATTTAAGGGTTATCATATTATGTGACAAACCTATATTTTTTGTGCTTTAGTTACTGTCACAAGTGGTATAATCTACTTATCATACTTGTCATTTTTTTTCATATCCATGAAGTTGTTAGTATTTTTATTAACACTTATATTGTAACACCCCAAGATTTTATGAAAAATATTATTTTTAATTTCATTAATGTCTTGTGTTGTACGTTACACCAAAAGGAGATTTCACAACATGCATCCTTGACTTTCCTTTCATTACACTCAATCGCGACCTTCCTCGATAGCGTGTGTAGTACGCAATACCGAGTTTCACTAAACAACGATATGCTATTAAAATATTATTAAAACTATCCGTTATGAATAGTAATAACCACTTTTAAAATTTTAGAAATTTTATCTGTCAAAATGGACTTCATTTTTGGATTCGGAGTATCGAATTTATCCTAAGGTGAAATTTTGGTACTTTTCGGATAACTTTCATATTTTGATGAATAGTGAAAATTACTAAATTTTAATTAAAAACAACTTTTTTAATCAAAGTAATTAATAGTGATAAATTATGAATTTGAGTGGTTTTAAAGTATATTTAGAATATATTTTTACCATTTAATACAATGTTGGTCATTGGACATAATTTCCCAATTAAACCAAACATAAACAAGTATCAATCTTTTGATACTTATTATATCTTAAAAACACGCTTTTTGTTTTGACAGCGGGAATTAATTTTAAATTAATTTCTGCCACTTCTGTGTTTTGAATTTGGAAAAATGGATTCCATATTTGGAATCAGGATGTTCAAATAGTGTAAATAGGTAAATTTTATTTTTAGACATTTTAAATAATTACTTCGGAAAATATTTTATTTACCATGGTTAAAGGGTAAATCCGGTAAATAAGGGTTAAAAAATAATATTATAATAATAAACAAAATTACCCTAAAACATGTGATAACCTTATTGGTTGATACATGTTAGACCATGGGAATATTTGGGTCAATATTGGGACCCCATGGTGCCACTTGTAAGTGATAGGGACACTTTATTTTAATTAAGTTAAAATGAATACAAAAATGACACAAGCATATAACTTTTAGAAAAACAATTTTTACATATGGTTATATATGTTGGATTTTCGTTTTTAAATATTCATTAGAGATCTAAAAAGATTTCCTACATAATGATATTTTATTTATAATTTTTAGACCTTAAATAATTTAATTTATTTATGACACAATGATGATGCAGTAATTACCATAATAGTGAAAAATTAACATAATTGATATTATAAATAACCAAATAAATAAAATTTGAGACTTTTAATGAATTAAACTAATTTCCTAGGTTAATAGGACATGTTAGTAATGATTTAATTAACTTTTGTGAAAGTAATAATTCTGTTATGAGTTTCACAAAAATCAACTATTGAATAGTGTCAAAATTGACATAAAATAGTTTTTAAAACAAATATTATATTATTGATTGTTATTTTATTCCTAAAAATCTAAGGTTCGGCCAAGATACTTATATCAAGATAGGTGTATCATTAATGGACTACTTGGGGGTCTCTTGGATGTATATGGTAAGTTTATTAACTATATAATATAAAAATACAAAGTGACATGGTAAATGTCAATCTAATTAACTAAGAGTTAAAACTAAAAGATAAGGTTAGTATAATGACCTAAACTTGTCTAAATTCTATTGGATGAGAGTATTTCGACCCATCCCCACCTTATATTCAAAATAAATCAATTTGGAGCTATTTAAAACCTAATTTGTCTTTATAATAAAATAATACTTTAGTTATTCCAAAGGTGCCCCTCTCCTCCCTTATAAAAGGGAACCTTCTCCCCCTCTTCCTCACACCACTTTGAGCCTTCAAGCTCGGACAACCCCTGCCAAATTCTCTTCTCCACTTCCCTAGAAACATCCTATAGGTCTTGGTATTCTTCAAAGACCAATTTTAGTGCCCTAAGAAGAGGACTCAAAGAGGCGCTTCAATGAAGAGGTAATGTCCATTACCGATTCTTTCAACTTTATTTCTTCTTCCACTTCTTCTTCTTAGGTTGTTTCATTATGAAGTAATAACATCATTATCTATAATATACTGATATGTTATTATAAGTATTAAACAAACCTATTTCACCATCTATCCATCCTACGGAAAACAAAATCACCGCGCGTGCGTACGTACGGAATACCGTCTCCACGCCGTGGTGTAATCTATTTTCCACCACCACCTTAATTGGATGGGTATAAGGGTGAAATTAATGAATATATGTATGATTATTGTAAATTGATATTGATTCTATAATATTATACATACACTTTAATACAATTCCACGATCTTGGGAATGATATCATCGCTCGTGCGTACGTACGGACTACCGTCTCCACAACGCGATGAGATTCACTCTCCATGTTAACCATTCATGAATGATTATAAAGTATATATAATTAATAATAATGAAATATATGACATAATAATGATACTGTATTTATGTATATATATATATTTATGTCATTTACTTAATTCCATTCAATTCAAAAGGGAAACAAAAACAGCGTTCATGCGTACGTACGGCCTACCGTCTCCATGAACGGTGTATTTCATTCATTTTATCGATCTATAATATATATGTATATGATGAATATATATTATATATAAATCATGTTTTAAATTCTAGAATTATGTAAATCAGGATATAAGTAATAATATCAAGAACGACAAGTCGAAACACATACGACAAATAAAATGATTTTACCCAAAACGCTGCTTTAACATGGAATTTACAAAAGAACGGGTAATATAAAGTCATAAGTGAACCATATATGATATCATAACAATTATTATGATTCTGGAATAAGTCAATGACATTATTTAAATCATTATACAGGAGGTTCGGACACTTACGAAGCAAATCGGACCTAAGGTAAGGGATAATTTTGCAAATCTCATTTTTATCCGAGATTGCTTATTCATAAGTATTTACTGGTGTTATTGCTATCATCCATGTCCATGTTTTATAAAAGTGTATTAATGTATGTTTAAAGTCCTTTTTACCCATTTTGACTTTTACCCCATGGTATGGAAGGAATCTTTCCTTTATTTACCCTATAAGGTACTTTTTGACTTTTCTGACAAAAGTACGAGAAGAATGTTTTCTTTTAACTTATACGACATGAATGGATTTTTAAAACATTATTTACAAGAATCTTCCCTTACAAGTTTTCAAGTTTATTTTTTCAACTTCTTTTAGTTTAGAATTGTATGACATGTTAAGAAAGGAAAAGTGTTTTTGAAGTAGAAAGGATGTTTTTCTCAATAATAGAGTTCAAGTGTTTTATAAAAATTATTTTCCATCTAAGATAATAAAGGGTTCGGTTTCTATCCCTATTATTACATTGATTTGATTATGTTGTGATGGAATTATTTTTATGAATTCCTTTATCTTATATGAGTTGTTTTATGATGTTACGATGTTTAAGATTCCCATTTTTATTACATGGGTTATGTTATGATGTATGGTTTATGATTTTGTGGCACACATAAGAATGGTATCATTATGAGATGGGTGGGACTTATATCTCCCTCCAATGCATTGGGTAAAGATTTTATATCTCATGAGATAGACATGGCTGGAACGGCAGGTTAGACCGGTTCAGTGAAACAGGACTGAAACGAGGAGTGAACTCGATTTAGAAATGGAATTTGTCCACTAAGATAGTCTTGGCAATGAGTCTTGACTAATAAGAAATGATTCTATATGATTATTTGTGTACTCCACAAAGTTTCATGTTTTAAGTTATGATAATTGGGATTACATTTCACTAATATGATTTATCCCATGTTATGATATTATGATCTCTTTTGCAGGTTAAGATTTCCAAAATGTTATGTTCTTATGAATATGATGTGATTGATATTTCTTTTGTTTACCCTTACTGAGCATTTGAGCTCACCCTTTTATGTTTTCTTTTCCCCAGGATATAAAGAAAGGTTTTAGGTAAGAAAAAAAGGGGAAGATCATTATGGGAGATGTTGAAGATCTTTCACCATGATTAGAAGATTACGTTCCGAGTTTCCAAAGACACTAAACTATTATGGTCCTTGTGTGTGTGTTTTTGTTATGTACTAAGTATTCCGCAAAAGTAATGTAATTTCCATGTACGTCAAGCTTCGGGTCTCTACAGTTGGTATCAGAGGAAAGGTTTAGTCAACCTTTGGAAACTAGGATGCAAGAACTTTAGTGAGATCCCTAGAGATATTTCTAAGGTATGTCTAGGGATGTCCCTATTTCTGACGCTTTCATCGGGGCGCGCACATCCGTCCGTCCGCGGAGGAGGACGCGCGGCGCTTGTTTCCCCACATTCCCGCTTTCCAAAGAAGGGTGGAATTAGCTCCTTATTCAGGGACGTCTGCTCCTTGATCGAAACGGTATAATGGGATGTCGGTTCTTCCTTATGTGGATTCCTCCTCAGAACTCATCACCTAGTCCGGGTCTCCCTCATAGATTTAATACGTTGTTCGTGAAACTATTCCCAATGCCATGTTTCCATGGACGCCGGTTAATTACGCTGCTTCTTTCGGGACATTCCAAAGGGTCCAGTCAGGGCAGCAACCTTCAGTCGGGGGAGTAGTCACGTTGTGGCATCAGTAGCGTGTCTGGATGCTGGGGAACCTGGCATGTCTTTCTATTATCCCTGGTCACAGGGCTTCTCGGGGGTGTGGAAGCCCGAGGCATCCCACATCGAACGCGGGGAATTATGTGCCATAGACACATATCTGAGGTTTTCCTTAGCTTTTCGTGTTTAGCATAGGGTACGCCGCGGGTTTAACGTCTAGAGGAGATGGGTCAATCCGATCAGAACATTATCTAAAACAAATTGGAATGAGTTATTTCCCTTGAAGGGATGCTGATACCGAGGCCAGCCCATGGGCGGCTGTGAAGAGGAGCGTATCGACATGGTCTAACTGGGATATGACGGTCCGGGCGAGGATCGGGGTGGATGGTGGATGGGTGAATGAAGTGGAGGGTTCAATGGCAAGGAACCATCGCAAGGGCAATGGTGAAGTCGGGTTTGAGCCTTGAAAGGGCTTCCTATGTATCCCCGTGGTAGGGAATCAAAGTCCGCGTAGTTCGGGAAGGTGTCGGTGGACCGACATGAGGGTGGACCTTGGTCCGACGGGCATCATCAGTGAGCTGATGTGAATGGGGAGGACCAGGAGGGTCCTAGTGGTGGTGGGATTGGACCTCATGGAGGCTTCCTATGTACCATGCCTTGACATGGATCAAAGACCTCGTAGTTCAAAGGGTTTCATCGGTGAACCGACGTGATAGTAGACTCGTGGGTCCACTTGTGGTGGGCTTGAACCTTGGGAAGGTTTCCTACATACCATGCCTTGACATGGATCAAAGTCCTCGTAGTTCAAGGGATTTATGGAATATAGTATAACATCATGCGGGACGGTAGTGAACCCTGTCGTGAATGAACGACGGGCGGTGGGTGTCGGCAAACCGATGTAAATGAGGGACCTTGGTCTGATGGGAGATGGGCTTGAACCTCTGAGAGGCTTCCTACGTACCATGCCTTGACATAGATCAAAGTCCTCGTAGTTCGGGTTGGTCACAACAGCTTGCCGTCGGACTGGAATGCAGTTTAAAGTCATGTTGGACAAGGGTGTGCAGTTTAACGTCATGCTGGACGAGGGCGTGCAGTTTAACGTCATGCTGGACGAGGACATGCAGTTTATCGTCATGCTGGACGAGGGCGAAACTCAACGTGAATGAACGACCGAGTAATGTGGCTTGAACCTCATGGAGGCTTCCTACATACCATGCGTTGACATGGATCAAAGTCCTCGTAGTTCGTTGAGGGTGGGGGTCAGGTTCGGTGCTCACTCTAAGCCCACGTGAGTCATGCTCGGTGTGAGAAACAAGAGGTTGCAAGGACCTGACGATCACGTCGCGAAGGATGCGTCTGTGAGAAGCGAAGAGGGGCTTATGCATTAGGCATCCCACGGTGCTGGGACTTACTCCAGGATAGAGGCCCGAAGTGCAGAAAAGCGCAGCGAAAGAGGGATTTGGGACCAATGATGGTAGGTGCCTCATTCCCTATCACGCCCTCCACTGACCTTTGTAGTGGGGAAGTACGGAGATGCAGGGGTGCAACCATCCATTGGAGAACTAGGGTCGCCCTTCTCTTATGAACATACGCCACTCCAATAAGGAGGATATCATCCCTTGTGGATGGGTGATTCCACTCCCATGGAGACGAGTGGCATAAAAAAATGTTCGAGCTGGGGGACCCAGCGTGCGAAGCACGAGGTCGGGTCACAATTTAACATCATGTGTTGAGGACGTGATACTTGGCAGTTTAACATCCTGCAGCTCGGACGAGGTGGGTTCACTCCGCACCCCTAGGACTTACATAACCGGTACCCTCTGGTCCTTGGGGAATGGAAGGTACCAGTAAGGCCATGGTCAAGGGGGGGTGTGGAGCGAACCATCGAGGGGTCCACGTTAGCGTGGATATGCGAAGAAGTAATAGTCGTTAGCGTGCCTATGAGAAGAAGCATTAGGCGAAGCAACGCTATGAGTGGTATTGTCCATGGGACTTTGAAATCACATCGTGCAAACCTGGAGGGTCACACGGGAAGAGGAATTTCTCAGCAAAGGAGTGTGCTTTGCAAAGCAGAGTGCCTTGGCCCTGGCACGGGGCATAGGTGTGAGTGGAGGGTGCTTCACGAAGTGGAACAGTATTCGCGGAGCACTGCCTCGCGAAGAAGGGGTGCCTCACGAAGCAGGGTGCTGCGAAGTAGTGTTCTTCGCGATGTGTAGGGATCCTGCCTTAGCATAGGGATCACTAGTATGGGTTGGGTGTTTTGCGAAGGATAAATGCTCCGTGGCTGCCCGGGTTCCCTTGGGAATCCCCTTCCTTCGCGAATGCCCTTGAGCTTCGCGAAGGTCATCCCTCTCGGAAGAGTGGGTCAAAACGAGACCAAGCAAAGGCGTCTCGCGAAGTAGAAGTACCTCGCGGAGCTCATGATTCCCGGGGGAAAAGGGTGCTTCGCGATTCGGGAGAGGAGAAGCCGAAAGGTCAGATCATCCATCCCCGGGACTCAGGGGGAGTCCAGGATTTATAGGCAAGGGGCGCCGCGAAGCAGAACTCACGTGCCGCCTCAGGAGCATCGCGGCGCGCTCGCGAACGTCAACAGCGTTCGCAGAGAGTTACCACCTCTGGAGCTTCGCGGCGGGCTCGCGAACGTCAACGGCATCCACGTAGAGTTACCGCCTCTGGAGCTTCGCGGCGCGCTCACGAACGTCAAATGCGTTCGCGGAGAGTTACCGCCTCTGGAGCTTCGCGAGACCGCAATGCTCGTGGATTTTCGCGCCGGTGCTTCATGACGTTGCTTCGCGGCGGTGCTTCGCGAGGCAGCATGCCATTCTTCTTTTTTGTCCCTCCCTTTCGTGCAATATTTTGGCGCCAACAAATTCCCCCCCTCAGACTTGGAGCCACGGAGGTCGAAGGGTCGATGTCTGAGGGAAAATCGCCAAAATTGTCGGTGGTTCGCGATGCGGCTTCGCGAAGGGGGCCCGCGGTGCTGACCGGGGCCACGGATCCGGACGGGTCGTGATTCTCTACGTGGGTGAGGCGCGCCGCGATGCTCCGGGGTCGCCGCCTATAAATAGGGGGGTTGACCTCATTTTTCTTCACGCGAATTTCTTGTATTTTTGTGCTCTCGACTTCGTGAAGCTCCGCGTACTCCGCGACAGCCCTCCACGAATCGAGCTTCGCGGCGAACTGCGGGTCTCTGACTCTGCGTCCGTGCCAAGCGAACTTCTGCTTGTCAGCCTGGGCCAGACTTCACGGCTTGGTCTCACAACCGACCTTCGCGATCGTGCTTCACGATCCAGCTTCGCGATCCGTTCTGAAAAAAAAAATTCTTTTTTGAGGGCCGGAATCGAAATGGCCCGTCAAGAGGCTGTATTGGGGGTGCTTGCAGATGCTGCCCGTCGGGATGAGATGGCCAACCGTCCAGGCCTTGGGGAGATGGTCCGAAGCCATTCGGACCACGCTTCTTTGACAGATCTGCTATCGGAGGGTCAAAAGGATTATCCGTAGTGCAAGAAGCTACCATTGTACGGCTTCGGGTTGAGGGATGACGTCTTCATCCCTGAGGCGATTAGGGACGAACCAGCCTGCTGGTTCAGGAGCACACCATACCAGCACCAATGGTTCAGGGCGGCCGATGGTCATACATAGGAGAAATTCACACCCGTCACCACTGACTGTCTCTACAACCATGTGAACAATATTGATGGGAGGCCACTGCAACTGGAGACATCCCCTCCTCTCTACCGTACCATGCTGAAGGCGGATTTGCAGGATTCGAAGAAGGGATGGTCCGATGAGTGGGACCTACGCCAGGGTGGAAACTTCACTAATGATTGGGCCTGGGCCTACTGGGTAGGTGCCTCATGCGAGGAGTTTGGGGCTGAGCTGAGGAGAGTGGGGTTGTATGAGGCGGAATGGGCCTCCCAATTCCACATTTACAAACCGAAGCAACTGATGCCAGAATTGGTGAGCAGATGGTCATCTAGGACCAATACTTTTCACCTGCATCACGGGGAGGTGGGCATCAGCCTGTGGGATGTCCACCAAATTTCTGGGGTTCCGATATTGGGGTCCATGTATGATGAATTCCTCCCTGTCATCAGTGCGTGGGAGGATACAGAGCAAATGCCGTGACTAGCGTCAGCGCTGATGGCACTCGTCCCTAGAGGGGACGAGGAGGCAGTGAGGGATGTCCACTTCAAGAGACGGTTCAAATGCTTCCTGAATTTCCCAGAGAATCGAGAGTTCCCTCCGAGGCCTCGAACTTTTCCGAGGGTGGCCCAACAGGGTAAGGGGCACTCGTATTGGCGGGTCTTGGTGGACAACCAATGGAAGACTTGGGGTTTCAGTGTCAGAACTGAACAACAGCCGATAGTCAGGCTGGCGGCGTTCATCACGGCTCTCATCTGTGGTTGGATCCTACCGGTGAGGGATACAAGCATGGGGGTGTGGCCTAGCTCATTTATTATGGAGTCCATGTTGGCCATGGGGCAGCGGATCAATCTGGGGATTCCAATGCTCGCCAAACTGTACAGAATGTTGCGGCACATTAGCGAGGGCAAGAAGCCTCCAAGGATATGCGGGCCCTTCCACCTCCTGTATGGGTGGATCGCAGCGCACATCAGGGGGATTTATGAGTATCCAAACCCCATTTCGCCGCCGGGATCGAACTTCTGCCCCTCCATCCTGAACACGGTCGGGAGCTTCCTATTCAAACTAGTCGTTCCGATGGTGCTGAATCGGGTGTGGAGGGAGGATGAGTTTAATTTCCATCCCTTCCCATTGCCGAATGGGATACTTACTGATGACGGGCGTGGAACGGAAGAACATAGGGCTTACCTCCTAGCCTTTCGAGGTGGAGTTTTGGTGGCACGGATAGATCGTGAGCCACTCTGCGAACCGTACACCCCGCATCGGTTTGCGAGGCAGTTCCGGTGCCTCCAGCGGCTGACCCCGCAGGTCTACTGGGAGGTGCGTCACGAGGAGCACCCGTGTGTGATGAGGCAGCTGTGGCTCATGTTCACACGGGAAGATGGGAAGATGCGGATTGCATTGCCTCCATCCACCTCCGCTTTCGGATTGGTGAGGGAGTATGCCATTAGTTGGGAGGCTGATTACCCAGGGGAGATGCTGAAGCAACCAACTATTCGGGTCGGTGACGGTGGGCCTCCCCTATCCCAAGGTCGGGGTCGGAGGGCATCTAGGGCTGCTCGCGGTAGCGGGGCTGCCATGGCGGCGAGACCCGCACCAGCCGAGGGTATGGCAGCAGCGGTGGATCCGGTGATTCTGGAAGAGCAAGGCCATCTGGAGGGGCAGCCACCGAGGGGATTTCGTATGATATCCACTCAAGCTCCGGGGAAGTGGTTGCGTCATATCGACATGGCAGAGGATGTTGTCTTCCCGGAAGCCTGGGACATTTGGGATGTCAATCGGAAATTCCTCAGCCCACCCGAGATATGGGCCCACCTGAATCGCCTCGGGATGGAATTACCGGGCATAGGCCCAGTCCGGGCTGGATTCATGGTGTCTCCGGTGGAGGTAGAGCAATACTTGGACGAGCTGGAGGATTACATTCACTCCAGTGGTGTCCCTCACCCAATGACAGACCAGGTGAGGGTACTGCTGAATCGAACGGTCCCCCCACAGTTATCAGCTGCCGATCTGAGGGAGCGCTTCCCCCTTCTGGAAGAATCAGAGGACTCCTCTCGGGAGGATGAGGCTGGAGGAGGGAGCCCGTTGGAGGAAGGCGAGGTCGGAGATCAAGGCCCAGATTCCGACGATTTCGCGAAGGCTCTCGATGTAGCATTCCGAACTTCTTTCCTTACGATCTGTTCTTGGGTCACTATGGACATCTCACCGATGTTTGAGCCATGCAGGAGGAACTTGTTTGCAGGCCTTGTTCTCGCCCCTTGGCGGGTGATGATGCGAGACCTTCATAACCTGTGCCTATGGCTGCGTCCAGTTCCATGTCTGGTGGGACCAAAGCACCCGTGGTGGCTCCTCCAGAATCTCCAGACCTTCCGACAGTATATGGAGGGCCTCACCTCGGGGTCCCGTCAGTACCGGCTCAAGAGCAGTGCCAGGAGGTCGATCTCCATAAGTCTCCTCTACCGGTTTCCCTGTCATCATATGTAGAATATACTTTCCAACTAAAGTTTATGTCCCTGTCATCATATGTAGAATATACTTGCCAACTAAAGTTTATGTCCCTCCCTGTCGTACAGTTCTCTGACTGGCGTGGTTTGCTGCGGCAATACTGGTTGGGATGTCTGGTGGTGTCCCTCCTAGGGGCATGCCAGTGATGGTGGCGATAGTCCCCCCATCTCCTCAAGCTGTGGTGCACATCATCACTGGCGGGACCACCAGCAGAGTCGTACCCGAAGTCATTGAGGTGGACTCCGAGGAAGAGGATCAACTGGTCGGTCCCAGTCTTTCCACGCCTACTTCGGTGCCTGGTGTCGTACTGGATTCAACACCGGATGTTGATCCTGCCGAGGATTTCCTGAGGGTGTATCCCGCGTATGAGCCTTCCAATTGCGTAGACTGGGACGAAACAGCCTCCGACGAGGAAGACAGCAGCATAGTCCGCCGCCGGTCGTGGAAGTTGATCATGCGCTTCATCAAGGACACCCCCCAAGCGCAATGGCTGGCCGAAATGGATAGAATCCGCTCGCGGTTGTGCGAACTGTGCACTGGGGGAGTGGATGAACAACGTCCTCATGCACTCATCCGAGATCTTATGGCTGAGAAGATCTGGGAGCATGATCATGGGCTCAGTGTGGGCTGGCAGCGGAGGAAGGCGACCAACATCAAGAAACTCCAGGAGGCTGAAGGCGAGGTCCAACAGATGCAGACCCGGGCAGATTAGATTTCAGCCTCTCTCAATGCAAAATCTGAGCTGGTCTCACGGCTGAAGGCCTAGTTGGCAGAGGCAGAAGAGCATATGAGGCAGGCCTCTGGAAAGATGGCTGCCGTTCAATCTGGCATAGAGAGGGCCAAAGCCAAGGCTGATGAACTGCGCCCCGCCGCTGCTGGGGAGGAGCAGGAGCTAAGTCAGTGGAAGCAAGCCTTGGACGTCACAAGCCAACGGGTTGCGAAGCTGCAACGCTCTTTTGACGGGGTCAACCCGTCCATGGGGGGAGTCAACCCCCGGGTATTATAACAAACCAAAAACCTTTTATTGTTACTTTTGTGCTTCAATTTTCCTTTCTTTGTTTTGAATGCTGTAGCGCGCACGATTTCCTCTGTTTGAATCGCCTTGTTACATCCCTACAATGTTTGCGGGACGTTCGGAGACAATTCCCCAAGCCCACGTGGGTTGAGCCCAATGTGAGAAACAGGAGATTGTTGCCTTCTCATCCCACCTAACATAGGAGTGGGGACCATGCTCCGGGCATCCAGGATTCGGATTACCAGTCCAGATTCCCGAAATATGGGAGAGGCTTGACCGGAGAAGGAACTTTCAGGACAGCTGAATTACCGTTTCTTCAGCGTGCTCTTATGCACGAACGGTGCAACGCCAGCGACGCTGAAATCGGTCCAAACAGATGAAAATGGGAAGTGTGAATCGTGATACCCAAGATCCGGAACACTGTGGGGATGGCGTGACAATAAGGGACAACTGTTAACCATGGAGGAGAAGCGGTATCCTTAATGCATTAGCCTGTAATGGGGACAACAAATGAGGGTCGATCGTTGACCATGTTTGAAACACGGGACCATGTCACAAATTTTGTTGATCAATCCTTCGGGAAATTGGCCCAGGACAGTTGGCGGACCATAGTTCAAAATTCCATACTGTTAGGGGGTCCTTCCAAACATGACCAGTCTTCTGGAACGTTGGCCCAAGACGGTAGGTGAGCCGATACGGCATGGGACCAGGCCGTTAGGGGGTCCCTTTAGACATGAAAGGGGACGAGGGTCCGAATAAGGGGCATGCAAAGCGTGGAATATGGAGGGATGGTTTTTCCGAATAGAATCTAGCACTTAGGTAGTTACACCACCGTGGTGGGAGTATGCCAGATGGGCGCGTTGGCTTGGCCATGGATCCTTCCTTCTTTGGGACAGGGCCTCTCTGGAGAGGGGTCCTGCCGCTTCCTAATGGGATCTTGGGGCATCCTGAACTAGTTCAGGGTAGAACCGTAGTTTAGTGTCATGCGTTGAGGACACATGGACTCTTGTAGTTTAACGTCATATGATAGGACGCGGAATAAAAGGGAAGATCTCAGGGAATGTGTGGTGCGGTAGATATGAAACCGACGTGAATGAGGACTTGGATTCCAAATCACACCACGTACTCCCGGAGGAAACTCTTCAGGTCGAGGGACCAAGAGTGAGGATTAAGCTGGGCCCGAAGCAGAGTGGTTGGGCGTTCCTACGTACCCCATGAGGATGGAAATCAAGCCATATGTAGTTATGGAAGCACAATTTAATGTCATGCGGGACGAGGAGCAGCCTGACTGTGTTGGTACACATCCTGCCAAAACTACTAAGCCCACGTGAGTCGTGCTCAGTGTGGGAAACAAGCAGTAGTGGTGGGAATTTCCTGACACAAAAAGGGGTAGGTTAGGGAAAAGGGACGCTCGGTAAATACCGGCCCAATGACACTAACACGATCATTTAGCGCACCTAGATGCGCGAAGAGAAAGAGTCGAGTATGGTGGAATTCCACTTGAACATGAGGAAGTGGAAATGTGTGAATCATGGCACTCGAGATTCAGATCACGATGATGGCGGCGTGACGATGGAGGATAACTGTTGACCGTGGCGGAAACCCAGCATCCATATCGCGTTAGCCTAGAATGGGGACAAACAAATGAGGGTTGACTGTTGACCATGTTCGAAACACGGGACCATGTCACAAATGTTGTCAAATATCCGTAGGGACGTTGGCCCAAAACGATTGGAGGCCCCTTAGGTCCAGCATTCATGGAGATCCCTTAAGCTTAGTATCCATGTCATCCGAGGGTCCTTTTGGATGTGGAAGAGGATGAGGATCCAAATAGCGAGCTCACGAAGCTTGGTCGTGGGACGAAGGTAATGTCCGTATGAAAGTCCCATACTTTGGGATCTTTGTCGAAACACATCCGAATACGACAACGAGACGTATTAGAGAGAGGGAGCAGATTCCTTTCCCATGGGGAGATCTTAGTTTAGGGTCGTAGAATTCGGACCATGGATGGGAGGAGACATAAGAGACACATGGTGGAGTAACTCAAACACCTGGCGTGAATGGGAATAGGGGGAGTTTACGGTGTGATGAACAACCTGACGTGAATGAGGACGTAATCCCATATCACACCGCCTGACCCCCTTAGGAGAGGTTTTTGGTCAAGGGACCGAAAGCGAAAGTTAGGTTGGGCCCGGGAAGAAGTGCCCGGGCACTCCTACGTATCTCATAAGGATGAGAATCAAGCCTTGCGTAGTTCTTGATGGACCTTATACCATAAATGGGTAAAGGGAGCAGGGGACACATGGAAACAAAATCCGATGTAAAGGAGGGCCTAAGCTCTACTTACCATGCATTCTATGGGGAAATGCTCGAGTTGAGGGACCGAACACAAAGGTTAGGCTAGGCCCACGGGGAAGTGCCTGGGCGCTCCTACGTATCTCATAAGGATGAGAATCAATCCATACGTAGTTCTGAAAGGCGGCAAGGTAAGGTACCAGTGCCAGGGGAAAAGGGGAATGTGGTCGTGGTCCTTGCACTAAAAGAAGCAAAATTTGATAAATCTTGTTTGTTCTTTAAGGTGAATGGTTTTTTTTTGTGAAGCGATAGGCCTAGAATAGTAGGCCGTGATGTCACCACAAGGATCAAGTCGTGATGGGCGTTGACAAATGGCATGGCACATGACCAATACCCAATGTGATGTCCTCTACAACGAGGTCACCACAATGCAATGCCGTTTTTTGTCGTGCGGCCTGGACAATAGTGTCACAGTTTAGGGTCATATGATTGGACCAAGCATGCATTTTATCTTCATGCATTGCAGACGTAGCAGAGACGATGCTAGGCGGGGAACGTGCATAGTGTTATAAAACACAATTGATGGAGACATGATCCCACATCACATTGTACGCCATTCGCATAGGGAGACCTTAGGCCGAGGGGCCTATATAGAGGTAAGAGGTGAAACAGGGGGAGAGACTGGCTCCCTAAATGGGTTGTACCCGAAGACAGGGCGTTCGGGCGGTCCTACGTATCCCATGAGGATGGTAATCAAGCCACACGTAGTTCTTAAGGGTGCCTTTTAATGTCATGCTGTACAAGGAATGGGAGGGATAACTCTCAGAACGGGGGTGTGCATGGTGCAGCTATTGCAAACCCGACGTGAATGAGGACATAATCCCGCACTACGCCACGCGGTCCCGTAGTCGGGGTCCTGAAGGCAGGACCAGAGAGGTGAATTTGCTGAACTCAAGCTGGTCCCAAAGACAAGGGGTCTGGGCATTCCTACGTATCCCATTAAGATTGGAATCCAGCTGAACGTAGTTCCAGATGAGAATCTTAGTTTAAGTTCTTAGAGCTCGGACCGCGGATGGTGACAACTTCCCGAGTAAGCACAGATGTCAACCTGATCCCTAAGCCCACGTGAGTTAAACTCGGTGTGGGAAACAAGGGGGGAATCCTTATCGCAATAATTGGGGCACCCATCAAAGGGGAGTCTCCAGAGAGCCCCGAAGGACACCTTTGACGCGGCTTGTTCCCCCAATGCGTGGATGTGCACGGAGGAAAAGTACCAAGAGTTCTGAGACTCTACTTGGACATGATGAAGTGATGAAGGGTGTGAATTGTGTACCCGACATTTTGGTCTTAATGGGTTGGCGTGGAGATAGAGGAAAACTGTTAACCATGGTGGAAACATAGCATCCATATCGTGTTTTCCTGAGGTGGGAACAAAAAATGAGTATCGACCGCTGACCATATTCGCAACGCGGGATTTTATCGATTTGTTGTCTGAAACCCTCGGGGGCGTTGGCCCGTAATGGTAGGAGAGCCCTTGGGCGTAGTATCCAGGCCGTTCTTGGGGGTCCCTCCGGGTGTGAAAGATGATGGAAGCCCTGACGCAGGGATACACAAAGCCTGGAGAGCGGGAGCGGACGTGTCCGAGTAAAGCTGGGCATTCCAGGTAATAAACCAGAGTACTCTTAGGCACATTGGTGAGCCGCCGAAAAGGGATCGACGAAACAACATAGTAGGGAGAGGTACATGGCGTGGTCATTACGAGACCGACGTGAATGAGGACATAATACCACACCACGCCATATAATCCTCTCATGGAGGAAGGGGTAGGCCAAGGGGCCAAGATGGGATGAAGATTCCCGAGAGATGGGGCTGGACCCGAATCCTATACATTCAGGTGGTCCTACGTATCCCATGAGGATGGGAATCAAGCACGCCACACCATACACTCCTATAAGAGAGGACCTGGGCCGGGGCCCGGAAAGGCCAAGGGTCCTGACAGTTAGGCATTGGTCAGGAGGGCCTGACCTGCTTGCAGTTTATCATCTTGCATTGAGGAAGAGGGTCGGGGACCCGAGGAGGCCAAGGAGCCTAAGGTCAGGAATCAGTCAGGAAGGCCTGACTGATCTGCAGTTTAACGTCTTACATGAGTATGGGGGTCGGGTACCTGAGGAGGCCAAGGGTCCTAAGGTCAGGCATCAGTCAGGAAGGCCTGACTGATCTGCAGTTTAACGTCTTACATGAGGACGGGGGTCAGGGACCTGAGGAGGCCAAGGGGCCTAAGGTCATGCATCAGTCGGGAAGGCCTGACGGATCTGCAGTTTAACGTCTTACATGAGGACGGGGGCTGGGGACCCGAGGAGGCCAAGGGGCCTAAGGTCAGGTATCAGTCAGGAAGGCCTGACTGATCTGCAGTTTAACGTCTTACATGAGGACGGGGGTCGGGGACCCGAGGAGGCCAAGGGGCCTGAGGATGGACCTCGTAAGGGGAGGCGTACGACGTGGTACATTATCCGGAAGTGAATGAGGACGTAGTCCCACACCACACCGTACACCCCTATGGGGAATCGGGGCCATGGGCCCGATCGCCAGCACCACCTGGGAAGAAGTTTGTCACTTCGGGATGGGGTAGAATGAATCACTGCACTCGATGTCTGAGATATCTCGGGGTGGACCTGAATATCCAGGACGATGTTGACCATGTTCGAAACACAGCGTCCCCATGGTGACCCGATATGGGAGCAAAAAATGAGCATCGACCACTGACAAAATTCGCAAAGCGGGACTTGTATCGGCTTGTTGCTTGAAAACCCTCGGGTGCGTTGGCCCGTATCGGTAGGAGAGCCCTTGGGCGTAGTATCCAGGCCGTTCTTGGGGGTCCCTCCGGGTGTGAAAAATGAGGGAATCCCAGTCAAAGAGTGGGTGAAGCATAGTTGTATCCATCCATGAAAGAGGCAAACATCTCCAGGGGGATGTGCAGCCGGGTCGAGGCTTGCTAGATGTGAGTTGGGGAAAAAGTGTGCACCCTGCCATGTCTTGACCCGAGGGGAAGAGTTTGGATTTTGGGCTGGGCCCACAGACGAAATGTCCGGGCGTTCCTACGTATCCCATTAGGATGGTAATCAAGTCATACGTAGTTCTTGAAGTCCATGTAGTTTAGCGTCATGCGGTGAGGACGTGGGAGGATAGAAGAACGGGAGTGGGCACATGGTGCGACCCTTACAATCCTTGTATGAGTGGGGTCGTATGAGCGGGGCTAAGAAAGCCTACTCCCTGCTACACAAAGATCCTCCAAGGAAACTATTCTCAGGGGGATAGTGGAAGAGAAAAGCTTGGGGCTGGGCTCAAGACGAGGCGTCCGAGCGTTCCTACGTATCCCATTGAGATGGGAATCAAGCCACACGTAGTTCTTGAGATGCAGTTTAACGTCATGCGGGACGAGGAGGAATATCATTTGGGGATATGTAAGGTATGGCATGTAATATGACGAGAATGAGGACGTAGTCCCACACCATACCGTACAATCTCGCAGGAGGGTAAGTCGGGGAAAACCAAGGGGCCTGAGGCCGGACCGCGGTCAGGGAGACCTGACCATCTTGCGGTTTAACGTCTCGCGGTAAAGACGGGGGGCCAGGGGCCCAAGGAGGCCAAGGGGCCTAAGACTGAGCCTCGGTCAAGAAGGCCTGACTGGCTTGCAGTTTAACATCTTGTAGTAAGGACGGGGGGCCAGGGGCCCAAGGAGGCCAAGGGGGATGAGGCTGAGCCTCAGTCAGGAAGGCCTGACTGGCTTGCAGTTTAACGTCTTGCAGTGAGGACGGGGGGAGATCTTAGTTTAAAGTCATAGGGCTCGGACCATTTTGTAGTTTATCGTCTTGTAGGACGAAGATGTAGTTTAAGGTCGTGTAGGACCTTACAGTTTAAGGTCGTGTTGGACCATAATGTGCAGTTTAAAGTCATGCAGGACCATTTTTGCAGTTTATCGTCTTGCAGGACGAAGATGCAGTTTAAGGTCATGCAGGACCATAACGTGCAGTTTAAGGTCATGTGGGACCCTTTCTCAGTTTAGGGTCGTGCAGGACCCTTTTTCCCTAGGCAAAGTATCGCTTGAGGAATTTGGAATTAGTGGGAGGGGTTATACGCTCTCCATCCGTGGTCACCAAGGAGTATGCTCCATTGGGGTAAACCTTATGGATGATATAAGGCCCTTCCCATTTGGGTTCTAATTTGGGCGGTTTCCTACCGGGAATCATTGGCGCTCGAAGGGCCAGTACCAGGTCGCCCTGTAGAAAAGAGTGGAGACGAACCTTCTTGTTGAAGTCTCTCGCTATCTTATCCTGATGCCTTTCCAGATTGTGCAGGGCACGAAGCTGGTTCTCGTCTAGTGCTTCTAATTCAGCTAGACGGATTTCGGCTACCTCATCTGATGTCTGGTGATCATAAACTGCAGTGTGTAACGATGGCAGCTGGATCTCAATGGGTAGGACGGCCTCAGCTCCATACACGAGGGAATATGGGGTCACCTGGGTAGAGTTGCGAGTCGTCGTCCGATAAGCCCAGAGGGCGTTGGGGAGCTTGTCCGGCCAACTTTTCTTGTTCTGACCAACCATCTTCTGCAGAATGTTAGAGAGGGTTTTGTTGAACGCCTCGATCTGTCTGTTTGCCTGCGCGTGGTAGCGGGAGGTATGGTTCGAACGGATGTCGTACTTGGCATACAATTTCTTCAGTTCAGCCGCTCGGAAGTTGGTGCCATTATCGGTGAGGATGGCGTGAGGGACTCCAAACCGGTGGATAATATTGGAGCTCACAAAGTCAACTATGGAACGGGCCTTGACCTCTTTGAGTGGAACTGCTTCTGCCCACTTGGAGAAGAAGTCTGTAGCAGTCCGGATGAACCTATACTGGCGGGATGTTTCCGGTGGATATGGTCCCACTATATCAAGTCCCCATACCGCAAATGGCCAAGAGTACTTGGTGGGGTGGAGGGGCTCCGGCAGCCGATGTAGTAAGTTGGAGTGAACATGGCACACGTGGCATCTCTTAGCATACCCAATACAATCGTGGATCATAGAGGGCCAGAAGTACCCCAACCTCCGGATTTGATGGGACATCTTCGGCCTAGCTTGATGGGCGCCACAGGAACCAGCGTGAACCTCTTGCATAACATGAGGTATCTCTACTCCTTGGATGAAACGGAGGAGAGTACCATCGAAACTCCGCTTATAAAGGATCTGTTCAAGACTGGGGCAGCTCTGGAGGGTAAATTGCAGCGCGTGGCGTCGAATTCGCTCACGCTCGGCCCGGTCGTTTGGGAGGCGACCATTTTGGATATACTTGACAAAAGGTGCCCTCCAGTCGGGAGTGGCTTCAACCACTGCGCCTGACGAACTCGGGACCCCTGACGTGGAGGGTCCGGTAGTGAGATGACTTACCCGCAGGCCATCACTGTCCTCTTGGGTGACGGGGGCAATGACTCTCCGGTGTGCCACATGTATGATCAAATCATCTTGCTCAGGTTCTGGGAGAGACGCGGCTAAGCCAACCAAGGCGTCTGCTTGACCGTTATGTGACCGTGGGACATGGGTAACCTCTGGTCGAGAAGAGAACTCGGCCATTAGGCGGAGTGTGTACTCTAGCAACGGTACAAGCTCCGGCTTCCTGACGACGTAGTCACCATTAACCTGTTTGATTACCAGCTCGGAATCTCCTTTCACATGTAGATGGGGCACATGGATTTCAAGGGCCAACTCGAGGCCAGTGATGAGAGTCTGGTACTCTGCCTCGTTGTTCGTACAGCCTTCTGACAATAGGAACGAGTATGGCAGGATGTCTTGCGTTGGGGTAATGAAGACAATACCCAGACCCACTCTGTTGAGCTTGGGATCGTTGAGCCGCTTACCGGTTGGGCTCCGGGAGGCACCGTCAAAATGCATTTGCCAACACGGGACGACATGATCGACTGAGAGGATCATCTCGTTAGGAAAATCTAGGTCCAGGGATTGATCCGCGGAGGTTGGATGGGCAGCTAAAAAGTCTGCCAATGCCTGTCCCTTAATGGTCTTCTGAGGTACGAACCTGATATCAAACTGCTGGAGAATCACCGCCCACCGTGCTAGTCGGCCAGTCAGCATGGGGCAGTTCAGGATGTACTTCGGTGGGTCTACCCGGGAGACCAATTGCACCTCATGGTGCTGTAGGTAATGTCGCAACTTCTGCACGGCGAAGACGAGTGCAAGGCAGCTCTTTTCGATAGGGGAGTATCTGACCTCCGTATCGAGAATCACGTGACTGAGATAGTAGAGACTGTTCTCAGTACCCTCGCTATTCTTCTGGGCGAGCAGTGCACCGAGGGATCTTTCCAGGGCGGTCACGTAAAGGACCAGTGGCTTTCCGAAGACGGGTGGCATCAAAACCGGAAGTTGGAGTAGATACTTCTTGATTTCCTCGAAGGCGGTCTGACACTCCTCATCCCATTCGTAGGTAGCTCCCTTATTCATGAGCCGGGAAAAGGGCTTACACTTGCCAGCCAGATTCGCGATGAATCGGCGTATATAGGCTAAGTGGCCTTGGAGGCCTCGAAGCTCCCGAATGTTGCTCGGGGGAGGCATTTGGCTGATGGCCTTGATCTTCTCCGGGTCGATCTCGATACCTCGGTATCTAACAACAAAGTCCAAAAACTTCCCAGAGGTGACCCCGAAGGCACACTTCAACGGGTTCATCTTTAGGTGACGGGAACGGAGGAAACCGAACACTTTCTCGAGGTCTTTGAGATGGTACTGGCACTGACATGATTTGACTATGAGGTCATCCACATTGAATTCCACCAATGTCCTGAGAATCGGCTTGAATATGCGATGCATGGCCCTCTGATAAGTGGCTCCTGCATTTTTCAAACCGAATGGCATAACCTGGTAGCAAAAGGTACCTTGGGGATCCCTGAAGGTAGTGGACTCTTCATCTTCGGGGGCCATCCGGATCTTGTTGTACCCGGAATACCCATCCATGAAAGAGAGAGCTTGGAACCCGGTCGTGGTGTTAATCAATAACTCTGTCACCGGGAGTGGGAAGTCATCATTTGGGCAGTGGTGATTAAGATCGCGGAAGTCGATGCAGACTCTGGTCTTCCCATTCTTCTTCCTGACTGGCACAATGTTGGCAAGCCATTTGGGGTACTGGACTTCTTTAACAAAGTTGTCTTTGATAAGCTTGTCAACTTCGGCCTCAACCATAGCACCATGAGAAGGGTGCATCTTCCTGGGAGGCTGCTTAAACCCACGATGTTTCGCCGGGAGGCCCAGACGGTGAACAGCTACCTGGGGATCTAGTCCTGGCATCTCGTTGTAACTCCAAGCAAACACATCACGGTGTTGTTTGAGGAAGTCTACGTACTACTGCCGCTCCTCAGGGAACATGGCTGCACTGATCAATGTGGGTTTCAGATCTGCCTCGCTACCAAGTTTCACCTGTACCAGTTCATCAATCATGGTAGAGATGCATTCTTCAAAGGCGGGGGGAGCATCCTCGAGGTCTTACTCTCCACCCGTGGGGGGATTTTCCGCAACGGGAGGTACTTCTGGGCTATCAAATCCTGAGGGGCAGCTGGTGCCGGCTCGGGTAGTAGTGGTCATCATATCAGGAGAATCACTTTCCATTAAGACCATAGCAATGAAGGCAGTTGACCCTATCCCATCTGGCCTTCGGCCTAAGGGGCCACGTTTGATGATATCAAAGCAGTGGTGACGTGTCGGCCTGAGTCGGTTAATTCCATCCCGACGGAAGAGACACGTATGGCGCACCGCTGTTGTCATAAGCTTGACATTCTGGTACCGTACAGGGGTAGGAGATTCCGGGATCACCTGAGCCTGGTTGATGTAGGAGTACGAGGTGATTTTATGTCGTTGCTTGGACATGGGAACATGCCTTCCTTGTGTACCCGAAACAACAAAACATTGCCCCATGTCAGGGGTCGTGGCCTCCAATCGGTGGATCGGGAGGACGTAAGCGTCATCCATGCTTTCCCATGGATCACTTATGACCGGGGCGGGTTCATCCTCACTTACTAGGATTTGCTTATCCTTACTTTTGTAATAACCCGCATCCAGATAGCGGGCCTCACAAGAAGCGAAAGGGGACACGTCTCCTTGGAGCACGCCTACTCGACCGTTGAGCGAGTACTTGAGGCACTGGTGATACGACGAAGGGACCGCTTCATGCAGATGGAGCCATGGCCTACCCATCAACGTGTTGTAGGCGGTGTCCTGACAGACAACCATGAACTCGGTGCTGGCAATTAAGCCACCTAACTGAGTCTTCAGGCAGATCTTGCCGACTGGGGTTTGGTCGGTCCTGTCATACCCCTGGATTCTGAGGTCAGAGGGAGTTAAATCACCTTCAGACAGACCCAGCTTTCGCAACGTCCGGGTCGGAATTAGATTGATTCTGGAACCCATGTCAACGAGGCAGCGGTGGACTTCCACGCCATTGAAGTGGCCAGTGATGTACAGTGGGCGAATGTTCCCCTGTAGAGGAGGGTCCTCATCTTCACCGGAGAAGGAGATAACCACCTGACATTCGGCGTTTTCACCCATCTCGGTATGGAAGGCTTATGCAGCTGCTACCTCCGTCTCAAACTGGAGGGGGCTCCTTAGGGCCTCGGCAAGTGCCTCGCGCATTTCGAATGACAGGAGAAGGGCCTCAAGGATAGAAAGCCTTTCCGGAATTTCGGCCAGGTGCTTCAGGACATCATACTTTCATGCCAAACGTGAACCTCTGCTTACAGAAGGTCGTTCGGCATTCGGAGGCATAGCGGGTCCTGCTGGTTGAACCGACGATCGGCTAGTACTGGGTACATCTTGCTGCCTACTAGTAGAAGCCTGGGGGGTAGTCGCCGGACTAAGATCGGACAACAGAGGCTGGCCTGTATCCGGGAAAGACTGACTGTGATACAAACGGGGCAGCTCTCCCTGATCTAGTAGCACAAACGGCGGTGGAGGTAGAGCTAAGGGCGCTAGACAGGGTTGCGCGTGCTGAGCTCTGCGTTGAGCCTGCTGTCTGGTCTCAGTAGCATGCACGGCTTGACTGGAAGTGCCTACTGACGTACCTCGATGACCGGTGCGGTTGCGATTCCGCTGACGTTGACGTCGGCTGGAAATTTTGGTGAGGTTCGCCTAGTGCTCCCCCTCGTCGGGAGTCATATAGGGCTTTACCAGCTCCACTGTGTTAACCGAAGCGTACCTCGGGCTGTCGCTCGAGGATTCATCCAGTACTGGGCAGATTCTGGGAGGAATCCCCATTTCAGGGGGCATAAAGTCGCCGAGAATGCGGGATGACGGCGGCAACGGCGGTGCGCGTTGCTTCTTCTTGCGTCGTCGATGCTTGCCCTTTTGGGAAGAGGTCGACTGTGAAGACGATGCGGGGGTACCAGCTACTTCTTCTGAAGGTTCTGGCTGCTTGAGGCGCGCCCGGATGATACCATGGGCACGGATGATGGTTTTTTGAGCCATCCAGTCATCATATTTCCAGGATCCGCGGTTGGGAACCTGCTTCCACTCGCCTTCGTTGTCGCTACCGATCTCTGACCCTGCAAAGACACCTGCCACTTGCGCTGGTGATGGGCCCAACTTGACTATGTTTTTGTTGACCTGGTCTTGAAGCCAGTATTTAAACACATATCATTGCTTGAGGGTGTTCCCTAGAAACCGATGATAAGGGCAGTAGTTGGGGTGATCGGTGAGATTCGCCTCTGTCGGCCTTCTGCACTCGGGCAGACGCACAATCCCTTGCTCTAGAGCACTTCGGAAGTAGCCAGGGACCTGATTTTTGTTGAACAAATAAGTCTGGTGCCTTCTTTCCGGATAGGGGGCCCTGGGGGCCTGGCCTTGACGAGGGGCCGGAGGGGCCTGCCGAGGAGTCGGCGCCTGATTGTCTCGCCTAGGTGGCGGTGGCGCATTGCGCGGGGGAACCTGTCGGTTCTGAGGCGGTCGCTGCTGGGCAGGAGCCTGTGCTTGAGGTGGAGGACCTCTGCGGGGTTGCGGGGATGGTGCCCTTGGCAGTAATTCCAGTTGCCTAGGGGCTTCTATTTGGTCCACTTCGGCGGGTTCAGCCCTGGCGGTCCTCCTGGTCGGGATCATGGGGGGCAACAAACGTGCCTGACTAGCCTGTTGCAGGGCTTCCTCAAGGCGCTGAGCCTTATCTAAGAAATCTCTAAACCCTCCAGAGTAGTTATGGGTAATTAGGGAGGGTACCAACTCTGTCTTGACGTTCCCCACACATATCTTTAGTAATTGCTCCTGAGTCAGTGTCAGGTCGAGGGAATACGTAAGTCCCTTCCACCGGGCGATGAAATCTGTGACTCGCTCATCAGGCCTCTGCTTGCACTTGAAGAGGTCCGCAATGCTGGTCTTTCATGTGGTGGAGCTGAACTGGTATAAGAACTACCGGAGGAGATCCTCCCAACCGGTCACTGATCTGATAGGGAGCTGGTTGTACCAGAAGAATGTCGGACCTTCCAATGTCTGTATGAAACATCGGAGCTTGGAGGCTTCTTGTTGAGCCGGGGTCCCCAGCATGGGGCCACACCTGGAAGAAAAATGAGCCAAGTGTTGCGGCAGGTCCCCTGTCCCGTTGAAGGGAGAGAAGGTGGGGTTCCCAAAACCCGGAGGTGCGGGCATATCATCCACCCACGCGGGATATGGCTTGCCATCCAATGGGACCGCCACCTTCCGCGTTTCCAACGCTTTGAGGCGGGCTGTGAGCACCGCTATAAGATCATCCGGGTGGGGGTACCTGTCCTGACGGGGATCCCTAACCACAAGTGCGTTGCCAGGTTCCTCAACATGGTAGATGGCTTCGGCAGCTCGTGGATCAACTGGAAGAACAACCTGCGGGGTGACTGGGGGAACCCGGACTGGATTCTTCAGATTGCCCTGTCGCTCGGGAGGGTTTGGCGAGACGTATCGCGCCCTCTTGCCGTAAGTTCCAGCTTCTGCCCTGTCTGCGAAAGTAGCATGAACAGGGTTGCCCGGAGGCATCTCACCGGGGGAAATTGTTCTTGCCCCTGTTGCCCCGGCCTGGGATTACCATAGTCGGGTCGCCGCTCTGCAGCGCGCTCAGCCAAGAGTTTGTCAACCAGCCTCTTCTGCTCAGCAAGCTGCTGGCGTAACGTGGCCTTCTCGGGGTCTTCGTCCGTTTTCTGCGTAGAGGCATACGGGTCGGAGTGCTTGATAATTCCGACGTGCTCCTTACCCTTGCCGGTATTTAGACAGAGTACCAGCGACTCGGTGGGTACAGGGAGGCCTAGCAGGTTCCTCTGCTAATGGGTAACCCTCCCTGATGGGTCCAGCAGTGGCGGTACGCCCTCGGGGGGTAAGTCTCCATCAAGGAATTCAAGCTCGTATTCCTTGTCCACGACGTCAGCCATGTGTACTACGACCCCTCTTGAGGGCATGTCCTCGATGTCACATAATTAATCGGGCTGCCTCCGGATAGGGTCGAAGAGGAGAGCGGCATAATGTCCCCAACCATGGACTTGCACATGGGGGGTAGCTTCCCTGATGATTCTGGGGAGTACTTTGAAACTCTGAATGCATTTCCGTTGAAGGGCGCTCTGGCGGCCTGGCGACTCAGGGTGCTGGGCCACAAGGAGTGCGGCCGAATCGATCAGGCGACATTGCTCGTCAATTTCTTCAAAGTGCTCTTGACTTCTGGGGTACACCACCCGTTCGTAATGAAGGTGGAAATGTGTCGCCCATAGGGTTCGACAAAAGAACCCCACTTCTTCAGGGGTAAGAGACTCTGGTACGCGAACATTCAGCGCCGTCGTAGGCCAGAACTTCTCCGGGAAGTAATCCGCTGCAAGAATACTCCAGAAGCTCCTGGGCTCGGACTCAGGGTCTGGACCTGTGTTTCCCCACACGTCAACCGGGGGCGGCTGAGGGACCGGTAGCGGTACCGAGGCGGACCTCTGAGATAGTAAACTCGGCGGCGGAGAATACGGAGAACGATCTGACTGGCCGCCGAATTCTGGGCCATCCTCTGAAGAGTGAGGTGACCTGGCCACGATGTCATGATACGACGGGCTGATAGCCACAACTTCCAGCACAGGAGTCGCGGCTACTGGCGACAGGTCGTGTCATCGATCTACCGTCGTTGGCCCCCAAAATAGCTCTCTGTGATCTCTGGTAGAGGTAGAGGGCGCTTCTGGTGACGATGGCGGTGATTGCGCGGTCGAGACCTGCGGAATTCCCAAGATTTCTTCCTCCAGGATGTATCTGCGGAGAGAGATGGGAATCTGGTGGACCTCATATTCCGGGAGAATGAGGCTAACGCGTCTGGTTCCTTCCCCAGTCCTTGATATAGAGGAGCGTGGAGAAGGTTCCATTGTTGAGTTGCATTCCACTTCCGAGTCGGAGAAGCGGGCAGGTTTGATCTCCACCTGGGCCTTCACAGGACTCTTCTTGTGGCGGCGACGACCCGCTCTCCTGCCCCGGGGTGGCTCTTCGGGACAGGGTTGATCCCTATCATGTAGTCTCGAGGCGGTGCTGGCGCCGTGGCGGAGAGGACCCCCACTCAAGATGGCCGAGGTGCGAGGGGCACCACGGAAAATGTTGAAGGGTACACAGGTAGGACCTCCATGGACAGCACCCATGTGGGCGGAGCCTCTGTTGGAATTGGCAGGAGCATGGGGAGAACCTCCATGGTCTATGCGGGCGGAGTGAGGCTGACCTTCACTCCTCGAGTTGCTGGGGCGAGGAGGACCTTCGCCGGTTGCAGAGAGGACATAAGGAGGACCCCCACGTTGGAGAAGGACTGGATGGACGGTTCCTTCAGATCGGCAGTCGGGGGCAGGAGGATAGACTCCATACCCTGTATAGTGGGCGTGGGAAAAGTTTTCACGCTGAGCATCACTACCGCGGGGCAGGTCTTCCTTCGGGATGGGGGTAGCACGAGGCATACCTACAGGACGAGCTTCGGAGCGTGGAAGACCCACGCATTGTGGAGTAGTGGTACGGGGAGGGCCTCCGTACGAGGTGACATCACCGTGGGTTAGTTCCCGGCGATCACCACTCAGGCCTGCCACCCGGAGAGTCAACCCAGCCTGCTCGTGGGGCGGTTGGGGTCTCGATCCTGGTCAGGCAAAGGAGTTCCCCTGCTCAGCGTATGCAGGGGCCCCATGATGCACGTCGGCGGTGGCTCGGGCCACTGTAGCTGTTGACGTTGACGCACCTGGGCGAGCGTCCTCAGTCCGAGCCTGGCGCTGACGTCGGGTCAGACGAGCTGGTGAAGGTGGTGCAGGGGCATAGCATGCCTGCTCTTCCTACGGTGTCGGACGGCGGCGCTGATGTGGCTGGGCGGGAGCTCTTTCCTGGAGCCCTTGGGTCGGGACCCTGAGCGGGCTGAGTCGGACGGCGCCCGACTCATCAGCATAACGTGAGGAGTCGTCAAGGAGTTCCGGGGACAGGCTCCCGAAACGGTTGAACGTTGGGGTGGGGAGCAGGGTCTCCCTGCGCGGCCTGTTAGGGCGGCGTTTACGGTGGGGCCTAGAGGCCTCCAGGTCCATGTGGGCCATATCCCTAGTTGGGATGACCCCTTCCTCCTCGTACCTGCGCACGAGTTTGTTGATCACCCTTCACTGGATGACCTCTGATGGGGAAAAGGGATGTGGGCGCCCCGTATTCTGTGATGTGGCAGCCGTCGTGGCGGTAGCGGCGCCATGCGGGGTGGCTGTGGTGGAGTTTCCACTGCCCCTGCGTAGGCGGGCGGGCGGTGATCGTGTCTCTGTAACAGCAACCTGGTTTCTGAGAAATGAAGGGATAAACTCATTAGCACTGAGAGGAAAAGAATTGACATCCAGTGCCCCAATGCCCTTCCATTCTCCACGTCTGTAAGAAGGATCCATGCCAACACGCTGCAAAATGGAATATCCCACGTTCTACTACCCCGACTTCCGGTGAGTTTCACGACAGGCCCGCCATTTTCTCGGCGGGACTAGGCGTTGGATATCTGGATCTGGTGACAGGTCAATCTACTGGTGTCTTGAATGCTACTAATCTCCACATTGAGGAGAATAATTTCACGTCGGGTTCACCATTTCTGTTTCTGACGCTTTCGCTGGGGCGCGCGCATCCGTCCGTCCGCGAAGGAGGACGCACGGCGCTTGTTTCCCTGCATTCCCTCTTTCCAAAGGCGGGTGGCATTCGCTCCTTATTCAGGGACGTCTACTCCTTGATCGAAACGGGATGATGGGATGTCGGTTCTTCCTTCTGTGGATTCCTCCTCAAAACTCATCACCTAGTCCGGTTCTCCCTCATAAATTTAATACGTTGTTCGTGAAACTCTTCCCAGTGCCATGTTTCCATGGACGCCGGTTAATTACACTACTTCTGTCGGGACATTCCAAAGGGTCCGGTCAGGGCAGCAACCTTCAGTCGGGGGAGTAGTCACGTTGAGGCATCAGTAGCGTGTCTGGATGCTGGGGAACCTGGCATGTCTGTCTATTATCCCTGGTCATAGGGCTTCTCGAGGGCGTGGAAGCCCGAGGCATCCCACATCGAACGTGGGGAATTATGTGCCATAGATACATATCTGAGGTTTTACTCAGCTTCCCGTGTTTAGCACAGGGTACGCCACCGGTTTAACGTCTAGCAGAGACGGGTCAATCCGATCATAACATTAGCTAGAACAGATTGGATTGAGGGATTTCCCTTGAAAGGATGCTGATACAGAGGCCAACCCATGGGTGGCTGTGAAGAGGAGAATATCGACATGGTCTCACTGGGATATGATGGTCCGGGCGAGGATCGGGGTGGATGGTGGATGGGTGAATGAAGTGTAGGGTAGAATGGCAAGGAACCATCGTAAGGGAAACGGTGAAGTCAGGCTTGAGCCTTTAAAGGGCTTCCTACGTATCCCCGTGGCAGGGAATCAAAGTCCGTGTAGTTCGGGATGGTGCTGGTGGACCGACACGAGGGTGGACCTTGGTCCGACGGGCATCATCTACGAGCTGATGTGAATGGGGAGGACCAGGAGGGTCCTAGTGGTGGTGGGCTTGGACCTCGTGGAGGCTTCCTACGTACCATGCCTTGACATGGATCAAAGACCTTGTAGTTCAAAGGGTTTCATCGGTGAACCGACGTGAAAGTAGACCCGTGGGTCCACTAGTGGTGGGCTTGAACCTTGGGAAGGTTTCCTACGTACCATGCCTTGACATGGATCAAAGTCCTCGTAGTTCAAGGGATTGATGGAATATAGTTTAACGTCATGCGGGACGGTAGTGAACCCTGTCGTGAATGAATGACAGGCGGTGGGTGTCGGCGAACCGACGTAAATGAGGGACCTTGGTCCGATGAGAGATGGGCTTGAACCTCTGAGAGGCTTCCTACGTACCATGCGTTGACATAGATCAAAGTCCTCGTAGTTCGGGTTGGTCACAACGGCTTGCCGTCGGACTGGAATGCAGTTTAAAGTCATGATGGACGAGGGTGTGCAGTTTAACGTCATGCTGGACGAGGGCGTGTAGTTTAACATCATGCTGGACGAGGACGTGCAGTTTATCATCATGTTGGATGAGGGAGAAACTCGATGTGAATGAACGACCGAGTAATGTGGCTTGAACCTCGTGGAGGCTTCCTACGTACCATGTCTTGACATGGATCAAAGTCCTCATAGTTCGCTGAGGGTGGGGGTCAGGGTCGGTGCTCACTCTAAGCGCATGTGAGTCATTCTCGGTGTGAGAAACAAGAGGTTGCAAGGACCTGACGATCACGTCGCGAAGGATGCGTCTGTGAGAAGCGAAGAGGGGCTTATGCATTAGGCGGCCCATGGTGCTGGGACTTACTCTAGGATGGAGGCCCGAAGTGCGGCAAAGCGCAGCGAAAGAGGGATTTGGGACCAATGATGGGAGGTGCCTCATTCCCTATCATGCCCTCCACTGACCTTTGTAGTGGGGAAGTACAGAGATGTAGGGGTGCAACCATCCGTTGGTGAACTAGGGTGGCCCTTCTCCTATGAACATACGCCACTCCAATAAGGAGGATATCATCCCTTGTGGATGGGTGACTCCACTCCCATGGAGACGAGTGGCATAAAAAATGTTCGATATGGGGGGACCCTGCATGTGAATCACAAGGTCAAGTCACAGTTTAACGTCATGTGTTGAGGACGTGATACTTGGCAGTTTAACGTCCTGCAGCTCGGACGAGGTGGGTTCACTCCGCACCCCTAGGACTTACATAACTGGTACCCTCTGGTCCTTGGGGAAGGGAAGGTACCAGTAAGGCCGTGGTCAAGGGGGGGTGTGGAGCGAACCATAGTGGGGTCCACGTTAGCATGGCTATGCGAAGAAGAAATAGCTGTTATCATGCCTATGCGAAGAAGCATTAGGCGAAGCAACGCTACGAGTAGTATTGTCCATGGGACTTTGAAATCACATCATGCAAACATGGAGGGTCGCACGGGAAGAGGAATTGCCAAGAAAAGGAGTGTGCTTCAAGAAGCAGAGTGCCTTGGCCCTATCACAGGGCATAGGTGTGAGTGGAGGGTGCTTCGCGAAGTGGAACAGTATTCGCGGAGCACTGCCTCGTGAAGAAGGGGTGCCTCGCGAAGCAGGGTGCTGCGAAGCAGTGTGCTTCGCGATGTTTAGAGATCCTGCCTTAGCATAGGGATAACTAGTATGGGTTGGGTGTTTCGCGAAGAATAAACGCTCCATGGATGCCCGGGTTCCCTTGGGAATCCCCTTCCTTCGCGAATTCCCTTGAGCTTCGCGAAGGGCATCCCTCTCGGAAGAGGGAGTCAAAACGAGACCAAGCAAAGGCGTCTCGCGAAGTAGAAGTACCTCGCGGAGCTCATGATTCCCGGGGGAAAAGGGTGCTTCGCGATTCAGGAGAGGAGAAGCTGAAAGGTCGGATCATCCATCCCCGGGACTCAGGGGGAGTCCAGGATTTATAGGCAAGGGGCACCGCGAAGCAAAACTCGCGCACCGCCTCAGGAGCTTCGCGGCGTGCTCGCGAACATCAACGGCGTTCGCGGAGAGTTTCCACCTCTGGAGCTTCGCGGCGGGCTCGTGAACGTCAACGGTGTCTGCGGAGAGTTACCGCCTCTGGAGCTTCGTGGCACGCTCGCGAATGTCAAATGTGTTCGCAGAGAGTTACCGCCTCTGGAGCTTCGCGAGACCGCGATGCTCGGGGTTCTTCACGTCGGTGCTTCGCGACGTTGCTTTGCGGCGGTGCTTCGCGAGGCAGTGTGCCATCCTTCTTTTTCGTCCCTCCCTTTCGTGCAATATTTTGGCGCCAAAAGTCCCTAAGGTTTAGTATAAGTATAGGTTATAGTACTATAATTACGATAACCCAAGATGTTAGATATTGAAGGTACTCCTCCTTTATTGTGGTGTTTTCCCTAGCATGATTTTTTCCTCTCACACTATTCTTTTTGGGTTTTAGACAATGGTTGGAACCCGAAGGAACTGTGTTGATCAATGTAATGGACAATGCAATGATTTTCCTCCTGAATAAACAAATGTTATGGGAGATGGAGTGCAAAATCTTATTGCTATACTTACACAAGCTATGAATCATTCTGGACTTTCAAAAGAGCAGATAAGGGAACAATATTCTATTTAGTCCTTCATGAGGAAACGTCCACCTTCTTTCAGTGGGTCTTCTGATCCACTTGTTACTGAACAATGGATCAGTACTACTGAAAATATATTTTCAGTTCTTCAATGTTATGAACATGATAAATTCATCTTAGCAGTGTATCATTTGGAAGCTGATGATGATCAATGGTGGAATCTTATCAAGAATACGAGGCCAAGAGATGAAATTGAGTCCATGGAATGGGACGAGTTCAAGAACTTATTTTTCAATAAGTACTTCCCTCGTATTCTTTGAACAAAGATGGAGAAGGAGTTTCTTGAACTAAAGCAAAAGGATGATGAATCTGTTGGTATATACGAAACGAATTTTACAAGGCTTGCAAGTTATGCATCTGAATTTATCATCCAACCTGAAAGTAAAGTTGATCGATTCTTCAGTGGCTTAAAACCAAATATTCGAATGGAATTAGATATAAGAGACTTCAGTAGCTATGAAGAAATTGTGTGTTGTGCTATCAAGGTAGAAATGGAAGTTGGTGTTACTTATCCATCTCATAGTTTTGATAAGAAACGAAAGATGGAGTTCAAGGAGAAATCTCAGAATAATGGTGAAAATAAGATGAATGTTTCCTTATGCTCAAAGTGTGGAAAGAAGCATGGGGGAGATTGTCTTAAAGGGACAAGTAAATGTTTCAAATGAGGAAAGGAAGGTCATTGGGCATTTGAATGCCGCAATGATGGGAAGAAGATGTCTAATGATGCAAACAAAGGAAGGGATACACAGAATGAACCTACTACACTTCAATGCTTCAAGTTCAAGGAAATGGGGCATTATGCTAATAAATGCCCTAATCCAAGGGTTAGTGATGATCGACATGAGAAACCACTTAAGGAAAAGGACAAAGGGAAGTCACATGCGATCACCATTGGCAATGTTGAATATGACAACGATGTGGTGGAATGATTAAGTGTTTATGTAATGGGATTCCAAAATAATGTTGTATATAGTATCGTGGAATATTGGAATATTTATGTATTGGTCTATTGTGGTTTTCAATAATTTTATGGTACCGTTAACCATGGAAAGTGATTGAGATATTTTGGAAAAAAAAGATGATATGCGCATAATGAATTGATAAGGAAAAAATGAAATGTTTGACAGTATTCATGAGCTCATGATTGATATAAGGACTAAGTGATATCATGGTTTGAGTATATAGAATTTTGAGGATTTTGGTATGTGGAAAGAGTTAACTTTTAGCAGTATTCATGTTTTCAATAAGGTTCAATGGGTATTCATTTTTTTCAAGAGAATGCATGATTAAGGACTTTGAATGTTTGGAATATGGCCAACAAGACATATCTCATGATATATGGGGATCAACAATGGTATTAACATGCTAGTTGTATGAACTCTTTGGTAATCGTTTTCACTATAATATGAGACTAGACAGCATTATTTTGGATAAGCCTAAAGATTGGAATGGATTATGTTGGACATAAGTTAGTATTGTTTAAGGATAGAAGTTTTTTCGATATTATTTATGGGATGTTATAGTAATGTAGTTTTAGAAAAATGACAACCTGCAGGATGGGCGACAGCCCATCGCGTCGGACAAGGCGGTGGGAATCGAACCCACAACCAAAGTGCGACTGGCCTTTATATCCTACCACTGGCCTACAGGAAGTCCCTGTTTAGTAGAAACTATTTTTATTATATTAAGAAGTATGATATATGATGTATAACTCCATTTTAGGAACCATATATGATTAATCTCACTATATATGGACTTATGTATTTTTTGATAACTTTTCTAACCTTTTGTTTGAGACAGATAGAATGACTCATCATTCTATCACATGATCTGCTAACACATCACGAATGACAAATTCAACTTTATTTCCTTAAGAGATGAAGTGGAAATTGTCCAAAGAACGACCAACGGTGAGACTATACCAAAATCACGAAAGTATTTCTTCTAATTCCAATTTCATCAACTTTAGGGAAATGATCTTGAAAACCAAAAATGTTGTCCTAGTGCTCTTATATCTGATGAATCAGATGGTACCTTAGATCGTCACAAATTTATGGTTTTGTGATTGCTGGATTTTCCATAGCCATGTTCTCTACCACTCTCCATCAGAACATGATGGTTAGATTTCTCTTCCATATCCATATTTTCACCTATGTGGAAACCCAGTGATTAGTTTATTTGGGTAACTGTTACGTTTCATACTTCTGTTTTTAAATATTGGTTTTGGTATTCCTTTTTACGATGTGGGTTTCTATTAAAGAAAATTTCGAATAGTAAACCATTTATAACCCCGACGAATTTTGAGGGAAAAATTCATTTTAAGGGGGGTAGAATGTATCAACCCGAGATTTTATGAAAAGTATTCTTTTTAATTTTATTATTGTCTTGTGTTGTACGCTACACCAAAAGGAGATTTCACAACATGCATCCTTGACTTGCCTTTCATTACACGCAATCGCGACCTTCCTCGATAGCGTGTGTAGTACGCAATACCGAGTTTCACTAAACAACGATATGCTATTAAAATATTATTAAAACTAGTTGTTATGAATAGTAATAACCACATTTTAAAATTTTAGAAATTTTAACTCTCAAAATGGACTTCATTTTTGGATTTGGAGTATCGAATTTAGCCTAAGGTGAAATTTTGGTACTTTTCGGATAACTTTCATATTTTGATGAATAGTGAAAATTACTAAATTTTAATTAAAGACAAACTTTTTAATCAAAATAATTAATAGTGATAAATTATGATTTTTAGTGGTTTTAAAGTATATTTGGAATATAGTTTTACCATTTAATACAATGTTGGTCATTGGACATAATTTTCCAATTAAACCGAACATAAACAAGTATCAATCTTTTGATAGTTATTATATCTTAAAAACACGCTTTTTGTTTTGACAGTAGGAATTAATTTTAAATTAATTTCTGCCACTTATTTGTTTTGAATTTGGAAAAATTGATTCCATATTTGTAATTAGGATGTTCAAATTGTGTAAATAGGTAAATTTTATTTTTAGACATTTTGAATAATTATTTCGGTAAATATTTTATTTACCATAGTTAAAGGGTAAATCTGGTAAATAAGGGTTAAATAATAATATTGTAATAATAAAAAAAATTACCCCAAAATTTGTGATAACCTTATTGGTTGATACATGTTCGACAATGGGCATATTTGGGTCAATTTTGGGACCCCATGGTGCCACTTGTAAGTGATAGGGACACTTTATTTTAATTAAGTTAAAATGAATACAAAAATGACACAAGCATATATCTTTTAGAAAAACAATTTTTACATAGGGTTATATATGTTGGATTTTCGTTTTTAAATATTCATTAGAAATATAAAAATATTTCCTACATAATTATATTTTATTTATAATTTTTATACATTAAATAATTTAATTTATTTATGACACAATGATGATGCAGTAATTACCATAATAGTGAAAAATTAACATAATTGATATTATAAATACCCAAATAAATATAATTTGAAACTTTTAATGAATTACACTAATTTTATAGGTTAATAGGACATGTTATTAATTATTTAATTATCTTTTTTCTAAGTAATAATTTTGCTATGAGTTTCACAAAAATCAACTATTGAATAGTGTCAAAATTGACATAAAATAGTTTTTAAAAAAATATTATATTATTGATTGTTATTTTATTCCTAAAAATCTAAGGTTTGGAAAATATACTTATATCAAGATAGGTGTATCATTAATGGACCACTTGGGGGTCTCTTGGATGTATATGGTAATTTTATTAACTATATAATATAAAAATACAAAGTGACATGGTAAATGTCAATCTAATTAACTAAGAGTTAAAACTAAAAGATAAGGTTAGTATAATGACCTAAACTTTTCTAAATTATATTGGATGAGAGTATTTCGTCCCATACCCACCTTATCTTCTAAATATATCAATTTTGAGATATTTAAAACCGAATTTGGATTTATAATAAAATAATACTTTTAGTTATTCCAAAGGTGCCCCTCTCCTCCCTTATAAAAGGGCACCTCCTCCCCCTCTTCCTCACACCACTTTGAGCCTTCAATCTCAGCCAACCTCTACCAAATTCACTTTTCCACTTCCCTAGAAACATCCTAGAGGTCCTGGTATTCTTCAAAGACCAATTTTAGTGCCCTAATAAGAGGACTCAAAGAGGCGCTTCAAAGAAGAGGTAATGTCCGTTACCGATTCTTTCAACATTATTTCTTCTTCCACCTCTTCTTCTTAGGTTGTTTCATTATGAAGTAATAACATCAGTATCACTCATATACTGATATGTTATTATAAGTATGAAACAACCCTATTTCACCATATATCCATCCTACGGAAAACTAAATCACCGTGCGTGTGTACGTACGGAATACCGTATCCAAGCCGTGGTGTAATCTATTTTCCACCACCACCTTAATTGGATGGGTATAAGGGTGAAAGTAATGAATATATGTATGATTATTGTAAAGTGATATTGATAATGTAATATTATACATACACTTTAATACAATTCCACGATCTTGGGAATGATATCATCGCTCGTGCGTACGTACGGACTACCGTCTCCACGACGTGATGAGATTCACTCTCCATGTTAACCATTCATGAATGATTATAAAGTATATATAATGAATAATAATGAAATATATGACATAATAATGATACTTGATTTATGTATGTATATATATATGTATGTCATTTACTTAATTCCATTCAATTCAAAAGGGAAACGAAAACAGCGTTCATGCGTACGTACGGCCTACCGTCTCCATGAACGGTGTATTTCATTCCTTTTATTGATCTATAATATATATGTATATGATGAATATATATTATATATAAATCATTTTTTTGCATTCTGGAATTATTTAAATCAGGATATAAGTAATAATATCAAGAACGACAAGTCGAAACACATACGATAAATAAAATGATTTTACCCAAAACGCTGCTTTAACATGGAATTTACAAAAGAACGGGTAATATAAAGGTATAAGTGAACCATATATGATATCATAACAATGATTATGATTCTTTAATAAGTCAATGACATTATTTAAATCATTATACAGGAGTTTCGGACACATACGAAGCAAATCGGACCTAAGGTGAGGGATAATTTTGCAAATCTCATTTTTATCCGAGATTGCTTATTCATAAGTATTTAATGGGGTTATTGCTTTAATCCATGTCCATGTTTTATAAAAGTGTATTCATGTATGTTTAAAGTCATTTTTACCCATTTTGACTTTTACCCCATGGTATCGAAGGAATCTTTCCTTTATTTACTCTACAAGGTACTTTTTTGACTTTTCTGACAAAATTACGAGAAGAATGTTTTCTTTTAACTTATACGGCATGAATGGATTTTTAAAACATTATTTCCAAGAAGCTTCCCTTACAAGTTTTCAAGTTTATTTTTTCAACTTCTTTTAGTTTAGAATTGTATGACATGTTAAGAAAGGAAAAGTGTTTTTGAAGTAGAAATGATATTTTTCTCAAGAATGGAGTTCAAGTGTTTTATCAAAATTATTTTCCATCTAAGATAATAAAGGGTTATGTTTTTATCCCTATTATTACATTGATTTTATTATGTTGTGATGGAATTATTTTTATGAATTCCTTTATCTTATATGAGTTGTTTTATGATGTCACGATGTTTAAGATTCCCATTTTTATTACATGGGTTATGCTTTGATGTATGGTTTATGATTTTGTGGCACACATAATAATGGTATCATTATGAGATGGGTGGTACCTATATCTCCCTCCAATACATTGGGTAAAGATTTTATATCTCATGAGATAGACATGGCTGGAACGGCAGGTTAAACCGGTTCAGTGAAACAGGACTGAAACAAGGAGTGAACTCGATTCAGAAATGGACTTTGTCCACTAAGATAGTCTTGGCAATGAGTCTTGACTAATAAGAAATGATTCTCTATGATTATGTGTGTATGCCACAAAGTTTCATGTTTTAAGTTATGATTATTGGGATTACATTTCACTACTATGATTTATCCCATGTTATGATATTATGATCTCTTTTGTAGGTTAAGATTTCCAAAATGTTATGTTCTTATGAATATGATGTGATTGATATTTCTTTTGTTTACCCTTATTGAGCATTTGAGCTCACCCTTTTGTGTTTTCTTTTCCCCAGGATATAAAGAAAGGTTTTAGGTAAGAAAAAAAAGGGGAAGATCTTTATGGGAGATTTTGAAGATCTTTCACCATGATTATAAGATTACGTTCCGAGTTTCCAAAGACACTAAACTATTACGGTCCTTGTGTGTGTGTTTTTGTTATGTACTAAGTATTCCGCAAAAGTAATGTAATGTCCATGTATGTAAAGATTCGGGTCTTTACATATATGCATGAATAACTTTGTATATATAAATTCTAAATAATGTAATCAAACTCAAATGGCCTTCTATAGAATAAACAATTGAATTATTCAAAGTGGTATGGGACACTTTGAATAATATGAAATGAAAAATTAAATTATTTAAAGTGGTATGGGACACTTTGAATAATATGAAATGAGAATCCAAGGAATATGTGACACTTAGAATGATAAGTGATGAGTAATTTAATAAATCAAAGTGGTTTGATGCACTTTGATTTAAAGAAAAGAGGAATACTTTGGACTTAGTAAGTGTCGGGTGGGGACCGCTATATCCCCTCGGTGCATAGGTAGGTCTCCTGAGATAAATAGACGTGGAATTGACTGAGGCCTTTCCCAATTATGATTTATGGATTTTGGCCGAGGCCTTAATCATATTATACATCTTGGATGAGGCCTTGACAAATGTTTCATAATGTCCGGCATATGCACTTCCCTCATTATGAATATGAAATTTAATTAACCAAGTGAATATTCGAATAGTAGAATATTCATGGTTAAAGATCATGTACTTATGATAATTAGAAGAAGTAAATACTTATAGAATAATTTGTATTCAGCACTCAGAGATTTATTTTCCATTTTATGATTTACAGTTATTACGGAAAGATTCAGTGTTATTATTTTATAAGCAACTCTGATCATGTATTACTCTCAGTTGTAAATTTTGTACTTGTACTTTCATATTTCATACTTATTTAAGTCAGAATAACTCTTACTTTATATGTTTCACACCATATATTCTGAATGAGCATGCTTATGTTTGGAACATATTTCATTGTAACTATGTTAGTGTTCCTAGAAATGTTCACTTATAATTCTTGGACAAATGTTATGTTATGATTCATGTGTTAAATCTTTCTTTAAGAAAAAGTTTTTTGAAAAAATTTAAAGGAATGTTTTAAAAAGGTTTTATTTGATATATTACCTTATTTTAAAACCCCTTACTGGGCATTCATATGATCACCCTAAGTTTTAACTTAAATTTTATAGGTTTAGTAGATTTGAGATACACTGTTTAGTGGCAGTTTGTAGAGATTATTTTCCCTTTCAGTTTTGAAGGAATTGTAATAATTGTATCTTGTTCTCTAGGACCAAAACCCAAAAATCCTCTTTAATGGAACATGATGTGTAATGATCAGCTGTTATTTTATAAAAAAAGGAAAATTACCCACCATGATTTATATAAAACCACACTGGCTCTGTGGCAGTCCGGGGCTGGGGCGTGATAGGGGCATTGTGCCTGATGTTCACGGGAAGTACATCCATGAAGGTCCTATGGTTCACAAATCGCCAATTAGGTTCATGACCATTTTATTATTATTAATTTTCATTATTTTTATGGTACTCGTTAGTTTTATACCTATTAGAAACTTTTTTTGGTTTCTTACTTAGTCAATCGTTAGCCTTTGAAGTCTTCAATTCGTAAACTCCAAGATCTCCAAAAATCCTCTGTAATTTCCTATCAATTCCCCTTACGGTACCTTTTATAAAGTGTTAGAGAAGCTGTATTTATAGAAACATGGCACATTTTTTAGAATCCCATGGAGGGATCATCTGACCAGAAGATGACTTGGTCAACCGAGGTTCCCAGTGTTGTGGTTCTCAATGATATAAATCACTAGCTCAATCCCACAAACAACATCATTCATGGGACGCTGCTAGCCCCGCCTCCTTTGTGAAGTGATCAGTACACTAGGATTTTATGTGTGGAATTACTTCTTTTTCATGTTTTCTCCAACGACATGGTTCACGGTGCCTTGGTTCACTATTTTTTTTTTCATCTCCAAACAACTTCGTTCATTGGACAACATTTCTCAGGCTAGTTTGTTGCAGGTTGTCTATGTACTGCTTAGTTTTTAATCTACACCTCCTGCATACTTCTCCCAGTAACCTGTATGTGGACCAATTTCAGTCCTTTACTAAATTTTAGTTCTTCAATATTCTCATCAAATTTTTATCCCCACATGCATCTCTTTCCTTTATCAAATTTTATGGAGTATTTTCTTTCCCTTTGCATATTTTTTAGGACCCTACATATATTACAATAATAGTGATTTGATTATTTTATAAACATAATTGTTACATTTAAATATTTTTCTATAAAATAATTTCCTTTTATTTTAAAAAGGGTTATATTTTCATTTATAATTAATTGGTAACTAAATAATTAATTATATATACATTTGTAAAACATATTTTCATAATTATGTCAATATTGTTCATTCCTGCCATTCTAAAAACTAGGTTATAATGGTAGCATTTAAATAAAAATATTTTATTGTTCATTTAAGCTTGATGTGGCATATCATGTATGTTATCGAACAAAGTATTTATTTTTTAAAAAATTTGGATGTTACAAAATTGGCTAAACCCATCACATATTCAATCTCAACTATTGATCATTGACATAACTATACCAGTTTCCCTCATTGTTATGGTTAACTCGGTTCCTTATGAATCTATCCATTACTAAAACCAAAAGGGTTAACATGAGTGATAAAAATTTAACATAATATGTGGATTATCATAATCAATAACATAAAATGGATTCAACCTTAATACCTTTTACCCATTTACATCATCATGTTAGCCCATACTTCCTTTAGTTCAACCAATATCACTATTAGTTAAAAATTGGTTTTTCTAAGTAAATTTATCTTATAATTATTACCATAATTCCTTAAATAACTATCATAAAATTATCATAAAATTTATTACAATATTATAAACACAAAAATAATTAAAATCTATGATCTCAAAATTCAACATTTCATTTATCCATACAAGTACATAGCATTTAATATATACCTTAACTTTTGAATATCTATGTTTTAATCTATGTTATCCATTATAATTTTCCTATTAGTTTATCTTAGAAAAATATTTTCAAATCCCTCATAATGGTATGTAAAGTGAAAGTGAATTTACAAAAAATATATCCCCATACAGTGTCCATCCAAGTGTGAAGTCTTATGACCACTAATTGTGCACTAGAGTGAAGATTGATACATTGCTCAACTAACCTTTTCGGGATTATTTCCCCTAGGTTCATTTGTTCTATAGTCGTATAAACTTACTATTATAAAAATAGTTATTTAATTTATAGGATAATCACATAGTATTTATTTTACCAAAACTGCAAGATGTTATCTTATACATAGTCGTATACCTTGGACTTATCCCAAGGGATTTCAAAAAGTTTTTCTACTCCTAATTTCCACATGTACCTAAACCCTTCTTAGATACTAACTATGATGAGAAATAATTTCATACATGACTTTAAATATACATCCTTAACAAAATAATAACATTGAACACTTTCTCATGACCTTTTGAGGTTTAGTGTCTTGGAAACTCAGAATATAATACATGTCATATATGGATCACATAACAACTCATAAAAAATTATAAATTTCTTAAAATAATTATTTATTATCTCATTATAGATCACCTCATTTCATAAGGCTTCTTTTGGAAATTTTTCAAAAGTAAGGGTTGAGCATAAATCCTATTAAGGGATAAAAAAATGAAAACCCAGCATAATTAACATCATGGATAAAACTTGATGTATAATATTAGAACATTAACATTAGGAAAATATTCATAATATTGTCATAATAACATGAGCCTTAACATTATCATAATTAAATGATTCATAACATGATCATAAGTACATTATGTATAAAATGATCGTACGTACATGGGGAATAACAAGATCATAACTACATGATGCATAAAATGGAAATGTGGATCTAACAGAAAATTGAGTCATTCATAATCATGTCACAAAATTTTGTCATTAATGTTTCATAAAAAGAATATTTACAGGGTTATTCACCAAGGTATCATAAAACATTACCAAGGAATGTTTCTAAGGTATCGTGAACATGTTATATATAGATATTAATTCTTTACCCAATGCATTGGATCACTGTTAGGGTGCAACAATTACATTTCCTAGATTTTTCACCAAGGAATCATAAAAATTACCAAGTCATGTAGCCAAGGTATCATGATCATGGAATAATTAGAGATTAATTATTTACTCAATGCATTAAATCTCTATCAGGGAACACTGTTCAGATGTATAATATTATTTGTGTCCCATCAATCAATGATCATAAGAACATATCATTTTAACCCACAAGTAGCTAATGTGGGTTTTGAACATGAAATTCACAAATCAATAAAATAATGTTACATCTATATGGATACCTTTGAATGATATTTTTTTGGGCATTGAAAACATGGAAATTCAAGGAATGACTTTAGTTGTATGATATATATAAAAAATGGATTATGTAATTGTATAAATGAGAGAGAAATATAGTATCTTATCAATATTTCATAATTTATATAGTAAATGGGTTGATTATGGAATCATAATCACATGGAATTGAAAAATATTATAACAAGAAAATATCATATGGAAAATCAAGGAGTGATTTTAGCATCATGGATTCTATACAAAATGATTATGAATATGATTTAATGGGAGATAAATATACTTTCAAATCAATATAAAATAATTTGGATAGTAAAATGGTTAAGTATGAACATGTTAAATTATAATTACATGGAATATAAAGGAGTGATTTCAGTAGAATTGATTATATACAAAAGGAATATGAATATATTTTCATGAGAGATAAATATAGTTTCAAATAAATATGGAATAATTTGGATAGTAAAATGGAATTTCATAAAATAATTACTTCAATCAAAAGGATGAGGAGAATCCCTTATGTTTCTAAGTAGCTTCTCAAAGCATGGGAAGAACATATTATAACCTTTAGAACTCTTTGGGATGGATTTAAATAGGGATAGGGAAGAAAACTTAATGATAAATCCCTTTGGGGTGGAGAGAAATGATAAAATCATTGGGGTGATCTTATTTAATAGGTGAAAAAGAAGGGCTTTTTCATAGAAACTGAAGTTAAGTAAGGAGTAATAATTGTATCACATGGGGGTTAGGTGGGTTTGGTGAGTTATGTGAATTACGTAAAGAAATGGTAGTTGAGACATTTGGGTATGACTTTAATATATATAAATTCCTTCTAGAAGGTGTAAGTTACCTTTTAATTATTAAAAATTCAAGATACTTTATTTACCTATTTTTATCCTTATTTATCTTGATCAAAATTAACCATGGAAACAATTTTATTACTAAAAACATAATATGACCCTTTATACAAAATTTTAACATGTTGAATCAAAATTTGGACTCCATTTAATCTAATTTTATTTTTAAATATCATAAAATAATATTTTAAATCGAAACATATGATATGTAGAAAACCCACTTTTATATAAAAATGATGTTTTAGTTATTAATTATTCTTAACTTTATTTATAATTAATTATAAATTAAATGAGTGTTAATTTATTTATTTTTATTCCAAAATTTTATATTTAATTTAAAATATATCTATTTAATTTAAAAACTCACCATACTTAGAAAAGTATCGTTCTTTAAAAAATAAATGTTTTATCATGCTAACTAATATTTTCGTTATAAACTTAATTTTACGACTAAAATTGAAATTAATATTCATAAATCATATGAAAATTTTGATATAAAATATGAAAATAATTTTATAAAATAATATTTCTAGTGGTTAGAAAATGTGATTTTAATATTAGCAAACATAACACTTAAAAACTATTTTTAGAAAAAAAGTGTTCATAAGATTAAAATTTATGTAGTATAAATTTATCAATGTCATTTAATATAATTTTAAATAATAGTTATTTTTATTCCAATGAAATCCAAAATTAAATACTTCCATTAAATTTTTTCAGTTAAAAGTAAAGACTGAAAATAGTTTTAAAATTAGAATGAAATGTTAATTTTATTCTAAAATGTTGAACATACATTTTTGAAGTTAAAAATGATATTTTAAAGTACATAATTTTACTCAGTAAATAAATAATTGATCGATTTAATGTTTTATTGACTTTTAAGTATTTCTTATATATTTTTAAAGTTATAAAATTTACATTTTTTGGAAAAAAACTATATTTTAACTATTCACATAATAGTCAACTATTTAAAAAAATACCAAAAATTAATATTAAGTTAATTTATCAATGATAAATCAAAAAATGAAGTTATTTTTTTTCAAATTAACATATTAAAATTTATAAATTTTATTTTTAATTAAAAATATAAAATGTAGAAAAACGTTGTTTTTATAGGAAAGGACTTTTGGTATATTAACTTATTCTTTTTTTTCTATTAATTACTAATTAATTCAGTGTTAAATTTTTGTTTATTAAATCAATATATTTTGTTATAATTCAATAAAAATAAATTTAGTTCCAATAAATAAAATTCTAATTTCTTGAAAATTCATTTTTTAGGCATAAAGCGAATTTCGAAAAAATGACATTTTAAAAAAGGTATAGAGTTGGGTGATGGTATTTTTAGTCAAATATCATTTGATAGTGTATAGGTAATGAATAGTAGATTAATTAACATCCCAATAATGAAAAAAATGGGTAGAAGGGATCCCAGGACTTGTGGATATGCAATGTGGAACTTCAATGAAAAAATGGGTATTAATATTCCTTGTCAAATTAAAATTCCTGAGTGTGGTTTTGTTAAAGAACAAGAATAGGTTGGTGATAATATGGAAGATCCATATCAAGATAAGGGAGGATCCATGGTTATAGTTGAAATTAACAGTGTTGTAAAACCAAAACTACCTAAGGTAACTAAAATATGATTAGTGTTTTAGGGATCATTTCCTAGTGAATATTTATAAAGAATGGAAGGAAAGGTGGAATAGTGAAAAGAAAAAAAATATAGGTAATTCTCCTCTATGAGAAAAAAATTCTATAATAAGTTTTCCATATCAATACTCCATAGAAGGATGTTAACATAGTGTACGAGTGAATGATTAGAGTTGAAATTAATGAGGATCAAAGCTAATGGGTAAACAAAAAAGATCACATTTTGGCATGAGACTTCAATGATAGGAATATTAATTTAGAGTAATTTTTTTTACAAGGTAAAGGAGGACCAATCATTTTGAATATCTTATCAAGGATGATCTAGATACCATGGTAACCACACTTTAATGGGAGTTTATATATGGTGAATGATACCAATAATCTTACATTCATATTCAATTATTTTTTATTTTCTTTTGTGTTTAACGGCCTTTTGTTTTTAACTTTTTAGGTTTCCCACTTTCTCTAAAAAATAGTTTTGAAATAAAAAAATTAATTTTTAGTCAAAAAACATGTCGATATAATGAAAATTTCTATATACATAAAACATTATGATATATGTGTAATACCTAAACATTAGATAAGATATGATTTTAATTTTGGGTGGTGTTTTATCTATCATGGATTATGTGGAAATCTCTATGATCTTGATCTTCTCCCGTATATTGTTTTTCCCAAACTATAATTGCTCGAGTTCGGATTGGGGTTGGTCTTGGGAAAACCATAGCGAATGAAACTCCCTTATGATCTCAGAAAAATGGGATTTATAAGTAGGTATTCCGCTACCAAATTCTATTACTTCTTACTTTGTTTATTTTTTAGATATGGTTACTTCAATTTATACCAGTTAATTTAATCGTTATGTTTTAATGATAGCATTTAATATTCACAATATATCTTTTTTTCATTTTAGTTTGGTATGGCATGTTAATCACACTATTTAATATATTATTTATTTAATGAGAATATTCCATGAAATCTATGGTCGTTTTAATGATAAAGGGTTTTCTTTCGTTAATGTAATTAGTAATTAGTTATAGAATAATATAATTAGATCTGACCTATGGTCTCTTTTATTATAATTGTTTTCTTCTATAATACATTGGTTACAAGTTAGGGATGTATCATAATTGTATGTGGTTGAAGCAATCATGAAGTTACTCAATATTTATGCAAAGGCTTATAATGCCTTATTTAAATCTCAAATGAATCAGATCTAAACGAAAGTAATGAGTTTTGATAGATCAAATGAAAAATTGGATAAACTTGCTATAATTTATGAGGTTAATAATAAAGAAAGGTAATAAAAGATTCAAGTACTTCATGAAAAGTTTAATGTCATGAAAATGATCCCATGTGAAAATTATAATAGTTTCATCAACCAAATAAAACGGTTTTTAGATTTATTCAAGTACTTAGTGAAGAAATAAATTATATTGACAATTTGAAGAATATCTTACAAAGGTTTCCACATCTATACCATGAAAAATATTCATCTATTGTAGAAAGGGACTTGTCCAAGATTTCTCTGGATGATATTATAAGAAGTTTGGTGGCCTATAAAATGTGATTTAATCCATATGATACATCAAATAATAAAGGTAATAATATTACATTCAAACTAGTGTAAAATATCAATATATCTTGTGGTGGAAATGAAGATAAAGATGTTAATAATGAAATTATATATCCAGTGGCTAGAAAATTCAAAAGGGTAATATCTAGATTTGAAATGAAGTTCCCCTTGTCCTATTTTCACTTTGTAGAGGTTGGTAACATTGTATCAAGATATCCATGGATATTATATGATAATGGGTGTGAATAAAAAATCTTAAATAATCCATGAAAAATATTCTCTCTCCAAAGAGACTCTAAAATTGAGAGTTCATAGAGAAATAAGTTCTAGAGGAGGATCTTAGTGATAAAAGAAGTTATCAGTGATGAAGACTGCTTAGATGAAGATGAATCATATTTTATGTCTAATATAGAATATTCCATGGTGGATATAGTTGAATAGGAAGAATCTAAAAACGAGTAAGTAAAATAACTAGAAGTGGTAGTCGACCTCAAGGAGGATATTGTGGGGGAACTTGAAGAACATGATATAGACAAAAATAAAAATTATAATATTGGAACTTTTATAAAATAATGTAATGAATATATAGATCATATTGAGGTATAAATTGACCTATTATGGGAAGATTGAGATAATAAATTTTCTATTCCTAATATATCAATAGAAATTACGAAACACAAATTAAATATTTAAGAATAAAAAAATGTTATTGATGAAATTAAATCTAGTTTAGAGGATATATATAGAAAGGTTGAATATATCAATGAATTGGTTACCCTTAGGTGAAAATTTGAATCTAATGTGAAATAAATGTATTCAAGGAAGATGATACATTTTAGGAGGTTCATAGATGGGGAATTTTTAAAAAGTTCCATGCATGGATTAGATGGTGTTGAGGAAATTATAATTGAAAAAACACCTAGATCAGGGGGTAAAAGTAAATTGGTTAGGATGTTGAGTCATCAAAAGTAGAAACCACAATAGAATATAACAAAGTAAAATAAAAGGTTTTTTATTCAGATTCCAAAACAAAGACACCAGTTGTATAGATAGAGATTATTTTAGATGAAAAAATTGATAGTTATGAAAATCACAAATCATCAAGAGTTAGTTAGAAAATGGAGTATGATATGAATTCTTTGAAAATTATGAGGAATGAAAGTGAGAAATATTTAATATTATGAAATTTCAATTCTAAAGATATCATAGTCACACTTATTTGTACTATGAATAGTCTAGAATCTATTTGAATGGAGAAGCACCTAGAATTAAAAAAAGTAGAATGATATGATATACTTAATCATAGAGAATAAATTATTTCTAGGGGTATTGTTTTTACTATTCTAATTTTTATTATAATGTTATTGATTAAAAATAGACATAAAATGGAAATTACCATCATAGATGTTTTTTTAAGATGAATAGGAGGTATCCCAACATATTTTTATTGGTTAAAATATATAATCTAATAGAAAAGGAATATTATTATGATTATACTATCCGTTAGGAAATGATATTGTGAGGCCATCTCATTATTTACCTTAAATAAGTATTTTAGGGAAGTAAAAGGAGAAAATGGTGAAGTTTAATCTCCCTAAAATCAAAATCAATGCTAAAATGAATAGAAAAACTATGATTATTTATTGTGTTTTATCATCACACATGACTAGAAATATAAACTTAATAAAGTGTATAAATGAAATATTGGATGGGACAACAATTTTCAGAAATGATGGAGCATTGAAGATCAATGTTAGTAGAAATACCCATCTATCAATTGATGAGTTAAAAAATATGGGTGTTCTATATATGGATGGCGTGTGATGCAACCTATTTAGTGTGATCTAATTTTATGACTCTATAATTTAGTTAATGTTTAGTCAAAAGGGTTTTGTTATAAAAAAGTCTAAAAATTCACTTTTGAAAGGATGGAGAACAAAAAGAAATGTAACATCCCATCTCCAGTAACCCAGAGCTAGAGTTTACTATATTACATTGGTATAAGATACATGGGATCCCAACACATAGGATTGATCAATTGAAAAGTCTTGTAAAGCGAGATCTATACTTGATTCTCATATTACATTGAAAATATAAAAACATAGCATAACAAATATTCCTTCAACCTTGAAATAGATCAAAATGTACTTCTTCATATCCTAGGGAAAGTAAAACAAATAAACGGTAAGCTCACATGATCTGTAAGGTTTATGTATAGGGTTTTCAATCAACAGTAAATAAGTAATATTCAATAGTAATTCATAATATAAAATTTAAAATTAGAAATAATTTCACCATTTAAAAGAAGTCATGTATATAATGTAAAACATGTCTTTTTAAAGTGGAAATGAGATGAAATTATCCTTACCTTGGGTCTCTTCTTAGTTTTACATGTTTTATCCTCTTATATAATTAATTTAAATTTATTAAATAATTAATAAAGAAAATTTTTCATCTAATTTTTTTTCATTTTAAATCAATTCATTGAATAGTTCTTACTTACATAGAAAATTTAAGGTTGTTAAGTTAATTTCTACAAAATTACGTAGGTAAATTGTTCATGGATCAAGGTGATATAAAATGGTTTCATCATCTCAATAATTTTAAAATTTTCATAAATATAATTTTTATTCATTATATATAATTTTATAATCATCCATACATAGTGTTAATAGACAAATGAATCGCATCGCTTTATAGAGGTGGTAATCCACACTTATGCACGAACAACATTATCATTTTTCAACGGATGGTATGGTTAGAAGGTAGATGACATAATATATTTACAATAACAATAATGATACCATAAATATAATATATACTAATTAATTACACCTTTATAACCATCCAATTAAAGGAGTGATAAAAAATAAATTACACCACTATGTGGAGATGGTAGGTCGTACGTGTGCAGAAGTGATGTTTTCATTCTCTATAGGATGGAAATGTAGTACAAAATGGTCATACCATAACCATAATAACATATAACTATGTTTTTGATATTGGAATCATTTTCTTCATATTGATATAATAAATTTATAGTAAGTATAATAAGAAATAAACTTTGAAAGATTCGGGTAATACAATTACCTCTTCTTTGAGAGACCTCCTTTGGCCTACACCTTAAGCATTCAAAGGATGGAATTACGGTGATACTAGGATCACAAGAACAAATTAAATTAATCTAGGAATATTTTTGGATAGTTATTAGATGATCTAGATAGTTAGATTTTTTTGAATAATGTAGAAGAATAGGTTTCCTTTTATAAGTGAGGATAATGACACACATATAATTACTTAAAATATTTAAATAATATAAATTCATTTTCATGTGAAATTAGAAACAAATTGACATATATTATAATTTTATAAGGTTAAGTTTAAAATAAAACCAACCAATGAGGTTTAATAATTTTTTTTTGTAATCTTAAATCCGTTCCCCTTTATGTTTAACCCTTTTAATACATTGTACCCTTAACCAAGGTGATAAATATTTACCATAATTACTATTCATTAAGAAAAAAAATAAGCTAAATTTATTACCTAATATTAATTATTAGGATTTCATATGAAATAAATTTTTCATTATTAAAATCCTAGATTTTTAAAAAATTACTTTTAACATAAGTTCGTAAAGCACAACAAAAAATGTTTTTAGAAAAATGTTTATTTTAAGGATAAAAATAATTTTACAAAAAAAGTGTAATGTTGATTAAAATGGAATTAATTGTATTATTTTAAATAAAAATATTTTTATTTTTATTTAAAACCAAACAAAAACCTAAGTTAACCTTATAAATACTTAATTGAGATAAACAAACTAAAAATAGTTTTTATTTGAAGAGAAACATTACTTAGATTACCATAATGATAAGAATATATTTCTATGTTCAAAATTATATTTTAATATTAATTATATTACTTATTAAAAATATATTTTTTTCTAGAAAATTATTTTTATAAACATTCATGTTATTCTTATATCATTATAATTTAATAAAAGGTAAAGTTTTTTATTAAATCAATATTTTTCACTATTTAACAAAAAACAACTATTTATAATAAATATCAAAAAATAACCTTAATATAATTTTGAATTATTGATTTAAATAAATGAAAAACATTTCATCAAATTAAATTTATAATATTTAGGAATTTAGGTTTTAATTACATTCCTGGATGAAGTTATTAGCAATATGTTGTTGTTACTTTAGAAAGAAAATATTATTTACTATAATTTAATATTGGGTTTAAAATTCTTCCCTCCTTCAAAAATTTCATCCTTTGAATGTACATAATGTCACATCATGTATATATGTGGGTATTTATTCATCACAACTTATTTTGGTTCTTATTTTTCCTCTTTAATTTTATTATTTTTCCAAATTACTTTCACCAATCGAGTCGTAATACTCTACAAAAGTTGTTCTCTAGTATCAATAATCTAGATAGGTTCTTCACAATAATATTAATTATGTCCCCATTATATTTAATCATATGTGAGCATGTGAATTTCGTCTAGTATGTACTTTCTCAGTAAAATGATATAAAACACGTTAAAAACTTTAGAGATGATAGGAATCATTTCCAAAATATTGAGTTGCGACTCCAATTCATTATATAATTTAAAATGTCTTGATGTATCTAGAACACAGTTTTTCATTCATGATAAACCTTATATTGGAATTAAATTCCTAGGAAAAGATATTTTTACTTCAATTAAATGTATATTTTATTATTTTAATATTAAAAAAATCATCTTACATATTGTTCATTATTCTTCTTGTATTTAATGTAATAATATCCAAGGGTTTCTTTCATATTGGTAGGGACCTATAATTCCCCATTATGATGAGAAACTTGAAGTTATATGAAGATATTATTTATTATAGTTCTTTTTTTAGATAACATTCTATGATCGGACATATATAATTTTATTGTAAAGTGTGAGTGCTCGTAAGCAAATGAATCTTCTTCTCATGAAGTTCACACTTAGTAATCTATAAGACGGTAGATTATGAGAAAAAACTCATAAGTAATAATTACCCATGTTTTAGTGTAATCACATATTCTTAAATATGAGTGTGTATAATGGTCCTTATACTTTAATATTATCATTAATGCATGTCATGACTTACACATCAATATTTACTAATTAAAATAGTCACGCCATATGTTGGTGGGAAGTTGGGTATGTTGGGTATGTCATGAGGACACATTATTAATAGATAAGTCGAGGAATTATTTATCCCTTCCATATTTATGGAAGCTTATTTATTTAACCTTTTATTGGAACAGAACATTCTCATTAAATTATATTCCCATTTTACAATGATGTGTTTTTTTTATATAGTCAAAGAATGACATCTCAAGCACATAGGATAATTAAATGGATGTGAAACCTACTTGATGAGGATATTGTGACTAAGGTATTATATTACACGGTGAGCCTTTACATGTGGTTATTGTTGTTGGGACATTAAATTATATATTTTGGGTTCTTTAACCCATTTATATATATTAATCTTTTCCTTTATGAGATCCTTATTAATTACAATGAGAAATAATCCTAGAGGTTCACACACTAAGTGTTTATGTTGATCATGAATAAATTATATTTGAATTTAATTTATGTGGTAAATATTATTCTCAACACTGATAAATAATTTTATTCATGTTTTATTGATTGAAAATATTTATTGATGAATGAAATATTTTATTAAATATTTATTCATTTATTCAATAAATAATGAGGAATTATAACAGGAAAAGATAAAGTTCAGTGAAAAATATTAATTTACAAGATGGTTAAATAATATTTTTTATTTCACAAATTAGAGTACATTTTATAAAATATTATTATTATTGGAATGGTGTTTAATAAATATTATTCTATTATTTAAGGTTTTTCATGAAATTAAATATATTTTAACCTAAACCCTAACTCTATAAATAGATGGTTATATCTATTTTGTAGGGTAAATCAAGATATCGAGAATCATTAAACACAACAGATTTCTCTCTTGAAATATTATTTCACTCTCCCACTCAAGAGCAAGAAACACAAGATATATTCTTTAAACATCGATGTACAGCCGATCAAGATGAACAACATAGGGAATTTGATTCACTACATAAGCACCCAAAGATCAATTGGCATTTCTTGGAGATCAATGGAGCACAAGCAGATCACCACTGGAGGGATTCTACATTTGAATATTAATAGTGTAATAAAGGTAATCCGATAAAGTTTTTGGAATATCAATAACATCATTCAAGAAAGGATCCTACAATTATGTAATCATTTATTCAGACCTAAATATATCAAATAAAAATTTAACATGTAAGATCATGTATTAGGGTTTTAGGAAACTCAATATTAAAATAAATTTTTATATATCTCCCACAAAAATAACTTTCAAGGCACCTGAAACCTCCAAGTAGTATTTGGGTGGTCACATTTTAAATATATAATTGTTTATTTTATTTTTGATCATTATTCGCAGTCATGGTTGAATATTTTAATTTATATTATTCATTTTTAATATATTTTGAATTAACATGATTTGACATATTAATTATCTTTATTTAGTGTTTAATTTTATTAATGGTCTAATAACATATGAAGAATGACCAGATATTTCATTGGGATGTTCCAAAAAATCAGATGAGACTAAGATATAGAGCATGTATCTGTAGTACATGTCATGTACTCGAGTACATTATATCTTGACATGTCGCAGGATACATGACATGCCAAACAGTAGCAACACATGGGGAATTTATTGGACATCATGTGTAGACTGGGCCATTCTAGAACATGGGTTTTTATATTATATGAAGTGTAATAGGCATACACTCCATGTAGTATGTACGGGTTAGCGAAAAAATTTACACAATATGTGTGGTCATTGTACCCAGTAAAACCACATTGGTTTGAAAACCTAGATCCTTAATGATATACATGACCTTTAAAGTGTACACTATATGTATTTCATCATTTACCACATCCAAAATACATGTTTATCCATTCACTGAGTATTGTAAACATGTGGCATGAGTGATACACAATGTTTAGTTGGATTGTACACATTGTGTAGTCGCAACCAATGAACACACTAAGTTCTTTAGTTGGTTGCACAGAGACAAGGAAAGAGTGACACACGGTATGTAACTATCTTGTACGTGTCATGTAGTCCTGATAAGGTACATGTCGAATCCCCAAGAGTGTAACCCAAGTACATAGAAACTAAGATACACAACGTATAACTTATTAGTATATGTCGTGTAGTCTCCTAATTAAAGAAAGGATTAAATTATATTAAATTTATAGTTACAACATTAAAACCTTATTTTATTTATTAAAACCTATTATGTTTGAAAATTGAATAATGTTTTTAAATAATTTAAATGCTCAATTAATTTATTATAACAACTTTAGGATTATTCATTCTACTGTTTATTTTTCATGAATTCCATTAAGATGAGTATCTCTAAATAAATTCATATGGTCATTAAGATGAAAGGTAATTAATTAATTAATTAATTAATTAATGTAGTAATACTTATCTTATAATAATGAATGGATAATAAATAAATGTTAATCGGTTTTACTTTTATGTATTCATTTCATGTATGACCATTCATGATCCTATCCAAGACCCGTGTATGTGTTTAATATTTTAATTTAATTTATTGCATGGGTTTGAAAATATTTAGTATTAAATTAAATTGATGGTACATGTGTCATCCATCCCTCCATTATTATATAGGACCAGTGTGTCCATAGTTATTTATGTAATCCCCATTAACCAATCATTTTTTCCCTCACCTATGTGTGGGTTATAAATACATGTAATTAATGAAGTACCCTAAAGTGCATGGAGGCGATTCAAGAAAAATCCATTATGATTCTAACCTAGGTGATACACAGATGGAATTGTGGAATATTTTAACACATTCCAAGACTAGAACAAGGTTTTATTCCCCTAGGTCAAAGGTTGATTTATTATCCTCTTAAAAAATCAACAATTATATATTCTCATGATCGGGTCATTTATTATTTATTTCTTTATTTCTTATGAATTGTCAATTTTATGGATGTAATACCATTATATCATAAATAAATAAATTAATGTTCAAAGATGTTATTTAAATAAATTTAATATTTATAAACGTTTTATCCAACATAGTTAATTAATTAAGTAAAATATAGTTTCTATTAACAAGTTATGTAAAGGATAGAATAAGATAAAATTTATGTATAATAAATTAAAATCCATAAAATATATATTAAGTTGGACTTTATCTTCCACTACATGATTCAGAAAAAAAATCCTTAGAACTAATTTTTTAACAAACTCTCATTGGGAAACTTCTTTTAACGAGGAGTTCTAATGAAGGTTATGGGTTGAATTAACTATTTTACATTAAGAGAAGTATCCATATCTATAATTGATATTTCTTGGAGGCTAGTGATGACAAAATCCATATAGGATTTTAGCACAGGGGATTCCACTCAATAGATCAAAGAGCCAAAATCCTATAGGTGGAAAATACCTTCCAACCTAAATACTTTCAATTAGTTTGACCAACCCTCATTGAGGTTATTTTAAGGTGAATATAGATCATTTATACTAGAATGTACTATAAACTAGAAATTATTATTTTAATGGTGAGGTATATTGTGATAAAATAGTGGTAGATTTAATAAAATTAATTATTATTGTTTATCACATACTTTTTAATCAAGAAAAGTACTAATAATCTACTCTTTAATAATTGTAGAAAATAGAAATTTTTTCATCCAAAATGTCTCTACGATCTATATTTTATAAATATCATCTCCTCGCTAGAATTAAATTCTAGGACTAGTTTAGACACCTTTGGGTTGTGTCATTCCATGAACAGAAATCTTATGTGCTAGAATCCTTAATGCCTTATTTGCCTACCAAGGATGTGAGTGATGAAAAATTCATTGTTTATGAAAAATATATGAATGGCATGGTCAATGTTAAATGTTTTATATTATTATCTATGTCTAGTAAACTCATGAAGTCTCATGAAGACATGGATTCTTATAGTATGCTCTAGCATCTCTATGTTCTGTACTAGGATAGATCAAAATAATAATTATTTGAGATCTCTAAGGCTCTTTTTCCGATAAATCGTGGAGATGGTTCCCCAAATGGCCATAATCTACTCAATATAATTGGATATATTGAGTTCCTAGAGGTTCTAAGTTTTAAACACATCGAAGAACTAGGAACTGATCTCATTATTGCACCACTCCCTCATAGTTTCTCAAATTTTTTTGGTTAATTTTAATATGAAAAACATATGGAAGTCTCTCTCATATCATCATAATCTTCATCTCCAAGTAGATAAGTAGATAAAAATTGAAAATTATTTTGTCCTTATGGTGAAAAAATTGAATTTCCAAGAGAATATATCTAAGCATAATGATCCTTTACACCCTTCCAAGAATAATAATATCAAGGAGAAATAAAGGGAATATGAATTTTCTATTTCAGATAAGGAAGGAAGGGCCACTGGAAGAAAAATGGCACCCAAGAAAAGAACTAAGGGGAAGATTTAGGTATTATTATTATTGAGTGATATTTATCAATTTATAAAAATTTTTATTTGATATATATTTTAGTTCTCACATATATAGTTAAATATATTAACCAAGTAGATTCAAAAATATTTACATATGGAAGGTATATCTATGAGAAGAAAATTGAGCTAATTTTTTTGTTTTAGCTATTGGTGACTACAACCTCATGTTGCCAACTAGAATGATATTGGATTTAAAATATTGTTATAATGTGCTATATATTACCAAAAACATTATTTATGCATCTATAATAGATACAAGTGGATTTATTTTCAAATTTTTGAATAAATGATGCTTCTTTTACATGGGTGTCATTTTTTATGGTAAGTAATATTTAAAAAATGGCCTTTATGTGTTGGATTATACAAACCAAGTAATTCCAATCAATAAAAAAATTACTTCACATGAATCATAACACACCCAGCTTTGGAATCACCGGCTAGGTCATGTAAATAAAAACATGTTTGACTAAATTACACAAAGATAGATATTTATATTATTTTTAACTAAAACTACTTTGTGCATGTCACACATTTTTATAAGGAAAAATTACCAAATATTAATTTAGTGGAAAAGGTAGATGAGATAAGATATTCTTGAATTAGTTCATACTAATGTTTTGGGGCCATATCCTATTAAATAATGTGATTAGTACTCGTACCTCAGAACTTTTACTAATTATTTTATAAGTTATGGATATGTATACTTGATGGGGTATAAGTTATATTCCATTAAGAGATTCAATGAATACAATAATAAAGTTGAGAACTATATATGTAAGATTATTAAGAAACTCTACTCAGACCATGCTGAAAAATATCTTAATCAATACATTTTCGATTATTTCTAAGAGTTTGGGATTGTATATCAAAGAAATCTTCCTTATACACCTCAGTGGAATAGTGTAAGCGAATAGAGGAATCACGCCTTGTTGGACATGGTGAGATCAATTGTGAGTCATACGAGACTTTCATTATCCTTTTGGGGATACACATTATAAACAGTGGTACAAATACTAAACCAAATACCAAATAAGGTGGTTTATGGTATTACATAAAAATTGTGGAATGGAAAGAAATCTTTGTTTTTATAATTACATGTGTGGGGTTGAAAAAAATTTGTTAAGGCCACTTCAGGTAACAAAATTTCACCCTTAGAAACTAATTATACCTTTATAGGATACCTCTAAAGAAAAAGAGGTCAATTATCTATAAAACCCCTCAGATAAAAAGGTAATAGTGGCAAGACATGCCATATTTCTTGAGAGATAGAACATATCTAAAATATATAATAGGTCAGAGATATACTTTGATGAATTTGAGGATCAAGGTACACAAGAGTCGGTAGAGGAACATATTTTTAAAATTCAATTGGAAGAGGAAGTTATTATAGAGACACAATTACTACATAGGAGTAAAGGAGAGGTTAGAGTGCAGGAATGGTACGGTTTTCTAGTCACTAAGGTTGGTGACTCATTATTAGTTAATAATAATGACCCTATAGCATATAAGGAAGAAATATGTGGCATATATTATTCCAAGTGCAAAGAATCCATGAATTATTAAATGGATTCTATGTACAAAAACCGTGTATGGATTTTGGTAGATCCCCCCATGGATGTAAATCTTATTGGTTGTAAATGGGTATTCGTAGAAAAACTGGATATGGATGGGAAATCCAATACATATAAAGCATGTCTTATTGAAAATTTCTTTAAAAAGCATCAATTAATTGACTAATATGAATCTTTTTCACCATTCACTATGATGAAATCCATCATAATTCTACTTTCCATTAGTTTTTTCAATGATTATATGATTTTGAAAATTGATTTTAAAATAGTATTTCTTAATTTTAACCTTGATGAAGATGTCTATATGAAATAATCAAAAATGTTTTATGAATTTAAATGATTCCAAAAAGATATCCCAGTTGAAAATATCCATTTATGGATTGAAGAAGGCATACATTTCATGGAATATTAATTTTTATGATACCATAATGTAATTTTTTTCCCAAAGAATAAATGTGATTCGTGTTTCTATAAAAGGTTTAGTGGGAGTGTGGTTGTTTTATTAATATTATATGTCAGTGATATATTACTTATTGTAGCCTGGTTGAATAAATGCTTATCTATGAAAGACTTAGGTGAGGCAGTATATATTTTTGACATTAAGATCAATAATGATAGATAAAAGAGTTTTTTTAGCCTAAGTCAATGTACACATATTGACAATATACTGAAGAGATTTGATATGAAATAATCCAAGAGGGGGTTGTTTCTAGTGTCACATGACATTCACCCTTCCTGGAAACTATTCCCTCAAACACATGAGGGAATAAATATAATCTAAAGGATTCCATATGAGTTAGTGATTAATTCATTCATATATATAATTATATATATTATGGTAGATGTTTCCTATAAATTAAGTGTGGTAGGAAGATACCAAGATGAGATAAGTGACTTCCATTGGATGGAAGTCAAAAGTATCCTTAAGTATTTGAGTCATACTAAGGATATGTTCCTCATCTATAGAGGAGATGAGAAACTAGTCATCAGAGGATATGCATATTCTAGTTTCATATATATTGAGACAATATGAAATCACCAACAGGATACATCTTGACTTTTAATAGAGGTGATGTGACATAGAAGAGCTCAAATAAGATTGTGGTCATAGATTTTACTACAAAGACTATGTATATTACAGCTTATAATGATAAAGAATTAGTTTATATACTAAAATTCATTAAATATATTAATGTGTTACCTATAAGTAAAGATCTTATCACACTCTATTGTTATAATACTACAGTAGTGGATCTCTACAAAAATAAAAGTTCACATCATCAAATGAAACGCATACTTCAGAAGTATCATCTTTTAAGGGATTTTTATCAGAGAGGTGAGGTTACAGTGAGAAATATTTCCATGAAATACAATGTAGTATAACCCTTGAATAAATAATTCACTTAGTAGAAACATGATTATCAAGTTAGGTATAGCTGACTGAAAGTCATTGGTAGTTGGATATAGTCCAAGTGGGAGTCTGTTGGAGTTGGTGTCCTAGGACCAACTATTTGTACATTGATTACATATATATTTGATGATTTTAATATTAATAAAATATTATTACACATTTTTCATTATTCTTCATGACTTTTATGTAATAATTTCCTAGGGTATATGTAATGTAGATAAGGTCATAGTAGTTCCCCACTATGATTAGAACCTTAAAGTGAAATTAATATATTCATAAATATAGTTCTACAATAATATAACATTCAATGATGGGACACGTAGAATGTGATTATTATGTGTGAGTTCTCGTAGTAAAATGATCCTTATTCACATGAAGTTAACACTTGGAAATATTTAAAATTGGAGATTATGATAACATACTCGTAAGTAGGAATTATACATGTTTTGATGTCATTGGATATTTTTATCTATGAGAATTTTTAATGGTCCTTAGAACTTAATATTATCATTCATTTGTGTCACATCTCACTCAATTATATTTAATAACAAAAACTTCATTCCATATGTTGGTGGGAAGTCGGGTATGTTGGATTCATCACAAAGGACAAGTTTTTAATAGATAAGTTAGGGAATGATTTGTCCCTTCCATCTTTATAGAAGCTTATATCTCATTCATTTGATTAGAATAGAACTATCACATTAAATTCTATGTTAATTGTGAAATTACATGTTTATTTCATATGGTCAAAGAAATACATATCGATCACATAAGTTAATCACATACATGCACAACCTACTTGATGAGATATTGTGAAAATGGGGTTATATTACATAGTGATAATTTGTATGTGGTTGTTATCATTGATACACTAAGTTATTTATATTGGTTTCCTTGACCTATTTCTAGCCATTAATCATAAACATCACTCTATCCCACCTAATTCCAATGAGTAAGAATCCTATAGGGTCACATACTAAGTTTTTTCATTGATCTTGATCAAATTCTATTTGAATTTAATTAATGGGATAAATATTATTCTCAATACTAAGGAAAATTTTTTTTCGTGTTTTATTGATCACAAATATTTATTGATTAATTAAATATTTTATTAAATATTTATTCGGGTATTCAATAAATTTTAAGGAGTTCAAATAGACCAAGATTGAGTCTGGTGACAAATTTTAATTTACAAGTAGGTTAAATAATATTTCTTATTATGCAATCCAGCATGTGAACCATAAAATATTATTATTTTTATTGTTATTGTAATGGAGTTTAAAAAATATTATTATATTATTTAAGGGTTTTCATGTAAATAAATAATATTTTAACCTAATCCCTAACTCTATAAATATATGGTTATATCTATTGTGTAGGGTAAATCAAGATATAGAGAATCATTTCACATAATGGATTTATCTCTCAAGTTCTTCTTTCACTCTCCCTCTCAAGAATGAGAAACTCAAGAGACATTCCTTCAATATTGAAGGATGAGTGATCAAGATAAACAACACAAGATATTTTATTTTTCATACTAGCACCTGAGAATCAATTGGAATTTCTCAATGATCAAAGGAGCACGTGTGGATCACTGCTAGAGGGATTCTACACTTAAATCATTATAGTGAAAAAATGGTAATCCTAAAGGGTTTTCAGAATATAAGAAATTTCATCAAGGAAAGGATATTATGAAGATGTAATCATTTATTCATATCTAAATAAATTAATTATAAATTCAACATGAAAGATCCTCTATTATGGATTCAGAAAGCTCGATATTAAATGAAATTTTAGTATATCTTCCATGAAAGTGGCTTCTTCTACTCCTAGAACCTTCACCTTATAACACTATTCCATAGATATACTTTCAATAAAACATAATACCTTTCTTGAAATTCCATATCCTTCCATTGGTTAACTATATAACTCTTTTTCCTAATTTGATATTCCATGGTATGACTTTCAATAGTTCCCTCTTTCATAGTTGTCTTCTAAATAGGTTTTGGGACTAAAATCTTTCTTTCACTAACTTTATCCTAAAAAGTTGGTGTAAGACATATTTTCCTCTACAATGCTTCATATGATGTCATTTGAATGTTCAAATTGAATCTATTATTATAATAAAATTCCATAAAAGGTAAATATTTATCCCATGTACCTTGAAATTCAAGTGATCATAAACTCAACATGTCTTCTAATGTTTGAATAGTCATTTAAAACTATCCATCTGTCTAAGTATGAAAAGAAGTACTCAAACATAGCTCAGTGTAAAGATCCTTCTAAAGACTCTTCTATTATTTCAATTTAAATCACGGTTCAAGATTATATAAAATTTAAATAGGTACACCATAAAGTCTCATAACTTCTTTAATATATAGTATTGAAAGGATATACGGTGGTAGATCTTCACTTATAGTTAGGAAATGTAAGGGATTATTATAGAGATAAAAAATAGCCCATTTGGAATCATTTTTTCTAGGAGTTTTTTAGAAATCCATGGAAAAAGTCCATAGTAATATCATCACATTTCCTCATAGGAATAGGTAAAGTTTGCGTGACTCCTTTAGGATGTTGTGTAACAACCTGAACATTTTGAATAATATTTGTTTCAAGAAAATGTGTTTCATGTTATTTTCTACTCAACATAAATATATCTCTGTAATAATGAAGTGATTATAATTTTAAATGTGAACATCAGGATTTGATTTTTATATGATTGTTGGTTAATTATGATTGTTGGTCAATATGACCATTGGAAACTATACTACTAATAATTATTTTAAAATTATAATTATTGTTTATAAGTATAAATGAAAAATGAAAATTAATGAAGAAAGAAGAGTCAATGGCCTCATCTAGTAGAGTCATGTTGTAAAAATCCCATTTTTCATAACTTGGGAGGGAGGTAGACTCACTGGGCTCTTCTCTTGACAAAGCCCAAACTGATCTTCAATATGTTAAGTTTGAAAGAAATATCCTACATGAGAAGTTCAAGTTAGTGTAAATTACCACTCGGGTGATGTTATCCAAGCCACCCCAAGAATCTATCACCATCGCACACCTCACCTTTTGTGACATTCCGTACCTGGATTCCACTTAACATGTACGCTGATCCTGGTGGGCCACATGGACTCAAGCACATCTCCCCAAATTCTAGAGGATGACAACTAGTAGTGAGGGATTAGGGTGTGTCCATGGGGATAATATGCCATCATTACCAAAGTGTATCACAGTAGATGAATGTAAGCATACATAAATAGAAAAACATATATATGTAAATAGAAGGTACAACAAAAAATAGAGACAACAGTAACAATAAATGAAAACAAATGGAATAAAATTCAACAACTTATGATATTTCATATCACTAGAAAACCATAAAACTTGGATACAATATAGAAATCATAACATGTTCCACATAAGTATAAAAGAAATCGAATACTATCTCAAGAATCCTGACCTATGGATCGGTCATCTGTTATCAAGCTCCATCCTAAACAGTAATAAATCAAGTGTTCAAAGCCAAACTCTTCACTTTTTCAACACCTGCATTCATGTAATATACTTTCGGTACCAAAAGACACATGGAGAGGGTGTGAGATAAATCTTAGTGGGATAGCACCAAAGGTGTCTATAACATCTCTCATGTGTAATGGAAATGTAAAAGGGTGAAAGAATTCATACATAAAGTAAAGCATCACAATGTAACTAAATAATCAAGTACCTACTTTAGCCCTTGTCTAGTGTTTTAACAAGTAGAAAATTCATTATTTGATTATTACCAGTTTATAAATAAGTCACATGTTAAAAAATTGAAAAGGTTCTAAGTTATAACAAGTCAACCTATAATGACATTTAACAGTGAAGTTCCAAGGTAATAATCAAGGTAACGTAGACCTCAAGGTTTTCCAACTCATTAATAACTACAGTTTGGCATGGGGTAAGAGTGTAATCCAAGGAGCATAGTCCAAGGAATTCCATAATGAGAGGCCTACTGAGTCCAATGAGTTCATTCAATGTAATATGGGGCTAAGTAATGACTAGGACCAATGGGATTTAACCATGGAACCTACTTTTCAATGTTGGATCCATGGAGCATATCCAAGGCATATTGTAATGATATTGAAGGGATCATATGGCGTCATACTGAGAATCTAAAAAATAGACAAGGATAGAGATCTGGGTGGGTCTCAATCTAAGCAAGATGTATCCTTGAATTGAAATGGGGTTCCATAGTGCTCATGAAATTCTCCGATTAGAATCCAAGGCAAGCTCGAGTCAAGACACTCTTATTTGATATTGAAGTCATGTAATATTTAATTTGGTTCAATTATTTCATTTCATTAGTCTGATAAGGTCAATTAGCATGAAACCTTTTAATCAAGTCATAATTAATCAATGTGTCCATTTGGTCTAATCCTTTCCTTTCATTAGTGTGACAAGGCCAAGTAGCATGAAACCTTTATTAATTCCATGTAAAGAATATTCAATAATTAAGGTTCATTCCACAACCTTACATTAATGTGGTAAGGGTTGCTACGTACCTGCAACCTGTTAATCATTCACAATTAATCTGGTCAAGTCATATGCTGGGTATACTTGCCAATTTCCATTTCACATTTAATTATCAATTAAAGAACATACCTTAGGTGAGTCAAGTGGTGAGCATACATGGTACTTGACATTATAAAATTCATAATACAAATCAATCCACTTTATAAAGGAAATCTTACCCTTATAATGTTCAAGCCAAGTCACACCCGAACTATGGCTCAAATGTGTCAAATACAAAAAACCCCAACTATGTCATAACATCCTACAATGGATGGGTGGATTTATGGGCATAAACACAGATAATTAATAACATATATGTAAAGAAAATCACCATATAGTGCTAATTATTATAATAATGGCATATAAATTCAATAAATGGAACCTGATGAAATCGGTGGGCCCCACATGACAATTCCAAAATCAACAAACTTGAGGGATGATTTATAAAACACCCACATTAGTCTTGTACAACTCTCCTCCTTCAAAATTATCCCTTTACTTGGCTCATATTGGAGTAGATCTATGAAAAGGAGAAAAATTATCATACCCCGATAATTAGGTTGAGATCGAGAGGGAAGGATAAAGGCTTAAACGGGATCGAGTACTTACAATTGCACATCCAACGTGATAAACGGAAGCTCGATCAGATCTCAGACGAAGGAGATCTCTTGATTCCTACCTTATCTCTTAAAAAAGATCTAATTGGAGAGATAAATAGGTTAATCCAATAAGAAATCATATCAGGAGTAAGAAGGAGGGTTAATATATTATTAAGGGAAAATTTGTAAAGTTACCCAAAAAATAGCCTATGCATGGTTTGTCTGTACAGTTTGAAAAATCACGCACAAACTGTGCATGATTGCCTAGGTATAAGGGAAACTTGCATGGTTAGTCTACACGGTCATGCACTAACCGTGTGATATGGTTCTATTCAAAAATAAACCATCTGTGTGGTTAGGCCAACCGTGCTCCAATCTTGCGCTAACCATGCAACATTGAAAGTTTCCCAGAAAGATGGGTTTTGGGCTCTGAACAAGCCCTAGACACCTATAAGACCTTTTATAACTCATTAGGAATCCATATTAGGTCTAAAATAAGGATTTAGAGTGAAATTTAAAGGATCCATACCTGAGTGAAAAACTGGGTTCTTGCAGTCTTCCCCCTTAAAAAGAAATCATCCTCGAGTTCACCTTCCAAGGGTGTAAAAACACTATTTGAGAACAATTCTGGTCATTGATCATGTATGTTGGCCTCCCACACCCAAGTCTCATCATGTACTTGACCGTGCTTCCATAGAACCCATACCAGAGGGACATACCAACCTTAGAGAGCCTTTGTTCTCCAGTCAATGATGCATACTGGATACTCCTCAAAGGTAGCATCAGCATCTAACTCATCTTCCTCAGGATCAAAAGTATGAGAAAGATCAGCATGATTCTGGTGAGGCTATGAGATGTGGAAGATGTCGTGCATGGAATTGTACCTTTGAGGTAATAGAAACTGGTAGGCTACCAGCCTGACTCTCTCTAGAATATCAAGCAGCCCTATATAATGAGGAAACATCTTTCCCTGCTTTTGTAACTGTCTATTCCCTAGCATGAGAGATACTCGTAGGAAAACATAATCCCCGACAATGAAATTTAGAGGTCATTGATAGTGATTGGAATAATATTTATGTCTAGACAGAGCAGTATTCATATTCTTCTTTATTAGATAAACCTTTTCTGAAGTCTCTCGAACAAGATTAGAACTTATTAGAGATACCTCACCTTCCTCTAGCTAGTATAGGGGTGAATGGAACGGCCTTCCCTACAAGGCCTCAAAAGGATTCATCTAAAGTTTCTCCTGGAAGCTATTATTATAGGATAACTCAATGAGATAGATATTCTTCTCCTAAGAATCATTGAAATCAAGGACTCATTCTCGAAGCATATCCTCTAGAACCTATATTGTTTGTTCTGATTCTCCATCAGTCTGAGGGTGAAAATGTGTGCTTAGAATCACCTGAGTACTGTTATATTTATGTAATCCTTTCAGAAAATGTGTCATGAAACGAGATTACCTATCTGAAATGATAGTACAAGGGACCCCATGTAATCATATGATCTCACAGATATACAATCTTTCCAACTCATCAATTGAGACATTATCCTAAATAGGAATGAAGTGGGCTACTTTCACTAGTCTGTCAACGAAAACCCATATAGTGTCACTACCTCTAGGAAACCTAGGTAAATTGACTAAAAATTCCATAGAAACATCATCCCATTTCCATCCCAGGACTGAAAGTGGCTATAACAAGCCTATAGTTCTCTATTGCTTTGCCTTCATCTACTGATGGGTGGAACACCTAATGATAAATCCTGATATCTAAAGTTTCATCCCATGCCCCCAATAATAGCATCACATATCACAATAAATCATGGAGATTCCAGGATGAACTACCCACTAAGAAGCATGGGACTCTTTCATCAACTCGTCTCTCATATGTGTAGGGACCCAGACACATCCATGAATATATAGAATGTCATATCTACCTACAGTCTATTCTACAGGTGGGTTTTCTCCTGATATACTCTCACGGAGAACCAAGCCTTCAAGAACTAAAAATTGTCTACTCTTCACCTTCTCAAGGTGGGAATATGTAACAGTCAAGGATAAGAGGTAAGACTACTTGTGACTATTATAAAACTCTAGATTCATCTCATAAAATAGGTTTATTAGCTTCCATTTATCACTGGCTTCCCGTATGGCCTGGGATTGAGTTTTCTAACTCAACGCATATATAAAAACATTACACTTCCCAGGCATATAGGCAAGATCAAAATCAAAAGATTTTAGACCTTAAACCCATATTAACTATATAAGGATCAAGTCACACTAAACAAAATTGAGGCTATTTTGGTATGTTTACACCACAAATCGCTCACCTAATAGATCATGTATCTAGAAATTGAAGTCATGGAAAAATGTTTTTAGCTTAAGGTCATGTGTCTGGCAATTTCTCTCACTAGGAATCAACTTCCAAGAACCATATGCAATGACTTTATCCTCCTACATAATCACTGCTCCTAGGTTGATTCCTGATGAATCACAGAAGATAGTATAACATATACCTAGCTCTGAAAGAGTCAGAATAGGTGTTGATACAAGACTCTCTTTCATCTCCTGAAAGGATTTATCACATTCTTATGACCATGTGAACTTTAAACCCTTCTTTGTAAGACAAGTAAGAGGTAAATCATTGCATGATAAGTCTTGTATGAGACACTTTTAATATCCATCCAAACCTAATAAACTCTGTATATCAAATGCATTCTTAGTTTTCTCCTAGGAAACTATTGCACTAACCTTTTCAGGGTTAATATATATACCTGATTCTGAGATAATATAACCCAATAAGTGAACTTTATCGATCTAGAAGTATCACGTAGCAATCTTAGATTAAAGTTGATGTTTTCTCAGTATACTAAGAATGATATAAATATGGTTGGCATAGTCTCTACGAGTATGATAATACACAAATATTTCATTCAGAAAGACCATAACAAAAGAGTCTAAATAAGGGTTGAACGTCATATTCATCAAAACCATGAAAACGGTGGGTGTTTTCGTAAGACTGAACAAAATAACAAGGTACTCGTACAGACCATACCTACTATATAAATTTGTATGAGGTATTTATGATGGATTGACTCGTACCTGATGATAACCTAGTCTCAGTTCGATCTTGGCGAAGACTTTTGATCCTCAGAGCTAGTCAAAGAGATCATTAATTCAAGTAAGCGGGTAACAGTTCTTGACCATAAGCTGGTTCATCCATCTTTAATCAATTAATAGACATAAGGTTTCATTCCACTTCCTAGAAAAAAAACAACAGGTGAACCCCAAGAGGATGTGTTATGCTATATAAAATTCTTGGCCTCTAAGTCCTCTAACTTCCACTTGATCTCCTGAAGCTCTATAGGTTTCATCCTGTATAGAGGAATGGAAACTAGAGCTACTCCCAAAAAAAACTCGACTGTAAAATCTACCTCCCTCTCAAAAGGTAAGATAGAAAAATCATCAGGAAAGGAATCCCTAAAATGATCTACTTTTGAAGGGAAATAAACTTTTCATAAACCATGATTCTTCATAAAGACATTTTCAATCTAGGTGGTCACCCCACCTAGCCCATGATGCTCTAGTCCATCTCTACCATCATGGACATCCCACACACTCTTATGAAGATAATTACTTCCCTATGGTGATGTAAACGATACCCTACAGTGATAGAAGTCTAAAAAATCATGATACTAAACAAACCAATCCATCCTAAGAATAACATTGAAGCCTTTCATCTCAATAACTAAGAGGTTCCATAAGAAAGGGTAACTTCCTACCTCAAGGGTACTATCTCTATACTAGCATATACCATCTTTTCGTACCCATAACGTCATATCTACGGTCATTACACCATAGTAATATTGTATCTCTATTCCGAGACATTCCACGATAGATAAAGAGATAACAGATTTTGAATCACCAGTGTCAAATATACTAGATACTATGGTAGATTCCACAAGAATAGTATCTCGTACTATAGATGGCCATGCAGCCTGATCCTCAGGTATTGGATATAGTAAATGAAACTGACCTGATCTATGACCCTTTGCAACAGATTGACTACCATGATCATAAAAAATCTGATGGCACTGCTGGTGATCGATGTTCTGGCAACCATGGACATGATCTCCTCTGTGGACATACCTACCATTTCTATTCCAAATCCCTACCTAATGAGATGTAAAAGAACGCTCTTTGGAAGGTGAAGCTGGTTCGGATCCTTTTCTACTCGAGGATGGTAGAATGGTCCTACATAAATGATAAATATTCTTCATATGGTTGTAATCTCGACACTCTAGTGGGTCTCTATCACACTAAGTCTTCAAATGTACTTGTCATCCACAATGATGGCACACTATAGAGCTATCGAAATGGGCACTATGGTTGTCACTACCCTAATGAGAAACCTTGAGGGAACGATTCCTATCACAATAAGAACTATTGGTCTATCGAAACACTGATCCTCTATACCAGGTATTATTTATATCCCTCAGGTTTCACTTAGTTATAAGATTATGATTGACTATATCATAAAAAAGTATGCAGGCTAAATACATTCACCTGCGTACGGATGGCGTACTGGAGACCATCCTCAAAGCATCTAGTACATGAAAGTTCATCACCGTCTAGAAGCAGTGCAGAGCATTGAAACTCTTTGAAATACACAGAATATTCTATTATTTACATAAAACCTTTCTTAATATGCATGAAATCTATGGCTCTATTAGCTCTCAACATATGAGGAAAGAACTAATCATAGAAGGCAGTCTAAAAATCAACCCATAATATTCCCTGATGACGACCATCCAGGGAAATCACATCCCACCAATGCTTGGTCAAATCCTGAAGCATTTATATTGTAAGATTGACCCTACACTCTGGAGGTGTCTTCAGATGATCAAAGATAGATAGGGTGTATTCTATCCAAGGATCCACAGCCTGTGGACTGCCATCCCCTGAGAAATTATGAGGAATTTGATGCTGGAAATCACAAGTCATATCATCCATAATAGGTGAAATCCAAGGAGCACCATGCATTGACTGCATCAGACATAGGAAACTATCACAAACATGGGAATTAGTGCCCAGATTAGGTATAGGAGGCATTGCCTCAAGTGGTACTCTTATAGGTAATACAGGTTGCTCAAGGCCCACCGTGCCTGGAGCATGGTCGTCGCCACCCTCCTAGCATATGATATGAGGATGTCGTGGTGGCATTATTCTACAATTTCCAAGCACACACCGCATAATTAGATTAAAAGCATAAATATAACATCACTAGAGGAAGATGGATATAAGAAAACTCACTACCCAATGCATACTACCCAAACTACCCACCTAGATGGTCAAGTATCAGTAAGTGCTCAAATATAACCTTAATTTCATTTTACATTTAATTTTTAGGTTCACTCCTTTACCTTTCATAAATATGATAAGGTGGGATAAGGATATGAAACCAATTCATTTTAGATGTCATGATTCACTTTATAATGGATGTCCATTCCTGGTGAATCAGTTCCCATACACCTTATCAATGGAAACGACATCCATTTATTTATATCATAATGGATCTACTTGGTAAATTACTCATCCCAACCCATGAGGGCCAATACACCTAATGAATTGAGATAGGCAATCACTCAATCATAACCAATAGTAATACAAGCAAAAGATAACTATCATAGAAACACTCAAAAAACACAAGCATATCAAGAAATGAAAAATAGTGAAATGCACCTATATGGCATGGAAATATGTATGAAATGTAGATTTTGGGTACCTATAATGATGCATGTAATAATTTTCCTTTCCCTCATATCATGGGACCAAGGATGAAAGAAAACCCTAAAATAGAGTAATAATTGAAAACACCACACATCATGTGCATCACCCAATGGTGAAATAATTTCAACTGTAACAGGAAAAATAGAACAAATATTATAATTTAGGAAACTCAGCTGTTACCCCGAATATGGGTTTGAGACACCCAAGCATGACTTGTGACTAAGTCCCATGCATTAAAAATATACAACATATTGTCTCCAAGTATTAAAAATAGAAAATAACCTACCTTTGATACCACTTTGTGACAACCCAAACCTAGATACCACTTAATAGGTTCTCTGAGCCAAGTGGGCCACATGGCCTCAAGCGCATCTCCCTGAATGCCAAATGTTATCGACTAGTAGTGAGGGCCTAGGGTGTGTTTGTGGGGAGACTATTCTCTCATTAACAAAGTGTAGCACAGTGCATGAATGTATGCATAGTCAAATAGTGAAAGTAATATAAGTAAATTGAAGGAATGGAAGAAAATAGAGACAATAATAACAATAACTGAAACAACTAGAATAACATTCAACAACTGATGATATGTCATGTCACTTGAAAACTAGAAAAAATGGATACAAGATAGCAGGAATAGCATGTTCTACATAATTATAAAAGAAATTAAAGACTATCCCAAGAACCTCAAGCTTTGGCTCGGCCATCTGCTATCACGTTCCATCCTAAATAGCAAGCAATCAAGTTTTCAAAGTTGTATGCTTCCTTATGTCAACACCTGCATTCATGTAATCTACTTCATATACCAAACATATCTTGGAGAGGGTGTGAGATAAATTTATGTGGGCCACCACCAACGATGTCTATAACATCTAGCATGTGTAATGGAAATGTAACAGTGTACAAGAATGCGTATATAAACTAAAGCAGCACAATGTAACTAAATACCCAAGTATATGCTTCAGCCCTTGGATGGTGTCTGAACATGTAGAAATTCACTATTTTATTATTAACAGTTTATAAATAAGTCACATGTTAACAAATTAAAAGGTTCCAAGTTATGACAAGGAAACCTGTAATGACTTTTAGTAATGAAGTTCCAAGGTAATAACCAAGGAAACGTATACTTCAAGGGTCACCAACTTAGTAATAATTGCAGAATATCCTGGGGTAAGAGTGTAATCCAAGTATCATAGTCTAAGGCATTACACAATGAGATTCCTACTAAGTTCAAGGAGTTCATCCAAGGTAAAACGGGGATAAGTAATGAATGGGCCTAATGGTCTTTAACCATGGCACCTACTTGTCAATATTGGATCCAAGGAGTATATCCAAGGCATCTTGTAATGATATTTTAAGGGATCATATGGTGTCATACCATGCATCCAAAGAATAGACATAGATCAGGATCTAGGTGGGTCTCAACCTAAGCAATCCATATCCTTGAATCAGAATAGGGTTCCCGAGTGCTCATGGCATTCTCCAATAAGAATCCAAGGAGGGATCGAGTCATGCCACTCTTAGTTGATATTGATGTCATATAATATTTCATTTGGTTAAATCCTTTCATTTTCATAGTGTGATAAGGTCAAGTAGCATACAACCATTTAATCAAGTCATAATTAATCAATGAGTCCACTTGGTTCAAGCCTTGTCTTGCCTTAGTGTGACAAGGCTAATTAACATGAAACCTTTATTAATTCCATATAAAGAATATTCAATAATTAAGTTTCATTCCATTACCTTCCATTAATGTGGTAAGGGGTTCTATAGATATGCAACCTATTAATAATTAACAATTAATCTGGTCAAGTCATATACTTGGTATAATTTACAATTTCCATGTCACATTTAATTATCAATTTAAGCACTCACCATATATGGGTCAAGTGGTGATCATAAATGGTACTTTTCATTTTGAAATTCACAATATAAATCAATCAATTTAATATAGTAAAGTGTACCCTTAGAAGATTCAATCCAAGACACGCTTGAACAGTGGCTCAAACTTGTCAAATACTAAAAACCCAATTATAGAATAACATTATACATGGGATGGATGGAGTTGTGGGAATAACCACCAAAAAATAATCACATATATGGAAAGAGAATAACCATATGATTCTAATAATTATAATCATGGAATATAAATTCAATAAATGGAAACCGATGAAATTGGTGGGGCCCACACAACAATTCCAAAATCAACGAACTTTAAGGATGAGTTATAGATCACACACCTTAGACTTGTATGACTCTCCTCTGATATTGGCCCATTATTTGGCTCATATTGAAGTAGATCTGAGAAAATTTGAAAAATGATCATACCCCGATAACTAGGTCGATAACAAGAGGGAAGGTAAAGCCTTAAATGAACTCAAGTACTTATCGTTGTGCATCCAATGTGACGAACAGAAGCTCGATCGGATCCTGAATGAAGGATATATATTGATTCCTACCTTAGGTCTTTAAAAAGATCCAATTTGAGAGAGAAATAGGTTAATCTCATAAGAACTCATATTTGGAGGAAGAAGGAGGGTTAATAGTTCATTAAGGTTAAATTTGTAAAATTACTCAGAAAAATAGAATGTGCACAGTTTGAAAACCCATGTGCAAACCATGCATGGTTACCTTGGCAGAAGGGGAACTTTAATGATTAGGTTTCATGGTCATATTCCAACTCTGAGATATGCTTCTGTCTAAAAATAGACCATCCAGATGGTTAGGCCAACTGTGCGCTAACCGTGCGACATGACCAGTTTCCCAAAAAGATGGGTTTCGGGCCCCGAACAAGCCCCATACACCCCTAAGTCCTTTTATAACTCATTATGAATCCATATTAGATCCAAAATAAGAAATTAGACTGAAATTTAAATAATCCATACATGAGTGAAAAACTGGGTTCGTACACCCTTAGGTCGTATTTTGAAGTCATAAGGGGTTATGTGTTGAGGCCTTAGTTACTTGATGTGTAATACCTTTGTATAGATAAAATTATAATTCCATCATTTCTATTGTGAGAATAGTTTTTCTTAAAAATATGAAGAATTTGATAAATTAATTTTTCAAACAAAATTTTTACTTTTCAAGAAAGTTATAAATATTTTTAACAAACTAATATATTATGAATAATAATTATTTTATTGAAATAAAATGATGAAAAACACTCTTATTTAAATTTAGATGATAAAATAATTTTATTTTTTCCAAATGTCAGAAATTTTACTATGCATTTTCTATCCGCTAATATTTTTAATAAATAAGAAATTTTATATTTAAAAATTAAATTTATTATACTTGGAGAATTATTATGATAAAATAAACATCATTTTTTAAATCATAATTTCAAAATTAGGTTACGATGAATTTATGATAATTTTCTAAAATACTTTAGTTTTTCATGAATAGTAAAAAATACAGTTTGAGTTATTCAGTATATTTAATGACATCATAATGATGTAATATGTAATATAAAATTCTGGTAGACTCTTATGGATTAAAATAACAAAATTGGTTTCCCAAGTGGCCAATAACATGGTAAAATATCATGGTCAAGCCTGAGGTTTTTTATTTACCTCTACCTAGGTGTCCAAGGAAATCGATAAACAAATCCCTCACTTTTGCAATAAATACCCACCCATTAATCTAATATATTTAATTCTGAATTCATACTCTACAAATTTCTGATAATTTTACCTCCCAAGGATTCCTCCCAAGGTTTTCTTCAATCCCCTTAAGTCCCAATCTTAGAGTTTTAAGAGTTACTCTTCAAGGTGAGGGAAATATCATCTTCTCTTTTCCTTTCAAGTACACTTTCTATGTGGTATGTCTTTCAAATGTCATTACTATGTAATTATATCCATTTTATTCTATCCCTTTACTATTTAAGATCCTTTTATCAATGGTTGAAACTTGTCCCCTCTCTTTTTAATGTTTTCTAAAACCATGTTTCAAACCCTTTATGTTGCCGTATTTTTTTCTCGAAATTTCTCTCTTTTTCTCAAGAAATTGTTTTTCTTAATGTTAATACATTGACCTATTTATTTTCTAGGATTATTCTTTAATATGTAAAAATTATTTATTTGATTCGGGAATTGACATAAATGAAACCCTCATTACCTTTTTGTTGGTTATAAATGACATAATGATCATGTTTTTAAGAACTTTTTAAAACGCAATGATTTTGATATAAAACTTGTTTGTTTTATTCTCCATGGGTTAATTATGATATGTTTAATTATGATCTATGTTGATCACATGAAAATTAATACATATTAAGGGTTATCCTTGATATCTCTCTAATGTATTGGTCAAATAATTTAATATCTAGATATGACATGTTTTACAATACCTTGCTGAATAAACTTGGTAATTTTTATGACACCTCGGTGAAAAAACATGGTGATATGATTATGAATGTATAAAATATATTTTGTAGACATATTTAAAAGTTATTATTAATTTTATTTTATTTATAATATGCCTTATTTTCTATTTTTTATTCTGTAATTATATTCTTCATATTCTTATAGAATTTCCTCAATATCTCATGTAAAAGGTTTCCCTTGCTTTCCCTTACTGGGCCTTATTCTTGCCCTTTCCTTTGATTTATGTCCACATTTTATGAGATGAATTAAAATTAATTAGTATGAACCAATGAATAATAATTTCAAGTTATTTTTAATAATGTTTTAAGTTTTCATGTATTATGAACCTTATTTCCATGAAACTAAACTTTAAAAGATCCTAAATTTGTACAATGTAATAAACATTTTATGTAATAAAAAGGTAGGATTCCATAGTTGTTATCAAAGTATGGTTTAGTAATTTTGAAAATTATGATTTTAAAATTTAAGGAAGAACCCTATAGAAACATTTAAATATATGAAAAACATCATTGTATTTTGGTAAAATATTAAATAAGTGGTTTCTGAGAAAATAAATCCATGTTTGGATATAAACAAGTGAGTGTGGCTATGGAACGGATGTACCTATGGGTAACAACTCCAACTAGATGTATTGTTCCTGGATCTATGTAACCCGGTACATGAAAATGGGTCTTACTGCACTCCAGGTTTGACACTCCTAGGGGATATGATTGGTTAATCACAAGCTTTTTATTAACCATTATGAAGGACTTATAGAAAATATAATTATTGTTAAAGAATGAAATATTTATGAATGATGTTCTAAGACATGAATTTTTTTTATAATTATAATATTATTAAATGAAACACATTTCTCACTATGGTTTTATTCTTTTATAAAATAGAGGGAAATAGGAGGAACCACATAAATAGTGAGCACAATGGACAAGGCATTAACGACCTTCTAATGGAATCTAGAATGGAAAACTTCATGATAATGATGAATAAACTGAGTCGAGTTATGATCAATAACATAAATCAAGATGGGATACCTAATTCACCTCGAAGGGAACAACTTTCAATTAATTCCTTTATACATCAAATATCACCTTCTTTCAGTAGATCTACTGACCAATTGATTGCTAAAAAGTGGATAAGATCTATAAAAAAGTTATTTTCTTTACTCTATTGTTTAAAACAAGATAAAGTCACTCTGGTTGTGTACCTATTAGAGAAATAATATAATCAGTGGTGTACATTAGTTAAAAACATGAAGACAATAGGTCAGATTAAATCTATGGAGTGGGAAGAGTTCAGGGGAACCTTTTTCAAAAAAATATTTCACCCATTCAATGTGAACAAAAATAGAGAAGTAATTCCTAGATCTAAAGTAGAAGGAAAATGAATCTTTCGGAACCTATGGGATGAAATTCAAAAGAACTTCTCGTTACACCACTATATTTTTCATAGATCCTAATGGGAAAGTTGATAGATTCTTTTGTGGACTAAGACCACATATATGGAAGAATCTAGCCAATAGAGGCTATGAAAACTATGAGTAGATCATGAGGAGTTCTATAAAGGTTGATCTAGAGTTATAATAGATTCATTAGTCCCATATATTGAATGAAAATAATAGATCTTTGGAGCCAAACTTGGGGAGGAGCTTTGATCAAGGAAGATATGGAAAGTAAATGAGACTTCCCACATACAAAAAATGTGGGAAGAATCATTTAGGGAACTACTTTCTTGTGAGTGGGAAATGTTACAAGTGTATAATAGATTTCCATATTTCTTGAAACTATTGTAGTGAGGTGAATCCTGAAGTCCAATGCTTTAAGTGTAGATATATTGGGAACTTTTCCAATCACTGCCTAGATAAGAAGCTAATGGAGTAGAATCACCATCACCCTCAACATAGGTTAAGGGAGAAAGGTCATGATTTCACTATAATTATGGAAGAATTTGAAGCTCTGAATGATGTGGTGGAAATTACTCTCATTATTCTCTCATAGGTAGCAAGTACTTTGTTTGATTATGGTTCTACACATTCTTTTATTTTATCCATGTTTTCAAAGAATATAGAATCAATCCATGAACTACTATAAGTATAACTATTAGTCAATACTTCGGGGGGGATAATCTGAGCATCAACAGTGTACAAAAACTCTAGTATTTACTTTGGTCAGCATAATATCATCACAAATATAATAGTCATTCCCTTTCTGGAATTTAACATTATACTAAGGACGAAATGGATCTCAATTTATAAGAATATGATCAACTGGTGAAGTAAGTAAGTCTCGGTATTCTTGAATGGACAACCTATAGTTATTTTGAATGGAGAGATATTTCGGCTTGAGTTTTTCCTAGAAGCACCCCCATAGCATTCTTTATTGAAATGATCAGTGAAGATCAAGTAGGAAATAAAAGTATATGAATATATAATGTCTCCATCATTCAGAAATGCATTGACGTATTTCTTGAGAAGTTACCTAGACCTCCCTGAGAAATATAGGTAGAGTTATCCATTGTGCTCATTCCTGGTTCCAAGAAAATTTCAAAGACCCTGTAGATAATGGAAAATGTGGAGCGGTAGGAATTAAATAAGAAACTATAATATCTTTTGGATAAGGGGTTTATCTGTAACATCCCAAGTAAGTAATGAATAATAGATATTTTTAAATGATTAAGATGGTGTTTTAGAGGCTTAAAATGAAAATAAATCCAATCTTAAGCATGGAATACACTAATATTTTTAAAAGATTGTTTTACTGCCTTTTGATGGAAAACCAATTTTGAATCTATCTTTTGACAATTTTATAAACTATGTTTGTCAAAATAAACTTATTCTTTATGATTGGGACATCAAAATTTACTTTGTGTGAATTTTTGGTATTTTTCGGACAATGTTCATTTTTTAATGAATAGTGAAAAATACTGCATTTTACATCAAGACAGCTTTTTAATATAATTTATTTATATGATTACATTATCTTTTGAATTGGTTTTGAATTGAAATTAGAATATATTTTTACCATTTAAACCAATGGTGGTCATTGGAATCAATTTCACTTTGAAATTGGACTTAAACTGGTGTCAATCTTTTGATACTTATTGTTTCATAAAAACACGCTATTTGTCATGACAGCGGGAATTAATTATTAAATTAATTAATGTGACTTATATGTTTTGAATTTTTTAAAATAGACTTAATTTTTTAATTCAGAATATCAAATATAGATTAGGGTGAATTTTTGGTAATTTTCTAAAAAACTTCAATTTTTGATGAATAGTGAAACCACTAAGTGATACTTATAAAAACTGATTTTTCCGTTTAAATGAAATTTTGTCATCATTGTGTTTTGAATTTCAAAAATCTGACATACATGGTTGTCATTAAGAAGTAAAATGTGGTTCAATGAGATTATAATAATTTTTTGGTGAATAGTAATTTATTAAGTTTTTAATCGCGATTAGTGGTAATTAGTGTAGTTTAAGGTAAAAATAATGATTTAATAATATAAAATGACCTAGACACATGTCCTAACCTTATTGGATGTGTCATGGCCGACCAAGACAAGCCATGGGTCAACTTGGGGACCCCATGGAGCCAATTTGGTTGGAAAATGACATAAATAGCTTTTTATTTAATGTAAAAGTAAAAATGACACAAACATAATATGTTTTACGAAAACAATTTTTAAATGGAGTTATACAAGTCAGATTTTTTATTATAAAAATTAATTGGAAATCTAAAAAGATTTCCTACATCATATTATTTTTTGTATAATTTTTGACATTAAATAAATAAATGTAGTTATGACATCATAATGATGTAGCGATTACCTCATTAATAAAGGATTTAAATAAAATGAAAAGATAATGTAAAATCTATGACCTAAACATGTCGAAAACCTATTGGATGGGTATATTTCGAACCCTTATCACCTTATCCTCGAATTATATCAATGTGAGACAATTTAAATCCGAAACTCTTTTTCAAATAAAGTAGTATTTCTTTACTTTCCAAGAGTGCCCCTCCTCTCCTCTTATAAAAGGCCCCCACCTCTACCTCTTTTCCCACACTCCCAAAGCCTTTGGCTCGGCCATCCCCTGCCCATTTACTCTCTCCACATCCCTCTCATCATCCTAGAGGATTCCCTTTGAGCATAATCCTTTTAAATGAAGCCTTTAGGCTCAAATCCAAAGGAGTTACACTTTTAAAGGTAATTCATTCTCTCATGTTCATTTGTTTTCTTTTTCTTCTCCAACCCCCTAAACTCTTTTTATTAACTTATTTTGTAACAAAACCAGTATCTTCAATATACTAGGATGTTTTTATAATATTTATTCGAGCTACACTCTCACACAAATACATCAAATGGTTAAAGAACATACGGTTTCCGTGGATGGAGAAATTCTGCCTCCCGAAACGATGATTGTTCAATACTCATTTAACACCTTCAAAGGTGGCCATTATGATGTCACTATTTTTATATATGATATATAATATGTTTATTCTTTCCTTAATCTTATGTATTTTTCATTTATGGCATACCATTATTGTTTCCATTATGTGTAAACACGATATCTTCATTTTAGGAAGTGCGGACTACCGCCCCCTGAAAGTGATTTGATTCGTTAATACCATATGTGGGATGTGTAAAGGATAAAGTTAATGATATTATATATGTTATTATACTGGAATTATAATATACTATTATATCATTATTATTCCATTCCAGAAAATACGAAATAGAAATGGAAGTAGCGTTCATGCGTACGTACGGCTTACCGTCTCCATGAACGGTGCATTTCATTTCTTACCTCTAAATGTGATGTAATATTATAAATACATGTATATGCTGAATATATATGATATATATGTTCTCCAAATCATTAATATCATTCTGGATATAACGAACCTTTGACCAAATTAACAACATGTAAGTGTAAGAAGTCTATTTCTGACTTAAGAACCAAATACCGACAAAATGAACATTATTAACTTAAATGATTACATGATGTTCATAACATGGTATAAAAGGAATAATGAACTTGAAAAACGTTCTTAAGCAAGTAGAGATTAACTCAAGTTTATTATTCAGGAGATTAAGGAACGGTCGGGTCAAGTCAGATATGAGGTATGGGACTTCGTCTCAATCTCCTTTCATTGAGGCATATTTTGTTTTATACACAACCTTCTTTTATACGGTGTATAAACCCCTTTGACCTTTACGTTTATCCAAAAGGAATATTTTTTATACGAATCATTTTACTAAACAACAAAATGGGATGTTTTTGTCATACGTATGCGGCGACGACGACTTCTCCGCCGCCGTGACCTTTATTTGAGTTTTGGCTTCCTCTACAAGCCATACCTTCTTTTTAAAAGAAAAATAAATACCATGTTTTACTTTTCTTTTATTTTGGTATCGAAAATGGTTTTCATAATGTTTTTATATCAATGTGTTGTATTGATATCTTGTGATTGAAAGGTGGGAATGTTATGTTTCCTTTATGCATGTTTAATGTGATATGATTATGTTGAGGTTCTCGGGAATTATTACGAAAACGGGTGGTTCTGTGATAAACTAAGGGCGGGTGATCCCGATATAGCTCTCCAATGCATTGGGTAACACGAAGGAGTGAAACGTTAAGGTTTATCCGAATAGATTTAGGGAATATACTGTGATGGGTATTCCAAACGTAACCAAGAGAGTTACTCCCTACGTAAGAATGTTATGAATGCCTCAAGTTACCTTTATGTCTTATGATTTCTATGATTTATTCATTATTTAATGAGGTATGTTAAAGTTCTTATGTTTTATGGGTAAATTATGATCTCATCCTTATGTATATATGTACCCATGTTTCCTTTCGATATTTTTATATCCCATACTGAGCTTTTTATGCTCATCCCAAGTTTTTTTGAAATGTTTTTCACAGGTCAAGGGAAAGGTACATGATGTGATGATAGTGTCAAGGAAGTGTCAAGAAAGAATCCATGTTTATTTTAAATATGTTTCCATTGATGGGAATGAAGAATACTATCTTTATGTAACCACTTTTTTTATATGTGGAATGTAATGAAAGTTTTATGATCTAATTCTCTAAAACTCTAAACCCGAAAAGATCCTCAATGTGTAATCTTGTAATAACTCAAGATTAAGTAAGGTTTAAGGATGGGGACTTATAGTTGGTATCAAAGGTCGGTTTAGATAACTTTAGGAGTTAGAATTCTATTAAATGATTATCCAAAAATATTTTTTTTAAATGATATAGCATTTAAAGATTGTCATGTTGCTTCATCTAAGACATGTTTGTTCAGAATGGTTTTCCGCAGAGGAAACAGGGAAGCAGTGCTAGGAAGGCATACAGAAGGAAATAACCTTCCTAATCAGCATCCTGAGATGTTCGGAATTGGAACTGAATAGTTTGTTGTAGTAATGGCTCAGTTGACTCAAGTGATAAATGGTGGTGGTATCCATGCACGAGATCAGCCAGACCAACCGCAGAGGAATATGTCAGTGGTGGAACATTTCATGAGGCAACATCCCCCATCATTCAGAGGATCATCTAACCCTGTGCTAGCTGAAGGGTGGATTAAAGCACTGGAGAAGATTTTTGATGTCATGGGGTGTTCAGACAATCAAAAGGTTAGTCTTACTATTTACCATTTGGAGGGTGAGGCAGATCAGTGGTGGTCTATGGTTAAAAATATCAGGGACGCCGATGATTTTGATGCTCTCGACTGGGATGAATTAAAAGGTATGTTTCTTGAGAAGTATTTTCCTAAGGTTGTTCGACATAGGATGGAAAATCAATTCTTGGAATTGAGGAAAGAGGAAGAATCAATGGCTACCTATGAAGAAAGGTTCACTCGATTGGCAAGGTATGCACCAAATTTTATCCGAGACCTTGATAGTAAAATCAATCTTTTTTACTCAGGATTAAAGCCAAAATATCGAAGGGCATTAGCTTCTTGTGATTTTAAAATTTATGAAAAGCTTGTTCGATGTGCTGAGAAGGTGGAAATGGAGTTTTCCGATGACCAAGTGTTTTATAACAACTAGTAGAAGAAGAGACCGAGGTGGCAGGAGAAAGGTAAGAATTATTCAAAAAAGTCTGATGGTAAGAAAACTAAGTTTCCAGTTTGTGATAAATGTGGCAAAAGGCATGCTGGGGAATGTCTTCTAAATTTTGGAAAGTGCTACCGATGTGGTAAGATGGGACATAAGGCTCGTGATTGCACTGAAAAGGATCAAGGTGAAGGTAAGACCAAATTCGATTTACAGTTAGTGAAATGTTATAAGTGCAATGAGATGGGTCACTATGCAAATGAGTGTCCGGCAAAGAGCTTGAGTGATGGGAAGCAGTTATACTACAAGCAGAAAGGGGTGGTGAAATCCTTTGCAACTACTTCAGCAGATGTCGGGCCGTCAAATGAAGTTGTATCAGGTACGTTGTTTGTTTGATCAACTCCAAGGAGCTCAGTTTTTTTCAAAGATTGACTTGAGATCGGGGTACCATCAGCTGAAGGTAAAGGAGGAAGATATTCCGAAGACCGCATTCCGTACGAGATATGGCCATTATGAATTTGTAGTAATGCCTTTTGGGCTAACCAATGCACCTGCTGTATTCATGGACTTAATGAATAGAATTTTCCATGAGTTCTTGGATAAGTTTGTGGTGGTTTTCATTGATGATATTTTGGTGTTTTCTAAAAGTAAAGAGGAGCATGAAAGACATTTAAGGGTTATCTTGCAAACCTTAAAAGAAAAGAAACTGTATGGAAAATTCATCAAGTGTGAGTTTTGGTTGCAACAAATTTCTTTCCTTGGTCATATTGTTTCAAAAGATGGCATAACCGTTGATCCTGCAAAAACAAAAGTTGTTGAAGAATGGACAAGACCCACAAATGTAACCGAGATTCATAGCTTCCTTGGTTTGGCAGGCTATTACCGAAGTTTTGTTAGAAATTTTTCACGGTTATCTAGTCCAATGACTAAGCTAGCTCGGAAGGGTGTTAAGTTTATCTGGACAAAAGAATGTGATGATTGTTTTCAGGAATTGAAAAGAAGATTGGTGAATGCTCCAGTTTTGGAACTACCTTCCAGGAATGGTGAGTTTGTTATATACAGTGATGCTTCATTGAAAGGAATTAGTTGCATCCTAATGCAGAATGATCAGGTAATTGCTTATGCTTCACGACAGTTGAAAACTCATGAGGTAAATTACCCTACACATGATTTGGAATTAGCTTCTGTTGTTTTCGCTTTAAAAATTTTGAGGCATCATTTGTATGGAGTAAAGTGTGAAATATATACTGATCAAAAAAGTTTAAAGTATATATTCACTCAGAAAGAGTTAAACATGAGACAGAGGAGATGACTGGAATTAATCAAGGATTATGATTGTACAATTCTTTACCATCCAGGAAAAGCAAATAAAGTGGCTGATGCTTTGAGTCGAAAAAGTAATGCTTCATTAGCAATGTTGCATTTGGAACGTGAACCTTTGGTTAAAGATTTCATGAACTTTGGCATAGAAGTTGTTGGTACAGGATGTTCTTCTGTTTTGTTTCAGGTATCAGTGAGATCTTCTCTACCAGACAGAATCAAGCAAGCCCAGAAGCGAGACAGTGAGTTGCAGAAAAAGGTAGAGCTGGTTCAGAAAGGTAAGTTTACTGAATTAAACATTGATAATGATTGTGTTTTGAGGTTTGGGAAGATATTATGTGTGCCTTGTGATTCATAGTTGAAGAATGAGTTGTTATGTGAGGCTCATAGTTCCCCGTTTTCAGTTCATCCTGGCAGTACTAAGATGTACAGAGATCTGCGGGAGTATTACTGGTGGGATGGAATGAAAAGAGATATTGCTGATTTTACTGTGAAGTGTCTGACTTGTCAGCAGGTTAAAGCAGAGCGGCAGTTACCAAAAGGGATGCTTCAGCCTTTACCAGTGCCAGAGTGGAAATGGGAAAACATATCCATGTACTTTGTTGTGGGATTACCGAGGACATCTCGAGGTAATAATGCAATCTGGGTTATTGTTGATCGCTTGACTAAATCTGCTCATTTCCTTGCTATACGAGATACTTTTTACCTAGATCAACTTTCCCGTTTGTATCTTAAAGAGATAGTCAGGTTACATGGAGTTCCTCTCTCCATTGTATCTGATCGTGATCCCAGGTTCACTTCTAACTTTTGGAAAGGCCTTCAGAAGTCGTTGGGTACTGAATTAAATTTTAGTACTGCTTTTCATACTCAATCAGAAGGGCAGTCAGAACGAACAATTCAGACCTTGGAGGATATGATACGTTCTTTCTCTATGGATTATCTGGGAAGTTGGGACCAACATCTTTCTTTGGTTGAATTTTCATATAATAACAGTTTTCATTCCAGTATACAGATGGCACCATTTCAGGCATTATATGGGAAGCGGTGTCGAACTCCAGCTTTCTGGGATGAAGTGGGTGAAAGGAAGTTGATGGGACTAGAATTGGTATAAGATATGGTAGAAAAAGTTCAGCTGATACAGAAACACATGAGAACAACTCAGAGCAGGCAAAAGAGTTATGCGGATAACCGGAGGAAGGATCTATCTTTCGAGGTAGGTGATCATGTTTTTCTCAAGGTTTCTCCATGGAAAAGTGTGATGAGATTTGGTAAGAAAGGAAAGATGAGTCCAAGGTTCATTGGATAGTATGAAATTCTGGGGAGAGTTGGATCAGTTGCATACCGAGTGGCTTTACCTCCGATTTTATCTCAGGTACACAATTTTTTTCACGTTTCGATGTTGAGAAAGTATATGCCAGATCCATCTCATGTTTTGAGGCTAGAGGTAGTTCAGCTAGAAGAGAACCTATATTATGAGGAACAACTGGTCCAGATTCTTGACCAAAGGGAGCAAGTGTTACGGAATAATTTGATTCACCAGGTAAAGGTTTTGTGGAAAAACCACATGATTGAAGAGGCAACATGGGAATCTGAAAATGTAATGAGGGATAAGTACCCCCATTTATTTGATAAGTAAATAAATTACGGGGACGAAATTTTCTAAAGGGGGTAAGGATGTAACATCCCAAGTAATTAATGAATAATAGATATTTTTAAATGATTAAGATGGTGTTTTAGAGGCTTAAAATGAAAATAAATCTAATCTTAAGCATGGAATACACTAATATTTTTAAAAGATTGTTTTACTACCTTTTGATGGAAAACCAATTTTGAATCTATATTTTGACAATTTTATAAACTATGTTTGTCAAAATAAACTTATTCTTCATGATTGGGACATCAAAATTTACTTTGTGTGAATTTTTGGTATTTTTCGGACAATGTTCATTTTTTAATGAATAGTGAAAAATACTGCATTTTACATCAAAACTGCTTTTTAATCTAATTTATTTATATGATTATATTATCTTTTGAATTGGTTTTGAAGTGAAATTAGAATATATTTTTACCATTTAATCCAATCATGGTCATTGGAATCAATTTCACTTTGAAATTGGACTTAAACTGGTGTCAATCTTTTGATATTTATCGTTTCATAAAAACACGTTATTTGTCATGACAGTGAGAATTAATTATTAAATTAATTAATGTGACTTATATGTTTTTAATTTTTTAAAATAGACTTAATTTTTGAATTTGGAATATCAAATATAGCTTAGGGTGAATTTTTGGTAATTTTCTGAAAAACTTCAATTTTTGATGAATAGTGAAACCACTAAGTGATACTTATAAAAACTGATTTTTCCGTTTAAATAAAATTTTGGCATCATTGTGTTTTGAATTTCAAAAATCCGACATACATGGTTGTCATTAAGAAGTAAAATTTGGTTCAATGAGATTATAATAATTTTTTGGTGAATAGTAACTTATTAAGTTTTTAATCGCGATTAGTGGTAATTAGTGTAGTTTAAGTTAAAAATAATGCTTTAATAATATAAAATGACCTAGACACATGTCCTAACCTTATTGGATATGTCATGGCCGACCAAGACAAGACATGGGTCAACTTGGAGACCCCATGGAGCCACTTTGGTTGGAAAATGAGATAAATAACTTTTTATTTAATGTAAAAGTAAAAATGACACAAACATAATATGTTTTACGAAAACAATTTTTAAATGGCGTTATACAAGTCATATTTTTTATTATAAATATTCATTGGAAATCTAAAACGATTTCCTGCATCATAGTATTTTTTTTATAATTTTTTGACATTAAATAAATAAATGTATTTATGACATCATAATGATGTAGCGATTACCTCATTAATAAAGGATTTAAATAAAATGAAACGATAATGTAAAATCTATGACCTAAACATGTCCAAAACCTATTGGAAGGGTATATTTCGAACCCTTTTCACCTTATACTCGAATTATATCAATGTGGGACCATTTAAATCCAAAAAGCTTTTTCAGATAAAGTACTATTTCTTTACTTTTCAAGAGTGCCCCTCCCCTCCTCTTATAAAAGGCCCCCACCTCTACCTCATTTCCCACACTCCCAAAGCCTTTGGCTCGTCCATACCCTGCCCATTTACTCTCTCCACATCTATCTCCTCATCCTAGAGGATTCCCTTTGGGAATAATCCTTTCAAAGGAAGCCTTTAGGCTCAAATCAAAAGGAGTTACACTTTTAAAGGTAATTCATTCTCTCATGTTCATTTGTTTTATTTTGCTTCTCCAACCCCCTAAACTCTTTTTATTTACTTCTTTTGTAACAACACCAGTATCTTCAATATACTAGGATGTTGTTATAATATTTATTCAAGCTACACTCTCACACAACTACATCAAATGGTTAAAGAACATACGGTTTCCGTGGATGGTGAAATTCTGCCTCCCGAAACGATGATTGTTCAATACTCATTTAACACCTTCAAAGGTGGCCATTATGATGTCACTATTTTTATATATGATATATAATATGTTTATTCTTTCCTTAAGCTTCTGTATTTTTCATTTATGTCATACCATTATTGTTTCCATTATGGGTAAACACGATATCTTCATTTTAGGAAGTGCGGACTACCGCCCCCTGAAAGTGATTTGATTCGTTAATACCATATGTGGGATGTGTAAAGGATAAATTTAATGATATTATATATGTTATTATACTTTAATTATAATATACTCTTATATAATTATGATTCCATTCCAGAAAATACGAAATAGAAATGGAAGTAGCGTTCATGCGTACGTATGGCTTACCGTCTCCATGAACGGTGCATTTCATTTCTTACCTCTAAATGTGATGTAATATTATAAATACATGTATATGCTGAATATATACGATATATATGTTATCCAAATCATTAATATCATTCTGGATATAATGAACCTTTGACCAAATTAACAACATGTAAGTGTAAGAAGTCTATTTCTGACTTAAGAACCAAATACCGACAAAATGAACATTATTAACTTAAATGATTACATGATGTTCATAACATGGTATAAAAGGAATAATGAACTTGAAAAAGGTTCTTAAGCAAGTAGATATTAACTCAAGTTTATTATTCAGGAGATTAAGGAACTGTCGGGTCAAGTCAGATACGAGGTACGGGACTTCGTCTCAATCTCCTTTCATTGATGCATATTTTGTTTTATACACAACCTTCTTTTATACGGTGTATAAAACCCTTTGAACTTTAGGTTTATCCAAAAGGAATCTTTTTTATACGAATTGTTTTACAAAACAACAAAAGGGGATGTTTTTTTCATACGTATGCGGCGACGATGACTTCTCCGCCGCCGTGACCTTTATTTGAGTTTCGGCTTCCTCTACAAGTCATACCTTCTTTTTAAAAGAAAAATAAATACCATGTTTTACTTTTCTTTTATTTTGGTATCGAAAATGGTTTTCATAATGTTTTTATATCAATGTGTTGTATTGATATCTTGTGATTGAAAGGTGGGAATGTTATGTTTCCTTTATGCATGTTTTATGTGATATGATTATGTTGAGGTTCTTGGGCATTATTATGAAAACGGGTGGTTCCGTGATAAACTAAGGGCAGGTGAGCCCGATATAGCTCTCTAATGCATTGGGTAACGCGAAGGAGTGAAACGTTAAGGTTTCTCCGAAGAGATTTAGGGAATATACTGTGATGGGTATTCCAAATGTAACCAAGAGGGTTACTCCCTACGTAAGAATGTTATGAATGCCTCAAGTTACCTTTACGTCTTATGATTTCTATGATTTATTCATGATTTGATGAGGTATGTTAAAGTGATTATGTTTTATGGGTAAATTATGATCTCATCCTTATGTATATATGTACCCATGTTTCCCTTCCATATTTTTATATCCCATACTGAGCTTTTTATGCTCATCCCAAGTTTTTTTGAAATTTTTTTCACAGGTCAAGGGAAAGGTACATGATATGATGATAGTGTCAAGGAAGTGTCAAGAAAGAATCCATGTTTATTTTAAATATATTTCCATTGATGGGAATGAAGAATACTATCTTTATGTAACCACTTTGTTTATATGTGGAATGTAATGCAAGTTTTATGATCTAATTCTCTAAAACTCTAAACCCGAAAAGATCCTCAATGTGTAATCTTGTAATAACTCAAGATTAAGTAAGGTTTAAGGCTGGGGCCTTATATTATCTGACCAAGTGTGTCTCCTTGGATAGAACGTTTTATCTTTTTAAATAATAAGGATAGATAAATCTGTATATTAATTGATTATAGAGAACTCAACGAGATCATAATGAAGAACAAGTACCCTATTCTAAGAATTGATGATTTATTTGACCAGCTTTATGGGGCTCAATTATTATTCAAGATTGATCTTTGTCATGGTTATCATCAATTGATGGTGAATAAATAAGATATCCCAAATAATTCCTTCTGATAAAGATATGGTCATTATTAGATTGTTTTATTCCCTTCGGATTGACTAATGTTACTACTATTTATATGGATTTGATGAATAGTGTATTTAAGGACTACATTGATAACTTTGTGGTAGTTTTTATTGATGATGTTATGATATATTCTCAGAATCATGAGGAGTATGAGGATCAAATAAGGGTGATATTTTAAACTATAAGGAAGGATAGGATTTTTGGAAAGTTCAGAAAATTTCAATTTTGGTTACAAAAAGTTTCATTCTTTGGTCATATTATAACAAATGAAGGAATCTCAGTTTATCCTTCCAAGAAAAAGGTTATATAGGAGTGGAATCATCCTATAACAGTAACTGAGATTCATAGTTTCTTTGGATTAGTAGAATATTATAAAAAAAAATTGAAAATATTTTCATGACATTATAATCCAATAATAAAGTTAACTTGAAAAGGGGCCAAGTTTATCTTGAAAAAGGAGGGTAATGAAAGTTTCCAATAGATGAAGAACCGATTAGTTACTACACCCATGTTAACCCTGCCCTCTATCAATAAATGATCCATTATTTTCAACAATGCATCATTGAAATGGATTTAGTGAATCCTTGTAAAAAAATGAAATGGTAATTTCTTATGCATCTCAATAGTTTAAGGATCATGAGTAGAACTACCGTACGCATGACATGGAAATGGTTGTGGTTGTTTTTACTCTGAATATATAGAGGCACCATATTTATGGGGATAAAGGTGATATATACACAAACCATCAGAGTTTGAAGTATATTTTTATGAAAAAGGAATTGAACATGATATAGAGTAGATGGTTGGAAATTATTAAATACTATAATTTTTCAATAAATTATCATCCCTAAAGAGAAAATAAGGTCCCTGATTCATTAAGTAGGAAATACCTTGTTGTTCTGAAAATGATGAGGATTCAAGGGGATCCTTTGATCAAATACCTAGAAAAATTGGACATGGGAGTCGTAAGGGGAGGTACATCATCAACCCTATCCCAAATGATTTCTCAACCATAATTAATAAATAAGATCAATAAATATAAAATAGAATATCCTTTATTATAGAATAAGTTATATGATGTGAAGAATGGGAAGTTTCATGTGTTCAATATTGATCAAGAATGTGTACTAAAATTTTATACAAGGAAATGTGTTCCATCTATTCTAGAAATAAATGAAGAAATGATGGATGAATCTCAATGATCAACCTTCTCTATACATCCTAGAAGCAAAAAAAATGTATAGGGACCTTCATTATCATTATTAGTCGGTTAAAATGAAAAGGGAGATTGTCGAATACACTACAAGGTTCCTGGTGTGTCAACAAGTGAAGGAAGAGTGACAACTTTCTAAAGGGTTATTACAACCAATACTCATACCATCATGAAAGTTAGACAATATCACTATGGACTTTGTCACTAGTCTCCTAAAAACATCCAAAGGAAATAATCTGATATGAGTTATAGTGGATTGTCTCCCCAATACTACTTATTTCATCTCTATTTGGGAAGATTTCTCTCTTGAACAACTTTACAAGATTTACATAAAGGAAGTGGTAAGGTTGTATGGGGTACCATTCACCTTCATATATAATCATGTTCCAAGGTTCACATCAAAATAATGTATAATACTTCAACATTATATGATTATTAAATTGAATTTCATTAGGTCCTATCACACCCAAAATGATGGACAGTTTGAAAAGAAAATTTAGACACTCGAGGAAATGTTGAGAACATGCTCAATGGAATTTAAAGGTGGATGGGATTAACATCTTCCATTATATTAGTTCCCATACAGAAAAAGCTTCCATTAGAGTATTCAAATGGAACCCTATGAATATCTATTTGAAAAGTGATGTAGAACTCCTACCTGTTGGGATGAAGCTAGTGGGAGAAAGTTTCTTGGGCCTGATCGTGTGCAAGAGATGATAGAAAGGGTTTGTGTCATCCAACAACACATAAAGTCTTCTTAGATTCAACACCAGAGTTATACTAACAACTATAAAAGGGACTTGGATTTTGATTTTGGAGAAAATTTATTCCTTAGAATTTCACCTTGGAAGAGATTCTTGCAGTTTGTGAGGAAAGGTAAGCTCATCCCTAGGTACATTGGCCTCAATGAAATCCTTGATCACATTGAAGCAGTGGTCTATTGGCTCGTACTTCCTCCAAATATATCTCAAGATCATGATGTATTCCATGTATCTCTCTTGAGAAAGTACATACCTGAACCTTCACATGTATTGAATCTGGAAGTGCAACAACTAGAACATGACCTCTCTTACGAGGAGCATCCATTGGAGATATTAGACCACAAATAAAAGGTTTTATGAAATAGTACTACCCACATCATTAAAGTGTTATGGAGGAACCACAAATATGAATAAGCCACATGGGAACCAGAAGAAGTAATGAAGAGAAAGTACCTATACCTATTCTCAATAGAAACAATGAGTTAAAATTTTTGGGGTAAAATTTCTTAAGAGGGGAAGACTGTAACGACCCAAAATATTTTAATAATATTTATTTCCTAAATATGTGTTTTATATTATTTTATACTCAACATAAATATATATCATTAATAATGAATTGAGTATAATTTTAAATGTGACAATTACGTTTTGACCATTATATGATCATTGGTCAATATTACCATTGGAAATTATACTCTTAATAATGATTTTAACATTATAATTACTGTTTATAAGTAGAAGTGACAAAAGAAAATTCATGTAGAAAGAAGAATCAATGGCCACATCCAGTAAATTCATGTAGTATGAAGCCAATTTTTCAAAACTTGGGAGGGAGATAGCATCGCTTGGATTATCTCTTGACCAAGCCCAAGATAAGCTTTAACATGTTTAGTTTGGATGAAATCTTCTACAGGAGAACTTTAAGTTAGTGGAAATTATCACTCTGGAGATGTTAGCTAAGTCACCACAAGAATCTATCACCATCGCACACCTCACCCTTAAGTCGTATGTGGGTTTTATAAGGGGTTATGTATTGATGCCTTAGTTACTTAATGTGTAATCTCTTTTTATAAATAAAATTTTTATTCCAACATTTCCTTTTTGATAATAGTTTTTCTTAAAAATATGATGAATTTGATAAATTTATTTTTCGGACAAAAATTGTAATTTTTAGAAAAGATATAAATATTTATAATAAATGATGATATTATGAATAATAATTATTTTTATTAAATATTATTATTAAATTAATCTTATTTAAATTTAAATTATAAAATAATTTTATTTTATTCATGTGTCATTTATTTTACTATGCATTTTACTATGCATTTTCTATCCGCTATGATTTTTAATAAATAAAGATTTTTTTATTTAAAAGTTAAATTTCTCATAATTAGATAATTAGTTTTATAAAATAAACATCATTTTTGAAATCAACGCATCGAAATTAGGTTAGGATGACTTTATAAAAAATTTCTAAAATACTTTAGTTTTTCAAGAATAGTAAAAATATAGTTTGAGTTTTTCGGTATATTTAATGAAATCATAATGATGTAATATGTAATATAAAATTATTTTCAACTATTTTGGATTAAAATGACATAATTGGAGTCTTAAGGGTCCAATACAATGGGAAAATACCATGGGCAAGCCCATGGTTTTTCATTTACCACTACCTAGGTGTCCAAGGAAATCAATAAAAAAACATATCGCTTTTTCTATAAATACCCACCCATTTCTTAATTAGATTTAATTCCCAATTAATACTCCAAGAATATTTGATATATTTACCTCCCAATTATTCCTACCATGGTGTCCTCAATACCCCATGGTCCTAATATTCGAGTTTTAAGAGTTACTCTTCATGGTAAGGTAAATTTCAACTTCTCTTTTCCTTTCAAGTTTCCTTTCTATGTGGTATGTCTTTCAAATGTACTTACTATGTTATTATTTCTTTTTTATTCTATACATTAACTATATTAATAATATTTAATTTTTTTGAGACCATCATCCCCACTCTTTTTAATTTTTTCTAAAACCATGTTTCATACCCGTTATGCTGCCAGATTTTCTTCTCAAAATTTCTCTCCTTTTCTAAAGAAATTCATTTATTTTATTAATGTGAATACCCAGAAATATTTATTTCCTATGGGTATTCACCAATATATAAAAATGATTTATTTAATTCTGTAATTTACATATGTAAAACCCTCATTCCCTTTCTGTGGGTTACAAATGACATAATGATCATGTTTTTAAGCACTTTTTAAAACACCATGATTTAGATACGAAGATCATTTATTTTATTCTCCACAGGTTAATTATTATATGTTTGATTATGATATATGTGGATCACATGAAAATTAATACATATTAAGGTTTCACCTTAGTATCACTCCAATTCATTGGGTAAATAATTTAATCTCTAGAGATGATAGGTTTTACGATACCTTAGTGAATAACATTTGTAATTTTTATGACACCACGGTGACAAATCTTGGTGATATGCTAATTAATGTATAAAATATATATTTTATCCACATTTTCAAGTTATGATTCATGCTATTTTATTTACTATATGCATCATGTTATATTTTTCATTCCATAATGATATTCTTCATGTTCTTATTGAATTTCCTCTAGATCACATCTAAATTGTTTCCCTTGCTTTCCCTCATCGGGCCTTCTGCTCACCCATTTCTTTGATTTATGTCCCCATGTTATGTGATTTAGTAAAAGTACTTAGAATGAACCAATGAATAATAATTTTAATTTGTTTATAATAATGTTTTTCATTTTCATGTTTTATATACCTTATTTCCAGGAAACTAAACTTTAAAAGATCCTCTGTTTGAACAATGTAATGAAAATTTTATGTAATAAGAAGTTAGGATGTCATATATTGTCTCTTAGAATTTATTTATTGACAAACAAAGAATCTTGATACATAATATACAATTTACCATTTCATATTATCCCACCAAATTTTTTTTCTTCAAATCCTAATACATTTTTGTGCTATTAGGGTGTATAGAGATATTTGATCTATTAGATTTATTTATGAATTCACTTTTTAAATCAAGCATGGATAAAACACATAGATAATTTACAAATTTAAATATACCATCTTTATAAATGAATTCTTCCAACCTTCCATCATTCACAGTTTTATTTTTCTTTTGAATATTCTTTTCATCGAGCTAAAAAAAATTTATTTTTTCAAATAAGAATTGTTTAGTAATCATTTGGAATATATGTGATGTTTTCCCTTCCTTAATTATTCTCATATCCAATATTACTAAATACATGAATATAGGATATCTTTCAATACTCATTTTAGTCAAAACTCCATGAAATTTTCTAATAATAACATTAACCACCGTATTTACCTTTATAGGGTGATATTTTATTAATAAATAATAATCCTTGAGTAGTTCTATGTATCACCTATGCCTCATGATGGGATATTTCTATGATAATTTGTATTTAAAACATTTTTAATCCATAAAAATTTTATATTTTTCAGCATAAAGATCATGAACCCATATCTTAAATGAAAAAAAATTGCTACCAAGTTAAGATCATCAGTTGGATAATTCTATTCTTATATTTATAACTTCCTTGATTCATAGGCCAAAACACTATTGTTCTTCATATGGACACATTTAATACCATTATTCGATACATCACTATATATAACAATCAAACCATTCCTATTGTTAAATTCAATATTGGTGCATTGAACAATACACTCTATAATTCTTGAATATTTAATTAATATTCTTCTCAACATATGAACTTAACCCCTTTAAATGTCAATTTTATTAACATGTTATCTAATTGAGAAAATTTTGGAACAAATCATCGATATTAACCTACTAATCCAAGGAAACTACATACCTTAGTTATATTCATTGACATTGTGCATTTGATCATTTACATTTTCTTTTAATGATCAACTGATATTCCATACTTACATACAATATACCCAAGAAAATAAACTTCATTAAGCCATAGTTCACATTTTTTAAATTTCACATATAACTCATTTTTTCTAGGATTTTAAAGAGTTATTTTAAAATCACTCTTATTCTCATCATAGCTTTTAGATTATATCAAGAAATCATTAAGAAATACCATAATGAATTTATCAAGATAATATTTGAATAATTTTTTCATCATATCCATAAACATAGAGAGTTTATTAGTCAATATAAATAGTTTTTCTATAAATTAAAAATGTTCATAACTCATAGAAAATTATATATTTAGAATATCTTACATTTTTACTTTTATTTAATAATACCCTGAATAGTGATCAATCTTTTAAAAATATTAATCTCCTTGAATTTGATCAAAAAATTAATCAATTAAATGTATATGATACATTTTATTTATAGTAATGACATTTATTTCCCTATAATTGATGAAAAAAACCATACACCCATATTTCTTATTAACCAAAATAATAGGATCTCCCTATTGTGAAACACTAACTTGTATAAATCTCTTATCACACAAATCCCACAATTGTTTTTCTTCAATTCTACTAATTTCATTATGTTCATAATATAGAGGTTTCTATACATAGGTTTTTTGTTAAGGATGGGATGAATGGAAAACTCAACCTCATGCTCATGTGGATTTCTAGGTAGTTATTTAGAAAACAGAGCAATGTGTTCCTACAGAATAGGAATATCATTTATTCTAAGGATACATTTCCCATTAATAGGTTACACTTTCTATTTTTATCTAATAATTTCATTAAGGATATATATTTTAAGTGGATCCAAACTTGATTTAAATGGTATAGTCTCCCCTCTGATTATAACTGATTCCACATCTCTATCACGAATAATAATATTATTATATTGGAAATAAATTTTCAACTTATAATTTTAAATCCAATAAATAAAAATGATTATATCAAAGTCAACCATAGGTATAATAATCAAGTTTGGAAATAGGTTATCTCTATGTGTCATAATGGGAACTAACTGTAACATTCTTTTTAAAATAATATCTCCACTGGGAGTATTCATTGACAACTCCCTTCTTAAGGTTCTATTTAAATATCTAATTTTATTGGTAAACACAAAATATATAAAAGAGAGTAAAGATAAAAATAAAATAAATCATTAGATAAATTTGAGGTTATGATTAATTTACCTACCACCACATATTTAGAAAAGTTTATCTCCATTATAGTAATCATATAAACTTTTCATTACTCCCTTATCCTTTTCTGAGGATAATTATAATTGATTTTTGAGAAAATGGTTTTAATAATTTCTCATATCATTAAATTCAAAGCACTGGATAAAAATAGTTTTTTCTTTCACTTTTATTCATGATCCTAATGGCCCATTTCTCTATACTTGAAATAGCCTTATATTTCAATTAATTAATTACCTAAGTGTTTCTTTAAATAATTATCACATGTTGGAAATACTATTTTTCCTTTACTGTTTAATAACACATTTTTTCTTATTTTGAAGTTGAGCTCTTATTATCTTGATTTCCCAATAAGATATAAGACTTATAAAGTTATTTATCTTTATTGATGTAACTTGATACCATATAATCTTATGATAAAAAATTTTATGAATCTATTTCTCTTTAATGACTTGTCTTAAGCACATAAAATAAATGATCAATATTGATTTCTTGATTACATATGTAGTATGCTACATTTCTGGATAATATTGTAAGGTTATCCTCATGCTCTACAACACTTTTTTCTTCTTTATTCTTTAAATTGAGTAACTTCCTCATAATTTCATCTCTATACTCTCGAAAAAAGTATTTCTTGAAGAATATAACTTTAAAATTTATCAATTAAATACATTCTATTTCTTCAACCTCTTTAGTATTTTGTATCATTTATCACCATTGATCAATATATCCTTTCATAAAATATACTACCAGAATATATGTTTCCACTTCATTACATCCTAAGGATAGAAAAATATTTTAATGGGACTTAATCCATTGTTTAATTACCAATTTATTCACAATTCCATTAAAATATGAAGGATTATATCAAATTAAGTGATAAAACATAAATGAATCAGGCTGTAGAACAATAGGTTGAACCATATAGGAAAGGTTATTATTTATAACATGACTCAAGTTCCCTAATATTTCCATGATCTTATTAACTCCATAACTATCTGCATTGTCTTTCTCAATAGGAAAATCCATACATTGACTATGGGTGCTGATTCCCTTCCTTTCATTATGCGCCATCTCCAAATAATGTTACACACTTAGTTAGCACATAATCATCTGAAATATTGATCCATAAAATAGAAATTCCTATAATGGTAACACTTATCACATACCCTAAGGGGTTATCATAATTCTCAAGTTAGACATGTTTAGTTAAAATCTAGTTCGAAAGGTTCCAACAAAACTTCCTATAATAACAAATGTAACACCCTGACTCCAGTAAACTAGATCTCGTGTTTACTTAAATAAATTGGTATAAGATATATGGGATCTCACCATTCTAGATCAATCAGTTTAGTAGTCTTGTAAAAATATATATATACATTATTCTCATATTACATTGTAAATATAAAAACATATCAAAAGAAATATTATTGTATCCTTTAAATTATTCAATATATATATCTTTATATCCTAGGGAAGGGAAAAAAAGAGATATATTAGATTCACAGTAATGGTTATATATAGTGGATGCTATCATGATTAAAGAAGGCATAATAAATATAGAAGAGTGGATAATAAAAACAAATTATACTCAATCAAAAACATTACTTCAATGAACATCCATAGCTAATATCAACATATAAATAACATGGATAATGGAAACTAAATCCTAAATAAATTAAATACATAAAATTTTAAATTTATGAACATTTCATAAAGTACTCAACCAAGTTATCAATAATATTAACTTTAAGACCTTTGATAATACATCATTCTAAAAAATGCGTATGTGTAAACCAGTCACCCATCAAATATGGAATGCTTTATTTTTGTCTTCTGAGAACTATTGATGAATCAAGGGGATATCTATAACCAGGAACCACCTGTCACTAGATAATACAATTAATTCTCATATATTTAATTATTAGTAAAATTCATTCTCAAAATTCATTATAAATCAACATTAATCCATATTGAATAAATAATAAAAAATGTCAGTCAATGAAATAAAATTATTAATTAAAATACATAAACTGAAATTTTATATAAAAGTGGTATATGATTAATACAACATCAAAGTGGTAAAAATTATTTCATTTAATTATATGATACTTAAAATATTGACATGGAGTAAAAAATAATTTCCAATGAAATTATGGAGCATGATAAATAATTTCATCAAGAGAAAGTTAATAACTTCAAAAAAATGAATCAGTAAAGGATGAAAGAAGACTACCAATTCATACAAAATGAAAATTTTATAGTAAAACCATAAATTTTGGTAATATAAATAAATTTAAGTAGAATATTAAAATTAATTTCCATGTAAATTTTTTTTAAAATTATTTCAAAAAATCACTTTCAAAATTATTTTTATTCCATTAAGAAGATAATACCCTTTTCTTTCTAGAACTTTAAACACTAAAATTTCCCTAAATATTGAAAAAAATATAATTTGAAAATATACTTGGTAATGTTAATGTATGTTTAAAATTAAATAATGTTTATCATGGTGGGAAATTCTTTTCATGTGGTAAACATTAAAATAAATATTCCTTTAACACTTTTGTTAAAAAGTCCAAAATTCCTAGTATGGAAAACAACAATAGTATTCATTTTAAAACTTGATAAATAAATTAAAATATGCTTGAAGTTTACTTAAAACAATTATTTTAATGTAAATAATAACATTTCTAAAACATTTTAAAGAGCCACAATAGGGAAGAAAAATAGTTGGAAGGAAAACTTTAAAAAATGTTCTTAAAAGAATGTCCCTTGTATATAAATTACTTATTGGTTCTTAATAAAAAAATAGAATAAATGTAATATAAACATGTAAAACTTTAAAATAAATTGATTATAAGAAAATATATTTTGTTTAAGAGGTTAGTATCATATAATTTTCCTAAAGTAAATATGAACATAAACAATCCTGAAATAAAATGGGATTGTAACAAAAATCACATACTGGTTTGGTAACTATTGAATTAAAACACCATAATAGAAAACATAAAAAACATTTAATTACATTAATAGAGAGGAATTAATGATATAAAATTTAAAATGGGTGGTATATACACCATGTAAAATAAATTAGGTGCATAATATAAAACATGTCTCATTGATGTGGAAATGAGACGAAATTACCCTTGTCTTGGGTCTATGCTCAGTCATACTTGTTTGATCCTACTGTGTAATAAATTTAAATTTATTAAATACTTCCTTAAGAAAAATTTTCATATATTTTAAATTTTTTATGTTTATTTTATAATCATTTTAAATCAATTTATTGAAATAGTTCTTTCGTATATCAATCATTTAAGTTTGTTCGGTTAATTTCTCTAAAATTACTTCGATATATTGATCATGGATAATGGTATTATGAAATGGTTCAATCATATAAAGAATTATAATAATTTCATGGTTATAATTTTTATTTATTATATGAAATTTTATAATCATATATTCATAATGGTAAAAGAAAAATGAATCGCATAGCTTTGTGTAGGTGGTAGTTTGCACGTATGCATGAGTGATGTTGTCTTTTTCCAAAAAAAATATGAAGGGTGAGAATGTAGATGATTTATTATATTTAAATAATAATTATGACATAAATATCATATATATTCATTAATACTACCTTTATAATCATCCAAGTAAAGAGGTGATGAAAAATGTGTTACACTGCTATGTGGAGACAATAGTCTATACGTACGAAAGAGCGATGTTTTCATATTTTATTAGATGAAAAGAATATATAAAATGGTTTTAACATGATCATAATAACATCTTAGTATATTTTTTATATTTTATTCATTATTTATTATTGATAAAACATATTTGTATGAAGTTTAAGAAGAAATAAAATGCGAACAAGTTGGGTAAGATGGTTACCTCTTCTTTGAGAGACATCTTTATTCTTACTCATTAAGCCTACTTTGAATGGTATTATGGTAAGAAAAATAACTCAATAATAGAGAGTTTTTCTGTATGTATTTTCCAAGAAATATGGTCAAAATTTTGGAATAATTTAGAAAAATAGGTTCCCTTTTATAAGTGAGGGGAGGGACACATATCAGATTACTTAAAATATCTAAATACTATAAAGACATTTTCTGGTGAAAGTGGAACCAATTTGTCATAGATTTTATTATGATAAGTCTAAAGTAAAAAATTAAACCAACAAATCTGTTTTAAGAATGTTTTTTTAGTTATCTGGAGGCCTTAACCCTTTATTTTTAACCCTTTTATCTTATTTTACACTTAACCGATGTTATAAATATTTACCATGGCACTATTCATTGTAACCAAAAATTAAGTTGAACTTATTAAATAATATCAATTATGATGATTAAAAATATCAAATACATTTTACATGATTCAAATTCTATAAGTTAAAGTAATTACTTTTAACATAATTTCACAAAATGCAAAAAAAATCGTTTTTAGAAAAATGCATATTTTAAGCATAAAAATTATTTAATAGAAAAAAATGAATAATGTTGATTAAAATGGATTTAATAATATTATGTTAAATATAATGAATATTATTTGTATTATAGACCAAACTAAAACCTAAATTAACCTTATTGATACTTTATTAAGAGAAAATAAGTAAAAACAGTTTTTATTTGAACAAAAACATTACTTAGATTTCTGAAATGTTAAGCATATATTTCTAGGTTAAAAATTAAATTTTTATAGTAATTATATTAAATATTAAAAATAAATTTTTCATAAATATTCAATTTATTATTATAAAATTAAAATTTCATAAGAGTGTTATTTTTTGTTAAACCGGTATTTTCAACTATTCACCAAAAATATCAACTATTTCTGGAAAAATATCAAAAAATATAACCCTAAGATAATTTTAATATTATGATTTCAAAAATGAAATTAATTTTATTAAAATGAATTTACAAATTTTGGGAATATATGTTTTAATCACATTCTTGAATAAAGTTATGTGCTTTATACTATTGTTTCTTTAAAAATAAAATCTTATTATAATTAAAGATTTGGTGTTATTGGAAAAGTTATATCTTTTGGATAGAAAAAGTGAATAAATTTATTATAAAATTTTAAGGGGATAAAAAAATGTGGCATCAAAGGCTTTTCCATATTCACCATCAAATCATGAATAACTTGTCTATGTTATAGGTTGTAGTGGAAATTCCAAATCTAAAGTGATGTCATGAAAATAATTGTGATGCTTGTATGTGGGAAAGATGGTATAAATTCTATATTAGAAAAATAAGAAAAGATAATCCTATCTCATCAACTCAATTCATAATAATGTTTGTGGACTGGTTAATATATCATGCAAGTTTGGGGAAAGGAACATCCATATTTTTTTGATGATTATAATAGAATGGATTATGTCATGTTCATACAGAGTAAAAGGTAAGTGATAGAATAAATGAAGCGGCATGGGGGAGTGTGGATAATAACATTGATCATACCATCAATATATTTTTATATGATAATGGAACAGATTACACATCCATTGAGTTCAATAATTACCATGAAAACATGGCATTAGACCTAATGTATAATCTATTAGAACTCCACAACAAAATTAGTTGAACAAAATAAAGTAATCGATGGATTAATAATATGGAAAATACTTATCTATTCAAAAGTGTAATATCTCACTACTATTGGAAATAAGTGGTTAAATTTATGATATATATGAAAAACTAAGTAGTTCTAAGCCTTAGGGAAGAAAGAACTCCTTATGAAATATTGTATGAGAGGAATCCTTTAGTGAATAATTTTTAAGTTTTTAGAGGTAGAAAATATATCTAAAATAAAGTATAAAATCAAGTAAAATATAGTTATGTTTAGATGGTGGGGGTTCTCAATTATACTCATTGAATATTAAGACCTACATATGCTACAACAACAGGTAGGGTAAAATTTTGAAGAGAAATAATTTCATAGTCCAACACATTTAATTGAACAAAGTTCCCTAAATTATAAATATTATGAGTTTGGAGGAGACCATTGATGAGAGATTCAATCTATATCTTAGAGGAGAAATAGGAGAACAAATATTGATTCATCCAATATAATTGGACACAAAACTACTTCAACTCAAACACTGAGGATATAAAATTCATAGAATGCTAATCATTTATCAAAGGTAGATCTGAATCATTTGAATAAGTAGAAAATTATGGATCATGGTTAAGATACATGGATGATAAATTTTATCAAATTAATACAAAAAAAATACTAGAAAATTCTTAAATAATCCAAAACATCACAACATGATTAGAATAAATAAATATTCTAGAAAAAAATTATAAACATGGAAATGTGACTTAAAATAATCATCATCTGGTGTATGAAGGATATGATCAAATTGAAAGGGTTGATATTAATGAAATGTTTATATTATTTTCATGAAATGAATTAATTATTAATTTCTTATCCATGGTAATTAAAGTAGGATTAAATATTTATCATATATATGTTAAAACACTATTCTTTAATGGTATGCACTAATAAGAGGTTTATATTAATTAAATATTGGTATTGTTGATGGTAAATAATGAATTTGACATATAAAAATTGAATAATTCATTGTATGGTATAAATAAGGAAACATGGGAATAGTACTCTCATCTTTATTTATACCTAAAGAAGATGTAAATTAAAATGGGAAGTGTCGACCACAATCTATATGTAAAAAATATAAATAGGAACAATTTATGGTGCTCGTGTGCATAATTGATATCATATTTTGAGGAATAAAATATAATTCCATGTAATAATTTACTAAGTTGGTGATCTCATAGTTCAAAATATCTATGATAATTGAAATCTCATTTTTTCTAGGGTTTCAAGTGGTTCAGAGAATGAGATATACATTTTTCTCTTAGACTAATTATATGATATAGTTTCTAAATAAATTTATAACAAATGATTACAAACCAATATCAACTCTGATTTAAGTTGTAACTAGGCTTAATGATATTTGGATATAAAATTTCCATATGTTACCTTTTACATGAGGATAATCAGAATATTATAATACTTAATGACAACTCTTAAAAATATAGTGTTTGAAATATTATTGGTGAATCATGTCCAAAGTAACCCTAAAGAGGAGCTTCTCATAATGGTTAAATGAATTATGAGGTATATCTGAGTTTCTGTCAATTATATCTTTCTCTCTGATATAGGAAAGGATTATGTGTTTTCTATATTTTCTTATGTGTATTGGAAAAGATATGTGGTGAACCATAATTTTTCAAGTTGTGGTCTTTTATTTATTTTAAATAAATATGTCATATGTTTGATTAAGAAGCATAAAATCTCATGGTTTAGCATCGTAAAATCAAAATACATCTCAAATACCAAGGGATGCACTCAACTTTTTTGGACAAAGTTGTAACATGAGTATTTTAATGAAAATGTGAAGTAGTAAATAGGGATTTATTATGATAATAAGTGTTCCATTAAACTCTGGAAGACTCTTATTTAACACTCTCATACAAAACATATATAGAATCGGTATAAATTTATTAAGGAAAATTTTAAGCAAGGAATAATCAAATTATAACATGTTGAAACTAATGAGAAATTTTCATACATCATGACTAATCTACCGAACACTCTAAAGTTTGAAAAGAATTAGTTAAACCTTGTTATTAAACCGTACGGTTTTTTATTAAGGTGGTTTCAAGAAACCCCACCCCCTACTCATTTTATTTTTTCCAATTTATTGTGATTTATTACAAGATTAAGTGGGAGATATAATCCATAGGGTGCAATGTTCTGACAAGAGTCAATCAGGATGAGCTACAAGAATAAAATAGTTTCTATTTAGGTGTATTGTTAAAGTGTGGGAATGTCATGTGTAATTAAACAATATAAAAAATTGAATCATTCAACACCACTGGGGGAGAATTATTTTGTTTTTAAATTAGTGGCTCTTATCAAGGGGTTGTCCATGGTATGAAGGTATGGAAACCAGGGGGAGTTATAGAATGTATAGTTTCATGATTCAGGTAATTATCTATTATACTATTTTTTCTACACTAATAATTTATCATGTATACTTAGAGTTATATATGTGTTATTTCACTATTATCTAAAATAAGTATTAATATTTTACTAAATTTAATTTCCCTATAAATTGACAACAAATCCATAGGGGGAGAATATTAAAACCAAGGTGATACATGTTATAGATTAGATATTGTGTTGTTTTTATTTTCAATATATTTTCTTGATGATAAATGATTTTTTATGCTAAGTAATATGGTCTAAAAAAGTATAGAATCATAAGAGAACTTGGGAAATGTTTGAAAAAATGGCATAGTTTCCCAGTGTTTTTCAATTTTTGGGCGTGAAAATTTAGTGGTTTCAGTGATGTTGTGTGAAAGATTTGTGGGAAAGAAAAAAATTTCACATATCAAATACATGACCACGTAAGGCATACAAGATCTCAAAGTAAGTACATTGAGTCTTATTCACATAAAAGAAACATATAAGACAACCCATATAGAAAGATCACAAAATAATTTCATGGAAGGGATTTTGAAAAGGATTTATATGCCTTCACAAATGAAACTATGTCATTTGAGATATTGAGGATAAAATTTTAAGTTATCCATATTGGAGGTTCATAACCAAAAATTATTCTCATGAAGTTTTTTGTTTTTTTATGAAAATGAGGAAATTTTTTGTGAACACATAAAAGGTTTTTAGTGGGAAATACAAAATGGTTCCATATAAAGGTATTGAGGATGATTTTAGTTATTGGGGACATTTCTTGAGGTATTTTCCAAAAAATATCTCATTAATACACTCATTAAGGTATAAATAAAAAAGATTTAATATTAATTAGATATTAATTAAAAAATTATAAAAGTCAGTACATTCATGAAGTATGGTCAATTCAAGAAGAAGATTGGTTCATGAAGCAATGGGTTCCATGAAGTAATTTCATAAATGAGGGTTTGTAAATTCACTTCAAAAGGTGTAGTACATGAGGGAGTTAGGCAATGGTTTTTTCTCAAAGAATTTCATGAATCATTATGCATAGAGTGTAATCTAAAAAGGATGTACTTGAAAGAGATATGTGTGTTTGTTATTAACATTGTTGGTACATGGTGAATAGTGGTTCATGTGGGACTATGTGCAAGGTTGATTTAAGAAATAATTTCTCATGTGTAATATTTTATTAGGTATTATGGAGATTTAGAAGTTTATTGTAGAACCATATTTAGGATGTAATAATGAAAATCAATGAATATTTTCTTGAAAATATAGAACTGACCTACACATCAGTAAACTGAGAAGGAATCTATCTAAAGTAGTGTGAATATGAGGAGTCAACATAAGTGATTTGAGGTATTCATCATACTTATCCCTAAATTTATTTTTAAATATAGTGTTCCTAAAAAAATTATCCATGTCTAAAAATTTTAATCCACTAATACTAGAGAAGCATAGTGTATTCAGGTATGTTTGACAGATCATCGACATATTCTCTTCAGATTATCTCTTAGTGGTGAACCAAGTAAAATTGTTCTGTCTGACTTTAATTTATTCATTTTTTGTGTGGTGAATATGAAATTAACATTTATAGGTTAAATGTATTGACAAAAATATTTAAAAAATGTCAAAATAATTAAAAAGATAAGTTTACCCCCCCCCCCCTCAATTCACCACTCCCCTTTGAGCGTGTATCATGTTGCGAAATGTTTTGAACTTTTACATTAGAATTCAACATTATTTTTTTGTCTTTGTTAAAAATATTTCAATTGGATCACCTACTTATTTCCCATGTATAATCATTAAGTAAATATTCAACCTAAGAGATATTATATGTGAATTCATTCAATTTTTTCAAATTTCACAGTAAATAACATTAGTGGTGAGAAATCCATTTTTATTCATAATGTGATCTATATCAAAAAAATATAAATTTACTCGAACAATAAAGTCAATAATATTGAATATTTTCACATTGATATAGATGGATAGATCTATGGTCTCTTATATTATTTCGTCACCCAGTATGGGGAAAATCAAGTTATACATGTCCATTTTGAAAAAAACCCTATTCATGGATGTTTTCCTTGTGTTAGGAGAAATATAAAATCTATCAATATATAAAAAAATCTTATAAAAATAAAAAAAATCACACAAACATGAATATTTTAATTTTGTTTCCTACTAATATGGATAGGCTAGTCCAAGGAATATACCCATGGAAATTTATCAATCTTCTTAAATCAATAGTGTCACTCATAGTAATAAAAAATATTTTAGTTCTATTCACTATCAAGATTGAGGGTTTTAATCTCTTACTTACTCTCTACTCACTACATCAAGAATGGGTTCATAAAATATTTTGAGCATAGGTTATAAATTTATAAGATCAAAATCAATCAAACACTAAACTAGTAATGGTGTAATACATTAAATCCACTCTCTATGGATAATTTTTTCATATTCTACTATTTCTAAGTCTTTAATATAATACAATGTAGTGATTCACTATAATATTCTCTTGAATTCACTATTTAATACTAGAATCTATTTTCTCACACAACTATATCATTCCTAGCTCAGTTCCCCCTCACATGACCAAGTTGGGTCCTTAAAATACCTCAAGTGTGCCTTCCCATATGCCATAGTTTGTCGATCGGCGGTGAGGGTGTATAGAATATCGTGGGGATATTATAACCTCTACTACAGAGTATCAATAATGTTTAAAATTAGATAAAAAATTCAATACATACACATCAATAATAAAAATAGGCAATTTTCTAACAATCCAAATAATAACAATAAACCATGTCATATAAAATTGTATGTCAAACTAAATTTCATACTAAAATTAATACATTAAATGGATAAAATAGACTCAATAATAAATACTCAAAAAGTTAGAAATTATAAACCCCATTATCAATCCCATCTCTATTCTCCAATACCATCCAAAATAATAATAAATCAAGTGTATGACCCATTTCCATTTTCCATACCTGCATCTATAAAGTCTTTCTAGGTATCAAATGGTGTCCCAAATAGGGAATGATTAAAACTCAGTAGGTCGACACCCAAAGTATATTAACAATCTAGTCTAAATATACGGTGCATGAAAAACTATGATATGCAGGTGCATTAGTTCATAAATTAATGAATAATGATAGATAAACCCGTTGAACTTCATGCTCTAGGTTGACACCCAAGTTCAGCCAAACCTACTTTAGAATGATTCCATATATCTCTATCCATTAGTGGATTCTCTTACCTAGGATGAATCACCCAAACCATTGGTGGGTTCTCATATCGAGGATGAATCACCCATATCATGTCAAGTAACCAAACATCTCTCCCTCAAGCATAAATATTGTAATATATATAAATTTTCATACTAGATCTACTTAAGTGTTCCCATGGTGCAATACCATGCAATGTGAAAAGGTAATTGTGTCATATTTAATGCTATGTTAAATCCCATTTCAGAGTCTATTATGTGTTCCTAGGTACCAATACCATGATAAGGGAAAACATATCACTAGACCCAGTGCAAATTTCCATGCTTGGGTCACTTATGTGCAAATAAGAAATCAGTCCTTATGTAAATTCCCAGGTTGAGGACAATTTTATAATTCACAAAAAATTAAAACAATAGTCAATGAATTCTGATACATGAAACATTCTAAACATTTAATCATATGTTGTTTTGGTTAATTTCTCTAAATTACCAATTGTCAAACCATTCCTTCCATTTTTTCAAGTTTCCAATTACCATAATAATTTTAACAATCCAATTTCACATTTTTTTAAGTCCAATTGCCTTTCCCAATCCATTATATCCATATTTATTCATATTTCATGCCACTTCCAATTATATACCAATTTACAAAAATTTACATGTTAATATAATTCAAAATGTATGGCATTACATAAACAATTTTGAACTCATCAAAGGTCTCTATGTTCATTCAATCCATGTTCCAACTTAGTTTCAAGGGTTGTAGAACCACTCAGGTGGACACAAGTTCATCCTTAATGCCAATCGACCAAAAGGTGTCTGAGGGAAGTATAATCATAAGGATTTATTTATTATAGTGGGTTACCAATTAGAATAGGTGTAACGACACAGACTTTCATTAATTAAAATTCCTCTTTATCTAATTAAATGTTTTATTATGTAAAATGGTTATATAACATATGCACTTATTTTTTATTATGTTTCTAGATTTTAAAATACGATTAAGAATCGTGATTGTTGATAATATATCTTTTGAACAGTGATTACATGATTAGTATAAATATAGGGCTTTAACAAATCCAATTTACTCATATAAAGGAAGCAACGGCCTCATCCAGTAGGCATGCCTCATATGAAGCCCATTTGTTAGAGCTTGGAAAGGAGGTGGCGTCATTGGGATTCTCTATTGACCAAGCCCAAGCTGAGATTCAACATGTTAAGCTCGAATGGAACCGCCTATGAGAGAAGTTGAAGTTGAGAGAGATTACCACCTGAGCAATGTTATTCGAGCCACCCCAAGAGTCTTTCACCATCGTATACCTTACCCTTTGGTCTTATGTGGGTGTTATAAGGGGTTATGTAACAAGACATTAGCACTATGATTATGTGCATTATTTTTGTATATAATAGTGAATATACATTCATTTTATTATTGTTACTTTGTAAATAGTTTTTAAAGCGCAAATAGTATTTTTAGTTAATATTCAACTAAAAAATATATATTGATGAATTAAAGGATTTTTTAATAAAATATTATTTTAATAAAATATTATTATTATTAAATTAATTTTTATTAAATATAAATGATCGTATAATTTTATGAATGCAATTGTAATTTTTGTTTTGGTTTGAAAGCCATTTTTGTCAAAACCTGTGAATTTTTTATAAATGTGGGTTTTTATTTTAAAAGTAAAAATTCCCATATTTATAAAATTATTTAGATAAAATTAATATTATTTTTTGAATCAGGACGTCGAAATTATCCAACAGTGAATTTTTCATAATTTTCTAAGACAGTCAAATTTTTGGGTAAAATATAAATATTGTTTAAATATATAATGTGTTTTATGGCATCATAATGACCCAATAGTGATGTAATAAAATACTATAAATGATATGTTCGGTAAATATATGTTTTTACATTAAAATAATTTAATTTAATGTATGTTTTATTTATTTTAAAAAAACATTAGTGGGCCCTCCAAGAGTTATAAAACATTTTCACTTTTTAAATAAATTTCCTTGAGAGTGTGACTCACCTCCACATAATAAACCCTATTATTTTAAGTTTGGAAATTGGCATTATAAAATATTTTTTTCCACTCCCCTTTTTCAAAAACCATGGGATGGTTTGTGGTATTAATTCGTTTAATGTGTGGTGACCCAAACCTAAATAATAAAGAATTCACTCTCCTTTCCTATATAAACCCACCCAACCTCCCACTTCCTCCTCACTAAAATACTTTGGAGTTCATCCAAACTCTGAAATCCTCTCTCTATAACCCTCCCACAGTGCCCCAATATCCCAATAAGACTCTCTCAACCCTCTCCCAAGCCTTTGGTATCACACTTCCAAGTAAGGGATTTCTTCCTTTCTCATTTTTGTCCAATTTTCGTTATGTTTTTATGCCCTTTTTTCAATTAAAAATGATGGGGTATTATTTATCACATCCCCCACAATACCCTATTTATGTTTGGATGATGGGAGACCACTTTCTCTCTCATTAATACCTCCCATGTACACCTGTTACCATGCTGAAATTCTGTGAGGGATTTCTCTCTCCTCTTCTACATCCAAGTAATTCTTTTGTATTATGCATCTAAATTCCATTAATTTTTTTGGGACATATATCTATATGACCCCCTTACTTTCCATTTCATGTAAATAAGATTAGATACCCATTTCTCTCTCATGAACCATTTTCATGAATCCTTATTTCACGTCATTATGCTGCCGAAATTGCATTGTGTTTTTTCCAAGCCAAGATCATTGTGTAGTGAATACCAAACCCATGTCTCTATCAAGGGTATTCGCCTTTATTCACATATACATATTTAATTGTATATTCATGTATTTATTCCAAATTCATTAATCTTTTAATAACTTATGATGTTGATTGATTCCATGTTATATGGTCCATGTGGAACACTTATGCATGAAATGAAATGTTTAAGAAGGGTGTGCCCTGATAGTGCTACAATGCATTGGGTAAAGTATAGTATCATGATACGTCATTTGAAATGGGTGTTGACTCATTATAATTCATGTTCATTGAGGGTTTACTCATTCTCCATGTGCAATGAGCCTTGGCTCATGCTAATTTCATGTTAAGTGTTGTTTCCACATTTCCATGTTATGATTATCATGCTTTATCATGCGTTTATGTTCATGTTTCTCTTGTTCTCCATTTATATGCCTATTTCCTAACATGTATTTTAATCTTCATGTTATTCCTTTTTTACTCCTCTAATGGGCTTTATATCTCACCCTTTTCTTATTCATATCCCCAGGTTATCCCATGCAATGCTAAGTACGAGGGAATGTAGTGGTCATGTAAAGGAAGTTTTCAATAAAGATGTTGTATTTCATGTTTTAAGTTGTTATGTAATGATCCTAATCCCCAAAGACACTATACCTCTTTATCTTCTATGTGGTATCAATGGAAGTTTATTTAATAAATCATGTTTTTATGTGTAATAAAGAGCAGGGTTGTCATAGTTAGTATCAAAATATGGGTTTATTTATTTTTGATATTAGGATTAGAAAACACTAGTGAAGCCTTAAAGACAAGACTAAGTATAATAAAAACATCTCTAAGTTTTGGTGGGTATTGAGAAAATGGTTTATCAAGAAAATACATCCCTATTTAGATACGAGCAGGTAGAGGCGGCTCTGGAACAGATGTACCTAGGGGTGAAAACCCCGACAAGGAGTTTTGGGCTTGACCCAGGGTATCTTGATACATGACAACAGGCCTTTCTGCACTCTTGGTTATGACACTCCCGGGTTATATGCATTGGTAAATTCAAAAGCTTAGTAGGAACCATTATTAAAGGAATTAAAAAAATCTCCTAAGAATATATGTTGGATAACATAGATTAAAGCCTATAGATTCATAAGTTAAGGAAATAAAATCTATTTATAAGTCATTTGTTCGTCCTTGGATTACCCTTTATGTTTTACCCCTAACTTTTCCTTTTATTCCAGCCAATGGCCAATAATAGGAGGACTCAGGCAAACAACCAATGTGATGATCAATGTGATGACTGTGCTAATGAGATGCCCAATCTAATGGGAGCAGTAATCGCGAACTTTGTCACGATACTCTCTCAGTTAACTCAAGATTTTAATATAAACATGGGTCAAGAGGAATGTTCAACCCCCCTAAGAAAGAACAAGTCTCTATCGAAAGCTTCATGAGACAAAGGCCTCCTACTTTTAATGGATCATCTAATCACTCAATCGTCGAACAATAGATCAACATCATTGAATAGATCTTCTTTGTCCTTCAATGTTCTGAACAAGATAAGGTTCTCCTAGATGATTATGATATGGAGGGTTAATCTGATCAATGGTGGACATTGATCAAAAATATGAAGCATGTGTAGGAGATCTAGGAATTAGAATTTAAGGATTTCTAGAATATGTTTTTTGATAAATAATTTCCATGCACTCTTCTTCTTAAGATGGAAAGGGACTTCCTTACTATCAAGCAAAAATATGACGAATCCATCAGAGCATATGAGGAAAACTTCACAAGGCTTGCATGATATGCCTATGGCTTTGTCGTTACCCCCGAATGCAAGGTTGAATTCTTCTTTAGTGGGCTAAAACCTAGCCTGCGGAAATCCTTGGTGATCCATGACTTCGACAGCTATGAGGAAATTTTCTGATGTGCCCTCAAGGTTGAAATAGAGATCGGAAAACCTCATGGGTATCATGGGGATAAAAAGAGTAAGGTGTACTTCAATTCTGGTAGTCCGATGGATAAATCCAATGGTGATAAGAATATATAGTACCCCACTTTCCAAAGGTGCGGAAAGAATAACCCCGTAAATTTCTTTAAGGGGATGAGAAAATGATTTTGGTGTGGAAGAGAAGGGCACCTGGATATTAAATATCATCTAGAAAAACTTGTGGCTAATACAGAGGAGAGGACGCTCTGTTTGACTCTCAATGTGTTGTTCATTACTATAAGGAACTAGGGAACCTTGAAAATAAATTCCCTAAGCCAAGTGTTTTCAGAGGCAACCAACAACCTCCAAGGCAACAAGGGTGATCTTTTTCCATCACTACTGCCGAAGTGAACCCTGAAAACAAAGTAGTGACAGGTATGCTACTTATTCATTCAAGAATAGAGAACATACTTTTTGATTCAGGTTCTACACATTATTTTATATCCTAAATGTTTAGTAGAACAATCCCACCACCACCAAAAATCATGGAATTAAATATGTTGATGAGTATGTCAAATGGGGAAATCATTTCATCCCATGAATATAAATCCTTCCTTATCATAATAGATGGATTGAACTTCCTAGAGAACCTCATCATACTCCCTCTGGTAGAATTTGATGCAATTCTTGGCATAGATTATATTTCCCTATATAGAGCCAACATAAATTGATGTAAGAAGGAAATCACTCTCCATGTAGAGAATCAACCCCCGATTTTTTACAAGTGCAAGGAGGAAGATGAATCTTATTTAGCTGCATCATCTCAAGCATGGATATTACTGCCCTATGAGCATGTATATCTGGCTCGGATGATTGATTCCAAGGAAGCAACCATCCTTGACGACATACCTATTGTGAGGGAATTCTCTGAAGTGTTTCCCGAGAATAGTCTGGTCTTCCTCCTATAAGAGATGTTGAATTCTCAATTGACCTTATACCTAGGTATTTTCCAATATCCAAGACTCTATATAGAACGGCTGTTTTAGAGCTTGAGGAGATGAAGAAACAACTACAAGAGAATCTGGATAAAGGATTTATATGCTCAAGTGCTTCACCATGGGGTGCACCAATCCTCTTCGTCAAGAAGAAGGATGGGTCAATGCGCCTTTTCATCGATTATCATGAGCTTAACAAAATCATGATAAAGAAAAATTATATGCTCCCACAAATTGATGACTTATTCAATCAGCTACATGGGTCATAATACTTCTCTAAGGTGGATTTGCAGTTGGGATATTATCAATTAAGGGTGAAGAAGGAAGATATCCCCATGATTGATTTTTGTAGAAGATATGGGCACTATGAATTCATAGTAATTCCTTTAGGACTCACTAATGATCCAAGAATCTTCATGGAATTGATGAATAGAGTCTTTAGAGATTACCTTGAAAAATTTGTGGTAGTCTTTATAGATGATATTCTAATATACTCCAAAACCAAGGAGGGTCATAAGGAGAATCTAAGAACTGTACTAGATACCTTATGGAAGGAGAATCTCTATGAAAAGTACATCAAGTGAGAGTTTTGGTTGAAGGAGGTCTCATTATTAGGCCATATCATCATAAAGAATAGGATATCTATGTATCCCTTCAAGACAGCTATAATTGAAGGGTGTTCAAGGCCAACATCGGTAATAGATATTCATAGCTTCTTGGGGTTAGCTGGATATTATCGACTATTTTTGAGAAATTTATCACGATTTTCCAACCCTCTTACCAAGATAACTCAGAAGGGAGTAAAGTTTTCTTGGAGTGATGATTGCAAAGAAAGCTTCAAGGAGTTGAAAATAAGGCTTATCACTACGCTCGTGCTCACATTACCCACAAGTGGAGATATTTTTGTAGTATTCAGTGATGCTTTGAAGAATGGAATGGAATGTGTATTGATGAAAAATGAAAAAGTTATTACCTATGCTTCAAGGTAATTGAAAGTTCATGAGCAGAATTATCCAACATATGATCTAGAGTTGGCTGTGGTGATATTCGCTTTAAAAATTTGGCGGTATTATCTCTTTGGGGAGAAGTGTGAAATATATATGGACCACAAAAGCCTCAAACATATATTCACATAGAAATAGTTGAACATACGCCAATGAAGATGGTTATAACTAATCAAAGACTATGACTACTCAATCCATTACCACCCTGGGAAAGTGAACAAGGTGGCAGATGCTCTAAGTAGAAAGGACCAAGCAATTCTATCATTGATGAGAATTGAGAAGGATCCATTCTTATTATATTTGATAAATATGGACAAGGGAATCATAAATAAGGGAACACTGTCAATACTTTCACAAATTATTACTCAACCATCTATTTTTGAAAAGTTAAAGGATTCTCAAACGAATGATGTGGGAATTCAGAAGAAAATTGAAACTGTCAGAAAAGGGAAATCCTTAGAGTTCAATGTTAATGGATAAGGAATTGTGAGATTTGGGAAAATACTATGTGTTCCATCAAGTCTGGAGCTGAAGAAGGAACTTTTAGATGATGCACATAGTTTTAATTTCTCTATTCACCTAGGAAACACAAAGATTTATCAAGATCTTTGAGATAATTATTGGTGGGATAATATGAAGAAGGAGATCATTGAGTATACATAAAAGTGCCTGGTGTGTCAACAAGTAAAGGCAGAGAGACATAAGTCTAAGGGGATGATGCAACCATTGCCCATACCAGCGTGGAAATAGGAGAACATCATCATGGACTATGTCATCAGACATCCGAAGACATCCAAAGCAAACAATGCAATCTGGGTTGTTGTGGATCGTCTTAAAAAGTCTTCACACTTTATTAAAATTCAAGAGGATTTATAATTAGATCAAATGGAACAGATATATATCAGGGAAGTGGTATGGCTACATGGAGTACCACTATCTATTATATCCAATCAAGATCCAAGATTCACCTCTAAGTTTTGGAAGAGTCTTCAACATGCTCTGGATACTGAACTGAAATTTAGTACGGCATATCATCCTCAAAATGATTGTCAATATGAGCAAACTATTTAGACACTGGAAGATATGTTAATATCATGTTCATTGGACTTTAAAGGAGGATGGGATCAACATATTCCTCTGGTTGAATTCTCCTACAATAACAGTTTCCACTCAAGCATCTGAATGGCACCTTATGAAGCCCTGTATAGTAAGAGGTGCAGAACACCGACATGTTGGGATAAAGTTGGTGAGCATAAGCTTTTAGGACCATAAATGGTCGAAGAAATGGTAGATAAGGTGAAAACCATTCAGCAACATATCAAGGAAGCCCATAGTCGACAGAAGAGTTATGCAGATAACCATCGATGAGACCTTGAGTTTAAAGTTGGAGATATGGTATTTCTACACATATATCTATGGAATAAGGTCAGGAGGTTTGTGAAGAAAGTGAAGTTAAGTTCTAGGTACATCGTCCCCTTTGAGATTCTTGATCATGTCGGGTTGTGGCCTATCGACTAGAACTTCCACCTACCATTACCAAAGTACATGATGTCTTTCATGTATCCCTTTTAAGTAAGTACATACCAAACCCTTCACATGTACTCTCTTCAGAGGTAGTACATCTAGAGGATGATCTTTCTAACGAGGAGAAACCAGTGAAGACCTTAGATCATAGAGAAAAAGTTTTACAAAATAAGATAATTCCCCTCATCAAGGTGTTGTATCAAAACCACAAGTTTGAATAAGCGACATGGGAATCAGAATAAGTGATGAAGCAAAGTTACCCACATCTATTTTAGGGTGGGAAAAATAAATTTCATGGACAAAATTTCTTAAGGGGGGAAGATTGTAATGACCCAAACTTTCATTAATGAAAATTCCTCTTGATCTAATTAAATGTCTTATTATGTAAAATGGTTATATAACATATGAAATTATTTTTTTTATGTTTCTAGATTTTAAAATACCATTAATAATTGTGATCATTTCTAATATAGTCATTGAATAGTGATCATGTGATTAGTATAAATATAGGGATTTAACAAATCCAATTTACTCACACAAAGGAAGAAATGGCCTCATCCAGTAGACTTGCCATGTATGAAGCCCATTTGTTGGATATCGGAAAGGAGGTGGAATCATTGGTATTCTCTCTTGACCAAGCCTAATTTGATCTTCAACATGTTAAGATCGAATGGAATCTCCTACAAGAGAAGTGGAAGTTGATAGAGATTACCACTCGAGCAATGTTATCCGAGCCACCCCAAGAGTCTGTCACTATCGCACACCTTACCCTTCAGTATTATTCGGGTGTTATAAGGGGTTATGTAACAATACCTTAGCACTATTATTATATACATTATTTTTTTATATAATAGTGAATATACATTCATTTTATTATTTTTACTTTGTAAATAGTTTTTAAAGAGAAAATAGTATTTTTAGTTAATATTCAACTAAGAAATATATTTTGTTGAATTAAAGAATTTTTTAATTAAATAATTTGTTAATAAAATGTTATTACTATTAAATTACTTTTTATTAAATATATATACTCTTATAATTTTATGAATGCAATTGTAATTTTTGTTATGGTTTGAAAGCCGTTTTTGTCAAAACCCATGAATTTTCAATAAATGTCAATTTTTATTTTAAAAGTAAAAATTCATATATTTAGAAAATTATTTAGATAAAATGAATATTATTTTTGGAATTAGTACATTGAAATTATCCAATATTTAATTTTCCATAATTTTCTGAGACAGTCGAATTTTTGGGTAAAAAATAAATATCGTTTAAATATATAATGTGATTTATGACATCATAATGACCCAACATTGATGTAATAAAATACTATAAATGATATGTTCAGACAATATATTTTTTACCATTAAAATAATGTTATTTGAGGTTTTTTTGATTTATTTTACAAAACTTTAGTGGACCCTCCAAGAGTTATAAAACATTTTCACTTTTTAAATGAATTTACTTGAGAGTGTGACTCACCTCTACATAAGAAACCCTATTATTTTAAGAAGTTAGGCCATTTTCCTTATAAAATATTTTTTTTCACTCCAATTTGGGAAAATCATGGGAAACAACAATGGGTTGGTTTGTGGTATTGATTAGTTTAATGTGTGGTGACCCAAACCTGAATAATAAATAATTCCCTATCCTTTCCTATATAAACCCACTCAAGCTCCCACTTCCTCCTCACTCAAATCCTTTGTATTTCATCCAACCTCTTCCCTTATCTCTCTAAAATCCTCCAAATGTGCCCCATGATCCCAAGAAACCTCTCTCAAGCCTCTCCCAAGCCTTTGGGATCACACTTCCAAGTAAGGGATTTCTTCCTTTCTCATTTTTGTCCAATTTTATTTAAGTTGTTATTCCCTTTTTTCAATTAAAAATGTTGGGGTATGATTTCTCACCTCTCCCATACTTCCCAATTTATGTTTAAATTATGGTAGACCCCTTTCTATCTCATTAATACCTCCCAGGTACACTCGTTACCATGCCGAAATTCCATGAGGGATTTCTCTCTTCTCTTTTACATCCAAGTAATTATTTTGTATTATGAATCTAAATTCCATTAAGTTTGTTGGTACGTGTATCTATATGACCCCATTAATGTACATTTCATTTACGTATTATGAGACACCCATTTCTCTCTCATCAACCATTTTCATGAATCCTTATGTCACGTCGTTATGCTACCAAAATTGCATCGCGTTTTTTCCAAGCCAAGATCATTGTGTAGTGAATACCATACACATGTCTCTATCAAGGGTATTCACCTTTCTGAATATATACATATTTAATGGTACTTTCATGTATTTATTCCACATTACTTAATCTTGTAATAAATTATGATTTTGATTGATTCCATGTTATATGGTCCATGTGGCACACTTATGCATGAAATGAAATGTTTAAGAAGGGTGCGCCCTGATAGCGCTCCAATGAATTGGGTAAAGTATAGTATCATGATAAGTCATGTTAAATGGGTGTTTCATTATGATAATTCATGTGAAATAAGGTTTTACTCATGCTCTATGTGCAATGATACTTGGATCATGCTAATTCCATGTTAAGTGTTGTTATCACATTTCTATTTTATGATTATCATGCTTTATCATGCCTTTATGTTCATGTTTCTCTTGTGCTCCATTGATATGCCTATTACATAAAATGTATTTTAATCTTCATGTTATTCCTTGTTTACTCCCCTAATGGGATTTATATCTCACCCTTTTCTTATGCATGACCTCAGGTTATCTCATGCAATGCTAAGTATGAGGGAATGTAGTGGTCATGTAAAGGAAGTTTTCAATAAAGATGTTGTATTTCATGTTTTAAGTTGTTATTTAATGATCCTAATCCCCAAAGACACCAGACCTCTCAATATTATATGTGGTATCAATTAAAGTTTAGGTAATAAATCATGTTTTTGTGTGTAATAAAGAGCAGAGTTGTCATAATAGGTCATTCACATGGCTTTTCGATGCGATCTCACACACTTTACTTACTAGATAAATCAAAACATACTTCAGTTATTTGTTTAGACTACCCACCTTAAAACACTCGATAAAAAAAATACTTAACAACCATGTAATAACTAGGTTCCTTATTCCTCCCCTTCAATGAAAACCAATAAAACACTATCAGCACAATCCAACAATCCAAGATCCAAGTTTGGTTGTCTCGGTCTAGGGTTATCCTTAAGGGAAAAATAAATAAATAAGATGGATAATAAGAATGATAGTATTACCTTAAATTTCTATGTCTGATACACCAAGATTAAATGAAATCATCTTTTGTATTAAAGAAAACTATTGAAATTGCCTATGGGGGGATTAATTTTGAGATAAAAGTGGAAGAGGATTCATGGAATCAAAGGGAACAGAGAAAAATTCTTGTACATAAACCCATTCCTGATGTGTATCGGGGTTTTACATCATGAATATTTTAGTTTCCATATATGCTTAAAACAATATTCCTTAAATTAAAATCCTAAAAACTAGTTCATTCCATGAATGGAATATCATTTAGTGAACTGATTTTCCCCAAAAAGCTTTCACATCATAAATAAAAATTCATGAAATCCACCTAAAACCATTCGCATCATTGATAACCATTCATAGAGTGAATTAAATCCTATATCTAGATTTCATTTTACCTTTTCTTTTTCCCTTTGAACATCTTTTTCAATTCATCTAAGCCTGAAAAAAGGGCTCATTTACAGAACTAAAGAGTTTCAACCCAAACTTAATGAGGTGCATGTTTGGGTAAAGATGGGATCCTATAACCCCCCTAGCATATAACATCCCTTCCGTAAGTTGTGATCCCAAGAATAAATTTGGGGTATATACGAACAACTTGAGCCATTGGGCTCGCATATCTAACACCCCATCCCAGGTCTCCTCTAGAATACACCTATTCCGCCACTAAACTAACACTAAGATAATGGTATTTGATTAGTGATTTTTTCACTATGATATATGATATATATCAGATCCTCCTCAGAGGAAACATCAACATCAATATCAACCTAATAAATATATATCACATGATAATGATCATGGAGATATCTCTGAGGCTACAACACGTGAAATCATTGTGCATTGAATTGTGTCTCTCTGTAATGGACAAATGGTTTTTCACTAGACAAATTCTCTCTATTATCTCAAATGGACCAAATTAATTAGGCCATAAATTTCCCTAATTCTGGATATGGTGTTTCCCCAGCCAAGGTGACACCCAAAGAAAAACCTGATGACCAACCTTGAACTTTTTTGGTTATCTATATTGGTGAACATATGATTTTTTCATCTTTATATGGTCACTGTGTTCTTTTTAATCATATAGACCTACTCAAACATCTCTTTCATGAGATTAGATCAAATAAGTTCTGACTCGACTTTCTCTAACTACCATAGAGGTTAATGATGTGGCCTTCTATATTGTTCCTTGAAATGAACCATTTGAATCAAATACTAGAAGCAATTATTATAATAAAACTCTATGAGTTCCAAATGATTCTCCTAAGAACTACCATATTCCAAAACATAGACTCATAACATATCTTCTAGAATCTAAATTTTACAATCATATTATCCATCAGTCTGAGTATGGCAGACCATACTCATAAGAACATGTGATCCTAATACCATCGGAAGGCTCTGTCAGAACCATGAAGTGAAACAAATATCTCTATTAGAAATGATACTCATCAAAACACTATTTAATATAAATATCTCCTATATATCGAAATTACACAGATCATTGACACTGAAGGTCGTCTTGATAGGAAATAAGTGGCATACCTTTGTTAGTTGATATATGATCACCCATACTACATATTTTTTCAAAGGTTTCATTGGTAATACTATCACAAAGTCTTTGATGACATCGCCCCACTACCAATCTAGAACGGTAAAAGGTTACAGTAACACAACATTCCTATGATGCTCATATTTTACCTTATGATAGGTGAAACATAATACCTTGAATGTCTTTATCTTCTTCTTTAACACTAGACACCAACATTGCCTACAAAGATCATGATACATATTTCTTGAACCAGGGTGTATTTCCCATTTAGAATATTTTAATTCCCTCATTATATCCTCCCAAATCCAATAAGAACCTAGATATATCCATGTATAAAAAGAATATCATCAGTGTCAAGAGACCATATTGATGGTGGCTCTCCATTATATAAGCTTTTCCCTAGATATAATCCCTTTATATCAGATAACTACCTTTTCTTGATATGGTCTAGGACTATGAGAACAACATATGTCTAATTTAGAGTCAATATTCCCTAGGAATCCTAAGTATCTAGATGTATATCAATAAAGAGTTTTATCAAATACCACTTATCACAAGATTCTCTCACTACCTATGTCTGCATCTTTCCACCTCCCCTTTGGAAGGTTCAATTCCCTTTGTGAGAATATGTACTTCATGCTATTGTGTATAGTGTACAACAAAAAACCTTTTCCCAAGTTATAATTTTTCTAGAATCTCAGTGCATGTACCACCACAGATAACTCTACATCATGAGTGGGATAATTGCTATCATATAGTATCAATTATCAGTAACCATAAGTAAACAATTGATCCTCCTACATCATAACTAATTTGAGGCTAACTCCTAGCACATTACAGTACACTATATACTTCTTACCCAGCTCAGGTTAGGTGGGGATTGGGGTTGAGTTCAACCTACTATTCAAGACATAGAAATTTGCCTCATATACATCTGACCAAACAAACTTATCCCTTTTCTTGGTCATCCAATACATCGGTGATTTCAGATAAAAGGGGTCCTATATTAAATTCCTATAATAGTCTTCTATAGATATACGTTTCCATATATTGAAGACTCTCTTGGGTAACACCAAATATAATATAGTTATAACCTTCTCTAGGTTTACTAGAAATCCAGCCTATGAGATAACATGACTCAACAAGTGTACCTTTTAAATCTATAAGTAACATTTATATATCTTAAAGTATACTGAATACTCACTCACTATACTCAGAATTATGTGAATATATTGGTCATGATCATCTCTATACTAGAGTAAACTAATATTTTATTAATTAAAATCACCACAAACTAAACCAGAAATAGATAAAAGATCTAGTTCACCATGGACATGAATATCATTAGTGATTTATTCAGACCAAACGACATCACCATGAACTCATACAAGATATAAAATCTCTAAAAGTATTCTAGGGTATTCCATATTGTCTCACCCTCATCTAATGGTAACATGAACTCAAATAAATATTAGAGAAAATTTAGGTACCTATCAGTAGATATAATATTGTTGATTTATGTAAGGGGATATTTATTCTTTAATGTCAAACAGTTCAGCCTATGATAATCCTTATATAGGTAAAAATTGCCATTATCATTCTTGGGGAAAATCATAGGATAACCCCCTAGTGAAGTACTGAGATATATTAATCCTTTAGCTTCCAAGTCTTCCAACTGCACTTTCAAATCTTGAATATTGATTGGTTCCATCCTATAAAGCTAGACAGTAACCAGTTAAACTCCTTGAACAAACTCTATAGTGAATTTGACCTCCCACTTGGGTTGTAATATAGAGAATTATTTAGGAAATACATCCTAAAAATGTTATAATATTGGATGAAAATTACTCTTTTATAAATTTCCACCATCCATAAAAAGTTTCGTTATCTGAGTTATGGGACAATCTAATCTCCATTGAATTGGTCCTATAAGACCAGCTTGAAGATCTCATTCACCCTAGTGAATATAGTTCCCCCTTATAGAGATATAAAAATAACTCTCCTATGATAATAGTAGATATGATCATGGTAAATAAATATCCAATCCATACACAAAATCAAATAGAAACCTTCCATTTTCAATGCAAACATATCCTAAAGGAAATGATAATAATAAAATTTTGTAGAATACTAATCGCAACATCTGATACCCTCTGATCGTACCCCTAATGGTCTGTCGGTGATCATAACCCCATATAATGTTCCCACATCCAAACCAAAGTTATTGAAAAATTTAGTAGATATAAATGGATATGATGCTCATGTATCAAACAAAACATAAGAGGGTAGATGGCATAAGAATTGTACCTCTGATGATGGAAGATCCTACATCCATACTGGTATTAATAGACTATATATCATGCATCATAATCAGCCCTATTTCTTAGGATCTAGTATGAATCCACTGAGATAACCCTTCCCACTGGTATTATCACTTTTGTATTGGGGTTCCACTTTCCCAGCCCCATCCCAAGCATCTAGTGGAACTCTAGATACCTGTTTGCTGAGGGGTATCCAAATCATTCTCAGACTCTAGTGATTGACCAAATCCAATACCACCACTTGAATATCAGGTTACCTAGAATAACCTATATAGATAGCATATCCTACCACATGTGTGGAACTCCATGGAAGTAAAAGGACACTAGGTGTGCCTATGGACAGACCTTTCACACTAGAATCACTACCACTAGAATCAATACTAAGACAGTTTTCTACTCCCCTGGATACACTTCCAACCACTGCCTTAGAGGTAATTATCTTATCAGTGCTTCTTGCTACCTGAAAAAGAGCTCCTCGGTCATTTTTCTGAGACTATCTTCCTAACAATAAAGGCCTAATTCATGTTCCCTTCATGATGAGATATTGATTCATCATTTCAATGAAGTTTTTTAAGAAAAATACATTCACTTATGACTTGATCTCATATTGAATCCCATCTTAGAAGTGATTCTCTCTAGCTATCTCATTAGTAACCAAGGATGTTGAACAGTGTTTAAAGTTGGTAAAACATCTATCATAGTCCATAATTGACATACTACCCTACATTAGGTGCATAAATTATACATCCCTATCATCACTAATCATCTGTAGATAAAAGGGACTCAAGAACATATCCTCATAGTCCTTCCAGGTTAGCTCATATTACTTTTAGTCTTACTCAATAATGTCCCACCAACGCTTGTATGGTATTCACAAAATATAAATATCAAGATTCACCCTCTTTTAAATGGGTGTATCATGGTGTTTTAAGATTTTATAGAATAACTCGATCCAGAATTAATCTTCCTAGGGTCCTACCTCCCTAGTGAATGTGGATGGTTGTTGTATTTGAAACTCTCTAGTGAAATTGGACATCAAAGGCATAACTTGAGTAGTATACATATCCCTATATCGCATGACCCAAAGGATATTATCATGATTCTAATCATCTATATCACTCCCCATAGTTATAGTAAGTTCCAACTTAGGTGTGTCAGGGGTGTACTGATTACCACTCTCTAGATTCTCAACTAAAAAATGATGTGGAGTCATTTTCTCTATAAAGGGTCAAAAAACTCCTCATATCATAGAATACTAAAAAAAATTAATCTCATGAGATAAATAAAACAATATATAACCACCAACACATGGTTACTCCAAACTTGTATTAACAAGTGAATTTTTATGTCATAATAATTCCATTTATTCATTTCTTTGTTAGATATGTCAATAGATTACTCTTCACAATTTAGATAGTTATATATGTCATATGTTATAAAAATATCCCTAGCATGAACAATTCAGACCAATATATTCCCTTATATTCCTACCATGATGAAAGTATACTCACCTCATACCATATTATTCCACAAGTAAAATTTTACAAAATAGTAACATTACACATAATAGTGCATCAACCAAGGTGAAATAACAACACAATTATAACAGGTGAACTTCATGAACATCTATCCCACCCCCTAGGTAATTGGGTTTTCCCTTACACATGGGTTATCTCCTCATATCCTTGATCTCATTTCTAATCCTCGTGATATCATAGTCTCCAATTTAGATTCACAAAATATCAAAGCAATAGAAAAGATCTGAGCTTTGATACCACTTTGTAACATCTTCAAACCATTTCCCCCTCATGTGACCAAGTCAAGTCATTATGATACCTCAAGCATACCTCCCCGTATTCCAGAGATTCCTGACTAGTGGTGAGGGTTTTACGGAATATAATAGGGAGACTATGCCCTCTGGTATAGAGTCGAAATAGTAGAAAAAATGAGATTAAAAAACTAATATATACAACTCAAACAGATAAATAGGTAGGTTAAAAATAATCGAAATAATAATAATAATCCATTTTATTCCCAATTATATGTTAAAATAAATGTTTTTCTAAAATTAATAAAAGAAAATAATTAAAACAGACTCAATAAGAATGGTCCCAAAATTCCATGATCCTGAATGATACGACCTTTCCAATCTCTATGCTTCAATCCCATCCATCAAGTAATTAATAAAGTAAAGGACCACTTTCCATTTTCCATAATTGAATCAATGAATTATTCTCAGGTACCAAATGGTAGCTCAAATAGGATGTGAGTAAAACTAAGTAGGCTAGAACCCATGATGTCTAAACAGTCCAGTTTGAATATATTATGCATGAAATATAATGATAAAAAGGGACACTAATTCTTAAATTAATATAGATCATCAAATAATATCGAAGAACCTCAAGATCTGGGTTAACACCTAGGGTCAAAAAAACCTAATTTTGTAGGAGGATAGATATCTCTATTCCTTGGTGGATTATCCTACCTATGATAAATATCCCATACCACTTTTGGATTCTTCTATCGAGGATGAATCACCCATATCATGTCAAGTAACTAAACATCTCAACCTCGTTCATTAATACAAGACTCTATTTGAATTTTAATTATAAATCCTCTTACATGTTCCCATAGAGAAATACCATACCAAGGAAATATTTAACCATGTTATACTCTACACTATACAAATTACCATGTTAGAGATTCTTATGTGTTCTTAGGGAGAAAGAGCATTCCAAGAGAAAAATTATCACCAGACCCATTGTGAATTCCCATACTAGGGACACTTACATGCTTAAAGAACATCAAACCTTATGTGAATTCCCATGATAATTCAAAATTTTCAATTCAAAAAAAATGAAAACAAGATTCAATGCATTACAATTCATCAAACATGAAAAACAAGTATTCATATGAAATTTTGGTTAATTTATCCAAATTACTAATTATCATACCATTATTTCCATTAGTCCAAGTTACAAATTATCATAATAATTATAACAATCCCATTTCACATTTCATTAATTCCAATTACTATTCTGAATCCATTATATCCATATTTCTATATTATTCATGTCATTTCCAATTTCTTTCCAATTTACCACAATTTAGTTGTCAAGATAATTAAAAATTTATTCCATTCCATAAAAAATTCCACATTTATCATATGTATCTAGGTTTATCTAAGCAAAGTTCTAACCTAGTGTTAAGGGTTGGAACAACACTTGGTTTCCATCAAGTTTTCTCTCAATTCCAATAAACCCAAAGCGGTCTGAAGGAGGTCTAAGAATGTGGATTTATTAATTACAGTGAGTTACCAATTAGAATATTGCATAAACATGACATTAAATCATAATAAAAAAAAATTCAAATACTAGAGAAATAAAAACAAACTTTAGGTAGTTGTTTTATACCACCCACCTCAAAATAATCAACATGATAAAAATTCTAATGAACAAGGAAGAACTGGTTTCTTCCTTCCTCCCCATAAATTAAAACTATGGAAAATCTATCAAAACAATCCATAAATCCAAGATCTAAATATAGAAATCTTGATTTAGGGTTTTCTCCAAGGAAAAACTATCAAAAAATAGAAGAAGAAGAATCAATAGTATTACCTTTAATTTATAGGTCTGATATAGGAAGTTCCAAATAAATCCTCCATTGCATCGAAGATAAATCCTAAAATCATCTAAGGGAGGGATAGAGTTAAATAGAAAAGTGAGAGAGTCTTCAAAGAATCATATGTAATAAAGAAAAAACATTTTGTATACAAACCCATTCATGATGTGAATCAGGGATTCATGTAATGAATCTTTGAGTTTCTATATACACCAAAAAACAAGTCACCTTGACTTAAAATATCAAAAACCAATTCTTTTTATCAATGGAATATCTTATAATGAATTGATTTGTTCATAAAAACCTTCCATGCTCTGAATTGAATTCATGGAATCTTCCCGTAACCATTCATATCATGAATAACCATTCACATTGTAAATAACCATTAACGTCATTAATAACTATTAAAATCATGAATAACCATTTACATTATGAATAATCATTCATGAAGTTAATTAATTTGTGTTTCCAAATTTTATTTTCCCTTCCCTTTTTCCCTCCAAAAACCTCCGGTAATTCATCCCATCTTGGAATAAGGGATAATTTATATAATTAAATACATTGAATAAAAACATAAAGAGGTATGTTCCCAGGTAAAATATGGGATCTTACACAACTATTTTATTCTATTTATAATCCATCTATATATAGATCTTGATTTAATTTTAAAGCCTATAATTAATGGATTAGATCTTTTATTTTTTTCAATGTCTTTGAAATTTGATATAAGTGTAAATAATATTCAAATTTTTTCTCATTAATTCAACGATTATGAATTAGATACATTATAAATAACTTATTAGTTTACAAAATCATATTAAACCCTACTCTCTCAATTTATTCTGATATTTAAATAACTATATATTACATTGTATTACCATAATATTGTGACTCTAGTCAATATCATTATTCAAAAAAATAATGGTCTAATTAATTTCCAAATCACTTAGATATCAAACATTTTCAAAACATCAAAAATGGATATATTCAAAATGTGTGTTTTTTATTTCACCATGTCATGATTTTATGGATCCCGGATGCAGTGGTAGCATTTGTGATGTAGTATTTTGAAATTTTAGACTATATTTATTTTATAACATTGGATATAATAAACAACCAAAAATATTATACCAAAAAATTTAGTGCGGAAATCATATGTATATGATAATAAGAAATGATTCCTTAATAGTTTCATTTTAATCTCTATATATTCTATTAATTACTAGTTTCTATTCCTTGAAGGATTAAAATGATAAATTATCTTGACTAATCCACACATACTCTATGATCTCCTAGGAATTAATCTTTTATTTCCATGTTCTATCAAGATAGATCTATGTTCCTTATGACTCCCAAATGATCTCAAAAATATGACCAATATGAACTAAAATGGATTAATTGATTTATAGGTGTTCATATCTCTTATTTCTCTATATAAACCTTGAAATAATGGGAAAGGGGGTTATAATTCCTAAACTTGGTTGTTGCTATGAATTTTTTTTCAATAAAATATTTTGGGCTTAGATGTTTGTTAATTTTACTCTGATCTCTTAGGAAACATAACCTCTTAAATTGACCCAAACCTATAGTTAATGTGTATTTAGCATGTATTAAGGGTCTAAAATATTCTATTACACACCTCTAACTAGCATGTATTAAGGGTATAAAATATTCTATTACACACCTCTAACTGATTAATATTTAAATTTATGGAATCAAAATAATTAACATGGATCGTTTTCTCATGTAAAATTTTAATGAACCTTTATAAAGTTTATTTGATAAAAATATTCTCATATTAATTTATTTATACATAAATAAATTATGAATTCTATAAAAATTAATTAAATTCAGATTATTATAATCTTAAATAACTTATAACTGTATTAATTTATTTATTTTACATATAATAATTCACACTTTGATGAAATATGATCCACAATCATGGGCCTCTATTCATCCTAATATATGATTTCTCTTAATTAGTGAAACTTTTTTATAAACATTGTGTGTAATCCTCTATACCCCTATAAAAATAGTAGTGAGACCAACTCAGAAACCAAGATTTATTTTAGAAACACATCATAGACCCTAAATATATAAGGATAGTTCATATAAGTGAAAACCTTTCTCCAAACATGTACTATGTAGTACAATCACATTATCCACCAATTTCTCATCAAGAAAGATGAATACTAGTGTAATCATTCTCATATTATTTTTTGTATATTTATATTAATATTTTATATAGACTTTCACATGACTACCATGGACATGGATTTCATTAAATAATTACCATTTATGTCAAATGTAGAGTGATATCATTTCATAATACATGGGAAGGAAAATTTCTATCTCGATAATTATATTATTTTCATACCACATAACACACCTAAAACAAGCTACATTTTATCATATATAAATATTTATAGTTTTTAAATTAATAAATGTAAAAATATTGGGAACACACTATTAATGATCTTGTTTAAATAGATTAACATACTTTCTCATACATAATAACATCTAATTACACCAAAAAATATGTGACACTCCTATTAGTAGGCCAGTCACTATGATCAATTATAATTGTAATCACCAAGAGGGAGATTCATGATAAATAATCTTAATTATTATGATCCCCCAAAATATGATAGTAAGAAATCATGATAATCTAGTTATATTTAAGTACCTAGACTGTAAGACATATATTTATGATTACTCCTATAGTATCATTGGGTTCTCATTATAGTATGGAACTGTTATATCCTATTGATATGAAAAATAATCTAAGGAAATTACCAAAACTAAATATATTAAACTCTATATAAAAATAATAATAAATTTATCTATCATAACCTATACATGATACAGTAATCAAAATTAGAAGATCAATTTGGGTCTAGGTCATCCACTCTTACATGATTTTAAATCTAGAGACATGGTCTCTCTACTCTAGTTAAAAACTTAATGAATAACTTGTTTATATATTTATAGTTAAAATTAAATTTTATAAATTCAACATTAATTGTGATTTTTTTACTTCATTATCCTATAGTACATAATAATTGTATACTAATTGATATGCCCCTAACCCTCACTCTAAGGTCCAGTGAAAAAAATCTACTTTAAAAAAATATCTTTGATACCGAGTGAGATGACCCAAGATAAACATGTATATATTTTACATATTTTCATAATTTAAATATTACATCTACCAAATAATTTCACAACCCTGACATATAAAGGTTTAGTTTTTTTAGTGATTAGATGAAAAAAAATCTAATTTCACATAATTGCTTCAACATCTCTCATAACTTCTATTCATAATACTTCTATCTATAAATAATCCTATATATAATTTCTTATGTAAATGGGGAAAATAATAAGGGTTAGGATCAAATTATCAATAATGGTAAAACATATCAACTAGTCATAAAGGTTTGGAGCATAATAATATGAGAATAAATGAGCATGAAATAAATATGTGATTAAAAAGAACATAGAATAATAATAGTTTTCTGTAAGTCATGATAAAATAACATGTGGTCTAAAATTGTCAAACACATTCCATCATATAAGAGTGTATAATCAAGATAAAATGATCATGATCCTTGAATCATAACATAGGAATATAACATAGTAGTGTAACGTACCATGGAATTGTTTTATAACTTAGAAACATGACATATTAGTGTAATTTAACACAAACATGTTCATATAAAAACATAAAATAGCTATCTGGTATCAATGAATTATTCCCTTAATATATTGGGTCATGTATCACTACCTAATTCTAATAATAGAGTGGTACATGAATCACTATATAATTCCCATATTGGAGTGAGTATCAATACTCATTTCTCATAATTATCTCATGCGATATAAATCTTTATCCAATGAATTGAAGTGATATATATAACCCCAACCATCATATAATAATCATTCATACATATTTTTATCACATGAAATTAATCATTCAATATATTATAAAGAAACAATGGATATAAAATGGGTTTTGAAACATTTCCAAATGGTATCACATAAAATGGTATCAATAATTTGATCAAATGATACCCAAATTCCAATCAAAAAAATGTAGTATTTACTAAAAAAATTATAAGGAGATTTAGGAATCATAACTCCATAAGAGATAGATCCTTTATAGATATAGAGAAATATTTAAGTGAAATAATAAAGAAAACATATTTCATAAAAAAAATTAACCTTATCATAAAAAGATGAAGTTAAAGGTCACATTAAAAGTTATTTTTAATAATTTGACATGAATAATTTTTCAAATATATTTTATAAAGAAACCTCAATAATAAAACCATGAAAATAAATATGTTTTGAGCCCATGGATGTGGATTGAAAAATAAAATATATGCTCATGAAAAGAAATATTGTTTTAATATTTTTAAAATGCCTTTATTGAAGCCCATATTGTAAAAAGGAAATTAAATAATACTTTTTAAAATGGGTAAGGATAAAAATGAATATGAAATGAGATAATATATATTTGGGTTTCAAAATAATAAATTAAAATTTTTTTGGAAAGAAAAAGTATGGGCATGGAAGAGAAAGGGTTATTTGGAGTGGATGGGAATTATTTTTAACAATGTCATGTTTTTACGAAGAAATAAATCTATCCAAGAGTAATGATTTAAGATGTAGATGTAAACTACAAATAAAATAAAAATTTAATTTAATTTAATTTAATTATTATTGAATAAAATAATTTTATAAGACTATATTCCAAGTGTAATGATTATGACTCTAGGAAAAAAGTTGAGTTAAGAAAACCCCTTGCATTTTATCCTGAATTTCATGAAAGTGTTTTAACCTCATGTATAATAGATATAACCAAATTAATGACTTATTTTATAACCTTATTAAAATATATTATCTTTTTTACTCTTTTAGTATAACCATTCATTGTACATTTATGAGTTAAATATTGTTTATTTTCATCATCAAATGTTAGTGATTTTGATTGTTTCACACGTACTTTGTGATATTTTTTTTATACTCATTATTTTATTCCAAGTTAAAAAGTAATATATTATTAAGGTACTAAAATATATGTTTCATAATGATTTATTGTCACGACCCGTACTCGGGGCCCGTGCCGTGACTACCCCAAGCCCGCCTTCCATAGGCCAGGGGCTGCCGACTAGCACCAAAGGCATAAATCCCGATAAGTGGGAAGGAATTGCCTTTATAAAAGTAAACAAAACACCACAGAGTACAAGAGGAGGTAAAAAACTAAGTACAAAAATAAGTACTAAAAAGTAAATGGGCCAGAATACAAACCCAACTAAAAGTACAGCTACAACTGAACAAAAGTACAACAGAAAAATACAACAGCTGGAAGAACGAAAGCGGCTCCTAGTTTGTCCTCCTCAGATCCTACCTGAAGGGTAGGTACAGATGGCGCAGCTCCTGTATCATCCACCACGGATCCTACCTGAAGGGTAGGTACAGATAGCCTCCACAATGCTCTCACCCGTCAACCTCCTCTGAGTGTCGTATCGCCGTGAATTCCACCTCCGGATACTGACTCGTCATGTGGTCCACCTCCGGGTACCGTCCAGTCCTCGAACACTCGGCCTCCGTCAGCACTGCCCGTCGTCTGCAACCAACACAACGAGGTGCGGGCATAGCCCGTGCAGGGGTGAGTATAACGATACTCAGTAGGCACTCCGAGACCCTCAAGGTCTCACTAAAACCAACAAGGATAACCACAAGAAGATCTCAACAGATAACCTCTACTTAGGTATATGCCCATACATATACCTAAGTTATCAAGTAACCCCTATCAATCATGAGGAAACACAAAGATTATGAAAAAAATGGATAACCACCACCCAGGTATATGTCCATACATATACCTAAGTTATCAAGTGACCCATCTCAAACATGAGGTATACACAAAGATCGTAGACTCACCTCAAACCAGAATTTTTATTATCAAAACCGTAACTGCTGAAGAGCCCCGTCTCTGGAGTGTACAGTGGTCCTATCACGACTCCGAGTTACTACTCACTAACCTAAGACTACTGAGGTACTCCTTCTGTCGAGTACCGCGGGCCATCCACCCAAACATAGTAGTGCTTCCCGCCGGGGTATGCCACCCAAACACAGTAGTGCACACCCCCTAATAGCCTGCAGAGGTACTCTTCGGACGAGTACCGTGGGTCTGCACTGTCACACAGGTAGTGCTCCGTCTACCATGGGTCTGCACCCAAACAAAGTTGTGCTCCGTCCACTGGGCTAGTTGACTCACTCCAAGTCGAGTCAGTCAAACAGTCGTCAGGTCTCAGTCGGCTACACGGTCTTCGTACTCCGCACGCTCGTCTCTAGGAGGGTCTTCTTCACGAGCTACAGTTCGATACTCCAAGTATCTCAAAGTCCCACTAAGAAGTATCTCAAAGGACCACCTCGTCGTAGGGGTCTCAACGCAACAGACGGCGCGTCAATCGGATGCCCGGTCTATGAGTTATTAGCCTTTTCGTCCCAGGCGCCCGGTTGGTTTTGTGAGCGAACCAACCCGGACATATCTCAAATGTACCCCGAACTCTCACAGGGTATACTCATAGGGACCGTTTCTCAACTTGATCACCAACGCCACTGACGGTTCGTCAAACGGACGTCCGGTCTGAAAGATATCAGTTTTTCCGTTCCAGGGGCCCGGTTGGATTTCGGGTACAATCCAACCCTACCACTATCCAACAGCAACCAAAACTCAGGCGAAGTATGCCAAAAGTTCCGTCTCATTAAGAGGAATTCAACGAGACAGATGACGCGTCAATCGGACGCCCGGTCTGTGAGTTATTGGCTTTTTCATTCCAGGGGCCCGGTTGGTTTCATGAGCGAACCAACCCGACTACACTCCGACCGCGTCCAAACCTCGAGAGGAATAAGCCAAAAGTTCTGTCTCGTCAAGAGGAATTCAACGAGACAGACGGTGCGTCAATCGGACGCACGGTCTGTGAGTTATTGGCTTTTTCGTTCCAGGGGCCCAGTTGGTTTCGTGAGGAAACCAACCCGACCGCACTCCGACGGTGTCCAAACCTCGAGCAGAGTAATCCAAAAGTTCCGTCTCATCAAGAGGAATCCAACAAAGTCGACGGCACGTCAATCGGACGTCCGGAGCTCAAGATATAAGCGTTTCCGCTCCGAGGGCCCGGTTGGTTTCGTATCCGAACCAACCCGGCCAAACCCAAAGTTCTCCTAAACCTTGATTGTAATATACCGAAACGACTGTCTTGATCCAAGGATCGCATCACAGCTGACGGTGCGTCGATCGGAGGTCTGTGGCCCAAGTTATGGGCATTCGAACGGATATAATCCGAAATGGGGGGTCTGGGCCCGGCCCGGCCCGGCCCAACCCCCCCCTGGGTCGGCCCGAACCGGGTCGACCCGACCCGGGTTCGGGTCCGGCCCATCGGGGTGCTGCCCGGCGCGGGCCGGCCGGCGTGGCCCGGCCGCGTGGCAAGCCGCGGCTCAGCCAGGGTGGCCGAGCGTAAGTCGCGGAGCGGTGGGGTGGGGGGGGGGGGGGGGGGATTGCGCGGCCCCCTCGCCGCTGATTGAAGCCGGCGGTAGTTGCGCCGCCGCCGTTCCTCTGGGATCCCGCGCGGCCGCGGGATCCCCCGTGCCGCACCACCGCGGAAATCCACGGTGGTTGATTCCTCCGGCGGCGCGCTAGGGCGTCGTCGCCTCCTGGCAGCCGGACGGCTCCGGTCGCCGGCGGCGCCGCACCGGCGACTCGCGCCTCCAGGATTTCCGCAGGCCACCGGAGTTTCTCCGGTGGTCCGTTTTCAAAACCAACTGTACCGGCGTTCATCTCGGGTCCCGAACATTACTGTGGGAGATTCAAAATTACCTTGCGGTCCCATTTGTCATCGTACGTCAATCTGCGCTCAACGTTCAATAATCAAATCGCGGCCTCTTCATGGTTTTCTGGCGTGGCGCGACGGCGCCGCGGCTTGTTCAACTTCAACGGCGCGGCGCGACAGCGCCGTGCTTCTTCGCCCTTTCTCATAGTTTCCTCACGGTGCAACCGCACCGCGCCGCCTTTCACGTGCCGCAACAAATTCAAACAAACAAGGGGGGAGGAGGGTCGGTCGTGTTCGTGCGTTCCGACCTCCTCCCGTTATTACGATAACAGGCGGCCCAATTGAAGCCAAGAAAGGTGACAGATGAGATCACGGTCAACAATAAAATAAACCCCCACAACTTGCTGCAACAATTTATTCCCAACCCGCAAGGAAATCATTAGTGGATCAACTAGATAATAAGTTGATCCGTGTTCTTTGTTTTCTTTAGAATGAAAGAATCAAGGGAATAAAATCATTCTCAAATTAATTCCATACCTCAAGCATTGTCATCGAACGAGATTTGTCACGGAAAGGGACGTCGCGGAAGAAGACGTCGCGGAAGAAGACGTCGCAGAAGGGGGGTCGTCGCGTCATGGAAGAAGCATCGTTGATTTCCGAGGATTTGGAATTCTTCTTCGGAGATCGGTGTGTTCTTCGCGTTCTTCACGTTCTTCGCATTCTTCGTCGAAGAAGAACGCTTTTCTCCAAATCCTCTCCATGCAACAAGTTCCAATAGAAATAAAATAAGAATGGTCTTATTTTATTAACGCACAAGTCAACCTTTGAAATTCAAAAAGAAACAATCAATTCAATGAATTAATTGTAACGATTTAATGGCCCAAATTAATGAGGCATTTCTTAACCAGAATAAACGCACGTTTTGACTTCATTAATAGGGGTGCGGGTGTGTTACTTAAGAAGAAAAGAAACGGTGGATCGTGTGGGTCCCACATCACAAAATATCCTACCAAGTGGGTAGGATATTGTGGGTCCCACGTCATCCACTTAACATAGGTTAAGTGACTTGAATAAAATAAAAGATCGGTTGCACCACTTTTATTTTATTCCTTAACTTTACCCCAAAATTAAAAACCACATCCGAGAAAACGCAACTCCGGAAAAGGTGTTTCTAAGCAATTAATGGCGCTGCGATTCCATCAGTGCCTTCGGATTTCAATTCTGAGCACCGGTTCAAAAGTTAGAAAAACCCGCTCGCTCGTTCACTGAACGTACCCGAGCTAAACTTTGGAAAATGATTCCGGGAACACCGGGCCTCGGAATCAGGCGCCTTCAAAAACTGCTTTCTTGTAAAATCCCAAAGAAAATTTAGAAGAAAAAGATTTCCCTTGAATTTTACGGGTCTTTACATTACTCCCACCTCAGGGCTTTACGTCCTCGTAAAGATTTAACACAAACTAGGGTTACAAAAACGGTACTGATCACGCATCTGAGCCTTCCGCTCTCATGTGCTTACCTGGAGGTTCCTGTACTTCCAAAGAAAGTGCACCCGAGGAATCGACCGTCCTCAAAGTATCTGCTTTTGTCGATCCTCGATCCCCACTGGAACCTCCGTGAAAGTCACCCCATCGCCATCGTCCAGCTCCCCATGGTTGATGGTATGTGAAGGGTCGAGCACGTATCTCCTCAGTTGAGATATGTGGAAATCGCCATGCACTAGGTGCAACTGAGGTGGATGGGTCAAGCGGTAAACCACCACGCCTACCCAGTTGAGGACCTAAGAAGGTCTGCTGAACCTCAGAGATAACTTGTTGCCTTGGCCACATCTTCGTAAACCTCGTCGAGGTGAGACCCGTATAAGGACGTGATCGTCATCCTCGAACTCTAGAGGTATCCAATTCCTATTATAACTAAAACTCAAAACGACTGCTGACACGAGGGTAAGGTTGACCGACTCAAGAGTGATCGGTCACACCCTCCTGTGCATGAGTTTATCCTGTGCTGCCTAGGGTTTCCTTTTCGCCGACCAAGGAAAACTCATCCCGACATCTTAGTTAAACCACAACCTTTTTGCCTAATACCGTCAATTTTTGTATGAACTATGATTTCCCAGTCCATACTCAAACCAACGTCGTAAGGCCTCGACGCTTCCACCAAGAGATTCCAACCGAAACTCTCGACTCGAGGGTTTGACCACACCGTCGGCGTAAGTGTGATTATCGAGTCTTCTCCCAAGGTATCTCCAGACGTGAGTGTCAAGTCTACGGCTTACCGGAAACTCTAGGTCTGGGACAAGATTTGTGGAAGGAAGGAATGATTCATATCAACATCTGTTACTATGGAAGCTAGTAGTGGACACAAACTGTCCCTTGAATCATTTTTTAGAGCCATTGGGTCACACTCCTTGACTGCATGCAGCCGTACTTTTCCTCCGCCCTCCAGCTCCCTGAGCCTGGCGGGGACAACTAAGGTGGGTGGTTATAGCATGTTAAAATGTACACCACCTCATGCTGCTCTCCAAGCTCTACCCCCACATCTGCTACTTCATAGACTCATATCTCCTTTAAGATTCCTCTTATTGAAACATTTAACATGCCCGAGTCTCTAAGACTGGCGTCGGTTTCCCGTTTATTACTGCACTGTGCAGTCTTCATCCACTCCAGGATGATCTACACCTTCTTTTCCTACGATCTGAAAGAGCTGCTAAAATTTCTCCTTTGCCAAATAGAGAAACTTGGTCTCATCCCCTGGATGAACCACGCCCATTGCCTAATACGGTCAATCCTGACATGAATGATGTATTCATGCCATGGATGACGTCGTAAGGCCTCTACGTAACTACCAAGAGATCTAACTGTCACTCTCGCCTCCAAGGGTCGAGTCACACTGTCGGCATCAGTGTGATGTCACTGGGTCTCCTCCAGTAGAAATCTCTAAAGTGAGGTTCAAGTCAACAGTTTTAACCGGGACCACTCAGTATCAACCAAACAAAAGGACAAGAAAGCAAACATCACAAAGATAAGTGTCTTTTTATTATTGCAGCTCATAGTACAAAGACACGAATACAACAACAAAATGAAACTAGATGTACAAGGGACGTATCCACTAGTTCCGCTCCTGTCCACCTGCTCTAGGAGCTCTACTGCCTTGTCCACTGCTCGGTTGTTGCTCAAGCACCTGCCGCTGCTTCTACCTCGGTGGATCCTCCAAAGCCTGCGGATCAACTGTACGAGGATTCGGACAGTCACGTGCCAGGTGACCCTTCCTGCCACATTCATAACACTTCCTGCTCCTCGTACGGCTGAATCTGGTCCTCTTGGACCTCTGCATCATCTGTCTACTACCCACCGATGACTCGTCTAATGATCAAAAATCCTGCGGCAAAGGCAGTAGCTCCTGAACACGCTTGGGGTGTAGAGCTACTGGCACAAACTCCACCCTGAAGAAGGTCTCAAAGTATTCCCATGTGAAGGTCATCCCATCGCAAAACTGGAACAAGCAGCTCCACCACCTGCCTGCTGCTGCCTGAAGGAGGCTGGCAGCAAAGATCATCATGAAGTCTACAGGCGTCCCCACTAGCCTGAAGACTCTCACCACAGCCTCCAGCCAATCCTCAGCCGCCTGTGGGTCCGTCTCTCCCCAGAACCTGGGTGGCCTCTGGCACTGGAACTCGTGCAGCGCGCTCAAGTGGCGTGCATCGCATACTACTGAGGCTGGTGGCATCAGTTTCCCAACGTATAGTAGTACCGCTGGTGCCTCTGCTGGTGCCTCAACTGCAAGAGGGCCCTGTACCGAAGCCTCATTGCTCGGCAGTCTGTCAGTACGCACATCCCTCTGGGCTCTAGCTGGTCGTCCATGAAAAGGCATCATGAAAGGAACATACGTGACACGGTCAAATGATTATACCTCGTGAGCTGACCTGGTTTGAGATGACTTTTAAAAACTTCTAGAAACACACACGCAATCAGTGTTTTCGTGCACAAAGTTGGAAATCAGTTGTCAGGATCCTGGTGTATGGATACGTTGGCTGCCCGCACCAACACTGGACTCCCTGAACTAAATACCACACTTAGTACCCTTAACATTATTGCTTCACAGAAAGAAAAATATCATAGTTATAAGTTTTGCGGTAGAACTGACTCCTCTGATACCTATTTATCACGACCTGTCCTCGGGGCCCGTGTCGTGACTACCCCAAGCTCGCCTTCCATAGGCCAGGGGCTGGCGACTAGCACCAAAGGCGTAAATCCCGATAACTGGGAAGGAATTGCCTTTATAAAAGTAAAAAAATACCACAGAGTACAAGCGGAAGTAAAACACTAAGTACAAAAAGAAGTGATGAAAAGTAAATGGTCCAGAATACAAACCCAACTGAAAGTACAGCTACAACTGAACAAAATTACAACAGAAAAATACAACAGCTGGAAGAACGGAAGTGGCTTATGGGTCATCCTCCTCGGATCCTACCTGAAGGGTAGGTACAGATGGCGCAGCTCCTGGATCGTCCACCACGGATCCTACCTGAAGGGTAGGTACAGATAGCCTCCACAACGCTCTCGTCCGTCAACCTCCTCCTAGTGTCGTCTCTCCGTGAAGTCCACCTCCGAATACTGACTCGTCGTGTGGTCCACCTCCGGGTACCGTCTAGTCCTCGAACACTCGGCCTCCGTCAGCACTGCCCGTCCTCTACAACCAGCACAACGAGGTGCGGTCATAGCCCGTGCAGGGGTGAGTATAACGACACTCAGTAGGGACCCCGAGACCCTCAAGGTCTCACTAAAACCAACAAGGATAACCACAATAAGATCTCAACAGATAACTTCTACATAGGTATTTGCCCATACATATACCTAAGTTATCAAGTAACCCCTCTCAATCATGAGGAAACACAAAGATTATGAAAACAACGGATAACCACCACCCAGGTATATGTCCATACATATACCTAAGTTATCAAGTGACTCATCACAAACATGAGGTATACACAAAGATCGTAGACTCAGCTCAAACCAGGATTTTTATTATCGAAATCGTAACTGCTGAAGAGCCCCGTCTCTGGAGTGTACAGTGGTCCTATCACGACTCCGAGGTACTGCTCACTAACCTAAGACTGTTGAGGTACTCCTCCTGTCGAGTACCGCGGGCCATCCACCCAAACATAGTAGTGCTTCCCGCCGGGGTATGCCACCCAAACATAGTATTGCACACCCCCTAATATCCGGCAGAGGTACTCTCCAGACGAGTACCACAGGTCTTCACTATCACACAGGTAGGGCTCCGTCCTCCATGGGTCTTCACCCAAACAAAGTAGTGCTCCGTCCACTGGGCTAGTCGACTCACTCCAAGTCGAGTTGGTCAAGCAGTTGTTAGGTCTCAGTTGGCTACATGGTCTCCGTAATCCGCACGCTCGTCTCTGGGAGGGTCCGCTCCATGAGCTATAGGTCGATACTCCAAGTATCTCAAAGTCCCACTAAGAATTATCTCAATGGGCCGTCTCATCGTAGGGGTCTCAACGCAACAGACGACGCGTCAATCGGACGCCCGGTCTGTGAGTTATGAGCCTTTTCGTCCCAGGGGCCCGGTTGGTTTCATGAGCGAACCAACCCAGACATATCTCAATTGTACCCCGAACTCTCATAGGTTATACTCATAGGGACCGTTTCTCAACGTGATAACCAACGCCGCTGACGGTTCGTCAAATGGACGTCCGGTCTGAAAGATATCGTCTTTTCCATTCTAGGGGCCTAGTTGGATTTCGGGTACAATCCAACCCGGCCACTATCCAACAGCAACCAAAACTCAGGCGAAGTATGCCAAAAGTTCCGTCTCATCAAGAGCAATTCAACGAGACAGATGGCGCGTCAATCGGATGCCCAGTCTGTGAGTTATTGGCATTTTCGTTCATGGGGCCCGGTTGGTTTCATGAGCGAACCAACCCAACCGCACTCCGACGGCGTCCAAACCTTGAGCGGAGTAATCCAAAAGTTCCATCTCATCAATAGTAATTCAACGAGACAGATGGCGTGTCAATCGGACACTCGGTCTGTGAGTTATTGGCTTTTTCGTTCCAGGGGCCTGGTTGGTTTCGTGAGCGAACCAACCCGACCACACTCCGACGGTGTCCAAACCTCGAGCGAAGTAAGCCAAAAGTTCCGTCTCATCAAGAGGAATCCAACAAAGTCGACGGCACGTCATTCGGACGTCCGGAGCTCAAGATATAAGCGTTTCCGCTCCGAGGGCCCGGTTGGTTTCGTATCCGAACCAACCCGGCCGAACCCAAAGTTCTTCGAAACCTTGAGTGTAATATACCGAAACGACTATCTCGATCCAAGGATCGCATCACAGCTGACGGTGCGTCGATCGGAGGTCTGTGGCCCATGTTATGGGCGTTTGAACGGAAACAATCCGAAATGGGGGGTCTGGGCCCAGCCCGGCCCGACCCAACCCCCCCTGGGTCAGCCCGAACCGGGTCGACCCGACCCCGGTCCGGGTCCGGCCCATCAGGGCGCGGCCCGGCCCGGCTGGTGTGGCCCGGCCCGGCTGGTGTGGCCCCGCCCGGCCGGCGCGGCCCGGCCGGCGTGGCCCGGCCGCGTGGCCCGCCACGGCTCGGCCAGCGTGGCCGAGCGGAAGCCGTGGGGCGGGGGGGATTGCACGGCCCCCTCGCCGCTGATTGAAGCTGGCGACGGTTGTGCCGCCGCCGTTCCTCCGGGATCCCACGCGGCCGCGGGATCCCCCGTGTCTCACCGTCGTGGCAAGCCGCGGCGGTTGATTCCTCCGGGGGCACGCTAGGGCGCTGCCGCCTCCTGGCGGCCGGACGACTTCGGCCGCTACCCCCGGTCTCCGGTGGTCCGTTTTCAAAACCGACTGTATCGGTGTTCATCTCGGGTCCCAAACTTTACTGTGGGAGATTCAAAATTACCTTGCAGCCCTGTTTGTCATCGCCCGTCAATCCGTGCTCAACGTTCAATAATCAAATCGCGGCCTCTTCATGGTTTTCTGGCATGGCGCGACGGCGTCGCGGCTTGTTGGACTTCAACGGCGCAGCTCGACGGCGCCGTGCTTCTTCGCCCTTTCTCATAGTTTCCGCGCGGTGCAACTGCACTGCACCGCCTTTCACGTGCTGCAACAAATTCAAACAAACAAGGGGGGAGGAGGGTCGGCAGTGTTCGTGCGGTCCGACCTCCTCCCATTATTACGATAATAGGTGGCCCAATTGAAACCAAGAAAGGTCAAAGATGAGATCACGGTCAACAAAAAAATAAACCCCCACAACTTCCCGCAACAATTTACTCCCAACCCGCAAGGAAAACATTCACGGATCAACTAGATAATAAGTTGATCTGTGTTCTTTGTTTTCTTTAGAATGAAAGAATCAAGGGAATAAAATCATTCTCAAATTAATTCCCTACCTCAAGCGTTGTCATCGAACGAGATTTTTCATGGAAAGGGATGTCGCGGAAGAAGACGTCGTGGAAGGGGGATCGTCGCGTCGCGGAAGGAGCGTCGTGGAAGAAGCGTCGTTGATTTCCGAGGATTTGGCGTTCTTCATCGGAGATCGGTGCATTCTTCATGTTCTTCGCGTTCTTCGCGTTCTTCATTGAAGAAGAACGCTTTCCTCCAAATCCTCTCCACGCAACAAGTTCCAATAAAAATAAAATAAGAACAGTCTTATTTTATTAACGCACAAGTCAACCTTCGAAATTCAAAAAGAAACAATCAATTCAATGAATTAATTGTAACGATTTAACCGCCCAAATTAATGAGGCGTTTCTTAACTAGAATAAATGCACGGTTTGACTTCATTAATAGGGGGTGCGGGTGTGTTACTTAAGAAGAAAAGAAACGGTGGATCGTGTGGGTCCCACCTCACAAAATATCCTACCAAGTGGGTAGGATATTGTGGGTCCCACGTCATCCATTTAACATAGGTTAAGCAACTTAAATAAAATAAAAGATCGGTTGCACCACTTTTATTTTATTCCTTAACTTTACCCCAAAATTAAAAACCACACCCGAGCAAACGCATCTCCGGAAAAGGTGTTTCTAAGCAATTACCGGCGCTGCGATTCCATCGGTGCCTTTGGATTTCGATTCTGAGCACCTGTTCAAAAGTTAGAAAAACCCGCTCGCTCGTTCACTGAACGTACCCAAGCTAAACTTCGGAAAATGATTCCGGGCACACCGGGCCTCAGAATCAGGCGCCGTCAGAAACTGCGTTCTTGTAAAATCCTAAAGAAACTTTAGAAAAAAAAATTCCCTTGATTTTTACGGGTCTCTAAATTTAAAAATTTTTAATTTCTTTCCATGAGAGTTTTAGTTATGATTCATGAAGATGAAATCAGTGATTATCTTATTCCAATAATTTTTAATAAACAAAAGGTGGTATATTAATAATGAATTTGAAATTGATATAATTACGAATTTATGTTTATAAAATTATAATCATTTAATAAAGATAATATTTATTTAAAAAATAAAATCTTATTACCATCCATGTAATGTGGTGATGAAAAATGAAATACATCATTCCTGGAGGGAGTAGTCCACACATAACATATGCGACATTTCCATTTTCCATTGGATGGGAGGAAGATAGATAATGGGAGTTCCATAAATATAATAAAATTTAAGTATAATAAATTTATAATTTTAATTATATTATTGTGTTTAGAATATTTTTTCCATTGGATGGATGATAAAAAGAGAAAATAAAATGTTAGGGAGTGGATAATACTCATGTTGAGAACTTAAACCTTTTCTTCAAAGACTTATTTGAAAGAGAGTACTTAGGGAACTTTCATGTAACCAAGAGATTATAAACATTTAAAATCAATGTATAGGAATAAAAATGGTTGTATTTTCAAGAAAAAATTTGAGTGTGGATTGAATTGGGTGGAAATGAGCTCCATTTATTGGTGAAAAGTGGGAATTTTCCTTGGAAACTAAACTTTGGTGAGGTTTAAAGATAGAATCACATGATAGTTAGGTGAGTTATGTAATAAAATGATTCCTACACAAGTGGGATTGAATTTACTACCTAATAAAGGTTATATAGAAGGTCTAAGTGACATGTTATTTTACCAAAATTTGATCTACTTTAAGTTTTCCCTTTTTACCAAAATTTACATTGATTAAATTCTTACAATTGTAATTATTTTTTTGAATAAAAATTTAAGATGAACCCTCTTACCAAATTTAAATATGTTGATTATAAATTTTGAATTTATTTATTCTAGTTTAATTTCTAAATATGATAAAATTATCTTTAAAATTAAAACATAATATATATATATATGGTTATTGTAGAAAAAATACTTCTAAAATATTCATTGTTCTTATTCTTATTTTATATCAATTACTTATTAAATTAGTTCTAATCTACAATTAAAATCAAAAATATATATTACTAAAATCATAATTTAATAATAATATAATTATTATTCATAAAATTAATGTATATCATATAAAAATAAATTTTTAAATGTAAAATGATTTTATTAGTTATATGAGTAAATTTATATTAAAAATGGATTCTCAATTTATTTAAATGTATAAATGTGAAGCGTATAAAAATAAATGTGATATATACATATATATAATTTATGGATAATTATAAGTTTAAATCATTATAACATATACTTAAAAAAACTCGAAATATTTGAATAAGACCTAAGGATAAGATAAGAAATTATGGTAATCATGGGTGTAGATTTAATAAGCAAAGATCTCATAGTGATTTCTATGATCTTGAAATTCTCTCACAGATGATTCATCTCAATCCGTACTTATTAGAGTTGATATTTGGATTGGTCTAGAGAAAACCCTAGTGATTCCACCTCCCTTCCAATCTCAAATAAATGAGCCTCATAAAGAATACTTATACTACTTGATGTCATTTATTTTGTTTTTTGTAATGATTTTATAATAAATTTACATCTATTTATACCAATAATTCAATGGATATGTTATAAAATACATATTTTAATTATATCATAGTTCATTTTCTTTTAGTGTATCATGTAATACAATATATCATAACTTTATAGAATTATAATTTCTTGTTTGTTACATTATACCCCCCTTAAATGAATTTGTCCCTAAAAATATTATTACTCAGATGAAAATAAATAAGGGTAATTTTGTCTCATTATATCTTCATGTTCACACATAGTTTCATAAAACTAATGGTTTTGCAATATATTTTGACCAAGTGGGTGATCTTATTCCATGGAACCTTATCTATTTGATCCAATATCTCTACATGTTGTTTTTTATAAGTGAGATCATGTTCCAACTACACAGCTTCTGAGTTCAGTACATGTGATAGATCTAGTATTTAGTTCCATAATAGAGATACATGGAACACATCATTAACCTATTAGTGTTTTTTAGGAAATTCTAACTGATAATATATGACCTTGATATGATCAATAATCTCAAAGGGTCTGGTGTATATAGGGATCAACATCCATTTATTACCAAATATCATAACCCACTTCCAAGGAGATATTTGAGGGAATGCCCTATCCCCAATTTCAAACTCCATATCTCATTGATGGTTATCTGTATATCTCATCTATTTAATTTATATTGCTTACATATTACACTAAATAGATTGAACATTTTTCATTATTTATTAGACAAGATCAGGTCCCAATAGCTTCATTTCTCTAACTACATCCCAATATATTAGAGTCTTCCATCTCCTCTCATATAAAGCCTAATATGACTTCATTTTTATGCTTGAGTGGAAACTTTTATTATATGAGAACCCAACCAAAGGAAGATGTTGATCATAACTTCCTTTTATATCTATCGAGAAAGATCTTATCATATTTTCCAATGTTTGAATGCTTATTTCATATTATCCATAAGTTTGAGGATGATAATCCAATCCAAAACCTGGCTAATGTCTATTAAATTTTGTATAATTTTTAAGTCTATCCACCATTACCCTGATGGAATTATAGTATTTTAAAATTATTAGGAAAGATAGTGATTAATTCCATAGTGGAGTTCTCCCACTTCCATACTGATATAGATAATGGTTACATCATCCCTTTAGATTTATGATGTTCAAGATTTACTTTTGGGCATACCAATCATTGAGACACATAATTTTTAATCTCTATATTTAAGTTGTCCCACCATATGTTATTCTTAAAATATCTATAAATCTTTGTAATTATATAATGAATTGATAAGTATGAGCTATGTGTATCATCCAAAATCTATTTCATCAATTTTGGTATACATGGGACACACATCCGGGTTCTAAATATTATAGCTCCATCTCCATCAAGATTTAACTCTAGAATATTGCCTATATTCCTATATAGATTTGTATCATCTTTTTGGGAATCCTTGATCTTTACATAGATTTATGTTTATAAATCATTCGAGAAAGGTAGGATTCAATCCCTTCCTTTATGATCTCCACATCCATCCTTTGAATATCAATAAAGATTGGGTCCCTTTCAATTATTATCAAGGATAAGGTAGCATGATCCTTTCTGCTTAGAGGATCCATCAACTTTATTTCCTTCCCAGGGTGGTAATGTATTAATAAATCATAGTCTTTGATTAGTTCCAACCATCTCCTTTGGTTAATACTGAACTTCTTTTGTGTCATTGTATACTTTATGCTCTTTTTTTCAATATAGATTTCTCAATTTTTACCATAGAGATAATGTCTCAAAATATTTGTTTCAAATACTATTGTTGTGAACTCCAGATCATGCATTGAGTAATTTTACTTATGAGATTTTAATTGAAGACCATTATAAGTTATTACCTTATCATTTTTATTAAGGATGTATCTCAAGCCCTATAATGAATAATTTCTATATATTAGAAACCCTTATCCACCATGCGGTAATGTAAGAATGGGTGAAGTGACCAATCTATTATTAAGCTTCTTAAATCATATGTATCATTTGTTTATCCAAATTAAATTCACTCCATTCCATGTTAACTTGGTAAGTGGATTAAAATATTGTGTAAAATTTCTCATAAATCATTAGTAATATCTAGAAAATCCAAGAAAACTATTGATTTTGTTCATAGTGGTTGGTCTCATACATTCTTAAATCACCTTAATCTTTGATGAATCCATAAAATTACCCTCTCATGTGATCACATTACCCATAAAAGATACTTTTTTAAGCCAAAATTCATATTTTCTAAACTTGGCATATAATTTATCATTTTATGTATTCATCATAAAAAACCAAAAATGCTCTTAAAGTTCATCCTTGTTATTATAATATATGATATTATATTTGATAAATACTACCATGAATTTTTCAATATAATCTCTAAAGATTCTATTCAATAAATTCATAAATATGAAAGAGGAATTTTTTAGTTCAAATAGAATTATTATGAATTCATAGTGTCTGCACTATGTGTGGAAAGTTATTATGGGTAAATATTCTCTTTTTACGCATAGTTGATGCGATTATGATCAAATATCCACCTTTAAGAAGCATTTATCTCCTCTAAGTTGATCAAAAAAATCATCAATGCGAAGTAAGGGATACTTTTTCTTGATATTGATCTTATTAATATCCAGAAAATCAATGAAAATAAGCATTTATTCACCCATCTTTTTGATAAAGAGGACTGGTTCACCCCATTATGAAGCACTTGGGTGAATAAATCCCCTATCCAGATTCTCCTGAATTTTCTTCTTTAATTATTCCAATTCAATAGGGGTAATTCACTAAGGAATATTCAATATAGGCACAAAACCAGTTATGAGTTCAATTGAAAACCCAACATCTTATTTTATGGTAAGTTTAGATAATTTAGTAATAAATATATCAATATACTCACATAAAATTTACATGTCTTCAAATTTGAGTTATTCCCTAATCATTTGAGCCATGTATCCTTCATTATAGGGTATCAAGGTGAAAATTGAGTGGGTTTTATTAATGTTTGGTCATAGTAATCCTTTCTCAAATACAAGATAATTTAATGGTTTGAGATATTTAATAATATTTCATTTCTTCGATAATTAATATGATCTCTATATAGAGAAATCCAGTCCATGACTAGTATCACATCAAATTATGAAAAGGTAAGTAAAACTAGATATGTAAAAAGTATCTTTACAAAAACCTCAATTAGATAATATTTATATATCTTGGATGAAATAATAGTTCGACAATGTGTTTTAATTGATAATTTAGTATCTAATTTTCATGGTGGGGAATCAAAATTCTTAGAAAACATACATGACATGAAATAATGCAATGTACTAGAATAAAATAAGACATTTATTGATTTGGAGTAGAGAATAAGTGTACCTTTCACCAATTCATTATCATTATCCACCTTTATGATTGTGGTTTCATTTTCACTTCCTTGTTCCCTTGGTCTAGGATATTGTTGATGCCTAATATCCTTATTATACCATGGATTGGGGCATTGATTTTCATAATGCCCAAACTCTTTACATTTGAAGCATTGAAGTGTGGTCGAATAATTATCATGGGAATTCTTTTCCTGCATTGTGTTAATTAGAATTTTTTGTTTCTTTAGTAGATGTGTGTAAGATATCCTACTTTACCACACTTGACAAATATTCTTGTTCCATTATAACAATTTCTTGGGTGCTTCTTCTCACATTTTTTCATGTTGGTAGTTAGACTTTATTTCCTCCATGGGATTTATTATTTTAATTTCCATAAAAATACATTTTTCTTTTCTTTTATCTATAATAATAAACATCTCTATCTTCTATTTCTACATTAAGTGAGTATATAATAATGTCATCAAAGATTCCAAAGTCACTTATAGATAATGTTTTTCAAAAACTTAGTTCTGGTCTACTAAATAATTATTTGATCTTACTTTTGATGTTAATAATAAAATTAAAGGTGTGTGATGTGATTCATATGAAATTTTCCTCATAAGTACCAAGGTATTCATCATATTTATATTCCAACTCAAGGAATTATCTCTCTATTTTGGTGTGAATATCTCTAGGAAAATATTTAAGTGAAAAATATTTTCAGGAACTCCCCTCTTTCTATAGAATCAACTTATTTTTTCATCATATTCATAATGAGATTCCACCATTAGTCGGCCTCACCTTCTAGATGATAAATAACTAACATTATTTTCTCATTTTTTTAAGCTATAAAACCCCAACAAAAATCACTAGGTCTAAGATAGAGTTCCACGTAATCTTGAGCGCACCTCCCTGTATGCTAGAGGCTTCCAACTAGAAATGAATTTCTAAGTTGAAATCATGGGGAGATTAAACCCTCAATCTGAGTGTACTATAAAATATAAATAATAAAACATGTAACAATATACAATAAAAGTACATGTAATCCAACAAACGTACCATCTATAATGAGTTAATGAGGAAACAACATACCCAAACTGTCATAACTGAATATAGGAAACTGGTCAATCACCAACTCAATCACATACACAATATAGAAAAATAATAAAAGTATAAATATTACTTGTACCCAACTCTAAGCCTCACATACTCTCAGTCTCTAGAAGTGTAGTGAGATATCCCTCTCAATGATTAAATGTGGGCCTCATCCCAACCTATACCTAAAATAAGTGAGGGTTTCTCAGGTTCCCAAGTGGCATGGATGACCAAGAAGATTGTGAGTGCAACTCAGTAAGGAACCACCAACATAGTACATACATGTTATAATATCAGTAGAAAGTAAATAGATAATACATAAATTTCATAAGCATAACATATAATCACCAATTCACAAGTATGTAAAAAACACCACTATGTTAAGTAGTCATGTGCTTACCAAGCTACCATGATCCCTGACCATAGCTTCTTGAACTATTTGCCATAAGGATAATCATAAGAACATTGGACATGATCAAGAACTATACACAAGGCTAGTGAACATGTATCACAGCAGTCACAATACATAAATTCAGATAATTCCATAGGGATTAAGAATATCTCTATTAAGAGTATCAAGGAATTGAGTTGAGTTGATCCACAATGTCATTATATTCCAGATCCATAGTGGATAAGGTCTCAAGACCATAAAACCCCATTCTATCCATAGGTAATACCTCAAGGTTATTGTATCCTATCTACGCCTTGGGTAAGGACATAAGGTTGTTATAACCCTATTGTTTCTTCCATATGTATGGCCTTAGGGATTTCATTACTCTACACTATGTTTGGGTCCATCATTATCACCATCGCATTTCACGCACACTACACTATAAGAGATAACCATATCCAAAAAATTCCTCCTATTTCGAGTACCAAATAAATGACTCTAAAGGAATGGTGTTTACACATAACATGGTAGAGAATATGAAGGAATAACATATAATTTCATCATATATTTTAATCAAAATTCATATAAATCATGGGTATTAGTATCCTCTTATACACACATGTGATCAAGTATTAAAAATGGTTTCAAAGGTTACACTTGCACACACACAAGATCAAGCATCAAACATGGTCTCATAAGATACACACTCACATGTAAGTGATCAAGTATCAAACATGGTCTCATAGGATACACATGCACACACATATGATCAAGAATCAAACATGTTCTCATAGGATACACACACATGTGATCAAGAATCAAACATAGCCACATAGGCTACACATGCACGCATGTGTGATCAAGCTTCAAACATGATCTCAAGGGCTCTAAGTCGCATGTAGCACAATCATACTCCCAAGGGTGGTCTATGTAATCTAATTCACTCATTAGTGATCATGTCTCATTCATCAGCAGTTGAAAAAATTCTAATGAACAAGGGTCCATCATGGCCCTTGGCACTTTTTTTAGTTACATTAGGCATGGTTCCTTTAATTAGATAAGACTTAAGAATAATTAACTAATTAATCATTCATGTGGTTCATAAAAAATATATGAATTTAAGGGTCTTTTTTCAAGGTATAAAACCTCATATTACATTATAATAAACTATAAATAATACCATAGGGAAGAGTATATTGGACCACCTACCTTGAACAAAGTAGACTCCAAACCAATCAAATCCCAATAGATTTTTCTAAGCCCATCCAAGTCCATTCATCCTCCATAAATAACAATATGGTTATAAATCATGACCAAGTATTACAAATAATTAATTATTACTAAATTATAATTAATTAAATTATTATAGGTAAATTATAACCAAGGGAGAAAGACATGCATGCTAAAATACTTGCGGGGTATCACCGCCTAGCTGGAACCACAACCGACCACACATAGAAGGTATGTAACACACGAATGATATTATTCCAAGAAAAATACATATTGTGTGGAAAAAATACAGAGGTAAATTAGATATAATTAAAGTGTAACCTTTATAATAAAACCACCAATAGAAGTACCTTAGTGTCAATGTCATCCAATGGAGCTCTACCACTCTCGGTGCACTCATGAACGTAAGGTATGAAAAATCCCTAATTCAATTCCATGATCCAATATCTATTTTTACTCAATTATACCAAAAACATATAAGGAGACACTAATGGGCATACATTCAATTATACGCCCATCAATGACACATTTTCATCATAATAGTACATACTCTAGACATGTTGATTCGAAGATTGATTGTTCTTAGGAAATTCCATCTACAATCGATGGAATTGACATCCATTTCTCTAATTAAAATCAATACAAATACCAATAGATGAACAAGATGATCAATTAGGCTATGAGTTTAAAATAATTGAGATATAAAATGATCCTAGGCATTAATAATTACAAAATGAAATCATTCATGATAAACAGCATAGTGATCTTCCACCATTCAAGTAAGAAGGGAGTCGTGATCAATAAAGAACAAATAATCTTGCCAAGATTCTCCAACAGATCATGCATAAATCCACCCTAGATCAAAGGGAACTCATTGATGGAGGAGAAGAGAGTTTCATGAGTGAATTTCCATAAAAAAAATTAGAGAAAGGGAGATAAATCCCAAAGGGCCTCAAGGACCAAATGGGCCAAAAGGATAATACTAAAATGAAAACTAGTGCACCCCACCAGCTATCTAAATGGGGTCAAATAGCTATCCAATGACCTCTACTAGGTGGAAGGGCTACTATTAACCCCACAAAATTATTGGTGTCTATAGCAGTAGCCTCAGATTATTTTGGTATCTTCCATTGAATAATCGATCTATGAATCGCCCACTGATCTTTCTTCCAAGTCCAAAAACACCTCTTAAAGATGTTTAAATAGGATGACCCATGGTTCAATAGTCGATTCTCTGAATGATTCATCTACTAGATGAAAATTTCAAAATTCCTATAAAATTTAAGGCATGAAATGATGTAGGTCAGTAAAATATACCCACCATAGTGCGTATCATTCATGAGAAGTTGTGGTATCATTTGAATCATGACTCCCAATATACCTTGATCATCGTCCAAAAGGAGTTCTCTATGTTCCATCCTTGAATTCTAACCCATCACTCCAAATACATTCTCAATTTTGAATTCCCATCATGCTCTTCTTATGAAAAACTAGGAATTAACACTAGAACTTGAGCCAAAAGCTCACTATCAAACAGCATCGAGACCAAGATTACCACAACCATTGAACATTATATATCATGGTATCCTAAACTGATTCCTCATGTAGCATCGAGGTGGACCCCACCATAGGAATAGCTATACAGGACAATATTATGGAATTCCAATGTCACACCCAGTGTGTTTCAGTTCCATTGTGCCTGATCAAGAATAATAACATGGGTTTAAATTTGATACCCGAACCTCATTCCTAGTTCCAATCCAAAACAAAAAGTCTCTATTGACCAACATAACTTGATCTCGTTGACCTTTCCAAAAATTCCCTCATTGATTCATAAACACCTCTGTCATAACAGATATAATGAGATCGATGCAATTCTAATCCACTACATTTTGTTTCACATATAAATACCTATAGGTTCTCTCCTAGTTGACTTTCTACAAAGTTACCTATCCTAAAAAACTGATGATCCACAAAGAAACTGATCATGATTCATTAAGACTATAAATAATCATTAAATAAATTATACATTATTACCAATGTCCTAATATACTTTGATGGAATTCCCCCAATTCATTCACTAACCACTCACACCATCCATGAAGTGCTTAGTTGTGCACTAACGTACCACTAATCCAAATCAATCACGAATCATACCAACTTCTCCTTGATTTTTATTCCCACATCTAGTATCTATCCAGTTCCACCTCAAAATCAAATATAAGGAACTTTTTATAGAATCATACACTGTTGGGTCTATTACATGATAATATTTTAGAGTAATCAGGATTTTTCAATGGTAAATATTTTGAAAAACCACAAACCTTTACACAATAGGGTCATTCACTCATTACCAAATTGATGCTCCTCATCATAAGAGTGTCATTATCATCACCTTGTAGTGCTTATATCGTTCTATCTGAACCTGAAAATTCCATCATTGAACGTAATGACTAAACATGACCATCCATTCAAACCTAATTTCCAAGAAAACATTAAACACTATGCACACTTGGACTACCAAGAATGGAATTCACTACATTAAAGGATTCATTATTAATGTAAGATACATCCTTTAGTAACCTATGCATAGGTTATAACATCTAACCAATATGGGTCCCATACCCTCAAGTAAGAATCTACACTAAACTACATCACCTCCATGAAAGTTAAACTCATGTTAACCAAATAATGGTACCCTAATCCATAACTGATTCCATTTATCACCATAGATACCTCTCCATAGACAACAACATCTAGGTTACTAAACCCTATGAGATTCACAACAAACACATTATTTTCTAATAGCAAGTGAGAAACTATACTAAAAATGTATGTGAATACCACCAATAGCTTCTCTAGATTCATCAACAGAACTTAAATCATTTTAAAAATTCCTCCCAATATCCCAATGTTACCAATTCAACCACCCCTATGTATAACTACAACATGAACGATCTTTCATTATGTATTTTCTGGAAAGGAATGATAACACTACTCTTTACTCCAAACATAATTATTTCTCAATGATTTATAAACATCTGGTCCTGTAATCACATACCTCTTCAACTATCCACACAATAAGGTGATATCACCACCAAACATGAGCACTGGAAGTTCTCCTCTTTAGTATTGGAATGTCTCTGAAGCCATGATATATCTTACATCACTCATCACATGGGTGTCAGTTCAAGTCGTTGAGCATCTAACCATGTTCTAACCATCCTAGGTTCAAACACCAATGATCCTCACTCTACATCTAGTTAGATTCTCACTATGAACTAATAAGTTAGGAAACCCCTAGTCTGTCCCTTAATTCCATAAGCATCCAACTGCTCTGAAATCCAACATTGTATCATGAGTACTGGTACTCAACTTCCCTACACTCTATGGATACAAGTAAAATTTCAAGACCTCCCTCTAATTCCTCCAAGGGTTACTCATAAGTATAAGGAATTTTCATGAATGAAAAATCTCCCTAAGTCATTAAACTTAACTATCCATTCACAAGGAATATACTCACTCAGGTTACCTTCATGTAACATGAGACATTCGCACACTAATAACTAGAGTCACATCACTAAGGACACAAGTTATTACCAATAAACAAAAATAAGGTCTTTCTAAGGTTTAAAACTCATGTATCATTATCTAGGAACATCTCTACATACATTCCATGATGGATTTTCATTTAGACCAACCACATTGAGGTTCCAAAGATACTTAGTTTAGTTGATCAGAATGTCACTCGATTCTATATTGATGAATCCACATATTATATAGTTGGAACCGTAATTTATCAAAACTATCTAAGAGCTACTCACACAATATTATTACCAAGGTAATTAATTTATGATGATGACCTAATAAGGTTCACTGCACTATTTGTTCATAGAGGTATTGCATCATCATCCTCGACATCATTGTCATCATCGATGTTGTCTAGGCGCACCACACCATAGTTTCACATGACCCTTTTATCATTGGTAGATAGGTATAGGGGTTTAGCTAAATATAATGACATCAATAAATCTTATGTGAAAACATGGAACAAGTTATTGGAACTTAAGAAGTTGAATCCTTCATTGTCAATACAATCACACAAAAGAAGCTTTTTTATGTGAAACCAATGTAAGATTTAATTCCATATGAAATAAAAAACCTGAATATATATGTGCTTCACAAGAGGTGAAATCATATATTCATAACTATAAAAATTCATAAAATTAATCTCTTTCCTTAGTAACCTAAACTTCCCTCGAGAAAGGTGTTTTAGATGAACTAGACTGAGTTTCATCACAAGATCTAACACATTCCTATGCCTTATGTATGCTAAATCCCAAAAATAGAAAAATAAGACCCTCTGATACTATTTTATAACACCTCGACCTAAATCACCAGGTCCAATCAAGAGTGCCACAGGACCTCGAGCATGCCTCCCCATACATCAAAGGATGTTGAATAATAGTGAGGATCTAAGGTGGAATCATTGGGAGACTATACCCTTATTCAAAGTTAAAAATAGAAAATAAATAACCAAACATGTAGCAATATAAAATCATAGTAATAATAAATCAATAAAAGTGACATCTATAATGAATGAATGTAGAAACAACAGACCTGGATGCTTATAACTGAATATAGGGCATCGATCTCCTACCGGGATGATCACGTACATAAGATATAAGAATTTTAAATTTTTGAAGAGGCTATAAAACCAACTATGTGTCTCACCTACTCCCAATTTCTATATGTATAGTGAGATATATCTCTCAATGATCAAACCTATGCCTCAACCAAACCTGTACCGACAATAAGTAATGGATTCTTGGGTACCCAACTGGCGTGGCTGCCTGAGCAGGGTATGAGTAAAACTTAATAGGGAACCACCAACATAGTCTAATTCCAAATAGATAAATGTAGTATAAATACACATGAAAAACTCAGTATAAATTAAACAAACAATAAATAAACTATGAAATAAAAACATATAATCACCAATTTACAAGTAAGTAAAAAAACACATATTCAAAGAGTTTATTCACAAACTAATCCACCATGAGCCTCGACCATACCTTCTTTGAATACATGTCAGATTGATAATCATAAGGATGTTGGATGTGATCAAAAACTATCCACAAGACTAGTGAACATGTATCTCAGTAGTCGCAATACATGGAGTCAGATCAGGTCATAAGGACAGTAGATATTTCTCTCGGTAGTATCAAGGAATTGATTCATATCAGGACACAAGGCCATCACATTATTTCTCTATCATAGGTCATGAATCAAGACTATAAATCATCATTTTATTCACAGGTCAGTCCTCAAGGAAGTCGTATCCTATCTATTCCTTGGTTCAGGCCATAAGGTTATCATACCCCTATTGTCACTTCCATGGGTCTGGCCTTAAGGCCACCACGCCCCTACCCTTTGTTTAGTCCCATCATCATCATCACTTCATGTCATGTGCACTCCCACACTAAAGGATAACCATATCATGAGGGTCCACATATTCTAATTACCAAAGAAATTCCTCCAAAGGCAAGGTATTTACACATAATACGTAGATCATATAAATTCAGAACACAACATGTCATCAAACAGATAAGAACAAGCATGGTATATCAAGAATGAGTACTAGTAACCACTTACACGCACTTTTGATCAAATATCAAACATGGTATCATGGGATACACATGACCACATACGTGATCAAGCATCCAACATGGTGTCATAGGAAACACACTCACAGAAATGTGATCAAGCAAAAAACATGGTCTCGCATTCTACACACACACACATGATCAAGAATAAAAAATATTATCATGGGATACACATGCACACACATGTGATCAAGTATAAAACATGGTCTCATGGGATACACATGTACACATACGTGATCAAGATTCAAACATGGTCCTGTGGGCTACACATGCATATACATTTGATCATGATTTAAACATAGAATCATGGGATCTAAGTCTCATGTAGAAAAACCACATGCTAAAGGGGTTCTATGTATTCTAAGGCACTCATTACTGATAAATCCTAGTACATTAGTGTCCAGAATCAAGATAGTGTACTAGGATCTGTTATGGCCCTTGACACTTTGTTCAATTACATTTGGATTTATTCCTTTAATTTTTTAAGACTTGAGGACCATTAACTATATAAGTATTCATGTGGTTCATAATACATATATTAATTTAATGGATTTCCTCTCGATGTGTAAAACCAAATATCACATTACAATGAACTATAAATAGTACTATAGGGTATAGTAAATTGGACCTCCTACATCAAATAAAGTCAATTAAAATCTACGAAAATCTTAGCCGCTTTATTTGATTCCATCCAATTCCATTTGGCCCCCATCGATTTCCATGAGGTTCTAAATCATTCCCAAGAATTAAAAATAGTTAATTATGACTAAATTATAACTTATTAATTAGTTACAAGTAATCTTATAAAAATTGAAAAAGTAATACTTTCTGAAAGACTTATCATATGTCACTGCCTAGTTGGAATGATAACAAACCAACCATGAAAGGTTTTTAACACACTTCCGACATTATTCTAGGAAAAATTCATATCATGTACCAAAAATAAAAACAAAATTCAATATAATAAGTGAATTTATCTTGGATTTTACTTTTCTTTTAAATATATTTTTAATTTTTTCTATTTTTTCTTACTTTATTAATAAATTTTATTGTTATTTTGATTGAATTTATTTGTATCATGACTATCTAAAACCCTTTTAAGGGAAAAGAATTAGGATTTAGATTATATGCATTAAAATGATGAATTAAGTCCTATTTTAATTAAATTTTAAATTAATGTTATGTTGAGATAGTCTATTTCATCAAATTTTTATTATATCATCGAATAAATTTGGAAGGAAGATATAAAATTCGACATTATAAAGTCAATTGAGTCATGAGAGTGATTTATATTCATTTTTTCAATAATAATTGATCTAAATTCACATTAAATTATTTTATTCCCATGATCATGGAATTTGGAGTGTATTAGATAGATTTAATTGAAATTTATCATAATAGTTTAAATATATATTATAATCTTTTAAATAAATTTTTTAATGAATATCTAATTGAATTTTTTAAGGATATAATATCTGTTAAAAATAGTCTCTCTTGCCTTTAATTCATGAGGGATTTTTTTTTTCTTGATCAGTTGGTTAATATTGGTAACTAAACTACCACAAAACTTGTAATAAGAAGTTTTAGCCTTTATTAGTGCTAAGTAAAAGTGCTAATAAATTCCACCTTTATCATCCCTAAAATAATCACTGGTAAAGGGTGGTCTATATAAGTGCTAAAAAAGTGATGATAAAGGGTGGTCTTTATTAGCACTAAATAAAATAGGTAATAAAGAGAAACTTTATTATCACTTTTTTTAAATGTTGATAAATGGTCCCGATTATCACTGGTTTTTGTAAGGGCTAGTAAAGGGCACCCCTAATCAGCACTTTTATTTAGCACAGATAAAGACTGCCATTTATCAATGCTAAAATAAGTACTGATAAAGGGTTGTCCCACGCAGTGTGTATCCCACACCAAGGATCCCAAAAAACTTGGCTCTACTTAATAAGTAATATCATGGTTGATGTTCTTTTAATCCATCTATGGGGTTCATCACTTATTACACTTTCATATCACTTGGGCTTCACGTGTCTCACCTATACGCATTGGCCCACCTGTCCACCCCTATGTGTGCCTATCACACAATCCATCCTACCCATGGGTCTCTTTGGGTGCCATCCTCTTCTCCTATAATTTTCATAACTAGTGGAGGTTGATCTTACTAACCACATAGGCATTGGCTTGCACATGGTTCCTTTAGTGGCTTGGCAGTTGGCCCATTTTTTAATTAATGGCCACAAAAGAGTTATTATACTAGTTATTTAATTATATATATAATTAATATACTATTTATTACCATATAAATTAAATTTAATAAATTTAATTATAAAGAGTATGTTAATTATTCAATTATATATATATATATATATATATATAAATTAAATTTATTTATTTTTATTCATTTTTATTAATAAATATTTCATTAATAGTATTTTTAATATTTTTTGTAATTTGGTAATTTTTAATTAAATAATTAATATACTATTTATTGTTATATATTTATATATTAAAGTTAATAAATTATATATATAATTAATTAATTAATATACTATTTATAATTAAATTTATTAAATTTAATATATATATATATATTAATAAATAGTATATTAATTATATATATAATTAGAAAATTAATACACTATTTATAATTAATAGAAATGAAAAAATTTATTAAATACCTAATATACTAATTAAATAATAAATTTAATATTTATTACTACATATATAATAAATTTATTCATTATTATTAATAAAAATTTCATTAATAAATTTTTTTAATAGAATTTTCTAACATTTAATATTTTTAATAAAGTTTTAGTTTACATAATTAATATATATTCATTTTTATTTAATCGTATATTTGTGCAGGTTAACGGGCTAGACCGAGCCATCCCCCAAATTTTTTATAATTAAATTTATTAAATTTAATATATATACATTATAATAAATAGTATATTAATTATATGTATGTAATTAAATAATTAAAATAATGTTTATAATTAATAAAAATGAATAAAATTTATAAAAAAGAACAAATTTAGTATATATATTTTAATAAATATTGTATTAATTATTTAATTAGTATATTAAGTATTTAATAAATTTATTCATTTTTATTAATTATAAATAGTATACTAATTATTTAATTATCTATATATATAGTTAAATTTCACACATTTGTAACATATATTTATTTAATATAATTTATTAATTGATAGTGTTAAGTTTTCATGGATGGAGGAATGAGAGAAGATAGTGTCGCTCTCCGGGGATAACGTCTCCCTCGAGCATCTGAGGAGCTTAAATCTATTCTCCTATACTATGATTCATCATGTCGGACATTAGGGGTTGTCCAATCCTAAGAAGATCAAGGATTTTGATGGGGAATCATTGAAGGGTTTCTTGGCTTTCTCTGGTTTTTTAGGAGGCTCCTACGCCCAACTCAAGAATCGGATTGCGCAACGGATTATTAGAAAAAGGAATACTACTCATGTTTCAATTTCTAATAGTGCAATCTCAAAGCTGATTGATATGTGTAAGCACTCATTCATGGCTTGTATTTATCTATTAAAGGGAATGCTACCTTGGAAAGTGATTGACCTAGTAGCTCATTTGTCCTCTATTTGGGGGTTTTCATACTTCAAATGGGTCTCCCTCAGTCGAAGCATCTTCTATATACTATTTATTTCTGCAAATTTGAAAGGGGGGCTTGGAGTAAGGTCTTGGTCAACCTAATGACGGGTACTCTATGGGTTCATGATTGGAATTTTACCTTCGATCTAAATGACTTCATAGAATCTTGAATGTTGGTGTGGATAAAAATTCATGGTTTAAATTGGATATTATGGAATCCAAAAATCCTTTATGATATCACTTCTTCCATTAGCATCCTAATTAGGATGGATAATGTCACAGAACTAATTAGTCTATGTTACTTTTCAAGAGTAATATCTCAATTAGATCTATGCTCTACTATTATTGAAAAGTCATTCTATTCACACTATAGGATGAGATAATTATAAAAATTGAGAATGAGAAGACCCCTCCCCTTTCTATGAATCCTATAAAGTTATTGGGAATTTTAATTCTTCCTTTTGGAGTGATATTGTTTTCCCCAACTGTTAAGTTAGAGGATATGACATACAACACTGTCAAAGGAATAAAAATAATTGGATTACATAGGCCACTGAAAATCAGGCTGAAGAACCTATTAGGGATACTTCTATTACTTATGCTATAGGTAACTTAAATACCCAAAATGGACAAACACATGTCAATGCTAAAGCCTCCTATTAGGGGGTGAAACAGACTGATGTTGATGACCATCCTTAGAGGGATGGGTTCTTTGAGAATCCTAATATTAGCTATTCTCTTCGACCTCTTGATGAAGCTGGATTTATACCTCCTGAATAGCTAGAAACTGATATTACTATTAAGTCTTGGGATGACATTGGGGATAATAGTTTTTTATTCAATGTTGACGTTTTCTTTAAACATGCCTTATCTAAGGGCATAGTGAATTTCCATGATGATGGGGAATCAAATGAAAATCAAGATACTAAATAACTCTCTACACCAGCTGAAGTGGATTTCAATATGTTGAAAGAATAGAAGATAATTACTGCCATGAGATTCAAATGGAAGGCCAAGATGGATGCAGCCACCTCAATGAAATCCAGGTCTAAGAAGAATCCGATTATCAAGGATCAGTCTGGAAAACTCATATAAATTTTGGAGATAGGTAATGGGGAGATATAAGCTTCTCTTATTCATTCCACTTCATCTTCCATGGTGTCCTCAGCTAAAACATGGATTATAGTGAATTAAAGGAACTTTCTTCTCCCGATTTTGATTGTGGTCATAAGGTGGATGTTTCAATTGAAGGAAAAATACAAAAAACACATGCTTCTGCTACTTTTTGTGAAATTAAATTCTATCTGGGACCTAGCTTAATTGCATATCCTATACTTGTGAAGGAGAGTTTCCATGATAATATTTCTTGTGAAATGAAAATTTATATGGGATAGGTATTATTTGAAGACCCTTCACCTGATAGGGATATTTCTCATGTTTCTTCCATAGTGATTGATGATTTGGAAGAGACTAAGATATTTGTTTTGGATCCTGGCAAAGAGTATCTGGATTCGGCCCATATTATTTACAGAGAGAGATCTGAAACTTAAAAAGTGGAAACCTCCAGGTTATTTAAATTGAAGGCTTCATCTTTTCCAATGATATCTACTCTTGTTTATAATTTAAAGGATTAAATAAATATTAAAGTAATCATAAATAATTATTTTTATCTATATGTATCTAAAAGTAGTGAAGAGGATGCTCAAAAAAGTGATGGTGATTAAGTGGAAGAATAAATGAGGGAAGAGATTGATGTGGGACCTCGTGATGATGGAGGTAGAATATGGATTAAATTCAAAACACGGAGAAGATAATGAAACCCCCCAATGGTAGGGGTGGAAAACTTTCTCATCATAGTATGAACACTTTCTATCATGTTATTTAATTTTTTTAGATTTTTTATTTTCATGTCATGTATGCGGAATTTTTTTCATGTATGTTCCTCCTTTGTATCTCTCTTTATTTTTATTAATAAATGGGTCTTTGAGTTTTAAAAAATGTTTAGTGTCTGCTTAATTTTTTATAATTTATATATTTTAAATATTTATTCATTTAATATTTTAGTAATTTATTCATTTAAAAAAATTATACATTATTATTCATTTATATATTTAAAGGATATTCTTGGAGTATTGAATCCATCAATATCAGGCCAAGAATATTGTGGATTCATAAATGGATGTTAAACTTCAACATGATAAACTTCAAGGATACTTACGCTCAATTATGGAAAAAATACACGGTCTTAATTGGATTCTTTGGCATTCTGAGATATTTTTTTGACATCATTTCTGCGATTAGTGTTCCAATTAGAATGGATCATGCTACTGAAGCAGTTAGCTATGGTCATTATGCACGTGTTTTGGTTGAAGTTGATTTAAGTGATACACTAATTGATATAGTGATTTTACCCAATCCACATGATGAAATCTTCCTTAGAATTGAGTTTGAAATAACACCACCATTTTGTGAGTTTTTTTGAATTATTGGATACTAAAAATATACATGTATAAGAGAATTTATTTCTTCTAACTATCAAATTAAAGGTCACAATTTTTAGCATTGTTGGAGGGATATAAAGAAGAAAATTTCCTAGAATACTCAAAATAAGAATCCTATTGCAAACATAGATGGTATTTTACCTACTCTTATGAATGTCAATTCAAATGCAGGACTGACCCAAGAAAAAGATGTTGAGTCTATGGATATAGATGAAGCTCCTCCTTTAAAATATAGTTGTTTTGTATCTGATGCTTTCAAGCCTGTTTCACCTGCTCAAAATAATGGTAAGCCCGCTCTTTTTTCTTGGGATAACATTGTGTAAAATAATCACTTTCCTACTGATTTTATTTCTTGTAATGATTATTTAAATGGGATATCCCTTAGAGAAGTGTTGGACAAAGGTATAGTAAGCTAAGAGGATGGTAAATCATTTGATAGCCAAGTTATATTGGAGCACTCTGTTCATGAGGATGTTGAATTTAGTTTATAATAGGAGAAGTTTATGGTTAATGCTAAAAGAATAAAAGGTAAGCAAAATATGGATGTTTCCATATCAAAGAAGTCTAAAGTCAAAATGGATGTGAATACTTCTATTAATTCTACTCAAGTGAAACAAAATGAGAATGTGATTCCTCACACACACACTTTTTCTTCAGTTCATACTACTTGTCACTCAACTTCAAAGGGAAGGGTGGTAGCTTTAAAATCTACTACCTCTTACTCTCCTTATGGAGAGACCATTTCAGTGAAATGATCCCTTTTCATAGCAGATTCTCTAGGTTTCCTAGATGTCAGGGGAGCTGGATATTCTATTAATGCATCAGGTGGGATGGGACTCCATTTTGTTTCCCCATCCTCTTTCTTGCCTTAGGTCAAAGTGGCTACTATAGAGGACAGTTAGACCCCCAATGCGTCTCAATTGGAAACTAACTATATCTCCATTGAAACTGGACACCAAATAAAGACTCTATATTTTGGACTCTGGTGGTACTAAAAATGAAAAATTAATTGGGACAACATTTGTTCCCTTAATTTAGGTTCCATCTAAGAATATGAATGACAAAGTAAGTAGAAGTGTGAGTATTCATAATTCCTTTGAAATACTTTCTTCTATTAGTGGTGATGATGACGAGAATGCAAAAGATGGTTGGGATGTAGTGAAAATCAGGAAGTTTGATGTGGTTGTTGAGCTCTTGAATGATGGTGGTGGGCCATGGATGTAGTTCAATACTTGGAGGATGGGCTGATATTTTCATTGCAGGTGTTTTCAACTATCTCACTATAGTATGATCACTCACTCTCGAGTGTGTTGATGTATTTTTTGTGTTTCTGTTCTCTATGGACATTCTCAGCCATGTCTATTCCTCTATTTTTCTAATATTTGGACTTTTATTATTAATAAAGGTTCATTTGACCTCATCCCTTTCCAAAAAATATTTTTTTATTTTTTATTTTTTTGTAATTTAATAATATTCTAATATTTATTTATACATATTTATTTACTATATTTTAATATTTTCAATATGTATTCATATTTATTTAATTATATATACATATTTTTTAATAATTTTTATAATTAATAAAAGATATTATTTTTTAATATTTTTAATGTTTACACATAGTTAATTATTAAATATCACTCATTTTTAATATTCAGGCATTTAAGATTATATATTCATTAATAATGTCAAAAATCTATTTGTAAATAAATATTTATAAATAAATATATTTATAAATGTATTTTTAATATATTTATAAAATTATATATTTATAACTATAAATGAATAAATATATTTTTCTTTTAAATATATTTATATAATTATTAATAAATAATTGTCTATTTAAATAGTTATAAAATTATAATAAATATATTTAAATAATGAATATATTTAATATATTTATATTTATATTTATATTTATATTTATATTTATATTTATATTTATATTTATATTTATATTTATATTTATATTTATATTTATATTTATATTTATATTTATATTTATATTTATATTTATATTTATATTTATTATATATATATATAATTACATAAATATATATATTTATATAAATATTTATAATTATATAAATATATATAATTATATAAAAATATTTATAAATACATTTATAAATATATCTATTTATAATTATAATTATAATTATATACATCTATAATTATATTTTTAAATACATATTTACAATTATGTTAATATATTAATAATTATATACATCTATATTTATTTATTTATTTATAATTATAAAATTTTAAAAATTTTAATTATAGTAAATATATTATTATAATTAATTATATAGATATTTATCAGCTCTACAACTTTAGTACTGATAACGATATTTTTTATTAGTGCTTGTTTAGTGCTGATAAAGAGGTGTTTTATCAACACTTATTATTTTAGCACTAATAAAACCCTTCCTAGTTTTTAAATAGAACCCTATCTAAATTGATTTCTCTCATGTTGTTCAAGCTCTTAAAGAAGTTCATATCTATTATCGCTCCCCCTCGGCCTTCTCTCAGATGAATCAACTCTCTCAAATCTAAGGTATATTATTATTTCTACTCATATCTCATTTATCCGTGTTGTTGATCACCTCTCTCATGCATTCCTGGTCCAAACCTCATTATATTTGTGTGTCCTTTATTTCTTTCCTTCTTTCAACCGCCTCTCCACCATCACTATCTTCAGCCCGGGCCGACCACCCACCATCACGATGCAACCCTCTGGCGACCACCCTTTCCCTATCATTCACTACCTTGGTCGACTAACATAGCAAGACTTCCCCCTATCCCTTCCTAAACACCTCGCTGCCATCATTGTCTCAATGTTTTATTGAATGTCTTGTATTGTAACCAAGGATAGTGGTAGATTGGCCAATAAATGAAAATTATTCTTAACAAGCATTCAAGATTCAATACCTAGTTATGTTCCCTTTTTAGTGTTGTTCTTAGTTTCTAATACCATTGACATTAGTTATTATCCATTAAAATATACTTCTAAATATTGTATCTATCATACATATGAAATGATTTGTGATATACCATATCAAAGAATTTTTTGATAAAATATAATGCAAAGTATTAAATATTAAATAATGAGTTATATGAGTTCAACGGTAACCTGAATTTAATAATAAAAATAGGGAAAAAATGGTTTATAAATATATTTATTGGTATCCCTATAATACATGGTCTATAATAATCTAAAAAATAGACTAACATAGAATCAAAATTCACTTATGTTTCTAATATCAGTTTTATCCATTCGTTTCATGAAATTTCAAGATCCCTGACCCTGTGTCAAAATATGGTGATTACATGACCTTGTATGTTCTGATGAAAGATATTTTTACACACATTTAGAAATCCAGGTCACAATTAAATTTCAATAAAGAACAAGAATATCCAAGGTAATCCTCCCATCGAATAATATATAATTTTTTTCCAGCATATTTATTAGTGATTATTAGATTAATATATGTCTGTAAGTGATTGATTTGAGTTATAAATCCATTTTATTAACATTTTTAACAAGATATTTTATATTTATACATGAAGTGGTGATTTTAAAGCCCATGATTTATTATATAAAGTGTATCAGAACATAGTAGATGGAAATAAACAAGAGAAGAATCATTTATGCTTCATGTGGTTATCTATCATTGATAAACTTTCATAATTAAAAGAAAAAATGATCAAGGGTTGACTGATATTTTTCAGTGGAAAAATGTCTTATATGATTTCAAGTGCTCGCTACTTTTTATGAATCATTAAATTAATCATATGTGACATTCAGCCATTGATAGGTGATGGTCACCTTACCTTTCCCACTCCTTTAAAGCTTCACTTGGACTATCAAAGAAACACCACCTATCCCACTACGTACTAAGTGAAGAAATGAATAAACATCAACTCCTCCTTCTTATTGGAATCCCACCTAGAATGGTTGAAAAAAACATCCAATAATTATTTTCTTTTTTCCAACGCATAAAATAAAGAACATAGACCAATAACCACATATTTACCCCAATTTTTTCTTTCATTTCACCCTTTTTTAAAATGATAAATTGTTAGGAATCATTGTCGATTGAATTTAAATATTGGGTTCCCCTTATTATAATTATCTATAACTTTCTCCTTTGATTATGAATATATTATGTGTATTTCTTTAGTATTTGTGAAAAATGAATATTTTAAGAACCTAATAGGATAGATATAAATCAAAAATATAAGCACACTAATCATATTAAAATAGATTATGAATATGGAGTTAAATATTTCATCAAGTTTGAAATGTATCATACATACGAACCTTCTCAAATCCTTTTTCCATGTTTACATTGTTTTTATTCAAGAAAAATTAGTCTGAAAGAGTTGGAAGAGCATTTTACTTTCCATAAAATAGATCAAGTCTATAAATGTTGGACTAAACATAGGGAAGAACTAAATATGCATACTGATTAGGATGATACTATGGTTTATGGATCATTTGATATGAATACAAGTGTAAATGATGATGGAAATAGTATGGAATAAGTGAAAATGGAAATTGAATATGACCTTCATGATTTCAAAAATTTGTTTGATAAGTTAAATAGTTGTTCTCAGATACCATTGTATACTAGTTTTACTAAATACACAAAATTTTCAGCTATATAGAAGTTATATAATTTTAAATCTGGTAGTGGATGGATCAATACCAGCTTTACAAAACTACTTGGTCTCTTGAATGATATATTACTAGAAACATATGATGCTAAATGAATTATATTTTCAATGGGAATGATCTCCAGAAAAGACATTTTTTATAATTGATTTAATATTATTTCCCAAGGACCATAAATCACTCATAAAATGCCCTAAGTATGATGTCAATTGATATAAGAAAGTTGAATCAAGTCCTTTGAAATTTTTATGGTAAATTCATATCATTCTATAGTTTAGATGACTATATGGATGTCAGGAAACTGTGAGAATTTATTCATGGAACCTAGATATAATAATTAAAGATGGGAAACTACACCATCCAATGGAATCTCATTAATTGAAGAAAATTCATTATGATCATCCTAAATTTAGAAATGATTCGAGAAACTATTGTCTTGCATTATCTGTAGATAGAATAAATCCTTTGTGTGTACCAAGTATTACTCATAGTAGTGGCTATTTAGGTTGGTAAATTATAACTTTCCTCCATTTTTATGAATGATGTGTAAATATATTATATTGTATCTACTTATATATAGACCAAAACAACCCAGTAATGATATTGATGTCTATTTGGACCTATTGATCAAAGATCTGGAATTTATTAGGGATACAGCTGTTATAATGTATGATGCTCATAGAATTGAAGAATTCATATTGAAGTCCATGTCATATGGGATGATAAATGACTTTCATTCTTATGGAAAAATTTTAGGTTATAGAATTAATGTATTTTTGGGTGTCCCATTTTTCTGGATTGCACACTTAGTTTGGTTGAAACATTCCTCAATGACTATGTATTTAGGAAATCATAAATTTTTAACTCAGTGACATAAATACTGATCCTAAATGAAAATATTAAATGGGAATACCAAATAAGGTATAACACCATCTCCACTAATGGGTGATCAACTATTTGATAAAGTAAAATATATTGGAACTATTTTCAGTAAACCATTTTCTAAAAAACTTATGAAAATAGGTTAGAAAAAGAGATATATTTTTTAAAATTAATGTACAATAATATTTTCTACATCATACATTTTCTTGATTGAATGAATGTTGAAAAAAAAATTATTTATAGTGTAATTTTCACATTACTAAATGTTCCATGTAAAAAAAATATGGAATCAAGGCTAGGTTGGACGTGACTGACATAAGGATAAGGGAAGAGTTGTCACCAGTAAAGGGTAAAGGGAAAAATTTTCTTTCTCCAGTATCATACACTCTATCCAGAAATTCAAAATTTCAATTTTTCATTTTCCATAATGTTGTAAAAGTTGGGAAGGGGTGTTCATAAAATATGAATAATGTTGTGTTAGTGAATAATTTAATGTTACAGGGACTAAAATCAAATAAATGTCATATTTTTATGCAAGATTTTATGCCCATTTCTTTGTGTTTCATTTTGTCTAAAAATGTACAACATAAATTAACCAGATACTACTTTTTTTTAAAATCCATGTGAAGTAAATTTATAGACCCAGTGAAGTTTCCAATAATTAATAAGAAGGTTGTAGTCATATTATATGAATTATATATTTTCTTCCCACCATCAATTTTTTGATATAATGGTCTACCTGATGGTTCACTTGGTTAGATAGGTTCAATTATGTAGTCTTTTCCATTATAGAAGGATGTGCCCCATTGAATGATATATGAATATTTTTAAAGGGTATGTCGATAATCAAAGTTTCACATATGGTTATAATTAATAATAATATATTTTTGAAGAATCTAGTGGATTATATACCAATTACCTATCAGATGTTGATAGCATCGACCTCCCGAAGTCTCATCACAACAAACGCCTTATGGGTGAAGGGATTTCCGGAAGAGATGTTATTAAAATTATTATCATGAAGTGGGAGAAATATCACCTTTACATTTTACATAATAGTGAAGATGTTGATCTATACATTGAATCCCACAAATCAATTATTAGACATTTAAATCCATCAATGGATGAAGGATGGATATAAAATACACATAATAAATATTTTATAGGATGGTTATGAGATTATATTTATAAAGAGTTATCTAAAAATATGAATTCTATTTTAAAAGGACTACAATGGATAGCTAGGGGACCAAATAAAAATGTTATATCATCCACTAGTTTTTTAATTAATGGTTTTACCTTCTATACAATAAAATGATAAATGTTGTACGATACAAAATAGTGGAGTTATACTTTTGGAGGAAGCAATGCACATATCTAGTTCCAAAGATAGAAATCCAATTTATTTGAATATGTCATATTTATTCATCATTGAATAGATATATGAGTTAGATTATACAACATTTAGAGTGCTAATTTTCTATTGAAAATGGTTCGACAACAAGAGCGTAGTGAAAGTTAATCAAATGGGATTCATGAAGGTGAATTTCAGTGTGGAAGGGTATAAGGATGATCCATTCATACTGTAATAAAAAATAGCGTAAGAATTTTATGTCTCGGGTTCATAAAACAAGAATTGGTCAATTATTTTGCTGGTGACTAAAACAAATATAGTTTTAGATGAAAATTCCATCAAGGATGAACCTTTCATTGGGATATCACAATTACTTCATGGAATTCCAAATATAGAAAATGTGTAGTAAATTAGAGTAAACCACAAATATGGGATTTGAATTCATGATAGATGATCCAAATACCTTTAACCATTAAAGAAAATAAAGAGAGTTAAATCATCAGGTTAAAGTTTATTTTAATATACTATGCTTTTCCACATAATATAATGTGTTCTCTACTATATTAACATAATCTAAATTAAATGTTTGACTATTCATATTGAGAATGACTTCTTCACATGATGATGTTACTAATATTGGGTAAGAATAAATGGTTGATGTTGAAACTGACGAATTATTAGGGGATCAACAACATGTTGATGGAAAAAAAATAATGATTTAGAATCACTCTATTGACTAAAATTATCAATGCAAGAAGCAAGGGTATAACATTTGAGGTTGTATAGAATTAACACGGCCAACCTGTTGACCACGACAAGTCAATATTCATTAGTTATGTTGGAATCACAATGAGAATGAATTTTTCAAATGATATAGATTTTTGGTTCAATGTACAACCTATAATAATGGAAAACATTTGGGAAGATATTTAGGGAATGTTATAATATACTTTCTCTATTTAAAATATATATATATATATATATATAATGAAATGTGGATTAAATTTTCATTATCCCTTGCAGGGTTTTTTTTATTTTAGATCATTTTTATAAGAAATATGGATTAATGGCCACTGGAAAATACCATAGAGTCTTCAGGATACTTCTTACCAAGCTTCATCTCAAGGATGACAAGGGTAAAGTAAAGTCCCACCCATCAGTTATGTATGCACACGTTATAAATAAAGAAACATGGAATGATTCCATCAGTCATTATAAGTTCCAAACCTTTTTTGGAGTTGACTCGGGCTTGATTTTAGGTACTATTTTTTCCTTATTTGATTAATTTTGTTTTGAGTTATAACTTAGGATGTGTTTGGATGGAATTTTGAAAAAAATGAAAGAAAAAGGGTTGTGTATAGTTGGTGGATGGTTAGGGAAAACGGTGCACCTCATACCAACTAAACGTGTAACCCTAGATAGAGGAGAATTGTAAGGTTAGAACATGATTTGTAAAACTATGTTACCTATTAGGAGTAACCATTCACCACTTTAAATGAGGTACATGTTTAGGAAAAACAGTACGCCCCTACCCATAAAATCATGCATAGGAATTAATTAATCCCAAAAATTAATTCTAAAATTTCATGAACCCCCTATTTAATCCCAAATTGACCCCCATTAGACCTTTGGTTGTCTTTCATGATTTTGGAGCTCTCTAGATGAATTACAGGCCTTACTGACCTCCGTTCTTTGCGATTTAAATCTGAGATTGAAGATATTCTTCCCTCCTAGTAAGTTCATCATATCCTATAGAATTCATGTTCATTCTCCTTTATTATCTCATTATTTTTTTGGGAAGTTATCTTATATTTTTCTAGATCTATTTCTAGATTTGATAAACCTATATCTTGGATATTGGATCTAGTTCTAGAATTAAGATACCTTATTTTTTTAATCTTGATTTAGGGTTTTAGATACAGATTTTTATCTACACCATTATGCTACTAAATTTTTAGGATTTTTTTGGGTGATAATTCTTCATAAAACTTGAGGTAGGTGGTATATTATTCAAATACCATAGTCTTATTATCAATTAAATTTATGTGATTTTTTAATTTCTAGATTTTGTTTAGCGGTTAGAATTCCAAATTGAATTAATTATTACAGTCAGTTAATTAATCAAGGAATTGGGGATTTGATTTAATAATGGAAATTGTGGAATATGGATAATTAATTGGTGAATAAATTATCAAAGTATTAAATTGGAAAATAGGGGATAATTAATTGTTGATTTAATTATCAAATTGTTGAATTATAAATTTAGAATAATTAATTGATGAATTAATTATTGGATGTTGATATTGTGAAATAAATAATAAATTTTTGGATTAATTAATGGGAAATATTTGGTTAATTAATTATTGAATTGATTAACAGAGGTGATATGATTAATTAATTGTTTAATTAATTAATGGAAAAGATATGGTTAATTAATTTTTTAATTAATTAAAGGGAATTGATATGATTAATTAATCATGGAAATAATTAATGGTCTTATATTAATTAATTGATGAATTAATTAATCAAAGATTGTGGTGGTTTATTGTGATAATAGGATTAATGTTGATTAATCTTGGTTGTATTGGCAATGTGAAAGCATGTGATATTGAGATATATGTGATAATTTGATATGTTATGATATGTGTGAATAAATAAAAAATAAGGTGCTAGACATGATGTTCTACACCCATGATATATATATATATATATTCATGATTGATACATGAGGTGTGAGATATGGAATGATGCTCCAAATACACACGGGGTGATAAAAAATGTGTTCTTTTCCTAGAATGTATGATAAATTTATGGGATAGGGACTCAAGCTTCAAATACCCATGGGGTGTGAGATAAGGAATGATGCTCCAAATACTCAGGGGTGATAGACATGGTGTTCTACCCTCAAAACATTGGCATTGGACTGTGGTTCCAAGTGGCCATAATAATGAATTGAAATGACATGGATAATGTAATCCCATGTTTTATACTAATTGTTAATTAAATATGTGACATGGTTTAAACCTGGAACAAGACAAAGTATGTATTGAGGTTCAGGTGTCCTTGAGAACCCGATAGTTATGTATTTAAATAAATATTAATTGATAGCGTAATAATTTTTTACTTATGCATTATACTCGTTTATTTATACAACTGTATACATTTTTATTGACTATATTTGTTTTAGAAGCCATTGGTGGTGTCCTACTGAGTTTTACTCACACCCTACTCAGGATACCTAATAGGTATCTGAATATATTTCATGGATGCAGGATAGGTTAAGGGAAAAGGACCTTTGTTAGATGGATGAGTCAGGATGGAGAATGGTTGGGGGAACCATATGTGGTTTGGGACCCTCTTGGGAGTCATTAGTGTCTTTATTTTGAGTTTTTATTTTAGACACTAGACATGTACATTAACATGGCATGTTTTCTCCTTTAATTTGGATATTTTATTTCCTACTTTGATTGACTTGTGATATTGGTATTGTTATGGTTATATGTAATTCCTCTATTGATTATTCATTTTCTATGGGGTATTACTCTAATAAAAGATGGTATAGTCTCCCCATTATTGACTTATCAGAAACTCACTACTAGTTGGTAGCCTATAGCGTATGGGAAGGCACACTTGAGGTTATGTGGTGGTCCGGATTAGGGAATCAATGTGTGTCACCTGAGTGGGGAAATTAAATAGGTAATAGAGGAGTTTTATTTTCTTTTTCTTTTCTATTATTATTTAGTAAAGGTAGAAAGGATACTAGTAAGAGTTGTGCCTTGGTAATGAGCTCGTGCATGGGAGTTGAAAACCCAAATATGGGGGGAAACCCAAGTACCTAAGGTGGGAATTATTGGTATCATTGCTCGTTGTTGCAGTTGAATATTATTTCACCTCAAGTGACGCACTTGTTGTGTGATGTGATTATTGTTTCTGAAAATTGTTGATAATTGACTCATGGACTAACATGGAATGAGAGTTGAGTTTTCATGCATCATTCTAGGGACTCAGGATTATTTTGTGACATGCATCATTTTAGTCATTCACAGGAAATAGGTTTTTGGGTATGTTGTTGAAATTAAATTTGTTTCCTTTATTTTTCAAGTTGAAATAAAAAATACGCCTAACGTGAAATTTATAATTGAAAAAAATGATACAAAATGTGAAAAAATAGGTGTGTAATATGAAAAATTGAACAATGAGAATATATTTACCCTTGTTAATCAGTACCTAGGTGTATGATGGTTAAAGGTAGTAATAGCACCTCAGTTTTGACCATGTAGAGAGGTTTGGGGAAAATAATTTTTGTTACTTGTTATGATTTTACTCTTACGTAAATGTGATAAGGTTGTGTTATATGCTCTAAGAAATGTGTTTTGAATTATAAAGATATACCTCCATAATGAAATATTTTGATAGGATGATAGGAATATATGGCTATAGATGCACCACCAGTAGTGGAACATGAGGCATTGATAGTTCTAGTTGAGAAAGTAGGGAAGCAGTTCCAAGAGAACTTCTCTTGTTTCATGAAATCAGTAGAAAACGTCCCAAATAGGGTTGTTAAAATCATGTAATACCTAACAAGAGAGTTCTAGTTGTAGCACCATCTAACCTTTACTGGATAAGGTGGACTCTAGGGTGATGAGTTTTCGATTGAGTCTTTTTAGGCTATACTTGACCAATTGGAGAATCGTGCTACAAAGAGAGTCAAGCTGGTTTCTTATATGATATATGGTTAGGTGATGTGTTAGTGGGACATCTAGAATGAAGATGGAAAGATAGAGACTATGGAGTGGAAGGAAATTTAGGATAAGTTCTTTGATCACTTTAATCTGGAGATGCTTAGGCAGGAAAGAGCAGCTGAGTTTATGAGATTGACTCAGGGGATCATATTCATGATGGACTGTGATGGATGCTTCACTGATTTACATTTCTTTTCTCCGGTGTTATTGGAATACGATGTTACTTTATAAAAATGATTTTAGGATGGAAATAAGTGTTAAATTAAGTGCCAAGTGAATATCTTTAAGTTAAATAATTTTTCATTATTGGTAAATTAGGCACTCGTTTCAAAGGGGAACCTGAAGTAGGATTCCAATGGTGGATAGTTGGTTTCTTCTGGATGATATGGAGGTACGTATTCCGAGTGAAGGAAGCTTAATTATAAGAATTTCTCTCATAGCAGTGGAAATAAAAGTGTCCAATTAGGTTGATTAGTTATGCAGGATATTACCCAAGTTCTTTGCCACTAGTGTGGTAGGTTGGGGAACTTCTGTAAACAATGTACCCAACCATCAGTGGAGTGTTGAGGCTATGGTGAGATGGGACATCTATAGAGGTTATGTAGGAACCTGAGGTATATGGTTAGTGATGGGGGAGCTAGAGAGAACTAGAGTGTAGGAAGAGGGTTGTATTCACCATATCCGTCTAGAAATTGGATCTCTACTGGCTAAGGTGGCAGAGGTAGTGGACATAGTGCTTCTAGGAAAGAGTGACCATATCAACAGTGTGGGGAAACTCAGGGGAGACTAACTACATCATAGGGAACAAGGGCAGGACAATTACATGCAGTGCAGCCTACACTTTTGAATAGTGAGGTCAGACCATTAATAACGAGAGATACTATTCTTCTAGATTCTACATTATCTAGTTCCCTATTTTATAGTGGTGCTACTCATTACTTTATATTTGTAAAAAAATTAATGGTTTGAGCCTGGCGGTGGAGTTTTTGAGCGGGACAATGATGATAGATACACCTTTAAAAGTACAGTCTCGAGACATCTCTTTGTGTAAGGGATGTTCTCTTGATATTGGATAGTATCTATTTTGTTGGATATTTATATTCTTAACATGTCAGTCTTAGACCTAATTATGGGTATGGGCTTTCCAGTCACATACTGAGCCCGCATTGATTGTTATCAAAGGAGAGTGACTTTTATGTCTCCTAAGGATGAAAACTATATTCTTTATGTATAATGGGATATCTAGGTAGGTAGTGTAGGTCCAATTTCACATCAACTGGGAGATCACACAACCCATGTTTCTAGTATTTTTATGGATGATGGAGGTGTGGAATAAAATTTCTTTCCACCAACAGTGAAACAATTTCAAAAAAAAATTCTTGAAGACTTCATAGGGATACCACTTGAGAGAGATGTGGAATTCACTATTGATATCATGTTGTAGGTTGATCCAGTTTCAATTCCACCTTATATAATGGCACTGATATAGCTTCAAGAGCTCAAGATGCTGCTAGAAGAGTTTGAGGATAAGGGATTCATCCATCTGAGTATGTCTCCTTGAAGTTCTCCAGTGTTGTTTGTAAATAATGATGAAGAGACTCTATGCTTGTGTTTTGATTACTGTAAGTTGAACCGAATGGATGTGAATAACCAGTATCCTCATCCATGTATCAATGATAAATTTGACTATTTGAGAGGAGATTGTGCATTCTCAATGATCGAATTGAGATCAGGGTGTCATCAACTGATATTTCAGACTTTTGATATATCGAGGACTACTTTCATAAGTAGGTATAGACTATATGAGTTCATCATAATGTTTTTTGGGTTGAATAATTCACCATTAGTGTTTTTGGTATTGATTAATAGAATTTTCCATTTGTATCTAGATAAATTTGTGGTTGTATTTGTGGATGATATCTTAGTGTACTACAAGACTCATAATGATCATTCCCAGCACCTTAACATCATCCTGAGTACATTGAGAGAGCATTTTCTCTACTCTAATATATCTAAGTGCTAGTTTTGGATCAATCAAGTACCCATCTTGGGTAAGATAATCTCAAAGTAAGGTGTGTCAGTAGACCTGTAGAAAGTACAAGAAGTGGTTTCTTGGGAGCATCCTAAGAATGTTTTTGATATCCATAGATTTATGGGGTTAGTTGGATACTATAGGAGGTTTATCCAAAAAATTTCTCATTTGGAAACACTGTTTATAGGCTTGACCAAAAAGGGGATAAATTTTTATTGGTTGGAAGCTTGGGAGAATTCCTTCCAGAAGATGAAGAAGCAGTTGACATTGGCACTAATATTGATCATACCTGAGTCAGGTGAGTAGTATACGGTGTATTGTGATGATTTTGGTATTGTACTTGGAGTATTGTTGATGTAAGGAGATCAGGTTGTGGCGTATGGTTATCAGTAGTTGAGGCCTCATGAATGGAACTAACCAACACACAACCTTGAGTTGGAAGATTTTGATTATGATTTGAAGTGTTGGAAGCATTATCTATTGGGTGAAAAGTTTACATTGTATACTGATCACAAGATCTTGAAGTACATCTTTTCATAATGAGATTTGAATCTCTATAAATGGAGATATGTTGATTATATACATTCATTTTATTTTGATCTACCATATATTCTCATAAAAGAAAACAATGTGGTTGATGCTTTGAGCAGGAAAACTTGGAATCAGGCAGTTCAAGAGTCTAGTGATGAGTGTAAGATGATGACCTTACAAGTTGAAATGCATAATGTGGTTCAAGAGAGTTAGCAGAATATATATGAATTTTGTATCTATTTCAGTGGATTCTACAATTTTGAGCTAGATTAGATACAAGAATTATGATGATCCAAAGTGTTTAACCATGAGGGAAAGCCTAGAAAGTTGGGAGTCACCTTCCAATTAGAGCATAGATGAGGATGAGATCATTTATGTAAGGAATAAGGTTATTGTTCCTATGAGCATTTGATAGGAGATAAAGCAATAGTTTCATTCCTTGAAGTGGGTGGTACACCTATGTGTGACCAAAATGTATTGTGACCTACAGCGACAATTTTGGTACCCGAACATGAAAAATGAGATAGCAGGTTTTGTGACATGATGCTTCACCTATCAGCAGGTGAAGGTAGAGCATCAATGACCTTGTGGATTTCTATAATTGTTGGATATTCTGAAATGGAAGTGGGATGACGTGACCATGGACATTATGGTAGGTCTCTTGAGGATGCCTCAGATGAATGATGTTATTTGGGTTGTTGTGGATCAATAAATTAAAGTATCACATTTCTTACCTATATGGGAGACTTTCCCAATGGAGAAGTTGGGTGTTTTTTATGTCCAAGAGATAGTTCGCCTACATGGCGTGCCATATAGTTTCAAACCACAACTTGTGCTTTACCTCGTTCTTCTGGAAAGGCTTATAGACAACACTCGGTATGCGGGTGTTATTGAGTACGGCTTTCCACCCACAGATAGATGGGAGGTTGGAACATAATATATAGGTGATTGAGGATATGTTGTGATCTTATGTCCTAGAATTTGAATTATCTTGGGAGAAGAACTTAGATTTGGTGGAGTTTTCCTATAACAACACTTATGAAGAAACTATATAGATGGAACCATACGAGGCTTGTTATGGTAGGCTATGTAGATCACCTTTATACTGGATAGAGGTAGGTGAGTTTGAGTTGTTGGTACTGAGCCATCTAAATGAGATGTTAGAAGAAGTACATATGATTCAGAAATGTATGGCTATAGCTCAGAGTAGACAGAAGTCGTATGCTAACAGATGTCGATGACCCCTAGATTTTATAGAGGGTGATCGTGTATTCCTTCAGGTGTCACTTAAATTGGGTCATCATAGGATACAAAGGTAGGGAAAGTTGGCACCAAGTTTTTTTTGGATCTTTTGAGGTTGTGGAGAGAATTGGGTTTTTGGTATACTAATTGGATCTTCCATAGAGATACGGGGCTATGAACGATGTTTTCCATGTATCACAACTACAACGTTATCACCCCGACCATTCTCATATGACCTATTTGGATGAGGTTGACCTTAGGATAGATAAATCCTTTGATGAGCATCTGATATTTTTTCTTGGTCATAGTGAGAAATTATTGTGGGGAAATGCTTTGTTGATATTTCATGTGTTGTGGAAACATAGGTGTGTGTTGGAGGAAACATGGGAAAGAGAAGTAGATATGAGGGCTCAATGGCGCAATATTTTTTGCTCGGAATCATAGTGATGCTTGGGAGGGTAGCTTAAGGGCAAGTTGTTATAGGGTGGGGAGATTGTATGATCCCAAACTTTTTTAGACTTGACTCAAGCATGATTTTAGGTAATATTTTGTTCTTATTTGAGTACTTTTTTCTTAGGTTATAACTTGGGGTGCGTTTGGGTGGAATTTTGAGAAAAATGAAATAAAAGGTCTATGTACAGTTGTCGCACAGTTAGGGAAATCCATGCAACCCATCCCATCTAATCATGCAACCCTAGATAGAGGGGAATTCTATGATTAGTGCATAGTTTTTCAAACTATGTAACCTCTTAGTTATACGCATTCACCCCTATAAATGAGGCGCATGGTTTATGCACACAGTTATGAAAAATCATGCACCCCAACCCAACAAACCATGTGTGGGAATTAATTAAGCCCAAAAATTAATTCTAAACTTTTATGAACCCCCTAAATAACCCCAAATTGACCCCCATTCGACCTTAGGTGGTATTTCATGATTTTCGAGCTCTCTGGAAGAATTTTTAGCCTTCTTGAACTTTGTTCTTCATGATTCAAAGCCCATATCAAATATCTTCTTACCTCCCGGTAAGCGGATCCTATTATATTTCATTATCGTTCATCCTCCATTATTTTCTCATTATTTTGGTGGGAAATTATCTTGTTTTTTGATAGATCTAGATATAGATTTAATGAATCTAGATCTAGTATTGTGGATCTAGATCTATAATTAAGATAGCTTGTTTTTTTAATCTTGATTTAGGGTTTTAGATCTGGATTTCAATCTACATCATTGTGTTACTCTATTTTTGGGATTTCCATTAGCGATCGTTCTTCATAAAACTTGAGGTGGGTGGTCTATTATTCAAATCCCATAGTCTTATTATAAATTATCTTTATGTGACTGTATAATTTCAAGATTTCATTTAGTGATTGGAATTCCAAATTGAATTAATTAATTCTTTCATTTAATTAAATAAGGAATTGGGGATTTGATTGAATAATGGATGTTTTGGAATAGGGATAATTAATTGGTGAATTAATTATCAAAGTATTGAATTAGGAAATCAAGAGAAATTAATTGTCGAGTTAATTATCAAATTGTTGAATTGTAAATAGAGAATAATTAGTTGGTGAATTAATTATTAGATATTGATATTTTGAAATGAATAATTAATTATTGAATTATTTAATGGGAAAGATTAGGTTAATTATTGTTGAATTGATTAAGAGAATAGATAATTAATTGTTGAATTGATTAAGATAGGAGATATTATTAATTAAGTGTTGAATTAATTAATGATAAAGATATGGTTAATTAATTTTTTAATTAATTAATGGGAATTGATATGAATAATTAATCATGTAATTTAATTAATGGTCTTAAATTAATTAATTGATGAATTAATTAAAGGAGGATTGTGGTGGTTAAGTGTGATAAGAGGATTAATGATGATTAATCATGGTTGTCGTGACAATGTGAAAACATTTGATATTGAGGTACATGTTATAATGTGATATGTTATGATATGTGTGAATAAATGAGAAATAGGGTGCTATACATGATGTTCTACAGCCATGATATATAAATGTGTGTGTGTGTGTGTTCATGATTGATAAATGAGGTGTGATACATGGACTGATGCTCCAAATACTCAAGGGGTGATAGACATAGTTTTCTTCACCTACCATGTATGCTAAATGTATGGGATAGGAATGGATGCTCCAAATACCCATGGGATGTGAGATAAGGACAGATGCTCCAAATACTCACGGGGTAATACATATGGCATTCTACCCCTAAAACATTGTAATTAAGACTATGGTTCCAAGTGTCCATAATAATGAATTGAAATAGAATGGATAATGTAATCCCATGTGTTATATGAATTTTGAATTTAATATGTGACATGATTTAGACCTGGCATGATCTGAAGAAGGTATTGAGGTTGGGTGTCCTCAATAACCTAGTAGTTTTTTTTTTAAAGTTAGGGTCGAAGCATCAATTTATTATTTAAATAAAATACTTCTTTAAGACTGGGTATAAGGAGACCCATTGCATAGCCCGAAGGCCCAAAGCCAAGTGGCCTGAATACAAGGCTTAAATGCCCATTTTTTGGCCCAAAGGACCCCTCGGTGAACAGTACTGCTACAGTACCCGTGATGGTACAGCCGCTACTACAGTATCGCTGCCGCTACAGTTCCTAAAACAGTTCCCCTACTGCTATAGTGTTGTCACTGCTATAGTCCCACCACTGCTACAGTACTCTGCTACAGTGCTACTACAGTGCCCAAAAATTCAACCTTGCTCGGATTTGATCCTGGGTCTTTTGGGTGCCAAGAAATAGCCTATACCACATGGGTACAGGCTTGTTGGCACCTGGTGGTTATGTAGTTAAATATAGATTAATTGATAATGTAATAACTATTTACTTATACATTGTACCCATTCCTTTATAAAAATATATGAACTTTTATTGACTTTATTTGTTTTAGACACCATTGGTGGTGGCCTACTGAGTTGTACTCACACCCTACTAGGGCTGTCTGATTGGTACCCAAATAAATTTCGTGGATGTAGGACAGGTCAAGGGTAGAGGTCTTATATTAAATGGTTAAGTCAGGATGGATCATGTTTGAGGGAACCATGCATGGTTCAGAACCCACTTTGGATTCATTGTTGTCTTTCTTTTGAGTTATCATTTTAGACACTTGACACATACATTATCATGGCATGTTTTATTCTTTAGTTTGGATATTTTATTTCTTGGTTTGATTGAGTTTTGATATTGGTATTTTTATGGTTACATGTTATTCCACTGTTGATTATTTATTTTAGCTGGTGTATTACTCTGATAAAAGAGGTCATAGTATTCCCATGATTAACTTATCATAACCTCACTACTAGTTGGTAGCCTCTAAAATATGGGGAGGCACACTTGAGGTTATGTGGTAGTCCCTCTCAGGGCACCAGTGTGTGCCACCCAGGCCAAGAAGTTACAGTCATCATGATGAGAAATAATTTTAGGTGAATTGTAGCTGATAATATATTATTTGAAATTATTTTTTTATCCAATTTGATTCAAAATTATTAATTTATGAAACAAAAAAGGAGTGCTAAAAATAAACAATGTTCATCAAAACCAATGTACCCCTATCATAAAGCAAGGATGGGATATTCTTCACTAAAAAATAAAATGGTATACATTTCAAATATATCGAAAAATTTTATGTGATATGAAAAAATATATATTTATTTGTTTATATACAGATTGATGAATCAAAATCCAAATCTACTTCCATACCACTTCATGTGTTGTGGAATGATGACCATATAAATAAAGATGGTAAACTAGTTAATGAAAACACATAAGCAGTATGGGAAACATGTGTAAGTATGACATAATAGTAATTCATTATGATTTATAATATTATTATATAAAAATATCTATTTATGTTTATATGTTTTTTATATGGATTAGACACAAGAATTGGTAGTTACCATGCAAGAAGAAAAACTACTTTTAGTACCTTTGAATTGGATGGAACAATGTAGTCATGTTATCGGTATAGGTTTTGGAGTGTCACCTCAAATATATTTTGAGAAGAAAAAACTACAAGAAGATACATATCAAATGATGAAAGTGATTAAATAAAAAATAGATGTTTTGAAATATATTATTATTTAGTCTGTTTTACCATACTAATATATGTGAATGATTGAAGTGAACTGGCAGTGGAACAAATATCATCACATGGAGAGATAAATGACCCCACTAGCTTTCAGTAATGTCATTCCCCTCAACCACATACCTTACCCAAGAAAATAAATTTTTTCATTACTCTTCCTCCTAAATGTGAATCAAACAACTTTTGATAATTTTTTTTTACTAAAATTATATAGGGTAAAGTTTCATGTGTTTTTTATTTATAAAAACCCTTGAATTTCATTTTTGTGAGGGGTACGGTGCATAATATTCTGGGAGACATGATTCATAACAAAGAACTCCCAAAATATCTCATAATAGTGCAGATTGAAGCAACTCAAGAGAAAAGTACTGAGTCTCCTATTCCAATTGATGATTTAGATATTACAATGGTCAATGATGCTATTGTAACTTTTGTATCATGGCCATATGATCTTATAAAGATACATTAGGTATGTCATTAACATTTTTTTCAAAATTAAAACATGTAACAGTTGATTAAAAAGGTTTGAAGTAAGGTATAGTATTATAAACAGATAAAACTATGGGGAAACATAAGTTCAGATCAAGAAAATCTAGTGAATCCACCAAGAAAAAAAGGACCTTCAAGGAGTACCTTTTCCCTGCCAGTTTTACTACATCATATATTAACATTACAAGTTCATGTAGAAACCACATTAAAAGATGAATATGTGTCCTAAATTCAATATGAATAATAAAAATAAGTAAATTTCATTATATACGTGTTTGGTCTTGAGAGTATAAATGAGATTCTGAAGTTTGAATGTCTAGGAGTATCAGTTCTAAATACAGACATGAGGTAAATTTTCATAATCGATATGTCCAAATTATGATCTATTATGTTAATTAAAGTTAACAACTATTTATATTTTCTACAAGCATTTATATTACTACTATATAAATGGAAACCCATGTGAAGAAAATTTTGGATTCGTTAATCCAAGTATTATTTATAAGGAATAAATTTCTTTGTGGTTAGAACAAATTGATAACAAAAAATATTATCTATGGAATTTGAGTAGAAAATAACAGATGACATACACTTGTTGATTCATACAACATAGGGGTAAAACTCTACAATCTAATCATATAAAATATATTTTTCTTTTTTTTATTACTTGTTTTTTTAGGGATAACTAGATGTTGATCACATCCAATTTTGTTACCCCATATGTTTATTTTTTCGATATAATGCATGGATTTCTATAAAACCAACCACACGGGATGTGTATTCTGAATTTTTAATGCACTAAAAATCAAAATTTTATATATATAAATCTAATTATATGTTTCATTTTTTTAACAATACTTTTTTTATGATAGGGTGATCTATAAATATAGTATAAATCATGGTATGAGGTCAGTGACTGAACATAAGAAGTATATATATTTCTTCATATGGAAACATATTAAGGTATATATAGAAATATTTAACTATCTAAAAAAATTAAAACAATTTACTCATTTTTTTAATATTTTTATAGTGTATGAAGGAAGACAACAACAAAAATTGTGGATATTATGTGTTAAAATTTATTAAAGACATCATATACCATCAAAATACTAGCATCACAGAACAAGTTATTTCTGAAGTTAATTACAATTTCCTTAAAAAAAATCTTAATCATTTTTTGTCTATATTTTCTCAGTACTATCGAGATTTCCAATAATATATGTACTAAAAATAAGAAGTAAATTTGTTTAGTGATGGGTAGTGAGATTTCATGGTGTCGGAATGTTTGTTGACGCCAAATTTAGGTGATTACCTACTATTTTTTTAATCTAGAATAGGCTGTAACCATACAGATACACATGTTATGTTATGAATTAGTATTATAAAGCTTATATATTATTTTTGATCTATTTATCAAGGAGAAGTATAATAGAGGAAATCAATTTTTTTATAAATGAATGGGAAGAATATGTGGTGTTAGAATGTATATAGACATCATTAAGGAGTTACTTACAACTATTAATTTATTTAATTTTATCATAGTTTTATCTATTTTTTAGGTAAATTTACTTATCATTTTTACTCATACTCATTTTTTAAAATTCACACATTAGTTCAAAATACACGTCACATGATCAAAACAAAGAAAAAAATTCATATTGTTTTGATACTTTAGGAAAATGATCCATAAGTAAATTTTTATGTGTATTAATTGACCACACATCAACATGACACATGATGTGGTTGGTATGAATTGAATTGTGTGTTTTCAATATAAAAAGTTTCATTTTAGTTTAAAACCCATATCACATAGAAAAAAAAAGAGAAAATGGGATTGAATTTTTTTCAAAATTTTAGACAATAATCCATAATTCAATTGGTATGTATAAGAATCGACCACACATAAATCCAACACATGATGTGGTCGGTATGACACTAATTACAATTTTTCAATATAAAAGTGTCATTTTAGTTTAAAATGTGAAGCACAAAGCCAAAACTAAGAAAATAATATTAATTTTTTTAAAACTTTAAGAAAAAATCCATAATTCATTTTTCATGTGTAGAAATTTATTGCACACCAATATGATACACGATGTGTTTAGTATGACTCTAAGTACGTGTTTTCAATATAAAAGTCTCATTTTAGTCAAAAATGCATGTCACATCCCTAAAACAAAGAAAACAAGAATGAATTGTTTTTAAACTTTATGAAAATGATTTATAATTTATTTTTGATGTGTAGTAATCAACCTCACATCAATAATACACATGATGTAGTTGGTATGACTCAAAGTGCATGTTTTTAACAAAAAAGTCTCATTTTTTGTTTAAAATGGGTGTCACGTCACTAAAACTAATTAAAAAAGATCATATTATTTTCAAACTTTAGGAAAACGATCCATAATTAATTTTTTGAGGTGTAGAAATTGACTGCACTTCAATCTAACACACAATGTGGTCAGTATGACTCGAAGTGCGTGTTCTTAATACAAAAATGAAATTTTAGTTTAAAAAATATATCATATATCCAAAACTGAGAAAAACATATCATAATGTTTTCAAAATATAGTAAAATGATCCATAATTCATTTTTGATATAAATGAATTGATCTCATGTCAATATGACAGCATATGTGGTTGTTATGATTATAATTATGTGTTTTAAATATAAAAGTTTTATTTTAGTTAAAAATGGATATCACATATCCAAAACAAGGAAAACAAGAATGGATTATTTTAAAATTTTAGTAAAATAATCCATAATTCATTTTTCATGTGTAGGAATTGAATTCACACCAATCTGATACATGATGTGGTCAGTATGACTCGAAGTACATGTTTTCAATATTAGTGACATTTTAGTTTAAAATGCATCACATATCCAAAATCGAGAAAATGATCTTGTATTTCTTTAAAACTTTAGAACAATGATCTATAATTCATGTTGGATGTGTATGAATCTAATACAAGTCAATATGACACCCGATATGGTTCATATGACTCAAAATGTGTGGTTTCAATATAAAATTTTCATTTTAGTTTAAAATGTGTGTTGCATCACCAAAAATGAGAAAACAATATTCAATTATTTCAAAAATTATGAAAAAAATACATAATACATTTTTGACTTGTAGGAATTGACCGCAAATCAACCCAAGACATGATCTGGTTGGTGTGACTTAAAGTTCATGTTTTCAATACAAAAGTGTCATTTTAGTTTTAAACATGCATCAAATATCCAAAACCAAGAAAATGAGTTTGTATTGATTTAAAAATTTAGTAAAATTTTCCATAATTCATTTTTTGACATATAGGAATTGACTGCATGTCAATATAACACTTGATGTGGTGAGTATGACTCTAAATAAATATTTTCAACATAAAAAGTTTCATTTTCGTTTAAAATGCGCATCACATAAACAAAACCAAGAAAAATAGATCATATTGTTTTCAAAATTTATTAAAATTATCTATAATTCATTTATCACATGAAGGAATTGATTTCATGTCAATATGACACATGATGTGGTCGGTATGACTCGAAGTATGTTCTTTCAATATAAAAGTGATATTTTAGTTTAAAACACATCACATATCCAAAACCAAGAAAATGAGATCATATTGTTTTAAAACTTTATTATAATGATTCAGAATTCATTTTTGACATATAGTAATTGAAAACACATCAATTTGACACCTGATGTGGTCATTATGACTTGAAATGCGTGTTTCTATATAAAAGTGTCATTTTAGTTTAAAATGTGATTCACATCACCAAAACTAAGAAAATGAGCTCATATTGTTTTAATGAATTAGTAAAATGATCCATAATTCATTTATGATGTGTAAAAATCAACTGCACCTCAATCTGACACACGATGTGGTTGGTATGACTCAAAATTCATGTTTTCAATATAAAAGTGTCATTTTAGTTTAAAACATGTTTCACATTGCCATAACTAAGAAAACAATCTCGTGTTATCTTCAAAATTTATGAAAATTATCCATAATTAATTTTTGATATGTAGGAATTTACGTCACATCAATCCAACACATGATGTGGTTAATAGGACTCAAAGTGTGTGTTTTTAATACGAAAGTTTCATTTTAGTTTAAAACATGCATTAAATAGAAAAAACTAAGAAAAAAAATTTGGGATTATTTTCAAACTTTAAGAAAATGATCTATAATTCATTTTTGATGTGTAAGAATCCACTTCAAATCAATATAACACCTGATGTGGTCAGTATGACTCTAAGTACATATTTTCAATATAAATGTTCCATTTTATTTTAAAACACATGTCACGTCGCCAAAACTAAAAAAACGGGATCATACTGTTTTCAATGCTTATAAAAATGATCTATAATTTAATTTTTGATATATAAGAATCAATTTTATGTCAATATAACACGTTATATGTTTAGTATTAATTGAATTGTATGTTTTAAATACAAAAGTGTAATTTTAGTTTAGAACATGTGTCGCATTTCCAAAACTGATAAAACAAGCTTAGATTTTTTTTAAAACTTTAATAAAATGATCCATAATTTATTTTTTACATGTATGAATTGATCTCACAACAATTTGACACACGATGAGATTATTATGACTCAAGGTTCATATTTTCAATATAAAAGTGCAATTTTAGTTTAAAACACGCATCAAATAGCCAAAACCAAGTAAATGAGAATTGATTGCTTTTAAAAAAAATTAAAATAGTCCATAATTTATTTTTGATGTGTAATAATTCACTTCACATCAATCCAACACAATATGTGACTGATATTTCTCAAAGCATGTGTTTGAAATTTAAATATGTCATTTTAGTTTAAAACGCACATCGCTAGACAAAATCAGAAAAATGAGCTCTGATTATTTTCAAACATTAGTAAAACAATCCATAATTTATCTTTTGATGTGTATAAATTGACCGCACATTAATCAAACACACGATGTGATCATTGTGACATGAAGTGCATGTTTTTAATATATAAGTGTCATTTTAGTTTAAAACGTGCATCACATAGGAACAACTGTGAAAAAATATCATATTTTTTTCATAATTTATCTTATATTACTTAATTAATTTCCTTATCATTTTTATCTAATAGTTATTTAGTTAATTTTAACTAAGATAATTCTTGAAGATGAACATGAATTGGGGTGACGGTTTAAGACTTGTTCTCCAAAAGAATGTTCTCTTGAATTGACTCACATATGTAGTGAGTTTTTTATCACATAAAAAATTTAAGAGAACCTTATTTTGAGAACAACAATAAATGGCATGATATTTAAGAATAAACTACAACTCAATCCAAAACATGGTGTTCCTATTTTGACTCAAAGTATATGTTTTGAGTTTAAGCTTAAAACTTTATTTTTAATTTATATCTTTAGAGTATTACTAACATAAGAATTGTTTTCTTATATAGGTGCATTATTTTTTCAATATGGTGTGGTTTTTTCAGCAACTAATAGCATGATCGGGGGTCGGGGCCAAAGAAAAATGAACATTGATGTTTTTGAATGTCTATGATAAATTGTACTTACTCATGTAATTGTACAAACCAATGTTTGAAATGTCTATAATATAGTGTTTTTTTATTGGTGGTGTAAATTTTATTTCAATTAAATTCTATATTTTCACCCAGTATATTCTCACTTTATTTATTATTATAGTGTGATATAATTTTAATAGCACAGTGCAGAAGTATGCCCCTATATCAACATTAGTAATCGTGCTGATAAAATAACCCTTTATCAGTGCTTTTTTAGTACTGAAAAAGGCCTAGGGATTTTAAGGGCGCTCCTTTTATTATAACTTTTTGCTCTAATAAATCCCTATTACATCTCTATTAAAGGCATTATGTGTAGTTGTGATTCCCTTCACATGATAGAAATTAGTTGGATAATTAATATATGAGATATTCTTGGATGGTTCCTAGTTTCCCTTGGAACTAATCAAAGAAAATATTTTAATGTACTTTTTCTTAACTATTATAAATATCATTTTAAATTTATAAATTCATGATGAGTTTTATTTAACAACACCATATTCACCTTCCAAAAATCAATAATGAATGATTTGAAAATACATGCACTACTACAGATAGTGCTTTTATAAGCGCTAGAAATCACTTTTATCAGTGTTAAAAAATGAACTATTAATCTAAGTGCCATTAAAAGGGATTCCATTTTACCATTTATAACAAAAGAGATGATAAAGGACCATTTTATCAGTGCTAAAAAAGGTATTGATAACAGGGGTCTTTTATCGGTGATAAAAAATGATGATAAAACTAAAAAACAAAAATTCTATAAATTCGAAGGGGGGGACTAACCCCCTTTTATCAGTGATCTATTCACTAATAAAAAATGCACTTTTAACAGTGGTAAAAATGTTCATTGTCATTTATTAAAATATATTACTACCTAAGAGATATTAAAATCCCTCATCCTTTATCGATGTTGGAAAAAAGTGTTAATAAAGGTACCCTTTATCAATGCTTCCAAAAAACACTGATAGAGAACTCTTTGGTCAGCGCTTTTTGGAAGTATTGATAAAGGGTAAATTTATAAGTTCTATATGAAGCACTAATAAAGGTTATATTTATCTATTCTAGATGAAGTTTTGATAAAGGTTCCCTTTATCAGCACTTTATGTAGCACTGATAAAATCTATTCCATTTGCTACACAGCTGCAGCCCTACAATAGCCATGCATTGGTCTTGTAAAATCAAACCTAATCTGAATACATAAAAAAGAATAGAAATATACAAAAAAATAAAAGTGAAAATATATAATTTAATTGAAATAAAATCTACAACACAAATATTATAGAAAAAACGCAATATTATAGAAATTTTAAACATTATTTTGTAAAATTACATGAGTAAGTACAAATTATCATAGACATTAAAAAACATCAATGTTTATTTTTCTTTGTCCCCCGACCCTCAATCATGATATTATTTTCTGAACAAACCATCCTAACATGAGAAAATTAATTCACCTATATAAGAAAATAATTCTTATATTAGTAATACTATAAAAAATAAATTAAACCTAAAGTGTCAATTTTAAACTAAAAACATATACTTTGAGTCATATCGGTCACACCGTGTATAGTCTTTAGGTGAGGATCATTCTTACACAACACCAATGACTTATGGATAGTTTTCCTGGAGTATCAAAATAATATGAATGTGTTTTATTGGTTTTGATTATGTCACTAATCTTTTTTTACTAAAATGTCAATTTTAAATAATAAATACACACTTGGAGTCATAAACATCACATCGTGCATCGGATTGAGGTGTGGCTAATTTCTACACATAAAAAATGACATATGGATTATTTTTCTAAATTATAAAATAAATATGAGTGTATTTTCTTGGTTTTGAGTATATCACTTGTGATTTTTACTAAAATATCATTTAAAACTAAAAACATGCGCTTTGAGTCATATCGGTCACACCATGCATCAGATTGATGTGAGGCTAATTACTAAACATCAAAATTGACATATAGATTTTTTTTCATAAAGTATCAAATCAATCCAAGTGTGTCTGTTTATTTTTGAGTATTTCACTTTTTTTTTACTAAAATTGCATTTTAAAATGACAACACACACTTAGAGTCATACCAGTCACATTAGGTATCTGTTTAATATAACACTAACTCCTACACCTCACAAATGACATAATAATTGTTTTCCTAAATTATCAGTACAATCCAAGCATTTTTTCTCAGTTTTTAGTGAGTAACACATGTTTTGAAATAAAATGTCAATATTAAGCTGATAACAAACAATTTGAGTCATACTATGAACACCATGTATTGGATTAAGGTTTAGATGATTCCTATACATCAAAAATGTCTGAGGGTCATTTTCACAAAGTATCAAAACAATCCTAATATGTATGATTTGTTTTGAGTATATCACTTTCCTTTTTTACTAAAATTTCAATTTTAAACTCAAAGAACACAATTTGAGTAAAACCAGTCGCACCATATATAGGATAGAGGTGAGAACAGTTCTTACACATCACAAATGACTTATGGATTTTTTCCTAAAGTACCAAAATCATAAAAATGAATTTTCTTGGTTTTGAGTATGTCACTTTTTTATTTTATTAAAATGTAATTTTAAACTAAAAATATGAACTTTGAATCATACCGATCATATATTGTGTCGATTTTATGTGAGATTGATTCCTACATGTCCAAAATTAATTCAGGAATGTTTTCCAAAATTATCAAGACAATTAGAGCTTTTTTTATCAGCATTTAGAGAGTGACACATGTTTTGAACTAAAATTTAAATTTTAAACTGATAACGGAAAATTTAAGTCATATCCGGCGCATTGTGTATCATATTGAGGTGAGGCTGATTCCTACATGTCAAAAATGACTTATATATAATCCTCCTAAAGTATAACAACAATATGAATGTGTTTAATAAATTTTGAGTATATCACTTGTCTTTTTTACTAAAATGTTAATTTTAAATTAAAAGACACACTTGGAGTCATACTGGTCACATCATGCATCGGATTGAGGTGTAGTTTATTCTTAAAAATAAAAAATGACTTGTGGATTGTTTTTAAAAAGTATCAAAACAATCTGAATACATTTTATTGGTTTTGAATATGTCACTTTTTTTTAACTAAAATTTCATTTTAAACTAAAAACATGGAGTTTGAGACATACTGGTCACACCGTGCATCAGATTGATATGAATCTAATTACTACACATCAAAAATTACTTATGGGTCATTTTATTGAAGTATTAAAACAATTAGAATGTATTTCCCCTTTTTTGAGTATGTCACTTTTTTTACTAAAATGTCATTTTAAACTAAAAACATTCACTTTGAGTCATATCGGTTACATCATGTGTCGGTTTGATGTGATAATGGTTCATAAATGTCAAAAATAAATTATGAATCATTTTTATAAATTAACAAAATAATATAAGTGTTTTTTCTTAGTTTACACTTGGTTTGAACTAAAATGTAAATTTTAAACTAATAATGAACAGTTTTAGTAATACCAGGCACACCATATATAGGATTGAGGTTTGTATGATTCCTACACATCACAAATGACTTAGCGATCATTTTCCTCAAGTATTGAAATAATATAAATGTTTTTTCTCAGTTTTAAGTATGTCACTTTTCATTTTTACTAAAATTTCAATTTTAAACTCTAAACCACACAGTTTGAGTAATACCAGTCACACTGTGGATTGGATTAAGGTGAGGATGATTCTTATATGTAAAAAAACTTACCAATAATTTTACAAAAGCATAAAAACAATACTAATTCATTTTCTCAATTTTTAGTATGTCACTTTTTTTACTAAAATGCCATTTTAAATTGAAAACCCACATTTTGAATCATACTGGTCACATCGGGTGTCGGTTTTATGTGAGAATGATTCATGCATATAAAAATGGATTATGGACTATTTTCCAAAATTATAAAGATAATATGAGTGTTTTTTCTTAGTTTTTAGTGTGTGACACACATTTTGAACTAAAATTTAAATTTTAAACTAATAACGGACAAATTGAGTCAAACTAGGAAAACCGTGTATTGGATTGAGGTGCGCCAATTCCTACATGTCACAAATGACTGGGGTCATTTTCCTTAAGTATGAAAAAAATATTAATGTTTTTGCTCTATTTTGAGTATGTAACTTTTCTTTTTTACTAAAATGTCAATTTTAAACTCAAACCACACAATTTGAGTAATACCGGTCAAACCATGCATCAAATTGAGGTGAGTCTGATTCCAATACATCAAAAATGAATTTTGAATCATTTTACTAAAGTATAAAAACAATACAAATGTGTATTATTGGTTTTGATTATGTCACTTGTTTTTTTACTAAAATGTAATTTTAAACTAAAAACATGAACTTTGAGTCATACAGGTCACATTGTATGTTAGATTAGTGTGAGGTAAATTCTTACACATCAAAAACTAATTATGGACTCTTTTCCTAAAGTATCAAGATAATCTGAATTTTCTTTTATTGGTTTTGATCATGGGATGTGTGTTTTGAACTAATGGATAAATTATACAAAATAATTATTTGATAAAAATTATAAAGAAATTAACTAAAAATAGTAGATAAAATTATGAGACAATTAACTAAATAAGTTTTTTGAATTAATATTTTCATGATGTATGTATACATTCTGACACCATGTATTATTCCAATTAATTTCTAAATAAATTGATTTACTCCATTATACTTTTAAATGAGAAACATATCAAAAATAATATATAAGAATTATGATTCAAATGATTCACATACCATGTGTATATATAAGTTTATATCCTATACTAGATCACAAACATAGTAGGTAATCACCTAAATTTGATGTCAAAAAACATTCTGATACCCTATATCCTACCCACTCATATCTAAAAAAATTAATTTTTAATATGAATACATATATTATCGTAAATCTTGGTAGTATTTCAAAAATATAGAAAAAAAAAGATTAAGAAATATTTTTAATGAAATTATAATTACTTTAAAAAATTACTTGTTCAGGGATACTGGTATTTTGATGTTATATGATATATTTTATAAATTTTCAAACATAATATCCACAATCATAATTGTTATCTTGTTTCATACACTATAGATACACATAAAAAAATAAGTTAAATGTTTTGAAATGTGTTTTGAATGTTAAATATTTCTATATATACTTTAATCTGTTTCCATTTGAATTAATCAATAAGAATATTATTTCTAGGTACTGACCTCATACCATGATATAGCCCATATTTAGTGATCTCCTTATCATAAAAAATCTTATTTAAAAAAAACTAAAAAATATAATTTCAAATTTAATCTAAAAAATGTTGATTGTGGTGAATTAAAAATTCACAATACACATCATGTGAGGTAGATTTTTTGGAAATCCATGTGTTGGATCCAAAAAAACATATTTGGGGGATCCAAACTAATTATTATCAGAATCCAGTGCTTCCTAAAAATAAAATAACAAATGAGTAATGAAAAAAATAAAAATATATTTTATGTGATTAGATTACAGAGTTTTACCCCTACATTGTAGGAATCAAAAATAGTTTGATTTATATTATTTTCTTCTCAAATATAATTCTTAGAGAATTTTTTTAATATTAAATTCTTGTAGATACATAGAAATTTATTATATAGAAATGATACAGGGATTAAGGAATCCAAATCATTCTTCACATAGTTTTCCATTTATATAGCAGTAATATAAATTTTTATAGAAAATATAAATAGTTATTATATTTAATTAACGTATTAGATCATTTTTTGGATAGACATATTATAAAAATGTACCTTGTGTATGTATTCACAAATGATACTTCTATCCATTCAAACTTGAAAATCTCATTTATACTCTCAATACCAACTATGTATGTAATAAAAGTTATAAATATTTATTCTTCATATAGAATGTAGGAAATATCTCCATATTTTTTTTGGGTTCCTACATTAAGTTGTAATGTTAATATATTCTATATTGGAACTATTGGGGAGAAGGTAATATCAGAAGTTCCTTTTATTTTCTTGGTCGATTCACTAGATTGTCTTGATCAGACCTTCCATTTACCCATCATTTTATCTATCTGTAATATTATACCTCACTTAAAACATTTTTTCATCAACTATTATAGGTTTTTCATCTGAAAATATTTATTAAGGACAACCCTCATTACTATTTATAAGATTATATGGCCATGATAAAAATTTTCCAATAGAATCATTGACCACTATAATATCTGAATCATCAAGTGGAACAGGGAACTCGATTCTCGGCTCTTGATCTACTTAAATCCCCACTCTCATGTAATATTTTGGGACTTATTTTTTATGTAGTTTGACTAATATGATATTATACTCCATAACCATCACAAAAATATCGTTCATGGGTTTTGATAGGTAGAAATCATATACAACTTTACCCTACAGAAATGTAGTAATATAAAGTTATCAGAAGTTATTTGATTCACATTTAGGAGAAATACTAATGAAAAATTGATTAACTCGAGTAAGGTGTGAAATTGAGGGGAATTAATAGCCTTAAATCTAGTGGGTTCATTTGTTTGTTCATGTGTTAATATTTTTTCTGCTACCAGTTCATTTTATCCTTTTGCATACATTGGTTTCCCAAACCCGAATGGACAATAATATCTTGAAAATAATATATTTGTTCCTTAAATCCTATTATCATATCATATATATATATATATATCTTATTATGGTGTTTTATTCCTAAAATATTTTTGGATATATACTCCAAAACCTATACCTATAATTTAACCATATTTTTCCGGCTGCTTCAAATCTACTGAATATAGTTTTTCTTCTTGTACGGTCATTGTCGATTATTGTATCTAAAATATATAAAAAACATATAAAAATTAATATATATTTTTATATAATATTGTTATATAACATATAAAATTACTATTATGTCATACTTAAACATATTTTCAATACTTCTTTTGTGTTTTCATCAATTATTTTACCCTCTTTATTTATGTAGTCCTCTTTCTATAGCACATGAAATGGGATACAAGTGGCTATAGATTTTTATTCATCAATATGTATATAAACAAATGAACATATGATGTTTCATATCACATAAAAACTTTATTTCTGATTTAAAATACATACCAATTTCTTCTCTAATGAAGTGTACCCCAAACTTACTTTGTGATAGGGGTACATTAATTTTGATGCATATTGTTTATTTTCAACACTCATTTATTATTTAATAAATTAAAAATTTTGAATCAACTTTTATAAAATAAATAATGTAAAATAATATATTACCAACTAAAATTAACCTTAAATTAATTATCATTATGATGACTGATGAAATAATTACATGTTTCATGCTTCATAATGTGTTCATAAGTAACTAGTGGATGGGGCTTTAATTTACCCTCATCATCCCTAAGATGAAACTTGGTAATAATAGTTTGGAAGCCTCTATAGGATTTTATAGTATCTATTAAGACATATTTCCTATGGAAATCATATCAAATAAAAGAACTCTATAAAGAATAAGGAAAATTAAATCAATGTTTCGTTATATAATTTTTCAATAAAATAGAGAAAGTATGTCATAACATTACCTTAATATCTTACCAAATGGTTTCCTTCATTACAAGATAGACATGGAACCAATAATCTATATCAATTGGAACATTCATCCTTATTGTAACCCCAATATAACTAATGAACATTGACTTGTTGGGATCAATAGGTTGGACACTGATGTGGCTCTAATTTGATACAGTTTTCCACATCTATTTAATTAATTTTTAATGTTTTAACTAACTAATTTACACTTTTAACTAAATAAGTGTACTTTTGTATTTTTATAATTTAATTTACTATTTAATCAATTTTTACAATTAATTATGTATCTTTAGACTTTAAAATAATTAATTTAATCAAAATAACTTATCTAATATAATTATTTCTCAATTAGTGTTGTTAGTTTTTAATCTTCTTAACTTTTTGACAATTTGATATTTATATTAAATTATCATTTTATCATTTTTTCAAATTAATTAATTTAGTTTTCAATTTTATATTTTATATTTTAATTTAGGATAATTTAAATAAATTAACAATATTAATCTATCTATTAAACAATTCAATTAGTTTTCACATATGATAAGAAATTAAGTTTTAACTTAATTAAATAGTGTGTTTTATTTTTAGTCTTTATCTTGTTAAATAATTAATTACTTTAGTATTTTAATTTTTTATTTCTTTAATGGTTTAAGTTTATATTTTATATAAAAATTTAATTCATCAGTGTCACTATTCCTCATCGGTGCCACTATTCCACTCCCATAATTTCCTTTTCCACTAACTGTGACTCATTTAGTCACCGACTCAGTAAAATTTCATTCACCATTTATTCCTTTAATCAATTTATTTAACAATTTTCAATTTTTGATATTTTAATTTTAATATTTTATCAATTTATTTTAACATTAGTCTAGTTTATTAAATTAAGTATTTACATTTAATAATTTAACTTTTTCTTTATTTTGTTTAATTTTATTTTAACTAAAAATCCATTTTTGTTTATTAGTTATTTTATTTTAGTTTTGATTTAAGTTTATTATAGTTTTTTAATTTTTAATTAATTAATAAATTAATTTCTTTAATTAATTTAAGTTTTAGTTTAAGATACTGTTATTTAATTTAATTAAGTTTATAATTGAGTTTCAAATTTTGCAGCATGTCACTGACGCATCCCATGTAATTATTTTAACTATCTGTGTTCGTCTCTCTTTTATACCCTTGCTACTAACACCGATACTTTTTTCCAATAATGCTCTCCTTCTCACCAATTCTTCTGTCAGTATCATTCTCACTATCCATTTCCACTATTGAAGTATATCCCCAGCCTTGCTACTGACATTGTGTCAGTGTTGGTTCCACCCTTCTTCTCAAGCCTACTACCATTGCTTCTCAAGCTTACTACCGACACAAATCACTTCACTTACATCGACACCGTCGTACTCTCACCGTTCTGGTTCCTACCATTTTTTATCTCACCGTTGTTTTTCAATGGTGCCATCATCCCTTTTTTCCACTATTTCCTTGGTTGCTTCATGCCAAACTAGTTCCATGGTCCTTACATTATCATTGATCCTCATTTTCCTCCCCATAATTTGGCTTCATCAATCCAAACACAACCATACCTAGACCACCATCGCTATTCTCATTGACATGGCTTCTTCGTAAATCACCTGAAATTGAGGACTACGAACCAGACTCAAACTAGAATTAAACATAAATTTGAATCCATATCAAACTATTACATCAGATCTGAACAGAACAACAATTGATATTATCCACAGATCTGAATCTGAAGAACATATAATTCTTCACCATTGTTTCTACTTTTTCATGTCTGAAGATAAGTAGGGGCACTGATTGAAGTTGTGAACCAGATCCAAGTGTCGCCGATGTTGAAGTAGAGGACCACCACCGCTAAGGAGTCATGTTGTCACCTACCATGAGAGATGGAGGGAGATGTATCCTTGCTTACCAGAGCCTCCAACCAAATCCATTGGGTCGTCGTTGTGATCTTTCACGCTAAAAGGAGATAGAGATCTCATCGCCTCTATGATGGAGCTGAAGGGGTCCCCTAGGAGGAATTCGAACTGGTGCTGCAAGTCTGAAGGAGAATCCTTTTTCCACTTTCGGGCTGAGTTGCGAGCCGAGGAGGAAGATCCGGCCTCCCTACGTCAATAGAAAACCCCCGAGCCCCCCCCCCCCCCCCCCCTCGTGTTGTGTTGCGAGGAAGATGATGGGGGAGAAATAAATTAAATAATAAATAAGTTAAAATTAATAATATAATAAATAATAATATAAATAGATATTTAACAATTATAACTAAATAAACTATAAAATATACTATTTAATTAAAGAGTTTTTAAAATAAAATATTAATTTTAACTATGAAATTAAAATAAACTTATAAATAAATTTATATATTTTAATAAATATAATAATTAATTTTTTGAAAAATAATGAAATAATTATAATTATTATAATAAAATTAATAAAATAAAAAATATAATTTGAAAAAAATTTATTACGTAATTACATATTATGTTAAATTATAATTTTAATAATTTAGTTTAAAAATTATAAACTTAATAAATTAGTAATTATAATAATTAACTTAAATAAATTAATAACTTTTTAGTATACTTAAGTTTTACCTTAATAATATTAAGTGAATAATTTTATAATTACTAAAATTTATTTTAATAAATAATATAAAAGAAAATAATAATTATCAACTAAAATATTTATTAATTAACATTAATTATCATTTTTATAAGTAATATAACTTTAATTTTAAGTTTTTTAAAAAAATAACTATAATATTTTAATTAACTTTCTTCATATTTTTAACTATTATTTTTTGTTCTTTACTATTTAAGTTCATCCAGGAGCCTAAAACACACCCAAGTACTTACAACTAAATCATCAAAAGTAAGTTACAAGGGAAAAGCTAGTGCGACATGTAGTTCGTGAAAAAAGTGCATGTGTGTGGTGCACAGGTGAAGATCACTTTAAGTCGGTGGAAAATGGGGGGTGACGTGCAGAAGGTGACAGTGAGTTTAAAATAGAGCAGTGAGGAGAAATTGTGAGGTACGTGATGAAACAAAACTCACAAGATCATCATACGATCATTGGACAACTTCACACAGATTGGAGCAGAGTAGATTCATCGGGGAGATTCTGGAGACCCAGTGGGTTGCCCTGGAATCAAATGAGTGCAGTAACAGAGGATCATTTGGGGAGTTCTTTCTCTCACTTGTTTTAAAATATTATATTTTGTTTTAGAATTTTTTGTATTTATGAATGAAATTCTACATGATTGTTAGCTAAATATTTAGGCTCAATGAAATTTCTAGTTCTACTAATTATATCTTTTCTTCCTTATTACTTTTCATATTAACGCATCCAAAATTGATCGATGAGATCAATTCTAAATTCATTCATTCTCTTCGAACCACTTGATTTCAATTTCCAATTCCACTATCATCTAGTGAGATGTATCATGGATTATTTTCTAAAACTTTTGATTCAAAAAACTTCTGAACTTACGGAAATTTTGTTATGTCATCATTTTAAAAGATAAATTTTCATATTTGAACTTTCTTAGAGTAGAGAAATCCAAGAATGTTCAATTTTTATGGATTATCTCTTGGTGAGGGAGTTAGTCATTCTTTTTTCCATTAGTATGTTTCGTCTATATTTGAGTTAATATGTATATTTTCAAACCAGTAGAATAGACTTTTCCCTAGAAATTTCTCTTACTTATTCATCTTAGCATCTGTTGTCGTGTTTTTCTTTATTGTGGTGTTTTAGTTTCTTATCTCATAATACATCATATTTTGGTTAAGATTTATTTTTCATAGAAAAAATATATTAAAAAATAGAAAATTTTAGAAATTCTCCCAATTGCTGGCAAAATTGGGGCGTTTTCAATGTTTTTTATAAAGAAAAGTGGTCACAAGACTTCCCTGTGGGTTCGACCCTACTAGCCACTAGATAGTATTAGTTGGAAAACATAAATTTTAAACTTTGAATTGATTTCAACAATAATTGTGTCATATTTTTGGCACCATTTTCGGGGAGGGAATGAGCGACCACTATTTCATAAAAAATTTCAAAAAAATCACATATTAAAAAAATCTAAAAAATAGAAAAATAGAAAACTTATTTAAAAAAAATTTGTGTTTCTGCTACTGTTACTTCCTACTATTTTTACTATAGTGTTTCTACAAGCTTTTTGAACTATTCTGTGCTGAAATTTACTTGTTTGTACCCATTTCATAAGGACAAGAACCTATTCTGGTAGTCTAGAGCCTCTAAACTTAGAAATATACAAACATCTCACTGGTCTAATAAAGAAAATGAAAATTGAAATGGAGAACTTAGATGAAAGAGTGCATGTAAATAACTTCGAAAACTATCCAAAACTCTTAGAGGAAAATGAGAGGCCTAGGATGAGGGAGTTCCAACTCCCTCAAGTTTCAAGTAACCCTTATTACATTATAATTAGTCCTAGAGCCTGAAAATATGAGCTAAAAGAGTCCCATATTTCACTATTTCCTGTATTCAATGGGCTCTCTAATAAGGACTCTATTGCCTTCATTAGATACTTCTATAACATTGTGCAGTAGTTACCCCTTCTAGGACTCACAGAAGATGAGATGAGAATGAGATACTTCCCCTTTTTCCTTAAAGGGAATGTTAGGAACTGGTTTCTGAGTCTAGATGAAAACATATTTTAGAATTAAGATCAAGTGTAAAACTCATTCATAATGAAATTTTATCCCCAAAGATTGAAAGGTGAACATAGAAATAAGATAACTAGTTTTTATCAAGAGGATGGAGAAGCTTTTCATGAATCTTGGGATAGATTCAGGGACCTACTTAGGTTGTGTCCCCATTATCAACTACCATTTTACCTTCTCATGGATACCTTCTATGAAGAGTTATCCTCCTATGGAAAAAACATAGTTGAACAAGATACTGGGGGTAATTACAATGACAAAATTGATGAAGAGTTGAGACATATTTTTAACAACCTTACTATGAACTCTCAATATAAGAATTCAAGAAGAAAGAGAGTAAACAAAAATCCTAATGTCAATGTCGGATTTGGTTTAATGAATGAAACTCAAACTCAATTAGCTGAAATCACCAACCAACTTCAATATTTAATGAACCAGAATTCCAAACAATCTGTTAACCAAGTAAGCTACCAAAACCATAATCAATCTTTTAGGGACCAATGTTCCCATTGTGGTATGTTTGGGCACAATGAGAATTTCTGTCAAAACTTTTACATGCCTGTCCAACCTCTTGAAAATGCTAACTTTTTGGCTATGGTAAAATAATGAAGCCTAAGGATGAACCATTTTCGAATAATTTTAATTAGGGTTATAGGTATCAACTGAACCTTTCTTGGAGAGAGCAGGGAGTTCTTTGGCATGCTGCCTCTACTGGATTCTAGCAGCCTCCTAGGTTATAGTTCCAACCCCAATCTCAATATAAGGATGAATTTTTAAATTCTAAGGATGGGGTGAAAGATATGTTCCAATAGTTTATAGGAAGGTTTTATTAACAAAATACAAAAAATGATTATGAAAAAATTAAAATGGATGCAAGAATGAAGAATCTTGAAATTTAAATGGGGCAGTTGGCTTGGGATGCTAGTTCTAGGGAAAAAGATAGACTTCCAAGCATAACTGAACTTGACCCTAGAGAGAATTCCATGGAGTTAGTAACTAGAAGTGGGATTAAAACTCAAATTGTTGCTAAAAAACACATAGAAAATTCCCAAAAATAAAAACTATGTGTAACTGGAAATAAAAATATACTTTACACCCAATCAGAAAATCAATAGAAAGGCCTTGAAAATGATAAAATTCGAAATTTTTCACCAGAAACGCAAGCTCAAAACTCTTATAAAAAGAAAAATAATAAAGGTAAATAAAAAATTGATGAAGATGTGAGGGAAATTCCTACTATCCTAAAAAAAATTTCCCCACCCATCCCTTTCCCTAAGAAGCTGAAACCTCAAAGCAACACCAAGGATAAACTTCATTAGTTCCTCAGGCTTCTTAAAAAACTCCAAGTGAACATTTCATTCATCCAATCCTTGATTCAAATTCTATATTACTTGAAATATCTCAAGAAAATTATTTCAAATAAGAATACCCTTGAAGAATTTTCTACCTATATACTCACTGAAGAGTGTAGTGTTGTACTCCAAAAGAAAATTCCACCCAAACTAAAAGAACCAGGTAGCTTTGTTATCCCCCACACCCTAGAAAATTATGATCAACTCAATTGTTTGTGTGACTTATGTGCTGGAATTATTATGCTTCCATACTCACTATTTCAATAGTTGAGGCTAAGTGATCTTAAACCCACCACAGTCATACTGAATTTAGCTACTAGATCTTTCACTCATCATGAGGGTAGGGTAGATGATCTGTTAGTAAGGGTAGGGAAGCTATTTTTTCCTATAGACTTCTTAGTTCTAGATATAGAGTGATCAAGAGGTGACCATAATTTTGGTTAGGCCCTTATTGTACATAGTTTTTTCTGTAATTGATGTTTCTAAGGGTCATCTAATTTTCAAAATTAGAGAAAAATAATAAGAGTTCAATGTGTTTAAGAATATTAAGGGTCCAACTTATTCTAAAATTTTTTCAAAAATAGAGTTCCTTGAATCTAAAAGTTTATATAAAAATCAAATTGAACACATTGAAGAATATTAAAAACAAATATCTATTGAAGAATTTAATTTGGAATCTGAAAACTTTGATTTTCATGTCTCACAATTTGAAAATTCTACTCAAGTACTGAATCTAGAAAATTTTCCAAATCTAGACAACTGTCCAATTCTTGCTTCTGCTGAAGTAGTTTCTTTTTCCTCTAAACTTGAATAATCCCCTAGTGATCTTTAAATTTTTTTACTATTTTTAATAATTATGAAAAAATTTATTAAGTATATGGATATCTTATTGAACAATTTGATGCTTCTGCTTTATTGAATTTTGAAAATTCTGAACTAGAAAATATGGACAGTGTACTGTCCACTTTGGACAGCAGGACTGTTATCTCTAAAATTGAACATGAAATTGAAAATATTTCATCATTTCAAACTCCTTACAAGAAATATGTTGAAGACCTTGGACCTCCTAGGCCCAAGATTCTTCCTTCTAGTGAAAAACCACCCATTCTTGAACAGAATCCACTTCTTGCACATTTGAAATATTCATTTTTTTGTGAAAATTCCAATTTTCCTATCATTATCTCTAATAAGATGAATAATAACCAAGAATAAAGATTGTTGAGTGTATTACAGAAATTTAAGTCTGCCATAGGGTGGACCATAGATAATATAAAATTTATTAGTCCTTTATTCTTCATGCACAAAATTCCTATGGAGCTTGATCATAAGCCTAGGGTAGAGTGTAAAAGAAGGTTAAATACAAAAATGAAAGAAGTTTTGAGAGAGGAAGTATTTAAGTTTCTATACACTAGTATCATATATCCCATTTTTAATAATTCTTGGGTCATCCCTATCCAGGTTGTACCTAAGAAGTGAGGTTTCACTGTGGTCAAAACTGATAAAAAATAAAGAAATCCATGTTAAGAAATAATCAAAATGGAGAGTTTGTATATATTATAGGAAGCTTAATGAATCCACTATTAAGGATCATTTTACAATGACCTTTATTGATCAAATGCTTGAGAGGATTACTGGAAATGAATTTTTTTTATTTCCTGGATGGCTATTCTGGTTACAACCAGATTTCTGTCTCTCCATAGGATCAAGAGAAGGCCACTTTCACATGCCCCTTTGGGACATTTTCTTATAAGAGGATTCCCTTTGGATTTTGTGGAGCTCTAGATACCTTTCAAAGGTGAATTGTGGATATTTTTCTAATATGATTGAGAGAATAATTGAGGTATTCAAGGATGATTTCTCCATTGTGAGTAGTACTTTTGATGCTTGTCTTAGAAATATTGAGATATTTTTGGAAAGATGCATTGAAACCAACCTGGTACTTAACTGGGAAAAGTTTCAATTCATGGTCACATAAGGTATTTTTTTAGTTCATAAATTTTCAAAGATAGGTATAGAAGTTGATACTGTAAAGATATAAGTCATTCAAAAACTACCACCTCTTGAAAATATAAAAGGTGTTATAAGTTTTTTAGGGCATGTCGGCTTCTACCAGAGGTTTATAAAAGATTTCTCTAAAATAACTAAGCCCTTGTTTTCTCTTCCTGTTAAGGATGAACCTTTCAATTTTTATGAGAACTATTTAAAATCTTTCAATATGCTTAAGGAAAAACTCAATACATCACCTATCATCACTATAGCTAATTAGAAATTACCTTTTAAACTTATGTGTGATTATAGTGACATGTATTTAGGTGATATCCTTAGATAGAGAAGAGATAATAAATTACATGTAGTTTACTATGCTAGAAGGTAGCAATATGAGGCTTAAAGAAATTATACCACTACTGAAAAGGAGTTTTTAGCTATTGATTTTGCTCTAGAGAAGTTTAGAAAGTAGCTTTTAGGCTCTAAATTCATCATTTTCACTGACCATTCTGCCTTAAAGTTCCTGTTTTCTAAGAAGGAGACAAAACCCAGGATGATTATATTGATTCTTTTGTTACAGGAATTTGATTTAGAGATTAGGGACAAATAGGGAGATGAAACTTTAGTTGTTGATCACCTATCTAGGCTTCCTCACACCCATTCTGAAGATCCAAGGGAGATCAATTCTTCTTTTCTTAATGAAAAACTACTCATTGTTTCAATCAGTCAATCTACATGGTATGAATATTTTGCCAATTTTCTGGCAGCATGAGTCTTTCCCGAAGATCTGTCCAATAATCAAAGGAAGAAATTTATTTTGGAGCTTATGTATTACCATTGGGATGACCTTTTTTTGTTTAGTAGATGTGTTGATAGTATTCTAAAGAGGTGTGTGCCTGAAGAATAAATGATTCCCATTTTAGAGATTTTTCACTCCTCACCTTGTGGAGGTAACCATGGTAGTGAAAGGACTACTTAGAAAGTCTTACAATATGGTTTCTATTGGTCCTCCCTTTTCAAAGATAGTAAGATCTTTGTCATTGGTTCTGCCAAGTGTCAAAGTATAGGCAATGTGGGTAGAAAAAAGGAGTTACCCCTAAAGGGTATTTTAGAAGTAGATATTTTTGATGTTTTGGGTTTAGATTTCATGGGTCCATTTCCATAATCTCATGGGAATGAGTACATTCTTGTTGTGGTTGATTGTGTTTCTAAGTGGTTAAGGCAGTTTCACTGCCCAACAATCAGGCCAACAGTGTTATAAAATTTGTCAAAAAGAACACCTTTTCAAGATTTAGAGTTCCCAAAGCCTTCATTACTAATAATGGAACACACTTTAAGATCTACAAATTTAAGTCTTTGATAGAAAATTATGGCTGTGTTCATAAGACTAGAACTCCTTATCATCCACAGTTCAGTGGACAGGTGGAAATTTCTAATAGAGGTATGAAACAAGTTCTTGAGAAATTGTGTCATGTGCTATAAAAGATTGGACTCTAAAACTATATGAAGCTTTATGAGCATATATAACTTCTTTCAAGACCCCAATAGGTATGTCTCTAAATAGGATATTGTTTGGTAAGTGTTTTCATTTGCCTGTGGAGTTGAAACGCAAGTCTTATTTGGAAGTTAAGGCTCTGAACTTTTATTTTAAGAGTTCCAGTGAGAGAATATTGTTTTAAATAAGTGAGTTAGATGAGATAAGGAGAGAGATTTATGATAATTAAATAATATAAAAATAGAGGACTAAAATCTTTCATGATTCTATTATTCAAACTAAAGAGTTCAAACCTGGATATAAGGGCCTTCTCTTTAATTTTATATTAAAACTCTTTCCATGAAAACTTAAGTCCAAGTGGTTTGGTCCTTTTTCTGTTGTGAGAGTGCTTAATAATGGAGCTTTAGATATTGTAGGTGAGGAGAACAAACCCATGTTGGTTAATAGGGAGAGAGTAAAAGTGTATTTTTAAGGAAATCCAAAGGGTTTGGATGCCTTCACTATCCTTGATAATTGATTCTTAATAAAGTCTGGCTGAAGAATTTAAAATTAGCACTGCATGGGAGGCAATTCATGGTTCTTGTTTTTTCCCTTTTGTTGTTTCATTTTTGGTATTTGAATAAATGTGTTGCTTTCATACTCTGTTTTTGTGTGATTCCTACATTTCTTTGTTCTTGCTTTTGGTTCTTGTTTTCTATTTTAGGATGCTGATGTTGTGTCACATGGGAGTGGAATTCCCATGCTGTAGGATTAATAAAAAACCATTTTATGAAAGTACTTTAATTTCTTTATTAATTATTTTCTACTCATGTTTACTTTAATAAAAAAAAATCATTGATAAGTAATGGACAGTTCATTTGACCCACCATTCCACTAATGTTGGTGATTCATCTCAACGGTGAATCAATGATAAACTGATAATAGTGATTCAGTGACTATTACTTTAAAAAAATATTATTTTACTAAAACATTCTACTTCATGTTATAATGTTTTAAAAAAAATCATGTTCCTCCTAGTTGAAAATGGAGTTTCAATGGTTTAATATATTCACTGTTTGAACTTATGTGTGGGGGGTACATGCAGGTTGGGAATTTGTGTATTGAATATGCTTAGTTGAGGGGTGTTTGGAATGATTTTTTCTACTTTATTAAATATCCAATTGAATAAATTATGTTTAAAATGTTTAGACCTAATACATTGTGCACTTACAAGTTACATGCTACCTTTTTAACTATATTGAAAATTTGTGTTACTGTTTTAAATTTTAATGCATTCTTTTGGATGTGAACCTTATTTAAATTAATCTTTGTGTCAAACATATTCCTCTGAACTTCAATGAGACCCATCAACATGTCATAAATCTACTAAATTGAAAATATGTTTTGAAATTTATTTGATAAATTGTTCTTCTCCACATTTGAATGAAACTTTGGGGAAAAATTTGAGTTTTCAGTATGGGGTAGGAGGTCAATTATTGACTAAGATAAACTATTATTAACTGTAAACTCTTTAATTCTCACTGCTACTTCAAATTTTTTGTAAAAAATGGTTAAAATTTTTCAAAAAAATTAAAAATTTCATTCACAAATTTTTATTCTTTACGTTGTACATTGTACTCAAATGGGTCTTACCTAAGGAAAGTCCCTTACTATTAGTTATGAATTTTTTTGAATCTAAAATTGATAAGGTTTAATGATTTTTGAGGGATCATACTTAGTTATTTTATGAAAATTTGGTTTAGGAACTACTTTTGACGGTGACTTGGGATACATTTTTGTGGAATTGAAATCATAGATCTAAGAACTGGAAGTTTGAACTCTTTCCTAATGGACTCACTTTCTTTTTAATTTATAAAAATTAATGACCTTAGTGAGCCAATGTAAATGGTTTTTATATAAATTTGTTGAAACGGGAGTAATTTGGGCATTTCAGATCCCACAGTGAATCTCTAAGACCCTAGATGTTGGGTGTGTTTTTGTTAACTATAAGCCCCGTGTACACTTTGAATAAGTGCATTTGTATAGTGATTATCACAATGATACATGTCTTGGGAAAAATAAAATAAAGTGTATAGGGTCAAAAATGGGTTCATTAAGGTGATGGGAATGATGAACTCCAGATGAAGAAGGGGACAATTGGTTTATATGGGGGTCATTTAGGTTGTATCAATAAGTTGATTCAAAAATAATAATAATTTTTTGAACCTAAGTGAAGAATCAAAGTAAAAAGTTTCTATTGTTAAGTTCTTAATTCTATATTTATCTAACATGTTTTCACTCTTGAAATTAGAAGTTAAATTTGAATTGATATGGGTCACTAATTAGAGTCACATATGAGGTAGGACACCTTCTTTGATAGATGAATCTTTGCTATATTTATTACGCTTTGAATTTTTGTTTAAGTAAAGGCTTGATTTGAACATATTTTTCAAAAATCCTATTGACAGTTCTTGTCCTCTACTCTAAACTACTAAACATGTTACTTTTTGAGCTATAATATACACACTTTTTTTTCAAGGATAATAAAGTATGAGATTTTTTAAGGACAAACAATTCTTAAGTGTGGTGGAATTTGATGTGGCTCTAATTTGATACAGTTTTCCACACCTATTTAATTAATTTTTAATGTTTTAACTAATTAATTTTACAATTTTTACTAAATAAGTGTACTTTTGTTTTTTATAATTTAATTTATTATTTAATCAATTTTTACAATTAATTATGTATTTTTAGTCTTTAAAATAATTAATTTAATCTCACTAACTTATCTAATATAATTCTTTCACAATTAGTGTTGTTAATTTTTAATATGATTAACTTTTTAATAATTTGATATTTATATTAAATAATCATTTTATCATTTTATTTTCAAATTAATTTATTTATTTTTTAATATTATACTTTTTTCTTTTAATTTAGGATGATTTAAATAAATTAACATTATTAAATTATTTGTTAAAAAATTCAATTAGTTTTGATATATCTTAAGAAATTAAGTTTTAACTTAATTAAAAAGTTTGTTTTTCTTTTTTAGTCTTTATCTTATTAAATAATTAATTACTTTAGTACTTTAATTTTTTATTTCCTTAATGGTTTAAGTTTATATTGCAAATTAAATTTTAATGCATCGGTACCAATTTTCCTCATTGGTGCCATCGTTCCTCATCGATGCCACTGTTCCACTCCCCTGCTTTCTTTTTCCACTAATGGTGATTCATTTAGTCACCGACACAGTACACTTTCATTCACCATTTATTCCTTTAATCAATTTATTTAACAAGTTTCAATTTTTCATCTTTTAATTTTAATTTTTTATCAATTCAGTTTAACATTATTCTAGTTTATTAAATTAAGTGTTCACATTTAATAATTTAACTTTGTTTTTATTTTGTTTAATTTTATTTTAACTAACAATCTAGTATTTTTCGGTCTCTCTTTCATAACCTTGTTACTGGCACCGATACTTTTTTCCACCGATACCGACCCTCTCCCCACCAATTCTTCTTTCAATGTCATTCTCACTATACACTACCACCATTGAAGTCTTTCCCTAGCCTTGCTACTGATATTGTGTTGGTGTCGGTTCCACCCTTCTTCTCAAGCCTGATACTGACACTTCTCAAGTCTGCTACCGACGCAGATCACTTCACTCACACTGACACCATCGCACTCCCACCATTCTGGTTCCTAACTTTTCTCGTCTCACCGTTGTTGTGCAATGGTCCCATCATTGCATTTTTTTCCACCATTTCCTTTGATGCTTCATGCCAAAACGGTGCCACGGCCCTTGCATTGTCATCACTCCCCATGTTCCCCCCCACAACTTAACTTCATCAACCCAAACAAAACCATACCCATACCATTATCACCTTTCTCACTGAAAGGGATTCTTCATAAATCACCTACAATTGAGTACTATGAACCAAAATCAGAACAGAATTAAACTTAAATTTGAATCCATATCAAACTGTTGCATCAGATCTGAACACAATAATAATTTATATTATTCATCGATCTGATTCTGAAGAACTTAGCATTCTTCATCGTTGTTTCTGATTTTGCAGGTCTGAAGATAAGCAGGAGGTGCCGATTGAAGCTGTGAACCAGAGCCAAGTGTCATCGGTGTTGAAGTAGAGGACTGCCACCGCTGAGGAGTCGCATTATCACCTACCATGAGAGATGGAGGGAGACGTCACCTTGCTTACCTGAGCCTCCACCCAAATTCTTTGGGTCATCATTGTGATCTGCCATGCCAAAGGGGGATAGAGATCCCATCGCCGCTACGTTGGAGATAAAGGAATCTTCCAGGAGGAAGTCGAAATGTTGTTGCAAGTCTGAAGGAGAATCCTTATGTCATCGTCAGGCTGAGTTGCGAGCCGAGGAGGAGGATCAAGCCTCCCTGGCATGACAGTAAACCCCTGAGCCCCCACCCCCCACCCCTGTGTTGTGCTGCGAGGAAAATTAAGGGGGTGAAATAAATTAAATAAAAAATTAAATAAAAAATAATTTAAAATAAAAAATATAATAAATAATAATATAAATAAATATTTAAGAATAATAAATAAATAAACTATAAAATATAAAAATTAATTAAAAAGTTTTTAAAATAAAATATTAATTTTAACTATTAAATTAAAATAAACTTATAAATAAATTTATATATTTTAATAAATATAATACTTTATTTTTTTTAAATAATGAAATAATTATAATTATAATAATAAAGTTAATAAAATAAAAATATATAATTTGAAAATATTGAATTACTTAATTACTTATGTTGTTAAATTATAATTTTAATAATCTAGTTTAAAAATTGTAAACTTAGTAAATTAATAATTATAATAATTAACTTAAATAAATTAATAACCTTTTAGTATACTTAAGTTTTACCTTAATAATATTAAGTGAATAATTTTATAATTACTAAAAGTTCTTTTAATAAATAATATAAAATTAAATAATAATTATCAACTAAAATATTTATTAATTAACATTAATTAACTTTTTTATAATAATATAACTTTGATTTTAATTTTATAAAAAAAATATTTTAATTAACTTTCTTTGTATTTTTTACTGTTCTTTTTTTTCTTTACTGTGCAGATTCACGCAGGAGCCAGAAACTCATCCAAGTGTATACAACCAACTCACTTGAAGTTAGTTACAAGGGAAAAGCTAGTGTGACATGTGGTTCGTAAAAAGAGTGCATGTGTGCAGTGCATAGCTGAAGAACACTTTAATTCAATGGAAAATAGAGGTTGACATGCAGCATGTGACAGTGAGCTTAAAACAGAGTAACGAGAAGAAAGTGAGAGGTACGCAATGACACACAACTCACAAGATCATCATACGATCATTGGACAACTTCACACAGATTGGAGCAGAGCAGATCCTTCGAGAAGATTCTAGAGACCCATTGGGAATCCCTAGAATTGAAGGTGTGTAGGAGTATATAATAATTTAGGGAATTATTTCTATCCTTTTTTTAAATCTTATACTCAATTTTAGAATGTTTCGGATTGCTAAATGAAATTGTACATGATTGTTATCTAATTCTTTATGTTCAGGGAAATTTCTAGTTCTAGTAGTTATATTTTTTTTCCTTATCACTTTTCATATTAATGCATCCAAAATTGATCTGCGAGATCAATTCTAAATTCATTCATTCTCTTTTAACCACTTTATTTCAATTTCCAATTCCACAGTCATTCTGTAAGACATATCTTGGATTATTTTCTTAAAATTTTGATTCACAAAACTTTAAAACTTATGGTGAGTTTGTTCTGTCATCATTTTCAAAGATAAATTTTTGCAGTTAAACTTTATTGAAGTAGCGAACTCCAAGAATGTTCAATTTTTATGGCTTATCTTTTGGTGATAGAGGTATTCATTCTTTTTTTAGTGGTATGTTGCATCCATATTTTACTGAATATAAATCTTTTCAAACCAGTAGAATAGATGTTTCCCTGGACATTTCTATTGCTTGTTCAACTTATCATCTGTTGTCGTGTTGTTCTTTGTTGTGTTTTTTTAGTTTCTTATCTCATACTAAATCATATTTTAGTTAAGATTTAGTTTTCTTAGAACAAATATATTAAAAAAATATAAAAGTTTAAAAATTCTCCCCACTTCTGACAACAGTGGGGTGTTTTCAAGGGTTTTTATTAAGAAAATTGGTCGCAAGACTTCCCTGTGGGTTCGACCCTACTTGACACTAGATAGTAGTATTAGGAAAACATAAACTTTAAACTTTTAATTGATTTCAATTATAGTAGTTTGAAACACATTGATTCCATAAAACCTCAAATTTTATACCCTTGCTTCTTGCCTTGATAATTTTAGTTAACACAGTGATGTTGTGTCGTTCTTGTTTTTTTCATCAATGTAATATTGATCCCCTAATAATTTTTAATTTTTAGCATAAAATTCCTATTCTTCCCCGATATTGGTAACATCATCATGTGAAGAAAACATTGTCTATATTAGTATTCAATTTTGGAGAACACATAATATTATATAGTAAAACCTAGTATATTAAAAACACATTAACCTACTCGTTGAAATCTCTTTATTTTTTTAAAGGATGATTGGATTTGGTTCCCCTATAAAGAGTCCAAATCCCCTCTTTGTAGTCTCCTATAACATACAATACATTTTCTACATTAGGAACACAATGAACTGATTCTGATCTCCTAATTAAAGGGTCGTCCTCGATTGAATTTTAATATGACCCTGCAATTTTTTTAGTAACCATCAGTAAAATTAACTAATTCTATTTTTCTAGATATGAGACATAAATTAATTTCACTACTTGTGATGCCGTTATGAATGGACCATCCTTTTCCCCTTCTACACTAAAATTCACCTTCACAAAGATCATTTCATCAAATTTCACTACAATCCTATTGTCAACCCATTTTCAATAGAATATTGGTAATTGAAATTTTGTATAATACAAATTGTATGTCTATTAAATAGTGATAAAATATGAAATATTTATATAAATTAGATTTCTATCCTTGTAACCAAATATGTTCACTACTTTCACAACAATCATAACTCCATTATTTTGCATCGTATTCTTGTAATCATGTTTTTTTTATAGAATGTATGACCATTGATTACAAAACTTGTTTAAGATATAACATTTTCATTTGGTATCATGGATAGCCATCGAAGTCATTCATCAATTGAATTTATATTTTTAGATAACTCATTATAAACATGATCTCAAAACCGTCCTATAAACTATTGATTATGTGTATTTGATATCCATCCTACTACCCTTAGTGTATTTAAATCTCTAATAATTACTTTTTCCTCTCCAATGTTTGGATCAACATCATTACTATTATGTAAAATATAAAGGTGTGCTCACTCCTACTCTGTGATGGAAATTTTAATAACATCCCTTCTACACATCCCTTCACCCATAAGGTATCCTCTATGACAAGACATTGGGAGATCGATGCTATCAACATATAATAGGTAATCGGTAAAAAAAATTATAGTTACTTCAACAATATATAATTTTTCAATACAAACTTATGGACAAATTTGAATCTTGAAATACCCTTTCAAAATATTTCTATATCATTCAATGGGGTACATCCATCTATAATGCACATGACCACATAGTTTAACCTATCTAACCAAGTGAACTATCAGGTGGATCATTATATCAAATAATTATAGTGGGAATAACATCTCTAATTCACATAATATGACTGAAACCTTATTATTCATGATTAGAAACTTCACCGGCTCTATAACTTTACTGCATATGGCTTTGAAAAAGAAGCAATGTCTTTTTAATGTATGTTGCGCATTTTTAGGCATAATGAAACATAGAGTGATGGGCATCAAATATTGCATCTAAATATGAAAATCATGTTTTTTTAATCCATGTAACTTCAAATTAGTCATTAACATGACATTCTTGATATATTATGAATACCCCTATTGAAATTTTACACCATTAAGGAAAATGAAAATTTGTAATTTCTCTTATCTGGATATAGTGTAAATTGTTATGGGAAGAAGATCATGCCCTTTACCCTTCATTTGTTCCAATCCTTCCCTTATACCCATGTCAATCATGTCCAACTTATCCTTTATGACATATTTTTTCACCATGAACATTTAGTAACATTTCAATAACACTAAAAAAATATGTTTTTTTCCTACATGAATTACATTAATAAAATTTCTGAAATACAAACAATTCAAATATGGTAATTTGAAGAAAATTGATCACTTTTTCCAACCTAATTTCATAATGTTTTTTTAAAATGGTTTAATAAAAACCATTTCAATATATTTTATTTTATCAAGAAGTTTATCACCTGTTAGTAGAGATAGTGTTGTACCCTGTTCAGTATTCCCATTGAATGTTGTCGTCTAGGATCGATATTTATGTCATTGAGGTAAAAAAAAATATCCTAAAAACAATGTCTTTGAGGAATTTTTTAACTGAACTAAGTGTGTTAATTCTTAAAAAATGGGACACCCCAAAATTCCTTTAATGATATAACCTAATAAAATTCCATAATCATGAAATTCATTTATCACCCCATACAATGTGACCCTCAATGTGAATTCTTCACTTTTATGAGAATCATACATTATAACACAAGTATCCCACATCAATTTTAGATCTTCAATCAATGGATCAAAATAGACATCAATATCATTACTAGGTTGCTTTGGTACAGATATAAGCATACACAACATAATATATTTGTGTTTCATGCATAACCATGGCGGCAATTTATAATGTACCAACATGGACGGCCAGGTACCATGAGTACTAATTTTTATATCAAAAGTATTTATTCCATTTGCAGATAATGCAATACGGAAGTTCCTCGGCTCATTTCCAAATTCAGGATACTCATAATCAATATTCCTCCACTGAGTATAGTCTACTGGATGATGTATTTTCTCATATTTAATTATTGTATATTAATTCCATATCAATTGCCTCGTAGTTTCCTAGCATTCATATAGTCTTCTAAAGTGTATAATGATAGGAAAGTTCCATACAACTTTTTAAGGACTTAATTCATCTTCCTTTTATCGATTCAGACCACACTTAGTTCATTTTATAACTGATTCATGGTCCTTATGAAACGATATGAAATCATTTAGAAAAGCATGTATTTTTTAGAGATCATTCCCATTTATCATTGCATTCTTTTAGAATCATATGTTCAATAAGGAAGTTCACTTTCTTCTGGTATCATATCATTCAAGGGACCAAGTAGTTCTGTAAATCTATTTTCACTCCATTCGCTTCCATCTTTCAAAATATATAACTTCAATACAACCGAAAATGTTGTTCATTTAGTACAACCATTATAAAATGGTATCTTAGTTCAATTATTTAACTTCTCAAACAACTTTAGAAAATCACTAAGGTTATCTTCAATTTCTATTTTCATTTCTTACATACAATCTCCAACATCATTTACACTAATATTCATATTAAATGATCCATAAACCGTAGTATCATCCCAATTGGTGTGCACATTTAGTTTTTTCCCATGTTTAGTCCAACATTTATAGTTCTAATCTATTCCGTGAAAAATCAAATGTTCTTATAAATATTCAAGGAAAATTTTTCTTGAATTATAGCAATGTAAACATAGAAAAAGTATTTGTAAGGGTCATATTCATGCTCTATTTCAAACATGATAAAATCTTTAACTCTATATTCATACTCTTAATTGTACAATTAGAATGCATCCATTTTCGATTTATATTTATCCTATTTGGTTAATAAAATATTCATTTTGTATAAAAAATAAATAAATACACATAAGATATTCATAATAAAAGGATAAAGTTAAAGATAATTCTAATAACGGGAACCCAATATTTGATTATTTCAAATAATTTTAGTATGATTTGAAGTAAATGGGTAATTAAATTTAAGAAAAGAATTGGTGTAAGGTGTTATCCTCAAAAATAATCCAAAATGATCATTGATACATGGTATGGGATGAATACTGCTCATAGTAGTTCTAGAAACATAAGTGCATGTCCATAAGAGATGGGGTATAAATCTCAATAAACAAATGAAATAATAACTGTTTGGGTGATGAAGCTAATGGGTATGATAGTTTTATCCTTATATCAATATATTTTTGGGCTGGGAGTTAGCAAAGCACTAGAAAAAATTTCTTAGTTTGTTTCCTAAAGCTAAAAAAAGTAGCAATATTAGTTTGATCCCTAAAAGGGTCTCCTTGATTAGTGTGACTGTGAGAAGGCACAGTTAGATGGTATTACACACACTCATGTTGTGATAGACATTACAGTTTCAACATTGAAATAAAGACTTAAATTACTCCATGAAAAGGAAAATTCCTTTGGTCTGAGGACTAAATTTCATAAGTGCTTATCTTCCCCTGAAAAAAGGTGGTAATTCTAGAATAGTTTTTATAACCTTTCTAGGTAGGATTCCAATAAGTTGGTAAAGTTGATGTTCATTCCTTTATTCACTTGGTATGTGGTGGGACAAGTGGCGTTTCATTGACAGTCTTAGTAGAGCTTCAAAGGAGTTGGAAAGTTCAGGTGACCATCACTTGTCAGTGGAAAAATGTCATGTATGATTAAATCCAAGATCCTGAAAAAGTAACGGGCAATTAAACTCATATGGGACATTTGAACACTAACAAGTATTGGTCTAAACTTGATCCTTATTTACTTTAATTATGTCATCTTACCAACTATAGGTGGACACTTCAATAATAAATGTTTCCTCTCTTATTTATTCCCATTTACCATGTTCTGATACACTTTACATCATAAATCAAGGGATTTCAAATCATTGTTTCATTCATAATTATAAATTATATTATAAAAACTTTTAATAAAATGGATTTATTACTCAACTAAATCACTTAAAAGAACATATTAATCTAATTACCACTAATAAATATATTGCGAATAAAATTATTTATTATTTAATGGAACCCTTCCCTTAGAAATTATTGTATCTTTCTTTCCATTTAATTATGACCTGGATTTCTAAATTTGTGTAAAAAAATATTTCCTTGGAATATAAAAGGTCATGTAATCACCAAAAATGGATCAATACAATATATATTGGGTTGAGAATCAGTGAGGTAGATCGATGAAAAATAATATCCTTTGTGCATGCAATGTTAAAAACGTTTGGAGGTTGAATATTTTTATTGTTTCCTCACAAGAAGATCAATTTTTTTGTTATGCAAACACATGTTGCAACATTTGGGAGACATTTTGGTTATGTAAAGTGGGTTCAAAGAAAAACTCTAATTTTTAATATGCATGACGATTAGTTGATCATACGTTCTTGGTTTTATTGGTTCATCCAAAATATGTATCCATTTATTTTGGGTGGTGAACTATGAAAATTCATTCACATTGTGTTTGTGTCTATTAATGTTGTGGGAAAGTTTAAATAGTAATCAAGTTGATCACTTTGGTAGGTGGAAATGGTTTTTCAATGGTTGAATACAAAAATAAAGATTCATTAATCCCCCCTACCACCAGATTTGGGATGATCTTAAAACCTATTAGTATATTGTCACCCTTAATAATTGGTATCAGAGTATTATTCTTATTATAAAACAAATAATAGTAAAAAAATTATTATAAGTTATTTGTGTCATCTTTTTTTAAAATGGCGTTGGTTCTTCATTTTATGACCTTAATAGATCATATTAATCCAGTGAATAAATAGGGTGTTCTAACATTTTAGAGTAAGAATTATCATATATAGAATGATAGGTTGTTTCCATACCTATTATCCATTGGTTTAGATGTTCTTAAAGTGACACAAAATTGATATATTCCTCATGTAGATAATTTTGTGCTGATCATAGTTTTTTGAAAGAATATAAAGAATAATGTTCAAATTAAAAATATAATAATTTCATTACTGTTAGAGAAATAATTCATTAAATTCAAAGGGAACAAGATAGTAAAATCATATACACTAATAAAAATAATATTTATGAAGTAAATGTGAAAGTGTAAGAAGCTATATTAAAATTTTCCCATTTCAAGTATGAAGACATTTGAAAGCATGATGATGATGTTGATGTGTACTTTATATGATTCAATGAAGTGGTGTATACCATTAGAGGTTTTGGTGAGATACTTAAAGATTCTAGGTTTCCAAAAACATATTGTATATCTTATCAAATTAATTATATGTGAAGGTTTTATCACTTTTGGATAAAGATTCTAAAACACTTCCATTATAAATCAATATAATATATTGATTAGTTATAAAAGGTGGAAAGGAGGTGATCTTAAGAAGAAGAATAATCCAAAAAAGGAAATATCCTTTAAAGCTGTGAAGTATAAGAAGAGTCCAAAAGATGTTAAGGAGGAAGAGAGGAATTTAAAAGATAAAAATAATTAAATATTAAGTTTAAAAAATTTATTTCATTCATCTTAAGAAGTTTTCAAAAAGGTAAAGGAAAGTTGTGAGGAAATATTTCACTAAAATATTTCAAATGTGGAGTTATTTGATATTTTGTAACAAATTTTCTAGATTTTAAAGAAGAAGAATGTTATGATGAATTTGATTTATCAAGAAGCTCTTAAAAGAAGAAATATTAAAAAATTGACAATTAAAAGTTTCCCTTCATGGTAAAATGCATGAATTTCTCAAAATTCAAAGAGAGAAATTTCTTGTCAATGTTAGATGATAAAGGAAGTAGTGAAAAAAATATGAAGTTCAAGCTTCAAGTGATGTGGAGGAGAATTTTTTTATCACTAAAGTGAATGATGATGAGTTAAATAGTGATGATGAAAAGCAGATAACAAATAAGAATATAATAAAACGAATTTTATACTGAAGCTAAAGTTCAACGAGTGTCTTTAAAATATTTAAAAATTGGAGTAAGGGAAAAAATTAAGATTTATTCTCAAATCTTTAACAAAATTGATTCTACACATATAGAAAATAAATAAAAGATGCTAAATAATATTAAAGATAATAAATTATCACTCAATAAAGAGAAGAAAATGAAGGAGGATATGTAAAATTAGGTTATATAAAATTAATGGTAACGTGAAAGTGTTTAGAAAAAAAATTGTAAGTTAAAATTCAAGTGAATAAGTTCAAGGTTAACTTTGAGAAGCCTATTTAAGATGTTTGATAAAGTTTAAGGGAAATTTCAAGGATGGTGAAACCTAAAAAATGTGATGGTTTTGTTAATTAGAAATTTTTTTATTCAATAAGATTACAATATCTTGTTTTTATGGAAGAAAATATTGATTTGAAGTTAAAGACAAATCAAGTGATTTTTATGACAAGAGAAAAGAAACTCGAAAAATATAAATATTTTAAAATACTAAATTAAATGAAAAATATACTAAAAATGGAAGGATTATAATTTTAAGGAAGAAATATGATGATCAAAGGAATGTATTAGGAATATCCATTAATTTTGGTTCATAAAAAGGATTTTAAATCATAGGTTAAAAGCGTAAAAAAAATTAGGTGATGATGTCAAGAAAAAATATATATTTATGTAAGAAGGTTTTGATTTTATAGATATTGTTGGTATTGTAGTGGTTTTGGATGGAAATGTTTGATGGATATTTGAACAACTCAAACAAGAAAATTTCATAAGAAAGAATATATTTTTAAGGTGAAGGTGAATAATAAATTTAGATATTGAAAGAACTTTATGGAAGGTGTGATCACCCATGTCACAAAGTTAAAAATTATCTTACCATTCTACCAGCATAGTTTAGTATAAAGTAAAATAATCAAAAGGTTCAAAGAAAAAACAAGAAAGGAAAGCAGAATGATCCTATTGTGAAAGTTGAATTAGGAGATTCACAAAAATAAGTATACATGGATTCAAGAAAGTGGAAGCAAAACAAAAAATTGTAACCTTTTAGGTTTCTATGAAACACTAACTATTACTCACAAAATACACATAATTCTTAAATAAAGTTATGATAAAAAATTCAATCATCTAAGGTACTTTATGAAAAAAGGGGAAACATAAAATCACCTATAAGAAACATGCACAGATGAATAAATTACTTAAAATAGTGATATGATACTCTTAAATAGAACCTAAATACCCAACATAGTGATACATTAAAAGTTTAGAACCTGAACCCAACTAGGGTTTGAAAAATTGCATGATGTAGTGAGGGAGAAGAAAGAATAACATGGATGGAGGATAAAATGAATAAGAAGTAGTCGATACCCTAAACTTGGAACCACATGGCCAATGAGTCAAGATAACTCCGTACTATCGCACACCGCTGAACCCGAACAAGTAAGAAATGAGAGTGGAGGAGAAAAAAATAGCATACCTTAGATTTGACGCTTGATTCATTTGAGAGAAGGTCAAGGGGGAGCAGTGATGGCACTGGACTTCTACATGAGCTTGAGCAGCATGATGAAAATTGGTTTGGTTGGGGTTTTTTTAAATCATTGGAGATGGTTTTATCAGCGCTTCCAAAAAAGCACTAATAAAGAGGGGTTTTATTAGTGCTAAAATAATAATCATTGATAAAATACCACTTTATCAGCACTAAAGAATCGCTGATAAAGATTTATAATTATAATTATAAATAAATATTTTTATGTAATTGTAAATGTATTTATATCATAATATATATTTATATATATATATAATAAATAAATTAAATATAATTATAAATAAATTAAATATATTAATTATTTAAATATATTAATTATTTAAATATATTTATTATAATTTTATAATTATATAAACCTATATTTAATCATTTATAATTAATTAAATATTTTTAAAAAATTATATTTATTTATCAATAATTATAAATATATAATTTTATAAATATAGTAAACATACATTTATAAATACATTTATAAATACATTTATAAATAAATATATTTGTAAATATATTTATAATTATGAATATATTTATATCATTATATATATTTATAAAATTATATATATATAATAAATATATATAAATATAAATATAAATATAGTAATTATATTCATTATTTAAATATATTTATTATAATTTTCTAATTATTAATATATTTATATTTCTGAAAGCCCCGACGGCCTTAGATTTTTAATGATTTTTTGGATAATCCCCCTTTTAATCCTTGAGGGAGAAACCTTACATGACTCGTAGGCCCAAAGGCACAATGTCCATACATGACTTGAAGGCCCAGATGCATAAGGCCTGGTACATGAACTTTGAAGGCCCCAGACCTGACTACACTTTCAAACTACCCATTCCCAACATCTTACATCTTTGACGGAATATAATTATACATATATTAAATATATTCATTATTTAAATATATTTATTATAATTTTAAAATTATTTAAATATATAATTAATCATTTATTATTATATAAATAATTTTTAAAAAATTGTATTTATTCAATTATAATTATAAATATATAATTTTATAAATATAAAAAAATATAAATTTATAAATATATTTATAAATAAATATAATTATCAATATCAATATATTTATATCATTATATATATTTATAAAATTATATATATATTTAATATATATATATATATGGTAAATATATTAATTATTTAAATATATTTATTATAATTTTAAAATTATAAATATATTTATATTTCTGAAATTCTGAAGACCTTATATTTTTATTGATTTTTTGTATAATCATCCTTTTAAGGGTTATGGGGGAACTCTTACATGACCCGTAGGCCTAGAGGCACAAGACCCATACATGACCTGAAGGCCTAGAGGCATAAGGCCCAGTACGTGACCTTTGAAGGCCCAAGACCTGACTACACTCTTGAATTGCTCCTCCCCAGCATCTTGTATCATTAAAGGTGTCTAGCTCCCCACATCACATGACTGGTCGACTTGCATTTCCCCGTGCAGAGCTGCACAGTGCTTGGTAACGATGGAAAATGTTATAACCTCTCATTCTTTCAATCTAGTTAGCTCTAATCTAGTGGATGTTACTTTACTCTGAATCCTTTTCTGGGTCATGCTCTTATGTGGTCTTCCTGAGCTGCGTTTGGGTCCTTTGCGGCCTAGAGGCCCGGTGGCATGAAGACCTTTTTGGTGGCCCGAAATCCCAATGGCTTGAAGGCCTTGGTAGCCCAAAGGCCCTGAGACTCGTAGGCCCAAATTGGTGGCCCAAAGGCCCAAATTAGATAGATAGTTTCAATTGCTACAGTACTGCACAATACCTACTACAATAACTGCTACAATACTGCTACAGTAACCCAGAAATTCACCCTCACCTAGATTTGATCCTAGGTCTTATGGATGCTAAGCAGGATCCTCTACCATTCAAGTACATGCTCGTTGGCTATAAATATATCTATATCATTATATATATATATAATAAATATATATAAATATACATATAATAAATATATTCTTTATTTAAATATTTTTACTATAATTTTATAATTATGTAAATATATATTTTTTATTTATAATTATATAAATACTTTTAAAAAATGATAGTATTTATTTATTTATAATTATAAATATATAATTTTATAAATATAGTAAATATACATTTATAAATATATTTTTTTATAATTATTTATTTACAGATATATTTTTAACACTATTAATGATATAATATTTAATGCATGCATGTTAAAAATGTGTTAAATTGAATAACTAAAAATGTGTACAATTTAAAAATATAGGCAAAATGGAAAAGTTTTATTAAATAAATAAATTATTAAGAAAAATATGGAAATATATTGAAATGAAGATGAATACATATTAAAAATATTAAAATATAGTAAATAAATATATTTTAATAAATATTAGAAATTCATTAAATTCCCAAAAAAATAAAAAAATATATTAAAAATGAATAAATAATATAAACTGTAATAATATTAAAATAAATAAATAAAATTTATTAATTAAAAACATAATATATTAAATATATCGTGTTACAAAATGAAATTATAAAATGAATATTAAAATTTGAATAAATTATATAAATATTAGGTGTATGTGTTTCTATATAAGATTTCATTAATTACATAAATACTTGTGTGTGTGCATTGTATATAAAAATGCATTAATTGCATATATGTATGTGTGAAATAAATTTAACATGCGTTTGATATATGTTAAATTGAAAAATCATACAACATTCAATTAAATGTCTATTACTCGATATAATTAGTCAATATTTTTAATTAATATTAATTTTTAATTATAAACCATTCTTCACTAAATATATGACTTAGTTAATGTAATCTTAAATATTTTATATTATACATATCATGTTTTAGGAAATATTATATATATTGATATATATAGAGAGAGAGTAATATATATAAATATATTTCTATATTAAAATATTAAATGTATTAATGAATAATTATGTATAAAAACCATTAAAAAATGAATAAGCCATTAATATGTTTTTAATTATTACATTTTATTCATTTTCTACATTTATATTTAATATATATTATTTATTACTATTTATAATTAATGTGTATATATACATATATATTAAATTTATTCATTTTATTAATAGTTGTTTCATTAATAAAATCTTTAATAATTTTGTAATTTATTCATTTTTTTATTTTTTTAATTATTACAATTTATTCATATTATATATCCATATTTAATATATAATATTTATTAATATTTATAATTAATATATATTTATATTAAATTTATTCATTTTTATTAATAATTATTTAATTGGTAAAAAATTCAACATTTTTTTAACTCACTCTTTTTTTAATTATTTAAATATATTCATTTTATATATCTATATTTAATATATTTTATTTATTAATATTTATAATATATATATATTAAATTTATTAATAATTATTTAATTAATAAAATGTTTACTTTTTTCAAAAATTTACTCATTTTTAATTATTATTTGATTATTTATTTCAATTTATTCATTTTATTTATCTATATTTAATATATACTATTTATTAATATTTATAATATATATATTAAATTTATTAATAATTATTTAATTAATAGTATTTTTAATATTCATTTAATTTAATCAATTTTTATTTTTATTTGTTTAATTACTTCAATTTTTTTTAATATTTTTAATACTTGTATTTTTAAAAAATGGTATATATTAAAAAAGGTGGGTCGAGTTGTATATAGGCCCGGATTGTGGGTTCGATGGGTTGATTCGGTCATATGGGGTGGGCTAAACTGCGGGAATCAAAGGGTGGACCAAGGCCCGCATGGGCCCATAGGCCCATGTGAGTGTGTGTCACTACCACAAATCCCGGTAAGGGATGCACCGTCTTTTATCGACACTGAGCATAAAGCATTGATAAAAGTCACACCTTTATCAATGATGGCTAAAAGTACTGATAAAGGTTACTTTTATCAGCGCTAAAACAAGCACGGATAAAGGTGTACCCTTTATCAGTGTTTTTTTAGCACTGATAATGGATAGATTTATCAACGTTAATTTTAACGGTGCTAAAAGTTTTTAAGAAAAAATATTATTAATTTATATAAAATGATTATATTTATATTAAAAAATAATGTTTATTTATATACATTAATTAAAAAAATGCATTTTTATAATTAATATAAATAAGATATATTATAATATATATATTTTAATAATTAAAATATATATATAAGGTTTTAAAAAAAAATATTTATAAGTTTATAAATAAATATATATATATTTAAATAATTATAATATTATAATATTTTTTAAATGATAAATATATTTATTATATTTATAATTTTATATAAATATTTTTTAAATATATTTACTTATAATTATAATTATAAATTTATATATGTGTGTGTGTGTGTGTGTGTCTTTAATGAATATATATATATATATAATTAGATAATGATAATATTAATTGTCGTTATTTATGTTTATATATCGGTGCGTGAGTATAATTGATCTTATATGATCATAAAGTTTATTTTTGGATGTGATTGTGACTTATGTTATAAATGTTAAGATTACCTATATTATGTTGACACGCACATGCATGTGTTGTGTTTTCGTCATTATGAATCTTCATTTATAAATTGACACTCATATGATTCGTTCATGTTATACCCATGAACTTATGATGTTCTCAAAAATACTTATAAAATTACAATAAATATATTTAAATAATAAATTTATTTGTTAAATTTTTAATTATAAATTTTTAATTATATAGAAATACTTTTTAAATTTATTTATTTATAATTATTATTATTACTATATATATGTGCATCTAAATAATTGTTAAATTACAATAAGTAAATATATTATAATTTTATAAATATATATATTTATATATTAATATACACACACACATATATAAATATATTTATAGCTATATACAAATATTTATAAATATATTTATTTATAATTATAATTATAAATATATATAATTATATAACTATATTTATAAATATATATAAATATGTACACACACACACATATATATATATAATTATAATTATAAATAGTATATATATATAATTATAAAATTATAATAAATATATTTATTATAATTTTATAATTATAAATAATTTATTAATATTAGGTCTTTATGAGCGCTATATTTTTAGCGCTGATAAATAAATATTTTATCAACGCTAAAAAAACGCTAAGAAAGGTCTGTTTTATCAGCGCTTTATATTTTAGCATTGATAAAAACATCCTTTATGAGCTCTTTTCAAAAAGCATTGATAAAATCCTTTCGTGTTTTTATAATTGTAACCCTAATAGATCTACTTACCACTCGAGCCTCAAACATTCTCTAAAGTCGAGCTCTACCTCTACCGTCATCGTCGCCTCCGCCTTAGCCGCCACCTCCGCCCCCACCTCTGTTGCCCACCTCCACCTCCGCTGCCCCTTCTCTGATGCCCCCTTCTCCCTTGCCCCCATCTCCACTGCCCCCGCCTCCATTATCCCTGCCTCCACCTCTTCCACCTCCGACTTCGCCTCTGCATCTTCCGCCTCCGCCCCCCACCTCCACCTCCACTACCTCCACCTCCACCTCTGTTGTCCCCACTGCCCCCACCCATGCCTTCGTCGCCACCGCTACCCGCGCCACCACCTTCGTTGCCCCCACCATCCCTACCACCATACCATAATTTCCAAATGGTCTAAATTATTTGTGCATATAGATATTATTTGTGCATATAGATATTTTTTGTGCATATAGATTTATATTTTTTATGGAAGCGATGGGATTGGGAGAGATATAATCCATGGTTTCTAGGAAAATAGAGGTATTTGATCTAGATTTTAGTTTGACATTGCAATATTTATTTATTTTCTTTTTTCTATACTTAAAATTGTATCATATATGATTAGTGGTTAATTAATTACTCCTCAGTATGATTTATGGTAGTGTTTAATTTTTAACTAGAAGAAGATTTTATGTGGTCATATGATTTGACCCTTTAAAATTTTACATCCAAATGTGTAGGAAGGTGAAAAAAAACTAGAGATTTGGAGGATCATAGATTATGAATGAAAGGGGGATAGATTATATCTATCTTTTATGGTTGTTGATTTTTATGGATGTAAGCATTGTGAAAAAATCCGATTGGAGAAAAATATTTTTCTATTGGGTTGTATATGGAATTTGTTGACAATCATTAATGATGTTTGATATTATTGAACGTTGTTGAAGAATAATTGATGATGAATGATTTTATTGGATACCGAATGATTTATGAAAAGATATCCATTCATTGAAAGATGATTCATGTTGGTGACAATGTTTCCAAGAGGTTTCTAAATTTTTTTTCATGATTTAGTTTTTTAAATAGTTGAAGAAATTTTAGAATGAGTAGGAGATTTATGAGAAGCACAATATTAATTACCATATCATTGTGGATTAAAACACCCTATATAAGTCCCAATGAAGTGAGATTACCTGCGTATTCGGATCATCCCTGATAAGATCTTTGAAATAATTTTCCATTCTATTAACTTGAACTATTATATTCCCCTTGTGTTTGATCTCAATCTATGTATGTGTTCTATTTCTTAGAAGTATATGTGGCCATATTCACATTTTTATGAGATATATATTGATTCCTTGATTTTCTATCTTTTTCTTAACCTTAAATTTCACTTTTATACTCTTTTCCCCAATTATTTTAACATTAACAGTGAATTATACACAAATTCATGTAATATTTTCTATAATATCCTATTTTAGTACTTAAAATATTGTTTTATGTTTGGAAAATAATTTTTTTTAATGGAAATAAAATTATTGAGTGAGATTATTTTAAACCAAAATTTGTGAGGGAATGAAAAGTATTTTCATGGTTGTGAAATTTTTTAAATCTGTTTTCTCTTATATTTTCATTTTTACATGGAATATTTGGTATTGAAATTAAAAGGAGATTTTGAGAAATGTATTAATTTTTGAAACAATGTGTGAATATTTCCTTGTAATAAGGAATTTATTTAATTTTAAATGTTTAAGATATAGTTGATTTAATTATGAAAAATTAGAGAACATTTTTGGATTTTTTGGAAATGATTTAACATGAAAAAATTGGATTTCATTTCTAATAATTTAGATTGTTTTCAAAGTGTTCATGTATTTGTGAAAGAGTGTTTGGAACTGATTGGTTTATTTTAAAAAGTGTGTGTTATTTTAAAGAGTAATTTGTGTAAATTGATGGATTTTTTAATGAGATTTGAAGTGTGGTTTTATTAATATTTTTCAAAGGACATATGAAATGTAGTTTTTCCATAATCTTTTAAGTTTATATTTTTATATAATTATAAAAACCATTACATTATATAGGAAATACATGTAGATTGATAATAACACCATGGAAAGGGCATGTCACTGGCTCTATCCAACTCATAGGATATTCATCATGACCTCACTTTTGCAAAAGGGGAATTAATTTTTAACCCCATTACAACTCCTAAACTTACTTTGCATCCAATATCACCTGAATGGTTTAAATTATGGGAGTCCTCTAAAATTACATCTTATTTTTGGTTTGGTGTTAGATTATAAAGGGATGAGTCTCATGCAACAAAATGAAATAATAAATATCATTCAAATGTTGAGTTAAAATTATTTTAAAGGTCCCTTTTGTGTATTTATTTTGTTAAATATTAATATTACCAAATCAAATAGGCTGGATATGAATAAATAATGGATGGATGTCAATCATTTGAAAAAAGAGTATGAAGATGTAGTGAAAGAGTTCATGAAGTTTGAAAAAGATCATGTATATGACCCTTCTCAAATCCCTTGTTTGTGTTTACACTATTTTTTTTCAATACTAATTAGTCCATAAGATTTGGAAGAACACTTGATCTTTCACAAAATATATCGAAGTTATAAATGTTGTAATAAACTTGGGTAAAAAGAAAATGTAGCTAGTGGCTGGAATAGTACTGTGTTTTATGAATCATATAATATGATTACAAGTGTGGACAATGAAGAATACCATATTGATGATGTGATTACATATGTGAAAGATGATGAATATATTATTGAGGAAATGAAAAGGGTAGTTGAAGAAGAACTTTTTGATTACCCAAAATTGTTTGAGAAGTTAAAGTGTTGTGCAAAGACGTTATTGTATGTTGGTTACACTAAATATACATCGTTTTCATCTATACTAAAGCTATATAATTTGAAAAAAGCAACGGTTGGAGTGAAGCTAGTTTTACAGAACTAATTTCTCTCTTGAATGACATGCTCCTAGAAGATAATGAGAATCGGAGCCGAACATACAACACCAAACGAATGTTATGCACTATGGGTATGATCTCTAAAATAATACATGTATACTTTAATGACTGTATACAATTTTTCAAGGATTAAAAATCACTTACAGAATTACTAAAGTGTGGTGCTTCTCGATACAAAAAATATGAATCTGGTCCTATGAAAGTTGTATGGTACATTCTAATCAATCCAAGGTTTAAGCACCTATATGGAAGTGAGAAGACTGCAAGCAAATTTATGTGGCACACAGATACAATAATTAAAGATGTAAAACTACATCACCTGGTAGACTCTCCTCTATGAAAGATAATTCATCATGAGTATCCTAAATTTTGAAATGATCCGAGAAACCATTGTCTTTCATTGTCTATAGATAGAGTGAATCCTTTTGGTTTTCAAAGCAGAACTCATAGTACATAGATGGTTATGTTGGTAAATTATAACTTACCACCATGGTTATGCATGAATTTAAAATACATCATATTATCTATTCTTATATCCAGACCAAAACAATCGGGTAATGATATTGATGTTTATTTGGCTCCATTGATCAAAGATTTAAAATTATTGTGGGATTCAGGTGTTATGTTTTATGATGATTATAGAAATAAAGGTTTCATGTTTATAGGAATTTTGTATAGTAAGATAAATGAATTTTCTACTTAAGGAAATTTTTCAGGATATAAAGGAACTTAATGGTTTCCCTTTTGCAAAAAAGGTACAGAGTCAATTAGGTTGAAACATTCATCAAAAACCGTGTTTCTGGGAAATAAAATATTTCTACCCCGATAGTATAAGTACCGATCTTGGATGACATCATTCTATGGAAGTTAATAAGAATATAAAAAATTGTATCCAATAATATGTGATCAACTATTTAAGAAATTAAAATATGTTGGCACTACTTTTGGTAAAATGTTTTTGAAAAACATTATGAAAACCGGTTGGAAAAAGAGATCATTTTTTTAATTAATATACTGAAATTGTATATGCATTAGACATTTTCTTTATGTTATACATGTTGGAAAAAATGTAAATGATAATGTCATCATCACGTTTCTAAATTCACCTGACAAAACAAATGATGGAATTAAGGATAGGTTGGATATGGTTGACGTGAGATTATAAGAAGACTTGGTGCCCATGAAGGGTGAAAAGTGAACTTTTCTTCCTCTAGATACTTACACTCTTTCTAAGTAGGGGCGATATCAGTTTTGAAACTTCTTGAATGATGTTAAGGTTTTAGAGTGGTATTCATCGAATATCAATAACATCATGTCAATGACTGATTTAAAGTTAAAGGTTCTGAAATCATATAACTTCTATGTTTTGATGCAAGATCTAATTTCTATAGCTTTAAATATCATTTTGCCTAATAATTTCCATCATACATTAACCAATATATGTTTCTTCTTTAAATCTATATGCAACAAAGTTATAGACCCAGCAAAATTTATGACTATGGAAAGAGAAATTGTCAATATATTATGTGAATTGGAATTGTTCTTCCTATCAACATTCTTTGATATGATGGTTCATTTGATGGTTCACTTGGTGAGAGAGATTCAACTATGTGGTCACATACACTATATATGGATGTACCCCATTGAATGATATATGAATATTTTGAAAGGGTATGTCAAAAATAGAAGTCAGTCATAGGGTTGTATTGTAGAGTGGTATATTGTTGAGGAAGCCATTGAATTATATAACGAATACCTATCTGGTGTGGAAATAATTGGTCTACTGAAATCTTTTCACACTAGGAGGCTTGTGGGTGAAGGAATTTCTAGAAGAGATGTTGTTACAATCAACATTACAAATTAGAAGCAAGCCCACCTTTATGTTTTGTATAACATTTTAGAGGTTTCCCCATATGTTGAAATCCACAAATAAATTCTTAGGAATTTGAATCCATCGAGGGATGAAATATGGATATCAAATACACATAATAAAAAGATTATAGGATGGTTTTGGGACCATATTTTTAAGGATTCGGATAAAAATCCAGAATCAATTTCAGAACAACTTCAATGGCTATACGGATGACTAATTGTGTATGTATTATCTTACAATGGTTATAAATTCTGAAATTGATTCTGGATTTTTATCCGAATCCTTAAAAATATGGTCCATGAAAAATAGTGGATTTTAACTTGTGGTTGAAGTGATGCATGTTTATGGTAATAAGGATAGAAATCCAATTTATGAACATATTTCATACTTTAACATCATCAAACAAATATTGGAGTTAGATTATATAACATTCCAAGTGTAGATTTTTCAATGAAAGTGGGTTGATAACATGAGTGCTATTAAAATAGATGAATTGGGATTTTTAGAAGTTCATTTAAGTAAGGAAGGATACAAAGATGAACTATTTATAATGGAATCATAGGCAGTACAAGTATTTTATGTTCCATATCCCGCAAACTAAAAGATTTCAATTATTCTGTTATTAACCAAACCCACTGAAGGGGCGGATGAAAATTCAACTGAGGATGATCTTTTCATTGGGATGTCTTAATCATTTCGCATTGGTAACAATTTAGAGAGTATTTTGTATGTCATAGGAGTCTATAAAGAAGGTATTTGGATAGTCGATAGAGTGGTTAAATCCCTTTATCCTTAAAAAAATAGAGTTTAATAATCAGGTTATATTTTTTTAATATACATTGTATTACCTCATGTTATAATATGTTCACTGATGAATTTATGTACTCTAAATTAAATTTTAAATCACTTATATAGATAATTACTTATAAACAAGTTGGTACTCCCAATCCTGAGGAACAATATGTCTATCAACTTGTTTTTTCATGCAATGTAGAGGAACAACGACCTTCTACACATGCGGGTGCCCCCAATCCTAAGGAAAAATGGTTTATCAACCTATTGTTTCTCCTAGTTCATAGGTAAATGACTATTTGTACATGTTGATGCTACCACTCTAAAGGAAAAACATATTGATGATGTTGAGTCTGAGTAAATGGTACGCGATAAAGGACAGACAACATAGAAAAAATAGGTGTGTCGTAGTTTGATAGTGTTAACAAAAATCATTAAGACGAAAATCAAAGGCATAAAATATGAGGTTGGATGGAATGTGTGGGGCCAGGATGTTAACCCCAACAATGCCATGTTCATTAGTTACATTGGAATTGTCACTCAGCAATACGTACTGATTGATGTAGATTCATGGAACCATGTTGTGTTCGGGCTTAAGACACTAATGTGGGAAGAGATTGCAGTAACATTATAATATCATTTCTTTATTTTATTGAAAAGTAAAATAATGAAACATTGAATTAATCTTTATCATCCCTTGTAGTGTACATTTATAGTAGATGAATCCCAAAAGAAATATGTATTAATTCTTGATGGAAGGATTCACAGAGGCTTTTGCATAATTCTAACGAGACATCATCTTAAAAAAGCTGAAGGAAAAATAAACTTGCACCCATAACATATCTGAACACACCTGATAACCCAAGAAGCATGGGATTCATTTACTATCCATCGTGCATATGTGTCTTTTTTAGGTTTATTGTGGATATTAACACATTGTTTGAAGATACGGGTATTCATCACTTTGTTTGAAAATTTTTTATCTATGAAATAAAAACTAAGTGTTGAAAATAAGGAATGAATAAAAACTAGTGTACCCCCACTATAAAGAAAATATTGGGTATGATTCACTTGAAAAACAAATTGGTACATATTTTAAATGTAGCGCAATACTTTTATGTAACATGAAACAATAGAATAACTATGTTTCTCTGTTTATATGCAGATTAATGACTCTAAATTCAAATCCACTTCAATCCCACCCCATGTGATATGGAAGGAGGAACATGTAAATAAATATGGAATACTAATGGATAAAAACACACAAAAAGTGTGGGAAACATCTGTAAGTATGACATAATAAAAATTTGTTTTTCTTTAAATCTTTATTAAATAACAATGATTACTTATTTTCCTATATTTTCTATCTGACATAGTCATAGGAATCAAAAACACTTTTACTGGATAAACACCTACTATCGGTGGACTTGAAGGGGCCAGAACAGTATGGCTGCATCAGAGGTGTGGGTTTTGGGGTGACACCCTAGACATATTTTGAGAAAAAACAAAAGAAGGATAAAGGTGAAGAAATGAAACAAATGAAGGAAAGACTATCTACCCTTGAAGAATAATTCCAATGGTAGATATAGTTGTGAAAAACTTTTATGGGGGTGAAAATATAAGAAACAACTCAAGAAAAACCATTTCCTGATGATCCCCCCAACCCCCATCATCTTTGAGGTGAGGCATTCCCCTCAAAGAGTTGTCTTGGCTGAGGTAATCAATGTTCTAACAATTGTTTCTATAAAATCTGAATCATAAATACATTTATACCTTTCCTATACGAATATTCTATAGGATGATACTAAATATGATTTATATCTATCAACATCCACCCATCACCTTGTAGCAAGGGTTATGGTGTTCAATATCCAAAACGACATGCTACACAATAGACCTCTTTCAATAGGTCATGTGAGAGTGTCAATTAGCATAGACCATGATCAGAACACTGAGCTACATGTTCCAATTGATGATAAAGATATTCATAAGGTCGAACAAGTTTTTAGAACATTCATCTCATTGATATCACATCTTTTAAAAAACATATCGACAAGGAGGTATTCATTTTCAATTTATTTTTCAAGTTAAACCTATAACAATTAATGAAAAAAAGTCTAAACGAATGAATGCTATTACATAAAAAAAGGGAAGTGGGTGAAATGAAAGACCAAATCAAAACCATCTAAAGGATTGACTAACCAATCAAAAATATCTACTGAAAATACATTTTCCCTAACTATTCTATATCTGCATTTACTATCATTGAAGGTTCATATGGATGGAAAGTAAAAAAATGGTTGTAGTCACATAGTCGATTTTGAGGAAAATATGTATGGAGAGGAAGTTCAATACTTCATTGGTTTTTAAAAAGTATGTGAAATCCTAGAAAATGATTGGTTAGGAACCTGAGTTGTAAATGTATACATGAGGTATGTTTTCATGATTTAATTTTCTAAAAGCTGATATACTATGTTAATTATGGATAAATACATTTCATATTTTTGGTAGAAATATATATATAAAACAATTGAAGGTATTTCCTTATAAAAAATGGACTCGTTAGTACTCTCATATCCTCTACAGAACAACCAAAAAAAGAATCCAAAAAAGGATGAAATAGTGGCAGAAATGGTCAAATTGTTTGAAAAAAAAAATTAGATGACAGAATATTATTAATACCAACGTTGTATGGGTAAAACTATAAAATTTAATCATATTAAATATATTTTCATTTATTTCATTACTTATTCCTTTTTTTTGTTTTTAGGCAACATTGGATGCTCATTGCGGCCAATTTGGATACTCCAAAGACTTGTTTCCTAGATTCAATGCATGGATATCCAACAAACTGACCACACTTGATGGCGTTTGTCAAATTTTAATACATTGTATCCAACATTTTAGAAATAAACATCAAGTTATATAATTTAGATTATCTTTTAATAAGGATTTTGTTATGATAGGGTGGTGCATCAATATCGTGAAAAATAAGGAATGAGGCTAGGGGATAAGAATAAGGACCGTGAGAAGTTATATAACTAGATTATTATTAGGGTATATATAATAATATTTCACTATACAAACACAAATAAAATAAAATTAATTATTCTTTTTAATGTTTCTATAGTGTCTAAAACAAACAAATGGAAAATATTGTGGTTATTATGTTTGTAAATTTATGAGACAAATCATATTCCATAAAAAACTAGCATCCCCAAAGAGGTATTTTCAAAAATAATTACTATTTATTTTAAAATATTTATTAATGATTTATGTACTTATATTTTTCCGGAACTACTATGACTTTAAAAAAGACTCATATTCAAAAGATGATATAGATTTTCTTAAAAACAAATGGGTATAATACCTGATGGAAGAATATACACAAATAACATGAATATGTTACTTCCATAGAATCAGTGGATCCTTTCATATTTACATTTAATTTAATTATTTTTATTATTAATCACATAAGAATTGTTTTCCTATATTGGTTGATTCCTTTGTTCAAGTCGAGGTGGTTTATTCGAAGATGCTCATACTCGTGAGAGATAGGACTTAGAGGATACAACTTAGAATTCAATGAGAAGGTAAATTTTATTTAATATACTATGTTTTTACTCATAATATTATTTTTTCTCTACTAAATTAACAAAATCTGAATTAAATGTTTTACTACTTAATTTAAAAAGTTTCACTCACTGAAAATCAAGAAAACATGCTTGTATTGTCTTAATAATATTTTATAGTGATTCATAAGTAATTTTTGATGTGTAGGAATGAGTATCATTTCAAACTGATACACAATGGTTCTGGTATAACCCAAAATATGTGTTTCTAGTTTGAAATTAAATTTTAGTAAAAAAACAATTGGCATACTGAAAACTGAGAAAATTCATTTGGATTGTTTTAATACTTTAGTAAAATGATCTATAAGTAATTTTTGATGTGTAGGAATTAATCACACCTTAATATGATGCACAATGTGGTTGTTTTAACTCAAAGTGTCTCTTTTCAATTAAAATTGACGTTAATTTTAGTAGAACGAACATGTCAAAAACTAAAAACCAATAAAATGCATTCATATTGTTTCAATGTTTTAGTAAAATGATCCATTGGTCATTTTTAATGTGTAGAAGTCAACGAAACCTCAATAAGATGGTCGGTGTTACCAGTATAACTCCAAGTGTTTCTTTTTATTTAAAATTGACATTAATTTAAGTAAAAAAAACAAGTTACATACTAAAAACAAAGAAAATGGATTCATGTTATTTTTATACTTTTTGAAAAATGATCCATGGGTCATTTTAAATGTGTAGGAATCAGCCACACCTAAATCTGATGCACGGTGTGACTGTTATAACTCAAAGTGTTCGTTATCATTTTAAAATTGATATTTTAGTTCAAAAAATGTCACTCAATGAAAACCAGGTAAACGTGCTCTGATTATATTGATAATTTAGGATAGAGATTCATATGTCATTTTTGACCTATATGAATAATTCTCACATTAAACTGAAGCACAATGAAACTGGTATGACTCAAAATGTGTGTTTCCAATTTGAAAAGACATTTTAGTATAAAAACACAACCGACATACTGAAAACTGAGCAAAAATTTTTTTATTTTTTTGATACTTTATGAAAATAATCTATATGTCATTTTTGACATATAGGAATCAACCTCACCTCAATATGATGCACGGTGTGGATGTTATAACTCAAAGTGTCTCTTTTTATATAAAATTGATATTAATTTTAATAAAAAGAATAAGTGACATATTGAAAATTAATAAAACGCAATTGTATTATTTTTTATATTTTAGGAAAATGATCCATGAGTCATTTTTGACATTTATGAGTCAACTGAACCTCAATAAGATGCACAGTGTGATAGTTATGACTCCAAGTGTGTATTTTTATTTAAAATTTACATTAAATTAAGTAAAAAGAACAAGTGACATACTAAAAATTGATAAATTCATTAGGATTGTTTTAATAGTTTAGGAAAATGATACATGAGTCATTTTTAATGTGTAGAGATCAACCACGCCTCAATCCGTCACATGGTGTGATCGGTATAACTCAAATTTTTTGTTATCAGTTTAAAATTAACATTTTAGTTCAAAACATGTCACTCACTGAAAACCAAGAAAACACGCTCTTATTGTCTTGATAATTTAGAACAGTGATTCATAAGTCATGTGTGATGTTTTTTAAGTAGTATCATTTCAAAATGATGTATGATGCGACCATTATTAATCCAAATTCATTTTTTCATTTTGAAATGACATTTTAGTAAAAAAACAAAACTGGCATATTTAAAACCAATAAAAGGCATTAGGATTGTTTTGATACTTTATAAAAATGATCAATAAGTCATTTTGGATGCGTATGAATTAACAAAACCTCAATATTATTGATTCTGAGTGTATTAGAATCATGTGTTGGTGGGTGATGTATTAAAATTTCTTTTAATAATCATTACCCAAAACCAAGAGTGAGGATATTGCACATAAAATTTTTAATTAATTTATTTAATATCTAAAGAAATAAAAACCTGGGATTAGGAACTTTCTTTATTGGTGATTTTTTATCATCCAAAATAACCCTTCTGTATTTCCTTCATTTCTCTTGTGAGGATCCAAGGGTAGAATCCCTCTAGTGGTAATCAACATGTGCTTTAATGACCTCTGAGCAATGTCACTCATTCTCTGGGTGCTATCATGGTGAATCAAATGTCTTACATTGTTATTTATTGATCATTCATTATTCAGTCTTGAAGAAATTCTCTCTTCGGTTTCTCATTATTTATATGAAGAGAAGACAAGGAGTCAAGAGTGAATTTGTTGTGCAAAACAATTCTCTATTCACAAACTTGGAATTGGTTTTGAATGAATTACACAATAGACATAGCCGTATATTTATAGAGTTGTAATTTCAGTTGTAAAATTTAATTTCATAATAGTCATTAAATATAATTATAACCATTAATGAAATCTCATGCCACATAATAATAATAATAGTAGTATTTTTTCGTGGTACACCAACTTGCGCAAAATGGATAAATAATATTTATTGACTCATAAATAATTATATTATCACCAGACACAATCTTGGTCCATTATAACTCCTCTTGTATTTATTGAACACCCGAATAAATATTTTATTCACTTAAATAAACATTTTATTCTCAAACTAATAAATAAATATTTATTAAATATTAAATAAAATAAATATATATATTTTATTCACAATCTGATGAATAAATATTTATTTAATTTATGCGATGAGTATAACTTCAATAAAATTATTCCTCAGTCTTGAGAATAATATTTATTCCATTAATTAAATTCAAATAGAATTTAATAGAGACCACCAGAAGCACTTAGTGTGTGACCCTTTAGGATTTTTTCTCATTGGCATTAGGCAGTCTTGCCTAAAGTCCAATATTACTATCTAACAATGGGTTTAGGCACCCAAGAGAAAGAAATTAAATTTACTATGATGGAAACTACATATGAACACTCACTATGTAATATAATCCATTTGTCACATAACCTCATCAAGTAGGTTTCATGATGGTGTCATCATCCTTTATGCTTGATACATCATTCTTTGACTATATGAAATAAACTCATCATTACACCATGGATATGGAATTGAGGGAGATAGTTCTATTTCAATTAAATGAATGAGATATAAACTTTCATAAATATATAAGGGACAAATACTTTCTTGACTTATCCATTAATAACATAACATTCATGATGCACCCAACATACCCTACTTCCCACCAAATGATGGTTTTCATCCACAAATCTAATTGTGAAAGTTGTGACATGTATTAATGATAATATTAAAGTCTAATAACTATTACATATGCTCACAGATAGAAATATCTGATGATAGCAAAACATTCAAAATTCCTACTACCAGGTTTGTTCTCATAATCTCCCAGCTTGGAGATTACCAAGTGTGAACTTCATGACAAGATTTCTTATTTTCTTATGAGTACTCGCATCTGACGATCTATATACTATGTGTTCCATCATAGTATATTATCCAACCGCATAACTATATTAAGAATATTTTCATAGCACTTCAAGGTTATCATCATATCGGGGAACTACTATAACCTTATTAATGCGAAAAATACTCTAGAATATTATTACATTATGGTCATGCAGAACAATGAACAATATGTAATAAGATGTTTAATTTAATATTTAATACATCAAATATCCATGTAATCAAAGTACAAACAGTTGGTTCTAGGAAACCAACTCTAAAAAACTCTCACTTATACTGGACACTACTACAAATATAGCCATTATCAGTGCTATAAAAAGGCATTAACAGTGCTAGAAAAACACTGTTAATCGAGGCGAAGATATGGGGGGTCCATTTTATCAGTGCTCAGAAAAGCTCTGATAAAGTCCCCTTTTATCAGCACTAAAAAAAAAGTGCTGATAAAAGGTGTCTTTTATCAGGGCTAAAAAAAGCGTTGATTAAAAGACCCTTTATCAACGCTTTTTTTAGCACTGATAAAGACCCCTTTATCAGTGCTTCTTTTAAGTGCTAATAAAAGTCAAAAAAAATTAAAAAAAGTTAAAAATAATATATAATGCGGGGGGAGCTTTTAACAGTGCTTGAACCCCCTTTTATCAGCGATAGGAAGAACCCCCTCCCCCTCACCCCACACGCTTCCCTTGCCTGCGAAACCCCCTCCCACTTGCCAGTATGCCCTTACTTCCACCAGAACTCGAACCCACGACCTCCCCCCTTGCACGCCTGCACCTTTACCACTAAGCCATTTTGTTTTTTTCTTCATTTAATGATATATCTATTTATATATATATATATATATATGTACATTAATATAGATTCATATTAATATAAACATATTTAGTTATATTAATACATATATATTTATTCCTATATTAATATATATATATTTATATATTTATTTATTCATATATTAATATGTATTTATATTTATATATATATATAGTTATATTTATTCGTATATTAATATAGATTCATATTAATATAAATATATTTAGTTATATTAATACATATATATTTATTCATATATTAATATATATATATATATATATATATTCGTATATTAATATATATTTATATCTATTTATATATATATATATTTAGTTATAATTTTTTATCTGTATATTTATTTGTATATTAATATATATTTATAAGATTAGTTTTAAATACATTTATAAAATATTTTTTTTAATGTATGTTTATAAATAAATAAATACATACATACATATATATAGATATACAACACACACACACATATATATATATTTACGAATAACTACATATATTTTTCCATCACATATCTGCTCATCAGCATGCCATATTAACCTTTTTGCATCATGTGAATTAGCAAATAAACATTTCAAACGATGAATTATAAGAATATACCAAAATACCTTGGAAGGGATCTTTGTAATCTCTACATCAGCTTGTGATTTTTCTTTCAACTTATACCATGATGTCCCACATTTAGGACACTCTGAAAAAAATTCATATTCCTTCCTATATATCATATAGTCATTTAGATAGGCATGTATTTTCCTGTATCCCAATCCCATTGGACATAATATTTTCTTGGCCTTATAATGTGAATCTGGAAGATTGTTTTCTTTTGGAATAATGTCTTCCAACAATTATAGCAGCTCTGTAAAACTTTTGTCACTCCATCCATGTTTCACCTTCAGGTTAATAAATCTTAACACTGCTCAAAAAACCATAAAATCCATACAACCAGGATACAATGGTTTTTCAGCATCACCATATAGACGTGCAACTGTCGGTTCTATCTCAATTTCTTCTTTTGTAATATCACGGATCATTTCTTCAATTCCATCGGAGTTACCATCTTACAAATCATCATCATCAGTAGATCTGACATTCTATCCAGTTTCACCATACCAAATCCAAGGGCTATAACTTGGATTAAAACCATGACAAATAAGATAATCTTTGATCTCTCTACTTTTCAAATTCTTTATACTCAAACATTTAAGTCATGGACAAAAAAAAACGTCACTGCTTAGAACATTTTGTTTATAAAATTCCAAAAAGGCATCAACACATTCCTCATATTCATTACTCATTTCATGTGTCGTAATCCATATTCGACTCATTATTACCTATAATAAATATCAAAATTATACATCTTTTTAAGATAAGTCAAATATATATTTATATGAGAAAGATCATAATTTGAATGTAAAACAATTTTGAAGTATAAAACAAATCTATGTATATTTGAAAAAAATATGCATGAAAATGATTTTAAAAAGAAAATATAGTTAGATATAACAGTTTTAAATTCATCTTGGATCCTTTCTTTTTAAGGTACACAAAGAATACATCCCGATTCAATTGGATACCAAATTCACCCTTCCGTAAAAAATAAATATGAAGTGTAAATATTAAAATATGTATACAATCACTACTGAAAATTACACATATCCCAACAATTTAAAACTATTGGGATATCCCCTGAAACCGTTGGGATAGAATACCCCAATGGTTTCACACATCGTTGGCATGATGGTCATTGTAATAGCCCTATACCAATGATTCTATAGGAATTGTTGGTATAGACTACCTGAAGTTAAAATATTCCAACGGTTTCAATGAAATTGTTGGGATATATATATACCAAGGGGGTGTCCAAGTGGTTAGGGGGCTATCCAAGGGGGGTGGTGGGGGTTGTCCAAGGGGGTAAGGACTATCCATGAGGGTAGGGGTTGTCCAGGGTGTCCAAGGGGGTAGGGGGTCTAGGGGGTAGGGGCTATCCCTATGCATTTCATTTAAATAAAAGATTCATTTGCTGCTAGTTTGAAATATAGGAAAATAAACATAGTTTTTCTAAAAAAATCCTCATGAAAACATTTAAAACCAAGAATTCCATACTTTTGGCATGCCTAATGAAATCAAATGGCCCTAACGCACGAGGGGAACCATCCCCAAAGTAGAGCGTGTTTATACTAAGGGTCAATTAGCTAGATCATAATCTTAAACTAGTGCAGCAAGCATTCTCGAATAATCAACTACCAATTCTAGGTTACCATGTTATGTCTAAAATGGCGGTGATTCGAGGAGTATCAAACAATCAACCATATATAAAGAATAAGCACAACACACACATAAGCCACACACCCACAAGAATCACCCCAGAACACCACTCCAAGGAAGCCCCCTTGCCTTAGGGCCATCAACGCACAATGTAAGTCCCATACCAAGGACATTCCCATTCCTTTTAATAAGGATAAGGCAAGAGACACATTCCAAGGAGAGTTTTCCAAAGAAAATCCACTTTCTGAAAGTGCTAACCAGGCCACACCCATTCTTTTAAAAGAAAAACGTTATCAAAAGTATCCAAAAACACCATTTAGGAATCCATAAAATATTTGAAACACATTTGAACAGGCTCAACATCATTTAGAAATCATAAACCACTTATAAGGGCCAACAAGGCTTTTAATCAAACACTTGTTGTGCAGGGCTATGTAAAATAGTTCCACGAAATTTAATTCAATGGGAATGCAACTTGATTTAATTCAAGTAATATTTCAAAAAAATATATATTTTTAATAAGCATCAAATCAAGGTATAAACATCAAGAAATCAATGATTCTTAAATTTAAAGGCCAATACATAGGGAAACCTATTTCAATCCAAGACGCCTTCAATGATGACCATTCAAAATGGCTTCAAGAAGGTCCAAATGATAAAGGAATACCAAGAAGAACTATAACAAGAAAAAACCCTAAATTTAGAAATAAATAAACAAAAACCCTAGACCAAAGGAACCAATGAAGAAGAACAACTAAGAAGAAAAAAGAAGAAGGAAGAAGAGGGAGAAAAAAGATATTATACGGAAAAATCACCCCCAAACTTGTAGAAACCACTTGGAATCACCATTAGAAGGAGGTGGGAGGCATGGAGAAGAGGAGGAGGATACCCCTAGGGTTTCATATTCCAAATGGGGGAGAAAGAGGCATTTTGGTGTTAAAATTTGATAGGGAGAATGGTAAAAATACATTTTTAAAGAACTCAATCACTGCGCATGGTTAGGATGCACCCCCTGGACCCCCCACCCCCTAAAAAGCACCACACCCCCTCTGGACACCCCCACCCCCTATAAAACCCCACCCCCTAGATACCCCCTACCCCCTTGGACAGCCCACTCACCCCCCTAGACACCACCCCTCACCGCTTACCCGCTTGGACACCCCCCTGGACAGCTCCCTCACCCCCCTGGACACCACCCCCCACCCCCTGGACACCCCTACCCCCTTGGAAAACCCCCTCACCCCCCTGGACACCACCCCTGCCCCCTACCCTATTGGAAACCCCCCTGGACACCCCCACACCCCCTGGACACCCCCACCCCCTTGACAGCCCCATCACCCCCTAAACACCACCCCCCACCCCCTAGACACCCCCACCCCCTTGGAAAGCACCCTCACCTCCCCCCCACCCCCCTGGACACCCCCTGGACACCACCACCCCCTTGGACAACCCCCCACCCCCTGGATAGCCCCCAACCCCTCTGAACAGCCCCCACCCCCTGGACACCCCCCACCCCCTGGACACCCCATACCCCCCTTGGATAGCCCACTCATCCCCTGGAAACCACCCCCCACCCCCTGGACACCCCCTACACCCTGGACACCACACCCACCCCTTATCCCCTTGGACACCCCCTGGACACCCCACCCCTTGGATAGCCCCCTCACCCCCCCCCCCAACACCACCCCCACCCCCTGGACACCCCTACCCCATTGGAAATCCCCCCCCCCTTGGACACCCCCTAGACACCACCACCCCCTTGGATATCCCCCCCACCCCTCTGGAAACCCCCCCCCCCAACCCCCTGGACAGCCCCCATCCCTCTAGACAGCCCCTACCCCCTGGACAGCCCCTCATCCCTCTGGACAACCCCACCCCCACCCCATGGACACCACACCCCCTGGACTCCCCTACCCCCTTTTATAACCCACTCACCCCCTAGACACCCCCCCCACACACACACACACACCCCTGGACACCCCTACCACCTTGGACAACCCCCTCACCCCCTAGACACCACCCCCACCCCCTTGGACACCCCCAACCCCCTTTGACATCCCCCACACCCCCCCTGGACACCACCCCCACCCCCTTTGACACCCCCACCCCCCTGGACAGCCCCTACCCCCTGGACACCCCCACCCACTTGTACAGCCCCCACCCCCTTGGAAACCCCCTGTACATGCACACACACATGATAGAACACACAAAAATTGTAAACTTGCATGATATCAATTCCATAGGAATATTTTACCAGAAAATAATTTATCATGGTATAAATGAACACTATGAAACTTACCATAATAGCAAGAACAAAGAAAAATAACATCTCAAAAAATTAGTTTAGGGCATCTTGAAAAATAAAAACTGAAACTGAGTCATGTGAGGCTTACTTGAGTGTTGCGAGTTGACCTGATAGATCTGATGATAATAAATATGAAGAATGGTGTTGGAAAAATGAGGCTGGAGGGCATGAATTTGAAAAATCCTTTCTAATTTTTCCGCGAGAGAGAGATGAGTTGTAGGTCTCCCGATCGAAGAAAACATAATGACTAAATATGGGGTGAGATAAATCATTTAAAATTTTTATCACATCGGTTATTCAATAACCAATGTGGTAAACTATTTTTTTATGTTTATAATGTCAGTTATTTAATAATTGACATAGAAAACAATTTATCACGTTAGTTATTTTATAACCGACGTGATAAATTACGCTTTATAATATCGGTTCTTTTGATAATTGACGTGATAAATTGCCGAGATTATCTTTATCACATCGGTTATTTTATAATTGACATGATAAAGATAATATCTATTTTTATTATGTTGGTTATAAAATAACTAACGTAAAAAATTGATTGCACTTCAGTTATATAGAACCGATGTGAAAAATACCGACGTGTTAAACATTTTTTCCACTAGTGTAGGCGTGTGACTTGGATATACGGTAACCAAGGTTCATGGTGTGCAGGTGCATATACACACTATGTAGTCTCCCATTAATGGACAAAATTAAAATTACATTAAATTTGAAATTCTATCATTAAATCTTTATTTTATTGATTAGTACACCACTGTGTATTTGAAAATTTAATAATGGTTTTAAAGATTTTTAAATACTCAATTAATTTATTGTAATTAATATGTCATTATTGGTTATGCCATTTATTTTACATGAATGACATTAATGATGGGTATCTCCAAAAAATATTGTTTCATGTGTGACCATTCATGAGCTTGACCAAGAACTATGTATGTGTTGGAATTTATTTAATTAAATTTATTGCATGGTTTTACAATTATTTAATATTAAATTAAAATATGATCTGTGAGCCATCCCTACCTCCATTATTATGTAGGTCCTGCATGTCCAAGGATATTTATGTAATTCCCTTTAAGAAATCCTTTGGCTCCCCTCACCTGTGTGTGAGTAATACATATTTGTAATTAATGGATCATCCCAAGGTGTGTGAGGATGGTTCAAGGTAGAACCATAATGAATCCAACTTAGTGATACATATGTGGACACGTGGAATTTTATAGCTCATGACAAGTCCTACATAATGAGTTATTCCCCCTAGGTCATAGGTTAATATAATGTCTGGTCATTAAATCAACCATTAGATAAGCTCATGATCAGGTCATTTAATTAATTATTTATTTTTTGCCTAATGCATTAAAATTATATTTATTTATGCAAGACCAAAATCATATAAATGGATGAATTAATATGAAAACACCGAATTTAAATAAGATTGATTATTCATAAATGTTTTATACAAACATAGTTAATTAATTAAGTAAACATCCACTTAAATATTAACAAGATATGTAGAGGATAAAACAAGATAAAAATTTATTCATAATAAAATAAAATCCCTCAATCTAATTTAAGTCAGACTAAGCCTTTTATTACTTGATTAGGAAAAAAACTCAATAGAATTATGTGTTTGACCAACCCTTTTTGAGACACTTAATTTTATAAGGGGAGTTATTATGAACGTTTCGGGTTGAATTAACCACTTTAAATCAAGAGGATAAACCCTTTCTAGGTTTGGTGTAATTTGGAGGCAAGTGTTGAGAAAATCAAAGTCAGGATTTCTGGATTAGAGAGTCCACTCAATAGATCAAGGAGCTGCAAACCCATAGTTGGCAAAAACTTGTCTACCTAAATACCTTCAAAATAGCTTGAATAACATATTTTGGGGTTATGATAAGGGTAATATGGATCCTTTACACTAGAATGTTGTAGAAACTATACATTATAATTTAAATGGTGAGGGATATAGAGTCTTGATAAAATATTGGTAGAATTAATAAAACTAATTAATTATCTCTCACAAAATTTGTAATCAAGAAAAGTACTAATAATATGATATTTTAATTGTAGAATAACATGACAAGATTACTATACCTATGATCAATATTGGATAAAGACAATATATTCACTGGAAGTAACTTCTAGGAGTTTTTTAGATGCATTCAGGTAGTTCTATGCCATAAACAGAAATCTTACATGCTAGAATCCTCAATGCCCGATCCACCTACTCAAGAGATGAGTGATGAAGAGTTCCTAGTCTACAAAAAACATATGAATGATGTGTTCAATGTTAAATGTTTGATGATTTCATCTATGTCAAGTGAACTCATGAAGCCTCAAGAAAACATGGATGTGTATAGAATGCTTGAGTACCTCTGTGTTCTTTACCAAGAGAGGGATATATAAGAATAGTTTGATATTTCCAAGGTGTTATTTCATAGTAATCTTGGAGAGGGTTCCCCACCTAGGAATCATGTATTCAAGATCACTATCTACATTGAGCGCCTAGAGGTTCTAGGGTTTAAAATCCCCAAATAATTGGGCACCGGTCTCATTCTGGTATCACTCTCTCAGAGATTCTCTAGTTTTGTTGTTGATTTTAATATGAACAACATTGAGAAGTTTCTATTAGATATTTTTATCCTCCTTCAACAAGTAGATAAATATATGAAGTGAAAAAAGCCTTATTTCCTTATGGTGAACAAATTAAAATGGAGAGTAAAGAGCTTTAAGCCCAAAGCTTCTTCATGCCCTTCCAAGAATAAGAAGATCAAAGGGGAATAAAGCGAACATGATGTTGTCTGTTTTGCATGTGGCAAGAATGGCCATTGAAAGAAAAACTACACCCAGCTAAAGAAGCAAGGGGAAGCTTCAGGTGCATTTGTTATCGAGTGTAATTTATCTATTTATACAAATTGAGCATTATATACAACTTGTGGTGCTCACATATGTCTTCAAATTCAGGAACCGTGTAAATTTAGAAAAATTGACCGACGAGATGTTGATATATGAGCAGCAAACAGAGCTAAACTAGCTATTATATCTATCTGGGACTACCACCTCACATTGTTGATCTGAATGATCTTAGGTTTAAAGGGTTTTTTATTACATTACTTTAGTTACCAAAACCATTATTTCTATATCTGGACCAGATATAGATGGATTCATTTTCAAATTTGGAAATAAATGTTTATTATTTAATGAAGATATCATTTTTTATGGTAAGTCACATTTACATAATGATATTTACGTGTTGGATTATATGAACCAAGTAATAGGAATATATAACATAGTTACTTTACATGACTCATACCACACCAAAATTTGGAATCACCATCCAGGTCATGTAAATAAAAAACACTTATCAAAATTACATCAAGATGGATATTTAGATTCTTTTGAACTAAAACCACTTGATGTATATCGGTATGTTTATAAATAAAAATTTACAAATCCCCATTTAGTGGGAAATGTTAAATGGATAAATATATTCTTGAACTAGTTCATACTGATGTGTGTGGACCATTTTCTATTGAAGTAGAATGGTACTCATACTTCATAACTTTTACTGATTATTTTATTATATATGGATATTTTTACTTAATGAGGTATAAGTCGGATTCTTTTGATAAATTCAAGGAATGAAATAATGAAGTTGAGAACAAGCTTGGTATGAAGATCAAAAACTCATCTCAGACTGAGGTGGAGAATATCTTAATCAATACTTCATTGATTACTTATGGGAGTTTGGGATCCTATCCCAACTCACTCTTCCTTACACACTTCAGTGTAATAGTGTAATTAAAAGGAAGAACTTCACCTTATTGGACATGATGAGATCAATGATGAGTCATTAAAGTCTTCCATTATCCTTTTGAGGATATCTGTTGGAGTTGGTGGCCTAGAACCAACCACTTTGTACTTTATTCATTAAATAAACATCTTATCACATCTTGATTGTTCTTCTGTGTGACAATTCATGTGATAATGTCCCAAGGATAGTTGTTGCATTAAAGGGTCATAGCAGATCCCTACTATGATGAGAACCCGAAATTTCCATAACACTGTTCTTGAATATATGTTCTGTGGCCAGATGATGTTATTTGAGGGACACAAATAATACAGGTCATTAGGGGTGAGGACTCATAAAAATTTGAGGCACCCTCTCATGGTTTGCGCCCTTGGTAATATCTAGGAGGATATTATGAGAACGAGACCCGCCAGTAGGAAATCCACATTTCATAGTGTCATTGGATGTTCCTATCTGTGGACGTGTGTATTGGTCCTTAGACTTTAAGATTATTATTAATGGGTATTACAACTCGCGCACTTAGATGTATTGACGAAAACTGTGACGACACACTATTCGCAGCGAGGTAGGATACGTTGGGTGCATCACGAGTAATACCGCATTAATAGATAATGAGAGAAAGGATTTGTCCCTTCTGTTCCATAATGGAAGTAGATATCTCAGGAGCTTTGATGTAATTGATATAGCCTAAATAAATCCATGGCCATGGTATGGAATGGGAGAGTTCAATTCTGGAAATTCAAAGAAAGAATAATCGAGAACGTGGGTTGATGAAACTAGCATGCAACCCGCTTGATTTGAGATATCATGACAAAGGGATTATATTTCACGGTAAGTGTTCATATGAGGTGACACATCATTGCGGCGTTAACTTCTTTCTCTATGGGTGCCTTAGTGTGTTGATAGACGCTAACCTTGGACTTTAGGCAGGCTCCGCCTAATTCCACTGAGAAAGAGGCCTAGAGGTTCACACACTAAGTGTGTCCATGTATCTCAGTTAAATATTGATTTAACAAGTTAAATAAAGATTATTCCCAACTGTGGTTTAATAATTATTTAAGGATGACTGGTTGAATTTATTTCGACACTAGTTATTCGAGAGAATATATTGTGGGAGAAATAATATGTTTATTAGAGAGTAATTTAGTTACATTTATTTAAGAAATAAATTGCCCTTACTCAAGGTCTAATAAATGTTGTGGAGGAAATAAAGAAAAGTGAAAAATAAAAGTACATGTCGTGTATATTTGATATACACGCCGTGTAGTTTTATGGAAAACAAGTACACGCCGTGTATTAATGATTACACGGAATGTAGATTTCCAATTAGGATTTTGAGGATATAATATTGTTTTATTAAATGATATTAATTTTAATCAGTGTGGGCACATGTCAAGGAATTAATAATTCGACATGGGGGTTTCAATAAGAGTTAATGAAATAAATAAAACGCGTAACGCGTTTATTTATTGTCATAACTCTATATCCTCAAACCCGATTATAAATATCCTCACAACCCCAACACTTTTCTAAGAGAATCTTTGTGCACAAAAATTCTGGAGAATTCTTTCAAGGCCGAAAGAACTCCATCCTCCAAGAACGCTCTCAAGACTGAGAGACCATGGTGATCGAAGGCGGACATCGCAAGCGAAGGTTCTTCCACGCTAGCACCCGGAGATCCCTTCGGCGACATCCGGAGATACGTGGCACACGTGTGGATCACTGCTAGAGGAATCCTATACTTGGATTCTATGACGCAACGATGGATCATAGGATCGTGACCAGAGACATCAACGAAGAAAGAATTCCACCAAGGTAATTCTTGTGAATTAATTAAATTAATTATAACCAACATATGATGATCTTATCTCTATAGTTCTAGGATTCCCTCTCTTTTTTCGTTCTTCGTTCTATTCTGAAGGTCCATAATTTTATATCGTGACAGATCTCGGTTTGAACGTTGTTTAATGCTAAAATTAAAGTTGGGAAAACCCACCAACGCGCTTCCGCTGCGCCTGAAACCTACAGATATGCATTACAAACATTGGCACACATACTAAAACAAGTACCAACTAAATCGATAAACAGTATTCCATATGAATTTTGGAGTTAAAGAAAAACCATGTTATTGAATTTACATGTGTGGGGAAGAGAAATGTTTGTTAAGGCCTATTCAGGTAACAAACTTGCACCCCAAGGCACAAAGTGTACCTTATAGGGTACCCCAAGGAAACAAGGGGATATTACCTATACGACCCCTCGAACAAAAGGGTTATAGTGTCAAGACACACCATATTTTTTGAGAGGGAGCACATCTCCAAAATAGATAGTGGGAGAGAGATAAAATTTGATGAATTTGAGGCTCAAGGCACACAAGAGTTGGTAGAAAATCATATTCCATAAAGCCCTATGGAAGAAGAAACTATTACAAAGACACAAGAACTATGTAGGAGTACAAGAGAGGTTAGATAATCATAATGGTATGGTTTTCTATTTACTGAGGATGGTGACTCATTATTAGTTTATAATAACGATCCTATAACCAACAAGGAAGAATTAAGGGGCACAAATGTTTCCTTGTGGCAAGAAGCCATGAATTATAAAATGGATTCAATGTACTAAAACCAAGTATAGATTTTGGTATATCCTCTAGTAGATATAGATCCATTTGGCTGAAAATGGGTATTCAAGAAGAAACTAGACATGAAAGGACAAGTTAGTACCTATAATGTGTGACTGGTTGCAAAAGGGTTTAAACAACGTCAAGGTATTGACTATGATAAAACCTTTTAACCAGTTGAAATGCTGAAATATATCATAATTATACTTGTCATTATGACTTACCATGACTATGATATTTGTAAAATGTATGTAAAAATAGACTTCTTTAAAGGGAACCTTCAGGAAGATGTCTACATGACACAACCTGAAGGGTTTGTGACTCTAAAGGATGCCAATAAGATATGAAAGTTGCAAAAAATACATTTATGGATTAAATTAGGCATCTAGGTCATAGAACATTCATTTTGATGAATCCATAACAAAATTTGGTTTTACAAAGAATGAGTGTGAGCCTTGTGTCTACAAATAGTTTAGTGGGAGTGGAGTGATTTTCTTAATAGTACATACTGATGACATATTACTTATTGAAAATGAAATACCAAACTTACAGTCTATTAAGGAATTGTTTAATAAATGATTTTCCATGAAATACTTGGGTGAGGTAGCATATATTCTTGGGATCAAGATCCATCATGATAGATCAAAGAGGTTGATCGGCCTAAGTCAAAGTACATACATTGACAAGATATTGAAGAGATTCCGTATGGAACAATCCAAGAGGTGATTGTTGCCAACATCACAGGGAATTAATCTTTACAAGAAAATGTATCCTCAGAACCATGAGGAAAAAATAGAATGGAAAGGATTCTATATGCATCGGAAATTGGTTCAATCATGTATTCTATTCTATGTACTAGGCTAGATTTTACCTACACATTAAGTATAGTAGGTAGATATCAAGATGATCTATGTGACTGCTATTGGATGGAAGTCAAGAATATCCTTAAGTATCTAAGCCATACTAAGGATATGTTCCTAGTTTATGGAGGAGATGAAGAACTAGTCATCAGAGGATATGTCGATGCTAGTTTCCAGACTAATCAAGATGACATGAAGTCACAAACGGGATACATCTTCACTCTGAATGGAGGTGTTGTGAACCAAAAGAGCTCAAAGAAGGATGTGGTTATATATTCTATAGTAGAGTCATACAGCCTCTGAGATAGCTAAATAAGCAGTTTGGATGCATAATTTTGTCCAATATCTTGATGTGGTACCTAGTAATAAAGATCATATCACACTTTATTGTGATAATATTATAGTTGTGGCTTTCTCAAAAGAGACAAAGTCACATCAGGGAACAAAGAATTTAATTCGGAAGTATCATCTCTTGATGGATTTTTCTCAGAGAGATGGAGTTGCAGTGAGTAGTATTTCCATGGAAGACAATGTGGAAGACCCCTTAACTAAAGCCTTGATTTAGTAGAAACATGATTATCATGTGAGGTCTAGCAGACTGAAATTCATAAGCAGTTGGATCTCAATACCAAAAAACTGGGTTTCTGCAGTTCCACCCTTTAACGGTGCTAAAAAATCCCTGATAAAGGGGGGCCTTTATCAGCGCTAAAAAAATGCTGATAAAGGGCACTTTTAACAGTGCTAAAAAGCGTTGTTAAAAGTGACCCTTTATCAGTGCTTTTTTTAGCATTGATAAATCCCCCTCCCCTTTATCAGTGCTTTTTTAGAACTATTAAAGGAGACCCCTTTATCAGCACTTTTTTTAGTAGCACTGATAAAGGGGGGGATTTATCAGTGCTTTTTCCTAGCACTGATAAATTTCAAAAAAAATTAGGAAAAATAATATATTTTTATATAAGTATATTTATATTGATATAAATATAATATATATTTTTTAAATATGTTTTAGATAAGTATAAATATACTGTTACATTTAATATATAATAAATTTAGTTAAAATGGATTTAAAATATTTTAAATAATATTATTAATTAATAATTTTCTAATTATCACTGATTAATAATCATTTAATAAAAATTTTAAGAAACAAAAAAATCAAAAAATAATAATAAAATATCTAAAATAAGTTGAAAATGTAACTCAAACATCAAACGACCATAACTTTTGATCTGGATGTCCGTTTGAGTATGAAGAAGTTGAAAAGTAGAGAGATCAAAGATTATCTGATTTTTTATGGTTTTAATCTGAGTTACAGCCCTTGGATTTGGCATGGTGAAACTGGACAGAATGTCAAATCTACTGATGATGATGATTTTTAAGATGTTAACTCTGATGGAATTGAATAAATGACCCATGATATTGTAGCATAACAAATTGAGATAGAACCGATAGTTGCGCGTCTATATGGTAATGCTGAAAAACCATTGTATCTTGGTTGTACAGATTTTGTGGTTTTGTCGGTGGTGTTAAGATTTATTAACCTGAAGGAAAAACATGGATATAGTGACAGAAGTTTTACAGAGCTGCTAAAATTGTTTAAATACATTCTTCCAAAAGACAACGATCTTCCAGATTCACATTATAAGGCCAAGAAAATATTATGTTCAATGGGATTGGGATAAAAAAAATACATTCCCATCCTAATGACTGTATGATATATAGGAAGGAATATAAATTTCTGTTAGAGTGTCCTAAATGTGGGACATCACGATATAAGTTGAAACAAAAATCCCAGGCTGATGTAGAGATTACAAAGATCCCTTCCAAGGTATTTTGGTATCTTCCTATAGTTCATCGTTTGAAATGTTTATTTGCTAATTCACATGATGAAAAAAGGTTAAGATGGCATGCTGATGAGCGGATATGTGATGGAAAAATACATCATCCAGCTGATTGTCCACAATGGAAGAAAATTGATGAGCAGTATCCTACATTTGGAAATGAAATAAGAAATTTCATACTAGGGTTTTTCATAGATAAAATGAATCCAAATCGTACCCTCAGTAGCACACATAGTTCATGGCCTATTTTATTGGTAATTTACAACCTCTCTCCTGAAGTTTGTATGAAGCACAAATATTCCATGTTGAGTATAATGATATCTAGTCCGAAGAAACCTGAAAATGATATTGATGTTTCCTTGTCACCATTGATTGATGATTTAAAACTTTTATGGGAGGATGGTATTAGGGTGTATGATTCTTATAAAATGGAATATTTTCAACTACATGCAGGGCTTATGTTCACTATAAATGAATTCCTAGCATATGGAAATTTGTCTAGATACAGTGTTAAGGGGCATAAAGTATGTCCAATTTTCGAACAACAGACTTCATATTGTCAATTGTATCATGGGAGTAAAATAGTGTACATGGGTCATCGAAAGTTCTTTCCTATGGATCACTCTTATAGAACACTAAAAAAGGCATTCAATGGCTCACAAGAATTTAATATTGCTCCAAAACCTTTATCCCTTGATGATTATATTGAGAGGGTAGAAAACCTTGATGTGACATTGGGAAATACACAGCTATCTGGTAATGATAGACATATTTGGAATAAAAGGTCAATATTTTTTTAGCTTCCATATTGGAGATATCATGAAGTGAAACATAATATTGATGTCATTTATGTGGAGAAGAATATTTGTGACAGTTTGATTGGAACATTGCTATATATTAAAGGAAAGAAAAAAGATGGGTTGAATGAAAGATTAGACTTACTATCAATGGGAATACATTTGGAGTTATCTCCCACTCTTAATGGAAGATGAACATTTCTTTCCCCGGCTTTTCATACATTATCCAAGAGGGAGAAAATTAGATTTTTTTAGTGTCTTCATGATATCAAAGTGCTTCATGGTTATTCTTCAAATGTAAAAAAAATCTCTTTGAAGGATTTGAAGTTGATAGGTATGAAATATCATGGTTGTCACGTCATGATGAAACAACTTCTACAAGTTGAATTGCATGGAATATTGCCCATCCATGTCAGAAAGACTATAATGAAGTTGTGTTATTTTTTCAATTCAATTTGTAATAAGTTGATTGATGTGAATACTTTGAACATTTTGGAAAATGATGCAATTTCTATACTTTGTCAATTGGAAATGTATTTTCCTCCATCTTTTTTTGATATAATGTTGCATTTAATGATTCATCTGGTTCAAGAAATAAATCTTTATGGACCTTTATATCTTCGTTGGATGTATCCTTTTGAAAGGTATATGAAAATATTGAAGGGGTATGTTAAGAATCCATATCAACTTGAAGCCTCCATTATTCAAAAGTATATTTATGAGGAGGTTGCGGAGTTTTGTACGAGATACTTGGTTGCAGAATAGAACATAGGTTTGCCTCCATCTTGCCATGAATGAGTTAATAATAACGGAAAGGGGATTCGTGGCTTGAAATTCAACTTGTTGTCAGCTAAACAGATGAAGAATTTAGAATTACACATCTTGAATAACACAGCTAATGCTCAACTGTATATCACATTTCATATTAATAAGTTGAAACAAAGTCATCCAAAGAATAAATAAATGTTGATTTTGAATAAGAACAACAAAACATTTTTGTCATGGTTTAAAAAGACCATGATTGGTAGATCATATGTACCAGAGACATTAAGATGTTTAGTGGGTGGTCCATGTTTAAATGTGATAACATGGTCCAGTTATGACATTAATGGCTATACATTTCATACAAAATCTTAGGACAACAGAAGTGCGGTTCAGAATAGTGGTGTATTAGTGTTTTCCTAAGAAATGCATTTTTCGAGTTTTAAAGACAAAAACCCAATTTCTACATCAACTGCATATTATGGAGTCATTGAAGAAATATGGGAGGTTGATTAATTTAAAATTAAAGTTCCTATTTTTAACTGAAACCGGTTTATCGGTAACAATAATGTCAGACACGATGAGTTTGGAACGACAATTGTTAATCTGAATAGATTGGAAGACACGGTAGATTATTTTATAATGGAAACACATGCAAAACAGATTTTCTATATAGTTGATCAATCAGATATGCAGTGTTCTATTGTTTTACAATGGAAAAAACAATATGTTGGTGAGGATCAACTTGATGAAGATGCTTATTTATGTGAGATCCCTACTTCTATGGAAAGATTATTAGAACATAATTATGAGCATGTTGAAGACATGGTTTGTGCCATAAGGAACGATCATGATGAAGGAATTTTGTAAAACAATCCATTTGTACATTCCTAATATTACAGGTAACATATGTTTATTTCTTTTTTACATTTATTATTTTCATAAAATGTTAGATATTGTAATTTTTTTCTTTATTAAAACGTGTATTAAAACAAATAAGTATAAGTTTTTGTTCATTTTAATTTTGTTTTGTTTAGTTTATCATGTTTACCATTACATAAATTATATATCTATTATTTTTTTTGAATGAAAATTAATTTACTATGTTTACCATGTTTACCATGTTTACCATGTTTACCATGTTTACCATGTTTACCATGTTTACCATGTCTACCATGTTTACTATGTTTACCATATTTACCATGTTTACCATGTTTACTATAGTTTACCATAGTTTACCTTTATGTAACTTATATATTTATTGATTTTGTTGAATGAAAATTGCACTACCATTTTTACCATGTTTACCATGTTTACCATTGTTTAACATGCTTACCATATTAACCATGTTTACTATTATGTAACTTAGTTCAATTTTCCATTTTCTGTTTACATTAGTATTGTAGTATTTGAATTTGTATATTTGTGAACTAATGTTTGTTTTTTTATTTGAAGTATAATGACAGATCAATCAGTTGATCAACCACATGATTCTGGAGATGATCATAATGATCATACCTCTAGGGAAGAACATTCACATGCTCCTATTGATGTTCCCCAATCTTCCTCATGTTCTCCCATAATGACAAATAAGAGTTCAAGAGTTGGTAAACGTGGGTTTACACATTTACCAACATTATCACTTTCTCATATGCCGGACCAGAGGATACTCATTGAGTTTGATGAGAATGATATTCCTAGAGGTCCAAATGCAAAATATTTTAAGAGTTTTGTATCAACTCGGGGTAATAGAAAAGTAAGCATTTTGTATGATGATTGGAGAAGTATGGACAAATCAATAATATCTCAGTTGTGGGAGATGATTTTGGTAAGATCTTTTGCTATTGTTTTCCTATTCTTTGAATGTTTCTAGTATAATATGTTTTACCTATTATTTATCATATGACATTTGATATTCCTAACACTGGAGGAGTCAAGAAGAAATGCTTATCAATGGCTACTAGGAGATGGAGGGATTTCAAATCAAACCTCACATCTGATTTCATTTTTTTCATAGGATTCATTACAATCCATGTTATATATATCCTTTTATAGATGAAGATACATGGACATAGTTTGTTGAAATTAGATGAAAATATTCATTTTTGGTAAGGGAAATGTAAACTTTTATAAGCTTTATTATATAAATGATCTTATTAATGTTTTTTTAATGATTTATTATTCTTAATTTATAGAAAACAAGGACATATCATCAAGAGATCCAATCCAAAAATGTATACCCTCATAGTTTATCTTGAGGAGGGTATACATTATTGGAAGAACAAATGATGGTGGAAAAATTACAAAAACTGAGAGTGGAGTCTTCAAGCTCTGGATAGGTTTCCCCTCCATCCCCTCCATCTAGACATGAAAAATGGAAGAGAGCTCAGATGGGAAAAAAGGGGCAACATCTTTCGAAATATTTGAGAATCATAGCTGAGAGGATTGTAAGATATTTATTTTATTTATTTAAGTTAACTATATTCTTTATATAATTTGAATCATTACAGAAATATTCAATTAATTAATATAGGATTCTCTTAAGGAGTAGAGCTCATAGGGGGCATTTACAGTTTCTAGGAGGTAATATATTTTATCCACAACATTGGTAAAGCCCGAATATCCTGGTCTTGTATGAGGATATCTGATGGGCGTATCGGTAAGAAAAGTGTTTCCACGTTTTTGCAGACAAGCAAAGACAATTTCATACTGTAGCTCCAATTCCTCCACCTCCCCCTAGATACCCCATTATTTATCCTCCACCTCCGCCAGTAGCTCCCACTCCCACACCTCAGCCTACAGACCCCATTTTTTATCCTACTCTTCTGTCGCAGCTTCCTACTTATTGAGAGTTGTATGTTGATGATCCTCAACATCATATAGTTGCATATGGGTTGGTATATTGTATAGAAGATATAGTTTATCATCAACAGTTATAGGTATAGCATCATCGGGTCACTGTACAGGATATTATAGATGGATCAGCTCAAGTACCATTACCTACATATGAGGTGATGATAGTTGGACATAATATCAGCCATTTTTTAATTTGGCCATCCAAAATTTTGTGACTCATTAACATAGAGGTATGTATGTTATATCTTCTATTTTATTTTTTTATTAAAGTTGTTTTAACATTTTAAAACTAATATATTTTTCTATTTATTTTTATAGGAATACTTCAAAGGTAAAGAAATATTGTATAGATAATAACAAAGACAAATGGCTATGACATCAGATACTGATTCTAGTAGTCTTGACAGATTTTCAAGATATTCAAATTTGTTGGCGAATCATTATGAGTTTCCAATGGAATCTCATGTTTCTAGATTTGCAATAAATGTGGGTATTCTGAAAAATGAAATCATAGAGCTTGTTACTGGAGATAAGTTGGGCATCAATGTGGTGCAAATTTTTTCCATGTAAGTCTTAACACCTTTTCCCTACATTATATTTATTAAAAATGTATACTTATGTCTATTTTGTATTAGGTATCTTTATAACATGTGTTAGAAGAATGATCAGACAGATGTATATGGATTCATGGACCTGAATTTGATTTCCCCTGAAGCACATGCATTGGATGAGGAACAAAGAATGATTTATATTGCTGAAAGATTTTAACATAATATAATCACACAATGTTGGATGATTCCTTTTTGTGAGAGGTATGAAAAATATCTCTGGAAAAGAGTTCATTATCTTTTATCATAAAAACCCACTAACCTTAAATTTTCTTTTATCAGTGATCATTGGATGTTAGGTGTTTTTTTCCAAGGGAGAAAACACTTTATTGGATATGATATTTCTATGGAGATGTGCAAAAAAGTTTTAAGAATATGTTGGAAAAGTAAGTTTCAATTTCTTAATAGTTTTATATATTATAATGAATTTTAAATTTATCCCATTCGTATTATTTTCTAATAGGGGATGGGTCTACTTTCAAAAAAACACAAAGAAAATGAGTGCCAAGATCAAATATGTAAAAGTAAAGGTAAATATCCATTTATAATTTGTACTTTTTGATGTTTTACATAAAAATAATATTTTGAATTTACACTCATTTAAACATAATTTTCATGAACAACAAGGCATCATCAAATGCAGATATTATATGTTAAGATTTATGTATGAAATAATTACAACTGGAACACTTGTTCACTTTGACCTAGTAAGATTCCCATTTAAACTTTGCCATAATATTTCACTTGATTTATTCATTATACATGTTAACTACTATCCATTTACATTGTAGTTATTTGATGACCCTCAACCCTATAGTGCTCAAGATTTCAAACACTTACAAGTGGAATGGTCAAATTATTTTACAAGTTTGATTGGATTTTAGTTTGTTTGTAGTGTAAAATGTAATTTTGAATATTGTCATTATAATTGTATATTTATTAGTCATTTAGTTTGGATTTATGTTTTTTTTAGTTGACATTGTAAGTTTTTAATGTTATATATGTGAATGCTTAATTTTGGTCTACTTCTTGTTTTGGTCTAGTTCTGATGGTTTTTCTGGTATAGATTCAGGTCTTGGGGGTGCCTAGGGGTGTGGGGGTATCGAGGGTGTCCATGGGGGTGGGAGGGTTTCTAGGAGTGTGGGGTTGTTTAGGATGGTGGGGGGATATCTAGGGGTTGTCTAGGGGTATGGGGGGTGTCTAGTGGGGTGAGGGGGTTTCCAAGGGTGTGGGAGGGTTGTCTAGTGGGATGGGGTGTCCAGGGTGTCCATGGGGGTGGAGGGTGTCCAGGAGGGTGGGAGGGCTGTCTAGGGGAGTGGGGGTTGTCCAGGAGGGGTGGGGGTTGACCAAGGAGTATCTAGGTGTGTGGGGGTGTATAGTGGTGTGGGGGGGTTCCAGGGGTGTGGGAGGGTTTTCTAGTGGGGTGGGGGTGTTCGGGGTGTCCATGGGGGTTGGATGGTGTCTAGGAGGGTGGGGGCTATCCAGGAGGGTGGGGGTTGTCGAGGGGGTGTCCAAGGGTATGGGGGTGTTTAGTGGGGTGGGGGTTTCTAGGGGTGTGGGGGGGACAGTCCAGTTGGGTGGGGGTGTTCAGGGTGTCCATGGGGTGGGAGGGTGTCTAGGAGGGTGGGAGGGCTATCCAGGGGAGTGGGGGCTATCCAGGAGGAGTGGGGGGCTATCCAGGGGTATTTAGGGGTGTGGAGGTGTCTAATTGGGTGGGGGTTTTCAGGGTTGTGGGAGGGTTGTCCAATGGGGTAGGGGGTGTCTGGGGTGTCCATGGGGGTGGGAGGGTGTCCAAGAGGGTGGGCGGGCTGTCCAGGGGGTGGGGGCTGTCTAGGAGGGTGGGGGTTGTCCAGGGGTGTTCAGGGGTGTGGGGATGTCCAGTGTGGGAGGGATGTTTAGTGGCGCGGTGTGTCCAGGGTGTCCATGGGGGTAGGAGGGTGTCCAGGAGGGTGGGAGGGCTATCCAGAGGAGTGGGGGCTGTCCAGGAGGGGTGGGGGCTGTCTAGGGTGTATCTAAGTGTGTGGGGGTGTCCAGTGGGGTGGTGGTGTCCAAGGGTGTGGGAGGGTTGTCCAGTGGGGTGGGGGTGTACAGGGTGTCCATGGGGGTGGGAGGGTGTCCAGGAGGGTGGGAGGGATGTTCAGGGGTGTGGGGGTGTCCAGTGGGGTGGGGGTTTCCAAGGGTGTGGGAGGGTTTTCCAGTGGGGTGGGGGTGTCAGGGTGTCCATGGGTGTGGGAGGGTGTCCAGGAGGGTGGGAGGTATATCCAGGGGAGTGGGGGTTGTCCAGGATATTTCCAGGGGTGTGGGGGTGGGGCTATCCAAGGGGTGTCTAAGGGTGTGGGGGGATGTCTAGTGGGTGGGGGTTTCCAGGAGTGTGGGAGGGTTTTCTAGTGGGGTGGGGGTTTCTAGGGTGTCCATGGGGGTGGGAGGGTGTCCAGAAGGGTGGGAGGGATTTCCAGGGGAGTGGGGGTAGTCCAGTAGGGGTGGGGGGATGTCCAGGGGTATCTAGGGGTGTGAGGGGTTTCCAGTGGGGTGGGGGGTTTCCAGGGGTTTGGGGGTTGTCTAGTGGGGTGGGGGTGTCTGGGGTGTCCATGGGGGTGGGAGGGTGTCCAGAAGGGTGGGGGCTGTCCAGGAGGCCGGGGGGCTATCCAGGGGGTGTCCATGGGTGTGGGGGTTTCTAGTGGTGTAAGGGGGTCAAGGGGTGTGGGAGGGTTGTCTAGTGGGTTTGGGGTGTCTAGAGTGTCTATGGGGGTAGGATGGTGTCCAAGAGGGTGGGAGGGCTATCCAAGGGAGTGAGGGCTGTCTAGGAGTGGTGGGGGACTATCTAGGGGTTCTCTAGGGATGTGGGGGGTTCCAGTGGGGTGGGGGTTTCTAGGGGTGTGGAAGGGTTGTCTAGTAGGGTGGGGTGTCCATGGGGGTGGGAGGGTGTCCATAAGGGTGGGGGGCTATCCAGGAGGGTGGGGGCTATCTAGGGGGTGTCTACGGGTGTGAGGGGTGTTCAGTGGGGTGGGGGTTTCTAGGGGTGTGGGAGGGTTTTCCAGTGGGGTGGGGGTGTCCAGGGTTTCCATGGGGGTGGGAGGGTGTCCAGGAGGGTGGGAGGGATGTCTAAGGGAGTGGGAGGTTGTCCATGATGGGTGGGGGGGGGTTGTCCAAGGGGTATCTAGGGGTGTGGGGTGTCCAATGGGGTGAGGGTTTCCAGGGGTGTGGGGGGGTTGTCCAGTGGGGTGGGGTGTATGGGGTGTCCATGGGGGTGGGAGGGTGTCCAGGAAGGTGGGAGCGTTGTCCATGGGGTGGGGGCTGGTCAGGAGGGTGGGGGATGTTCAGGGGGTGTCCAGGGGTGTGGGGGTGTCTAGTTGGGTGGGGGTTTCTAGGGGTGTGGGAGGGTTTTCCAGTTGGGTGGGGGCGTCCAAGGTATCCATGGGGTGGGAGGGTGTCCAGGAGGGTGAGAGGGATGTCTAGGAAAGTGGGGGCTGTCCAAGAGGGGTGGGGGGCTATCGAGGGGGTATCCGGAGGTGTGGGGGGGGTCTAGTGGGGTGGGGGGTTTCCAGGGGTGTGGGAGCATTTTCTAGTGGGGTGGGGGTGTCCAAGGTGTCCATGGGGGTGGGAGGGTGTCCAAGAGGGTGGGAGGGCTGTCCAAGGGTGTGGGGGGTGTCTAGTGGGGTGGGGGTTTCTAGGGGTGTGGGAGGGCTATCTAGTGGGGTGGGGGTGTCCAGGGTGTCCATGGGGGTGGGAGGGTGTCCAGGAGGGTGGGAGGGCTTTCCTGAGAAGTGGTGGGTGTCCGGGGTGTCCATGGGGGTGGGAGGGTGTCCAAGAGGCTGGGGGTGTCCAAGAGGGTAGGGGTTGTCCAGGGGTGTGGGGTTGGGGGTTCTAGGGGTGTGGGAGGGATATCCAATGGGGTGGGCTGGTTTTGGTCTGGTTTAGGTTTGGTTTTGTTCTATTTTTGGTATGTTTCAGGTTTTATTTTGTAGGTTATAGTTGTGGTTGAATGGTTTTATTAAAAAAAATTGGTTTTTACGTCGATTATTTTATAAGTGATGTAAAAAATGCATGTTTATGTGTTTTAACATCAGTTATTTGAAAACTGGCATAACAAATGCATGGGAATGGGTTTTTACGTTGGTTATTTCATAACAAACATAATAACTGGAATGAAAATTGGTTTTTATGTCGGTTATTTGAAAATTGACGTAACAAATGCATAGGAATGGGCTTTTACGTCAGTTATTTCATAATCGACGTAATAAATGGAATGAAAATAGGTTTTTACATCAGTGATTTGATAACTAACGTAATAAATGGAATGAAATATGTTTTTAAGTCAGTTATTTAATAACGGACATATTATATATGTTTTCACGTCTGTTATTATTTAACCGACTTGAAAAATGCTTGGAAGACTAGTTTATAACATCGGTTATAAACATAACCGACGTGATAAACTCTTTGGAGGTGCAATTTATTATGTCTTTTATTATATAATAGACGTGAAAAAGTAGATACCACATTGGTTATTTAAAAACCACTGTAATAAATCACGACTCTGAAGCATTTTCCACGTCAGTTTTTGATGGACCGATGTGAAAAATGCTTTGTATTATTGGTTTTTACGTCATTTTTAAAATAACCTCCGTAAAAAAATATTTATAACATCTCCTGTAATAACGTCGGCCAAAATCCGGCTTAAAAAATAAAAAAATTACCGCCGTAAAAAAAAATTATGAACTAGTGATGGGGCTTTGGTGTGTTAACTCAGCCAGATTACATGGTGTGTACATGCCAATTACACATCCTATATCCGCTTTTTGTATTTCGGGTTATACTAGTCAATATACGGTGTCCAATAAAATCACCACATGTAATTAATTACTTGGCGCATCTAGATATAATGTGCATGAGTATAAAACATGTGCTCTGGCTGCCCACCGTGTAACCCAGTTTTACCAGCCAATGATTTGGCACTTCTCGATGGCATCTTTGATCATTCTTAATTTGTTCTTAAACCTTTAAGAAAATTAAATACTAAATGAACATGATTAATATGTCAATAATATGTTAATTAAAATTGGATTAAATAATTAATAACATGAAATAAAATCTAACCACAATTGTACATAGATCAATAATCAAATAAATAATTGTAAATTTAAACGTGACCACTTTGATACCACTTGTTGGTTCTGTTTGTAGTGAAATCATACATCGGTGGGTGATATATTAACATTTATTTTAATAATCACTTCCCAAAACCAAGAGCAAGGATCTTGCACATTAAATTTATAATTAATTTATTTAATATTTTAATAAATAAATACTTGTTCTTAGGAAAATTTTTCATTGATGATTGTTGATAATCTGAAACATCCTTTCTAAATTTCCTTCATTTAACTTACAAGGATCCAAGGGTAGAATCCCTCTATTGGTGATCCACACATGCTAAAATAGTCTCCGAGCAATGCAACTCGTTCTCTAGGTGCTAGCATAATGAATCGAATGTCTTGCATTGTTTGTTCTTGATCACTCGTTCTTCAGTTTTGAAGAGATTCCCTCTTGGTTTTCTTGTTCTTGAGAGAGATAGAGGAGGAGCCGATAGAGAATTAATTGTGCACAACAATTCTCTATTCCCAAACTTTGACTTAGTTTTGAATGAATTACACAATAGACATAGTCTTCTATTTATAGAGTTGGGATTTTGGTTATAAAATTTAATTGCATAACAGCCATCAAATATAATTATAACCATTAATGGAATCCCATGCCACATAATAATAATAACAGTATTATTATTTTTTGGTGCACCAACATGCACAAATTTGATAAATAATATTACCAACTCGTAAATAATTATTTTATCACTAGACAAGCTTTTGGTCTATTCAAACTCCTCTTGTATTTATTGAACACCCGAATAAATATTTTATTCTCTTAAATAAATATTTTATTCAAAAAATAGTAAATAAATATTTATTATAAATTCAATAAAATAAATAAATACATTTTATTCACAATCTAGTGAATAAATATTTATTTAATTTATGCAATAAATATAAATTAAATAAAATTGTATCACTCCAAGGTTTAAAAAATAAATTGGAATGCATGAAAATTTGTTTTAATTAGATATTTATAACTATCCTTTAAACATAGTTTTTTCACTTATATGTTTTGAATTTTGAAAAACAGTCATCTACAATTGTGTTCAGTAAGTTATTTGGAGTCTGATGGAACCAACGTGATTTTTGGTGAATAGTAACATATCCTTATGAATACTAATATGAATAGTAATATGAACCTAATGAACATTAAATTTTGTTATTATTTTATTTTCTTAAGTATTTAAGATAATTACATCTTGGTTAATTTTTCAATGTGATATAAAAGAAATTATAGAATTAAAATCGGTAATTTCTAAATTAAGTATGATTTTATTTAAAAATTAAATTAATAATATTTAGAAATTTATTTTCAAAAAATGGAGTTCATTTTTGAATTCTACACATTGAAAAATGGTTAGGGTGAATTTTTGGGATTTTTTTGAAATTCTTGAATTTTTTATGAATAGTGAAATACGATAAAATACCATATATTCAAATTATTAATTAAATACACTATTTATGACATCATAATTGATATAAGACCACTAGGTTTGAAATCACATGTCATTATTACTATTTTAGGTCACATGAATTAAAGCTATTTATAGTCTTGAGAAAAAATATTATAATAATGATTGAAATAATGTAAAATACCTCATCTTCTCCACTATAAATACCACCCTCATTTCTCTCTTCCTCTCACACCTCTCAAGATTCGATCCTTACCTAAGTTCTGACCAATAATCCTCCCAATTATCTTTCCCATTTCCTAAATCTTTTGGTCTCACCAAAAGGCCAAAACCAAAGGCATTAAGATGAATCTTAAGGAGAATAGATCAAGAGGTAAACATCCTCTTTTATTTTCTTTCTCATCATCATAATATTAGATTTTTATTCCAATAGTCCAAGGGACAAGGGACACAGGAAAACCAAACTAAGGCCTAGGGGGGGAGAAATTAGTAAAGACCAAGGGAGTCCCCTTGAATCAGATTCACCCCAACGGGTTTAAAGCTAGAGATTATTTGAAGACAGGTGACATTGGAACATTGGGTGGCCAAAGAGGCGAGATGGTTCGCGACCTTGTTCCCCTCCCTCCATGTGTGGGAAATGCATGCATTGTTGTTGATTAGAGTTATGCACTTTCTGATCGTGTAAGATATCACCCATGGAGTGGGACCTTTCCCCTACATGGCTTCATGTATAATCTTGGAATCCATTTCAACATGAGATAAAAAAAACTTCCGCCGCTTGAAAAGATGTAGGCCTTTGAGTACAACCTTGGCCTCCAAATGCATAGAATTTCCTGGTCCATGGTGGGCTATGAAAGAAAGTATAACACTACCTCAAGATTCATGGACCACCCCTACCCCTCATTTCTCCCCCACGCAGTAAGAACCATCTATATTGAGTTTGATTCCATTGTCGGGGGGTTTCCACCGCACCCATTGTCCCTGCCTGGTGAGGGGTTTGGCCACCGGAGAAATCACTTGGAGCATCCTCAGGGAAGGGGCATCCTTCCAGCCACTAGAGAGATTAACCAGGTCGATCAGAAGGCATCTTTCTCAGACAGTGATGGACCTCCCTATTGAAGATGACCCCTCATAATGCGCCTGGTTACGAGCAAGCCACAGGCACCAGCATCCCACGTTGAAGATGATTGCACGAGCCATCCTTTACTGACTTTTTTCATTTGTTCCCTGGAACCAGCAGTGAAAGAATGTTCCATCCTGAGGATCATGGGACAAAGCATCATTGAAACCGCCAAAGTACCTCTAGACTTCCTAATCCCAGCCACCTTCAAAGAATATGTGTTTGATTCTTTCTTCATTCTTATTCCTGTAGCTCTGGCAACACAATGCCAGAGGAATACCCAACTTTTTGATGTTTTCATCCGTAGGGAGAGCTTGGTTCCTCATTCTCCAACATAGAAAGCAAAATTTTGTAGGGATCTTTCCACACCACAATATATCATTCCATTCATCATGGTGATCCTGATAGGTGAAGGTCCTGTTGAGTCCCTCGTCGTGAACTTCCCCGAGGTAGAAGGGGTGAAAACACATTTGTCTACCTCAGTGTTCAAAGAGAATAACTCATAAGTTTCAAATTGATCTGCATTCAGTACATCCTTGATGAACTTTGGGTACTGGTTTTCCTCCTTGAAGGAAATTTCAGGGGTTGAACATCCAGGGAATCCAAGCACATCCCCTTCCCAGTTGCAATGCCAAAAATGGATGTTTCCTTCTCCAACAACCCATCGAGAGTGCATATGGAGGCTCATAATAAGAGGGAGTATCCTGGCCCATAGAGGGGATCCATGGGTACTCACCGTATCCACACTACTCCTGGATGACTATGACATTACCTTCCCCCAAAGAGAACGTACTTCAATGAATTCCCATGCGATTTTAGCATGTAATCCAAGGATCATATCGCTTAATCTTATTACATTAATCTCACCCGCAACGATGGGTCTGGCCATATTGTCCCATGAAATCCAATGCCTTTTCCCTTTAGAGAGAGAATCCCACATAAAGCTGGTCAGTACCTTATCAATGGATTTGATGAATCCCTTCGACACATAGGTTGATTCCATCGCATGCAATGGGATAGCGAACAAGACATTGTTCACCAAAGCTATCTGGACCCCAAAGGAGAGGTAGTGATTCTTCAAGTTAAATACCTGGCTTGTAATTCTGTTCACAACCTGATCAAAATCATGGATTCTCAATATTCTTGAGGCTATCGGGGAGCCAAGGTACTCCATTGGGAAGGAGTCTTGCTGCATATCGAGCCTACTGCACAAGTATGTTTCCCTTCTAGAAGTGAATTTGTTGGAAATATAAAGACTGCTTTTGGATTTGTTGATAATCTGGCCACTCCAATAACAATACTCCTCCAGAATCATGTTGAGTCTATGAACAGATCATTTTCCATCATTTGATAAAATAATCATATCATCAGCAAACATCAAGGGGGATATTGAGTGGAGGTTCATTTTTTTGTGGAATGGGAGGATATCCCCACTAGATATTTATTTATTCATGAGACGTCTAAGAGAATCCTGCATGAGGATGAAAATACTTGGAGAGATGGGGTCTCCTTTCCAGATCCCTCGCATTGCCTTGAAGAAGCCGTGGGTTCTCCCTGTGAAAGAGACCACCATCCATGAAGAACTGAAACATCTGAATAAGGGATCAGTATCCCAGGTGGAGAAACCCATTCTTGTGAGAACTCTGTTAATAAAGCCCCACTCAATACTGTCATAAGCCTTACTCATGTACAGATTGACCGCCATGTTGGAACCGTGAGTTTTCATGTTGATATCTCTCAATATTTCCTGTGCCAAAGCGATGGCACCTTGGATGCAATGGACCCTCAAAAAGACATGTTGTTCCATTGAAACCCAGTGAGGAAGGTACTTGGACAGTCTCAAATTGATGGTGCAGGCCAGGATTTTGTAAGGAAAATTGCACATGCTTACTGGCCTGTAGTCAAAAAAGGAGGAGGGGTCCTTGATCTTTAGTATCAGTACTATAGTTGTAGTGCTATCCACCCTCAGAAGAGTTCCCCTCAAAATAAATCTTGTACTACAGCCACTATGTCTTTTTTAACCAGCTCCAACGATGCTCTATAAAATGATCCTAGAAAACTATCAGGCCCTAGTGTGCTATCATGGTTAAGGTGAAACATCACCTCTTTTATTTCCCCATCATCTGATAATGACTCCAATGAGTCATTTTCCTATGTGGAAACCAGGTGAGGTATTACGTCCAAGAGTCCAGCACTACCTTCAGGATATCCATTTAGCATTCTTCCATTCAGACCAGCCAGGAGTTCCTTGAAGGTCGTGTGTGCCATCACCCTGACCACCTCCCTATTTTTGGTGTAGGACCCATTCTCCAGTAAGATGTTAGGATTTGTAATACATATTTTCTCCCTGATGCATGCATGGAAATATTCCGAGTTCTTATCCCCCTCTCAAAGAAATTTTACCCTTGAGTTATCCCTGGTCGTGCATTCCTCCAAAAGAATCATCTCTTCCAGGCTGATCTTTTTCTCTGATAGGGAAGCAAAGGTCTCCTCATTCCATATCTCCTCCAATATGACTTCATGTCATTCAATATCCCATTTGATCTCCTCGGTATTTTGATCCATAGTGGGTAGATCTTTATCCCATGCCTGCATTCCAAGCTTTATCCGCCTTAGCTTGTTATGTAACGCCACCCAAGAGTGTCCCTGAGTTGGGCCTCCCCATGACTCAGACACCAATTGCTGATAGCCAGGAATGCGATTCCAGTTGTCCAAGAACATGAACCTTCTATTGTTTTCCTACCTTGAAGAAAGATAAACAAGTAATGAAGAGTGATTAGATATTCCGCGTACCAGATGACTGATCGTGGCATTGGGAAAGCTAGTGATGGCATGCAAGTTATCTAGGCATCGGTCTAGCCGACACTAGCATTGCTTACTCCTTTTTTGGTTGTTGTACCAAGTGGATAAGTCACTAGAGTACCCCATGTCCGCCAGGCCATTATCCCCCATGAACTGGGTGAAATCCATACTCACTTTCCAAGGGAAAGCTCCTTTTCCCTTCTTTTTATCCGGTTCCATGATGGTGTTGAAATCTCCACCAATGATCCAGGGAAGATCACCTGGGTCGAAAGTGTTAAGATCCTTCCATAGTGACTCCCTCCTTTGCATGTCAAAACTACCATACACAAAGGAAACTAAGAAGTAGGTTGTACAGTGGCTAACCTTCGTTGTTATGAATTGGTTTCCCACCTGTATCAAGTCCACCATTGTATCTTTATTCCAGAAAATACAAATGTGCCAATTCGTAGGGTCTGCATTCATGGATGCATGAAACTTGATTTTCCTAGTGATCACCGTGAGTTTAAAAGGGTTTTCCTTGTGTTCGAGGATGGCCACAATGCATTCCATGTTCTTCCTAGACTCTAAAGCTATGAAATCTGTTTTCACTCACGCCCCTAGGCCACGAGCATTCCAGATGATCAGAAGAATCATTGGGCAAGGTGTGGCCTAGCTTTGGCCCCAGGCACGATGGTCTCTATCGGATGGGAGAAGGAGCAATCCATGTTCTGAATTTTCTTGTTTTTTGATCGCAGCCTCGTGCTTACCCCCGAAGACGAGGGGGATGGGGATAGAGAAGGGTGATCCCTACGAGTGGTGGCCTTGAGGGACTTCCCCCTCCCTGAGCTAGGAGGATAAATTAGAGGGGCTTCAACTTTAGGAAACTGAGGAGAAGAAGTGCCAGGAACCCCCTCCTAAATGAGCTCACAGGCTTCAATAACACGAACCGCATTCAGAGCTGAGGGGAGGCAACCCCCCTGGCCTCCTAGCCCCAAGAGCTTCCCCCATGTGTCTCTCAGAAAGATCACTGGCTCCAGAGAGGGAAGACCCGGGGACTCAAGGAAGCCGGATGGAATCCTCATTAAGTGCTCGAGAAGACAGCCCTCTGAAAACACTTAGGAAGGGTTGATGAGATATTCCCTGAGTCCATTCATAAGGGGAGAGGAAACCCAAGGAACAAAAGGAATGAGATCCAAGCTGGAGGAGGCCACACTCACTGGAAAGGATCCAGGGGGGACTCACCTGCGGTGGAGAGATCCAAGGGGGGCTTACCCGGAAGACCCCAAGGCACCAATTGCAGATCTGAGGAGGACCCAACCAAAGGAACTTCTTGAACAGATCCCTTACCATGAGCGCCTTTAGCCTCTTGTCGACGGGTTCCTGGAAGATGTTTCTTTCACACTTTGGGGGAGTGGCCTTGGAGAAGGAAGTGAGGGCAAAAGGAGGGGAAGACGTGAAAGACAACCTATTGGATCCACTCCACCTCATCTGAAACCTTCAACTGGATCTTGTTTGGGACTGAGAGGGATAGGTCCATCTCCACGCACACTCGAACCACTGAAACTTCCTCGCAACGCCGCGTGCGGTCGTCCGCATAGAGAAAACCACCCAGAGAGTCGCCAATGACTTTGAGAATGCCGCCATTCTGAAAGGGGAGCGGGAGGCTAGGGTGGGTGACCCAAATAGTAGAAAGGGGGTTTTCTCTACCCTTATGGACCTCCATCAACCAACAGGTCAGGCTGAACCACCATCGACCAAAGATCTGGGGAGCCTTGCACCATGCCTGTACAAAGTCCCCTTCTGAAGCCAACACCAAGAAAACCGAGTTCTGGGGAACCATAGAGATGAGAGCCAGGTCATATAGCCCCCAAAAGTACACAAACCTTTTGAAAATGGAGATAGGAGGCTTCCCAGAGCCAAAACACGCTACAAGGGTCCACTTCAAGCAGGAAACAACATCTTCAAAAGCCTTGGCAGGGACCTCCACTGAAAGAACTGAACCCTCCCTAGACGCCCGCGGAGCATCCAACCGCACATCCGGGAATCAGGACTTCCAAGATCCTCTAGACGAGGAGCATAGTGCTTCCTTTAAGGAAACAGGAAGAATCTCCAAAATGAGTTCATTATGATCGAAGAATCACCAAAATGACCTAAAAAAATACCAATAATGTTTTAACTTTTGAATCATACTCATGTAAGAATTAAAAATGATAATTGGTATAATTTATGGTTCTAGAAATATGTAAATACCCTTACATTCTAATTCTTAATTTTCAATTCCAATCAACAAGAATATCCATCATAAATCAATCATGGAAATCATGTAAAGAAAGCACTAAAAACAATGCAAGGAACAACATACTAACAGTTAAAGGGGGAAATAATGTAATGAAATGATCATATAAGATATTATAAAGATGAATATGTTTATTTAAAATATTAATAATACTTTTTTAACCATTATAAATGGGTTTCAAACAAGTTTTAAGTAAGATAAACCTGAGGTAAGGAAATTCTTAACCTAATTTTAACCATTAAAAAATTGTGAGATGAATTTTGTTTATATTATGTTTAATTATGTGTATTTACAGTGTGTATACATATTACATCCACTATATTAAGTATCACCTCAATTATATGATATTTTTAATAGACTTTTCTTTTTAAAATCCTCTTTTAAAATTTTGTTTTACAAAATTCCAAAGCAATGTTTTTATGGAATTACTCATGTTGTATGATTATGTTATGGTTCTTGTGAATTGTTTATGATTAAGGTTGGGACCTATGTAACACCCCATGATTTCATAGTATGTTATCACTTCAAAGAAATTCAATAACTTGCATTATACGCAACACTGAGTTCGAGCGCACCATGACTTACCAAACTAGCTGTTCAAAATGCGGTTATGAATAGTATTAACTGAATTTTGAATTATATATACTCCATATAATTTTATAATCAATATTATGTATTTCTTAGACATAATATAAGAACAATTTTATTTTTTTCAGACAAAAGAAGTATTTTTCAAAAAATATAATTTTACCGCCTTTTAATGACGAACCTTTTTTAAAACCAGTATTTGACACTTATATATATGAAATTTAATGAAATTAAATTATTATTTAGAATAAAGACATAAAAATTTAATTTGGATAAATTTTTGGTACTTTTCTGATAACTTTCAAATTTTTATGAATAGTAAAAAATACTAAATTTTAATTGAAAACAAATTTTTTAATCGAAATAATTTATAGTGTTAAATTATAAATTTGAGTGGTTTTAAAGTATCATTAGATTATATTTTAATCATTTAATATATTTTAGGTCATTGTATTTAATTTCACATTTAAACTGTACATAAACGAGTGTCAATCTTTTGATAGTTATTATTTTTTAAAAACACGCTTTTTGTTTTGACAACGAGAATTAATTTTAAATTAATTTCTGAAACTTCTGTGTTTTGAATATGGAAAAATGGATTCCATATTTGGAATCAGGAGGTCGAAATTGTATAAATAGGTAACTTTTATTTTTATACATTATGAATAATTACTTCGGTAAATATTTTATTTACCATGGTTAAAGGGTAAATCTAGTAAATAAGGGTAAAAAATATTATTATAATAATATTAAATTACCCTAACATGGGTCATATTCCTATTGGTTGATACATATCTAACCATGTGCATCATTGGGTCGATTTTGGGACCTCATGGAGTCACTTGAGAGTGATAATGACACTTTATATTAATTAATTTAAAGTAAAGACAAAAATGACATAAACATTTATCTTTTAGTAAAACAATTTTTACATGGGGTTGTATAAGTTATCTCTTCGACTATAAATAATAATTTGAAATCTAAAAATATTTTCTATATCATGGTATTTTTTTATAATTTTTAGACATCAAATAAATAAAATTATTTATGACACAATAATGATGCAGTGTTTACCTCATTAATGAATAATTTAAATAAATGAGATTATAAAAATTAAAACAACATCCAAAACCTATCAAATTATTATTGGATGATTTTATTTTGAACATGATTCACCTTATCTTTTACTTTAATGAGTTTTGGACCTTTAGAAACCGAAAATCATTATATAATAAAATAATATTTTCAAACTTTCCTAAAGAGCCCCTCCTCCCCCTTATAAAAAAACCTCACCACTAACCCATTTCTCACACCTCTCAAGCCCCTTGGATCATCCAACCTATGCCCAATTAATCTCCCTACATCCCTCTCTTCATCCTAGAAGCCTTACCTTAGGCAAAAGTCACTTCAAAGAAGCCTTTTGGTTCAAATGAAAGAGAGTTTCCCGATTTAAAGGAGGTTAACGAAACCTCAACCAAGGAAAAGTACAAGGTAAGGGTTAATTTCACAATATATTTATTATACAAGGCTGTTTTTACATAATTATATACTAAAAAATCTTTATCATCTATATCCGTGTTTTCTTAAAAATGTATTTCAAAACATTTTTACTATTTACTAGACTATGGGTTAAAGTCATTTATACCCTTATTTGAACTTATATGTTTTGAAAAGAATATTTTTTTCATTTTCCAAACAAGGTACTTTATGATCTTTTCAACAAAATTAAGGTAATAATTTCTTTTTAACTTATACAGTGGGTGCGGCTATTTTACGCCATTATAACATCATCGAAGCTTCCCTTACAAGCTTATAAGAATATTTTCAAAATAAATGTTTTCTTTTATAATTATGTGACTCTTAAATGATTTCAAAATAGAAAGATATATTTCTCTCAAATAGTTTTGATTTCATCTATGTCAACATCCTTTGATAAATTTTACACTTTTTTGAAGTTGATTTATTATGATACAAATCTTCTATATTGTATTTAAGTTTTTGTGAAATGTTTGAATGTGGATGTGTTATTTTTATACCATTCATGGTTTATGGTTAAAGTATTAACATTTTGTATGCTAGTTTTAATATGAATGTTTATGTTATGTTTCAACCTTTTCATATAAGTAATGTATTGGACTTAGTAAGTGACGGGTAAAGCCCGCTATAGCTCCTCGGTGCATCGGTAGGTCTCATGAGACAATTAGACGTGGAATTGGCTGAGTCATTTCCCAATTTGATATATGGTTTTGGTTAAGGACTTAATCATTTTTATACATCTTGGCCGAGGTCTTGACAAAATGTTTCAGAATATCCCACATTATACATTCCCTCATTATGAAAATAATATTGATGGTTTATGTGTTTATTCGACTAGTATAATACCCATAACTATGTTTTATTATGGCATTATTTACTCATCTCATATTCCTTCCATAAAGTGTACATGTTTATTATTTGTAAAGGCATGTGTTTTCAATTATTCACCATGACTAATGTTTATGTTATCTTCCGTTGTATTTCTTACTCTTACTGAGCATTTGAGCTCACCCATTTCTTATGTTTTATTTTCCCAGGATTCCAAGAAGTGTATTATGATTGATATGCAGTGTTAAACTAGGGGATTAATAGAGTTCTCAAAGGATAATTTATGTTGTGTTTTATTTTCTAATGTGTAATGTAATGTTCATGAATGTAATATATTTTACAAGACTGTTAAACTGATTGGAATTTCGGGACTTGATTCCTTGTAATCATGCCAATGTATTAAAATAATGCACCGGTTTTGGGATTCTGGGGTCGGGGAGTTACAGTTGGTATCAGAGGAAGTTTAGCAATAACCTTGGAAACTAGATTTAGATAAACTCTGATTAGGAAACATTACCCTAATATAGACATTGAGGATTAGTATAGTATAACTTTCTAGAATTTTAGTAATGTATATATTTTGTGTATTTTTCCAAGCAATACATCCCTTCCTGGATACGAGTAGGTAGATGCGGCTCTAGCATAGATGTACCTAGGATTGAAAACTCCAACAAGGAGTTTCAGGCTTGACCCAGGGTATCCTGGTACACAACAATGGGCTTTGTTGTACTCTTGGTTACGACACTCCTGGGGGATATGCTTAAGATAATTCACATTTTCTTTACAATCCATTATAAAGGATTTAGGAGTAAATACTTCCTCAAAGAAAACATTTTTTTATGATTATAGATCATATGCATAATATTTTCAATTTATGTTAGGTATTTTACAAGTTTGGAATTATGTGTTGTGATTCATAAACTAACATAGTGTATTCCATTGTTTAGAAATGGTGCCCAGTAGATGGAATGATAACTCCAGCAATACGCATGATCCAAAGAGTAAGAAGGATAATATCTTTCATGGTATTAAGCCAACATTTAGAAAGTAAATATTCTCCCATGTATTATCATCATATGAAGGAATAGTATCATGTGTTAATAAGATAAGTAAATAATTCTCTGAGTCCTATGTCTTTGAAGGGAATCCAGAGAAGAAAAGGATGGTAGAGAGAAAGATAGATAAAGGGAATAAGGGAAAGAAGGATTTTCCCATATGTGATAACTATGGAAAGAATCACCTTGGTAAATGCTTGAAGTTAATGGGAGTTTGTTATAAGTGTGGAGAAAAAGGACACTAAGTACGTGATTGTAAGGGTAAGAAAAAGGTTTCAAATATACAATGCTTCATCTATAAGGAGTTGGGACACTATGCGAATCAATGCCCAAATCATCAGAGTATGCCCCAAGTGATGCTATTGGATAGTAATCTTATGATACTATCACATATTAAGAGTAATGACTAGTGTTCTTATGTTTTTATTAAAGAATTAATTCATTTGAGTGTTGTATCAACAATTTACTGGTTATATGAATTATGTAAATAAATAAGGATTATACTGTAGTACTATTTCATTGAGTATTTGAGATTATATGGTTCTAAGAAAAGTGAATCAATAATAAGTTAAACTTTTGGAAAATACATGGTTAAAGGAAAGATAAACCTTAATATGGTTCTGATACTGAGGTAGTGATTTTGGAATAAGATATTATTGATTTGGATAAATTATATTCGATATTCTTGACTACTTTGAAACTAATTAATTGTTTGTTTATTCCATTATTGTTGGAGTTTACAAAATTTTTGGATATAAAGAGTATATCCAGTATACTATAAGGAATAAGGGAGCATGAATTTAATCAATATGATTTTATAAAAATTCAGGGTGTTACCGTGTTTTAAAAGAATACATGATGAAGGTATTCACATGTTATTATGTGAAAAAAAAGATCTTCATTGTGTTTACCTTCCTCATAAATTTTTGACTGTGAGTTTGGAAAAAAGTATTTTGGATAAGTCTAAAGGTTGGAATGAATTAAGTTTGACATTGTATACTATTGTTAAGTTTAAAGAATTTCATAAGATTATTTTTGTATTGTTATAAAAAGGACAACCTGGAGGTCGGGTGACAACCCATTGCATCTGTCAAGGCAGCGAGACTTGAACCCGCAACCGAAGGGCGACAAAGGTACATCACCTACCACTAGCCTACGTGATGTCCTGGTTTGTATAATATAGTTTTTCTAAATAGTATGACAAATGAATTATAAATTCATTATTTTTGGAACCCTATACGATTAGGATAAATAGAATATTTTTGAATTCTGTTATCTTTTGGAGTGAAAGATGAGTTTGTGGTATGAATTAGTTGAAGGATGAAACTCTACTTGTGAAGTATATTTTTTTCCTCTTATTATATGAATAAATTAATTCTTAAACTTTAGGTAAGGGATCTTAAAACCGAAAATGTGTTATCTTAATACCATATGTTTTGTTGAACTGATGATATTTGAAATCATCATAGATTGATGGCTTTGAGGACCTCAATTTTACACTTGTTTGTGATTGATGACCGCAATCACTCCCAATAAATATTTACATTTTTCCTCTAATTATATGTCTCTAATTTCCACCAATGTTTTCCTAATCAAGATCATAATTTGGTGGTGACTTTTTCATTTCTCTTTCCCTCTTATTATGACTAAATTTCATTAACCCAATTTCTGATGTGGGTTTTCCACAAAAGTATTTTTCTATTTTTAACCTTTTATTTTCAAAGAAAATTTTCAATTGAAAGGACGCAATTTATTGAAGGAGGGTAGAAAGTAACACCCCATGATTTCATAGTATGTTATCTCTTCAAAGAAATTCAATAACATACATTACATGCAACACTAAGTTCGAGCGCACCACAACTTACCAAACTAGTCATTCAAAAAGCAATTATGAATAGTATGAATTGAATTTTGAATTATATATACTCCATATAATTTTAGAATCAATATTATGTGATTCTTAGACATAATATAAGAACAAATTTATTTTTTTCAAATAAAAGAAGTATTTTTCAAAAAAATGCAATTTTAACGCTTTTTAATAGCGAACCTTTTTTAAAACCAATATTTGACACTTTTATATATTCAATTTAATAAAATTAAATTATTATTTAAAATAATGGCACAAAAATTTAGTTTTGATAAATTTTTTGTACTTTTCTGATAACTTTCATATTTTGATGAATAGTGAAAAATACTAAATTTTAATTGAAAACAACTTTTTTAATCAAAATAATTTATAGTGTTAAATTATACATTTTAGTGATTTTAAAGTATAATTATATTATATTTTTATCATTTAATATAATTTAGGTCATTGGATGTAATTTTACATTTAAACTAGACATAAACAAGTGTCAATATTTTGATAGTTATTATTTCTTAAAAACACGCTTTTTGTTTTCACAACAGGAATTAATTTTAAATTAATTTCTGCAACTTCTGTGTTTTTAATTTGTAAAAATGGATTCCATATTTGGAATCTAGAGGTCCAAATTGTGTGAATAGATAACTTTTATTTTTATACATTATGAATAATTACTTCGGTAAATATTTTATTTACCATGGTTAAAGGGTAAATATGGTAAATAAGGGTAAACAAATAATATTATAATAATATTAAATTACCCTAAAATGTGTTCTATTCCTATTGGTTGATATATGTCTGACCATGGGAATCCTTGGGTCAATCTTGGGACCGAATGGATCCACTTGAGAGTGATAATGACACTTTATATTAATTAATTTAAAGTAAAGACAAAAATGAAATAAACATATATCTTTTAGTAAAACAATTTTTACATGGGGTTATATACGTTATCTATTCGAAAATAAATATTCATTTCAAAGATAAAAAGATTTCCTACATCATGGTATTTGTTTTATAATTTTTAGAAATAAAATAAATAAAATTATTTATGACACAATAATGATGCAGTGTTTATCTCATTAATAAGTAATTTAAATAAATGAGATTATAAAAATTAAAACAATATTCAAAACCTATCCAATTCTTATTATATGATTTTATTTCGAACATGAGTCACTTTATCTTTGAATTTAATGAGTTTTGGACCTTTATAAACCGAAAATCGTTATATAATAAAATAATATTTTCAAACTTTTCTTAAGAGCCCCTCCTCCCTCTTATAAAAATCTCTCACCTCTAACCCATTTCTCACTCCTCTCAAGCCCCTTGGATCATCCAAACTCTACCCAATTAAGCTCCCTACATCCCTCTCTTTCTCCTAGAGGCCTTACCTTAGGCATAAGGCACTTTAATGAAGCCTTTTGGTCCAAGACAAAGGGAGTTACCTGATTTAAAGGAGGTTAACGTACCCTCAACCAAGAAAAAATACAAGGTAAGGGTTAATTTTACAATCTCTTTATTATCTGAGGTTGTTTCTATGTAATTATCTACTGGGACATATTTATCATCCACATTCTTGTTTTCTTAAAAATGTATTTCAAAACATTTTTACTATTTACTAGACTATGGGTAAAAGTAATGTATACCCTTATTTGACCTTATATGTTTTGAAATGAATCTTTTCGTTATTTTCCAAACAAGGTACTTTATGACCATTTTGACAAAATTAAGGTTAGAATGTATTTTTAACTTATACGGCAGGTGCATCTATTTTTCACCATTATAACATCGTCGAAGCTTCCCTTATAAGCTTATAAGAATATTTTAAAAATAAATGTTTTCTTTTATAATTATGTGACTCTTAAAATGATTTCAAAATAGAAAGAGATATTTCTCTCAAATAGTTTTGATTTCATCTATGTCAACATCCTTTGATAAATTTTACACGTATTTGAAGTTTATTTATTATAATACAAATATTTCATATTGTATTTAAGGTTTTTTATATGTTTGACTGTGGATGTATTATTTTTATACCATTCGTGGTTTATGGTTAAAGTATTGACATTTCATATGCTAGTTTGAATACGAATGTTTATGTTATGTTTCAACCTTTTCATATAAAGAATGTATTGGACTTAGTAAGTGATGGGTGGAGTCCACTATAGCTCCTCAGTGCATTGGTAGGTCTCATGAGATAATTATATGTGGAATTGGTCGAGGACTTTCCAAATTTAATATATGGTTTTGGCTGAGGCCTTAATCATTTTTAGACGTCTTGGTCAAGGCCTTGACAAAATGTTTCAGAATGTCCTGCATTATACATTCCCTCATTATGAAAATAATATTGATGGTTCATGTGGTTATTAGACTAGTATAATACCCATGAATATGTTTTATTATGGCATTATTTACTCAGATCATATTCCTACCATAAAGTGTACATGTTTATTATTTTTAAAGGAAAGTGTTTTCAATTATTCACCATATCTAATGTTTATGTTATCTTCCGCTATATTGCTTACTATTACTGAGCATATGAGCTCACCCCTTTCTTATATTTTATTTTCCCAGGATTACAAGAAGTGTATTATGATTGATATGTAGGGTTAATCTAGAGTATTAATGGAGTTATCAAAGGATAATTTATGTTGTGTTTTTTTTTCTAATGTGTAATGTAACGTTAATGTATGTAATCTATTTTTCAAGACTGCTAAACTAATCAGTCTTTTGGGACTTGATTCCTCGTAATCATGCTAATGTATTAAAATAATGCACTGGCTCTAGGCTTCTGGGGTCGGGGCATTAAAACCTATATTTACCTCCAATGCATTAGGTATGTGTAAGTTAGAGTTCAGTCGTATGGTTACTCCAAGTGTAATTGTGATGGTTACACAAATTATAAGGTATCTGTGAGGGTTAAAAATTATAAGGTAGCCGACATGGTTACAATATTTTGTAAGTAATGACCCAAGATACCTTTATGGTTTTATTTATGTTCTTATGTTTATTTAGAACTTTTGGAAATCTCATTTTTTACAAAGTATATATGGGTGACAAGTATGTATTTTGAAAATGATTTCATACGTTATAAATGTTCATGGACTATTGTGTTCTTTTCTTATTTGTATATACCTTACTGAGATTTTTATGCTAATTCCAAGTTTTTAAATGATTTTAACAGCTTATAATGATGTGTAAGACAAAGATGGAATCCAAGTAATGTTTTAAGAATTGTCAAAGAAATCATGTTTTATTTGAAAAGTTTTATATTTTAGAAGAAATGAATATTTTTTTATGGTATCTACTCTATATTATTGTGGAATTTTATGAATTTATTATTCCCCAATTATCTAAATCTCTAAACTTAAAAAAATCCTCAATTTTAAAGGAAGTTATTTCTTGACTAAATTAAAGATTATTTAATGTAATAAGGTTGGGTCCTTATAGTTGGTATCAGAGGATGGTTTAGATAAATTTAGGTGTTGGGATGATGTTAATAGAATAACATAAATGATTTTTACCCTATGATTAATTTTAAATGTTATAGAATTTAAATATTACCATGTTGCTTCAACTAAGATATGTTTTTTTAGAATGGTTGTCTGTATAAGGAACAGGGAAGCTGAAGAGGAGAGGCATCGAGAGAATGATATCCTTCTGAATTTTTAGCATAGAATGGTAGGTATTAGAACCTATTATTTTGTGATAGTAATGGATCAGATAACATCAGAAATAAATGGTGGTGGAATCCATGCAAGAGAACAATCATAGGTACCACAACAGAACATGACAATAGTGGAACATTTTATGAGACAACACCCTCCTACGTTCAATGAATCATCTGACCGAGTAGTAGCTGAAGGATGGATTAAATCCATTGAAAAGATATTTTATGTTATGGGATGTTCAAATAATAAAAAGGTAAGTCTTTCCATTTATTGTTTTGAAGGTGAAGATGATTAGTGGTGGTCAATGATAAATAATATCAGGTATAGAGTGGATATTGATGCCTTAGAGTGGGATGAATTGAAAATTCTTTTCCTTTAAAAATATTTTTCTAAGGTGGTACGACTTAGGATGGAGAAGAAATTCCTTGAGTTAAAGCAAAAGGAGGAAGGTTAAGTGGTTTTTTATGAAGCGAACTTCACCCGACTGGCGAGGTATGCTCCAAATATTATTCTAGATCTTGATAGCAAAATCAACCGCTTTTACTAAGGATTGAAGCCAAGGTATCGAAGGGCGTTGGCCTCCCATGAATTAAAAAGTTATGAAAAACTTGTTCGATGTGCTGAGAGGGAAGAGATTTAATTTTTTGATGATCACATTCATTTTGACAACAAGGAGAAGAAGAAATTTGGATGTCAAGTGATGGGTAAGAATCTACCAAAGAAATCTGATGGTAAGAAAATCTAGTTTCCAGTTTGTGAAAAGTGTGGCAAGAAACACCCTAGGGAATGCCTTTATAAAACTAGGAAGTGTTTTTGATGTGGTAAGTTTAAACATATGTCCTGAGATTGTAATGAAAATTATCCTAAGACTAATCCTAATAAGAAAACTATAAAATGTTTTAAATGTGGTGAGATGGGTCATTATGAAAATTCCTTCCCAAAGAGAGATCTGAATGATGCAAGAATGCATACTATAAGTAGAAAGGTGTAGTGAGATCCTTTGTGACTACATCAGCAGATGTTGGTCCATCCAGCAAAACGGTATTAGGTACTCTATTTGTTTACTTAGATTTTTCTAAAGTTTTTTTGATATGGAGTCTACATATTCCTTTATTTATGAGAAATTTTCTAGTAAATTGGGAATATCACCTCAATGAATGAGACTGGAACTTATTGTTAAAACACCAAGGGAAAATATTATAGAAAATAAAAATTGTAAGAATATTTTTATTGTGGTATGTGGAAAGACTTTACCTACAAACCTTGTTGTTTTTTCCTTAGTAGAGTTTGATGTCATTCTGGGAATGGATTGGATTTCTGTTTATCATGCTAAGATTTACTTTAGAGATAAAGAAGTTGTTTTTCAGAAAGAGTTTCAGATTATATACAAGAATGAACCCAAACAATTGATAACATATCAAGAAGCTGAGAAATTATTGAAAGATAGAAATGAAAGTTATCTTTCTCATATTTTTGAAAACAAGGGAACTATTCATATTAATGATGTACCAGTGGTAAATGAATACCTTGATGTTTTTCTTGATGAGTTACTTAGTGTCATACCTGATCGAGAAGTATAATTCACAATTGACTTAGTTCCTAATACTAATACAATTTCAAAACCCCCATATCGAATGGATCAAATGGAACTTCTTGAATTAAAAAATCAGTTGCAGGAGTTACTTGACAAAGGCTTCATTCATCCTAGAACTTCACCATGGGATGCTCTAGTGTTGTTCGTTAAAAAGAAATATGGTTCTATGAGACTTTGCATTGATTATAGAGCTTTGAATAACATCACTATTAAAAACAAGTATCCTTTTCCTCATATCTATGACTTGTTTGATCATCTATAGGGAGCTTAGTATTTTTCCAAGATTGACTTGAGATCTGGATACCATCAGCTGAAGTTGAATGAGGATGACATCCCAAAAATAGATTTTTGAACTAGATATGGGCATTATGGATTTTTTGTTGTGCTATTTGGGTTAACTAATGCACCTGATGTATTCATTGATCTTATGAATAGAATATTTCATGAGTTCTTGGATAAATTTTTTTTGTGTTTATTGATGACATTCTGGTATTTTCTAATAGTAAAGAGGAGCATGAAATTCATATGACGGTTGTTCTCCAAACCTTAAAGGAAAAGAAACTGTATGGAAAATTCAGCAAGTGTGATTTTGGGTTGTAAGAGATTTCTTTTCTGTGGAACATCATAAATAAGGATGGAGTAACAGTTGATCCTTCCAAAACAAAAGTGGTTGATGAATTATTAAGATCCACAAATGTTATAGAGATTCATAGTTTTATTGGATTAGCAGGTTATTACCAACGGTTTGTTAAAAAAAATCACAATTATATAGCCCGCTAACTAAGTTAACTTGAAAATGGGTTAAATTTATTTGGGCATAATAATGTGATATTTGTTTTCAGGAACTGAAGAAGATATTGGTGAATGCCTCAATTTTGTCCTTGCCATCCTGAAATGGTGAGTTTGTCATCTACAGTGATGCTTCGTTAAACAAAATTGGTTTTGTTTTGATGCAGAATGATCAGGTAATTGCTTATGCTTCAAGACAACTAAAACCTCATGAGTTAAATTATCCCACACATGATTTGGAATTGGCAGTTTTGGTTTTATCTTTGAAAATTTGAGGCATCATTTATACAGATCCAAATGTAAAATATATACTGACCATAAAATTCTGAAGTATATATTCACTTAGAAGGAATTAAACATGTGGAAAAGAAGATGGATTGAACAGATAAAGTATTATGATTTCAAGATCAATTACCATTTGGTAAAAGCAAACAAAGTGGTGGATTCCTTGAGTCTAAAACATCATTCATCATTAACCATGTTACATTTGAAACATGATCCCTTGATTAATGATTTGATGAATTTTGGCTTAGAAGTTGTTGGTACAAGAAATACATTTACTTTGCTTCAGGTTTCAATGTAGTCATCATTATCAAATAGAGTTAAGCAAGTGCAGAAGGAAGACCACGAGCTACAGAAAAAGGTAGAATTGGTAAAAATGGGTAAGTTTCCAAAATTTATCCTTGATAAATATTGCGTTTTAAGATTTCGGAAAAGGTTGTGTGTGCCTTGTGATTTCCAGTTGAAGAAATATTTGTTATTTGAAGCTCATAGTTTTCCATTTTCAGTTCATCCTAGCAGTACTAAGATGTACATATATCTTCATATGTATTATTGGTTAGATGGAATGAAAAGAGATATTGCTGATTTTACCATGAAATGTTTGACATGTCAACAGGTTAAAGTAGATCAGAAGTTACCAAAGGGGATACTTCAGCCTTTTCCAGTTCAAGAGTGGAAATGGAAGAATATATCCATAGACTTCATGTTGGGACAACCAAAGACTTCTCGAGGTAACAATTCAATTTGGGTTATTGTTGATCAGCTGAAAAAATCTGCACATTTTCTTTCTATTTGAGATAAAATGTCTTTGGATCATCTTTCTCAACTATACCTCAAAGAGATTATCAAGTTACATGAAGTTCCTCTTTCCATAGTATCATATCGGGATCCAAGGTTCACTTATAACTTTTGTAAGGGGCTTTAGAAGTCATTGGGAAAAGAATTGAATTTCAGTATAGATTTTCATTCTCAATCAGTTGGGCAGTCAGAATGAATGATTCATAATTTGAAGGATATACTTCAAGCTTGTTCAATGGAATACTAGGGAATTTGGGATTATCAACTTGATTTAGTTGAGTTCTCTGATTATAATAGTTTTCATTCTAGTATACAGATGACACATTTTGAGGGATTGTATAGGAAGTGGTTTCAAACTCCAGCTTTTTGGGGTGAAATCAAGGAAAAGAAGTTGATGGGACCAGAATTAGTAGAGGAAGTGGTTGAGAAAGTGAAGATCATACAGCAACATATGAGGAAAGCTCAGAGCAGGCATAAAATTTATGCAGACCACGGGAGGAAAGACTTTTCTTTCGAGGTAGGTGATCATGTTTTTATTAGAATCTCACAATAGAAAAGTGTTATGTGTTTTGGTATGAAAGGAAAGCTCAGTCCATGGTTAATTGGACCTTATGAAATTATGGAAAAAGTTGGACCAGTCACCTACCAACTAACTTTGCCTCCGAGTTTATCTCAGGTACACAATATTTTTCATGTTTCAATATTGAGGAAGTATGTGCCAGATTCATCTCATGTCTTGAGCCCAGAAGCAGTTCAGCTAGAAGAGAACCTTTTTTATGAAGAGAAACCAGTTCAGATTCTTGATCGAAGGGAACAAGTATTATGGAATAAGGTAATCCACAAGGTAAAGGTTTTTTGGAGAAACAACATGGTTGAAGAAGCAACATGGGAGTCTGAAAATGCTATGAAGGAAATATACACTCAATTGTTTAATAAGTAAATAAAATTTTGAGGATGCAATTTTCAAAATGTGGGGATAATGTAACACCCCAAGGTTTTAAAAATAAATTGAAATGCATGAAACTTTGTTTTAATTAGATATTTATAACTACCCATTAAACATAATTTTTTCACTTCTATGGTTTGAATTTCAAAAAAAACAGTCATCTACACTTGTGTTTAGTAAGTTATTTGGAGTTTGATGGAACCAACATGATTTTTGGTGAATAGTAACATACCCTTATGAATAGTAATATGACCCTAATTAATATTAAATTGTATTATTATTTTATTTTCTTAAGGCTTTAATATAATGAAATCTTTGTTTTTTTTCAATGTGATATAAAAGCAATTATAGAATTAAAATTGGTAATTTCTGAATTAAGAATAATTTAATTTAAAAATTAAATTAATAATATTTAGAAAATTAATTTCAAAAAATGGAGTTTATTTTGGAATTATAAACATTGAAAAATGGTTAGGGTGAATTTTTGTATTTTTCTGAAATTCTTGAATTTTTTATGAATAGTGAAATACAATAAAATACCGTATATTCAATTTATCAATTAAATACACTATTTATGACATCATAAGTGATGTAATACCACTTGTTTTGAACTCACATTCCATTATTACTATTTTAGGTCACATTAATTAAGACTATTCATAGTCTTGAGAAAAAATATTATAATAATGATTAAAATAATGTAAAATACCTCTTATCCTCCGCTATAAATACCACCCTCATTTCCCTCTTCCTACCACACCTATCAAGCCTTTATTAATACCTAAGTTCTACCCAATAATCCTCCTAAGGCTCTTCCCCATTTCCTATAGCTTCTACTCTCACCAAAATGCCAAAACCAAAGGCTTTAAGAGGAATCTCATGGAGAAAAGATCAAGAGGTAAACATTCCCTTTTGTTTTCTTTCTTTTCTTTTCATTTTCTATTCTATTCTTATTATTTCCTCACATACCCTTATACAAGAGGCATGAATGATCCATTATATTACATATTTTTGATTTCATCATGTTTATGGAAGACTCACCATTATACTTATTCTCCTCTCCCACTTATTCAAGAAATTAAAACATTATTCGTGATGTGTCGATTTACTGACATCGTGGACGATGTGATTTCAATTTCTTTTACTTCCTTCAAGACTGGTCATTAAACCATTTTTATGGTTTAAAAAAAATATAATTTATGTATTATATCTTATATAAGGTTATGGAATCATTTTTTACACATGTTATTAATTTATAAAGCAAAATGAGTTCATTGTGATCGAAGAATCGCCAAACTGACCTAAACAAATACCAATAATGTTTTAACTTATGAATCATTATCATGCCAGAATACAAAATTATAAATGGTATAATTTATGGTTCTATAAATATTTAAATAAAATTCCATTCCAATTTTTGAGTTTCAATTCCAATCGACAAGAATATCCATCATAAACTAATCATGGAAATCATGTAAAGAATGCACCCAAAACAATGCAAGGAACAAAATACTAACAATTAAAGGGTGAAATAATGTAATGAAATGATCATATAAGATATTATAAATATGAATATTTTTCTTTAATATATTAATAACACTCTTTTAACCATTATACAGGGGGTTTAAATAAGTTTTAAGTAAGACAAACCCGAGGTAAGGGAATTCTTAACCCAATTTCCATTCTTTGGGTTAACATTATACTTCATTATTTATGTGGTATTAAAATTGTTTGTGAGATAAATTTTGTTTATATTATGTTTAATTATGAGTATTTATAGTTTGTATACATATTCCATCCACTATATTAAATCTCACCTCAATTATATGATATTTGTAACAAACTTTTCTTTTAAATATCCTCTTTTAAATTCTATTTTACGAAATTCCAAAGCAATGTTTTTATGGAATTAATCATGTTGTATGATTATGTTATGGTTCTTGGTAATTGTTTATGATGAAGTTTGGGACCTATATTTCCCTCCAATTCATTGGGTATGTGTAATTTGTAGGTCAACTGTATGGTTACTCCAAGTGTAACTGTGATGGTTACACAAATTGTAAGGCAGTCGTGAGGGTTACAAATTATAAGGTAGATGAGAGGGTTACAAGATTATGTAAGTAATTACCCAATATACCTTTATGGTTCTATTTATTTTCTTATTTTTTGTGTGGACCTTGTGGAAATATCATGTTTTACAAAGTAAGTATATATGGCTGACAAGTATGTCTTTTGAAAATGATTTCATACATTACAAGTGTTCATGGACTATTGTGTTATTTCCTTATTTGTATATCCCTTACTGAGCTTTTTATGCTCATACCAAGTTTCTAAATGATTTCCATAGGTTATAAGGATGTGTAAGACAAATAAGGAAGTTGAGTAATTTTTGAATAGTTTTCAAAGAAATCATGTTTTGTTTGAAAAGTTTTATATTTTGGATGAAATGAATATTATTTTATGGTATCCACTATATATTAATGTGTAATTTTATGAATGTATTATGTCCCAATTCTCTAATGCTCTAAACTTGAAAAGATATTTAATGTGAAAGGAAGTGGTTTATTGACTAAATTCAAGATTATGTAATGTAATAAGGTCGGGTCCTTATAAGAATTATTCCTTAGTCTTGAGAATAATATTTATTCCATTAATTAAATTCAAATAGAATGTAATCAAGACAACCAAAAACACTTAGTGTGTGATCCTCTAGGATTATTTCTTGTTGGAATTAGGAGGGTTTCTCTAAAGTTGAAGATTTCTATCTATCAACGGGTCAAGGAACCTAAGAGAAAAAACTTAAAGTCACAACGAGGATAACTACATATGAATGCTCAATGTGTAATATAACCCCTTTGTCACATAATCTCACCAAGCAGGTTACATAATGGTGTCATCAACCTATATTCTTGATACATTATTCTTTGACTCTCTAAAATAAATTCTTCATTACACCATGGTCATTGAATTTAGGGAGATGGTTCTATTTCAATAAAAGGGTCGAGATATCAACTTCCATAAATATAGAAGGGACAAATCCTTTCTTGACTTATCCATTAATAACATGTCATTTGTGACACACCCAGCGTACCCTACTTCCCTCCAACATATAGCGTTACAGTTTTCTTCAGAAAATCTAAGTGCGCAATTCATGACATGCATTAATACTAATATTAAATTCTAAGGATGATTACACATGATCACGTATAGAAATATCCAATGAAACCAAAACATGCAGAATTCCTACTGGCAGGTCTATTATCATAATCTCTCGTCTTGGAGATTACCAAGTGCAGACTTCATGAGAAGAAGTCTCATATGCTTACGAGTATTCACACCTGATGGTCTGCATACTATGTGTCCCATAATATTATTTTATCCAACCATAGAACTATATTATGAATATTTTCATAGCACTTCAAGGTTTTCATCATAGCGGGGAACTATTATGACCTTATCAATGTGACAAATACTCTAGGACATTATTACATTATGGTCATACAGAACAACGAACAATATGTAATAAGATGTTTAATTTAATATTTAATACATCAAATATTCATGTAATAAAAGTACAAAAATTTGGTTCTAGGACACCAACTCTAACAAATATAATGCATGGTGTGGCTGTTATAACTCAAAGTGTCTCTTTTTATTTAAAATTGACATTAATATTAGTAAAAAGAACAACTAACATATTGAAAATTGAGCAAACACATTCAGATTGTTTTGATATTTTAATAAAATGAACCATGAGTCATTTTTGATGTGTAGGAGTCAACCTCACCTCAATACGACACACGGTGTGACCAGTATGACTCCAAGTGTGTCTTTTTATTTAAAATTGACATTAATTTAAGTAAAAAAGAACAAGTGACATACAGGAAACTAAGAAAACAAATTTTAATTGTTTTTATACTTTAGGACAATGATCCATGAGTCATTTATGACCTGTAAAAATCAATCAAACCTCAATCTGATGCAATTTGTGACCAGTATGACTCAAAATGTTCGTTATCAGTTTAAAATCGACATTTTAGTTCAAAATGTGTCACTCACTGAAATCCATGAAAACACACTCTGATTGTCTTTATAATTTAAGACAGTGATTCATAAGTCATTTTTTATGTGTATGAAGCAGTATCACATCAAATTGATGCAAGATGCAGCCAGTATGACTCAAAATGAATGTTTCGGGTTTGAAATGACATTTTAGTAAAAAAACACAACTTGCTTACTAAAAATTGAGAAAATGCATTTAGATTGTTTTAATACTTTAATAGAATGATATATAAGTCATTTTTGACATGTAGGAATCAACCACACCTCAATATGATGTACGGTGTGGCTGATATAACTCAAAGTGTCTCTTTTTATTTAAAATTGACATTAATTTTAGTAAAAAGAACAAGTGACATACTGAAAACTGAGGAAACGCATTCAGATTGATTTTATATTTTATAAAAACGATCCATGAGTCATTTGTGACATTTAGGTTTTAATCAAACCACAATACAATTCATGGTGTGACCGGTATGACTTCAAGTGTGTCTTTTTATTTAAAATTTACATTAATTTAAGTAAAAACAATAAGTGACATACTAAAAATTGAGCAAACGCATTCAGATTATTTTGATGATTTAGGAAAATGTTCCATGAGTCATTTTTGATGTGTAATAATTAACCACACCTCAATCTGATGCATGGAGTGACTGATATGAATCAAATTGTCTGTTATCAGTTTAAAATTTACATTTTAGTTCAAAACGTGTCACTCATTGAAAACCAAGAAAACACGCTCCGATTATATTGATAATTTAGAACAGTGATGCATAATTAATTATGACATGTATGAAGCAGTATCATGTCAAAATGACGCACGATGCAACCAGTATGACTCAAAATGCGTGTTTCCAGTTTGAAATGACATTTTAATAAAAAAAACAACTGGGATACTGAAAATGAGCAAACACGTTCAACTTGTTTTGATACTTTAGTAAAATGATCTATATGTCATTTTTGACGTGTATGAATCAACCAAACCTCAATATGATTCACAGTGTGGCTGATATAACTCAAAGTGTCTTTTTTTATTTAAAATTGACATTAATTTTAGTAAAAAGAACAAGTGACATGCTAAAAACCGAGCAAACACTTTTAGATTTCTTTGATATTTTATGAAAAAGATCCATGAGCCATTTTTTACATGTAGGATTCAACCATACCTCAATACAATGCATGGTGTGACCGGTATGACTCTAATTGTGTCTTTTTATTTAAAGTTGATATTAATTTAAGTAAAAAAGAACAAGTGACATACTGAAAACTGAGCAAATGCATTCAGATTGTTTTGATACTTTAGGAAAATGATCCATGTGTCGTTTTTTGCATGTAGGAATCAACCACACCTCAATCCAATACACAGTGTGATCGGTATAACTCAAAGAATCCATTGTTAGTTTAAAATTGACATTTTAGTTCAAAACGTGTCACTCACTGAAAACCAAGAAAACGTACACTGACTGTTTTGATAATTTAGGACAACGATTCATATGTTATTTGTGATGTGTATGAAGCAGCCTCATGTCAAACCAATGCACGATGCGACCAATATGACTCAAAATGCATGTTTAAAGTTTGAAATGACATTTTAATATAAAAAAGGACAACTTGCATACTGAAAACCGAGAAAACGCATTCGAATTGTTTTGATACTTTAGGACAATGGTCCATCAATAATTTGTGACATGTAGGAATCATATGTGCCTCAATCCGACGCATGTTGTGACCAATATAACTCCAAACGTGTCATTATTTAAAATTGACATTAATTTTAGTAAAAGAACAAGTGACATACTCAAAACTGAGCAAACACATTCAGATTGTTTTGATATTTTAGGACAATGATCCATAACTCATTTGTGACGTGTATGAATCAACCTCACCTCAATACGACGCACAGTGTGACCGGTATAACTTCAAATGTGTCTTTTTTGTTAAATATTAACATATTATTAATGTATTCTTTTATATTAATGTTTAATTTATTTATTTATAGTATTACTAGCATGATATTTGTTTTCTTATATAGGCGGAATTTTTTTATCAGGTTGAGATGATTTGTTCAACAACTGATACCATGGGAGGACATTTTTGAGAGGAGATCACGAGCATCAAAAGATGAAATATTAATGTTTTTAAATGTTTGTTGGATAATTGTAAATGTAATTATATAAAACATATATAGCATTGTTTGAAATTACGGGTTTTTGCTTGGTGTGTTGTTATATTAATATCACATTACAGCCAGTTAGGTCTTTATCAGCGTTTTTTTAGCACCGATAAAGGACCCCTTTTATCAGCGCTACGATTAACAATGTTTTTTTAGCACTGTTAAAAGCCTTTTTATGCACTGTTAAGGGGCATATGTATTGTAGTGTGTGAAGAGTGTATGTGGGAACTCATCTCTGCAGCAGGCTTCTGAGCTTGACATGTTGTGGAATCATACATAAAGAAGCAGTCACACTTCCACTATTTCGATGTGGGACTCACAAATGGGATCAAGATCTTTATCATCCCTAAAAATAAAGCACTGATAAAGACTAGCGTTGTATATTGCGCATTTTGTAGTAGTGATTAGCCCTCCCCCTACCCTTTTATCAACACTAGAAGGTTTTATCAGCACTAGAGGAGGCCTCGACCCCTTTATCAGCGCTAGAGCACTTGTTGCCTAGCCCCGTGCACCCTTGCCTTTACTTGGTTTCGAACCTGAGGCATCTCTCTCATGTATCTGTCTTTACACTATTCTATATTGTTTTGTTCTCTATTTTTTTATATATCTATTTATTTATATATATTTCTTTACATTTTTTATCCATATATTTATATATATATTTATATATTTATTTTTAAACACATTTATAAAATATGTTTTGTGTGTGTCAATAAATACATACATACATAAATATAATTATACATATTTATATAAATTTACATATATTATATATTTATATTTATATACATATATTAGAATATATTGATAAATATATATACATATATATCTATTTGTTAATACACACACACAAATCTATTTATATATATATATAAACATTATATATACATTATAGACGTATATAAATATTCATACTTTTTTATTTTAAATAAAATGTATATTTTTTATTTAGAAATGGTTTATACATTTAGAGTGATATTTTATATGTAAATATGTTTACATATTTATTTATAAAATCGAATTTTTTATTTGTAAATATATACAAATATGTATATATATGTATATATTTAATTATAAATAAGAGTACAATATAAAAAATGATAAAATTTAAATGCTATAATACCCATATGTGTGTCACCCTTAAGAATAAATTGAATATTCAGCCAAAAAAATAAGAAGACTCTTAAACGAGACTCAAATGTTAAAGAATGGGGTACGCAGACAAAAAAGTCAGTTTTAGAGGCCTAACGGACCTTTTTTGAACCCCAAAAAATGATGAACGAGGTTCCACCAAGTCACCACAGTGTATATTTTTTTGCAAGCTTTGATTTCATATTTGGTAAAGCTCAAACAGATGTCAAGATCAAAAGTTATGATCATTTGAAATTTGAATCATGTTTTCAACTTATTTTAGATTGTTTATTAATTTATTTAATTTTTCTACGTTCAAATTTTTATTAAATGACTATTACTCAATAATAATTAGTAAATTTTTAATTAATATTTCTTAAAATTATTTTATAACTCATTTTCCACTAAATATCTTATATATTAAGCGTGGTTACATATTTCGTATTATATAAATATAAATATATTAATATATTAATATATGATTTTTAATTGTATATAATTTTTTTATGAAATATACCTTTTATCAGTGCAAAAAAATTGTTTTAGCGGTGATAAAAGATATAATTTTACCAGTGTTAAAAAAAAGCACCGATAAAGAAGTGTTTGTCAGCATTTTTTTAGCGTTGATAAAAACACCATTTATGAGCGTTTTTTTAGCATTGATAAAAATACCCTCTTTACCAACGCTGATAAATGATAGCATCGGATAAAACCAAATCTATGGTAGTGTTGATTGATATGTATCATGCCTCAATCCATAACCGAGTTCATGAACAGTAATATTTTATGGATATACATGTGGTTGATGGATATCATATCAAAATCCGTTGTATCTTGAGTAACATTTGTGTGTTCAAAAATTACACTTTTGTTTATGATTGAAAATTCTTATGCATTGGCAATGGTGCAAAGGCCTACAAGGTCACGAATAAGGCTATGTGAATGAAAGCTTGTTTTGGTATAATTTTTTTTCTTCCAAAATATGATAGAGCTTAGATGACAACGTTATATCAAAATTTGTTTGCACATCATGTTACGCTTAAATTGATTGGTGGGTATTGTGTAATTTGTTTTTCTTTCAATGCAATATATAATTTTATTTTGAAACTATAGAAATGATGATTAAGATTTGGGGGGTTGGTTTTTTCTTGATCTTATTTACAAGACCTTTATTTAAGTGTTGTTTTATCTTTTTTGTTATTATGGTCCTCATTTATCCTTTTTTCAATCACAATTTATTTATTCACCTAATATTGTTCACAATTTATCGTACATTTCAATCATAGAAAGACTGAAGCACCGCGCTGGAATCGAATTATTTTGGCAAGTGGCAATGAAGGGGTACAGAGATGATATGATAATACTGTATTTTATGTATATGGATGAAAACAAGAACCCTGAAGCTGTTCTTTATCAAGGACGGACCACAGCACCCTGCATGTGCCCGCCTCTGCTGTCGCACCTAAATGCAAAGTGTGGAGCCCAACACGTAACGCAAAGTGACCTTAATTATTATACATATCTGATTCGTACTCGACCCCACCCCAAGATCGTCCTACCCTGCCCAAAGATCCTCTCCCCTCGATATAATTAACATGATTAATATAATTTATAATTAACAATATAATTAATAACTATTATGGCAAATAATAATAAATGATGTAAAAGGAAGTAAATAATATATAATATAATCGATATAATTAATTATTAATATAATATAATTAACTTGATAAAAAGTATGAATTAATATAAAATAATAATTTCTTATTTGTATAATTAACAATTATTATGACAAATAATAATTATTAATATAAAAGGTAATAAACATTAATTATTATGATATATAATTAATAATTAATTATATAATTAAAATAATTAATAAATAATATGATAATAATGAATCATTAATCATTAATAAAAAGTAATAATTAGTTATATTACTAAATATTATTAATCATATTAATTAAAGATTATTTTAATCATATTATTAATTATATTAATTACGTTAATTATATTAATTATTATAATAGGGTGGGGTCGTGACCCCTTTTTATTAAAGAAAGAAAACCCTCTTTTTCACTAAGTTGAAAGGTAACCCTTACATGACCCAAAGGTCTAGTGACTCATAGGTCCATTACAATATGATAGTCCAAAGGTCGGGTGGCGTGAAATCCCATTTTCTAGGCCCAAAGTCCCATTCTTTTGGCCCAAAGGCCCCTTCTTTGAATAATATTGCTATAGTACCGGTAACACCCCGATGTTTCAATATGAATTTATCATTTAAATGAATATTATGTTTGTTAGCTTGTGACACACACAACATTAAACTAAAATGAATTGTGATTCTTTTATTGAGATAAAATATTATAATAAAAGACAAACAATAATACATTATGAGGTTCCAAAATGAAACAACAAGAATAAAAGTACAAGGGGAGTAAATGCACACACACCTATATATATATAAATACCATAAACATAAAATCTTTATTCTCATGGTTTGTCATAACGATTGTGACCTACAGCAATAAAAACAAGACAAAGAATTAGCAATATAATAGACATGATGAGGGAGAGGTAAATGGATAAATTTTATTAAAGTGTGTAAAATAAGATTTAGGAATGTAATATGGCTTATATATATGTTCGTTGGACACATAGCCATTATATATATAAGGTGCTTGGGGGTACAATTACATTAAACACACACCACACCACACACGCGTGCTGGAAAGACAGATCATAGCCCTTCCAAGGGATAGACCACCCATCAAACCTTATTTATTTAATACATGACCCAAAAGCCCAGTGGGCATGAAACCCATTACATGATCAGAAGGCCCAAAAACTGGCCTGAAGGCTCGGTGTAGCGACATGTCTGCATCATGCCTGCGTCACTGTCTGCTTGCGTCATGTATGCGTCGTCGTCTGTCTGCGTCACCGCCTACTAGCGGAAATTCACTCCAACCAGAATTTGAACTCGGTTCTAATGCAGGATTACGGGGAGCCTTTACCACTCATGCAAGCCCCCAACTGTTATATATATATATATATATATAGTCGTTAGATATATAATTGTTAGGTATATTTAAGTCTCATTGGTATATAATTTGTTGATAACAAATTAAACATGTTATAATTCACAACATGCATATAATTATTAATTTATATGAAATCGATTAAGAGCACTTAAAGTCCCGAAAAGTCATTTTTCTATAAAAGCGGTATCGCTGTATATTTTTGAGAAAACTAAATTTCTAAATTTTAGAAATTGAATTTGAAAAAATGATTTCATTTTTGGTTTCATCATACCAAAATTAACATTTGGCGAATCTTTGGGCTTTTTCTGAAAGAGTTGATTTTTTGTGAAATAGTGAAAATGCTGATTTTTGAAAAACTGTAATTTCTTTTCTTTAAATCAATTTATTTAAGTCTTATTATGTTTTGGATTTGTTCTTAAAGTAACATAAACCTAATTAATTAGACATAATCTAATTAATCAAAAAAGAATCAACATTAAATTTGATTTTCGTATAAGTTCATTTTTAGGCCTAAAAACATATTTTCCCTAAAAATTTGCTTTCTATTGTGTGTTTCAAATTTATATTAAAATTTATTTCTACTACCTCTATAAGTTGAATTTTGAAAAAAGTGTTCTATATTTGGAGTCAGGAGATTCATATTTGGTAAATAGGTCAACTTTATATTTAGTTATAATGAATAATAACTTTGTTAAAAATGTTAGCATCACGATAAGGATAAAATAGGTTGATCAAGATTAAATTTATGAAATAAGGCTTCAAAATTATCCATACACTTTCCAATATTTCATTGGATGAGTTCAATTTGACTAACCCTTCAAATATTCAAAAATAGGGTATTTTGATGGATTTTTTATTTGATAAAGCCCTCTATAATATTTTAAGTAAAGGAAAATTCCAAAAATGACTTTTTCTTTCTTGTAATTTCTATAATATTTTATGACAGAGATAAAAAAAAGTTATGAATGGTTCTAAAAGGTTATTTTTAAAATGAATTAATCTTTTTTATGATGGTTATTTTTTTATTTTTTTAGATACCTGAAATTCTAACGTAATGTTGACACAATGCTTGTACAAGCAGTAAAAAAATCAAGTAAATGATTTTAAAAACATTAAAAGCAATATTTTTTGGGTTTGTTATGGTGTTCCATGATTTTTTAGATAAATATAACGTATTAATAATGTGTTAAAACTCTATATTTGAACAACATCACTATATTGATATTTTTTCAAGTCAATTATGTGAATAGCTATCATGACCCGTCCCCCAGGGCCCGTGCTGTGACTACCCCAAGCCCGCCTTCCACAGGTCAGGGGTTGACGACTAGCACTAAAAAGACATATCCCTAAAATGGGAAGACATCCCCTCAAAACCTATACACACACAGACATGGAACACTGCGTACAAGCAAAACACAACGAAAGAAGAATGATACAACTACAACTAAAAACCACCACTAAGTGTAAAAGTAAGTACTGAAAGTAAAGGGCCAGAATACAAGCCCAACTGAAATGGAAGTACAACAAAAAGGGAAAACAACCCCTGAGGTCATCCGATAAGGATCTTACTTGAAGGGTAGGTACAACTCGTCATTGCAGCTCTCCACGTCAATCGGTCACCTCCGTGCATCGTCTGTTAATCACCTTCGAGCATCATCTAGCCCTGACTCCTCAAGACTCAATCAAGATATCTGTCATCTGCAAAAGACACAACAAAGTGCAGGAGAAGACCATGCAAGGGTAAGTATAACAATACTCAGTAGGGACCCCGAGACCCCTGAAGGTCTCTCAGACTTCCACAAAAGAAAAACCACAAAGCATGATCTCAATCACAAAGCACAAAGCAAAAGACAGCTCACACCAGGTATACAACTCAGAGATCAGGAATAAAGATGGTTATTCTTAAGCTATATCATTTTATTCTATTAGGAAGTTCCAAAAATGAACCACAAAAAGTTGTTCCATTGTTGATCCACACAGGGTCGTATGTCGCTGATCCATGACGGGCTGCTCTAAGGCTGGTCCTTGTCGGGTCGCGCACTGCTGATCCACATAGAGTCGCTAGGATGCTGATCCACACAAGGTCACTATGATGCTGATCCAAACAGGGTAGCTACGATGATGATCTACACAGGGTCGCTAGGATGATCCACACAGGGTCCCTAGGATGATGGTCCACACAGGGTCGCTCTTCAATTGACAGCCAACCTCAGGATTCCCCGCACTCGGTGCGCTTGAGTTCCGTAGAATCTTCTACTCAAGATATAGATCTTATTTCAAATATCATAAAGTCCCACGAAGAAGTAACCTGATGAACTGCCATGTCATAAGGGTTCCAACGCAACAGACGGCGCGTCAACCAGACGCCCGTTCTGTAAGTTATAGGCATTTTAGTGTGGAGGGCCCAGTTCGATTCAGGTACGATCCAACCCAGAAAAACTCCGACTTTCTCCGAAACTCATGTGGAGTATCTCAAAAGGACTGCCTCGTCCTATGTGTTTTGACATCGTAGAAGGTTCGTCAAATAGACGTCTGATTTAGAAGATACACCCATTTAAGCATAACTGGGCTAAAAAGGGGTTCGGGTCCGGTCCGACCCAGTCAGACCGACTCGACCCGACCCGTTGGGCCCGGCCCGAAGGGGCTGGGCTTGGCCTGGTCCGGTCCGCTGGTCTGCGGGTTCGGCTTGGCCCACCCGGTTGGGTGCGACCCGCCGGGCTGCGGAATCGCTCGACTCGTTTGCCGAGCACGGGGGATCCGCTCCCCTCCCAAATGGCCGAAGCTGTTCCGGCCATCAAGGCAGAGGCACCGGTTGGCACTGCCTCTTCTGGACGGTCCCGGTGGACCGGTCACACGTGGGACCCGTGGACCATGGGTACGCCCTCCACCATGTCTAGAAGCCGCGACCTTCCTCCACGGCGCGCCGCCATAGCACGCCACCGTAGCGCACCGCCTGGCTCAATAGCGGCGCCGGATGGCACCGCACTCCCCTCACCGGTCCACGTGGACCGGCACGCAATGGACCCGCAGGTGCGGGTCCTCCCTCCACCACTTCTCGATGTCACAACCTTCCACCACGGCGCGCCGCCCTGCTTCAACGCGGCCGGTGAAGGCCGACCGCCCCCTTGTGCGCCGCAGCGCCTTCAGGCGCCGCTGTTTCTTCACGGCATGCGGGTTCCGGCCACCGCCTCCTTCGGTCGCCGGTGCCGCCGTGCCGGCGAAGCCTCCGCGGGCCACTGATGAATCTCCGATGGTCCTCTTTTATTCTCGTCCGCGCCTACGGCCCTCCCGGGACGGCGCCTGCGCTATGCGAACCTTGGTTACTCTTTGCCGTCAAAACCTCCAGTTGTCCACGAATAATGCCACCACAACCGAGTTTGGCAGAGTGTCCATGCCTTGTTCGTTTGGCCCGCGCCCTCCGCGTTAGCATAACAACATGTGAAGGATATTTTAATTACAAAAACTCCCATAAAGAAACCCCGCAATATCCTCCCATATTAAAGAATGAAACACGGATCAACCCACTAGACGGTTGATCTGTGTTCTTCATAATATTCATGAATGGGGTAAAGGGGAGAAATCAAGCATATAACCCCTTAACTCAAGTTTGTTGGAAGGCATTGCAGAAGGGGAAGAAGTGTCCACGTCTGAAGGTGTTCATTGGTGTTTTACGTCGCCGTCGTTTCCCCCAACCACTATCACTCATTCACGTTCTTCGTCGGAGCAGAAATTCGCCGGCGCTTCGTTAGAGGTTCCTCTAACAGCTCTCCCAAAACCCAAGCCCGAGCTTAGATTAAATAGAGGGAAAGTGGAGATTAACGCATCACACAATTAAGGGGGTTCATTAATGAGTTTATTTAATAAACCTCTTAATTCTCTCAACGGTGCGGTTACAAATCCTTTTAATTCATATAACGGCGCGGTTACACAACTTATGAGTCAAGCCGTTAAATGGTTTGACATTGCACTATGGTCCCACCACTATTTTTCCAACGATGGCAAAAATAAAAATAAAATAACCTTTAGTTATTTTATTATTTTTTTAGTAAAGTCCAAAAAAATTAACTTCTTCGTCCGACCCTTTCCGGTCGAAGTTAAACTTCCCTTAAGAGAATCTCGGCGCTGTGAATTCAACGTTGCTCTCGGATTTTTAATATGAGCACCAGTTCAAAAGATAGAAATCGCCGCTCTCACGTTTACTGAACATACCTTAAAAAAGTTAAAAAAATTATTAATAGTCACCCTCGACCCGCGCCGGTTGAGGTTAGACTATGCTTAATGGGAACACACCCTTACGAGCTCAACGGTACTTTCAGATTTCCAATCCGAGTTACTGTTTAAAAGTTAAAGAATTTAACAATAAAATAATTGTTACTTAATTATTTTATTTACAGCCAAAAATTAACTTCCATTGTTGACCCACGCTGGCCAAGGTTAAGATCTGCCTAAGGAAAGCATACCCTCATGAGATCAAAGGTGGTCTCAGATTTTTAATCCGAGTCTCCGTTCGTGAGTTATAAGAATTTGAAAAATAAAACAATTTTATTTAATAATTTTATTTACGGTTATGCCATTTTGGGTTTTCTCACCGTAGGCCTGTGTCGACTAAACTTAAGTTGCGCCTATGGTAAACATTCCTTCCTGAATGCAATGATGTCCTCTGATTTCTGATATGGGAACCCATTTAAGAGTTATTCCACTTTTTCAAGAAAATCACTCACGCACGCTATTTAAATCATAACATTTTTCGACAGATCATTCTGGGCACTCCGGACCTCGGAATCACATGTAGTCAAATTTTGCGGTCTCAAAATAATTCCATATAATTAAAAAAAATATAAGGAAATCTTGGGACTTTACATTCTCCCCACCTTAGGGATTTACGTCCCCGAAAGCCAAAACAAAGGAAAATCAAACAAATGAGGGTACTAAGCATGAATCTGAGCCTCCCACCCCCATGTGCTCTTCTAGAGGTTCCCATGCTTCCACCGAACCCACACCAGAGGGATCGACTATCCACAAAAGACTCGCTCCTATCGATCCTCTATCTCCACTAGGAACTCTGTAAAAGACACCACATCATCAAAGTCCAACTCGCCCCAGTCGATAACGTGTGATGGATCATGCACGCATCTTCTTAGCTGCGACACATCGAAAACATTATGAACTAGGTGCATCTATGGGGGAAGAGCTAGGCGGTACTCCACCTTGCCAACTCTGTTGAGAATTTGGAAAGGTCTGATGAACCTCAGAGATAGCTTACCACCCTGGATGAATATCCATAATCCTCATCAGGGTGAGACCCGTAGGAAGACATCGTCTGTCTCCTAAAACTCTAAGGGTCTCTGTCTCCTATCAGAATAATACTTTTTCCTGCTCTATGCAGTATTCATCCTATCCTGGATGATCTACACTTTCTCAGTGGTAGCTCATACCAACTATGGACCCATAAGTGCCGACCCCCCTGAGTTTGTCCAACATAGAGGTGATCTCCATGGTCGCCCATACAAGGCCTCAAATGGTGCCATGCCGATGGTGGAGTGATAACTGTTGTTGTATGCGAACTCCACCAGTAGCAGGAGATCCTCCCAACTGTGACCAAAATCTAGGACACAAGCATGAAGCATTCCCTCCAAGGTCTGTATGGTTCGCTCTATCTGACCATCAATCTGAGGCTAAAAATATGTGCTCAAGCATGATGGAACCTGATGCTCAGCTTTCACTTTCTGACAAGCGAGACATTGTGATACGAACTCTGCCACCACTTTCTTCATCCCTGGCCACCAGTACTGACGCTAGAGGTCCTGGTATATATTTTCCACACCCAAATATACCACCAAAGGGGATGTGTGTAAATCCCTCAACACCTCCTCCTATAGTGTCACTGGTACCATGGCGCATCCTCTGAAAAGGATGACGTGCTCCCCACTTTCAGAAAATCCTTCAGGAGCATGTCCTGGGGATATCTGAGCACGTCGGGTCTCACAGTATGCATCCCCAAGATGTGCCTCCCAAACTCACTGAAGGAATTGGGGAGTGACCATCATAGACTGGAGGTAAGCTACTCCATCACTATCCATGAAGGATATCTGCAACGCGGCTAGCTGCTCTATCGCCTCACTCAGCAAATGTAGACCATACCTCCTGTTGAGTGTGTCTGCTACTATGTTACCTCACCCAGAAGTGTAGACTATCTCAAAGTAATAGTCTTGGAGGAACTCCAACCATCACCATAGTCTCTGGTTCAGGTCCTTCAGTAAGAAGATATACCTAATACATAGACAGTAAACCATTCTCCCAACTATACTCTCAGCTCCCGAAGCTCCACAAGAGCCATCCAATATGCAGTTGTAGATATTGGTGTCATCCTTGGGTACAAGACAATGCAGAAGTCCCTCTCCCTACGAGGAGGTAATCCTGGAAACATCTTTTGAAAGGATGTTCCCAAACTCTGCCACTACTATTGGTAACTGAAAACTCAAAACACATGCTGCCACAAGGGTAAGGCTAACCAACTCAAGAGTGATCGGCTGCACCCTCCTATGCGTGATTTTATACCATGCTGCCTAGGTTTCCTTTTTCACCGACCAAGGAACACCTCATTCCAACACTATAGATATACCACATCCTTTTTTCCTAAAACAGTCAATTTGAGCATGAACTGTGGATGACCAGTCTATACCCAAACTAATGTCGTAAGGCCTCGACGCTGCCACCAAGAGGTTCCAATCAAAACTCTCACCACAAGGGTCAGATCACACTATAATCATAAGTGTGATTATTGAGTCTCCTCCCATAGGTATCTCTAGATGTAAGGGTCAAGTCAACGGTTTAACCGGAAACTCTAGGTCTTGAAAAAGATTCGTGACAAGAAGGAAATATTAGTACCTATTTCTATTAATAAATCATCTAGAAGTAGACATAGACCGTACCTCGAATCATTCTTGGAGCCCTTGGGTCACACTCCTTGACAACATGCAGCTGCTCCTTTCCCCTATACTCCAGCTCCCTGAGCCTAGTGGGGATCACATTGGGGTGGTGGTTGTAACATATAGAAATGTATAACACCTCATGCTACTCTCCTAGATCCTCTTCCATGTCTGCTTCCCTGCAGATTCATCTGTCCCTATCACTTCCTCTTCCCGAAACATTTTATACGCCCTAGTCTCTGAGACTGGTGTCAGTTTCCTGCTTTCCCACTGCTAACATTCACTGGCTGTATCTGCTTAGCCAAAGAACATTCAACCACAAAGGTTCTCTCTATCACCCTAACATAAGTAGGAATACACAAAGGAATAGTGCCGGCTCAGATGTCCCTAAACACATCTCGCTTGGAGGTCCAAAACATGAAGCATTGGTTGTATCGTATCCATCGAGTACTTGGAATAGTCGGTACACCTCAACGAATACTCAATCAACGACATTTCATCCTTGCAAAATTATAGAAGCTCTTGGGAACACAAACCCCTTAGCTTTTCATGGTAAGATACCCCCTTCTTTAAGGAAGGTTCTCAAGCTCTGTCCACAGAAAAAGTCACCTCATCGTAAGATAGGAGTAATATAAACCCCGCCATCACCCTACTAAGCCACATAGAATGCTCACTGCCAGGACCACCATCTGATCTAATGGTGCCCTGGCTAGATGGAAACTCAGTCACCACCTCAATCCAGTCCTTATCCGCCTGTGAGTCGGGCTCACCTATGAACCTGAGGGGTATCTGTCACTGAAACTCATGTAAGGCACTGAACCTATATGTGTCCTCTACTGGTAGCACCAGTAGTAACTGCTGACCAATGGGAAGTGGTATCACTGGGACACCGCTCGAAGGTACTATCTCAGGCAACAGTCTTTGTACTGAAGCCTCATCACACTGTGGATTATCCTCATGGTCGCACATTGGAATCCTGGATGACTATCACTGTGGAGGCATCTTGAAAGAGAATAAATATGAACCGTGATCAATAAGTTATACCCGGTGAGTTGACTCAAAATAGATCAAATGAAAAACATTTCAAAAACACACGCAATCAGTGTTTTTGTGTACCAAGTCGGAAAATAGAATTCAGGGTTCTGCGTATGGATACGTCGGTTTTTGCACCAACACTGGACTCCCTAGACTGAAATCCGAACTCAAGACACTTAACACTATTACTCCATTTAAAACATAGACTCCTAGTTCTTCTGGTAGAACTGATCGCCCTCTAATACCACTTTGTCATGACCTGTCCCCCAGGGCCCATGCCGTGACTACCCCAAGCCCACCTTCCATAGGCCAGGGGTTGACGACTAGCACCGGAAAGACATATCCATAAAAGGGGAAGACATTTCCTCAAAACCTGTACACACATAGACATGGCACACTGCACACAAGAAAAACACAATGGAAGAAGAATGGTACAAACACAACTAAAAACCACCACCAAGTGTAAAAGTAAGTACTGAAAGTAAAGGGGACAGAATACAATCCCAACTGAAATGGAAGTACAACAAAAAATAAAAACATCTTCTGAGGTCATCCACCAAGGATCCTACCTGAAGGGTAGGTACAGATCATCACTACATCTCTCCAAATCAACCAGTCACCTCCGTGCACCATCTTTGAATCACCTCTGAGCACCATCTAGCCCTGACTCCTCAAGACTCAGTCAAGTTGTCCATCATCTACAAAATACACAACAAGGTGAAATCAAACTCAACTATAAAATTGATTCCTTTAATGACTAGGTCAGAATCAATTTAAACACAAACATTAAAGCATCTAGCATGAAAACCAAAACCAACCTGATTGGCATGTCAAAACACCCGATCCTATGGAAGTCATGCTGAGCATTAGGATGAAATTGATTCCTTTAATGACTAGGTCACTATACTATGGAGATAACCTGAGAATGTACTCAACAATACAAGGCTCAATGATTTCATCAAACTCAACCAATTCATTATACCATTTTGCAACTTGACAGGTAATGTTTATATCAACGCATACTACCTCAAGATTACATGATAAACCAACACATCCTAAATGCTATCCATAGGCTTTCCACACTATGAATCTAAGTATTAGGTAGTCCATACAATATATTTAACCTAGAGTCATATTTCCCCATATGACCATTAACCTAGATGACGACGTACCAAGTCATCCATCTCTGAGTAAGAAGAAAGAAGTCAAATGATCTAAAAAATGGACTATCATTCACTAAGTGTGTCTAACCTGCTGAAACTAAGGATTAATTGATGTTCATGCCCATAACAAAGGTCAAGGATACCATGAAGACCATTCCAAATGAGGTTTTTATTTAAAAGTTAAGAGTCCTACTTAGGACAATGACACCAAAAACGTCACAAAATGTCAGAAACTCATGGCATTTAGCCAGGAATTTAAGCTCAAAGGGTGATACCTACCATGGGATATACCCTTACGAAGCATAATCATTGACCCCATTACAAAGTCATGCCAATAGGTTTCACTAGTCCCCATGAATATCATTTAATCCCAATCTAAAAAGAAGAATTGACTATGGAAAATGCTCAAATTTTCATTCCAAGGAAACCCAAGGAGAAGTTCAAACTACCCTCACACGAGGGTTTAAACTAATAATACCCCCTAATTTTCTATTTTAGGCTATTAAATTGATTAATATTAAATATTTAAGAATTTAAAATATTTAAAATAGATCATAAAGTATCAATCATAAAACTAATCACTTTATAAATGATAAGGAGACCTATGAGGGTATTGTTAAGCTGACTTGGGTTCATCAAAATGAAACTCAATAAAAGTTTCTTAATTATTAAGGTTTTAAAAATGCCTATAGTGGGTTATTTCATAAGAAACATGCCCCAACTGACCTAATTGGGTCCAACTGTGCATTTAAGGAGCTAATCACACGATCTCTATTCCAATGTGATAGATTCACAAGCCTTTATAGAGGCAACCGACACATTTTATTTCATAATTAAAAATATTTCACATTCATAACCATTTCAAAATAATACACAAGGTCACATATTATGACTTAGTCAGTTGGGTTTTCAACTACCAATATATAAAGTTCCTATACTCTTTATAGTTTGTAATTAGTCTCCCATTAATTGAAATTATTCCATTTCAAAATTTTAACTTTCGTAGCTTTTACATTTTAACAAATATATCTAGATATATTTATAGACTCAAAAGATGGTTCGAGTATACAGGTTACCTTTTCCCAATTATAAGGCACCCATACACCTTACAACTTAAAACTAGATCCCATTTAATCACAACCACTATCTTTATCCCATGAAACCAATTATATATCAAATTATTACTAGTATGTTATCACAATAAATAAACATAGAAAAACATGCTATAAATATATAATCCTAATTCAATGGAAGAACAAGCTAAATAAATGGGAAACATGGTATATAATCACCTATCATGGTAGCATATTATCATCATAAATAAACACCCAAGCATGTTATATACACATTCATGCTATATAAAACAAAATCATGGAATAACAATCAAGACACACAATCCAAATCAGCAATAAACCTACAAATAGAACTACATGGAATGACATATGCATGACATTTGGATCTCTATGTGTCTATGATGATTCATGTAATGATTCATCCTTTATATACCAATCCAAGGAAAAAATACCATAAATTTTATAAATAAATAAGTAGTATAAAGTACCCCATTCACTCAAGGTGAAATCAAACTCAACTATAATATCAAAAAACATGAACAATAGTCCCATCCCTAGCCACTTGGACTCTTCCCCATGGGTGGGGTGATCAACCCTAGACACATATATTTATGGAGAGCCGACACATTCCTAGCCTCCTTTATACTAACCCAAAATAGAAAGAAAAAGGAAATTAAAAACCTCTGATACCACTTACAACATCTTGGACCAACTGACCACTAAAAAGTTAGCTGGACTGATGGGTAACATGGCCTCAAGCACATCTCCCTGCATGATAGAGGTTTTCAACTAGCAGCAAGGGTCTAAAGAGGTGATAGTGGGGAGACTATACCCATATTATTATAGTATAACAATGGTATATTAGATAATAAATAATATAAAATAGAGGAATAATAATATAAACTGAATACAAAAGATGGAAAATGCCAATATACAACAATGTATGCATGTCCAGGTGATAATACATAAACTAAAAAGTAGACATACTATAGGAAAAAGATAAATCATAGTACATAAATAAAGAAATTAATGAAATTACCTGAGGGAAAACTCCATGAGCATCTTGAGTTCCATCTCATTCCTATGATCATAACTCCCAGGTACAAGAAAATCAACACAAAAAATGATCCATGGTCCTAGGAACATGAGATCTAGTCGGGTACCCCAATGCAATGGTGGCCTGAGCAGAGTGTGAGATATAAATCCTATTAGGTCACCACCTATGGTTTCTACATCTAAATCTTGTTTTTGAATATAAGTAAAGTACTGTGTAGGTAGAATAAATAAAAAATTGTAGAAATAAATACTAGCCTGCTTGGGTTCCTAAAGGACACATGGTGGCTCTACCTTCTTTGGATCATGGCTAGAATAAATGTATGATTAATAACTATATATATAGTAATAATATATATATTATAGTTCTATATTGAATCCACATATATGAATGAAGTGTGTATATATGTAAGTGTCCATATACCTAGAATACTAGAAGCTGGCTAGTCTAGGGGGTAACCTAGTCATCCATGACTAGTTTAAATGAACCTATAAGCTAAAGAAGAAGGGTACACACCCTACATCTCATAATGAATGGGAGACGTCATTCTCTTCACTTGATATGGTGAGTGTTCCATCATGTCAACACTTGACCAGTAGTGAGTGCGCCGTCATGTCAACACTTATAAGGGATGTAGTTCATTATTACCACTATCCATATAGTATTACTAGTGAGAGACATCATGCTCAACACTCGATGTAATGAAGCATGATACCTCCATGATCAATAGAAACATTACCATAATTCCACAACCTATATCAATGCATAATCATATTTATAATTTAATCCATTAGGAATTAGCTCTCATGATTTACATTTACCAAGCCCGTTATATAATAAGGGGCATTACAAATATAAAAATTCACATAAGATATGCTTATTTAATTATAAAAAGAGGAATTTTCATACCACAAAATTAAATTCCATTTCAATTAAACCAATTAATATATTCATGGAAATAAATACATCACGAACAAGATATTCTAATTGATAAATTCCATTTAATTAAACAAAACATGGTAATTCGTATTACAAGGCTCGATGAGGCACTTAGAAGGTTCCATTTTCAAATTAGGGAATTACCTACATGGTAATACCATTTATTAATCTGGATAATACCTTATATGGAGCATGGATTTCTATCTATTTAGACAGGAGTGGTACAAGCCATTCAATTTATAAGATGACCAAACACCTAGAAGGTATTGGGTTCATTAGACATTTATATGGATAATGGGAAACTCCATTTAAGGACAATAGGGGAGGATATGTATTGAAAATACCATGTAATTATAAATATTAAAATTCATAGGAAACCATAAATTCCATAAGTCCAACATGATTTAAATAACTAGACATCACTTTGTAATTTTGAATACAATGCACTGCATCTTAGGGGTTTTATTATAAAATCATGACATTGTTTATCAAACACTAATTTTAACACAATTATGAATCTCATTCAAGAATCATAATTCAATTTATCAAAAGAATCATTTTAGGAATCTACCACATATGGAAAAAAATACGAGGTTCAACATGGAACTTAAAGGGTTCCATTTTTAATCGGGCAAGTCCCTATAAGGAGAAATTCCATTATTAATCCAAGATTAATTCTTAGAAGGTATTACATACATTTATTCAATTAGTTATAATAGGAAAATATATACTGGCACACCCAAGGGGTGTCTGTGATTGAGGTTTACATCCTCAATTTATTAAACAAGGCTCAACAGAAGTAACACTAGGTGCGCATATCAATTTAGATTGAAGAATTTTTTTCAAGGAAATGCGTGACCAAGGAAAGCATGTGGTGAAATGAAACAATTTATAAAATGATAAAAAATTGAGGAAAAATACATATACCACCTACCATATACCATGGAAAATTCACTTGTCCAATATCAAGGTCTGCTTTGGTCCGGTTTGGAAGAAATATAAGAACTGTACATCTGAATTGAAAATAGGGAAAATGAGTTTACACCTCGATAACTCAGTTGAGAGAATATTAAATAAATAAAGATTCAAACTGAATCGAGAGCTTAATTAGAGGAATCCTTAGAGATTGACTGCACTCAATTCAGACAATAGACATAAGAGATATCTTGAAGAGTAGAATATACTTGAGGAAGAACCCAAGGTGCCATGGGAGAAGGCTCATGTAGATGAAGGAGAGAAATAAATAAGAAAAGAAAATTTAAAGATTCATTAAGATAAAAAGGTAGTTTTATCCTTGAAACTAAGTTACACGGTTTGGATGCATGTTTTGGCTAAACCGTGCACCAACCATGCGGCTCCCACTGTCCAGGAAACCCACCTCACAAGGTTGTGCCACACAGTTCACTTAATCGTGCACTAATTGTGTGATGAATAGTTATTAGGTACTTACTAAGTGGCACTAAACATATGAGATAGGTGCACAGTTTGGGTAAACCATAAGTATCCCATGTGACACCTTCTGTTCCTCTAAAATAGACCAAACGATTTTCTGCTAGGGGCCATACAGTTTAAGATAGACCGTGATCCTTGTGAAAACCATCCAAACTTGGTATTTTTGGGGCTTAGTGCTCTTGAAACTCAACAATACCCCTAAGGCACCCCTTTGGACTTGACCCAAGTCTAAAAACAACACTTTTAAGTGTTTTAACTCTCAGAATTACATTTTAATGCTCGGTTCAAAGAACGAACCATCCAGTAAACGCCAAAATCCAAATTCCCTTGGAATTCTAACTTATTTAAAAAACACGGGTCATTAAATATTTATAATTTTTTTATATAAGGTGTTTGGTACTAGAATATTAGTTTCAAAAGTTAAATTTTTTTAAAAATTAATTTAACAGAGTTTTGATCAAAATATTGAGTACCTTTTTGAAAGAATAAATTATATAATTCTATAATTTTAGTTAATTGGGTGTTTTTGTCAAATTGGGGGATTGAAGTTTTAAATATTTTTAATAATAAAATTTAATTATAAACTCAATTCATACCCTCTTGAGTGTTCCACTCCAAAAAATATTTGGTATCAGAGGGTTTCTCAATTACTTTTTACTGTGATCAATTTTTATTTAAAGATATTAATTTCTATTAGTTCTAAATTAATATCATTATGGATAATAATAAGTTTGAAGGAGATGATACTAACTAGACTCCTTATTTTAATGGTAATAATTATGTTAAATGGAATATCAATATGAAAATCCATATAGGGAGCATGATATTTGATATTTGGATACAATTGTGAACAAATATGAAATACCCAAAACTCTAATAAATACATGGGATGATATTATAAAAGTTTCCTATGATACAAACTATAAAGAAATGAATGAATTATATTGTTCATTAGAATAATATGAGTTTAATATAATATATAATTGTTCTACTGATTTTAAAATATTCGATACACTAGCTATTTCTCATAAATAAACTTCCAATGTTAAAGAAATGAATTTAAATACTAATAAAAATAAATATGATACATTCAAAATAAATCCCGATGAACCCATTTCTAATATGTATATTAGGTTCAATGAAATATTTAATACTATTCCTTTACTTGGAAAGAAAACTGCTGTTAAATATCAAGTGATGTGATTGTTTAGATGTCTACTTAGTCGGTGGAGAGGAAATTTCGTTTGCATTAGAGAATCCCATGACATTAGTGAAAAACCAATAAAAGAACTCAATGGTAAACTTATTATGTATGATGAGAAAATACAAGTAAATAAATAATAGGAAGATGAACTAAATTAGAAGTTAGTAGCCTTTAAAACATTTGAATCAACGCTAAAAGAGAAGATTAATGCTGATAGTTTGAGTGATGAGGAGTCACCTACTGAAAGTGATGAGGAAATGGATCACCTAGACAGACGATTCAAAAAGTTATATAGTAATAATAAATTCTTCAAAAAGAATAACATTGTAGGTAAGTATGATAGAAAATGAAATTGTAGAAAAGAGTGGAAAAGGATGATTCTACTAATGACATAATCTATTATGAGTGTAAAAGAAAATGACATATAAAAGAAGACTATACCAAGTTAATGTATAATAAAAAGTATGAGGACAAATATAAAAAGAATAAAAAGGGTATGAAATCCACCTGGAGTGACTCAGAGGATAGATCATGTGATTTTTATTCAAGTATAGAATACACAAATTATAGGGATAATATGTGTTTTATGAAAAAGAAATCGAAGGTATCAAATATTTTTCCAATATCTTATAAACATATTTCCATTTGTTATAAGAATGAAAATAGTGATGAAAAATATGTCCAATGAGTTTTTATTTGAATACTACAATATAATAGAAAACACATTTAATTTTCTCAAGGATAAATATGAATGTTTTAAAAAATAGCATGATTTATTTTCTCACTTTAAAAACAAATTTTCTGTAGAAAAGAACAAAAATTATCAACTATTATAAGAAAACAATTTTCTAAAAATTTAAAATGATAAATTAATGAAATATTGAGATAGATTCACTAATGGTATAAAAACTCTAACTCAGATTATTAATAAACAATCCACTCCTAAATATACTACTAAAATTAATTTCTTCCCAGTTCTAGTTCTACCAAGTTTATTATTAGTTCTTATTATTTTGGACCTAACAATGTTTTCATTTCTAAAATCATAAAATATATTTATGGGAAAACAATTAAACAATTTTTTATTTATAAGGATCTTATCACTAATATTTATAGACCCAAGAAAATATGGGTACCAAAATCATTTATTGTTTAAACATTTTTATTGTAGGAAACCTTCTTGAATCGTAATAGTAAGAACTTATGGTACCTGTATAATGGATTTTCTTAACACCTGGATGGGGACTACTCAAGTTTCAAGAACCTTATCAAAGGTTATGGTGTACATGCCACTTTTTGTGACAATTCCAATGGAAAAATAATTAGACTCGTTCAATTTAGTAACTCTAGTATTGTTTTAATTCATAATGTTTTATTTGTAGATGGATTTAAATATAATATTATTATAATATCACAGTTATGTGATGATAGTTGTCATGTTATGTTTGAGAATAATTCCTAAAAAGTTTATGATTCTAAATATGTTTTAGTTTTTACTTCTTTGGGAAATGATAATGTTTATTATATTAATTTAAATTCATTATTTTCTTAGAACATTTCTTATTTAAGTGAATTTCACAAATAGTCTTGGATTTGGTAAATAATACCAGTCCATTGTAAAATAAACTCTCTTGGGAAGATGACTAGGAAATGATTAGTCATGGATATACCTAAATTATAATTCCCAATAGTTAAAGTCTACAACCCATGTCAGAAAGGGAAATAACATAAAATCAATTTCATGCCAAAGAATGATGTATCAAATTATCAACCCCTAGAGTTGGTTCACATGGATTTTTTGGAACCACAATATTTTATAGATTAAATGGGAAGCACTATACTTATGTTCTAGTATATGACTATTCTAGATACACTTGGGCATTCTTTCTAGCTCAGAAAAAAGAATCTTATTCTTATTTTTACAGGTATGAAAAATATGTAGAGAATATTAGTGTTAATATAATTAAAATCATAAGAAGTGATCATGTTTATGAGTTTTAAAATCAATATTTTGAATCTATATGCTCAAAAAATGTTTATAATAATAACTTTTCTTCTCCTAGGACTCTATAGAAGAATGGTTTAGTAGAAAGAAGAAATAGAACCCTTAAAGAAATTTCCTAGCGATACTCAATGAGTATGACTTACCTATTTATTTATAAGAAGAAACTGCAAATAAAACTTTCTATAAAATAATATAGTTCTAATTAGACCACTTTTAAAGAAATCACCATATGAGTTATGGAATGGTAGAAAACCAAAAGTTAATTACTTTATAGTTTTCCATATTTAAGTATTTATTCTCAATAAAAAAAAAATTATACAAGTTTACATCCTACAATGATGAAGGAATTTTTATTGGGTATTCAACATCTAGTAAATCATATAGGGTATTCAATAAAAGGAATAAGATTGTAGAAGAATCCGTACATGTAAAATTTGATAAAACTAATCCACATGAACTTAATAACCCTTTACAGAATCTTGAGGATGATCTTTCCAAGTTAAATAGTATTTCTAAATCTAATGGTAATTTTGTAAAACCTATAGAAAAATAACCCAATTATACGGGAAAATTTTAACTTGAACCCATAAAACAAAATAAAGTATTAAATACTTCTATTCCTAGATCCATTAGGACTCATAAAAACTATCCCTTAGATGAAATAATAGGAGACCAGAATAAAGGAACACAAACTAGAGATTACCTAAGAAATTAGGCTGAACATAAAGCTTTATTATCACAAATTTAACCTAAAAAATCACAAAATTAATAAATGATGAGTTTAGGTAATAGATATGAAAGAAGAGATAAATCGGTTTGAAAAAAATAGAGTTTGGGAACTATTTGAAAGACCCAAGGACTACCTAAACATTAACACTAAATGGATGTTTAAAGGAAACATAGATGAGTCTTGAACTATAATTAGAAATAACACTAGATTGGTTATATAAGGATACATTCAAGAGGAAGGTATTGACTATGAGGAAACCATTTCACCTATAGATATATTTGAATATATCAAAATGTTTATTGCTTATGAAACACATTTGGATTTAAAATTATATCAAATGGATGTTAGGAGTGTATTCTTAAATGGTTATATAGTTAAGGATTTTTTTTGGAACAATCCCCTAGATTTAAAAACCCTCACTTTTTAAATCATGTTTTTAAGTTAAAAAAACATTTATATGGTTTAAAACAAAGTCCTAGAGCTTGGTATGATAGGATAAAATCATTTTTTATTTCAAAAGTATTTACTAAAGGAATATCTAACCCTATCCTGTTTATTAAAAAATTTCAAAAGATGTTTTAGCTGTAAAAATTTATGTTTATGGTATTGTATTTATATATTCAATAAATTCATTATATACTGAATTTTAAAAAATGATGCAAAATGAATTTGAAATGAGTTTGATGGGTGAGTTAAAATTTATCCCTGGTTTTTATATTTTTAAAAATAAGGAAGGAATTATTTTAAATCAAAGAAATTAAATTAAATATATTTTAAAATGTTCTTTATAGATAATACTAAAGGTAGTGATACTCCCATGAGTAGAAGCTATAAACTGGATCTTGATGAAACTAGGAAACTAGTTGATCAAACTATTTATATTGGTATGATTGAAAGTTTACTATACTTAACTATTATCCAACTGGATATTATGTTTAGTGTGTGTATGTGTGTACATTTTCAATAAAACCCAAAAGAATCATATTTTCTTTCTGTGAAAATAATTTACAAATACCTCAAAAGTAAAACCAACTTGGGACTATTTTATTCCATAGAATAGGCATTTGATTTAGTATGTTCTTTAGATGCATATTTTAGTGGTTGTAAGTTAGATAGAAAAATAACCATTGGAACATGTCAATTTTTTTGAAATTATTTAGTTTCATGGTGTAGTAAAAATCATAACTCAGTTTCATTATCCATTGCTAAAGATAATTACATAGAATAGGTAGTTATTGTGTACAAATTCTCTGGATGGAATATACTTTACTAGACTACAAATATCAATTTCGACATGTCCAAATAAATTGTGATAATACAAGTGTGATAAATATTTATAAGAATCCTATGTATCACTATAGGAAAAAACACATTGATATAACAAAAAGATTTTTTGAGATATCATTTTCAAAAAGGTGATATAATTCTTAAATTCATTGGTACTAAACATAACCTTGCTGATATATTTACAAAGCCTTTGAATGTTGAGAGAATTAACTAAATCATACATGAATTGGGTATGTTTAATTATTTATAGATGTTAATATTAGTTTGTAATTATAGTCATTGATTAATTATTATTTAAATTTATTATCTTCTATATGAAAATATTTTTCTGAAAGTAACCATGGAGTATAGTTCACACTTTTAGTATAACTACCATGAGTTTTTGTTTATATGGTCAGTATACCTACCATGACTAGTTGGTCATGCAGTTAATATACTACCATGAACACTTACTCACACGAACACTATACTTACCATGAGTTATTACTTATATGGTCAGTACTTACCTACAATGAATGTTTTATTCATTCTGTTAGTATACTTAATATGAGGTCATAGTTAGAATACATATTGTACCTTTGTTATCATGGATCCATAGTTCGTAACCTACTGTGTCTATTTTATACTTATATTTTTTTCATGAAAATGTTTTGGTGGTATTTCACTTATGTTTATTATTATATTAAATCCTAAATTATTAAAATTAAATTCAAATTATAATCTGAATAAATGATTTATTTTCCCTAAAATATATTCCTTTATTTCAAAACCTTTTGTGAAAATTTAAACTGACCTATCTCAAACCCTATCTCTCACAAAACTAAACCCTTTGAAAAAATCAAATCAAACTCAGAATGATAAGGATGAAGCGTACCACTGATGCTACGCTTCCTATTGAATATCCTCTTCTAAATAAATCAATGAAAAATAATGGTAGCACAAGAGTAATATTGAAGCTAATGAATCCACATTTAATATATCATCTAATTTATATTGAAAAATAATTTGATGCGTAGTTTTTGAAATCAATCAATTCACTAGTTTGGAATGTGATTTAGAATTAGGGATGGGATTATTTGTTTAAATATAATGGTAATCCATTCTACTCAAAACTTTTTTAAGAGTTTTACGCACACTTGGAATTTATTCCCATAGAGAAATGGGATAACATTAATATTATGATCAATGGTGAAGTTCTAGATTTTTCATCTAAGTGTTGGGAAAATTTCTTAGGTGTGATGCATAAAGGATCATTTGAGGATTACTGGAGATCATATTCATTCAATCATACTTTCACTAAATTCCAAAGTGATTTAGAAGAGCTAACTAGGAATGGAACCCCCAAAAGACCAAATGCTGTTTAGTTGATTGGTGAAAGTAAACTGTTGTTAAAATTCATCCAACACTTGATTTGTCCATAAAAAGTAGACTTTAGCATCCCAAGGAACCAGGATCTATTTTCATTATTTTTAATGAAAAATGGGTTTCATATAAGTCCATGCAAATATTTCATGAGACATACGTATGACTTGTGTAAGACTTATTTGAAGTTTAGTTCTTTACCTTACCAAAAGCTTATTTCATCATTGTTGAAGTATAAAGGCTTAGTTTCTTAGGGGGGGATAATAACTTCATCAAATAGAGTTTTAAACTGTCGAAATATTTGTAATAAAATGAATGTAAACTGGAAACCATGGAAAAGGGAGTGGGTGGCAGACCTAGAGAAGCTATATGAGAAGTTTGATCTAGTGAGGTATCCTGTTAGACTAAGAAATATTATGTATCTAGGTATTAAACTTGATAATGTTGTTTAGTATTCTTATGATGAAGTGGTTGTTGGTATGTAAGAAGTATAAGTTGAGAAATAAGTAGTAGAAGATGAAGAAGAATAGGTTGTGATGGTGGATCTTAATAAAGAATCAATAATTGCTCATGAGGATGGTAGGTCAGTCCCTCCTATCATGTATTACTGAAAACCTAACTATCCTTTACCTTTTCCATCACATAATAAAGAGATCTAGTATAAGGATTTGATTGAAATAGTGGTATGAGTCAGTGGATATTAGCCAGAATGGGGTGATTCTAAAGTCTTTAAATAAGTTGAATGTAGTTCAGATAGATCTCATGATTCAAGAAGCACTCCTAGAAATTCTATACCTGATGCACCTACTAATGGGGATAAGTCCCCTGGATCTCTTGTTTTGGGCTTAGACTATCTAGAATTAGATTATGACGATGATGGGGGAAGTTCATCTAGATATGGTGGACCTTCCATCCCTTATTCTCAAAAATTTCTAGAGGGATCTCTCATCACCACAATTTATTCTCAATTAATACTTGATGTATCACCTTTGATACCCTCAGTCGATCAAACTTAGTAAGAAATATTTGGTCAAACTCTTGAGGAAGACAAGTAAGTTAGTGTTCATGCTGAAGATGTTGAAGATTTTGAACTTGCTATTCATGAAGAAGAAGTGGATTCTGGTGTTATAGTTTTAAGATCAATTTGAAAGATTAAGATCAGAGGAGGATTTAGCTGACTTACATGGTAGACGTCAGGATTATGATTAATCTACTTATATTCCTTCTATATAATATATTATAAGATATTATTTGAATGAGTTCAAATAATATATTATGGGTGTTTTGAAGGAATATTTTCTTGGTTTTGGAAATTATTTATAGACTACTTGAGGATAATATCTTAAAATGATAGTGATGTTGTTGATTTCCCATATTCAACCAAAATTTCATCTTGAGATGAATTTAATGAGAAATGAGGTTTAGGATTTGAATTCACATATAATTTATTTTCAAATAGATCTATTTGATATGGTGTTGAAGTTGGATTAGAGATTCATGTATGTAGTGTTTTAGCCTACTCCACTATTGTGCCTCCTCCTATTCAACCAGATTTTGATGAAGAGAAGATTAGACAACTCATAAGGGATGAGATGAAAGTTGTGTTTGATGAGTTCAAAAAGACCAGAGAATCTGTGTTTAATAGATTTAAAAAACACAATGATAAAACATTGGAACTAGTTTGGGAAGTTGTCAATCAAGATGGGTAAGATATAGAAACAATCAAAAAATACATTGATTATTACCTGAGTTGAATTTTCACCAAGTTATATTTAAAGGGTATGTTCCAAACTATTAATTTGGATCTTAAGATTACACCTTTAACCCAAACCTTTAATTCTCAAGTTTGGAATCTCAATGTGATAAACCTAGTGTTAGAAGCCTTCATGGAAAATAGGGATTACCTTATTAAGGATTTTTGTCATGGATATAGGGAAATGAATGATTTTACCTGGATCATGAAATCCTACCATTACACTAATCATATGGATGTGATAGCTCCTTTCACAATACCTTTGTCTTCCACTCTTAACACTACCCCCTCTTCCATTAATACTTTTTTCTTGTCTCCTAGATAGGAACTTGATCATTTGAGACCTATTTCCAACTATATAGTCATTGGTGAACCTTCGTCCACCTCTACACATCAGATTACCACTTCTTCCCATTCTTATACATACAGAATAAATGACCCCATCTTTTCGATATTAGGGATGTACCCAATTAATATTCTAAGTATAATTCCTAGTATAGTCTACTTGTAAAACATTTTGTAATATATTTTGAAATTTTAATAGAACCATCATTTATTTCTTATCATTTGTATTTACTTATTATATATTCACATTTTGATAATCCCAAAAGGTGGATTAATTATAATAAATAAATTTAATAAATTTAATTTTTATAAATATTTAGAAAATAACATAATCATTTTAATTTTCTATAAATATATTTTTTAGTTATTTAATTCATTTTATTTTATGTGTCATGATTTGTGATCTTCTAAAGGGTGTGATTATTGTCTTAGACTAGAAAATCCTATTTTAATGGCCCAAATCATGTTTATAATTTTATTTATGGATTTCATGTTTTCTGTTAGTGTGTGATTCTATGTCCAAATATTCCAAAAAGGCTAAGTATGGAACTTACCATGACAGCCTACCGCATGTGTAATGTACTTAACATGTGATGAATTTGAACTAATTGCGAAGTTGAGTGACGATGTGGAACCTAACGAAAGTTATACTCTAACTAAATTATGAAAAAATAACATACCATGTGTCATATGATCAAATTATAATCATTCTATAAACCTACCATTCGTTGAGAATCAGCTGACCACATGAATAATCATCCCACCATGCGATAGGCAAGGAAAATTTATTTAAGTCTTGTACTAACCATGTATATCTATATTTTTAGAAATCACAAGAACAAATACCTACCACATGAAGATATGTAACTATTTTAATTAAAAACTAAGTGAAAATAAAAATTTATGAATCTACCATGTGACAGAGTCTAGTGACCACATGGATAAAATAAGCTACCATATGAAGTCATGAACCTACCACATAAAGAAATGAAGTGTCCATGACAAGTTGTCATGCCAAATGACCATGAAAACTGATCATGAGCTCATGTAACCATGTTTTAAGTGAAGGAAACCTACCATGTATAAATTAACAGTGGAGATTTTTCAAATCTATAATGGCTATATTTTGGAGCATTAATTATAGAGACAACACAATTAAGGCTGCATTGAATGTTTTCCATCATCTAATTTTGGATGGAGTTCTTTTTAAGAAAAAAGGTCACTTGCAGAAAAAGAGGGTGATATACATACTGAACAATAGGTGAACTTATGCATTCACTTAGGCTATAAAGAGGACACATTCAGAAAACTCTACTACACTCTATTTTTATACACTCCCCATGAAAACATGGTTAAATATTTTCAAATAGATATTCAAAGACACCTAAATAACCGAAGCTGATCAGATTGAGCTACACCTATTTCTCACATTTCTCATACTTTTCTATTTTTGTTTTATCTGTTATTTCAATCTATGTTTTATTATACTCTATTTATCTATTAATTAAGTCTCTTGTACTAATCTAGAGAGTTCTTGACACTCCCTTTCAAATGTTTTCTTCTGTAGGCCCATGTATAATTATGGAAGAGGTCATGTGTGACCTAGAACATTTTTATACCACATAGAACTACAAAATAGGATTTATCATGAAAAATATTTGTATATTTTTATAAAAAAATCCAATATATGTAGTGGATTAGTTTATTTTAATATTAAACTGCTTGGAAGTGGGTGATTTCCAAGTGGAGGGGATTAGGTCTTGGATTAAGACAAAATCCATTGTTTAATTTATATTGTATGATTTTTAGTTTTATTTTCACTATTATAAATAAACAATCTTTTATTTGTTTTAAAAAATAATAACAAAACTATAATTTGATTATTGGATTTAACTTGTATTTTATATAAGGTTTTTGTTACTAGTAGATTAGTTTTAAAGTTAAAGTGTTTTAAAAATTATTTTAACTATTTTTTGATCAAACTATTGAGAATGTTTTTGAATGAAAAAATTATATACTTCTACAATTTTAGTTAATTGGGTGTTTTTTTTCAAATTGATTTTAAATAGAGGAAAAAAAATTTCATCGTTTTGTAGATCTTATGGTCAGTTAAAACTTGAATATAGTTATTCACGAATGGAAAAATGATATTTAATATGCATTGTTTGGATTAGGATATGGGATAGAAGTGGAAATTGAGAAAACCATAAATTAAGGATGAAATTCCACTTATGTAGTGAAGAGTAATCAATTATGTATTTTTTTAAATATATCTATCTCGATGGTAAAATAATTTCTAAACTCTATCGAGTCTTATTCAGAAAGTGATACTCAACTATCAAGTTATGATTTTAGAAAATCATCAATAATTATGAGTTTTACAATGGTAAATTATTTTATAAAATAATTTGATTACTATTTTTTACCTAAAAATCGACGTTCATAAAAAAATATACATTTTATTTTATTACTATGATAAATTTATTTTATAAATAACATATTCAAATTGCAAGGCCACCAATTTTTGTTGGGGGGGATGTAACACCCTGATATTTCGATATATATTTCTCCTTAAAATGAATATTATGTTTGATAGATTGTGACACACACAAAATTAAAATAAAATGAACCATGATGACTTTTTGAGATAAAATATTATAATTAAAGATAGACACTAATATATTATGAGGTTACAATATGAAAAAACATGAAGAAAAGTACAAGTGCAGTAAACGACCATATATATAAAAATACCATAAATATAAAATCTTTATCCTCATGGTTATACATGAAGACTGTGACCCCAAATTCAACTATGGAATAAGAAAAAAATTAGGAATATATTAGACATGATGATAGAGAGGTAAATGATTAAATCTTAGTGAATCATGTAAGGCTATATAGAGGAATATAATATTACTATTATATATATAGTCATTGGAAACTTAACCATTATATGTATAGTCATTAGATACATATCCATTAGGTATATTTAAGTCCAAGTGGAATATAATTTTATAATAAAAAATAATATAATTAACAACACTTATATAATTATTAATTTATATGAAATAGATTAAGATAACTTAAACTACTAAAATTCCATTTTTCTATAAAAGCGGTTTTATTATATAATTTAGAAAAAAATAAATTTTAAATTTTAGAAATTGAATTTTATAAAAAGGATTTCATTTTTATTTCATAATTTGAAAAATATATTATTATTTTTTGATTTTTCTAAAAGGTTTTTTTGAGTGAATAGGAAAAAATGGCATTTTTCAAAGAACTGTCATTTCTTTTCATTAAAACATGAAATTTAAAGTGTATTTTTTTGTATTTTGTATTAAAGTAATATGTGGTTAATTTAATTATAAATAATATAATTAATCACATAATAATGAATATTATATTTGATTTTGGTATAAACTCATTTTTTGACTTAAAATCTCATTTTTCTACATAACTATTTTCCATTGCATGTTGTACATTTATATTAAAATTTAATTCTAAAACCTATAAAAATTGAATATTGAGAAATTTATTTCTTATTTTTAATTATAATATTCAAAATTTTAAAATAGGTTAACTTTAATTTTTGTTTATAGTGAATAGTAACCTTGGTAAAAATATTGGCACCACGGTAAGGGAAAAACAATAAGAACATGGTTAAAACTATGAAATATGGATTAAAAATCATCTATAAACTGGAAAATATTTCATTGGATGATTATAATTAGAACTCCCCTTTAAATATTCTAAAATATTTCATTTTATTCCATTTTTATTTGATAAATACCTTTATATTATTTTACATAAATTAAAATTCCAAAATGTCTCTTTTTTACTTTCAATTTCTATATTATTTTGTTACAGTGATAAAAAATAGTAATTAATGGTTATAAAAGTTTATTTCAAACATAATTTTTTTTATCATGAAAATTTATTTTTATGTTTTAGTTATGAAATAATTACCTTAAATTCTTACGCATTGCCAACATAGTTTTTGTGCTAGCAATAGAAAAATAAAGTAAATGATTTTTAAAATTTTAAAAGTAATATTTTTTTGGACGAGAAATGGTGTTACATGAATTTTTAGATAAATATAATGTATTAATTATTTTTAAAATGTTTATATTTTATCTTAACTATTTTATTTATATCTTTTAAAGTCAATTATGTAAATAGGCCCGAAAACGAATTCAATGGAATTTTATGTAAAACAATATTTTATTAAATGATTTAAAATTCAAAAAAATATTATCATTGGACAAGTGAATGGGATATGGTATATTATATCAACCATTTTTCACTCATGTATAAATTTTAGGTTTATTGTAACTTTCTTAACCCCAAATATGTATAAATATTGTTATCATGGTAATCATAAAATAGAGTTAACATGGGATTAAAAGTAAGATATAAGGGATAAAACATTTACTAAAATTGTCTAAATTTTCTTTGATGAGATTATTTTAAATTATATTTATCCTAAATCCAAAATATATAAATTCGGGCCACATGAAAATAAAATTCAATTTGTATTAATTTAATACTTTATATAATTACAAGGGTGCCCCTCACCTCAATTATAAAAGGACACCACCTATCCTATCTTCCTAAAACTTATTTTACCACTTATCCTAACGAAACACCACCAAAAACTCTTCTTAAATTTATTATTTACATTATACCTCATGTGCACGCATACCTTACCATCTCCACGTAGTGATTTAATTGGTTTTTCATCAAAAATTTACATAGATAGTTATAAATATAGAACTAATAAATATAAATTATATTTATGAAATAATTATGATTTTATAAATATAAGATATAATATAACTTATTATAATTCCACCCATAAAAAAATGATAGCATTGCTCATGCATATGTGTGGAATACCACCTCTACGAAGTGATGTGATTAATTTTTCATGTATTAATTTTAAGAATGATTATAAATATATAAATATATATATATAATGAATATATATGATATTTATATCATGATTAACATTCTGGATATGATTGAACCATGAGAAAAATATAAGGACCGAAACTACCCAACCGAAACTTACATGAAAAATGAAATAACCAACACTCATAAATGAAGATTTTAATAAGGAATTGTTAATAAAAGAGTGTTAAAATGTTATAACTAGATCATATATGATATTATAACTATTTATATGGTCCTTGTATAGAATTATAATAAATTTATATTTATTATATAGGATTTTAAAAACACTTATGAAGAAATTCATACCCGAGGTAAAGGTTTATTTCACAATATCATCCTTATTCAGGATTTTTTATGTTTAAGTTTAAATTGGGGGTAATCATGTCTTGAACCCCTAATATCTTGTAGTATTATAGGGCTTCTTTACCACTCAACCAAAAGTGTAAAATTCAAGTGAAAAAAGTGCATTCAATCCAGTTTCTATTGACAACACTATATATAAAATTATGATAACAATTCTTACAAATAGGCTTGCCAGAATCACTAATAAGATTATATCCTTGAATTAGTTAGGATTTATTAAAGGGAGGAGTATCCAATATTACATAATTATTACATCAGAGTATGTTATTTTCTCATAAAATATTCTACCTATGGTAATATTTATTTCAATCTTGATGTTAAAAAATCCTTTGACACCATGGACTGTGGATTCATTGGCAAGGTTATAACCAACTTTGGCTTTGATGAGAGGTTTGTTACATGGGTTAAAATTATTATTAAGTTAGTTCATATTTGATTTCTTATTAATGTATCTCTTGAGGGATACTTCACATCCTCAAGAGGGGTTAGTCAAGGTAATCCTATTTTTTGATTGTTTTTCAATTATTTTTTCCATTGTAGAGAACTACATTAGTAGGAGAATTTTTAATATGATGGAGAATGAAAAATTAAAGACCATTAGAACTACTAGAAGGATGTTTTCTATTTCCCAATTATTTTATAAGTATTACATAATTCTTCTTTTACTTAGGGATACAAGAGAAAAATTAGGAATATAAAAATTATTCTCCTTTATTATGAAAGGGTCTCATGTTAAAAAATAAGACATAATAAATATTTAATATATTTTTGGGAAACAAATTTTCTACAAGGAAAATGGGTATCATCAATGAAATAGGAAACAAATAAGGGTATTCCCATTTACATACCTTTTAGTTCCCATGTTTTTGGGAATATTATGTTCATATCACTTTAATCATATCCTGGATCAAATCCAAAGGAAAATGGATTCTTGGAAAGGAAAGTCTCTGTCAATGGATGGAAGGGTTTTCCTTATGTAATCCATTATTTTATATAATTATATTTATTATTTTATAGTGTACAAGTTTTCTATTTCACTACTCAAGAAAATTAACACACCAATCAAAAATTTTGTTTGGAGTGGGAGAATCCTTGAGATAATGATTATCACTGTGCCTTTGAAACAATACTATAAGACTCATTCTCTTAGAGGTCTTGAAAATAATAATCTTTTCAATTTTAATCAATCTATATAGGATCATTTTATATTTAGTCTTACCAATGAGAAATCAAAGTCTATTGGATTCCTTATATCAACATTCACAGGAAAGATAAAACCCGGAAACCTAAATTATATGGATACCTCTATTTGGAAAGACTTCAAAACTGTCTTCTTTAGTATATCTTCACAATAACACTAGATGGAAAATCAGAAATCCTATATTAAATTATTCTTTGATAATTAGATAGGAATTCCATTAGGACCTAATTAATCTCACTGATCCAATGATAGAATTTAATATCAAGATTGAAGAGAAAATTTTCATCCATAAAACTCTACAAAATGTAGTCAGATCACTTGTTAACAAATATAATTTTATTTAGCATGATGAATATATGACCTGGAAACTAGTTGTGAATGGCACACTCACCTCCATACTGTATTATCAAAATGAAACTCATGGGGATGATAATATATATATATATTGTAATATTTAATAAAAACTGGATTATACCTTCCAGATTCATGCTTCTATAGAGGTTGACTTATTCAAAACACCCTATTTATTCTTGCCTTCAGGATGTGGGTATCATGTTATTCTACAGATGTATTTTATGCCATCAACAAAGGGAATATGTGAACCATCCCTTCTTAAGTTAGGACAACAACTCAACATTATGTCACACTGTCTTTTATATATTCAAGGTCCATCCTCCTCAGTCTTATTCCACACAGGTTCATATCAAAGCTTGTACTTGGCTCTTTCAATCTCTCAAAAACTTATTAACTTGTTTCAAATGGATAGTTATGAATTAATTAATATCATATGGCATATTCAAAATAAGGGGATATATGAGAATACCCCCTTTAATATGTAATATTCCATTATGAAAATCATGGTGGTGATATGGAATGAAAACTCCATCCAACATGGTTACTGTAATAATTCTATTCATTATTTTTTAGTCCTTAATCTCCTTGATATTATTGGTAACTTCTTCCCACCTACAAAAACTCTTGATGTTATATGGATCTAGATATTTATTAGATAGATCAAATGAAAATTTTATGGAGAATCCAGATGAAACTCAGGTCTTTCTGGTTTTGAAGTAGTATTTAGGTATCACAATAGTGAAGTCATGTTCTATTTTATGGATCCTATATAATTACCTCGTGTCTTGTAGATGAAATTATTAGCTTGATTAATGTGGTTGATATTTAAAGACAATTAATATGAAAAAAATTTATTGCAAGAATGTGACTATACTATTTTTTGCAAGCTATTAAAATTGGTAATATTCACTTCTCCTGGAAGATGACTTCTTGGTGGATCAAATGCTTGGATATCCATTCATCAATGAGCTATATTATCACACATGCATACCATGAATCCAATTTCATATCCAATTGTCTTGTAAAAAAAGCAGTGAGATTTTATGATCTCATTATGTCCAATGCTCTACTAGAGGAGTTGATGCCACTTTTTCAAAGAGATAGTTGTAAAATTCTTTTATTAAGACTTCTGTGATTTTGATTTTTCATAATAAAAGTGACATGTCCTTTTGGAGAAGTTATCATTTTATTGGTATATTACTATTATATAGTCTATAATAATTTATCATATTTATTATATTTATTATATTTATTATATTATATTATATTGATAATTATATTAATTATATTATTTATATTATATAAATAAATAATTGTATTATTAATTATTATTTATCATATGAAATATATTATTTGAAAAAAAATAATTGGGGTTATTGTATTTTTCTTAAATAAATAGGATATAGATTTTTAAAATTTTTAAATCAATATGATTGAGTGTTAAGTGAAATGATACTTATCCATTCCAATAAAAAACATCAAATGAATTGATGGCCGACCATGAGCATCAATTCATTTGATGATCTTTCTATATATAAAATTTTAAAATATTTATATTTTTCTATATATATAACAAAATTTTAAACAAAATTTTAAATACTATTTTTTAATTAATATTATATATATATATATATAATAAGAGAGGCTAGATCATGAGTTGGTTACCCAATCCACACCCTCAAAATTTATTAGAAAAAAGTGAAGTACAAGTGTAAGGTGATGTGATAAAAAAATAGTGGAAATTACACCATCAAAAATAGAGTAAAAAAAGAAACAAAATAGAGATGAAACTATCCATTCAACATTTCAAACATAAGAGTCATCATTTTTTATGACCGCTTCCCCTATTTTGAGACCCACATTGGATTTTCAGGTGTCGACCTCTCCTCCAATGCTTAGGGGGTGGTTGTGGTATGAAATTCTCATCCATGTATGAGGAATTACAGAAATCAGTGTTTTTAACACCTTCCTTAGGACTATTAAAGAGATAACTTCTTGGTATACTTCTATGCTTTTGGTCATTGGTATTGGATTTGGGCTCAGGTGAAATGGACTCCCAGAGTTGCACCACCTTCATGTTCATTTCCCTAGTCTTGTTGCCCGCCCCTTTAAAAAACAACTCCTTAACAAGTATAATAAACGTATCACCATGAACAAATATAACAATCTCATTATATGGAGGATTTATCTATATAAAAGTATTATTATTACTTTTCAATAGAGAATCGACCTCCTATTTAAGAGCTTGATTCATAGAAGAGTGAAAAATCATAGTCCCCTCAAGAAACTCCTCAATATAACCAACTCACTGACTCTTCTTGAAACACTCAAGAGTGAAGGAACCAAATTTGTGTGTGTTGAGAAATTAAATCACAGAGAAGAAATAATTCTTTCTTTCCCTAGAAATAACAATGACTTGGCCATCCTCATGAGGGACCACAATATACATTTCTTGAGTTCCTGGTTTCTCATGTCCAACATTATAATCTTGTCCAGATTTCCCAGTGGATACCCTATGATCATCCAAACCACATTAATTAGTATCATTCTTAGTAAAACGTTCTACAACCTATTTTGTTTCTTCAGTAATGTCATTAACTTGTTCAGACCCAACACTCAGTTGTTGGACATCAGCAGATCCTACAGGCAGCTTGATGCCCACTTGAGAACTCAGATTCTGACTTGGCATGACCTTCTAATCCATTCTCACAATCTCACTAAGATCTAGATGAGGATAAATAGGTGTATCATCTTCACGTGATGTGATTTAAGTGATCCCCAAGTTTATTAAGATATAAGAGACCCAAAAAGTGACCAATTTGAGTTCCCATCAAGTATCTTACTGAAATTAGAACCAACCATACTAGGTTCCCTATGAACTATGGGTATATTCTTGTTATTCAAGTGAAAAAAAGATGATATTTCAATGGATTTTTTACCCTTAATATTTAAAAACTTCATAAATATAACATCAATCATTCTAGATGAATCAAGATCATCTTCATCATCAAAGGAACACTGATCATCCTACCCCACCTCATGTGTGGCCTGTGAATGTACAACATTATAAATAATAGCCTGGTGAGACTCTAGCTCACCATATGAGTGGATTTATTCATCATCCATACCATAGAATTTTTAAATCTTATTAGGTACCTTACTCATATAAATATTAAGTGGAATATTTAAATTACAATGTTCTACATGGTACCCAATATTATTATAGTTTGTACATCTATCCTCCTTGTCCTATATAAGAGCATCTGCATAGGATGTTTTAATAACATTCTTAATATTTGTTTGATGAGATTACATATCCAAGTATCCTTTAATAGAAGGTACACCCCCCTTCAGCTTGTATATAAATTTTTTAACCATGTTTTTATATTTGTTATAATTAGAGAAAAACAAGTTTATACAGAATTTTTCTATAAGATGACCAATACATTTTCAATTTATAAAGAGTTCACAAACACTCTCATATTCAATTTCCAATTCTAGTCTAAATTGGGAAGAAAATAGAATAACAATCTTAATCAGATGAGGTGAAATATCTACTTCAACCAATACTCTAGTAAAGTGACCATATTGTGCACATTTGGTCTACCTATTAAACTTGATAAGAACACCAAAAACTGAGGAAATATCTCAAAATATTTTATGGTGAAATAAGAAAAATACGAGGCCATGAATTTATTTCCAAGTTTGTTTAACTGAATTATTAGGAATCATTAGATCAAATAAAGGATCTTGATTATGGATTTTTAGAAATAACATCTTATGAGAGACACTATTGAAGCACAAATCTTTGTCCATGGATTCATTAAATATAAAAATAATGTGGAAGTACCCCTTACTAGTTGATGGGATACACTATAAAATGAAAAAAACCCACCAGAATAATTTTACTACTTATGATAGATCAAAGCCCCATTAGCTTGAAGTCCATTACCTGGCCTAAAGTCTTAGTGGCTCAAAGGCCCGACATGTGGCCCAATATCCCAATAGAGCATCCTGCATCATGCTGTGCCACCAACTGAAAACCTTTTCACTCCCTACCAGTAGTAATTACTATTTATCATATTAATTAATAATTATAATATTTAATAATCATATTATATATATTAATTATATAAATTATGTTAATTATGTTGATTATATTAATTATATTAATAGTAATTAATAATTATATTATTATTAAATAATAACAATTAATTATATTATTATTAATTAAAATTATAATAAATAATTATACGAATTAATTATACTATTTTTAATAATAATTGTTAATATAAAAAATTTTCATGGGTCATGGGCTTAGACCCATGGTTTGTGCCATTTTGAATATATTAATTATATTAAGTATTTGAAATGATCAAAACTATGTGCCTCGATAAGAAAAAATGTTCCATAGAGGGGTACAATGTCAATGCTAGTGGCATGAAAAAAAATCAAGTACAATAGTCTATAAAAAACTAGTCCCAAACAAACCAGGGTGAGGAAACTCTACAAGTTTCATATGAGTTTGATAAGCTAACGAGAATAGTTTACCAATTACCCATGTTTCTGGTCCACCCCTATATAGATACTGACCTTTATTCCAAGATTTAGGCTTTTTTCAAGTGTCAGTTGAGTCATCGATATGCAAGGAATCTAGATCCTCCTTTTTGAATTTACATGATAAATCCATAATTTTCAACATAGGTTTGGACCATATATATTCTTCAATGATGGGTGATATAAACTCTAAGACTGTGAGGTATTATTTATAGATAAAGGAACCAAGTTCCATTTTTGAAAATATATACTCAACCTGTTGGTCAAACCACTCTTCGAAAGTGTCATTGAGTCCCTAAGGAAGTTTCTCTTGCATGAACTTCTCCGGTGAGAATTATGAGTTTCTAAGATTTACCTTCTCACATTACTCATTTGTGGTCTTTTCTGCATGAAGTGCATCCTCCACAATAACCTTATTTTCAGAATCATTGTTGATAGGCTTATCAGGATCAAGAAATTTGAATGAGTTTTTTATTACTCACATAAGAGGAAGAGAACATGCTTGACTTTCTAAGACATTATGGTTTCCTAGTACAACTGAGATCCACTCCAATGTCCACTGCCATAGGTAGAAGAATGGTAGTTTTATTGTGTCTCTTTACTTAAATTATTTACAGGGGAGGTGAATTAGTAGTCATATCTATATATTTATTAGAGAAAAGAACATCCCAACCTTACTTGTATCATCACATGACATACCATTCAAAATAGCTAGCACATCACAATAAGATGGAATATCCTCCTCAAAAGTATATGTTGTTTTCCTATCAAAGGGTGGTGAGTGATCATGGGAATGATTAGAAGCCACCCTAGAATTTTAATCTTGAACATCATATATAGTAACAGGTTCATTCATCATCATTATAGGTGAGTTAGTACCCAATGAGTTCTTTGAAGAAGAACCAACCTTTTAGTTCTATGAGGATACTTCCAATCAAGTTTGTTGAATGACCACATTACTCATTTCAACTTTTCTTTTCTTTTGTGAAGTTGAGCATACACCCAATAGGTTTTTATCTTTTCCTTTAATTATACCCAAGTAAAGTAAAACCTCTATCTAAAAATAAGAAACATATATATCATCCTATATCTATGATAGTGAGAGGAAACCCAAAACTGACTCCCCAATATTAGCATTAGGGAATAAAGGTGAAGCCATAGGTATTATGGGATCAGAATTTCCCTTGGAATTTACCCAGAAAATATCCATCTTCCACTACTTCCTTAGGGGATATCCTTTCATATGTCTTACCCTAATCATTAATTTCATCAACAATATAGGATAAAGTATATTTTTTGTATAGAAACATTCCTATATTGGTAACCAACCACTACAACAATGAAATAGGAATAGCCTACCACACCACTAGAATTAATATGTTGAGTATCCATGTTTTTTTTCAATAGAAGAAAGTGTTCCCCACGATTTAGATTTAGATCCTAGGAAGGATAATTAGTAGAATAAAATTTATTCTTATAGGTACTGAACAAATAAAGAATTTTTAGGAATTAAAATATCTCAAATTCCTACAATATTTATCAAATAGATTACCAATACAATAAAAATTGATGAAAAACTCAGATATTTTTTCAAATTCAATCAAAAGTTACAACATATTCTCATTAGAAACCTAAAATAAATTCTCAATATAAGGTGAACTTATATCTACCTAAAAAAACTCTTGCATAATGTCAATATCGAGCATGATTAGTCTCACTAAAATTTTTAATGGGGATACCAACAACAGATGAAATATCCCATAAAGTTAGAGGATAATAAAAAATAACTAAGACCCCTATTGGTGTAGAAGTACATGTGTCATGGGAGAGTTTAAGGAAGGAACAAAAATTTCAGAGTAAATGTGATCCTAAATAGCTTAAAAATCCTCTTAAGAGGATGGATTAGAAAAGGTATAAACCTTATAAAATGGTAGTAGATCATGGATGTATCCGGCCATGTGAATATTGAGGTGATAACCTTCATGTAGTGTAACTTTATTTTGTGGAGGTCCCTAAACACATGAAGCTTAAGGTGGTAAACTTTTCACAAAGTAACTCTAGTTCGTAGAACCCGGATAGTTCTCGAATATCATAATATTCCACAAAAGAATCCATATTTCATAAAACCAATTCTCTTGCCTCTATTGGGACTATAAATACCACATATGAATAAAATTTAAGGGGATGTGACCTTTTAGCTTCCAATAAAATCTCTGAAGTCACGATACCTAGAAGATTTGGAAACGAAAGAAGAAATGGTCCTCCAAACTTATCCATATTTTACAAAACCATGTCACATGGGTTTTTGAGAACCTCAACCCATGGTGAAGATTCATTTTATGAAGTTCCATGGAAATTTCATAAGAATAAATCCATTTTTGGATCTTGGGGTTTTTCAAGATAACCATCCTTCATGAAACAAACGCCATGGGAACCAAGAATTCACTCCAAGGTAGGGTCATCCTATTTTTTGAGACCCCTGATCTCCATGAGACCCCATGCCTTAAAAAAGCCCCAAAATTTCATGAAACCCAAAATTTTATGAAACCCATCCTACAACCCTCCTTATGGAGCCTCCTTTTAGACAATACCCTTTCATTAAAGTTGAGATATTGGGTCCCCTATACCAATCTAGGACTAGTTCAACCACACCCCAAATCCTCATGTGACTAGTACCACCTACACTTGTGTCCACCCACTTTGCTTCAATTATGGATTGGAACTTCACCCTTCCCATTTATCCTAATCGTAGGAACCATGATTATTTTTTATCCTAAGAATAAGCACACTAACATTGATCCTCCTTATTTCCACTCCTCCATGATAGTGTATGTTCCATGCCCCACCCAGAGGTGCATGAGTAGTGGACACATAAGCCCTAAGGGTGGAATCGCTGAGGAAAAATAATTACCTATCTCAATAGAGAGTCCTTTTTCTAGATATTCCTCTTTACTTGACACTATCTCCCTTGGGGTGTATCCCTATCCACATCCAAGTTTCAAGACATAAAACTGACTTGATCCACATCCTAGTTGTATGACATTAAACCACATGACAACATCCTCAGAACATGACATTAAATTGTATCCTTACACTATGTGATGAACAAGGGACGAACCATGTATAATCATCATGGGATGCCACTCCTCCCCTTTGTGGGATTTCACCCTATAACTAGCACCCCTAGCCAGCTTTTATGCATAATCCCCACACCATCCCCCAGTTACACTCTTTCTGAGACACGATAATCCTTACCATATGATGTTAAACTACATGAAATGGTACTTTAATATGAACTTAAATCATGGAATCAAACAATGTGGGTTTTGATCCCTATTTATTAATAGGGTCCCTAGGATGCCTCCATGAGGTTCAATCCTGACAATCACAAGTGTGAAATCTTCCCCTTGGGGATAAAATCCACCAAATCCTAAGAGTAAAATCATCCCCCTAGGTAAAAACTCCACAAAATCCCAAGTGTGAAATATTTACCCCTATAGAGACACTCCATCACCCTATGAGTATGAAATATTCCCCTGGGGGACACACTCCACCACCTTCCAAGTGTGAAATATTCCCTAGTAGGGACACACGTGACCACCCAACCATCTCAAAAATACATTAAACTGGTGACTTGATCTATAATCATAACCCCATTAAATTAACATGGGATGCCTAAGGTAAAAATACTAGGAGTACTTACACCCATGGTTTCAACTACCTCATGACCGACACAAGATTCCTTAGGTTACATGCGTAAGATGCCTCATATGAGGTGCCAATGAATTCAAAAGGGGAAGAATTTATAGGTTCCCAACCTACCCAACATTTATAAATTCCCAAACATAACCAATGTTACTAATTGGACTAACTAAAGTTTGTTTCCCTATTGAGACAGTAACAATGTAATAAACTAGCTTCCACCTCGAGATGGCACCAGGAATGAGTTTCAAGAACATGAGTTAAATATATGAGGGATACCCAGACTAGGTGAGGAGCTCTAGAGAGGAATCCATGGAAGGAGGAACCAACATCATATTATCCTATTTTGATCATGGATTTGACATCACCAATTAAATTTGTGGAAGATACCCACCTTTGGAAAGTGGGGATATAGGGTAAGAAGCGCACATGGTGCACAAACCTGGTATAAAGTTTTAGAAACAAAGATGGTGAACCTAAAGTGAAAGTATTATCCTTCAACTACGGGGATTAGTATAATTTGTAAATAGTCATATTTTCAAGTCATCAGATCTAGATATTTGGTGTCTGGTCCCACCTAGAAAGTGGTTGACCCAACATGAAACTCTCATATGACTTGGGGTAGATAACATTGCGAATCCTTGGTTAGAGACATCATCATCATGGATCCCTCATTTGTTTAAGGAGTAATGGAAGATTTTGTGGAATTGGGCATTGTTTTTACTGTATTTGTACTAATGACTAAATCCAAATTTCTTATAGGACTCAAGATATATGAAACTGATGAACTAACACTAATAGGTGCAGGGGAAGTGTAAACATTGGTATGAAAAATCCCATGTAACTACAATACTACCACGACAACCACTACACCTTCAACTACTAAGCACCCATGCCTTATAACACCCTATGAGCTCATCAATATGAGGTTAATTGAAACCCTTATTATTTAATATGAGTATTAAGGGGTAATTACTACCATAGATATGGACTTATATGATCTTAAGGAATTGAAGCCTCACTAACACCACCACCCATCAAGGGCCATAGAGGGGGAAACCGCCCTCCGTTCCATTGGAGAACCACTTTGGGAGCCTCTCCCTAGAGTGATATAGTAGATCACTTTCCTATTCCAAGAAGGTAGGGGATGTTTGAGATGTACCCATAATAAAAGCCACTCAATAACTTCCCAGGAGGGCTCCCATGAGGACACACCGGTGCCAACATCACTGGTTCTGTAGGTCAATTAGTGGGTTGAATTTATCCTACTATACTATCCCCAGTCCAGAAAATCCGATACTAATTATGAGGGTATAACCAGAATAGTTACTAATAGGAGGAATCATCTTCAGCTCTAGTAGTCCTTCCACTACTGGCATATCCCATCAGATCCCCATAAATGCTCAATTGGGATCCATCATCACCCACTTAGGATCGAGACCCAAGTTGCATCATAGGTAGTCCAGGTTAACTCTATCTATCTCTGGATCCACCAAAAACCATAATGATCCATCTCATGATTAGGAATAACAATGTAGAGTTCATCCCCATAGCACCATAAACCAATGCAGAGGTCCTCCCTATACCACTACCAACTAATGTGGAGGTCCTCCCCACACCTCTATAAAACAATGAATAGGTCCTCCTCACACCTCTATAAAACAATGAGGAGGTCCTCCCCACACCAACACAAATCTAGAAAAGATTCCATCCCTATGCCTAAGAAATTCCTTACTCTGACGAACCATCCTAGGGAAGGAGAGAGAACACCCATCATGGGGACCATGCCTGCAGCGCTGACTGCAATACACATGGAGGAAACCCAAGAGAATCTCAGTAGATCACACTTGGGGAAGTACTACATAACTAGATGTGGGACTCTTGGAAGAATAATGTCATAATAAACCTCTCAGACTCTTTAGAGAAGTATGAATCAATGAGGGAACCTTCTCCCCCACTACTAGAGTTTAGGGAAGAATCTTGTCAATTGAGACTTATGATCCCAGAATCTAAAGTCCAAAATATACTCAGATCCCTTTGTAGATACCTAAAAGTGGAGGAAATTATGGTCTATTTCCAAGGACTCATAGTGCAACCATATCTTTCACCATTAATTTCTTTCCTTTACACCTCCATGAAAGAATTTGGAGAGATTTTAGGTTCTGGATTGACACCCTTAGATGATGGTGAGCAATTAATTGAGCCTCAATGGGATGAGTCCACCCTCACACATGAAGAATCAGTAAAAAACTTATCTTACAAGCATATGATATTAAATATGAATCTCCCACCAGGATACATCCTAAAATATAGAGGATATTTTACCTATGCTATGCCCCCTATCCCACCCAATCAACCGAAAAGTAGGTCTGCATCAGTGCTGCTGCCCTTATTTTAGTCTTCAAGAATCGAGGTTTGGTTGACTAGGAGTAAGACCATCCCCGTAGTAGTGAACAAGAGGACCTATGAGATATTATAGATTCTGAATAGATATCAATTGTGTTTTGGATAACTTAGTCTCTATATTTTGTCATCCTAGAGTCCCTCATTGAGGACCAAGTTTTTTTTCCAGATTATACATGAAATGCTTCACCACCTTCAAAACCATCAACATACCTTACTAGGGAGCCACAAGCATCTTGATTCCATCCACCAATAGTATAAGAGGGTTAAGATCATAATATTATCAGTGGATTAGCATCCTCGATCATATTACTACCACCAAAATTTCCTTGAAACCTACATTCAGATCCTCTCTGTGATTCATCGGGATATGGAAGATGCATCTACACATGTGAAGTTTAGAGTATGGGGTAGTATGATGCCCTCCAATTCAGCCCTATCATATGGTAGTAATGATTCCTTTAATTCAGCCCATCTACTGACAATAAAGTTTCCCCTCTAATTTTCACCATGGTGAATGTAGTCACCACCAAACTACTAGAGGATCAGAGAAACATGGTCACAGATATAGGGAACGATAGAGAAAACCCACATCAAGGGGTGACATAGTATCAAGAAGACCCCATAATAGCCATCTACACTCTTTATAAGATATAGGAATTAGGCTATTGGAGTCCTCCTAATGAGATGTTGCTTCCTTCTAATTGCTACATTGACAAAGGAAGGGGACATTTTGATCCCATCAACAAATCAGAGGTTCCACCAAAAGTTGATTCAGACCCCAGGACAACTGCCTTACTTGAGGATATAGAGGAATATAAAAGGATCACCACTGAGCTCATTTTTAAGTAGGACCCAGACCCTAACAACATTATAATGACCTCATATATCATCTAGTGGGGAACCCAATCCTCCATGGTTAGACAACCCAATTTGAACTTGGTGGCCTGGGAAAAAGCCATGGGATATGAATAATGAACAAGATATGAGTCACCCACCCCACCTAATAAGAATGATTATATGCCTCAAGATCAAGGCCACACTGGTCCCTAATTTTATGATCCCATCAACGCATTGGTGGCCACAAAACCTCAACAAGATGACATGATAACTACTCTCATTTATCCTCTTGAGGTGCTAAAAACATGATAGGTGGTAGTTAAACTAGAAGGAAATCTATACCAATAATGGGTGGAATATGTTTGAGCACCCATAGATTTTGGTAATCCTAGATTCACCCCATTTAATGGGATGGGTGACCCACTATAGCATCCAACCCAATTTGCCTCAAGGTGCATCCCAATGTTGGGTACTCCAGAATTGTAGGAAGCCTCCAAGATCTGATTCTTTTTCCACACTCTAGAAGGGAATTGATGAATATATATTTATCATGGGTTCCCATACAATAGTTTATTTACCTAAATATGTAATATAATGCACACCCAGGGTCAGTCTTGAGTAGGAATCTCACAAAACACCAAAATTATAATGTCACTAGTTATATTATAAGTAATATAAAAATAAATAATATAAATATTTGTGTTTTAAATATGTATGAAATATATAAATAAATATATAAATGTAATTAAAATAGAATGGATGTAGATAGAATAATGTATGAAAAAAGGATATCTTCCTAAGAGATTACCCATACTGAACCTTCATCATCTCATTATTAGTTTCAAATTAACTTAATGAAAATGCTCCATAATATTTGTGAAAATAATATTATTCCCATGTTGTGAATACAAGGTTCACACAACAATCATTGGGAGACCACAAATCCACCTCCTTGATCGAGGGAGAATACTAAAGAAGGGAAAGTTAAGCCTCGACCGGAAAGTAGAGACATAAAGAAACCTTGCACACTAATATTAACCTTGGAATAAACCTAAGAAAATAAGAAAAATTAATAATTATAGCTCAAAAATTTAGGTTCAACAATGTAATGATTATTTTTGAATTTCATTGGGTAAGTTACTCATGATCATGAGTATCAGATATCACACTGGAGAAGAGAACGAGGTGGAAACACAAAAGATAAAAATGAGTGGATGTGAGGAAGAATAATAATAACATATAATAAAAAATACTAACACTATTAAATAAAAATTAGAACCCTAAAAATCTAATGAAAATGGACTACTAAAGTTTCCAAACCTTTGGAAAAGAGAGAAGATACATTTTTATAGGCATAAGAGGTGAAAAATTTCACTTCAAATATATTCACTGAAAGAATGTGTGTGTTATACCCATTTAAATATATATTTTTGGAATTATTTATCCTTAAAATTGTTCCTCTATGTCTTTTTTATCCACCCATGAAATTTCATCTTCAATTTCCACATTTGGAGAGATTTATTTCCAATTTACTCTATAAATTTATTCTTCTTAGACAGAATCTTTGAATTCAAAATCTTTGGTTTCCAATGCATTTATTACTTTTAAAAATAATACATTATGTTTCGAAATTTTAATAAAAGATTTTACCCAGGATTTAATATTAATCCATGATGAATTTAAGATCATTTAGATTGACCAATTATGATATATTGGCCCATCTTCAAAAGTAACCTGATCTGTGCATTGATTTTGAGGCCCAATTTGTGAGCTAGTTTTGGGCCTTCAAATAATGGATTTATTTTTGGGTCCAAAATAATGAAATTAATCCCAATTAAAATAGAAATATAAAAAATAATAAAATTTCAATTTAGATGAGTGAATATAAAATATGTCTTAAATATATTAATAAATTAAAATAGTTAAAATCTAAAATTAGGCCATTTTTGCAATTAAGCTCAGAATACTCCTAAAACCATAAAATGTGACAATTTACCATAAAATAAAACTATCATGAGATTAAAAATATTGAAATTGAAATTATTTTATTTTTCAATTCCTCCACACTTAAGTATTACACTCTCGGAAAATCATCTTATACCAAGGTCAAAACAAACTTCTCAAAGCATAAATGACAACACAACTGAATTATCATATCAAGGAAAATATCATTCCTCCTACATGGATAAAAATTCTATAAATCCTCAAAAATCATAAAAATACATTCAATATCATGTTAATTATCATATTCATGTCATAACTACCTCCTTGGAAAATTATTTCTCTATTCACTCAAGGATTTTTTTAATGTGAAATTTTCCTCATTCTTAAGAACATGTGTGATAGGCTTGCTATACTCCTAGTATCTCAAATTCATAGAGTCAAAAAAGTGTCAATCCTGATTAATTTTTCATGGGTTTTTCTAAGGATAAGGGTTGGAAGGTTTTAAATGTAAAAAATATGAGGTAGAATGAGGATGGTTAAGCTTTCAAGCGAAGTAAATACATGAAAATAGTTTTTCTCATGAATGGTGTACTCCTCAATCAGCTTAAGATTTCATGCATGTAATTTTAAAATTAATTAAAAATTTCATCCCTATTCACCCCCATTTTAATCATTGTTTTATCTTGAATTAATATTTGGATTTCTCTTCAGAATCAAATTTTTGAGGAAAAGTGAGGCAAAATTTGTTCTTCAAATATTATTGAACTCCCAGAACATATTTTTAATGATATTTGTGCCAACCATCCATCATTTTATCATAAAATATATTAAAAAATATAAGTAATAAATATGAAAAAAATTTCTATTCATCCCAAATATTTTTTTTTCGGAAATAAAGATACAGCTCATCTTCTCCCTCCTTGACCCTTGAGTTCAATAATAATCATGAATTTAACTTCTAGAGTCGGTTAGAAAAGGATAAATTAATTGTAATGTGTCTAACTAAGAATGTGTTTCATAGATACTAGGGGATTAATAAAATTTATATGAAAAGGTATGAAAAAATAAGTGTTTAATGTAAAAAAGGGATTTTAAAGTGGCGCCTCAATCAGACTTAACACATCTCATGAACTGTAACAACTTTAAAAAAGATAAAAAAAGAAATTTCTAGATCACAAAACATGTATCAAGACACTTGATAAAAAGTTAAATTTAAAGAAGTTTTCAAAATGTTTTATAAACCTATTTGGTTAGGAAATATTTTGAATTCGAACAACACAAGTGAACATTAGCTTCATAATCAATAAAACTTTATCAAATGAAAAGATCAAAAATAGAGAAAAAAAATCCATTCAGCAATAATTTAAATCCTAAAATATTAAAATCAAGAAATATTATAAAAACACTAATAAGATTTTATAATTTTACACTTATAATTATTCAAATTATTTTTATTAAATTTTCTACCATATTTTTAGTTCAAATTAGATCCAAAAAATATTTTCATATAGAATTTTAATTGGATAGAAAATAAAATAAAGAAAAAGAAAGACACAACCTGACTTATTTTTAGTGGAATCCTTGATTTAAGCTCCTAGCCTCTACCACTTTAAAACTACAAGAAAGTAAGAAAAAAAAAATAAAAAAAAAAAAATAAATGGAAACTGGAAATAAATGGGATAATGCTTAGTTTAGACCCCCCAAGAGGGTGATTAGTTTTTACTAGCCCTAGTCAGGCAGTTTCAGTGGATTATTCTGAATCAGAAGGTGGATGTGGTTTCATTGAGATAAACCATGGCATGTGACTTTTCCCAGTGTCTATGAGTAGAAACTAAGTTTAAAAAACATCAAAGAAGATAATAAAATCTCCAACAACTAATAAATAAGAAATAAAAAATTTGAGGTCCAGAGTGGGTGGGAATATAAAATAGGGGTGATTCTTATTGACTTCTATGGTGTCCTCTACTATATGGTATGAATGTTGTTGTGGATGATATAGATGAATCACCACATGATTATCCGGATCTTCTCCTACAAAAACTACTTGTGTTGAGTCTTCCTTAATATCCAAGGAATTATCTATTTGTTATTTATTATAAATTTCATAAAAATAGAACTCAGAAAACATTTCAGCTTGAATAATATTAAAACATGACTAATCATTATAGAAATCTTCCATTTCAAGTAAGTCAACTTGGAAAATGGTTTGATCTGGAAGGACTGTCATTAACTCAATATCAATAGGTGAATTTTCATAATCACATTCCAAATAAAGATAGAGGTAGAAATTTTCTATTTTTTCATTATCAAGGACGAGAAGATCATATTTTAGGTTATCTTCAACAAAGTGATTCTAGGATTCTTTGAAAAAATGTTTATCTCCCATAAGTGAATCAGATTTCATGTATTCTTTAGGGACCTCCTCGAGCAAAGGTTGAGTACAATATGATGTTATTAATTCCTTTGTTTTCTCCTTCACAACCATATTAGGTTCTTTAATATAAAAATGATTAGTGAATTATCTTTCACCACTCGTTTTGGTTCAGGTTTTGGTTTAGGTTTGGGTTGCTCCTAGGACTCACATACATATTCAGTTATCCACTCTATTTTTATATCTATGTTCTTAATTTCACCACTAATACTTTGAAACCAATATTCAAGATCACTGTGAAATTATTCTTTCACCTGATATTGTTTAGTCTATGCAGAATAATTTGAATTGAAATACATAATGAATGAAGATATATTTTTTTATTTTTTTTGAAATTGATGATTTTTTTTTTGTGTTTTTATGAAAAACGGTGTGTGAATGTTTTGTTCCCCCCTAAAAATTGTTATAAGTTGATGTGTGATGGTTTTTAATGGATCTCTATTCAATAGTTTTTTTACCTTAACATGTAATATAATGCACACCCAGGTTCAGTCTTGATGAGGCAGATCACACAACACCGAAATTCTATTGTCAATAGTTATATTCTAAGTAATATAAAACTAAATAATATAAATATGTGGTATTGAAATATGCATTATATATATGTATAAATGTAATTAAAATAGAATGGATGCATATAGAATGATGTTGGAAAAGAATGAGATCATCCCAGGAGATTACCCAGAGTGAACCTTCATTGTCTCATTATTTGTTGTAAATAAACTTAATGAACATGATCCATCATATGTATGGACATCAAATTCTACCCATGTTTTAAAAATACTATGTACTCAACGATCACCAAGATACCACATGTCCACCTCCTCAATCGAGGGAGAATATTGAAAAAGATAAAGCTAAGCCTCAGATGGCAAGTGGAGACACAAAGATAAATTTCCCAATGATACCCCCTTGTCCTAACTATAAGAAAACAAGAAAAATTAAAAATGATATATCAAAAACTTGGGTTCAAAAATGTAATTCTCCCATGATAACTTGTTCAATTTAGTTACTCATGATCATGAGTATTAGATATGACAATGGAGAAGATAACAAGGTGGAAACATAAAAGATACAAATGAGAGAATGTGAGGATGAAGAACAATAAAATATACTAAAAATTCATAATAATACTATAGAAAAATGAAAAACCTAAAAATATTATGAAAATGGACAACTAAAGTTTCCAACCCTTTTTAAAATAGAGGAGATACATTTTTATAGTAAAAAGAGCTAAAAGATTTTACTCTAAATGTATTCATCGAAATAATATGCGTAGTAGACCCATTTAATTACATAATTTGGGAAATATTTATTCCCAAAAATTGTTCCAATATTTATCCTATAAGGAACCATGATATTTTTTCTTCATTGGACATGTGTGGATAGAGTTATATCCAATTTACTCCATAAATTTATTCTTCCAAGATAGAAACTTCATATTCCACATATTTGGTTTACAATGCATTTATCACTTTGAAAAAGAAGGACTCGCGTGTGGTAACAGTAATAAAATATGTTACACATGATGTCTTATAAATACATGGAAAATTTGAGCTCATTTAGAATGGAAATTTATTAGATATGGGTCCATCTTTAAAAGTATCCAGATATGTGCACAGATTTCAGGGCCTGACTTGTGAGCTGGTTTTGGGCCTTTAAATGATGGATTGGGTTTTGGGTCCAGAATAATTAAATTATTCCAAATGAACATAGAAACCTAAAAAATAATAATTTTTAAATTTTTATTAGTGAATAAAATTTTATGGATGAAATATAGAAATAAATTATAATAGTTAAAATCTAAAATTAGGCCACCTTTGTAGTTAATCTCAAAATACTCCTAAAACTATAAAATATGAGAATTTCCCATCAAATAAAAATATAGCGGGATTAAAAAAATACAATTAAATGTAAAATAATTGAAAATATTATCTCTTTTAGGACCGCGTTCATATAATATAGTCCAATGACCACAAGGTTTATTGCTAGTTGAGAGAACCTTCATAGATAGTTCCTCTAACAGTTCATCCCCACCTCATGCAATACAAGTATCGCCGAACTCTTAAAATGAAAAAAGAGACCCAGTGAGTTAGATGATGATTTTTTCACGTGATGTAAGTGACTCAAATATTCTCTGAACATGTTGTTATCCTAGGAACAACTGCTTACAATGTGTGTAGAGAACATTAGGAATGAGTTAGTCCCTACCCTCATCTCCCTAAACTATCCATATAGATTTTGGGAGTTCTCTAAAAAGGATGATCATATGAAGAGTCCTTATATAAGAATAACCAAAATTCACTCCCATTTACCCTTCAATATCTTGTGATAAGGCCCATAAAAGCATAGATAACTGCCACTATGCATGCAAAGGTTCCTGAGTTAGTACACCTATTGGTCCCTTTGTCAGATGAGCCCCGGTGAGTGGAGCCTTGACAGGAACAAACTCACTAAGAAAAACCACCTTGATGAGGGAATGTTCCCCCTACCACCATCAAGTCCAGGCTCCTAGGGAACCTTTCATATAAATGAGGAATAATAAATATTCCTTCAAGGATTCCTAGGTCCCAGGATATTTCATCTGGTCCCTAGAAAAGGGAATCCTAAAGTTTCCATAATTCCATAGACCCAAAGAGGCTAGACTCGTTGGTCGTGCCAAACATTTACCATATAATAGGATCCTATGACACACTATAAAATAATGGATCAAGGACCAAGTAGATCATGGATTAGTAAAATTGTGAGACATTCCATCATAGGTGGAACATGTTTCTGTTAACCTCGATAGTGACAACAAAGACTCTGGCCAGTGGAAAAAAGTTCCCAGCTATGGGATGTAAAAGTATGATGAATGATTCGATCACAAGGCAGTTGTTCATGCCCATGGTGATATTGATGCCCTATTTTACGAGACAAAATATTATTTTGTTTCTGCATCTCCTCCACCCGCTACCTATATATCTTTACCGTATCCTCCCATGTCTTGGAAGAATATGCATCGATGTCACAAGGGAAATCAAAGTCCTTCATTAGTGCTGAATCCAGTTCACACCCCTAGAAAATTCATGCCTCCCTAATTGGGAGATGCACCCAAGATACAGTTATCCTTGGACTATTTCACTAATGATGAGTATGCGTACACCTCTGTGAATGCTGTTGAACCAGTGGACCACTTCACATTTCCCATCAATGAAGAATGTCATGTGAACCCATTGGGTGCCTCCAGCTAACATCATCGAATGAGAGGTAGAGAAAACTCCATAAAATGGAATGCTCATGCTACTGTGATTCAGAAACATGCCTTGCTTAGGGATTTTCAAGCACAAACCTCCTAGTTTTCATTGTTAGGTATGCATCCAAAAAACAAATATATTTGTTTACTATACAACTTATCCAAAATCACGTCGTGATTGGCCACATCCATCCAGGGCCCTAAACTTATCCAACCAACATCCCACTATCAATTGTTCAGAGTAGGACATTTATCCAGTATCAGAACATCTCAAGTACTAGAAAAGCCCCAAAAATTCATCCAACAATATTCATTGCGTCCCCTTCTAAGGAATGACCCTATATAGGCTAAAATATACCCCTGACATGAAAGTATGATGTGCTAAAGCACCTCACTGGAATACTAATTAGGCTCTTGATTCTTGGGGAACATCCACCTAATGAAGAAAATGCATGTGGTTCTTTCCAAATCCTTGAAAACCACCCCTTAGTTTGAGGCTAAGGTAGCTACCACTGATACCTACTATAAAGATGAGGTTGAGTAAGCGTAATTTCAGGACATTATCTCTTTTTTCTGGAGAAGACAAGGGTGTCACCATTCATGGGAACATACACCCAATGTATATTATAGGCGAGTTCAATGATGTAGAAATACACCGCTGCCTAGTGGATACTAGCTCAAATATTAACCTCACCCATACAAAAAAACTCCATAATACAGGACTTAAAAAAATAGATCTAACACTATACAACCTAAAAATTCAAGGGTATTGTTGGTCGGAGTAGATTACTCAAGAGGGGGGGGGGGGTGAATTGAGTATCTATAAAAAATTTTGGTTAAAAAGTATTGTTAAAAAGGTTTCCCCAAAAGGTTAAATATAGCCCAGTGAAACAAGGTTATACTATTATAAGAGTTTGACTGTTTAAATAACTTCTTAGAATATTTATTAGTTCTTAGTAATCTTAATGTTAGTTATTAATATTAATTTTGAATTTATTCAACTAAGACAAGAAAATTATAACTTCTTTACAAGATTAACTATCTTTGTGAATTTAGTGATATCTGAATTATACCGTAAAGTAGTAAAATAGAGAAGACTAAATTAAGCAGCACAATGGATATGAAACAAGTGGTTCAGTCTCAAGCTAAGACCTAATCCACTCCACTTAGTGATCACCTGCCACCAAGAAATTTATATAAATAAACTTGATCCACACCCTAGATCGGGGTTAAACAACAGTACATAGGACTGTCCAGGTCGCACATGGACCTTTTCCACAGTTCTTCGTGGGAACAAACAACCAGGACACACAAGGATCTCTTCCATACTTATAAGTGGGTATAAATATATAAAAATATGTTTGAGTAAGGATATCTTGTATCCTTCAGTTTAATTCAGGATCTAGAGTGTGTTGTTATACAAATACACACACTACACGAAAGATAGTAAAATGATACACAATAGAGAAAAAATATTGATCTAGGTTTAGAAATGCATTGAATGTTAGTCTTTGCAGCTCTAGACTTCTGAGATGAAGAAGATACATAAATCAAGTCCTCGTATGGAAAACAATGTGTTGTAAGTCAAATAGATCCTGCTTATGTTCTTCGTGATGTTTGACAGTGAAAAGATATTCTCAATTCTCGGATTCAATTGAACTTTGTGTGTTCTCCAGTAGTGTTGAGTTTCATGAGACAATTCTTTATTTAAGAATATTCTAAGTGTATTCTATTGTCATGCTCATGACCACCCGCTTGTTTTTCTTTTTAGTATCATGCCACACTTCTTATTTTTCCTGGGCCGCATTACTCTTTTATCTTGGAGTGCATGTGTTTGAGTTGGAAGGTTGCATGTATTCTACACCTCGTACCTCATACTATCAGATGAAATTTCTACAAATAAATATTATTTATTTCAGTGCATTTAAAATCTTCAAATATGACTGTTAGATATTAAATTTAAAGACGACAAAACATATTAAGAAATGGTGTCACAGTATGTCATGGAAACGGTGTCTCCTTCACATGGTGTCTGAATTGGTCACGGTGTCTTGTGGTCACGGTGTTTGGTTCATGGTGTCTGGTTCACAGTGTCTGGTTCACAGTGTCTCAATGTCACGGTGTCATGTTCATGGTGTATGGTTGTCACCGTGTCTGCTTGTTCACGATGTCTGGTTGTTCACACTATTTGCTTGTTCATGGTGTCTGGCACTTAGGCAAATATATATATTCAGACTTAATCAATGATATTTATTGAATGAATTAAACTTAATCATTTGTCAGATAAATCATTATAAAGTGAATCAAAAGATAGGGTATAGTAACCAAACTGAGTGTATAGCACTTAAGAGCTTTAGATAGCTTTTACTAAACAACTGTGCATTTTATGTGAGATAGATTACAAAGAGTTAACATGGTTTATAGACTGAATAGGATTTGTGATAATTAAAACATGATTAATATCCGAGGATTCCAACAATCTACCCATTTTTTATGATCACAAATAATGTATATTTGTTCAAACAACATAGTTTGAATGTGCATATAACATATATAGAGTGAGTGTTCTCTTCTCCTATATGTCTCCTATATTTCTCCCCCTTTTGGGATTATCAAAAAGTAGCAAGAAAAAGAAATACAAAAGAGACAATAAAATGGCATAATGTATTAGATAAAAATAGGGGAATTACAAAAAGCAAAACAAAATTAACAAGATTCCCATAAAAAGAGTAAGCACTGTCCTTCTTCACCGGCTGGTCTTCTCTTTTCCCTTAGCAGCAGCAGCCGAAGAGGAATCCATAGGAGTAGAGTTTGAGGTAGAATAAGGGAGTGAGATGGTTGATAGAGAAGGTAAAGGAAGACCTTAAAAGATAGAGTGAGCTATAGTAGGTGCAATAGAAGACCGTGGTAGTTTTTGATCAAGGATCACATGCCTGATCTGACTCAGTGCCCTACTGATAGACATAGAAGTCAAGGCTAGGGAAAAACCCGGCCTCAGAGGTGAAGCCATAGGAGAAGCAATGGTTGTACTCTGTACATGAAGATAGGGCCTCAGAATCTTAATAAAATCTGCAATGATCTCTCCACCATAATTCATAGATTTCTTGAAGTCATCCTTGTTTTCCATAAACTTGTCCAATAGATGAGTGAACTCTGTGAGCTTTTGGAATTGAGTCTTGAAAGCTTGAGTAACAGGAGGAATCCTTAGATTTTATACAAGATATTTGAAATGATTGATCATGTTAGTATTTGAGAATATTCAGTTGAAGTAAAAATCCACTTTCTTGGAAATTTCTTGCTAAGAATCATTAGTAATTTTTGAATGTATTTGGACCAGATCAAGAACTCTGTCACTGTTCTTGATAACTTCAGATAGAGAATCAGTATTGAAACCACTAAGCATAGCCTGAAGTTCTTCTTTGACCACTGTTCTGAGTAGGTCACTATCCAAGGAAGATTGATATGATTTTCCATATGTCCTAAAAGCAGTGACAAATGAGGTGAGAGATTTCAGTTGATTTAGGACTTTTTGAAGGCACCCCGTATACTCATCAGTGATCTTGTTAAGATTAACCACAAGCTCTCGCATTTCTTTCAAAATCTGTTTGATTCTTTATACCACTCTTTAGCTAAGTAAGATAAATGATGTTGGGTCTAAGAGACAACATTCTATGGGATTTGAGGAACAATAGGCTCCACAGGATGATAAACAAGATCTGATCTCGAATTCATCACTTTCTACATGTATTCAATCATACCTCTTAGAGTCTTCACTTCTTCACTAAGCAGTCTGTTTTCAACTCTGAATTCCTAAATCTCATGAAGCATTTTGGGTTGAATTTTTCAAATAACTTTTTCCAACCATAGTGAGGAATCTACTTCACTTAGATCTGTTACAGGAGCTGGTTGGGTATTCGGGAGTTTTTCAACTCCATCCAAAAGGGTATCTCCAAATTCTTTTAGATCATCTTTACCCACAAAGGATGGTTGTTTTGGTGAAGTTTCAGAGTTAGGAACTGATACGGGCTCAGGTTCTTTTTCAAGGGAAATATTAGAGATATATTTCAATTAGAACATAGTGGAAAGGTCAAGGCCTTTTACTGAGACTTATTAGGAGTCATTCACATCCTAAAAGCTGGGGAATTTATACCGAGTGTCTATAGGGCTTGGATCAATCGGGTTTGGTACTTCAATAGATTCCAGATTTGGGGGTTTCTCCCCCAAAATAGTTGCATCCTTCTCAGGGATGAGATTCTTAGGGGATTGATCTATTTCCATGAATTCATCTCTTAGTTCCTCTCTCATTTCCTATCTAGCCAACTAAAAAGCCAGATCTAGCCTTTCCTCAGTAGAAGGAATGACTTCAGGAATAGATTGTTCCACTGGGAGTTCCTCAAGGTCAACTTCTTGCATAACAGGTAAATCTTCTTCTATAAGATCTTCCATAGCATTATTTTCGGTTTTTTTGATAACACATTCTGTTTCAACTTCGGGCTGATCTTCCAGATTAACAACATCTTTAGAAGCAAGGACTTCCTTTTCACTTACTACATGATGGACAAGAGTACTATCTTCTTTATCAGAAACAGTTTCCCTAGGAGGCACAACAACCTATTCTTCTTCTTATTTAGAATACTCAACAACTTCATATGGTTCCAAACCAGGATCAATAATATCTTTTGGTATTAAAGGATGTTCCACTAGATTGAACTTTTCATTATTCCTATCAATGTCTTCCACCCATGCATTTTTCCATGGATTCCAATTGATTTTCATCCTCTTGATAATGACTTTTGAAAGGCAGAACTCACAATCCTTGATAATTTCTTCATTAGGTCTAACTATACCATTGGCATGAATTATGGTTGAGATAATATGAGAATAAACTAAGGAGGTTGACTTGGATGTGGTTTTGATCAGCTCACACATATGGTGTATGACATACTTACAAAGGTTGATCTTAGGCCCATTTTTCATAAGATAAATCAAAAACACATCATGATATTTTAGTACAGCAAAATCACCTTTTCTGGGGCTAATCAAGTTCTGTATAAACTTAAATAGAAGTCTAGATTCTCCATATAGTTCAACGGTAATGGCTCTCCTCTTGGTTCCATTTCCGGTTAAGATTTTCAGAGCATCTTCCAAAACAAATAATTCACTGGAAGGTGAAGGTCCTCTATGACATTCCTCACAGATTCCTTCATGAGTTATCCTAAGACATTAAACCCATAAACTTGAAGAAAATGAGCATTTCTGGCCATTTATCCAGCTTCTCATAGAATAACCATCTTCATAATCAAATAAGAACTGAACATACTGATAAAATTGAGCCACAAGCTTAGGGTAGATAAGTCTATCTTTCTTCGAAAACCATTCCAACCAGCCTTTCTCTTTTAAAACTTTTAAAACCAGATACTTACTTGACAGAAGCCACTCAGGGCATATCTCTTTCTCAGGTACTACTACTCGGTTCACCAGATTTGGATTTAGAAGACCTTCAGGTGCCAGATTAGGTGTGATATTTGTCTTCTTTGATCTATGTTTCTCAGGAGTCGACGATGAAGGGCATTTTATCCTAGGCATTCACCGAAGGTTCGAGAAAAAGAAGGGTTGAAGGATTTAAAAAGGGTTACAAATTGAGTGAATAGAATAAATCCTGATTTAAGGACAAATGACACTTTATTTTATCATTTAGTAATACCAAATGTCGCAAAAGTAAAATCATGGGAAAATAAAAATGTGAAATGAATAATCACCACAATGCAATTTTTAATTTGTAAATAAAAATCATAAAAAATATTTATGGTGAGACCATATCAGGTCTTTATGGTGATACAATGAATGAATTTTACAGTGAGACAGTGACTAATCCTTATGGTGAGAGAGTGAATGAATTTTACGGTGAGACAGTGACTGATCCTTACGGGGAGACAGTGACTGATCCTTATAGTGAGACATTGATTGTCATACAGTAATCACGAAATACTAACCGTGAGACTGTAAACATGAAATAGTAAGATATAAAATAGTAAGATATAAAATAGTAATATATTAAATAGTAAGAAATTTACTTAAGATTTATCATGCCTAATTCATGCATGATGTAGTCTATTCTTTTAAAATTTAATGGTTTGGTAAATATATCAGCAAGATGATACTTAGTACCAATTAATTCCCAAGTGATATCACCTTTTTGATAACGATCTCTCAAAAAGTGATGTATTACATCAATATGATTTGTCCTAGAATGTGAAACAGGATTTTTTTGAGATGTTAATAGCACTTGTGTTGTCACAATTTATAGGTACATGCCTGAATTGATATCCATAATCTAGTAATGTGTGTTTCAGCCACAAGATTTGTGCACAACAACTACCAGCAGCTATATATTCAGATTTTGCAGTAGATAATTTAACATAATTTTATTTCTTACTATACCATGATACAAGTGGCTTACTTAAAAAGTGACATCTTCTAGAGGTTATTTTTTCTATCTAACTTACTGCAACCAAAGTCAGCACCAGAATAACTAACTAATTCAAATGATTGTCCTCTAGGATAGAAAAATTCTAGATTGGGTGTATGCTTGAGGTATTTGAAAATTATCTTTACAACATTTAAATGAGATTCCTTAGTATTTTCTTAAAAAATATCACACATACACACACTAAACATAATGTCAGGTCGACTAGCAGTTAAGTAGAGTAAACTTCAAATCATTCCTCTATAAGTGGTTTGATCAACAAATTTTTCATCTTCATCAAGATCCAACTTACAACTGGTACTCATGGGAGTGTCACTACTTTTAGTGCTATCTAATCCAAAATGTTTTAGAAGATCTCTAGTATATTTACTTTGAGTTAAAATAATACCATCATTATTTTGAAATATTTGAAATCCGAGAAAGAATTTTAGTTCACCCATTGAACTCATTTCAAATTCATTTTGCATCATTTTAGAAAAATCAACACATAAAGAATTTCTTGAATATCCAAAGATAATGTCATATACATATATTTTAACAACTAAAACATCATTCTAAATTAGTTTTATAAACATGGTAGAATAAACTATTCCTTTTGTAAAACCTTTGGAAATAAGAAAAGTACTCAACCTATCATACCAAGATCTTGGAGCTTGTTTTAAACCATATAAAGCTTTTGATAATTTAAAAATATGATTTTGAAAATGGGGGTTTGCAAATCCAGGGGGTTTTTCAACAAAGGCTTCCTCAACTATATACCCATTTAAGAATGCACTCTTAACATCCATTTGATATAGTTTGAAATTCAGATATGTAGCATAAGCAAGCATGATTCTGATGGCTTAATGTCTAGTTACTGGTGCAAAGGTCTCATCATAGTCAATTACTTCTTCTTGACTATATCCTTGTGCAACCAATATATCCTTGTTTCTAACTATGTTACCAGCTTCATATAACTTATTTATAAACACCCATTTATTTCCTATGGTGAATTCATCCTTAGGCATTTCAACAAGTTTCCAAACTTTGTTCCTTTCAAACTGATTAAGTTCTTCTTGCATAGCCATCACCCAAAATTCATCATTGATAGCATCATTAATGTTTTCAGGTTCTAGTTGTGACAAGTAAATTTGATGTTCAACCTGATTTCTAAGAGAAGCTCTAGTTTGAGTTCCTTTGTCTAGGTCTCCTATAACAACATCTAAAGGATGGTTCTTAAGAGTTCTAATAGCTCTAGAAAAAGGAGGGACTAGTGATTTCAGGTTCATCAATAGGTTCTCGTTCATTGTGACTTGAGACTAAATAATTTCCAGAATTGGAAGTTTTCACAAATTCTTTCACAGAACGGTTTGAGGATTTTGAATTAATGTTCATATTTGATACATCATCCTCTAGGTTTTCTAGAATGGTTTTAGACTCATGTGGATCTGCTTCATCAAATTTGACATGGAAAAATTCTTCCACACATTTAGTTCTTTTATTAAACACTCTATAGGCTTTACTAGCCATGGAATATCCTAAAAAGATACCTTCATCACTCTTGGATGCAAATTTTTCAAGATTGTTCTTAGTATTAAGAATATATACTTTGCAACCAAAAATTTAAAGTAGTTAACATTGGGTTTTCGATTGTTCCATAACTCATAGAGAGTCCTTTTAAGAATAAGTCTGATCAACACTCTATTGATTATGTAGCATGCTGCATTGATAGCTTCAACCCAAAAATTAAATAGGTAGGTCATATTCACTATGCATTTTTCTAGAAATCTCTTGTAGGGTTCTATTTCTTCTTTCTACAACTCCATTTTGTTGAGGTGTTCTAGGGGTAGAGAAATTGTGACTATAACCATTTTGTGAGAAAAAGGGTTCGAACTCTTGATTTTTAAACTCACGACCATGATCACCTCTTAAAGATTTAATTTTAATTCCATTAAGATTTTCCACATACTTGGTATATTTAGTAAAATAAGAGCAGTCTGAACTTTTGTGATCCATAAAGAAGGTCCAAGTATATCTAGAAAAGTCATATACAAGAACATAAACATAGTGCTTCTCATTTAAACTAGAAAATCTAGATAGTCCAAACAAATCCATGTGAATCAGTTCGAGAGGTTGAGAAGTTGAAACTTCTTTATTTAGTTTGAAGGAAATTTTGTGTTGTTTTCCCTTTTGATAGGGATTACACACTTTGTTGTTTGGAAACTCAAGTTTGGGTAAGTCTTTAACTAATCCTTTTCTAGTTAGATTTATAAGGGAGTGAATATTACAGTGTCCTAGTCTCCTATGCTAGATCCAAGACTCTTTTTGAAATACACTTAAGCATGAATCATTTTGAGAAGCTAAGGAATATATGTTAACAGAGTAAACATTTTCATTTCTTAATGAAAAAAATAATAATTCTTCTTTAGAATTAAAGACATTTCAAGCATCATTTTCAAATCTAACATGAAATCCATCATCACATAATTGTGAGATACTAAGTAGATTATATTTTAATCTATCAATAAATAGTACTTTAGAAATTAAAACTGATTTAGAGTTATCGATTTGGCTTAGTCCAATAATCTTTCCATTGGCATTGTCAGCAAATTTGATATATCCTCCATCTATTTTTATTAGGTTCCTAAAGCATGAGTAGTCTCCTATCATGTGTCTTGAACATCCACTATCCAAGTACCATAAACTCTTATAGGAACTCTTAAGCAGATTTCCTACAAAATTATTATTCAAAAATATATTTTGGTACCCATACTTGTTCGGGTATAGTAATATTAGTAATGAGTGCTTTAGGAACCTATACATACCTCATAGGTTTCCTATAATAATTAAGTAAAGTATTTGAAAAGTAAAATCTATTTTTTTCAGAAAAACTTGAAATAGTAGAAAGTGTATCATAAATTGAATTAGTTGATTTGTATCTAGAACTGGGAGTAAAACTATATATCCTAGATTTAGAAACAAAATTTGTTCTACCAATATTTCTTTTTCCAAGTTGATAACCAATGCCAGTGTTATATTTAGGGGAAATTTGTTTACCTATAATTTGAGTAAGGATATTTTTCCCATTGGTAAACTTTTCTAGGTCATTCTTCAATTGCTCATTAGACATTTTTAATTCGTTGTTCTCTTTGAGAAGTTGAGAATTTTTCTCTTTTTCAGTTGTGAGTTCAGATTTAACAGTCACAGTAAGAGAATATTGTTTCTTCAATGATTTATATTTATCTTTTAGTTCATTGAATGTTTCTTCAAGAATTTTATAGTATTCAAAAATTTCTTTATTAGTCATATTTTCAGATTCACTCTCATCTCCAGAATAGTATGAATTATGTATAGGAGAGTCCGGTGTTACCTCAGATGTGTTTGTCATAAAACACATATCGACTTTGTTAGCTTGTTCATCATGTGATGTTTCTGAGTCTCTTGAACTGTACTTAGAAGTACTATAGGTTTCTTTCATTTCCTTTTTTATAATTCCTCTCCTTTTTCTCATATCTCTTTTTGTACTTGAGCTTTGGACAGTCAGCCTTGATATTTCCTTTGTGATTACATTCATAGTATACAATATCATCAGTCTTGTCACTTCTCTTCCAATCCTTCATCCAACTTCCTTTTTGGTCATATTTTCCCTTGAAGTTAGGCTTTTGGAAAAAGTTATTCTTCTTGTAAAATTTCTTGAATCTTCTTGAAAATTGAGCCATCTCCTCATCAATGTTAGGTAATGATTTTTCACTACTAGAACTTTCTACAGAAGCATCCAATTTACCTTTGTCTTTGTGTTTAGAGGTGGTGTTTTTGAATGAAACAGATTTCCTTTTTAGTTCATCCTCCACTTCCTTGTTGAATTTTAGCTCTTATTCATACATCATCAGTTTCCCAATGAGTTATTTTATAGGTAGCTTGATGATGTTGCATGATTATCTAATAGAGATAGAGGTTCCTCTCCATCTGTCAGGAAGAAATCTGAGAATTCTCATGATCTGTTCCTTGGAAGTGACTTCTCTTCCAAGAGAAACCATTGTGTTGAAAATCTCATTAAACCTAAGATACATGTCAGAGATAGGCTCATCATGTTTCATTTTAAAGTTATCATATTTAATAGTATAAGTATTAAGTCTCATTTCTTTTACACTATATGTTCCTTCATGTGAGACAGACAGGGTATCCCAAATTTCATGGGCAGTTTTACAAGAAAATATTATATTACATTCTTTATTTCCTAAGGAGTAGTATAAAGCATTCATAGATTTTCAATTGTTATTGTAGGTAGTTTTGACAGGTTCATCCCATGTGATTTTATTAGTAGTAGGAATGTTATATTCATCTATAATGGAAGACCAAATTTCAAAACCCATATTCTCTAAATGCATTTTCATTTTAATTTTCCATTGAGCATAGTTGGTTCCATTAAATAATGGTGTTATTTTGGTTGAAACACCTTCCAATCTATTATCCATAATACATAAATACTTTGAGAGATCTAGAAATTTAGAATTAACAGAAATTTACAGATCTTAAAAGTATAACTCTAATCACAGTTGAATAAGGTTAAAAAAAAGTCTTAATAAACAACCTATGATACCAAATATTGGTTGGAGTATATTACTCAATAGGGGGGGGGGGTGAATTGATTTTATATAAAAATTTCTAGTTAAAAAGTATTCTTAAAAAGGTTTCCCCAAAAGGTTAAATACAACCCAGTGAATCAAGGTTATACTGTTATAAGAGTTTAACTATTTAAATAACTTCTTAGAAGATTGATTAGTTCTCTGTAATCTTAATGTAAGTATTAATATTACTTTTAAAGCTATTATACTAAGACAATACAATTATAAATTCTTTCCAAGATTAACTATCAAAGTGAATTTAGTGATATCTGAATTATACAGTAAAGTAGTAAAATAGAGAAGACTAAATTAATAAGCACAACAAATATGAAACAAGTGGTTCAGTCTCAAGACGAGACCTAATCCACTCCACTTGGTGATCACCTACCACCAATAAGTTTATATAAATAAACTTGATCCACACCCTGGATCAGGGTTAAACAATAGTACATAGGACTGTCCAGGCTGCACAGGGACCTCTTCTATAGTTCTTCGTGGGAACAAACAACCAGGCCACACATGGACCTCTTCCACACTTATCAGTGGGTATAAAAATATAAAAAGATGTTTGAGTAAGGATATCTTGTATCCTTCAATTTAATGTAGGTGACAAAGTGTGTTGTTATAAAAATACACACACTACTTGAAAGATAGTAAAATGATACACAATAGAGCATAAATATTGAGATAGGTTTAGAAACTCTCTAAATGTTAGTCTTTGCAGCTCTGGACTTCTAAGATGAAGAAGATGCAGAAATCAAGTCCTCGTATGGAAAACAGAGTGTCGCAAGTTAGAAAGATCCGGATTGTGTTCTTCGTGATGTTTGACAGTGCGAAGATGTTCTCGATTCTGGGATTCAATTGAACTTCGTGTGTTCTCTAGCAGCGTTGAGTTGTATGAGACAATTATTTTTTTAAGAATCCTCTAAGTGTATTCCATTTTCGTGATCATGTCCACCCACTTTTTTTTTCTTTTTAGCATCATACGACACTTCTTATTTTTCCTAGGCCGCATTACTATTTTATCTTGGAGTGCATGTGTTTGAGCTAACATGTTGAATGTATTCTTCACCTCATACCTCATACTATCAGATGACATGTCTACAAAGAAATATTAATTATGTCAGTGCATTTAAAATCTTTAAATATGACCATTAGAGATTAAATTGAAAGAAGACAAAACATATTAAGAAACAGTGTCACAGTATGTCATGGAAATGGTGTCTCCTTCTCACAGTGTCTGGATTGGTCACAGTGTCTTGTGGTCACGGTGTCTAGTTCATGGTGTCTGGTTCACGGTGTCTCGATGTCATGGTGTATTGTTCACAGTGTCTGGTTGTCATGGTGTTTGATTGTTCACGGTGTTTGGTTGTTCACGATGTTTTCTTGTTCACAGTGTCTGGCACTTAGGAAAATATCTTCATTCAGAATTAAGCAGTGATATTTATGGAATGAATTAAACTTAATCATTTGTTAGATAAATCATTATAAAGTGAATCAAAAGATAGGGTATAGTAACCAAAATGAGTGTATAACACTTAAGAGCTTTGGAAATCTTTTACTAAACAACTGTGCATTTGATGTGAGATAGATTACATAGAGTTAACATGGTTTATAGACTGAATAGGATTTTTGATCATTAAAACATGATTAATACATGAGGAGTTCAACAAGTATGATAAGAGTGAGAAAAAATTTCATGAAAAAAATTTAACTGTAGACTCAATTTGGTGTCCCAGTATCATACATTGAATTTATGGTAGTCTTATTAGATACTACCTAAAATGGAATACTGGGAAGCCCCTCACTTCATTTTAATATATTAGTCCCCTATTCATATCACCAGTGCCTCAAATTCTACCTTGATGATTGAGTAGGAGTAATCTAGGGTGATTCACCCCCCTTTGACTCTTGTGAGGCCCACTATCTAGATGGTAATTACTAACAAACTGAAGGAATGTAGGTCCATACCAATGGGGTTGTGCCCATTAATTCCCCTAATGATCTAATGTTCAATAAAACCAATACATGGGTAGATTTGAAAGATAGTTTTGTTCTCCCAATTGATCAGTTAGATCCCACGATACCAGACCCAAGGATTTGTTTTTTCATCATCAAAAAGAATGAGAACCCATAGATTACCTCATACTTTAACAAAAGATAGACTCAAATGATACTTGAAGACCCAAATCCTATAAGTACTGATAAGTTCAATCCAAGGGCACTGATCCATGACATCCCCACATGTTGCATAAAGCAGAGCTAACTCAGTGAAGGTCGAACCATCACCATTGATTAGAGATCAATATTGGACCTCATAACTGGAAACCAAATAGAATTGGATCAGTATATTATATTTCCATAGTCTTAGTATAATGGGGACCCATCATCAAAATTTAGTATCCTCTAAGGTAAACACAAATTCCCCTGAGTTGAATGGATTGGAAGAGTTTCCTCCTCCCTCTAATTCCCCTATCTTAGATAATGAAGAAGATTCAAAATATTCCCCTTACACATTTGAAGATGGTTTCTCCACCACTATTGATGAGTTAAACCTAGTGAACCTTGTTACTAAGGAAGATTCATATATGAAACTGACTAGAACAACCATTTCCTTAAAGGAGGAGCAGTATTATGTAGACTCCTTGAATCAACACCACAATGTATTTTCCTGGAGTTATGATGAGAGTCCATGGATAGACCCTTAGGTCACCATTCATCACCTAGTCCTCCCAGTGAGTCATCTTAGGTTCAAACAACCTCCCATAAATATTCACCCCTCTCAAGATTCTATGGTTGAGGTCAAAGTTGAAAAGATTATTAAATAATTTTTTTAGGGAAGTTTAGTATCCTAGGTGGCTAGCCAATATTTTCCTAATCTGGAAGAAGAATGGGCCAATCATAGTCTGTATTGACTTTTGGGACCTCAACCACTATTGTTTGAAGGATTATTTAACCCTTCTAGTTATATAGATATTGATTGATGCTATGAATAAGTTCCTAGAACTCTTCTTCATGGATGGATACTCTAGATATAATCAGATCTTCATGGCCCCCAAGGATGAGGATTCCACCACCTTCAAGGCTCCTAAAGGAACTTTCTTCTATTAGGTGATTCTTTTCAGATTGAAGAATTATGAAGTCACTTACTAGTGGGACATGCACCAAATATTTATTCCAATTTTTAAGATGATAGTGGAATATTATGTGGATGATATGGTGGTCAAAACCCAACAGTTTTAGGACCATTTCAAGGATCTTGAGAAACTATTTGGATTCATCTACTCTTGACACTTGAAGATGAACCCCCTGAAGTGAACATTTGGAGTTACCTATAGAATATTTCTAGGATTTTTTTTAAAATACTAATACATCGAGATTTTTCCAAATAAAATCAAGGCTATCATCCAAATGCCTCCCCTAAAAAATTTATGGGAGTTGCTGGGATTCCAAGGTCCCTTAGCCTACATGCACTGATTTATCACAAATCATGATGGAAAGTGTAATCCCTTCTTGAGGCTCATAAAAAAGTATCTATTTACCAGTTTTATGAGGAGTTATATAATTCCTTTTAGGATATTAGTATGTACATGCTACAGCCTCTGGTTCTAATGCCCCTTATCTCATGAAATTTTTTAGTCATATACATGTCTACTCTAGAACAATCCCTCGATGCCCTTTTAGCCCCAGAAAACAATGAGGATAGGAAAAAATTCATATACTATATCTGTATCATGATCCTCGATATGAAGACCATATACTCACCCATCGAGAATAGTTTCCATGCATTATTTTTTTCAGTGAAAAATTTTCTACATTATTTACAACATCATGAGGTACAAACTAGTGTCCTGAGTAGACCCACTAAATTACATCCTCAGTCAATCAATACCAATGAGATGATTTTCTTTTTGGGTAATAATCCTCTATAATTATGAAATTAGGTTTGTCCCATAGAATCCCTTCACAGTCTAGGAATTGGAAGACTTCCTAGCCACACATCTGACCACGCATCCATACCTTGAAGAATTACCCCTAGATATCAATTTTTCGGCTAACACTATTATATCAATGGACCATGATGTACCATGTTAGAAGATTCATTTCGATGGCGACTCTCAGAGCCCGATTAGTAGAAGGCATAATGACCCCATGCTCAATAGGGTAGGCATGGGAATTATTTTCATCACTTTGGCATAAGATTTATTTCCTTACTATTTTCTATTTTCAAAAGGATTCACCAATAATGAGGTAGAGTACCAGGACCTTATTACTAGTCCTCAGTTATCCCTTAATATTGATTTTCCCCATCTAAATGTGAATGGAAACTCTAAAATAGTCATTAAATAGATCAAGGGTGACTACACCATCCGAAAAAAAGATATAGTTCTCTTTTTGGAATGCACTCATCAGATGATGGCCCAGTTCCTTTCCCAGTCAAAGGTGACCCATGTTCCTTGGTCGAAGTATTGTCTAACTGATGTATTAGTAGGTCTAGATACGTCTCTTATAGAACTTTACAAGGATTAACTAGTCATTCGTGTGGCACACCATAAGTTCATCTTCCCCACCACTTCAGATGATGGAAACCAATAGGTAAATCAACTGGATTCTGGTACCTCTATTATAGGATCCTAAAATCAAACCCACAACCGAGGAAATTCACAATTGGGAAACTCCCTTTTTTGAGATCTCACACATGACATTCTCTTACTATATTGAGTTGAGCATTAGAAAATCTTCTATCATGTAGGAAAATTTAACCTCCAGAGTGTCCCTATCTTGAGGAAATCCTCTACAAGGAAGGTTTTTATGGAATTATACTCTATTTAATCCATGGAGATGAGATACCTTGGGACATTAAATAGGTCTATTACATATCCTATGGCACACATCAAGCATGATTGAATCTATCCCACCAAATTCAAAGTTTGGGCTACTTTTTTCCCACCATGGTTCATGACTCAGTTGAGTTCTCCAAGCGGTGTCATGCATGTCATATCCATGATAACTTTTTTGAATTGAGTTCAATAGATTATAAAAAATTCTAAATATTCTTTTCCCTTTTTAACATGGGGACTTGACATTATGGGGGCATACCTTCCAGTGAAAACTCGACCGTGTAGGCTCATTTTGACTACACCAGATTTCTTTTCCAAATGGGAAGAATCAGTTCAACTCAAAGAAGTAAATACCCAATCCATGATTGAGTTAGTGAGATTCCACATCATACATAAATTTGTAGTTCCTCATGCTATTCTCATAGACAACAGCACCAACTTCCAAGCTACTGAGATGAATAAATTTTATGCTATGTATAACATATGGTCCAACCATACTTCTCACTACCATGAATATGAAAATGTTAATGTTGAGGTGTTCAATAAGAACCTCTCTAACATTTTTCATAAAATGGTGGTACAACACAAAAAGAGTTGGTTTGACAAGATCCCTAATTCTCTCTGGTCCCATCAGATGACAACTTGAAATTTCACACAAGAAACCCCATATTCTCTGGTGTATGGAATAGAGGTAGTCTTACCTATTGAGGTTTAATTTCCATCACTCTGAATGGATATTTATTACTATAAAATTTAAGAAAAAATGAAATAAGTAAGTCTATATGAGTTGGAATACCTAGAGAAAAATAGGCTTTAGGCCTTGTATAACTTCGAAAGGCACTAAAATATGATAGTGAGAGCATTCACCAAGAAGTATTTACCCTGCTCCTTCCTCTAGGGTAAAATGGTATTGGATATATGAATACTGATGATACCTGAAAAAATCCTCCAAAGATATAGCCCAAATGGGATGGACCTTAAATTATACATAAGGTCTATTCTAATTAAGCATACTATTTAATCACTGTGTATAGGGAGAATATCACACCTCCCACCAATACCAAGTTTCTCAAGCAATAATTCGCATGAAGCCCATGGTCCAAACTCTACAAACTTAAATTAGGAGTATTGGTACAAACTCTACGAACTTAAAATAGAAGTCTTGGTCCAAAATCTATGACCTTAAATTAGGAGACATGGTCAAATCGATGCAACCTTAAATTATAACAACCATGGTCAAAGATATGTGGCGTTAAACTGCAACAACCAAGGTCTGAGCTCTATGAGATTAAACTAATAGAATTCCCTTTGGTCCAAGAATTATTAACTTAAACTATATTCAAACCATATGGTCCAAACTCCATGAAATTAAACTAATAGAAACCATATTATATGTTTTATGAATTTAAACTGAAAACCCAACATCCTCAACACATGATGTTAAACTAAAATCTTACCCTCTACAATAAACATAGGATGCCTCATGCACGAAGTGTGGGATGAACAAAAAATGAACATTATCAGCATAATATGGTAAACCTTAGACTTACCACATGGCATAAATGTGAGATTCCCCAAGGAAACCATGGGATTCCTCAATGTCCATTCCATAAAGGACACCACCCCACTTCTGGTATCAATCATCTACAATACCAATTTCCAGAACCACATATGGATTTATTTACATATATATATATATGGGACATTTAGTTAAACCTATAAAAATTTTCTTTGGGACCAACCACCAATTCATCATTAACCCCCCCCCCCCCCGGGGGGGGGGGGGGGAAGGGGGTGAGGGGGCATTACGTTCATAAAACATTTGGCCCTTTGGCCCTAATTACGGTCTAAACATTATGAACTTAAACTACACGTAGTTTTTTAAGGTATTTATGTGACATATGGGATTGAATATCACTCCTTTCATGTCAGGTTTTACTTATTTTTCTCCATGAAAATACCCTTAAAAAACACCCCCTCTATCCAAGCATCATGACTTTAAATTGTTATCCAAATTCCCATGGTCCAAATGTTATGGCCTTAGACTATGCGCAGATGGTTCCAATATTTTCTTGTGTGGTGTAGTAACTTTTTTATCCCCTCTATCACATCAAGTTTCAATTATTAAGTATCAACCAAACATTCTCCAAGTACCTACTTCTTTTCCAAGCACTATGAACTTAAAATATATGCATCTGACCCTCATTTTCATGGTTTACTTCATCTCTAGTGTTTCATCAAACCAATTCCCAACCACAAATTCACCAAAAAACTACCCACTACATACATCACTATAGCCCTAAAATTCCCTTATGGGCATAATATTAAGGTATAAGCCCCAATCATATTCCTTGACCTGTTAGTAGGTTGAGATGCCTGAATGACCTGACATGAGGAAGAAAGGAATGAGAGGATCGATGCGTAAGCACCACCAACCTCCTCAGCACATGATGTAAAACTATAGACTTAATCCATATAAATAGGTATGCTTCATATGATAGGTATGGTATGAAAAAATACAACATCATCAACACATGATGTTAAACCATAACCTTACTCTGTATAAATTTCGGATGCCTCATGTGACAATTATGGGATGAAAAAACCAAAATACGCATCACACAATGTTTAACTATATCCTTAATCCATATAAATTCAGGATGAAACATGTCACAAATATGAGATAATTTAATATCCTCACTTGAGAGGAAAACTCCTACCAGTGTTGGTATTCTACCATGCTAAAATCTAGAACTATGTGCATCTTTATTCCCATCCCCATGGGATACATAGTGATGCCCAGATCTCATGTTTAGGGTCCATCACCCTTCATCAGCTCCTTATGGGGTCTCCCACCAACATCATGATGTCGACTTGGGTAAGGATTGTTGATTTCTATGTGGAAGAGGGTATATTTGGACCCCCTTTCACATTGGGATATCACTCTTTCATTCCACACAAGCCTCCTTAGGACACCCACACCCTTTGGTCCAAGCTCTATGACCTTCAATTAGAAGCTTCACCAATGGTCCGAGCTCTATGATGTCAAACTAGTAACAACCATACTTTGAGTTGGATGACTATAAAATACAAGGTATAACATCCTTATAATAGGACATTAAACTATAACCATACACTATATGAAACAGATATGGCTCATATGAAAAGTATGGGATGACTAAAAAACCTAACATTCTTAGCACATGATGTTAAAATACAGCCTTACCTCATATAAAATCAGGACACCACATATAAAAAGTATGAGATGACTGAACCAACATCCCCAACAAATAACATTAAACTATAGTCTTACCCTATGAAATAGGCATAGGATGATTCATATGAAAAATATGAGATGATTTAATATCTTCACTAGAGAGGATGTCACCAATCCGGTGTCAGTCTCCTACCACACCATGTTCCAAAACTATGTACGACTTGATTCCTATTCTCATGGGACACATAGTGATTCCCAGATCTCATATCCTCGTTCCATCCCTACCATCAACATATTTCAAGGTTCCAACTTTTTAGGTTAGGCTTGATCACCCCTACCTATCATGACCCGACCCACCAATTCCCACCTAGTCGGTGAAAGGATAAGCCTAAACTACCCCAAGCCCGCATCCATAGGCCAGGAGATGGTTAAAATCACCAAAAGGAATAACTAAAATAGGATTCCTTTGAGTAATATACTTATATACATGCACCAAACCAACTCCATGCAGAAGTGTAAAGGAATAATAATAAAATACAGTAACATCTAGAGGGAAATTCATGCATGTAATAACCTCTAGGGTATAAAAAAGATTACAAAAGTTTAATATAAAAATTAAAGGAAAAAATACATACCCATCCAAAAAATATGTCCAAACTGAAAAAAAAACTAGAAAATAAATGTTGAGAAAGGACAACTCTAGATCTCTAAGACCTGACCACCGTATGTGGTCAAATACACACAATTATCCCAAAGCTCTACCAATGCCACCACCAAAATTTCTATCGAAAACATAAGACACGACACATGAGAATAAATCCCATGTAGGGCTGAGTATATACATACCTCATAGGACACCCCAAAAAATGAAGAGGGAGAAATAAAAGACAAGATAGAGGTAGTCAGATCATCTCAAATAAAAAAGGGGAAATAAAACCAACAGAAAAGATATATATATATATATATATATATATATATGATCATATAAGAATAAAATATGAAAAATGGGATCTCTATTTAATATACCATCCCAAGATGATAAGTCTTTTTGTAGATCTAAGTGTCCATCATTAATGCCTAACATATTGTGTGTTTATCCAAATAAGTCATGAGGAGGATCCATATCTCACTACTGCTCCATAAACTGATGGGAAGTAATTATTAAAATATATATGACCCACACCCTTATATGAAAGGTAAGTGTCATATCTATATCTAACCATAGAATATAGGGGACCTACTCTCTAGTATGATAGGGGAGTACTGTCTCCGTGGATAGATTCCCCATGCCCTGGTGTAACAGGGGAGTGCCGCATCTATATCTTCACAATGAGAATGTATGACCTATGACCTGGTTTGATAGGGAAATTCTATATCCATGGATAGAGTAACCACACCCTGGTCTGATAGGGGAGTATCATCTTTATGGATAGAGGACCCACACCCTAGTGAAATAGGGTAGTTCCACCTCTATATCTGTACAATGAGTATGGAGGACGTGCACCCTAGTGTGATTATAGAGTACCGTCTCTGTGGATAGAGGACTTATTCCCTGGCGTGAAAAGGGAGTACCATCTTTATGGATAAAGGACCCATGACCTGGTGCAATGGGGGAGTAATATTTTTGTATCTACGCAACATGTATGGAGGACCCACACCCTGGTGTGATAAGGGAGTACCATATATATAGATAGAGGACCCGAACCCTAGTGTGACAGGGGTGTGTTGTCTCTGTATCTACATAATGATTATGAAGGAACCGTGCCATGATGAGACAAGGGAGTGTCATCTCCATGGATAGATGACCTATTCCCTAGTACAATAGGGGAGTGCAACCTCTATATCTGAACTCTCTGATGATCATTCCTAGTCACTGTCATCATTAAAATTTTTCTAAGTAATAAAGTTTTTCAGAACATATCACAATGTATCTCAAAATCCATTATAAAGTCCACCATCATGTTCTATGTGGAAAATAAACCAAGATGGGCTACTATTGATTAAAAATCCAAATTAAAACGAAAGATATATGAGATAAATAAATTTCATAAAGAATTATATAACATGTAAGGAGGGTCACATGGAATGTGAACTCACCTAGCCTCATGGACATGTCCTTTAAAGTATATAGTTTTCTAGACATGTAGTACTACATGATGTGTAAGGGCACTACACTTCTTTCTTAGACTCCCGGGGCTGATCCATGTGATCCTGGACATGCCCGTGTACTTATCCATGTCCATGTACTTGGTCATATACCTGGAATTGTAGGTGTACTTGTCCATGTACCTAGACGTGCTCAGGTATTGACCCATTCCCAAGTACTGCCAGAGTAAATGACATGATGGGACACATGAGATACTTGGCATGTACCCTCTGTACATGTTGAGTCATATGGATAGGTCTTAGATGGTATGTGGTCCCTCTACATGGAGTGTGACATTTAAATCAAACATTAAACCTTAGCCACCATATAATTAATTATTACATGATGTGTGTTCATCGCATTACATGTTTTTTATATCATGATTTTCTAGAAACCTAAGATGGTTTCATGAGGAATCCATATCCACTACTCTCACAACCAAAATAGCCATTTGATCACTCAAAATCACTAGAAAACACCATCATTCGTTGATTCCAGACTTCTGGTTACTAGAAATTGTAATCTAGCCACCCATAGAAATCCCGTAGTGCATCCCGCATGCCTCCCATGCCACCGCCATCACCACCTTGGACCCTGGATCCATGAATCCATCACCAATACCTCAAATCCATCCCGATATATCTGAAAAACACTGATTTAGTCATTGTGTTCACATACACCACAAATTCATGGGTCCAATTATGCTGGAACCCACCTATAAATGTCGAACCATGTCCCCATAGGAAAATAGTGAACAAAAATAAGAAAATGAGAGGGAAAGGAAAAGGATAAAGTTTCAACAATTATTTTACATGTTCATGGACAAAAATCTTGGATCATGAATATTTAGGGTGATAAATATGGAATAACCAAGAATAAATCGAATAAGAAATTTAATTCAATACACGAGATCATGTGAAAGATTAAATTAACCACATATCAAAGAACAATATATAAGAATGTGATCAATATTTTAATAAAAATTAGAAACAAAAATTGACCAGAACTAAATCAATATTGGATGAATTTTTTTATAAAGAATTCATTCACCATTGATGAGGATGATCCACTGCATTCCCTGCTTGTCGATTCACATTGACTCGATCACTGACCATCATCCGATCTTGATCCGTCTATGAAGGTATTCATATATATACTCAAAAACATCATAGGGTTATGTGACTAACCCTTAAAATATTTCATAATGAAGTATTTATAGAGGATTTTATTTAGTTAATTTAAATTAAAATAACTAAATTAATCATTTATTTTAATTTAAACTCACCCACCAATGGCTGCCTCATCCGAACATGTGGGGCCGAACAACTATTTTTCATTCTAGGGGTAAACCACGTACTCTAGATTCAAATATGGTCTTATATTTTTAATATGAGACTCATTTTAGGAGATATTACATTTCTCTTGAAAAACTGAATGTGTGTGATATAAAATATATTTATTATTTATATAAAATTAATTTTGGGATCACCGGGCCTTGTAATTGTCCTCCATATCAGTGCTTGGCTTCAAAATTATTACTTAATATATTTCAAAGTCTTACAAGTAAAAAATAGAGTATCTACATTATTCCCTCTTTCAAAGATTTTTATCCCCAAGAATTAAAAACTAAGAAAAAGGTGGGGATAATGAGCTCTTATTTAGGTCTCCCACTCCCACGAGCTCCCCAAATGGTTTGTCATGCTACCAAAAAACAAAAACCCATGAAAAACACTTTCCCATGAAGGGTATTTATTTTCCAGTTCTCAATGTCATTTTATCCTTGAAAAAGAGAAGTCCACTATCATGAACCATCTTACCTAGGTCAATATCATATGATTCATGCACATACCTCCTCAAATATGAAACATGGAAGATGTTATAAATCCACTAAAACTATGGGGGTAAGGCTAGGAGGTAAGTAACCTCACCAAATCTCTACTGGATCTCGAACGACCCGATGAACCTTGGGGATAAATTACCTCCCCAGCTAAATCTCTACAATCTGTGTCATTGGTAGAATCTCAGGAAAATGTGGTATCCCTACTCAAACTCCAAGAGACTAAAAATTCAATCTACATAATATTTATACCTACTATGGGCTATCCTCATCTTCTCATGGATAACCTAAACCTTCTATGTCTTCACCTGCACCATCTCCATCTCAATAAGAGATGCCTCAATGATCTCAGTCTAGAATAAGGGTGACCAACAAGGTCTATCATATAGGGCCTCAAAAGGTGACATGCTGATAGTAGAGTGATAGATATTATTATAATAAACAATAATAATGGTAAATGATCCTATCATCTCTAGAAAAATTTTAACATGAAATCCCTCAACATATCCTCCAACACCTGGATATTGTGCTTGGTTTTACTATTTTTTTGGGGGTCAAAAGATGTTTTCATCATCAGTAGGGTCCCAAATTCATCCTACAGGACTATATACATCTGTGGAATGAACTAGACATCATTTTTTGAGACAATTTGTGAGGTAATCCCATGGATCTGTATGATCTCTCACACATAAAACTTCCCCAAAATCTCCACCGAACTCTAATTATTAATGGAAATAAGGTGCCCTGAGTTTTTAATTTAGTTAACTATCACCTAGATAGAATCATGGACTCTCACTCTCTATATAATATTTGTTAGAAAGTTCATGAATATTCTATCCCATTTTCACTATGGGCTCTCAAGAGGCTTTAACAAACATTTGGAACCTGGTGCTAAACCTTCACATGATGACATGTGAGACACTAATAGATGAACTTGTCCATGATCCACCTCATGCAATCCCACTAAACATTCCACTAAAGGTACCTTTAAATCTTCCAAAAACTAGGATTTACAACCAAAGGTGAAGTGTAAAACTCCCTTGTCTCCTCCTCTCACATCATGACCAAAAACACCATCTGTCTATGGAAAATTATGATGTTATTCCCTCCATAGAATCTATCTAGTGAAACTCATTAGGTTATTTGGTCATGGAAAATATCACAATAAATATCATTAAGTTGCACCTCCCTGACTCTTTGAAGATGTAGAGGGATAATAAATCTCAACTTGAGGTAAACCGCACCATCCTTAGGCATATCTCATGATCTAACTTGGATTCCAAGAACATATGGGTATAATAGAATAATACAACCATGAACTGATCCATAAATGGTTATGGATATATTACACAATTCTTGAAACTCAACTAAGGCATACAACACGCCGAAGGGTATCACTAAAAACTCAACAAATCCATAGTGGATTTGGAAACTGACTTCTAGTATATCCTTCCCCAAAACCAAAATTGTTGATAACTAGTCCCAAGGTTAATTTTTAGAACCACTTCACCCCAAAACACTATTTGAAGTACTCACTGATGGCATGTGAAAATTTTCCTCAAATTACCTAGTTTAAGTGACAATAAATCATACCCAACCTCAAGTAATAATTATCCTCTCAGTTAAAAAACCCTAGGATACCCATGTAAACACAATGGGTCTTATAAACCACTTTCTCTACAAACTCTTGACTTTAAATTCAGCTTATAAATATCAACAGGTTCCATATGATGTTGTATCATAAAAATTAGGGGCAATACCAGGGGATAGTCCTTACAAAATCCTAACTTTCATTGAGGTGATAAACCTAGAATGTCTCTAAGAAAGTCATCCTCATACTCTACTTCCATTGTAGGAAAAAAATATCATATAATGCACATATCCAAAGGTATTAATAGATGATTGATAATAAGTGTTTTATAACATCCTACACATGAGCTCATCCCTCTTTGCCTATGATCACTCCTAATCAAAGTCAAAAAACTCCATCCCAACAAATTGGATGCACTGTTACACTCATTAGTGGATAATAAATGAGAACGTATAGTAGGAAACTAGTATATACTGAGGAAAAAATCATAGGGTCTCATTTACACTATGAAGAGATTCCAATCAAGGCTATCTCTTTCATCCTAGAGTTAGGTCACACTATCAATAGAATCATGTAATAACTGATAATCTCAGAAGGATCCTCTAACACAAGGTTTGATAAAAAAAGATCCATTGAAATCACTAGGTATTGAACATGTGATATGCTCAGGTATAAAGGGGATTATGAATCTAGGTGAATAATGTAACTGGGGTAGTGATGACACATTTCATACCTCAAACCACACTCAAGGCCTCAACAATATCCTACTACTTGGAACTCATTATTTCCACTTTCTACTTATTTACCATAAATAGGGATTGATTTGACACCTTATCAAAATAAAAATCTCAAACAAACAAGTTATAGGAACTCATCCACCACACCTCAACACTATCCACTTTGGGTGGATTTGACTTTCCCATGTAGCTTTTGAATCACATCTCCAGAATGCATCTTAGTGAGGGGAATTGTCACTCTTTCTTTATTTTCCAAATTCACGTCAAACAACACCAACACAAGGCTCTATCAATGAACCTAATCTCCCTATAAAAGTTTCGAACAAAGGATAAAAAAGAGTGGATATTACCTGTGTCTAATAGTACTACAAAAAAGTAAAAGGAACATAGATCATACCTCGAAACACTCATGAAACCTCTAGGAAATGAACCTATATTGCCTATGACTATCTAATATTCTAAATAGAATATTTATAATCCTAGAGTGGTCCACCTGGGATGGGGGGGGGTGGTAGTAGCATTAATTCAAAGCACCATCCACATCCTCCTAGACCCCCAGATCCTCTATAACGTCTTCTGCCTCACAGACCTCGTTGCTCCAGCCACTGCCTCAACCAGGGTGATTCATTGACGGCCTCTCTGACTACAACATAACATTTAGGAAACGACCACACAATATTTCCACACAATCATAATCATAGTAATGATTATTCCTTGGTGGACTGAGATGTCCTTGAGTTCTCTGTGAATGATGGTGCCTCTTGCGATGAGACTTGCGTCTCATGCCAGTTGTCGGTGGGTCATAATGACCCTACATCCTAGGAGATCCATGCCTTGAAAGCTCATGATACACACTCAAACCTTCATTATCAACATCCATCACCAAAAGAGTCATACATGAATTATTCTAACATGATTCATCCACTTAAACCACTAGAGTTGCATTTGTGAACTAATCAACAAGAGAAAGTGCCACCCACAAACCATCCTGAAGAAAGACCGCCTCATAAATAACCCACTTCAGGGAGGCCTCATAACTCATTGGGTTGTACTCTCGACTCTACTATATAACCCATGATGGATGAATTTATGGAAACATCCTGATAATTAATCAAGACATACCATAGTTATATGAACATATATATATGGGGAGATGACTTAAGAAGGATAATCAAAAGACTCAATCCTATACGATGCATGTACAAATGTTATCTTCAACCAATGTCTCATTATACCATGTAAAAAAGTGGGTAATCAGAGTCCTAGTAAATGGATATATCGACCACCACACCAACACTGGATTCCCTATCCTAACATATAATTCTAGGACAATTTTTCATCGAAACCCTAAGTTCCCAAGAAAATATCATAAGTGGATATAACTCTAAACACCATCCTGACGTCGAACCACCTCTGATGCCAATCTATCGTGAAATGAATCACTGAGACCCACCTTTCTAGCATAATGATGAGACACAACTACTCTAATCCAACCTCCATAGGTTAGGGGATGGAAAAAAGTGTTGAAATGAATAATTAAATAGGAGGCCTTTTCCTAAAGTACCCATATTCACACAACCAACCATCTCCATGTAGAAGTGAAAATGAATAATAATAAAAGATAATAACATATAGAGTGAGAAACAAGTGTATAATAACCTCTAGGGAATAAAAAAGAGTTCAATTGGGTAATATGAAAAGTAAAGTGAAAAATAAATTCCATCCCAGAAAATATTTCCCAACCTGAAAAAAATATAAAATAAATGTTGAGAGTGCCCAACTCTATATATCCAATCCCTGAACACAGTATAGGGTTAAATGAACCTAATTATCCCTAAGATCCACCTATTCCACCTCCAACCTATCTATAGAATGAATAATACATGAAACATGTAGGAAAATACCATATAGGGGTGAGTATATATATACCCAATATGATGCTCTGAAAACTAAAGAGGGAGAAATAGAAGACATGATAGAAGTATTCAGATCATACCAAAGAAATAGGTGAAATTAAACACACACACACACATATATTCTAATATAAGAAACCTAGATGATAAATAAAGGTGATATCCATCTAACAGTAGAGCCCAGTATGATAAGTTTACCTGTAACTTCAAATGTCAATCATCGATGCCCAGTATCTCATGCGTTTGTCCAAACAAGTCATTAGGATGGACCTCACCTCACCACTACACCATAGTCTGATGGGGATTAATCTATATAATATATAATACCCACTCCCTAGTATGACAAGGAAGTATTGTATTTATATCTAAACACATAATATGGAGGACCTGCACCCTGGTATAGTGTAGGAGTATCATCTCCAAGGGAAGAGGACTCATGCCCTAGTGCGATAGTGGAGTAACTAATCAATATATTTATAAAGAGTATGGAGGAACAAAAACCTAGTTCGATATGGGAGTACCCTATATATGGATAGAGTACCCACTCCCTAGTGTGATAGGGGAGTACCATCTCCATGGATAAAGGACCCACACCCTGGTGTTACAGGGGAGTGATGCCTCAATATTTTCAAAACAAGTATTGAGTACCCACACCCTAGTGAGATAGGGGAGTGTCGCCTCTATTTCTACATAATGGGTATGAAGGAACCATGCCCCATTGTGATAGGGGAGTTCCACCTCTTTATCTACATAATGAGTATAGAGTACCCACGCCCTGATGCGATAGGGGTGTACCATATATATGGATAGAGGAACCACACCCTGGTTTGATAGGGGAGTGTCGCCTCTATATTTGGACAATGAGTATGGAGGACCCACAACCTGGTGCCAAATGGGAGTACCATCTCTGTGGATAGAGGATCAGTGGCCTGATGCGACTGGGGAGTTTCACCTCTGTATCTGAACTCTCTGATGATCCTACTCGATCACTGTCATTATCAAGTATCACCTATGTAAGTTTTATGCTCTTGCATCATATCTCAAAATCCACTATGAAATCCAACATCACTTTATACATATAAAAACTCAAGATAGGCTACTCAAAGGACAAAATATGAGTCCAAACAAAGGATATGTGAGGGAAATAAGTTTAATAAATAATTAAACAATGTTTAAGGGGGTTCACATGACATGTAACCTCACATGGACTCCTAACAATGTACTATCTAGTACCAATATTGATAAAATTTTAGTACTAAATGTTATGTAAGTGTACTAAATGACATGTATCAGCCTCTTGAGGCTGGTCCATTTGCTCCTTGATGTGCCTATATACTTGGTCTTGTTTGTTTACTTGGTTGTGTACATAGCCATGCCCATGTACTTAGCCATGTACCTATTTTTTCCCAGGCACATTCCTATTCCTGTGTACTCCCAGAGTACATGATGTGTGGGGTCACATTGGCTCCTAGGAGTATACCCTTTGTACATGCCGAGTTAGATAGCTAGGTTTCACACATAATTTCATATTTTACTCAAACTTGAAACTTCATCTACCAAAAAATTTCAGATTACATGGAATGTGTTCATCACAGTACATGTCGTGCATATCTTGATTTTACAAAAAATGAATAATGTTTCATGTGGAATTTTTATCTACCAATAATGTTACTGAAACCACTATTTTACCACATGAACTTGATGGAAAACACATTCTTCAGTCATTTACAGCCCATAGGTGGCTGGAAATTGGAATCTGACCACCTATAGAATTATTGTAGTGGGTCTTGCATGCCTTCTATTCCACTTCCACTGCTGCTTTAAATCTTGAATCCATGATTACAACAATGATACCTACAATACATCCCAATTTATCCACAAAACACTAATCCGGTCATTATGTGAACATCCACCACAAATCCAGTGGTCTGATCACACTTGGACCCACTCTATAATGTCAAACCATTACCCCATAGGATAATAGAGAATAACATTAAGAACATATGGGTGAAGGCATAGGAAAAAAGGATCATAATTCATTTTCCAAGAATTCTTGACTAGCAATATTTTATTGGGGATATTCTGGGTGAAGAACACATTCTCAAGTGATGAGGATGATCCAAAAAACATCCATTGTCGATCGATTCACCTTGATCTGATCATCAATCATCATCTGATCTCAATCCAACAATAAATTTCATTAGATATCCTCTAAAAAACCTCATAGAATCATGTGACTAAACCTAGAATAATTTAATAATGACATATTTACACTCGCCAACAAATGAATCATATGAATATCCAATTCCAACCAATATTAGGTCGCGTCGCACCTAGGGTGAACCCCACACTATAATTCAACCATGGTCTCAAATTTATGATCCTAGACTATGTTCAAGAGATATTCCATTATTTATTGAAAACTATGTGTGTGTGATATAAAATATATTTAATATTTTTATAAAATTAATTACGGGCACACCAGGACTTGGAATCACACTCCATATCAGCTCCTAGCTCCAAATATATTCCTCATTATATTTCAAATTCTTAAAAGGAAAAAAATATTCTATACATTGGCATGGTCATCCAGCACATTTGATCACGTGAAATAATGGATCCCAAGGAAATCAACCTTCCTTGTGAGACATTACCCACTTTTAAATTCACTCTTCATGAGTTCTTCATTTTTTATAACCATCATCCTACCAATTTGGATTGGATCCCTAATGGAAATGGTTCCTGGTTACATTGGCTCACCTGCTATCCTGGGATCACATTTTTAAAGATACATGGTAATAGATAGCATCTCCAATGTTTTGAACTTAGTCAATGGTTAATCCCACATTTTTTCACCCCATCCTAAACCAATACTGGTGATTTTTTTTTGTTTTGAACATGATAAAAAGTTGTTCTACACCCATCGGTCATTACCATTTTACTATCATAGTCTTGAAAGTCACGATCGACCCTCGTGGAATTAGTCGATCACTTTTCCCCTCATTCTCCCCTACAAACAACATTAACATTATACTGATCCTTTCTTATCACATTGAGAATAAACCATGGGAGATTAAGAGATAGTCAAGGGAGTTTTCCACATGAAAGGTTAAGATGCAAAAATTTACAATTATTCAAAACTCTATGACCTAAAACTAGGATACCAAGTCCAAGAATCACAACTTTAAACTATGTGAAAGTTTTCTCGAATATGTTTTTTGAAGCATTTGGTGTCCTCCTCATCCCTCAATTAACATCATGTAACCTTTATACATACTATTAATTTTACTTTTAGACACACAACCGAAGTTCCGGGCATTATAACCTAAACTATTTTCAATTGGTCTGAACTCTATGACCTTAAACTAAGAGCTCAAGTCCATGAATCATGACATTAAATTATGTGTAGGTCATCTTGGGAATGTATCGAGTAGAATCAGGCCTCCATATCCCTCAATTCATGTTAGGTTACCTCTACCCTATGCCAAACACATCCCTTTGATACAAATAACCCTATAGTCTAAGTATAAAAACCTCAAACTATGTTCAAATTTCCCCAAATTATTTTTCTTGGTGTAAAGACTCCTAGGAACACTGTTTCCTTCAATTCTGTACCCTTAAATGTCATAAGAAAATTTCTAGTGGGGGGGGATTAGGTCCTGAAAGTAATACCTTAAAATATTTTCAGTAGCATGGTTTAATCTCTATAATATTTAACTCGGAGTCTTGGTCTAATAATTATGATCTTAAACTATTTTCAACTCTATGGTATGAGAATTATGACCCTAAATTATTTTTAACTTCTTGGACTAACTGATATGACCTTAAATTACCAAATAAAAGAGAAACACTTTTCTATAAGGTTAAAAAACTGTAAGATAAACCTGATAAAGAGTCAGACTCCCCCCCATTAAGTAACTCCTATGACTTGGGAACAAATATTGGGATAAAAAGAAAAAGGTACAAAGACAGCAAGGACACACCATGGACCTCAAAACCAACATGGTTGTGGTCATTGAACCCATAAATTTAGAAAAAAATTAGATCCAAATAATAATCTCCCTTTACCTCATGTTCCCCTCTAAGGGGTACCCCATTATGTTACCCTATTACTCCCCTCACTACATGGCTGGATGGGTGTTATTCACATTGGTTCACAAGTCCTCGTAACAAGATGAATAATTATGCTATGAACGTCCTAATAACAAGATGTTAAGCTGTATGAAACATAATCCTCACCATACAACATTAAAATATGTTTCCATTTTCCTCATTTTATGATGTAATATTACAAATCATCTTAGTCCCTTTCTTGAGAATCCTCTTTTCCCCTTCGATGATGGTCACATACATCATCATTCGAGTTCCTCAACCATTACTCAACCTCAGAGATGACACTACCCTTGGAATATGAGTCTAACCTTTTTTCAGAATGATACACCCACCCAATGTTCTCAAAGACATGGTGGAATAATTTTGAGAGTGTTGAAATCCATTTTAACATTCCATCAATTCATCCTCACACTTCGTGCATCCCTTGATATGGATTCCCATCACCCTTAATGTCTAAATAGGACCCCCTTGATAGTGATAGTGTCTAGACGAACTAGATCACTTACTGTCCTTCACACATACCCCAAAATACTTATGATGAAATTTTGAGATAGGTCTTGTGTTTTGAAAATGTTTATCATTAAACCCTCATTTTCCCCCCATCCTCCAAAAAAATAATGGATTCTGTGTTTTGAAAATGGTCAATAATTATCCTCCATCGTCACACCACCCCCTTTTATGTTTTCGATCTTGGGTATCTAAATTCATTCTCTTCATCACCCATTTTTAATGTATAATTATAATCCCCTATAATTACCCCATTCATAAACTATAATATATTGATAAAGTCAGTCATCTGTGTAGGGAGTCTCATGCTCTAACCAAAAAATTCTCAGTTAGGGCACTCCCAGCTGTTAAAAAATGAGTCTAGACCCCGAGTGTTCAACCCTTATTTGGTACTCTAATATAAATTAGAAATATTCTATTTTTACCTTAATTTCCAACAATGATCATGAATCATGTGGGATTTGGGATTCATTGTTTATTGAATTTTTAATATTATCAGAGTTGTAGAAAAAAGAAAACTTTTTAAAACACACAAGGGATTTAAAAAAACTCATCCAAATTTTTGGAGGGTCATCCACAGGTTGTAGCCTCCCCTTTACTTCAAGATAAGATAAATTTCCCTACATCTCAATTCTAGTGATCGATCACTCGATCTCAGTTGGACTCTATTGAGCAGCATGCAGATTCCACTTCCACTCCGCCAGATTGGCCACCTCTTCTTCAATGAAATGAAAAATTCTTCGACTATAATTCACACTCGATAACACTTATAATGGAACATCTCCACCAAATATTCTGCCTCCACTTCCTTTTCCTCATCCACTACTAACTAAGACCTCATTTGGATGATGATATATTCTTGAACAGTAATGACGACTGCATGCTACCGCTCCTTTCCTTCTAAGCGAGAAATCTCCTCTTCAGTCACATGGAGATATTGAGTGCTCGTATCCTTCTTCTTGTGCTAGAATAAAACAAAATCCTATCACTAAAAACTTTCCTATTTAATAAATAAGTTGTGATCTAGTACATGGTGGCCGCTACATTTCACCCTTATAGTCCATATGGTGATTAGCCAATGGTAAATAAATCCCACCCAGTTTGGAAGGTTAACTAGTGGAGTATGAGTCATGAAATTCCAATCACTTATACTAACCTTTCTTAAGAGGGCTTATTTATCCTTGAAAATTTTCAATCTATAATCCTTAATTCCTCATGCGAAGAAGGATTATAATAAGGAAATACTACCAAGGCATTAGTGGTTGAGTCATTTTAAGGAAGGTCCTTGGGTGGGATGCACCCTAGGTATAGGGAAAGATATTCCTAACTATACAAAGCCTCCTCAAATTACTCCATCAGTTTCATGATCTCATGAAAATTCATTGATTCCTCATCTCCAATAGCTTTTGCTGATGGAACTTCTGAGATATGTGCGATCATCATAGCCTCCCTGATCATCTTGGATGCCGACATGATTTCCACATCATCCATTGAGGATTTGGCTCTATCAGCCACCTCCTTTGAAAATTTTATAGCAAGATCAACCACCAAAATATCCTTAACCACCTTTATTAAATTCATACCATCGTCCTCTTCTATCACCCCAGGATTGCACATTGCCACAACTAGATGATCTCCAAACATGATTTAAACTACAATTTAAAGCACAGTGTTAGCCAATCATGAATTATGAAATGGAAAACATGAAGAAAAATCTAAAAAGGTGAAATTAATTACAATATTAGAAAAATCCAATGAATATTTTTGAAAGATACATGGGGAATCCTCTTGTAAATAGTGGTCCCCCAGTAGTCATCACCTTAGTTGTAGGCACAACTTCAATTGATGATTGGAATCCTGTGACCTCAACATCAAGGAGGGGATATAAAATAACCCCCTCAAGGGTTGAGAATCTCTATTACTCTTACATATGTTCATTAAGAACCCCCTCCCCTAATTCATGCTCAATGATTCCTTCACAAGTAAAAAATGGGGCATGCAACAGTCTTAAAGGTTGGGTAATATTCAAACCACACAAGATCATGAAATTTACCTAATCAGTGAAAGGATTCTTCTACCTAGGGGTTACTTGATAGGGATTTATTCCCTAGGACTCATATGATCCTTTCACATTAGCCACACCTATATTCATTTGAACCACATAAAGATTCGAAGGAGAAGGAATGACCAGAAGCACCTTTACCTAGATAGTTAGAGGGCGCACAACACCACATGAATGAATTAGTTCATCAAGATCAGTAATATATTAATATTCCTAAACCTAGAAAGTAATGAAATATTGTATCATATGAACCAAACATGGAAGGATCAAACCCAAAAAAATGGAAACACTTCCATAGTTATAGGAGATTGTGGATATGTTTATGGATCCCCCAGCTCTCCCAGATGTCAGGAAAACTAGATTGTTGGGGTTATTTGGGTGGCATAGTCACTTGATCATACCATATAAATGTTCCCTTAGAACTGTCCTAGAGGTTTAACCTTCCTCAGGATGCCTATTACCTAGGAGTTTTGGTCCTGTTACTACTCCCCTCCCTTTAGTTCCCACTGGTGGAGGACCAAAAATTGTTGGCTCTGTAGCCATTGCTCCACCCACCAGAATGACTCTTCCTCTATGGAATTCCATTCCCACCTATCACCACATACCCCATGTATATGTGAAATATTATTCATTATCAAACCAAGTGACTCACTACCTCATCACTTCCCTGGGATATACACCCTCCCAACTTAGTGCATAGTCATGGGTGACCCTATAAGTAGTCGTGGGTGGTGGAAAATCATTCTTCCCATTTCAATATTCATGTAAAAACATGCATCATATATTTTTGACAACCAAGGATTGGAATTAAATACATAATAATATGTACACCTTTGGGGGTAAAGCGCTAGAGGCATTGGAATTTCTTCATGTAGAGATGCGGGGTGTACGGATCGCAGATTACCCTATAGTCTTCCATCACCACCAGTACCCCACATTGAAAGGCTAATAGGTACAACTTTTATTTGATGGTCCCTATGTCATCATCAATAAATGTTCCCATGATAACGGGAAAACATTGGAAGACAAAGTGGTAAACTGGACCGATCCTCTCTAGCATATCCGTCAATCCAAAATCCAGCAGCTGATTTCCTATGATGTTCAGGATCAAAGATTAGAAGATTGTTATGGGAGGAGAGATAGGGTTTGGATACTCACCTCCCCCATATGTGAGGCTACCCAACTATATAGTAAATGGAAGGTCCCACATACACTGAGGGAGGTTTTACCATTGATGATGTGACACAAAACCTTGTAAAATTTTTTCAGTACCAACACATCTAGGCTGAAATGCTACCCCATTTCCAGAATTTCCTCCATGATGAAGGTGATATACTATACCCCCATGTGTGAATCATGCATTGGGAGAATATATACACAAATTAGCACAATGATAAACCATTATATCCTAACTAAAGGAGCCTCATGATTCACATTGTAACCCCACAACTACAACTGGATCAACTCTAAAATCCTCTAATATGAGTTCTTCTTACTTCATTAGTTTTCCTTTGGACATGAGTGTGACCTTATATGAAGCCTATCCCTTAGTTCATTCATGAAATACCTTAACCATTACTTGAAATATATTTCCTTCATCCCTAGTTTGTTCTCTCTTGTCCCCTTCTCCAAGTATAGTAGCAACCTTGCTATGGCTAGAAGATGCTCCTAGTCCTCCCAGACATTCTTTGTGGGGAGGAATTCATCATACATATCCCCTAGGATTGGGATCCTAGAAATATAGTAGAGATCCCACAAGATGACTTCAATCTCCCAATGGTTAAGATGAAATGTGTTATCCCCTGGTGAACACATGATCAATAGATTCAGGATTATGTCTAAGTGATGCTAAGTGTGGAACTATGAGGATTATGATGCCTTGTAGAGCCCAACCCACTTCAACTCCACATTAAATTTGTGAAAGGACTGGCAGACCTAGTATTCCCATGCCCATCCATCCATGAAGTTGCTTCCCTGTTGCATGTACCATTCTTTAGTCCAGCCATTGAGATGTTATTTTAGACCTTCCTTGAGAATATTAATGTACTTAGGGGGAGATTCCTCTACCTCTAATGCCTCACCATTGAATTTTTTTACATGATTCCATAAGGTTTAAATAGTAAGTGATGCATGTTCCATCATGATGTGTCCCCCAAAAGCCCTGTGCCACTAGTTCTATAATATAATACTCATAAAAAACATGAAGGCTAAACCTGATTGAAAATTGGGATCAACACATATTCCCTTATCATAAAAGCATATATCACTATACTATTATATAATGAGTATTCCTAATGATCCTCCATTAGCAATGTGGTGAGTGTGTCATGGCTTGACTTGGTGAAAAATCAATCCTCGATAATAAGGTTTCTAACCATCTTCCTTCATCAGTCAGTGAAAGATTTAGAATACTAAACATCTATTTTTCATTACTTTAAAATATTTTTAGAATCTAGTTTGTGTAGGTCATTTCATGGATGTTCACTCATGAATGTCAAGTTCACAGAATTCTATTCACATATTCTTGTTTGCAAAAGTCTATTCATGGAAAAGTGGTTTGTAGAAAAGTGATTTTCAAGAGTAGTGAGGATTGAGATCAAAAAACACTCACAAGGGTCTGGATTTTCATAAAAACAGAGCACTGGTATATCTTTTGTGAAAATATTGTGGACTCCCAAGGGACCCCACCCCTTTTTATAAGCATATGTCCAGATTGAGTTTCCTAAACATGTCTATATAATCACCAATTTTCAGAGGTTTTATCTCAAAATTTGTCCCACATATCCCTCATCAGATCCAATTATATGGGGGGGGGGGTGGAGAATTTTTATGCTGAAATATGCGTTCCATGAGAGAGGTAAAGGAATTCATGGATGTTTTAGAGATAATTCGGGCCAAAACGGATTAAAACTTCACCTAAGGGGATGGATACATGAAGGTATAAACCTTTTAGAATTTAAGTTGATTGTGGAAATCTTTAGATTGGTAAAAATTGAAGAGGAAACCTTCACCCTGTGTAAATATAGTTCATAGAGGTCCCCGACCATGCAAATATTGAGGTAGTAACCTTCACACAGTGTAACTCTGGTTCGCGGAACCCCAAAAGTTTGCGATGCTCATAATCTTCCATGAAAACCTATATATTTCAAAAAACCAATTCAATTACCTCTGATGGGCCTAAAAATACCCCCTTATGATTTAAATTTAAGGGAAAGTGACCTTACATCTTTCGTGAAAAGCTCTAAAGTTATGATGGTCAAAAGATTTACAAGAGAAAGAGGAGATGGACCTCGAAAGGTAGTTATCATTTTCAAAACATCATCTCATGGGTTTTTGATAACCTTAACCCATGGTAGAGATACTTTTCATGAAGGTCCATGGCCTTCATGTAAGAATAATCCCCTTTGCGGATCTTGGGGTTTCACAAGATAAATATACTTCATCAACCCAACCCTATGGGAACCAATAATTCACTCTAAAGAAATATCACCCTATTTTATGAAACATATTCTTTCATGAGACCCTTGAACTCTATGAGACCCTAGTCCTTAAAAAATCCCCAAATGTTCATGAAACCCCAAATTTTGTGAAAACAACCATCTAAGCCTCCTTATGGTGCCTCTTTTTAGCCAACAACCTTTCACGAAAGTTGAGATCCTAGGACCCCCATTCCAATCTAGGACCGGTTCAACCACACCATAAATCCTTATGCAAACGATACCAAATACCCTTATATCTACCCAATTTTATCCAGGTGTGGTCCAGGCCTTCATCCTACCCATTTATCCTAAGAATAAGTACCCTAATGCCTTGTGATCTTAAGAATATGCACCCTAACATTAGGCCTCCTAAATCCCACTACTGTATAACAGTGTCTGTGACATAACCCTCCTAGAGGCACATGAGTAGTGGACACGTAAGAACTAAGTGTGGTATCATTGAGGGAAATGGATTACCTATCTTTTAAGGGATTCCTTATTTTGGATATTCCTCTCAACTTGACACAGTACCCCTTAGGGTGTATCCCCATACATTTTTGAGTTGAAAGATGTAAAATATCCTATCTCCACATCCTAGTCATATGACGTTAAACTACATGAAAATTTCCTAAACACATGAAATTAAAATGTAGCCTTACCCTGTGTGATGAACAAAAGATTCAACATGTATAATCATCATGGGATTCCACTCCTCCCCTTCCATGGCATGTAACCCTAAAACCAGCACCCACAGGTACCTTTTATGCGTAATCCCCACACCATCCCTCATTGATGATCCTTACACAACATGAGAATCCCTAATGAATGGAGTTAAAAAACAAGGATCATTCCTATCACACTACCTTAAAGTATGACATTTAAATACATGGGTTTTGATCCTTGTTTACTAACCAAATACATAAGACGCCTCCATGAGGTTCAATCCTAACAACCACAAGTGTGAAATTTTTAACCCTGGAGAAATACTCCATCAAATTCCATGTGTGAAATTGTCCCCTCTCTGACCTCGCGTTACATCGCGCCTATCCAGGTTGGATCTGGAGCGATGACTTCTCAGTGGTTTTGGGATAAGCGGAGTGGCGGTCGAGGGATTTTCAGGCGCTCCAGTGTCGATATGATCTTGGTTTTGGATTCTGCTTTCAGTTTAGGTGATATGCCGTCATTAGGAAGCAACAACTATCCTTATCCCTACCCTAACTCCAAGGCCCTCTGCTCCACTCTGATTTGGAGCTGGAACGGAAGTTCCTCAAGGTTTTGGGAGGTGGGATCTGGTGGCGATCTTTGCTTCTCATGCGATATGTTTATCACAGTTTTGATGCTGATTTGTGTGTTCCTTCTACGATGGTGGATATGAATGAGGTTTTTTTGGTGATGGTTTAGAATTCTATATCTGTTATGGTTTTTATCTAGTTTATACTGGCCATGATGAGGTTATGTCAAGTGTAGTGTTCGGACGAGGAAGATGACGGTGGTGTTAAGCTGGCGATGTCACCGCTGGTAGTCTGGTGTCAGGAATCGGCTAAAGCAGTTGATGATGGCGTGATGTTTTCTGTTTTGAGTATGGTGGAGATGATGAAGCTTCTTTTGACAGAGGCGACGATGGAGGACGCCAGTAGAATCTCACCGACGATTTGGTTTTATGTGGAAATTGGTGCATCTCTGGGATAGGGTGGCTGTCGTGATGGGAGTGAGAATTGAGGCAGTACGTGAATCGAGATGTCTCATTTACTGAGATGGGCGATGATGACTTGAAAATTGAATTTTGTAGTTTAAAGGTTTCTTTGAAGGTGATATGGAGGTTTTTGGTCTGAGGTGAGGCTGGATTTTAATTTTTGAAGTTAGTAGGTTGTATGTTGACATCGAAGTGGGTTTGTGCGGGTGGTTTTTGAAGGTTTTTGTATGGTTATCACTTTTCCATAAAGTGGATTCATAAAAAAAATGGATTGATGAACATGAATTAAATATACTAGGGAGACCCATACTAGGAAACAAGCTCCAAGGAGGATTACATGGAAGGAGGAACCGACATCCCATCATTCAGTTTTGATTAAGGATCCAACATAACTGATTAAAGTGATAGAATCCACCCACCTTTGGAAAGCAGGAATGTGGGGCATGAAGCGTGAGCAATGTATGTCCCCAGTAGAAAGAATTGAAAAAACCCCTAATATTGATCCAAGTTTTGGTAATGTATTTTTTGAAAATATTTGGATTGAACAGAGGGTTATAATATTGGAACCTTAAGAATCTAGGTTTGAGGGGCACAAAACCAAATCCTCAGGTTCGTAATTTCATTTCTTCAGATAGAAAAAACTTGAAAAAATTTGTTACCAATAGATATCATACACCATCCATCGAACCCCCAAATAATCTATAATCACTATTAAATACAATCAAGCTTCCAAGGTAAGTCATTTAAGTGTGATGTTTACCGCCCAAGAATTGAATACTTACATTCCTCCAAATGCTCATAGGGTACTTTATGGTTCACCTCAAAAAAGGCGAGAGATCCATTTCTAACAATTATTTTATTAAAAGGAGGAGAATTGGTTCTAAGACCAGAGAATAAACATCTATTCATGGTATTATCAACAATAAAAACACACTTCAATTCTCCCAGAACATTCGCATCACTAGGTTCCCTACGATCATAAAATTTTGTCTTAACTGAATCTGAATTGGATAAAGCTACACCCACACCAAATGAAGTCTTTCAAGAATCTACAATGAAAACAACCTATGGATCAAAGTAGCACTCCGATGAGAAGGCCCTTAATTAATAGATCTTCAGTTGCCATGGAATCTCCAGACAAGCTCCATCAACATCCCACCCCATTATATTATTTATATTATTATTATATGAATTATAATAATTATTTATATTAATTATATTAGATATACTGTACAATATTATATTAACTATATTATATTAATTATATTATATTAACAATTAATTATATTATTTTTTATTTATTACTTTTTATATTATTAATCATTAATTATCATATTAAAGATATTATTGCTAAAAAATATTAAATGGTGTCTTAATATTTTTTAAATAAAAGGGATTAGGCTTTTTAAAATTTGGAAACTGGGATGGCTGGACACCAAATGAATTGATGCTCTTTCATTATTTTTATGAATTTTTAATTTTTTAGTTTGTTATACCTATATATATAGAACAAAATTTTAAACCGTATTTAATATTCCATTTTTTAATTTTAATTTTGGTTTTTTCTATTAAATATATATAAAACAAAATTTTAAAGAATATTTAAAATACTATTTTTTAATTTGGAATTACCAATATTAAAGTAATCAAAAAACATGACTAAAAACCCCACCGGGGACTCCCTTTTATAGGGTAAAGGGCCTTTGCATCCCTTATAGATTTTCCACGTGAGATCCGGTTTCACTTTGACTACATTGCAATAATAATATATTAATAATAATGAAACATGTATAATAAAATATAATTAAAAATACGAAAAATTAATATAAAATAAAATTAAAAGAAATAAAAATTAATATTATAAACAATAAAATGTAATAATATAATTAATATGATTAATAATTACTAAGATAAAAAATAATTAATAAAAATTTAAAATATAATTAATACAATAAATAATAAATAATAATTTAAAAATAATAATTAAAAATTAATATACTTAATATAATTAATAAGTAATAATATAATATAATTTAAATAATAATTAATATGATAAAAAGTAATAATTAATTTAATTATTAATTATTGTGATAAATAATTGTTAATAATATAAAAAACAATAAATATTAGTAGTTATAATTGATATAATTACTTATTAATATCATATAATTAATATAATTAACAAAATTAACATGATAAAAAGTAATAATTAATAAAAATTAATAATTAATAATTAATATAATTAATAATTATTTTGATAAATAATAATTAAAAATATAGAAATTAATTAATGATAATTAATATGGTAAATATAATTAATTAATATAATTGATAAATAATTAATAAAAATTAATAAATATTATATTTTTAATTATTATTTATCATATTTATTAACAGTTATATTAATTACTTATTATAGATAGAGAGGATTAAAAGTAACCAAAAAACACACAGACCGAGACACCCCTGTGGGTTAAGCCCCATCCCTCCGTACAAGGAATGAAAAACACCACCAAACCTATTTTATTATATATGATATCCTAAAGACCCATTGACCCGAAGACCACTACATGGCTTGAAGGCCTAGTGGCCTGAAGGCCTAAAATATGGCCTGAAGGTCCAATGGAGTAGCCTATATCATGTTGTGTCACCATTGGAATGCCTTTTCACCCCATTCCAATAGTCCTTGAATTGTGTCACAAGTCTGAATTTTGCATCACCCCTTCCAAGAATTGATGTATCATGCTACCCTTCGACTCGCCATGATAGGAAACCCATTTAACCAAAACAACCATGTGGGTAGAGGGACGGATAATAGGCGTTGGAACACCCATATAACTTTTATGAAACCCACATAATGATGCCTTGAGTGACTCTTAGGTGCATCACCTTCTTGTCATGCCGCATCATCTAATTGGTCTCATTGTTTAATAGTCACTGGCTGGGAATCCATCCATAACACATCAAAAATTCATAGGGATGGGTTCTGGTTGATATGATCCAATGCACCCATCTCTCCTTTGAGGCTGCCCACCCGGTAGCACCTGCATGTCACTATGCTGCACCACCTGACTATTGCATCAAACTATTTTTTGCGTCCCTTCATGCCAATTATTGTCCACAAACAGTGTCTCTAAGGCCCAATGATGGCCTGAATATCATTATTGGACCGAAGGATGTATGGCCTATAGGATTAAATACGTGGTCAAGAAACCTAATTCATGAGAATAGTTCTACAACTATAGTACCACTATCATACCTACTAGATTACTGCTATAGTAACATTAGAAATACTTTCCCCCAAAGTTGAAATTGGGTGTCAGATGCAAGATAAAAGGATGGTTACCACTCGGGAACCACCCCAACCACAATAATTATACTAATTATGTTAATTATATTTAATATTTTAATAATAAAAATTAATTATATTATTAGTAAATAATAATAATTAATTATATTAATATTAATTATAATAATAATAAATAATAATAAATTATATTAACCATAGACTATTTTAGATTTATAATAATAATAATTAATTATAATAATAATTAACTATATTAACTTTATTAATCATATTAATTATATTATTATTATAAAAATCATAATAATTAATTATATTAATAGGAACAACTCGAACTACAGTTTTAGAAAACCCAAATCCATGGCCCCTAAAATTTTATTGAAAATTAAACACAAAATACAAAGAAACAAGGAGATGCAAGTTCAAAAACATAGTACAAACAACAGCACCCACAATAGCACTCAGATACATGACAAGATTTACATCATTTATCTTTTTTATGAATATTTCCCCTACTCTCAGATCCTCTTTGATTTTCCAAGTGTCATCATCTCCTCCATTGGGGGGCCAACAGCAAAGTGGTTTGATCATCCATGTCAATGGCCTCTTCCTTATCACTTTGATAAATTTTGTTAGCCATAGCTAATTTAGAATGATGAGACTCTTGATAGGTATCATCATTGTCTTTTCCCCTAGGCAAGACCTGTTGTGCTGCAACATATATAAGAAAGAGATGTTTATTGGATTTATCTTCCTCTTTAGAGGGTGGGATTTCAATCATCACGTCCATGTTTTCATTGGAATCCTTGGAAACATCACCCTTGATTCTATACATTCCCTTCTAAATTGAAACATCAAGTCCAACTCCAGTTATCTTAGAAGCACATCTTCTTTTGTTGCTGAAACCGTCCTTCTCAATGGATTCAAGATAAATCCTATAAAATTTAGGGGAGTTAAAATACACCAAAAGAGAGAAAAAATTATGATTTTTTCAGTATAAGAATATACTTTAACCTTAGTTTTGAATGTAGTCACCCTACTATTGAGGACCTCTCCATCATTGTTTGCAGTTAGATGTTTTATGTGAGGATCAACCTTGAATATCATTTAAGATCCCATATTCTTTCCTTCAGTATAGGTACCCTATTCCCTTTTATTTTTCCTAGTATATCCATTATGGATAGGATCCTCAAGGAAAACCATCATAGGTACACCATTAACATGATTTTTCAATGGATTTTGAGGTCGAGTCCTTATTCCCAACATAAATTAAAAAATAAAAAAAATATCATGTGGACACCCACCTTTATCTATATTCTACATGATATTACTCTCATTGAGGTAAGAAACCAATGATGGAGCAGTATTAACAACATTAAGAACTAAAAGAAATCCCAAACTTACACTGCTGATCAAAGAATCCCTCATTATACATATTCTTCACCTTTTCATTTTGACAGTTCTCCATATTAGAAACCTCAATTTTACTATCTTTCATCCCTTGTATTAGGCCATCATTAAATGAATCCTTGTGTGATTGAGGGATATAATCCGGATTCCCTACAACCCAGACCTCAGGGTCCAATATAGAACAGGTTGAAACCTCAACTAATTCAATGAGTTTCGAGTGAAACTTTAGAGTCTTGATTTAATCTTCCATCATTGAAAACCAAATCTATTCCCATGCTTCATAGATTCTGAATGTAAAAGATATATACCAAAATAGACAACCCATATGTTTTACCCACATTGTTAATATGCACCCTACCATCAGTTTCTAGTGGAATATAAGAGTTATTAGATCCCCAATTTCTAGTAGAAACCATTCCATAGTATTAGTGAGAGGAATCTACATGAGGGACCTTTTTAGATGTATATTGAATTTAATTTTAAAATAAAGTAGAATCAAGAGGATTTTTAACATTCCCTATCCTAGAGGACAAAAAAATATCTTCCTAGAAATTAGTGAGATCTATGTATATATCACTACTGACTGAATCATCATCATCTCACTAAGAATTTTAACCAATATTTAGTTAAGGGTATGTATTCAAATACCTAATCTATACAAACTTATCAAATCTATAACCACTATGACCCTTTGATGTTGTATCACACTCAATAGCCTTCATTGATAGATCTTAAAAAACATCCCTACAATACATCCTTCCATTAACTTTTCTATTTGAAGAATCCATACCCTGTGACCCTTCCATACCTTTGAAAGATTTCTTATCTTGAAAAACATAAGGTTATAATATATCCATAAACATTTTGAATTAAAAATTTTCAATGAAGTGTCCAAACTTATTACATTTCATTAATTTCAGACCTTTTTGTAACCTCTCAATAGAGTGTCCAAGACAATTACATTTATCACATAAATAATGGATTTTCCCAAGTCAATTGATAGTTAAATTTGATGTTATCATAAAACAAAAAAAGTATCAATGAGGGGACAATTAAAATCAACCACCACCAGGACTATAGAAAAACAACCATATTAGTCAAGCTTTATTTCTTTATTAAACTTAATTAGAAGACCCATAGATATGGAAATGTTCCATAGTATTTTAAATTTCCGAAAGAACCACTTAAACACTCGATTCTAATCCATAATTGGGTGATTGAGAGTCTGGATGAATTTGGATAAAACAAAGGATCTTAGTCCCAGATTTATAAGAATCTTGGCTTAAGACAAATAACTCCAAGTCCCCAAACTTTCAGTTTTGTTTCATTAAACAGAAACAAAATTTGGTAAAACCTATTACAAATATAGGTATTTCTCTTGCCTCCAAAACCAAGGTATGGATGAGTAAAATTTTTACATCCTCAAGCATCTAAATACTAAACTTTGAATAAATAACCTATCGATCAAGGATTGAAAAGCAATAATCATTGAGTTAGTCCTCAAGAAACTTGGGATTGGCCTAAAAAATTCCATGGTTATATTTTGTATGACTATTTTCTATGAAAAAACGTGATAATCATAAAATATCCATGATTTCAAATCATTACCTATAACACCCCAAGATTTTATAGTATGTCTCTTCTTAAATAAATTCATTTTCTTTAATAGCTTGTGTTACACGCAACAACGAGTTCAAACACACCATGATCTATTATAACCTATCCATTAAAATAGAAAGAGTGAATAGTATTAACCAAATTATGTAAAATATAATGTTTAACATTCATTTTTTATGTTTTATAGACTTAATATAAGAAAAAATTCAATTTTATGCACAAAAGGAGTATTTTTCAAAAAAGACATTTTTACCGCTTTTTGATGGTGAAGCCATTTTAAATCTATTTTTTGTCAATTTTATAATTATATTTGACAAAATAAAATTATTATTTGGAATAAAGACATAAAAATTTACTTTTATTGAATTTTTGGTATTTTTCCGATAAATTTCATATTTTAGTGAATAATGAAAAATATTGTATTTTAATTCAAAACTTCTTTTTTGTCTAATTTATTTATATTGTTATGTATTATTATTTTAATTTATTTTAAAGTATAATTAGACTAAGTTTTTATAAATTAAACCAATTTAGGTTATTGGAATCAATTTAAAATTTAAATTAGATATAAAAACATTTCAAACTTTTGAACGTTTTACTTTAAAAACCCTATTTTTCGTTTTATCTGCGAAATTAATTTTAAATATAATTTTACCAATTATATGAATTTAAATAGGTAAAATGGATTCCAAATTTAGAATAAAAGATAAAAATTAGTTCATAAGGTCAATTTAATTTTTAGTTATAAAAAATTTACCATGGTAAAAAAATTATTTACTATTGTATAGGTAAAATGGTGACAAGGGTTAAAGTTAAAAGCAAAAAACTTAAGGTAACCAAAAATTGAAAAATTTAATGGGGTTTTAAGGTGTGTACCAACCCTAAAGAGAATAAAAAAAATAATTTAAATCATAATTCATTGAAATTAATCCCACCTCAGTGTGGTTAGCTTTAAATATAAAATAGTTAATAATTTAATCACTTGGACCCACCTCTCCTCAAGTATAAATACCACCCCTCCCATACCCATTTCGACCCAAAAAGACATTTATCTACTAAAATATATACCCAAACCTCTCCCAATCACTATACCCATGTTCAAGTGCTTCTGGTCTCACCAAAATACCAAATCCAAGGTCCTCAAGGGTCTTTCAAGGAGGTGATATTCAAGATGCAATTTTAGTACCTCTCTTAATTTCTTTTCTTTTTATACTTTCTCCTAAAATCCTTCATCCGTAAATGAATGACAAATAAATAATCATTTATATAATTGAGTGCTATGTTTATAATGGAATATATCATATACATTTCATTTCTCACGTCCTCTTATTCAAAGAAATGAAATTGTTGTCCAAGTTATACCGATTAATCGATTTCGTGAGTATTGTTTTTGTTCCTTTTCCATTACCACCATAATGGATGGTATTCAAACTATTTTTATGGTAAAATGAAATTTTAATATATAAATTATAATCTATTATAATATTATATAAATTTTATATTAAACATACCTTCATGTTTTCCATATTGTGGATATTCGACAACATTGTTCGTGGAAGTGTGGACTACCGCCCACTCGAAGTGATGTGATTCGTTCACACTATACATGGAACGTATTAATGATAATTTTAATAAAAATATGTAACATAAATGAAATATATATGAAAATATAATAATAATATACATATTTATCATTCAATTTTTCATATTTTAATACGATAAAGAAATGAAAGTAGCGTTTATGTGTACGCCCGACCAACCATCTCTGTGAATAGTACATTTTATTTCTTGTCTCCAAACATTATATATTATTCTAAATACATATGAAAAAAATATATAAGATAATTAATTCATGGTTTACATTATGGATATTATTAAATCATGATCTAATTAATAGAAAAAAACAAATAACAATTCAAAACATACTCAAGAAACTAGGCAATTAACACCCAAAATAGTGAAAATAATTGAAGAATGTTAACAAAAAGGTTATAAGATATTATAAGATAATAAAATATGATATAATAAATATTAATATAATTTTTTAATATTTTATTAAGACTCCTCAAACCATTATATAAGAGGTTAAAGGATGATCACCCAAAAGGAATCGCAATGGAAGAGTTAATTCCACAATATCATTATTATTCGAGATTGTTTATTCGTAAGTATTTATTGGGAAATATTTATCATCCATGTCCATATTTCTTAAATTTTTTTTCGAAATTAATCTTTTAATGGTCTTATTTAAGGTAATATTTAACTAATATATCGTTTTAAATGTTTCTAATATTTATTCCTCTAAATCTTTCTCATTCATGTCCATGTTTTCAAAATGGGTTTTATGGATTTATTTATAAGGACATGAATATTTTTAAACGCTATTTTTTGAATTTATCTCAAAATTTTCCAAGTGTAATGGGACACTTTTATTTCTAAAATATATTTTTCAATTTCTTTTTTATAAATGTGTGGATTATGAATAAGTTATTTCAATAAAAAATGGTATTTTTCTAAAGAAATTTTATATGTTTTTAATAGATTATTTTCATCTATGTAAAAATCCTTTGTTGAATTTTAGTATTAATTGAGGTTGATTGTTTATAAAATATACCATATTTTATTGAAGGGTTTATGATATATTTGACTATGGATGTGCTATTTTTATACCATTCATGTATTATGGTTAATGTATTAATATTTTGTATGCTAAGTTTTAATATGAATGTTTATGTTTCACCCTTTTAATATGAGGATTGTATTCGACTTAGTAAGTGATGGGTGGGGACCTCTATAGCCCCTCGATTCATCAGTAGTTCCCATGAGATAATCTAGTAAGGGTTTTTACCAGATTATATATGGTCTTGGAATGAATCCCTGATGGTGTGGTTTTGATTTCCAAAATTATGAATTTTATCATTATGAGATTAGTTATTGATATTACATGTGATTATTCGACTAGTAGAATATATATGTGAATGTTTAAATGGAATTATATGATTTATTATTGCTATAATATTCTGAAGATTTTGTTTAAAAGTCTTGTGTTTTAGTTTTATACCTTACCTTAAAAGTTTATGCTTATTCATGATAGGTTTCACTATATTGTTTATCCTTACTGAGAATATGAGATCACACCTTTCTTATGTTTTATTTTCCCAGGATGAAAATATGTGTATTATGATTGATATGAAGGGTTAATCTAGGTGAATAATGGAATTCTCAAATCATTATCTATGTTTTATTTTATATTATGAATTTCATTACAAAGTTCATGCATGTAATCTATTTTCTAAGACTGCTAAACTGATCGGTCATTCAGGATTTGATTCCTTGTAATTATGACAATGTATTGAAATAATGAACAGATCCAGGCTTCTGGGGTTGGGGTGTTACAGTTGGTATCAAATGATGTTTAGAGACAACCTTGGAAATTATATTTAGAAAACATAGATTAGGGAACATAACCCTAAAATAGATGTTGAAGATAAGTATAGAAGAACATCCTAGAATTTTTGTAATGTATAGATTATGTGGGTATTCCTAGAACATATATAACTATATGGATACTATAATTTGATGTGGTTTTGGTACGGATGTACCTAGGAGTAACAACTCCGACAAGGTGTTCTGGTCCTAACTCAGGGTAACATGGTACATAACAATAGTCCTTAATGCATACCTGGTTTGACACTCCCAAGGGATATGCTTAGGATAATTCAAATTTTCTTTATAAACCATTGTGATGGATTTAAAGGTAAATATGTACATAAAGAAACCATATTTATGATTATGAGATTAGATATGCATAAATTTTTTAATTTATGTTATGTATTTTGAAATTACACATTATTATTCATAACCTAATATAGTTAATGTAATTGTTTAGAAATGGAACCTTATGGAAGAAATGGAAATCGTATCAATCCACAAAATCCATGTAGGGATTTACATCCTTTCCAAGATAATGATGTTGGAGCTAGAGTTGCAACTAGTGATGAGAAACTTATAACTGCACTTGGACAGTTGACTTAGGTTATGAATAATAACCTTACTGGTATAGAGAATCCTAATCCACAAGGTGGGGGAACAATTTTAGACCACTTCATGAGACAACAACCTCCAACATTAAATGGAACTACAAATACATTTATATCTAAACATTGGATACGTTCTTTAGATAAGATATTTCTTTCTTTAAGAAGCAACGAAAGGGAGAAGGTTTTCATGCTAGTTTAACATATATCAGGATATGTGGATTAATAGTGGTCACTAATTTAAAACATGACGGAAGATAAATAAATAGAAAATATGTAATAGAGGGAGTTTAAATAAATTTTATAAGAAAAATAATTTCCTCATGAACAATGAGCTGATATAGAGAGACAATTTCTGAGTCTGAGGTAGATGGAGGATGAGAATGTTGAAAAGTATGAAGCTAACTTTATAAGGTTAGTAAGACATGATGAAAAATATTTACATAACCCAAAAAGTAAGATTGGTCAATTATTTTATGGGTTAAATCCATTTCTTCTAAATACATTATTCTCCTGAACTTTCTCATCATACAAAGATATTGTCTCATGTTATATCAAGATAGGGAAAAAATCATCAAAGTCTTATGACTTTAAGGGAAAGAAAGAGAAGAAGAGAACGATGGAGAAAGAGATGGATAAAGGGAAAAAGGGAAAGAAGGATTTTACCATATTTGATAATTTTGGGAAGAAACACCCTATTACTTGTCTAAAAGTAATGTGAGTTTGTTACAAGTGTGGAGATAAAGGTCAATAGGCTCGTTATTGTAAGGGAATGAAAGAAGCTGTAAATGTGAAATGATATAATTGTAATGAGATGGGACATTATGAAAAATATTTTCCAAAGTGGAAAGGACATATAGATCAAAATAATAAATGGGATCAAGGTTAACCATATATTGTTACTACAGTTGAAGTGGAATAATTAATGTATTTTTGTTTTTTGATTAAAAAATTATGTTATTATATTCTGTTGACAAGAATAAAGAGATATATAAGTATTGTACTATATTAATTTTCTTAGAGTATTTAGAATCATTAACATTTTTATTATGGTTTTGAAGGTGATAAAATATTAGATACGTGACAACAAGAGCTGCATTACGTTATTTGGGGAATTTTATGTTAAGAGTGATTTTAGAAATTTAGAGATCTTTTTGGACTGTTAATTTGGAAAGAAGTGTTTTGGATGAGTCTAAAATTTGGAATGGATTATGTTGAATGATGGATATTATTGTTTAAAATTAAAACATTTCTTAAGGTCATTTTTTTAATGTTATAATAATATATAGTTCTAGAGAAAAGACAACATGCAGGTCGGGTGAAAACCCATCGTGTCCAGAAAAGCCACAGGACTTGAACTCACTGTCAAATTGAAATAGGGTGAATCACCTAATATGGTCCTACATGATTGTCTGGTTAGTATAACATAATTTTATTTTTTTAAAATGGTATTTCAGATGAACTATAAGTTCATTTTTGTAATCTTATACATTTTAGATAAATAAAATATTTTTGAATATTATTATCATTGGGATAGAAATATATGTTTTTTGTTGGATGAAACTTTACTTGTCATGTTTTTATATTTTCTTATGTTCTTAGTTTAGGTAGTAAATGAATTCCTCAAAAAATTGAAACAATAAATTATTAGATTTATTTTCATAATGATAAATCAACAGCCTTTTAACCTGTCATTGATTTATGGTTTTGTGATTGTAGACTTTATTATGACCATTTTCTGTATCACTATCCATCCAAACCTGATCATTTTATTTCTCTTACATGTCCCATTTTTCAATTTCTACTAATTTTTTTCCTACCCTAAATCCTAATTTTATGGTAACCTTCTCATTTCCCCTTTCCTCTTATTAAGAGGAAGTTTTATTAACCTTATTTTCGATGTGGGTTTCCCACAAAGGAATTTTCATGTATAAAAATTTAATTTATGAAGTGAAATTTAAAATTGTGAGGGATAAATTTATTGATGGAGTATAGAATGTAACAAACCAATATTTTATAGTATGTCTATTCTTAAATAAATTTATTTTTAATAGCTTACACTACAAGAAACACCGATTTCAAACACATAATGATCAATTATAACCTAGCCATTAAAATAGAAAGATTGAATAGTATTAAACAAATTATATACAATATAATGTTTAACACTCATTTTTTGTGTTTTCTAGACTTAATATAAGAACAAATTCAATTTTACGTATAAAAGGAGTATTTTTCAAAATAGGAATTTTTACCGCCTTTTGATGGAAAAAAAATTTTAAATATAGTTTTTCTCAATTTAATAGATTATATTTAAAAAAATAAAATTCTCATTTTCAATTTGGAAATAAAAATTTACTTTGGTTGAATTTTTGGTATTCTTATGATAAATTTCATATTTTAGTGAATAGTGAAAAATACTACATTTTAATTCCAAATTTCTTTTTCTTCTAATTTATTTATATTGTTAAATTATAATTTTAATTGATTTTAAAGTATAATTAGACTATGTTTTTATCAATAAATTAAATTTAGGTAATTGGAATCAATTTCAAATTTAAATTAGATATAAAAACACTTCAAACTTTTGAACGTTTCACTTTAAAAATCCTCTTTTTCGTTTTGTTTGTGTAATTTATTTTAAATATAATTTTCCAAATTATGTGAATTTAATTAGTTAAAATGGATTCCATATTTATAATCAGAAGTTAAAAATTATGTTATGAGTTCAATTTAAATTTTGGGAATAATAAATTTACCATGGCAAAACATTATTTATTATTGTATAGGTAAAATGGTGACAAGGGTTAAAGTTAAAAGGTAAAATCTTAACATACCTAAAAATTATGAAATTTAATGGTTGGTTGAAGTGTGGATCGAACCCAAACAACTTAAAAAATTTAATTGAAATTATAATTTTTTTTAATTAATTCAACCACAATGTGGTTAGTTTTAAATACAAAATAATCACTAATTTAATCACTTGAACCCACCTCTCCTCAAGTATAAATACCACCCCTCGTCTCCTCATTTTGACACAAAAATCCTTGTAGCACCTAAAATATCTTCCCAAAACCCTAGTAATCACTATCAAAACTTCCAAGTGCTTCTATTATCACCAAAAGACCAATTCTAAGTTCCTCAAGGGTCTTTCAAGGAGGTGATATTCAAGAGGTAATTTTATCAAAGTACCCCTCTTAATTTATTTTCTTTTTATACTTTCTCCTCACCTTATTCATATATCAATGAATGATAACTAAATAATCATGTATATATTTGAGTGTTATGTTTCTAATGCAATATCACATATCCATGACATTTCTCAACTCCTCTTATTCAAAGAAACAAATTTTTTTCCCAATTTATACCGGTTAATCGACTCCGTGAATATTATTTTTGTTCTTTTTCCATTATCACCTTAATGGATGGTCTTAAAAATATTTTTATGGTTGAATAATATTTTAATTTTTAAATTATAATATATTTTATATTCTTTAAATTTTATATTAAGCATACCTTCATGCTTTCTATATTGTGGATATACGGTAACATCGTTTGTGGAAGTGTGGACTACCACCCCCACAAAGCAATGTGATTCGTTCACGCTATACATGGAACATATTAAAGATAATTTTTATAAACATATATAATATATATGAAATATATATTAAACTATAATTATATTATAATTATATATCATTCACTTTTCAAGATTTTAACATGACAAAGAAATGAAAGTAGCATTCATGCGTACGCACTACCAACGGTATCCATGAACAATGCATTTCATTTATTGTCTCCAAACTTTATATATTATTCTAAATACATATGAACTCAATATATAATATAATAAAGTCTAGGTTTAAATTCTATAAATGATTCAATCCTGATCTAATTAATAGAAAAAACAAATAACAAGTCAAAAGTTACTCAAGAAACTAGGCAATTAACATATGAAATAGTGAAAATAATGAAAGAATTTTAACAAATAGGTAATAAGATAATATAATATGATAATATATGACATCATAAATATTAATATTTTTTTAATATGTGATTAACACTCTTCAAACCATTATAATGGAGGTTAAAGGATAATCAACCAAAATGAATTGCAAGGTAAGGGTTAATTTCGCAATCTCATTATTATCTGAGACTGTTTATTTGTAAGTTTTTATTGGGACATATTTATCAACCATTTCAATGTTTCATAAAAATGTTTTCGAAATGAATATTTTAAAGGTATTATGTAAGGGAATAATTAACTAAGACATCTTTTTAAATGTTTCAAAGATTTATTCCTCTAAATCTTTCTCATTCATGTCTATGTTTTTATAATGGGTTTTATGGATTTATTTATAAGGACATGAATATTTTTAAAATGTTAATTTTTGAATTTCTATAAATTTTTTAAAATTTTAATGAGACAATTTTATTGAAAAATATATTTTTAAATATATAATATTTTAAATGTAGGGATTTTGAATAAATTATTTCAAAGAAAAATGGAATTTTTCTCAAAAAAAATAATGGTTTTTAATAGATTATATTTATCTATGTCAAAATACTTTGTTGGTTTTTATGATTAATTGAGGATGATTGTTTATATAGTATAAAATATTTTATTTAAGGGTTTATGATATATTTGATTGTGGATGTGCTGTTTTGATACCATTCATGTTTTCTAGATAATGTATTAATATTTCATTTGTTATGTTTTAATATGAATGTTTAAGTTGTTTATGCTTCAACCTTTACATGAGTAATGTATTTGACTTTTTAAGTAAAGGGTGAGGCTCGATATAGCCCCTATATACACTGGTAGGTCTCATGAGACAACTTAGTTTCGGTTTTTACCTGCTTATGTATCATCTTAGCACAAGGCCTTGATGGTATGGTTATGATGCCCGACATTATGCGTTATCTCAATATGAGATTAGTTATTGATATTACATGTGATTATTTGACTACAAGAATATCCATGTGAATGTTTAAATGGAATTATTTTATTTATTATTGCCATACTATACATTAGATTAATTTTAAAATTCTTGTGTTTTAGTTTTATACCTTGCCTTAAATGTTTATGCTAATTCATGATAGTTTCCGCTATATTTTTTGTCCTCAATGAGAATCTTAGCTTACCCATTTCTTATGTTTTATTTTCTAGGATGCCAAGATGTGTATTATGATTTATATACAGGGTTAATCTAGGAGAATAATGGTGTTCTCAAAGCATTATCTATATTGTATTTTATGTAATTAATTGTAATGTAAAGTTCATATATGTAATCTATTTTCAAAGACTTCTAAACTGATTGGTCCTTTAGGATTTGATTCCTTGTAATCATTCCAATGTATTAAAATAATACACTAGATTTTGGATTCTGGGGTCAGGGTGTTACATTACTAATCTTTGGTTCCTAAAAGAACTTTGATATATCTTAGATCATCAGATCTATATAGGGAACCACTTAATTTTCTATAATAGGTTTCTATCCACTATTTGAAGCTAACACACCTTGAAAAAGTCCTTCATCAACCTTCATAGACTAATAAAAAAATCTTGAAAATCAATTATATTAATCAGATAATTACTTTATATTATTTATAATATTAATTATAATTCATTTTTATGATATTTTATTTTAATAAAAAATATATATTTATTTAAATATTTTTTGTAATACTGGAAAAGTTAAAGCGAATACCACATAAAAAGTCCATAAGTGATATCATGGACCCTTTCCATTTAAAAGGGAGTCCTAGGTGAGGTTTTTATTTATATTTTGAGATTAATTTAATACTGGTAATTCTGAATAAAAAAAGCATTTTAAATACTATTTAAAATCTTATTACATACATATATAACAAAACAAAAGAAAATAAAAATAAGTTTTTTTTATTTTATAAAATGTATTTTAAATACTTTTTTAATATATATATATATATATATATATATATATAGAATAAAAGAAATATATATTTTTTAAAATACCATAAGAGCATCAAAATAATTAAAACTCATGGCTAAGAATCAATTCTTTTGAAACTCAGCCATCCCAATTTCAATAATTTTAAAAACCCTATCCCATTTATTTATTTTTTTAAAAATAAATTTAAAATATTTATCCATAACATAACAAATGGTTAAATTATTTAATGAAGGGTTTTTAAAAAAATATTTTAAAGATGAGGTTCCATCTAAAAATTTCCCCAAAATGTGTTTGGATTTTGCAATAAAGAGAGTACACTATCCCAAATATTGTCTTCTTTACTATTGAAAAATGTTCTTTTATTAGTGATAAAACATACCTTTTATCAGTAAGGTAATAGAACAAATTATCATAAATTATTTATAATTATTTTCAAAAAATTTTGAGGTAAAAAAATATGTTACACCACCACCACATCTCAAGACATCACCCATATTCCAACCATGCATGTATCCATAGACACACAACCCCACACATGTGAAATTATAAAATAATTCACTATTAGTGGGATTCTAGACTCTTCTGTGAATATTTACAACATGAAAACTCTAATATGTACTCTTTAATATATATATATATATATATATATATATTATTTATAATTATTAGTTAGATATAGAAATGAATCTAATTTTTTATTAGTTATTTTTTTTTGTATTCACATGATTTATATATTTATAACTCACCATGATATATTGTTTTTTATTATTTAGTCTATTATATTCATATTTTTGAACTTATTAAGTTCATTAATTATTTTTTAATCTTATGCGAGATTCCCTATAAATTTTATGTGAGGACTTTACCCATTTTTTTATTCTTATGTGGCCTCTAGTTGATAATATGTGGGGATTTTACAGTTTTATGTCCTGCTACATGGATACTGATTAATCATTATTGATACGATTTTTTAAGCTGAAAAATAATTATTTATGTCCATTTAATCAGATATTGGAGTATTGTAATTGTACGTGAGTAGTGATTTGTGTGTTTTAATCACACGTGAACCATAATTCACCTTATGTGAGTGTTCAGTTTCACCTTACGGGAGATGTTTTTCCCAGCTATTTATTATTACTTTATATACATATATTTTTTATTCTAATGTTGTAGGTTTTTTCTCTAAACATGGTTCTTGGGATTCACCTTACATAGATCTTACACAAATCCCATTTCATTTGAGGTTTTTAGGTGTCTCTTGTGGATATCATTGGATTTAGGTTGTTATGACTTGTTTAACTACATCCATCAAATTTTTCTTGGTTGTTACTTCAAAAAAACATCTTATGGTTCTTTATAATATCCCTTATAACCCATAATATGTTGGGACTTTTTGATATTATTTCCATATAGTTCAAACCAGAGAAAATAGAGTGTGAAATATATCATTGCGATGAAGCACTTCATCCATGCCAAGCTACGCCTTCAGCCATACTGTTTTCATACCAAGATCATCCTTGAACTTTAATCCCACGGTGATTAAAATTTTGTATCTATATGTATCTCATATGATTGTGATTTTGTGATTTTTATAACTTAAATCTAGAATAAGTGGGTTTTGGGAGTTGTTTTTTCAAGCAAATAAATGTTTAGAGCACATCAGAATTGCCTATTAGGAATAGAGAGATCATTTTTTTTCATAATTAATGAATAATACGAGATTCACATAGTGAATAAAATCTTGAATGATGGTATTAAGTAGGATATTAATTGACTATTACATTAGAACCAAGAATTCAGGATCATCATAAAAATTTTATAAATAATTTAAAGATAGATTAATAATTACTTTGTCTTGTAATTCATTCTTCATTGATGAATATGATGATTTGTTAACATTGTAACATCATTTAATCACATGAATAAATGGTATAATCCCTTTATTAGTAATCCACATTTTCACCACTAACCTTTGAACATCACTGTATAATTACTTAGTTTCTAGTGCAAAAGATCCTAACACCAGAGTTGTTCATCATAGATCTATATTAGAATTTATTTGGGTGGAAGGATTCTTTTTCTTCACTCTTAAATTGAGTGTATGGTAGAGGAGGATATACCTCCATTCTTAAAATTTTTAAAAGAGATAATATTTATAGAGTTTGAGGTATTATCAATAATTCATTACGCACAATGAATGGATAGGTATGCATAGATTGTCATATCCAGGTTTAAATTGAGATAAGGTTAGAAAATAATAATTTCATTATAGACCTTATTATTTTTATTAATCCCCATTAAACCCAAAGTATAAATAATAATAAAATTATTATTATTTGTTTTAAATTAATTAAACTCATTGATAAAATAAATATTTTTTTATTGAATAAATAATTTAATATTTATTTAAATAATATTTAGTATAACATTTCTTATCATAAAATTAAACATGATTTACCATCATAATCAATATTTAGTGATCCTTGAATAATGAATATTTATTTAATAAATAAATATGAATGCATTATTTGGAAATAAATAAATAAATACTATAATCACTAAAATGGGGAATAAATATTTATTAAATATTAAACTCACAAAATTTTCTCTTGAATTACTGGTGATTGAATATATGCGATACAAAACATGAATAATTATTAAACTGCATATGAAAATAATATTTATCAAACATGTTAGATCTATATATAACTTAACTAAAATTTTAGATACACTTAGTGTGTGACCCACTAGGCCCCTTTATTAGAGGAATTAGGAAGAATGACTTAAAGTCCAAGGTTAGATTCATCAACATGCCAAGACACCCATATAAAAAGAAGTCAATGTTTTAATGACATACAACCTCATATGAACACTCACTATGTAATTTAATACCTTTATCATGATATTTCTAATCAAGTATGTTTTATGCTGGTTTCATCAACCTATGTGATCAATGTATCTTTCATTTTCTTTTCAAAAATTAAATTAATGGTAGAACACAAGGTCTATGGATTTAATTAAGAAGTTTAATTTCCATCAAAGGACCTAAGAAATAAAATTACATTAATGAAAAAAATGAAAAAAAATCTTTTCTCACATTATTCGTTAATTACATATCAACCACGATGAACCCAATACACCCAACTTCCCTATGAACACATGTCATCATAGTTTACAAAAATACATAAAATCCCATGAATTATTATATAAATTAATAATAAACCTAAATTATAAATATAATTACACATATAAACATACTATAAGATCTAGTGACATGTATAAATGTGTATTTTCTACTAGAAGGTAAAGTTCTAATAATATCTTTTCACGAGACTACCAATGATGAAATTTATGAGAAGAAGTCTCAATGACTAATGATCCCCCTACCCATTATTTACTATATTATTTTTTTCCTATCAAATGATATCATAATGCTTTATAATTTATATTTAAAAACACTATCATGGAACTTCTAGGTCCTTATCATAGTAGGGAACCATTATAACCTTTCAATGTGACAGTTACCCTTAAAATATTATCACATACTATGTCATGCAGAAGAAAAATCATGATGCAATTAAAAATTTATTAATATTCATAGTACATGAATATTTTTCATCATAAAATATATTGAAGTTAGTTTAAGGGAACCAAATAGAAAATTATCCCACCTATACTAGAGATAACTGTTAGAAACATTTAGTTTTCTATCTATCACATGATATTCATGATTTTTCTATAATAAATATTTTGTCAACGGGTATTATACAATATATTCTATAGAAACACTTCTCCCAATGACTTCAAATCTATGAGAAAAATCCATCAAGAGGTTATACTTTTAGAATATGTTTTTTTCCATTAGTGTGACCTTGGCTCCTTTGAAAGATCCACCACTGTAATGTTATCACAAAATAGTGTGATAGAATCTTTCATATTATGAACCACATCAAGATATTTCATAAGGTTTCATATAAAAATTGATTATTTAACTACATCAGAAGGTGTTACATGATCATAATATACTATGTAATCAACAATAAATAACTTCTTTGAAATCTTCTAGCTCAATGATCCTCCATTGAGACTGAAGAAATGTATTTATTATGACTTCAAATAATTCTGATCATTATTAAAGAAAATTTATAAATAAACCCCGATGAATAGCTCTTCACCTCCTAAAAAAACTAGGCACATATACTTAGTTATCTTCAGATACAGTAGGATAGCCTTAACAAAAAAACAATGCAATTAAACTAGATCATATTGATATCTTCTTACCATGCTCAGAGGGTAGTCAACATCAATACTATTACATAACATGATGTACAAGATTAATCCTGTCAAAAAAGTGTATGTTATCTTACCCATTCTCTCTATTTCTTGTTGTGTTTGAGGAAACTTTTTTGGAAAGATGTATACCATGCGACAATAGAGAAAATCCCCCATTGAATTATACCATACTAAATCTATTTAGTATATGGTCAATATATGTACATTGAGTTATCCCAAGCAACCTCTTGGATCTATCATAAATGATATTTTTTCCAAATATATAGTCTACTTTCAACTAAGTCCTTCCTAAATGAGAACTTGTTCAAATATTCATTAACTAACTATAATTCTTGTATGTAATTTCCAATAAGTATTAAGTCATTAATATAAACTACTATCATGATGAACGAACTTTCACAAAATCTCTTATAAACACAGTATAACATATCGCCCCTCATCATTGTATTGAGAAGGCAATGGAATGATAGTAAAATTTAGGTGACATCCCCAAGGTTCCAAAGGATGGTAATAAATGTTTTGGGATTCATGAATAGCGAGGGATGATTTTCCATTTTGAATGAAAACACCCAACCAAAAGTACTGATATTAGAACAATTACATGATGCATGTCAATAGTGTTTCACAATTAAATAATACCAATGGTACAGTACAACCAAACCACAATAATCTAGAATTATAGTACCAAGAGAAAGACTAAAGAACAAAACCCAAAGATCCCATGACACAAATACACATCTCTACACCAAGCTCCATGCTCCAAGAACCAAACGACCACCATACATCATGATGAACCACTAATGAAATGAGATGCTTTACCCTTACCTATGTCTTGGAGTACCACATCTTCAAAATCACCAAAGTGCCAAGGTAGGGGGTGAGTAATAATACTCAGTTGGTTTTCCCCAAATGAATTCCCTACACATTCCACTAGGATATAACAAGTTAACAAAATTATATAAAACAATTTGTATTAATCCGTTGAAATAGTTCACAATTAACAATAATCCAAACACATCCTTACCTAAAGTAATTCACCCAATTCAATAAAATTACAAAGAAACAACTAAACAAGTCTTTATCCATTCTCCCCATTCCATATTGGCACAACCCAATTCACCTTGCATGGATACACACACATTTAAACCATAATAACCATTTTTTCACTCACTTGATCTCAACATTACCATTTAAAGTGGAGATTAATGTCTAACCTCATCCTATTTTTATTGAGGTACTTCATGCCCACATTCCAATCCTTGATTATGGTCATTCATGCCCACTATCTATCCCATCCAACCCATTCTTAGACCACACAAGACAACAATCATAACAATAAATATTTACCAAAACCATATCAACACACAATTTCCAAACCAAACAATCCCTTAAGAAACTCAACACTTCCAACACAATCAATAAACATTTCAATAAGACCAAAATTATTGAAAATTCTCTTAAACCACATTCATACCAAATATAATTTCAATAAAATAACCCTTTTTATTGAAAACCATTTTTCTCAAACCATTTCCCAATAATCTACTATGCTAACGATTTTAAAATTATCATTTTAAAATCTAACATCAAGAACATTACACAACAATAATCCATTTTCCCCAAATCCAAAAAACATTACAAAATAGGTGTCAAACAAGATTCTCACATAAAAAAATCATAAATTTCAGGAAACAACCATTAATTTGAAAATTAATCCTTATAGTTCTACCAAATGGAGATGAGAGTGAATCCACCTACCTTAAGGTTTGGTAAAATCAGCCCACCACCCAAACTCACACCAAAACTGGGTAAAATCTCCACAAAACTGCCTTATATCCCTTTCCATAACATCAACAAGCCCAAAAATTACCATTTTAGGAAACAAAAAACCTATATCTACATGTGATGGATGTAGATCTAGAAAAAAAAAGAAAGAGAGAGTGATAAAACTAGATCTAAGTAAAATCAATAAACAACCAAGAGATAAGACTTATCAGATGAGAATTACCTTTATAACACCAAGAAAACCCTTCAAAATGCCTCTAAGATGAGTGAAAGAGGTGCCCTAACCCCTGAGAAGAGAAAATCCTGAGTGGGGTTTGAGTGGGAGAGGAAATGGATGCTTTAGGGTGAATATTAAGTGATCTATTTTTTTAAAAAACCCCAATTTTTAATGCTACACATAGTTATCTCACCCGATTAGACAAACCAATGCCAGCAGTGTGAGTTATACTATCCTAAAGGTTGCCCCACATGGTTACATCGCACAACTAGACAAACTGTGAACTAACCTTGTAGAATCCCAATATCTCAAGTATCACAGTTTAATTGGGATGGTCGCACGGTTCCGAAACCACATGCTTTAACCGTGCACCCACCCCTTTGCCTCTTCCTCACTCTGCATGGTTACCTGGGTTTGTTTCACAGTTTCCACTAACCATGATCAAAATTTTCACCCCTATAGAAGCTTCCAAACCTTCCCAAAAACTTTCAAAACTATCCCAAACATTACCCAACCACTTTAATCACATAAAAAGGCATAGAAAAAGGTTACATACCTCAAACCGGGGGTGCTAAATTCTCCTCACCATTTGAATTCCCATCCCTAGAATATAGAGAACCATCACTTTGCTGAAAGAGCATAGGACATTTCTCAACCATCTCTTTATCCTTCTCCTAGGTCTCCACCTAAATATGACCATGTTTCCACAAAACTCGAACTAAGATAATGTTTTTATCATGAAATACTTTCTATTAACTATACACAATCCACACTGGAACAAGCACCAATGAAGCATCAAAATCTAGCTCAACATGATCCCAATGAATCACATGGTCATGATCTGGTTGATACTTTTTCAACTGAGACACATGAAACACATTATGTATTGCACTGAACTGTGGTAGTAATGCCAACCGATAAACCACCTATCCAACCCGCTCAAGTATCTCAAAAGGTCCTATAAACCATGGAGATAACTTACCCTGCTTATCAAATCGACGATGTCTCAAACTTTGAGAGATTCACAAGAACACATGATTACCCACCTTGAATGACAACGACCATTGATTATGGTCCACATACGATTTCTGATGACTCTCAACTGTCTCCATTCTCTTCAAGATCAACTTAATCTTCTCCATCTTCTCCTGGACAAGGCTCGGTCCAACCATTGAAGTTTCACCTATTTCCACCCAACATAGCAGAGGATGACATGGATGCCTATAAAATGATTCAAACATAGCCATATGTATAGAGGTATGATAACTGTTATTCTAGAAGAACTCAACAAACAACAAGTGCTCCTCCCACAAGCCTATAAAATTCCTCACACATTCCCTCAACATATCTTATAATGTTTTTATCATCCTTTTATATTGACCATCCATATGAGGATGATATACCATGCTCATCTTCAACTGAGTCCCAAGGTATCACTGTAATTATTTCCATAAATGTGATGTGAACAACGGGTCTCTATTCGATATAATCAAAATGGGTAAACCATGCATCTTTACCACCTACCAAATATAGATCTTTGATAGATCATTAACCAAATGATAGGCATAAATAGGGATGAAATGGGACTACTTTTTGAGCAGATTCACTATCACCCATATGGCATCGTGCATTCTGACCCTTATTGGGAGACCTATAACAAAATTCATAGCTATATGCTCCCATTTCCACACTGGGATAGGTAAAGACTACAACATACTTTCTGGTCACTAATGCTCTACATTTACTTGATGAAAAGTCAATCATCTCAATAAAAACTCATCCAAATTCATTTTCATACCTGGACACCAAAACTTCTCTTTCAATTCCTTATACATTTTCTAGATTCTAGGATGAACAACACATCTCAAATGATGGTAATCACTAAGGAGTTGTTCCTGAAAAGGAACCGATACATCCATCTAATTTAGAATGAACAACACTAAATTCCCATCTGGTTTTCATCCCTTAATGGTCTCCCCACCATTGAGTTTCAACCTTATAGCCACACACTCTGAATTAGACATCTACACCTCTTTAACCAAACCACCCAAGTCCAGAACCAACTAGACCAGAAATAAAACAACTGCATCATCCCAGTCTTCACATTCCAATCTCATGTCGACTATAACCAACATTAACTACCATTGATTTGATGCCCATTTCACTACTTGAGAATATGGATTTCTACTTAATACATCCACCACTGAATTTATTTTACTCGGTGTGTACATTAAGTTGAGGTGAAACATTTGGAGATACTCCATCCATATCCTCTACCTCAAATTAAAATCTATTTGTAAGAAAATACGCTTCAAGTTATTCTGATCTATATACACTTTTAATTTCTCAATGAAGATAAATTATGCCACATTTTCAAATAATGAAATACTACCACCAACTCCAAATCATGTGTTGGGTAGTTATTCTTATGCAGCCTCAACTACCATGACCCATACGAAACCACAAGATACCCTTTCATGATAACACATCCCAATAATAATCCCAACACATAAAAATACACCACATATCCTTTCCCTGGTTTTGAAAAAACCAAGTATGGTTATGATTTTAAAAGATCCTTAAGCTCTTCAAAATATTTCTGGAACTTCTCATTCCATTGAAATGGAACATTTTTTCTTATCAAAGCTACCATCAATGATGGTAATCATGAGAATTAAATAAAAAAGAATCGATAATACCTTTCTAGACCAAGGAAGCTTTGTATCTCAAAAAACAAAATTTTTGGTAGTTTTCAAGAGATAAAAACCTCTATCTTCTATGGATCCACTAAAACACCTCTCTGAGAAATAACATAGCCCAGAAAACATACCTCTTGTATCCAAAAGTCACACTTTGACAATTTGGAATACAATTAATGGTCTCTCAAGATTCCCAACACTACTTCCATGTGTTTCTCATTATCCATCCTTGTCCTTTAATACACCAATATATCATCCACAAATACCACCATGAAAGAATGCAGATATCTCTGAAATATCCGATTCATCAATACCATAAAGACTACTGGTGCATTCCTAAGACAAGAGAGCATAACCACGTACTAATAATGGTCACATCTACTCCTGAAGGCTATTTTGAGAATATCCTATTTCCAAACCCGCAACTGATGATATCCTAATCATAATTCAATCTTGGAAAACCAATGATCTCACATCAACTGATTGAATAAGTCATCACTATATAGAAGTGGATATCAATTATTTATTATGACTTGGTTAATCTTATGATAAACAACACACATCCAAAGAGTTCCATCCACCTTTTTAACAAAAAAAGGGTGCTTCCCATAGAGATGTTCTAGGCTAGATGAAACCATTATTTTCTAGCTTCTCCAACTACACTTTCAATTCTATAAATTCTATTGGTTCCATCTAGTAAGATGGAAGTGAGATAGGACTAATCCCAGGAAAAAGAGCAATCATAAACTATACTTCTCTCATGGGTGGAAACCCTGATAATTCTTCAGGAAAGACATCCATAAACTGATCAACCACTACCGGAAAAATAATTCTCCCAAACGCTTCCCTTAATTCTAAAGATAATGCCTCTAATTGATATGATATTGTCCTAGATTTTTGTGCCAACATGTACATTTCACCCACCTGCACATTTTTCTCTCACCTAAAAAGATACTTGACACCATCACCCATTGTAAAACTAACCATTCAAATATAACAGTCAATTTTGGCCTTAAACATAACCAACCAATACATACCCATGACTATATCATATGCATCCATCTCAAGAATTGAGAAGTCCCACATCAACTAAACCTCATCCACAACAATACCACATGCTCTAAAAAGGAAGGCTCAACACTCTATTTTTTCTAGATGAGTTTGAACTTTTAAAATAGAATGAATAATTTCCACATGAAAACCCAAAAAATTAATGACACAAGAGGAAATGAAATAATGAGAAACACCCATATCAAACAATACTTACATAAAGGTAGAATTCAAAATAATTGTACCTCGCACCATTGATGGTCCTGACTGATCATCCACCACAACCTACTCAGCTCCAAACAACTGCTTGCTTGCCACACTTTTAACTTTATTACCCTAATAAAACTTCCCCTAATGAGGAGTCATGGTACACCAAGAATCACCAGGACTAACTCAACTCTATTGACAAGGAGTATGCTACTTCCCCAGTCTCGTCGAGGCATAGGATGCCTGTGACCCTTAAAGAGTGTCACAAACACTCGACCTTGGAGCATTATGACAATAGTGCTAAATATTCCCCATATTCTTATAGTTATGACATGCTTGAGGTTGTTCCATACAATATCACTTCATGTGTCTTGAATAAATACACTAAAAAAAATCTTAGATTACTCTAAGGATTCATAAAAATATTCAACAATCTTGTCATCAGATTCTCATCCATATTCCCACCCTAGAAATAATTTTCCCTCTTCCTCTCGATCCCCACATTAGAGTTATTTCTATTCACCATGGGTACCAACATGATTACCCCTATTTTATCCCCCAAGATATCCCTTTCTTCCACTAATGATCTATTTAACAATTCTACATAATCAATTATACATAGCACCCCAATTTTGGTACAAATTTCTTACCTTAAGACCAATTAAAAGATATAAACCTTTAAGGATGTAGTATTCGCCACCTCAGGTGAAAAATACACTAAGTTAATAAATGTAGATGCCTATTCCATCACTTATAGGTTCTCCTACCTCAAACTAAATAAATCTATTGTGCTATGAATTTTGAACCTATGAGGGTAGAATTGTTTGTTAAAAAATTCTTCAAAACCATATCATGTCATACCTTGGTCTATTCTAGAATAGAACACTAACTCCCACCACTACCATGCAATATTTTCCAACATGTACGTCACTAACTTTACTTTCAACATTCTTGGTGTTTCCAAGAAATTGAATATCTGATTGATCCTATTAAACCATACTTCTTCTCTTCCCATCTCTGAATCAACCAAAAAATGGGTGGATTCTATATTTGAAACTGAACCAAGTGATCCACATGATTCGTATCATCACTTATATTCCCACTTTCCATAGCTTGGAAAGCTTTCACTATTCTTTGAACTAGCTGCTGGTTCACTTGGGGCTCAGGTGAAACCACATTTTCCGTAGCGTCCTTCGGTTGGTCTCTACGATGCCAACCTGGTGTGATTTCTATCAACATAAGAATCACTATAAGGATCACTTCCTTGTAACTTAAGGCTTACAATTTCAAGTTCAATTATATATAAGCTATCACAACCATGTTTAAAAAATCCAACATTTCCCCAATTCAACCATTTTTGAAAAATCTTCCATGTTGTGAAAATCTACCATTTTCAAAATACCCCAACCATTTATTTTTCAAAAGCACACATTAAATTTTTTTCCAGATTTTTCAAAAGTCAACACATTCATAGAAAAAAAATCATTATGCCAAATGGAATATGAAATCCTAGTGGGAATTCATTTCAACCATTAATTCCATGCTCTTCTCATTGGCTACACCCACAACAATGCGATCATGATCCTATAAGTGTCTTCAAAAAACTTATGTACCCAACTACCTGGTAACTTGAAGTTCAACATAAAAGGGTTACATATATCCTTTTATGCTATACTTTTCAAGTTATGAAAATACTACTCTTTTCCACCTTCCCAAATCAAGTAATACACCAAGAATGAATGTCAACTCCAAGACTGAAAACCAATTCCAAGACTAAATAAGACCGAATAAAACCAGATTTACTTGTTCATCGAGGATCGAACAAGCTTATACAACTTGTAACATCCCACCCCTCATCATTGGATTGAGAAGGCGATGAAATGCTACTCAAACTTAGGTGACATCTCCAAGGTTCCAAAGGTTGGCAATAAATTATGAGAGCTTCATGAATGGTGGGGGAAGATTTTCCCTTTTCAATTAAAACACCCATCCAAATGTGCCGAGACCAGAACAACTACATGATGCATGTCAAAAATGATTCACAATTCCATAATACCAAAGGACTAGTAAAACCAAATGAAAATAATCTAGAATTAGAGTACCAAGTGGAATACTAAACAACAAAACCCAAAGAGTCCATGACACAAATCCATAGCTCCACACCAAGCTCCATGCTCCAAGAACCACAATACTGCCAAGCATCACGATGAACCACTAAATAAATGAGATTCTTTACCCTTAAATGTGTCTCAAAGTACCACATCTGCAAAATCTCCCAAGTTAAAAGGCATGGGGTGAGTAATAATACTCATTAGGTTTTCTCCAAATGACTTCCATACATAGGTCCCTAGGATAGAACAAGTTATCATAATTATATAAAACAATTTATATTATGTATGTTCCCAAATCTACATGGATAGAACCTTTGTGTGTTCTCGAGGCTTGTAGATCTTGGAGGATTCTCAGTGGATGTTTGGAGGTGTTCAAGTGCTAAGAACTGGGAGCAGGTAACTTTCACAGGGTGAAAGTGGGTTTCACGGAGTGTAGAATACTTTCACAACGTGGAAGTAGGATTCATGTCATGTAATATTTCGGGGTTTGAAAAATAAAATAAAATTTAAAGGTGATGGAATTTTTTGTGGAAGTTGACATCGAGGAATTACACAATGTGAAAGGGGATTACATGTCATGTAATCCCCCAATGCGGTGGTGTTTTAACACATTCTAGCCACTAGGGTTGTCAAACCCTACAACTACTTCTTCCCTCCCTCCCATCCTAGGTGACCCGATATTCCCTCTTCAGTGTTTTGGAGATCCCTTCGATGGGAATTGATCTTGGGATTCCATCTTCAATCCGTGGTGACCTGGCATGATCCAAGGTGTGTTTTTCCTCCATTTTCTAGTGGTTCCTCCCAGTTTTGACCTCATTTCCTCTTATATATTCTCATTGTGCTATGGAAGTTTCTTACCCATGGTTATAATGGGGTTTCTACCAGTTTTTTTTGGTGCGGTGGTACCATGAAATCCTCAGATGGATGAAAATATTTCTAGAGGGTGATCAAAGATCCATTATGTGGTCTGTTCTTGCGTGAATAACTTAACAAACATTTTTGAGGTAGGGTATTCATTGCATCTCTATTTATTTACATGAAATTTTAGATCTAGCATGATTTAGCCCCTTGAATCACAATGAAATTGAACTAATTAAATACTATAACTAGATTAAAGAATTGATATAGATCACTTGATGTTGTCATTGTTTTTACCATGATAGCAGTTTTCCTCTTAATTTGCTAAATAGTGTGATATCTATGCCTTGATTGGTTTAGCTCATTGTTCTTGATGGAAACTAGTAAATAATGTAAATATAGAATTAACTGGATAAAGGAATTTAAGAGGCATGTTTAATGAATCCATTTGTTGTTGTATCAATTTGATGATAATCAAATTTATATAGATATGCATGTTGACTCTTGTTGATAAAATAATTAAATTAATGTTAAATTAATTGGTTAATTAATATTTGATAGCTTGTGATAGATTTTTTCTTTGGTTTAACATAGTTTGAAACTGTGAATAATGAATCAGTCAATTCAAGATGGAATAAGAACCAATTGTGTGATAAAATATAATGATTTTCTAAGGTTTGAGTTTCCCGCTTTCTTGTAAAGGGCAAGTTCCTAATTCTTTGGAGTAATGAGAGCTCATTGTGTGTGAAGGATGATTTCCTTTCTTTAGGTCCAAGATCCTAGTTTCTATGTTTGTTTCCTACTTCTTGTGTTATGGATAATACTGGAGGGATGTTGTCGTTGTGGGGGCAGGGTGGCCCGGATGTAACATGATCCTAGGATGGCTGATCTTGGAGGTTTGTTCAGGTACATGGATAAGGGAGGCCCATTTTTATGGAAATAGTTAACTCCATGAGTGGAGAGATGCATTGATTTATAAACATGGTGTCAGGGAGGAAACCAAAGATGATGAAACATGTTGAATCTTGTCTTACTCATTGATATGAATTTTTGATTCTTGTTTGATTATGCTTTTTGTTTATCTTCTATCCTTTTCCCACTGCTTGAGGCAGATGGTTTGGGTTACTCTCCTTCCAAGAGAGGTGAAGATACATGGAGTATGCCACATGCTTTCTATGTTTATCTTCTCATGGTTGGATGAGTCTATGCTCCTGATATAGGTGGAAAGGATTCGATAGGTAGTTAATCTACTCACTATGTTGACCCCCCTATGTTTAGTAGCTTAGAATGTTTTTCTAGAATACCTAGAAATATGAAAAGTGGTAATTATTTTTAAATAAATTAAAATGTTTAACCCATGGTGTTGGAGATTACTGGGATATAATGCCGAGTTTATAATACTAAGAAGTTGTGGACTCGGTTTGCTAATTAATGGAGGGTATGTAACTCTTTTTGTGATGCTAATTAAATATGGAAATTATAATGGTTAATTCATGGTTAAATAAGTAATTAATGTATTCTTTTATCTTCTTTTCAAAAAAATTAATTAATGTATAGTGAAACTAATAAAAAGGGATAAAGTAATTTAATTTAGCTCTTTAGATGGTTGTGTGCTTATAGGATATCTGGTCTTAACAGTGGTAGCTCAGAGTCCGAGAGATGTTAACTGCAGTTTATTCTAATACTAGGTTATGCCCATAGTGTGGTTATGATCTATATTATATCATGTACATTTTATTTTTCTAAACGCTACTCCACCCTATCAGTTAGGGATACTAACACCCTAGGGATTCAGAGCCTTGGGTGGGGGTATGTTTTCCCTAATATCCTCGTGGGAGGATGGATGTATGACTACCCCCTTTGGCCCCACTCTCTTCTCCTTGTAGTTACTTGTGATGGTATGCATGATGGTTAGTTTTACCTATATATATTTGTAGAGGTATGTAATGGATTTTCATTATATTGCACCCATATATTTGGGATATAGTTTCCAAAAGGCTACTATAGGTATAACATGTATGGGCTATGATGTCTTAAGGATCCTTACTCAGTGTATGTGCTATAATGGATTAAGGTATAATACCTAAAGTACAATAAATGTTATGAAAGTTGTGGTGGCACCCAAAAATTACCTAGTAACTTTTGGATATATGGATGTGGTGGTGTGTGTTGCATGAGGTGTATATTGTAGTGAATCACCCAGGTGTCTGTGGGCTAGCCTTTTTGGAGAGAGATGCTCACGACGTGTGATGTTGGGGCCGAGTAGCAAACTAATGGGAAAGTGGTAGTGGGGTACCCTTGATATTCTTTATTATATTATATGATCTTGTATGTGATATTTAGGGAGAGTATCCATGGTGAGGCTGATAACTTAGTATACATGTTTAGGTGATGAGTTAGTTTCATGTGTTGTTCACTATTCTTTAGCATGATTTCATTACTTTTGCATGAGAGGATCCAGGATGGATCCTACTGAGTGTAATGTGAAACTTAATCTATGTATATAAACTGTTTTTAGGTCAGTTGGAGTAGGTTTTATATCAGGCTTATTACTAAAAGCTTGTAGGTTATAGGAGCTATTTGGGCTTCATGGTCACTTCCCTCTTTACTTTATTTTTGTACTTGAAATTTCCCCTTTTAGTTGTAGTAGTTCTTGCATGAAATTACATTTGTATAATTGGGTTTCCTTATATTTTAGTCTAATCATTATTTGGTTGGTATCTGTCTTATATCCCTCTTCTACATGTGTTTCTCATAGAGGGTAATGCATCCTATTTGTGTCTTTATTATACCCTCGTTGCTAGTATCCAACTCGGGGCCTACTGGAGGCGAGACTCGGGTATCACTATCTCTATTCTCCCACAGCTAGTCCAGGAATGGTACACTTTGTGGGGAGGGGGTCATGAAAAAGTGGTATCAATGAGAGTTTGAGGGATATGATGGAGATCAGAGTTAGATAAAAGTGAGGTTTCATGGGTTGGTAGGGTAATAGTGCCAATTAAATTTAACAAACACTATAAACATTGGATACTGACTGAGAAACAGGTATTTAGGGCCCCCTGTGATCTGATAGATGGATATTTAAGCTTACAACAACTATTAAATGAGGTGATACTGATTACAAGGTAGAGACCTAGGAAAAGATTATTCATCAATATTCTTTGTGCCTGTATTTTAATGGGTAGAACATGGGATAGTTTAACCTAAAATGAATAAAATAAAACAATTAATTAATGTTATGGTATTCCATATTCTAGGTTTAGAAGCTCTAACTATTTTTTCTTTTATAGGTATGGATCTGGGTGAAAGTCCTCATCAGGTTCGTGCAGAATATGTTCAACATGTGACACTAGAATATCACCACAAGGTAGAGGTTGATGACAATGACACTTGGAGGAGGTAACTCTAAGAGTTTTAGCGCCAGAGTTTGCAGAGGTATGATAAATCCATTTCAGATGAATTCATAGAAGACTGGTTGGAGGAGGTTGAGATAGATTTCAATTCGATCTATGATCGGAAAGATCATTGTGTTTCAGTGGCTTTGATGATGCTACATGGGGCAATGAGGAAGTGGTGGTTCTTGTTCCTCTTAGAATGTGAAGAGTCAATAGTCTCATTGGAAGAGTTCCAAGACTCTATTAGAGCATAGTTTCTTTCTTCGACCGCAAAGGTGACCAATCGCTAGGAGATTATTACCCTTCTGCAGGGGATCCCCAGTGTGTGAGAGTTTGGAATCAATTCCAGGAACCTTTTATGATATTCTTTGGACCTACTTCCAGATGAGGAAGCTTGGGTGAGGTATTTTGAGGATGCTTTGTATCCAGAGATCCACTACCAGGTCACCCCGTTTATGCTGAAGACGTATCTTGAGGTGCTAGAAAGAGAAGATATCATCAAGAGTAAATTATCTAGAATCATATATTCATGAGTTGGGAGTCTTCAAGATTCCTCATGAAGAAAATCTGTGGTCGAGGGTTCCCAGTTTTCAGGACAGCAGAACATATGATTAACCGGGGGTAGGTACCAACCCTCAAAATCATGTTTCTATGGAATCGAAAAATCTCAAACCTATGGTGAGGGATTATAAACATGTTTTTCTTATGGGGGCCTAGGTCATTAGAGGTGAGAGTGCCCAACATTTTTGAGCAATCATCTTGCACTAGTTGTTTAACTTTAGGTTCCTCCATTGAGTTAGTTCCATCTGAGCCCTCAGTAATAGGTTTCACCAGTTTGGGATTAGAGTAGAGCAGATGGGGTAGGAAGAGGATAGCCCTGGGATTCTCCCAATCCTTAGAGAGTAGTGCATGACTATAGAGGTGGTCATCAGCATGGTTATAGAGTCCATGGAGTAATTCATGGTAAGCTTCATGCTTTAGAATTGCCAGATCCATGTGATCCAGACATCATTTGAGGTACCATTTGCTTGTTTTTTTACTTGGGTTCCTGATTTTTTTGATCCAGGAGTGACACACTTCTTCGTACCACATGCCCTTTTCCATGCTTTGGGACATGAGTTAGAGAGAATTCTAGTTTCCTTGGCCTTGACTACTCTAGTTAGAGTTTGAGATGACTTGTTTGAATTATATAGAAACTATAAGCTAGTTTTGGGGAATCACCTCTCTTGGGGAGATTTCCTATGTTTACATATATAACAATATGATATCATCCTCATCATAGATTGGTTTTATTCAATGTAGGATATCTTATATTGCTTTTGGAGGTAGGTTGTGTTCTTCGATGTTGATAGAGAGCCAACAATGTTTTTTGGTGAGTGAGACCCTTATATGTGTTAGAGACATGTTATTTTATTATCACCCCTGATGGATGGGATGATACTAAGTTCATCAAAGGTTTAATGGTTGGTGTTTACTAGGTTCATAGAGGAGTACCCTAATGTCTTTCTAGAGGAGGTTTTAGCATTACCCCCTCGATGGGAGATTGATTTCGGGATTGAACTATATTCAGACGTGTATCTTATATTGATGTGTCCATATAGCATGGCACCTTCAAAGTTGCAAGAGTTGTGTATATAGATCGATGATTTGTGGCATTGTGTTTTTTTGATGAGTGTGTCACTATGGGGGGGACCGGGTTTTTTAGTAAAGAAGGATGATGATAGTTTGTGGTTGTGTATCGGTTATCATCGCTTGAACCAATTTATAGTGTAGAAATTCTATCCACTTATATGGATTGATGATTTATTCTATCAATAGAAGTGTGAAAGTTGGCTCTAGAAGATTGATTTGTGATCAGGATACAATCAGATGCGAGTAAATGATGTAGATATTCTAAAGAATGCTTTCCATTACTATTATGGGAATTACAAGTTCTTTATGATGCTGTTTGGTGTGACAAATGATCCAAATTTATTCATGGGATTAATGAAATCTATGTGTCATGAGTTCCTAGATATGTTTGTGGTGGTTTTCATCAATTAAATCCTTGTGTAATCCATGTATGAGGAGGAGCATGCAGAGCATCCACATGTTGTTTTAGGAGTTCTTCATTGTGAGAAGTTGTTTAGGGAGTTTCCGAAGTGTGATTTTTGGGCTCAAGAAGTCCATTTCTTAGGTAATATTGTATTCTGGGAGGGAGTATCTATGTATCCATCAAATAGATAAGTAGTTGTATCTTGGGAATCACCCAAGATAGTAGCATAGGTACAAAGTTTCATTGGTATTGAAATATATTACAAGAAATTCGTAGCTAATTTTTCTCAGGTTGCAACCAATCTGATAGTGTTGACTAGAAAAGATCAGTCATTATTATGGACTGATCAATGTCAGACAAATTATCTGTATTTTTTGGATAATCTAATTAGTGCTCCAGTTCTTTTTCTACCTACAAAAAGAGTTCAGTTTGAAGTTTTCTGTGATGATTCCCTTCTTGGGTTGGGCTATATTATGATTTTATGGAGATCTATAATTTCCTATGGGTCTCAATAGTTACGTCTCCATGAATGTAACTATTACACCCATGATCTCGAGTTGGCGATGGTGGTTTTTTCCCTATAGTTGTAGAGACATTACCTCATCAGCGATAATATTGTCATATTCACAGATCATAAGAGCCTAAGGTATGTTTTCTCCCAGCATAAATTAAACCCACGTTAGTGTTAGTGGTTGGAGTTATTATAGGGTTACGACTTCCAGATTTATTAGACACCTAGAACAGAAAATTTTGTGGCCAATGCATTTAGTAGGAAGTCACATAGTGATGCAGTTTATGTATCAGGTGATTCCTGGAGAGTTATGGAAGAAATTTTAGCATTGCATATGGATATGGGATAAGTTGGGGTCATAAGTTGTCTTTTCCAGATGATGGTGCATTCATATTTGGTTCTATAGGTGGAGGAGTCCTAGTTGGGGGACCTCAAGGTGGATGTCTGGAGAGATTGAGTTTTTTGTGGTGAGTCCCCTGATGGTTAGTATGAGGATGAAAAAAATTTAATGTTGTTTCAATGTAGGATTTTCATTCCTTTAGTGATGCATGATATGGTTCTCAGAGATTTCTGTAGTTCACCCTTAGTGGTACATCCTAGCATGAATAATATTTACTGAGCTTTGAGGAGGTATTTTTTATAGCTTGGGTTGAAGCATGTAGTTGCAAAGTTTGTGTATCAATGTTTGATATTCCATATGGTGAAGGTCGAGCACTATGTTCCTGATAGTTTTATCTAGTCGATAGATTTTCCTCAATGGAAGTGGGAGGAAATCTCCATGGAATTTATTACAAGTTTACCTCAAGCTCAGAGAGGCTATGAATCTATATGGGTGGTAGTGGATCATTTGAAAAAATCAGACCACTTTATAGCAATTAAGGAGTCATGCTCAGTGGAGGTTTTATTGAGGAAATATCTAGAGGATGTGGTGAGACTCCATGGAGTCCCGAGGAAGATCATTTTTGACTACGATCCTCATTTTACCTCTAGGGTGTGGAGAGGTCTCTATAATTATTTTGGTTATCATCTATTACTTAGTACTACTTTTCATCTGAAAATGAACGATCAGATAGAGCGAACCATTATACTCTTGAAGACATGTTTCACTCTAGTGTCCTGAATTTTGGAGGTTCATGGATGAGGAACTTTGCCTTAGTAGAGTTCACTTACAACAATATTTTTCACTCCACCATCGATATGGTGCCTTTTTAAGCCTTGTATAGACAAACATAATGTTTTCCATTATGTTTGACAAGGGTCAGAGAGTTAGCAATTCTCAGACTGGAACCGGTATAGAATATGATAGAGATTGTTTAGGTGATTCACGAGTGGATGAAAGTAGTGCATGATTATCAGAAATCCTATGTTGATCATAGGAGGATACCTATGGATTTCTACTTTGGGGATCATCTGTTCTTGAATGTTACTCCCCATTGTGTGAAGTGAAGGTTTGGGTGTGGGAGTAATCTTTCTCCCCGGTTTGTTGATCCTTTCGATGTGTTGGCTCTTGTTGGATCCGTGGAATATCAGGTAGCAGTTCCACCGTAGATGAACCAGATACAATATTTTTTTCACATGTCACAGCTCTATCATTATGTTCATGATGAATATCATGTCATTGATTTGGGAGAGATTGATGTTGAATTTGAAGAGACCTTCGAGGAGCGGACTTTAGAGATCCAGGACCACCAAGAGAAGGTGTTTTGTGGGTATGATATCCCCTTGGTTTGTGTCTTGTGGCAGCACGATGGCATGGAGGAGAATACTTGGAAACATGAGATACATATACAGGCTCAGTACCCCAAGCTGTTTGATGTTTATCTCTTCTCATGTAACATTTTTTTATGGTTTTAGAACTTTTTGGTTTTGATATGGCATTCTCTTGTTTCTTTTTGCGTCTTGCTGTCTTATGAGAGGTATCCCCCTGGAGATTGTCTAAGAGCTAGTTGTGGTTTTCTCATGGTTTTTCTATTGTTCCTATAGTGAGTTGGTGAGATCTTGTGATGATTAGAACCTTGATAGGTATCTCAAGGGGTGTCTATTCAGAAAACCCCCTTTCTGTTTCCTCTCGGAGTTGGTTTTGGATTCTTGAGGATGAGAATGTTTTGAGAGGTATCTAATGAAAGGGATCTAATCTACATGGGTCAGCCCTTTGCATGTTCTCAAGGATTTCAGATCTCAGAGGAGGATTAGAGGATGTTTGGAGGTGTTCAGGTGCTAAGAATTGGGAGTAGGGAAGTTTCATGGTATGAAAGTGGGCTTCACACTGTGTAAAATACCTTCACAGAACAGAAGTGGGATTCACAGCATGTAATATTTTAGAGTTTAAAATATAAAATAAAATCTAAAGGCAATGGTTTTTTCGGTGGAAACTGACCTCAAGGAATTACATGATGTGAAAGGGGATTACACATCATGTAGTCCCCTAATCCTGTAATGTTTTAAAACATTCCAGCTGCTCGGGTTGTCAAACCCTATAGCTGTTTCTTCCCTCCCTCTTATTCTAGGAGACTTGACATTCTCCTTTTTAGTTCTTTGGACATCCCTTCGATGAGAATCAATACCGGGCTTCCATTTTCGATCCTTGGTGACTCGGCTTGATCCAAGGTGTTTTTTCCTCCATTTTCTAGTGGTTCCTCTAAGTTTTGACCTCATTTCCTCTATTATCTTCTCACTGTGCTATGGTAGTTTCTTACCCATAGTTCTAATAGGGTTTCTCTCAGTTTTTTTGGGGTGGTGGTGTAGAATAATCCACAAATGGATTCATATCTTGAAGTAGGCATGATCAAAGATCTGTTGCAAGGCCCGTTCTCATGAGAAGAACATTGATAATCTTTTTAATGTAGGGTATTCAATGTTTCTCTATTTATTTATGTGAAATAATAGAGCTAGAATGATTTATCCCCTTGTATCACAATGAAATTGACCTAATTAAATACATAAACTTGATTAAGGAATTGATATCGATCGCTTGATGATGTTGTTTTTTATAACATGATAAAATTTTTCTTATTGATTTGATAGATAATGTGATATCTATACCTTACTTGGTTTAGCATGCTGTTCTTGATGAAAATTGTTAAAGAACATAAAGCCTGAATTAACTGATAATTAATTGGTTAAAGTAATTTAAGAGGCATGTATTTTTACTGAATCCGGTCATTGTTGTTTCAATTTTATGATAATCAAATTGATGCAGGTATGCATGTTTAATTGAATTGGTTAATGAACATGAAGCATGTTGATTCTTGTTGATAATAGTATTAAAATCATGTTAAATTAATTTTTTAATTAATTTGTGATATAATTTGATATCTTGTTTCTTAGGTTTCCTATAGTTGGAACCTATGAATAATGAATTGGCCAATTCAAGATGGAATAAGAAACAGTTGTGCGATAAAAGATAATTCCTTCGTATGGTCTGAGTTTCTCGATGTCTTGTAAAGGACAAGTGTATTATGCTTTGGAGCCATGAGATATTCTAGTGTGTGAAGGATAAATTCCATGCATTAGGTCCAAGAGACTAGTTGCTATGTTGGTTTCCTACTTCTTGTGTTATGGATAATCCTGGAGGACTATTGTGGTTATGGGGGAAGGGAGGCTTGGATGAGATGTGGGCCAGGGATGGCTGATACTGGAGGTCTGTTGTGGTACGTGGGGCAGGGAGACCCATTTTTTTGAAAGTATTTGATTCTTAGAGTGGTGAGATGCATCATTTTATACACATGGTGTTAGGGAGGACACCAGAGATGATGGAACAGGTTGAATCTAGGCTTACATGTTGATATGAAAATTGCATGATTGTTTGATTCTATTTTTTATCTGCCATCCTTTCCCTACTACTCAAGGAATATGGTTTTTTTACTCTCCTTCCATGATAGGTGAATACGTGTGGGGTATGCCAGATGTTTTTTGTGTTTATATTCTCATGGTTAGATGAGTCTATGATCCTTCTATAGGTGGTAAAGACTTGACGGTAGTTCATATACTCACTATGTATAGACCCTTATGTTTGGTATCTTATAATTTTTTTCTAGAATACCTGAAAATATGGAAAGTGGTAATTATTGTTAAGAAAATGAAAATGTTTAACCCATGGGGTTGGAGATTGTTGGGATGCAATGCTGAGGTTATAATCCTAAGAAGATGTGAACTCGGTTTTCTTATTCTTAAAGGTAATGGAACTTTGTTGTGATGCTAATGAAATATGGAATTGATAATGATTAATTAATGGTTAAAAAATTAATTAACATAATGTGAAACTGATAAAAATATATAAATTAATTTAATGTATATCTTTAAATGGTTGTGTGCTTATAGGATATCTGTTCTTAGCAGTAGCATCCCAAAGTATGAGAGATGTTAGATGAAGTTGAGTATAAGACTATGTTATACCCATAGTGTGGTTGTGAGCTATATTATATCATGTGAATTTTTTGTTTCTATATACTACTCCACCCTGTTGGTTAGGGAAACTGACACCCCAGGAATTCTGAGCCCTGGGGGGGGGGGGTGTTTTCCACAACATCTCTGTGGGAGGATGGATGACTAACTACCCCCTTTGGCCCCAATCTCTTCTATTAATAGTTACTTATTCTAGTATGAAAAGTGTTTTGTTTTCCCAATATATGTATGTTTAGGGATGTAATGTCTTGTGGTTATATCCCACACATATATTCTGGATATAGTTTCCTAAGGGATACTATAGGTATAATGTGTATGGCATGTGATGGATTGAGGATCCTTAGTCGGTGTATGGGCTGTAACAGCCTAATGTATAATACCCAATGTATAATAGAAGTTATGAGGGTTTTGGTGGATCCCAGTAACTACCTGATTACTTTTGGATATGTGGACATAGTGGTGTGTGTTGCAAAAGGTGCATGTTGTAGTGATTTTCCCTAGTGTCTGTGGGTTAAATTTTTTGGAGGGATATTCTGGACGTGAAACATTGGGGAAGAGAAGAAAACTAGTGGGGAAGTGGTATTAGGTTACCCTTGATATTCTTTATTATATTTTAATATCTTATATGCGATTCTTGGTGAGAGTATCCATGGTGAGACTAGGAACTTAGTATACCTATTTAGGGGATGAGTTAGTTTCACTTGTTGTTCACTGTAATTTAGCATACTTTCTTTACTTTTGCACAAGAGGATCTAGGGAGGATCCTAGTGATTATAATATTATACTCACCCTACCTATATAAAATATTTTTCAGTTCAGTTAGAGTAGGTTGGAGATCGAGCTGGTTACTACTAGCTTGTGGGTTACACGAGGGGTTTGGGATTCATGGTCACTATCGTATTTACTTTATTTTGGTACTTTATGTTTCCGATTTCAGTTGTACTAGTTATTGTATGAAATTACATTTTTGTACTTAGGTTTCTTTATATTGTATTCTAAGTAGGAGTTTGTTTGTTTCTATCTTATCTCTATCTTCTTTATGTTTTTCTCTTAGAGGGTAATACCTCCCATTTGCATGTTTATTATACCCTTGGTGCTAGTCTCCAACCTAGGGCCTACTGGAGACAGGACTTGGGGGTCACTATCTCTCTTTTCGCATTGACGAACTCGGATGGGAACACTTTGTGGGGAGGGTTTCATGACATATTTTTCCATTGAAACATTTTAAAATTGAAAACAATCCAAACACATCCTTACCCAAATAATTTCACCCAATTCAATAAAATTCCAAAGAAACAACCAAACAAGTCTTTATTCATTCTTCCCATTCAATATTGGTACAACCCAATTCACCTTGCATGGCTATACACACATATAAACCATAATCACCATTTTCCCACACACCCGAACTAGGTGTTACCTTTGATTGTGGAACTTCACATCCAACTCTGTCCCATTTGTATAGTGGTACTTCACACCCACATTAATCCTTGATGGGGGTCCTTCACGCCCACTATCTATCCCATCCAACCCATGCTTATACCACATAATCCAACAATCATAAAAATAAATATTTACCAAAACCATAACAACACACAATTTCCAAACCAAACAATCCATTAAGAAATTGAACAATTCCAACACAAGCCATAACCATTTCAATAATACCAACATTTATTAAATATTCCCTTAAACCACATTCATGCCAAATATCATTTCAATAAAACAACCCTTTTTATTGAAAACCATTTTTTTCAAAACATTTCCCAAAAAATCCTCCATGCCAATGATTTTAGAATTATGATTTTAAAATCCAACAGCAAGTACATTACACAACAATAACCCATTTTCCCCAAATCCAAAAAACATCACAAAATGGGTGTCAAACAAGCTTCACACATCACAAAAATCACAAATTTCAAGAAAAAGCCATTAATTTGAAATTTAAGCCTTCAAGTTCTATAAAAATGGAGATGAGAGTGAAGCCACCTACTTTAGGGTTTGGAGAAATCAATCCACCACACAATCACACACCAAAACCAAGTGAAACCTCCAAAAAATCACCTTAGCTCCCTTTCCAAAACATCAACAAGCCCAAAACCCACCATTTTAGGCAAAAAATACCTATAACTACAAGCGATGGATGTAGATTTAGAAAAATAAGAGAGATAGAGAACTAGATCCAAGGAAAACCAAGAAACAACCAAGAGAGGAGAATTACTGGGAGAGAATCTACTTTACTACACTAATAAAACCCCTCTAAAAGCCTCCAGGATGAGTGGAATAAGTTCCCTAACCCTTGAGAAGAGAAAAGAAGAAGTGGAGTTAGAATGGGATAGGAAATTGGAGCTTTAGGGTAAATCCTGAGTAATCCCATTTAAAAAAAATTGAAATTTTAATTCCGCTCATAGTTAGCTCACATGGTTAGATAAACCATGTGCTAACCAGGCGACTGATCCCATCCCAAAGGGTGAACCACATATTTTCATCGCATGGTTAGAATAACCGTACTCCAACCATGTAAAATCCCACTATCTCAAGTATCATGGTTTACATGGGCTGGCCACATAGTTTGGAAACTATGTGCCTTAACCGTGTGCCCACCCCTTTTCCTCTACCTCACTATGCATGGTTACCTGGGTTTGTTGCACAGTTTCCACAAACTATGAATCTCTATAAATCTTCCAAACCTTCCAAAAACCTTTACAAACTCTCCCAATATTTACTAAACCAATTTAACCACATAAAAAGTCATAAAAAGGTTACATGCCTCAAACTTGGGGTACTACATACATGGCCCACTTTAATTCTTAATGAAATTAAATTCTCTTTTTGATTCATAGAATCTAATATTAAATGAACTAGATTTATTTAATCCATAAATATATCTCTATAACCTACATGCATTTTTGGCATTATATTTGGTTTCAAATCCATCTGATTGAGTTATATTGATTTATTTATGAATGTTAATATTAAGGGAAGTTGTTTTGATATCCATCCACCAAATATAATATCCACAAAAATATGCTATAGAAAGTATAATTATGATGGATTTAAACATTTTTAATAGAGAAAATATATTATTTTAGTCTATTACTCAATTTAATTTAAACCATTTAGCCACTATCCATGTTTTATAGGTACAAAATTTACCTTCCATGTCTACTTTTATCTTGAATGCCCATTTTAACCCATCTAGTTTACATTAACTGGAAGATCAAATAAACTAAAAAATTTATTCTAATACATGGAATCAATATCATAATTCATGATTTTTTTCCATCTTTCAACTGCTAATCTCTCTAATGCCTTTATATAGGAAAGGTGATCATTTTTATAACAAATAACAAGTCACCCCTTTGGTGATCATAAAACCATAACTTTATGGTTCTCAAACATATTTGGTGTTCCTATGAAATAATTTTGTTTTTGGAAAAATTTATTCCATGGGGATCTATAGAATCTGTTACTATACTAACTTTAGTATATATTGAGAATTAACTTCATCAAAGTCGATATTACTCATAATATATGTTTTTGAGGATGTGTTCCTTCTCTAGAAAGGTAGGACACTGGTTGACTACAATTATTTTATATAAAGAGTTGTATAAGTAATATAATTTATTTTCCATATTATTTATTATAAAGATATAGTTAATGCCTCTTGGATCTAGTTTTTTTCTTTTAAGGACATAAAAATACCTTACATCCCTATGCACACAAGTATGACCACATAGGTTCCATCCCAATCCTCAACTCGTATTTTATACCATTTTCCACTTTGGTTGGCGCATAATTTCATGTGTATTATATAGTCTATAATTCATATCCACAAAAGGATAATGGAATATGTGAATGACTCTTCATCAACCTCACATTGTCTAGAAAGGTACATTTACTCTTTCCCTAACACCATTCCATTTTAGTGTACAAGGATGAGTGAGTTGGAATAAGAGCCTAAACTCATATAAAAAGTCAATGAACTCTTGGTTAAGATACACCCCACCTCAATCATATCTAGGATTATTTATCTTACTACTAATTCGATTCTCTACTTCATTCTTTAATTTATTTAATTTATCTTAAGATTATGACTTATATATCATACAGTATAAATAGCCATATATATTCAAGTCATTAGTAAATGTAATGAATTAAGAATACCCACCTCTAGATTCTACTGTAAAAATTATGAAATTTTTTGTTTTTACTAATTATAGAAACTTTATAGACCATTAACCTTGTTCACCAAATGTATGTTTGGTAATATTTACTTGTAAATAGGTGGTTATAGATCAAAAAAGACTAAATAACCATCTTGATAGAGCTTTGTCAGATGTTTCTCATTTATGTGAACAAGTTAGTGACTCCACAACAATGCATAAAATTAGTGACGTGAACTTTATTTTTCATCTATTTCAAACACATGGTTTTCATAATTTAATAGATAAAGACCATTATTTAGTTTTTTATACCACAATAAACACCATTGTTATAAAATTAGCATTCATTATTTCTAAATTTGAAAAACAATTATCCATGTCACAAAAAGGAAAAAAGATGATATTCTTGGTAACACCATGAATATAATAAAATTTATTTAAAACCAAGATTAACACCGTTGGAAATTTGATATGGTAGTATCTAATTGCTAGAGCATATGATCATTCTCCATTGGCATCCTGTCAATCCCCCTACCCTCAGGAAATATTTAAAAATCGTCATGGTTATTACATTTTAATATAGATGTGAGAACCATGATCAATATATAATACCAAATATATAGATATAAAAATATTTCACTCTATAATAAACACACTTGAAGCTTCCCTTTATTTCTTTAACTGGGTGCCGTTTTTCTTCTAGTGGCCTTGCTTTCCATATGAAAACATACCACATTTTTTTTACTTTTCTTTCCTTTGGATCTTCTTTTTCTAGGAAGGATGATTCTCAAGATCCTTATACTTGGAATGATTCTTAGGTCCCTTTTCCTTATTCATACTTTTCTTATTCACTATAAAAAAACTAGGATTTTCACACCCTATTTCTTTATCTACATGATGAATTAAAGTAAAAATATTTGAAAGAGTCTTCTCACTATTTATCATATTATAATTCACAAATAATTTGGACAAGGATTTCGGTATTGAGGAAACAATGAGTTATGTGTGTAGCTCATCAATGATCTTAAAGCCCAAGATGTCCACGCACTCTATATAGCAAATCATATTGATTACATGAGGCCCAGATGGCACCTAGTATCCAAAATTACTTGTGAATAGTGAATTGGAGATCTCATATCTCTCTTGTATTACCTTATATAAAAATGTCATGAAGGAAAGTCATCATAAAATATTCACCCATATCTCTATGATACTTCATGATATCACTAAAAATAGATGATATAATTAAAAATTGGACACTTGTGGCATTGTACACATGTTTATATAAGATAGAATCCTCTTCCTCACCACCCTATTTAGTTAGTTATTTAGGAACTAGGGTTTACAACATATATAAATTATGCTCATGGAATAGTATGATGTGAAAGTTACTAAACCATACTTGGAAATTAGAGATAGTGAGATGTTTATCCTTATTTAGTATAGATCACAATGATATAGTATAACTCACGTGTTTTCAATATGTAGTATTTAATTCTTGATATTGTAAAAATTATTTTTTTTGAAGCACCAAAAACTTGTTTTATAACATTCACTTGAGTATATGAGACAAATCGACTAACTGATAACGAAACATTGATTGATAGGAACATACATTGATAAAAGAGATCCGTCAAAAATATTTTTTCCTTTAGTAATTTGGATTACATTAGTGGGAATATAGGTCAAGACATCTCTTGATAGTGTTTCTATAATATGAAGTGTTTTCAAGCTACCTATAATGGCATTGTCCAATCATTTAGCTACTCATTTTAATATATGGAAATGTAAATATAAAACATCACCTAGGAATGCCTAAAGGCCCGGTGGTCAGCGTAATAACAATTCCATTTTTCAATATTAAATTTCCTATTTTTAAAGATAATAACATATGATCACAACATGAATTCCATGATTGAATAAATATTCCCCTATTTCACAACCATAATATTGTTCAATAAATTTATGTGGGGTAGGTTTCGAAGTGGTAGAGACCACTAGAATAGAATACCCTATACCAGAAGTGTCTGAGAGTAATTGAACTACTTGGGAAAACATTGATAAATTATATCATATATCTAGATAGAAAAAAAAGATATTATCTAATTTCTAAGTGGTGAAATTAACTTGCTTTTAAAAAATCATGGTATCAACCCCAATTCCGGGTTTTCCCATTTTCTGATCCCCAATGATGAGTTCAAATTGACCCAGACTAGTAGGCAGTAGGCTATCCACTACTTGGAGACCAATATGCATTGGCTCGTGAATCAATTTAAATTTGAAAATCACCTAAACTTTTAGTTTGAAATGTCTAGTCTCAGATTCCCAGTGTATGGTTGAGGTATTTTCAATTGAAACACCCAAAAGAATCAACAACATAACCCAGATGACACTCCCATGATCAAATTAGGGCACGCGACTTGATCTTATTTTTTCATGGTGGTATCTAATTCCAAAACCCCTATACAGATAGTATTGGGCTCCAGATTCAATGATATTCCATTCACACCACTAATAAAATGTCCAATTTCACCACATTTATATTGATTTAACCTAGATACACATGCAATTACATACCCATAGCCTAATACTAGATAGTTTTTCCAACAAGTTGGGTAGTATTTATTTCTATTTGGTGAATTAGACTCTCTAATACACTTATCAGTTCAAAATAATGGGTTGGTTTTACTCCCATCTAATATAATGAATATATTTGATACTTCCCTTTGAGTGATTGGTCATTATATGATAATAAATTAACCTTAAGATATTTTATCTTGGTATTCCATTTTAAATTTAGGTGTAGCAGGGTTATAGATGGAAGTGTGAGTTGATTCAATGGATAAGACTATCGTGAAAGGTTGGAAGTGACTTGATTAAATCATGAAATGTCAAAAATTTGGCATGATCTATCATGTGTGACTAGTGTAGCAATTTTTTTTAAACTTTTCATTTTAGGTAGTGTGTTTGGTGCCCATGTGGACCATTCCCACCATTATTCAATTGGTTTATATAAAATCCCATACTTTACATGTATATATTACTTCACCATTGAAGAATATTTATTACAAAACATAACAAAAAACACCCCAGGTTTGTATAGGTTTAGTGTCTTTTGAAATTGGGAAACATAAGCAACTGGTTCATAAAACATCTATATTGTCTCTTGCTTATTTCTTCAAAACTAGACTCTTTTTTGAAATATCTTACATAATACCCTTCTTCACGACCTGGAGGAAATAAAAATATGAAAGTTTGAGCTCAAATGCTCAGTAAGGGTAAACAAGAGAAATATCAATCATATCATAATCATAATAACATAACATTTTAAAATCTTATCCTGCATATAAAAGATCATAATATCATGTCATGTGATAAATCCTAAAAGATAAATGTAATCCCAATAGTCATAAAATAAGACATGAAATTTTGTGTAATACACACATAAGCATAGAAAATCATTTCATATTAGTTAAGGCTCATTTCCAAGACCATCATAGTGGACAAAGACCATTACAGAACTGAGTTTACTCTTCGTTCTAGTCCTGTATTACTGAACCAGATTTAATATCCATTCTATTCATGTCTATCTCATGAGGTATAAATATTTACCCAATTAATTGGAGGGAGATATAGGTGCCACCCATCTCATAATGAAACCATTCTTACATGTTCCACAACAACATAAATCATTTATCATAGCATAACCCATGAAATAAAATGGATTTCTTAAAAATCATTTCATCATAATCCATATAAAATAAACGGATATCCTAAAAATAATTCCATCACAAATATAATCCAATCAAATTAATAATAGGGATAGAAACAAAACCCTCTTTCATATTAGATGGAAAATAATTTTGATAAAACACTTGAACTTAATTCCTGAGGAAAATATCCTTTCTTTTTCAAAAACATTTTCTTTTATCAAAATGAACCAAAATTTTAAATTAAAAGAATTTATTTGAAAGCAATATTAAAATAATGTAGAGGATACTTCATAGAAATAAGGTGTCATGAAACTGTAAAAATACATTCATTTTGTATAATTTTAAAAACCATTCTCCTCATACTTTTTTCCAAAAAAGTCAAAAATTACCTCAAATCGATTAACAACAAAAGATTCCTTCCTGTTTAATAAAAATTAAACAAAGGATGAAATTAACTTTAAAATTTTTTATAATAATATAAATAATATTACATAATTAGGAAACATTTATGTGGATGATAAATATACCCCATTAAATATTTACATATAAACAATCTTGGATAAAAATGCGATTGCCAAAATATCCCTTACCTTAGGTCTGATATCCTTCATATGTTTCTAAAACTTCTGTATAATGATTTAGATAATGTTATTGAATTATTATAGAATCATAATTATATTTATGATATCATATATTATTATATTATCATTTATTTGTTAGTAACATTTCATTGTCACTCGTTATTCAGATATTAATTTCTTTAAGATCTTATGCAAGATTTGTCGGATAAGTTCATGTTACACTTATTATGTTAGAGTTAAATAATTTACATAATGATATTAGTATAATATATATCAAATTTATTCATTCAATTCATATATATAATCATGGTTTAATGAAGATCATGTAGAATGAATCACATCGCATCGTGGAGACAATAAGTCGTACGTATGCACGAGTGATGATATCATTCTCAAAATTGTTGAATGGTATTTAAGTGGATGGTGTATTATATTTATGAATTAGTAACATATTATAATAATCATATATATTTATTATTTACATCATTATACCCATACAAGTAAGGTGGTGGTGAAAAACAGATTACACCATAAGGTGGAGACGGTAAGTCGTACGTACGCACGCGCAATGATTTCATTTTTCATAAGATGGATAGAAGGTGAAATATGGTTGTTTCATATTTATAATAACATATCAGTATATTAGTGATACTTATGTTATTACTTTATAGTGAAAAAACAAATTAAGTCAAATTATTAGAAGAAATATTTTTGAAAGAATCATTAGAAGAGATTACCTCTTCCTCGACGTGCTTCCTCTAAATCTCTTCTTAGAGCACTAGGGTTGGTCTTAGAAGATGACCAAACCTATAGAATGAAAATAGGGAAGTTTATAATGGAAAAATAAAGGGTATTTCCGAGTTTGAAGTCTCAAAATTAAGTGAAGAGGTGTGGGAGGAGGTTCCCTTTTATAATTGAGGTGAGGGGCACTTTTCGAAACTCCATAAATAATAATTTATTATAAAATCAAACCCTACCAAAAAACCTAAAAAATGTACCAATTTAAAATATTAGACGAGATATGGTTGTAATATCATCAAAAAATAAATTATGGACAAGTTATTTTGTCAATTTAAACCATATGTTTTTAATTGACACTTAGTTATTCTATTTAAATTTTAATTGTGGTAATAACATTGTAAATATTTAATGGTTATAAATATTTACTTATATGGTGTTAATTGACCATAAATGGATATTTTATGAAATTTTATACCTTATAATTATAAATTTGTAATTTTTAAATATTTTTATGATCTTTAAATAATTTAATAAAATGTTATTTTTTAAAAATATCAATAGTTTCAATTTTGTAACTATTTATTTATTTGAATTTAAATAAAATACACACAGAAGATAAATTCCAAAAAAAATATTTAATACACTCATATAATTTCATATTAACCTATAAAATTTGTGGAGCACATTAATTAGTTCATATTATATTTCTTATAATATTTTTAGTACCATTTTTTTGTAATTTCTATTACTAAAATAATTTCTACATCACTATTATGTCATTATTAATGGTAGTTATTTAATCTATGAAAATTATAAATAAATTTATCTGATGTAGGTAATTATTTTTTATTTTTAGAGACTATCTATAGTCGATATTATATCCTAGTTACCCGTATATTAAAAATAATATACTTATATAAAATGAGCTTTTCATGTTTTTTCATATTCATTAGTTTTTATTATATTCATGTCATATTCATAGGTAAGTGGCCATTAAGTTATTAAATTTCAAAAAAATATATGATAATGGTATAATTTAGTCATCCAATAGGATTTTTAGAGGTTTTAAGGTAGTTTTATAATATTATTTTTACCTTTAATTACCCAATTTACCTTTAACCATGGTAATAAAAATAATTACCAAAGTTACTATTCATAATGCCCAAAAATAAAAGTAGCCTACTAACATAATTTGAAACTAATGATTAAAAATATGGAATCCATTTTTCAAAATTTAAAACACAAAATTTTTCCTAATTAATTTAAAATTAATCACCGTTGTTGAATTGAGAAAACATGTTTTAAAATATTGTAATTGATTGAAATATTTTTACATCTGAATTTAATGTAAAATTAATTCCAATGGCCTAGATTATATTAAATGGTAAAAATATATTCTATTTATACTTTGAAACCATTCAATAATATAATTTAAACAAAAAATTTATTTCAATGAAAAAGTTATTTTCAATTAAAATTTAGCATATTTTTACTATTCATCAAAACATGAAAGTTATTAGAAAAATATCAAAAATTAATCAAAAGTAAATTTTTATATCCCAATTAAAATTAAAATGTTTATGTTGTCATATAAAAATTATTAATGTGTGAAAATCATAATTTGAAAGGGGTTCTCCATTCAAAGGTGCAAAATTAAACTTTAAAAAAAATAGGTTTGTATACATCAAATAGGGCTTTATTCATACCCTATGACTATAATATCCTTTGGATGAATATAAAAAATATTTTATTAAGTTTATAACACACATATATCACATTAATTTCATTACCAAAAGTAATTCACTCAAAAATAAAAATATTTAATTGATTTATATATTTCATAAATAATTGATAGCCAATGAATTCACAATGCATTTTCATTAGTGAGTTATAATTATTTCTGCTAACCTAACAGCTAGGATATAATTGTAATTTTATAATAAGGGTATCTTGTTATTCATTTAAACTCATGATTGTGTGAAACGCAAGCTACTGAAGAATAAAAATTATTTAAATAAAATATTTCATCAAACATTAGGTGTTACATTCTACCCCCCTTAAACTGAATTTCTCACTCAAGATTCATCACTTGGAAACAAACAGAGAAAGATACCCCTCCATCCTCGTATCCTCAAGTTCCCATGTATATTATTCAAATTTTTGGTTCCTACATAAAACTTTAACCAAGTGAGTGGTCTTGTTTCATAGAACTTTTTCATTACGATCCAGAATCTCCTGTGGTTTTTCTTTATAAGAAAGACCTTTCTCCAGTTGTACGACTTCTGAGCTTAGTACATATGAAGCATCAAGTATGTACTTTATTAGGAGAGATATGTGAAAAAAATCATGAACTTAATAGATATTAGGTGGAAGATCTAATTAGTAAACTACATTCCCAACACAATCCATAATTTCAAAAGGACAGATATACATAGGGATCAACTTTCCCTTCTTTCCAAATATCATTACTCTCTTCTAGGGAGATATTCATAAGAATGCCTTATCACCCACTTCAAACTCTAGGTATTTTCTTTGGTTTTCCTCATAAATTTTTGGTTGACTCTGAACTACTCTTATGTGTTATTGAATAGATCTGACCTTTTCTACCATTTCATCAAGAAGATCGGGTCCTAATAGATTTCTTTCCCCAACTTCATCACAGTAAATTGGAGTTCTGCACTTCTTTCCATTGAGGTCTTCATAAGGATCCATATGAATACTAGAGTAAAATCTATTATTGTAAGAAAATTACACCAAAGGTAGGTGTCAATCCCAACCACCTTTGAAATATAAAGAGAAAACTGTCAATATGTCTTCTAGAGTTTGAATTTTACTCTCAGACTGACCATCTGTCTGAGGCAGACAAGTAGTGTTGAAACATAACTCTATATCCAGATCATGTTGAAGACTTCTCTAGAACTTTGAGGTAAACCTCTGACCCTGATCGAATATAATGTAAAGTGTCACTCCATGTAATATTACCACTTCCTTTATATATATCATGGTAAGTTGATCAAGATATAAATCCTCTCTAATAGAAATGAAGTGTGCTGACTTCATAATGTGATCAACTATATCCCAGATAGCATTATTTCCTTTGGATGTTTTTGGAAGTCCGGTGAAAAATTCCATAGTGATGTTTTCCCATTTCCATTCTGGTATGGGTAATGGTTGTAACATCCCCTTAGACTTCTATCTCTCAGCCTTAACTTGCTGACAAACCAAGCATCGAGAGACATATTCAACTACATCTCTTTTCATGCCATTCCACCAGAAGTACTCTTTTAGGTCCCTGTACACGTTGTGCTTTCAGGGTAAATAGAGAATGAATAAATATGAGCCTTATCTAATGGATCCTTCTTTAATTCTGGTATGGGAAGAATACAAACCCGGTTCTTGAACCTTATTATTTCATCACAATAAAGGTTGAATTCCGAAACATTTCTCTCCTTCTTTTGTAGCTTTACATCCTTCTTCTGCACCTCCTTAATATTCACTTATATTTATGGTTGAACATTTATTTGAGAATGATAATATTTACACTCTTCCTTTAAAATTTATAGATCCATCCTTTCAAAATCCATAAATATTGGATCTTTGGTGATCCTCATCATGGATAAGCTAGAATGGTCTTGTCGACTTAATTCATCAACCACCTTATTTACTTTCCCAGGGTGGTAATGTATTGAGCAGTTGTAGTATTTAATCAACTCCAACCATCTTCTTTGGCACATATTCAAATCTTTTTGTGTGAAAATATACTTTAAAATTTTATGATCAGTATAAATATCACACCTTTTACCATTAATATAATGTCTCCATATCTTTAATGCAAAGATTACCACACCTAACTCCAAATCCTGAGTTGGGGTAATTTTTCTCATTGATTTTCAACTACCATGAGAAATAAGCTATCACCATATCATTTTTCATGAGAACACATCCCAGCCCCTTCTTGGATGCATCACTGTAGATCACAAACCTTTCTCCACTACAAGGAAGTGTGAGCACAGGTACACCGACAAATCTTCTCTTTAGTTCATTGAAATTCTCTTCAAATTCCTTCATCCAAATGAACTTAACTCTTTTCCTTGTCAACCCAGTGAGTGGATTATATAATCATGAAAAATATTTCACAAAACGTCGATAATATTTAGCTAAACCATGAAAACTTCAGATCTCACTTACCGTTGTTGGTCTCCACCATCTTTAAATAACCTTTGTTTTTGTTAGATCCACAAATATCCTCTCTCTTGAGATTATGTGACCAAAAAATGAAACTTTATGAAGCCAAAATTCACACTTGGTAATTTTGGAATAAATCTTCTCCTTTCTTAGGGTCTTTAGTACAACTCTCAAGTGATCTTAATTTTATTACTTTCTCATTCAATAGAAAAGAATATTTGTAACACCCCAAGCTTCCATGGTACGTTTCCCTTTGAATAATGCAATATCTTTCATTGTACGCAACTTCGAGATTCTAACACACCACGACCAATAAAACTAGCCGTTATGAATATTAATAACCACCTTTTAAAATTTTATACATTTTATCTTTCAAAATGGACTTCATTTTTGGATTCGGAATATCGAAATTAGCTTAGGGTGATTTTTTGGTATTTTTCTGAAAACTTTCAATTTTTGATGAATAGTGAAAAAACACTACGTTATTGGTTAAAACCAACTTTTTATTTAAATAATTAGTTAATTTATTTTAATTTATTTTAGGTTGAAATAGATATATAATAAATATATATGTTCAACTTAATTCATTGGAGTTATTTTATAATAAGTTTAGATATATAAAATTTTATCAAACTATTTACCGTCTTTTACCCACCTCCTAGGAGCATTTACAAATTTGTATAAAACTTAATTTTACAACTTTTGTGAGTTGAATTTCAAAAAAACTATAGAAATGGTTAATATTAGTAAGTAAAATGTGGTTTAATAAGATGAAAATAATTTTTTGGTGAATAATAACTTTTTTACTTTTATTTACCACAGTTAATAGTAAATAGGGTCATTAAGGGTAAAAATGATATCATAATTACCCTAACACATGTCCTAATTTTATTGGATAATTGTAATTAAACAAAAAAACCTTAGGAATAAAATATGATCCCTTTTGGTCCACTTGGATTAGATTAGGATATTTATTATTATTTTATTTAAAGAAGATTTAAAAGATTTAAAATCAAAGTTTAATAAATAAACCATTTTTAATATAGGGTTATACATAAGATAAATTCGACTATAAATATTAATTAGAAAGATAAAATTATTTCCTACATAATAATATTTTATTTATAATTTTTATCCACAAAATAATTAAATTTATTTATGACACAATGATGATGTATTAATTACCTTATTAATGAAAGATTAAAATAATTGATTTTATAAATATCCAAATAAATCTAATTTGAGACTTTTAATGAATTAAATTAATTTTATAGGTTAATATGACATGTTAGGGTTGATTAAAGGAATTTTTTTCAAAGTAATAATGCTGTTATGAATTTAACAAAAACAAAATACCAAATAGATTCAAAATTGACATAAAAGAGTTTTTAAAACAAATATTATATTATTAAGTGGTATTATATTCCTAAAAATATAAGGTTTAGAAAAAGGGATTAAATAATATTATATATGTCATTAATGAACCACTTTAGGTTTTCTTGGAAGTTTATAGTAAGTTTATTAACCATATAATGTGAAAATACAAAGAGACATGGTAAATGTCAAAGTATTTAACTAAGAGTTAAATCTAAAAGATAAGGTTAATATGATGACCTAAACCTGTATAAAACCTATTTGTTGAGATGTTTTAGACCCATAACCACATTATCCTTTAAATAATTTAATTTTGAGCCATTAGAAACCGAAAATTATTTTATTATAAAATAATATTTCAAGATTTTCCTAAAGTGACCCTCACCTCTCTTATAAAAGGGAACCCCCCATTCTCTAAAATTCACACCTTCAAATCCATTTGGCTTGGCCAAACCCTACCCAAATATCTTTTCAACCATCCTACCTTCTTCTTATAGGCCTAAATTTTATCAGAAAACCAACCTAAGGATCCATTTTGATCAAATCAAAAGGAAGAACCCGAAGAAGAGGTAAATATTTCATCACCTCTTCCAAGTTATTTTCTTCTTCCACTTCCTCTTTCTTTGTTGTTTCCATTATAAAATAATAACTCTAGTATATTCTATATACTGTGATCTTATTATAAAAATGGTACAACCATATTAATTATTCTATCCATCCTATAAATGAAAAAGTCACCATATGTGCGTATATATGGATTACCGTCTCAATTTCATGGTGTAGTTTGTTATTCAAACACTTCATCATTTGAATGGGTATAATAACGAGTATAAATGATGTAAATAATAAATATAACATGATAATTATTCTGTATATATGATATAACCTCGAATTATATATTATTTTAATATCAAAAGAATGATATTGTCGCTTGTGCGTACGTACGGATTACCGCCTCCACGAACGCGATGAGATTCATTCCCCATCGTAATAATTCATGAATAATTTTAATTTTATGATTAAAAATAATGTTTATGAACATAATATCATTCTTTAAATGAATCAAATACATCCTATCCATAACAAACGCGGCTTACATAACCAATCATATAAAGGAAAATGAATCAGTTAACACCCGAAACAATGATATTACTAAAATATCATTAAAGAAACAATATTAGAAGATCATATATGATATAATATTAATGTATATTGTTCTTTTATAATTTAATAACAATTATTTCACCATTATATAGTAGATTAACCTACCCTCTATAAAAGAAAAGTACAAGGTAAGGGTTAATTTCACAATCTCTTTATTATCTGAGGTTGTTTTTACGAAAGTATTAACCAAGACCTCTTTATCATCCACATATGTGTTTTCTTAAAAATGAAATTAATTTTTTTTTTACTATTTACTATAATATGAGTTAAAGTCATTTATACCCTTATTTTACCATATATGTTTTGAAAGGAATCTTTCTGTCGTTTTCCAAATATGGCACTTTATGACATTTTCGACAAAATTAAGGTAAGAATGTCCTTTTTTAACTTATATGGTGGGTGTGTCTATTTTCCACCATTATATCATCATAAAAGCTTCCCATACAAGCTTATAATAATATTTTAAAAATTAATGTTTTCTTTTATAATTATATGAATTTTAAATGATTTGAAAATAGAAATAGATATTTTTCTAAAAAAGTTTTGATTTCATCTATGGAAACATCCTTTGATGGATTTTAATCTTGTTTGAAGTTGATTTATTTTTATAGAAATCTTATATATTGTATTGAAGGTTATGTGATATGTTTGAATGTGGATGTGTTATTTTTACACCATCGATGTTTTATGTATAATGTATTGAAATTTCGTATTCTAGTTTTAATACAAATGTTAATGTTATGTTTAAAACTTTTCATATGAGGAATGCATTGGACTTAGTAAGTGATAGGTAGAGCCCTCTATAGCTCCTCGATGCATCGGTAGGTCTCATGAGACAAACTAGTGTCTTGGTACAAGGATTTGATAAAATCTTATTTGTAGTCTTAGCACAAGTCCTTGACTATGTGGTTATGAAGTCTGGCATTCTGCATTCCATCATTATGAAAGTGGCTATTGATATTGCATGTGATTATTTGACTAGTAGAATATATTTTTGAATAAATAAATGTCATTATTTGTTTTTACCTTTGCCATATTATTCTGAATTTCAAGTTTAAAAGGATTTTGTTTTAGTCTAACATTGCCTTAAATGTTTTTTCTTATTTATGAAAGCTTCCACTATATTGTTATCCTTAATGAGCATCTGAGATCACCCCTTTATAAGTTTTATTTTTCACAGGATATGAAGAAGTATATTATGACTAACTTGTAGGGATAGTCTAAGGGATATGAGTGTGGCCTATAGAGACTATGTTATTGTAGTTTTTCATTTTATCATGTAATGTAAAACTTATGAATGTATCCATTATTTCCAAGGCTACTAAAATGATCTATCTTTCGGGATTTGATCCCTTGTGATTATTCCAATGTTATATAATAATGCACTGAATCTGGGTAACTGGTTTCAAGGTGTTACAGTTGGTATCCTCGGAAGTTTATTACAAATCTTGGTCACTAGATTTAGAAAAACTCTGATTAGAGAACATTATCCTAAGATAGACTTTGAGGATTAGTATAGAAGAACTTCTTAGAATTTTGGTACTGTAGATATTTTTTGAGTTTTCCAAGGAATACATCCATGTCTGGATACGAGTATGTAGAGGCGGATATGGTATAGATGTACCTAGGGGTAAAACCTGAAAACACCACTTTGAGCTAGACTCGAACGGGAACTGGTGCACGAAAATGGGCCTTGCTGCACTCTTGGTTACGACACTCCTGAGGGATATTCTTAGGATAATTCTCATTTTATTTACAAACCATTATGAAGGGTTTATGAGTATATAATTTCTCAAAGAAAACATTTTTTATGATTATGGATTATATCCATAAACTGTTCAATTTATGTTAAGTTTTTTACAAGTTTGAAGTTATGTATTGCGATTCATAAACTAATCTAGTATATGCCATTGTTTAGAAATGGAACCTAGTGGAAGGAATGAAAATCGTATCAACACACGTAATCTATGTAGGGATTTCCCTCCTACTCAAGATAATTATAGTGGATCTAGTGAAGCAACTAGTGCTGATCATCTTATCACCATACTGGGATAACTCACTCAAGTTATGAATAATAACCTTACCCATATGGAGAACCCTGATCCACAACGCGGAGGATATATGTTAGATCGCTTCACGAGGAAACAACCACCAAAATTCAATGGGAGTACAAATCCATTAGTAGCTGAGCAATAGATAAATTTCTTAGAGAAAATATTTCATGCTTTGGGGAGTAGCGAAAGGAAAAAAGTTGTCATGGCAGTTTATCACCTCACGGGAGATGCAGATCAATGGTGGTCATTGATTCAAAACACAAAGGAAGATGATGATGTATCAAATATGGGATAGAGGGAGTTTAAAGATATTTTCTTAGAAAAATAATTTCCTCGTGACCATCAAGCAGTTATGGAAAGACAATTTCTGAGTCTGAGGAAAAAAGAGGATGGGAATGTCGCAAAATATGAGGCTAACTTTACAAGGTTATACAGGCATGCAACAGATTATATACGTAACCTAAAGAGTAAGATTGATCAATTATTTGATGGTTTAAAAATATTTCTTCATTGACTATTAGTCTCATAATCCTTTTCATCAGACGAAGATATTGTCTCATGTGATATCAAGATAGAAAAATAATTCTCTAAGTCTTATAAAAGAAAAGAAGAAGAAGAAGAGATCTGTTGAACACTATGGAAATGGAAATAAAGGGAAGAAGAGAAGTGTTGAATATCCATCCTGCAGTAAATGTGGGAAGAAACACCCTAGTACTTTCTTGAAGGGAATGGGAGTCTGTTACAAGTGTGGTGAAAAAGGCCACCAAGATCAGGATTACAAGGGGAAGAAAGAGGCTGTCAATGTTGAATGCTACAATTGTAGAGAAAAGGGTAATTATTCAAATGAATGTTCGAAGAGCTAAGGGAACTTACCTCAGAAAAGGCCAAGGGAGAAAGGCCAAGCTTATTCTATCACTACTACTAAGGTTGAAGCTTCAAAATAGGTGGTGGCAGGTAATTTAATGGTTTCCTCAAGTTTAGCCAATGCTTTATTTGATTCTGGATCATCACATTGTTTCATATCTTCCTAGTTTGCTAAGAAAATTAGATATTTTCAATTCGACTTAACAATGAAGTTGTCAGTCAAAACACCTAAGGGAAGTATCATCGCAACAAAGTTTTGTGAATTAGTTCCCATTAGAGCATATAAATTTTCTTTATCTGCTGATCTAATCATCATACCCATGATTGAATTTGATATAATCCTCAGAATGGATTGGATTTTAGACCATTATGTGAAAATTTATTGTAAGAAGAAGGAGGTTACAATTTTTGATGATGATATGGAGTACCTTATCTTTTGAGCAGAAATGTCACCACCTGATTCTTATCTAGATCCACCCCCAGTAGCTCTAGTAAATTAAATTATTGGGGAAGAATTGAATGAAATAACTACGGGTGAGGAAAATAATGTTCGAATAGAGGACGTACCTATTGTGAAAGAATATGTTGACGTGTTTTCAGAGGATTTAGGTGGACACCCTTCAGAATAAGAAATTGAGTTTTCCATTGATTTTATTCCTGGTTCAAGGACCATATCGAAGACCCATTATAGAATGGACACTATGGAATTAGTGGAACTAAATAAACAACTAGAGGAATTGAGAAATAAGGGATTTATTCTCCCTAATGTTTCTCTATGGGGAGCCCCTATCATTTTTGTTAAGAAGAAAGATGGATCTATGAGGTTGTGCATTGAATACAGGGCGATCAATGCTATAACAATAAAGAACAAGTATCCCCTACCTCACATTGATGATTTATTCGAACAACTTCATGGAGCACAATATTTTTCTAAGATTGAACTTCGATCTGGATATCATCAGTTGTGTGTGAATAAGGAAGAAATTCCAAAAATAGTATTTAGAACCAGGTACGGTCATTACGAGTTTACAGTAATGCCTTTTGGATTGACTAATGCGCCCTCTATTTTCATTGATCTAATGAACAAAGTTTTCAAGGAATATCTTGACGACTTTGTAGTGGTATTTATTGATGATATCCTGGTATACTCCAAAATATATGAAGATCATGAAAATCACTTGTGCACCATTCTAAAAACCCTTAAAAGAAATGAATTATACGAGAAGTTTAGCCAGTGTGAATTTTGGATTCAAGAGATTTATTTTCTTGGCCATATTGTCTCTAAGGATGGAATATCTGTTGATCCTTCAAAGACCAAGGAAATCCAAGAATGGCCAGCACCGACAAGTATAACTGAGGTACGCAGTTATATTGGTTTATCAAGTTATTATCAGAGTTTTTTCCAGAATTTTTCCCGATTGGCTAACTCATTAACCAAGATCACACGTAATGGGGTTAAATTTTTTTGGAAAAAAGAGTGTGAATAATGTTTTGAATAATTGAAGAGAATATTAGTAAATGCTTCTATCTTGACTCTACCATCAGGGAACGATTTGTTTGTTATTTATTGTGATGCTTCAAAGAAAGTAATTGGTTGTGTCCTTATGCAGAATGATAGAGTTACTGCCTATGCATCACGACTGCAAAAAATTCATGAGAAAAACTATCCTACTCACAATCTTAGTTAGCAGCTGTAATATTTGATCTGAACATACGGAGACACTATCTCTATGGTGAAAATGGGATATTTATACCGATCACAAGAGTTTCAAGTATATTTTCTCACAAAAGGAACTCAATATGAGGAAAAGGAGATGGCTTGAACTACTCAAGGATTATGATTGCACAATACACTACCACCTGGGGAAGGAAAATAAGGTGGTAGATGCTTTGAGCAGAAAGGATGATGGAGTTTTGAACAAGATGAGAGTTGAAAGGGATCCTATTTTCATGGATCTAGTGAAAATGGATATGAGAATAATCATGGAAGGTGAAACATCAATAATTTTTTAAATGGTTTCCAAACCATCTTTAATAGAAAGTATAAAAATTTCTCAGGCTGATGATGAGGAGTTTAAAAAGAATATTAAAGCTGTGAATGATGGGAGATTTAGTGACTTCGTATATAAATATGGAATTTTGAAATTTGGGAAGAGACTTTGTGTTCCCAATTTACCTGATCTATAAAGGGAATTGTTGGATGATTCTCATAGATCCAATTTCTCTATACACACTGGTAGAACTAAGATGTAAAAAGATTTGAATGAACATTTTTGGTCGGACAACATGAAGAGGGAGATTTCTGATTTTGTGTCAAGATGTATAGTTTGTCAACAAGTGAAAGCTGAAAGGCAACAAACTGGAGGATTCATGCAACCTCTTCCCATACCTGAGTGGAAATGGGAAAATATTATGATGGAATTTTTCATGGGGCTACCAACGACTCATAGAAGGAATGATGCAATATGGGTCATTGTTGATCGTCTTACCAAGTCAAAACATTTTCTTTCTATAAGAGAATATTTACAACTTGAACGTCTAACAATACTATATATTAATTAAGTTGTAAGACTTCATGGAGTACCCTTATCGATTGTTTCTAACCATGATCCCCGTTTTACATCAAAATTATGGAAAAGTCTTCAGAAATCTTTGGATACTGAACTTCGTTTGAGCACTGCATACCACCCTCAAACTGATGGAAAATCAGAATGGACTATTCAAACCTCAGAAGACATGTTGAGATCTTACTCACTTGACTTTCAAGGTATGTGGGATCAATATTTACCTATGGTATAATTTTCCTATAACAATAGCTTCCATTCAAGTATTTAGATTGCACCACATGAAGCGTTATATGGATAGAGATGTCACACACCAACTTTTTGGGATGATGTAGGTGAAAGAAAACTTATAGGCCCAAAACCTGTTGAGGAAACAATGAAAAAGGTTAAGTTTATCCAAACCCACATCAAAGCAGCCCAAAGTAGGAAAAAGATCTATGCAGATAACCGAAGGAAGGATTTGGAATTTCAAGTAGGAGACCATATTTTCTTGAAGGTATCTCCATAGAAGGGTGTTATACATTTCGGTGAGAAGGGTAAATTGAGTCCCAGGTACATCGGGCCTTTCGAAATTCTAGAACAAATTGTTGTTGTAGCTTATCGTTTGGCAATGCCTCCAAGTCTCTCCAAAGTTCATGATGTGTTTCACATATCACTGTTGAGAAAATACATGCCTGAACCAATGCATGTACTCACATATGAGGAAATTGACTGGAACCTGATCCGTCTTATTATAAATATCCTGTCAAAATTCTTGATACAAGAGAACAAGTGCTGAGAAACCGGACGACTCGTCTGTTAAAAGTTCTATGGAGAAATCGTAAGATGGAAGAGGAAATGTGGGAACCCGAGGAACTTATGATGAAAAACCAATTGAATCTTTTTGTGTGGTATTATTATAGAAATTTTGAGGATGAAATTATTTTAAGGAGGGAAGAATGTAACACCCCAAGTTTCAATGGTACGTTTCCCTTTGAATAATGCAATAGCTTGCATTGTACGCAACTTCGAGATTTTAACACACCATGACCAATCAAACTAGCTGTTATGAATATTAATACCCACTTTTTGAAATTTTATAAATTTTATCATTCAAAACGGACTTCATTTTTGGATTCAGAATATTGAAATTAGGTTAGGGTGAATTTTTGGTATTTTTCTGAAAACTTTCAATTTTTGATGAATAGTGAAAAAACACTTTGTTATTAGTTAAAACAGACTTTTTATTTAAACAATTAGGTATGTTATTTTAATTTATTTTAGGTCAAAATAGATACATAATACATATATATTTTCTAATTAATTCATTGGATTCATTTTATAATAATTTTAGATATACAAAATTTTATCGAACTATTTACCGTCTTTTACCCATCTCTTAGGAGCATTTGCAAATATGTATAAAACTTAATTTTACAGCTTCTATGAGTTTAATTTTAAAAATCAGAGAGATTCAGTTAATATTAGTAAGTAAAATTCGGGTCAATAAGATGAAAATAATTATTGGTGAATAGTAACTTTTTACTTTTATTTACCACGGTTAAAGTAAATAGGGTAATTAAGGGTAAAAATGATATCATAATTACCCTAACACATGTCCTAATTTTACTGGATAAGTGTAATTAGACCAAAAAAAAAACCTTAGGAATAAAATATGATCCCCTTTGGTCTACTTGGATTAGATTAGGACATTTATTATCATTTTATTTAAAGAAGATTTAAAAGAGTTTAAATAAAAGTTTAATTACTAAACCATTTTTAATATAGGGTTATACATAAGATAAATTCTACTATAAATATTAATTAGAAAGATAAAAATATTTCCTACCTAATTGTATTTTATTTACAATTTTTAGACATTAAATAATTAAATTTATTTATGACACAATGATGATGCAGTAATTACCTTATTAATGAAAGATTAAAATAATTGATATTATAAATATCCAAATAAATCTAATTTGAGACTTTTAATGAATTAAATTAATTTTCCTGGTTAATATGACATGTTAGGTTTGATTAAATGTATTTTTTTTGAAGTAATAATTCTATTATAAATTAAAAAAAAAACAAAATACCAAATAGAGTCAAAATTAGAATAAAAGAGTTTTAAAAAAATATTATATTATTAATTGGTATTCTATTCCTAAAAATCTAAGGTTCATACAAAGGGATTAAATAATATTATATATTTCATTAATGAACTAATTTAGGTTTGATTAGAAGTTTATTGTAAGTTTATTAACCATATAATATAAAAATACAAAGAGACATAGTCAATGTCAAACTATTTAACTAAGAGTTAAATCTAAATGATAAGGTTAATATGATGACCTAAACCTATCTAAAACCTATTGGTTGATATATTTTAGACCCATAAATAACTTATCCTTTAAATAATTCATTTTTGTGCCATTAGAAACCGAAAATGATTTTATTATAAAATAATATTTCAAGCTTTTCCTAAAGTGACCCTCACCTCTCTTATAAAAGGGCAACTCCCATTCTATCAAATTAACACCTTAAATGCCATTTGTCTCGGCCAAACCCTACACAAATATCCTATAAACTGTCCTATACTCATTCTATAGGCCTATATTTAGTCATAAATCCAACCTATGGATCACTTTTGATCAAATCAAAAGGAAGAACCCGAAGAAGAGGTAAATATTTCATTAGATCTTTCATGTTCTTTTCTTCTTCCACTTCCTCTTTATTTGTTGTTTCCATTATAAAATAATAAATCCAGTATCTTCTATATAATGTGATGTTATTAAAAAAATGGTAAAACCATATTCATCATTCTGTCTATCCTAGAATTGATAAAGTCACTGTACGTATGTACGTACGGATTACCGTCTCCACGCCGTGGTGTAGTTTGTTATTCGAACACTTCATCATTTGGATGGGTATAATAATGAGTATAAATGATTTAAATAATAAATATAACATGATAATTATTCTTTATATATGATATAAATCTAATTATATAGGATTTTAATATCAGAAGAATGATATTGTCGCTCGTGCATACGCACGGATTACCGTCTCCATGAACAAGATGAGATTCATTCCCCATCATAATAATTCAAGAATAATTTTCATTTTATGATTAAAAATAATTTTTATGAACATAATATCATTATTTATATGAATCAAATAGATCCTATCCATAACAAACATGGATTACATAACCAAGCATATAATGGAAAACGAATCTGTGAACACCCGAAACGATGATATTACTAAAATATCATTAACAAAGCTATATTAGAAGATCATATATGATATCATATTAATGTATATGATTATTTTATAATTTAATAACAATTATTTAACCATTATACAGGAGTTTAATCTACCCTTGACAAAGGAAAAGTACAAGGTAAGGGTTAATTTCACAATCTCTTTATTATCCGAGGTTGTTTTTACGTAAGTATCTACTAGGACCTCCTTATCATCCACATCCATGTTTTCTTAAAAATTTAAATAAAAACATTTTTAATATTTAATATACTATGGTTTAAAGTAATTTAAACCCTTATTTTAACATATATGTTTTAAAAGTAATCTTTCTGTCATTTTTCAAAGAAGGTACTTTATGACCTTTTCGACAAAATTAAGGTAAGAATGTCTTTTTTTAACTTGTACGGCGGGTCTGAATATTTTCCACCGTTATATCATCTTCAAAGCGTCCCATACAATCTTATAAGAATATTTTCAAAATAAATGTTTTATTTTATAATTATATGACTTAAAATTATTTCAAAATAGAATGAGATATTTTTTCTAAAAAAGTTTTGATTTCATCTATGTCAACATCCTTTGATGGATTTTAAGCTTGTTTGAATTTGATTTATTATGATACAAAACTTCTATATTGTATTGAAGGTTATGTGACATGTTTGACTTTGGATGTGTTATTTTTACACCATCCATGGTTTATGGATAAAGTAATTAAATTTAGTATTCTAGTTTTAATACGAATGTTTATGTTATGTTTAAACCTTTTCATATGAAGAATGCATTGGACTTAGTAAGTGACAGGTGGAGCCCGCTATAGCTCCTTGATGCATTGGTAGGTCTCATGAGACAAACTAGTGTCATGGAACAAGGCATTGAAAAAATCTTGTTTGTAGTCATGGCATAAGGCCTTGACTATGTGGTTTTGAAGTCTGGCATTATGCATTCTATCATTATGAAAGGGGCTATTGATATTTCATGTGATTATTCGACTAGTAGAATATCCTTGTGAATAATTAAATGGAATTATTTGATTTTATCTTTTCCATATTATGATTAATTTAAAGTTTAAAATGATTTTGTTTTAGTCTTACATTTTCTTAAATGTTTATGATTATTTATGAAAGTTTCTACTATATTGTTATCCTTACTAAGCATTTTGAGCTCACCTCTTTCTATGTTTTATTTTTCCCAGGATGCGAAGAAGTATATTTTGACTGACATGTAGGGATAGTAAGGGATATGAGTGTGGCCTATGGAGACTATGTTCTTGTAGTTTTTCTTTTTATAGTGTAAGGTAAAACTTATTAATGTGTCTATTATTTCCAAGGCTACTAAACTAATCAGTCTTTCGGGATTTGATCTCTTGTGATCATGCCAATGTGATGTAATAATGCACCAAATCTAGGTAACTGGGGTCATGGCATTACAATATTGTTTTAAAGACTACCTCAAACAGATCAAGATAGCCTCTAAAGACTCTATTAATTAGATCCATGAAGATAGTAGTGGAATTAGTAAGACCAAAAGACATCACTATAAATTCATAGTGTACATACCTTATACAAAATTTCATCTTCGGTATATGCTCATTTTTTACCCTTAATTGATGATATCCTGAACAAATATCAATATTGGAAAAGTATTGATCTCCACTTAGTTGGTTAAAAATGTCATCAATGTAGGGAAAATTATATTTGTTCTTGATAGTGATCTTATTAAGTTCTTGATAATCAATGAAGAGTCTCATTGATATATGTTTCTTTTTAACAAACAAAACAGGTGTTCCCCAAGGTGATGCACTAGGGCATAAAAATCCCTTATCAAGATTCTCTTGGAGTTGCTTCTTCAATTCCTGAAACTCAATTGGGTACATTCTATATGGTGTCTTTGAAATAGGTATAACACCCATTATGAGTTCTATTGAAAACTCAACTTCACAATTTGGGGGAAGACCTGAAAATTCCTCTCAAAAGACATTATCAAACTCCCGTAAAATGGGTGTATTCTTAAACAAGAGTTTCTCCCCAACAATTTGAGATAAATAAACTTCATTTATAGGAATCAAGACCCATAATATAGAATAAATTTCTACTTAAAGGTTATGTTCATCTTTGCATCGATAGATGATCATAGATTGATATGGAATATGAAATGCGACTTTCCATCCTTGGAAATTGATATGAGATCCATATAGATAAAGATTATACATGCCAATAATCACATAAAATTCCACTCCAAGTAGGATCACAAGATTTTCCAGAATCACTTTCCCACAAACTTCAATCGGAGAAGAATTATAAACTTTTGATGTGACCATTGTTCCATTAGGAGTTGTCATAGCTAACTTAACATCTAATTGTTGAGGTAATATGATGATACCCTTAGAAAATTCTTCATAAATAAAAGAGTGGGAGGAAACAGAATCAAATAAAATATTTTCTACTTTAGATTGGATGATAAGTGTACCTTTCATCACATAATTATCATATTCCACATCACCGATAGTGATTTCACGTGACATTAATTTTTCTCTATCCTTAAGAGTTTGTTGACATTGATCATCATCAATAACCCTTGGATTAGGGCATTGATCAGCATAATGCCCCATTTCCTTTTAGTTGTAACATTGAAGTGTAGGAGGTTCATTCTGTGTAGCCTTTTATTTGATTGCATCATTAGACCTATTTTTACCATCACTTCGGTATTCAACTACCTGATGAACTTATTTTACACACATAAAACATTTACTAGTCCCATTAAGACAATTCAGTCCATGTTTCTTTCCACACTTTGAGCATAAGTGAAAAATCATATTCTTTTCAGTGTGGTGTTTAGATCTTCCATTGAATTCCATTTTTCTCTTTTTATCAAACTAATATTACTGATGGGTTACATCAATATCCATATCTACTTTAAGAGCACATCAAAAAATTACTTCATAGCTATTGAAGTCCCTTATGGATAATACCCTTCAAAGACTTGGTTTTGATCAACTAAAGAATCGATCAATTTTAATCTGAGGTTGAATAATACTTCCAGAAGCATACCTTGAAAGTCTTGTAAAATTTGCTTCGTAGGTACCAACAAATTCATCATCCTTTTTATTAAGTTCAAGGAACTCCATCTCCATCTTTTTTCAAATAATATGAGGAAAGTACTTATTGAAAAATAAGTTCTTGAACTCATCCCATTCCATGGACTCACTTTCATCTCTTTGCCTCATATTCTTGGTAATGTTCCACCATTTATTAGCTTCAACTTAAAAATGATATATTTCTAAGATGAATTTATCATGTTCAGAACATTGTAGAACTGAAAATATATTTTCAGTGGTACTGATACATTGTTAAACCACTAATAGATTAGAATACCCACTGAATGAAGGTGGACGTTGCCTCATGAAGGATTCAACAGAATGTTGCTCCCTCCTTTGGCCATTTCAAAGTTTTCCATGATTCATAGGTTGAGAAAATTGTGTGATAATGGATAAAATATTTTTAATTCCATATCCCATAACATTTGGTTGCTGAGGGGGACAATCATTGCATTTTTTATCACATTAAACATTAATACGATTCCTTTGGGTTCCAGAAATTGACTAAGACCAAGAACCATAGTGTGAGCAACAATAATAATAATAGGAAAACCACATAATCAAGAATAAAATTTAAATTTAGGAGACTTTTGGTTTTATCCTAGGTTATTCATGAACATCTGTAAAACACTAAGATAGGATTGTAACCTATACTTAGACATATCCTTCGGGTTCTTACTATGGTTCGCTCATCATAGTCTCTAAAGGTTATCTATACCTTTTATCTGACACCAAATATAATAGCCCATACTTTACATGTATATATTACATAAACATTGAAGAATATTTATTACATAACATAACAAAAACCACGCTAGGACCGTATAAGTTTAGTGACTTTAGAAACTAGGAAATATAAACAACTAGTTCATAAAACATCTATATTGTCATTTGCTTATTTCTTCAAAACTAGACTCATTTTGGCATATCTTACATAATACCCTTTTTCATGAAATGAGGAAATGAAACATATGAAAGGGTGGGATCAAATGCTTAGTAAGGGTAAACAAGGGAAATATCAATCATACCATAATCATAAGAACATAACATTTGAAAATCTTATCTTGCATATAAAAGATTAGAATATCATGTCATGGGATAAATAATAAAAGTGAAATGTAATCCCAATAGTCATAAAATAAGACATGAAATTTCATTTCATACAAGCATAAGCATATAAAATCATTTCATATTAGTCAAGGCTCATTTCCATGACCATCAAAGCGAACAAAGTCCATTACTAAACCGATTTCACTCCTCGTTCTATCCTTGTATTACCGAACTAGATTTACTTTCCATTCCAGTCATGTCTATCTCATGAGATATAAATATTTACCCAATTCATTAGAGGGATATATAGCTCCCACCCATCTCATAATGAAACCATTCTTACGTGTGCCACAAAAACAGAAATCATTTATCATAGCATAACCCATTAAATAAAATGGGTTTCTTAAACATCATTCAATCATAATCAATATAAAATAAATGGATTTCCTAAAAATAATTCCATCATAAATAGAATCAAATCAATTTAATAATAGGTATATAAACATAACTCTATCTCATCTTAGATGTAAAATAATTTTGATAAAATACTTGAACTTAATTCCTGAGGAAAATATCCTTTCTTTTTAAAAAACGTTTTCTTTTCTCAAAATGCTACACAATTTTAAAAGAAAACAATTTTGTTGAAAAAAATCAAAAAATTGTGTAGAGGAAGATTCATGTAAATAAGGTGTCAGAAAACCATAAAAATCAATTCATGTTGTATAAGTTAAAAAACATTTCCTCATACTTTTGACGGAAAAGTCAAAAAGTACCTCAAATCGATTAACAACAAAAGATTCCTTTCATACCATTTAATAAAAATTCACCGAAGGGTAAAATTAACTTTTAACAATTCTAGAATAATGTAAATAATATTACATAGTTAGGAAGTATGTATGTGGATGATAAATATACCCCATTAAATATTTATGTATCAATAATCTCAAATAAAAATGAGATTGGAAAATTATTCCTTACCTTAGGTCCGATATCTTTTGTATGTATCGAAACTTCTTGTATAATGATTTAAATAAGGTTATTGAGTTATTCCAGAATCATAATAATTTTTATGTTATCATATATGATTATATTATCATCCGTTTGTTAGTAACATTTCATTGCCACTCGTTATTCAGATATTAATTTCATTATGTTCTTATGCAAGATTTTTCCGATAAGTTCATGTTACACTTATTATGTTATAGTTAAATCATTTACAGAATGATATTACTATAATATATATCATATTTATTCATTAAATTCTTTTATATAATCATGGTTTAATGAATATCATATAAAATGAATCACATCACATCGTGGATACGGTAGGCCATACGTACGCACGAGCTATGATATCATTCACAAAATTGTGGAATAGTATTGAAGTGGATGGTGTATACTAATTCAAAATTAGTAACATGTTATAATAATCATATATATTTATTATTTCTATAATTATACCCATCCAATTAAGGTGGTGAAAAAAAAAGATTACACCACATCGTGGAGACGGTAAGCCGTACGTACGCACACACAATGATTTCGTTTTTCATAGAATGGATAGAAGGTGAAATATGGTTGTTTCATATTTATAATAAAATATTAATACATGAGTGATACTGATGTTTTTACTTCATAATGAAACAACTAATTAAGGGAAAGAAGAAGAAGAAATAATTTGAATGAATCGGTATAAGAGATTACCTCTTCCTCGACGTGCTTCCTCTAAATCTATTTTTAGAGCACTGGAGTTGGTCTTTGAAGAAGACAATAACCTATAGAATGAAAATAGGAAATTTGATAAGGAAAATAAGCAGGTTATGTATGAGCTTTAAGGATCAAAATTAAGTGAATAGGTGAGTGAGGAGGTTCCCTTTTATAATTGAGTTGAGGGGATCTTTTGGAAACTCCATAAATAATAATTTATAATAAAATGAAACCCTACCCAAAAACCTCAAAAATGTCCCCATTTCTAAGATGAGGTGAGATATGGTTTTAATGTCATCAAAAAATAAATTTTGGATAAGTTATTTGGTCAATTTAAACCATATCTTTTTAATTGAAACTTATTTATTCTATTTAATTTTAATTGTGGTAATAAAATTCTAAATATTTAATAGTTATAAATATTTACTTATAAGGTGTTAATTGACCATAAATGGATATTTTATGACATTTTACACATTATAATTATAACTTTTTAATTTTTAAATATTTTTATGATTTTTAAATAATTTAATAAAATGTTATTTTAATAAAATATCAATAGTGTCAATTTTGACACTATTCATTTATTTGAATTTAAATAAAATCAACATATAAGATAAATTAAAAAGAAAAAAATATTTTATAAACTCCTAACATGTCATAGTAACCTATAAATTTTTTTACCACATTAATTAGTTCATATGATATTTCTTTTAATATTTTTAAAACCATTTTTTTTGAAATTTCTATTAATAAAATAATTTCTCCATCACCATTGTGTCATCATTAATGGTAATTATTTAATCTATAACAAATATTAATAAATATTTATGATATAAGTAATTATTTTAGGTTTCCAAATACTATCTATAGTCGATATTTTCTTTTATTTACCAATAAATTAAAATTAATATACTTATATAAAATGAGATTGTGACATTTTGTCACATTCATTTATTTTTATTATATTAATGTCATATTCATAGGTAAGTGTCCATTAAGTTATCAAATGTAGAAAAATAGATGATAAGGGTAGAATTTATTCATCCAATTAGATTTTTACAACTTTTTAGGTAATTTTATAATATTATTTTTAACTTTAATTTCCCGATTTTACCTTTAACCATGGTAATAAAAATAATTATCAAAGTTACTATTCATAATGACCAAAAATAAAATCATAATATTAATATAATTAGAACCTAATTATTCCAAATATGGAATCCATTTTTAAAATTCAAAACACATAATTTTCTGTAATTAATTTAAAATTAATCCCGTTGTTGAGATGAGAAAACTAGTTTAAAAATATTGCAAAAGATTGAAATATTTTTACATCATAATTTAATGTACAATTAATTCTAATGACCTAAATAATATTAATTGGTAAAAATATATTCTTTTTTTACTATTAAATCATTCAATAATATAATTTAACCAAATAAATTATTTCAATGAAAAAGTTATTTGCAATTAAAATCTAGCTTATTTTTACTATTAATCAAAACATGAAAGTTATCAGAAATATATCAGAAATTCATCCAAAGTTAATTTATATATCCCAATTAAAAATAAATTGTTTATTTTTTCATATAAAAATTATTAATGTGTCAAAATATTAATTTAAAAGGGGTTTTCCATTCAAATGTGTAAAATTAAACTTTTTAAAAAATAGGTTTGTATACATCAAATAGGGTTTTATTCATTCCCTATGACTAAAATACCCATTGGATGAATATAAAAAATATTTTATTAGGTATATAACAAATATGTATCAAATTAATTTCATTAAAAAAATTAATTCACTTAAAAATACAAATATCTAATTGATTTATATTTTTCATAAATAATTGATAGCCAATGAATTCACAATGAATTTTCATAAGTTAGTTATAATTATTCCTGCTAACCTAATGACTAGGATATAATGGTAAGTTTATAATAAAGGAGTTTCATGGTTCATTTAAACTCATGATTTCATGCAAAGAAAGCTACTGAAGAATAAAAATTATTTAAAGAAAGTATTTCATAAAAACATCCGGGTGTTACATTTTATACCCTTTAAACAGAATTTCACCCTTGAAATTCATCACTTGGAAACAAAAAAATACGGATACCTCTCCCTAATCATATCCTCAAGTTCCCATGTAGCTATTTCAAAATTTTTGTTCCACTATAAAACTATAACCTAGTGAGTGGTCTTGTTTCATAGAACTTTTTCTCTACGATCTAGAATATCTAGCAGTTGTTCTTAAAAAGAAAGATATTTCTCCAGCAGTATGAATTCTGAGCTTAATACATGTGAAGGATATGGTATGTACTTTCTTAGGAAAGATACATGGAACAAATCATGAACTTGAGAGAGATTCTATGGAAGTTCCAATCGGTAAACTACCTTCCCAACACGATCCAGAATTTCAAAAGGACTAATATACATAGGGCTCATCTTTCCCTTATTTCCAAATCTCATTACTCTCTTCCATGGAGATATTCATAAGAACACTTTATCACGAACTTCAAACTATAGGTCTTTTCTTTGGTTTTCAGAATATTTTTTTGACTCTAAGATACTCTTATGTATTGTTGAATAGATCTCACCTTTTCTACCATTTTATCAACACGATCAGGTCCTAATAGATTTATTTCCCCAACTTCATCCCAGCAAGTTGGAGTTATGCACTTCTTTCCATAAAGGTCTTTTTAAGGATCCATATGAATACTGGAGTGAATTCTATTGTTGTAATAAAATTCTACCAAAGGTAGGTGTGGATCCCAACCACCTTTGAAATCCAAAGAGAAAGCTCTCAACTTGTCTTCTAGAGTTTTAATTGTACTCTGAGACTGGACATTAGTATGAGGATGATAAGTAGTGCTGAAACTTAACTCTTTATCCAGAGCATTCTGAATACTTTTCCAAAACTCAGAGGTAAACCTTGGATCCCGATCGAATATAATGGAAAGTGATATTTCATTTAATCTTACTACTTCCTTTACATATATCTTGGAAAGATGATCAAGAGATAAATCATCTCTAATAAAAATGAAGTGTGCTGACTTCAAAAGATGATCAACTATAACCCAGATGGTATTATTGACTTTTTATGTTTTGGGAAGTCTGATGACAAATTCCATAGTGATGTTTTCCCATTTCCATTCTAGTATGGATAATGGTTGTAACATCCCTTTAGAATTCTGTCTCTCAACCTTAAATTGCAGAAAAACCAAGAATAGAGAGACATATTTGGGTACTTCTCTTTTCATGAAATCCAACTAGAAATACTCTTTCAGGTCCCTATACAGCTTTGTGCTTCCAGGGTGAATAGAGAATGAAGAATTATGATCCTCATCTAATAGCTCCTTATTTAATTCTGTGTGGGAGTAATAAAAACCCAATTTATAAACCTTATTATTTCACCTCAATCAAGGTTGAATTAATTAAAATTTCTCACCTTCTTTTGTATCTCTACATCCTTCTTCTGTTCCTCCTTAATCTTTTCTTTTATTGAAGGCTGAACATTCATTTGAGAAAGATAAGATTTCCCCCTTCCTTTAAATTTTCAATATCCATACTTTTCAAATCCATAAATATTAGATCTTTTGTGATCCCCATCATGGATAGGCTAGCATAGTCTTGTCAACTTAATTCATCTTCCACCTTGCTTTCTTTCCTAGGGTGGTAATGTATCAATCAATCATAATATTTAATCATCTCCAATCATTTTCTTTGGTGTATATTCAGCTCCTTTTGTGTGAAAATGTACTTTAAAATTTTATGATCAGTATAAATATCACACCTTTCACCATAAATATAATGCCTCCATATCTTTAATGAAAATATTACCGCAACTAACTCCAAATAAAGAGTTGGTTAATTTTTATAAAGTATTTTAAAATACCATGAGGCATAAGCTATCACCATATAATTTTTCATGAGAACACATCCCAACCCCTTATTGGATGCATCACTATAGATCACAATCATTTCTCCACTACAATGCAGTGTGAGCACAGGTGAACTAGTTAACCTTTTTTTAGTTCTTTTAAATTCTTTTCTCATTCCTCCATCCAAATGAACATAAATTCTTTCAAAGTAAACCTGGTTATTGGATTATATAATCATGAAAAATATTTCACAAAACATCGATAATATCTAGCCAAACCACGAAAACTTTAGATCTTAGTATCATTGTTGGTCTCAAACATCTTTCAATAACCTCTATTTATGATGGATCCATATATATCCCCACTCTTGAGATTATGTGAAAAAAAATGATACATTCTAAAGAAAAAATTTACACTTGGTAAATTTGGCATAAAGCTTCTCCTCTCTCAGGGTCTTAAGTACAACTCTCAAGTGATATTAATGTTCTTCCTTACTCTTTGAATAGACAAGAATATAGTCTATAAGGAATAATAAAAATTTATCAAGATAGTCTATAAAGACTCTATTCATTAGATCCATGAAGATAGTAGGGGAATTAGTAAGAGAAAAAAGCATCACTATAAATTCATAGTGTCCATACCTTGTACGGAATGCCGTCTTTGGTATATAATCCTTTTTAACCCTTAATTAATGATAACCTGAATGAAGATAAATCTTAGAAAAGTATTTATCTCCATGTAGTTGGTCAAATAAGTCATCAATATAGGGAAGACGATAATTGTTCTTGATGGTGATCCTATTTTGTTCTCGATAATCAATGAAGAGTCTCATTGATCCATCTTTATTATTGAAAAATATAATAGGTTCTCCCCAAGGTGACACACTAGGGCATATGAATCCCTTATCAATATTCTCTTGGAGTTGATTCTTTAATTCCTACAACTCAATTGGGGCAATTCTATAAGGTGTATTTGAAATAGGCATAGAACCCGGTATGAGTTCTATTGAAAAATCAACTTCATAATTTGGTGGAAGACCTGGAAATTCCTCTAGAAAGACATCATCAAACTCCCGTATAATGTGTTTATTCTTAATCGTGAGTTTCTTCCCAACCATTTGAGATAAATAACCTTCATTTATTGGAATCAATACCCATAATATGGAAGAAATTTCTACTGGAAGTTTATATTCATCTCTTCATCAATACATGATCATAGATTGATATGGAATATGAAATGTGACTTCCCTTAATTGGAAATTAATATGAGATCTATATAGATAAAGCCAATCCATGTCCATAATCACATCAAATTCTACTATAGGAAGGATCAAAAGATTTTCAGGAAGCACTTTCCCACAAACTTCAACCGGAGAAGAATTATAAACTTTTGATGTGACTATTGTGCCATTCGAAGTTGTCATAGATAACTCAACATCAAATTGTTGATGTAATATAGAGATACCATTATAAAATTCTTCATAAATAAAAGAATGGGTGGATCCTAAATCAAATAAAACATTTTCTACTTTAGAGTGGACGGTATGTTTACCTTTCACCACTTCATTATCTTATTCCACATCGTCGATAGTGATTGAATGTGACTTTCCTTTATATTTTGCCTTAAGAGTTTGTTGATGTTGATCATCATCAATAAACCTTTTATTAGGGAATTAATTGGAATAATTCCCCATTTCCTTACACTTGTAACATTAAAGTGTAAAAGGTGCATTCTGTGTAGCCTTTTCTTTATTCGCATCATTAGACATTTTTTCCCATCACTTAGGCATTAAAAAACCTGATGACCTTATTTTCCACACTAAAAACATTTATTAGTCCCTTTCATACAATTACCTCCATGTTTATTTCCACAAATTTAGCATAAAGGAAAACCCATCTTATTTTTAATGCGGTCTTTAGATCTTCATTTGAATTTCATTTTTCTCTTTTTATAAAAACCAAATGACTAATGGGTTACTCCAATATCTATATCAACCCTGAGAGTACATTGAAAAATTTCCTCCTAGCTATTGAAGTCCCTTATGGATAATTCCATTTGGAGAATTGGTTTTAAGACACTAAATAATCAATCAATTTTACTCTCAGTTTGGATAAAAATTCCAAAAGCATACCTTGCATGTATTGTAAAATTTTCTTCGTATGTACCAACTAATTCATCATCCTTTTGATTAAGTTCAAGGAACTAATTATCTATCTTTGTTTGAATAATATGAGGAAATTAATTATTGAAAACTAAGTTCTTGAACTCTTCCCATTCCATGGACTCGATTTCATCTCTTTTCCTCATATTCTTGATAATATTTCACCATTGATCAGCTTCACCTTCCAAACGATATACTTATAAGATGGATTTGTCATGTTTAAAACATTTTATAATAGAAAATATATTTTTAGTGGTAATGATCCATTATTCATCAACTAATGGATCAGTAGACCCACTAAATGAAGGTGGACACTGCCTCATGAAGGATTCAACAGAATGTTGCTCCCTCCTTTGTTTGTTTGGAAGTCTAGTAAGATTCATAACTTGAGAAAGCTATATGAGCATGGATATAAGATTTTTTTATTCCACCTCCCATAACATCTAGTTTCTCAGGGGGACAATCATTGAATTTCCCATCGCATTCATCATTAACACAGTTTCTTTGGGTTATAGCCATTGACTAAGACCAAGAGTCATAGTGTGAGTAACAATAATCATAATAGGAAAACCACATAATCACGAATAGAATTTCATTTTAGGATACTTTAGGTTTTATCCGAGGTTATTCATGAACATCTCTAAGACACTAGGATAGGATTGTAACCTATACTTAGACATATCCTTAGTGTTCTTACTAAAGTTATATCATTATAGTTTCCAAAGGTTAACTATACCTTTGCTCTGATACCAACTATAACAACCCATACATTACATGTAGATATTACTTCAATGTTGAAAAATATTTATTATACAACATAACAAAAACCATTCCAGGACACTATAGGTTTAGTGTCTTTAGAAACTCAGAAACATAAACATATGGTTCATAAAACATCTGTATTGTCTACTACTTATTTCTTAATAAATAGACTCATTTTTGACATATCTTACTTAATACCCTTATTCATGACCTGGGGAAAAGAAACATATGAAAGGGTGATATAAAATTCTCAGTAAGGGTAATCAAGGGAAATATCAATCATATCATAATCATAAGAACATAACATTTGAAAATCTTATCCTGTATATAAAAGATGAGAATATCATGTCATGTGATAAATTATAAAAGTGAAATGTAATCCCAATATTCATAACATAAGACATGTAATTTCGTGTCATACACACATAATCATAGAAAATCATTTCATATTAGTTAGGGATTATTTCCAAGACCATCATAGTAGACAAAGTCCATTACTGAACTAAGTTCACTCATCTTTCTAACCCTGTATTATTGAACCAGATTTAATTACCATTCCAGTAATGTCTATATAATGAGATATAAATCTGTTAACAATGCATTTGGGGGAGATATAGGTCCCACCCATATCATAATGAAACCATTCTTACGAGTTCCACAAAAACATAAATTATTTATCATAGCATAACCCGTGATATAAAATGGGTTTCTTAAACATTATTCCATCATAATCCATATAAAATAAATGGATTTCATAAAAATAATTAGACCATAAACACAACCCTAAAAAATTAATAATAGGGATAAAAACAAAACCCTATCCCATCTTAGATGGAAAATATCCCTTCTTTTAAAAAAATGTTTTCTTTTTTCAAAATGCCACATAATTTTAAAAGAAAATAATTTAGTTGAAAATAATATTAAAATATTGTAAGGGAAGCTTCATGTAAATATGGCTTCATGAAACTGTACAAATCTGTTCTTGCTGTATAAAATTAAAAAAAACATTCTCTTAGTACTTTTTTCTAGAAATGTAAAAAACTATCTCAAATCGATTAACGACAAAAGATTCCTTTCATACCATTTAATAAAAATTCACCAAAGGGTAAAATTAACTTTCAAAAATTTCAGACTAATAGAAATAATATTACATAATTAGGAAACATGGATGTGGATGATAAATATACCACAGTAAATATTTATGTATAAACAATCTCAGATAAAAATGAGATTGAAAAATTATCTCTTACCTTAGGTCTGATATCCTTCATATGCATCCAAAGATATTGTATAATGATTTAAATAATGTTATTTAATTATTAAGGAATCATAATATAATTTATGATATCATATATGATGATATTATCATCCATTTGTTAGTAAGATTTCATTTTCATTTGTTATATAGATATTACCTACTTTATGTTCTCATGCAAGATTTATCAGATAGGTTCATGTTCCACTTATTAGGTTATAGTTAAATAATTTACAGGATGATATTAGTATAATATATGTCATATTTATTCATTAAATTCATGTATATAATCACGGTTTAATGAAGATCATGTAGAATGAATCGCATTGCATCGTGGAGATGGTAGGCCATACATACGCACGAGCGATGATATCATTCCCAAAATTGTTGAATGGTATTGAATTGGATGTTGTATAATATATAATAATTAGTAACATGTTATAATAATCATATATAGTTATTATTTCCATCATTATATCCATCCAAATAACGTGGTGGTGAAAAACAGATTACACCATGGTGTGGCGACGGTAAGCTGTACGTACACACACACTGTGATTTCATTTTTCATAGGATGGATAAAAGGTAAAATAAAATAATTTAATATTTATAATAACATTTAAGTACATGAGTGATAATTAAGTTATAATTTATAATGAAACAACTAATTAAGGGAAAGTAGAAGAAGAAAGAAGTTTAAAAGAATCTGTAGATGAGATTTTCTCTTCCTCAACGTGCTTCCTCTAAATCTCTTCTTAGAGCACTAGAGTTGGTCTTCAAAGATGACCAGAAACTCTAGAAGTAAAGTAGTAAATTTTAGAACAAAAAATTTAGGGTATGGCCGAACTTGAAGGATCAAAATGAACTTAATAGGTGAGGGAGGAGGTGCCCTTTTATAATTGAGGTCAGGGGCACTTTTGGAAACTCCAAAAATAATAATTTATAATAAAATAAAACCCTACCCAAAAACCTCCAAAATATCCCAATTTAGAATCTGAGATGATATAGGGTTGTAATATCATGAACTAATAAATTTTTGACAAGTTATTTTTTCAATTTAAACCATATCTTTTTAATTGACACTTAGTTATTCTATTTAATTTTAATTGTGGTAATAACATTCTAAATATTTAATAGTTATAAATATTTACTTATATGGTGTTAATTGACCATAAATGAATATTTTATAATATTTTATACCTTATAATTATAAATTTGTTATTTTTAAATATTTTTAGGATTTTTAAATAATTTAATAAATGTTAATTTTATAAAATATCAATAGTGTAAATTTTGAAACTATTCATTTAATTTACTTCAAATAAAATCCAAAAAGAAAATAAATTAGAAAAAAAATATTTAATACACTTTTAAAATGTCATATTCAGCTAGAAAATTTGTGGCTAGAATTAATTAGTTCATATTAATTTTCTTTTAATATTTTTAAAACCATTTTTGTGAAATTTCAAATAATAATATAATTTCTACATCACTATTGCGTCATCATTAATGGTAATTATTTAATCTCTAAAAATTATAAATATATTTACATGATACGGTTAATTATTTTATCTTTCCAAATAATATATATAGTCAATATTTTCTCTTATTTAATCATATATTAAAATTAATATACTTATATAAAATGAGATTGTGACATTTTGTCACATTCATTAGTTTTTATTATATTCATTCCATATTCATTGGTAAGTGGACATTAAATTATTAATTTTTTTTGAAATAGATGATAATAGTCTAATTTAGTCATCCAATAGAATTTTTATAGGTGTTAAGGTAATTTTATAATATTATTTTTTACCTTTAATTACCCGATTTACCTTTAACCATGGTAATAAATATAATTACCAAAGTTACTATTCATAATTCCCAAAAATAAAAGTAGCCTATTAAAATAATTTATACCTACTGATTCCAAATATGGAATCTATTTTTCAAAATTTAAAACATATAATTTTTAGTAATTAATTTAAAATTAATCCCATTTTTGAAATGAGAAAACATGATTTAAAATATTGCAAAATATTGAAATGTTTTTACATATGAATTTAATGTAAAATTAATTCCAATGGAAAAAATTATATTAAATGGTAAAAATATATTATATTTATACTTTTAAACCATTCAATAATATAATTTATCAATATAATTTATTTCAATGAAAAAGTTATTTTCAATTAAAATTTAGCATATTTTTACTATTCATCAAAACATGATAGTTATCATAAAAAGATCAGAAATTCATAAAAAGTAAATTTTTATATCCCACTTCAAAATAATATGTTTATTTTTTCATATAAAAATTATTAACAATTCAAAATCTTAATTTAAAAGGGGTTCTCCATTCAAAGGTGTAAAATTAATCTTTTTGAAAAAATAGGTTTGTATACATCAAATAGGGTTTTATTCATACCCTATGACTAAAATATCCATTGAATGAATATCAAAAATATTTTATTAAGTATATAACACATATATATCACATTAATTTTATTACCAAAATTATTTCACTCAAAAATACAAATATCTAATTGATTTATATTTTTCATAAATAATTGATAGCCAATGAATTCACAATACATTTTCATAAGTTAGTTATAATTATTCCCACTAACCTAATGTATAGGATTTAATGATAATTTAAAAATAAGGGCATATTGCGGTTTTTTTAAACTCACAATTGTGTGCAAATCAAGATACTGAAGAATAAAAATTATTTAAAGAAAATATTTCATAAAAACATCTAGGTGTGACAATTAAGATCCAATAAAAACCATGTCAATGGAATGAATGGTGCTTGTATACCTATAATCCTAAGACTCCATGGCTATATAGTTCTTATAGACCATATGGTGGTAATTTTGGATGGAATAATGCTACTGGTTGACCATAGGGATACTTGTATCAACATGGGACTATCCCCTTGCCATTCCTGGGTCCCACCACACTTTAATGGGGATCCATCCTGGATATCATAATGAGAGATGTATTGGTTTTCCTTAGCCCCGTTTCTTTTAAAGGCCCTCAATATAATGTATCTACACTCTCTAAACCCCAACACCCAACTAATATCTCAATCACAACACAAAAAATAACTAATTTTCAGTAGGAGTACTCTATAAAAGGAGAAAATGGATACATAGTGGAATCAAAATTTCTTAGAATGGATAAGTGGGGAGTCTGATGGGCTAAGCGCACCACCTTTCCAAAGGGTAGGCCAATTCATTCCCAATACCAAAACCAGTATCTAGGCATTCAAGAAATCCATCATACAACCTCCAATCCCATTACACCCACTAGAGATTATGCAATTATGATTCACATTCTCTTTTAGGAATGGTCCACGTGTTTATTGAACTGATAGTCTATTACAAGTCATTTTTCAAGTAATGAAGTCGAGCTATTTGGCTATTCCAATATTTTAATTCCAATGAACTCATGAGATGGAATCAATCATAACACATTTTAATTTGTGATATAACAGGAAAAAGATGTTTTGGGGGGTATAAAATCATGTTTTTTGGTTTCTCCAATTGGAATTCCATCTTTCCATTGGTGGTTGGCCTCAAGCACCTCACTATACCACCATAAGAACAAAGGTACCTTGGGTATTTTTATTCTTGCTCAGTTGGACTATGAATCATGATATATTACCATAAAACATGTTATTTAGAAGTGTCATTTGAGATGGTGGGATCTAAAGGTATCCAAATCCACTCAATCATAATCCGTAATACCATTTCATTGATCTTCAAGAGAAATGATATTTTCTAAATAAAATGCGGGGAATCCAAATATAGTCCAATCGAGCATAAGAAAAAATATTTCCTTTTGTAAAGAACCATTTAAAATATTCTATAGATGTAGTGATTGGACTCAATTATACTCACTGAAATGACACTGAAATTATCATATGGATAATTTGGAACATATTGGGAGGGGGGGGGGGTAGCATGACTATTTTGTCTATCGAAGACAATGCATGACCTCTTGGAGGTTTGAAATTGTATTTCTATATGGTCTAATTCTATATACTCGACTTGTAATGACCCGAACCACTAGGGATCACTTGGAAGAAAGAAGACCAGGCCTCCGCAACCCCAATCCCACCTCCATAGGCCAGGGTATGTTGAAAAGCATCAATAATACATAACTAAAATTGGAGCCCTTTTCCTAATTTTCTTATATGCCTATAACCAACCATCTTTATATAGAATTCAAGAGGAATAATCCTAAGTGATAGTAACATATAATGTAGAAACCATGCATGAAATAATATTTAGGGAATAAAAAAGAGTATGAAAAAATAATATAAAAATTAATCTAAAAATTACATTCCCAAAAAAAAAGATGTCCCAAACTGGCAATAATTGGAAAAGAAATAAAGCTAAGAGATCCCGAATCCAGATCTCCAATCCCCAACCATTGTACATGGTCAAATGCACCAAAGTATCCCCAGGATCCTCCAATTCCATCATTGATATTTCCATCCTTTTTTAAGACATGAAATGTGCAGGAAAATACCATATATGGGTGAGTATATATATACCTAGTTGGATGCCCTAAAAATAGAATATGGAGAAATAGGATACACAATAGAAGTAGTCTTCTCAACCCAAATAAAAAGGGAAATGAAACCCAAACAAGAAGATATATGCTCATATAAGACACCCAGATGAGAAAGAAAGGGAGTCTCAATATTATATCTTATCCTAGGACGATGAGTCTACATTCATATCCAAAGGTACCTCATAAATTCCAATCATCTCATGTGTATATCCAAATAAGTCATAATGAGGGTCTGCACCTCTCCACTTCTCTATAGACCGATGGAGCATAATATATACTAGATAGAGGAACTATGACCTGGTATGATATAAAAGATTGTTATAAATATATAGAAGACTCACACTCATTTAGATGAGTACCATCTCTATATTCATGTAGAGAATATGGAGTAATCGCGCCCTGGTGTGATAGGGGAGTACTATCTCTGTGGATAGAGGACCCATGCCCTGGTGTGACAGGGGAGTACCATCTCAATATCTGTATAAAAAGTATAAAGGACCCACAAAAAGGTGTGATTGGGGAGTGTTATCTCTATGAATAGATGACATATTCCCTAGTTCAATAGATAAGTACCTCCATTATATCTGTACAATGAGTATAGAGGACATACTCCCTAGTGTGATAAGGGAGTTTCATAACTATGGATAGAGGACCTGCACCTTTCTATGAAAGGGGAGTACCACCTATATTTCTGTACAATAAGTATGGAGGAACCACTCTCTAACGTGACTAGGAAGTTTCATCTCCATGGATAAAGGTTTTGCGCCCTGGTATGACAAGGGAGTACCACCTCTGTATCTATACATTGAGTATGAAAGACCCACACCTTGTGTGACAGGGGAGTACCATCTCCATCAAAATTCTTTGATGATCATGCCATATCATTTTCATCAATTATAATCTATGAAAGAAGCATCATGCTTGTAACACCTTGAATTGTATCTCAAAATCCACTATGAAGGATACTATCATGTTATATGAAAAAAACGTGATAGATATGATACTCATGATACAAAATATGAGTCAAAACAAAAGAGATATGAAAGGAAAAAGTTTTTTGGATAAAAACACAACATGTACCAGGGTTCACATGGAATGTGACCTCACCTAATCTCCTGGTCATTCCCTCATAAACACACGGATCACTGAACATGTAGCACAACATGATGTGTAAGGGAACTACACGGTATGTCTGAACATCCTGGGGAAGAGCCATGTGCTCGTAGAAATTTTCATGTCCAGGTGTGATATGGGAGTTCCACCTTTATATCTATACATTCAGTATATAGGACCCATGACCTGTGTGATAGGGGAGTACCATATCCATTTGAACTCTTTGATGGTCCTTCCAGATCACTATCATCAATGAGAGTCTCCTAAAGAAGCATCATGTCCAGAACACCTCGCATCATATCCCAAAATACACTACGAAGGATACCACCATGTTCTATAAAAAATATTATTGATAGGCTACTTGTGTGACAAAATATGAGTCAAAACAAAGGATATATGAGAGGAAGAAGTTTCTGGGAACAAAACATGGCATGTACCGGGGGTTACATGGTATGTGACCTCACCTGATCTCCAGGGCTTGTACTCATCAACACACGACTCACTGGACATGTTGTATAAATTATATTTAAGGGAACTACAGAGCATATATCATCCTCTTAGGGTAGAGATGTGTGCTCATGGAAATTTTCATTTCCATCAGGTCTTGTCTATATACCTGGCTGTGTATCTAGTCATGTACCTAGCTGTGACCCATATCAGGTATCTGGTTATGTACCACACCATTTACTTATCTCTAGAAATTTCCATTCCCATGTACTCCCATAGTACACACTAGTCCACCAATATTGGGCCACACGACATGTGGGGGTCCCACATGATGTGTGATATTTATCACCACATAGAAACCCAAGGCACCATATCCAGTGTACTGCACAACGTGTGTTCATCCCTGTACACAACATGTAGTCAGAAATTTTTAAGAACTTCATATCTAGCATGTGGATCCCATATCCTTCATTTACACCACCTTTAAAACTTGTTTGAACAAATAAATCCACCTAAAACATAGTAACCATCATTGAACATCAATTTCTAGGCTTCGGTGATTGGAAATTGGGAATGACAATCACCCATACAAGGTTGTAGCACCTCCCACCATCTCCCGTAGCCTCGTAGGGTTTATAATACATGAATTAAATTCTATAATACATCTTTATATATCTAAAAATAACTAATACGGTCATTTTTCACACATCCACCATGAATCTGGAAGTCCAATTTCTCTTAGACACACCTGAAAATGTCCAAACGCGACCCTATAGCCCAATGATGAAGAACATGAAGAACTGGTGGGGGAAAGTCACCAAAAAAAGGTTTTCCAATCGATGGGAAAGTGTTCTTATCCAAAAGTCTTGGATTAGGTATATTTTGGGTGAGAAACATGTCATAATAAAGAATAAATAAAAAAATAATTTAATTTGATACAAGAGATCATGAGACAAATTAAATTAATCACAAATCAAAGAATAATAGATAAGGCCATTGTTTATATTATATTCAAGGGAGGAAACCAAAATTGATGAGACTTACCTCAATATTAGATCAATCATTGGGAAAGAAAAGGTTCTCCAATGATGAGGATGATCCGCTACCTATCAATTCACCTCAGTCTGATCACTGGTCATCGTACTATATCGATCCACCCATGAAGAATGAATAAAAAACCTCTCAAAAATCTAAGGGTTATGTGCCAACCATGAAGATTTTTCATGATAGGATACTTATTGAGGGAAATAGGTTTTAAGAATAAAATGAATGAATGAATTAATTTAATTAATTAATTCACTTAATATACCCACCAACAACTGTCTCATCCAATTGTCTGGAGCTGAACAACTTTAGGTCACGCCTAGGGAAAATCTTGCTTTATAGATTCAATTACAGTATCATATTTACGATCTTAGAATCTATTCAAGATAAATTACACTATTTATAAAAAAACTACATGTGCATGATATAAAATTTATTTAATACTTTTATAAAATTAATTTCAGGCTCACCAAGCCTCGAAATCACTCACCGTCTCAGTGCTTGGCTAGAAAAATATTTCTCAAAATATTTAAATGTATTACAAAAAAACATCTTATACATTATTCCATACTTTAATAATTTTCAACCCTGAAAATCCCAAACTAATAAAAAATATGGGGATGTTGAGACCTCATCTTCCTCTCATACTCTTAGGAGATATCCTATATGATCCCATATTGCCACAAAACATTAACCAAGGTAATGGTCTATCCATGAACAATCCTCTCAAAATGATCCTCGATCACCACTAGGTACTCTATGAAGGTGTCTCCATCCTCTATGTCTAGCTCACCCATGTCAATAATGTGTGAAGGGTCATGCACATATCTCTTTAGCTGCGACACATGGAATACGTGATGTACCCGCTCCAACTGTGGGGGTAAGGCAAGAAGGTAAGTAACCTCGCCTACCCTATACAGTATCTAGAATAGACCAATGAACCTTCGGGATGGCTTATCTCCCTTAGAGAATCTTTGTAATCCTAATCATGAGGTGACTATCAGAAAACATGATCTCTATACTCAAACTCCAAGGGATTACGATGTCAATTTGTATTTGATTTAAGCCTACTCTGGGTGGTCCTCATCCACCCATGGATCACCTGTACCTTCTCTATCATTCCATGAACCATCTTTTTCCCAACAAGAGATGCCTCACCGATCTCATTATAGCGTAAGAGTGACCTAAATTGTAACACCCCGAGATTTTATGGAAAATATTCTTTTTAACTTCATTAATGTCTTGTGTTGTACGCTACACCAAAAGGAGCTTGCACAACACGCATCCCTGACTTGGCTTGCATTACACGCAATCATGACCTTCCTTGATAGTGTGTGTAGTACGCAATACCGAGTTTCACTAAACGAGATATTATTATAATATTATTATGAACTAGCCGTTATGAATAGTAATACCCATTTTTGAAATTTTATAAATTTTATATTTCAAAATGGACTTCATTTTTGGATTCGGAATATCAAAATTAGCCTAGGGTGAAATTTTGGTATTTTTCTGAAAACTTTCAATTTTTGATGAATAGTGAAAACACTCGGTTACTATTTAAAAACCAAATTTTTATTTAAATAATTATTTATTTTATTTAAATTTATTTTAGGTAAAAATTGATATATAATACCTATATAAGTTCAATGAAATTCATTGGAGTCATTTTATAATAATTTTAGATATATAAAAATTTTATTGAACTTTTCACCGTCTTTTACCTACCTCCTAGGAGAGTTTAGAAATTCACATAAAACATAATTTTACCGCTTCTGTGAGCGGAATTTCAAAAATCCGAGAGACACGGTTAATATCAAGGACTAAAATGTGGTTCAATGAGATGAAAATAATTTTTGGTGAATAGTAACCTTTTAGTTTTTTTTACCACGGTTAAAAGTAAATAGGGTAATTAAGGGTAAAAATGATATTATTATTACCCTAACACATGTCCTAATTCTATTGGATAAGTGTAATTCAACCAAAAACAACCTTAGGAATAAAATATGACCATTTAGGTCCACATGGATTAGATTAGGACATTTATTATTAATTTATTTAAAGAAGGGTTAAAATAGTTAAAATCAAAGTTTAATAACTAAAACATTTTTAATATAAGGTTATACATAAGATAAATTCAACTATAAATATTAATTAGAAAGATAAAAATATTTCCTACATAATGGTATTTTATTTATAATTTTTAGACATTAAATAATTTTATTTAGTTATGACACAATGATAATGCAGTAATTATCTTATTAATGAAATATTGACATAATTGATGTTATAAATACCCAAAAAAATGTAATTTGAGACTTTTTATGAATTACACTAATTTTATAGGTTAATATGACATATTAGTGTTGATTTAATTAACTTTATTCGAACTAATAATTCTGTTATGATTTTCACAAAAATCAATTACCAAATAGTGTCAAAATTGACATAAAATAGTTTTTTAAACAAATATTATATTATTAATTTTTATTTTATTCTTAAAAATATAAGGATTGGCCAAATGACTTAGATAAGGTTATATATATTAATTATAAACAACTTGGGGTTCTTTTGGATTGTTATAGTAAGTTTATTAACCTCATAGTGTAAGAAAACAAGAAGACATGGTAAAAGTAAAATTATTTAACTTAGGGTTAAATCTAAATGATAAGGTTAAAATAGTAAGATAAACTTGTCTAAAATCTATTTTATGAGATTATTTATACCCATACCCACATTAGCTTCGAAATAAATCAATTTAGAGCTATTAAAAACCGAATATGACTTTATAATAAAATAATATATTTAGTCTTTCCAAAGGTGCCCCTCTCCTCCCTTATAAAAAGGGCACCCCTTCCCTCTTCTCTTAACACCATTTTGAGCCTTGAAGATCGGCCAAAACCTTCCCATTTCTATTATCCACTTCCCTAGAAACATTCTGGAGGTTCTGGTCTTCTCAAAAGACCAACTCTACTTCCTTAAGAGAAGGCTTAAAAAAGGTGCGTCGAAGAAGAGGTAATCTCTTCTTTCGATTCTCTCAAGTTTCTTTCATCTTCAACTTCTTCTTATTTAGTTGTTTCATTATAAAGTAATAAAATCAGTATCACTCATATACTGATATATTATTATGAATATGAAACAACCCTATTTCACCTTCTATTCATCTTATGGAAAACGAAATCACCACGTGTGCGTGCGTACGGAATACCGTCTCCACGCCGTGGTGTAATCTATTTTCGACCACCACCTTACTTGGATGGGTATAATGGTGTAAATAAATAACTATATATGATTATTGAAAAGTGATATTGATTCTTAAATATTATACATACACTTCAATGCAATTCCACGATCATGGGAATGATATCATCGCTCATGCGTACGTACGGACTACCATCTCCATGACGCGATGAGATTCATTCTCCATGTTAACCATTAATGAATGATTATAAAGTGTATATAATAAGTAATCATGAAATATATGAAATAATAATGATACTGGATTTATGTGTATATATATGTATGTCATCTACTTAATTTCATTCAATTTAATAAGGAAACAAAAACAACGTTCATGCATACGTACGACCTACCGTCTCCATGAACGGTGTATTTCTTTCCATTTATCGATCTATTATATATATGTATATTATGAATATATATTATATATAAATAATTTTTTACATTATGGATGTAAGTAATCATGATCTAAGTAATCATATGAATAATTAAAAGTTAAAACACGAACGAAAAATGAAACGATATTACCCAAAACGCTACTTTAACATGAATTTACAAAAGAACGGGTAATATAAAGTCATAAGTGAACCATATATGATATAATAAAAATTAATATGATTCTGTAATAAGTCAATGACATTATTTAAATCATTATACAGGGGGTTTGGATACGTACGAAGCATATCAGTCCTAAGGTAAGGGATAATTTATCAATCTCATTTTTATCCGAGATTGTTTATTCGTAAGTATTTACTGGGGTTATCTTTATCATCCAAGCCCATGTTTTCTAAAAATGTTTTCATGTATGTTTAAATTCCTTTTTAACCATTTTTGACTTTTACTACATGGTATGTAAGGAATCTTTTTTTTACCATACGAGGTACTTTTTGACTTTTCCGACAAAAGTACGAGAAGAATGTTATTTTTAACTTATACGGCGTGAACGGATTTTTACGGTTTCATAACGCCTCATTTTCATGAAGATCACTCTACAAGATTTTATGAATATTTTCAACAAAATAATTTTATTTTAAAAGTGCATGGAATTTTGTGAAAAGAAAATGATTTTGAAGAAGAAAGGATATTTTCCTAAAGAATTCATTTCAAATGTTTTATCAAAACCATTTTCCATCTAAGATGACATTATTTAATATGTGTATGTTTCAAGTTTAATGTCTCTATGATTTACATGGTTTCAATTTTCTTATTATGAAATGATATCCATTTATTTTATATGGATTATGTGATGATGGGATGATGTTTATGAAACCCATTTTATTTATTGGGTTATTATGAATGATGTATGTTTATTTTGCGGCATAAGTAAGAATGATTTCATTATGAGATGGGTGGGACATATATCTACCTCCAATGTATTGGGTAAAGATTTATATCTCATGATATAGATATGGCTGGAATGGTAAGTTAATCCGGTTCAGTGTTAAAAGACTGAAATGAGGAGTGAACTCGATTCAGAAAGGGACTTTGTCCACTAAGATGGTCATGGAAGCAATGACTTGGCTACTATGGAAATAATAACATGTGATTAATGGTTGCCTCAATTACATGTTTTATTACCATGCTATTTTATCAGGATTGATGTTCCCTTATGATATATGCCTTATGTACTTCCAAGATTCATGTCTTTGCTCAAGATTTTGATGTTTAGATTTTATGTTCTAGTTTTTGAATTCAAATGTTTATGGATTGTTTTATGTTCTCTATTTTTACCCTTACTGGGCATTTGAGCTCACCCCTTTTATGTTTTATTTTCCACAGGATATAAAGAAAGGTTTTAGGTAAGAGAAAAAAGGGGAAGATCCTTATGGGAGATGTTGATGATCTTTCACCAATATTAGAAGATTATGTTCCATGTTTCCAAAGGAACTAAAATATTACGGTCCTTCGGTGTATGTTTTTGTTATGTGTTAAGTACTCCACAAAAGTAATGTAATTTCCATGTACGTAAAGCTTTGGGTCTCTACATTTGGTATTAGACGGAAGGTTTAGTCAACCTTTGGAAAATAGAATGTGAAAACTATAGTGAGATACCTAGAGATATTTCTTAGGTATGTCTAGGGATCTCACTAAGGTTAAGTATAAGTATAGGTTATAGTCCTTGAATTATGGTAACGATATTAGAATTAAACCTAAGATGTTAGATGTCGAAGGTACTCCCCCTTGATTATGTTATTTTCCTTGTATGATATTTGCCTCTCACAGAATTCTTTTTGTGTTTTAGTCAATGGAGGGAACCAAAAGGAATTCGGTTAACATTGAATCCAATGTAAAAATTGGTGACTATGAGAAACAAAATTGCGTAATGCCTAGAGAGAAAGATATTGTGATTATGCCGAATCAGTCATCGCGATATATTATTAACAAGGTGAAATTTAGTGGTATGCCTAATTCATCAAATAAGAGGAAGATATAATTTTATGCATGTTCGCATGTTGAGGAGCATAAAGAAAGGATGATTGAGATTTCTAAAGAATGGAAGAAGAACCTTGAGGAATACCAAAAATGGAGGGACATATGTTATCTGTGTGGATAAAAGGGTCATAGAGTGAAAGACTGTTATGGAGTTCAATATCTTATTTGTGGAGAACATGGGCATTACCCAACTCAATGCCCTGACCTAAAAATTACTTCTAAATCAAGGAAGGAATTATTCTAGGACAATCATTGAAGAGGATGGATTGAATTGTTTATGTATTGGTATTAAAGAATAATGTTTTTGAGGTACTTTTATGGTGTATTATAATGTTTTTTATTAGTCTATTGTGGTTTTCAATAATTTTATGGTACCGGTAACCATGGAAAGTGATTCAAATATTTTGGAAAGCAGATGATATGCGCATAATGAAGGGATAAGGAGAAAATGAAATGTTTTACAGTATTCATGAGCTCATGATTGATATAAGGACTAAGTGATATCATGGGTTGAGTATATAGAATTTTGAGGATTTTGGTTTGTGGAAAGTGTTAAGTTTTAACTGCACTCATGTATTCACTAAGGTTCAATGGGTATTCATTTTTCAATAGAATACATGATTAAGGCCTTAGAATGTTTGTAATGTGACCAACAAGACATATCTTATGATATATGGGGATCAACGATGGTATTAACATGCTTGTTATATGAACTCTTGGGTAATCGTTTTCACTATAATATGAGATTGGACAACAGTATTTTGGATAAACCTAAATATTGGAATGGATTATGTTGGACATAATTTAGTATTGTTTAAGGCTAGAAATTTTTAGATATTATTGATGGAAAGTTATAAAATGTATTTTTATAAAAAAAGGACAACCTGCAAGACGGGTGACAGCCCATCGTGTCGGACAAGGCTGTGGGAATCGAACCCACAACCGAAGTGCGACTGGCCTTTATCACCTACCACTGGCCTACAGGAAGTCCCTGGTTAGTAGAAACTACTTTTATTTTATTATATAGGATGATAGATGAAGTATAAGTCCATTTTGGAACCATATATGATTAATCTCACCATAGATGGAATTATGTATATAAATTTTTCTAACTTATGTTTGAGACAGATGGAATGACCTATCATTCTATCACATAATCTGCTAAAACTTCGTGAAAGACAAATTGAACTTCATTTCTTAAAGAGATTAAGTGGAAATTGTTCAATTCACGAACAACAGTGAGATTATACCAAAATAAAGTAAGTATTTATTCTAATTCAAATTCTTCAACTTTAGGGAAATGATCTTGAAAACAAAAAATGTTGTCCTAGTGCCCTTATATCCGATGAATCAGATGGTACCCCAGATCATCAAAAATTTATGGCTTTGTGATTGTTGGATTTTTCATAGCCATGTTCTCTACCACTCTCCATCAGAACATGATGGTTAGATTTCTCTTCCATATCCATATTTTCACCTATGTTATCCTATGTGGAAACCCAGTGATTAGTTAATTTGGGTAACCGTTACGTTTCATACTTTAGTTTTTAAATACATGTTTTGGTATTATTTTTTACGATGTTGGTTTCTATTAAAGAAACCTTTGAGTAGTAAACCATTTATAACCCCGACGAATTTCGAGGGAGAAATTCATTTTAAGGGGGGTAGAATGTAACACCCCGAGATTTTATGAAAAATATTCTTTTTAACTTCATTAATGTCTTGTGTTGTACGCTACACCAAAAGGAGCTTGCACAACACATATCCCTGACTTGTCTTACATTACACGCAATCAGGACCTTCCTCGATAGCGTGTGTAGTACACAATACCGAGTTTCACTAAACGAGATATTATTATAATATTATTATGAACTAGCCGTTATGAATAGTAATACCCACTTTTTGAAATTTTATAAATTTGATCTTTCAAAATGGACTTCATTTTTGGATTCAGAATATCGAAATTATCCTAGGGTGAAATTTTGGTATTTTTCTGAAAACATTCAATTTTTGATGAATAGTCAAAACACTGGGTTGCTATTTAAAAACCGACTTTTAATTTAAATAAGTATTTATTTTATTTAAATTTATTTTAGGTAAAAATTGATACATAATACCTATATAAGTTCAATGAAATTCATTGGAGCCATTTTATAATAATTTTAGATATATAAAAATTTTATTGAACTTTTCACCGTCTTTTACCTACCTCCTAAGAGAATTTGGAAATTCACATAAAACTTAATTTTACCGCTTCTGTGAGTGGAATTTCGAAAATCCAAGAGACACGGTTAATATCAAGGAATAAAATGTGGTTCAATGAGATGAAAATAATTTTTGGTGAATATTAACTTTTTACTTTTTTTACCACGGTTAAAAGTAAATAGGGTAATTAAGGGTAAAAATGATATTATTATTACCCAAAAACATGTCCTAATTCTATTGGATATTTGTAATTCGACCGAAAACAACCTTAGGAATAAAATATGACCATTTAGGTCCACTTGGATTAGATTAGGACATTTATTATTAATTTATTTAAAGAAGGGTTAAAATAGTTAAAATCAAAGTTTAATAACTAAAACATTTTTAATATAGGGTTATAAATAAGATAAATTAGACTATAAATATTAATTATAAAGATAAAAATATTTCATAAATAATGGTATTTTATTTATAATTTTTAGACATTAAATAATTTAATTTATTTATGACACAATGATGATGCAGTAATTATCTTATTAATGAAATATTGACATAATTGATGTTATAAATACCCCAAAAAATATAATTTGAGACTTTTTATTAATTAAACTAATTTTTAGGTTAATATGACATATTAGTATTGATTTAATTAACTTTATTCTAAATAATCATTCTACTATGATTTTCCCAAAAATCAATAACCAAATAGTGTCAAAATTGACATAAAATAGTTTTTAAAACAAATATTATATTATTAATTGTTATTTTATTCCTAAGAATCTAAGGTTCGGCCAAATTACTTAGATAATGTTTTATATATTAATAATAAACAACTTGGGGTTCGTTTGGCTTGTTATAATAAGTTTATTAACCTTATAGTGTAAGAAAACAAGAAGACACAGTAAAAGTAAAATTATTTAACTTAGAGTTAAATCTAAATGATAAGGTTAAAATAGTAACCTAAACTTGTCTAAAATATATTTTATGAGATAATTTAGACCCATCCCCAACTTATCTTATAAATAAATCAATTTGGAGCTATTAAAAACCGAATATGACTTTATAATAAAATAATATTTTTAGTTTTTCCAAAGGTGCCCCTCTCCTCCCTTATAAAAAGGGCACCCCTTCACTCTTATCTTCACACCCTTTTGAGCCTTGAAGCTCGGCCAACCCCAGACCATTTCTCTTTTCCACTTCCATAGAAACATTCTGGAGGTTCTGGTCTTCTCAAAAGACCAACTATACTTCCTTAAGAGAAGGCTTAAAGGATGTGCGTCGAAGAAGAGGTAATCTCTTCTTTCGTTTCTCTCAAGTTTCTTTCTTCTTCAACTTATTCTTATTTAGTTGTTTCATTATAAAGTAATAACATCAGTATCACTCATATACTTATATGTTATTATGAATATGAAACAACCCTATTTCACCTTCTATCCATCCTACGGAAAATGAAATCACCACGCGTGCGTACGTACGAAATACCGTCTCCACGCCGTGGTGTAATCTGTTTTTGACCACCACCTTACTTGGATGGGTATAATGGTGTAAATAAATAACTATATTTGATTATTTCAAAGTGATATTGATTCTGAAATATTATACATACACTTCAATGCAATTCCACGATCATGGGAATGATATCATCGCTCGTGCGTACGTACGGACTACCATCTCCACGACCCGATGAGATTCATTCTCCATGTTAACCATTCATGAATGATTATAAAGTATATATAATTAGTAATCATGAAATATATGAAATAATAATGATACTGTATTTATGTGTATATATATGTATGTCATCTACTTAATTTCATTCAATTCAATAAGGAAACGAAAACAGCGTTCATGCGTACATACGGCTTACCGTCTCCATGAATGGTGTATATCTTTCAATTTATCTATCTATTATATATATGTATATTCTTAATATATATTATATATAAATCATGTTTTACATTCTGGATATAAGTAATCATGATCTAAGTAATCATATGAATAATTACAAGTTAAAACATGAATGACAAATGAAACAATATTACCCAAAACACTACTTTAACATGAATTTACAAAAGAACGAGTAATATAAAGACATAAGTGAACCGTATATGATATAATAACAATGAATATGATTCTGTGATAAGTCAATGACATTATTTAAATCATTATACAAGGGGTTTGGATACGTACGAAGCATATCAGACCTAAGGTAAGGGATAATTTATCAATCTCATTTTTATCCGAGATTGTTTATTCGTAAGTATTTACTGGGGTTATCTTTATCATCCAAGCCCATGTTTTCTAAAAATGTTTTCATGTATGTTTAAAGTCCTTTTTAACCATTTTTGACTTTTACTACATGGTATGTAAGGAATCTTTTTTGGTTTACCATACGAGGTACTTTTTGACTTTTCTGACAAAAGTATGAGAAGAATGTTATTTTTAACTTATATGGCGTGAACAGATTTTTACAGTTTCATAACGCCTCATTTTCATGAAGCTTACTCTACAAGATTTTATGACTATTTTCAACAAAATACTTTTATTTTAAAAGTGCATGACATTTTGTGAAAAGAAAATGATTTTGAATAAGAAAGGATATTTTCCACAAGAATTCATTTCAAATGTTTTATCAAAACCATTTTCCATCTAAGATGACATTATTTCATATGTGTATGTTTCAAGTTTAATGTCTCTATGATTTACATGGTTTCAATTTTCTTATTATGAAATGATATCCATTTATTTTATATGGATTATGTGATTATGGGATGATGTTTATGAAACCCATTTTATTTATTGGGTTATTATGAATGATGTATGTTTATTTTGTGGCACAAGTAAGAATTATTTCATTATGAGATGGGTGGGACCTATATCTCCCTCCAATGCATTGGGTAAAGATATATATCTCATGAGATAGACATGGCTGGAACGATAAGTTAATCCGGTTCAGTGTTACATGACTGAAACGAGGAGTGAACTCGATTTAGAAAGGGACTTTGTCCACTAAGATGGTCTTGGAAGAAATGCCTTGGCTACTATGGAAATCATAACATGTGCTTAATGGTTTCCAAAATTAAATGTTTTATTCCCATGTTTTTTTATCATGATTGATGTTCCCTTATGATATATGCCTTACATACTTCCAAGATTCATTTCTTTGTTCAAGATTTTGATGTTTAGATTTTATGTTCAAGTTTTTGCATTCAAATGTTTATGGATTGTTTTATGTTCTCTATGTTTACCCTTACTGGTCATTTGAGCTCACCCCTTTTGTGTTTTCTTTTCCCCAGGATATAAAGAAAGGTTTTAGGTAAGAAAAAAAAGGGGAAGATCTTTATGGGAGATGTTGAGGATCTTTCACCAAGATTAGAAGATTATGTTCCATGTTTCCAAAGGCACTAAACTATTACGGTCCTTTGGTGTCTGTTTTTGTTATGTATTAAGTATTCCACCAAAGTAATGTAATGTCCATGTATGTCAATATTTGTGTCTCTACATAAATGGTCTCCCATATAGGGCCTCAAAAGGTTCCATGCTGATAGTAGTGTGATAGATTTTTTTATAAGAAAACTCTACCAAGGTATGTGATCCTCCCATATTCAGATGAAGTCTAACACACAAGAACTCAACATATCCTCCAACACCTGGATAGTGCACTAAGTATTCCCATTAGTATGGGGTGAAAATATTTACTCATCCTCAAATGGTTCCCAAATTCTCCTTTTCATACCTCTCTATAACCGTGACATGAGAAACACTTCATGATTGAATACAATCATTGTGGGAGCCCATGAGGGCATATGATCTCTCACATGTAGAACTGCCCCAAAATCTTCACTAAACTCTACTCCCTAATTGAAAGGAAGTGTGATGACTTAGTAAATCAGTCAAATATCACCCAAATGGAATCATGGACTCTCACTATTCAAAAAATCCTTGTCACAATGTCTATGGATATTCAATCCCATTTCCACTTCAGTATCTAAAGAGGCTGTAAAAAAAACCTGGCGAAGCCTCGTGCTCAGCCTTCGCCTAATGAAATGTGAGACATTGAGACACAAACTCAACAAAAAATTTCTTTATGAAAACCCCCCAAAACTACCAATGAGAATCCCTATACATATTCCCCACACTAAGATGTATAGCCATATGAGAAATGTGAATCTCCCTAACCATCTTCTCTCACTATGTGATCAGAACCACAATCTTTCCTTGGAAAAGGGTGACATGACACACTCCTTCATAGAATCCATATGGTAAATATCACAAGGTTATTTGGATATGTAGGACCTCATATTCTTTGTAAAAAAACTCAGACTCTCTCAAATGCGGGAGAAATGAGGGTTAAAGACCATCGACTGAAGAAAAATTGCACCCTCATACTCTAATAGGTTCATCTGCAATGAAGCCAAATTCTCAAACAACTCCACCACCAGATGAGAACATGACTTACTAGAAAGAGATTACTCCACCACATTGACCTTCCCAAGGGTATGGTCTATCTCAAAGTCATATTGCTATAGGAACTCCAACCAGTTCCTTTATCTCAGGTTTAGATCTCTTTGTGTGGAGACATACCTAAAACTATAATAGTTTGAGTAAACAAAAAAACACTATCCTAGAAGAAATTGAATCCACATTCTCATAGTTAATAATATCACTACTAACTTTAGATCATGATTCACATAGTTATTATTGTTAGGTATCAACTACCACAACCCACATATGATCATTTCCTTCCTCTGCATCAACACACAGTTGAGCCCACCACCAAAGGCATCATAATACAATACCTAATCCATGACATCCTCCGATAGTCTCAAAAAAGAAGCACTAGTCTGCCTCAACCTAAAATCCTCAAAGTATATATCACATTTCTCAGTCTATGTAAACAGATTCCCTTTTCACATCAGGGAAGTCAAAGGGGATTAAATCCTAGAGAACTTTTCTACAGACCTCCTATAGTACCCATCTAATCTAAGAAATCTCAACACTTCTAACATTCTATTGGGTGGATCCCTTGAAAGAACTTAATTGATCTTTATAAAATCCAAAACTAATCCATTATTAGAAATGAAATTCCCTAGAAAGTGAACCTCATAGATATAGATCCAGAACTTCATGAAATAACAATAAAGCAGGTGCTCCTGAAGCAAGTCTAGGACCATCCTCAAGTGCTTTGTGTGACACTATTATGACGTAGAGTACATGAGTATTTAATTAATGAAGACAACCATAATCCATATGAGTGTTTATGGAAGATCTATTTCATCAGTTACATATACAAAGTTGGGGAATTAGTCTCATATAAAGACATCATCATGAACTCATAGTGTCTGTAGCGACATCAAAATGCCAACTTCATAATATCAGCGTCACATAACATCTATTGGTGGTATTCGGACCTATGATCCATCTTCAAGAACTATCTCACACATCTAAAATTATCAAATATCTTATTAATCCTTTAAAAGGGTCACTTTTCATTACCATTGTATAGTTTAGGGGAAGATAGTCAAAAGAAATCTACAAGCTCCCGTATGCCTTTTTCATGAACAAAACTAGGGATGCATAGGGGGACAATCTGGGACTGATAAAACCTTTCTCTCAAAGGTCCTCCAAGTAAACCCTCATCCCCCATAGCTCAATAAAGGCCATATAATATGCTGTAAAAGATATTGGAGTGGTCTTGGGGTGAAAGTGGATGAAAAACTCCACCTCCCACCTTAGAGGTAGTCTAAAAATATCCCTAGGGAAGACTTCCATATAATATTTGATGGATGAATAATCCCATATGCCTGAATATCCCAATCAATAAAGAGATAAACTCTAAAACTGATGGATATTGGGTTGTAGCTTCCTAGTCACAAGACCTACTCATTTCCCCATGATATCTCTCTCACCCACAAAGGAGAATCTTGTCCCATTAGTTTGTTGGAATTTGAATTGTCTATAGTGATAGTCAATCTGACCTCAGACCATGGAAAACTAGTCTATACCCAAGATGAAATCATAATATCTCATTTTTACAACCAAGAGTTCCCAAAAGAAACTCTCTCTACTAAGTAATAGCTCACACTTCTAGCAGATATGGGATATCGATGAATCATTCCCCGTAAAAACCTTGATCGAAAGATGTCGGACTAAAGTATCAACTGGGAGCTAGAAATCTATCCCTAGGAGAAATGAGATGAAGGAACAACAAACTCATATGATTATTAGTACCAAATAAAGAGTATAATAAACATAAATTTTACCTCCAATCATATAGTGAGATGCTAGGTTATAATCCTCCATAGACTATAGCTACCCATGACCCCAACCACTAGATCCGTGAGCTTGGAATGGTCCTACTGGTGTTAATGGTGGAAGGATATCATAACATAATCCTCCACTAGTAGCTCCTTCTCTGAGAGGCCCACCCACTCCTCTTTGAAATTCGCCTTCTTGGGGGCCGCCCTATCCATGAATGGGAGAACCATGATTACAACACCAACTCTAACATGGGGGTCCATATACTATCTACCTACCTTCCTCAACATTATGAATTGGTAAATCAAGTTCAATGTTACATCTACCATCATATGAATAGAATCATCCATCTTTGGGTTTCCATGGTCCTCTGTTCTATCCCTGGGCCACATGACCACGTGCCTGAGTCTGAGGATGGGTACGCCTTGTGTGCCTCAACTCCTGTCATCTTCTATCCAGTAAAGAAGACTCATCCCTAAGATTCCTATTAAAGGTGCCATGCACATGGATTCCCTCATATAAAAATTACTCCATCACTAGAACCTGATCATACACTCCAACATATGTGGGAATTCATAGGGGTGCCACATTGGTACAAATGTCTTTATGGAGACCTTTCTCGAACTTCCACACCAGGTAGTAACCACACTAAATCATGATGAGGGAGTACCATGTGTGTTCATTGAATCTCATAGAATACTCAAAAACCATCATCCCTCCCTATGGAAGCTCCAAAAGATTCTAATTAGAAATTGACCACAATAATTATGGGTAGTAATCCTCACAAAACAACCACTGGAAGTCAAACCATGAGAGTACTGAATCATCATGTATCTGAGTTATTAGAATCCAATAGTGCCCCATATTTTAGTGGTAAATAAAATATTCAATGTAAACCATCTGATCATTCAGGGTCTATAAAAGTCTAAAAACTCATATCACATACTCAATCCAATCCTCCACATCTTGGGGATCTAGCTTACTGTGGTACCACAACAGCCTCTGGTGACAGAATTCACAGAGTGTGCTATGAATGTGTGCATACTAAGCCTGATATTCTTGTATAATATGATTCTTTAAAGGTGGTTGTGTTTCTACCTTACCACATAGAGTAAATATATCATGATATGGCCCCTGAAGTTAGGCCTCATCACTCATCAGATCATTGTCATTATCCTGAGTCTGTAGCTTGGATGCCCTCTTCACAGATGCATCTTGAAAATTAATCTCGACATACCATGGTTAGATGAGTATATATATATATATATACACATTTCACTCAAGAAGGATTTTAAAATGATTGAATATTATATGATTCATGTACCAATGTTCTCTACAATCAATGTATCGGTATACCGAGTTAAAAAGTAGGTAGTTAGATTCCTAGTGAATTGATACATCATCCAATGAACCAAAAATATGTTCCTTGGCCTGAAATAGAAACTCAAGACACTTTGAAACCATTTCTATAAATTCCAAACAAAACCTCATAAGTGGACAAAACTCAAAATACCATCCTGAGGTCGAACCACCTATGATACCAATCTATAATGACCCAACCCACCGTGGCCCACCTTGCCAACAGAAGACCGGGATGAAAAAACCCTAACACTACCTTAATAAGCTAGGGGATGATGATAATCATAGAGAAGGCATAACTAAAATGGAATGACTTTTCCAAAAGTACCTATATACCCTCACCCAACCATTTAAATGCAGAAATGTAGAGGAATAATAATAAAAGATAGTAACATATAGAGTAGAAACCATGCATCAAATAACCTATAGGGAATAAAAAATACAATGATATCATAATATGAATAGTAATGGATAAAAACAATCCCAATCAGAAAAGATGTACCAACCTAAAATTTACTGTAAAAGAAAAAAGTTGAGATAACCTGACTCTTGATCTCGAAGCCCTGGTCACTGTACCTAGTCAAATGCATCCAAGTATCCCTAATATCCTCTAATACCACCAATAATCTATCTATCATCTACATAATTCATGAATCATGGAGGAAAATCCCATATAGTTTATAGTATATACATACCCAATAGGATTCCCTGAAAAAAAAAGAAGGAGAAATAGGCGACATGATAGAATTAGTCCATTCAATACAAAGAAAGAGGGAAACAAAACCAAAAAATGATAATATATAATCATATAAGAAACCCAGATGCGAAAGAAAGGGAATGTTCATATCATAGAGCAACACAATCTGATGAATCTCTTTGTAGCTCCAAAGGTCCATTATTGATGCCCAACATCTCATGATTTTTTCCAAAGAAGTCACGAGGAGGGTCCAAACCACGCCACTACTCCACAACCCAATGGAGTGTAATATCCAAAATATTGAGAACCCATGACCTGGTATAGTAGGTAAGATTCCAATCAATAGATAGAGGACCCACACCCATGTAGGAGAGTACCATCTCTATATCTATTTAAAGAATATGAAGGACCCATGCCCTGGTGTAATAGAGGAGTACCATCTCTATGGATAGAGGAACTATTCTATGGTGATACATGGGAGTACCACACACACACACACACAAACACACACACACACATCTTTACTACAAGTATAGAGGATGCACAAACTATAGTGAAAGGGGAGTACCACCTCTATATCTATACATTGTGTATGGAGGACCCATTACCTAGTGAGATAAGAGAGTGCCATCTCTATGGATAGAGGAACCACACCCTTGTGTGAAAGGGGATTACCACCTATATACTTGTACACTAAGTACGGAGGACCCGTGCCCTAATGTGATTGGAGAGAATTGTATCTGTGGATAGATGAACCAAACCTTGGAGTGAAAGAGGAGTATTTCATCTTTATCTATAAAAGGAGTTTGGAGGACTGGTACCTTGGTGAGATAGGGGAGTACCGTATCAGTCTAAACACTACAATGATCTTTCCCAATTACTTTCATCATCAATCATTTCCTAAAGAAGATTCATACTTGGAAAACCTCACACCATATCTTAAAAACCACTAAAAATGTTACCAATGAGTTATATATGGATAAACACCCAAGATAGGATACTCATGGGCCATAATCCAAGTCAACATGAAGGTAATACAAGAGGAATAAGTTCTTGGTAATCAAACATGATGTGTGACCTCACCTAACCTCCCGACTGTATCCTCACCAACACACGAATCACTGTTATGTAGAAAAACATGGTGTGTAAGGGTACTACATGATGTCTATATTCTTCTTGGTCCTAAGACATATGATCCTAGCCATGACCATTTATTTTAAGCTGTGTCCACATTCCTGGCCATGTATCTTTTCATGTACCTAGTCATGTCCCAACTCGGGTACCCGACCATGTACCTAGCTATGTACCTAGCTAAATCTGTGAGTCTGGTCATTCCCATCCTAGTGTAATATTGGAGTACCTGTCAAGCCACTATCATTGGGTCACATGGTGTGTGGGACACCACATTGCATGTGATACTTATCTCTACTTAGAAATCTTAGCCTCCATAGCTAGGGTACAAAACAGAGTGTATTCATCCCAGAATACATGGTGTAGTTGGGATTTTTTATGAACACAAGATCTTTCACACAAATCCCAAATCAACCATTTACTCTTCCATTCATGCATGTTTCACCACTAAAATATACCGCAAATGTAGGAACCATCGCCGACCATCGATTTCCAGGCTCCGGTGGCTAAAAATTGGGAATATGAATCACCCATATGAAGCTATATTGACCCCATTGTCTCCCATAGTCACTCCAAGACTCGAATCTAGGAAGGAACACCAAACTTCCATCCCGATAAATTCAAAAAACACTGATACAATCATGGTTCACATATCCACCATGAATCTGAGGGTATGATCATTCTAGGAACTACCCAACAATGTAAAACCATGGACCCGTATCCCAGTGATTAAGAATATGAATAACTGGTGGGGAAAGGCACAAGAAAAAAGGTACATCAATCATTAAACTATAATTATTATAAAATAATCTTATATTGGGTATAATTGTGGTGAAAAACATGACATAATATTGAATAAATCAAATGAACAATTTAATTCAATACACAAGATCATGTGAAGGATTAAATTAATTGCAGATCAAATAACATCAGAGAAGAACATGAAAAATATTTTAATCAAGGGAGGAAACTGCAATTGACAAGAAATACCTCATTATTAGATCAATTTTTGGTGAATAACATGTTTTCCATTGATGAGGATGATCTACTACATCTGCTGCTTGTCGATTTACCTCGACCCGATCATCGGTCGTCATTAGATCTCGACCCGCCAGTGAAGAATGATGATACCCATCCTAAAAAATACATGGGTTTTGCGTCTAACCCATGTGATTTTACATGAAATGATAATTATAGATGGAAATAAGTTTTAGGAATTAAATGAAATAAATAATTAATTAATTATTTAATTCACTTAATGTACCATCCAATGGGTGCCTCATTCGAACATCCAATGCTGACCAATTTTTGGTCGCACCTAGGGTAATCCCCTCATTACAGATTCAATTGTGGTCTCTCATTTCCAATACTAGATTCCATTAATGAGATGTTACATTATTTATAAAAACTATACATGTGTGATATAAAATATATTTAATATTTTTATAAAATTAATTCTATTCTCAACAGGCCTCAAAATCGCATGCTATCTCAATGTATGGATCCAGAAATATTTATTAATATATTTCAAAAGTATTATAAGAAATAAATAGAGTCTCTAAAATACCACTCCCTAATAACTACCTCCACTAGAACATCAAGATAACATACACCCACTCCCAGACCACATAATCATTATCTCAACTACCAAACCACCCATTTGACCACACCAACTTACTGTTTTGACTACCATGATCTTCTAAACTAAAAACCCTCAACCAAACCATGGGAATTCCATGTCACTTATGAATCATAGTAATACTAATACTACTACCAATCAAGTATATAACCTAAAAATCTAATTCCAGTTCCACCATATCCACCAACCCCAAAACTATAAACTATCTTATGAGGATAACACACCACTTTGACCCCAAATAACATACTAACTTCAAACTGATGGATTAGTAGATGCATTAGACCCATGGTTGACGAAACCATGAGTTTAATGCATTATTAATTGGTTCCCATGGTTGCAGTTTCATTAAAAATCCAACTCATTTTTGTTTTTCATTTTGGTTCTATTGTATATAGTGGAATGTCAATGGAGGTGTACATGGTGGTTCGACTCGAGTACCTTGCCTTTAGAGTGGGGTGGTGTCCCATGAGCTTCAGTTTACTTATTAGATAATTATATGATTAATATTAATATAATTAGTCTATGATAGATCTATGATCTCTATCATAGGTGATAATGACAAAAGGGATGGTTTGCATTTCCTCTATCTACTCAAGTATTGTTCTTATACTAAGTTTGAAAAATAGTCTAAATAGCATTCCAAGACCCACCCACTAGTGACCTCTACCAATAGAGATGATATCTACAATGTATTTTCACCATATACCACCACCTGAGTTCTATCCCAAATGGGTTGGACCCATGCTTTATTCAAATCCTTTTATACTCAGGGTACATACCTTTCCATTCTCATGAACACTCGATGGATAAGAACTAAAATATCACACAATATTCTAAGCCCAACTCACATAACTCTATTTTTAATCGATGAAAAATAGAAACCCTAGGAATGGATTCTTCCCCAGGAGGCAATGAGTTGACATCGAGGTTCCAAATGAAACCATAAATATGAGCTATTTGGTTTAATCATCCTATCAACCCTGGTGAAACTATGATCCATTTCATGATAACCTAACCACATAGAACTACCCGGTTCACTATGGAAGGAAGTTCATATTACCTTTTGAATTATCTATCCCCTATCGAGTTGTGCCATCTTCCAGTTAGGCATTGAACCCCAATAAATTCCTGAAATAGTTGGGTTACTTTGTCCATTATTCCCCACCCATTAATCTTTATAAGGAATCCACCCTAGATAAACTACCAAAATCACTTTGTTCCCAAGACAAGAACATGAATTTAATGAATATGATGATAAACCAAACCACCCATGACTTCATAATGAAAACTATTAGCCAAAACACCACCAAGACCACCACCATATTGAAATTATACCAATAAAACTTCCCCATAACCATATTAGAGTAGTGGGGAACCATCACTGCTATGTGATTAAAATATTAGGGATGAATTATTGAAATTATTTCCATACCTATCCATGAATCATCTACACCCATTATATGAAATTTACTTCTGAGACAATGTGGATATAGTGGTCATTTTGGTCCCTATAGAGGAACTGGTGAGTTAATTCATTTCACTAATGATGAACTCAGGTTAGTGCATTGGTAATTAAATAAACAAGTCACCCCATGTGTTTGTGTAGTGGTGGTGGTAGTAGAACAAATGAATACTTCCATCCTATTAAGAATATGAATGTCTTGATCAAAGTAAAGAAAATAGATAAGATTCATGTGGTATTAATTTCTAGTAATGGGGAGCTCTGAATATGTATCAAGAATTCATTTTCACTGGATTCCATTTCAAATATAGCCGGGTAGTCATTACACCATTCATGTAGGTTACTACTTTTGAGATAAGTAATTTTTTCCCTTTAGATAGTTAGGGTTACTACCACCATTTATCACTAAGTCTATATGACTGAGCACACTCTTCACAGTACCCAACTGCATCTTAATTTTACCACTATGAAGGTATTAGAATCTCTATATAGGATGAACATTTAGAAGAGACCTATGTTTTTAATAAATAGTCACTACCCAATTACTTTCTCCCCACTTATTGTATGTATAGACTAGTTGAGCCAAACTGATAGGTCTATCCAATGATCTGACACAAATGGTGGTTCAAGTGCTTACTTAGTTCCTTAAAATAGGTTTTCATGTGCGAAATAGTATACTATACTTGAAAACCTATGTCATTTTTTGGTATAATCATTTATTTTTCATATTTATTTGACATTTAAACTCATTGTTGTTTCCAATTTATTCTTTACATAACCCAACCACTTAGACCATCAAGTCAAATGCACTAATAGAATAGTTGTTGCGGATTTGGACTATTTTTTTAACATGGAACATTACCCCAAAAATTATTGTAGGAAAAATTTAAATTCCCCCCTTTGGAACATCTATATTAAAGAGATGGTGGTGGCATCCATGCAATCGGATCCACTCCTCCCATCATATATATATATTCATGAGGTGGTGTTAGTGAATGAGCCATGAAACCTATTACTACTCACTATATTGACCTCAACCCTTTCCAATGTGCAATTCAACCCCAACTACTATATGTATATGTATATGTGATTTAGATGTGTAATATTCTAGTGGAATGACCAACCCAATTTCAGTAATGTAGAACAATGGGGTCCCATGGGTTTTCTATCCAGGAACCCAACTATTTAATGCGGATTCCATTTCCCTATAAACATACTTATCATGGACTCCACCCCATGACATTGAGGAATAAAGGGAAAATAGGCCCTATTACCAATGAAGGTAAGGCCAATGACCACCAAAAATCATGTAACACATGTTTTTTAGAGTTTCACTACCATTAAAATAAATCGTTCACTCTCACATACCCCCATTAGAAAAAGGATAGTTAATGGATCAATTTTCTCAACACATAGGACCACCCATTGAAATTATGATCTATTAATATAAATACCTATGTAAACATGATTGAAATAATATACTCATGCAAGTATTATATCTTCTACAAAAATCCTAGGTGTATTATACAAGGCCCTACCATATATCAACAGAGCATCAGGCTATTGATAACACCATCGTTTTTGTATTGGAAGTGCCATAATGGAATCATCTTATCACTTTATTTCACCACTTATAGTCCCTTGAAATTTCAATTTTAGCTTTCCCTTGACCAATGAAATGTGATTCTTTTGATCATACATATGGATGTTTCCAAGATAGCTGACTTAACCAGCTCTGATACTCCCACTTTCTTATGCACAAATATAGTTTCTTAGGGACCGTGGTTGAAGAACTGGGATCTTTTCCTATCGATAGTTGATATTGAAACCAAAAAATTTATTTTTTACCATTGATACTAGGAAAATATTTAAATAGAGTACCCAAAGAGTCAAAAATCTCTAAGCATCGCATATTTATTTCTAATTCCAATGTATATGAGATATTTTGATTCCAAGTACACCATACTAAGATCGTTTTCATAGAAACCATATATCTTAACTCTTGGTTGGAGTATCACCACTAGCCACAAGTTTTCACAATATTTTCCCACATACTTGGGCTTGGTCCACCACTTCCCACCAGTAAGTGGCCACCTACATATGGCTAGCTTGATTAGTTTCTAGTCTAAATGCAACACATCCCAATGGATATTATCACAAATACCTAGTATCTATAGCAACATTTCCCATTGATATACCAACCCATCATACAAATGGTATTCCATTTGGAACTGAGGTAATAACCAACCACTTGAATTGATCTAGTGTAATTTGTTACCCCGACTATGTTATTCACTTCTCCAACTATCTAAAAAATATAAAAAATGGGGTTCTTTTTCACTCCCATCATCATTTAGTGGGTTATCTTTCAAATAACACTCATGGTTATTTTTTGACTATTGGTTTCCTAGATGAATTATATTTTTTAACAATTGTATAGGGTAGTCCCCTATGTTTCTATAGGTTGTCACAGATAATACAAAATTTTAAAAAAAATTCATACTGCTTCTTGAGGATACACTCAATGGTTAGTATGAATGTGAGGGATTTCAAATTTATTGGAATATAATTCAAAACCATTAAAACTGCACTATAATCATCACCCCAAGATCTCAATTAAATGGAGTAATATTTGTATTCCTTTCGAGTAAAATCATTGTAATTTCATTAGACCAATATATAATCCATAAAAAGACTTGATATTTGACCTACCAAATGTTAGAACCATAGAAAGTAAGTTCCCATGGACTAGTGGATTACTACTAACCACATGATCTCACTCACCCAACAATGACCACTCACTTATATTTACATGTTCTCCATTTATTAACTAGATAGTGATAGACATATGTTTCCATTTTCTCTGATTTGTGCCCCGATTTCACCGATTTATATACTTATAATTAGATCAATCTATTGGAAGAAATTTATGACTATTAATATAACTGGTTTAACTTAGTCCTCTTGGGTTTCCAAGAACATTATAGCTCCTAGGTCATTCACTACCAGTGAACCCCATTCTAAGTTGTGAGAACCATGAAATCCTTATTCCATGAAAGAGTGGATGGACTTGAAGGTATGATCCTAGATGCTAGAATATTTAGACATTATAATGATTAAAATGTCTCACTACCATTGTACTTGGTATGATTAATCTTGTTATCAGTTGAACTATTGCTATCTTAAGGGAAAAATTGATGAAAATCATGCAACACTAGGGTGAAAATTATTCCAAAGTAGAGAGTACCCCATAATTCCCATTTCTACCATTACTTTCAAGGGGACATCATTCCTAATCATAAATGTTAGGTAATTAAAATTATTTCAAAATAAACCACATACTCCATTACTTTATCTAGACCCCATCAATTCCTTTGAGTTTAGGTTTGACTGTACCTCCTAAGTAGAGTTTTCCAAGCATTCTAGAGACCCAACCATGCTCATAGAGGGATAACACTCATCATTTTATTATAGGAATAATATGATATCTAATCACATTTTATCCCCATACTATTATAACCAATCAACATCCATGTTTTTTAATAGGTCTTTCTTTGCTTCATCAGTATTTCATATTTGATCTCTAGATTTAAATCCTACCCAATGTGAAATTCCATTATAATCAAGTGACTCTATTAAAATTAGTGTTGAACCTAAGATTTCTAGTCATGATACAGAAAATCCCACCACTCAACCACTACCCACTTGTCCTTGATGACTAATTTTTTTTAAGAACACCCCCTTCAAACCCATCTTTATCATGATCACTATCACCCGAGTCAATTGAAAATGATTTAAAATCATATATCACCCATTGGTTTACTCATTATATATTATTGAATCAATCATCAAACAAATTTACAATATTCCCCACTACTTCCTCCACAAACCAGAGTCCGTACTTCTTATTCCTAGTGTGGAAACTCATTAGACAAGACAAAAAATGCATCAATGGATTTTCGTAATCTTCACTAACCAAATACCCAATAATATTCAAGTTACTAAAATAGTGAAAAATCATTTATGGATTTTTTCTATATCCCTCACATCTTGGTAGATGTGCTCTAGATCATACTTTACGTACCCATTCTCCCAATTTATTCCATATGGGTTTTGAATTATTCTCACTTCTATTTTCCTATGATTTTCCTGGTGAGTCTTCTAGAAAGAACATACCAAGGATAAATATGGGTTCACTGAAAATTTTAATCGAATGTGTTAATAATATCACTAGAATTACTTTTGATCCGGGATCACCCTTGTGATTTAAATTTGTAGTTCAGTGTGGCCCCGAGTCACCAATTGAGTACCAGACTGGCTATTGGAGTTTATGGTTTCAATGTATTTTTTATTTTTCTTTCATATTAAACATAAATTCATCATTAATAACCACATTCTAAGACCTAATATCCTTATACGTTATCTCAAGGGCGTTTTAGGGGACTTCAAAAGGGTATACTAATAAGTGGTAACCCACCTATAAAATCTGTTTTAATGAAACCTCATTCACTAGGTTAGGTTACCTACTAAAAATAATTTCTATGAATTATACTATCCCTATAACACTTAGTACGTAAACCTATGGTTCTTAACCCACATCTTCATTAACTTCATAGACTAGCTACAAAGATTAGGTGATTTTAACATTTTAGTCTTCTAATCTTCCTAAGTGTAATGAAAGAGAATAGGTAAAGTATCCTGGACTAATCTAGACATCCTTCACTCAATATTTCTCCATGGGAAGAAGTATAAGTATATATCCTCATTTAGGAGCTCACATAATCTTCTCTAAAATACTCTCTATTACTTCTGAGAAATGGATTAACTTTCCTTTTTCTGGAAATTCAAGGACCCATATAGATTTAGCTTAGGTCTATTTGATAAGTGGTACCAAATATTTCAAAGTTATGAGCATACAACCTCCCATGAATTATTTCTAAAGAATATGTTCACCTCTATATTTCCTCAATAGTTTGTGGGATAAAACTTTCATTTTTAAATATTTCATAAGATTATATTTGTTCCACTTCACATGGATTTACTTTTGAGACCTAAATCTTATATTTCTTGAAAACCAGCTTCAATTGTATCACTCTTCCATAGTCCCTTGTCTCTTTATTTTTATTTATTTATTGAATTTTCTTTTCTTTATGAACTTAACATTCTTTCTTTATAGTAGATAGTTTTTTATAGTAAACCCTATCCTTTGAAGGAACCAAAATGGTTTTGATGAAAGGAAAATGAAGAGTTTTTTTTATCGATACCATATGAGAACACTTCTTCCATTACCTAAATTTTTTATAAAAATATGGGATGTTCACATCAATCAAGGTGTTAATAAAATCAGGAATACTTCTTGATCATCAAAATCTATGAAACTTTCATAATTTTTCATGTGTTTCACCTTGTATGTCATGAAATCCCATTGGGAAAACAATTGGGATTTTGATAATGGAATATTGATTGTAAAACCTAGAAGTGTATATATTACCATTACTCTTGAAAGTAATTAATCAACCCCAGAATCTAAAAATTCAATAATAAATAACCCGAGTTTCACAAGAAATGATATTCACTATCCCAATAACAAAACATTCTCGAACACATATAGATAGAAAATAATTTAACAATAAAACCACCCATTCTTCCAAAATATCATGATATATGATGTAGCTCTTGATATATGATGAGAACCAGAGAAAGAACTAATAAAAATTGATCCAAATTTATATTAAGTAATAGATCGAGATGAATCTTCTATGAGGTTCTCATTAATAGCATCTGACGACCTTTGAATCCACTCTAAAATCTCTTCATTCAATCCTCCAGTAGAGATAAAGATAGATGATGATGAATTTAACCAAGTGGAGATAAAAATGTATCAATCCCTTGAATCCAAGAAATTATTAGGTTCTCACAAAATAGGTTTCACATAGTCAGTGAGGACACTAGTAAATAGAGTAATTAGGACATGTCTTCACTGATCAGGGAGGGCTTTGAGGAGAGAAGTTTGAAGTCAGTAGGGAAGATATTTAAAAGAGTCCACTCCTATATTTATCTCACTCAACTCAGTATCATAGATTCATCATTAAACTATGTGGATTATATTTATTCAATTTCTTATGAATATTGATTTTTCATCAATTCATTCATATCTACACCTTCCACTTTTTTCATTATTGGGTGTGGGAGAGGTGAATTCAATGAAAGAAACTCTCTAGTATCTAAGGTGGGATAAAATATCACACAATCATTTTTCTAGTAGATAGATTATATTTCATCTAATTGAGTGCAAATATACTTTCAAAATATTGGAAAGAACATGTTCATACTTTTATATATATGAAATAGATAAGATCAGATGATTCTTTACCTTCATCTTATACTTTCATGAGGATGATATATTCATCTAGTTAGAAGGTGAACACACTTGACCAAGAAAATAAATAAAATAATAAAATAATAAATAAATAATAATATTAATAAATAGTATAAATAGTAGAATAAGTATACAAGAAATAAGATTTTCAAGGATCATGCATCTCTTAGTGTAATAGTCCCAACCAGGCTTCTGGTATGAATCAAAGTAAAATATCCAAATGTTTTTTAGAGATATGGGACATTATTGATTTTTAATAGGATTCCTACAATGATAGGTTGTTTGAAAAAGGACACCAATTCAAAAACCAATTCTAGGGACTACAAGTTTATATGATCATATACCGAGTCAAAAGATAATGTAAAATAGAAAAGGTACCTAAACAGATCTCTTGGGAGGTGATATCCATAAAAATGAAATTCTGGGACATTCATTAAGCTCAGTACAACTGGTCATTCATCTTTCAATCAAATAAGGAGATGATGAATAGGTACATAATGAACCAGTTCTATTCTCTCTCATCCATGTTAAGAGAGACTACCCACTTTTCATGCATCATGCCCCCTGAATATAAGATATTAGAAATTCATCCTCCCTCTAGAAATGGTGTATTAGAATTAGCATAGCATGGTGGTACCATATTTTCACTTCTCTCCATAATAAAAAATAAGAATTATTTGGCTGGGTGAGAAGTTGAATTCATGAGCTAATTCAAGTCTCTTATTTTTCTTAGAACACTAAAAACAGATTAATTTTCCCATATAAGTATAAAATTTAAACATTTTTACATAATACATGTATATAACTATTCTTTTCTCTCTATTATAATATGGAGTTAAAAGGTGTCCAAATAATTTAAAAAACTCAAATGAACTTAAACTAATGAGTACCTGTACACTTTCAACTATGATTGTGATTTTCTAGACAACTACTAAGAGACACTATCATGACTCTACCATACTAATATTGAGGTTTGAAAACCCTAATATTTCCATAATACCTTAAGTTTACCCACCAACTAATTCATAGTAGGTACACAAGGGGACTTCGGTTAAACACCAATAAAATACCATTATTTCCAATGGGTACCAACTGTAATATGTTATGATAATAGGTGAGATTCCAACTCAATAAAACACCATTTAAATACCAATAAAAAACCTTATTAAAATATATATTATTAATTTCAATGTTATCAAGAGAAAAAAGTGTGGGTATACCTTCTTGTCTTTAGTGGTCCTAGCTTCCTAAAGGCAGTTGGAGAGTAAGAGTCCAATCAATCCCAAACATACCCTACCAGACCACTTGTCCCTAAAACCCAAAACATATTCCAATATCCAATATATGGATGTATGATATTGAATCATAAAATCCTCCTAGGTAACATTTTACCATAAAACTATTTGATGAGAACAACTATAGAATGATTAACATGGTGCCTTCAACAATTAAAATGAGGCACGATTCTCAACTCATTGCTACCTCTATAAAGAGATTGTTCCCCCATCAAAACATATCCATGAAAATACTTTGAACAATTACAATACAACCCCATAAATTCAAATATATAATACAAACTCATTTTATTGTAGAAAATATAACCATTCTAAGCATATAGTAGTCTAGATACTGTAGTGTGTTGATGGTACAATAGGCTGTATTAGCACTGACACACCACCTACTTCCATAGTGTTTCAATAAAACACCTATTAACATGGTTTATAAGATTCATGAAAATTAAATTAAATATTATAGTATAGCACTGAGCTATGATTGGTGGTTTATTCCTTCCATCCATCCAACATGAAATTCTCAACTTTTGTCGCCAGCCCCCCTATATACTTGTTTTTGAGTTGAGAGAATGAATAGTTCTTACTTTTCATGACCAACACCTGTTTCATAGAGGAACATAACTATCTATTTTTATTTGGTTCTTGGATACACATGATTCATATTCCATTTCATTCCATTAGAGTCCCATGACTAGATAGCTCATAACATTTCTTATGGTTTTACTAGCTCATTTTCCTTTCCCATATTGTCACTGTGGAAGGGGGTTTCACATTACATAGATGTAGTTTTTCAATGAATCAAATCCAAAAAAATTATAATCTAGTATTTATTTTATAGTGAATGGGATGAATTTATTCATAAAGATTCTATAACAGAGTCTAGGATGTCAGAAATAATCCAATGGAGTTTCCATTTCTGTATTTTGAATCTTCATTGGTAGGTGACATGAGTGGATCCATTGAAAAAATATTTCATGGGGTTGGTTATGATCAATATTCATAGTAGTATAAAAATGATATAGTGTACTCAGATGGTAGTGTTGATCTGAGAAGGAACATCCAATGAAGAAATATGGTACTTCAGATCCAAAAGGTGAATGGTTGGATGGTATAAAGGAAATATACAGAGATGATCTGACCAATTGTAACCAATCAATCATGAAATAGATTCCCAGAACGTTTTGAGTAGCCTAGACCATTCATAAATGGTTCTATAATATTGGAAATGGTCATGCTGCAACATGAATTTCCATATTATATCTATATCCTATTAAGTAAAGATGAATCTATAGAAAGATGATTCAACTCGTACTAAAATAAAAATGATATCTCCTTGCACAATGTATTAAAATAGACTCTTGATTTGAAACCCATTCACCAATAAAATGATTTTAAAAATATTCCTTACCTATGAAATGGAACCAAAAAATAGTAAGTGAACTAGAATAAATTCCCATAGAGTTTATTTTTTTTGATTCCATTGGATATTCATCGATGAAAATTTTCATCAAAAGGGGGAATGAGGAAAAAATTTCAACTAGATTTCCAATTCCACTTGACCAATAAGGTGTGTTTTTCACATATAGTAGTTGTAATCCATGATGTAATACTTGAGGATTGTTTGATATATTTTTTTATACATCATTCTATTCTTATGCTGCAATCATGATAGTAGTTATCATTGGTAGAAAATTAGTTCTCTATTTCAAAAATTCCTTGGTAGGTGACGACACTGTTTAAATCATAGTGCTACCAAAAATGAGTGTTCAAAAATCCCCCCTCACCTCGAATGGAGTGAGTAAACGTATATAATTTGGGCTATTGAGTGGATGGACTAAAAGGAATTTATGTATATTGTTGATGTTCTATTTAGTCATTTTACCCCCAAAACACAACTCTTGTCAGGGACTATTTTGGGACTTCCAATTTAGATAGGATTACAAGATACTTTCTTATGGAAATGTCATGGGTCAAAGGTTCACTTCCTGGAGGCAACTGGAACATGAACCCTTCCTCATATTGGTGGAACAAGAAATATATAATTTTTCACAATTTTCATTCCAATCACTATACACTATGAACCAAATCAATCTCCCATATTATAATTATTTAACCTATCAGGAGTTGGGGGAGTCTTCTTCTATGGGGATCATATCACCCTCAACTCATAGATTATTTCATATCACACTAACCAACCCCATTTTTTTCCTACCTACACTAATTACCACCTTGGAGTGGAATGCGATACCCATCCCACAACCTCAAATCTCAAATAGAAGTGAAAAGAGATAACTAATCAATAAGATTAGTAGAGGTTCCATAATTCAGAGCCCAAGTTGAGGTCAAACCATCTCTTTTAGATATATACTTGGAATCCCATGAGCATGGATAGCGGGAGAACCAAATACCACCACTAAACATGGAATCAAAAAAATATTTCAAGGTTGGTGGATTTAAAATAGATTCCCTCTACACCTAGTTTTCATATCTTCACTTTTTTTATTCCTACCCATCTCTCATCTGAACATGAAATTATCTATTCATGATCCAACCCCAATCAACTCAAATACCACCACCATGGATACTAACCTTTGTTTATATAATTTGAACATTAGAACCACCAAATTTTACCTAAAATATCATTATACCCTCCAATGATAAACCCATGAGTTTAGAAACAAATTTCTAGCTTAGTAATGTATTCAAATAGATATGAAAAATGTACTACTAGAGTAGAGTACTCAGTCAAGTCTAGAATTAAAGTGGTGTGTGGAAAATCAACCTTGAATGGTATCTTTTCCTTCACCAATAAAATAGAACATTCCATCAACCATTACACCTTAACCTAATACCAATTTAACCCCAACCCAACTCTATCCAATTGTATCCCCCTAATCCTTCTATTACTATAATAGATGAGATCTAAAACCATCAACATCCATTTAAATCACCTAATTATTCCCAAACCACTGAATTGTAACCATGTACATTAAATTATTATTGATCCAAAAGTAGACCACCATGATATAATTTAATATTCCTCTCTCCTCCCAGTTTTTTGACCTTCGATCCCCCATTCCATCCCATCTATTATAAATTGACCATAACCCCTAACTCTATTTCCAATGCCAATTCTTCCACTCCCCCAACTCTATTCCCAATGACTAAATTGAAATAAAACTTTATTATCTGATCACACCCCTATAGAACTCTTCAACTTATAGTATATTGTGTACCCACCAATACAAGATACACTGGTGCCTTTGGGTGATGTTTTAATCTAGGTGTGCTATTTGATCTCACCTCGATTCACTACATTATTTCACTCTTACACTGCTGTTTTAAATTGGTTTTTTATTTTAAATTCCATTTTTAATAACAAATTTAACTTTCCATATGATTCAATAATTTATTTTTTATCATTTTAAAAAGGTATATTCTACTTGTTTTGGTGATTTTATTGTCAGAAGAGGTGATTTGGAGGGCCGAATATGATCCAGAAGGAAAATGGGAAATACTGCATTTAATCCCCAGGACACCTATCCAATTATTTGAATATTACATGAAATAAATGCCTCAAATTGGGATGAAATTTTGTGGAAGGATAAAATAATTCATGGGACAAAACTTTTATTAAGGAAACCAATCCCAATTCGGCCATCTAGTGGCCCATCTGGACTTATCTGTCCAAGCCACTAAATCTGTATAGAGTCATAAGTGGTGTGTTTTGTTTCATCCATATCTCAATCTGTAGGCCTTAAAATGATTCCAAAATTTCTTTAGAGATATTAAAGAGTTTTTGAAATATGTTTTTAGTTTTTTTCAAGTCGAGATAAATCCATTTACTAACCTAAAATCAAGATACAAGTGGTATGAGAAAATTTGGGTGCCCAAATCCACTTACCATTTTGGCTATAAAAAGGCACCATGGGAACCTCATTTTCAAGTTCGACCAGGAGATGTAATTTATCCCAAATTGATGTTACATCGAATTACTTCCATTCACTTGGAGGTTTTGGATCACCCTATCCTTAAAGGGAGAGCTTAAATGAATAAGGAAATCCACCCAAGCATCCTCCTCCTCTCAATGTTGGGCTAAACGACAGACGTTCATTGCGAGGAAGCTACACACATGTTAAGGGATTTATATTTCATATATTAGGTACTACTTTTGAGTAATTTTTGTGTTAAAACATTTAATTCCATGTATCTTACAAGATTTTATATTTTAATTCTTGTTTTGATTCATGTGAATGTTATGCTCTAAATTTCTAACTGATCAGTGTGAGGTTTTGAGTGCGTGAATTGTGTGGTTCCAATTGGACAACACAAGAACCATTTTCTTACCCACATTCTTGATGTTTAAATCTACTTTTTAAGATATTATTCCATTCATATTTTTTTGGACCTTGGAAATATAATTATTATGTTAAGGTTTGGTTCTTCAAGCATTGAAATAAAAGCATTGGAATTAATCAGGATTTCAATTAATTTCAACCAAATAATTACTTCAAACCTGAATGGGTATATAATAAAAATTAAATTTAAATGTGTTTAGTGAAATCAAAATAACCCCTTTATCTCGTAATTATTAAAACAATACCTTTTTTTTCAACCATTGAACTCTTTAAATTAAGTTATTTACTTAAAACTGTTTTCTAAACCACCCCCTTATATTACTTTTTTATTAAAAATGCATAATCTAAACCTATAAAATCTACTTGAGAGATGAACTAGGGTCCAACCAAGACTATAAATAATCTTTAAAAATATTATCTATTTTACGTGTCCTGAAAACACATTCAGATTTTTGCGCCATTGCCGGGGGAGCGCTTTGGTTTTTAGTGCGTGTTTTTGTTAAGATTTTTGTGAATTTTATGAATATTTATTTGTTTTATCTTATACTTTTACCTATTTTTTTGTTTTAAAAATTATTTCTTTTAGGTTATATGAATGAATTGTTCTACTATGGGATAAATCCCACCTTTAGAAACTGAACTGGAGAGGATCCTACATCAGTAAAACTAATACACACAAGAGAACCATTTGAATGAGGAAACAAAAAACATTAACACTCTTCTTGATCCTTCCTCTTCTTATTCTAAAAATCACATTAAAAATGAAATTAACATGTATAAAATGGATGAAAACAATCTAAAACTAAAATAAGTATCCTCGCTTTATGTTGATATCCAACCCACTTACATTCAAATTCAAGGTGAGGCACCCAATTTTGAACTTAAATCCATTTTAATTCATTTGTTACCAAGATTCCATGGAATTGTTGTATAAGAACCACATAAGTATTTAAAATAATTTAACATTGTGTGTTTAACCTTAAAACCTACTAATATATATGAAGAACTAGTAAAGCTTTGGAAATTACCTTTTTCATTATAAGATACTGAAAAATATTGTCTTTACTATGTTAATTCACCAATTAGAGGCTGGGCAGATATTAAATTCCTTTTTATGGAAAAATATTTCTTGACCTCTAGAACTTCAAAAATAAGGAAATATTTTTTTTGGAGAAGACAATCACAATGGGAAACACTTCATAAACATTGAGAAATATTCAAGATGCTTTGTTCATGTTGCCCACAAAACCAAATAAATGATCAACTTTTAATTTAGTATATTTATGATGGTTTAATTAATATTGATTGAAATATGATTGATGTTGCTTTAGGTGGTGAACTAGTTGATAAAAACCCAATTATATTAAGAAACCTAATTGAGAACATGGCACAAAACTCTCAAAAATTTAGTTCAAGGTCTAGTTTACCCATTTTAGGTGTCCATGAGGTTAAAAGTTTTGAGTTTGAGAAGAAGGTGGACACAAAGTTTGAAGAGGTACGCACTATTCTATGAAAATTTTCTCTTTTACATGAGAAATACTAATCTCCTACTCCCATCCATTGTGGTATATGTTCTTTTTATACCCACTACTCTGACCAATTCCCCCAACTGAGAGAAACTTCTAAGAGTTATGAGGAAATATTTCTAGGCCACCCCTATAACCAATCCTTTAGGAAAGAACCATAATATTCATCCAACCCTAGGGGGAAATACAACCAAGCCTATAGAAAAGGGGGTATTAAAACTAACCTCAATGACCATGGAACCAACTGGTCCAGAGTAGTCAACCACCCTCTTTATGACTTTTTATTAAAAAAAGATACTCTAAACCTATCAATTAGTCCAACTAGCCAACTTAGTAGGGGAAATCTAAAGTCATGGGTCGGGTAAACTACCCTCTCAACCACTAGTCAAACTTAGAGATAAGGGAAATTTCAGTGCCATCACCCTTATGAGTGGAACTCAGCTTAAAATCCAATTTACCCCTCTTTTAGAGACATCCCTTCCTAAGGAGAACACCATCCCAACCATTGAAATTAGTCTAAATGTTAGAAAACCTTTTCCTAAGAGAAGCCTTTGCAAAGAAAAGTGTGTGTCTATTGATGAGTCACATAGCCCAACCATTTCTATTTAATTTACCCAAAGGGACACCCAAATAAGAAAAAAATGAAACTGAACTTGATAAATAAATCTTGGAAACTTTCAAAAAAGTGCAGGTTAACATCCCCTTGATTGATGTAGTGAAGAAAATTCCAAGATACACCATGTTTTTGAAGGAGATGTGTACATATCGAAGGTGTATTAAAGGTGATGAGAATGTGATCTAGGGGAGGAAAATCTCAGTATTGATATAGAAATCACATCCCAAGAAATGCAATGATCCTAGAATATTCTCAATTCCATACACCATTGGGGCGACCGTTATTGAAAACCACGAAAACAATAATTAATGTCCATAATAATACATTATCTATGGAGTTTTGTGGTGACATTTTCCACTTAAATATCCTTGATTCCACAAAGCACCCCTCGGAGGAATATTTATCTATCTCTATTAATTCAATTGATGTACTCCCCCTAAAAAAACTCCCTTTCATTCCCCTAATCCCATTTATTAATTTTTTTCATTGATTTAAATGCTAGGAAATGAAGTCTGAATTAAATATTTTATTGGTCTAGAAAAATTTCATGCATGTTTATTAATTGATGATTTCTTCAACACTAAGGATCCCATGACCATTAATGATATTGATTAGATTTTAAAAGCTCATTCCTCATCTGAAGATGATACCATTGAGTAGTTAGACGAGATTAGAGAGCTCTCACTTTCACACACACTCCCATAAATCCAAAATCCCCCTGAATTGTAACTAAAAAAACTACCTTAAGATTTAAAATATTCCTATCTTGAGAAAGGAAACAAGTTTCCTGTCATAATTTCTAGTTAAATCCCTACAGATCATGAATTGAAACTGTTTGATCTTTTGAGGGAGTATAAATAATATTTGGGATGGACACTTTCTGACATTCTTGGTATTATCCTATCACTTTGTACACATCATATATTGTTAAATTATGAGCCTAAACTAGTGAGGCAGACACAATGTCGACTAAACCCAAACCTCCTAGATGTTTTCAAAAAGTAGTTAGCAAAATTATTGGTTGTTAGAATCATTTATCCCATCTATTATAGCCAATGGGTTAGTCTATTCTAAGTGGTTCCTAAACAACAGGTCTAACAGTAATTGAAAATTAAAATAATTAATTGGTTCCAAATTTTGTGTATACTAGTTGTCATGTCTACATATACTATCACCGACTCAACATACACTCTAGAAAAGATCATTTTCCATTGCCATTAATTGACCAAATTCTAGAGAGGTTAGCAAGGAAGTACCATTACTATTTTCTTGATGGGTATTCTGGATACCTTTAGATCCATATTTCCCACATTGATTAGGAAAATACAACCTTCACTATCCCCTTTGGTACATTTTTATATAGAAGGATTCCATTTGGTATGTGTATTGCTCCAGGTACTTTCCTGCGATGACTTATTTGTATTTTTTTTTCAGATTACTTGGAGAATTGCATGGATTTATTCATGGATGATTTCACTATTTATGGCTATACTTTTGATGAATGTTTGATTAGTTTAGGTTCAGCCCCATGTCTCTATATTGAAAATAATCTCGTATTAAATTATGAGAAATGCCTTTCATGGTGCGATAAGGTATAGTAATTGGGCATGTTATTTTTGGGGATGGTATCCAAGTTGATAAATCAAAACTGGATTTCATTTTTTCCCTACCATTCCTCAAAAAATGTGTGGGATGTGTGGTATTTCCTAGGTCATGATTGATTTTACTGTTGTTTCATTTGTGACTTCAGTAATATTTTACTCCCCTCTCCCGATTTCTCCCAAAAAGAAAAAGATTTTTTTTGATAAAGAATGTGAGGATGATTTTGATAAAATGAAATGGAATCTCTCATCACCCCAAATAATCCAACCACCTTGGTGGGATTTACCATGTAATATCATGTGTGACACCTCTAACTATGCATTTGGGGCTTTCTTATCACAAAGGGTCGACCGAGATCCAAATGTCATTTCCTATGCCACATGTACTTTGGAACCTTCCCATGAAAACTAAACCACATATGAAAAGGAATTTATTTCCATTTTGTTTTCCTTGGATAAATTTAGGTCATATATTTTAGGGTTCAAAGTCATTGTGTTCTCAGACCATGCAGCCCTTCAACATCTCATTAAGAAACTAGAATCCAAACCATGTCTCAATATCTAGATGATCCTCCTTCAAGAATTCAATCTAAAAATTTGGGATAAAAGAAGCATAGAATGTAAGGGCTAACCATATCAGTAGGATCCACCCATCCCTAGACAATTAATCATCCACCCTTATTTCTATAAATGACATGTTTGCAAATGAGAGATTGTATTGAGTACAAGATGTTATTTCTTAAGATGTTGAAATTGTCAATTATTTGGTAGCATCTTTCATTCCTAGTGATTTAAAAAAACCAAGATGAACGTCTAAAACATGTGTCTAATTGGTATATTTGGGATGACCCCTACCTTTGGTGCACATGTAGTGATCAAGTCCTCAAGCATTGTGTTCATGATAGAGAGTTTTGTTCTGCTCATAGGTTCTTCCGCACTCTTTATTATGGGGGACAATTTGGTCCCCAACAAACTGGTCGCAAGGTCCTTGATTCTGGTGTCTTTTGGCCAACATTATTTCAGGATGTCCTTGATTTCTGTAAATATTGTCCTCACTGTTAAGGAATGGGAATGTATCTAAAAGAAACGAAATGACACAACAACCCTTGCTCTTCCATGACATTTTTGATGTTTGGTGAATTCAATTTATGGGTCAATTTACCAATTCATTTGGGAACTTATAAATTATTATGGCAGTTGATTATATGTCAAAATGGTTACAAGAACACACCACCAAGACTAATGATTCCATGACTATTGTGTAATTTTTAAGAATCCAATTTTTCTATAGTTTTGGATTAGCTAGGTTTATCATTACCAATCAGGGTTATCATTTTTTCAACCACACAATGAAATCACTTCTGTGTCGGTATGGGGTCGAGCATCGACTGTTTACTAATTATCAACCACAGACCAATGGTCAAGACAAGGTGTCGAATAGAGAGGTAAAACATATTTTTGAAAAAATGGTTCAAACCAATATAAAAGAATGGGGTCTTAAAATCGAGGATTCATTATGGGCTCACTATACTAATTTCAAAACTCCCATTTCCATGTCACCATATTAGCTAGTGTTTGGAAAGGGTTGTCACCTCCCTATTGAGATAGAGCATTGGGGCCTATTGGGCCATTAAATAATGAAATTATAATCTTTCTGGTGTAGGTTCTCAAAAAAAGTTTCATATTCAGGAGTTGGAGGAAGTGTGTAGAGATTCATATGAGAAATCCAAGATTTATTAATAGAGAACCAAGGCTTCCCATGACTATCTCATACTTCATAGTGAGTTCCACATTGGAAAAAAAGTACACATTTATAATGCAAGGATAAAGTTGCATCCATGTAAACTTCATTCCTACTAGTTTGGACCTGACATTGTTACAAATCTTTATCCATTTGGTTTTTTTCAGGTTCAAAATAAAGAAACCAATCAAACCTTTACAGTCAATAGGAAATGGCTTAATCACTTCCACAAATCCCTTCTAGAGTCCTTGATTGAGGAACTCCAATTTCATGAAGCAACCTACCAATGAAAACCACCAGGTTTTATCCTTCCTTCCCACATTCTATTTTATTATAATGATGATACTTCACACTCTAGGTGTGAGGGGATGAGTATATTATTGGGTTAGTAGGGAATTTTCATCATCTTTCTTCTTTTTCTCTTTTTGGTTTACTGGATTGTATTGTTACTTTCTTCCTCCTTTCCCCCCTCGATTTTTTTCTATAATGTAAAATTTTTATTTCCACTTTATCATGAAAAATTATGCTCGCTTAATCATGGAATTTTTTGAAAACACATGAATAATTTCACTATTTCATGTTGTTTTAACAATAAAAAAAATTCTGATGAAATATGTATTTTAGTAAGAATTAAATACCATAGTGTGACTTTATCTTGAAATTTGGTTGTTTTTTGAAGATAAAAATGGTTGTATCATTTTGAAACCTTTGAGAAGGATGGTACCCTTTGTGTGAATAGTTTAATGAAAAAAAGTTTCATCTCTCCACACATATTTTCACCCATCCAAGAAATGTAAAAATTTATTACTTAATAGAAGGTAAATATAAGTTAGGTTAGTTTTTATCTACCTTCAAAAATTAATTTTCCATATGTTTGTTCCTTATCCAATCTATTTCATTACTATACCAGATTGACCTATGTGTGTGTACTTATTATCCGACTATTGTACGCCCTCAAAAGAATGCAAAAAACAAAACAAAAAAAAAATGAGGGGAGTGATGAAATGTACAACATATGGGGATATCTAGGTCAGGAGATTATGGTATGACTAATAGGAATGCTTAATTGAGTGGGTATTGAAAATTTATTATAAAGGATGTAGGGTAGGTTTGGTAGAAAGGATCATGTAAGTAGACAATTTTAAAAATAACTTGTATTTAATCAATAAAAAGTGGGAAGAATAACTATAAATGGTTGTCACACACACACACGTGGAGAATTAGTGACATTATTGACTTTTGAATTATTTTCTTCTATTGGTATCATGCATCTCTTGGAATTTTATTCAAATATAATTTTTGAGACTTCTTTTTCCATGATCACTAAGAATAACTCCCCAGTGTGATTTTTGATTTGATCACATTTCTATTATGAATTAAATTTTCATTTAATGTTAATTATTTATAATGTTGGAAATATATAGATGCATAATTTTGGGAAATATGAATTTTCCTCGGAGTGAAAATGTTTAGGTGTGGGGGTGTGATCACACCATGATTCACTACTTTATTTCACTCTTACACTACTATTTTTAATTGGTTTTGTATTCGAAATTACAAATTTAATAAAAAATTGAAATTCCCATATTATTGAATAATTTAATTTTTATCACTATAAAACGGTAAATTCTACTTGTTTTTGTGATTTTATTGTAGTAGGAGGTGATTTGGAGGGCTGAATATGATCCAAAAGGAAAATGGGCCAAACTGCATTAAATCCCAAGGAAATCTATCCACTATTTTGCAAATTTAGTGAAATAAGTGAATCCAATTGGGACTATATTTTTTGTAATGATCAAAAAATTCAGAATCTACATCTTTTATGAAGTAACCCAGTCCCAATTCTTCCATCTTGTAGCCCATCCAGACTGATCTATTCAAGCCACTCAATCTGCACATAGTCAAAAGCGGTGTGCTATGTTTCATTCATATCTCAATATGTATGACTCCAAATGATGCCAAAATTTAGGTGGAGATATTAAATAGGTTGTTAAATATGTTTTTAATTTTTTTCAAGTATATATAATTCCATTCACCAATAGAAAACCTAGATACATGTGGTATGAGAAAATATGGGTGCCCAAAACCGCTTCCCATTTTGGCTATAAAAAGGCGCCATTGGTACCTCATTAGAATGTTTGACCAAGATAGGGAAGTGAAGAAAAATTAAATTTAAATAGGATTCCTTCCATCCCATTGTAGGTTTCGGAGATCCCTATCCTCATAGGGAGAGGTGAAATGAATAAGGAGATCAACCCAAGCTTCCTCCTCCACTCAATATTGGGCTAAATAGCGAATGTTTGTTGTGAGGAAGCTACACACATGTAAAGGGAGTTATTTTTCATATATTACCTACTATTTTGGATTAATTTGGATGTTAAAAAATTTAATTAAATGTATCTTACATGATTTAATAATTTAATTATTGTTTTGATGCATGTGAATGTTATGCTATTAATTTCTAACAGATCGGTGTGAGGTTTTGAGTGCGTGACTTGTGTTGTTTCGATTGGACAACACAAGAAACTTTTTCTTACCCAAATTCTTGATATTTAAATCTGATATGGAAGCTATTATTCCACACATAAGTTATGTAATGTGGAAATATTATTTTTATGTTAAGGTTTGGTTCTTCAATCATTGAAATAAAATCTTAGGAATTAATTAGGATTCTAGTTAATTTCAACCAAAGAATTACTTAAAAACTGAATGAATCTATAAGAATAATGAACATTAAATGTGTGTAGTGAAGTCACATCAAATCCTTTATCTCATAAATCTTAAAACACCACCTTTATTTATCAACTATTAAACACTTTAAATTAAGTTATTTAATTAAAACTATTTTCTATACCACCCCCTTGATTACTTTTTATTGAAAACATGTACTGTAAACCTATCAATTTTCCTTGAGAGATGACCTAGGGTCTTAACTAGAATATAAATCAACTTTAAAAATATATTCAATTTGATGTGTCATGAAAATGCGTTCACTATTCAGCCTTCCAACCAATGAAAGGATGATGGGGTTCTTGTATATTCTTTCATGACCATCTCTCACCCATGCAGTTCTGGTATATCATGTTCCATCCAACCAGTATTTATCTATTGAGATATTATTATAGTAACCCTATCCAATATGACTGTTTTAGTAGCTTATTATATTAACTATATCTAATATGACTATTTTAGTAGCTTGAATCTCAGATATGGTCTGAGTTCTTTTAGTTTTTCAACTCAAGACCATACCCATACTTAATGTATGAGATGCAATCTATAGAACACAATTATTTTTATTTTTACATTTCCAATGATCACCAATCAACATATTTGAATTCTATGGTGGGATTAATTTTATTTCCATATAAGAAAAAACTTGGACTATCTATAGAGCTATGATTTGTTGATCCTTATCCTTATAAAACATCCAATCCATAATAACAATAAAACATAATTCTTTTGGTTAATGAGGCTACTCAAATGTATAGATCAATAATGGTGTTGGGATGTAAATGGTGGATTATTATACTTGGTTTGTATTTAGGTTTGCATTCTAGGTGGTATAAACCACATCAAAGAGTATTGACATTGGTGGGGATTGGGCTCATCCATAGGTTTAAGTAACAAAAATGAAAATACAATAGTCATGATCATACGAGTGGTGGTGATATACCTGATGTAATCCAAGTGTACACATTGGGATAATGTTGTAATCTTGTGTAAATCATCAATAATCATCAACACCATTTACAATGTTCAGTGGCGAACACGTCATTCAATTATCAACACAAATCATAAAGACTAATACTATAACAATACTATGGAAACAGGAATGGACAATGATACAACCATATGTGCTATAAATAGTTGGAATTATGTGTATCACATGACCAATACTACCAAGATCAACTCACATCAGTGGTATATGCTAGGACTCTGTGAAAAATGTATCCCATTATTAGAATGGTTCAATTGACGGGGTTCCTTATAGTAGGGTGTACTAGAACAAAAAAATGTGTTTCATGAATCGATGATAGCCTATTTATCACCTACCCATTACTGGATCGTGGGGGAAGAATGTTTTGGCAATCATATAATGACTTATAGAGTCTAAGACTAATAAAAACCATTTAAACACCATTGAGATCCAGGGAGATTGAAAAAACTGCTATTTGTGTGTTGGGATAGTCAACTTTAATGAAAAATAACCATTTGGTTGGGGTCAAGTGTAATAGTAGTAGGTGGTTCCTCACTCGCTCACTGATCAAAGCATAACACTATTGGTCATTGGGATTCCGATTATGGTGGGCTATGAATTCAACCCACCCCCCACCACCATGAACACACCTCATAGTGGGGGTCCAAATTGTCACAAGTTATGAGTGTGTCTGGTAAGACTTAAGCTCATCCATATCAGGTTCCACTGATATATAATTTTTCAATAAGAGGTTATGTTTTTTAATTATTATGATCACCATAGCAATTCAAACCCCCTATAATCCATGATCCATACTCTACTAGAGTATACTTGATTAAAATATTGTAGACTAGACCATGGACAATGATACAAAGAATGAGCGGACTTAGGGAAAAATTTGTTTGGTTGGAATAGTATAAGATATTTTACTTATTTAGATATGTTTTATAAGAGATTTGAACTCATTATTATGATTTTTAGTTACAGATGATCCCTATTAGAGTACATTGGGGTGAAACTGAGCTCATACAATATGTACAGTTTAATTATCCATTCAAGGATCCATTCATTCTAAACTATTGAAAATAACATTCTAATCAAATATAATTGAGGTAGAATTCAGTCACACCCCCAATAATATCATATAGTTCTATGATTCCCATTGTCGAAACATGAACTTTTGATATAATTGGTATTGATTTGGAATTTGAGTTGTTTAACCCACTACCCCCAATTCCAAAATATACCACATTTCTCATCTGGGTTTCTAGTCCTAGATTGATAGTCTCTTGAATTCCTCTGATTCAAAAATCATTTGAAAATTTCTTCATTTCAGTTTTGTTGTAGATATCAAAGTTTATTTTTCTCTGGGATAAGTGTACATCATTAAAAAAATAAACCTTCAACCTTAACCACAATTCATTCCCCCGGTTCAATGAAAATTTTATTAATTGAATCAAAATGATTGTTATAATTTGTATATGTTTTAAGCCCCCACCCAAGGTATTTAATCCTCAGATGGAATATAGATGGGTTCATAGGATGAAAAAATCACCTTCATAGAAGTGGAAAAGGATGAATTCAATATGGTATTGGTTATTATTTTCATTAGGAAGCATTAGAAGATACTATCTACTTCCCTCCTTATATTGTGAGAGAATCCATGGCTTATCCCTGGGTGTACAATAATGGAACCATTTAAAAGTGGGGGTTTCTACCTTATTGCTTTAAAAGGTAGTCAAGTAGGGAGAGCCTATGTTTTTTTGTGTTGTAGTGGGAAAAGTTATTAATAATAATAAAGAAGGGTTAAGTTGTCTAATGAAAAGAAAATATATTCTATTAGAATATAGATATGTGGTGGATGAACAACTACCAAAGTGGTTGCCACCTAGAAGAGGTGCGTATAACCAGATCCTAGGAATCAACCTTATTCGAGATCCCCATATATCATCTCACCACTAGAGTTATTTTAGTTGTAGACACAATTATCAAATATTATATTAGAAAGGCCCTCAAAATCACTATTCGGAGCTTCTAACTTGTTCTAGAAAAAGTGGGATGGTTCATTAATCATGTCTATTGATTTTTGAGCTATAAATAATGTTGTAGTGAAGAACAGGAACCCATAACCCATTATTTATAATTCTTTTGGACAAATATGGGGTTCTAAGTACTTTTGAAATCCAGATATGTTCTCTGGATAGTATCAAGTAAGTATTGATAAAGGATATGAACATAAGACAACCTATGTGACCCGGTATAGTGCATTCAAAGTCATAATAATTCCAATTGGGCTGACTAAGACTCCTTCAAAATTCACCCCCTTGATTATTAAAGTATTATAATAATACCTTGACAAGTTTATGGTGGTCTAATTTTATTATATCTTGGTATCGATACAAGAAAAAAATCCATTAATGACAATTTTTATGAAAAAATATGCAGTTTAAACTACCTCTATTTTATAGGTGGTAATTTTTAAAATCACAATGTTTTCCAGTTTCACCAATTAATTCATGGTGGATTTGTGTAACCACTTTACATCCTTATTTGGTAGCATTTTCGAAATATCCATTAAAACATAAGTGGTAGTTTTTCAAAACAAAAAATATTTCTAGAATGGAAGCGGTTAAAACCCCCACAAGATTAAATGTGGTAGTTTTTTTATTCTTATTGTTATAAATTTGATGGTAGTCAGACAACCTAGAATAATATAAGCCATAGTTTGTTTTTAAAATTTTCTCTATAATTAGTTTTATGTATAACAACTGCTAAATAGTGGGTGAAAGGTTACAAACATTTAGATATAGTTTTACAATGCTTAGCAACAATTTAAACTATCGTGAAATAATTACTGATGGGTTTTAAATTTCACAGTTGTTAAAAATAATATTGATTATAAAAAATTGAGTAATCAATACCAGCTAAAATAAAATTACACCTCCAGTATAAAAATACACATATATAAACAACATACATAATTCAATAATTTCATTGGTCAAACCAAACATAAAAAATACAATATCTAAATATATAAAAAGATCATATAATCATACAACACGTTATTCATATGATGAACAAGAAACATATATATGTTTTAGTTATAAGTAGGAGGCATATAAAGATGAATCAAATATCAACACTCTCCCCTATGTCATGATGATAACCTCTAAATGATACAAGATCCTAATTTTCAAGTCAACTAGTAGATTTATCCATATCCAGTGCCTACATTAAATAAAATTTATTTTATAAATATGATTTAATTAGATGATACATAAAAAACATTTACAATAATTAACAAACTAGTATAAAAATATTAAAATACATGTAACAGATTCAGTACCGATGTAGTTTTTTGTATGAGGGGTGTAATGTTCATGGGAACATACATTATCTCACAAGCTATATGACCGAAGATCTACCCATATAATCCTATAGAATCATTTTTAGGCACTCTAAACATGTCAAATGGTACAACTAATTTAATATTTCATACCTTCAAAACATTTTAAGTATTCATGTTCATTTATATCTTTTTATCATCATAATTTATTCAATAAATATATTAAAAAACTAGTATATATATGCAATAAATTATATTGTCACATTAATAGTAACATATCAATAATTGCGACCCTCCAGTACCCTCTTGATGGTAGCCATGGTACCAAATTATTAGTCGATAATCTCTCATCAACTATTACATATAATACCTATGATATCCCTAGATAAGGATGTGATTCACATGATGTAGGGAGCATGTCTAATGAATATGAGAGAATGTAAGATGGAATGAAATGATGGAAAGGTGAGGAAACCAAAAAATGGGAACATACCTTATATAGGAGGGAGTTTATTAGAAGGTTCATATGACACTTTAGGAGATGTGGATGATCAACCTATATCTTTAAATCATTTTTTCTTGGAATTACTATTTCCAAAAATAATATAAACCAAGTTATAAAATTATACAAAATATAAAACAAGAAAATTATTTTAAAATTCTATATATAGAATAATTAAATTCAAGTATTCTAAATAAAAAAAATAAAAAATAAGTAAATGGAATGGAAATAAAAACCATTAATTCACCATTAGCCATATTGTTGTTATTATCCACAATTAACATGATTTATTCATATTCACCCTCCCTTACAATAAAAACTATTTCAATATCATCATGGAAATATAGATCAATCCCATGTTCTTGATTAGGTTTAATGTCAAAACAAATTATTTGACATTATTACCAATATCATAGAAGTCTCTTTTTTTTGATATGGACTACAATAATCTACCATTAATCTAATCAATCATCCCTATAATACAAAATTTTAGATTGTGAAGCCAAAATATATGAACCATATTCTTCGGGATCACTAGTATCAATCAACTGAGATAAGTTAACATAAGTAAATTATAATTAATCTTTCCTTATAACCCTATAAATATTTACCCACTTGAATTTAAATAACACAATTTAATGTTTTCTATGATAATTTATTTCAATAATATCTATCAACATCCCATAGTATCTCAAATCCAAGAATTTTTTGAATATTCCACAATTTGTTTTCAGACCTTCTCATGAAAAAGTGTATGAAACTTAAAGCCATTAATATTTTATGTTTCAAATCTAATAAACTTATTAAAAGGTCCTCAAGCCAAATATTTGAAATCATCAAGAACTCTATATCAATTATCAACATGCATGATCTATATGTATAATTATAAAATGTTATCTGTAACACCCCAAGCTTCCATGGTACACTTCTCTTTGAATAATAGAGCAGCGTGTGTTATACGCAACCTCGAGTTCTAACACACCACGACCAATCAAAGTAGCCATTATGAATAGTAATACCCACTTTTTTAAATTATATAATTTTATATTTCAAAATTTACTTCATTTTTGGATTTGGAATATCGAAATTATCCTATGTTGAATTTTTGGTATTTTTCTGAGAACTTCCAATTTTCGATGAATAGTGAAAAATACTTAAAAACAACTTTTTGAATATAAATAATTTATATTGATAAATTATACTATTGAGTGGTTTTAAAGTATAATTATAATATAATTTTACCATTTTATCCAATGGTGGTCATTAGAATTAATTTCATTTTGAAATTGGACATAAACAATTGTCAACCTTTTGATAGATATTTTTTCTTGAAAACACGCTATTTGTTTTGACAGTGGGAATAATTTTTAAATTAATTACTAAAATTTATGTGTTTGTAATTTTGTAAAATGGATTCCATATTTGGAATCATAAGGTCCAAATTATGTAATTAATACACTTGTTTTTTGACATTATGAATAGTAATGACAGTAATTATCTTTAATTATCGTGATTAATTAGTAATTGGGTAGTTAAGGGTAATAAAATAATATCCTAATAATAATAAATTACCCCAAAATGTGTCCTAATTATACTGGTTGTGTCATGGTCAACCATGGGATGCCTTGTGCCAAACTTTGGGACCCCATGGAATCACTTTTGGGTGATAGTGACATTTTATTATATTATTTTTTAAAGGGAAAGTATAACCAAAGTATGTATCACCCAAGTAAAACAATTTTAGTTTTTTCTATGTAAATGATATATTAAACTATAAATAGTAATTGTAAGCTAAAACGATTTCCTATATCATGATATTTTTTTTATAATTTTTTGACATTATATAAATTAAATTTTTATGACACCATGATGATGTAGCGATTACCTCATTAATTAACGATTTAAATAAAATGAAAAGATAATGTAAAATCTAAGACTTAAACTTGTCAAAAACCTATTTTATGAGTATATTTAGAACCCTTATCACCTTATCATCTAAATATATAATTGTGGGACCTTTAAAATCTGAAAATCATTATATAATAATGTAACATTTCATGACTTTCCAAGAGTGCCCCTCCTCTCCTCTTATAAAAATCCCCCCACCTCTACCACCTTATTCACACCTTCAAAGCCATTTGGATTGGACAAACTATACTCAAATACTCTCTCAACTTCCCTCTCTAACTCCTAGAAGCCTCACTTTGGGTAGAAGTCTTCCCAAGGAATCCTTTGGCTCAAATCAAAAAGTGTTACCCGATCTTAAAGGTAATGTCTTCACTTGTGTTCTTTTGTTTTATTTTTCCTCTCCAACCCCCTAAACTCTTATTATTCCTATATTTTGTAACAAAACCAGTATCTTAAATATACTAGGATGTTTTTATGAGATGTATTTGATTTACAATTACACACACCTCTGTCTAATGGTTAAAGAACATACTGTTTCTGTGGTTGGTGAATTACTGGCTCACGAAACGATGATTGTTCAATCTTCTTTTAACACCTTTCATGGTGGCCATTAAGATGTCACTCTATTTATATATGATATATATTATGTTTATGTTTTAATTATTGTTATGTATTTTTCATTTATGGCATACCTTTATGGTTTCGATTATGGGTTAACACGATATCTTCATTTTAGGAAGTGCGGACTACCGCCCCCTCAAAGTGATTTGATTCGTTAATGCCATATGTGGGACATATAAAGGATGGATTTTATGATGTTATATATGATATTATACTATAATTATAATATAACTCTATATAATTATTATTTCATTCCATTAAATATGAAATATAAATGAAAGTAGCGTTCATGCGTACGTACGACTTACCATCTCCATGAACGGTGCATTTCATTTCTTACCTCTAAATGTTATGTAATATTATAAATGCATTTATATAATTGATATATATGATGTATATAATATCTACATCATGAATATAATTCTGGATATAATGGATATTTTACCACATAAACAACTTGTAATTATAAGAAGTTTATTGTTGACTCAAGTACCAAAGATCGACAAAACGGCCGTTATTAACTTAAATGACTAAATAATTTTTATAACAAGGTAATAAGTGATATAAAAGGGATAATGAACTTGAAAAAGGTTATTAAGCAAGTAGAAATTAACTCTAGTTTATTATTCGGGAGTTTAAAGAACGATCGAGTCAAGTCGGACACGAGGAAAAGGACTTCGTCTCAATCTCCTTTCATTGAGGCATATTTTGTTCTATACACAACTTTCTTTTATACAGTGTATAAAACCCTTTGAATTTTATGTTTATTCAAAAGTAATCTTTTTTATACGAATAGTTTTACTAAACGATAAAAAGGAATATTTTTTTGTCGTACGTATGCGGCGACAAGGACTTCTCCGCTGCCGTGACCATTATTCAAGTTTCGGCTTCCTCTACAAGACATAACTTTTTTTAATGAAAAATAAATACCAAGTTTTAATTTTCATTTATTTTGGTATTAAAAATGGTTTTATTATATCAATGTGTTGTATTGATATCTTGTGATTGAAATGTGGAAATGTTATGTTTCATTTATGCATGTTTTATGGGATACGATTATGTTATGGTTTATGATATGTTTAAACCTGTTAATATGAGGAATGAATTGGACTTAATAAGTGACGGGTAGAGCCCGCTATATCTCCTCGATGCATCGGTAGGTCTCATGAGACAAACTAGTGTCTTGGCACAAGACCTTGACAAAATCTTATTTGTAGTCTTGGCACAAGGCCTTGACTATGTGGTTATGATAGTCTGGAATTATGCATTCCAACATTATGAAAGTGGTTATTGATATTGGATGTGATTATTCGACTAGTAGAATATACATGTTAATAATTAAATGGCATTATTTCATTTTATGTTTTCCATATTATGCTGAAGTTCAAGTTTTAAAGGCTTTTGTTTTAGTTATACAATTCCTTAAATGTTTATGTTTATTTATGAAAGTTTCTGCTATATTGTTATCCTTACTGAGCATCTAAGCTCACCCCTTTCTATGTTTTATTTTTCCCAGGATGTGAAGGAATATTTTATGACTGGCCTACAGGGATAGTATGAAGGGGATATGAGTGTGGACTATGGAGATCATGTTATTGTAGTTTTTCACTTTATGATGTAATGTAACATTTATGAATGTATCTAGTATTTCCAAGGCTACTAAACTAATCGGTCTTTCGAGACTTGATCTTTTATGATCTTGCCAATGTTACGTAATAATGCAACGACTTTGGGTGACTGGGGTCCGGGTGTTACAGTTGGTATCAGAGGGAGGTTAGTACTAACCTTAGAAGCTAGATTTAGAAAAACTCTGATTAGAGAACATAGCCCAAAAATATTATTTGAGAATTAGTATATAAGAACTTCCTAGAATTTTGGTATTATAGAGATTTTGTGAGTTTTCCGAGAAATACATTCCTATCTGGATACGAGCAGGTAGAGGCGGCTCTGGCACAGATGTACCTAGGGGTAAAACCTGAAAACACCGCTTTGAGCTAGACTCAAATGGGAACTGGTGCATGAAAACGGGCCTTGCTGCACTCCTGGTTACGACACTCCCGGGGCATATACTTAGGATAATTATCATTTTCTTTACAAACCATTATGAAGGGTTTATGAGTATATACTTCCTCAAAGAAAACATTTTTATGATTATGGATTATATCCATAAACTGTTCAATTTTTTATGTTTTTTACAAGTATGGAATTATGTATTTCGATTCATAAACTAATCTAGTTTATGACATTGTTTAGAAATGGAGCCTAGTGGAAGGAATGGAAACCGTATCAATGCACATACTCCATGTAGGGATTTACCTCCTGCTCAAGATAATTATAGTGGAGCTGGTGATACAACTGGTGCTGATCAACTTATCACCATACTGGGATAACTCACTCAGGTTTTGAATAATAACCTTACTCGTATGGAGCACCTTGATCCGGAATGTTGAGGATCAATGTTATACCGCTTCATGAGGCAACAACCGCCAACATTTAATGGGAGTACAAATCCCTTAGTAGTTGAGAAATGGATAAATTCCTTAGAGAAAATATTCCATGATTTGGGGAGTAGTGAAAGGGAAAAGGTTATCATGGCAGTTTACCGCCTCACTGGAGATGCTGATCAATGGTGATCATTGATTCAAAATACAAAGCAAGATGAATAAGTATCAAGTATGGAATGGAGAGAGTTCAAAGAGATTTTCTTAGAAAAATACTTTCCTTGTGACTATCAAGCAGATATGGAAAGGCAATTTCTGAGTCTGAGACAAAAGGAGGATGAGAATGTCGTAAAGTATGAGGCTAACTTTACAAGGTCAGCAAGGCATGCTGCAGATTATATACGTAACACAATAAGTAAGATCAATTGTTTCTTTGATGGGTTATAACTGTTTCTCTATTGAGCATTAGTATCACAATCTTTCTCAACGTATGAAGATATAGTCTCATGTGATATCAAGACAGAAAAGGAATTCTCTTAATCTTATGACAATAAAGTAAAGTAAGAGAAGAAGAGAACGGTGGAACAAGAGACAGATAAAGGTGAAAAAGGAAAGAAGGATTTTCTATTATGCGATATTTGTGGGAAGAATCATCCCGGTACTTGCCTAAAAGGAATGAGAGTTTGTTAGAAATGTGGAGAAAAGGATCACCAGGATCGTGATTGCAAGGGAAAGAAAGAGGCTATCAATGTTGAATGCTACAATTGTAGGGAAATGGGGATTATGAAAATTAAGGTTCTAAGCGTCAGGGAAACTTTCCTCATAAAAGGCCAAGGGATCAAGGCCAATCTTATGCTGTTACTATAGTTGAAGTGGAATAATTATTGTATTTGTGTTTTTGGACTCAAGAACTATATTATGGTTATAAGAATAATGTGATATATATAAGGATTGTACTGCAGTACTTGTTGTTTTCATTATGGTTTTAATATGATTAAGGTAATCATATTTTTAGTATGTGACAATAAGAGAAACTTTCCTTTGTTTGGGGAATCTAATGAATTGATTTTGGAATTTAGAGACCTTTTAGAGAATGTATGGATATAGGTATATTGGATAACTATAAAGGTTGGAATGGATTAAGTTTAACTTTGGATAGTATTTTTTAAGGTTAAAACATTTCTGAAGATTATTTTGGGAATATTATAATACTATAGTTTTAGGAAAAGGACAACTTGCAGGTCGGGGGATAACCCATCGCGTCGGACAAAGCTGTAGGAGTCGAACCCACAACCATAGTGCGGCATGACTTTATTACCTACCAGTATCCTATAGGAAGTCCCTGGTTATTAAAAAATAGTTTTCCTAATCTAAATGGCATGTGTTAATATTTTTAACCTTGTACGATTATGATAAATATAATGTTTTTGAGTTCTATTATCTTTTTGAGTGAAAGATGAGTTTGTGGTAGAAATTAGTTGAAGGTTGAAACACTACTTGTCAAGCACATATATATATATATACCTATCTCTTATTCTATAAATAAATTAATTCTTAAACTTTAGAAAAGGGATATTAGAAAAAAAATGTGTTATCCTAATTCCTTATGTTTTGTTGAACTCATGATATTTTAAATCAACATAGATTGAAGGCGTTGATGCCCACAATTTTTCACTTGTTTGTGATTGATGAACTCAATCAATCCATATAAATATTTACATTTTTCCTGAAATTATATGTCTCTAATTTCCACCAATTTTCTCCTAATTGAGATCATAATCTGGTGGTGACTTTTTTCATTTCCCTTTCCCTCTTATTAAGGCTAAATTTTATTAACCTTATTTCCGATGTGGGTTTTCCACAAAGGTATTTTCTATTTTCAACCTTTTATTTTAGAAGAACATTTTAAAATTGCGAGGATGCAATTTATTGAAGGAGGGGAGAATATAACACCCCAAGCTTCCATGGTACGCTTCTCTTTGAATAATAGAGCAACGTGTGTTGTACGCAACCTCGAGTTCTTACACACTACGACCAATCAAAGTAGCCGTTATGAATAGTAATACCCACTTTTTGAAATTTTATAAATTTTATATTTCAAAATGGACTTCATATTTGGATTCAGAATATCAAAATTAGCCTATGTTGAATTTTTGGTATTTTTCTGAGAACTTCCAATTTTCGATGAATAGTGAAAAATACTTAAAAAAAACTTTTTTAATATAAATAATTTATAGTGATAAATTATACTATTGAGTGGTTTTAAAGTATAATTAGAATATGATATTACCATTTTATCCAATGGTGGTCATTAGAATTAATTTCATTTTGAAATTGGACATAAACAATTGTCAACCTTTTGATAGATATTGTTTCTTAAAAACACGCTATTTGTTTTGACAGCGGGAATAATTTTTAAATTAATTACTACAATTTCTATGTTTGAAATTTGGTAAAATGGATTCCATTTTTGGAATCATAAGGTACAAATTATGTAATTAAGACACTTTTGTTTTTTGACATTATGAATAGTAACAACAATAATTTTCTTTAATTATCGTGATTAATTAGTAATCGGGTAGTTAAGGGTAATTAAATAATATCATAATAATAAAAAATGACCCCAAAATGTGTCCTAATTCTACTGGTTGTGTCATGGCCGACCATGGTATGCCTTGTGCCAATCTATGGGACACCATGGAATCACTTTTGGGTGATAGTGACATTTTATTATATTATTTTTTAAAGGGAAAGTATAACCAAAGTATGTATCACCAAAGTAAAACAATTTTAGTTTCGTCTGTGTAAATGATATCTTAGACTATAAATAGTAATTGGAAATATAAAAAGATTTCCTATATCATGATATTTTTTTTATAATTTTTAGACATTAAATAAATTAAATTTTTTATGACACCATGATGATTCAGCGATTTCCTCATTAATTAACGATTTAAATAAAATGAAAAGATAATGTAATATCTAAGACTTAAACTTGTAAAAAACCTATTGTATGAGTATATTTCAAACCCTTATCACATAATACTCGAAATATATAATTGTGGGACCTTTAAAATCCGAAACTCATTATATAATAATGTAACATTTCATGACTTTCCAAGAGTGCCCCTCCTCTCCTCTTATAAAAGGCCCCCACCTCTACCACCTTATTCACACCTTCAAAGCCATTTAGCTCGGCTAACCTCTGCCCAAATACTCTCTCAACTTCCCTATATTACTCTTAGAAGCCTCACTTTGGTCAAAAGTCTTCCCAAGAAAGCCTTTTGCTCAAATAAAAAAGTGTTACCCAATCTTAAAGGTAATGTCTTCACTTGTGTTCTTTTGTTTTATTTTGCTTGTCCAACCCCTAAACTCTTTTTATTACTATATTTTGTAACAAAACCAGTATATTAAATATAATATGATGTTTTTATGAGATAAATTTGATTTACAATTACACACACCTCCGTCTAATGGTTAAAGAATATACTGTTTCTGTGGTTGGCGAATTACTGCCTCACGAAACGATGATTGTTTAGTCTTCCTTTAACACCTTTTATGGTGGACATTAAGATGTCACTCTATTTATATATGATATATATTATGTTTATTTTTTCATTATTATTCTATATTTTTCATTTATGGCATACCTTTATGGTTTCCATTATGGGTAAATGTGATATCTTCAATTTAGGAAGTGCGGACTACCGCCCCCTCAAAGTGATTTGATTCGTTAATGCCATATGTGGGATGTATAAAGGATGATGTTTATGATGTTATATATGATATTATACAGGAATTATAATATAACTTTATATAATTATGATTTCATTCCATTAAATACGAAATAGAAATGAAAGTAGCGTTCATGCGTACGTACGACTTACCGTCTCCATGAACGGTGCATTTCATTTCATACCTCTAAATGTTATGTAATATTATAAATGCATGTATATACTGGATATATATGATATATATGATATCTAAATCATTATTATAATCTTGGATATAATGGATATTTTACCACATAAACAACTTGTAATTATAAGAAGTTTATTGTTGACTCAAGTACCAAAGATCGACAAAAAGACCATTATTAACTTAAATGACTACATAATATTCATAACATGGTAATAAGTGATATAAAACATATAATTAACATGAAAAATATTCTTAAGCATGTATAAACTAACTCTAGTTTATTATTCAGGAGATTAAAGAACGATCGAGTCAAGTCGGACACGAGGTAAGTGACTTCATCTCAATCTCCTTTCATTGAGGCATATTTTGTTTTATACACAACTTTATTTTATACGGTGTATAAACCCCTTTTACTTTTACACTTATTCAAAAGGAATATTTTTTATACGAATAATTTTACTAAATGACTAATGGAATGTATTTTTGTCATATATATGCGGCGACAACGACTTATCCGCCACCGTGACCATTATTTGAGTTTCAGATTCCTCTACAAGCCATAAATTTTTTTAAAAAATGAAAAATAAATACCAAGTTTTACTTTTATTTTATTTTGGTATTAAAAATGGTTTTATTATATCAATGTGTTGTATTGATATCTTTTGATTGAAATGTGTAAATGTTATGTTTCCATTATGCATGTTTTATGTGATACGATTATGTTATGGTTTATGATATGTTTAAACCTGTTCATATGAGGAATGCATTGGACTTAATAAGTGACGGGTGAAGATTTCTATAGCTCCTCAATGCATCGGTAGGTCTCATGAGACAAACTAGTTTCTTGACACAAGGCCTTGACAAAATCTTATCTGTAGTCTTGGCACAAGGCCTTGACTATGTGGTTATGATAGTCTGGAATTATGCATTCCAACATTATGAAAGTGGTTATTGATATTGCATGTGATTATTCGACTAGTAGAATATCCATGTGAATAAGAAAATGGCATTATTTCATTTTATTTTTTCCATATTATGCTGAAGTTCAAGTTTAAAATTATTTTGTTTTAGTTATACATTGCCTTAAATGTTTATGTTTATTTATGAAAGTTTCCGCTATATTGTTATCCTTACTGAGAATCTGAGCTCACCCATTTCTATGTTTTATTTTTCCCAGGATCTGAAGGAATATTTTATGACTGACCTACAGGGATAGTATGAAGGGGATATGAGTGTGGACTATAGAGACCATGTTATTGTAGGTTTTCACTTTATGATGTAATGTAACATTTATGAATGTATCAAGTGTTTCCAAGGCTACTAAACTAATCAGTATTTTGAGACTTGATCTTTTGTGATCATGCCAATGTTACGTAAAAATGCACCGACTCTGGGTAACTGGGGTCAGGGTGTTACATATCAGTTTCAAAATATAATTATATCAACATTTTATGAATATGAAATTGATTATAATATTACACAATGTGTAAACTAATCAATAATGTATATGTTAAAAACTGTTTCTATCTATTTATCTTATAATTCTCAACACTAAATTCATATCTTTCTTTGAATCTTCAATTATTCAGTAAAAGGATCTGTAATATCAGTTTTGAGAAACATATATCTATTTACTTGTATGAACTCTATTTCTATTAATAAAACTGATGAAATTTTTTGAACTTTAAGAACCCACACTGGAATTTTTTTTGAATTACTATAGGAATTCAATTGATTTTAATTATCATCAAAACATCCATATTGATTGTATCATGTATCAATTATATCTAAATAATTTGTACACAATTTGTAACACTCTTCTATTATATAATATTTAGTAATAGAGCCTTTTGTTTGAGATTTTGTTTCATAAAATTATTCAAATGACATAGATACATATCAAAATAATGCAACCAAGTAGAATTAATCTCATATATAATGATTTTGAAAATTTTAATGTTGTATTCATAGAAAATATGATGAAAATACCTCTTTATGGAATACATCCATCAATAATATATGGGACTTGCTACTTTTATTTCCCCAATCAAATGAATAGTTATATTAATTATCGTGGTGAAAAATATTTGTGAAATACCATCTTCAAATGAAAAAGTGTTATTACAATTCTTTCTTGATGTTTTTCAATCCCATTGGGGATTAAATTTTTTCTCACAAATATATTTGAATAATGTGAAAATAAAATTATAAGTAATTCTATTTTATGAAGCAACTAATGAAAAGGTATAAATTTGAACAGCGAATGATTAATCAAATTTAAATTTCTCATGATTGATTGATTTATTAAAGCACATGCGAGCTTGAGTAGTTTGTGGGTGATGGGAAAAGCATGATAGAAATCTTACTCCCTAGAAATATATTGACAATGAAAATAGTAACAGAACAAAGTTTGACATATTTTTCCCGAATTGGGGTTTGATTGATTCTATCATATTGGAATGAGCCTTAGGTATGTGTGAACACACCTTGATCTGATATTGATTAGATGAGTAGTGAGAGGATCCTAGAGAATGTAACTAACTAACCTCACAAAATATGACTATGGTTCTTTTTTATTTGATTATTACATGTCAGTGATTATAAAACTATTTTACTCGATCCCTTCTATTTTATTGAATTGTTAATTTATGTAATATTTGGATATATTTTCCCTCTATTTTATTAGAAATCTTATTTGTCTAGAAATGTTAAATTATTTTACATGCTTTTTTTTATTTAAATTGAATCATAAATGGTTTATTTGTTATGGAATAGTTTAGGGAACATTTGGTGAAATACTACTGAGATGATTTTCTCACACCCTTCCTTTTCCTTCATGCATTTGTAGATTATGTTATTCCAGGTCTAGAAAAAGGGAATGCACAACTTGTTGGGGGTGGGTGAGCTTGATTCATGTATCCTTGGGTGATTAAAGCGAATGGTGTAGCTGTGATCCACTTGTTACATAGATATTTATACTTTTTTCTTAATTGATGTTGTGTCATATTTTGGATGATTATTTTCTTTGGGATATCTATATCATTATGATATTTATTTTCTCCTTGAGGAGTGTTCAAAATATTGATTGTTCATTTCATTATCTTCCATTGTTAAATATTATTTATTGGTCTTAGGGTGAAATCATTCTCTCAAATCATTTTTTGATTCCCTGGGACTAGATTCTATCCCATAGGGATTGGGAATTTTCTTAGGCCATTTTAGGGTTGGATCAAGTAACGATGTACTATGTTATTTAGGTTGGTTTGTGAGAAAATGTTATCAAAGGATGGTTATATCATCATTCTTTGATGTTGGTATGCATTCTATAATGTTCTAGTAGACATGAGGTAGTATTTTCGTGAATTAAGGTGTAGTTTATGAGCGAGTGACTTTCCATATCTCATTGTAGTGATCTTTAAGTCACCATGGGTGTTTGGGAAAAACATATTTAAGGAATAAGTTTTTCTGATAATCGTGCTTTTACAAACTTGATCTGAGTATTTTTAAATCCCAGAAATGTTGAAATCTATCTGATGGAATTTATATTCTTGTATCTATTTATTGTGTTAATGATATGAGTATATTTACTAATGTTTCCATTTTCATTGTTGATGTTGTGTTGTACCAAGTCCCCAAAAAGATGTTTGAATATACCTTGACAATGATATGAATATGAACCTGAGAAATGAAACCCTATAGTTGATCTAATCCTTATTGAAATAGTGGTGTGTGCGGTCTAAGCTCTGGGATAGGTAGCCACATATATTTTCATTTATTATATGATAATGTAACCTTAAAGGGATTATTCTAGAGATCATTATAACGAGTTTCTTTAGTTTAAAATAAATACTTTCTAGGGATCTAATGATCCCAAATAGGAAGCATATTTATTGAAAAATATTGAATTTCCTTTTGAGTTCTTGGAAATTTATGATTCAATAAAATTGAAATGTTCTACCTTCAAGAATGAAGGTCCTACAAGTAGGATGAATAATTTGGTGTTTATGATAAATAAACATGAGGGATTAGAGTTGAAATAATTTATAGATCTTTTCACATATTTGTTTTATCCAGTGATGATGGTTTTGGAAATATTTATGGAGTTTATTAGTCTTTAACAAGGTGAAAGAATCTTGATTCAGTATGAAAACTATTTTTCCAACCTTGTTCAATTTTTTCTTGAGGTAGTGATGAATGAGAATTAGAAGGCATAATGATTCAATATGGGTGTTCTTGATTATATCCGGTATTAGGTTTTCATTATGAAGATCACTTCTTATATGGGTGTGTAGGATAGTGATTTATTGGATAATCTTGACATGTTTAGTAATTTAGGGTTGATATTATTTCCTCTTAATATTAGTGGAAGTTATGTTAGTTCCATTAAAGGAAATAAGAAGTTTTATGAGTCTCATGGTGGATCACAACATCAATAATCATCCAAAATTATAGTGTATCGAAAAGGCCCATTGACATTTTTTCATTATGGAAACGCCTGACATTCAAAGATAGTTTTTAACGAGGCTCCAAAGATATATGGACTGTGTGGTCACTATGGCCACTAGAATAAGTTCTATAATATATATTTTTCTACATGTAGTGGAAAGGTATCATCAAAACTTAAATTTATTTTAGTAAAATCAAATGAACCAAGATCTAAGGGGTTCCATCCATCGAAACCTATAATGATGCTTCTTCACTTAGTGGATGAGTATTTAGATGAAGTTGATGTGGGTTAAATGATAGTGAGAGGTTCCATCACTATATATTCATCTTTAGTGACTAATTTATTTGACACCTATGTATCTTATTTATTCACATCAACTAATGCTGTGAATTTTATAAACCAATATTTGTAAATTATATCTTATGTGATGGATATTCCTACATCCCTTTAAATGAAGATAGAGAAGGTTCTATGATGCCCATCTTGTGACTTCTCTTTATCATAGATTCATCTCACCTGATATTTTATGGTTCTTTATATGAAACCTTCATACATCATTCTCTGGATAGATTGGAAGATTTCACATGAATATTGAATTGAATTATATCTTTTATGGTCTTTATTTAAAGTCCCTAATGGTGTGTTTTCCATGAAGAATATGATATGGGGTCCATTAGATCCAAACCACCTCTTTTAGATTTGGTAAGGGTGATATCTTTGTTAGATTTTGATGTAGTGAAAAAATATGGGAGATGTGATTTTCCTCTAGTAGTCGTTGAGATTCCAGATGTGTTTTCATCTAACTTTTCTAGCATTCCATTAATAATTGAATTAGAGTTCTCTATTGAATTAGTACTGGGTACTCTATCTATCTATATTCCTTCTTACTAAATAGAATAAGTAGAAATGAAATATTTAAAGAACCAGTTGGATGATTTGTTGGATAAGGATTTGTTATCCCGAGTGTGTCACATTGGGCGGTGCCTATTATTTTTTCAAATAAAGTTGTTGGGACACTTCACCATTGTGTTAATTATCAAAAACTCAATCATGTTATAAGAAAGAAAAAAATACCCATTTCTTCATAATAGTGATTTTTTGATTAATTTAAAGAGGAAAAGTAGTTCAAAAATATTGATATTTGGTCTAGTTTCCACCAGTTGAGAATAAAAGAATATTATATACTAAATAAATCCTTTAGGAGTATATGTGACCATTATGAGTACCTTGTTATGAATTTGTTTCTAACAGAAACTCCAAGAGTTTTTATGGAGGTAATGAATAGGATATTCCCAAAGTATCTCAACTCATTCATAGTGGTTTTTATGGAAAACATCTTGATTTAATATAAAACTAAGGAAGATCATATACTTCATTTGATGGAATTTTTAGAAAATTTAAGAGATCATAGAATTTATGACTAGCTTTCGAAATGTAATTTCTAGATTTGGGATGTGATTTCCTTGGGACACATAGTCTCAAAACATGGTATTTAAGTAAATCCTAAAAATGATAAACCTGTTATGAAATTGGAGATACCACAAAATATTTTCAATATTTGGTGTTTCTTGCGTTTAGTGGGGTATTATCATTGGTTTATAAAGGATTTCTCAAAGATTGATTATCTGATGAACATTCTCAGTTAGAAAGGAGTAAAGTTATTATGGGATTATAAATATAATAATTATTTTGATGAGTTAAAGTACCTCTTGAATTATGTGCCAGTTTTGAGTATCCCAAAGGCTATCTAGGACTTTTTAGTCTTTTATTATTGATTAGGTTTAAGTTTAGGCTGTTTTCTTATATAGGGTAATCATGTGGTGGCCTATAGTTATAGTCAGCTTAGACCACATGAGAATAATTATCCTACTCATAAACTTGAACTCATAGCTATGATGTATATTATTAAGATTTTGTGTCATTTCGTTTTTATATAAAGGATTACCTTTTATTCCAATAAAAAAATCATGAGTTACAACTTCTCAGAAAGAGTATTTGAATCTTCACCAGAGGCGATGGGTGGAGTACCTAGAGTCTTTTGATTTCGACATTTTCAACACCCTTGATAAGGAGAATTTTATTTTGGATTATTTGAGTAAGAAAATTCTAAACTAGGGCATTAAAGAATCATCAAAATAGTGGAATATTATGGATCTCTTTTCTTATATTCATTTGGTAGTTTGAGAGGATGAGACCAAGTTTGTCTTAGAAAGTTTACAATTTACATCCTTTCTTCTATAGATAATTCTTTATGAGTATTAGATCGATGATAAGTTCCATGTATTTAGGGACTATATTTATAGTGGGGAGAATATAATTTAATGGTTATTGTCTTTTATGGAATCCTATTGATCAAAAACTGGTATGTTGTGAATTAACCCTTGAGAAAATATGTGATGGTGGATTACCATTATTCAAATGGGAAGAACACCCTAGAATTAAAAAATTGTTCTATGACATACGTTGATGATTATAGTGTCTAGGAATAAGATGAGAAAATTTTGATTTTCTTCATCGTTTTCATACCAATCACTAGTTTAGGGTTGAGCACCAGAGCACTTTGGGTTTTCTTCAGCCCATTCTTATAATGACTTAGAAATGGGTTGTGATTTCGATGCATTTTGTACTTTGATTGCCTCATACACCTCAAGAGAAGAATGTAATATGGGTAGTGATCAATAAAATATGAAAATAATCTCACTTTATTCCCATTGATGATGAAACAAATGCTAAGGAAATAGGGATCTTTTATGTGAAAGAGATTATAAAATTTCATGGTGTTCCATCTATTATAGTTTCTAACATGGATCCTCGATTCACTTCTCATTTTTGGTGAGGCCTCTGGGAGGAAATACAATCTTAGGAAGCATGAGAAAAACATATCATCCAAAGATGGATGATTATACATAATTATCTATATGATCGTTTTTCATATGTTTCATTCATACATTCTATACATTAGTAAAGATTGGGATAGCCACTTGGGGATTCTTGAGTTTTCCTATATCATTAGTTACTAGGTAACCATCCGTATGGCACCCTTTGAGGAAATATACGGATGGTCGGGTAAATATATTGTGTGTTGGTAAAATATTGGTGAAACTTACTTGATTTGAATTATTTTGGTAAAATATATAATGGAAAATATTTATTTAATTAATTAGATAATGATGATGGCTCAGAGCCAATATATATCCTATACTGATCAATAATGATTTCCTTGGGAGTTTTTAGTCTCTGACCAGATGTTTTTGAGATTTTTACATTCATTTGGTCACTGATGGCTAAGAAATAGGGAAATTAAGCTCTAAGATACATGGGATCAATTGAGACTGTTGAGAATATCATCATGGTGGATTAACATTTGGATTTTCCACCCCAATTTATGTTGATTCATAATGTGTTTCACATATCATAGCTCAAAAAGTATATCTTATACCGATATCATGTATTGTGTTTTGAGGACCAAAATTTTGAACCCGATTTATATTTAATTGACTATCCATTTCATATTTTTTATTCTATTATGAAATTTATTTATGGAAATTTTATACATCTCGACTGATTTCCATGGAAACATGGTTCAGATTCTCTAATGAATTAGGAGCATGAGGCACTAACATGTGAGTTTTGGAATCATTTTTTTGATATGGAGTTTTCATGAAAGGATTTCTATGGGAAGAAAGTGTTTATGGTGGGGAGGTTGTAACATCTGAGTAAAAACATTCATATACTTCTAACCCCTTATTTTGATCATCCTTTTTTTGGGTCTTGGTTTGGGTTGTTTTTGGAGGCTTTTTAAAATTTTTAGAGGTTTTGAGGGTTGCGAACAGTTGGAACCCTATTAAGGAAAATCATGCAGGTTTTCCAAGATAAACATGTGACTCTTTTTAGGTTCTAGAAAGGGGTACATAGTTAATGATAACCATAAAACCTCTCCCCAAAACCTTATGGCTTGATATAGTTGGGATCGCATTATTGGTGTATGATTTAACAAACCATGTGTCCAAACCAAATAACATTTGTTAGAATCCCTAGAGAAGTCACATGGTGGGAACATAGTTTTTCCAACCATGTGACCAAACCATTAAAATTTTACATAATACTAAATAGGTTTCTTAGATAGGTGCATAGTTAGTACTAACCATGTTTCATAACCTAGGAAACCATGAGAATGTGTTTTTAATCCCTTGAAAATTTTAATTAAAATAACTAAACCAATTTTATAAATCCTGAAAACCTATTAATGAAACCTAATTTTAAACCTATAGATTTTAGAGGCTCTCAAGAAATGATATGCCTCCCCCAACCTTTCTTATTATTAGATCAAAGTTCTAGTTAATGTGATTGATATCTATATGGTATGTGGAATCTCCTTGATTTGGAACCCCCCTTTCCTATCTTATCTCATTATATGAGAGTGATGGATCCTATTGTTTTTGGGGGATCTAATATTTTAATTAATGGGTTGTAATTATAGGGATTCCTCCTTGATATTTTTTACTTTCAACTCTTCATCAGAATTTCTCATTTTAGTTGTTTGTTTGATCATGTGATCAAAGGTTGGTGGTTCAGCAAGGTTTTCCCTACACGTGAAACATTTATTTCCTTTATTGATTTGAAATTTAATTTCAATTTATTTATTTCAAATGAATGGATTTTATGTTTGATTTTAATAACCACATATTTATAAAATAAAACCCTTTATCCCATGATTTGATATATTGAGAGGATTTGAGAAATGATGGAATGAAAGGATAATTGATTTGGTGAAATGATTTGTTGGTGATTGTCGAAGAAATGATATTTAAATGAAAGGTGATTTTGAAAGGTATGTAATCGATGAAAACACATGATTTGTATTTTAAATTTAAATTTCATGTTGGGATATGAAATTGGGCATTTGAACTATGAATGATCAATTGAGTTGAAATTTGTCAAGATTGATTTATTTTTTTAATTGAAGAACATGTGAGCCTGAGTAATTTGTAGGTGATTGGGAAAATCATGATCACACTCTGAATCCCTTACAATGGATTAATAATGATAACACTAATTAAACTAGTTTAGGCATGTTTTCCTTGATGGGTTATTGGTTTCTTCTATCCAAATAGCCCGAGCCTTAGTAATGTGTGCAAAGACCTAGAGTTCTAATTGATCAAAAGAGTAGTAAGAGGATCATAGAGCCTGAAACTAAAAAACATTTGGAAATATGAACACGATGATTATTTTCGATTTTTATTATTACATTCCAATGATTATAAAACTATTTTTCTTATACCATTCTATTCTATTGAAATTTTCATTTAATCTAGATTTCGACAATTTTTCCATCTACTTGATTTTCAAGATTATTTGACTAAAAATGTAAAATGATTTTACATGTATTTTTTATTTAAATTGAAGCGTATATGTTTTATTTTTTATGGAACTAGTTAAGGAACATTTTAGGAAATCCTAGTGGGATACTTTTCTCACCCCTTACCATTACCTTTAGAATTTTTTAGATTATGTTATGCCATGTCCAGAAAAAGGGAAATCACTATTTGGAGGTGGTGGGTGTTCTTGATTCATAGGACATTGGGTGATGGAAGTGAATGTTGGGGATATTATACAATCATTACATTATGATTCAAGGTTTCTATCCTGCTGGATTTTGAATCATCATTTGGATGATGTGTTACTTTAGGAAATCTTTATTCTTATGATATTTCTTTTATCCTTGAGGAGTGTTTGGTATACTGACTAATTATTTATTTATCTTCCATTTTTATATATTCTTTTTTTATCTTGGGGTGAAATCATTCCCTCTAACTATTTGTTATTTCCTTGACACTAGTATCCAACCCATGGGGATTAGGAATTATATATTTTTTTCATTTTAGGGTTGGCTCAAGTACCAATGTTCTAGGGTATTTGGGTTGGTTCATGAAATCATTCTTTATATTAATTTCTTCTAACTCTTAATAGTAATTAAGATGAAAATTTTATTTTTCCTAATCATTCAATATTATGAAAACCAAAATATTAGATATATTTTATTAATATTCATACAATCATTATTAAAAATTTAATAATTTAAATTCCCAATAAGGTAATTTAAAAAATAATTTGTTTCTTCTTTTTTTGGGTACCAAAGGTATATGATGAGCTATAATTTTTTTTTCATTGAAACCTTAAAATGATACTACCTTAAAAATTATATATAAAAAATTGATAATTGTGACTAGATTTATGAACTTAATAATAATTTTGGTGGTGAACTCAACTAATTTTATTCAGTAAATTATGACTTTTTAAATAGATATATATAATATGCATCCAAGAATAGATGATAAAATAGGAAACAACACTTTTTATTATATAGTAATATTCTCGATTTGAAGTAAATGTTATAAAATAGACATGCCGAAATAACATGATTGTTCCAACAAGAAAAGTTTCTTAATATCATAAAATCACTAAAAATATAAATTAGAGTTGCATGTGTATTAAATATTTTGGTTTTTGATGAATCATATACATCTACACTATTATCCCATAACTCTTTTAATTATTTTTTATGAGTTAAAAGATATAAATGTTTGTCATTTACTATAATTTTATTTCATAGAATGATTATCAATATAATGAAATAATTATTTTTCATACACATCCACAAATATATATTGTAAGGGATAAAAATAACTCTACATATGCTCTAAGTGGTGTCCCAAATGGATTAAATCCGTCAGTAACCAAATCGGAAAACATAGTTATAAGATATGAAGAAAAATTTGGTTGTAGATAATCAAATTATTTTTATTATTTCAAATCTATATGATGATTTATAAAACAATCATTTCTGTTTTCAATAGCAATCCACTTAATTTTATTTTTTCTTTTAGAAGACATGGACAATCATTGCATTCTTTGTATTATTTTAAAGTAATGTAAAACCTTCAGAGAAGTTTTATTTCTCTTTTTATTCTTCTTCATATTTATTCATTTATACATTCATCACGATTCACCAATTTCCATCTATAAGTATAAAATCTTTTACCCTCTTCTTTATCCAAATATTCTCTTTGATATAGCATGCGGTCATTGGGAAATGCACGTATCTTTGTATAATTGAGAATTTTAAAAAATTTCTTCATCTTAGGAAATTATTAAGGGCTATTAGATTGAAAAAATGAATCACGTAACAAATCTAATATCATTGAAATATATTTTTCTGTAATTATAAAAAATAATATGATATGGTACTACTTCAATAAGAAGGAATATTTTGTATTTTTGATACATCCTTCATACAATCCTTGATTTCCATCTTCTAGTATTTCATAAAACTTAATAGATTTCATGATTACCTTATCTTTTATATTAATATATAGAAAATAATAGCACAACTTCACTAATATGGTAAAATCTTCATCATTCTATAAAATGTAGAAAAAAATTAATAATTAGGGTTTGAATTTCATTCTCCACTATTGGGAAAATTGGTTGTTCATTTTGATGATGGTCATATGGTGAAATTTCTACAGTGTCCAATTCCCCATGCCAAATCCATCTCAAATGTCCTAAAGGAAATTGTTTCAATAGAATTTTTTATTAACCTTCACGTATTTCCAAGAACCATATGAAATTCAAATATGGACATGAACATTTTATTCTTCCATCTACTGATCGATTTGCAATTGGAAAATATAGAAACACCTCCAACCTCTTAATATATTGATCTGTATTTTGAGTTAAAATAATCCAAATTTTATCTATTTGTATGATATAGATAAATAAATAAATAAATATATATATATATAACATAAGAATAATTAATTAAATAATATCATTTTAAGAATAATAAAAAAGTTATGTAGAATAATTAAACATAAATATCAAAAATATATTATCATTTAGAAATTTTAATAAAAAAAATAATTAGATACAATTATGATATAAAATAAGTATTGTTAATTTAAGAAAAATGGAACATTAAAATGTTTTATTATACAAAATAACTACTAATATGATTTTTTTATGAAAGTAACTTTAAGGTAAAATGTAATTTGAGATGTCCAAATCACTTGATATGGAATAGATCCAAAAATAACATAAAACTAATAGTTTTACCTATCAATAAAAATGGTAAGTTTATTTAGTTGGTGGCATATATATGACTGGGGATAACTGAAACATTTCCACACACACACACACATAACTATATTATTTATAACCATATTTTGAAACATCTTGGTTTTTGTTCCACAAAGTTGGTACCTTGAAAAACAAAATATGAAAGTATTCAAGAAATTTTTACAAATTATTCATAATTAGTTTGGTATTACTACACCACATAGTGATTATTTCATTGATTTAAACAATTTGGTTGGTTTTTGAAAATTTGGTGTTTATGAAATTGGGATTTTTCAAGGGTATTTCCATAGAATTATTACATAGTAATGACTACATTTAAATTTATTTTATAAATATGACCCACAATAGGTGATATTTATTATTCCCAAAAAAACATATTTTATTTAGAAATAGCATCCCATAAGGGTAATTTTTATGGTATGAAAATTTGAGTAAAATAGCTTGGTCTCATTGATATATTACAATAGAAGTTTTTGTCTAGTTTTACCTATTTATATTGATTATATTATTTGAATATAATTTCACATTGTAGGTTCTAGTATGTAACAAGTTATAGAAGTAATTGAAGGATAATTCACCAAAAATAGGATACATACTAAAAGAGAATTGATAAATTTTATTAACCTTGTTATATATCATATGTTTTTGATTGATAACATATGGATGGTAGTGTAGAAATAATGGGAAATGAAAAGTTTTTCCATGCATATTTGAGATTTTAAATGATAATATAATTTAATATTATAATAGTCATAGTATCTTTGAAGAAATTATATAACTTCAAATGGTAAAGAGAAGTACATATTGGCATCAAGGCAAGGATCACATACAAAAAATTATGAAATTGTTCTTAATTGATTAAGAACAATGTTATTTGTATTGGAATTAAAAACACTGGTTTTAAATAAATACCATAGTAAATAGGGGATTTCTTATTTGATGTATTTTCACAACAGGGAGACATTTAGAAGGGTAGATTTCACTAGAGTCATTTTATAAGAATGGGTTTCTTTCAATAAGTAGTTTTTGTAGTGGAATATTCTATATAGAGCATTCACTACCACGAGAAAGATAGGTTTTGGCATCAAGAAATAGTATAGGAATAAAGGGGATATGAGATATGATATAAATTCATGTTTAATGGAAGTTTATTAATAAACCACCACTAAATAAATCTTTGGTGGTAGTAATTTTAAGAACCACCACTAAAAATTAATTAATAGTGTTAATAAAACACTAAAATATAAAATAATATTTATATTTTACTTGTTATTAGTGGTTACATGAAAATTTCAATAATAATACATAACCATTTAGGTGTTTTATAGGAGTTTATACAACCTCAGATTAAGAGAATAAATGTATAATTTTCATAAAGTATTATAATGAATAGGGGGAAACAATGTTTACGAAATAGGAGAATATATCTTTTTCTCATAAGAGTGTTCAGATCCAGGGTCATATGGTAGAGTTTGGGTTTTTTTCACATAGATGAAAATAAGGTGATTATTATTCAATAATGGAAGGTCCATACCACTATGATCTAGTTATGTTACTTTAATAGACATACCAACTATTACCATCAATTTATGGGCAGTTACTCAAGGAGGGTTTCACCCCTAACCTAAAGAAGGATATGAAATGGAAATGGAAACCATGAGGCCTTTGAAGAACTTAAGATATAAATTTCATTGGAGTTCTCCACAAGATATTAAAAAACCATTCGAATTACAAACAATTATTTCTGATTTTTCTTTATGTGTTGATTTAATATAGAAAGGAATTTCAGTGGTGAATGAATTTTGAAAATAAATGACATATAGCGGAAGTATACATCTCAAGAGAAGGAGTTTTTATGAGTGTTAAATTTATTTAGGTTTCATTGGAATTACCTATATAGAAATAGATTTTTAGTGAATAAGTACAATACTAGGATGGGTCACTTCTTCACATATCCAATGTTGAGTACTTAAGATGAAAGATGGAAATATTTTCCAGTTATGTTTGATTTGGTATGTAAATAAAAGGTAGGATACAAGAATTGAGTTATAGATGTTTTTAGATGAAGGAAAGAGTTAGCATTGATGTTGTTAGTATAAATATCAGTGAGTTAGGTTGATTCATAAATCCAAGAGCACAACATCGAAGAAATCTAATAATCTTGTGAAACATATAGTGGTGGGAAAGAAAAGATAGTTCTAGGTGAAAGATTAGCTAACATGGGATAAGATTTGTACCACAGGTTGGGAATCTCAGAAGAATGATATTGAAAGAATTCCATGATACAATATGGGTTGGTCATCAAGGGTGGTATCATACCCATAAATTATTGAAGTGGGGGGGTCTTATTGGCCTCAAGTGAAAGAATAAAGACAATATAATGTGATATTGTGTCTTATCTACTAACTAGATAAGTTTGATAGAGAAAATCTTATAGTATTATTGGAACTATTACTAGTACCAAGTAGGTCACGGGGGAGTGTTTATTTGGAATTTATCAAGGGTCTCCCAGTATTCAATTATTATGATTCAATCCTAGTGATTGTAGTCTGATTTTAAAAATAGGGTACATTTATTTCAAGTCCATGATACTACTTTTCTGAGGTGATAAATTCTTTGTTCTTAAAAACTGTAGATAATGGGGTGTTACAAAGAGTATTATTTGTGATAGGGACCTTAGGTTCATATGATAAATTTGGAGTGAACTATTTAAGATATTTTGGTCCTGAATCAACTACTCCTTGAGTTACCACCTATAGAATTATGGTCATATTGAGAGGATGTATGCATTGATAAACAATTTCAATATGGTTTTACACAACCATTTAATTACATATGAGAATTGAACATAAATTATAATATGATTATTTTTATAAAGGTGCTAAATTCTACTCAAGGAACATGAGAGGATAATAAATGAACTAGATAAAAAATAAAAGGTTATTCTAACAAGGGTAGGGTAATATCAATTATTTATTTCCTTAATTATTATTATTGTGATAAAATACCTTTATAAAATAATGTCTAAGAAAAAATGACATTATTCCAAAACCTATCACATCAAGAAAGATTTTTTGATAGGATGTAAACCTATGGAAGAAATTATTTCATAGAGTTGAGTGAGGTGGTAGAAGGTAGTGTAAATGTAATTGCGAATGTCTCTAAAAAAATGGAATCATGGATCACAGATTCTAGGGATTTATTCCATTCCATATAAGAAAATGGTATATATCTAATTATGTATCTAATATTTTTTTAAGAATGTGCCTTTTTAATGATGAAGCTATTGATATTGTAATAAAGGTAGAAGTTAATGTTATGTAAGAGAATGAGTATTTTATTATAACGAAGAAAGTTCCAAGTGATCTAGGACTTTATAAGAACCTAAATTTAGTGGGTCATCTAGATGAATAAGGGGTTTTAATGAGATTTGCAGAAGGAAAATGTAAGATTACTCTAGGTCCTCTTATCATATAAAAAGGTGTAAAAGTGGTTCATTGTATTTTATTGGAAGGGCATTGGGAGTTACATTTTCTAGAATGAAATATTTCATAAGTTTATAACTTTGGCATAATTGTCTTGGGAAACTTAGTGAGAAAGGTATAGAGATTATAGTAGAAAAGTGTATACAAAATATGGATCCTTAAAAATTTGATGATAAGAGATTTTTATACTAAGGAAGAAACAAAATGATTATTTCAACTTATATGTAAGAGAACCAAAATTATAAAAGTTGGAATTAGCTAATACACTTGTTTGGGGACTAACCATAGTTCCTTATTATGGAGGATACTAGTACAATATTACCTTCATTGATGATTCTACAAGATAATTATGGGTATACATTCTGAATCATTAAAGTTAAGTGTTTGAAGTTTTTGTTCAATGGAAGGATATGGTTGAAATATAAACTATATGGAGGTTGAAATGTCTAAGATTAGACAATGGTGGTGTTTTTACTAGAAAGATTTTTCTAAACTATTATAAAAAGTGGAATCCAACATTAGAAGACTATTACAAGAACACATGAAAAATAATTATGCTACTAAATTACGAAATAAATAAGGGGTTTTCGGAAGAATTTCTATGATTAAAAACATTCATAATCAACAAAAGTCCATTAATACCATTTGGATTATAGTTACACGTAGAAATTTGGTTTGAAAGGATTCTGGAAGTTTCTCATCCCATATTATTCCAAAGTTTAGCCTAAATTCTTATGGATGATAAAGAAATAGATAAGATTAAGGTGAGATATCAAGAATGCTTCATTATAGGATTTAGATATGAAGTCTTTGATTTTTGAATATGGTATGATAAAAATAATAAAGTTATTTAGTGGTTATAATGTTCTCTTAAATAATAAGATCTTTTAGAAATATTAAAACATGATGTAGAAGGAAGTTTAAAATAAATATTTAACTTCATTTGAAGTTGATAGAAATGGTGGTTTTAGAGGATCAAATGTTTCTAAATGTTTATACATATCTGAATCTAATAAAAGAAACATATTCTAAAATTATGTTTAGGGGGTTGTGATAAAAGTTTATAAGTTAAGAAAAAAAAAGATAGTTTAGAAAGATAAGGAACTGAGGAATATCACTCACGAGTTTTATAAGTAGAAATTACAGGATCAGTTCTAGAAAGATATGTTCTAGAAGATAAAGTTCTATAAGAATCTGTTTCATAGGTTAATGTGTGAAGATAGTCTAGGATTAGGCAACTCATGTTGTAACATCCCGACCTGGCTCACCACTAGACCGGTGGCAGGACCGGTCACCACATGACCTCAAGCACGTCTCCCCGTATGCTAGAGATTGCCGACTAGCAGCAAGGGTCTAAGGATAGTCAGTGGGGAGACTATACCCTCTTATCAGAGTTTCACAATGGTATATCAAAGTAAATAACAAAATATGACAATAAATATAAGAATCAGTCTAATAAATGATAAATCATTAGAAGGTAGATTTTATAAATCTTGTACAAACAACACAATCCTCAAGGGCGGTCTCCTTGAGCATCCCAAGCTTCCGCTCGGTCCTTTGCTCCTATCTTCCAAGTAAATGCAAACAACACAATACTACAACCAAATAAAATCTACTCAGGTACCACAGTGCAATGGAGGCCCGAGTATGGTGTGAGATATAAATTTCAGTAGGCCGACACCACCGGTTTCTACCCCAAATCCTGAAATTCAATAAATAATTTAAATAGTGCAAGCATGCATAATTAAGGTAATTAGTACAATGTAACTATATACCCAAGTACCTACTTTAGATCTCAGTTGGTGTCTGAAACTGTATTATACATTTTCCATGCATACAAAATAGTAATTAAACAATCATTTTCATTTATCAATTATTCAAACCTCATTAAACTACATAATTCTCATGATTCGGACTGAACCCAACATTCCCTGTATAAGTCACTCACCGCAGATGTCTCTAAAGACCATCAAAGTAATCAAAGTTAAGAACAAATCCAAGCTTGTGCTCTGTCTTGGATAATGAATCATAAGATATTCAATTTAATATTTCATAAACTATATCTGAGCCCTTCCAATAAAAAATAGTGATTATCTCTTGGGTTCGTCCACTAATAGTGATTCACCCAATTCATAGATAAGTATGAACCATTTCTCATATTCTATTCACAAATCATAATGTCACAATAATTTTCATTAATGAATTAATTAATTTCATATATGACCAATTGGACCCTTAGTCCAATGTCAATCAATGGGTATAGAACATCATGTATAGAACCCTCGTGAGTATTTGGAGCGTCAGTCCTTATCTCACAACCCATGGGTATTTCGAGCATCAGTCCCTAACCCATAAAAGAATATTTTCTTGCAAGTTGGGTGTAGAACGCCATGTCTAGCACCCCGTGAGTATTTGGAGCATCAGTCCTTGTCTCATAACCCATTTATCAATAATATATATATTTATCATTGGTGTATAACACCAAGTCTAACACCCCACAACCATCCATTAATTAACTCATAAATTTATTAATCCAATCCATTAATTATTTCAACAACTAATTAAACAACATAAAACTCCAGTCAAAAGTCAAAAATTAATTAACCATTCAACATCTTAATTGTAAATAATTAATTATCAATTAATTATTCTTAGTAATCCAAATAAATAAATAACTCAATATTTAATTATCCAAATTCTTTAACAAGTCTAAACTCGTCCACTCAAACAGTGATTCATGTAAGACTTTAAAAATTTACATGCACGTCATAATCATCACAAAAAAATGTTGAACAAAGCCCATATACTTAGAAAACATCTCATGCAGCATCTCATAATATAAAACAACTCCATCCAAGGCAACTTAATGCATAGAAATTTAACATACATCAAAAGGTACCCCTGGCCAACAGTCGTAACAAACAATTAATTCACAATCCTAATTTAATACATTCAAATTTATTTATTTACCACTTAATTAATTAAATCCTACCTCTTTAACTAGTCATCAATTAATTAACCATTTTCCATTTATCATGTAATAATTAATCCATCCATTAATTATTACTAGTTTCCAATTTATATTCTGAACATTTAAAATATTCATTATTCTCAATAATCAGTAATAGCCACAATTTTTATTCCAAATCATGACATGATAATTAATTCTACAATTAATTACCCTATTAACCATTCTTACAATTCAAATAATTTAACTATTTAATCATACCCCTTTAACCAAATTAGCAAAACATGCTTAAAATCAACTCATGTTCAAGTCCTCAGTTATCTCACATGGGCAACATCATTTAATAACATAAAAAGTTACATGCATAGACATATCATAATCAATGAAACTCACATTCTCAATTTATTTAAAGAAGCTATAATTCTTAAATAATGTGATAGGGATTTGGGACCCTACCTTGGGGTGACACCATTTTGAATCCGAAGCACTTTAATATACTGGGCGGCAACCAGTCCACAACTGGTCCACAATCGCACGCGCGCGCACCTTATATACATATACACACATATATATATATATTCATGTGTGTGCCTTGTAACAATATAAATAAAATTCATAATATTAAAATAGGTACTCAGAATCAAAGTAGTAAGGACCAACGTACCTCTAACTAGGTACCGAGAATTCAACAAAATTATCGCACACTTAATTGAATGATGTGAGACAATACGACGGTTAAATAACCTTACCCGAAACGGGACAAAAAGGAGAAAATGACCTCATCTTCCTCGCCTTTGTCAGAAGATGCCAAAATACGGTCCAAAGGCTCTAGAGGAGCCCCTTGCACATCCCTAGAGCCGAAGAAATAAAGAAACCCAATAAAACCCGAACCATACGATTTTGGCCAAGGAAACTGGGCGAGGGAGGAGCCAGCCGACCGATGTGAATCTAAAAACAAATGAAGATGAACTCATCTTACCGAGATAGACAATATTCGAGAAGACACCAAGATGATTCGGTCACGCGAAGAGGAGCCAGCGAGGGGGGTGTAACGCGCCTCAAAGGAGGGGCCTGATGCATTTTTTCTATTCCTCCAATATGGTGGGGTTCCACCCTCATGTTCTCTCCCCCAATTATAAATTACACCCATGATAAACTAAAGTCTTAATATGATAATAATAAAATTTACTTTTCTCATTTAATATAATGTTACTTCATTAACTAACATTTAAATAAACGTTTCACAATTAATTCTGAAAACCCCCATTAATCATCCAATCAAATTAATTGAATAATAATAACAATATCCTTATTATTATTATTAAATATTTCTTTTATTTAAAATTAAATAAAAATAAATCATTTTAAAAACGGGATAACCGCACAGCTAACCCGCACCATTTGATTACCTGTGCACAACCCGATATCTATATTTAAAATGGTTTAATTAAATTAAACCCAACTCCACATTTATTTCCTATTTAATATTACCATTTAAAATTACATTTCTTTGATAATTACCAACTCATCATTATTTAATTAATTATCCCAACACAAATTAATTAAATAAAAACCTCCACTTTGCAGTGATTAATTAAATTCTTATTGACCATTAATTTTATTAAATGAAACCCAAAAAAATCCATTATTATTATTATTCATAATAATAATAACAACCACTCATAAAACCATAATAATAATAATTGCATTATTATTATTATTATTATTCAACCTTAGATAAAACCCAACACCTTTTATTAAATAAAAACACTTCTTTATTAATTAGGAAACTCCTTATTTATTTATATGTTACTTTGAGATACCCAAAAGCCTCATTAATTTCACATCAATATTATACCTCATTAAACATCCAATTAAAATATTTTAACATAAATGTTACACTCTATTTATTTAAAAACACTTCTTCATTCATTATTATCTTAATAAACATTTCATAACTAATTATAAAACTCCCAATTTATTAAAATATCATTAATATGATAAAAAATTCAACCCATAACTCTTAATTTAATTTCAATAATAATTATTATTATTACATTCATAAAACTAAAATAATTATAATCTCATTATTATTATTTTTCAAACTTTTGATAAACCCGACACTACTACTTAGTAACAATGCTTCATTAAATCTGAAACTCCTCATTTTATTAAATGTTTATTTGAGAAGATCAAAAGGGTCATTAAATTCTCATAAATAATATACTATTTTAACGTGCAATTAAAATATCAACGCATCAAAATAATTTATGAAAACATAGTAATAATAATAACATTATTATTATTAGCACATTCTTATATTTAATAGTAAATGTTCCTTTAATAATTCTGAAACTCTTCATTTAAATAAAAAGGTTCTTAGATAAACCCATAATCCACATCAATTTCTTCAATCATCATTTAATTAATTCTTTAACATTAATTTAATTAAACAACCACAATAATAATAATAATAACTTCATTATTATTATTATTAAAACCTTATTTTAATTAATTAAAAACTCTCATATAATATTATTTAATTAAATTAAATAATTTATTAAAGAGGGTAAACTGAACAGGTTGGAATGCAACCGTGCACTGCCCATCCAGATCCATTAAAGTGTACTTTTCTAAAATTGGTGATCCCGAGACTCATCGGGACACCTACGAAAAATATCATGTAATTATGCAAGTCCAAAAATGACAGCTTTACGTGTTCCAAAACTCGGAATAATATTCCAGAGCTTGGTTTAAAAAAAATGAACCGTTGATAAACTGAAAAAAATTAAAAAAAATTCATATTTTAACCCGGTTTAATAACACGGGACTTTACAATATACCCACCTTAAAAATTTCTCATCCCCAAGAAGCCATCGAGAACCACTATTAAAATAACCAACCTACCAAGGTCATTTAATCATGTTAGAAGTGACGTGTTGTGTTCCCAACACCAAACTCACCTTTAACCCTTCACAAGCCTAGTGGCTAAGCCTTTAAAACCAGAGACAATGCTTAGTTTATAGCTTAAACATTGAAATAGTTCTTATATCTTAGGTTATTAGAAGGACCTTGTCAACAAAAACTGTTGAATCTTGATCAATCAACAAAACAAGTTTTACATGCTTCCCTCGAAAGATGTCACAGACCCAAAACCCCATTTCATCCTTTATCTGATGATGTTCCTTTAAAACTATCCAAACCCATCTGTATGCAAAACAAAGTCCTTACCCGACCTCTGGTGAAATTTCCATGTCAAGTCATCATAAGGATATTTTAAAAAAATCATTCCCCAACACAAAAAGAAAAGTATCCCAAAGAATCAACGCATCCTACATACTACCCAGATAACAACCACTCATCAATCCCAACAACATTTAAACTGTAGCGCGGCGTAAGGCCAACACTATCTTAGTGTTTTCATCAAAAAGTCAAGATAGGGGACATTCTCATCGTATTTATAAGAGATTACTAAGAGAAAAACCAAGGTCATTAAGAAGATCAGTCAAACTATTTCCAAAAAACTCTGTTCTAAAATCTTGACATCACCTGTTGACATGTTTATCGAAAACGATGCAATAATACCCAACTTATAATTTTCCATGACGTTAAAAGAAAAGATCATCCGCTCACCAGTGCATGTTTTTAGAACACATTAATGCATGCGTGTAACATTCCTCGAACCACTATCACCATGTTAAAAATTGATAATAAAATCCATAACATAAACCTATCGGCGTGCCAAAACAGCCGAGTCCCAAGAAGTCCTCCCGAGCAGTGGGATGAACTTACTTTAATAGCCTAGAACATTCTATGGGTACTACATACCACGAGTTTTCCCCTTAAAACCATTAACATCGACTGTCTCTCTTGGTCACACAAAACCAAAAACACAAGATTCAAAAGATCCTTTTTCGTTTTAGCCATTTTAATTAATTCATTTCAACCATTCGTCATTTGAATGAATTTCGACAAACACACAAGTACTTTTTCAAAAAAATACACTTGGTTTTCAAAACAACACCCTAAGGAAAAATAAACATGATTTCACAAACATACCCTTTAAAAATTTTACATTCAGTGTTATTCAAATATAAATAGGAAATTTAGCATCAAAATTCCTTTTACCAAAAAGAAGACCTCCAAAAGTCCCATTTATTTAATCCTAGTTCTTCAAAAGAAACCCCACAATGGTTCATTATAATCAAAACTCAGAAGTATTACATTCATAAACATTTTCAAAACATACTATGGTTATATGGTTTAGTCACGTGGGTGGCCATATACCAATCTATTAGGTGCCCATACACTTTATCACTGGCATTTGGCTCCCATTTATCACAATCAACATTCATTTAACATTTTAACTTTTTCATCCCTTTAATATATAAAAACATCAATAGCATGTTAGCATAAGAAGTAACACAACAACATGCTATAACACCAAAGCATGGAAAAACAACAAAACATGCTAATAACTAAGGTACTATGACATATAATCACTCAAGAATGTTAAATCTATCACTGAAACATTCTATCTAGAGAGGCATGCTACAGTAGATCAAAACATGGCATTGCACCCAAGGAACACAATCCAAATTAGTAGGCATACTAATAATTCAACTAAATGGCATGTTATATGCATGACATGTGAATCTCTAAGTGACTAAGATGATGCATGTATGAAAATTCCTTGCCATATCAGGCCATGATTTTTTTTTTCAAAATTCACAAAATCAATAAACTGCGGAAAATACACTAGTCAGTCATGGTGAAATCATATCAAGTGTAACCTCTAATAGTACAAACATCAATTCCCATCCCTGGCCACTTGGTCATTTCCTGTACATGGGGTGATCAGTCCCAAGCACAACTATTAACCGAAAAGCCGACACATTCCTAGTCTCCTGTCTACCAACCCCGAAAATGTAAGACAAAGGAAAAGAAACCCACTGATACCACATTGTAACATCCCAAACCGACTCAACACTTAACCAGTGGCCGAAACGGTCACCACATGATCTCAAACATGTCTCCTCGTACGCCAGAGACTGCCGACTAGCAGCGAGGGTCTAAGGATAGTCAGTGGGGAGACTATACCCTCTTATCAGAGTTGCACAATGGTATATCAAAGTAAATAAAAAACAATGACAATAAATAGCGGAATTAGTCCAATAAATGATAAAGTAGTAATAAGGTAGATTTTATAAATCTTGTACAAAAAAATGTCCAACATAAATTATATAGCAGATGCATGCATGACATGATAATGATACAAAAATGGAAAATAGTGAAAAAAACAACATTCTGAACATTCCATTACAAAAATAAATAAACAATGACTCCAAGCCCTGAGGGCAGTATCCTCGAGCATCCCGAACTTCCGCTCCGTCCTTTGCTTCTATCTTCCAAGTAAATATAAACAACACAATCCTATAACCAAATATAATCTACTCGAGTACCACAGTGGAATACTGGCCCAAGAAAGGTGTGAGATATAAACCTCAGTAGGCCGGGACCACTGGTGTCTACCCCAAATCATGACATTCAATAAATAATTCAAATACTGCAAGCATGCATAATTAAGGTAAGCATTACAATGTAACTATATACCCACGTACCTGCTTCAGCTCTCAGCTTATGTCAAAACCTGTATTATACATTTTTCATGAATATACAATAGTCATTACATAGTCACTTTCATTTATCAATGATTCAAACCTCATTAAACTACATAATTATCATGATCCAAACTGAGCCTGACATTCCCTATATAAGTCACTCACCACAGAAGTCTCTAAAGACCATAAAAGTAATCAAAGATAAGAACAAATCCAAGCTTGTGCTTTGTCTTGGATAATGCGTCATAAGATATTCAATTTAATCTTTCATATACTATATTTGAGCCCTTCTACTAAAAAAAATAGTGATTCGCTCTTGGGTTCGTCCACTAATAGTGATTCACCCAATTCAAAGATAAGTATGAACCCTTTCTCATATTCAATTCACAAATCATAATGTCATAATATTTTTCATTAACCAATTAATTCATTTCATGTACGAACAATTGGACCCACATTACAATGTCAATTAATGGGTGTAGAACATCATGTCTAGAACCCTAATGAGTATTTGGAGCATCAGTCCTTATCTCACAACCCATGGGTATTTGGAGCATCAATCCCAGACCCATAAAAGAATATTTGCTTGTAAGCTGGGTGTATAATGCCATGTCTAGCACCCCGTGAGTATTTGGAGCATCAGTCCCAGTATCACAACCCATTTATAAATAATACATATATATTTATCATTGGTGTATAGCGCCATGTCTAACACCCCACAACCATCCATTAATTAATTCTTAAATTAATTAATCTAATCCGTTAATTAATTCAACAACTAATTAAACAACATAAAACGTCCGTCAAAAGTCAACCATTAATTAACCATTCAACATATTAATAGTAAATAACTAATTACCAATCAATTATTATTAGCAGGACAAATAAATAATTAACTCAACATTTAATTATCCAAATTCTTTAACAAGTATAAACCCATCCACTCAAATAGTGATTCGTCTAGGACTTTAACAATTTACATGCATGTCATAATCATCAAAAAAACATACTGAACAAGGCCCATATATTTATCAACCATCCCACGCATCATCTTGTAATATAAAACAACTCCATCCAAGAAAAATTAATGCATGGAAATTTAACATGCATCAAAAGGTACCCATGGCCAACAGTCATAACAAACAATTAATTCACAATCTTAATTTAATACATTCAAATTAATAAACTCAAAAATTAATTAATTAAATATTATCTCTTTAACCAATCATCAATTAATTAACCATTTTCCATTTATCATGTAATAATTAATCCATCCATTAATTATTACCAGTTTCCAATTTATATTCGGAACATTTCAAATATTCAATATTCTTAATAATCAGTAATAGTCAAAAATTATATTCCAACTGATGACATGATAATTGATTCTAAAATTAATTAACCTATTATCCATTCTTCCTATTCCAATCATTTAACTATTTAATCATATCACTTTAACCAAATTATCAAAACATGCCTAAAATAAACACATGTTCAAGTCCTCATTTATCTCACGTGGGAGACATCATTTAATAACATCAAAAGTGTCATGCATAGACATATCATAATCAATGAAACTCACATTATCAATTTATTTAAAGAATCTATAATTCTTAAATAATGTGATAGCGATTTGGGACCCTACCTCGGGGCGACACCATTTTAAATCCGAAGCGCTTTAATATACTTGGCGGCAACCAGTTCACAACTGGTCCACAATCACACATGAACACACCTTATATATATATATATATATATATTTATAAATATATATATTCATGCGAGTGCCCTGCAACAATATAAATAAAATTCATAATATTAAAATTGGTACTCAGAATCAAAGTAATAAGGACCTACACACCTCTAAATAGGTACCAGGGACTCATAAAAATTATCACACCCTTAATTAAATGATGTGAAACAATACCAAAGTTAAATAACCTTTCCAAAAACATGACAGAAAAGAGAAAACGAACTAATATGCCTCGCCTTTGTCGGTAGATGCCGGAATACAGTCCAAAGGCTCAAGAGGAGCCCCTTGCACATCCCTAGAACCAAAGGAACAAGGAAACCTAATAAAACCTGAACCATAGGATTTTGGGCGATAAAACTAGATGAGGGAGGAGCCAAAATACCAATGAAAATCACAGAACAAATGCAGATGAACTCATGTCACCGAGATAAACAAGATTCAAGAAGACACCGGTAGGATTCAGTCGCGCGAAGAGGAGCCGACGAGGGGGGTGTAGCATGCCTCAAAGGAGGGTCCTGGTGCATTTTTGATGTTCCTCCAATATGGTGGTGTTCCACCCTCATGTTCTCTCACCCAATTATCAATTACACCCATGAAAAAATAATAGTCTTAATATAATAATAGTAACATTTTTTATTCTCATTTAATATAATGTTACTTTATTAACTAACATTTAAGTAAATGTTTCACAATTAATTATGAAAACCATCATTAATCATCCAATAAAATTAATACAATAATAATAATATCCTTATTATTATTATTATTTATTTATTTATTTTATTTAAAATAAAATAAAAATAAAACATTTTAAAAACTGGATAACCGCACAGCTGACCCACACCATTTGATTACATGTGCACAACCCGATATCTTTATTTAAAATGGTTTAATTAAATTAAACCAAACTCTACATTTATTCCTTATTTAATATTACCATTTAAAATTACATTTCTTTGATAATTACCAACTCATCATTATTTAATTAATTATCCCAACACAAATTAATTAATTAAAAACCTCCACTTCTCAGTGATTAATTAAATTCTTATTGACCATTAATTTTATAAAATGAAACAAAAAAAATCTATTATTATTATTATTCATAATAATAATAACAACCACTCATAAAACCATAATAATAATAATTGAATTATTATTTTTATTATTATTAAACCTTAGATAAAACCCAACACCTTTTACTAAATAAAGACACTTCTTTATTAATTATGAAACTCGTTTTTTAATTATAAGTTTCTTTGAGATACCCAAAAGCCTCATTAATTTTACATCAATATTATACCTCATTAAACATCCAATTAAAATATTTTTACATAAATGTTACACTCCATTTAATTAAAAACACTTCTTCATTTCTTATTATCTTAATAAATATTTTATAATTAATTATGAAACTCCCAATTTATTACAATATAATTAATATGATAAAAACTCCAAACCATAACCCCTAATTTAATTTCCATAATAATAATTATTATTAAATTCATAAAACTAAAATAAATATAATCTCATTATTATTATTTTTCAAACATTTGGTAAACCCAACCCTACTACTTAATAACAACGCTTCATTAAATCCAAAACTCCTCATTTTATTAAATTTTTCTTTGAGAAGCTCAAAAAGGTTATTAAATTATCATAAATAATATAATCTTTTAACATGAAATTAAAATATCAACGCATCAAAATAATTTATGACACTATACTATTAATAATATCATTATTATTATTAGCACATTCCTCCATTTTATAATAAATGTTCCTTTAATAATTCTGAAACTCTTCATTTAAATAAAAAGGTTCTTAGATAAACCCATAATCTACATTAATTTCTTCAATCATCATTTAATTAATTCTTTAACATTAATTCAATTAAACAACTACAATAATAATAATAATAACTTCATTATTATTATTATTATTAAAAACTTATTTTAATTAATTAAAAACTCTCATATAATATTATTTAATTAAAATAAATAATTTATTAAATTGGGTAAACTAAACAGGTTGGAACGCAACTTTGCGCTACCTGTCTAGATCCATTAAAGTGGAATTTTCCGAAATTGGTGTTCCTGAGACTCGTTGAGACACCTGTCAAAAATATTAGGTAATTACGCAAATCCAAAAAGAACACCCTTAGGTGTTTCAACACTCAGAATAAAATTCCAGAGCTCGGTATTCAAAAAATGACCCATTGATAAACTGAAAAAAATTCAAAAACATTCGTATTTTAACCCAATTCAATAACACAAGACTTTAAACGTGCAGTGTTATAGTAGTGATATATGTTTCACAGTTTGAAAAGATGTAGGAGAACATAAAATCTAAACAAAGTGACTAATCTATGTAATTTTAGATAATGGGAGTGAGAAATGTAGGGGGGAGTTGGATTGAATACAAGTGAATAACACTAAGGAGCTAATAGAACTATCACTTGGTAAGAAAGAACTTGAAAACAAGTTGTTATTCTAATTCAAAGAAGAATATGATATAAAGGAGAGATATAAGTCTAGGATGGTTGTGAAATGGTTTTAGTAGAAGGAATATATTGACTTCTCTGAGATATTTTCTTTTGTAGTAAAACATAAGACCATACTAACTTTTTTAAGTTTGATTCTATAATTTTTTAACTTAAATAAATGGATGTTAAAATGAATTTTATTAATGGGGATTTTCAAGAATGAATTTATATGAAGAATTTTTTTTATTGATGATAAAAAATAAGGCTCAGTGTGAAACAAAAAATAATTTTTTATGGTTTAGAACATGCACCAAGATATTGGAACTACAAGTTTAATTCCTTAATTTAAGAAAAGGTTTTAATAAAAGTTATTATGATCAATTCTAATTATCATAATAAGTTAAATGAAAATTATTTCATTATCTTAGTTTTTTTAAATGGATGATATGATATTGGTAGGTTTAAATATTTAGGTGATTCAAAAGTTAAAGTATGATCTGTTAGGAAATTTTGAAATGAAAGATCTTAGAGAAGCTAATAAGATCTTGTTCTAAAAGATTGAATGTGATAAGAAAAATATAATCTTGGTTTTATCATAGAGTATTACATTTTCATGATCCTTGAATTATTCTAAATGAGTGGATAAAAACCATTTTCAACTCCTCTCACTGGTAACATGAAACTATTAGTTGTGTAGGTACCATAAAGGGAAGAATAAAAGAAGTAAATGAATATTTTTTCATATTCCTCAGTTGTCAAAAGTTTAATATATGATATAGTGTGTACACATATATAAATTTCTTATACAGTGGGGGTGTTTATTTTATTTAATGAAAATATTGGGGTGGTTCATTAAGAACATGTAAAGTGGATTATTCAATATCTAAAAGTAATTGAAAGAAAAAATATTTATTTTAGATATGATGATCCATTACTTGGGTTTATTTACGTAGACTTGTGGTTGTTACAATAGTAATCAAAGATATAGTATGTTTTAGGTTTTTAATGGAAAAACTTATATGAATTTATGGTAAAGGGTTGTTATTCTATGATATCTTGATTGAAATTAATTTCAATAAGAATCCAATGTTTCCTTCAAGAACTAAACACATTTATCTAAAGTACCATTATATCTAGATGATGCTAGAATATGGTGAGTTAGAGTTACAAAAGATAACTAGGAAGTATAAACTAATAAATATGGTTACCAAGAGTTTTTTTCTAGAATCAATGAAGCAAGATAAAGCCTCAATAGGTCTTAGGAAACAAAAGGATATAGAAAAACATTTTACACAATGGAAGTTGAAGGTGGTGTAATATTTTTTCTATAAAGAATCCTTCAAGTGGGAGATAGTTTCGATTTTGTGAATACCACATCATTTGATCAGGTGTATTAAAAAAAGAGTGGATTTATAAGAGTATTATTTCATTGAGGTGGTGGAATAAAAAATGGTTTTCTTTTTTTGTTTTCGAATAAGGATGTTTTTGAATTTTATTTTTCTGAATTTGATCTGTGAAAGGTGGTCATGTTTGGAAAGTTTTAGTTGGAACATATGAAATTTGGTGAGTGTTTTTTTTTCATTTGAAATTACTAGTCTACTAGAAGAGAAAATCACACTGATTATTGTTACTGTAGATTAGAGGAGGAAATAATGGAATGGATGGACGTCCTCCCTTTTTGGATGTTGGTGATACTTGATGAGTTGACGATACTCAATTTGAATGGAATGTGCCCCCCACTATGATGTATATTCCTAGAACATAATTTTTATTATTTCTCTCTAGTAATCCTAATTAAATATTATTTCACTAATTTTTAAAGTTTTATTTCCACAAAAATGAAGTTATGTAATCTTTCTCTTGTAGATGTAGGACTATGAGCCCAAACCACATAAATCCAAAGTGTTCCTTTACTCTTAAATTTAATTTCATTGAATTAATGTTTGTTGGCGTAAAAATTCATGATGTTGGGTTGAATTATTGGTTTTTATTTGGGTGATAGTTTTTTCAATCAAGTTATGGAACATTAAGTCAAATAGTTCTATAAAAAATCCTTCATCGCCAAGTGATTCCAAAACAACTGCTTCCGATTGTATTTCAGAAGGAAAATTTTATATAAGGATTTATTAAAATATTTTACATAAGTGATTTAACATGTCTTGATAAAATATTACTCACAATTAAATTTATTTTAATTTCATCTTCCATAATTTTTAATTCACTAATTCACATGATTATGATAAAAAATCCATAATGAAATTAAAAACACAACATGAATAAAATAAAATAATAAATCTGTTTTGATCATGATATTTTATAATGTTTAGTTTAACTAGAAGATGATAAACTAACCCTTGGCCCGAGGATAAAAAAATATAGGACCATAAATTAGCATGTTCTTTAACATTCCACCCATTATCGTTTGAATATCCTGGATTGGTTTCACCTCGGTTTTGAACTTTAACCATCTCCATTCACCAAGAACTCGATACATTTCATAATATTTACTCACATATAGGTTAGGGAAACCAATGGATTGGTTTGGGGGTTTTCATAAAATAAATTATGGGATAGAAATCCCTTATATAATTAGAGGAGGGGGAGTAACATAGGCCATAAATTCAGTTTAATAATAGTATTAAATTAAAATTTAACCAATTAGAAACATATGTCTAGTCTAAGATCATGATCATCCATAGACATAAAATGAATATACAATTTTAATATAGATATTATTAACTCCAATTAATTATTTAATTATGATAAAACACCAAGAGTTAATCTGATTAACTATTTTATTAATGAATTAATTCAATATATATTAATTCCAGCCAAAATGTCTGGGACATTTCCACCAAAAATAATTTTAAACAACTAAAATAGATTAATTTTATCTAAAATTAATAAAATAAAAAATTATACTTAGAGGAAACAATATGCACCCCTAAAACTACCTATAATGGTCATTGTATTGTGTACAAACATTACATTGAGTTTAAATGACATGGAAGATAATTACTAGGCTTATATTTTTAATAAATGAAACGCAATAAAATGTTAATTATATAATATGTAATTCAATGAACTCATGAATATGAAACTTTAATAAAGTACCATACACAACTTTCAGTTCAAAATTTTACATAGAAATTAATTTAATTTATAATTAATAATCTTATCACATGGAATAAACTATCAATAAATCATAAAATTACACAAGTTGATCAGGTTTAATTTTATCATTATTTTTTTTCTTTTATGTCATACTAATCACATGAGATATAGCATGTTACACAAACAGTACATGGGCTGCACACCATGTAACAAATTTTTCTCGTATCTTTAACTCATAGCTTGGGAGTGAGCATGTTTTTCAACCGTGGATTCATATTAGGTACATGATATATATGCTAGATATATGCCATGTGTCCTCAATATTACATGGTTTTTCAGTTTCCATGTCATGTAATAAATGCACCACATGGCTTGGACTCCCAAGTTTTACTTGGTGAAAACACATGGATAACTCAATGTGTAAATAAGTTACATCGGGTATATTCCAAAAAACCTTATGCCAACTTGGTTCGGTTAACACATGGTGTGCATAAAATTGATTCAACATGTTATTATTTCACAAGGAACCATATATCTCGAAGTTCATCATGGTGAAATGAACAAGGGTATATAGCATGTACCAATGGGATGCATGCCTTGTAGTCTTGTTTTATCTATAAATAATCCTTATAACCTCTTGATAGAGCCTTCATTTGTTCTTTAGGTAAATTTAAACTTTTATTTCATATATGAGTGGTAATGAGGATGGGTATATAGTAATTAAATATTAATATTTAAAGATAAAATAACCCATAAATTAAAAGTAACAAATTAATATCATCAATAAATGATTATTTAATAATTATAATATAATTTTGTTACCACTTTGATACTACTTGAACATTTTAGGAACAATAGAAGCACTTATTGTGTATAAAAAATTAGACTTTTAGTCTAAATTAATGAAAAATTCAAGGTGTACATGATGATTAACATCATGAACAACCAAATTAAATCATTGATTAATTGACTACTACATTAGAACCAGAAGGGAAAATCATTAATTCAAATTTACAATTAATTTATTGATAGATTAAGAATTACACAAGTATAATGAACCCCCTTAAATCACCATAAAATATATGGGTTCTATTGTATAAGATCATAACACTTATGTCATTGGTCATTGAATTCCATGAAAATCTATTTTAATTGAAGGAATCTCTTTGTTCGCTTTAGAATTAAGAGGGTGGTGGTGGAGGATCAATACCTGTTCTTGAGAGAATTTTAAGATGGGATATCTCTAGAGCTTGAGAGATTCTCTATAGTTCATTATACATGATGATTAGAATGGATAGGGATTTAAAGAATATCCTAACATGATCTAAATTGAGTTAGAGTTGGAAAATTATTATTGAGAATGGGCCAATATTATTTTTATTAATAATTGGAAAAACCCAAGTTCAAAAAATAATTAAATTATTAATATTTACTTGACATGAAATAAACTCATGGATAAAATATATATTATTTCCTTGAATAAATTATTTATTTTTCATTCAAATAATTTTTAACAAAAAATTTTTCTCAGGACTATTAGGCTCGTTCCTCCATCCTCTTAAATATTTATTAGTCCATTAGTAATGACACTTTATTTAATAAATAAACATGATTTCATTATTTTCCAATAAATAAATAAATATTATATTCACTAAAATAAAGAATAAATATTTATTAAATATTAAAATCAAAAATATACTTTCAAATAATCAGTGACTCAATATATATGATAAAAAAACATGAATAATTATTAAACCATGTATGAGAATGATATTTAACCAACGTGTTATATTCATGTAGAATTTAACAATGTTTCTAGATACACTCGATGTTTGGCCCTCTAGTACCCTTTCTCAGTGGAATTTGGTAGAACCACCTAAAATATAATGTTAATGTCAAAAAACATGCTAAGGTACCCCAAAATAAAGAAGTTAATTTTGAAATTACATAAAATTGTATATAAACACTCACTATTTAATATAAATCCCTTATCATGATATCTTTAATAAAATAGGTTGTATTCCAGTGTCATCAACCTATGCGCTCAATGTATTTTTTTTTGAATTTATAGAAATGAAATTTCCAATGGAACACCATGGCCATGGATTTAATTAGGAATTTCTATTTACTTAAAGGGACTAAGATGTCAAATTATACTAAATAACACAATGAGAAAAAAAATTCTTTCATTATTCATTAATTCATTGTTTTATGTGAGACATCTAATACACCCAAATTCTATATGAACATAAATCATCATGGTTTATGAAAATATACCAAAGAATATGACTCATGATATTCATTAGTAACAATATTCAGTATAATTATTATTACACACATTAGAATATAATAACATCCAATGACATATATAAATTTATATTTCCTACAAAATGTCATGTTATCATAACATTATTTCTCGAGACTACCAAGGATGAACTTCATGAGAGGTAGTCTCAATGTCTTATGATCCCCTACCCATAATATCTAGTATAATTTGTGTATTGTCAAATGAAGTCATCCATCCATAGAACATATATCTAATAATACTATCATGACACCTCTAGGTTATCAACATAGTAGGGAATATCTATTACCTTTAAGTGTAATAAATAAAGATTGAGAATTATTATATACTATTTCATTAAAAACAACAATAATAATGTGATAAAAAATTTATTAATATTAAAAATATATAAATATAGGTAATAATAATGTATATAGAAGTTGGTTTTAGGGTACCGACTCTATCAGAATCCCACTTGAACTAGAGCCAACCACTAAAGACCTTTAGTCTGCAATATCTCACATGATATTCATGCTTTTGTTGAGATATGGATTTAGTTAAGGGTTCTTCAAAATTATCTTCCATTGAAATTATTCTAAAATGACTTCTACCCTATAAGAAATACGTAGAGAGGTGATACTTTCCGAGTATGTGCTTTATCTGTTGGTGTGAACTTGAATTATTTACAAGATTCACCTCTATATTATTATCATAATATAATATGATAGGATCTTTACATATAGGGACAAAATCAAGTTCTTGGAAAGAGTTTCATATCCAAAAAAAATCTTTGGATACATCAGAAGATGCTATATACTCAAAATCCACAATATAATTTTAAAAAGCTAGCTACTTTGAACTCTTCTAGCTCATATATCCCCCATTCAGATTGAATACATATCTTAAATATGACTTTAGATCATTATGATCTATTTAAAAGATATTATATGAATAAACTCGATTTAATAGCTCCTTAGCTCCTCTATATACCAGTGATATATTATTGGGTTACCTCAAATACCTTAGGATAACCTTAAAAATAGATTAATGTTGTTTACCTAGATCAACATGATATCTTTCTTTCTTGATCAAGGCATATGACACATCATGCCTAGTATAGAACATGTAATACTTGAATAATAATATCATAGAAATGTATAGATTCTTACTCATTCTCTATCATTATTTTTGTCTATGGGGATACATTTTCTTGGAAATATTTATACCATGTTAAACTAAAACCAATCCCCTCTTGGATTATTCTATACTGAATCTCTTCAGTATCAGTTCAATGTAAGTACCTTGACTAATCCCAAACAACCTATTAGATCAATCATGAATGATCTTGATTCCAAATATGTAGTCCTCTTCCCCTATGTCCTTCATAGAGAATTAGTTATTTAACCAGTCCTTAACTGAATATAAGAATATTATAACATTTCCAATAATTTATATGTCAGAGACATATACTACTAAGAAAATGAAAAACTTACACTAAATTGATTTTAAACATATGGATCACATTTTTTCTTAATGAAACCAAATTCGCATATGGATTCATCTAATCAAATGTTCCATGAACTATATGCTTTCTTCAATCCTTAAATGGATCTCTATAACTTTAATAACTTTTTTTCATCACATAGAATCAAAAACCCTTATAATTATGTTATATAAACATATTTCTAAAGGTTCATCTTAGGGAAAGCTATTTTTATATCCCTATTTCAGATCCCATAGCCATGGAAAAATGAAATATCATGTAGAATTTAATGTATTTTAACATGGATACTGGTGAAATTTTTTATTCATAGTCTACTCCTTAGCACTATTTAAACCCGTTTTCTTCTAGACATGATTTATAGGTGCTCATTTTACCTTCCATACCCAGTTTTCTCATGAATACCCAATTTAAACCGAAGGGTTGTACATTAATTGGTGGATCTACCAAATCAAAAACATGGTTTTGATATATTGAATACATCTCATAATTCATGGATTCTTTCCATATCTCATATTATAAGATCTATACTAAATCCTTGATGAAAAAAGGATCATTATTGTTAACCAATAATGATTCACCATGCTCGATTAGAAAAAAACCATATCTTTCTAGTTCACTAACCTCTCTACTGTTCCAATGTAGAACATATTTTTATGTAACAACATATTCTATGGGTACCTATGTGATATGTTCATGCATCAACTATTTTATATATTGAGTATTAACTTCATCATATTAAATCTTTCTCCCACTATAATTTTTATATATGTGTTCCCTATCTAGAAAGGCAGTACACTGGTTGAATAAAATTATTTTATCTAAAGAGATATATAAGAAATTTAATTTATTTTAATTAGGATATCATATAAAGATACACTTCATTCTTTGGGGTTCTAGTTTGTTTCATGTTAATGATGTGACAAATAACTCACATATATATGAATGAATGTTTAGAAACATAGGTTTATTCCCTTTACCAATCTTTTATGGGATACCATTTACCACATTGGTAAGAAAATGATTTATTGTATATTCCATAGTCTATATATCATATCCCCAAGAGGATAATGAAATAATTTCATGACTCATCATTAACCTCACCATGTTTATCAAGGTATAATTTCTCATTCCACTAACACAATTCTATTGTGGTGTGTATGGACGAGTGAGTTGGGATAATATCTCACACTCACATAAAATTTCATTGAAATATTTATTAAGATACCCACTACCTTGATTAGATAAATGTTTCTTTATCACCTTACTAGGTTTATTATCTATTTCACTCTCAAATTATTTGAGTATCATAAAATATTTTGAATTAAACCTCATCAAGTATACATAACCATATGTAATCAACTTATCAAAAAAGACAATTAATAAAGAATACACACCTCTAGATTCTACTAGAAAAGTTCCAAACACATTACTGTATACTTTTTCTACAGGATCTATGTCCCTTTCATCTTATATACCAAATGTTTGTTTTATTATATTTCCATAAAAACAAGTGTGACATTAGGAAAGTGGTTTTAGCTCAAAAGAGTATAAATAACCATTTTGATTTTGATTTTTATGATGCTTCTCATTTATATAACCAAGATGACGATTCCATAACTGGGTGTGAAACAATTCATGAAAAGTTATTTTATTATCAATTTCCAACAATTTTTTAAAAATTTAATACATATAGACTGTTATTTAGTTTTTCCATATGATAGTTTTTTTATAAATGGTTCATTATTTATTTCATGATTTAAAAACAAATACATCCCTACCAAGGAAAGAAAAAGAGCGGATGTTCTTTGTAACATAGGACACAAAGTAATATTTTTCTAAAACCATGATTTACCATGTTGGAAATGTGAGATGATAATATCCAATTGATAGAGAATCCAGACACACACCATTGGTAGAAAATAAATCCACCTCTCCTCATATAATATTTCAATATTTACTTGGTTATAGTATATTAATTTATATTAGAGGACCACATGATTTATCTAAGACACAAAGTATAGGTATAGAAATACTAAAATTGGTAATGAATGAACTTGAGAATAAAAATTTCTTCTTTAATTAGGTGGAGTTCTTTTCTAGTTTCCTTGATTTCTATATGAAATACACATTATCTTTTTTTTTCATTTGATTAAATTTGTATCATCTTCTTCTTTGAAGGATGGGGATTATGATCATTATACTTGAAAAGATATTTAGGTCCCTTTACCTCGTTCTTACACTTCTTATTCACCTTAAAGACCATGTGATATTCACTCTCGATGTATTAATCAATATGGGAAATTAAATAAATATGTTCTAAAATATTCTTCTCACTATTAATCATATTATAATTCGTAATTAAATTCAAGAAGTCCTTATGTAGTGAGGATAGAAAGAGATCTATGAATAAATCATCAGCGATATTAAATCCCAAAATTTATAAGATATATATCTAGAAAATATTATTGAATATATGACTCCCAACTACATTGAATCTCTAAGATTACACTTGAATAGTACATTGAAGATACCATATCTCCTTTTTTTCACCTTCTCTTGACAAATATCCTAAAGATGGGTTATTATTATATATTCATATATATCTTCATGTTTCTTTATGAGCTCACTAGACATGGATGATTTAATTAATAATTGTAAATTTTTGAAAAAATCCAAATGTTTAAGGTCAAGGTATACTTCTCCTCATTATCCTCTTTAGAAAATAACTTAGGAATTGTGTTTTCTAGCACATGTAATTTCTAAACGGGGAATAGTATAATTTACAAACACCCATGTGATTCCTAGAAATTAAACCTGGTGAGAAGGTTATTCTTATGTAGTATTCATTATAGTGACATATTAGAAGTCATTTGGCTTTCCATTTCTATAATAAACAATAGTTGAATTTTAGTATTTTATTAGGATTGGAGAATTAGATAATAAATTTTAAATTTATTAGTATCCAATTATTTTATAAAAACCTAATGTACCTCAATATTTGTTTTTGAAATAAAAATTCTATTGATATTTTATTTTAAATTATTCATCACTCCTTTTCATACACCAAAAATTGGCCATTAAGATTATATAGAAGATTTTAAGTAAGCTTAAATTTAAAACAACATTAACTCACAACTTCTTGATCTGATTAGTGGAATACCAAATCCTTAAATACTAGACATTTATTTCCTTATCACTTGCATCCAAAATGTTTTAGAATATACTTTTTCTATTATATTCAATTTCAGTTTGGTTATGTTGTCCCTAAACCATCACAATAATTCCCCAATAAAATTTAGTGTGCATACTTTGGTCATAAAAACACTTAATTCTAACGTTTCATTATTATTCATGTAATGGAAGGATTGTCTAAATAAATATTTAATTAAAGGATTTTAATATCATTATGTATAATTTGACTAAATTATATTGTTACATTATATTTAATATCGAGTGGATTTTACTAATGTTATTAACAATGTTTAGAAACTTTTTTATGAATAATCCAATTTATTTTAATTTCATCTTGTATACATGTTAATTCATTAATTTATTTGACTGAGACAAATAATGCATAAATAAATTAACCATGAAACATGAGAAAATAAAAATTATAATTATTATGTTGTTATCATGAGATTCTGTAATGGTTATTTTATCTAGAATATGATAATGTAACTCTTAACCCTAGGTGAAAAAACCATGAAATAGAACTTGGTTTGAACTTCAACATTCCACTGATGATTGTTTGAACCACATAGATTGGTTTTTACTTGGATCACAAAATGAAAATGATCCACTCACCTAGGAGGTCCATTTATATTATACGATTTATTCACACATAGGTGATGGGAACAAAATGATTAGTTTGGATTTTTATATAAAAGAAACGGTGAGCACATAAGACCATACATAATGAGAGGTCAGGGAAACACACAAGTCATCAATTCTATTTAATAATAATAATATAATAAATGGAAAACAATAAAAAACATATGTCGAGTCTATTCCCATGATCATCCTTACACATGCAAGGAATATACATTTGTAATCTACCTAGAATTCACTTAAATTAATTCTTTAATTAAGATAAAATTATATGAATTAATTTGATTAATTATTTTAATAATGAATAAATTTAATTTATCTTAAATCAATCCAAACAATCCTTAAAATTTCCATCATTATTAAATTTAGACAAATTAGGTAAATTATTTTTTAAAAATTAATAAAAACACAAGTGTACTTTAAGACAATTACATATATCCGTCTAAACTACCTGACATGGTCACTGTACAATGTGCTCACATAGAATCAATCATACTTGACGTGGAACATAATTATAGAGTATATAATTTCAATAAATGACACATTAAAACTTTTAAATTATGTGACAAGTAATTCTATTAGTATACATGTAGTATACTACAAGTAAATACCACACACAAATTTTAGTTAGTAATTTAACAAGGAAATTAATTTAACATATAATTAATAATCCCATCATATGATGTGTATTATGAATAAATAAAACATATACACATTTTTATTGGGTTTAATTATATTATTGTATTTTAATTTAACATTAAATTAATCACATGAGGTACTATGGGTTATATAATGTGTACTTGGTATAAACTCCTTGCAACTTATTCTATACATGTTCGTGACACAAAAATAGAAAAAATGAATGTTTTTGGACATAGACATGTACAAGGTACACATATTTTGTGCCAGCTACATGATGTGTTTCCTCGATGTTACATGGTTTTTAAATCCCCATGTTGTGTAATAAATTACCAAATGGGCATGGACCTCCCATGTTATTCATCATGAAAAAACATGGACTACATGGAGTTTATACAAGTTATATGGAATGTAGTTTAGAAAACCATGTTCTATCCTATCCCATTAAATATGAATAGTGCATTGAAAACATTCATTGTGTTGTTATTTAATGTTGACCCAAAATTCTTATAGTTTTTCTTGGGTCAAAGAATACAGGTACACATGTTGTACCAACAAGATACACAAATTATAGTATTTTTTATCTATACAGAACCCTTGGAACATCTTGATAGATTCTTTTAATGTTATTATTGTAAATTTAACATTTTATTGGTTATATGAGCGATAAAGAATAAGGGAAGAGAATAATTAAAGGTTGGGATTTAAATAAAAAATTACCCATAAATGAAAATAGACAAATTCATATTATCAATAAACGATTAATAAATAATTAACTAATTATGTGTCCACTTGGATACCACTCAAAGGTTCCAAGCATAGTGTAAATTACAATTAGGTATAACCAACTTGGATTTTTATTATAATCATTGTATAATACATGCTGTACATGATGAATAATGTCATGAAAAATGAAAAATGGAATTAAATCAATTATTAATTGACTATTATGTAGGAATCAAGAATGTAGGATCATCACATTAAATATATAACTAAGTTATAAATATATTAAGAATTACATTTCCTTATAATTATTTCTTTATTGATGGATCATGTGATGTCTTTGTATCATAAAATTATTGCAGCATATGAATCAATTATAGATCCCCTCAAGTGATGATCCAATAATTCATCACAAACCTCCAAATGTCTCCGTAGAAAACTCTATGGTCTAGAGTGTAAGATCATAATGCTTGAATCATCCATTGTTTATCGCCATAGAAATTTCTTTGGGTGGTAGTACTCTCATTGTTCTCTATATAATCTTGAGGGGGGCGGATGATGAACTCGTTTAATTCTTGAGAGTGTTATAATTGATGATCTCTCTTAGGATTACTAGATTCTATAGAATTAATTTTACACATTGATCAAAATGGATAGGGATTTAGAGAATGTCATATATCAGTCTAAATAGAGTTAGGGTAAGAAAATATTAATTTCAAAAGTGTCTGTATTATTTTTCATAATCCATGATGAACCCCATGTATAAATAATAATAAAATTATTATTTTTTATTTGATAATACCTAAACTCAGTATGTCATCCTTTTTATTATGTGTCTGTAATTTAATAATAATTATTTACTTAATAAATAAATAAGTTTGGATTATTCACTAAATAATAAATAAAAATTATATTCACTAAATTAATGAATAAAAACTTATTAAATGTCCAGCTTATAAATATTCCATCAAATAAGTAATTACTAAATATACATGATCCATTAAATATGAATAATTATTTAATCTTGTATGAGAATAATATTTATCTCACATGTTAAATTCATATTGATTTAACTGAGGTACTGGATACACTTATTATGTGAACCACTATGCCCCATTTTTGGGGTATTAGAAATAACCGCCTAAAGTCCAAGGTTAAAATCTAACTACATTAAAATACACCCATAGATAATGAAGTTAATTTCTCAATGACATGTAACTTCAAACAAATGAAAACTAATTAATATAACCCCTTTATCGTGATATCTCTAATCAAGATAATTGCATGTTGATGTCATCAACCTTTGCGATTGATTTCTATTCATTTGAAGTAGTAGAAAAGAAATTACTGATAGAACACCAAGGAATCTATAACACCCATTCTTTTATGAAATATTTTTTTGTGAATAAATTTTAATTTCTTCGATATCTTTCATCATATGCAATGCCTAGTTTTAACAAACCGCGAAAGACTACTAATATTATTATCTAAACAAGACCATTATTACATAACTATTAAAAATTAAAAAATATATTATTATAACCAAATTTTAAATAATAATTATAATGGTTTTATATAATGAAATAATAGTTATAAAAAATTACATAATTTTTTGTAATATCTTTATATGTTTCAAAAATACTATTTTATCAAGAAAATATTTTTATTGATTTTTGTTAAAAATTATTAAAAATATTTTTTGAAAATTTTATAATATTTATTTTGAAAAAAAAATCATTTTTGAAATCCATATGTATAAATTAGCATAGATTTAATTTTTGGGATTTTTCTAAAAAGATTAATTTTTTGATGAATAAGCAAAAATAATGATTTTTATTGAAAACTGCATATTAATTCAAAGAATTTACAGGAATAATTTTATTTTAAAATTAAAATTAGATAAATTACATATCTATTAATAAAATTTAGGTAATTTTAACCAGTTTTACATTTAATTTTGATATAATTGTTTTTAAACTTGTGAAAATTTTCTATTTGGGGAACTGCTTTTTCATCTTGTCTATAGGATTAAAATATATTATTTTTTTCCAAATATGTGAATTTAATTTGAAATAATGGATTATATATTTTTAATTATAATATTTTTTTATATAATATGTTCCACTTAATTTTTGACCATATTAAAAAGTAAAAATTATTTACAATAATTAATGTTAAGTAGGGTTTACTGGGGGATGTCAAATTAAAAATACTATTGATAAAATGACCTATAAACTCATAAAAATACCATTTATGTCCATTTTTGGACCTTATAACCTCTATGGTTCTATAATTATTTATTTTGGGGGGATTTGGAATTTGAAAAATGTGGGAACACTTTATTCTTTTCAAAAATTGTTTGTGTGTCCTCTCCCCCACTTATAAATGGATACCCCTATCCTATACTCTTCACACTTCCAAAACCATTTGTTTTGATGAATACATACCCAAATACATTCCATAATTCCATAACCTTATCATATAGTCCATAGTTTTATTATAAATCCCTCCTAATAATGCTTTAGGTGTAAACCTAAAGAGGCTCTATAAAGAAGAGGTAAAATTATCAAAATTTCATATATTGTTCATCTCTTCTTCCACCTAGTAAAATATTATTAAATTATGATTATATAATAAAACATTATCTCCCATATACTCAAATTTTATTATTTTAATGTAATAACCTAAATCCATATCCTCTTCCATCAAATGGGATACAAAATCATTACTCATGTGTACGATGGACCACTTCCTCACAAACCAATGTTATTCATTTTCCATCACCACCTACGGTGGTATGATATATTGATGTATTTAATATTTATATGGTATAATTAAGATATTTGTATACTTATAGTAATATAATAGCACATATAACTTTTTACCTTATATCCTATTGAAAAAAAAATTACATCGCCCGAGTGTATGGTGGACTACCACCACACAAACCGATATGGTGTGGTTTTTATTTCTTTTTTACATGGATGGTAATAAGGATAGATTAAAGGAGTATATATGATATTTTAAATATAATTATATTTATTTGATTATGATATCACATATAACTTCTTACTTTCTATTCCCTGATACAACAACATTGTTTGAGTGTATGATAAACTACCGCCTCGCGAAGCGATGTGATTTATTTTTCACTAACACTTTTCTTGGAATGGTAATAAGGGAAATTTTAATGAATATATGAGATATATATGAAATAAAAATTATTCTTTAAAGTTAATTATTTTATTTACCTTTCTTTCGTTTCATCCATCGAGAAAATGGAGAAATAATTAATTTGTAATTATGGCCCACCATCTCCATGAATAGTGTATTTGACTTTTTTATCTATAACTTCTATGGATTACTCTAAATAAATATATAATGAATATATATAAAATTTATATCTGGGATAAATTCTATATATAATTGAACCATGATCCAAATAAGAGGTCCGAAAACAAAAAATCAAAACATAAATGAAAAATAAAGCAGTTATTACCCTAAAAGTGATTTTAATATAGAATTGTTAATAAATGGGAAATAAATGGTCATAAGTAAATCATATATCATATGATATATATATTTATTGTAACATTAAAGATTTACTATAGAATATTATATATTATATAGGATTTTTTAATGTGAATGATGGAATTTGATACTTAAGGTAAGATATTTTAGTCCCCTGAGCTCAAAGGGTATAGATGAGGTTATCCCAAGACTAAAAGATGATACACTGAAGGTTATAAAAATACAAAAAGTGGGTAAATGGGAGGTTATCCCAAGAATAAATTTGGTTAATGGGTGGTTATCCCAAGACTAACTTGTTATGAATATTTTGGTAGATAGCCTTGATATAAAATTTTTATTCTTACATGTATGCCATAACTCCATGTCTTACTCCTAAGATGGATTATTTTATTTTATTCCTTTATGATTAATATACTATTAATTTAAAATATTTATGTTATGTATCATGGTTGTTATCTATGATAATAAGTGTATGGTTTTCAAATATTATTATCATGTTCTCTTTCCCTTATGTTAATGTTATATTGATATATCCCTTGTTTACCCTTATTGAGCATTTGAGATAACCCTTTATCATGTTTCCTTTCACAATTTTATGAAGAAAGGTTTTAAGTAGGGTATCTATATGAAGATTTCTAAATGAGAATATATTTGTGTGAGACATTTAATATCTTTCATGAATTAAGAAGATAGTGTATATAGTCTCTGAGGACACTAAATCTATACATTCCACAAGCATGATTTTTTGAAATGTATTGAATATTCATATAAAATATGTAATATTTATATATCAAAATTTTGGGTCTCTAAAGTTGGTATAAAAGAAACTTTTTAGTTAAAATTTGAAAACTAGAATGAGATAAATTTAGGGATATCCCTCAGGATATTTATATATATAATTATAGGGACATGTATAATGATGTTTAAAATATAGAAAAATGTCCTTGAAATTTGGTAAAAGATAGAGAGAGTGGTTTACAAGAAATTAAATCCCTGTTTGGATAATAAATGTGGATGTGTATTTGGAATAGAAGTACCTATGGGTAATAACAATGAGAATGGTGCATTGATCTATACTCAATCTTCAACAGGTGCACGAAAATGGTCCTTACTACACACCTAGTTTTACAATCCTAGGGGATATGTTTTGGAAATTAATAAACCCTTTATAAACCATCATGAAGGATTTGAATAATGACTAGGACTAAACTAGGTTAAACCTAAGGTGTCATATATGGAAAATAAGGTGTCATGATTTTGACAACCTATACATTATTTTTATGATTATGTGGATTTCCACTATGATTATTGTTTCTAACATTATGATTTTCTGGTTTTAGTTAATGGAATAAACCTAAAGGAACTGTGTTAATGATAAATGAAATAGAAAATGAAATGATTATCCTCTTGAGTATCCAAATGTTGTTGGAGTTGGAATTCAAAATGTTATTACTTCCTCACAAAACATTATCAGGATACAAATCTTAATGATATTATTAATGATCAAAGGGGAGGATAATAGTTGGTTGAGTCCTTTATAAAGAAAAAACCACATTCTTTTACTAGTACTTCTGATCCACTAGTTTCTGAGTAAAGGATTAGTGATATAGAAAATATTTCTTCAATTATAAAATTTGTTAATCATTAAAAATTCATTTTGGGTGCCTATAGTTTATAATGAAAATCAGATAAATGGTTGAATCTTGTTAAGAATATGAGAAAATAAGATGAAATTGGCCCCACAGAGTGAGATGGGTTTAAGAACTTATTTTTCAATAAGTAATTCCCTTGTAAACTTTGTATAAAAATGAAAAAATAATTCCTTGAGTTAAAATGAAAGGATGATTAATCTATTGATACCTATTAGTAAAATTTTACAAGACTTTATAAGTATGATTCTGGTATTATCATCCAACTAGAAAGTAAGGTTGATCTATTATTCAGTGACAAAAAACCAAGTCTCTAAAGGGAATTATCCATAAGGATCTTTAATAACTATGAAGAAATCATTTTTTATTCTACCAAGGCGCTAATGGATATTGGAGTTACCCAAAAACTTTATGATTTTGAAAATAAAAAGATATAGAATTAAATGGAAACTTTAAATATCTTGAAGAAAATAAGATGATATTTCATTTATTCTCAAAGTATGGTAGAAAAAATGGTGGAAATTATCTTAATGGGACTAATAAATGTTTTAATTGTGGAAAGGAAGGTCACCGAGTGACTGAATTTTTAAGTGATGGGAAGAAGTTAACTAATGATGAAAATAGAGAGAAATATCCATAAAATGCACCACCCACACTCTATTGATTCAAGTTAAAGGTGTTTCGGAATTATGCAAATCAATTAAAAAACCATGGGATAATGTGGATGATAAGACACAAAAATCTCTATGGAAAAATTAAAAAGAGAAATATTTTGAAAACACAATGGATGAAGTGAATAATGATAATTAGGGAATATTATCCTCCCCTATTTTTTTGGTAATTTCATTTTAGATTTTGTTTGAATGATCCCTATAGAAATCTTATTGTTCATACTTTAGTAAAATTTCATGTTATTTTGATCAATGATTATCTCCCTTTTAAAAGAATTCTGAAATAAAGAAATCGCATTTGATATTCTATCGATACAAAGATAGACCTAAGATTGTAATGGAAATATTTTTATATGACCTAATAGATTATTTAAGGAATAAAAGTGAATTATATTTGGGAGAATATATGTATCCATGTAATATTAACATTAGAGTTATGGATGCCATCATGGTTTTATGAGTTTGAGGTTGATCATACGTTTAAATTCATTGACACCCATTTTGAGGTTTTATGTTTTGGGAGGTTATCATGGTTAAGGATATTTTAAGTGACATTTATTTCAATAAAACCCATTTTTTTCATATTTTTTAGTCAAAAAGTGATTCAATGAGGAATGAATTTATACTTTGTGGACATATGATTAAAGGTATTGGTAACCTTTATGGTTTACCTTATCTTTGATGTTTTGGTAATTATGGGTTTTAGTCGATCACATCACAAAGTTAGCACACTTCATTACTATCAGAGAATATTTCTCTCAATATCACCTTTCCAAAATATAAATTAAGGAAGTGTTAAGGTTTCATTGAGTAACACATTCTATTATATCAATCAGGAGTTAAGGTTTACCTTGATGTTCAAGATAATTTTTCAGCAGGACCTAGATAAAGAGATATGTTTTAGAACTATGCATCATCCTCAAATATATGGGAAGTTTTAGAGTACTATTCAAACCCAATAGGATATACTATGATATGTTTCTTTGGATTTAAATGGTGGTTGGGATCAATTCCTTCCTCTAGTTGAGTTATCTGATAATAATATATTTTAGACGGGTATTCAAATGGCTTCTTATGAATCTATTTATAGAAATAAGTGTATAAATTTAATGTATTGGAATGAATTTGTAGAATGAAAGCTACTTGTACCTAAGGTAGATGATGAGATGGAATTGGATGTCAGATACATTCAGTAAAATTTAAGGGAAAAAAAGTCAACAGAAATTTTATATTGAAAATGATCGATGTGATCTTTAATTTAAAGTTGGTGAGAAAGTGTTTTTAAGAATTTATACTTGGAATAAATAATCGAAACTATTGCCTAGGTATATAATTCCCTTTAAAACTATTAATTATATCGGGGTCTTAGCTTATTTTTTGGCGCTTCAACCAAACCTCTATTTAGTTCACATTGTGTTCCATGTATCTTTCATGAGGAAATACATACCCATTAAATCACATGTACTAAAATCATAGGCCATACCACTAGATCATGATATTTATTATAAGGAACAAATATTGGAGACTTTGGATCATATAGAGAAAGTTCTATGAAACAAGTCCACTCACCTGGTCAAAGTTTTGTGGTGAAACTACCATCTTAGGGAAGTTGTGTAGGAATATGAGGACGTAATGAGACAAAATTACCCCTACTTTTTTTAAACCAAAGTGATGAATTTTGATGGTATAGTTCAATTTAATGGGGTTAGAATGTAACAAATAAATATTTTATGAAATATATTTTTTGAATAAATGTAGTTTCTTTGATAGCTTGCCTTACACACAACACCATGTTTTAATGAACTGTGAAAAACTATTAATATTATTATTTAAAACAGGCCATTATTACCTAGATAATAAACTTTACAACAAGAATAGGAATAAAAAAAATCAATATTAAGTATAACGGGTTTATATAAATAAAACATATTGAAAAATGTACTTAATTTTTTTAAAGTCTTTATATGTTTCAATAATACTATTTTCTCAAAAAATGTTTTTATTTATTTTTTTGAAAAAAATTAAAATTATTTTTTGAAACTTTTAGAATATTTATTTTCAAAAATAAACTTTATTTTTGAAATCTACATTTCAAAATGAGCTTAGGGTAGTTTTTTGGTATTTTTTTTTGGAAAAATTAATTATTCGATGAATGGTGAAAGTACTGGTTTCTATTGAAAAGTTCCTTTTAATTTAAAGATTTTACAAGATAAATTTTATTTTAATATGGGTTTAAAATTAAAATTAGTTGAATTATATTTATATTAATATAATTTATTTCATTTTAATCAGTTTTAGAATGGTTTTTATATAAATTTTATTTAAAATTTTGAAAGTTTTCTCTTTAGAAAACCGCTTTTTCATTACCTCTTTGGAATTCATTTTAAATTAAAATTTTACACTTATATTAATTGAATTTTGAAAAAAAATAATTCCATATTTAGAGTCATAAAAATTTTTACTTACTATTAAGGCCAACTTAAATTTTTACCATAATGAATAGTAAAAATTGTAAGAACTAATTATCGTAGTTAAGGTTAATACTGATTTACCAGGGGGAGGGTCAAACTAAAAATATAAGGGGTAAAATGATGTGGATACTTTTGAAAACAATATTATGGAAATATTGCAACCATATAAACTATAATTTTTGATAATGACCGATTTTGGAGCCTCGAGGGATGTAAAAAACATGGGTATACTTTATTCTTTAAAAAAAATCAATATGTGTCCTTGCCCCCACTTATAAAAGGCCACACCATCTCGTCTACTATTCACAATTCCAAAATACATTAAATCATCCAAATATTACCAAAAATATATTCCATAATTTCTTAACCTCATCATATAGGCCTTATTTTGGTTATGAATCCCTCATAAAAAGGATTTTGGGGTAAACCTAAAGAGGCTCTCAGAAGAATAGGTAAAAATCTTAAACTTACATTTTTGTATTATTTCTTATTCCCCCCATTAAAATATAATTAAATTATGATGATATAAAAACAAAAATATATTCCATATACTTGGATTTTATCATGTTAATGGTATAACCTAAATCAACCAACTCCTTAATTAAATGGGATATGAAATCATCATTTGTGTGTATAGTAGACTACAACTTCACGAATCGAAGTTATTTATTTTCCATCACCATCTCTCAAGGATGAATATATTGATAGATTTAATTTTTATATGGTATATTAATTCTATTATTACACTTCTAAAATTATAATATCACATCTACCTTTCTACCTTCCACCCTGTTGGAAAACAATAACGTCACATATGTGTTTGGCAGACTACCACCTCATGAATTGATATGATGTGTTTTTTATTTATATTTTACTTCAATAGTAATAAGGATTGATTAAATTAATATACAAGTTTTTTTACATAATTATACTTATATAATTATTATATCACACATTACTTATAAATTTTCATTCTGTGATACGATAACATTGTTCGTCTGTATGGAGGACTACCAGATCGTGAAGTGATGTGATTCATTTTTCACAAAATATTTTCATGTAAGGTAGTACGGGTAAATTTAATTAATATATGTGATATATATGACATAAAAAAATTTCATTTAAGGTTATATATTATTTACCTTTCTTTCATTTCATCCTTCAATATAATGGAATCAAAATTCATGCCTACATATGACCTACCCTCTCTATGAATGGTGTATTTCATTTTCTATATCCATATTTTATAGATTAATATAAATAACTATATAATTAATATATATGATATTTATATCATGGTTATAATTATGGATATTATTTAACCATGATCATAGTAATAGGACCAAAAACAAAATATCCAAACATGCACAAAAAACAAAGCAGTTACTGTGTGAAATATGATTTTAACATGGAATTGTTAATAAAAGGGTAATAAAAGGTAATAAGAAAATTATATATGGTATGATATATATTATTATTATTAATTAATAAATTCATAATAAACTTATATTTATTATATATAAGGTTTGAATGTGTACAAATGAAGTCAAGAATTAAGGTAAGAGATTTTTGTCTCAATTTTGTCTTGTTTGGGACATACATTATGATACGCACCAATATTCTTTTACGAAGTGTATATACAAATAATTTAACAAGTAATATCATGAATTTATTTATACTCATTATATTTTATGTTTCATTTAATGTTATTCATCCAAGGGGAGTATGATTTAAAGTTACTAAAGTGGTAAGGGTTTTATGATATGTTCTCATCATTTATCAAAAGTGTTTGTATTTATTCTTCCAATGATGAAATGTTATAATATATATCTCAATAAAATAATGGATTTATATTATACTTTTTCATTTGTTGAGTATATGTGTTTTAACATGATTTTCCCCTCATTATGCACTCAATCTACCAAACAAATATTTTTAAAGAAAACATACTTTTTTCTCTCTTTGGTGGAAAACCCTTCTTCTATATCCATGTTTTTTATAAAGTTTTATTTTTTTTAATGTTCCTATAGAATTTTTTAAAGTAATTTTTACCTTTTTTTTATTTTTTATATATTTTTGAAAATTAATCATCATTACATTTTCAAAATAATGTCCATTTTCCATCTATTGAAAATGTGAAAGAAATATGTGTTTTAAAGTGTATGATATAAAAGGAATTTTCTACCATAAAAAAATCTCATTATTTTAAATATTACTATCTGTGTTTCAAAGTATAGTTACAATAAATTTATTCCCAAAATATTTTATGAATTTCTAATTTTAAAAATGTGTTTTTTAATGAAATGTTATTTTACTGAAGAAATATTTTAATTTTTTTATAGATTCCTTTATATGTTTCCAAGGATTATTTTAAATGAAAAATATTTTGAAAATGTTTTATGTTTTAAATAGTGTTTTGAAATGCGGAATGGTTATTTTCCTAAAGTAATTTTTTAAATCATTTTTAAACCTTCCTTTATATGTTTCTAGAGTTATTTTCAAAGAAAATAATTTTAAAAAATATTTAAGTGTTTATTTTTTTTCAACGTGGAAAGGTTATTTTCATCAAGAAATGATCCAAGTGATATTTGAAAATAATTTTTCTATCTAAGATGAAATCATTTTATGTTAATTATTATTCATAAGGTATATTATCCAAGGGTGCCATTCTAATTATTTCTCTATATGGTTTATGTTTATGTGAAGTGTTATTTATGAAACTTATTCCCTTTTAATAGGTTATGCTATGATGAAATATTTTACAGAACCAATTTATTTTCATGGGTTCTAATATGTTTAATTATTTATGAATTCCATTTGTTTTCCTAGGTTCTGATATGATAAATGTATCATGAATCCCATTTCTTTTCTTAGGATTCGATATAATGAAAATTTTATTATCTTGTGGGACACATATGTATGGTTTTCATTATGTGAAGGTGGTTTAATTATAACCAAGGATGGTGGTTATGTTATAACCAAATAAGGGTGAGACCTATATCTCCCTCTAATGAATTGGGCAATGACTAATGTTATATGAGCTCAAAGGGTACATGATAGGTTATCCCAAGCCCAAAAGAGGGTACACAAGAGGTTATACCAAGATCCAAAGAGAGTAACTAAGATATTATACCAAACCTAAAGAAAGGTACATTGGTGGTTATCCACATACTAACATGATTTTAATGTCTTAGTAAATAACCTTAACATTATATTTTCTATGCTTTTGTGTATTCCATAACTCTATGTATTATGCCTAAAATGGATTATATTCATTGATTTCTTTGTTATTAATTTCTTATGAACTATCAATATTTATGTCATGTCTCATGTTTATGATCTATGATATGAAGGATATGGTTTTCAAATGTTATTATCATGTTCCCATGCCCTTATTCTCATGTTATATTGATATTTACCTTATTTACCCTTACTGAGCATCTGAGCTCACCATTTCTTATGTTTCATTTTCCTAGGTTGTGAATAAATGTTTTATGTAGGGTTTGCATATGAAGATTACTAAATGAGAAGATATTATACATTGAATATATTTCATGAAACAAGAAGATAGTGTATCTAGTCTCCAAAGATACTAAGCCTATACGGTCCATGCGTGTGTATTTTTTAAATGTACTAAATATTCATCTAAAAATATATTATATTTATGTATGATAATTTTGGGTATCTACATCTATGTATTTAATTGGGTAGTTACATTTCCATTAAAGGGCCTAATATATCAACTTCCATTAAATAATATAAGGGAAAAGTCATTTTTGGCATTATTCATTAATTATGTATTAGTGATGATGCACCCATTATACCAAAATTCTCAATGAACATATTGCATTATGGATTATAAAAATAAATCAGACCACATGAATCGTGATATGAATTAATAATAATCATAAATTATAAGGATCCTTACAAAATTTCATATATTGGAATATCCAATAACACATATAAATATAAATTTCCTTCAAGATTTCAATATTCTTATAATATCCTTTCTTGAGACTATCGAGGAATAAATTCATGAGAAGAAGACTGAATGTCTTATGAGCCCCCTAACCCTAATAGATTATTTCATTTTTTATTATTAAATGATATCATATGACCATATAAATTAGGTTTAGGAATATTATCATTGAACTTCTAGAATCATAGTAGGGAACTACTATGAACTTTTAGTGAAATAGTTACCCTTATAACATTATCACATACTATTTCACATAGAATGAAAACAATGATGTGAAAAGAACTTTATTTCTATTCGAAATCGTAAATGTAATAATAAATTACATAGTTGTTGGTCATAGGGAATGAATTTTCCCATATAGGATTAAAGTACCACTGAGAGGGGGAGGGGTAAATAAGTGATATATTTTTTTTCTTTTAAGTTTCCTTACATATGAAAAAAACTTTTCCTCCTATTAAATATTTTATTCCCTACTGAACACAATTCAAACACACATCCATAGGAACACAAGAATTTACAGGGTTCATTATTCAACAAGAGTAGTTATTTCCTTGCTATGGTTTGGAAACAATCCAATATCACACAATCCACTAGAAAACAATCCTTTTGTATGGATTAAAACAAGTTGGATATTCTCTTACACTAATGTAGAACTATAAAAATAATCTAGTAGTGTGTGTTCTTCTTCTTGAAAAAATGATTCAATACAATGTTATGGTGCTACTTGCTCAACTTTTATAGGTATGATATTTCAAAAAAACTCTTCACTTTATTACCCAGAAGCTGGTTGAAGCTTCCTAAACTTCGTAATGATACTCAGTTGGATACCCTAGTCTGTTTTCCTAGTTGAAATAGACATAACTTGATTGTATTTGAAACATATATTCACTTAAATTAGATATCCAAAACTGATGTTTGTAAAACTCCCTCGCGAATCTCACAACCTTTATGAAGAAACTGCCTTCGCGAACATACTGCCTTCGCGATGCTCACTGAGTTGATGTGGAATATTCCATCATCACGAAGCACACATTACTTAGATGAATTTTAATAAGTCAAGAATTTAGTAGTTTTTTCATGATGCTCAACCTCTCATATAAATATAGCATCACAGAGCTCCTCTACCTTAGAGAAATCAGAGAAATTCTGATTTTCTATAATTATTTTGGTCTAAAATAAAGTAGGGGTCACATCATATATATAGTCTGGCATATTCGCGATTCTCTACCAACTCCATATCATTTTTTAGATCACTCAAAAATAACTTCATGGTGGTCCTTTTATATTTATTTTCGTGGTGGAGATCATTGTCAAACCATCATATGCTTGCAATGCTCCACCTCTCGTAATCACAATGATTACCTTCACCATTCGTAATGCTCCACATATTCATAAATCTCATCCTAGATTTCACAAAATGCATTCCATTACCATTTTTATGAAGATTAATTCTTAGAAAATAACATTTCATGATGCGAGTCACATCCTCCAAATTTTTGACCTTAAAAATTCTGCAAACACTTTGAAACAATGACACCTTAAAAATATGCTTCAACAATATCTACCATAATAATTTTTGTTCATCGGGATTTGAAAATAAATAAAAATTTACGTATCATTAAATATTCAACCAACTTCATCTAGAATCTAATTCATTCCAAAACCACTCTATTTCTTTCATTATGAATCCCATTTGTCATGATATTTAACCATTGATTGATCAGCTTTAGCTTCATTAGATTTACCAAGGAAAGTATTGTAACATCTCCATCTTCTAGAAACATCATTACTTACTAATAAAATGGGATTTCTTAAGAATTGTGAGTCTGATTTTATAAATATGATGGCCTGTCTAATCATTTACTTATACAAAGTGAGGTTATTTTTTTCTTCTCAAACTTCCTTGACAAAAAAAAATATTACCTGGATATGATACTCTTCCTTATCATCTTTGTCCTAAAAATCTACCCATTTGTATTTTTTTCAACCAAGATTCATAATTTACTGACCTTTGTAACCTCAAACAATGGATTACTCATCAAAAATTATAAACCCACATGAGCTAACTATTTATAGGAAAAAAGAATCATTGACCAAAAAAACCATGCTGTTCAAATAGAGTGACTCACTTATTCCTCATATTTCTTCTTCTCCTCTATATACTTATTCAAATTTCCTAGAATGATTTTTTTTTTCAAACAAATGGTTAGAATAGTTTACAAACATACATGATGAATTCACATCATACCCACTACTCTACCTTTATGAATGCCTCTATAAGGATAGATTTAGAAAATAATTATACCCCTTTTCAACACTATCTGAAGGTAAGATGAGAGAGGTGACATTAAAACATAACTTAACCTTGATGAGAAAGAGGTTGGACACCCATGTTCAACCTCAATTTAGAAAATAGTCCCCTTAGTAATTGTTTTGTGAATATATCAACAACTTGTTCTAATGTAGGAATATAAACCAGTTCAATTAATTATTTTCCACATTCTATTTGATTAATTTGTACTTTATGTCAATATATTTTGAAATATAATTTTGTACTGGGTTCCTTGTATGATTAATTTCACTTTTATTATCACATCCTAAGAGCAAGGGTAACTTTACTTCAATAAGTAATTCTTCTAAAAGAGTTTTCATTCACATAAGTTGGGTAACATATGAGTGGTAGTAATATACTCATCTTCGTCCATGTTAAGAGTAACTGAATTTCGTTTCAATGAATGTCAAATAACATAAGTTTTTACTAGAAAGAAAACTCCACCAGATTTGTGTCTTCAGTCATCAACATTTACTTCCTAATCAGCATATGAATACCCAAAAAAGCCAATACTTTCTGGGCTATCATACTTGAATCAATTTTTTTGTAACTTTTATATATCTGAGAATTATTTTTCTATCAATTAAATGTGATTATTGTGGGAACTCTGAAATCTTTCACATAAGGTAACAACATAAACAATTTTAGGTCTTGAGGAATTAAAATATAACAATATTCCAATCATCTTTAAAAAATATTTCTTATCATCTTCATTACCTTCACCATCTTTAGAAAATTTGGTTCCTAATGAAATTAGTGTGGAAACTGGTTTTGAATTTTTCGTTCCAAACTTCTTAAGAAGTTCCTTATCATACTTTTTTTGAGAAATAAAAACATGTTTCTTCTTTTTTAAAATTTTTAACCCAAGAAAGTATTTTATTTCTCCTAGAATAGACATATCAAACAACCTTTTCATCTATTATACAAATATTTCACAAGATATTTCATCATTTCAAGTAAAGATAATATCATTAACATAAACAATTACGATGATAAAAAAATAATGAATTTATTTGATGTAACTATTTCTATCAACTTTTCCTTTATTAAAACTCATCTTCCCTAAGAAGGTATCCAATTTAGAGTTCCATGCCATCAGAACTTGTTTTATTCCATACAAGGATTTCTTTAACCTATACACATGACCTTCATCTTTCCCGAAAAAAATCATAGGGTTGTTCAATGTAAACTTCCTCATCAAGATCCACATTCAGAAATGAAGACTTCACATCCATTTGAAAAATTTTCTAGCTTTTTTCTGCAACAATAGAAAGAAATATTCTAATTATTTATAATATTTCCACCAGAAAAAAAAGTTTCATCAAAATCAACACCTTAAATTTGTGAGTAACCATTGCACACTAATATTTCCTTGATTCTTATAATTTCACCTTCTTCATTCATCTTGTTTTGAAAAACCCATTTAGTACCAATATTTTTTTATTCGTATTGTGTATGAGCTCCCAAGTATCATTCTTTTCTATATGATCAATTTCTACGTTCATGGCCTAAAACCATTCCAAATTCTGAAAAACTTCATTCCCATCATTTGACGTGACTTTTGAATACAATGAAGTGTGTGTAACAACTTTTAAAATTCTTCTTGTTTAAACCTTATGAAGTTGATCACCAATAATATTCTGGGCCTCCAATTTCATCCTTATCCGAGTATGAGTTATTTGAGTTTCCTCCTCATCACTTTAAATAAATGAATCTGGTTATTTTTATTGATTAGTATTACCACTTTTGGTAGCTTTATCATAATTTTTAACAAAACTTTCCTTACCCTACTCAACTTCTATATCAGCATAAATATGCTTTTCTTCCTCATTCTTTTCAACAACTTTCACATTAGTATAATGAAAATTTATTCCAGTATCATTGTTGAAACATCTATATCATATTCCTTTTGAAGCATAGCCATGAAAAATGCCATCCTCACCTCTTTGATCAAACTTTCAAAAAATTTCACCATTATTCTTTATGATTCATGGACTCCTAAAAACTATTTAGTGTTTTGAACTTGGATTTTTTTCATAAAACATTTCATATGGAGTCATATATAAACATGGTCTATATAAACCTCTATTTTGGATATACATAGTAGTACCCATGGATTGCCTCCAATAGTGATGAGAAAGACCATGTTAGAGTAACATAGTTCTTCCCATATCCACCATACTTCTATTCTTTCATTCAGTAACCCCATTTTGTTGAGGTGTGTATGGTGAATTGAACTCATGCTGAATTAGATGATTCTCAAGATTATTTTAAATTTTTTTATTCTTATATGCACCACCATTATTAGTTATAAACTTATTCACCGAATACTCAAATTCCTTATCTACTTTCCTCCTGAAACTATTAAAAATTTTCAGAGTATTTGACTTATGTTTCATATATATAACACAAGTTATGTGAGTAAATTCATCAATGAAAGATATGAAGTACTTATATCCATTTTTTATTGTTTCCTAATTTTCCCATAGATATCATAATGAATAAGTTCTCATGGTCATTTTGAAAAAATTCCAACTTTATTATTCATAGAATTGGTAATATTTGAAATTTTTTGCCAGACCAATCTATTTTTCTTTACATATCAATAATGTCTCAAACACTATCTCACTTTTATAACTTCTTCATTTTTATCTAACATATGTGTCCCAGACTTTTATAACACAATTTATATTCTTCCACTATACCCAAGTAATAAGAGTTCTCTTTTTCACCAACTTGGAAAAAGTTTACCTTTGTACATTGGCCTTTTGTAACTATCTTTCCATATTCATAAATTTTCACAAAAGCCCATATTTTCTGAAGATAAATTTACTACCCTCATCCCAATGTTTTGAAACACTCACCAGGATGTGTGTTATCCCATAAACATATAATGTTTTCACAGATTTCATCTTTTATTTCCCAATGATGACTCATCCAACACCTTTGATTCTCAGAGATTAATCATTTCCAAATTTCTCCATTACTTCTATGAAGTATTTCACATTATTTAACAACTTTATGTATCCTATCCTATGAGAAGAACACCCACTATCATAAATATAAGGACATTATACTTTTATATATTTCAATGTAGTTTCTATAATAAGAGATTTTTCTTATTCCTTTTCTTTCTTCACCTTCGACTTCTGAGAACTGTTAAGAAGCTTTTGTTGTGCTCGTAAAAAAACAAGACAACCCTTTGCAAGATGTCTAGCTTCTTCACATTTTCACTAATAGTTTCCAGTGGTTGAACCTATTCTCAACTTTCACATTAATCTTTTTATATTTTTTTCAAACTTCCTTCTCAAAATTATTCTTATGAGAGGATTTAATCCCCCTCACACATTACCTTCCAAAACCTAAGGGTTAATAGTAATGTTTTTGGTCAAACCAACATATATTTATGTATGCTGAATCTACAACAATACTAGAAAGATCTATATAATGAGTATTTTACTATGAAATTATCTTTTTGACTAGTGTTGTTTGTATATTTCTCTACAACTTTCTCAACAAATCTTTGTTGACCATAAACCTTTCTATTTTCAAACAAAACATTCTTCCTTAGCTCAGATATCTTTACATAATTATCTGAATTATAAGTGATATAAATTTTTCTAGACTCATGATTTTATAAACTTTTGATTTTTCAAAGTTTTAAACTTTTCCCACATACATAACTTTCCCCTATGTTTATTCTCATTAGAATAAATTATTTCTTTTTTTCAACCCTCGAAGGTAATGTTTTTGATCCTTCTTAGGTTCATCCTTTCTAGAACTTTCACCATCTTCTGAGATAGGTTTTTTGAAACTTGTACCTCTCTATTCTGATTTAGAATATTTTTGTTGGAAAATTTCTGTCTCTTATTCTTTTTTCCTTTAACTTAACTTCCAAATGTTCATTAAGATTATTTTATTTCTCAACAGAATTATTCAAATAATCATTTTATTTTTCCATATTATCTTAATCATAAAGAAAAACTTATTGATTATTTAATGATGTATTTTCACTTATCAAATTCTTGTTTTCATTTTCAAGATTTCTAATCTTTCTCAAACATTCTTTCAACTCTTATTTAAGATAATATTCAATATGAGTTTATTCTTCTTCATACATAATGCTCTTGAAATATTCATTATTCACTACTGCAATAAAGGTATCCTCTCTAGATTTCTCTGCAAAATATTTGTCATATTCAACTTCAATATATTCTTATTATTCATCTTTATACAAAACAACCTTACCACATGACATCCCCATATCCAACCACAACCTTACCACATGACATCCCCACAAAAATCACACAAACATAGCCACAAAAATATGTTTTTCCTAACACAAATCAACAATTTCCCCATAAAGTACATACCCATTTCAAGGTAGGGCATAATATCAATTCATTTATTCAAGACATTTGGTTCCTTATCATCTTTAAGTTGTTAAACTTTTATGAAGAGTGTTTCCATCATTCAATCACAATATGGTTTGATAAATCACAATGGTGATAATAATTTTCAGTAATGGCAGCAACAAACATAAACATTAAAGAAATATCATGGAAAACAAGTAAACACTTGTGAAAAAAATCCTTCTAATAAATTTAATTATGTCTAGATAATTAGATTTATCAAGCCAATCCATACTCCTCTTATAAAGAGAATATGAGCATGGTAAACTGAAAATTTATACAAAAGAATGAATATCTCTCAAAACCCCTACCTTAATCGAAGATTTTTTTTTGTATTTTTGTATGAAAACAAGGTAATGAAGAGATGATCCCATGATCAATATCACACCAAGAGTCGAGGGAAATAAAGGTGAATGAATGTATTTTCAGAAAGCACCTGAATTTATACCGAATCTGAAAAAATTGAAGACCATGATGCAACACCTAGACGATGTCTCAATGGTTAGGTTTTTCATTAAAACTACAATGAAACAGAGGCGACCACACCTTAGTGTCCCTAGTTAAAAGTGACCTCCAGAATTCAAGTTGTGGTCAAAAATAGTATCCCCCACCCACACTCCCAATGAATATTCCCCACTAAAAACTCCCCATGGACAACATCTCCCTAGGTACCCACCCCCAGATAGCCCCCACTCCCCCTTGGATATCCCCCATGCCCGGAACATCCCCCACCCCCGGACTGACCCCCATGCATCCCCCACACTCCCCCACCCCACCTATGCAGCCCCCACCCCTCCCACCTAAAATGCCTCTGTAACACCTCGACCCCAGTTGCCCAGAGTCGGTTCATTATTGCGTAACATTGGCATGATCACAAAGATCAACTCTTGAAACACCTATTAGTTTAGTAGCCTTGAAACAATAGATACATTCATAAGTTTTACATTACATCATAAAGTAATACAAAACTACAACAACATCTTGTCTTCATATCCCCTCATATTATCCCTTCAGGTCATTCATAAAATACTTCTTCACATCCTGGAAAAATTAAAACATTGAAAGGGATGATCTCAGATGCTTAGTAAGGATAAAAATATAGAATAAGCTTTCATAAATAAACATAAACATTTAAGGCAATGTATAACTAAACAGAATCCTTTTAAACATGAACTTCATCATAATAAGGAAAAAGTAAAATGAAATAATTCCATTTACTTATTCACATGGTTATTCTACTGGTTGAATAATCACATGCAATATCAATAACCGCTTTCATAATGATGGAATTCATAATGCCAGACTATCATAACCACATAGCCAAGGCCTCATTCCAAGACTACAAATAAGATTTTGTCAAGTCCTCATTCCAAGACACTAGTTTGTCTCATTAAACCTACCGATGCATTGAGGAGCTATAATGGGCTCCACCCGTCACTTATTAAGTCCAATGAATTCCTCATATGAACAGGTTTAAACATATCATAAACCATAACATAATCGTATCACATAAAACATTCATAAAGGAAACATAACATTTCCACATTTCAATCAAAAGATATCAATAAAACACATCGATATAATAATAACATTATCAAAAGAATTTTCAATACCAAAATAAAAGAAAAGTAAAACATGGTATTTATTTTTCATTTAAAAAAAGTTATGGCTTATAGAGGAAGACGAAACTAAAATAACAGTCACGGTGGCGGAGAAGTCATTGTCGCCGCATAGGTAAGAAAAAACATTCCTTTTGTTGTTTAGTAAAAACGCTACATATAAAAGGATTCCTTTTAAATAAAAGTAAAAGTCAAAGGGGTTTATACACCGTATAAAGGAAAGTTGTGTATAAAACCAAATATGCCTCAATGAAAGGAGATTGATACAAAGACCCCTACAAAGATAATTTTTTAAATAAAATAGATCTATTATGTGTATTCACTATAATTAAACATGAAGAAAGTACTAATACAAGATAGGACATAATAATATCATGACATAATTTGAAAGTAAGATATTAACCCAAAGAACTGAAATTGGGTTAAAAAGTTCCCTTACAAAGATCATTTTTTTAAATAAAATAGATCTATTATGTGTATTCAATATAATTAAACATAAATAATGTAAAAAAACAAGATATAACATAATAATATCATGACATAATTTGAAAGTAGGATATTAACCCAAAGAACAGAAATTTGGGTTAAGAAGTTCCCTTACAAAGATAATTTTTTAAATAAAATAGATCTATTATGTGTATTAAATATAATTACAAATTAAGAAAGTAAAAATACAAGATATAACATAATAATATCATGACATAATTTGAAAGTCGGAGATTAACCCAAAGAACGGAAATTTGGGTTAAGAAGTTCCCTTACCTCGTGTCCGACTTGACTCGACCGTTATTTAACCTCCTAAATAATAAACTAGAGTTAATATCTACATTATTAAGAACCTTTTTAAAGTTCATTATTCTTTTTATATCACGTATTACAATGTTACGAAAATTATGTAGTCATTTAAGTTAATAACGGTAGTTTTGTCGATCTTTGGTACTTGAGTCAACAATAAACTTCTTATAATTACAAGTTGTTCATGTGGTAAAATATCCATTATATCCAGAATTATATTCATGATTTAGATATCATATATATCATATATATCCAGTATATAAATTCATTCATAATATTACGGAACATTTAGAGGTAAGAAATGAAATGCATCGTTCATGGAGACGGTAAGCCGTACGTACACATGAATGCTACTTTCATTTATATTTTGTATTTAATGGAATTAAATCATAATTATATAAAGATATATTATATTTCCAGTATAATATCATATATAATATCATTTACTCCATCCTTTATACATCCCACATATGGCATTAACAATTCAAATAACTTTGAGGGGGCGGTAGTCCGCACTTCTTAAAATGAAATTATCGCGTTTACCCATAATGGAAATCATAATGGTATGCCATAAATGAGAAATAAAGAAGAATAAGGAAACAATAAACATAATATATATCATATATAAATATATTGACATCTTAATGGCCACCATGATATGTGTTAAAAGAAGATTGAACAACCATCGTTTCGTGAGGCAGAAATTCGCCAACCACAGAAACAGTATGTTTTTTAACCATTAGACAAAGGTGTGTGTAAGTGTAAATCAAATAATTCTCATAAAAACATACTAGTATATTTAATATACTGGTTTTTTCACAAAATAGAGGAATAAAAAGATTTTAAGGGGTTGGAGAAGAAAAATAAAACAAAATAACATAAGAGAAGACATTACCTTAAAATCGGGTAACTCTTTTTGATTTGAGACAAAGGCTTACTTGGGAAGACTTCTGCCCAAAGTTAGGAATCTAGGAGTAAGAGAGGGAAGTTGGGAGAGTATTGGGGTAGAGTTTGGCCGATCCAAATGGATTTAAGGTGTGAATAAGGTGGTATAGGTGGGGGCCTTTTATAAGAGGAGAGGAGGGGCACTCTTGGAAAGTCATGAAATATTACATGATTATGAAATGCTTTTTGGATTTTAGAGGTCCCAAAATTATATATTTCTAGGATAAGGTGATAAGGGTTATAAATATACTCATAAAATAGGTTTTTGACAAGTTTAAGTCTTAGATTTTACATTATCTTTTCATTTTATTTAAATTGTTAATTAATGAGGTAATCACTGCATCATCATTGTGTCATAAAAAATTTAATTTATTTAATGTATAAAAATTATAAAAAAATTACCATGATGTAGGAAATATTTTTATCTTTCCAATGAATATTTATAGTAAAAATGTTAACTTATATAACCCCATGTAATAATTGTTTTAGTAAAACAACACATGTTTGTGACAATTTTATTTTTACTTTAAATAAAAAGTTATTAATGTAATTTTCTTACCCAAGTGGCTCCATGGGGTCCCCAAGTTGTCCCATGGATTTTATTGGTCGTCCATGACTCATCCAATAAGGGTAGGACAAGTTTCAAGATATTTTAATATTTTAATAATATCATTTTTACCTTAAATTTCACTAATTACCTTTAATCACGATTAATAAAACATAAAAGTTACTATTCACCAAAAAGTTATTTTAATCCCATTGAACCACATTTTAATTTCTAATGGCAATGATGTATGTCGGATTCTGGAAATTACAATCACAGAGGTGGTAAAATTTCATTTAAACGAAAAATTAGTTTTTTAACTACCACTTAGTGGTTTCACTCTTTATCAAAAATCGAAGTTTTTTAGAACAGTACCAAAAATTCACCCTAAGATATAATTGATATTATTAATTAAAAAATGATTTCTATTTTACAAAATTAAATAAATATAAGTTTAATTAATTAATTTAATAATTACTTCACGCTGTAACAACAAATAGCGTGTTTTTAAGAAACAATATATATCAAAAGATTGACAATTGTTTATGTCCGATTTAAAAGTGAAATTAATTCTAATGACCACCATTGGATAAAATGGTAAAAATATATTCAATTATACTTTAAAACCACTCAATATTATAATTTATCACTATAAATTATTTTTATTAAAAAAGTTGTTTTAAAGTATTTTTCACTATTCATCGAAAATTGGATGTTCTCGGAAAAATTCCAAAAATTCAACATAGGCTAATTTCGATATTCCAAATCCAAAAATGAAGTCCATTTTGAAATATAAAATTTATATAATTTCAAAAAGTGGGTATTACTATTCATAACGACTACTTTGATTGGTCGTGGTGTGTTAGAACTCGAGGTTGCGTACAACACATGCTGCTCTATTATTCAAAGAGAAGCGTACCATGGAAGCATGTGGTGTTACATTCTCCCCTTCTTCAATAAATTGTGTCCTCGCAATTTGAAATTTTTCTTTGAAAATATAAGGTTGAAAATATAAAATATCTTCGTGGAAAACCCACATCAGAAATAAGGTTAATAAAAATATAACTTTAAAAGAAAGAGAAGTACAAAGGTCACCCGAGATTTCCAATACTAGGATTCTATAAAAACATAGATTTGGAGGAAAAAAAACCATCAAGGTCTGATGGAGAGTTTTATAAAACAGTATTAAGAGAATGTTTAACTACAAGAAAATCACAAACTTGTGATTGGTTAAACGATCATTGATTCCCCAGTAGGAAAAGTTGACTGACAACATTTTTGTTTTAAGTTACCTTTCATAAATTTGAGGAATTTATTTAGGAGATTTACTAATAATGTAAGGAAATATACATACTTGTCATGTAGACTTTCATTATTTAATAAATATTCACCACAAACCCATCTTTCACTCAAAAAGATAATAGAACTCAAAAATACTATATTTATCCTAATCTTATAAGGTTCGAAATATTAACACATACCATTTAGATTAGGAAAACTATTTTGTAATAACTAGGGACTTCCTGTAGGCTAGTGGTAGGTAATAATGGCCTTTCACACTATGGTTGTGGATTCGATTCCTACAGCTTTGTCCGACGCGACGAGTTATCCCCCAACCTACAGGTTGTCCTTTTCCTAAAAATATAGTATTATAATATTCCAAAAAAAAATCTTCAGAAATGTTTTAACCTTAAACTATACTATCCAAAGTTAAACTTAATCCATTACAACCTTTATAGTTATCCAAAATACCTCTGTCCAGACTTTCTCTAAAAGGTCTCTAAATTCCAAAATCAATTGTAACATCAGATTCCCCAAACAAAGTAAAGTTTCTCTTAATGTCACATACTAAAAATATGATTACCTTCATCATATTAAAACCTTAATGAAAACAAAAAATTATTGTAGTAAAATCCTTATATATATCACATTATTCTTATAACCAGAATATAATCCATGAGTCCCAAAAGCACCAATACATTAATTATTCCACTTCAACTGTAGTAACAGAATAAGATTGGCTTTATCCCTTGGACTTTTCTGAGGTAAGTTTCCCTGATGCTTAGGACATTCATTTGCATAATGCCCCATTTCCCTACAATTTTAGCATTCAACATTGATAGCCTCTTTCTTTCCCTTGCAATCACGATCCTGGTGACATTTTTCTCCACATTTATAACAAACTCCCATTCCTTTTAGGCAAGTACTAGGAGGATTATTCCCACAATTATCGCATAATAGAAAATCCTTCTTTCCCTTTTTCCCTTTATTTGTCTCTTGTTCCACCGTTCTCTTCTTCTCTTGCTTTAATTTGTTGTTATAAGACTTAAAGAATTCATTTTCTTTCTTGATAGCACACGAGACAATATCTTTGTACGATGAGAAGGATTGTGATACTAAATCTCGACAGAGAAATGGTTTTAACCCATTAAAGAAACGATCAATCTTACTTCTTGGGTTACGTATATAATCTGCAGCATGCCTCGCTAACCTTGTAAAGTTAGCCTCATACTTTGTGACATTCTCATCCTCCTTCTGCCTTAGACTCAGAAATTGACTTTCCATATCTGCTCGATGGTCATGTGGAAAGTATTTTTCTAAGACAATTTCCTTAAACAAACTCTATTACATACTTGATACTTTGTCATCTTCCTTTTTGTTTTGAATCAGCAACCGCCATTGATCGGCGTCTCCAGTGAGGCGGTAAACTACCAAGACTACTTTCTCCCTTTCACTACTCCCCAAGGCATGGAATATTTCTCTAAGGATTTTATCCATTACTCAGATACTAATGGATTTTTACCCCCATTAAATGTTGGCGGTTGTTGCCTCATGAAACGATCTAACATTGATCCTCCATGTTGCGGATCAGGGTGCTCCATACGAGTAAGGTTATTATTCATAACCTGAGTGAGTTGTCCCAGTATGGTGATAAGATGATCAGAACCAGTTGTATCACCAAATCCATTATAATTATCTTGAGCAGGAGGGAAATCCCTACATGGATTGCGTGCATTGATATGGTTTCAATTCCTTCCACTAGGCACCATTTCTAAACAATGTCATAAACTATATTAGTTTATGAATCGAAATACATAATAACAAACTTGAAAAACTCTTAACATAAATTGAACTATTTATGGATATAATCCACAATCATAAAAATGTTTTCTTTGAGGAAGTATATACTCATAAACCCTTCATAATGGTTTTTAAAGTAAATGAGAATTATCCTAAGAATATCCCCTGGGAGTGTCATAACCAAGAGTGCAGCAAGGCCCGTTGTCGTCCACCAGTTCCCGTTCGAGTCTAGCTCAAAGCTGTGTTTTCGGGTTTTACCCCTATGTACATCTGTGCCAGAGCCGCTTCTACCAGCTCGTATCCAGACAAAGATGTATTTCTCAGAAAACTCACAAAATCTCTATAATACCAAAATTATAGGAAGTTCTTCTATACTAATCCTCAAATTTTATCTTAGGTCTATGTTCTCTAATCAGAGTTTATCTAAATCTAGCTTCCAAGGTTAGTACTAAACTGCCTCTGATACCAACTGTAACGCCCCGACCCCAGTTACCCAGAGTTGGTGCATTATTGCGTAACATTGGCATGATCACAAAGATCAAGTCTTGAAAGACCGATTTGTTTTGTAGGCTTGAAACACTAGATACATTCATAAGTTTTACATTACATAATAAAGTAATACAAAACTACAACAACATCTTGTCTTCATATCCCCTCATATTATCCCTTCAGGTCATTTATAAAATACTTCTTCACATCCTGGAAAAATTAAAAAATTGAAAGGGGTGAGCTCAAATGCTCAGTAAGGATAACAATATAACGGAAGCTTTCATAAATAAACATAAACATTTAAGGAAATGTATAACTAAAAAAAGACTTTTAAACATGAACTTCAGAATAATATGGAAAAAGTAAAATGAAATAATGCAATTTACTTATTCACATGGTTATTCTTCTGGTAGAATAATCACATGCAATATCAATAACTACTTTCATAATTATGGAATGCATAATTCCAGACTATCATAACCACGTAGCCAAGGCCTCGTGCCAAGACTAAAAATAAGATTTTGTCAAGGCCTCGTGCCAAGACACTAGTTTGTCTCATGAGACCTACCGATGCATCGAGTAGCTATAGCGGGATCCACCCGTCACTTATTAAGTCCAATGCATTCCTCATATGAACAAGTTTAAACATATCATAAACCATAATATAATCGTATCACATAAAACATGCATAATGGAAACATAAAATTTCCACATTTCAATCACAAGATATCAATACAACACATTGATATAATAAAAACATTATCAAAATCATTTTCAATACCAAAATAAAAGAAAATTAAAACATGGTATTTATTTTTCATTTAAAAAAAAGTTATGGCTTATAGGGGAAGCCGAAACTCAAATAATAGTCATGGTGGAGGAGAAGTCATTGTCTCCACATACGTAAGAAAAACATTCATTTTTTCATTTAGTAAAAATGCTTCGTATAAAAATATTCCTTTTGAATAATAGTAAAAGTCAAAGGGGTTTATACACCGTATAAAGGAAAGTTGTGTATAAAACCAAATATGCCTCAATGAAAGGAGATTGATATGAAGTCCCATACAAATATAATTTTTTAAATAAAATAGATCTATTATGTGTATTCACTATAATTACACATAAAGAAAGTAAAAATACAAGATAGGACATAATAATATCATGACATAATTTGAAAGTAGGAGATTAACCCAAAGAACGGAAATTGGGTTAAGAAGTTCCCTTAAAAAGATCATTTTTCTAAAATAAAATAGATCTATTATGTTTATTCAATATAAGTACACATAAAGAAATTACAAATACATGATATAACATAATAATATCATGACATAATTTGAAAGTAGGAGATTAACCCAAAGAACGGAAATTTGGGTTAAGAAGTTCCCTTACCTCGTGTCTGACTTGACTCAACTGTTCTTTAACCTCATGAATAATAGACTAGAGTTAATATCTACTTTCTTAAGAAAATTTTTCAAGTTCATTACCCCTTTTATATCAATTATTACAATGTTATGAAAATTATTTAGTCATTTAAGTTAACAACGATCATTTTGTCGATCTTTGGTACTTGAGTCAACAATAAACTTCTTATAATTACAAGTTGTTCATGTGGTAAAATATCCATTATATACAGAATTATATTCATGATTTAGATATCATATATATCAAATATATCCAGTATATACATTCATTCATAATACTACGTAACATTTAGAGGTAAGAAATGAAATGCACCGTTCATGGAGACGGTAAGACGTACATACGCATGAACGCTACTTTCATTTCTATTTCGAATTTAATGGAATGAAATCATAATTATATAAAGGTATATTATAATTCCAGTATAATATCATATATAATATCATTTACTCCATCCTTTATACATCCCACGTATGGCATTAACGATTCAAGTCACTTTGAGGGGGCGGTAGTCCGCACTTCCTAAAATGAAATTATCGCGTTTACCCATAATGGAAATCATAATGGTATGCCATAAATGAGAAATGAAGAAGCATAAGGAAAACATAAACACAATATATATCATATATAAATATAGTGACATCTTAATGGCCACCATGAGAGGTGTTAAATGAAGATTGAACAATCATCGTTTCGTGAGGTAGAAATTCGCCAACCACAGAAACAGTATGTTCTTTAACCATTAGACAAAGGTGTGTGTAAGTGTAAATCAAATAATTCTCATAAAAACATCCTAGTATATTAAAGATACTGTTTTTTTTACAAAATAAATGAATAAAATGAGTTTAAGGGGTTTGAGAAGCAAAATAAAACAAAATAACATAAGAGAAGACATTACCTTAAAATCAGGTAACTCTTTTTGATTTGAGCCAAAGGATTCCTTGGGAAGACTTATAACCAAAGCAAGGCATCTAGGAGTAAGAGAGGGAAGTTGGGAGAGTATATGGGCAGAGTTTGGCTGAGCCAAATGGCTTGAAGGTGTGAATAAGGTGGTATAGGTGGGGGCCTTTTATAAGAGGAGAGGAGGGGAACTCTTGGAAAGTCATGAAATATTACATTATTATTAAATGATTTTCGGATTTTAGAGGTCCCAAAATTATATATTTCTAGGATAAGGTGATAAGGGTTCTAAATATACTCATCCAATAGGTTTTTGAAAAGTGTAAGTCTTAGATTTTACATTATGTTTTCATTTTATTTAAATCGTTAATTAATGAGGTAATCGCTGCATCATCATTGTGTCATAAAAAATTTAATTTATTTAATGTCTAAAAATTATAAAAAAATTACCATGATTTAGGAAATCTTTTTATATTTCCAATTAATATTTATAGTATAAAATTTAACTTATATAACCCCATGTAATAACTGTTTTAGTAAAACAACACATGTTTGTGACAATTTTATTTTTACTTTAAATAAGAAGTTATTAATGTCATTTTCTTACCCAAGTGGCTCCATGGGGTCCCCTAGTTTACCCATGGATTGTCTTGGTTGGCCATGAATCCTCCAATAAGTGTAGTACAAGTGTCAATATATTTTAATATTTTTATAATATCATTTTTACCTTAAATTTCACTAATTACCTTTAATCGCGATTAATAAAACTTAAAAGTTACTATTCACCAAAAAATTATTTTAATCCCTTTGAACCAAATTTTAATTTCGAATGACAATGATGTATGTCGGATTTTGGAAATTCAAATCACAGAGGTGGTAAAATTTCATTTAAACGAAAAATCAGTTTTTAACTACCACTTAGTGGTTTCACTATTCATAAAAATAGATGTTTTTCAGAACAATACCAAAAATTCACCCTAAGATATAATTGATAATCTGAATTAAAAAATGATGTCTATTTTAAAAAATTCAAAACATATAAGTTGAATTAATTAATTTAATAATTAATTCCCGCTGTCACAACAAATAGCGTGTTTTTAAGAAACAATATATATCAAAAGATTGACAATTGTTTATGTCCAATTTCAAAGTGAAATAAATTCTAATGACCACCATTGGATAAAATGGTAAAAATATATTCTAATTATAATTTAAAACCACTCAATAGTATAATTTATCACTATAAATTATTTTGATTAAAAAAGTTGTTTTTAAGTATTTTTCACTATTCATCAAAAATTGGACGTTCTCAGAAAAATTCCAAAAATTCAAAATAGACTAATTTCGATATTCTGAATCAAAAAATGAAGTCCATTTTCAAATATTAAATTTATATAATTTCAAAAAGAGGATATTACTATTTATAAAGACTACTTTGATTGGTCGTGGTGTGTTAGAACTCGAGGTTGTGTACAACACATGCTGCTCTATTATTAAAAGAGAAGCATACCATGGAAGCTTGTGGTGTTACAGCCCCACCCCCTCCCCATCTGAACAACCCCCCTCCCACCTGCATAACCCCTCCCTACCTGAACAGCCCCACCTAGACACACCCCCTAGACATCCCCCACCCAAAACTCCCCCCGAACAACCCCCACCCCATCCCCCCAGACAACCACCACTCCCAACCCCCTAGATAGCCCCCTCGGATATACCCACCACCCCTGGACAGCCCCCCTGAAGCCCCCACACCTCGGACACCCTGAATCCAAACCCCCCTTGGACAACCCCCTGGACAACCCCCAACACCCCTGGACAGACCCCTAGACAGCCCCCCCTGCATCCCCACACTCTCGCACCCTCGGATCCCCCCTTGGAAAACACCCCCAGACAACCCCCCCCCCCAAATCCCCCACACTCCCCCTCCCCACCTATACATCCCCCACCCCTTCCCACCCACACAACCCCCACCCTCCCCACCTTAACAACCCCACCACCTCCCCATCTGAATAGTCCCCATCCCACCTGCATAACTCCCCCTACAGCCCCCACACTCCCCTGGACAGCCCCCTCCCCACCTACACATCCCCCAAGGGAATTATGCATGACATGAGGGTTTACAGAACAAAACCAATAATATTCAATAATGAAAACTAGATGATCATACTCCAATGGGGATTCTAAAAAATTATCTACCACAATAAAGTATCCAATTACTGATCATACTATTAAAATTAAAAAACATTGGAGTTTTTTTGAACATAAATTGTTATAATCTCAAAAAAATTTACATTTAAAGTCTAAATCAATATATAACTTTAATTCAATAATAAATATAAAATAATCACACCTCGTGAATATGATACGTCATGCGTGGACATGGATGCTACCTCCATCCGGTGTGGAAGGGGCCTACAACAAATAAAAATTATAAAAATTTTAATAACGAAAATAATAGAAAGTAAATAAATAAATTCAGTATAAACCTGCATTGTATGATCCCCTACACCATCACCTAGACACACATATTCTCATAGTGTTCTAACCTCATTGAGCAGTTGTGCATTTACCTCCTAAGAAGCGCACAACCGTGCCTCAAAATCATATAGCTTCTATGTCATTCCAGCATCAATAGGACCGAAAACCCTAGGGCGTGATACTACAGAACGAGGAATCCCCATTCCACAGGTCAAACTATATCCATGCCTTTCACGACCAATAATGCGATGGAATATCTCATCCCTTCGCATGGGAAGCTATTACTGGTCCTCCGACAACTGTTCTAACTCAGCTTCAAATAGAGCCTGTGTAGTATTTAAATAAATAAATATATATATGTTTATATATCGATACATATTAGTATTGGTAATGATTATAAGAACTTATTATAAGATCTACAGCCTCTGGATCATTTCGATCCTGAGTCCTCATCCACACCGACATTTTATCAGTCGTTGCACCATGCTCCCATAACTGTATACCATTAAAAATATAAAATTATAAAAAAAATCATATTAAATAATAAATTAAAAAATGAATAATAAATAAATTATGTCAGATTTGAGACACGTGATGATCCTCGATCCTGTGAGGTGGTCCCTGCAATGCTCGATTCTCGGAATGGCATGCTGACACCTCCTACATTCAACTAATTCAAATTTCAAACGAATAAAATGTCACACATTCATGAAAATATATATACCATAATAAATATACTAACCTCAATGGCCTTAATATACCAATATACAACTAATTCATGCCACTGAGACGGGATAACACCTCTCGTGACTTTTTCCAGAATGTCTAGGGAACCCAAATTTGGTACCCAGTGCCCCCTCTTGACTTTTCCTTTATGATCTTTCCACATCTTACAAAACTTTCCCATAAACACTGGACAAAACTTATCTGGGTACACTTTCAGGTTATTATATTTAAGAAAAAAAATCACACATGTTTGTATTTTTTAAACATATAGGGAAGAAACCAAAATGCTCTTTTTACCTGAACTTCCCTCCAAAGCCTGTAACACCCCAAGATTTCATACTACGTTATTTCTTCAAAGTAATTCAATAACTTTCACGACACGCAACACCGAGTTTAAGCGCACCAAGACTTTTAAAAATAGCCATTAAAAAGAGGTTATGAATAGTATTAACTAAATTTTGAACATTATATAATCATTATAATTTTAGAATCCATATTATGAGTTTCTTAGACATAAAAAAATTCATTTTTTCAAATAAAAGAAGTATTTTTTTAAAAAAAATGAAATTTTACCACCTTTTAATGGAGAACCCTTTTTAAATACAATATTTGAATCTTTTATATATTAAATTTGACAAAATAAACTTCTTATTTAGAATCAGTACATAAGAATTTAGTTTCAATAGTTTTTTGGTGTTTTTTTGATAACTTTCATATTTGGGTGAATGGTGAAAAATACTATATTTTAATTGAAAACAACTTTTTAATCAGAATAATTTTTATTTTTAAATTATAAATTTTAATGGTTTGGAAGTATAAATATATTATATTTTTACCATTTAACCCAATATTATTCATTGGAAATAATTTCACTTTGAAATTGAACATAAATAAGTATCAATCTTTTGTTAGTTATTATTTTTTAAAAACACGCTTTTTGGTTTTGACAACGAGAATTAATTTTAAATTAATAAATGCAGCTTCTTTTTCTTGAATGTGGTAAAATAGACTAAATTTTTGAATTCAGAATATCAAAATTATCTTAGGGTGAAATTTTGGTATTTTTCTGTAAACTTTCAATTTTTTATGAATAGTTAAAAACACTGAGTTTTTGGTCAAAACCGACTTTTTATTTAAGAAATTATTTATTTTATTTAAATTTATTTTAGGTAAAAATAGATACATAATACCTATATAAGTTCAATATAATTCATTGGAGTCATTTTATAATAAGTTTAGATATATAAAAATTTTATTGATCTTTTTACCGTCTTTTACCCACCTCCTAGGAGCATTTGCAAATTTGCATAAAAATTTATTTTACCGCTTCTGTGAGTTGAATTTCAAAAATCTGAGAGACACGGTTAACCTCAGTAAGTAAAATGTGGTTCAATAAGATGAAAATAAATTTTGGTGAATAGTGACTTTTGACTTTTATTTACCACGATTAAAGGTAAATAGGGTAATTCAATGTAAAAAGAATATTATAATAATAAAAAATTACCTTAAAACTTATCCTAACCTTATTGGATGAGTCATGGACGACCATGCCCATCCTTGGGTGGATTTTGGGACCCCATGGAGCCACTTATGAATGATAATGACACTTTATTTTAATTAACTTAAAGTAAAGGCCAAAATGACATAAACAAACATCGTTTAGTAAATCAATTTCTACATGGGCATATATAAGTCATATTTTAGACTAAAAATATTCATTTCAAATATAAAAATATATCATACATTATGGTATTTTTTTATAATTTTTAGACGTCAAATTAATTAAATTATGTATGACATAATAATGATGTAGTATTTACCTCATTAATAAATGATTTAAATAAATAAGATTATTAATATTAAAACTATATCCAAAACCTGTCCAGTTCTTATTGGATGATTTTATTTCGACCATGAGTCATCGTATCTTCGACTTTAATTAGTTTTGGACTTTTAGAAACCGAATATCACTATATAATAAAATAATATTTTCACACTTTCCTAAGGAGCCCCTCCTCCCTCTTATAAAAGGACACCACTTCTAACCCATTCCACACACCTTTCAAGCCACTTGGATCATCCAAACCCTTTTCAAATAATATCTAAATATCCATATATTACACCTAGATGCCTTTCCTTAGGTAGAAGTTACTTCAAAAAGTCCTTTTGGTTCAAACCCAAGGAAGTTACCCAAATTGAAGGTAACCGTTTCTCTTAAAATATTTTCTTTTATTTTGTTTTATTTTACTTATCCAACCCTCTAAAATCTTTTTATTCATTTATTTTATGAAAACACCAGTATCCTAGATATACTAGGATTTTTTTATGAGAAGGATTCGAACTACACTTACACACACCTCCATCTAATGGGTGAAGAACATACTGTTTCTGTGCTTGGAAAACTAACTTATCACGAAACGATGATTGTTCGATTATCTCTTACCGCCTCTCATGGTGGAAATTAATATAGAACTATATTTATATATTATATATATATTATGTTTATGTTTTCTTTGTTCTTTTGTATTTTCCATTTATATCATACCTTTATAGTTTCCATTATGGGTAAAACGCGATAATTTCATTTGAGGAAGTGCGGACTACTGCCCCTCAAAGTGATATGACTCGTTAATGACTTATGTGGGGTGTATAAAGTATGGATTTAGTGATATTATATAAGATATTATACTGTAATTATAACATAACTATGTATCATTATGTCATAATTCCATTAAAATACAATATAGAAATGACAGTAGCGTTCATGCGTACGTACGACTTACCGTCTCCATGAACGGTGCATTTCATTTATTATCTCCAAATGTTATGTACTGTTATAAATAAATAAATATATTTTAAAAATATGATATATATGAAATCTAAATGATTAATATCATTTTATAGATAATGTACTTTTGACCACATGGATAATTTATAATCATAACAAGTTCATTTTGACTCAAGTTCCGAATATCAACAGAATGTCTGATATGAACTCAAATAATTAACTAATTGTTATAGCAAGGTAATAAGTGATATAAAAGTAATAATAAACTTGAAAATATTCTTAATCAAGTAGAAATTAACTTAAGTTTATTATTCAGGAAGAACAAGGAACATACGAGCGAGTCAAGTCGGACACGTGGTAAGGGATTTCTTATCTCACTTTTAATTCTGTGAGATTTCCATTGTTCACCACATATTTATTGCATGTGGTGTATTTTGTACTTCCATTTGATATATATTATCATGATTCTATTTATATTCATGATATTCTGTGATTCATTTGGTGGTTATTGACTATTGTTCATATAATTCTATTGATTACAACGATGTAAGGGTTATTTCCTCGATCTCATTATTATCCAAGATTTTTAATGTGTAAGTATTTTCTGGTACATACTTATCATGGATACCCATATTTTATAAAAATGAATTCAAAAGGAATATTTTAAGGTTTTATGGGAGGGTCTATTTAACTAGATCATCATTTTAAATGTTTTAAATATTTATCTTTCTAAACCCTTTTAATTAATTTTCAAGTTTTCAAAATGATTTTAAGGATTTATTTATATAGACATGAATGTTTTGAAATGATAATTCTTTTAAAAAGTTTCAAAGTGTTATGGGACACTTTTATTCAAAAATCCATTTTAAATGACTACCTTTATAAATTGTGAGAATTTTAAATGATTTTCGGAAAAAGGGTATTTCTCTCAAAGTATTTTATTGATCATTTTCATCAATGTCAACAACATTTAATGGATTTTAAACTTATTTGGAGTTGATTTATTATGATACAAATCTTCCAAATTGTATTGAATTTTTTGTGATATGTTTGACTGTGGATGTGTTATTTTTATACCATTCATGGTTTATGGATAAAGTATTGACATTTCATATGCTAGTTTTAATACGAATGTTTATGTTATATTTCAACATTTTCTTATGATGAATGTATTAGACTAGTATGTTTTGGGTTGGGGAATAGTATAATTAAGCCCTCCGGGTTGGGGTACGGTTACAGAAGACCCTCCGGGTTGGAGTTCGGTTACAAAGGCTCTTCGGATTGGAGTCCAGTTAGAGAGGCTCTCTGGGTTGGAGTCCGGTTACATAGGATATTCGGGATGGAGTCCGGTTATACAGGCTCTCCATGTTTGGGTCCTGTTATAGTAAGCCCATAGGTCCTAGCACAAGGCCTTGACACAGAAATTAAATTCTGGTTTTATACATTCCTTTATTATGAAATTAGTTATTCCATGTGATTATTCGACTAGTAGAGTATCAATGTGCATGTTTATATGGTAATGTTTGATTTATTTTTTGTCATATTATGTTCAAGTTTATGTTTTAAAAGGATGTCGTTTTATTACACATCTTGCATTAAAATTTTATAGCTTTTTCTAAATTATTTACCCTTACTGAGCATCTGAGCTCACCCCTTTCTTATGTTTTATTTTCCCTGGATATGAAGAAGTTAATTATGAGTGACTTGGAGGCATAATCTAAGAGGCCTGGACGTTTCTAATGGAATAAATTACTATTGTTTTTCTTTTCAAGTTGTAATGTTGAACTTCATGTATGTAATATATTTTCCAAGACTGCTAAACTGATCAGTCCTTTGGGACTTGATTCCTTGTAATCATGCCAATGTTATGTAATAATACACCGACTTTGGGTAACTGGGGTCGGGGCGTTACAAATCCGATCTAATGTATCCTCAGGGAAATAATCCCAATCACATGTGGTCTATAGAAATTGATGTGGGTCACATATGATATAACCCATATAATGAATAAATGCAGGGGAATTCAGTCCCACAGGATGAAATCTCTTGTCAAATGAAACATCTAAAGGCATGTCAGGATTCCATGATGAGATTCCATAACCAGGGCCTCTCTTGTGAGAGGAAGAAGCGGTCGAGTCCAATCCCGTTGAAATAAATTTTATACATAATTAGACATATGTACATATATATATATGTGTGTGTGTGTGTTTGTGTGTGTGTGTGAGTGTGTGTTTAGCAGTTACATAAAAAAATAAACAGAGTTTCATTTATACATTCCTCATCCCTGTGACATAGATGGATTTGCTAGATGTTGTGGATCTGCTGCCAATTACTCTGAGATACCTACAGTCATAGAAAACATTAGTAAGGGGATTATCCAAAGATTTAAAAAGATAAATTAGATTGTTTTTCTTGAAGTAGACGTGATTCATGGGTTTACTTTAGATATGTTAATCATGTTTTTTTTTAAATTTATTATTATAAATTGATGACATGATAATACTATATAATGATATAATGCTGAATAATCAGGTGAAATTATAATTGAAGACTATTTTTGAAATGAAATATTTCAAGAATTCTAAAAGATATTAGGTATAGAAATTATTAGGAACAAATCTAGTAGATATTTCTATATTTACCAATTTCACTATGATAAGAAGTCACTTAGGTGCTGTTTGAGAAATTAAAACCTGTAAAAAAGCCTTTGGTTTCGTATTTGAAGTTTTCCCAACCCTGGAACCCTAATAATGAGATCACAGACATGAAAAACAAAAATGATTATGTACCAGATTAGTTTTGTGTTGATTTTGACTAATAATAAATAAAAATGCTTATGTACCAAATTAGTTTTGGGTTGTTTTATTAAAAATTACTCAACCAAACTGATTGATTTTGTAATATTTATTGAACACATCAATGTTTAAAAATTAAAAAAATGTTAAATATTTCATAAAAGGTTATACAAATTTAAAAAAAGTCATTAAACTGAGGAGCGATAAATCAATTATACCTTTCATTAAACATTCAAATCGACCATTTCTCCTTAAATGACCACTCTAACCCAATAAATATATTCTTCAAGTTAAAATATGGTAGGTTGATCAAGATATTGGGAAATAAAGGCAACGGTCTCAAGTTCATCTTATTCAAATAAAAACACTCCTCGCTAGGACATTTTAACAACAACTAGCCAACTAGGACTCGAAGGCAAAGTAATGAATAATACTTGTTCTGCTTATGATGTCAAAATTTAAGGTTCATTACCAACTCATTCATTTCTATATAACATATAGTTAAAATGAACCAATGTAAACTGAATTGATCGACATTAGTTCCATGCACTCGATCAACCCAATTACACTTTAACAATATGTATTTCAACCTATGTGCGCATACAACTTCAATGACGTCTGTTAATTGACCACGGTAATAACCAGAATCGACAAATGGAAAACCGATGCCACTCTTTAGTGTTTCTTGTTTTTATTAAAAATATTTAATGTGAAATAAAAATCCATTAGCATTTATATATTTATAACGATGTGATGTTATAGATGGAACCTGAGCTATTTGGTTAAATTCTTCAGTTAGCATGGGGTCACCTAACTCCCTCAGGTTATGAACCTAAATAATTCACAGAATTCAATAATGATTTCTGCAGAAATAAATTGGTATTATATTTCACTCATAATGAATATCAATTTATTCATACAAAATACTTGAACCAATCATGAAATGACGCATAATTAGATCGTTGAATTTGATACTCAGTCACATGAGACATCACTTATTTTAGCTCATTAATGTAATTTTTGAAAATGATAATGAGATGTTTAAATGATAAACCAATTCAAAAAAAACATGTAAAAGTTACACAATAAAAGTGATAAGACACTTACTACATTAATGGGGCAACTGATGGAGTATTGAACAAGATATATCGATGCGCTTGTGTCCACTCGATGTTGTCCGTATCAAATATGGTTCCTTCTCCAACTGGACCATCACGAATCCCAGAGGGATTATGTGATTTTTTTTCAACATCCATAATATATTATGCACAGAAATTAGTACACTAAATCATTAAATAACCATTGGATATTGAGGCCTCTGGACGAGCTCTATTATGTACAAATCGTTTCAATGTATTCAGATACCACTCAATCAGATACATCCACCTGAATTTCACTAGTCCCACAACCATTACTTCATTAGTTAGGTGCACTATCAAGTGAAGCATAATATTGAAAAATGATGCGGGAAATAGTTTCTCAAAGTGGAAAAGAGAAAGTAGAATTTGGTCCGGAAAACTTTTTGAATCACTCATTCGTTTATTTCTTAAACAAAGTTGTCCAAAAAAATTACTCATCTCAATCAATGGTTGAACACCATTGGGGGATAAACAATCAAAAATTGTGATTGGAATCAAATTATGAAGTAGTACATGATTTTTAGGACTTTTCAACCCTAGAAATGTCCTGCTTGTTAGATTCACACACTTTGAAATATTAGAAGAGTAAACATTAGGCACCTTGAGAATCTTCAAAATGGAAAGAAATGTCTCTTTCTACTTTTTAGTCATCATATACTATGAATCATTCATATATGCTTTGTTCCCCTCAGCTAACTGTAAATGAAAATGTTTCCTTAAACCCATTTCTTCTAAATCACGACATGCATTAACATGGTCCTTTGATTTTCCACTAACACCTAAAATTGTTTACAATATATTATCAAAAATATTTTTTTCAATGTTCATGACATCCAAATTATGCCTTTGCATGTTAGTTTTCCAATAGGGGATATTGAAACATATGATTTTCTTTTTCCAATTGTGACTACACTATCTAGCTTCACCACAAATATTAGGTAACAGATAAGCCACCAAATCCTAAAATTTATATACTGTGTGGGTGTTTTCTTCCTCAATATACAATAACATTTCTACTCCCCTCATGATATTTGGTGTTGGGTGGAACTCTCTAGAACCATCAAATGTCACTCTGTCCTTTTTGAACCTATTCTGAGGGGGGAGAAAACGTCTATGACCCATGTATGCCCATTTTTTGGATTGTTTAATCCATACTTAATTTTTACTTTTATTGCAACAAGGGAAATCAAATTCCCTTTTTTTACTCTATCCTGATAAATTTTCAAAAGTCGGGAAGTCATTTATTTTCCACAATAAAGTATCCCACATTTTTAACATTTCATTAATTTAATAGTCATAAGTCATCACACCATCACCCCAAAATTCATTCAACTCATTAATCAATGGATGAAGTTAAAAATCAATCTTATCCCCCAGACATCTATGTCCAACAATAAGAGTGGAAAGTAATATAAACTGTTTATTTATAAAAATTCACGGAATAATATTATACAGAACCAACACCATGGTCTGTGTTCTATGAGTTTCACCAACTATAGACTTGAATGGATTGAAACGATCTGCTTCCAACCCCAATCGGACATTACAAACATCTTTAGAAAATTCGGGGTGTCTTTGATCAAAATCCTTCCATGAACGAGAGTCTGCTGGGTGGGTTAGCATATCACTTTCTTGATTTCTTTCCTCATGCCGTCTCATTATGTTAGAAACATGAGATGACATAAAAAAATCTTTTCAGCCTCATATTTAGGGAAAAGTAACACATTTTCTTTACGGAAATTAGTTTTCCATGTTTCACAGTCTAACTTTGATGAGTGTGATTTCACCTATTCTCTTTCCACCTAGAAGCGCCATAGACCATACAAATATCCAAATGGATTGTTTAATTTCTAAACAACCTACAATTGTTTTCACATGCATCTATGGTATCATATGTAAAACCTAAGTTCTCTGTCAACTTACGAGCATGGTAATACGACTTAGGAATCTTAGCATCAACAAGAAGTACCTTTTTAATAACACCAACATTCTGTCGAATGATGCGTCCTACCATGGATTCAAAGCCTCCAAATGAAAAAAGTCAAAGATAAATAATAATTTATTATATGTAGTACATCCAGGATATAATTACGTTTTTTCATCATCAAGTACTTCATAAAACTTCCTTGAATCAGGATCTTCTATAGAGTACAGATTTATCTCACCGATCTCAACATTATGGATGTTAATGACTTCATGATCTATCAAATATATCATTTCAACAAGAATTTCATGCATTAAATCATTCATCCTTTCATCAATATCCATCTAAACTGTATTTGTATTTTGAAAATGAATATATTCTTCCCCATGACAAGTCCAACTCTTATAATTTTTCATAAATCTGTTCAAGAATAGGTGATCCCTAATGGTATCTCATGTGAATTGATATCTATTTGCAAATTTTCTACATGGAAAACTAATATATTCACTTTGAAATCCTCCAATGAACTAAATAAACTGCATAATTTCCTCAAAATATTATCTATATGTTCAATTTAGAAGATGAATCCAACTCTTATCCATATTAATATCTGTATAAAAAATATTTACAAAAGACTTCATATTTCTTATATTTATCATATCAAATATATTTAAAAAGAAAGGCTGAGTAATTTCATGTAGATAATTGATAAAATAAGAAATTTATATCCCAGAATGATAAACATGAGAATATATAATGGAATGGAAGTGAAAGACCATGTCATCGCCACCATTTTGGTATGGTAAATGTAATGATTATTCTATATTCAAGAGTCCTTAATCATATTTGGATTAAAAATTAATAAAAATGGAAATGAAATATTTCATAACTCTTGAAATATTAGATGAAAATATGTATAATGAAGATTGTGGTGGTGGATTTATGTTACAGCGACGTTGGTGACTTCGTGGACACAGTTTCCCCAATGATTTGCACCGTGGCTGGCCACTTCTTTCCCAATTGCTCCTAAGCTAGATAGGGTTTCTCATGGCAGCGTGGTGTCATCCCACGACCGAGATCCAGCTCCTGCGACTTTATATTTGATGTCTCATCCCTGGTGTGTGTGGTGGGCGGTTGCAATCTTCTTCATGAGAGACTCAGACGATGGCGACGAGATTTGATTTACAACAGTTTTTCTCCCGGTGGAATGGTGATGTTTCTCTGACTTCTGGTTTTTTGCAATCGTTTTTGATTTTGGAGGAATTTCAGTTCATGGAACTTCGATCGTGCATCGACGATTAGGCTTCGATTTGGCCCTCTGTTGGATTCGAGGTTGTTTGAGGTTTTTCTATAGGTTGGGTGACCAGTTCTTTGGTACTGTGAAGGGCATTTGGTTCTGTTGTGTCTGCCTGTAGTGGATGGTTTGAAGGCTAGGTTTTGCGATTTTGGATGTATGGTTCATGAAGTTTGATTCTCCTACATTTTTTGTTGTCTGCAGGTTAATTTACATGAAGCAGTGGAAAGGGTGGTTGTGCTGGTTGAAGATGAATTGGTGATTTTTTCTGGTCATGATGAACTATGGATTTTGGATGTGTGTCCGTTGCAGCACCTGTGGGAGTTTGAAATATTTTAGGTTGCTTGTGGCTTGTGGCCTTGATCCATGAGACAATGCATTCTGTTTACTTTCAAGGGACTGGCCTAGATGAGGTTTAAATCTAGGAGCGTTCTCCTTCTCATCACTATTTGGAATTGGATGTTTGAGAGGGTATGTCATTTTCCATCGGTACCGGGCCCGTGCATTCTTGCACGAGACAGCTAGCCAAGCAGCAATGGGAAGGTGGATGCTGATCATTTTGTTTCTCTGCTAGGGTTGGGTTGTTCCTTTCTCTTGAATTGGAGAGTATTTTCTCTTGATGGTCCTGGACCATAGAGGCACAGTTGTTTTTTATGACTTTGATGTCATTCTGGTCTCCCACTTTTTCCTCAAAAGTGCTTTTGAAATAAAAATATAATTTTTAGTCAGTCAATAAGAACTATATTGAGAATGAATTTGGTCAGTAATTCTATAGAGTAAACATTTTTTAATAAAGGAATATTATAGCTATGGTAGATGATTATTCAAACATCTGTTATACTAATTTTTCTTTACAAATGTTTAATTTTTCACAATCATTGGTTAAATTTTATCCTATGGTAACCGATTGGGTTATCCACAATAAGATTTTCAGCATTGAGCTGTGAATTTCAGGTTTGGTTCTCAAATGTATTTCCATAAAGTGGCATGCACTTATTTAAACACGATCATTGGTTCCCTTCAATAGATTGTTCTTCATAATATGGAGTTGGATATATCATGGGTCATATATAATAAGATTACTTAACTCATTAGATCAGATGGTTGGGGGATTCGATCAGTTATGAAACAAAATATATTTTATTGGTTATACTAAAAATAGATAACCAACAAGAATAATAAGAAATCTATGGTCCACTAATATCACAATGTATAAATTTTTATACACTATAATAAAAACATATAAAGCAACTATAACTATAGAAAGTCAAATTCTATATCACAAAAAATGAAACAAAACGTAATAACTTGCATGCGTATGTGGTACATGAAAAAATCATCAAATACTAATCTTGAACTATCAACCTTAGCAACTAAGTTAATGCCTACCAATAAATGAACAAATATAATTTATGATGAAAGTTCCCAAAATCAATTTATGACAAAAGTTCCAATTTAAAATTTCTACATACATCTACATTGGAGGTCATTCATACATGTATGAATGAAATTATATTTTCAACTATGCATCTCCTCACATGTATGTGAATTCTATGTATGTACAACACAAATCATTAATTTTCATAGGGTGTGTATATAATATATTGTTCACTTCTTATTTTCTTCACACACACACCTTGTTTATCCACATTTTTCACATAATAATTCCTTCACACACACACCTTATATGCACACATTTTCCACTTATAATTTTCAATTCACATTTACATTTATGTGTGCATAGCCTATTTCGTGTTCATTAAACTAAATAAGTAAACATGATACCTTTTCAAACCATGTGAATTTTTAAATCTTGATCAAACAGTGAATACTTCACACAAGAATATGTACAGTCTTCTCAAACCCAGACAAACTGTATCTTAGTACAAATAATGTCTCACTACCTCTTGGATTGAAACTACCTTTGTGAAAGTGTGATGTCTTATCATAAACACACTATCAACACACATTGTTTCATAATTATAATGAACACAAGACCGTATGCACATGAACTTTCATTTCCACACTTTTTATTCAAACACAATATTCAGATAATCTAATTCATGCATATTTCATTCGTCATGCTTCACGCAAGACATTTTCTCAAATATGTGTTCAAATATGTTCTATAAAGTGCCCAAAATCAATATCCTAAAATAGAAATTAGGGGATACTTGATAGTGTAGAAAATTTTAAAGGGAGGGGAGCCAGAGGAGGAGTAGTGAGGGAGGGGCATAGGTGGTGAAATGATGACTGGGATCTGGAGGCAGAGGTGGTGTGGAAGTGTGGCAAGGGAGGGGATCCGTGGTGCATTGAGGGAGGGGACGAGGGAAGATGTCAGTGGTGATCCAGAGGTGGAGGCGGTGTGGAGAGGGAGGGGATGGGCAGAAGTGGCATTGTAGAAAGGGAGGGGATGGGTGGAAGCGTGGATGCATAGGGTTTTAGGATCTAGAGAGTGTGGGGGAGGGGGAACCAATAGTTTTTTTGGAAGCCTTGGGACTTCCTTTGGTGGTCGCTATAGGGTACCATTAGCGACCCCCAATGGCGGTCGCCCGGGTTAGGGCCCTCAAAATCCCCTTTTTCATGTAGTTTCATATGAACACTTACTCTATAATATAATAATTGTTTATAGAAATCTCATCAAAGAAGTTTCAAAGTCATGTCATCATCCAATACCCTTGATTTATTTTCCTTTAACTGCCTAAAATGAACTCATAGATGAACTACTATGTCCATGGATTTAATAAGATTAGTATTTTACAATCTCAGGGCTATAGATATCTTATTATATTAACATGGAAGGGAAAATCCTTCCTTGACTTTTCCAATTATTATCATATCATTTATGAAGCACCTAATGTATCCTAACTTATTGGGAGAAAATATTGTCATGGTTTTCATTAATACATAAATATAAGAAATTATTGATATAAATTAATAATAATATCATGTATAAGAAAAAATAAACTTTTTTATAGACTTGAATATCCAATGACACATATAAAACATAAAATTACTATATGAATAATAGTCCTCTTAACTCTCTTTTTAGGAGATTACCAAGTGCGTACTTCATGAGAAGAAGTCTCATATATTTTTGAAAGAACCTGATAGTCAAACATCATCTTTTTTTCTGTCGGATAGTTGTATTCTATACCATAATATATATATATATATATATATATATATATATATATTTTCATTTAAGAATATAATAATAGAATTTCAAGGTTCTAATTATTGTTGGAAACCGCTATAGCCTTTTGATGTGATTGGTACTCTATATAAATTATTACATTAATGTTAAACAAAAGGACACTCATCAAGTGATATGATGTTAATTAATATTAATATTCTGGTAATCAATAGTACAAAATTAGTTAGTTTCAGGGAACCAAATCCAAAATACCCCCACATTCACTAGAGACATATCTTTACAACTTTTAGTGTGTTTTCTCTTACATGATATTCATTCTTGTACAATAATAAAACATTTTTCAATGAGTCATTTTTATTTTTTAATATTGATAATATGATCACTATGACCCCACCAATTTTAGAAAAACCCCTCAAGAGGTGATACTTATAATGTATATGCTTCATATATTGATGTGAACTTGGATCCTTATCTAGAAAAACTACTACAATATTATCACTATATATAGTGATAGAATATTTACTGATTAAAACAATATCAGTCTACTAGAAACAATTTCATATTTAATCTTCTTAGTTAAATCCATTTTAAGTTGATATATACTTAGAAACTACTATATATTAATAGCAACCACGACTATACAGAACCATTCCAGCTCATAGATCCTCCCTTAAGGCATAATACATATCTAAAATTTGATTTTAGATCATTAAATTATATCTTTATACTATCATTAATGTATCTACTAATAAATATATCCCAATTTCCTCCATACATAGGGAAAACATCTTTCATCAACCAGAAATACCTACATATAGTTTTTGTAACTACCATATGTGACACTCTTTGGGTTGACTTGTTATCTTCTTACCATACTCGCGGAATAGGAAACATTTAGCCTTATAAATAAAATGACATACATTTTATAACCTATCATAAAAGCATAAGGGATTCTAGTCATTATATATATTTCTATCCTCTAGTGTCTGAGGATATATTTTCTGGAATAGATGTATACCAAGTAACACTTTAGAAAATCCCTTCCTACATTATTCTAAATTTAATCTCTTCAATACATTGTCATTGTATGTACCTTGAATTAGTAAAATAAACCTTTTAGATCTATATTTATGGATCTTGATCCCTAATTAGTAGAAAATTTTGACTTATGTATTTCATCAAGAAACATTTTTTAACCATGTATTAATGGATAATAAGACTGGTATTCCATTTACCTTCAGTAATATTCCATAAATATATACTAATGAGAATATTTTTTCACTCCCACTAATTTACTTGTAGACACAGGGTTCATATTCATTATCAAGGGAAAAAAAATTTCTCATGAATTAAAAAAACAAAATTTTAATGATATCACTATTTTTTAAACCCATAAATAGATCTTTGAAACTTATACACCTTATTAGAATCATTTGGAGAAAAAAACCTATCAGGATATGCCATATGTAAATCATCCATAAGGTTTATATTAAGTAGATATATCATAATGTCCATGTTTCAAATGTCATAATCATGGTAATGTGCTATGGAAATAATAATTTTAATGAATTTCATCACAACATATGTTGAAAGGATTTTTTAGTATTCTACAAACTCTATTACACAGTGTGTACACCAATTTCACAACATTTGGTTCATTTTAACTTTAATTATTATTTTAATGTCGACTCACATGAAAATATAATCTTGGTGTATGTCGTGGATGAGTTGATCCAAGTTATATGGTGTATACCACCAGCTACACACCATGTTATCCATTTATGGCCACCCATGCTACATGCCATGGGACTTGACATATACCTTTCTTGAAATATCACATGTTACATAGAATGTAAAGTTATATACACACCATGCACTTAATATGATGTTGTGTCACTTGATTGGTATTCAATAAGGGATATGTGTAATAATTACATAAAATATTTTTTTACCACATTTATTCCATGATTATCTTGAGTTCAAAACTTTAAAACTACTAAAATTTAGTTTAGAACAATAATAATCTTGATATCATTGTCAGCACCCAACACCAAGCTTTAAGAAAAGTAGGATATACTATTTAAATATAATTATTTAAATTTTACTATTATAACCTAGATATTAAATTAGAGGTATAAAAAGGAATAACCAAATTATAATATATAATAGTTTAATATAATTCAAATTTATTGATTAATACACAATAAATTAGTACTCAATTTTTAGTAAAGACAATTTATGCTTCAAATATACATTTTTTTTTCAAGAATGGGTTTTATTGATTTTTGTGAGAAAATATTATAATTAATTTATACCATTTATATAAATTTTATTTTAGATATATGATATCTTTTTTTTGAAATCAGAATTGGAAATTTATCTTAGGGTAAAATATTTGGATTTTTCTGAATGGATTTATTTTTCAGTGAATAGTGAAAAATATTGATTTTATTGAAAACCACCTTTTATTTTAATTTATTTATAGAGTACCGTTTTTTTAGAATTGGTTTCAAAATTTCATTAGTTATTTTAAATTAAAAATAACCCAATTAATTTCATTATAATTTTCATTATTCTTAATTTTTGAATAATAAAATTTTAATACATAAATTTTTTTTTTCTGGGAGACCATTTTTGTCAATTTTAAGGATTATTTTAAAAGTAATTTATGTAACTTATAGGGATTGAATTTAGTAAAATTTATTCCATATTTGGAATCAGAATACCCGAATTTGATAAATTGGTCCACTCTGGTATCTCAAGAGGTTGCAAAAAACATACTAGAACCTAGTGCTCAGCCTTCACTGACTAACATTTAAGACACTGAGAGATGAACTCAGCAACACTCTACCTCATTCTGACACACCAAAATTACCTCTAAAGGTTCCTATACATCTTACCCACAACAAGATGTACAAATTAAGGAGAAGTGTGAATCTACCTATTCACCTCCTCTCACATCTTGACTGAAACCACTACCTGTCCTTAGAAAAGGATGACATGATTCTCTCCTTTAGATAATCCATATGGTGAATATATTAAGGATATTTGGTCATATATAACCTCAACATAAATTTATCCCAACTAAACCTCACTCACAATATGAAGTAGCATAGGGGTTAACACCATTGATTGTGGATAACATGCACCCTCCTCCTCTACCATGGTGAGTTGCAATGAAGCTAACTTCTCAGACACCTCCTCCACCAGACAAGAATGGGACTTACCACTAAGGGAATATGACACCGTATTTCCATTACCAGGACTGTATACTATCTCAATGTCATAGTCCTGTAGGGATTCCAACTAGTTCTCTTGTCTCAGGTTTAAATTTCTCTGCATGGAGACATACTCGAGACTCCGATGGTCTGAGTAAACAACAAAACGTTCTCCTATAATATAGTGCATCCACATCCTCAGATTGAAGACTATTGATACCAAATACAGATTTGGATTCACATATTTCTTCTTGTGGGTTCTTAACTACCTTAACCCATATGCTCTCACTTCCTTCCTCTACATCAACATGCATCCAAGGCCATCTCCAGAGGCATCGTAATACATTACGTAATCCACCCCCATACAGTAGTCTCAAAACACATGCACTATCGATAATGAGCCTCAAATACCCAAATGGTTTGTGAAACTACTTGGTCTAGGTAAAATACTTCCTTTTCCATGTTAGGGAAGTTAAATGGGCTGAAATCCTGGAGAAGTATTCCATAAACCTCTTATAGTACCCCACCAATCCAAGAAAACTCTGCACTTCTAAAATGATCTTGGCTGGATCCTATGAAAGAACTACATTTATCTTAAATGGATCCACAACTAATCCAGGATCATATATTTCATACCATAGAAAATGAAACTCAAATATCTATAACTATCACTTCATGAGATTAACACAAAGCTGATGCTCCTAAAGTAAGTATAGGACCATCCTAAAGTTATCTACATGCTCCTCCTCCAATGAATTGTAGATGAACGTGACTTTAGTGAATACAAAAAAAATTTATCCACAAATTCCTTGAATATCTAGTTCATTAGTTCCATAAACATATTGGGGGAAATTATTTACATAAAAAGGCATCACTAAGAACTCATAGTGTCTATAGCGACATCAAAATGCCAACTTCGAAATATTTTCCTCGCATACCCTCAATTGGTGGTACCTGAACCTGATATTGATCTTTGAGAACCATATGAAACCTCAAAACTAATCAAAGAGGTTGTTTATATTCGGTAAGGGGTACTTTTTCTTTATCATGGCCTAGTTTATGGGATGATAATCAATACAAAACAGTAAGCTCACATCTACCTTTTTCATGAACCAAATCAGTGAAATAGAGGAGGACACAATGGGACTGATAATAACTTTCTCTAAAAGGTCCTTGGGCTAAAACCTTAGCCCCCAATGCTTGATAGGGTCCATATGATATTCTGTAGAAGATATTGGAGTGGTCTGAGGGTGCAAGTCAATGCAAAACTCCACCTGCTGCCTCCAAGGTAGTCCCAAAACATCCATAAGAAAGACTTATATATAATATTTGATGATTAAAATAATCCATATGCCTAAATATGTCACTAAAACAAGTGTTAAAATATCCAAATCATGGGTTATGGGTTTTATATTCCTAATCACAAGACCCAGTAAATTTTTCATGATATCTTTCTCTCCCATAGGGGATAATCCAATATTATCTGTTTGTAGGTGTCTAACTCTTCTTTAATGATAGTGAATCTAGTATCAGAACATGTAAAATGAGTCCATACCTATGATGACATAATAATATATCATCATTATGACCATGATTTCCCATTAGAAACTATCTTCACCAAGTGATATCTTATACTTTCGAAAGACATGTGATATCAGTGAAACATTCCCCATAGAAACTTATAGCCAAATATTTTGGGAAAAATTCTCAACTAAGAGCTCTAGAACATGAACAAGGGGTAAGGAGATGAATTTATGACTCAAAACTATGACTATTATTATTAAATAAAGTGTTTAATAACCACATATCGTACTTTCAATCATCTTGTGAGCTGTCAGGTTATAAGCCTCCATAGACTATAGCTACCCACGAAACTGATGATCAACTATGGGAGCCTAGAATGGCCTGCATAGTGGTAGTGGTTGAAATATATCATAATGTCTTCCACTGCTAGAATATTTTCTTCTAGGATCCCATCCTTCTCCTCTACAAGCTTTGACTCCCTCAGGGATGCGCTAACTATGTTTGAGAGAACCATGATAATGGTGTTGCCTCTAGAGTGGTGGTCCATGTTCTATCTTCCTTCTATACTCAACACATCAGGTTGGTAAATAATGTTCCATTTAAACTCTCTAATTAGATAAATATAATTTCTCTTTATTGGGAATCTTGTTCGTTTGTGATATCCCCGGGCCACATGACCATGTGCTTAAGTCGGATTATGTGTACCCCTCTTGTGCCTCAACTCATGTCATCTTCCAACCTCTATGGATGAATGATACCTAATATTACTACTAAAGGAACCATCCACATGGAGTCCCTTACATATGAATCTATCTATCACTAGAACCCACTCAATCACTCCATCATATGTGAGAATGAATAGGGTGCCACACTGGAACATATGTCTCTATGGATAACATACCTGAACTTAGACACATAGAAGTAACCATCTTGAATCATAGTGAGGTAGTACCAAATAAGGAGAGTGAACCACATAGAATACTCAAAAACTACCATCCCTCCCCGATAAAGCTTTAAAATCTCCTAAATCCAAACAGAGTATAAGTATTATGGGCAACACTCCTCACAAAACAACAATTATAAGTAAAAGTATGATAGTGCTGACTCATCATGTGTTTGAGTGACTAGAATACACCAGTACCCAGTTGCTCCATAAAAACTACTAGATTCCACGGAAACCATATGATCATTCAGGGTCTGTACAAGTCTAGAAACTTAGATCACTGACGCAATCCAATCCTCCGCTGCCTGGAGATTTGGATCACTGTGGAACTTTAAAGTCCTATGGTGTTGGAACTCATAGAGCGTGTTAATCCTATGAACATCCTCAACCATATAAGCTATTATAATATTCTTCTTGATAGGTGGGGGTGATTATAAATTCCCATATAGAAGAGAGATCCCATGATATGGACCTAGAACTGAGGCATCATAAATCATTGTATCGTCATCATGATCTCGAATTGGAAACCTGAATGATTGTATTCTCAGAGGCATCTTGAAAATTAATCAGGATGTATGGTGTTCATATGAGCATATATATACATGGGTATTTGACTCAAGAATGATAGTCAATGGGATCAATCCTATATGATGCATGTACCAATGTTCTCTATAACCAATTTATTATTATTACAATTAAAAAAATAGGTAGTAAATGTCATGGGGAATGGATACGTATTCCACTGCACCAATATTGGGTTCCGTGGCCTGAAATCTATTCTCAAGAAACATTAACATTATTTCCTTAAATTCCCTACAAAACCTAATACGGGTAAAAACTTTAAAGACCAACCTAAGTTCGAACCACCTCTGATACCAAGTTGTAATGACCCAACCCACTAGGGCCCACATGGATGGAATAAGACCAGGTTGCCGTAATCCCAATATCGCATCCATATTCTAGGGGATGATGACAAGAATTGAAAAGTCATAACTAAAATGGATGGACTTCACATAAAGTACATATATTCCTATATTGAACCATTTAAATGCAGAATTATAGATGAATAATATTAAAAGATATTGATATCTAGAGTAAAACACTTGCATGGAATAACTAGTAGGTAATTCAAAAGAGTACAAAAAAATAATATGAAAAGTAAAGGGATAAAAAAAACTAATTAGAAAATCTGCCCCAAACTGACAATAAGTATAAAATAAATAAAGTTAAGATACCATGACTCTTAATCTATACGCCCATACCATCTTATGAGGAAAAATTCACCCAAGTATCCCTAAGCTCATCCAATACCACTGACGATCTATCTAATATTTGTATAAGACATGAATTATGTAGGAAAATCCTATTTATGGGTGAGTATATGCATACCCATTAGGATGCCCTGAAAACTGAATAGGGGAAATAGGAGACATTATATATGTATTCAACTTAAAACAAATATATAGGGGAACAAAACCAAAAAATGAAGATATATACTCAAATAATATACCCCGATGAGAAAGAAAGGGGATTTCCATTTTATATCCTAGCCTAGGATGATGCGTCAACCTGTATCTCCAATGGTCTATTATCGATTCACAATATCTCGTGTGTGTTTTCAAAGACGTCATGGGGAGGGTCCACACCTCTCCACTGCTCCATAGTCCAATGGAGTATAAATTTTAAAATATAGGGGACCCATTCCATAGTATGACATGGAAGATTCCACTCAATAGATAGGGGACCCGTGCTTGTGTAGGGGAAGGCTATCTTTATATCTATTTATAAAATATGGAGGAATGGTTCCCTAGTGCAACAATGGAGTACCATATATGTGGATAGAGGAACCACACCTTGGTGCGATAGGAGAGTGACATCTTTAAATCTTTACTAAAAGTATGGAGGATACATGCACTAGAGTGTTAGGGAAGTATCACATATGTATCTATACAATGAGTATATAAGACCCATGTCCTTGCAAGACAAGATAATAACATCTCTTTGGATGGAGGACACCCAACTATGTGTGACTAGGGAGTGCTATCTCCATGTATATAAAACACATTCCCTATTGTAATAGGGGATTGCCACCTCATTATCTATACAATGAGTTTGTAAGATGCACACCTTGGTTTGAAAATAGATTATCATCTCTATCTAAACTCTCTGATGATCCTTTCCGATCACTGTCATCATCATGAATTTCATAAAGAATATTCATGTCCTTAAAATCTCACATCATATCTCAAAAAATACTAAAAATGATACTAATGAATTCTATACATAAAAGCACTCATGATAGGATACTCATGGGCCAAAATCAAAGTCAAAACAAAAGAGATACCACCTTTGTATTTGTACAATGATTATGGAGGACCCCCTCCCTAGTGCAATACGAGAGTACTATCTCCATGGATAGAGGACCCACTCGCTGGTGTAACAGGGGAGTACCACCTCTTTATCTGAACAATGAGTTTGTAATACTCACACCTTGGTGAGACAATGGAGTACCATATATGTATTAATTCTATGATGATCTTTACCAATCACTATCATCATCGATAATTTCTTAAAAAATCTTCATGATCGAAATAACTCACATCATATCTAAAAACAACTTAAAATGATACCAATTAATTATATGTGGAAAATCACTTAGGATAGTCTACTCATGGTCCAAAATCCAAGTCAAAACAAATGATATAAACATGGAATAAGTTCCTAGGAACAAAATTTGATGTGTGACCTAACCTAACATCCTGGTCATGTCATTGAAAACTCACATCTCGCTTCCATATATCACAAAAAGGCATGTAAGGGTACTGCATAGCATATCTATGCCTCTCAGGGCTAAGCCATGTGCTCATATCCATGACCATGTCCTTTGGTCCATGTCCATGTACCTGACCCTGTATCTTACTATGTAATTAGCTATGTGCCAACTCGGGTACCTAGCCATGTAACTAGCCATATACATAGTTGTGTCCACGTGTCTTGACATTTCCATTCTAGTGTTATCCCATAGTACATGTTGGGATGCCATCACTGGGTCACATGGTGTGTGGGGGTCCCACACAGAGTGTGATACTTCTATCCACTTGAAAACCCTCTCCACCAAATCCAGGGTACTACATGATGAGTATTCATCCCAATATAAGCCGTGTAGTTGGGATTTTTTTCTTAACTGTAGATCCATCACACAGATCCTATATCTACCATTTCTACTACCATTCATGTATGTTTTACCTATAAAATCTTCTGAAACCATAGGAACCATCACCAACCATCAATTTCTAGGCTCTAGTCAAATCACATGTACTAGGCTGTAGTACCTCCCCTATCTCCCATATCCACCATGTCCCTAAATACATGAAGGAAAACCCAAAATTAATCTTGATAAATTCAAAAAATACTGATTTGATAATCGTTCACAAATGCACCATGAATCTGGGGGTCCAATCACACTCAAACCAACTTGGAAATGTCAAACTATGCACCTGTAGCCCTATAGAAAAGAATGCAAAGAATAGGTTGGGAAAGGCACAATAACAATGGTTCATCAATAACTAGACAAGTTTTCTTGTTCAATGATATTGGATTCGGGATATTCATGGTGAAAAACCTGACATAATGATGAAAAAATCGAATAAACTAATTACTTTGATACACAGGCTCATGTGAAGGATTAAATTAATAAAAGATCATAGAATGTGAGATAAGAACATTCTCAATATTTTAATAAAGGGATGAAATAGAAATTTATGAACCACAACTCATTATTGGACAATTTGTTTTGTATAAAATGGTCCCCAATTATGAGGATTATATGTTGCATATACTATCTATCAATTCACCTCAATCTGATCACCGGTCATCATACAATATCTATTCACCAACAAAGAATGAAGAAACCTATTCTCAATGATCCCTTAGTTATGCAGCTAAAACTAGAGATTTTCCATGACATGATACTTATAGATGGAAATAGGTTTTATTTATTAAATGAATTAATTAAATAGTTTAATTCATTAATTCACTTAACAAACCCCCCAACAGCTGCCTCACCTGAACATCTGGCACCGACCAACTTTTGGTTGAACCTAGAGTAAAACCCATGTTATAGATTTAATAGTGGTATCATATTTCTAATTCAAAACACCATTAAGAAGATATTTTATTATTTATAGAAACTATATATGTGTGATATAAAATATATTTAATATTTTCATAAAATTTACACTAGGATCACCCTCCCACAAAATCACATGTTGTATCAGTTCCTAGCTCTGAAAATATTTATTAATATATTTCAAAGTCTTACAAGAAAAAAAAAATATTCTCCATAAGACCACTCCATGGGAACTACCTACCCCAAACTATCAAGATTTCCTCCATATATGTGTGATATAAAATATTTATTATTTCTAGAAAATATATATGTGTGATATAAAATATATTTAATATTTTCATAAAATTTAAACTAGGATCATCAGACCAGAAAATGACGTGTTGTATCAGTGCCTAGATATGAAAATATTTATTAATATATTTCAAAGTCTTACAAGAAAAAAATAGAGGCTCCATAAGACCACTCCATGGGATCTACCTGCACCAAACTATCAAGATTTCCTCCATCCACTCACATACTACATAATCATCATTTCAACTAAAAAACCACCCATTTGCCCACACCAACTTACTTTCCATCTACCATGATCTTCTAAATCAAACACCATCAACCAAACCATAAAAATTACATTACACCGTGGAATCATTATCATACTAATACCACTACAATTTAAGTATAGGACCTCGTACTCTAATTCTAGCATCACCATATCCACCAACCCTGAAACTATCAACTATCTTATAAGGAAAATGCTCCACTTTGAACCCAAATAACTGTCTACCTTCAACCTGATGGATTGGTAGATGAATTGGCCCATGGTTGATGAAACCATGAATTAGATGCTTTCTCAAGTAGTTCCTAAGGTTCCAGTGTCATTGGAAATCCAACTCATTTTTGTTTGTTATGTTAGTTTTTTTACATGGTGGAATTTCAATGGAAGTGTACATAGTGGATTTACTTGAGTAACTTTCCTTGGAGTGGGGTGGTGGTCTATGAGCTTAAAGATACCTATTATATAACTGCTTGATTAATACAAACACACTTAGTCTATGCTAGCTATAAAATATCTATCACATGTGAATGTGAAAAAATGGATAGTTCACATTTTTCCTATCCACTCAGGTATTGTTCTTATACAATATTTGAGAATGAGTCTAAGTTTCATTCCAAGTCCCATCCACCTGTGATCCCCACTAATAGAGATGATATAAAAAATTTATTTTCATCGTATACCACCACCTGAGTTTCATCTCACAATGGGTTTGAACCATGATAATTTCTAGTCCTCTTATACTTGGTCATGTACCTTTCCATTCTCATGAACACAATATGGATAAGAGATGAACTATCTCACAATATTCTAAAACCAACTCATATACCACTATTTTTAATAGAAAAACAATCAAAAACTTAGGAATGGATTCTACCCTAGGATTTAACAAGTCAACATTGAGGTTCCAAATGAAACCATAAATATTATATATTGGGTTTCTTCATCATATACTCCCTAGTTCACCTATGATCCATTTTATGAGAACCCAACTATACAAACCCACCCAGTTCAGTATGGAATACATATCAGATTTCCTATTGAATTATCAAACCTTTATAAAGTTGTTCCATCTTGCTGTCAGGCATTGAACACCAATACATTCTCAAAAGAGTTGGGTGACTTTGTCCATAACCCACCACATGTTACTCTTTTAGAAGGAATAAAACTCAAATAAACTACAAAAATCACTCTGTTCCCAATACTTGAACTTGAATTGAATGATTGAGCTAATAAACCAAACCATCAATGACTTCAAAATGAAAAATATCATCCAAAATACCACAAAGACCACCACCATGTAGAGATGACATCAAGAAAACTTTCCTATGACCATTTCAGATTAGTGGAAAACCATCACTATTAAGTTATTGAAATAATGTGGATGAATGATTGAACATTTTTCCAAACCAATATATAAATCATCTACAACCATTTAATGGAATTTAATTCTAATACAATGTGGATATTGTGGTAATTTTGTTCATATAGTATAATTGGTGAGTTGATTCATTTGACTCAAGAGGCACTTAGGTTCAAGAATTGGGAATTTACTAAATGTGTCACCCCTTGTGTTAGTGGAGTGGTGCTGGTAGTAGAATAAATGACTACTACCTTCTTATGAGGGATTTGACTATCTTTCTCATAGGGATGAAAATAGTCAAGGTGCATGTGGTATTACTGTATAGCTTAGGGGATCATAGAATATGAATCAAGAGTTCATTTTTATTAAATTCTATTTTGGATATAGCTGGGTTGTCGTTACACCATTCATGCAGTTTACAACTTATGAGATAAATAATTTCACTTCCTTCAAGTAGTTAGGTTTACTACCACCTTTTACCACTAGGTTGATATGACTGGGTACCCTCTACTTAGTACCCAACTACATAGGCTCTATAGCACAAGGTAGGTGTAAGACTCTATATGTAGGTTAACCTCTTAAAAGAGTCCCATGTTTTTAATAAACACTCACTTCCCCCATTAATTTGTCCCCACTTACTAGATACGTATATCATTGGTGATCTAAATGGATTGATCTATCCAATGAACTAACAAAACAAGTGGTTCAGGTGCTTACCAAGTTCCTTCTAAATAGGTTTTTTTGTAAAAAATAGTATACTATATTTGTACATGAATGTCATTTGTTGGTATAATCATCTATTTTTTGGATTTAATTGATGTTTCCACTCATTTTTGTTTTTAATTTATGCTTTCTATAGACCACAGACTTCCACCATCAAGTCTAATACACTGATAGAATAGTTGTAGTGGATTTGGCCAATCCTTCTACCATGGCCCTTTACCCCCCAAAAGTACCATTGGACGAATTTAAATCCCCCCCACATTCATCAATTCCATATGAAAGATATGGTGTTAGAAACTGTAAAATCAAGTACACTCACCTCATTATAGATATATTCATGTAATGGTGTTAGTGGATGAGCCATAAAACCTATGACTAGTCACCCCCTATACCTCAACCCTTCCCATTATGAAATTAAACCACCAACTAATATATATATATATATATATGTGATTCAGATATGAAATATACTAGTGCAACGACCAACCCAATTTCAGCAATGCTGAACAATAGATCCCCATGGATTTTCTATCCACACACCCAACAATTTAATGAGAAGAACATTTCCCTTATCAATAAAAATATCATGAACTCTACCCTATTCCATTACAGAATAAGCTGTGATAGGACCTACTACCTTGGATGGGAAGGCTGAAGACCACCATAAATTATAGAACACATGTTTATTAGCATTTCACTTTCTTTATAATAGATCTTTCACTCTTGAATACACCCATTAGCAAAATTAGTGCTAAGGGACTGATTCACTCAAAAATTCTAACCACACATTGAAACCATGATCTAATAATAGAGATCCCTATAAAAACATGATTGAAATAATATACTCATGTAAGTATTATATATTCTAATAAAATCCAAAGTGTATAATCTAAGTTGCTACAATATATCAATAGAACATACTGCTGTTGATTACACCATCGTTGTCGTATTGGTTGATCCATTATAGAATCGTCTCATCGCTTTGGTGCACCAGTTATAGACCCATGAAATTGTCAGTTTGAATATTCCCTTGACCAGCAAACATTAATTCTTTTGATCATGCTTATGGATATTTCCAAGACAACCTCGTAAACTAGATCTGACACTCCCACATATTTGTGCACTAAGATAATTTCTTAGTGACCTTGGCTAATGATATGGGATCTTTCCCTCTTGATTGTGGATATTCAAACCAATCCGTCTATTTTGTACCACTGATACAAGGATAATATTTAAATATAGTACCCATAGAGTCAAACACCTCAAATCATCACATATTCATTTTCAATGCCAATGCAAAACCACTTTATACCATGATATATTTTTTATTTTTGGTAAAAACTAATAAAATAGTTTTTTAAACTATATATCTCTAATTTTGGATGGATTATCACCACTAGACACTAGTTCTCCTAGTATTTTCCCACATACCTGGGCATGGTCCACCAATTCCAACTAGATAGTGACCTTATGTATATAGCTAGCTCAATTAGTTTTGAGTAAAAATGAATCACATTCCAATAGATAGTAGCATCATTATGTAGTAGATATAGATACATTTCCCATTGACTCATTGACCCATCATAAAAAAGGTATTGCATTTGGAAGTGAGTGAGTGACCAACCACTCTAATTGATCCAGTGAATTGTATTTCCAAAACATTGTTAGTGACTTATATGTATTTCTAAACAATATCAGAATTGGTGTTCTATTTCACAACCATAAGCATCTGGTGGGTTCTGGTTAAAATACCCCTTATGGTGCTTTTTGAACTATTTTTTTGACAGATGAATTTGATATGTTAAAAATTGTAGATGTTATTTCCCTATGTTTCTACAGGTTATCATAGGAAATATATAATTCAAAAACACTACATACTAATTCTTGATGATCCACTCTGAATTGTTATAATGAATGTGCAGGATTTAAAATTTATGGAAAGATCATTTAAAACCATCAAAACATCCCTCTAATCACCAACCCAATATCTCAATTGAATGAGGTGATAGTTGTATCACTTTTGAGAAAAATTCATATAATTTCATTAGACTTATATATCATCTTCCACCAATACTGATATTTTACTTTCCAAATGTTGGACCTATAGGATGATAAATTACTAGGGAATAATGTATTCTTACAAACCACATGATCACACTCACCCCATAGTGATCACTCACTTATATTTCAATGTTCTACATAGATTGAGTGGATATATCTAGACATATATATTCACTAGCTCTGATCTATACCCCCATTTCCATTAGTAATGATTCCCACACCCATTCGATTAACCCTTAGATGTCATGTTTCATGGCAGATGGATTAACCTGTCATCACCATAAAAATTGTGCCATCCTACAAAGTTACCACAAGATGTTCTTGGTTTCCCCCATTTTCTATAGGTAGATAATGTGGGGGTCAGATGTTTCTTTGTGAGATTTCTCACACACTCTAGTAGAGCATGCCCCATTCCCCATTATATCTTCTTGATGAAATCATATAACTCATTTGTTTTGAATCCTATATTGAAACATCCACTTGTATGATAGACAATGCCCCATTTTTATGTGACTAATCAAGAGAACCTCACCCATAATCCTTTAATGCCACCAACTACAGTCCCATAGGCATATAAATTACCCAATTTACCCTAATTTTCTGACCATTTAAGGAAATCCAAGAACCCACCATGTCTAAGTAGCAAGTGGAGACAAATATAGAGGAGTGGATTCTATTGGTTGAAACCAAAGAACCCTGATTGAATAGATTGATCTTAAGAAAAGTTCTAGGTGTTTTGGTTGGGGTGATCCTAGTTTTATAGAGGTATGCATGTCCCTACAGTTCATTCCAGACACTCATTGTGATACTTAATGTATCCCATGCTGGAGCCCATGTCTGGTAAGGAAAATACCTAGAATACATGAAGTATCCAAATTTTTGATGTTTCCTATATGAGATTCTTCCTAATAAAGTGTACCCAATGAGTGAATATAGTGTATGTTCCAACCGAGTCAGCTGTGCACCTTTAACTATCCACCATGACATAATGCACCCATGATGATGGAATAGTAGATAATGGGGGTTAGTATCCTTTTTGGGAATTCCTCTTACACCTTCAGGATGATGTGTTAAGGAATTGGATGAAATACCACTGGAGAGACCAATTATGATACCACTTTCTTATATCACCCTCATGTATGATAAGGCCATTCCAGAGTACCAACATTCATTCCCTAATCGTACCTATCTTTTTGGAAGAATACCTCACTCCTAATAAATCACCCAAGTGTTTCACTATCTGGTCATCACCCCATCATCAACTACCACACATGAAGCTAACCCATATGAATTTTATCATTTTTATTTCTATTATTAAACCCCTTTATATCTCCACCCTTTGTAATTCTAGTACTAATACCTAGAACAATGAAGTTTCAAGGCTGTAGATGATAACTGTCGGAGCAGTTGAATTGGAATTCAATATATTACCATCCTATAGAATCGTATTTTTTTTATCATGATGTATATACAATTATCAGGGACCATTTTTCCATGCCAGTATTTGAATAGAGTACCCATGGATTTGAATGAAAATGTTCCTAGCTACCTCCCATATGGACCTACCTTAGGGTACACCACCTACTAAACAATAGGAACAACTAGACTTTCATTTAGTGGTTCATGTCATTAATACTCCAAGGTCAAGATGGAATCAAACTAGAAATCTATAATGAATACCTAAAACCATTGGATTTATCCATCCACGAGTAGTTCCACTTTTGAAGATAGCTCAAAATCACATTCCCTTTTCATCATTCATGGATCCTCCAACATGCAGCAACCGATTTAATTTATTTCAGAATATATTATCTTATTATATATATATATAGAAAATAAAAGAGGATATTTTGTTATCTTCATTATGGTTTCCAACCTTCTTGACCACAAAGTAGAGCCTAGGTTTTTTTCAACTGGTAGAACTGATGCACAAACCCTTGGGGAAAGTAACTGAGGTGGTGTGATAGGGGTGAAAATATAAAATATATTGCAATCTTCCTAGACCAATATCACCTGTATATATTCACCCAATATACCATTAGTTCAATGGGGGAATGGATAGATAATAATGGATCACAATCCGAAAGGGATCTTTGGAGAAACCACTTTGGAAGTGCATACTATGGGATCCAACCAGAACACCTCAAGCCAATGATGGACTAGTGAATAGTTTTACACCACCATAATGAGATGAATATATGTGGGGGAAGTGATTGAACTACAGTATTGAAAAAATATTTACATAAAATAATGAATGAGACATGGAAAATACTCAAGGTTTCCAACCTCTTAGCAGTATATGGGAAACCAAACGTGGTATGTTTTTTAGGTTATAGGATCATAATGAGATGGGAAACCGGGGGGAGATGTGAAGGAAGGAACACCATTAGAGTGTGGTTATAAAAACCCTAACATGAGATATTGGGGGTTTCACCACTAACATATTTAGTGTAATTGAGCTTGGGAGGCCCCATATATAAGGAAAAACTAATGGTTGACTTGATACACTACCTTGTTCCACCACTAGGACTAGTGTGGTACAAGATATTTTCAATAATATTGTTATTTAGTGAGATATTACACTTCTGGGTTACCAAATGAATGGAAGTTAGTTTTTTTGAGGTTATAATTTCTATTATAAGAGTGGCCAAAGTCTAGGTTTAGAACCCTAGTTAACAATCTATTACACCCGATTATATTTTATTGTCACAAATAAGTCATAAAAACCCATCCATACTATTGGTGATCCAGACATTGGTGGAACATAGATTCCAGTGATCCAATTAAGAAAGAGAGATTTATAAATTCAATAATTGAGAATTACTAGGTTCTCATGAACCATGGAAGACATAGAATACATGATGTATTCCAGTATGATGTTTTGTTTTTCCCATAATTAGTTCATCCCTATTTTTCATTATGGAGTTGATGATGGAATTCCTTAGTTCATTGGAGTCCCCAACTCACCATATCATAGATCTCCCATGGAAACTAAATAAATCATTTTCTATATGAACTTTTCCATATTCAGTACTCTATACTAATAATACTGGTATTGAGTTATTGAGTTTGATATTACATCGGAAAACCCAACCCATAATAGAATTTCATTTCTCATTGTTGAACCCCTACATAGAAAATCACTATCATCTTATATTGAAAGTCTAAGAGTTTCTCTTTATGACCATTATATTACCTTTAGAGATATATTGGACATATGATCCATCAATGAACCTTGAACTCCACTAGATTATGATCCCCCACCAAACATCCATCCATTCAATCACACCCCATGGGGACCATGAATTGATGGATGATGGAAAGAAAAATGAGTGCTTGTTTTTTCCAGTATGATAGTTGGTGTTTTACCTAGATTGATGGAGCTTCATTTATGATTTCCTTAGTCATATTCCCTATTTAAACTCAAAATAAAAAAATAATTCCACCCTCTCATGATCCCCCACTTCCCATTATCTTTTGGAGGAGGTTCCATATATATGAAGTGAAAACCCATTTCAACATCTTTAAGATAGTGTAGTTCATGGTTCTCTTAGTGCAGTACTGCCAAATTGGCCAACTCAAACCACCAATTCAAAATATGACCATATCTCTGCATAAATGCATTGATATGCATGAAATTATCAATGTTTTTTTATTACAAATGATTCACCCCAAAAAATTCTCAACCTCAACTCCAAACAACCACCACCACCATCGTTCTATGATAACTATAAACTAGAACGGTGACTCACTGATTCTACCCAACCTAGGTAGAAATTTCTTATATTAGAAATGGAATGCCAATGAATATGATATTTTTTATTAGGGAAGGTTGTTTCACAATGTGTAATAGTGGGAAAACATAGAAATATAATCCAATGGGCATAAAATAGTGATGAGTTTGGGTATTAGTTCTCGGGAATTATGGGAAATGCGTTACCCATCCATCCATCATCAAAATTATCCTTTGATCCTTTCCATATCAACCATACTACTTTTTGAGGAATATATACCATATAGATAACCAAGTCTAAGATCGACTATAAGGTAAAAATTTCTATGATTTGGAATACCAAATTGGTAGGCCTCACTATAGTGGCTGGGATTAGTAGAAATACCAATACAAAATTATGAAGGGAACCTAATACTTTTAGTTCCCATAAGTTCAACAATAACCTAAAAGATCTAGTATGTGTGTCGATAGTCAATACGATGGTACATGAAACATGGATTGATATAATTGGGAATAACACAAAGATGATAAAATAAAGGAACAAAAATTTGATGGACAATGTCAGAAGGTTTGCTGGGATATGTATTTTCATGCATTTGATCAAGTATGTGGTGAAGTGGTTGGCCCACATAGAAGGAACGAAACAATAAGATGATAGAAGAAGGGTCAGATTTTGGTATTGAAACACCATTAAGTGACTAATACACAAATGGATAAAGTGAATATATCTCGATCTACAGCCAAAAAATAAAATTAGAACAATGAAACACCACATTTGATGCACCAATAGAGGAAATACAAAGTAGGACATATCATAAGAAGAAATTTCAACAATAGTTGGTAAGACAATAGTTGATTTGGAAAGAAAAAAAATGAGAATTTCATACGACTATATACCAATTTGGCTATTGAAGATATGAACTCTCCCTGGTTCCAGTAACAAATCAACCATATCCACATAAGGTAACCTAATATACAAACTAAACATATTCTCACATAATCTATTCAATATTTTCTTTCATGATACTCACATAGTCTATGGGATCCAAGGGTATCATTTATATGATATAGTTCTTGGATTAAACATTCACTATTACCTTTAAATATATATTTGTGGAAATTAGCATAATCATGTGTTTCAATGGATAAAACAACTAGTACCCCATTTCAACCATTGGATTATGGTGATGGGGTTAGAAGGGCTGTTTTTGGCTGCTCTAGTGTCACCATTCCTTCACAGTAACAATGTACATTGATATCATATAATAATAGAGTGTCAAACCATATGTTTTATTGATCTAGTTCAACATTGAATATTGGGAATGCGACAAAAAAATATTATAGGCATTTTAAAACACCAATAAACTCAAAACATTCCAACCACCCATTCTTTGATCCATCATTTGAGATGACTTCAAGAACCAATGCTTCAATACAATATTTGGTGGGGTTTTAATGGATAAATAATCCAATGGTATTGTTATTTTTTAATTCTAAACTCATAGGTTTCTTAACTAATGGAATCATACATACATTTAATACATTAATATCGATCGGAACATTCACTACAGAAAAGACATGACTTTGGGCCCACTGGACCAGGTTTTGTACACTCAAAAGTGTTTTAAAAACATGGTTAATTCTTATAGAATACTACTAGGGTGGTGGACTTAAAATGTGTTATTTTTTGAGACCTTATTTTATAATATCCACTTTATTCACTTATATTAAGAATAGTTCTTCAAAAATTGAATCATCGATTGGTCAGATTGTTGATTTTATTAAGGAAAGATTCTTGAAGAGTGCTCATATCTTTGATATTCTCCTTTTTTCTCATAATAATATTACATAATTAGCTATGAATGATAGTTATATCTCATTACCTTGTTATTTTAGCATCTCTTATCTGGTTGAAGCTCTTACATCATGGTAAATGGTTCATCCTCATGTGCATGAGTGGTCGATCAAATTCATTTTAATAATAGGTCATATACATCTTCTAAACCTACAAAAAGTGCTACTAAATCCAAGAATATGAGTTCTAAGTGAATTAATCAGCTTGAATTTGATGAAATAATATGGAAATTTTAAAGGATTTAGTTAGATGTTTCAAAAGTAATAGATTATTAGAACTAGACTCCTTACAAACCTCATGACCCATCTTATACCCTTGGTTCATCCACTTTCCCCATATTATATTCCATCTATGTTTTTATAATATATCTATGTTTAAATGAAATATTGTTATTCTATGAAAGGATATTCTATCATTGGGATTGTCAGGTTGAAGGCCTTCTATCTATTTTCTTTATATGTCTTCTTATAGGATTCAAAATTTATTTTGTTGTTTAGTCTAGTCTCACCTGGTCTTTTAGTATCCAAGAAGATATGAAAATGGTATTTTTCATCCAAATCTTAGTTATAATTTATTGAGTTTTATAGGGGTATGATATTAAACCTCATTTATATACAGGTTATCATAGTCTGGCTAATCGGTAAGGCCCCAGTCTGTCAACTGAAAATCAATCCCTTTCTTTTTCTCAAGAATTAATCATAGTTTCTCCCACGAGACTTCTCTTTCTAATAATTATATTCAATTAAATGATCTATCTATCTAAAATTTGAATAAAATATATCCAAACTATTTCATTCTCTTGAGGATAGAAGAAACCTATGTTTCTAGTATCAGAGTATATAGAATAGATAGAGAGATATTGTTGTTACCAAAAGCCTTAAATAAAGGGAGTTCACAACCTATTCTTATTTTATTTATATAATAAAATTTCCAAAATTAAATCATGATAATTTACCAGTTTTAGAATGATTACAAGGTAATAAATGAATATATATCTTTTATTCCCCTTATCTAGGAAAATGGGAAGAGCTCCCATTGAAGCATAAGCTAGATAGATAGTCTATCTCAGTTATGACATTGTACGAGAAGCAAGGATGAGATGAGTCTCCCATTTCAATATTCTTGGAATAGAAAAGTGATGGAAAGACTATATATGGTTATATATACAATATATAGTATGATGATAAAGGAATACACAATTATGAACTAATGATATTAGTTAAGGTGGGATACTTCTTCGAAAGAAATAGAAGATGGAAGGATATGGCCACTTGATAGAAAAGTATGGATTAAGTGCTATGTAAATATTTGTTAAGTATAAAAAATACTTCACATCAATATTGGATGAAAAGGATATCATGGTACATACATGAAGGGAGTTCTAATAAGGAAGGGTAAAGGGATATGGGCCTAGGTGAGGTTATCTACCAAATAATCTATGAATATGAGAAGAATATGTATAGTTTCTAATCAATGTCTTGGTATAATTTACTAACACTTTTAATTCATACATAGAAAAAATCTAGGACAGGTATTATACACTCCATTATCGGGCCTCCCTACACTCATTTCATCACTTCATTCAAAAATAAAGGATTAGGATGTCTGAATAGAAGGAATATAGAAAGATTTAATTTTATATATTTATAGAGTATTGAGTTAGTTGAACTTGAATGAGAAAGTGGGTAATGAATGACTGCTATCATGGGTAACTTGTATAGAAGGGTTTGTAGGGTTTATGTTTTAAATATAAATAAAGGTAGTGTGGAAGACCTTTCAGGGGACAACCAGAGACTAGGGAATGCCTTCTGACTCTCTAAGAAGGAATATTTGAATCAAAAGCATTGGATGTTTGAAGCTGGGAGGTATATATGAGAACAATGATAGAAAGGGATAATCCCATTAGATAAATCATATCGACTAAGTTATTTTCTTATGAGGGACTTCAAGGATTACTTTTTGACTTATCTATTCACCTCCTAACAACACATAAAAATTTATGAAGCCAACCCATTAAAGAATATTGGCATATACATGAAATTATTATCAGAACATATATCTATTTTAAAAAATAAATAATTAAAAAGTTGAATATTTATGATATATTGGTTCATGAATAGTGTATCAATTACATTGGACAATTTTATAGATAAAAAAATTCATGATCTTGAGTTGAACACTTTCTGGGATGGCCCATAGTGAATTGCTGGTCCAATCTCTAAGCCTTGGTAGGGAATCAAGGCACTCCCTAGTTAGTGATCACCAGGTACATGTACTCCATTTAATAATGTTCTCACTCATCAAGTGGTATTCATTGTTATACATACTCATCATGTACCTATTTCATCATACTTATAATTTAGGAGATTCATTAAATTTACAACATACTAGATGGAATGGGGGCACAATCAACAACGATGAGTGGTGGAATAATTATATTACTGATAGAAATGTTTTGAATAATTTAGTAAAAATATTTCAATATATAGTAATACTCTGATTTTATTTTTTTGAATAATACAAGTTTAAGACATTGTCATTGTAGTTTCTGCAGTGACTATCTAATCATCAAACATACTAGTTTACTAGTACCAAGTGAATACCACCAAATATCATTGAATATAAATAGAGTCATATCAAATTTCTCAATATGTTCCTTTTAGAATGGGGTTGGCTATGGAATATGGACTTCCCACCCCTTTGGTATTAGTATTGTCATTGATGGTCGATGGTGTTAGAAATAAAATTCTATTTTTAAGGTTTTCCCCACAGTGAATTATAGTGTTTTTGGGAAAATAAACCATTGTCCTTACTTTACTGAGTTAGATGGTCATCTCTAGTTCTTAAGAACTCAGACCTCTCTAGTACCCACTCCCCCATCTCCGATGAGCTATAGGCTAGATAATTAATCTTAGTCATACTAGGGATTCCATTCGAGTACAAACATCAATATTACAACCATTTGAATAGAAAATAACACATATTCTCATAACTGTACTTGAGCCATCTTTGTTTATCTTACCCTTTGAATTGATGTTGAAGGTGGATGTGACCACTTTCCCAATAATAGAGAAGGGTTACCTCCCCTTCCAATTCATAATTTAATTTTTTGAGGGGACCATACTTCATCACAAAACCTAGAACCTAATAGTTGCTATTCAACTATATCAATGAAATCAAACTTCTAAGTGATATTCCAAATAAATAAGTGATACAATCTCAATAGGCAGGGTTCCGATTCAGCTGCATGAATTTTTATTTCATAGCATGGTGATCCAATGAATATTTTATTTGAAGGTCAATAGAAATTATACTACTGTAATTTAAATTGGGAATAATGTTTATTTCCCAATATCCATAATTACCAATGGTAAACCCAAAACAATCTTGAAGAACCGTAGATGAAATAGCTATCACATAGATCCATGCATGAGTTCACCATCCAATCCATAAAATTTATCAATTATTTCCCACTATACCATTCCATTTGAACCAACCATCATGAAGAGTATACTACTAGTGAAACCAATAGCACCACCCATTCCCAATATGCCCATTAGATGCACTAATATCTCATAGTCATTTGAGAATTTGAGTTGGCGTCACACTACCTATCTCTTCTCTTTGACACCTATTCAACATCATACTCAAAGTTGAAAAGTTGGAAGCCTTTCTTCCCATTATTATTGATATGGTGGCCATGGGTGTATCCTAACAAGAGATGTGTTGATGGGGATTGTTTGAGTTGATAGTTGGATCATAAAAACAAGGCTATAAAAATTTAATGTTCAATAAATTTCTAAGCTCTATAGGTGCCTTCCCTTTAGTTCCACCATTAACATAACCGTTCCAAAAAACCCGAAGTGACTATACCCACTCGTAAGATGACATTTTCACTATTTTTATATCCTTGAATCAACAATAATTCAACCCCTAATACCATAATATCCCACTCAACACTAGTATATGATGCATATGGATGCAGTGGAAGCTTGGCAGTTGGGTGGGGCTGAACTTTTCTTTTTCCATAATCGATGACCAATCGGGGATCAATATGGTGATGAATGCTAGTATCCATAGATTTAAATCAATGATTTAGAAAGAGAGAAAAAAGATGAAAAATCTGAGAAAGAGGATCATTCACATCATGTTTATAATTAATTTAATTATATCTGAATATATTTAATACCTAGGTCTTCGGTACTTTCATTGTTGTTGACCGTTGATTGTTCAGAATGAACCTTCCTGATTGCCTTTGTTGTTCTTGCAAGTATCCAAAGTAGAATCCCTCTAGCAGTGATCCGCATGTTCACTAATGGTCTCCAATCAACACCACTCATTATTTAGTTACTATCACAACAAAGAAAATTTCTTGTGTCAATCATTATTGATCTCTCATTATTCAGTCCTAAATAACTTCTCTTGTTATTAAGAGGGAGAGAGGAGAGGAGTCGAGATATAAAATGTTTTTCTAAAAAATTATCAAGCATCATCAGTGTTGGGAACAATAGACACACCCATCTATTAATCGATATGGGGGTTTATTTACAATATTTAATTGTGTAATAGTGATTAAATACAATTACAACTATTAGAGAAAAACCATGCCACATAATAACAATAACATCACCATTATTTATGCTGCACCAACTAGTGAAAAATGGAACCATAAATGAAATCCTATGCCACATAATTATAACAATATTATTATTATTTTTTTCACCACCTGGATAAATAATATTTACCTACTTCTAAATAATTAATTTATCACCATATATAGTCTTGGTCCGTTCAAACTCCTCTCGCATTTATCAAACACCCGAATAAAATAATTTATTCTCTTCAATAAATATTTTATTTAGAACATAGTAAATAAATATTTATTAAACGTTCAATGAAATAAATAAATATATTTTATTCACAATTTGGAGGGTAACTATTTATTTAATTTATGCGATCACTTTAACTTGAATAAAATTATTCCTCGGTATTGAGAATAATATTTATTCCATTAATTAAATTCAAATAGAATTTAATAGAGAGCACAAAAAACAATTATTGTGTAACCCTCTAGGATTATTTCTTATTGGAAGTAGGTAGGCTTCCCTAAATTCCATGATTACTGTCTAGCAATGAGTCAAGGCACCCAATATAAGGAACTTAAAGTCACAATGATGACATCCACATACGAATTCTCACTATATAATATGATACCTTTGTCACAATATCTCATCAAGCAGGTTTAATGATAGTTTCATCAACCTTTATTCTTGATACGTCATTCTTTGAATACCTGAAATAAACTTTTTGTTACACCATGGCCATGGAATTTATAAAGATGGTTCTATTTAAATCAAAGGGATGAGATATCAACTTCCATAAATGGAAGGTAAATTTTTTTCCTCGACTTATCCATTAATAACTTGCCATTCATGACACACCCAATGTACCCTACTTCCCTACAATATATGGATTGATGATTTTCTTCAGTAAATAAACTTTCACGAGTCATCATACACATTAATGATAATATTAAACTCTAAATACCATTACACTTGCTCATAGATAGGAATATCCGATGACACCAAAACAAGAATAATTCCTACTGGCATCACTTTTCTCATAATATCATATCTTATAGATTACCAAGTTCTAACTTCATGAGAAGAAGTATCATGTGCTTATGAGTAATCACACCTGATGGTCTGTATAATATTTTTCCCATCATAGTATGTCATCCAACCACATTACTATATTTAAGAATATTTTCATAGAACTATAAGGTTCTCATTAAATAAAGGAACTTATATGACCTTATTAATGTGATAAATACTGTAGGACATTATTACATTATAGTCATTCAAAACAATAAAAAATATTTAATACGATGTTTAATATTTAAATACATTAATTATTCATATAATAAATGTACAAAAAGTTGGTTCTTTGAGATCAACTCCCACGAACTACCAATTGGACTAGAGCCAACTACCTACGAATTTTAGTCTACTAGACCTCAATTGATGATCATGTTTCTGCTGATTAAAGGGTTTAGTCAAGGGGTCCGCTACATTGTCTTCAATGGAAATATTACTCACTACAACTTCACCTCTATGAGAAAAACCCCTCAAGAGATGATACTTCTGAAGTATGTGCTTCATCTGCTGATGTGACCTTGGCTCTTTTATGAGAGCAACTACTATAGTATTATAAAAATAGAGTGTGATGGGATTTTAATGCTAGGAACCACATCCAACTCTTGGATGAAGCTACGCATCCAAACTGCTTCTTTAGCTTCCTAAAAAGATTCAATATACTCAGAATCTACTATAGAATCTATGACCACACCTTGCTTTGTGCTCATCCAGTTTAAGGAACCTCCATTTAAAGTTAAGGTGTATCCCTTTGCGACTTCATGTCATCTTGATTAGTCTAGAAACTACCATCTTCATATCCTATGATGACAAGTTCCTAATCTCCTCCATAAACCAATAATACATCCTTAGTATTCCTCAGATACTTAAGGATAGTCTTGACTGCCATCCAATGGCGGTCACTTGAACCATCATGATATCTTCCTACCACACTCAATGCGTAGGAAGCATCTAGCCTAGTACATAACATAACAGACATGACTAACCCAATCACTGATGCATATGGAATTCTTTCCATTCTCTTTCTTTCCTCATGAGTTTGAGGACACATTTTCTTGGAAATATGAATGCCATGTGATGATAGAAATAATCCCACCTTGTATTGTTCTATACTGAATCTCTTTAGTATCTTGTATATGTATATACATTGAATTAGGCCCAGCAATCTCTTAGATCTATCACGATAAATCTTAATCCAAAGAATATATTCTTCCTCACCTAAGTCCATTATGGAGAAGAATTTTTTCAACCATTCCTTAATATACTATAAGACTAGTATTTCATTTACAATAACTAATATGTCTTCAACATATACTATTTGGAAAATGACAACACTCCCACTAAACCATTTGTAGAAACAAGGCTCAGTAAAACAAAATTCTGTTGTGGCTTCATCAAAACGAATGTTCCATGGCCTAGATGATTTCTTTAATACATAAATGGATTTTTTCAACTTGTATATCTTATTGGAATCCTTTGGACTCACAAAAACTTATGTTGTGTCATATAGACATCTTCCTAAAGGTTCCTGTTATGGAAGGCTGTTTTTACATCCATTTTAAAAATCTCATAGTCATGGTAAGAATCAATAGTGAGTAGAATTATGATGGATTTTAGCATTGCAACTGGAGATAAGGTTTCATCATATTCAATTCCTTGACACTATTTAAACACTTTTTCAACTATTCATGCCTTATAGGTACTGACTTGTCCTTCCATGTCCTGTGTCTTCTTGAATACCAATTTGCAACCAATAATCTTTACATCTACTAGAGGATCTACCAAAATCCTGACTTTCTTTTGGTACATAGAATCTATTTTAGAATTCTCGGATTCTTTCCACTTGGAAACATCTGTACCATATACTACTTTTTTATAGTTTACAAGATCATTATTATCAACTAATAATGAGTCAATATCCTCGGTAACTAGAAAAATGTACTATTCTGGTTCTCTAACCTCTCTTATAATTATATGTAGTACTTGTTTCTCTAGAACTGGTGTTTCTTCCATGGGGATTTGTGTAATATTCTCTAGTACCATGTCCTGTATACCTTGATCCTCGACTTCATCAAAGTCTATATCACTCCCACTACCTCTTTTGGAGATGTTCTCCATCTCAATGAATATAGAAGGTCTTGCCACTATAACCTTTTTTTCTGAGCGGTCATATAGGTAATATACCCTTTTCCCTTAGGAAATCCTATAAAGGTATAATTTTTTTCTTAGGTTGCAATTTTATTACCTAAAGAGGTCTTAAAAGATGTTTCGCTTCCCCACACATGTAAATTCGATAACATGGATTTTCTTCCACTCCAAATCTTATATTAAATACCATTTATTGATTTCGTTGATACTTGGTTTAGTATGTGTGCCAATGTTTTTAATTCATATCTCTAAATGGATAATGGAAGAATTGTATAAATCATCATTGGTATCAACATGTCCAACAAGGTGTGGTTCCTCCTTTTGCTTACACCATTCCACTGTGGCATGTAAGGAGGGGTGGGTTTGGATAGGATCCCAAACTCCTGTAAGTAATAAATTAATTCTTGATTAAGATATTCCCTAGCTCAGTCTGAGTGGAATATATTAATATTCTTACCAATATGGTTCTCAACTTCATTTTGGTATTCTTTTAAATTATCAAAAGATTATGACTTTTCACCTTATTAGGTAGATATATCATTATCTACTAATATCATCAGTAAAAGTTTTAAAGTATGAGTACCCACCCCTTTCTTCAATTGTAAATGGTCCAAAGACATCAATATGAACCAATTAAAGAAGGTCTTTGGCCCTTTAACCTTTCCCACTAAATGGGGTTTCAGTCGTTTTTCCTTGTAAACATGCATGACATACACTAAGTGGTTTTATTTCGAAAGAATCTAAATATTAATCTTGATGTATCTTTGTCTAGCATTTATCATTTATATGACCTAGTTGGTGATTCCAAAGTTTGGTGTGGTATGATTAATGTGATGTAGCTTCTTTATCACTTTCTATTACTTGGTTTGTGTAATCCAACCCATAAAGACCGTTATATAAATGTTTCATACCAAAACAAATGCTATCTTTATAAAAGAAGAAGCATTCATTTCCAAACATGATAATAAATACATTTTTATATATTATGGTTATTTAAATAATGTTTTTGGTTAAAGAAGGGACATAATAACAACCCTTTATCACTAAGACCATCCCAGCAGACAATGTGATGTGGAAGTCCCTAATAGATATAACAACAAGTCTAGCTCTATTGGCTACTTGTAGATCTACCTCCCCTTAATAAATTTTCTTGAATCTAATTGGTTATTATATTTGGATATATATGTGAGTACCACAATCTATATATAATAACCAATTTTTAGAAATAGATAAATTGTACGGGATAACAAACACACCTGAAGCTTCCCCTTGCTTCTTTAGTTGGGTGTAGTTTTTCTTCTAGTGTCCCTTCTTGACACATGAAAAACAAACAGCTTCATGTTACCTTTACCCCTTGATCTTCCTTTTCTTGGAAGGGTGTGAAGATGATTTGGGGTTAAATATATTATCCCTACCTTTCCTCTTATTCACCATAATAAAATAATTCTTTTTATGCTTCATGGATTTTTCCACTTGGAGAAGGAGGAAAAGAAGATATGGTAGTGACTTATCAATGTTGTTCATATTTAAATTCACAAAAAACTAAAGAATAACTAAGGGAGTGACGAGAGAATGAGATTGGTACCCAGTTATTATGTGAGTTTAAACCCCAGAGCCTCCAAGCGTTCAATGTAGCCAATGATCTTAACTACATGAGGCCCATCTGGGTAACCCTCTCCAAGCTTACTTTGAAAGAGTTCATTGGAGATCCCAAACCATTCCTCACTTTCTCTATTCGGGATAAGACCATGGAGGTGATCAACCTTGTTATAGGCATCCATGTTTTTGTGAGAATTCATGAGTTAACTAGATATTGATTATAACTTCAAACATTGAATTTTAGATTCTTTCATTCATGTGATTCTCATAGACTAGGAACTATTCATCAGTCACCACTTGGGTAGGCGGATCAGGTGATGAGGACTCTGGCTTGTAAGATTCCCATTCATGGAGTAGAATGACCCGAAGGTGTATAAAGTGTTCCAAGAAGTTACTACCAATGATGATGTTGTTTTTATATAATATTTATCACAGGGATAGTGTGGTTGAAGAGATTGTGATTTTTTTATTCTACAATTAAAAGAACAGATAATTAGTACATTCTTGATTACATTTTATGAGAAATAATAAATTAATTTTATTAAGTCTCCCACTATTTTATCAAGTCCCAATGGCCTCCACCATAGAACTCAGAATGTCTAGATTCTAGGACATTCTAGGGGAAAGGATCCATATCACCCGTTACATAACCCCCACAAGTGTTGGTCAAGCTATTTGACGGTATTTAGGCAGGTAGGTATTTTCCAACTGTGGTCTTTCATCTCCTTGATCCATTGAGTAGACTCTCTAATTCTGAAATTCTGACTTGGATTTCCTCAACACTTGCCTCCAAATTTACACAAAGTCTAGCGAGTGATACTCATCTTGATGTAAAATGGTTAAGTAAACCTCAAACTTTCATAATATCTTGCTGTATAAAAGTATGTGTCCCAACAAGGGTTGGTCAAATACATAGTTTTATTGAGTCTTTCTCTTAATCAAGTAATGGAAGGTTTAGTCTGACTTTATATTTTATTGAGGGATTTTTATATTTTATGAATAAATTGACTTATTGTATTTATCAAATGCCTATTAATATTAAGAGGAACTTACTTAAGTGATTAACCATGTCACGATAATATTTATGAATAATCCTAGTTTATTTTAGTTCTATATTTCATGCTTGTTAATTCATTAATTATGTAGCCGCAACAATACATCCATAATGAAAAAAATGTAATTGACATAAATAAAACAAAGTAAAGGGCATGATCATGAGCTCCTCTAATGGTTAGTTTATTTATAATTTGATAAACTAACTGATTAACTAGGGGAGAAACACCTTGAACCATTTATGGTTCATGTCTATAGATTTCCACCTATCCACCTTTGTATCTCCTTGGATTGGTTTCATCGTAGCTTCTTACTTGAACAGCCTCCATAGGATTGGGAGATCCATCCATTACATATGATTTTTAACTCACATACAGGAAAGGGGTAAAAAAGGTGGTTTACATAAAAGAAACCATGGGTACGTATTCCATATGTATTAATGCGGAGAGATGGAACACATGACAAAAATTTAATTTAATATAAATTAAATGGAAACGAATCACATATAAAGGTCTAGTCTAACTCATGATAATACACATACATTCAAAGAATTACACATTTAATATAACTAGAATTAAATTATTTATTCATTCTTATTAAGATAAACCATGCTTGAATCGATTAATTATTATATTTAATAATAAATCCTTTTATCTTAATCCTTTTCTAAATTTCTTGGAGATTCTCACGCATAACCTTGGAGGTAACATGGTGAACACCTGTTTGAATCTATATGATTTGTAATTATGAGAATTACACAAACATTAAGGTTTAAATTTTTTGTAATCTGGTAAAATAAATGGCATGTAGTTCTAAATACAGAGTGTGTACTACCTTCACCATATTATTCAAAGTACACACCTAGGGACTCAACATGTGAGGCATACTTCATAAATTTCAAAGTACACACTGTGTCCAGTGGTCTACATACCGTGCTGTCTCTGGGTTACACAATTATTGGTCGGCATAGCCATGTATGGGATTCATGGTTTGGCCCTTGACCCAGAGGGATTACGTGACGTGTCCAGTGGGGAACACGATGTGTAATCCAATAATAGTGTGTGTTGACTAGGATAATTACTGAACAACGCCTGATGCGCTAAAAAAACCACATGGTGTGTAATATGGATTAAAAGACATGTATGGAAGATTAGAGAGCATGTAATTCCGAATACACATCATGTACTGTCCTATTACCTAGATAGAATCATCAGCGTCTCTTTATGATATCCTCAATTTAATTTTAATAAAAAAAATATTCATTTTTCTTAGATCTGTGAGAAATGAAAATAAGAAGAATAGATATCGAAATTTAGATTAAAATAATGATTAAACATGAATAGACAACCTAAATTATTAGAGAGTAAATAATCAATGAATTATTTAAATAATTAGAAATGATGATGAGCTCACTCTGATACCACTTGAAGGATCCACACATAGTGGAAGCATGATGGTTGGGTGGGTCCCCAATTTTATTTTTTCCATAATCAATGACCAATACAGGATCAATACGATGAAGAACTCTAGTATCCATGGATTTAAATCAAATATTTAGACAAAGAGAAGAAAGACATTGGATATAAGAAAGAGGATATTTCACATCAAGTTTATAATTAAAATAATTTATATCTGAAGAAATTAAATACCTAGGTTTTCCTTACTTTATTCATTGATGATCATTGATCACTCAGAATGACCCTTCCGGATTTCCTTCATTACGCTTGCAAGTATCCAAAGAAGAATCCCTCTAGCGGTTATCTACACATTCTCAAATGTTATTCAATCAACACAACTAGTTCTCTGAGTGCTAGTGCAGTTTAGTGAATGTCTTGCGTCAATCATTCTTGATCACTCATTCTTCGGTCTTGAAGAACTTCTATCATTCTTGATGGGGAGATAGGAGAGGAGTCGAGAGAGAAAATGTTTGGATAAACAATTATCAATAATCACCATCATTCTGCAAAATAGACGTACCCATCTATTAGTTGATATGAGGTTTTAGTTACAGTATTTAATTTCATAAAAATGATTAAAAACAATTATAACTATTATAGAAAACCCAGGAAAGATAATAACAATAACAACACCATTATTTGTGGTGCGCCAACTTGTGAAAAACGGAACCATAAATGAAATCTCATTCCACATAATGATAATAGAATTATGATTATGTTTTCACCACCTGGATAAATTATATTTACAGAATTGTAAATAATTAATTTATCATCGAACATGGTCTTTGTCCGTTTGAACTCCTGATTCATTTATTGAACACCTAAATAAAATATTTTATTCTCTTAAATAAATATTTTACTTAAAAACTAGTAAATAAATATTTATTAAATGTTCAATAAAATAAATAAATATATTTTATTCATAATCTGATAAATAAATATATATTTAATTTATACGATAATTTTAACTTGAATAAAATTATTCCTCTATCTTGAGAATAATATTTATTACATTAATTTAATTAAAATAAAATTTAATCGAGACCGCCAAAACCAATTAGTGTGTGAAACTATAGGATTATTTCTCATTGGAATTATACAGGATTGCCTAAAGTCCAAGATTAATGTCTTGAAATAGTTAAATGAACCCAATAGAATGAACTTAATATATCAATGACGACATCCACATATGAATGCTCACTGTGTAATATATTCCCTTTGTCATAATATCTCATCAAGCTGGTTTCATGATAGTGTCTTCATCCTATATGCTTGATAAATCATTCTTTGACTACCTAAAATAAAGTTGTCATTACACCATGGACATGGAATTTAGGGTGATGGTTATATTTTACTCAAAAGTCTAAGATATCAACTTCTATAAATGGAAGGGATAAATAATTCCTCAACTTATCAATTAATAACATGTCATTCGTGATGCACCCAAGGTACCCTACTTCCCTCAAATATATAGTGTAAAAATTTTCTTTAGTAAATCAATGTGTTCAAGTCATGACACAGATTAATGATAATATTATAGTCTATGGACCATTTCACACACTCACAGATAGAAATATACGATGAAACAAAAAACATGCAGAATTCCTTCTGGCGGGTCTATTTTCATAATCTCCCATCTTGGAGATTACCAAGTCTGAACTTTATGAGAAGAAGTATCATCTTCTTACGAGTACTGGAACCAGACAATATGTATACTATTTGTCCCATCATAGTATTTCTTCCAATAATAGAACTATATTTATGAATATTTTCATAGAATTTCAAGGTTCTCATCATAGTAGGGGACTACTATGACCTTATTAATACAAAAAATACTCTAGGAAATTATTACATTATAGTCATGAAAAACATTGACCAATATGTAATAAGATGTTTATTATTTAAATACATTAAATATTTATCTAATCAAAGTACAAAAAGTTTGTTCTAGAACACCAAATCTAGTAGTATATTCCATCTATCCCACAAGACCCATCAGGTTACTAATATCCCCATTAGTTATCTATATGACCATTGAACCATTATTATTTACATCTCATCAATTATGATTGAGTTGTCATTGAACGGGTTTTTTTGGTAGTATGTTGTGGTATTGGTGGTGGATTGCCTCAATATTGAGAGACTCATGGTATTGTTGACAAAAAATAACCCTTTGTCTCAACCCATGGATATAGAATAAGGATATTTCTATGTATAAGATCCAAAGGACAAATAATAGTCACATTCAATAGGAGGTTTGATAGTGGGTGGATGATCAAAAGTTCGTTTCAACCTATTTTCATAAACATGTTCTTGATTGATCAAGCCCATATAACTCTTTACTCTGTGATTAGCTCTTTAACAATGTCTCTTAAATAGCTTGGTAAATAATTTCACCAATTCCCTCATTTGATTTGAACCTGAAAGAATTGAGTAGCCTTACATGTTGGATCAGTGTAGCTTACTTGATATTTCCAAACCATTTATACCTCAGGTCTCATTTTCATAGTCAACTAACTTATGCCTCAAGTCTTATTCTCTCCCCATGTAATTCCCCAATTCAATGAAAACATAGATTCAATTAAAGGTCATTTTTTAACATGGACATCCATACACCTGGTGAGTACCATTTCGTTTTAGTGTCCCTTTAGGTGTACGTATCTTCCGAAATGAATTGAATTTTGAATGATATTGGCCTCATGTCCCTTTAAGTCTAGCGATTTTTGAGTGGTGCTAATGTTACGTTCCATCCCAGAGGTTCCATGACATGATAAATTGTTTCACACTCTTTTAGGTTTGACCATAATCTCCAATGCAATACCCCAATTATTGTACTAATGTTATGAATATATTGATTCCCCATATATTGTTGATCAGTGGAATAAGAATAGTTTAGTCAACCCAATCCATCTATAAGTTCCCCCATTACCATTGTGTTATAACTTCATACCATAGGAAAAAGGTCACTAGAATAGTATGAATCAAACGAGACCATGAGAACCACAACCTATACACTTTGGATGAACACCTGCTATCCTTTGAGTGACACAACTATAAAATGGCACCATTAATTGAGTAAAAGGGTATAGATGTGTATCATGCATCGAGGTGTGAAAAATAAAGGGATGTGATAGGTGGTGTGTACATAGCTAGGGTGTAGATTCATTGTTGTATGTTGATATGTGATCACTAGTTATTCCAAATACAGGTTACTAATTATTGAGAACAATTTGAATGATTGATTATGATATCCAATTTTCCTTTAAATTGATTAGTCATTACCAATCATCCATGCTTTCTATTGTCATCAGACAGTAATATTAGAACATGTTTCACCTCAATGATCTGGACATGAACACTTGAATTCATCTCACCACCTCCATCTTTTTGATTTATAGTTCATAGTGATTAGAATGTGAGTCCATGACATAGTTTTACAACAGTGAAGTTTTCGATAAACCCTACCTGTAACGACCTAAAATTTTGAATAAATCTTGTTTCCTAATTTTGTGTGTTATTTTATTTTTGATACTCAACAAAACTATTTCATTTGATAACATGAGTATAATTAAAATGATACCGTTGGGTTTTGACTGTTATATGACCATTAGTCAATATGACCACTAGAAACTAAAACGTTTTGATTATTGTCTCTAAATACAAGTAATATTGGTTAATTAATATAGAAAGAAGATTCGATGGCCTCACCCAGTAGTCTTGGACCGATTGAAGCCCATCTAACAGAACTTGGGAAGGAGGTAGCACCACTGGGCTTTGCTCTGGACCAAACCCAAGACGAACTTCATCGTGTGAATCTAGAACCGAATCGCCTTCACGAGAAGTTCAAACTGATAGAAATTACTACTCGTGCGATGTTGGCCGAGCCTCCCTCGGATTCTCTCACCTTAGCACACCTTACACTTAGGTCCTATGCTGGTGTGATAAGGGGCTATGTAAGGAGACCGTAACTGCCTTGTGTAACCCTTTGTTTTAAATAAAAATTTTGATTTCTTCTTATGATGAAGTTTATGAATTTTCAAATTTCCAGATAAATAGAGTATGCATATTTTTGATGAATTTTAGAAAGAAGATATTTTAAAAATGTTTAGGTAAACCTTAAATAATTAAAAATGTGTAATGATTTTCAAAAAATGTTTTTCTGCATTTATGTTCAGTACGAAATTTAGAGTCCAATAAGATGAACTTGATTTTTGATGAATAGTAAATTATGAATAGTGATTTTATGATTAGGATTAGTAATGTGTCCAAATGGATTATTAATCACACTTAAAGAAAGTATTAATATAATCTAGGCACCTTGATTAAGTAATGTGATTCAATAAAATGGTTAAATAACGGTTTTATAAATTATTATTCAAGTATTAGTTTTTTCAGGTGAATAGTTTTTTAAATTAAAAATTAAATTAAAAATATTTAGAAAATTATATTTATAAAATGGATTTCATTTTTGAACTCAAAGCATCGATATTATGTTAGGGTAATTTTTGGGGATTTTTCTAAAAAAAATGAATTTTCGGTGAATAGTGTATTTATTTAAAAATTAAATTAAAAATATTTATAAAATTATTTTTATAAAATGGAGTTCATTTTTGAAATCAGAGCATTGATATTTGGTTAATGTGAAATTTTGTAATTTTTCTGAGAAAGTTGAATTTTCAGTGAATAGTAAAAATACAGTTTTAGGGTTTCGGTATGTTTAATGACATCATAACTGTGTCATGATGATTCCATGAGATATTTTAAGGGATGGTCAACTAAAGGGGATGAATTATTGTATGAGGTGTCCCAAGTGGCCAATAACATGGGCAAATACCATGGGAAGCCCATGGTTTTGCCAAAACCACTAATGAGGTGTCCCTTGGCCATTAATGCTTTGTCCCCTCACTTTCCCTATAAATACCAAGCCATCCTCTCATGCATTAGACTCCCAAATCTTCCCCAACGAAGATCTGGTCTGATTACCTCCCAATGAGTCCTCCCAAGGTTCCCCCAAGCCCTCAAAGTCCAAACCTTTGAGTTTTAAGAGTTACATTTTAAGGTAAGGGATCCGACCCCCTCTCTTTCTTTTCCAGTGATCTCTTTTATGTCATTTCTTTTATGCACCATGTTCTTATGTTGGAGGATGTTATTTTATATTAATTATACTTTCCTTTTTATGTTCATATGATTAGATACCCCCTCTTAATCTCATAATTTTATTTTATGAAAGTTTAAGTGGCGTCGTTAGGCTGCCGAATTTTTAAGTGGTTCTTTCACCCTTCTCGTTTTGAAGTTCTACTTTCATGTCAAGTCTTTCATGTTACTTTTTATTATGTTGGGTTATTATCTCTATATCTATCATACTGAACTCTTATTTCAATATGATGAGACACCTTATTTGATCTCTTCAATTCAGTATTTTGAAGTTTTAAGTGGCGCCGTTAGGCTGCCGAATTTTTAAGGGATTCGTTCACCTTTGACATTTTTCAAAGTTCTACTTTCATGTCAAGTCTTTCAAGTTCATTTTTATTATGTTGGGGTATGATATCCAAATATGTCATACTTATCTTTTATGTTCATATGATGAGAGACCCTCTTTTATCTCGTCAATTCATTTTTTGAAGTTTAAGTGACGCCGTTAGGCTGCCGAATTTTCATAAGAGAAATCTTATTTTTGTCTTTCTTTCATGTTCATAATTTCATATTGTACATCTTTCAAATTTCATTACCATGTTCATATATCCTTCATATTCTATCCCTGTACTGTTTTATGGGTCATTTATGAATGTTTTACCTATGTCCCCTCTCTTTTCAATGTTTTCTAAAACCCCGAAACGTAGCCATTATGCTGTAGAATTTTCGTCTCAAAATGACTCTCTCTTTTCTCAAAAATATTTTATATTATAAAGTGAATACTCAAAGATATTATTTCTAAAGGGGTATTCAAATATATTTCAAAATTTTATATTTTAAATTCTTGGATTTACATACATGAGACCCGCTTTCCTTTTCCGTGGGTTTAAAGTGACGTAAAGATCATGTCTTTAAAGCAGTTTTTAAAACGTTTTGATTATGAAATGAAACCCATTTATTTTATGCTATATGGGTTATTTATGAAATGTTTGATGATGATATATGTGGCTCACATGATAATAAAGACATATTAAGGGTGTGCCCTGATAGCGCTCCAATGCATTGAGTAATGATGTAACCACTAGAGATTACAATTTTCACCATATCTTGGTGAATATCCTTAGTAATTTTCAAATGACACCTTGGGGATGGACCTTGGTGATATGTTAATGATTATCTATGTTAAATGATATAGCCACATATTCACATTATGAAAAATGTTATTTTTATTATGATATATCTCGTGATTTCTTTCTCATGCCTTAAAGTTTTTTTCATGACCTTATTGAAGTATCTCAAGTTCACACGTAAAATGTTTCTCTTGTTTCCCTTACTGGGCCTTCTGCTCACCCTTTATTTTGATGTATGTCCCCAGGTTATGAGATGTAGTAATTAACCTAGGATGAACATGAGGAGAAGCCTTTCATGTGTTTAAGAAGAATGTTTTATGTTTTCTTGTTTTAAGTTCCTGGTTTCCAAGACAATAAACCTTAAAGATCCTAGGTTTTGTAAAAAGTAATGAAAGTTTATGTGATAAAAGGAGGGTTTCTATAGTTGGTATCAAAGGATTGTTTATTTATTTTTGGAAATTAGGATATGAAAACTTTAGGAAGAACCCTATAGAAAAGTATAAATATAGGAAATATTCCTGGTATTTTGGTGAGTATTGAGTAAGGGGTTGCCAAGCAAATACATCCATGTCTGGATACGAGCAGGTAGAGGCGGCTCTGGCACATAGGTACATAGGGGTAAAACCCGAAAACACCGCTTTGAGCTAGACTCGAATGAGAACTAGTACACGACAATGGGCCTTGCTGCACTCTTGGTTACGACACTCCCGAGGGATATGCTTTGGTAAATTCATAAGCTTAGTATGAACCATTATTAAAGGAACAAAGATAAAATAAAATAAAGATTCTCATAAGAATATATGATCATGGATAACCTAGATTGGAACCTGGGGGATCACAAGTTAGGGTATACTTTCCTTCTACAAGTTTATCCTTCTATGCTTAAAGTTTCCTTTTAATGATTATTGGTAAGTATTCAAGCCCCTAATTATACTTTCTTTTCTTAGTTAATGGAGGGAAATGGAAGAACATGTCCCAAAAACCAATGTGATAGGAAATGTGATGATTTCCCTATTGATGTGACAGAGATGACGAAATATCAAGTTGAACATATTGTGATTATGCCAAACTAGCTATCAAAAATCACAATTAATAATTGGTACCTAGTTGAATGCCCAAATTCATCAAGGAAGAAGAAGACAAAGTCTCAAGGATGTTCATATGATAAAGTTGATAAGGGAAAGAAGACCCAATATCCTTTGTGCAAAAACTGTGGAAAGGGGCACCAAGGAGAATTTCACAAAGGAACCGGGATTTGTTTTTAGTGTGGGAAGATAGGGCATAAAGTATCCAATTGCTTTAAAAAAATGGATAATGTGATGAATGGAGATAAGGTTAGATATAATATGCCTTATACATTTCGATGTCGTAAATGTGGAGAAGTTAGACATTATCCAAGGCAATGCTCTCTTAGAATGGGTGAGAAGAATGATGAGCACCAACAATCTTCGAGGACAAGGGAACAATGCAAGTTTTATGCTAATATGGATCATGATGACTGAAGTACATGTAACTTCTTCGCAATAATTGTCTATGTCATGTTGTATTTTAATTCATGCTCTATGAGCATATCTTTTATGTTTTCTAAGATCATCGGGTCACTACCTAAGATGATTTTATATCATTAAGGAAGACATATATTGTTATGTACCACATGTTTATGTAGTGAAACTGTTCTTCTTAAAAAAGGTGATTAGGGGATTAAAAGATGATTATTATTTTGGAAGACGTTCACTATTTTGGGGACCCTATATGATTGAGGTAAATAGATTACTACAGTATTTTCATTGAGGAGTAAGGTTGACTTATATTTTGAAGAATCGATGAATTTAAGGTGGACTTATAGTAATTTAGGTTACTTATGGGAATGATTAACCTATCTTGGGTAAAATATGTTTAGGTTAGCTACTTTTGTTATAAGATATTAGGAGTGGTTGATGTTGTTTGGAGATGAACAATGAAGTTTATTTTGGAAGACTATGTTATCAAGTCCTTCTTGTATTTAGGTTTCAATCTTAGTTTAGTTTATATTGAGGAATTTTAAGGACCTTTATTATAGAATGGTCTATGATGAACTTTGGGTAGTACCGTGGAACTTTGAAGATTTAAAGTAGTTCCCTTCCTATGGGATTCTTTATTTTTGAAGAGTTGTTTTACCTTACCCTTTATGTTTTTGGGATAATGTTTAAAGATAGAAGAAATAGATAGTTAATCTTTTTTGGATTATGTGATTCTCTAGAAGCTGATTCTTGTGTTTTGATGAGACCAAGTAGTTTTTAAAGCTCATCATTTGGAGAAAAGATTAGTTTTGGTAGAAACTTTTTAAAGGATGATACTCTACTTGAAGGTAGGTATATTTCCCTATGTTTTTATTCATGTAGTAAATGAATTCCTCAGAACTATGAAAAGGAATTTAAAACAAAAATGTTGTCTGTTAATGTTTCCTACTGGGTAATCAAAGACCGTTTACACACATCATAAGTTTGTGATTTTCTTATTGTTAACTTTCTCCTAATCATGTTTTCTATCACTCTCCCTCAGAACTTGACCCTTTGTTTTTTTTCTTCCATATCCACGTTTTCCTACATGGAATCCTAGTACGGGTTAACTCGGGTGACCTTTGTACTTCATTTTCTATATTTTAAAGTAATAGTGTTACTAACTATTTTTACGATGTGGGACTTTCAATGAAATTTCAAAACCCAAATTTAAAAAAAACTGCGAGGACACAATTTCTTAAGGGGGAAGATTGTAACGACCCAAAATTTTGAATAAATCTTGTTTCCTAATTTTGTGTGTTATTTTAATTTTGATACTCAACAAAACCGTTTCATTTGATAACATGAGTATAATTAAAATGAGATCGTTGGGTTTTGACTGTTATATCACCATTGGTCAATATGACCAATAGAAACTAAAATGTTTTGATTATTGTCTCTAAATACAAGTAATCTTGGTTAATTAATATAGAAAGAAGATTCGATGGCCTCACCCAGTAGTCTTGGACCGATCGAAGCCCATCTAACAGAACTTGGGAAGGAGGTAGCACTACTGGGCTTTGCTCTGGACCAAACCCAAGCCGAACTTCATCGTGTGAAGCAAGAACGGAATCGTCTTCGCGAGAAGTTCAAACTGATACAAATTATTACTCATGTGATGTTGGACGAACCTCCCTCGGATTCTCTCACCTTAGCACACCTTACACTTAGGTCCTATGCTGGTGTTATAAGGGGCTATGTAAGGAGACCGTAATTGCCTTGTGTAACCCTTTGTTTTAAATAAAAAATTTAATTTCTTCTTATGATGATGTTTATGAATTTTCAAATGTCCGGATAAATATAGTATGCATATTTTGGATGAATTTTAGAAAAAATATATTTTAAAAATGTTTAGGTAAACCTTAAATAATTAAAAATGTGTAATGATTTTCAAAAAATGTTCTTCTACATTTATGTTCAGTACGAAATTTAGAGTCTAATAAGATCAACTAGATTTTTGATGAATAGTAAATTATGAATAGTGATTTTATGATTAGGATTAGTAATGTGTCCAAATGGATTAGTAATCTCACTTAAATAAAGTATTAATATAATCTAGGCACCTTGATTAAGTAATGTGATTCAATAAAATGGTTAAATAACGGTTTTATAAATTATTATTCAAGTATTAGTTTTTTCAGGTGAATAGTTTTTTTAATTAAAAATTAAATTAAAAATATTTATAAAATTATTTTTATAAAATGGATTTCAGTTTTGAACTCAGAGAATCGATATTATGTTAGGGTAATTTTTGGGGATTTTTCTGAAAAAAATGAATTTTTGGTGAATAGTGTATATATTTAAAATTTAAATTAAAAATATTTAGAAAATTATTTTTATAAAATGGGGTTCATTTTTGAAATCAGAGCATTGATATTTGGTTAAGGTGAAATTTGGGTATTTTTCTGAGAAAGTTGAATTTTCAGTGAATAGTAAAAATACAGTTTTAGGGTTTCGGTATGTTTAATGACATCATAAATGTGTCATGATGATTCCATGAGATATTTTAAGGTATGGTCGACTAAAGGGGATGAATTATTGTATGAGGTGTCCCAAGTGGCCAATACCATGGGCAAATACCATGGGAAAGCCCATGGTTTTTCCAAAACCGCTAATGAGGTGTCCCTTGGCCATTAATACCTTGTCCCCTCACTTTCCCTATAAATACCAAGCCATCCTCTCATCCATTCGACTCCCAACTCTTCCCCAACGAAGATCTGGTCTCATCACCTCCCAAGGAGTCCTCCCAAGATGCCCCCAATCCCACAAGGTCCAAACCTTTGAGTTTTAAGAGTTACATTTTAAGGTAAGGGATTCGACCCCCTCTCTTTCTTTTCAAGTGATCTCTTTTATGTCATTTCTTTTATGCTCCTTGTTCTTATGTTGTAGGATGTTATTTTATATTTATTATAATGTCCTTTTTATGTTCATATGATGAGATACCCCCTATTACTCTCATCATTTCATTTTATGAATGTTTATGTGGCGTCGTTAGGCTGCCGAATTTTTAAGTGGTTCTTTCACCCTTCTCGTTTTGAAGTTCTACTTTCATGTCAAGTCTTTCAAGTTCCTTTTTATTATGTTGGGGTATGATCTCTATATCTATCATACTGAACTATTATGTTAATATGATGAGAGAACTTATTTTATCTCTTCAATTCAGTATTTTGATGTTTTAAGTGGTGCCGTTAGGCTGCAAAATTTTTAAGGGATTCGTTCACCTTTCTCATTTTTCAAAGTTCTACTTTCATGTCAAGTCTTTCAAGTTCATTTTTATTATGTTGGGGTATGATATCTATATCTATCATACTGATCTTTTATTTTCATATGATGAGAGACCCTATTTGATCTCGTTAATTCATTTTTTGATGTTTAAGTGACGCCGTTAGGCTGCTGAATTTTCATAAGAGAAATCTTATTTTTGTCTTCCTTTCATGTTCTTCATTTAATATGGTAAATATTTAAAATTTCATTACCATGTTCATATATCCTTCATATTCTATCCCTATACTGTTTTATGGTTCATTTATGAATGTTTGACCCATGTCCTCTCTCTTTTCAATGTTTTCTAAAACCCCGAAACATAGCCGTTATGCTGCAGAATTTTCGTCTCAAAATGCCTCTCTCTTTTCTCAAAATTATTTTATGTTATAAAGTGAATACTCAAAGATCTTATTTCTACAGGGGTATTCAAATATATATCAAAATGTTCTATTTTAAATTCTGGTATTTACATACATGAGACCTGCTTTCCTTTTCCGTGGGTTTAAAGTGACGTAAAGATCATGTCTTTAAAGCAGTTTTTAAAACATTATGATTATGAAATGAAACCCATTTATTTTATTATATGTGGGTTATTTATGAAATTTTTGATGATGATATATGTGGATCACATGATAAAAAATAAAAATTAAGGGTGCGCCCTGATAGCGCTCCAATGCATTGAGTAATGATGTAACCACTAGAGATTACAATTTTCATGATATCTTGGTGAATAACCTTGGTAATTTTCAAATGACACCTTGGGGATGGAACTTGGTGATATGTTCATGATTTTCTATGTTAAATTATTTAGCCACATCTTCAAGTTATGAAAAATGTTATTTTTATTATGATATATCTCATGATTTCCTTCTCATTCCTTGAAGTTCTTTTCACGACCTTATTGAAGCATCTAAAGTTCACATGTAAAATGTTTCTCTTGTTTCCCTTACTAGGACTTCTGCTCACCCTTTATTTTGATGTATGTCCCTAGGTTATGAGATGCAGTAATGAACCTAGGATGAACATGAGGATAATACTTTCAAGTTTTTAAGAAGAATGTTTTATGTTTTCATGTTTTAAGTTCCTGGTTTCCAAGACACTAAACCTTAAAGATCCTCGATTTTGTAAAATGTAATGAAAGTTTATGTGATAAAAAGGCAGGTTGATATACTACCACAACTCTATGAATATACAATTTGTTCCAATAGAACCTTGTTTATTCCCATGAATTAATCCATTCCCCCCACCAACTCAAGTAGACCCATCATGCTAATGGTTTAATCAGACATGAATAGTAGGAAATATGTAAACTAGTTCACTAGAAGAGTTCCATATGCAATTGAATGACCATAATAAGAGTTCTTGATGACACCCACTATCTATCCTTGGAACAAGATAAATATCATGGAATAAATTTATAACTATTGATACAACTGTTTGAACTCAATGCTCTGGGGTTTCCAAAAATATTTCAAACCCGAGGTCTTACACTTCTAGTGAACCCATTATATGGTGTGAGGACCATGGAACCCTTATTTCATGAAAGAGATGATGGAAATGAAGGTATGATCCCTGTTGATAGAAATTTTATACATTATAATGATTATAGTGTATCACTAACACTATACTAGGTAAGATTAAGATCGTTATTAGATAAACCATTTCTATCTAATGATAATCCTTGATGGAAACCATGAAACACGAGTGTGAACATGATTCCAAAGTATACAATACCCTATAACTTCCATTTCTTCCACTGCTTGCATTGGGTGATCATTCCTAATCCAGAAGTTAAGGTAATTAACATTATATCAAATTAAACCACATCCTCTAAAAATTTATCCACCCATGTTAATTCCTTTGAGGATGGGTTTGACCGTACTTCCAAAGAGGAGTGTTCTAATAATAATAGATCCCCATCCATGCTCATGGATGGATAAGACTCATCATATAATTCTAGGAATAATATTATATCTAATACTATTTTATCCCCATACTTTCATAAACCATAAACATGAATTCTTCCCAATATTTCTTTCTTTACTTCATTAGAATTACATATTTGATATCTAGATTTAACCCCTATCCAATGAGACATTACACTCTAATCGGGTGAATCTAGTTGATTTGGTATTGAACCGACACTATAAATTCTATAAATAGAAAATCCCACCACTAGACCACTTCCCAATGTCCTTGAAAACCAAATATTTATGATAATACTTAACACTTGTCTTACAATGGAAGCTAGTATAGAGTTTTCCAGGGCTTGAAACCTAGTTCTATAATGATCACTATCACTACAGAGAATTGAAAATAATTTAAAAGAACATATATCCAATTTTTTCAGTCATTCTATATTTTTGGATCAATCATGAAACCATTATTCAAGATTCCTAATTATTTCCTCCCCAAACTAGAGTTCATACATCCAATTCCTAGTGTAGCTACTCATCGGACAAGAAGAACAATGCATCAAAGGATTGGCTTACTATTCACCAAACTACTACCCAATAATATGAATGTTACTCATATAGTGAAAAAATAATTATTTATTTTTTCTAGATCATTTACTATTTGTTAGATGTGCTCAAGATCATGCATTATGCACCCATTCTCCCAATTTGTTCCATTTGGATTTGGGATTTTTCATGTTTATGTCCCCATTGTCCCATGATTTACCTTAAGAGTATTCTAGAAAGAACATACGAAGGATTAATATAGGTTCAATGAATATTTTACTTGAACATTTTAACAATATAACGTGTGTACCATTTGATTGAAGATTACCTTGTTGATTTGAATTCATTGTTCAGTGTGGTCTTGAGTCACCAATTGAGTACCATGTAGGCTATTGGAGTGTATGATTTCATTTTATTTTTTATTTTTATTTCATATTACACATCCATTCCCCATTAATTATCATATTCCAAGATCCACTGTCCATGTATCTAATTTCCAAGTCCTTTTGGGGGATTACAAAAAATGGTATAATAAAAAGATGTAACCCACCTACAAAATCTGCATGCATGAAAACATCCTTCACAAGGTTGGGTTTCCTGCTACAAATAGTTTTAGCACACTAGACTATCCCATTAAAACTCAGTTCCTATATCTATGGTCTTGACCCCATACATTCATTGACTATATAGACCTATCCTATTGACTATCTACATGGCATAATTTATTTTGAAATTTTAGTATTCCAATATCTCCAAGGGAAATGAAAGAGAAGAGGGAAAGTATCCTGGACTAATATATAAATCCTTCACTCAATCTTCATCCATGTGAAGAAACAAAAGTTTAATTCTTCATTTGGGATCTCATGTAATATTCTCTAACATACTATCTATTTGTTCTGATAAATGGATCAAATTTCATTTTTAGGATAGTAAAGGACCTATATAGATTAAGATTAGATCTATGTGAAAATAAGTACAAAATATTTCAAAGGTTGGAGAAAAAACCTCATGTGAATAATGAATATAGAATCTATTCACCTATATATTTTTTCAAGAGTTTGTGAGAGAGAACATTCATTTTTAAATATTTCATGAGAGTCTTTATGTTCATATTCACATGGAAGGAATTTTAAGACTTGAATTTTATATTTCTAGAAAATTGGATTCAATCAAATAGCCCTCCCATAGTCCATAATGTCTTTATTTGCATTTATTTCTTGATTATTCTTATATTTATTAAGTTTACATTCATTATTTAGAGTATCTATAAATTTCATAGTCAAACCATCCTTTGAAGAAACCAAAATGGATCTGATTAAGGGAACATGACAAGCGATGTTTCTATCAACACCATTTGATAAAAATTATTCCATTACCTATAATTTCTAAACAAAATTCATGATGTACCCATCAATCAATGTGTAAATCAAATCAAGACTATGATATGATCATCAAAATATATCATAGTTTCATAATTTTTCAATGTTTCACTTTTTAGGGTCTGGACGCACATGGGTGAAAAATTGGGCTTTAAAGAATGGAATATTGATTTTATAACCTAGAAGTTGATATATTACCCTTACTCTATAAAGTTAGGTATCAAACCTAGAATCTAATAAATCAATAAGAAATAACTTTATTTTCACATGAAAGGATAGTCAATATCTGAGTAAACAAATTGTAGAACACATATAGATAGAAAACCTTTCATCAAGATGATAACCAATTCTTCCAAAAGATCATGATATATGATGTAGCTCTTGTTAGATTATGAGCACCAGATAAAGAACCAAAAATAGTTGATCATAATGTATATTTAGTCATAGATCGAGATGAATCTTGCACAAGGTTATCATTTGTAGAATCCTACTACCATTAAATCCACTCTACAATCTCTTTATTCAATCCAGTAGTGGAGAAAGAGACATAGGATGATTCATTTAATTGAGTTGATATAGAAAATTATCAATTTCTTGAATCCAAGTCATTCCTAGCAGCTCAATTCCCAGGTAATCCCTAGTCAGTGAGAACACTGAGAAATGGAGTAGTTAGACCATGTTATCATTGACCATGGAGCGATTCGAGGAGATAATATTGAAGTAAGTAGGGAGGATATTGAAAAGAGTCCCATCATATCTTTATCTCTCTCTACTCAATAGCATAGATTCATCAGTCAACTCCTTGGATTCTATTTATTAACTTTCTTCTGAATTATGATCCTTTCATAAAATAATGCAAGTATACACAATCCAATAATATCATTATTGGGTGTGGGAAAGGTGAATTAAATGAAAGAAACTCTATAGGATCTGAGGTGGGAGAAAATATCACAATACCATTTATCCAATAGGCAGATTTCATTTCTACTTATGAATGTAAAAAAAAACTTTCAAAAGATTTGGAATAACATTTTCTTACTTTTAAAAATTGAATAGATAATATTATATGATTTATGACCTTCATATTATATTTTCATGAGGATGATATATTCATCTAGTTATAAGGTTACCTAATATGATCAATAAAATAAATAAAATAAAATGGTAAATAAATAAATAAGTAATAAAATAAATAAATAGTTTAAATAGTAGAATAAGTAGACAAGAAATTTGATTTCTAGGAGCATGAATCATTGAGTCGAATTATCCCAAATAGGATTTTGGTATGAATCAAAGTAAAATATACAAATTCCCTTTAAATATAGGTTCCATTAACAATGTTTAATAGGAGTCCTACAATAATAATTGTTTGAAAAAGGACACCAATTCAGAAACCACTTATAGTGACTATAAGTTTCTCTGATCATATACTGAGTCAAAAGCTGAATAAAAATGGGAAGGGTTCCTAAATATATATCTTGGGAGGTGATATCCATAAAAAATTAAATTTCAAAATATTCTTAAAGCTTAGGAAAACTATTAATTCATCTTCCAATCAAAATAAGAGATAATAAATAAGTACATAATGAAGTAGTCATGTTATCTATCAACCTTGTTGAGATAGACTCCCAAATTTGTGAGGATCTACCCCCCTAAACTTAATATATGGGAATTTTATCTTTATTTTATAAATGGTGTATTAGAAGTATCATATCATGGTGGTACCATAGTTTAACTTCTCTCCCCAATCAGAAAATAGGAATTATATGACTGGGAAGCAGACTTAGTCAGGAGCTAATTCAAGCATCTTATTTTTTGGGGACTCTGAAATCTAATTAATTTTACCATATAAGTATAAAATTCCCACATAATGACTTCATACATGTATATAACTATTTTCTCATATCTAAAATAATATGGATCTAAATGGTGACCAAATAATTGGGGAAACCCAAATGACCTTCAACTAATGATTACCTGTACACTCTCAACTATGATTGTGGTTCTCTAGAAAACTACTAAGATACAATATCAAGACTCAAAAATGCTCTTCATGAGGTTTTAAAAACCTCATCTAGACATCATACCTAAATTTAACCACACTTCCCAATCTATAGTAGGCACACAAGGGGGGAACATCAGGTGAAAACCAATAAAATACCATTGTTTCCAAAGGGAACCACATGTACTATGTTTGCCTCATAGGTGAGATTCCAACTCAATATAAAACAAAATTGAACTAAAAATATTAAAAAAAACTATTAGAATAGATATAATCCTTTTCAAGGCTTTCAGGAGAGTAAATTTTGGGTATAACTTCTAGTCTTTGGTGGTCCTAGCCGCATCAAGGTGGCTGGAAAGTAAGAGTCCAATCGGTCCCAAACCTAGCATACCAAACAAACTATCCCTAAACCCCATAGACATACTCCATTATCTAAGATATGAATATATGACATCAAATACTACTATCCTATTGGGTATTATTTTACTATAAAAATATTTTATGAGAACAACAATAGAATGATTGTCCTAATGCCTTCAAAGATTAAAATGAGGCACAATTCCCAACTCATTGATAGCACTATAAAGTAATAGTTCCCCCCATAATACATTTCTATGACAATACATTGAAACATTACAATAAAACTCCATTAATTAAAATAGCTCATACTGACTCATTTAATTGAAAAACCCCATCCTTTTAGTGAATATGTTTTTATAAACATTGTTGTAGGTTTATGGCCTAATAGGTTGTATTGGTACTGTCACACCACCCGGTTCCATAGTGATTCAATGGACCACCTATTAACATTATTTATAAGATGAATTTTCTTCAAATTAACTATTAGAGTAGATTATTGAGAATTTATTGGGGGTTTATTCCTTATATTCATCCAACATGACATTCTCATCTTTTTCCCCTAGCCCGCTCCACATCTACATGTTTTTGATTTCAGAAAATGACTGGTTCTTGTATTACATCCCCACCACCTATTTCATAAGAGAACATGAATATATATTTGAATTTGGTTCTTGGATACACTTGATTCCTATTCAATTTCATTTTATTGGAGTCCCATGACTAGATAACTCATAAAATATCTAGTGGTCTTACTAGCTTGTTTTCTATTCCCATATTGTCACAGTGGAGGTTGGTTCCACATTCCACTATTGTAGGTGTTCTATGATTTGACTCAAAAACTAATTAGAATATATTATTTATTTAATAGTGAATGAGATGATTTGATTTATAAAGATTCTATAATAGAGGTTGGGATGTGATAAATAATCCAATTGAGTTTCAGTATTCAAAATCTTCATTTGTGGGTCACCTGAGTGGGTCCATTGAACAACTGTGTCATGGGGTTGGTTCTGATCGATATTAATAGTAGTATAAAAATGATATAATGTACTCAAGTGGTATTTTTTATCTAATAACGAACTTCCAATGATGTAATATAGTTCTTCAAATCCAGAAGGTGGATGTTTATATGGTCTAAAAGAAATATACAGGGATGGTCTGGCCAATTGTAACTAATCGATCATGAAAAGGACACCCTAAAACATTTTGAGTAGAATAGGCCATTCAAAAATGGTTCAAGACTAGTGTAATTGGGGATGTTTCTATTGGGATTTATCTGTTCTTTCTATATCCTATTAAGTATAGATGAGTCTATGGAAGGATAATTGAACTCATTCCAAACTAAAAATGAAATATCCTTACACAAATCATTAAAATGGATTATTGATTTGAAACCCATTAACCAAAACAAGGTTTCTAAAAAGATGCCTTAACTATAGAATAAAAACACTAAATCGGATGTGAACCAAAATAATGCACCATCTAGTTTATTTCATTTGATTCATTTGGATAGTTATCGACACAACTTTTCCCTGAAAGAGGGAAATGAGGAAAACATTTCAACTAGACTACCAACTCCAATTGACTAGTCCACTATGTCTGTAACATATAATAGTTATGATCATTGATGTCCTACTTTTTGAATGTTTGATATATATTTTTCCAGATCTTATTATTCCTATGAAACAATCATGATAGTAGTTGGCATTGGAAGATAATTAGTTATTTTTTTTGAACATTCCCTAAAATTTGATGACACCATTTAAATAATTATACTACAATCAACGGATGTGTTCAAAAATATTTCTCCCACACCTCAAATAATGTGACTCTACCAATATAATTTAGGCCTTTTAATGGATAAACTCAAAGGTTGGTATGGATACTATTGATGTTCTATTTATACATTTCAACCCTAACACACAACTCTTACCAGGTTCTTTTTGGGGACATCCACTTTAAACTTGATGCTAAGAGAATTTATTATTGAAATGGCAAGGGTAAAAGGTGCGCCACCTAGAAGTAACTTGAACATGAACCCCTTATCATATTGGTGACAATGGAATCATAGTTTTTTTAGTTTTCATTAAATGTACCATACACTCTGAACCACATAACTCTTCCATATTGGAATTCTATATCCTACAGGTGTTTGGGGGAGTCTTCGTCCATTGAGATCGTAACACCCTTGACTCACAAATAATTTCATATCACACTAAACAAACCCATTTTCAACCCACCCGCACCCAATACCACCTTGGAGTGGAATTTTATACCCATCCCAAAATCTATGATCTAAAATGGAGTGAAAAGAGATACCTAATAAATAAAATTAGTATAGGTTCAATAATTAGGAGTATATGTTTAAATCAAACCATCTCCTTTGAAAACATACTGGGAATATCATAGGAATGGGTAGCGAGAGAACTAAATACCACCACTGAACATGGAACCACATAAACATGTCATGGTTGGTGTATTTCCAATATATTACCTATACAACTAGTACTCATATCAACACTATATTTATACCTACCTACCACTCATCTTAACTTGAAATTATATATTCCTGATTCAGCCCACTCAACTCCAATACCACCACTATGGATACCAGCTTTCGTTTATAGGATTTGAACATTGTCACCACCATAGTTTACCTGCAATATCATGAGACCCAACAATAAAGACCCCATGAGTTTAGAAACAACTTTTTACCACATTAATATATTCTTATATAGATGGAAAATGTATTATTATACTATAATAATGAGTCAATTCTAGAATTAATGTGTTGTGTGGTCAATCAACCTTGAATGGTACCTTTTCTTATGCCACCAAAATAGAACATTCCAACACCAATTCCACATTACCCCAATACCGACGGAACCCCAGCCCGAAACTAGCCAATTTCACCCACAAAATCCCTCTAATACTATAATTAATGAGATCCAACACCACCACCGTCCATTTAAATAACCTAATGATTCCCACGTAACTACATTGTAACCATGTCCATTAAATTTTTATTGATAAAAAAATTACCGCCATGAGGTCATTAAAACTTCCTCCACTCATCCTAGTTTTTCTACCTTGAACCCCATATTCCATCCCATCCATTCCTAATAGAGTATAACCCATACTATATTTCAAATCCCAATTCGTCCACTCCCCCATCTCCATGAATAATGTCCCAATTTATGAAACCAATCATTTTTCTCTAACCACACCACTATAATCCTCTTCCCATTAGATTATATAGGGTACCCACCAATCGAATATACATTGTTGCCTTTGGGTGTAGTTACAAGATAAGTTTGATATCTATACTTCCATCCAATGAAAGGTTGAAGAGATTCCTATTTGTTCTTTCATGATCATCTCCCACCCATGTAGTGATGGTGGGAATTGTTCCATCTGACCATTGTTTCTCTATTGTAATTTTATTATAGTGACCCCATCCAATATGACTTATTTCATTGCTTGATTATCAAATATTTCCTTAGGTATATTATCTTCTCAACTCTAAAACATACACACACTCTATATATGAGATGCAATCTATAGAGCACCGTCATCTATGTTTTGAAATTTCCAATGAACACTAATCCACTTATAAGAATCTTGAGGTGTGTCCACTTGAATTTCAATAGAAGAAAACAATTGGACTATTTATAGATCTATATGAAATTTATCCCCATCTAACTGAAACATGTAATCCATGATAAAAATGACACATAATGCCTTCATTTCACGAGTATAATCATATTTATATATCAATAATGATGTTGGAATGTCAATGGTGTTTTATAGAACTTGGGTTGGCTTGAGGTTTGTATTTTAGGTGGTATAAAACATATCAAAGCGCATTAATATTGGTGGAGATTTGGTTCATCCATAGGTTTAAGTACCAAAAATGAAAATACAATAATTGTTCTGATGTGTGTACTGATGATATAACTGATGTAATCCAGGTGTATACATTGGGCTGGTGTTGAAATTTCATGGAAAACATCGAGCATCAGAAGAACCATAAACGATGTTTAGTGGTGAACATGTCATTCAAGTATAACAAAAACCATGACAAATGCTACTATAGTGGTACTATGTTAATGGAAATGGAAAATGAAACAATAATATGTGGAATCAATAGTTGGAATATGGGGAATCATAGGACCACTACTACCCAAATCAAGTCACATAAGTGGTAGGTGATATAAATACATTAAAAACCATATCCCATTTCTAGAATGGTTCGATTTATGGAGTTCATTATAGTAGGGTTTCCCAGTAATTTTTTTCCATGAATAAATAACCTCCTATTAATTTCCAAACCATTACTAGATCGTGCGGGAATCATGGTATGGCATTAAAATAATGACTTATGGAGTCTAAAATTAATAGAAATCATATAAACTCCAATGAGATCATGGGAGATGTAAAATACTTCTATTTACGTGTTGGGTTAGTCAACTAAAAGGTAAAACAATAATTTGGGTGGGGTCAACTGGAATAACAGTAGGCGGTTCCACATGAACTCAGTGGTTGGATCATTGTAATAGTTATCATTGAGATTATAGTTGTGATGGGATATGCATTAAAACCACCCACCACTGAGAACACACCTCCCAGCAGGGGTAAAAAGTGTCACAAGAGATGAGTGTGTTAGTTAAGACATAAGATCATCCCTATCAGGTTCCACTGACATACAGTTGTACAATTCAATATTGATTTTTTAAAATTTATGTGATCACCATACCTATTCCATTAACATGCAATCCATGTTTCATTCTATACTAGAGTATGCTTGATGAATATTTTGAAAATTGGACTATGAAAAATGATACTAGGCATGACAGGACATATGGAAAAAGTTGATAGGTTGGAATAGAGTTAGGATATTTTATTTATTCATAATATTTTTACAAGAGTTTTTAAATCATGATTAAGAGGTTGAGTAAAAAATAATCTAAATTAGAGTATGTTGTGGTGAAACTATGCTCGACAAGTAGGTACTATTGAATTAGTCATTCAAGGATCCTTTCATTCTGAACCATTGATAACAAATTTCCCACCAAACAGATTTGAGGTAGATGTTAGTCAAACCACCAATCATATAATAGAGTCATATGGTTCCCATTGGCCCAACATGAACTTATTATACAATTGCAGTTGATTTTTTATTTTATTTGTCTCACCAACTACCCTCAATTCCAAACTATATCATATTTCCCTATTGGTTTTACAATCCTACACTGATAGTTTCACCTATTCTCCCAATTGAAGACCATTTAAAAACTTATTATTTTGGTTTTTGATGTTGATATCATTGGTTATTTTACTCTAGTATAATAGTACATCAGTATAAACCTAAACCTTCAACCTCAACCATGATTCATTCCCTAGTTCAATGGAAATTTTATTAATTGAGTAAAAATTATTGTTGTGATTTAAAAATGTTCCATGCCCCCACCCAAGGTATTTTATCCAAGGATGAGATATAGATGGGTCTATGAGATGGGAAAATCAAATTCATATAATATAAAATGGATTAATTCAATGTGTTGTTCAGTATGATGTTTATTAGAAATCATGAGGAGATACTGACTAATGCCCTCATTATTTTGAGAGAGAATGCATGTCTTATCCATGGTGTATAGTAATGGAATTGGATAAAAGTGGGGGTTTATAACTTAAATATCTAAAAGGTATTAAAGTATAGAGATACTATATTTTTTATGTTGTACAGGGGGAATATCTTGATGATAAATAATAAGGGCTAAGTTGTCAAATGAAAATAAAAGATATTCTAGAAGAATATAGAGATTTGATAGAACAAAAGTGGTTATCACATAGAAGAGGTGTGGATCACCAGGTCCTATAAATAAAAATTCTTCAATGGAACCATATAGCATTCCCCCAAAATAGTTTTCTTAGTTGAAGAGACAATTATCAAATATTATATAAGTAGGGGCCTCAAAATCACCATTTAGAGTTTCTATATTGTTATGGAAAAAGTGGGATGGTTCGTCAAGGGTGTGTATTGATTTTTGAGATATAAATAAGTTTTTTGTGAGGAATAAGAATTCATAACCCATAATTGATGAATATATTGACCAACTATTTGGATCTAGGTACTTTAGAATGAAATATATATGCTCTGGATATTATCAAGTAAGAATTTATAAAGGAGATGAATATAATACAAACTCTATGACCCAATATGGTGTCTTCCAATTCATAGTAATACCATCTAGGATGATAGAAACTCCTTTTAAATTCACAACCTTGATTATTCAAGTATCCCATGAATTCCTTGGTGAGTTTGTTATGGTATACTTACATGATATCTTGGTATCACTACAAGAAAAGCACCCGTCAACGATGGTTTTTTTTGAAAAAGGCTATATTTTAAATCGACTCTGTTTAATGGGTGGGTTTTTTAAATTTTAAATTTTTTTTCAGATTCACCAATTAATTCACAATGGTTTTTTGGAACCATTATACATCCATATTTTGAATTATTTTTTAAACCTCAATTAAAACACATGTAGAAGTTTTTTAAAACAGAAAATATTTCTAAAATTCAAGTGGTTAAAACCCCCAAAAAATAAAATGTGGTATTTTTTCCTCTTCTTATTCTAAATTTAATGGGATTTCCAACCACTGATAATAATATATGTTGATATATTTTATTTTTTCCCATAATTAGGAGTATTTATAACAATGACTAAATAGTCAGCGAAAGGTTAACAACATTTAGAGATAATTTTACAATACTTAATAGTGGTTTATACTACTATGAAATAATTAATGATGGGTTATGAATTTCATAATGGGTAAAACTATAAATAATTATAAAAAATAGATTAACCATTAACCCCTAAAATAAAATACCACATTTATTATAATAACACATATATATCTACAACACACATAATTACATAATTTCATTGGTCAAATCAAATATACAAAATATAATGTAAAAAACTAGGAAATATAAGTCTTTATTACATTTATTAGTATTTATAAATTAGATAATAATTGAAAGAGACACTATGTAGGGTATAATGTATAGTACATTACATTGATCTTAAATGAACAACTAAATATTATTATTTAATATGACAGTTATCACATAACTGTTAGATTGGAAGGTATGTACATGATTAATTGAATTATGAAAATATGGTTTACAAATGTATATATAATTAATTATTTTTTATCTAATTAAATAAAAATGAAGATAAAATCATTTTTAAAATAAACTAAAATGTTTTTTCTAAAAAACATTTTAAATGTGTATAAGTGTGTTTTATACCAATAAATAAATAAATCAAACATTTTTTATTATATAAATTTAAAATATATATAATATATTGACTGTAATGTTTATAATTTATCTTATATGTTTTCTAGACATGTTATAATAACAAATTAAATTTTATGCATAAAAGGAGTATTTATCCAAAAATGCATTTTATCGCCTTTTGATTGCAAACCCAATTTAAATATTGTTTTTCTCAGTTTTATAAATTATATTCAAAAAAATAAACTTATTATTTTTAATAGTAGTATAAAAATATAATTTGACTAAAATTTTTGGAATTTTTATGAGAACAATCATATTTTGATGAATAGTTAATAATACAAATATTTGTTCAAAATTGCTTTTGGTCAAATTTATTTGTATAGTAAAATTTTGTTTTTAATTAGTTTTAAACTATAATTACATTATTTTTTTATCATTTAATCTAATTTAGGTCATCATAATTGATTTCACATTGAAATTGACTATAATGTTTCTTTGAACTTTTGAATGTTTTTACTTAAAAAACAAATTTTCTTGATCCATCAATGAGATTAATTTTAAATTAATTTTAACCAAATATGTGTTTTGAATTTTGAAAAATGGATATACATGACTATAATTAATATGATATTTATGATCGAATAAGATCAACCTAATTTTCTAAATATATGAATATAAAATTTAGTAATTATTTTTATTACCACAGTTAAGGGTAAATTAGGTAATCAAGGGTAAAAATAATCTCATAAATTACCCTAACACTTATCCTAATTTCATTAGATGATTTTTTCGACCTAAATGCATATTTTTGATGAAATATAACCTCTTAAATACACTTTGTTTACTTTAAGACATTTATATTATTTTATTCAAAGAAAATACATTTTTGTCACACTCTTGTTTTTAATAAGTATTTTTTTAATATGGAGTTATATAAGGGATATTTTATACAATAAATAGTATTTAGAAAGTTAAATTTTTTACGTACAACATTTTAATTTATTTATACTTTTTAAGAAATAAATAATTAAATTAATTGGTGACATGTTGACGATGCAGTAATTGATTCATTAATGGAATAATCAGATAAATTATATTAAAAATATTAAAATAAATATTTTTTTTATAATTTATGTCATGATATCATTTTACGGAGGAATTTCAAATTTTATTGATTATTTATTAGAATTTTTTAGAAGATATATAGTTGATATGATATTTTTAAAAAGTCATGTAATGAATAGTTTCAAAATGGACATAATTGATATCTTAAAGTAAATAATATTATAATAAATGATATAAAAATTATAAAAATCTAAAATTCATCCAAATAATTTGGATAAGTCCAAAAATTTCATAAATGACTCATTTTTTGGTCTTTTGGAATGTTATAGTAATTATATTAACCCTTATAGTGTAAATTGAAAAATAACATGGTAAGACTTAAAAGGGTAAAATAGGGGTTAATAAAAGATAAGGATTAAGAGAAGAATAAAAACCTTTATAATATTTATTGGTTGAATGGATTTAGACTCATTATCATTCTATATTCTAAATAGATCACTTTGAACCCATTTTAAATAAAAAATTAATTTATATTAATTTAATACTTTTAGGAATTATAAGAGTTCCCCACTCCTCTCCTATAAAAGGGCACTCATTTGTCTCTATTATTCACACCTAAAAACATATTAGGCTCATCCAAGAAGAGGTATCATTTTTAATTAAGTGTTTCCATTTTATTTGCTCTTCCACATCCTTCAAATATTCTACAAATTGGATGAGATAATATATAAAGTATCCTAAATATACTGAGATGTTATTATGATAATATTATCACCTAAATCCACCTTTGTTTCCATAAAATGGGAAATGAATTAATCATTTGTGCTTACGTGTAAACTATAACCTCCATGAACCGATATAATTTTTTTTCATTATCATCTCTCAAGACTGGTTATAATTATAGAAATAATAATAATATATGATATTTTTCAAATTTTTATCATTAAAATATAATAATATATCAATTAAGTTCATACTTTTCATAGGCGTGAAAATTATTACGTCGTTCGTGTGTACGAGTGAACTATCAACTCCACAAAGAGATGAAATTATTCTTTTATCACCACATCACATGGAGGATATATATAATTATGTTTAGATTATTAATATGATATTAATTATAATAATATAATTATATAAAGGTAAAATAAAACTTACCTTCTTTCCATAATGATTGTTGAAAAATGAAAACGTTACGCATGCGTACGAATGGCTTACCATATCCATGTTTGTAATGTAGTTCATTTTTATATCCATATTTTATGAATGGATTTAAAAATATTATTGTTTTATAATAGTAATTATTATGATGTTAAAATTATTATTGATATGATGGACTAATGACCTATTTGATCATATTAGGGTTACCAATTTAATTTTGGACTCAAATGTTGAATGTTGTCAAAACGTCAAACAAGAACTTTAATAATTAAGTACTTGTTATGAGAGGATATTAAGTTATATAAAAGTAATAATAAAAACAAAAAAAATTATCAATAATTTATATAATTAATAAATATTTATTATTCATGAAGATAAATATCATATGTGATGAGTCAGACTCAAGGTAATAAAATTTATTTTAAAAATCTCTTTTAAAGCGACTATTACAAATATTTTCACAAAAGAAAAAAGGAATGTTTTTTATATTATATGGAATTAATATATTTTACCAATTTTATGTCTACTTAATATTTTGATACTTACCTTACATGTTTACAATTTTATTTTAAAATAAAGTGATTTCATGTATTATTGTGTGGCTTTGTGAAAATGAAATGTGATTTCAAGGTGTAAATTTTATTTTTCATTATGCTTGTTTTATGTGTTACGATAATGTTTTGGTTGTTGGGATTTTTTTATAATTATCAGTGGTTCCATGATAAAATAATGGTGGGTGATCCTATGATATCTCTCTAATTTATTGAGTAATGAGATGGAGTTAACTGTTATGGTTTCTCTTAAGTGATTAAGGAAATATACTGCAGTGGCTATTCCAAATGTAACTATGAAGGTTACTCCCTATTTAGCAGTGAAAGATACTATAATATTGAAATGGAATTGATACTACAATTTACCTTTATGATTTATTTTTCTATGATGTTTTATCTGAATATTATTATTTCACGAGGTAAGCAAAATAGTTTATGTTTTAGGGGTGGAATATATAAATTTGTTAAATTGTTTTCATGGGTATATAAGTATTCATGGACTAATAGTTTATTTCATTATTTTTATGTCCCTTACTAGGATTTTTGTGATCATACCGTTTTTTAAAATGTTATACATAGGGTTTATGGATGGGTAAGAGAAAAGTGGAAGTTAAGATGAATTTTAAAAAGATTTTTCATGAAAAATAAATCACTTTTTCTTTTAAAAGTTTAATATTTTGGAGGAAATAGATACTTTTTGTCATATCCAAGTATCATGAATATTGAATTTTATGTACAAATTATGACATAATTATCTAAATCTATATACCTGAAAATATCTACAAAGTTAAAGAAATTAAATTCTTGATTGAAACTCAAGATTATGTATTTTTATGGTCGGGGACTTATAAGTGGTATCAAATGTTGGTTTAGATAACTTTAGGGGTTAGCATATTCTTAATAAAATATACGTAAATGATTTTTAATTTATTTTTAAGTTTAAATGATATATAAATTTAAGGTTACAACATTTCTTCATCTAATATATATATTTTTTATGGTTGTGCATAGAGGAAATAGGGAAACTGTGGTGGGAAGGAATCAAAAAGAAAATATCCTTCCAAATCAGCATCTTGAGTTGGTCGGAATCATAACTAAACAATTTTTTGAAGTGATGTATCATTTGAAATAGGATATAATTGGTGGTGCAATCAATGCACAAGATTTTTCAGATCAACCATAGAAGAATATGTTGGTGGTGGAGTATTTCAGGAGGCAACATCCACCATCATTTTGTGGATCATCTAACCTAATGGTAGCTAAATGGTGGATTAAATCGCTAGAAAATGATTTCGATGTCCTGGGGTGTTCAAACATTCAAAAGGTTAGTCGTTTTGTTTACCATTTTAAAGTTAAAGATGATCAGTGGTGGTCTATGGTTAATAATATCATGGAAAGTTAATATATTTATGATTTGGATTGGGATGAATTCAAAAATATTTTTATTCTGACATATTTTACTAAAGAGTTTTGACTTAGGATGGGGAAAAATTCTCATAATTGAGGAAGGAGGGAAATTCTGTGGCTATAATGAAAAAAAATTCACTCGACTGGAAAGCTATGTTCCAAATTTTATTTGGGATCTTAATAGTAATATCAATCATTTTAAATTTTGATTAAAGCAAATATATCGAAGGGCATTGGTTTCTGGTGAAATAAAAAGTTACGAAAAACTTGTTCAATGTGAGGAGAAGGTGAAAATAGAGTTTACTAATAATCATGTGTACCTTTAAAACCAGTAGAAAAAGAGTGTGATATGGAAGGAAAAGGAGAATAATTCATCATATAATTCTGATGGTAAGAAAATTTAGTTTACAATTTGTGATAATTGTGGTAAAAAAACACATTGGGGAATGAATTTTGAATTCTTGTAAGTTCTTATGATGTGGTAAAATGGGGAATAAAGCTCATAATTTCAATGAAAACCATCATTATAGTGGTATGAAAAAAATATTTTATACAGCTAATAAAAACAGTTAAATGAAATGAGATGGATCATTATGAAAATGTGTGTCCAAATAGGAACGCAAATTATGGGAAGTAGCTAGACTATAAGAAGGAGGGTGTGGTCAAATACTTATCAACTAATTCATCCGATGTTGGGACATAAAATTAAGTAGTATATGGTAAATTGTTTGTTAACAAAAATTATGACAATGGGTTGTTTTATTTTGGTAGGACATTCTTTAATTTCTGATTTTTTTTGATAAAGTGGAAATTCCACCATAAGAAATGAATCTATAAGTTATTGTGAAAACAGTTGGGGAAATATTAAGGAAAAAAAATTATAAGAATCTTCTTATCATTGTCTGTGGAAAGATTCTATATGAAAACTATGTTTTTTATAGAATTTGATGTCATTCTGGGAATGTATTGGATTTATTCTTACCATGCTATTATTTATTGTTGCGCTAATGAAGTGTATTTTCTGAAAGAGTTTTAGTTTTTATACAAGAACATATTAGAAAGATGAGAAACTATTAAAATATGGAAATTAATGTTATCTTACACATATTAAAAAAAGGAATTGTTTAGATTAAATATGCGTTGGTGGTAAATTATTATTTGAATGTTTTTACTGAGGATATTACTAATATTATACCAAATTATAAGTTGAATTTACTGTTGACTTATTTCAGGATGCTAAGTGAATTTTTAGACCCCTTTATCAAATGGCTCAGGTAGATTTTCTATAATTGGAAAAGAAGTTACCAGAGTTGTTAGATAATGGTTTATTCAACCTAGAAAATCCCCATGGGGTGCTTCTATCTTGTTTGTTAAAAAGAAATATAGTTCAATGATAATTTTCATTGATTATAGAGCCTTGAATAATATCACTATTAATAACAGGTATCATTTTCCTCATATCAATGATCTGTTTGATCATCTCCATGGAAAAAAATATTTTTCAAAGGTTTATTTGAGGTTGGGGTACCATCAATTGAATGTAAAGGGTGTAGACATTCCAAATACTATGTTTCAAACTAGATATAGAAAATATGAATTTGTAGTTATTCCATTTGAGTTAACTAATTTACCTTTTGTATTCATGGATCTCATGAATAGAATAATTCATGAGTTCTTAGAGAAGTCTGTGGTTGTGTTTATTGGTGGAAATTTTTTATATTCTAAAAGTAAATATGAACATGAAATATATATAAAGGATTTTTTCCATACCATAAAATAAAAGAAACTATATGAGAAATTAAAAAAGTGTGAATTTTGGTTGCAATAAACTTCCATCCTTGGTCACATTGTTTCTAAATATGGCTAAACTATTGACCCTACAAAAAATAAAGTTGTTGAAGAATTGACAAGACCCAAAAATATAAACTAGACTCATAGTTTTTTTGGTTTTGTAGGATATTATAAGAGGTTTGTTGAAATTTTTTCATAGTTATCTATCCCACTGAATAAGTTAACTCAAAATGGTGTTAAGTTCATCTGGAAATAATAATGTGAAGATTGTTTTCTAGAATTTAAAATAAGATTGGTGAATGATGTATTCCTAGAACTTCCTTCCAAAAATGGTGAATTTTTCATTTATAGTGATGCTTCAATGAATGGAATTGGTTATATCATTATGTAGAATGATAAGGTAATTTCTTTTGATTCAAGGTATTTGAAACCTCATGAGTTAAATTACCCTATATATGATTTGGAATCAGTAGCTGTTGTTTTTTCATTAAAATTTTTGAAGAATCACTTGTATGAAGTAAAATGCGAAATATATACTAATCATAAAATTTTGAAGTATATATTCACTAAAAAATAATTGAACATGAGATAGAGAAGATGGATGGAACTAATTAAGGATTATAACTGCATGATTCATTACCATCCAAGAAAAGAAAATAAGGAGGATGATGCGTTGAGTTAGAAAATTAATTCTATATTAAACATATAAAATTTGGAATGTGATACTTTCGTTAATGATTTGATGACTTTTTTCTCAAAATTTGTTGGTGTAGGAAATTTCCCTTTTTTTAGGTGTTAGTGCAATTGTATATATTATACAAAATTATAAAGGCATGGAAGGAAGACTGTGAGTAATATAAAAACATATAATTGGTTCAAAAGAGTATGTTTACAGAAATTAACATATAATAAATATTGTGTGTTAATATTTACAAAGAGATTATGCATTCCTTAAGATTCACAGTTGAAGAAAGAGTCATTATGTGAATCTCATAGTTCTCTATTTCCAGTTCACCCTGGTGGTACTAAGATGTTTAGAGACTTTTGAAAGTATTACTAGTGAGATAGAATGAAAAGAGGTATTGATGAATTTACCATAATATGTTTGAATTTTCAAAAGTTTAGTACAAAATGATTGTTTTCAAAGGGGATTATTCAAACTTTTCCTGTTCTAGAGTGGAAATGGGAAAATATATCCATAGAAATCGTAGTGGGATTACCAAATTACTCTAGAAGTAATAATGTGTTCTAGGTGATTTTTGTTCAACTGACTTACTATACTCAGTTTGTTCTTATTATAGGCACTCTTTATATAGATAAACATTTATGAATATATCATAAAGAGATAGGCATGTTACATGGAGTTCCTCTCTCCATTGTATCTGATCATGATCATAGGTTTAATTTTAACATTTGGAAATGCCTTCATAATTCATTGGGTATTGAATTTTTTTTAAAATCATCATCAATCATATGGGTAGTAAAAATGAAAAATTCAACCCTTTTAGGATTTTCTACATGATTTTTAATGGATTACCAAAGAAGTTGGGATCAATATATTTCTATGTTTGTGTTTTCTTATAATAAAATTTTTCATTCCAGTATACAGATGGAACCATTTGAGGCATTGTATGTAAAGAAGTGTCAAACTCTAACATTTTTGGATAAAATAGGTGTAAATAAGTTAATGAGACCTGAGTTGGAAGAGGAAATCACATAGAAAGTTTAGTTGATTCAGTAACACATGATAACAACTCAGAGTTGGCAGAAATGATATGCAGATAACTAGAGGAAGGATCCTTCTTTTTAGGTACATGATTATGTCTTTCTTAATGTTTTTCCATGGAAAAGTGTGATGGGATTTGGTATAAAAGGGAATTTGAGTACATGGTTCATTGGAACCTATCAAATCCTAGAGAAAGTTAGATTAGATTACTATCTAGTGGATTTTACTCCGATTTTATCTTAGGTACACGATGTTTTTCATGTTTCATTGTCAAGAAAGTATATACCCGTGAAATATCATGTTTTGAGTCTATATGTTGTTCAGTTGGAAGAGAATAATTCTAATGATAAATAGCCAAATATAGTTCTTGAACTTAGAGACAAGGTGTTTCAGAATAACTAATTCATCAAGTTATGTTTTTATGTAAAAATAGTATAGTTTAAGAGGAAACATGAGAATCTAAAAATTCTTTGATAGAAAGGTATCCACACTTATTTAATAAGTGAATAAATTTGCAAGGAATAAATTTCCAAATGGGGGAATAATTTGAAAACCTAGGTAATATAATTATTTTTCACATTTATTAAGATTAATTAATTAAATAATAATTAAAATATACACTAAGTATGATACCGTGCATAATATGTTACATCAATCTTAAACAAACAACTAAATATTATTATTTAATATGGTAGTTATCACATAGCCGTTAGACTGGTGGATATGAATATGATTAACTAAATTATGAAAAATATGGTTTACACATGTATATATAATTAATAATTTGTTGACCAATTAATTATAAATGAAGATAAAATCCCTTTTAAAATAAATGGAAATGTTTTCCTAAAAAACAATTTAAATGCGAACAAGTGTGTTTTATACTAATAAGTAAATAAATCACATTTATTGTATTATAGTAGTGATATATATATATATATATTCAATGTAATTTTTAATAATTAATCTTATATGTTTTCTAGACATGATATAAAAAAAATTCAATTTTATGAATAAAAAGAGAATTTTTCAAAAAAGGCATTTTTTCAACATTTTGATAGAGAACCCATTTCAAATATAGTTTTTTTCACTTTTATAAATTCTATTTGAAAAAAATAAAATTATTCTTTAGAATAGGAGTCTCAAATTTTACTTCGGTTTAATTTTTGGTATATTTCAGATTACATTCATATTTTGGTGAATAGTAAATAATACAAATATTAGTTCAAAACTGCTTTTCTTAAAATTTATTTATATAGGAAAATCATGTTTTTAATTAGATTAAAAGTGAACTTAAATAAAATTTTTATCATTTTATTCAATCTAGTCCATTTTAATCAATTTCACATTGAAATTGGATATAAAAACATTGTATACTTTTGAACGTTTTTACTTTAAAAACTAGGTTTCTTGATCCATCAATAAGATTAATTATAAATTAATTGTAGCCAATTTTATGTTTTGAATTTTGAAAATTTGACATACACATTCTTAATTGGTATGATATTTATGATCTAATAGGATCAACATAATTTTTGAAATATATGAATAATGACATTAGTAATTATTTGTATTACCACGTTTATTGGTAAATCAGGTAGTAAGTGGTAAAAATAGTATTAAAAATTACCCTAATAGTATTGATAATTTAATTGGATGAGTTTTTTCAATCTAAAAGGATTATTTGTCTAATATATAACCTTTTTAACACACTTATATGGCTTTCAAACATTTATATTATTTTATTTAATGAAAATACAATTTTGTCACAATCTTGTTTTTAACAAGTGAAATATTTTTAATATAGAGTTATACAAGGGATATGTTCAAGTAAATATATTGTTTATAAAGATAAAATATTTACCTACATCATGGGAATTTATTTATAATTTTTATGAAATAAAAAATTTAATTAAATGGTGACATGATTATGATGCAGTAATTGCTTCATTAATAGAAGAATAAAATAAATGATATTAAAAATATTAAAATAAATATAGTTTTATATAATTTATTTCATAAAATAATTTTATGTATGAATTTATTAATTTTAGTAATTACATAATAGAGTTTTTGGAATGATATCAAGTTGTTACAATTTTTTAAAGGTCATATAACAAATAGTGTCAAAATTGATAGAATTGATATATTAAAATAAATAATATTTTAATAAATGATATAAAAATAATAAAAACAGAAAATTCTTCCAAATAATTTTTATAGGTCCCAAAATGTAATAAATGAATCATTTATGGGTATTATTCAATGTTATGGTAATTATATTATCCCTCAAAGTGTAAATTACATAATACCATGGAAAGAGTTACAAGGGTAAAATAAGAGTTAAAAAAGATAAGGATTAAAAAAATAAAGAAAACTTATCTAATTTTTGTTGGATTAATTTATTTCGACTCGTTATCATCATATATTATAAATAAATCACTTTGGACCCATTTTTAATAGAAAATTAATTTATATTAATTTAATACTTTGAGGAATTCGAAGAGTGCCCCTCAACTCACATATAAAAGGGAACCCATTATTATCTATTATTCACACCAAAAAAACTATATGGGTCATCCGATATCTATAAAAATACCTTCCTAGAATCCCTACACACAATATATAGTCCTTATTTTATAAATAACACTCTTATTAGAGGTGTGATGGTGTTAATCAAAGGTGCTCATCCGAAGAAGAGGTATATTTTTTAATTAAGTGTTTCCATTTTATTTATTATTCAACTTTTTTAAAATCTTCTAAAACTAGGACGAGATAATAAATAAGTATTATCAATATAATTATATTTTTTTATGTTTATATCATTATGTAAATCCATCTATGATTCCATCAAATGGGAAATGAATTCATCATTTGCGCGTACGTGTGAACGATAACCTCCAAGAACCGATACAATTCATTTTCCATCACCGTCTAAGAAGATTCAGTGATTATAATGATGTAATTAATGTTTATATGTTATATTCATGATATATTTATCATTATAATATAAAAATATATAAATTATGTCCTTACTTTCCATACACATGATAATGATAACTTCGTTCATGCGTACGTTTGAACTATCGCCTCCATGAAGTGATGCGATACATTTTTTATCACCAAATAACATGGTTTATATATATATAAGTTTATATAAGTAATTAATATGATGTTAAATATATTTTTATCACTATATAAAGGAAAAAATAAAACTTACCTTATTTCCATAATGATCATTGAAAAGTGAAACTGTTATTCATGCCTACATACGGCTTACCGTCTCCATTATTGTAACATAGTTCATTTTTCACATCCATATATAATGAATGGATTTAAAAGTATTATTTATTTATAATAAAGACTTTTATTTCATGAATATTCTTTTTGATATTATGGACTATTTACCTCTTTGACAATATTTTAATTACCAATTTCATTTTGTACTCAAATACCAAATATCATCAAAAATTTTGACATGAAATTAAATAATTAAGTACATTTTATAACAATTTATTAAGTGATATAAATGGAACAATAAACTCAACAAAGTTTTTCAAGAAAGTAAATAATTATAAAATGTTTTTTATTCAGGATTATAAAGACTGTACATGATGATTCAGACTCAAGGTAAGTGAATTTCTTTTGAAAATCAATTTTAAAGTTACTATTTTAACTACTTTTTAGAAAATACAAAAGGAATGTATTTTTAACTTATAATAAATGAATGGATTTTAAAACTTTTATGTGTATTTAATTATTTGATTCTTACATTACAAATTTTCAATTTTATTTTCAAATGATGTGAGTTTATTTCTGAGTGCGTGACTTTGTAAAAATGAAATGTGATTTAAAAATGGAAATGTTATTTTTTTCTTTATTCTCGTTTGATGTGTTATGACAATTTTTTGGTTTTTTGAATTTATTTATGAGTATGGGTTGTTTTGTAAAAAACTAGGTTGGGCGATCCCATGATTTCTCTCAAATGAATTGGGTAATGAGATGGAGTTAACTGGTAGGGTTTCTCCTAAGAGATTAAGGTAATATATTGTTGTGGGAATTCCAAATGTAACCATAAAGTTTAATCCCTATGTAACCGTGAAATATATTATTAGAGTTAAAAGGAATTGATATCACATGTTAACTTTATTATTTAATTTTTACATGGTGTTTTATTGGAATCTTATAATTTCATGATGTAAGAAAAAGAGCTTATGTTTTATGGGTAGAAAGTATAACTTTGTTAAAATGTTTTCATGGGTTTATAAGTATTCATATACCGACAGTTTATTTATTTCTTTTTTATGTACCTTTCTGTGATTTTTGGTCCCATAACATGTTTAAAAATATTTTTCATAGGGTTTCTTGATGGGTAAGAAAAAAGAAGAAGTTAAGATGAATTTTATGAATATTTTCCTGAAAAAGAAATCATGTTCTCTTTTATAAGTTTTATATTTTGGAAAAAAGGGATAATATTTAATAGTATAAATTATTTATGAATGTGTAATGTTATGTATGAATTATGACCTAATTCTATAAAACTATAAACCAAAAAAATATCCTCAATGTGAAAGAAATTAAATTCTTGACTAAAACTAAAGATTATGTATTGATTAAGGTCAATGACTTATATACTACATCTAAATATATAAAGAGATCATATAAACATACAAAATGTCATTAAAATGATTCAAAAGAACCATATATAATTTTCATTTATAAATAATAGGCATATAGATATGAAACCCATATCAATGATGCTCCCCCATGTCATGATGATAGCCTCTATATGATACTTTCTATTGATTTTAATGTTTTCTAGAATAATCTGGTGTATATAGTTCCTATATTAAATAAAATTTATAATATAAATTTGTTTTATTTAGATGATACATATAAAATATTTAAAATAAGTAATATAATAATATGAACATATTAAGATACATTTAACATATTTAGTACCACTATGTTCTGTTTTTTGAGAGGTGAAATGTCCATGGGAACCAACAACATGTCTCATGCTAACTAACCTAATATCTACCCATATAGTCATCTATAATCATCTTTAGGAACTCTAAACATGTAAAATGGTACAAATAATTTAATATTTCCATGATTCCAAATATTTGGAGTATTCATGTTTATTTATCTCTTTTTATTATCCAAATCTAATCAATAAATATATTCAAAAATTATTATATATATGTAAGAAATTATATTTTCAGAATAATAGTAACATATCAATTATTGGGACCCTCTAGTTACCTCTTGATGGTAACCATGGTACAACATGATTAGTCAATGATTGCTCATTAACAGGTCTATCTGATCCCTCTAATACCCCTAGAGAAGAAGTTTATGCACTTTAAGTAGGGAGCATTTCAAATGAATATGAGATCTTGTCATATCAAATAAAATTAAGGAAAGGGGAGGAAACCCAACATTTTAAATATAACTTTTGTTGGATTCAACTTATCAAAAGGGTCATATGACAATTTTGGAGCATTGGATGGTCAATCCCTATCAATAAACCATTTCATTTAGCATTTCTACATCGAAAAATAATATAAAACATGCTAGAACATGATATAAAATATAAAACAAGATAATTATTTGAAATTACTGTATATAGATTATTTAAATTCAGGTATTTTAAATAGAAAAAATAAAAGATATGTCAATGTAATAGACATACAATCAATTAATTAATCATTAGACATATTATTATTATCATCCACTATTAACATTATTTTATAATTTTCAATCTTACTTAAAATATAAACCATTTCAATATCATCATGGGTCGACAGATCAATCCCATGTTCTTGATGAGGTTTGATGTCGCATGTTTTTTCAACTTTATCACCCATATCATTAAAGTCTATTTGTTTGATATGGACTAAAAATATCCACCATTCATTGACTCCATCATCCTCATAATACACCATTTTATCTTATGAATAAAAAACATGGATCATGTTCTTAACACTCACCAGTATCAATCAAATGAGATAAGTAAACATAAGTAAATTATAACAAATTTTTCCTTATACCCCTATGAATATTGACCCACTTTCATTTCAATAACACTATTGAATGTTTTACATGATAATTTAATTCAATAATGTATATCAATATTCCATTGTATCCCAAATCCAATAATTTTGTGAATATTACACTATTTGTTTCATACGTTCTTCCTGAGAAAGTGTACAAAATTTAGAGCCACTAATATTTTATGTATCAAATAAACTACACTTACTGAAAGGTACTTGAGCCAAATATTTAAAATCATCAAGCACTTAAGATATATTACACACACACATGATATATACGTATAATTATAAAATTTTATCACTTTTAGAAGATAATTATATCAATATATTATGAATAGGAAATTTATTATGATCTTACACAATGTGAAAACCAATCAATAATTCCTTTTTTAACAACATTTTTCATCAATTTCTTATTTCATGCTCAACACCAAAGTTTTATATTTTTTTGAATATTAAATTATTCAGAAAAATGATATGAAATTTTAGTTTTGAGTAACATATATCTATGTGGCTGTATGAACTCTACTTATGTTCATAAAATTGATGATAATTTTCAAAAGTGATGACCCAAAACTAGAACATTTGTTTAATTACAAAAGGATTTAAATTTATTTTCATTATCTTCAACACATAAAATTGAAATTTCATGTTGAAACATGAAATTTGGAATTTAAATTACGAATGATTAATTGAATTGAAATTTCCTAAGATTTATTGATTAGTTGATTAAAGAAAATGTGATACTAAGTAGTCAGTGGGTGACTGGGAAAAGAATGTTAGGACTATGATTACCTAGAAATGTATTCACAATGACAATAGTGACTAAACAAATTTTGGCATGTATTTCCCCAATGGGGTGTTAATTTATTCTATTATTATGTCATGAGCCTTAGGTATGTGTGCACACACCTTGATTTGTGACTAATTGGTTGAGTAGTGATAGAATTATAGGCCCTAGAACTAACTAACCGCGTAGAATATGACTATGGTGATATTTTATTTTATTATTACGCGTTCCTAACTATAAAACTACTTTAATAATTTCATTATATTTTATTAAAATTTTAATTTATGTTCGATTTTGATATATTTTTTGTCTACTTGATTTGAACGTTGTTTTGACTAAAAATGTGAAATGATTTGGCATGCCTTGTTTTCTTAATTGAAACATAAATGGTTTTTTTATTATAGAGTAGTTTAGGGAACCATTGGTGAAATCCTACTTTGGTGTTTTGGTCACACCCTACCTTTTCCTTCATATATTTTTATATTATGTTATGAAAAGTCTCTAAAAAAGTAATGTGCCACTTGGAGGTGGTGGGTGTGCTTGATTCACAAATCCTTGGGTAATGGCGTTTAAAGGTGGACCTATAATCCCCTTGTTACATAGAGATTAATATTTTTTTCTTGATTGATGTTATGTCATCTTTTGGATGATTTATTACTTTGGGATATCTGTCTTCCTATGATATTTTTTTTATCATTGATGAGTGTTTGGAATAATGAGTGTTCATTTCATTATCTACCAATTTTATATTTTCTTTGTTGATCTAGGGGTGAAATTGTTATATGAAATCATTTATTGATTCACTGGAATTAGTTTCTAGCCCTTAGGGATTAAGAACATCCTTTGGACCATGTCAGTTCTGGCTTGGGTACCAATGTTCCAAGGTATTTTGGTTGGTTTATGAAAAAATTATATCAAAGGAATATTTTATCATCATTCCTTGATGTTGGTTTGTAGTCTATGATGTTTAGGTAGAAAGGAGGTAGGATTTTCTTGACTTAAGGGGAATTTTATGAGTGAGTTCTTGGTAATATCTCATCATAGAGAGCCTTAAGTTACCATGGGTGTTTAGGGAAAAAGTATTTCAATAATAAACTTATATGATTCTAGTCTTTTTCCAATCAATATCTGTGTAATTTGGAATCACAGAAACGGTAAAATCAGTCTTACAAAATTTATATTTCTATATCTCTAGATTTAATTGATTATATGAATATATTTAGTGATTTTCCATATTTATTATTAATTTTTTGTTGTACCATGATGCCAGAAATATGTTTGAATAGACCTCGGGAGGGAGTTTCTGATGAACCATAAAAATTAAACCTTCCAGTTTATAAAATCCTCATTAAAATAGTAGTGAGTATGGTACAAGATCTAGGAAAGGTATCCACACCAATTTCCATTCATGATATTATAATCGAACCTAAAAGGGATGATTCTAGAGATCATGATTATTAGTTTCTTTAGTAGAAAATTATTACATCACAAGTCTTGAATGATCCTCAAGATGTAGGGTACTGGTGGAAAAATATTACGTTTGTTTTGGAATTCTTAGAAATGTCTGATTAAATAAAGCTGATATGGTCTACCTTTAATCTTGAAGTACCATGAAGGAGGTGGCCTAACTAAATGGTTATGATAAATAAATAATAGGTATTGGGGTGGAAATATTTTAGATATATGTTCACATAAAATTATTATCCAGTAATGATGGTTTTGGAAAAGTTTATCAAGTTTCTCAATCTCTAATAAGGTGATATAACCTTGAATTAGTATGCAAACAATTTTAATTACTTTTTTTTATTTTTCTTTTGAGGTACCAATGAATGATAATTTTATAGAGTAAATATTAAGGATGGGACATCTATATTATATAACTTATTAGTTGTTCATGCAGAAGTTCACTTTTTATATGGATGTGAAAGATGCAAATTTAATGGCTAATCTTGATCTGTCTAGTAATTTTGGGTTGATGTAAGTTTCTCTTAATCCTAATGGAAGTTATGTTAGTTACTCTAAAGTAAATAGTATTTGTGATGAGTCTCATTGTAGATCATGGAATCAGGAATAATCCATACATTATTTGGTGAGTAGAAAGGGCCCAGTGACATGCTTTCATTATTTCAAGATCTACCATTCAAAGCGAGTTTGTATTGTGGAATAAAAGATCTATGGATCATATGGTCACTCCACCCACAAGTATTTCATTCTATAATATGTTTTTTCCTTGTGAAGTCGAATGGGATCATCAAAACCTAATTTTATTTCATTACAATGAAATGAACTATGATATAAGGGGTTTCTATCATAAGAATCCATAATATTGATTCTCCACTCGGTGGAAGAGTCTCTAGAGGATGCTGATGTGAGTCCAGCAACTGTGAGAGGTGCCATCAATATAGATCCATCTGTAGTGAATACTTTTATTTGATACCACTACATCACATTCATTCATATAAACTCATTTTGTAAATTCCATAAACCATTATATGGATCTAATGTTATATGTGATGGATATTTATATGACCCTTAGAATGAAGAGAGAGTAGGGTCTCTGATTCACCTCTTGTGTGTTCTAATTGTCATATATTTATCCCACCTATGATTTTATGGTTCTCTATATGGAACCTTTGGATATCATTCTATGGATGAATTTTATGATTTCCCATAAATCTTGGATCTACTTTTATATTTGACAGGTCTTCCTTAATATCCCCAATGGTGTTTTTTCCATAAAGAATATGACATGAGTTCAATTAGTATAAGGATCCATCCTTAAACATTATATAATCATTCTTTTTATTCATGAATTTACTTTCTTTAACCTGGAGAATATTATTAGGTTTTGAGTTATAGAGAATTAGGCCATAACCAATATATTAAAAAAACAAAAAACAAAAAGTAGAAACTTCTATTCAGAATGCATTTTCCGATAATATTTAACTTTTAAAATATAGAATTAATTAATTTTATGTAAAATATCCATGACTTCCAAATTTACTTCTTAAATCCTCTTACCCATCCTTGAGCACTGTGAAAACATTGTAAAAACTTGGGATGATCACAAAATATTAGTAAGAGATATAAAAAGAAAAGAAACTGTTAGTTTAATAAAAATATAAAATCCTATATAAATTTTAACTTTATCTTCAATGTTTGTTGAGAATATGAAAGTGAATATTTTCACATGAAAAAAAAACACATTTTTATCAAATAAAATCATTAAAACCCATATCAAGCAATTAAAACTCATGTAGGTGAATTAGAGAATAATATTCTTAAAAACCTTCAAAAACAATTTAATTGGAATGAGGAGAATGTCGAATTCCGATATTATCATTACCCAATGAATTGGAGAGATATAACTAGCTCAATTTTTGGTATCTAGGATTCCCCATCATGTAAGCTGTAAGTGGATCACTTGATCCTTTCTAGGCCACCCCATCGTATAAAATGTAATGGGATCATACGAATCTATTTTGGTTTTCCCCATTTTATTAGTTGTAATGGTCTCATCCAGTGCTATCTAGTCCTCTTTGTAACACCCTAAGTTTTTATGATTTTTTTTCAAATTAAGCTAATCTGTTTGATATTTTTCATTTGACACAACACTTAATATAACTTATGTTATATAAAATCATAATGTTATTCTAGATTTATATGCAATGAAAATTAAATATTATTCTAAACTCAATACATAGATTAGTTTTGATACATGATACATTATGTTTGGATTCTGTTACACATAATGCTGAGTTCCTGTTGTAACTTTTGTGACATAGACGACCTTGTTTTACCTAACTATAAGGTACTATTAATAATAATATTAAAATATCTTTATATTATTCACCAAGATTTTGGAATAGTAGTTATGAAAAATATAAATTGATGTTTTGGAAATATGGTTTACACATGTATATAAGTAGAATTATTTTGTGACCAATTAATAAGAAATGAAAATAAAACCCTTTTGAAAGTATTGGATATCTTTTACTCTAAAATTATATTTCTGAAATAAAACATGTTTTACCTTAATAAAGTAAGTAATATTTTTTTTATATTTTTTAATGAAATATATGTATTATATTTAGTAATCTATTTAACACTCATATTATGTGTTTTCTAGAAAATAAATAAGAACAAATATAATTTTACACATAAAAGTTTATATTTAGTTTTACCACCTTTTAATGTCGTACTATTTAAAATATTAAATTTTAATTTTTTATAAATTATAAGTGAAAAAATAAACTTTATTTTTTGAGTATTAATATCAAAATTTACATTGGGTGAATTTTTGGTATTTTTCAGAGAAGTAAAATATTCTGATGAATAATGAAAACTAATTAATTTTAATTGAAAACTGCATTGTCATCTAATTTATTTATATCGTTTAATTATATTTTAAATTGTTTTTATAGTATATTGGGATACATTATAAATTTATTAATACCATTTAGGTCATTTTAATAAATTTCACATTGAAATTGGATATAAAAACTTTCAAACTTTTGAATATTTATACATTAAAAACCGCTATCTCATTCCATTTTCGGGATTAATTTTAAATTAATTTCATCAACTTATGTGTTAAGTATTTGTAAAATTGGATTCCATATCTTTAATAAGAATAATTTATAATATATGTTTTGGTAAAATTAGTTTTTAACAAAAAAATATTAGTTAAACAATTAAAATTAATTACAATGATTTAGGTAAAAACGTGTTTACTTAGTGGTCAAACTTTGATTTTGCATCCAAATAACCTAGAAACATGTAAAATAATATTGGATGGACATATTTAGAACATATGATTCCTTGTATAAATAATGTACCATTATTTTAGAATCATTTTGTAAGGAATACCTCTCAATAATGTTTTTCTTTTTGTATTTCAAATAATGCCACTCCTCCTCCACTATAAAAGGGAACTCACACCCCTCAGTTCTTCTAACCTCTCAAGCCATTTGGATAATCAAAAACCTAATAAAAAAATCTCTCAAATTCCATTTCTTCATCCCAGAGGCCTCACTATGGGTATAAATCCATCCAAGGAATCTATTTGGTGAAAACCAAAAGGATTTTCATTAAGAAGAGGTAACATTCTTCAACAAGAACTTTTGGTTTATTTCCTTCTCCACCCTATAAATTATTATTATTCCCTATTTATATAATAAAATCCATATCCTAAATATAATGAGATGTTTTTATGTAAATCGTACAACCAAAAATCAGTCACACTTCCATCAATTAGGATACACAATCATTATTCGTGTGTATGTCTAACTATCGACTCGTGAAACAATGTCATTCGTTCTTCCATTACAACCTCTCAAGGTTGGTAATAATGATGTAATTAATATTTTTACATGATATATATGACATTAATGATGTATTTATGATTATATATTTATTATATATCATATTTTTTTTCTTGTTTTCAATTTTGTGGGAATACGATAACTTTGTTTGTGGATGTGTAGACTACCACCTCCTCAAAGTGATGCCCTTCGTTCACAATTTACATGGGATGTATTAAGGTTGAGTTTATTAAAAACATGTGAAATTTATAGAATAATAATTATATTTTAATGATAATAAATATACATATACATATATATATACATCATATACTTTTCTTTCTTTCAGTATGACATGAAGACTGAAATAAAATTCATGCATATGTACGACCTACTGTCTCCACAAATAGTGTATTCTATTTAAAATTTCTAAGTTTTATATATTATTATAAATAATTATATAATTAATATATATGATATTTACATAAATTTTAAATTTATTTAAATAATTAAATCATGATCTAAGTAAGAGGATCAATAATAAAAATCAAAATATATATAGAAAACAAAGTAGTGATTACCCAAAATGTAATGTTAAGAGAAATTTTTTAATTAAAAAGTAATAAAAGATCATAATAAATTAGCATATGATATGATATAATTGAATATTTTTCTTTAATAAATTCATAATATACTTATATTTATTACACAGGAGGTTTCAACGAGTACGACGAGAGTCAAGACATAAGGTAAGGGTGTTTTCATCTCACTTTTTTTTCGGTGAGATATATGATATATTCAATTCTTATTTCTATTGTGTGGTGAATATAATTCCATATTACATTATATATAGTGAATATAATTTATTTCATGATACTAAAAGTTTCAATTTATGTTATTGTTTCATGGATCTCATGACTCAAATGTTACTCAAATAGTAAGGGGATTTCTAGTTTCACTTTTATTTCCGTGAGACATCTGACTTATTCCCCACTTGTTTATTTTGTGTGGTGTATATAATTTCCATGAATGTAATATATGATAATTATACTTAAATGTTTGGGTGTTTGAATACCAATTTTTGATCTCTATTTCATGGGGTTTTATGATTCAAAAGTTACCAAATCGGTAAGGTAGTTTTGTCTCAATTTTCCTTCATTGAGACACATGTTTTATTATGCATCTATATTCTTTTATGAGGTGTATCTAATTAAATTAGGAATTTTATATCACAAATATACTTAGTATAATTAAATTTTAAGATTTATTTAATTTAATTCTCTTATGGGTATTATGATTCAAAGTTACTAATGTTTTATAAGTTTATTGATACAATCTCATCATTTATTGGGGGTTTTTTTACGATTATGATTTCAATGATGAAATATTATGATCCACCTATCAATAATTGTAATTATTTTATTCTTCCCAGGTTTTCATGAAATATTTATTTATTGGTACCATTTTACCACTCTTTAGTACATAAGATAATTAAGAAATTGTTTTTACGAAAATATGACCTTATCTATCTCTTCGGTCCGAAATCTATTTTATTCAATAATCATGTTTTCAAAAATGATTTCCAAAAATGTATTTTAATAATTATATTTAAATCTAATTTTCGTGGAATTTTTTTTTACCTTTTTTTGTTTTCAAATCGTTAGTATAATTTTTCAAATCTATTTTATAAAAAATGGTTTTCAATTTTTTTATTTTTTAAAAATAATTTTTCAAAGAATAATACTATTTTCATAAAGAAATGTTTTTAAAGATATTTTAAAATTACTTTCCATATAATATGAAATATGTTTGTGTTACTCATACCTTTATAGGGATATAACCCAAGGTTATCATTCATTTTATTTCTCCAAATGGTTTATGTATTAATGGAATGATGTCAATAAAACCTATTTATCATCCATGAGTCATATTCTTATGAAACCTGCTTCTTTTCATGGGTTAAGATTTGATGAAATGATTATGAAACCAATCTATTTTCCATAGGTTATGATATGATGATAGGTTTATGATATCAATTTCATTTCATGGGTTATGATATGATGTTTATGAAACCCATATCTTTTATGGGACATGATATGATGAATATTTTTTTATCTTGTAGAGAACATATGTTTGATTTAATTATGAGATAGGTTGGACCTATATCTATCTTAAATATATTGGTAAAAAATTTACATATTTTGAGATAGGAATGTATGGAAGAAAGAGTGAACTTGGTTCAGTAAAGGACTTTGTCCGCTAATATGGTCTTGTGAGTTAACCTTGACTACTAAGATGGTCTTGAGAATGAACATTGGCTACTATGATGGTATTGGGAGTGAAAATTTACTACTAAGATGGATTGGAGAGTTAAACCATTCCACTATAAGGAATGAGATGTGACTGGGGATGTCGGAATATCCCACATAGTAGGTGTATCCCCGATGATGTTTCCTGAAAGTTTTTGGAAATGATCCATGACTTATAGGGAATGATTTTATATTCTTATGTATCTTCCAAAATTCAATGTTTTATTCCTATATTATTATTTTATGGATTATTCTATTGATTCCATTAGGACCTATGTCTTATGGATCTAAAATATTTGTGATATGACTTAAGAGTGAGATCTTTGATATGTGGGCTATGATCTTATAATGTTATGGTCATGTTCTCATACCCTTATTCTCATGATTATTCTTACATAACTCCATTTTTTACCTTTACTGAGCATTAGATGTCACCCTTTCTTATATTTATTTTCCCCAAGTTATGAAGAATTTTTTTGAGTAGGAGAACTAAAGGGGAAGGTATTTGTGGGAATCATTGATGATTTTTCACCATGTTATAATATTGTGTTCCATGTTTCTAAAGACACTAAACAATTATGGCCCTCAGGAATGTACTTTTTTAATTTTCTAAATATTAATCTAAAATAATGTAATATCCATGTATGTTAAGCCTAGGTCTCTATAGTTGGTATAAAATGAAAGATTTAGTATACCTTTGGTAACTAGGATGAGTAAAATTTAATTATATCTCTAGGGACATTTCTAAGTATATGTATAGGGATGTATCTAAGGATGAGCCTAATGTGTCATATATTTTAGGGAAGACATCATAATTTAGAAATATTATAAGTTATTTGTCATGATTATGTGGTTTTATGATATGATAAGTGTTGTTCACAGTATTATTTATGGTTTTTATAAATGGTGGGAACTAAAAGGAACTAGGTTAATGTTTAATGTGATGGACAACTTTCTTATGAGAATTCAATTGGGAATATTATTGTAGTGATGGATTTTATGATCACACCTAATCAATTTTCATGGAACAAGATTAAAAATGTGTATAGACTCTTAAAATCACCAAGGAAGAGTAGTAAAGGGCTTGATGAGAGGTCAAATAATGGAAAGCATAGAGAAAAGAAGATTTAGTTTTCTTTGGGTCAAGAATGTGGAAATAAGTATCCAAGTGAATGTTTTAGAGGAAAAAAAGATGTTTTGATTTTGGAAAAAATAAAAGAAAAATATAAATACAAAGGGAAAATGAAAAGTTCAGTTAACACAATGTATGAGAGCAATTGTCTTCTTAAGGCATTATCAACAGTTGAATGCTTTAATTGTGGAATGAATGGTCATTATGAAAATCGATTTCCTTAGTGGAAAGATCCCAAAGATAATTAGAAAGGTGGTATGAGTAATGTTTATATTTATGATGATGATTATATTACAAGTGAAATTTAAAAAGAAAGTGGTATTAAGTAATATGATGAGTTAGTGTTATTAATTGATTTAGGATAAAGTGGAATAATCATAGTATTTATGTATTTGGATTCATAAATTATGTTATATAAATTTTGAAATATATAAGTATTGTTAAATTTATGTTATAAACTATGGATTTGAAAGAATACGTTGAATGGTTCCAATGGACTAGAATAGAGATTTATTGGAAATGTATTATTCATCGGAAAGACATGATTAAGGAAAATATAACCCTTAATATATTACTAGTGTTAAGATAATGACGTTTGGATGTGGTATATTAGAAAGTTATGGTTACCTTGGAACTGATTAATGATTTATTGACAAAGTGGTTTTTACTATCATTGTTTAATTTTAAAACAATTTTGGATTTAAGGAATATATCCAATAAATTTTTGAATAAGGAAAAATGCATGTTTTCATTTAGGATTTCATAAAATTTAGGTTATTATCATGTTTTAGGAGAAATACATGATGATATTATTCACATGTTTGGAATGTGAAAAATAAGAGATACTTTATGATATATGGGGGATCAATGTTAAGATGATTTTGAGAAATTTAGTGACCTTTTTTTATTAATCTCTATACTTTCATCTTTCATAAGGGTTACAAGTTTAACCATTTATGGAATGGATTATGTTAAAATTCAGATGAGGTTTTAGAGATTAAAGTATAATATAACTATATGATAATTTTTGAATATTTGATACCATGTGATAACCATTTTGTTATGATAAATATATATGTAATGATATATCACTTGGTTTATGGATTTCATGATCTACTAATGCCTCTAGAATGAAAAATTCACCTTCATTTCTTAGAATAGAAGATGAAGTGGAAATTGATCAAAGAAAAAAAGGGTGATATTGTTCTGAAATCATGCAAGTATATATTCTCATGAAAATACCTTAACTTTAAGAAAATGGTCTTGAAATAAAATTTCTTCCTATTATCCTCATTTTTTTATGATATCTATGAACTTTTTAAAGCCTATTTGGGTTATTGGTTTTTTTTATCATTAACTTTCTACTATCCATGTTCTCTATCACTCTACATAAGAACATGATAGTTATATTTCTCTTCCATGTCTATGTTTTCTCTTTCCAATTTTTTTTCCTATGTGGTAAAATAGTTATTAGTTAATTTGGGTAATCGTTATGTATCCAAAATTCCATTTTTAAAGGAAGTTTTAGTATTCATTTTTACAATTTGGGTTTCTATGAAAGGAACTTTCAAGTATTGAACCTTTGATAACCTATATGGATTTCATGGGAGAAGTTCATTTTAATGCAGGTAGAATATAACAATCTGACTTTATGAGAATTATTATTTTTTGATTTAAGTTAATATTTTTTATGTTTTTCATTTTTGAAACACTAAATATAACTAATGTTATATAAAAGAACCAAGTTATTATTTATTTTTAAAAAATAATAATTAAATCTTTCACTATAAGAAACTCTTAGATTAAATTATGGTACATGAAACACTATTTTTGGCTTTTTTTGCACTCAATGACATGTTGCTTTGATAACTTGTGTGACATGTAAGAATAGGTTATACCAATCCATAATGTACTATTAATATTATTAAAAAAAATATTATTTCAGTTTTTACCCTGCTGTTGGAATAGAGGTTATGAAAATTATTAATTAAAATTATGAATATATAGTTTACACATGTATATAAGAATAATTATTTGGTGACCAATTAATAAGAAATGAAAATAAAACCCTTTTGAAAATAAAGGAAATCTTTTTTGACAAAACAATATTTATGAACACAAACATGTTATACCTCAATCAAGTAATTAGAAAACAATAGATTAATTATTTAAATTAAATATATAACTTATATTCAATTAACTATTTAGAAATCATATTATGTTTTCTCTAGATAAGAGATAAGAATAAATCCAATTTTACAAATAAAAAGATATATTTTTATAAAAAGTAGTTTTACCGTCATTTAATGACAAAACTATGTTAAATCAAAAAATGTACACTTTAATAAATTATATTAGAAATAATAAAAAAAATTTATATTGTAATATCAAAATTCAATTTGGGTATATTTTTGTTATTTTTTTGAGAAGTAACAATTTTTGATGAATCGTGAAAAACCCCGATTTTTAATTGAAAACATAAATTTCTTATAATTTATTTTTATAGTTAAATTATATATTTTTTAAAGTATATTTAGATAAATTATAGATGTATTAATAAAATTTAGGTATTTTTAATTAATTTCACAATGAAATTGGTTATAAAAACATTTCAAACTTCTTAACATTTTTTCTTTAAAAACACATTGTCTCATCCTGTATGTGGGATTAATTTTAAATACATTTCTCCCGCTTATCTGTTTATAATTTTTAAAAATTTACACCATATTTTTTATTATAATAATTTATATTGTCTAGTTTTTTGAAATTATATTTTGACCAAAAAATTTAGTGTATGTAATTAAAATTAGTTACAGTAATTAAGGAAAAAAGGGGTTTACTTTGTGGTAAAACTTTAATTGAAGGGGCCAAATAACTTATAAAAATGTAAAAAATTCATTATATCGGCATATTTAGACCACATAATCTATTTTTATTAATATTAGACTATTATTTTAGTATTTTATTTTAGGAATACCTCTCAATAATGTTTTATTTTTTTTCTTTTACATGAATTCCACTCCTCCTCCACTATAAACGGGCACTCAAACCTCCCTCACTTGTTCACACCACTAAAGCCCATTTGATCATACAAAAACTACCCAAATATTCCACTAACAATCCTAAATTAATAATATATTTCTAACCTTGTGATAAAATACAACCAAGAAATTATTCTGGGGCAAACCAAAGGGAGTTACCTAAAGAAGAGACAACATCCTTCAACAAGAGGTTTTTTTTATTTCTTTCTCCACCACATATATTATTATTAAAAGTTTATATAATAACACAAGTATCCAAAATATACATATATGTGTTTATGTTATGGTTAAAACCTACACTCACACACACTTCCATCAAATATGATACATAATCATCATTTGTGTGTACTATAGACTACCACCCCATGAACCGATGTCGTCCGTTCTTCTATTATCACATCTCAAGGGTTGTAATAATGATAGAATTAATGTTTTTATAAGATATATATTATATTTATGATTTATTAATTATTATTTAATTATTATAGGACACATTCCTTCAAGTTTTCCATTTTTTAGGAATATGATAAATTTGTTTGTGGACGTGTGGACTATCGCCTCCTCAAAGTGATGGGATTCATTAACACTCTACATGAAATGTGTGAACAATGTTTTAATTAGAAATATGTGATATTTTTGAAATAATAATTATACATGAATGATAATAAACACACACATATATAAAAATAATTTACTTTTCTTTATTTCTATATGACAAGAAAATGTAAACAATGTCCATGCCTATGTACGACCAACCGTCTCCTTAAACAGTGTATTCCATTAAATATTTTTAAATTTTATAGATTATTATAAATAATTATATAAATAAAATATATTATATTTAAATAAAAATTTTCATCATGGAAATATGTAAAAAAAATTCAGTAAGAGGATCAATAATGGAAATTTAAAACATCTATGAAAAATAAAGTAGTTATTACGTGAAACGTAACTTTAACATGAAATTGTTAATAAATGGGTAATAAAAGGTCATAATAAAATAATATATGGTATGATATAATTGAATATTATTCTGTAATATATTTATAATAAAATGATATTTATTATACATGTGGTTTTAATATGTACGACGGGAGTCAATACATAAGGTAAGTGTTTTCTCATCTCACTTTTATTTCTATGAGATATATGCTATATTAAAAACTTATTCCTATTATGCGGTATATATAATTACATATGAAATTATATTCCACAAATTTAATTCATATAATGAGATTAAAAGTTTCAATTGATGTTATTCTTTCAAGGATATTATGACTCAAAAGTTACACAAGTAGTAAGAGGATTTCTAGTCTCGCTTTTATTTCTACGAGACTTATGCCTTATTCACGAGCCATTTATTTTATGTGGTGTATATACTTAATGTGAATGTAATATATGAAACATGAAATTAAATTTATTTTTATTTAAATACCCATCTTATTATCTCCATTTAATGGTGTTTTACTATTCAAAAGTTACCAAATTGGTGTGCTAGTTTTGTCTCAATTTTACTTCTTGAAGACACCTATTTTGTTATGAACCTCTACTCTTTTTGAGGTACATATAACTCCATTTTTAATGTTATATTATGAATATAATTCCTTTAATTAAATTTTAAGATTCATGTAATTTCATTCTCTCAATGGGATTAAGATTCAAATTTACCAAAGTGGCATGATTTTATTGAAGAATCTTATTGTTTATAGGGATTATTTATGATTATGCTTCAATTGATGAAATTTTATGATCTATCTCTCAAGAATTATAATTATTTTATTATCCGCTGGTTTCCAAGATATCATCATGTATTGTTGCCATTTTATCACTCCTTGGTAATTAAGATAATCAATAATGTTTTTATGAAAATCCGACCTTATTTCTCTCTTTGGTTAGAAATATATTTTATTCAAAAACCATGTTTTCAAAAAAGTTTTTCATTTAAAAAAGAAGATATTTTAACCACATTTTTTATGAAAAATAATTTTAAAAATAATTTAACGTTTTCAAAAATTCCTTAATTTTTTTTAATCTACTTTCAAAGTAAAACGTTGCTAAATTTGTTTTATGTATTAAAAAGTGTTTTCAAAGAAGAAAATATATTTTTGTAAAGACCCGTAAATTTCAAGGAAATTTTTTTTTTCTTATTTTTCTTTGGAATTTTACAAGAGCGCAGTTTCTGACGGAACCTGATTCCGAGGCCTGGTGTGCCCGGAATCATTTTCCGAAGTTTGGCTCGGGTACGTTCAGTGAACGGATGAGCGAGTTTTTCTATCTTTTGAACCGGTGCCCGGAATCGAATTTTGAGGGCACCGATGAAATCGTAGCGCCGGTATTCGCTTAGAAATGCCTCTTCCGGAGTTGCGTTTGCTCGGGTGTGGTTTTTAATTTTCGGGCTTAAAGTTAAGAAATAAAATAATTTTTCGACAACTTTATTTTATTTCACTTCAGCTTCTTGGAAGCCACTTGAAGCCACTTAAAGGCGGCTTGAACTGTGTTGAACCGGATAAGATGCTATCCAGAAATATCCTACCCCCTTTGTAGGATATTTGTGAGGTGGGGCCCACACGAGCCCCGCCGTTTCTTTCCGCTAAGTAACACACCCGCGAAAACCCATCATTATGAAAGTCAACTGACGCGTTTTCTAAATTCTTAACAGACCATTTAATTGGGCGGTTTATTTCGTAAATTAAATGAGCTGTTTCTTTCGTTGAATTAATTCAACGAATTGATGGGTCGTTACTTACCCTTTTTCGTGTGTTGGCATAATAATAAAATAAGACCAACCTTTTTCTTTTGGAGGATTACTCGTTGAGAAAGGATCCTTGAACCTTCAGCCTCCTTCGCGAAGAACGCGAAGAACGCGAAGAACGCGAAGAACGCTGAACCCGGAAATCGACGACACGACGCCGTGATCCGCGACGCCGACAACGTTCTTATGCGACGTCTCTTCCTCCGCGACGGATCTTCGATCGGCTGCTTGAGTTCGCCGACTCAACGCCGTGTTCCGCGACGACGCGACGCCCTTCCGCGACGACGCGACGATCTCCACCTTCCGCGACGAGCAATTTCCGCGAAGAACGCTCACGCGGGACGTCCAGCGAGGTAGGGATTTTATATTTTTTGGAAATACCCCTCCTTATATTCCCGTGAACATTCTTTAAAAATTAAAGAACCGGAATCAAAGAAACAATTTTATTTTATTAAAATTGTTGGTTCATGTGTTGAACATTTTATTTTCTGCCGTTAATTATCTCTAACACGGAGGGTGCGGGCCAAACGAACACGGCCCGATGACCCTCCGTCGTTCTTCGTTTTGTGTGGATTTGACGGGCGACGACGGAATGTGCTGCAACAGATGTTTGATGTTTCCGCAGTGAAGGACGAGTCCCAGGAGGAGCAGCGGCGCAGACGGGAAGGAAAATGGGCCACCGGAGCGACTCTGGAAGCCCGCAGAAGCCGGTGGTGGTGCGGGTCGCCGGCGCGGCGGCGCCGGCGGCCGGAGGCGGCGGCACCCCGCGGGTGTCCAGGGCGACACCCCGCGGGTGTCCAGGGCGACACCCCGCGGGTGCCGCGGGGTTGTCACGCGGCACCCCGCGGGTGTCCAGGGCGACACCCCGCGGGTGCCGCGGGGTTGTCACGCGGCACCCCGCGGGTGTCCAGGGCGACACCCCGCGGGTGCCGCGGGGTTGTCAAGCGGCACCCCGCGGGTGTCCAGGGCGACACCCCGCGGGTGCCGCGGGGTTGTCCCGCGGCACCCCGCAGGTGTCCAGGGCGGCACCCCGCGGGTGCCGCGGGGTTGTCACGCGGCGCGTCTGGCTGTCTGGCCGACACCCCGCGGGTGCCGCGGGGGTGTCACGCGGGGCGGCGGCATTCCCCCGCGTCGACCGCTCGGCCGCTCGGCCGAGCCGAGCCGGACCAACCGGGTCGGACCCGACCCGGTTCGGGCCGACCGGGGGGGGGGGGGGGTCGGGCTGGGTCGGCCCGGGCCCGGACCCCCCCGTCTTCGGACGACTTTTGTTCAAACGCCCGTAACTTGAGCTAAGGGCCTCCAAACGACTCGCTGTCAGCGGCAACGCAATCCTTGGAGCGAGTCGGTCGTTTCAGTTTATTGCACTCAATGTTTCGGAATACTTTGGGTTCGGCCGGGTTGGTTCGTACACGAAACCAACCGGGCCCTCGGAGCGGAAACGCTCATATATTGAGCTACGAACGTCCGATTGACGTGCCGTCATCTTTGTTAGTTTCCTCTTAGTGAGACGGATCTTTTGGCTCACTCCGCCCGAGGTTTGGACGCAAGTGGAGTACGGTCGGGTTGGTTTTGCCTTAAAAACCAACCGGGCCCCTGGGACGAAAAAGCCAATAACTCTCAGACCGGGCGTTCGATTGACGCGCCGTCTATTGCGTTGAGTTCCTGTTGACGATACAGAACTTTTGGCATCCTTCGCCCGAGTTTTGGTTACAGTGGATAGTGGCCGGGTTGGATTGCACTGAAATCCAACCGGGCCCCTGGAACGGAAAAGCTGATATCTTTCAGAGCAGACGTCCGTTTGACGAACCGTCAGCGGCGTTAGTGATCACGTTGAAAAACGGTCCCTATGAGTATACCCTATGAGTGTTCGGGGTATAGTTGAGTTACGGCCGGATTGGTTCGCACACGAAACCAACCGGTCCCCTGGGATGAAAAGGCTAATAACTCACAGACCGGGCGTCCGATTGACGCGTCGTCTGTTGCGTTGAGACCCCTATGACGAGGTGGTCCTTTGAGATACTTCCTTGCGGGACTTTGTGATACTTGGAGTATCGACCAGTAGCTCGTGGAGCGGACCCTCCCGGAGACGAGCGGGCGGAGCACGGAGACCGTGTAGCTGACTGAGACCCGACGACTGCTGATCGAACGACTCGGTGTGTTATAGAGGTGCGTTTGGTTGTAGCGGCACTTGGGAGCGCTTGGTTGTAGCGGCATACCCACGACAGAGGTGCGCTTGGTTGTAGCGGCACATGGGAGCGCTTGGTTGTAGCGGCAGACCCACGACAGAGGTGCGCTTGGTTGTAGCGGCACATGGGAGCGCTTGGTTGTAGCGGCAGACCCACGACAGAGGTGCGATTGGTTTTAGCGGCACATGGGAGCGCTTGGTTGTAGCGGAAGACCCACAACAGAGGTGCGCTTGGTTGTAGCGGCACATGGGAGCGCTTGGTTGTAGCAGCAGACCCACGACAGAGGTGCGCTTGGTTGTAGCGGCACATGAGAGCGCTTGGTTGTAGCGGCAGACCCACGACAGAGGTGCGCTTGGTTGTAGCGGCACATGGGAGCGCTTGGTTGTAGCGGCAGACCCACGACAGAGGTGCGCTTGGTTGTAGCGGCACATGGGAGCGCTTGTTTGTAGCGGCAGACCCACGACAGAGGTGCGCTTGGTTGTAGCGGCACATGGGAGCGCTTGGTTGTAGCGGCAGACCCACGACAGTGGTGCGCTTGGTTGTAGCGGCACATGGGAGAGCTTGGTGGTAGCGGCTGGCCCGCAATACTCGATAGGTGGAGTACTACAACAGTCTTAAGTTAGTGGGCAGTACCTCGGAGTTGTGACAGGACCACTGTACACTCCAGGGACGGAGCTCTTCAGCAGTTACGGCTTCAATGTTGAAAATCCTGGTTTGAGCTGAGACTTTTGACCTTGTGTTTGCCTCATGATTGAGATGGGTTACTTGATAACTTAGGTATATGTATGGGCATATATCTAAGTAGAGGTTTTCTGTTGAGATCTTCTTGTGGTTATCCTTGTTGGTTTTAGTGAGACCTTGAGGGTCTCGGGGTCCCTACTGAGTATCGTTATACTCACCCCTGCACGGGCTATGCCCGCACAACGTTGTGTTGGTTGCAGACGACAGACAACGTTGATCGTGGCTGAGGCTTGCAGAGCAGGACGGTACCTGGAGGTGGACCACTAGGCGGGACATGCTCGGAGCGGACGGCGGGACCCGAGGATAATTGGAGCTATCTGTACCCACCCTTCAGGTGGGATTTCCAGTGGACAGCTCGGTGTAGCAGCTTTTACTTTACAGTTGTTGTTTTCCCTTTCGAGTTGTACTTTACTTTCAGTTGGGTTTGTATACTGGCCCATTTACTTTTCCGCACTTCATTTGTACTCTGTTTTTACTTAGTGTTTACTTTTCCGCTTGCTTACTCTGTGGTGCTTGTTTACTTTACAAAGGCAATGCCTTCCATTTTTACCGGGATTTACGCCTTGGTGCTAGTCGCCAGCCCCTGACCTATGGAAGGCGGGCTTGGGGTAGTCACGGAACGGGCCCCGAGGACGGGTCGTGACAATTTTCCTAAGTAATTTTTTTAAAAGATCAATCAAAATTATTTTTTCTATAAGATTAAATAAATTGGTGTTACTAATTCCATTTAGTAGTATAATTCAAGGGTACCTTTAATATTATTTCTCTGAATGATTTATGTTTTGATGGAATTATTTCTATGATACTAGATTATCTTTATCATGTTATATTCTTATGAAACCTACTTATTTTCATGGATTATTCTATGATAAAATGATTATGAAACCTATATCTTTTCCACAGGTTATGATATTATGAAATGTTTATGACACCCTTTTAATTTCATGGGTTAGGATTTGATGTTTATGAAACCCATCACATTTATGGATCATGATCAGATGAATGATTTATTATCTTGTGGAAAAAATATGAATGGTTACCTTATGAGACAGGTGGGACCTATATATCCCACTAATGAATTGGATAAATATTTATATCTATTTAGATCTACATGGATGGAATAAGGAGTGATGGTTGTTCAATAATCGACTTTGTCTGATAATATAGTCTTGAGAGTGATCCTTGAATTATAAGATGGCATTAGAGTGAACCTTGACGAATAAGATGGTTTTGGTAGTGAATACATTACATTATAAGGAAAGGGATATGACTGGGGATGGTGGTGTGTCCCGCCCAGTAGGTATATCCCCCATAAAGATCCTTGATATGTTTTCTAAATGATCCCTAACTTGCGGGGAATGATTTTATATCCTTATGTGTCTCCCACAATTCAACTTTTTATTATTATTTTATGATTTCATAGATTTTTATCTTGATTACCATATAATTCGTGTCTTATAAACTACCAATATTTATTCCATGATACTTTATTATGATATTTTATATGTTTGGAATAATTTTATAATGTTATAATCCTGTTATTATACCCTTATGCTCAGGATTATGCTTACATATCCCCATTATTTACACTTAATGAGAATCTGATCTCACCTTTTATTATGTTTTCCTTCCCCAGGTTATGAAGAATGGTTTTTAATAAGAGTACTAATGGGGAAGATATTTGTGGGAAACATTTATGATCATTAACCATAATATATTATCATGTTCCATGTTTCTAAAGAAACTAAAATATTACAATCCTCAGGCATGTAATTTTGTAATGTGCTAAATATTCATTGAAAATTATGTAATATCCATGTATGTTAAGCATTGGACGCTATACACCCAATCATTTAAGCTATATCAGGATCACCCAATGCTATTATGGACTCCTTATTGTGTAATATATAAAAGGATCACATGGAACTATTTGGGACACCCCATCATGTAAGCTGTATTGGGTACAACTGATGCTATCTAGATCGCCCCATCGTGTAAGCTATAATGGGCACACACGATACCATATGGGCCGCCCCATCATAAAATGATCAAGTAACACTTCATGAATAAAAAAATCATCATAAAAACCATTGGAAATATATTTTAAACTCATAAAAAAATAATTTTGAAGAAAAATACCATTTCATTTAAAAATAATTTTCAAAAAAAAACCATAAAAAGAAAGATGGGGTTTTATTTTGTTTTAAAAACTTGAAGACTTACATAGGAAGAGAAATATAAAAATAAACATAAAATTTACTTTATAATCCCTTTATATACATATAAATAAATATTTTAAATTATATAATTAATTAATTAATAAAGAAAAATAAATATATTGTTAAAACAAAGTGTCCCATACAACTTTGAAAAAGTTTAATCCTAATCCCCATAAAAGAATAACATTTAGCCAAACATTAAATAAAAGAAGAATAAATAAATTTATAATATGATATTTAAAAGGGGTATTATATACGTATAAATAAATAAATAGGGAATATTACATCAAAATATACCTCAATAAAAGGAAATTGAGTTGAATCCCCTTACCACGAGTCTAACATGTCTCATGCGTCATTATCTTCCTCTTCTTCAGGTAAATCCTTTTGGTTTGCACCCAAAAAATTCATTGATTTTCATTATACCAAAAGTGAATATTTTAGGATGATGTTAGAGATTTTAAGAGCATATTTTGTTAGTTCTTGGATTATTCAAAAGTTTTGAGAGGTACTAGGAACGGGGGAGAGTGAATTCCTTTTTATAGTAGAGGGGGAGTGACATTCTTGTAAATAAAAATGGTAAACACTATTAGGAGGTCTCTATTATATAATGTGCCTCAAATAATGATAAAAATTAGAACCAATAGGTTATATGGTCTAATTATATATATATAATGGGTTTTGGACTTGTGACTAGGTTAATTGTCCCCTTAAAATTAAATATTAACTAGTAAGTAAACTTATTTTTATCTTAATCATTATAATTAATTTTAATTTATTTCACAAATATTTTTGGACCAAAACTATGCTGGACTTATTATAAATTATAAATTATTATTATTCCAAATATTTAATCCATTTTTTCAAATTCCTATCAAATAAGTGGAAAAATTTAATTTAAAATTTACCCCATCGATGGGATAAGAAAGACGGGGTTTAAAGTAAAAAAGATCAAACAGTTGAAATGTTTTTATATCCTATTTCAATTTGAAGTTTAATTCAATAACCTAAATCATATTAAAAGATATTTTTTATAATTATATTTTGAAACCAATTAAAAATATAATATAACACTATAAATTATTTATACAAAAAGTAGTATTCAATTAAAATCTATTATTTTTCACTATTCATCAAAACACGAAACTTCACAGAAAAATACAAAAAATTAACCCAAAGTAAATTTATATATTCAAATTTAAAAATAGGAATTTTATTTTTTGAAATATAATTTATAAAATTGATAATATTTATATTTAAAATAAGTGCACCATTAAAAGGAGGTAAAATTATCTTTTGAAAATATACAACACTTTTATTCTTAAAATGAGACTTATTCTTATCTAAAGCCTATAAAACTTACTGAATGAATTTATTTTTTTTATTAAATATATAAAATATCAATATTATTAATACATTTTAGTAATAGTCATAAATTTAATATATTAAGTTAAAACACCATTCTGTTCATAAGAACATTTTTTTTCATAAAATCACATCCTTTATATTCAATTGGTCTTTATTTTAATTTATAATTAATTGGTAACCAATTAATTCATATTATAAAAATATGTAAAATATTATTTAATAATTTAGTTAATATCATTTATTCCCTTCATTCTAATAGATAAATGATCATTATCATAATTATATTAATAGTATATTGTGTTTTGGTAAGACTCAGTTTTGTGTGTAACATAAGTCATCAATGAAACTTGATGTTACATATAACAGAAGATAAAATTGGTGTTGCATGTAATGAATGATAAACTATGTATTTGGTGTAACACAATCTATAAAATTATTTAAATTAATCTTTATGAATACATTTCATAAAATCTCTGGATGTTACATCTCACTCACTTAAAAAATTTTCCCCTTGAAATTAATCTGGGGTATCAAATGATTAAAATTTATAGAATTAATTTATTGAAACCCAAATAATAAAAAGAGTTAACAGAAAATCCTCTTACAAAGAGAAATTTTGAAACATAAAGGTCACTAGTAGTTACACATAACTAGGATTCCACATAGGGAGAACATTTGTGGGAAATTAAAAGATGGATTTGGAAGTGAAAACTTATTCCCATGGAATAATAGAGAGTGATATAGAACATGGTCAAAGGAAGTCAATTATGAAAAAAAACATTCCAAATAGGTGTTAGAAAGTTCATTGATATAATCTAAAAATATGGTAATAGGGTAACATTTTTTTAATATCCTTTTCCTACAGTTGAATTATTCATTCACCATCTATACTAAGAGCATAAATAAATACACATAATTGATGAGAAGAGATTTATCCATCACTAAATTTACATTGTATACTCATCTCTTTCTCTAAAAAATAAGCATCGAAAATTACTTTCCATGCCTAAAGAACAAGAATCAAATTATAAAGGATGACATAATATTCAAAATGATACCATGATATTCCTCATATCTTTAAATATTATCCAAAACCAAAATGGTTTTCACATAGAAAGATAATTCAAACAATCATGTTATGAGATAATAAATTAGTATCTAAAGTTTAATAGTAATAACCAAAGTTAAACGAAATCATTATATAGATACATAACCCTAATGGTATTTAATACCATTAAAAACAAGTCAACACAAGTAGTTTTATTCTTCCTAATATATATTTTAAACTTATACGTCATACATCTATAAAAACTAAATAAATTTCTAAAAAGTTTTTTTTGTTATTTAAATCATTAAAGGAGGGGTTCATAAGAAATTGATCTTATGATCATCCTTTAAAAAATTCTGAACTCTCTAGATATGTCACCACTTCACTAGATTGACCAAAACCAACAATAGAAGTATAAACAGGCTTCTCCATCCCTTTTTTGCATCTGATCAAGATGATTTACACCCTGAATAAGTTTCTATAGACACATGTTAAAATAATTCCCCAAATCATTGTAGATAAATACTATTATTATTTACTGGGTATCTGTTATCTCTTTGTTTTATTGTTTAAGATTCTTTTCTTTGTAGTATTGAACAGTATAACCAAACTTACCACACATATACTTTCCAAATTCAGAAATACATTCCCCAAAATGTATTTTACCACACTTGGGAAAAGGTTTAGGGTTACCTCTATAAAAATTATCTAGTTACTTCTCCATTTAATTCCACCTTGACCATTTCTTACTATTGTCATCATGTGACACATAAGTTTCATAAAACTCCATTTTAACTTTATCAAAATGATGAATCAATTTATCATAACATTTATATTATATTATGGCCAATAATCTTAATAATTTAGGTTTTAACCTTGAGAAAATATTATTTATATTTTTTTAGTATCTTGAATAAAATCTAGTACATACCTCGACAATATTGTGATGTTTTCATCATATACCACTTTAGAATTTTTAACTTTTTACCTCAATTCTAGGAATTGTTTATCCATATTATTCCGAAAAACCATAGAAAATTAATTCTCAAGGAAAATAATCTTAATAAATTCTCATTATATGGAATCAAGATCATATTTGTCTCTAGTATTATTAACTAAATACCACCATCGATTAACTTCACATTGAAAATGAATGATGAAAAGAGTTACCATTTGATATTCCAAACATCCCATCACTTCAAATATCTTCTCCCAGGAATTGATCCATCCTTCAAAAACCATTGGATCAGATGACCCATTGAATTATGGGGTATGTTTCCTCCTTAAATGGACCACTATAGAAATTTTATTTCTTGGTAGATCAGGTTCCTCTCTAGCATGGATACCTCCACCATTTATATCTTGGGTCAACTGATATATCAATGAAAAAAAATTCTTTTCCAATCCCAACCATCTCAGGATGCTGATTCAGATGGATATTTACCTCTTCATTCCTTCCCAAAATTGATTTATTGTTTTCTTTACAGAAAAATATTCTGAACAAATATAATTGAGATGATATAATATTAAATCTTAAAATGTTGCATCATTTCATCTTAACCAAAAAGGTATATTTTCTAAGGGAATGTTATTAATATTACCCTTACAACTAAAGTTATGTAAACTAACTTTTGATAACAACTATAAATCCCCATCATTAAATATTACATAATATTGTGTTATATTAATGAATTTAAATTATTTATCTTTGATGATATTTTCATGTTTAAGGTTTTAGATAATTATTCCATAAATCATACATATCAAAACCATAAAATACACAAAGTGGAAACTTTTGATTAGTATCCATTTTATCTATAATATAAAGCTTTTAAAATAACATGTGAATTATTTTCATGTAAAACCGACAAAACTTTTAAATTGAATTCTTCATTCTCTTTACCTATCTTTAAACCCTGTTAAAAAATTTTAAAATTTTGGTATGATGACAAAATATTAGTAAGGGATATAAAAATAAATGAAAATGTTAGTCCGGTAAAACATGAAAACCCATTTAATGCTTACCTTTATCTTAAGCGTTCTTTGAGAATATAAAATAAAACACTTTTACATGAAAAAACACATTTTTCTCAAAGAAAATCATTAACACTCATAAAAATAAATTAAAACTCTTTTATGCTATTTAGAACACTATATACTTAAAACCCTTTAAAACCCTTTTTAATTGGAATAACCATAAGGCCTACTTTCAATATTATCATTACCTAATACATTAGAGAGTTGTAATAGGATAACCCGGCGCTACATGGTCTTCCCCATCATGTAGGATTGAACAGATTCACCTAGTACTATCTGGGATGGCCCATCATGTAAGCTGTAACAGGATCAACTAAAGCTAGGTGGGCTTCTCATTCATGTAATCTATAATGGGCTCACTCATCACTATCTGGGATTCCAAATTGTGTAAGATGTAACAAGATCACCTGATGTTTTATGGGCCACCCTATTGTATAAAATGTAAGGGTCTCACCTGGCGCTATCTGGGCCACCCCATCATGTAAGCTGTAATAGGCTCACACGATGTTGCCTCGACCGCCTGATCAAGTTGTAATGAGCTCAACGGATGCTATCTGGGACACCCCATAACGAAATGATCAAGTTACACTTAATGAATAAAAAAATTCATCATATAACCATTTTAAAATTATTTTTTTCTCATATGTAATCACTTTTGGATAAAAATATCATTTCCTTTTAAGAAACCATTTTCAAAACAGAACACTTAGAAAAGAAAACGTGGGGTTTCCTTTTTAAAAAAAACATGAATTCATGTAGAGGATTCTAAATATCAAAATGTGCATAACATTTCCTTGAAAATACATATATATACATAAATAAATATATAAAATAATACCAAGAATATAATTTTAGAGGAAAATAAAGATATTTTTAAAATAATGTGTCCCATAGAACTTTGAAATAATTGAATTATAAGCCCCATGAAGGAATAATATTTAGAAAAACATTAAATAACATGAGAATAAAAAAATTCATGATATGATATGTAAAATTGGTTGTATATACAACTTATAAAATATGGATGGTGTTTAACATTGAAATATTCCTCATTGAAAGGAAATTGAGAAGTCCCTTACCTTGAGTACGACTTATCATATTTATCTTTATCTACCTCTTCTTCGGATAACTACTTTTGGATTACACCCAAGGAATTTATTGATTTGATTTATGCTCAAAGTGATACTTCTAGGATGAGAATAGGTATTTTGGGATATTATTTGGGCAGGTTTTGGGTGACCTAAAATCTTTAGAGATTTCGGTAATAGTGGAGAGTGAATGACTTTTATAGTGTAAGGGGAGTGAAATTATTGTTAATAAAAAGGAGTAAACACTATTTTGGGGTATATATTACATTATGTGTCACAAATAATGATCAAAATTCTAGAAAATAATAAAAATGGTCAAATTATTTCCATACAACGGGCTTTAGACATCTGTATAGGTCATTTCACCCCTTAATATTAATGTTTAACCACTATGTAAACTCATTTTTACCTTAATCAATATAAATAATTTTAATTTATTTCACAAAGATTATTGACAAAAAAATATATTTTAAAATGTTAGAAAATATAAATATGATGATTCCAAATATTAATTCAAATTTTCAAAGAAAAATTCACATAAGGGAAAGAATTTAATTTAAAATTAATCCTACAGACAGAACGAGAAAGTGGGTTTTTAAAGTAAAAATTAAAAAGTTTGAAATGTTTTTACATCCAATTTCAAAATGAAAATGATTAAAATTACCTAATTTGAAATAAATTATATAAAATAGATCTAATTAAAACAAATTAAAAATTTAATTTAACACTAAATTATTTATAAAAAATAACTTTTAATTAATATCCAATATTTTCCACTATTCATGAAAACATGAAACATCTTTAAAAAATACCAAAAACTCATCCAATGTAAATGTTGATATTAAAATTTTGAAATTTAATTTTACCTTTTCAAATTAAATTCATCAAAATTTCAAAAATTAGTTTTAAAATAAGTGCTCTATTAAAAGGTGTTGAAACTACCTTACAAAAATATAGGGATTTTTAAGATTAAAATTGGATTTATTCTAATCTTAATCCAGAAAAACTTATTGTATGAATTTAAAAACATTTGATTAAATATATAACATATAATTTTTATTAATATATTTCAATAATGGTGATTAATTTAATTTATTAATATGAAATTGCATTCTGGTCATAGAAATAGTTTTTCATAAAATCACTTCCTTTATATGCAATCAGTCTTTATTTTCAATTTTAATTAATTGGTTACCAATGAATTAATCTTATAAACATGTGTGAACTGTAATTTTATTATTTAGTTAATCTTATTCATTCCATAAAATTAAATATCTAGGTGATAACAGTCATAATAATATTAATACTACATAGTTGTATGGGAAGAATCAAGATTGTATGTAAAATAAGTCCTCAAGGGAACTTGATGTTGCATGAAACAAAAGATAAACTTGGCATTTAATGTGATAATAAATAAACTAAATATTTTTTGTATGAAAAAATATTAAACAATTTAAATTATTTTTAAGGAATATATTTCATAAAATACCAGGATATTAAAATTAGATCTAAAAAACCTCTTTCAGATTTGGGAAGGGTGATATTTGTGTTTTATTTTGACATATAGAATGAACCTATGATGGGTGATCATCCTCTAGTAGTCATAAAATTTCTATATGTGTTTCTATATGACTTTTCTAGATTTCCACTAATATGGGACGTGAATTTATCTATTTAATTGTTATTGGGTACTAAGACTATCTCTATTATTTCTTACTGTATGGAACCGACTGAAAATAAAGAGTTGAAGACTCAGTTTGATGAATTATTATATAAATGATTTATTCTTTAAAATGTGCCACATTGGGTGGTGCCTTATATTTTTCAAAGGAATTTGTTGGGACACTTATCCATTACATTTATTACCGAAAACTCAATCAATTTATAAGAAATAAAAAATACATGTTTCCTTAGACTGCTGATTTTTTTGATTAGTTAAGAGGGGAAAAGTAGTTTATAAAGATTGATCTCAGATATAGTTACCATCAGTTTAGAATAAAAGAATATAATATATTGAATCCAAACTTTAGGGATAGTTTTGACCATTATGAGTATATTATTCTGAATTTTTGTATAACAAACACTCATTCAATTTTTATGGCGCTAATGACTAGGATATTACATGAGTATCTCAACTCATTCATATTGGTTTTTGTGGACAACATCTTTATTTACTATAAAACTAAAGAAGATAATATATATCATCAGAGTGATTTTTTGTAAATTTATATAGATTACCGACTTTATTACAAGCTTTCAAAATGTAATTTCTATATTTGGAAAGTGAATTTCCTTGGACACATGGTCTCAAAACAGAGTATTTCAATAGATCTTGAAAAGGATAAAGCTGTTATAAAATGGTGGTAAACAAAAAATGTTTTCAATATTCTTTGATTCTTGGGACAAGTGGGGTATTATACCTATTTTATTAAGGATTTATTAAATTTGGATTATCTAATTAACACTCTCACATAGAAAATGAGTAAATTTTATTATGGGATTTGAAATATCATAATTCTATTGGTGAGTTGAAGTGAATCTTGATTTTTTTTTCTATTATTGAATCTCCCAGAGGTTGGTTTGTTCTTTTTAGTCTTTTATAACACATTAGGTTCAGGATGTGTTCTCATATAGGGTGATCACATGGTGGCCTATATATCCCAATAAAATAGGACACATGAGAAGAACTATCCTACTCATGAACATTAAATCACAACTATGATGTATTTTCTTAATAGTTAACAACATTACCTTTTTATATAAAGGTTTACCATTTGTTCTAATCAAAAAATAATTTGTTACATATTCACAATACAAATATTTAAATCTTCATCAGAGGCAATTGGTGGAGTACCTCTAATCTTTTGATTTCGACATTGTCAACACCTCCAGTAAGGGGAATGTCATTGTATATTATATGAGAAGGAAAATTCAGAATCGAGAACTAAAATAATCATAAAAATAGTGAAATATGGTTCATCTATTTTATCATATTCATTTGGGGGTTTAAGAGGATGAGACTATGTTTTTTCTAGAATTTTTATAGTTGAACTCCTCTCTTATCAAGATGATTCTTCAGAAGTAATATCTAGATGATAAGTTCCATTGATTTATGGAATCTATTTATAGAGGGGATATAATATTTAAATGTTTATTATATTTTGAGTTTAACCCATTATTTCAAGACCATTACAATGTGAATTTTTTCATGAGAAAAAATTTGGTAGTGGATTTTCATAATTCACAGTGGGAGGTATACCCTGGAACAAATAAGTTGTTCTACGATATGTGGTAATGATTATGGTGGCCAGGTATTAGATGAAATATCGTTGATTTTTCCTAATTTTTATACCAATATGTAGGTCATGGTAGGGCACCATATACCTTTGGGTTTTCCTTATACCATTCTTATGCTGATTTGGATGTTAGATGAGTTTTCAATGCGTAATGTGGTTAGGGTCCCACATACCACTTAAGGGAAGAATGTGACATGGATAATGATCAATCAACTATCCAAATATGGTAACTTTATTCCCATTCATGATTCAACCAATTTTTAGGACATGTGAATCTTTTATGTGAAAGATATTATCATATTACATGGAGATCCATCTATTATAGTATCTTACATGGATACCCAATTCACTTCCAATTTTTAGAGAGGATTCTAGGAGGAAATGGTATCTCATGAAGCTTGAGAACAAAATATCATCCACAGATGGATGGAAATATAGAATGAACTATACATATACTTTTGGATATGTTTTTTGTATACGTTATAGACATTATTAGATCTTGGGATAACCACTTTGAACTGGTTGATTTTTTCTATAACAATTGTTACTAATTATCCATATACATAACAAAATTTGAGAAAATATATTGATGGTCTTGTAAATATCCATTATTTTTGTCATATATTGGTAGAAATCACCTAATTTTTTTTTGGTTGAAGAGATTATTTTTATTATTAATTTAATTCATTAGATTATGTTGATGGCTCAAAGCCCATATAAATACTATACTGATTATCATTGATGACCTTTGGAGTTTTTAGTGGGTGAATAGGTGTTTTTGAAAGTTTTACCATGGTCGGGTTAATGTTTTTTATTTTATCATAATGTTTTTTTGGGGAAAGTATAAACCTCTGGGTCAAGTGCCCTAGAAACATGGTTCATATTCTATAAATAATTTGGAGTATGAGGCACTGGCATGAGAGTTGTGGAATCATTTACATGATATGGAGTTTTCTTAAAATAATTTCTGGGATAAGAAGGAATTTATGGTGGGGAGATTGTAACATCTCATTTTAAAATTTTATATACTTTTAACACCCTATTTAGATAACCATTTATTTGGTTCTTGGTTAGGGTTGTTGGTGGAGACTTTTTAAAATTTTTGGAGGTTTTGAGGGATGTGAATGGTTGGTACACTATTAGTTAAAACTATGTGGGTTGTCCAAGAAAACTGCATGACTATTTTTTAAGTTCTGGAAGGGGACACATAGTTAGTACCATCCATGAAGCCTCCCCCTAAACTATAAATCTTGAGATAGTAGGGATCACAAAGTTTGTGCCTAGTTTTTCAAATCATGTGGCAAAACCATGGCCCCTTTATTTGAAGCCTTAAATAAGTCACATGGTTTGAACATAGTTTTTATAAAAATGTGATCGGACTGTGAAATTTTTCCAGAAGCCTAATGAAGTTTCATGATTAGGTGCACAATTAGTACTAAATATGTGGCCTGACTTAGGAAACAATGGTAATGTGTTTTCAATCCCATGAAAATTGAAATATAAGTACTTAACCCATGATTATAAATCTTAAAAACCTCTTAACAAAACCTAATCTGACCCTTTGGATATTGGAGGCTCTCAAGAGGCTATTTGGATCCCCTAAAATCTCTTCTTCTTGGATAGAAGTGCTAGTTTATGTGATTGTTATCTCTATATAAGTGAAATATCCCTGATTTGGAATCCTCCATTCTTATCTTCTCTAATTCAATGAGAGTTATGGATCCTCATTTTGTTAGAGTATTTAATACTTGAATTGATGTGTTATAATTATAGGGATTACTACTTGATCTTCCTTGCCTTTGACTCTCGATTAGTGATTCCCATTTTAGGTGTTTTTTTATCATGAAGGTTGGTAGTTTTATAAGACTTTTACCTATACATGAAACCATGATTTTCTTGATTTATTTGAAATTTAAGATTAATTGATTTATTTTAAATTAGTAGATTTTATGTTTTATTTAAAAAGGCATGAATTTTTGAAATAAAACCATTTTTTCAAAGGATTTTAGAAATTGGGAGGATTAAAAAAAGATGGGTTGAAAGGAGAATTGATTTGGTGAAATAATTTTATATTGATTATTGAAGAAAATAGTTCTAAAAGAAAGATTATGTTGAAAGGAATGTAATTGATGAAAACTGAGGATTTGGTTTGGAAATTTAAATATAATGTTGGGATGTGAAATTAGGAATTTTAACTATGAGTGATTAATTGAGATTAAATTTCTCAAGATTGATTGATTGCTTGATTGAAGAACATGCGATAATATGTAATCAGTGGATGACTGGAAAAATCAGATAGGTCTCTAAATCCCTACTAATGTATTAATAATGACAATACTAACTAAATTTTTTTGGCATGTTTTCCCTAATGGGTTGTTGATTACTTATATCTAAATTGATAGAGACTTAAGGATGTATGTACAAACATAGATCCATGATTTATTAAAAGAGTAGTAAGAGAATCCTAGATCCTAAAAAAAATCTTAGGGAATATGACCCTGTTCTAATTTAAGATTTCATTATTACATGCCAGTGATTATAGTACTATTTTACTCATACCATTATATTTTATTAAAATATTTTCTTAAGAAAGATTTTAATAAATTTTCCATCAACTTGATTTGAAATATAATTTGAAAAAATGTGAAATAATTTGACATGCAGTGTTTTTATTTAAATTTAAGCATATATGGTTTATATTTTATCAAACTACTGATGGAATACTTGGTGAAATCCCACAGGTTTTATTTCGCACACTCTACCTTTACCTTGAGGCATTTGTAAATTTTTTTATTCCATGTCCAAGAAAAGGAAAAGAACTATTTAGAGGTGTTGGTGTTCTTGATTCATGGGACCTTGGGTGATGTAAGAGAATGATGGAGCTCTTATCCTCTTATTACATGGAGATTCAGAGTTTCTATCTTTATGGATGTTGCATAATCTTTTTGATGATGTATTATTATGGGATATATTTTAACTTGTGATATTTCTTTTATCCTTGAAGAGTTTTTGGAATAATAAATATTTATTTCTTTTTCATCCATGGTTATATATTTTTTTTAATCATGGGGTGAAATCATTCTCTCTGACTATTTTTTGATTCCTCGGAACTAGTTCCTAACCCATGGAGATCGAGAATTCCCTTTGAGTCATGTAAGGGTCAACTTGGGTACCAATGTTTTATGGTATTCAGGTTGGTTCATGAAATCGATCTTTATATTCATTTCCTATAAGTCTTAATAATCATTAAGATGAACTTTTATTTTCCTCGACCAATCAATATTGTGAAAACCAAATAACTCGATACATTTTTTAATGTGCATGCCATCAATATTAAAACATATTAATTGAAATTCCCAAGAAGTAAATTTAAAAAATAAAAATCTTCTTCCATTTTTTTCTACAAAATATATTTGATTATATTTAAGCTCTTTTCATAAAAACCTTGAAATAACACTCTTTCCCAAATTCTATATCAATATTTGATAATTGTGACTAGATTTATGGACCTGATAATCATTTTTCTGGTGACATGAACTAATTTAATTCCTTTAATCGTGACTTGTTAAATATATATCTATGAGATTCGTCCATTAATCAATGATAAAAAAGGAAACAACACTTTCTTCTATAAGATAATATTCTCAACTCGGAGCCTAATTTACAAACTACACATGCCTAATCGGTGTGAGTGTTCCAACATGAAAAGATTTTTGATGTAGGAAAAACACTAAACATCCAAATTAGAGTTGCATGTATTTTCAAGATTTTGGTTATTGATGCATCATATATATCTTCAAAATCGTCCAATAACTCTTTTAATTCTATTATAAGAGGTATAATATATACATTATTTTCATTTATTGGAATTATATTTTTTAGAATGAACATATATATAATGAAATAACTAAATTGCATAAATATCCACAAAGGTACATTGTAAGGGATCAAAATAACCATCCATATGTTATAAGTTGTACTCAGAGTCCTGAATGGCCTAAATCCAATAGTAGAGAATCCAAAATGCACATTCTAATACCTAGATAATGATTTGGATATAAATAATCAAATTATTTTCATGCCTTAAAATATCTAGGATGACATATAAAACTTTTATTATTGTTTTTTCTACCCTGAAACTTCATTTTCACAGTCCTTTTATAAGTCGGGAAAAATCATTGCAATATTGGTTTTTATGTAAATTAACATAAAACCTTCATAATAGTTTTATTTATATTAATCTTATTTATAGTTTATTCATTCATACATTCATCACGATTCACCAATTTCCTTCTAGAAGTATAAAATCATTTAAAATATTCTTTATACAAATCTTCCCTATGATAAAACATGCCGTCATTGGGACATGCATGTATCTTTGTATAATTGAGACCAAGTTACATAAAAAATTTATTCATCTCATGAAATTTTTAAGGGATATAAGATTAAAAAAATTCATGATGGAATAAATCAAATATTATGGGAATTTATTTTTCTTTAATTCCACATAAGGACCTGATATTGTGCAACTTCAATAATAAGGAATTTTTTTATTTGATACATCCTTGACTTCGTGTGGAAGATGTCTCCAAGAGAGAGGGATGACCGGAATGATGTTGGAGTATTTGGATTGCGTTACCAAAAAACACCGACATTACTGATTAGGTTTATCAATCACCTATCCATCATCATTTTATTCAACCATCAACTATGTCTGGTGGTTCCATACCTCACGCAAGTGAGTACACGCCCTCCCCCTCCTCCTATCAGTATATGAATCTATTATTAAAGAAACAAAATATCAATACAAGTTAAAATAAAAATAAATTTTGGTATGAAAAATTATTAGTGTTATATAAATATACGTGTGGTAGTCGGATCAATGGGTGTCACTAGATGTGTAGAAGCTGAAGGAATATCTTGTACATGTGGAGTGTCCCTCAGTGTACGCTCCTCATCCACATACTGTGTCGGAGTAGGAGTCGAAGAATGTGGAATATAATAGCTTAGAGATAATGAACCAAAAGAAAAAGATAATGGCATAGCCGTCTGGCCAACTAGTAGTGTAAACATCAGAGGCCTAAATATCTTTTGTGTCCCTAAAGACACACTAGGATCAAAATGGGGCATAGAATATATGTATGTGGTAGGGGCATAGTCCAATCAGGTACGACCAATGGATCTTCTAACTCTTGCACCACGATCCCTCATACCACCGGCCTCAGTACAGGGACCACCAGATGATCTTTTAACTCTGAAACCACCCCCTCTTACCACCAGCCTCTGTATTGGGAGCAATATCTGGCTCCTCGTCGGATATCACTATTATAGGGGGTGGATCCTGAAAAAAAAGGTTAACACAAAATTAAACACATGATATTATAAGTTTTTGAAATATATATATTTGAAATAAAATACTCACAAAAGGGATGAGTGGAGGAACGCCCATCTGTGTCATGCGATGATTATTTGCTATCATATTTTTCTTCCGCATCTCTTCAATGGGTTTCATTTCCTACAATGAAAACAAATATGGAAGTAATTAGAAATAGATAACTAATGTGTAACCCAAAAAAATAATATAGAAAAACCATTCTGATAAAAAAAAACATATAGAAACAGAAGATTTATGGTGGTTTGAAGGTAAGTAATAGATTACACACTCTGAATGATGTAGGTGAAACATGTAGGTGAGAACATGACTGTATGATTCCTTATATTTCCCACCACAACTTTGGGTTCACAATCAACTTTGACAATTGATCTATTGGAGTCATCATAATAAATAAACGGATTGTTTCCAATTGTAGTAGGGATAGTGTCAACTTCATCATCACCATCATAAAAAACATATATGGGATTTACTTCAATAATTACACCGAATTTAGGATGACGATGATCTTTAACATAAAAAACTTGTTTCACCATTGATGCCAATACATATTGTTCATCGGTGGAAAGAGTGCGAGTCATGTCAATAACTCGAAATCCACAATCATCAATAAAGGTGCCTTGCCTCTTCATTGAATCAAACCATTGACATTTCATCATCGTGACTCGACCATGCCAGTAATAATCCAAAATTATTATTTTCTCCATGACTCTATAATAAGCTACATTTTCAGAATGAGGTCTATTATTTGATGAACTGGCATAATAGTTTGTTGTGGTAGTTAGCATAACACCATCATGCTCTGTTCTCATATTCCTTGCTCATTTAGTGATAATAAATTTGTATCCATTGATCACAAGTGATTTAAAATCACAAACCATAGTATTAGGACCAAAAGCCAAAGATCTTATTTCCAAAGAAATAGAGTCTGTAGGAAAAATTGATACCTAAAATATAAACAAATAGAAAACTTAATTAAATATTATTTTTATTTAGTTATTATAGAAATATTTTTACCTTCAATTTCAACCAAGCATAAAACCATTTTCTATGCAAAGTCTCTTTCCTTCTCAAAGCTAAAGAATGATGCTTTCTATATATCAATTCTTTATATTCCCTGTAGATAAAAATAATAATAGCTTAACAAATATTTAAAATTACAAGAGATAAGATAAGAGATACAAGGGAAATTTACTTACTTTATATACTCATCAAACAAATCACAATTGAACAACACTGTGTGATGTGCCATCTCTCGCTCTTCAAGGATTAATGTCGTCAATGTATATGAACCCATAATTCCTCATATCTGAGGAAGTGATGGTAAAATGGGTTCAATTTTCTCATACTGTTCTTCTTCATTTCTCATTGGTCTGTTTATTCTCATAGTAAGATTAGAAAAATACATTGATCAGAAATCCATACATTCTTGAGCCAAGTAACCGTTCACAACAGAACCTTCAGGATAATTCTTATTCTGAACATATGATTTCAATGTGTACATGTTTCTTTCAATTGGATACATCCAACAAAAAGCAACAGGTCCTCCATGAAGTATTTCGGTCGGAATATGGATAGGAAGATGCAACATGCATGTAAAAAATTATGGAGGGAATATTTCTCTAACTCTCACAAAATTAATGGTGTCTTTGCCAACAGTTTTTTCAAGAAGTATTTGGACAACTTCTTAGCACAAAGATCTCTAAACAAATAGCATAACCGAATAACTGAGACTCTTACATTATTGTACAAGAGATGACAAATTTCTATTGGAATCAACTCATACAAAAGGACGTGATAATCATGAGTCTTCAAAGATTTCAGCTTCAACTCTTTTCTGTTGACCCATTTTGATATATTGATTGAATAGACATCAGGAACTTTAATAGTCTCTAGCACTTCCAGAAATTTATTTTTTTCAGTAAGTGTCATCACATAAGAAGGACATGGAACTTTCCATTTATTTTCACCAATACAGATTGGATGCAATTCTGGTTTGATCCCCCAATCTACCAAGTCACACTGAGATCGTAAATTATCTTTTGTCTTCCCCATGACTTTTAGAAGAATCGAAAGCAACATTTCACATATTTTTTTTCAATGTGCATTACGTCTAAGAAATGAAGTAATAATTTGGTTGACCAATACGAAAACTCAAAGAATATTCTCTTCTTCATCCAATTGTATCAGATATCATTGGAAACTCTTTTCCTACTTTTATATTTCATTACACACTTCCCAAATGAATAACTAAAATCTTTCAATTCATTAATCACATAATTTCTAGACATACACTGAGGTGGATCGTCGGTCTCTATGGTAGTGTCAAATCTTCGACGATTGTTTCTATATGGATGGTTCATTGGCAAGAATCATCGATGTCCCATAAAACTAAAACTATAATGATATTTCAGTCTTCTCGATCGAGTATTCTTCATAAAAATAGGACATGAAAATTTTCCTATTGTGCTCCATTCAGACATCATTTCATAAGCAGGAAAATCATTGATCGTCCACATAAGTGCAGCACGCATCTGAAATATGTCTTTCGAACATGAATCGTATGTGGGTACACCCACATCCCAAAGAAGTTTCAACTCTTTTATTAAAGGTTGAATGTGTACATATATATCATTTCTAGGATTAGAAGGTCTAGATATCAGTATACTTAAGAAAGTGTAAGGATTTTTTATACACAACCATTGGTGAAGTTTATAAATGTGTATGAAAATTGGCCATGTTCTGTGCGAAGTAAGCATCTGCCCAAATGGATTAAAACCATCACATGAAAGACCCAATCTCACATTACACATGTCGGCTGCAAATTCAGGATATCGAGCATCAAATCCCTGCCATGAAAATCCATCTGCAGGGTGAACCAACTCTTCATTATTCTTTTTTCCTCGGTTTCATGCCATCGCATTTTTACTCATATATCATCGGACATGAAAAGGTTATATAATCTGGAGATCAATGGAAAGTGCCAAATTACTTTTTACGGCACACGAGATGGTGTTCCATCATCTTTTGACTTACATCCGGAGGTTCCACATTTGATAAAATAATTTCTTTTAGTAGTTTCCTCCAAAAATAAGCTTCAATCATTCGGGCAAGCATGATTTTTTTTGAGAATCCAAGTTCTTCAAATAAATTCTGTTCCATATAGTTTTTTGAGGGAATATCTGCATCATCTAGAAGTAAGTCCTTCAAGAAGGTAAGAATGTAATGGATTCCAGTATTTGAAATCCCATACATAGTTTTCCCATGAAACAATCAGATTAAAAATCCCATCCTTTTCATTTTACCACTTTGCCGATATACTGGAGTCATCGCAGTATCCTTCAATTTTTTCACCCTATCAACATCATCATTTTCATTGGACGCATCATGTGTGATTGTATAGAAATCTTGTTTTCTAGAAATCATTTCCTTCTCATGATGCCGAATAAATGGAAACAGATCATATATGAAACTGTCCAATTTAGTCCTATCATTTGGATCATCTACATTTTGATATTACATTTTCTCTCCATTGTGATAGCACACATAATAATTTTTTCGACAACCATATTTTGTTATATGATAGCTAACTGCTTCATGACTCAACCAAGGTCTTCCAACACAATTAGAACATGGGCAGTGTATGCGACCACTATATGAAGCCTTGTCAATTGGAATATCAGAAAATCTGTTCAAATTATTTTGAAAATCAGTTGAAATCCGATTAGTTTTATACTTCCAATTTCAATCCATTCTATAAAAAAATTTCCATAAGTCATTTCAAAGCAATTCAATAATATTGAAGTTCAATCCAAAAAATATTTAGGTAAATGACAATTGTTTACTTTATATAAAAAAATAACTAACACATTACTCTATATGAGAATCATATTAGGAAACACAAGAAAATATAGTGTATATAAGAAAATAAGATACAGAATTTATAATGCCTATATTCAAGGATTTCCCAGTAAGATATTGGAAGTGGATCAAGGAATACATAATCCTTAAGGGTCTTGTTGGGAGTACATGAGTTTTATACTTTAACTTCTTCAGGGAGATCAGGATGAGGATTAGGATGAGGATCACATCAAAAGTAGTTATGGCCTCATCAAGTTTCACCTTAACCATGGATTAACTGATCTCATTTTTTCTTTTTTGTGGTTCTTGATAGATTTCCCCCCAATTTTTTAGGGCCTTAATACAAGCCTTTAAAAAAGTATGGATCATTATTAGAAATGTCCAATGTTCCCTATAGTGGTTGTATGTTATAGACATCAATGGTATATCATGATCCAATATATTAAGAACATTGATGTTATTTTTGGGATGAGAATGTTTACATATTATAAATATAACATTGATTTTTATAATAAGTGGATTTATTTTACCACCCCTAATGACTTGGAGTACATTATTACTTATTGTTGAAACCTATAGGTATACAGAGCATGTCCATGCCTCGCCATGATTGGGTCAATTATGGAATAGATGGTAGGTGTGGTTCTAAGAATGAGGAGGCACTTATGTCTTGGGTATAACCTAGAAACATGATTTAGTTTCAATGTTTCCGATCAGGTTGGATGGTTCATCCAGTAAATTTCTTATTTAGAAACACCTATAAAAAGGATATTTGGGAATTGTGACGTCCCAAACTAGGATTCCACTCATTAGTGACCTGAACCTAGATGGTCACATGCCCTGAAGCACATCTACAAAAATTCCAAAATGTTATTGACTAATAGTGAGAGCCTTTGGTGTGTCTGGGGGGAGACTATTCCCTCATTACCTAATTTTTACAATTTTAATATTATCAGTTAAAAAGTGGAAGAAAGATAACAATGGGAAAATATTGGAAATGGATGAAAATAACCAAATTAGTAATACCAACTAATAACAAAATCATAAACCAAATGATGGTAATGTATGTCATGTATCAAGAAGAAAAACACAGTTACAACTAGTAGGAAGTAGTACTATACAAGAGGATCAATAAATACTAAAATTCAACCTATCTTCTTGAGCTAAAACCCAATCATTAGCTACATGCTCCATCCTATGTCATTTGAGTAGTCATCCATCTGTAAGATGGTGATTCCCCTTATCTAAACATATATCATGTAGTTTATCCAAGTACCCAATGGCATCTCAAACAATGTGTGAGATACAATTCATGGAGGTGACCACCGAGAGGTCTTTAACTATCCAGTCTATTTATATAACATTTTAATATAATGATATGATAAATTAAAGAGACAACTAAAAAATATAAAAGGGTTTTCCATGGTTTCAGAGAAAAAATCCATTCATCTTCGATGGAGGGTTAAAGATTTAATTAATTAAATGGATTCAAATGAAGAAATTCTAGGTTAAATAAAAATAGAAACAAAAACATATACACATCAAAATCAAAACTAAAAACTGAAATATTAGATAAATTTCAATAAAAATAAGGCACCACTTAAGAAAATACCTAATTTGGGATGGGTGAGATAGAGATTCAGCAGAAGATTCAACAGCATGGATGAGATGGAGGAAGAGGAATCCTAAGGATCTCCTAGATCACCATGAGAGAGGGGGCTACTGAAAATTTGGGGTAAGTGCTCTGGTTCAGGGTTCTGTATCACGAATGGGGGACAAGAGGGGTTGCTGTTAATTTTGGGGGAAAATTTTACCAATGGTTTTTAAAAACCGTTGGGAAAAATTTTAGGGCCACACTTATACCAACGGTTCCTTAGAACCATTGGTAAAAGGTCCCATAATCCGTCCTTTTAAAAACGGTTTTATTTAAACCATTGGTAAAGGTTGATTATGAGGTTATTTACCAATGGTTTTTGTTAACCGTTGGTAAAACTCTTCATTACCAACGGGTTTATGAAATCGTTGGTAAGGAAGTGTTGGGAAAAACCCACATTCCAGTAGTGATCCCTACGCTCCTCTGTAGTCACGATCGACATGTCTACTATCTGGAAAAGACACGACATATGTTGGGAAAATCCCATGCAGGGGTGAGTATATTCAAACCTAGCAGAACACCAAAAAAGGTAAAGGAGGAGTTGTAAGAGATACAACTGTAGAGAAGTAGTAAATGGAACAAGGTATAATAAAAGATGACAAAAAGTTTGAATATCAACCCAACAAGAGTGTGAATGTGAAATCAACAAAACATAAGGAGCTTAAGATGGCGAGGAGATGAACTTCTCGTTGCGCCTTCGCTTCCTATGGCCGGAGTGTAGACCCATCGAACCATGATAATCTAGACATAGAAAGATCATGGAATACCCCGCACATTGCTACCTACCTTTGAATGAGAGTAACCAAAACCCAAGTAGTGGATATAGTATTAGGATGGGTATATATATCCTCATCCAAAGAAGCCCAAATGAGAGAGTAAGGGGATCTCCATCTCACAACTCATCCCAAGTAGAGGAGTAGCCAACAATTCCAAGGTAAACCCATCTACAATTCCCAACACCTTATGTGTTTGAACAGAAGACACAAGTTAAAGGGGATAAAATAACCACACCTCAACACTATCTACTTTGGGTAGTACTGACTCTCCTGCACGGTTTGAGGTTGCATCACAAGGACACATCTCAGTGGGGAAAGAACCCCTCTTTCTCGTGAGTCCTTGGGTTTGTCAAACCCCGCGTCACCACTGTGATGCACAATTGAGGGTCTTATCTAAGTCATTAGGGACAACACTACCCAGCCCAGTTGTAGGGTCATCCCTATATCATCGGGGACTATGCTACCCAACCTTGCTGGAGGGTCATCCCTATATCATCAGGGACTATGCGAACCAGCCCAACTGGAGGGTCATCCAGGAATCTATGTTCATGGACTACACTACCTAGCCTAGTTGGAGGGTCAGCCTGGTATCGTTTTTGAGGAATACACTACCCAACCCAATTGGAGGGTCAGATTGGTATCTTCGTAAGGGACTACAGTACCCAGCCCAGTTGGAGGGTCATCCCGATATCGTCATCGGGGACTCCACTACACAGCCCAGCTGGAGGGTTAACTTAAAATGCTCTTTTAATCTTATATAATTGTTGTCTTCATCGGGTGGAATCTATATGAATTCCAACCAAAAAAATCCACACGTATCGTAAAATATAATTCTGAGGGCACCATCAAGTTCTATGTGGAAAAGAACTCTATATATGCATCTCATAAGATGAAATCCAAGTTCAAATAAAAAAGATTCGAATGATTGAAGATTGAACAAAAGTGATCTAATAGTAAACGATGTGTGAGGGGCCCACATGGCTTATGGCCCCTCTTCGCTGCATATCAATGTCTCTTGTAGGAAATGGGTTCTGTCCCATGTGGTAGTGCATGCCATGTAAGTGGAATACACAAAATTTCCCTCCTATTTGGGGACCGGGCTGTGCCTTCTGGTCATGTCAGTGTACTCAGACTCTATATTCGTGTAATTCGGTACACAACGTGCTGGTCCACATGAGATGCTACCCATGTTTCCAAGCCATATTTGTGTGCTCGGAACATGGCGTGTGCCTAGAAGTGTGCTCCATCACATAGATCATCTCACATGAGGAGGTTATATACAGTGTGTCAAAGGGTGTAAATGTTGTTCCATCCTTAACTCTTCCAAAACCCTAATGTCGCTGCTGAGGGAGGGTACACACCATGTGTTCTTCATTGAACACGACGTTAAGTCTGGTTACTTTCCAAAACACCAATTTCTTCTTGAATATTTATCCAGACTCCAAATCCACTTCAACAATGTTTAAAGATTCGCGAATCTACTCGAAAAACAACGAATCGGGCTGAAGAACATGGGTTTTTTTCACCGTTCAGTCTCATTCAAAAGTAATGGTTTTGATGGATCTTCTAGCCATTGTCGCTGATTTCTTCTTCATTGGATTGCCACAAAAAATTCAGATTTTTCATCCCCTCATCATTATATTACTAGATCTATTCCTTGATCGCAATTTCTTTGTTGTTCCATGATTCTATCTCGTTTCTGGGAACCCGATCGAGCTCGGGTCTCCCAGAAATCATCGAACCAAGATCCACATGGATTCCATGATGATAATAATGAATCAAAAGGGGAGGGAGACCCCAAAACCAAGGTTTTAATTACTAATTTCCAAGAGTTCTTGGCCAATGATCAAGAATGGGGCACCATGGTTAGAAATTTTGATAAAAAGTAACAAATCTTGTACATAGGCTCATGCAGAGTTTTGAATCAAATGTGTAATTTGAAGAATTAAGTTTCAACTTACTCAAACATGTAATATAATGCATAAAAGCACTAAATATGATTCCAAAATATGTTGTATCAATCACTATTGACAAAAAACCGCATTCTCCAACATAAGAGGAGGATCCGTTGCATTTTCTACATCTCGATCCATCTAGATACAAGGGTTCATTGTATGTTCATTGTTGTTCTTCATTCAGTAATGTAAAAGAGAATATGAGAAGGATTCTTCCTAAAAAAACATATTTATGTGTTTAAAACCCCATAACCATGAATATATAACCATTTATTAGGATAATAGATTTAAGTAATTAATTGAATAAATTAATTCATTTAATCACTTAAACACACTACCAATAAGTGAGGGGTCTGAACATCCCACACTGACTCATTTTATATTGTGCCTAGGGGAAACACTATATTCCAGAACCAACCATGGTCTAAGATTTCTAATTTGATCACCTGTTTAAGAGTTATCCCTTTTTCTTTAATTAACCGTGTGTGCATAATATAAAATATAATTAATATTTTTATAAAATTTATTCAAGGAAAAATGAGCCCCAGAATTGAACATCATATCAACACATAACTATGGAATAATATTTAGAAATATTTCAATGTCTTATTAAGAAAAACTAAATAAACAACTTGGGATATTGTGCCTGCATCTAGCTCTCCCACTCCCAGGAACTCTCCTAACCATTTCAATTCTACTAAAACACATGAACCAACAATATGGATCATCCTCGTAGGGTACATTCGTATCGGTCCTTGATCACCTCCAGGTGCTCTGCAAAGGTGGATCCATCTTCGACGTCTAGATCGCCCAGTCAATAATGTGAATAGTTTCATGCACATATCTCCTCAACTATGACATGTGGAAGATGTCATGAACCCTCTCTAGCTATGGGGGAAAGACAAGGTGATAGGAAACATCACCGATCCTTGGCATGATCTTGAATGGCCCGATGAACCCCACAGATAGCTTGCTTCCCCGGCCAAACCTTCACATCCAACATCTTGGCGAGACTCTCAAGAATACATGGTCTCCCTATTCAAACTCCAAGGTCCTATGAAAGTGATCTTCATAGAACTCAAATCTGCTCTGGGATGTATTTATCCATTCAAAGATGACCTGCACCTTCTCTGTCATTGTCAGCACTAACTTTGGGCCCATAAGAGAAGACTCTACAATCTCTGTTCAATATAGGGATAACCTGTAGGGTCTCTCATATATGTCCTCAAAAAGGTTCCATGCCTATGGTGGAGTGGAAGTAGTTATTGTACGCAAACTTCTCCAAAGTTAAGTGATCCTCCTAGCTCTGCCTGAAATCCAAGACGCATACTCTCAAAAAATCCTCTAGCACAAAGATAGTGTCCTCAGTCTTCCCATCAATCTTAGGGTGAAAGGTTGTAATCATCTGTTGAAAGGTCCTGAATGACTCTTGTAGGCCCCTCCATAATTGTGACATAAACCAAGCATCACAATCAGAGATAATCATCAAGAGTACCCCATTAAGGAGGATGATCTCTCGCACATACAACTTCCCAAACTCTCCACCAAACTCTAATATCTAGTAGAAAGGAAGTGTAATGACTTTTTGAGTCATTCCATTATCACCCAGATGGAATCATGGCTCTTCATTGTGCGTGGAATCCCTATGATGAATTCCATGGATATGTTATCCCATTTCCACTCTGAGATATGAAGCGACTGCATCAAACCAACTAGAACCTAGTACTCAACCTTCACCTGATGATAGATAAGACATAATGAGACGAACTCAGCTACACTCTGTCTCATGCTTGACCACAAAAAATATGTCTGAATATCCCTATACATATTCCCCACACTGGGATGTACAACTAAGGGAGAAGTGTGTAAATACCGCATCACTTCCTCCCACATTTCTAGTAGAACCATTGTTCGCTCTTATAACCAAATCTCATGATTCTCTCATTTAAAATATCCATATATTTCGTCACATGTGGATATATGATCATGAAGAACCCCATAGTCAATGTATCCCAGCTGAGACTCTGTCACACGCTTGAGGAGAGTAGGAGTTGACACCATTGATTATAGGAAAACATCACCCCCTACTCTATTAGGGCCAGCTGTAGGAAAGCTAACTACTCTAGAAGATTCCCCCACTAGGTGTTCCTGTAACTTCCTACTAAGGTACTATTCTACAATTTTTCCCTTATTTGGAGTATAGATATTCTCGAAGTCGTAGTACTGTTGGAATTCTAACTAACGTCGCTGCCTCCGTTTCAGGTCTCTCTTAGTACAAACGTGCCTGCAACTCTGGTGGTCTGAGTAAACTTTAAAGCACTCTCCCAAAATGTAGTGCCTCCACATCCTCAAAGAAACGAATACCATTGAAATATCCAAATAATGAGTTGTATAGTTCTTCTCATGGGGTTTCAATTGCCTCAATACATATGTGATGACCGCCTATCGTTGCATCAACACGTAACTAAGCCCAAATCCTGAGGCATTGCAATATACCCCAAAATCAACTTCCTTCTATAGTCATCTAAAAATTTGAGGGATATTAAGAATCTACCTCCACTCTTTGAAGGCCATTGGGCATTGCTCAGACCAGTTAAATGACTGTCCCTTCCACATCAAATCCATCAATGGGGTTTCAATTCTGTAGGAGTCTACCATAAATATTCGATAGTACCCTAAAAATCCCTGACATATTCACACATCAGACACATTCATGGGTCTATCCTATGAAACCACTACTTCAACCTTCACTAGATCCACAACTAGACCCTTCTCAAAAATGACATTCCCTAGAAAGTGATCCTGTTGTATCCAGAATTGGAATTTTTGATAGGTTTTAATAAATTTGGTGCTCTAAAAGTAAATCAGGGACCCTCCTCAAGTTCTCTACATGATCTCCTCTTTCTTAGAGTAGTTGAATACTTCATAGAGGAAGATAACAACAAAATTGTCCATGTATGGTTGAAATACCCAGTTCATAAAATCTATTTAAATGGTAGGGGCATTTTTCACACCAAACGACATCACTAGGAACTTGTAGTGTCCATAGCGACATCGAATGAACAACTTCATAATGTAACCCTCACAAACCCACATTTGGTAGTATCTGGACTTGAGATTGATATTGGAGAAACATCTCACACCTCAAAACTGATTAAAGAGGACTTCAATCCTTGGAAAGAGATACTTGTTCTTTATCATGTCCTGATTTAGGCAACGATAATCTACGAAAAGTCGTATTCTCCCATCTACCTTTTTCACAAACAAAATGAGATCCACCCAGGGGGATACACTAGGTCTGATGAAACCATTCACATTAAGTTCCTCTAACTACAACCTCAACTCTCAGAGATCAGTGGGTGCCATATGATATGCTAATGAAAATATTGGGGTAGTCTCTAGTGTAAAGTCACCGCAAAACTCCGACTCCCACCTCAGAGGTATTCCTAGAATATCTTCATGATATACATCCATATAATCCTCCACAACTGAAGGGATCCAAATACCAAAATATTCTACTCTACCAAGGGTTATAATCACAAGTTGATGGGTAATGGGATGTATCTTCTTGCTTATAAAGACCACTCAACCTACTATGAGGTCTCTCTCACCGAGAAAGTAGAACCACTTTCCAATTTCATGTAAAAATCTGACTAATATGTAGTGATACTCAATCCGGTCTTGAAATAGGGAAATAAAATCCATTAATAGAATGATTTCATAGGGTTCCATTGTGATGACCAATAGGTCCCACGTGAACCTCTCTCCCTCAAGAGATAGCTCACACTACCAATAAATGATATATATAGAAGAAACATTACCTGTAGAAACCCCAAGGAATAGATTATATGATAGGGTTTCTACCAGGAGCCCCAAATCCCACACAAAGAGTTTAGAGATAAAATAACGGCTAGCCCCTGTGTCTACTAATACTGGGGCAGGAGTAAAGTAAAAATAGATCATAGCTCGAATCATCTCTGGTTCTGCCGAGTCGCAGACATCTATAGCCTTTAGCTTACCACAAATCTAGTTTCCAGCTCCCAAAGCCTAACATGGCCCACCTGGTGGTGGTGGTGAGAGAACCTTAAACCACCTTACCCCACCAGTATCTCCTACCACTCCTCTTCTAGTTCTGCCTCCCAGAGGACCACAATATCCCCACTAGGGAGATCCTTGATCATGACCCAACCTCTGTCGTATATGTCCATCTGATGCATGACTAGGATGCTTAGTACACCTGGAAAATTAGTATTGTGCTATGTGACCTAACCCATCATAAGTGTAGAATCAGACCTCTCTAGGTTTCCCTGGTGCTCTGCACTTCCCCTGAACTGGGTTACCACACAACTAAGTTGGATCACGAAATGGTTGCCTCTTCTAAGACCTGTGATGCATGATTTCTACTAAAGATGACTTAGCCTCATCATGCCTATCACCATCTAAAATTATTTTTCATCAATCTTATAAGAAAATCCTCATCCCAAGTGCCCACTCTAGCACCCCGACATAGGTGGGAATGCACAAGAGCACTAAGCTAGCCTGAATCTCTCTATAAATACCCTTCTCAAACTTCTGTGCTCAAAATTAACCGCATATGATCATGTAAAGAGAGTGGAACAAAAGATTTTTAAACCTCACCAAGCACTATTTCACTGGCACCCCTCCCTACCGAATCTCCAGAAGCTCCTAAATATGGATGGAGTGTAAGAAGAAGGGGTATTAGGCCTCATGGAATAGTTTCTGAAAGTTGTATAATGAGCGTGTCACCACATCGCACATATGTGTAACTAATCTTCACCATATACTAGATGCTCTTTGGAAAAAGTTTTTCTTCCAAAGCCACCATATGATCCATCAGGGTCTGAACCAATCCAATCATGTGGACCACCAACTTCATCCAATCCTCTGTTGCCTGAGGGTCTGGATTTCGGTGGAACCTCAGCGGTCGCTGATGCTAGAACTCACAGAGTGCGGTTAGCATGCACATGTCCTCTACCAACCCTACATGGACTATATGCTACTCAACGGGTGGATGTGACTCTACTGGTCCACCTAGAGGAAGGAGATAACATGATGGACCCTTAAGAGAGGCCTCGTCTACCATAGGATCATTGTCATGAACTAGAGATGAAATCTTGGATGGATGTCGTTGCAGATGAATCCTGAAACATATCAAGGAGTACCATGGTTAGATGAGAATATATATATATATATATATATATATCAATAAAGTAATGGGATGATTACTGAATAAGGATTGTCAAACACTCAATCCTATATGATGCATGTACCATTGTTCCATGAAACAAATGTCTCAAGGTGCTGAGTTGACAAGTGGGTAATCAGGGTCCTGGTGAATGGATACATCAGCCGCTCATACCATCATTAGAATCCCTAACTTGAGAGCTACCCTCAAGACACTTTGAATATATATCCCTAAATTTCAAACCATTCCTTTTTAGAGAATGTGCAAACAACACCCCAAGTAACAAACCACCTATAATACCACTTTGATCAACCCGACCCAAGCTAAGGCTCGGGCCGCAATTACCCCATGCCTACCTTCATAGGCCTAGGGTTAGTGACAATTACCTAAGTCACGAAAAATAGAGGAAGGAATTTTCTAAGAAACTATAGACACCCACACATCGAACTCAATGAAAAAGTGCAGATGAAATTTAGGAAAAGTTCAAACTGATATAAATTAAAGTGAACATGATTGAACCTCTAGATGGTACAAGGGTGTAATTGTGAATACTAAAATGTAAAGGGGAAAAACATACCCAAACCAAAATCTTGTCCCAATATTAAGCCAACTGGAAATGAGTATCCACTGAGAGAGCCCATCTCATGTATCCTAACTATGACCACCGTACGTGGTCCATGTAGCCCGTATCCCTATGCTCCTCTGCAGTCAAGATCGACCTGTCTGTCATCTAAAAAAGGTGTGACATGTGTTAGGAAAATACCATGAATGAGTGAGGATATAAATACCCAATAGAACACCCCAACAAGGTGAATGGATATTAGTAAGAGATACAACTGAAGAGAATTAGTAAATGGAACAAGGTACAGTAAAATATGATAGAGATAGTTTCTCTCAAACCAACAATAGTGTGAAGGTGGAATCATCCAAACACAAGGAGATCAAGATGGTGGTGATATGAACTACTTATAAAGTATTCTTTACCTATATCCATAGATTAGACTCGTCCAACCACACGAATCTAGACACGGAATTCCTGTGGCATACCCCACATGTCCTCACCTCCACTGAAAGAAGAGTAACTAGGACCCAAGGAGTGGGTACTATATCAGGATGGGTATATATATGCTCCATCAGTGAAGCCCAGATGATATAGTAATGTGATCTCCATCTCAAAGATCATCCCAATAATATGAGTATCCAATAGATCCAAGGTAAACCCATATTAAATGTCTAACACCTCATGTATCTTCCTAGGAGACACAATTCAAAGGGGATCAAATCACCACACCTCAAAACTATCCACTTTGGAAGGAACTGGCTCACTCGAATGGATTTATGTTTCATTACAAGGATGAATCTCAGTGGGGAAAGCACCCCTCTTTCTCATGAGTCCTTAGGTATGTCGAATCACGCCTCGCAACTATGTCACACAATCGAGGGTCTTCTCTGAGTTGTCAAGGACTACACTACCCAGCCCAGCTGGAGGGTCAGTTTGGTATCATCGAGGAATATTCTACCCAGCATAGCTTGAAGGTCATCCCAGTATCATCAGGGAATATGCTACCCAACCAAGATGGATGGTCAGCCTAGAATCTCTCTTTAGGGACTACACTACCCAGCGTAGCTGGATGGTCTACCTTGTATCATAATTAGGTACTACACTACCCATCCTAGTTAGACGTTCAGACCAATATCATTGTCAGGGACTACACTACCCATCCTAGCTGGGGGGGGGGGGGGGTTAGCCCTATATCATCATCAAGGACTACACAACCCATCCTATCTGGAGGTTCATCATGAAATTCTATAGTAAGAATGTCTGATCTCTACCATCATTGGGTGTCATATCTATGCATGTCAACCCAAAAAATACACATCATATTTAGAAATCCACTTCTAGGAAAACTATTGTGTTCTACATAGTAAAAGATTCAGGATAGGTATCTCGTGAGCCGAAATTCGAGTTCAAAAAAATGAGATATGATGGATTGAAGATTTCTCAAAAGGGATCAAATAGTACAAGGCATGTGAGGGGGGCCACATGGCATGTGAAACCTCTTCACTGCTTGGAAAAGTCTCTATTCGTATAATAATCATATCCCTTGTGGCATTTAATTCTTTGTAGGTGGACTACATGGTGTGTCCGGCCTATCGGTGGATCGGGCCATGTCTGCTAGCTGTAACCATGTACTCAGACTCTGTGTCCATGTACTTTGGTACATAACATACTGATCCACATAAGATACTTCCTGTGTTTCCATGTAATGTCCATGTACTCGGAACATGGTGTGGGTATGGCTGTGTGCTCCTTTACACAGCTCATCTCACACAGGGAGGTTGTACATGGTGTGTTAATGGGAGCACACATCATTCCATCCTTAACTCTTACCAAACCCAAGTGTCACTACTGAGGGAGGATACACACCCGATGTTCTTCATTGAACACAGTGTGTAGTCTAGTTTTCTCTAGAAACCCCAATTTCATCATGAATATTTTATTGCACTCCAAATAACCTTCAACCATGGTCAAAGTTGGTAGAATCTACTCTAAAAACTCCAAATCTAGACTAAGAACGTGGGATTGCTTCATCATTCATTGCGAATCAACCTTGTTAAAAAACAATGGTTTTTATGGATCATCCAATCGTTGTTGCATATTTGTTCCTCATCAAATTTTTGTAAAACCTTCATATTAATCATCCCTATATTATGCTGTTTCTAGATCTATGCCTCGACCACAAATCTGATGTCGTTCTAGGATTCCGTCTCATTTCTAGGTGCCCGATTGAGCTCGGGTCTCCTCGTAATCACCAAAATTGGGATCCATGAGAATTACATGGTGATAATTTTGAATAAAAAGTGGTGGGAGGCCCCAAAAACCGTGGATTTAATCATCACCAACCAAGAGATCTTGGACAGTGAACAAGAATGGGACCCCAGGGTTAAAACATGTGATAAATAATAATAAATCTAGTACTTAGGCTCATTTGGAGTTTGGAATCCAAGGCGCAGGTTGAAGAATTAGGTTTCAAATTGATACAACAATTATTCCAAGGTGTAAACACACTAAATATGAGTCCTACCTATATTGGATTTTTTGTTGTTGATGAAGAATTAATTCACCGATGAAGGAGGAGGGTCCGCTGCGTTTTCCACATCTCGGTCTATCTACATCCAAGGGTTCTTTGTTTGTTCTTCATTTTTCTTCATTATCCAATGAAAAAGAGAGTAAGAGAGGGATTTGTCATTGTAAAAATAGATTTATAAGACTAAATCCTCATAAACATGAATAGATAACCATTTATTAGGTTACATTATTTAAGTAATTAATTGAATTAATTAATTCATTTAATCACTTAAATGCACCACCGATGAGTGAGGAGTGTGACTGTCCTATTTAAACTCATTTTATGTTGCGCCTAGGGTAAAAACCATGTTTTGGACCCAACTATGACATCTAATTTCCAATCCAATCATCCGTTTAAGATTTACCTAGTTTTCATTAATTAACCACATGTGCGTAATATAAAATATATTCAATATTTTTATAAAATTAATTCTAGGAACATCGGTCCTCATAATTTCACACTGTCTCAAAGTCTAAATCTAGAATATATATTAAAAAATATTTCAAAATATTATTATGAAAAAACCAGGTCTCTAAAGAATTAGACAATATTGATATTTGGGAACTTACACAAGTTCATTCTTATAAAAGAGACTAGTACTATGTTACCTTAATTTTCGATTCCCGAAGAGAATTATGGGTATAAAATTTGAACCATTAATGGTAAGTGTTTGAATTATTTTTTCAATGTAAGGAAATGGTATAAAGATAAACCAAAAGGAAGTTGAAATGTTTGAGATTAGAAAATGGTGGTGTGTATACCTAAAATAGTTTCCAAAACTACAATTGGAATAGAGGAATACAACATGAGAATACTGTTCCAAGAACACCTGAAAAAGAATTATACTTCTACATTATAGAATTAATAATTTTTTTTGGGTATAATTAATAGGAAAAAAACTTACCTAATCAATATAAGTCAATAAACACTAGTTGGATAGAGGTTATAAGGACTTTGTTCCGAATGGATTCTGGAAGTTTACCATCTCATTGTATTCATAAGTTTATCCTACATGCTTGTGGATAATAAATAAATATATATGATTGATTATAAATCTCAATCATTCTTAATAATAGTCATGGTGATGAAGACATTGGTTTTTGGATTTGGAATGACAAAAAGAAGAATGTTCTTTAGATGTCATAATGTTATCTTCAATGATAATATCTTGCGGAAAGATTAGAACTTGTTTTAGAAGGAAGTTGAAAATAAAGATTTAATATCATTTGAAGCTGATCTAAATGGTAGTTTCAGAGGACCACATGTTCTTGAATGATCAGACATATCTCTGAATCAAATAAAGGACTCATATTATGAAAGGAATTTTAGAGGTTTGTCAAAAAATATTATAAGTTAAGACAAAAAATGATATATTAGATATATCAAGAACTGGTGAAGCTTACTCAATAGTTTTATAAGGAGAAATTTTGTAAGAATGAGTTATATAATGACATATTATATATGTTATAGTTCTATAAAAAGACGTTTCATAGGTTAGTGTGTAAAGATATTCAACAATAAGAAAACTAGTGTAGTGTTATGGTACTAATATAAGTTTCTTACTTTAAATATATGGAGGAGAACATAAAATCCAAATTAATGTAATAATCTATATGATTTTAGATAACGGGAGAGAGAAATGCAGGGGAGTTGGATTCACAACAAGTGAATAACACTAGGTAGTTAAAATAATAATTATATGGGAAAAATAACTTTAAAAAATGGGTATTCTGATTGAAATAATAAGATAATATAAAGAAGATATATAAGGCTATGATGGTTCTAAAATGGTTTTAGTATAAGGAATGTATTTAATTCTTTGATATATTTTTTGAGTATAAAATTATACTACTATACTAACCTTTTTATGTTTGTTTTCTTCTAGAAATATGTACCTTAAATAAGTGGATGTGAAGATGGATTTTATTTATGGTGATTTAGAGGATAAAATTTATGTGAAGAAACCTATTTTTTTAGTGGATAATAAAAATCAGGGATTTCTGTGAAAACTACAAAGAAATCTATATGGTTTAAAACCCCCATGTTATTGGAACTAGATGTTTAATTCCTTCATGTATTAAAAAGGTTTTACTCAGAGTAATTATGATCATTTTTTATCAAAATAATTTCAATTAAAATTACTTCATTATATTAGATTTTTAATGGATGACGTGATATTGGTAGGTCTAAATATTCAAGGGTTTTTGAGGTTAAAGGATGATCTATTGGGAGTGTTTGAAATTAAAAACATTAAAGAAGCTAATATGATCTTGTACATAAGGATTTAACGTGATAGAAAGAATATTTTTTTTGTTTTATCATAAAGGATTAAAAACTATATATAATTGAAAAATTCAAAATGAGTTGATATAAACCCTTTTTGAACTTCTCTACTTGGTGACCTAAAACTTTTAATATGTTAGGAACCATGAATGGAATAAAAGAGTAAGTAAATGTATAATTTACTATATGCCTATGTAGTCAAAAGTTAAATATATGATATGTCATGTAAACATCTATAAATTTCTTATACAGTGTGATAGATTGGCTAGTTTATAGAAAATATAGGGATAGTTCATCAAGAAGTTGTGAATTGGATTATTCATTATCTTAATGGAATTGAAGGGAAAACTCTTTTTTGGATATGATGATCCATTACATGGGATTATAGATGTGGAATTCAGTGGTGATTCTGATTATCATAAGGGAACAACTAGACATGTTCACACTTTTGAAGGAACTATATCACTTTGGATGTCTTTGTTACATCTATTGATTTAAATTTCAATAATAGAAGAAGAGTATGTGGTTGTTACAAAAGTAAATAAGGAGATGGTATCTTTGAGGTGTGTAGTGAAAGAACTAAGATTCATCTAGGGTAAAGGGTTGTCATTCTTTGATATCCAGAGTGATATTAATTTTGATAAGAATATATTGTTTCATTCAATAACTAAAAAATTGATCTCAAGTACCATTATATCAGGAAGATGTAAGAATCAGATGAGTTGTAGTTAAAAAAGATAATAAGGAAGTAGAAACCAATAGATATTATTACCAAGATTTTGGGTCTTGAAGAAATGAAACAACATAAATCCTCATTAGGGATTAGGTAATATAATTTCACGGAGAAACATTTTACGTAGTGGAAGTTAAAGGTGGTGTTATATTTTTCTATGAAGTAGACTTTAATGGGAGATAGTTAGGGTTTACTGAATCCCACATATTTTGATCAAATGTAGTCAACCAAAAGGAGTGGTTCTAGAAGAAAATTAATTTATTATGGTGGTGGGATCAACAATATTTTTCTTTCAATGATTATAAATAAGAATATATTTGAATTGGATTTTTCTGAATGTGCTTAGTGAAAGGTGGTCATGTTCGAGAAGTTTTAGTTGGAACTTGTACACTTTGGTGAGTAGATAGTTTTCTATTAATTTTTATAGTTTACTATAAGGTGTAGTCACACTGATTATTAATAAAGGAAATTAGGTGTGGAAATTGTCATGACCCGTCCCCCGAGGCCAGTGCCATGACCACCCCAAGCCCGCCTTCCATAGGCTAGGGGTTGACGACTAGCACGGAAAAGGCATATCCCTAAAACGGGAAGGCATTGCCTTTAAACCTGTATAAACACACAGTCCAAGAATACAACAAGATGCAACAACAAAGTAAAGCCGCAGTATTAAAAGTGTGTACTAAAAGTAATGGGGCCGGAATACAAGCCCAACTGAAAGATACAATATAATAGAAAATAAAAAACAACTCCAAGGATTGTGCATCAAGAATCCTACTTGAAGGGTAGGTAAATCTTTTCTCCACAACTCTCCACACCTGCCAATAAACTTAATGTACCGCTTGGTCCTGTCTCCTATAGTCTCAACCAAGCTTCTCATCGTCTGCACAAGACACAACAAGGTGCATGCGAAGCCCATGCAAGGGTGAGTATAACAATACTCAGTAGGGACCCTGAGACTCCCTAAGGTCTCTCATATTTCTTAAAAGGAAAACCACAAAGCATTATCTCAATCACAAAGCACAAAGAAAAAGACATAGCTCAAACTGGGTATTACTTAAGGATAGAAGTACAGATGATTAGTCGTAGAGATAGATCATCTTATTCTGTAAAGGGTTTCGCTACTGATCCACACAGGATCTCTTGGTGCTGATCTACATAGGATCGCTAGGTGTTGATCCACAGAGAATCTCTAGATACTGATCCACACAAGACTTCTAGGTGCTGATCCATATATGATTTTTAAGTGATGATCTACATTGGATCGCTAGGTGCTGATCCACACAAGATCACTATTCATTCTTAATGTCTCAACCAACCACTAGATTCCTGTACAATGTAAGCTTGATTTTGGGAGGATTTTCTCCTCAAGACATTAGTCATACTTCAACTAGAATGAAGTCCCATGAAGAAGTAACCCAATGATCTGTCACATCATAAGTGTCCCAATGCAACAGATGGTGCATCAATCAAATGCAAGGTCTGCGTGTTTTAGTGTAGAGACCCAAATCTTGACGTACATGGACATTACAATACTTTTGAGGAATACTTAATACATAACAAAAAAAGAGACACAAGGACAGTAATAGTTTAGTGTCTTTGGAAACTCGAAAAAATAATCTTCTAATCGTGGTGAAAGATCTTCAACATCTCCCATAAAGATCTTCCCCTTTTGTTTTCTTACCTAAAAACGTTCTTTATATCCTAGGGAAAATAAAACATATAAAGGGTGAGCTAAAAATTCTTATTAAGGGTAAGCATGGATAAAATAAAACAAATCATATACATTTGAACTTAAAAACATGAACATAATGTTTAAACATCAAAAGCTTGAGCAATGAAATAAAACATGAAAGTACATAAGGCATAGATCATAAAGAAACATTAAGCATGATAAAATAGAATGGGAGTACAACATGTAATTGTGGAAACCATTAATCACATGTTATGACTTCCATAGTATCCAAGGCATTGCTTCCAAGACCATCTTAGTGGACAGAGTCCCTTTCTGAATCGAGTTCACTCCTCGTTCCAGACTTGTATTACTGAACCGGTTTAACTTGCCATTACAACCATGTGTATATCATGAGATATAAATATTTAACCAATGCATTTGAGGGAGATATAGGTCCCACCCATCTCATAATGAAATCATTCTTACTTGTGCCACAAATTAAACATAAATCATTCATCATAACCCAAATAATAAAATTGGTTTCATAAACATCATCCCATCATAAAATAATCCATATAAAATAAATGGATATCATTTCATCATAAGAGAATTGAAACCATATAAATCATAGATACATTATACTTGAAACATACACATATGAAATAATTTCATCTTAGATGAAAAATAGTTTTGATAAAACACTTGAAATGAATTCTTGTGGAAAATATCATTTCTTCTTCAAAATCATTTTTTTTCATAAAATGCTAAGAAATTATAAAGGAAAAGTATTTTGTTGCAAATAGTCATGAAATATTTTGGAGTAAGCATCATGAAAATAAGGATTTATAAAACCATAAAAATCCTTTCATGCCGTATAATTTAAAAATAACATTCTTCTCGTACTATTTACAGAAAAGTCAAAAAGTACCTCGTATGGTAAACAAAAAAAAAGATTCCTTACATACCATGTAGTAAAAGTAAGAAATGGGTAAAAAGGACTTTAAAAATACATGAAAACATTTTTATTAAACTTTTACATGGATGATAAATATAACCCCAGTAAATACTTACGTATAAGCAATCTCGGATAGAAAACAATTGAGATTGGAACATTATCCCTTACCTTATGTCTAATATGATTCGTATGTATCCGAAACTCCTGTATAATGATTTAAATAATGTCATTGACTTATTAAAGAATCATATTAATTGTTAGAATATCATATATGGTTCACTTATGACTTTATATTACCCGTTCTTTTGTAAATTCCATGTTAAAGAGTGTTTTGGGTAAAATCGTTTCATTTGTCGTCCGTGTTTTGACTTGTAATTATTCATATGATTACTTAGATCATGATAACTTAATTACAGAATATAAAACATGATTTATATATAATATATATTCAGAATATATATATATATATATAATAGATCGATAAATGGAAAGAAATACACCGTTCATGGAGACAGTAGGTCGTACGTACGCATGAACGCTGTTTTCGTTTCCTTATTGAATTGAATGGAATTAAGTATATGACATACAAACATATATATATATATATATATACATAAATACAGTAGAATTATTATGTCATATATTTCAAGATTACTTATTATATACACTTTATAATCATTCTTGAATTGTTACCATGGAAAATGAATCTCATCGCGTCGTGGAGACGGTAATCCGTACGTACGCACGAGCGATGATATCATTCCCATATTTATTGAATCGAATTGGAGTGAATGATCTAATATCATAGAATCAGTTTGATGTTATAATAATCATATTTATTTATTATTTACACCATTATACCCCTCCAAGTAAGGTGGTGGTGGAAAAATAGATTACACCACGGCGTGGAGACGGTATTCCATACGTACGCACGCGCGGTGATTTCGTTTTCCTAAGGATGGATAGAAGGTGAAATGGGGTTGTTTCATATTTATAATAACATATAATTATATTAGTGATACTGATGTTATTACAATACAATGAAACAACTAAATAAGAGGAGGTAGTAGAAGAAATAAATTTGAATGAATCGGAAACAGATATTACCTCTTCTTCGATAGGCCTCTTTGAAACCTCCTCTTAGGGCACTAATATTGGTCTTTGAAGTATACCATGACCTCTAGTATGTTTCTAGGGAAGTGGAGAAGATAAATTGGCAGTGGTTGTCCGAGCTTGAATGCTCAAAGTGGTGTAAGGAGGAGAGGGAGGAGGTGCCCTTTTATAAGGGAGGAGAGGGGCACCTTTGGAATCCTCAAAAATATTAGTTTAATATAAATTCAAAACCCACATAAAAACCTCAAAAAAATGACTCAATTCGAATATTATATGAGATAGGGTTGTAATCTCTTCAACCAATCAAATTTATACATGTTTTGATCTTATATTAAACCTTATCATTTTTATTTATCCTTATTTAATCTATTTAAGTTTTTTGTGGTAATACAATTCTAAATTTTAAATGGTAATAAATAATCACTTATGTGTTGTTAATTTTCCATAGTTTGATACTTTATGAAATTTTAGACTATTTAAATTTCAATTTATAATTTTTAAATATTTTTGTGATTTTTAAACAATTTAATAATATTTTATTTTTATAAAATAACAATAGTGTCAATTTTGGCACTATACATTTATTTGAATTTAAATAAAATATACACAGAGGATATATTCGAAATAAAATATTTAATAGATTCCTAACATGTCAAATGTTTCTATAAAATTAGTGGAGCACATTAAATAGTTCATATATTATTTATTTTAATATTTTTAAAACAATTTATTTGGTATATCTCTTAATAAAATAATTAGTGCAGCATTTTTGTATAATTATTTAATATACTTATTTGTTGCATAAAAATTAAAAATAAAATCCTTTGATGAAGATAAATATCAAATGTTTTATAATAATAATTTTACTCATATTTATCATCTTAAAATAACAACATGTAAATTGTTAGCTTTACTAAATTATGAAAGTGACAACTTTGGAATCATTTAAAATAAAATATTATAAGTGTCAAAATCGCCTTAATAAGGATCAAAATGGTCAAAAATTCTGCCAGTGGATGATTAGGGTTTATATATACACTAATAATAAGTTTTGTGTATATTTTTGGGCCTTTTGATATGTATTAATATTTCAATAAAAACTACATTATTGATTTTTTACTAAATCAATAATTTCTACATCATTAATGTATAAGATAATAAGGTAATTAAATAACTCTTAAAAATTACAAATAAATTACCATGATGAAGAAAAAAATTTTATCTTTCAAATGAAGATTTATAACCGAATTTATATTCTGTATAAATTTATATTAAAAATACTTTAATTATTAAAGTTGAGTGAGACAAATTTCACGTTCCTTTAAATAAAATAAACTAAAGGTCTTAATCACCTCCAAGTGGGTTCCAATGGATTCCATTTCGACCCAAATATGCCTTATGACAAAATATAAGCATCCAATTATATTAAGTCAAGTGTTAGGGTAATTTTATAGTATTATATTTTCCCTTAATTATCTGTTTTACCTTTTACTATGGTAAATAAAATTTACCATAATTAATATTCATAATGATAAAAAATAAAAAGTAGCTTATTAACATAATTTGGACCCAATGACTACAAATATGGAATCAATTTTTCTAAATTCAATACACAAAAGTTTCATAAATTAATTTAAAATTAATCCCGTTGTTAAGAAAAGGTGTTTTAAAAGTTATAACATTGCAAAAGATTGAAATGTTTTTACCTATGAATTCAATGTAAAATTAATGTTAATGACATAAATTATATTAAATGGTAAAAATATATTCTATTTATAATTTAAAACAATAAAATATTATAATTTAACCATATAAATTATTGTGATGAAAAAAGTTGTTTTTAATTAAAATATAGCGTGTTTTTACTATTCATCAAAATTTGAAAGTTACCAGAATAATATGAAAAATTTATCCAAAGTAAATTTTTATTTCTTGATTCCAAATAAGAATTTTATTTTTTCAAATTGAACTTATAAACATGTCAAAAATTATATTTAATGTGGGTGCACCATCAAAAGGTGGCAAAACTGCATTTTTTGAAAAATACATATTTTACCCGAAAAATTTATTTTGTTCTGATACCATGTTCTAGAAAATGTGTAAGATGAATAATAATGTTATAAAATTAAAAATTTATCCAATAATATTTATAACAACTAGTTCGTGATAATATTATAACCATATATTGTTGTTTAGTGAAACCCGGTATTGCGTACAACACACGCTATCGAGGAAGGTCGCGATTGCGTGTAATGCAAGCCAAGTCAGGGTAGCGTGAAGTGCAAGACTTCTTTGTTGTTTTGTATAAAAGAATCCAACCATATTTCATTTATACATTGAATATATATATATATATATATATACATATATATATTCACTCAATGTTGCGAACATGAAATTGTGTGTAACACGATCCAAGAATAGTGTTACGTATACTACAAGCTAATGCGGTGTTGCGAATAGTTCAATATAATCTTGGTGTAGTGTATAATAGAAGATAAAATAAATTAAAAATAATATATCTCAAAAAATCTTGGGGTGTTACATTCTACCCCCCTTAAAATGAATTTCATCCTCGAAATTCATCAGGGTAATAAATCGTTTACTATTCATAGAAACCCACATCATAAAAAAGAATACTAAAACATAATTTTAAAAACTAAAGTATAAAATGTAACGATTACCCAAAGTAACTCATCACTGGGTTTCCATATGGGAGAACATAGGTGAAAACATGGATATGGAAGAAAAATCTAACCATCAAGTTCTGATGGAGAGTGGTAGAGAACATGGTAATGAAAAAAAATCAATCACAAAGTCATAAATTTGTGATGATCTAAGGTACCATCTGATTCATCAGATATAAGAGCACTAGGACAACATTTTTGGTTTTCAATAACATTTCCATAAAGTTGAAAATTTTGAATTAGAAGAAATATTTTCTTGATTTTGGTACAATCTCACTATTGTTCATGCTTTGAACAATTTCCACTTAATCTCTTAAAGAAATGAAGTTGAATTTGTTATTCGTGAAGTGTTAACAGATCATGTGATATAATGATGGGTCATTCAATCTGTTTCAAACAAAAGGTTAGCAAAAGTTATCAAATATACATAAGTACATCTATAGTGAGGTTAATCATATACAATTCCAAAAATGAACTTATACTTCATATATCATGCCTCTTAATAAAATACAACTGGTTTCTACTAACCAGGGACTTCCTGTAGGCCAGTGGTAAGCGATAAAGGCCAGTCACACTTCGGTTGTGGGTTCGATTCCCATAGCCTTGTCCGACGCGATGGGCTTTCGCCCGTCCAGCAGGTTTTCCTTTTTCTAAAACTACATTACTATAACATCCCATCAATAATATTGAAAAAAGTTCAATACTTAAACAATACTAACTTATTTCCAACATAATCCATTCCAATATTTAGGTTTATCTAAAATACTTTGGTCCAAGCTCATAGTATAAAGAGAACAATTACTAGAAAGGTTATCTATGAAGAATGTGAATACAAGCATTTATCTCACATATATCATAATATATATCTTGTTGGTTGCATTCCAAACATATTAATACCTTAGTCATATATTCTCTTGAAACATAAATTACCATAGAGCCTTAGTGAAAACATGAATACTGTAAAAAGGTAACTCTTTCCACATACCAAAATCCCAAAAAATCTATATAATCAAACCATAATATCACTTAGTCCTTATATCAGTCATGAGCTCATGAATACTATCAAACATATTATTTTCTCCTTATCCATTCATTATGCGCATATCACCTTCTTTCCAAAAATATTTGAATAACCTTTCATGATTACCAGTACCATTCAACATATACTTTCAAATACTTTAGGAAAAACAATAGTGTAACAATCCTTAGATGTGTCTTTATTCCATAGTACCATTACCTATACAACATAACTCTTGATAAACATAAATCATTCCACTACCTTCTTAAAAAATTGAAAATGCTTCAACACTTCTTTCATCTCATATATCATTTGTAGTCTCCTCATCATCATCCATATAAATACTACCCATATGACCATGCTGATTCTCTTCATGAGATTTTCCATTAAGGCATTGGTTTGCATAATGCCCATGCATTCCACATTTAAAACATCTAATCATTGTTGATGTCATAGCAATACCATTATCCTTCTCCATGGTGTTAACTGAACATTTTCCTTTACACTTACTAGATTTGTGTCCTTCTTTTCCACACCCAAAGCATCTTCCAGTTCCTTTGAAACAATCTCCCCGATGCCTCTTCCCACATGATGTACATGAGGGAAATTGAACTTTATTTCCTCTATAATCATCATGAAACTCCATATTTATCTTATTAGATGAGTCTGGAATCTTACCAAAGTTGAGATTGTTGATCATATTATGATATTTCTGATTAGGCATAATAACGATATGTGGACTTCCAGATCCAATTTCATTTGGTTGCTCCTGAATATTATCATTCCATTGTCCATCATATCCTCCATTATCACAAATCTTCCTATTTCCAACCATTTTCTAAAACCCAAAAAGAATAGTTTGAGAGGCCAAAATCATAATCAAGGGGGAGTAACTTCAATATCGAACATCTTACGTTTAATTCTAATATCGTTACTCTAATTCTAGGACTATAACCTATACTTATACTTAACCTTAGGGACATCCCTAGAAATACCTTAGAAATATCTCTAGGGACCTCACTAAAGTTCTCGCATCCTAGTTTCCAAATGTTGACTAAAAATTTCCTCTGATACCAATTGTAGAGACCCGAAGCTTGACATACATGGAAATTACATTACTTTTTCGGAATAATTAATACATAACAAAAATAGACACACAAGGACTCTAATAGTTTAGTGTCCTTGGAAACTCGGAAAAATAATATTCTAATCATGGTGAAAGATCTTCAACATCTCCCATAAAGATCTTCCTCTTTTGTTTTCTTACGTAAATCCTTTCTTTATATCCTGGGGAAAAGAAAAAATATAAAGGGTGAGCTCAAATGCTAGTAAGGGTAATCATGGATAAAATAAAACAAATCATATACATTTGAACTTAAAAACATGAACATAATGTTTAAACATCAAAAGCTTGAGCAATGACATAAAACATGAAAGTACGTAAGGCATAGATCATAAAGAAACATTAAGAATGATAAAATAGCATGGGAGTAAAACATGTAATTGTGGCAACCATTAAGCACATGGTATGATTTCCATAGTAGCCAATGCATTCCTACCAAGACCATCTTAGTGGACAAAATCCCTTTCTGAATCGAGTTCACTCCTCGTTCCAATCCTGTATTACTGAACAGGTTTAACTTTCCATTCCAGCAATGTGTATCTCATGAGACATAAATATTTACCCAAGTCATTGGATGGAGATATAGGTACCACCCATCTCATAATGAAATCATTCTTACTTGTGCCACAAATTAAACATAAATCATTCATCATGACCCAAAGAATAAAATTGGTTTCATAAACATCATCCCATCATAGCATAATCCAAATAAAATAAATGGATATCATTTCATCATAAGAGAATTGAAACCATGTAAATCATAGATAAATTATAATTGAAACATACACATATGAAATAATTTCATCTTAGATGAAAAATAGTTTTAATAAAACACTTGAAATGAATTTTTGAGGAAAATATCATTTCTTCTTCAAAATAATTTTCTTTTCACAAAATGCCAAGAAATTTTAAAAGAAAAGTATTTTATTGCAAATAGTCATGAAATATTTTGGAGGAAGCTTCCTGAAAATAAGGCTTTATAAAATCGTAAAAATCCTTTCATGCCGTATAAGTTAAAAATAGCATTCTTCTTGTACTTTTGTCAGAAAAGTCAAAAAGTACCTCGTATGGTAAAAAAAAGGATTCCATAAATACCATGTAGTAAAATTCAAAAATGGGTAAAAAGGACTTTAAACATACATGAATTTTTTTTATAAAACTTCGACATGGATGATAAATATAACCCTAGTAAATACTTACGTATAAGAAATCTTGGATAGAAATCAATTGAGATTGCAACATTATCCCTTACCTTATGTATGATATGCTTCTTATGTATCCGAAACTCCTGTATAATTATTTAAATAATGTCATTGACTTATTACAGAATCATATTCATTGTTAGGATATCATATATGGTTCACTTATGATTTATATTAGCCGTTATATTGTAAATTCCATGTTAAAGAGCGTTTTGGGTAAAATCATTTCATTTGTCGTCCGTGATTTGACTTGTAATTATTCATATGATTACTTAGATCATGATAACTTAATTCTAGAATATAAAACATGATTTATATATAATATATATAATAGATCGATAAATGGAAAGAAATACACCGTTCATGGAGACGGTAGGCCGTACGTACGCATGAATGCTGTTTTCATTTCCTTATTGAATTGAATGGAATTAAGTATATGACATACATATATATATATATACATAAATACAGTAGCATTATTATGTCATATATTTCATGATTACTTATTATATAAACTTTATAATCATTCTTGAATTGTTAACATGGAAAATGAATCTCATCGCGTCGTGGAGACAGTAATCCATACGTATGCACGAGAGATGATATCATTCCCATATTTATTGAATCGAATTGGAGTGAATGATCTAATATCTTAGAATCAGTTTGATGTTATAATAATCATATGTATTTATTCTTTACACCATTATACCCATCCAAGTAAGGTGGTGATGTAAAAATAGAGTACACCACGACGTGGAGACGGTATTCCATACGTACGCACGTGCGGTGATTTCATTTTCCTTAGGATGGATAGAAGGTGAAATGGGGTTTTTTCATATTTATAATAACATATCAGTATATTATTTATACTGATGTTATTACAATACAATGAAACAACTAAATAAGATGATGTAGAAGAAGAAATAAATTTGAAAGAATCGGTAACGGATATTACCTCTTCTTCGATAGGCCTCTTTGAAACCTCCTATTAGGGCACTAAGATTGGTCTTTGAAGTAGACCAGGACATCTAGGATGTTTCTAGGGAATTAGAGAAGATAAATTGGCAGCGGTTGGCCGATCTTGAAGGCTCAATGTGGTGTAAGGAGGAGAGGGAGGAGGTGCCCTTTTATAAGGGAGGAGAGGGGCACCTTTGGAATCCTCAAAAATATTAGTTTAATATAAATTCAAACCCCACATAAAAACCTCCAAAAATGACTCAATTTGAATATTAAATGATATAGGGTTGTAATCTCATCAACCAATCAAATTTAGACATGTTTGTTTTCCTATTTTAAAACTTATCATTTTGATTTGTCCTTATTTAATCTATTTAAGTTTTTTTGTGGTAATACAATTCTAAATTTTAAATGGTTATAAATAATCACATATATGTTGTAATTTTCCATAATTTGATACTTTATGACATTTTAGACTATAAATTTCAATTTATAATTTTTAAATATTTTTGTTCTTTTTATACAATTTTATAATATGTTATTTTTATAAAATAACAATAGTGTCAATTTTGACACTATACATTTATTTGAATTTAAATAAAATATACACAGAGGATATATTCGAACTAAAATATTTAATATATTCCTAACATGTAACAGTTTTCTTTAAAATTCTTGGAGCATATTAAATAGTTCATATAATATTTATTTTAATATTTTTAAAACCATTTATTTGGTATATCTCTTAATAAAATAATTAGTACAACATTTTTGTATAATTATTTAATATACTTATTTTTTGCATAAAAATTAAAAATAAAATCCTTTTATGAAGATAAATATCAAAGATTTTATAATAATAATTTTACTTGAATTTATCATCTTAAAATAAAAACATGTAAATTGTTATCTTTACTAAATTATGAAAGTGACAACTTTGGAATCATTTAAAATAAAATATTATAAGTGTCAAAATCACCTTAATAAAGATCAAAATGGTCAAAAATTCTGCCAGTGGATGATTAGGGTTTATATATACACTAATAATAAGTTTTGTGTATATTTTTGGGCCTTTTGATATGTATTACTATTTCAATAAAAACTACATTATTGATTTTTTACTAAATCAATAATTTCTACATCATTAATGTATAAGATAATAAGGTAATTAAATAACTCTTAAAAATTACAAATAAATTACCATGATGAAGAAACAAATTTTATCTTTCAAATGAAGATTTATAACCGAATTTATATTCTGTATAAATTTATATTAAAAATACTTTAATTATTAAAGTTGAGTGAGACATATTTCACTTTCCTTTAAATAAAATAAACTAAAGGACTTAATCACCTCCAAGTGGGTTCCAATGGATTCCATTTCGACCCAAATATGCCTTAAGACAAAATATAAGCATCCAATTATATTAAGACAAGTGTTAGGGTAATTTTATAATATTATATTTACCCTTAATTACCTTATTTACCTTTTACTATGGTAAATAAAATTTACCGTAGTTACTATTCATAATGACCAAAAATAAAAAGTAGCTTATTAACATAATTTGGACCCACTGATTTCAAATATGGAATCCAGTTTTCTAAATTCAATACACAAAAGTTGCAGAAATTAATTTAAAATTAATCCTGTTGTTAAGAAAACGTGTTTTAAAAGTTATAACATTGCAAAAGATTGAAATGTTTTTACCTATGAATTCAATGTAAAATTAATGTTAATGAAATAAATTATATTAAATGGTAAAAATATATTCTATTTATAATTTAAAACAATTAAATATTATAATTTAACCATATAAATTATTGCAATGAAAAAAGTTGTTTTAAATTAAAATATAGCATGTTTTTACTATTCATCAAAATTTGAAAGTAACCAGAATAATATGAAAAATTTATCCAAAGTAAATTTTTATTTCTTGATTCCAAAGAACAATTTTTATTTTGTCAAATTGAACTTATAAAAATGTCAAAAACAATATTTAAAGTGGGTTTTCCATCAAAAGGCGGCAAAACTGCATTTTTTGAAAAATACATATTTTACCTGAAAAATTTATTTTGTTCTCATACCATGTTCTAGAAAATTTGTAAGATGAATAATAATGTTATAAAATTCAAAATATAGTTAATACTATTCATAACGGCTAGTTCGTGATAATATTATAACCATATATCGTTGTTTAGTGAAACCCGGTATTGCGTACAACACACGCTATCGAGGAAGGTCGCGATTGCGTGTAATGCAAGCCAAGTCAGGGTTGTGTGTAGTGCAAGACTTCTTTGTTGTTTTGTAGAAAAGAATCTAACCATATTTCATTTATACATTGAATATATATATATATATACATATATATATTCACTCAATGTTACGAACTTGAAATTGTGTGTAACACGATCCAAGAATAGTGTTACATATACTACAAGCTAATGCGATGTTGCGTATAGTATAAGCTAATCTGGGTGTAGTGTATAATAGAAGATCAAATAAATTAAAAATAATATATCTCATAAAATCTTGGGGTGTTACATTTAGGCATTTTAGTGCCGAGGTGCTGGTTGGATTCGGGTACAATCCCACCCGGACATACACCAACATTCTCCAAAACTCAGGTGGATTATATCAAAATTTCAGTCTCAATCCAAGGATTCTAGTGCCGTAGAAGGTTCGTCAAACAAATGTTTGGTTTGTTAGTTACGACCCTTTTTGTGAAATGGTGTCGAAGTGGGTCTGGGTCTGGTCCGACATGAATCGCACGTCATAGGCTCACCAAACCCGATTCGGGCTAACCCGACCTAGTTTGGGCAGCCTGACCCAGTTTGGGCCGCCCCACCTAGTTCAGGCCGCCCACCCGGTTTGGGCCAACCCTACCCAGTCTGGGTCTAACCTAGCTCAGTCCAAACTAGCTGGGCCAACCCGAGTGGGTTGGGCCGTGGACCGGCCCAGCCTACCTTGGCATGGAGTGGTCCGCCGGGCGGCCCGACCCAATTGTTGGCATGGTCCGCCAGCTGGGAGACCACGCGGGGGTCTATCCCTCTTCTAGAACTGTAAATTCAACTTGGCTTTGTAACTGGAAGTGCCACATGGCCCCGCCTTGGCTGGCAGTCGGACCCATAGGGTGCAGGTCCCCTTCGCTGCGGTGACCTCCCACGGTGTGTGATGGTGTACCGCTCTCCACCAATGCGGTCAACTGGGAGACGACCACCCCTTCGGTCCGCTGTGGTGGTGAGCAGCACTACCTCCTTCTGTGGCTGGAGAGCACCAGCTGCCGCCTTCGCCTTCCTGCACTGGTCTCCGGTGTCGCCGCACCGGTGCCGCACCAGCGGGTCTTCTACAGGCTACCTAATGAGATCCAGTGGTCCATTTTCCCTTCCAGAGGTGCCTATGGGTCTCCCAAGATGCCGCTGTTGCTGTGTGCCTCTCAGTTTCAAGGTTCCGTCATGTTGAGAAATCTTCCCCCGAAGAATGCAACGAATAGACTAGCCATGGAGGGTCTAGGACTTGTTTTTTTCCCTAACCCTCCATGTTATCATTATAAAAAGGGTGAGATTAATTCATATTCAAATTATTATAACTAAATCACGAAAAAACCACTATCTTGAGAATTGTTGGAGGTGTCGTGGTTTTGGCGGTAGGAGAGTCATCGTTGGATGAAGTCGCCGTCGTTCACCGATCCCAAATCATTGCCACCCAAGCTTCCATCCCCCATTAGTGGAAGATTCCGTAGTACTTTGCCAGAGGTTACTCATAATCATCCCCATAACCCCAAACCGAGCCTCAGTGGAAGAGTGAGTAACACATCAAAAGAATTAATGAGGTTCATTAATTAATTAACCTTTTAATTCCCAATGCTGTGGTTATGAAACTGAAGATTCAAGCCATTAAATGGCTTGACAACCCATCAGTCCCACCACCGTTGCTCAATAAGAGGTTGGAAAATAAAATATCAATTTTTATGTTATTTTATTATTTCTTTAAAAGTTGAAAAAACTAACTTTTTCACCCAAACTACTACGGTCGAAGTTAATCCTCCCTTAAGTGAATCCCAGTGCTACAGATTCAATAGTGCCCTTATATTTTTAATTCAAGCACCGGTTCAAAAGATAGAAAATGCCTCCCATGCTTTTTCTGAATACACCTTAAAAAAGTTCAAAATTCCATTCTGTACACACCGGGTCTCAGAATCATATGCTGTCAATATTCACAGACTTGTAATAATCCCAAATAACTTTTAAAAAAATTATATGGAATTTCTAGGTCCTTACATTCTACCCACCTTTGGGATTTTTCCCCCAAAAGCTACAACAAAACTAGGGGAACAAATGGGGTTACTGAGCATGCATCTGATCCTCTCTCTTCTATGTGCTCTCCTGGAGATTCCTGTGTTTCCAAAAAAACTCGCACCATAGAAATCGACTAACCATTAAGGACCCACTTCTTTCCATCCTCCATCTCAACCGAGAACTTCACAAACGTTGCCCCATCATCGATGTCCAGCTCACCTCAGTCGATAACATGCAATGGATCAGGAAATTACCTCCTACGCTACAACACGTGGAAAACATTATACACCTGGTGCATCTATGGGGGAAGAGCTAGATAGTATTCCACCTTGCCTAATCTATTGAGGATATGGGAAGGTCCGATAAACCTCGGAGATAGATTGTTGCCCTGGCCAAAACCTCCGTAATCCTCATCAGGGTGAGACCCGTAGGAAGACATGGTCTCCCTCCTCAAACTCCAAGGGTCTCCATATTCTGTCGGCATAAGACTTCTACCAGCTCTGTGAAGTCTTCATCCTCCCTGGATGATCTGAACCTCTCCATGGTATCCTGTACCAACTCTGGACCCATAAGCGCTGACTCCCCTTGGCATGTCCAGCATAGAGGTGACCTGCATGGTCGCCCATACATGGCCTCAAATGGTGCCATTCCAATGGTGAATTGATAGTTGTTGTTGTAAGAAAACATCAAAAGTGGCAGGTGGTCCTCCGAATTGCAGCCAAAATCGAGGACACAATCATGAAGCATGTCATCGAGTGTCTTTATTTCTCACTCTGTCTAAAAATCTGTATGAGGGTGAAAGGTGGTGCTCAAGCATAGATGAGTCCCGAACACCTCCTCTAATCCCTCCCACAAGAAGGATGTTAAACGAGCATCACAATCTGAGACGAGTGTTGATAGAACCTTGAGAAGCTGTACAATCTCTTGTACATAGAGGTGTCCCAAGCTCTCTACTATCCATACTCACAGATGGGTATGAAGTGGGATTACTTGGTGAGCCGGTCAACAATCACCCAGATGGAATCGTGGCCCCTAGATGTATGTGGCAGCCTTATCACGAAGTCCATTGATATTCCATCCCACTTCCACTCCGTCACATCGAGTGGTTGGGCTAAGCCTACTGGTACCTGAAGCTTGGCCTTCAATTGATGACAAGTGAGGCATCATGATATGAACTCTGCCACCGATTTGTTCATTTCTATCCACCAGTACTGACACCAGAGGTCCTGGTACATCTATTCCTCTCTAGGATGTACTGCTAAAGGGGATGTGTGGAACTCCCTCAACACCTCATCCCGTAGAATCATAGGAACCATGGCGCATCCTATGAAGAGAACGACGTTCACCCCACCTTCAAAAAATATTTCATGAGACTATCCTGAGGATATCTGAGAAAATTGTGTCTCACAGTCAACATCCCCATGATGAGCCTTCCAAAATTGTTGAATAATTGGGGGAGTGGCAATCACAAACTAGAGGTAAACTGCTCTATCTCTATCCACAAAGGATATCTTCAATGTGGCTAGATACTCTATCACCTCACTCATCAACTGTAGTCTAGACCTCTTACTGAGTGCGTCTGCTACTACGTTCCCCTTCCCAAGAGTGTAGTCTATCTTAAAGTCGTCGACCAGGAGGAACTCTTTCCATTTTCATTGTCACATGTTCAGGTCCTTCTACGAGAAGATATTCCTGAGACTCTTGTGATTAGATTAAATAGTAAACTGTTGGTTGGAGTGGATACTAAAGAGGGGGGGGGGGTGAATTGAGTTCCAATTAAAATTTCTGTTAAAAACTTTTTGGATTAAAATCCCCCAAATTAAAATAGCCCAGTCAATTATGGAAGTAGAGATATAAGTGACTTATTGTTCAACCTGTTTCTCAAAGGTTGACTACTCCACAGTAGAATCAGTATGAGAACTAATTCCACTTTTGAAACAAGTTTACTAAATGAATCAGATATACACAATAACCAAAACTAACTATCAGAGTGAATGTAAAAAAAAATTTTGTCTTTGAAAATATAAGAACAGTGGATAAATATAAATCAGAGTAATGGAAATATGAACACACCAATTTAAATAAGTGGTTCAGTCTTAATTCAAGATTTAGTCCTCTCCACTTAGTGATCACCTTCCACCAAGCAATTATATTAATAGTGATACACAGCCTGTATCGGGATTTACAACAGTTTTCACAAACTTTCCATGTTTTGTAACCTCTACCATAGTTATACGTGGGGAAAATTTTACTACCAAGACACACCAGGCTTCTTCCACAGTTATACGTGGGAAACAAATGTAAAGAGAGTTTGGTATGGGGATTTTCAGTATGCCTCAGTTCAAGCATAGGATTTAGTGTGTGTAACACATACACACTGCTCACAAATGTAAAATACTTAAACACAATAGTGCTAAAGATAGTATTGATAATTTTAGAATGCTCTTTTGTGTTGGAGGATCAGCTCTGGACTTGTTGGTATGAAGTAAATGAAGTTTTTGTCTTTCTCTGCAAGTTGCCTCCAAAACAGAGTGTCGCAACATCCAGGTTCTGACTTCCAGATTTAGAGATGATCATATTCTTGGATTTTAAGATCTTTACAGCACACCACTACTTCTTGAAAAATATTCTTTCAATATATCTTCGTGAAGCTCTCTGTTCTTCAGAATGAGTGCTTGAGTGTTCTTCTTCTTTATTGTATTTTTTGTGTTGTATGTGTCTTTCTAATGTGTATTCGATATCTTCTATGTATTCTCTGTATATCTCTACATATAACTGTATATCGCTGCCGATGTCTATCTCTACTCATATATATATATGTATACTCTTCTAGCTGAGCTTTTTCCATTTGGTTCAGCAGTGGCCAATAAGAGAAATGTTTCAACCACGTGTGGTCTTCCTCGTACATCGTACTGTCTCCTGATATGCCTGCAAATAACATTAAAAAATGTCAGATGAATTAATTTTTCCATACATGACCATTATGATAGTATTAATAAAATTGGTAAAGAAAATAATAGAATATCATTAGACTGGTAGTAGATGCATGTCACATGGTAGACTTCAACGGTAGTCCTTCCAACTGTGGACTTCATCTGTAGGCTCTCTGACTATAGGCTTGTAATGGTGAACTTTGTTTCAGTGGATGTCTTGTAACGGTAGCTGTTACTCTACATAACAATAGCTCCTCATAAGTGGACTTCATCAGTAGGCTATTTAACTGTGGGCTTCATTAGTAGGCTTGATCAGCAGTAGACTCCAAAAATAAGCTTCTAACGGAAGCTTTGTAACGTTAGAATACTTCAAAAGTTACCCTTCCAATGGTTGAATTATCTCAACAGGAAACTTCATTAACGGTGGAGTATGTCCATCAGTAGACTTTGAATAACAGTCAACTATCTCGAAAGTAGGAATTGTCTAGCGGTAGCCTTCTACTAACGGTATACATGTCCAACTGTAGACTTGAACAATGAGGTTCTCAACAGAAGACTTGAGAAAGAGTCTGATAGTGAACTTCTAACAGAAACCTTGTCACAGTAGTGACCTTGTGACGATGACTCTTTTTCTGTGATCTTTGATAGGTAGATCATCGATAGACATGTGATAGTAGCCTTGTACCGGTAGCCTATATTAGTGACAGTAGATCTTCAACAGTAACCTTCTAGGATCAGTGACCTATAGTAACAATGAGATATAATGGTGATATTGAACAAAAGACTCTAACCAGTAGCCTTTAAGAGTGAACATACATTTAGATAAATGTAAACTGTAAGCTGGTGCACTAAATCCATGAGACTAAGAGTATACATTGTTCAGGATACAATAATTATAAACACAGATTGAAAAGAGATAGAAAATTATTTAATATATCATGATCAATATTTAAACATGATTTGGGATTATCAAAACAGGTGAGTCCAACAATATCCCCCTTTTTGATAATCACAAATTATTCCAGTATGTATTAAAGATAGATATCATATATAATATAGTTACTAAACATTGATAAAAAATGTCTCAACTATCAGATATTAATAAGAGTGTAAAACCAAAAAATATTGGTACATGGTATCAGAGAGAAAGGTAGAAAAGATTCAATATATGATCAAATTAGAATATTATCACATTTCTCCCCAATCACATGATTTGTCTAGAAGTAGCACAATATTTCTCCCCCTTTCTGATTAGCAAAAAGAAACACAAATAGAGAAGCTGAGAAAGATTGTATTAATGAAAGTACATTACATGACCCAATAATAATACAGAGTCACTATCAAAGGACATAAACAGACTCAAACAACATCATCCAGAGGTAAGGGATCTTTCTCTTTGGAAAAAGAAGATGGAGGATCAGCCGGTGGATCAGAAAGTTTAGGAATTGTATTTGGAATGACTGGAGGGGCAGAAACAGAAGCACATGTGGGTCTGTAGTGGGTAGCTCGCTGAGGGATCAGTGGAGTAAGGCTTATGATAGCTTCAGCAGGAGACATCGTGGAAGAACCACTGGGTTGAGATGCAAGTAAGGCAGGAGGTATGATGACAGGGGTACAATCCACATGGAGAAAGGGTAGATAAAGGTTTCTGAAATCCATAATAATGCTTCCTCCTCTTTCCATAGCAGATAAAGAGTCATCTTTATTGTTCAAAAATTTATCCAAAGTAGGGGTCATTTCTCTTAGTTTGCTAACCTGCTCCCTGAATTCCTGATTCACTGGAGGTAGATTCATATTCTCTATCAAAATCTTGAAGTGGTTGGTCAGTTGGTGCTTGGTATAGATCTTCTCAAAGTAAGAATCTACCTTGTTCTTAATGGCTTCCTGAGTAGCATTAGCTGCTTGTAAGTGTTCATGAACATAACTGTTGACTTCCCCAGTGGTAGCAAGTACCTGATAGTAATAGGTGCTACTGGTACTGGCCTTAGAAATCTTTTCCTGAATCACATTTCTGATCTGGTCAATGTTCATAGAGGAGCTAGATGATGGAAGGGGTTTGACTAAAAAAGATACCGCCTCTTTGAAGGACTGAGTCAAAATACTAATCACCTTTTGAATAAGTGCATCCTAACTATTGATGTGATCTTTTACTGATGTATTAAAATCCTCAAAAACTTCCACAAAATTCTTGACTACCTCTTTGATATATCGAATCTCAACATTCACTTGATTTTGAGAACAACTCATAATAGTCAATGAAGAAACCGATTTTCTCAGAGCAACCACAACTCTTGTCCAACATTCAATTTGAGTATGGCACAATTTAATCTCATCCAACATTTCATTCAATGGACGAGACACAACACATCCTAGAGATAGCTGTAAGGATTTCTCCACATTTTTCATCTCTTCAACAAGGATATTATTTAAATCTTCCACTGATTCTCTCACCACATTTTTCAATTCAACTTTTAAGGACTCAAGGTCCTCCTTGGTTGCCAAATTGTCAAACACAACTATTGGAGTACTTTCAGGTAGGATAACAGAATCCCTCTGAGGCTGGTCTTCCTCATCAGAATCTCCATAATGGAGTCCAAGTACCATGTACCCTGGATCTGATGACCAACCTTCTATGTCAAACAACAAAGAAACTGAACCAAGATGCCCCGTCCCTTATAGATCTCTCCTGAGTATTCTCCTCTACATATCCAGCTCTAGGTAACTCCACAGCCTCCTCTGCAACTCTAGAAGAGTCAACAATAGTTTGCATTGTTGGTTCACCAGTGGGGTAAGTAACAGCCTCCACTGAGTCATCAATGAACTCCATATAAATGGAAGTAGATACCACTCCTGCTTCTTGATCAGACACTGTCTTGTCTGTATTATCTATCAGAGGGCTCAAACTGACCTCTTATTCTTCATTATCCTCATCATCAGCTTCAGCAACAACCTCTTTTCCTTCATCCATAGCACAAGCCTCCTATGTCTCATGAGAAGAATGATCTGTCTTGATAGCCTCATCCTCTTCAGAGGTGTCCTTGAAAATATTCTGATATGCTTCTTCTTCTTCAGTGGTCTCAGTATCACTATCCTTAAGAATAGTCTCTCTTCTTGGTAGTTCTTTTGGAGGTCTAGATACTCTGAAATCTACTGTCCTTACCAGATTGTGAGGAAAATCGGGATCCCTCCCATCATCAATGGGGGTGTTCTCTCTTTCAGGGTCCACAACACTTTCAACTTCCTCATCCTCATCCAAATAAGCCAGTTCTGTCTCATCAGGCTTCAGACCTGGATCTCTCTTGTCTTTTGGCCTAGATGGGTGTGTAGTAGGGTCAAACATTTCATATACCTTTCCTTCATCATTCACCCATGCCTTCTTCCAGGGATTCTAGCTAATTTTCATTAATTTTCAAATCACCTTGGAGATACAAACACTGTTCTTGGCCACTATCATTTCTTCTTGACTTACATCCACACCCTTTACCTTTAGCATTACTGAAATAAGCTTGGCATGGAATAGGGAATTGGATTTTGAGTTTGTCTTAGTCATATCCTCCAATTGTTCCATCAATAAACTACATAGGTTAATCTTCTTTCCATGATTTAGTAAGTACATCAGGAATATTTCTTGGCACTTCATCACTACAAAATCTCCTCTCCTGGAAGTAATTACATGCTGAATGAACTTAAACAGAAGCTTGTCTTCTCCATTCATCTCAGCTGCAATGATATTCTTCGATTTTCCATTTCCTGTCAGTTCTTCCAGAGCTTTTTCATACTCAAAAAATTACTGTCTGGAGGAGCCACTCTAGAGTAGTAATCATATACTCCTTCATGACGAACTCTCAAACAGCCATCCCACTTAGCAGACAAGAAGCTGACTTCATTTCCATTGACACTGGATATTAGCTTATGCACATCATCTTCCTCTTTAAACTTCAAGTATTCATAGAATTATTTCACAAGCTTCGGGTAGTACGGTCCATTGTTGCCGGAAAAAAATTCTGTCCATACTTGGGAATCTAGTGCTTTCAGCACTAATGACTTGCTTGATAGCAGCCATTCTTCACTTAATTCCTTCTCACCAAAGATTTCCCTTTTGGTCAGATGCGGGTCGATATGTCCCGTCGGGGTATTACTGGTCCCACTGCATTCGGCTCAGGTTCTCTTTGGGCTTGGCGCATCTTCATTGACAGTCAGGGGTATCTTGGTTCTGGCCATGATGATTGAAGGAGGTTTGAGGGTTCAGATGATGATTTAGGGTTTAGAGATTTCGGGAGCAAGGTTCGAGATTGAGTGAGGAAGGTGGATTGAGATATGTTCGTCGCCTTTGTTTTTATCATTTAGGGATTAAAACAAAATAAAATAGAAATAATAAATACAAAAAAAAATGGTTCTAATTCCCGCAAAAATAAAGACAAACAATGAGGTATCCAACAGTGAGATGTACCAGTGAGGTACACTAGTGAGGTGCAACGATGAGTTCTAACAGTGAGGTCCAACTGTGAGGTTTAACAGTGAGGTTTAACTGTGAGGTCTAACAGTGAGGTTTAACTGTGAGGTCTAACTGTGAGGTTTAACTATGAGGTCTCCTATTATAAAGTTAATCATACCTAAATCATGTTTGATGTAATTTAACCTCTCAGAATTTAAAGGCTTTGGGAATATATCAACCAATTGATGTTCAGTGACAATGAATTCAAGAGTGATATCACCCTTTTGATAATGATCCCTCAAAAAGTGATGTCTCACATGAATATGATTTGTCCTAGCATTAGATACTGGATTTTTGGAAAAGTTAATAGCACGTGTATTGTCACACTTTATAGAGGCATGTTTGAATTGATATCCAGAGTACAGTAAGGTGTGTTTCATCCACAGAATTTGAGCACAACAACTACTAGCAGCTATGTACTCAACTTCGGCAGTGGATAATGCAACAGAATTATGCTTCTTACTACACCAAGGTATTAGTGACTTACCTAAAATGTGAGATGTCCCAGATGTGCTTTTTCTATCTAAATTGCAACTGGAAAAATCAGCATCAGGATAACTCAACAGATCAAATGATTGTCCTTTTGGATAAAATAGTCCTATGTTGGGAGTATGTTTGAGATATTTAAAAATCATTTAAATAGAATTTAAATGAGACTCTTTTGTATTGGTTTGAAAGAGAGCACACATGCATACGCTAAACATGATGTGAGGTCTACTAGTTGTAAGATAGAGTAGACTCCCTATCATACCTCTGTAGTTGGTTTGATCCACTGGTTCTCCATCTTCATCAGTATCCAACTTACAAGTGGTACTCATAGGTGTGTCACTACCTTTACTACCATCCAAATAAGAACGTATTAAATGATCCTTAATATATTTACTTTGATTCAAAACAATTCCATTTTTATTTTTAAAGATCTGAAATCCAAGGAAAAATTTGAGTTCTCCCATTAAACTCCTTTCAAACTCATTTTGCATCATTTTTGAAAAATCAGTACATAATGAATTTTTAGAGGATCCAAAAGTAATATCATCCACATAAATTTTTACTATCAAAACATCTTTAGAAATCCATTTATTGAAAAGAGTAGGATCAGATATCCCTTTGGTAAAATCTTTTGAAATAATAAAAGAGCTGAGCCTATCATACCATGCTCTTGGAGCTTGTTTTAATCGATACAAAGCTTTAGATACTTTAAAAAACTGATTGGAAAAATAGGGATTTTTAAAAACAGGAGGTTGTTCAACAAATACATCCTCAACTATATACCCATTTAGAAAATCACTTTTAACATCCATTTTATAAAGTTTGAAATTCAGATGAGCTACATATGCAAGTAGTATCCTAATAGCTTCTAGTCTGGATACAGGTGAAAAGGTCTCCTCATAGTCTATTCCTTCTTATTAACTATATCCTTGTGTAACTATCCTAGATTTATTTCTAACTATATTCCCAGACTCATCAACTTTGTTCCTAAACACCCATTTAGTGCCTATGGTCAAAGTTTCCTTAGGTCTTTCCCCTAATTCCCAAAAATTGTTTATTTCAAACTGATTTAGTTCTTCTTGCATAGCCATTACCCAAAATTCATCATTGATAGCATCACTAATATTTTTGGGTTCAAACTGTGAAATAAAAGCTTGATGTTCAACCTGGTTTCTTAGAGAAGCTCTAGTTTGTGTTCCTCTATTTAAATTTCCTACAACAGCATCTAGAGGATGATTCTTGAGAGTCCTAATACCTCTAGGAAGGTTTGAACAAGATTCTTCATTGTTGTATGTTGGTTCAGAATCGGTAGGAGTAGATTCTGGAAAATTTCCAAAACTGGATACTTTTACAGTGGATTCACTATCTTTATCATTAAATTTCATATTTGACAAATCATCCTCAAGATTTTCATGAGAGGTTTTTGGCTCATGTGGGTCAGTCTCATCGAATTTTACATGAACTAATTCTTCCCCACATTTGGTTTTCTTATTGAACACTCTATAGGCTTTACTTGAGATAGGGTAACCCAGGAAAATTCCTTCATCACTTTTGGGAGAAAATTTTTCAAGATTATCTTTAGTATTAAGAATAAAGACTTTACAACAAAAAACTCTAAATTAAATAACCTTAGGCTTCATATTATTACAAAGTTTATAAGGGGTATTTTTTAGAACAGGTCTAATTAAGACTCTATTGATAACATAACAAGCTGTATTTATAGCTTCAGCACAAAAATAAATAGGCAGGTCATACTCATTAAGCATGGTTCTTGCAATTTCTTGAAGGGTCCTATTTCTTCTTTCTACAACTCCATTTTGTTGATGTGTCCTAGGGGAAGAGAAATTGTTACTATAGCCATTGTGTGAGTAGTAAGATTCAAACTCATGATTCTGAAACTCATGACCATGATCACTTCTTAGGGTCTTAATTCTAAGTCCACTATTATTTTCTACAGACTTGGAATATTTGACAAAATAGGAACAAGCTTCACTTTTGTGAGCTAGGAAGTATACCCAAGTATATCTAGAGAATTCATTTACAAGAACATAAACATAGTGCTTCCCATTTAGACTTGAAACTCTTGAAGGTCCAAACAAATACATGTGAACCAACTCAAGTGGTTGAGAAGTTGAAACTTCTTTCTTTGGTTTGAAAGAAACATTGTGTTTTTTTCCATTTTGACAGGGATTACACACTTTATCAAGTGGTAATACTAATTTAGGTAAGTCTCGAACTAAACATTTCTTAGATAGCTTCCTAAGTGAGTGCACATTACAGTGTCCTAACCTTCTATGCCACAACCAAGAGTCTTTATGAAAAGTATTTATGTGGGAAACATTTTGTTTGTATAAGGAATTTAAATCAATAGTATATACATTCTCATTTCTACATGTAGTGAAAACTAAATAATTTTTTGAATTAAAAACATGGCATGCATCATTTTCAAATTTAACATTAAAGACATCATCACATAACTGAGATATTCTAAGTAAATTATACTTTAATCCACCAACAAAATGTACTTTAGAAATTAATATTGTATCAGGGTTACCAATCTGGCCCAAGCTGATGATTTTTACTTTTTCATTGTCACCAAAGGTGAAATGCCCATCATCAACATTAATTAGACTTTGTAAGCAAGAATAGTCTCTTGTCATATGTCTTGAACATCCACTGTCCAAGTACCATAGGGTCTTATAGGAACTCTTTAAACAACTTCCCTTCAAAACAGATTAAACATGGGGTAATTTTGGTACCCATATCTTCTTGGGTCCAGAGAGGTTATCTAGTAAAACTTTAGGAACCCATACATTATTTATAGGTTTTCTGAAATCAACAAACACATTTTGAGACATAAATAATCTGTTAGGTCCTTTAGAAAATTGTTTCTCAAAAGATGGTTGAGAATTAGCATTAAACTGTCCAGATTTTGGAACAAATTTGGTTTTGCTAATTTGTCTCCGTCTAGGCTGATATCCTAGACCAGTTGTATATTTTGGAGCAATATGTTTTCCTAGAAACTGTGTCAAGGTATCCCTACCAGCAGTGAACTTCTCAATATCCTTTATTAATTGTTCATTAGAGAATTTTAGTTGAGTGTTATCTTTCAATAGTTGAGCATTCTTTTCTTTTTATACACTCAGATCCGTTTTAACATTACTAGTCAAGGAATGCTATTTCTTCAAAGATTTATATTTATCTTTCAGTTCATTGCAGGTATCTTCCAACATATTGAAATATTCAAACAGTTCAGCTTTAGACATATTTTCATCATTATCTGAATCACTGTTATTTCTAGAATAATAAGTATTATGCGTAGGGGAATTAATTTTTACCTCATATGTCTCTATCATAAAACATAGATTGGTATGTTTGTTCTGTTCTGAGTCTGAAGCATTATATTCAATTGAACTATCTTCCAAAGCACTCCATGTTTCTTTCATATCCTTCTTGTACTTCTTGTCCTTATAATCATATTTATTTTTGAATTTTAACTTCGCACATTCAGCCTTGATGTGTCCGTTCCTCTTGCATTCATAGCAGACTATATCATCTTCCTTGTCAGATTTCTTCCAATCCTTCTTCCACTTTCCTTATTGATCATACTTACCCTTGTAGTTTGGTTTTCTAAAAAACTTATTCTTCCTATAGAACTTCCTAAATATCCTGGCTATTTGAGCCATTTCTTCATCACTTTCTGAATCTGAATCTTCACTGGTTGAACTTTCTGTAGGTACATGTATTTTATCCTTATCTTTTCTCTTTGAAGCAGTAGACTTTAATGCCACAGATTTTCTCTTGGGTTCATCATATTCTTATTTCTTCACATTCAGTTATTCTTCGTACATCATTAGTTTACCAATCAACTCCTTAACAGGTAGGTTTCTGATGTCACATGACTCTTGGATAGACACAGAAGTGCCTCTCTTTCTGTCTGGCAAACATCTCAATATTCTCATGATCCGCTCCTTCTCTGGAACATCTTTTCCTAGTGAACTCATGGTGTTGACAATATCATTAAACCTAAGGTACATGTCAGAAATGGGTTCATCAGGTCTCATCATAAAATTATCATATTTAATAGTATAAGTATTTAATCTCATTTCCTTGACATTAGTTGTTCCTTCATGAGAAATAGCCAAGGTGTCCCAGATTTCATGAGTTGTTTTACATGCAGAAATTCGGTTAAATTCTTCATCTCCTAAAGAGAAGTAAAGGGCATTCATAGCTTTACAGTTATTGTTATAGTCAGACATTGTAGCATCATCCTAGGTAGATCTAGCAGTTTTGGAGATATCATTTTCTGATTCTATAGCAGACCAAATATCAAAACCAATACTTTCCAAATGAATTTTCATTTTAATTTTCCATTGAGCATAATTCACTCCATTAAAGAAAGGTGTCATGTTAGTAGAAACTCCTTCTAGTCTATTGTCCATAGCTATATTTAAGAAAATATATTAAAGATATAAAATTTAGAACTAACAGAAATTTAAGATCTTTAAGATAAAACTGAAATCACAGTAAAAAAACAGAGGGTTTGAGGACTTTTTATAAATAAGAACGTTGCCTCTGATACCAAATGTTGGTTTGAGTTGATACTCAAGAGGGGGGGGGGGTGAATTGAGTTCCAATTAATATTTCTGTTAAAAACTTTTATGATTAAAACCCCCCAAATTAAAATAGCCCAGTCAATTAAGGCAGTAGAGATATAAGTGACTTACTGTTCAACATGTTTCTCAAATGTTGATTACTCCTTAGTAGAATCACTATGAGAACTAATTACACTTTTGAAACAAGTTTACTAAATGAATTAGATATACAAACTAACTAGAACTAACTATCAGAGTGAATGTAAAAACAGATTTCTGTCTTTGAAAATATAAGCACAGCGGAAAAATATAAATAAGAGTAATGGAAATATGAACACAAAAGTTAAACAAGAGGTCCAGTCTTAAGTCAAGACTTAGTCCTCTCCACTTGGTGATCACCTGCCACCAAGAAATTATATTAAGAGTGATACACAACCTGTATCGGGCTTTATAGTAGTTTTCACAAACTGTCCAGGTTTTGTAACCTCTACCACATTTATACGTGGGAAAAATTTAACTACCAAGTGACACCATGATTCTTTCACAGTTATACATGGGAAACAAATGTAAAGATAGTTTGGTATGGGAATTTTCAGTATCCCTCAATTCAAGCATAGTATTCAGTGTGTGTAACACATACACACTGCTCACAAATGTAAAATACTTAAACACAATAGAGATAAATATTGTATTGATAAGTTTAGAATGCTCTGTTGTGTTGGAAGATTACCTATTGACTTGTTGGTATGAAGGAAATGATGTTTTGGTCTTTCTATGCAAGTTGCCTCCAAAACAGAGTGTCGCAACTTCCAAGTTCTGACTTCCAGATGTAGAGATGATTAGATTATTGGGTTTGAAGCTCTTTGTATCACACCACTACAGATTGAAAAAGTTTCTTTCAATAGATCTTCGTGAATCTCTCTATTCTTCTGAATGAGCGCTTGAGTGTTCTTGTTCTTTCTTTTATTTTTGGTGCTGTATGTGTATTTCTAATGTGCATTGGATATCTTCTATGTATTCTCCGTCTATCTCTGCATATCACTGCATATAACTGCCGATGTCTGTCTATACTCATATATATATATATACTCTTCCAACTGAGCTTTTTCCATTTGGTTCAGCAGGGGCCGACAAGAGAAATGTTTCAACCACATTTGGTCTTCCTCGTACATCGTACTGTCTTCTGATATGACTGAAAATAACATTAAATAATGTCATATGCATTAATTTTTCTAGACATGACCGTTATGATAGTATTAATAAAATTGGTAAAGAAAATAATAGAATATCATTAGATTGGTAGTAGATGCATGGCACATGGTAGAATTCAACGGTAGTCTTTCCAACTGTGGACTTCATCTGTAGGCTCTCTGACTGTAGGCTTGTAATGGTGAACTTTGTGTCAGTGGATGTATTGTAATGGTAGCTATTACTCTATGTAACAGTAGCTCATAATCAGTGGACTTCATCGGTAGGCTATTCAACTGTGGGCTTCATCAGTAGGCTTGATCAGTGGTAGACTCCAACAGTAAGATTCTAACGGAAGCTTTGTAACATCAGACTACTTCAACAGTGACCTTTCCAACGGTAGACTTATCTCAACAGGTAACTTCATTAACGGTGGAGTATGTCCATCACTAGACTTTGAACAATAGTCGACTATCTCGACAGTAGGAGTTGTCTAGAAGTGGCCTTCTACTAACGGTAGACATGTCCAACTGTAGACTTGAACAGTGAGGTTCTCAATAGATGACTTGAGAAAGAGTCTGACTGTTAACATCTAACAGAAGCCTTGTCACAGTAGTGACCTTGTGACAGTGACTCTTTGTGTATGAACTTTGATAAGTAGATCATCGGTAGACATGTGACGGAAAACTTGTACCAGTAACCTATATTAGTGACAGTAGATCTTCAAAAGTTACCTTCTAGGATTAGTGACCTATAGTAACAGTGAGCTATAACGGTGACATTGAACAGAATACTCTAACCAGTAGCATTTAACAGTGAACATATATTTAGATAAATATAAACTGTAAGCTAGTGCACTAAAGTCATGAGACTAAGAGTATACATTGTTCAGGATAAAATAATTATAAATATAGATTTAAAAGAGTTAGTAAATGATTTAATATATCATGATCAATATTTAAACATGATTTGGGATTATCAAAATAGGTGAGTCCAACATAAACCGTTCATCCATCAAGTAGCACTGCCACATCTTCAGCGCAAAGACCACTGCTGTAAACTCCGAATCATGGGTAGTGTAGTTCTTCTCCTGCTATCTCAACTGCTATGAGCTGTAGGCGATCACTGCTCTCTCCTGTGTTAGGACACAACTGAGACCGGTCCCAAATGTGTCACTATAGACTACATACCCAATTCCCTATTCTGGTAGCCTCAAGGTGGGGGCACTCCTCATCCTCTACCTCAGCTCCTGAAAAATATGTTAGCATCTCTCAGTCCACACAAAGGTCTTTCCTTTCTTTTTCAAAGCTGAAAAGGGTGTCACAACTTTGGAAAATCCATTTAAAAATCTCCTCTAGTACCCAACAATTCGTAGGAAACTATGCACCTTGGTCACACTCTTGGGTTGATCCCAAGCAAGCACTGCCTCTATCTTTACTAGATCCACTACAACTCCAGCCTCCGAGATAACGTACCCAAGGAAGAAGACTTCCATTATCCAAAACTATCACTTAGAGAGCTTACCATAAATATGGTTATCTCATAGTGTGTCCAGAAATATATGTAGGTGCGTGGTGTGCTCCTCCTACGATTTTGAGTATATTAAGATGTCATGAATAAAAACCACCACGAAGAGATCTAGGTAAGGCTGGAAGATCCTGTTCATGAGCCCCATGAACACTATTGGAGCATTGGTCACACTGAAGGGCATCACCAAGAACTCATAATGGACATACCAACATCTGAAGTCTATCTTCGATATGTCCTTATCCCATAACCTGAGTTGGTGATAGCCTGATCTAAGGTATATCTAAGAAAACCATCGAGCTCCCTTTAGCTAGTCGAAAAGATCATCAATATCAGGAGTGGATACTTGTTCTTCACAATCACCTGGTTTAGGCACCGATAGTCCACACAATGCCTAAGAATCCCATCTTCCTTATTGGAGAACAGAGTCACAGATTCCCATTGAGAAACACTAGGCCTTATGAACCCCTTCCTCTACAAGTCCTCCAACTGTATCTGCAACTCACGAAGCTCCATAGGGGCCATCTGATATGATGGAATAGATATCAGTGTTGTCCCATGGTATAGTTTGATGTATAATTCTACCTCTATGAGAGGATGTAGTCTCGGAACATCATTAGGAAAGACATCAGCATACTGGTCCACCACTATAGGATAACTTGGACTCCTCACATCAACTTCTCTGTGGGTAAGGCTATCCAACTGATGATTGATCAACTGCACCCTCCTTCGAGTAAGTCTACCATGTGCTGCAAAGGTTCCCCTCTTGTCGGTGAAGGTAAACCTAATACCATCCCCACAGAAACACCGCACATTGTGCCTAAAATAGTTGATATAAGCATGGACTATGTATAAGGACCCGACCTTAAACATTACATAATATTGAATTAAGTTAATAATTCACATTGAGGATCTTTTCAGGTTTATAGTTTTAGAGAATTAGACCATAAATATTATATTTCATCTCAAATATTACAAAGTAGACACTTCTACTCAGTATCCATTTTTTCATAAAATAAAAAATCTTAAAAGAAAACAGGTGTTCTATTCTTGATATAAATATTTTGAAATTCTTCTTTTCTCTTACCCTTCCTTATACCATGTGAAAAAACATTTGCAATATATGGGATGAGAATAAAAGGCTCAGTAAGGGTTATAAAATAAATAAATAAAACATTAGTACATTAATAAAGACACTACATAATCTCTTTAACATAACTCATGAAATCATAAGATTTATGAATAACACATACAAATCATAAATCATAAAGGTAACTTGTGGCATCCATAACATAATTACAGTGTACCTTTCACATCTATTTAGGGAGTTATGTTTGTAATACCCATCATAGTATATTACCTAAATCTCTTAGGAGAAACACCAACGTTTACCTCTCTCACGTTACCCAATGCATCAGAGAACTATCTCAGGTTCACCTGCCTTAGGTTTATCATAGAACCACCAGTATACGTAAACAATTTCAAGGAACCATAAGATATTCATAAAACATAAAACAAGCATAAAGTAAAAATAACATTTCCACGTTTCAATCACAGTATATCATTTCAAAATATTTACATAATCCATGCTTTATCAAACTATTTTCAAAACCATTTAAAAAATTTAATAATGAGATTTTTTAATCAATGTTTCTCATACCACTTTGAAGTTTTTGAATGAAATTTTAATTTCAAAACATTCATGTCCATATAAATAAATCCTTAAAACCATTTTTAAAACATGGACATTAATGAGAAATATTTAGGATAATAAATCTTTAAAACATTTAAAACAATATTTTAGTTAGAGAGTTCCTAAGCAAATGAGAGACACTTAAATACAAATAATTGAGGAATAACATTAATCAAAATTTATGATATCATGAGAATAATATTATTCATGATATAATATGGAAATGTGTAATATATACTCCATATAAAAGTGAATTGGTGTATAACAACAAATATGTCTGAATGGAATGTAAATTGAGACAAAGTCCTTTGCAAAGATCATATCCTTAGATTAAGGACAAATCAATGACACAATTATATGTGAAAAATACGTATATGTCCAATATAAGTGGATATTAAGCGTAAAACAATCATAGGTCATTCACACTTATTCATAGAACAACATAATTATGAATTAGAAGTTTAACCCAAAGAATTGAAATTGGGTTAAGAAGTTCTCTTACATAAATTCGACATCCTAACGACATCACATTAAAATTCAGAAAATGATTTCATGAGAGAGAAAATGGTCTATCATCACATGGACATAAAGATTAAACCAATAAATTTATATAAAAACATATCCCAACAAAAAAAAGGAAATTAAAATACATGACATAAATAAAGTCTTTGACTAAAAGAGTATGGGGAAAGCTTCCCTCAACAATTTGGGAACTTACGAAACATACACCCCATGAAGGAAGGATCATAAAATGAAGTTTTAAATACCCATAAATTAAATTATATTACATAATTAATACAATCATTGGCTGTATATACACCACACAAAAGGAAATAGTGCAAATATAGCATGAATCTCATGGGAATAAAAAGTGAGAGGAAAACCCATTACCTCATGTCCGACATGACTCGTTCATTCTTTAATCTCTTGAATAAAAAACTAAAGTTAATTTTTACTTGATTCAGATCCTTTTTAAATTTTAATATTCCTTTTATATCACTTATTACCATGTTATAAACATTACAAAATCATTTAAGTTAATAACATTCGTTTTGTCGATATTTGGTACTTGAGTAAAAAATAAACTTCTTATAATTAGAAGTTGTCTATGTGGTAAAAATTACATTATCTCCAGAATGATATTAATTATTTAGATATCATATATATCATATATATCCATTATATATATATATTTATAATATTACACAACATTTGGAGATAATAAATAAAATGCACCGTTCATGGAGACGGTAAGTCGTACGTACGCATGAACACTACTTTCATTTGTATTTCATATTTAATGGCATGAAAACATAATGATACATTGGTATATAATATTTCAATATAATATAATATATAATTTCATTAAATCCTTCCTTTATACGTTCCACGTATTGCATGAACAAGTCATATCACTTTGAGGGGGCGGTAGTCCGCACTTCCTCAAATGAAATTATCGCATTTACCCATTCTGGAAACCATAAAGGTATGATATAAATGAAAAATACAGAATAATAGGAACAATATAAATATAATTTATATCACATATAAATACAGTTCCATTATAATGGCTACCAAAAGAGGTGGTAGGAGAATATTGAACAATCATCATTTCATGAGGCGTTTGTTTGTCGTCCATAGAAACAATATGTTATTTACCCATTAGATGGAGGAGTGTATAAGTGTAGTTCAAATAATTATAATAAATACAACATATAATATTGAGGATAATTTTTTTATGTAAACAAATAATAATAAGAGCATAGAGAGTGAAGAAGTAAAATAAAAGAAGAGAACTTAAGGGAAGACGTTAACTTTAAACTGGGTAACTCCGTTTGGTTTGAACCAAAATGATTTCTTGAAGTGCCTTATCCCTAAGTTGAGGCTTATAGGTGGAATATAGGGATGTTTAAATCTTATTTGGGTAGAGGTTGGATGAGAAAAAGGGCTTTAGAGGTGTGAGTGATGGGTTATAGGTGGTGTCCTTTTATAAGAGATAGGAGGGGCCCTTAAAGAACGTTTGAAATTATTATTTTATTATAAACTTATTTTTAGTTTCAAAAGATCCAAAACTTATTAAATTCGAATATAATGTACATATATGTCGAAATAAAATCATCCAATATGAATTGGACTAGTTTTGGATATTTTTATTTAATCCTTTGTTAACTTATTTAACTTTTACCATGTCCTCTTATATATTCATACTGTATGGTTAATATATTTACTATAAAATGACAAGTGACCAAAAATGGATAATTTATGAAATTATTAATATTATTTATGTCATTTTGAAAAATATTATATTTTTATTATTTTTTTATCATTTAATAAAATTGTATTCTTTTTTAAAACTCAATTATGTCAATTTATAAACTATTCATATCAAGACTTAAAAAAATCTATAACAACTTGATTCATTAAAAAAACCTACATTAATTCAAATATAAAAATTTATATTCATCCCTAAAATTAGTGGATGGCATAAAAAGTTTCAAAATAAATTTATTTTAATATTTATAATATCATTTATTTGAATCCTTTATTAACGAAGCAATTACAACATCACCATTAGGTCATAATTAAATTTATTTATTTAATGTCTAAAAATTAAAACTAAAATATCATGATGTCGGAAATATTTTTATCTTTAAAATAAATATTTTTAGTTGAATAGAAAACTTATATAACCCCATATAAAATTGTTTTACTAAAATATATATTTTTATGTTTTTTTTGTCCTTACTTTAAATTAATTAATATAAAGTGTCATTGTCACTCATAAGTGGCTCCATGAGGTCCCAAAATAGACCAAAGTATGACCTTGATCAGAAATATCTCATAAAATAGGGTTAGGACATGTGTAAGGGTAATTTAATATTATTATAATATTATTTTTCACCATTACTTACCAGATTTACCCTTTAACCATGGTAAATAAAATATTTACTGAAGTAAAGATTGATAATGTCAAAAAATAAATTTTACCTATCTACACAATTTGAACCTTCTGATTAAAAATATGGAATCTATTTTTTTAAATTCAAAACACATAAGTGGAATAAATTAATTTAAAATTAATTCCTGTTGTAAAAAAATGCATGTTTTTAAGAAATAATATCTATCAAAATATTGACACTTGTTTATGTCCAATTAGAAAGTGAAATTACTTTAAATGATCAGAATTGGATTAAATGGTAAAAATATAATCCAATTAAACTTCAAAACCAATTAAATGGTTAATGTAACAGTATAAATAAATTAGATTAGAAGTCAATTTTGAATTAAAATGCAGTATTTTTCACTATTCATTAAAAAATGAACTTTATCAGAAAAATATCAAAATTTAATCCCAAGAAAAATTTGATGTCCCAACACGAAAGAATAATTTTATTTTTTCAAATATAATATATAAATGTGACAAAAATTAGATTTAAAAAGTGTTCCCCTATCAAAAGGCGGTAAATCAGCCTTTTAAAGAATATTAGAGTATATATGCTTAAAATTTGATTCATTCACATTTTAAGCCTCTAATTTTTTTGGATATATGTAAAAATATTTAAAAACATGTGTAATCATATTTTAGTTTGTTTTATTCATTCCCGCCAATACAATGGCTATGCGTCAAATACCATTTAAAATAATAAAAATATTATTTTATTTTTTGGTATAACTCAACATTTTGTGCAATATAAGATTTTGGAGGAATATGTTGTTGCGTGTTGAGTACAGTATCGGACAAAGCATTCCCTTTGAAATAAAATTAATATCTTATTCATTAGTGTTAATAGAAATAAATAATTATTATTCTATAAATACTAGAGTCATTACATCTTTCCCCCCCTCATGGGAATTGCATCCTCGCAATATTACAATTTGGCTCGGAAACTTCATTGAAGGTCCCACATAAGAAAAAGAGTCAATAAAACTATCACATTAAAAAAATAGAGAATTATAAAGGTCACATGAGACAAACCATACTAGTATTCCATGTAGGAAAACATGGATATGGAAGAGAAACAAACCATCAAGTTCTTATAGATAGTGATAGAAAAAAATGATTAGGAGAAACTTAACCACTAGAAAATCAAAAACTTATGGTGGGTTAAACGGTCTTTGATTCCCCTATAAGAAAAGTAAACATACCATTTTTTTTGTTTTAGCTTACCTTTCATAATTTAGAGGAATTATTATATGGGATTTACTAAGAACATAAGGAAATGTACTTACTTTTCACGTATAGTTTCATCCTTTAATAATTTTCTACCACAAACTCATCTTTTCTTCAAATGATGAATATTCCAAATGACTTGGTCACACCTGAAGTGCTAGATTCTACTTCTAGTGTATCACATAATATAAAAATAATGAACTATATATTTCCCCTATCTTTATAAATCAACCAAAACCAAAATGGTTTGTACGATATTAGATAATCCCCAGAAAGGAAAATCCTTTATAAAAAGAAATAATACTCTTAATCTCCAAAATTCAACAATCAGTACCCAATGTTCAATAAAGAACATTCAATACACAATTTTCCTTACAATTATTCAATATAATCCAAACTAATATTGAAACCCAAAACTCAGAATAATTTGATCATATAGTCTTCTATAATAAATATTAACATTTATCTACAAATAACATCGACTAATCTTAAAGTCTCATATTGAAGTGCAATTAACCTAATCAAATATTCTCTATGATATGTTAATCATTTACATAAACAAACCAAATCTTTATATTTCCACAATAAAAATATATATTCTTCAAAAATAAAATTTCAACTATTACTCCACAAATGATATCCCATAGTATTATATTTCCCTTAAGCATGTAATGTTCCCCAAAAGAGAGAACATATTCTAAAATAAACTTTATCACTTAAAAACAAAATAATTTTCCTATATTAAGGATATCCATTTGATAAAACATAAGTTCACAAAATAAAATTTTTCTTGTTCCATAAAATCATTTAACTAAAAATAATAAGTCATACTAACTAGGGACTTCACGTAGGATAGTGGTAGGTGATGCGCCCTTGTCGCCCTTCAGTTTTAGGTTCTATTCCTTCGGCCTGGCCAGACGTGACGAGTTGTCACCCATATTATGGGTTGTCCTTTTTATAAAACTCAAAAATAACCCTAACATGTTTTAACCTAAAAAGTTTTCTTATTCATTTTCATCCCAATACATTAAAAGATCAAAATATTATATATTTCCATTTTTTAACCTCCATATGATAAAATAAAACTATTCCTAATAGAAAGAACATCATACCTTGATCATAGTGTTCATATGGTTTCACCATCATCTTGTTCACATTGGAAGAAGGTCCATTCATTGAAAAAATGATTAAGATATCCTTCAATATCATGTTCTTCCTTCATCGAAATACACCTAGTATAACATGGGTCATATGGGTGTTCGCAGAAAAAATTGTTTCGAAAAATAATCATGTATGATATAAAATACCAAAACATCTGATAAAACATGATTTTTATAAAACAGTCAGTCCAAGATTGAGTTGAAATTTTCAATCAATGGTCTTTTTAAAGTACCAATGTATGTGCTGTGATACTATATTGTAAATTCAAATATAAAAAGGTTGCACAAGGGTCTCCTTCCTCCTCACCTTTTTCAAAATAATAATATGCCTCAAAATCTTGTGATAAGGTAAAATATTTGAAGATTCCTTGATAATATTTACATTTCTTGAAAATATGAGAATATTGTTAAAATAGTATTTAATTAAATACAACCAATGATACACAATGATATGGAGGTATAGTGGAGGTGTTTGACATCTCAAACGACTTCTAGCAAGTGAGTTGTATGCTAGAAAAGTTTCACAGTCATCTGAACATGAATTTGAAATAATTATTCTAAGCATGTCACCAGGAAGAGATAGGAATGTTGTTTTAGATCCTCCAAATTCAATTTATAACTGACTTTCCTTGATATAAAAAAGTTATAAAACAAGGATTTAATTGAAATAATATACATAAGAACTAACCATGCGTTTAAAGAAAACTCATATTCCCTAAAGTTGTCTAAACCGACCTCTGATACCAATTATAAGGACCCAACATTAAACATTACAAAATCTTGAATTAAGTTAATAATTAACATTGAGGATGTTTTCAAGTTTATAGTATTAGAGAATTATGCCATAAATATTACAATACATCTCAAATATTTCAATGTAGAAACTTCTACTCAGTATCCATTTTTTTCATAAAATAAAAACTCTTAAATGAAAACAAGAGTTCCTTTATTGATATAAATCTTCTTGAATTTTTCGTTTCTATTACCCTTCCTTATACCATGTGGAAAAAATTAAAAAGACTTGGGATGGTCATAAAAATCTCAGTAAGGGTTTTAAAATAATAAATGAAAACATTAGTCCATCAATACATACAAAACATAATCTCTTTAACATACCTCATGAAATCATAAGATTTATGAATAACATATAGAAATCATAAATCATAAAGGTAACTTGTGAAATCCATAACATAATAACATTATGGATTTCACTACTAGGTAGGGAGTTACGCTTGGAATACCCATCATAGTATATTTCCTAAATCTCTTATGATAAACACCAACCTTTACCTCTGTCATGTTACACAATGTATTGGAGATCATTCTCAGGGTCACCCACCATAGGTTTATCACGGAACCACCCATATACGTAAAAAATTCCCAAGAACCATAACATATTCATAACTCATAAAATAAGAATAAAGGAAAGAGAAAATTTACACATTGCAATCACAATGTATTATTTCAAAATATTGACATAATCAATGCTTTATCAAACCATTTTCCAAACCATTTAAAACATTAAATAAAGAAAATTTTGAATCAAAGTGTCCCATACCTATTTGATGTTTTTTAAAGAAATTTTAATTTAAAACCATTCATGTTCAGATAAATAAGTCCTTAAAACCATTTTTAAAAAATGGACATCAATTAGAAAGATATAGAAGAATGAATCTTTAAAACATTTAAAACAATATATTAGTTAGAGTGTTCCTAACCAAATGAGAGACACTTGAATACAAATTATTTATGAATAACTTTAATCAAAGCTTATGAAATAATGAGAATAAGTATATTAATGATATAATATGTCAAAGGGAAGTATATAAACCATATAAAAGTGAAATGGTGTATAATAACAAATAAGTCTCAATGGAGTGTAAATTGAGACAAAGTCCCTTGCAAAGATCATATCCATAGATTGAGAACAAATAAATGACATAATTATGTGTGAAAAATAAATATAAAACCAGTATAAGTGGATATTAAGTGTAACAAAATCATAGGTAATTTACACATATTCATATCATGACATAATCAAGAAGTATAAGTTTAACCCAATGAATTGAAATTGGGTTAAGAAGTTCTCTTACAAAAATTCAACTTCCCAATGACGTCGCATTAAAATTCATAAAATGAGTTGATGAGACAGAAAAGGGTCTATCATCACATAGAAATAAAGTTTATAGAAATAAGGATATATAAGAACATATCCCAACATAAGAAAAAGGAAATTAAAAGACATGACATAAATGAGGTCTTTGACTAGAAGAGTACGGTGAAAGGTTCCCTTATTAATTTGGTAACTTAAGAAACATACACCCCCTGAAGGAAGGATAATAAAACAAAGATGTAAATACCCATAAATTAATGTATACTATACAATTAATATAATCATGGGTAGTACATACACCACACAAAAGGAAATAGTGGAAAATATTGCATGAATCTCACGTGAATAAAAAGTGAGATGAAAACCCCATACCTCGTGTCTGACTTGACTCGTTCGTTCTTTAATCTAATGAATAATAAACTAAAGTTAATTTATACTTGATTGATTTTTTTTCATATTTATTATTCCTTTAATATTACTTATTACCACATTATAAACATTGTGAAATCATTTAAGTTAATAATGTTCTTTTGGTCGATATTTGGTACTTCAGTCCAAAATGAACTTCTTATAATTACAAGTTGTCTATGTGGTAAAAAGTACATTATATCCAGAATTATATTAATGATTTATATATCATATATACCGTATATATCTAGTATATATATGTATTTATAAAATTACATAACATTTGGAAATAATAAATGAAATACACCGTTCATGGAGATGGTAATTCGTACGTACGCATGAACGCTAATTTCATTTCAATTTCTTATTTAATGGAATGAAAAATTAATGATACAAAGGTATATTTTAATTCTAGTATAATATCATATATATTTCCATTAACTCAATCCTTTATACATTCAATGTATGGCATGAATGAGTCATATCACTTTGAGGGGGTGATAGTCTGGTTGAATTCCCTAAGACCTTCAGGTCATGTAATCTCTTAAGCCTATGGGCCTTGTAATCTCAGACCCTATGGGGCTTATAAGGGTTCCCCCTCATCCCTTGAAATGGGGTTTATCAAAAATCAATAAAAATGAGGCGTTAGTTCACTGTCCAGAGAAACAGTATGTTCTCTACCCATTAGATGGAGGTGTGTGGAAGGTCAGTTCAAATAATTCTCATAAAAACAACATATTATATTTAAGATACTGGGTTTTTTATGTAAAAAAAATAATAATATGAGAATAGGGAGTGAAGAAGTAAAATAAAAGAAGAGAACTTGATGGAAGACCTTACCATTAAAATGGGTAACTCTCTTTGGTTTGAACCAAATGGGTTTCTTGAAGTGCATTATGCCTAAGGCATGGCTTCAAGGTGGAAGATAGTGATGTTGGGAGCTTATTTGGGTATATTTTGGTTGAGCCAAAGGGCTCGAGAGGTGTGAGTAATTAGTTATAGGTGGTGGCCTTTTATAAGAGGAAGGAGGGGCTCTTTAATAATGTTTGAAAGTATTGTTTTATTATAAACTTAATTTCGGTTTCAAAAGGTTAAAAACTTAGTAAATTCTAATATAAAGTACATATAAGTTGAAATAAAATCATCAAATTAGAATTGGATAGGTTTTGGATATATTTGAATCATTATAATTTTTATTTAATCCTTTGTTAACTTATTTAACTTTTACCAGATCCTCTTATATATTCATACTATACGGTTAATATATTTACAATAAAAACCCAAGTGATCAAAAATGGATCATTTATAATATTTGAAACATTATATAATTTATTTGGAATAATATTAGAGTTTCAGGATTATTTTATCATTTAATAAAATAGTATTCATTTTATAAACTCATATATGTCAATTTATAAAATATTGATATCATGACTTTTGAAAAATCTATAACAACATGATTCATTCTAAAACCCTTCATTAATTCAAATATAACAAGTTATACACATCCATAAAATTAGTGGATGACATAAAAAGTTTAAAAATAAATTTATTTTAATATTTATAATATAATTTATTTGAATCCTTTGTTAACGAAGCAATTACAACATCACCATTATGTCATAATTAAATTTATATATTTAATGTATAAAAATAATAAATAAAATACCATGATGTAGGAAATATTTTTATCTTTAAAATTAATATTTTTAGTCAAATATATAACTTATATAACCCCAGATATAATTTTTTTACTAAAAGATATATGTTTATGTTATTTTTGTCCTTACATTAAATTAATTAATATAAAGTGTCATTATCACTCCAAAGTGGCACCATGGGGTCCAAAAATAGACCCAAGGATGAAATTGGTTGGAAATATCTCATCCAATAGAGATAGTACATGTGTAAAGGTAATTTAATATTATTATAATATTATTTTCTCCATTACTCACCAGATTTACCCTTTAACCATAGTAAAAAAAATATTTACTGAAGTAAATATTCATAATGTTTAAAAATAAACTTTAACTATTTAAACTATCTGTACCTCATGATTCCAAATATGGAATCCATTTTTCCAAATTAAAAATAATGAAGTGGAAGAAATTAATTTAAAATTAATTCAAGTTGTCAAAACGAAAAGCTTGTTTTACATATATAATAACTATCAAAAGATTGACACTTGTTTATGTCCAATTTCAAAGTGAAATTACATTCAATGATTAAAATTGGATTAAATGGTAAAATTATAATACAATTAAACTTTAAAACCAATTATGAGGTTAATTTAACCATATAAATAAATTATATTAAAATTTTTTTTTGAATTAAAATGTATTATTTTACACTTTTCATTAAAAATGAACATTATCAAAAAAATACCAAAATTTTAACCAAATAAAATTCTGATGTCCTGATACTAAAGAATAATTTTATTTTTTCAAATAGAACATATGAAAGTGACAAAAATTATATTTAAAAAGGGTTCTCCATAAAAAGGCAGTAAATCATCCTTTTAATGAATATTAGAGTATTTATGCCTAAAATTGAATTCATTCACATTTTAAGGCTCTAAATTTTATTGGATAAATGTAAAAACATTTAACCAACATGTGTAATCATATCATAGTTATTTCTATTCATTCTCACCAAAACAAAAACTATGCGATAACTACCATTTAAAATAATAATAATAATATATTATTTTTTGGTATAACTCAACGTTTTGTGCAATGTAAGATTTCAAAAAAATATTTTGTTGTGTGTTGAGTATGGTATTAGACAAAGCATCCCCTTTAACATGAAATTAGTATCTTATTCATAAGTATTAATAGAAATCAGAAAGTATTATTCTATAAATACCTGTTTTGTTACACTATTGATAGCCATTCCATACCCAAGATGACATCGTAAGGCCTCGACGCTACTACTCGAAGATCCCAGCAAAAGATCACACCTCCTAGAGTGATCTCAGACTGTCTGCACTAGTGTGTAATCATAAAATATTCACTCGTAAGAGTCTATAATCATAAGGATCGAGCCACCGACTCCATCATTATCTCCAAGAGCCGGACGATTGTCATGGAAATAAAAGAGTGACTGGCACCTGTGTCTATTAGAGCTGCAACTAGGGAGGAATAGACATAGATCATAAATCTAATCATCTCTAGAGCACTTTGGTCATAGGTCTCTGCCACCTGAAGCTAAGATCGCTCTTTTCCACCTACTCACTGTTGTCGAGGTGGACCAACTGGGGGTGGTGGTGGTAGAACCTTAAACCGTCGTACACCACTTGCTACACAAACTTATCCTTTGCCACGTTCGCCGCCCTGTAGAACCCCTCACTCGAACCTCATCCACTTATTTGGCGGTCCCTTAGTCATTTGCTGATCATCTATGCAGGGAGTCAGATAGTCGCTAGCCATGTTCCCCTGTATGCCGCAAGAGTAGCAAGCTTTATTCCTCAGAATAATTCCTCTGCCTCCCAAGCTCCGCACCTCTGACCCTACATCCTAGGGTCGTACTCTGGAAGGTCTAGACCACTTGGACCTCTGTTTCATCTACTTACTTCCTACTGCAGATGACTCGACTACCTGTCGTCCGGTGGAGGCTCTCACTGTAGCTTCCAGCTCATTTAAGAATTTCTCCACTAATAATGCTCTCTTGAGCACTCTAACCGGTGTTAGGATATTGAAATATATCATAAACACTATGATCTCCCACCAGAGACCCTATTCAAATGTCCATTCCCTATTGAACGGGTCTTGTACCATGTCGGTGGAATAGTGCGAGAGGTCAGTGAATCTCACTGAGTATTGGGACACTGACAAGTTTTCATACTATAAGTGCAGCAGCTCCTGGATACACACTGAGCGTAAAGTCACTGGAATGAACACCGCTATGAAGAGGGTCTTGAAGTCCAACCAGGACAGTGTCACCTCCTCATGCATCTAGAGTGTCAGACTCCACCATCTCCCTGCTATTCCATATAAGAGGACAATAGCTAGGATCACCATCTGATTTGTTGGCATTTCAACTAAGAAAAACACCCGTGCTACAGCCTCCTACCAGTCTTCAACTGCCTAGGGATATATATCGCCTCGAAACCTTAGAGGCCTCTATCTCTGGAACTCATTCAATGCACTCTATCATCGTGCATGGTCTGCTAGTGGGGATGGTGTAAACTTCTGCCCTATGAGTGGTGGTGCTGCTCGTACACCACCCAAGGGTGCCAACATAGTAATATGTCCCTGTACCAAAGACTTTGCGCTCAGTGGGCCATCATTGTGTACTCTATCTAGAATCTTGGATGGATGTCTACACGATGACATCATGAAAAGAAACAGGTGCGCCACTTTCAATAAGTTATACCTGGTGAGCCGACCCAAATAAATCAAAAGTAAAACACTTCCAAAACACACACAATTAGTGTTTTTGGGAACCGAGTCAGAAATCAGAATTCAGGGTCCTGGTGTAGGGATACGTCAGATGCTGAACCAACAATGGACTCCCTGAACTGAAAACCACACTCAAAATGGATAACACTATTGCTCCAATGGAAATATCAAAGTCTTAGTTTTTCAGTAGAACTGACTTCTCTAATACCACCTTGTCATGACCCATCCCCTGGGGCCCATGCTGTAACTACCCCAAGCTCACCCCATAGGCCTAGGGTTAGAAACGAACACCAGAAAAGGAATATCCCTAAAATGGGAAGACATTTCCTTTAAACCTGTACAAACACACAGTCCAAGAACACAACAAGATGCAACCACGAAGTAAAGCTATAGTAGTAAAAGTGTGTACTGAAAGTAAAGGGGTCAGAATACAAGTCCAACTGAAAGATAAAATACAACATAAAATAGAAAACAACTCCTGAGATCATCTACAAAGGATCCTACCTAAAGGGTATGTATAAATCGTCTCTACAGCTCTCCACATCATCCAGTCACCTCTGTGTACTGCCTAGTCCTGACTCCTATAGTCTTAGCCGAGCTGCTCATCATCTGCACAAGACACAACAAGGTGCGGACGATTCCCGTTCATGGGTGAGTATATCAATACTCAGTAGGGACCCCGAGACCCCCTAAGTTATCTCTGAATTTCACAAAGGCAAATCACAAATAATGATCTCAATCACAAAGAAAAAAGAAAAGGACTCAACTAAAACCAGGTATTACTTAAGTACAAAAGTACAGATGATTAGTCGTAAATCTAGATCATCTTATTCAGTCCGGGGTTCTACTGTTGATCTACACAGGATTGCTCGGTGTTGATTTACATAGTATCGCTAGGTGATGATCCAAACATGATCCCTAGGTGCTGATCCACACATGATCGCAAGGGGATGATCAATAGAGGGTTGCTAGGAGCTAATCTATACTGGATCGATTGGTGCTGATCCACATTAGATTGTTATTTATTCTTCACGTATCAGCTAGACACTGGATTTCCGTACCAAGTACGCTTGATTCAGGGAGGATCCTTTCATCAAGAAATTTTTCATACATCAATCGGAACGAATTCCCACAAAGATGTAACCCAATGATCTGTCATGTTATAATGGTCCCAATGCAATAGACGACGCATCAATCGGATGCCAGGTCTGAGATTTTTAAGCATTTTAGTGTCGTCGGCCCGATTGGATTCAGGTACGATCCAACTCGGCCATACTCCAACATTATCTAAAACTCTGGTGGAGAATAACAAAAGGACTGTCTCATTCCAAGGATTCCAGTGTCATAGATGGTTCGTCAAACAAACGTCTGGTTTGTTAGTTACAACCCATTTTGTGAAATGGTGTCGAAGTTGGTCTGGGTCTAGTCCAACCTGGTAGGTCCAACCTGAACTGACTATCCTTGTTTGACCCGACCTGATTCGGGTAGCCCCAACCCAGGTCCGACCCGTCCTAGCCCGAATTGGTTGGGTGGGCCAGATTGGGCTGGGACGTAGAACGGACTTGCCCTATGGCCAGCGCGTTCCGTGAGCTGGGAGACCATGCAGGAGTCGATCCCCCTTCCCGAACAGCAAATCCATTTAGGGTATTTAACTGGCAACACCACGTGTCTCCTCCTTGACTGGAAGCGGGTCCCGCAGGGCACGGGTCCCCTTCACCGCGGCTTAGAAACTGCGGCCACCTCTCACGGTGTGCGACGATGCACTGCTCTCTGTCAACACAACCTCTTGAGAGCCAGCTGCCCCTTTAGTCCACCAAGACACCGAGCTTCTCTATCTACTTATGCGGCCGGCAAGCATCGGTCACCAACCGCCACCTTCTCTTACAAGCCTCCACCTTCTCCTACAGGCACCAGTCGCCGATGTCGCCAGACCGGTGCCGTGCCGACGGGTATTCTGCGGGCCTGTTTTCATTTCTGGAGGTCCCTTGAGGCCTCCTAGGATTCCACCATCGCTGCATGCCTCCCTGTTTCAAGGTTCTATTGAGTTGAGAAATCCTCCCCCAAAGAACGCAATGAATAAACTAGCGGTGGAGGGTCTGGGTCTTGATCGATTTTCCCACTCACTACACGTTAGCATTATAACACGGGTGTGATTAATTCATATTCAAACAGTTATAATTAAATCAAGACAAAAACCCCCTACCTCGAGAATCGTTGGAGGTGTCGCGGTTTTGGGGGGAGGAGAGTCCTCGTTGGATGAAGTCACCGACTTTTGTCGATCTAGGATCGTTGCTGTCCAACCTTCTATCCTCTGTTGGTGGAAGATGCCATAGTACTTCGCCAGAGGTTCCTTACAGTCATCCCTATAACACCAACATGAGCCTCAATTAAATAGAGGATAAGGGTGAGTAACTCATCAAAATAATTAATGTGGTTCATTAATTAATGAATCCCTTAATTCCCAATGGTGTGGTTACACAACTGAAGAGTCAAGACATTAAATGGATTGACAACCCATCCGTCCCACCACCGCCGCTAAACAAGAGGTAGGAAAATAAAATAACAATTTTTATGTTATTTTATTATTTCTTTAAAAGTCGCAAAAACTAACTTTTTTCACCTGACCTACTGCGGTCGAAGTTAAGGCTCCCTTTAGTGAATCCTAGAACTTCAGATTCAACAGTTCCCTCATATTTTTAATCTGAGAACCATTTCATAAGATAGAAAACGCCACATGCGCGTTTACTGAATGTACCTTAAAAAAGTTCAAAATTCTGTTCCAGTAACACTGGGCCTTGGAATCAAGATCCATCAATTTTCACAGACTAATAATAATCCCAAATAATTTAAAAAAAATTATATGGAGTTTCTGGGTATTTAGAGGAACAATAGAATGGATAGACTCCCTTAATTTTTGGTGGTTGGTACAACTTGATAACAATATGATACTCACGTTGAATATAGTGTGGGCCCCCCTATGTAGTGTATGTATGGAGAAAAATTGTTTTTACTTATCTCTACTAATAGTAAGTGAATATTATGTCACTAATTTTTAATTTATTCTTTCCCGAGAAACAAAATTATTTAATGTTTATCTAGTGGATATAGGATTATCAATAAAAACCACATAAAACCAAAGTGTCCTATTATTATTATATTTACTTTAATTTAATGAATTTCTACTGGTGTGTATAGTTATGATGTTGGTAGGAATTAGTAGAGGTGATTTGGGTGATCTTTTTTTCAACCAATTTATGGAACATTAAGTCATTCAGTTCAATCCAAAATCTTTCACTACTAGGTGATTATACAATGACTTCTTCCATTTGAATTTTATAAAGACAATTTTCTTTCATGGATTCTAAAAATATTTTATATAAGTGATTAACATTGTTTGGACAATATTTTACGTATAATATAATTTATTTTAATTCTATATTGAATTATTTTTAATCCATTAATTTATGTTTTTGTGATAATAAATCCATAAATACATTAATAACACAACATGAATGAAATAAAATAATATATGTGGTAAGATTATGAGATTTTATAATGGTTAGTTTAACTAAAATATGATAAAATAAACTTCAAATATCCTGTATTTTATAATGGTTGGTTTAACATTCCACTTGTTATCCTTTGAATATCCTGGATTAATTTCACCTTGGAAACAAAATTGTACCATCTATATTCACCTCAAAACTCCATCCACTACATAAGCTTTACTCACATACAGGTGAGGGGAACAGAAGGGTTGTTTTAGAGTTTTTAATAGAAGAAATTTTGGGAAGGAAATACCTTATAAAATTAGATGAGGGGATTAAATGTATGTCATGAATTCATTTTAATAATAAAAATAAATTAGAAGTAAACCAATTAGAAACATAAGTCTGATCTATGATCATGATCATCCACACACATGTAATAAATATACATTTCAAATCAAGCTATACTCCACTTCAATTAAGTATTTAATTAAGATAAAAAACAAATAGTTAATATAATTAATTATTTTATTCATGAATTAATTAAATATATCTTAATTCCATCTAAAATGTACTAGAAATTTCTTCCACCCATATTTTTAAACAAATTAAATAGATTAATTTTATTTAAAATTTATTAATTACATAAGTATATTTATAGGAAATGATATGTATTTGTAAATCTATCAATAATAGTCATTTTATTGTATACTCACATGGAATTGAGTATACATGATGTGAAACATAATTACAATGATTATAATATCAATAAATGAAACATGATAAAATTCTAATTATACAGCATATAATCCTATTAACTCATGTAGAGTGAATTACAAGTAACTACCATAAATAACCTTCCGTTCAAATTTTTACATCAAAATTAATTTAATGATTAATTAATTATCAAATCACATGGCATGAACCACCAAGAAATTCTACATAGACACATATTGATTAAGTTTAATTATATCATTATTTATTTTTCTTTTCATGTCACATTAATAAAATGATGTATAATGGGCCACACAAATGGTAATTGAGCCACACACTATGTAACATCTTTTTCCTATATCTCTAAAAAAATATTTGGGACTGGGCATGTTTTTCAGTCTTGTATTCCTAGGAGGTGCATGAAAAATATTCTAGCTACATGTTGTGGGTCCTCAATATTACATGGGTTTTCGTTTCCCATGTCATATAATAAATTCACTACATGTCTTGGATTCCAATGTTTTACACTATGAAAACACATGGACCACTCAATGTGTACACTTGGTACATGGCCTATAGTCCAAAACAATTGTGCCATCCTTGCTCGGTTAACATGTGATGTGCATAAAACGAATTCCCCATGATATTATTTCATAGGGACCCAAATTTATCAAAGCTTATCATGGTTCAATGAACATGGCTAAATATAATGTACCAAGGGGAGACATTCTGTGGAGTCTTGCTTTATCCATCCAGAACCCTTATAACATCTTGGTGGAGCCTTCAGGTGTTCTTCATGTAAATTAATCCTTTTTTTTCTTATATGAGTGGTAAAAAAGAATGGTAGAGAGTAATTTTACATTCATATTTAAATATAAAATAACCCATAAATTAAAACTAACAAATTTATAACACCAATAAATGATTAGTAATGAATTATAATTAAAATATGTGACCACTTTGACACTACCTGAATATTTTCAGCACAATAGAAGAACCTATTTTGCATAACCAATTCAAGTTTTGGTCTTAATTAAAGAATAATTCAAGATGTACATGATGAAGAACATCATGACCAATTGAAATTAATCATAGAATAATTGACTATTACATTGAAACTAGGAAGAAAAAATAATCAAATAAAATTTATAATTAATTTATTGATAGATTAATAATTACACATTCCGAGAAAACCCTCAATGATCAGCATATAAATCTTTGGGTGCTAGTGTATAATATCATAAGGTTTGAAACATTGCTCATTGAATTCCATGAAAATAAATTTTAGTGGATGGACTATCCCTGTTCACTTTAGAATTAATGGGGTGTTGATGGTGGATCGATGCATGTTCTTGGGATCATTCTTAGGTGGTATCTCTCTAGAGTCTGAGAGATTATCTAGAATTCATTATATATGATGATTAGAATGGATATGGCTTCAACGAATATCATAACATGGTTTAAATTGAGTTTGAGTTAGAATATTATAGATGCATAGGGGACTATATATTTTTTCTTAATCCTTGGAAAACCCCATGTCTAAATATGAATAGAATAATTATTATTTACTTGATATGAACTAAACTCATAGATAAAATATTTATTATCTTGAATAACAAATTTATTTTTTATGCAAATAATTTTTAATATAAATTTCTCTTAGGACCATTAAACTCGGTCCTGCTTCCTCTTAAACATTTATTGGGCTATAAATAATGACTATTTATTTAATAAATAAATATTAATTAATTATTTCCCAATAAATAAATAAGTATTATAATTACTAAAAGAAAAAAATACATATTTATTAAATATTAAACATATAAATATTCTCTTTAATAAATGGTGACTCAATATATATGATAAAACATACATTAATAATTATTAAACCATGTATGAGAATGATATTTAACCAAACTTTTATAATTTTTGTAGAACATAACAAAGGTTATAGATACATTAAGTGTGTGACCCTCTTGGACCCTTCTTAGTTGAATTAGGTAGAACCACATAACATATAAGGTTAGTGTCAAACAACATTCCAAGGGACCTTTAAAAAAAGAAATTAATGTTTTAATGAAATAATACACCATACAAACTCTCACTATTTAATATAAATCCTTTATAATGATATCCTCAATTAAGGAGGTTTCATGATGGTGTCATCAACATATGTTCTCAATGCATCTTTCTTTAAATTTCTAGAAATGAACTTGATGATGGAACACAATGGACATGGATTTAATTGGGATGTTCCATTTACATAAAAGGGCCTATGATATCAAATTATATTGAAGAATATAAGAAGGAAAAAATTTCTTATATTATTCATTAATTCCATATCTTCCATGACACACACAATGCACCCGCCTTCTACATGAACATAAATCATCATGGTTCAGGACAGTACATGAAAGAACATGACTCATGATATTCATTAACAATAATGTTAATTTATAAGGATTATTACACACATTATAATATAATAACCTCCATTGAGATATATAAATTTATATTTACTACATGCGGGTCAAGTTCTCATAATTTTGTTTCTTGAGACTACCAAATAAATACTTCATAAGAAGAATTATTAATATATTAGAAGACCCTAACACTAATATACATTATAATTTGTGTCCTACCGAATGATATCATTCATATGTAGAACTTATATTTAAGAATACTATCATCACACCTCGGGGTTCTCATCATAGTATGGAATATCTATTACCTTTTAGTGTGACAATTATACTTAGGGAATAATTTTTATACTATCTCCTGAGAGATAAAAATAATGATGTGATATAAAATTTATGAATCTAAAAAATACATGAATATAGGTAATCATAAAGTATATAGAAGTTGGTTTTTGGGAACCAAGTCTAACAGAATCTTACTTTCACTAGATCTAACTATTTATAACCTTTAGTTTGTTGTCTATCACTTGATGTTCATTATTCTATTGAGATAATTATTTAGTTAAGGGGTTTTCAAAATTAACTTACAAAGAAAATATTCTCACATTGAATTGATCCCTCTAAGAAAATACCTCAATATGTGACACTTTTAGAGTATGTGATTTATTCATTGGTGTAACCTTAAATCCTTTACAAGATTCACTACTATTGTATTATCATAATATAATGTGAAAGGATCTTACTTCTAAGCCCCACATAGTGTTCTTAGACAAGGTTTAATATCTAAAAAAATTCTTTGGTTACATCAGAAGATGCTATACACCCATAATCATATGCTGAATCTATAAAAACTACATTATTTGAACTCTTCTAGCACATTAATCCTCTGTTGCGATTGATGACATATCCTTATTGATGTCCTCATATAATTATTATATATTTAAAATCTATTATATGAATAAAACCTTATTAATAGATCCATATCACTTATTTGTACAACGAATATATCATTAGGTTACCTCAAATACTTATGGATAACCAGAACCGTAGATCAATGTCATTTACCTAGATTGACATGATATATTCCTACCATGATCAAGGCGTAGGAAACATCAAGGCTAGTATAGAACATGTAATACTTGAATAATCCTATCATATAAATGTATGGGTTCTAACTCATTCTCTATATTTCTTGTTGTGTCTAGGGAAACATTTTTTTAGGAATATGTATACCATGTGAAACCCAAACCAATCCCCTCTTGGATTGTTCTATACTAAATACCTTTATTATCTAGTCAATGTATGTACCTTGACCAAGACAAAAACACCTCTTAGATCTATAATGAATTATCTTAATGCTGAGGATGGAGGCCTCTTAACCTATTACCTTCATGGAGATAGAGTTATTCAACTACTCCTTAACTGAACATAATATTAGTATATCATTTCCAATAATTTATATGTAATAGACATATAATACTCAAATAATGACCACACTTACACTAAATTTATTGTAAATACATGGATCACATTTATATGTATTCTTAAATCCATAAATGGTTCTCTATAACTTTAATACATTTTTTCATTACTTAGAGTCATAAAAACATATAATTGTTTCACATAGACATCTTCAAAAAGGTTCTTATTAGGTAAATCTATTTTGAAATCCACATTTCAGATCTAGTTATCCTTGAAAGCTAATATAACATGTACAATTTTGAAAGATTTTAACATGTATACTGGGGAAGTTATTTATTCAATGTTTATTCTTTGACACTACTTAAACCATTTATCCACTATACATGCTTTATAAGTACTCATTTTACCTTCCATGTCTAGTATTCTCATGAATACCCATTTTCAACCAATGGGTTTTACATTAACTGATGGATCTACCAACATAGAAACATTGTTCTAATATATAGAATACATATCAACAATCTTTTATTCATTCTATATATGATCTTATAATATCTCTACCACCTCCTTGATTGAAATATGATCATTATATTCAACCAATAATGATTCACTATCCTCAATGAGTAGAAAACCATATATTTCTTGTTCTATAAACTCTCCGATGTTACAATCTTGAACATATTTTTAGGGAACAACATATTACATGTGGGAATATATAATCTATTCTTGCAACAAATGTTTTATATATCGAGTATTAATTTCATCAAATCAATATTACTCCCACTGTTATTTAATTTCATCAAATCATCATTACTCATACTGTTATATTTGAGGACGTGTTCCCTATATAAAATGGTTGGACACCGGTCGACTACAATTATTTTACCTGAAGGGATGTTTAGGTAATATAAATTATTTTCCTCAGGATATCATTTAAATATATACTTCATGCCTCCAATTTATAATTTAGTTCATGTTATGGATGTTATAAATAAATCACATCTACATAAATTCCAGTTCAAAAACACATGTTCTTTCCCTTTCTAAAACTTTTATTGGATACTATTTATCACTTTGGTTGGAGCCTAATTAACTGTGTATTCCATATTCTATAATTCATATCCCCAATAGGATAATTAAATACTTTCATGACTCATCACTGACCTCACCATGTCTATCAAGGCACAATTCATCCTTTCAATGACACTATTCCATTATGGTGTACAAGGAGGAGTGAGTTAGGATAAGATCCCACACTCTCATAAATGATCAATGAAATATTTGTTAAGATACTCACTACCTTGATCGGATCAAAGATTAATTATTTTCTTTCCCATTTTATTATCTATTAAATTCTCAAATTCTTTTTGTATCTCAAAATATTTTTACTTATACCTCCTCATGTAGACATAACCATATCTACTCAAGTTAACAACAACAGTAATTAAACAAGAATAAAAACCTCTATATTCTACAAGAAAAGGTCCAAACATATCATTGTATACTAATTAATGAATATCTACGGAACTTTCACCTTATACACTAAATGGTTGTTTGATCATATTTCCCTACAAACAAGCATGACATCAGGAAAGTGGTTTTAGATTAAAAGATTCCAAATAACCATCTTGATTAAGTTTTTTTAGATTCTTCTCATTTATAGGCCCAAGAGGATTTTTCCATTAATGGGTGAAAAATGAGTCATGAAAACATTATTCTTTATCATTTCCCAAAAATATTTTAAAATATAATACATATATACTGTTATTTAGCGGTTCCAAACCAAAAATATACCATTGTTATAAAAGTGTCGTTATTTATTTCAAAATATGAAAAAATACATACAATCCAAGGAGAGAAAAAGGGATGATGTTATTTGTTTCATATAACACATAATAATAGTTCTTTAAAACCATAATTAACTATGTTCACAATGTGAGATGATTGTCTCTAATGGATGGAACATTCAGTCTCGTTCCATTGGTAGCCCATAAATCCACCTATCCTCATGTAATATTTCAATATTTAATTGGTTCTAGTATTTTAATTAAAATGTGAGAACCACATGATATATCTAACATCCAAATTGTTTGTATAGAAATACTAAAATCGATAATGAATGCACATGAGAATTACCTTTTCATATTTAATTGGGTGTAGTTATACTTTTAGTTTCCTAGATTTCTATATGAAAAAACATATTGTGTTTTTTTCATTTGATTATATTTTTATCTTCATCTTCTTCTTGGAAGGATGGTGCTCAAGATCATTATACTTGAAATGAATCTAAGGGACATTTACCTTGTTCTTCCTATAATTATTCAACATAAATACCATAATATCGTCACTCCCCATCTATTAATCAATATGGAATATTAAATTAATAGGTTCTAAAATATTCTTCTAACTATTACTAATATTATAATGCCAAATTAAATTCAAGAAGGCTTTAGGTAGTAAATATAGAATGAGATCATAACATAGATCACCATGGATCATAAATCCCATTACAACTAAATTATTTATATAGAAAATATTCTCAGATATATTTAGACCAACTGCATTGACTCTCTAATATTACACATTAATAGTAAATTTGAGATCTTATATCTTTCTTGTTTCACCATCTCTTAATAATTATGCTAAAGGCGAGTCATCATTATATATGAATCTATATCTTCATGTTTATTCATGATCTCACGAGAAATGTATAGTTACATTAATCATTGGAAATTTGTGGAATCACTAACATGTTTAAGGTTGAGATATAATTCCACCTCATTAGCCTTTTTATCATGTGAATTAGTAATTTTGGTTTATAACACATATAATTTCTGCCCATGGAGTAGTAAAATTTAAAAACACCCATGTCATTTTAGGAAATTTAATCTGGTGGGAAGGAAATCATTCTCTAGTATAGATCATAGTGATATACTTTAATACATTTGTATTTCCATTTCTATAATAAATAAGAGGAAAATTTTAAAATTTTATTAGAATTAAATAATTAGATAATAAATTTTAAATTTATTAAGACCACATTATTTTATTAATTTCAATTTCCCTCAATATTGGATTTGAAATACCCCATCTTGTTGATATTATTTTTGAAATCATAGATCGAATCATTTTCATAACACAAAAATTGGACATACATATAACTCAGAGGAGTTTTTGTAGCCTTAAATTTCAAACTACATTAACTCACAACTCTTTGATCTGTTTAGTGGAATCCAAAATCTGGAAATACTAGACATGGATTTCTATATCAATTGCCTCCAAAATATTTTAGAATAGACTTTTTACATTACATTAAATACCAACATAATTAAGTTTACCTAAAACTATAATGAAATACCCTTTTCACACATGTATATTACATCATTTTTGTGAAACATTCAATACATTACACTAATACACATGTAAATACCATTTTAGATTAGTGTGTTCGGAAACATGGAAAAAATAAAAAACTGGTTGATAAGACATATACTTATTATCCTACCTATTTATTCATAACTAGAACCCTTTTTTACACATCATACATAATACATTTCTTTGTAACCTCGGGAAAAGAAACATAAAAAAGGGTGAGCTCAGATGCTCAGTAAAGATAAACAAACGAGAGATCATTGATAACATAATCATAATGATTATGTACATAAAAGACATTTTAAAATCATATATTGTATATAAAATGAACTCATATAATGTAATGGAATAAATCATAGATGTTCACAAATAATCAAAGAACATGTTTTATCAGAGAACAACATAAGACGTGGAATTTTGGAACACACATAAGCCTACAAAATGATTTACATAACAGTCAAGGAATCCCTACCAATGTGATCTTAGTAGTACGAGTTCAATCACTATAACATCTTGGTACTCATGGTTCACTCCCATGACAATATTAGTAGTAAGGATTCACTCCCAAAACCATCTTAGTGGACAAAGTCCTTTACTAAACCGATTTAACTCCCCATTCCATCAATGTCTATCTCATGAGATATAAATAATTACCCAATGTATTGGAGGGAGATATAGGTCCCACCAATTACATAATGAAAAAAATCATATTTAAGCCATAATAACATAAGTAATTTAGAATATTAAAACCTATGGGATGGAATGGGTTTCATAAAGATTATTCAATCAAAACATAACCATGTAAAAAACAGGTTTCATAAATATCATTGTCCTATCAACATAAATAATTATTAGAAAGAAAAAATGGTAGAATTTAAACACATTCCAATTAAAATATATGAAACATAAAATAATTTTTTATTATATGGAAAATAATTTTGATTGGTCACTTGAAAATAATTCTAAAAGAAAATTTATTTTCTACATTGAATACATTTTATTTTCTTTAAATGCTGCGCAATTTTAAAAGAAATAATTTTATATGAAATTAAACTTGTAAAATTATAAGGGAAGATTAAAATCATTAAATATTCATGAAGGAGGAAAATTTATTTCATGTCTTATAAGATAAAAAACATTACTTTCATAATTTTTATAGAAAAATAAAAAAGTATCTCATTTAGAAAACAATAAAAAATTCATTTCAAGCCATTTAGTAAAACGTAAAAAGGGTAAAAATGACTTTAAAAAACTATAGGACAATAGTAATATCCTTTTTGAAATCATTTATAGAAAAAATTGACATGGAATAGAAATATTCCCAAATGGAGACTTAAAACAATATAACAACAAATAGTGACGAGATTGTGAAATAAACACTCATCACTTTATAATAAGTATAATCATATGACCCATAAAAGAAATAAAATTATACAGATATTAAAATACCATAATATTATGAGTAATAATCATAAAATACATTCATGGGAAGTATATATATAAGGAACCGACCTTAAAACATTACATAATCATGAATTAAATGAATAATTCTCATTGAGGATCTTTTCAGGTTTAGAGTTTTAGAGAATTAGAACATAACTATTACATCTCAATGATTACAAAGTAGACACATCTACTCAGTTTCCATTTTTTCACAAACTAAAAACTATTGAACAAAAGAGACATGTCTAGTTCCATGTTTTAGACAGCATGACATTTCCTTGATCCTATCCTTGACCCTATTCAACATTATGTCCAGTGAAAAACATTTCAAAAACTTGGGATGAGCATAAAAAGCTCAGTAAGGATATAAAAATACGGAAATAAAACATTAGTCCATGTATACATAAGAATAAATGAAATCATACTTTACTCATAAAACATAAGCACTTTAACATACCTCATGAAATCATAAGATTTGTGAAATACACATATAAATCATAATAAATAAAGGAAACTTGCGGAATTCATAACATTCTTACGTAGGGAGTAACCCTGATTGTTACATTTGGAATACCCATCACAGTATATTCCCTAAAACGTTTTGGAGAAACCTTAGAGTTTAAATCCTTCTCGTTACCCAATGAATTGGAGAGCTATCTCAGGCTCACCCACCCTTAGTTTATCACGGAATCACCTGTCTTCGTAAACAATTCCCAATAACCATAACATAATCGTATCACAAAAAACATGCATAAAAGAAAACATAAAATTTCCACATTCCAATCACAAGATATCAATAAAACACATTGATATAATCAAAACATTATCAAAATTATTTTCAAATCCAAAATAAAGTAAAACATGGCATTTATTATTCATTTAAAAAAAGTTATGGCTTGTGGAGGAAGCCGAAAATCAAATAATGGTCACGACGGAGGAGAAGTCATTGTCGCCACATACGGAAGACAAAAACATTCCCTTTCATCGTTTGTTAAAACTCTTCATGTAAAAAGATTCATTTTTAATGAAATTAAAAGTCAAAAGTGTTTATTATAAAACTAATAAAATAAGGTCGTATATAAATTGAAGTATGGCTCAATGAAAGGAGATTGGGACAAAGTCCCTTACAAAGATGGTATCCTTAGATTAGGATAAATCAATTAAATCATTATGTGTTCCAAATATAAATACACACAATATAAGTGAATATAAAGTGTAAAACAATAAGAGGTCATCCACACATATTCATATTACGACATAATCACGAATTAGAGGTTTAACCCAATGAATTGAAACTGGGTTAAGAAGTTCCCTTACAGAAATTCGTCAGCCTAACGTCGTCAATTTAAAATTTAGAAAATGAGTTTATGAGAGATAAAAAGGGTATCTCATCACTTGTACATAGAATTTACAGCAATAATAATATATAAGAACATATCCCAACATTAAGAAGATGTAAATTAAAAGACCTAACAAAAAGAAGTCTTTTAAAAAGAAGAGGGTGAAAGGTTCTCTTACAGATTTGGGTAACTTTCGAAACGTACACCCCATGAAAGAAGGACTATAAAATGTTGATGTAAATACCCATAAATGAAATTATATTACACATAGAGTATAATAATGTGTAGTACATACACCACACAAAAAGAAACAGTGGAAAATGTAGCATGAATCTCACGGGAATAAAAAGTGAGATAAAAACCACTTACCTCGTTGTAATCAATCAAGTCGTATGACCGAAAGATAATAAGAACCAAATGAATCTCAGAATAAAATGAATATAAACAGGATCATGATAATATATATCAAATGGCTGTACATAATACACCACATGCAATAAATAAGTGGCGAACAATGGAAATCTCATGGAATTAAAAACGAGATAAGAAATCCCCTTACCTCAAGTCTGACTTGTCTTGTTCGTTTCTTTATATTCCTGAATAATAAACTTTGGTCAATTTATAATTTCTTAAGGAATTTTTTTAACATTTATTATTCAATTAATATCACATATTATCATGTTATAATAATTATTTAATTATGTGAGTTCATATCATATGTTTTGTCGATGTTCAGTACATGAGTCAACAATGAACTTGTTTGAAAAGAATTGCCCATGTAGTTGTAAGTATATCATCTACAGAATAGTATTAATGATTTAAATATAATATATATCCAGTATATATTCATTTTATACTATTCCCTAACATTTGGAGATAAAAATGAAAGGCATCGTTCATGGAGATGGTAGGCCGTACATACACATGAACGCTACTTTCATTTCTTTGTCATATTAAAGGAATTAAAACTAAATGAGACATATATATATATTATAATTCCAGTATAATATATATTTTATATAGGAAACATAAGTTAATTAATTTCATTCTTTATAAATTCCATGTTTGGCATGAACGAGTCACATCACTTGAGGGGGCGGTAGCCCACACTTCCCCAGATGAAATTATCATATTTTCACAACATGAAAATCATAAATGTATGTTTTAAATATAAAATAAAGAATCATTGAGAGGACATAAATATAATATATATCATATATAAATATAGTTCCATTACAACGGACACCATGAAAGGTGTTAAAATAAAATTGAACAATCATCGTTTTGTGAGGGAGTAATTCGACACCAACAAAAACAGTATGTTCTTTAACCATTAGATGGAGGTGTGTGTATGTGTAGGTAGAATCCTTAAAATAACAACATAAAAGTATATTGAGGATACATGTGTTATTATGGGATTAAATAATAAGAATATAGTGGTGAGTGAAGAAGGAAAATAAAAGGAAGAAACTCGAGAGAAGACATTACCTCTAAATCAGGTAACTCTTTTTGATTTGAGTCAAAGGCTTCCTTGGAAAGACTTCTGCCCAAAGTTAGGCTTCTAGGAGTGAGATAGGGATGTGGAGAGATAATATGAGCAGAGTTTGGGCGAGCCAAGGCCTTTAGAGGTGTGGGTAAAGGGGTAGAGGTGGGGTCATTTTATAAGAGGGAGTATTGTCACTTTTGGGAAGTTTTGAAATGTTACTTTATTATAAAATGATTTTCAGATTTTAAAGGTACCACAATGATATATTTCGAGGATAAGCTGATAAGGGTTATAAATCCACTAATTCAATTGGTTTTTGACAATTTTATGTCTTATATTTTACCTTATCCTTTCATTTTATTTAAATCGTTCAGTAATGAGGTAATCAATGCATGATCATGGTGTCATAAAAAAATTTATTTATTTAATGTATAAAAATTATAAAAAAATACCATGATGTAGAAAATATTTTTATCTTGATAATTAATATTTATAGTCTAATAGATAATTTATTTAAGCAAAATTAAAATTGTTTTACTTAGGATATAAAAACCATTGTTATATTTCTCTTCTTTTTAAAAAATAATGTCATAAATGTCACTATTACACCCATGTGACTCCATGGGCCCTAAAATTAGGTAAAAATCTTCCCATGGTAGGCCATGACTCAAAAAAGAGTATTTGGACATATGTTGGGTCATTTTATATTATTATGATACTATTTTATTACCCTTAACTACCCTATTACTAATTAATCACGATAATTAAAGTTAATTACCATCATTACTATTCATAATGTCAAAAAACAAAAGAGTCTTAATTACATAATTTGGATATTCTGATTCAAAATAAGGAATCAATTTTATCAAATTCCAAACACATAAATTTCGGTAATTAATTTAAAAATAATTCCCTTTGTCAAAACAAATAGCTTGTTTTCAAGATACAATATCTATCAAAAGATTGACACTTGTTTTTGTCCAATTTCAAAGTAAAATTAATTATAATGACCAGCATTAGATTAAATGGTAGAAATATATTCTAATTACACTTTCAAACCAATTAAAAAGATAATCTAACCATATAATTAAATTAGATGAAAATGCAGTTTTGATGTAAAATGCAGTATTTTTCACTATTCATTAAAAAATGAACATTGTCAGAAAAATACCAAAAATTTATCCAAAGTAAATTTCAATGTCCCAATTCTAAAGAATAATTTTATTTTGAAAAATAGATCTTATAAAATTGTCAAAAGTTATATTTAAAAATGGTTTTCCATCAAAAGGCAGTAAAACAATCTTTTAAAAATATTAGAGTATTCTATGCTTAAGATTGGATTTATTCTCATTTTAAGACTCTATCATTTATTGGGTAATTGTTAAAAGATTTAACAAACATATATAATAATTTTGTAGTTATTTCTATTTATTCCCTCCATTAAAATGGCTAGGCATTAATTAACCTTTAAAATAATATTATTATATTATTAGTGCGCAACGTAAGATTTCAAAGAAACTCATTGTTGCGTATTAGGTATGCCATCGAACATAGAATTCCCTTTAAAGTAATATTAAAATTTTGTTCACAAATATTTCTAAATATGAAAATGTTATATTCTTTATTTACCATAGATGTTACATCCTTCCCCCCTTTTGGGAATTGCGTCATCGCAATTTTAAAATTGGGCTCAGAAACTTTATTGAAAGTCGCACATCAGAAAAGGAGTAAATTAAACAATCACACTAAGAGAAAGAAAGAAAAGTACAAAGGTCACCTGAAATAACCCATATAGGATTCCATGAAAACATGGATATGGAGGAGAAAAAAACCATCAAGTTCTGATGGAGAGTGATAGAAAACATGTTTAAGAGAATGTTAACCACCATAAAATCACAAGATTGTGATGGGTTAAACAGGATTTGATTCCCCAGTAGAAAAACTTAACAGACAACATTTATGTTTTAAGTTACATTTCATTTAGGAATTTGTTTATGATCTTAACTAAAACATAATTAAGCATACTTACATGTCATGTAGACTTTCATCTCTTACTATATTTCTTACACAAACACATATCTTCTCCAAAATATGAGTATTTAGGATGACTTGATCACATTAAGAGTGATATAATCAACTTCTTGAGAATCACCTAATCCAAAAAAGATGAACTATATATTTCCCATGTATTTATAACTTATCCAAAAAAAAATTTAGTACAAGATCAGATAATCCCCAAGAGGATAATACTTTAAAAAAAGAAATACTACTCTTAATATCCAAAATTCAACAAAAAGAACCCAAGGTTCAAAAAATACCATTAAATAAACAACTATCCATAAAATTCTTCAAAGTAATCCAAACTAAGATTGAAAAGAAAATCTCTGAAGGATTTAATCACATAGTCTTCCAAGGTAAATCTTAACATTTATCTCCAAATAACATCAGTTACTCTTAAAGTATCATATTGAAAAGTAATTAACCTAATCACATATCTTCCATGATAGGTTAATCATTTCCATAGATAACCCAAAATCAACTTATTCTCAATTCATAAGATAATTTAACCAAAAAGAATTAGTCATACTAACCAGGGACTTCACGTAGTCTAGTGGTAGGTGATAAATACCAGTCACACTTTGGTTGTGGGTTCGATTCCCGAAAGTTCATCTGACACGATGGGTTGTCACATGGTTTGTGTGTTGTCCATTTAAAAAAACTATATAATTTTATAACATTCCCCAAAATAGATAAGTTCATCAAAAATAACCATATCATATTTCAACAACAAATGTTATCTAATAACTTTTGTTTTTCATACCAAAATGTATTAACCGGTAATTGCCTCAAATTCAAGGATCATATATACCCAAATTATTCTTTATAATTATATCCACAAAAGAAAAGATAATTATTCCTTGAATAAAATTTTCATATATCAAACCTCAGGGTTACACATACTATAAAAAGTCTTATAATGTAACCCCATCATAAAAAGTGCCTTAATACTTTTAATAATTTCACCATCCTAAAATCTACCATAACTCTTGAATCCCTCATATGTTGACTTCTTACTAATTAGACATTATTTATGATCCATTAACCATTCCTTTCTAACTTATTCTGAAATTATTCTTTCCTACAAACAAAATCATGAATCATATCCTAAGATTTCAATAATAAGAAAAAATATGTTAATAAATAATCCATTCCTTTAATTGGTCATTGTCAGTTTCTTCATCCTCAATCAGAATGGCATTAGGTATTGGTAAATTAATATTTTTACGATCCTGGTGATCCCGTTCCCGAAACTTCTTCATTGGACATGTGTCTGCATAATGACCATACACACCACATTTAAAAAATTCAATCGATCCTTCAGAAAGAACTTCTTTTCCTTTCCTAGAGTCAACTAGATGCTTCCTTTTTCCATGGCAGGTTCTTTCTTTATGACCATCATTTCCACATCTATAGCATCTTTCTGTCTCTTTGAAACATTTTCCTAGGTGTTTATTTCCACATCTCTGACACATAGGTTTTTAAACATACTTACCTTTATGATTATTACCTGAACATCTGTGGGGATTTTTTTCTCACATATATGATTCCTTATAAAAATAACTACGGTTCAGGTGGTCAATCATGGCTCCAGATAGTTGGTTGAGAATAACCACAAGAGTTCTCATTGCATCTCCCATATCATTCAATTGCTCGTTTATAAAACCGTCACAGTTTTCTTCACATCCACTGTTACTTTCGTGCCTGCTAGATCAATCCATTTACTAAAACCAAAATGGTAACTATGAGTATATTATTAAAATCATCATATATTTCTAGGATGTAATTATTCAGGTTATCTTAAACTCATTCACTTTATCTAAAAAATGTACGACTCTTCCTGAAATCCTAACCATTATGGTAATATCAATTATGATTAAAGAATACCCTAACCTCTAAAGTTATCTAAACCGACCTATGATACCAACTATAAGGACCCGACCTTAAAACATTACATAATCATGAATTAAATGAATAATTCACATTGAGGATCTTTTCAGGTTTAGAGTTTTAGAGAATTAGGACCTAACTATTACATCTCAATGATTACAAAGTAGACACATCTAATCAGTTTCCATTTTTTTCACAAAATAAAAACTCTTGAACAAAAGTGTCATGTATAGTTCCATGTTTTAGATAGAATGAAATTTCTTTGATCCCATCCTTGACCCTATTCCACTTTATTTCCTGTGAAAAACATTTCAAAAACTTGGGATGAGCATAAAAAGCTCAGTAAGGGATATAAAAATACGGAAAGAAAACATTAGTCCATGGATACATAAGAATCAATGAAATCATAATTTACTCATAAAAAATAAGAACATTAACATACCTCATGAAATCAAAATATTTGTGAAATAAACATAGAAATCATAAGACATAATGGTAACTTGAGGCCTTTATAACATTCTTACGTAGGGAGAAACCCTCATGGTTACGTTTAGAAAACCCATCATAGCATATTCCCTAAATCTATTTGGAGAAACCTTAGCGTTTAACTCCTTCACATTACCCAATGCATTGGAAAGATATCTCGGGCTCAACTGCCCTTAGTTTATCATGGAACCACCAATCTTCATAAACAATACCCAAGAACCACAACATAATCGTATCACATAAAACATGCATAAAGGTAACATAACATTTACATATTTAAATACCAAGATATTAATAAAACACCTTGATATAATCAAAACATTATAAAAACCGTTTTACATACCAAAATAAAGTAAAAAATGGTATTTATTTTTCATTTAAAAAATTAATGTCTTGTAGAGGAAGCCGAAACTAAAATAATGGTCACGGTGGTAAAGAAGTCGTTGCCGCCACATACGGAAGACAAAAACATTCCCTTTTATTGTTTAGTAAAACGGTTCGTGTAAAAAGATTCCTTTTGAATGAAATTAAAATTCAACTGTTTTATTATACAACTAATAAAAGGAGGTCGTATATAAATTGATGTATGCCTCAACAAAAAGAGATTGAGACGAGGTCCCTTACAAAGATGATATCCTTAGATTAAGGATAAATCAATTAAATAATTAAGTGTGGAAAATATAAATACACCCAATACAAGTGGATATTAAGTGTAAAATATTCAGAGGTCATCCAAATATATTCATAGTACGACATAATCAAGAATTATAGGTTTAACCCAAAGAATTGAAATTGGGTTAAGAAGTTCCCTTACAGAAATTTGACAGCCTAACGACGTCACTTTAAAATTCATAAAATGAGTTGATGAGAGATAAAAAGGGTATCTCATCACTTGGAAATAAAATTTATAGCAATAAGGATATGTAATAACATATCCCAACATTAAGAAGATGTAAATTAAAAGACTTAACAAAAATAAGTCTTTTAAAAAGAGGAGGGTGAAAGGTTCCCTTACCGATTTGGGTAACTTTCAAAACGTACACCCCATGAAAGAAGATCTATACAATGCTGATATAAATACCCATAAACTAAATTATATTACACAAAGATTAGAATAATGTGCAGTATATACACCACACAAAAGGAACTAGTGGCAAATGTAGCATGAATCTCAGGGAATAAAAAGTGAGATAAAAACCCCATTCCTTGTTGTAATCAATCAAGTCGTATGACCAAAAGATAATAAGAATCAAATTAATCTCAGAAAAAAATGAATATAAATAGTACAATGATAATATAAATCAAATGGAAGTACATAATACACCACATGTAATAAATAAGTGGCGAACAATAGAAATCTCACGGAATTAAAAGCGAGATAAGAAATCCCCTTCCCTTAAGTCCGACTTGTCTTGCTCGTTTCATTATATTCTTGAATAATAAACTTTGGTCAATTTATAATTTCTTAAGGACTTACTTTAAAGTTTATTATTAAATTCATATAACATATTATCATGTTATAATAATTAGTCAATTATTTGAGTTTATATCATACGTTTTGTCGATGTTCGATACATGTGTCAAGAATGAACTTCTTGGAAAAGAATTTCCCATGTAGTTGAAAGTATATCATCTCCAGAATGGTATAAATGATTTAAATATCATATATATCTAGTATATATTCATTTTATACTATTCCATGACATTTGGAGATAAAAAGGAAATGCACCGTTCATGGAGACGGTAGGTCGTAGGTACGCATGAACGCTACTTTCATTTATTTGTCATATTAAAGGAATTAAAACTAAATGAGACATATATATATTATAAATCCAGTTTCATATATATGTTATATAGGTAACATAATTTCATTAATTACATTATTTATAAATTCCATGTTTGGCATGAATGAGTCATCTCACTTGAGGGGGCGGTAGTCCACACTTTCTCAGATGAAATTATCGTATTTTCACAACATGTAAAGAATAAAGGTATGTTTTAAATACAAAATACGGAAGAATTGAGAGGAAATAAATATATTATATATCATATATAAATATATTTCCATCATAATGGCCACCATGAAAGGTGTTAAAAGAAGATTGAACAATCATCTTTTCGTGAGGCAGTAATTCACCACCCACAGAAACAGTATATTCTTTAACCATTAGACGAGGGTGTGTGTAAGTGTAGGTAGAATCCTTATCATAACAAAATCACAGTATATTTAGGATAATTTTTTTATTATGGGATCAAATAATAATAAGATAGTGGTGAGTTAATAAGGAAAATATAAGGAAGAAACTCGAGAGAAGACATTACCTCTAAATTGGGTAACTCTTTTTTATTTGATCCAAAGGAATCCTTGGAAAGACTTCTGCACAAAGTGAGGCTTCTAGGAGTGATAGAGGGATGTTTAGAGATAATATGAGAAGATTTTGGATTATCCAAGGTCTTGGGAGGTGTGGGTAAGGGGTTAGAGGTGGGGGCCTTTTATAAGAGGGAGGAGGGTCACTTTTGGAAAGTTTGGAAATGTTACTTTATTATAAAATGATTTTAGGATTTTAAAGGTCCCAAAATGATATTATTAGAGTATAAGGTGATAAGGGTTAGAAATAAACCCATAAAATAGGTTTTATACAAGTGTAAGTCTTAGATTTTACCTTATCTTTTCATTTTATTTTAATCGTTCATTAATGAGGTAATCACTGCATCATCATGGTGTCATAAATAAATTTATTTATTTAATTTCTAAAAATTAAAAAAAATACCATGATGTAGGAAATATTTTTATCTTTCCAATGACTATTTATAGTACAATATATTAATTATGTAAACAAAATTAATGTTTTTTTACTTAGGATATACAAACCTTTGTTATATTTCTCTTCTTTTTAAAAAATAATGTCATAAATGTCACTATTACACCCATGTGACTCCATGGGCCCTAAAGTTCGGTAAAAAGATTCCCATGGTCGACCATGACACAAAAAAGAGGATGTGGACCCATTTTATGGTCATTTTATATTATTATGATATTATTTTATTTTCCCTAACTACCCGATTATTAATTTATCACGATAATTAAAGATAATTACCGTCGTTGCTATTCATAATGTCCAAAAAAAAAGTCTTAATTACATAATTTGGACCTTTTGATTAAAAATATGGAATCCATTTTACCAAATTCTAAACATAGAAATTACAGTAATTAATTTAAAAATAATCCCCGTTGTCAAAACAAATAGCGTGTTTTTAAGAAACAATATCTATCAAAAGATTGACACTTATTAATGTCAAATTTCAAAGTGAAATTAATTCTAATTAACACCATTTTATTTAATGGTAAAAATATATTCTAATTACACTTTAAAAACAATTAAAAAGATAATCTAACCATATAATTAAATTAGATGGAAGAGCAGTTTTGAAGTAAAATGCAGTATTTTTCAATATTCATTAAAAAATAAACATTGTTAGAAAAATACCAAAAATTTATCCAAAGTAAATTTAAATATCCCAATTCTAAATAATAAGTTTATTTTAACAAATATATCTTATAAAATTGTCAAAAGTTATATTTAAAAATGTTTTTCCATCAAAAGGTGGTAAAACAATCTTTTAAAAATATTAGAGTATTCTATGCTTAAGACTGGATTTATTCTCATTTTAAGCCTTTATCATTTATTGGGTAATCGTTGAAATATTTAAAAAACATATATAATCATTTTTTAGTTAGTTCTGTTCATTCCATTCATTACAACAGCTAGGCATTAACTACCCTTTAAAATAATATTATTATATTATTAGTGTGCAACGTAAGATTTCTAAGAAACTCATTATTGCGTATTGGTTACACCATAGAACATAACATTACCTTTAAAGTAATATTAATAGTTTATTCACAAATATTTCTAAATATGAAAATGTCATATTCTTTATTTACCTAGTATGTTACAATATACACCACGTAGAGGAAACAAATAGTGAATAAGGCATGTAACATCCCAACCCAGATTACCCTTGAACTGATAGCCAAACCCATTATCACATGACCTCAAGTATGTCTTCCCATATGTCAGATGTTGTATACTAGTAGTCTGGGTCTATATATATTCAGTGGGGAGACTATAACCTCATATTTATTGTGTATAGTGGAAATATATAATAAACTCATTCAACAGTGGAAGCAGATGTAAAACAATAATCAACTGAATAATGGAAATGGAAAACACTAGTTTATACAATGCATTCACTTCATGGTGATACATATCAGAAATTATTAAACAAAATAACATGCTTTAAATCCCAATACATAAATAAAGAAAAGACTCAAATCCCTAAGGGTGACCTCCATGAGCTTCCCGAGCTCCCGCTCAGTCATTTTCTCATAACTCCCAAGTATAAGTAACCACCAAAAGTAATGGTCCACTGTCCTGCAAACAAGAAAGTCTACTCGGGTACCCCAATGTAATGGTGGCCTAGATAGGGTGTGAGGTATAAATCTAAGTAGGTTGGGACCATTGGTTTTCTAGTTCAATCTAGACAATGCAATATAAAAAACGTTGTGTAGATATAATAAGGCAATAATAGAATTGAATAATTAAGGAACAACCCATCTAGGTTCTAAATGGACACCTGACGTCAATACCTACTTTAGCCTGTATCCGGAAAAAGAGTATGCACAAGAATCATACAATCATATTTATCAAGCATGGATACCTTTCAACACATTTCCAATTATTCTCTATTTAATCATTTATTATCTCCAAGGTTCCTATGGTTGCTCATACCTCAATAAATACTTTTGCTTGTGCCAGAATTCTTATCATTCTTATCCATTCCTTGTTTAATCACATTTAACTCAGGTTTGACCCAAATCTCTCATTTATTTCAGAATTCATTATTTTCATTCATTTGGTGTTGAATGCCAGGTCAAACACCCCAATTCACATTCAGTGTAGATCTCCAAGTCAAACACCCCAAATCGCATTCATTTATTTATCAGTGTTGTAGAACACCGTGTATAACACCCCAAAATCCAATCGATGCAGAACACTATGTCTAACACCTAAAATACCATTTATTATTATTTATCATTGGTGTAGAATGCCATGTCTAATACCCCAAAATCTCAAAAATACATATAGATCTATTAGTGGTGTAGATATCCTTGTCTAATACCCAAAATACCATTGGTGAAAAACACAATGTCTAACACCCAAAATCACGTTCATTTATTTTTATCATTGGTGTAGAGTTCCATCTCTAACACAGAAAATCCCATATTTTAATTAATTTATAAATTAATTAATCAAGTATATTAATTAGTTCAAAAACTAATTAACAAAATCAATTTCCTATCAATTATTTCGACAGTCAATTAACCATTGAACATCTATAAAGGAAATAATTAATTATTCCTAACCCTAATCAATTCAACTAGATAATCAACTCATCTAATTATCCTAATTCCTTGACCTAAAACATGATAATTAATTAACCAAATTAATTATCTTTATTCCACTACTAATCCAATAATTTTTTTAAATATACCATATCTGTTAGTTAACCCAACAATTAACTATGTACATGAATCCATTAATTAATCCATAAATTACTTAATCTACTATACAAATCACATTCCATAATTAATTTTTCTCGAAATTTTTATCCAATATAAAGATCAACTCATCATAATTAATCTCAAAATTAATTATCTTGAACAACATCCAGGAACATAATTAATTCTCCATTAATTATCTCAATTCAACCCAAATGACATATCCTAACTATTCTCCCAATTAATTATCTCAATTAGGAAAATAAATATATAGTAATTAATCCCAAAATTTATTACATATTTTAAAATCTAAAAGCATAAAATTAATTCATGATTAATTATATCAATTTTCCAATTCAATATCTTATAATTAATCCCCAAATTAATTATCTATATTCCAATCTCAAAGCACATTATTAATTCACAAATTAATTACCTAAAATTATCCTGCTCTAAATTCAAAATTAATCCCCTAATTAATTAAATATATTTAAATATAAAATAATGTAATTAATCCACCATTAATTATATTAACTTATACAAATAAAATATCACAATTTAGTCTTTCATTAATTATCTCAACTTATCCCACCCAGTACTCATAAATTATATCAGAACCTATCCCAGTGGGACCAGTGCCGCGACGCCCCAACCCCACCTCTAATAGGCCAGGGGATGATGACTAGCACCGAGTAGGCATATCACTAATGTGGGAGGAATTTCCTAAGTACATGTACACACACACACATCTCCAAGCCTACACATTTTGGAAGTTAAAAACAATAAGGAACAAATACATGAACACAACTAAACCAAACCAACAGAGTGCAACAGAAGTAAAGTGCGGAAAGTAAACTGGGGCAGAATGCAATACCACCAAAATAAAGAGTCTGCAAACGAAAAAGTCCAACCTGTAAACAAAAAGAGGAACTGGGACTGCTGCTTGTACTATAGGAACACCTCAGCCAACAATGAACTAAGAAAGCTCGGTCCGGTCCTGGTCCGCCCGGGACTCCATCAAAAGGCTGCTCGTCTGCACAAGACATGACACATGCTGGAATAGACCATGCAAGGGTGAGTATAACAATACTCACTAGGAGACCTCGAAAACCACAAAAAAAATACACAAATTAATGGTACAATCAGCTCTACATAGTATATTTTTACTGAACATATAGCAAGAGAGACACATCTAGTTATACTCGAAACCCAAGCCCATAGTCTAAAGGTAAGTCAGAGTGACCACATTCCCATGCTAGAGATTTGGTTTGAAGAATCCACATGAAAATTGTCTGTGATAACTCACTCTATGAGTCAGATAGCTCTAATGACGTCTGTTCGAGAAGTACTATTCATCAGGAAAAGCCATGAGAGAGATAAATGCACTAATAGATCTTAAGAGAGAACATACACACTCATTCTAGGAGAACACAATCCTGAGTGGTAAAATATCATAATACATGGATGAGGATCACTTCTATGGCCTTGGAGGATATTGCGACTCACCAATATTCGCCTTCTAAGTAGAGGATCGATGCCATATAGGATTGGTCACATTGATATCTGACTCAACCGAGGGTAAAAATGGATAGAGGATATCGCTCTAGGCCTCATGGAGGGATACCCGATTCTTTCTCAGAATGTCCTGCAAAAGGGATCATACTATAATGGAGGAAAATGATACCTAACCTTCAGGGGAACGAGCAAGCGGCACTAACCCAAAAAGAACCTGCACAAGGAACGGTGGACAAGAGGATCAATCCATGTACTGATAAGTACCATTCATGTAGGAGAGTCACATGCCATGTCCTTTGACTCCGGTTTGTTCCTGTGTACAACAACCCAGGTCGTAAGTCTTGTCATGTAGAATAAGGTATACATGACATGTAAGATAATGAAACACCGTGTTCTGCTATCTGGGGAAGTCTCCGTGTATGCTGTCCATGTTCCCGTACACGGCTTTAACCTATGTGTCCTAGATCATTTACCAGTACATGGGGTAGCCTGCGTATATGGCCATGTCTTAACATGTGGTGGAGTACATGTCAGGTAATCCACCCCATGTGAGTGCATATTCTGAGATACACGTCGAGCCTGCGTAAAGACACACACGCCGTGTCTACTCTTCCTGCCTCCCAAGATGCCAGCTTCCTCTGGGTGAGGTCTGCACACTGTGTCTTCCTGAGGGACTCTCTGTTTCCCATCACATGCATTGCTCAAACTCTAGCCGCTACTATGCCAGTCCCACATGGCGTGTTCATTGGAGAGCATGCCTTGTTCTTTAAAAAATTCCAGAACGTGAAGTTCTTTATCCAGTGATTTGGGTGATGATCCAACTTTATTTTGGTCATCCAATAGCAACCAAACTATAGGGTTGAGGTTTCCCTAACACCATAGTGCCTCTTTCGTTAGTTTTAGACCTCTGATTAGCCCTGAAAACATGTATCGATCCACTAGCATGAAGAATGTTTGAAGAAATAATTCTTCTGAACCTTGTCAATTTGTATGTAACCATCGTCGTCGCACCTCTGTTGAAAATTCATGATGTCATATCTCCAATTTGGGATCATTGCATTGCGAAATGGATTCCCAACGATCCGTTATTAGTCGCCCCACTAAGAACGCGGAGAACACAGGGCAACAAGGGAAAAATCAAGTAAACAAAATGAGGAATGAACCTCCACCATCATTCATCACTACGTCGATCCACTCCTTTTAGGAGGATTAAATAGGTAGAATCAAAAAAATAAAATAATCTATAATGGATTAATTCACTGAATCAAAATCCCCAAAATAAATAGAAAATAACACCCTCCTGCAAGAATATATGATCCTTCGATCAAACTATTTGTGGGTTGATCTTTATTCATAATTTAATCCAAGAATGTGGAAGAAATAAATAAAAAAAAACCCATACCTAGATTTGGTTGAATAACTATCTTTATATCATGTTTGTTGGCGAGGTTCATTGAATCCAAGATGTGTTGATTAATCGCTCCATCGTCGTCTACCAACGAGTTCTCTTCCAAAGCACCAATGGAAATTATCAATTTGATGGGTTGTGAAGCTAAACCTATGAATTATTCAAGAGAAGGCATTAATAGGGGAGGATTATGTCTATGTGTCATTAACCATTTTAAAATAAAATAAAATATGTACTTACTTTATTTACTTTAAAATGACAAAAAATAACTTTTGCAGTCAAACCGCACCGAACAATTTTTGGTCCTGTCTAACGTAGAGTCATTGCTATGAACACAATGGTTCCCTTATATTTTTGATCTTGCATGAATTTAATTGTTTTTCCACTTTTTTAAGAAACAACTCATGTGTTCTATTTAGAGATTAATTTATTTGAAACATTTATTTTAGGAACTCTGAGCAATAGAATCACACGCCATTGCAAATCATGGTCTCAAAATAATTCCATATAATATTCAAAAATAATACATGAAAAATATAAGATATTACATTCTCCCCACCTTAGGGATTTATGTTCTGAAAAGCCAAAGTAAATGGGGGTACTAAAAAAGATAAGGGTTCTGGGAATGAATCTGAGCCTCCTGGTCCCACATGCTCTCTTGATGATTCTCGTGCTACCACCGTACATGCACCAAGGGAATCATTCAACCATGATTTATCCCCTCCTGGCGATCCTTAATCTACACTAGGTACTCAATGAGGGTCACTCCATCCTCGATATCCAGCTCACCCCATTCAATGAAATGCGAGGGGTCATGCATGTACCTCCTCATCTATGACACGTGGAATAAATCATGTACCCAGTGAAACTATGGTGATACAGCTAGGTGGTACGCCACCTCTCCAACTCTATACAGTATCTCAAAAGGGCCGATGATCCTCAGAGACAACTTTCCACCCCATCCAAATCTCTGCAACTCTTTCTGAGGTGAGACCCAAAAGGAGACATGGTCCCCCCTCCTCTAACTCTAGAGGTCTCCATCGTCTATCATCATAAGACATCTGTTGGCTCTATGCTGTCATCATCTTCTCCTAGATGACCTGCACCTTCTCATTGGTAGCTCACACCAGCTTTGGACCCATGAGTGTTGACTCTTCGAGGTCGGTCCAACAGAGTGGGGACTAGCAGGGTCACCCGTATAAGGCCTCGAAAGGTGCCATGACAATCATTGAGTGGTAGCTATTATTTTAGACAAACTCCACTAGTGGTAGGTGGTCCTCCTAACTGCGACCAAAGTCCAAGATACAGGCTTACAAAATGTCCTCCATAAACTAAATATTCCTCTCCATCTGACCATCGTTATGGGGATGGAATGTCATGATCTTGCGTAGCTAAGTCACAAAGGCCTCTTGAAATCCCTTCCACAACCGGGATGTGAAGTGATCATCTTGGTCCGAGATTATTGTCGAAGGGATGCCATGAAGCTAAACTATCTTATGCATGTAGAGGCCTACTAAGATCTCTATGGAACTCTGCACCCCGAAAGCTAGGAAGTTGGACGACTTGGTGAGTTAGTCAATGATCACCCAGATGGAATCGTGTCCCTTGGATGTTTTTGGTAAGACCGTCATGAATTTCATCGATATTCCGTCCCACTTTAACTATATCACTCCTAGGGGGTGAGAAAACCCTACTAGAACCTGGGGCTTAGCCTTCACCTATCGGCACATAAGGAATCAAGAAATGAACTCTACTATTGCCTTTTTCATACCTCTACACCAAAAATAACACCGGAGATCCCGGTACATTTTCTCTAATCCTTGATGTACCTCCATGGGGGATGTATGAAACTCCCTCATGACCTCCTCTCATAATTCCACTGGTACGACTGTGCACCATACCCACCTTGCGAATATCCATCAGAAGCATGTCCTGTGGATAACTATGCACATGAAGTCTCACAGTCCACATCACATATCTGTGCCTCCCAGACTCACCGTAAGAGCAGAGGGCTGACAACCATTTATTGTAGATAACCTGTATCATCTCCATCCACGGAGGATGATTGTAGGGAGTACAACTGCTCTGAAACATCACTCAACAGTTGTGAACTCCATATCTCATTGAGAGCATCTCCCACAACGTTCCACCTACTAGTAGAATAGACGATATCAAGGTCATAATTATGGAGGAACTCTAGCCATCACCTCTACACCAGATTCATATCCTTCAGTGAGATGATTTACTTGAGGATCTTATGGTCAGAGTAGACAATAAATTGTTCACCCATCAAGTAATGTCTCCATATATTCAATGTGAAGACTACCACTGCAAACTCAAGGTCATGGGTTTTGTAGTTCTTCTCATGCGGACTTATCTGCTGTGAACCATAAGCAATCACTTCCTATATCTAAATTACGATATAGCCAAGCCTGATCCCTAATTCTCTATAGAAAACTACGTACTCGACACTCTCTTCCATAAATATCAAGATTGGTTCACTCGTCAAACTCTACCTCACCTTATAGAATTCCTATTGGAACTTCTCCATCTACATGAAAGGTTGTCCATTTCTAATCAAGTATGTCATCTATGCTGATATCTGGGATAAATCAGGGATAAATCACTGGTAGTATCTTTCCATCCCAAGGAATCTAGACACCTCTCTCATGCTCTGAGGTGGCTCTCATCCTAACATATCCTTGACCTTGACTGGGTCTACTATTACTCCCTCTACTGAGATAACACATACAAGGAAGTGGACCTCATGTATCCAGAATTGTCACTTTGATATCTTCCCATAAATCTGGGGCTCTCGGAGTATATCTAGGACCATTCATATGTGTCTCATGTGATCCTCCACTGACACAGAGTACACAAGGATTCCATCAATGAAGACCACTATGAACCTATCTAAGTATTGCTAGAAGATCCGGTTCATAAGTCCCATGACCACTGTGGGGGCTTTCTTCATGTCGAAGGGCATCACCAAGTACCCGTAGTTACTATAGAGGCATCAAAAAGAAATCTTCGGTATGTCCTCGTCTCGTACTCACAACTGGTTGTAAACTAATAAAAGTTCAACCTTTGAGAACCATTTTTCCCCTATCAGATGATCGAATAGCTCGTTGATCCTTGGAAATGGATACCTATTCTTAACAGTTACCTAATTCAGCTGCCGGTAATCCATGCAGAACCTCAAAATCCCATCTTCCTCCTTGGAAAACAAAACTGGGGCTACCGAGGGTGAAACACTGGGTCTTACAAAGCCCTTACTTTGTAAATACTCTAACTGAACCCTTAGCTTGCGAATATCTACAGGATCCATCCGATATGCTGGTGATGATATTAGTGTCATCCCGATGTGTAAGTCAATACATAAGTTGATCTACCTGTGGGGAGGTAGTCCTGGAACATCTTCCAGACATAAGTTCTCATACTCTGCAACTACTGTTGGGAACTAGAATCTCACAACATCTACTCCTCTGAGGGTAAGGCTATCTAACTCATGAGTGATTGGTTGCACCCTCTTATGCATGATCCCATTTCATGCTTCCTGGGTTTCCTTTTCACCAATAAAGAAAAACCTCATTCCATCACTATGGACACACCACACTCTCCACCTAAAGCAATCAATCTAGGCATGGAACGAAGATAGACAATCCATACTAAGAATGACATCATAAGGTCTCGACACTTCCACCAAGAGGTTCCAACCAAAACTCTCACCTCCAAGGGAGAGATCACACTTTCTGCAAAGGTTCATGATCATTGAGTCTTCTCCCGTAGGTGTCTCTAAGCTTAAGGGTCGAGTCAACAGATCTACCGAAATATCAAGGTTTCATACAAGATATGTGGCAAGGAAATAATGACTGGCACCTATGTCTATGAGTATGATAGATAAGGTATAAAAGATATATATCACACCTCAGATAATCCTTGGAGTCACTGGGTCGTACGCCTCGACCACATCTAGCTATCCTCACCCCTATCCCCCATCTCCCTAAGCCTGGTGAGGACCTCTTGGGGGTGGTGGTGGAAGTACATCAAAGTGTATGTCACCACATACAGCTATCCCTACTCCTCTACCACGTCTGCCACCTGGTTGGTCTGTCTACTCCACTCTCTGCCTCTACCTCGGTGGTCCATCCACCACCTCCCTATCAACTGCTCGATGGGCTGGAAAGTTTCTAGAGAGAATTACTCTACCTTCTCACAAGTAGAATCACCTCTACCTAGCCTGACTGGATCCAGCCTAAGATCCCTAGACTATCAATACCCTATCTTGGATCCTTTTGTGACATCTCCCATGTCCTGATCCCTGTGCTTGATGTCAGATCCTTACTGCTGAGGTCTCCGCACCTATCTTTCTACTGTGGACTGCCATAGGCTATCTTAGCTCTGCCAGGAAGCCCTCAATAACCAATGCCCACTCAAGCACTCCAACATAAGTCAAAATGCATAGAGGCACTATATTAGATTGGATGTACCATCATAGAAATTTCTCAAATGTATGAGCTCTGAAGTATTGATCCCTGACCATATCCATAAAGTACCTGGCGAGGTTAGTGTACAACAATGAATAGTCAACCACCATCAAACTACCCTACTGGAGTTGGAGAATTTCTTGGTTATGCAATGATCTCAGCATAACCTGAGATAAATCCTCCCTAAAAAGTCGCTCGAACTCCATCCATGAAAGAGTATCTTCATCATGAGTCTATATGGACAAACTATACCATCGTCTTGCCAAACCTTGAAGAAGGCTCACTCCTAGGATCACCATATGATTTTTTGGTGTCCTCACTAGATGGAAAACTCTGGTCACCACCTGATGACAATCCTTAGCTGCCTGAAGGTCAGGATCACCTCAGATCATAAAGGGTATTTTCTTTGAAACTTGTAGAGGATTCTCAGTCTGCACTCCCCATCTACTGGTACTACAGGTACCACGTGCTGCTCCACTAGTGTTGGTATAGAAGGTGCACCACATGTAGGTCACTCTTGGGGAAATGGTCCCTATATCAATGCCTCATCACTGAGGGGGTCATCCTCGTGATTGAGCTGTAGAATCCTAGCAGTTATGTGGTGCGAGGCATCAAGTAAGGAAACAAGATGTACCATGGTCAATGAGTATATCTGGATAGCTAACGCAAAGGGCATGGAAAACACCATACATTCCTATATGATGCATGTACAATTCTTTTATATTTTTACAACTGGTGTTTTCATGCACCGAGTCAAAAAACTAGTTATCAGAGTCTTGGTGTATGGATACATCGGCCACTTGCATCGACACTAGAGTCTTTGTCCTGAAAGATGAGCTCGAAACACTTAAAATAATTTCCCCAAACCATTCTACCAGACTATTGGTCTTAATGTAGAAGAGACCATCTCTGATACTACTCTATCATGACAAGTTCGAGTGGGGCACATGCCACGACTCCCCATACCCGCCTCCAATAGGCTTGGGGCTGGTGACTAGCACTGAGTAGACATATAACTAACTTGGGAGACATTTTCTAAGTACCTGTACACATGCAAATAACTCCAAGCCCACAAATATTGAAAACTAAAAACCACTAAGGAAACAATGCATGCATAAAACTAAACCCAAATAGAACAGTGCAATGGAAGTAAAGTACAGAAAGTAAACTGGTCCAGAATACAAGACCACCAAAATAAAGAGCCTGCAAACTAAAAATTACAACATGTAAGAAAAAAAGAGGTACTAAGACTGCTTCCCATAGGTATAGGAACACCTCGGCCTATAAGGAACTCAGAAATCCTAGTTTGGTTCTGGTCTTCTCTTGACATCATCAAAAGGCTTCTCATTTGTAAAAGACATGACACATGTTGGTAAAGCCCATTCAAGGGTGAGTATAAGAAAACTCAATAGGGGACCCTGAAAACTACAAACCAATATAAAAATTAAAGGTACAGTCAACTCTACACAATATATTTATACTAAACATATGACAAGAGAAACACATCTAGATATACTCAAAACCCAAACTCGTAGTCAATAGGTAAGTCACAATGATCGCATACCCACACTAGGGATTCAGTTCGAAGAATCCATATAGAAATCATCTAGGAGAACTCACTCCAAGAGTCTGATAGATTTGATAACGTCCGTCCAGGAATTATTGTTCATCGGGAGAATCCATGAGAGAGATAGATGCATTGATAGATCTGAAGACAGAACAAATAAAATAATTCTGAGACAACACACTCCAGAGTGGGAAAAGATCACGATAAATAGATGAGGATCAATTCTAGGGCCTTATAGGATACCATGACTCACCCAAATCTACTTTATATGTAGCGGATCAGTGCCCTATAGTATTGGTCACATCGATACAAAACTCTATTGAGGGTTAAGAATGGATAGAGGATCTCAATCCGGGCCTCTTGGAGGGATACCTGATGTAACATCCCAAGTAAGTAATGAATAATAGATATTCTTATCTATGCCTATTTATGAATTAGATAGTTTTTTAGATGCATAAATTGAGAATAAATCCAATCTTAAGCATAGAATTCTCTAATATTTTTAAAAGATCATTTTTCCTCCTTTTGATGGAGAACCATTTTTAAATCAATATTTTGACAATTTTATAATCTCTATTTTCCAAAATAAACTTATTCTTTATAATTGGGACATTGAAATTTACTTTGGATAAATTTTTGGTATTTTTCTAACAATGTTCATTTTTTAATGAATAGTGAAAAATACTGCATTTTACATCAAAACTGCTTTTTCATCTAATTTAATTATATGGTTAGATTATATTTTTAATTGGTTTTAAAGTGTAATTATAATATATTTTTATAATTTAATCCAATGGTGTTCATTAAAATTAATTTCACTTTGGAATTGTGCATAAGAAAATGCCAAACTCTTCATAGATATTGTTTCAAAAAAACCTGCTATTTGTTTTGAGAACCAGAATTATTTTTAAATTAATTATTGAAATTAAGTGTTTGTAATTTAGTAAAATGGATTCCATATTTGGAATCATAAGGTCAAAATTATGTAATTAAGACTCTTCTGTTTTTGGACTTTGTGAATAGTAACAACGATAATTATCGTTAATTATCTTGATTAATTAGTAATCGGGTAGTTAAGGATAATAAAATAATATCCTAATAATAAAAAATGACACCAACATGTGTCCTAATACAACTGGTTGTGTCATGTACGACCACGGGAAGCCTTGTTCCAAACTTGGGGACCCCATGGAATCACTTTTGTGTGATAATGACTTTTAATCTTTTTATTCTTTAAAGAAAGTAAATATAACAAAGAATGTATCACCTGAGTAAAAAATTTTTAATTTTGTCTACATAAATGATCTCTAGGACTATAAATATTCATTTTAAAGATAAAAAGATTTAATACATCATAGTATTTATATTTATAATTTTTAGACATTAAATAAATTAAATTATATATGACACCATGATGGTGCAACGATTACCTCATTATTTAACGATTTAAATAAAATGAAAAGATAATGTAAAATATAAGACCTACACATGTCAAAAACTTATTGGAAGGGTTTATTTCGAACCCTTATCACCTTATCCTATAAATACATCAATTTGGAACTTTTAAAATCCGAAACTCATTTGAAAAGAAAGTAACATTTTATACCTTTCCAAGAGTGCCCCTCCTCTCCTCTTATAAAAGGACCCCACCTCTACCTCCTTATCCACACCTCTCAAGCCATTGGATAGGCCAATATCTTCTCATTTTGTCTCTCCACATCCCTATCCTAATCCTATAATCCTTACCTTAGGCAGGAATCTCTTCAAGTAACCCTTTTGGTTCAAACCAAAGGGAGTTACCTGATTTAAAGGTAATGTCTTCACTCGTGTTCTTTTGTTTTATTTTGCTTCTCCAACCCCATAAACTCTTTTTATTAATTTATTTTGTAACAAAAACAGTACCTTAAATATACAAGGACGTTTTTATAAGAATTATTCTAGCTACACTTACACACACCTTCATCTAATGGTTAAAGAACATACGGTTTCTGTGGATGGTGAATTTCCGCCTCACGAAACGATGATTGTTAAATCTTCTTTTAACACCTTTAAAGATGTCCATTATGATGTCAATATATTTATTTATGATATATAATATGTTTATGTTTTCCTTATTCTTCTGTATTTTTCATTTATGGCATACCTTTATGGTTTTTATTATGGGTAAACGTGATATCTTCATTTTAGGAAGTGCGGACTACCGCCCCCTCAAAGTGATTTGATTCGTTAATGCCTTATGTGGGACGTATAAAGGATAGATTTAATGATATTATATATGATATTATACTGTAATTATAATATAACTTTATATCATTATGATTTCACTCCATTAAGTAAGAAATAGAAATGAAAGTAGTGTTCCTGCATACGTACGGATTACCGTCTTCATGAACGGTGCATTTCATTTATTACATCTAAATGTTATGTAATATTATAGATGCATGTATATACTGGATATATATGATATATATGATATCTACATCATGAATATAATTCTAGATATAATGTATATTTTACCCCATGAACAACTTGTAATTATAAAGAGTTTATTTTTGACTCAAGTACCAATGATCGACAAAATGACCATTATTAACATAAATAATTACATAGTGTTCATAACATGGTAATAAGTGATATAAAAAGAATAATAAACTTGAAAAATGTTCTTACGAAAGTAGAAATTAACTCACGTTTATTATTCTGGAGGTTAAAGAACTATTGAGTCAAGTCGGACCCGAGGTATGGGACTTCGTCTCAATCTCCTTTCATTGAGGCATATTTTCTTTTATAAACAATTTTCCTTTATAAGGTTTATAAACCCCTTTTAATTTCATGTTTATTAAAAAGGAATCTTTTTATACGAATCATTCTACTAAATGAAAAAAGGAATGTTTCTTTGTCGTACGTATGCGGCAACAACAACTTCTCCGCCGCCGTGAAAATTATTTGAGTTTCGGCCTCCTCTACAAGCCATAATTTTTTTAAATGAAAAATAAATACCATGTATTACTTTTCTTTAATTTTGGTATTGAAAATGGTTTTCATAATATTTTTATATCAATGTGTTGTATTGATATCTTGTGATTGAAAAGTGGAAATGTTATGTTTCCTTTATGCATGTTTTATGTGATACGATTATGTTATGGTTCTTGGGAATTATTATGAAGAAGAGTGGTTCCGTGATAAACTAAGGGTGGGTGAGCCTGATATAGCTCTCCAATGCATTGGGTAACGTGAAGGAGTTAAAATTTAAGTTTTCTTCGAAGAGATTTAGGGAATATACTATGCTGGGTATTCCAAACGTAACCATGAGGGTTACTACCTACGTAAGAATGTTGTGAATGTCTCAAGTTACCTTTATGTCTTATGATTTCTATGATTTATTCATGATTTGATGAGTTATGTTAAAATTCTTATGTTTTATGAGTAAAGTATGATTTTATATGTGGAATAATGTTTTCTTTTTGTACTTTTATATCCCTTACTGAGCTTTTTATGCTCATCCCAAGTTTTTGAAATATTTTTCACAGGTCAAGGGAAAGGCACATGATGTGATGATAGTATCAAGGAAGTGTCAAGAAAGAATCCATGTTTTATTTTAAATATGTTTCCGTTGATGGGAAAAATGAGTACTATCTTTTATGTAACCACTTTGTTTAAATGTGGAATGTAATGCTTGTTTTATGATCTAATTCTCTAAAACTATAAACCTGAAAAGATCCTCAACGTGTATTCTTGAAGTAACTCAAGATTAAGTAATGTTTAAGGCTGGGGCCTTATACCTGACTCCATCTCGGAATTTCCTACTAAAGGGATAATACTCTTGTGGATGGAAACGATACTTGACCCTCAGGGGAACCAACAAGGGGAACTAACCCAAATGAAACCTTCACAAGGAATGGTGGACAAGGGGATCAAGCTATGTAATGAGAAGTACATGATGTGTAGGAGGGTCACATGTCGTGTCTTATGACCCCAAGTACTGCCTGTGTACAACGACCTATGTCGTAATTCTTGTTGGGTAGAATAATGTATACACGGTGTGTAAGATAATGACTTGTCATGTTCCACTATCTAGGGAAGACTCCATGTATGCTGGCCATGTTCCTATACATGGATTTAACCCATTTTCCCCAGACCGTGTTCCGATACATGGGGTTTCTCGCATATCTGGCCGTGTCTGGCCGTGTGGTGGATTACATGTTGTGTACTCTACCCCATGTCCATTCATCTTCTGAGATACATGCCGAGTACGCATAAGGACCCACACGCCATGTGACAATGGTCAAATGCCATGTCTATGCTTCCTACCACACAGAATGCCAGCTACCACTGGGTGGAGTCCACATGACATGTCTTCTAGAGTCACATCTTGTTCCCCATCATGTGGAGTGCGCAAACCCTATCCACCACCGTGCTGGTCCCACACGGTGTGTTCATCGAAGAACACATTGTGTTCTTTAGAAAATTACCGAATGTGATGTTTTTGTTCCGGTGATTTGGGTGATGATCAAACTTCGATATGGCCATCCAATTTATACAAAAATAAATGGTTGAGGTCGCCCCAAGACCATGAAGCTTCTTCCATTGGAATCATACATCTGATTGGCCCTGAAAACATGTATCGATCCACCCGCAAGAAGAACACTCGACGAACAAAATATTTCGAACCATTTCAATTCGTCTGGATCCATTATCGTAGAACCTTAATTGAGTTTCCACGAAGTCATATATCCAATTTTAGATCGTTGTATTGAAAAATGGATTCACAATGATCCATTTTTCATCACCCCACAAAAAATGCTACGAACACATGGAAAAGGGGGAAGAAATCCAGTAAATGAAAGGTGGAATGAACCACCGTCATCATTTATCATAGTGTCAATCCACTCCTGTTAGTTGGATTAAACAAGTATAATAAAAATAAATAATTAATCTATCATGGATTAATTCCCTGAATCCAAAATCCCTGAAAGAAATAAAAAATAACACCCTTCTATAAGAACACATGATCCGCAGATCAACTTATTTATGGGTTGATCCACATTCATCTTTTAATCCATGAATGGGGAAGAAATGAATAAAAAACAAACCTGTACCTCGATTCTGTTGAATAATGGTCACTGTTTCACATTCATTGGTGAGGTTCATCAAATCCGATATGCATTGAGTGATAGCTCGGTTGTCATCTACCAACATCTTCTCCTCGAAATCTCCAAGGACAATCATCAATTCATTGATTTATACACCTAATCCTACGAATTATCCATAAGAATTCATGTAATGGCCCGGACCTCTCTGGTCCATTACTTTGTGAAAATGTGGTGTTGGAGGTGTTCCGGGAGGTCAAGGTGACTTATCCCCAACACTTTGCCGAATTTCCAGTTCTGTGAACAGTGTTTCTATCGGTGAGGTTCAGTGAACAATGTTTCTATCGGTGAGGTTCTATCGGTGGACTTCTAACGGTAGACTTGAACAGTGTTTCTAGAACAGTAACCTTCTAACGGTGACCTTATAAGGGTAGACTTGAACAGTGTTTCCAGAACGGTAACCTTCTAACGGTGACCTTATAACGGTAGACTTGAACAATGTTTCCAGAACGGTAACCTTCTAACGGTGACCTTAAAATGGTATACTTGAAAACTGTTTCCAGAACGGTAACCTTCCAAAGGTGACCTTATAACGGTAGACTAGAACAGTGTTTCCAGAATGGAAACCTTCTAACAGTGACCTTATAATGGTAGACTTGAACAGTGTTTCCAGAATGGTAACCTTCTAACGGTGACCTTATAACGGTAGACTTGAACAGTGTTTCCAGAACGGTAACCTTCTAATGGTGAACTTCTAACGGTGGACTAGAACAGTGTTTCCAGAATGGTAACCTTCTAATGATGAACATCTAACGGTAGACTTGAACAGTGTTTCTAGAATGGTAACCTTCTAACGGTGACCTTTTCTTTACTTTGCCAAATTTTGAGTATGTGAACAGTGTTTCCATCTTCCTACAATTTCGCCCCTTTGACGTTTCATTTGATGTAAAATACATTTAAAGCCTTGTTTTAAGGACTCATAAGGCTAATTCAAATTCCATAAATCATATATTAATTATTCCTAAGGCCTGGATGTATTTACTAGGTCAAACCTCATGGGTTAATGCGATCCTTTTTTAATGGAGAATTAACCGGATCTTAAACCGTCGCCTCGTTAAATCTTCAAAAAAGAACCAGATATCATTCTCCCTTTTTCTTCCTCCTTGTTCTCAGCTATGAGACACGAGAACCTTTCAATCATTTCCGTAGGCATTTCACAATCAAATCCTAATCCTCTGATTGGTTCCTCTCTATTTTGGATGCAACCGAGTTGTGTCGGTCAATCTTCCCAATAAGGTATGTTTTATCGTCGTTCCTTTGGGGATCATCTTCTCTTGTTTCTCCCTTCCATATTATACCATGTAATTTCCAAGATTCTAATGGGGTTTTCTTGGGGTTGGTTGGTACTGTCATACCGTGGCATCCTCTGGTGGATGTAGTTGTCGTGAGAGGAGGATTGTGACCCGTTGTGTGGATAAAGGATCTCAAGAACTCTTCGAGGTAGGGGATTCAAGGATTCTCTAATTTTATATGTGAAATCGTAGAATTATAATGATTTAGTCCTTTGGATCATAATGAAATTGACCTAATTAAATACTTGAACCGGATTAAAAGAATTGGTTGATCGCATGTTGTTGCTTTGTACCGTGATAACAGTTTGCCTCATGTTTTGATAGATAGAGTGATATCTATGTTTTCTTTGATTAGTTGTTCGTTATTGATGGAAATTGATAATGAATGTAAAGCCGAAATTAATTGTTAATTAATTGGATAAAAATAAAGAGGCATGTAAATGAATCCAGTTGTTTCCATTGTTGTAGTTGTTCTAATTTGATGATAATAAAATTGGCATAGTAAGCATGTTAAACCATTTGTGATAGCTTACTAATTAGTTTTTCTGGAATTGGAACGTACGGATTGAATCTATTGATTCAATATGGATTAAAGAATCACTTCTTTGATAATTTCTAAAAGGGTTCTGAGTTACCCTCTTGTTTGTTAAAGGGCCAATAGCCCATGGTTGTGATTGTTGTTTTCCTGCTGCTTATGTTGTGATGTGACCCTGGAGGGGTGTTGTGATATGTGGGGCCATGGAGGCCTTGTGGTTGTAGCAGCGGATGACACCTAGTGTGGCAAGATGCATCAGTTCATGCATGTGGGTGTCGGGGAGGACACCAGGGGTGATGGAATGGGATGGATGTGGTTGCTGGATGCTTGTGGATTCTTTGAATGTTTATCTTCTTTGCTTTTCCCCAATACTCAAGGCAGCTGGTCTTTCTTACCCTTCTTCCGAAAGAGGCAAAGATGCGCGGGGTATTCCACGTGCTTTCCGTGTTTAGCCTCTCGAGGGAGAATGGGTCTATGCTCTTTCTATAGGCGGCAAAGACTCGACGAGTAGTATATCTACTCACTGTGTTGAGCCTCCTTTGTGTTTAGTAGCATAGGATGCTCTTCTAGAATGCCTGGGAATATGGGAAAGTAATTCTATAATGAATGATTGATTAAATGGTGAAAATCCACAGGGATGGAGATACTAGAATTCAAAGGTGATGTGAATCATAAAAGGAGTAGTTGATTTTTTTTAAATGTGATGTCAATTCAGTTTAATATGGAATTGTTCATGGTTAATAAATATTTAAATAATTAATTAACATACAGTGAAACTGATAAAATGAGAATAGAGTAAACTAATAAATCTCTTCAAATTTTTTTGTGCTTATAGGATAACTAGTCTTAGAAGTAGCATCCCGGACTCTGAGAGACGTTAGCTGCAGTTGTATCTAAGACTAGGTAATTCCCATAGTGTGGATGTGAGTTATATATATATTCTGTACTTTTTGTGTTTCTATATGCTACTCCACCTTGTCGGTAAGGGAAACTTACACCCTAGGGATTCTTAGCCCTGGGGGGTGTTTCCCCAACATTCTGATGGGAGGTTGAATGGATGACTACCCCCTTTGAACCTGCTCTCTTCTCTTGGTAGATCTTTGTGCTGGTAGGGACAGTGGTTAGTTTTACCCATATATGTGTGTAGAGGGCTGTAATGGCTTGTGGTTATTTCACACACATATATATTCTGGATATAGTATCCTATGGACTACTATAGGTGTAAAATGTATTGGTTGTGATGGCTTGAGGATCCATACTCGGTGTATGGGCTATAATGGCTTGAGGTATAATACCCAATGTTTGATACATGTTATGCGGGCTGTGGTGGCTCCCAGAACATACCTGGTAACTTTGGATTGTGAGGATGGTGTGGTGCTTCACCCAGGTGTCTGCGGGCAAGCCTTTATGGTGCACAAGGTGCAGATTGTGGAGCTTAGCCCAGGTGTCGGCGGGCAAGCCTTTGGAGAGAGATGCACAAGACGTGTGTCATTGGGGAAAAGCGGAAAACCAGTGGGTAAGTAGTAGCAGGGTATCCTTGATATTTTTCATTATATTCTATATTCTTGTATGCGTTACTTGGTGAGAGTATACATGGTGAGGTTGGGAACTTAGTATACCTGTTTAGGTGATGAGTTAGTTTCACTTGTTGTTCACTGGGCTTTAGCATGCTTTATTTATTTTTGCACGAGAGGCTTGGGGAGGATCCTACCGAGTATACTGTTATACACACCCTATGTATATATAAACTAATTTTCTGGTCACTTGGAGCAGGTTGGAGATCAAGCTGGTTACTACTAGCTTGTGGTTAGAGGAGGAGCTGTTCGGGCTTGTGGTCACTGTATTTTTACTTTCTTTTGGGTACATTTAGTTTCCCCTTTCAGTTGTAGTACTTTTGCATGACATTTCATATATTTACTTGGGTTTCTTTTATATTTCAGTTCTAAGTTGGAGTTGATTGGTGTCTATATTATCTCTCTCTTCTGCATGTGTTCTCTTAGAGGGTAATGCCTCCCGTTTGTGTGTTTATTATACCCTCGGTGGTAGTCGTAAACCCGAGGCCTACTAGAGGTGGGACTCGGGGTCATTATCTCTCTTCTCACATTTTCGGCCCAGGAGGGGTACACTTTGTGGGGAGGGGGTCGTGACAGAGTGGAATCAGAGGTCTGGTTGAGGGATATGATGAAGTTTGGAGTTAGGCACAGGTGAGGATGCATGGGATGGTAGGGCAACGGTGTCATTCATGTTTAGCAAGTGGGGTAAACACTTGAGACCAGTAGAGACATAGGAATTTGGGGCCCCCTATGATCTATTGCACGAGACTTTAAGTTTACGATGACTACTAAACAAGTTGATACTGGTTGCAGGGTAGAGACCTAGGAAAGGATCATTCATCATTCTTCTTTGCGCCTGTGTTTGAATGGGTATACCTTGGGATAGGTTAACCTAAAAATTAATAAAACAAAAAAAATTAATTTATTAATGTTGAGTCTTCCATATTCCAGGTTTAGGATCTCTAATAGTTGTTATTTTACAGGTATGGCTCCAGGTCGACGTCCTCGTCAGGTTTGCAGAGAAGATGTGCAATAGGCTGTTCCAGCAGATCGTCGTCGGGTAGGGGTTGACAACGATGACACTTGGAGGAAGACACTCCGAGATTTTCAGCGCCAGAGTCTACAGAAGTACGAGGGCTCCATTTCAGATGCAGTCACCGAAGCCTGGTTGGAGGAGGTCGAGATAGGCTTCAGTTCGATTCGTGCTCGGAAGGAACACTTGGTGTCCTTGGTTGTGACGATGCTGCGTGGAGTAGCAAGGAAGTGGTGGTTCTTGTTCCTTGGGGATTGTGAGGAGTCAGCGATCTCATGGGAGGAGTTTCGAGACAGGTTTAGAGTTGAGTTTCATTCATCAACTTCGAAGGCGTCCAGTCGCCAGGAGCTTCATACCCTTCGACAGGGTACCTCTAGTGTTCGAGAGTTTGGAATCCGTTTCAGGAACAATCTATGATATGCTTCATACCTGTTACCAGATGAGGAGGCCAGGGCGAGGAATTTCGAGGGGGCTTTGTATCCAGAGATCCAGCGCCAGGTCACCCCATTTATGCTGAAGACATATCTTGATGTGCTGGTGAGGGAAGAGCTTGTTGAGAGGACTTTGGCCAGGACCGGATCGTCACGAAAGGGGAATCGTCATGATTCCTCACGAAGTAGAGCTGTGGTCCGGGGTTCCCGGTTTTCAGGGCAGAAGAGTTTCCATTCACCTGGGGGTAGGTCCCAGCCCTTCCCATCTCGTTTCTCCGGAGGCAACAACTCTCATGCCTATGACAACGGATCAGGCGTTTTTTTCTTGTGGTGGTCATGGTCATCAGCAGCGGGAGTGCCTGAATTTTTGGAGCAGTCATCGTGCACCGGAAGCTCCACTCCAGGTTCCTCCATTAAGGTAGTTCCAGCTGATGCAGCAGCACCAGGTTGCACCAGCTTTAGATCACCATAGGGTAGATGGAGCAGGCAGAGGATAGCCCCAGGACACTCCCCGTCCTCATAGAGCAGAGCGCGTCCGTGGTGGTGGTCATCATCAGGGTCAGAGAGGCCGTGGAGGAGGTCGTGGTCAGCTTCATGCTCTAGAATTTCCATCCCCAGGCAAGCCAGATGCTGTTCGAGGTACCCTTTGCTTGTTTTATACCTTGGTTTATGCCTTGTTTGATTCAGGATCAACAAACTCCTTCATATCACCTACCCTTGTCCATGATTTGGGACTTGAGGTAGAGAGGCTTCCAGTGCCCTTGGAGTTGACTACGCCAGTTGGAGGTCAAGCCGACTTATTTGAAGTATGTAGATACTGTGAGCTAGTGTTGGGGCAACACCACTCTTGGGGAGATTTACTATGTTTACGAATACAACCATATGAAGTCATACTCGGCATGGATTGGTTGTATTCGGTGCAGGATATTGTGGATTGATATAGGAATAAGGTCGTTTTCTTTGATGAAGATGGAGATAAAGTGGTGTTTGTTGGTGAGAGAGATCCTTGGATGGGTCATAGACGAGTTTCATCCTTATCATCCATGATGGATGAGATGATGCTGAGTTCTTCAGAGGTTCATTAGTTGGCGTTTCCTAGGGACATAGAGGAGTACCCTTATGTCTTTACAGAAGAGGTTGTAGCATTACCCCCTCGACAAGAGATCGAGTTTGGGATCAAGCTACAGCCAGGAGAGTCTCCTATCTCTATGTCTCCATATAGGATGGCCCCTTCTGAGTTACGAGAGCTACGTATACAGCTTGATGGTCTGTTACAGTGCGTTTTTGTTCGGCCAAGTGTGTCACCATGGGGGGAACTAGTTTTGTTTGTGAAAAAGGCTGACGACAGTTTTTGGTTGTGCGTCGATTATCGTTGATTAAACAAAGTGACAATAAATAACCGCTATCATCTCCCGCGGATTGATGACTTATTCGATCAAATGAATGGTGCAAGTTGGTTCTCAATGATTGACTTGCGGCCAGGATATCATCAGATGCATGTAAAGGGTAAGGATATCCCGAAGACTGCTTTCCGTTTTCGTCATGGGCATTATGAGTTTGTTGTCATGCCATTCGGTGTGACGAATGCTCCAGCTATTTTCATGGGGTTGATGAATGCTGCGTTCCGTGAATTCCTGGACAATTTTGTTGTGGTTTTCATCGATGACATCCTTGTGTACTCCATATCTGACAAAGAGAATGCAGAGCATCTACGAGCCATTTTGGGAGTTCTTCGCCAACATCAGTTGTTTGGGAAGTTGTTGAAGTGTGAGTTTTGGGATTGAGAAGTTCGTTTCTTGGGGCATGTTGTGTCCCAACAGGGAGTAGCTGTGGATCCGTCGAAGATAGAATCAGTGGTGTCTTGGGTAGCCCCCAAGACCATGTCAGAGGTGCGAAGTTTCCTTGGTATCGTAGGTTATTATAGGAGGTTTGTAGCCAATTTCTCATGAGTTGCGACTCCTTTGACAGCTTTTACCAGGAAGGATCAAGCGTTCATATGGACTGATCAATGTTAGGCAGCTTTCGAGTATCTAAAGGAGAAGTTGGTAAGTGCTCATGTACTTTGTCTTCCAGCGGAGGGAGTCCAGTTTGATGTTTTCTGTGATACTTCACATCTAGGGCTAGGTTGTGTTCTCATGCAACAGAGGTTAGTTGCTCATTATGGGTCTCGACAGTTGCGTCCCCATGAACGCAACTATGACACCCATGATCTTGAGTTGGTAGCCGTGGTGTTTGCTATGAAGTTGTGGAGACATTACCTCATTGGTGATCAATTTGTGGTTTTGACCGATCATAAGAGTTTGAGGTATGTTTTCTCCCAACGTGACTTGAACTTGCGGCAGCATCGGTGGATGGAGTTATTGAAGGAATACAACTTTGAAATATCATATACATCTGGAAAGGGAATGTTGTAGCTGATGCACTGAGCCGAAAGTAACGTAATGATGTTGTCCGTGAATCTGGTGATTCCTGGAGAGTGATGGAAGAGCTATCAGCTTTGCATCTTAATATGGGAGAAGTTGGCGGTAGAGGTTGTCTTTTCCAGATGACGGTGCAGTCATCCCTGATGCAGAATTTGGAAGAGTCTCAGTTGGGTGATCTAGAGGTGGATGTTTGGAGAGACAGATTTGTTTGTGGTGAGGCCCCTGATGGTTGGTCGGAGGATGAACAACACCGAGTGTTGTATCATGTCATGATTTTTTTCCCTTGGCGATGCGTGAGATGGTTCTCGGAGAGTTCCATAATTCTCCCTTGGAAGTAAATCTTGGTGTGACAAAGATGTACAGATCCTTGAGGAGTCAGTTTTGGTGGCCTGGGCTGAAGCGTGCGGTTGTAGAGTGTGTGTCTCGGTGTTTAGTCTGCCAGAAGGTGAAGGCCGAACACCGTGTTCCTGGTGGTCTTCTCCAGCATTTAGAGATTCCTCAGTGGAAGTGGTAGGACATCTCAATGGAATTTGTTACAGGTTTACCTCGAGCTCCGGGAGGACATGATTCTATATGTGTGGTAGTGGATTGTTTAACAAAATCGGCCCACTTTATAGCGATCAAGGAGTCGAGCTCAGTGGATGTTTTGTCGAGTTAGTATCTGGAGGAGGTGGTGAGACTTCATGGAGTACCTAGGATGATAATTTCTGATCGATATCCTTGTTTTACCTCCAGGGTGTGGAGAGGTCTCCAACATGCTTTTGGCTCTCAACTGTGCCTTAACACTGCTTTTCATCCTCAAACGGACGGTCAGATAGAGCAAACCATCCAGACTCTTGAAGACATGTTGCACTCTTGTGTTCTTTATTTTGGAGGTTCATGGATGAAGCACTTACCCTTGGTAGAGTTCCCTTACAATAATAGTTTTCACTCTACCATCGGTATGTCGCCATTTGAAGCCTTGTATGGCCGGCTATGCCATTCTCCGTTGTGTTGGACTGGGGTTGGAGAGTCAGCAATTCTCGGACCAGAACTAGTGCAGAATACAACAGAGATGGTTTAGGTGATTCGTGAGAGGATGAAGACAAAGCAAGATCATCAGAAATCATATTCTGATCAAAGAAGGAGACCCTTAGAGTTTAATGTTGGGGATCATGTGTTTCTGAAGGTGACTCCCCGTCATGGGCAGCGAAGGTTTGGTCGTGGAAGTAAGCCTTCTCCTCGGTTTGTTGGGCCTTTCGAGGTGTTATCTCATGTTGGAGCTGTGGCGTATCGAGTAGCACTTCCCCCTCATATGAGTCAGATACATGATGTTTTCCATGTATCACAGCTCTGTCGTTATCTTCATGATGAATCTCATGTTATCGATTGGGGAGAGATCGATATTGATGATGATGCAACCTTTGAGGAGTGACCTGTGAAGATCCAAGACCGCAAGGAGAAGGTGTTGCGTGGTAATTCTATCCCCATAGTTCATGTCTTGTGGAGACACTGTGGCATGGAGGAGAGTACCTGGGAGCGTGAGTCATAGATACGTGCTCAGTACCCAGAGTTGTTTAATGTTTAACTTTTTTCATGTAATGATGTTTCATTTTGTGGTTAGACCTTTCATGTTTTATTTATGTACCTTTGATGTGATGTTATGATTGAATTGTTTGAATATGGATTGTTTGTTCCCATACTCTCGGATGTCGTTGTTTTGTTCCGGCTTTCGAACAACTCATGGTGGTTTTCCCTTGAGAGGTATCTTATGGGGTGGTTGTTCAGACCCCTCTTTTCTTTTGGGTTGGTTTTTAATTCTCGAGGATGATAATGTTTTGAGAGGTATCTAATGTAATGGCCTAGACCTCTACGGTCCATTACTTTGTGAAAATGCGGTGTTGGAGGTGTTCCGGGAGGTCAAGGTGACTTATCCCCAACACTTTGCTTAATTTCTAGTTCTGTGAACAATGTCTCTATCGGTGAGGTTTAGTGAACAGTGTTTCTATCGGTGAGGTTCTATCGGTGGACTTCTAATGGTAGAATTGAACAGTGTTTCTAGAATGGTATCCATCTAATGGTGACCTTATAATGGCAGACTTGAACAGTGTTTACAGAACGGTAACCTTCTAACGGTGACCTTATAACGGTAGACTTGAACAGTGTTTCCAGAAGGGTAACCTTCTAACGGTGACCTTATAAAGGTAGACTTGAACAATGTTTCCAGAATGGTAACCTTCTAACATTGACCTTATAACGGTAGACTTGAATAGTGTTTCCAGAACGGTAACCTTCTAACAGTGACCTTATAACGGTAGACTTGAACAATGTTTTTAGAACGATAACCTTCTAACGGTGACCTTATAACGGTAGACTTGAACAGTGTTTCCAGAACGGTAACCTTCTAACGGTGGCCTTCTAACGGTGGACTTGAACAGTGTTTCCAGAACGGTAACCTTCTAACGATGACCATCTAACGGTAGACTTGAACAATGTTTCCAGAACGGTAACCTTCTAACGGTGACCTTTTCTTTCCTTTGCCAAATTTTGAGTATGTGAACAGTGTTTCCAGCTTCCTACTGTTTCACCCCTTTGACATTTCCATTGATATAAAATACATTTAAAGCCTTGTTTTAAGGACTCTTAAGGCCGATTCATATTCCATAAATCCTATATTAATTATTTCTAAGTCTTGGATGTATTTACTTGGTCAAACTGCATGGGTTAATGTGATCCATTTTTAATGGAGAATTAACCGGATCTTAAACCGTCGCCTCGTTAAATCTTCAAAAAAGAACCAGATATCATTCTCCCTTGTTCTTCCTCCTTGTTCTCAGCTATGAGACATGAGAACCTTTCAATCATTCCTGTAGGCGTTTCACAATCAAATCCAAATCCTCAGATTGGTTCCTCTCTATTTTGGATGCAACCAAGCTGTGTCGGTCAATCTTCCCAATAAGGTATGTTTTATCATCGTTCCTTTTGGGATCATCTTCTCTTGTTTCTCCCTTCCATATTATACCTTCTAATTTCTAATATTCTAATGGGTTTTTTCTTGGGGTTGGTTGGTACTATCATACCGTGGCATCCTCTGGTGGATGTAGTTGTCGTGAGAGGAGGATTGTGACCCGTTGTGTGGATAAAGGACGTCAAGAACTCTTCTGGGTAGGGGATTCATGGCTTCTCTAATTGTATATGTGAAATCGTAGAATTAGCATGATCTATTCCTTTGGATCATAATGAAATTGACCTAATTAAATACTTGAACTGGATTAAAATAATTGGTTGATCGCATGTTGTTGCTTTGTACCGTGATAACAGTTTGCCTCATGTTTTGCTAGATAGAGTGATATCTATGTTTTCTTTGATTAGTTGTTCATTCTTGATGGAAATTGATAATGAACTTAAAGTTGGAATTAATTTTAAATTAATTGTCTAAAGATAAAGAGGCATGTAAATGAATCCGGTTGTTTCCATTGTTGTAGTTGTTCTAATTTGATGATAATCGAATTGGCATAGTAAGAATGTTAAACCTTTTGTGATAGATTACTGATTAGTTTTTCCAGAATTGGAACCTACGGATTGAATCCGTTGATTCAATATGGATTAAAGAATCTCTTATTTGATAATTTCTAAAAGGGTTCTGAGTTACCCTCTTGTTTGTTAAAGGGCCAAGAGCCCATGGTTGTGATTGTTGTTTTCCTGCTGCTTGTGCTGTGATGTGACCCTGGAGGGGTGTTGTGATATGTGGAGGCATGGAGGCCTTGTGGTTGTGGAAGTGGATGACGCCTAGAGTGGCGAGATGCATTAGTTTATGCATGTGGGTGTCGGGGAGGACACCAGGGGTGATTGAATGGGATTGATGTGGTTGCTGGATGCTTGTGGATTCTTTGAATGTTTATCTGCTTTTCTTTTCCCCACTGCTCAAGGCAGCTGGTCTTGCTTACCCTTCTTCCGAGGGAGGCGAAGACGCACGGGGTATGCCACGTGATTTCCGTGTTTAGCCTCTCGAGGGAGAATAGGTATATGCTCTTTCTATAGGCGGAAAAGACTAGACGAGTAGTATATCTACTCACTATATTGATCCTCCTTTGTGTTTAGTAGCATAGAATGATTTTCTAGAATTCTTGGGAATATGGGAAAGTAATTCTGTAATGAAAGTTTGATTAAATGGTGAAAATCCATGGGGATGGAGATACAAGAATTTAAAGGTGATGTGAATCTTAAAATGAGGAGTTGATTTTTTTTGAATGTGATGCCAATTCAGTTTAATGTGGAATTGTTCATGGTTAATTAATTTTTAATTAATTAATTAACGTATATTGGAACTGATAATATGAGAATGGAGTAAACTAATAATTCTCTACAAATGTTTGTGTGCTTATAGGATACATAGTCTTAGAAGTAGCAGCCTGAAGTCTGAGAGACGTTAGTTGGAGTTGTATCTAAGACTTGCAGCCCCTCCTCCCCCTTATAAAAGGAGACCATTTATATCCAATTCCTCACACATCTCAATCCATTTGGCTCATCCAAAATCTACCCAGTTAAGATCCCTACATCACTCTCTTCCTCCTAGAATCCTTACCTTATGTAGAAGGCACTTCAACAAACCATTTTGGTTCAAACCAAAAGGAGTTACCCAAATTAAAGGTAATAGTATATCTTAACTTCTTTTCATTTATTTTACTTGTCCAACCCCTAAACTCGTTTTATTCCTTTATTTAATAACAACACCAGTATCCTAAATACACAAGGATGTTTTTATGAGAAGGATTATAAATTCACTTACACACACCTCCATCTAATGGGTGAAGAACATACTGTTTCTGTGGATGGAAAACTAACACCTCAAGAAACGATGATTGTTCGATTATCTCCTACCGCCTTTCATGGTGGACATTAAGATGGAAATGTATTTATATATGATATATATTAAGTTTATTTTTTCTTTATGCTTCTATATTTCCCATTTATATCATACCTTTAGGGTTTCCATAATGGGTAAAATTGATAATTTCATTTGAGGAAGTGCGGACTACCGCCCCCTCAAAGTGATATGACTCGTCAATTCCATATTTGGGGTGTATAAAAGATGGAGTTAACCATATTTTTTGATAATATACTGTAATTATAATATACCAATGTATCATTATGTTTTAATTGAATTAAAATAAGAAATATAAACGAAAGTAGCGTTCATGCGTACGTACGACTTACCCTCTCCATAAACGGTGCATTTCATTTCATACCTCCAAATGATATATAATATTATATATATATATATATATACTAGATATATATGATATATATGATATAAATGATATCTAAATAATTAATATCATTCTGGATATAATGAACTTTTGACCATATGAACAACCTGTAACTATATGGTGTTCATTTTTGACTCAAGAACCAAATATCGAAAAAATGAACATTATTAACTTGAATGATTACATAATGTTTATAACATGGTAATAAGTGATATAAAAGGAATAATAAACTTGAAAAATGTTATTAAGAAAGTATAAATTGACTTTATTTTATTATTTAGAATATTAAAGAACGAACGGGTCCAGTCAGACACAAGGTAAGGGACTTCGTCTTAATCTCCTTTCATTGAGGCATATTTTGGTTTAATACACAACATTATTTTATACGCTATATAAAAAAACTTGAATTTTAAAAGGGAATCTTTTTCTACGAAGTGTTTTACTAAATGAAAAAAAGGAATATTTCTTTTAACATAAGTGGTGACAACGGCCTTTCCGCCGCCGCGAGTATTATTTGTTATTTGGTTTCCTTAACAAGCCGTAATGTTTTTTTCAAGAAAAATAAATACCATATACTATTTTTGTATTTTTGTATTGAAAATGGTTTTGATAATGGATTTTTATGTCAAACTATTTATGTGATATATTGGGACTAAAATTTGGAAATTTTTTCTTTCCTTTATATTTGTTTTATGTGTTATGATTTTATAATGGTACTTAGACATTGGACAGGTGGTTATGTGATAAACCAAATGACTTGTGGTGTTGTGATAAACCAAGATGGGTGGTTATGTTATAACCTCCAATGCATTGGGTATGGAATTCGGTCGTATGGAAATTCCATTTAGTGATATGTGTGGAAGTCGACTGTATGGTTATTCCATTTAAGTACATTTATGTCCCAAGTTACCTTTATATGTTATGTGTAATTTATATGGGTTTTATGGTAATATTTTGGTAATAAAAGGGTAAGTAGTGATCTTTTATTGAGTTAAGAGTATTTACTACTTCATAAAGGTGAAAGGTATACTTATGTTAAAGTATTCATGGGACATAAAGAAGGTAAACACAATGAAGATCCTTTTTTCCACGTAATAACATGTGAGCATCTTCATCATGTATTATTTTAAAACAATGAAACATCCTGACTTACCATAAAAACTTATTGATTACATTCATGCTCCCTTATTCCTTATAGAATACTGGATATACTCCTTCCATCCAAAAATGTTGTAAACTCCAACAATGATGGAATATACAAATCATTAACCAGTTTCAAGGTAGTCAAGAATATCCAATATAATTTTTCCAAATCAATCATGTATTATTCCAAAATCACTACCTTAGAATCAAAACCATATTACGGTTTATATTTATCTCAACCATATATTTTCCAAAAATTTAACCTACTGTTGGGTCACTTTTCTTGGTTTCACACAATCTCAAGTCCTTAATGAAATAGTACTACAATACAATCCTTATATACTCTATAATTATTATAAAATTTACATAATTAATACAATACTCAAATGACACAATAATTTAATAACAACGTAAGAAATCTAATCATTACTATTCATATTTGGTAGTATCATAACTTTATTATTATCCAATAGCTGCATTTGGGGTATACTCTGGTGATTTGGACAATGATTTGCATAGTGTCCCAACTCTTTGCAGATGAAGCATTGTACATTTGAAACTTTTTTCTTACCCTTACAATCACATACTTGGTGTCCTTTTTCTCTAAACTTATAACAAACTCCCATTCCCTTCAAGCATTTACCAAGGTAATTCTTTCCACAGTTATCACATACGGGAAAATAATTCTTTTCCCTCTTCCCTTTATCCATCTTTATCTCTTCCATCCTTTTTTTCTCTTACTTCTTTTTCAAGCCATAGGACTCAGATAATTCATTACTTATCTTATTAACATAAGATACTATTTCTTAATTTGTTTAGAATACATGGGATAATATTTCCTTTCTAAATATTGACTTAATACCATGAAAGATATGATCGTTCTTACTCTTTGGATCATATGTATTACTAGAGTAAACATTTCTTCTACTAGAATCCATTTCTATACAATGGAATACACTAGGTTAGTTTATGAATTGCAATGAATAATTCCAAACTTATAAAATAACTAATGTAAATTGAACAGTTTATGGATATAATCTATAATCATAAAAAAATGTTTTCCTTGAGGAAGTATATACTCATAAACCCTTCATAATGGTTTATAAATAAAATGAGAATTATCCTAAGCATATCCCCCAGGAGTGTCGTAACCAAGAGTGCAACAAGGCCCATTTTCGTGCACTAGTTCCCATTCGAGTCTAGCTCAAAGAGGTGTTTTCCGGTTTTACCCCAAGGTACATCTGTGCTAGAGCCGCCTCTACTTGCTCTTATCTAGACTGGGATGTATTGCACGGAAAACTAACAAAATCTCTACAATACCAAAATTTTAGGAATTTATTCTATACTAATCCTCAATGTCTATCTTAGGGCTATGTGCTCTAATCCGAGTTTACCTAAATATAGTTTCCAAGGTTATTACTAAACTTCCTCTGATACCAAATATAAAGCCCCAACCCTAGTTATCCAGAGTCGGTGCATTATTTTAATACATTGACATGATTACAAGGAATTGAGTCCCGAAAGACTGATCAGTTTAGTAGTCTTGGAAAATAGGTAACATACATGAACGTTACATTACACTTTCTAACATAAAACACAAAAAAATAATCCTTTGAGAATGCCATTGTTCCCTTAACTTAACCCTAAATCTCAAACATGAAAAATTTCTTGTGATCCAGGGAAAATAAAACATAGAAATGGGTGAGCTCAGATGCTGAGTAAGTGTAACAATATAACGTGAACTTTCATAAATAAGAATACATATTTAAGGAAATGAATAAGACTAAAACAAAAGCCTTTTAAACATTAACTTCAGTATAATATGGAAAAGATAAAGCCAAATAATTCCATTTACTTATTCACATGGATATTTTACTAGTTGAAAAATTACATGCAATATCAATAACCACTTTCGTAATGATGGAATGCATAATTCCAGACTTTCATAACCACATAGTCAAGGCCTTGTGCCAAAACTACAAATAATATTTTTTCAAGGCCTTGTGGTAAGACACTATTTTGTCTCAGGAGACCTACCGATGCATTGATGAGCTAAAGTAGGCTCCACCCATCACATACTAAGTCCAATGCATTCTTTATATGAAAAGGTTTAAACATAACATAAACATTCCTATTAAAACTAGCATACGAAATGTCAATATGTTATCTATAAACCATGAATGGTATAAAAATTACACATCCAGAGTCAAATATATCACAAAACCTTCAATACAATATGGAATATTTGTATCATATTAAATCAACTTCAAACAAGTTTAAAATCCATCAAATGATATTGATATAGATGAAAATTATTTATAAAACTCTTTGAGAGAAATATCCCTTTTTCATGAAAGCATTTAAAAGTCACATAATTTAGAAAGGGGGAAATTTAATGATATTTTTGAATAGAAGTGTCCCAAACCACTTTGAAACTATTTAAAGGAATTAACATTTAAAAAACATTCATGTCCATATAGATAAATCCTTAATTTTTTTTTGAAAACATGGACATTAATGTGAATGATTTAGAGGAAATTTTTTTTAAAACATTTAAAATGATGTTTTAGTAAAAATTACCTTAAATGAGTCCCTTTTAAAACTCTTTCATGAAACATGGACATGGATAATAAATATTTCCTAGTAGATACTGACGTAATAACAATCTCAGATAATAAAGAGATCGTCAAAGTAACCCTTACCTTGTACTTTTCCTTGGTCGAGGGTAGGTTAACCTCCTATATAATGGTGAAATAATTGTTATTAAATTATAAAAGAATCATATACATTAATATGATATCAGATATGATCTCTTAACATTTCTTTGTTAATTATATCTTAGTATTATCGTCGTTTCGGGTGTTAACTGATTCATTTTCCTTTATATGCTTTGTTATTTAAGTAATGTTTGTTATGGATAGGATGTATTTTATTCATATTAAGAATGATATTAAGTCTTTAAACATTATTTTTAATCATCTAATGAAAATTAGTCTTGAATGGATTACGATGGGGAATTAATCTCATCGCTTTCGTGGAGATGATAATCCGTACATACGCACGAGCGAAAATATCATTCTATTGATATTAGTATAATATACAATTAGATTTTATATCATATATATAGAATAATTATCATGTTATATTAATTATTTACAACAATTACACATCATTATTATACAAATCAAAATAATAATGTACTGAATAACAATCACACAACTTAGTTGTAGTAAAAAAACAGATTTTTTCATTTAAATGAAATTTTACCACTTTTGTGAGTTGAATTTCACAAATCCAACATACATGGTTGTTATTAGTAAGTAAAATTTGGTACAACAAGATGAATATAATTTTTGGTGAATAGTAACTTTTGACTTTTATTTACAGCGGTTAAAGGTAAATTGGGTAATTCAAGGTAAAAATAATATTATAACAATAAAAAAATTACCTTAACACTTGTCCAAACCTTATTGGTTGAGTCATTTACGACCATGGGAATATTTTGGTGTATTTTGGGACCCCATTGAGCCACTTTAGAGTGATAATGACACTTTAGATTAATTAACATAAAGTAAAGGAAAAAATGAAAAAAACAAATATCTTTTAGTAAAATAATTTTTACAAGGGGTTATATAAATTATCATTTCGAATATAAATATTCATTGGAAAGATAAAATGATTTCATACATCATGGTATTATTTTATAATTTTTAGACATCATATAAATTAAATTAGTTATGACATAATAATGATGCAGTATTTACCACATTAATAAAAGATTTAAATAAATAAGATTATAAATATTAAAACAATATCCAAAACCTGTAAAATTATTATTGGATGATTTTATTTCGACCATGAGTCATCTTATATTCTACCTTAATTTACTTTTGACCTTTCTAAACCTAATATAATTATATCATAAAATAATATTATCACACTTTCCTAAAGAACCCCTCCTCCCCCTTATAAAAGGTGACCATTTCTATCTAATTCCTCACTCATCTCAAGCCTTTTGGCTCGTCCAATCTCTGCCAAATTAAGCTCCCTAAATACCTATATTCCTCCTAGAAACCTTACCTTAGGATGAAGGAAATTCAACAAACAAGTTTGGTTCAAACCAAATGGAGTTACCCAAATTAAAGGTAACTGTTTTTCTTAACTTCTTTTCTATTATTTTACTTATCAAACCCCTAAATTTTTTTTATTACTTTATTTTATAACAAAATCAGTATCCTCAACATACTAGGATGTTGTTATGAGACCTATTCTATCTACACTTACACACACCACCGTCTAATTGGTTAAGAACATACTGTTTCTGTGGATGGAAAACTAACACCTCATGAAAGGATTATTGTTCGATTATCTCCTACCACCTCTCATGGTGGCCATTAAGATGACACTATATTTATATATGATATATATTATGTTTATGTTTTCTTTATGATTATTTATTTTCCATTTATTTCATACCTTTATGGTTTCCATAATGGGTAAATGCGATAATTTCATTTGAGGAAGTGAAGACTACTGCCCCCTCAAAGTGATATGACCCGTTAATGCCATATGTGGGATGTATAAAGGATGGAGTTAATTATATTATATAATATTATAATTTAATTATAATATACCTATTTATCATTCTGTTTTAATTCAATTAAAATAATAAATAGAAATGAAAGAAGAGTTCATGCGTATGTAGGACTTACCGTCTCCATGAACGGTGCATTTCATTTCATACCTCCAAATGATATGTACTGTTATAAATATATATATATATACTGGATATATATGATATATATGATATATATGATATCTAAATAATGAATATTATTCTGGATATAATGAACTTTTGATCATGTGAACAACTTGTAACTATGTGGTGTTCGTTTGTGACTTAAGTACCAAATATCGACAAAATGAACATTATTAACATGAATGATTAAATAATGTTTATAACATGGAAGTAAGTGATATAAAAGGAATAATAAATGTTTAAAATATTCTTATGAAATTATAAATTATCAGTAGTTTATTATTCAGGATATTAAAGAATGAACAGGTCAAGTCGGACACAAGGTAAGGGAGTTCGTCTCAATATCCTTTTATTGAGGCATATTTTGTTTTAATACACAACCTTATTTTATAAGCTATATAAACACCCTTGAATTTTCAAAGGGAATATTTTTCTATGAATCATTTTACTAAATGACAAAAAGGAATGTTTCTTTTAATGTAAGCAGTGACAATTACCTTTCCACCTCTATGAGTATTATTTGTTCTTTGTCTTACTTAAAAAACTGTAATTTTTTTTCAAGGAATATAAATACCATATACTCTGTTATGTATTTTGTTATTGAAAATGGTTTTGATAATGTATTTTTTATGTCAATATATTTAAGTGATATATTGTGATTGAAATCTGGAAATTTTTTATTTCCTTTAATTTTGGTTTATGTCTTATTATTCTATAATGGTACTTTGACATTTGATGGGTGGTTATGTGATAAACCAAATGATGGGTGGTGTTGTGATAAACCAGGACGGGTGGTTACATTGTAACCTCCAATTCATTGGGTATGGATATCGGCCGTATGACTATTCCATTTAGTGATATGTGTGGAAGTCGACTGTATGGTTATTCCATTTAAGTATGTTTATGTCCTAAGTTACCTTTATATGTTATTTTTTCTTTATATGGGTTATATGGTAATCTTTTGGTTACAATTGGGTAAGTATTGATCTATTATTTAGTGAAGAGTATTTACTACTTCATAAAGGAGAACAATTTTACTTATGTTAAAGTATTTATGGTTTACTTGTTGTTTCGAAAAACTAATAGTTTTCCTTCATTGCGTATCCCTTACTGATCTTTTTATGCTCATCCCATGTTTTTGATATGTTTTTCAGAAGAAATAATGTGAAATAGTGTCAAGGATAGGATCAAAGAAAAGTCATGCTACCTTAAACATGGAACTAGACATGAATATTTTTTTTCAAGAGTTATTGTTTTTGAAAAAAATGGAAACTGATTAAAAGTGTCTACATTGTATTTATATTTTGAAATGAAATGTAATACTTATGGACTAATTCTCTAAAACTCTAATCCAGAAAATATCCTTAATGCGAATTATTCATTTAACTCATTATTATGCAATGTTTTAAGGTGGAGTCCTTATATTTGCAGCATAAAAAATATGAACTAAGTGTTGTTTATATGATTTACATGGAATGTATATTATAAAACCATCTTCCAACCTAGCCCATTCAACATTCATTGTGAATTAAAATAATTATTTGGGTTTTTATTTCTAGACGACCCAAATATCTCACAGTTTTTCCTAGTGAAAATAATTCATGTACACTAAATGTTTTTACAAGATACATACCTTTTAGTCTTTTATATCTATATTTAACTATCAGAACACCCTAATGGAGTCTCTAGATATTCTTCTTGTAAATTTAATATTTTACTAGTTATATTAGTGAGAATGAAAAAGTGAATCGAAGGATTTGAGGTTCATATTTAAAGAAAAAATTAAACAAAAATGAAAAATGAAAAATTCATATCATCAAAAAATGAATAATAAATATTAATTAATTGAATATATGTCTTCTTTGATACTACTTTAAGGCTCTGAGAAAAGAGGAAATTCCAATTCTTTATAACTAACTTGAATTTTTCTCACAATCAATGAATAATTTAAGGTGTACATGATACATAATGTCATGAAAAATAGAATTAATGTAGTTATTAATTGAATATTTTATTGGAATCAAGAATGTTGGATATGGACATAAATTTTATAATTAATTTAAAAATAGATTCATAATTACATTTATTTTAATTTTTTTGATGAATCTGATAATGTCTTCACATTGTACCATTGTTGCATCATAGGAATCAAGTGTAGATACCCTCAAGAGACTCTCCTAACATGCTTCCTAAAACTCCAAATATCCATATAGAAAACTAATTTTTATAGCATGTAAGATCATATTGCTTATGTTGTTCGTTGTTCATCTCCACATAAATCACTTTGGCTCATAGTACTCTCCCTATTCTCTCTAGAATCTAGAGCATTTTGGAGGATGATCTCTTTTCATTCAAGGGAGTGTTATATGAGATGATATCTCTAGTTATCGAAAGATTAGCTATAATTTATTTTACAAAATGATTAAAATGTACATGGCTTCATAGAATGTCTAATATAGGTCAAAGTACAAATCGGGTTGGAGAACAATAATTGCATAAGGGTATGTATTATTTTTCAAAACCCATGATGAACCCCATTCTAAATAATAATAGAATTATTTTTTAACTTAATAATAACTAAACTTAGTCTATCATACTCATTATTTATTTTTCTTTGAATAATTATTATTTACATAATAAAAAAATATGACTCAATTATTCACTAAAAAATAAATAAAAATTATATCCACAAATTAATGAATAAAAAATTATTAAATATCCAGCTGATAAATATTCTCTTGAATAACTAATTTCTTAATATATGTGACCAATTAAACATGAATAACTATTAAATATTATATGCGAATAATATTTATCTAACATGTTAAATTAATATATAATTTAACTTAATTACTAGATACACTTAGTGTGTGACCCTTTATGCCCCTTTCTTACGGGTATTAGATGGAATTTCCCAAAGTACAAGGTTAAAATTTGACAATATTCCAAGAAACCCATATATAAGGAAGTGAATGTCTCAAAGATATAAAACCTCATAAAACTGCATACTAATTAATGAGACCCATTTATCATGATATCTCTAATCAAGATGGTTTCATACCGATGCCATCAATCATTATGATCAATTTCTATTTGTTTGAATTTATTGAAATTAAATTTATGATAGGAAACCATGGACATTGTGAGAACACTAGTTTTTATGAAATATATTTTATGAATAAATTTTAATTTCATAGATATCTTGTATAATACTGACACCATGTTTTAATAAACCATGAAAATATACTAATATTATTATTTAAACACGACCATTATTAAAAACCATTATGAATAAGAAAATTTTATATATAAAGTATAATAGTTTTATATAATGAAAACATATTTATTAGAAATGTGATAATTTTTTTGTAATGTCTTTATATGTTTAGAAAATACTATTTACTCAAAAAACTATTTTTTATTTTATATTGTGAAAAAAATAAAAAGTAACTTTTGAAAATTTTATTAAACATTATTTGAAAAATGAACATAATTTTTTTAATTTAAATGTCATAATTAGCTTTGAATTAATTTTTTGGGTTTTTTTAGAAAGATTAATTTTTCATTGAGTAATGAAAATACTGGTTTTTATTAAAAACTAGCTTTTAATTCAAAGAATTGTAAATATAAATTTTATTTTAATATTATTTTAAAAGCAAAAATATATCAATAATATATATATTAATAAAATTTATATAATTATAATCAATTTCATTTTAATTTTTTATAGTAATTTAAAAATCTTTTGAAACTTTTCTATCTGGAAAACCACCTTTTCTTAATGTCTGTAGAATTAAATTTAAATTAATTTTTTCTAATATTTTGAATATAATTTGACATTACAGATTCCATATTTTTATTTATCACAATTTATATTATATAATAATCTTAACTAAATTTTTACCATATTTAATAGTAAAAATAGAAAAAAAATACCACAGTTAAAGTTAAAATGTGCTTACTAGGGGGAGGGGGATGTTAAAATAAAAATATGAGGTAAAAAAGGACCTATAAAATTATAAAAAAACAATTTTATGTCCATTTTATGGATTATAAACAATAAGTTTCTATAATGACCCATTTTGGAGCCTTTTATCATGTAAAAAACATGGGTACACTTTATTCTTTTCAAAACTTCTCTATGTGTCCTCTCCCCCACTTATAAATGGCCTCCGCTCTCTTTTAACCTTAACACTTCCAAAAAAAATTTAATTGGAGAATACATATGAAAGATAAATTCTATAATTCCCTCCCATAATCCTATAATACATAGTTTTTTCTTAATCCACACAAATAATGCTTTAAGTGTTAACGTAAAGATGATCTTTGAAGAAGAGGTAAAATTATTAAACTTAAATTTCTGTTTTTCTTTCTTCTTCAAACTTGTAAAATATTATTAATTTTTTTTGTATAATAACCAAATTATATCCCATATACTGATATTTTATTATGTTAATGCAATAACCAAAATCCATATCATCTTCCATCAAATGGGATGCAAAATCATCATTAATGTGTAAGAAAGACCATCACCTCACGAACCGATGTTATCCATTTTCCATAATCACCTCTCATAGATAGATATAATGATGGATTTAAGGTTTATATGGTATATTTAAAATATTATTATACTTATATTAATATCATATCATATCTACCTTCTTACCTTCTAATGCATTGAAAAAAAACATTGCCCCTATGTAATGTGAACTATGACCTCCCGAACTGGTGTGATTTGTTTGTCATTTATACTTGAAATGGATGATAATATGTATAGATTAAATTAATATATATATATATATATATTGTAATATAATAATAATTATTTAATTATTATATCACATTTACCTTCTTACATTCTTTTTTGTGATATGATAACATCATTTGTGTGTACGGAAGACTACCGCCTCACGAAGCGATGTGATTTGTTTTGTACTATTTATTTTCCTGGAAGATAATAATGTTAATTTAAATGAATATATTTTATTTTTATGACATAAAATTATTATATAAATGAAATATATTATTTACATTTCCTTCATTTCATCTGTTGAGAAAATAGAAACAACATTCATGTGTATGTACAAACCAATGTACCCACGAATATTGTATTTCATTATGGATATCTATCATTTTTGGATTAATCTATAAATAATACTGAATATATAAGATATTTATATCAAGGATAAAATTCTGTGAATTATGGAACCATGATAAAAATAAGAGGTCCAAAAATAAAAACTCAAAATATACATGAAAAAAACTAGTAATTGCTCGAAAAGTGATTTTAACCTAGAATTGTTAATAAATGGGTAATAAAAGGTCATAATTAAATCATATATCATATTTTAAATATATATATTATTCCATAATATATGTATAATAAACATATATTTATTATACATCAGTTTTAAATATGTATGAAGTATGTCGAGACTTATGGTAGGAGATTTTTGTCCCCTGAGCTCAAAGGGTATTGATGAGGTTATCCCAAGCCTGAAAGACTATACATGAGAAGTTATCCCAATCCCAAATGAGGTTAAATTCGAGGTTATTACAAGAAAAAGTAGGTATATGGGTTTTTATCCCAATAATAACATGTTATGAATGTCTTATGTCTAATACGACTTATGTCCATTGATTCCTTTATGATTCATGTCTTATGAACTGAAAATATTTATATCATGTTTCTTTTTTATAATATATGATTATAAGGTTATGTATTTAAAATATTATTATCTCGTCCTCATACCCTTATTCTCATGTTCTATTGATACCTCCCTTGTTTATCCTTACTGAGATTTTCAACCCACCCTTTCTTATGTTTATTGTCCCCATGTTATGAGGAATGGTTTTAAGTAGGGTATATCTATGAAGAGTTATAAATAAGAATTTATTTGTGTGTGATATTGAATATATTTCCTAAAATAAGAAGATATTGTATCTAGTATCCAAATAACCTAAACCTATACAGTCCACGTGTATGTTTTTTTGAAATATATTGAATATTCACCTAAAAAGATATAATGTTTGTGTATAAGAAGATTTGGTCTCTACATTTGGTATTAGAGGAAAGGTTTAGTTTAAATTTAGAAACTATAATGATAAAACTTTAGTGAGATTTAAAATAATGTTTTTATGGATATATATAGGGAGATATCTAAGGATGATTCAAATATAAGATTTTATTTTGAGAATTTTGGTAAAGGATAGAGTGAGTAGTTTCCATGTAATTAAATCTACTTCTGGAGAATACAATTGGATGTGACTCTGTCATAATAAGACCTAACAGTAATAACATTGAAAATGGTCCATTAATCTTGATTCGATAATCACCTGGTGCTCAAAAACAATCCTTGATGCACACATAGTTTGTCACTACTATGGGATATGTTATAGAAATTTACAAACTATTTACAAACCATTATTAAGGATTTGACTAATAAAAAAGAATGAACTAGGGTAAACCTAATTTTCCATATATTGAAAATAATGTGTCCTGATTTATAAATACAATAAGTTATTTTATTGATTATGTGGTTTTATAATATGATTTGAGTTACTAAAACTATGATCTTGTGGTTTTAGTTAATGGGTGGAACCCAAAGGGACTATTTTAATGCTAAATGAAATGAAAAATGCAATGATTTTCTCTTGAGAAACCAAATTTTATGGCATATGGAATTCAAAATCATGTTACAATTATCAAACGTCATTATGAGGCTATGAATCTTGATGATATTCTAAATAAGAAATGGAGGGAACAACATTTAGTTGGGCCCTTTATGGAGAGAAAATCTCTTCTTTTAGTGGTTCTGATGATCTACTAGTTGCTGAGAAATTGATCAATACCGCTGACAAGATATTTTCTAATAGAAAGTGTTTGGATAATTAAAAATTAATTTTGCATGTCTATATATCAGAAGGGAAAATAGATCTATGATAGAATATTTTCATGAATATGAGACAATAATATAAAATTGGATCTATATGATGAGATGAGTTTAAGAGATTATTTTTTCAATAAGTACTTATATATTATTCTTTATATGATAATGTAAAATAAATTTCATTAGAGAAAACAAAAGGATGTGGAATATTTTGGTACCTATGGGGAAAATTTTATAAGACTTTTGGATGTATGATTTTGGTATTATCATACAACTTGAAAGTATAGTTGATCAATTATTTAGAGACATAAAACCAAGTCTTCGAAGGGAATTATAAATATTTATATTTTGTAAATATTATGAAATAATTCATTGATCTATAAATGTGGAAATGGATACTAGAGTTACCCATCAATTGCATGGTTTTGATAAGGAAAAATTATGGAATTCAATGGAAACTCTTGAAACCATAGATAAAATAAGATGGTATTTTTTATGCTATAATTGTGGAAGGAAACATGGAGTAAATTATATAAAAAGGAATAGAAAATTATTTACGTGTGGAAATTAAGTTCATTGATAGGTTGAATTTTTAATTGATAAAAACAGTTAGATAATTATTAAAACTGAGAGATGGCTACATAGAATGAACCACCAACATTCCAGTGCTTTAAGGGAATGTTTTTTTGGGAAATATACGAATAAATGCCCAAATATATGGGATAATTTAGATGATAAGACACAAAAACCTCTAAAGAAAATGGAAAATGGGAAATATTACGAAATCAACATGGATTAAGTGAATCATGATAATTAGGGAACACTTATCCTCCCCTACTTAGTTGGGAGTTTCATATTTTATTTTGTATGAATTAGCCCTATAAAAATATTATTGTTCATCCTTTAGTGAAATTTCATGTTATTTTGAGCATTGATTATCACCCCTTCATGGATTCTAGAATAATGATATCACATTTGATATTCTATCAATAGAAGGATGTACCTAATCTTCCAATATAATTGGTCTTATATAAGATAAGATATTTTTTAACGAATAAAGGGTCAATTATATTTTTGGATTTTATATGAATACATGTAAAATTAATATAAGAGTTGTGGATAACGTCATGGGATTATGAGTTTAAGGATGATCATAATTTAAAGTCAATTACACCCTTTTGAGGTTTTATGTAATGGGAGTTTATCAAGATTAAGAATATTTTATGTGATATTTATGGAAATATGACCCTTTAGTTTTGTATAAGTTTTAGTTAAAACGTGATTTGTTGAATAATTACATTACACATAGTGGAGATATAATTAAAGTTATTGGTATCCTTTAAGATTTATCTTATTTTTTATGTTGAGATAATTATCGGTTATAGTCGATCACCTTTCCATGTCAGCACAATTCATTATTATCATAAAATATTTCTCTCTAGATCATCTTACTCAAATATACATTAAGGAACTGATAAGTTTTCATTGAGTTCCACATTCCATTATATTCAATCAGGATTTGAGTTTAACCTAAATGTTAAGGAGAATTATTCAGTAGGACCTGGATATGAAGCAATATTTTAGCACTACGTATCATCCTCTGATAAATAGTCAGTTTCATAGTACAATTCAAACCCTTGATCATATGATAATATATTTCTTAGTGGATTTAATATGTGGTTGAGATTAATACCATCCTGTTTTTTTGTTATCTTAGAACAATTTATTTTACATGAGAATTTAGATTTCTCCTTATGAATCCATTTATGAAAAGAAGTGTACAACTTCAATGTACAGAAATAACGTCGCAAAAAGAAAGCTATTAGGACCTGAGTAAGATGATGAAATTGAAGTGATGGTTAGAGACACTCAGTAACATGTAAGGACATAAAGATTTTACAGAAAAGTTATGTTGATAATCATCTATGTGGTCTATAATTTAAATTTGGTGAAAAAGTGTTTATAATAATTTAACCATGGAATAATTAATGGAAAACTAATCCATAGGTGTATCAGTCCCTTTAAAATTCTTGATTTTAATGAGACCATAGCTTATTGCTTGGTGCTTTCACAGAGCCTCTCTTTAGTTCACTATGTGTCCTTATATCTCTCCTATGGAAGTAAATACCCATTCAATCACTTGTACTGAACTCAGAGGTCATTCCACTAGATCATGATCTTTATTATTAGTAATAACTAGTTGAGATTTTTTATTATGTTGATAATGTTCTGTTAAACTAGTCCACTCCCATAGTCAATGTTTTGTGGGAAAAACGATATCTTGAAAAAGCTATGTGGGAATATGAGGACGTAATGAGACAAAATTATCCTGAGTTTGTTTTATACCAAAGTGATGGATTAAGAGGTTGAAATTAATTTTAATGAGGTTATAATGTAACACCCCATGATTTTATGAAATACATTTTTTTGATTAAATTTCTATTCTGGGATATCTTGTGTTACACACAACACTGTGTTTTAACGAACCCTGAAAAACTATTAATATCATTTTTTAAACATGAACATTATTACCTAGAAATTAAACTTGGAGACATGAATTGGAATAATCAAATTATAAATATTAAGTATAATATTTTTATATCAAGAAAAAATTTGATAGAAAAATACTTAATTTTTGGTAGTCATTATATGTTTTTAAAATACCATCTTAACAAAAATTGTTTTTACTTATTTTTATGGGAAAAAAATTAATTTTTGACATTTTTGGGAAACTTATTTTAAAAAATAAAATTCATTTTTTAAATCTATAGGTCAAAATTATATTAGGGTAAATATTTTTGGTTTTTATTAAAATATTAAATGTTCAATGAATGGGAAAAATACTAGTTTTTATTGGAAACTACCTTTTCATTCAAAGAATTTATAAGATTAATTTTAATTTGATATAGTTCTAAAGGTTAATTTAGTTCAATTATATATCTATTATTATAATTTAGTCAAATATAATAAATTTTATGATGAATTTTTATATAAAATTATTTTAATCTTTCGAAAAATTTCTCTTTTGAAAACTACTTTTTCGTTTCCTCTGCATGATTAATTTTAAATTAAAAATTTCCAAATATATAAATTAAATTTTAAAAAATGGTTTCAATATTTAAAATTGGAATAATATATATTATATTAATTTATTTTTTTTACCATAATTAATAGTAAAAATAGTAATAATTAACTACCACAACTAAGGTTAAAATGGGTTTACCGGGGGGGGGGGGGGGGGGTTAAACTAAAAATAAATGGGAAAAATTTCCTACATATTTTTTAAAAACCCATTTTGGACATATTTATATCTTATCTCTTATAAGTTCCTATAATGATTCATTTTGGATACTTTTGGAATGTGAAAAATATGGGTACACTTTATTCTTTTCAAAAATTTAATATTGGTCCTCTCCCCGACTTATAAAAGGCCACCCTATCTCTTCTACTATTAACACTTTAAAAATTCATTAGATAATCCAAGAAATACGCAAATATATTCCTAAATTATATACTATAACCCTAGATTCATTATTTTGGTTATGAATCCCTCGTAATAAGGGTTTAGGTGTAAACCTAAAGAGGTTCTCTCAAGAAGAGGTAAAATTATTAAACTTGTGTTTTTGTATTATTCATGATTTCACCAGCTTAAAAAATTATTAAATTATAATGATATAGAAAAAATTATATTAAATATAATTATATGTTATTATGTTAATGGTATAACATAAATCCTTATTCTTTTTAATTAAATGAGATACAAAATCATCATTCATGTGTATGGTAGACTATCGCCTCAAAAATTGATGTTATTTGTTTTCCATCACCACCAATCAAGGTCAGATATTATGATAGATTAAATTTTTATATGAGGTATTTATTATTATATTATAAATATTATATTATAACATGACATCTACCATATTAACATCCACCATCTTTGAAAACAATTACGTTGCTCCTGTGTTTGGCATACTACTGCCTCAGGAACCGATGTGATGTGTTTTTTATTTATGTGTTACATGAATGGTAATAAGGATATATTAAAATAATATAAATGATATTTTTTACATAATTATATGTATGGATTTATTATTTCACATATAACTTCTTACTTTTCATTCTTTGATATGATAACATCGTTCATGTGTACAGTGGACTACCGCCTCGTGAAGCGATATGATTCGTTTTTCACTAAAACTTTTCATGGAAGGTAATATGGATATATTTAATGATTATATGTGATATATATGAAATAATAATGATTCTATAAAGGAAATATTTTATTTAATTTTATTTCATTTCATCCATCAATAAAATTGAAATAATGTTCACTGGTACGTACGACCTACCCTCTATATGAACAATGTATTTCATTTTCTATATCTATATTTTATACATTAATATAAATTCATATATAATTAATATATATTAGTTTTATATAATGTCCATAATTATATATATTATTCAACCATGATCAGAGTATGAGGAATGAAAATAAAAAATAAAAAAACATGCATGAAAACAAAGTAGTTATTCTCTAAAACGTGATTTAATCAAGGAATTGTTAAAACATAGGTAATAAAAGGTCATAATTAAATAATATATGGAATGATATATATAATTATGGTCATTTAATAGGTTTATAAGAAACCAACAATTATTATAATATATTTTCTAATGTGTATGAAATAATTCAAGACTTAAGGTAAGGGGTTTTTGTATCAATTTTATCTTGTTTGGAACATACATTATGATATGCCTCTACCTTCTTCTATATCCATGTTTTCTAAATATATTTTCAAAAAATATTTTACATTACTCTTGGATTTTTAAAAATAATTTTTACCTTTTTTTATTTTTAAAAAATGATTTAAATGTTATATTCATAATGTTTTCAATACAAGGTTAATTTTCATTTTACTAAAAATGTGGAAGGAATCTATATTTTAAAGTGTACACAATGTATTGTATTCTTTGACATCAAGACTACTCATTGTTTCAAATATTCTCCCATATATTTAAAATGATATTTTCAAATCAAATTATTTCCAAATTATTTTTATTAATTTCTAATTTTAAAAAGATGATTTTCAAAGAAAGGTTATTTTTATGAAAAAATGATTTAAATGATTTTTAAAGAATCATTTATATTTTTTAAAGGTTTATTTTCAAATAAGTTCATTTTGAAAATGTTTTATGTTTTAATTTTTTATCAAAGTGGAAAGGTTATTTTCCTCAGGGAATGTTCTAAATGGTTTTGAATCTTAATTTATAAGTTTCTAAGGTTATTTTCAAAGAAAAGTATTTTGAATTGTTTTATGTTTTAATTTTTTTTAAATATGGAATAGATATTTTACTTAATAAACTATCCAAGTGATATTTAAGAAATAATTTTCTAACAAATAAGAAATCCTTTTATGTTACATATGATTTTGAGGGGAAACGATTGAAGGATACTAATCTTATTATTTCTATAAATGATTTAAGTTTATAATGAAGTGATATCTATGAAATTGATTTTTTATATAGGTAATTATATGATTAAATATTACAGGAACCCGTCTATTTTAAAAGGATATGATATGATGAATTTTTTATGAATACTAATTATTTTCCCGGGTTTTTATATAATAAACATGTCATGAATTCCGTTTCTTTTCATGGACTTGAATATGATTAACATTTTATAATCTTGTGGCACGCTTATGTATGATATTACTTATGTGAATGTGGTTACATCATAACCAAAAATGGGATTAATGTTATTAACAAAGATGAAGGATAACTATATCTCCCTCCAATGAAATGGGTAATGAATAATGTTATATGAGCTCAAAGGGAACACATGATATTATACAAAGTCCAAAAAATAGTACATGAGAGGTTATCCAAAACTTGAAAGAGGATACACAAGATATTATCCCAAGACAAAAATACGGTATATGGGTGGTCAGCCCAAGCCTAACATGTTATGAATTTCCTATAATATAGACTTGACATAATATTTTTTAGGCGCTTGTGTATGCCACAACTCCATGTCTTATGCTTAATATGGATTTTGTTCATTTATTATATGATGATTCATATCTTATGAACTGTCAGGATTTATGTCATGTGTCATGTTTATGATCTATGATATAAATGGCATGGTTTTCAAATTTTATTCTCTTATTCTCACACCCTTATTCTCATATTATATTGATATCTCCCTTGTTTACACTTACTAATAATATGAGCTCACCATTTCTTATATTTTATTTTCCATATGTTAGGAATAAATATTTTATATAGTGTATGTATATTAAGAGTAATAAATGAGAAGATATTTGTGGGAGACATTGAAGATCATTCATGAAATAAGAATATAGTGTATATAGTCTCCAAAAATACTAAACTTATATGGTATATGAGTGTGAATTTTGGAAATATATTGAATATTAATCTAAAAAGATATAATTTTTATTTATTTGATCTTTGGGTCTCTACATCCATGAATTTAATTATGTAGTTAATTTCTTATTAAGGGGACTATGATATCAACTTCCATTAAAGAAAAAAAGGGATAAATCCTTTTTCACATTTTGATTAATTCGGTATTATCCATGATGCACCCACTACACCCAATATCTCAATGAACATATTTCATCATAGTTTATGAAAATACATCAAACCAAATGAATCTTTATTTTCATTACTAATAATCATAATGTATAAATATCCTTACAAACATTCATATATTGGAATATACAATGAAATATATAAATTTATATTTTTATATAGAAGTATAAGTTATTAAGTATACTTTTTTTAGACTACTAAGGATGAATATCATGATAATAAGGCTCAATGTCTTATAATACCCCTACCCATTATAACTTATTTTATTTATTTCGTATTAAATGATATCATGAAACCGTAAAACTTATTTTTAATAATACTGTCATTTAACATCTAGAATCATTTTGGGGAACTTCAATGAAATTTTAGTGAATGAGTTTCTATTAGAACATTATCACATAGTATTTCACATATAATAAAAACCATGACGTGAAAAGAACTATATTTCTATTAAAAATTCAAAAAATAAATGTAATAATAAAGTACATAGAATTTATTCCTAGGGAAACAATAACAGTATGAATAAGTCAACTATAATGTTGGTTGTTATATACATATTTCAGTCCCTATAATTTTCATTTTTATATTACAATGATCTATGTGTATAATATTTTTCTTCCATCATATAAAACACAATTTCTCTTATATTCACACTTGTTTTAGAATTAATAAAATATAAGATTTTTTGGTGTTCTTTTCATAGAGTTAATAATAAGCTTGACCAAATAATGTTATATCTTTTTATTATTATTTTACATTACATTGTGTTATTGACTCCCCAAATCATTTTTTCTACCACTATTCTTCATCTCAACTTTTATTTCTTAACATAATGAAACCAATTACCAATTCAGTTGTTTATAGGATATTTCATGGGGGTGTACGAATTGTTTTCTCCTCAATAGTTAGAATTGGATACTCATGAATGTTTTAATGGAATATTCTATATATAAAATCAATAAGTTTTTTTGAGATATTGATTTCAATATTTTTATAATCAATATGTGTGATATCCTAGTCCAATAATGACCATATAATGTGATTCATGGGCCTAAGAATCCTATATTTAATCAGTCCCCTAATGAAAATACCCTAAAAACCTATATAGATAACTCTCCTAAAATCTTAATGACAACATATAGTTCCATTACACTATTTTTGGGTGATAAGGACCTTTTTTCGATTGATTATAAATACTTTAAAAATTTTATATGTTATGGACATGGGAAATTATTGATGAATACATTGTTAGTTAGGAATATTCATAATAAAAATTAATTTTATAAATTTAAGATACATATAAGGATTCCAATTTAGGAACATCTTGATGAATTTAGTAAGATTATTCTTAACACGATTAATAGAAATATTATAGTAAATAATAACGGCCAAGATTAAATTATTTTTAACCCCTTAATATATCTTATGATAATACCGATGATTATTTTTATATAGTATATATTCCTTATCTTTATAGGATGATCAATCTACATTTCTTTCATGAGAATTAATTGGAAAACCTAAGGTTAATCTAAAATCAAAGATTTATAAAGTTAGGGGTTGATTGAAATTTTTAGGTAAAAAGTGGGAAAGTGGTAAATAATGTAAATAAATATAGTATTTATGGGGATAATCATTCCAGATATAAGTCTATTTATGTTACCTACTATCATTAAAAGAATACTAGACATATAATAAACATGTTCAAAAAACAAGAATATGTTGATAATTCAATAAAATCTAGTGACCCATCCCCATATTTTAATGTTGGATTTGATAGTACTATGGTTTTAACAATTTTAGATCATTATAAGAGTAATGATTGTTTTTTTAATTAGTTTAATCTTTTAATAGGTTACATTATTAAATTTTCTTGAATCTATTAAGGGATTATAAGGTGAGGATTTTCTTGGAAATAATAATAAATATATGTACATGGGGAGAGTATTATTGTTATTATGGATATATTACCACTCTATTTTAATATTACATGATCTATGGTGGAACCTTGACCATTATATAATCGTCATTTATTTAGGTTTTATAGAATTTTTTTTAACTTCATATTTGACTTACATTTCTTTAATATTTACAAATGTTTTAACTTTGCCATTAAAGTATATCCTTATAATGAGATGTTTTTTTAATAGAAAGACATCAAGGTCCCAGGGAATGGTGAAAGTGTTTGGGGTGATTCAGAATAGTTTTTTTCATTATTTTTAATAGATTAATTAGAAGAAAAAATAATAAAAAAAATATTCTTCAATAGAGGATCTTTTCAGTTATAATTTATAATTAATTTTAAATAACAATTACTCAAAATTTTTAATTCATCTAGTTGTTTATATATTTGGATATCTATCATTTCATGACATCATTATATTTGATAATCCAATATAGGATCTCTCGTTTTATATCTATATGTTTTCCAGGAATCTTAGAACATCTTCACTAGTATTTTAGGTGCTAGTGTAAAGGATCAAATAAGCTTTCAATACTCATTGTTGATAAAAACAAAATATCTATTGATAATGATAGGGTTTATATTTTTTTCTTGTTCTTATGTGGGAGGAGGATTATTATCTCTCATTATAGGCAGTGTTCATGTGAATTTATCTCTAGTGATTTTATAGAATTACCTTCTAAGAATCTGTTGTACAAAAAAATTTATCTCAATATGAAAATGTTAGAAATTAGATTATATACTTGGGGTTAAAAAGTTAATAATTTTATAATGTAACTTTATACAATTTTTTACTCTAAGAAAACCCCATGTCAAATAATAATAATAATATTGTTATTATATTATCTTGATGAAAGATAATCTCATATATTAACATATCATTTCCAATGAACCCTTAAATTTACCCATTAATCATATTTTTAATTTATAAAACCTTTAATTATAAGTATTGATATAAATATTTAAATATCATAATATAGTTGACAAAATAATTTTTAAATTTTATACTAACATGACTTATAAAAAATATTTATTTTAATATTATTGTAACTAAATATATATTCATATTAATCTATGAACTAAACTGATGGATAACTAAATTTTTATTTTATTACCCTTTGAATAATAAGTAAGAGATAAATAAATATTATGTCTACTATATTACAAATAATATTTATTTAATATTTAACTCACATATATTCTAAACGTGAATATATATGGCGATTGAATTCATAAAATAAACATAAACTAAATAATTATTATTCCTAAACATGATATCTATTATTAATATTAAATTCAAATATAATTTAACTAAGATTATAGATACACCTAGAGTGTGAACCTCTAGTCTACTTTCCCAGTGACATTAGGTGAACTTACTTAATGTCCATTATCATCATCTAGAAACATGTAACGGAACCCATAGAGAAAGAAATTAATGCCACAATTTTAACAAACTCATAGGAACACTTACTTATTAATATAATACTTTTATATTTTTATCTCATCAAATAGGTTTCGTAGTTGTTTCATCAACCAATATCCTTGATTTATTTTCCTTAAACTAATTAAATTGAACTCATCAGTGAAATACCATGTCCATGGATTTAATCAGAAAGTTCTATTTTGATCGATGGGTTAGAGATATATTATTCTATTAACTTGGAAGTGAAAAATTATTCCTTGAATCTTAAAATTAATTTCATATAATTTATGATAAACCCAATGTATCTTACCTCACTAGGAGAATATGATTCCGTGGTTTTCATTAATAAAAAAAGTATGTGATCCATGATATAAATTTATAATAATTTCATGAATAAAAACCAATATACTTTTCCACAGATAGGAATATAAGACAACATATATAAAATGTGGAATTACCATTGGAATAATAACTATTATTGATTCCTTTTTGGGATATTATGATGTGTGGTATTCATGAGAAAAAGTATCATATAGTTTTTTATATCTATCACCTGATAGTAAAAATTAATCTCGGTCTTATTAGATACTGGTTATGTAGACCGTAAGTTATATATTTAATAATATAATAATAAAGTTTAGTTTTATCAATATAGTGAGGAACTATTATATCCTTTTGATGTTATTAGTACCCTACAAAAACTATTACATTATTTTTTTGAAAAAGAAGACTCATCTTGTGATATGTTGTTAAATAATTTTAATATTATAGTAATCAATAGTACTAAATCAGTTGGTTCAAGAGAACCATCTCCAACAGACTCCCACATTCATTAGAGAAAACTATTAACGACTTGTAGTATACTAGATATCACATGATATTCATTATTCTACTACAATAATTCTTTTTTCAATGAGTCATTTTTTTTAATTAGGATAATATTCTCACTTTGACCCCAACCATTTCAAAAAAGTCCACCATGAGATAATAATTCAATTTTTTATGCTTCATCTATTGATGAGAATATAGAACCATTTAAAAAAACTATAATAGTATTATCACAATATAGAGTGATAGAATCAATACTGATTAAAAAAATATCAAGGTTCGAGATGATGTTTCATTTCTTTTGACAAATTAGTTTGAAGAGGATATATACTTAGACGGTACTATATAAATAGATACCACCAGCTATGTAGAACCTTTCAATCTCACAACTCATCCATTATGGAATAAACCATATTCAGATTGTGATTTTTGATCATTATATTATGCCTTTAAACTATAATCTATGTAACCCATAATAAATAGATCCTCATTTCCTCTATACATCAGGAAGATATCATTCATCAACCACAGATATGTAAGGATTCTTTTTACAACCCCCTAATGATACACTCAAGGGTTGTATTGATATCTTCCTTCCATACTCAAGGAATTGAAACATCTAGTCTTATACATAACATAGAATACATTAGAGAGCCTATCATAAAAGAATAAGGGATTTTAGTCATTAAATATATCTCCCTCTTCTAGTGTTTGAGTATATATTTTCCTTAATAGATTATATCCTGTCACTCTTAGAAAAATACCCTCTTGTATTATTCTATAGTGAATGTACTCAACACACTTTCAATGTATCTACCTTGACTTAATCAAAGAAACCTATTAGATTTATCATAATGGATATTTATCCCTAGTTAGTAGGATACATGAATTATGTATTTCATCAATAAGAATTTCTAACCATGTATTAACTGATAATAATAATGATATCCCATTTTCCATTAGTATTATTCCATCAATATAAACTCCTATGAAGATTATTTCACTCCGACTAAATCTCTTGTAGACACATGGTTCATATTCATTATTAATAAAAAAATATCTTATGGAATAAAAAAATGTTTAATGATATCAATATTTTTTTAAATCCATAAAAAGTTCTTTGAAAATTATACACCTTATTTTAATCCTTTGAAGCTTATGTTTGCTTTGGTTGTGCAATATAGACATCATTAATAAGGTTTACATTAATGAGAGATATCCTAATTTCCATTTTCCAAATATCACAATCCTCGTAATATGTAATGGAAATAAGAATTTTAATGAATCTAAGAACAACATATGCATAAAGGGTTTTTTAATATTCAAAAAACTCTGTTACATAGTATGTACACTAATTTCATTTCTTCTAGTTTAATATCAATTTAATAATTATTTGAATGTCGATTCACATGACAAGATTAACTTGGCGTGTTCCATGCATGAGTTTCTCCAAGTTACAGCTTGTGTACTACTGGATACACATTATGTAATCCATTAATGGACACCTATGCTATAGTACCAGGGAATCAACATGTAACTTTTTTTAATTATCACATTTTATATTGTCTGTACAACCATCTATACACCATGTAATTAACATGATGCTATGTCACCTGACTAGTATTCAAAAATGGATGTGTTTAATAATTACATAAAATGTAATTTTACCATATGTAATCTAAGATTATCATGAGTTACCAACTTTAAAACATATTACATTTATTTTTATATAATAATATGCTTGATAACATTGTTAACATGAACCACCAATATTTGAGCAAACGACGATATAGGGTAAAAATATAATTATTTTAATTTTATTGTTATAAACTAATGATTAAATTGGAGGAATGAATAGTAATTACCACATTAGAAATATATAAATTTTTAGAAAATTCAAATTTATTGATTAATTAACAATAAATATGTACTCAATTTTGAGTAAGGTCATTGTATGATTCAAATATACATTTTTTTCAAAAATGTTTTTTTGTGAGAAAAATTTATAATTAATTTATAAAAATTATATAAATTTTATTCTATAAAAATTATATCTTTTTTATATCAGAAATAGAAAATTATATTATAGTAAAACCTTTGGATTTGACTGAAAGGATTGATTTTCTAATGATTGGAGAAAAATTATGATTTTATTGAAAACGATATTTTAATTTAATACATTTATATATTTATATTATATTTTTAATAGTTTTAAAATTTCATTAGTTTCTATTAATTATAAATAAACCAATTAATTTTATTTTAATTGAAATAATCGTTAATTTTTATTTATGAAAAAAAATTTACACTAAAAATGCATATTTTTTTCTAAAAAAACATTTTCATCCATTTTAAAAGATTATTTTAAAATATATATTTATTCAAATATAGATATTTAATTTCATAAAATTTATCCCATATTTTAAATTAGAATACTCAAATTTTACAAATAGATGAACTTTATTTTTGGCCATAATGAATAATAACCATGGTAACTGCGTTTTCACCTCAATAAGGGAAAATATGGTACTTATGGTTAAAAATATCGTGACAAGGATTAAAAAATATACATAATATATACCTTACGTATATTTTATTAGTTTATTTCAACCAAACTTATCCAATTTTAATTGATATTTAAATTGTGTGTTATTTGTATTTTAAAATGTTAATAATATTATATTAAGCGTTGAAAAAATACACAAAGTCACTATCTTTGTTTTAATAGCTATAATATTATTTCATAAGGATATAATAGGTTATTATCAGTTATAAATGATTATTTTAATAGTGAATGTTTTTAGTATGTTAATTTATTTATAATTTTTATTTAGGGAATAATTACATTAAATTCTTACGCAACAAAAACACAGTAGTTGTGCATGTAGTAGAAGAATCATGTAAATGATTTAGAAAAACATAAAAGTACTATTTTGGTGATTTATGGTGTTCATTGATTTTTTTGGATAAATATAATGTATTGGACATGTGCTAAATGTTTATATTTGAATTAAATTGTTGTATTTTTTTTTTCTAAATTCAACTTTGTGAAATGTCTCTAAAATGACTTTAATGATATATTATGTTAAATCATAGTTTATTAAATTAATTAAAATTTAGAAAAATAATATATTCATCCAAGTTAATTATATATGGTCGATAATATCTTTAATCATTCACTTATGAGTTATTTTTCCTTATATAGTATCATTCTTATCCAGCAAATGTAAAAAATATTTAATATCACGGTAATCATCAAAAAGGTTAACATGGGTTATAAAAATTGATAAGGGTGAAAAAATCACATAAATTTGAAAAAAATATTATTTTAGGAGATTTCTAGACTAATATTCATCCTAAATTATAAATATATCAATTTGGATCTTGTTTTAATTGTAAATTAATTTATATTAAATTAATTATTTATGTAATTAGAGTGGTTTCTAGAGGTTTCTATCTTCTTAAAATACCATACATAGGGTTGTTAAGGAGATATCCAGAGTGGTTCTTGAAAGATGAGGTAATGTTTTTAATCAAAAGTTTTCATTTTACTTATTCTACATCCTTCAATTCTGTTTGAACTATTAAAATATCAAAACATTAGTACATCTAAGACACTGAGTTGTTAATATGTTAAATTAATGACCATATTCATCTAATTTTTACATCAAATAGTATGTGAATGTATCGTTGATTCTAACATGGGGACTATTTCAGTCAAGTAGCGATATGAATCATTTTTCATCACCATCATTCATGGTTGTTTATTATGATGGATTTAATGTTTTTATTTTATAGTTTTTATGGAATAATTATTCTTATATATTTTGAATATATTATACATATTCTTACTTCCCTGTCTATTGTAAATAGATAACATTGATCATGCATACGTGCATACCACCACCTCCATGAAGCGATGTGATTTGTTTTTCATTTATTCTTTCCAGGTATAGTAATATGGATATATTAAATAAATATATATAATATTTATGATTTTATAGTTATTCCATAATTTTGAATTATAATTTATGTTTATTTCATTATTTCCATCGAAAAGTGGAATTTTCACTCGTGCATACGTATGAGATACCGTCTTTAGGAAGTGATGTTATTTGTTTAACATCACCGATTTATATCAATGATTTTAATAGTATATTTAATTAATAAATACTAAACTTATGTCATGATTATGATTCTGGATATGATGAAACCATTACCAAGGTGTAATTACTGGAACCATTGAACTGAAACATTCAAGGAAAATGGACCAGATTTCATCAAAATATCCATTCTAAGGAATAATTTTTAATTAAAGGATAATTGGATATTATAAAGTATTAAGTAATATTAATTTATTTATGAATATGATTATATTGTATATTTATAATAAATATATATTAATTATATTATATGATTCAATTCATACAATGAAATATCAGACTTGAGGTAAGATATCTATGTATCAATATAATCTTAATTAGGATTGTTAATGCATGAATTTTTATTATGGAAAAATATATAAAAAAAATCTTATAAAACTATTTAATTTTATTCTTATAATATAATTTCTCTAATTCTTATGTTTTTTTGAAATTTTACTCTCTTTGGTTCTCAAATGGTTCAAAACATATTTTTAAGAAAAGCTAACCATATTTATCCCCTTTTGATCAGGTATCATTCTACTCCATATCTATTTTTAAATATATTTTTTACTATTCTATAAGGATTATATAAATTCATTTTTACATATTCCTTAATTTATTAATTTTTGTTTAAATAAATGTTCAAGTCATTTTATGAATGTGTTACTTTTTATCAGAGATGTTATTTTTCTGTTTTTAAGAATTATGGTAGGTATGAAATTACAAAACATCATGAATTATCAATTATTGAATATTTTTTACAAGTTTACTTCTATATTTTAAAATAAAATATTTTCCATAATATTTTGGAAATTTTTAGACCTTAAAAATGTCATTTCAAAACAAAAAGGTTATTTTCCCTAGAAAATTTTCCAATACTATTTTCAATGATATTTTTTATTTATTATGATATAATCATCAATGATACATACTATTTTTTGGGTATATGATCCAAATATATCATCTTTATTATATTTACAGATGATTTATGATTATGATGATGAGATGAAAATAAATCATGTATATTTTTTCTGGGATATTCTATAATGATATGATGAATGTTTTATGATTTTGTGGTGTATATATTTATAGATTATGATTATCTGAATGTTGGGTATGTTGAATCCCTAAAACACATTGGGTAATGTGATTTTTATATCTCATGACATGATGATGAAGATGCATAAAAATAATTTTGAATACCAAAATTCACATTTTGAGGTGTGAGAATGATTTTTTCTAGCTGTGCTCATAATATTATGTATGGACATGATTGTGAATATTTATATTTACAATATTATGTTTTTCTATAACTATTATTCCACCTGTATATTTTATGATTATTGAATGATGAATAATACTTTGAAACCCTTATTAGTAATATTTCTAGATATTACTTGATTTTTGAATTTATGATAAAAAATTCTCTAGGTATAAATACTATACATTAAGAACATTCCATTTTTATGTTATTATAAATTTATAATCATCTTATGATATTATTATTTACATCCACCATGTTTAGCCTTTACGATCTTCTTATATCACCCTTTCCTATGTATTCTTTACTCAGGTTTAGATATAAGTTTCTAAATATAAAATCTCTAGAAGGTCACTGATATAAATATCCTTAAGTGAGGTGTTAAATATCATTTAAGAAAAAAGTTGATTATATATCTAGTATCTAAAATATATAAAACATTACAGTCCTCAACCACTTATATTTTTTATATTTATTCTATATTCATATTGAATGATATAATTTTAGGTATTTTAAGATTGGCTCACTTCAGTTGTAATCATTTTTTTTGATATTTGGATAAGAAATATTTAGTGAGAAACCCTAAGATACGAATAATAATAGGATAACATCTTATTTTTTGGAAGATATGTTGTTTAGTTTTTCTATAAGATAAATCCTTTTCTAGATACTAGGAAGCAAGTGAGACTTGGACATAAATTCACTGAGGTGTGACAACTCTAAAAGGGGAGGATTAATTACTACTCGATCATCACCAATGCATGATGTGTGGGCTACGACTATACACATGGATAGAAACTCTTGGGGGGATACTATATGTTTAATTCAAATGTTCATTATTATAATTTTAAAATGATTTGAATATATAAGAACCATGGAAGAGCTATGGTAACCCTATGATTTCCTTGATTGAAAAGATAGTGTCATGATTTACACATGCAATAAATTATTATCCTTGATTTTATGGTTTACCACTATGAATATTGTTACGAATTTCATGATTTTTTATTTTAGTTAATGTTCGGAACTATAAGGAACTGTAATAATGAGGAAAATTATGGATGATGTAATGATTTTTCTTACAAATAATCTAATGAAATAGAATATTTAATGGGAATGATTTTAATTATGCCTAAGCATTTATCTAAATATATGCTGTGAAAACTTAAAAATAGCTGAGTTTCAAAATGAATAAATTAGATAAAAATAAAGTTTCCTGAAAACTATAGGGAAAATAAGATTAATGTTTATAAAATACATGAATGTGGGAATAAGCACCTGAGAAAATGTACCAAAGGAAGAAGACGATGTTTTGGGTAAAGAAAAGAGAGGCATAGAGAAAGTAATTGTTTGAAAAAATGAAGAGTTCAATGGGGAGAAATAAATTTCATATTTAGCTAGCTTTTATAATCCAATGTATTATGTGTGGGGAACTTTGGAATTATCTGATTTAATTCCCTAATCAAAATGCTTTCTCCATGACTAAGGAAAGGGAAATGTTATTCCAATCACTGAAGTAGAATGATTAACATGTTTATTTATTTGGATATGATGATTATATTGTAAAATTGTTTTATTAGTGATATCATGGTTATAATTAACATCAAACATCGAAGGATTTTTTGGTAATAGTTTTTCAAAAAGGATTTTTAGGCATATGTTTAATGGTACAAATAACTAAGAAAAGTGATTTAGGTGTAAGGTTATATTTTTAAAAATACATGACTTATGGATAGTTAACCAGGTGTTGAGATAATGATGTTTAGTTGAATAAATAGTTTATTGATATTGATAATGATAATTGGATAGTATTTTTGATGTTAATATTGATTAGTGATTTAATGAAAGAGTGATTTATATTATCTCTGATGAAGTTGACTGATTTTTTTATTTATAGAATATATTAAATATTCAGTTATTTTTTAATTAATAAGGATAAGAATATATGCTTTCATTGATGTTTTATACTAATTCAGGTTATTATCAAATTTTAGGAGAATAAATGGCTATGGTATTCAAATGTTTACAATTTCATATTAATATATACTTTATGTTTTTTAGGGACTAAAGTTAAGTTGATTTTTGACTTTTTAAACATTTTTTAAAATTCTTTGGTTTTGAATATTATTTAGGAATACGTTGGGTATCATTTGAATTTAGATATTTTTTGAAATAATTCATTAAATATTTTGGTATAATTATTAAAATATTTGAGAATAAAATTTCAAATGTTAGTGTATTCATATTAGTTACCTTAGCATATACCAATCATTTTTATTTTTAGTAATATAATTGAGATTAGTGGAATAAATTGTCAGCCATTTATAGATATTATTATCTATTATAAGTTTATTTTAGTGAATTTGGAACAAGAATTTAATCTTTTTCATTCATCTTCGGAACATGGGATGAAAATTGGAGGAAACTAATTGAAGTAGACAAAAAAAGAATGAAATTTCATTTATAGATTTGAATAATTCATGTAATTATATTTTATAAAGTTCTATGTAAACATAATTTCTTAACTCTAAGAAAAGAATCTAAAAATTATTTCACTTCTTTTTAATGTTTTTTCAAAATAATTGATGGTTGTTTTCAACCCTCATTGTGTTATGGTTTCATAGTCATTTACTTTCTCTTGATCATATTCTATATCACTCTCTATTAGTCCTTTAAAATTATTTCACTCATTATTATCCATATTTTAAATTCCCTTTAGTGTTCTTCTTCTATGGGAACCTGATTATGTGTTATTTCTGGTAACCATTATATTTCCAACTCCCCCCTTTCAAATTATTTTTTATCATCCCTATGTATGTTGTGTGTTTTCAACAAAGATATTTTCAAATATTGAACAATTGATGTCTGAGAAAAAATTGAGAGGAAATAATTTATTCTGAGGGGGGTGGGTTGATAAGGCAATGAATGAATTATTTAGTTTAGAACAATAATTATATTAATATATTGATTATATAAAACAAAGATCATTAAGAAAACAGTTACATACTATAAAAATAGTTTAATTTAATTGTGACTATTAAAACCTGAATGTTTAATGGTGATAATTAATATGAATAAAAATCTTATAATTCTATAAAATTTTTATTTAATTATAATTTATTGAATAATAGATAATAAATAATTACTCAATATTTAGTGAATCCCTTTTTGGTTGAAAAATATGTTTTTTCCATAATGGTTTTTATTGTTTATTGTGAGAAAATATAATATTTAATTTATTCTGGTTATAAAAATTCTATTTTATAAAAATGATATCATTTTTTTAAATAATATTATAAAATTTATCTTCTGTTGTTTTTTTTAATTTTTTTGAAAAGATTAACTCTACAAAAAATATTGAAAAATATTAATTTTATTTAAATCTATTTCTCTTTTCATGTATTCATAGAGTACTATCTTTTGTAATTGGTTTTAAAATTTAATTAGTTTTTTGTGATTAAACATTATTAAATTAATTTCATTTTAATTAACCTTATGGTTAATTTTGGTATGAAATTTTTTATATACTTAAAGATACATATTTTTATAAAAGTGTCTTTCATTTCTTTTTGAAGGCATATTTTTAAAAGTAAATTTTATTAGTTATGAGGATTTAAATTGAAAAAATTTATTATATATTTTGAATCATAATTTCCAAATTTGGTAAATAATTCACCTTTATTTTTTGTCACAATGAATAATAATTTTGGTAAATATTTGTGACATCGGTAAGGGTAAATCTGGGAATTAAGGTTAAAAATAATTGGTAAGGCCTTAAAAATATACCTAAAACACACCCAATTTATACTTTATGAGTTTATTTTAAAAATCCTCATACAATATTATAAGACTTAGAAACATTTTTCCTTTTGGTTTTTGATAATGACCTTAGTATTATTTTTAGTAAAGAATAAATTCAAATTTCCACTAACTTTTCTTAATAGCTCTCATATTTTTTATAGGGATAAAAAGTGGTTGTGTTGGGTTATAAATGTTTCTTTTAATGATGAATAATTTTTTCATCGTTTTTTTTAAATTTTTAGGGATGCGATAATTACCTTAAATCTATATGGAATAGTGACATAATGCTTGAGCGAGTAGTAGAAAAATTAATTAAAATATTTTACAAAACATACAAAGAAATTTTGGTGATATTTATTGTTCTAAATGAATATTTTTGATAAATATTTTTGTAGTAATGATGTATTCATTGTTTATATTAGATTGAAATGACTATACATATATTTTCTAAATTCAACTATCTAAATATACTTGAAAATGAATTTAATGATATATTATGCCAAGTAATATTTTATTAAATATATTAAAATTCATAAAAAATTTATATTAAGAAAACTGATATGTATATTATCTTGGATATCAACCATTTTGAACTTATGGGTCACTTTTCATTTTATAGTAACATTCTTGACCACCAAATAGTGTAACACTTTGATATCGTAGTAATCATCAAAATGGTTAAAAATTGGTTAACATTAAGAGATAAGGGTTAAAAAATAAGGTAAACTTGTGAAATTATAATATTATGAGCGAATATAGACTTATATTTATCCTATATATTAAATATATTTGTTTTTAGCTACTTTATCAAGAAAGTTAATGTATATTAAATTAATAATTTATGCAATTCTGAGGGCGCCCCTATCCACTCTTATATAAGGACACCATTTATCCTCTCTTACTCACAATTCATGAGCCAATTATCTTGAAAAAAACCTAAAAAAAATCTTATTAACTTCGTTATCTACATTAAATAGATTTTTTATTCTTAAAATTACATCCATAGGGTATATAAGGAGAGATCTAAAGGAGTTTTTTTAAGGATGAGGTAGTCGTATTAACATTACATTTTAATTTTACTACTTCTTATAACAACTTAAATTATGTACTAACCATTAAAATATAATAAAAAATTTCATAGAATTACTGATATACTATATGTTAGTTTCATAACATTATTCATATCCTTTTCCCCTCAAATGTGAAATGAAAGTATCAATCGTGCATAGATGTGAACAACCATATCCACATTACGATATGATTCATTTTCCATCACCATCATTCATGGTTGGTTACTATGTAATATTTAATGTTTATATATGAAATTTATGACAAAAAATATTCTTTTTCAATTATAATATCTTATCTAACTTTTTATCTCCCCATCCATTAGAAAATGATAATATCGCTCATGCGTAGTTGTGGACTACCACCTCCGTGAAGCGATATGATTAGTTTTTCATCTCTAATTAACATTGAAGGTAACAAGGTTAATTGTAATTGATATATATGTTATTTTTTATAAAATTATTATTATTTAATGGTTAATTATAATTTAACTTTCTTTTATTTCTTCCATTGAAAATTAGAGACATCACTCGTGCTTACAAATGGACTATCATCTTTATGGAGTGATGCAATTCATTTTTTGTGATTGATTTATTTGAATGGTTATAAAAGTGTATATAATGAATAAATATGATACTTTTATCTGGATTATAATTATTTATATGATAATAACATGACCAAATATCATGTACCAAATCCGTTGAATCGAAAAAATCGTGGAAAATAGACCAGTTTTCAACAGAATATCCATTTTAATAAAGAATTGTTAATAAAAGAATAATTGAATATTAAAATGGAATGTTAAATAGTCTATTATATATGTATATGGTTATATAATATAAATATAATAAATATATATTTATTATATATGATATTTGAACATGTAGAAATAAAGACATGACTTAAGGTAAGGGATTTATGTTTCAATCTTAATTTAATTAGGATTATTCAGCTTGAATTTACATTAATTTAAATTAAATGGGACTTATAAAATAAAACTATTAATTTTTTTAATATATTTATTTATTTATTCTTGAATTTTTAGTACTATTTTCCCACTTGGGTACTAAAAATTATTCATAAAATGTTTTTTTGGAAAGCCAACAATATTTCTCATCTTTTTTTCTAAAAAATTTCTCCTCTATATCTTAGCACTATTAAATTATTTGAAGAATATTTTTTCTATCATCTAATTATTATTTAAATTCATTTATATTCATGTTTTAATTTATCTATAAAATTTTAAATATTATATTTTTTTGAATGAGGTATTTTTGACCGATGGTGTGAGAATAATTATTCCTTTTAATGATTATGACATGAACACAATTTCCCACCATCATGAACGATCAATTGATTGTTTTTTTAATTTTAAGTGTTTTTTTAAATAAAATGTTTTCTATAATATTTTTTATATTTTTATCTTTTTAATATGTTATTTCAAAAAGAAAAGCGTATTTTCCCAATGAAAAATTAGAATATTCTGTTGAAGTGTTTTTTCATCTATGATAATATCATTTGATGTTACTTATGATTTATTGGGGATGTGATCCGTTAATACGATACTTATCCTTTATCTGGATGGTTTATTATTATGACGATGAGATGTTTACGAAACTTCTTTATTTTTAAATGGTTATGCTATAGTGATATGATGGTTGTTTTATGATTTTGCAGAAAACATATGAATAAAATATGATATTATGATGAATGGTTTTTCTTTATCCATATAATGAATTTGGTATTATGATATTTATTTCTTATGATGTGATTATTATAATTCAGAGACATGATTGTGAATAACTATGTTCACATTTTGATGTGTGAGTATGATTTTTTGTATCTATACTCACAATATTATATATGAATGTTATTGTGAGTAACTATGATCAAAATATTATGGTCTGACATGATTATATTGAAACATGTCTATGTTATGATTATTGAATTATAATTATCTCTTTGATAACCTTATTAATCATGTTATTCTTTTATAATTGACATCTACCATGTTTACCCTTATTGTGCATTACAATCACCCTTTATTAATTTTTCCTTCCTCATATATTTATAGATGGTTTAAAGTATGATCTATCTAGAAGCATACAAATATTAAGATCTTTTTCAAAGATGTCGAAGTTCATTTATGAAATAAGTTGATTATATGTTTAGTATAAAAATAAAATAAACTCTTACAGTCCTTGAGTATTTATAATTGTGACATGTATTGAATATTCAACTATAATGATGAAATATTTATATATGTAATTCATGGGATTCTTCAAAAACAATGTAAGGTTACTAGTCAAGTACACCTTATTCACATTGTGTACTCCCTATAAAACATTGTTCTAATTGCAAGTTAATTCACAATGAGTAATGACACCAATTAAGTTACTATACACATCATTTAATAATTTACAAGGCCCACACATGTATTTTGATCAAGGATTGATGATGTGACCTTTTAGTTACACATTATTTAATGGTGTGTAGTAGGTATTAAAATTATCACCTTTATATAGGATATTCAATCTTCATCACTTGTTACTGAATCATTTTTAGTCATATAAATTCAAATAAAGAAATAATGTCATTTTTTTGAATAATGAAAAACTATAAATGAAACTATTAGAAAAAAAACTAAAAATAATATAACAAAATAAAAAATGATTATAAATTATAATTTGACAGCTCTGATACCTTTTAATGATTTTCTGGCATAGTAGATGTTGTCTAAATGATGCCCAATACTTTTTCACATAGTTTCAAAAGATAAATACAAAGACTGTGATGAATGGGATCCTAGATTCTTTAATAATGGTTTTTCATATATAATTTATAATATATATAAACCAAAAATTAACTTAACATGATAATTATTCTAGTTAATAATTTATTTGAATACCACTATTGTGATATTTTAATTTTGCTGGAGAACCCAAACTAGTATCCCTCCAGTTATATCCATATATGTTTCATGAATCCCAAAAAAATTTCATTGTTATTCTAAGTTCTAATGTGGAGAAATGAAGCACCTTGCATTTTTTCCATTAATTATGACTAGAAATACCTCAAGTTCAAGTTATTTTATAAATTGTTTTATCTAATTCTTGAGAAGGTGGAGGATTATATCACATTCTTAATAGTGTTATTTATATGTTATCTAAGGGTATATGAGTGAATTTTCTTGGAATAATCTATTGTGAACAAAAATTAATCTCAATATAAAAATGATATAAATTAGATTATATAGTTGTGGTTAAATAATTAGGATTTTTACAAAGACCCATTATCTAATGGTTTGTTCTAATTACAACCCACATAAAATAATAATAATAATAATAAAATAATTTATTATAATTTTTTAATGTCATGGATTAATATATCTTTTCAATTAGGCCCTTAAATCAACCCATAAATCCTCCTGGACATTTATCATTCCACTAATAATAAATACTTTAATAAATAAAAAAATATTATTATATTATTATTTCAATAATTAATAAAAATTATATTTCATATATTTGTGAATAAATAATCATTTTTATATTCATATAACTATGTATACATTAATATTATTCTATTCACTAAACTGTTGATTATAGAAATATTTTTTTATTTCCCCATGAAAAATAAACAAGAGATACTAAATATTATATTTTAATGATAAAATTTAATATTTATTAAATATTAAATGAAAACATATTATAAACCTGAATATATATTGTGATTGAATTTATTCAATCAACATAACCAAAATATTTTTTTTTCTATAAGCTGAGAATAATATTTATTCTTAACATTAAATTCAAATGAAATTTATCTATGATTATGAATAGAATTAATTTGTGACCCACTAGTCATTTTTATTAGTGTTATTAAAATAAATGTACTAAATTATAATAGATAAATCTTGCAACATTTCATGGAACCAAGAAGGAATGGAATTATTTCCATAACAACAATAGCTCATACAAATGATTACTGTGTAATATAATCCAATTGTCAAAATATCTCATCAAGCATGCTAAAATCATTGATGAACTAACTTAGACATGGTTATAATAATATAGTTCCATTATATTCAAATGTATAGAGATATTTTCTCTCCATATAATAAAAGATAAAATCCTTTGTCGACATATTATATTCATTTCATTTCACTTATGATGCTCAAAACATATCTTACTTCACCAGGAGAATATATCAGCCATATTTTCAACAATACATTAAAGTAAAAATATTTATGCTATACTTTAATAATAATTTCAATACAATGGAATAATATATACATAAAAATAAAATAATATCTAATGAAACAAATAACTTTTAAAATTTTATTGGTGGTGAAACCTTGTTTCAGTTCACCAAAAGTTTGTTCACTTGATTTATGTATAAGAAATTTCTATCACTAGACAGTGGAGTGGTGTGATGTGTAGGTTGGAGTAATGGAACATATGAAAGGAAATTACTTCTATCCTAATTTAAATTTTTTATGGATTTACGATGGGATGATAAAAATATGAATGTTTGATAACGTCTTGGGGTCACTAAGTTGGTACTCCAGCTGAGACAATCATGCTTAGTGATATGATATTTATGAGGATAAAGTATTACTTGATGATTAGATAACACATTGTATATAAGTTCATAAGTCATTTATAGAAGTAATTATTAATTATTTATTGTTTATATAACTTATACATAGTAATCTATTTTTCGTAATATTTTTTATTATATTGAAAATAGCCCCAAAAATGTTTCTTACATGCACATAGGAATAATTGTTTTAAGTAAGTTAATATATTATGTTAATTTCTATTTTATGTATTTTTAATTTATTTATATCATCTTATTTTTATTTTATTTTTCTCAGGTTGTTATATCATATCTTTGTGTGTTAATTAGGGTGTAAAGGCTACCTAATTTCAACACACACAGTCAAGGGAAGAAAAATTATAGAGCTCTAATTTCCACTATAAAAATATTTCAGTTGGGGATGTTCTACTAGAAAAAGGATCCTACATTTATTGTTATTATTTATATCACAATATTATAGAGAATTTACCTTTGAAAAAATGGCATCAGAGCTAGATATTCCAATGATATTGGAAACTAAAAAGTGAAATTAGAACCTGCAGTTTCTAGAATTACAGGTCTCCACTTATATTGATGATATATCAATATTAGTGGGAGGTTATATCATTGAATGATATGGATTTATATCATATTAAGGTATAGTTATATGGTTTTTATTTAATGTATTTAGTCTTTTAGATAATGTAGATATAAGATCATCAAATTTAGATAGTCCTAGATAATCTATTTATTTGAATTTTATAGAGAATCTAGAAAAAGAATAACATAAACTAATTGAAATGAAAAAATTGAAATGAGGAGGTTGCATTTGTTATAGAATATTTCTTTTAGAATTAATAAAATAATGTAATGATATAAGCAATCAAGGTTCTGGTAGGTATGTATGAGAAACCTAATACATTTTAAAATGTGTCTATGATGGGACAACTATTCATCTTAAAGTTATCAAAAGTAATACTAATATAATATCTCTAGAATGATTTAAATATTATTTTAAGGAATCTAGAACACGTGGTGGTTAAGATAAAGGATGGTTTTTGGGACCTCTTACTACTTTCATTGATATCGAAGAGATAAAATTCGATGGTGACTATCAGTAGAAATTATAGAAGAAAGGAAAACTTTGTATTCAATGATATTTGGAATCTGATTGTGATTGAATAAATTCATAAAATGGAAGTCATATAACCACCTCTTAAATCTATTAATTATGATTGATGAGTTTAATCACATTAATAGAAGAAATTATATGAGAATAAGCCATCAAATTAAAATCTATGGGAAAAGATATGAGTCAAGTTGGTTGGTTATTATTTTACTTTTTTAGAAAATTAAAAAAACATGACACTTGATTAAGAATCACATAAGTCAAAAGGAAATATCATGAAGAATATTGTCTTGTGGAATCTCATATTTAATTAAAACAATAGATGGATGAAGATATTTTTTGCTCATATTTATCATTTGAGTGGATTCATGGGTAGTTAAATAATATGAATTATTCTATTAAATGGGATAGTAGATATGCATTGAAAATTTTGTATATAATTTCTTTAGTAAAGTACATTTGGTGGAGATTAAATCTATGGAGATAGTTGGAATGGGGGATGTCAATATCCAGATTAATAATGGTGGTATATTTATGGTAAAAGATGTTATACATACCCCAAGGCTGTGGAATGATATAATTTTTATTAGGAAACTTAATAAAGAAAGTTACAAGACTAACCTTGTGAGAGGATTTTATGAAGTTAGATGAGGTTCCATATTCATTATAGTAGGAGTAAAGGATGGAAAAATTACATGATTGGAAGTCCAGATAGTGTTGTATTAGTTAGAAGTATATCATCAAAAGATCTAGATATTTGGAATTATAAGCATAGTCACCTCAATGAGAATAAAATGAAGGTTCTTGCAACAAAAGGAATACTAAAAAATAATCAAATAGAAATTTAAAAGTGTTGGATTTGGGTGATTTGTAATAACATAAGCATGTCCTTAAAAATATATGGATGGAATCCAAGATCCCTAAAAGTTAGAGATATTTAATTCTGAGGTGTGGGGACCTTCCCATATTCAATATCTCAAAGGTTCTCTCAAATTCATAACCATCATTTATGATGCTTCAAGATTGATATGGATTTATTTCTTAAATCATAATTTTTATTTAGTTTGGGCATTCACATAATTGAAATACTTATTATAAAATAAGTATTTCATCGTATTAAAAAAATCCATTGCATTAAAAATGGAAATGAGTGCACTAGATAAAACTTTTGTTTTTTAAATGAATAAGGGAATAAGGAACGGAATGATTGTTCCCAAAAATCCACATTAGAATATATTGGTGGAAATTGTGAGTTCAATTATGAGTAATAAAACATAGAGAATAAGGTTGCACTATGGAATGTATAATTGAATTTGGGTTGAGGTACATAGTACATTAACATATTTTGTCAGATGAAGTCTAACATCAGTTGTTTGGTAAGACCTTCCAAATTATTTATGGTATAGTAAATAATTAGAAAATTCATATATTAGATTATTTAGAAGAATGAAATATATGCATGTTGGTACCAATGATCTCTATTATTCTATGGAAAATTTTAATGTTTGTTTATTCATTGGGTTTGTTGATTTTAATTTTTAATACCGACAATTGGATAATTGTAAATGGTAAGTCATTAGAAGATGAGATGTTAACTTAAACAAATGGGTTCAATGTAAGGAACATAATGTATTGTAGAATTAATTTTAAGGAAATAAATAAACTATTGACGTACAAGTTGATATGAGTAAGTGTATCAGTAGATTATATGTTTTATATTTTTTAGATAAGAGCATTGGAAGCCTAGTGGTGAGACCACCTGAAGAAATTATAGAACTATCAAGAATGGATAAATCTCTAGTGAGCACAATTGAAGACTTGTATCTTGATATATAATTACAAAAATATATAACTAATATGAGTAGTTCAACCCCCAAAACTCAACTAAGGTGGTCAGCTAGAGTTAAGAAATCAATTCAAGGGTTTGGGGCAAACATTTACTTTTTACTCTTAATGGATATAGTGGAAAAAGAGAGTTTAGAAGCGGAAGCTACACATATTGATTCCAAAATATAGATGTAAATGTTAAATAAATAAATTAATTCATTGATAACCATCAAAAAATGATAATTAAGTGAATTAAAAAAAAATGAGAAAATGACATTGTAGAATAACTGGGTTTTTTTATTAAGAGAGTAGGCTTATGGAAAGAGGAATTACAAATCATGGATGTTTGTAAAGGGATATTAATAGAAAAAGGTATTGAATTCTCAAAAATAATCTCACTGAATGTTAAAAAAAAACTAATTTAGTCTATTTTGATCATGGTAGCATCAGATGATATGGACCTTGAACGAAAATATTTAATGACGACCTTTCTCAAGGGGATGTTCTAGAAAAAAATCTATAAGATGTAGATATTAGTTTAAATGGAGGATAAAAACAATAATTTTTCACCAAATACAAATAAATTTCATTGTATTTTGAATCAGGTTATGAGGAAATGGAATAATAAATTTGATTCATTTATTTCAGAACAATTCTTGAACAACTGTAACATATATCATTTTTGTTACAAAAAATGAATGGAATAATTGAACATTAATCATACTGTTTATGTATGTGGATGAAATTTTACTCATGGGTCTGTCAATTATATAATTTTGGGAGTTAAATATTTTTTGGATGAGAATATTTAAAATGAACGATCTAGGGCATAGTAATAAGGTTTTGGGGATAGTGATTAAGTGAGGGATAAGAGATATGAAACATTAGTTCTATCTCAGAGGCACTACATTTGGAAGTTCATAAAAATATTTTGGATGAATGCAGAAAATATCAATTTGAATCATCCTTCTGGACACTATCCTTTCTCCAAGGAATAAACACCTATATTTTAAGAAAATCCTATATAAAAGTAGGATGTACCATTTACATAAATGTTAAATATTGGATGTGTGTGATGATTTTTACTAAGATGGATATAACATATAGAATGGATGTTTTAAGTTGATTTATATTGATTAATGGAAAGTTAAATTAGTTAGATGGTAGATGTGTATTTCTATATTTGAAAATAATAGATGATAAAACATTATTATTTATATAGGAAGATCTATTACAACACTTTATGGATGCAGACTTCACTAGAGATTTATATACCATGCAAAGAACAACCAGATTATTGTTTACCGGTTATGGTTAATAGTAAGTTATATTTCAAGAATAAAAAAATATTGATACATAAAGTATAATGAAAGATAAATATGTGAATTAAATTATTTCTGGTAATGAATTGGTGTCACTTATGCATCTTTTTAATTAAAATGGGAGAAGTCAGGAATGTTGAATGATTTTCTATAATATCCAAAGTGTAATCCACATGGATAAATATTTAGGGTTCCATACAAAGAAAATTAATATTTAATAAAAGTTTTAATTTATTCAATATATTATTTTGGATAAAGAATTGTATTTTAGATGATATAGGGAAGACAAAATATGGAATACTTGTTCACTATGACCACAATTCAAGAAAGTATAAAGAAGTTTTTTTCCTTAGGCGTATTTGGCTGAATAGAAGGAGAAATTAGAGGAATAATGAATTTTGAAATTGAATGTTTTCCAATGTTTTGGAGAGCTTATGAGGTTCCCAGAAAAAAGGCATCATGTGGGGTATTTTGGGAGGGGATTCATGTTATTAGTTCACTAAATTGAGGCCATTAAAATACTTTTCATATGAAGTTGGAGTGGAGTAGCGTGTAGGAAGTATTAGTGTAAAATCACTATGGGAATTAGTTACATTGGAAGTTTTCATATTCTAATGGATAAATGATATGACAACGAAGGCCCAGACATTTGGTTAATCCAGGAAGGTGTGATTAATGATTGATTTTTATGATTAATTGCAATCAGTTATCATTTTTAGTAATATTTTTTATTACAAAAAAGATGAATAATTGTTCCTTTAATACATATAAACTCATCATTTTATGAACATCAATCTCATCATTACGTATTTCTACCAAATTTATTTCCATTAAATGTATTTTATGTGATTTTTTGTGGGTGGTCAAAGGATGAGTTTTTATAGAGAGAGGGTGAAAAGTCTACCTACTTATGGTTTAGTTCATTGACGGAAGTGATCAATTAGTGGTGTCATTTCATCTAAGAAAATCCTTTAATTTTTGATGTTCTAGTGGACCAAGGATCCTCCATCTGGTGGAATTATTAGAAGCACAAGAGATCCTTGGTGTTCCCTTGCCAATATAATTCTTTTTGGCAGGTCATTCCTCATACCCTTTCTTATTTGAGATTACCAAGAGTGATATTTATAAGAAGTCTCATCCAATTATGAATATCTATCTACCAATAGTCAAAAATCATATATTTCCTATCATTAAACAATCATCTAGGCCATATGATATATGTTTAAGAATATTTTCATACTATTTGAAGGTTCTCTTTATAGAAAGGAACTTCTATAAAATTTCGATGTTAGATATAATCTAAACACATTATCTCTTTAATGTCATAAAAAGTAACACTCATCATGTGTTAATATATTAAAATTAATATGTGTTATTATATTAAAATTAATATTCATGTAATATGAAGTAAAAGGTTAATTTATTATCGGGAACTTACTCCAAAAGACTCATACAATGTATGTGGTTGCTTCTATATCACTAATAGTCAATGTAATATCATTCAGAATCTAATATCAGGTCATGTAAACACCAAGGGGCATGGTGATTTTTTAGAAAGGGGATATTATCTCATGTTACACTATATTACATAATATTCTATGAGTAATATGTTCTTTATATGTCTAAGAGAGTTATCTTCCATTGGTACAACTTCTAGACTAATTACTCATTATATTATGTCCACTAATTTTTTTTTGTGTCGTTCAAATACTTCTTTCAATGATGAAGGCTCATACATTATCTCCTTTATAGATGATTTTTCTAGAATGTTTTGGAATTGTGTGTTTAGTAATAAGTATAATGACTTTAGGTTGTTTAAAACTTACAAAACCTATATTAATAATTAATCAATGAGAAATATTAAGATCCTGAGAATGAAATATAGTTAAAAATATCTATCAAGTGAGTTCAGTGGGGTTTTTTTGAGTTTTAGGGAACTATTATCCACTACACCATTAACCACACTCTAATAAAAATTAACTTGTATTATATATGAAAAAAATTAATTTAGAATGGGTTGGGATAATTCTTACATTATCATACTTGATGAGATCTTTTAGGTAATGGATGCCGCCATAATAATTTAACTTATAGAACAATCATTATCATTTGTGAATTTTTGTCTATTTGAAGTCAAACCCTGTAGAAACATAACTATTTCCAAGAGAAAATTAACGGTGTTTGGTTTCACTACCCATACCTATATCAATACTAAAAATATAAAACCTCTAGATTTAATGTGAATTTTAAATGGTTGTTCTAGGAGGCTGAATGTTTATAAACTTTGGGTCAACTAACCTGGTTTTAAAAAATATCTTATAAGTTGAGATGGTGTGTCGTACAATGTAAGGAGAGACCTATCCCTGATAATTTTTGTCATAACCCTTAAAAAATATATGTTGAGTATAATCCTTTCGATTAAATTGAGTCTTCTATTGAGACACCTCCACATAACACTCAACATAATCCAAATTCTAAATCAAATTTAGATAATGGTTGGAACAGTGAACCTATTAATTATATTAGGGATTACTATCATATTATGGATCTGATTAAAAAACTTATAAATCCTCCATATTGTTATTTCCATAATGATGTTACCTTCTATCTTTGTAATGATAACCCCAGAACTATACACAAGCTATTAATGATGGATATTCTTAGCACTGGATCACTACTCTCTATGATGATATTGATTACCTATAAAACAATCATTAAATATACATTATAAATAATCAACAATCTTACAAGCTTGTTGGTTTCAAGGAGATATTAATTATAAATTAAAATAACAGCTGAAAAAACAAAATCAAATATAATGTTAAATTTACAGAAATTGGATTCCTTTAAATAGAAGGGATTGATTATTTAAAAACATATTGAACAAAATTATTCTAAAACCGATTTCTTGCTAGTTTATATTTATGAAATTCTTTACATGAATCCATATAATTTATTTTCTAATGAATTCGAGTATAATTAGCTCTATTTTCTTAACAAGTCTCTTTCTGGATTAAATCATAACACTTGGTAGTGGTATTATAAATTTGATTCATTCATAATATATAGAATAAAATCACTTAAAAATAAATTTGATTAAATTTATTTATATTAAAACAACTCAAAACTTTATACTCTCTATATTGATTTATAGTGAAAATATAGTGTGTATTTACAGTAATTTGAAATTTATCACTACAATAAAAATGTAATTTTAAATAGTATTTTAAATGAAAGATATTTGTTATTACAAGAAGATTTTGGGTTTGATAATTATTTGATATAGAAAACATAACGTATTTTAATTATATCATCATTATTATATTCTTATGTATCTAAAGATATATCTATTAAATTTTCTAAATTCTGCAAGTGACAATTTTTCTTGGATTTTTAAATAATCATTATCCTAGAATCCTAACACCACTAATGATATTGAGTACATGAGTAGAATTTCTTAAGATAATGTTTTGGTTAACATAATTTATAATATGTTATGTACTTGATCTAATTTTTCTTTCTCTATTTGTAAATTAACAAGTTTTATAAGAAATTTGGGTAAGCCATTTTGGAATGTGCTTATGTTTTCATTAAGGTTAACTTCTTATATACCTTCTTTATCACTTTGTTATGGTAAAAATTTTAATCCCAATGAGATTTTGTTTGAATTTTTTGATTTTTACTTTTATAGAAATATTTACACTATAAAAACACTAACTAGTTATGTATTTTCAACCATTGGAGGTCCCATTTCTTGTAAGTGCGATATGGAATTAGTTAATTCCCTCTCAACCATTGATTATTAGTATGTATCCTTGTAATAAGGAATTAATGAATCTAATTGGCTCAATGTTTTTTTTAAAGTTTATGTTAAGTAATTATTCTTTTACAGATTACTTATATCTTTATCTACTTTTTATTTATTTAATTATTTTTTGTTCCATAACCGATCTAAGAATATAGGAATAATGTTATATTTTCTTAGGGAAGCTATTAAAAGTGTAACATTGTGTGTAAACAAGATACATGATCTTGGTAATCTAATCAATAGTTTGACAAAGGCGGTGTATTTGTCAAAATGTTGGAATAGTATAGATATTATAATTAATTAACCTTGTTTCCCCTTTTTAAAAGCTTAAAATATTTTAAATAATATGTTTGTGATGGATTACTGAACTAGAATGGAGTTACAACCATTATGGAGAATCTAAAATTATATATTACAAATAATATATTAACTAGAGTGTGTGGATATGAATTTATGGGAATCAAAATTATCCTTCAAAATAAAGCATCAAATGAGAAATTATAGGTTAGGGTTGTGTCCAAAATATGGGGTTTATCCTAGGGAAAGTGTAAATTTCATTCACATAGAGACTCCAATGTTCCTAACACTTTAATTGGATTAATTAATTAATTAAATTGATTTTATTAATTGATTAATTAATTATTTTTAATTTAAATGTTGATCAAAATCTTCCTTAAATAATCCTTCCCAATCCCTCTATCCAGTGTTAGTCATTATAACCCTTTCTTGTGGGGTAAAGTGAGAGTAGTAGACCGTGGTGATATTGAGGAACATCACAAGAATCCAAAAAACCTTATAAATAAAAGTCTTCAATTGAAACACTAGTGAAACCTTATATAAACACATTATTCACTGATGATCAATAAATTGGATAGGTAAGGCTTTTTAATTTCTACATTCCCCCTTCCTTTGTGATTTTGATCATGGATTATATATTTTGGATCTTTTTTCATTATATAATGTCCCTATAGACATTATAGTTTAACTTTTTTTGTGTGAAATGTATGTTTCCACACTATATGTACCCTATTTTAAGAATCTCACACCCAATGATTGGTATTTGTGATTTTAAATTACAAAAAATAATTTTTTATGGATTATTTCCCTTGGATTTACCTTCCCTATTCTTCACACATTCATCTCCAACATCCACTAAGGTTATAGGTTTAGAACAACATGGTTCATATCGTCAGATGTTGAAACTCTGTGACCCTAGGTGGCTAAAATGGGTTTTATAGTAGAGATAAAGACATTTTGAAGTATCATTTGGTGATGGAGGATCGAATGAGTCTGGTTAGTGTGGATACCTTTAGGGTATAAGTGGACTGGCTTCAATGGTCAGTTAGTAGCATTAACAAACATAGATTCTAGAAATGGATGGATGAAATGAAATCATTGGAATTTCTATATCCATGTAAAGTGATTTTATTGAAGAATTGATATCAATATAAGTATATAAAATAGATAGTGGTGATATTAATATCATTATACCATTTTTAAGTGAAGATCATGACAAATCGGTGTGTATTTCAGAAGAACACACATTATGACCCTCATTGGAAGAAAAAACTAAGGGTTTTTATAGAGATCAATATCACATGAATAGTAATTGAGTGCAAATTCCATATGTCCTTGGCAAACTAGATCATTGTAACTAGGTGACTATGAAAGAACACAAATAGTGTGAGTCATGAGAACGCATCATATGCCCTTTTCCCTACATTACAAGGCATCCCTAGGGATATATGACGAGTGAAACATCTATGACTATATTCCATGTACTCAGTAGGATGTAAAATGTGTTTTGGCCTTTACAAGACAAAGGATATAGTGGTATATGTTGATTAACCCAAATATCCCACAGACAATGTACCCAAAAGAAAATTCCTTATAGGAGAACCATCACACACTAAACAGTGAGGTAATACACAACATGATCGATGTGAAGGGGATGCACACCATGTACCTCTATAGTATATATCATGTACTTTACAAGTATTAGTTGTTTTCCATATATCATTATTTTAGACTCAAGTTTGGGAAAACAAGTAGTCTATCATGGTGTTTTTTTTCATATATGGTATGATTGTATACTTTTCATAGAAATCAAAGGTAATACATAAAGTGATACATGAAAATTAGTCTCCTTATCACCATAGGGGGTGATGATATAGATCAAGAATTTTGATCATTTTTTCCAGGGGTAGTTACCAGATATACATGAGCTAATATCTGTGTTTTGGTTCCAAAACACATTATAAATAGGGCTAGTTACCCAACATGTACATAGTGTGTGGTTCCACTATCTGTAAAGTTCATTTCTTCATTTGAAAGATCTTATAAAGAGTGATGATACTCCACTAGAGTTGTATTCTCCAATGATCAATACTTATCCTTTAGAAATGTGAGGTTCTAAGACTATATTTCTAGGTATATGAAAAGGGTTTCTTAGTTTGGATAGATCAAATTCTTGGGCATTCTTATTAGATCCTCCAATATATGTGTTTTTTAAAAGAGATATGTTCTATTATGTTTTGGGTTCTATTCTTTAAATAATATATGAGTTTTCTTTTTAATGGAATATTCTCCCCTTATAGTTTTATGCTTTGGACTGGATTATTTTACATAATATTCATTTATTTTTTTATGATAATATTTTTGAGTTTTTATATTGTTGTCCCCACTAGGATTAACACCCTGGGGGATGGGAGAGGGTGATTTAGGGTATTAATGATTGAAACAATCCATTGTCTGGATCATGTTTAATTATTAAATAAAACACTTTCTTATCCCCTTCCCATAGAAATTTATAAGATTAAATGAAAACAAGAATGAGACAATTATTTTACTTGGATCAACCGTATATAATCTAGTGAATAAAACAATACAAAGGAAATTTGACAATGTAAAAAATACACTATAGTGAATTGTAATTACAATGTTCAATGATGATTTACTCTCCCTCATGTTTCACTACTAGTCACACTTCGAAAGCCCATTTCTCCTTCAATAGAAGTGTTCTGACTACTCCTCTAGGAGATTATTATATTGATTTCTTGAATAATAATTGTTTAAACCCTATTTAGTATGTTATGAATCTTGAACTTGATCCAAAAGATAAATATAAATTTTCTATATTTCTTTTGATTTTTTTCTTCATTCCCACAAGTTTTTCTTTTACGAAACATTCACAAAACTTTTATGAAACTCCGAAAATTTCATGAAACATTTCATTTTTTCACAAAAACTCGAATTTTTTCCCAACTTTAATGTTTGTGGTGGAAATCCCAACTTGTATCGAACTTTTGGTTTGTCATTAAACTTACTTGGTCATATAGACATAAGTCCCTTTTCATCGCATAACTGATGTTTTTCATAACCTCTGAATATTATAATATTTTAGTTCCTTGACATTCTATTAGGTTTAAAGGCTCAATAATAAAGAGTTAACAACCAATTAATAGGAATGGTTTACAATTCAAACAACTACAATGAATTCCACTGACCTTATGTGAAGCATTCTTGGTTCAATGAACTCCAATGATTTATTATTACATTGACCATGAACGCCATTATTATCATGAAACCTCCATATCTATTTAATAGGTTCCCACAAATATCTCTTCATTTTAGTACTATCAATTTCTTAAAACCATATAATTATCATGAAATAATTTAATTATTTATATTTTTTGTGGAAACCTTGTGTATTGAGTTTTATGAAACTTCATGATGCTCTTTGGCATGTTCAGGCAGCCTTTTCACTTTCAAATAAATATTAACATTGATTCAAAAAACAATCTCCTTAGTCAAATTTTTTGACCCCTATAAATTTGGAAAAAACTACGAAATCCACCGCATAACACCCCTAAATTTATAAATAAATTCTAGTGATACCATACATTAATGCTCCACTATCATGATGTCTCCAACCCATATTTTGGTATGTATTCTTCAAACGTATACAACAATCCACTGTCCTATATGTTTTTCAAAATAATTTTTCTAAAACCACACTTGAACTTAAAAAATTATTTTTTACTATTGGATTTTTCAACAGTCAAATCGAAAAAAAACACAAAAATTTCACATTGAAGGATTTTTCCCAATATCCTCTCCATTTGGGTTTTTTGAAAACATTTTCACCCTTTGATAAAACTTTAACCATTTTATTTATATATTAGTGATAATTCCTTATTCTCTATATTCTTTATCGCCAATTTTCATCCCACGATTCTAGATAGTGACTAAATACATACTAAACATGTAATTTAAGCCCACATTGTCCATATAGGAATGATAAACATGGGCAGCATGAAAAGATAACCAATTAACCACTATATTATCAACACAACCATTTTTGGATTTCTGAATTTAAAACAGAACAATTTTATTATCTTTAAAGATAATAAATTTTGTGAAATTCTTTCTTTAAGGAATACACTATTGATAGGAAACAATTACTACAATTTCAATGGTTTGAAAACTATCACACAATGTGTGGATCTTAAGAAGAACACTTCTCGGACCCTATATGGAAACTACATTCATTATAAACCCATAGGATAATCATTCCCGATATATAAACTTTGAATCAACATCTTCAAAATCATCAAATTTCGGAACACCCATTATTTTTTTCTCCCCTATCAACTTCTCACTATTACCCAAATAGGAATTCAATTCATATATCAATGAACCTAGAGGTCGATCCATAATAGAATAAAAACAAATTAAATAAAACATATAAGAAAATTTGGATAAACATAACATACTTTAGGGAGAGGGGCACCTACAATAATAATGTTCACGAGTGGGGACTTGACTGAACTCCATGATCCAGTCGATGTCTTTCAAATACTTCTTTGGATAAGGGCTTCATCAGAATGTTTTCACCATGTTGTTCTTTAAACATATACTCAAATATCACAATCCCATGATCTACTTTCTCCGTGATAAAATGATACATTATTTCAATGTGATTCATCCATGAGTGTTTGAAAATAGCTTTTCTTGGATTTATATAACCTAAAATATAATTATATTTTATGTTTGATGGATTCAATTCAATTCCTATATCTTTAAGATACTACTTCATCCACAATAAATGCATACGAGCTTGAGTAGACAAAATATATTAAGATTATATGGTTCTCCGAGAAATGAAATATTTTTTATTTGTTATCCAAGAATTACATTGTCTTCTAAGATAGAATACATGAACTAAAATTAACATTCAATCATCTAATGAACCTAACCAATATTCATATTCGTATCATAATTACTCATTATATGATTTTTAATTTCATAAAAAACCTAATCCACTGTGACCTTGACATTAAAATGTATTATTTTAATAGAATGTAAACAACTTTACTTGGGATTAATTTGATACCATAATACCTGAAAGATTAAAAAAACAATATCAATTAGTGTCAATGTTAAGTATAATTTGATCCGAATGATCTTCATGTATTCTATCACTTTTACTAATTTTTCTTCATCATTCCTCGATAGTTTAACAATTGTAGAAATCATAGATTTTTTATCTCTATGGATCTATCCATTCCAAATATTTTTTATAACCTCATTGGAATGATTAGATTGAGAAATAAATGTTTAATGCATTGTGTTCTCTGTAACTAAAGGAATTTTTTAGCTCACCAATAATTGACATTTCAAACTATTAGTCCAAGAATTTTAATAACAATTTTTAAACATATTAATTAGATCCACCAAATAATACATCATAAACATACAATTGAACCATAATCCTTTTATTACTATCATTATTGACATTTCTATTGTAACCAATATTAATATACCAGAAACTAATTTTCTTATACACCAAATGGATATTTTATTAAAGGAGGAAAGGGGAAAAATTCAAGGTAGCATGAAGAAGTGACAATAGAGAGAAGCACCGATTATATGGGCCACACCACCAGGGGAAAGGGATTCAACAATAAAAAAACTCTAATAGGGCATTCATGGGTAGAAAATGTAGTCCAGAAATTAGCCACACAGTTTCCCTCATGCCATGTATGATGAATCTAAAGGTTATGGAAATAAGTGCCTTACACTTATGCATCTAATAAGTGATTTTCTTGGGAGCGTCTAAGGAACCAGTGAGAGAGATCCACACCATTCTGGAGTTTATTTCAATTGTGGAAAGTATTATGTTCTTGGAAATATATAAAGAAATGGGACTAAGCATCACCATCGCCTCCACCTTAAGTGAATTTCCTGGTCCATAGAAGGCACTAAATAAAAAAACACAAAGCCCAATGCATCACATACCACACCACCACTGTGCATGCTAAAAGAACCATAAGCACCATCAACATTGAGTTTGAGATCTGATATAGGAGGATACCAACATACCTAGTTCCCCCACTGCCTGGGGAAAAATCGGTCATGTGAGAGAACTATGAAAGAAAATTCCTGAGGGAGGGCACTACATCCTGCTGATACAAGAGGCCAACCGGATCTTAGGCATGGAACATATCTTTGGACACCATAGCAATATCAGAGTAGTGAGACCTGTGTTGCACCTAGCTGTACACCTGCAGATGCACAAACATCCCACCACCTGAAGGATCTACCTATCAATGTGTTCCTTCTTTTTGGTATGGAATCCCCAAAATTCACTTGAGGAGAAACCCTCATGGAAGACCACTACATTAGAAGGTGGATAGAACTCATAAGGAATGATACAAATCCGACCAGCCTATGAACTTTGAAGGAAAAGGTATAGTGTGGAATCCTCTAAATGGAATAGAAAACAAAAACACTTCGATGAAAGATGAACACCCTTTCCATTTATCTTCAGTTAGGAGTGTATATCGTGGTGTTATATTCTCCAATGAAAGAAAGAGAATTTGATGGGGTTATCTTTACACCATAGCTGCCTCCCCACATGTTAGATGCCAACTGAAAAAGTGATGTCTGTTTATACATCATGGTCAAGAACATACCATCATAAGATCCAATGAATATGTATCGACCATGGGACCCATACAATTTGATATTGTCAAACAATTCCATTTGAGTGGGATTGAGAATCACTTGGATAAAGGTGGGGTGCGAGCTAGCTTACTTAGACGAAATATTAGTCACATGGAAGTATGGTAAATCCAGAAAAGCACCCCAGTCATACTTCCAAAAGTTAATATCTCCCTGGACCAGAAGCCATTGGTAATAGCACTAAAACACATGAATATGGACCAAAAGAGTGCTCCAATGGCTCATGGAAGACATACCATTTTCATGAGAACAAAATCCATACTTCACTCGGATAAGATGGCTCTATAAAGTGTTCCTCTCAATGACCTCCCATGAAATCCTTCCCTGGAGGAAATACATAGTCTTTCCCACATCTCTAACTCTAATACCTCCAAGCTCCCCTGGCCTGGAAAGTTTTATCTATGATGTCCTCCATAATCTACCATCCCCTTGGCTATACCAAATAAATCCATTCAAGATCTTATAAATCTAATTAATGATAGTCTTGAGAACCATGAGGGTTGATAGATTATGAATAGGGATAAATTAGAGAACACAATTAACCATAGTGATCCTTCCACCAAAGGATAAGAACCAGTTCTTTAAATTGTTGATACGGTTGGTAATCTTGCTGAACAAAACATCAAAATACATGACATAAATTCTACCAGGTGAAATGGGATATCCAAGGTAAATCATAGGAAATTTACTGATCAAAATGTATAGGGTAGATACAATATTGTCCCTACACCTAGCTGGATAAGAAGAGGTCTAGTAGACCCCAATCTTGTCCCTATTCATAATTTTCCCACTGCAGTAAGTATACTCATCATCTCTTCTGTTAAAGACTTTAACGGAAGACTTAGGACATTCTGTACAATGGTAAAGTTGTTGGGAGAGATAGGGTCAGCTTACCTGAGTCCCATAACCAGTTTTAAGAAACCACATTGCCTACCCATAAAGACTAGATTGAGCCGCATCGAGATATAGAAACAAAATAACAGGTCAATGGACCCTTAAAAAATACTCATGCTTCTTAAAGCCCGAATGATAAAGTCCCAGTCTAGTTTTTCAAAGTCCCTATCCATGTCCACCCTGATAACAATGTTGGACCTTCATAAATTCTTATTAATGTCACCAACCATCTACTAATCCCCCCTATTGGTGCCTACTCTATCCCATATTGCACATTCTTCAGAAAAATTTTTAAATCATCTACATAGATTTGAAAGAAAATTAGATTCTCTATGTACACATACTCTTCTAAAACTCCATTTATAAATTATTACTTTCCATCCATTCAGAAAACATTGAACATCGATTTCACTACTATATCAATAAAAAATTTGAATAGTTGGTTTCCTTAAAAATAGGATTAAATGTATCATTAATATCAATTACATAAATCATTGAGTATCCCTTTCACACCAAACATTATTTTTATCAAATAACCAAATAATCTTATTTTTTTTCTTCTAGAGGACCCACTTGATCTTATTGAAATTATTATCTTCTGAACATGAAATATTCTCCCATGTCTCCATCTTTTTGATTTATTCAATATCTTTGTTCATCACCCAAAAAATATAATCTCTTGAAAGATATATAAAAAACATTAGTATCCACCTATGATAATAAGGACACCTGATGTATATACATAACTCTTCTTATCTTAACTGGTATTATCTGATAATCAATTAAGTTTTACCTACCAATTTAATTTCTGATCATTGTATTCTGTATATGTATAGGTCTAAATACATCCTTATCATTATATATATCTTCATATAAATATTCCTTAAGCACATTCACTCCCCTATGTGAATCATATATTCACCAATATCCTATTGATGCTATTCACTAATTTTTTGAATATGTTTCTTATTCTCCACAATGAAAATATCATTTTTTTCTATAACCTTTACTAAAAAAATATTGAAGCATTTACATGGTTTCATTTTTTCTATGTAGATAATAAGTATATCTTCATATCCATGTGATTCAAACTTCCAATATTTCTCTTTATTGAGAATGAAACACTAACTTTTGAAGAATAAAAAGAACTTCATCGCTAGTTTCATTCCAAACTATAGACTACAAGTCATTATATCTTCCGTTGAAGACATAAAGGATCTATTGGATAACATTATTTTTTATTTATAAATATATATCTATCTAATAGTTGCATCAAATTAAACGAAGAGAACAACTATTCTTCCAACTTCTCCTTCATCATTTTCTCTCATTTCCCTTATGTGGGAATTTATACAAACTCCAATATATAATTTTCTCTAGCTTATTTGTAGTTTTTAATTTATTTTTCCTCAATTTATTCATAATTTTTACCTTCTTTTGAATTTAGGTAATTTTCCATGAAGAAATTTGGCAATATGAATTTTTTATATTTCACTTTGGCTGATGAATTTTTAATGTAAATTTAATCATCATTTTATCATCCTATTAAAACATATTTGGATTATTTATTACAAGGAACATAACCTATTCACATGAGTTGATGTTTCCATTTAAACATCCCCCCTTTGATATTTTATGGTAGTAATGACATGAATTCATCCACTTTATCTTCTTCCTATACATTCTTTATGGTGATACTCTTTATGGACATGAATTCTAACTCCCTAGAATTTCCCTTTTCCACATATCCATTATTGTTATTTGGTATAAAATATTATACAATAGTACAATGAAAACTATCCAATATCAACTCATTTAGGTCTTTATCCCCTAGAATAAATACTTAAATATTGAATCATGGTGAAAATATTTTCTAGATGTGTTGAAAAATGTTTATTCCACAAAGGATTTATCCAGGACCACACCTATCCTCCACTATGAAATTAAATTTATTAAAAATGAATCATTATACTAATTAGAGAGAATCCAAAAGTCCTCATATTTTTTTGATAGAACCTTAAATTTATTTTCTAATTATTTGAATCACCTTCATAGTTATTTAACATCTTTTACCACATAACATGTGAGGATGCACATGAAATTAATATCATGTAGATTGTATTGGATAGAAATACCCCTAAAGCATTTATTCCTCAAGAACCCATATCCAGTGCTCCTTTTTTAGCATCTGATAAATCCTCACTATCCATATTGATTAGCAACCTATGATTCGCCGCTATATACACATAAATACCCAAAGAGAAGGAGTAGTGTTGCATCTAATTCCCGCATAGTTGGAATTGATTCCCTTAAATATGGAAATGATTTTGTGATTGAAGAAAATTATAGATTCAATTGGAAGACAATGAACACCATTAACATTTTAACATGATACCAATTGTTGGACCCACTTAGTTTAATACCATGATAGGGGGATAAATAAAATTATGAATGATTTAAATAATACCCAATTTGGATATTTTTTCTTCGTTGAAAAAACCTTTTTTCTCTCTATCCTATATTAATTTATGAGTATAAATGGAAAAAATTATGAGAAAAAACAATTTTACATGGTTTACCCTTATCTTGGATAGCCTAAGGGTAATAGAAATTTAATATACTAATTAACCAAATCCATAGTAGCTTAATATTATTATAATTTTTAGAGGGGAATAACTATCACTCCTAGTTCACTACCATTTACACTTTAAAAAATCACAGATCTCTCAAATGAAGCAATCTCACTAATCATACAAAAGATTCTTCCATTGATTTTTTGAGTCAACGTTTTTTATACCCAATTTAAAATTTATTGAAGCTCATGTTTTATCCACGTGATGAATATAAATTAAAAAAAAATCATGAAAAATATTTCTAGTTTTACTTACATTCACTTTCATGAAACCTTCATATAACTTTCACAAATTTTTTAATTTATCATGAAACTCCCAACTTTTGTGAAAAATTTATGTTTTTCATGAAACTCCTACCTTTTGAGAAACTATTAATTTTTTCATGAAACTCATAACATCCATGAAACTTTTTGTTTGTCATGGAACTCACTCTTTCATATATATTAAAGTCCCATTTCCTCATTCAACTGATTTTTTTCATAACATCTTCATGAAATAAATGCATTCACGTTACTCTTATGCAATTTTAGAACACTGATATTACTTATGGATGGGACACTATAAAATGAGGGAGGTAGAGACTTATTTATATATATGGATGAAACTTCACAAAAATAACTTTAATACCTATAACTTTATATACAACTTTACTTTTTTGTTGAATATTAATGATTTTATATCACCTTTACTGCTTATATCACTACCATCACAAACATTCCATATGTATTTCTCAAGATTGAGAAACCCTATTAGATTGTTTAACTATGAAATTGGAAGAACTTCAAAACTTTTATGAAACACTATGTTGTGAAATATTTTGATGAGGAAATATTGAATCTTTAATTCCTCATAACTTTGAGAAACTCTTTCATTTACTCATGAAAATATTTTACTTATAAAAAAAATTGATTTTCTTTAACTAGGTTAACAATTTCCAAATAAACCATACATTGATTCTCCCATTTCATGCATAGCTTCAGACAACAACATAGTATTGATTATTTGGACTTGTTTTGGTCTTCCAAATCTTGGATCATTTTCAATATATCACATTGTAACATCATAAAAAACTTTATTAATCTGTTTTGTCAACAAATATAAAAAACCTATAATTAATAAAATTACCTTGGGGTATTTTCCCAAACATATATAGAATATATATAGTTTATTAGTGACCTTAGTAGACATGGTGTCACTAGATATTAGTGTTACCTTGAGGTGGTATTAGAGGATAACTTGTGTGTCTAGAGCTTGAATACTACGGGGAATAATTCATTATAATTGATTAGGTTGGAAAATATATATAGTTTTAACTATTTTATTCTTCCCATTCTATATTAGGGATTATATACAAGTTTTAATTATGGATCATATAATTTTTCACATACATTATATATATTTTAGTTAATATTACTTATCATTCTTATTTTTTATGTCCTCTGTAGAGGCTTGTGTTGTGTATAGGTTCATTAAGGCATGGTCTCCTACTATGTGTGTTATGAATAATTAGTGGTAATCACCAACCCAAGCCTATTATATGTGTGTTTGGGTGTAATAATCATCTTATCACCACCGTGGAGGGGTCCTGATGGGTTGGGTTATGTCATAGTGGTATCATAGAAAGGGTAGTCTTAGGGATGGAGTTTGAAGTTAGGATTCTAGAAAGGAATAGTATGAGAATTTTGGGAAACTGTGTTAATATTTATTGAATTAGTATTTTCAGTCGAGGGAACCATGTTTTTATGTGACAACTGATGTATCTTTTCAATAAGACTTTGAAAACCTTCTTGTCATATTTATTCAATGAGAAAATAGTTTTATTGAACAATAAATGGAATATGAATCATATTAGAAGGGGTTATTGATTTACATGTCCTTCTTGAGTCATATCCCTATATATTCTTTATAATTGTGATATATATTATTAAATTGTATAATGTCACCATATAGACAACTAGGTTAAATTGGTAGGTATGGTAGTGACCAGACCATGTGAGTTATTAAGCCTCTTGTTAATGATTTTCTTAGAAATATGGCTTCTATCAGGGGGCTTAATCATTAGGTGTATCCACCATGGGAGTAGTGTGTTGCACCTCCACATTATTTTCATTCTGAGGACCCACCTCCCATAATACATGTAGTTATTTTCAATAGTCTTTGTATCTAATTATTCTCTTGGGGAAAGTTACGTATGCACCTAGGTTACACTTATTTCATGAGTTATACTAATAAGATACAACCAAGTTTTGAGGATAGCTAGAACCTCAGTTTACAGAGGAATAAATAGAGAGAATAATTAAGTTATCCAATATGTTATGATACAAACCAATCATATGATATTTCTTATTTGTAGCCTTCTTTATGGATTAATGAGTTATTGGTAATCCCTGATCACCTAAAAACATGACCATGCGACACTTCCTTGAAAGAAGTTCAACTATATTTTCCATGAGAATTTATTTATGAAAACATAGAGATCCATTCATATCCATAATAAATTAGAGGTTCATCATGGGTACATGAAATTTTTTGTGAATATATTATCCTTCATTGAAAACATGATGTACTCACTTTACATGGTTTGTGATGGTTTATTTTAGGTATAAAAGGTCATGCACTTTATCTATAGGGACATCTTATTAGGCTTTTTAACCCTCTATATCCCCACCTATGTTTGGGATATACTATGAGGCTTAGTGATGGAAGGCTTTATGGAAGAGGGAAAATAGGTAGTACCTAATTTTGGCTATCAAATAGGGGAAGAATCATCAACTATGGATGATCAAAATTATGCATCAGGTTCATGAAAATGTAGGCATCCATTTTCATAATATTACACCCTAATACTAGTATATTGGGAGTTTCACAAGGGATATGATCATCCAAGGTATATCCATTACTATGCTAGTAAGGGATGAGGTCATCTCAAATCTGACTATCGACAAGTCATATAGCATAGGGTAGTTATACAATTGATGTACCTCCATGTTTGAGGTATCAACATGATTGGGGACCACCTAGAAGATATATAAATGGTTATCACAAAGGAGGATTTAGAAAAGAGTGGAAAATATACCATTAATGGGATATGAAGGATATAGATGTTATAATCCATATCAACCTTATCCACCACTAGGTATTTCAAACCCAGCCTAGAGGGACAGTAGCCAGGGATTATGGTAAATTCATGTGATGGTGGGTTATGACTAGGTAGTTCCTAAAATCATATAAGGTATGATATGTGTCTACTTTACACAAGAATATTTACTCATAAACATAGAAACAAATAATTACTTTGTTAATGTGTCCCTTATTAAAGAGATAAAGTGTCCAGTGAGGCTCCTCTCCCAACCAATGAAGATATTATAGTTTATTTAAACTAACCACATGCTCACAAAAATATTTTTATGATGCATGATTTACCTTAGTTGAGAGAAGTTTTCATGGGACCATATAGTGGATGTGACGAATCTATATTACATTATCCTTGATATATAATATATCTCTGTTGTAAATTCCCATATAGGACAATGAATTTAGAGAGTGATATGATTCTAGATGGATGTAATGAGATTACCTTTCATTGGTGAATAGGATATTCTACCTATATGAGCATGTAATATTTTTGGGAAGTGATGGATGATAACCCACAATTTATTTAGTGAAGATTTATGTATAGTAAACACCTAGAATGATCATCTTAAAGTAGTGGCATAGAAGTACAAGGATGTTTTCCTTGAGGATATTTTTCAAAAACCCCCTCCTTGATCGGTTTAAATTATATTTATCTTCAACCTATTTTAGTAATGACAACTTATATATATTATTGGAAGTCCATGATTGAGCTCATGGAGATTAAGGTTCTATTAGAGGAACCTATAGAGAATCATTTTTTATGAACTCATGTCTCCACTAGAGAATATATGGTGTTGTTCACCAATTAGTAAGACATGATTTTGATTCTTTTAATTTTCTATCTCTACCAGAATTAAGTGAAATAATAAAAGAGTGTCCACTTGAAAGGATTGGTGTCCTCTTTGAACAGAAAAGGGAGGGAAGTTTTTCTTGAACATCGATATTAGGTCATCCTGTCAATAGATTTAGGTTAGTGAGGAGGATATTTTTAATATGAAATTCTAATGACAATAAAATCATTTTAGGTTTCTGGTGATACTATAAAGTTCTACAGATTCTATTGATGTGTTTATGGCCCCTCTTAAATATATCTCTATGCCTTTCCTAGATCGGTTTGTGGTTATATTTATGATAAACATAATAATATATTTAATATCATATGATGAAATTGATAAGTATATTATTATTTAAACTGAATTACATTGAGATTACTATCTATATAACAAGATCACAATCTATCAATTTTAGATTCATTTGGTCGACTTACTAGGGTATACAACCTCATAGGGGGGATAAGTTGTGGTCTTAATAAAGATTGAGGTAGTGTTTGACTGGGAGATACCTAAGATATTTTTTTAGGTGAGAACATTCTTTAGATTATTAGTGGTACTATTAGAGATTTGTTGTAGAATTATCTTATATAGTGGAACCCATGAATTCACTTACTCAAAATGGGAAAACATTTGATTTTTCCAAATGTTTCTATATAACCTTTGATGTGTTGATGTGATGGTGGATGAGTGGTACTATTTTGAGGCTACCAAAAGAGGTAGTATAGTGTGTGGTGTGATATGATTTCTATGGATCTAGGCTAGTTTTTGTACTAATTTATAGGTGGAAATTTATTGGCTATGTGTACATATAATTTAGACCTCATTAGTGGAAATATATGTCCCATGACTTGGAGTTTTTAGCTATAGTTTTTTCCATGATAACATTAAGAAACTACCTTATTTATGATGGATTTATAGACTATATAAACTATAAGAACCTTAGTAACATCATTACTTGTAGATATATTGACCTAATAAAGAGGAACTAGCTAGAGTTTCGTTAGGACTGTGACTTTGAGATTATTTAAACTTTGAGAAAGGGAATCATGTTAGAAAATTTCTTTAGTAGGAAGTCTTATTCTCAATTATGGGGTGGCGTGTCTATCCATCAAGCCTCTTTGAAGCTATCCTTAGTGGATGAAATGTAAGTGAATTATCTTTTATTAGTGGTGGTTTCACCTCATATTATTCATCATTTGAGGGTGTCCCATATCTATGACATATATTTCAAGGTTCTTACATGATTGGATATTCATAGGTAATGTACCTGAAGGATATTCCAAATGTGGGGGATCACATCAGCAATATTTGGGGATAGAAAATGGTAAAAGACATTATAACATGGGAAATATTGATGGAGTTACACAGTTTACCATTGGAGGCATATCTCGGAGTGATAAAGGCATACCAATATCTCATGTGTCAGTTATGGTGGGAAGGTATGAAATAGAGTGTTCCTAAGTTTATCTTACAATTATACTCTTATTAGTTGGTGAAGGAAAAGAGCATAGTTTTAATAGGTTTGGACTAACCCCTAAGGTTCCAAAGTGAATTTGAGGTAGTATATCGATGGGTTTCATGATGGGTTTTTACATAATTTGTGATTGGTCAAGATTCTATTGGGGTGGTCATTAATTGTCTAACCAAGTCAGCCAATGTCCATGATTTTTGGGAGAAGGGTTTAGTTGAGGTATTGAAATATATTTACGTGGATGATATCATCTGGCATCATGGAATATCCTCAATGATCATTCATAAAAGATAAAATCTATTTAAATCCTAGTTTTTAGGAGTTTGTAAGAGGAATTTGATACCCAGTTGTGGATTAATATAATTTTCTAATCCTAGTATGATTACCAGACCATGTGAATTCTTTTGCTTCTTAAGGATATATTGAGAGCCTATATTTTTTAATTTTTAATGATCCCTAAATAAAAATTTAATTAAGTAATGTTTCTATACAATAATCACTACCAATCCATGATAAAAAGGAATCCTTTAATGGTCATACATGAGAGCACTGTAGGTAACTCCAACAGTAGACATAGATATTAGAATCATTACTAAATGAGGAAGAGTTTTCATCAGTGATGATGGTGAATGTGTAACTAATCCAAGAGTTGATGAGGACTAAAAATAATTATTATGATTTATACATGGAATGCAATCTCTAGACTACATATTTTGAGGAGTGAGATCATGTGTTATATAAGGTCACTTCATGGAACCGATTGAAGACTTTTATTTAGGGAGGTAATATTTCCTCAAAGTACATTGGTGTATTCTAGATAATTCACAAGGTGGGTGAGGTTTCTTACAATATATAATTCCCCATGAAGTTAATATATGTTCAATAAATCTTCCACATGTCCCTACTAAGGAGGTATTTTCATGACATATTGCACATCATTGAGTTGGATGAGTTGGACATCTAGAAAAATGCCAACATTTTTGAGTGCCCAATGGAGATCAAGGAAATTAGGAGATAAATTTTAATTAGAGAGATATTACACTAGTGTGTGTGACTTATCATCTAGGGTACCATCAAGAGAGCTCATGGGAGTGTGAGAACTAGATCCATGCTCTTTAACCCTACCATTTCAAGTATATTGTGATTTTTTTGTTGAGAAGCATTGCAGGTGGGGATGATGTTATGACCCTAGTTTTTACATTTTGAAACCTTATAATACTTTTATAAATATTTTTTGTTCCGATAACTAAGCTAGAGTATTGTTTTGATCATTGTAGAGCCTCAATAAATATATAATGAAATCAATATATTAATTTTAGTTCACATAAGTGTATTTTTAAAATAATTACTTTCCATAAAAAGGCATCCTAAGATGGGAAACTGATGATATTGGTTGTGTCATGAATAAGGGTTTTAACCTATGTACAACATAAAATTAAATAACACCCATACTCTTAAGGTTAAGCCATCATAGGTAGTTTTATTAGTTAACTAATTGATTAATTTAATTTAATTAATGAAAAAAGTCATATCTACTTAAACAACTATAACCCCTCTCTATATGGTTATTATCTATTACCCAAGATTAAAAGAGAAAGTGATAGGAGGAGATAATGGGCTGATTGTGGAATATATGCAGAATCAATAGAACATAAATAATACAATTCATCATTAGAATCACTAATGGTTCCCTATGTAAACAAGATCTTCAACGATGATGAATCAGTTTTACAGGTATGTATTTTTTTCTATGATGTTTCATTTATCCTAATTCATTGTCTGAATTACCTATTTTGGATCTGTATTTTTATAGGGAATTTCATAATTAACTTATATGTTACTATTGTTTCTCACTTATTTTTCTTTTTTTTGAATTTTTTCATTCTCAATAATTTTTAGTTGGGATTTTTAAATATCATAAATAACTTTTCATTGACGATTTCCCTTGGAATTCACTTCCATTTTCTTCATTTTTTCATAAATAAACTTCACTAAGGTAGTTAATTTAACAATACTTAGTCCGAATCATCAAATATTCAGAATATATAAATATAGGGGATTGACATGGATTCATCATTAGATATTATGTCTTTTATAGTGATAATTGAATGATATAGGATTGAAGAAGGTGAATTAGTGAGAATACCTATATCTTTGTGACAAACCGATTGTTTGGGTTTTTTTGAGTGGGGATTTTGAATATTTTTTTACTATGATGGATGGTGAATAACTGATCATTAGAGGTGTAAAAAACCTAAATGAAATTCTTGGGAAATATTTTGTCTTAATCAAAGAATAAAAATCTTATAGAAATTGGATTTGAAGAATTTTTTAGATTTTGTGTGAGGAAAAGGAATACACAACATGTAGTTCAAAATAACCTACATTGTGTAAAACACTAGCTTCGATGAGTAGGGTTTTGGTTAAAGATAAATATCAGACACCCTTTATCATTGTGAACATGTTGTGTGTCTCTATATAATAATTTTGTTGAATCGAGGGTGTAAATTCCTATGTGGTTGTCTTTCCATGCACTCTATGTGGATTTTGACCACTTCTCAAGTCCCTATGACTCTACAAAACTTAGTTTCCCATATGATTCACACCAAATGGCCATTTAGTCTAAAGATATATTTCCCTTTGGAATATAATGAATATTTTATCTTTTACATGACATGATCTATGGTGATACATGATTAGTACCACACTAGACCCTCATATGAAATAACATAGATCATAGATCATGTAGGTAGACTGACACATTACATGTTGAATGACTGTATACGAACATAACATTTCTATGGGGATAAATATGATGCATCCATATAGTAAATAGAGTTTACTTTTGTAATATTAGTAACCATCCATATCTAATTTATCTGAAAAGATATTGTGGTTCATGAGTTGTCCATATTATGAATTTTTTATTATGTGATATGTTTTTACCATTATCTTTACAATCATAGTTATTAAATAAGGGAATACAAGAAAATTAGTTTCCATAGCTCCATAGATTCCAATAATGATGATTTTTCATGGAGATCAAATCATTCTTTGGGAAGGTACCATTAGAGGCGAGTCTTTGTTAGGGTATGGTTCCCCCACCCCAACACAGATTGGGTTAGTTAACCCCCCACATATATGGGATGACACTCCTCTATCAATAGAGTCAGTTACCCATATCTAAAATCTTAAGTAGGGTGAGGGTACTTGACTAGAGTTGGTTACCTATCGACCAATATGTATTCATTGATGAGTTGAGGGTCCACCACTATAGTTTAAGAGAAGCATAGTTGGATTATTGGTCTAGGTAGATTAAATTCATTCGGTTTAATGATGGTTCCTCTAGTAGCTAGGATATTTATGAGAAATAATTTCTCATATGTTTTTGATTATCTTCTTTAATGAATATCCTGGAATCATTTTTTATGGATTATTATTTTCTTGTAGTCCTATGGGTTTGATATGGATATTTCATATAATATTCTTTCTTTTTAAGGTTTCTTACTAGGTATGTATATACTCAAACTTTCATGGGTGACCTCACCCACATGTGTTAGGCCATATATAGTTTACATAAATTTTGGCAGTGACCTTGGTGGATATGGTGTTGGTGGAGATTAGTGGAAACTAGAGGTATTAGTAGATGATGGATATCATTTTTTAATCTGTATTGTAATAGGGACTTATTAATCACAACATCTTTGTATTTCCTCTTTATTTGGTTTTTAGGTATTTATTTTTTTGGTTTTTTATTATAGATTATATACTTGTTGTCATTTAGTATCTTGTAATTTGTTGCATTCTTTCTATATATTTTATTTTTTTATTTATATTTTACACTATTTTATTTATATGTTCAATTATGAATTATTCATTAGTGAACTAAGAAAAGGAATCCCTTCATGTTTGTTATGTATACTCAGTTTTGGTCACTATCCCATCACCCAATAGAGGTGAGATTAGGGTAGAATACTCATTATACCACTGACCAATTGGTGTCTTGATCGGTCTAGTCAGGTCATTATGAATAATATAACACTTTAATAACATTAGGTGAAAGTAACTCACCCATGGTTTATCTTATAAATGGTGTTATTATTTAGTTTACCTGCATCTGTTTGACTAAAAAATGAAACTAACTAGATTTTAGTTCTATGTTTGTATTTTCATACATTACAATATTATAACTCACCTTGATATATTTTCTATTGTTCTTTATTGTACTATTATCATTATTTAAATCCAAACTAATATATAAACTATTTATTTTAATCTTACATAAGTTTAATCTAGGTATAATATGAGACATTTACCTAATGTTTCTTTTTTTAAAGGGTCTCTGGTTAATCATTAAAGGTTTTTTATGGTTCGATCTCAACTTAAGTGGATATTGGTTAATATTCCATGAAACACTTTTTTAATCCCATAAGACTATTATAAATGTATTTTTAATCTTCCACTAAAGTATATTAATTTTTTATAGGTCAAGATTTATTTTTTGTAATCACACATGATTCAGGTTTCACAAGAAGTAAGTGTTGAGTTCCACCACAGAACATGTTTTTTCCCTTGAAATTTATTCTTTTATACCATGGAATTTTTTTATTCAATTTCATGAAACATGATTTTTTGTTGACACAGTACTCAACATTAACCTTAAATAGCTCTTATGGATTCCACCCTTTTATTTTATAGTTTCTATATGTCTCTCATGGTTACCATCGGATATTAGATGTCATGGACAATTTGATAATGGTATACCACTTGTTCTTTTTTGTTACATCATAGCCTAATATCTGAATAAGTCAACATTTTTCTCATAAATCATATTTTGGAGAGTTTTTTAATATTTTTTCATCTATTTTAATCTAATGAAAATAAATATAGAACTATATTTATAAAGTTATGGATTCTCTCCATATAAAATTTTGCCTTCATCCTAGCTTCCAACATACTGATCTCATCATTGAGATTTGATGTCGTGGATATTTGAAGACAGTACGTATTATGTAACTCCCAAAACATAATTTCCATATAATGTTATGATAACAATCCTTACACATTAAAATATAATAAATTTAAAATTTATTTGTCTCATTAATGTTGAAAATGGATATAAAAAATAAACACATTACAATATAGATAAATGAAAAATAATTATAAAAATTACGAAAGGAATAAATCTAGAAGTAAATAAAGCTACAATAACATTGAAAAATTCCTCATCTAAATCTACCATGAGGATCATACAGAAGGTAATAATTATGGAAATAATACAACATCTTATTAAAAGATATTCATATTTATAATATAAATAAGAAGATATGACGAATTAGTTTCTTAATGTTCATAAGGTTATATATAGGAATGAAATATGACTGTTATATATATGGACACTAGTATTACTTGGTCATTGATATTATGTAGTCATTAGAATTATATCAAACTTCACACTGTCCTTTTTATAAGAATTTTTAATGAGATTAATGAAATGTTTATTAGATTTAGTTTTATATAAAAATGTATCTATTATAAAATTATTGTCGAAAAAACATGTATAAATAAATGCATACAAATTTTTAAATATATGTAAAAATAATAAATAATAGACTTAATTAGTATAAGTATTCCTTATCAGGTTAAATTGGATAAGGTTATAAAGGAGGTAGCATCATTTGGTTTTTCCCTAGTCCAGTCAAAAGCTAATCTTAATAAGTATGACTTGAGTGAAATCGTTTGGGAGAGAAGTTCAATATCATAGGAATCACTATGAAACCAATGATAGATGAATCACCACCCTCAACTAGCAAGATTCATTATATTTCCCTAAGGAATTATGTAGTGTTCTTGGGTGGTTTTCCATATAGAAGACATGATTATATAATAATGTAATTATTAATGAAATAAATAATATTTATTTTTTCCATTGTTATGTGTATTTTAATAAAATTAGTATGTCTAAAAAATTTACATTTCAAGAATAAAATTAATTAAATATTTTTTTAATACTAATGTATTGATAAAATTTAGTTTAGTTTTAGTACATAAATATTTAATTTTAAATAATTAGGAATATAATCATTTAATGATTAAAAAAGATATTTTTAAAGATATTTTTTAAGGGTGTGATGTTTTTAAATTTAATAAATCATAATAGTAATTAATGAAGAATAATTTTAATGAAATGAATTAATAATAAAAAACAATTGAATGAATTAATATTCATATAATAGTTGTTAAAAGTCAATAAATAAGAATAAATTAATTTCCAAGCATAGAACTATATTTTCAGAAAAATAATTTTTATGCATTACGAATAATTATAATAAAAATTAAATTCTATAAAATTTATAAATTTAACAAAATATAATGAATTTTCTCTTTTGAATCAAAATTTCTATATAATTTAACAAGTTAAATTTCATTTTTGGGAATAAAAATAATTTTCTCAGGTAAAAGTTGAGATTCCACAATAAATTTAAATTGAGGTAATGGTTAAAACTAATGTTTAAAGTACCAAAATATTATAAAAAAATAATGAATATATTTTTTATGAGATAATCCTCAACATCCCCTTCTTATATCTTCATTTTTACACTTTAGATCCACTTTCCTAGAGAAATTATATTCTCTGTTCAATATGGAACGAGTATCTGTAAAAATTCCATTCAACCTCACCAATAAAATTAACCCTCCTATACCCATCTAAAATAGCATAATACATTAAATTTATTCTCTAATACATACCAATATTATCTCTTTAAGGAAACACACTCATTCTTGGTAACCTCCTTCCACAAAAGGTGTCCCAAAGCATTCATTTCAAAGAGGCATTCTATGTGAAGACTGAAGACTTAAATGTAGGTGTTATCCTTTTACTTGACATTATAATTCATATTTTTTAACTAATACTTGTTAAACATGATTTATAACATTAATAAAAATATTTCAAACAAATTATTATTCTATAAATTTTATATTATATCTAACCAAATAACACGTTCTTATTCATTGATTCTTTATAATGTGATCTTTTTTGGGTCAGTTATACCACCTACATGAATGATGTGATAATTATTATATCCTGAATTATAAATAAAAATTAAATAATTGAAACAATATGTATTAATTAGTAATTTAATATTTTTTATGATTCTATAACGTATATATATATTATAATATTTATAAATAAAATCAAAGCTTTTTATTAATTAAAAATTCTCAAAATATGATATTTTATGTAATGCCCTGACCCTAGTTACCTAGATTCGGTTCATTGTTACACAACATTGGCATGATCACAAGGGATCAAATCCTCAGAAACCGATCAGTTTAGTAGCTTTAGGAATACTAGATACATTCATAAGTTTTACATTACATTATAAAATGAAAAACTACCACAAAATAGTCTCTATAGGACACACTCATATCCCTTATACTACCCTTACAAGTCAGTCATAATATAATTCTTCGCATTCAGGAAAAAATAAAACATAGAAAGGGGTGAGCTTATATGCTTAGTAAGGATAACAATATAGGAGAAACATTCATAAATAAGCATAAACATTTAAGGCAATGTAAAACTAAAACAAAATCCTTTTAAACGTGAACTTTAGAATAATATATAAAAGAGAAAAGAAAATAATTCCATTTACTTATTCACATGGATATTCTTCTAGTCGAGTAATCACATGAAATATCAATAGTCACTTTCATAATGATAGAATGCATAATTCCAGACTTATAACCACATAGTTAAGGCCTTGTGCCAAGACTAAAAATAAGATTTTGTCAAGTCCTTGTGCAAAGACAATAATTTCTCTCATGATACCTACCAATTCATCTAGGATTTATATTGGGCTCCACCCGTCACTTACTAAGTCTAATTCATTTATCATATTAAAAGGTTTAAACATAACATAAACAATCATATTAAAACTAGCATACGAAATGTCAATACTTTATCAATAAACCATGAATGGTATAAAAATAACACATCCACATTCAAACATATCACAAAACCATCAATACAATATGGATTTTTTGTATCATAATAAATCTACTTCAAATAAGCTCACAATCCATCAAAGGATGTTGACATATATGAAATCGAAGTTTTTTTAGAGAAATATCTCTTTATATTTTGAAATCATTTAAAAGTCATATAATTATAAAATAAAACATTTATTTTGAAAATATTCTTATAATCTTGTATGAAAAACTTCAACGATGTTATAATGGTGGAAAATAGATGCACCCACCTTATAAGTTAAGAAAACATTCTTAGCTTAATTTTGTCCAAAAGGTCATAAGGTACCTTGTTTGGAAAACGATAAAAAAGTTCCTTTAAAACCATTTTATAAAAAGTAAAAAAAGGGTATGAATGACTTTAACCCATATTCTATTAAATATTAAAAATTGTTTGGAATAAATTTTTAAGAAACATGGATGTGGATGATAAAGAGGTCCCAGTAGTTAGTTACGTAAAAAATCTCACATAATAAAGTGATTGTGAAATTAACCCTAACCATGTAGTTTTTCTTGGTTGAGGGTAGGTTAACCATATGTATAATGGTGAAATAATAGTTAATAAATAATACAAGGACTATATACATTAATATGATATCATATATGATGTTTTAATATTACTCTGTTAATGATATTTTAGTAGTATCATCTTTTTGGGTGTTAAATGATTCATTTTACATTATATTCTTGGTTACGTAAGACATGTTTGTTATGGATATTATGTATATGATTCATAAATATAATTATATTATGTTAATAAAAATTAGTTTTAATCATAAAATTAAAATAATTCTTGAATGATTACGATGGGGAATGAATCTCATTGCGTTCGTGGAGACGGTAATCCGTACGTATGCATGAGCGAAAATATCATTCTATTGATATTAGAATAGTATATAATTGGATTTATATCATATATACAGAATCATTATAATGTTATATTTATTATTTACATCATTTATACTCATTATTATACCCATCCAAACAATGAAGTGTTTTAATAACAAACTACACCACGACTTGGAGACGGTAATCCGTACGTCTGCACGTATGGTGACTTAGTCATTTATAAGATGGGTAGAATAATGAATATGGTTTTAACATTTTTATAATAACATCACAGAATATATAATATACTGGACTTATTATTTTAGAATGTAAACAACAAAGAAAGAGGAAGTGGAAGAAGAAAAGATCATGAAAGAGGTGATGAAATATTTGCCTCTTCTTCGGGTTCTTCCTTTTGATTTGATCCAAAGGGCTCCATAGGTTGGATTTATGATTAAAGTAAGACCTCTAGGATTAAGGGAGGATAGTTTAAATGATATTTGGGCAGGGTTTGGAAGATCTAAATGGATTTGATGGTGTGAATTTCAGAGAAGGGGAGGTTCTCTTTTATAAGAGAGGTGAGGGTCACTTTAAGAAAAGTTTGAAATATTATTTTATAATAAAATAATTTTAAGTTTATAATTCCTCCAAAATGAATTATTTAAAGTTTAATGTTGGTATGGGTCTACCAAATCACAACCAATATGTTTTAGACATGTTTATCTCATCATATTAACCTTATATTTTAAAATTAACTCTTAGTTAAATAGTTTGACATTTACCATGTCTCTTTCTTTTTTTATATTATATAGTTAATAAACATACTATAAACATACAAGAGAACATAAAGTGGTTCATTAATGATATATATAATATTATTTAGGCCCTTTTATAGAACCTTAGATTTTTAGAAATATAATTCCAATTAATAATATAATATTTGTTTTAAAAACACTTTTATGTCAATTTTGACACTATTTGGTATTTTGTTTTTTTAATTTATAACTTAATTATTACATAGAAAAAAATTAATTTAATCAACCCTAAAATATCATATTAATCTATAAAATTAATAGAATTAATTAAAAGTCTCAGATTATATTTATTTTGATATTTATAATATCAATTATGTTAATATTTCATTAATAAGGTAATTACTACATCATCATAGTGTCATAAATAAATTTAATTATTTAATTTCTAAAAAATATAAATAAAATTCCATTATGTAGGAAATATTTTTATTCTCCTAATTAATATTTATAGTCAAATTTATCTTATGTATAACCCTATATTAAAAATGGTTTAGTTATTAAACTTTGATTTCTACTCTTTTAACTCTTCATTAAATAAAATAATGATAAATGTCATAATCTAATCCAAGTGGACCAAACAGGGTCATATTTTATTAATAAGGTTGTTTTTGGGCTAATTACACTTATCCAATAGAATTAGGACATGTTTTAGGGTAATTATGATATCATTTTTACCATTAAATACCCTATTTACTTTTAACCATGGTAAATAAAAGTAAAAAGTTACTATTCACCAACAATTATTTTCATCTTATTGAAAAAATTTTTACTTACTGATAATTACCATGTCCTTAATATTTTTAAAATTAAACTCATAGAAGCTGTAAAATTATGTTTTATACAAATTTGCAAATGCTCCAAGGAGTTGGGTAAAAGACGATAAATAGTTTGATAAAATTTTATATATCCAAAATTATTATAAAATTACTCCAATGAATTACATTAAATATATATATTTCTTATGCATCTATTCTGACCTAAAATAAATTAAAATTAAATAAATAATTATTTAAATAAACAGTCGGTTTTAACCAATAACGTAGTGTTTTTCACTATTCATCAAAAATTGAAAGTTTTCAGAAAAATACCAAAAATTCACCAAAAGTTAATTTCGATATTATGAATCCAAAAATGAAGTCCATTTTGAAAGATAAAAGTTAAAACATTTCAAAAAGTTGGTATTACTATTCATAACTGTCAGTTTGATTGGTCGTAGTGTGTCAGAATCTCGAAGTTGCGTATAATACAAGCTATTGCATTATTCAAAGGGAAACGTACTATGGAATCTTGGGGTGTTACATTCTTCCCTCCTTCAAATAATTTTCTCCCCAAAATTTCTATAATACTATTTCAAAAAAATATTTGGGTGGTTGATCATCATAAGTTCCTCTGGTTCCCACATTGCCTCTTCCATCTTATGGTTTCACCATAGAAATTTTACCAGATGAGTCATCTGGTTTCACAACACTTGTTCTCTTGTCTTAATAATTTTGATAGGCTCTTCACAATAAGACAGATCATGTTCCAGTTCAATTTCCTCATAATTGAGTACATGCGTTGAGTTAGGCGTGTATTTTCTCAACAGTGATTCATGGAACAAATCGTGAACTTTGGAGAGACTTGGAGGCATTTTCAAACGATAAGCTACAACTCTAATTCATTCTAGAATTTTAAAAGGTCCAATAAACCTGGGACTCAATTTACCCTAATTACTAAAATGTATAACACTTTTCCATGGAGATACCTTCAAGAAAACATAGTCTCTGACTAGAAATTCCAAATCCATTTTTTGGTTATTAACAATGCTCGTTTCCTACTTTGTGCTGCTTTGATGTGGGTTTGGATAACCTTCACATTTTTCATTTTTTCCTCAACAAGTTCTGGGCCTATGAGTTTTATTTCACCAACATCATCCCAACAAGTTGGTGTGCAGCATCTCTTTCTATATAACGCTTCATATGGTGCCATTTGAACACTTGAATGGATGTTATTTTTATAGGAAAATTCTACCATAGGTAAATATTTATCACACATACCTTTAAAGTAAAGTGCGCAAGATCTAAAAATGTCTTCTGAGGTTTGAATAGTCCATTCTGATTGTCAATCAGTTTGAGGTTGGTAGGTAGTGCTCAAATGAAGTTCAGTATCAAAGTCTTTCTGAATACTTTTCCAGAATCATGATGTAAAATGGGGATCACGGTAAAAAACAATCGATAAGGGTACTCCATGGATTCTTACAAATTCATTAATATACAGTCTTTCTAGACATTCAAGTGGTAATTCTTCTCTTATATCAAGAAAATGCACTGAATTGGTAATACGATCAACAATGACCCATACTGCATCATTACTTCTAGGATTCTTTGGTACCCCCATGACAATGTATATCGTAATATTATCCCATTTCCACTCAAGTATGGGAAGAGGTTGCATGTCACTTAAAGGTTTTTTCCTTCTAGCTTTCACTTGTTGACAAACCATACATCTTGATAAAAAACCATCAATCTCCCTCTTCATGTTGTCCCACAAAAAATGTTCCTTCAAATCTCTACACATCTTAGTGCTATGAGAGTGTATTGAGAAATTGGAGCTATGACCATTATCCAACAACTCCCTTTTTAGATTAGGTAAATTGGGAACACAATGTCTCTTCCCAAATTTCAAAATTTTATCCTCATATATGAAGTCACTAAATCTCCCATCATTCATAGCTTTAGTCTTCTTTTGAAACTCCTCATCATCATCCAGATAACTTTCTATCCTTTCTATTAAAGATGGTTTTGCAATCATTTGAAAAATTATTGATGTTTCACCTTCCATGATTATTACCATATTCATTTTCACTAGATCCATGATAATAGGATTCCTTTCAACTCTCATCTTGTTCAAAACTCCATTATTGTTTCTGATCAAAGCATCTTCCATATTATTTGCCTTCCCCAGGTGGTAGTGTATTGTGCCATCGTAATCCTTGAGTAGTTCAAGCCATCGAATTTGCCTCATGTTGTGTTCTTTTTGTGAGAAAATATACTTCAAACTCTTGTGACCAGTATAAATCTTACATTTTTCATCATAGATATAGTGCCTTTATATTTTTAGAGAAAAGATTATATCTGCTAACTTAAGATCATGAGTAGGATAGTTTTTCTCATGATTTTCTAGCTATCTTGAGGCATATTTAATAACTCTATAATTCTAAATAAGGACACACCCAAGTCCTTTCTTTGTAGCATCACTATAAATAACAAACCCATCGTTCCCTGATGGTAGAGTCAAGATAGGATCATTGACTAATCTTCTCTTAAGTTTCATTAATACATTCTTCACACTCTTTTGTCCAAACAAATTTAAACCCTTTTACATGTGAGCTTGGTTAATGGGTTTTCCAATCAGGCAAAATTCTAGGAAAAACACCGATAATAACCAAGTAAACCAGTAAAACTGCGTACCTCAGTTATACTTGTCGGTGCTGGCCATTCATGGATTGCCTTGGTCTTTGAAGGATCAACAAATATTCCATCCATTGATACAATATGGAAAAGAAAAGAAATCTCATGAATCTAAAATTCACACTTGATAAACTTCCTGTATAATTCATTTCTTCGGAGGGTTTTCAGAATGGTTCGTAAGTGATTTTCATGATCTCCATAGATTTTAGAGCATACCAGGATATCATTAATAAATACCACTACAAAGTCATCAAGATAATCCTTGAAAACTATGTTCAATAGATCCATGAAAATAGAGGGTGCATTAGTCAGCCGAAATGGCATTACTGTAAACTCATAATTCCCATACCTGGTTCGAAATGCTGTTTTCGGAATGTCTTCCTTCTTCACACACAACTGATGATATCCAGATCGAAGTTTAATCTTTGAAAAATATTGATCTCCATGATGTTGGTCGAATAAATCATCAATGTGAGGTAGAGGATACTTGTTCTTTATTTTTATAGCATTGATCTCCCTCTAGTCAATGCACAACCTCATAGATCTGTCTTTTTCTTAACAAAAAGGACAGGGGCTCCCCATGGAGAAACACTAGGGTGAATAAATCCATTATTACTCATTTCCTCTAGTTGTTTATTTAGTTCCACTAATTCCACAATGTCCATTCTATAAGGGGTATTCGATATGGGCCTTGAACCATGAATTAAATCAATAGAAAACTCAATTTTTCATTCTAGAGGATGCCCAAGTAAATCCTCTGGAAACACATCAAAATATTCTTGCACAATAGGTACGTCCTCTATTAGAAAATTATTTTCTTCTCCCATAATTACTTAATTCTCAACTTCCCCAATAATTGAATTTAGTAGAGAAACTGGGGGTGGATCTAGATAAGTATCATCTGGTGATGTTTTTGATCTAAATATAAGGTAATCCATATCATCATCAAAAACATTAACCTCATTATTCTTAAAATAAATTTTTTCATCATGTTCAAAAAGCCAATCCATTCCTAGGATTATATCAAATTCAATCATGGGTATGACGATGAGATCAGGAGATAAAAAACTTGTATATTCTCTAATGGGAACTAATTCACAAAACATTCTTGTTATGATACTTTTATTAGGTGTTTTGACTGACAACTCCCTTCTTAATTCAAATTGAAAATATTTAATTTTCCTAGAAAACTGGGAAGATATGAAACAATGTGATGATCCAAAATCAAATAAAGCATTGCTTAAACTTGAAAGAACCATTAAATTACCTGGCACCACATCATTCAGAGCTTTAACCTCAATAGTAGTGATCGCATAAGCTTGGCCTTTCTCCCTTTTCCTTTTCTAAGGTAATTTCCCTTGGAGATTAGGACATTCATTTTCATAATTCCCATTTTCTCTACAATTTTAGCATTCAACATTGACAACCTCTTTCTTCCCCTTGCAATGATGATCTTGGTGACCTTTTTCACCACACTTGAAATAGAGATTCGTTCCCTTCCAAAAAGTACCAAGGTGTTTCTTCCACATTTACTACAGGATGAATATTAAAATTTTCTGTTCTTCCCCTTATTTCCATTTCCAGAGTGTTCAGAAGATCTCTTCTTCTCTTACTTTGATTTAAGGTTGTAAGACATAAAGAATTATTTTTATGTCTTGATAACACATGAGACAATATCTTCATATGATGAGAAGGATTTTGAGACAAATCCTCGACGAAGATATGGGTTTATACCATCAAAGAATTAATCAATATTACTCCTTGGTTTACATATATAATCTACTGCATGTCTTACTAACCTTCTAATGTTATCCTCATATTTTGTGACATTATCATCCTCTTTTTTCCCTAGGCTCAGAAATTGTATTTCAATATCTGCTCGATGGTCACGAGGAAAGTATTTTTCTAATAAAATCTCTTTAAACACCCTCCATTCCATATTTGATAATTCATCACATTCCTTTTTTGTTTTGAATCAATGACCACCATTGATCTACACCACCTATGAGGCGATAAACTGCAATGAAAATTTTTTCCCTTTCATTACTCCCCAAAGCATGAACTATTTTCTCTAAATAATTTATCCATTTCTCAACTAATAATGGATTTTTACTCCAATTTAATGTTGGTGGTTGTTTCCTTATGAAGCTATCTAACATTGATCCTCCGCATTGTGGATCAGGGTGCTCTATACGAGTAAGGATATTATTCATAACCTGACTGAGTTGTCCCAATATGGTGATAAGTTTATCAGCACCAGTTTCTTCACCAACTCCACTATAATTATCTTGAGTAGGAGGGAAATCCCTACATGGATTACATGCATTGATATGGTTTCCATTCCTTCCACTAGGCACCATTTCTAAACAATGAAATACACTAGATTAGTTTATGAATCACAATACAAAACTCCAATGATGTAAAAAACAAAACATACATTGAACAGTTTATGGATATAATCCATAACCCTAAAAATGTTTTCATTGAGGAGGTATATACTCATAATACCTTCATATTTATTTGTATTGAAAATAATAAATATCCTAAGCATATCCCTCGGAAGTGTCGTAACCAAGAGTGCGGTAAGGCATGTTGCCGTGAACCGGTTCTCGTTCGTGTTTATCTCAAAGCGGTGTTTTCATGTTTTACCCCTAGGCACATCTGTTCCAGAGACACCTCTTCCTGATCGAATCCAAACATAGATGTATTGCTTGGAAAACTCACAAAATCTCTACAGTACCAAAATTATTGGATGTTCTTCAAGACTAATCATCAAAGTCTATGTTAGGGTAATGTTCTCTAATCAGTGTTTTCTAAATCTAGCTTCAATTTTTTTACTAAACTTCCTCTAATACCAACTATAATGCCCTAACCCCAGTTACCCAGAGTTAGTGCATTATTACATAACATTGGCATGATCACAAGGGATAAATCCTAACAGACTGATCGGTTTAGTAGCCTTGGAAATACTAGATACATTCATTAGTTTTACATTAAATTATAAAATGAAAAAAGACAACAACATTGTATCCATAGGCCACACTCATATCCCTTAGACAATCCCTACAGGTCAGTCATAATATACTTCTTCACATACTCAAAAAAATAAAACATAAAATGGGGTGAGCTTAGATGCTCAGTAAGGATAACAATATAGCGGAAAATCTCAAAATTAAGCATAAACATTTAAGGTAATATAAGACTAAAACAAAATCCTTTTATACTTTAAATTCATAATAATATAGAAAAGAAAAATCAAATAATTTCATTTAATTATTCACATGGATATTCTACTAGTTAAATAATCACATGTAATATCAATATCGACTTTCATAATGATGGAATGCATAATTCCAGACATCATAACCACATAGTCAAGGTTTTATGACTAGACTAAAAATAAGATTTTTCAAGGCCTTGTGCTAAGACACTAGTTTGTCTCATGAGGCCTACTGATGCATCGAATAGCTATAGCTGGATCCACCCATCCCTTACTAAGACCAATTCATTCCTCATATGAAAAGGTTTAAACATAACATAAACATTCGTATTAAAACTAGCATACAAAATGTCAATAATTTATCCATAAACAATGAATGGTATAAAAATAACACATCCATAGTCAAACATATCCCAAAACATTCAATACAATATGGATGTTTTGTGTCATAATAAATTAACTTCAAATAAGCTCATAATCCAACAAAGGATGTCGACATAGATGAAATATAAACTTTTTAATGAAATATCTCTTTGAATCTTGAAATCATTTAAAATTCATATAAATATAAACGAAAAAAGTTATTTTGAAAATATTATTATAATCTTGTAAGAGAAACTTTGATGATGTTATAATGGTGGAAATAGTTGCACCCACTATATAAGTTAAAAAACATTATTACCGTAATTTTTTTGAAAATGTTATAAGGTACCATGTTTGGAAAACGACAAAAAGATTCCTTTAAAACCATTTTATAAAAATTCAAACAAGGGTATAATTTACTTTAACCCATATTCTAGTAAATTATAAAATTTTTTTGGAATACAGTTTTAAGAAACATGGGTGTGGATGATAAAGAGGTCCCAGTAGATACTTACATAAAAACAACCTCGGATAATAAAGAGATTGGGAAATTAACCCTTACCTTGTACTTTTTCATGGTGGAGGGTAGTTTAACCTCTTGTATAATGGTTAAATAATTTTTATTAAATTATATAAGAACCATATACATTAATATGATATCATATAATATCTTCTAATATTTCTTTGTTAATTATATTTCAGTAGTATCATTGTTTCAGGTGTTAACTGATTCATTTTACTTTATATGCTTGGTTACGTAAGCCAATTTTGTTATGGATAGGATGTATTTGATTCATATACATAATTATATTATGTTCCTAAACATTATTTTTAATCGTAAAATGAAAATTATTCTTGAAAGATTATGATGGGGAATGAATCTCATCGTGTTCGTGGAGACGGTAATCCGTACATACGCATGATTGACAATATCAATATTTTGATATTAAAATCATATATAATTGGATGTATATCATATATAAAAAATCATTATAATGTTTTATTTATTATTTAAATCATATATACTCATTATTATACCCATCCAAATGATGAAGTGTTTGAATAACAAACTACACCACGACATGGAGACAGTAATCCATACGTACACACGTATGGTGACTCAGTCATTTATCAGATTGATAGAATTTTGAATATGGTTGTACCATTTTTATAATAACATCACAGTATATAGAAGATACTGGAGTTATTATTTTATAATGGAAACAACAAAGAAAGAAAAGTGGAAGAAGAAAATAACTTGAAAGAGGTGATGAAATATTTACCTCTTCTTTGGGTTATTCCTTTTGATTTGATAAAAGGGCTCTTTAGGATGGATTTATGACTAAAGCAATGCCTTTACTATGAAGGGAGGATAGTTGAGAGGATATTTTGGTAGGGTATGGCTGAGCCAAATGGCTTTGAGGGTGTGAATTTTAGGGAAAGGAAGGTGCCCTTTTATAAGAGAGGTGAGGGTCACTTTAGGAAGAGCTTGAAATATTATTTTATAATAAAATAATTTTTGGTTTCTAATGGCTCAAAAATGAATTATTTAAAGTATAAGGTAGAGATGGATAGAAAACCTCTCAACCAATAGGTTTTAGACAGGTTTTAGGTCATCATATTAACCTTATCTTTTAGATTTAACTCTTAGATAAACAGTTTGATATTTACCATGTCTCTTTGTATTTTTATATTATATGGTAAAAAAACTTACTATAAACTTTTAAGAGAACCTCAAGTGGTTCATTAATGTCATATATAATATTATTTAAGACCTTTGGCTGAACCATATATTTTTAGTAGTAGAATACCAATTAATAATATAATATTTGTTTTAAAAACTCTTTTATGTCAATTTTGACACTATTTGGTATTTTGTTTTTGTTAAATTTATAACATCATTATTACTTTGAATAAAATTCATTTAATCAACTATAAAAAGTCATATGAACCTAAAAAATTAATTTAATTCATTAAAATTTTCAAATTAGATTTATTTGGATATTTATAATATCAATTATTTTAATATTTCATTAATAAGGTAATTAATTCATCATCATTGTGTCATAAATAAATTTAATTATTTAATTTCATAAAATTATTAAAAAAATAACATTACTTAGGAAATATTTTTATCTTTCTAATGAATATTTATAGTAGAATTTATCTTATGTATTACCCTATATTTAAAATTGTTTAGTTATTAAACATTGATATTAAATATTTTAACTGTTCTTTAAAATAATAATAATAAATGTCATAATCTAATCCAAGTGGACCAAAGGGGATAATTTTTTATTCATAAGGTTGTTTTTGGTCTAATTACACTTATCCAATAGAGTTAGTACATGTGTTAGGGTCATTACGATATCATTTTTAACCTCAATTACCAGATTTAATTTTAACCGTGGAAAATAAAAGTTAAAAGTTACTATTCATCAAAAATTATTTTCATCTTATTGAACCACATTTTACTTACTGATATTAACCGTGTCTCTCGGATTTTTAAAATTCTACTCATAGAAGTGGTAAAATTAGGTTTTATAAAAAATTTTAAAAGCTACTAGGAGGTAGGTAAAGGACGGTAAATAGTTCGATAAAATTTTAAATATCTAAACTTATAATAAAGTGACTTCAATGAATTACATTGAACAAACACACACACAATCAAAAACACACACACACACACACACACACACATATATATATTTTGACCTAAAATAAATTAAAATAAAATTACAAATTATTTAAATGAAAATTCTCTTTTAACCCATAACGCAGTTTTTTTCACTATTCATAAAAAATTGAATGTTTTCAGAAAAATACCAAAAATTCACCCTAATATGATTTCAATATTCTGAATACAAAAATGAAGTCCATTTTGAATGATAAAATTTATAAAATCTCAAAAATTGGGTATTACTATTCATAACGGCTAGTTTGATTGGTCGCGATGTGTTAGAATCTCGAAGTTGTGTACAATGTATGATATTGAATTAGTCAAATGGAAACGTACCATGGAAGCTTGGGGTGTTACATTTTAACAGTATTTACAAACAAGAAACATAACTACAATCAAATTACCATTATAATTCAAAAATATATAAAAATATATTTGACCACCATGAATAATCTAGAAGTGATGAAATCTGGATCAAGGATCAAGGATTTGAATCCGAATACAAAAGTTAACATAGAATAAACAAGAAAATTAATATAATGATATTAATTTTTATTAGGAATGATTAATTTATGGGTAATCAATTAAATTAAAAATGTTTTTTATAAATTAAAATACATATTAATATTTTTGTCATATATATTAATAATAAAATAAAAGTGATTATATTGAAGGTTATACCATATTTGGACAATAAGGAGTCTAAGGTAAGAGGATTTCTTGACATATCTATATTCCTTGATTATGAATCTAAATTCAGTGAAAAAACTGCTATTGTATTTATATAATCATACATTCACTTTTTATAATGTTATTTTTCTTTTATCTCTAACGAAATCACTGTTTCATCTCGACATTTTATTTATTGATGTATTTCATTCTTGAAAAAATATATGATGTTGTTAATAATAATTCTCATCATATCTATTATATATTACTACTATATGTACATATTTTTATTAAAACAACTCTATTATTCATTTATTTTTAAATCAAAATATGCAGTACCTTTTTTACTCTTCATATTTATCTATATCAATTTTTAAAATGGATATTTTATAAATATTTCATTAATGTGGGTATTATTAAAACTACATAATAATCATAAAAAATCATTTCATTTAAATTTACCACATATTAAATATTCCACTAGAAATTTATCTGTATATATATATATTTGTTTTCAATGTTCCAATTTTTAGGATTATTTTAGAATAAAATTTTTATAAATATTCTATTCACCCATTGGAAATGATTTTTATGTTTATTAAAACATCATTTTTATGATAATATTATGAAATCTATAAGGAAATGTTTTTTATTTAACATCAATTTTCCTATATATCTATTAAATATCTATCTTATATAGAGTTATATTTCATTTATCACCACTTAAATGTTCTAATGTTATGATACTACTTAGATATTGTCTTCTTATTACCGATCAATCAAATTCTAGATTATATATTATGTGATACCTTTTGAAAAATTTATATAACACATATTTTTTACATGGAGTTTTCATGGTAAGATGTATGATTGATTTTATATACGTACTTATAGTTTAAAATTATGTGATGGGTGGGTCTAATATATCCCTCTATTTTTTTTAAGGAAAACTGTATATCTCATTTGATAATGATGTTATATGTGGACATGATTTTAGTTACCTATTCTCATAAAATTATGTGTGGATATAACAGTGGATAAAATGTTTAAAAAATTAATAATGTTGTTGGATGTGGTTAAGTATGCTTAGAGTGTTATACATGAAAATGATTATAGTTAACTATGTCTACAATGTTATGTGTTCCAATTTTCATATATTGTTCACATGCCAATATTATTACAATGTTTTTGTGTTTAAATTGGTTTATGATTATGAATTTTAAATTTTTTAAGTAAAGATGGTGAAGGTAACACTTGGGATTACCAGATGGGGGAAAATCCAAAACTAAATTTTTTGGTATCATGCGTCATTTAACTAGAATTTGGATTGGTGGATGTGTATTTTCACTAAAAAAATAGTGGGATTTAAATATATGTTCAATTGGATCCATGGAAATTCAATTAGTGAATGTATTCTAGATGGTGGGTTTACTAGAATATGAGATTAATAAAAGTCACTAAAATTTTTACGTGGAAGAAATTCGATGTGTTCAATCCATCAAATGAAACACAATTGAGTCAATGTTTGAGAATAAAAGGGTGGGACTTATAATTAATTTAATATAGGAGTTGGTCATGATTCCATTGTAAAAATCAATGATTACAGAGCGGGAATCTTCTAGAGGATGAATAACGTTATAATGAATTTGATTACTATGTGGGAGTTACGGATGGCATGATTTCACTGTTGATAATAGATGGAAGAATCATCACATAGGTTAGTAATGGAGAATTTTTTTTATTAAAGCCTTTAGTGTGGACCATTGGAGTAATGTAAAATATTTATCTGTGCTTGGAAATTAATTAAACACGTGTCATCCGATGTAACTTGATCCACTGAGGTGTAACGGCCCGACCCGGCTTACTATCGAACCGGGGGCTGGACCGGTGGGTCATAAGGCCTCAAGCGCGTCTCCCCATATGCCATAGGCTGCCGACTAGTAGCGAGGGTCTCAGGGGGTGATAGTGGGGAGACTGTACCCTCTTATTGGAGTTTCACAATGGTATCTCAGAGTAAATAACAGTAGTAGCATATGAAGTAATGGATAAACAATGAACAAACAGCGGCGGAAGACAAATAGTGATCATTTCTATTAAAGGTGGCCAAAGCCAGTTTACACGACACAGAGATGATGAATTATACTAGATGAAAACAAGAAACAATACAACATGCCCAAAAAACAATTCAAAAGAATAAAGAAAAGACACCAAGGCCCGACGAGCGATCTCCTGAGCATCCCGAGCTCCCGCTTGGTCCTTTGCTCTTAACTCCTCAGGTACAAACAGCACAACACACAACCTAGGTCCTACAAGCAAGAAGGTCTACTCGGGTACCCCAATACAATGGAGGCCCGAGTAGGGTGTGAGATATAAATCTCAGTAGGCCGGCACCACCGGTCTCAAACCCAATCTAGACAGTGTATAATAATTAAACAATGAGCCGGTGTTGAGAAATAAGTAAGCAGAAGTACCTAAGTAAATAACACCTGTCCAGGTTCCCAAGGGACACCCGACGGTTATACCTACTTTGGCTCGTTTCCAGTGAAGTATCATGATCATGTCACCATATATATATATATATATATATATATATATATAAATGCATTTAGATCATAGATGGCATCGGGTAAGAAAGGTTCCCACCCATTAATCGAGATTAGCGGACACGAGGTAAGAATTCTTCTCATCCCTATAAGTCAATAGGCAAGGGGTAAGAATTCATCCCTTACATACACGTATATAGATCACATCTGGTATGGGGTAACATGCCTCCCACCCATACTAAGAATAAGATGGTATGGGTTATGTATGCGTCCCATCCACAAACATACATAGAAGATAATATGGGGTATGAATGCCTCCCATTCATAAACATTCACAGAAGATAGCATGGAGTATGAATTCCTGCCATTCATAAACATACACATTCTCCATCTGTTTCATATCACAATGCACAATGTAGTACCTCTTATGCATTTCAAGTAAACACATAAAATTTACAATCATCCATAATCACTCATAATCATTATCACAATTACATTAGAAAACATAAGGCAGTACATCTTATACAATTCAATTAGGACACTGAAATGGGTTTGGTCACTTCAAACACATCCCATGGGGTTGAGACGTATCATGTAAGTCATTAACTATACACCAACCCATTTCAAAGAGCTAGTCATTATATGAAAATTGTCACACACACATCATCTCACTCAATTTGCCTACGTATGGCAAATTGATTCATGGTTCAAGTGTCTTATCCATTTTAGTTAAAGGTCATCATTATCTATTCTAAGTCATTCTAAATGTTCCGTTTATCTCAACCCAACCACTCAAATTATTAAGGCATGGAAATTACATTCCAAGGGTTCAAGTGCAATGTGAGGTGTTATAGAAAACATAGAATTTTCCCACTTGGGGAAATTCAACAAAGAAGAAACAAGCAACCAAACATGACATTTAGTAAATATCACAAAGGCAAGGAAAAGAAGGAAAACATATATGTCTACTTCCTACTCTTTATCTTGAAGACATCGCACCTTTGATTGAGGGGTTTTATTTTTAAATCGTTAGTTTAGTGACAAAAAAACCTCTTTTATCTTATTCCTGCAGTTCACACGATTTGCACATAAGCATTTAATCAGAACTAAACATGCATAATTAAAATGTTAAGGCAGTGAAATAATAAACTCTTTACTACTTTACCTTAAATTAAAGGGCAAGGGGAGGGACCTTACCTCAAGGTGGATCCATCCGTCCACTCCGACTCTTGGTTCTTTCTAACAAAGATCCGCTACTGCTCCCCCTCGAGGCATATGCGATTTCACATACGTATAAGGACACCTAGCCTCTATGCACATTCCTGCATGGCCATGAGCGTGAAAATGAGGATCCTTACACACATGTTTATACACATAAGCCTGTCTCCACTCACATATTCCTACGCAGGCGAGTCGACTATGCTCTGGCAACACGAAACCAACTCCAAAGGTCCAATGCACAATAGAAAATAAACCAGGAACCTCTAAAAAAACCTAAGACACTAATTGGAAGTTACGAAAACAAAAAATGGGTAAAAACCTTACCTCAGAATCAAACAGGTGGATCGAAATCACCGTAATCCACCTCGCCTTCAGTGAAGGATGTTGTACACACACCAACAATGTCCTAGGGGACCTTCCGCACAACCTTGGAACAAGCGGAACAAGAAATAAACCGAAATCAACCAGACCCTAAACCTAGGGGTGCTTGTCCGAACAAAATTAGGGCAAGGAGGATCCCTAAAATCTGCCAAGAAGGGAGGAGGAAGGAGGAAGGTGGCTTACCGCGGAGATTCGAAAGAGGAATCACCAAGAATAGAGGAGGAAGGAGGTGCGACCGAGGGGAGGCCGACGACTCCAAGGGGGAGGGGTTCGTGTGAGTTCTGGGTGAGAGAAAAGTGGAGGGAGAGTTTATTAGATTTTGAGGGTTTCTTTTTAATTTCTTTTTAAAACATCTAAAAAATCAAAAGGTGGGTCATGCATTTTTGACCTGCATGGTTTTCCAAACCGTGTGCAAACCGTGCGGCCTCTACTGGACCCCCCAAAAACCCCACATGGTTGGTCTCATGGTTGGGGGAAACTGTGTACAGGCTGTGCAGACTCTTCTTCCTACCTATTTGAAGCCGCATGGTTTCGGCCGCACGGTTTGGGAAACCGTGCGCCAACCGTGCGCCTTCTGTTGTCGCTTAAAACCCATCCATCTTCGGTTCCGAAACCTGGTCTTAGATTAGAAACACACATCAATTGATAAAGTTCAATTTCCCCCACTTTTTATCCTGGTTCAAAATGTGGGTCACTAAAACCTTCCCACCATCGAACTTCTCATCCCCGAGAAGCCTTTGGGAACAACACACCTCACTCGACCTACAAGGGTCATGAAGATCCATTTCAGCTACTGCGTTACATCTCTAACATCCCAAGAACCAACGAACATCCAGTTAAGCACACGACGCTTAAGCCATCAACACTGGAGCCAAACCTCATTTTCCAAGAAAAACACAAAGATCGCTCTCACCCTTGTCCGTCAACTCAAAGACACGATCACATCGTCGTCTCGTCACGAAACCAATAAAAGGTACTTCCCACCATAGATTTTTAATGTTAAGCGATCAAAACTCAAACTATAAACTCTCCTTTTTACTTGGGTTTCAAAAGCAAGCTTCAATTGTTCCAACAACGCACCTAGCGTGATTTTGAAAAGATCAACTGGTAGATTTTCCCATCGACCACAAAACCCAAGTCGATCCGGTTGTTGATGAACAACCCCTGCTGACTCCAAGAAAGGAAAGTGTCAAGCCACCCTAACAGACTATTCAAGAAGACGAACGGCTTAGACAGCCAGAATTTTATAAGCTGAGCAACGATACCTTCTCCCAAGGAATATCGCACTTACCACAAGTACGTTCACCAAAGCTCATACCCACCTCCCAGTGACGTCTCAAAGATCAACCACGAACAAAACCATGAATTTATCATGCAACACCGAAAGGGAACAACCAAATGGGCTCAAAATCTTTTAAAGCTTTAGGACGTCGTAAGACCAATGCTCTCTTAGCGCATCTAGGAAAAAATCAAGATAGGGTACATGCTCGTCATGTAGCAGAGTACACTAAGAAGAATTTGACGGATTCCAGATAACCTTTTCCGAAAACATGAAAGGAAGAAAGGTCGAACCACAATGGGTCGACTATAAAGAAAATACTTGGCTTCACGTGCCAACACATCAAGATTTCAAACCGAAGATGATGCCTTTTTCCACATGAGGCATTTCGTCGATCAACCTTACCACCAAAACCTAAAGGCATTCGATCAAAACCTGACCATTTCCAAAATGGTCCTTCTTGGTGTGTTCCTTCTACCCAGAAGGACACAATTAACTAAACCGACATGATTATTCCCACCTAAGAAGTGTTAGTGTCACCAAAATAAGAAAAGACCAGCTTTTCATCAGCGAACTAGTTCATCACGACTAAATGAACGTGTGTTGTCCCTTCCGAACCATGGTCTCCATGTCGAAACATACGAAGAAGCTAGAGCAACGAGACTAGCATGTCATAAAATTCGAATCCTCCGAAAATCATTCCAAGCATTGGGATAACTTGATTCTCAAATTCTCGGGTCACTCTACCATAGAGATGACCCAAGACCATACACAACAACACATGAAATTTAACCGAAAGTCATATTACCTTATACGACCATTCACATGGACGAAGAATTACCAATCGTCTATTACATAAGGAGTCAAATGACCAACAAGAAAAAAACCATGCCCAAGGTATGTCTACAGATCATTAACTGATGCTCAATTCCACAACAATATCAAAATAAGCATGATCACACATCAGATCAATGGCATCATTGGAAACTGAAAGTACTACAAGTGAAAATGGCACCCGAACAATACCAAACGTCTGAAAGCTAACCGCACAAGCAAGAAACTGAAACACTAAGGGTTCTACCTACAACAGGCTTGCCCCTCACATAAAAAAATCATAGACCCAAGAACTTGGTCACACCCAATAGAAGTCATCGGGCTCAAGCCTAACATTCAAGTCATTTTCCAAAAGAAAACAAACGCCCATGGAAAACACCTACGGTTCCGTCTCAAGGCACTCGCAAGAAATACTTAACTTACCCTCACACAAGGTTTCAAAGGAGGACACCACAACATGTTCCTTTTCCAAGCCCTTTATATTTAAACACATTCATTCTTTTAATCACTTTAGAAGAATCTATTCAAAACTCCATGTAACCTTTCAAAACAAAAAATCACTACGCACTTGATCATTTTTTTAACAAACAGCTCAAAGAAAAGCAGGGAAGTCTCAAAAAACTCCCTTTTAACCATTAAGAATTTATCAGACATCCCATCTTATTCTATAAATTTATCATAATAAAATCATTTGAAACAAATCAGGTAACATACAAGGGTCCCAACAAGCCAATTCACATCAGATCAAAACTAGACATCTTTCACACAAATAAGCATTTCGCAAAGCATGCTGCCATCACATTCATTATGGGTTGCCATTTTTCAACTCATGAAGCGCCCATACACTCCATGGGTTGAAATTTGGCTCCCATTAGATGAAAAAAATTACATTCCAGAATTAAACATGCTCAAATCAATCATCCATTCATACGGGTGGCCACCTATTAATCTGTAAAGTACCCATACACTTTAAAGTTTGGCATTTGACTCCCTTTAATCAAAACCAAACTCATTTTACAATTTGACTTTAGCAGCCCCTTTTTCTAGAAATTCAATCACACAGGTTACCCTTTCCTAGCTATAAAGCGCCCATACACCATGCAACTGAAAATTGGCTCCCTTCGTAATTTCAATCATTTAATTTGGTTAAATCAACCAATTCCATATTAACTGAACCTTGCATGTTATCGAAAGAAGTAACACAAAAACATGCTATATCAAAGAAGCATGGAATAACTACCACATCACCTATCACAGCATCAGGAATCAACTAATGCATCCCATATGGCATGTAATAATGCATGGCATGTGATTTCTAACAAGGTACGTATATGATACATGAAATGGCATACCCTTGTATCATCGGGTTGTAGAAGTAATGGAACCCACAATTTCATCAACAGTATCAACAGAAACCATGTGCGTCACCCAATGGTGAAATCAAATCAACTGTAATGATCAAAATCATTAAAATAACAATTTAATTTGAGGAAATTTGTCTTTTCCTTGTACATGAGTTAGTTAATCTTGAGCATAGCTTATTACCAAATTCCATCTCCTTCCTATCCTTGTCTATTGTCACTAAATAGTGAAAAAACCAAAAAAAAAAAGAAACTCCTTTGATACCACTTTGTAACATCCCTCCCTGGCTTACCATCAAACTAATGGCTAGACCGGTGGGTCACATGGCCTCAAGTGCATCTCCCTGTACGCCAGAGGCTACCAACTAGAAGCAAGGGTCATAGGAGGTGATATTGGAGAGAATATACCCTCTTATAAGAATTTCACAACAGTATCTCAGAGTAAATAACACTAGTAGAAGATGTAGTAATAGATAAACAATGAACAAACTGCAGCGGAAGACAAATAGTGATCATTTTTATAAAAGGTGGCCAAATCTAGTTTACACGACATAGGGATGATGAACGATAAAAGATTAAAACAAGAAACAATACATCATGAATACAAAATAATGAAAAATAAATAAATAAAAGACACCAAGTCCCGACGAGAAATCTCCTGAGCATCCCAAGATCCCGCTTGGTCCTTTGCTCCTTGCTCCTCAGGTATAAACAACACAGCACACAACCTAGGTCCTATAAGAAAGAAGGTCTACTCGGGTACCCCAGTGAAATGGTGGCCCAAGTAGGGTGTGAGATATAAATCTCAGTAGTCCGGAACCACCGGTGTTAAACCCAATCCAGACTGTGTATAATAATTAAACAGTGAGCGGGTGTGGAGAAATAAGTAAGAAAAAGTACATAAGTAAATAACACCCGTCCAGGTTCCCAAGGGACACCTGACGGTTATACCAGCTTCAGATCGTTGCCGGTGAAGTAACCAGATCATGACACCATATATATATATATAAATATAAATGAATTTAGATCATAGATGGAATGGTGTAAGAATTCCTCTCACCCATTAATCGAGATTAGCGGGAACGAGGTAAGAATGCTTCTCATCCCTATAAGTCAACTGTAAAGGGGTAATAATGCATCCATTCCATACACCTATAGATTTCACATATGGTGTGGGGTAACATGCCTCCCACCAATACTCAGAATAAGCTGGTATGGGGTATGCATGCCTCCCATCCACAAACATACAAAGAATATAGAATGGGGTATGAATGCCTCTCATTTATAAACATACACAGAAGATAAAATGGGGCATGAATGCCTCCCATTCATAAATATACACATTCTCCATCAGTTTCATATCACAATCCATAAGGCAGTGCGTCTTATTAATTTCAAGTAAACACATCAAATTTACAATCATCCATAATCACTCATAATAATTATCACAATTACATTAGAATGCATAAGGCAGTACATCTTATGCATTTCAATTAGGACACCGACATGGGCTTGGTCACTTCCAACACATCCCATGGGGTAGAGACTTATCATGTAAGTCATTGACTATACACCAACCCATTTCAATGAGCTAGTCATTATATGTAAAATGCCATACACACCTCATCTCACTCAATTTTCCTACGCATGGAAAATTGATTCATGGTTCAAGTGTCTTATCCATTATAGTTAAAGTTCGTCATTATCTATTTAAGTCATTATAACTGTTCCTTTTATCTCATCCCAACCAATCAACTTATTAAGGAATGGAAATTACATCCCAAGGGTTCAAGTGAAATGTGAGGTGTTATGGCAAACATAACATTTTCCCACTTGGGAAAATTCAATAAAGAAGAAACAAGAAAACAAACATTCCATTCAGTAATTATCACAAAGGCAAGGCAATGTAGGAAAACATTGATTTCTACTTCCTACTCTTTATCTTGAAGACAACACACCTCTGATCTAGGGGTTTTGTTATTAAATCATTAGTTTAGTGACCAAAAAACCTCTTTTATCTTATTCCTGCAGTTCACACGATTTGCACATTAGCATTTAATCTGAACTAAAGTTGCATAATTAAAAAGCTAAGGCAGTGCAATAATAAAATCTTTACTACTATAATTTAAATTAAAGGGAAAGGGGAGGAACCCTACCTCATTTCGGATCCATCCATCCACTTTAGCTTTTGGCGCATTCTAACTAAGAGCTGATGCATCTCCCCCACGAGGAAAATGTGATTTCACGTACATATAGGGACACCTAGCCTCTATGCACATGACTGCATGGCCATGAGCGTGAGCAAGAGGATCCTTACACATATGCTTATACACATAAGCCTGTCCCCACTCACTTATTACAACACAGGTGAGTCGACTATGCTCTGGAAACCCGAAACCAACTCCAAAGGACCAACACACTATGGAAAACAATCCAGGAACCTCTAAAACAACCAAAGACACTAATTTGAAGTTACGAAAAGAAAAAACGGGTAAACCCTTACCTCATAATCAAACCAGAAGATCGAAATCACCACAATACACCTCGCCTTCGGCGGCAAATGTCGTACGCACACCACCAAGGTCCCAGGGGACCTTCCACACAACCCTGGAACAAGTGGAACAAGAACGAAACTGCAATCAACCAAACCATAAACCAAGGGGTGCTTGTACGAATGATATTAGGGAAAGAAGGATCCCTAAAATCAGCCAAGAAGGGAGGAGGAAGGAGGAAGGAGGCTTACCACAGAGATTCAAAGGAGGAATCGCCAAGAAAAGAAGAGGAAGGAGGTGCGGCCACGGGGAGGCCGATGGCTCCAAGGGGGAGGGGTTCGTATGGGTTCTAGACGAGAGAAAAGAGGAGGGAGAGTTTATCATATTTTTAGCTTTTATTTTTAATTTATTTTTAAAACATCTAAGAACCCAAAAGGAGGGTCGTACATGGTTTTACACGCACAATTTTCCAAATTGTGCGCAAACTGGGCGGCCACTACTGAACACCCCAGGCACCCCATACAGCTAGTTAAACGGTTTGTGGAAACCATGCACAGGTCATGAGAACTCCTCTTCCTCCCTATTTAAAGACGCATGGTTTGGGCCGCACGGTTTGGGAAACTGTGCTCCAACCATGCACCTTCTATTGTCGCTTAAAAACAGTCGTCTTCGGTTCTGAAGCCTCGCCTTAGATTCGACATGCTCAGTAATTGAAAAAGTTCAATTTCCCCCACTTTTTAACCTGGTTCAAAATGTGGGTCACTACATGAGAGGTTCACTAAAAATGTTTAAATGTAGTGGGACCTATTTTACCATTGTGATCCATTATAAATAGTGGGTTTTGTCTATCATCGTAATTCTTGTTGGTATGATACGTATGATCACCAGAAAGGCATGACACAAGGATGATGTGGATCCAAAAAAATAAAAATCTAAATATGGGTTTGGTGAACCTATGAAATAAATATAGGAATGACCTGACAGAGTAAATATAGGTAACAACACTAGGCTATTGTGGATTTAGAAGGACCACACTAAGGACCATATAGGTGTCGGAGGCCCATAAAAATAAATGGAGAAATTTTATCCTATATGGGAGAAGACCCAAAAGTGTAGAGTATGTTTGAAACTCCTAGAATATATAATTTTTGAAAATTATTCCATTCATCTAGGTATGGTATCAATAATATATTTATATTTATAACTCAATGCACATGTTTTCATTGTGTTTTGTTGTATTTTCTTCACGTGTCTATTTTTTTATGCTTGATCTATTATTATTTATCCAGAAATAATATCATAGGATGAAAATAACTGGAGAAATGTTATAAAATAGTTGTAATTGATAGGGTACACTGACTTCATTGTTTAATAAATTAAAATATGAAGGATGGTTCAATTAGAAGATGTTTATTATAATGAGTGTTTTCGTGAAACAACTATTAAAGTTGATACTGTTCAGAATTTTGATTCCTCAAAATTGGCCCCAATGCTTGGTTTCAGTGTTCATTTAAAGAGTATAGTTGAATGGTTTTTGGAAGTGTAGTTTATCCTATATTTAATGAAAGCCTCCCAAAATAATTGGTGGTAATATATGGATTCTGGGATGTCTAATGTTCTCTAAACTAGAATAAATATTGAGGCATGTTCAATTTATTGAGGTGGAAGTCATACAATGGTTGATTATTTTTGGTTTCTTATGTTCTTCTGATCTATTAGTTTACTAGATGGATTCCACTTGAATTTGGTGGTGGTAAAATTAGTTTCATTTGTAATATAGAATTTCCAATTGACATGAAGTTTCCAAGTGGAACATTCTATTATGTTGGGGAGAATTTTGATGTTTTTTAAGGATTAAATAATTTTTAGAAGAAAGATAATGAAACTATAGGACATTTAGATTTAATGGGAGTTCTATTTATGGAAGATGGTGTCACATGTTTAATGAATGGATCGATGATAATATATTTGTGGCTGAAATAATTAGATAATACTTTTGATGATACTCCTATATAATTTTCTTTTGGATGGATATTTTCCTTGAGGATATGTTAGTAGATAAGGAAGGTTAAAACAACAAGAAAAATTATTAAAACCAAGGTTATAATAAGATAAAATTATACTTTTTTCTAGAAATATTTTTTTCGAATAGATGTTATTAATTTGTTTATGTATATGAATATCATCTATGAATAGATGTTTTGTTCAATGATTTTTTAAATTTTATAGGATCTACATACCAATTTTTTAGAGGCCATAGGAAAAAGTACTTCTAATTTTTCTCTAGATACCCTTTTTAGTTAGGACATATGAATCTTGAGTTTAACCAATCATGGATTTTGAAGGAAAATGAGGTTTTGGTTTCATAATCCTTAAAGTTGTAATAAAAAATGTGGTGCCATAGGGAGAATGAATGAATTTGGATTTAGTGTGGCATGGTTTCATTTCACCAAGGAATGGCCGGCTAGAAATCCAGAGGAAATGTGGAAGGGAATGATAATTTTATATCTGGGGGATTCATGGTAATTGAACATATAAAAATTTATCATTCATTGAAAGTATTTGATCAAAAGAAGTATTAACATTCCTGAGATCATGATACCGAAACATGGAATATGAGGCATAGTTTTAACAATTGCATGATTGTAAAGTGAGAAGGATGAGAATATTGATTCATGTGAAGATTTACTAAGATATAAAAAAATATGGCCTTCATAGTTACTGATGGTGTTTAAGGTACAGAATGTGTCAAAATGATAATAAAAACCAAGAAATTACTAGTTAAATATCTCACACACAATCCAATACGCTTCTATGTAATTTCCTAAAATGTAGGGTTAGTAAACATATAAAATGCATGATAATATTATATGATGAAGTAAATATGGGGCCTAAAACATAGAAGAGGCGGATCTATAAGGAGTATACATAAGTACATATAGTTATAGGAGGCCTGATGGACAAATCCAGAGGGTGGGGATTGGTATGGAAAACACTAAAAGTAGTATAGGGTAGTTTTTAATTTTAGAATATTTTATTTTTTAGAATTATTCCATTACTTCACAAAGGATACTGAAATTACGGTTATCCTTATAACTCTGGTGTACATTATTTATTAAATTTAATGTGATTTTTCATTTCCCCTTTGGACTTAGTAAAATAGTCTGAACCATGTGATCATTATGTGTATTTTTTAGTGTTTGTGACTGCATGTGTGTGTTTTTCATATGATTGATCAATTGTTCCTTAGTAGAAATTAATACATGAGGATAAATAAAACCAGATAGAAGTGGGTGGATTAGTGAATCTTCTCATATTCAAGGAAATTTTAGTTATGGATGCTGAATCATGTTGGTTGATTCAATAGGAAGATGAATCTTCCAGTGATAAAATTTTCTCCAAAATTGGTGTCTAAGATGATTTGTTCTGATTCCAAATTCTCTAAAAGTTATTCCTATATTCTCATGATTATTGTACCATGTTTCAGCTTTATTTTTTCATTGAAAAATTAATTATTTCGTGTTGTGTGTTTCTATCACACCTTAAAAAATATAATTATTATTATCTATTCATTTTAATCATCATTTCTCCCCTATTTATTTTTTCTCACAAGAATATAGTTAATCCTATAGGACTTTTTGATATATTTTCCCTTACTATTAATTTTATCTCAAACATTATTATGTTTTCACAATTCCTAAGAAAAATATATACAAAAATATTTCTAATAAAAGGATATGTGTATAAAAGTTTATTGGATATTTTGAAGAAATAATATGGAAGATGTAATATATGTTTCTAATCTACAAGGACACTAAACATTTAATTTATAGAACTTTTTTTTATTATTAGAAGTAATTTTTAAAATGTTGAAATAATTTTTAGTATATACATTTTATATTCAAATCATCTATATTGGTATCAAATAATATTTTAGTTTTATTATAGATTGGGGGAAGAAGTATAATATAACCTAACATAAAGAAACCTAGGTTCAACTGAAAGTATCATAGGTTAAAATAAAGTTGTCAGAGAGTAATACATCATGAGTTTGACTTTTACTATGGTTATTTTCCCTGATTATATTAAGTTATCATTACCTATCTGTCACATTAACCATTTCAACGCTACTAAATAGTTGGAAATTTATGGAATAGATTTAATAATTGTTGCGATGGATAATGCACAAATTTTCCAAATGTGTAAACAAATATAATTGGAGATATATTAAAATACATCAAGGAAATTTTACCTCATGTTATTACTGATAACTCAAACCATGTTGATCTTATAAACTCACCAAAGAAGGAGAAACATGCTATCGAGTCCTTTATGGGTTAATGAGTGATGTCTTTTAGTTGATTATCCATTACAATATTTATTAATAAATGGATTAACATGACTAAAAATATATTTTATACTTTTCAATGATCCTTGAATGAAAAATTAATATCAGTTTTTTATAATTTTGAATTTTATAAATAACTATCGAAGACGTTGATAAAAAACATCATAAAAAAGAAATAAGTGGACTCTATGGAATGTTAGGAGTTTAAAAAAATATTCTCCACCAAAGTTTTTTCCTAAAATAATTACCATAAAAAAGAGATATAATTGTTTGAGATAAAAAATAGGTTGAATATATTGCTTTATATGAATAAAACATCCCAGGATTCAAAAGGTATACCACATATTTTATCCTTGACCATGAAGAGGTATTTGAATTTTGTATAATGGTCTAAAATCAAGTATTTGAATTGAATTACCCATAAGGTTTATGACACCCCTAGTCTATGGCCACTAATGTGTGGAAGAATTAGATTCTATATGTAACCTCATGCATGCCTCACTATAAAACGGTGGCTTATGACTAGCATTCATGGCCTATGATGATATTTTGTAGAGACCACACCCTCAATATCAGAGTAAAATATCCATATAAAAAATAAAAAATAAAATATAACTATCCATATGAATTAAAAAAAAAGAAATACTAGAAAGTTAAAATAAATAGACATATCTAAAACAATATTAAATGATTAATAACTTTTAGTAGAAAATAAGAAAAATAGAAACCCAAAATATCCCAAGGAAAAATTTTGATAAAAACGAGAAGACTCCAAATAAAAGGCCTCAGAATCTCATGCTCTATCATATCATCCTAAATCACACATCAACCATATAAATATTACCCTTATCTATTCATGATGTCATTCATATTTCGTGATTACTAATTTATACATGGGAAGGGTGTGAGTATAAGTCAGTAGGCCACCACTAATGGTGTAAATAAATATGTATAGTCTAAGTAAGTTCATGATGAATATCCAAAAATATACATATGGTTATCACTAGAGTGAAATAAAAATGAAAAATATCATTGATATCTGAGTTTCATGATGACACATGAGACCTAATTTACCTGCATTGTCCAATTCTTGAGGTCTCTGAATAATAGGCACCCAGAAAATATACCCATCCAAGATTATAAGTCACACCTAGTGAAATATACCCGTCCAGAAATAATAGTCACTCCTAGGGAAATACACTAGCCCTAGAACAATAGAAGAATAAAAAATATATCCATCCTAGAATAATAGTTTTACCACATAAAATACACCCACCCCGTAATAGAATTCAAACCGAGGGAAATATACTAGTCTCAAAATAATATTAGAAACCCCCAGATACACCATATAAGAAATCTTGTATATATGCATCTAATAATTCTTCATCACCACTCTACAAAAAAATATATTCCACTATAATAGATTATTCCAGATTCAAAACTAACTTTATCTCATTTTATGACAAATATATATCCTATAATGTTATTAATTTCAAGGAAAAAATGTAAATGTTATTTTAATGAATTAAAATATAGAGTTGTTTCTAGGTTCAACAAATGGTTGTTAGTTTTGTTATACAATCTATGCATTTTGAAGTTATGATAAAACATATGGGGAAATATATACCACCTACCTTAAACATGTTTACTATGAAGGATAATCTCACAACCTCATTGATTCTGGCTAGTCTATGCATTCCTTTAAGGAATAAAAAATAATATTGATCGAACCATGCTTGAAACTGTAGATCCATGTATGACAGCCCCAGTTTAGGGTTACTCTCTAGAGTAAACATGAAGAAAAATAGGTAACAACAAAAATATAATCATTTCTTTTGTTCCCTAGGTTCTAACATTATCTATTTTTGTAACATGGAACTTTATAATGTGAATAATCACTAGAATCACCAACATGGTTGCTATAATTCTAGTTTCAAAGATAAGTGGGAAAAAATAAAGGATTCCAGGTGAGTTATAGGTTATAAATCAATTTTTTGGATTTTATTAAATATCATAAGATGGTTTTGATGGAATGTTTGATAACCCACATGCCAATAGTATGAACCACACTACAAAAATCTAAGGGCCATATGGTTATTACTCCGGGTTTTCCAAATTGTGAAAATACGATGTGATGTGGCTCTATCTAAAGAATCTTAAAATTTTAAGGTTTCTTGGGAAAATTTGAATGTTTTTAAAAACTATGCACCATCCTCTACCCCCATGCATGGTTGGATTCATGGTTAATACTATTTGACATCTCACATTGATTCACCTTCTATAGCTCCAGATTCAGCGTTTTTTACATTGTGACTCCCAAACACTCTTTGATCCTTACCAACATCTATAACTACATATATCACATTTTAATCTAGAAAAAACATGACTATGTTTAAATTTAAATATGAACACACCTAAAAAATACTAGGATTTTACAAACTACCCACTATAAATAATTTCTTCATCGAGAAGCACTTTGAAATAAATATTGGGGGTCTTATAACCTCCCCACCATAACCTAGTTCATCATTGAGCTACAAATTAGAACATAACCATGAATTGATTACATATAACTCTAGAAACTATGTTTACACATTATATTTTAGTTCCCAAGAATCCTCTTAATTATGATAATGTTTCCACCGCAGCTGCACTACATGAACTATCTAACCGTAGAGTGACTTTTCCCGATAATCAACAACAAAAAATGGACACTCCTCAAAGGACACATCATCCACAAGATCAAACTATTACCAATGATCACTCAAATAATCCCTACTCAAACCCATGGTACATGAATCCAACTTCCCTCACTTCTGTAAGAATTGATTTTTCCACAAACACCTTTATAGGGGTTTTTATAGGTTTCACCCCAAAACTCATGAAACAAAATAAATTCATCATCTTAAAAAACAGAAGAATATATTGAACCAAAATTTCTTAAATGGAATTTACATTCTTATAATTAGGTCATAAAACACATACATAACTTATTGGACCCAATAAAACATTGTTATCATAAAAGAAGAATAAAATATTTGGAATTTATATAAATTAAGGTACCAATACTGATTGAATAGTAACTTGACAATTAGAATAGTAATATGATCATTAGCCAAAGTAATTTGACCATTATAATAGCAACCTCACTAATGAAAGTATTAATAAAATTTAGGCATCTTATAAAGGAAAATATGATATAATTATATTCAGGTATAAGTAAATATTTCAAAAAAATGATAAATTAAGTGTGGGTGTTTTGGTAATAGGTAATTAATTATTTACAATTTTATAATATAATGATTTATAAAAAAAATTATTTTCATAAAATTGAATCATAAATTAATATTATGTTTTATTACAATTATAACACAATTTTATGTTAGATTAATTAATTTTTCAAAGGGTCATAAAATTGATTATAATATTAAAATAAGTATTTATCGAATAAAATATGATTTTATTTAAAAATTAAATTTCCCATATTTGGAAAATTAATTTCATAAAATGGGTTCCATTTTTGAAATCTACACATCAAAAAATGGTTAGGATGGATTTTTTGGATTTTTCCAAAATAATTGAATTGTTAGTGAATAATAAAATACAATAATTTGGTGTATAAGCTAAATAAATGAATTTTTGGGTCATTTATGATGTATGGATGATATAATAACCCATATTATTGAACAATATCAAATTATTTTCTATATTTAGTAATAAGAATCATCACTATTGATAGTCTTTAGCTAAAATAATAAACAAATGAATAAAATAATAGAAAATACCCCTCTCCTCCCCTATAAATACCACCCCCACCAACCATTACACTCACACCTTTTAAGCCTTTTATATTGGATAAATTCTACCCATTTACCCTTAAAATATTCTTACACATGTCTAAAACCTTTTTTTTATTAATAAAAGTCCACACCCAAGTCCCTTAAGGATGTTCTCTAGGAAATGATATTCAAGAGGTAAAATCATCCTTCTTTGTGTTTTAATTCCTATTCTTTTCTTATCCTCTCCTCACCTACCTTATATTAAGTTGAATGATAACAACCATATTATATATATGACTTAATTTCATTTTGTTAATTTAATATCCATCTTCAAATCTATTCTATTCTCTTTTTATTCTAATAATGGAAACATCATTTGTGATATGTAAGTTCACCACATTCGTTGATGATGAGTTTTTGTTTTCCATTGCCACCTACATGTTTGGTCATAAAAATATTATTTTCTTAAAAAATATCTTTATATAAATATATAATTTGAATCATTTTCTGTAAATAATATATAATAAATATATTAAAAAAATTATACTAGTTCATTATAATCTTAAAACCTTCATATTAAATTAAACAATTTCATAAACGTTTTATCAAATGAATCAACCACATATCATAAAAAATAATATATGGTTAATATTAAAATTATGGAATTATATTAATACCATTAAATTCTAATTCAAGAGTTTTTCTTCAATTTTACAAGAACTAATATATTTATACTCAGGGGAACCAACCCTAAATCATGAAATGAATGCTCCCAAAATAATAAAATTGGACTCTATAACTCTTCGAAATGGTGAAGAAATAATATATTTTTTTAAATCCAGAAAATTTATTAATGATTCATGATTTATTAATTAATGAATATGTTTTTATTATTTAGGGTATAAGGTGCTAGTGCAGAATGCATCCATATATAAGGTAATGGGATTCTCAAACCCAACTCTATTTTACTGGGTTTTCCCTCTTTCACACAAATTTCAGTATGATTGTTCCTTTAATGTTATTTAAGTATAACTTAATTATTATTTCATTTTATTTTATGGGATATACAAGTTTCCTACTTTATTTTATAAAAAATATAATTTTTTTCAAAAATAACTCTTGCTTCCAAAACACATCTTTTACTCCTCTTGACTTGTTTCTTCTTCACTCAAGAACGAAAATGGTTATTCCAAATTTTTATTCCCCTTTTCATTTGGGAACCTCAAATATTATTCATTAATTTATTTAGGATTAAGTCTATTTGAAAAACATTATCATCCTTGGGTTTATTTCATGATTATTATTGTTGTACATTTTATGTGGTATGCATGATTATATAAATATTACGATGTGACAGGTGGGCCTGAAATTATATATCCCTCCAAAGAATTGGGTAATCTAATGTAGAACATGGGATAATGTTTAATATTCATGAAAAAATGCAATCTTTGTTCACTATTATGATGTTATGATTGTGCACATTTTTTTTGTCTGAACATGATGCAAGCTTTGTTCAAAACAATGTGGTGTATTTGACCTCTAAGACATGACGTTTAATTTTTATGAATCTCCACATTTAATGTCTTTATCTAATGTTTCCTCTATTGATTATGATAATGGTATTATTCTTATTTTATGACTAATATAATTATTCTCACCCCTGTTATATTGATTCATGTCTATATTTGTCCACTTATTGGGATATTATCTCAAACCTTTCATTGATTTATATCCTAATGTGACTACATGTACTATGGAGAACACATGATTTAGAAAGAAAAAATGAGAAATTTTTTAGATAAATTCTTATGTTTTATTATTCATAATTTATATATGGTCTTAATTATCCCTAGATAATTAATATTTGGATCCTGTATTATAACACTTTTATGTTATTTACCTTAAAGTTATTTGATAGTTATGTAAGAAAAAGTATGGATGTTATAGTTGGAATCGTAGAACAATTTAGTTTATTTGGGATTCCTGATATTATAATATTAGTGAAAACCCTTAGTATAAGACAAATTATATTTAAAAATATAAGAAGAATTGTTTTTTAAAATTTCATAATATAGGGAATCCATAAGATATTCCTTTAGAGTTAACTGAAAAGAAGAATAAATTATTTATTCATGAATTGTTGAATTATATTCTGTTCAAACCTCTTTTGTTTTTGAATATTTTGGGAGCTGAGATAAACTAGTCCAACAACTCAAGTGAAGTAAAATGTCAAAATTTCCCAAAATACATTTCTAATGCCTTATCATATGGAGTTAAAAACATCATATGAATTATTAACTAGTTGTATCTATATATAAATAATAAACTGAACCTTGAGAAATATACTCCTTCACCCAAGAAGGATCAAATATCTATTGAGACCTTTATATGACAATGACCAATGATATTCATTGGATCTTGTGTTCCACTTATTGCATAATAGTGGGTTAAATAAATGGATAAGATCTTTTCTATGCTCAACTATTCTGTGAAGGAGAATACGACTCTATCCATCTATTATTTGGAAAATAAGGTGAAAATATTTGTGAAATGATAAATAAAACTAATACAAATTATGATATCGAAGATATGGAGTGGAAATAATTTATGAAAATATTTTGTAAAAACTATTTTCCTCAAACACTTCCCAAAAAATGGAGAGATAATTTCTAGAGATGAAGATAACGGAAGGTGAATATATGATGTCTTATGAAGTAAACATTATAAGGAATGAATGATAAACCTCTATTTTTGTTATCGATGACGATAGAAGTATATTTATATTATTTATTAGTTTTAAAACACACCTTCTAAAGGATCTATCTATCTAATATTTCAAGAGTTATTAAGAAGTTGTTTGACATTCTCTCCAAGTGAATATAGAGTTTTGAGAATTTTCCTACTACTATGGAGATAAGTAAATAAATTTTGATTTTCATGTTAGAGGATCTAATGATAAAGGTGGAATGAAATCCCAACCCCCCACAAGTCAAAAATGTTGGAAGAAGAATCATGGGAACTGCCTCAAAAGGATAAGGAAATGCTATAAGTGTGAGAGAGATAGAAAATAAGCTCATGAATTTATAAGAGACATGAAGAAGCTGGCCAATCTGATGAAGTAAAGAAGGGAACCAACCATTGTTCAATTATTCCACAATAGGTGGATACAACACTATGCATGTTATTTCACTAAACCACGAGTAATTGAGGGTAATCAATGTTAGTAGCCACCAATGCTAATGGAAAAAGGATAATATTATACCATCACTACTACTGATGTGGATCAAGAAAATGATGTCATACAAGGTAAACTTCTTATCCACTTAAGAATGAATTTTTTTTATTTCATTATTGTTCTATGAATTTCATTTTATTTTGTATGTTTTCTAGAATTATTGAATTGAACCCCTGATACTGTGAATTAAAAATATCTTTAAAAACACCTAGTGATTTGATCAATGCAACCCATGTGTTGGACTCTTCTCCAATTTGAGTATGTTTGAATATTCTTCAAGAGAGTCTCACAATACTTTCCTTGGTGGAATTTGATGCTGTATTGGGAATGGATGGGATCTAATTATATATACCACACATCAAATGTCAGGAAATGGATGTATCTTTTTATATTATGCACAATCCCATTCTGCAATAAAAATTAATGTAATACCACGAATTTTTTAAAAAAAATCCACAAACAGTGTGGGTGTTGATGTATTATTATGAAGAATACCTAGAACAAATTATTATGTTAAAGGAAGGTTTTAATTGGGAGGAAATTCCCATTCATTTGGAATACACTAATGTAATTCTCAAAGAGTCAACTAGGCTTCTCCTAGATCATGTGGTAGAGTTCACAATTGATCTCATAAATAGATCCAATCCTATCTCAAAATATTCCTATAAGATAGACCCAATGAAACTGAAAGAGTTAAAGAAGTGGCTATAGGGGTATTTGGACAAAGGTTTAATACACCCTAGTGCATTTATTTTTGGTTTTCTAGGGATATTAAAAAATAAAAAGTATGAATAAATGAATATGTGTATCGATTACTAGAAGATCAATAAGTTCACCACAAAGAACGAGGATCTTCTTATATGGACTAATCACTTTTTTGGATCAACTACGAGGTGGTCAGTACTTCTCAAAGGTGGATCTTTGCTATGGATATCAACAATTAAATGTGAAGAAGGAAGATAATTAGAAAATAGTATTCCATATAAGGATTGGAAAATATGATTTCATAGTGATTCTCTTCCGACTTACTAATTACCATATAATATTCATGTATTTGATCAATATATACTTTAGAAACTACCTTGAAAATTTTTGTTGTAGTTTTTATCAATGATATTATCATATAATCCAAGAGAAATGATTAACATGAAGAATATATAGTGATTATATTGTTGACATTTAAGAAAGGTAAATTGTACACCAAGTTTAGTATGTGTGACTTTTAAATGGACAATGTCAAATTATTTTGGCATGTAATAACAACTGATGGAATTTTTATGGGCCCTTCAAAAAGATAAGTAATTGAGGAATATACAAGAACCACTAGTGTCATGTAAATCCATAGTTTTCTTAGATTAGAAAGGTCTTACTAATGTTTTGTTAGAAATTTCCCATGTTTTTTCACCCCAAAGACAAAGTTAACATGGAATGCAGTAATTCATGTCTGGGATAAAGAATGTGATGAAATATTTAAGGAGACCAAGAGGAGGCTAATCACTGTACTTCTACCCACACTACCGACAAGTGGAGATATTTTTGTGATACACAATGAATCTTCAAGGAATGTATTGGGATGCATAATCATGAAAATTATATAGTGATATCATACGCCTCATGATAGTTTATGATCCATGATAAGAACAACTCGACATAATATTTTGAGCTAGTGACTATGAATTTTTCCTTTAAAATCTTGTGGAACTGCCTCTATAGGGAGATGTGTGACATATATACAAATCAAAAGATTCTAAATTATATATTCATACATAATTAGATCTATATGAGTCAATGAATATGTTTGGAGATAATTAAGGACTATTGTTCCTCTATTCATTTCAATTCAGGGAATATGAACAAGGTATCTGATTCTCTTAGTAGAAAATATCATGTTACATTATTCATGATGAGAATTGAGGAAGAACATATATTTTTTGATTTTTAAAAGATGTATTTGGAAATCATAATTCTAGGGAATACATCATATCTTCCCCAAATTATTTCCCGACCATTTATAACAGAGAAGATCACGGAGAAACAAAGAGATGATCTAAAACTATAAAAGAAGGTAAAAGTTGTAGAAGAAGGGAAGCTACATAAGCTCTACATCAATGAGTTTGATTTCATCTAATTGGTAACTAGAAATTATGTTCCTTCCTCAACTGAGATAAATTAGGGGCTACTCTATAATTCACATATCTGATCTTTCTCTATCCATCCCAAAAGTGCGAATAAGTATTGTGATCTTTGAGAGCACTTTTGGTGGGAAAACATGATGAATGAGATTATGAATTATATCTCAAGATGAATGGTATGTCTTAATGTTATGTTAGAGTTACCAAATTCTAATGGAATTATACCACGATTTAATATAACCACTTGGAAATGGGAAATATCAATATGGAATTGGTCACTGGTCTCCCATAGACGTCTGAAGTAAAATATGTGATATGGGTTCTGGTAGATTAACTCACCAAGACATGCTTCTTCATTTCAATCCAGGATAATTTTATGATAGGAAAAAATTTAAAGATAAATGTAAAGTAAGTGGTGAGGCTACATGGGGTACAAATTTTTATTGTATCTGATCATGATCCATGGTTCAAATCTAAATTTCGGAAAATTTCACAACATGCTTTGAATACAGAATTTAATTTCAACATAGCTAATCCACCCCAAAATGATGTCCAATCTAGACGGACTATTCATACTCTTGAGGATATAGTGAGAGATTTCTCAATGGAAATAAATAGTCGATGGGATCAAAATTTCCCATTTTTTGAATTTTCACATAAAAATAGAATCCACTTAAGTATTCTCATGGCTCCATATGAAGCTCTATATGGGAAACAATGTGGAACTCCAATATGATGGGATAAATTTGGAAATAATAGCTACTTGGAATTAATCTTATGAAAGAGATTATAGAGATGGTTCAAGCCATCCAAACATACATAAAAGCTAATCAAATTCAGCAGAAGAGCTATAATGACATCCGTTAATGGGATTTAGTGTTTTAAGTTATGAAAAATGTTTTTCTTCTAATATCACCATGGAAGAGAGTCATGAGTGTTTGAAATAATGGGAATCTTAGCCCAATGTATATTTTCCCCTTTTAAATCAGCGATAACATTGGAGTAAATGCATTTTTTATTGCACTTCTACAAAATATGGATCATGTTCATGATGTGTTTCAGGTGTCTCTCTAGTGGAAGTATGTAATAGGGCCTTAATATGAACTAAATCTAGAGGTGGTGCAATTGGAGAAAAACATCTCATATGAGGAGAAGTCGATAAAGATCTTGTACTATATAGAAAGTTCCTAAGGAACATGATGAATCACCTTGTCAATTTTTTGTGGTGAAACTATAACTATGAAGAGACGACATGGGAACTGGAGGAGGAAATGAAGGAGAAATACCCTCACCTACATTCACCTTAGTATGTATAATGAAAATTTAATAATGATATTTCATAAGGGGGATTCTTATAAAGAATGAAAATTTTATCAATGAAATTTAAATTTTTATAATTATTTTAAAAACACATACATACTATAGAGGACATAAAAAACATTATTCTCATAAATTAGGAATAAAACAAGTGGTATTTATATAAATTAATGAACCTTTACCGATTGAATAGTAGCATGTCCATTCGAATAGAAATATGACCATTTGGAATGGTAATATGACCATTAGAATAGTAACTTCACCTATGAAATTATAAATAAAATTTAGTTACTGCATATAATAACATATGGTATAATTATTTCATGCTATAAGCAATTAAATGAATAAAAAAATGATAAATTAAGTGTTGGTATTTTTTTTAAAACATAAATAATAATTTATAATTGTATTATATAATGATAAAAAAGAATTTTTTTTCATAAAATAGGTTCGTAAAATAATATTATGTTATATTATAATTATAATATAATTTTATGACACCTTAATTAATATTTCAATGGGTCATAAAATTGATTCTAATATTAAAATCCACATTTTTTGAATAAAATTTATTTTTTTTAAATAATTAATTAATTCATATTTATATAATCGTTTTCATAAAATTGGTATAATTTATGAAATTAACATGTCAAAAAATGGTTATCGTTAATTTCATAGACTTTTATATATTAGTTTAATTATTGGTGAAAAGTGTAATAATATAATTTACAGGATAAGATAATTTAATGAATATTTGATACATGTATGATGCATAGATGATGTAATAACACATTAGGTAGAGAAATACTAAACCATTTACTATATTTAGTCTCAAGAATCATCACTATTGATATTCTTGAGCAAAAATAACAAAAAAAGGATAAAATAATCAAAATACACCCCTCTCCTCCCATATAAATATCAGCCACCCCTCGTTATCTTCACACTTTCTAAGCCTTGTAACATGTCTAAATTTTTCCCAATTCCATTTCCAATCCTCTTCCCTACATATATGATTTATGGTCTCAACAAAAGACCTAACCCAAGTTCCTTAAGAAGGTTCTCAAGGAGATGATATTCAAGAGGTAATATCCTAATTCTTTCAATTTTAATTTATTTTCATTTCTTATCCTATCATCAAATCCCCTATCCAATGTGGAATGATAATTGTGGTATTAAATATATACTGTAATGTAATTTTTTAATGTATTATCCATCATCAAATATCTTCTCTTCTCGTTATATTCAAAAAATGAAAACATCTTCCATGATTTGTTGGTTCATCACATTCATGGATGACGATATTTTTTGTTTTTCTATTACCTTTTTTAAGGATTGTCATAAAACATTTATTATTAATAAATAATATTATAATATATAAATTATAACTTTTATCATATTTTTTAACCAATATAAAAAAATAATATTAAATAAAATGATACTAGTTCATGATGGTCTTAAAAATGACCATATTAAATCAAAAATTTTCATTAACATTTTATCTAATAAATCATCCTCATATCATCAAAAATAATATACGAGACCATTTAAAATTATGTAAGTATATTAATACCATTTAATTCAACTACTATATTTTTTCTTCTATTTTAAAAAAACTCCCATAAGTATAATCAAGGTAACCAACCATAAACCAGGAAACAAACACTCTGGAAATGACAAAATTAAACTCTTTAACTCATTAAAATGGACATAAATAAACTTAATAAAATAATAATAAATCAAATAAATTTATAATAGGTTCTATATTTAGTAATTAATTAATCTATTTTTATTATTCTAGATATTAAGATCTAGTGTAGAACACATCCAAACATAAGGTATGGGGATTCAAGAACCCACCTCTCTTTCTTTGGGGGTTTCTCCTTTCAGACTAATTTTAGTATGGTTGTTCCTTTAATGTTATTTAAATACCATTTAATTATTCTTAAATTTTATTTTTTGTTATATACATGTTCCTACTTGATTTTATAAAAAATCAAATAATTATAAAAAAGAATTCTTCTTTAAAAAACTCAACATTTACCCTTCTTCAGTCGTTTCTTCCTCACTAAAGAATTATAATGGTTATTCCAAATATGTTTTCCCTTTTTCATTTTAGGTCCTCAAATATTATTCCTGAAATTGGTCATAATGAAATCATTATGAAACCATTTTTATAACATGGGATTATTTCAGGAAAATTATTGTCATACAATTTATGTGGGATGAATGATTATGTAAATATTATGATGTGATGGGTGTGATCGAAATGATATAGCCCCCCAATGAATTGGGAAATGTTATAAATCTTATGAGATAATGTGTATTGTTCTTGAACACGATTCTATCAATTTTTACAATGATGATGCTCTGATTATGGACTTATGTTATTCATGAACATCATGCTAGATTTATTCACCACTATGTGTGGTATTTGACCACTAAGACATGATGGTTCATTTTTATGCATTTCCAAATTATATATCTTTTTCTAAGGTTTCCTCTCATGATTATGATTATGATATTTTTATTATGTTATAATGATGATAATTATTATCACCCATGTTATATTGATTCATGTCCTTGTTCATTATATTACTAGGATTTTAGATATCCCTTTTCTTTAATGTATATGCTCAGGTGAAAAAATATACTAAGGAGAACATGAGATTTAGAAGGATAAATAGTAAGATTTTAAATATTTTTTTTAATTATTATGAATAAGTGATTTAAGGTCCTAATTTTAGAAACATACTAAACCTTTGGATCCTGGACTATAATGACTCCATTTTTTTATCATAAAATTGTGTAATAGGTATGTATGAAATAATAGGGATGTTATATTGAAATAGGGTTTTACCCTTAAATAAATCATGACCACACAATCTCTAAAAGTCTATTAATATATAAACCATGCCTATTTATGGTAGATTTTTTCCATTTCCGGTTCAACTAAACATGCCCCAAAGTATTTTTCCTGAGACTCAGTATTATCATCACTAATATACTAATATCTGACCAATACATAGACAAATAAAACTAAGTCAAGTGATTCTCTAAAAAAACACTAAAAACATGGACATATACTCCTTTAATTTCTATTAATTTATTTATAGTATACATATGATATCTATCAGTTCTTGGATGATAGGTAGTGCTTGGATGATATTCATTTATCAAAGGCACATATATACCAAGAATATTTTTTCAACTCTCACCCAAAATCCACCACATGCATCTTCAGTGAAGCATCCAGGTCATAATTATATAATGAAAAATTGAACTATACACCTCTTTATCACCACAGTCATAACAAATAAACACTGACACTAGCACCACTACTCATAACAGAATAAGAATAGTCACCATGAGGAAAACTATTTCAACCAAATCCACCACGACTCTAAAATTCCTATGAAATTCTGATACTCTTAAAATTATCACATCACTACTCATTGGTTGTTACCTCTTGACTACTGTAATCCATTTCTAACCTAATTACTCTCATTATAATCTACATTCTTACTCTCAAGACTAATTATAACAAAATACTGTTTTTCATTATTCAAAAAAACTTATTACTCCAAATATCAATAGTCTCAAAGACCCGGTCACTCAATAACATACGTCCAACAAACAAACTAAGAAACACCACCTAACTATAAACTCTTATTCATTGGTTTTTTTTGATATCAATCATACCAATTCTATTATCTCTAATTAAGTAATATCCATACTTAGGTACTTCACACTTCTCATTTCAAACTCATATACTTTCACCCAATTGAGGCCACAAAGTCATAACTTCATCCAAGTTGGTTTTATTAGCACATTACTCTCAACAGTTTCCATAAACTGCTAAAAACCATCACTAAATTATCAATTAGTTCGTGTTGTGCTCCCCACTATATTAATTCCTTATTACCAATAAAAAAATGATCCTAATAAATACACATCATCAAGATAAACTTATCTCTCTCGAGCCCCACTAACATTAATTACATAATCCGTCAACTCAATCCTTACTCAAGAATCTATTAACACCACAAAACCCCATGCATGTAATTTCCATAATAATAATAAATACACCACTATAAACCTAATCCTCAGGGTTATAACTCGAGGTCCATAAACCTTCTAACTACCAAATTACAATCATGTTACAACCCTATATGATACCTACTTACAATAAAAAAACTCACATTTGCGTTGGTTCTGATATCTCCATATCAAAATAATTCTCTCCAATTCTTACACTGACACACTCAGTCGCTCAAAAGTTTCATATGACCCATAAATTAATAAATTTCATCTGAAAATTATCCAAAAAAGTTCATATTTCATCTCTCACATGATCTAATAATCCCCTCATCAAAAAATTCCACATGATGTTAGAACCCATGTACATATAAAATAATTTGTTTTCATCCAAGAATTAAATAGTAAAAATCAATGTAAATGTATATTGAAATAAGTGGTGTTTGTAAAAATAAAGTAATATATAAAAATATAATGGTCACCTCAACTATGATAATAAAAATAAAATCTACATATATTATAAGTGTAAATACAATATATTTACATTATGGAATAAGTATATAAATGTTTTGGAAATGATAAATTAAGGGTTGGTATTTTTGTGAAACATAAATGTTTAATGATAGTTTTATTTTTAATATAATGATTTAAAAGATTTTTTTTCATAAAATTTCTTCAAAAATTAATATTTTGATTTATTAAGATTATAACATAATTTTATAAGACCATAATTAATTTTTCAATGTGTTATATACTCAGTTGCAATTTTAAAATCTGTATTTTTCTAATAAATGATGATTTTAATCAAATATTTATTTTACGTTATTTATAATATTATATTAAAAAAATGTATTACTATTTTTAATACTACATTTAGAAAAATTATTAGGGTCTTTTTTTGGGGATTGTTTTAAAATAGTTGAATTTTTCGTGAATAGTGAAATATGTTAATTTATGGTATTTAACAAATTCAAGAATTATTGTGGCCTATATGATGTATGGATAATGTAAGCCCAAAATCACGAACTATACTTAATTATTTTAATATATTTAGTGTTAATTTTAAAACTATTCATTGTCTTGATCAAAAATAATAAAGTAATGTATAAAATATTCAAAAAATACTCATATCACCGACTATAAATACCACCCTCACCACCTCTTCTCCTCACACCAAAGAGTCCTATTTCTAGTTTAATTTCTACCAAATTTTATTCCATGTACTCTTAAATATTTCTAAGACCTACTTGTATCACCAAAAGTCCAAAACCAAGTTCCTTAAGTTGGTTCTCAAGGAGGAGAATTCAAGAGGTAAAATCCTCTTTCTTTTTCTTTTTTTTTTCTTTTCATTTTCTTTCCTTTTATCATTTTCTCCTCACCTCCAAAATACAATGTGAAATTATAGATCTAGTATCTTAGATATATTGGAATTATATTTTTTAATGTAATATCAATAATAAAAACCCTCCTACTTCACATCTTATTTTTGAAAATTAAAGCATCATTCGTGACGTGTCGATTCACTACATTTGTGTACGTCGAATTTTAATTTTAATTTATTACTACAATGGTGGTCATAAAATTATTTTTATAGTCAAATATTATTTTATTATGAATATAATAATTAAATTAATGTTATGAAACCAATATATACACATTTTATTCAATGAAATGATATATGTTCGTGATGGCCATAAAAACTGCAAAGATAAATTAAATTATTTTCGTTAATGTTTTATCTAATGATTCATCATATTATAAAAAATGATATATGGTATAATTTAAAATTGTAGGAATATATTAATTCCATATCATTCCACTTATGTAATTTTTCTTCCATTCAACAAGATACTCCATGATGGATCCACCATGGAAACAAGGAAATAAATTCACATGAAACAATGAAAATAAAAAAATATTATTAATTAATGGGTTGAAAGATGTTATAAGACGATCCTATAAGAAATTATAAATATGAATATGGTTATATAATGTATTAATTAAACTCTTTAATCCATTATACATGAGGTTTGAACACATTTTATGTAAGATAAACACAAGGTAAGAGACATTCCTTTTAAAATCATATTTAATGTCTGTTTTACAAAATTCAAAAGGAATATTTTTATAATGCATGTATTCATGCATTTTGGTTTTTTTGTTCTTTAGAATTTTTTATGTTGAAGGTTGTGACCTATATCTCCCTTAAATTAATTTGGTATATTTATGTTGAAAGTTTACCATAATGGTTATTCTAAGTGTAACTGTGATGGTTATACCATAAGATAGTCGTGCAGGTTACATTTTAAGGTAGCAATAAGGGTTAAAAATCATATGGTATCCATGAGGGATAAAATATCAAGTAATTAATTCCCCATGTTTCCTATATTGTTTTATTTAGGTTTTTCATGTTCTATTGAAATATATTTTTTCAAAAGTTAAGTATATGATACTTTATGGGTGATACGTATGGCTTTGTGAAAATTATTTCATAGGTTTACAAGTATTTGTTGATGAACCCCCTACTTTATTTTATTTCCCTTACTGATATTTTTATGTTCATACCAATTTTTAAAATGTTTTTCACAGGGTTTAATTATGGTTAATATAAAATGGGAATCCAATATGAATGTTGTAAATATTTTTTCATGAAAATATTTCATTTTTATTATTTTTTGATTTTGGAAGAAATAGATACTATTTTATTAGTACGTAATTTGTATGATTTTGGGTATATATATATGAATTATGTCCTAATTTTTTAAAACACTAAACTGAAATGATATTTGTGAATGCACGAAGGTATATTCTATAAGTATTTTCTATATTATGTGATGTTTATGTTCAGGTCCTTATAATTTGTGTTAGAACAAGTTTTAAATAACATTAGGGGTTAAGATGATGTTAATAAAACACCATAAATAATTTTTAAATTATTTTTATATTTAAATGATATAGAATTTCAATATTACCGTGTTTCTTTATTGAAGATATGTCCATTCAAAATGGTTTCCATAAAATAAATGAGGAAGATGAAGTTAGAAAGCACTGAGAGGATGATATCATTACAAATCTGGAACCTTGAATGACGGGGAATTGAATATAGTATTTTGTGAAAGTAATAAATCATAAGTGGTGGGATATAAATGGCAGTGGGATCCATTCAAGATAATAACCAGAACAACCAAAAAGAAACATGATGGTAGTCAAACATTATATGAGAGAATACCCTCTGACTATCAGTGGATATTCTGAAATGGTGGTGGATTTAGGGTGGATTAAATCACTTGAAAAGATATTCTATGTCATGTGGTGTTCAGATAATAAAAAATGTAGTCTTTTTATTTACTATTTTTATGGTGCATCCAACTTGTGTTGGTAAATGATAAATAATATCATGGATTTCGATGAGATTGAAGCCTTGGAATGCGATGAATTTAAAATTATTTTCCCTAAATTTTCATTCCTAAGGTGGTTTTATATATGATGGAAAACAAAATTCTTTTAATTTAAAAAAATTAGAAAGATTAAGTGGCCATTTTTGGAACAAAATGTCAATTGATTGGAAATATATGATCTAAATCTTATTAAGGATCTTCATAGTAAAATAAATCATTTTTACTCTAGATTGAAGCCAAGATATAAAAGGGAATTAGCGTCCCAAGAATTCAAAAATAATGAGAAATTTGTTTGATGTGACGAGGTGGTAGAAATAGAGATTGGCTGAATATCATGTGCACTTTGAAAACAATCATAAGAAAATATCTAAATGGAATGGAATGGGTAAGAATCAATTAATGATATATGATTGGAAGAAGTCAAATTTAAATTTTATTAAAAGTTTAGTAAAAATCACTTTGTGGGATGGATTAAAAACACTGGGACGTTTTTTCTTTGTTATATGTTTGGAAATATGGGTCGATATTTTAATGAAAATGAAATTACGATTAATTCTATAAGAAAACTATAAAGTGTTTTAAATGTGGTGAGATTTATAATTATGAAAATAGTTTCCCATAGAAGGATCTAAAGGGTGTAAAGAAGATAGATTATTAGAAGAATGCTGCTGTGAAATGTTTTGTGACTATATTAGTAGATGTTGGGCCATCTAATGAAGTTGAATCAACTCCAGGGAGCTTGGTATTTTCCAAGATGGACTTTAGATTCATGTACCATAATTTGATGGCGAAGGAGGAAGAAATCCTGAAAATATATTTTCAAACTAGATATGGGCATTATGAGTTTTTATCATTCCATTTGGTTTGAAAAATTCACAATCTTTATTCATGGATCTTATTAATATAATCTTCTATGATTATTTGGATAATTGTGTTGTTGTTTTTATTTATGATATTTGGGTCTTTTCAAAAAGTTATTATGAGAATGAAAAATATTTATGGATTTTATTTCAAACTCTAAAATAAAATAAATTATACAAAAAATGTAGTAAATGTGATTTTTGGTACACCAAATTTCATTTCTTGGAAACATTGTAAATAAGGATGGAAAAATAATTTATCTCACAAAAAAGTGGTTGATGAATAGAATAGAGCTGAAAATATTACATATATTCATATTTTTCGTGGATTAGGAGGATATTAGTGATAGTTTGTTAAAAACATTGCACAATTATCTATCCCTCAAATTAAGTTAAAACTAAAAGGCATTAAGTTTATTTGGAATGAATATTGTGTGTTTTTTAGGAACTGAAAATAATATTTGGGAATTCCCTATTTTTGGCCATGCCTTTTTGAAATGGAGACTTTGTCTTTTATAATGAGGATTTTTTGAAGGGACCCGGTTGGGTGTTAATGTAAAATGATCAAGTAATTGATTATGATTCAAGTGAACTGAAACCTCATTAGTTAAATTATCCCTCACATGATTTTAAATTAGATGATATGTTTTCCTCTTTGAAAATTTGGAGGCATCATTTATATGGAGCCAAATGGGAAATATATACCAACCATAAAAGTTTGATGTATATATTAACTCATATAGAATTGAACATGAGGTAGAGAAGATGGCTGAAACTGATAAAAGATTATGTTTTCATGATCAATTACCATCCTAGAAAAGAAAACAATGTGGCATATGAATTGAGTCTAAAACGTTATAAAAAACTAACCATGTTACATTTGAAAGTTGACCCCTTTATTATTGATTTGATGAATTTTGGATTTGAATTTTTGGGTGATTGAAATTCTCATGTTTTGTTTTAGGTTTCAGTGTATTTGTCTATATCAGAAAGAATTAATAATTTGTATAATAAATACCATGTGTCATAGAAAAAGGGGAAATTTGTAATGAAAGTTATGTTTCTTGAATTAAATGTTGGTAAATATTGTTTCTTGATATTTTGGGATATATTATGTGTGTCTTATGTCCCTCAGATGAAGAAATGGTTGTTAAGTGAATCTATTAGTTCTCTATTTTTAGTTCATCCTAGAAGCACTAATATGTATAGAGATCTTTAGGAGTATTGGCGGTGGGATAGAATTAAAAGAGATATTGAAAATTTTATCATGAAATTATTGAAATGTCAATATGTTAAATCAAAGTGACAACTTCCAAAGGGGATACTTCAGCCATTTCTATTTCCAAATTTAAAATGGGAAAATATAACCACAGACTTCATGGTGTGACTACCAAATACTAATTATTATAATAATTTAATTTAGGTTACTGTCGATCGACTAACTAAATCGACACATTTTCTCCCCATTCTATATACTTTTTCTCAAGATAGACTTTCTTGACTATACCTCACAGATATTTTTAGGTTACATGGACTTCCTCTCTCTATTGTATTAGACCATGATCCCATGTTGACTTCTATCTTTATGAAATTTCTTTAGAAATTTTTCGGAATTGAATTAAATTTCAATATATATTTTCATTCCCAATCTGAGGTATTGAATTAGAAAACATTTAGACTTTAATGGATACACATAGAGAACGTTCAATGAACTACTAGGGAATATTGGATCAACATCAATTTTTAGTTGAGTTTTATTATAATAGTAGTTGTCATTAAAGTATATATGTGGAACCTTTTGAAGAATTATATGGAAATTTGTGTAGAACTCCATAATTTAAGGATGAATTTAGGGAAAAGAAGTTACTAGGACCTGAATTAGTAGAGGAGATGGATGAGAAAGTGAAGGCGATCCAACAACATCTGAGGAAAGCTCTGGGGAGGTAGAAATATTATACTGATAACTAGAAGGTTGAATTTTCTTATGAGGTAGGTGATCATTCCTTTCCCTCAATGTTTCCCCATGGAAATGTGTGATTCATTTTGGAAATAAGGGGAAATTGAGTGGATGGTTTATTGTATTGTTTTAAATCCTATAGAAAGTTGGACAAATTACCTACCAAGTAGCATGGCCTCCGAGTTAATCTCAGGTTCACAGTGTTTTTCATGTTTCGATTTTAAGAATATATGTTCTAGATTTATCTAATGTTTTGAGACCTAAAGTAGTTATGATGAATGAGATAATTTCTTATAATGAAAAGGCAATTCATATTCTCAATCGTAGAGAGAATGTATTGCATAATGAGGTTATTCACCATGTTAAGGTGTTGTGGAGAAATCGAATGGTTAATAGATAAACACGGTAATCTAAAAATTCTACTTGGGAAATGTATCTTTAATTGTTTAATAAGTGAATAAAATTTCAAAGGATGAAAATTCTAGAAGGTGGGGAGTATTTAACAACCTAGGTACTTATAAAATTATTTTCTTTCAACCTAAAATTAAATAGTTATGTCATTAATTTTTTTTTGTGAAATAATTTTCATTTATTGAAATTATGTAATATATAATAATAGAATAGTAACATAACCTATGATATTATAAATTAAATTGATTAATATTATAAGGTAAAATATTATATATTTATATCATGGAATAAGTATATAAATGTTTTGAAAAGGATAAATTAAATGTTGGTATTTTTGAAAAAAACTAAATGTTTATTCCCAATTTTATTATTAATATAATGATTTAAAAAATTTTTATTCATCAAATAGATTAATAAATTAATAATTTGTATTCTCATAATTATAAAATAATTTTATGATACCTTAATTAAATTTTAAAATTGTTTTAAAATTAGTTATATCTTTAAAATAAGTATTTTTTAAATAAATGACGATTCTAATTAAAAAAATAAATGTATTATATTTAGATTTTTTTAATAAAATGGAGTCAATTTGTTAATTCTATACTTTGAAAAATATTGAGGTTGATTTTTTGGAGTTTTTCTAAAATAGTTCAATTTTTGGTGAATAACGAAATACGATAATTTATCGTATTTAAAAAATTCATAAATTATTGAGTCATAGATGATGCATGGATGATATAAGCCCCAATTCTAAAACTATACTTCATTATTTTAAAATATTTAGTGTTAAATCGAAAAATATTCATTTTTTTGATCCAAAATATTATACAAATGAATACAATATTCAAAAAACACCCCTCTCCTCAACTATTAATACCACCCATCACCACCTATTCTCCTCAAACCTCAAAGCCTTGTAACATGTTTAATTTCTACCAATTACCTTCAAAACCCTCTTAACGACATCCAACACAATATTTTATCACCAATAGTCCAAAACCAAGTTCCTTATTGAGTTTCTCAAAGAGGAAAATTGAAGAGGTAAAATCCTCTTTTTTTATATATTTTCATGTTATTTTATTTTATTATTATCTCCTAAACTCCCCTAACCAAAATGAAATTTTAAATAATGTATCTTATATATTAATCAATCTAATTTTCTAATGTAATATCCATCATTAAAACCCTCCCTCGTTTCCTATAATTTTATAAAATTAACGCATCGTCTCTGACGTGTCGATTCCCTACCTTTGTGGACATCAAATTTTCATTTTCTTCTACCACTTTCAAGGCTTGTCATTAAACCATTATTATTGTTAAATAATATTTTATTATATATATATATATTAAATGTTATTTAATTTCATGGAACCAATATATAGACCTGATATTGAATACAATTATATATGTTCGTGATGGTTGTAAAAACAGGAAAAACAAATTAAATCATTTTCATTAATGTTTTATCTAATGATTCATACTAATATAAGAAAAAATGATATATGGTATCATTAAAAATTATTTAAACACATTAATAACAACTCATTCCAATTCTAGAGTTTTTATTCCACTCTACAATAAAATACATAATGAACCAACCATGGAAACCATGAAATAAATCCACACAAAACTATGAAAATAACAACATATTAATAATAAATGGGTGGAAATAGGTAGTAATAATATCATATAAATAAATATAAATATGAACATGGTTATATAATATATTAATAAAACTCTTTAAACCATTATATAAGAGTTCTTAACCTGTTTTATGTATGAAAAACTAGAGGTAGGGGACTTTCCTTTAAAAATCCTCTTTAATGACTATATTTACAAAATTCAAAAGTGATATTTTTTATGATCAAGTTATTACTATTTTATGGTTATGTTTTGGTTCTTGGGAATTTTTTATGATGAATTGAGGGAAATATATCTTCTTATAATTTATTGGGTATGTTTTGGTTAGAATTAGACTATAGTGTTTATTCAAAGTGAAACTAAGATGGTTACAAAATAAGGTAGCTGTGAGGGTTACATTGTAAGGTATTCTTGAGGGTTACAAATCATATGGTAGTTGCAGGGTTTACAATATTATGTGATTAATTACCCAATATATCTATACAGTTTTATTTATTTTTTACTTTTTTATGTAAATATATTTATCTCACATGTTCAGTAGATGGTACTTTATGCGTGAGAAGCATGCCTTTGTGAAAATGATTTCATATATTTATAATTTTTCAGGGACCAGTGAATTAATTTCTTTTATATCCCTTAAAAATATTTTTGTTATCATTCTATGTTTATATAATGTTTTTCATAGGGTTTAAGGATGGGTAAGAGGAAAGGATAATCCAATATTTATGTTTTGATGATTTTTTATGAAATGATTTCATGCTTTATTAAATTTTTTTGGATGAAATAGATATTGTTCTAGTTGTACCCACCTTTTATTCTTTTGGGTTGATATATATGAATTATGTACAAATATTTTAAAACTAAAAAAAAAACTATCTTTTGGAATTTAATAAAGTGTATTCTAAAGTAATGTGATAGATTATATAATGTATAAGGATGTGTGCTTATTCTTTAAACCATTTTCAAAAAGTCATTACACACTGAGCCTCATCTCACATAGAAATTATTCCTTGATGAATCCATTCCCCATAAAAAACTACACTTGTTCATACTCTTCATGTTCTCTTACTTTGACCAGCATATATCATTTAAACAAGGGTCCACACACAATTTGTATTCTCAATAAAATAAGGCATGTCACACCCTTCCACCATCACCACATAATGAATAGTTCATTTTCACATCAACAAACCATGACCACACTTCACACATTAAAGGTAAAATAAGTAATCTTAGATCCTAAGATAAATACATAAATCTCAAAATGTCGCAACTCCAATAGATTTATAGGGACTGAGAACACATTTTACATAATGGTCCTTACACACTCCATCATCATAAAAAAGAAACAGCGAATCATTTTCTTCGATTATATTGACCTTATCCAAGGAGTCACATAACATACCCAACTCAAACTCCACATTCTAAAGATTCATAAAAAATAACGCATCAATGTATCTCACGCGTGCTGTCCAAAATTAGCCACATAATTTCAAATACAAAGCATACCTCCATGAAGATGATATTTGGATTCCTTAACCCTCATACCATATAGGATAACAAAATATAACTTACACTATATATTGTGAATGGACATATTATTTAAACATTAAAAATTGAACTCAACAATTCATTCTTCCAACTAAGAAAACCAAAGAAGAATACATCTTGGTGTCTCTCGCTAATCATTTTTTCTCCATTTTCAAAATCCGGTTTATGGGTTCCTGTTACCCCACTACACGATTCCAATACAACCACTTTCACCATTCACAAAAAACATCATAAACCAATGGAAATGTCAAAGAAACCACGAACTAGGGCACAAGAACATTAGAAAAATAGGCCAAACCTCATAAAGGGTTACCTTGAACGTCCCCCGACGTGACCATCGACACCGACCTAGTCATATTGAGTCATATCCCATTGATACTAATCTGACATTCTTAATAACCAAATTTACCAAGCTCACTGCATGTCAAATAATCATGTCAAACCATCTCACTCACTGGTTTCATCAAAAGTATCCTAGGGTAACTCACTCATTTCAAGGAAAAAATGTACAATCACCATCCCCTATGGCATATACACAAAATATAAAATATCTAACCATATTCTAAATATTCTAAATCTAACATCACTGGGTCACCGTGAGAATAGGGTCTGCCATCTAACTTATCATACCCTTTGAAAACCATACATATCCCATAACATCAAGGACTGGAATCTCTATCTAAAATGGAATAGAACTATTCACACATTTTCCATGTATTTGATAGATCATTTTTATATCAATATTAACACAAATAACATATTTTTCTCATTATCTCAAAGGAATCAAAAATCCTAACTAACCCTCTCTTGGGGTACCATCATTTAGAATATTCAACTCCAATAATAGTAAGAAAATATCTTGATACTCCATCACAATTTTCAGGTCACTAGTATCCTAGGCCACAACTCACACCACAAGGTATGTCATATAAAAAAACACCCTCTAAAGTGTTCTCATACACATATATATGAATCATTATATAATTAAACCAACTACAACCCCTAGGGTTATTCATTAATCACATTTATACAGAATAAAGGAATAACAGTAGTGGAAAACATATCCTATCACTCCACTCAATCATTATAACACAAGTTTATCACATAATGGTTATATTACAATATACTTTACCCACTTTCAAGTTCATAATAAACCCACATGGGTTAAAAATAGTCAAAATATACTCTAAATTTAAATATTGTAGGTAAAATCAAAGTCACAAGAAGTAGAGTATCTTACTATCTTATACACCCTATATCACAATGGTCTGATAAATTAGGCTCTACCTATATCCCCATTTACTCCTTATCAAGATTAGATCATGAGAAATTAAAACCCACATTCAAAAATATATCATTTAGAATTCTCATAATATCATTTCAAGGGAAGTGATAATAGGAATTAAACCACAGTCTTCCCTACATATCATATATCAATTTTATTATAACTAAAACACTATCAATGTCCCTAACTATCCATACATAGAGTCAGTATCATATGAACATAAAGGTACATATGATATCTTAATATTAATATCATAACTCTTTCCCTATATTCACTAACAAAAAAATTCATAACTAGGGATAAGTAAATAAAATTTTGATTATATGTAATCGAGTAAAACACTTTATAAATTGAAATTGACAGTTTCTTAAGAAGATGATACTTATAAAAATTTAATCATGTGATCATGAAAAAGATTTTTAATTATTTACTTTTTCTATGAATCTTCACAATTAATTATCAATTAAATGATATTTCTGTTACGATTCAAAGAGAAAAAACATTTTATGATATAATAGGTATTTTATTTAGCTGAATCTAAGTAAAAATATAAGCAAGTGATCACATAACAGGATTTTATTCCATGTCATACCCTAATTAAAAAACCATATATAATTTATAAAAGGAAGTTTCTATCCTTTATTCCTAGTATAATGAATAAAAAAACTCTCTCTTCCCACTCTGGAAAAGTGATAAAATCCCATAAATAAATAACAACATAATCATGTATATCACTCAAGTTGAAATATGTTAACTATAATAAAAATAGAATGAAAATCCATTCCATCCCTCATAACTTGTAATTCAATCGGATATGTGTTTCCCATTCAAGGAAATGAGTTCTATGGATTTTTTTGAAAATTTGATATCTCTTATATACAGTACAAAAATATTCAGAAAAAAGAAAAATCATTAATGCCATGTTTTAATGTCCCTTAGTCCATAACCAAAAATAATTTCCAGACTGGTGTTTAATACATGAACTCAAGAATGACTCCCCGTATGATAGAGGTTGATGACTAGTTTGAATGATAAATTATGGTATCATGGGGAGAATATTCCCCCAATATCCAAGATAGTATCAATGGAGATAGTATCAATTGGATTTGACCATCAGTATAAATCAGTATACCAGATGACTAGGAAAGTTTCAATAAATAAACATATATTATACAATATAAAATTATGTATACCTTTTAAAACAAAATAAGAATATTTATACCCATAAATATCCCCAAGAAGTTTTTTAGAAAAATAGAAGACTCTAAATAAATGGTCTTGAACACCACGTTCTATCCTAATAGTGAAATTCATTAATTAGCCATAGGGTACTTTCTTGTATCTAGTCTTACAGTTTTTATGCATTATTATGTAATAATAATGGACCATGTAGGGTGTGAGTAATAATAAATTGGCCACCACCAATGATGTCTATAAATATGTCTAGTCTAAATGAATGCAGGAAGAAGTGAAAAAAATATTTATGGGTATTACTAAAGAAGAATGTAAATGAATAACATCATTGATCATCCAGTTCTAAGTTGAAACCTAAGACCCAAAATACATGCATTAGCTAGTTTCTAAGGTCTCTTAATAATAATTTCTAGGAACATATACCCATTATAGATTATAATTCACACCCAATGATATACAATCATCTCGTAATAATATGCACATATGGGGAAATATACTCATACTATAAAAATAATCACTACTAGGGAAATATAGACATCTCAGACTAATAGTCACACACTAGTAATTAAGCTTATCCGAAAACAATACTCAAAATCAATGAAATATACCCATCCTGGAACAATAGTCACACCTAGATAATTATACCCATCCTAGAAAAATATTAGAACCACACTAAATACACTATCCCATAAATAATTCATTCAATCTTCTTATGATTGGTCATCACCATTACATAAAACATCATTTACAATATGTTAATTATCATTTCAAATTCAATCTTACCATTTAATATTTCAAAACGTAATTTGTTTTATTTTATGCTGAAGTCATGTACTTAGAATATTATTAATTAAAATAAAAATTATTAATTTCCATCCCAAGAATTTAAAAGTGTAATTTATTTCTCAGTCAAATGCATGATTTCCAGCACAACCTCACAACTGTTTCACTAATAAAACTGATAATAATGTGGTGAAAAATATAGAACAAATTCATTGAACACATTTTAAATGAATAATCTTCTTATAAACTCATAGATCCAAGATCTCATATTCATTATTTCAATGAATCACAAATAAGATATATCAAACAATTACTAAAACCATGGATCCTAGCATAAAATCCATATAATAGGGTTCCTCTCAAGAGGAAATGTGAAGAATAATTGAAAAATAATAATTCTTACCTTTGATCCCTATTATCTAACATTATCTATTAATTGTGAAATCATCCTCTCAAAGGATATAAAAGACCATAATTTCCTATATGAGATCAAATAATTAAAAGCCTAATGTAAGTGAAGAAATATGAGGGGTTTTAGGCGAGTTTCATGATAAAAATAAAATATATTATTTCATTAAATACAATCCCATGTTTGGGTTGCATGACTTTGTAACCATGCACAAATTGTGTGAACCCCACTATAAAAACCCCACATTGCATGGATGTGCAACATGGTTTTACAAACCATGGTCCAACCATGTGAAATACCTATATTCATATAATCTAAATTTCATGGGTACCTAGGAAGAACTTTAAAGTTTGAAACACCATTAAGATTTTTCAACATATATTTATGGATAGCTATATAGTTATCACTAACCATTAAAACTTGAATGTAACTCAAATTTTATACTTCTAGGCCATTGGACTTAAGAAATTCTCTTGAGCCTTCCCAAAATCCCTAACTAAATCCATCGTATTTTAAAAATGAAAATATAAATGTTAGGTAAAATATTAAATAAGTAAAATTATCAACAAAATCATGAATTTAATAACCTCCTGACCTTATATCATTTCATACTGTAGCTTCACAATAGAGCAATGATCAATATTTTACAAGGGACGTTTTTAGATATGAATAAATTGTTCAATGTGATCTTAAGATGAAGGGATCAAAAAAATTTATGAAATAAATGAGAAAATGTTTCAAGTGTGTAAGGGTTGGACATCAAATTCATGATTTTTGAAGAGAGTTATAAAGTATTTTCAATACATTTAATGGGGGAAAAATTCAAACTTAATACAAAATCTATACATCAATGCTTCAAATTTCACAAGTTTTGTAATTTTTAAAATCAATTCCCTAACCCAAGAGATAATCAGGTTTACAGACATTAACAACCTCCAAGATCAAGGGAACATTGAATGTACCCTAAAATCAATATTTTCAATGTAGACCATGATAATTAAGTGGTTAAATGTACACTTTTTTTCCATACAATATGTATGGATATATTATTTGATTTTATTTCTTCATATTATTTCATTTCAGGAAAGCTTTCTATGAATTTTCATTAATTGTCTCAATCATTGGAAAAGATTTATCAATAGAAACACCTAGGCATGAAATGATTGAATCCAAGGTATATAACTATTCTATAGTCATTATTTTAGGGAAGATAATTACTAAATATATAGTTTTTATTCCCTTGGAAGAAGTTTATGTGATATTAAGCATGGATTTGACCTATCTACACATATATTAGATCAATTAACAAGATAGGTAAATATAATTTCATATACTAAATCATTCTATGATCAATAATTAGTGAGAGAATGATAATATGCTCCCATTAGTAAAAAATTCCTTAATATGGGTCTCAATACCCTATAATAATATATGTGGGTCTCAAAAAGTATGCGAGGAATTCAACATTTAGTAAATTCCAATTGTATGAGTAGATATTGGTGTATTTCTCAAAGAACAACATGCACTTTCTTTAAAACGTGAGTTTGAGTTTTCAATTTAAAATAAACCAAGTTATAGAAAAATATCAATGAGTCCTTATAGAGGGTAACACATTTAATTTTAGGAATTTAAGATTCTATAATAGAATCTATAAAATATTTTTTAGGACCATCTGCTTAACTATGGTTCATTGCATTGATTATCATTAAGATAATATGATTTGAATAAAGAACAAATATATTCAACCCTATATTAATGATATGTCTGATCACCATAGATGGGGTAAATAATTCTAAATGTATGATCATTCATCAGGGTATCATTAACTTTGGTAAAATAGGGAATATATACCCAAGATAACCTTTCATGTATGATATAGACACTATGATTTCATTGTGATGCTATTCAGAATTAAAAATTCTCTTTCTATCTTGATGGATTTGATAAATAGAGTCTTAATAGATTACCCTGATCAATTTGTGGTAGTATTTATGCATAATAATCTCACATATTTGAATATAAAGTAATATTATGAAGATAATTTTAGGACTTTTTTAAAGACCTTATAGTGGGAGAAACTATATTCTAATTTCATGATGTGAAAATTATGGCTATTACCATTATCCTTCATGCGTAATGAATGGAAAATAAAAGGGATACATCTGAATCCATAAAAGATAGAGGTGATTGAAGAATACTCTATACCAAAATCTATAATAGAAATCTATAGTTTTCTTGTATTATCTAGATTCTATCGATGCATTGTAATAAATTTTTCACATTTGAAAAATATTGTAACCAAGTTGACATAAAAGGGAATCATGTTATTTTATAAAAATGAATATGGGATGTCATTAAGGAGATTAATTAGATGATAGTTACCCAACCTATTCCAACAATATCCTATAGTGGAGAAGTGTTTATGTTTTAAAATGATACATCAAATAATAGATTTAGACGTTTACTTATACTAAATGAAAAGGCGATAGATTGTGCCTAATTCTGATTAAATAACCATGAGAAAAATTACCTGATGTATGATTCAGAGTCAAAAGTAATAATATTTTCATTAAATATATAGAAAATATTTGATATATATAATGATTACAAGATAATATTGTATATATTCACAGAGAATGGGTTGAAAATTCCCCAAAGGAAATTGTTGAATTTGGTCAAAGACTATTTTTGATTAATGTATTACTATCCTAAGAAGGAAAAAATTGTGTTTGACGCTCTATAGGAGATTGATCACACTAATTTATCCATGATGATTACTAAAAGTCAACTAATTCTCATGGATTTTTAATCGATAATCTGGTAAATCTTAATGGGAGGTATGTAATCCTAAGTTTCCCAATTTATTTCTAAACCATACATATATGTGGGGATCTAGGAGGTATAAAATTAATATATAGATATAGAGAAAAAAATCAATAAGTATTATAGATTTCAATCCTGATAATGATAGAGTTGTAATATTTTGAAAATTAAAATGTGTCTCTTAAAAACATAAATTTAAGAATTATTTTTGGATGATGGATATATATCATCCTACTATATCCACCTAGAAAGAATAATGATTTATATATGATGTGACCAGAGAATTTAATATATCAATATTATATCATTTTGATAAATATTCAATAAATATCATAAAAATACATACTTGAAGGATATAAAGGATTAGTGTCATTAGACCCAAGATACATAATAATATTATTTCGTGAATGTTATTGCATATATCCCATATATATTATCCAATATAGTAAATTTTCTAGACCTATCCTATCTAAAACCTTTCATCCTAACTCAGGGAAAGAAAACATAAGAAAGTGAAAGATTATATTCTATGTATGGTAAAAAATTGATATCAATATATGATCATAAGTGAGTTAAATATAATCCTATTTGTATGATAACATGACCATAACTTCTGATAATCATACCCAATAATTAAATTTTCAATAATAATAAAGCATGGAAAAATTCTTTTTCATAATAGAAGTAATAAGTCATATGTTTGCGGAATCATAAATAATAAATCATTCTCTATGAAACCATATCATAATCATAAGACATAAGTTCATTGACTAAACAAAATTATAGAAAAAAATTTCCATACTCAAGGATCACATGAAAGTCTATCCTAGTGGATCATATTCACTCCCAATTCCTTCATTTACTTTGTCAAGGTTCAAACCCAGGACTATAATAGTGGATAGAGTCCCCTACTTACATGGGATCACTCCCCATTTAATTCTTTATTATCTCATGATATATCTATCTCTCCCAAATTCATTATAGGGATATATAATTCCAATCCCACCAATCGAAAAATGAAAACCATATTTTTTTGACCCACGAGATAATAAAACATTTACTATATCACCATATAATTATATCATAAACCATGTAAAGGAAAAAATTTCACAAATATGTAATCCTTTCATCATAGAATAACCCATGGAAAATAAACATTTTTTATAAATATTCATCGTAATTTAACCAATATTATGGAGAAAACGTTTTTTTAATAGAATCATCCTTAATTACTCATAATTATAAGAAATATATAGAAGTAAAATTGATGGTAAAATAACATACTATACCCAGTGAAAGAAAATAATATTTAATGGATAATTATATATAAGAAAAATATATTTAGAATAATAGTTGAACCTTTCATTGAAAAGATGATAAAATTATCATTTTCAAATGATATTATTTTAACTAAAAATTTCCAAAATATTAAGAAAATTAATTTATTTAAAAATATTCATGGAATAAATTAAGTGAATTTTTAATATAATGAATGAACATGATTTATTAAAAATCTATTCATGTTGAAGATGTTAAAATAGAAAATAAATGAGATTGTAACATAAACCCTTACCTCTTTGGTAACATTTCAATCATAAAACCCTTAAAAGAAAAAACATAAAATGAGACTTTAAATAAAATCAATATAAAAATATTAGTTATATAAAATTTCAAATAAGAATAATATAATCCTTATATTTATATAAATAGGTCTATTACATCAAAAGTGCCTCAATGAAACAATATTGAGACCGAGAACCCTTACCTCAGTTTTTGTCTTTCATCATATGAATTAAAAAATACATTATAGTAAATATTGATTTTTTTATAAATATATTTTAAAACATATTCCTATATAACATACTATATATAAGTTACTTATAATTTTTATTAATTCTTTTCATTATAATTTAATTATTAAGATGAACATTCAAATGAAAAAGGGTAAATTTTCTATGAATGTTTCAGTTCAATGCTTGTGGTAATTTTAACTTGGTCATGGTTTTATCATATAAAAAATATTAATCATGAAATAAGTTTCATTTTTCTTCACCATTTATATTTTTATAATCATTTATAAAAATAGTGGATGAAAAATGAATTAAATCACTTTATGTAGATGGTAGTCAGTATGTATGTGTGAGAGATGTTTCCACTTTTTATGGTTGAAAAAATAAAGGAAAATAAAAATTCACCCCTATAGATTCATTTTTATATCCTAAATATAATTAATATTCATTAATTGTATCCTTATTACCAACCATGTAAATTTAAAAATAAAAAATTAACAACATCGCTTTGTGGAGCCGGTAGTCCACACGTATACAAAAGTGACATTATCATTTTCTGGAAGAATGGAATGTAAGAAGGAAAAAAGATATTATAATTATAGAATTGAAATTATTTCATAAATATATATAATTAATGAATCTATCATAATTACCCACCATAACATATAGTGATTCAGAATGAATCATAATTAAATATGGAGACGGTTGTCCACACGTACAAACATTCGATAAATTCATTTACCATTTCATATAAAAGAAGAACGAAAATAATTATTACATTAAAATAATAATGTATTAGTATATGGGATATAATATTATTATTATGTTTTAACAAGTAGGATAAATATTAATGAGGTAAAATAATAAGTTAATTGAAAGAAATCAGTTAAAATGATTACATATTATTTAAGAGATCTTCTTTAGATTTATTATTGGGGACAAATGGGATAGTATTTTAATGAGATAAGAACCATTATAACATAAAAAATTGTTTATTATAGGTTTTATTAGGGTTTTTTTAAGATAAGTATTTAATGGTAGTGTGAGGAAGAATGTAGTGGTGGTGTCCTTTTATTGCGATAGAAATAATAAACTTGGTATTACTTAAAGGATTTAAATATAATAAACAAATTTTCATGTGAAAGTGAAACCAAGTTAATATAATTAGTAGAATGGATGAGGGTGAGTCAATATAATATTATATAATAAAACATTCTATAATTTAAGGTGATGTTTAAACCTATATCTCTTAGTTTTAACCCCCATTAACCCTTTTGTTGATTACTATGATATCATTTTTTTACACAATATGGGTCTGGAAATTTTTTATAAAAATACACAAGAACCATAAGTGGAAAATGTTTTATCTAATATATTATTCCTTTTTTATTATTCAATTATATATATATATTAAATCATTTAATAAATTATTATTCTACATAAGATACTATTATAGTCATTTTTTAGACAAGTAACATAGTTTGACTTTAAAGACATCAAGATATAAAAGGATTTGTAATATAAACTATTATCATGTCCCTCACATGTAATATTAAGCTAAATAATTATTATAACACTCTAATTCATCCAATATATACTACTTTTAATATCTTTAAAGTCATTAGTCTTAAATTTTTCTATTACGTGAATAAGCACTGTGTCCGCATTGCTGAAAAATTTATGGTAATTATTCGATCACTAAAACATAAAAATAAATTATCATGATAAATAAATTTCATTAATTTTTAAAATAACCATTTATAATGGATCATACCCTATTTTTATTCTTCTGAAAACATATGAGTGATTTTAAAATAAAGAGAGTGAAATTTCATATTTATTCTTTCTTAAAATAATATTAAGACCATTATCAAAGGAAAGAAGAAATTATAATCCCTATCCTTAAAAATTACATAGTCTAAAGTTAAGTCACGAATTCACATTAAGGATCTTTTTAGGTTTATATTTTTTTTAATTAGGACATGAGTATTACATTACATCTCAAATATTACAGATTAGACACTTCTAATATATCCAATTTGTTAACAACAATAAAATTCTTTTAAAAAGAAGAATTATTTTCTATATAAAAATATTCTTGAATTCTTACCTTCTTATATGCTTCCTTATGACCTGTGAAAACTAGTTCATAAACTTTGGATGAGAATCAGAAGCTCAGCAAGGGAAATATAAATAAAGAAAAACTCTAAGACTATTTAAAACATGATATCACATTCATTGTCCTTTGAGAAATGAAATAAAAAAAATCACACGAATAACACTCATACTTTTTCCTAAATGAAAAATAGTAAAACCAATAGTAAGAAATTAAAACTTTTTTAGGTGACTTATAGAATCATATACCTGAATCCCATTCAAACGTCTTCCAATAATAATAACCATATCATTTACTTCCAATTTGCAGATCTATAATGGGGATCACCATTCGCATATTCTATATCGGGATCACTAGTGAGTTTTAATGGGAATCAACCTTTAATATAAGTTATATTGAGAACACCCATGAGCTATAATGGGGATCAAACTTTTGTATATGCTATATCGAGAACACCAATGAGCTATAATGGGGCTCAACCCTTTGTATAAGCTATATCAGGCACACCTATTTTATATAATTCTCACATACCATTTTAAAAACACGGTAATCACAAACCCTTTTCGAAAAAATCTTCTAATCCCATATGAAAAAATTCCTATATAAAAATAAAATTTTCATTTAAGAAACAATTTTAAATACAAAGATACCAAATTAAGGGAATGAGGGATTTATTTTTATTTTAAAATAAAATAATTCTTCTAGAGGAAGCCAAATATCAAATAACGGTTAAGGCGGAAGAGAAGTCATTGTATGGTATACGTTAAAAAAATTCATTTTGTAATTTTGTAAAGAAAGTAAAAAAGTTTGTATAAGAATATTCCTTTTGAAAACTTGGCGATAATGTCAATATTGATATAAAATTTCTTATATATTCCTTTTAAACCAATATAAATAACTATTAATTTAATATCATGAAGAAAAAGATTTGATAATTAAATCATTAAATGTTCTTGGTGTCCCTTTCTACTATGAAAATTTGAATATTAATAGTATAGATAAAATATGGATATTAAATTTTATATTGTCTATACATAAACCTTATAAAATAATAAAGGTCCATAATATCAAGAAATGCCTCAATGAAAGGAGATTAAGATGATATCCCTTACCTTGAGTCAAACTTGTCTCATTTGTTCTTTAATTTTTTGAATAATAAACATAGTTTAATTTCTAATTTCTTTATATACTTTTTAATTATTATTAATCTTTTTATATCCCTTATTACCATGTTATAGAAATTAATTAATTGTCTGAGTTCATATCAGACATTTTGTTGATTCTTAATATTGGAGTAAAAAATGAACTTATTTTGAGGAAAATTATCTAAGTGGTCATAAGTTCATTATTTGGAAAATATTATTCATTATTTAAATATCATATATATCTAGTATATATTTATTTATAATTTTCCACAACATTTGGATATAATAAATGAAATTCATCGTTCATGGAGACGGTAGGTTGTACATACACTTGAATGTTACTTTCATTTCTTTGTCATTTTAAAGGAATATTAATGGAATAAAAAATAAAATATACAAGGATATATTATAATTCTAGTATAATACCTATTTTATGTAATTTCGTTAACACTGTTCTTTATACATTCCATGTATGGCATGAATGAGACATATCACTTTGAGGGGGCAGGAGTCCACACTACCTCAAATGAAATTATCATATAAACACATTATGGAAAGCATAAAAGTATGTTGTAAATAAAAATTACAGAAGAATAGAAGCAATATAATATATATAGAATATAAATAAAGTTCCATCATAATGTCCACCATGAGAGGTGGTGGGAGAAAATTGAGCTATCATCGTTTTTTGATGCAGTAGTTCCCCATACACAGAAGAAATATATTCTACATCCACTAAATGAAGGTGTGTCTATGTGTAGGTTAAAACCCTATCAAAAATAAATTATAGTATAATTAGGATAATTTTGTTGTTATGAAATAATTTAAAAAGATCGGGTTGGGGTTGGAGATGGAAAATAAAGGAAAGGAGTTTGGGAGAATACGTTACCTCAAAATTGGGTAACTACTTTTGATTCTGGCCAAAAGGTTTATTTGAGTTTCTTTTTTCCCAAGGTAATGATTCTAGGAGTAAGATAGGTATGTTGGGAGATTATTTGAGTAGAATTTGGATGATAATAGGTGCATGATAGTCGTGAGTAAGTGGGTAGAGGTGGTGGCCTTTTATAAGAGGAAGGGGCACATTAGGAAAGTATTGAAATATTATTTTATTATAAAATGATTTTCAAATTGTGATAGTTAAAAAGTGGTATATTTGGATTATAATATTAGGATGGGTCTAAATACACTCCAATAATAGGTTTTAGACAATTTTATGCATCAAAATTAACCTTATATTATAGCTTTAACCCTTTGTAAAAAATATTGACTATCACCATGTCTTCTTGTGTTTTCATAATATATGGTAAATATAGTTACTATTAAATGACAAGAAAACCAAAAGTGGATCATTAATAAAATTTTTGACATTATATTATTCATTTTTCAGAATAATAGTGTTTTATAACTATTATATCATTCAATAAAATTGTATTTGTTTTAAAAACTCAATTATGTAAATTTTGACACTGTTTAGTAATTGGTTTTTTTAAATTCATAAAAATTTTATAAATTATAAAAAACTAAATTAAATCAAAGATAACAATTTATAATCTTCCATAAAATTAGTTCATGTCATCAAAATGATCATATTACATTTATTTTTATATTTATAATATCATTAATTCGAATCCTTCATTAATGGAATGATTTCTTTATCATTATGTCATAAATAAATAAATTTATCTAATTTATAAAAATTATAAATATAATATCATTAGGTAGGAAATATTTTTATCTTGATAATGAAAATTTATAGTATAAGAGACCATTTATATAAACCAAATTAATTTTTTAGGAGATATTAGTTTATGTTATATTTCCCTTTTCTTTAAAATAAATATTATAAAAGGTCATTATCACACTCAAATGGCTCCATGGGGTCCTCAAATCGACCCAAGGATTATCATGGCTAGACATATCTAATAAAACAAGATTATAAATTGTTTTATGGTAGCTTTATATTATTATAATATTATCATTCACCCTTCTTTACCTTATTTACAATATAACCATGGTAAATAGAAATAAATATAGAAGTTACAATTCATAATGTCCAAAAATAAAGGGAACATATTTACAAAATTTAGGCCTTATTATTACAAATATTGAATCCATTTTTCCAAAATCAAAACATACAATTGGATGAAATTAAATTAAAATGAATTCCCATTTTTAAAACCAGAAAGCTGGTTTTGAAGATGTAAAAAACTATTAAAAGATTTACATGTGTTTATATTCAATTTCATTGTGAAATTATTATCAATGAAAGAAATTAGATTAAATGATAAAAACATATTCCAATTACACTTTTAAACCAATTAAAATTAAAATCTAAATAACTGAATAAATTAAATTAAAATACAGATTTGAATTAAAATGCCTTATTTTTTCACTATTCATTAAAATAATGATTTTATCAAAAAAATACCAAAAAATTCACCCGAAGTAAATTTTTATGTCTTGAATCTAAAGAAAAAGTTTATTTTGCAAAATAAAAAATATAAAAGTGAAAAAATATATTTTAATATGGTTTTCCATCAAAAGGTGGTAAAATGACCTTTTAAAAAATCATTACAGTATTTTATGCATAGAAATAGATTTATTTTCATTTTAGGCCTCTAAATTTTATTAGATAAATGTAAAAATATTTAAAAAACATGATTAGTCATATTTTAGTTAGTTAAATTCAGTTTCACAAATAAAATCGCTAGGTGTTAACTACGATTTTATATAATAATAATATTATTGTATTATTTTTCAATATAACTCAACGTTGTGTGCACCAAAAGATTTTGAAGAAACCTATTGTTACGTGTTGAGTACGCTTTTGAAAAAAGCAACCCCTTTAACATAAAATGAATATATTATTCATAAATATTAATATATATGAAAATGTATTATTCTATAATTAATTGGGATGTTACATCCTTTCCCCCTTTTGAAAATTGCGTAATCACAATTTTAAAATTACGCATGGTAACTTTATTGAAAATACCACATCGGAAAAATAGTCAATAGATTTGTCACTTTAAAATAATGAAATAGAAGTAAAAAGGTCACCTGATATAACACATACTAGTATTCCTTGTAGAAATAATGGATATGGATGAAAAACTGACAATCTTTTTCTGATGGATAGTGACAGAAAACATGACTAGGAGAAAGTTAACAATCTGAAAACCCCAAATTTATTATGGTTAAAATGGTATTTGATTTCATAGTAGAAAAATTTAGCAGACAATGTTTTTGTTATATGGTCCTTTCCATAAAGTTAAGGGATTTATTTATGACATTTCATAAGAACATAAGGAAACATACTTACTTGTAATGCAATGATTCGTCTATTAATAAATATCTACCACACACTCAACTTTTCTCCAAACAATGAGTATTCAAGATGACTTGGACACACCTAAAGTACTAGAATCGTCTTCTAAAGAATCACATAATCCATAAAATATGAATTATATATTTCCCCTGTCTTTAGACATTAACCAAAAACAAAATGGTTAGTACAAGATCATATAATCCCCAAAAATCATAATCCTTTATAAAAATAAATACTACTCTTAATCTATAAAATTAAATAAACAATACCCAACGTTCAACAAATGCCATTCAAAAAAAAATTATCCTCAAAATTACTCAAAATAATCCCATATAAGATTGAAACCCAACATTCAGAACAATTCAGTCCCATAGTCTTCCACGATAAATCTTATCATTTGTCTCCAAATAACATTCACTACTCTTAATGTATAATACTTAAAAGTAATTAATATAATAACATATTCTCAATGATAGGGTAATCATTTCTACAAATAACCAAAATCGAAATATTTCCAAAATAAATTCATATTTTCTTCCAAAATAAAATTCAACCATTACTACTCAAATGAAATACCATAGTGTTCTATATTCCTTAGATATATAGTGTTCCCAAAATACCAAATTTTTTCCAAAATAACTTTTACCACCTAATCACCAAAATCATTTTCCTATACTAAGGATATGTATTCAATAAAAAAAAGTTCCCAAAATCAATTTATTATTGATCCATAAAGTCATTTAACTAAAAAAATAAGTCATACTCACCTTGGACTTGATGTAGTCCAGTGGTAGAAGATAAATCTTAGTCGCACTTTTGTTGTGGGTTCGATTCTCATAGCTTTGTCTGATGCAATGGGTTGTCACACGGTCTGTATGTTTCCCTTTTTAAAAAACTATATAATTTATAGCATTCCAATAAATGAGATAAAATAATGAAAAATGAATATAACATATTTTAACCTCAAATTTTATCTCATACCTCACATTTGGCATCAAAAAAAATAATAACCCATAATTTCTTCAAAACTGAATGTCTTCCAAAATACCATTAGTCACTTAATATTCCAGATCATAAAGCCTTAAAAAGGGTTTCTAGAATATTTAACATTTGATATACCTTAAAATTATAAACCCAGGATGATATTCCCGAACCTTAAGAAAACATCCCAATCTCCACTATTGTCTAAACCGTCCTCTCATACCAGCTATAAGGCACTAGCCTTAAACATTACATAATCTTGAGTTAAGTCAAGAATTCACTTTGGGGATATTTTTAGGAATATATTTTTAGATAATTAGCCATAACTATTACATTAAATATAAAATATTAAAAATTAGACACTTATACTCTATCCATTTTTTTCACACCAATAAAACCCATTAAAAAGAAATAATTCTTTTCTTGCTAAAAATATTCTTGAATTATTATTTATAACCTTCCATATACCATGTGGGAAAAATTTTAAAATCATTGAAAGAGAATAAGAAGATAAATAAGATATATAAAAATAATGAAAACCCATAAGTCTAGTTAAAACCTGATAACTCATTCATTGTTCTTTGAGCGAATGAAACAAAACATTTTCACTTGAATAACCCTTATATATTTTTCTCAATGAAAAAAAATAAAACCAATAGCAAGAAATTAAAACTCATTTAGGTGATTTGGAGAATCATATTCACAAAACCCTTTCAAATATATTCAAATTTTAATAACCATATTTTTGACCTTCAAATTGCAAATCTATAATGGGGATCACCCTTCGTATAAGCTATATTGGGCTTACTCGTGAGCTATAATGGGGCTGAAACCTTTTTATAAGCTATATCAGGATCCTCCCAGATATATAATGGGGATCAACCATTCATATATGATATATTTGGAACACATGTAAGTTATAATGGAACTCAACCCTTCGTATAAGCTATATCAGGCTCACCTATTTCATATAATTCCCTAGTACCATTTCAAAAACATGTTCATTAAAAAACAATTTTTAAAAACTCTTCTAACCCCATATGAAAACAATTTCCGTATAAAAATAAAATTTTCATTTAAGAACCCATTTTAAATACCAAGAAACCCAAATAAGGGAAAAGGTATTTATTAAATTTTAAAATATATTAAATCTTATAGAGGAAGCCAAATAACAAATAACGGTTACAGTGATAGAGAAGTCATTATCGTTGTATACATTAAAAAAACATTCCTTTTTTCATTTTTAAAAGAAATTAAAGTGATTCATATAAAAGGATTCCTTTTTAAACTTTGAATTAAATTAAATATTGACATAAAATTTCCTTCATATTTCTTCTATACCCATATAAATAAAGATTTAATATAATATCACGAAGAAAAAGATTTTATAATTAAATCTTTTAACGTTAAAGGTGTCCCATACCAATTTGAACATTTAAATAATAATATTATAGATAATATATGGATATGAAATGTCATAGTGTCTGTATATACACCTTATAAAATAATAAAGGTTCATATTATCAAGAAATTCCTCAATGAAAGGAGATTTAGATGAAGTCCCTTACCTTGAGTCCAAAATGTCTCGTTCATTGTTTAATTTCCTGAATAATAAATTCAGGTTAATTTTTACTTTATTTAGAACCTTTTTACAGTTTATTATTCATTTTATATCACTTATTACCATGTCTAGAAATTAATTAATTATTTGAGTTCATATTAGATTCTTTTTTGATATTCGGTATTTGAGACAAAAATGAACTTGTTTTGATGCAAATTATTCATGTAGTCATAATTCCATTATCTCTAGTATATTATTCATGATTTTAATATAATATATATCCAGTTTATATGTATTTAGAATAGTCCATAACATTTGGAGATATGAAATGGAATGCATCATTCATGGAGACATTAGGTTGTATTTACGCATGAATGCCACTTTCATTAGATTGTCATATTAAAGGAATATTAAAGGAACAAAAAATAAAATATACATAGGTTTATTATAAATATATTATAATATATATTTTATAAAATATCATTAACTTTTTCCTTCGTATGTTCCATTATGGCATGAATAAGTCATGCACTTTGAGGGGGCGGTAGTCCACACTTCCTCAAATAAAATTATCATATTTAAACATTATGGAAAGAATACGGTTATGTTGTAAATAGTAATTATATAATAATAGATACAATACAATATATATCATATATAAATATAGTTCCATAATAATGGACACCAATAGAGGTGGTAGGATAAAGTTGAACAAGCATTGTTTTGTGAGGTAGTAGTTCGCCGTACACTGAAACAATATGTTCTATATCTTTTAGATAGAGGTGTGTGTAAGTGTAAGTTAAGACCTTATCATAAAAACAAACTAGTATACATATGATACTTGTGTTGTTATAAAATAATGGGAAAAGAGAGGTTAGGGGGTTGTATAAGGAAAATAAAGGAAAAGAGCTTGAGAGAAGATGTTAGGGGGTTGGAAGTGTCTGTAAGTGTATGTTAAACATTAGTATAACACCATCCTAGTATATTGCGGAAATATTTATTGGTTTAAAAGAATTGAAAAATAGAGGTTAGGAGGTTGGAGATGGAAAATAATGGAAAGGAGCTTGGGAGAAGACATTGCCTCAAAATTGGGTAACTCCTTTTGATTTAATCTAAAAGGCTTCATTGAGTTTCCGTATGCTGAAGGTAAGGATTATAAGATTAAGGAAGGGATTTTGGGAGATTAATTGAGTAGAATTTGGATGATCTAAGGGGCCTTAGAGGTGTGAGTAAGTGGGTAGGTGTGGTGGCCTTTTATATGAGGGATGGGGAACTTTAGGAAAGACCTGAAATCTTATTTTATTATAAAATCAATTTCTAATTATAATAATCATAAAGTGATATATTTCTATTATAAGATTAGTATGGTTATAAATACTCTCATAAAATAGGTTTTAGGCAAGTTTAGGTCACAAAAATAACCTTATCATTTACATTTAACCCTTAGTTAAAAACATTAACTATTATCATTTCTTCTTGTACTTTCATAATATATGGTTACTATATTTACAATAAAATTTCAAGAAAAAAAAGTGGATCATTAATTATATTTTTAACATTACATAAGTTAGTTGTCTAAATATTATATTTTTATAACTATTATATCATTTAATAAATATAATTTGTTTTAAGAACTTATTTAGGTCAATTTTGAGTCTTTTTAGTAATTGATTTCTGTTAAGTCATAAAAACATGATTAAGTTTAAAAAAATACATTAAATCAAAGATAAAATGTCATAATAATCCATAAAATTCGTGGAAAACAACAAAATTTTCAAATTACATTTATTTTAATATTTATAATATCATTTATTTGAATATTTCATTATTAAGGTAATCATTGCATCATCATTGTGTCATAAATAAATTTATTTATTTAATTTAAAAAAATTATAAATATAATACCATTATGTATGAAATATTTTTATATTTCTAATTAATATTAATAGTTATATTGACCATTTATATAAACAAAAATAAAATTTTTTTAGTTAGGAGATATATGTTTATGTTTTATTTTTATTTTCTTTAAAATAAATATTATAAAAGGTCATTATCACACCCAAGTGGATCCATGGGGTACTAAAATCGATCCAAAGATGCTCAAGGTGGGAAATATACCATAAAATAGGATAAAGAAACGTTTTATGGTAGTTTTATATCATTATAATATTATTTTTTACCCTTATTTTCCCTTTATCCTTGGTAAATAGAAATAATTACTAAATTTACTATTGATAATGTCCAAAAATAAAGGGGACGTATTTAAAAAGTTTTGTAATTTCATTACAAATATGGAATCCATTTTTTCAAATTAAATACATTAAATAGGTAGAAATTAATTTAAATTTAATTTCCATTGTCAAAACCAGAAAGCGGAGTTTTAAGAAGTAGAAACTATCAAAAGATTGGGACATGTTTATGTCCAATTTCAATGTTAAATTACTTCCCATAACGAAAATTGGATTAAATGATAAAAAATTATCCAACTTAACTTTAAAAACAAGTAAATGGACAATTTAAATATATAAATAAATGAGAATAAAATGTAGATTTGAATTAAAATGATGTATTTTACACTATTCATTAAAATATAGATTTTTTAGAAAAATATCAAACTTTCAACCAAAGTAAATTATTATGTCCCACTTATAAAGAATAAGATTATTTTTTCAAATGGGATATATATATAAGTAAAAAAACTATATTTAAAAAGGAATCTCCATCAAAAGGTGCTAAAACAAACCTTTTAAAAAATATTATAGTATTTTATGCTTAAAAACATATTTATTCTCATTTTAGGGATCTTAAATTTATTGGATAAATGTGAAAACATTTAAAAAACATGTGTAGTCATATTGTAATTAGTAATGTTCATTACCGTATATACAAAGACTATGCGTTATCTACCATTTAAAACAATAATAATGTTACTGTATTTTTTTCAATATAACTCATCATTCTGTGGAACATATGATTTTGAAGAAACCCATTGTTGCATGTCGAGTATGATTTTGAAAAAATAATCACCTTTAATATAAAATTAATATATATTTTTCAATATTAATAGATATCAAAATGAATTATTCTATAATTAACTGGGATGTTACGTCCTTCCCTCTTTTGTAAATTTCATCCTCACAATTTTAAAATTTGGCTCGGTAACTTCATTGAAAATTCAACATTGGAAAAAAGTAAATAAAACTTTCACTTTTAAAGAAATAAAGATAAGTACCAATGTCACCTGAGATAAAACATACTAGGATGACATGTAGAAAAAAATTATATGGAAGAAAAACTAATCCACTTGTTCTAGTGGAGAGTGATATAAAACATGATAAGGATGAAGTTAACAATTAGAAAACCACAAACTTGTGATGGGTTAAACGGTCTTGGATTTCCCAATAGGGAAAGTAAAAAAGGAAAAGTTTTTGTTTTAATGTCCTTTCCATGAAGTTTAGTAATTTATTTACGATCTTGACTAAGAACATAAGGAAACAAACTTAATTATCAAGTAATGTTTCATCCTTTAATAAATATATACAACAAACTCATGTTTTATCCAAATGATGATTATTTAAGATCACTTAGTCAAAACAAACGACCTATAATCAAATTATAGAGAATCACCCAATTCAAAAAATATGAACTATATATTTATTAAATCTTTAGACTTTATCAAAAACCAAAATGGTTAGTACAAGATCATACAATCCTTAAAAATAATAATACTTTATAAAAATAAATACTACTCTTAATCTACAAAATTAAACAAACAATACCCAATGTTTAACAAAGAACATTCAATAAACAATTGTCCTTAAAATTACTCAAAATAATACCAACTAATATTGAAACCCAAATTTTAGAAAAATTTAATCACTTAGTCTTCCCAGATAATTCTAAACATTTATCTACAAATAACATCGACTACTCTTAATGTCTCATACTTAAAATTAGTTAACCTAATCAGATATTCTCTTTGATAGGATAATCAGTTCCACATATAAAAAAAATCTCCATTTACCCACAATAAATACATTGATTCCTCCAAAACTAAATTCAACCATTACTTCTAAAATAATATCTCATAGTATTCTATTTTCCTTAAGAAAATAGTGTTCACAAAATAGCCATCGTCTTCCAAAATAACATGTATCACTTAATCTCCAAATAATTTTCCTATACTTAGGGTATCCATTTGATAAAACATAAGATCTCAAAAATAAATTTATTCTTGATCCGTAAAGTCATTTAACTAATAAAAATAATTCATACTAACCAGGGACCCCACAGAGTCCAGTGGTAGGTGATAAATCCTAGTCACACTTTGGTTGTTGGTTCGATTCCTACAGATTTGTCCGATGTGACAAGTTCTCACACGGTATGTGTGTTGTTCTTTTTCAAAAACTATATCATTTTATAACATTCCCAAAAAAGAGATAAAATACAAAACAAGATCCATAACATATTTTAAAATCAATTTTTATCTCATAACATTCAATTTTCATCCCAACAATTAATCACCCATAATTTCTTCAAAGGTGAATGTCTTCTAAAATACCATTATTCACTTGAATATTCTATATAATAAAGCCTAAAAAGTGGTTTCTAGGACATTGAAATTATGATATAACTTAAATTTATAAACCCATGATGATATCCCTAACCCTTAATCAAACATCAAAATCTCCCAATTTGTCTAAACCATCCTTGGATACCAACTATACGACCCCATCCTTGAACATTACATAATATTGAGTTAAGTCAAGAATTTTCATTGAGTATATTTTAGGTTTAGTGTTTTAGTTAATTATGCCATAAATATTACATTACATATAAAATATTACAAATTAGACACTTATACTCTATCCAATTGTTTTTACCCCCATAAAACTCAATAAAAAAATACAATAATTATTTTCTAGATAAAAATCCTCTTGAATTATTCTTTTCTCATAATATTCTTTATACCATGAAGAAATCATTTCAAAAACGTGGGAAGAGAATAATAAACTTAATATGGGACATAAAAGTAATGAAAACCATTTGTCTAGTTAAAACCTAATAACCCATTAAATGTTCTCTAAGAAGATGAAACAAAACATTTTCACATGAATAACACTCGTAATTTTTATTCAATAAAAAACACTAAAACCAACATAAATCAATTAAAACTCTTTTACCTAACTAGGAGCATAATATACACAAAAACCATTAAAATATCTACAAATTGGAATAACCATGTGGTCAAATTTGAAATTTCATATCTATACTGGGAATCACCCTTCATATAAGCTATATCTGGCTTACCCGTGAGCTGTAATGGGGGTAAAACCTTCATATAAGATATATTAGGCTCACATGTGATATATAATGGGGTTCAAACCTTTATATAAGATATATTGGGCTCAGATGTGAGCTATAATGGGGGTCAACCCTTCGTATAAGCTATATCAGGCTCACCCATTTCATATGTTTCACATTTACCATTTCAAAAACACTTTCATCACAAAACAGTTTTGAAAAACTCTTCTAACCCCATATGAATTAAATTTCCATATAAAAATAAAATTTTCATTTAAGAACCCATTTTAAATACCAAGATACACAAATATGGGTATAAAGGATTTATTTTTATTTTTAAAGACCTTAAGGCTTATAGAATAAGCCAAATGTCAAATAACAGTTAAAGCGAAAGAGAAGTAATGATCACCGTATATATTAAATAAAAATTCCATTTTTCATTTTGAAAAGAAATTAAAATACTTATTATAAATAGATTCCTCTTTAAAACATTTAATGAAATTAAATATTGACATAAAATTTAATGCATATTTATTTTATACACATATAAATAAATATTTAATATAATATGAAGAAGAAAAATATTTTATAATTAAATATTTTAGAATTAAAGGTGTCCCATACCACTTTGAACATTTAAATATTAATATTATAGAAAATATATGGATATGAAATGTCTTAGTGGTTGTATATACACCTTATAAAATAATAAAGGTGAATATTTTCATGAAATTATAGAGACTTGAAGCTTGACTTACATGGACATTACATTACTTTTGCGGAATACTTAGTATATAACAAAAACAGACGCACAAGGACCGTAAATGTTTAGTGTCTTTGGAAACATGGAACGTAATCTTCTAATCGTGGTGAAAGATCTTCAACATCTCACAGAAAGATCTTCCCCTTTTTTTCTTACCTAAAACCTTTCTTTATATCCTGCGGAAAAGAAAACATAAAAAGGGTGAGCTCAAATGCTCAGTAATGGTAAGCATAGAGAACATAAAAACCCCATAAACATTTGAATGAAAAATCATTAACATAAAATCTAAACATCAAAATCTTGAGCAAGGACCTAAATCTTGGAAGTACGTAAGGAATATATCATAAAGGAACATCAATATTGATAAAATAGCATGAGAATAAATCATGTAATTGTGGAAACCATTCAGCACATGTCATGATTTCCACAGTAGCTAAGGCATTGCTGCCAAGACCATCTTAGTGGAAAAGTCCCTTTCTGAATCAAGTTCACTCCTCGTTTTAGACCTGTAACACTGAACTGGATTAACTTACCGTTCCAGCCATGTCTATCTCATGAGATATAAATCTTTACCCAATGCATTGGAAGGAGATATAGGTCCCACCCATCTCATAATGAAATCATTCATACTTCTGCCACAATATAAACTTAAAACAGTCATCATAACCCAAAGAATAAAATGGGTTTCATAAACATCATCCCATCATCACATAATCCATATAAAATAAATGGTTATTTCATCATAAGAAAAGTGAAACCATATAAATCATAGAGACATCATACTTGAAACATACACATATGAAATAATGTCATCTTATATGGGAAAATGTTTTTGATAAAACACTTGAAATGAATTCTTGAAGAAAATATTGTTTCTTCTTCAATATCTTTTTCTTTTCAAAAAATGCCATGAAATTTTAAAAGAAAAGGGGTTTTTTGAAAATAATAATGAAATCTTGTAGAGTATGATTTTTGAAAATGAGGAGTTATGAAACCGTAAAAATCCATTCACGCCGTATAAGTTAAAAACAACATTCTCCTCGTACTTTTGTCAGAAAAGTCAAAAGGTACCTCGTATGGTAAAAAAAGAAAGATTCCTTACATACCACGTAGTAAAAGTCAAAAATGGGAAAAAGGAATTTAAACATACATAGAAGAATATTATACATTTTATGAAAACAGTTTTAGAAAACATGGTCATGGATGATAAACGTAACCCTAGTAAATACTTATGAATAAACAATCTCGGATAAGTGCAAGATTGGAAAAGTTATCCCTTACCTTATGTCTGATATGCTTCGTATGTATCCAAACCTCTTGTATAATGACTTAAATAATGTCATTGACTTATTACAGAATCATATTCATTGTTATTATATCATATATGGTTCACTTAGGTATTTATATTACCTGATCATTTGTCAATTCCATGTTAATGTAGCGTTTTGGGTAAAATTGTTTCATTTATTGTACGTGTTTAGTTTTGTTGTTATTGATATTATTATTACTTATATCCTGATTTACTTACTTCCAGAATGTAAAACATGATTTATATATCATATATATTCAGTATATATATAATAGATAGATAAATGAAATGAAACATACCATTCATGGATACGGTAGGCCGTACGTACGCATGAACGCTATTTTCCTTTTTTTATTGACTTGAATGGAAGTAAGTAGATGAAATATATATATATATATACATAAATCCAGTAGATTAATTATGCCATATATTTCATTATTTTTCATTATATATACTTTATAATCATTCTTGAATGGATAATCATGGAAAATGAATCTCATCGCTTTCGTGGAGACGATAGTCCGTACGTACGCACGAGCGATGATATCATTCCCATGATCATGGAATTGTATTAAAGTGTATGTATAATATTACAGAATAAATATCACTTTAAAATAACCATATATAGTTATTTATTTACACCATTATACCCATTCATGTAAGGTGGGGGTGGAAAAACTGATTACACCAAGGCGTGGAGACGGTATTCCGTACGTACGCACGCGTGGTGATTTCATTTTCCGTAGGATGGATAGAAGGTGAAATAGGGTTGTTTCATACTCATAATAACATATCAGTATATTAGTGATACTGATTTTATTACTTTATAATGAAACAACTAAATAAGATGAAATTGAAGAAGAAAGAAACTTGATAGAATCGAAAGAAGAGATTACCTCTTCTTCGACGCACCTCCTTTAAGAATTCCCTTAAGGAAGTAGAGTTGGTCTTTTGAGAAGACCAGAACCTCCAGAATGTTTCTAGGGAAGTGGAGAAGAGAAATGGTCAGGTTTTGGCCGACATTCAAGGCTAAAAAGGTTTTGAATAGAAGAGGTAATGGGTGCTCTTTTTATAAGGGAGGAGAGGGGCACCTTTGAAAATACTCAGAATATTATTTTATTATAAAGTCATATTCAGTTTTTAATAGATCAAAATTGATTTATTTAGAATATAAGGTGGTGATGGGTCGAAATCCTCTCATCCAATAGAATTTAGACAAGTTTAGGTTTCTATTTTAACCTTATCATTTAGATTTAACTTTAAGTTAAATAATTTTACTTTTACTGTGTCTTCTTGTTTTATTACACTATACGGTTAATAAACTTACTATAACAAGCCAAAAGAACCCAAAGTTGTTTATTATTAATATATATAACCTTATCTAAGTAATTTGGCCGAACCATTGATTTTTAGGAATAAAATAACAATTAATAATATAATATTTGTTTTAAAAACTATTTTATGTCAATTTTGACACTATTTGGTAATTGATATTTGTGAAACTCATAACAGACTTATTAGTTCTAAAAAAGTTAATTAAATCAATACTAACATGTCATATTAACCTATAAAATTAGTGTACTTCATAAAAAGTCTCAAATTACATTTATTTGGGTATTTATAACATCAATTATATCAATATTTCATTAATAAGATAATTACTGCATCATCATTGTGTCATAAATAAATTAAATTATTTAATGTCTAAAAATTATAAATAAAACAAAAATTTCTAGAAAATATTTTTATATTTCTAATTAATATTTATAGTTGAATTTATCTTATGTATAACCCTATATTATAAATGATTTAGTTATTAAACTTTGATTTTAACTATTTTAACCCTTCTTTAAATAAATTAATAATAAATGTCCTAATCTAATCCAAGTGGCCCTAAATGGTCATATTTTATTCCTAAGGTTGTTTTTGGTCGAATTAAACTTATCCAATATAATTAGGACATGTGTTAGGGTAATAATAATATCATTTGTACCCTTAATTACCCTATTTACTTTTAACCGTGGTAAAAAAAGTAAAACGTTACTATTCACCAAAAATTATTTTCATATCATTAAACTACATTTTATTCCTTGATATTAACCGTTTCTCTCAGATTTTCGAAATTCCACTCACAGAAGTGGTAAAATTAAGTTTTATGTGAATTTGCAAATTCTCCCAGGAGGTGGGAAAAAGACGGTGAAAAGTTCAATACAATTTTTATATATCTAAAATTATTATAAAATGACTCCAATTAATTACACTGAACTTATATAGATATTATCTAACAATTTTGACCTAAAATAAATTTAAATAAAATAAATAATTATTTAAATAAAAAGTCGGTTTTTGAATAGCAACCTAGTGTTTTCACTATTCATAAAAAATTGAAAGTTTTCAGAAAAATACCAAAAATTCACTCTAGGATAATTTCGATATTCATAATCCAAAAATTAAGTCCATTTCGAAAGATAGAATTTATAAAATTTCAAAAAGTGGGTATTACTATTCATAACGGCTAGTTTATATAACATATTGTTGTTTAGTGAAACTCTGTATTGTGTCCAACACACACTATCGTGGAAGGTCGCGATTGTGTGTAATGCAAGTCAAGTTGTTGTGAAAGCTCCTTGTGGTGTAGAGTACAACACAAGACATTAATGAAATTAAAAAGAATATTTTTTATAAAATCTCGGGGTGTTACAGAAATGCGTCAATGAAAGGAGATTGAGATAAAGTCCCTTACCTTGAGTCTGACTTGTCTCGTTCATTCTTTAATTTATTGATTAATAAATTTTTATTAAATTTTATTTTTTATAACCTTATTAATGTTAATTATTCATTTTATATCACTCATTACCATGTATTGGTATTAGGTAATTATTTGTGTTTAAATGAGTCATTTTTTTGATGTTCGGTATTTGAGAAAAAAACTTTTTTTGATGCAAATTATCCATGTGGTTATAATTCCATTATCTTTATAATATTGTTATTTATTTAAATATAATATATATATAGTATATATGTATTTATAATAGTCCATAACATTTGGATATTAGAAATGAAATGCATCGTTCATGGAGACGGTAGGCCGTACGTATGCATAAACGCTACATTCATTTATTTTTTATATTAAAGGAATATTAATGGAATAGAAAATAAAAGATACATATTTATATAATAATTCATTATAATATCTATGGTATATAAGTTCATTAACACCATCCTTAACAAATTCCATGTATGGCGTGAATGAGTCATATCACATTGAGGGGGCGGTAGTCTGCACTTCCTCAAATGAAAATATCGTATTTACACATTATGGAAAGCGTATGGGTATGTTGTAAATAAAAATTATAGAATAATAGAGACAATAATATATATATATATATATATATACAATTCCATCACAAGGTCCACCATGAGAGGTGGTTTGAGAAAATTGTACAATCATCATTTTGTGAGGCAGTAATTCAGCGTACATAAAAATATTATGTTCTATAACCATTAGATGGAGGTGTGTGTAAGTTTAGGTTAAACCATTGTCATAATAACATATTATTTTATTGAGGATACATGTTTTGTTATAAAATAATGTAAAAATTGATGTTAGTGGGTTGGAGAATGAAAATAAAGGAAAGGAGATTGAGAGAAGACATTACCTCAAAATTGGATAACTCTTTTTGATTTGATCCAAAAGGCTTCTTTGAGTTCCCTTATGCCCAAGTTAAGTCCTTTAGGTGCATGGGAGGGATGTTGGGATCTTATTTTTGTGGAATTTGGATAATATAATAGGATTTCTATGTGTAATTAAGTGGGCAGAGGTGGTGGCCTTTTATAAGAGGGAGGGGAAACTTTAGGAATGTCTTGAAATATTATTTTATTGTAAAATTGTTTTAGAATTGTAATATCTAGAAAGTGATATATTTAGTGTATAAGATGAGTATGGGGAAAAATAATCTCAACCAATAGGTCGTAGACAATTTTAGGTCACATATGTAACCTTATCTTTTTTGCTTTAAACCTTAGTTTAAAACATTAAATATTACAATCTATTCCTTTGTTTTCATAATAAATTGGTTACTATAGTTACTATAAAATTCCAAGAGAACCAAAAGTGGATAATTAATGATATTTTATACATTATATATTTTAGTTGGAAAAATATTATATTTTTAGGACTATAATATCATTTAATAAAATAGATTTTTTTTAAAACTCATTTATGTGAATTTTGATGCAATTTAGTAATTGATTTATATTAAAGTCATAAAAATTGATTAATAATAAAAAACTATATTACCTCAAAGATAAAATGTCAAAATAATACATACAAATTGTGTATGTCATAAAAATTTTCAAATTACATTTATTTTAATATTTATAATATCATTTATTTTAATCATTTATTAATAAGGTAATCATGGCATTATTATTGTGTCATAAATAATTTTATTTATTTAATGTCTAAAAATTATAAATATAATACCATGATTTCGGAATTTTTTTTAATTTTTTTAATGACTATTTATAGTCTAATAGATCATTTGTATAAGCCAACATAAAATAGTTTTTGTTAGGAGATACATGTTTATGTTATATATCCCTTTTATTTAAAATAAAAATTATAAAAGTTCATTATCAAATCCAAAAGCCTCCATAGGGTCCTAAAAACGTCCCAATGGTGCTAATGGTTAGTTATATCTAATGAAATTGGATTAAGACATGTTTTAGGGTAATTTTATATTATTATAATAATTTTTGTTTACCCATATTTACCAAATTTACCCTTTGACCATTATAAATAGAAATAATTTCAAAAGATACTATTAATAATATCTAAAAATAAAGGGGACCTATTTAAAATATTTGGGCCATATTATTCCAAATATTGAATCTATTTTTTCCAAATTCAAAACATATAACTGGCATAAATTAATTGTAAAATAATTCTTGTTGTCAAAACTAGAAATCAGGTTTTTAAGAAGTAAAAACTACTAATAGATTGATATTGTTTATGTCCAATTTCAATGTGAAATTACATCCAATGAGAAACATAAGATTATATGATAAAAAAAATCTAATTACAATTTAAAAAAATTTAAATAAAAATCTTACTATGTAAATAATTAGATAAAAATGAAGATTTGAATTAAAAAAGAAGTATTTTTCACTATTCATTAAAATATGGATTTTTTTAGAAAAATACAAAAATTTCAAGAAAATTAAATTTTGATGTCCTTATTCTGAATAAGAAGTTTATTTTGTCAAATAGAACATATTAATGTGACAAAACTATATTTAAGAAGGGTTCACCATCAAAAGGCGGTAAAACGATATCTAAAAAAAATGTATTTTTGGCTTAAAGAAAGATTCATTATCATTTTAGGCATCTAAAATTTATTAGATAAATGCAATAAAATTTAATTAAAATTATTAAGAATATTTTAGTTTGTTATTTTCATTCCCAAAAATAAAACTACTAGGAATTAACTACCATTTAAAATAATAATAATAATAATATATTATTTTTTAGTATAAATCAACATTGTGTGCAACATAAGATTTTGAAGAAACACATTGTTTTGTTTCATGTATGATTGTCATGACCCGTCCCCCGAGGCCCACATTGTGACTACCCCAAACCCGCCTTCCATAGGCCAGGGGCTGGTGACTAGCACCAAAAGTGTATTTCACTAAAACTGGTAAGGCATTGCCTTTATAAACTGAAAACACAAACACAACTGAGTACGAGTTGAAAGTAAATGCTATGTAAAGCTGTATACAAAAGAGTGATGAGAAGTAAAGGGGCTATAAATACAAGACCAACTAGAAAGTGCAAGTATAACTGAAAAATAAAAGGATATATTGGGTCATCCTCTAGGGTTCCTACCTGAAGGGTAGGTACATATGGCCTCCTCATCACTCCACATCCATCAGTCTCCTCCTTGTATAGACTCACTGTAAGGTCCACCTCCAGGTACTGTCCAGTCCTACTACTCAGCCTCAGTTAGTATTGTCCATCCTCTGCAACTAACACAACAAGGTGCGGGCATAGCCCGTGCGGGGGTGAGTATAACGATACTAAGTAGGGACCCTTAGATCCTCACGGTCTTAAAAAAATCTTCCAAGATAAACCACGTTGTATGAAATAAATAGATAACCCCACTTAGGTGTATGCCCCTACATATTCCTATGTTATCTAGTAATCCATCTCAATCATGAGGAAAACACAAGTTACAGACTAAGATGACACAAGTATACAACTTATATATAGTGATAGAGATGATCAAATATAGCCACTAAATCATATTCGTTGTCGGATCAACACATGATCTAGGACCAGCTATTCTTTCAGACCAACACATGATCTAGGAACAGAAATCAGAACTGTCGGACCAACACATGATCTGAGAAAGTCGTTAGAGTTGTTGGACCAACACATGATCCCGAAAAAGTCGTTAGAGCTATCAGACCAACCCATGATCCAGGACCAACTATTCTGTTAGACCAAAAAATGATCCAGGAATAGAAGTTAGGACTGTCGGACCAATATATGATCCAGAAATAGTCATTAGAACTGTCGGACCAACACATGATCCAAGAACAGTCAATAGTGCAAGGCCAGCCTCATGGTTTCCACTAGAATGCTTAATTCCAGTAGGGTCTGATTCTCAATCCAAGAGTCAATACATCAAATACCAATTCATCCCATGTTGATGTATCCTGATGTTTCGTCTCATCAAAAGGAACACAACGCGACAGATGGTCTGTCAATCAAACACCCATTCTGAGAGTTATTGGCATTTCCGTTATGAGGGCCCAGTTGGATTTAGGTTCAATCCAACCCAATGAAACCCCATCTACGTCCAAACCTCATTTGGGTTATGAAAAAAGAAACTTCTTTCTCTAAGAATTCTGTCACCGCAGACGGTTCGCCAATCGGGCACCCGTAGCCCAAGTTATGGGTGAAAAGGTTGAAACATGCCAAAACTGGTCCGTTTCCAGTCCGTCCCAGTCGGAACGACCTGACCTAAACTAGGTTCGGACCAGATTCTGACCCGGTCTGTGGGTCTGACCCGGCCCGAGGGGGCGGCTCGGCCCGCGGGCATCCCAGCCCATGCTGGCAGCCCGCGCCGAGTCCGGCCCGCGTTGGGTCCGACCCGACGTCCCGGTGGCCCGCAGGGGGTCCGCCTAAGCCACATCCAGGGGGAGGCCGCACGCCCCTGGAAATCTTGAATGGCTGTTCCATTTAGGGGGAAGGCAAACCGGCACCTTGTGGCACCCGTCAAAGTCACGCAGGACCCGCTGGGTCCTGCTCCTCCCTGCTGGCCAAGCAGGCAGCCGCTCCCGCTCCGCCGACGGCCGACCCAGCAGGCCGCCCTTACTCCACCTCCATGGCCCGCCCTGGCCGCAGATTCTTCCTCTACACGGCGCAATGGTGCCGCATCACTCCATCGCACTGGAGGCCACTCATGTGCACTGCCGCGGTCAAGGGCCGTGGCTTGTTCCTCCGCACGGCGCAAAGGCGGCGCACCCTTCCAGCTACCCGGTGGCCCTACGCCGCCAGTTTCCTTCGCGGCCAGCTCGACGCCGGCTTCCGTTTCTCCGTTGAGGCCCATTGGCCATGTCCCACTCCTTTTTCAGTTCCGTTGCGCTGACACCATCATCAACAAGTGAGGATGAACTGAGGAGGGGTGAAGCTGTGTTTGTGCCGCCCGCACCCTCCACGTTATGGTGATAATAATCGGCTAAACAAAACCCAATATTGAGCGTTTTAGAATGGGAACAAATTCAAACTCAAATACCCTACCTCGAATCATTCCTTGATGTTGGAAATAATTAGTCGAGGATGACGTCATCAACGTTCTTTAAAGACGACGTTCCCTCCCTTGTTCTGTTTGAAGATCGAAGTAGAAGATTTCCGTCATTGGAGGTTGAAGAGTTCTTCGTTGGAGAGAAATGGTTCCCCCCAGTTCTCTCCTCTTCCTAGGCTCTGACAAAAGAAAATTACCAATAAAATAATAAATTCTAACATCTTATTAATTTATTGGAATAAAATTGAAATGGTTTAAATTAATTAATTGAATGTGTTCAATTAATTAATTGAGAGTGTTTGGCACCGTAAAGAGGGGAGTTCAAGGGTTCTCCCCACTTAATGGAGGGTTTCAAGGGGGTTAAAGCTGGGTGGTACCCAACTCATTTATCCTCCCATGAGATGTTGAGTTCTGGTGGGCCCCACCACCGTAACCTCTCATGGGAGGTTAAGGTGTGGTGGCCCCCACCTCCAACCTCCTCTTGGAGGTTTTAACCAACAAGAATAAAAATAAAGCCACAACGTTATTTTTTTAATGTTTATTCATAAAAAACAAAAACTAACTTTCATTCTTGACCAACTGCCATCGAGGTGAAAGTCTTCATAAGAAAATACCGGCGCCATGAGTTCAATAGTGCTCTTGAATTTAAATTCTGAGCACTGATTCAAAAGTTATAAAATCCTGCTCGTATGTTTACTGAACGTACCCGAAAAAAACTTCAGAAATAGATTCTGGGCACACTGGGCCTTGGAATCAAGTGATGTCAGTTTCCGCAGACTCGTAAAATCCCCATGTATTTAAAAAAAATTCCATGGAAATTCCAGGTCTTTACAATGATTTTAGAAAAAGTATCCCCTTTATCATAAAAGTAATATCTTTTTCATAAATATTAATAGATATCAAAATTTAATATTATATAATTAATTGGGAGGTTACATCCTTCCCCCCTTTTGGAAATTGCGTCATCACAATTTTAAAATTGGGCATGGTAATCTCATTATAAATCCCACATCAGAAAAAGAATTAATAAAACTATCACTTTAAGTGAAAGAAAAATAATTACAAAGGTCACCCAAGATAACAATTACAAGGATTCTTGGTAAAAAACATGGATATGGAAGAAAAAATAACCATCTTGTTCTGATGGAGAATGATAGAAAACATGATCAGGAGAAATCTAATAATCATAAAACCAATAACTTGTGATGGGTTAAATAATTTTTTATTTCCCATTAAGAATAGTAAACAGACAACTTTTTAGTTTTATGTTCCTTTCCATAAATTTGGGGAATTTATTTATGAGACTGACTAAGAACACAAGGAAACATACTTAATTGTCAAATAGAGTTTCATACATTAATAAATATGTATCAAAAAATAATATTTACTCTAAACAAAGAGTGTTAAAGATTTCTTGATCACAATAAAAGCACTAGAATCAACTTATAGATAATCACTTAATTCACAACAGATGAACTACATATTTCCTGTATCTTTATAAATTAACCAAAACAAAAATGGTTAGTACAAGATCATATAATCTCCAAATAGAATAATCCTTTATAAAAATAAATATTACTCTTAATCTCTAAAATTCAACAAACAATACCAAATGTTCAACAAAGACCATTCAATAAAAAATTATCCTTAAAATTCCACAAATTAATCCAAACCAGTATTGAAACCCAAAATCCAGAACAATTTTATCCCATAGTCTTTCCCAATAAATCTTAACATTTATCTCTAAATAACATCGACTACTCTTGACATTCCAATAAATAATATGAAATACTCAAAAATAACTGCAACTTATTTTAAAGTCAAAGGTTATCTCATACCTCTTATTTTGCATCCCAAAAATTAATAACCAATAATTTCCTCAAAGGTGAATTTCTTCCAAAATACCATTATACACCTTAATACTCTAAATCACAATGCTCTAAAAGGGGTTCCGAGTACATTGAACAAATGATATAACTTCAATTTATAACCCAATGATGATATACATAACCCTTAAGAAAACATCATAATCTACAAAGTTGTCTAAACCATCCACTGATACCAACTATAATGCCCCAGCCTTAAATATTACATAATATTGAGTTTTGTTAAGAATTCACATGAATAACACTCATACATTTTTCTCAACAAAAAACACTCAAAACAATATCAGAGCAATTAAAACTCCATTAGGGGACATGGAGCATCATACACATGAAACCATTTCAAATATTTTCCAATTGTAATTACCATATGGTTTACTTTTAAATTGAAAATTTATAATGGGGATCACCCTTTGTATAAGCTATATTGGTCTCACCCATGATATATAATGGAAATCGACCCTTTGTATAAGATATATCGGGTGTATCTTTAAGATATAATGGGGATCAACCCTTTGTATAATCTATATTGGTCTCAACCATGAGCTATTATGGGGCTCAACCTGTTGTATAAGATATATCTGGCTCCCCTGTTTCATATAATGGTCATGTACCATTTCAAAAATACGTTAATCAAAAATCCGTTTTGAAAAAACTCTTATAATCACATATGAAAAACATTTCTGTATAAAAAAATTTTCATTTAAGAACCCATTTTAAATACCAATATAGGCAAATAAATGTATAAGGGATTTATTTTTATTTTGAAAGACATTAAGGCATATAGATGAAGCCAAATATCAAATAACGATGATGGTGTCAGAGAAGTTATTGTCACCATATACGTTAAAAAATTCATTTTTTTCATTTTTCAAATAAAGTAAAATTATTTTTATAAAAATATTCCATTTGAAAAATTTTAATGAAATCCAATATTGACATAAAATTTCATGTAAATTTCTTTTATACGCATATAAATAAATATATACTTTAATATAATGATGAAAAAATTTTGGTAATTAAATATTTAAACATTAAATGTTTCTAATACCACATTGAAAATTTAAAAATTAATAGTATAGATAAAATATGGATATCAAATTTCATATGGCTGTATATACACTATATAAAAGAATAATGGTTTATATTATCACAGAATACTTCCATGAAAGGAGATTGAGAGGAAGTCCCTTACTATGAGTGTGACCTATCTCATTCATTTTTTAATTTCAAGAAAAATATTATTTGGTTAATTTATACTTTCTTTAGAACAATTTAAACGTTTATTATTAATTTTACTTCACTTATTACCATGTTATAGAAATTCGTTAATTGTTTATGTTCATTTCAGATGTTTTGTCAATGTTTAGTGTTTGAGTAAAAAATGAACTTTTTTTGATGAAAATTATCAATGTGGTCATAATTCCATTATATATAGAATATTATTCATGGTTTAAATATCATATATATCCATTATATATTTATTTAGAATATTCCATAACTTTTTTAGATAAGAAATAAAATACACCATTCATAGAGACGGTAGGTTGTACGTACGCATGAACACAACATTCATTTCATTGTCATATTAAATGAATATAAAAGAATAAAAAATTAAACATATAGAGGTATATTATAATTTTATAATAATATTTATGGTATATAAGTTCATTAATTCCATCCTTTATTTGTTTCATGTATGGCATGAATGAGTCGTATCTCTTTGAGGGGGCAACAATCCACACTTCCACTAATGAAATTATGGTATTTAAACATTATGGAAAGCATGAAGGTATTTTATAAATAAAAATTATAGAATCATAGAGAAAATTTAATATATATCATATATAAATACAGTACCATCATAATGTTCACCATGCGTTGTTATGGAAGAAAATTGAACAATCATCGTTTCGTGAGGCATTAGTTCACTGTAGAGATAAACAATTTGGTCTATATCAATTTGATGGAAGTGTCTATAAGTGTAGGTTAAAAAACTATCCTAACAATATCCTAGTATATTTAGGATAATGTTATTGGTTTAAAAGAATGGAAAAATAGAGGTTAGGGGGTTAGAGAAGGAAAATAATAGAAAAGAGCTTGAAAGAAGGTGTTACCTCAAAATTGGGTAACTCCTTTTTATTGGAGTCAAAAGGATTCTTTGAGTTGACTTATGCCCAAGGTAAGGATTATATGATTAAGGGAGGTATTTTGGGAGCTTATTTGAGTAAAATATGGATGATCTAAGGGGATTGAGAGGTGTGAGTAAGTGGGTAGGAGTGGTGGCCTTTTATTAGAGGGAGGGGCACTTTAGGAAAGTATTGGAATATTATTTTATTATAAAATTATTTTCAAATTACAATAGTATAAAAGATATATATTTTGAGGATAAGATGAGGAGGTTTTTAAATTCTTTCAACCAATAGGTTTTAGACAAGTTTAGGTCACATAATTAATATTATCTTTTACATTAAACCCTTAGTTAAAAACATTTACTATTACCATGTATTATTTTATTTTCATAGTATACGGTTACTATAATTACAATAAAATTTCAAGATAACAAAAAGTGGATCATTAAATATATTTTTAACATTTTTACGTCATTTTTCTGAATCTTATATTTTTTTGGACTGTTATATCATTTAATAAAACAGTCTTTGTTTTAAAAACTCATTTATGTATATTTTTTCTCTTTTTAGTAATTGATTTTGGTTAAATTCATAAAAACAGGACTAATTATACAAAAAAACATTAAATAAAAGATAAAATGTCATAATTTTGCATAAAATTCGTGGACAACATCAAAATTTTCAAATTACATTTATTTCGTTGTCACTATAAACGTTAAAAACATTCGTTTTGTCATTTTGTAAAGAAAGTAAAATGATTCGTATAAAAATATTTCTTTTGAAAACATTGAATTAAATTGAAGACTAACATAAAATTTCCTACACATTACTTTTATACCCATATAAATAAATATGTAATTTAATATCATAATGAAATTTTTTTGACATTTATATAATTAAAAAATAAATGTGTCTCATACCACTTTGAACATTTAAATATTAATAGTATGGATAGAATATGGATATAAAATGTCATAGTGGATTTATATACACCTTATAATATAAAAAAGGTGCATATTATCAATAAATGCCTCATTGAATGGAGATTACGATGAAGTCCCTTACCTTGAGTCTGACCTATCTCATTCGTTCTTCAATTTACTAAATAATAATATTTGGTTAATTTCTAATTTCATTATAACCTTTTTTTAGATTATTATTCATTTTAGATCACTTATTACCATGTTATAGCAATTAGTTAATTGTTTAAGTTCATATTAGATTTTTTTTCGATGTTCGGAATTTGAGTTAAAATGAACTTGTTTGGATGAAAATTATCAATGTGGTAATAAGTCCATTATCTCTAGAATATTATTAATTATTTAATAAACAATTATCATTAAAATTCCTAAAAATTCCCAAAAATAACTAAAAGTAATTAACCTAATCACATATTATCCTTAACAAATACCATTCAATAAACAATTATCCTTAAAGTTATTCAAAATAATCCAAGTTAAGATAAAAACCCAAAATTCAGAAAAATTTGATCACATTGTCTTCCATGATAAATATTAACATTTATCTTCAAATAGAATTAGGTACTCTTAAAGTCTCATAATTAAAATTAATTAACCTAATAACATATTCCCTATTATAGGTTAATAATTTTAAAAAATAACCAAGATCCCCATATGTACACAATAAAAACATAGATTCTTCCAAAATAAAATTCAACAATTAATCCTCAAATGAAATCCCATAGTATTATATTTTCCTAAGACATATAGTGTTCCCAAAATAACGAATGTCTTCCAAAATTACATTTATCACCTAATCACCAACTCAATTTACAATACTAAGGATATCTATTTTATAAAACAAAAGTTCCAAAAGACAACTTATTCTTGATCCATAAAATCATTTAACTAAAAATATAATTCATACTAACCAGGTAATTAACGTTGTCTAGTGGTAGATGATAACTCTCATTTGAAATTGGTTGTGGGTCTGATTCCCACATATTTTTCCGAAGTGATGGGTTGTAACACCGGCTACGTGTTTTCCTTTTTCAAAAACCATATAATTTTATAACATACCCAAAAATGAGATAAAATACTAAAAAATGAAAAAAACATATTTTTTTCACCAAGGATTATCTCATACCTCACATTTTTCATACCAAAAATTAATAACCCATAATTTCCTAAAATGTGAATATCTTCCCAAATACCATTTTACACATAATATTCTAGATCATAAAGCCTCAAAAGGGGTTTCAAGGACATTGAACATGTGACATAACTTAAAATTATAAAAACATAATGATATCCCTAACCCTTAAGAAAACATCTTAATCTCCAAAGTTGTCTATACCATCCTCTAATACCAACTATAAGGCCCCCACAATAAACATTATATAATCTTAAGTGAAGTTAATAATTTTCATTGAGGATCTTTTTATGTTCATATTTTTAGATAATTATTCCATAAATATTACATTGCATCTCAAATATTAAAAATTAGAAACTTATACTCTACCAAATATTTTTCACACCAATAAAACTAATTTAAAAAACAATAATTATTTTCTTGATGAAAATATTCTTGAATTTGTTCGTTCTCATACACTTCCTTATATCATGTGGAAAACATTTCAAAAACATGGGATGGGAAAAATAAGATCAATAAGGGGCATAAAAATAATGAAAACCCAATAGTCTAATTAAAATTTGATAACCCATTCGATGTTATTTGAAAGGATGAAACAAAACATTTTCACATGAATAACACTCAAACTTTTTTCTCAATAAAAAACACTAAAACCAATAGCCAGTATTTAAAACACCTTTAGGTGAAGTAGAGCTTCATATACAAAAAACTCTTTCAAATATATTCCAATTGGAATAACCATATGGTCGAATTTCAAATTGCAGATCTATAATGGGGACCGCCCTTCGTATAAGCTATATTGGGCTTACCTGTGAGCTGTAATGGGGATGAAACCATCGTATAAGATATATCAGGCTCACCTGTGAATGATAATGGGTATACAACCTTCTTATAAACTATATTGGTCTCACATGTGAGCTATAATGGGGATCGACCCTTCGTAAAATATATATCGGGGTCACCTGTTTCATATAATGCTCCAAGTACTATTTCAAAAACACGTTCATCACAAAAAACTTTTGAAAAAATATTATAACCTCATATTAAAAACATTTCCATATAAAAATAAAATTTTTTATTTAAGAACCCATTTTAAATACCAAGAGACCAAAATAAGGTAATAAAGGATTAATTTTTATTTTAAAAGACATTAATGCTTATAGAGGAAGCCAAATATCAAATAACGGTTACAACGACAGAGAAGTCATTATCACTGTTCATGTTAAAAAAATTCATTTTTTCATTTTGATAAGAAATTAAAATGTTTCTTTTAAAAAGATAATTTTTTTAATCTTTTAATGAAATTCAATATTGACCTAATATTTCATGTTTATTTATTTTACACCCATATAAATAAATATTTAATATAATATCATGATGAAAAAGATTTGATAATTAAAGATTTTAACATTCAAGGTGTACCATACCACACTGAGTATTTAAATATTAATAATAGAGATAAAATATGTTTATGAAATTTCATATTGGTGGTATATACTACTTATAAAAGAATAAAGGTTTATATAATCAAGAAATGACTCAATGAAAGTAGATTGAGATGAAGTCCCTTACCTTGAGTCCGACTTGTCTCGTTCGTTCTTTAATTTCATGAAAAATAATTTTAGGTTAATTTTTAATTTCATTATAACATTTTTAAATTTTATTATTCATTTTATATCACATAATACCATGTTTATAAATTAGTTAATTGTTTGAGTTAATATAAGATGTTTTGACGATCTTCGGTATTTGCGACCGAAATGAACTTATTTTGATGAAAATAATCCATGTGGACATAATTACATTATATATAGAATATTATTCTATATTTAAATATAATATATATCTAGTATATATTTATTTATAATAGTCTATAACATTTGGAGATATGAAATGAAATACACCGTTTATCGAGACAGTAGGTCATACGTACGCATGAATGCTACTTTCATTTAATTTTCATATTAATGAAATATTAGTGTAATAAAAAATAAAAGTGAAATACTTATATTCAAATTATAATATAATATATATATTATATATGTGAATTAACACCATCCTTTATATGTCTTGTCTATGGAATGAATGAGTCATATCACTTTGAGAGGGCAACAGTCCACACTTCCTCAAATAAAATTATCATATTTACATATTATGGAAATCATAAGGGTATGTTGTAAATACAAATTATAGAAAAATAGATAAAATATAATATATATCATATATAAATATAGTTCCATCATAATGGCCATAATGAGAGGTGGTAGGAGAAAATTGAACAATCATCGTTTTGGGAGGCAGTAGTTCGGCGTACACAGAAACAATATGGTCTATATCCATTAGATGAAGGTGGGTGTAAGTGTTGGTTAAAAAATTATCTAAAAAACATAATAGTATATTTAGGATACTGTCGTTATTATAATATAATGGAAAAGGATTGTTTTGGGGGTTGGAGAATGAAAATAAATGAAAGGAGCTTGAGGGAAGATGTTACCTCAAAATTTTCTAACTCTTTTTGATTTGGGCCAAAAGGATTCTTTGAGTTTCATTATGCCCAAGGTAAGGATTTTAGGTGTGAATGAGGGTTGTTGGAAGATTTTTTGTGTAGATTTTGGATGAAAAAGTGGTCTTTATATGTGTGATTAAGTGGGTAGAGTTGGTGGCCATTTATAAGAGGGAGGGGGAACATTATGAAAGTATTGAAATATTATTTTATTATAAAATAATTTTAGAATTATAATATATCAATGGTGATATATTTATAAAATAATATGAGTATGGGTAGAAATAATCTCAACAAATAGGTTGTATATATGTTTAGGTCACAAAATTAACCTTATCTTTTACCTTTAACCCTTAGTTAAAAACATTATCTCTTACCATGTCTTCCTCTATTTTAATAATAAATGGTTAATATAGTTACTGTAAAATTCCATGACAACCTAAAGTAGAACATTAATGATATTTTTAACATACTATAAGTCATTTTTCAGAATATTATATTTTTATGACTATTATATCATTTAATAAAATAGTTTTTTTAACACATTTATGTGAATTTTGTACAATTTAGTAATTGATATTTTAAATGTTATAACAACATAATTAATTTTAAAAAACCATATTAACTCAAATATAACATTTCATAATCATCGCTAAAATTTGTGGATGGCATAAAAATTTTCAAATTATGATTATTTTCATATTTATAATATCATTTATTTGAATCTTTCATTGATAATGTAATCATTATATTATTATTGTGTCATAAATAAGTAAATTTATTTAATGGATAAAAATTGTAAATATAATACCATAATGTAGTAATTTTTTTATTTTTCTAATGACTATTTATAGTCTAATATATCATAATATAATCCAAATTAAAATTGTTTTAGTTAGGAGATACATGTTTATGTTATATTTCCCTTTTCCTTAAAATTAATACTATTAAAAATCATTATCACACCCAAGGGGCTTTATAGGGTCCTAAAATCGACCCAATTATGCTCATGGTTAGATATATATCATCAAATAGGATTATAATAAGTTGTACGATAGTTTTATATTATTATAATATTATTTTTTACCCTTATTTACCTTATTTACCCTTTAACCATTGTAAATAGAAATAATTGTAGAAGTTACTATTCATAATGTCAAAAAATAAAGGGGACCTATTTATAAAATTTGGGCCTTCTTATTTAAAATATTGAATACATTTTTCCAAATTCAAGACATATAATTTTCATAAATTAATTTAAAATTAATTCCCATTGTTAAAACCTGAAAGTGGGAGTTTAAGAAGTAAAAACTATCAAAAGATTGACATGTGTTTATGCCCAATTTCAATATGAACAAACTTAAAATGAAAAAATATGGATTATATGATAAAAAATAATCCAATTAAAAATTAAAACCATTTAAAATAACAATATAAATATATAAATAATTAGATAAAAGTTATATTTGAATAAAAAAGCAGTATTTTTCACAATTCGTTAAAATATAGATTTTATCAGAAAAATTCCAAAATTTCAACAAAATTAAATTTTGATGTCCCTCTTTTAAATAAGAAGTTTATTTTTTCAAATAGAACATATAAAAGTGAAAAAAAATTATATTTAATTAGTGTTCACCATTAAAAGGTGGTAAAACAATCTTTTTAAAAAATATTACAGTATTTTATGCCTAAAAAATTATTCATTCTCATTTTTGGCCTCTAAAATGTATTGGATAATTCAAAAACATTTAAAGAACATGTGTATTCATATTGTAGTTATTTCTTTTTATTCCCACAAATTCATTTTTATGTTTTTAACTACCATTTAAAATAATAATAAAAATAATAATGTATTTTTTTTAGTATAACTCAACATTATGTGCAACGTAAGATTTTAAAGAAACCTGTTGTTTCCTATTGAGTACACTTTCAGAAAATCATCCCCATTAACCTAAAAGGAATAATTTTTTCATAAATATTAATATATATGAAAATTTCATATTCTATAATTATTTGGGATGTTATATCCATCCCCCTTTTTGGAAATTTCATTCTCACAATTTTAAAATTGGGCTCCGCAACTTCATTGAAAATCCCGCATTAGAAACAGTGTCTTTAAAACTATCACTTTAAAACAAAGAAATAGAAGTAAAAAGGTCACCCAATAGAACAAATACTAGTATTCCATGAATAAAACATGGTTATAGAAGAAAAATTAACCATCTTGTTTAGATGGAGAGTAAAAAAAACATGATCCAGAGAAAGTTAACAATCAGAAAACTACAAACTTGGGATCTGTTAAATGGTCTTTGATTTACAATTATGAAATTAAAATGGACAACATTTTTTATGGTCCTTTATAGAAGTTTTAGGAATATATTTATGAGTTTGACTAAGAATATAAGAAAACATACTTACTTTTTAGGTAGAGTTTCATCTTTTAATAAATATATTTCACAAAATCATATTTTCTCCAAAGAGTTGAGTATTCCAGATGACTTGGTCACACATGATGCGCTAGAATCAACTTCTAGATTATCAAATAATCCAAAAAATATGAAATATATATTTCCCCTTTATTTAGAAATTAACCAAAACCAAAATAGTTATTACAAGATCATATAATTTCCAAAAATAATAATCCATTATAAATATAAATACAACTCTTAATCTCTAAAATTCAACAAACAATACCAGAATGATCAACAAAGTTCATTAAATAAAAAATTATCCTTCAAATTCCTCAAAATAATCCATACTAAGATTGAAAACCAAAATTCAGAACAATTTAATCATATAGTCTTCCCTGATAAATATTAACATTTATCTCTAAATAATATCGATTACTTATAAAGTCTTATACTTAAATGTAATTAACATTATAGCATATTCTCCATGATAGGTTTATTATTTCCACAAATAACCAAAATCTACATTTTTCCATAATAAAAAATATATATTTTTCAAGAATAAAATTCAACCATTACTCCTTATATTAAATCCCATATTATTCTATTTTCCTAAGGCATATTGTGTTCCCAAAATAGTGAAGGTCTTCCAAAATAACATGTATCACTTAATCACCAGATCATTTTCTTAAACAAGGGATATCCATTTGATAAATAATTAGGTCCAAAAAAACTTTTTCTTGATCTATAAAATGATTTAACTAAAAATAATAAGTAATACAAACTAGAGATATCATAGACTCTAGTTGTAGGCGATAAATCTCGGTTACACTTTAGTTGTGGGTTTCATTCCCGTAGCTTTTTCAGACGTGATGAGTTGTCACATGGTATGTTTTTTGTCCTTTTTCAAAAACTATATAATTTTATAAAATTCCCATAAATGATATAAAATCATAAAAATCAACCATAATATATTTTAACCTCAACTTTTATCTCATACCTCTCATTTTTCATCCCATAACATAATAGTCAATAATTTCCTCAAAGGTAAATGTATTCCAAAATACAATTATTGACCTTAATATTCCTAGTCATAATGCTTCAAAAAAGATTTATAGGACATTGAAAATATGATAGAACTTAAAATTATAATCCCATGATGACATCACCAACCTTTAAGAAAACATCATAATCTTCGTAGCTGTCTAAACCATCCTCTGATACCAACTATAAGGCCCCATCCTTTAGGATACTTAGAGAATAATATACAAATAACCCTTTCAAACATCTTCCAATTGTAATAACCATATGTTTGAGTTCCAAATTTCATATCTATAATGTGGATCACCCTTTGTATAAGCTATATCGGGCTCACTCGGGAGCAATAATGGGGCTCAACCCTTCGTATAAGATATATAGAGCTCACCTGTGAGATATAATGATGATAAAAACTTATTATAAGCTATATTGTGCTCACCCATGAGCTATAATGGGTCTCAACCTTTCGTATAAGCTATATCATTCTCCCCCATTTCATATAATGCTAATTTACTATTTCAAAAATATGTTCATCACAAAACCCCTTTGAAAAACTCTTCTAATCGCACATGAAAAATATTTATGTATAAAAGTAAAATTTTCATTAAATAACCCATTTTAAATTCCAATATACCCTAATAATTAAATAAGAGATTTTTTTAATTTAAAACACATTAAGGATTATAGAGTAAGCCAAATATTAATTAACAGTGATGGTGTCAGAGAAGTCATTGTCGCCGCATACGATAAAAAAAATTCCTTTTGTTGTTTTGTAAAGAAAGTAAAATGCTTCATATAAAAATATTCCTTTTGAAAAAATTGAATTAAAATAAATATTGACATAAAATTTCTTGTATATTCATTTGATAACCATATAAATAAATATGTAATTTAATTTCATAAAGAATAAAATTAGATAATTAAGTATTTAAACATTCAATGTGTCCCACACCACTTTGAATTTTTAAATATTAATAGTATAAATAAAATAAGGATATAATATGTCATATTGTCTGTATATAAACCTTATAAAATAATAAAGGTGCATATTATCAATAAATGCCTCAATGAAAGGAGATTGAGATGAAGTCCCTTACCTTGAGTCCGACTTTTCCCATTCATTCTTAAATTTTCTGAATATTAAAGTTCATTTAATGTATAATTTCATTATAATTTTTTTAAATTTTATTATTAATTTTATATCACTTATTACCATGTTATAGAATTTATTTAATTGTTTAAGTTCATATCAGATGTTTTGTCGATGTTCAGTATTTGAGTAAAAAATGAACCTGTTTTGGTGAAAATTATCCAAGTGGTCATAAGTCCACTATCTATAGAATATTATTCATGATTTAAATTTAATATATATATATAATATATATTTATTTATAATATTCCATAAAAATATGTGATAAAAAAATGAAATGCATTGTTTATGGAGATGGTAGGTCGTACATACGCATGAATGCTACTATCATTTATTTGTCATATTAAATTAATATTAAAGGAATAAAAAATAAATGATACCTAGGTATATTGTAATTCTAGTACAATAAATATGTTATATATTTTCATTAATTCCATCTTTATACGTTCCATGTATGGCATAAATGAGTCATGTCACTTTGAGGGGGAAACAGTCACCACTTCCTCAAATGAAATTATGGTATTTACACATTATAGAAAGCATAAAGGTATTTTGTAAATAAAAATTACAAAATCATAGAGAAAATATAATATATATCACATATAAACATAATTCCATCATATTGGCCACTATGCGATGTTGTGGGAGAAAATTGAACAATCATCATTTCGTGAGGCAGTAGTTTATCGTAGACAGAAATAACATGTTCTACGTCCATTAGATGGATGTGCCTGTATTTTTAGGTTAAAACATTAGTATAACAATATATCAGTATATTGAGGATACAAGTATTGGTTTAAAATAATATAAAATGAGAGTATAGGGGGTTGGAAAATGAAAATAATGGAAAAAAGTTTTAGAGAAGACGTTACCTCTAAATTGGGTAACTTCTTTTGATTTGAGCCAAAAGGATTCTTTGAGTTTCCTTATGCCGAAGGTAAGGATTATAAGATTAATGGAGGGATTTTGGGATATTATTTGAGTGTAATTTGGATTATACAAGGGTATTTAGTGGTGTGTTAAGTGGGTAGGTGTGGTGGACTTTTATAAGAGGGAGTGGGGAACTTTCAGAAAGTCTTGAAATATTATTTTATTATAAAATTATTTTCTAATTATAATTGTCCAAAAGTGATATATTTCTAGAATAATATTATTTTGGTTAGAAATACTCTCAAAAAATAGGTTTTATACATGTTTATGTCACAAATATTTCCTTATCTTTTACATTTAACCCATAGTTAAAAACATTAACTACTACAACGTCTTCTTGTACTTTCATAATATATGGTTACAATATTTACAAAAAAAAATTCAAGAGAACAAAAAGGTGATAATTAATGATATTTTTAACATTTTATAATTTATTAGACAAAATATTATATTCTTAGGACTATTATATCATTTAATAAAATTATATTTGTTTTAAAAACTTATTTATCTCAATTTTGACTCTTTTTAATAATTGATTTTTGATAAAGTCATAAAAACGTGATTAATTTTTAAAAAATACATTAATTTAAAGATAAAATTTCATAATAATCCATAAAATTCGTGGAAAACATAAAAATTTTTAAATTATATTTATTTTAATATTTATAATATCATTTATTAGAATCTTTCATTAATAAGGTAATCATCATATCATCATTGTGTCATAAATAAATTAATTAATTTAATGTATAAAAATTATAAATTTAATACCATTATGTATGAAATCATTTTATCTTTCCAATGACTATATATAGTTAAAGTTATTATTTGTATAAAAAAAATAAAATTGTTTTAGTTAGGAGATATATGTTTATGTTATATTTTTCCTTTCATTAAAATATTTATTATAAAAGGTCATTATCACACCCAAGTTGATCCATGAGGTCCTAAAATCGACCCAAAGATGATCATGGTCGAAAATATATCATAAAATAGGTTTAAGACATGTTTTAGGGTAGTTTTATATCATTATAATATTATTTTTTTTCTCTTATTTAACTTATTTTACCTTTAACCAAGGTAAATAGAAATAATTACTGAAGTTACTATTAATAATGCCAAAAAATAAAGGGGTCCTATTTTCACAATTTTGGAGTTCGGATTCCAAATATGGAATCCATTTTTACAAATTCAATTTCATAATTAGAAGAAATTAATTTAAAAATAACTCTCATTGTCCAAACTAGAGAGTGGATTTTTAAGAAATAAAAACTATCAAAAGATTGACATGTGTTTATGTCCAATTTCAATGTGAAAATACTTCCCATAACCAAAATTGGATTAAATGATAAAAAATTATTCAATTTATCTTTAAAATAAATTAAAATGAAAATCTAAATATATATATATATAAATTATATTAAAATGTTGATTTGAATTAAAATGAAATATGTTTCACAATTCATTAAAATATGAATTTTATTAGAAAAATTCAAAACATTCAGACAAAGTAAATTTTTATGTCCTGATTCTAAATAATAATCTTGTTTTGTAAAATATGAAATCTAAAAGTGAAAAAACCATATTAAAAAAGGGATCTCCATAAAATGGCGGTAAAATGACATTTTTAAAAAAGTATTACAATATTGTATGCTTAAAAGTAGATTAATTCTCATTTTAGGCCTCTAAAATTTATTTGTTAAATGTGAAAACATTTAAAAAACATGTGTATTCATATTGTAGTTAGTTATGTTCATACACTAAAATAAAACAGCTATGCATTACTAACTATTTAAAATAATAATAATATTATTGTATTATTTTTTTGTATAACTCAACATTATGTACAACGTAAGATTTTGAAGAAACCTATTGTTACATATTGAGTATGATTTTGAAAAAACATAAACTTTAACATAAAATGAATATATTATTCATCAATATTAATAGATATGAAAATAAATTATTCTATAGTTAAATAGGATGTTACATCCTTCCCCCTTTTGGAAATTGCATCCTCAAAATTTTAAAATTGGTCTCTATAACTTCATTGAAAATCCCACATCCAAAAAAGAGTCCATAAGAATATCACAATAAAATAAATAAAGAGATGTAAAAAGGTCACTTGAGATAACAAATACTTTGATTTTGTGTATAAATATTTCATATGGAAGAAAAAATAACCATCTTTTTCTGATGGAGACTGATAGAAATCACGATCTAGATAATGTTAACAATCAGAAAACCATAAATTTGTGATGGTTTAAAAGGTCTTTGATTTCATAGTAGGAAAAGTAAATAGACAAATTTTTTTCTTTACGTCCTCTAATAATGTTGAGGAATTTATTTATGATCTTTACTAAGAACATAAGGAAACATACTTACATATCAAGTATAGTAAAATCCTTTAATAAATATATACCATAAACTCATTTTTACTTCAAACGATGAGTATTCAAGATGACTTGGTCACACCTGAAGTGCTATAATCAACTTATAAATAATCCGATAATCCAAAAAAAATGAACTATATATTTCTTCTATCTTTGGACATTAACGAAAACCAAAATGGTTTGTACAAGATCATATAATCCCGAAAAAGAATAGTACATTACAGAAATAAATATTTCTCTTAATCTCCAAAATTCAACAAATAATAATCAAAGTTCCGAAAATTCCATTTAGTAAACTATTGTCCATAAAATTCCTCATAACAATACAAACTAATATTTAAACCCAAAATTCATTACAATTTACTCACATAGTTTTCCATGATAAATCTAAATATTTATTTCCACATAACATCGACTACCCTTAAAGTCTTATACTTAAAGGTAATTAACCTTATCACATATTCTCCCTGATAGGTTAATAATCTCAAAAAATAACCAAAATTGATATATATACACAATAAAAACATAGTTCTTCAAAAATAATATTCAACCATTACCCCTCACATGAAATCCCATAATATTATATTTTCAATAGGAAAATATTGTTCCCAAAATAGTGAACTTCTTCCAAAATAACATTTATCACTTAATCACCAAATAAATATTATATACTGACGTATCCATTTGATAAAACCTAAGTTCCCAATATTAACTTATTCTTGACCCATAAAATCATTTAACTAATAAAAATTGGTCATAATAACTAGGGAGTTCACATAGTCCAGTGGTAGGTGATAAATCTCAGTCGCACAATGGTTGGGGGTTCGATTCTTGCATCTTTGTCCAATGCGAAGAGTTGTCACAAGGTCGATGCATTGTCCTTTTTCAAAATTATGTAATTTTATAACATTCACAAAAAAGATATAAAATCCTCAAAAATAACCATAACATTTTTTGACCTCAAAAGTTATCTCATACCTCACAATTTTAATCCCAAAAATTAATAACCCATAATTTCCTCAATGGTGAATGTCTTCAAAAATAATATTATTGAGCTGAATATTCCAAATCATAAAGCCTCAAAAGGGGTTCCTATGAAATTTTACATATGATATACCTTAAAATTATAAAACCATGATGATATCCCTAACCCATAATAAAATATCATAATCTCCAAAGTTGTCTAAGCCATCCTCTGCAACCAACTATATAGCTACAACCTTAAACATTACATAATCTTGAGTTAAGTTAAGAATTAAAATTGAGGATCTTTTCATGTTTATATTTTTATGTAATTTGGAAATAACTATTACAATACATCTCAAATATTACAATGTAGACACTTATACTCTATCCAATGTTTTTCACAATAATAAAACTCCTTAAAAAACAAGATTCTTTTCTTGATAAAAATCTTATTGAATTTTTAATTTCTATTACCCTTCCTTATACCCTATGAAAAACATTTCAAATTATTTGGATGTGCATAATAAGCTTAGTAAGGGACATAAAAATAATGTAGACCCATTAGTCTAGTTAAAACCTGATAACCCATTCAATGTTCTTTGAGCGGATGAAACAAAACATTTTCACATGAATAACAGTAATACTTTTTTCACAATAAAAAACACTAAAACCAATATAAATAAATTAAAACTCCTTTAGGTGATATATATCCTTATATACATAAAAACATTTCAAACATATTCCAATTAGAATAACCATATGGTTGACTTTAAAATTAAAAATCTGTAATGGGGATCAACCTTCGTATAAGCTATATCAGGTTCACCCGTGAGCTATAATGGGGCTCAACCCTTTAGATAAGATATATCAGGATCACCCTTGAGCTATAATGGGGATGAACCCTTCGTATAAGCTATATCGGGCTCCCCCGTTTCATATAATGCTCACGTACCACTTTAAAAAAAAGTTCATCACAAAACCCATTTAAAAACCCCTTCTAATCCCATATGAAAAACATTTTCATTTAAAAATAAAATTTTCATTTTAGAACCCATTTTAACTACTAATTGACCCAAATAAAGGAATAAGGGCTTTAGTTTTACTTTAAAATACATTAAGGATTATAGATGAATCCAAATATTAAAAACGGTGACAGTGTTGGAGAAGCCCTTGTCACTATATAAGTTAAAAAAACTATTTTTCCATTTTTTTAAAGAAATTAAAATGATTCATATAAAAATATTTCTTTTTAAATATTTGAATGAAATTCCATATTGACATAAAATTCCCTACATATTCCTTTTATACCCATATAAATAAATATAAAATTTAACATCATGAAGAAAAAGATTTGATGATTAAATATTTAAACGTTCAAGGTTTCACATACCACCTTGAACATTTAAATATTAATAGTATAGATAAAATATGGGCATTAAATTTCATGGTGGCTATATTTACACCTTATAAAACAATAAAGGTTCATATTATCAGGAAATGCCTCAATGAAAGGAGATTGAGATGAAGTCTCTTATCTCAAGTACGACTTGTCTCGTTAATTATTTTATTTCTCGAATACTAAAAATAGGATTATATATAGTTGTTTTAGAAGAATTTCAAATTTTATTATTCATTTTATATCACTTATAGCCATGTTATAGAAAAATTTTAATTGTTTTAGTTCATATCAGACATTTTCTCGATGCTCGGTATTTGAGCCTGCAATTAACTTGTTTTGATGAAAATTATCAATGTGGTCATAAGTCCATTATCTCCAAAATATTATTAATGATTTAAATATAATATATATGTATTATATATTTATTTTTAATAGTTCATAACATTTTGAGATAATAAATGAAATGAAACATTCATGGAGATGGTAGGTTGTACGTTTGCATGAACGCTACTTTCATTTATTTGTCATATTAAATGAATATTAAAGGAATAAAAATAAAAATATACAAAGGTATATTATAATTCCAGTATAATATATATTATATATATGTTTATTACCTCCATCCTTTATACATTCCATGTATGGCATGAATTAGTCATGCCAATTTGAGGGGGTGGTAGTCCACACTTTCTCAAATGAAATTATCATATTTACACATTATGGAAAGCATAAAGGTATGTTGAAAATAAAAATTACATAAGTATAGAGGAAATATAATTTAAATAAAACATAAATTATATGTCATCATAATGGCCACCATGAGTAGTGGTAGGAGAAAATTGAACAATCATCATTTCGTGAGGCTGTAGTTCATCGTACACAGAAACAATATGTTTTATATCCATTAGATGTAGGTGTGTGTAAGTATAGGTTAAAGAATTAACATAACAAAATACTAGTATATTATTGATACATATTTTGTTATAATAGAATTGAAAAAAGAGAGGCTAGGGGGTTGGAGAAGAAAAATAATGGAAAAAATCTTGAGAGAAGAAGTTACCTCTAAATTGGGTAACTCATTTTGATTTGAGCCAAAAAGATTCATTGATTTTTCTTATGCCAAAGGTAAGGCATAAATGAGTAATAGAGGAATATTAGGAGCTTATTTGAGCATATGTTGGATGATACAATAGTCTTGAGATGTGTGAGTAAGTGGGTAGAGGTTGTGGACTTTTATAAGAGGGAGGGGCACTTTTGGAAAGTCTTGAAATATTATTTTATAAAAAACTGATTTTAGAATTATAATAGTTCCAAAGTGATATATTTCGAGGATAAGATGATTATGGGTGAAAATAAACTCAACCAATAGGTTTTAGACAAGTTGGCTTTATCTGTTAGCTTTAACCATTAGTTAAAAACATTAACTCTCAACAAGTCATCTTGTATTTTCATAATATATGGTCACTATAGTTACTATAAAATATCAAAAAAATCACAAGTTGGTCATTAATGTATTTTGTAATATTATATAAGTTAGTTGGAAGAATATTTGATTTTAGTAATTTTTTATCATTTAATAAAATAATATTTGTTTTAGAAACTCATTTATGTCAATTTTGATAGTTTTTAGTAATTTATTTATGATAAGGTTATAAAAACATGATTAATTATGAAAAACTACAATAACTCAAATATTAAAAGTCATATTAGTCCATAAAATTCATTGATGTCATCAAAATGTTCAAATTACATTTATTTTAATATTTATAATATCATTTATTTGAATAATTCATTAATAATGTAATCATTGCATCATTTTTGTGTCCTAAATAAATTTATTTATTTAACGTATCAAAATTTGAAATATAATACCATGATATATGAAATATTTTTATCTTTTTAATGACTATTTATAGTTGAAGATATCATTTATATAGACCAAATTTTAACTGTTTGAGTTTCGAGATACATGTTTATGTTATATTTCCCTTTTCTTCAAAATAAAAAAAATAAAAGGTCATTATCACACCCACGTAGATCTATAGAGTCCTAAAATCGAGTCAAGGATGATCATATTCGGACATATCTCTTTTTATAGGATTAGGACATGTTTTAGGGATATTTTATATTATTATAATATAATTTTTTACCCTTCTTTACCATATTTATCCTTTAACCATTGTAAATATAAATAATTACTGGAGTTACTGATCTTAGCGTACAAAAATAAATGGGACCTATTTACATAATTTTTTTCTTATAATCATTAATATGGAATCCATTTTTTCAAATTCAAAATACCAAATTGGAAGAAATTAATTTAAAATAAATTCATGTTGTCAAAACTTGAATGTGGGTTTTTAATAAGTAAAAAACAATAAAAATATTAACATGTGTTTATGTACAATTTCAATGTGAAATTACTTCCAGTGGACAACATTAGATTAAATGGTAAAAAAATAATCCAATTACACTTTGAAACCAACTAAAAGTAAAATATAACTATATAAATAAATTTGGTAAAATGCAGATTTGCATTAAAATGTATTATTTTCCACTCTTCATTAAAATATGGATTTTATCAAAAAAATACCAAACTTTTAACCAAAGTAAATTTTTATATCCCTATTATAAATAAGAAGATTATTTTGTCAAATATAATTTATAAGGTGACAAAATTTAGATTTAAAAAAAATTCCCATTAAAAGGCGGTAAAATGACGTTTTTTATAATTATTGGAGTATTTTATGATTAAAAATAGATTCATTCTAATTTTAGGCCTGTAAAAATTATTGGATGAATGTAAAAATATATAACAAACATATGTAGTCATATATTATTTAGTAATTTTCATTCTCAAAAACACAACGGCTCGATGTTAAATACTATTTAAAATAATAATAATAATGCTGTATTATTTCTCGGTATTACTCAATTTTGTCTGTAGTGTATGATTTTGAAGAAACCCCTTGTAGCATGTCAAGTAATATTTTCGAAAAATCATCCCCTTAAATGTAAAATGAATATCTTATTCTTAAATATTAATAGATATGAAAATGTATTATTCTATAATTAACTTGGATAGTAGAGAAATAAATCGAATATGATTTGAATATAAGATGATTAATATAAAAATTAGCCTATAAAATTAAATTATGGTTTGTGTTTTGGTGACTTTATGGAATTATATCATAGTCTTTACCATGTTTTACCCATTTTACTTTTATAGAGGTGAATTTGTTTTACCACATTTACAATTCATAATCCCAAAAAATAAAAGGCACCTATTTACCAAATTTTAACCACCATATTCCAAATATATAATATTTTTTTAATATTATATTTATATAACTGGTAGAAATAAAAATAAGAATAACGGTTTCAACCATAATGAATATTTTTTAGAAAAATATGTTTTATGCATAAAAATAAATTTATTCCATAATCAAGTATAATTCCAATCCATATGTAAATAATTATATTATGCACAATTAAATTTGTCTTTTTATAATTTAATATCAAATTAAAAACTGGATGATACTTAAAAATTACTTGATTTAATGAAAAAAATGACATTTTAATGAAATTCTGTATTTTTTCTATTAACATAAAAATAATTTTTTTCAGAAGAAACCATTAAAATTCACCCAAAGATGATATTTGAATTTTGATTTCGAAAATAATATTCATTTACTAAAATAAAATTTAAAAAATTTATAAATTTAGTAAATTGTCTACACAAAAAATTTAATTAAGACCATTTTTTATTAAATTTTTTTTTGAATCATAAATACAATTTGATGAAAATTGATATATTATTTATTATAAATTAACCAATTCATTTACATTACTTAAAACGATTATAATTATTTTTAATGATGTTTTTATTAATATTCATCTGTTTTATTAATACCTTTATTATAATGATGAAATTTAAATAACAATATTATTATAGTATATTGTAATTTTCATAATGATTACTGATGCATTTTTAGAAAGATATCGTGAAAAGTATTCTTTTAAAATAAATTTTTTGGGTGTTCAACTATCCCCAATTAAATACATTTCATCCTCATAATTTTTATCTTCGTAATAACATTTTAAATATCTGAAAATACCTTTTTTGAAATCCCATATCGTGCAATGGGATAATAAGTATTCAATTGAAAACAGGGAGTCAAAAAATTACAGTTACCTAAAAAAAATATAGTCATAATAGAAGCTAATGAGAACATTTGTGAGAAGTGAATAATTGATATGGAGGGGAAAAAATATGTCCCTATGAATTATATAGAGTGATAGAAACCAAGATAAAGAGAAAGTTATTGACTACAAAACAATAAATCAGTGAGGGATAAAGGAGACCATAAGTTCATTAGAAATGAAGTCAAAATGATAACATTTTTATATCAATATCCTTTCTATGGAGTTGATGTATGTTTTTACTATTAATATAGAGAAGAGAATACAGTATAAATACATGATTTATTTCTATTTTATATGTACAATTTCTTGATTTGGTTGTGATTCGATCAATTTCAACTTTTAACTTATCCCTTACTCCAAGAAATTAATATTCAAGATGAATTTATCATTCAGTAAGAACTAAGATTAAATTTTAATTGATCATAACTTCTATAAAATAATGGAAATTCATTCAATATATCTCTAGATATTAACAAAAAAATTTGTATCATTAGTTATTTTATATGATAGAATAATACAATATTATCTTGAACTTTAATAATAACAACTGAAGTTTATCTTAAACCATTGTAAAAATAGATAACCTTAAGACTCTTAATTAATTTGACATCCCAAATTAAAAACCTAAAAAAATGAAATATTTGATAAATTTTTTTCCAGGATCAACTTCAACAGTTATCCTGAAATAACATTAAGTTCCTCCTAATGTCACATACCAAACATGTAAATACCATGATCAAATATTCTCTTAAAAAATTTTAATTAATTCCCAAAACTACTTAAATCACTATTAAAATTCAATGAAAACAAAAATTATTCCAAAAATAAACTCAATAAAAACTATACAATATATTCTATAAATAACAAAATGAAAAAATCATCATAAATCACATAATACTCAAATCCTTATCCAATTTCAATGTCTACAATAATATCTAATTTACTTTATAATTACCAATAGTCTCTTTATCCTGAATAAAAATTATTTTCTCAATAGTAGTTATATATTAAGGTTTACCTATCCCTGAATCACCAGATTTCAAGAAATATCAAACTGTCGATAAATAAATTTTCATGATTATGAGTACCATTCAACATATATTTAAAAATACAAAAATAAAAACTAATACAAAATAAACCTAAAAAATTTTATGATTCTTATAACAATAATATCATTGAAATATGCATATAAAACATAATTATTAAATCCTAAAACAAAAAAACATCAATCATTCAAATTCCTTATTAAACTGTCAACTAGGCCTTGTTATATAATTCTACAATACATCCTTCATTTCATATGTCCTCTATAGTATCTTAATCATCATTAGTAAAACCTTTACTCCAATAACCATACTGAACCTCTTTTTTGAGATCCTCTAATATGAAATTGATTTTCATAATTCCCATACATTCCACATGTAAAACATTCAAATACATACGATACCTTAAAGAAACCACTATTACCATCCACTATGTTAACTGAACAATTAATTTTTCCTCATCATTTTAATTCATTAATCCCATTTTTTAACATATAAAATACTTTCTTATTACATTTATTAACCCCTTGAGCGATTGTTTCCATATATTGGACATGGTGTAAATTGAATCCTATTCCCCTTGGGACTTCTTTAATAATCTATTTTCTCTAATTAGGTGTCTCACAACACTCACCTAGGTGTATGTTGTCAATCATAAATTCATATTTATAGATAGAAAAAATCTGAATATTTTACATTCCATATCCCTTTTTACTTTGGTTCTCATGAGTAAAATTACAACATTATCTATCACATTCAGTGTTAACATGATTACACCTGGGTACATTCATTGACTAAAACCTAAAAACAAGAGTGTGGGAAATAATAATCAATGTGAGGAATTATGTAATAATAAAGAATCATTCATTTGATGTCTAAATCCTGATACTTTCATTTCAATATATAAAAACTTATGTATAACCTAGTTTATTCATGCACAAAAATTTATTCAAATCCTTCATAATGGTTCATGAAAAAAATAAGAATTAACCCATGTATATCTTCTGAGAGTGACTGTCTAGTTGTGTAGTTTTATTCTTACTCATCATGAAACTATAGTGATCAATTTAAGACCAAATCTACCACTTTCATGTCTATTATACCAACATGAATTTATAATACAACTTCATCCAATTTATAGTATCTATACATAGACACATTTTTTAGGAAAACCCCAAAATATCCACTTTACTAATTCTCCAAGAAAATATCCAATACATAAAATTAGCCATAGGGTTTTCAAAATTGTGGTGTAATATTAATCTATAAATATAAATAAACCCTACTCTGAACTAAGGATACCTAAGAATTTAAAACCCATATATTACATCCAATTAAATGAATATTAAAAGAATATAAAAACAATACACTAGAGGGTAATAAAATCTTAGTGAATTTGGAGACTATTTACATAATCATCTTGTTTGATGAAAGTTCTTCAAAAAATCCTACATATATCTTCTCATATTGTACACTTCCTAGACATACCCACATAAAAAATTTCTTCACAACCTTAGGAATGGAAAAATAATAATGGGTCATATCATATTCTTAATAAGGGTAAACATTAGAGATATCAATCTATGATCATAATTTAGAGTAATATAAGAATAAGGCTATGAGAATATGAACAAAAGTTATGATAATGAGATCGAATTAGTCAAAGATCATTGATCATAAATCATGATATAATGATTTTTTGTGCAAAATTTATAAATCATTAGTGTGTTTAATCCTAAATAATCAATCATGATCCCTGATAACCAATCATTAGCAAAAAAAATAAGATTTTGGAATACATATATGTATAGAAAATCATTTTGTTAATTAAAAATCACGGCCAAAACTAGCACAGTGGATTGGAATCACGCCCATTCTATCATTTTCTTAGTCAAGGTTCACTCTGAAGACTATAATATTGTACATTGTGCCATACCGAACAAGATTCAAAACCCATTCAAAACCTTATTATCTCATGAGATATACGTCTTTACCCAATGAACTGGAGGGCTATACAATTATGGTTGCACCCGTTATATAATGAAAAAATATGTATGTGCACCAAAATATTATAAAACCATTATTATATCATAATATAATCATATCACAACCCATGTAATGGAAATTTATTTCACAAACATTTCATCATTTTATCATATTATAAAATATAGAAATTAAACATGTTTTATAATGATTTCATCATAACATAATCAAACCAAGGGAAAGAAATGACTTTCATAGAATAACCATTAAATCATTATAATCATAATCTATCCATTAAAATAATGTGGATTGTGTTATAATTTCATATCCTTAGTTAATTATAACAATCCTTGAGGTTTATTCGAATTTATGAAAACTAAATTTAGAAGGACACATGAACCTTTCATTTAGGCCATGAGAAAAATATCCCTTTATATTGACAAAATTTTAACTAAAATAAATGAATATTGTGAAATTTATTTTATTTTGAAAACAACCATGGAAATTTTTTAAGGATTTTTTAAATAAATCAATTTTCATGATCGAAGGAAAATCAATTTATACCATATATGTTAAAAGAAAAAATTTGTTTCATACTATTTTGTAGAAAGTAAAAAATGACTTCTTTGGAAAAATATTCATTAAAAATATTCCATATAAACCATTTTAAATAAATTAAATGTTAATGAGAATAATATTTTTTATACATTTCAATAATTTTTATAAAAAATTCATCCAATAAATTCCGATTTTATAAATAAGTATTAAAAAAGTTCATCAACAAATAAATAAATAAGGTTGTCTTTTCATTGAAAACATTTTCTCAATCATTTTTAGTACAAAAGAGATGAAAATGGTACTAATTAATAATAAATATAGAAATTAAAAAGGTGGAAGAAACTATATGGGGTTAAAATTATAATATCCATGTAATATCCCTTAATGGAAATATATTATAGAGAATCCTGAAAAGTAATGATATTGTAACATAAGCCCTTACTGCTTTAGAAACTTTTGAATCATAAAAACCCTCAATGATGTAACATATAATGAAATAATAAATAAATTTTTTATAATGTTATTTATGATATAACATATAAATGGGGTAGTATATTCACCTCATACTCATAAATAAGAGCATAACACCAAACATGTCTCAATGAAGCAATATTCAGAGAAACAACCCCTACCTCAAGTATTGTCTTACATGGTATGCATTAAAATATCTTGTATAATAAATATATTTTTATTATAGATATATTCCATAAATATATTCATCAAAAAATTATTATTTATAATTTCTTTATAAATTTTAATTATCCTTTAATTAGGATTATCATCATTAAAATGACATTTCAGGTAAAAACTGGTCCATTTTTTATGTATTTTTCTGTTTAATGGTTCCAATACTTTTAATTTGGTCTTGTTATAAAAATATATATAATATTAATCATTCCATAATTATCATACATATTCACAATATACACATTTATAATCATTAACATAAATTTTTGATGAAAAATGAATTATATCACTCCATAGAGATGGTAGTCAGTACGTATACATGATTGATGTTTCCAATTTTTAATGGTTGTAAGAAAATAATGGTAAATAATAATTCATATTTATATGATCTTTTATATATAAAAAATATCAGATATATTAATTAAATTTAATGAAATTAAAATCCATTGAAATTGTAAATGTAAAATGAATCACATCGCTTCGTAGAATTTGCAGTCCTCATACACACAAGGGAAACTTTATCGTTTTCCAACAGATAGAAATGTAAGATGGTAAAAAATATATTATAATATTATAAGAATTATTATTTGAGAAAATAATATATAATTACTATGTCTATCATTGTAACCCACCATGAATGAAGGTGATGGAAAATGAATCATAGCGCTACGTGCAAGAAATGATCTGCACATAGAAGGGTCGATCATTTCATTTCCCATTTGATATAAATGGCGATGGATAATGGTTATAAAATAAACATAATAAAATATTATTATATTTTTGATACATATTTTAATAAATTTTATTATTTACGATAGAAATTAATAAGGTAAATAAATGAGTAAAATAAATGAAATCAGAGAAAATGAATACCCCTTCTTAGAGTCACCACCTTTATATTTTTTATTAAGGACACTTGGGATAGCATATTTAAGAGACAAATACTGTTTGAACATGAATAAAAGGTTTGACAACATTTTTTTAATTGGTTTTTTGAGATAAGTAGCTCAAGGTGGTGTGGGGAATCGAGGTGGTGTGTTGCCCTTTCATTGTGAAGGAAATTACTTAATTTGAATCAATTAAAATGTTTATATATAATAAATAATTTTTCATTTTAAATTGGAAAATTTTTATATATTCATAATCTAGTATGTAATTGAGTCAAAATAAACTCACATAAAAAAATTTAAACTTGTTTAGGTGATTTTTAACCCATATCTCTTTGTTTTAACATCCATTAACCTTTTTGATGATTAAAATGATATCAATTTTTTTACTCGTTAGTGGGAAATAACTTCAAAATAAATTAAAAAGTGACCCATATTTATAGAATTGTAGGTATTATAGGCATTTTCCATTAATATAAACAAATATAATATTTTTATGAATATTAAATCAGTGAATAAATTATTATTAAACAAAATATTCCAATGAAGTTATTTTCTGGAGTATTTAGAATGTTTTACATTAAATAAATGAAGTTATAAATAGAACTAGAGTTTAAAATTTTAACACATCAATAATATTTTATATTTATCTAAATTATTTCTGGATCATAGTAATTCATCCAAATTATATTACTTTTTATATTATGAAAATCATTTATTTAATTTTTCTATTACTTAAACATTCACTATACCAGTGTTTCATAAGAAGTTAAGGTTATAATTCCATAAAAAAATAAAAAATAATTACCATGTTAATAATATTTATTAATATTTTTAATAAAAATTTATAACAAAAAATAAAAACATTTTATTGATATTAAAACAAAGGGAGTGACATTATGTATATATCTATTACATAAAATAATATTAAGGTAATTATAAAAGAAAAGTTGCATGAAATATCCAAAAAATAAAATACAATATGATTATGGTCTATAGTAATCTATAAAATAAAATAAATTCAAGCGTTTTGGATATTTTTAGGCATTATCCCTTAGTTTTATCATGGTTTACCTATTATACTCTTATCGAGGTGATGAAGATTTTCCATGATTAGTATTCATAATGAAAAACATAAATGGTAACTATTTAAAAAATTTGAACCACATGGTTCCAAATATAGTATACAATTTTAGAGATTAAATATATATAAGTGTAAAAATTCATTTTAAATTTAATGGTAAAAAAATAAAAAAAAACAATTTTTAGAAAAGAATGTTTTTAAGACTACAAATAATCTTTTTGAAAAATAAAGTATATTTTTTATTCTTTTTTCAATTAATTATATTATTATAATTAAAAATAATTATTAAATTTATCATCAAATTAAAGACATAATGGTTATTTCCAATTTCTTAACCAGAATAAAATAAATGAGAGCTTAAAAAATAGTAAATATTTACTATTCACATAAAAATAAATATTTTCGAAAGAAATAAAAGAACTCTCTTCAAGATAATATTCAAATTATAATTTATGGAATAATATTAATTTATCAAATAAAACTTTTATAATGTTATGAAATAATTATAATATTCATGAAAACATTTAATAAAAACAATATTTTAGGAAAACATATTTTTGAAGCATAAAACAACATTACTAATAATTGAGTTCTTATTTATTATGAGTTTATACATAAATTTTAATTATTTGAAACCTTTATATATAGTTTTTATAATGTGGTTATCCAAATTCATACCTACTAATTTAATTACTAGGTCTAAATTGATACATTTGAATAATAATATATTTTTAGTCTATCAAAATTCACTTAATGTTTTGTGTTCCCTATTTAGAAATATAACATGCATAATATTTTTTCAAATTAATTTTTTTGGAAGTTATAATTGATATCTTAAATAAAAATTGTAGTTGAACTACATGAATATGTATTTTTCAAAATATATAGTTCAATTATCGATATGCGAACAAGTAATTGTTATATGTTATAAGTTTAATGGTATTAAGAAACCATCGTCAATACTAGTTTGGAAATGGGAGAAAATAACCATGTGTTATATCATCAGCCTTCAAAATACCTATAACTTATATAATTCCATTTTGGTTTCTATTTGTTGTCTAATTAATTTTATATGTTTCATTTCTTCTAAAGAGGTTTACATCACTTGATCAACATTCAAGGTTATTCAAAAAAAGTTGTAAGGTAGCATGGAGTACCACTTTCAATTGCACATGATCAAGAGAAATATTTCATGTAAAATTTGCTGAGAATCCTCCAACAATAATTTTATATAATGAATAAAATTATCAAGACTTTTAATCATATAATATATGGTGGATTTGAAAGGACCATTTAGATATTAGATGATATTCAAAGATAATAATAAATGGATTTCAGTGGGAATTTAGATGAACATCATCATTTGGTTAAATTTTAAATAACAATAGTTCCTAATATAGTCTAAAAATTTAACCACATCAGACTCTATATGGAAAGATATATATAAATTTGACATGCTGGATGAAGGAAGAGAGAGGATGTTATTAATGCCCTATATTTTTGAAGAAATAAGGGAGGTGGTTTAAACCATTCGATAACATATCAAATAAACCCAAAGTTTATAAAAGGGATTTTTTGATAATCATTAATGAAATTTGGAGTGTTATGTTAGTTTAAAAGTATTCCTTCAAATATTTACTTGGTAAATGATTATCATAATTGTTAATATGGAAAATATTATCCCAAGATAAATTTCTCCCACTGAAATTCTTGATCAAGTAGGGATGGTAAATTATCACATAACAGCTCCAAAAAACCTCTACCAGGTGCTTGATGACTTCCCTGCATTACATTTTAATAATTATATAAATGATCCAGTAGTTGAACAAATATTATAAGTTATTAAATTTGAACATGATTTCACATTTGAGAAATATACTTTGGAGATCATAAATCATTGAAATAATGTGTTTTAAAATAATACCACAAACCCGTGAACAATTTTTAAACCAAAAAAAATGTTTAACGAAGCTATATGGGAACCTGAAGATGAAACAAGGAAAAAGTACCATCATTTTTTTATATAAGTAATAAATTTTCGGGGGTGAAATTCCTTTCATGGTGTATAATATATCACCCAAATCTTAAAATGAAAAATTTTCATTTAATGTAAAGATGTATTTTCCTAAAAAACATTATAATAAATTGATAATTTATTTATTTATTTATGGTAGGTAACTAAAATAAAAAATATTGATACATCAAAAATTAGCTAAATGAAACATAGTTAGAAAAATTACAATACGAATAACACTATATATAAATAAAAAAAATATTAAAATATTTCTCATCTCAGTTTTCTTTGAAGGTCATAATGTTGATCATAACTACATAAAGAATAAAAGGATTTATAAAGGTTTTATAATTGAAATTAGTAGATGAGATGAATGAATTTTTTGAAGTATGAAAGTTTTTATTTAATAATACAATGTGAGCATTATATATATGGTCATTTGAATTAAATAGTAACTGATATAATCTGACGGTTGGGATTATAATTCCATTGAGAGTATCAGTATAAAAATAAACATTTGATAAGATAAATTATAATTTTTTGGATTTTTTATTCTATTAAAATGTGATTTTTATAATATATCTGTTGAATTTGTGGGTATAAATAGAAGTAATTACATTATGAAATCTATATAACAAAGAGAAAAATGGAATCTAGTACTATAAATCATCATTGTGGGGATAAATTATATGAGGTTTTTAATTTTTCTTGAATTAGTATGGGTTTCCCAAGACCAAATCCAATATTCACTTCAACAATTAAAATTGTGTGAAGTCATCTGTGGGAGAAGTTCATGATTATTTAAATCTCCATAAGATCCAAGTCAGGTGAATCACCATCTATGATGGGAACTATTTCTTATCGTACCCTTAGGTGATATATGGATGTCTTGAGTGGTATTGTAAGTTGAATTTAAAAGTATATAATCAAGTAATTATTAATATAATAAAGGATATATATATTTTTTCAATATTACCCATAGTTTTATTCATTTTTCCTCTATAATCATGTTTAAATTTATTATATAGATATACCAAATTTTTAATTAGGTTAATGGGAACCCTTATAAAGACCAAAATACACTAAATAAGAGTGTTTTTTAATATAAATTTATTTAAAAAATAAAATTAATATTATGTAAATAAATAATCAATTTTAATGAATCCATAATAAAATAATTTACTGTTTAATAGATATATTTTTCATCAAAGTGTTTTTTGACTATATAGAATATTTATCTTAATAAGCTAAATTAATCACTACTAAAAAATTATTTTAATGAATATTATTGATAATATATATAATAAAATAAATTAAAATTCAAATAATTTTTATTAAATTTTATGCAATAAAAATAATTTCAATTTTATGATTAAAATATAATTTTCTAAAAAAATTAAATTCCTTATGTGTACTTATGTCAGTTTTTTATTACCTTCGAAATTTTAATATAGGAAAATGGATTTCATATTTGTAATAAAAATTTCCAAATTATGTAATAAGTTCAACATCAATTTTTGGAATAAAAATAATTTATTAGGGTAAAAATCGGGTTGTCATAGTTATTGCAAAATGAGGCAAAGGATTAAATTAAGAGAAAAGTCCAGAAATATCAAAAAACATTATCTCTAAATATATTAATGAAGAAATTATCAAGCTTACCATATATTTTCTCGATTATTTTCTCAAATTGGATCCACATTCGATGAAAAATTACTGTCCTTATTCTTTAACAAATGGGAAATTTTGAGAAATCCACTTATTCTAACTTATAAAAGATCCAATCCTATACCTACCTCAATGAACTACTTTACATTAATTATCTCTTGAATACATTAAAAAATTCCCCCCGTAAAAAATATTTTTCATTGTTTGAAATATCTAGTGACAAGGATTCCCATATCATTCATTTGAATGAGGATCTATAAGAAATGATTTAAGTCTTCAATATATGTGTTATCCACTCTATAAACATTTTAATTATTCTTTAATCCACATATTATTCAATATATTATCATTTTAATAACATTTTTTTGAATCAATTATTGTTATAAATAAGGGATATAATATCTATAAACTAACATGGTCTTATTCATTCATTAGGAATAATGTGTTCTTATTTGGGTGTAGTTGGGGGCCTACCAGAGTAGTAAGTAACCCATAAATCGTGAAACAAAACCATATTTAAATATTGGTTGTAGTGAGATACCATGGTACCGTATTAGTATTGTAACAATTTTGTAATGCAAAAACTATTGTAGGTATTTTGAAAAGGTTATTATGCATAAAAAATTGGGATTTTAGGATATTTATATGTAATTCATTCCATAAGGAATCTGATCCACATATGTTGGGGATAATCCAAACTAAGTGGAGTGTATAAAAATGAAGTGGTGGGCACTAGAAAATCAGTAGAATGTAGTGTGATCCTTGAGGAAGATACCGTAGGGACCTAGTTTTTATTGACCACTGAGAGTGTAGAGTGGAATTATTTGTTTCTTTTCATGAATCCTTTTTTTCAATTCAATCTATGAATTATGTTAGGTGTCATGAACCAGCCCCGGTCACCCCAAAATAGGCGCCCGAGTTGATCCGTGGCATGGAACGAGGGTATTACTGATCCCCTTGGGCTAGAAGCTAGTGTTAGGGATCATTAGAGTAGACAAGGGAAAAATTTCACCAAAATATAATAAAGTAAACAAATAGCACAAAGAAATGGAAATCCCAATATACATTTATATAAATTAAATTGAACAAAATTTATACCAGAAACTGAAAATACAACTGAACTAAACAACTCAACCAACCAAACCTAACAACCTACTAACTCCATGTGACCCATCAGGTCACTCTTCACCAAAATGATCCCACATATCTCATGGAGATCAAACTCATGTTGAAACATGCACAAGGGATAAAAACATAAAATAACTATAGCAGGGAGTATTAAAACTCATTAGGCTAGCTCAGTAATCTATTCAGAATTCACATTCATTAAAATAAAGAAAACATCCATTTCCAAGTTTGAACTACAATATATAAAAGTATGGCTTTCTACATTATTACTTAAAATAAAAGTACAACTCATTTCCCTTATTTATTTCCAAAACTAGACTCATTTCAATAGTGAGAAATTAGAATTTTAAAGGGGAAGGTGATTCTTGCATTATCAACATTCAAAAAGTTAATAAAAAAAATTATTTGAAAACCATTTTCATAACCCATATTAAAATCATCCCATCACATTCCATGAAAAACAATGCACGGGAGGGAAAATAGTAATCTTATGATAAGGGTAATGTAGAAATATATACAAGCATTTCAATCAAACCCGCAAGAAACTAAAAGATGATATACATGGGTGATCCTAGGAGATCAAGAGAAATCCATAGGACACTAATACCGGAGACCTCATCCCTATTTACATGTCACAAACAATGAAATAAAAATGCTCAATATGATTGTCCACCCATTCTTAGGGAAGGCCGGGGGAAAATCTCCTAACAATAAACCCAATATATCGACCCACTATGGGACATTGGTCAGTACCATAACATACCATGGTAGAAATCATTCATACTATTCCCTCAATATTCCAAGTTTCCATGTCTCATTTTTTTAATGGGATGAGCCAACTTATTCAAGCTGATCATCCAATCACAACATATATAGTAGTAATAATCCACAACAGGCCTCACCATGAGTCCCCCCCAAGGACAAATATTATGCCTCAATATTAGAAGATCATAAAGGGTTCCAACCAAGGAACCATTAAAATAGAACCTAGGGATTCTAATATAAGTACATGCCGACCATTCCATGTCAACAAGGCATGAGAAACATCCATTGGAGGTTCTTATAACAAACACTTTTCATCATTTTCACAAAGTGGTCAAATAGGCCCTTAAACATTTCCCACAAAACTAGCTTTGAACAATAATGCAACCCATCCTTAAAATAGGTATCAATAACACTATTACCATGTAAAATAATTTATAAAACTCTGTCAAAAAATTTCCATCTCACTTTAAACAAAAACCATTTTCTACAAAAATGCCAATCGGGCCACAATTCATCATCCCTCGCCCATCGATATCAAAAGACAAATACACAATTATTTTAACATAAAACCCTATAAAATTTATTTCATGAATCCAAAAATAAACATTACACATGCTACATATTTTTAACAAATCCAAACCACACTTTACATTCCGTAGTCTACTCAGAAAATCCAACCAGGCATTTTATTGAACCCATGGTGAGCACTATTTATCATAACAGTTCCATTTCTCATACAACAAGGTGTAACACACCCTTTTCACACCATTAAATTTAAACCAATGATTATAAATTGATATTTATTAACTAATAATGGTGAAAAAATCATGAAACTAATGATTCTTAAATTAAAAATGGTGAGTTCATGTGAAACCTACCTCAAATCCCCAACGAAATGGAAACACCCTCCCTGAATCTCCCACACCATATTCCAAAACCCTAGATCTATGAATACCAACACTAAAAGAACAAAATCCGCATAAACAATAATGTGAAGACATAACCCTATTTCATGAATTACCATGGGACAAGGGAAAACCATGAAATAATGGAAGAAGAAGGAAGATGGAAGAGAGGAGAAGAGGAAAGGGAAGGAATTGATAATGAATCACTATCCTTAAGAAATCATCCAAACACTGACAAAAAATGATGTAGAACGAAGGCGTAAGAGTCTCTAGTCAATATCTAACTAGTATGGCACCATTTGGTATGTTTAATCAACTTAATCAGTATTTTAGTTTAAACTTCATTAAGCCCGTAAGTGGATGCACGGTTTTAGTGAGCTGTTTTGTAAACCATGCACATACCGTGCGAGGGTTACTGGAAATATTCTACGACTTGTAGTTTTAGGTTTCATATTTTGGTGAAACCGTGCTCAAACCATGAAACCCCCAAAATTGGCCAAAAACCCCAAACGACACCCCAACAGACTATAAGAAACCCACCCAATGACCCTTGAAGGATTTAAAGAAAATCTAGTGACACCGTAGGTGTCATAAAATCCACCCCATGAGCCTTTCTCCCTACATGAACCAAGGTCCAAATAAGAGGTAAATATTTGAAAATGAAAATACTTCAAAACCGAACAACCATCACACCCATAACCTAAGAAATGATCGGGATTCCCATCAAACCAAAACATAAACCCAAACATGAAAAAACTAGGGTGACAATTCTGCCCACCATTAATGATTTTCGCACCTAGAAAGCCCAAAAAACATTAAGATGATTGATCAACACCTAATGATTCTATATTAACACAATAAAAACTTTTAAACAAGAAAAACTCACTCCCAAAAAAATTTACATAAGCCTCTTTCCAAAAACAAAAAACAATTCTAAACTACTTCCTAGGGATTGACAGAAAAGATCAATCCATTTCATCCACAACCAAGCTAACAACCAGATTGTTGGGCCTTCTCCCCAAGATCCCAATGATCACCCCAACCAAAGAGCACTCTCATAAGTAAATGATTTCAAGTGTGTCCAAAATGGACTTCCCACTATTAATAAATGACTATCACTCAAAAAATTCTTAGGGCGAAACTCCACGAGACCCGTAGTGGGTCTCCCCCCATTAAGAACAAACGATCAAACAATAATTTGAAATGATCTAGAATTGGTCCTCTCCCATAAAGGCCCACTAAAACATCCCCACAACAACATACCAACCTAATCTAAGAGGAACATAACATGGACATTTAAACCACCCACTCTCAAATAGAGGGGAATAGAACTGGGCCAACATTTTCTGCATGGATCAAAAACCCCTACCACTCATGGAATATAGGGAAGGGGCCTAATTCATAGACCACTGAAACCATAATAGAAAACTACCCAACACTCAACTACAATGAATAGATAAAATTCAAACCACACCGGATTCATGTGGGTGTTCTACATAGGGAAATTGATCAAAAAATCACATTTGAGAAGGCATATTCATACACATTGTGTGAGGGGTAAGTCCACCACGATCTTTAAAACCTGGGGGCATCACTCATTGATAGATAATCCATAATAGGAATACTGATATTGCCTTACCATAATGGTATAGGAAAAAACTTAAACAGACTTCTAAAACCTCTATGATTCCTGACTATGTGCTTGCTTCACTCTAAGACCTATGGTCAGAGATATTATGTGTGAAGCGTTTAATAACTTTCAGTTAGAAACTGATAATCTATAACGACACAAATTTTCATTAATGGAAATACCTCTTGATCTAATTAAATGTATCTTTATTTAAAATGTTTATATAAAATGACAACTTCATTGGTATTATGTTTTTGGATTTTAAAATACTATTACAAATTGTGACCGTTTCTAATATAATTTTTGGACAGTGATCACATGATTAGTATAAATATAGGGCTTTAACAAATCCAATTTACTCAGACAAATGAAGCGATTTCCTCATCCAGTAGACATGCCCCATACGAATACCATTTGTCAGATCTCAGAAAATATGTGGTGTCATAGGGCTTCGCTCTTGACCAAGCTCAAGCTGAGCTTGAAGACGTTAAGCTTGAGAGGAACCACCTATGGGAGAAGTGGAAGTTGATAGAGACTACCACCTGAGCGATGTTATCTGAGCCACCCCAACAGTCTGTCACCATCGCACACCTTACCATTTGGTCTTATGAAGGTTTTTAATGGGTTATTTAACAAGACCCTAGTACTATGCTTATGTACATTATTTTTGTATATAATAATGAATTAACTTTAATTTTAATATTGTTACCTTGTAAATAGTTTTTAAAGAAAAAATAGTATTTTTAGGTAATGTTCAACAAATAAATCTATTTTGATGAATTAAAGAATTTTTGAATTAAATAATATTATAATAAAATACTATTAATATTATTAAATTAATTTTTCTTAAATATAGATGATCTTATAATTTTATCAATGCAATTTTAATTTTTATTAAGGTTTGAAAGCCATTTTTGACAAAACACATGAATTTTCGATAAATGTCAGTTTTTATTTTAAAACTAAAAATTAACATATTTAGAAAATTATTTAGATAAAATGAATATTATTTCTGGAATCAGGATTTTGAAATTATCTAATGGTGAATTTTTCATAATTTTCCGAGACAGTCAAATTTTTGGGTAAAGATTAAATACCATTTAAATATATAATGTGATTTACAACATCATAATGACCTAATAGTGATGTAATAAAATAATATATACTTTATGTTCGTCCAATATATGTTTCACCAATAAAATAATGTGATTTTGAGTTTTTTTGATTTATTTTAAAAAGCTTTAGTGGTCCCTTAAAGACATATTAAACATTTTGTCTTTTTAAATTGTTTTCCTTGGGAGTGTGACCCACCTCCACATAAGAAACCCCTTTATTTTAAGAAGTTCGGACTTTGGCCTTATAAAATATTGTTTTCCACTTCCCTTTTCCAAAAAAAATGGTCTAAAATGATGGGATGGTTTGTGGTTTGGATTAGTTTAATGTGAGGTTTCCCAAACCTAAATAATAAAGAATTCACTCACCTTTCTTATATAAATCTACCCATGATGCCACTTCCTCCTCACTAAAATCCATTGTATTTCGTCCAAAATATGTAATACTCTCTCTATAATCCTTCCAAGGTGCCTTAAGCTTCCAAGAATCCTCTCTTAATCCTCTCTCAAGCCTTTGGAATCACACATCCAAGATATGGTTTTTCTTCCTTTCTCTTTTTGTCCAAAATTATTTAAATTTTTATGCCCTTTTAATTTCAATTATAAATGTTGGGGTGTGGTTTTTCACCTCCCCTATACTTCCCTCTTTATTTTTTAATGATTTTAGACACCTTTCCCTCTCATTAAATGCCTCCCATGTAGACCTGTTACTATGCCGAAATTTCGAAAGGAATTTTTCTCTCCTCATTTACATTCATGAAATTCTTTTGTATCATGAATCTAAATTCCATTAATTTTTTTGGGACATATATCTATATGACCCCCTTGATTTTCATGTCATGTAAATATTATGAGACACCCATTTATCTTTCATCAACCATTTTTAGGAGTTCTTATGTCACGACGTTATGCTGCCAAAATTGCACCACACTTTTCAGGGCCAAAGTCATTGTGAAGTGAATACCATGACCATTTCTCTATCAAGGGTATTAACCTTTATGAACATTTACATATTTTTTAAAGATTTTCATGTACATATTCCACATTCGTTTATTTTTTAATAAATTATTGTGTTGAATGATTCAGTGTTTTATGATCTATTTGGCACACTTATGCATGAAATGAAATGTTTAAGAAGGGCACACCGTTATAGTGCTCCAATGAATTGGGTAAAGTATAGTATCATGATACTTCATGTGCAATGGGTGTTAAATCATGCTAATTTAAGTGCAACGAGGGTTTACTTGTGATCCATGTGCAATAGGGGTATACTAATTCTCTATGTTTAATGAGCCTTGGCACATTCTAATTCCATGTTAAGTGTTGTTGCCACATTTCCATGTTATGATTACCATGCTTTATCATGCCATTATGTTTATTCTTCTCTTGGGATCTATTGGTATTCCTATTGTGTAACATGTATTTTATTCCTCATGTTATTCCATGATTAATCCCTTACTAGGCTTTATAGCTCACTATTTTTTTATGCACGTCCTCAGGTTGTCCCATTCTATGCTAAGTATGAGGGAATATAGTGGTCACATAAAGGAAGTTTTCAATAAAGATGTTATTTTTAATGTTTTAAGTTGTTATGTAATGATCCTAATCCCCAAAGACACTAGACCTCTAAATATTCTATGTTGTATCAAGTGAAGTTTATGTAATAAATTATGTTTAATTGTGTAATAAAAAACAGGGTTGTCATAGTTGTTATCAGAGGATAGGTTTAGTTATTTTGGGATTAGGATTAGAAAACCCTAGTAAATCCTTAGAGACAGGACTAAGTATAATAAAATAATCCCTGTGTTTTGGTGAGTATTGAGTAAGTGGTTTATTGAGCAAGTACATCCCTATCTGGATAAGAGTAGTTAGAGTCGGCTCAAGTACAGATGTATCCTAGGGGTAAAACACAAAAACCCTGCTTTGAGCTAGACTCGAATGAGAACTGGTGCACAAAAACGGGCCTTGTTGCACTATTTTTTACAACACTCTCGGGGGATATTCTTTGGTAAATTCACAAGATTTGAATGAACCATTATTAAGGGATGAAAAATTTCCCTAAGAATATTTGTTAGAAAGTAGACCATAAATAACATAGACTGAAGCCAATAAATTCATATGTTAAGGAAATAAAAGTTATTTATAAGTTATCAGTATTGTCCTTGGATTACCCTTTATGTGTTACCCCTAACTTTCCTTTTATTCCCTCCCTTGGCTGGTAATAGGTGAACTCAATCTAACAACCGATGTGAAGATCAATGTGATTACTATGCTATTGAGATGCCAAATACAATGAGAGTGGGAATCATGAGCTTTGTCATGATTCTCTCTCATCTAACTCAAGATTTGAATAGAAACATGAGTCAAGAGGAAAGTTCAACCCCCCCCAGAATGAATAAGTTGCTATTGAGATCTTCATGAGACAAAGGTATCCTATTTTCAAGGGATCGTCTAATCCCTCAATCACTAAATAATGGATCAACTCGATTGAAAAGATCTTCTCCATCCTTAAATGTTCTAAATAAGAGAAGGTTCTCTTAGATGCTTACTGTATAAAGGGTGAAACTGATCAATGGTGGGAGTTGATCAAAAATACAAAGCCTAAGGACGAGATCGAGGCGTTGGAATGGAAGTATTTCCAGAAGATGTTTTTTCGATAAATATTTTCCACTCACCCTCCGGATTAAGATGAAAAGGGAATTTCTTTCCTTTAAGAAAAAATATGAAGAATCTATTAGAGAGTATGTGGAAAAAATCACAAGGATTTCAAGATAAGCTTCCGACATTGTCATTCCCCCCGAATGCAAGGTTGACCGCTTCTTTGGTGGGATGGAACCTAGTATGCGGAAAGCACCGGCGATCCGTTACTTCGACAGCTATGAGGAAATTGTCTGATGTACCCTCAAGGTAGAAATGGAGATCAAAAAATATCATGGGTATCATGGGGATAAGAAGCATAAGGTGGAATTAAATGGTGGTGGTATGATGGATAAATCCAACGGTTCTAAGAAGATCCAACACCCCACTTTCCATAGGTGTAGAAAGAATCACCCCAGAAATTTCCGAAAGGGGACGAGAAAATGTTTTAGGTGAGGAATATAAGGGCACCTGGCTATTAAATATCAGAAAGAAATACCAATGGCTGCGACATAGGAGAAGAATACTCTGTTAGAACCTCAATTCATTGTTAATTGATACAACTGCAAAAAACCAGGGCATCTTGCAAATCAGTTCCCTAAGCCAATGGTTTTCAGAGGCAACCGACAACCTCCAAGGAAGCAAGGGAAAGATTTTTCCATCACTATTGCCGAAGTGAACCCGAACAAAAAAGTGGTGATAGGTACGCTAGTTATTCATTCAAGAATAGGAAACATACTTTTTTATTTGGATTATAAACATTCTATTATATCGCAAAAGTTTAGTATAACTATCCCAGCACCACCACAAATCATGGAAGTGAAGATGTTGGTGAGTATGGAAAATAGGGCAATCATTGCATCCCATGAATATAACTCCTCCCCTATCTTAATATGTGGATTAAACTTCTTGGGAAAACTCTTCATACTCCCTCTAGTGGATCTTGATGCAATTCTTGGCATGGATTGTCTTTTCTTATATAGAGTCAACATAAAATTCTATGAGAGGGAAATCACTCTCCATGTGGAGAATCAAACCCCCAATTCTTTACAAGTGCAAGGAGGAAGATGAATTTTATTTAGCTACATCATCTCAAGCGTGGATATTACTACCCAATGAGCATGTGTATCTAGCTCAGATGATTGATTATAAGGAGGCAACCATCCTAGAAGACATGCCAATTGTGAGGGAATTCACTGAAGTGTTTCTAGAGGAATTTCCTGGTATTCATCCTAGAAGTGATGTTGAATCTCAATTGATGTTATACCTGGGGATTTTCCAACATAAAAGACTCCGTATAGAATGGTTGTTGTAAAGCTTGAGGAGATGAAGAAACAACTACATGAGAATCTAGATAAATGGTTTATATGCCTAAGTACTTCACCATGGGGTGCACCAGTCCTCTTCGTCAAGAATAAGGATGGTTCAATGTTCCATTGCATCAATTATTGTGAGCTTAACAAAATCACGATAAATAAAAATTATCCTCTCCCATGAATTGATGAATTGTTTGATCAGCTGCATGGATACCAATACTTCTCCAAGGTGGATTTTCAGTCGGGATATTATCAAGTAAGGGTGAAGAAGGAAGATATCCACAAGAATACTTTTCTTACAAGATATGTGAAATATAAATTCATAGTAATACCGCTTGTACTCACTAATGCTCTAGAAATATTCATGGACTTGAATAATAGAGTCTTTAGGGATTACCTTGACAAATTTTTGGTAGTCCTTATAGATGATATTCTGATATTCTCCAAAAACAAGAAGGATCATGAGGAGAATCTAAGAACTATACTAGAGACCTTGCGAAAGGAAAAGCTCTTTGAAAAGTACAACAAGTGTGATTTCTGGTTGAAGGAGGTCTCATTCTTGGGCCATATCATCACAAGCAATTGGATATCTGTGGATCCATCCAAAATAGATGCAATTAAGGGATGGTTGAGGCCAACATCGGCAATGGATAACCATAGCTTCTTGGGGTTAGCTGGATATTATCGAATATTTGTGAGAAATGTCTCATGATTATCCAACCCTCTTACCAAGATAAAATGGATTGGAGTAATGTTTTTTGGGAGTGATTAATGCGAAGAAAGCATCAAGGAGTTGTAAAAGAGGCTTATCATTGTGATCGTGCTCAATTTAAGCACAAGTGGAGAAATTTTTATGGTATTTAGTGATGCATTGAAGAAGGGAATAGGATGTGTGCTGATACAAAATGACGAAGTCATTGCCTATGCTTCAAAGCAATTGAAAATTCATGAATAGAACTATCCAACACATGACCTCGAGTTGGCTGTAGTGATCTTCACTTTGAAAATTTGGCGGAATTATCTCTTTGGGGAGAAGGGTGTAATATATACAGACCAGAAAAGCCTCATGTATATATTGACACAGAAAGAGTTGAACATGATCCAATGAATATGATTAGAGATTACCAAAGACTATGACTGCTCAATCCCTTACCACCCTAAGAAAGTGAACACGGTGGAAGATGCCCCATGTAGAAAGGACCCAGTTATTCTATCGTTGATGAGAATTGAAAAGGATTCAATCTTATTAGATTTGATAAAGATGGACATGGGAATCCTAAAGAAGGGAAGATCATCAATCCTTTCAGAAATTATTTCTCAACTATCACTTCTGGAAGGGTTAAAGGATGCTCAATACGATGATATGGGAATTCATGAAAAAGTGGTAGCTATTGGAAAAGGGAAATTCTTGGAGTTTAATGTTAATGAAGAAGTAATTGTGAGATTTGGGAAAATAAAATGTATTCCATAATGTCCAGAGCTGAAGAAGGAACTTTTGGGTGATGCAGATAGTATAAATTTCTCTATTCACCCAGGAAACACAACGATGTATCGAGATCTCCAAGAGAATTATTGGTGAGATAATATGAAGAAGGAGATAACTGAATATACATCAATGTTCCTGGTGTGTCAGCAACTGAAGGTAGAGAGGAATATGTCTTAGGAGATGATGCAACCATTTCCTATACCAGAATGGAAATGGGAGAACATCACCATGGACTTTGTCACCGGACTTCCAAAGACATCCAAAGGCAACAATGAAATCTGGTTTGTTTTGGATTATCTTACAAAGGCCACACACTTCATTGCAATTAGGGAGTATTTCTAATTGGATCAATTGACACATATACATATTAATGAAGTGGTAAGGATTCATGAAGTACCACTCTCTATTGTGTCTGATAGTGATTCAAGATTCACCTCTATGTTTTGAAAGAGTCTTCAACATGATCTAAATATTGAACAGAACTTCAGTATGTCCTATTATCTGCAAAACTGATGGTCAATCCGAGAAGACTATCCAAACACATGAGTAAATGTTGAGAGCATGCTCAATGGAATTTAAAAAAGTATGGGATCAACATCTTCCTCTGGTTGAGTTATCTTATAATAACAGTTTCCACTCGAGCTTCCAAATGGCACCATATGAAGCCCTTTTTGGGAAAAGGTGCAGAACACCGGTGTGTTTGGATGAGGTCAGTGAGCGTAAGCTGCATGGACCATAAATGGTCGAAGAAATGGTGGAGAATGTGAAAACCATTGAGCAACATATCATTGTAGCCCAGAGTCGACAGAAGAGTTATACAAATGACCATCGGTGAGACCTTGAGAATAATGTTGGAGACATGGTATTTCTATGCATATATATATGGAAGACAGTCATGAGGTTTGGAAAGAAAGGGAAGTTAAGTCCAAGGTACATCGCCCCCTTAGAGATTCTTGAACGTGTCATGGTTGTGGCCTATCAACTAGCACTTCCACCTACCATGGACAAAGTACATGATGTCTTTTATGTATCCCTCTTAAGGATGTACATACCAGACCCTTCACATGTACTCTATTTAGAGGTGGTATAGTTAGAGGATGAACTTTCTTATGAGGAGTAACCAGTGAAGATCTTAGATCGTAGAGAAAAAGTTCTACCAAATAAGACAATGTCCCACGTCAAGGTGTTGTGGAGAAACCACAAGTTTGAAGAAGCAACGTGGGAATCAGAGGAAATGATGAAGCAGAGCTACACAAATCTATTTTAGTGTTGCAAAAGGTAATTGCTTGGGGGAAATTTCATAAGGGGGGGGGGAATTTTGTAATGACACAAACTTTCATTAATAGAAATCCCTCTTGATATAATTAAATATATTTTTATGTAAAATGTTTATATAAAAAGTCAAATTTTTTGGTTTTATGTTTTCTGATTTTAAAATATTGTTATGAATTGTGACTGTTGCTAATATAGCCGACAAACTATGATCACATGATTAGTATAAATATAGGTCTTTAAAAAATCCAATTTACTCAGATAAAGGAAGCGATGGCCTCGTCTAGTAGACGTGCCCCATTCGAATCCCATTTGTCAGAGCTTGGAAAGGAGGTGGTGTCATTGGGCTTCGCTCTTGACCTAGCTCCAGCTGAGCTTGAACACGTTAAGCTTGAGCGTAACTACCTATGAGAGAAGAGGATGTTGATAGAGATTACCACCCGAGTGATGTTATCTGAGCCACCCCAAGAGTCTGTCACCACAACTAGAAAAATGGACTATTACCACGGTTCAAAATTGTGGCAATAGGGCCCAAAACCTTTTCCATAGCCTATGGCCATGGGTTTTCACAATTGTGGGTTCTATCGTTGTGGCAGTAGGGTCTGACCTATGGCCACAGTTTTAACCGTGGCAATAGGTGGCCTAGTTCCACGGTTTTAAAAACCGTGGCCATAGGGATCTCTACTATTAACCACGGTAGTTGACCTAAGGCCACAGTTTTAACCATGGAAATAGGTGGCCTATTTCCACATTTTTAACTGTGGCTATATCCCTAGTAATCTGTGGCAATAGGTGACCTATTTCTATATTTTGAACCAGGGATATAGCCCAAAAAAACCATGGAAATAGCCTAAAAATAATGTTTGTCTAGCCAGATTTGATCCCAGAACCTTCCTTTCACATTCCAGCAACCTAACCACAACACCACCAAGACTTTTTTGTATATACATATATAATTTTTTATATATATTATTAAAAACGGGGGTAGTATCCTAAAAAACATGGAAATAGTTCTTCTCACCATTTTTTGGAGGGATTTTTTTCTCCCTCCCAAGTGTGGGAGACCTATAACCATGTTTTTCAAAACTGTGGCTATAGCTTTTCGAAAAAAGGAATATAGCTACAATTTTAAAAATTGTGGCTATAGGCCACATAACTGTGGCCATAGGTTTGGGCTATAGCCACAGTTTTGAAAACCATGACTATAGCCCATAAAAAAGACCTATAGCCACGATATTAAAAATGTGGCTATAGGCCACATAACCCTGGCCGTAGCCACCTATAGCCATAATTTTAAAACCGTGGCAATAGGTCTGTGGTCGTAGACTATTTTTCTAGTAGTGCACCATCGCACACCTCACCCTTTGGTCTTATGTGGGTCTTTTAAGGGGTTATTTAACAAGACCTAGTACTATAGTTATATTTATTATTTGTTTTATATAATAATGAATATACTTTAATTTTATTATTGTTACCTTGTAAATAGTTTTTAAATCACTAATAGTGTTATTAGTTAATGTTCAACTAAGAAATATATTTTGATAAATTAGTAGATTTTTTAATTAAATAATATTTTAATAAAATATTATTACAGTTATTAAATAAATTTTTATTAAATATAAGTGATCGTATAATTTTATGCATGCAATTGTAATTTTTATTAAGGTTTGAAAGCCATTTTTGTCCAAACCCATGAATTTTTGATAAATGTCGTTTTTATTTTAAAAGTTAAAATTAACATATTTAGAAAATTATTTAGATAAAATTAATATTATTTCTAGAATCATGATGTCGAAATTATCCAATGGTGATTTTTTATAATTTTCTGATATAGTCAAATTTTCTGGTAAAAATTACATACCGTTTAAATATATAACGTGTTTTATGACATCCTAATGATCCAATAGTGTTGTAATAAAATACTATAAAAATTATTTTCGGGCAATATATGTTTTAAGAATAAAATAATGTGATTTTGGGTTTGATTTATTTTACAAATATTTAGTGGACCCTTCAAGATTTATTAAACATTTTGTCTTTTTAAATTGTTTTCCTTGGGAGTGTGACACACCTCCACATAAGAATCCCCGTTATTTTAAGATGTTCAGAATTTGTCCTTATAAAATATTTTTTCCACATACATTTTACAAAAACCATGTACTGGTTTGTGGTTTGGATTAGTTTAATGTTAGGTGTCCCAAACCTAAATAATAAAGAATTCCCTCACCTTTCCTATATAACCCCAGCAATGCTCCAACTTACTCCTCACTCAAAGCCTTTTTAGTTCATCTAAACTCTGACCTACTCTCTCTAGAATCTTCCCAAGGTGCCCCAAGCTCCCAAGAAGCCTCCCTCAAGCCTCTCTCAAGCCTTTGGAAGCACACCTCCACGTAAGGGTTTTTCTTCCTTTCTCTTTTTGTCCAATATTTTTAAATTGTTATGCCCTTTTAATTTCAATTATAAATTTTGGAGTATGGTTTCCCTGCTCTCCCATACTGACATATTTATGTTTTAATGATGGGAGACCCCTTTCTCTCTGATTAAATGCATGTCATGTACACCCGTTACTAAGCTGAAATCCAGAAAGTAATTTCTCTCTCCTCATTTACATTCAAGAAATTCTTCTATATCATGAATCTAAATTCCATTAAATTTGTTGGTACATGTATCTATATTACCCCCTTACTATCCATGTCAAGTAAAAATGAAGATACACCCCTTTCTCTCTCATCAACCATTTTTATGAGTTCTTATGCCATGTCGTTATACTATCGAAATTGCACCGTGCTTTTCCAATCAGAAGTCATTGTGTAGTGAATATCAAACCCATTTCTCTATCAAGGGTATTCACCTTTATGAACATATACATATTGTTTAATGAGATTCATGTATGTATTCCACATTTTTTATCATGGAATAAATGATTATGTTTAATAATTCAATGTTTTATGATAGTGTGGCACAATTATGCATGAAATGAAATGTTTAAGAAGGGTGCGCCCTTATAGCGCTCTAATTCATTGGGTAAAGTATAGTATCATGATACATCATGTGAAATGGGTGTTTACTCATGGTAATTCAATTTTAATGAGGGTTTACTCGTGATCCATGTGCAATGAAGGTTTACTCATGCTCCATGTACAATGAGCCTTGGCTCATGCTAATTCCATGTTAAGTGTTGTTGCCACATTACCATGTTATGATTACCATGATTTATCATGCCTTTATGTTTATGCTTCTATTAGTATCTATTGGTATGCCTATTGTCTAACATGTATTTCATTCCTGATGTTATTCCATGATTAATCCTTTACTGGGCTTTATATCTCACCCTATTTTTATGCATGTCCTTAGGTTATCCCATGCAATGCTAAGTAAGAGGGAATGTAGTGGTCATGTAATGGAAGTTTTCAATAAAGTTGTTGTTTTTTATGTTTTAAGTTTTTATGTAATGTTACTAAACCCCACAAACAGTAGACTTCTCAATATTCTATGTTGTATCAAGTGATGTTTATGTAATAAATTATGTTTAATTGTGTAAAAAAAGTAGGGTTGTCATATAATCCCTAACTGAAACACCTTCTTTTAGTGGAACAGGAATCCACCTAAACATCCTAAGTATAAAAAAAGTACAAAGACACATAATGAAACTCACTTCCTCAAACATCACACTTTTACCCAAATAGGGGATAAGGATACACACCCCCATTCTCCTTTACTCTTAACGAGGAGTATAATGAACATAATACATGGTGAAACACACCAAACATCACTAATCACAACCTCTATAACCGAGAGAAATATCATAATTGATAAACACTTTAAATCTAACCCAAAAATCTCTTTACTCAAACTAATGGGATGAGGCATGATTCTAAGAGGCCGATTTAACAATTCAAATGAATCCTTAGGTTGATCAACCAGAAATCATGCTAATGGAGAACTATCCATATCCACATAAAAAAATAAAACAATTATTTAGGGACCCACTAAACATTTCTCCAAAACTGATACTCCAGTAAGATCCCTTCTCAAGACACAACAACAATATCACTTTTGGATTATGAGGAAGCATACCGAATAAACGAAACATCGAAGAAATGGATAACAAATCCACAAAACCATAATATTATAAAAACAACACAATTATTTAGATTAATAAATGTTTGAAAAACCATCTAACTTGGTGGATTTTCATAGTTACCAATGGTGTTCCACTATGTCTCACTAACATCCACATTTTTGTGCCACCATGGGCACCTAATCACCATTCCATACTAGAAATCCGTACATATTCTATGTAAAACCATGCATGTGAACATCTATGAAAACACCAAGGATAAAACAAACATCATCATTTTACAAGACAGATCATTCAACCTATTTCAAAAATCATGTATCTTCCAAAGCCACACTACCCACCAAGTCAAAAACTGTTTTCATATTTGACAAATCTTTTTCCATCATCTCGAAATACCACATTTAATCAAGAAATATTTTATTAAAAACCCATTCCATTTTATTTAATACAAATTCCAAAACAAATTTTGTTATTCCAAATTTCCTTTTACTATTTTCAAAAAATCACTGATGAATATTTTTGATAAACTGTTATCCCCAAGGACTAAACCCTTTTTTATAAAAACACCAACACATCAAAACCAATTTCCAAAACCAATTCATCATATTCAAACACATTTCAATCAACCCAACACACCCATTTTATAATAAATTTTCAGAATCATCTCCAAATAATCCATTCCTTACAAACATTTTATTTCAACAACCCGTAGGTTTAGATTAAGGAAATCCAATCCCGTTAAATCATTCCCACTTTATCTTCAAGATTTGGTTCACAAAAACCAAACTTTCCAAAACCTTTCTTATATTAAATTTTGAAAACCCACAACTATAATTATCACATCTGGATATTTATAATAATTTTTTGAATTCATGAATGGTCCAAGAGACCCACAAAAGGAAACTAGTGTTAGTGGGTGACTTGAAACTATGGTTAATGTCCATTTGTCAAACACACAACCAACCAGGAGATCCTTCTTAGGACTATTCCCTAGATCCAAATGGCTTACTAGGCCCTGTGAGCTCACAAAGACCATTAGTCCAACTCCCCTTGTTGTATCCCAATCACCAATTAATTCCTAAAGACAATGAAACTAATAAAACCAGACTTTCCATAGAAACTCATGGATTGGATTGAGAAATATTTTGTGATTCTCTTCGTGCACCTAACCCTCAAGTCCCGAAAATCCTACTCTATCTACCTCGACATCCCAAAAAATGAAATGGAAGTCTAAAAAGAAAGTTCTTCTAGGAGACAGCCCCCTCTGATACCATTTTTCCATGAACCAGCCCTGGTCGACCCCAAACTGGGCACCTGATCGGATCTGTGGCACAGTTGGAAGGGAATTCCCGATCCCCATAGGCTGGAAACTAGTTTTGGGCATCATTATAGTAGACAAGGAAACAATTTCACAAAAATATAATAAAGTTATAAAATAGTTGGATGAAATGGATAGTCCAATATACATTTATATAAAATTTAACAGAACAAAGTTTATTCAATAAACTAACAATACAACTGAACTAAACCACTCAACCAGCTGAACCAGACAACCAACTAACTCCATGTGACCCTGCTGGTCACTCTCCAACACAATGAGGACACGTTCCCCAAATAGATTGAACTCAATCAGAATTTTATACCAGGTCTAAAAAAGAAAGGAATTATAGGTGTGACTATTAAAACTCAGTAGGCTATCTCAATGATCTATTCTCAACACACATAAATTAAAATAAAATAAACATAAATTTTAAAATTTGAACTAAAATATATAAATTATGGTTTTATACATTTTTTCTAAAAAGAAAAGTACAAATAATTTCCCTTATTTATTTAAAAAACTAGATCCATTTCATTTGAGAGACATTATCATTTTAAAGGGGAAAGTGATATATAAATTTTCAACTTGCACAATTAGAATAAAAGAATTTTCATTGAAAACCATTTTTATAAACCTTATTAAAGTCATCCCATCACATTCTATGAAAAAAAATTCATAAGAGGACATACTAGAAATCACACAAGAAGGGAAATGTATATATACATACAAGAATTTCAATCAACACTATAAGAAACTGAAATCTTATATACATGTGTGGACCTTGGAGATAAAAAACAATATAGAAGGAACCAATATCTGAGACCTCATCCCCATTGACAAGTCCCACACAATGAAATCAAAATTATCAACACTATTGGCCACCCATTCTTAGGGAATGCCAAGGAAAAAACCCATAGCAATAAAACCAATATGATCACCAAATATGGGCCACTAGTCAGTACCATAATCAACTAGTGAAAAAATCATAATTATAACATTCTCTCAATATTCCAGGTTTTGATGTCTCATGTATTTAACTGGTTTATCCAATTGATTCCAGCCGAGCAACCAATCACAACATATATAGTTATAATAATCAATAACAGGCCTCATCCTGAGTCTCCCCAAGGACTACACTCAGGCCTTAAGATTATTAGATCATAAAGGGTTCCAACCAAGGAACCCTTATAATGGAACCTATGGATTCCAAAACAAAGAAAACACAACCATTCCATGTCAAAAACTCATGAGAAACATCCAACATAGGTTTTTATATCAAACACTTTTCATCATTTTCATAATGAGGCTAAACAGGCCCTTAAACATTTCTAACCAAACTAACCCTTAATAAAAATGAAACCCATATTTCAAAGAGGTATCACTTATACCATTACCATGTAAAATAATTTAAAAAACTACTTCAAAACATTTCTATATCACTTTAAATAAAAACCTTTTTTTTAAATGTCAACCGAGCCACAATTCATCATCACCTTTACAACCGATTTCAAAAGACAAATAAAAAATTATTTTTACTGAAAATCAATTTAAATATGTTTCAAGAAACCCCAAATTGTGATTCCACATGCTATATATTTTTTAACAAAGACAAACCACACTTTACGTACCATAATCTACTCACAAAATCCAATCATGCTTTTTATCAAACACTTGGGGTGTGCTATTTATCCTAATAATTCTATTTCTCAGAAAATAGGCATTAAACACCATTTTCACACCAATAAATTTAAACCAAGGATCATACATTGATATTTATTAACTAAGAAAGGTGAATAAAGCATGAAAATAATTATTCTTAAATTTAAAAAGGATGAGTGTATGGGAAACCAACCTCTAATCCATTGAGTAATGGAAATACAAACTTGGAATCACCCGCTGTGGATTCCAAAAACACTAGATCTATGAAGAGAATATCTAAAATAACAAAACCCCTATTAAAATAATTGGAATACAGAACCATAGGTCAGGAATTACTAGGATAGAAGAGAAAACCCTAAAATAATGAAAGAAGAAGGAAGAGGGGAGAGTGGAGAAGAGGAAAGGGAAGGAATTGATGAAGAATCTAAACAATTTGGTGATAAATCACCCAATAACTGACAAAAAATGATGGATAACAAAGGGGTAGGCACCTCATATTGATATCCAATAGGTATAGATCCATTTAAGAGGTGGAATCAACATAATTGGACTATTAGGTTAAAATTTATTAAGCCTATAAGTGTATGCACGATCTTGCTGCATGGTTTTGTAAACCATCCGTAAACCGTGGGAGGGTTACTTGAAATATTCTACAACTTTTAGTTTTAAATTTCACGGTTTGGGAAAACCTTCCTCAAATCGTGCAACCCCTAAGATTGGAAAAAAAACTCAAATGATGCCACAAATACTAGGGGAAACCCACCCAATGATCCATGAATTATTTAAACACAATCTAGTGACACCATACGTGTCACAAACTCCCCACCATACACAATTCTCCAAATATAATCCACGGTCTAAGAAAGAGGGAATTATTTGAAAAATAAAACCCTTCAAAACCCAACTCCCATCACACCTCAAACCTGAGAAAATATTGGGATTCCCATAGAACCGAAACATAAAAAAAATGTGAAAAATCAGGTGTCACATTAGGTTTCATGATACACTAAATATTTTATCACAATCTCACATCATGTGAAGTTATAATAACACACACATATATATAGATATATATCATTACAAAATATATTCAAGGCTCTATAAAATCTAACTACACACTGCATCAATTTAATCCCCCTGATAAAAGATTCATAACAAATAAACATGTTATTATAATTACTTTCAGTTTAACTGAAAGTATTAAACTCTAGATCCAAACAATAGACTCTTCTATTCTTCTGGATCCATTCCAAAGAAATCATTCTCTAGATCCAACTGAGATATTCATTCTTCACCTAGAACCTACCAAATGACTCCCCCTTCTCCCAGAACCAATTAGAAGACATCACTGTTCATCAAGATTGATCCAATATAAAATGATTATCTATTATTCCTTCATGAGATAACAAAATAAAAAATTCTCATGTACCAATTTAATTATCTTCAACAACCATTGAAATAGTCTGTCAGTCTGGCTCAAGAATTATGATCACACATATATGATCTGTTTCCTCAATGAAACTATGCTCAGGATTTCTCTTCATTCTGATTAAATTCACAAACTCACATTGATTTGTGTAAGTATTGAAATAACATAATTCAAAGATACTTTAAGCATCTAGAAAAAACTTCGTGGCCTTCATAAAACATAGCACAATTGTTTTCGTTTAAATAATTTTACTTTCCTGTTTTTTGTGTCCTTTGGAGATCTAGGGTCTCCATTCCTCAATGAAGGTCTATGTCGCTAAAAAATAAAAGTCAAATTTAGTTTCTCTGGATAATTTCAAACATCTACACCACAACTAATTTTCCATGTCGTCTTTAAGATAAAAATAGGAAGATTATGCTGGAGGTAATAGAACATGACCCAAAGGATATTATGTTTCTTTTTGGTGGATATATAAAATTATATACCTATATCTTAAATCACATATTCAATTTCTTAGTTTTGGGAGGATTTTGAGTGAAAACCACAAAAACCCAATTGGTTATAATGTAAATCCCTTGGCCACATCGTATAATTTGTTGTTTAGTGATAATCTGAGAAACTCGTGCATGAATTCTTAATTAGATTTAAATACAAAATTTAGTTTTCATTCTAACATATTTCAAATATGAATTATAATCTAATTGTAAATATTTAGATGGGTGATGGTCCAATTGTTGGGATTCAATAAGTTGTTTTTAAATACAAATTTTAATTTTAATTTCTTGAAGAAGAGTTTGTTGTGGATATTTGAAGAAAGGTTATTATTGAGAATAAATATGAGCATAGAGATATATAAGAGTAAGAAAATGTTTTGGATATTTTTAGTATTGTGAATATTTTGTTATTATACAATGAATAAATAATGAAGAAGAATAATAACATTGAATTGGTAATGTGTGTTTGACGTGCATACAAAGTGAAGTAGAATCATGTTATTTTTAAAATTTTAAGAATCATTTTATGTTATTTCATGCTCTATAATTAGAGTGTTAGTGGGATATTTTAGAATATTCAAAAAATTATAGAAATTATATTTTGTTTGAATACAATTCTATTACTACCAAAACTTTTATCATTTTAAAGTGTAGGATGTTATTTTATATGGGATACATTAAATCACAATAGGGAGCCTTAAAAACATATCTGTTAAGGTTATACCCTTCTCATTTGTACTTACAAGATGATTCTAGTTGGTAGTGTGAACTTGGAGAAATCTGTATGTCACAAATAACTAGCCCTCTTCACAATGAGAGCTGAACCTTAGAAATCTGCAATGTTCCCTTATGTTGGTGTGTGTTTGGGTGTGGTGTATAAATCAACACTACATCCAAATTGGTGACGATTATTACTTCCAAAGAAATATAAAAACTATATTGATCACTGATTCAACCCCTCTCAGTGATTATTTTTTGATCTCGAAGTGGTTTTACAAATATTTATTTACATAAATTAGAATATTTCTATGTAAAAACAAAATTTTTTATTAAATATTTTATATGTTTGTGTGAATTTACACGCATATTTTATAAAATAATCATTATATGTGTTTATATATTTTCAAATATATTTATGTGTGTACATATAAAATATGATATGTATATTTAAATTGTTATTTTATAAGTAGATATTTTTATGTGAATATGTGTTTTAATATTTTTATATATAATTAAATTTTTATTTATCTACATAAGAAAATATATTTATATATTTTTAATATTTATTTTTAAACAAAACTACTATATAAAAAATAGTATGTTTTCAACACCATCATATCAATATGAAATTAATGTAGTGGAATAAATTCTTATTGTACCCTAAAAAGACCATAATACCCTCAAAAATTAATCCAAAATACCTTTAAATGTTAAAAAATTATGGTACCCTATGTTAAAAAAATTAGTGTAATTTTTTTTCATATTTTGATAAATAAATAATCAGTTATGGAATCCATTAATATTGACCATTGTAGAAGCCATTTCATTCTACTATTTAATATATTATTGGGAAAAAATTCAATCCCTGAAAAATAGTTATGATATATTGATGTTCAAGTCGTAATTAAAATTTTAAGGTTATTAATAAATTTACTAATTATATTACTTCTATATTGATTTTAAATGTGTATTACTTAATAATAATTAATTTTTTTCATTAATATTCTTTATTAATTATTTTATAAATCATAATTACGTATATATAATATATATTAAATAATTTTTTTGGTATTTTCAAAATAATTTCTATATAAGTATAATATATTTCTATATATATAAATATACATATACACTATGATATGATATTTAATAACATATATAGTTTTCTTAAGGGTATCTTTTATAAGTTCTAAAAAATGATAATAAATAGTATGTTTTAACTAATATTGTTTTTCATTCTTGTAAATGGTGTATGTTGGGGAATCATTTATGAGTAATAAAAAAGAGACAATAAAGGAAGTCCTTTAATAGTGATTGTTTTTAGTGTTGATAAAGGATGAATACTAGTGAACCCTTTATTAGTGATAAAAAACTGTATATAAAGGGTTATCCTTTATAAGATACTTTTTTTCTATGTTCTTCTTAATAAGAGATGATAAAAGATGTATTTTGTTTGTCCATTATGGAATATTTTTAAAAAATATTTATAAATTAGAACTTATATTAGAGATTTTTAAATAACATTGATAAAAAATGATTTATAATAGTGTTTTTTAGTGGTTCTTCCATAAACCATCAAATTGGTTGTTGGGAAAGTACATTCTCTTAAAATATTTCAAAGAAGTTGTTTTCCAATCAATAATTTTTTTTTATTTTTTTATAATTTTATTACATTCATTTTTGGTTTGTTTTTTTATAATTTATTTTTTATATTCATTGTCACTTTAATAATAACATATAAAAAATATTATTTAAAATTTCACTATAACATTAAAAAAAGTATTTTTTTTATTTTTATTCTTTTATTATTTACAATGTAAAATTATAAATCCGATTTTCAGTCATCGAATATAAATATATTAAAAATAATAAAAATAATAATTAATTATTGAATGTAATACATTATTACTGATAATACCATATTAATAATTAATAATAGTATAATAATTATTAATGATAAATAATTAGTGAATAATTAATTACTACTGTAATTGATGATAATTGTTATATATAATGATTTTTAATAGAAACCTCAGAGCCTCATTCCAGCATTAAATAACCCAACTTATCTCACCCCCACCCAAGTTGTTTTAGAGTCATGGGTCTCATCCTTCATCTTGTTGTTGACTACATAAGACTATTCCTCCCCTTACTATGTTATAGCCCAATGTTTGGGAGGTAAAAAGAAGACTTGAAGGACCTTGCTCCCGACCCTTTGAAATAGATCACCTAAAATTTTAAGGGATGCAATAGTGGGTGGGGGATGGTGTAAAGCAGCATAGGTGGTATGGAAATAACACAACATGGGACTATGGGCTATGATGAAGGGAACTTCATTTAATGACCCCTTCACATATTCATGGATTTTGTTCTAAAACATATCCATTTTATATTTGGATTTAGTACCAATTTTACAAATTTATACATAAAAAAATTATGATTTTGATTAAAATAATTTCAGACCTTATTATACTAACATTGTATTTTAGGTTAAGGGTTTTAAATAATTAGGAATTAAATTACAAAATGAAGGGGTCACTTCCACTTATTGTACATTTTTTCCGCAAAATATTTTCTTAAGTTTATATTCTTATTTACTTAATCACATACTAGATTTATTCAAAAAATAATCTCAATAACTAGTACTTCTCATAACCCCCTCAAAATAAAGGTACCCCACCAAGGCCGAAAACGATTCAAGGTTGATAATGATTCCGAAAACCCACCTCCAATAGGCCATGAGTTGGTTACTAGAACTGATGGTATATCATACACAAAAATGGGAGGCATTACCCTCTCGGAATAACATGAGGAATTAGAGACAAGGTAAAACCACTAAATAACTCCAAATCCTAAAAAATAACCCAATACGTGCATGTTACATAATAAAAACTAAAAAACTAATAATAAAACTAAAATTAAAAAAATAAAATCCTCGGTGGTGACCACATAGCAAAAAAAACACATAAATAACTTCATGAGATAGTCATGTCAACCCTGATCACTAACCATCTCTTGCGATCCTAAAATATAATACATATATATTTATGGATGATAATAATATGTATACTAAGAAAGATATTTCTAGGGAATCTCATGAAAAAGATAAAGAAATCTTACAAAAGACTGTTTAATAAACAAGTGAAACAAACTAATCACATAATCAGGTTTTATATGTTCCTAGCCTCACTATGGATCTCCCACCCGGTATCACATATATATAATAATACAATATCCAACATAATATCATATGGAGGTACCCTACTTCTACTTACCAACTATATTTCCACTCTAACCCAATGTCACATGTCCTGAGTTATCTCCCTCTAAATAATCCACATACATCAAATAAAACAATATAAAAACCCACACATCACACACCATATAATAAAATAAAACTAAAAACCTCAAGATATTAATTGAGTAGTTTAGTGGGAGCCACCATATCCTATATAAAATATACTATACCTAAAGCCATTACAACGTGTACACATCATACCTATATTTATCGTTAGGATACTATAATTGAAGATACTTGTGTGTGAAAATAACCACAATCCAATAAATCCATTTACACATATATAAGGGGAAAATAACCATTGTAGATATTGAAACATATTTATACATAGATAAGAGAGACAGAAAAGAGTGATAATCAATGATCTTATCCTCAAAAAAAATATTTTGGGGAAACACCATCCAGAGTCCACTTGTTTTTGGTCTCCCTACAGGAATGGGCATGTTAGCATATGAAATACAATAACATAAAGAAAATTTATAGCACACATCCCACATTAATGAAAAATGTCAAGCCTTAACCTCATCTAAAACTATCATCTCCGAGACAAATGACTATCACTACTAAGGAGTAGATATCCTATAAATACACAAGAATTTCAAGAATGCTAAAATTATTTAATTCATTTACCAAGTTAATTTTAATTATTTACAATTGAATTCCATGCCCTCCAATACCAAAAAACATCTTCCAAGGTCCCTTATGAATTATCATAATTTTAGTATTCTATCAATCTAACATCCACATGGGTTAAAATATTTAACATTGTTTTTTATTCCATAATTCTAGGTACTCTAGATGTCAACCTAAGAAATGACACAAGATGAATAAACCTTGAATATCTGACTACATTAAGTAGTGTGGAAAAGAATAACTAAACATGAAACCCATCCATGTATAAAAAAATAGATTCATTATCATGAAAGTATTAGAGCATAAAGTATTACAATAATGAGTATGACCATATTTAACCTGATCTATCTGTATCAATTCCTTCACCAACACCACCATGCATAACACCTTCCATCATACCATCTGAAGCCTAAATTGTTTCTATAACCCGAGAAATATATATTGATTCTCACTGAACCATCAACCATCCATGTCTGACATCATATAACATAAAAAATCATCTTCTCTAGTGAAATCACACAAGTTAATAGAAAAAAACAGTCATTAAATATGCAAACTGGTCCCTAGAATCAAGGCATCAAAACATCATATGAAAAAAAGGCTTGCTTGGGCCCAAAAAATTATCATTAAAAAACAACCACTGAATTATAATCTGGAATTAACTAATTTATTCATCAAAGGTAACAAATGAAAAAAAAACTAAGGCATTATTCATAAACTACTATGAATTATTTAAACAAGCTTCAGGAATAAAATATACTTTTATCAATTACATGAAGAAAGATAAGAAATAAAAATTCCTCATTTACATTTACTAATAAATAGTAACCAAATTTATGTTCATTGTCCAACTTAAAAACACAACTAACCTCACCAAATTTAGCATATAATAAGATATCAAGAAATATATAAAATAAAGAGTCAATCTATTAGCATGGTATAAACACATCTGATTACTACAACCAAAATCCAATTTTTTATTTAATTTTAATTTATTATACAATTCAGTTAACTCCACCACAACATAATGGTAGTAATCATGATTAATTTACCATTTCACTTAAAAATAATGAGTGGTAATGAATCCCAAAAATAAATTTAAAATCTCAAAACTCTCTAAGTAAGAACAAACCATTGAGGATTGACTAGTGTTTAAGGTAACACCAACAGCTATCAGAAAACTTGTCAAAACCAAAAATTCACATTAGACTAGTAAACCATGCCTAAAACTCACCATTGGATTCAAGGTCATTTATATTATGATCAACCTGACAAAATGATGGAAAATGGAGATATAGGATGTAAAGGTACATTGAAACCATAGAAACCATACCTTTATGATTCATAAATTTAAAATCCCCAAAAGAGAAGACGAGGAGGGAACCAAAGGGCTTGATGTCAGCCAAGGCGTTGAGGACTAGAAAAGAAACCTAAATGATGGAGTATCAGACCTCTATTTATATAGAAATACTGAATGGAATCACACAACATGGAGAAAAATCACTCTGACATAATCTCACTTAGTCCAAGGAGATCTGAGTATCCTATAGTCATTATACCCTTACTCACAATTTTTAAAATCTATTTTGAATATCACCACAAACTAGGACATGATGTGGTCTAAGACATGGTGGCTTCTCAACCCTCTTCCAATTCCAAAATAATGGAATAGATTAAAATTATTTTCCTTTTTCTATTCACCATACACATGACCATTACATGGTGAGATCAATATCTCTATTTCACATAGGTGATCCCGTAAAAAAACAATTTTTAGTGTCACTCCCTAAAGAATGTGTTTCCAAGTTTTCCATTTCTCATAGATTGGAAACCAGAAATCCATAGAAAACACCAAAAAAATAGGTCATTTCATTCATCGTGTCACATATTGTAACCACTCATATAACCTCCAATAAAATCATATCTGACCCATAACGTTCCCCACCCTCCTTAAGGGAGTAGTGGCCCACTAAATTTTTAAAACACTTCCAAAACTCGCCTCTTCATCATTAAACCTTATGAAACACAGAAAGAGTATTAGGGAATATGTCCCTCACAAACTTTGAAATTGTCAATGTATGAACTCATCCATAGGACTTCCAAAAAAATTTGAAAAAATATGAAGAACAAAAAAAATCTTAGCAAGGGATATAAAGATAATTTAAACCCTTTATTCCTTTGAAAAACTAGAAAAACCTTGAGAAAATTTACCTTTTAAAATAAGAAATCATTGATCTCATGTATAAAACACAATCAAAATATTAGAAAATTATTTTATCAAGGAAAACCTTTAAAAATAATATAAAGAATAGAAAAACCATGTAGGTATATTGATATATCAAATTCATCTATCATGTATGCTTGTGATTAACCCTTATAAAATAAAATATAATTAGTTAATTCTAATCATTATATCTCAAGAAAACAAAACCTTAATCAATGAATTAGAGGGCTATATCCTAGGATCACCTAGGGTCATGTATAATTTCCATGAACCATTACAACAAAAAAAGCAAATATAAGTTTTAAATTTTCATTATAACTCTCATTTAAAACAATAATTAAATAAATTTAGTCAGGTCATAAAAATAATAGGAAATATTCTTTTATTTTAATCACTATTATAAAATGAAAAATTCCACAAATAAAGGGAATTGAAATTATTATAAAAAAACAAAAAAAATTAAAAGTATTATTTATAATAAATAATATTCATAATGATTGGAAAATATTTTCATGTATTAAACTTTGTGAAATATTGTTTTTACACTTTTATAAAGTGAATAAAAAGTGACCCATATGGTAAACATTGAATAGATTCATGTAAAAAATTTTGTAAATAATGTAAACTATATTTGAAAATGACTTTAACTAGTCATATGATTATAAGTAAGAATAATGTTGAATCATTTAAATGAATATAGATGCGAGAAAAGGATTTTAAAATAATTAAAATAAGCATTATAAGAGAAATCCCTTTCATTGAGTTTTGACTCGCCGCACACGACTCTTACTTTACAAAATAAAAACATATTTTAATCATTTATTTTCTTCCGAATATTTTTAATATTTATTCATGTATTATTATTCTTTTTTTATTACCATGATTAATTTAGTTACTGAATCAGTTGAATTCAAGTAAGAGGTTTTTTTGGTCATTCAGTTCATAATCCCCAAAATGATTTTGGTAGGTTGATCATGGTAAAACTAGTTATGGTTCTATCATCACTATAATCATAATAGTTTCATTATAATTCTATTTAAAAATTCAACATTCCTTTTTAACCATCTATTTATAATGGTTGTAGAATTCTAAATACATCATTTCTTGGAGGTCATTTTTCACACATACACACAAGCTGTGTTTCCATTTTCCAATGGATGGGAGCAAAAGAAATTAGAAAAAAATATATCATTAAGGAATCAAAATTATTTCATAAATATAATATATATTCAATAGATCCATCTCTATAACCTAACAAGTGAGGAAATGATGAAAATTTTAATATGTCACTTCATTGTGGTAGTATTCTTCACTTACATATGATCACTATTTCCATTTTTAATTCAATGGAAATGAGACATAAAATGGTTGTACCATTAAAATAATAATATTTTATTATAGTAAAGATACATTTTTTATTATAATAGAATAGTTAGAATAGATTTTAAATAAGTGTAAGATTAAATAACCTTTAAATAATTTCATTACATGATTACCTCTTCCTTGGATATCCTCCATTGGATCTCTCATTTATCCTTCTTGGGATTTTCCGTTTGGATGAATAAAAACTATAGGATTTGGAAAATATATTTTCGGAAAAATTTTATTAGTGTATTAAGGATAAGGAACTCAATGTTTTTTGAGATGTGGGAAGTGAAGGGATGCTTTTATAAGTGACTGAAGTGGGACTCTAGAAAATAATCATTATCATAAATTAATATTAATGTATCATTAAAAATAATTGCGCCAAAATGAAAAAAATAAATGGAAGTTATATTTTTTGTTACATTATACTCATCTAAGAAGATTATAGATAATATTTTTGGAACTTATCTCAAGGTTTTACCCCTTTTAACTCATTTAACCATCTTTTGAGGTGAATATGTTTTCTACCATGGTCCCCTATTATTTTGATAAAAACTTGAAATCAATAACATATTTTAAAATTATAATTAAAAATATAAAAATAATTTTACATTAATCAATTTACATAAGAGGTAAAAAATAATACTAACCTAAATGCAAAAAATATAACGAATAACGTCTTTAAATATATTAATTTTTATGAATAAAAAATTAATTTTAACAAATATCATATATAGAAATGATACCAATTAAATTAATTGGTTTAAGAATAATTATAGGACATTTCTTGTCATTTCGATTTATAAATAACCAAAATTAACCTTTTAACTTCTTAATTTAAAGAAAAAAATTACTTTTATTTGAAATAAAACATTAATTAAATATTAAAATGATCAATATAGGTTTCATGATACATAAAAACAATTTTAAATTTTTATTTAACTTTAGAAATATATATTTATTTTGTAAAATATGTTTTATAGACATTAAATTCTTTTTTATACGATGAAAACTCCATAAGTGGAAGTATTTATAAAATTGGTCTGTTTTATAATTCACCTAAAAATATATTTTTCTGAAAACACAAAAAAAATCTACCTAAGATAATTTTTAATTTTTTGTATCAAAAAATTAAATCCATTTTATCAAATTCACATTCCATAATTTTGATATTTAACTTTTTAATATAGCCATTTAATTCATGAAAAAAAATTAGTTTGAAACAACTATTTCTTTTTTATAATAAACAAATATGTGAAATTATTATATTAAATGATAATTCATAAAATCTAATGATGAAAATTAATAATATTATAAATTTATTAAATATTAAAAATAAATGGGTTTTCACACTAAATTTTATAAAATATGGTGGCTTCAATCTACAAAAAAGGAAATTGTCAAGCAATGGAGTTGGTTAACCCTTTTTAAGGGTTATGCTAGTCCTTGCTAACCCAATGGTATGTGAGTTGTTTAGTTTACTTTTAATTCTACATAAAATATCAAATAATAATAATAATAATAAAATTTAATTTTATAATTTTAAATTAAAATACAATACATGGTAATAAGGGGATCAACAAACATTACCACTCCCCTAAGATGCCTTAGACCTAATATTTAAGATAACTTCTCTAAGTAACCAACCCAATGAAAACTAATGAAATAATATACAACTGTGTGGGACCTATTTCGATTAGTAGGCCTGAATAAAATTCCTATAAGACATAAAAAATGTTCACCTTAACCCAAATCACTGAAAGTATCTTCATTTTTGTTACCCATTTCAATTTTTTCCTTTTCATTTAGTAAAGGAACCATGATTGTTTTTATAGTCATAGGGTTCTATCCTTTATCGATTATTAACTAATAATAATAATAATATAATTATTAATAATTATTAATTATATTAGTAATTATATTTAATAATAATAATAAAATTAACTATTATTAATTATTTTTAATTATGTTATAAATTATTATATTATAAATAATAATTATTATTTTTTACTTTCATTACAAATTGTTATAAATATTAATTATTATTAATTACTTCAATAATCAAATATATATATATATATATAAGATCCCTGAAATCCATAGAATAATTAAAATTAAAATTAAATAAATACCATACACGATTAGTGGGGACCGTACACATATCTATTTCAATAATATAGACCATATATAGTAAAATATATTCTATCCTTAGAGAAGGGATGGTCCCTGCTATATTTATGTATTAAACAATAAAATTATTACCCTCATTTAAAAAGTGTGATTTAATGAAATAAATCAATTAGTGGAAGTGAAAATAGGTTATCCTTTGATCCATGTCCCACCAAGAGAGTATTTTACATTACACTTCTATATAACAAATAATAAAAATAAAGTCCAACTCAATCCATCACATATTCCAAACAGTGAATTTATATGTTTTCACTACTTTCATTACATCCTCTATTTTCTCATCCATTTCATTGAACTAACCACATCCTTTGGTGAATAATCTATGAACACCACCCCAAGAATCTATAAATACACCTTCATATTGCAATTCACTTTAATTTTATTTTTCACATAATCATAGTTTACTTTTATCCAGTCTATTACTAGTTGATGTTAGGAAATTTTTAAACAACCATTATAATCATAAAATTGATTTCCCCAGATATCTTATAAGAAATATATCTCTAATACAATTATGTAGTTGACCACTCTGAATTGATTTAACATCTTGTACTGTTGAAATTTTATGATCAATAGAAGCTAGATATGTGATTTATTTATTATTATATTTGTTATAATTTTGATTCCACCATATAATAAAAAAGTTATCAGATATAGTAGAATAAAACAAGGACCTGATTTAAACATATTTTTCCATATATAAATTTTTTAATATATAACACCGTTGTATATAAATAAAAATTCCCTATTATAAATAGATCATTTAATAAAATTCCAATGTTCTAGGAACAAATGCAATGAAATTATTTATTTATTCCACCCAAAATGATAAAATTATACACTGGTTTAATATAGTTGGATTGAATTTTTTTTGAATCAACTATTAGTTGGTAGATTTCCATGTGCATGTTTCCTAAAGAGTGCCAATTTAAATATAGGGTTCCATGATTTCAAATACTTCTCAATCCATGTCATAGAGTATTTAGTTTCTCCAATATACATGCTTTATAAGTTCTTGTGTGTCACAAAATCCATGTATGTGTGTGTGCGTAAATTTATTTTATTTTATTTAATTTTTTTTTATATTTCATATATACTTAATTTTTATTTCATATTATACAATATATAATATATATAATAAAAATTATATATAATTAATTTTTTTATGTTCATATTATATAATATGTATGGGTTTATATATTTATATATAATTATAATTTTATATTTATATAAAAATATATAGATATGGAATGTGTATATGAAACTATGTAAAAAATACTAACCTAAATGAGTGGTTTGGGTGATTCGATTATATACAGGGTGTGGGGGTTCGAATACCACCCCTTTTAAATTAAAATGTATACCCTCCATTTAAATATAGTGTTTGTGGGGTGGTATGGAGGATTTAACAACCATCACATTAGTTTTTTACCAAAATTATTTTTCTCGGTTCTAACATGTGATGAGAAAGTACCTCCTTGTTAGTGAAATAAAATTATATAAAATGAGGTCATTTCTTAGTTACTTTTTACAATAAATAAAGTAACCTCGCGTATTTTTATATTGTATATCTTTCCCCACATTTATGTCTTTATTATTATTCTTTGGTGGTGATGTCACTCTTTAATGTTTCTCCACCTCTTTATGACTTCCCCCATATTTCTCACAGTTTAGGGTACCATCTCATTGAGTTGTTTCTCTATATATTATCCCCATCCATCTAAACCAAAATCCAGGTCAGTACATGGGGGGAACATGGTGGGTTGGGATGGTGTTGGTGTTAATGTTTTATATAATTGTTTTCTTCACCTTAAAGTAGATATTCTACAACAGAATCATTTTTATTATCACTCTATACTATTTGTTTCTATTCCACAATTATATAATCCATCATGGTCTATTATAATGTTTCATTTTGTAACATGGGATGTAATCCAACGAAAATTAGTTTTTGTGCTTCATTCACATTAGTTTTCAGGTTTTCATGTTTTTGGTGTTAGCCTTTTCTTTTTTACTCATTAATAAGGAACTTCTTTATTACTCATCTTCTCTAATTTCCAAATCAATCGGGTAAGACTTGAATATGGTTTGGCTTGATGGATCCTTAATTCACTTTGAATTATATATATGGAATGATATATAGTGGTCCCTATGAACATGATTTTCCATAATGTATAATTCTCTTCATATACTATTTGTCATTATCTTTTTTATGTAGCTCCATATTTTCTTTAGAGTTGTTTTATTTCTAGTTTAATGGGTTTTATTTATTTTTTCTCCATTTAATATAGTTTATTTCATGATGTTCTAGTGAAATAGGATCATAGTTGAATTATGATACTAAAGGGACATGTCATGCATTTTGGGGATTGAGGTTCTGGTGCCCATGAGGATTGAGGAATTGATTTCTTGGGGCTTCTACTGCTAGTGGTGGAAATATTTTCCCAACTCGTGATTTGGTCCACGTTAGGAAATAAAATTTGAAATATGGAAAGTCTAGAATCAGGATAGTCCCAAAGGATTATCTTATATTTTATGTTAAATATCAAATTTTCAAATTTTATTTTTTATCTTTGGTTTAGTTTCCAATTTCTATGTCATGCAAGTTTCAGCTTTTTTGGGGGTTCACAGTTAACCAATAAATATTTTCAAAAAATTTCAAAAATTGGGATTAATGTTAATATTATAAAATACTTGAAGAATAAAAATTACAAATATTTTATTTCTAATAATATACATTTTTAACAATGTTGAGAATAAAACCTTTCATGACCAAAAGCCTCATAGGATTAGAGGCATTTGAAGTACATGCAACATAGGTGCAGATGAACGAAGACCTTATAATTTTCATTTTATCCCTACCCCACTGAAATAAATCCTCCCAAACACCTCATTAATCTACTTTCATCACACCACCTATCATTTCTATAGACTTTCAGTTCCTTGTGTAGAGTTACATCGGCTGATAGAATGTTTAAAATGTTCCTCCTTCAATCTTATGTTCAGTTTTATTCACCCAGTGACTAATTTCAACTCTAATCCATCATCACAGGGATAATCTAGTATAGGAAATTACAATATGATTCATCGCCCATAGTCCGGAAAGCTTCAGATATCCTGTAGGACCAATGGACCTAAAGCCTAATTTTGTGACCCAAAATCAAATTCAGTTTTATTAATATTACTACTATAATTCCTTTAATAGTACCCACACTACTATAGTGCCACAGTAATCCGTGAGTACATGAAAAAATTCACTTCCACTTAGATGTTAACTTGGGATTTATAAAATATTACAAGAATCTATATTTTGTTAACATGTTAATGGAACAAACTCACAAATATCTATAACCCATTCTATTCTAAGTTTATAAATTTGAAAAGTATAAAATATTAATATAAAAAAATGAATATGAAATTTTAAAAAATATACAAAAAAATATAAATTAATTGAAAATGAATACATTTTTCAAGAAAAATTAAAAAATAAATTTATAAAACATTTTGGTTTTAATAAAAGTTATTTATAATGTATAAAATTTTATATTAATTTTTTTGGGTAACTTAATTATGTAAATTCAAATGATTTAAAAGTTGAAACGATAAAATCCCTCTAAATTAATGTTAAAACACAAAAAATCTATAAAATAAATAATCTAAAAATAAAAATAATATGAAAAAACAATGCACATTTTATGATTAAATTAATCAAAAAACATGAGAAATTGATAAAAACCAATTTTTTTAATAAATACATTATTATTAATAATGAAATTTTATGTTATTATAAATTTCTATTTTTTATGAATATGTAATAAAAGTTATTATTAGTTTCCACTAATTACATTATTAATTTTTTTAATTTAATCAATATTTTATTTATTTTTAATATTTCTTAATTACACTTTTAATTATTGATAATTTCATCGTTATTATGATATCAATTACATTAATCCTTCCAATTAATAATATTTATATCATATATTTGTAATAGTTATTTATTACAATTATTTTATTAAATCTTATTTATTATTAGTAATTATTATTAACTAAATTATTATTATTATTTATAATTAATTACAAAATTTATGAAAAATATTTATTATCAGTTTTATATAACACATTTTTATATAAAAAAACTAGAGTTCAAATCCCAGATGGGGGTGGATTTTCCTTGGTTCTGTTGTATGCACTGCTGTAGAGATATTATTCACTAGATTTGGGCTTTCATGACATGTCGTTGTGTATTTGATCCATTAGGCACTTAAGAAACCAATATCAACCAATTGAGAAACAATGTGGGTCTAGAAAGACTATATGAAAAGACTAGGTAGGTAGTAGGACATAACATCCCATAGTAATCACAGCATGGGAAGATCGAATGGGTGATAAGGTCCTTGGACTTATCAACCACCTTTCTAACCATATTAGTCTCTAATGTATGTTAGAGGATTTCACTACCATGGTGTGATGGTAGGTATAATGATGCTACAATTATTGATAGTGGTAGGCAGCATGGTATGTAGACTAGGGACATTGATGCTTGTGTTATAAGGTAGATGATGTTACACTATTTGAAGGTGACACAACATGATGGATAATTGGGTATCACTAGGTGGAATGATTGAATGAGTGATATGTTTACTACCACCCATCAACTAAACCACATTGTACATGTGATTATAATGTTGGATAGTGGGGTGGAATTCCATTGCACAACGAAGCAACACTTTGTGTTGATGTGAGATGGAGGGGTATTATGGAATGAAAGAATGGTGACTCAGATTATTATTTTACATCTATTATGGGGCTCAGAACAACTATTTCAAGACCATTCAGGAAACATTCAATTGATCCTTTTGGACATCATGAACATGGTGTAATGTCCCGACCCGACTCACCACTAAGACGGTGGCTGGACTGATCGCTACACGACCTCAAGTGCGCCTCCCCATACGCCAGTGGCAGCCGACTTGTAGGGAGAGTGTAAGGATAGTTAGTAGGGATTGTATACCCTCTTATCAGAGTTGCGCAGCTGGATAACATAGTAAATAATGATCAATAGTGGAAGCAATGTTATATATTTGACAAAACTTTGGAAGAAAAATTTCATATTAATGAACAAAAGCGGCCAACACCAGTTTAGAAAATTGATGAATGCCTGATATTTTATTGATATATTACGAAAAGTAGTAAATAGTACATCATGGCTTTCAATACAATACAATGTAAGACCCACATAAAGAAAAGAAAAAAAAATCCCAAAGGTGATCTCCACAAGTATCCTGAGTTCCAGGTCGGTCGTTTGCTCCTACTCCATATACAAGCAAACATCAATAAGCAAGTTCCAAGGCCCCGTGAACAAGAATGGTCTACCTCGGTACCCTAGTGCAATAGAAGCCTGAGTAGGGTTTGAGATAAAAATATCACTAGGCCGTCACCACTGGTGTCTAACCTAATCCCGACAGTGTAATATAAATTAATCAGGGAGAAAGAATTCAAATATTAAGTAGTACATTATAATTAAATAATCAAGTACCTGGTTTAGCCCTAGGCTGGTGTCTGGACATGTATTCAGTTCATTCATTTAATATTACATGTTTTTTTATATGTCACATGTGAATAATTCACCTAACAAGTCTAAATAGATCCCTCCAAGGTAAAATATGGCTAAGAAATGACTGGGCCCGATGGGCTTCAACCATAACACCTACTTGTCAAAGATAGACCCAAAGAGTGTATCTGGGGCTTCCAATGATGATATTTAGTAATAAAGTCCCATGTTAAAAACCAAGTAAAAAACCTCATGATATTATAAGTATTTAAGGTCCAAAGACTTAACATGGCATCCTGACGAAGATATCCAGTGAGGGAATTCCAGGGAAAAACCAAGGTAACACAAATCTCAAGGAATGCTAACTTAGTATCATATGAGTCTAGCTAAGGGGTAAGAGTGTAATCTAAGGATCATAATCCATTGAATTCTAAAATGAGGTACCTACTGAGTCCAAGGTGATAGACCAAGGTAAAACATGTCTAAGCAAAGATAGAGCCCTATGGGCTTTGACCATGGCACCGACTAGTCAATGCTGGATCCAAGGAGTGTATTCGAGGTATCCTATAATAGAGAAAGGGACCATACTGTACTATTCTAGGAATCAAAGGAATAAATTAAAACCAGTTTCTAGGTGGGTATCAACCTAAGAAAATCGTATCCTTGAATCGGAATGGGGTTCTGGAGACCCAAGGTATTCTCTTATCAGAATCCAAGGCATGCTCGAGTTAGTACATTTCTATTTGATATTGTAATTATATTGTAATTCATTTGGTTCATTTCATTCATTCCATTTGTGTGGATAGGTTAGGTAGAGTTGCAAACATTAATTTATTGGTCCAAGCCTTATCTTCCTTTAGTGTGGATATGCTAAGTAGCATTCTAACCATTTATTTATTGGTCCAAGCATTCTTTTCCATTAGAGTGGATAGGACAAGTAGCATTATATCTTTAAGTAAAATCCATTAAGGCATTTTCAAAAGTCAAGGTCCACACAACTACCTTACCCTAACATGGTAAGGGTTTCCATGGATGTGAAACCAATTATTCTCTCATGAACCCAAGTATGTCAATGGAATTCCTACATGGGAATCAATGTATCTCCAAAGGTTTGACTATAAAAACCCATTCACTCCATCCATGAAATTCCTACATGGTAACACACGTGTCACCCTAGGTGTTATTAGCATTCAAAAAATTTGAAAACAATTTGGGAAATTATTTTGAGGTTCAATCATTTGGAATTAACCATTATTTTATCTCAACTCATTCGTTTTATAAGAAACATGACAATTGCATATATAAGGATCCAAGTATCCATGAAAAAGGGTAAATTACCTACATGGGTATTTCCAATCTAAAACTGGACCAAACACTTATACGATGCTTTGTTCCTTTAATAAATTTAAAAGAGGAACTCAGCGCTTCTAATTCCATTAGGGATAAGTAATAAACATTCGATATTACAACATATCATTAAGGGAAAAAAATTATAAGCACAAAAAGTCAAGAAAGTTCTAACCACTACTTTTTAGATTGAAGGCAGTGCACCTTTGTTGGAGGGGTTTTATTATAAAACATGATATTTCTTATCACACAAATAATTTACTACATTTAGAAATTTAAATGAATTGTGCTAGATTTGCATTTCAAAGGAATTCAATATAAATACTTCACTGCATAGATTTGAATTCTAACTACAGTTTAGTAAGTAATTAATGAATGGATTTATAAAATTGAGGGCTTGGAAAGGGACCCTACCTCAAGGTAGAACCCATCCATCCACTTCAGTTCTTCAATTTTTCTAACTAAAAGCAGTCGCTGTTCTCCCATTGAGCATACACACATCCACATACTTGCAGGGACACATAAATATCTTAATTAAAGGGGTGAAAAACAAATGAGAAGGTATAAAACTTTACTGAAACATTGATGATGAACCGAAAACACCAGAACCGCCACACCTTTGGAAATGGTTGTTAGAACATTCACCCATAGGTCCTAAGAGACCATTTTCACCAACATAGAAGAAGAGAAAACCAAAAATTGGATCACCCCCAAAGCCCTAGGGTTCAGCCAAAACATGTGGATCGAAGAAGAGGCCAAAATCATCCTAGAAAATGATGGAAACTGGTGTAGAAGACCTTAGTTTAATTATTCGAGGAATAACTGTGAAGAAATCAGATGGAAATGGAAGTTGAAGGAGGAGTCGGGGGGGTCCGAGTGTGAGGTGAAGGGGAGCACCCTCTGGTGCGTCACGATATGAGGGAGAGAGAGGTGTGTTTAGGTTTTATTTATTTTAATTAAATTAAATTAAATTTAAACAATTTAAATTTTAAAAACATGTCATTGCGCACGGTTAAGCCCCCACAGTTTTCCAAACTGTGCGCAAACCTTGTGGTGATTACTGCTTCCAAGATAAACCCCACACAGGCTAGGAACATGGTTAAAAAACAATGTGTATGCCATGCGTAACACAACTTCCCATTAAAATTAGGACTGCACAGTTACCTACAGTGGTCCGCACGGTTTAGCAGGTCATCCACAAACCACGCAGCCTCTGATGTCTTTAAAATCTTGATGTTTTTCTGGTCCGACACTCCTGAAACTTCTCGATCCACTTGGGAGACTTCTAAATCCTTCACCCAAGTCCAAAAACAACACGTACAAGTGATCCAACATTCAGAATTATGTTTCAATGTTTAGATTTAAAAATGACCCATATAGTAAACGGAAAAGTTAAAGAAAACTTTCATACTTTTGTATGGTTAAAAAACACAGGATTCTACAATCTACCCACATTAAAAGCTTCTCATCCCCAAGATTCCATCAGGAACAACTTAAAAACCACCTGACCTACATGGGTAGCAATGTTTCATTCAAACAGTTTCATTGCACTACCAACACCCAATGCACCTTAAGCATTTCCAAGGTATTATTCACCTCATCCCTAATAGCCTGAGCCAATTCCCAAAGTTCAACTTAAACATATAATTGAGCGCACATGATCCCATTTAGATAGAGAGAGAAACACACCATCATCTTGATAGGCATTCGATCGATGGTGATCACCACCATAGGTCTTAACTTATGATGGGGACAATTACAAGCCACGATACCTCCACCATTGGAATTTTTTTACAAGGCACAACTCTAATTGTTATTACGACACTCCTGGAATGATTTCATTGAAAATAAAATGGTCGAATTCCAATTTAACTAAAAGAAATGGTCGAGCAAGCTCTCTCAGAAGACACTTCCGATCTTGAGACTACACTTGTCTTCACCCGGAAACGTTCTTTAAAATTTACCCTCACAACCGTAAACATTGAACTATAGGAAGAGATAATGTGTCGAGCCCCATGGCTGACGTATCTCGTAGAAGTCTAGATTAGGCTATAAAGACCTGGAATTCTAGTGGATTTTTTTAAATACATATGAATTTTACGAGACCACAAAAACTGACAACATGTGATTCTGAGGCCCGATGTGCCCGAAATCAATTTTTGAAGTTTTGTTCAGGTACATTTAGTAAACATACATGTGGGTTTTTATAACCTTTGAGCTGGTGCTCGGAATTGAAATCCGAGGGCATAGATGTACTCAAAGCACTGGTATTCTCTTAAGAAGACTTTCACCTTAATGATAGTTGATCGAGAATGAAAGTTAGTTTTTGGGTTTTAATTGAATTAAATGCAAATAAGGTTGTGTAAACTTATTTATATTTGGTGGTTAAAACCACCTCTTAGAAGATGGTAGATGGGAGTTGGGGACCACCACACTTTAACCTCCCTTGAGAGGTTATAGAGGTGGGACCCACACGAGGTCTAAACTCCTCTTCTTGTTAAATGTGGTGGGGACCACCTGGGCTTATAAACCCTTGGAACTCCCTATTTAAGGTGAATAAACTCTTCCTTTCCCGTTTAATTAAATTTTTTCCAACACTTCTTCATTTAATGGTGAAATTCTAAATTAAAATGTTAAAAAAAATTTAATTTAAATTGGCCATTCTTGTGTTGGGAGAGGGGTTGGAAGAGCTTGGAGAAACTTATTCTCCCAACGAAGAACACTACATCCTATAATGACTAACATCATCATATTTTGATCTTAAACCAGAACTATGGAGGAAGCGCCATCCTTGAAGAAAGACGACGACGCCATCCACAGATTCTTCTTTTTCGACAACATCGAATCGACATTCGCTTTCTGTGACTTCGTCAATAATCAATGAATCCGAGGTAGGGGTTTATGCTTGGATAGGTATTGCATGTTCTTTGTTTTTCCATCATGGATTAAAATTCAAGCCGATTTTTATCACCCTAAAACGGAGGGTGTGAGCCAAACAAACAAGGCCCATCCCCTCCGAATTTTTGTGGAATTTGATGATAAACACTACGTGAGTCCAGAATGAGCGTTACACCTCAAAAAAGGGTGCAGAACGAAGGTTATTTCCCGAGGAGTTTACGACAATTTCAGAACGAGAATCAGGCCACCGAAACCTGTACGTTGACCTGTGGAAGGATCTCCGATCGATGGAAACGACGATCTACCTCATAGACCACGATAGTGCAATCGCGCCACCGGAGGAGAAAGTCGGCAGCTTGAGCCACCAGGATGTCAGAGAAGGAGCTATGCAACCGGCACCGCACGATGGCTGAAGGAGGTCCGTGGCGGTGTAGCAGTGGCCGGCTCGAGCCCGACGATGATGAAGACCGGGAGCGCGAGCCGCTAGGTCGCCGGAGGGGGCGCAGTGCAATGACACCGCGTGAGGAGGCGGCTGGCCACTCGGCCAGCCAGGTGGAGCGATACCCAATGGGTCCCGTGTGACGCGGACCAGAGCCACCTGGTGCCAGTTTTCTTTCCCACCCAAATGGCTAACCCATTCATGATCCAGGGGGCGCGACCTCCCCCCTGAATGCAGCTAGGGCGGTCCCCACGGGCTGTCGGAACGAACCCGGTACGGGCCACCGGGCCGGACCCAGCGCAGACCGCTGGGATAGACCAGGCCATCCTCACGGACTGGGTCAGACCCGTGGGCCTGGTCAGACCCCAGTCCGGACCTGTTTGACCCGTTTTGGCATGTTTTGACCTTTTCGCCCATAACTTGGGCTATGGGTGTCAGCATGATGAACTGTCTATGGTGACAGAAATCTTTGTGTGAGATGGTTCTTTTGGAATACCCCACATGTGTTTTGGACACAGTTGGGATATGGTCAGGTTGGATTGAACCTAAATCCAACCGATCCCTCGGAACGGAAATGACAATAACTCTCAGACTGGGTGTCCAATTGATGCACCGTCTATCGCGTTGTCTTAATTTTGATGAGATAGAACTTCAAGATATCAAAACTTGGGAAAATGTGGAATTTGATGTTTCGACTCTTGGTTTGAGGAGCAGATCCTCTCGGAATCAAGCATGCTTTGTGAAAGCCCTATGGCTGGTTGTGCACTGACGACTCTTCCTGGATCATGTGTTGGTCTGACAGTTCTAACTTATATTCCGGGATCATGTGTTGTTCCGACAGAATAGCTGGTCCTGGATCATGTGTCGGTTCGACAACTCTGACGACTATTCCAAGATCATGTGTTGGTCTGATAGTTCTGACTTATATTCCTAGATCATGTGTTGGTCTGACAGAAAAGATGGTCCTCGATCATGTGTTGGTCCAAAATCTTAGATGATTCAATGGCTACATATAATCATATCTATCTCTCTATAAATGTTGTATGCATGTGTGAGCTTAGTCAGTGAATTTTGTATTTTCCTCATGATTGAGATGGGTTAATTGATAACATGGGTATATGTATGGGCATGTACCTATGTAATGGCTACCCATTGATTTCATACTTTGTGGTTTATCCTTGTTGGATATTATGAGACCTTTAGGATCTCGGGGTCCCTACTGAGTATAATTATACTCACCCCTGCACGGGCTACGCCCACACCATGTTGTGTTGGATGCATACGACATACAACACTGACTGAGGCTAAGTTACATGATTGGACGGTACCTGGTGGTGGACCTTACGATGAGTCGGTACATGGAGGAGATTGACGGACGTGTTGTGCTGAGGAGTCCATCTGTACCAACCCTTTAGGTGGGAACACCAGAGGATGACCCAGTAGCTATTTTCTTTTTCAGTTGTACTTGTTTTTCAGTTTTACTTGCACTTTCCAGTGGGGCTTGTATTTCTGGCCCCTTTACATTTCAGAACTCTTTTTTATATAGCTTTACGTAGCATTTACTTCCAACTCATACTCTGTTTTGTGTGTTTTTTCAGTTTATAAAGGCAATGCCTTCCCAGTTTTAGAGATTTACGCATTTGTTTCTAGTCAACAGCCCCTAGCCTATGGAAGGTGGGCTTGGGGTAGTCACAGCACGGGCCCCGGGGCCAGGTCGTGAAAAATTGGTATCAAAGAAGTCAGTTCTACCGCAGAACTTAGGACTCTGATCTTTCTTTTTTGTGAAGCAATAGTGTTAAGAGTACTAAGTGTGTTTTTTAGTCCAGGGAGATCGGTTTTGGTGTGGTGGCCGACGTATCCATACACCAGGACCCTGACTTCTGATTTTGTAATCAGTGCACGATAACATTGATTAAGAGTATGTTTCAATAGTTTTCTTTGTGATCTATTTGATTCATCTCACCAGGTACAACATAATGACTGTGGAACACCTGTTTCTTTTTAGGATTCCTCCTAGAAGACATCCAGCCTAGGTTCCGAGATTTGTATGAGATGACAGCCCACTGAGCGATGAGGCCTCGGTGTAGGGCCCTGTCACAGGGGAGGCACCAGCGGTACCACTACCCGTTGGGCCACCGATAACACTAGACCTAGCTGCAGAGAATGCATTCCGCTTGAGTGCGTTCCACAAGTTCCAGTGCCAGAGGCCGCCCATGTTCATGGAAGAGATGGACCCACAGGTAGCTGAGGATTGGCTGGCAGCTCTAGTGAGAGTCTTAAGACTCATAGGGACACCAGATGACCCTATGGTGATCCTTGCCACGAGTCTCCTTCAGGAAGTAGTAGGTAGATGGTGGAGCCTGATGCTACACTTGGATGACGAGGCGACACTACTCTGGGCGGACATTGAGATCCAGTTTTGGGCTGAGTTTGTCCCAGCCACCAAATGTACGGTGTAGATACAAGAGATGTTGCATCTATAGTAGGGTAGCCCGACGGTGGCACAATACTCAGCGAGGTTCACCGATCTCTCACGTAACTCCACAGATATGGTGTGGGACACATTATTCAGGGCCCGGACCTTCGAGCAGGGTCTCAGGCGAGAGATCAAAGCTTCGATGATCTCCCTCATCATTCCGACACAGGTGGGAGTGTTAGAGAGAGCCCTCCTAGTACATAGTTTCCTTGATGAGCAGTCACCAGTAGCGAGACCCACCACCGAGCATCACGTAGAGGAGTCTCCTGTAGCTGGAAGTAGATAGATGTCGTAGTGGACCAAGTGGACCAGGCCATCTGGTGGACGACCTCTGGATACAGGTTCAGTTGTGTGGGGCACACGAGACAGAGCCAGTCATGCCAGGAGTGGGAAGTATTACTCTTGCAGCGGGCATGGTCACATGGCTCGTGACTGTCCGAACCACCATACTGATGATCAGCAGATAGTTGAGGGACCTCCCAAGTAGAGGCAGAGGTTCGATCGAGGTGGATGTGGCAGAGTAGCTGGTCGTAAAGCTGGTGATGGACGACGATTCGAGGTGTTACCCCCCCCCCACCACCAGGAGGACCACCCCGACCGCAGGTAACTGGTGGACAGGGGCGAGCTCAGCTCCAAGCAGCTCAGGAATATGATCATGGCGCTCCGGAAATGATTCAAGGTACGATTTGGGTCTACTCCACGTTAGCTGCAGTTCTTATTAACATAGGTGTCAGTCACTCTTTTATTGTCACTACCCTCTTTTGGAGCATGGAGATTCTAACAGAGCTGTTGGATCGATCCTTATGGCTAGAGAATCCAATGGGAGTAAACTCGACGATTACACACTAGTGTCGGCAGTGTGAGATTACTCTGGGAGGCGAGAGCTTCGGCTGGGATCTCTTCGTAGCAGTGTTGAGGCCTTACGACGTCATCTTGGGTATGGACTTGTTTTCTACAGTCCATGTTCAAATTGATTGTATTAGGTGAAAATTTTGGTGTGTATGCACAGATGGGACAAGGTTTACCTTCAACGGTGAGAAGGGAGCCTTTGCAGTGCAGGATAGACTTACTCAAAGGATGGTGTAATCGATCACTCATCACTTGTCCTACCTTACCCTTGAATCAGTTGATGTGGAGAGTCTGAGCTATCCTATATTGGTGGACCAGTATGCGGTTGTTTTCCATGATGATGTTCCAGGACTACCTCCTCAAAAGGGGTGGAATTCTATATTGACATGTACCCCGGGATGACATGGATATCCACTCCAATATATCGGATGGATCCCGCTGAGCATTGTGAGCTACGGGTATAACTAGAGGACTTGTAGGGGAAGGGATTCTTCTGGCCTAGTGTTTCTCCCTCGGTAGCCATGATTCTATTCACCAATAAGGCAGATGGTATCTTGAGGCTTTTTGTCGACTACCTTCGCCCAAATATGGTGACCATGAAGAACAGGTACCCACTCTCGAGGATTGACGACCTCTTTGACCAACTAAAGGGAGAACGGTTGTTCTCGAAGATATACCTCAGATCAGGCTATCACCAGCTCAGATTTTGAGATAAGGATGTCAAGAAGATGGCCTTCAAATGTCGGTATGGCCACTACGAGTTCTTGGTTATGCCTTTCAGTGTAACCAATGCTCCAACAGTGTTCATGGGGCTCATGAAGGGATCTTCTAGCCATACCTCAATCACTTTGTCGTATTCTTCATTGAAGACATTTTGATTTACTTGAATACTGAGGAGGAGCATGCCTACTATTTGTGGGTAGTAATGGACACACTCCTAGAGCACCAGCTTTAAGGTACTCTCTCGGAGTGCCATTTTTGGATTCGAGAGGTTCACTTCTCGGGTCATGTCATATCAGAGGCTGGAGTTTCAGTGGATCAAGCGAATATTGAGGCAGTAATTGCTTCGGAGCCACCCAGGAGTGTGATGGAGGTACGATGGTTCCTGGGTTTGGCTGGATATTAATGAAGTTTTGTTCTAGACTTTTATAGAGATTCAGCACCACTATCAGCCTTGAAGATAAAGGTGAAACCCTTCATGTGGTCTGAGAGATGCCTAAAAATCTTTCAGGAGTAGAGGCAGAGGCTGATTAGTGCCTCCATCTTAAGGCTTCTAGGGGAAAACGTATGGTACGTAGTCTACTACGACGCATCAGGGACTGGACTCAGGTGTGTCCTGATGCAGGAGTGAGCAATGATCGGGTATGGTTCTTGAAAGATGAGAAAACCTGAGAAAAACTATTCTTCCCATGATCTGGAGTTAGCAGCAATGGTATTCACTTTGAAGATGTGGCGACACTATCTGATGGGCAAACGTTTTACTATGTACTCTGATAACAAGAGTCTCAAGTATATATTCTCTTAAAAGGACTAGATCCCGAGACAATGAAGTTGGCTTGAGTTCCTCCAGGATTATGACTTCGAGATAGTCTATACTCTTGGGAAGGGGAACGCTGTTGCGGTTGCGCTTAGCAGGAGATCTGGTATACCGCTTCTTGGAGAGGGGAAAGGGCCACTTGCTGCCTTACATATATCCTTTGTGGATAGAGACGGAGCATCCTTTCTACAGTCTCTTAAAGTGACTCCCCCAATCCTTCAGTGGGACATGGAAGCACAACATGGGGTCGCTGACTATGAGACACGAAATTCTCAGATATCCACAGGGTAGGCACCTGATGGATTTTTTGAGGGTGGGGAGCACGTCATCCTCTTCAGAGGACGTACTATGGAGACATTATCACTTCATGAGGAAGTGTTGAGGGAGTTCCACACATCCCCTCTAGCAGTACATCCAGGAGTGGTGAAGATGTATCAGGTCCTCAAATGATAACACTGGTGGCCAGGTATGAAGAAGGCGATATCATACTTTGTCTCTCGATGACTCACTTGTCAGCAAGTGAATGTGGAGAACCAGGTACTAGCAGGCTTGGTTCAGCCATTAGAGGTCCCAGAGTGGAAGTGAGATGGGATAACCATGGACTTCTTGATAGGTCTTCCACATACATCCAGGGGTCACGACTCGATTTGGGTGACTGTCGACCGACTCACCATGTCGGGCCACTTCCTACTGATTAGAGAGTAGGTTTCAGTAGAGAGCTTGGGACGCCTCTACGTGTAGGAGATTGTGCGGCTACATGGAGAAGATTCTTCTATTGTCTCCTATCATGAAACACGGTTTAATTCCCAGCTATGGATGGGGTTACAAGAGGCTTTAGGGATGCAGCTTCGTCTGAGCACCGCCTTCCATCCTCAGATGGATGGTCAGACTGAGCGGACCATTTAGACCCTCGAGGACATGCTCCATTCATGATTCCTCGACTTCTGTCACATTTGGGAGGATCACATACCTTTGGTGGAGTTTGCGTACAACAACTGTTATCACTCCAGCATAGGGATGTCACCTTTCAAGGTGTTGTATGGGTGACCTTGCAGATCACCCTTGTACTAGACAGACTCTAGGGAGTTAGCACTGGTGGGACCAGAGATGGTATGAGAAACCACGAAGAAGGTGTAGATCATCCAGGAGTATATGAAAACTGCAAAGTGATGTAGGAAATCATATGATGACAAGATATGGAGGCCTTTGGAGTTCGAGGATGGCGACCACGTCTTTTTATGGGTCTACCCTCAATGAGGCCTACAGATATTTGTCCAAGGTGGACAGTTATCTCTGAGATTCATCAGACCTTTCCAGGTCTACTGTAGGATATGAGAGGTGGCTTACCGCTTGGCTCTTCCACCTCAGTTGCACCAGGTTCATGACGTCTTCCACATATCCCAGCTGAGGGGATACATTCACGACTCTTCTCACCTCATTGACCATGGAGATATAAACATCGATGATGGGGAGACTTACATGGAGGTTCCAATGGAGATTGAGGATCGACAGGAGTGGGTCCTACATGGACGGTCGATACCTCTGGTGCGCATTCGCAGGCAGCATGGGAAACTCCAGGAGAGCAAATGGGAGTGGGAGACTCAGATGCGTGCTCAATACACCCATTTGTTTCATTTGTTCTAGTTATAGCTTATGAGGGTGTAAATCCTTGAGGTGGGGAGAATGTAAAAACCCATTATTTCCATGGATTTTTTTTAAAATAAATGGGAATTTTACGAGACCACGAAAATTAACGGCTCATGATTCTAAGGCCCGATTTGCCCGGAATCAATTTTTGAAGTTTTGTTCAGGTGCATTCAGTAAACGTACGAGTGGATTTTTATCACTTTTGATTCGGTGCTCGGAATTGAAATCTGAGGGCACCGTTGAACTAGCTGCACCAGTATTCTCTTAAGAAGACTTTCACCCCGACGGCAGTTGATCGAGAATGAATGTTAGTTTTTGGGTTTTAAATGAATTAAATATAAATAAGGTTCTGTAAAAATATTTTTATTTTGTGGTTAAAACCACCTCTTGGATGTTGGGAGATGGGGGTGGGGACCACCACACTTTAACATCCATTGAGAGGTTATAGAGGTGGGACCCACCCGAGGTCTAAACTCCTCTTCTTGTTAAATATGGTGGGGACCAACCGGGATTATAACCCCATGGAACTCCCCATTTAATTTGGATAAACTCTTCAACTCCCCTTAAATTATATTTTTTCCAATACTTCTTCATTTAATGGTGGAATTCAAAATTAAAATGTAACAACATAATTTAATTTAAATTGGCCATTCCTGTGTTGGGAGAGTGGTTTGAAGATCTTGGAGAAACTTATTTCTCAACGAAGAACACTACATCCGCCATTGATGAACATCCTCATCTTTTGATCTTCAACCGGAACCAGGGAGGAAGCACCGTCCTTGAAGAATACCGACGATGCCATCCCTGACTTCTTCATTTCCGACAACATCGAATCGACATTCACATTCCATGACTTCTTCAACGATCAACTAATTCAAGGTAGGGGTTCATGCTTGGTTAGTTGTTGCATGTTATTCATTTTTTCATTGTGGATTATAATTCAAGCCACATGTTATCACCCGAACGCGGAGGGTGCGGCCCGAACAAACATGGCCCATCACCTCTGACTTTTTGGGGAATTTGACGATAAACACGGTGTGAGTCCGAAATGAGTGTTACACCTCAACAAAGGGTGTGGAACGAAGGATATATCCCGAGGAGTTTAAGACAACTTCCGGAATGAGAATCGGGCCACCAGAACCCGTCCGATGACCCACAGAAGGATCGCCGATGGATGGAACTGTCGATCGGTTGCATGGAAAGATGCAGAGAGATCGTGATGCCGGAGGAGAAGGTCGTGACCAAATGGACATGGTGGTATAGTAGCGGCTGGAAAAAGGCCGGCTGTGAAGAAACTTGGCTGCCCAAGCCACCGGGATGCCGGAGAAGGCGCCGCGCGGTGGCCGAAGGAGGGTCACGGTGGTGCAACAGTGGCCGACTCGAGCCCGACAGCGATGAAGACCAGCGGTCTGGGCTGCCGGGTCATCGGAGGGGGAGTGGAATAATGACGGCACAAGGGGATTCAGCTGGCCGCTCGACCAGCTGGGAGGAGCGGGACCCAGTGGGTCCCGTGTGACGCGGACTGGCGCCACGTGGTGCCAGTTTGCATTCCAACCCGAACAGATAAGCCCTTTGGGATCCAAGGGCACGACCTTCCCCTTGGACGCGGCTAGGGTGAACCCCATGGGCCACCGGGCCATCCCCAGAGACCGGGTCAGACCTCGCGGACCGGGTCAGACCCCAGTCTGGACCTGTTTGACCAGTTTTGGCCTATTTTCACCTTTTCGCCAATAACTTGGGCTCTGTGTGTCCGAATGACGAACCGTCTGCGGCGAAAAAAATCATGGAGTGAGTCTGTTATTTTGGAATACCCCACATGAGGTTTGGATGTAGTTTGTGTATGGTATTGTTGGATTTAACCTAAATCCAACTGGGCCCTCGGAACGGAAATACCAATAACTCTCAGATCGGGTGTCTGATTGATGCACTGTCTGTCACGTTGTGTTCCTTTTAACAAGACAAAACTTTTGGATAAATAAACTTGGGACAATGTGGCAGGTGATGTATCTACTCTAGTCTTGAAGGGCAAACCCTCCTTGAATCAAGCGTGCTTTGTGAAAACCCTATTGCTGGTTGTGCACTAACGACTGTTATTGGATCATGTGTTGGTCTGACAGCTCTGACTCCTGTTCCTAGATAATGTGTTGGTCTGATGGTTCTAAAATATGTTCCTGGATCATGTGTTGGTCCAACAGAATAGCTGGTCATGGATCATGTGTTGGTCCGACAGCTCTGACGACTGTTCCTGGATCATGTGTTGGTCCGACAGTTCTGACATCTGTTCCTAGATCATGTGTTGGTCCGAAAGAATAGCTGGTTCTGGATCATGTGTTGGTCCGAAATCTTAGATGGTTCAGTGGCTACATTTGATCATCTCTATATCTCTTCAAAAGTCGTGTACCTGTGTGATCTGAGCCAGCGACTTCTGTGTTTTCCTCATGATTTAGATGGGTTACATGATATCTTGGGTATATGTATGGGCATATACCTAAGTAGTGGATACCAATTGATTTCATACTCTGTGGTTTATCCTTGTTTTATTTTGAGAGACCTTTAGGGTCTTGGGGTCCCTACACAATATCTTTATACTCACCCCTACACAGGCTATTCTCGTACCTCATTGTGTTGGCTGTAGATGACGGACAGCGCTGACTGAGGCTGAGTAGTAGGACTGGATGGTACCTGGAGGTGGACCTTACGATGAGTCGATACACGAAGGAGACTGAAGGAAGTGGTGTGCTGAGGAGGCCATCTATACCTACCCTTCAGGTAGGAACCCTATAGAATGACCCAGTAGCTGCTTATCATTTTCAGTTGTACTTTTTTTCAGTTGTACATGAACTTTCCAGTTGGGCTTGTATTTCAGACCCCATTACTTTTCAGCACTCTTTTGTATATAGCTTCACTTAGCATTTACTTCCATCTCATACTCTGTTGTGTGTGTGTTTTCAGTTTATAAAGGCAATGCCTTTCCAATTTTAGGGATTTAAACCTTTGGTGCAAGTCGCCAGCCCCTATCCTATGAAAGGCGGGCTTGGGGTAGTCGCAGCATGGGCCCCGGGGGATGGGTCGTGACATAGGCAGCCAGAGCAATTCAAAAGACACGGCTGGATTCCATGAGTCCGAACAAGGAGTTCCAATGTGGGAACCTAGGTATCACTCAGGACTTACCAATCCTTGATAAGCACTACGCTATAGCCTGTAACACTAAAAAAGATCATCCAACAAGTTCAACAGCTTTTAAATATTTAGTGCAGCGTAAGACTGACGCTATTTTAGTGCATCGAGGATGACGTCAAGATAGTGGACATGCACGTCTCTTAAGAAGAGTACACAAAGGGGATTTAATATGGGGTTTACGATTACACACCTAGAAACTGGAAGGTAAAATAGGTGAAGCAGATCAAAGTTGTGAAAGTAATAAAGCACTGACACAATTTAAGTCTTTCAAAACTCTTGTTCAAACAATTAATAACCAACCATTTACCAATGGTTCTCTTAGGTGTTCCTTCTACTTGGAAGGGAGTGATTACTAGGTTCATCACAACACTAACCACCTTAGGAGTGTCCTAGCTATATAAGAAAGGAAAACTAATTTCTCATAAGCATGATAGATTTATAAAAACTCGACCAGCATGTCAAAACACATAAGTCTCTCGAAAACCATCCATATATTGGGATAAAACTGGTTATTTAATACCCAATTCACACTACATGTAGATGAATTGAGACCGTACTCAATAGTACAAGAGGATTTATTATGGTGTTGTATTGCATCATACAATCTTATTCTTGGATGATGCCATACCAAGTCATCAATTGCTAAGAATAAGAAATGGTCAAATGACATACAACGTAGCCGACCATGCTCGAGGCATGTCTAACCATCTAAAAAAGAGCATTACTCGATTCTCCAGACCATAAAAAGGTCATGAAACACATGACCACCCATCCAAACAAAAGTGTCAGTGGAAACTGAATGTCCTACCTAGGAAAACAACACCCAATAGCACCAAAAGAGTAATAAAAGTCAAAGTGCTAGCATGGAATTTCAGTTCTGAGGGCACTACCTACCACGAGTTAGCCCCTTGCAATGAATAAGTTGTAACCCTGACAATGGGTCACGTCAAACAAAATATACTAGGCTCAAAAACCGATCATAATTCTATTTCTAAGGTAAATAAAACCTACAGAATGTACTCGCGCTTCTATTCCAAGTAAATGTAATAAGAAATCTGAACTACCCTTTACACAAGTGTTTTAAATAGTGTACACCACTATAGGTTCCATTTCCAAGACACCTATATTTATTCACATTTAATCTTTAAGTTTAAAAGATTTAATCCAAACATCAAAGTACCATTTTACAACAACAAAACAAGGTACTTGATTCTAACCAATTCCCAAAGGGAAGAAATGCTTGTTTTATAAAACTCCCATTTATGTTTTTTACATTTGTTGAAATTCCATCATTTTCAGGATACTTATCAAAATAAATTATGTTTAAGATGATAATATGACCAACGAGGGTCTCATTTTAACCAACCTGAGCTAAATTTAAATCACCCCAATATCAAACACAAAAAATATTAAAATTTAAACTCCTAAATAGGTCATCCCATACAATCATTCTCCAACTAGCCTACTTAGGTCCAGTTACATTTTAAAAGCTAAACATTGAATTTAGATCAATGCACAACCTCTTTAAAATTTATATGAATTTCACAAAGCATAGTTCCATTTCATTTAATATGAGTTTCCATTTCCAAATTCATAAAGTGCCCATACACTCCATGGATTGAAAATTGGATCCCATTAATCGGTACCAATGTCAATTTAGAATTTAACATGGTCAAACATAATAGCCCAAATTATATGGGTGGCCACCTACCTATCTTTAAAGCACCCATGCACTTAACAGTTTAGAATTTGTATCCCATTTTTCAAAACTAACATTACATAATAATTGAATTTATCATCCTTTTCACAATGGTTCGATTACATGGGTTACCTTTTCCCAGCTATAAGGTGCCCAAACAACTTACAACTGAAAACTGGTACCCATCATAACTACAACCAATAACATAGCCCATGATACCATTTATATATATTAATGTAATCCAGAATGTCACTATATGAAACTAACACGAAGCAACAAGATAAAATCATAGAATCATGAAAATTTAATCACAGGAGAATGCTATAACGATAAGTAAGCATATAAGGCATGCTAATGTATTTCCTAAATAGGTATAAATCTAATATTGACATATTTATAAGGTGAAAAAACTTACATAGAGGGAAACCTACTAATTCAACTACATGGAAAGGAATATATGCATGGAGTGTGAATTTTTAAGTCCCTAATATGATGCATCTAATGGAACTTCCTTTCCACATCATGCCATGGAATGTTTCAAAAGTTACAAAAAACCATAAGCAACAGAATGTACACCAGTCACTCTAGGTGAAAACATATCAATTATAATAGAGAACAGCATAATCATTAATCCTAGCCATGGAAACTTACTCATTTTCCATACATGGGGTGATAATTCCCAAGAACAACTATTAACCAAGTGCTGACACTTTCCTAGTCTCATGTCTACCAACCCATAATAGTAAGACAAAAAGGAAAAACCCCATCAAATACCACGTTGTAATGTCTTAACCCAACTCACTACTAGGATGGGGGCCGGACCGATCACCACATGACCCCAAGCGTGCCTCCCCTTATGCCAGAGGCTTCCGACTAGCAGCGAGGGTGTAAGGATAGTATGCAGGGAGACTATACCCTCTTATCAGAGTTGCGCTGCAGTATAACAGAGTAAATAATGATGAACATCAGATGTAGTAATACATAATTGATAGAATAACAGAAGAATGATTTCATATCAATGAACAAAATTGGCCAAAACTATATTATACAATAAATGAATGCATGAAATTGTATTGATATTTTACGAAAAGTAGTAAACAATACAATATTCCATTTATTATAATACAATATAATATAGGACTGAAGTAAATAAAAGGAAAAAAAATCCCAAAGGTGATCTCCACGAGCATCCCGTGCTCCATCTCGGTCCTCTACTCCTACTCTAGATACAAGAAAGCAACAACAAGCAAGCTCCAGGGTCCTGCGAACAAGGTAGGTATACTCGAGTACCCCAGTGCAATGGAGACCTGAGTAGAGTGTGAGATATAAATCTCAGTAGGCTAGAACCACTAGTTTCTTACCTAATGCTGACAGTGTAATATATGTTAAACATGGAGAAATAATGTATAAATAAAGTAATAAGAACATTATAAATAAATAATGAAGTACCTTATTCATCCCTCAGCTAGTGTCTAGACATGTATTCAGATCATTAATTTAATATTACCAGTTTATCTATAAGTCATATGTGAATAAGTCACCTAATGAGTCTAACAAGTTTTTTTCCATGGTAAAATGGGGTATGCAATGACCGGGCCCTATGGGCTTCAACCATGAAACCTAGGTGTCAAAGCTTGACCTGTGGAGTGTATTTGAGGAATCCAATGATGTTATTTAGTAATTAAGTTCCAAGGTAATAACCAAGGAAAAAACCTTGTGATTTTATTAGTAGTGAAGGTCCCAAGACATAACATGGAAACATGATGAAGATATCAAGTGAGGGAGTTCCAAGTCAAAACCAAGGTAACATAAATCTCATGGAAAGCTAACTCAATAGAATCCGAGTCTAACTAAGGGGTAAGAGTGTAATCCAAGAAGTGTAATCCAAGTCATTCCACAATGAGGTTTCTATCAAGACCATGTTGATCAACCAAGTTAAATGAGGATAAGGAAAGATAGGACCCAATGGGATTTCATCATGGGACCTATTAGTCAGTGTTTGATCCACAGAGTGTATCTGAGGTATCCTGTAACAGAGAAAGGGACCCTACCATAGTCTACCGGGAATCCAAGGAATAGACAAGAACTAAAGTTAAGGTGGGTATTAACCTAAGAAAACCATATCCTTGAATAGGAACGGGGTTCCCTAGATCCAAGGTATTATCCTCTCAGAATACAAGGCAAGCTCAAGTTAGTCCATTCCTATTTGATATTGTAATTAGGTAGTAATTCATTTGGTCCAAGTCTTTCCTTCCATTAGTGTGGATATGTCAAGTAGAGTAGAAACCATTTATTTATTGGTCCAGTACCTGTCTTTCATTAGTGTGGATAAGAAAAGTGGCATTGAAACCATTTATTTATTGGTCCATGAATTTCCTTCCATTAGTGTGGATAGGCCATGTAACATTGCAACCATTTAGTAAAATCCATTAATGAATTTTCAAAATTCTAGTTCCACACCGCTAACTTTCCTTAACATGGTAAGGGTTTCCACAGAAGTGGAACCAATTATTCTCCCATGAACCCAGATCCGTCCATGGAATTCCTATATGGGAATCCTTTTATCTCCCAAGGTGTGAGTATACAAACCCATTGAGTCCATCCATGGAATTCCTACTTCAGAACCCACATGTCACCCAATGTGTTATTAGCATTCAAAAAATTTGAAAAAAATTTGGGAAATTCATTTGAGGGTTAATCATTAAGCATTAACCATTCTTTTAAATAAACTCATTACTTTTATCAAAAACATGTCAATTGAATTTATAAGGCTAGAAGAATCTATGAAAAAAATGGGAAATTACCTACATGGCTATTTCCAATATAAAACTGGACCAAACACATAGATGGTTCTTTGTTCCTTTTATCATTTTAAAAGAAGAACTATGTGTTTCTAATACCATTAGGGCCATTTTCTAAACATGCAATATTCGAACATAACTTCAAGGCATAAGAATTATAAACATGAAAAGTCAATAAACCAAGGTCTAACCACTAATTTTTTACTCGAAGGCAGCGCACCTCCTTTGGAGGGGTTTTTTTAAAAAACATGATATTGCTTATCAGACAAATCATTTACTACATTTAGAATTTTAAACGAAACATGATAGATTTAAAATTAACAACAATTCAATATAAATACTTCACCACATTGATTTAAATTCTATCTAAAGTGTAGTGAGTAATTAAATAATGCATTTATAAAATTTAGGACTTTAAAAAGGACCCTACCTCACGGTGGAACCGATTCGTCCACTTTGGCTCTTAGATCTTTCTAACTAAAAGCATTTGTTGTTCTCTCACTAAGCACACACACATCTAAATATATTTGGTGACCCATTAATATCTTAATTCAAGAGTTGAAAAACAAATGAGAAGGTATAATCTCTACCCAAAAATGTTGTCGACGAACTAAAAACACCTGAACCGCCTCACCTTTGGGGGCAGTTTTTAGAACACGCACCCACGGGTCCTAAGGGACCATTTTCACTAACCTAGAACAAGAGAAAACTGAAAATCGGATCACCCCCAAAGCCAAGGGGTTAAGACAAAACTTTTGGGTTGAAGAAGATGCCAAAATCGTTTAATAAAAGGAAGGAAACTGGGGAATAAAATCATAACTTAATGATTCAAGTTAGAATTGTGAAGAAATTGGATAGAAACGTTGGTCAAATGATGATCCAGGAGGGGGTCCAAGCATGAGGCAATGGGGAGAACCCCCTAAGGAATCGCGATCTAATGGAGATAGGGTAGTGTTTAGGTTTTATTTATTTTAATTTAGTTAAATGAAATTAAAATAATTTAATTTTTAAAAACTGGGCGTCGTTCATGGTTAAGCCCGCAAGGTATGCCAAACCATGTGAAAACCGTGTGGTACCTACTGCCTCCAAGATACACCCAGCATATGCTAGGCACACAATTTAGGAAACTGTGTGCATGCCATGTGAAACCCACTATCCCTTTTAAAATAGGGTCGCACGGTTACCTGCAGTGGGTCGTACAGTTTAGAAGGCTGTACACAAACTGTGCTCCCTTGGAAGTCTTTAAAAGCATGATGTTTTTTATGTCTGACACTCCCGAAACATCTTGAACCACTCAAGAGACTTCTCAGTCCATCACCCAAGTCCAAAAACAAGAGGTACATGATATCCAACACTCAGAATTATGTTCCGAAGAGAATATTCAAAAAAAAACTAGTCCAGTAAATGAAAATGTTAAAAAAATCTTCGTAATTTTGTCCGGTAAAAAACATGGGATTCCAAAAATGGCCCTTAATTCCATTAACATATAATAAAAAATGGATAGTAGGTGATTTCTATTCCTTATGCGGAGGAATGAGAGTTGAGTGAAAATTGGTGGGAGAGTGTGTGTGTTTGTTATTATTAGTTTTCAATCCACTCAACCTATAGTGAAAATTATTATTTATAAATTTAGTTAAATTATAATTTCTTTTAATTACATTAAAAATGGTACTATTAATTGCATTAATAATTAAATTATTAATTTAATTAATATTTACATTATTAATTACATTATTAATTACATTAGTAATTATTAATAATAAGTTATTACTATTTAATAATTTTCTATTATCATTCATAATATATTACTATTGATCATATATTAATAACATTCAATTATTAATAATTTATCAATACTTTTTTTCTAATTATAATATATGAATATTTCTATTCTATAAAAGTGAAACCTAAATCCAATATCAAAATTCTAGAAAGGTTAATTAACAATCACTTAAAAAATGATCTTCAAGAAATATTTTAAATATATAATTTTGAAATTATTTAGTAAAGTAATATGAAATATATTTAATATATATATTTATATATATATAAAAATAAGAATATTATTTTGAAAATAATAAAAATAAAAATTGCATTGGATGGGAAAATATGTTGTTTGATTTTTTGGAATATGGTGTCTTTCACCCTAGTGGATTCTTTCAAAAAATTTAGATGAAATTAAATTCTATGATCACACCCTCCTTTTAGAAAAAAATGTTTCTAAATTTTAATAAACAGTTTGGATAAACCCCCATTTCTAGATTTTATTTCAGAAAAACATTTTATTTGAAATTTACCCGATTAAAATTTTCAATGAAATTAATTTTCTAAAAGGCACCTAGGTATCTCAAAAATCGATGGAAATACTAAAACTTTTGAGTTTTTTTTCTATATATTTAAGAACTACTATATATGTTGGTAATTTTTTCAAAATTATATTAATTTTTGTTATAGATCAACATTAAAAAAAATAGGATTAATCGATCAAACTCTTCTCCTCGGAGTGGGGGTCCCCCAAAAAACATATTCACCTATTTCACTCCACAGTCCCATATAATATATTTTTTGTCCTATATGGATTTTGGATATGAAATAACTAAATTTAATTTATTTAATATTTTACTCCTAATTCATTCAACATTTTATCATTATTTTATTCATTAAATTATTATTGTATTTTATATTTCATCAATGAAATTAGGGACGATAAAAATTTGGGCAACATTGAAAATAGAGAAATTTAAACGCAATCTAAATAAAATAATATTTGAACCTAAACATGTTTTTTACCTATATAATTTTTAAATTCATCATCTAAACATAACAATAATTGAAATCTTTAATAACCATTTAATTCTTCATGGTTCATCCAAATAATGTTCAAATTTATATGAAAACTCAAAATAGTGATAGGGTGACATGGTGAGGCAAGGTTTGTAGATATGTTATTAGGAACACACTTTGTTAGATATAATTGATCCAAAAGTCAAAAAATGTATCTAAAAAATTGGGAATATTTTTGGATAATATTTTGGATTTTTTAGATTTTATTAAATGGATTATATTGAAGAATATTACGATTCCCAAGTACTTAAGAGTAGATTTACCTTATAAAATCAGTAGTATAATGTAATGAAGGAGAATCCACTTTTTGGTACAATGACTTATTGTTACTATACACATATATTTAATAAAGGGTAACCATTATAAAGAATTTGGAATCAAGAGAGTATTGATAGGTATTTTTTGTTTCGCACCAACTATGATCCATTGATTCTTGTAGAATACATGATTGTAATTTTTAGATATGAGATAGATTGAAGTTTTTGGGAATTTAACAGATTGATTATTTTTATTTGTCATGGATTCTCCATTTATATTTTTTGGTGTATCAATTTGGGTATGATATCATACCCTATGGAATTATGTATATTGTAATTCAATTAAGACATATCTTATCCCAAATAATCCCATTTTTTGTTGTAATTTCTCGAATACAAGACCCAGATCACACCCAATGGGGAATGGTTTTCATGTTTGGTCCTTAGAAGTGAATAGTCATTACTTTTGATTACCTGTATATTCAAATAACAGAATATTAATAGTTTTAATATACCAAATTTATTTTCATTCTGAGTAACATTAATGTGGTAATATCCTAGGGTATCTATCACATTGAAATTTCATAATAGTTTCCCACTACGACGAAAATCTTGAAGTGTTATGATAATATACATAAACATATTTCATACAATCAAAATAAATATATATGATGAGAAACGTAGTATTTTGTAATCTTAGGTGCATGATACCCATAAGTGATTGATACTTCATCTCATGAGGTTTTCTCGTAGTAATCTCAAAGATGGGAGCCTATGAGGGAAAATGTGTTAATAGTAATTCCATAAGTCAGAACTTCATTAGAATTTTTATATGAAATCATGTGTGAAAATCCTTATATTTGAGATTACTATTAATTTATATCACGAGTTTTGTATTTTCATAATCTTCTCAAAACCATGACAATCAATGCCCATGGTGAAGTATGATACGTTGGGTGCATCATGAATAATATTTTATTAATGAAGTAATTATATTATTTTTCCATTTATTTTAAGAACGTTGATTTCGTAGGCCTTTTAATTATAATGGAACTGTTGAACTTATTATATGACCTTGGTGTGTCAGTGTATTCTTTTTAGATAGTCAAAGAATAAGAAATTCAACATGTAGGTTGATAACAATACCATGAAACCAGATAGATTATGTGATACCTACACAAATTTATTATATTACATAATGAGTTCTCATATGATATTTATGAAGTTATTAAATTAAAATCATTATATATGGGAGCCTTTATGTTTTGTCAGAAATAGATTTTAGGCATCCGGAAACCTCGATTAATGCTATAGAGGATGAGTCAAAGAGATTTACATTATTACTGTTTCAATTGATATCACATAAATAATATTAATATTAAATAGTTGGAAAAAAATGTATTCTTAACATTAATAAATAATACTCAATATTTATTTATTTATTCAAATTATTCAAGCACTAATTCTATGTGATATTTTTAAATAAATTTTTTTTCATGTCCATCGAATAGAATAAAATTGTCTCTTCATTTTATCGTAAGGTGACCAATTTATATATTACTGAATAAAAATTTATTTCATTGAAAGGATATATTTTTAACAATTTATTTAAAATATAATAATAATTAATTTTATAAAATTAATAATATTTATTAATAAATGTTCTGAAAATATCGATAATGGTGATTGAGTTGAGTAAATAACCCAATAAAAATATGATATAATATTAAAAGTCATTTAAATAAATATGTAATTATTTATTTTCAAGAATGATATTCATTTTTTATGTCCAAACATTAAATTATATAATAATAAAATTATAATTATTGGAATGGGGAATATAATTGGATTATTAATTGATTAAGAGCCTTTATGTTGCTATAAAAACAACCCCTTTTCATTATATGTACCCAATTATATTATTTTGCAGGATATGTGAAATACATTTTGTCATTGAAAAAAGACCATCTCCCTAAAGAATTCTCTCAATGAAAATTATTTCTATTGTTTCACCCATGACATAGATAATTTTTCCACCTTCTCCCTACCTCACGTGAATTAGAGAATAAGATAGAAAAACCTATCATGCTAAAATATTTTGTGGCAATCAAAAATAACAATTCCAGATGATTTGAACGCCTATGAAAGAACCCATAGTTCCATTGAAATTTTTTATATATTTTAGATTACATGTGGATACTTATAGAGGAATTTTATTTTGGATTTCCATGGTGAAACTATTTTACATACCAAACAAGGGGCTCAAATAATCAATATCATCAATGAATAAAAAATCTCTAGAATGAGGTAATTGTAAATTTTAAATAAATTATGACTAAAAAAGAAAGTATCCTATATTATTTATTCTATAATTCTTTTTTAGTTTCATTGGGTATATTCATTAAATATTTTCATTATTCATCATGTTTTTTAGATAATTCATTGAATCGGGAAAAAAGAGAAGTTAGGAATGGGCTCCACTAGAACTTCTACTACACCTACAATCTTATAGTATTATCAAAGAGGTCACCTTCTTGCATTTATTTAATTATTTTTTTAATCAATATATTTACTTTTGGTTTGATTTACATCGCAGTTATTATTTAAAATCCATTATATTGGGATAATGTGTCCATTCAATATAATATGACTAAGAACAAGCCAAGAACAGGTGATGAATTCATAAATATTCCATCTAGTGGTACCAACAATCTTGAACACATGACTAGATTACCTAGAGTGTAACATAATTACCTTACTTGTAGTATCGGTCAACCACATGATGATACAATTGCAGAAACAATAATTTTTCATTTGGGGGTTCATTACACAGTGTGTAATTACATCACGTTTTTACTTATATGGTGTCACATAATTTTCCATGTTATGAAAAATGTATCTCACATACATGTAGTGTAACCCTAACCAAACATGTTTTTCAGGTAGTCAACAGACATGGATTGAAATTAATACACACATGGTGTAATTAATAAAATTCCATGTGATAATGAAAATCCATGTATCATGGGCTAGAAGTCACTATACAGTGTGTAACTCTGTTACAGTCTTTGTAACAAAGAAATTTTCATAGAAGATATACATAAATTCCCTATGTGTATATTGAAGATGGTGAGAGAAAATTTAATACCAATATATTGTATTTATTCCACATAAGTCATACCTATTTACATAGATCACACACCGATCCAGCTTATAAACCATGTAAATTAATTACATCGAATGAAAATTACATACGACATTAAACCAAAATACACAAAATATATTATTGTATAAGAAATGTTGAAGGATTTATTAAATGTGAATTTTATAATAAATGTCAATATAAAAATTATAACTACATTTCATGTGGTTATTTCACATGTTGTGTATATTATACAAGTATTTAAAGTTAAACAATCCATGTATGCTGAAGAGATGTCATGTTTCAATAAACTCTACATTGAGTACACTTATTTGAAGGAAAAACTACATTCCATGTAGCTACATGACACTACATTTATGAAACATTCCATGTGACTAAACAATATATTAAAAACCCATAAATACATTGGTTAGTTTCGGTGGTTACTTGCCTTGTTGAATCTTTGTGCACATCATGTTCATAATTAATTTTATGTAAATTTTTTTTCCTTTAAAATATAGTGAATTAGAGTATATTATATCTCCTACATACAGTGTAATAAAAATTAATATAAATAATTAAGGTATTCATAAGACCATTAATTGTTAATTTAATTGGAATTTATCTTAATTAAAATAGATATTTTAAATGTATTCTATCAAGTGTGAATTTGAACTGCTCACAATTATGTAAATAGTCAAGAAATTGAACAAAAAATGGATGTTTTAAACCTCTATTTAATTTAATATTATTTCAGGATTTTGGATATATTATAATGTTATAATAAAAGTAATATTATGGTCTACGTGTTATCTATCCCCCCATTATTATATAAGAATTTTTTTATTATTGGTGTATTTTATATATCTCATTCCCCTACTTACCCTCACCTATATGTGTGTAAAATAAGTAAAAAAGATGAATTTATAAGGATAAGGGGAATTCTAAAACCTTAGTTGAGTTGAAATTGATAATGAAGATAATACAGTTGATGGTGGAATGATGAAACTCAATCCAAGACCTAATCAAGGAGTTTTTTTACCTAGGGGAAATGGAATATTTATAGTCTTCTAGATAAATCAAACGTTAGTAAGATCATGATCAAGTCACTTATTTTTTAATTTTTTCAATATTCATTGTTATATATTATATGAGATAAATATTTATATCTCATTAAACATGATCAAAAATACTAAATATAATAATAATACTTGAAATATAATGTAAAATAAAAAACTTGTGTGTAAAATATTTTATCAATACATGATTAATTAATCATATAAAATCCGCATAATATTAAAAAAGAATGAAAATGATAAAATTTACACATAATAAAAAAATTCCCACATTAAATATATAATATTAGAGAATCCTTCCATTACATTATATTAAATGGAAATATATAACTATGTACTAGTATGACCTTTTCCAGGGTATGTAATTTTATCAGGGAGTTTTAATGAACATTCTAGCTTCACTAGACATATTAGGCATCAATAAGAGAATCCCTTGAAAGACATTGTGTAACTTCAAGGAATGTATTGAGGAAAGATGAACCCAAATTTCAAGATTGGGTAGTTAAATCAAATATTTAGGGAGATTCAAGCTACCAATTGAAAATTATGCCTTCCAAAATAACCTCAAGTAATTGAATAGATCCTTTTTTGGTTTATCAGAAATTAAATATAGATCATTTACAATAGAATTTTGATACAATAAGACATTTTGATTATAATAGTGGGGGATATTGATACATAATAAAAATAATGATATACTAATAAGAAAAATAAGAATATTATAATTCAAAATTTATTAAAATGAAGTTAATGTATAAAAAATTTTATTTCATATTATCATATAAAATGGATACTATAAATATCCAGATATTTATGTGATATATATTGGGGAAGTAAAACCTCTTAACTAGTAGTAACTTCCCTGAGGTGTAGAGGTTCTTATGAATTTTACTACAACATGAATGAATGATTTACAAACTATAATACCAAGTTTTGATCCCCCTAATAATGAATTTTGTGTAGAAGAGCATTTTGTGCATATAAAATCATGGATTGTGCACTAGATGTCAATTTTTTATTATTATCAAGAATTAAAAATCTATGGAATTAAAAAAGATAACACGGATTAATATATCAAGATCTAGAATATTTGGGATATTTTTAAGGAGAGATTTATATAATTGGGTTCTGAGAACAATAGTACACACTTTACAGGAAAACATAGAGTGGGTGTTCCAGCAAGACCTCATTGGGTCAAAATTATTTGTTATATTGAGTGTCTAGACATTCTAGTGTCAATTTTCCCTAATAAATTAAGTGAAGAACTTATAATTTATTCCACCCCACATAGATTATCCCAATTTTCATAAATTTTAATAATAATTTTTTTAGAAGTATCCCCATATATTTTTACTCTACTTTTGTTGAAGATAATGATAAAAAGAGTGAGAATCATCTTTTCCATTCGGCGAACAATAGAAAAATATGGTTATGTTCTTCAAGAATAATGTAACATCTATGTTTTATTCACACTAACCTTACAAGAAGAATACAATCAATGGAAAAATAAAGAGATAAAAATTTATTTCAATCTAATATGTAAATAAATTCATTAGATGAAAAATTAAAATAAATTATAGAATGAGTTTCTAATTTAAGTATAATCATAAATGTAATTATTTATTCATACTTATTGATTGTTAAATAAAATTTGTTTATGTATGTGTATTTAAATATTAGAATCCAAAATTTATAGTTAGTTTATTTAACATTTGTAGTATTTATAATGAGGACTAAGAATGTTGGAAACTAGATTAGTGAAGAGAGGTGAATGACTTCCGGATATACCGATATATTCAAATTAAAATATTATTCAATATTTATTATTACCAAAACTTTTTTCTCAATGTAGAATTAGAAAAAACTATAAATTACATTATATTTGGAATTGATATTGTTATAGTATTTCATAATTTACTAATAGTTCAATATTTATTGAATAAAAAATATTCAAAATCATAAATTAATTATGAATATAAATATAATCCTCTTAAAACAATATTATGGAAAAATGATTCTTTGTAAAATAAAATTATTAGTCATTAAAATTATTATATTAAAAAGGGTGTCTTTTTCTCCCTTGATCTAAGGCAGTAGGTATATTGACAACTCACTAACATGTTTTATGAAATGAAACCATTATAAATAATGGTATGACACTAATATACTAATGTTATTTTTTTAGGATAATTTGAACTATAATAATCATGAATCTAAGAGGTTTTTTTATATACATCATACGATTCTATTATGGTATTTTAGCAATTATATATGAAGAAATGAATACACTTGTTTTAGGTTATTGGATCCTCTAGGTGAGAGTTTTGTAGTATACAATAACCAAGTATTCATAAATCATTAATATGTGGATTTTAGGGAATCCGAAACATACATTAAATTATAAACAAAAGTAAAAATTATAGTAAATGGAGACCAATAAAAAGACTTATATATAGTTTAAATACATCATATATTATTTCTGGAAATGATTCCAAAATAATAATACAATTACTAGACATGTTACAACCATATTAACTAATGTAAATCATATTAACTAAGATATAATAAGTATTCCATTAGGAAGAACATAAATTTTTTTATTAGAATCACTTGTTAAAAGATGGATTTAGATAAAAAAATGAATGAAACACTAATTGTGTCTTAGATAATTATTCTTCATGAATAATGTATATTAACATTTTTAATTAGGGTAGAGTGAGTACATTTCTAGAAGTGTGAAGAACATTTATTTTGAAATAGTTGGAGTGGGATAGAGTTCAATTAATTATAGGTTCGAAATGCACATATGTTGGATTCAAATCATAAAATTCTAGTAATAAGAGTGGGAATTTTTTTTCCAAAGGTATATACTATTATTTTTTGAATTTAATGTTAACAAATATTGGACAAATATTTTTCACTAAGAATAATTCTTCCTAAATGGAATAAATGAATATTGACCTGTTTACATTGAGATGTATTCTGGAATTATCTAATGGATTACATGAACATAAATTTAGTGTGTCTTTATTTCGTATGATAAGAATTGAAAATATTGGTGGGTATTCTAGTGAAACTTTACATGAATGGTACAAGATGGCATTAACAAGGTATAGTTGATTATTAAAAAGGTTTAATCAATTTCTAGTCATAATCATCACAAATGATCATTCCATAATACTAATTTTCATGATGAAATAAATTGGAATTATACTAGTCATAATGATATTCTATGATCACAAAATTGTGTGGTTGGATGTAAATTCTAGTTTCCATAATTGATACATTGCGGAAAATTTCTATATGAAATAACCAGAAGGGTAGGTGACACCATTGAATTCTAATATGATATGAAAATTTCACCTATTCATTTATAGATAGAAGTATGAATAGTGATAATTAAATATTCATTTTTGAATAAAATATTCTATGTTCCAACAAATTTTTAGTGGGGTGGATTCTGTTTTCAAGAAAGTTATTTTAATAAAACATGGTTAAAGATACATAGTCTTACAGGTTTGAAAATATTGAACAATGAATTTATACATAAATGACTTAAACAATTATATTTTTAGAGAACAAGTTCTATATAAATTGATATATGGGTTGTTAAATTTTGTTATAAAACATATTTTGATCATTTCATGAAAATATAGAATAGAATAATTAAATATAAAATTATTTGTTAAGTCACATGGAATGAAATCTCACCAGGATAATGTGAATGAGAACAAGAGGATATTATTAATAGAAATTCCAAAGGATAATTTATATTAATCTATCTAATATCCCATAATATGTGTTGATTTTCGATCATACTTATTCAATTTATATGGAGTGAAAATATAAAAAATGGGTAAATTCAAAACGATGTGGTTAGAACTATGTGATAGTAGTTGAGGAAGTAGAACAATAGGATTTCCAAGTAAAAGGATAATTTAGAATACTATTTTTTATAGAGATATAATGAAATTTTTCTTTTAAAACATTTTGACATTATATCATAGTGAGGAAAATGAGATATGGAAGACAAACATATTATAACTTGTTGCGGGAATTTCTGTAGTATCTAAGTATGTTGTGGAATATGATGCATCATAAGAGGTTGTTTATCAATGATTTTATCTATTTTGTTTTATACTGATATACTAATTTTATTATAATTTTTATCATATTCTTTTACTATGTTATTTTCAAAGATGTTATAAATATACAAAATGAATAATAAGTGGATACATGAGGATATTACTAGTTCATGGGTTTTCTCAAGGTAATAATGTTGAAATAATTATATTTTCAGAAAAAAAGCATTATAAGATAAAACCTAACCATAAGAAAACATTATTATACCCCAAACTATATATATATACTTAGTAGAAGAATGTTTTACATTTGGGAACTAACTATTTCGAAAGTAGCTGTCACTGGTTATAGTGGGAGTCTGCTTGAGTTGGTTCCCTATAACCAACTAAATTGTACTATAGATTAAATATACATTCAAATGACTAACTACATAAAAAAATCTATAATCACATATTTATTTTTAATTTACATAATGGTAATGTGATAATGTACAAGGATATTTGTTATAATAATGTCTATGGTAGTTTGATTCTATGATGATAACTATAAGGTTGTATGAAGATATTCAAAAAATATATTTCTTATATTCAAGATAAAATTATATGATTGGACAAATAATATGTTTGACTGTCATGTTCTTGATATGCTTAAGTGTACGAGACATCATATCATGATGTTTTAAATTGGTAATCTCTAAAATGGGAGATTATAAGGACAAAACTGCTAATAGGAATTATAGATTCGGGTATATAATTATAATCATATATTTGAACTTGTGTAATGATCCTAAAACTTGGGATTATTATTAATGAATATTATGATTCTGGTACTTTCATATATTTACAAATACCAGGGCGACCAATGATTATGCCAAAGTTGGATACATTTTGTGAGTCATGAGTGATATTGAATTAATTAATAAGTCAATATATTATTTGTCCATTCCATTTATGGAAGATTATATAACAGTCCTGTTGACTAGAAATGGAGTTTTCAAACTAAATCCATCGTTCTAGGTATTGATGATTTTGTTTCAGATTGTAATCGTAATGAGAATTTGAGAACGTGGGTTGATGAAATTATTTGTCAACCTTCATAATAATGAGAAATCGAGAAAAATAGATTATATTATATTGTAGTTATTCAATTGTGGTTGTTTCTATTGTAGAATGTACTTATTACTATATGGGTTCCTTGAAGTTTTTCTATATTCTAGCCATGGAATTAAGGGAATCGCAACCAATACCATATAGGAAGAGGCCTATTGGGAAACCCACTTATTGTTTCCATTGATGTCTGTTAAATACTATTTGTATTGAAAAAATGGAATATATATTATATTTAATACATAGTAATAGTATTTAATCCATATTTTTTTTATTCCAATTACTCTATAATAAATTATATATTGGATAATTATTTAAATAAATATTTATCTACAATAACATTTATGGGAATAATTATTTGTATTTTTTTAAAGGTAATAAAAAATATTTATTATAGAATAAAAATAAATCTATAACTCCATGGAAAATGATTTTATTGAATGAATATTATTAATTATTGGATGTTTAGTAAATATTTAGGAAGTTTATCCAGCCATTTAAATCATATGGTAATAGAAATGATAAAATCTTTAACATCATTAAAATTAATATGAAAGTATTTATTTTATAATGTGATAATTATTTTCACAAGTCGGTGCATGAAATCATATAATAAAAACAATAAAATTATTTTTTTAAAATTTCGTTGGAATGAGTAATAAATTAGGATTATTATTTTTATAACATCTCAGGTTTTTTATGTGGTGGAAATTCCACAAACTTTTTGAATTATGAGTTTAGTGAGCAAGACAATCCTTATTTTTGGAATTGGAAAATAATTATAAGAGTTATGAAATAATGAATTGTTATTAGATGGGTTTTAAGGATCTGAAAGTGACTTGGTGTTTTGAATGAGTTTCTTGGGTATCGAGCCCCATAAAATCATTTACATAAAGAACGTACAAAGCACACAATTTGATCAAACCATGCAGCCTATAAGGAGGAACCATGTGGAACGCTATTACAATGGGATTGGTTTTTAAAACCATGCTGTTAGGAGTCCACATCCATGAGGAAATTCTGTTGTTTTTAATACAATGAAACTATAGAGGCTACACACTATTTGGGAAACCATGCACAAAACCACACAATGTGTGGTTCTTGGATAGTGAGAACCACAAAATTAGCACACGACTATCCAAACTATGTTTACAAAACATGTAGGTCATAAAAAATTGTGAAATGTTCATTTTTCCCATACATTACTACTTTTTCCCTCCTAATTCTTTCTCATCCACCTATCATGAAACACATGGGGATCTCCCATTATTCTTCCTCCAATATGATTTGGGATAACTATGCAGTTCATGCTTTGATTTGAGCTCCATCGGACTCATTGGGAGTGCATAAGTAAGGCCTTTATTCATTTTTCTTCTTTTTATAGTTTATATCTCCTTACATAATGATAAATATGTGTGATCTATTTTTTCATATTTTAATGGATTTTGACAAAAAACCATGTACTTTCTTGTTATCTTGTGTTAGAGGTTGATATCAGGTGAGTGAGAACCTATGAGTATAACATATTATATGCATATAATTATTGTTAATTTTATAGGCATTTTGGGGTGTGTATCTAAATGTGTACATTTGGTTGTCTGAGTGAGACCCCTGATTAATTAATTATAGTCTTATAATTGGTTAATAAATTTAATTAGATACCATTGGGTATTATTTAGTGCTTTTATACATGCTAAGGTGTGTAAGGGACTCTGACCAACTGGGTAGGGTAGGCCGATTATATTATTTAATTAATTTAATGGTATATATTTATTTCTTGAGTTCCTTGGGAACTTGATAGGCTAGGCTTGATGATTGAAGTTATGCTGATCACCTAAACTTAGGTGTCATGGTTCTTCAAAAGGGGTGTGTCCCAGGATATGAGAGTTTATGTCAATCACCATGTTGAGGCAACATGAGCATCATATTGAGGTGCATTGGTCATTAGGATGAGGGAATGACCCGAGTAACTTGAGTTGGTGTTGACCAATGGTATTTAGTGATATGGTCATATGAGAATGAGGTTCTAGATGATGTGGCTTAGATTATTTTTTAGTGATTTCCACTCATCATTGTTGGATGACACACCATTGTAGTCATTTGAACTTAGATTGAGCTTAGTTAAGGTGGTGTTGACCACTCTTTACAGGGGGAGGCCTTCATAGATATTGTGTCTTTGGGGATGGTGTAAACTATCAGAGATGATGGATGTACTCACCATAGAAATCCATGGTGGATAGTGATGACCCATCAGGTGATGGTATTATGACAATTTGTTATGGGATGAGGCCCACTATTATACATGAGGTCGATGGGTCAGTATTATTTGAGGATGGATATCACTACACCATGGGATGTCAGCTGTTTAGGTGATGGGGATTATTTATTAGAGGATGGATATCACTTCTCCACAGGACATCGAGATGTTGGACCAATGATGACTTTATAAAAGGAGGTCCAAGGGGCCTGGGAATTATCAATTGGTCCTTCTGTGAGGAAGTTAGGTACGTGATTAATGGTACATGAGTTGTCGTATGGCATGAGGTGCAGGTGATTTAATAATGGGAGTTGCTCAAAGTCTCTCCATTTATGATATTGTGTAAGGTATACCTATGCACTAAGCCATTTTTTCTCTCCATTTCTATAATATTTGAATATATATACATATATATAAATACATGAATTTTATGACATATATATATTTGGGGGAATGTGTTCAAAGATAAACCATCTTTGGATTCAGCAGTTAAACAATTCCTAGTTGATGTTGAGCATTAGAGAAGAAATTTATTATTGAATACAAGTGTGTAGTTTATTTTTATTATAATTTTAATATACATTGTAAAATTATCGATTTATGATAGGAACACATTTGTGTTGGCCTACTTCATAAAGACGCATGCTTTTTTATACATTGAAATTACATCATATTTGTAGAATATTTCACTAATTATAGAATCAAATACCTAAATATCATATTATTTTAGTGGCTTTAGAAAATTTTAAATATAGATAATTATTTCATAATACATGTTCATTTTCTACCACCTATTTATTCATAACTAGAACCCTTTTTTACATAATATACATAATACCTTTCTTCATATTTTGGGGAAAAGAAACATAAGAAAGGGTCATCTCAAATGATTAGTAAGGGTAAAGAGGGGAGACATATAAGTATAACATGAACATATGGGTATGAGAACTCATGAATGGCATTTGAAGACCATACCCTTCATATCAGGGATCATATAAATGAGTCATGGAATAAGGATTGGAAGTTCATAAGACACGAATCATAAGGGATTCAAAATAATATGCCATAAATGAATCACATAGGAATAAGATAGGTAATTTCATAAGACACATAAATATATAATATAATTTACATAGTAATCAAGGATTACTATAATAAAAATCATAGTGGAATGGGTTCTATCCCGAAACCATCTTATTATTCATAGTTTACATGCAAGACCATTTAGTAGTCCAGGTTCAGTCCCATTACCATATTAGTAGTCAAAGATAACTCCCAAGACCATCATAGTACTCATTGTTCACTCCCAAGTCCATATTATTAGAGAAGGTCCATTTATTAATTGGTTTCATTCCCCATTTTGGGAATTTATGTATCATGATATATTAATTATTACCCAATTAATTCGAGGGAGATATAGGTCTAACCCATAAAATAATGAAAACCATTAATATGTGTGCCAAAAGATCATAAATGATTCATCTCTAGCATAAATCCACCACAGAAATAATAAGGATATTATCCTTTAATCACAACCCTTGTAAAACATAAGTAACATTAAATAATGTTAACTTAGATGGAAAATCGGTTTGAAGGATCATTTGAAATAATTCTTAAGGAAAATATCCTTTCTATTTTTGAAATCAAATTCTTTTTAAATAATAACATATATAGAAATTACTAATTTTTGAATATAACCTTGAGAACTTATAAATATATATTTCAAAACAATTTTCAAAAAATAAAACAACTTTTAAATAATTTTCCTTGAATATTCTTAAAAGATCATTATTTTTTTTTTAATTTTTTTTAGAAAACATGGTTTTTGAATAAATAAATTCTAGAAAAAAGAGAGAATAAAATTATATGAAGAGATCATATGATGTAAATATGGGAATTAATGATAAAAATGTTAAAGGGAAGTATATGAACCTCATAAAATAATGTAGGTTAATAAAATAACATGTGTCTCAAAGAAAGAAAAATTGATAAAAAAAAAATACTTTACTGGTTTGTTAACATTTGAACTATAAACCCTGTGAAAGAGAGATCATAAAATATGTATGTAAATACCCATAAATTTAATTATAATTATGATAGAATGAATTAATGGTAAGTTTATACACTACATAAAATAAATGAGTGGTGAATATGACATAAGTCTTGTAGAAAGAAAAATGAGACTAGAAATCCTATTTCATTAATTATTGACTTTCGTTGTATATGTTAAAAACTACAATAAAAAATGTTTTCTTACATATCTGTAACAGAAACGCACTAATATATATAATGACATATATGTTAAAATATTGTATTTATATTATTCTTTTATTAACAATTTCAAGTTACTATTTTGTTTCTGGTAATAACAACATTGTTTTCTGTACATAATTTGAATAAAAACTTATATTATGATTTCATCATATCTATATTGAAAAAAATGATATAGATACCATATATATTTAGTATAAATGTATTTATTTTTATTCATAAATTCCATAGGTAAAAAATAAAATACACTATTTATGGAGATGGTAGGTCTTAATTATACATGAAGAAAAATTTCATTTTCTTATCAGGTTAAATAAAGAAAATTATATGATATATTATCATTACGAAATAATTTTTATGTAATATAAAAATATATATATCAAATAAGTTTGTTAAAGCCAACTTTAATACATTACATGTAAAGTGTGGATGATTGACATCGCTTCATGAGCCATTAGCCCTCTTCACTAATGAACGTCATTATCGTATTACTAAAAAATGGAAAGCATGATGGTATTTGTGATATAATAATTAAATATTTATAATATAATAATAAAATATTATATATCATATAAAAACTATAAATAAATCTCTATTATAATCTTTTAAAGGTGTTATTGTAAGAACGAACAACATCGGTTTGTGAGGTGGTAGTCCACCATACACACGAACGGTGATTGTGTAACCCATTTGATGGAAGTGTGTGAAGATTTAGTAATTAAACTTATCAAAAAAAATATTCATATATAATATTTTGATGTTATTATATAAATATGTAATAAAATAATTTAATAAGTTTAAGGAAGAAATAAAACAAAAATATTCATTGATGAATGTTACCTCTTCTTCAGATATCTTCTTTTGGTTTTAACCAAAGGACTTAATTGGCTGTATTTATACAGAAACAAAGGATTTTAGTATTTAGGTAGGGAAATTGGTAGATGATTTTTATATTTTTGGGTATAAATAAAATTATTTTGTAGTGTGAGTAAGGGAAAAAATAGGTTTCTTTCTATAAGAAAGTATAGGGGAACTCTTGGAATTTCTGAAAATATTAAATTAATATAATATATTTTTCTTTATCAAAGAGCTCCAAAGTGAATTATTTATAATATAAGATGATTATGGGTCATATTCAACTCAAAAAATTAAAATTACCAAATTGTAGCAGCAGAGGAACTGTAGAAGGGTACTTTAGCAGTCGGGGGCACTTTAGTAGTGCGGGTACTGTAGCAGTACTATTCACTGAGGGGGTCCTTTGGGCTAAAAAATGGGCTTTCAAGAATTGTATTCAGGACACTTGGACTTGGGAATTTGGGCTATATAATGGGTCTCCCTCTACCCAGTCTCAAGGAGGTCTTTTATTTAAATAATAAATTAAGGCTTCGACCCCAACCTATAAAAATAATAAAAAAATTGAAAAACAGCCCATGAATGGATCATTGATGAAATTTTCAACCATATCCCAATAATTATTCCAAATATATGATTTTTAGGAATTATATGTCCTTTAATACAATATTATTTATTTTAAAATATCATTAATATCAAGTTTGACCCTTTTCATTACATTGACTTTTAAAAATATCAATAACATAATATATCATTGAAAAAAATATTTAAATACATCCCTAAAATTAAAAATTAATGTGGAAAATTAGTGGATGATATTAATTATCAAAAATTATATGTGTTCAAATATTATTTTAATATCATTTATTTTAGATTTCCAATTGTAAAATAATTACTGCATCAAGGTTCTATAATAATTTAACATAATTATTTCCTCACTTAAAATTATATCTTAATTAACAAGATGAATATAAATATTTCAGATTTCAATTGAATATTTTCTTTAATAGATACTCCACATAACCCCTTATTACAAATATTTTAGTTCCTCATAATATGATTGTTACATCTTTGTCTTTTAATTAAATAAAATATTAAAAATGACATAATCTCTTATAAATGAAACCAAAGACCGTATATTTGAACCTAGACTTCCTATGGGTAAAATTTATTAAGAAATAATATTTTGGAAAGTTTTAAGGTAATTTGAAAATATTAATAATATCATTTTACCCTTAATTAGTTAAATTTTAGCAAATTTACCCTTTATCGCGGTAACAAAAATTACCAATGTAACTTATCATCTTTTTCATAAATAAAATGGAACTAATTAACAAATCAGAAACATATGATTCCAAATATTGAATTCATTTTTCAGAAATTAGTTCACATAAGTTTCATAAATTTTAAAAAAACTAATCCCACAATTAAGACAAAAGAACTGATTTTAGAAGTAAAAATGTTCAATAGTTTGAAATGTTTTTATAGCTAATTTCAATGTGAAATTAATTAAAATAAAATGATTTGGATTTAATGTTGTATAATTTAACTAATTATAGTTTAAAATAATTTTAAATAAAATTTCATTAAATAAATATTTTAGATGAGAAGTCAGCTTTAAATTAAAATGTAGTATTTTAACTATTCTTCAAAAAAGTGAATCTTATTAGAAAAATATCAAAGATTAAACCAAAATATATTTTTATATTTAAATATAAAAAATTATTTTTTTAAAAAAATATTTATAATGGTTTCAAATTATTTTTTAAACAAGTGAACCATGAAAAGGTGGTAATACTATTTGTAAAAAAAATATCATTTAGAAATGTAAAACTAGATTTATTTTTATATAATGTATAGAAAATAGATATAACCATACTTAAACATTATATAGAGTATATGTACATATATATATTTCATTAATATAATCTAAAAAGATTTAAATTTTATTTTATTGGTGTAATACAAAATTATGCGCATTTAAATTGTTTTTCTCAGAAAAAAGATATCATGTAAAGATCCTGAAATTTGAAGGAATTTTTTTTATTAATTTTCTTTGGAATTTTACAAGAACGCAGTTTCTGGCGGCGCCTAATTCCGAGGCCCGGTGTGCCCGGAATTAATTTCCGAAGTTTGGCTCGGGTACGTTCAGTGAACGAGCGAGCGGGAATTTCTATCTTTGGAACCGGTGCCCGGAATCGAATTCTGAGGGCACCGATGGAACCGCAACATCGGTAATTACTTAGGAACTCCTGTTCCGGAGTTGTGTTTACACGAGTGTTGATAATAAAAATTGTGGAAGTTTATTTTATAACTACACTACAATTTTTATTAACTTACTCTAAGTGTTAGCTCATGGTGGAAGTTGGGTAACCACCCAACCTCCCTTGGGAGGTTATGAGGGTGGTGGGGCCCACACGAACCCCACCTCTTCATATCCTCTAAAACCCCTCAACTACCACTTAAATGATTTTAACTTAGTTATAAGTTATGTCTTAAATGAGTTGATATTAATGTGGTGAGTTGTGTGAGTCTTTTGAATTTCAAACACTTGAATTTCAAAAGCCATGTGAAGTTAATTAAATAAGTGGAGAACATATTTCATTTGGTTGGGTTTTGTTGTTTGAGAGCTTTTGGAAAGAAGGCTTAGAAGTCTTGAAGTTTCTTCATCCTCTTGACAAAGAACGCGAAGAACAATCGGACATCGATGAAGAACGCCACGTTCTCGGGAACTATCTTCCGTGACGCCATACCCGCAATACCGACGACATCTTCTTCCGCAACATCTCTTTTTGCGACGCTGAATCTCGTCACCACTTAAATCAAGGTAGGGGTTTTAACTTTTTAAAGTTATGTGGATCTCTCCTTCGAACATGAAGGTTTATATTTGTCGGGCCTTGATTCCAAATCTTTTTATTTAATTTAAATGATTGTGAAAGTTTATCATTCATTAAAGGCCGATTGTTAGCAAATAACTCGAGGGGGCCGGACCGCATGAACACGGCCGAACCTCCTCTTATTCATGTTGATTTTGTTGTGGATTGAAACGGGTGTGGCGCGGTGCCGTCGCACTGCGCAGGATCATGCGACAAGAAACGCGCGGCGCCGTCGCGCCGTGTCGTTAAATAATGCAAGGACGCGACGCCGTCGCGCCGCGTCGAAGAAAGTTGAAGGCGTCGCGGCCGGAGCAAGGTCGCGGTGGAGGGGCGCGGTGCCGTCGCACCGCGCCGGATAACGAAGGTCGCGGCCGGTTCCGGGCCGCGGCGGAACGAGAAGACCGGCGGCCAGCCGGGCCGCCGGTGTCGGAAGCCGGAAGGGGGACCGGCCTTGCCGGTCCCATTGAGGATGAACCGGCCGGCCAGGTTGGGCCGACCGGAAGGGAGAAAACTGGGGGAAATAATTTCCCCCGGCCAGCCTTAATGCCCCCCCCCATTATGAGGGGGGACGGTTTCACAAAGGGGGTGCAGGCGGCCCCCCGTTTTCTCGAAGGCAGGCCCCCACGTGAGGGGGGCCGTTTTTCTTTAGGTGCGGCAGGTTGTCGCGCCGCCAGCTGAGGAAAGGCGGGGGCTTTGCCCCCCGCGCGCGGCACACGAACGGCGCCCAGGCCGCGCCGCCGCGCCGGGCCGGGATTTCCGAGCCGGGCCGGGTCGTCAGGCCGGGTCGCCGCCCGGGGCGGGTCGACCCGGTTCGGCCGACCCAGGGGGGGTCGGGCCGGGTCGGCACGGGCCCAGACCCCCAGTTTCAGACCACTTTTGGTCAAATACCCGTATCTTGGGCTACGGGCCTCCAAACGACTCGCCGTCAGCGGCAACACGATCCTTGGATCGAGACAGTCGTTTCGGTATACTATACTCAAGGTGCACCTTCCTTTTCGGGAGCCTATGTGGTTAAAACTCCATAGTTAAGCGTGCTTGGCCAAGAGTAGTGATCAGGATGGGTGACCTCCTGGGAAGTTTCCCAGGGTGGGTGTGAGACGGAAAGGCCAATAACTAACAGACCGGGCGTCCGATTTACGCATCGTCTATTTCGTTGAATTCCTCTTAATGAGACGGATCTTTTGGAATACTCCGCCCGAGGTTTGGACGCAGGTGGAGTACGGTCGGGTTGGTTTTGCCTTAAAAAACCAATCGGGCCCCTAGAACGAAAAAGCCAATAACTCTCAGACCGGGCGTCCGATTGACGCGCCATCTGTTGTGTTGAGTTCCTGTTGACGATACGGAACTTTTGACATTCTCCGCCCGAGATTTCGATGCAGATGGATAGTGGCCGAGTTGGATCGCACAGAAATCCAACCGGGCCCCTGGAACGGAAAAGCCGATACCTTTCTGACAGAACGTCCGTTTGACGAACCGTCAGCGTCGTTGGTGATCTCGTTGAGAAACGGTCCCTATGAGTATACCCTATGAGAGTTCTGGGTACAATTGAGATATGGCCGGGTTTGGTTCGCTCACGAAACCAACCGGGCCCCTGGGACGAAAAGGCTAATAACTCACAGACCGGGCGTCCGATTGACGCACCGTCTGTTGTGTTGAGACCCCTATTCCGAGGCGGTCCTTTGAGATACTTCTTCGTGGGACTTTGAGATACATGGAGTATCGACCTATAGCTCGTGGAGCGGACCCTCCCAGTGACTGAGACCTGACGACTACTTGACCGACTCGACTTGGAGTGAGTCGACTAGCCTAGTGGACGGAGCAGTACTTTCTAAGGTGCAGACCCATGGCGGACGGAGCACTACCTGTGTGACAGTGCAGACCCGCGGTACTCGTCCGGAGAGTATCTCAGCAGGCGACTAGGGGGTGTGCACTACTGTGTTTGGGTGACATACCTCGACGGGAAGCACTACTGTGTCAGGGTGGCTGACTCGTGGTACTCGACAGGAGGAGTACTTCAGCAGTCTTAGGTTAGTGAGCTGTACCTCGGAGTCGTGACAGGACCACTGTACACTCTAGAGAAGGATCTCTTCAGCAGTTACGGTTTCGATAATGAAAATCCTGGTTTGAGCTGAGACATTTGACCTTTGTGTTTACCTCATGATTGAGATGGGTCACTTGATAACTTAGGTATATGTATGGGCATATACCTGGGTAGTAGTTATCCGTTGATTTAAAATCCTTGTGTTTCCTCATGATTGAGATGGGTTACTTGATAACTTTGGTATATGTATGGGCATATACCTAAGTAGAGGTTATCTGTTGAGATCTTCTATGTGGTTATCCTTGTTGGTTTTAGTGAGACCTTGAGGGTCTCTGGGTCCCTACTGTGTATCGTTATACCCACCCCTGCACGGGCTATGCCCGCAGCTCGTTGTGTTGGTTGCAGACGACGGGCAGTGCTGACAGAGGCCGAGTGTTCGAGGACTGGACGGTACCTGGAGGTGGGCTATACAACGAGATGGTACCTGGAGGAGGACCTCACGACGAGAAGGTACCCAGAGGTGGATGTGACGATGAGGCGGTACCCGGAGGTGGACCACTGGGAGGGACATACTCGGAGCGGACGGCGGGACCCGAGGAGCAGAGGAGCTATCTGTACCCACCCTTCAGGTGGGATTTCCAGTGGATAGCTCGGCGTAGCAGCTTTACTTTTCAATTGTTGTTTTCCCTTTCGAGTTGTACTTTACAGTTGGGCTTGTATTTCCAGCCCCTTTTTACTTTCCGCACTTACTGTTGTACTCAGTTTTTACTTAGTGTTTACTTATTCCGCTTGTACTCTGTGTGATTGTTACATTACAAAGGCAATGCCTTCCCTTTTTTCCGGGATTTACACCTTGGTGCTAGTCGTCACCCCCTGGCATATGGAAGGCGGACTTGGGGTAGTCACGACACGGGCCCCAAGGACGGGTCGTGACATATCATTTTATTTTTCAAAGGGTTTTATTTTAAACTATAATTAACTGGCCACAAAATATTAATTATATATACGTTTTTATACCATATTTTCATAATTCAGTTAATCATGTTCTTACCCACCATTCTAAGGGCTAGGTCATAAATGTTAAGAAATATAGTTTATGATTGTTCGGTAAAACTCAGCCTTGCGTGTAACACAATATATCGAAGGAACTCATTATTGTGTGTAACAAAAGGAAAAATTAGTATAGTGTGTACCAAAAGATAAAATCGTTATTTTTTGTTATCCCATGATTGATTATAATGAATGCTAGCATTGGTGAAACGTGAAAAACCCCAAAATTAATTTCAATTTAGTTAAAAAAAACCTAAACACTCAGGGTGTTACATAATGAGTTAATACTCAAACCATACACATGATCCCTGAAAAACATGTATAATTTATGTATTTGATACTAGGTATGATATCAGGATCAACAGATATAACTTACTAATTAGGTTGTACCAATTTAGCATGGGATGGATGGTAGTGGACCAGGTGGTTCCTCTACATTGTGTTGTAGTTTCTTTTTTAGATTTTGTATGAATTTTTTTGAATACATATATTGTCATCCATTGGTGAACCTACTTTTCTATCATTTTGTGTGAACTTTTATGGAATGTTTTTATAAAAATAGGTTTATACCTTGAGGATTTTTAATTACTATCACGAACCAAGCCAATGTTCCTTATAACCCGACACCCAACCATGTTTGGGGTTTGGCTGGAAGGGAATTATTGATCCCCATGGAATAAAAAATAGTGTTTGGGAATCAATATTATTCATTCGGAACTTTTTCATCCATTTAGATAATCATAAACTACCATCAAAATAAATTGGAGGAAAATTGAATAACCATAACAAAACAAGGAATAAAAATTTCTAGATTCAATGTTTTAAAACAAAATACTACAAAGGAAGGGAAACACAAAAAATCACAAAAAACATAGTGCGACATGAGGGACATCACCATCAGGCCCCCACCATCAATTCCCATAACAAGAATAACACTAGAAACCTAAACTATCGACATCACTAAGACCCATCTTTCCTTTAACTGGTACATACAAACAATGTTGTTTACCTACACCCAAATATTTATATAGGGAGTGAGCCGAATCCAAATTGGATTCCTCCCAGAAGATGTGTTACATTCTATAATATCAAAATATAATTAACATGCTCATTTATATACAATCTTTTGAAACATTTTCCGAAAAAATTTCAATGATAGACCATTTTTATCACAATATTTTTTAGGAGAACACTTTTCAAGGTAACAATTCACGGGAAACATTTATTAAGATGAAAATTCATTAAGATAAAATTCACTCAAGGTCCACCATATGCCAATCGATGGTACCACATTTCATATGTCTTTAGAGAGCACCATGGGTAAATCTATAGGGGGTAATATAGCTCTATTAAGACACTAAAACCTCATACATCAATGAAATATTGTATTGTGACCACAAACATAATTTTACCTATACATGAGCCACTCTGCGGGGAAACCCCATTGCCGTAGTGGTCTCCAATAATTATACATGTTTAGTTAGTACTATAATCATCAATCCACCTAAGTGAAACTGGGACAATCCACTTCTAAATCACTAGCATACTATAACTAGTTAACCCACCTAGATACTTAATATTCCATTTCATCTCAATACCATTTCACATATTACACAAAACAATACATTTAAAAAACATTTCCAGTCATTCCATATTTTTAACAGACAAAACACCTTCCATTCCACATGCACCAAAACAATTTAAGACCTCAATTGTCACCACTTGTATAATTTAAGATACCCCTTTAAAATAATCCCAACATATTTCGATTGTAAATCTAATTATTTTTATAGACCATGCCCCTTTAAAAACCACACAAAAACCATTTTCACTTTAAAAGATACTTGAAATAATTTATATAACTCACAATTCACATTTAAAGATGAAAAATAGAAACCAACATGCCCGAAATAATCCATTTTACATTCAAAAACTATTTTCAACACATTCTCACTTCATGTTATCTTGAAAACATATTTCACACCTTTCACACAAGGTATAAAAACCTTTTCAACTAGAATTATAATGAAACATTCAAAAAACATTACCCTTTCCATTATAAAACCCCATATCTAACACATAATCATGTGAAAAAACTTAAAATACATTTAAATAAGCAAAAATAAACTATAGAACATGATTAACCACTAAAATCATTTTAAAATCATTTGACAATGTTTGGTAATGGAACCACCTTCCTGAAGTGTAGAAACATCCGAATTTGGTGTGAAACTGTGAATCCACCACCACAAACCCTAGAAAGGAATGATTCATTCAAAACCATTAATGGTGAAACCTAAAAATTAATATTTATCCCAAAACATGTCACCCAACCCACTGGAGAAACAAACACCCAAAGAAGAAGATGAAAAAACCAAGAGAGGTGGAGGAAATCATGAAGAAACAACACTTTCTTCGAAACTCATGGATAACCAACATCAAATCCAACTAGGGAATTGAGACAAAAGGGAATCAAGGGAAGAGAGGGAGGAGCCTAGGATGGAGAATTCCACATCAGTGTGAAATTGTTGGTTTAGGGTTAATACTCTATAGGGGAAAAAGAGTAAAAACCCAATTTTTAATGACCTATTCATGCATGGTTAGCCCAAATGGATAGTCAAATAATGTGGCAGTTGTGTTCCTATCTCTACCAAAGAGGTACCTACCACATAGTTAGCTCAAATTGTATAAATTACTATACATAGATTTTATTTCAAAAACCCTATCCTACCACATGGTTACTTGGGCAGGGGTGTAAAATTTCTACTAATTTTGCGCCAACTGTGCATCTCATACTGTATGACCCTAATTTCACATTTTCTCTCAAAACTCAAGGATTGAACTAGGGAAAATATATACCATGAATAATTTGAAAAAACACCTCAAAAATTCAGATCAATAAAACTTGAGTCTCAAGAGAAATTTTGAGTCCCAAAAATGATCCAGATGCAAAAGATAAAATGAAACCCCGAGGCTGACAATTATACCCACCATAATACTTTCCACATCCAGAAAGAGACAATAAGGATTGAAATGAAAATAAAAACCAATAATCTGACACAGTTTAAAGAGATTCCCAATGAACATAACCTGATAAGGAAATAAGAACAAAAAAAATCAAAGAAGAGGTTTACAAGTTTGAATTTATGAGAACAACATTGTCTCTCTACCATATGCCTTATACCCCCAAAAAGATTCAACACATACAGTTGATCGATTGGAGTAAATGAATCCTCATAGTTCGTAATTCAACCTCTCAAGACAAGAACACTTCATACATATTCAATCTAAACTCACACCACCTATCTAAGAGCATCAAAAAACATGAACCTCCAATTTTACAACCCCCGATTTAAATAGAACTATGGAGAACACACCCACCCCTAAAAATTACATAATATTGGAACTCACGTTTACATAGCTCTAAATGAGATTAACCTCTGCCCAGTCAACAGATGAAACTAGACTAGGCTATCATATATGGGAGGCCCGAATAGATTCCCCATCATTTGAAATGATATAGCACCGATTTACTCCAAAACAAATTCCAACGAGTCCCATGGCGAGTCTCCCCACCATCAGAACTAACCATCCTAACCACGTTGGGTATAATTCCATGGGAACCAGACACATACAAATTAGGAACTTCCCACATACACCAAATCCCCACCACAAGGGTCCTGATGAATGAAAATCCAAACCAAACAATGATCTCTACACAATTTATTATTCCCACGGGACACGACCACTTCTAAATGAACATTACCAAAACCGAAGCCAATTCAAAATGGCCAAAAACACAAGGAAAATAAAGCATATATTTTCATCCAAAAGGAAAAAATCACTGGGATCCAATTACATGATACTACCCCAACTCTTTACAAACTAATAGTATGTTTCAAACCACATGGGAAAAAACTAGAAATCGAGGCCTCCATGTCTCTCCCCATAAAAAGGGGACCACTGAAGATGGAACAACCAAAAAATACGCATAAACTATCTCTATTTATTGTAATGAAGAAAGAATCTTGGACATGTTAATTCAAACACCTGGAATTTATGATTATACACTAGATTTACTCCGGGGTCGATGGTTAGATCCCTGATGTTTGAAGCATCTCATGCCTCAGAGTAAGGAGTTGAAAATTTCTGATCTGAACACTTTACATTGGTTTCATGAGCAAACAAACAAAATTTTGGGTGGAACTAAAGGAACACTACCTATCTTGGAACTTACTTCACCTCAACATGGAACTTCGCCAAGATAAAAACATAGAATATGCACACACATCCTCCTTTTTCACCTAGAGTAATGGAAACAAGAACACATGGAATAAACATTACTTTAAAATGGAGAAATTCTTTATTCGTAAAATAATGACACACTTATATTAAAATAGAAGTTCTTGGAAGATACCACAACATCCACCACTTCATTTAGAAGAGAAAAAGACACTACAAAACACAACCGAGCATGACCATTACAAAAAAAGGCATTATAAATAAAGGAACTTCTAAACCGATCCCCAATCCACATAGTATTTATGGTACTGGACATGACGTCTTCTTACGACCATACTTGCCACAATAAGAAAAAAATTATATTACATGATTAAAGGGAGATGAAGAAAGATCTAAGAGACTTTTTAGAATTATATGCATCACTAATAGCCTCATGTTGCTTCCCATTACTAGAATTTATCTTCACCTCTTCTATATAAAACCACTAAGACTAATCGTGGAACAATTCACCATTGAGGGATCATATAGCACAAGATAACTAATGTTTTATTTAATTTCCTACATCCACTCATATTCTTAGAGAGGATAGTCTTAAATAAGAGGGATGAAGAGGTGTATTGAATTCCAAAACACAAAAAAAGAGACCTTATGTTGATCAAATATAGGTTCTTATAACTATTTACCTTCTATGGACACACTGCAGATATGAATTGATTATTTATGGGGGAATACACTAGCTACAATGAAATTGAGAATCCAGGTCAAATGAGTCCATCAACCAAAACTCCCCACAAACAAACCTCAAACAAAAAAAGGGAACCAACTCATGAATTTTATAAACACATCAAAAAATTATCCAATAACCATCATTTCAAACTATTATTTGGACAAAAACTCAAACATGAAACACACATTAAAAAGAGATGTTCTCGTACTAAAATAAACAAGAAAAAAACATCCCCAAATCAAAAATATATACATCACACAACCATTTGCTATCAAAGAATAAAATTTACTCTTAAAATAACCATTGAAATGAAATCAATATTGGCGGTATTCACACTCAGTAATGGTATTCCATAGAGTATAACCCATGCATATTGTTATACCAAATTGGGAACCCATCACCTCACATAATTTTCCACCCACACATATCTGTTCATGTTGTCACTCATGGAAACACCAAAGGTCAAAACCAGACTTTTAAACTTTTAAAGACAAAACATTAAACCCAAAATTTCAACTTTTCAATGCACTTTCAAATTTCATGATTTTTTAAAACTTTTCAAGAGCTCAATAACCCCTGAATCAAAAACCATTTTAAAACTCTATACATTATTCCTAAACATGTCATCACCTTTCAAAACATGTTCAAGCTATTTAAAAAATTCCTTTTGAAATAAAATTCCACAACCATTTTTGAAAAGCGTTCATGACATAAAAAAAATTAATTTCAATAAACCAAATGTTTTGATTATAAAAAATTCAATTCTCATTGATGTAACCCTCCATTCATTCAAAAAAAAATTTAAAAAAAATTTTCTTTCCCAAATATTCCCTCAAAATGTTTTTGAAAATACATTTCCCAATATTACCAATAGAAAACCATTTCCACATTAAAATATATCTTTTCATAATTCCAAAATAAGGGTTTTCAAAACAATTGTCAGAACCCAAGAATAAATGAACCAATTTACAAGTGGAAACTAGTGTCGGTGGGCGACCTGTCCATATAGTTGATAATTATATACCAATCACAAAACCATCATTAATAATATTATAGGACCATGTCTTTGCCTCTAAATGTCTTTCCAGGCCATGAGATCTCACAAAGTACTCTATCCCAACTCTTTTTTCATTTCAGAAATACAAAACAGTGGATAAGAACCAACTATAACAAAATAAGCCTAATTTACCATGGAAGCTCAAGTCCCATCACAAGGTGTGCTATCAAAGAACCCTGCTTGTAAACAGAACATTGACAATACTAGATATATATTACCTACAATCTTCTCAAAATAACATGACCCAAAAGAGCATGGCCTGCTTTGATATTATTTTATCATTAACCAAGATGGGGTTCCATCTAACCCGATACCCGGCCTGATCCATGGTTTAGACCAAAGGGTGTTACCAATCCCCATGGGATGTATACTAGTTTATAGGTATCAATATTATGATTTGGGAATAATTTCACCCATTTATATAAGCACAAATAACCAAAAAAATAAATAAGTGAAAAACGAAATGACCGTAACCAAAAAAAGGAAAAAATTTATAGATTAAATGTTTAATAATTTTAACCAATAACCAAAATACATCAAAGGAAGGGAAAAAACATCCCAAAAACCTATGTATGACATGAGGGGGATTCACCCTCATTCCACCACCACTAATACCTACAACAAGCGGAACACTAGAAACCTAAACCACCAAAATCTCAAAAACTCATCTTTCATTTCCCATGGTTATACAAACAAAGAACTCTACATACACCCGATGTTCTATGTAGGGTGTCAGAAAAATCATATTAGAATTCCACCCAAAATTAGTATAACATACTATAACATCAAAGGAAAATTAACATGCTCATTTCTATAAAATACTTTGAAACATTTCCAGGAAAAATTTCCAAGAAAGACCAGTATTAGAAAAGAACATTCAAGGGTAAACATTTTAAATGTAAAATTTCAAAAGAATTTTTTTAAAGAAAAGCATTATTTAAGATAAAATGAACTCAAGGTCCACTATATTCCAATGTATGGTACAACATTTCATAAGTTTTTAGAGAGAACCATGGGTAAATCCTTAATGGTAATCTAGCTTGAGTGTGACACTAGAATATCGTACCTCATTGGAAGGTGTTATTGTGACCACAACCCTCATACTACTCATGAAAGATACACTTGGAGGGGAACCACATAGGCCTAGTGCTCTCAAACCATCTTACATGTTTAGTTGTTGTCGTAATCATCAATCCATCTAATTAAAAACGAGAAAATCCACTTTTGAATCACTAGCATACTAGAACTAGTCAGCACATCTAGATAACCTAGATTCCCATTGTGTTGAATACAATTTCACATATTACACAAATCCCCACATTCAAAAATCATTTCCAATCATTCCACTTTTTCATAAACAAAACACCTTCCATTTCACACACACCAAAACCACTTAAGAAAAAAAAATCACTACCTTCACAATTCAAGATATCCCTATAAAATTATCCTAATAATGTAACATAATAAATTTAGTGATTATCCATGGGACAAGCCCCTTTCAAATAAACACAAAACCCTAGTTCACTTTAAAATATTACTCACATAATTTACATGACACACAATTCACATTTAAAGGTTACCAAAAAAACGTGCAAAAAATAATCCGTTTTCCATTAAAAACCCATTTTCAACTCATTATCACCTTAAGATCCCTTGAAAACACAATTCACACCATCCACTAAATCCATAAAACCCTTTTAAAGAGGCATTAAAATTCAACATACACAAAACAAAACCATTTCCTATACTAAAACCCATTTGTAACACATATGTATGTCAAGCCACATAAAAATACATTTATCACAAAAAAAATTAAACTGTAGAACCTGATTAAACACACAAACAAGCATATTAAAATCATTGAACAACGTTATGGAATGGATCCACCTACCTCAAGTGTAGAAACATTTCAAATTTTATGTAAAACCACAACTACACAACTGAACCAAAAAAATACCCTAGAAAGGAAATATCTGACAAAAACCATTAATTGTTAACCCTAAAAAACAAGATTCAACCCAAATATAGGTCACTGAACATGCTGGAGAACAAAACCCAAATGAAGAAGAGGATAAACCCTAAAGAAGAAGATGAAATCAAGGAGAAAACAAACTTACTATTAAAAGAATGATGAACCAAATAAAATACACCCAGGTAATAGAGATAAAACGGAGACAAGGTAGGAGGGAGAGGAAACTTGGATGGCGAGTCCCAATTGGGGGAGGAATTCGGGGTTTGGGGTTAAATTTTGGAAGGGGAAATAGAGTAAAACCCCAATTTTTAATATACTGGAAAACATGTATGGTTTATCAAACTATAGGGAAGCTGTGTTCCCCTCATCCCCTAAGAGGCACCTACTTCATGGTAAGACTGCACAACCTAACATACCGTATAGAGTTAATGCAATAGATTTTATCGTAAAACCCAAACCTACTACACGGTTAACTGGACAGGGTCACATAGTTTCCACTAACCATGTGCCAACCATGCACCTCATGTTTTATGACCTAAACGCCCCATTTTACTACAAAAAGACAGAGAGAACTATAGGGAAAATCTAGACCAATAATAAATGGACAGAATACCTCAAAAAATTCAGAACCTTCATACCCAGTTCCTAAAAGTAAAATCACGTCTAAATAACAAACTAGATCCAAAAGAAAAATCTAAACCCCAATTGTGACAATTAATACTACTCTTTATCAGGCTTATATAGATTTTAGATATTTATTTTATCAGTATGTTTCTTCTTCTATTGTGTTATATACTTATAGACCATAATTATTATCACCACTATAGGGTACATTTTTCCAACTATCATCCAATTAAACCCTCACTACTAGTCAAAATCCTTTAACATAAGAGAAAGAGCTATAACTACATATGGCCTAACTATCCTGAAGCATTTTTTGGGAGGAAAACTAGGTCCCATACTATAAATGGTACAATAGGGTTTTTTTATTTCTTGTCTTACAATATAGGATATGGTAGACTATAGATTAGTACATAGTCATAAATGGATATAGAGCACATGTTTGGGTTCCTCTATTCCCGTGAACGAGGGATAAAACAAGTTTACATGGGAGGTAAATTTACATTATTCTATGTGATTTTACATTTGAATTTATTTCCACCTCATGTGGGGAAATTGGGTTTGATTTTTTATATTATATGGTTTTGAACCCTTACCTTTTATGGAAAGGGAGGACTGTTTATGAATTATAATAGGAAAATAGGGTCATATAGTGTGTGTTTTTATTTTAATCATCATGGGGATCATGGAATTCAAAAATAGGGGTTGGTCTGTTTAAAGTTTCAATAAAGAAACTAAATATAATTTTACATTATTTTCCTTTTTGGTGAAATTATAGTCAACCAACCAAGGTATGTGGGTTTTGATAAAATAAATATGTGATTCTATGTGTGTTTATTATGTATGGGCCTAACACTGCTAAAGGTGGTAAGGGATGATAGAAGTGGGTGAGTTGTTTATAGTGTCAAAAAGAAGATAAATAATGTTTTCCTGTTAGCCTTTTTGGGGGAATTCTAATTAACTACCCTTGATTGATATACATGAAATGTGATTCCGGACTCTATTATGGGTAGTCAAGAGGCATTGAGGGAAGAATATATAAGATTATTGACTCAATGAAGATCAATAAATTGTCCATGTGTCTGGATTATATGTGATACATGATCCTGATATGGGTTGGTAAGGGGCTATGAGGCCGGATCTCATGTGACATGAGTATGGAAAGAGAGTGTATCGGTGGTGAGTGTGATACCTTTCTTAAATTTTACTCTCTTATATATATATATATATATATTTACATATATTTTTGTTTTTTCTGACCATGTTATTGTTATTTAGAATTATTTAACCTAGACGACTTTCAATCAGGAATTAGGAGAGTAAAGATTTTGTTTCTCATGAGTGTGCATGAGACGAGGCCCCCGATTGTCAGGATGATCATGATGCACTGGTATAGGCTCAATTATTGGTGGGATAGATATTTCAGAAGGAATATTTTGGACCATGGACTAGTTAGAAGCCTAGGGAGAGCTTGGCTTGGGCCATTAAGATAATTTATTGGGGAGCTCAGGGAGCTGATCCATTCTAGAAATATATGACTCAGATATTCTAGTCTCAACACCTATCATTAATATTTTGGTGATGGTGTAATCTAGGAAGTTGAGAACTAGATCGAGTTAGTAAAAACTATATTTGGTCCTCTTGGAGAACCCCTAAGTCATAGGGTGAATATGGAAATAGAAATGATCAGTGCAGTGAAAAAGCGCCAATGGGATTTCTGGGTTCACGCAGGAAGACAAGAGGGGTTGTCCTGGAAGGATTTTTAAATATGATTTTGTGAGAACATATTCCAAGAGACAGTCAAGGAAGATATATCCCATGAGTTAATGAACCTACACTAGGGAGATATGTCCTTCATGTCTTATGTGGCCAGTTTCATATAATTATCATTATTTTCACATACTCTAGTGGGTGATGAAATCAATAGGGTTCCACATTTCATGGATGTATTACGGTGTGCCATTAGGGTGAAGGTAAACATATTTAGATTGAAATATTTTTTATGATGATGAATTAGATGCAGGTAGTGGAGGGAAAATTAAAAGACTAGTCTTATTTAAGACGTGTGACATAATTAGGTGAGTTTAGAAGTGATGTTGTGGGTAGCAGGAAGCAGTAACATGGGGAGTATTAGTAGGTTATCCATTCCATATATTTGTGAATACCACTGAGGAGTGTGTTTTCTATGGGGATCTTTATGTGTTTTAATTCTAGGAACATTCAGAACTAGATCGATAGAGTTCAGGAGGAGTGCTGAGTATGTGGTTAAAAGTGGTATTTGGAGAGGTTTAGCAAGAAGCCTTCTTAGACTGCCCAGATTCAAGGACCAAGACAGACTAAGGGATTTACGGTTAGATGAGGAGTGGTACTAGAAGATATTAGATAATATTTAGTTGCACACAGAGGCGTTATAATAGATAGGGATACCTAGTAGTGGATTTAGTGGCTAGTAACTTGAATAGTTATATGTATTCTTTGATGGTACCTTGCCAATTTTTGTTGACATGACTAGTTTTGGTGCACAAGATGAACATTTGTTTTTTTGGAGTAACCAAGTAATTATTAGTATGTCAAAATTAGTAATTGTGTGTGATATATATATATATATGTGGTTCTTATGAACCATGATTTTTTTGGGATGTGGGTATGATGTATGGATTTTGTGAGGTGCATTGGAATTAGGACTATTATGGTCATGAATATTTATATATGATGCGACTTTAGTAATGGAATTTGTTGAGATGCAGGATTTGATGAGTGTCATGTGTGGCATATGTATGATATGGGAATATGATGAGATTCAGTAAATGAAGGGTGTAAATTATGAAATTGGAATTAATTGAGAACCTAGTGGGGTGAAAAAATGATGGTATGTAATAGGAGGAATTTTAGATCTTTTTATGGTTGGTGGACTATGAGAATGCTTAATTTCTAGAAGAGATGTGTCACGGTAGGTAATTCTGATGGTGGGGAGGGAAAAAAAGGAATTGGATATGAATGATATCTAGGGTGGACCAAGTTGATGTAAATGATATAGTTATGTTCATCACCATACATGGGAAAATGATTATATCTTAGGTATGAGCTATTATAAGGATGAGATATATTAACGTCATGAGTTTTTGAGCTGGATTAAAATCCCTCAACCATTTTTAAATTTTTTGTTTTGTGGGTGGGGAATCCTTAATTATGGGATTTATAACATGATTATGAGTGTTTTATTAACCTAAATACTTTTTTAGATATGGTTATGGGCTTAAAAATCCCCTCAGGGTTTTGAAGGATTTTTGAGTGTGTCGGGTCCCATAAACTCAATTTGAGGAAAAATAGATAGAGTTTCATAGTTTAATTAAACCATGAATCCGGCAAGGGTAAACCATATATCCAACTATTTAACTAGGAAGAGTGATTTATATATTGTGGGTATCAGAACACGGAATTGTGAAAACTCTATATTTTTTAATAGAGGGACATTACTTGGGTTGTTCATGGTTTGGAAATTGTTTGCCTAACCATGCGTAGTGTGGTGCTTGGACAATGAGCACAGCATGGTTAGAACACAGTTATCCAAACCATACGAAAAAACCATATAGGTCATTGAAAAGTCTGAAATTACCATATTTACCCTCCCACATTATTTGTTTATTCTTCCTCCTTTCTAATCAACTTCACATGCATCGTATAGGGGTTTCCCTTTCCTCCTACCCCAATAGAAATTGGTATAACATTGTCATCAGATCTATAATTTAAGATTGGTATGTATCATTATAATCACATAGGAAAAGAATTTAATCATATAACTTAATTTTATTTTTTGTATCTCTATATAGAATTATAAATCCTAAAAATCTCTTTTTCCCTATTTTCTGGTCTTTTCACTAAAACATTGTTTCATGTCATTTGATCTTGATTTATAGGACAATATTAGGTGATTGAGTAGCTAAATGTATAGGGTATGTGGTTAATAGTTATATCAGTAATTTTATTTCCCTTTTGGGGTGTGTACCTAAATGAACACATTGGATTATCCATGTGAGACCCTTATTTTATTAATGATATTCCTCTAATCGAATAATAAATTCCATTGCTTCCCTTTGGGTATTCCCTAGTTTATTTATACTTGTTAATATGGGTAAGGGGGCTTAAAAAACTAGGAATGGTAGGCTGTTTATGCATTTTAGTTAATTTAATTATATATATATATATATATATATATATATATTTCTTGACATCTATGGGAATGTGACAAGATATGCCTAAGGATTGAGGTGTTGCTGATCACCTAGATAGATGAGATGTTCTTTGGTAGGAAGTTCATGGTCTGATATACGTGAAGTGATATTGATCATCATGTTGAGGTGTCAAGATTTTCATATTTAGTGAATGAGGATGTATGGACAAGGAAATCGATAGTTTGACATGAGATGATGTTGACCATCTGAATTTAGTGACATGGTCACAAGGGATTGAGATACTAAATATTGTGGCTTATGTTTTTTTTTGGGTTATTACCGCTCATCATTTTTAGCCGATGTGTCATTGGAGTCATGGGCACATAGATATGACTCAGTTTAGGGGGATTTGATTACTCATTGTGGATGGAGGCCACCATATGTATTTCATCATAGGGTATAATGTTGACCATAAAATATATTGGAGTTGTTCAATGTAGAAACCCACAGTGGGGGTGATTGGCCATGGGATGATGGTGTTGTTACCATCAATTGGGGGCTGAGTCTCACCGTTATACATTAGGATGATGGGATTAGATTATTGGGATAATGATATCATTATTTCCCAGGTCATCGAATGTTGTGATGAGGGTGATTGTTTAATGGAGGAAAAATATCGCAGCGCCTAAGGATTTCATGCCTTTGAGATGATGGGGAATTTCTGAGTGGAGGTATGATTGACCTAAAAGATAATTATTGGTCATGGTGTTAGGATTATAGGTACATGATTGATCCATTAAGTGGTTTCATATGGAATGAGGTGATGCTGATTCATTTATGGGAGGTTTTTGAGTGATCTTTATTTATGAAATTCATAAATGGATTCCTAGGAATGAAGCCATGGGTTTTCTCCATTATATATATATAGATCTATTTATATAAATTCATGTTTTTTATTCAATTTTCAAACCCGGCACATTATTCCTAAACATATCATCACCTTTCAAAACATGTTCAAGCTTTTCAAAAAATTCCATTTGAAATAAAATTCCACAACCTATCTTGAAAAGATTTAATGACTTTTAAAAAATTAATTTCAATACACCACACGTTTTGATTTTAAAAAATTCAATTCTCATTGAACTCACCCCCATTCATTCAAAAATATTTTTTTTAAAAAAATTCAATTTTCCAAAAATTGCTTCAAAATTATTTTGAAAATATATTTCCCATATTCCCAATAGAAAACCATTTCCACATTAAAATATATCTTTTCACAATTCCAAAATAAGGGCTTTCAAAACAATTTTCAGAACCCAAGATGATACGAAACAATTTACAAGTGGAAACTAGTGTTGGTGGGAGACATGTCCATAGAGTTGTTGGCTATATGCCAATCACAAAACCATCATTAATAATATTCTAAGACCATGTATCTGGCTCCAAATGGATTTCCTGGCCATGAGATCTCACAAAGTCCACTATCCCAACTCTCTTTTCATTTTAGAAATACAAAACAATAGATAAGAACCAAATATAACAAAATAAACCGAATTTACCATGGAAACTCAAGTCCCATCACAAGGTGTGCTATCTAAGAACCCTACTTGTAACCAGAACGTTTATTCTTGACAATCCTAGCTATATTTTAACAACAATCTTCTCAAAATAACATTACCTAGACGAGCATGGCCTACTCTAATATTATTTTTTCATGAACCACGATGGGGTTCTATCTATCCTGATACCTGACCTGATCCGTGGCGTGGACTAAAGGGTGTTCTCAGTCCCAATGGGTTGGAAACTAGTTCATAGGTATCAATATTATTATTTGGGAATGATTTCACCCATTTAGATAATCATAAATAACCAATAAAATAAATAAGAGAAAATCTGAATGACCATAACCAAAAAATGAATTTTTTTTATAGATTCAATATTTTATAATTATAACCAAAAAACAAAATACATCAAAGTAAGGAAAAAACATAACATCCCAAAAACCTATGTACTACATGAGATGGAATCACCCTCATTCCACCACCACCAATACTTACAACAATAAGAACACTATAAACCTGAACCACCAAAATCTCAAAAACTCATCATTCATTTACCTTGGTCATACACACAAAGAACTCTACATACACCCGATGTTATATGTAGGGTGTGGGAAAAATCTTATAAGTATTCCACCCAAAATAAGTATACCATACTTTAACATCAAAGGAAAATTGACATGCTCATTTTAAAAAAAATCCTTTGAAACATTTCCAGGAAAAATTTCCAAGAAATACCATTATTAGAAAAAAAAATTCAAGGGTAAAAATTTTAAAGGTAACATTTCAAAAGAAAAAATTTATTAAGATATACATTCTTTAATATAAAATGAACTTGAGGTCCACCATATTCTAATGGATAGTACACCATTTAATAATTTTGTAGATAGAACCATGGGTAAATCCCCAATGATAATCTAGATTGAGTGTGACACTATAATATTGTAACTCAATGGAAGGTGTTATTGTGACCACAACCACTATATTTATCATGCACGATCCACTAGGAGGGGAACCACATTGGCCTAGTGGTCTTCAATCATATTACATGTTTAGTTATTATTGTAATCATCAATCCAACTAATTTAAACTTATAAAATCGACTTTGGAATCACTAGCATACGCGAACTATTTAGCCCATATAGGAACCCTTGATTTCGTTTTTGGTGAATAACATTTCAAATATTACACAAACCACCAAATTCAAAAATCATTTCCAATCATTCAACTTTTTTCATGGACAAAACACCTTCCATTTCACACACACAAAAACCCACTTAAAAAAAATTCACTACATTCACAATTCAAGATATCTCTTTATAATTATCCGAATAATGTCACATAATCAATTTAATGTTTATCCATGGGCCAGGTCCCATTCAAATCATCACACAACCCACGTTCACTGTAAAAAATTATTCACATCATTTACATGACACACAATTCACATTTAATGGTTTCCAAATAAAAACATGCCAAAAATATTCCATTTTCCTTTAAACCCCCATTTTCAACTCATTCTCACCTCATGTTTCCTTGAAAACACAATTCACACCATCCAAAAAAATCCACAAAACCCTTTTAAAGAATCATTACAATTCAACATACACAAAAAAAGACCATTTCCTTTACCAAAACACATTTCTAACACATATGTATGTCAAGACACTTAAAAATACATTTATCACAACAAAATTAAACTCTAGAACATGATTAAACACACAAAAAATAATATTAAAATCATCTAACAATGATATGGAATGGATCTACCGACCTCAAGTGTAGAAAATTTTGAAAGTTGATACAAAACCACAACTACACAACTATACCAAAGACAATACCCTAGAAAAGAAATATCTCTCCAAAACCATTAATGGTGAACCCTAAACATCAAGATTCAACCCAAAAATAGGCCAGAGATCATGCTGGAGAACAAAACCCAGAAGAAGAAGAGGAGAAACCCTATAGAGGATGAGGAAATAATGGAGAAACAACACTTACTTGTATAATCACGCTGAACAAAATCAAATACACCAAGGTAATAGATATACAATGGAGACATGGTAGGAGAGAGTGGAACCTTGGACGGAGAGTCCCAATTGGGGGAGGAATTCGGGGTTTAGGGTTAAATTTTGGAAGGGGAAATAGAGTAAAAACCCAATTTCTAATAAACTGGAAATCACACATAGTTAGTAAAACTATAGGGTAATTGTGTGCCCCTATCTGCCTATGAGGCACCTACTACATGGTTAGACTTCACAACCTAACGTACCGTACAGAGGCCATGTGATGGCTTCTATCCGAAAACCCGAGACAACTACATGGTTAACTAGACAGGGGAACACAGTTTCCACTAAACATGTTCCAACCATGCACCTTATGTTTTATGACCCAAATTTCCCATTTTACTAAAAAAATTCAGAGAGAACTATATGGGAAATATAGAACAATAATAAATGAAAATAATACCTCAAAAATTCATAACCTTCATACCTAGTTCTTAAAATAAAAATCAGGTCAAAAAAAACTAGATCTAGAAGAAAAAATTAAACCCCAAGTGTGTCAATTAATATTACTCTTTACCAGGCTTCCACGAATGTTAGATATTTATTTTATCAGTATTTTTCTTCTTCTATTGTGTTATATACTTATGGACCATAATTATTATCACCACTATAGGGTACATTTTTTCCACTATCATCCAATCAGACCCTCACTACTAGTCAAGATCCGTTAACATAATAGGAGGAGCTATTACTACATAATGGATAAACATTTTGGAGCAATGATTGGGAGGAAAACTAGGCCTACACACTATAAATGGTACAATAGGGTTTTTTTATTTCTAGTCTTGCAATATAGAATATGGTAGACTATATATTAGGACGTATTCAAGAATGGGTATAGAGCTCGTGTTTGGGTTCATCTATCCCCTTGAACGGGGGATAAACCAAGTTTCCACGGGTGGTAAATTTACATTATGCTATGTGATTTTACATTTGAATTTATTTTTACCTCATGTTGGAAAATTTGGTTTTATTTTTTAGATAATATGGTTTTGAACCCTTAACTTGTATGGAAAGGGATGATTTTTTATGAATTATAATAGTTATATTAGGTCATATAATGTCTGTTTTTATTTTAATCATCATGGGGAACTTGGAATACACAAATAGGGGTTGGCCTGTTTAAATTGTCAATAAAGAAACTAAACATCATTTTACATTCTTTTCCTATTTAGTGAAATTATAGTCAACCAACCACGGTATGTGGGTTTTGATAAAATTAATATGTGATTCTATGTGGGTGTAGTATGTATGGGCCTAACACAGCTAAGGGATGAAAGGGATGATAAATGTGGGTCAGTTTTTTATAGTGTCAAACAGAAGATAAATAATATTTTCTTGTTAGCCTTTTTGGTGGAATTCTACTCAACTACCCAAGATTCATATACATGAAATGTGATTCCTAACTCTCTTATGGGTAGGCAAGGGGCATTGAGGGTGGAATATATAAGATTCTTGACTCAGTGAAGATCAAGAAATTGTCCATGTGTATGGATTATATGTGATACATGACCCTGATATGGGTAAGTAAGGGACCATGAGGCCAGTTCTCATGTGACATGGGTATGGAATGGGAGTGTATCGGTGGTGAGATGTGTTACATGTTATAGTTTTTCCTCTATAATATATATATATATATATATATTGTTATGTTTTTTACCATGTTATTGTTATTTAGAATGATTCCACCTAGAATACATTTAATCAATAATTAGGAGAATAATGATTAGGTGTCTCATGAGTGTTCAAGATAAGAGTCCCCTGATTGTCAGGATGATCATGATCAACTGGTATGGGCTCTAGTATATGTGGGATAGCTATTGTAGAAGGAATATTTTGGACTATGGACTACTGAGAATCCTAGGGAAAGCATTGTTTGGGCCATTAAGAGAATTGATCGGGGAGCTCAGGGAGATGATCCATTCTAGAAATATATGGCTCAGATGTTCTAGTCTTGACAACTATCATTAATTTTTGGTGATGGTGGACTGTATAAAGTTAAGAACTAGATCGAGAAAGTGAAAACACTATTTTGTCTTCTTGGGGAACCCCTAAGTCTTAGGGTGAAGATGGAAATATATATGATCAGTGGAGTGACAAAGTGCTAGTGGGATGTATGGGTTCATATAGGAAGACAATACAGGTTGTCTTGGAGGGATATTTAGATAAGGTTTTGTGAGAAATAATTCTAAGATACACTCTAGGAAGATAGAGACCATGAGTTAATGAACCTACACTAGGGAGATATGTCCTTCATGACTTTGTGGCAAGTTTCATAGAATTATCATTCTATTCACGTGCTATGGTGGGTGATGAAATCAAAAGGGTACCACATTTCATGGATGGATTAAGGAAAGCCATTAGTGTTAAGGTAAACATATTTAGATTGAAATCATTTTTATGATGATGAATTAGATGTAGGTAGCTAAGGGAAACTTGAATGACCAGTCTTATTTAAGACAAGTGACATCATTAGGTGTGCTTAGTAGTGATGCTTTGGGTAGCAGGAAGCAGTACCATGGGGAGTATTAGTAGGTTAGTCATTCCATAGGTTTGTGAAGACCACTAAGGAGTGTGTTGTCTATGGGGTTATTTATGTGTGGTTATTCTAGGCACATTCTGAACTAGATCGATCAAGTTCCGAAGGAGTGCTGAGCATGTGGTCAAAAGTGGCATTTTGAGAGGTTCTGCAAGAAGCCTTCTTAGACAACCCAAATTCAAGGGCCAAGAGATACTAATGGATTTATTGTTAGAATAGGAGGGGTACTAGTAGATGGTAGCTAAGATAGTTTCACAAAGAGGCCTTATAATAGATAGGGATACCTTGTAGTGGAGTTAGTGCCCAGTAGCTTGTATGGATCTATAGGGAGGCTAAGCCTCGGGTAGTTGGGATTCAAACTTATTTCAAGTTGTTTGTTTTGTGAGTGATAAAGAATTCCAATGATCTGAGAATAGTTATATGTATGCTTTGATGGTATCGTTCCAGTTTTTGTGGGTATGACTAGTTTTGGTGCACAACATGAACATGTGTTTTTTTAGTAACCAAGTGATTATTAGTTTGTCGACATTAGTAATTGTGCATTATATATATATATATATATGTGCGTGTGTGTGGTTCATAGGAACCATGATTTTTTTGGGAAGTGGGTATGATGTATAGATTTTGTGAGGTGCATTGGAATTAGGACTGTTATGGTTATGAATTTGTATATATGATGCTGCTTTAGTAAGGGAATTTGATGATATGTAGGATTTGATGAGTGTCATGTGTGGCATATGTATGATATGTGAATATGATAAGATTCAGTAAATGGTGGGTGTAAAGTATGAAAATAGAATTAATTGAGGAGCGAGTAGGGTGAAAAAAATGATGGTATGTAATAGGAGGAATTTTATATCTAGAGACGGTTGGTGGACTATTAGAATGTTTAATTTCTAGAAGAGAAGTGTCAAGGTCGGTAATACTAAAGGTGGGGAGGGAAACAAGAGGAATTGACCATGACTGATATCTAGGGTGGACCAAGTTGAGATAAATGATATAGTTATGTTCATCACCATACATTGGAAAATTATTATATCATAGGTATGAGCTATTATTAGGTGGAGATATATTAACGTCTTGAGTATTTGAGTGGGTTTGAAATTCCCCAACCTTTTTTAAAATTTGTGGTTGATGGGTGGGATAACCTTAATTATGGGATTTATAAATTCATTATGAGAGTTTTATTAACCCAATGGATTTTTTTAGATATGTTTTAGGGCTCGAAAAGTTCCTCAGGTTTATGAAGGAGTTCTGAGTGTGTTGAGTCCCAGAAAATCAATTTGAGGAAAGATACATAGAGGTGCATAGTTTAATCAAACCATGCATCCAGAAAAGAGAAACCATGTATCCAACTATTTAACTAGGAAGCGTTATTCATATAATGTGGGTATGGGGACATGGAAGTGTGAAAAATCTATAGTTTTTAATATAGGGAAATTACTTGGGCTATTCATGTTTTGGAAATTTTTTGCCTAACCATTCATAGTGTGGTGCTTGGAAAGGGAGCACCACATGGTTAGAACACGGTTGTCCAAACCATATGAAAAAACAATGTAGGTCATTAAAATGTATAAAATTACAATATTTACCCTCTCTCTCTTTATTTGTTTATTCTTTCTCCTTTCTCATCGTCTTCATAGGCATCATAGAGGGGTTTCCCTTTCCTCCCACCCCAAGAGAAATTGGCCTAAATTTTTCTTCTGATCTATAATTCAAGATCGGTATGTCTCATTAGAATAACACAGGTATAGAATTTAATCCTATAACATAATTTTATTTTTTGTATCTCTATATAGAATTATAAATCCAAACAATCTCCTTTTCCCTATTTTCACGTCTTTTCACTAAAACTCTGTTTCTTGTCATTTGACCTTGATTTATAAGACGATATTAGATGATTGAGTAGCTACATGTATAAGGTATTTGGTTCTTAGATTTATCATTAATTTTTTTTCTTTTTTGGGGTGTGTACCTAAATGAACGTATTAGATTATCCAAGTGAGGCCCTTAATTTATTAATGATATTCCTCTAATCGAATAATAAATCCATTGCTTCCCATTGGTTATCCCCTAGTTCATTTATACTTTCTAATATGGGTAAGGGGACTTAAAAAACTAGGAAGGGAAGGCTTTTAGAGTGTTTTAGTTAATTATACATATCTATATATATATATATATATATATATATATATATATATTTGTTGACATCCATGGGAATGTGACCGGCTAGGCCGGAGGATTGAGGTGATGCTGATCACCTAGACTGAAGAGATGTGGTTTGTTAGGATGCACATGGTCTGAGATATGTGAGGTGATATTGATCATCATGTTGAGGTGTCAAGATTGTCATATTGAGTCAATGACGATGTATAGACAAGGTCATGGATAGTGTGACATGAGATGATGTGGACCATATGAATTTAGTGACATGGCCACACGGGCATGAGATACTAGAAAATGTGGCTTACGTTATTTTTTGGGTTATTACCGCTCATCATTGTTAGTCGATCTGTTGTTGGAGTCATGGGCACCATGATATGACTCCATTTATGGGGATTTGATTACTCATTGTGGTTGGAGGCCTTCGTATGTATTTCATCTTAAGGGATGGTGTTGACCATCAGATATGTTGGAGGTGTTCACCGTAGAAACCCACAGTGGGGGGTGATTGACCATGGGATGATGGTGTTGTTACCATCAATTGGGAGATGAGTCTCGCCATTATACATTAGGATGATGGGATGGGATTATTGGAAGAATGATATCATTATTTCTCAGGTCATCGATTGTTGAGATGAGGGTGATTGTTTACTGGAGGAAAAATATCGCAGCGCCTCAGGATGTCAGGCCTTTGAGATTTTGGGGAATTTGTGGGTGGAGGTACAATAGACCTAAAACATAATTATTGGGCATGGTGTTAGGATTATAGGTATGTGATTGATGGAATAAGTGGTTTCATATGGAATGAGGTGCTGGTGATTTATTTATGGTAGGTTCTCAAGTGCTCTTCATTTATGACATTCATCAAGGGATTCCTTGGCAATAAGCCATGGGTTTTCACAATAATATATATATATATAGATATATTTATATAAAAACATGTTTTTAATTCCACACATATATTTTGGGTCATGTTTCACGAAATATAACGATGTTTCTGATGTAGGTAGACACTTTCTTGTGGCTACTGAGCATAAGGTAAGTAGGTTATTATTAAATTCATGTGTACTGTTACATTTTATTATAATTTTAATACACACTATAAAACTATAGATAAGAGACATGAACATGTTTGTGGGTGGATATTCAGTTCATATATTCGCCTTATAAACCCCATTAGGATGTGTTTAGACAATATGTCTTTGAGATCAGGTAAAGGATTAGGCTTAGGAGATTTACCGTAGTGATCTGGTTATACTACTTTAGCATGCGATGGATGGAAGTGGACTAGGTGGTTCCTCTACATTGAGATGGGATAACTTTTTTTTAAATTATTTTTAATATATACTAATACGGTCATCCATGATAAACCCTCCATGTCAATTTTATGAATGACCTGATATGGAATTTTTATCTATAAATGGTATTTTTCCTTTGAGGTTATTTATTTCTGCTGGTATTTATTATTCTTCTCCGGAGTTTATTTGTTTCTCCCACTATTGTGGTTATTCATCCAATTTGTTATATTCATATGGTTTACTATAATTATCACCGCTATAGTGTATATTATCACTACTAGTAGCTATCAAGACCCTCACTTCAAGTTAAAAGCCTTTAATATATGAGGAGGTGTGACTAAGGCATAATGGCCAACTGGACCAGATCATTGTTTGGGTGCAAAATTATTCCAGGATGATAAAATTTGAATAAGGTCCATATTATAATTATAAATAAGAAACAAAATCTATATTTATACTAAATTATATAATTTTATGTAATGTATGAACTCATTTGTATTTTTCTTAGAACATCCTATACATAAATAATATGCATAGTTAAGAAAATATATATGGTTGCTTTTTTATTGATTTAATTCTAAAAAAAACATCATATATCTCAAAAAAATGAGAACAATAAAGGAAATCCTTAAATCATGAAGTATTTTATTATAATCAAGGTGTTAAATACAAGATGATTAAATCATATTCTCATGCCCCAAAAGATCCACTAGAATCATTAGAAGATCATAGAGAATGTGTGGATATCGTTTATGGGATTCCATTTTAGATACTCCCAATGAAAGGATAGTAAAACATAAAAAAGTGATAAAACAATCAACATTTTCATTGAAGAAATAATATCAAGACTAACACAATTATTTCTATTTAATTAATTATAAATTTAACAAGAATGATATATTTTTCTTCTAGGATTATTTTTCTATTTATTTGGTTACATTTGTTATAAAACTCTATTCCTCATCATTTTTTGGTAAATAATTCATTGAATTTGATAAAAAAATAATAATGGTCTTGAATGAGACTTCCACTACTTATAGAAAATTCAAACATACATGCCTACTAGGTCATTCATGATCTGATCATTGGTCAAGATCAAATAAGTTTAGTGAATTGGTACGGGACACTAGACTAACCAATTCAGTCCTAGGCCCGAACTAGTGAAAACCACTTATATTTTTTAAAAAATAAATTTATCTTTGTACACCACCCACTAATGCAAAATGAAATGTTAAAATCACACTATTAATGAACTATATTATGTGATATGGTATTCATTGATGGTAAAACACACCTTCCCTAAAAAGTTATTCTACCATAATTTATTTTTTAAAATAAAGAAAAAATTTACCTAACTGATAAATGTCACTTCACTCGTATCAACATTCCAATGACGGCTTTCAGAAGTAATTACCTGTTCAAAATAAAAAAGAATCAATTTGTGAATATTTTTAAAAAAAATTAAATTTAAAAAAACCCCCAACCATTTTCAAAAATATAAAAAAAACTTTAAACTTAAAAATAATATTTTATTAGAAATGAATTTCATAAATAAATACATTTCCCACTTTGAAAATTTATATAGTAGTTAAAAAAAATATGAATAGAGATGCATGTGGACACTACCTTGAACATATAACAATTATTATCAGTTTGATTCATCCTACGTGAGAAAATAAAAATTCATTGATTCCTCATATCATCCTAGAAACCGTAATTTACATGTGTCACTTATCCTTTAATGAATGTTTTATAGTTTAATAATAGTATATTTATAGTTTCATCACTAATTTATTAACATTCGTGATCCAAAAAGTGTTCCCATGTTTCAGAAGTTGTTTTATTTCATAATTTTATTAGAATTTTAAACCGACCTTCATTTTGCACATGAAAAAACACCATTTTCATTCTATATAACATATATTTGGTTTTATTTACAAAAATATTATATAATATACTACATTAAAACAATATATGTGAAATATTTACAAGTTAAATTGAGGTCCCATCAATTATTAAACTTTTTCAAGGACTTTAAATCTATCCCAAAAAAATTTCTGTACAAAAAAATCCCCTTAAAGAATCTTTATTTATGGATCTAAAAAATTCTACCAAGAGAAAAAAATGTCCCCAATTATTATATCATATTGAATAAAATCCATCACATAAATATTAATGGGAAAATGATTCACTATTTGACATTATAATAATTATTTCATGCCCTATCCTGAACTACAGGACTATCACATTATTTAGAGGCCATAGAAATTGCAATTAACCACAATGGTAAATTTTATATAATAAAATAAATGAATTGTAATTGATTCCCATTATATATTAAACCAAAAATAAAACAATCCACTATGCACTCTATTATAAAAGTTTGGTTGATTGACCCCTAATACTTTCAAAAAAACCAATTATAATGATAAAACCACTAATCTACAAGTTATCTTCCATATTAGTAATTGGAATTACATAAAAAAATAATTCCAACACCCTTGGGTTTCCACATTATCATATATATCTATATATAGTCCCTATTAGATATTTTATTACTCATTTTAACCTCATCCCATTACCAAAATTTCTTATATTTGGAAAATATGTACATTATTTAGTATTTTTCTTTCTATAGAATACATGAGACACAAGATAAAACCTTATTGTTCTAGTTGATCAACTTCCATGTGATGATTTTGAAGCATGACACAACAATAAGGATATGTTGTAGAAATTTATGAAATATAAATTTTTTTAACCCCTTTAAGAAATATTTAATATAAAGATATTGAGAAATAAATATAAAATTATAATTCCCAATATTGTTGATTTTAGAAAAACGAATAGCCACATTTTTTATGATTTGGAAAATTTAATAATTATAATTATATTTTTAGATATATCCAAAGAGTCGTTGTGATGTTTTAGGTAGTGTGTGGCCCAATATTGATATATTAAAAAAATCTAAAAAAGTATTATCTCACATGAACCCATAATTCTATATATAATGTATTTACCATTGATTATATCCTTGGATTGGGAAACATAGACTACCATTGAAGAAAAAACATAGGATTTACTAAAGGGGAAACATAAAACTCATTCTCATTAGGTTTCAATACAATTCATAATCACACTATGTGTTAAAAAGATTAAATTAACAATAAATTAAATTTATTATTTAATTTTGGTAATATATAAGTTGCATATTTAATCCAAAATCTACCATTACTCTCAGGTTATTTGAAAAACTATATAGATATTTTTGGAGGAAGAGAGAGATATTTGTGGGCATTGATGTTCATAGATAGAATGGGATTGAGGAATCTCCTATGACAACAATGGGAGTTTAAATTTATCCCCAGTCGATCATGGATCTTCATGGATAGAATAAAAAAACCTAGTGGATAATTGATGAAATCTCTACTGAAGGTGTTCTTCACTAATGATTGATCCCTTACTGGGGTTGGATATTTTTTTTGTGTATTTATCCCTACAGAGGATTTCATTGATATTTCATATTAACTCCCAACAATCAAATATAGAATAGACCATTTCAATTCTCATTGATATATGATTTTATCTAATTTTATTTTTGATAATTACTATTAAAGAAATTATTATTTTTATCCCATTTAACCAAATCTATTTGAATTCTATGAAAACACACTATAACAATGTAACATTTCCATTACTGATTTCCCACATTTTTGTTTTTTGGATTTCTCCCTCCAACTCTTTGTGTATTGATCACCAGTGGTCTATTGGCTAGTTTTTTGACCACTCCCACATACCCATTACATTTTGAAATAAATGAATGACCCAATAGATTATTTTAGGCTGTTTGGAAGATTTTTATTTCTTTATGGAAGAGGTAGGAAGATGATTAATGAATTTAAGAGGAGGTATGGATGATGGTGCATTCATGAGATGGGGAATGACGGATACTGATACTTTTATGGGAGGAGGTATTGATTTAATTTTTTTCAATAATCTTTGGATGAAGACTAATTTTTTACTTGTAATTGGTAATGATAATGGTATAGGTTTTGAATATTGGGAATGTTTCATGCAAGAATCGATGAATGGGTCTTAAAGATCGGAAAGTGCATTATCTTTTTTTCATTCTAAAAAATTTATTGCTTCACGACACATATTTCAAAAGAACACATGATATATTTATCATGCTGTGGTGTGAGGGTTTCCATTAGTGTAAAATATCAATTGATTAAGTGAATTATTCTGACATTTGATAAATCCTACCAGTCCTGGTTCATGTGTAACCAAATTACATTATTATAGACCCTTGTGGCCCACACATATTTTTTAATAGGCTATATCATATTCACGTTCGGTGATATATGGTTAATTTGGGATGGTTATTTTCAGAGTTCTCCCACGGACATGGAATTCCATGTTTCACCTATAGAAACTATGTAGTTGGGTCGAGACATGCCATTTTTAATGATAGAATATGTTTAAGTTTTGGTATCTCACATGTTTCAACCGGTATCCACATAGGGACTCTGTATTTCACTTATGAGAGCACGGTGATGGTATCCTATACCTATAGAATCAAATACAGTCATTATTTAAAAAACAATTATAGGAAATGGATCTTCTATCTACAGAGTTTATATTTATCTCATATATAGAGCTGCGAAAGGATAGGGATCCCACTAATGGAGTAATTATTAAACCTAAAATAATGGGGTTGGAATCCTCTAGCAGCATTTGATGGATTTACCACATGTGTTTCTTGAGACTTGGGAATAAAAATATAGGAATGTTGAGTTTTATGGATTTCTATGAGTGTGAGACTTTTATATGGGACATGTATCCCTCTTTGAGAATAAATGTGTTTCTGCATTCCATTTCCCTCTTAATTATTATTTTGATCTAACTCTTCCTTTTTATGCCTTACATTTTTGTGATTTTAATGTATCCTACTGGGTATATATATATATATACCCCTACATGGGATCATCCCACATCTGTCGTGTCTTATATAGACTAGCTCATATTCGATATATATCTAAGTAAACTAGGTGAGGGTGGTTCTTATTGTAACTTTGTGGATATAGATGTAAGATTGACAACATATCAATGGTTGTGTGATGAGTTTTATTTTCCACTTTTGTCAAGTTAGAGAAACTTACCAGTTTCACGGTTTGTATTTCTCTCTCTTTACATTGATTTTTAATTGTTCTACTCAATTGTGGGATGTTATATGTTGTTAATTTATTTATTTATTAATGTTTATTAGTTTCTTCATTACTCTGGTGAGTTTTGTGAGATGTGTACATGTGTACATATACATAATGATAAGGCCTAAAATATGTGAGATATACATACTTGGTGCCACTCCATAGTCTTCGACCTAAGGGATGATGGCTTGGTGTGTCGCTTCTAGCATGCCACAATACTGGGAGGGGCCTGATATGTGAGGATGTGGAAGAGTGGTACCATAGTGGTAGGTTTTTCTAGGATGGAGTATAGAAATAGAGTAATTTTTTTAAAATCATATTAGTATTTAGGGAAATAGTATTTATGTGTATTGATCATGGATAGCTGTCTAGGGACTTGAGTGATGGTACATAAGCCAATGTGTCTATCCACTAGGATTCTAATAACTCACTTGTTGACATGGTGTAATGAGGCCTTAGTTATAGGGAAAACAATTGAACAATCATAATATAATACTTGGTTTTGGGTTTCATTTCCTTAATTTATCAATTCCATAGATATTACCTTTTGATCATGGTATATCATGAAAACTTTAGGTTTCCTCCATACAGATATCGATCCATGATTTCATAACATGATCATGATGAAGATAAGATCAATGATGAGGTCTTAGTTCATGGGACCATTTAGGAGGTGTTATCTCTATGTGGAACTATATTGGAACTTCCAATCATTTTGAAAAGAGTATGTATAACTCTAGAACTTCAAGAAAATGTTTTCATTATTCCTTAACATAAGATCATTATAGTTTTACAGGATGATAAAACATGTAAGATGAGCATGCTTGAAAAATTTAAATGTTAGCGACCGCCTAGTTTTCTTAGGTGACCTAGATACACTGGTGGAAGATGACTGATTAGAGTCTAGTGTTGAAGTATTCCATCTCATATAGACCCCTTCAGATCATAAGGTGGTTCTCATGGAGATCCTTATTTATGGATTGGAAGGACAATATTGGTGTTTGATGATCTAGACCCATGATGATACAACTCTTCACTAGATCAAGTATGAGCTCCTAGTTTGGGTGGTGTTTTTTCTAAAAAGTCCATGATGGGTGAGTGTATTGGATATTCTCACACATTAGTAGGGATTCATGTTGGTAACTAGAATGAGGGTTCATCAATGTCACATGCAACTCTCAAGAGATAGTTCATGATGTTTTTCCCATGATTTTACTTTCATGTGTGGTCTAAGAAGTTATATTTAAGCCAAAGTTATTCTTGTTTTCATACACACTTATATTAGGGTGGTGGTGTAGATTACATGAGGTTTTTTTGGTGTTTTGAAGATGATGAATCTATTAATATGTAGTTGGTAGATATTTAAAAACCTTTTCTTATTTTTTCTCTTCTATAGTGAAATATATATCAATTAATAATGTTGATTTCAAAAAAAAATAACGTGTAATTCAAAATTGATTTGATGGAGTGTACAATTGTCAGAGGTCCCCATAATGAATCCATTGGATCTATGATAATGGATCAATTCATTAAGTCTAAGGGGAATGGATGACAGAGGACACCTAATTTTCCCCACATTTCATTAAACTGATATGATAATATAAAAAAAATCTAGAAATGCATTCTAGTTCATAAATTATCAAAAATCATGTTTAATAAATTTTCTCATAGTCCATGATTAAGTAAAAAGGTGAGGTATGGCTATATAAAGATTGTATTATGGATATTTGTGAATTACACCATACTTTTTCTATCAAAGGCATGTGAAACTATGAAAATTTCAACACATTAAGTATTAATGATTCATGATTTAAATAATGTGTTTCCAATAATTGTTCTCAAATGGATTCCATCATAAAAAATCTTAAAAATTAATCTTACAATGTATACCCCATAGAAAAGAGGTGTTGGTTCGATAGTGATATAAGTTTTTAGGGATTCTTAAAAGATAGTGTAATGGACCTTTATTAGTTCTTTAGAGAAAAGAACCATTTCCTAATTATTAAATCTATCAGTCAGACTTTGAAACATAGAAAAGTAAAGGAGAGTTAAAATGATTGGAAAAAAATCTCTATGTCATCATAAATGAGTCATTGTATAAAGGTATTAATTTTTTTACAAATGATTCTCATTGTATAGAGGTTACCAGGGACAAAAAATAGATGAAGGTTTTTGATGTAATCCATATGTTTATAGAAGAGGCATGGAACAATTTTAATTATGTACAAATGAAGTTGTATCTAAAAAAAATAGAATATATATATGAAAAATTTTCAAATCCATTAGTGTGATGATTTTGATCTTCTCATTCAATGTTTTCATAATCATGAAGGAAACAATCATTATCATCGCTGACATATTATGACGGTTTGAAGGATTTCATTTACACCAAGGGTTAAATAATGTTTCTATCACTTTAAAATTTTTAATATAGTCTAATAATTAATGTTTGAGTGGGATATTAAATGTTTCCTGGGTATATTTTAATTTTATTGTCACTATATTCACTTACGATGCGAAGAAACACTACACATTTAAATTGGTGAATACACGACACGTTTTTTTGGTGAATTTTTATGGCTGGGTGAAGTGTTTAGAAGTGAAGTGATGCTCAAATGAATAATTTGAATATTAATTGGTATGATGGATTTCATATAGAGAATCCTATCAATTGGTATTATATGAATTGTGTATTGAGGTTATTAGATGAATATGTTGTAAAACAGATCTATTTAATAAGGAATAATATAGTTTTCCGTCAAACCAAGCTTACCGGATGAAAAATTGATCTGAAATATTGTTTTTTACTAATTTCTATGATTAGTTTTTTGATTATTGTTGTGAAATAAAGTGAAGATGTAGAATAAAATGAAATAAAGGAATTTTTGAAGAATTATCATCTTACACAGTGACACAACACTGTATCCTATATGTAATGGTTCTTACTATTAGTACAAAAATTTATTATGTCATTATTTTGTATTAGGAGCACACGGGCTATTATTCGAAGATAATGTTATACAGGTTATGGAAACTTATTTTCTAATATAACCACTAAATTAATGATTTTCTAGTGGTTTTTGTATTCTTGGTTTACATCCGAACTATTTCAATAAATAAATACATTTATTGAGTAGTAATATTTTTAAATTCAAATGTTCCCTTGGATGTGTTTATTTTTTTCCTAGTAGCTCCATTTCTGACAATTCATATGTGATAGTTGTATCTTAATATTGAAAAATTAAAAAGAAAATATGACGTATTCACCCAAACACCTCTCATTGAGGAAAAAATCCTTATTTTTCATTTCGGCTGGAGCATGCCTTATTGGTATACATGAATTTTGGTAGAGAATTTACAACCATCTAGTGTTGACATCACTCAACCCAGAGAAAAGGATTTAATAGTATGTGGATGATGTCAGGATTTAGGGTAATAAAACTCAATGCATCACATCAACCATTCTGAGACTATAGTGTCTCCAACATTTGGTTCAAAGAGATATTCTAGTCCACTGAGGGTGATGAAATGGATCTCTTATAATAAGAGAGGTATTATCCCCTCATATTTCTCACTGCATTGGGAAATTGTTTAAAAGAAGACAGAATATTTTCCACCAAGGTAAATGAAATAAAAAAAATGAGGATTAATCCTAGTGGGGAGGTCAAGGTAGAGGAGTTAGGAGAGAAGAAAATGAATAAAACATTATGATTTTATTTCACTACCACCACCTCCTTGTAGTGATCATCAATATTAGGGAGAATTCGAGTAAGGACATGGTCAATAGAAGTTAGTTTGGGGTTATGACCCAAAGGCTTTCAAAATGATTGTTGGTATGATCTGGGTCTTATATACCATATATTATGTTTTAATAGAAATATGCATGGCCCATTATTTTCTATTATTATCCCTTGTTTGAGAACAAGATATTATTTCAGTGCCTCTATTTTGACACATACAAAAATATACTCATACTAGTGGGGATACTATGATCAAACACCTTTTTTAGTTGTGTAGATTAGGGAATTGTAGTGAGAGTTTATTATGGGGACTTTTCATAGATACTATGTGACTGCATGATTTCATTATGGGTAAGCACTAGATATCCACCATCTGTGAATAGATTGATTATTTATATCATAAAACTTAGTAAAACCAGGTATATGAGATGATATTTACTCTAAATTTTGGGAGGTATTTAATTTAAAGTATGAAGGGATCATATAAATGAGTATCCAAACAATTTATTGTTATTTTTCATATATTTACTCTTATTGCAACAAACTTAGCATATTCTCAATTCCCGCTAGTAGTAGAGGAGTACCTGGACTTCATTCTAATGGATATACCTAGGATACCTCCTCGACTGGAGGTTGAAATATATGAATTCACATCAAAGGATAACATTTATATAATTAGTGGTTAATCATATTTCTCTTGTAATGATATAGGAGAGGAACTTTATGTTGGAGTTCCATTAGCTAAAAAGATATATAAAACCTAATGTGTCACCCTTGGTTGCATCAATATTATTCTCCAAGAAGGAAGATGAGATCTTGAGGTTGTGTGTGAATTACCATCTCCTAAAATTGGTGATCATCAAGAATAATTATCCACTGTGAGAATAAATTTATCCTTTAATAAAATTAATGGGGAAAGGTGTATCTTGATGATCAACCACTATCCTAATTCTCTTATTTAATGTGTATGTGAGGTGGAAATATTATGTTGATATTCTGATATAGCTACAATCATTATGAGTACATGGTGACCCCCTTTAACATGATAAAATATATAGTGGTGTTTCCCAATCTCAAGAAATAAATATTATATCATTTTTAGTTCATTTTTTGTGGTATTTCTCAATGAAATTACCATCTACACAGTATTATTGGAAATAATTAATTGCATTTGAGGATGGTACTAGACACACATCGAGAGCATAAATTGAATGGAAAATTATTTAAGTGTATGTTCTTGATTACAGAGGTCTATTTTATATGAAATATCATATATGAGGAAATATTATCCATAGAACCTCTGAATATTGAGGTATTTTTTTTCTTGGGATTTTCTAAAATAATGGAAGAGGTGTGGAGCTTCCTATCCTTGGGTGGTTAATAGGGGTATTTGTGCATGATTTTTCTAGGATTGTGAATCCCTTGACCACCTTGACCTAAAATTGGATGAAATTTATTAGGAGAAAGATGCACTAGATTTCATTTATAGAGTTGTGGAATAGGTTAACTATTGTCTCGGTATGAAATTTTCCATATGTGATGGTTGATTAGGTGGTGTTATTTAAATCTACTAGAGTGAGGCTGGGGTGTTTTTTGACATATAGGTAGGTGGCGATAGCCTATGGATCTAGGAAGATAATACCCCCTAATAAGAACTATGAAACCCATGAATTTTGATATAAAATGTGTTGTTATCCATGAAGACATAGTGATAAGACCCTCTAGAAGTATGACTTATGGTTCTTTCTGACCATAGGAGTCACATGGGAATCTTCTCTTAGTGGGACTTCAAAATAAGATAGAGGTGTTTGATGGAGTTCTTAGGGTGATACAACTTAAATATATTCTATAATCCATGGAAAGGGAATTCCGTAGGTTATTATCTTACTATGCAATCTTATTCATAGTATCCAGGTGAGGAATCATAACAGTTATCCTCATTATATTTATCCTTTATAGATGAGGGATGATAATTTTAACATCATTTAATGGTAGAGAACCCTTCTATTTTACAATGATAGATGGAATAAAAACATGGGGAAATATATTCTAAAGTATTTCAGGACAATAATTTCATTGAAAATTCTTCTAATGAATTTTATGAAGGTGGGAATTATGTTATCAAATTATGAAAGTGGAATGTGGTACCAGCCCTACTTTGAGATGAGGTACTAAGATATTTCTATATATCTCCTATAGTGGAAAATCCTTGAGTGGAGATTAAGTACCAATACCATTATTGGTAGTTTTATAGATTGAAATGTGTAGAGTGTTGGAACAATCATCTCATAATACCTCACCTATCAGTGGGTGAAGTCTAGATCAGGTACCAGTAGGTTTGGAAAAACTCTTTTAGGTTCCATGACTAATGTTTGATGTAAGATTCAAGTAATTTGTGATAATATATCTATATATGGTGAGAGGTCATGACACTATCTTTGTTATCATAAATTAAATCACTATATTAACACAATACATTTCTAGTAGAGAGTAGTGGTCAGTTGTATCCTTGGGGTGCTTATATGTGAAAGAGATCTTCCAACATCATGGTGTCCAATCAATGATCATCTAAGACTGTGATACGTGCTTCCTATATCAGTTATGGAAGGTCTTTTAGATGATGAACTACTATATTATTTTCCAGAATAATTAGACCATTCATGTTTCAGTGGAAATCCTATGGGATTTCATGTTTTAATTTAGATGATGATGGGGGATCACATACCATTACTGAAGTTTCTATAAAAAATATTTACTACCCACTTTAGGTATGGTTCCATTTGAATACATTTAGGGATATCTTACCAGTCACCAATGTGCGAACCAGAATTTGTAGAATTAGAACTAATGGGATATGGGATTTTTTAAGAAACAACTGCTAAGGTGTAGTTCTTATAATAGAATAGTAGGATTGCTCAAAGTTCTCTAAATTCCTATAAAAGATAATATCAGAGACCCTTGGAGTTTATTGGAAGAGACCATGCATTCTTTAAGGCCTCACATTAATACATTTTATATTTTTTTTTTGTGGGGAAGAAAAATATTTCTAACGTTCATTAGTCAATTTCATATTTTACACAGGGTTTGTGAGGTTAGAAACTGCTTGGATTTACCTTTATAGTTAGACTATGTTCAATATATATTGTACATGTCCAGTCCAGGGAGGTACATGAATGATATTTCCCACATTAAAACAAGGCATTTATTTTAATCAAAAAAGAATCTTACTTTTCAGAGTAAATAGTGGTGATTGAAAATTGGTTATAGAATATCCTTTATGGGATGTTATTTCACTTGTGTGAATTATTTGTAAACATGTGAATCTTTAGGAGAGCACATAGGAAGTAGATAACTAGATATGATAAAAGTACCACATTTTGTTTAAGTAGTGTATTATTTTCAAGATGATATGTATTGGAGGTTGGAAGAGTGTAACGACTTCATTTTTTGTGGTTATACCTTTCGAATATTTTTAATTATATTATCATAATTATAAATGGAGTCAGTAAAAAGTGTTCATTAGTTTGTAGGATTGAATTTGATATATTGAAAATATTAAAATTCATTGTCTAACAGGTGTTCATAATTCCGTAGATAATGGATTTTCCCTTAAACATAGCCTCATATGGAGTATTTGAGATAACCTTTGACTATTTAATATAGGTTTTACCTTAGAATGACATATATTTAATGGCCCTAATATTTTATGATGATGCACAGTGCCGGGATGGAACAAAAAGAAATAATTGAACAAATAATTTAATTTATTATTTATTTCAATTAAAATTGATATATCATAATTAATCCCTACCATTATGATCATATAGTAATATCTAACAAACCTTATACATAATTAGTGAGGGAGAGAGAGAACCCAATGGGAATTGAAATTAGTAGAAGGCTTGGGATCCAACAATCACCAATGATGATGATGCAGGTTTTACTTCATCATCGATCGATTAGGGATCTTAATTGAGTGAATTCTGTTCATAATAAAATTTCATGGAAATTTTATGTGAACATGTTCCTCACAAAGTATCGATCTATTATTTAGGTAAGTCTTTATTTGGATGATTTATCACTTATTTTTATTTCTTTGTGATTATTGCTTAACTACCAACAATTAAATCCTTAATTTACCATTTTAAAGATCATTTATTTATGATTTTATTTGGATTTATATTTTTTATAATCGATATTTAATGAATAATATTTAAACCCCATTTAACCTTGTATCTTCAGATTCAATCAAGGAAAAAGTGTCTAGAACTAACAAAATCCTTATTCATTTATTATTTTTCTATTATGGGATTTATACTTCTATTATACATGTGTTTATCACTGGTGTTCAATTGGTTAATGGTTCGACATTCTTGTCAACCTAATTCATTTTGTGATCATTCTACAGTTCTATGGATCATTATATACTATTTCACAATGTGGATTTCAAAGTGATGAAGGTGGGATGATAATGATAACAATTTGATTGAGGTTTTGATGATATTAAATTCATGGGGTGTGGCATGTGGGGTGATTTTTCTCCTATGGGTGGAGATATTGATTTGATTTTCCTAAACAACGATGGCCATAATCCAACTTTATTAAAGGAAATTATGATGATCACAACATATCATGGGAATTTCTGGAATAATTCTTAGTGGAATCAGTGAAGGGGGATTAAATATTAAATCAAATGTTTTCTGTGAAACATTATGGATTTTTTTAATACAAATCATGTATTTCAGAATAGCACATATCATGTTTCTTAGGGCGCTTTTCTAGTGTTTTACATGGAGTTAAATATCACATGGTCATTTGACATATTCACATGTTGTGTGACTCCTACTTGGCTAGGATATATTGTACATGAAGTATATTCTAAGGGATCCATGTGGCCCTATACATCATGTGTGCTAGGAAAAACTCTATTTACCATAGAGGGATATGGATTTCATAGGCGGGGTACATGTTATTTACCCTTGTAGACTTGGAATATCATGTATCCCCTATATATGTCGTGTATTTGGGTCATGAATTTCCTTGTAAAATGACATAACCTGACCAGTTTGAAAGATAGGGTCATCATTCTATATACCCCAAGGGTGAAACATGTATATCCCATTTTACTGAAATAAATAAATCAGACAAGATGTTTCCACTCACTATCCCCATGTAGAGTTATTACCTCACCTATGTGGACTAGAATCCTCAAAGGGAGTCGATATTTATTCTATATGAGCATGAGTATGGTATCATATACCAGAATAATCCAATAGAGTTGGTATTTAAAAACTCTTTATGATGAAGGGACCCTATATCTATGGATTTAACATTTTACACATCAATAGATAAAATAAATGATAATTATCTTCTACGAGTGTCATTGTTTATCCTATAGTAATGGTGAATGCATCCTCTAACATTATTTTTGGGAAAGTCTACATGAGTGGATAAGTTATTCTTAATATAAATATGGGAATGATGAGTTATTTTAGATAGCTATGAGTGTGAGGTTTAACTCAAGGATGTGTATCCATCTATGAGCATATCATGGATTCACTTTTCCATTTACCAATTTCTTATGGTTGATAATTGACTCTTCCTTTTGAATCTTTACATCTTTGTGATATTGGAGTGTCCTAATGGGTATATAAAAACTCACCCCTACAAGGGATCTTCCCTCATGTTTCCTATATTATGAAAAAACTAGGATATTCGATAGAGAGATTGAAATACCTAGAGTGGGTGGTTCTTTGTAGCGTTTAGTGTAAATAGTAGTAATATTGTTGAATGGATATATGTTTATTATGATGTTTTCTTTTCCACTTATTATAGGGTACGACATACTTGCTGGTTATTGGGCCCAAATTTTTTTATATTGACTCAATATTATCACACTCCATTATATGATATTAGTAGTTGTGAATATATTTTTTCTAGTGGATTGCATTCCACATTACTTTGGTGTTTATGGAGGTATAACTATGGTTGTGATGGTAGATTAGGATAAGGCCTCCCATATTTGTGGTATTCCTACTTAGTTCTAATCACCATCTATTTAACTATTGTAGGAAGGAATAAGGTGTTACTTATGGGATGATACAACCCCAATAATGTTTTTCATTGGTCAAGATGTGACATAGAATGAATTTCGTTAGACTAAGTCTTTCATATCAATGTTTCTAGATAAAACAAACTTTTCCTCATGTACTATTTTAATATTAGTTCCAAAAAATAATGTTTTCAACCACACATAAACAAATAAACACCCATAATTAATATGTAATGTACTATAAACACATTTATCATCTTGGTTAACTACAAATACATTTGATTTAATTACCTCATTAAAATCATTATGTCAGCGTTTTCAGGTTCTTTTAAAAACATATATGGATAATACTTATTTTCATGTCTTCATTTCTTTTCTAGCTATAATTAATCTTTCTAGAAGAGATATATATTAATTTAATGTAATTAACCATTTAGAAATTATGTTTTAATATCCATTTATAGAATTAAAAATTCTTATATAGATGATAAATCTAGAAGCTTTCTAACTACAAATTACCTAGTCACAATACTATATGTAAAAAAATAACCAATTCCGTCAATTTTATTAGACCCCTTGGCTTCCAATTTATATTTATATTGATAACTACACCATCATTTTTTCATTCTCTATTAAATTCAAACATACAAACTATTGGTTGTGAAACCTATGTATGATCAACTAATATCGAATTATTGATCCTTTTTATGGATTCAAATTCATAATTTATACCCTCTTTCAAAAGGGATTAATCAAAATATGACATATCTTCTTTTCATTTTCTTTTCCCGAACTATATATTAAAAAGTATATTTTTTGAAACAAAACACTAATTAGTACCATCTAAAAACATATATATGAGTTAGATCCATATGTCCTAGGTATCCATGTCATTTTATTTCAATAATATTACCCATCCATATATTCTAAAAATACTCTTTTATTAAATCTATATTCATTAATTGATACATTCTTTAGAAAATAGGTAAATATATATTAATAAAAAATTCAATATCATGATTCAATAATTGTATTAACCACTAAAAAATCATTAGATTCTATAACAATGAATCTATAATATTTTCAATTCAATTTATACTCATAAAGTATGGTTTCAATACAAATTTTAAAAATATTTTCCCTTTTAGGATTAAGTATATTAATATTCAATGAAAACCACAAACCTTTTAATAATTAAGGAAACTTTACCTCTAATTCTGTAATTAATAGGTATTAATATCCATTCATTTTGTTGGATCCTTATTGAGTATGTGTAACATGATTAATAATTCCTCTCCCCAAAATCCCCTTGATTGATCATATATACACTTCATAGAATGAAAAATTTTCATTAATTTTAAATTATTTATCTCAGTAAACCATTTTGTTGAAGTGTATAGGGGGATTTCACTTAATATAAGATCCCTATGGATTCTAATAAAGAACAAAAAAATATTATCATCCATTTTTATATATGAGGATTTTCATTATAAATGAACATTTTTTCCACCACATATTCTTAGATATTAAATTTATTTTTATCTTCATATTTAACATGTAAAACATAGACATCGAAGAAATAAAATATAATAATCAATAAATGTTATAATGTTATTTTTATCACTTATGTTGGGTTTGAAAAGAAAATCACATACATCACTATGTATTAATTCTAACAAATTACTTTCTCTTTCTATGGTTATAAATTAATAAAAAACTATTTTAGTTTAAATTGAAGTCACACATTGATGATCATTTTTATACATGTTAAGTAATAAGTCATCTTTTTTAATGTCATGAATTTTCTTATTCATAATGTTATCAAAACTATTATATCAAAGTGAAAAACACTCTAGTAAAGCGATTAAGAAAAAATTTATTTTTAATTTGAATAATAATTCTTACGTGTGTCCCTTTCCAAAAAATATCCCACCAACAGACAGAAAAAAGTTATCTAGATCAAATACAACATTAGATAAATTATTGTTCAAAATGGTCCCTAAAACTATTCTCCTATGAACCTCAGACACATATATGTCTTCATTTAGTGTTAGGATATTTCTGGAGGTAAATATTAGATGAAACATTCTCTTCCCTTAAATTATTATTATTGAAAAGTAGTTTATGTAGATAAATTTTCCAAATTTGATTTATTACATCCTCATAAAGATAGATTTTATTTTCACATGTATGTTTTAACTTTAGGAACATTCCAATATGAATAGTTATCCTTGAGCACATTATCTTCCATGATCATGGATAAAATTTCTCCATTAAATAAATGATTCGATATTATTTCATGTAATGAAAAACGAAACATTTTAAATTGTCAAATATTTCCCTATAATTTTCATACAATTTCCATCTAATATAATTTTCCATATTTTTTGATTGATATTCTGAAAAAAATTTCCCATTGAGGTCCTGGATGGAACCACTATATACTCTATGAAAAACATAGATTTACCATCCTTAGGATCATTTTTCTATTATTATGTTTCCACCTCAATTCCTAGGAATTTTAGTAACCCATTGAGGTTGATATCAACCTTATTATATTTTACATAATATTTTTATTTCTAACATAAAGGGTGTAGTTTTTCAATGATGTATCTGGTAAGGATATATTCATCCATGTTCAAATTTTTTAGATTCTTTAAGATACATTCTATTTCATATAACATATATATGAAGGATATGATATCCCCAAACATTTTTTGAAATAAAAAATAATTTTAGTAATTTAATTCTCATCGCAACCTTAGTGATGTATTTTGTCCTAGTGAATCTAAAATCGCATTTTCTATTGGTAGGTGTTGGTATGTTTGAAAGAGATCATCATTTAAGGCATTGAGTGAGTTTCCTCAACACATGATATTTCCCCCATTTTTTCTATGTTCCTGAAACATTGAGTGTCTCATCTTTAGATATAGGGGGCTTCAGAGCTAAAGGAATGTGCTCTACTTTGTGAGTCACAATTAGGAATTGAATCTAATTTTAAAAACTCTTGAAATTGTTTCCATATAATTTATCCACATTTGTTAATTTATTATTAATTTCAATATCCCAACTTATTGAAATATAATCATGATATTTTAGGGGATATATTGTATAACCGTCTATATATTTGTTGGATTTTAGTAGATGCATCCCTTTAAGAAACATTAATATGTTTCATTCCTTAAGAATAGATTCCCCCAATAAATTTTTAGTACAGTGGGATGAAAAAATTAATCTTTATGATATAAAGGTGTATCATTACTATAAACTTGTATGGAATATATTGTAACCCGTGATGAGGTTTTAGAATGATGTGAGTAGTAAAAAGTATTTTTTATTTTTCCACTAACAATGGACTATTAAAGGTTATAGAATACTTTGGATTAATCCAAATATTTGAGTGAGATTTGAGTTCTTGAAAATTAATCAAATTGGTTATTTTTCGATTCCATGGATCTTCCTTTTATATGAATTTTAGTACTTATTATCATAATATATCCTATACCTTTGAATTAGGTTAATAAAAAATGTGGAAATATTTATCTTATCCATATTAATCATGTCTATAAGATAAAACCTACCCAAATTACTGGTACAAATCATACATTCTAGTGAATATAAATTTCCATTAGATTATTCCTAATCTAATCAACAATCCATATAATACCCATTTTGGGAAATGGATTAACCAAATAGATTTAATCATTCAAAATTGTTCCCAAACTAGTTTAACATATAGATCGTTGATAAAAAATAATGTTAACTCTAAGAACCTAACACCAATGCGACATGAAATGCCTAAAATCTGCTATAAAGGTGGTATATTTCATGATTTCATGTTCACGGATTGTGCGGTGAACCGTACCCTCTATATTTTTACACACTTTATCATTTTAAATAATAACAAAAGTGTACCACCTTATAAAGGGATACACACTATAACCCACTTTGAAATATGTGATTACAAAATTCTTTCCTTTTTAAAAATGTAAAATAAAACAGTTATTAACTATTTCTAAACCATTTACATTACAAAAATATCTCACCATTTTAAAATATCAAAAAACAACTTTAGAAAATCAGGCATCATACTCTCTTGGAAATTAACATCATAAATAATATAATCTCATGATTTTTACATTTAAATATTATAAATAAATCCAAGATGAATAGAGATATATATGGACAATAACTTGAACATGTAACTCTTATTTTCATCAAGATTCTTCCAATATTTGTTTGTCCAAATTCAAAAGTCCGTCATTAACTTCTAGACCTTAGTATGGTCTGGTGTCACTTATCCTTTGATGAATCTTTTACATATAAATATATAAGAAATTTGGAGTTCCCCCTATCAAAAATTCACATAGTTGAACCCAAAATTATTCCCATGTTTCAATACTACATTTATTACCTTGGTTAAGTAAGAGTTTTAAATTTTCCCTCATTTTCAAATGGGAACCAAACACCATTTTGTTAGCTTATAATATACTTTTGGTGTTTTATTTAAATATATGATATAATTTTATACATTGAAGTTATACATGAAATATTATCATTTGTTATATCGAGGTCCTATTAATGGTAATTTTTTTTAAAAAGAATAGAAACCCAAAATTAAGGATGTGTTTTACACCAAATACCTTGAAATTCCCTTTGTTAGTGGATTTTCTATATTTTTTTCATGAAATAACAACGTGAAAAAATATGATTCAATTTTTATTAACTATTTAATATATTTATTTCTAAGATTGATGTGATTAATTTTTCTATAATAATTATTACTACATTTTATAGATAAAATGTCTTGATGATCTTAACCAAACACATTTACACATGACACAATCTTAGTTGTGATAAAAAATTTATAAGCCATTCCACTTCTTTTCTAGTAGCTACTAAAGAAACAAACATAGATTTCTCTGTAGAGTCTATTAAATATGTATTTTATTCTATCCCAAAGAGATTTATCTTCCTGTATTTATAAAAACTATACAACTTATAGATGAGTTATCTTCTAGTTTAGTAGTTCATCTTCTATCAGAAAATCATTCCAACACCATTGAGTTTCCTCTATAACATATACAGTGATCTATAGTACCATTTAGATACTTAAGTACTTTTTAAATAACATCCCATTTGGGAAACCCTATATTACATGAATACATACATAAATTTACACAACATATGGAATATTAGGTACTGTGTTTTTCTTGAAATGCATAAGACACCCAATAATCCTCAAAAATTTTACTTAAACAAATATCATTCCAAATTTTTTTAGTATATAACATAGAAATACATAAAGATTATTTATTTTTTAATAAACAAATTTTCCATAGAAATTTAATAATTTTTTAATATAAAAAGATTGAATTGGAAAAATGTAATTCTAATTTATAATTTTTTATTATTCATAGAGTTAAATTTTCCTTATAAGTATTTCATATTAATGATTAAAAATTAAAAAAATAGCTTTATTTACATGATTTATATTACTTCTAAAATGTGACATGTCAACAATATATATAAAATAACCACCCCATTTTTATTATGGTATGCACTATAATAAAATTTATCTACTTGTTAACTATAAATCCATTTCAAAAAACTATTTCATTAAATTTCATATTCCATTTTTTTGGAACTTATTATAAATCGTATAGAGACAATACCAATTTATAAACCTTATTTTCTTTTCCTTTTAATGTGAATCCTTTCAGTTATTCTATATATATGTCTCATCTTAATTCACTATTTAAAAATAATACTTTGACGTCCATTTGGTGATTTTGAAAATTATATTTTCAATATAAATATTGAATAATTCTAATTCTTGTATCTATAAACACATGAGTATATATATCAAAATAGTTAATTCCTTCTTTTCGAGTAATCCATTTGGTTACCAATCTGGATTTATATTTTTTCACTATAGCATAATTTTTTTCATTTAAATCCCCATTTAAAACCCACGGTTATTGTGCCTTCAGGATGACTAACTACTATTTATATTTTTTTTTCATGTTACAGATTCTATTTCATCATTTATATCCTCTTTAAAAGGAGTTTAATTAGAATATGACATAGATTCATTGAAGGTTGTTTGATCAGAAACTATTTTAAAATGTTTTTTTCAATAGCACTTTTATTAGTTTTACAAAATAAACACCTATATAAGTAATATCTATAAGTCTTTAGTATCAATGGTTTTTTACTTCAATGAACCTCTTCGACCATATATTCTTGAGATTCTCTTTTACTTGAGCCATATTCCATAATTTGTACTTTCATAGGTAAAGTAGAGATCCTAGATTCAAACATAACATCTCTTTATTCAATAACTATATTAAAATATAATAAATCATTATTTACCACAAAATTAAGTCCATAAAATTTTGAATGCTCTTTATATTCTAGAAATAAAAAATCAATTCATATTTTACCCAATATTTTTTCTTTTAGATTTAGGTACACATAAAATTTCATGAAAACCCCCCAAAAAATCAAGTTTTTATTTCTAATGTAAACATAATTCACATTTATTCCTAGTCATCCCTTTTATGGGAACCCTATTTAGGATGTGGCATGAATTTAATAACTTCTCTTCCACAAATCCTATTGAGAAACCATAGGTATACATCATAGAATTAACCATTTCCACTCATGAACTATTCACCCTCTAAGTTAAAACATCTTTTTGAGGTGTGGAGGGAGAATTCAAATAATTTATGATCCTTATTGATTCAAGAAAATATAGACTATAATATTCTTCTTCCTTATTGAATAAGAGGTACTCAATTATAATCACACAATTATTTAAGAAGTTATTTATATATATATATATTCATTTTATCTATACATTCATATTTACCATATTCAAGATTGATATTAAAAAATATATATAAATAATTTTTAAAAGTTACAGATAAATCTTCATTACCTATTATGAGTTTTACAGGAAAATAACATACACCTCTATGTAATATTTATAAAAAAATGAATTTCCATTACATAGTGAGAAATGGTTTTATATATAATTTAGTTTCATTAAAGTAACACATTTATGATTTTTTTTATCCACACATGGTAATAAATCCATTTTCGGTATGTTATAAGTTTTTTTATTGTTAATATGACTAAACAAATATTCTATAAATCAAAATAATCTAATAGTTATATAAAATCAATTTATATTTAATTTCAAAAATCCATGGTACAAGTGATACTTTCTAAAAATGATTCCAGTACTAGAAACAACAAATTTATTTTCCACAAATATAATCATAAACCCATGCTTTTTCAACATGCTCCCTGAAACAATGTTTTTACAAGAATCAAGCATATACGTGGAATATTTTATGGAAAAGTTATATTTTAAGGTAACCTCAAGATCAAAAAAACCATTAAAATATAGGTTTATACTTACAAATTTACCCATATTGAGTGGAATCCTATCCTTTATAGATTCCATCTTCTTTAATAGAGATGTTTCATTTCAGATGCATCGTCTAGATCTGTAATCAATCCACCAACAAGCGACATCCATGGTCAAATTATCTTTGAAAATCAGGTCAAAAAAGTACTCCATTGAATTTTGTTGAATTATTTATTCTTATAGATAAGATAATATCATTTGATGTTTCCAAACATGTTATAAAAGTATCATGAAAATTTCTCTATCTCAAACTATACCTTCTATTTTTAAGGATAGGATGGATTTTTTTCCTTATTGATTATGTTAATGTAATAAATCCATATGCTATCAGAACATTCGATTAATCACCCATTGGATAATTTATCTCCTCATTCTTTTTATATTACTAAAAAACTGGATGGTTTTTTTAGTAAATCATTGAGGGAAATACATTCATTATTATATTTTATAGAATTTTTATCATTATTACAGTATGTGTGTGGGGGGGGGGGGGTTATTACTGACATATGTAGAAATAATTGAATCACCCTTGTTCATATTGTTTTTCCATAGATATTTTTTGATATGTTTTATTACATATAATTTATCTACGATAAATATACTATCCACAATTGCATATTTTCTGATATTTATTATAAGGAATTTCATTCTAATGAAAACCTTATTGTTATATTTTTTATTTAATGTATCCCAAATATTTGTTTCTTTTGGAAGGTGTTTGTATGTTTCAAATATATAATAAGTTAAGGAATTTAGTAAGTTTCCAAAATAATTTATATCATCATTCTCCCAATTTTTCAACATGAAAGAAACATATCGTGTGTTAACATTATATGTGGGGAGGGTTAGAGGTCTCAGTTGTTAATAGAACATACACCATTTTGAGAGTTTCCAATTGAATGTACATACTCCTTCTCAACATGTTGAAATTGATTACATCAAATTTACTCATTTGGTTCTTGATAATTTCTATATCATTAATAACATAAATCAACTCTTAATATTATTGGTGATATTAGTGAATAGTGGTGTAAGATTTTCTCATATTTTTGTAGATAGAGAACATCAAGGAATGTTATGATATCGATCTCCCTATGAGTAGATTTATCCCTTTAAAATAGGTAGTAAAATGGGTTTTAATCAAATCCTATTTATGATCTAGTGGAGGATAATTACTCCACACATGTACTTAGTAGAGGGTAACACATGAAGAGGAATTAAAATCTAGAATGTTTCGAAAGTTAGTTTTATATACACACCAACAAATAACCTTTTTTGGTTGTAGAATAATGGAGAGTAATATAAATATTTTTAGGGGGATGAAACTGATTAGTAATTTATTTAAATTATTTTATTTCCATTCCATGGATCATCCTTTTATTGTATTAGAGTTCCCATTTGGATATGATATCTTAAACCTTGGAATTGGGTAGAAACCTATTCTAGAAAGGCATATATTATCTTGATTAATCAATTCTATCTGATTTCATGTTATAGAATAAGTTTACAAGATCAAACTCACATGTGTTCCATTAAAGAACCCCATTTATTGACCTGAAACTTATGAGTGTGTACTTGGAAATCTTGATGCTCCATCCCCACATAAAATTTCCCCAATTTATATTTCGTTATTAAAAATTAAAAAAATTCCCAACTTATAAAGTGAACCCCACTACAACCCACTTTCCATTGTGATATTCCAAAATTCGTTACATTTTAAAAACCAATAATAAAATAGTTTTCGATTAATTATAAAACCAATTTAAATTTGAACAATAAAATAACACTACTGTCTATATTATTAATGTATTTTAACATAATATTTTAATAATTTTAATATTTTTAAATGAAATCAGGCATAGGGTTCTCTATCGCTGATAAAAAAACACTTCCTAAATTTGACATAGGTAATATCTTTAGCACCCCAATCCAATTAAATCCCTTTTATAATTCACCAAAAAAAATTAATTGAGTGAGGTAGTGTAAGATATTTAGTAAATAGTTTTCCATTAAATCCCTAACTGATTATATATGTAATTAAAATCGCTCAATCATCCAATAAATATGTCATCACTTGTCATATTTATGGTCTGCAAAATTTCTCTATGTATTTTCATACAATTTTTTATTATAACATAAAATATTTCGTTGATAAATTATAATATTTTTTTATGATCATGTTTTTTAAAATATAAGAATATATAAAGAAAATAGTATGAATTTTTTTAAACAAAATTTTGAATTTATTATAGAATCAACTAGGAAATGTTATTATTAAGAAAAATTTCTATAAATTTATTGAAATTCTTTATAAAAAAAAATAACTAACTTACTACAATAAATTTTTATATTTGTGGTCAACCTACTTTAACCATTTCTATTTGAAATCATAATTTTGTTGTGATGATTATTAAATTCATCAAGAAAATATTTGTATAGAAAATAATTTTTTAGATATATTAAAATTTATTGAAGGATGAAAATTAGACATTTTCATTATTACTACATGGAACAATCATAGTTAAAATCATTGTATATAATAATATTTATTATAAAATTTTAACGGCACAAAAAGTATCTGGTATTAATATTCAAATAGGCTTTCTTTCTAGGTGGTGTCATGTGGTCACCAATATTGGGCTGAGTTTGGTTACATTTCATAGTTTAATATATAGTCTAACCATTTTACATGGTCAGTTTATTCTTGGTCATTCATACTTAAGAACAAACGACCATGAACAATAAAGAAATACTCATTTTCTAGTGCTTAAAATAGCTTTATGAACACTAAAAATCACTCAAAAAGGCCCTGATTGACTACTGTAGAAACATTTAATGTTATAGTAGAAAAAAGATAATAAATAAAAACATAACGTACAATCACCAATATAATCAATATGAAACATATCAATTTTTTTAGAATACATATAATAAGTAAATAATATTTTTACCACCAAAGTTTATATCCACTACTGTAGATTTGGGAAAATATAATGAAATAGTTTAATAATTCTAAAAAATACAAAAAATAGAACAAATTTATATGTCCTAAAAAGTCTTGAAAAATGATACCTTTATTAGGGTAGAAAAAAGTACTGATATAATGGAATCATTTTTCTAATCTTTTTTAAATACTCATAAAGGTAACCTTTATCTATTAATTTTTATGTGCTGAAACAAGTGCACTCATTATCAGTGGTTTTTATCTCTAACAAAGTGTGTCTTTAATAATATATTTTTTATATTCATAATTTTATATTTTTTAATATGGTTTATATAACAATGAATATATATTTATATAAAGGAAAGAACTATTTTTAATCATTTATTCTTACTTTTATTAATAAATATTTATTTATAATTATTTAAATAATCATAATTTCATATATATATATATAGTATCAAATAAAGTGTTATAAACAATTAGAATTAATATAAAAATACATTAAACTAAAAATATAAACTATATAAATACATTAAATATAGTTCATATTTATCCTTTATAACATATTAAATATACATGTAAAAATTTATAATAACAATAATTAATGTATATTAAATATAATAAATATATTAATACAATTTTATAATATATATATATATATATTCATTTTAATATTAAATATATAAATCCATATTATATTTTATTTAAAGTTATAATTTGAATATAAAAATTAATAAATAAAATACATATATTTTTAAAATAAAATTGATAGTGAATTTACAATTAAAATGTTTAAATTTAAAATTGTATTACAAATATTTGGTATTTAAATAGAATACATTTATAATCAAGAATGACCATATTCTATGAGTTTGTAGGCTTAATCCCACAGACCCATTATTGAAGTAATGAATAATAATAGAATGGAAGATGGTATGTGAAGAAAAGTGAAAAGTTCACTACCACATGAAGAAATAAAACAATGCCCATGAAATAAAATAAACAATAGTAAAATAATTTGAGAGATGCATGAGCTTTGCTATATCCAGTATCATGTCCCACTACCATAATTTCTTAGACAATGGTATATCCATGAGGGTATGACCTTTTCCCTTATGTTATAATCATCAATTTCTTAGCCAAACATGTTATCTAGTGTGGTGGGACCCACAATTGACAATGGATCCTACTCTCTGAATAAGTTAGTGCCTTCAGACATAACCTTCTATTTAGATATGATTCTTGGGGTATGGATTCCCTCTTTATTGAAATCTTACTAGATAGATTTCATGATTAAAGTTTATCCTCTAGTCTATATAGTTTTGTGAACATTAACATCTTCCTCTAGGAATTAATCCCTATTATTGGATCTAATTAAATTGTAATGAATAATAAAGATAGTTTTTTATAGCGCAGAATTAAAGAACTTACAAAATAAAATAAGTTACATCACTATCGTTAAGGGCGATAATTTGAACATATGTAGTGATGGGATTATCAATTTCAGTATCCCTTGATTAGATTTGATCCATGATCCTAATTCCAAATTCTAGGACAACAAGTGAGTCAACCTACTTCTATGAATTGAGTTTATATTTTTATCCCCTACTTTACCAGTTCATCCACTAGTCTTGGATAGTGGATCTATATGAGGATGAATTTTAAAAAATCCTCCACCCATTCTAGGAATAATTCATGTTCTTCCTTTATATTCTCTTAACTCTAAACCTAATGTTACTTTATCTGTATGTACCCCTATGGGCTGATTGGTTTAATTCTCTTTTTTATTTCCTTTCATGTTTAATTGGACATTATATTTGACCCTAACATCATATTTTTTACTCCAAATCATAAAATATTTCCAAAATTTATCTTCCTTTATTTTTTCATTTATTATAATACAATTATTAATTTATTCAATTAATAATATTTTTTAAAAATAAACAATGAATTTTAGATATAATTTATAATTATCAATTTTTTTATTATGTGTAATACTGATATTATATACATTAATATAATTGGAATTTATTAATATTTGAATAATAATATTAGTTAAAAATAAATTTTTATAACTAAATGCATAATTTTATATTATATTATATATAAATTACAATAAAATTAGTATTATATTCGTTATATACACACATATGTGATGAGTCATCCAATTATATGCATGAACACATGCCCTTTAGTTCATTAGACCTGAACAAACATAAAGACACACACATTTATATGTGAATAATTTTTATGTATAATACTATGAATATTATAAACATTTATTTAAGAAGAATTTATAAGAACAATCTAGGTTCAATCCTTTTCATTAAGTGAAGAAAAAACTTTTAAATTGGGTTGTGAGGTAACCCTTACATGAATCATAGTCCCAAAAATTACATCACTTGAAACCCACATTGAATGTGAACCAAGCACCCCATAAAAATAATTGATGGCACAATGGATTAGTATTCATAAATCCACGACCAAATAACTCAAATTGCCACATCTCTCATCACACCAATCCACCAACATTCTTTCCATGATGTGGCACACCATATCATACCCCATGCCCATTCACCATGATTCCAGATAACATTTCGTGGTAACATTATATGAATCCCTCTTTCCCATATCGAAAATCTATGTGGGTGAAGGGATACTTGAAAGATGGAAACCCACAAATCACTCTTCCAATTTACATTTCACATATTGTTTTCTGTATGTCGCAAAGCCACAACCCATTTTTACACCATGACACCCACCCGAGTAATAACACCACATATGATACTTGATTACTCTTTGACTGTGACACCCTTGACCCTCAATCCTAGATTCAATGTGAATAAAACATGCTTTACATATCGAATTTGAAATAGGCTAGAGAAACCTAATTTTATCCTTTAATAATTACAATATCACCAAAAAATATTGATTCGTAAAAATTCAAAATAAAAATATAGGTTAATTGTTTTTGAGAGTTAAGAAAATTTTTAAACTAGAAATTCTCATGTATTTATCCTCAATTGGAAATTTCTTCCACTACATTAAAAGGAAATTACTAAATAATATGTCCTCAACATCTCTCAAAAAATATCCAGACATACTATTTTTTTCATATACATATGATGCGTAATACTATTCTTCAAAACCTATAAAATGGAAAAAAAATTATGGTGGATCTCAAATGACCTGTAAGGGAAAATATATATCAAATTATATCATGTAATGGATATTATGGAAGGAATAAGTAATATCCAAATAAAGACATATAACTAATCCTATAAGAATTAATTAAATCCAAATATTATTATATAAATAATCAAATGATAACAGTAACTTGTTCATCATCAATGAAATTAATAATTATAGATATCTAATTACATGACCTAAGCTAAGACATCATAATCATATCATCAAGCCCCTATGCCTAGATATTATTTCGTTCTGGGCATCCATTCACTAAAATACCCTATCTTGTTTGTCTCATTAGACCTATTGATTTATTATGGTGCTATTATGTGACCCAATTATTGGTCATTATGCCCAATTAATTAATCCTATGAAGTAATGAATAAACTATACAATACATAACCAATATCACTTAGTAATTAAAAAACTCCATATTTCTTGAATGGCCCGTAAGTGTTCAATTTTTATTGATTTTTGATAATCCCCACTTCAAGGGATGAGGGGGAACCATTAAAAGTCCTGAAGGCTTATATGACATTACATGACCCATAATTATTAAGAAATAAACCCAAATAAGACACCTTAGAACTTCCCCTCCCCAAAAAATGTTGGGATGTCAATTCTCCACCTTCACATGGATGGTCAGCTAGTAGTCCTATACAGAGATGCACAAGCTCGATATTGATAGAAATTCCATAACCTCTAAATCTTAAAAGTATATTTAGCTTTACAATGAGGTATACGACTTCTCCAAACCCTCATCTGGAGCCTGTTTCTTTGTAATCTATCTTGTACATCTACATTTTCTAGTATCCCTAAGGCCTTGATTGGGACTGATATCCAGAGTTTCTAGAATGCCTTAGCTGACCCAAAGGCCTTGATGGAATTGAGGACGAAACTGATGGTCCAATGGTCGAAACATATGAAGAGTTCCGGCTTCAATAGTAGAAATTGGGTGTTTGTAGAGTAAAGACATTAAAAGAAAAATCATGACTATAAAAGAGGATGATGTGGAAAAAAAAGCTAATGAATTATTTATTTACATTTAATAACCCATTAGAAAATGGTATTATAGGATTTATAAGGTATTCCATGACCAATATATGCATCAAAGGATAAATTATAGGTGAATACAAATCATATATCAATGAAGAAAAATTGAGTTCCAAAAACCCTTATATTAATATAGCATTAGAATCAACAAGACATTATAGGGTCCTGATGAAATTTAAATATAATAAAATTAAACAAATTGAATAAAATTGAAGGGAATATGGTAGTGGATGAAAAATATAATATAAAATACGGTTCACAATATCAAACATGTCTCATGGAATTAAAATTGATACAATAAAAACCCTACAACCTTAGAAAATTTGGATTCAAAACCCCTAAAGGGATAAGATTTAAAAGGAAAGATTGAATACCATGAATGATGAGAGTATCATGATATACATATTTAATTATTTATTAGATAAACCATTATAAATAAATCACATGGTATAAAAATAAATATGTCTTAACCGGTTAAAATTTGAGAAAAGAAAGACTTACAGCTTTATAAACATTTTAGTTAATACCTATTAAAGGACATGATTTCAAATGAATAATTAAATATCATTAATTGTGTGAACATAATAACACAAAATAATAAATGTTCATAGATACACCATTCCAAATAAATATTTATTCTTAATAAAAAATATGTTTAATGGGGTGAAAATTTGAGATAAGAAACCATTACAGCTTGAGCATCAACTAAATCATTACTATTTAAGTAGAAATATATTAAAATTAAACCAAAAATACTATTGAATATAATTAAAATTTTAATATGATAAATAGTTAGTATATACATCATATGAAATTAAATTGGTTCATAATAATTAAAAGGTATCATGAAATAGTAATTGAGAACAAGAAACCCCCTTCAAGTACAATAATCATTGAGGCAAGAATCATTTGATAATGAATATATAAGTAATAATTATAGAACCCTAAAAATATGTAATATAATAAAAATTATATATTCCTCATTGTAAAACAAAATTGGTGTAATATATTTCAATATGATTTGTTGTTACATAAAGGAAAAAAATTGAGTTACAAAAAGCCATTACCATATTTTCCTATATAGAAGAACGTGCTCTATCCTCATATACAATAAAGATAAAATTGTAATATAATTTTTAGAAGATCTTTTATTTATATTTAATTTAAAAAAATATATTTATTATTATTATATATATTAATTTTACTTAGTTGTTATCTATTTATGCCCTTAGGTGTGAGTTATCTTGATCATTTAGAAAAAGATTCCTAATAACAATGTTGTTTTTCATTAATCTAACAAAGACCATAATTAAAAGAGTATTCAAGGTACTATAATTTATGTTTTTTAATTATTAATAATTTTATAACTTCAATCTATGTGTGTTTTGGTTATGATCTTTGAAGATGAAATCAATAATTAGTAATACCTAGGATAAAAATACTGTCTATCTTATTATTTCAAACTAAATCAAACCTTTATTCTCTCAACACCAATTTCATGTTAAACTGAAGATTTATCCATCCCTCATTTAGATGTTCTTCAATAGTACTCCCTAAAAACATAAACTTTTTATAAAATAACTTTTTTAGGTTAATGATACAATTTAATGTATGTTTCTAAATATCTAAAATAAATCCATTGAAAAAATACATATGTTTGTTCCAAAATGAACATAAATTTTTGAATATTCCGAAATATCATTGATAAATATCATACCCTAATAAAAATAGATAAAAGAATAAATTTTTAATTTCTATTATCATAACAACATCACTACCTATTATAAGACAACAAAACTAACCTTTTAACCATAATATGCATATTATAATACTATCTACCATTTAAATATTCTCTATTATTCATTAATAGTACATAGTTATTATAGATACATACCTTTATCACCTTAATTTCTGTGATCATATTTCCAGAAAATAATAGAACCCTAATAATTATAGTAATACAAAATATAATTAGTGTCAAATTAAAAATAATTATTAAAGCACAATCCTAATACATCTTCTCTATTTTCACTTTCATTTCAACCTATGATACATTCATTACAAATATGTCACAATAGCTTCATCCTACTACTCTATTTGTCCAACTGAGTTTACTTTAGGCTGTATTCTATAAAAACTATTATCCTAATAAATTAATGTAATTAGAAAAAAATAATTCCTAATGTTTCATAAAGAGTATATTATTTTCCAATGAATGTATCCAAGGAGTTTCAATCTGGGTGTTCGGTATTATACCCACTCATCATGAACCAGAGTGATGATTGTGTAAAATCTCAACAACTCTTATTTTTGGGTTGATTAACCCTAGGATCATGTATTCAAAAACCACATACTCTTTCCAATACATAGATAACGATTAAGTTTATTTGATAACCACACAATATCTACATTAACCAAACACCAAGATGTTATCCTATAACTAGAATTATCCATCAAACATAGACACATGGTTTTATCTAAAGATCTCTTATCATAATCCATAAATTATATAATATTACCGCGACTAACCTAATGGGTTATAAATACATTTGGTATTAGATAAAATTTCATTTTTAAAACGTTATGTCATCCTCAACTTACATAACAACCTGTAATTTAATCTAAACCCTAATTTCATTAAAATATTACACCATAGACCTGAGATCCAAGAACTTGTAAAAATAACATATACTTTACATTCTATATTTGAAATGGACCAAAGAAAGCAACTATAACCATAAATTATTCACATATCACAAAAAAATATTTAGTCATATACATTCAAAGTACTGATTGGGTTTAGTGTTTTAGAGAGTCTAGAAAAACTTTTAACAGACAAAGATGATTCATTTCTCATGAAATTTTAATTTTTTACACTATATAAGAAATTGGGTAATACTTAATGATCCTTTGATATTTCCCACAAAATCCATGCATAGGTTCATTTCTTCTAGAAATATCATTTGTAATAATTTTATTCAGGACCTAGGAAATTGGAAATATAAAAAGGGTGATCTCAAACTCCTAGTATGGGATAACATATTTCAAAATATATCATGTAATTAATAACATCGTAGAGATAAATAATATAAAAATAATGCCACACAACTGATCACATTTGATTGAAAAAATTTCATGCTTAACAGTATAAATAATCATAAATATGACATTTATTGGTTCATTGTTTATTAAATAAGTAATTCCGAATGAATAATTCAATGACCTAAGTTATTATTTCATTATCTTATACATCATTATATTACATTCAATGATTGTACATATGAAATATTTTGTTTTTGGCAGGCATTCACCAAAATACCCAAGAAAACATGTCTCATGAGACCTATAGATGAATCAAGGGGATATTACAGGCCCCACCCATTACAAATTAATTAAAATGAATTCATCATATGATGTAATGAATAAATTATACAATAAATAACTATTGTACGATAGTTATCAATAAATATATATACTTTAATAAAAAAATATGGATTTTCATTATTTTCCTAATCAATAAATGGAATATATTTCTATGAATGCATTCCTTAAACTATAATCATATATTGAATGAGATATGTTGTTATGTTAATAGTTATCACAGTCATAGAATGTATGGAATCTAGGTGAACACCCATGGAAGGAAACATAGAGTGGTTATAGAGGAAATACATTGGAATGAAAATCATGTCTATAATAGATGATGATTTGTAAATAAAAAGGCAGTGATATATTTTTGTGAGTTTAACATAATAATAAATTATATTGAAATATTTATATAGTGATACATGAATAATAAATAAATTAAAGACTAAAAAAAATTGCGTAATACAAATAAAATCTTGATGAATAAATATGTGGTATAAAAACCCATACATCAATAGTATTGTAATAATTAAAATAACCTGGGAGTGACACCATGAAAATAAAATATAATAAAATGAAATAAATTCATTATTAATAAAGGTAATATGAATGTTAATACATAATATAAAGGATAATATGGTGTTATATATCAAACCAGTCTCCTGGAATTGAAAATTAGAAAAATAAACTTGTACAACCTTTGAAACATTCGAGTCAATATCCATTGAAGTATATTAATTCATTTGAAAAATTAAATAACATGAATTATGATATAATAAGGATAAAAAATATTAAATATGGACTATATACACCATTATAAAGATATCATGGTGTATACTAAATAATATGTATCAAGGGGTAAAATTTGAGATAAGAAACCATTACAACCTTAGAATTATTTGAGGGAAAATACCATGAACGATATGATTTAAAATAAATAATTCAATATCATGAATGATAATTGGATCATGATAATTATTTTTAAATGGGTAGTAGATAATCCATTCTTGCAAAAACATTATTTATAATATGTAATATGTCTTAAGGGGTGAAAATTTAATATATGAAACTTATATGGATTCAGTATTCTATTATTTAAACACCATGAAGTAGAAATAGTTTGAAAATGAAAAAAAATAAATTAATTATATTTGATGATATAATATAATGATTATGTATTATATATTCGTTACATAAGAAAATTAAAGCACAATAATAAACATGTCTCATTAAATTGGAATTGAGTCCAAGAAACCCCTTTGATGTAACATAATCATTCATGTAATAATTATTTGATAAAGGGGATTTAAGGAATAATTGCAACAAATGGAAAATAAGGATTTAATAAAATAAAGTGTATTAATTTCATAGATTAAATAAAACATGGGAAAATAGAGCTCAATAAGAATTTTTATATCCCCGTGGAAGGAAAGAGAGTTTTCCAAAACCCTTACCACATTTCCCACTCAGTCGAATGTGCTCTAACCTCCTTCAAAAAAATATAACAATATTAATATAAATTTTCAGAAAAATAATTTTTATATATACATATATATAATTTTATAATATTTATTTATAATTATTATCTACATGTATACTAGTAATTATATATTTTTTCTATTAGTTGTGAGTAATCTTGATCTTTTGGAACTAGTTTTATAATAGATTTGTTTTTATTTAATATTATCCAAATTTTAATAATTTATATATCATTCATGGTTCATGAATTTATGTTCTATAATTATATACAATGTGAAATTTTAATTCTATTAAAGATCTGTTTATGAAACTTAATGATGAAATCAGTGCTGAGTATATTAATTTTATTTTGAATGAACAAACATTAGTATCTTATGTAATGAGTTTACAATTAATGATAAAATTATTGATTAAAAATAATAAATATATATATATGATCATTAATATATAATATTATAAGTAATTAATCAATAATAATTACCCAATATGTTGTTTTATAGAATTGATTAAGTAGGTGGATAGACTATCCAAAAAATGTACATATCATAATTAATGGAAAATTATGATTATAAAGGTGGACTCTCTTAGAATAAAAATATTATTAAAGAATAATATTGATATTCTTTAAACAAATTATGGTATTGAATCATAATTTATTAGGGTTAGTTTAATAAAAAATTAACATGGTGAAAAACAAGTTACTCTACTTCATGGAGGTGGTAGTCTGCACAACAAACAATTACAATTCTCTTTTCTCAAATAAAGAGAGGGAAAAGGTTGGTTTATAAATTTTATATTTTTAATAATAATTAAATTTTATATTTTATATTTATTTTTAAAATTTTCCCTTACAACTAGTGAATATTTTCAATGATGAAAAATGAAACACGTCACTTTTAGTATGTGGTTGTCCGCACAACACACAAATGAAAGCATTATTTTTAACATAAAAGTGGAAAGAGGGTTTATAATTATTAACATAGAATAATAAAATTTATTATACAAACAAAAATTATTTCATTATATATAAATTAGAATATTATAATGGAAAACATATAATAGAAAAGAAAATCAGTTAAGAAAAATGAGTACTTACATGGAAATATTTTTGTTATCCTTGGAGGATTCTTAAAAAATGGGGGTATCATGTCAATACAATGTGACTATAAGGTCATGTAAAGGTAATAAGATTCTAGGAGAAGTAAAAATTTATTATATTTATTTTCAAACATATTTTTAAGGTTATTTATTAATGTGTGGTGAAAGGAACCTTTTATTAGTGGTGAGATTCACGTGTTTGTAAATATTTCAAATTATTATAATGAGAGACATTGTATCAGTTTTACATAAGAAATTAAAATGTATAATAATGGAGTGGGGGACGATATATTTTCCTCAATACCTCAAGCATTAATTTTTGAAAGTATTTTAATCCTTATTTTGTGTCAATTACTTTTAATGTTTTATACCATTTTTGGGATTTACCATTTTAACTTTGTTTTAGCTAAATAACTTAATTTCAATACATAAATATAAAATGGAACATAACATTTCATTAGTATAGACTAATTGAAAAGATTAAATCCATTTCATAAGATAAAATTTATATGCTGAATAAACTCAATTTCAACACTAGCACATGTTACAAGTAAAAACCCTTTTCTTATAGAAGGTTTATTTTTATTCTTAAAATTAAAGTGTCATGTAAAATTATCAAAGATTTTAAATTTATTGAAATAATTTTGGTTATTATATGAAAGATAAATTTCATGTGGCTTTCAAAAAATCCAAAACCAAAGATTTCTAAAATATTTTTTAATTAAAAAAAGATAAAATAATTTTCATTAGATTATATTACTTAATTTTTTAAATTGATAATCCTTAGTTCTCTAAATTTCCTATAGTAATTTTTAAAAAGTATTTTCTTAATTCATAAATAAACCGTTGATGAATTTAATGGTTTATAAACATACAGGTCTTTCTTATATAATTATAATGTTAATGTTTTCATAAAAAAAGTGTTTTATCTATTCACCTTAAATTAGTCAATTTAAAATAATCACAATATTTTTTCCTAAGATAATAGTTATTATAAAAAAATTAATTTAATTTTTTCAAAATAAAATTTTAATTTTTTAAATCCATCTTTAAAATAAAATAAGAAAAATACAATGAAAACTATTTTCCCTTGAAAATAACTTTTAATAAATTTTTATATGTTTAAATTAATATTTACTATAAAGTATTATTATTTGTTATTAAATAATTCATATAAAAAATATATTTATCCATAAAAAAACAAAAAAAATCAATTATTATAAAGGTTACATTTTAAAGAATTATTCAATCTTATTACTTATTTATTTACCATAATTTTATTTATTAATGCCTTATAATGAATAAAGACCTTTATTTTTATTCGTAAATTTCTTTCACAATTCAGAAACATCTATTATTGAATTAGAATTAAATAGATACATTGGAACTATTATATATTTTTCCATGGTTAGTTGTGGTTCTATGTTATATTTGTTACACAATACCAAAAAAACTAATTCCTTATGGAATATATAATTTATGATTTCTGGGTGTTACATGGACCGACTTCCTTAGTTTCCTCCCCATAGTGTGGGAATGATTTTTTTTCGTAAATGGACTATTAAATCCACTAAAATTTCGATTTCTATTTTTTAAAACATGGTTAGTGTAATATTATACAAATTGCTTTTCCCCTTGTTCATGGCCCCAGTTGAAATATTAATTATTATAATATATTTTTAATATTATTTGTTACAGTTAATTTATTTTATATATAAATTAAAATAAAATAAATATTATATGAATTTTATATATATTAATGTATATATTTATCTTTTGAGCTCACACACACTCATAGAAATGTCCTCACATTTCTTTTGCACACATAGAAATAGACATTTATATGTGAATATAAATTAAAATATATGCAAATAAGTAATTGAAAAAATGAAAATTAAAATCATGAAATGAATATATAAAGGGAATCTATATTTAATATTTTAGTAATATCATAATTAAAAACTATATATTTTAAATATTAAAATTATTAATTTATATTTATATTTAAGTAATACATATTTTAAATCATCTTTGTTTGTATAAATATATTTTAATAAAGGACTATCCAAAAAAAATATCCTGACCTTTTATCAAAAGACGAATGAATAATATAACAAGAGAACAGATGGGAAAATATAAAAAGACTTTACCACACCCATAAAACCAGTTCAATGATCACAAAATGAAGTATCATTTTCATAGTCATAGTCAAATTCCTCAGTAGTTTCCCACTACAACTATGACATACCACTATTGAGAATCATAAGGATCTTTGTATTGGACCATTTCTACTCTAGAGTGATCTTACCCATAGATGCCTTGAAATATGGTATGGTAGAAACATTCCTTGGAAGATTGGAATAAACATTAAATGCCTTTATTTTTGGAGGAATTGGAGTTAAACCTTCAATAACGATCATCTTTCCATTACAATGTATGATAGAATCCTTAAAGGAAACAACTCCAACACTTCCTGGAGGATTGAGATGAGTGGTGTCCAATAAAACCATCCACTTTTATTCATCACTTTCATTATTTAAGATTCTACCCCATTAACCAATTACTACGTAACTAATGTAATTTTGAATATATTTATAATAATTCATGTTCAATTGAATATCATATTTCATTGACTCATATTCCCATGGTGCATGACAAGATAAGTCTATTTCTAGTGGTTGTACAATGATGCATTTACCTTCAGGTTGTGACTGAGAATCCTTTGGTCCAGAACAATGGAAAGGAAACTCATTTTCAAACTCCTACAGTGCCTCACTAGATTGATGATTATCATCTCCTTTGTGCTTCCCATAATTTCCATGTAATTGATTAACAACCAAAATAGAGTTACAAATATCATAATTAAACTCCCTCTTAACTTAATCAGATGAAACTCTATGTGGGTTCATGTCCACGCCTATGGGTGCAGCATCATGTACTACCCCTTACAGTGCCATTCAATTTGAATAGGAGGGACCGATGTGGCCCAAGGTAGTTCCATTGATAGTATGACTTTTACTGCAAGTTGATGCCTCAGCAAGTCGAAGCCTCAACATGACTCTTATCGTTAGCCTATTTCCTACATCTATCCACACCCCCTTTTAAAGAGAAAGAATTACAGAACTTACCCTTATTGAACTTATCCTTCACGTGCCCAAGAATTATCTATCCTACACAATAGACAGGAAAATACTCACATATGAACTTGATACCAAGACCATCATTTTGAGTTGAGGGAATCAATTTCACAAAAACTATTGAATAAAAATCTTCCAAATAAGATTCAATATAGTGTATCTAAACAAATATTCTTTCATAGATTTGTCCATATTGACAGGTACACCAATCACTAAGGCGTTTTCAAACAAAATACCTAGATGCCATAAAATCTAGTTCAAACCAATGATGTGAATCCAGACATGGAAAATACTATTTCTAATAACAATAATATTAAATTGTGAATCCCAATCTTGGATACAACGCATACCTAGTCATAAAGCTATCATGACAAACCCCCCATCCTTGCCTTTTTAGATCATTTGTTCGGAATTGAATGTGAAAATAGCTATATCGGAGTGGAATAATTCTCTAGCCATTGAAACCCCAACTCTTGACATATTGTTGGAGAAGTCCATCCACCCTATATGGTTTCGATCCCAAAGGCAAGACAACCCAAGAAAGGACAGAAAACGTAAACAAATTAAGAATTTCAGTAATCTATTCTTGATTGGAATGAATGAAATCAGTCAATACCTTCTTATTATATGATTCAAGAACCTTTCTTTTAGAAAATAAAATCTGTGATTCCCATTTTCCTTAATTTTTGGGAAATTAAAAGAAGAAGTGATAACAACCATCATCTCCCTTCAGGAACACACCTTCTAAACACAGCCTATGAGAACCTCTTGTGAGAAGTGTGATTCCAAGGTCTTGGGGAAAGTCCACGGAGGTTTTTCAACCCCAGATATCTGAATCTCCATGTAATTTCCACGAGATCTCTACCCCAACTACCATCGATCTCCCTCCATGTACATATATTTATTTATTAATATTGTAATATACTTATATAATTAATGATATATTTTAAAAAATATTTCTTGATTTATGTAAATAAAATCTTTTTTAATAATAAAAATTATTTTTTAATTATATATTTTTCATAAATTTAATAAAATTTATCCACATATAACTAATAATAGCAATATATCTAAATATTATCAATTATAAATATATTTAAATATAATTATAAAAATTTCACACATTTTATTTTAGATTTTAATAATAAATAATATAATGTGAAAAATATTTATACATTAAAAATTTTCATAAATTTGATAAAAATTATTATATAATTAATATATATATATATATATATATTAAAAAATAATATTAAATTTTTATTACATTGAATATAGTTTATTGAAAATCTATTAATAAGTCGTAATATATTTGAAATACTTCTATATAAATTGAAACAGAAATAGTAAAAATTTTAAATAAATATTTACAAGTATATTTTTTTAATATTATATATTTATTCATTATTATAATTTATAAACCATTTTAGAAATAATAAGAAAATGTAAATATATTTATTAAAAAAATTATACATATAAATAATCAATATCTAATACAATTATATATTTATTATTTTGTTGTGAATAACTTGAATTTAAATATGTTTTGTAATATTTATTATATTTTATTATAATATTTAATCTTTTTTATTATTTTTATATTTTATATTATTAATATTATTTATTAATTTGATAAATATTATAAACTTTTTAAAATTTAATTTACTTGATTTTATTCACTTGAATATTTAATCATTTAATATTTTTTACTTCTTAACTTTAAAATATAATTTTTTAATTTTTTTTTCACAATTAGTAGAGGGTATTACACATAAGAAAAAAACACACCTATGTACCCCACTAAGATAAGCCTCATCGCTCCCTATAAGGAATGCAAAAAAAATCACTAAACCAATTTTATTAAAATACATGTCATGATGGCCCAGAGGTATAGTGGAATTTTTAGAGCATGGGTGACATGATTTCCTAGTATCCCTAATGTTGAATACACTGTGACCCCATTCAATAGAATTATAAAACTTATTTTTCCACTAGTTGTTAGCAATATCTCCCTTTGATAGAGTGAACATACCTACAAAAATAGTCATGAGTAATGTTTTCCCCTATAAATGATGATTAATCATATCGGTCCTTAGACTTTAACATGGAAACACTCTGTCCCATAATGATGTGCAGGAAAAATGAGAGATGATAGGCTCCAACACACGTATCTCTTTTTTGTTCCTCGCACTTGATGAAGCTTATATGGAACCTCACTACACCACTAACCTCTTTCTCACCACTATCAAACAAGTCCCTCTATATTTAGAGTCACTTCGATGGGCACCCATATAGCCCATATCAATGAAATAATTGCTAGTTGATTGGGTTTAACACACCCATCTCTCTTTTATGGTCTCCCGCCTAATAACATCTAGATGTCACCATAATTATGCTACTAACAGGATGCATTTGAAAGAATATTGGTTCCTCCATGTTCTTTCCTGACCTATGTTTAATGGCCCAAAGGACTAGTATCGGTGTATTCGATGCCTATGTATCATGATGCCAAAGGAAATGGTCCAAAATACAACTGATGAATAATGCTGTTGTTTCTACATTACTACAATGTTCAACTGTTATAATAATACTATAATAACCATGTCCATCTAAGATTGAATCCGCAGCCTCGAGGATTCCAATAAGAAGTCTTTTTGACTCAGGTACACACCATTTGTAGTCAAAATTTTTTATTGACAATCCTTCTAACTACATATTATAATATAAAACATATTAACTAGGATGATTGATAATGTGTTAGAGATGGTTCCCTAGAGCCAATAACAATGTACCTTTTTTACCAGTATGTCCATGGCCTTTAATATTAATAAAAATCATATCAAATGATGTGTATTCCGATATATTTCATTAGTTTTATAAAATCCTTTTAGTATCTATAATATTATAAGGTTAGAATATTTCCCAGTTATGATGATAACCTCGAGTGTTATGGAAATATTAAAAAAATATAGTTAATAGGTAGATCATATCTTTTTGACATTACATTGATTATTAAGGCTATCATGTGTTGGATGTACATATTACATTAAAATTTATTTCTATAAAATCTCCCTTGGAAATATTCATGAGTGGGGGATATGAGAAAAAACCGTCGAGTAATAATTCCACATGTTTCATATGTCATTGTATATTCCTATCTATGGAAATTTTAATTAGTCTTTATACATGATAATATTATTAATGTATATCATGAGTTTTACACATAGAAGGATTCATAAAAATTGTGATGACATATTCTTATAGAGAGGTTGGGTGTGTTAGGTGTGCCACATGTGATATGGAAAAATGAATAAATCAAGAATGAATTTTTTCATTATAAGATGATAGAATAAAATATCTTAGGACCATTAATTGGAATGAAATTTCTTAATTATATGTATTGCCATTTCTGTGATTATTAAAAGATAATTTCAATAATTTCAAAGAAAGATATATCAAGTATGTAGGTTGATGACAGAAATAAATCAACTTTATTGATGAGGTATTGAGATAAATGGATTATACATCATACTGAGAATCCATATGTGGTTTTTGTTGTAATAGAACACACATTTCAAACCCATTATATTTTTGTTTTTGGGATATAGATGATTTTATAGGATGTTTGATGGTGTTTCAGGGATATAATAAAGTTTTTTGTCCATATATAGGTTCATTATGTCATAGTATAGGGTGTGGTGTGATTATAGCAGAGCGATTGTAGTGCTTTTCTTACTGCACTATCTAGCTGAGCAGCCGCTTCCTTGATATTTTGGTGCTGCAACACCTTGGTATCTGGTAGAATATTGAGGAGATTTTGGGACATACTCATCTTCATGACACGTTTCACTTCATCACCCTTACTTTTCAATATTTATTTTTGGATTTCATGTCTACATTCGAGTTCGACGGGCCCACATACTGCAAGACGCCCACAGATACAGCTTGCTGAGTTCATTTTGCGGCTAGGGGGACACCATTTTCCTTTACTATGGATGTGTTTCGGATAAGGGTATGGAATAAATCCCTATCCTTACACCCACCTCTTTTCTCTACCTTGACTCACCCCAAGCACTCTAATCTTGTTGTGATGTGGAAAGAGCTAGTTGGGCCTGATCACAGGTACACCCCCACATTATAGAAGAGCACACTCATCATTTCTCCCCATCTTCACTTACTTCATCGGGGATTCAGTGACATTATTTTTCTTCACCACGAGTATATTGGTGTTCTTTCTAGAAGGGAAATTAAGATTATTAACTGTATGTCTAGCATGAGTGCCAAGGCTTCCACTATCATGCCACATTTTTACATTCTTTCTATGATCTGTGGCCATTAGGGCAACCAGAACTATGGGTTTTATGCCACCCGATTGGCCCACTATTTGGGGGTTTTTGAGCCATCTCTCCCTCATGATCACTTGGGTTCTCATCAGCATATATAATTCCCCATGTTTATTAGAATGAGGTTAGTCAAGCATCGGGGAGAGAATATTGTTCTTGTGCAGGATTCCCCTACTTCTATAGGGGTGAGGGATGACCAACCTACTCACACCGGGTGTTGCTACTCAGGATGCACCCCTCCCACCAATGGATTTACCTTTAAAACCCCACACACTTCTTCTCACCTTCCTTCTTCTTATTCTATTACGTATTCTTTGATTCCTTCTCCCACCACACATCCAGCTGCACCCTTGGTTGATCTCCCCTTCCTCCTCCGCCTAGCTGTGGTAGAGAACCACCAGGTTTGTTTGGATCATCGTTTTGGATTATCTTGAGCCGATATTGGGGCTTCTTCGTCAGCATCATGGAATTTCACTACCCCCTACACCTATTCGTACATCCACTCTAGGACCATATTCAACATCTCCAAAGCTGTTTACAACTATGGACAGAGATTTTGTTCTCCTTTCCCCCACGGGTCCAGCTTCAACAACTTCTGCTACGGGCTCAGGCATCACTACAAAGACACCCACATCAATTTGAGCTCCTGGGGCTCTGGTTACTACATCAACTCTTCTAAACACGGATCCCGAGCATCTGAATTCCACTGATACCACTGAGCCTTCACTTCCAGATCCTCCTATTATAGATGACGCCTCTTCTGAGGTGACTCCTTAACTGGTTTTTTAGCCCATTTATTTTCATTATATATATCTGTTTTGTGCAATTCTTGGGATGTGATACTATATATGCCAATCATTTTTTTTCCATTCCATCACCAGTCACATGTACCCTGGAGTGACTTGGGAATCTCTATTTATGAGGGAAGTATTATTTAGTCTTTTGTTTTCCTTTCTACTTTGGGTTTACTTCTTCCACTACTTCCCCTCATCTTGCACCCCTTGTTTCCACATATTCCCTCCTCTTCCTTAGTATTGTACTTGGGGGACCATGCGTTGTATTAAGTGTGGGGTAGGGCCTCTTATTACACAAGTCTTTGCCTTAAAATGTTTTAGGATAATTCATTAATATTTGAAATATTTTAACTATTGGAAATTTTTTAATTTATTATAAATATTAATAATAATGGAATAAAATGGAATTTTAAAAGTTAAATTCTTATTTAAATTTTCAAAAATTTTAAAGTGAATGCTGATATAGTTTTATTTTGGATTTTAAAGTCTTGTACATTTACATTTTTTAGACTGATCATTTTGCATTCATGTCATTCCATGACTGACCCCCGTATTTTTTCCATTCCCGAGAGGTATTCTAATCCGTTTTGACATATTCTTTCTTATACAATCATTAATTAGAGATTCATGGTCCATGCATAACTACCTGAATTTTCTATTTGTTATCTTCAAAACATGAAATTTTTGAATCACATTAAAATGATTGAGTCATTTGATTCTTTTTCATCCCCAGTGACCTTAAGACCTTCCCTACATCTGATCTTCGTAAACCATTAGAAACCATGAATTGCCATTATAGGAGGCCACATTACAGACCTATTTACCCTTGCTACCCAAATTATTTATAAATTTTCATGATTATACATTTGAGTTTTGAAATTAGGGACTTTGGTTTTTAAGGGTACATTTTGGTGAGAAACCACGAACTTATGTATGTGGTAGGTTGTCACTTGTTCATTTGGGAAACAAGGGTCCTAGATCCAACTATCCATTCTATTCTTAGTGGTCCCTCAATATATATTTATATATAATTAAATATGAAAAAGAGGGACCAACTTCTTCATTACATATTATTGATAGTTTATGGGCCCATACTGGAAAAGGAAAATCATGGTGATGATACCACCTTTGAGATCTTGATTGGGGGAGCATTTTCATTAAGATTTTTTGGAATATCATGCACTATTGATTAAGAATTCAGACTCCTTTTCAAGGCTCTAAGATTAATTTTTATCATTACCTACAAACTCATATCCTCTGAAACATTTTAACCATGTCGAAATCTCTCATGAGTTTTGTGATTTGTTTTCTAAAGTCCCGAAAGAGAACACTTACAAGCCTATGGATAGAGTGCATATACTTAAAATTGAGCATAAATTGGATTAAATAAATCTTAAGTGATGAATGTGGTATCTTGTGGTGAGGTAAATTATCATGTTGTATGTTGATTTATGAAAAGTTAAATAATGAGAATGAAATAGTATGTCAATTTTTAATTAAATTATATATAAGGCATGATTATAATACCTTTGAATATAAAATCTATTTTTTGATTTTTAAAAATTATTCGCCTCTGGATATAATATTTACAATTACAATTAGTTAAATGCTTCCCTTTTTAGAGTATGGATTATAATCATTACATGTTGAGATCTTGCTTGTGGACAAGGAAATAACTAAGTGTGGTGGATTTTGACGTAGCTGATTAGTGTATACTTTTTCATACATTTTATTTAGCGTAAAAAACTTGATTTCACAAAATATCTTTTGGTTTAAGGGTAAAATAATTTATTTTAGTGATTATGATAATTTTCAGGATGTTTCCAGCCAAAATATTCAATCAGGGCCGATCAAAACAAAATTTCAAATATACATGTCATGTACTTGTATATACACACTATGTACTACTACCCAGACACAAATAGGGAAGACTGAATACATGTCCATTTTATCGCCCAAGGCATACACACTGTGTATATCCAATATACATGTCGTGTGGACCTTCTAAAAGCAATTGGTGGCTGATGAATGTTCTTACATGATGTTTAGGGTGGTGCTACATACCATGTACTCGAACCTACCAGGCGGTGCCATGTTCAAAGTCGAATATGGCATGTCAGCTCACATACTGTCAGGGAAAAGACAGCCAAAACGCATTGACTAGGGTATATGTCATGTATTTAGGGTACATATTGTGTACTTCTGAATTCTATAAATAGGTGGTATGCCCTCCATGATCAGGAGGCATTGATTTTTTGTTCATCGCAAGATATTATAAGGGGAAACACTCTAGAGACGTCCAAGAAGAGAAGTGGAGAGAGAAAGAAGAGGAGAGAAGAGAGGAGAGAAGGAGATTCTGTGCCACTTTCCCAACGTCCCTTGCACTAAAAATTTCAAGAGGATTAATTCAGGTATTACAAGTTATTTAGTTACTAGCTTCTCCAGGAGTAGCTAAATTCCCTATGTATTGGGGCTGTGGATGATTAAGTGTTGTAATTTTTCAATTGTGATATTTTAATCATGTTATATATTCTACTTTCTCATAATTCCGTATTTACTATTTCTAAATATCACTATAAATCTCATATCGGACATATAATTGGATTTCTATTGATCTTTTGATGGATTACGATTAAAAGCATCCATGACCATTGGGTGTTTTAATCGTCTCAAAAAGGGCTGCAATTAAAAAAATTAAAAGAAATAAAATTTCATACTAAGGAATTGGTTCCTATTTAATTTGAAATAAAACTCACTAAACAAGGTGGTTCTATTACATTCTTAACCTAGAGATGTGAATTATCTGGAATAACACAACCTCATAAGAAAATTGATTTAATATCAACCTTTAAAATCCATAGCACCGACACATTTCTCTCCAAATTTTCATCCAAATCAAATTTTTGTGTTTTCCCTTATCATATATGTAATTTGTAAAGAAATTGAATTTCAATCACTGTTTATTAAAATATTAATGAATCAAATCAAAATTTTAGTAAACATCACTAAATTAACTACAAATTAGGTAAAAAACAAAAAATCCTCCATTTCCATGTGGATCGTCCCCTACTGGTACTATACATGTTAGAGTAATTCAATTTGGATTATCAAAAATAAAACGTTGGCTGAAAAAATACCAAATTTTGGCCTCATTTCTGGGGAACAATTAAGTTAATATTGTTTTTGATTCCAATCTGTTTGTATCAATTTTAGTAAAAAAATCAAAAATTATAAAAATTATATTCTAACTCTAATTTCTTTCTTTATTACTTTTCATCTTATTTTTTTACACTTGGTGTGTTAAGTGTTGTGCAGGTTCATAGGTGTATGTGTTACTGCATCACTCATTCCAAGAGCGCTGATTCATTGGAGATATTTCCAATCAACCCATATATCAAATGAACACTTTTGTGGTGACGACGTACACTTATGGGAGAGCTCAACCAAAACACCCCAATGGAAAATATTGAAGTGGTAGATCCAGCTCCCATCCAAGGAGATGGAAAGCTATTTGGTCTGAATGATGACCAGAATCAACAAAGGAAACCAACCTTATTTGTTCGGGAGTACGGCCAACCACCAGAACAACCATTGTACTTTCCTCCATAAAGGCTACCATTCAACCAATGTCCCTACTTTGCACCGGAGGAGTTGTATGTTCCTACTCCTCCTCTAAAATAGCATCCACAATGTACTCTTATGGAGTAAAGAATCTCCACCATCCAAGGAGAAGATACAAGAATTTTCTGGGCACCGGTGCAAGCCCAGCACTTGAAAATCAAACCGGCCATTATACAGCTGATCCATAACATGGTTCAATTCTGTGGTTTGCCATGTGAGGACACAAAAATTATTCTATACAACTTCCTTGAGATTTGTCACACCATCTGTTACCATAGAGTTTCATAAGATTCCATTATTCTTTACCTCTTACCCTTCACATTAAGTGATAAGGAGAAAGAATGGATCAAGTGACTGCCTCAATGGTCTAGTCTCCCCAGGGAGGTGTTAGACCAGGAATTCTTGTCCAAGTACATTCCACCATCGAAGAAGGTGATACTGCAGAACAAGATCCACAACTTCTATCACCATGAATCAGAATCCTTATACGAGTCCTGAGAGAACTTCAAAGAGATGCAACAAAAATTTCCTCACCACACTATTCCACTCTAGATTTAAGTACAAACCTTTTATGGTGGCCTGACCATGAAAACAAAATCTTTCGTGGATTTCGCTGCTGGAGTAACGGTAATGTAGAAATCTCTGGAGGAACTCTTTGAACTCATAGAGGACATTTTGGAAAACAAATTCCAGTAGAACTTGGTGTGAGGAACTCAAAAGTGAGGTATGAACAACATTGATGCTACCATGATTCTCGTTACCCAATGAGATTCAGTGTCCAAGAAGTTTGATGTGTTGAACCTGAAGAACGCATCCCATGTTCAAGTAGAAAAACCTCTTTCATGCAGTGAATGTGGTGACAACCACATCATTGGTGAATGCCTGGGGTAAACCATTGTCCCTTCAACAAGTGAGCTGAGATATGTTTCTCAGAACTGAGTGCCGAATATTTACCCTCAGTATTAGAACCCCGCATGGCGAGAGCATACAAACATGGGTTACCAACAGCAACAAGAAAATCCTCCACACCAGATACCACCTACCTATGGTTGACAACAGTACTGGATCCCATATCCACGATAGCAACAACATGGGACTTACCAGTAGCAAGTGTACCAAAACCATCGCCCACAACCACTAAGTCCACCACCACCTCCTCCAGATTCCCAAGAAACTCAACATAAACCCCCATCAAAACATGATGGAATTATGAAAAAAAAAATATCACCACTGCTAAAACTTGATTTCAAAACAATGAATCATCAATTCAAAGCATGGAAAATCAAATTGTGAACCTAGAAAACTATCCCTTATTAAGGCAACCTGGTATAGCACCGGGTAACACTAAGTAGAACCCATGATAAAAGGCCCATGCAGTCGCTTTACAATGTGGGAAGAAATTACCTCATACACCAACTGCAATGGAAGGTGGGGATACAAGTATAGCTAAACCTTCACCCTCTTCAGAAGAAAACACAAAGAAGAACCCCTACTAATCAATAGAACCATCAAAAGAGAAGGAGGCCTTGCATGGTAAAGGTAAAGAGGTGGTCAATCCTTTTTAGCCCAGCTTATCATTTCCATAAATGATGAAGTAAAGGGTGTTGGATCACTAGTATGGTAAATTCATGGAGGTATTCCGAAGGTTTCACATCAAGATCCCTTTCGCAGAAGCGTTAACTCAAATGCCGACGTAAACAAAGATCATAAAGGATATTATCTCAAATAAAATAAATATGGAGGATATGGGAACCATTTCACTGAATAAGGAATTCCCGAAAGTGGTACAGTGCTCACTTCTGCTAAAACTCTATCATCTAGGTAGTTTCACAACCCCATGTACCATTAGATCCTAGGAATTTTGAACATCTCTATGTGAATTAGGAGACAATGTTAACCTTATTCCCTTAAAAGTATTCAAAAATTTGGGGCTCAATAATCTCAAACTCACCCATGTAGACCTCTATCTAGAAGATCGCTACATCAAATATCCCAAGGGGATGCTCAAGGATGTACGAGGGAAGGTAGGAAGGTTAATTATCCCTACTGACTTCATCATTCTTAACATAGAGGAAGACCAGTAAGAACCTTTGATTCTAGGAAGGACATTCTTGGACACTAGAAAGGCATTGATCAATGTCCACCAACGAAAATTGATCTTCATTGTAGGCGATGAAAGAGTTTCTGACAACGTCCACAAAGCTGTTAAGAAAACATCGCTACTATAACATGAGGGTTGTTATGTTGTAACAACAATGGATGATCAATTCATCTGGAAGGTTGATGGTATGATAAGTTCTTTTATCATTTATGACCCACTCTTCATATATATCCAAGATTCACCTGAGAAGTTTCAATTTCATGAAGGCCAAGACCATCATTACTAGAAACCCACAGTTATTCCAGACATTTTGGAGCGAGCAGAGGTGAAACCAATTTTGACCTCAATCCTGAAGGCACCTCTACTAGAGCTAAAATATCTCCCCTCATATATAATATTTGGATATTTGGGTGATCAAAAAGCACTTCCAATTGTATTTAATGAATCACTATCCCAAGAGTAATAAGATACACTTCTTCATGTTTTGAATCCAAGAAAGCAAGCCATTAGATGGACAGTCGCAAATCTAAAGGGAATCGGTCCCACCATTTTCACCAATATGATGCTACTTGAAGAAGGATAAGATCCCTCTCACAAGAACAAAGATGTCTAAACCCTCCAGTAAAGTAAGTCCTAAAGAAGGAGGTAATCAAATTTTTAAATGCATGAATCGTATACCTCATTTCTGAAATCCCATGGGTGAGTCCTCTACAAGTGGTACCCAAAAAGGGGGGTATCGATGTGGCATCCAATGATAAAAATGAACACATCCATACACATATAGTCAAGGGTTGGAGAGTCTATGTGGACTACCGAAAGCTGAACAATGCTAAACAGAAAGATCACTTCCCGCTGCTCTTCATAGATCAGATGCTGGAATGACTGGCAGGCACTGGTTTTACTACTTCCTCAATGGTTATTATGGATATAACCAAATCTCCATTTCCTCTAAAGATCAAGAAAATATCACATTCACATTCCCCTAAGGCACATTGGCATATCAAAGAATGTATTTTGGGATTTTCAATACTCCTTCCACCTTCCAATGATGTATGTTGGAAATATTCCATGACATGTAAAAACAAATCCAGGAGGTATTTTTGGATGATTTTTAAGTCTATGGAAAGATCTTCAACACTTGTTTGAGGAATCTGGAGTTGGTTTTGGAAAGGTGTGTGCACAGTAACCTAGTTTTAAACATGGAGAAATGTCATTTTTTGGTGAAGAGTGGTATCCTATTAGGCCACTAGATCTTAATGAAAGGGAAAAAAGTTGTTCTTGTGAAGATAGAAGTAATTTCAATTCTACCCATTCTAACTTACGTCAGAGGCATATGAAGTTTTATAGGGCATTCCAGTTTCTTTAGATGGTTTTTCAGAGACTTTTAGATGATTTCCTAGACACTCAAAAATCTTCTCTCCAAGGATTCCATATTTGATATTTATGTGACCTATGCCACAACTTTTCAACATCTAAATCAATGACTGGGGGAAGATCCATTGATGATTGCTCCAAATTGGGTGGTTAAATTTGATGTTATTTGATTCTAGAGACTATGTGGTAGGTTCTGTAATAGGAAAATGGTTGGATGGAATCTTTCGGAAAATTTACTTTCATAGTAGAAATCTGTATGGAGCATAGGTGAACCACACTACCATAGAGAAATAAATGATTATAGTAGTGTTTGAATTTGATCAGTTTAATTCTTATTTTGCGTTGTCCAAAATTATTGTATATACTAAACATTCATCACTCAATTATTTGTTTAAAAAGAAGGATATAAATCCACAAATCATCTATTGGATGATTCTCCTACAAGAGTTTGATTTGGAGATCCGCAACAAGAAGGGCAGTGAGAATGTTTTTGCAGACTACCTCTCTCACCTATAACTACCTCATTTGGAGAAGGATGATGACATAGACATTAGGGGAGACTTTTGAGATGAGAAACATTTCTCAATCGATAGAACACCTCGACCTTGGTATGCTTATATTGCGAATTATTTTGTTGCATGAGTAGTTCACCCCGATCTCACTTACCAGCAGAAGAAGCAGTTTTTATCTGATGTTAAGAGGTACTTCTGGGAGGTCCCTATAATATTTAAATCATTTTGTGATGGGATGATTCTACATTTCATTTCAAAGAATGATGTTCAAGGAGTTCTGTCACTCCTCACCAGTAGAAGAACATCATGTCCCAGACTGTACGACAGCGAATATCCAGCTCTTGGATTTTTCTGGCCTACCATTCATAGGGACACTCATTAATTTTTTACCAAGGGTAATAAATGTATGAGGATAGGTATTATGGGACAAAGATCCGAGATTCCTTAACACCCCATCCATGAGGTTGAAATATTCTATGTCTGGAGAATTGACTTCATGGGCCCATTTCCCCCATCATATGGGAACTCATACATACTTGACTGTGTGGACTATATATCCAAGTGGGTAGAAGTCACTACTACAAAACCTGACATGACCATGGTAGTTGTGTCCTTTTTGAAGAATAACATCTTCAACAGATTTAGCATTCCTCGAGTGTTGATCATCGACAGGAGAACAGATTTGGGAAATCCCTTGATGAGGAATGTGTTAGATAAGTATGGGGTGAAGCATCATATGGGAACACCTTATGATCCCCAATCTAGCGGGTAGTTGGAGTTATCAAATCATGAGCGAAAACAGATCCTGGAGAAACAGTAAAAAATTTAATGTAAGACTGTTCCAAAAAGATTGATGACGCCTTAGAGGCATACAAGGCAACCTTCAAGACACCTCTGGGGATGTCTCAGCTACAACATGTCTATGAGAATCCATTCCACCTACTGGTGGAGATGGAGCATAAAGTCTACTGGGCATTCAAGGCCCTGAATTTAGATTTAAATTGTGCTAAAGAGAAGTGAAAGTTCCAACTAACAGAGCTAAATGAGATCTTATGGGCGGAGTATGAGAAAACCAGTCTGTACAAAGAAAATACACAAGCAATCCACAACCAGATGATTTCCCACAAAACATTCCAACCCAGTGATCAGGTATTTCTATTCAACTCCCAACTGAGATTGTTTCCAGGTATGTTGATGTCCTGACGGTTGGTTCCATTCCATGTGATCAAGGATTTCCACCATGGTGTGGTTGAAATTGCGGGTGATGATGGAAAAACATTAAAGTTGAATGGACAATGCCTAAAACATTACAATCATATGGAGGATATACTGGGTACAATCTCCAGTATTTATTTTATGTAACAAGTGTATGGTAAGTTGAGCCAACAACATCAAACAAAGGCGCTTCCTGGGAGGCAACCCAGAGGTAATATGTCATGTACCACCTATACACACGATGTGTACTGATCTTTTTAGTTTATATTCCTAATATTATAAATATATAGATTATCTAACTTAATAAATAGGGATGATGTTACTGCTTATGGTAAGGTCTCTGGAGTTTATCCGTTCTGTCACCGGTTCAAATCCCTGCACACCTACCATCTTCGAAGGGTTCATCCTTTTTCTACCCATGTTTAATTACATAAAATGTGTGGTATTTTTCGAAATAATATATATGTTTTTCTAAATATAAGAAAACCCATGATGGGGATGGACCTATTGGCCCGGGTTGTAAACTGGTTCCAAAATATCCAAGTTCGAATATTGAAAACTAGCCCATTTCCATCATTTGACCTTTAAATAAAACCACATGGAATGCATTTCGATATATGTCATGTGAGCCATGTTTTCATTAAAAACTGGGAAAAATTTCAAAATAAAGGAATTCATTCTGATGGAGTTGGAAGATTGGTAGAGTCTCGTTCCTGTATTCAAAAGACATCGGTTTGAACTCATCTAATCTCCCTGATTCATCCATTTTATTCAAATTTAAAACCACAAGCCATGCTTTTTTTTTCTTCCTGTGTAGTATTGGCCTTTTACATTAAATATATATAATTAATAAGCATGAGAAGTTGTACAACTTTTACTCTAGTGGTTGAGGTCATGCATTCGAATTAGAAGATTTCCAGTTCGAACCTCACTCCAAGCACTAGACTAAAGGATATACTTATCATTTTCCAATTTTAGAACACATGACATGTATTTCTCGATACATAATGTGTATAGATTTATTTTTAGTAAATAATATATTTTTATATATTTATTTTATAATAATTATTAATATTAATTATCCTATAGTTTACTATAACAATTATATTATGCGTGTTGTAATAAAAAAAATTAAAAAATATATATAATAAAAATAAAAAATTTGAAACACAGTGTGTGGGGTCGGGTTCACACTATGTACTATAGATAGAATGGTTGTGCCCTACCTGGACTGAGCTCGTGTAGCACAACCCGCCTCATTCTCAATTTTCTTCTCTCACACTCCGTTCACCTTCCCCAATCCTAATTCACTGATTTTGAGTGCTGTTTAGCCTAATTTCTTCTATATTTTGATCCACGAATCAGGTATGTCATTCTACGGTCCTTCATCCATAGCATTCATCACATTTAAAGTGATTTCTAGATCAGATGACTGTTTGGTTTCCCACGTAGCACATGGGTTGAGAGCGGAACACACACTGTGTACATACTATACATGGCCACACATGACACATTTTCTCAATTTATCTGATACATCGCTTGTATGTTTGGTACACGTTTTGTATTGTTCCTCCCCTCAACTTATGGCCCAAACTATGTCTACCAGAACATGGCCCTTTCCCATGTCATGATACAAGACGTGTTTGTTCGGTAAACACTCTGTCCTCTGGCCCTTAGGAGGACTCTGTGTGGATGATCTACACACCTTTCACACCATGTTTACATACATGACATGTATCGAGTCAACATGATGTGTATTACCCTTTTCCAATTCCCTCATCAAGCTGTGTCTGGCTCCACAGACGGGCACCACCCCATTTTGTACTACATGACATGTACATCTTTTTACAAGCCATGTACTGTGTTTTTTCCTAAAATATGCCCTCACGACATGTCTATCTAGGGTACATGGGTTTATACATAGCTCATACTTTATGCCGTGTCCCATGGATCTACATGCTGTGTACTATTGCATTTTCAGTTTCCCCACACTTTATTCTTTTTAATTTACTTCTTCTTTTCTTTTTTCTCTTTTTTGAACAAGAATGGCTGATAGAGAACATGAAAGTGGGAAGCGGTCCAGTTCTGCTACTGAAGGTGAGCAGCCTCCTCACCATCAGATTCATTTTTGACATTCCATGTGGCCAGCTTTGGATTTTCTAGTTTTCAAGCCCCCTAGTGTTGGATACTCTGCTGCCTCTCATACGGCCCCCTTTATCTGAGATATCCACCGATCAAGCCATTTATGTAGCCCCTTCTACTGCTGGTCCCTCAGTGGAAGCCTCCATCCCATCCACTGATGCCCATAGCTCCTATGCTACCACTCCTTTCAATTTCCATCCCTTAGAGCTACCCTCCCCGTTAGTGGTGGACTAAACTGAGCTGGCACCACCATCCTCTTATGGCCAACTCTCTATGCCTACTCTGATATCTTCTACTCCCCATTCTACCTCAGTGGTAGGACCATCCGATCCAATAACTTCTGTTCCACGACTGCCTTCACACTTTGTTTCCCACCCTCCTCCACATCCGTTCCTGATCTTTTTGGAGGTCCATCCTACGGTGGAGTGATTTCTGAACTTTTCTTTCCCCACTATCTAGATTAGTAGCCACTAACTCGATATTTCAGTTCCACAACACCTTGGAATCTGGTGGGATATTGAGGGGCCTCTCGTCTATACTCATTTTCACGACACTTTCCTGGTCATCACTCCTACTTTTCAAGATTTATTTTGGGAGTTCATGGCTATATTCGAGTTCGATGAGCCCACATACAGCTATACACCCACAGATAGAACATGCCCATTTCATTTTCAGCTAGGGGGATGCCCTTTTCCCCTTACTATGGCCGAGTTTGGCCGAGGGTGCAACTTTTATCTCCATCCTGCCACCCACCTATTTTCTCCACCTTGACCCACCCCGAGTTCTCTGATCTTGTTATGTGGCGAGATCTTGCTGGTCCTAGCCACAGGTACACCCCCAAATTACATAAGAGTATGCTCATCGTTTCGCCCCCTCTGCACTTCCTTCACCAGTGCTTCATCACCATTATTTTTCCTCAACACGAGGATATGGGTGTTGTGTCCAGATGGGACATGAAGATTATAACCTATTTCATCCAACACAAGTACCCAAACCTCCTCTATCTTGCCGCTTATTTACTTTCATTCTCTGATCCATGGCCATTAGGGAGACCCGAATGGTGGGTTCTATGCCACCCGATTTTCCCAATATTTTGTGGGTTTGAGCTGTTTCTCCCTCATGATCACTTGGGTTCTCCTTAGCTTATGGACTTCCTCATGCTTATACGTATGAGTTTGTTTGAGCATTAGGGAGAGCGCTTTGCGATTGTGAAGCATGCCCCTGCTTTTGAAGGGGTGAGGGACAACCCACCAGCTCTCACTGGTGTTGCTACTCAGGATCCACCCCATCCCCCTACGGATGTCCCCTTACCACCCCACCCCACTTCTTCTAACATTCTTTATTATACATCTATTCCTTCTTCTTCATCTATTCCTTCTTCTTCTATTCATTTTCCTACCCCACATGTAGCTGCATCTTCTATTTATCTCCCCATCCCCCGCTACCTAGCCAATGTAGAGAACCACTAAGATCGTCTTCATCATCATATAGATCGGTATGAGTAGATATTGGGGCTTATTCTTCAGAATCATGGCATACTAATAACCCCTTAACCTATTCCTACCTCCACTCTAGGACCTTCTTTAGCAGCTCCACCATCGTTTACAGCTACGACCATAGATTCAGTTCTCCTCTCCACCACTGGTCCAGCTGCTACCACTCTTGCTACTGACCCGAGGGTCACTACAGAGCCACCCACATTGAGTTATGATATTGGGACTCCAGAAGCTACGTATACTCTTCCAAGCATAGATCATGAGCCTTTGGCTTCCACTTCAATCATCATGACTTCTCTGCTAGATCCTCCTATAATAAGTGATGCCTCTTCAAAGGTGACTCCATGACCAGTTATTTTAATCATTTATTTTCATTGTATATATATGTTCTATGATATGATTGGGATGCGCTATTGTATATTCCATGAATTTTTCCTTGGTTATTACATCACCATTCACAAGTACCCTTCAGTGACTTGGGAATCTCTATTTATGAGGGGAGTATTTCTTAGTTTTTCTATTTCCATTCTACTTTGGGTTTACTTCATCAACTACTTACTCTCATCCTAAAACCCTTGTTTCAACAAATTCCCTCATCTTCCTTGGTATTTCACTTGGGGGACCACTTGTTGTATTATGTGTGGGGGAGGGCCTCTAATTACACTATAATTTTCCTTAAACTGATTTAGGATACATCATTAATATTTGACATATTTTAACTTTTAGAAATATTTTTATTAATTATAATTATAAATAATAACGGCCAAAAAGGGAATTTTAAATGTTACATACTTATTTCAATTTTTTATGAATTTTAAAATGACTATTGATATAGTTTGTTTTTGTATTTTAATGTCTTGAACATATACATTTATTAGACTGATCATTTTTTATTCATGTCATAACCTGACTAACCCGTGTAATTTTCCCATTCTTGAGAGGTATTCTAAACCTTTTTGACATATTCTTTCTTATACCCTCTTTCATGAGAGATTCTTGGGCTAGGAATAACTACCTGAATTTTCTAGTTGTTCTCTTCAAAACATGACAATTTTTTAATCAAATTAAAATAATTAAGGAATTTGATTATTTTTCAGCCCCTTTTTCCTTGAGACCTACCCTACATATGATCTTCATAAACCCTTAGAAACATTGAACTTCCATGATAAGAAGCCACATCACAAGACTATTTACCCTTCCTACCCTAAATATTTTAAAACTTTTTATGATTATTCATTTGTGTTTTTAAAAGAGAGACTTTGGTTTTTCATTGTACATTTTGGTGAGAAACCATGAACTTAGGTATGGGGGAGATTGTCACTTGTTCATTGGGGCATCAATGGTCTCAGACCCTAATACCCATTGTATTCTTGGTGTTACCTCAATATATATATATAATAAAATGAAATATGATAAATAGGGACCAAATTATTTATTACATATTATTGATAGTTTTTTGGATCATATTGGAAAGGGAAAATCATGGTGATGATACCACCTTTGAGATCTTGATTGGGGGAGCATTTTACTTAATATTTATCTTGAATATCATGAATTATTGTTTAAGAATTCATCGTCTTTTTAAATTCTTTGAGATTAATATTTATCTTTTCCTACCAACCCATAGCCTCAGAAACATTAGAACTTTATTGAAAGCCCTCCTGATTTTTTAATTTGATTTCTGATGTAGAGAATTGGAACACTTGAAAGCTTATGGATAGAGTGCATATACTTAAGATTGAGAATAACTCTGATTAAATAAATCTTGAGTGATGAGTGTGGTATCTTGTGATGAGGTAAATCATCACGTGGCATGCTTATTTAGGAAAATTTAAACAATATGAATGAGATTGGATGTAATTTTTCAATTAAATTATATATGACGCATGATTAGAATACCACTAGAATAAAAATTTGTTTTGTGATTTTTAAAAAAAATATTATGATATGGCTATATTATTTATACTTATAATTAGTTAAATTCATCCCTTTTTAGAGTATGGATTATATTTATTTGATTGTTGAGATCTTTCTTGAGGAAAAGATAATGACTAAGGGTGTGGGAGTATGATGTACCTGATTTTTGTATACGTTTTCATATATTTTATTCAGTATAAAAACTATTTTTCACAAAATATCTTTTGTTTTATGGGTAAAATACTTTATTTTGGTGATTATGATAATTTTCAAGATGTTTACAACCCAAATCACAAATCAAGACTGATAAGAACAAAATTTCAAATATACACACCTTGTACATTTATATACACACACTGTGTACTACGACCCAGATATAGACCAGGAAGACTAAATACCCGTCCATGTTACCGACCAAGGCACACACATCGTGTACTTATCATATACACATTGGGAAGCCCTTCTAAAAGTAGTTGGTGGTCGATGAATGTAATTACATGAAATGTAGTGAGGTGCTACATGATGTGTACTCCCACCTACTAGGTAGCGTCGTGTTCAAAGTCAAAGACGATGTGTTAGCTCACAAACTGGGAGAGAAAAGACAACCAAAATGCACTGACCAGGGTACACACCATGTACTACTAAAACCTATAAATAGGTGGCATGCCCTCCATGTACTGGAGGCATTGAAATTTCTTTCATTGCATGATATTTTACGGGGGAGAACTCTAGAGATGGCCAAGAAGAGAAATTTAGAGAGAAATAAGAGGAGAGAAGAGAATAGAGAAGGTGCTTTTGTGCCACCTTCTCGACGACCCTCACTCAACACTTGCAAGAGGATGAATTCAGGTATTTTTGAGTTGTTTAGTTACTAGATACTCCATTTTTAGCTAAATTATTTAAATTTTGGGTCTATGGATGATTAAGTGTTGTAATTTTTCAATTATTATATTGTAAGAATGTTATTTATTTTTCTTTCCCATAATTCCTTATCAAATATTTAGAAATATCACTAGAAATCTCATATCGTACTAAGAATGGGATTTCTAGGGATATTTTAAGGAATTGCGATTAAAAAAATCCATGACCATTTAGTGTTTTAATCGGCTTAAAAAGGGCTGCAATTAAATAGATTAAAAGAAATCAAATTATAGATCATGGAATTGGTTCCAATTGATTTTAAAAAAACTCATCAGACCAGGGGGTTATGTTACATTATTAACCAAAAGATGTGAATTATCATGAACAACACAACCTTATAAGAAAATTGATTTATTAACTACCTGTAAAATCCCCAACCCAACACATTTCTCTCCAAATTTTTATCCAAACCAAAATTTGATGTTTTTCCCTGTCTTTTAAGTAATTTTTTGATAAATTTCAATCCAATCCCATTTTATCAAAACACTAAATAACTGACTATAAATTTTAGTAAAATGCACTAAAAAATTAAAAATTAGAAAAAAAAACTCAATTTCCCTATGGATTGACCCCTACTAGTACTATACATGTTAGGGTAATACAATTTGGATTGTGGAAAATAACAATTCATCTAGAATGATACTAGTAAACATATTTTTATTTTTATCCTTTAAGGTATTCTAATTATAATTTGATTCTTATTGGTGTTTCATAATGTTTTTTTGGTTTATTGATAGATGTATGGAATATATGAATCACCTTAATAGAATAATTAATTTAAATGAAGATGATTAACTTGAAGGAAAATATTAGAATGGAATGGGGGTTATGTTTTCTTTATGCTTTCCATACATTTTTCAATATGATTATCCATAACAATTTATATGTGAGTCTATAATATATATTTGGAAAATAATTTTAACACCCCGACCCCTCTAGAGATGAGCCGGTGCATTACTTGTGATATAAGAATGGATATAAAGAATGAAAATCCCAAAGGAAAGATCAGTTTAGCAGTCTTGAAGAAACTAGGTACATTGATTTATCATAAATTACATTGGATAAGGTTACAAGATAAAATCCATAATGAAAAACAAAAACTGCATCCACTAGCACTCAATAAATGACCTCCTCTTCATAACCTGTTGAAAGTAATCAATGAAAGGGGTGAGCTCAAATGCTCAGTAAGATTAAGAAATACAGAAAAAGATAATATAAACATTTGACATGGTGAGTAATTGAAAACAAATTCCTTTAATAATGAGCATGAATACCTTATGGAATAAATATGAGCTGGATAAATAATGCCATAATAAAACATAATCATGGTTATTCTACTAGTCGAATAACCACATGAACATCAAATAGTATCATCATAATGAGGGAAGTTCATATGATGGACATCAGAACCATAGGGTCCAAGCCTCGTGCTAGGACCATAAAATAATCATTTTGTCAAGGCCTCGTGCCATGATCATAGTTTGTCTCATGAGAACTACCGATGCATCGAGGGGCTATAGCGGGCCTCAACTATCACATAATAATCCATTTAATTCCTCATATGATAGGGGATAAACATAAACAACATATACATTCAAATTGAAACTATCATATGAAATGTAACTATCTTTCCCCAAGCGTTAAATATAAAACACAACCATTTGGAACAATATGTTGAATGGTTTCAGGATAGATCATCCACAATAGAGTTAGTCATAAATCATTAAATCAAATATGGTATATGAACTCATAAATTATTAAACCCAATAATAACATGGAATCAACAATAGTGTTGAATTATATGAGAACACTCTTATAAAATCATTCCTCAATTCTGGAGATAGATACTCTTTTATTTTGAAAAGAAGAGTTCATTTGGAAAAATATTTGAATAAAACCAAAAGTTAATTAAGATAGTATTTTCATAATGAAATGAGTGATTTTATAAGGATAATGGTTCCCAAAAACATATTATAGAGTTCCCTTGAAAATAGATAAGAATATGAGAAATTCCCTTGAATCGAGCTTTTGTTTTGGAAACAATTTTGAAAGTTCCTTTTAAAATGTGTAACTATCCATAAAATAAGGAAGTATCATGGTTTGTAAACATATATATGATACTCACACAGAATATATGAGGAGTAAATAACAACAAATAAAAGTTTCATTTATTTATTTAGACAATGAAAGTATCCTGAATGAAAATGGATGTTCGGGTGAAAAACTCTTACCACAATGTAATCGGTCGAACCAAATGAACAGAACTTAATAAACAGCAAGTGAAAAATTGAATAACATGATTATAATGAGAATCATGTTATTATATATCAAATGGTAGTACTCATATAACACATACAATAAATAAGTGGTGAACAATGAAAATCACACAAAAATGAAAATGAGATGGGAAGCGCCATACCTTATGCTCGAGTGTGTTCTTCGTTTGTTCTAATGACCTGAATAATCAAATTTGGATTCATTAATTAATATGTACAGAACCTCATATACATTTAATTCATTTATTATGACCTTATTTGGTTCATTCATGGTTGTTTCTTTGGGTTCAATTGGTTCAATTTTCATGTATGGGAAACATTTTCTTCCTTGGTTTTCTTGGTTCGTTTAGTTATTTCCATGAATGGAAGTTCATTTGAAACATGGTTAAATATCCGGAATTTTTAATACATATTATTAATGAAATTATGGAGATATAAATTACCTTATAATGATTTCGGGTTATATACCATGATGATGATTCTTTAGTTGAAACATTAATGATGTTTGTTTAGAACGTTTTAATGGTTCTTTGATAATAACAACCTCATTTTTCCATATAAATTAGAATCATGAGAAAAAAATAATTCCAGAACCATGGGTGAGTCATAACACATATATTATAACCGTTTTAGACCATATAAATTGTTTCATTACCAGACTTAAAAGAATTATTGCAAATTGAAATCACATCATCAATGTTGTCGGTAATTCGACACATCACGAACAATGTTTTGAATTCCTTTGAACAAGTTGGTAAAATAATAAGATTGATGATGAATTTATCATGAACATGAGAACATATAGTATATAAAATATTCTAGAGATTTCATTCCTCTTTTTTAATAATATATGAAGAAATAATAAATAAAAAACTCAAAATAAAAGAATAATTTTGAAATCACTTCCAAAAATTCGGCAGCCTAACGGCTATGTAACTTGGATTTAGAAAATATTAAAAAGAGAATGGAAAAATGTCACCCATTATAGAAATGAATAATAATATAGAGTATATCAATAATAAGATAAAAAATAATAACATGGTATGGAAACTTGAAAGATATACCACATAAAAGAGAACTTGAATAGAAAAAGAATGAAATTGATAATTTTTTTACCTTGTAGAATAACCCTTTGAACTCGAATGTTGGGACATTGGGGGATTGAGGAAACCTTGGTAGGACTAAAATTGGGGTAAGGTGGCCATAACTTCGTTGAGTGAGAACTGGGAATGAATTCAATGAAGGGAAGAGTTGGTATTTGTAGGAAAAGTGTGGGATTATTTTAATAATTTTCAAGGGACACCTCATGAGTGGTTTTTGCAAAACCATGGGATTTCCCATGGTATTTTCCTATTGTATAAGCCACTTGGGACACCTCACATGTTATTTAACTATAATGAAGTCAACCAGATTTATGAAATCATCATTTCATCATTAATGATGGCATAAACACACCGAAACTAAAAACTGTATTTTTTTACTATTCACTAGAAAATCAACTGTTTTAGAAAAATTCTCAAAATTCACCCTAACCGTTTTTTGACATGTAGAATTCAAAAGTGAAATCCATTTTTCAAAAATAATTTTTTAAATATTATAAATTTAATTTTTAAATAAGGTCATAGTTAATTAGAAAAATAACAATCTTAAAGTGCAACTAGTTTTATTTCTCATTGAAAAACTAATTAAGATATCATTATATTGTTGCCTTATGAAAATGAAATAATAATATTATTTACTATTCATAAGTGTAATATTACTATTCATATTACTATTCATAAGGGTACGTTACTATTTAAAAAAAATTGTGTTTTTCTTATCGGACTTCAAATAACTTACTGATCACAACCGCGTGTGTCAGATTTTCAAAATTCTCATCATTGAAGTGACAAAATTATGTTTACATGTGTAGGTTGTAACAAAGTGGTGTTGGTAGTGACTTAATGATTTATGAATTCTATAATAAATACATTTGTAAATACATGGGGTGTTACATTATTCCCTCCTTCGAAGAATTGCGTCCTTGCAATTCATTTCATAACCACAAAAGAATGTTCTCAGATTTTCTTACCCCATCTCCCATCGTAGAGGATCCTCTGGTGCGTTCAGTGGAAAACCCAAATTGTTGCTCAAATCCTCTAGTTCTCTGACCTAGACACACCTCAGACATAAGGGGTTGAAATCTTGCATCGAACACTCGGACTTCCAGAGGGAGGCTCGAACAGTGTAAAGTTTGGAAATGTCTGAACGGACCAACACACGAAGAACTCCCCAAACTATGTCTCGACTGAGGACATCAAAGTCATAGATATTGTTGTACATGCTAAAACAAAGGAGTTGGTACATGTAATCTGCACAAAGGATTCCCTACAAATTATCCTCTTGAAAAAAACCTGGCTTTGTAGTTTTGGCCTAGGGTGAAACATAGAAAAATCCCTTCACGGTATTTTCCTCTTCGCCTGTACTCAGCCTATTGTGTTGTGGATAAGTGGTAGTAAATGGAAGCATTCCCTTGATAGGTGCAGAGAATGTTGGCATTATTTTTCACTTCATATAGTTTTTTACACATTTTTCGCAAGTTTGCGAGAGGTAGGTACTCTTCTTCACAGGTTTTGATCGCAATGATCTCCAGGATCTCCACAGGAAGAGATAACATATGGGTTTGTCCTTCCATCTGAAAATTTATTATAAATGTTCACTTAGTGATACTCATTCAAATGTATAACCGATGAAAGGATAACAAAAATAATTGAAAACATGTTATATTATTATATAACCATTGGTTCAAAAATTAAAACTGGGCTAATAGTATTCTGAGTCCCCCAATACATGAATCCCCAACCCAGTTCAAAGATTTCAACCTCCCAGAACCATACGCAACACTAGACACACGTTACTCCAGAAGTCCCTTTACCGGGAACACCACCATTGATAGGGTGCTGACGACCTTAGGTGGATTCCTAAGGTAGTATTCAGCTGCTCGATTTCCTCAGCCCAGACACACTGCAGATAGCTAGGGTCGAATCTGTGCTTAAAGTACTCAAGATTCCATAGAGAGCCATGAGAATTGTGGAGGTCAGAAATTATAGTGTGGACTAAATCCCTATAATTCCCATGCACCACATCATTCTTGAAGATATTGATGTCCTAATGTTCTCTGTACATACTAAAACTCAGGATCTTGATTAGGTAGGTCGCTCGATGGTCACCATCCAAAGCATCTTCTACAAATTTACCCACATCTCGGTAGTTATCAGCCAGAGTGAAACATAGAAAAAGAGCATCATGATACTTCCCTCTTTTCATATATGTAACAAATTGTGTATATGAAATACGTTAATAGACCATATTTCTTCCTTGGAAATGATGGAGAATCATGGAATGATTCGATACTCGATGGATTAGTTTACAAGTCATACATAAATTGGCATAGGGTTGGTCCTCTTCGGAGCATGTCTTGACAATTATAGTCTCTAACCACTCGGTAGGTAGTGATAAAATATTGGTTGGATGACTCATATCTTCTATCAAATTTTTTTTAGTAAATCAAAAAGCAGTATGGAAACCCCATTTTATGCCAAGTTATTGTTTTATATAAAAACATATCAAAACAGAGAATACAACATCATTCATTTAGAAATGATTTATAAAACTCAACAAATTACACAATCTCTTGCTCCATTTCAGAAAACATTAGTATGGACTTCCTGATGTCCTTGGTGATGTCCCTCTACCTCCACTTCCTAAGGATGATGGTACTATTCAACTCTACCCCTAGGGCAAAACAAAGCTCGTGGGTCTCATCTTCCCAAATACACTCTAAAAAATTTGGATTGTGGTTAAACTCAACCTCTCATTTGGTATAGGTGGTCTTCCAGAGATAGGCACGAGTAACATCAAGTTCCGCGACATCCTCTTGGATTTGGTTACAAATGATCTTTCTAACCACGTCATATTTGAAAGATTCAATGAAAGATTTAAAATCACAGAGGTCCCCAAGCATGCTGAAACATAAGATTTGGTATATAAAGACTGCATGGAAGTCCAGCTCCATTGCGGCTTCTCCGAAAGCCGTGAAGGCCAAAAATTTCTTATTTATTGTGAAACTCAGGAAGAGTCCCTCGTAGTACTTCCCTTTATTTTTATAATTCTCGAACAGTGCATTGTCTATTTGGTTATACACAACTTCCAATCCCTGGAAGATTCGAAGGACATTTGAGTTGTTTGACACTTGGTAAATAAGCTTGAAGGATAGTCAGAGGTTTTCAAAGGTTTCATAGTCTTCCATACACGACATAACAATTATTGTCTCGAGGATTTCTGTGGCAAGGGAAAAAAGTCGTGTACCTTCGTTTTCTATCTGAAAACTAAGAAAACATCGCTCTTAGTATTGTTTATGTAAATTTTTCATTGTTTGGCTCTGGTTTCTAGAGTTTATTCAAACCAAATCCTATTAGGACAATTTATATTAAATCCCATATAATGGATTGTAAAAAAATATGAATTATTTTAAGCATATCCCTTAGGAGTGTCATAACCAAGAGTGCAGTAAGGCTCGTTGTTGTGTACCAGTTCCCGTTCAAGTCTAGCCTAATGCGGTGTTTTCGAGTTTTACCACTAGATACATCTGTGCTAGAGCCACCTCTACCTACTCGTATCCAGACAGGTATGTATTGCTAGAAATATCCACATAATCTATTCCTTACCAAAATACCAAGATATTGTTGTATGTTTATCCTCAAATACTACCTTAGGGCTTTGTTCCCTACTATAAATTTCCTAATCTACTTTACAAGTTTCCTACTAAACTTCCTTTGATACCACCTGTAACACCCCAACCCCTCTAGACAGGATCCGGTGAATTACTTGTGATATTGGTATGGTTAGAGGGAATGAAAATCCCGAAGAAACGATCAGATTAGTATTCCTGAAGAAACTAGATACATTTATTTAACATAAATTACATTGGGTAAGGTTACAAGATAAAATCCATAATGAAAAACAAAAACTACATTCACTAACACTCAATAAATGACCTCCTCTTCATAACTTGTTTAAGGTAAACAATGAAAGAGGTGATCTCAAATGCTCAGTAAGAGTAAGAAACACAGTGGAAGATAATATAAACAATAGACATGGTGAGTAATTGAAAACACATTAGTTTAATAATGAACTTGAATACCTTATGGCAGAAATATGAGCTAAATAAATAATTCCATAATAAAACATAATCATGGGTATTCTACTAGTCTAATAACCACATGAACTTCAAATACTAGCATCATAATTAGGTAAGTGCATATTCTGGACATCATAACCATACTGTCCATGCCTCGTGTATGGACCATAAAATAATCATTTTGTCAAGGCCTCATTCTAAGACCATCGTTTGTCTCATGAGACCTACTGATACATCGAGGGGCTATAGCAGGCCCCACCCGTCACAAAATAAGTCCCATTCATTCCTCATAATTTAGGGGATAAACATAATAAACATATACATTCATATTGAAACTATCATATGAAATGTAACTATCTTTCCCCAATCATTAAACATAAAACACAAACCATTTGGAATAATATGTTGAATCGTTTCAGGATAGAGCATCCACACTAGAGTTAGTCATAAACCATTAAATAAAATATGGTATATTAACTCATAAATATTTAAAACCAATAATACCATGGAATCAACAAGCGTGTTGAATTAGATGAAAACACTCTTATAATATCATTCATCAATTCTGGAGATAAATACTCTTTTATTTTGAAAAGAAGTGTTCTTTTGAAAAAATATTTGTATAAAACCAGAAGTGAATTAAAATAGTATTTTCATAATTAAATCATTGATTTTATAAGGATAATGGTTCCCAAAAACAGATTATAGTGTTCCCTTGATAATAGATAAGAATTTGAGAAATTCTGTTGAATCAGGCATGTATTTTGGAAACAGTTTTGAAAGTTCCTTTTAAAACCTGTTATTATACATAAAATAAGGAAGGATTATGGTTTGAAAACATATATATGATACTCAAACAGAATATATGATGAGTATATAACAATACATAAAAGCTTCATTTAGGTATTTAGTCAATGAAATGATCCCGAATGAAAATGGAATTTCTGGTGAAAAACCCTTACCACAATGTAATCGGTCGAACTGTATGACCAGAACTTAATAACCATCAACTGAATCATTGAAAAACAAGATTATAAATATAATCATGTTATTATATATCAAATGGTATTACTCATATACCACATACAATAAATAAGTGGTGAACAATGAAAATCTCACAGAAATGAAAATGAGATGAGAAACCCCTTACCTTATGCTCGAGTGTGTTCTTTGTTTGTTTTAATGACCTGAATAATAAAATTTAGATTCATTAGTTAATATTTAAAGAACCTCCTATACATTTAATTGATTTAGTATTACATTATTAGGTTCATTCATGGACCTTTTAGGGGTTCAATTGGTTCAATTTTCATGTTTTGGAAACATTTTCTTCCTTGGTTTTCATGGATCATTTACTTATTTCCAGGAATGGATGTTCTTTTGAAACATGGTTAAACATACAAAATTTTCAATACATCTTGTTAATGAAATTATGGAGATATAAATGACCATATAATTATTTTTTATATAACATGATGATGATTAATTAGTTAAAACATTAATGATGTTTGTTTAGATTGTTTTAATGGTTCTTTGATAATAACAACCTCATTTTGTCTTATAAATTAGAATCCTGAGTAAAAAAGAATTCAAGTACCATGGGAGAGTCATAACACATATATTATAACCTGGTTCGACCAAATAAATGGTTTCATGACCAGACTTAAAAGAATATTTGCAAATTGAAATCACATCGTCCACGATGTCGGTAATTCGACACATCACGAACAGTGTTTTTAATTCCTTTGAACAAGTTTGGAAAAGAAGAAGATTGATGATGAATTTATCATGAAAATGAGAACATCCAATATATACAATATTCTGGAGATTTCATTCCTCTTGGGTAATAATATATGAAGAAATAATAAATAAAGAACAAAAAATAAAAGAATAATTTTGAAATCGCTAACAAGAATTCGGCAGCCTAATGGCTACATAACATGGTTTTAGAAAATATTAAAAATAGATTGGACAAGGGTCACCCATTCCATAAATTAATCATAATACAGATTATATCATGAATAAGAAGAAAAATAACAACATGGTATGGGAACTTGAATGATATACCACATAAAAGTGAACCTGAAAAGAAAAAGAAAGAAATTGAGAATTTTCTTACCTTGTAGAATAACCCTTAGAACTAAAAGTTTGGGACTTTGGGGGATTGAGGAAACCTTGGGAGGAATAAAATGGAGGAAAGGAGGAAAGAAAATCGTTGAGTGAGAATTGGGAATGAATTCAATGAAGTGGATAGTTGGTATTTATAGGAAAAGTGAGGGATTATTTTAATAATTTTCAAGGGACACCTCATGAGTGGTTTTTGAAAAACCATGGGCTTTCCCATGTTATTTTTTCATGGTATAAGAAACATGGGACACCTCAAATTTTATTTAACTATACACAAGTATACCAGATTTATAACATCAGAATTTCATCATTAATGATGTCATAAACACACCGAAATTAAAAACTGTATTTTTTACTATTAACTGAAAAATCAGCTCTTTTAGAAAAATTCCCAAAATTGACCCAAACCATTTTACGATGTGTAGAATTAAAAATTGAAATCCATTTTTCAAAAATAATTTTCTAATTATTATTAATTTAATTTTTAAATAAGGTCACAGTTAATTTGAAAAATAACAATCTTAAAGTGCAACTAGTTTTATTTCTCATTGAAAAACTAATTATGATATCATTATCTTGTTTCCTTAAGAAAATAAAATAATATTATTATTTACTATTCGTAAGGGTCATATAACTATTCATATTACTATTCATAAGGGTAGGTTAATATTCAAAAAAAATAATGTTTTTCTTGTCGGACTCCAAATAACATACTGATCACAACCGTGTATGTCAGATTTTCGAAATTCTCATCATTGAAGTGACAAAATTATGTTTACATGGGTATGTTGTAACAAAGTGGTGTTGGTAGAGAATTAAAGATATATGCATTCTATAATAAATAAATTTTTAAATTCTTGGTGTGTTACAATAATGTAAATAAATATTGACACACCAAAAATTGAATTATTGTTTAATATCAATAATTTAAATGAGAATAGTTAAAATATGAAAAAATGGGGTGTTGTTATTATCATTTATTGATTATGTATGATGTGTTGTGATTTTTGTGCCACGATTTTGAATATATAATTATATGGTTTAATAGTAAAGGGTAAATTTAAATGGAAATGGAAAATCTATATTTAATGATGAAAACAAGATATGCTATATAGATATTTAATTACACAAAAAAGAGGGAAGTGGGAATAATGTGAATTGTGTTGTTGTTTCCTTATTGAATATGGATGATATGGGTATCAGTTTAAGAGTAAAAATAGGATTATAATTTTAATTAATTTTTAGAAATTTGAATGGATGCCATGATAAGTTATACTTGGTATAAGGGCCCTACCTTTAATATTACATAATCTTGAATTAATTTAATAATTCACGTTGAGGATATTTTTAGGTTTAGTGTTTTAGAGAATTAGGCCATAACTATTATATTACATCTCAAATATTACAAAGTATACACCTATACTCAGTATCCATTTTGTTAATAAAATAAAAACTCTTAAAAGAAAATAAGAGTTCTTTTCTTGATATAAATCTTCTTGAATTCTTCTTTTCTCTTACCCTTCCTTATACACTGTGAAAAACATTTACAAGACTTGGTATGAGATTAAAAATGTTATTTAGGGTTATAAAATATATAAAGAAAACATTAGTCCATCAATACATACAAAACATAATCTCTTTAACATACCTCATGAAATCATATAATTTATGAATAACCCATAGAAGTCAAAATTCATAAAGGTTAATTTTTCCATCCATAACATACTTATGTTGTAGCTTTCATAGCTACGTAGGGATTTATGTTTGCAATACCCATCATAGTTTATTCCATAAATCTCATAGGAGAAACACCAAAGTTTACCTACATCATGTTACCCAATGAATTTGATAGCTATCTTGGGCTCACCTGCCCTAGGTTTATCAGGGAACTACTCGTATACATAAACAATGCCCAAGAACCATAACATATTCATAACACATAAACACAAGAATAAAATAATGGTAAAAAATCCATATTTCAATCACAATATATTATTTCAAGATATTGACATAATCAATTCTTTATCAAACCATTTTTAAAACCATTTAAAACATTTCATAAAGATATTTTTTAATCAAAGTGTCCTATACCACATTCAATCATTTAAAAGAACATTAAATTTAAAAAAATTTATTCACATATAATAAAATAATTAAAACCATTTTTAAAACATGGAGATTAATGATAAATAATTATAAGAATAAATCCATAAAACATTTAAAATGATATTTTAGTTAGAGAGTTCCTAACCAAATAAGAGACCCTTAAATATAAATAACTGAGGAATGAAAATAATCAAAGATTATGATATAATGAGAATAAAGAGATTCATGATATAATATGTCAAAGGGAAGTATATATATCATATAAAAATGAATTTTTCTATAACAACAAATAATTCTCAAAGGAATTTAAATTTAGGCAACATCCTTTGCAAAGATCATATCCTTAGATTAAGGAAAAATCAATAGAATAATTAAGTGTAAAAAATAAGTATAAACCCAATATATGTGGATATTAAGGGTAAAAAAATCAAAGGTTATTAACACATATTCATAGAATGACATAATCCATAAGTATAAGTTTAATCCAAAGAATTGAAATTGGGTTAAGAAGTATTCTTATAGAAATTCGACAGCGAAATGATTTTACATTAAAATTCCGAAAATGAGTTGATGAGAGTGAAAAGGATCTTTCATCACATGGATATATAATTTACAGTAATAAGGATTTATAATAACCTATCCTAACATAAGAAAAATAAAATTAATAGAGAAGATATAAAAGAAGTCTTTGACAAAAAGAGTACAGTGAAAGGTTCCCTTACCAATTTGGTATCTTATGAAACATACACCCCATGAACCAAGGATCATACATTGAAGACGTAAATACCCATAAATTAAATATATTAAACAAATAATACAATCATGGGAAGTAAATACACCACATAGAAGGAAATAATGGTAAATATAGCATGAATCTCACAGGAATAAAAAGTTAGATGAAAACCCCTTACTTCGTGTCCGAATTGACTCGTTCAATCTTTAATCTCAAGAATAATAAACAAAAGTTAATTTCTAATTGATTCTTAAAAATATTCATGTTTATTAATATTTTTATATCACTTATTACCACATTATAAAAATTACAAAATCATTTAAGTTAATAACAGTCATTTTGTCGATATTTGGTACCTGAGTCAAAAATAAACATCATATAACTACATGTTGTCTACATTGTCAAAAGTAAATTATTTATAGAATGATATTAATTATTTATATATCATATATATCATATATATCCAGTATATGTAGGTATTTATAACATTACATAACATTTGGAGATAATAAATGAAATGAACCGTTCATGGAGGCGGTAAGCCATACGTGCACATGAATGTTACATTCATTTATATTTCATATTTAAAGGAATAAAAAAATTATGATAAATATTTTTATTATAATTATAGTATAATATCATATATAATTTCATTAGTTACATCTTTTATACATTCCACGTATGGCATGAACGAGTCATATCACTTTGAGGGGGCGGCAGTCCGCACATCCCCAAATGAAATTATCGCATTTACCCATTATGGAAACCATAAAGGTATGCTATAAATAAAAAATAAAGAAGAATAGAAAAAATATAAATTTAATTTATATCAAATATAAATACATTCCCATCATAATGTCCACCAGAAGAGGTGGTAGAATAATATTGAACAATCATCGTTTTGTGAGGCGTTAGTTCACCGTCTACATAAACAATCTGTTCTTTACCCATTAGATAGAGGTGTGTGTAAGTGTAGTTTGAATAATTATCATAAAAAATAGTATATTTAGTATACTGGTTATTTTATGTAAACAAGTAATAAGAAGATAATAGTTAGTTAATAAGTAAAATAAAATAAGAGAACATGAGGGAAGACGTAACCTTTAAACCGGGTAACTCGCTTTGATTTGACCTAAAAGGCATTATTGAAGTGCCTTATACCTAAGGTAAGGCTTATATGTGGAAGAGTGAGATGTTGGAAGCTTATCTGGGTAGAGTTTGGATTATCCAAGAAGCTTGAGAGATATGAGTAATAGGTTAAAGGTGGTGTCCTTCTATAAGAGGGAGGAGGGTCTCTTTAGGAATGTTTGAAAGTATTATTTTATTATAAACTTATTTTCAGTTTTAAAAGGTCAAAAATTTATTAAATTAGAGTATAATGTAAATATAATCCTAAATAAAACTAGTCAATATGAATTGGATAGGTTTTGGATATTTTTTAATCCTTGTCTTTTTTATTTAATCCATTGCTAACTTATTTAACTTTTACCATGGCCTCTTATATATTTATACTATATGGTTAATATATTTACTATAAAATGTCAAGAAACCAAAAATGTATCATTTATGACATTTTAAACATTATTTAAGTCATTTTTCCAAATATTAGGTATTTAGGATTATTCTATTATTTAATTAAATAGCATTCATTTTAGAAACTCATTTCTGTATATTTATAAACTATTCATATCAAGACTTTAAAAAAATCTATAGGAACTTGATTATTTCAAAAAACCTAATTTAATTCAAAGATAACAAGTTTAAATCGTCCTTAAAATTATTTTATGGAATAAATAGTTTGAAAATAAATTTATTTTAATATTTATAATATCATTTATCTGAATCATTTATTAATGAAAGAATTATAGCATGACCATTGTGTCAAAATTAAATTTATTTATTTAATGTATAAAAATTATAAATAAAATAAAATGATGTAGGAAATGTCTTTATACTTAAAACGAGTATTTTTAGTCGAAGAGATAACTTATATAACCTCATATACAATTGTTTTACTAAAAGATATATGTTTATATTATTTTTGTCTTTACATTAAATTAATTAATAAAAAGTGTCATTATCACTCCCAAGTGGCTCCATGGGGTCCCAAAATAGTCCCAATGATGCCCCTGGTCGGAAATATCTCATCCAATAGGGTTAGTAAATGTGTAAGGGTAATTTAATATTATTTTAATTTTATTTTTCACCCTTACTTACCAGATTTACCCTTTAACCATGGTAAATAAAATATTTACTGAAGTAAATATTCATAATGTCTAAAAATAAAAGTAACCTATCTACAAAATATGGAACTCCTGATTCCAAATATTGAATCCATTTTCCAAATTTGAAACAGATAAGAGGCAGAAATTAATTTAAAATTAATTCCCATTGTCAAAACAAAAAACAAGTTTTTAAGAAATAATAACTATCAAAAGATTGACATTTGTTAATGATCAATTTCAGAGTGAAATTACTTCCAATGATTATAATTGTATTAAATTATTAAAATAAAACCCAATTAAAATTTATAACTAATTTAAAGTTTAATGTAGCCATATAAATAAATTATATTAAAAGGCGGTTTTGAATTAAAATCCAGTATTCTGCACTATTCATTAAAAAATGAACGTTGTCAGAATAATACCAAAATTTCATTAAAAGTAAATTTTTATTCTACAATACTAAAGAATAATTTTATATTGTTATATATAAAATATATAAGTGAAAAAAATATATTTAAAAAGGGTTCGCCGTGAAAAGGTGGTTAATCGACCTTTTAAAGAATATTAGAGTATTTATGCTTAAAATTGGATGCATTCATATTTTAAACCTCTAAATTTTATTGGATAAATGTAAAAATATATAACAAACATGTGTAAGAAAATTTTAGTTAATTTTTGTTCATTCCCTCTAATATAATGGATATACATTTACTACAATATAAAATAATACTACAATTATATTATTTTCGGTATAACTCAACATTTTGTGAAACGTAAGATTTTGGTGAAATATGTTATTGTGTGTTGAGTACAGTATCAGACAAATCATCCCATTTAACATAAAATTAATATCTTCATCATAAGTATTAATAGAAATCAAAAAGTATTATTCTATAAATACCTGGGTCATTACATCATTCCCCCCTTTTGGGAATTGCGTCCTCACAATTTTAAAATTGGGCTTAGAAACTTCATTGAAAGTCCCACATCAGAAAAAGAGTCAATAAAACTATCACATTTAAAAAAATAAAGAGAAGTGCGAAGGACACCCAAGACAACCCATATTACGATTCCATGTAAGAAATCATTGATATGGAATAGAAACTAACCATCATGTTCAGATGGAGAGTGATAGATAACATGATTAGGAGAAATTTAACCACCATTAAATCACAAACATTTGATGGGTTAAATAGTCATTGATTCCTATGTAAGAAAAGTAAATGGAAAACGTTTTTTTGTTTTAGGTTCCCTTTAACAATTTTTTGGAATTAGTTTATTATATTGACTAAGACCATAAGGAAATATACTTAATTTTAAAGTAGAGTCTCATCCTTTTAATAATTTTCTACCATAAACTCATCTTTTCTCCAAATGATGAGTATTCCAGATGACTAGGTCACAACCAAAGCGCTAGAATAAACATTTAGAGTATGACATAATCTACAAATGATTAACTATATATTTCCCATGTCTTTAGAAATCAACCAAATCCATAATTGTTTGTACGAGATCAGATAATCCCCAAAAGGACAATCCTTTATAAAAATAAATACTACTCTTCAACTCCAAAATTCAACAAACAGTACCCAATGTTCAACAAATACCATTCAATACACAATTTTCTTTAAAATTATTCAATATAATCCAAACTAAGATTGAAACCCAAAACTCAGAAGAATGTTATCACATAGTCTTCCATGAAAAATCTTAACATTTATCTCCAAATAACATCGAATAATCTTAAAGTCTCATAATGAAGTGTAATTAACCTAAATGAATATTCATTATGATAGGTTAATCATTTCCATAAATAAACCAAATATCCATATGTCCACAATAAAAACATAGATTGTTCAAAATAAAATTTCAACCATTACTCCACAAATGATATCCCATAGTATTATATTTCTCTTAAGCATATAATGTTCCCCAAAAGAGAGAACGTCTTCTAAAATAGCCTTTATCACTTAATCATGAAATCATTTTCCTATATTAAGGATATCCATTTGATAAAACATAAGTTCCCAAAATCAACTTATTCTTGATCCATAAAATCATTTAACTAAAAAGAAAAAGTCATACAAACCATAGACTTCACGTAGGCCAGTGGAAGGTTATGTGCCCTTTTCGCCCTTCGGTTGTTGGTTTGATTCCTATGGCCTTTCCAGACGCAATAGGTTTTCACCCTTTTTACGGGTCGTCATTTTTATAAAGCTCAAAAATAACCTTAGCATGTTTTTACCACAACTGTTTTCTTATTCATTTTCATCCTAAAACATTAAAACCTTAACATCTTATATATTGTCATTTTTTTCACCTCCTTATGATAAAATAAAACTATTCCCATTAGAAATGACATCATACATTGATGATAGTGTATATATGGTTTCATCATCATCTTTCTCACATAGGTAGAAGACACATTCATTAAAAAAATGATTTTGAGATCCCTAAATATAATTTTCTTCCTTCATCCAAATAAAACTTGTAAAACATGGGTTATGTGGGTGTTCATAGTAAAAGGTTTTTGGAAAATAATCATGTATGACATATAATTTCAAAACATCTAATGAAATATGATTTTTATAAAATAATCAGACCGGGTTTGAGTTGAAACTTTCAATCAATGGTAATTTTAAAATACCATAAGTATGTTTTGAGAGACTATATTGTAAAAGAAAATATAACTAGGTTTTGTAAGGGTCTCCTTCTTCAGCACCTTTTTCAAAATAATAATAAGCTTCAAAATCATGTGATAAGATAAATTTTTTTAAAATACCTTGATAATATTTACCTTTCATGAAATTATGAGAATATTGTGAAAATAGTATTTTATAAAATACCACCCATGATCCACACTAATATCAAGGTATAGTAGAGGTGTTTGATATCTCAAATGACTTCTTTCTAGTGGGTTATGTGATAAAAAATGTTTCACAATCATCAGAACATTACTTTGCAATAATTATTGCTAGCATGCCATCAGGAATAGATGGGAATGTTGTTTGAGATCCTCATTCTTCCATTCGTAACGGAATTTCCTTGATATTAAAAAGTTATAAAACAAGGATTTAACTGAAATAATAGACATATTGACTAACCATGTGTTTAACAAAAACTCATAATCCCTAATGTTTCCAAAACCGACCTCTAATACCAACTATAAGGACTTGACCTTAAAGATTACATAATCTTGAATTACGTTAATAATTATCATTGAGGATCTTTTTAGGTTTAGATTTTTAGAGAAATAGTCCATAACTATTAGATTACATCTCAAATATTTCAAAGTAGACACTTCTTCTCAGTATCAATTTTTTTCATAAAACAAAAAATCTTCAAAGAAAACAAGAGTTATTTTCCTGATATTAATATTCTTGAATTATTATTTTCCCTTACCCTTCCTTATACAACGGGAAAAAAATTTCAAAGACATGGGATAAGAATAAAAGCTCAGTAAGGGTTATAAAATAATGAAATAAAACATTAGTCCATCAATACATACAAAACATAAGCTCTTCAATAAATCACATGAAATTATATGATTTATGAATAACACGTAGAAATCATAAATCATAAAGGTAACTTGCGGCATACACAACATAATTTTGTTGTATCTTTTACAACTATATAGGGAGTTACATTTTGAATACCCATCACAATATATTCTCTAAATCTCTTAGGAGAAACCCCAATGTTTATCTCTGTCATGTTACCCAATGCATTGGAGATCTATCTGGGCTCACCCACCCTAGGTTTATAACGGAACCACCCGTATATGTAATCAATTCCTAATAAGAATAACATATTCATAACACAAAAAACAAGAATAAAGGAAAGATAAAATTTCCACATTGCAATCACAATTTATCATTTAAATATATTGATATAATTAATGGTTTTTTAAACCATTTTCAAAACCTGTTAAAACATTTAATAAATATATTTTTGAATCAAAGTGTCTCATAACACTTTGAAGATTTTGAAAGAAATTTTATTTTCAAAAAATTCATGTCTATATAAATAAATCCTTAAAACCATTTTTAAAACGGGTACATTAATGAGAAATAATTAATAGAATAAATATTTAAAGCATTTAAAACGATATTTTAGTTAGAGAGTTCCTAACCAAATGAGAGACACTTGAATACAAATAATTTAGGAAGAACATTAATCAATGCATATGATAACGCGTGAATAAATATATTCATGATATAATATGTCAAAGTGTAGTTTATACAATATATATAAGTGAATTAGTATATAATAACAAATAATTCTCAATGGAGTGTAAATTGAGACAAAGTCCCTTGAAGAGATCATATTCATTGATTAAGGACAAATCAATGACATAATTATGTTTGAAAAATAAGTATACACCCAATATAAGTGGATATAAAGAGTAAAAAAATCAAAGTTCATTCACAGATATTCACAGCACGACATAATCAATAAGTATAAGTTTAACAAAAATAATTTAATTTGGGTTAAGAAGTTCTCTTACCAAAATTCGAAAGCCTAATGACGTCGCATTATAATTCAGAAAATGAGTTTATGAGAGAGAAAAGGGTCTCTAATCACATGGAAATAAAATTTACATAAATAAGGATATATAAGAACATATCCTAACATATGAAAAAGGAAATAAAGAGACATGACATAAAAGAAGTCTTTGAATAAAAGAGTACAGTGAAAGGCTCTCTTACCAATTTGATAACTTATGAAACATACACCCTGCGAAGAATGGATCATTCAATGAAGATGTAAATACCCATTAATTAAATTATATCACAGAAATAATACAATCATGGGCAGTACATACACCACATAAAAGGAAATAGGGGCCCAGATAACATGAATCTCAAGGGAATAAAAACTGAGATGAAAACCCCTTACCTCATGTCTAACTTGACTCCTTAGTTCTTTAATCTCATGAATAATATACTAAAGTTAATATATAATTGCTTCAGAAAAGTTTTAAAATTTATCATTCTTTTTATGTCACTTATTACCACATTATAAACATTACAAAATCATTTAAATTAATAATGGTCGTTTTGTCGATATTTGGTACTTCGGTCAAAAATGGAATTCTTATAATTACATGTTGTCTATGTGGTAAACATTAGATTATATAAAAAATGATATTAACGATTTAGATATCATATATATAATATATATCTAGTATATATTTCAATTTGTAACATTACATTACATTTGGAGATAAGAAATGAAATGCACCGTTCATGGATATAGTAAGTCGTACGTACGCATGAATGCTACTTTCAATTATATTTTGTATACAATAGAATTAAAACATAATGACTAATAGGTATATTATAATTATAGATTAATATAATATATAATTTCATTAACTCCATCCTGTAAATGTTCCATGTATGGCATGAACGAGTAATATCACTTTGAGGGGGAGGTAGTCCACACTTCCTCAAATTAAATTATCGCATTTACCCATTATGGAAACTATAAAGGTATGATATAAATGAAAAATAAATAATAATAGAAACAATATAAATATAATATATATCACATATAAATACAGTTATATCATAATGTCCACCATTAGAGGTGGTAGGAGAAGATTGAACAATCCTCATTTCATGAGGCGTTAGTTTGCCATCCAGAGAAACAATATGTTATTATCCATTAGACGGAGGTGTGTGTAAGTTTAGTTCGAATACTTATCATAAAAATTACCTAGTATATTATGAATATTGGAGTTTTTATGTGAAAAAATAATAATAAGGGAATAGCGAGTGAATAATTAAAATAAAAGAAGAGAACTTGAGGGAAGACATTGCCTTTAAACCAGGTAACTTTCTTTGGTTTGACCCTAATGGCTTTTTTGATGTTCCTAATGCCTATATGAAGGCTTCAATATGTAAGACAGGTACATTTAGAGATTATTTGGGCAGATATTGGTTGATCTACGAGGCTTGAGAGGTATGAGTAATGGGTTAGAGTTGATGGCTTTTTATAAGAAGGAGGAGGGGCCCTCTAGGAAAGTTTGAAAGTATTATATTATTATAAACTTATTTTCGGTTTCAAAAGGTAAAAAACGTATTAAATATAAATATAACATACATATAAGTAGAAATAAAATCATCCAATAATAATTGGACCGTTTTTAGATATTTTTAAATCCTTATCTTTTTTATTTAATCCTTTGTTAACATATTTAACTTTTACCATGTCCTCTTTTATATTCATGCTATATTGTTAATATATTTTATATAAAATTACAAGAGACAAAAAAATGGAACATTTATTACATTTTTAACGTTATTTAATCCATTTGGATTAATCTTATATTTTTGGATTATTTTATCATTTAATAAAATAATATTCCTTTTTAAAAACTCATTTATGTCAATTTATTAATTATTCATACGAAGACTTTTAAAAAAATCAATAACAACTTGATTATTTATAAAAACCATCATTAATTAAAATATAACAAGTTAAAATCATCTATAAAATTATTTCATGGAATAAAAAGTTTCAAAATAAATTTATTTTAATATTTATAATATCATTTATGAGAATCCTTTATTAATGAAGCTATTATAGAATTACCATTGTGTCATAATTAAATTTATTTATTTAAAGTATAAAAATTATAAATAAAATGCCATGATGTAGGAAATAATTTTAGATTTAAAATAAATATTTTTATTTAAATATGTCACTTATATAACCCTATATACAACTGTTTTACTAAAAGATATATGTTTATGTTATTTTTGACTTTACATTAAATTAATTAATATAAAGATTCGTTATCACTCCCATGTGGCTCTATGTGGTCCCAAAATAGACCCATGGATTCCCTTGGTCGGAAATATCTCATCAAATAGGTTTAGAACTCGTTTAAGGGTAATTTAATATTATTATAATATTATTTTTCACCCTTAGTTACCTGATTTACCCTTTAACCATGGTAAATAAAATATTTAATGAAGTAAATATTCATGATGTATAAAAATAAAAGTTATCTATTTACACAATTTATACCTCCTAGTTCCAATTATGGGATCAATTTTTCCAAATTCACATCACAAAAGTGGCAAAAATGAATTTAAAATTAATTCCTGTTTTCAAAACAAAAAACATGTTTTGGATAAATAATAACTATCAAAAGATTGACACTTTTTTATATCCAATTTCAAAGTGAAATTACTTCCAAAGATCATAATTTGATTAAAATATAAAAATATAATCTAAATACACTTTAAATCCAATTAAAATGTTAATTTAATCATATAAATAAATTATATTACAAGGCAGTTTTGAATTAAAATGCAGTATTTTGCACTATTCATTAAAAAATGAACTTTATCAGAAAAATACAAAAATTTCATCAAAAGTAAATTTTTATGTCCAATTAATAAAGGATACTTTTAATTTTTCAAATATAACATATAAAAATGAAAAAAATTCGATTTAAAAAGGGTTCACCATTGAAAGGCGGTAAATCGACCATTTAAAGAATACTATAGAATTTATGCGTAAAATTGGATTCATTAAAATTCTAAAAATCTAAATTTTATTAGATAAATGTAAAAACATTTAAAAAACATGTGTAATAATATTTTAGTTAGTTATGTTCATTCCTTCCAATACAATGACTATACCTTAACTACCATTTAAAATAATAATAATATTATATTATTTTTCAGTATAACTCAATGTTTTGTGCAATGTAAGATTTCATAGAAAAATGTTGATTCATGTTGAGTACGGTATCTGAAATTATTTATCCTTTACATAAAATTAATATCTTATTCATAATAATATATAGAAATCCAAAAGAATTATTATATAAATTCCTTGGTCGTTACACTAAGGTAGATAATGGTTAATTTGTAGGGATGAAAAAATGATTTATATGAGTAATGGTTTTTATGTGGAAAACTATGAATTCTTTTTCTTTTGTTGATGTTTTTGCACTATTGTGAAATATAATCATTTATGTGTGCTTATTTTTTTTGTAAAAAACCATAGAATTAGTCAAGGTAGAATGATGTGGAAGATGGACAAATACTGTGTACATATTTTTTTGTGATGGACCAATGTAGGTATGATTATTTATGGTGTGGGAAAAGAATGTGGTGTACCTAAAAATGGAATGATGATATTACATGGTGGATAAATCAAATGATATGTGTAGGGAACAAGGTTTATTCTCTAAATGTTCGTGATACCCTACTATAATGATGGGTATGTGTTCCTGGTGAAACCTAGGTGAGGGAAATATATGTAGGGATAAGGGAATTAAATTGACATAATTTATCTATAAATTAACATATAGACTTATGGTTAATAAGTGTAAATGTGGTGATGATATATGGTGGTTCATTTGTGGATACATGATATAGTTTTAATACAGATATGGTTGGGATGATAAGGTAGGTGGATATTTGAAGATGGTTTGTGGTTGATGTGGATATAATATCACATTCCGGATTAAATAGAGATTGGATCATCTATTTTTTTCTAACTACTTATAGTTAAGTGGCTCTTCTGAATGTTAAGAGTAGTGATAGAATGTATTGGTATTATAGAATTAATTTATGGGGTTATGTTTATGTAATTTTGTTTTCTTGGTTGTTCCTGGCGGTTTTATACAATATTGTTGTCGAAGTGGAAGGAATGTTTTGGATTATAATTATATGGTTGTTTCAATCATGACTGGATGATAATGACAACCTCTCTTTTATTTCCATGATTAAAAATTTTTCTACCATCAACTATGTTATGACTCTTTTTCTTGGTTTACTGCCACTCATGTCTGCTCTTTAATTTTTATAGCCTGCATATGTTGATTCTGATGGATGAATGATCATCCCAAGGGCCCCTATAGAGCTTACCCACCAGTGTTTTAAAATTGTGTGTAGGATGATCAAAACAATATTAGACCTAGTTTCCATGTAACTTGGATGAATTTGATGGATGGATTAATTATTTTAAACTTTTTATACATATATTCTCTTTTTCTTAAACATTTGACATGTTTTTATAATTTGGTTAAATGAAATTTATCTAAGGATGGAGTTTTAATTGGTACTGATTAATAGATCCCCTCTTACCTAACGGTTACACACTATTTGTGTCCATAAAACTACATAAATTATATTTCAATTTAATTTTAAAAGAAATATTATTCTCATGTTTTGAGGAAAACTAATTATTCATTTCATATTGATCACATCCATTAATCAACTATTCAAGAGAATATATATATGTGTAGAATATGAAATAATTTTTATTCAGAAGTTAGTGAAAATAATATTTTTCTATTTATTTAAAAAATAATGTAATGATATTTATTTAAATAAACCATCATTATTAAAGGATTTATAAAGGTTTAGGATGATTTATGGAATGAGATAAGGATTTCGTGGGGATTATATACTTAATAACCATTAAATAAATATTACATTATTTTTTCATGAAATAATGTTTATATTATCAATGAGTATTTGAAACATTAAGAAAATGATAACAATAATAATAATAATAAACATTGGGTTTGCTTAGAATTTTTAGAATATTTAAGGTGCATTTTGTAGAAAATTATTTTCTAACCTATGTATATAAACCTGATTATATCATTTCTTGGGTTATAGATCATTTTTCACAACTAATACCCTATAAATAATTTGTCCAATTCTAGAGAGATCATCCTTAATAACACTCACCTGAATAGAGAGAATCAATGATTCACATCCATGTTTTTTCTCGAGAGAATAAGATAGAATGATCAAATCATGGAAGGAAATCTTGTTATGATCAATGACAAAAATTCATGTTGTTATAACTATTTATGCAAGAATTATATGATTATACAATGATGTTCTGAGTTTCGTGGAGCAACTATGGATTACCGCTTAAGGGAACCCACCCATGGATCATTCATGATAATTAATGTATGAATAAATAATTCAAAATATTTGATAAGGAAGAAAAAAGTAGAAGAAAATTTAAATAATGAATTTTATAGTTAGTTATAAATTATATTGTAATGATCACTCCCTTGAGGATTTTGGGGGTTTATATTCATCAATTTGTGAGGATTTATCTAGTGAAAACAATGAAATACATTATTTATCATGAGTTCAACCACATCCTACATACTCTAGAAAAATAATATGGTATAAAAGTGGTGACATATGAATTTATAAACCTTTATTATTTATGGATCTATTTATACTTTAATTGTTAAATTTTAACTTCATGTTTTTCATTCATTAATATGAATTTTGAGAAAATGTGATTTTATAATTTCATATGACCAACAACGGACTAAGAGAAAATATTGAATGCTCAAATATCTCATCAATAAGTGGATATGATTTATCTAGATAACATAGATTCATGATGTGTTACTTAAAAGTACACAATTTATACCTATGTTCACCACATTAGTACAATTTGTGAAATTATAATTATATATTGTTAAAGAACAGAATGTAATATCATTACATGTTTTTTATTGATTGGTAAGATTTCATTGGAATTTATAGGCTTACATGGTGTGTGTATGGTGTACACATTGTGTACCCCCATATTTTTTCTTATGTGAATATTGGATGCCATGGGGTCAAATTACAATAAATTTAATTAATACACATTGAGTAAGGACTGCCAACCAAGAAACTAGATCAATATGTGATTACATATATTGTACATGGATTAAATTATATATACATCATATATTTATTTTAAAAATAAACATTGAGTCTGTAGGAGTGTGACACTGATGACTGGAGAATAGTGTATACAACATATAGTGAGTTGTACATAGGGTGAAACTTGTGGCTGACCACACATACTATATGTTGAGATCCATGATATAACTGTGTGACATAGTCTTATGTAATAAATATTAATTTATCGGAAAAAATGACACAACATGTAGTAGGTGTACTCACCGTGTGATGTGGTTTAAAAGATAAAATACACTATGAGTGTTTTGGAATGTTATCCAGAATACTAAGTGTTATTTTATTAGTTTTTTATGATTTTGAATATACATTCCATATATGGTCACCATTTATACCGTGCAAATCCTATGAATTTGAATTTGTATACATCTCAAATATTAATGGATTGTCATGCAGTCAAAAATGCTGAGCTGAATACTCATACTGACTCACTAAACTATACATCATGTAATATCCCAACACACTATGTATGCTGCATTCCATAAAAGTAGAAAATTTATAATAAATAACATACATATCATTTTCATATATCATGTGAGTGATAGTACATACTATATGAAGCATAAGGGTAAATTCAATGTCGTCTCCATTACATGTTGTGTGAAATTTGAGAGATAATTTAATACTTCCTCCAAGGATACACACTGAGTTCTATATCTAGAAATGATGTGTACATTATAATTTTAAACTAAAATAATTTAATTAATATATTTAAAATTAATGTGGAAAAAAATATTTGGTTCTATTTAGATGACCACATAAGATAATGTTAGTAATTAATTAATAAGTTAACTTAGTTATATATTTGGGAATTGTATACTAATTAATTATTGAATAGAAGTGAATGATATCAAGTTTTAAATTAATATTTGTTTTATGAATGGAAGAATATAATATTGAAAAAACAATTTATGTGATTTATTTAATTTAATTTAATTATTATTTATTATGTTTTATTATAATTATTATTAAATTAAAGTGATAGTCTCTATATCACTCCATCCACTTATAATGTATGGGCCTAAATGTCCACAATTTCTTTTATATAACCCCATATCCCTAGTTCCACTCAATTATGAGTGTGTAAATGTCACAACCCGTCCTCGGGGCCCGTGCCGTTACTACCCCAAGCTCGCCTTCTATAGGCCAGGGGCTGGAAACTAGCACCAAAGGTGTAAATCCTGATAAAATGGAAGGAATTTCCTTTATATAAGTAAATAATCACAACAGAGTATGCAAGCTGAACTAAACACTAAGTAAACTGAGTACAAAAGTAAGTGTTTGAAAGTAAATGGGCCAAAATACAAACCCAACTGAAAGTACAGTACAACAGTATAGAAAGTACAGCTGCAGTAAGGTAATCCATCAACCTTTGAGTCGTCCTCCGGATATCCCACCAAAAGGGTGGGTACAGATGGTCTCCTCATCTCCTCAGGTTCGGCCGTCTGCTCCGTGTACGTCCCTCCATGTGGTCCACCTCGAGGTACCATCCTTCTCCACTAGACTCCACCTCGATCAGTGCTGTATGTCGTCTGAATCAACTCAACGTAGTGCGGGCGTAGCCCGTGAAGGGTGAGTATACGATACTCAGTAGGGACCCCAAGACCCCCGAAGGTCTCCCAGAATCCACAAAGGAAAGATACAACACAAATAATCAACCAAGTATACTTAGGTATATGCCCATACATATACCAAAGTCATCAATTCCAATTATGCGCAAACTCATGAGCCCAAGTACAACGCAGTCCACACAGGAAAGCACAACTCAGTCCACAGAGGAAAGGAAGTCAATCACATCGATGATAATGACTGAAAGTAAAGACTCAACTCACACAGGTATACTACTCATGAAGTGGGGTGGAGATGATAGATATAGCCTCTAAATCTTCTCCCCTACCAAACCCACGTAGGATCGAAGTACAGAAGACATCGCTGCCAAACCCACATAGGATCCATGTATAGTCGTCATCACTACTGAACCCACGGAGGATCCAAGTACAGTCGTCCTCGCTGTCGAACCCACATAGGATCCAAGTACTGTCGTCATCGTCGTCGCAGTCACAGCCAGCTCTAGGGTTCTCACACACAGCATGCTCAATTCCATGAGGGTCCGCTCCATGAGCCAAGGGGGTCGATACATCATCTTTCATGAAGTCCATAGTTGATTTATCCCAAAGATCCGGCTCATCAAAAAGAACTCTACGAAATTGACAACGCGTCAATCAGATGCCCTGTCTGAGAGATATTGGATTTTCCGTTCCAGGGGCCCGGTTAGAAATACAAAAGTTTCTAACCCGGTTGATATCCAAATTCATCCTAAACTCACACAGAGTAATGAAAAAGGGCCATCTAGTCGAATGAGTCCCAGTGCCGCAGACGGTGTGTCGATCGAATGCCCGGTCCATAAGTTTTTCATCTTTAAGTGAATAATGGGCCTGACCCATTTAGCCTCGTGGGTTTACGGGTCGAGTTGACCCAGTTTGACGGGTCTGACCCAGCAGGGGTGTTGGACCGGTCTGAAGAATTACAAAACATGGCCCAAAGGGGTGCGGCCCGACCTGAAGTGGTGCGGCCCGACCCGAAGTGGCGCGGCTGGGCCCGGCCCGGCGGGGCACGGGTCGGCCCGACCCGGTGTGGCCCAGCTCACCTTGACCCGGCGCGGCCCTGCTCGGCCCACCCCGGCGCGGCCCGACTCGGCGCAGCGTGGCTTGGCCCGGCCTGGCGCGGCCCTACAGGCTTGTCCGGCTGGCCGAGCGGCTTGGCCGAAGCCGAGCAGTTCCAGGGGGGTGGCGCCCCCCGGGTCTTATGCTCCGGCTGCACCAGGTGGCGCCACCCTTCCCCGAAATGGCCGGCTAGGCCGGCCGGTCTTCTGTGTACGTGCCCCGCATGGGCGGGCCACCGGTCCTCTAGTGAAACACCCTCCTAGCAGCGCAGATCCACTTCACCCGGCCGACCGAAGGGCCGACCGATTCCTCCGTCGAAGCGGCCCGTGTAGCGGGTCCCAGTTCTTACCGCACAACCGGCACGATGGTGCTGGTTCCCTTCGTCACGTTCCCTGTATGGCTCAATGGTGCCATGTTTCATTCGCCACCATTTTCTAATTCTGAAATAATAAATGAGAACATCATAGGGTTGTCGGACTGTGTTCGTTCGGCCCACACCCTCCACGTAAAACGATAGCAATCGTCCAAGGTAAATGAGATGCTCAATGAAAAACCAAAGAAAAATGTTAATTCATTAAAATTGAACTTAACCCCTAGCTCAAAATTGATGGCGTACGTCGGGCGTCGCGGAAGATGTCTTCGCGAGGTGTGGTTTCGAAGACGACGTTGGCATGCGACCAAGGATAGAATGGAGTCTCCACAGTAGTTGTAGAGAGAAGAAGGAAAGGCACGTCGTCACTCTTTGTGGTGACGATGTTCTTCATCGAAGAGATGCTGTTCTTCATGGGAGGATGATGTTCTTCGAAAGAGAAACATCATTCTCCTTTTTACACAAGTGCTCCCACCAATTTCTCCCAACCCAACATGTGCTAAGGTAAAATAATAGACTAATGCTATTATTTTATTAACACAAGTAATTTAAATTTCAAAATTCAAAACACTTAATCAAATTAATTAAAGTGGTTGAATTATTTAAATTAATGGGTTTGCGAGTGTTAAAGAGGGAGAGAGAAGGAGGTGAGTGGTCTCACATTCAAGGGGAGTTAACAAAATAAATAAGGGGGTTTATGAGAGTTATGAAAACATGAGGGGTTGGGGCTCCTGTGGGCCCAACCTCACATTTATCCTCACATGGGTAGTTAGGATGTTAGTGGGTCCCGTCCTAACTTCCCCATGTAGGTTATAACCACTTATGATATAAAAATAAAATTGTCCCACAATTTTATTCACCTCTCAATTAATCCACAAAAATTAACTTCTTCTCCCTTGCAAACGAATCTTTGGTAAAACTCATCTTTAGCAATTACCGGCGCTGCGAGTTCATCGGTGCCCTCAGATTTCAATTCCGAGCACCGGTTCAAAAAATAGAAAAACCCGCTCATTCGGTCACTGAACGTACCTGAGAAAAACTTCGAAAAATTATTATGGGCAAACCGGGCCTCAGAATCAAGTGACGTCAAAAGCCACAGACTCGTAAAATTCCAAAGTATTTAAAAAAAATTACCTTGAAATTTACAGGTATTTACAGTAAAAATATTTTAAGGAATGAGATCCTTAGTTAGTGAATGTTGTTCCTGGTAGATCTATGGTGAAACAAATATATGAGATTCATTTGTATACAAGTGAAATGTTTTGACTCCATTTAAATTTGGTTTAAGGAGTTATTCCCCTATTGTGAAAGGATAGTTTATCAACCTATAGATAAACTGAACCACAAATAAGCTCGAGATCAATCCAAAAACACTCACAAATATATATGTATACACATTTTATCTAGCTCATGGAGATTTAGTTATGTTTATTATATTCTTAATTGTGACCCCTAGTAACAAATGAATTAATAAACATGTTAGATGGAATAGAAAAAGTATTTTATTCATAAAAAAATTATCATGAAATAGTGAAATAATTTTTTAATATATGATTAATATTATAAATATTATAAAATGATAAAATGAGGGATATTTATGCACAAGATAAAAAATAATCAAGAAAATATTATGTTGGTATAACCGTTTACTAACCAAGTTTAAATGAAATCATAGTTTAAATTACTTGTCTACCCTCCATCAGGGTTCTTTTAATTGTTAGGGTGTTGTAAAAAAATTTACTCTATTAGCATAACCATGTTAAAATAATTTGTTGATTTCATCAACAATATTTACGTAACTAGTATGAAATTGTTAACAAAATCAGAGTCCATGACATTATGATTATGGATTCCACTAAATAAATCAAGGAACTATGAGTTAATGACGTTGGAATGATAAGCCTACCAAAATAACATGTTGTAACTTATTAGGCCTCTATTTCTATTTTGAGAAGGGATATATGGATCTTTAACACTAGAATTTTCAAGTTATCGGGTATTCAAAATCTAATAATAAGGGATATTGGGATTTAATATAATAGTCGATGACTAATAATTAAAATTAATTACCTTAGTTTATCATTGAAAATATAATTACTAAAACCTAATTATATATTTTTTATATAAAATCACTAGAAATAAATTCTTATCTTTTTAATTTTAATACATATTGGAAAAATAGAATCAGAGCATCAATAGTAAATTCCATGAGTGGTATAAATACATTCACATTTTATTACACAATAATAAGAAGTCTTACATGTTGGAATACCCTATTTTTGATGATCATTATAAGGAGGTGAGTGAGTAAGATCTCTCTATATACCTAAATTACTCATATTATGTGATTGATGTACAATGTTTTCTGTCATCATCCATGTCTAGATATCTTTAGAAGATGCATAAAAAAATAGGATGTATACACCATGTTGTATCAGATTTGTGATCTCTATCATAAGAAGGCTAGAATAGAGTATTTTGAGATATATAATGTACTCTTTATAAGAAATAATGATGAATTATCACTAACAAAACCTCATAAATTTATTGTGATTTTATATATTGAGTTCTTGTATATATTTTATTTTAAGATACCTGATATGTTGCACACTAACTTGGAACTTGACTCACTCCATTAGAGATTCTCAAATTTTATTATTATTTATAATATAAACTATATTTTAATGATTCCCCAAGATCATATAGCCATTATTTTTCAATTAGATGAAGGTATGGGGTATTAGAAACTAAAAGTCATTATAGAGATAATGAGTAATGGGAAGGAGAAATTCCCAAGGTATACTTCAATTTCCAAGTCTTCGGAACACCACACATGAAATATCTAAAAGTAGGTTAATGAATATGATTGAAAATGGGTTTTTGTGTGTGGAAAGAATGGAACCTAGAAGTAGAACCCCATAACAATGAGGAATAAAGGATAAGATTAAGGTGTGTTTTTTTAAATGTAACCTCTCCAAATTTACAAGATGGGTGTTATAAACAAAATTTATTTCTCATAATTTTATCTGAATACAAGATCCATAAATATTCAATAAGGATTATAGTGGTTAGATTTATCATGATGCTACTAACAGAGAACTATTGGTTACCTTATAAATATGATACTACCAAAATACATTACTTATGATTTTGATTTTTATTTTGAAGAATAAGATATTCAATCCATGTGTTATGAAAACCATTATATCTTTTTCTATTTTTAAAATGAATGTATTGTTATTCATTTTTTGTAATAAAATATTATAAATTCATAAATATAATTTTTTATGGTATTACACATCCTAATATTATACATTATATAATATAATATGAAAACAAATGTAGGAAATTAGTAATGAATCAATTTATGATGACACACCCCACACGTCAATTATGGAAACACTGAATCGGTCTTGAATAAAATTAGTGCCTAAAAAATATTTATTAATAAATGTATTTAGATTATTTAGAACTAAAACCATTTTAAATATGAAAAGCTTATTGGAAAGGAAAAATAACATAACCAATATTTGGTGTAATGGGTGAAAGGGTTCTATAGATTATTTAATTGGTTTTTAAAAAAGTATTTAGAACTTTTCTAGTTGAATCTAAAGATGGAATTTCATACATCATAACTATAGAATCCCACAAGTTCTTAGCTGGTCCTCTGATCATATAGGTTTTGAACTTGACCCTCCACCCTAGAGGCATCACCAACTACAAAAGTTCATCTGCATATACTCCAACCAATTCTAAACCATCTGTAGACCACCCTCACACTGAAATAGTGATGGGTGATGCAAATAGAACTCTTGATTTAGATTATACGTAAATGGTTATGCTCCATGATCACCCGTGTCGATACCCTGGATAACTCGTATGAGGCTCAATCATAGTTGGTCATCGATCCATGGCCCAAACGCTGTAAGATCTAGAAGCTACCTGATTTTCACTAGAATCTGATCTTGAGACTGTACCTATAGCTGTAATTGTGGCATATGATTTTCTTGACCCTCAAGGGCATCAACCTGATCATTCCACTACATCACTAATCCATCACCTACATTCCCCTCCATCTGAGCCTTCTAGGAGGAATATTCTTAATAATATCACATTTTCAGAAAACACACACACACACACACACACACACACACATATATATATATATATCACACAGATAGGGATAGTGAAAAAGGAAACACATCCTCACTACCCTTACCCTTTCCTTCTGTAGCCCTGCCACATGACATCCCATCCACATGACCTCCTTACCACCTCATCATATCGAGGTATCAATATATACCCTACACCTTTCCCGTCCTAACAACCAATGTTGGCTTAAATAGATGACCCCATCCCACAACTATGTGATCAAAATCACCCCATTTCATAGTACCTTCCATCAATTATAATATCCATGACCATTTTAGTTATCACATGAAATTTTTATTTATTTTACATGGTGTATTTCACTTCACCATGCATTTTATGTCACATGAACACAAGAATATTTAAAATTGAATCATTCTATCATGTGCCTATGGAAAAAAATATACATCACAATCACACCATACCCTAGTATGCCCGGGATCCAAATAACCCTTACCCATCCAGGCTAATGGAATCATATCATAATAATAACCATCACATTTCAAATAGGACACTGTTGGTGAAAATCAATTCAACTGTAAAATGATAAAAATTGAAGGAAAATTCCCAACCATGGTAACATGGTATGCCCCTGCAACATGGGGTTGCAGGAACCCATGCATGAGTTATAAAAGTATTTATGACCACATCTTATACTCCATTCTACAATATCCCAAAATTTAATACTATAATAAATGTAAAGAAGAATAAATATCATCCTCATTAGTGACTAATAGACAATTCTACTAAATTCCATTCACGAACTGTTGTGATACCACTTTTAGTATCCGCAACCCAATTAGACACCTGGACAATGCTATCTGACAGGGTTTCACTAGCCTTACGCACACCTCCCCTAATTCCAAAGACTTCTGACTTACATCAAGAGATTAATAAGGGATAGCTGGAAGGCTGTACTCTCTGGGGAAGATATAAAACTAGTATAAGTAATAATATATAACATTTATTGGAATAAACAAGAATCAACTGACTCGAACCAAACCCACCAATGGTGGAAACAAACATCATTTAAATAAACAATGAAAACATAGTAAAATAAGAAACATAAGAGAAGTAATCCTTCTAACATACAACTTGTAGCAACAAAACAAAACCATCTGAATATTCATAACAATATAAGTCATACATTATAATAATAATGAAAGGGGTCCCAAAGGTTGTGCACTACAGATATATACATATATCAAGTTTCGTGCTAAAAAGATGGAAATCATAAACTCCATCATGGAATGAACTCAGGGTCACGTGCAAATATTCCATGGAACACTTCCAATATGAACCAACTCCTGAATTTGATCCCTTAACATAACATGAATACATGAAGTCTATATGAGACCCAAACGGACCATTTAGGGTGTGAGATTGTATCTTAGTAGGATACCACACAAGTGTTCATACCAAACATGAGTATTCAATAAGGAGTGATTTAATCCTAAAAGTAAAGGAGAACATACTTAAAAGGAATAAAAATACTTCCATATTTCTCAAAAACCATGTAGAAATTTTCACCTACTTCGGCCAATGACGAAATCAACGAGAATAAGAGGGTTCTTAGCCCATGGCCTAAAGTATTTCTGGTTTAGAAAATAACAAGTGAACCCTCAAGTTCAACCACAAAACAAGTAACCTGATACCTTGTGCCTCCTGAAATATCATGTTTCAAACTAATCACAAACACCCCAAAGGCACACCTAAGCATTGAAACCAGTTCCTCAGACCCCTTCTCTAAAGAACACATCAGATCGAAGCCTGAAATCCAAAGGTTGAATGAGATTTGTCTTCAAATAATAATCACCATTATCCCATAACACGATGTTCCATGGAATGATGATCTCCATCATCCAAAAGTAATTCCTAGCCCAATAGCCTCAATATGATGAGCATCATCCCCCAACTGATAGCCTCATTACTATCAACTGAAGGATCCACACCTTCCACGTGGATTAATATGGTAATAACCACCAAAAATTTCTCTAACCCACACTATTTTAGTACTTTACCCACATTATTAGTCAAAACTACCTCATCAAGGAGTCAACAAATGTGAACAAGGCTCAAATCGGTGATTTGGACAACACGATTGAGAGACTGTCTACAAATCAATTCTTAATCCATATCAACCAGTACCTATTTCCCCTATGCCCTCATTTATCAAAATCTAATGACCATGCCATCCAAAATCATCATAATTTATTCCCAAAACCCAATGGACTCACCACCTCAATCCTACATCTACGACGCCCAACCAATTGTCAAAACCATCTATGAAAATCAAGGTAATTCCCAACTGGTGATCCCATCACACATGTAACCTTAAAAAATCCCATATAGTGTTCTTATCAACTCAAATACTAATCTCTAATTCCACCCCACACATTGGGACACGACTATCATGACCCCATGGGTTATAGTAGTATATCACAAGAATTTTATATATTCAATTCAATAGTAATTAAACAAGATATTCAATGTATCTAAATTTCACATCTACAATCCAATAAACTACTCAATTTGAAACAAATAATTCAATTTAATACAATTGAATTGGAAAACATTCAATCAATTAATGATTTAAACAAACCTGAATTGATTAACAAAATCAAATTTCCAATTCAATTTAATATAAACAATGCCCCTTCCCAAAATACCCAATGAGCGATAACCTCAAACCAGGACTCCCACGAGAAAATAAGGGAAGGTCATACCCAAAGACATCCCATATGATTATATGAACAATTTAATAACAAGAAACATGGGTCTCAAATTATAACCAAATCATGATCAAAGTTACACCTCCCAAATGTATTAAAAAACATAGTAAGGTATGAGCCACCTACCATGGACTCATAGATGTTCGTACATCCAATATTGAGCTCTAAATTTATGTGTATTGGAAGATATTTTAGTTTATATCGTGTGTCCTGGAAATAGGTTAAAATTGTTTGGATGGATTTGGTGATATATGGGGTGAAAAAAAGGAAGAAAAGAATGATGGGTGTGATAATCCTTACCGAGACGCCTCAAATGAACCCTATAGCAACAAAAATGGAGCACCAATGGAGGGATGGGAGCAATTAAAGTGGAAGAGTGAAATAGAGGATCCCTCCACTACTACACACGACCATGAAAGGAGAACTAAGAGAAAATATGAAAAAGGTGGTAGGGGAAAATTGTCATTTTTACCAAAAAAATATTCCACATGGTTTGACCTCATGGTTTTCCAAACTGTTCACCAATCATGCGTGCTACAGTGCAAGGGTACTAGCTCTATGGAAGTACCCATGAGGCTCACTCCACAATTTTCTCTCTCCACATTAAAACTATGAAATAAACCTATAAAAATAGATGAGGTGTCCACACGACCATGTTCCTCCCTACACATTTTACCCAAACTGTGTGGTAGTTCAAAATAAAATGACATGGTTAACTGGATGGGGCCACACAGTGAAACCCAAACCATGCACCTTGATGTGTAATTTCTAAATAGGTTATTCACCCTCCAATGGTCCTAAAACTATTTCCAAACAACCGAGGCACTCTCCAAGCCATTATAGTCATGTAATAAAACAATTAAATCATTAAGGGACTCTCAGATTTTGATTCTAATCAATGAAAAAGAAAAAGGCACAACCATTGATTGAAAAAATGAAAAAAGTATTGGTTTTAAACCCGATCCAAAAAACCATGATTTTAGAATAACTTCTACCAAATACATTATTATATATGAATGCATCTACCTAATTTTGTTTAGTTATGAATCCTTTAATAAATTTATGGAGTCCATGATTGAATCATAAAATCATCTTTGAAAGAAGATATATAAGTTTAGATTAGATCATGGCTGAGAATGAGATTGCATTGACTATCTCATGGATTTTGTTATTCTTTCTCAACTCATTCTTCTTTATACCCCACAATGTAATTGTGTAGGTAAAAGGAGGTACCAAATATTTCTAGACTATGAGAGGGTAATGATGAGTTATGAAAGCCTTAAATAATGTTTTTGGGGATACAAATTAGAGGTTTTGGCCCTATATTAAACTAAATTCCAATGAATAAGTTAAATAAAATTCAGTATGATTTAATCAATGAGATATTATTTATTCCATCACAGAGTCACTTTTGGGGTTGAATAGTTTTTGGTAAGTCCATATCTAGTAACAAAATAGAAAATCAGAGAATTATTGTTTTCTATATAGGAAATCCTAATAAAATAATGATATATTATCAGTATGACGACACAAAAAGGAATCTACTAATGAAAATCCATTCATTAGCCCTTGAGAAGGATCTCATTAATGAAATGGGTACTGGAAGAATGATTTACTTCCAGGATGTTGATGCTCATGATATGTAATATTTGTCATAAGAACAAAGTATAAAAGGACCCACATAAGTGGTTGATTTGGACACTAATATTTTAGTGTAGTACCTAAGAGATTAGATTACTAGAGAGATATTTTAACATAGTCATCAACGATAATGACTCATTATTAGTTGATAATAATGGAAATTTATCATATAAAGGGGAAATAATTTTCACATATGTTGAAAAAGTATATTTTAGGAATTATAAGTTGAATTATTTATATTAGAACTAGTTTTTTTGTTTTAGTCAATCAATTAGAAGAATTACTTTTTAGGAGAAAATATGTATTCATGAAGAAAACGGATATGCAAGGTAATTTTATTACCTATAATGAATTACTTGTTGATAAGTTTTTTATACAATTTCAAGTCATATTACATAATGAAATTGTTTCATCAGTTTCTATGATGAGATTTTATGAATTCTTCATACTATAAGAAATTACCATGATTATGATATATGAAAAAAGGATATAAAAATGATTTCCTTAATATAAATAATTTGGGAGATATATATATGGAAATATGAGAGTATTTTTGAATCCAAGAGAATAAAATATGTTATACACGTGGTATAAATCCATTTATGTTTTGAAGAAACAATCCATATCATTAAAAGTTCACATTTATGAAGACATAAAGGATTTTGGATTCGTAAAGAAAAAATGCATGCCCAGTGTCTATAGGTTGTTTATTGGGAGTGTAGTTGTTTTTTCGAGAATTATATATTGATAAAACATTACTAATTTGAAATGAGATACCATTCATATAGTCTATTAAGATGTGGATGAAAAAATGTGATTTCATCAAAGACTTATGTGAAACACACTACATTCCAGGGATCACTATAATTCATTATAGATCCAAGATGAATCTTAAAAGAAGTTTATATATATATATTGACAAGATACTTAAGAAGACCTATATAGACCAATCTAATATCATATTTCTTCCAATGTCACCTGGAATATATCCATGTATAAATAAAATGTATCACCAGATAAAAGTGGGGAGATAGATGAAGACTAGGATTCCTTGCATGTTAGAAATATGATCAATCATGTATGACGTGATATATATCATGATTTAAGTGGTGTATGCCTAATCCTGGTAGAAAAATATCAATTTAGTCCAGGAGACCACCATTGGATGTAATTGACGACTATCTGAATGTATTATATGCATACTGAGGATATACTCTTGGTTTTTATAGGATATGAGAAGCTATTCATAATGGAATATATAAATGATAGTTTCTAGAATGATAAAATTGGGTTAAAATTGAATTAATGATAAGTTTCCACCCTCAATGGATTAGCTTTGAGCTAATAGACATCAATGGAGCTATTGTGAATTGATTCTATTCAAATTTCCAACTATATTAATTATTTTGATACTACTAAAGAATTTGTGTGGATATAGATTTTCATCAATGAGATTTATATAGAGCCTTGAAAATAAAGATCAAAACACATTGTATTTTCAAAATAATATTGCAATTACTCTCTCTAAGGATTCAATGCCACATTGACATAAAAGGAATATAATTCAAAAGTATCACCTCTCTGGGGATTATCTCAAAGGGGTTAGGTCCTAGTAAGTATAGTTTCTACATAGAAGAACATCAAGTATGCTTTGACTAAATCCATATCTCAAAAGAATCAGGTATATAATAAATGAGATAATAAAATAAAATTTACTGGAAGTAGAATCAAGTTCTTGTGGGAGTTTTTTTTGGAGTTTTTTACTATATAATATACTACTTTTTTACTTTTGATTACTTATATTCATGGTCTATAATATTAATATAATATATTTTCTCATGAATTTTTTCCTTCTATGTTACATAAATGTGATAGTGTCCTTTTACTTTCTATTGAATTGATAGGTCTTAAAATTTTCTCGTAATGATGAGAACCTTTATGTCTATGATTATATTATAATTGTTTTAAATGGATGGATTAAATCTACCTGATGGGACATATATGAGGGAGGTTATTAGGATTTGGAGGTTCATAAGACAATATGACTTCTCCTTGTGATTTATGTTATTTTTAATCTCCAATAGATGTGGTAATGATAATTAAACCGTCCTTAGGAATTCCACATGTTATATGCATCATTGGATATTCAAGTATAAGAATGAGTATATTGGATATTAGACATGATATTTTTATTAATCTATATCATGAGTCATGTACTTATATGTATTGAAAAAAATATGAGGACATATTCCCACAAAGGTTTAGGATACATTGGGTGCATCATAGCTGATATGATATTATAAGATAAGTCAACAAAATATTTATCCCTTATAAGTTAACTGAAATAAATATATTAGATAATTTTATTGTAATGAAACAATATGATAGAGTCCATGTAAATGGAAATTTTAAGAAAAATAACATTTTTAAATGTTAAAAAAAAATAACATGTATATAGGTTTCGGAAAAAAGTAATTCAACCTTCATGAAGGAATATTTAGACAATGAAATTATATAACATAATGAGTTTTCATCAGTGGTTTTCCTTATTGCGACATTAAAATATTTCTCTATGGGTGTCTTAACAAGTTTCTACATTGTGATCATATAATTTTGGAATGTTAGAAACATGTCACTGAGAAAAAGGAGTACTTTGTCAAAATATATGTGTATTAAAAAACATAATTTAATTCTATTATAATTAAATTTAAAATTTAATATTATTCAAAATTTACAATGAATAATAATTATTCTTGTAATATAGACTGCATATATTTAGTTAGTAGTTATGTTGGAGAATATATATAAATATTAATGAGTTCAATATTAAAAAAATTATTCGTGAGTTAGTGAATATATTATTATTTTTATTAATATAATGAATAATGAAATGATATTTATCTCAATAGATAGTAAATTTTCAGGGATTTAAAAAAATCAAGGAGGATTGATGGACGCCGTTAGGGGTCTACTTTGAATGATATATTTAATATCAGTTAAATAAGTATATTTTTTAATTTAATAAACAATATTAAAATTATCCTCAAGTGTTGCACACCTTGTGAAAATAATAATACTACCATCACTGTTTTTTGATTTGTGGAAGCTTAAAATTAAGTGAATGGTTAATGGAAATTATGAAATACCTTATTCTATGACCTATGTATATAAACATTATTATACCATTTAAAGGGTTATAGATCATTGTGCACAATAAATCCTCTCAGGAAAATTCTATTAGGAATATGGAGAACATTATGAAGAGAACTCTTAGGAACAAGGAATATTAATCCTCTTCCCCCTATAAAGTCTCAAAAGAGAGAAATAGGGATTCCTTCGGTGATAAATGGACAAAAACTCTAGTTGATAGAATATCTGCTTCTAGCACTCATAAATGACTTGATGACGTACCGTGGTTTTTGTTGAGTGTGTAGATTATTTCTAGGGGATTCTACACAAGAATCAATTTTCATGATAATTATATAATAATAATTTTCAACTGATTCAACAAAAAGGAAAGACTTGTAATCAAAGGTAATTGTTGATTAATTAAAATATTTATAAATTATATGTGAAGGATCCTATATTTGAAGATTTTGTGATTCCTAATCATCCAGTTCTAAGGATTTATTTAAATAATACGATGAAAATAAATTTTTGGGAATGGGTTTCACCCCATACACTACAACATGAAACCATCATAATACATCATAGTGTGAATTATTTTAAATAATTTGAAGGAAGGAAAGAATATAAATAGAATATATATGGTTCTTTGAGTTAAAATATAACAAAAAATATGATTCATAAGAATATTTCATTCAATGATATATATAACTATACCTTGAAGAGTATCAAGGGAGGTTACATAATTATATTAACTTCAAAATTAAATATTATACATAAGAAACATTCATATCATGGGAATTTTGGCAAAATCATAAATAGGAATTGGTATATTTTACTAGTTATTTCAATTTAAAGATGTTGAAACCATTGAATATTATCACGCCTAAATGGGAGAAATGAGAGAATTAAAAGGATGAAATATTGGTTAAGATAATTAAATGGAACATGGATATGAGAACCTGGAAATGAGAACAACATATATAGGTTTTTGGTGGATAAAGAATGGATCACATCCAGGTATAGATGGTTACATGAAGACAGGTTTGAAAATCATTATGAATTAAAGAATCATACCAATATCATTGATGGGGTTTTAAAATATGATCGTATAATATTTTTTTAATAAAAAATTTGATATTTTAACAATCCATTAATAATGTTGTGAAAAAATAATACCACAATGTGATAGATATATCAAACTATATGGAAGATAAAAATAATTATCAGGAAAATTTAGGGAAATTTACAAGGACAAATATAGATAAATAAAACGGAATATTGAATAAAATTTGAATGCATGTTTTTAAAAACATTAATAAATTTTTTATACTTCACATTATTGTGGAGTATTTTGAAAATTAAAATTTACCCAACAAATTGATTTCAAATTTTGGTGTGGGGAATTCTATAAAAAACTGCACGGAATAGTTTTGGAAATATAAAGAGACATATTGACATTCATGGTTCTCATAAATTAAAATTATATTATATAAATTATTATTGTTTTCTTGGCCATATCTAATATTTGAAGGAATAATGATTTAATTTTGTAAGAGTTTTATTGAAATATTTGGTTGTTGAAGGAGAAAAATAAGAACATTCAATAATGGAATTTTCTTAATTTTAGAATGAAATATTTCTATTGATACTGTGTTATTTGGGGAATAAAAAAACTATAACATCACATTTAGGAATTGTATCATCAAAATTTAATGGATTATAAGATAAAAAATAGTTGAATTCCAAGGAGCATAAAATCTAGGGTTATGATGCAAGTAGACTCTCATACTAAATATAAAGAGAACATCATGCCTATAAAATGAATATTTCCTTACAAAATCATTACATACTTGACATGAAGTGGAAGTGTACCCTTGGTAAACTATGAGTCTTTCAAAAATATTTTAAGGGTAGTTTGTCTTGGAACATGTTGATTGTGACCTACAAACAAGCATCTAAAAAAATGAGTTTAGTGGATTTTGGTACACTGAAACATCACAATATATATACTCCTTAGATTATCCATTACAATTAAAACAAGTAATATTTTTTTTTTGTGATTATGTATTAAAATTTATATCTATATTCAATAAATAACAATATCATTTTAATTAATAAATGAGATATTGAAAATGATCCTTCTAATAAGTGAAAAATATCTATATGACCTATATAACTATAAGAAATGTAACAGTGTAATTCGGTGTAAACTAGTATCCACCCCCATTTATTGTGCATAAATTCATCTTAGTCCCTTTATATGTCATCAAATCAAAAAAATTATGAAATGATGTTCAAAATCAAAATATTTTCAAACAATTTTTTATGCACATGGATTCAATGATTAAGAATCGATTTTCAACAGTACTAAATATTAGGGATAAGAAAAAATGGATTAGTTTATATAGTATTTGGTTATGATATCTTGGAGTATATCAGACACAATGATTATTTGAGATGGCGTGATGAAGAAATTCAATATGTTGAGCCCCAAAATATAATGTATAGTGGTCTATAAAATTAGGTATTAATGAAAAATGCTTAATGTTCTAGTTTTTTTATATTTCAACATTGTTAGTAAGTATGTATTGAATATAAATAGAATATTAGGTGGTTTGTATGTCTACCTGTTGAGATGACATCATTTCTATATTTAATGATAAATCAAATATAAAATTGGGTGAAGACTAAATTATGATAAATTGGAAGAATATGAAAAAAAAAGAAGACACCATAGAACATAGAAAGTCCAATAAAAGTGAGAAATAATGAGTTTATTATTAAAAATATTTATACCCATATTTTTTATGATACATGAAAATATAAAAATTAAAATTCACTCATTATGATTGAAATAATCAGGAAGGTGCAGGACTAGGCCGAATGCCCAGCCCCGTAGAAAATTATTAATAAAAAAGACAGTACAAACGTAGGGAGATAAAGAAATAAAACAGCAAACCTCAAAGCCTCACAGCCTCATGAACTAGAGCACATCAAACACATCATCACCGCCACCTTCTGAGAACTCATCCGGGTCCGCCGACTCCCATTCAGATTGTGAAGCATATTGATTTAGCATTTGTATATATTGCTCCCTCAGTCGTAGTTTCGCTAGGGACATGGGCTCCTTGCTCTGTCGTCCCTTCTTTTGCTCCGATTCTTTCAGCTTTCCATTTTTGGCAGACGACCTGGTTACAATGGTCCTTGGTGTGTTGGAGTAATCTATCCTATGTTTCCTCTTCGGTGGAGTAGTGGAAGCTCCATTACTCTCATCCCTTTGCCCCACTTTCCTGATAATATCACTATATGACTCTTTCATCACACTCTGTGCTCTACCTCCTTGATTCTTCTTCCCCTTACCTGCCCCTAAAGAGCCCTCATGCACCAGAGGGGTTGTAACATGAACAGATTCCCTGTTACCATCTCTAGGTGTCAAACATGGATACCGGTCCTCATTATTCTTCCTCTTGCAACTTCCCTCTAAGCAGTCCTGCTTGTTCAAAGATGTTACCCGGCCATTTTGCCGCTCTGCAATATCAGTATCACTCAATACATTCTATGAAATTTTCCCAACATCATCTTCAGCCGGCTCCTCCTGTATCAGAAAATCAGGACCCCCATCAGCCAGCTCACCGAAGTCCTCAGCTAGCTCCCCCTCTATCAGAGTAGCAGGATCCCCATCAGCCTCCTCCAAACCCCCATTCCCACTACGGCCAAACATTTCAGCACTATCTGTAGCCATAACCTGCTGTGAGTGTGCTGCTCCTTGATCAGTGGAGTCCAGATCAACCAAATCTAAAAATCTGTTTCCCAGAGATACACCGCTGACTTGCTTCATCAAATTTTCACCTTCTCCCTTGTCTAGCATCCTATTTCCACATTCAGAAACTGGAATTTCTTTTTCCCTGTTGGATTCAATACCAACATTGCACTTTAGATCCTGCTTCAGTCTTTTAAAAACATCTCCAACCGATGGGTTCACCAACCCACTAGATATCCTCTTCTGAAAAGAAACCTCAGCACACGAGGCCCCAGTGTGTGCAAATTCAGCGGCTGTAATAACAGCAGCTCCCTGTAGTCCATCTATCTCTGGCACCATCTCTCGGTCAGGAGCAGCAAAAGTTGACGCTGCGCCAACCTCGCCACGACGTGTGCTGTGACGACAAAGCAGATCCGAATGACCAAGGCGGCAACAAATCCCACAGAAAGGCGTCCATGACTCAAAGAGGACCGATTGATGCCATCTAAGCTCACCCTCCACCTCAACTCAGACAGACTCAATCGGCTCTATCGAAACATCTACTTCCACACAAATTCGCAGTGAAACTGGATGGCAAGCAACCCGTGTTCGCAGGTCCATACACAAGAAACGGCCAATCAGATTTCCAATGACACGAAGAATTGCAGGATTCTGGAAAGGTAATGCGAGCCCAGGAAGCATAACCCATAACGCTGCGGTCGGAGGATCATGACAAAGATGAAAGTCAAAAGACCAGAGAAACAGGAAAAATCTAAACCCATTAACCACTCTCGGCGCAGAAGACCAGGCTGTAATTAAATCTTCCTCGCTAGAAAAACGTATTTGAAAATGCCTCGAATCCAACAGCCCAATAACCACTTTGTCTTGAAGCATCCAGGAGGAGGAGAAAAATCTGTGGAAGTAGTCCACAGAGGGCCGAGCCTTTCCGAATCTTGCGACAAGGTTATGATCCAGCCGCGACACCACCTTCGCAAACTCCAGAGAAGAGATTGAGACCGAGATTTCACCATTCACCCGATTCGGTACCTTAGGGCAAGCCTCAATTTCCGGGAAGTCCGAGAACGAAGAAGGGTCCACATGCCATGGAAGAGGAGAGTTGATACCCCCCTCTGGCCGAGGCATAGAGGGGGCTCGCTGCTGCAAGCTCATGTGCTACGCCATCGAGGGATTCACTGGGATGCCGCTCTCTCCTCCCAGGTCCATCACTCATTATGATTGAAATAACTAAAAATTATAATGATGGCATAGAAGATAAATTTTTCTAAAAATACAATGATTAATTTTTGCCAAAAAAATATAAGATCGAATCCAGTTATGAAAAGGTGAATCAAAAAGAGATTATTCATGAGGTAGAACAAGATTTTATATAAGATATATACTTGGATAATAAAGTATTTAAGAAATATAATCTTTTGTTTAAAATAGAATGTATGGAAATGTGTCCTAAAATAATTGTCCGAGGTGATCTATTTGAGGAACCCTGATCTAAGATAAGAATACAAATTTCCATAGTGAAGAATATCTAATAAATCATTATCCTTATCATTACAAAACATGAAGAGTGGATAAAAATCAAAACATATACTGACTCAAGACAAGAATTAATGAATTCCCAATTAAAGAAGAATGATATGATTATTATGGATGTTCAATTAAAGTTAATATCCTTAATAGTAAATGAGAATTTTGTAACTCCCATGGGAGTATATAAAAGTGGAGTGAAAAAAGGGAAATATTTATAATCTATGAATTATGGAATTTTATAATATTTGAAGAAATATTCTTTAGAAGAAGGTAGATAAAATGTGTTACTATTGAAGAATATTTGGGCACCCTATGAGTGTGCGTTTGGAAGCATGATGACTTAATGATGGAATAGAATATAGTGCAAAAAAATATCAAATGAAAAATGAAAAGATATAGTATTATTTTGATATGAAATTTTTGATAAGTGATAACCATGGGAATATGGAAGAAAAATTACTACAATTATGTATCGATGTTTGTTATAAACACTTCTTTATTCATTTTCACAATGGGATCAGAATATTTGATAAACTAAAATTTGTTGTGCTGGAAAATAACTTTACTACTTTGGAGGGAAAAAAAGTACCACAGTGAGTAGACCATGGACCAACAACAACATACTCATGGATTTACTTTGATGAAGAATTATTTTTTTGAACATAATGAATTTTGATACTTTTTCAAGGAAATAAAATAATTTATTTGTCTAAAAACTCATCAAGGATGAAAAATTTCTTGGTGAATCTCATAGATATGGAATAAGATATACATATATCATAGAAAGATTATTTCATAAATCATATAAAATAAAAAGAAGTTAATAATAGTGAATGATAATTCATGTAATGATAGAAACATTTATAAGGATAAAAGTAAAATGAGTCAATGAATTGATCTTATACATGTGGGATTAGCCTTTCAACATAGATGGAGCACATATCCTGAATATTCAAGAATCCAAAAGAATACATCCAATGTATTGTTTTCAAAAGTGGTATTAAAAAAATTAATATGTATCTCTCACACAATGTCATTGATTCCATACAAGTATGATCAGATTATAAATTTATATCAAACCCTATTTGCACTACTATGAAGGTGTGAACAACACAACAATAAATAGTGACAATCAAAATAATAATATTAAAAGAAATAACATTATTAAATAATATATACATAACTCAAAAGATATTTAAAATCAAACATAAAATCATGTAATTAACATCTATTTCATCAATTTAATAATTTATAAGAAAATTGACATAAAACATAATTTAATTTAATGAAGTCATATTTTAACATTAAAAAAAATTTAAACACAAATGTGATGTGAAAGAATACATGAAATAAATACCACACTAAATTCCACCACAATTAAGGTGTTTCTTATCTCAAACAATATTTAGTCACATTTAATGGTAGGAAATAAATCTAAAAATATAAAAGATAAAATGCCTCTGTAGATTTATTTTCATAATTATTTTCCCTCATGGATTTTCTAATGTAGTAAATATGAATTCATCCTCAAATTAAATTTCTTTGGTGACAAATTGGAAACTGGTTTACACAATTGATTTAAATTAAGAGAAATTAAGATAATTTAATAAACATCAATTTTCACCTAAGTGAAAGATATAACATATCTTTACATTTAGGTGAAAATAATCACATAATTTATCAAGACACTACACATAGATTAACCATTGTATGAGGTTAAGTACAAAAATTAATGTTGGAATAAATAACTCATCCAATAAAAATAAAAATGATTTTTGAAAATAATTAAATAATGAGTTCATCCTAGATTATTATTCTTATATAATTATCAATTTGGATGCATATCTTATGTGTTATATTCAAATTAAAAAGTTAAAAGTAAATCTTAATCATATGAAATTATCCCAATATTTAACAAAAATCCATTTTTCAGGAAGACAATAAAAATGATTTAATAATTAAATCAAAGGGGTAATAGATATTTATCTCTACAGAGTGTCATCACAACCCAAAAATTTGGGAAAATCATTTATCAAGTGAAGGGAGTAGACCACCTAGCAGACATATTGTTGTGTAGAATCACCACTGATCGGACTATTACCCCATGGTATACTCTCCCATATCAGCTAGCAATGATTCATTCAATGATGGGGCTTCTCTGAATGACCACTTCAGGGTGAGGGGGTTTTGGGTGCATAGGGTTATAAAAGTCCACTCCTATCGATTCCCTTTTAAAAAGTTGAATATTGGTTACTACATAGCAATTCAAGAACACTAACAAAATTTTTTTTGATAAGATTCATGGTAAACTATTAATATAAACTGGGTAGTTAGTATGGCATTCAGAATGATATGAAAGGAACGAAATTTAGTATAAAAACACACCAAACTAGATGAAATGACTAGAAGTTTTTAGATGATGAATTCAGCATTTAAAGGAAATTAAAATGAACTGGACAATGATTAAATAAAACAATTTCAGAAAGCAGAGTATTTTTATTGAAAAAAAATTATAATAAAGATAAATAATTTAAATTTTTATCCATTTTTTTAATATTTGACACTTTTTTCAAAGAAAAATAAAACTCCCCTTTTAATATTCTAATAATTCCCTATGAATTTCCATTTCAAGCTCCTAATATGGATTACTGTAGAGACAATCAAGACTTATTGTTTTTCTAAAAAAGAAAATAAATATATTTATTAAAGAAATACAAGAAAATAGAAAAATAAAGTAAAATAAAAATAATATAATCCTTGGTTTAACACCCTATTAAGTTCTATATTTGGACTTTCCGGAGTTGGAAAACCTTTAGTTCATCCCTAATTGCATGGTGAGTGTGGATTTTTTCTTAAGAACCACCATAAGTGATTCTTCCTAGTGTGTTTTCTCATACATTGGTTCTCTAAACCAAAAGAAAAATATTCTTGTTTGACGGCCTAATTTTCATTGCAAATGAATAGATCTACCTCATTATTTTAATTAAATTTCATTATATAAGTGAAAAAAAGGTCATATCTAGTGCTGAAGAACCTTAAACTCAAAAAAATAAAAATTTGTTATAAAAATTAAATCATCTCGACCCATTTAAAAATTAATTATATTTGTAAAATATGAGGCAAAAAAGGAAAAACATCTAGGTTTGAAAAACCTCTCATCAAATTTTTCCAACCTCATCCATTTCATGAGAAAAATAATTTTTAAGAGCCCCTAAATTGTTATTTTTGATGATTTGTGAAAGATCCTGAAGTCCCTTAAAATGATTAATATAATCCTTCAAAATCCTATATCGAAAACTACAATGTTCATTTGAATCCACAAAACCTTCAGTTGGAGAATAATTATCAAAAATATCTTCCATAAAATTGGAATCAAATAAATGAAAATTTTAGTCCATAAAGTGAACATATCTATTAATTTTGTTATCTTGACCTTCTTTATTGATAGGTGGTTCTCCAAGGAGTTTTACCAAGTCTTTAGTGAGGTAGAAAACCTCCTCTAGCCTCTAATCAAAATAAACGTCTTCCTATTTTGTGTCTTCTTTGGAATAATAGCGGGTGTCTTCAGTTGTTACTTCCTTTAAAAATTGGAAGTATCATTAGAAAATTAAGTAAAATTCAAATCATTATGTTGATCAAAACAAATAAAGGGTTATTCCAATGTATGTCTAACATATAAAACATCTATATCTCTCATCTTCTTATAGAATTTAACAAATTCATCAATATGAGAATCTTGTATCTTCATCCATGCATTAAACTCATCGACATCCTCATCAACTGATATAAGGATATTCACTCCCCAATTACCCACTTTTGAAAAAAACAATGGGAATTATTTTATAATACTTTTTGTTTTTTAATAAATATTCTATAGTAGGGCACGTCATTGAATTAGTATCTTTAATACGATTATGGAAATATTATTCATTTAAAAATTAAAATTTTCCCAGATTTGGTATGTATAAAATCCTATAATTTATTCTATACATCAAGGATGATTCCATTTTTAAAATTTTAATTTTTTTAATAAATTATATGATTTAAAATAAAGAATCACTAAAAAACGTCCCTACCTAGTAATGTTTCCAATTTTTGATATCTAATTATTTTAACAATCCAGTATACATTTATATTTACCTAGATACAGATTTGTGGCTTACCCAAGGGTCACTATCAAGAAGGCAATGTGTTTATCTAAGTGATTATTCTAAAATATATTTGGGTTTTTATATATTTTGAAAGTAGAAAAATAAAAAATGAAAAATAATGAAAAAGAAGAGAAAATGAAACAATAGAAATAAAAAAGTGAAAAAGAAAAAAAGTGTATGAAACAATAGTGAAAAATAAATAAATAAATGGTTAATCAAAACTACTGCCTAACACTATACTAAGAAGAACAATATCACCAAAAATCAATAGAACAATTTGTGTGGTCAATGTCTCGGCATAAAATCCTCTCACTCCTTAAAGAGTGAAATATCTTAAGAAATATTTCATCATATACATGGTGCTCTACTAAATAATAATATGATCTCTAGATCAAGTGTATTTTGTAAGGAATTATTTCCATGAAAATGGATCACCACTAGGCCAAAAAATCACACAAACTCTCTTGAATTATCCTATTGATCAAAAAATTTAAGATAATGTAAAAGGGGAAAGAGTTTTTAATAGAAAATAATTCTTATGAATGAGGGTGTCATTATATCTCCCCAACTCATGATCACAACATGATAAGAGTGAAGAAGAAATCGATGATCAAATAAAATATTCAATCTCCAAACAATAATGAGATTTAACTCCATGAACTATGTCCATGAGTTTGTTCACTTTTTCATAAGGTATGCGATACAAAAAAGATAGAAAACAAACAATAGAAAGGTATTATTAAAAAATTCATAAAATAAAAAAGAGAGATAATAATAAGAAAGAAATAAAAAATATGTAGAAAAATAAACTAATGTAAAATTAATGGGGCCTAATGTGGTGTCGATTAGAAGATTGGTGACCTATTTAATGAAAATATAAGAAAATAAATATTTTAAAAGTTTATAATTAATCAGATCACTCCACATGTCAACTATTAGAATGTTGAATCCTCATAAATATTTTATGTGATGGTTAATGAAATTATGAAACCCCAAGGTCATATTTTTCTTAATATAGGGCATAAAAAATACCCAAAAAACCAATCTTCCTCAAAAATTATATTTGAAATATTTGCCAGTTTCATATTTTATTCTTTAAAATATTATATCTCGATCTATAATACAACCACATATATCAAATCATGGATGATTGTGGAAAATATTAGGTAGCCAACATCATCAACAAACTCAGACCTACAAACAATATCGATATAGGCCCTCGATTTTATTCCCAATTTTGATCTTGGGTGTTATTCTTCTATAGCAGAGAAATCGACTCTAGAAATCATATTCAAATTAAATAAAAATCATTTGGCCTAATTTTTCATATGATGACTTTGATAAAAATTCAAATGGATTGACCAGCCTTTCCTTAATTAATAAGACATATTGAGCCAAGGTTTTCTTCAACTGTGTATGAGGCTTCTGTCTGGATTAGAACTCAATCAAAGGGAAGCATGCTCATTCTTTTTGGTAGGTATTTTTTATATTGTATCAATGTTTCTCAGCAACAAAATTTCTTTTAAATTGGTTTAACTATCATCAAATTCTTATTAATCTGCTCAAAATTCTTTTTACACCAACATATTAGATATTAAAAAAGGTTCATCTACAATGTAGGGTTAAAACACAGATATAGATTTGGACAAACTCAGTATCTTATACCAGCTCGGATCTTCTTCATCAATGTATTATCTATTATCACCATCTAGATCTAGAACCCTCATCGGCAGTTTCATTTATTCTTCCCCATTTATCTGGTGGGTTGATATTTGATGGGAATAATGTCAGCAATGTGTTTTATTCCTTACGTGGCCATTTTCCTACAAGAAAAATTTATATGTGGGAAATCCAAAAAATTTCTACATAGTTTACCTTATAAAATTTCATATGTGACTCCTTGTAAAATCGGATACATGTTTCTTTCACTAAAATTAGTTATACAGAACCTTTTATATTTTATCCAGATGACTTTATGGAACATAAAATAGAAAAAATGAAACTATATTAAAACAATTCATCATATTTTGACCATGAAATTGGAATCTAGAAGTGGATTCCCACCATGATTATTAGATTTTGGGTTTTAGAGTAGTAAAATGGATTTAAACATTAATTGATGGAATAAGGGTTTATGATCAATTTCGGAGATCCTACATATAGGATATCCATAAATCATACATGGAATGGTATATTGTATTATAATTCATATCTATTCTATAATCAATAAAATGGGTTTAGTCAGGAAATACAGATCTACCTATGATTATAAAACTCACTAATCCATAGAATTTTATTATCCTAGGTGCTTTAAGCACAACTACCAAGGATGAAAACAAGTAAAACAAATATTCTACTTTTGGTAAATTATAATTAGGTTATAGTCCTACCATTGTGATCTCCAAGTCTAGATCATGCATGGGAATGGAATAATAGTTAATATTAATCCTATTTCTTTAGCCTATAAATTATAGATTTTTAGAATTAAAAATTCATTAATGAACTGGTACCCATATTTCCAATCCCTATCCATAAGAATTTTATCCACACATGAAAAAAGTAGTGTTTAACATGAAAATAAATAACAGAATCATAGCAGAAACTATCCCAATAATAATAAAATAACATAACAAATGTCCATATAAATGAAAATAGGGATACCATCCATGGAAGACATAGAATGAAAAAATAAGTTTCCTTCCAATTTAAAAAGAAATGAAGAAGTGCATTTTGAATAAAAAATGAAACTTAATTAAAGGAATTATAGTATAAAAACTCTATAGAAATTTTGAGATAAAAAAGAAAAAATTATTCGACTAAATGGAAATATAGAATCTTTAAAAATCATCTAACCATTGGAATAGAAATTGGAAATATCACATTTAACGTAATTAAATTTTACACTATAAATATTCTTTAGTCTCCCTGTTAATAAAATTTTTATTCTATAATTTATGGTTTTATTTCATATGTGATAGCTTTTTTGTCTCAAAAATTATGTATCTCTAATTTTTATGGCTTGAGAGAACTTTTTTGGGCTTTCAAGCCATGTCGGTTTTATAGTATAAGTATAAATTTTACGCATTACATTCTTCGTTTTCAATAATTTTTTATTACTCAAATTGGTTTTATGGTATGATATAAAAATATCCTATAATTAAAGGATTTACCCCATCAACTAGTTTTCCTGGAATAAATATTATGAAATTACAGACCTTTGTAGGTTCATTCCCTTTTTAGTGGAAACAAATTTTTTTTTTAAAAACCATACAAAAAACCACAATATTATTTAAAAAAACAGTTTCCATGCAAAAAAATGATTCCAAAATGTAATGATAATTTAAGATTTTCAAATTCCCCCACACTCTAATTATTTTCTACACTCATAAAAAAATCTCGATAACTATCCTAATATAAATTTTACTTAATAGGTTAAAATGCTTTATTACCAAGAAAATAACACAATATATCAATAATAATTTCCAGTCCTTCAAAATAATAGCTATAATGAAAGTCATTTGTTCCTCATAATCATGTTCTTTATTAAAATCCATTTTCCTTTAAGTTCAATTTTTTTTAACTTTTCTTTAGAATCTATAAAAATTTTGGAATTTAACTCACCCTATATTTTCCCTCATCAATAAAGGTTAATAAACTAGAGTTATGATTATACACTAAGTAAATGTTTTCAACCATAGTCTTTAATTGGTTCAAAAATCTCCTCTCTATAAATAAAAATAATAGAATTGGTCACAAATAATTAAAAATTAAGGTTCAAATGACTCTTAGGTTGAGGGTAGGTTGTAGATGAAAAAATACAAGATAAAAAAGGAGGTAAAACAATAAAGTACAATGAATGATAATAAAAAATAGTGTATTGAATAACCTCTTAAAATTTAGCATTTCCAAAGTCTCAGATACTCATTATTGGTCTATAAAAATGCCGTGAAAATATAATGATGGTATCCAATTATTCATTAGTTATATTTCATGTCTATGATAGATCATACATCCACAACTAAACCACATATAATCTATCATAAGAATCATCAATATGGTAATTTTGATTTTTTAACATACTAATACAAAAACCAATTAATTTGGAATTGGATAATTATTAATGGATTTTATAAGTGACCATGGAAAAAATATTTTAGATCAGGTTAAAATACAACCACACATTTCTTCCATAATAAATATATCATGTCTATTGGTAATACCCATTCCTCTATACTTAATGAAGTGAATATCTAGCAATCATGCCATAAAGTAGGTTACGAAGGGATAAAATGGTCTTGAAACTCAACTCAATCCTAAAAAGTCCATCCATGGATCCTTTAAGCTTAATAAGTAATAATTTACATGTAGTTAAGAAGAAATATGGGATCAATCAATAAAAATTTCACAATCGTTTAGTGAAGGTATTATTATAGTCATAGCCTTGATAAGTTTCAAACATAATTTCTGATTAGTTTATATTCACCAAGTATCTCTTATGAAATATTATTACAAAAAATTGGGAAAAATTAGGTCCGAAATACTCTTGGGAATGGGAATACATAAAAAGGTCTATAAATCAGTGTATTGTAACTAGTAATAAGTCAATAAAAACAATTTCTGGAATATGGAATCATAATTAAATTAATCAAATCATCAATCATGATAAAATTATATGAAAAATAACTAAAAGATTTTAAAATTTTTCATTTAATCTTTTTCGTTTATTTACATCAGTTTAATGATATTTAAAGTTAAATCAAATTTATAATTAAAAATTTCAACATGAATAATTTTAATAGGTAAAAATATAGTTGTAAATAAAATATAGCTTTGGAATGACCCTATTCATAAAATAGAATAGTTCCCACACTATTTGATAAGTGATGTGGGAGAATTAAAAATGAAAAAAAATCATTTTAATTGAAAAAAAATGAAAGAAGTGTTGGGAACTGAGTTCTCTAAAAAATTTCATTCCATGGGAAAATGTTAGATATTGCTGTGAATATATACCCCTAAAAATGTTATAAAACATATACATGGAGTAGAGAAATGATTTATTTAAGTGATATAGTCAATATAAATACAGAAAATGTAAAAGTGAAAACTTTAGAAAAAATTGATAAAAGCTCATATACAAGTGTATGGAGAAGAATATAAACAATACCTAAAAATCTCTATGTAAAAATCATTGAAAAATAAAATAAAGGGCCCATAAAAACTCAGCAAAGAATCACCAGATCAAAATATGGGTTACCTCACATAATTAAAAAAAATGGATTCAGCCAAATAGATGAAAAAATCAATCAATGTGATCCATCAGTTTAGTTATCCTCAACCTCTAATATAAACTTCAGGTAGTGTCCTTATGCTCTAATGGTCTATTGGGAGGGTTTACTACCTCATACATGAAATGACTATACCACTAATGTTGTAACTGGAGGATCTGAGTAGGTTGTGGATAGTGATCTATATATGGTACCTATAACATAGCTACACTTGGGAATACTTCTTGTGGAAATACAATAGGTAGCCTAGAATATTCAAAGATTATAATAGAAAAGGTAGATGATTTAGACATAGTAAATTGAGTACACAAGTAATAATGATAGTGTAAGATAAAAGTTCCATTAAAGAAAATATATACCTTCCATTAAAAAATTTAAATGTTATAAACCAGAATAAGGAATAAAATGAATATAGAAATATAGCTATAAAAAGTGAAAAATAGGTGATGGGTTGATTGGGGTACAACAAACAAGTGTTGGAAGAATCTGTGTAATCAGCATCAATAGTCCCCTCCCTAATGTTATGTGGTTGGATTTCCACCACAATGTCAATATCTGTGATAGTGGTAGGGGGAGGTGACTTAAAAACACTAATTGGTTCCATGGTTCTAGAAGTGGGATTATCCATCCATAGTGAAAGTGAGGTTTTGATCTATATAGAGTTCATGAGTATGATAGTGGTATCGATGATGGGAACCTTAGAGGTAGTTATCATAGTGGGTCCCTTGAACCATCAGTCTTTGTCCACCGAGAAATCCTATTGAGAAGTAGGGTGAGTGATCCTAGAAGGATACTCAATTAGGATGGCCGAATGTGCCATGGTTGATGGGGTCGAGGTATATCTAGCAGTATGAATGATAATATATTAGTGAGGGTGGGAAGATGTAGTGGGTGGGGGTCGATTATATGTGGGGAATTGGGATGGCATAATGAACGGGATTCCTAAATGATTGAATATCCACCTATAGTTCTCCAGAATACACTAGTTATTTATATCATGGATTAAAAAAACTTTCCATATATCAGATGGAACATGGGTATGCTATGAAAAAACTGAAGCCTCATGTGTGGAAGTTGTGGAATGATCAATAGGAATAAAAAGATAAAATGATGTATTATGAGAAGGGACCTCGTCGAAAAACCCAATTTACATAGAGACCCAATCATAATTGTTTCACACCTTCCAAAGTTTCCCCATATTATAGATTAGGAAACTTTTGATGAAATATGTTAGGATTCATGAGGATAATGGTTTGGAATCATCAAAGATATCAAGGTTCATAGCTATAGAAGTAATAAATGAACCATCCATCAGGATTCCACATCACTCGCAAGATTGACTGTTATAATATAAACAAATATGTATGGACATGTAATTAAAGGGGGCACCCATGGATAGGGTATGTATTTCCACCTATGTATACATGATGTCCCCAAGGGAGTCTCCTTATGGTAGCAAAGCATGCACTAACTCTGGTTGGATGATTATGAGAGCATCGATCTTCTTATAGGTTCTCTTCACTATAGGTGAATCTGGAATTCTCATAAGGTTGTGGGAGATCATCACCTAGCTCTTCAGTGTATATTTCTTGTTCGGATCATGTTTTATGGTGGAATTAGTGAGGTATAGAGTGAAATATAACTAAAAAATTCCTAGGTGGTATCCAAAAACACAATACTCCTCCCAACCCACTCCTCCCTTCTCCTCCTCTCCCAAAACCACATACTAATCCCTTCTACTCCTCATTTTAATAAATTTGTTGAGAGAATTTTATAGATTAAAATATTGAGGTGGGGCATTTGGTTTTCAAGTAAAAGGTTTCTAAAATTTTGGTTGATGATGATGTAGAAACTAATGATCCTTATAGGTAAAATGATTTGGTGAGAGGGGTAGTTTGGTTGAGGATCTTGGTTTTATAGTGGGTACTGAGGTGGTCCCTATTTTTGTGGTGTATCTGGACAACTCCAATATTGATAGTACTATTTATTTTGATATTTTTTTTAAATTCATTTATATTGGTAAAAAACCTTCTTGTACCATTATGGTTGTTGAAACTGTTGGGGTTATTGATTTTAATTCACATAATTACAATCTTGTTTTTTGTGTTCTTATATTACTTTATTGAATTCTTGATATGGATTTGGGCCTCCATAGATATCATAAAATTGTAATTATATAACTATCACAGGTATTGGTGTTTGGGGTGTAGGCAGCTAAAAATTTTCTATCTTATTCCAAATGGATTTAACCAAAGACACATGGAAAATGGTTTCTTCTTCCCAATGTAAGTCTTTTCAGGGAACACCTCTTTTTTCATTTTGAAAAGATATTATTCTATTACATATCTTTTAAAAGGGATCTAACTACTTAAGATGTGTTGAGAACAGGTCCCTCATCAGTTGTGACATCTACCACCATTCAGGCAGTGGGTACTATGCCATGAAAAAATGTTAGAATATGTATCCACACAATTATCCCATGATTTAGGCGCTTTTTTATTATTTCAAAAAAGTTATCCCAATCCTATTAGGATTAAACAACTTCCATTTGTGATTTTTTATGTTATTTATTAGTTTACATATAGAAATGTATAGAATGTACTTTTCATATTATTTCTTTTCCCAATCCCCCCATGTCCAAGTTGACTTAGGAGCTTGTTTTTTAATCCATTCCTTGGGTCTGTTGTGTAAATAAAAGATAAATTCCTTCATCTAAATGGTGTTATATGGTACTCCTTCATTCTTTAAGATGTCACAAACCTAGATGATATTCGATTAATTCTTATGTGTATCCTCTCTTAGAAGCTTACCATATTGACCCATTCTCCAGATCTTGTGAATAAGGTCAAGTTTAATTTCAATGTAATGTTCTAGTATTTAAGTGTATATGATGAAAGATACATCACCATTGATGGTTGGGAATCCGTAATTCATGAAGTTTCACTCCTACAGTAGTTGTCACACCCTATTCTATTTGGGTGGTGAAAACAAGGATATTTGTAGTTGAGGTGCTATAAGATTTTTTTCTCTTACATGATTGAATGATGATGCGTAGAAATATATCTCTTGAATTCATGGTCAATCTATAATGGTTAATTATGTTCAACAAACTTTGATTGAGTAAAAGGGTCCTAGATCATGAAATTAAACTCCACATCGATGAAGAAATTAACTATCATGGGAAAGTTTTAAAAATAAATTGGTTGAGGAATAGGTGCGAGGAAATTATAGGTCCTCATTAAAGGTAAACATGCCAAATAAAAAATAATATCCCTAATAATAGCTCCATATATTTAGTAGAATATGTAGAGTCATTTATTCCATGTAGGAGTGATCAGATTAGAAATTTATATTAAACCCCATTTAACAACTATGTAGTAGGAAAATAGTGTAAGTCTAGTGTTAATCCCACAAATAGAATATATCAATGGATTTTTACCAATTAATCTGAACCTAAAAGTGGATTCCTCACACAATTATAAGAGGTTGGGATTTAAACTAAGTATATTTTTAACCACTAGTTGATTGGACAAGTGTTCGTGATCAATTTTAGGGACAGTGCACATAAGATATCCCAAATCATTTAAGGGTATGTCTATAGTCTTGTAATGGATATTTGTTTAAGAATCACCAAATTTGGTTCGGGAAAGAAATATGGATCTACCTAAGTTTATGACCACTCTTTTTTCCATAGGTGGTTGTTTTCCTAGGAGTATTAAGTGAAACTAGAGAAAAAGAAAACATATCAAGCTATTGACCCAAGTTTAGTTCATTATAATTACGTTCGAGTCATTCATTTGTAATATACTCACATGGATCATGTAAGGGAATGGAATGATATTTTATAGTTAACCTAATCTCATATACCATAAATTACTTAAATTTATATTTATATATTCATTAAAAATTTGTTACCCCTACTTTTGATCTTTATCCCCAAGTAGTTTAATGGTGTATAGAAAACCTATGTTTAGAATGAAGATAAATAATACAATTGTAGAATACAATATCAAAATAATAATTAACGAATACAATACTATTTTTTTTTAAATAAAATCAAGAAAAAAAACCCTGTAATAAATATAAAATAATGAATTGTCATGGGATAGTTGAAGAATAAAGGAAGCAACATAAATTGAATGGTAAAAATAATTGAAACATCTTCAAAGGAACCACATAAACAACACCTCAGATTGAATGAGTGATAAAAAAGATAGAAATAAGAAAAATAAGTCGTATAAATTGTGTGAATCCTTTAATATAAATAATAAAAATCACCTTATAGTGTAAAAAATATTACACCACTTATCTTATTTAGATTCTCTCTACTCAGGGTCATAATTCACTATTTTATGCCATAATTGACAGCTTTTTGTTCACTTGAATAATGTGTCTCCACTTTTTACAACATGAGAAAAATTTGCGGGATTGTTATGACTAGAGTGTTTTATGGTGTAACTATGAATTTTACACTATAACATCTTCTTCACCAGGATAGTGTACCACTCAAATGGGTTTTATAGATTTTTCCATGGATAGCTTTTCTTTGATGTTTTCTTGTCATAAACTAGTTTTGATTGTGAAAATAGTTTGAAATTATAGAATTTTACAAAAGTAACACCTTTTAAATAAAAACTAGAATTTCATATAGAAAATAACCAAAACCCACAACATATTTGTTTAAAACATATTTAAGGCCTAAAAAATGGTTACAAAATGTATATATAATGAAATCTCATCAAAATTCCATCAATGTTTTGAATAATTTTAAATGAAAAGGGATGGTTTACTAATACCAACCAAATTCTTTAACATGATGATATCATGGAAGTTCATTCTCTCCCTATTTAATTAAATGTTTTAACTATTAATTGATTTTAAATAGATTTATGGGGGGGGGGGATACGATCAATGGTGTATCATTGTCTTGATTGAAGATTAATGTAAAAATTATAGTGAGATTAATTGTAGTTATAAAATACTATCATAGCCATCTTTAACTCAACAAGTGGTGTCCAGAAAACACTTTGGATTTATATGATATATCTTGAGTTACATTATATGATGATTTAGTTAAAAATATATATATCCTTATATGAAATTAAATTTTAATAAAATTTTTATTTGAAATTTATAATGGAATAAATATTTCATTAATGATTATGGAATGATATCATTCCATATTTCATGTGGTATTAGACCATGAAAAGTAAGATAAGAAATCTCAAAAGAACATGTCACTATATTTATGGAATTTATGCTTATTTTTCATGTAGTGATGATATAGTATCATTTTATTCTTTGTAGTGTCACTAAAGTATTCAGGAAATATATTTTAGTGTCCAATATATGGTGTGAACATGATAAAAAATTATTCAAAATAATTTTTCCAAGAATATAAGGAATATGGGGGAAGATATATTTGATTATTCAAAATCTATTTATCTATATCCATTTTATTAAATGACTTATGAAGAAAGGAATTGATATTGTTATCATGGTACATTAAAATTCCATCATGAATTAGTGGTGTCAGTTTGTTCAACATGTTGTACGAGTCACACATATGTTACTTAATTTTATGTTTTCAGATGATTTTGTTTTAGTGTGTTTGATATCCCACAGAGTATTATTGAAATTATTTTAAACCATATAATTTATAGATTAATGTGGATTTGGAAGTCAGTGAGATATATGGAAAAAATTTATGTTGTTAACATTTAATCATATTTACCACATTTATTTTTATATCAACAGGATTAGATGTTTTCTAATGACTTATTGAATATTGGTAAATTTAATTATAAAAAATATTTGGGTAAAAGAACCTAAATAGAGAAAGAGATTCAAATCATAAATAACAAAAATTGAGAATTTTTTAATTCTACAAGCGAGTTAATTCAACATTTGGATTTCTGGATGAAGTGAAAAAGTTTGATGTATCTCTATAAGTGAATAAGATAAGGGTTCAATAAATAAGTAGATGAAAAGGATTCCAAAAATTTGAAAATGGTAAAAATTTAAAAAAATTCAAGAGACAATTCTGATTTGGTACTAGTGAAAATAAATAAATGGATTTGAATATAATCACATATGGATTATTGATATAATTCTATTTATTCCAACCTATGGTTTTAAAGTAAAAAAAATAGTTATATTAAAAAAAGTTGTGAAAAAACAGTGAAAATATTTTATAATAATTTAAAAAGAATTATTATAAAGCAACAAGGATATGATATATAATATTGATAGTTTTGAGAAATTATTTTATTTATGAAGGGGTTATATTTCTGAGAAGATTACCCCATGATGTTTTGAGTTATAAGGGAATATATCATGTAGCAAAATCCAATGAAATCTTAAGGGGTGATGGAATGAAAATTAAGCATCTGATAAAGATGACACCATTATAATTTTTTCACAATGGGGGGGGGGGTAATTAGAATTTAGTATAAATTATTATTTTCATTTTGGATTTAAAATGCATAGTAGGATTTTTGTTATAACTATAATAACTTATAAATTGGTGGAATGTATAAATTAGTTGAGATTATTTGTTAAATTTATGGATAATAATTTTATGTTTTAAGTTCCTCAAGTTATATTGGAAGAGGGGATAAATCTATTTAGAAAATTTGAAAGAAACTATTGGCATTGGTATTTAAAAATTTGGATGTAATTTTGAATGATAAATGTAGAGGTTTTAATGTTATTGTTAATATAATTATTTCCTAGAAGTAATTCTTAGAAACTCATATGTAATTCGATGTAAGTATAAATGTTTTTCATGATGGAATACAAAAAATTTAAGAATACGAAGTTTATTATAGAGTAAATGTGGATACTATTATAGAAGTTATATGTTTTTTAATTAGAGAATTATAATGTTTTTTATTTCCAAATAATATATTTTCACAAGTAGTATTCTAGAAGTGGAAAAACATAGTTTAGTTGAAGGAAGAATCCATAAAAACCACAACACATGCTAGTTATCTTATAATGAATGATGTTTATTGGAAAATGAAAAATAAATAAAGATCTGTATATATGTACAATCCTTAAAAAGGGGAAGGAATTAATTTTAGAAGAATAATAATAGTCTAGAAGTGGTAAAATTTGGGAAACACATAGGAAATATTTTCTAATTGTAAGTAACATTCACTTACTTGGATATATTTAGAAATGTATTAATCATTTAGTGTGAAAAATAAAGCTAATTATTCTAATACACGAATTTTTTTAATTATATAAAATATAAAAGTCTTGGAGAAGTGTTACTGTGATATATAATAGTCATAAAGCCGAACTATTAATTTAAATTGGATGAGAAAATGTAATAGTCAGTAGAAAGAGAATATTTATGAGTAACTAGATGAGTAAGGTAATACATATGGGTTTCTATTATTTGTAAAAGAAATTGATAAGATAGTAATATAATGATTATTATAAATAATATACCATAATTTATGATTGATAATACAACCTGCTATGAATGTTTTCACTCTATGAGAAGGAAGTTCATAACCAGAAGAACATATGTAAGAGACTTCCCATTACCATAGAATTGAGACTACAATTCATAAGAAAATTTCATGACATGAGAAGAAAATGATCCACTATAAATATTATTAGGATAGAATATATAAGAGTATTTTAAACACCAGTAGCGATCATTTATAAGATATATTCATGTTTTTATATGGTTAACCATGATGTGAGAAGAACATGGTTGATATCAATAGTTCTTCCAATTTAATGATTTCCTAGATATGGAATATTAAAATTTAATAATAGGTGACATGGTAGAATAAAAATGGATGGACTATAAGTTGAGATCACATATTAGTCCTTGAGGTCTAGAATTATCATTATCATGAGGAATAAAAATTTATATGGTGTTATTTTTGGATGAAAAAGATGAAACCCTCACATTGAGGTGTTGATCCCATAAATCCTTAAAATATTAAGAGGGTAGAATATTTATATTTCAAAGAAAAAATAAATAGAGTTGTGATAGATAAATACCATCATGATAGACATAGAGAGACCCGAATGTATGTCAAATGAACATTTCCTTCATCAAAGTAGTGTATTGAGTATAAGAAAAGGTGTTGTCCCTTGGATCAATAATTACTCCTTCCAAAACATTTTATGGGAAGTCTGCCTTGGAATAGAGTAACTGTGACAAAAAACACACATCTAAAAAAGTGAGTATAGTGGATTTTGGTGCACAATCAAATAAATATGTTTATTATTCTTGGACTATCCCATAGTGATGAACATTGAAAAATAATTCTTTCTAAATTTTATTTTCATTAAGTATCCATATTAAATATGTATAAACATTATTGAAAATAGAAAAAAGATTTAATGTGATACTTCTATAAAAGGAAAATTATTTTTAAAACCTATGGGACTTTAAGAAAACAAAATGTAGATATTGATATGAACCTTGATTCACCCCACACTCTGAGTGTGTACATTCAGATTGATCCCAACTGTGACTTTTTAATCTCTTTTAGTTTGTAATGGTAAAACCTTTTACCTCTTTTTAAAATAACCCTAATGGTCATGCTTCTCCTCTTTTTTGTCCAAGCATTATCAGAACCCTAACATTTCTGCTAATTCTTGGGAATATTATTGTTGAATAAATCCTAAAAAAATGGTATATTATTCATTACCTATTTTTATGTATTTCTCAATGAACTATTCATACTTTTTAGTTTATTTTATTGATTTTCTACTAGTAAAAGGTTGTAAGTATGATCTATCATTTATTTATATATATATATATAAAGGTTTTTATATATGAATTTATATGTATAAAATAGAGAAAAATTGAAACTATTCTATATGGTAGTGACCAAGGATTGATTCCTTTGAAAAAGAGAAGGAAGCATGGGAGATGAGTACTAAGTTAAATGTAGAATCCTTTGGAAGGATAAAGGAAGAAAGGATTGTTTCATTCCAATATATAAATATATCAATATATTATAAAAGATATGATAAATATACCAAGTACATTAAGTATGATACGTCATTTAGTGTGGAAGAGAATACGAAATTGAAATATTTAAAGATAACTATCAATATCAATAATGAATCTGGAAAGAAAATGGTTAATGATTATAAAGATAAAGTGAAGTCATAAAAAAGATACTTGAAGCTGATGGTGAAAAAAATAAGTTTGTATGAAGAAGAGTTCAAACATACATTGAGCTAACTGACATTATCTTGGATGAATGTGAAATCAAGAAGGCCCCGTAAATTGATTCCTTAAAAAGTGATGTGAAACTATAATACAATTTATTTAAGGAGAATATATTATAATTCGACATAATAAATGTTAGCTTTATTTGAAACATTTTTTTAAATGACCAAATCTATAGATGCAATGGTAGGGAAAGAGGTTGAGCCCATGACCATTAATAACAAAGCATAGGTGTGGTCTCGAGAGTCTTCTAACCTTATTCTAGATTATTGGTTATTTTCAATTTTTAGTTGAAACACTATCAAAATAATGGAATAATAATAATATATATATATATAAGTGTGTCTCTGTTTCATATATATATATATATATATATGGATATGTATATATATTATTTTTTATATGTGTGTAATTTAATTTATAATTTTTTGTGTGTGATTATATATATTGGAATTTATATATAAAACCAAATATATATTTAATATTATTTTTTAAATAACGTTATATGTATATTTGTTTATTTAATTCATTTAGGTATCCTTACTTTTAAGCATATTCTTTAAATTGATATTTTATATTATTAATTTTTTTACTATATACATATATACATGTATATTTATATGTTTACAGGGACACACATAAACATAATTTTATATTTATGGAGGAATATTTAATTTTTTTACTTATGTATGTATACACATTTATATATATTATATAAAATAACATTTCAAAATACAAATTTTAATTCTTGTATATATTATTCAATGCATTATAAAAAATATTCTTTATATCTTTTCCTTTATTAACTTTATATTTGTATATATTATAATCTATAATTATATTTTAAATTTATATTCAATATAATTTATGCATATTTAAAATGAAACATTATATGCATACCTTATGTGTATTTATTTGTTTTTTTAGAAAATATAAATATTTTTAAACCAAATAAGATAAATAATAATTTATTGTGGATGGATTATAATCACATTTTAAAAGAGTACAACGATGGGGTTAAAGAGTGTATCATGTTTTCAAAAGAGTATAAAAATAATTTTTTTCAAATAATTTTCCTTTTTTGACATTGTTGTTGATCATTAAGAATTTATCTAGAAGAGTTGGAAGAACACATGAACTATCATACTATATATTAATGTTATAAATGTTTTAATAAACATGGATAATAACTAACTCTAGTTGTTGACTAGGATAACAATATGGTTTATCGACCGTCTGATATGAGTACAATTGTAGTCGATCATGATGATTGTATACGGGAAATTGAAATTATAGTTGAGGAAGAAATTTTTAATCATTGAAATATGTTAGATAAGATAAATATTTGTTTAAAAATTTCATTTCATACTGGTTATACTAAATATTCAACACTACTATCCATATTGAAGAAATATAAATTGAAAAGATAAAACATATGTAGTGACACTAGCTATAGACTACTACGTTCTATATTGAATGATATTTTACTAGAAGATAATAATCTTCCTTATCAAACATATGAAATTAAATCACATCTATGTTCAACGGGTTTGATATCTAAAATAATACATACCCATCCAAATTATGACATAGTATTTATAAATGATTATGAATCACATATAAAACTCTATAAGTGTAGTGTGGATTGATATATTAAATATGAATCAAGTACATAAAAAGTTGTGATGAACATTCAAATCATTCTTAGGTAAATATGGATATATTCCTATGAGGATATATCAAGGAAACTAAAACATTATGAATATAACAGTATTCATGGAAGGAAATTTTGTAAATATTTAGACCTTAATCAAGGTAGGAATGTAAAGACCCATAAATTTCTTGTAATTTTTTTTCATAAATTCTATGGAATTTTACGAGTCCGCAGTTTCTGATGGCGTGCGATTCTGAGGCCCAGAGTGCCCGGAATGATCCGTCGAAGTTTTGTTAAGCTTAAATTAACGCACATATGCAGTTTTCCTAAAAAAGTGGAATAACTCTTAAACAGTTACTCAGATCAAAAATATGAGGCCACCATTGCGCTCAGAATGGCAGTTTTACCATAGGCGTGACCTATGATTAGTCGGCACGGGCTTCTTGTGAGAAAACCTGAAAATGGCATAACCATAAATAAAATAATTAAATGAAGTTATTTTATTCTTCAAATGCTTATAAATCACAAATGGTAACTTGGACTAAAAATCTAATACAATCACTGAACTTGTGAGGGTAAGCTTTCTTTAAGCAGATACTAACTTGGGTCGGCGAGGGCCACAAGAGAAAGTTAGTTTTTGGTCGCAAATAAAATAATTAAGTAACAATTATTTTATTGTAAAATTCATAACTTTTAAACGGTAACTTGTATTGGAATTCTGAGGGTACCATCGTGTTATTTGGGTCGTGTTTCACCTAGGCAGAGCCAAACCTCGACCGCAGTGGGTCTAGGGTTGTTGTTAATAATTTTCCGAACTTTTTTTCAGGTACGTTCAGTAAAGGTGAGTTTGGGAGTTAAAATCATTTGAACCAGTGCTCGGAATTGAAATCCGAGGGAACCAATGAACTCACAGCATCGGTATTCGCCTAAGGGGACCATTACCGCAGTTTCATTTGGTCGGGGTTGGAAGTTAATTTTTGGGCTTCATATTAAACTAAATAAAAAGTATGTGTTACATAATTTTTATTTTAGGTGGTGGTTATTATCTCCAAAAGGAAGTTGGTGGTGGGGACCACACCACACATAACCACCATGAGAGGATTTAGTGTGGTGGGGCCCACATGAAACCAAACTCTTCAACTCCCCTTGAAACTCCCCTTTAACTCCTAAAACCATTCACCTTCCTTCTTTTGAATTTTAAAACTTTTCACCTCCTCTCGTTAGGGTGCCCCAATAATTTAATTAATAACTTAATTAATTAATTTTTTGTGTTTGAAATCTTTTAAACTTATTTTTTCAACATTAAAAGAAAATATTACATTCTCTTATTTGGGTTTGGCACCTTCAAGTGGTGTACCAGCAGCACCACCACCCCTTGGGCAGCAGATGCCACCAGCCACACTGGCGGACGATGCACGCCGGCTGAGCGCATTGCACGAGTTCTTACGGCAGAGGCCTCTGAGGATTCGAGGCGAGATAGATTTACAGGTAGCAGGGGACAGGATGGAGGTTATTACTATAGTTTCTGCCTAAATAAGACACTAGTAGAGCATATGTTGATCTTTGTTACTAATCTTTATTAGCGAGTGACCATTTGGGTGGTCCGCATAATAATGAAGTCTCAGTACTTGGACCGTTTTCCGAAATGGTACCGTCGGGCAGTGTGCCAACTATATCACTGCCTATTGGTCAGTAGAAACTACCGGTGGTACCAGTAGAGGATACTTATAGGCTTAGTTCCTTACATGTGTTTTAGCACCAGATATCCCCCAAGTTCCGAGGTGATCCTGACCCACAGGCGGCTAAGGACTAGATTGAGGATGTGGTTGAGTGTTTTTTAGAGCTTATACAGCTTCGGAAGGACAACGTGTCGGTAGCTAAGTATTTATAGAGGTATACCGATCATTCCTGGTACTCAATGAATATTATTTGATCCGTTCTTTAGAGCTCGGACCTCTGAGCGAGGTGTGTTTAAGGATATCTGAGCCATCAATTTTTCCTCAATACATTCCTACTTTTGTTAGGGTGATAGAGAGAACCTTTTTGGTTGAATGTTCATTGGCTGAGCGGATACATCTAGTGAATGTTTAGATTTGGAAATAATGAAACTAGCGTCATTCTTAGATACATGAGCATGTAAAATGTTTTGATAAGAGGAAGTCTTAAGGACAGATGAATCTATAGGGCAGTAGACGTGGAAGTATAGATAGGATAGCAGCATGAGTTGGTGAACATTTCGACATGTTATAACCACCCACCTTTATATTCCCCGCTAGGCTCATGGAGCTGGGGGGAAGGGGAAGGGAGTAGCTGCATACGGTCAAGGAGTGTGACCCAAGGGCTCTAAGAATGATTTGAGGTACGGTCTGTGTCTACTACTAGCTGTTGTATCAATTGACATAGGTACTGATCATTCATTCTTTCCACGAATCTTGTCCCAGACCTAGATTTTACGGTTAAGCCATTGAATTGACCCTCACGTCTGGAGATACCATTGGGAGGAGACTCGATACTCACACTTACATTGATGGTGTGATCTGACCCTTGAAGAGAGAGTTTCGGTTGGATCCTTTGGGTGGCAGCATCGAGGCCTTATGACCTTAATTTGGGTATAGAATAGGCAACCAAAGATCATACACAAATTGAATATATTAGGAAAAAAGGTTGTGGTTTATCTACAGCGTTGGGATGGGGTTTTCCTTGGTCTATGAAATGGAAAACCCAGGCAGCACAGGACAGAATCATGCATAAGAGGGTGCAGTCGATCACTCAGGAGTCGGCCAGATTTACCATTGTGCTGGACTTCTCCAGAGTTGCAGAACTACTATATTATTTGACGAAGAAGGGGAAACCCTTTTTAGAGATGCTAACAGAGCTTTCAAGAGCTGAGGTAGATGTTGACTAGTGCGCCCATCTTGAGGCTACTAGAGGAGGGAATTGGGTACATGGTTTACTACGACACATTAGGGACCAGACTCAGGTGTGTCCTGATGCATGAGTGAGAAGTTATCGCATATGGTTCTTAGCAGCTGAGACATCGAAGATGGATTGAGTTCCTCTAGGAATATGGCTTGGATATGGTCCATACTCTTGGGAAGGGGAATGGTGTAGGAGATGCTCACATAAGGAGATCAGGAATTAAGCAGCTAAGAGAGGCGACAGAGTAGCTGGCCGCATTGCAGATATCCTTTCTGGATAGAGATATATCAGCCATTCTGCAGTCTCCCACAGTCACTCATCCACTTCTTCAGTGAGTCAGGGAGGCACAACGTGCGTACGTTAACTGTGAGACGCGACGTGCTCAGATATCCACAGGGCAGACACCTACTGGAATTTCTAAAGGTGGGTAGCACGTCATTCTCTTCAGAGGACGTACCATGGTACCAGTTTCACATTAGGTGGAAGTGTTGAGGGGGGGTCTAAAGATGTAACAAGACCTCTGACGACAACACTGGTGGCCAAGAATAAAGAAAGTTGTCACAAAGTTTCTCTCACAATGTCTCACTTGTCAGCAAGAGAAGGCAGAACAACATGTACCAGTAGGCTTGGTTTATCCTTTGGAGGTCCTAGTGTGGAAGTGGTATTAGATATCCATGGACTTCGTGATGGGTCTTCCACATACATCTAGGAGAATGAGACCTCTGGAGTTTGAGGATGGAGACCACGTCTTTCTACGAGTCTCACCTCGATAAGTCTACGGAGATTTGGCCGAGGCAGCAAGTTATCTCTGCGATTCATGAGACCTTTCCAGGTCCTCAGCTGGGTATATGAGGTGGCGTACCGCTAGGCCCTTCCACCTCAGTTGCACTGGGTTCATGACGTCTTCCACGTATCTCAGTTTAGGAGATATGGGCATGACTCATCCTACATCATCGTCCACGAGGAGCTAGATATCGATGATGGGGCGACCTTCACAGAGGTTCCAGTGGAGATTGAGGATCAACATGAGTGGGTCCTGCGTGGAAGGTCGATTCCTATGGTGCGCGTTTGGTGACATCATGGGAACCTCTAGGATAGTACATGGGAGAAGGAGGCTCAGATGCGTGCTCAGTACCCCCATTTGTTTCCCTAGTCTGTGTTATAGCTTACCGGGTGATAAATCCCTGAGGTGGTGGTAATCTATAGACCATGAAATTTCAAGGAATTTTTTTAATTAAATTTTTTGGAATTTTATGTGTCCGTAGTTTCTTACGGCGTGCAATTCCGAGGCCCAGAGTGCCTAGAATGATCCGTCGAATGTTTGTTAAGCTTAAATTAATGAGAAGAAGATGTTTTCCTGAAAAAGTGGAATAACTCTTAAATGGTTACTCGAATCAGAAATCTGAGGCCACCATTGTGCTCATGATGGCAGGTTTAACCTAGGCGTGACTGAAGTTTACTCAACACGGGCCTCCTGTGAGAAAACCCGAAAATGGCATAACCGTAAATAAAAAAATTAAATAAAGTTATTTTATTCTTCAAATGCTTATAACTCCCAAATGGTAACTTGGAATAAAAATCTGAGACCACCGCTGAACTCGTGAGTGTATGATTTCTTTAAGAAGATACTAACTTGGGTCGGTGAGGGCCACTCGAGAATGTTAGTTTTTGGCCGCGAATAAAAAAATTAGTTGAAAATTATTTTATTATAAAATTTATAATATTTAAAAGGTAACACAGATTGGAAATCCAAGAGTACGGTTGGGTTCGTTGGGTCATGTTTCACCTAGGAAGAGCCAAAACTCAACAACAGTGGGTCTATGGTGGCTGTTAATAATTTTACAAACATTTTTTCAGGTACGTTCAGTAAATGTATGTTTGGGATTTTATATCTTCTGAACCTATGCTCGGATTTGAAATCTGAGGGCACCGATGAACTCACAACGCTGGTATACTTTTAAGGGGACCTTTACCGCAGTTTCTTTTGGTCAGAAGGAGAAGTTAATTTTTGGGTTTCTTATTAAACTTAATAATAATTATTTGTTACATAGTTTTTATTTTAGGTGGTGGTTATTATCTTCAAAAGGAAGATAGAGGTGGGGCACACACCCCACCTAACCACCCATGAAAGGATTTAGTGTGGGGGGGGGGCGCACGAACCCAAACTCTTCAACCCCCCCTTGAAACCCCCTTTAACTCCTAAAACCATTCACCTTCCTTCTTTTGAATTTTAAAACCATTCACCTCCTCTCATTAAGGTGCCACCACAATTTAATTAATATATTAATTAATTAATTTGTGTGTTGGAAATATTTTAAACTTATTTTTACAACATTAAAAGAAGAGATTACATTCTCTTATTTGGGGGTGGCATAATTTTGGTTGGGAGAACAAAAGAGAGGAGAATAATTCTTGGGAGGATATCACCCTCTCTACCGAAGAACACCCATTTCATTTCTTCTTCCTCCATGTTAAATGAGTAGGAGCCGTTGAGAGGAACTTCATCATCTTCCTCCTTCGACCCAGACCAAGAAGGGAGGCGATGCCCACAAAGAACATCACAAACGACTAACGTATATTTCCTCCGACGTTGACTGAATGATATCTGTCTTATGCGATGTCGTCTTCCACGACAGCCGACTTCCGCGACGCTCGTCTTCCGCGGATGGTCGACATTCAGCATTCTTAAAATCGAGGGAGGGGGATATGATTAATTTTAAATGAATTAAATTTTACCTCGTTCTTCTTTGAATGCCTTGGATCATCATTGCCCAAATGTTATCATCTAATACGGAGGGTGCCGACCGAACCAACATGACCTGACGTTCCTCCGTTGGTTTTTGGTTTATTTGGCGACGGAGGCGGAGCCGTAAGGGTGCGGTGTTGTCGCACCATGGCGGAGGAAGTGTCCACGACCATGAGGTAGTGGTGAACGAAGGAGGAGGAAACTGAAGGCCGTGGCACGGCCGGGCCGCGGCGGTGGAGTACCGGCGCTGTCGCACCGACCGCGTGGAGGAAACCACGGCCCGTAGTGCGGGTCACTCGGAAGAAGCGAACTGGATGGCTGTAGCCAGCTGGCCTGGAGGACCATGATGCATCCATGGTGCTGCGCTGTGGGAATACCGTGGCCCAATGTGCAGGCCTCTTTGCAGGGCGAACAGGCCGGCCGCCTGCTGGCTGGGCTGGGAAGACCGCGGTGCCTCTTGGCGGCGCCTACGGATGAATCGTTGCCCGTAACCGTAGGCCACTCGAGCCAGAAAAAACCGGCCGACTTTGGCTGGTTGGGCAGCAAGTAGGGGCTACGCCACTCGATGCCACCGGGTGAGCTGAACCGGCCCGCAACCGCAGGCCAGGACCGCGGGTGGGCTACGCCCCATGGGCCGGGCCGACCCCCCAAATGGGTCAGACCCGCCGGGCCGAGTCCCTAGGTGGGCCGCGCTCCATTGGGCTAGGCTGACCCCAGCTGGTTCAGACCCGCCAAACTGGGTCAGGCCATACCGCCAGCCTACTGGGCTTGACGGGCAGGCCCCATTTTACTTAAACGTGAATAACATCTAGACCGCGCGTCTGATCGACATGCCATCTGCGGCACTAGGATCCTCATGACGAGACGATCTTTTTGTGATGCTTTAAGTGAGTTTTGGACAACTTTGGAAGGTTGGAGGGTTCAGAATGAGCGTAAATCCAACTGGGCCCCTGGAACAGAAAAGCTAATAACTCTCAGACCAGGCATCCGATTGACACGTCATCTGTCGAATTGGGTTCCTTTTTATGAGACGGAACATTAGGATACGTCAACTATGGACTTCAGTATAGTTGACGTATTGACCCCTTTTCTCGAGGATCAAACCCTCCTAGAATCGAGAATGCTGTGTACGGAAACACTAGAGCTGGCTTCGACAGTGACGACTTCAGTACTTGGATCCTACGTGGGTTCGACAGTGACGACTTCTCTACTTGGATCCTACATGGGTTCGACAGTGATGACTTCTGTACTTGGATCCTACCTGGGCTCGAAAGTGACGACTTATGTGCTTGGATCCTACGTGGGTTCATTAGTGACGACTTCTGTTCTTTGATCCTATATGGGTTCGACAGTGATGACTTATGTACATGGATCCTATGTGGGTTCTTCAGTGAAAACTTCTTTACTTGGATCCTACGTGGGTTCGACAGTGATGACTTCTGTACTGGGATCCTACGTGGGTTTGATAGTGACGAAGTCTGTACTAGTATCCTACGTGGGTTCTATAGTTTAGAAGAATCAGTGAAAACAACTAATCATCTCTATTGCTATAAAAATATAGTATACATGTGTGAGCTGAGTCAGGTCTTTCAACCATTATCATAGTGTGATTGACTTTACTTCTTGTGTGTACTGGGTTGCGATTGGGCTCAAGAGTTGGATCCGGGCTGAGATTGATAACATAGGTATATGTTTGGGCATATACCTAAGTAGGGTTGGTTGATAATTCGTGTTGGTATCTTTCTATTGTGGTTTATCGTTTGTATATTTTGTGAGACCGTGCGGGTCTCGGGGTCCCTACTGATTATCGTTATACTCACCCCTACACAGGCTATGCCCACACCTCATTGTGTTCGATGCAGACGATGGACAATGCTGACGGAGGCTGAGAGCGCCACGAATGGACGGTACCCGGAGGTGGACCTTGCGAGGAGTCGTCACACAGAGGAGACAGACGGACGTGAGTGCTAGGGTGGCCATTTGTACCTACCCCTCAGGTTGGAACCCTGAAGGAAGATCCAGGAGATGATCTTTACTTTCAGCTGTTTGTCTCTTTTCTACTTGTAGTTTATGTTCAGTTGGGTTTGTATACTGGCCCATTTACTTTCCATCACAATCCTTCGTATTCAGTTTTACATAGTGATTACTTCATGGTGCATACTCTGTTATGTTTGTTTACATTTATAAAGGCAATGTCTTCCCACCATAGGGATTTACACCTTTGGTGCTAGTCTCCAGCCCCAGGCATATGGAAGGTGGGCTTGGGGTAGTCATGGAACGGGCCCCGAGGACGGGTCGTGACAAGGAAAATTGATCATGGGTATGATATATTTGAAAAAAGAAGAAGAAAACCTTCATATTATTCTATTTATAGATGGAATGAACCATTTTGTTATAAAAATTTAATCATAGCGTGTGGCCAGTTGTATTAGGGAACTACAACATGCTATTATTGTTTTTCATGAAGTGCATATATAATATGTTGTCTCTACTTATATCTAGGACACAAAATACCAAGTTATGATTTTGATGACTATTTGGATTCATTGATCACATATATAAGATTGATGTAGGATGTAGGTGTAATGTTGAATGTTTTTCATGAGATTGATGAGTTCACATCATGAGCTAATTGTTTTGGATAATAAATTACAATCTCACTAATGAAAATTTTCTAGGATACAGAATTAATGGAATCTTTGGGTGTCCCATTTGTAAATAAGGTATAAAAATAATTATTTTGAATGATTCCTTTAATATTGTGTTACAATGAAATCATAAATTTTTACCATGAGAACATTAATACCTATCTTGGAAAACATTATTTGATGGTAATTAAAAATAAGGTACACCACCTTCTCAACTAACTAGTGACTAAATTTTTTTGAAAATCAATTATATTGTCATAGTTTTTGGAAAAACCTTCTCTAAATCCCTTATGATAATAGTTTTGAAAAATAGGTATTTTTTGATGTACCTGTTTTAGAATTTTTTACAACAAAAATTTAATTGATGTTTTACTTGAAGAAAAATTCTATGTGATAATTTAACCAGAACGTTATTAATTCAAAGAACATAAAAAATATTGAATTAAGGGAAGTTAATACTTTATTTTTAGTTGTATAAGGTATTATTTTGTACTTATGAGGGGTTAAAGGCATAATTTTATTCTTTCACCAGCTTACACTCTTTCCAAGAAAGAAATATTTCAGTTTGGAAAATTTTATAATGGTTTAAATATTATAGAGGTGTTTTAATCAAATATAAAAAAATGTGTTAATGACTAATTTGATGTTAAAAAATTAAAATGAAAAAAAATTCATGTTGCTAAGAGAAATTTAATTTATATGTCTTCGCTATGTATTATAAAAAAATTCTGACACAATTTAACCACAAATTATATTTTTCAAAGATTTATGTACTAATTTTATAGTGCAGGTGAAGTTTATAACTATTTAAAAGGAAATTATATTCATATTATGTGAATTAGTGTTATTACTATGACCAATATTATTTGATAAAATGATTAAATATATGGTTCCCTTAATTAATGTGATTTGAATATATAATGTTTTATATTAAAGAGAGATGTAACCCAATGAATAGTATATAAATATTTTAGAAGGGAACATAAAAAATAAATGTTTTATAGAAGATTATATTATAGAATAATATTTTATTGGTCATGAAATTTAATTTTGTGCTGACTACTTATCCGACATGGATAATATTGTTCTCCAAAATATTATCATAGTGAGTTCCTTATGGTTGAGGAATTGTTTTGAAGGGATGTTGTTATAATTACCATTACAGATAGGGAGAAAGCTCACATTTATGTTTTACATAGAATATCTAGGGTTTTTCATATTTTTTCACTCATAATGTAATTAATTTTTACTTAAATTCGTAAAGGGATTAAATAATGATATGAAATACACATAATGAAACATTTAGAAGATTTTTTTGGACCATATTTTGATGAAGTTATCTAAACATTAGAATGAAATTTTAGAATGACTTATATAGGTAGATAATGGACCATGTGTACTTTTATTTTGTTACAATGGTTATGTAATTAATAGTTATAGTTTCTATACAAATTAATGAGATAACGGTAGTACAATAAAAAATAATGAAGTTACTATTGAGGATTAATTGATATTTGTGTCTAGTACCAAGAATAAAAACCCAAATTACATGAATACATCATAATTTTTTAATATTATGATGATGTGGAAGTGTTATTAAATAAAATTTCATGTTCCATGTTTTCAATTATAATTAGATGATAATAGAAGTTCAATTAAAATACATGAATTGAGATTCATAAAAGATAATTTATGAAATGTAACATATAAAATGAACCAATTTTAATGGAATCACAGATAGTATACATATTTTATTCCCCATATTCTATAATAAAAAAGGGTTCAATTTTTATCTTTGTCAATAAAACAACTTTAGGGTTTAATTAATTGTGTATTGAGGATGACCATTTTATTAGGTCATCACAATTATTTAATAGTTATCTCAATATATAAGGATTATTTTATATCATAGTGGGCCACAAAGAGGGGACTTGGACCCTTCCTTGAGAGACCAAATCCCTTTAACCTTTAAATATAAATTATATCAATGATCATTTCAAATGTATATGATCAATTATTTAAATACAACATGTTTCATTAAAATATTATTTGTTTGAGACTATATTTGAGTATTCTAGATAAAATATTTAACAAATTGTGTTGATAGTGTCTAATCTACCTATTGATGTAATATATATTGAAGAGGAATATATTTCCAGTGTTGAAATTGTGAAAATTAATGATGATAAAGAACAAGTAGTTGAAAAAAATATTAGATCAGTGTAATATAAATTTGTTAGAAAGAATTATTATGGAAAAACTAGTGGTCAAAAACTTAAGGTTGGATAGAATGAACATGATCAACTTATTGACCCTAAGGAGTAAATTTTAATAATGTAAATTTAATTTATTATGAAAGTAAAATTTCTAATTCATATAAATACATGGAAAAATGTTTTTCCTGTATTGAAGGTGTCTGTTTGGGATTTCGTTAGGGTAATGTTATTATATGATTTCTCTGATTTACAAAAAAATTAAATTATAAATTTTTTATTATTTTCACATTATCCATTTATGAGTAAATTAATATTACAATGATTTTTGATGAAACTCATATTGGTGGTTCATGTAATGATTCACAAATAATTTTAGACACATATTTTGAAAATTTATCTTAGTGACACCAATAGGAAAGTAAAATCACACCCAGTAGAATTATGTGTACACATCATAAACTAAGTAGCATGGGATGATATTCTTATCGGTTATGGTGTGGAAGACTTTCAGGAAAATTATAATTGGTATTATTTTATTTTACAAAAAATTTATTCATAAATTTTAATACATAATTATTAATTTATTAATAAAAAAGTATCATATAAAATAAATAACATGCATCTAAAAAATAAAACCTTACCATAAAGAAAGGTTAGGTTACACTTTTCATTAAAAATGGTTTTTATTAATAATCTATAATATAAATTTTATGGGATAACAAATAAAAAAATTATTCTCCTTTATTTTTTGGAGATTGATGAATCAAAATCTTAATCCGCTTCCTTTCCTTTTAATGTGATATCGTATCAATGATTGTGAAAAGTTGTAAAAGAAAATAAACATAAATTATGAGAATCATGTGTGTGTATGATATAATAAATTTTTCATATTTAAAATAGAACTAAATAATAATGGCTTGTTATTTTTCTTATATATTTTATTCAATTTAGATGTCGAAATTATTATCCAATATAAATGATAAAGAAATTATTGTAGTGGAATTAAAGTGGATAGAATAGTATTTCCATGTTAAAAGTATAGTTTTTATAGTTTCACCCTAAGAAAACTTTGAGATTTCAAATATTTAGCTGGTTATAGATGAAAACAAAACATGAAGTCATAGATAAATTCACTAAAAGAACATGTAAATAGGACATTGTAATAAACTAGTTTCTTCAATGGGATGAATGAGAAGAATAAATAAATAAACAATCAGTACATAGAGATCCAAACTGAAAATTTGTTAGGCTATAAATTCTCCTTAGATTCATTTCTAACACTATTTAATTTATTTTATCAAAATATATTTTCCATAATTTTAATAAAACAACTAATTATTCCTTTTTTATTATAAAATTATTCGTGTTGAAAATGAAAATTATTTATATTTATCTTAATCTTCTCATTTAAATGCCTAAAAATGTAAATTTTATGATATTCAAAAAGATAGTCTACATAAAAAAACATTCCAAAACATCATTTCATATAATTGACTCATGTAGTTTATGAACTAATTACCAAGCTACTCATCCCCCTCGATGTTCATTTTGTTCACATAGTTAAATAATCTACTAGAACGATCATATCACGATCATTTAATCTGAAAAATATACATGATGATAACGTGGTATGTCCTTTCAAATCTATTTTTTATACAAATTAATTTACAATTATTTAATAAGGGTTTAAATCAATATATATTATTATTGATACAAATATACAATGGGAAATATATGATTAATTCATGATAATCTAAAGGGTTATATAAAAGATCCAATAGAGATCGTCAGATTACATTTACCTTAATGGATGTAATACCAAAATTATTAACATTACATGTTCATGAAAATAAAATAGTCAATGATATAAATATGAATTAGATTGAATTTTAGTAAAAAATTTATGGATATCCCATTACTGACTTGATTGGTTTTGAAATGTAAATGAAATTCCCAAGCATAAATGGATGGAAGAATAGGTTGTGAATGAATAAATGGGGAACATTTTATAAATATATTTGTCAAATAGGTAATATTATATGTTAATTATGGTAAAATACTATTCATATTTTAAATAATCATCTATATCCTACTAAAGTAAATGGAATACACATTGAAGAAAAAATTTGATTTGTTAGTCCTCAGGTCACTTCTATGAAAAGCCTCAATGAATGAATTGGAAATTTTATAAAGAGAAAACCATGTTTCCCCAATGTTTTCAATGAAAATAATATTGGATTGTATCAACTATGATTTTCTATGTAATATTTTTGGATATAATGTGATTAATTTTTGAGACCAGGCGTTGGGACGACATGTGAATCCTAGGCCCAACATTCCCAGAATAAATGTTTAAAATATATTAGATATAATAATATCATGTGTATGTCGTTTTCATATAAATATAGAATAAAAATAGAGTGGAGGCCCTTATTATAAATTTTAAGGAATTATTGAATTAAGAACATGGGTTTTACCTTAGGCATGACATAACCGTAGTTGTCAAGGGGTGTTTGTGAAAAATTCATTGAGGGCATAAAATTAATTAAATAATTAAATATATTGTTTTGTTTTGTTTGATGAAGCAATGACCTGTATTAATCTTTAAATATGTTCTTATAACCAAATTTATGGGATTGAATCATAACCCAAAAATTTTGAGGGAGTGTTGGAGAGCCATTGGAGGTGGTTCCATTGAAGAATGATAACTAGATCAATGATCGACAACTGCTGTGCAAGGAAATCTGGGTATCTCTGTAATGATAATGTAGATGATTTATTATCTGTTAGAATTAAATATAAATTGAAGAAGGATATTTATTTAATTGGATTTATCCTAATTTTTTTATTCCTCTGGTGAACATGAATCAACCAACCAATAGATTTTTTCACAGATTCTTCATATTGTAGGATGGTTTATCTTGCTGGGATTTATTTAAGATATTTTTTTATGTTATCATAATTCTTCAATCAACATTCCAAGGAAAATGGATAAAAGCCAAAAAATATGGTCGGGGTTCTCTTATCATTTATCTGTTTCTAATTTTTCTCCGATTGTTTTATATATATTCATCATCGTGGTTTCACTTTACTGGTGGTTCGGTGGATTCATGTCAAATATAAAGATGCACACCCATTTCACGGTGAAATGAATAAATATTGTAGATCTGAACTCAGTAAGGCATGAATATCATGATGAAATGGAAGAAGAAAGTGAATCTGATAAATTTTTTTGTACCTTGGTTCATGTGTTGCGTGCTACATGGATGAAGACAGTGGATGACCAATTTCTTTTAGAAGTAGATGACTGGAGCCTAGAGAGTATTTATGGTAAGGTTCAACCTGATATGATAAGTTATTACTAACATAATTATGGGTTGGATTATTCACTGGTGGAGCAGACAACACCACAAGAGGAAGAATGGTGGAATATGCAGAATCCTAATCTACATGGTTTTTATTTTAGAAAAACACACCATGTGAGACATCTGGTGCATCGACTTGTGTTTCTGTGGGGAAGTTAAATATCACTTGGTCTGTTCCTTAACCTAGATACTCATCATGTATTTCGAAGGATAAAAAAAATTTCCATGAGTATATGGGATCATGCATGTTGTGTGATACTACACGACACAACAATTCCATGGGTACATGGAAAATTACGTATGTACATGGAAAATTCCATGTACATGAAAACAATTAGATGTACATGGGTTGGGACATGCTGTGTACTTTGAAATGAACATGGGAACGAGCCAAGATACAGAGGCAGGACTCGGTGTTGAAGGGGCATGCCCTGTTCTTCTAGTATACGTGGTGTAATCCTTCAAAGTTGGTTTTGAGCCCTTGTCATCTTCATCTTGGAAAATTTTTTTAAGGTAAGTTCCATATATCCATTCTATGAGGGTTAGTTTTGAATCACATTATACATATATGATAGTGATCAATTGAGAAAGACATCCCAGATAGATTTGTTTCAATCCTTCTATGAGACCTGGAGTGAGATCCTTTATCTTATTCTTTCCCTAGGTGGAGTTCTGTGTATCATTTTGACCAACACTACATGGTCACCAATCCTATACATAGTGGGTAATTCCAGAATAAGTTTTTTATACCCCATGGACTTGTATGTGATCTTAATCTGTGTCATTATCTACATACTTTCAGCATATCCTTCTTATGGAAATAATTTTTGAGCAATACATATAAGGAATATTCTATCAGTGTTATCAAAATTGTGTCGTGTGTTCTCCAAGATGAGTTCTATATTGAACCTTCGAGCATGATTCCTAGTCTTGAATTACATTTGTGACATTACTTTCAGAATGTGTGTCTTTGTTGATTATATGTATAAGTTATTGTTATATGATATGTAGTCATGTACCTATGTAGAGTGGATTATTATTATTTTTGTTAAATTATTAGTGTTTTTGGTGGTTTCCTACAGTGTATTGGTATACTCACCCATACATTGGATTTTCCTACATGTGACATGTCTTGTGAAAATGATTTACCATTTAATGGGGTTGAAGAGGGACTAGGACAGGTTTGTGGTTGTTGAGCAGGATATAATGAGGTGGGTTCCCATGGTTATCTTGAAAGCAGTCCCCATCTTTACATTCAGGTTTGACTTGTTTTCAGACTCTTTTTGGTCGGCCTTTATTTGGACATGTTTAACCTCTATTAATTGTCTTCACACTCTGGTTTTGGTATTTATATGTATACATACTTGATTTACTAGTTGTTTTACATTGTAGTATTTTGTGGGATTAGATACGCGTGTGTACATATACATTAGGCTTCGACCTCCCATGTTAGTGGTATGCCTACCCAGTGCAAGTTTCTAGGCCCTGGCCTAGTGGACATGGTATTAATGAGTCGATGCATAGGCCCCATTAGGATGGTTCATGAAATAGTGGTATTAGAGGAATTCAGTTATACCTTAGGGATATATTATATGAGATTGGTTTGGGAAAATATTGCTAAGTGTTTTGAGTTCAGTGTTTATTCCTGAGACTCATGTTTCAATTTAACCACCAACTTAAACATATACTTGGACACTGAACACATGAATTTTGACTCGGTACATGAGGAAACTAGTTTCAAAGGAAAAAATGGTACACGAATCATATAGGAATGTGTTGTGGTTTCTTTTTTCCTTCTTGAGTCAGATATCTAAATATACTCATTGTCCATGGTACATCTTCTTCATTACCAGATGCCTCCGCAATGCATGCTATCAAGGATTTAGTATCATGTTCATGAGGATGATCCCATAAGCGATGAGGCATTGATAAAAGGGAATATTCTAGAGATGTTTCCACTAGGAGGTTCTCCAATTATAACACCACCTATTGAGAAGTAAATGGTACACATAGTACCTACAAATGAGGTATGCATTCAAATCATGCTTCATGAGTTTTAGTAATATTGAACCCTTAATATCGTAGGAGAGCTTGAGCCATATGCTATAGAGGAATGTTTGGGGGTGTAAATGTGATTTTTCTACATTTTTAGGACACTGACAGATGAAATGGTGGTTATGTAAGTGATCCATTTCTATGGCTCTTCATGACGATGGTGGGGTTTAATGACCTTTTCATATGATGAGGTGGCTCTAGCATAATCAAATTTCAGTCTAGTTATTAGAGAGGAGTTCTATCCAGCTACATTGTCGATTTTATGCCTCTATGATCTTCTTCAGATTGAATAGGGAATCATGAAAATGGTTGAGTATTTATTGAGGTTCACAAACATCTTCAAGTACTCATTGTATTTGGTAAGAGATCATCTTTTTTAATTTCAGAACTTCAAGAAAAGAATTTATAAGGGCAACTGATTGATTTTATAACTATTTTTATTATTACCTATTTTCAGTTTCTATAATGATATTTTGTGGATGAGACATTCTTGGAAGAGAAGTAACAGATTATGGTTACTAGCTGTGGGAACACAGGGGCAGAGACTTCAGCAGCTGGGATCCTATGTCAGTCTTAGTGAACTAGACATGAGATTTTTTTTAGTAGGAGGTCTTAGGATTGATTTTCTATGGCTAGTGGCTCAAAGGATGGTTTTAGTCATCCTAGGGTGAGGTGGTGGTACTATTTTGATGGAATAATATGTCTTTTATGAGATTATCTACTCCACCATATGGCTGACATGGAGATAGTGGATTAGATTCTGAGGTGGAGGCATCAACAAGAGTAGAAAGGTGTTTAAAAAGGATGAAATGTTAGGGGTCCAAATAGAGATTACCGAGAGTTGGTATATTCTTAAAATTGTTTCCAAACCACCCCCATGTGGTCCAATCTAGGCAAATAGAGCTGGGGTATAGGGGTAGAGACAACTACAGGAAGTCAAGGATTATGAACCGAAGGCTCTATAAGTAGTACAAGTTATAATATATTTATTTTATAATTTATCTGAGGTACAAATGAAAATAGGTTTTAGTTATTCATTTATTTCCACATATTAGCTTCGAGACATTGATATTCTAGTTGAGCCATTGGATTGACCATTTTTCTTAAAGACTCCAAATAGATATGACCTAGAGATCACACATGTGGGTTGATACTGTAACCTTAATCATGTAGAAGATGGTTTTTATTGTGATATATTTGTAACAACAATAATGACTTAGGAATTAATATTTTATATGGAATGGTAATCTTTTGTTCATGCCTAGATAGAATATTTCTGGCGGAGGATGTAGTGTGTCTACAATGATGGGAATAGGTTATCCTTTGTGGTTGAAATGGAAACCTAGGTAGTGCATGATGGAATCATTCATAGGAGGGTAAATCTGATTGCTCATTGGTTGTATTAAATGAACCTTAGTGCAATGGATGATATGAGTTTTTAGTTCCCTATATTGGTGGTATAATATGGGGATGTCTTTCTAGAGGATGTTTTCAGCTTTCCTTCCCACCAAGAGTTATACTTATCCAATGATCTACACTACGGGAAGTCCCTGATATCTATACCTACATATCATATAGAACCTTTAAAGATTCAAGGGATGAGGGTGAATTTGGAGAACCTATAGAGGAAGGGATTTCTTATATCCAGTGTTCCACCTTGGGTACCCCTAGTGTTGTTCCTCAAGAAGGAAAATGAGATATTGAGGTCATGTGTCTATCAACTTATCCTAAACTAGGTGAACATAAAGAAAAAATATACTCTGAAAAGGATCGATGACTTATTTGATATGTAGAGAGGAGAAAAATGGTTCTAAATGACTTATATTAGGTTAGGATTTCACCAGTTGTGAATACAGGATGAGGATATACTAGAAATAGAATTCCGATGTCGGTACTATAACTCTGAGTACTTAGTGATGCCCTATTGCTTGATGAACGAACTAGTTGTGTTCATGGGACTCATGAACTATAAAATTTATCATTTATTAGATCAGTTTGTAGTGGTCTTCATCGAAGATATCCTGGTTTAGGTAACATCTGAGGAGGAGCTTGTGAAACACATGAGGATGGTTTTTGACGTACTTTGAGAGAAAGATATCTACAAAAATATCTCAAAGTTATTGTTTTTTTAATGAGTTATAATTTCATGGAGGTGTTTTCTCTATATATGGTTTGGATGTAAACACAATGATGGTTGGGGAAGTGTTATATTGGGAGCCACCCAAGAGTATGACATAGGTGTAGATCATCATGTTCTGGGTAGAATATTACCAGAGATTCATTCTAGAATATTCTAGGATATCAGCTCCAATGAAATATTTTAACTAAATAGGATATCCATTGATGTGTATAAATTGGTTACAACATACTTTTCAAGATTTTTGGAATATATTGACATGTGATCCCATTATTAGATCATTACAAGAGGGTTTTTAGTACATAATTATTTGTGATGCATCTGGAATTAGGCTTGGTTGTGTTCTTATGTAGATGCTGGAGTTGATTGTCTATGGTTCACATCTGTTGAGAACACATGAGTTGAATTAAATGAATCATGATATCAAGTTGTAAGTAATATTCTTCGCACTAAAGATGTGGTGAAACTACCTGATGTGAATGAAGCTTATCATTTACTATAACCAGATGAGTCTCAAGAATATCTTCTATCAGAAGGATATCAACCTGATACAAAGGAGATAGATAAATTTTATCCAATATTAATAATTCATTATTTTATATACTCCTAGGAACGGTAACATCGTAGTAGATGCTCTCAAAATGAGATATTATACAAAATTGGTGAATGTGGAAGAAAAGTAGTTGGTCTTGTTGCAGTTATACATTGTGGATGTGGATAGGGAATCTTACCACTAGTAAATGGTTATTACCCATAATCCTTCATAGTGAGTTAGGGATGAAAAACTTATTGACACCTACCATGAGACCCAACCTACATAGATATCCACTAGACATGATCCTGATGGATTTTATGAAGGTGGAAAACATTTCAATCTTTTTAGAATACACACGATATTACCAATGATTTTGTGGGAGGAGGTTCTGAGAAATTTTTAGACATATCCATTGGTGGTACATCCGATTGTGGAAATGATGTACAAATAACCTCTATGTTAGTTTCAGAGGGTAGTGATGAAGAAGGGATTTGTAGAGTTTGTCTCTTGATACCTTACTTGTCTACAAGTGAATGCTGAGCATGAGGCTCTAGTGGGTTTAGCTCATCCACCTAAGGTGGTAGAGTGGATTTGGGATGGGATATCCAGGAAATTTGTGACTAGTTTACCATGTACATAAAGGGGAAATAATTCCATGTATTTCACCATAGACCAAATCACCAAGTTGGATCACATGAAAATTTTTAGGTGAATATTTTAGTAGGGAGCATATGACACCTCTACATGTAGAAGATAGTATGCCTGCATAGAGTTACCTATATGATCATTTTGGAAAATTATTCTCGATTCAAATATCAGAAATGGAAGGGATTGTAATATTATATTGGGAATTTGATTCATTTATTCATGGATTTTCATCCCAAGATAGTTTACCAAACTAGGTGGATCATTCAGGTTATGGAGGGTGTCATGCGAGCTTTCTTTTTGAACATTGATCGTAGTTGGTAGGATCATCTACAATTGGTCGAGTTTGTTTCCAAAAAAAATACCAGTCGACCATTAGTATGGAACCATTTGAGGACTTTATGGGAGACACTTAAGTTCATCTCTTTGATGGACTGCCCTAGGAGAGTAAGTATTTATTGGATTAGAGTTTTTGTGATACACTAAAGAGAACGTACAAATCATCCGGGAGCTGATGTGGACTTCAAAAAGATTCAATATGTCCTTTGAAAAGAGACAACCAAATTCTTTTTATTTCAAGGATAGAGGTAATGGGTTCCTACAGGTTTCACCTCGATGTAGATTACATATATTTTCTTGGGACAAAAAGGTATCTCTGATATTCATTAGACGTTCCCAGATACTTCTTAAAGTTGGTGAGGTGGAACACCACTTAGCTCTACCTCTATTTTTATACTAGTTACATGACCTCTTCAATATTCCACAAATGATTCATCACACGTTATTGAATGGGGTGAGATGGACATCATAGATGGAGAAAACTTTTTTGGCTACTCAGTAGAGATCAAGGATAGGAACAATATGATCCTTCATAAGAGATAATTTCCTACAATATGTGTTTGTTGGAAGCATGATAATTCATAGGGGGGAACCTGGGAGAGGGATACCTAGATTAAATATTAGTAACCATGCCTTTTTACAGAAATTTTTTATGGTTATTCATGACATAAATCCCAATGTTGGTGAGAATTTAGGGACTCAATTTTACTATTTTTTATTTTTGGATATTGTATGAATTATATTCGAGACTAGCCACTGAGAAAACATGTGATTTTGAGGCATGGTGTGCCCATAATAATTGTTTGAAATATATTAGATATATTAATATAATGTCTGAGTGGTTATCCTAATAAAGTGGAATAACTCATGAACATGGCCATGAATTAGAAATTTGAAGGCACTATTGAGTTTATATGTTAGGTTTTACCTTAGCCACAAAATAAACTTTGATTGTGTGGGGTGTTTATGAAAATTTCATCATGGGAGTAAAATGAATAAAATAATTATATAAATTATTTTATTTTGTTAGTTATCACAACATTATAGATTTTGCTTTAAATATTTTTTCATGGATAACAACAAGGGTTGTCTGTATAACCCTAAAACTATAAGAGAGTATTGTAGAGCTATTTTTGGAGGTTTTGTTAAAGAATGAACACTATATCGATGATTGGAAACCAATGTGAAACATAATAATATGATCTTGAAAAAAAATAAGATAAAGATTCATTCATCATTAGTAATAGATCCAAAATGAGGTAGTGTTCTGATTTGACTGAATTTATTCACATTTTATTATATCTACATTGAAAATGAATCAATCAACCAACATATTTATTTGAGGATAATTCATATTTCAGGATATGTCTACATGTTTAGATTTGTTAAGAGTTTTGTTTTTGTTATTATGGTTTTTCATTCATTGTTGTAACAAAAAAATATTTACGCCAACCAAACATAGAAACATTTCATTCTTCTTTTTCATGTTTCTTGGTTTTCTTTCATGTTTCTATAGGATTACATCAATGGGGTCTCATTTTATGGGTGTCTCGACGTATTTACGAGAAACCAAACATTTCACCCATGTTTCTTATATAAAAAATTCAATATCATAGGTACAAACTCTGTATGGACTACGAATAATTTGAAGATGGAAGAAATGAATGAATTAGATCAAATTGGTGATCTAAAAGTTTGAGAGGTGCGTGAAACGATAATGAGGAAGGATGATGACTGATTTTTATGAGAATCATATGATTAGATCCCAACGAGTGGTGATAGAAAGGTTCAAATGAAGTACATACATTAATTTCAACATGATTCATGGTTGGACTTGGTTCTAGAGGAGTGGATGGCACTGTGCGAGGAAGAATGGAAGGTTCTAGAAAATCATGATCTATACAACGTGTTTTTGGGAAACCAACACCTTGTGGGATCCCTAGAGTGGAAGCTAGGGTTTCAGAGTTGAAGTTATATCTCACAAGGTGTGTGACTCTATCACATGGTGTGTTTCTTTACTTGGTAGCTTAGTGTGTACCTAAAATGGTAAACTAAAATCACCAAAAGTACATGAGATCATACACAATGTCAACTACCACATAGAAATATCTTGTAAAATAGTACACGGGATGATCCATGTTGGGACATTCCTTGTACCTCGACGTGGACACATGAATGGGCCTTGACACTTAGGCTAGACCATGGGTGAAAGGGAAACATCGTTTTATAATAGTACACAATGTGTACTCCTTCAATGTTTTATTGAAGCTCTGGTCCTCTTCATCATTGAATTTTTTTATTACGGTGTGTTCCCTATATCAATTCAATGAGGGTTAGTATGGTATCACAACCAACACATAGGATAGTAATCCATTCAGTATGAATTCTTGGATAGAGTTGTTTAATCCTTTTGTGATTCCAAAAGTGATATACTCTATCATATTCTTTCCCTAGGTGGTATTCTTGTTATAATTGTGACCAAAACTACTCAATCATCGACCCTCTACTTAACGGGTTATTCTAGATTAATTTTTTGATATACCCCCATCACCTTTGGTCTGCTCCTCTTCTTTGCATCATTCTCTTCTGAATTATAGTGAATCCTTCTTATGGAAATACCCAATAGTATTACATCTCGATCTGACGCCATCAGTTCTATTTGACTTTGGGAGTCTGTATTCATTGATGAGTTCTATATGGAACCTTAAAGCATGATTCCTATCTTGGAATTATATTTGTGACTTTCCTGGGATACACTGTGTCCTTTTGGAGTATATCTAGATATTATTGTCATATGTATTGTTTACATATACTAGTGTAGAGATAACTATTTTTCATTTAATATACATTGTGTTTTTTGAGGTGTCCTACTATGTATTTTTATTCTCACCCCAACATTAGATTTTAATTCATGTGTCATGTATTTTGATGATGATCGAAATTTTTATGGAGTCCAAGAGGGACTATGTCCAGGTGGTGCTTGGTGTGTCAAAATGATAGAGTTATGTTCTTGTAGTTATCATTATAGAAGTCCCCATTTTATCTTTTATGCTAGACTTGTTTGAAGACTCTATCTGGTGGGCTTCGATTTGAAACTTTTTACCCTCCATTACTTATTTTCATATGATGGTTATTGGATTTAGACATATGAATGCATTGTTTATCTGTTGTATTAAATTTCATCATAGTATGATATTAGATATGTTTTCATGTGTAATGGTACTTTATTCTATGGCCTCATGTATCATTGAAATGCTTTTTCGACACAAGTCTCCAATGTAAAGACCCATAAATTTTGTAGATTTTTTTTTAAAATACATGGGAATTTTATGAGTCTGCAGTTTCTGATGACACTTGTTTCTGAGGCCCGGTGTGCCCAAAATCAATTTTTGAAGGTTTGTTAGGGTACTTTCAGTAAACGTATGAGCGGGATTTTGAAAATTTTGAACCGGTTCTTGGAATTGAAATCTGAGGACACCAATGAACTCACAACACCAATATTCGCTTAAGGAGACATTTACCGTAGTTGAGTTCTGTCGAGAGCGGAAGTTAATTTTGGGGGTTTTATAAATAAATAAAATAAAAATATGAATAACATATTTTTATGTAGGTGGTGTTTTAATACACCAAAGGGAAGTTTAATGTGGGTCCCACCTTCACATAACCTCCCATGGGAGGATATTATGTGGTGGGGCCCACATAAGATGAACCCCCTTAAACCCCCCTTTGAACCCCTTGAGCTCCCCATTAATAGGGGAAACTCTTGGACATCCCCATAATGGTTCCAAAAAAAATTAATTAATTACATAATTAATTAACTTGAGCGTTTGAATTCTTTTTAATTCATTATGCCAACATTAAAATAAGAGATTATATTCTTTTATTTTGGGTTGGCATAATCGTTGGAGAGTTTGGGTTGGAAGAACATCATCCTCCCGAAGAAGAACGCTCCTCATCTCTAAAGAACGACGATACCGTCTTCGATCTTCGACCAAGCCGCAAGCGAAGGAGTCACCCACGAGGAATGTTGATGACGCTTCATACTTGGATGCTTCCCGACGTCAAAAAATCGATGTCCACCCTCTTTCTGCGACTTCGACAACGTGCTTCAAATCGAGGTAGGGGGAATTTAGAACATTTTTACGTATGAATTATACCCATGTAATTCGACGTTTATTTTGGATTGACGGTGGAAAAATTGTTGTCACCTAATGTGGAGGGTGCAAGATGAAAAAACTAGGCCCGACGTCCCACTGTTGAATCTTGTTTGGTTGACATCGGAGGCAGAGCCGAAGGGCGCGGTGCCATCGCACCGTGTCGGAGAAGAACCACAACGGAAGAAAGAGGAACTGCGGCTGGAAGGGCCGCAGTGGATGATGAAGCACGAATCCATCGTGCCACGTGGAGGGAAGCAAGACTGCGACACCATCACGCTGCGGTGGAGGTGCGGAGGAGGCCGGCTGAGCCGGCCTCCATGGAGCCAGTCCGCGGAATGACTGGCCGTCCATTCCGGCCGGCCTAATGGAGAACCACGACACCCTAAGGTGACAAGTGGAGGAGGACGCGGCCTCTGTCCATGGGCTGGCGGCTGGGTGAACCGGCCGGCCACGTGCCAGCCGGAATGGAGAATCGGGGCGCCCGTAGGCGCCGTGTGGGAAGAACCGCGGCCCGCAGCACGAGCCTCGTGTGTCGGGCCGAACGGGCCGGATATAGCCGGATGGGAAGAGAAAGAGGTGGCGCCGCCGGATTAAATGGACCAGCCCGCATCGCGGGCCGGGTCCAAGGGTGGACCGTTCCCCTCCGAGTCGGGCTAACCCTGTCGTTCAAATGCGAATAACTCTCAGACTGCGTGTCTGATTGACGCGCAATCTACGATGCTAGGACCCACGCGACGAAGCGGTCCTTTTGGGATACACTAAGTGAGTTTCGGAAAATTTTGGAAAATGGCCAGTTTTGGATTGAGCGTAAATCCAACCGGGACCCTGGAACAGAAATGCCGATAACTCTCAGATCGGGCGTCCGATGGACGTGTCGTTTGTCGCGTTGAGTTTCTTTCGATGAGGCAGAACTACAGGATACATCAACTCAGAACTTCGTGATAGTTGATGTATCAACACTTTGCTCGAGGAGTGGACCCTCCCGGAATCCAGCATGTAGTGTTTGTGAAACCCTAGGGCTGGCTGCGATGACTACTGTACCAGAATCCTCTCTGGGTTCGACTGCGATGACAAGTATACCCGAATCCTTCGTGGGTTCGACTGCGATTACTACTATACCGGAATCCTCCGTGGGTTCGACTGCGTTGACTACTGAACCAGAACCCTCTGTGGGTTCGACAGCGATGAATACTATACCGGGATCATCCGTGGGTATGACAGTTCTGACTTCTGTTCCTATATCCTATGTGGGTCCGACAGAATAGGTGGTCATGTATCCTTTGTGGGTTCGATAGCTTAGCTGGTCCTGTATCCTGTGTGGGTCCGACATCTTATACAAATCAGTGACTACATCTGATCATCTCGATCACTCTAAAAAATATGTATACCTGTGTGAGCTGAGTCTTATCTTTCAACCATTATCAACATGGTGACTGGCTTCACTACCTTTGTGGAATGGTTTGTGCTTGGGCTCGAGAGTTGGAGTCGTTATGTGATTGATAACTTATGTATATGTATGGGCATATACCTATGTAGGGTTGGTTGATATCTCATGATTGTATATTTTTCAGTGTTCTATTTTATGTGGATTTTGGGAGACCTTCGGAGGACTCGAGGTCCCCTACTGAGTATTATTATACTCACTTATGCACGGGCTTCGCCCGCACCTTGTTGTGTTCTGTGTAGACGACGGACAATAGTGATCGAGGTTGAGGGTGACAGACGAGATGCTTCTTGGAGATGGACTAGATGGGACGTGCCGTAGGGACAATTTTTTTGAGTATTGTACCTACTCTTCAGGTAGGATTTCCAGGTGGACGATCTAGGATCTGTTTTCCCTTTTTACTTGTACTTGTTGTTCAATTGGTTTTGTATACTGGCCCACTTACTTTCATCACACCATACTTTTCTATTTTAGTACTTGTTGCCTCTACTACTTGTGTTCAGACTATGTTTTACAGGTTTAAAGGCAATTCATTCCCTTTTTATTTGGGATTTTCATTTGGTGCTAGTCGCAAGTCCCTTGCATATTGAAGGCGGGCCTGGGGTAGTCAAGGAAAGGGCCCCGAGGATGGGTCATGACAAATTGGTACCAGCGGAGTCGGTTCTACCACAGAACATAGAATTTGATTCTCTTAATGTAAATAGTGTTATTTGTTTTGGGTGTGGTTATCATTTTAGGGAAACTGGTGATGGTGTGGAGGCCAACATATCCATACACTAGAACTCTGACTTCTGATTTCCGACTCAGTGCACGAAAACACTGATTGCGTGCGTGTTTCCTTTGAAAAAGTTTTCTTCAGGATTACTTTGTGTTAGCTCACCAAGTATACTATTTTAACCATGGAACCCCTATTTCTATTCAAGATGGCCCCACGAAGGCATCCATCTAGGGTTCTGAGTTTCATACGAGATGGTAGCCCACCGAACGACGAGGCCTCGGTGCAAGCCCCCATCACAGCGGAGGAATCAGCGGTACCACTAACTGCTGGGCCACCGATACCACCCACTCTAGCATCAAAGAGTGCACGCCGCCTAATTGAGTTGCACGAGTTCCAGTGCTAGACGCCACCTAGGTTCCGGGGAGAGATTGACCCATAGGCAGCTGAGGATTGGATGGAGGCTATCGTGAGAGTTTTCAGATTGATAGGGACACCATCTGGCCTCATGGTGATTCTTTCTGTGAGTCTCCAGTATGCAGCAGTAAGAAGATGGTGGAGCCTGATGCTCCAGGTTCATGATGGGGCATGATTACTCTGGACCGACTATGAGAGTTTCTTCCGCTCAGATTTTGTTCCATCCACCCTACGTGCGGTTCGGTTTCAGGAGTTACTTCATATGCAGCAGGGAATTATGACAGTAGCTCAGTACTCATTGAGGTTCAATGAACTATCTCTCTACTCCACGAATATGGTATGAGACCCATTCTTCAGGGCCCAAAACATTGAGCAGGGACTCAGGCATGAGATCAGGGATTTGATAATTCCCCTCAGCATCCCGACATAGGCAGGGGTGCTGGAGAGAGCCCTTCTAGTGGGGATTTTTCTCGCTGAGAAGTCACCAGTATTGATACCCACATCAGGGTGACATGTAGCAGAGTCTTCTATAGCCGAAAATATATAGATGACGTAGAGGTCCAAGAAGACCAGGCCATCAGGTGGGCGACCCCAGGATACAGGTTCGGTTGTGCGGGGCACACGAGACAGAGCCATCTATACGAGGACTAGGCAATGCTATGCATGTGGTTGGCAGGGCCATATGGCTCATGAATTCCTGACATGCCATGTAGAAGAATAGTAGATAGTAGAGGGACCTCCCTGGAAAAGGAAGAGGTTCGACCGTGGTGGTCTCCTGGGAGCAGGCGGACGTGGAAGATGAGCTGGCCGAGCAGCAGGTGGTGGACAACGTTTTGAGGCTCTACCACCACCACAACCAGGAGGTCCAGCCTGACCACAGGGGGCTGGAGGACAGAGGCAGGCTCAACTCCAGATAGTCAAGGCCTACGACCACGGCACACCTGATATGATTCAAGGTAATATCTGTGTCTACTCCACCCTTGCTGCAGTATGTATAGACATAGGTGTGAGTGATTCTTTTATTTCCATTGCCTTCGTTCGGAGCTCAGAGATTCTGATGGATCCATTGGCTCAATATTTATGGCTAGAGACTCCTACGGGTGAAGACTCGACGGTTACGCACTAGTGCAGGCAGTGTGAGCTTACTCTAGGAGGTGAGAGCTTCGGCTGGGATCTTCTTATAGAGGCATCAAGGCCTTATGACGTCATCTGGGGTATGGAATGGTTATCCATAGTTTATGCCTAGATTGATTGTATTAGGTGCAAAGTGTGGTGAATCCAAACATATGGGAAAAAGGTCACCTTCACTAGAGGGAAGGGAGCCTTTGCAGCGCATGATGGACTGACACATAGGAGTGGGCAGCCGATCACACATTAGTCGGCTGGTCTTATCTTGGGAGTGGTTGATGTGCAGAGTTTGTGTTTTCCTGCTGTGGTGGATCAGTACATAGATTTTTTCCCTGATGACATTCTAGGAATACCTCCTCATAGAGAGGTAGACTTCTAAATTAACCTATACCTCGGGATGACACCGATATCTACTCCAGTATTTCAAATGGCTCCCACTGAGCTTCGTGAGTTGCGGGTACAGTTGGAGGTCTTTAAGAGGAATAGATTTATCCGACCCAGTGTTTCACCCTAGGCATCTCTGATTTTGTTCTCCAAGAAGGCGAATGGAAGCTTGAGATTGTGTGTTGACTACTGTCACCTAAATCCGGTAACCTTGAAGAACAAGTACCCACTCATGAGGATTGGCAACCTCTTTGATCAGATTAATGGATCACGATGGTTCTCGAAGATAGACCTTAGTTTAGGATATCACCAGCTCAGAGTTTGAGATGAGGATGTGAAGAAGATGGCTTTCAGGTGTCAGTATGGCCACTACGAGTTCATGGTTATGTCTTTAAGTGTAACCAACACTTATACAGTGTTCATGAGTCTCATGAAAAGGATCTTCCAGCCTTACCTCAATCGCTTTGTCATAGTCTTCATAGAAGACATACTGATCTACTCGACTACTGAGGAGGAGTGTGCCTACCATTTGTGGGTAGTACTGGGCACACTTCAAGAGCACCAGATTTATTATAATCTCTCAATGTTACAGTTATGGATTCGATACATTCAATTTCTAGTAAACTTCATCTTGAAGGCTAGAGTTGCAGTGGATCCTGCAAATATCAAGGCGGTACTTTCTTGAAAGCCACCCAAGAGTGTTACAGAGGGGAAGAGTTTCCTGGGACTGGCTGGGTACTATCATAGATTTGTGCTAGACTTCTATAGAGTTTCATCACTGCTTTTAGGATTAATGAAGAAGGGGAAACCCTTCGTGTGGTCAGAGAGATTCCGGCAGAGCTTTCAAGAGCTGAGTAATAGGTTGACTAGTGATCCAATATTGAGGCTACCAGAGGAAGGCGTTGGGTACATAGTTTACTGCGACACATCAGGGACCAGAATCAGGTGTGTCATGATGCAGGACTGAGCAGCGATCGCGTATGGTTCTCGGAATTTGAGACAACACGAGCAGAACTACGCTACCCATGACCTGTAGTTAGCAGTAGTGGTCTTTAACTTGAAGATGTGGCGACAATATCTTATGGGAGAACATTTTACAGTCTACTCTGGCCACTAGAGTCTCAGGTACATCTTCTCGAAGAAGGACCTGAACCTGAGATAGCGAAAATGGATCAAGATTCTCCTGGAATGTGACTTTGAGATAGTCTATACTCCTAGGAAGGGGAACGTTGTAGAAGATTCTCTCAGCAGAAGACCAGGAATTATACTACTAGGGGAGGCGACATAGTAGCTGGCAGTGTTGCTGATATCCTTTGTGGATAGAGATGGAGAAGCCTTTCCGTAGTCTCTCACAGTCACTCCTCTACTTCTTCAGTGAGTTAGAGAGGCACAACATGTGGAATTTGACTGTGAGACGCGACGTGCTCAGATATCCTCAGGGCATGCACCTGATGGGTTTTATGAAGGTGGGGAGCACGTCATCCTCTTCAGTGGACGTACCATGGTACCAGTTGCACTACAGTAGGAGGTGTGGAGGGAGTTCCACACTTCCCCTCTAGCAGTACATCCAAGAGTGGAAAAGATGTATCTGGACCTCAGACGACAGCACTGGTGGCCGGGTATGAAGAAGGCGGTAGCAGAGTTTGTCTCATGTGGCTTCAGTTGTTAGCCAGTGAAGGCAGAGCACCAGGTTCCAGCAGGCTTGGTTCAACCCTTAGAGGTCCCAGAGTGGAAGTGGGACAGAATATCCATGGATTTCATGACGAGACTTTCATGTACACATAGAGGACAGAACTGTATCTAGGTGATTGTTGACCGACTCACCAATTCGGCCCACTTCCTACCGATTAGAGAGAAGGGCTTGGTAGATATCTTGGGACGCCTCTATGTACATGAGATCGTATGTCTTCACGGTGTTCCATTGATGATCATCTCCGATCGAGATGCTCATTTGAATTCCCTTATTTGGAAGGGGTTATAGGAGGATTTTGGGACACAGATTCGCTTGAGCACCACCTTCCATCCTCAGACAGATGGCCAGTCTGAGAGGACCAATCGGACTCTCGGGAAAAGCTCCGAGCAAGTGTCCTCAACTTTGGTCACAGTTGGGAGGATCACTTAACCTTGGTAGAGTTTGCGTATAACAATATCTACCACTCTAAAATCAGGATGGCACCTTACAAGGCATTTTATGACCAAAATTTTAGATCTCCTCTATGCTGGACTGACCTAGGGGAGTCAGCACTTGTAGAACCAAAGATGGTGCAGGCTACGAAGGAAAAGGTGCAGATCATCCAGGAATGGATGAAGACTGCACAGAGCAGATAGAAGTCCTTTGCTGATAGGAGGCAGAGACCACCGGAGTTCGAGGATGGTGACCACATCTTCCTATGGGTCTCACCTCAATGAGGTCTGCGAAGATTTATCCGAGGTGGCAAGTTACCTGCTTGATTCACTAGACCATTCCAGGTCCTCAGCAGATTAGGCGATGTGGCTTACCGCCTGGCCCTTCCACCTCAGTTCCACCGGGTGCATGATGTCTTCCATGTATCTTAGTTGAGGAGATACGTGCACGACCTATCCCACATCATCGACCATGGGGAGGTGGACGTCAATTAAGTGGTGACATTCACAGAGGTTCCAGTGGAGATTGACGATCGATAAGAGCGGTTCCTACATGGACGGTTGATTCATCTGGTGCACATTTGCTGGCAACACGAGAACCTCTAGGAGAGAACATGGGAGTGGGAGGCTCAGATGCATGATCAGTACCCCCATTTGTTCATTTAGTGTGTGTTGTAGCTTATAGGGACATAAATCCTTGAGGTGGGAAGAATTTAAATACCCAGAAATTCCATGGAATTTTTTTTAAACACACAGGAATTTTACGAGTCCATGATTTATGACGGCACTTGATTCCAAGGCCTGGTGTGCCCGAAATAAATTTTTGAAGTTTTGTTCGGGTACGTTCAGTAAACGTACAAGTGGGATTTTATATCTTTTGTACTAGTGATCAGAATTGAATTCCGAGGACACTGATGAACTCGTAGCGCCAGTTTTTGTTTAAGGATACCTTTAACGCAGTTGAGTTTTTTCTAGAGCAGATGTTAATTTTGGGGGTTTTCTCAATAAATTAAATATAAATATGACAAACGTATTTTTATGTAGGTGGTGTTGTAATTCTCCAAAGGGAAGTTGGAGGTGGTTCCCACCCCCACATAACCTCCCATGGGAGTATATTATGTGGTGGAGCCCACACGGGCTCAACCCCCTTAATCCCCCCTTTGAACCCCATGAACTATCCATTGATAGGGGAAACTCAGGGACTTCCACTTAATGGTGCCAACACAATTAAATAATGACTTAATTAATTAATTTGAGTGTTTAAATTATTTTTTCACGACCCCCTCCCACCAAAGTTGCCCCTCCTGAGATGGAAGTGGTGAAAGGGAGATAATGACCCCCAAGTCCCGCCTCCAGTAGGCCCCTGGGTGGCGACTAGCACCATGGGTATGAGTTTTCACAAATATGGGAGGCATTACCCTTTTTTATTATTTAAGATCGAGAAATAGGACATGTCAACCACCAAAAAGGAAATGAACAAGTGCATGGAAATAAACCCAAGCCAATCCCACATGCATGTTTAAATAGTTCTAAAATAAGGTACAAGTACATAAAATCTCCAAAGTGCTGTACCAAAAAAAAGTAATGGAAAAGAACAACGGCAAACAGCAGCAACTCCCCCTGCCTGACTAGTAAGGTCCCGCACAGTCCCTATAGTCCTCCAGAAAAACCGAAAGCAAACGTAGGGTGAACATAAAAGTATACTCAGTAGGGAAACCTAAAGATCTTGTGCACTAGTGGGGAGACATCCTAATGCCCTGTGAGAAAACAGAAGAACCAAAACCTAGCAAGGAATCTATCCACCCAGTCTCACCAATCACACTCACCAAGTAACACAAGTCAATAGAGTATAGGAGTAATGTTATAAAAGTATGGGTAACCTGTACCACCTTCCCACTGGTTATTGAAGACATCCTATGCATTGGAACAATCCCGCCATTCTCACCGCAATCCCAATGCCTCATCCTGCCCGCACAGACCTGGGCCACATCCTAACGCAGTCCCACTGCCAAACCTCGCCCGCAAACACCTGGGCCAAAACTGTCACATGTAACCATGCGTGCGAACACCTAGGCCAGAATAACCACCGCCACGCCCGAAGACACCTGGGCTTGAAGATCTACTGCCACGCCCGAAGACAACTGGGCCTCATCCTAAAGACACTTGGGAAACCACCTGACCGCACACACCTGGGCCAACCACCACAATACAATGCCCGAAGATTCTTGGGCTAATAATGGACCTCAGGCCATCACAGCCTGCCCAAAGATAATTGGGCTACTAGGGAAAGGGAGCATAAAGAATCTATTAAACAGCCACTAATAGAATTGTTGGAAAAAACACCCTCCCCCATGAAATGGGGGTGTTCGGCTCTAAGTGCTCAACATGGGTGGGGTGCGTAAAGAAACATAGAATGTACAGATATAAGTATAACAACCACTCATCCCATCCAGAGGCTTCTACAAAAAGATATGAGCACGTGCCTTGGCACTTCTACTTCGAGAGTATGCACACAACAAACAATCCCAAAACACCATTTAATGTTTTCATGTTTCAACAGCTTTAATTATCAATTTCTTAACTACGGTGAAACTATCAACAACCAAATTGGATCAAGCGTTCATAAAAATTTCCCTGCCATCCACAAATCAAGTTAGGAAAACACAAGGAACATAAACAAGTCCTTTCTTATTAACCAACCAACCTCCTTGATCATTATTCCCGTTCCATTACCAAGCCCCACCATTCATTAAATCTTCCACATTTTATTTATTATTCACAACCCAGAGTTCGTTCACATTCAAACCCATCCCTGCAGCCCCACTACGAACCACCATAACCACAAACACACCGAAACTCATACATCATCACCCCTTGATACCATTTAATTTCATTAACCTCTCGTACATAGTTTTACGCCATCATTGTTATTTTTTGTTTTTCAATAATAATAATAATTCATCAACTTATTTTATTAACCCATCACCATTATTATTTTTAATAACGATAATGTTTACGCTAATCGCATTGACCACGTTAAACCACCCCGTTGAATATCTAAATCTGACCAGGCCATGTCAATGTCGCATAACATCCGTTAATTTAATTGTTTAAGTCTATTTATTTTTATTTCACAATGAATAAATTGAATCCACTTTTATTAAATTAAAACAATTGAATTTAATAAACCCAACATATTTTTACGCCACCATTGTTATTATTATTTAACATAATAATAATAACGAACTCACCTTTAAATTTATTAATGAACCTCCATGCTTCCACTGTACATCTTAATTTATTTGTTTGCAATAAATACCATGACTCATTACTTTAATTTTTCATTATTATTAATATTATGAATAATATTAATAACACAAAACCCTTTATTATTATTCAAATTTAATTTCAAAAATTACTCAATTAATAATAAACCACACGTTTCATCTATCAACGTCTAATGGGTCACACACCGTCCCACTTCACATCATTAATAATAATAACAACCATTAAATCATTTTATCATGATTATTCTATTTTTAGTTTAATTAATGACACAATTTATGTCATCATCATTATTATTTAACATAATTTTATGTGATCATCTGTATTAGAAATTATAATTATAACGCACGTCGTGTTGACCACATCGATTTCAACAATGGAATGGACCAGAGGGGTCCGATCCATTACATCAGATACCTCTCAAAACATTCTCATCCTCGAGAATTAAAAACCAACCCAAAAGAAAGAATGGATCCAAATAACCACTCCGAAAGATACCTCTCATGGCTCTTTTCATAACAAGAAACAACTGAAAACCCTAATTATATGAGTTAGGAATTCCTTCTCCATAACCGAGATATTATCCGCTTTAGGCGGCACTAACTCACCTGCACGGGTTTAATCGCATCCACATGAATGCGTCTCAATTAGGAATTAGGTCTTCCAACTTCCATATATTAGGATTTTCCAAACTTACACTACCCCCAACACCATACAAAACAACAATAAATTGCCCGAACACATGGCTTGAGAAATTCATTCTCCCATGCTGAGATATTATCCGCTTTCGGCGGCACTGACTCGCCTACACAAGTTTAATCACATCCACATTAATGCGTCTCGATTAGGGATCAAGTCCTCATCTCCCCACATGTTAGGACTCTTCACACACATTTAATGGAATGAGGGAAACAAATTAGCATTATAGAATCATGAAAAACAAGGTCCAGGCCCAAATCATGGGAGAGAATGAGTTTCAACAAAGGAGTCTGATGCTCCTGAATTTAAACAAAACATAAACAAGAGCATTTAAGTAAAACCGAAAACATCTCTCTAAATATCTGGCCTGGCTAGGGTTGCCGCTACGGTTGCATGCAACTATCCACTTCCCACTCCTCTGCCTCTCTGTTGACGTCCAGGTGCCATAGATGTTCGGTAAACAAGGATCTCCTAAGCCCAAGTAGTAAGGAAAATTTTTCAATGTTTCATTTTATCATTTTTAGTTCAATTTCTTTCCCAGAACACCCAAATAAAGTAAAACACAATCATGATGATGCATGTACCTTCCCTAGGGTCTCTACCCTGCAATCAATGTAGTCTCACATGGTCATTCGGTAAGCTCAGAGTCCTTGCATCATATCACGGGGGGCCCTAAAATCCTCTGTCCTAGCCGGTGTTTCTTGGCCAATGTCACGCACCATGATTAACCAACATTGTTTCCCTACCATCCCATGCAATCCTCACTGTGCCTAACTCTAGACTCCATCCTCTCTCTCAACCATCACCTATGATACCATTCTGTCATGACCCTCTCCCAACAAAGATGCCCCTCTTGAGCTGGAAATGGTGAAAGGGAGATAATGACCCCCCTGAGTACCGCCTCCAGTAGGCCCTGGGGTGGCGACTAGCAACAAGGGTATGGGTTTTTACAAATATGGGAGGCATTAACTTTTTTTATTATTTAACATCACGAAATAGGAAAAGTCAACCACCAAAAAGGAAAAGAACAAGGGCAGGGAAATAAACCCAAACCAACACCACATGCATGTTTAAATAGTTCTAAAACATGGTACAAGTACAGAAAAGCTCCAAAGTATTGTACCAAAAAAGGTAAAGGAAAACAACAATAGCAAATAGAAGCAACTACGCCTACCTGACTAGTAAGGTCCCACACAGTCCCGGTAGTCCTCCTGAAAACTTGAAAGAAAACTTATGGTGAGTATACATGTATACTCAGTAGGGAAACCTAAATCTCTCTTGCACAACTGGGGTGACATCCTAATGCCCCATGAGAAAACAGAACAACCAAAACCTAGCAAGGAATCTATGCAACCAGCCTCACCAGTCAAACTCACCATGTAACACAAGTCAATATATTATAGTAGTAATGTTATCAATGTATGGGTACCCCGCACCACCATCGCACTGGTTATTGAAGACATCCTACGCATCGGACCAATCCCGCCATTCTCACCGCAGTCACACTGCCTCATCCCGCCCGTACACACCTGGGCCACATCCTTACAGAGTCCCACTGCCAATCCTGGCCCGCAAACACCAGGGCCACAGCTGTCACACATAACCACGCCTGCAAACACCTAGGCCAGAACAACCACCGCCACGCCCGAAGACACCTGGGCTAGATGTTCTACTGCCACGCCCGAAGACACCTGGGCCTCATCCCGAAGACACTTGGGAAACAACCTGCATGCACACACCTGGGCCAACCACCACACTACCCTGCCCGAATATTCTTGGGCTAATTATGGAACTCAGGCCATCACATCCAGGCCGAAGATACTTGGGCTACCCCGTAAAAGGAGAAGAAAGGAGCTAATAACCAGCCACTAATAGAAGTGTTGGAAAAACACCCAACCCCATGAAATGGGGGTGTTCGGCACTAAGTGCTCAACATGGGTGGGGTGCGTAAAGAAACATAGAACGTACAGATATAAGTATAACACCCACTAAGCCCATCCTAAGGCTTCTACACAAAGATCTGAGCACGTGCCTTGGCATTGCTACTTCGAGAGTATGCACACAACAAACAATCCCAAAACCCCATTTAATGTTTTCATGTTTCAACGGCTTTAGTTATCAGCTTCTTAACTACCGGGAAACTATCAACAACCATAATGGATCAAGAATTCATAAAACATATCCCTTCCATCCACAGATCAAGTTAAGAAAACACAAGCAACACAAACAAGTCCCTTCTAATTAACCAACCAACCCCATTGATCATTATTCTCGTTCCATTTCCAAGCCCCACCATTCATTAACTCTTTAAAATTTTATTTATTATTCACAACCCATAGTTCGATCACATTCAAACCCATCCCTTCACCCCCGCTGCAAACCACCATAACCAAAAACACACCGAAACTCATACATCATCACCCCTTGATACCATTTAATTTCATTAACCTCTCGCACATAGTTTTACGCCATCATTGTTATTTATTGTTTTTCAATAATAATAACAATTCATAAACTTATTTTATTAACTTATCACCATTATTATTTTTAAAAATGATAATATTTACGCTCATCGCATTGACCACGTTAAACCACCCCGTTGGATATCTGAATCTGACCATGCCACATCAATGTCGCATAACATCCATCAATTTAATTATTTAATTCTATTTATTTTTATTTCACACTGATTAAATTGAAAAAACTTTTATTAAATTAAAACCATTCAATTTAATAAACCCAACATATTTTTATTCCACCATTATTATTATTATTTAAAATAATTATAATAATGAACTCACCTTTAATTTTATTAACGCACCACCATGCTTCCACTATGCATCTTCATTTATTTGTTTGCATGACTCATTTCATTAATTTCTCATTATTACTAATATTATGAATAATATTAATAACATAACACCATTTATTATTATTCAAATTTAATTTCAATAATTACTCTAATAATAAACCGCATCTTTCATTTATCAATGCCTAATGGGACACACACCTTCCCACTTCACATCATTAATAATAATAACACCTATTAAATCATTTTATCATGATTATTCTCTTTTTAGTTTAATTAATCACACAATTTATGTCATCATCATTATTATTTAACATAATTTTACGTGATCATCAGTATTAAAAATTATCATTATAACGCGCATCGTTTGGACCACATCGATTTCAACAAAGGAATGGACCGGAGGGGTCCGGGCCATTACATATATTAAATTCATTATGCCAACATAAAAATAAGAGATTATATTCTTTTATTTTGGGTTGGCATAATCGTTGGAGAGTTTGGGTTGGAAGAACATCATCCTCTTGATGAAGAACGCTCCTCATCTCCGATGAATGATGATACCGTCTACGATCATCGACCAAGACGCAAGAGAAGGAGCCACCCTCAACGAACGTAGACGACGCTTCATACTCGGATGTTTCTAGACGTCAAAAAATCAATTTCTTCCCTCTTTCCTCTACTTCGGCAACGTGTTTCGAATCGAGGTAGGGGGAATTTGGATTATTTTTTACGTATGAATTATACCAACGTACTTCAACATTTATTTTGGATTGACGGTGGACAAATTTTTATCACCTAACGCGGATGGTGTGAGCCGAAAAAACATGGCCCGACGTCCCTCTGTTGAATCTTGTTTGGTTGACGTCAGAGGCGGAGCCGAAGGGCATGTTGCCATCAGACTGCGCCGGAGAAAAACTATAGTGGAAGAAAGAGGAACCGCGGCTGGAAGGACCGTGATGGATGAAGAATTTCAGCGCCGTCGCGCCACGTGGAGGGCAGCAGGACCGCGGATCCATTTCCCCGCAATGAAGGTGTGGAGGTGGACGACCGAGCTGACCGCCGTGGAGCCGGTCCGCGGGGCGATCGACCGACCAATCCAGCAGACACGTAAGAGAACCATGGAGCCCGTAGGCGCTTCTTGTAGGAGGACGCTGCCCGCATCTGTGGACCGCTCGGCTGGGCAAACCAGCCGATCGCGTAATAGCCGAGAAGAAGAAATGCGGGGTCCGTAGGCACAACATGGGAATAACTAAGGCCCGCAGTGCGGGCTGCGTGCACCGGGCCGAACCGACTGGCTATAGCCGGCCAGACAGAGGAGGAGGAGGCACCACTTAATGCGACCAGATGAACCAGACATGCCCGTAGCACGGCCCAGTTCCGCGGGTGGACCGCGCCCCACCGGGCCGAGCCAACCCTCAGCCGGGTTGGACCCAAAGAGCCGGGTCGGGCCAACCCGGCCGCCTACTAAGCTTGATGGGTCAGGCCCGTCTTTGCTTAAATGTGAATAAATCCCAAATCGCGCATCTAATAGATGCGCCGTCTGTGGAACTGGGACCCACAGGAGAAGGAGGTCCTTTTGGGATACTCTAAGTGAGTTTCGAACAATTTTGGAAAATGGCTGGGTTTGGATTGAGCATAAATCCAACCGGGCCCCTGGAACAGAAATGCCAATAACTCTCAAACCGAGCGTCTGATTGACGTGCCATTTTTCATGTTTAGTTTGTTTTGATGAGATGGAACTAAAGGATACATCAACTCAGAACTTTGTGATAGTTGATGTATCGACAATTGGCTCGAACAGCGGACCCTCCCGGAATCAAGTGTGTTGTGTGAAAAAACCCTAGGCTGGCTGTGATGACTACTGTACCGGAATCCTCCGTTGGTTCGACTATGATGACTACTGTAACAGAATTCTTCGTGGGTTCGAATGTGATGACTACTGAACCAGAATCCTCCATGGGTTCGACAGGGATGACTACTTTACTAGGATCCTCTGTGGGTCCAACATTTTTTACTTCTGTTCCTATATCTTGTGTGGGTCAGACAGAATAGCTGGTCATGTATCCTGTGTGGGTCCGACAGCTTAGCTGGTCCTATATCCTATGTGGGTCTGACAGCTTTGGCGAATCAGTGACTACATCTTATCATCTTTATCACTCTACAAAATATGTATAACTGTGTGAGCTAAGTCTTGTATTTCAACCATTATCATCATGGTGACTGACTTCACTACCTTTGTGGAATGGTTTGTGCTTGGGCTCGAGAGTTGGAGTCGTTCTGTGATTGATAACTTATGTATATGTATGGGAATATAACTAAGTAGGGTTGGTTGATATCTCGTTATTGTAACTTTTGCATTTATTTATGCTATGTGGATTCTGGGATTCCTTCGGTGGTCTCAAGGTCCCCTACTAAGTATTCTTATACACACCCATACATGAGCTTCACCCATACCTTGTTGTGTTCTATGTAGACAATGGACAACAGTGATCGAGGCTGAGGGTGATAGACGGAAGGATGCTCAGATATTGACTAGATAGGATGCACCACATGGATGAGTTGTTTGAGTTCTATACCTACCCTTCAGGTAGGATTTCTTAGTGGATGATCCAGGAGCTTTTTCTCTTTTTACTTGTACTTGTTGTTCAGTTGGGTTTGTATACTTCCCCACTTACTTTCAGCACACCATACTTTTCTATTTTAGTTCTTGGTGCCTCTACTGCTTGTGTTCAAACTATGTGTGTTACAGGTTTAACGACAATTCCTTTCCTTTTTATTATGGATTCACCTTTGGTGCTAGTCGCCAACCCCTGGCCTATGGAAGGCAGTCCTAGGGTAGTCACGGCATAGGCCCCGAGGATGGGTCGTGACATCCAACCCTTAGCATATTGGAGATGGGACTGGGCAGTTGTTGTGCGAGCCACATTGGGATGGGTCATGACAATAACAGGTGTAGAGACCCCAAACATGACGTACATGGACATTATATTAATTTTTCGGAATAATTGATACATAACAAAAACCAACACTCAAGGACCGTAATAGTTTAGTGTCTTTGGAAACTCGGAACATAATCTTATAATCATGGTAAAAGATCTTCAAAATCTCCTATAAAGATCATCCTCTTTTGTTTCCTTACCTAAAACCATTATTTATATCCTGGGAAAAATAAAACATATAAAGGGTGAGCTCAAATGCTCAGTAAGGGTAAGAATGGAGAAAATAAAACAAACCATATACATTTGAACTTAAAAACACGAACATAATGTTTAAAGATCAAAATCGTGGGCAATGAAATAAAACATGGTAGTACGTAAGACATAGATCATAATAGAACATTAATCATGATAAAATAGCATGGGAATAAAACATGTAATTGTGGAAAACCATTAATCACTTGATATGATTTCCATAGAAGCCTGGGAATTGCTTCCAAGACCATCTTAGTGGAAAAAGTCCCTTAATGAATGGATTTCACTCCTCATTCCAGTCATGTATCACTGAACCAGATTAACTTTCCGTTCTAGCCATGTCTATCTCATGAGATATAAATATTTACCCAATGCATTGGAAGGAGATATAGGTCCAACCAATCTCATAATGAAATCATTATTTCATGTACCACAAAATAAACATACATCATTCATAATAACCAAACGAATAAAATGGGTTTCATAAACATCATCCCATCATAACATAATCCATATAAAACTAATGGATATAATTTCATCATAAGAAGAATAAAACCATGTAAATAATAGAGACATTATACTTGAAACGTACACATATGAAATAATGTCATCTTAGTGGGAAAATGGTTTTGATAAAACATTTGAAATTAATTCTTGAGGAAAATACCATTTCTTCTTCCAAATAATTTTATTTTCACAAAATTCCATGCAATTTTAAAAGAAAAGGATTTTGTTGAAAATATTCATGAAATCTAGTAGAGAAAGCTTCATGAAAATAATGTGTTATGAAACTGTAAAAATCCATTCATGTCGTATAAGTTAAAAAAGCATTCTTCTCGTACTTTTGTTGGAAAGGTCAAAAAGTACCTTATATGGTAAACAAATTAAATATTCCTTCCATAACACAAAGTAAAAATCAAATAGGGGTAAACATGATGTTAGAGATACATCGAAGAATATTAAACACTTTATGAAAAACATTTTTATAGACATGGATGACAAAGAAAACCCCATTAAATACTTACATATTAGAAATCTTGGATAAAAAAGAGATTACAAAATTATCTCTTACCTTATGTCTGATATGCTTCTTATGTATCCAAACCTCCTCTTCTTCGACGCACCTCCATTAAGCTTCCTCTAGAGGGACAAGAGTTGTTCTTTTGAGAAGACCAGAACCTCCATAATTTTTCTAGGGAAGTGGAGAAGAGACATGGGCAGGGGTTGGATAATCTTGAAATCTCAAGGTGTTGTGAAGAGGATATGTAAGAGGTTCCCTTTTATAAGGGAGGAGAGGGTCACCTTTGGAAACCTCAAAATTATTAATTTATAATAAATCAAAACCCACTTAAAAACCACCAAAAATGACTCATATTATAATATTGTAAGATATAGGGTTTTAATATCATCAAACAATAAAATTTAGATATGTTGGATATTTATTTTAAACCTTATCAACTTGATTTATCCTTATTTAATTTATTTAATCTTATTTGAGGTAATAAGATTGTAAATTTTAAATAGTTATAAATAATTACTTATGTGTTGTAAATTCTTCATAATTTGATAATTTATGACATTTTAGACCATATAAATTTTAATTTATAATTTTTAAATATCATTGTGATTTTTAATAAAATTTATATTATGTTATATTTATAAAATAACAATAGTGTCAATTTTAACACTATTCATTTATTTGAATTTAAATAAAATCCAAACAGAAGATATGTTCAAAATAAAATATTTAATGGATTCATAAAATGTCATATTTATCTAGAAAATTCATGGAGCGTATTAAATAGTTCATAAAATATTTATTTTAATAATTTTAAAACCATTTATTTGATATTTCAATCAATAAAATAATTTCAACATCACAATTGTGTCACCTTTAATGATAATTATATAATCCCTGAAAATTATAAATAAATTAACATGATGTAGATAATTTTAATAGCTTCTGGGTACTATTCATGATCTAAGTTTCATGATGTTTATCACTAAATTAAAATTAATAAACTTATAATATTTAAGAGAGTGACATGTTGTCACTTTCTTTAGTTTTAATAATAATTAAATTATTTTCGTGGTTAAAAGTCCATAAAATGAATCTATTCAGACACTTAGGTGATATGGGTCTACTGTTAGTAATGAAATATAATTTTATCATGTGTTAGTGTAATTTTATAATCTTATTTTTACCCTTAATTACTAGATTTATCTTTAACTCCAGAAAATAAAAATTACCATAGTTACTATTCATGATATCAAATAAAATAAAAGTAACCTATTTACATAATTTGGACCCACTGAATTAAAATATAGAATCCATTTTTCAAAATTCAAAACACAAAAGTTGCAGTAAATAATTTAAAATTAATTCTATTATTAAGAAAATGGGTTTTAAAAGTTAAAACATTGCCAAAGATTGAAATGTTTTTACCTATGAATTCAATGTAAAATTAATGGTAATGACATAAATTATATTAAATGGTAAAAATATATTCTATTTATACTTTTAAACCACTCAATATTATAATTTAAGCATATAAATTATTGCGATGATAAATGTTGTTTTCAATTAAAATATAGCGTGTTTTTATTATTCATTAAAATATGAAAGTTATCAGAATAATATGAAAAATTAATCCAAAATAAATTTTTATATCTTGATTCTGAAGAAGAATTTTATTTTTTCAAATTGAACTTATAAACAAGTCAAAAACTAGATTTAACGTGGGCGCGCCATCAAAAGGCGAAAAAACAGTATTTTTTGAAAAATACATATTTTACCCGAAAAATTGTTCTCATACCATGTTCTATAATATTTGTAAGATGAATAATAATGTTATAAAATTCAAAATGTATTTAATAATCTTCATAACGGAAAGTCCATAATAATATTATAGAAATATATCATTGTTTAGTGAAACACGATATTGTGTACTACACAGGCTATCGAGGAAGGTCATGATTACATGTAATGCAAGCCAAGTCAGGGATGCGTGTAGTAAAATATCCCTTTGGTGTAGCATACAACAAAATAAATAAATTAAATTAAAAATAATAATTCTCATAAAATCTCGGGTTGGTACATTCTACCCCCTAAATATGAATTTTTCCCTCGAAATTCGTTGGGGTTATAAATGGTTTACTACTTTTATGTTTCTTTCATAGAAACACACATCGTAAAAAGGAATAATGAAACATAATTTTAAAAAGTAAATTAAAAAACATAATGGTTACCCAAATTAACTAATTACTGGGTTTCCACATAACAGATCATAGAAGAAAATATGGATATGGAAGAGAAATATAACCATCAACTTCGGATGAAGTATTATAGAAGACATGGCTATGAAAAATCCAACAATCAAAAATCCATAAATTTGTGATGATCTAAGGTTCCTTCCGATTCATTAGATATAAGGGCACTAAGACAACATTTTTTGTTTTGATGATCATTTCCCTAATGATGAAGAATTTGAATTAGAAGAAATACTTACTTTATTTCGGTACAATCTCACCGTTGTTCGTTCCTTGAAAAATTTCCACTTCATCTCTTAAATAAATGAATTTGAATTTTTCATTCATGAAGTGTTAGCAGATTATGTGATAGTGTGATGGGTCATTCCATCAATATCAAACAAAAGGTTAGAAAAAGTTATCAAATATACATAAGTCCATTTATAGTGAGGTTAATAGTATATGATTCCAAAAATGGACTTATACTTCATCTATCATACCGATTAATAAAATAAAACTAGTTTCTACTAACCTGATACTTCCTGTAGGCCAGTGGTTTGTGATAATGGCTTGTCGCACTTCGGTTATGGGTTAGATTCCAATAGCCTTGTCTGACGTGACAGGTTGTCTCCCATCCTGCAGGTTGTCCTTTTACTAAAACTATGTTATTTTCGCTTCCCATAAATAATATCAAAATATTTATATCCTTAAAAAATACTAACATATGTCCAACATAATCCATTCCAATCTTTAGGCTTATCTAAAATACTTCTATCCAAGATCATAGTATAAAGAAAACAATTACTATAAATGTCATCTACTGAGCATGTGAATACCATCATTTATCCCCCATATATCATACGATATATCTGATTGGTCACATTCCAAACATGTGAATACCTTAATTATGTATTCTCTTGAAAAAAATGAATACCCATTGAACCCTAGTGAAAACATGAATTCTACCAAAAGCTAACTCCTTCCACATACCAAAATCCCAAAATTTCTATATACTCAAACCATGATATCAGTCATAAGCTCATTTCATTTTCTCTTTATCCCTTCATTATGCTCATATCATCTTCTTTCCAAAAATATTTCAATCACTTTTCATGGTTACCGGAGCCATATAATTATTGAAAACCAATACATAGATATTCCAAAATTCCACGATACCATAAATGAGATTCCATGATACTATTTTGAAATCCCATTACGTAAACACTTAATCATTCCACAACATCAATGTCACACTATACATCAAAAATAGTGATCGCATGTGTCTTCTCTTATACTTTTCCTTAAGAGGTTGCTCACATCGATCATCATTAACCCTTGGACTAGGGAATTGATTAGCATAATGCCCCATTTCCTTGCACTTGAAGAATTGAAGTGTTGGTGGAGTTTTCTCTATAGTCTTTTCTCTATTCACATCAGTAGCTACCTTTTTCCCATTAATTCGACACTAAACTTCTCAATGAACTTCTTTTTCACCCTTAAAAAATTTTCTAATACCTTTTAGGAAATCTCCACCATGCTTCTTTCCACAATTTGATCATAAAGTAACATTTATCTTCTTTCCACAATTGTTCTGAGATTTTTCCTTGAACTCCATATTTCTTTTCTTGTCAAAACCATGAGATGGATATGTAACACCAACTTTCAGTTCTACCTTGATAGTACAACGGACAGTTTATTCATAGCTACTGAAGTCTCTTATAGCTAATGCCCTTCGAAGACTTGGTTTTAAGCCACTGAAGAATCGATAAACTTTACTTTCAGGTTGGATGATATAGCCAGATGCATACCTTGCAAGACTGGTAAAATTATCTTTGTATATACCAATAGATTCATCATCCGTTTTCTTAAGCACATGGAACTTCTTTTCCATCTTTGTTCAAAGAATACTATGGAAGTACTTATTGAAAAATAAGTTCTTGAACTCATCTCATTCCATGGATTCAATTTCATCTCAGGGCCTCGTATTCTTAATTAGATTCCACCATTGGTATGCTTCACCTTCTAAACGGTAAATATCCAGAATGAATTTTTCAGGTCTTGAACAACGAAGTATATAAAATATCTTTTCAATGGTACTGATCCATTGTTTAGCAACAAGTGGATTAGAAGACCCACTGAAAGAAGGTGGACATTTCCTCATGAAGGACTCAATAGAATATTGTTCCCTTCTCTGATCATTTGGAAGTCCAGAATTATTCAAAGCTTGTGTAAGTATAGAAATAAGATTTTGCACTCCATCTCCCATAACATTGGTTTGTTCAGGATTACAATCATTGCATTGTCCATTACATTGATTAACACGGTTCCTTTGGGTTCCAGGCATCATCTAAAACCCAAAAATAATAGTGTGAGAGGAAAGAATCATTCTTGGGAAAACAACATAATAAAGGGGGAGTACCTTTAATATCTAACATCTTAGGTTTAATTCTAATCTCGTTACTGTAATTATAAGACTATAACATATACTTATAATTAACCATTGGGACATCCCTAGTTATACCTTATAAACATCTCTAGGGATCTCACTAATGTTCTCGTATCCTAGTTTCCAAAGGTTGACTAAACCATTCCTCTGATACCAACTGTAGAGACCCCAGACATGACGTACATAGACATTACATTAATTTTTCAAAATAATTGATACATAACAAAAACCAACACTAATGGTATGTAATAGTTTAGTGTCTTTGGAAACATGGAACATAATCTTATAATCATGGTGAATGATCTTCAACATCTCCCATAAAGAACTTCCCCTTTTTTTCTTACCTAAAAACTTTCTTTATATCCTAGGGAAAAGAAAACATATAAAGGGTGAGATAAAATTCTTAGAAAAGGTAAGCATGGATAGAATAAAAAAACCATATACATTTGAACATAAAAACATGAACATAATGTTTAAACATAAAAATCATGAGCAATGAAATAAAACATGGTAGTACGTAACTCATATATCATAATGGAACATCAATCATGATAAAATAACATGGGAATAAAACATGAAATTGTGGAACACCATTAATCACATGATGTGATTTCCATAGTATCCAAGGCATTTCTTCCAAGACCATCTTAGTGGACAAAGTCCCTTACTGAATCAATTTCACTCCCCGTTCCAGTCATGTATCACTGAAACAGATTAACATTCCATTCGAGCCATGTCTATCTAATGAGATATAAATCATTACCCAATGTATTAGAGGGAGATATAGGTCCCACACATCTCATAATGAAATCATTCTTTCATTTTCCACAAAATAAACACACATCATTCATAATAACCCATCGAATAAAATGGGTCTCATAAACATCATCCCATCATAACATAATCCATATAAAACAAATGGATATAATTTCATCATAAGAGGAATCAAACCATGTAAATAATAGAGACATTATACTTGAAACATACACATTTGAAATAATGTCATATTAGATGGAAAATGGTTTTGATAAAACATTTGAAATTAATTCTTGAGGAAAATATCCATTCTTCTTAAAAATCATTTTTTTTCACCAAATGCCATGAAATTTTAATAGAAATGAATTTCATTGAAAATAGTCATGAAATATTATAGAGTAAGCATAATGAAAATAATGTGTTATGAAACCATAAAAATCCATTCACGCCATATAAGATAAAAAACATTCTTCTCGTACTATTTTCGGAAAGGTCAAAAAGTACCTTATATGGTAAACAAAAGAAATAATTCTTCCACATCACAAAGTAAAAGTCAAAGAGGGGTAAACATGACTTTAACTCTACATGGAAGAATATTAAACACTTTATGAAAAAAAAATTATGGACATGGGTGAAAAATATAACCCCTTTAAATACTAACATATAAGAAATCTCGAATAAAAATGAGATTTCAAAATTATCCCTTACCTTATGTCTGATATGCTTCGTATGTATCTGAACCTCTTCTTCTTCGACGCACCTCCTTTTAGCTTACTATTAAGGGACTAGAGTTGGTCTTTTGAGAAGACCAGAACCTCCAGAATGTTTTTAGGGAAGTGGAGAAGAGAAATGGGAAGGGGTTGTCCGAGCTTGAAGGCTCAAGGTGTTATGAAGAGTATAGGGAGAATGTGCCCTTTTAAAAGGGAGGAGATGGGCACCTTTGGAAACCTCAAAAATATTAATTTATAATAAATGAAACCCCACTTTAAAACCTTCAAAAATGACTCATATTCGGAGATCAGATGAGATAGGGTTGTAATATCATCAACCAATAAAATTTAGACATGTTGGAAATTTATTTTAAACCTTATGAACGTGATTTATCCCTATCTAATTTATTTAATCTTATTTGTGGTAATAAGATTCTAAATTTTAAATTGTTATAAATAATTACTTATGTGTTGTGAATTCTCTATAATTGGATAATATATGACATTGTAGACCATATAAATTTTAATTTATAATTTTTAAATATTTTTGTGATTTTATACAATTTTATATTATGTTATTTTTATAAAATAACAATAGTGTCTATTTTGACACTATTAATTTATTTGAATTTAAATAAAGTCCACACAGAGGATATGTTCGAAATAAAATATTTAATAGATTCATAACATGTCATATATATCTAAAAAATTCTTGGATCATATTAAATAGTTCATATAATATTTATTTTAATAATTTTAAAACCATTTATTTGATATTTGAATCAACAACATAATTTCAACATCACTATTGTGTCACCATTAATCACAATTATTTAATACCTAAAAATTCTAAATAAATTTAAATTATGTAGATAATTTTATTAGAATTCTCGATATTTTTATTTTTCAAAGATTCTTAAAGATTATATCTAAATTAAAATTATTATACTTATAATATTTAAGAGAGTGACATGTTGTCACTTTTTTTGGTTTTAATAATAATTAAATTATTTTCATGATCAAATGTCTATAAAATGAATCTATTCAGAACCTTAGGTGATGTGGGTCGACTTTTAGTCATCCAATATAATTTTGGATGGTGTTAGGGTAATTTTATATTCTAATTTTTACCCTTAATTACCTGATTTACCTTTAACTATAGTAAATAAAAATTACCATAGTTACTATTCATAATATCAAAAAAATAAAAGTAAACTATTAACATAATTTAGACCCACTAAATTCAAATATGGAAACCCTTTTTTAAAATTCAAAACACAGAAGTTTCATTAATTAATTTAAAATTAATATCGTTGTTAAGAAAACGGGTTTTAAAAGTTAAAACATTGCCAATGATTGATATGTTTTCACCTATGAATTCAATGTAAAATTAATGGTAATGAAATAAATTATATTAAATGGTAAAAAAATATTATATTTAAACTTTAAAACCCTTAAATATTATAATTTAACCATATAAATTATTATGATGAAACGGTTTTTTTAATTAAAATATAGCGTGTTTTTACTATTTATTAAAATATGAAAGTTATGAGAATAATATGAAAAATTAATCAAAAGTAAATTTTTATATCCTGATTCCAAAGAAGAATTTTATTTTTTAAAATTAAACTTATAAACATGTCAAAAACTATATTTAATGTGGGTGCACCATCAAAAGGTGGAAAAACTGTATTTTTTGAAAAATACTTATTTTACCCAAAAAATTGTTCTCATACCATGTTCTAGAAAATGTGTAGGATGAATAATAATGTTATAAAATTCAAAATGTAGTTAATAAAATTCATAACGAATAGTCCATAATAATATTATAACAATATATCGTTGTTTAGTGAAACCTGGTATTGTGTACTACACACGCTATTGAGGAAGGACGTGATTGCGTGTAATGTAAGCCAAGTTAGGGAAGCATGTAGTGAAAGATCCCATTGGTTTAGAGTACAACACAAGACATCAATGAAATTAAAAAGAATAATTCTCATAAAATCTCAGGTTTTTACAATAAGAACTTCTTAATACATATAATTCTTGTGAAAAACTCTATAATATAATAATTATATATATATATATATATATTCCACTACAAATTATTTTGTTATAACGAATTTATATCTAAAAAATCACACTCATAAGATATTCCTTATGACTTTTTAATACAATACATTCATCTTTATGAAAAAAACATCAAATTATATGGTTGATGTTATATTTTAACAGACTATATTTTCTAATATGATGTTTTTATTAATCAATAAAACTATAGTATGGAGATGGAAAATTCCTACAATAAGCCTGTGAATTTTTATAACTGAATAAAAAGTAGGGTATATATAATGATATTTCACTATTAAAACATATATAAAAAATTACTTATTTTGGTTAATTTTTTCCACTTCTTGAAATAATGTAATAATATTGATTGTGGTTATTGGATTTATAAACTTATGAATGATATCATATTCCATCCATAAACTAAAAATAAAAATAGGTATTTTTAAATATAATTAATATTTAATTTAAAATATTTATTAACTAATTTTTATCTACATTTTTTCAATTTTACCCACATTACTGAAAGCCCACATATCCAAATGAATAAATATTTTTTTTCATAATTTCTAGGAAGCTTACATTCTATCAGAAAACTTATCATCATTATGAAGAGGTAACTACCATTCCTGTTTTGATACTTTTTAAGCCAAAGAGATCATAAAGATTTGGTTAATCTACTACTTATTTTAATAATAATATTATTTATCATTTTATATAATATTTACAAAGGGATACATCAGAATAAATGTTTCTTATCTTAGAAGGAATAAGATGAAATATATAGAGTTTCTTTTCAGTGAATAATTGTAGTGTAATGTTAGGATTATGAAATTTGCAGGCCACATTATTTCAGAGGATGGTTTTTCAAAATATATAATATTATTTGTATCATTTTAGAGAGTTATTAATATATCTCTCACTCATAGGATATAAATTAGAAAGATAAAATATAGAGATGCTTCAACGGTCCTCTGTGATTATAAAATTATTTTAAAATGGATGGTTAGATTTTATAGGACTTTTAATGGATAAAAAATTAAATATGGTAGTATGTATTTTACATTGATGTCATATATTGACAAAAGTACCTATATTATAAATAAAAATATCAAGATAAATTTTTTCATATATTATTATTTATAATATTAGAACCGATTATGTTTGATATAAAATTAGAGTCATCTTATTTGATGGGATGATGGATGTGACTAGATTAAGATAATATTCTCATGTCATTATATATCCTAGAGATTCACATATTATTATTATAGGATTAATAAAAAGTAAACTTATTTATAGGAGTATATATTAACCTAAATAGAAATTATAATTGAAAAATTTAATCACATACTAAAAACTGTGAAAATTCACATAGACTGTATTGATACATTAAGGAAAATATCCATATTTTTTTTTGATGTGTATGGATTAAGTACACATTAATCTAATACATGGTAGGGCCATTATTGTTGGAAGCGTGTGTTTTTCAATAAAAGTTATATTCTATCTCAAAATATGAGTAACATATTTAATGTAATGTAAACTCATCCATATTTTAATGATAATAAAGGAAAATATTTATAATTCAAATCTAACATGTTGAAATTAACATTAAATCAATCTGAAATGTGGAATAGACCATGAAACATCCTATTAAATGATTTCATAATCCTCTCTTGTATACCTATTTTACTCTTTAAATGGGGGGTATTGGGACTCCCAATGATAGATATCATTTGTTGGGGAAAATTTACAAACATCATGGATATATATTTATTTGAATTAATGGAGTTTGAGTATAAATGTGTAATGGATTTATGAGGTTCTACTTGAGTTTGGAGAATACTCAAGGTTGGTTGGGCATTCATGTAATACTAATATCTATTTACAGACTAATATGAATTTACACACCATTAAATAGTAGTACATGATATGAAATTTTCTCCCGGCTCGTGTCATTATATGACTACAAAACGAGAAAGAATATACACCATTTAATGTTCAAAATATGATTTTTAATAATAGGGTGTCATGTTTTTAGTGTATATACACCCCTTCAATTAGAAAACATGTAATGAGATTATATATCATGTAATAATTATGAGGTTGGATTTTAGGGTGATGCTCTGATGATTTTTTATCCAGCCACATCCATCCATGATATCGAACTGATATCTCCTAAAATTATTTTGGGGACCAACACTTAGTCTGAATCGTATAATTCTATGATAAAACATCATTGAGGTTGGGTTACATATATATGAATGACTAACTTTTTTTATTATTTGTTTCCATTGATCGCTTTTGTTTCATAACATTGCATTATCAGATCTGTTGACACATGGTGATATTACTTTGGAGTCTTTTTGAGATATGTTGCATGACCTTGTTCTGAGGGTCATTCCTTTATTGGTTTTGGTATGGTTGTGGTGAGTTCTTAAGGTATGTGTTTATTCATATTGTCTACAAAACCTTTTGTTAAATTTAATTTATTCTAAGATGCGAGTAATGAATTCTAAGGACTCCTTTGTCTTTTTTGTGTTCTTCCTTGTTTTTGGATCCCGTTGTGGGCATGTGCGACATGATTTTTGAGGTATGTGGTTTCTTCTCTATCCAATATGTGTGAAAAACATTTCTATGATTTTTTATAAATTGTTTTTTAAATGAAATATAATGATTGATTGATTTCATTTTTTTATGTCTACAATTGTTTTATTTGATAAATGACATTTCTCTATTGGTTTTGGTAAATGAAAGGGGTTTACAAATAATTATGAAATGATTTTATTAATGGATTTTCAAAGATCAATATGATGAAATTGGTTGATGATTTTTTTTGCAAAAAAGATCACATGGGAAGGCTATGATACTTAGGTGGAAGGTGTAGTGATACTCTTCATCCATTTTAGGGAGGTTTCTAAGTGGATTTCTTCTTCTCCCTCGGCTTATTGCTCAAGGTACATGTTCTACCTATTAGGGATGTGGTCACAGTAATGGGTGTTCCTATGATATCTATAATGGATGAATATTTACAGAGGCTTGACACATGAATCATTTTATATGTTTATGAATAACTTTCATAGCTATCATGACCTAATGTGATAGTTTGAATTATGTTGCATATTATTTAAGCTGATTTGGGCAGTTTTGGTTTGCAATATTTTCATTGAACTTCCGTGGATATGATATGATATGTATTGCATTATTTTTTGTTATATATCAGTTTAATATATGTATATGAAATGATTTGAAATAGATTTACCTACTTTATTTGGTAATATGGAAAAAATATAACTTAAATTATTTTTCCATGCTTTTGATAGAAATCTATTAAACAGTATGTCATTCCTTTTTGACATTAAATTTTATAATTGTTTGATTTATGTATAAGGACTTATTATTTAGAACTTTGATAGTGCCCTAATTAGCCTATTAGATCATACCTTTCACACCCCTTCAGTGGTACATAGACCTTGTCCTGTATTTTGATGCTGGGAAATGCAAGGGGCCACAATGAGGAAGTGAGAGTTTCTAGAAAGTGTGGTTTAGTAGATGGATGATGAGATGGACAAGGATTTTCCATGTCATCATATGGAGATTTTTGGAGTAGTTGTTTAGCTTTTCTAAGAAATTTAGTTGTACCTTTCTCTTGAATATTGTTTTTTCTAATTCAGTCATATCACTTCTGCTATTTTGTATTTGTTATGATATATATATATATATGTATCTGTGTGTGTGTATTTGTGTTTTCATTCACTATTTAATTCTATACAAGTGTATATATATGTCATTTTTTCTACTTCAAATTGGGAGAAATCATTCTCTCTTTTGTTTTTGATGCTCACATGATAGATTCCAGCCCATGGGGATCAGGAATGCCCTTTAGGAATGTAAAAAAATGGGTTGGTTACCATTTTGAGAGAGTATATGGGTCAGGTTGATCATACTTTTGTATCATACGATATCTATCCTCAATAGTCATTATCTTATGACATTCGGCATATTAGAGATACAATTTTTGAGACTTGGGAGTTAGATTGTGGTGAGTTCATATCTAGTTGTTGTCATGATGAGGCCCATTTTACTATGGGATATTGGGATGTGTGTCTCATGTGATAGGTTCTAGACCATAATTTGATGTTTCTTATAACTGTCTTTGGATTTGAACTAATACAATTATATTTTTTGATAGTTTCTTTTGTTTCAGTGTGTAATAATATTCCTTCGAGATATGTTCTGTATGTTCCTCATGAGTGTGCATCTGATTCTCCATAAGAGAATCCTTCATATGGATCATAATATTATAGAATCTATCATGTGTGTTGTTCTTATTGTCGATTAAAATGTACGAAAATCTCAAAACACATTAATTTATTTATATCTAAGAGATTTAAGAGAAAGAGATTGATCACATGAGTTTATGCATGAGAATCCAGCATCCCTTAATGACACAAAGGAACCTCAATAGGTAGAGGAATGGATTGAAAAGATTGATTTGATCTTTGAATTCCTAGATGCAATTGAGAGTATCAATGTGAAGTTTATGACATTCCCACTTGAGGGTCTTAGTATGAGATTGTTGTATTTCATCATACATGAGGATATGTATATGGGCTTGGAAAAGATGAGTTTCACAATTATCTCTATTGAATAGTTTTTTTCTAGATTCACTGATGATGTTAATGTGTCTTGAGTTCCTCTCCATGCATCAGGGAGAGTGTTCAGTGTCATTGTAAACAAATCAGATTATTGGTATAGTTTGTTTTGTAGGGTTGGTGGTCAAGAATGACCATCTTAAAGGTATGAGGTACATGTTTTTCTTTCCACTGGGAATATAATCACTTGTATTTATTTTGATGACTAATGAGAAGATGATGGACATGTCTATGATGAATGATATTAATATGATATTAATATTTGGATATTATAATACTTATCTTCCACCTAGTGTATGCTTCAGTAGCTCACCAAGGAAACATAATTAGTGGTAGGATCATTAAAGGAGTGGTAGAGGTGGTTCTCAGAAGAAGGGCTCTTTAGCACATCCAGTAATAACTAGTGGTGTGTCTCAAATATGCTATTAGTTTTTCATGGTGTAACACATAAAAAGTTCGTGTAATTAACCTTCAAATATGTGCAACACTTATGGATGTTATGGTCATCTATAACAATTCTTTCAGGGTATGTATGTACCTCAATATAGTTAAGAATCATTAGATCCAAAGGATACTTAAACAAATTCATATGCTATAGAGACTATATGGATATAGCCACATGAATTAGGAGTGGAGAACATTCCAGTAGTAGATGTGATTCTAGTGGAGGTAGAAATTGGTATAGGGATAATTATAAGTACCATATTTATAGCATATTCAGTAGATGATTTCTTAATTTGATAATGGATCGCCCAACTTGTTTTTATCTAGCCATTTTCTTGATATTATTAAACATCCAAAGGATATCATTTATTTATTTTTTCAGTTAGAGACACCTCTTGGGAAGATTAAAGGGAATGGGTTTCATTTTCCTTCTTGTGTGATATTGATAGCTCCTGTGGGATTAGTCTAAAATTATCTTGTTACTGATCCAGATTTGTTTGAAATCATCATGAGGATGGACTGTCTTTTTTCTCATCATGCTGAGATTTATTAATATCATCGCCTTGTCTCATTTATTATAGTTGATGGGGGATCATAGGAGTTTCAAGGAGAGTGGGATCTGAGGTCCGATCATGTATGACCTTATCACCAAAATCTCATGAGTTTGTTTTCCGTTTTATTAGTTAAGCCAGAGGTAATTTCTTATAATGTTGGTCTTCTTAATATCATTCATGATTTTCCTGATGTTATACCAGATGATTACTTTTCTCTTACTCCAGGGAGTGTGGTAGAGTTTATGATATATGGGGAACTAGGTATTCATCCAATTTTGATATGTTCTTCTCATATGGATCTAGTAGAGCTGGGAGTGGTCATGATTCAGTTGGATGATCTGATGGTGAAGAATTGTTTTTGGCCTATTTATTCAACATGGGAAACTCTAGTGTTTCATTCCAAGAAGGTAGATGGTTCAATTTTATTGTGTGTGGACTATTGGAAGTTGAAGCCGGTAATAGTTAATAATATATATCTCTTTCCTCTATAGGTATGGCCATCTTGAATATATTGTGATATATTTTGGTCTAACTAACTATCATTCATTTTTATGGCTTTGATGAATATGATATTTCATAATTCTCTTGAATTATTTTGGAAATTGTGCATAGATGAAATTATGGTTTATTTGAGATCTGAAAATTGGAAGGAGCACAATTTGGGTTTGTATATGGTAATAATAAAGAGTCACCATTTTTATGGAATGATTTAAAAAATCAATTTTTGGATTCATTTAGTAAAGTTATCAGGGAAAATGATTATGAATATTGTCTTATCAGTTGATCCTGAGTAGGTAATGGTTGTCCTGTCATGGGAGGATCCACAAAATTTCTTTGAGATTTAGAGATTCTCTAGGTTTTATGTATACCATTAATGGTTATCCAAGTATTTTTTAAAAATTCATCACCATTGAATGAAAATACCAAAAACAATTGTACAATTAATATGGGATGAATATTTTTTGTGTTATTTTGGTGAGATGAAATGCCTTCAGACATTATCTATTATTCTGATCCTTCTTGATACCGGTAAAGGGTATATGGTTTTTTATTCTTTTGGTGTTGTTTTGGGGTTTTTTCTCACAAAGGATGATCCTTGGGCAGCTTACCACACTTTTGAACATTAAAGAAATGATAATAATTAACCTAATCATGATTTAGAGAATTATGAAATTATACATGACCTTAAATTTTGGTGTCACTATCTTTTTAGGGAGAGGTTCATGGTCTATTTTGACAATAAAAGTCCGAAATATATATTTTCATAGAAATACATGAATCTCATATAGAGGTGATGGGAGTAAAACCTTTATACATTTGACTTTGAAATTGCATAAACCCCTGGGGAATAGTAACTTTATCTCATACACTGTATGTAAGAAAATTCTATCACTGGCCATTTTGGAATCATATGAAGAATAGAAGATGATGGGAATTTTTGTTTAGATTCATCCGGGTTCTCTGAAGGAATTTCTAGGTATGGTTCTGAGAAGTTATTAGTTATCATTATCTCTCCTGGAGTGTATTCTATAAATTTAGTAACAATACGACATTTTAAGAGGATTGAGAGAAACCATTTATGGTGTGGAGACCATTTTGGGTTGGTATCTATCTTCAAATTTAATTCTCCATTCTGTGAATTGGGTTGTAGTCCCAAAATATTTGAGGATCTCAGTTTTATTTGATTTTCAAATTTCATCATGGGATTTTAATTTGGGGAAGTATTATGACATGCAGTGATGATTTTTGGGGCCATGTAAGAAGTGTGACTTTTCATATTTTGTGTCCTACTACTACTCTTACCAACAGATAATGGAAGAGAATCTAAAACCTTCTAGTTTTATTTATCTTATTTTTATAGTGATTTGGTAATGGGATTAGGTATCCATAGAAATTTTTATTATATTACCAAAGACATACTAATGAAGGAATTCAATTTAGGTGGTGGTTGATCATATAGAAAAGCAATCTCAGTTTTTCCCATCAGGGATGGGATTAAAGTGGAAGATCTAGGTAGAATTTTGTTCAAGAAATTTTGAGGTTACATGGGGTTCAATATTCCTTAATTTATTATAGGGATAATAGTTTTACATTAAGGATCTAGAGGAGTATCTTAGAGGTGATGGATATTTAGGTCTGGTTGAGTATATCTTATCATCCATATATATATATATGGTTATATATAGTAGGCTATTCAAGTCCTAGAGGATGATCTCTATGACTTTGTCCTAGATTTTTTTGGGTATTAGGATAGCCATCTAGGACTTGATGAGTTTTCTTATAACAACAGTTATCATTCATCAAATAAAATGGCCCATTTCGAGACTCCGTATAGTAAAAAATGTAGACCACATATTTGTTGGGAAGAGGTGAGTGAATCATCTTTGATGGGATTGAGATTAGTTTAGGTGACTTAATCAGGAATTATAGATATATTCCATCTTCTAGAAATATCTTATAGTCAAAATAATTCACATATAGATAAAAAATGTAATCCTTTGGAGTTTTTCACAGGATAAAAACTTTTCTGGAATGTTTCTCCTTAGATGTGCCACTATTTTCTTGGAAAATTGGGAAACTGGGTTCTAAGATATTATAGACCCTTTGATGTTTTTATGCAGCTTTGGAAGGTTTCTTATCGATTGGAATTCATGAAGGGTTATACAAATCAAAACTCATGTTTCTTCTCACGTTCCAAATTTGTAATAGATTGTGTTATATCCATATTTTTCTACTACAGAGAATATATTAGAGATCCTTCAATATAAAGTGAAATTCGTGCATTGGATTTCAATTCTATTGGCCATAGTGTTAGAGAAACATGCCTAATATTTTTATGAGACATGGGAGTGTGATTCATTGATGAGTGAGTAACGTCCACTCCTCCTTAAAAAACCTCATACTTTCATGTGAGTTCCAAGTGACAGAAATCCCTATGGTGAAGAGTGTGTAACATCCTATTCCCTAATTTCAGGTAATCATCTCCTCTTTAATTGTTTTCCCCTTCAATTGAAAATCTCTTAGTACCCCCATGGATATAGATCATTTTTGGGGGGAAATTACCAAATGATCTGAGATGTATGTTTATTTGAATTAATGGAGTTTGGGTATAAATGTGTAAAGGATTTAAAGGTTTCACCCTAATTTCGTTAAATTCCCAAGGTGGTATCGATTTTCATGTAATAATCATCACTTTTTATTGTATCCTCAGAATTTACAAACAAGTAATGGTAGTACATGATGTTTAATGTTCTCTAGGGTAGTGTTAGGAGATGACTACAGAACATGAAAGAATACATTTCGTGTAAGATTTATAGGTCATGTAATTTTAAAAATTTGTTTTAAAAAAAAGGTGATTTTTTTTTCATCATACATGGGACCTTTAGATTAAAAGACATGTAAAGGGATTAAATGTTATGTAATCATATTATGGCTGTCTTTTTGGGCGGTTCTCACATGATTTATTTTTTATTCGGCAACAACACTCATTTCTCTCAACCTAGATCTCACCTCTAATAATTTTGGGGACCTCCTCACTATCTAAATAGAATAATTACATGATTTATCTATATTTCGGTTGGGTTTCATCTTTTTATGTGAGTAATTATTTCTTCTTCTTCATTGCATTATGTTATCAGATCTGCTGACATGTGGAAATTTTTCTTTTGAATCCATTCTAGATCAGCTGTGTGACCTTGTTCTAAGGGGTTGTTCCATTACTTATTATGGTGAAACATGTGTTGGTTCTTGAGGTTTGTGTGATATCCTCTTCTTGGTAGACCATTTTGTTAAATAGAATCTTTTGTGACATGTTAGTTTAATATTATAGGGACTTCACAATCATTTTCGTGTTCCTTTTTATTGAGTAACCCTATTGAGGCTATGTGAGACCCATGTTTTGACTTGGATGGTTCTGTGTCTAGACTGTGTTGGAAAATTAAATTTTTCTAGATTTTGATAATATTTTTATAAAATAAATTCTAGGATTTGCTGATTTTTTTGTGGAATTTGGTTTTTTGATTATATATTGTTTTTAATTTTTTTGGTAAATGAAAAGGTTTTTCAAATAATTTTGAAATGATTTTATAATAGTTATTTTAAAGAATGATATGATTAAATAGTTTAGAAAACAAGGAACATGGGATGTCATGGATACATATGTGGTAGGTGTTGTAATAGGAAGCATCCATTATTGGGGGGTTTTCCATGGGGTCTTTATTTTCTCCCGATGCCAGCTTTTCTATGGAATTATTAGACCAATTGAGGGGTTCAATTTCTGGGGTGTTCTTATGCTCTCAAGAATTAAATAATATGTCTATAGGATTGATGAATGAGTGATTTTATAATTTTTGGTATGTGTATCCTAACTATTCAGAACTAGTTTGTTCCTTGAAATGATATGACCAATGGTTTTGGATGATTGGGGTTGTTTTTATTATAATATTTTGATTGTACTACTGTTGAATTTGATGTGATATGTGATGTATAATTTTGTTTGTTTTGATATATCTACTAAACATATATATATTTAATTCCTTGAAACTGATTTACAATATTTATTTAAAAATGTGTAAAAATGGGAAATTAATTTTTTTAACATTCTTTTGATAGAAAAATGTTAAACTCTTTTTCATTCATTGTTTTCATTAATGTTGAGAATGCATAGATTTTTGTATAATGAATTATTATGGAACACCTGTGTGGGACCCTAATTATCCTACTAACTCAAACCCAATGAACCCATGTAGTGGTGTGTAGTCTTTTTAATGTCTTAAGTTACATGGAAAGGAAAGGTGCCACATTGAAGATAGAAGGATTAATGTCAGATGATCTTGGGTAGATGGATGTTTAGAAGGAAGGGGTTTGTTTATGCTATCGTATAGAGAATTTTCGATTATTTGTTTAACTTTTTTATAATTTAGCATTGGACCTATATCTTGGAGATTGTTTTATACTCTTTTAGTTATATCACATCCATTTTTTAATCTATTATGCCATGTCTTTGTTTTCATATTTTATTCTACTATTTCTTTCAATACATGTGTATATATATGTCATTTTTTCTGCTTAAGGATGGGAAAAATAATTCCCTCTATTTTTTTGTAATTTTATGGGTGATGGGTCTAATCCTTTTGAGATCGGGAACCCCCTTAGTGTAAGTGGAGAATTTGTGTCAGGTACCAGTTTGAGAGGGTATCTAGGTCAGGTTTTTCATAGCATGTATAACTAAAAGTGAATGATTTATGTGTAAAATACAATATTGGTTCACTATGAGGTCCAAATACTAAAAAATCACGATTTTCCACTCATATTGACTTTATTAATTTTAAATATGGTAGATAATTTATTTTTGAAAAGTTCAATTTGACTGTATTCCAATATGAGACAGTGATTGGACATTTTGACTAAATGTGGATGTTTTCATTTAAAAGTAATATTTTAGTTCCAGACCCCATCACCTATTAAAAAATGGGTAATATGAACATATTTTCATGATATATTTGGAAAATATCTATAATCAATCATTCAAGTGTAAAAATTATACTCACATCAAGATGACACACAATGTTGTTTATATGACTAAAACTTCATTTTTTAAGACTACAGGTAAAATTTTAGTAAAAACACATACTACATATTAAAAACAATGTAAAGACACTCATATTTCAATGATACATTAAGAAAATGATCTGTGATTTATTTTTGACAAGTAGGATTCAAATTATTATCAATTTGACTCATGATGTGGAAGTTACAATAGAAAGTGTGTATTTTAGTTGAAAAGTTATATATTAGTTCAAAACACATGTCACATATATAAAAATGAGATACCATAATAACATTTTATCAATACTATTAGATAAATATCCATAATTCATTTATGATATACATGAATTAACCTCATGTAAATCTACTACATCATGTGACTAGTAGTACTAGAAGATCACCTTTTCAATATAAGAGTGATATTGTAGTTCATAATATGTGTCACATATCACAAAAAAAATGAACTCATAATTTATTTATATTATAATAAGAATATATATAATTTATTTTTGATATGTAGGTATTACCCACACAAAAATCTATCACATGACGTGGTTGTTATGACAGAGAGAGTGGGTTATCATTTAGAAGTAACATTTTAGTAAAAAAAATTATCCCATACTCAAAAAAGATAAAATTCACATATATTGTCTTGAAAATTTAGAAAAAATGATCAATAATATGTTTTTTATGTGTAATAATTAACCTCACATTAATCCAAAACATGATATGGATGGTATGTCAAAAAAATGTGTATTATTATAGAGACATTTTCATTGAAAACACATGCCACACAATCAAAACAATAAAATACACACAAATGTTCTAAATACTCTTTAAAAATATAAATAATTTATTTCTAACATGTAGGATTTATCATCACATAATTTTAATACATGATGGGACCATTATGACTGAAATTTCCTGTTTTTATTTATAAGTAATATTTTATTTCAAAATTCAAGTCTCTTACTCATAATTGAGAAAACGATTACATATTTACATGATACTTTAGAGAATTTAAGAGTAGTTAATTTCTAACATTTAGAAATTAACCTTATTTAAATCTAATAAGGGGTTTGGTCAGTATGAATGAAAGTGCATGTTTTTTATTAAAAAGTGACATTTTAGTCCAAAAAATGTGCCACACACTACAAAGATAGCGATTGAACTTGGATTTTCTTAATATATTAAAGAAATGTTTTTTAAACAATTTTGATATGTACAAATTGATTGCAAATCTATGTGACATATAATGTGGTTATTGTGACTGATAGTGTCAGTTTTCATTTAAAATTGGAATTTTAGTTTAAAACATGAGTCACATACTCAGAACCAAACAACCATTGTTATATTATATTTATTCTCCAAGGAAAAAATTTATATTTATCTTGTGAAATTACATAATCATATATATGTTAATATACCACTTAGTGTGGCTTTTATGACTTAAAATGCGTATTTTTATTTATAAGTGATATTTTATTTCAAAAATCATGTCACACATTCAATTCCAAGAAAAAAATTATGTTTCCTTAATACACTAGTAAATTTATTAAAAATTAATTTTGTATGTTCATGAATCATGAACTTTTCAATCTAACACCTGGTGTGAACATTAAATTTAGTTACATTTTAAATTTGGTAATAATTCATTTATTTGGTTGTTTCATTATGAGGTTCATGTAGTAGTGAACTAATATAGCTGGTGACTCTTATTAGTAATAGATATAAAGTTGATAAAAAGGATGATTAGTTTCTTTTTATCATTAATAATAATTGAACCTTTTATTAATGAATTCTATAGTGATAATAAAAGGTTCATTATTGACTATGTTATCGAGAATTGATAAAAGATTCAAAATTTTATCATGGTAAAAAATATCAGCTCATGTTTAGTACTGATAAATAAAATTCCATGTAAATACAAAATCATAAACCATATTTGTGACGAAGTTATTATAAAAAAACTTATAAATATAAGAACATGTTTTGAATAACGTGTTGATGAATAAAAAATCATTTATTATTTAAGTGATCTTGTAAATCTACTTGAAACTATAATGACTCATATATATAAGTAATAATAAATAAAAATTTATTTCTAAATAACACTAAATAAAATTAAAGCACTTTCGAACTAGAAAGAAAACTATATTGTCACTTATAACTACACCACACATCAAAATGATGTGTTGTTATTTGATACGTGTCTCAACATGAAACAATGATAATTTTCATAGAGTTTAAAAAAAAAATGCACATTTAAACATTTTTAAGTATTTGATACTCATTTTGTACTATATAATATTTTAAAATGCAATAATACACTTTAGGCTGCTAAAAGTATACCATGATTTAGAATGCCTTGATGTTCATCCCGTCATGTCAAAAATAATGAAACGACAAATTTTTATGTATTTCATGACAAAATAATAGCTTTTTTCTATGAATTTAGCATTTAAAACTTTTTTTGTACTATAATAAGACTTTTAAATTAAAAACACATACTTTTAGTTATTGTAAACACATAAAACATCATAACAATGTGTGGTTTATTCCAACAAGATAGAAATCAATGATCAATCATTTCATTGACATATAAATTTAATCCAATCACATTATCTTACTTTTTAGAATACGAAACTCATTTTAAATTAAATTATTACATTAAAATTTAAAATAGAAAATTTAAATCATTTCATCTACACCACACATATAAATTATATAAGGTTAATTAATAACTAACATTAATGAACCAATGATCAGTTTTGTAGTGTTTAATGGAAATTAGAACTTGTTTTATCATTTTTTTAGCATGTGTTGTTTGTTTTAAACTACTTTAATGATTAAAATGTTAAAATAAATGTTATTTATTTCAAATTACCCATGCATTGGAATTAAGTGTAGGTTATTTCGACCAATCAAACAATGGATTAAAAATCATTTTCCTATAGTTTTATGATAATCATAGGTTCTCTTCTCAATTTTTTTCATGTGAAACAAATTTTTAATTACAATATGAATTTTAAATTAATAGAATGGGAATCTAGTTATTTAAAAAAAATGCATTAAAATGATGTTTAGTTCATTTTTATATTCCAAAAAATGAGTGATCAATCATTTTTACAATAAAACAATATAATATAATAATTTTTTCTTAGATTTGAGCATATAAAGCTAATTTGGATTGAACAAATCTCTTTAAAAAACCATTTCCATTCATAAAGAACACAAAACACAATAGAATTACATGACGTTAATTCATAGTTTTAAAAAATTAATAAAAGTTCATAATTATAGAGTTTCACAATAATTAGATGATGATTTTTAGTTTTGAGTATGCCATTTATGTTTTGTATTTAATGAATTCTTAAATTATAAAAATTTATTTTACATCATTTTGAGCAAACTATGCGTTAAATTGATGTGAGGTTTATTCATATTATTTATAAATGATTTAAATTCATATCCCAAGTTTTTCATGAAAATAAAAGTTCATGTGAACAATTTTGGGAATGTCACAGACCTTTTGAACTATAATATTTACTTTTTTTATTAAAATTACACCACACATGAGACTAAAAGGGTGTTCATTTCTACTAGACACAAATGAATTATTGATCATTTTTCTGGTATAACATGATGATATAAACATATTAGAACTATTTTTGAGAAAGAGACATATGTTCTAAACTTATATTTAATTTTAAATCAAAACAAATTTCATTCTCATCCACCACATCATGAATTAGGTTATTTTTATGTTAATTTTTATGTTTCATAAGAGAAATCATAGATTATTTTTTTGGAGATTATAAAGCAAATATTAATTTTTTTTAATTTTGAGTATAAAACACATCATAAAAACTATTTAATTATTAATATGATAATATATGAATTCGATTATTTCAACTACACAATTTATACAAATTAGTTATGGTTTATTCTTACAGGGAACAGATGATGGGTGTTTGTTTCCTTAGAGTTTTTTTATAATCTGATATCATGTTCTTGATTTTAAGAATGTGATGATTGTTTTTAATTAAAATGTTCATTTTATATTGAAAACAATATCTATCAACAAATGGAACTAACTTAATAAAATGTAAAATATAGATAAGTAAAATTTCAAGATTGAAGATTATGACATTAAAATATGAAAAATATTTTCAATATTCGTAGGGATGACATTATTATAATATAAACCAATACAGTAGAAAGAACATTGTAAAATGTTAAATAAAAAGTGGATATCAATAATTTTTTTTAAATATATCCCATATAAACATTTAAATTGGTGTCTCATAACCAACCATTCCTGTTTCAAATGTCAGAAACTAGCTATAATGTTTGTTGAATATGAACACCAAATAAAGAAACATGAATATGTTTTGTATGAGTAAATATATATGAAATAGTAATTATCATTAATGAAATATATTAATGCTTTAAATTTTTTTTCAATGATTATTACTATTAAAAATACTATGTTCATACAAAAGGATAACTCATGTGGATAGTACATTGGGGAGGTTTAACATAAAAAAACATGCTTATTGTTGATAGTATTATATAATCACCATATATATTTCATTTTTTAGTAAAACAATTTGTTTTACTTATATAAAAATTTAATATTCAATTTTCAGTAAAAGAATTTTTTTAATTATGAGGTTCGTGTTGTAGTCAACCACTAAAACTAATCACATTTATTGGTGATATATATAATGATAATAAAAATGATGATAAGTATCCTTTTATCTTTAATGATAAATGAAAATTTTATTAGAGAGTACTATAGTTCAAATAAAAGGACTATTTATTACTACATTTTATAAAATTGATAAACGATTCCACATTTTATCAATGTTAAAAATGTAAAAACATTTTTTTCACTGATAAATAAAAAACCTTACACTGATAAAATCCCAAACCCTATTTTTGAGGAATTTTTTGTCACAAATTTTATAAATAGAAGAAAAAGTATATAATAACTTAGGGATGAATAAAAAATCATTTATCATTTAAGTGACCTTATAGATCTAACTGTAACAATATTGAATCATATATATATAATTAATAATAAAATAAAATTTAATTCTAAATTACACTAAATAATTATAAAACTCCTTCGAAGTATAATGAAAACATTCTTGGTACTTCAAACAACACCACACATGAAAAAGATGTGTCGTTATTTTATACATGTCTCAAAATGAAATAATGATATTTTTCGTAGATTATAAATAAAATAAAAGAACATTTACATAGTTTGGAGTATTTTACACTAATTTTGTATGACCTAATATTTTAAAATGGAAAAATGAACTTTTGGTCGCTCAACGTATTCCATGATTTAGAATGCCTTCAAGTTTATTCCATTAAGTAAAAAATAATTAAATAAACATTTTTTTTGTATTTCATGACAAAATAGTCTTGTTTTCTAATAATATTGCATGTAAAACATGTTTTGGACAATATTAATACTTTTAAATTAAAAAAAACTTTCAGTTATTCTAAACACATAAAACATCATAATTAGGTGTGGCTCATTCCTACAAGATAAAAATGAATAATCGATCATTGAATTGGCATAGAAATATAATGTAATAACATTCTATGGGTTTTGAAAATATGAAAAACATTTTAAATAAAATATCACTTTAAAATTTTAAACACAAAATTCTAATCATATCATCCACACCACACATAAGAATGATTTACGGTTAATTCATAAATGACATTAATGAACCAATGATCAATTTTATAGTGTAAAATGGAAGTCATAAAATTATTTCTCATTTTTTGAGCATGTGATGTGTGTTTTTAAATAATTAAATGATTAAAATGAAAAAAATAAATGCTATTTCATTCAACAAACTATGTGTTGGAATGATGTGTAGTTCATTTCAACATGTAAAAAATAGATCAAAAATTATTTTCCTAGTGTATTATGATAATCTTGGATTTTGTTCTTGATTTAGGGAATGTTAAACAGATTATAAATGACAATATAACTTTTAAATTAAAAGGATGAACATTTAGTTATTTAAAAAACACCATGCATCAGAATGAATTTTAGTTCATTCCAATATTACAAAAATGAGTGATCTATCATTTTTCCAAAGTAACAACTAAATTTAAAATTTTTTCTTAGTTTTGAGTATATAAAGTAGATTTTTATTAAACATATCCATTTTTTAAAAGTACACTTTCATTCATAAATAACACAATACACACTATAATTACATTAGTTTAATTCATAGTTTTCTTAAATTAATACCACATTTTTATTATATTGCTTCACAACAATCATATGATGCTTTTTAGTTACAAGTATGCCATGTCTGTTTTGTATTTCATAAATTCTAAAATTATAAAAATATATTTGGAATCATTTTGAGTAAATTATGCATTAGATTGATGTGGGTTTTATTCATCTGGGTCATAAATAAATCAAAGACTAATCCCAAGTGTTTTGTGAAAATAAAAGAATATGTACTCAGTTTTGGGTTTGTGACAAAAATTTTGAACTATAATACGAACATTTCTTATTAAAAGTACACCACACATGAGAATAAAGTGATGTTTATTCATAGTAGACAAAAATGAATTATTGATCATTAACATAGTATAACATGATAATATAAATGTGTTAAAACTATTTTGAGCATATGAAAATGTTCTGATATCCAACACATCATGAATTATGATGTTTTTTTATAGTTTCTTTGTGTCACAAGAGTATTCATCAATTTTTTGGAGAGTTTGAGGAAAATATTAGTATGTTTTCTTATTTTTAAGTATGAAATAGATCATAAGAAATTATTTAATTATAAAAATGGGAATACATGTATTGGATTATATCAACTACACAATGTATACAAATTAAATATGGTTTTTTCTTACAGGGCACAAATGATTGGTGATTATTTCTCCATATTTTGATGATAATATCATATTATGTTATTGATTTTAAGAATGTGATGCACATTTTAAAATATAATGTTAATATTATATTGAAAAAAATATCTATCAAAACATGGAACTAATATAATAAAATGTAAAATGTAGATAAATAAATTTTCAAGATTAAAGATTATAACGAAAAACTATGAAAAACATTTTCAATATTAATAGGGATGACATAGTTATAATATGAATATATATAGTATAATGTAAACTATAAAATTGTAATAAAAAGAGTATATCAATAAAAAAATATTTTTTAAAACATACCCCATAAAAACATTCACATTGGTGTCTCATAACCAATTATTCTAGTTTAAAATTTCAGCAACTAGGTAGTAATTTTTGTCAAATTTGAACACCACGTAAAAAACATGAATTTGTTTTGAATGAGAAATTATATATGAAATTTTATTTTTAACCAGTGAAAGATATTAAAGGTTTTATTTTATATTAAAAAATTATTACTATAAAAAAATCTATGTTCATGCAAAAATAAAACTAATGTGGCTTGGTGTAGTGCGGAGATTTGATAAACAACTACCGAATTATTATTTATAGTATCATATAATCAACTTACATATACAATTTTCCATTCAAATAATTTTTTTTAATTATATTAATATTTAATATTCTATTCTATATAATTGTTTTTCATCACATGGATCAAAAATAACTAATATAAATAATGGGAATAAAATATAATGAAAATATATAAATAAGTTGTAGATACATCCCCTTTCATTATTATTTTTCAAGGTAAGGGTCATTTTATTGTGGATAAGGGATTTTTTTCATCACAACATACAAAAATAAAATAAATTATATTTTTTTATTAAATAGAAATCAAATAAATATAATACATATTATATAGAAAAAACTCATATAAAACAATACCTAAATTTTCCAATATTTTATTTCTCTTTAATGATTTTTGTGTTTTATCTAATTTATTGATTATCTAAATTCCCTCTTTATGGTTTCCAAAAATATAATAAAAATCATACTGATCAATTTAATATGAAAATATTCGTGATATCACAACGACTTGATCTTCCTATATTGAATTAAGTCTTCATTAAGTTTCATTTCATTTCCGAAATCAATATAGAGTAATTTTTTGAATATTAGATAAATGGTATAAAAAATATACATTATTTTGATTTTATAATTGAAGGATTATATTTATATCATTTCATAATGAATTCAATTCCACAAATCCCAATTAATCATAATTATATATAATTATTTAATCACATATTCTATAAAAAATGTGTTCATGGAATATGGTATAGTTCAACTCCCATATTTGATCAAATATTCCAAACTAATACATAATCATGTAAATTAGATTTTAGACTTTTTCACCCGATACATGCATCAACAACACAAAATAACAAATCCATTATTTTTAGTCACACCTTTTCTATCCTGACTATTTTTTTATAATGTATAACTATCAAATTTATAGCCATTATAAGATAATATATGAACTATTAGTTTTTGAGATAAGCCTCATAATTATCCATTATTGGTTTTAGAATCTCTAGATAAATGTTTATAAATTTGTTTACGAAACAAAGTAATAAATAATTTGAAATATTTATATTATATTAATCCTTCATCCCTTGTTAGATATGGATTCTTAAAATGTATTTATGATTTTGAAGTCATGTACTGACCTCTAAACTATTATGAAAAAATAAAATGTGTGATTATTTACAATCCCTAATGGATATTTCCCCAACATCTCTTTCTTGAAGAAAATTAACTTTTATACAACAATATTAGTGATATTTTAGATAATTAATGCTCCCTATCTAAGATAGGTGTTTAAAATATAATTCAATGTATTATTTGATAATATAATTTTACACAAGAAAAATTTGTACCCATTTTCATTTTTGATATACCCTTTTAGTTTCTTTATATAAAATTCAATAGGTTATTACCATATGAAATTCGTGGTGCCAAATATTTAGATCATCCCTGTCGAATAAACCATTAAGTGAACCATGATATCAATGAATTCTGGTGAGAAGAAAATATTTAATTCAAATAAAAAAATCTCTCTCTATTAATGGAAACATTTCCTAGTTAATAACATTGTTGGATATTTATTTGAGAAAAAACATAGTTATTTTATATTGAACTTTTTTAGTAATATTCATCATATTTTCGTGAAGGAAAATCACGAAAGAAAACATGACATTAAAGATATTTTAATGAAATCTTCTAAATGTATTTAATTATTATGGTGAGTTTAGTTATAAAATTAATTAGTAATGATCATGTGGAATAATTTCTTATGATTTATTAGGCATTGTTCATATTGTGGAATAATGGTTAAAGGTCATAATTAAGAAATTCAATGTGTTAAGTAAATATTAAATCAAGAAATTTTTTAGATAAAATGTGTAAATGAAAGAATATAGGATGAAATAGTTATTGATAGTAAATGAGGGATGAAATTGACATTTTTTGAGTGATTTTGTAATGTCAAATCTGAAGCATTGCTATAAGAATTCATTTTGTGTTAATATGAATTATAGTTAATTATTGATATGTGTTTAATTGACTTTTATTAAGGAATAATTGATATTTATTTTTTGAAATTATATTTATAGTGATATATTATGGATATAAGAGGTGTAAATGGAAATTTCATGAGAAATGTTTCAAAACATTATTAAAGTACTTAAAATTAGAATATTAGTTGGTTTAATGTGTAATGAATATTTGAAAAATATGTATGAAAATATTCTTGAACATAAAAATGTTTTAAATTTATTATCAATGTATATGAGTTATTCAAGAGGAATAGATTTCAGTAAAACCTGATTTATTATGTAGGAATCAAAATATATTTATGTTTTTTTATCTCTAACCACTTTTGTATTATATAAATCATGATCAAGTTGGATAATTTTTTATATATTTGGGTTTGCATAGGATATAAGTAGCCTTGTGAGGCCTTAGAGATATGTGATTTCATGGAGTTTTCAAGGTTGACAATAAGAAGGCTTGAATTTATCAATAATTCTATATACAATATCAATGTTAGGTTAAGGCCCCATAATTCAATATAAGCCTATGTCTTTGTATACCTATATTAATGGTTATTGATATTAGTCCATGTATGTATGATTTAAATAGGTGCATTAGTTACACCTAACTTATTATTTCATGTTGAAAATGGTATTATTAAATCATTTTATACATTAAAAAATTTATATATATCATAAAAAATAACTCCTTCGGATGATAAAGATAAAATTGGTTTCTATTGAGGATTATATTCTCACTCCCTATACATACACACTTCTTATATGTAATGGTCATAGGATAAGTATTTTTTTGTAATGGATAGAGGACTTCTTATATTACTATCGAAGGATCATTTATGGGTTGTTTTAAAAAACACTACTAAATGTCTCATTTATTTATTTAAACACCATCTTAGGAAAACATTCCTAATTTGTAGTGATTTATTAAAAAAGGATTCTATCTAGACATGGTTAAAACCATCACTAAGTAGAAATATTTATATTTTCATTTATTTTAGAATCATTTTTTAAATCCACAATAAATTAATAATAAATAAATGTTATTATTATTAGTTAACTAAAATTTTATTCTCTTGATAATTTTTTCTATTTATTTATTTAATAAAATTTTCATTATTTTTTATTATTTATTAAAAATAATATAATATTTTATAAAGTTATTAATTGTTAACTGTAAAAAATAATTATTTATAATTAATAATTAATAATTATTTTAAAAACTAAATTAATTATCATTTTTAGTTCTTTATAATTGTTATATATTTAATGATTAATTAATAATTATCAATTACTAAATATTAAATATTAAATAATATTTATTTTTTAATTATAATTTTTTTATTAGTAATTATTAATTAGTAATTATTAAATATAAAATATAGATAATAAGTAATAAATAATAAATTATATATAATTATTAATTATATGTTTTTAAAAAATTTGTTTACTTATCAATTACTAATAAATATATTAGTTTTTAATATTAACTATTTAAAATTAATTAATTATTAGTAAATAATTACACCTTATTACTAATTTTTTTAATAAAAAATACTAATAATTAATAATTAATAATAATTAAATAAAATATTAATTACACATCAATTATTAAATATCTATTAATTATTTATTTATTTTTTATAAATATTATTGATTAATAATGAATTGGGATTTATTATTTATAATATAAAATAATTATTTATTATTTATTATTTGGTTTATATTATTTTCATCTTAATTTAGTATTTATTAAAAAAAATAGAATAACAATAATTTTTTTTATATTTAGTTGTTAATTATTTATAAATGCTAGTTATTCAATTATTAATTTTTAATTATCAAAAATTATTTTTTGATAATTATTTTTTATTTATTATGAAATATTAATTATTATAAATTAATTTTTAATAAAGAATTATGAACTATGAATTATCAATGATTAATTAATAGTTATTAATTATCAATGATTTTTAATTATTAATTATATGTTGTATAAAATTATAATTACAAGTTTTTTTATTTTTTTAAATACTTAATAAATAATATTTTAATTATATAATTATTAACTAATTAATTAAAATATTTTTATTTAAAATTTTTTATTATTAATAATTTATAAAAATTATTAATTCATTATAGGTTTTTAATTTTATTTATTTGTATCTTATATGTTTAATTTTGTTAAAATAGTTTAAAATTTATTTATTATCATATTATTAGATGTAAATTCATTTGGTGGAGTGGTTAGTATGTAGAGAGTTAAAACGATAATGGGAGAGAGTTCTATAATGATGAGTGACCTATTGGGATGTTGTTGTGTAATATAAAAAAATATTTAAACCAGTTCGTTAAATAACATAGGTAGAATCATTAATACATTAAAATGTATTTAGTGTTGTGGTTTGTATTTAGTGTGTTAAGTGTGAATAATATGGAGTAGTGTTAAGATGGGAAACATTATAGAAAGTTATTATGATGTGTATAAAAAATATTAAAAAAATTAAAAAAATAAATATAAATGAAAATAAAAATATATATTTTAAATAATTAAGAATTATTTAAATTAAGAAGTATTTTCTTAGAAAAAACCTAAAATAATTCTATTAATATTTTAAAAATAATTATTTAATTAAAAAACCAGAACTAATCATTTAGAAGTGGGATTAATTTCTATCAAAAAATGGATTCTAAATGATTCTTGATAATAATAATAAAAACTACAAAAGGATTCATGAGATAGAAATATGTGAAATTTACTAAAATATTCCTTGAAAAGTTTACTGATGGTTTAAACTATGCCTATATAACAAAAAAATCATCAATAAATATAATTTATCATTTAGTAATATCATTGATGTGATATGGGTGGAATCTTACACATGAGTTCATGTTCTTTTGGGAGTTAAGTGGAAGTGTTTGTAATGAACCAACCCAATTAAACTATCCATTTCATCAAATTCAGCTACTCATAAGGCTTTGGGCACGTTACCTCTCACATTACCCTGATGACTAGCACTATGGTATCAATTATTTTTTAGTGGGAATGATTTCACCATCAGAATCTAATATAGAATCCAAGGATACTACCCAATATTTCATTATGACCCATCCATAGGTCAGTAATCCATGAAAAAAAATAAACAGTTATAGAAATATAAATTATTAAAAATAGAGTATAAGAAGAAAAAAATACATTACACCATAACTAGATTAAAAAAATCACAAATGTAAGAAATGAAAAAATCAAATAAATTAACATGACATTTAAAATTTTCTTAGGTTGGTTGGCATATACATAAACAAAATCCCAAAATACCGTATATAGAGGATCTATACTAATATTTGAACATGATAACCCCTTTTGGACCTTGGCCAAAACCAATCCAATTTCATGGATAATGAAAACATCATCTTAGATCGCTTATATGGTATTTGGTTCCTTTACTTATTCCAATGTTAGAAAAACCATGTCATCATATGCCAAAGTCATTTATCTGGTGTGATGAAATTAATAGTAAGACACCAACATGAATCAATATATCAAATTTTACAATGATAGAAAATATTTCTATATTTATATTTTTTGAAAACAAAAACTTTATTCTTTTTATAAATCCTTTATTCTTTTTCAAAAGGAAATTATGGAAGAGAATAATAGAGACTATTCAATCATAATATATAATTGAGGTTTACAAGAGATAACTAACACTGTTATTATAAAACAACATAATGGAATAAAATAAAATAAATCCATAATAAGATCAATGTATATGTGATACATGTGGGAGGTCTGACCAACAAGTTCTAAGATTCTTTGACTTACTAACCGAACACTATATAGAATATGTGATCATAGAATGTTATTATAGATCGGGGCCTCAAGAGTCCTCAATGGAAATGAACACTGGCTAGTTGATTCCTATAACTTGGGCATCTACTATCATAGAAATTCACACCCATGGACTCCCATGTGAAACCTAAAATCCAATTAAAAACAGTCAATGAATCTCATGAATAAGAAATCAATTTCAAATAAAAATACTATTTAAAATATTTTTTACAAAACAAATATGGAACTGAAGTCCACATTGATGCACTGTATCAAATAAAATAAATTGATAAAATATTTTTTTTTATGAAATAAATATATATCCACATTTTTTAAGACTTGAATGAAAAGGTTATAAAATCCACCCATGATAGTCATCAACATTTTCATTCCAACATAAATCATAAATAAAACCAAATGAAAAATACATGAAAAACGGTAGACCGAACAAAAAGTCTGGGTATGTAGAGACACCAACCTCACAATTTATGAAATTTCACCACCTTATCAAAATACAACAAGGTGATTAGAATATTGGTTGTTGTCAACCTAAAATCCAATGAAAATCATAAAAACCCACAACCCAAAACCGACTTTCTTCCCTCTATGTGAATTCAGATCACGTTTAAATGAGATTAATGAAATAACAAGGGAGATGATGAATAAAAGAATGGAAAATTATAATAATCAATGTTTATATTAAATAAATAGTCCAAAATTAAATATAAATTTAAAATAAATAAAGTATGTTGAGTATTATGGTTTGGAGGTGCAATTTGTTAGCAAATAAGGGTAAAGATAGGGGTATTATGGTTATAAAATAGAGAGGGTATTCATATAAATTTGTAATATATAACTAATATTTTCCACAATTTGGGTTTTCCGAATGGTGTGCCAAACCATATTCTAACTATGTGGGGATACCATTACACACAAACATTACATAAGATTACTTATAGTCTATAGTACATTATTTATAACCGTGTGGGTGCTCTGGAAAATAATTTTGGAAACCATCGCCACCATTTTCATCGGTTGGAACCCACTTACTACCAAGGATGTTCCAACCATGTCCGCTTTCCAATATTCATAATAATTAAATTTCTTAACCTCTCACTATAAGTAATTTCATAAATGACCAAATGAAAAAAATTAAAAATAATACATGTATAAGACCCAGAAGTGGTTAAAAGTCTCCCCACCATTACACTACCCACATATTAATTTTTTAAAGATCAATTTTTGAAAAATAATGATGCCACTACTCTCCAACCAATTATTCCTACTCCCATGTAGCATGGATATCCCACCCATGTTTCTACCACACACATTCTAAAGGAATAAATTTAAATCACAATAACTTGAGTTAGAGATCCATAATATGAAAAGGATACTCAACTACAGAGGTGTAAAGTTTTATGTCCAAACTCTTCCATTCCACCTTGTGATACAGATTTTTGAAACACCACACTTTTTATATATATTTCATTTAATATTATAATTGATATATTTGATAGCTTTCCTTATTCCTAACCCTGTGCCAAAATGAACAATAATATAGTAAACCATTATATCCTTGACATTAAAATGAAATGTCTGAATGGTAATTATAAATTATTAAAAACAATTAAATGGTTTTTATTGATTCAATTGGATTGATTAATATATAATCAATAATTTCTAAATCTGTAGTAAACTCATCTTATGCTTCAAAAGTAATTTTTTTTCAAAATGGGGGTTTCAAATTTTCACACATGCAAATTATAATTGACTTCAAAATTTTTAGAAATTTTATTTGAAGAAAATAAAATAAAATTTAAAATCACCATGTAAATATTTTCCTAGGTTGACTTTTTTATTTATTTGCAAGTATTCATTTTTCATTGAGTACTGAAGAATATCCATTTTTTAAAGCACTGTCATTTATTTACAAGTAAATGTAGCAATATTCATTGAATTTAATCATGAAGTACCCCAATAACCATTAAATACAATAAATACGATTAATTACATATTAATAATCACTTAAATTGATATTTTTATAAATTTTTTGGCTTACAAACACATTTATCTAGAAATAGTTTTTTTGTGGTCCATGTATTTTTATCTTAATATTTTAATGTTTTATCAATCAAATGAGGTTTTTTTATGAAATTTATAGGTTATATTTTAAATATAATATTTTAACATACATTATATTATTTTATGTCAAGGAATTAATGTAAATTATATTTTATTCTTAAAAATCCATTCTCTGAAATTGTGTTTTCATCACTATTTTCATGCTTAAATAAAATTATATTGTTCCACATTTAGAAATTGAATACTTTAAAAAGGATTTAATATTTATAATAATTATAATTTAAAAAATTTAATATATTTTTCTTAATGTTTGGACTGGGTAAATAGTAAAGACATGAAATTTTTACAGTTACAGTTAATGTTAAAATCGGTTTTACAGGGGTTAACCAATGGGATAAGGGTATGATTTATACCCAAACCAGAAAAATTATTCTTTGTTGATGATAATATAACCATATATTATCCAAAATACTATGTAATCGCCATATTGAGACACTTCAACATGATGGTTACTATAAATCATTGAATCATTATATGAAATTCCATGAGTGTCCCTCCCCATAATTATAAAAGAGAACCTTTTCTCCAACATTATTTACAAAATTTGATCAACATGTATTTCAATATTCCTAATAAAAACTATTCCTAAATAATTTCAGTAATATGATATCTTTTGGTATTATCCTATGACTAATCCTTTATAGCTTAAATAGTAATCCAAATGTGGTATCTCACTAAAGAGGTATAGATCTTAGCTAAGCCCTTTCAATTTCATTTCTTATTCACCTTCATATAAACGTTTTTATACATAAAACATAATATATCTTATTTAATTGATATAATTAGATGTATTTATTATGATTAACCAACCATTTACCACCTCTTTATAATCTAGTTGGAGATGAAATTATCACCCATACATACGCGTGGACTACTGCCTCCTTGTAACTATATGCTAGATTTTCCCCCACCATCATTCATGACTATTTTTATAAAAAATTTAATGTATATAAATGATATTTATAATATAAAAATTAGTCTTTAATGGTGAATTAATATTTTACTGTCTTTCATTCCATCCATTAAAAAATATAAACGTCACTCATGTATACATACAGACTACTGTCTCAAAGTAGTGATATAATTAATTTTCCATACCTGAAATATATGAGTTGTTATAAATATAAATATAGTGAATATATATTATATTTATCTCTTTATTTATATTTTAATGTTAAATTAACCATGATTAAAATCCACGGAACATGATAAATAGACCATAACATACTCGAAAAATGAAGCAATTAACACTGGAAACGATGGTGACAATGAAGGATTGTTAATAATTGCATAAAAATACATTATAAGTAAAACATTTATTGTATTATAAGTATTATAATGGTTTTTGGTAAAATTATAAAAAATTAATATTAATTATATAGGATGTTATATCCATTATGAACTAATAAAAACTCACAGTATTTGTTTATGTTACAATCTCATTTTTATGGGGATCATTTCTGCTAAAATATTTGGATGATGAAAATTTATTATTTAAGTATCCAAAATAATTTTTATTTTTATATTAAACGGCCATTTTTTGATTTTCATTGTTTTTAATTCATTTAAAAATCTTTATATACTCAAGATAACAAAATGATATTTTAAGGATAACTAACATTGTCATTCACTTCGGTCTGGAATCATTCCTTCCATATCCATATATACTTTTAAAATGTTTCAAATTGTAGTTTTCCTATTATAAAATGATTATTTAATTTAATTATTAACTATATATTACATTATATAATATGTTTTAAAAGGAATTTTTTTACCATTTTCCAAATGTGTTAATTTTGTCTTTTTACCGAAACTGTGATAGGAATTTTTGGTTTAACATACAATGCATGAACGTCAACCTCTACTATCATGAATAATAGTTTACTTTATTATTCATATACATATATATATATAATGAAATTTTTCCCTAATATTAACAATTTTTTTTAATTTTAAATATGTTATTTCAAAATGAAATGTGTATTTACTCCAGAAATATCTCGTTGAACTTTTAAATTTATTCTCATTGATTAAAAAACAAGTTGATGGTTATTATGTTTTATTGGGGATATGAACCAATGTTACCATATTTGTAATTTCTTTATAAGTTTTACGATTAAGAGGTTGAAATTTTTATTAAACTCGTATCCTTTCAATGGGCTTTGATATGATTATATGATGATTGATTTATGATATTGTGGTACACATATGTATTGTTTTATTTATATAATGGGTGGAAGGGAAATTAAATATCCCTATAGTAAATTTGGTAAATATTTAAATCACTTGAGGTAATATGTATTGTAATGGGGAGTGAACCAATTTCATTAATGTAATTTTACTAATTATATACTCTTGGGTGCGAACCATGACTATGGAAATAATTGAATGGGGAGTGATACCAAAAACTCCCCGAGATTTTGAAAAAAGAAAATTATGTTCAATAGAATAAAGGGGATCAAAAAATGAACTTAGAAAATAATATAGCACCCTCATACTTAAGAAATATTTAAATAAATTCAATCTATTCAATATCTTATGGTATATACAACCCCAATAAAAAGAAAATTGGAAAGCATAAATGATCTACGATATATATAACTATAATAAACTAGATATTAAAATTGTGATTATGAATAATAAAAACTAAATAATGAATACTAAATGGTTTATAATTAATTAAAATGGATATCTATAGATTTGAAACAAAAATTATATTATATTAAAGTTTTGGTATTTTCTGGAAATGTTCCAATTTTTGTTCAATAGTGACAAATAATTAATTATGATTAAAAACCGCATTTTCTTTCAAATAATTTTTAATGATAAATTATTTTTTTAATTGAGTTTATTTTAATATTAGACCAATTTTATATCAATTAATCCAATTAATGTCATTTTAATAATTTTAATTTCTAATTTTTGTTTAACAACATTATAATCTTTGAGACAAATTTCGCTGTTAAAACCTTCTTTGTTGTCACATCTGTTGGGATAGTTTTAAATTTAATTTCTCCAAATCATTGAATTAAATTAATAAAAATGGATTCCATATTTAGAATTAATATTATTTGTAATTTCTAATAAGGTTAAATTAATTTTTGACCAATGTGAATAGTAGAAGCAATAAAAAAATTATTTACCGTGGTTAAGGTAAGAATATATTTATCGGGTATTAAACAAAAATTATAAGAGTCTAAATGAAATAAAATATTATCTTAATTTATTTTTGTGAATCAATTTTGATAATTTTAATTAATGTGTATAACATATGGAAATTTCATTCAATTCCCTTTGAATATGACCCATATAATAAGCTATGTAAATAAAGAAAAAAACAACATAGGATAGGTTATGGATGTTATTTTGAAAGTTAATAAATTATTTTTTATGAAAATAATTTATCGTTAATTTTTATAGATGAACCAATTAATTAAAATTCTTAGGAAATACTAAAACAGTAATTATTTTGTTAATAATGTATTAAAATAATGATTCAAAAAATATTAAAATTATATTAAATTAGAAATTTTTTCATGATAAATTATTTTAGATGGATACATCATGTTGAAAATGTGTGTAAAAAATATATTCTAATTATATATTATTTTGTATACTTTTAAATTAAAAATAAATTAATAATGTCAAAATTGAAATTAATGTCATTTTCTAATAAAAGATATTTTATTAAAGGATTTAATATTACAAAAAATATGATATTATTCTAATTTATTATATTTTTTTAAAAATGTTAACAATGGTATATTTAAAATAATTTTTTTCTTTTATTGTCAATATATTGACCCCTAAATAGTAAATACTCGATTAGGGTTGTTACTATTTAAACAATGTTTTTACGCATTAATTTCACCTATGTGAAAATTATGTTTCAGCACGCATGTAATTTTTTATTTGATAAATTGGATTTACAATTTATAACTAGTTTATCAAAATTTTCCAAAAATTATTATTATTTTTTAATCTTAGAAGATAAATTAACGAGGTTAGAAAACTAGTTACCGTGGTGAAAACCCAAAAATGGTAAAAATAAAGAAACATAGAAGTTAAAGAAAACATGTAAAAACATGTATTTTATTGTCTTTTTAATGTCTGTATAGACCATATAATCCGGAAACCCACTTAATTATCAATTTATGGGCCACTTGAACTAATATTTCCCCTAATTGGGAATGCATTTGGATATTTAAAAAAGTGTCACTCCAAATCAACTATAAAAGTGTAGTCATTCCCCTCACTTATTCACACCTATCAAAAAATTTGGACAAAAAAATACCGACTCAAATAAATTCCCACCTTCACTCAAATAATAATCCATTCTTTCATTTTTTAGAAAATCCAAACTAAGAACTATTTAATGAAAACCAATAGAAAATGTCTGAAAAATACGTAATATTATTCAATGAGTGTCTTTATTAAATTTATATCTCAAACTATTAACTTGTTATTAAACCAATATAACATAAAATCTTATATATAATAAATATAATGGAATTTAGATTTAACAATTTCATTACCTACAATCATTTCCACTTCGACTAAATTATTTATGAAATCATCATTCTTGTGTATGACTAACTACTGCCTCTCAAACCTATCTCATTTTTTTCTTCTACTATAACATTTAATAGTTGGGTGTAATGATGGATATGTAGTATATATATTATCATAAAGTCATAATTATACATACGGATTCAAAATATCATATATATATATATATATTCTTTTTTAAATTTTATTTTTTGGGATAAGATAACATCAATTATGTTTATGGTGGATAACCGCCTTGTAAACCGATGTGATTTTTTTTAATAATGTGTTACATACAATGAATCAATTGTAAGGATAATAAAATTATGTTTTATAAATGGAATAATTATTATATGAATAACATATTTATCATTCTACAAATTAAATATATCGGTTTATTTCTTACCTTTTCACTCAATGAAAAAGTGACAACAATGTCCGTGTACTTGTGGAGTACCTCCTTCACGAAGCAATGTGACTACCTTTTCTTCAACACACAATAATAATGATATATATAGGTATGTAAAATTAAATAATATGGTATTTACGATATAATTATAATTATCTAATGACATAATATTTTTTACCATCATTCTATAATCTTTATTAAAAAAATAGAAATGTTAGTCATGCTTACCTAAAAATATTAATATGGTTATAATTATGATAATTATTTCTATGTTATTATTCTTGATGTTTCGGAACAATATAATATAAAAAAGAACAAAAACATTTATAAAAAATCATGGAATATAGAATAAAGAAATTAATACAAAAAATAATGAAAGTTTATTAAAAAACATGTTATAAGTTGTCATACAGGGATCATATATGATATTCTAAATATTAATATGGTTATAAAATAAGTTGATAATTTTTTTGAAAAACTATACATGAGGATAATGAAAAATCAACCAAAAGGAAGTGTGATGTAAGTATTTCCTCATCTCACTTTTATTTATGTGAGATATATTCCATATTTACCAGTCCTTTTGTTGTGTGGTGTATATAATGACAGTGAATGTATTTTATGAATTTTATAATTAAAATTTTTGGGATCTAAATATCCATTTTAGGATCTCACTTTAATGTAGTTTATAGTTTCAGAGTTACTAATGTTGTAAGGTATTTTTACTCAAATTTACATTGTTGAGATGATTGTTATATTATACACCTATCTTATTTTATATGTTTTATATACTACCCACTTGAAATTTTAAATCATATCAATCCATATTTTAATGAATTTTTATATTTTATTTAATTATTTTATTTCATGATAATTACAATTCAAAGTAACTAGATTGGTAAGAGTCTTATGTTACAATATAATAATTTATCAGGATTATTCATAATCATGATTCCAATGATAAAATAATATGATCTATATCACAAGAATATCATTATTTTTATTATTCATTATTTATTAATGATATGTTCATGTAATAGTGTTATTTTCCCACCCTTTTTCACATAAAATAAAAGATAAATTTTTAATGAAAATAATCTTTATTTATCCCATGGATGAAAACCCATTTTCATTCCAAAACAAAGTTCTCTAAAAAAAATACAAATTATTTTATAACCCCTCATATTATTTTAATGATTACTTTATATATTTTAAAAATTATATTCAAAAGAAAATATTATTCCATTTTTTAAAAAATTCATTATTCCAAAAAATGTATATTTTCCATAAGAAACATTTGAAATTATTTTAAAAAAACATCTCTTATATGTTCCCAAGGTTGTTTTCAACGAAAATGTTCTTTTTCAAAATTTTTATTATTTTTTTCTTCTTTCAATAGTGACTTTAAAATTAAATTTTTATTTTTATAAACAATATGTGATTTTTAAATTGTATATCCATTCATAAATGTTTACAAAACATTTTTTTTACTTATTCTCCGTTGGGGATTTTTTCTAATGTTACAATCCTCGTTATTTCTTGGTATGGAATAATTTTTTTTCAAAGAGATAGTTATATAACCTATTTATTTTCCATGAGTAAATCATGTTTTATAGAGATTATTATGGAATCCTATTCTTTTCCATGGGTTAATCCTACTTCAAAGTGATTGTTATATGATCCATTTCTATTCCATGCATTAATCAAGATTCAAATAGACTGTTATGGATCTCGTCCATCTTTCAATAGATAATAATATTTAAAATATATTGAAATGAAACCAATTTCATTTCCATGGGTTAATAAAGTTATAGTATAACAACGAATGTTTTTATGAGTTTTTTTATGAAATATATTTTTACATTATTCATGTTGTTGTTCTTGGACATTCTATACAACTAGTGGACCTATATAGCACTGGGTGATCCCATTTTAGCTTATACGATGTGTTCAACTAGATATTGATCCATTTAATTGGGTAATTTTTTTTCTAATGAATTATATTGGAAGTCAGTTATATAGTTATTCCAATTATAATGGCTTTATATGTGTTTTTAAGTATTCTGTGATGATTGTGTTCCATGTTACCGACACATTTTGTCAATTATTTCCATGAGACTAAAATGTTTACAATGATCAAGATTGATAACACATGGATCATGATTATTCATTCTTATGAATCTTTAATTTGTTAAATCCTTATTCGATGTTTCGTAATTGATGATTCAACTATTGATAAGTGTGATTAATTAATGTTTCCCTCATGTACATTGATTATTTTATCATACCCTTAGACGCTTATTTTGATCACATATGGAATTCAATTATTTATTATTATGGTTACCCTTACCAATCATTTGTTCTCACCATTAATTGGATTTATTTTTAAGATGTTATAAATAAATAGGTTAAAGGAATTATTTCAGAAAGGTATTTCTTATGTCTGATGATGATGACTCGATGTAAAATAAGAAAAAAGGATTATATGTGATAAATTATCATTTATTGAAATGTGTATTGATTATATAGGATTTTGTACCAATTCTTTAAAACTCAAACAAAAATTTTCCTATAAAACATAAGTGATCATTTTTTTACTTTTGATGTGTATGGTTTGGATGAGAAATAATTGGGTCACAACTATCAATTTCAATGCCATAAATTTATGGTTTTTGAATTCAACCAACATATCAATGAGTAATGGTTTAGTGATATTACAGTTGGTATTATATCTTGGTTTAGATACATTTGGATATTATGATTTTATAATTTGAGGTTATATTAGGAGTTATGGACACCATTAAAGGTATATAATATTAAGGATGATCATAAGTTCAAATTCTTAAACACCACTTTTGAGGTTTAATGTGAAGATATCATAAATAAATTAATGACATATGATACGTTATATTAAGTTTAATTATATGTAAATGTTTAGTTTTTCATCATCTATTATTTTAAATTTTGTGGAAATAATATGTAATGTATTGATAACCTTTAGTGTTAATATAATATTAAATACTGATATAACTACGGGAACAAATGTTTTATCATATAGATAGTTATAGGATTAAAAAGTAATTTGGTGACAATTTGATTAATTTTATTTAAAAAAATCCCCACGTTTTGATATTTAATACGAAAATGTATTAGATAACGTTGAGGGTTAAACAATTGTTTAATATTTATGTTTTATGATTGATTTATTTCGAAATTTGGGTATTACTACATAATGTTGGATGTTAATGTATTATTTCATCCTATAAAGGTCTAATCATTTTGGAAATTATCTTATGATGTGACAAATATTTTAGTATTTGTTAATTTCAAAATAAAGGTGGAATATATTTTTATCTATTTTATGGTTTTATGATCCTTTTAATGTTGATATTTAGTGTTTTAGGAATGAAACATTCAACTAGAATAATCATCATTTGCAGAACAATATGTTCTTCATTTTGGAAAATTGGTTAATAGAAGAAAATATAATTATCAAGTAAGTATATTTAACTATGTTTTTAGTCTAGAGGGTGACAAAATTCTATAACACTAGGGAAATTATATTAAAATGATAATGTTATCCTGTTACATTCATATCTAATGAATCATATTTTATTTTAAATAATCTCAAATTTATGTTTTTTAGGAACTTAATTTTAAATTGATCAATCACTTTTATGTGATAAATGACCTATATCACACTCTATAATTATTTACAATTTTCTTATATTCCCACAAATTGTCTCATATTTGGGAAACCTAGTTATGTGCTATTCCATACGAACATTTTATTTCAATTTATCTAAATATTTCATTTAATTTTTATTAAACCTTCTTTATGATATTGGTTTCCAATAAAATAATTTTCAATTTTTTATTTTTTGATTACAGATATAAAGATCATATTGCAAGGAATAAACTTATTAAAGGGGTAGTACGTAACAACACATGATTTTAAAAGAATAAAATTATGTTTGATGGCGTAAAAGAAAAGTGACACTAAAATTATACAAGAATGTCACTCCCCATGAATTTATAATCTATTCAAATAAATTTATTCTCTTCAATAGCTTTAAGTACATGAAGCCCTTAGATTATAAGTTGGATAGCGTAAAAGACACATAACACTGAGCTTAAACAACCCACTATATATATAACTGTTATAATCTATCCCTTAGATTGGGGAGTATTAATTGTAATAAATTAATTATAAAAATTATAATGTTCAAGAATAAATAAAATTTATAACTATTTATTAGAAATAAAATGATAATCACATAGAAGAAAAAGAAATGTATTTTAAAAAATAATATTTTTTTAAAAAAAGGATTTAATCTCAAATTTGACTCTTAATATAAACTTATTTTTTACAAATATGAGAAACTTTATTTGAAAAAATAAACTTCAGTTTTTACATAATAATAAAAAAAGTATCATATGGTGAATGTTTTTTTATTTTCTAAAAATGTTAATTTTTTAAGGAATAGTGAAAAATACGAAAATTTAATTGAAAAATTTAATTTCATTTAAATAATTTATAATGTAAAAATATATTTTTAATTGGATTAAATGTATTATTAGATAAAATTTATATCAATTAATATAATTTATTTCATTTTAATCACAATAATTTTGAATATTGATATAAGAACATTATAATTTTGTAAACATTTTAGATTTAAAACCCCACTTTCCCATAACATATGTGGGAATAATTTTTAAGCAAATTTTTCCATGTATGTAAAATAAATTTTGATTTTTTTTTCATATTTATAGTTAACATAATTTATAATTCCTAATATGGTAAGCTTAATTTTTGACGAAAATGAATTCTAAAAACAAGAAAAATTTAATTCCCGCGATTAAGGTAAAATGGGATTTATGAAGGGTTAGAAAAAAATAATAAGAGTGGATATGATATAAAATATTATCTTAATTTATTTTTTAAGACTATTTAGACCTATGAAATTAATTGATATAAATTTTTTCAATTCATTCCATTTATCATTGAATATAAGCCATATAATAACTTATGTAAAGAAAAATGAAAAAAAGAAACATTCCTTCCTGTTAATATCGATTAAACATTGTGATGGGGGAAAAATTGGTTCAGTTCTGGATTTTATTTTGAATATAAAATAGTATTTGTTATCATAATTATTTATAAAAATTTTAATAGATGAAATAATTATTAAAATTCCTTAAGAAATTCCAACAGAGTAATTATTTAGTTAATAATGAAATGAAATTAAAGATATAAATATATTAAAATTGTTGTAAATTCAAAAAATTATTGGTTATATTAGTTTTAAGATGAATATTTTATGTTACACTTTGGTTAACATAATATATTATAATTCGATATTTCTCATGATATTTATGTGTTTAAATTAAATGAACAATGTCGAGACTGACATTAATGTTGTTTTATAATAAATTATTTTTTATTAAATGATTTAATATTCATAAAAATACTATATTAGGCCATGTTATTTTAATATGTTTTAAAAAATAAACTAAATTACATTAACAAAGTAATTTTGTTCTTTTATAGTTATTATAGTTAACACTAGATATTAACAAATATGTTAGCCTTTTTAAGGTTAAAATTGTGTTTTATCACGTTAAATGTGGTTGTGTTAAAATTAATTTTCAACACAAAATGTATATTTTATTTGGTAAAATTTATTTTGTATTTATAATCAGTTGGTACAAAGTTTTAAAAAGGTTTATTTTATCTTATAATTAAAAGATTAATTACTTATGTTATAAAACTAGTAACCGTGGTGAAAACCGAAATTGTAAAAATCAGTAAACATATGAGTTAAAGAACAAATGTTGAAACATTTTGGTTTATTTTTTGGTTTCATTTTTTATTGACCATATAATCCCTCAATATATTTAATTATAAATTTCTATGTGACTTGAAGTAACATTGACCTCCCAAAAGTGAGTACTTTTCAGTATTTACATAAGTGCCACTCTTCCTCAACTATAAAAGGGAACTCACTCCCCTCACTTATTTACACCTCCCAAGCCATCAAATATCGTCCAATACCTACACAAATAATTTAAAAAATTATTTTTCCTTGTAATATAAGTCTAATTTTGAGCATAAATCAATACAATGAAATATTTAGTGAAATCCTTTTGAGGATACCTAAAAAAGATGTACTTTTCTTCCCAAGCATATTAATTTTTTTTCTTTATCCTCCAAATTAATTCATATTAAACCAATATTAAACAATAAGTTCAGTATATTATATATTCTAGGGAGTTTTTATAATAATTTTAGGATTGAAAAACATCTCCACTTCCATCAAATGGGTTATAAAATCATCATTGGGGTATATAGAAGTTACTACCTCACGAACCAATGTCATTCATTATGCCAATACATCTATTCACAGTTCGGTATGATGATGGATCTGAAATATATATTATATATATAAAAATGGTTATAAAAATGGAGTAATTATATCATATATTACTTTTTAATTTCCATTCCTTACTGGATATAATAATACCACTCATGTGTATAATGGACTACCGCCTTCTAAACTGATGGGATTTGTTTTTCACTAACATGTTACAAGAAAAAACAGAAAGGATAATTAATATATGTCACATAAATGACATAATTATTACACTAATGAAATATTTACCATTATGTTAATATAATATATTATTTTATTTCTTTCATTTAACTCACAAAAAAATTGATAATGTCATTCGTGAATGTGTGGGTTACCGCCTTCAGAAAGTGATGTTACTCCCTTTTATTCACTACACCACAAAAATTATTTATAAAAGTTTATATAATTAAATAAAATTTTCTTCAGGATATAAATATAATTTTATAATGATAAATAATTACTTACCTTCTTTCTATAATGATCGGGGAAAAATAGAAATGTTACTCATGCATATGTACGACCTGCTATCTCCAGGATCATAACATTAGTTCATTTTTCAAAAACATATTTCATAAATAGTTTTAAATGAATAATATATATATAAATTTGATAATAATTTCATTATTAATTTTTTATATATTATGTAACTATAAAGTATTCAAATTAATCGTAACTTTCATAACAAAGCTTGAAAGAGAAACACGATAATTTCCACGCAAAATAATGAAAATAATGACATATTACTATCAAACATGTGATCAGATGTTATAAAATGATTATTTATCATAATTTAAATTTTAATATTTTTCTTAAATAGATTAATAGCTTTTTTAAAACCATTATACAAGAGTTTAAATCAGGATCATTCAAAATGAAGCATGGGGTAAGGGCTTTCCCGTCTTACTTTTATTTCAGTGAGATATAAGCTGTATTCACCACTCATTTTATGGGGTGGTGTATATACTAACCATAAATGTAATGTATGATTATTATAAATTAATTTATGTTTATTAAATATAAATTTTTTAATCTCTATTTGAATGTGTTTATGGTTTCGTGGTTACCAACAATGTAGTGGATTTTGTCTCAATTATCTTTCTTTGAGACGTATGTTATATTATACACCTATATTCTATTAAAAGGTGTCTATAATGAAAAATTGAAATGTTAAACAATGAATATACTTATTATGAAGATTTTTTATATTTAATTTAATTACTCGTTTATGATATTTTTGATTCAATGTTACTAAAGTGGAAAGAGTCTTAGTTTATAGTCACATCATTTATCAGGATTGATCGTAATTATGATTTGAAAGATGAGATATTATGAAACATCTATTAAAAAAATAATTATTCATAATATCAAATGTTTATTCATGATATTTAAAAATAATATATCCATTTTACACTCTTTGATAATTAAAATAAATGAGAAAATGTTTTTATGTAAAATCACATTTATTTCTCTCATCAGTCAAAAATAACTCTTTCTTCAGAAATCTTGTTTTGTTAAAATGGTTTGAAAAATTGTTTTAGAATTCATTAAAGGATTGTGAAAGATTTATTTATATGTTTTCAATTTCACTTCCAAATAATATGAATTTCACAATTTTTTAAAATGTTTTTTTCAAAATCTTAAGGGAATATTCCTGAATGATTTTTTTGAATGATTTAAAAAAAATTTTATATTTCAAGGATATTATCAAATAAATTATTTTTTATATATATTATAATATTTTATTTTTTTAATATTTATTTCAAAATCAAAATTTTATTTTCTTCAGAAAAAATTATAGTTCCCCTTAAATTTTATTTCCATTTATCAACCTCAACAGCCCTTGTCATTGTTTTTATCCATTAAGAATATTTTATAATAATATTTTCCCCATTTTTTCTCTATATGAATTACTATTTATTCATATAAATTATTATACAACCTACTTATTTTCCTCGGTTTAATCATGTTTCAAAGATATCATTATAAAAAAAATTACTCTTCTACGAGTTAATCCCATTTAGAAGATAATATTATGCAAGTTATTTCATTTACATGGGTAAAAAATATTTTAAAGAGACTGTTGTGGAAGAAATTTATTTTCCAAGAGCATATAATTTTACCAAGATATTGAAATTAAACCCATTTCTTTTGCATGAGTGGATTTGGTTATAGAAGAATAATTATTTTCTTTGTGTTTTTTGATGAATTCACTTTGAAATTTATTTATGTTTTTGTTCTTGGAAAATATAAAAAATTGATGTGCCCAGATTATATCATGTAATCTTATTATAGATTATATGATAGATGTTCCCACATAGCACTCCAATGCATTGGATAAAAACTATGTTCTCCAAATTATTATATTCAATGTCAGATGTATGGTTATTTCAATTATAAGAGATTAGGAAGGGATTTGAAAGTATTCAATGATGACGATGTTTCAAGATACCACCACATTTATCTATGATTACCATGTGATTTGAATGTTTCCACCGATCAAGATCAATATCACATAGATCATAATAAATTATTCTTATGACTCTATCCATTTTCAAAATCCATATTTAATGTTTTAAAATTCTGATTCACGAATTGATAGGTATAAGTAATTTTAGGAATCATTCATGTAGCATGATTATGTCATCAAACACTTATTACTTCTTATGATCATTGATGGCATTCCATTGTTAATGCTTATGATTAACCTTACTGATAATTTGGGCTCACCCTACATTTGTGTTGTTTTCCACAAGCTATAAATAATGAATTTAATTAATTATTTCTAGAAGGGATTTCATACGGATGATGATGATGATAGAGTGTGAAATAAAAAAAATTGTGTTAATTAAGAGAAAACATCATTTAGTGACATGGGTATTGTTTATTTCGATGTTTTTCTAAATTTTATAAAACTATAAACAAAAAAGGTCCTTGTGAATTCAAGTTATCTTATTTTTCCTTGTTATCATGTATGATTTTGATGGAAAAAATTGGGATAAAATTATCGCTATCATTTCCAGAAATATAGAGTTCATTACGTCAGCATAATATCTAGGAGTTTAGGGTTTAGTCTATTATAAATCCAATCAACTATGCTAGTCTAGGAAATGTACCTAGAATATGGACATGATTTTATATTTTTATATTCATTTTAAAATCTTATTTATTATTCATATTGTATGTTCTCATGGACTGGGATTGATTAATCATGATTCTACACTCTTACGTTTTCAATATTTCGACTAATAAAAAATTATATGTTGTTTTAGGATTATAGTATATGAATTGATACGTATAATTTTTTAAATATTAACTGATGTTATCATACCGTTATTATTATATTATTGTCTCTTTTTATCATTTATTGATATCACTTATGTTTACCCGCACCTAGCATCTGAGTTCACCTTTTCTTTTATTTCCCTTTCGAAGGTTATAGATAAAGGTTCATTGTATGTTATTCCTAAGAGGTGATCTAGTTGTGAAGAATTAAATCTGAAATAACTTATATTATTTATATAATTTTTTTGACATATCCTTTTTTTAAAATTCAATAAAACTATATGGTCATCATGAATTCGTTATTGTGAAATTTATTGAATATTCATATAAAATGATTTAATATTCATCGATTAAATTAATGTGTCAGTATAGTTGTATTAGAGGAATTGTTTAGTAGATTTTGGAAACTCGGATGAGGAAAATTTAGTGAGAAACCTTACGAAAATCATGTGTATTGGATAATATCCCATTTTTGATAAATAAATTATTTTAGACTCTCTAATAAAATACACACCAGTCATTATAGTATAAGTGGATGGGGTTTTAGTATTTATTCATATTGGGGTGATAACTGAAAAAAATAAGTAGTTTGGGTGTATATTTTCATTCATTCTATTGCATGGTGTATGTACCCTTACTACAAACCTATTTTGATGATCATGGGCGATATTCTTAGTTTAAGTCAAATTTTAAGAGAAATTATGAAGAATTTGAATACATATTAATCATGTATGACCTAGTATAAACCTAAGGTGTTATAGAATGAAGTAATGTTTTAATATTTTGACGTACCGTGATTTATTTTTCATGCTTAATCACTCAGATTAACTATTTGTGGTGGTTATTATAACCATTCTTGTTTTAGTAAGGGATAAAAGTTAGAACGGTGAAGCTAAAATGGTAGGAGGTACACAAAATAATTGAAGTATCTTATTTGAGATTAGCCATATGAATTTATTTTTATCATGAAAAGTATAAAAGTTGTTTTATTCATATATGGAATGATAGGATATTAAATTCTTAGAAATAACTCATAATGGTATGATGATAATGTTTAATATCTATGATTCTTATCTGATTCAGGTTTATGTGAATTTACTCTCCAAAAAACTTTTTATTCTCCCCCTAGTTTAATTTTATTTGATTTGCGTCATGTGTTGTATTTTTTATATAAATCCAATATAAATTGAAAAGGAAGGGACATTACATTTGATATTCAGAACCAACCAATGTTTTTCTATCACTAAAATTATTAATATGAGCTTCCCATGTAAAGTACATATGTTTCATCGGACTTTTTTCCTATTTTAAATGGATTTTTATCTCATATGGTTGGGGCGAACATTACATTGAAACTATGCCGATATTATGGGATTTTTGATGTTTTTTTGGAAGAGTTATCCAATGTTCCTCTAAATCATAATGTCGAGGTTTCAATTTAACAAATAACCAGAGTTAATCCTTTTTTAATGAATCTATATAGAATTGTTCTGGTTGAGTTGCAAGAATTAAAGAAGAATCCCTAAGAGAATCATTATAAAGGATTCATTCATCTAATTGCATCACCATGGAGTGAACCTGTAACTTTTGTTAAGAATAAATATATGTTAATTAGAATATTCATTGATTATATGAAACATAAAAATATCATTGTCAAGAATAAGTATCATCTACCCATATTGATTTTTTTTATTAATGAGAACTGGTTCTATAATTTTCCATGAATGATCTTTAGTTAAGATATTATCATTTGAAGGTTAAATTTTATTGCATACCCATGATAACTTTTTTTCTTTAGGTATATAGACTATGAATTTATAGTGACGCCATTTGGTCTTAATAATTCCCCCACTGTATTCCTTGATTTTAATGAATTGAGTCTTTATATATTATGTTGACTAGTTTTGGGTAGTATTTATAGAAGATATTATTACATAATCAAAGATCAATTTATAGAATGAAGACCACATGAGGATTTTATTGAAAACCCTAATGATGGAGAAGTTGATGGAAATATTTACCATGTGTTAAATGTTTCTATATAATGTTTCATTTTTGGGTTTTATAATTTCAAGATCATGTATATCCATGGATCCTACTATGTTGGATGTTATTGAACATTGTCTCATACCAAACACTATGAATAATATCTATAGTTTTCATGGATTTTATGGATATAATAACCACTTTTTGATGGATTTCTCATGTCTATCTAATCCACTCACCATGTTAACTCAGAAGGGAGTCAAGTTCCTCTAGACTAATGAAGGTGAAAAAATTTAAGGTAATTGAAGTGTAGGTTGGTATCTACTCCTTTGATACCACTAACCTATATTGGAGATGGTTTTTTGATTTATAGTGACACATTGAAAAAAATTTGGTGTGTCTTTTGATGAAGAATCATATGGTGGTAGGTTTTTCCTCACACAAATTGATGGTTCGTGAGAAAAAGTACATGACTTATTATTTATACTTAGAATCGATAATCCTTGAATTAATGATATTGTGGAATTATATTTATGGATAAAGGTGAAATAGTTTTATTGAATATAAAATATTAAATTAAATATTCACACATAAAGAGTTGAATTTTGTACAAAATAATATGGTTAAGGTTGATTATATATTATGACACCTCAACACACTTCCATTATAATAAAGGGAATAAGGTGGACGATTCTTTGAGATGAAAGGAAAACGCTAACTTATTGATTATGAGGATAAAAAAAATTCAATATTAGTGGATTTGAAAAGGATGGACCTTGGAATATTGAAGATAGTGGAGAAATCATATCATTATAACATTAGTGTTCAACTGTAATGACCCATATTTCATGGGGCAATTCCTTTGTGAAAATTCAGTGCTTTGGGGTTCTTGGGGGTTGTATTGGTTTGTCTTGGGAGATTTCCAAAAATCTGGTTGCATCGAAATGGTGGCACCATAACGGTGGTACTGTAACAGTCACACACAGAAACAGTGGCACTATAACAATCACAAACCAAAATAGACGCACAGTAATGGTGGAACCATAATGGTCACACACCAAAATGGCATCACTATAATGGTGGAACCGTAATTGTGCCACACCTAAATAGTGGCACACTAAACAGTATCTCATCCTTTTAAAAATTTACAGTTTCAGGAGTTTTTCCAGTTTCACCTCTCTTATGTCTTATTTGACATAAACTGTGTTAAAAGCCTTGTTTGGGTATTTTTAAGGGAGTTTGAGAGGATATTAAGTATATATTTAATATATTAATGCTCTAAGAACATTGAAATCTTTAAAGTATGTGATCTTGACCATGATTCCACGTTAATTAATTTTGAAACCATTCTTCCATTAATATAGGATTTGGATCTTCAAATCCGAGATCTTCCCTTCCCCATATGTTTTTCCATTCCCTCATTATGTTCGTAGAGACTTCTCCCCCTAGACAAGACGTTTGCCTTTTCTAGAGCCCCCCATTTCTCAATTTTATTATGGTTTCCTACTCCTTTCACGATCCCACGTTCTTGGCACAAAGTGGCACTTTGGTCTCTTACTGTTTCAAGTAGGGATTCTTCTGCCACTCCTTTTGTGTATCACACAGGGTGGGTAAACTAATGTGTCCTTATGAAGAGTGGAAAAATCCCTTTCTTAAAAAGTAATAAATTTGGGGAAGGAAATATGATAAAAATATAATGATGTCAATGAAATAATGGGATTGGAGTGGTTTGATGTTGATCTCATGATTTATTTAGTAATCATTGATTATTCTTATGGTTGGTGGGGGCTATATGCCTTTGGAAAATCATGGTCATTGGTGGTATTTAATTTCACCTTGGCGACATTCTGTTTTCATGTTGTGATGCTTGATAAATGTCTATAAAATGAAATCTACAAAATCGCGTATACTTGGCTAACAGAATTGGATACCCTAGGAAGAAAACCCTTGTGTGAACACCCCTATTTATCAAGTGGACTTAAATAACAGTGTTTACCAAATATGGATATATCACATTTGATAGGTATCGAGCGTTGTGTTTTGTTGGGCTAAGTGACTTTGTGTAAGTTGTGTGGTGTTGTTGTAGGGATCACGGTTATGGGTACAAGGGTGGATGGAGGAGCTGGTTCTATGAGAAGGGTGTGGGATGTGTGTGCAGTGGGGATGTTGTTTAATGTTAGTTTTTAAGGGCATTGTGTGTGTGGATATACAGATGGTGTGTGGGAATCTCAGGTCGAGACACAGATTGATTATGGAATGGATGGGCTTGTAGGTAGTGGGAAAACCATTATTTGTGTGGTGCTCATCATGCGACGTTGGGAAGTGGGATTTCAATGTGTATATGGACTAGTTTTGTAGTGTAACTACATCTGCGAAATGTTTAGGTAGTGGGGCTACATATCTAGGTTGTTTTGTGACTTCATATATATGGGTGTGTTGGGTGTGGTGTTGTTTTGAAGTGGGGCACCTGGTTCTAGTTGGGAGAGAATGATTTAGTGGGAAATTATTGACGAATGATAGATGAAAGTGGTTGAACGGGTGTTTGTGAAAAAGGGGGAGTGAATTGGTACTATAGGTTGATTTTTCAATATTGTTTATATAAATGGGTGTTAAAATGGAAATATTTTACCTTAGTCCATCTACCCTTGTCCAATGCTGGTTGTACCAAAGAACGAAGTGGTTTGGTTATTGTGTGTTTAGTTAATTAGGTTCTTCACCTTCTACGAATGGTTGCATATGTTGTTCTTGGTAGTTTCCCTGATTATTTTTGGAATGAATTAAAGTGAACCCCCCCAATTAATGAATTTAATGTGGTTAAATGAAAAATGGGGTTGGGTTTATGTTTTTGAAGTCACTGTTTGTGTGGTTGTGCATATGTGGTGGGGGTAGTAGTTGAAGTGGTTATAGTGGGATAGATGTTTGTTTTGGGACCCTTATATTGGGATGAGTTTTTGATTACATATATGTATAGATTTTATTTTTTTTGTGATTTCTATACGCACCCCACCCTTACTGAGAACCATGTGATTAAAGCCCCCCCTTAATGGTGGAGGGTGTCTTTCCCAACATCCTAGTGGGAGGATGGATGGTCGGTTACTAACTTTCTTCCTCAAAACCTCTTTTGGGTTCATACCACTTCAGCATATCTATGCAGACGTAAATGGATTGAGGCTTACCATAGTCTGTGATCCTTCAGGCATGTTTTTTTGTGGATGGAGGTATAAGGCCCCATCCTTAAACCTTACTTAATATTGAGTTATTACAAGATTACACATTGAGGATCTTTTTAGGATAAGAGTTTTAGAGAATTAGATCATGAAACTTGCATTACATACCATATTTAAACAAAGTGGTTACATAAAAGACAGTATTCATTCTTCCCATCAACGGAAACAAATTTAAAATAAAACATGGATTCTTTCTTGACACATCCTTGACACTATCATCACATCATGTACCTTTCCCTTGACCTGTGAGAAACATTTCAAAAACTTGGGATGAGCATAAAAAGCTTAGTAAGGGTTATAAAAATATGGAAAGGAACCATGAGTTCATATATACATAAAAATGAAATCATACTTTACCCATAAAACAAAGGCACTTTAACATACCTCATCAAACCATGAATAAATCAAAGAAATCATAAGACATAAAGGTAACTTGAGGCATTCATAACATTCTTACATAGGGAGTAACCCTCTTGGTTATGTTTGGAATACCCATCACAGAATATTCCCTAAATCTCTTCGGAGAAACCTTAACGTTTCACTCCTTCACGTTACCCAATGCATTAGAGAGCTATATCGGGCTCACCCGCCCTTAGTTTATCACGGAACCACCCGTTTTCATAACAATGCCCAAGAACCATAACATAAACGTATCACATAAAACATGCATAAAGGAAACAAAACATTTCCAAATTTCAATCACAATATAACATTTTAGTATTTTGAAATAATGAATCCATACAAAAAGAAACCATTTCCAAAACCATTTAAAACATTTAATAAGGAGAATTTTGAATCAAAGTGTCCCATACCACCTTGAAGCTTTTAACATTTTAAACCATTAATATCCATATAAATAAATCCTTAAAACCATTTTGAAAACATGTATATTAATAAGAACAAGTCATTAAAACATTTAAAGTGATATTTTGGTCAAAGGGGTTTTACCAAAATTAGAGACACTTGAATACAATAATTGAGGAATAACATTTAATCAGAACATTATAATATAATGAGAATAAATGGATTCATGATATAATATTCCAAAGGGCAGTATATACACCATATAAGAGTGAATTGGTGCATAACAACAATGAAGTATCAATAGGGATGTAAAATGTGATGAAATCCCTTATAAGGAATCCTTAAATTAAGGATAAATCAATATCAAAATTATGTGTGACAAATATAAATACACCCAATATAATTGGATATTAAGTGTAAAACAAAAAAAGGTCATTCACACATATTCAAAGGATGACATATTCAATAACTACATGTTGAACCCAAATAAATCGAAATTGGGTTAAAACGTTCCCTTGGTAAAATTCGACAGCCTAATGGTGTCACTTCAAAAAGTCAGAAAATGAGTTGATGAGAGATAAAAAGGGAATCTCATCACTTGGACATAAAATTTAAATCAATCAGGATATAGAATAACATATCCCAACATAATAGTATGTGAATTAAAAGACATAACAAACGAAGTCTTTTAAAAAGAGGAGGGTGAAAGGTTCCCATACCGACTTGGGTAACTATCGAAAAGTACACCCCATTGAAGAAGTGTAATACAATGAATATGTAAATACCCATAAATGGAATTATATTAAAAAATTAGTGTAATAATGGGAAGTACATAAACCACTCAACGGAGATTGTGGTAAATGTAGCATAAATCTCACGGATATAAAAGTGAGATGAAAAATCCCTTACGAAAACTCGGAAGCCTGACGACGCCACTCAAAACTCCCAAAATGGATTGATGAGAGAGAATAGGGTCTCTCATCATATGAAAATAAAAATTACAGTAATATTAATATAAAAGAACATCCCAATAACAAGAAATATGATCTTTAAAAGGAATGACATAAAGAGTGTACTTAAAAAGATAGAGAGGAGTAGGATCCCTTACCTCGGGTCCGACTTGACTCGATCGTTCTTTAACATCCTGAATAATAAACTTGAGTTAATTTCCACATTATTAAAAACCTTTTTATAGTTCATTATTCCTTTTAGATCACTTATTTCAATGTTATAAACATTATTTAATCATTTAAGTTAATAATGTTTGTTTTGTCCATATTTGGTTCTTAAGTCGAAAGTGGACTTCTTACAATTACATGTTGTCCGTGTGGTCAAATATTCATTATATCCAGAATTATATTCAAGATTTGGATATCATATATATCATATATATCCAGAATATACATGTATTTATAATATTACATAATCATTTAGAGGTACGAAATGAAATGCACCGTCCATGGAGACGGTAAGCCGTACGTACGCATGAACGCTACTTTCATTTCTTTGTCATATTAATGGAATTAAAACTAAATGAGAGGTATGTATATATTAATTCCAGAATTATATTAATCATTTATATGTATCATTAATCATATATAATAACATTAAATACATCCTTTATATGTCCCACGTATGGCATTAACGAATCACATCACTTTGAGGGGGCGGTAGTCCGCACTTCCTTAAATGAAGATATCGCATTTACCCATAATGGAAACCATAAAGGTATGCCAAAAATGAAAAATACAGAAGCTTAAGGAAAAGATAAACACATTATATATCACATATAAATATAGGGTCATCTTAATGTCCACCTTTGAAGGTGTTAAAAGAATGTTGAACAATCATCGTTTCGGGAGGCCGAAATTTTCCATCCATGGAAACAGTATGTTCTTTAACCATTAGATGTAGGTGTGTAAAAGTTTAGCTCGAATAATTCTTATAACAACATCCTAGTATATTTATGATACTGGATTTGTTACAAAATAAATGAATAAAAAGAGTTTAGGGGGTTGGAGAAGCAAAATAAAACAAAAGGACTCAAGTGAAAACATTACCTTAAAATCGGGAAACTCTTTTCGGTTTGAGCTCAAAGGCTTCCTTGGGAAGACTTCTGCCCAATGTGATGCTTCAAGGTGTAAGAGAGGGAAGTGGAGAGACAAAATGGGAAGAGGTTGGCCGAGAAAAAGGCTTTGGGAGTGTGGGTAAGGAGGTAGAGGTGGGGGACTTTTATAAGAGGAGAGGAGAGGTACTTTTGGAAAGTAATAAATAGTACTTTATTTGAAAATGTGTTTCGGTTTTACAAGGTCCCACATTGATATAATTCGTGGATAAGGTGATAAGGGTTCGAAATCCACCCATCCAATAATTTTTGGACATGTGTAGGTCATAGAGTTTACATTATCTTCTCATTTTATTTAAATCGTCAGATAATGATGTCATTGCTGCATCATTATGATGTCATAAATAATTTAATTTATTTAATGTCTAAAAATTATAAAAAAATTACTATGATGTTGAAATCGTTTTAGAGTTCCAATTAATATTTATAATAAAATATCAGACTTGTATAACCCCACTTAGAAATTGTTTTAGTAAAACATATCATGTTTGTGTCATTTTTACTTTTACATTAAATAAAAAGTTATTTATGTCATTTCCCAACCAAAGTGGATCCATGGGGTCCCCAAGTTGACACATGGCTTGTCATGGTAGGCCATCACACATCCAATGAGGTTAGGACATGTGTCAAGACCATTTCATATTATTAAAACATTATTTTTACCTTAAACTACACTAATTACCTCTAATCGCGATTAAAAACTTAATAAGTTACTATTCACCAAAAAATTATTTTTATCCAATTGAACCACATTTTACTTCTTAATGAAAACCATGTATGTCAGATTTTTGAAATTCAAAACACAAAGATGGAAAAATTTCATTTAAACGGTAAAATCAATTTTTATAAGTACCACTTAGTGGTGTCACTATTCATCAAAAATTGGTGTTTTTCAGAAAAATCCCAAAAATTAACCCTAAGATATATTTGATATTCCGAATTCAAAAATGAAGTCTATTATACAAAATTAAAATCATATAAGTCATATTAATTAATATAATAATTAATTCCCGCTGCCAGAGCAAATAGCGTGTTTTTATGAAACAATAAGTATCAAAAGATTGACATTGGTTTATGTCTGATTTCAAAGTGAAATTAATTCCAACGACCACTATTGGATTTAATGGTAAAAATATATTCTAATTTCACTTTAAAACCAATTCAAAAGATAATCTAATCATATAAATAAATTATATTAAAAAGAGGTTTTGAATTAAAATACAACATTTTACATTATTCATTAAAAAAATGAACTTTATCGGAAAGATACCAAAAATTTACACAAAGTAAATTTTGATGTCCCGATTCTTAATAAGAGTTTTATTTGGTCCAAAATAATTTTTATGAGTGAACAAAACTATATTTAATGACGGTTCACCATCAAAAGACGATAAGTGAACCTTTAGTGAAAACTAGGGCATATACGCCTAAAATTGAATTCTTTCTGTATTTTAAGCCTCTATCATTTATTGGATAAATGTAAAAACATTTAAGAACATATATAATCATATTTTAGTTATTTCTATACATCCCCGCCAGTACAACGGCTACATGTTAACTACCATTTAAAATAATATTATTTTATTATTAGAGTGCAACGTAAGATTCCCAAAAAACTCGTTGTTGCGAGTTGGGTACGCCATCCAGCATAGCGTCCCATTTAAAGTCATATTAATATTTTATTCACAAATATGGATAAATATGAAAATGTCATATTCTTTATTTACCTGGGGTGTTACATCCTTCCCCCCTTTTGGGAATTGCGTCCTCGCAATTTTTTAAAATTGAGCTTGGAAACATCCTTGAAAGTCCCACATCGGAACGAGAGTCGGTAAAACAATCACTTTAAAATAAAGAAAGATAAGCACAGAGTTCACCCGAGTTAACCCATACTAGGACTCCATGTAGGAAAACATGGAAATGGAGGAGAAAACCTAGGGTCATGTTCTGATGGAGAGTGATAGAAATCATGTTTAGGAGAAAGTTAGCTACATGAAAATCACAAAATTATGATGGGTTAAACAGTATTCGATTCCCCAGTAGGAAAAGTTAATAGACAAAGTTTTTGTTTTAAGTTACTTTTTATTGAGGAATTTATTCATAAGGAAACATAATCACTTATCATGTTGACTTTCAACTTTTACTATATTCCTTAATCAAACTCATATTTTTTTTCCAAAAGACGAGTATTTAGGGAGACTTGTTCGCATTAAGAGTACTATAATCAACTTCTATAGAATCACCTAATACAAAAAAGAGAACTATATAAATCCCATGTCTTTAGGCTTTAACCAAAACCAAAACCAAAAAGGTTAGTACAAGGTCAGATAATCCAGAAAAGGATAACCCATTAAAAAGAAAATCTATGCTTAATCTCCAAAATTTGTCCAACAAAACCCAATGTTCAACGAGGACCATTCGATAAACAATTTTTCCATTAAATTCTTCAATGTAAACCAATATAATATTGAAACCCAAATATTTGAAGGATTTAGTCAAATAGTCTTCCAAGTTAAATCGTAACATTTATCTCCAAATAACATCAGTTGCTCCTAAAGTCTCATATTGAAAAGTAATTAACCTAATCACATATCTTCCATGATAGGTTAATCATTTTCATAAATAAACCAAAATAAACTTACTCTTAATTCATAAAATCATATAACTAAAAAGAATCAGTCAAACTAACCAGGGACTTCACGTAGTCCAGTGGTAGGCGATAAATACCAGTTGCACTTTGATTGTGGGTTCGATCCCCGCAGCTTTGTCAGACGCGACGGGTAGTCACACGGTCTACGTGTTGTCCTTTTTCCAAAACTATATAATTCTCAAATCATTCCCCAAAAATGGATAAAATCATCAAAAATAACCATAACATAATTTAACCTCAATTGTATCTCATGCCTTTCACTTCAATCATAATATATAGTAACCAATAATTACCTCAAAAGTAAGGATCATATAAACCCAAATGGTTCTTTATAACTATGTCCACAAAAGAAAAGATAAATATTCCTTGAATAAAATTTGCCTATATTAAACATCAGGGTTACACATAATATAAAAAGTCTTCTAATGTAACCCCATCATCAAAAGAGACTTAATACTCTTAAAAATTTCACCATAACTCTTGAAGCCCTTATATGTTGACATCTTACTCATTCAACATTCTTTATCATCCATTAACCATTCCTTTCCAACTTATTCAGAAATACCTCTTTCCTACAAACAAAATCATGAATCATATCCTAAGATTCCAAAATAGGAAAACAATAGTCATGAAATAGTACATACCTTTGATTGGTCATTGTCAGTTTCTTCATCCTCAATCAGAATGGAATTAGGTAGTGGTAGAAGAACATTTGTACGCTCTTGGTGACCCCATTCACGAAACTTCTTCATAGGACATGTGTTTGCATAATGACCATGCACACCACATTTAAAAAATTTAATTGATCCCTCAGAAAGAACTTCTTTCCCTTTCCTCGAGTCAACTGGATGCTTCCTTTTTCCATGGCAGGTTCTTGCTTTATGACCTTCATTTCCATATCTATAGCATATTTCTGTCCCTTTGAAACATTTTCCTAGTTTTTTCTTTCCATATCTTTGACACATAGGTTTTTGAACACACTTACCTTTATGATTATTACCTGTACTTCTGTAGGGATTTGTTTCTTGCATATATGATGCCTTAGAGAAATCTCCAATGTTTAGGTGGTCAATCATGACTCCAGACATTTGGTTGAGGATAATCACAAGAGTTCTCATTGCAGCTCCCATATCATTCAGTTGCTTGCTCAAAAAACTGTCAAAGTTTCCTTCACATCCACTGTTACTTTGGTGCCTTCTAGATCCAGCCATTTACTAAAACCAAAAAAGTCAGTGTGAGTATATCAACAAAACCATCATGTACTAATGAGTAAGATAAACACTAAGATATACTTACTCATTCACTTTATCTAATACTATGACTCTTTCTGAAATCCTAACCATTATGGTAATGTCACTTATGCTTAAAGAATACCCTAACCTCTAAAGTTATCTAAACCGTCCTTTGATACCAACTATAAGGCCCCAGCCTTAAACCTTTCTTAATCTTGAGTTATTACAAGATTACACATTTAGGATATTTTCAGGATTAGAGTTTTAGAGAATTAGATCATGAAAATTGCATTACATTCCACATTTAAACAAAGAGGTTACATAAAATACAGTATTCATTGTTCCCATCAACGAAAACATATTGAAAATAAAACATGGATTCTTTCTTGACACATCCTTGACACTATCATCACATCATGTACATTTCCCTTGACCTGTGAAAAACATTTCAAAAACTTGAGATGAGCATAAAAAGCTCAGTAAGGGTTATAAAAATATGGAAAGGAAACATGAGTTCATATATACATAAGAATGAAATCATACTTTACCCATAAAACAAAGTCACTTTAACTTACCTTATCAAACCATGAATAAATCATAGAAATCATAAGACATAAAGGTAACTTGAGGCATTCATAACATTCTTACATAGGGAGTAACCCTCTTGGTTACGTTTGGAATACCCATCACAGTATATTCCCTAAATCTCTTCGGAGAAACCTTAACGTTTCACTCCTTCGCATTACCCAATGCATTGGAGAGCTATATTGGGCTCACCCACCCTTAGTTTATCACGGAACCGCCCGTTTTCATAAAAATTCCAAAGAACCATAACATAAACGTATCACATAAAACATGCATAAAGGAAACCAAACATTTCCACATTTCAATCACAATATAACATTTTAGTATTTTGAAATAATGAATCCATACAAAAAGAAACCATTTCCAAAACCATTTAAAACATTTAATAAGGAGAATTTTGAATCAAAGTGTCCCATACCAACTTGAAGATTTTAAAATTTAAAACCATTAATATCCATATAAATAAATCCTTAAAACCATTTTTAAAACATGGATATTAATAAGAACAAGTCATTAAAACATTTAAAGCGATATTTTGGTCAAAGGGGTTTTACCAAAATTAGAGACACTTGAATACAATAATTGAGGAATAAAATTTAGTCAGAACTTTATAATATCATGAGAATAAATGGATTAATTATATAATATTCCAAAGGACAGTATATACACCATATAAGAGTGAATTGGTACATAGAAACAATGAAGTCTGAATAGGGATGTAAAATGTGATGAAATCCCTTATAAGGAAGGTATCCTTAAATGAAGGATAAATCAATATCAAAATTATGTGTGACAAATATAAATACACCGAATATAATTGGATATTAAGTGTAAAACAATAAAAGGTCATTCACACATATTCAAAGGATGACATATTCAATAACTACATGTTGAACCCAAAGAAATCGAAATTGGGTTAAAACGTTCCCTTGGTAAAATTCGACAGCCTAACGGCGTCACTTCAAAAATTCAGAAAATGAGTTGATGAGAGATAAAAAGGGAATATCATCACTTGTACATAAAATTTACATCAATCAGGATATAGAATAACATATCCCAACATAATAGTATGTGAATTAAAATACATAACAAACGAAGTCTTTTAAAAAGAGGAGGGTGAAAGGTTCCCTTACCGACTTGGGTGACTATCGAAAAGTACACCCCATTGAAGAAGTGTCATACAATGAATATGTAAATACCCATAAATGGAATTATATTAAAAAATTAGTGTAATAATGGGCAGTACATAAACCACTCAACAGAGATTGTGGTAAATGTAGCATAAATCTCACGGATATAAAAGTGAGATGAAAAATCCCTTAAGAAAACTCGGTAGCCTGACGGTGCCACTCAAAACTCCAAAAATGGATTGATGAGAGAGAATAGGGTCTCTCATCATATGAACATAAAAATTACAGTAAGAGTAATATAAAAGAACATCCCAATAACAAGAAATATGATCTTTAAAAGGAATGACATAAATAGTGTACTTAAAAAGAAAGAGAGGAGTATGATCCCTTACCTCGGGTACGACTTGACTCGATCGTTTTTTAACATCCTGAATAATAAACATGAGTTAATTTAAACTTTATTAAGAACCTTTTTATAGTTCATTATTCCTTTTAGATCACTTATTTCAATGATATAAACATTATTTAATCATTAAAGTTAATAATGTTTGTTTTGTCGATATTTGGTTCTTAAGTCGAAAGTGGACTTCTTACAATTACATGTTGTTCGTGTGGTCAAATGTTCATTATATACAGAATTATATTCAAGATTTGGATATCATATATATCATATATATCCAGAATATACATGTATTTATAATATTACATAATCATTTAGAGGTAAGAAATGAAATGCACCGTTCATGGAGACGGTAAGTCGTATGTACGCATGAACGCTACTTTCATTTCTTTGTCATATTAATGGAATTAAAACTAAATGAGAGGTACGTATATTTTAATTCCATAATTTTATTAATCATTTATATGTATCATTCATCATATATAATAACATTAAATCCATCCTTTATACATCCCACGTATGGCATTAACGAATCACATCACTTTGAGGGGGCGGTAGTCCGCACTTCCTTAAATGAAGATATCGCGTTTACCCATAATGGAAACCATAAAGTTATGCCCAAAATGAACAATAAATAAGGTTAATGAAAACATAAACACATTATATATCACATATAAATATATTGTCATCTTAATGGCCACCTTTGAAGGTGTTAAAAGAATGTTGAACAATCATCGTTTCGGGAGGCTGAAATTTGCCATCCACGGAAGCAGTATGTTCTTTAACCATTAGATGTAGGTGTGTGAAAGTGTAGCTATAATCCATCTTATAACAACATCCTAGTATATTTATGATACTGTATTTGTTACAAAAGAAATGAATTAAAAGAGTTTAGGGGGTTGGAGAAGCAAAATAAAACAAAAGGACTCAAGTGAAAACATTACCTTAAAATCGGGTAACTCCCTTCGGTTTGAGCTCAAAGGTTTCCTTGGAAAGACTTCTGCCCATAGTGATTCTTTAAGGAGTAATAGAGGGAAGTGGAGAGACAAAATGGGCAGAGGTTGGCCGATCCAAAGGCTTTGGGAGCGTGGGTAAGGAGGTATAGGTGGGGGGCTTTTATAAGAGGCGAGGAGGGGCACTTTTGGAAAGTAAGAAATATTACTTTATTTGAAAATGTGTTTCGGTTTTAAAAGGTCTCACATTGATATAATTCGTGGATAAGGTGATAAGGGTTCCAAGTCCACCCATCCAATAAGTTTTGGACATGTATAGGTCATAGAGTTTACATTATCTTCTCATTTTATTTAAATCGTCAGATAATGATGTCATCGCTGCATCATTATGATGTCATAAATAATATAATTTATTTAATGTCTAAAAATTATAAAAAAAATACTACGAGGTAGGAAATATTTTTATCTTTCCAATTACTATTTATAATAAAATATCTGACTTATATAACCCAAATTAAAAATTGTTTTAGCAAAACATATCATGTTTGTGTCATTTTTACTTTTACATTAAATAAAAAGTTATTTATGTCATTTCCCAACCAAAGTGGCTCCATGGGGTCCCCAAGATGACACATGGCTTTTCTTGGTAGGAAATCACACATCCAATGAGGTTATGACATGTTTCAAGATCATTTCATATTATTAAAGCATTATTTTTTCCTTAAACTACACTAATTACCTTTAATCGCGATTAAAAACTTAATAAGTTACTATTCACCAAAAAATTATTTTTATCCCATTGAACCAAATTTTCCTTCTTAATGAAAACCATGTATGTCAGATTTTTGAAATTCAAAACACAAAGATGGTAAATTTTCATTTAAACGGAAAAATCAGTTTTTATAAGTACCACTTAGTGGTGTCACTATTCATCAAAAATTGATGTTTTTCAGAAAAATCCCAAAAATTCACCCTAAGCTATATTTGATATTCCGAATTCAAAAATGAAGTCTATTTTACAAAATTAAAATCATATAATTCAGATTAATTAATATAATAATTAATTCCCGTTGTCAGAGCAAATAGCGTGTTTTTATGAAACAATAAGTATCAAAAGATTGACACTGGTTTAAGTCTGATTTCAAAGTGAAATTAATTCCAACGACCACTATTGGATTTAATGGTAAAAATATATTCTAATTTCACTTTAAAACCAATTCAAAAGGTAATCTAATCATATAAATAAATTATATTAAAAAGAGGTTTTGAATTAAAATACAACATTTTACACTATTCATTAAAAAATGAACTTTATCGGAAAGATACCAAAAATTTACACAAAGTAAATTTTGATTTCCCGATTCTTAATAAGAGTTATATTTGGTCCAAAATAATGTTTAAGAGTGAACAAAACTATATTTAATGACGGTTCACCATCGAAAGGCAATAAGTGAACCTTTAGTGAAAACTAGGGCATATACGCCTAAAATTGAATTCTTTCCGTATTTTAATTCTCTATCCTTTATTGGATAAATGTGAAAACATTTAAGAACATATATAATCATATTTTAGTTATTTCTATCCATTTCCGCCAATACAACAGCTACATGTTAACTACCATTTAAAATAATATTATTTTATTATTAGAGTGCAACGTAAGATTCCCAAAAAACTCGTTGTTGCGAGTTGGGTATGCCATCCAACATAGCGTCCCATTTAAAGTCATATTAATATTTTATTGACAAATATGGATAAATATGAAAATGTAATATTCTTTATTTACCTGGAGTGTTACAGAAGGTATCATGTGATTTCGAGCCTGGTTTGTTTTCTCAAGGGTCTTTGGGCTGAGTCTCAGGTGTCTTCAGGAGAGATGAGTGGTTGTTGAGGCCTAATTGTCTATGGGTGGAATTTGCAGGTGGTTTGAGGCCCCAGGGTGTATGGTCTGGTTTTGGAAGTGGGATATCCTTTTGTAAGAGTGGTAGCATCAAGATATAATCCATTTGGAATGAGTGGTTAACCAGTGGTAAAATTGTTTGGGGTACCCAATTGTCGATGTGTTATATTACTACTTTACATGACTTGTGTTATTTGGTTAGTGTGCCTTGGTGAGGTTGGTCTGGTTAGTACTTCTTGGATTGTTCTTTGAGGTTCTACCATTATCTAATAAAGGAATTAGTATGATTTCCCCACTTTTTCATAGGTAGAATTAGTTTTCTTATTGGGTATACTTGTATATTCACCCTTCATTTTTAAAACAATTTTCAGGATTCCAGGAGGACATTGAGGACTATGTTGGAATTTACTAGCTTGGGTATTGGGGTAGTTGTTGTGATACTTCTTAGTATCTTTCTTTTGGTACATTCTTTGGTACTTTGGTTGTACTTTTTTCATATTTTACATTTAAATCATGCATTGGTTGGATTTTTGTTTCCTTTATATATATTTTTGGTATTATATTTATGTTTAACATCTTATATCTTGATCTTATTTTCCTTAAAAAGGGTAATTACCTTGCTTTTTTTGAGATTCTATACCCTTTGTGTTGGTCGCCACTTTGGGGCCTATTGAATGTGGGTCTTAGGGTCATTATCTATCTTTCGTCTAGAAGAAGGAATGAAATGTCACTTTACTATTCCTTCCACCATCATGAAGAAGGTGGGTCATGACAGAATGGTATAAGAGGTGATGGTTGAGGGATATGATAGAGTTTGGATTTAGGGATATTGAGGATTTCGTGGGTTTGTAGGGAAACAGTTTTATGTAATCTTTGTGTGTGAAATAATCTAGGGAATACATACTAGGACACTTGATTTTAGGCCCCCTGATCCAATGCAAGGACTCTAGACCTACTGAATGACCAAATGAGGCTATAATAATTGCAGGGTAGAGACCATAGAGAAGGAAAATACATCATGATGACTTGTGTTCTTGTGTGTCTTTTAATATTTGGGAATTTAATTTAAATAATGAGTTAAAATAAACTTTAAAATAAAATTTCTATACTACCCAGGCTTAGGAGTTCCTTATTTACCATTTTCACCTATGTCACCAAGATGTCTCCCCATCGTTGTTTGAGTAGTTGAGGCCTGATAGGATAACTTGGCTGATCAGTGGAGGGCTGATCGAGAGGAAGAAGATGACTTGTGGCAAAAGACCATCCCTCCTTTCTAGCAGCAGAACCTGGGAAAGTACGAAGGAAACATTTTAGACTCAGATACAAAAGAATGTCTTGAGGAGATGATGATGACCTTTACCTTGATTCGTTACCCAAGGGGGTACTAGGTTCCTCTAGTAGTGATCCAAATGTGAGGAGTAGTGCATTAGTGGAGGATGTTTTACCTCAGGGAGAGTAAAGAGACTGATGTATCATGTGTTGACATTGAGAAGCTGTTTCGGGAAGAGTTTTTATCTTTGACGATGAAGGCTAAGAAGAGTCAGGAGCAGATCTCCATAAAGTAGGAGTGTATATTAGTCAGGGAACTGGGAATCAAGTTCAAGGATCTCTTACGATTTTCTTTTGATCTCTTTTTAGATGAGGAGTTATGGGTGAGACCCTTGGTGGAGGCACTCCGACCTTCTCTTAAGTATGTCATCACTCCCATTACCCTACTGACATACTTAGAAGTTTATAAGATTACAGATGTAGTGGAGATGATTCACTCAAAGGGAGGGGTACCGTGAGTGGGGAGCCAACTGAGTTTGTCAAAGAGGAATCCAGCCATCAGTAGTTCTCTAGTGTCAGGGCCTTCCATGCTTTGGTTAATGAGAAGTAGGACTCAACAGTTCTAGTTCCAATCTCCTAGTCCTCACCCATAAACCATGGGATTATGACTAAGGTGCTTTATCTATGGATTCCATGGACATATTCGAAACCAAGGCACAATTTGATTTCATTATGGTGGGGGTGGGTAGGTTCAGCGCCCACCTCAGTAGCAGTAGTTTTTGGTCATACCTTTCCAATAGAAGGGGCAGTAGGCTCCTACTCCATAGAGGGTAGACAATATTGGAGGTGTCCAACCATAGATTTCTCCTTATGAACCTTGACCAAGGCGTGGTTTGGTGGGTGGTCAACAACAGAGGGGCAGAAGAGTTGGGAGAGGGTTGTTGCATGTCGTCGAAGCATCAGTTCCAGTGGGGTCGGAGGTTGTTCAAGGTACGATCTGTCTATTTAGTAATTTTTATTACACTTTGATTGATTCCGGAGACTCACACTCCATTTTTTTACCCAGTCTATCCCATTCTCCAGGACTAGATGTAGAGAGGCTTCTCAGGCCCCTATTGTTGAGTATGCTAGTTGGAGGTCAGACCAGTTTGTTTTATATTTTCTCGTGATGTGGATTGATTTTGGGGCCACATCTGTCTAGTGGGGATCTTCTTCTGCTATATATGTGACTGTACAATGATATCCTAGGCATAAAATGGTTGTTTTCTATGCACACAATTATCGACTACTTCTGGATAAGAGTTGTGTTTTCAAATGTGGATGGCCGACGCGTAGTTTTCTTTGGTGAGAAGGGATTTCAGGAAGGTATTTGGTTTGTGGAGCCTCTTCCCTCATTATCATCTGATATATCTATGGGATCAGAAGAAAAATATATAGAAAATGTTCCAGGAGTTTTCGGGGAGTTCCTTGATGTTTTCCCAGAAGAGGTTCTGACTCTACCCCCATGGCATGATGTTTAGTTCGAAATAGACTTGTAACCCAGTGCCCATCCAATTTCGATGGATCCCTATCGAATGGTGACTTTTGAGTTGCGGATTTTGAAGATTCAGGTTGAACACCTCATAAAAATGGTTTTATACAGCAAAGTCCATCACTGTGGGGAGCTTCAGTCATGTTCACAAAGAAGGAAGATGGTGGTCTGAGGTTTGTGAATAGGCTATTGGAGACTGAACCAGGTAATGGTAAAACAAATTACACCATTCTAGGATAGAATTTTTTTGACCAGTTGAGGGGAGTAGGTTGGTTCTCTAAAAACAACCCATGGTCCAGATATCATTAGTTAGTGGTGAAGGAGGGTGACATCCCAAAGATAGATTTCTGGTGAAGATATGGGAACTTCTTGTCTGCGCACATTTCCATTAGAACTATTAATGTACCATCCATTATCATGGGTCTCATGAAATATTTTTCTATGAATTCTTGGACAATTTAGTCATCACATTCACCAACAACATCCTGATCTATTCAAAGTTAGAGGAGGAGAATTCTGAACATCCGAGGATAGTCTTAGAAGTCCTCTGACACCACCATCTATATGGAAGTTGTCCAATTGAATGTTATGGACATGATACGTATTCCTACTAGGAATTGTGGTGTATCAACAAGTGATAGAAGTGAAACCATCAAAGGTTGAGGTAGTTGTTTCTTGTGTATCACCTAAGAACATGGAAGAGGTTTGTTGCTTCCTCTATTTATTGGGATATTACCAGAGGTTTCTACCAGACCTCTCTTGAGTAGCATCTCCATTTAAATATTTGACAATAAAATACCAGGCCTTAATGTGGAGCGTGATGTGTCAAGAAGATTTCAACTACCTAAAGAGGAAGCTGGTTAGTGCCCTAGTGATGAGGTTTCTAGAGTATGGGGTGATGTTGGAGGTGTTCTGTGACACATCCATTATAGGATTCAGATGTGCGCTGATGCAGCAATGGGGAGTCGTGTATTATGGGTCTAGGTAGTTATGTCGACAAGAACATAACTGTACCAACCATGTTCAGGAGATTGCAACAGTCATGTTCATTATTATGTTGTGGAAACATTACCTCATCGGGGAGCACTTTGTTGTCTCATGGATCACAAGTGCTTGAGGTGTATCCTCTCCCAGTGAAACCTGAACTTGTAGCAGTGGATGTGGATAGAGTTTCTCAAGGATTATGGCTTATATATCTCTTACACCTCAATAAAGGGGAACATGGTGGATGATTCCATATGTATTAAGTTTAAGAAGGATGTAGTTTGTGAATCCACATATTCTTAGAGGGTAATGGAGGAGATGACCACTTTGTGTCTGGATATGAGAGTGGATGGTGATAGAGGCTGTTTGTTCTAGATGATAGTATAGCCTTCCATTGTGCGGTAGGTGGAGGAGTATCAATGGTAAGGATCAGAAATTTAAGGGATGAAAGATTGCGCTATTCAGAGTGAGGCTACGGAGGGATGGTTAGAGGATAGTTAGAATTGGAAGTTGTTTCAGGGGAAGTTGTTGGTCCCAATGATGATGTGTGAGTTTGTTATTCATGAGTTCCATAGCTCACCCCTGTTGGTCTATCTAGGAGTCTCCAAGATGTACTGAGGCTTGAGGGAACAGTTCTGGTGGCTTGGGATGAAGTAAGAACTGGCGGATTTTGTGGAAAGGTGCCTAGTGTGTCAATAGGTGAAGCTTGAGCACCGTCTTCCTGGTGGTCTGTTGTATCCCTTAGACATTCTTTATTGGAAGTGGTATGAAATATTGATGGATTTTAAGATAAGATTACCCAGGTCCCAGGGAGGATGCAATGAACATTGGTAGTAGTGGATCAGTGGATTAAATCTACTCACTTCATAGAGATCAAGCATTCAAGCGCAGTGGATTACTTAACACAGAGGTCGTGGATGATGTGGTTTTGTTACATAGAGTTCCAAGATCTGTTGTCTCAGATCGCGATACATATTTTACGTCATGAGTCTACAGGGGATTTCATCATACCCATGGAACTCAATTATTCCTTAGCACTACTTTACACCCATAGACTTATGGGCTGATAGAGAGAACCATCTATATGATGGAGAACATGCTACGGGAAAGTGTTGTGAACATTAGTTGGTCCTGGGTGAATATTTTCCCATTGTAGAGTTTTCCATAAATAATATCTTTCACTCTTCACGGGTAAGGATCTATTCAGTGCTCTATATGGGAGGTCGTTTCCTTCACCCTTGTGATGGAAGGAAGTAGGGGAGGATGCTATTCTTGGTTCAGATGTGGTGTAGAGTATGACCGAGATGGTGTATCATGTCTATGTGAGGATGAAGGTAACAGATTACTGAAAGAAGTCGTATGTTGATCATATGAGAGGACTTTATAGTTTGAGGTTGGGTACCATGTCTTCTTGATGGTTTCCCCTTGATGTGGGTAGTGTAGAATTGGAAGAGGAAGCAAGCTTTGTCCGAGGTTTATCCGATCCTTCGAGGTGTTGGGACGAGTTGGTAAGGTGGAATACTAGCTGGTCATGCCACCATGATTAGAGAGGATCGACACCGTCTTCCATGTATCTCAACTCCATTGATATCTACATGATGAATCCCATTTCATTGACTGGGGAGAGTTGGATATCGAGGATGAAGTGACGTTCATGGAGTGACCAGTGAGGATTGAGGATTGGGAGGACAAGGTGCTTCGTAGATGGACCATTCCTTAGTTTCATGTGTAATGGAGTCATATAGGCCTTGAGGATACTACTTGGGAGTGACAGACATAGATGTTTTCCTAGTACCTGGAGTTTTTCTATGATGTTCTCTTGTCTTTTGATTTTTTTTCTTGCTTATGATGTAACTCTTGACATTGTTTGTTGTAATATAATGTGTTTCCATATTCTATGAATTTTTGTGAAAAGTCATCACTATGAGGAGGGGAGAAACTAATCACTAGTTGAGATTCATTAATGTGGATGTGGATAAACATGGGTATGAAAGTTAGTGCCACCCAAAACAGATAGTATCTTGATATGGATGAAATAGATCCCTAATCCATGTGTCTGGAAAGTGTGATCCTTGGTGTTTTTTTCCTAGTTTTTTGGGGTTATGGGGCCTTAGTGTTTGTATAATTTTTTAGTAGATAGATGTCAAGAAGGTTTTCTTAGATATCAGGGTTTTCTATCTAGTTCTCGAACAATGTGGTGTGGTTTGTCCTTTAGAGGATTCTTATGGGGTGGTTGTTTAGACCCCTCTTTTCTACATTTGGTTTCAAATTTCTTAGGGACATGAATAGTTTGAGAGGTATTTTTTATAATGACCAGGATTTCTTGGGTCCATTTATTTATGAAAATACCATTCTTATTGTGTTCCTGTGGGTCATAATGGTTTGTTTCAGGAGTTCATCCAAAATCTTGTTGCACTAAAACAGTTTCACACTGAAATGGTGGCACCACAACGGTGGCACACCGAAATGGATGGTGCTGTAACAGTGGAACAGTAATGGTCACACACCGAAATGGTTGCACCACAATGGTGGAACAGTAATGGTGGAACCATAATGATCACATGATGAAATGGTGGAACCGTAATGGTGTCACTGTAATGGTGCCACACTAAAATAATGTCACACCAGACGACGTCTCATCCATTTCCAAATATCAAATTTCCCGTGTTTTTTCATTTTTCCCCTCTCACGTCTTATTTTATGTAATCTAATTTTAAAGCCTTCTTTGGCCATTTTAAGGGAATTTCAAAGGATATTAAGTATATCATTAATATCCTAAGGCTCTATGGACTTTGAGATATTTAAACCACATGATATTTACCACAATCCCATGTTAAAGGATTTTGAAACCGTTCTTCCTTTAATATAGGATATATCTCTTCAAATCTAAGATTTTATATTCCTTTTATGTTTTTTCATTCCCTTATGATGCACCAAGAGGCTTCCTCCCAATATGACTCATGTGGCAATTCTAGAGACCTTTCTTTCCCAGTTTTCTTATAGTTTCCTACTACCCATGAAATCCGTTGTTCTTTGCACAAAGAGTAGCTTTGGTCTCTTATTGTTTCAAGTAGGGATTTTTTTGCCTCTCTTTATTTGTATCATATGGGCTGGGTACACTAATTTTTATCTGTGAAGAGTGGATGAATCATTTTATTAAATTGTAATAAACGAGGGGAAGGGAATATGATCAAAAGATAACGAGGTCAATGAAATAATGGGTTAGGAGTGGATTGATGTTGATCAAATATTTTATTTATTTTTATTTGATTATTTGTAAGGTTTTTTTCGGATGTAGGTCTTCTCAAAATCATGGATGTTGGTGGTCTTTTCATACGCAGTTGTGAAGTTCTGTTTTTTTGGTCGTGATTCTTGAAAAAAGGTTGTAAGATGAATTGTACTTGATCATTTATATTTGGATAAATGAAATGGATTCCCCATGATGAAAAACCATGTTTTATCGACCATGTTTATCAAGTTGATATAATGAAATTTTTTTATGAAATCTGAATATAACCTATTAGATAGGTATGGCTAACTGATGTGTTCTGTTGGGCTTGGTGACATTGTGTGAGTTGTGTGATACTGTTGTTGGGAGCATGGTTAAAGGTACAGGGGTGGACTAAGGAGTTGGTTCTATGAGAAGGGTGTAGGATGTGTATATAATGGGGATGTGGTTTAATGGTAGTTATTGTGGGCTTTGTGTGTGGGGATTTATAGGTGGTGTGTTGGAATCTCTGGTTCAGAGACTGATTGATTGTGGAATGGATGAACTTGTAGGAAGGGGGACTACCTTCTTTGTGTTGTGACCATTGAGAAACATTGGCATGTGGAACATAAATGTGGTTATGGATTTTTGATATAGTGGGAATACATCTAGGTAATATTTGGGTAGCAGGGTTGAAGGACTGGGATGTGTCTTGACTTCATGTTTATGGGTGCTTTGGGTGTGGGGTTTTTGCATAGCTGGGATGTTGGTTCTAGTTAAGAGAGGATGATTAAGCTGGGTAACATTGAAGAATGACAGTTGGTAGTGGTTGAATGGGTGTCTAGGTAATTGAAGATGTGGATTAGGACTAAAGGTTTTTCATTCACTGTTGTTTTTATTAATGGGTGTTAAAATATAATTTTTTTACCATGATACCACTTCCATTTTAAAATATTGTAAGTACTAAAGAACGAACTGGGTTGATTGTTGTGTGTTTAGTAAATTAGTCTCATCGCCTTATAATAACAGTTACAGATGTTGTGTTTGATAGTTTCCATGGGTTGTGTTGGAATAAATTATAGTGGAAACCTACTAATGGGTGGTGTTGGAATGAAAAGGGGGTTGGGTTTATGTTTTGGTAGTGGCTGTTTGTGTGGTTGTGCATATGGGGGGGGGGGGGGGGTTGCAACCAAAGTGGTTCTGGTGGGTTGGTTGTTTTTTTGGTTCATGTGGGTTGGGATGTGTTTTTGATTACTTATATTTATAGATTTTAGTTCCTTGTTATTTCTATACTCACCCCACCCTTATTGAGCACCAACTGCCAAACAACCCCATTTATAGTGGAGGGTGTCTTTCCCAACATCCTGGTGGGAGAATGCATGGATGGTTACTGACATTCTTCCTCACAACCTCTACTGGGTTCTTACCGCATGAGAATATCTAGGTAGGCTGTAATTTATTGAGGCTTACCAAAGTTCAAGATCGTTTTGGAATGTTTTTTGGGATAAGGGGATCTGGTTTTGTGGGACAAGTTTGTTTTCCCTACTTTCATCTAGATGAGGCCCAGGTGTATTTGAGTTATAGGCATGGTTATAGTGGACTTGGTGTCTATGGGTATGATTTACATGTGTTTTGAGGCACAGGTGTGTGCGGGTAGGGTGTGGTAGTTGGATTTCATTTTGGAAGTGTGGTAGCATCAAGATGTTAGCCGTTAATAATTAGATGTTAACCAGTGGGAATGTGGTGCAGGGAACCCAAATGTTGATGTTATATACTACTAAATTACATAACTTTTTTTATTTAGTGAGTTTACCTTAGTGAGATTGGGATAGTTAGTATTTCTTGGTAGGTTCTTATAGGTTTTAATGTTCTCTCACTGTGGCATTAGTATGTTTCCCCCACTTTTCAAAGAGTAGCTTTAATTTTAATACTTGGTATAATTTTATACTCACTGAACGTTTGTACAACTATTTTTAGGTTTCCATGAGAACATTAATGAACATGCTGGACTTTACTATCTTGGGAATCAAGATAGTTTTTGTGTTTCTATTTAGTATCTTTATTTTGGTACATTGGTTGTAATTTTGTCACAGTTTACGTTAAAATCATTTATGGGTTGGATTTTGTTTTCCGTTATATAAATATTTGGTGTTTTTGGATTTTTACCATTTTAGCTCCCAATCCTTTTTCATTAATAATGGTAATTCGATCCATTTTTTGTGATATTCTATACCCTTGGTGTTGGTCACCACTCTTGGGCCTATTATAGATGAGTCATGGGGGTCGTTATCTCTCCTTGATCATGAATAAGGAAGGGAGTGACACTTTGCTACCCCATACCTCACCTTAAAAAAAGTGGGTTATGAAATCAACCATTTATCCATGAAAATATTGAATAAATATAAAATGTGGTTGTTATGTTATAAAAAAGGTGAGGGGTGTTCTCGATTTAAACCACGATTCTGATCTAATGACAAGGTTATTGAACTGAGTATGTTTCCCATTAATAATATCAATTAAGAAGAAACTATTGGAATAATTTCATGGATCTTAATTTTCTATTCATCCTTGACATAAGAATATTTATTGAACTTTGAAATGGTATTTTTGGTGGGATAAAATTAATGGAATTATTGAATAGCATGTATCTTGTTCCATGGTATATCAAAATGTTAAGGATGATAGATATAAGGCTAAGGTGATGTTACAACCATTTCCCTCACATGATTGTAAATGATAAATCATCTCCTTAGATTTCATTATTGGACTCCCCAAATCATTTTAAATGAATATCTCTATTTGGGTTATAGTCAATCACCTTGTAAAGGCAGTTCCAATCATTAATATTAATGAATATTTTTCTCTTGGTAATATTTCCATGACTTATCTTATGTATTTGGAATGGTTATATGGGGAACCATATATAATTATATTAGACCGGAATATGATGTTTACCTCAACATTTTGGAAAGTTATTCATTAAATTCTAGATACAATATATTGTTTCAATTATCATTATCATTCTTAAAAAGATGGTCAATATGAGATGATCATTCAGTCCATGTAGGAAATGCAGGGATTTTGTTCTATAAATTTCAATGTTAGATGGTATTATAACCTTAATATAAGTAAATTTTTATAAAATAATAGCTTTCAATTGAACATTCGTATAGATATTTCTGAATCTATCTATAGAACAATGAAAAAAGATATGATAAAACAAGATGAAGTTAAAAAAATAAATCTATTGGGAACTGAGCTAGTTGAGAAAACTGCAGATAAGGTTAGAGCCATTCATCATGATATTCATGAATCTCATATTTGATAGAAGAGTTATATTGAAAATTGTCTGTGGGATTTAGAATTCAATGTAGGTGAGAATGTTTTCTTATGAATTTATTAATTTAATAATGTCATGAGATTCATAGAGATAGAAAAGGTGATTCTTATGTATATTGTTCTCTTCTATATTCCTGATCAAGTATGGACAATAGCTTACCACTGGGAACTCCCAAAAAAACCACTCTAAAGTTCATGATGTGTTCTTTCTGTCTCTCCTAAATTATTACATATCTAATGCTTTACATGTACTTTACTAAATGGTTATACCATTGGATTTTTATCCTTTATATGACAAAAAATTGGTAAGAATCATAGATCTTAAAGATAATGTTCTATGGAATAAGACATCACACCTAATTATTGTTTATTTGAAGAATCTGTAATTTTGAGGATGCTACATGGGATCCTGGGGATATGCTAATGGAGAGATATTGTTAACAATATTTATAGTGTGATTTAATTTGAAGGGAAAGATAAATTTCAAAGGGTTATAATGTTAAAACCCAATATTTTATACATATTTTTAGGGAAATAGAACGTGGTGTATTTGTTATCTTGCCTTACACAAAACCCCAAGTCAATATGAACTAGGATATATAATAAAACGTCAATTAAATTAGATGGTAGGAATAGTAATAACCATAAAATGGAAAAAATGTATAATTTTTTTTATTTATTCAGATTTATTGATTAATTTATAATAAATAAGTTCTCAAATTTTCGTAGTTATTTTATGCTCCAAAAAAATTATTAATTTTTTCTATAAAAAAAATTTCACATGAACATTATAATTAGTTTAAAATACTATTATAAATTTTATTTGAGTAAATTAATTAAAATTTTATAATCATAATATCAATAATTTAAAATTTTGAATTTTTAGTATTTTTCTAAAAAGATTAATTTTGTATTGAATGGTTAAAAATACATAATTTTGTAAAAATTAACATTTTTTCATGTAAATGTTTACATATTTTTTTCAATTTAATCATAAAGTAACCTGATTATAATTTAATAATAGAAAAATCTAATAAATTACATTGGAATCATCACTGTACTTTAATTTTTTATACGTTATTTTTTATAGAAAAACTAATTTTTTATAAAATAGTTTTTTGTACACAACATGTTTTTATCTTAATAAATTAATTTAATAACTACATAATTAAGGTTTTAATGAAATTTATATATTATATATTTAATATATAGTTTTCTAAATTATTATTTTTTCTTTTTAAAAGGAATGTAATTGAAGTAAATTTTGATATATGTTTATCAATTCATTTTTTAAAAATGAGAATTCGTTGTAGTTTGCGCACTAAAATTAAAATTTAATTCATAAAAATATATAAATTGAATATTTTAAAATGGATTACTTATCTTTAATGAAAATAATTAATATAATTTAATATTTACAAATTATTTTTTTCTCAATGGTGAAGAATGAAAACAGTAAAATACAATTACTACAGTTATGGTTAAAACAAGTTTATCAGGGAAGGGGAACACAAGGATATAAGCATATGATTTCCTGAAACCCTCTAAATTTATTATTAGTAGAATATATTTTCACCTTATATTAACTTACATTATAATATTAGTCAATTTGGATCCATTTTCCTATGAATGATAATTTAAATCGTTGAAAGTTCTTAAGAACATCCATGTGGGTCCCTCCCTACACTGAAAAAGGGTAGACTCTTCTCATCCCTTATTCACAGTATTTTATCCTTCAATATTAAAAAAATACATACATAATTTTTTTTTTATAATTATCCTCTTCATCATAGAGGTTACTATACTCTCTTAGGAGAAATCTTTCATGGCGTAAGGAGTTATCCAAATGAGGACTCTCAAGGAACACATATTGATCTTAGGCTTTCCCTTTTAAATTTATTTCTTCATATACTTTATATAAACATATTTTATACATAAAAATTCATACCCCTAGGATCATAAATATTCTGATAAGTTTTTATGATGATGGAAAAACTATTTACCATTGGTTCATAGTTCAATGGGAGATGAAATTATCATTTTTGTGTATATCTGGTGTACCGCCTCAAAAAAACTATAAAACTCATTTAACACCACAATCAATTATGATCAGGTAATATGATATAGTAAATTTTTATACATGATATATATGTAAAAATTATTTTTCAATAAATTCGAATTAACTTTTACCTCTATTTCCTTCCATCCATCAAAAATGGAAACTTTAATCATGTGAATGTGTGGACTATCATCTCCAAATAGTGATGTAATTCATTTTTCATCACCGTTTTATATGAATATATATATCATATATATATCATGATTAATTTTATGGATATTAATAGGCCATGTTCAAAGTTCATGGACCATATTTGCTAAACCAAAACATACATGGAAAATAAAGTAGTTGACAACTGAAATGATGATGATAATAAATGATTGTTAATGAGTGGTTGTAAAAATGTTATAACTAAACCACAAGTTTTATTTTAGGTTTGATTTGGGTTCTATATATAACTATATAATATTTAATTATATTATATAAGAGGATAGATCACTTATGAAGAATGAAATACTTGATGTAAGGGTTTTATATTACTATATCATTGTTATTAGGATTGATTAACTTAACTTTTTAGATTAGGAAATTATCTGATCTATATATCCCAAATATGATTTATTAAATTATTATATTTTTTTTCTTGAAATTTCATGTTTTCATTTCAGTTTACTCACTTTAATTTCTTGAGAAACAAAGAGAATATTTTTGAGGAAAACTGACCTTGTTTTTTATTTGATCAAGAATATTTTGTTTCATAACCATATATTATTTAATTTGTTTTCAAGAAGGTTGATACTATTTAATAAATTTTATTTAAAGTCATTTTTTACCTATATTTTACTTTTTTAAATGTTTTAAATGGATTTTTTTTATTTTTATCTGAACATTGCATTTATTTAGTTATTACCAATAATATTAAAGGAATATTTTTTTAATGTACACCAAATGAATGAATTTCCCAACTTCCTTGAATGATCTATTCATTAAATATACCTTTATAAGTTTACATTGATATTTTCAATGAATAATATTTCATAATATTTTGTAATTACATATATTTTAGATAATAAATTTTAAAATGGAATGGTGTTCCTCAAAAAATGTCATATTGTTGTTTAAAAGGCATTCTCATCTATATAGAGATTATTTAATGATTATTATGAATCAATAGGGATATTATCCACTATTAAAATATTTATTATTTCTCTTGATGGTTTATGATTTTGATAGTGAATGTTTTTGAAATACATATCCTTACAATGGGTTATTATATAATGATATGATGATTGTTTTATGATCTTTTTCAAACATACTTATGGTTTTATTTATTTAAAGGGTTTTACCAGAATTATATATCCCTCCAATGAACTGTGTAAATGTAGACATCTCATGAGATAATAAGGAATTGAATGTGAAGTGAAACCAGTTCAGTAAGGGTCATGTCTAATAACATAGTCATCGAATTAAACATTGACTAAGTAAATCATGTAATTGAAAGTTATCCTAGTCCATAATGATAGTATTTGTAGTGATCACTAAATAATGAAATGATTTTGAATTCTTAAGTGCTTTACAGAGAATTATGTATTATGATTATCATATGTTTTCTTGGATAATGATTTATTATTGATGATTCCATGGTCTTATGACTTATGCATTTTGATTGATAAAACGTTATTTCAGATTTCATTATTAGGATATATGAATTAAAGGGTATGGTTTTTTAATTTTTAGATCTTGTACTCACTCCCTTATGCATATCATATTCTCACTTATGATAATTTATTGATATCTCTTATGTTTTCCCTTCCTCGTGTTATGAGGAAAGGATTTGAAAAATTAAATTATCATAATGGTTCTAGATATGTAAAAATAGTTGTGAAATAAAGTAGATATTTTATATACATGTTGTCTATATATTCACGTTTTTAATGAAACTAAGACACTATGGTCTTTATTTGTAAGGCCCCGACCTGAAACATTACAAAAAAGTTGAGTTATGTCAATAATTTGACTTTCATTCACTTCAAGGATCATTTAAGATTTATATTTTTATACAATTAATCCATAAGTATTACATAACAAATTAAATATTTAAAACTAGACACTTCTTCTAAATATACATTTTTTCATAGTTTTCATTAAAAAGAAACATTGTCTTGTTTCATGTTTAAACATAATAACTTTTCATAGATTCCATCCTTGACTCTATTCCTCTTTATATCCTATGAAATACACTTCAAAACATGGTATGAGCATAAAAATATCAGTAAGGGATAAACAAATAAGTAAAACTATTATTCGTGGGAAAACCTGTAAACCATGAATACTTTATCATAAGGTAATAATTTAAACTTTTATGAAGTAGTAAATACTCTTCACTAAATGTATGATCATTACTTACCCTTTTTTAATAAAAATATTTCCATAAAAACAAATAGAAATCACATATAACATATAAAGGCAACTTGAGACCTAATCAAAATAAAATGGAATAACCATACGGTCGACGTCGACACATATCACTCTTTCAAATGGAATAGCCAAACGACCAACTTCCATACCCAATGAATTTGAGGATATAATGAATCCACCCATCCTTGGTTTATAATGTAACCATTAATCTATTTTTATCACATAAACACCAGTATTTGAGTTATCACTTAACCAACCATCAAATTTTCAAGTACCATTATATAATCATAACACATAAAAGATTCCAATTATCAATATTTCACTTTTAAAATTCGAAATGGTAAGGAGTAATTACAAGATATTGATATAATGAAACCATTATTAAACCCATTTGAATACCTAAATACCCAAAATAGGAATCAAGGATTTTATTTTCCTCTTATAAATATTAGGTCTTATAGAGGAATCCAAATATCAATTAATGGTTATGATGGATGAGATGTTTTTCACATGACATACATTAAAAAACATTCCTTTTGTCACTTAGTAAAATTATTCATATAAAAAATAATAATTTTTAAATCCTTTGATAGAAATTATAAGTCAAAAGGTTTATTATACATTGTACAAAAGAAATTAGTTTATATTATCAAAATATTCCTTAATGAAATGTGATTGAGACGAAGTCCCTTTCCATTAGTTCAATTCATCATGTATATTCCTTGTTCTTCCTGAATAATAAAATTAGGAAAATTTATAATTTATTGAGAAAAATTTTCATGTTTATTATTTCTTTTATATCTCTTATTACCATGTTATAAAAATTACATAATTATTTAAGTTCATATCAGACGTTTTGTTGATATTCGGTAGTTGAGTAAAAAAAGGGCATGGTTTGATGTCACTAGTCTTTATGGTCCTAAGTTCATCATCACTAGAAAAATATTAATGAAATTATTATTACATTTATAAATAATTTATTTCTTTAAATCAAACAATAATGTATTGTTATGAAAAATTGATAATGATATAATCATAGAGATAGTAAATCTTACATACAGATGAGTAACGGTTTCTATTTTTCATTGATCATTATGGAAATAAGGTAGGTATTATTTTATCTTTCTAGAATGATCATAAAATAATTAATATAACATTAATATTTTAAATATAGTTATAAGTATCATATAATTGAAAATGAATAAAAATGAATCACATCGCTTCATGGAGGTTATAGTTAACATTTACGCACGAATGACGTTATCCTATTTAAGTGCATGGATGTATGAAAGTAATTTATTTATTATATATTAAAAAAGTTAATATGTCAAGATTAATAGATATTAATCTTAATTCTATTATTATAACCAATTGTGAGATAGAGTTATGGAAAATATGTTATATCAATTGATAGAGGTGATAAATCACACGTACACACAAACAATTAATTCCTATCACATTTAATTGAAGTGGAGATGAATTTAGGTGATGATATTAACATACTAACATATAAATATATTTAGGATATATTATTTATTATTTCATCATGTTTGGAGGATATTTATATGAATTGTAATAAGAAATAAAATATAAATACTTAAAGAAAGAGATGCCTCTACTTAGGTTGATCATCGTTAAAAAACGCTAACACCTATAAGGATTATGTTATAGATAAACTAAGGCCTCCCGAATGTGGATATGGAATTTGGGAATATTATTGGTTAGGTATTGGCTGATACAAAAGGCTATTGATGTGTGATAAATTGAAAGGAGAGGGTACCTTTTATTGTAGAGGGAAGGGTCACCCTTGGAAACTCTTAAATTATTAAGTTAATAGAAATTAATTCTTTAATTAAAAATGCCTCCAACATGAGATATGTCAATGATAAAATGAGTATAGTTCAAAATACTATCATCCAATAAATTTTACACATGTATTAATTTTATATTAAACCGTATCTTTTCAGTATAACTTTAATTATTATCTTTTAATTTCAATTATGGTAACACCATTTTAATTATTAATAGGCTCTTAACTTTAATTATATGAGGGAAATTTAACATTATTCGACACATAATACAATTTATACCTTATAATGGTCAGTTAGGTATTTTAAATTAGTTTTAGTATTTTTAAAGTATTTTTAGTATTATTAAATTATTTTTAGTATTTTTAAATTATTTATAAATTTATATTTTTTTAAAATATAAATTATGTCAGTAATTACACATTTCTTTTTATTGAATTTCATAAAAAAAATCTAAACAGATAGATAAATTAAATAAAAACAATTGAATAATATTCCAACATTTCATATTCACCAATGAAAATCAATTATGACATAAATTATTTACAATAATATTTATTTTAATATTTATCATATCATTTATTTGATTCCTTCACTAATAAAACAATCACCGCATCGTTATTGTGACTTAATTAAATTTAATTCTTTAATGTCTTAAAATTTTCATTAAAATACCATGATGTAGGAATTTTTTTATAAAGAATATTTATAGTCAACGATATCACTTATATAAACCCATATTATAATTTTTCTAGTAAGAAGATATATGTTTACAACATATTTTTCTTTAAATTAAATAAAAAGTTATAGATGTCGTAATAACTCCCATGTGGCTTCCAAAGGAACAATTTTAGTCCCAGTGGTTTTCTTGGTCAGAAATATCTCATAAAATTGTACTAGGAAAATATTTAGAGTAGTTTTATATTATTATAATATTATTTTTACCCATATATACTAGATTAATCATTTAATAGAGGTAAATACAAATAATCACTAAAGTTACTATTCATCATATCCAAAAAAATAAAAGTGAAATATTTACATAACATGGACCTACTAATTCCAAATATGGAATCCATTTTTCCAAATTCAAAACAAAAAAGTTTTATTAATTAATTTCAAATTAATTCATGATGTAAAAATGATAAAAATATTTTTTAAAAAGTTAAAACAATCAAAATATTGACATGTGTTTAAATATAAATTCAATGTAAAATTAACTCAAATGGCCAAAATTGGATTAAATGATAAAAAATAATCCAATTTTACGTTGAAACCAATTTTATGGATAATATAACTATATAAAAAAATTAGATGAAAAGGAAGTTTAGGAGTATTTTCACTATTCATTAAAAATGAATTTTATTAGAAAAATACCAAAATTCAACCAAAGTAACTTTTTATGTGCAGCTTCCAAAGAAGAATTTTATTTTGACAAATAGATCATAAAAAAGTAACATAAAACGAGTTTAATTTTTTTTCCATCATAAGGTGGTAAAACAACATTTTAAAAATAATTGAGTATTTTATTCTTAGAATTGGATTTATTCACATTTTACGCCTCTAGAATTTATAGGATGAAAGTAAAAATATTTAATAAATACGTGTAAACATAATATAGTATGTTATTTTCATTCCCTCCAATACTACGGCACGGTGTTAACTACCATTTAAAATAATAATAATAATATTGTATTATTTTTCAGTATAACTCAGTCTTGTGTGCAACATAAGATTCAGGAGAAACCCATCGTTGCATGTCGAGTACCCTATCACACATAGTGTCCCCATTAAACTAAAATTAATTTATAATTCATAAATATTTATATATATGAAAATGTATTATTCTATAATTACTTGAGATGTTACGTCCACCCCTTTGAAACTTGGTGGTCATAATTTTAATTTGGGGTCAGAAAGTAAGGTATGAATTTTCGAAATACCATTATTGAAATAGCACAGTAGAAAAAGAGTCAATAAAAAATCAATATTAAAATAAATAAAGATAAGTGTAAAGGTCAATAGATATATCTCATAATAGGATTCCATCATGGAAAACATGGATATTGATGAAAAAATAACTATCATGTTCTGATGGAGAGTTATAGAAAACATGATCAGGAGAAAATTAACAATAACAAAACCAAAACAATTGAGATGGGTTAAATAGTCTTTGATTTTTGGCTGGAAAAGTATACATGAAATTGTTTTTTTTTGACAATACTTTTCATAATGTTGATAAATTGTTTAATACATAGAATAAGTACATAAAGAAATATACTTACTTGACATATAGAGTTTCATCCCTTAATCAATTTCCACCACAAACTCATATTTTTCTCAAAACAATGAATATTTAAGATGATTTTTTTCATGCCTGTAGCACTAGAATCAACTTTTAGAGAATCACTTAAACCATATAATATGATCAATATATTTCCCATATCTTTAGACATTAATCAAAACAAAATATTTTAGTATAATATAAGATAATCCCACACATGAATAGTCCTTTATAAGGATAAGGACTACTTTTAATATAAAAAATTCAAAATCACAACCCATGTTTTGCATAGGTCCTTCAACACAAAAATGACTCAAAAATTATTCTAAAATTATCCAATATAATATTGAAACCAAATTTTCAAAATTATTTGATCATATAGTCTTCCAGGATATGTTTTAACATTTAGATCCATAATTCACTCTTAATGTCTCATACCAAAAGGTAATTTCTTAATCAGATATTCTCCGTGATAATTTAATCATTTCCATAAATAACCCACAGTTCTATAAGTCCACAATAAAACTAAAGATTCTCCCCAAATATAATTCCACCATCAATCCTCTATTAAAATCCCATATTATTCTATTTAACATGATCATGCAGGGTTCCCAAATTGGTGAACGTCTTCCGAAATAACATTAATCAGTTAATCTATAAATCATTAACAATCGTATGATTATGAATTACAAACAATATAGGTCTCTAAAATAAAATTAATCTCAATACATAAAATAGTTTAATTTAATATATAAAAGGATTACTGACTAGAAAGATCATTTAGGATAGTTTTAGGTGAAAAATCTTTATTTCACTTCGTTTGTGGGTTCGATTCCAGCAACCTTGTCTGACACGACAGGTTGTCACATGATCTTCGTGATATCATTTTTTCAAAAACTATATATGTTTATAACATTACCCAAAATGAGATAAAATCCTAAAAAATAACTGTAACATATTTTGATCTCAATGTTTTAATCATGCCTTTAATTTTTCATCCCATAAAGTAATAACCCATAATTACCTCAAAAATAAATCTATCCAAATATACCATTAATCAACTTAAAATTTAGGAACATAAATCCTAAAAAGGGATTAAAAAGGAATTTTACATATGATCATTCTGATAATTATAAACTCATATGATATCCCTATCTCTTAAGAAGACATACTAATATCTAAATATGTCTAAACCATCCTATGATACCAACTATAAGGCCTAGTCTACCAACATTACATAAAACTAGACTTAATTTAATAATTTGAATTTCATTCACAATGATGATATTTTTAGGTATATAGTTTTATATAATTGAGATATAACTATTTCATAATAATGAAAATATTCAAAAGTAGACACTTCTATTCACTATCAATTTCTTTCATAATACAAAAACTTTTAAAATGAAACATGGTCTCATTTCATGTTTAAACATCATAAAATTTCATTGATCCTATCCTTTACTCTATTCATCTTTATATCATTTGAAAAACATTTCAAAACACGGGATTTTCATAAAAAGATCAGGAAGGGATACAGAAATAGGGAAAACCATAAGGCTTTTAAAAACATGTAAACCATGAATACATTATCATAATGTAATATTTTTTTCCATTATGAAGTAGTAAATAATATTCAATAAATATAAAATTATTTATTAACCTTTTTGAAATCAAAATATTACCATAAAACTCATATAGAAATCATATAACATGAAAAAGGATACTTGGTACATAATCATACTTAAATGGAATAACCATATGGTCAACTTCCACACATATTGCTTTTACAAATGGAATAGCCATACGACCAAATTCCATAACCAATGCATTAGATGTTATAACGTAACCAACCATCCTTTTTTTATCATGGAACCAGCCATATTTGGTTTGTCACATAATCACCCATCATTTTTTAATCACGTAACCACCCATCAAATGTCCAAATACCATTATATAATCATAACACATAAAATATTGAAATTATTAACATTTCACTTATTAAATTTGAAATAATAAGGAAAAATTACAAGATATTGATATAGTAAAACCATTATTAATACCATATCAATACCCATATACAAAAAAATGGAATAAGGAATTTTTTTTACTTTTTTAAATTTTAAGGCTTATAGAGGAATCCAAGTATAAAACTACGGTTACGACAACAGAGAAGTCTTTGTCACCACATACATTAAAAAACATTATTTTTTTGTTTAGTAAAAAACATAGTATAAAATATAATCATATTTAAAACCATTGAATAAAATTATACATAAAGGGGTTGATTATATACCATATAAAAGAAATTACTGTATATTACCAACATATGTCATAATGAATAGAGATTTAGATGAAGTTATTTACCTTAAGTTTGATTCGTCACATACCTTCCGTATTATTCTTGAATAATAAACTTGTGTTAATTTATAATTTCATGAGAATAATTTTCAGTTTTATTATTTGGTTAATTTCACTTATTACCATGTTATAAAAATTACCAAATTATTTAAGTTCATATGAGATGTTTTGTCGACATTCAAAACATGAGTTGAAAATGAACATGGTCTGATGTCACTAGTCCATGTGGTCATAAGTACATAATATCTAGTATAATATTCAAGAAATTATAATTATTTTTATACTTAAATTATACCATTAAATCAAACCATGAACTATGGATATGAAAAATGATCATTATTATAATAATGGAGATGGTAATCTGTACGTACGTATAAGTAACATTTTCCATTTTCATTGATCATTATAAATAAAAGTTAAGTTTTGTTTTATATTTATAGAATGATTATAAAATCATTAATATAATATTAATATTTAAAAAATATAGACACATATATATATATTATAAAATTGATGAAATAATAAAAATGAGTCACATCACTTCGTGGAGGAGATTGTTCACACGTACGCAAGAAAAACATTATCATTTTTCTGTATATGAAATTATGAGCATAATTAATTTATTATATCTTATAAAAATTAATATGTCATTAATATAACATATTAACATTAATTTCATTTTTATAACCAGTCATAAGAGTCAGTTATAGAAAACTAATTAGATCAGTTCGTGGAGGTGATAGTTTACACGTACGTACAAATGATTAATTACTTTCCCATTTAATATAAGTGGACATGTATTTAGGTGATGATATTAGTATAATTAAATATAAGTATATTGGGGATACCAGAGTTATTATTTATTTAGGGTTGGAGGATATTTGAATGAAGTGTAACAAGAAATAATATAGAAATACTTACAGAAAATGATACCTCTTCTTAGGTTGATCACCATGGAAGAACACCTTAACACCTCTATGGAGGGAGTTCTACCTAACATAAGACCCCTAGAATTTGGAGAGGTATTATAGTAATAGTATTGGGTAGGGATTGGCCGAAGCAAAGGGTTCATGAATTGTGATTATTAGAGAAGAGAGGGTACATTTATAGGAGATGGAAGGGGAAGCCTTGGAAACTCTTAAATTATTAAATTAATATAAATTAATTCATTAATTAAAAATTTATACAAGATGTGTTATGTTGAATATAAGATTATTTTATTTATAAATAATCTCATCCAATTAATTTTTATAAATGTATTGATTTTATTTTAAACCTTATCTTTTCGGTTTACCCTTATTTATTTTCTTTTAATTTTAATTGTGGAATTTTTTTAATAATTAAGTGATCTTAATTTTACTTATATGGGGTCCATTTCCAATCATTATACACTTAATTAAATTTTAGAACTTCTCATATTCACATTATGATTTTAATATATTTTTATGTTTTTAAAATAATTAAATAAACTACTATTTGTTATAAAACCTCAATTATGTCAATTTATACACTATTAATTTTATAGAATTTAAATATATTTTAAAAAGATAGATAAATTAGAACCAAAAAAATATAATATTCTTTTAACATGTCATATTCACCTATAAAAATAGTTTATATCATAAATTATATAAAATAATATTTATTTAAATATTTATAATATCATTAATTTGATATCTTTATTAATATAACAATCATTGCATCATCATTCCCTCATAATTATATTTAGTTATTTAACATCTATAAATTAAAAATAAAATTCCATGATGTAGTAAGTATTTTTATATTTATGATGAATATTTATAGTCTAAGATATCACTTATATAATCCCATATTAAAATTGTTTTAATAAGAAGATATATGTTTATAACATATTTTCCGTTACTTTAAATTTAACGTTATAAGTTTCATTATCACACCCAAGTGACATTAAAAGGACAATTATTCATCACAAGGGTTTTTTTGTTCAGAGATATTCCATATAAAAGGATTAGGACACGTTTTAGTATAGTATTATATTATTATAATATTATTTATACCCTTATTTAGCTGATTTACCCTTTAACCATGGTAAATAAAAATAATTACTAAAGTTATTATTTGTCGTGTCCAAAAATAACAAGTGATATATTTAGCTAATTTTGGCCATATTATTCCAAATATGAAATAATGTTTTCTAAATTCAAAAAAAAACAATTATTAATTAATTTAACCTTAATTTCCTTTGTCAAAACGAGAAAATAATTTTTTTTAAAGTAAAAACCATCAAAAGACAAACAAGTGGATATATCAAAATTCAATGTGAAATTAACCCTAATTAACAAAATTGGATTCAATTATAAAAACATAATCCAATTATAATTTAAAAACAATTAAAAGGAAAATCTAACTTTATAAAAAATTAGAAGAAAATCCAATTTTGTTGTATTTTTTACTATTCATTGAAAAATGAATTTTATCATAAAAATACAAAAATTATTCAAAAGTAAATTTTTATGTCACTATTCCAAATAATAAGCATATTTTTTCAAATAGAACATATAAAAGTTACAAATATTATATTTAAAAAGGGATCTCTTTCAAAAGGCATTAAAACTAAATTTTAAAAATATTTGACTATTTTATGCTTAAAAATGTATTTGTTCTCATTTTAAGCATTTAAAATTTATTGGATGAAAGTAATAAAAATTTAATAAACATGTGTAAACATAATATATCAGGTTCTGTTCATTCTATCAAATATAATGCCTATGCGTTAACTACCATTTAAAATAATAATTTTAATATTGTATTATTTTTCAGTATAACTCAGACTTGTATGAAATATAAGATTTTAGAGGAACCCATTGTTTCATGTTGGCTAATATATCACATATATTGTCCCCTTTAATCTAAAATTAATATCTAATTCATAAATATTAATAGATATTAAAAATACTGATTCTATAATTACATGGAATGTTTCATTATGCATGTAGTATTATAATATGTTTTCAATATTAATATAAAATAATATATTATTTATGTATGAATACTATTGGAATATATAGTTTGGATGGATCCTATTTTGGTGGAAATAATATAATATGTCATGAATAGTGGTCTTCTACATTTTTAATTCCAATCATTATGCCATCTTCCCAAGATGCTTCACATTCTCATAAGGTGCAACATAAGAATACATAATCTTACCTTGGTTCCACAAATAATGATTCCCAAGCCAAATAAAAACATTAAAAAACAGCTTATCATATATATATATATATATATATATATCAAATTCAAGAGTACGATGATGATGGAAAACATAAGATTTTGGGTTATATTGAGTAGCCACTATCCTTTTCTGAATCATTTGAACATTAAATATTCTATCCTGAAAAATAATTGGTCCCAATAATAAAGATTCACCATGTTCATACCAACAAATAATGGACTAACACAGTTATCCATACAATTCCTCTAAGGGATACATATTTATATATTAATGAAAGATGTTATATTTAGAAAACTGAACCAATGATAAGTGTTTCTCCCACAATCTTCCAAATAAATGAACACAATATCTGAGCACATACTCTAGAATCAAGATAACCCACTCTATATGACCATATATATTTAGAAGGCATGCCATGATAAAATTAAAAAAATACAAGAAATTTTAAATAATCTTATATAAAATCAATGTAAAACACAATATCAAGCCCACAATTATCACTAATGGTACACTATGAACTTGAATAACTTATTTAATATAAAGACTCCCAAGTTCATCAACATTTATTTAGTCTATGATGGGAATAAAATTAAATTATTTCCTTAATTAATTGATGATTAACCATATAAATCCTTCATACTTATAGACTTTGGAAATATGAGAATAAATATATATAGATTTAATCCAATTTCCAAATAAATATCGAGAGAGGAAGTAACAACCCAACTGTATTTTGGTTCTCTATTTTGATTCCATAATAAGTAAGGAACCATGATATGATGTTCATGACTAAAAAATTTATCCGTGGATAATTGATATAATAGTTTCATATAGTATAAAATTATGGTATCCATAGATGAATAGCCCATAGGGTGTTCTGATAACCATTCATCAGTTACTAATTTAATGCCAAAGGAACTAAAAAGTATTCTTGAAAATAGTTAATTCCATTCGGAGACCAAGATAATGACCTTGTGGTCACCCCACCATTTAAGATCCCTATTATCAACTAATAGTTATTATTTTATTTTTCACTATAGTGGATCTTATCTTCATGATAGGAGGTGAATTACACACTATTAACAAAAGTTCATTCATCCTTATATTCCATCTAAAAATAAATATTTGAGAACAATACCATCATACCACATTTTTCTTTATACCCTTCACTATATATGTTTCTACTTTTCTAATCTACACAATAGTACCCACATTTCCCTTTATTATAGTGTAATATATATCTAGGTTTTAAATATAACGATACTATACCCAGCACCTCCATCTAAGGCTCATATATCACTAGGTAAAGATATATGTTATAACATTATGATCTGATTTCACTATGAACTTCTCCTTTAAGAGGTAGTGGTTCTATGTTTTCTCGCACGCACAACAATAAAAAATTTTGGGTCATGACATGGTAGATAATTTTTTGAGGGAATATGCAATTCATTCCATTGGATACCACATAGAAATCCTAGATCAACACACACACCAAACCCATACATGAGGTTTCACAATACAAGATGGAACCCATTCATAGTTAAGGTAGAATAAAAATCAGATCTATATTTAACCTCACTTGAGACTTCTAAAAAGTCTTTTGGATGTCTTAACTATATATAAATTTCAGACAGTTTTTATACAAGTCTATTAAATGGGATATTATATTTTATAAATCATAAAGAAAGAACCTATAAAACCCTAACATTCGTAAGAAACTCTATATCTTGAAATTTTCTTATGTTTCACCCAACAAATCTCATCTTATATCTTCTCTATGTCTATGAAAACTCCTCTTTAAGAAAATACCTGACCAAAAAATGTCAACTCTTAGATCCAAATTAGGCCCTTTATATAATTTATTATATAGTCAGTTATCACTCAATGTTCCCAAAACAATATCTATGTGGCCCCCATCCTCCTCATTCATAATGAATTAAACGAATATATCTTCAATGAATACTACTATGAAGGAATCAATATACTATGAAAATATTTTATTCTTCAATTCTATAGATACTATAGTGAAATTAGTGAGACCGAACTATATAATTATGTACTTAAAATTCCCATATATACTCCAAAAGGTGGTCTTGGGAATGTACACCTCCCAAAAAATTATCTGGTGGAAACCATAGCTAAATCAAATGTATATTAATATATATTTGTACCTTAATATTATCAAAAAAGCTATTCACATTGATTCAATATTGATTTCATTGTGAAATACGCATAACCAGGTTGATAAAGAACAAAAATGAGGCTTCGTGGCATGCCACCTTGGGTGAAATGGTATGTTGAACATGGCTATTTAATAGTTAATCTAGACTTATTTTTTTCATTTTTAGTTTTATTTTCCATAATTTAGTACCCTAATTTTATAATTTTTTCATGTTTATTTTACAATTTTTATGATAATTTTTGTTAAATTCTTATGAAACAGTTTTCTTTTTTTATATCGTATTTCTCATTTTTGTTATTATTTTTATATTAATTATTTTTTATTTTTTATTAATAAACCATTAGATTTCTAATCACACCCTAAGTAACACCCATAAATCCTCGATACTTTCATTACATACATTTGATAAAGGGTCACACTGACGGCCTTGTGATGCTTTTACTTAGTGGAATAGCCCTATCATGGCTGGATATTGAAAAACAATATCAGCGTTTTTATTTTAAATATTATTGATGTTTGGGATTTGGAAAGTCTAATACTAGGATTATGGAATTGGTATGGAGGTTATATGCATATTCTTGTCCATCAAAACCATGATATAATTCCATGTCATAAAAATATGAAAATGTTTTTGATAATTATAAGTACGTTTCGGTGATCTGAATGTCACAAGGTTAATGGTGAGTATTAGGGGTTCGATACATCAATTTAAAATAGTGGTACATGAGTTCTTTTTTTTATTCATTTATGAAGGATTTTTCATTTTAAATTTAGATTAATAATGGAAATATTTATTAAATGAATAGTATTTTTATAAATATTTTTTTGTTTATTAATTATGTAAATATAATATGTGTTATGTCGTCAGTTATTCATTGTAATTACTTGGTTTAACTATTAAATATTTTTTCTTCAACATGGAATGATACATGGTATGTTATTAGAATTTCCAAAATGGGGTGTTTGAGACTTTTATAGAAATATGACACCCAAGAGATGAGTTGATGAGACTTGGAAAAATGAGGTTGAGCTGATGTGTTCTGATGAGAGGAATGAGGAAGGTGAAGATGAGTATTATCCCTTCGTTGATGATATAGAGACCATGGGAGTAAATAATGTCACTAGAAGTCCATTGAAAGTGGTAAAAATGTATAAGAAATACAAATTATTGAAGTTGCGGTGGTGACTAATGTGATTTGGGATTTCTAGGAATTGAATCCTCATATTTTTAGAGGAAATGTTTGAATTTGAGAAAATGAATAGTGGTTGGATTAATTTTTGAGAGGTTTTTGAGAAAAAAATCACACGAGGAGAATATAGTGAATCTATCAGTTATCTTACATAAGGGACCAATCATATACTGGTGGGATTTCATGGTCCAAGTAAGGAGGATTGAGGGTTTGTGATGGTGAGATTTTTAGGTGATCTTATTTGAGAAGTTTAACCTAGAGAAATTGAGGATGAATAGAGGCCAAGAATTTTTTATCTAATGTGGGGAAATACATGCTTTCCCAGTTATGACTCAATGTTTATATTCATTCTCTATTTCCTGGAAAACATAGGAGGTGATGATCCATATATGGACTATAAGCTTGAGTTTGGGATAAATTTGGAGATTCAATCAAAGGTTCATCTATTTTTATTTCTTACATTCATGAGGGTAGTAAATAAATAATTTATGGTAGCTAGAAATATCAAGGATGAAAATTGTGTGAATTTATAGAAGTTGTAACTGATACGGGAAATAATTGTATGGGAGATGATTATTACATATATAGAGAGTGATTGTGTGGTTAAGTGAAGAAATTAGCATCACCTTATTTAAAGGGAATATATATTTTTTGAGTGTTTTTGTGTGTTCATAGAGTTCATAAGAATATTTTTTTTATTATAATCCCAAATAGTGAGACACATATAAAATTGTGGGGAATCTATTAATTTTTAATGGATGGGTCTCAAAGGAGAGGTGGACATGATTTATATCAAATATGGAATAACCTATGTTGGATACTATGAACCAGTACAGTGTGAGATGTATATTTTATATAATATCTAGATAGAATTTTGGAAAAGGTACTCAGGGAAATGCCAAATTATGAAATGTTATATCAGTGCATTAAGATAGAAAGGGATAGAAAAATGGTGCTAGATACTAGAAATTGTTTGAAAATTGATAGACGTAGGTCAATTTATTGAGTGTTATTTCTTGTTTATAGCTATGATATTGGTCACCTACACCATGGATCATTTAATTTTTTGAATATGGGTCTTCTAAATTTTTTATGTCTTCATATATTATTTTTTATTTGGATTTGGCATTTTAGTTTCTATCTACGGTATTTTATATGAACAACCCATTGTGTATAAGGGGTTATCCAATCAAGAGATACATTTTTTATATTGTTGATATATATAATTATATATATAATTATATATATAATTTATATTTATTATCTTTTTGAATGAAGTATTTCTATAAAATCATTGGTATAGATTTTATATCACCTTTTTTGGAATATTTATTCTAATACCAGAGAGGAATGATATTCTATCATTCTCAAAAAGAACAATATTTTTTCTAGGATTATGAAATTATCATATATTTAATATTAGATATGATTGATAGAATATAAGGACAATTAGGTCTAATGTAGTGTGGAAGTATCTTATATAAATTTGTTAAGTAGTTTTGTTATATTTATTCATCGGTTTGATTGATATTATGATGTTTTCATAGAAAATTTCATTGTATTTTAGCTTTATTGGAAGGTGATATTTATGATTCAATTTTTACATGTTTCCAATTCTATTTTTCTTGAATCTCTTGAAGAGATTATTTTTATTGATTTTTTATGACCCCCTTTCAAGTTATGAGAGGGAACCCTTAAAAGGCCTGTTTGTTTAATGATTACATGATGAGTACGTCTTAAGAAATAAACAAAAAATACTTGGAACTACTCCTCCCTAGCTTCTTCATCATGATATCAGCTCTCCACCTTTGCATCTATTGTTCAGCTTGGCATCCCATGCAAGAACATACTGGTACTGTTGGAAATTCTATACCCTCTCATTCTAAAAAATCCATAAAACTTCTGCTAAGGTGAATGCGCCAGTTCTGAATCCTCATCTGGAGTCTACTCCTTATAGAGTATGTCTGATCATTTAACAAAAATTTCATGCGGCCCGATGGCCTTGAGGTTTCACAAAGGCATTAAGGTGGACCAAAATACTTACTATACTGAAGGCCTTGGGTGGCCTGAAGGACTTAAAGGACCCGAGGCCCAAAATAGTGGCCCAAAATCCAAAACGGATGAGTAGTTCTAGTTGCTACAATACCAAAAAAATGTCTGCTACAGTGCTGCTAGAGTACCTAGAAATTATGTCTCCACCCAGTTTAGAACTCATGTCTCTTGGATGCACTTATCGAGTCCTCACCAATTGGGGTGATGTTCTTATGGTCCAATCCTGTTTTAATAACACCCCATCACATGAAATAATTTTCATTCAAATACTTTTATACTCATTTAGAATATCATTAATTAGAGGTACTCATTAGTAAGAGTGTATCTCCAAAGAATACTCTATTTATTTATTCTAATATAGATCATGAGTGTTTTATGGTATTATTTTATAATAATTTTTTTTGTAATCAAGAATCAATATCCTCTTCCATTTACTATTTTTATTCAATGTTAAAATTAATATTTTCAATCAAAGACCAAATTTTGATCATGTTACTATTAGCTAAAGATGTGATCCAATGATGTTCCAAAACCATTTTTTAGACTTCTATGACCATTATGACTTCTTCGGGATGTTTTTTGGAGTATGAGATTCTCTAAAATTGTTTTTATCCCTGATGAAAAATGACTGAAATCATTATTTAGAGTCTTTGATCATATTTTTTAATTACATATTAAAATGTTAATAATCCCATGAAGAAATGTGGAGCATTTGCTTACAATATTATATGAATTGCGGTATCATCCCTTACATGATAATATGTATAAGTTATGGTATTAGATTTGAGAGGTTATGTTTCTTAATAATTTAATATAAAGTTTTGGATATTTATGGATCTAGAGGGATTTATAGGCAAGATATATTTGGATATTGCTATTAACTTCATACCAATTCATAGTTTCTAAGATCTTATAGGATATTCTCATCACTTTATTAATTTTTTTATGAATTATCTACAAAATTGATAATACTCCCTAGTAAAGGAGTGATGTACTCATGGGATGATAAATGTTATGGATTTTTAGAAGGTAAATAATATATTTACATCAATACATAGTAAAACTTTACTAGAGATGGGGGGGAGATATAAGGTATATAGTGATGCGTTTTGTTTTAGATCAGAGTATGAATTATTATAGAAATTAAATGTTGTGATGTATTTTTCATTTCCTCTTCTGTTGCAATATAATAATTATCCAACCTATGATCCTGAATTGGTTTTTTTTGTTCACGATATTCAAATTTTCCATTATTATATATTTGATGAGATGTTTTGGGTATTAATTGAACATAATTTTTCAAAGTATATATTTATAAAGGTGATACTAATCTATGAAAGTGGATATGTGTTGAATATAAATTTTTTTAAAATTTTAATATGACATATACTCTTTGTAAGGAGAGTTTTGTGGAAGATTCACATAGTTGGATGTATCATGTTGATGTTGTTCAGGAATTGAAAGGGGAGTAACAATATTTCACACTCTTATCAGAGATTATTAATGATGTGGATAAAAGGGTTATTTGTTTTGTTTTAATTACTTTAAAATTTCCTCATTCTTAATAGATTCAGAGAAGGGGGATATAATTTAGATTCTTAGTGCCATGTTTCTTAATGGAAGATATATAGTGAAGAGAAGTTTTATAATTGGGTTGTGGGATGATGCTATTTTAAATTTCTACATAAGAATGTTTATCCTGATAGATTAGTGAAAAGAATAAATATGATATTTTCATATATCATGGTGGTTTACTAATCTTGAATTGAAAAAATAACCATATATTTTATAGAAACTTTTGGTGGTAAGATATGGACTATTTTGAGTCAAGACATTTTAACTTTCAATGGGTGATCGATGAATATAAAAGGATAAAAAGTAAGCATTAATCTATTACCATTTTGGAATTGAAATATGAAAAAGGCTTGTTTTTTTGATTGGTTTTACATGATAATGAAAAGGAAAAGATGTGGTTAGAGTTATCACTGATTGGTTGACTAATGTTTCCCATTAAAAATCATTCAAAGAAACTCATATGGTTAAAGTCCTATGAATGATTCATGTTTATGTAATTATATACATCATGAGATACATAAGAGTATCTTTTATTCCCATTATTTGTGGCTCACAACAAGATCTGTTAATGTTTTCAAATGTGTTTGTGATCCCTACTAATGTTGAAAACAACACACCTTCCAAAGACATATGGTTATTTTGAGCATACCATTTTTATTCAGAAATATGTTTTCCATTCATATATTATTATTTTTGGGGATTCATGGGTTGAATTATATAGACATAGAATGGTTTTTTAGAGTAAAATCTATAAAGAATCTATATATATATATTTTCGTGATTCCCCCTTTAAAAGGACATGTCGGTATCCTTTGAGTTCGAAGGAAATGGTAAAGCATCGTTCTTTTGACCTATCATGGTTTAAGGGTATTTTGATCATGTGATGATGATGTAAAAGTGGTTGGTTGTGTCTTAGTATAGGTAGCGATATTATAACAATGTAAGGAATTATCCACCTTAGTTGGATGTTGGGGGGTCATGTTATTCTTTGAGTTTCACAAATGTTGGTTGATCGATGAATGGAAAAATGGGTAATGTTACATCCATATTTTTTTATAACATTTTAATTTATAGATAGGATCATAGAAGAAACATATAATTTATATTTAAATATAATTAATATTGTTATACAAGTTATTCTCTAGTATATTGTCTAAAAAAGTGTGATCTAGATTCATCTCATATTCCATAATCTAATGATGTTGAAATTTAGTCATATCCTAATTTTATAAAATAGATAGTTTTTATTTATTATTTTATACAAAATAAGTACAATGGAAAAATTATGAAACTTTTACATTTTATAATGAAGAATGAATGCATAAATTTAGAGTGTTTTGAATGGGAAACTAAAATGAGGTCACAATTGATGGAGTTGTTTGTTAATGAATCTCTACAATGATTCTCAGGGATGATAATTATTATGATGGGGAGATAATAATGACCCCATTCATTGAGGGAGGTTTTTAATATAATATTTTTTTTAAAATTTTCTTTACATCATATTTGGAGTTTGATAAGGGGGTCTGGATGTGATGGAAGAAAATAAAGATGATAAATGATAATGAACTACATAGAATAAACATGTAAGTACCATCTGGTACATAGTTAGTATGGAAGCAACGTTTTATAACTTTAGTAACAACTGGGTTCCCGATATGCCTCTAGGTGGTTTTGTTTTTGAGGGGCTATATTTTTATTTTTACCCTCACAGAATTTGGACCATAACTTGGGAAATATTATTCCTCATGGTTATTTGAATGATTTTAATGAAATATTATGACATAGAATCACACTATCATTTATAATATTTAAGGAGTGATTTATCTTATATCTCAACTTGTATTTTGATCCATGAGTGAAATTATAACCCCCTTTGTGTGTAATTGTTGAAGTTATTCATTCTAAGATAAGGTAACTAGGTTTAGTAACAATAATTTTCTAATATGATCTACTTTATTAATAGTTTTGAATTTTCCATTATTTTTTTGTTATAGTAGTAATAATGGATTTAAAAATTGCGAAAATTATTCACTTATTATGTGGTGTATAACCTCATGAATTTATTTAGGGGTTTAGTGGTGATTTTATATAAAATTTTAAGGATATTGAGAAATATCATGAGAAAATGACGAATTAAAGAAGGAAATGGTTATATAAAATTTGTAATTAATGTAAACATTGAAAAATATTTAATGTTGAGTGAATGGAGGATGAAATTGACTTTTCAATAGTGATTTTGATATGCTAAATATGACACATTTATATAAGAATTCCTATAGTGTTGAAATCATATATGGGAAATTGTTATGAAGGGTTTATTGACCTTTAATGTTGTATAATTCAAATTTATTACATGAAATTATGTTAATTTTTGGGTAAAGAAGAATAAAGAGTGGGAAAATAGTTAATTTCTATTTTTAATTTAATACATGAATAAAGTGGTCGAAAATTGGAATATTGGAGAAATAAATATGTGATAGAAATTATATAAATAAGAATGAAAATGTTTTAGAACCTTATAATGTTTATGTAGTTATTTTAAAAGTAATTGAATTATTTGAGAGAAAAAACATGGGATGAACATGACGTCTTATTCTAGGAATTAAATGATTTAATTGATGTTCATCTTAAACCTATTTTTTTTGTGAAATGTGATGTAAAATTAAGTACCTCATACCTAGATTGAGTATTAATTTTCAATTGAAAGATATTATATATGAAGAGTAAATCATGTTTATTTCTAACTATAATAGTGTTATCCCTTCAATATATACTATTTAAATGTTTTTCCCTTTTATTATTATTTTTATCAAAATGTTATCATAGTTTTTATCTATAATAAGAATAATGAGATAATGATAAATTAATCATAAATTCATGTCCTATGGTAAACATACATCTCATTTTTTAGACAAATATGATGCATGACTATCTAGTTATGGGGGATCAAAAGCATCGAGACTTCATCCCATAAAAACATTGTGATCTCGAGTAAATTAGATCATGAGTACTAACTCATCAATAAGAACACTATATGATTTGGTAAAATAATTATGATAATTTCATTGACAGTGTGTATTGGTATCAATTTTTAGTTCATTATCACTAATACAAAATTAAAACGATTATAATTAGTCATTTGTGGTGAGGTAATTCACATTGGGCATGTCATTGGATCTATGCAATTGATTTAATGATCAATAAACGATTTTTTCAACACCCACCATGTCACACTAATGTTTAAATTGAATTATTTTATTATTTTCTTGGTTAATTTTATGTTTTGGAGACTTCTATGGTAGATTTTCAAGATTATATTTTTTTCCTTCGCCGCATGATTCACACACACGGTATTGAGAATTCAATGTGGTTACCCTATAATATAAAAAATTTCATTTAATTTTTTTGGAATGCTTACTCTATATGGGTTGGTAATGTAATAGTATAAACCATTGATATCTAAGGGGAAATCTTAAGAAAAAAGTTTTATAAAGGTGAGGTTTCACTATTTGTCCACATTTTTATAAACTATGCAATAATTATGCTAATAGGCTACACAATTTGGAAGTTAAAATTTGACCAGTTTGTATATAAGTACTCCAAAAATTTTGTGTCCTAAGTGAATTGTGTCAGTGAGATTTTTATATGATGTAGTATTCACATGGTCAGTTCATTTAGAAACGGTGTGGACATAACATATGGCCCTCCCATATTGACTAAAAGTGGATTTTTTTTTCAGCTACTATAATTTATCCCACTTGGAATATATTTCCTCCCCCTCTTACTAAAGTGGTTTGGGTTCTAAATATAACCTTCTACACTATAATGACTTTATATTTTAGTGATCCTGCAACTTGGATTCCACTATTTTATGTCCCTATATACCACTTCCTTCATTATATTATCCATATTCCATTTATTTATCTCCATATACAGACCCAAAATATTTGTATAAGCTAATTTTTTGGAATGTGTTTGTGTGAATAATATGGATTTTATTATATAAGGGTTTCTGATGAAATTATATATTTGTTGGGACCATTCAATATCATGGCAGAAAAATTATTCCATATTTTCCAATTTATCTAAGTATCTATTTTTATTAATTAAATGAAATTAAAATATTGTTGGTGTTACATATTTTTCACTCATGTTATGCACATATATGACCCATGAGGGAAAAAAGTTGTCTTAATTTTCTTTTATACATTAGAAGGAATGTAATTACATGCCATGTGTTAGTAAAAATTCCTAAATGGATTTTGGAGGATGATTTTGGATTTATAAGTAGTGGAATTTACTTAATTTTTTGTTTTTAAATGTTTGATTTTGACCAATTTATTTAATCCATGTGTTTAAGGTGTTTACATTTTTTAAATAACCAGAATAGGTTGTTTGAATATAAAGGGTGTGATATCTTGTGTGAATGATATTCTGAAACTCATTGGTGGCATTGAAATATTCCAATGGTGAGTTAAAGGGATGTGTGAGTTCCAAAATTGGTTTCTAGTAATGGATTAAAAAAATTTAATCCCAAGAGTAAATTGTTATAGTTTTGAATTAGTCTATGTTGGATTAGAATTTAATTCATATATATTAATACGGCCCTTTATAAAGGAAATAGTTTTCATAAAAGGTGTAAAACCCTCATTGAAACCCATGTGATTTTTTATTCATGTAGTTGATTGTGATCCCATGAGGTGATGTATAATATGGACACATAATTATATGTTTTTTCTTCGATGTGGATGGGGAGTTTCATGAATGGGTTTTAGAGGTGATGTAATTTATTTAAAGTTATTTATATTTGACTTATGAGACAATTTATTTATGATCACCTCTGTTTTATTTCTCATTGGATTCCATGGAATATTGTAGATTAGATATCTGTTGGAAAATAATAGTATAGATTGTTCCTTGACTATGGAGTTTTTTATAGATAATCAGAGATGGTTAAATCGAAGGGGGTAACATCTAGTGTAATATAGAGGCCAATTTTTTCAATTGTTGTGAAGGAGATCCAGGGATCACTATTTGTGGATTGACATATGAGACTACTAATAATGACCCATATTTATTAGTGATAGCCTAGGTTTCTTGTTTCAAGTTAAGGTATTTATTAATATAGACATCAATCATTTCCCATGATTCTAGTAACCTATTTCCGATCATTTTATGGTTTTTATCATTTTTTTCAACTCTATACCCTTATAATATCTAGATATTTTAAAATAATTCTATTTTAAATATCAAACTAGATACACAACAATGAGATTAATAGAACCATGATATACAATTATTATTTAATGTAATAGTTATTTTCCAGTCGTTTAATTCAAGTGTGAAAATAGTATTATCTAATTTATGAGATATATATAATGGGAATACTCAATAAAAATTAATTTATTAATTCCCATTCAATATGTAATCATTTTACCAAAATAGTATTTTTTAACATCAGAAAAAGTTTTTCTCCAAAAATGATAAATATTTATTTTTGTGAGAAAAATTATTTTTAAATTTTAGAAAAAATATAAATTATATTTTATAAAAATAATATAATTTTTAAAATATTAGTATCAACATTTATTTTGTTTAAATATTTGGATTCTTTTGAATAGATTGAATTTATACTAAGTAGTGAAAATACTTTTTTTAAAAATGAATTTTTGTTTTGAGTATTTACATTGATCCAATTTGTTTTAATATTATTTAAAACAAAAAAAATTTCTCATATATTATAATAATATAATTATTTTCATTGGAATCAATTTAATGATTTAATTTGTAATAAAAAAAATTTTACTAACAAAGGAATTTTTCAAATAACCATTTTTTGTTGCCTTTTTTTATTTTGATTTTAAATTATTTAGTGCCACATTATAAAATTAAATCCTAAAAAATGGATTTAATACTTTTAATAAAGATTTGATATTTTTATAAATTGTCCAATTTTATTTTTGGCCATTCTTAATTGTAAGAATAATAAATAACTGTAATTATAGTGAGGGTAAATCATGTAATTAATGTTAAAATTGAAATAAAAGGATTGTAAATTCAACCTAAAACAAGACTTAATTTCATTTGATGAACCTATTTACTGCATGTACACTAAATAATTTAATATATGATCTCTTGTTTCCATTTTTCTATTTTTTTTCCTATATATTATTTTACTTCATTAAAAGTAAAGAATATCATTTTCATTCTTTTATTATCTTTAAATTATTGACCTAATGATAAACATAGGATAAGTTTGATTTCAAGTAGTTGTTTTAAATATAAATATATTTTTGTATCATTGTAATTTTTTTATAATTTTTAGTGATGAAATCATTAACCTAAATTCTTATGCAACACTGGAGTAACATTTGTTCAATTAGTGTAATAATAAAATTAATAATTTGTAAAATATTAAAAATGATATAATTTGAATTAATTAGTTTTTTCTATAAATTTTAGGGAACTATAATAGATTTTTTAGATGTTATGGAATATTATATTTTAATTCCCCATTTTTCTTGATTTATATATATTCATTTTAAATGAGTATTGTTAAAAATTAAATTAATAATTTTTTATAATAATAATATTTTATTAAATCATTTAAAATTCAAAATTAATCAATTAGGAAAAATTAATGGGATATGGTTTAAGACATTTAAAATGGCCCAATTATGGGTTGTTTTTCCTTTTATGGAAGCATTTTTGACACTTAATGTCCAGAAAATGATTATTCTTGTTAATTGTCAAAGAGGTTAACAATGGGTTAAAATTAAAAGATAAATTTGATAACACAAACAAAATATGTTAAAAATTTGTTTGATTATATATTTTAACCTCTTATCACATTATTTTCAAAAAATATATAATTTGATCCATTTATACATGAAAGAATATTTATATTAATTTAATACATCATGAAATTCCAATAAGATCCATATCCCCGCCTATAAAAGGGCACCCCTATCTCTATTCATTTCACCACATTGAGACTTATAGCTTGGAAAAACCATGAAAAGTTAACTTTAAAAAAATCTTAACCATATTCTGGAGGTATTGGTATTATTAAAACACCAACATTAGGATCCATCAAAAATGGTCTAAAGGTGGTCTCTTGAAGAAGAGTAACCATCCAACCCGATTTCTTATAATTTATTTATTAATTTACCTCTTTAAATATAAGATAATTATTATAAAACACAAAATTAAACATTATAAATATACATAAATGTTATTATGATTAAGAAATAATAATTACCCACTATCCTTTCAAAGTAATTGAAGGTTAAACTATCACTTGTATAGATATACTCCTCACCTTGTCCATATAGCGATAAAATCCAATTTTCATCACATTATATTATGGATGGGTATCATTATGGGTTTAATGATTATATATGAAACATAATAAATAGTTATTATTATTTAACTATGATATCTCATCTATTTCCTAACTTTCAGTTCCGTTGGAAAACAAAAACATCACTCATGTGTAGGTGTGGAATATGACGTCCCTAAAGATATGTGATTTGTTTTCTATTTTTGTTTACTTATACGGTAATAAGAATATATTTTACTAATATAAATGATAAATATGATATAACAATTATTTTTAAATCTCAATTATTATTTAACTTTATTTACTTCATCATTAAAAAAGTGAAAACAATATTCATGCATATTTACAACCTAAAGTTTAAAAAAAATAACTCATTTTTCTATCAATATTTGTTATTTATTAATATAAATAAATATATAATTAATATGTATTATATTTATATCATGGTTAAATTTTTTGAGATTATGCGACCCTAATAAATGTAAAAGAACAGAAACCACCAAACCAAAACATAAATAAAAAACAAAGCTGTTATTATCCCAAATGGTGATTTAAAAAATGAGTTGTTAATAAACTGGTGATAAAATATTATAATTAAATAATATCAGATATGATATATATTATAATGTTTCTAGAATATATTTATAAGAAATTTATATTTATTATAATTGAGGTTCAGATAAATACGATGTAAATTGAACCTCAGGTATGGGATTTCATCTTAATTTTTCTCATTGACGCATGTTTTAATGTATGAAAATAATTTATATTATGAGGTGTATTTTCCATAACATTAATATGTATATCATTATTCTCTTTTTATTTATGGTATTAAATTTTAATTTTATGTTATTTATTTCTTGGGGGTCATGAATCAAAATGTACCTATGTGGTAATCGTTTATTTTATAATCTCTTCATTATTCAGAATTGTTTATATTCAAGTCTTAGTTGCATGAGTTATTTTATATTTCTAAACTAAAAATTACTTTTTTATCTATTTTTTATAACATATAAATTTCCTTTCATTTTCATCTCTCTATGTACTCATGAAAGTGATATAAATATTTTATGGAAAACTGACCTTTTTTTAACCCGGTCTGGAATCATTATCTCTTAGGCCCATATATTCCATATAAAGTATAAAAAAAGTTTTATAAGAATATAAAATGATATTATAAGGAAATTTCTATGAATTTTTTCATTTTTAGAAAATGGTTTAAAGTGTTCTAATTATCATTTTCAAATTGAGGATCCTTTTTCCTATTTAGAAAAGTGTGAATGAAACGTTTTTAATGTTATATGACATGAATAAAATTTATTTCCTTTGTAAACACCCATTATTTTTAATATCTAGTTATATTTTTATGAGGTTATTTTCAACGAAAATGTTTTCATCAATATTTTGGAACTTTTTATATTTTAAATATGTGATTTCAATGTGAAAATGTGTATTTTCCTCATGGAAATTTCACGTGAAGTTTTAAAGGAATTTTCATATTTTTTAACATTATTTGTTGAATCTTATACATAATGAGGAAAATATTTAATGATACAATACACCATATTTATCAATGTGTCTTATTATTAGTGTTTATGGGGAAAGTGTTGATATTTCTTATGATAGTTCATACAATATTGATAGTTATTGATTTTTTTAGAAATATTGATTATGTTATTTTATTTATTTATGAGATGAATTAACTAGACTTATTATATTGGGGAGGGGGTTGTATGGAATTACATATCACATAAATTAATCATTATGCCTCTTGAGATGAATATATTAGGTACTTGGTAGTATCCTTTCCCATTAATATAGATGTCTTCAGATGATGCCTTGATAGTATTTGTAGCTGTCATAGAATAAGGAATGAAGGGTGTGTTCATATGTAACAAAATTTCACATTATTTCCATGTACATTGACACCCTAGTTATGATACCCATTTGTTTTATGATTATGTTTGGTTGTTTCTTCTAATTTTTGAAAATTTTTATAAGATTTTAGGGTTTTACACTGTTAGCTCATAGTCAGGGAAAACCATGTAGATTGGACTAAAAAAACAACCCCCTATAGTAAATGTTTTTGAGGGGAGATTAATTTGTAAAAATAGAATGGAAACTTCTCCAAACCATGCACCATTTAAAATGGGAAATTTACTGATTGTAAATTTGTTAATATAACAATGTGGAAAACCTTTTCACCCAATTAAGAAATACGGTAAGAGCGCATAGTTAGCACACAGTTAGAGCTAACCATGTGACCAGACATAGAAAAACCTATGCGGTAGTTTAAATTAACCTAAAAATTATATTAGAAAATTTTTAATACCGGATTTAGACTATAATCACCCCAAGTTGACCATAATTTGAATCCTTAGTTATTAGAAGATCTCAATTGGAAAAATAACACCTCCAACCTATTCTATATGAGGATTGAAGAACTAATGATTCTGCTTGATCTTCTTCTAGTAAGAGAATATCCTTTCATGTGGTTTCCACTAATTCTTTATCATATCCTCCTTCAATAGTGATAGATCATCATTTTTTATGAATCTAATCCTTGATTTTGTGGATATTGAATCTTGGATTTCTTCTTTGATCTCCATGACCTTAATTCACCATTAGTGGTTCACATTGTGGGTATTGATTCGATTATATGTTTAAAAGGTTTGTTATTCTATAAGGATTTACCATATAATTGAATCCTTGAGTTTCGTGATTGAATTTAAATCAGTTTTCTGTTGATTTTTAAATCCTTGGTTTGAGATGATTTTATAATAGTTAAGAAAATGGGAGTATAAAATTTTAAAACTACAATTTCATTGGTATTGATATTATAGGGAATATTTTAAGAAAAATGATGGATTAAAATAAGAAAATGATTTAATGAAGTGTTTTGATATTGATTCATGATAAAAAATTTGATTAAATGAAATATGATTTAAAAGGACCGAATTTGATTAATATTCATGATTTGGATTTAAAAATTAAAATGTTGTGTTGAACTTCAAATTGGTAATTTGAACTATGAATGAAGAATTTATTAAAATTTATTTAATTGACCATGATTGAATTATTTAATGAATAAAATATCTTCATAAGTATTTATTATTTAATTATTAAATTAATTCTAGAACTCTAACCCCCTTTAAATAGATTTAAGATGAAAACTCTATGAAAACATAGATTAATATGAATTTGCATAATAGGATGTAGATTGATTAATCCCATTGGACTGGGAATAGGGTCATGTGAAAATATACTTAATCCATGATTTATTATTGATTAGTGAGTGGAATTGAGAGCCTAGATCTAATGTAATTAATTTCATATGATCATGGTGATTATTTTACTTGATAATTTATTCCATTATTAAAAGATATGATTTACTAATTCTAGTTATTTTATAAAAATGTTTTATATAAAATGTTCATGTAAGCCTCTTTTGATATATACTCCATCTTTTTATTTTGAATAATGTATTGATATAAAATATATAAATTACATTCAATGACTTGTTTTATTTAAATTTAAAACATAAATGGTTTAATTTTTATGGAATTGATTATGGAACATTTATTGGGACACTACTTGGTTTTTTAGCTCATAACGTACATTTACATCAAGGAATTTATTGATCCTATTACTCCAAGCCTAGGTAAAGTGAATGAACCACATAAAGGTGGTGGTTGTTCTTGATCTATAGGACTCTAGAGTTATGGTGGTGACCAGTGGAGCCCTTGTCCACTAGTATAACATGGATTTTGAGACATTTTTATTATGGATTTTCTATTGTCCTTTGGTTTATATTTTAACTTGGGATGCCTATCTATATGATTGTGGTAAATTTTTCCTTGGGTATTTTTTATAATACTGACTATTAATTGATTTATGTTCTTCTGTTTTGAATTGATGTGTTTTCTTGGGAAAAAATATCCCCCTTTGATGTTTGATATAATTCAATATATAAGTCACCAACACACTGGGATCAAGAACACCCTTTGAGCTATTTTTAGGCTAGCTTGGCTATTAGTGTACCATGGTATTTGGGATACTTCATGATAAAATAGTATCTAAGGATTTGATCCATGTCTTTCTATTATGTTAATATACATTCTAGAATGTCCTTGCATATTAGAGGTAGGATTTTTTGGACATAGATTATCATTGTTAGTGAGTACTGGGAAATCTCTTATTGTAGCGAGACTTAAGTCGCTATGGGTGTTTTGGAAAAGCATATTTTAGGAATAAATTGAAATAATTATATTATTTTACTATTTTTATATGATTATTCTAAAATCATATAATGTCTAATTATTTTAATATGAATTGATATTCCTTTATCTCTTTATTGAACTGATGATCTAATAAATTTTCATAATGTTGTTTTGTTTATTTTTGATTTTGTGTATCATCATGCCTTTAAAAAGTTGTTTTAATAGGCTATATAAGGTTTTTTATGGTGAAATACGTCCAGTGAATTCCCTAATTGGCCAAAAATTTGTTGTGATAATGGTGATCACTATATATGATATGGGATAGGTAGATGTACCAGTTCATATTCATGCTTTCACAGTGGATCAATGAAAGGATAAAACTATTGATCATTATAATGACTTTCATTAAAAAAAATAACTATATTTACAAGTCTCAAATGATCCTCAAGATGTTGAGGATTTATTGGAAAAAGGTTGAGTAGATTTTTTAGTTGTGATTTATAATATCATTAAGATGGAATCACCTATTAGGATATATGGTAATTCATTGATGATAGTGATGTAAATTTGGTAATAGAGTGGAAGGATGTCGTAGTGATCTTCACTAAGATGCTCTATATAGAATGAATTTTCATAGTAATATATATGGACTTTCTTAGCCTTAGGAGGGGAGAAAGGACTGTGACTCAGTATGCAAAAAACATTGTCGAACTTTTCTATTTCCTTGTTAAGGTAGTGAAAAATGAGAAGTTGAAGGATTGAATATTTTATATGGTTCTATGATCTAAATTATGACCTTAGTTTTTCCCATTATAGATCACAACTTAAGTTAATATTATGGATAGAGCATTAATGGATGAACTTGATATAGCTGGTATGTTATGGCGCAAATAGTTCATATTACTTCCAGTGGTAGTTTTGTTAATTTTTTTAAAGGTAAAAGAACGTATGATGGTTTTAATGGTAGTTATTCAAGGAATTCATCCAAAAATACTTCTATTTTTTTGTAGAGTCCCATTAACTTGCTTCCAATGTGAAAAGGTTGAGAATTATAAATGAGTTTTCACCCAGGCCCAAAGATTTTTGGTCTATGAGGTGTCTTCGAACACTTCTTGAAGTTTATCCATATTTTATCTTTCCCAAAGTTTTCTCATGGTATCATAATATACTAAATGTACTATGTTTTAGTTGTATGATTCAAGATATGTGTGTTTCAAGCTATAGACATACAGAACTAATATTCATTATACTGGGAGAGAGTATCTAGATGAAGCGAATGTATGTCCAATGATTGTGAGAGGTAACATCACTATAGATTAATATTTATCAGCCACTTTATTTTAATCTAGTGCATATAATTCATTCATATCGACTAGTCTTGTGAATTTTCTAATTCTTTATATGGATATCTTTTATTATGTGGGGAATTTTACTACACCCCTTATTATAATGAGAAAAAAACATATCTAATTTTCATAGAGTGTTTTCTCTCTATCAAAGATTATGTTTACTGGAAAATCTTTATTTATTTACATTACACCACTTGAAATCATTCTAAATATGTATTGGATGAACTCTCATAAGACTCATATTGATTATTATCTTCAATGGGTCTCCTTTACTCTGCCCTATGGGGTGTGCCCTATGTTTCCAATAGAATGGGAACTGAGGTACAGAAAAGAAAATCCTTTTTTTCTATTGTTAGAAAGTTTAATCTTAATGTTTGATTTTTACTAATATTCTAATTATTTATGTTATTTTCTCCATCAAATCATTATCAAGTTTCCAGATATATTTCTATCAGTTTTCATTTTCTTTACATCGGTATAAGAGGTAGTCTTTTAAATTGATTTGGGACCCAGTAAATAGTCATTTTTCATTACTTCGTACTATATGGAACCAACTAAATTTAACAATTTTAAGACCCAACTTGAAGAATTTTTAGAAATAGGCTTTACTCACTAGATTGTTTCACCAGGGGAATCACCTATGCTTTTTCCAAAGAAATATGATAGAACACTTAACCATTGCATTGATTAAAAAAAATTATTTGATTTATGGTAAAGAAAAATTATATGTTACCTCATATAAATGATTTTTTTACCAATTGAATGGGGGTTACTAGTTCTTAAAGATTGATCTTATATCTTGTTATCACTCATTGAGAATCTAAAAAATATAACATCACAAAGACTGCCTTTATGTTTAGCTATAACCATTATGAGTACCTATTCATGCCTTTTCATCTAAAAAAGACACCTATATGTTTTAATAAAATTATGGATTTGTTTCTTTATGAGTTCCTAAATTAGTTCACGATGGGTTTTGTGGATGAAATTTTGGTATAATAAAAACTGTATAAGGTCAAGTGCACCATCTTAGTGATGTTTAAAAAACATTGAGATATCATAATTTTTTTAGAATATATCAAAATGAAATTTATGGATTTAGGGAGTAACGTAATTAGAAACGTGGTCCTATAATATATAATTTTAGTTGATCATGCTTTTTTAAATGATTTCACGATATGGGAGAATCTACATAATGTTGTCGAGGTTCAGTCCATCTTCGGTTTTGAGTGGAATTACTGTATGTTCGTTATAGATTTATGATAGTATTATTTATTGGAGACCATACTCATGAAAAATGGGATAAATTTCTTATGGTATTAGAAATACCATAGTTTTTATGATTTCTTAAAATGTATTATTTTTGTGGTAGTGTGAAACTTGTAGAGGCATGATAGGAATATGTGGTATTTTGTGAGGCATCTCCATTGGTTTTAGGATGCACTCTTATAAAAGGAGATCATGTGATGAACTATGGTCCTAGATACCTTAGGCCAGATAAGAATAAATATCCTACCCATAACCCTAAACTCACTAGCTTCATGAATTCTTTTAATATTTAGGAACATTACCTTTTTAGAGAATAGTTTCCCATTATTTTGAACCAATAAAAGATTGTGTTATATCTTCTCTCAAAAATATTTGAAACATTGGAAGAGACTATGGGTGGAGTACCTATAGTCAATTGATTTCGATATTTCTTATACCCATAGTAATAGGAATTTCATTATTGATAATTTGAGTACAAATCATATAAAATTATCTTTGAAAGATCCATAAAATGAGTTGAATATGGATCTCTTTGGTCACCAAAATTTTGGATTCTAGGATGATGTGAATGAAATTGTTCTAAAAAACATAATGTTGATGTTATATTTAACTGAGATTATTATTTACGAGCATAAAATTGGTGAATAATTTTGTGGCATTAGGAAACATATTTATAGTAGGCAGACCATTGGTGAATGGTCATTGTCTTTAGAGGGTATTATGTTCTTCCAAAACTAGTACACTATACCATTTCCTTGGAGAAAGGTCATGATAGGGGATTTTCATAATTCCTAATGGGAGGTGAACCCTTATTCCAAAAATATGTTCTATGACATGCGGCATTGAATCTGGAGTCCATGTACGAAATAAGATATTTCCAGTTTTTTAATTGGTGTTATATGTATCTACAGTTCAAGGATGAACAATAGAGACCATTGGGTTTTCTTCAGCCACCTCCTATGTCGACATGAAAGTGGAATTAGATATCAATGGAATTTTTGGTTTGGTTTTGATAAAACCCACTAGGGAATAATGTAATATAGTTTTAGATAGATTTTATGACCAAATCGGATCACTTTATACTACTTTGTGATAAAACCAATGTTGAGGATTTGGAAAGACTCCATGCGAAAGATATTGATATATTTCATGGATTTCAGTCTATTATAGTCTATGCTATGGATCTATGGATCACATCTCATTTAATTAGAGGCCTTTTGGGGGTTATTAGATCCCACATTTGACAAACCATGGTGTATCATCCATAGATGGATGGATAGATAGAAAAAAATACACAAATCATTGAGGAACTTATTGTTTCTTTCATTCTTGAACATGGTGGATATTGTGATGTTCTTTTGCGACTAGTTGTGTTTTCTTAAAACAATAGTTACCTATAATAAATTCAAATGGCTCCTTTTGAATAAATTTATGGTATTCTTTATATATATATATATATATATATATATTTGTATAGAGGGTAGTGAAGCTAACTTAGATGGAATAAATTTGTTCTATGATATGATGGAGAAGATTCAGTTGATTAATCAGATAATGGTTCCAACATAATGCCAATATGAATCCTATGATAATCATTTTTGATGACGAGTGTTTTTTTAGTTTGTGACCACGTCTCTTTGAGTGATTCACCTTGGATAGGTTATCGATGACTTGGGAAATAATGAAATCCATCTCTTAGGTTTTTTGGCCCTTTTAAGAATGTGGATTAGGTTATTACTATGGATTACTATTTTTACATTCTAGCATAGTTAATGTTGATCCATTACATGTTTGGTGTATCACTATTTATAAAGTATCAGTCTAACCCTTATCATTCCTTAATATTGGAATAACTTGATGTGTAACCTGATTTCTTCTTGATATAGTATCTTATATGTGTGGTGGATTCCAAGACAATATATCCTCAAGGGATGTCTATACATTTGATCTATGTGTCAAGAAATAATGTTTATGTTTTCATGAGACATGGGATTGTTAGGAATCAATGAGAGTGGTGTGTTGTCAACTATTTGATATAGAATCTTCATGATATGATTTTTTGGGGACATAAAGTGGTTATGCTTGGGATGTTGGAACAAAATGTTTTATTAATTTAGGTGGTTTTGCACCATTTTTTTGATATCCTAATGTTTGGGTCTTATTTTCAGTTGATTTTTGGGAATCATTAAATTTATTGGATGTTTTTTTTTGTTATTCACGGCTAGAGTATAGTTAGGGAAAATCTTGTGTTTTTTATAGAAAACCATTCACCTTATTGTAACCTATGGGAGGGTGCACTCAGTTTTTCAAAATTATATATAAAACCCTCTAATCTATAAACCCTTGAATAGTAGTTTTTTGAATGTATGAAAAATATTTTAACAAATACTTCATCCAAACCATACACACTATCTAGAATCCTTGTAAGGGATCATGGACTGCACATAGTTAGTACTAAATGTGCTGCCTGAACCAGAAAACTATTTTTATAGGGTTTAACTCTCCAAAATATTCTATGGAAAATCCCAGGACCCCCCATTTCACCCATAATCGCCCCAATTAATCCCTTATTCTATTCATTGGGTTTTATAGGATCTCAATAGGTGATATTGACTCCTCCATACTCTTCTATTTATAGATCAAATAACTAGTGATTGTGTTTGGTCTTTTTTTGGTAAGTGAATATTCTTCCATGTGGTTTCTCGTGATTCTAGATTCTCTCTATCTTAGAGAGTGATATATTATCATGTTATTGAGGGATATAATACCTGATTTCATAGATATAGATTCTATTTTAAATTCCATGATCTAATTCACTTTATATCCTTATTATTGGTTCCCATTGCATGTGTTCATTTGATAGTGTGTTTAAAAGGTAGGGGAATCCATAATGATTTATCAAAAAATTGAATCCCTATATTTCTTGATTGAATTGAAATGAGTTTTTAATTGATTTATGAAACCTAGATTTTAGATGATTTGATGTTTGTTTTGAAAATGGGAATGCAAATTATAAAACCCCATTATTATTTTTTTGAAAATTGAAATCACATGTTGATCATAAAAGTGTATTACGTGATTAATTTCCAAATGATTGATTAATTGATTGAACCACACATGTTCCTAGGTACTTAGAGATGATTAAGATAAGAATTCTAGAAATATGGCTCCACAAAAATATATTGAAGATGAAAATCCAAAAAAACCTAGTTTGATATGATTTTCCCTAATGAGATGTTGACTTATTAGTCTGACTTTCCATTTCCTAAGGATGTGTGCACAAAAACATGTTCGGTTATTAATGATAGACTAGTGTAATGATCCAAGACCATGGAACTAACATAACTCAAGGAATAAGACCATGATGATTTATTTTTTAGACTTCATTATATATTCCATTGTTTAAAAAAAAGATATAATCATTCAATTTTTTTCTATGAATTTCTATAATATTTTGTTTTAATCATGTTTTGATATATCAATCCTCTAATGATTTGAAAGCATGTTTTCATTTAAGATATGTAAATTAAATGAAATTCATTATTTTATTTAAATTTAATGAATGGATGTTTTATTTATTATGGAATTGATTAGGGAACACATGGTGAGACCATACTATGTAGTTTAGAACACACCATAACTTTTCCTTCAGATTTTTATATCTTTTTATTATGGATTCAGGGAAATGGAAAGAAACAAATATAGGTGGTGGGTGTTCTTGATCTGTAGGACTCTAGAGTGATGGTGGTGACTGGTGGAGATATGGCCCACTTATAGTATATGGATTATGAGTCTTTTTATTAATGTATGTTGTTTTTTCCTTTTGTTTATATTTTATCATTGGATTTATATCTTTCATACTATGGTACATTTCTCCTTGATGAGTTTTAAAAATATTAACTACACATTAATTCATCTTATAATTTCATTTATTGATGATTTTTATAGTTAAAAATTAGTTCCCTTAAATGTTTGATATATTGGCAGGTTCTAGTCACCAACATAGGGGGTTCAGAAAATGAACATTGAGATATGCTTAGCCTAGATCACTTATCAAAGTACTAGGGTATTCAGGATGCTTCAATACATTATATGTTCAATATTATCCATTATATCACTAAAAAATTATTTATGAATGACCGTGAATTAATTTGAATAGTTTTATTATATCCATGAATAAATTTAAATCTCATGTGAGAATTTATATGGAATTATTTGATTATAATTTATTAAAACCATGTCATTCATGTATTATTTAGATTACTCTATATACATTCCATTATTGATCATCTAAGCTCACCCCTTTCTTATGTTTCATTTCCCCAGAATTCATGGAAATGTTTTATAATTTATATGAATGGATATTCATGAGGGAATAAATATTATCCCAGTGAATATAATATATTTAATTTCTTGTTTTCAAGTTTAATGTTGAATTAATGTTTTTATATAATTTACTATGAATAATAAACTATTCAATTCAATGAGATTATATTCTATTTATTTAGTACCAATTTAATAATGTAACAGCTAGCTTTGGGATTCTATGTTTGGGGTATTTATAGATGGTGTTCGAGTATGTTTAATAGAATCCTTAGGAACTAGATTTAGGAAAATATATATTAGGGAACATAACCCAGTAAATGTATTTGATGGTAACATTATAATGTTTTGTTAGATATTGTGTAGTTTTCCAAGTGATGCATCCCTATCAAGATACTATAAATGGGTATGGTTTTGGATTAGATGAATATAGGGGAAATAACCTCAAAAGAGTATGTTGGGTATATCTTGGCCATTATTATGATTCAAGTAAGTGTTCCCTTACTATGAAACTGTTTTGAAACTCCTAGTGGATATGATTGAGATAATTTACTTTTCTATAAAAAATATTAATAAAAATTTTAAAGTATTTTTATGATTTCAGAATAGTCCCAACGAAACATAGGTTATGATTATTAGATCAGTTATGCATGAAATCTCAATTTATTATACATGATTCACTAGTTTCTAAATTATATATTGTATATTTATTTAATCTATTGTATGAGATTATTTTTCAATGGTTTCTAGTTGAAGTAATGAAAACCATATCAATAAACAAAATATATGTTGGGAATTAGAATATAGGATTAATAATAAATTATGAACTAGAACTATTGATGGATGTAATAAAATTATAGAAATATTTGGGAAATTGAATCAGGTTATAACCAATAAACATTCTCTCATAGAGGAGCCTATGGATCCAAAATGTGGTGTAATAATGTTTTGATACTTTATACATCAAAAAAATCATTAAATGCAACTAGAAATAAATTTTTATTTCAGAAATGTATAAATTATTTGTAGAATATATTTATCACTTTTGGAAGTAATGAAAGGGAGAAGGTTGTCATTAATGTTTATTATATATAATAGGGTAGATATTAATAGTTGTAAAAGGGTTCAGAACATTATCGATGAATACGAAATAATCATCATGAAATTAGAGGATTATAAGGAAATTTTTTTATAATAATATTTTCCTCAAAAACAACGAGCTATAATGGATGAATAATTATTGATTCTATGAAAAAATAAAGTTGAAACATTTTATATACATTTCGAAACCAATACAAGGTTATAACTCCAAGATTTTTTTATGTATGTAATCTATAAACAATATTGGACATTTAATTGTTGGGATTAATAAAATCATTAGAATGGAACTGGTCTCCGAATAATTCTCATCCTATAATGATATATTATCAAAAAATATCAAGATAGGGAAATAATTATCCATGTATTGTGTATTTTAAGGAAAAAAAGATAAAAATAGGTCAACAAAGAAAAAATGGACAATGGGTAAAATAGAGAGTCCTAATCTACCACAAGTGACAATTATGGACTGAAACAACCTAGTACATTCTTTATCGAAATGATAATTTTATCAAATATTATAGAGAATAGTCATCAGAAATGTGAATGAAAAGTTAATAAAGAAACAATTAATGATCCATGTTTCAACTCTAAGGAGATGGGAAAATTTGAATATGACTTCCCCTTTTTTCAAGGGAACATAGCTTAGAAAAATCTAATATATCAAGTTCATGCTTATGTTATTAATATAGTTGAAGTGGAAGGATTAATTCTCACGTGTATTTGGGTTAAATAATTATTTCTAAGAATAATTTTTTTTCAATTACATTCTAGTTATAATAATTGTGAAATGTATATAGATTAAACAACAGTTGTTTTTTCTTAGGTTTTTTAAACCATATGTTGAATGGTTCTGATAACCAAAAAATGTGATTTAGTGTTAAGTCGATATTTTTGGAGAATAAATTAGTAATGGAATGATAATACTTATTATATTCCTGATTTTGAGTTAGTAATGTCATGTTGGGACTAAGATAATATTGATCTTGAATAATTAAATGGGACAGTTTTGGTGAACTCAAAAATGGTTAGTGATTTTATAAAAATGTTCACTATGTTACAATAGTTTTAGATTTAGGGAATATATTTTCTAATATATTCTTTCTATGGTAGTAGGAAATAGTTAATTTTTCTAAACCATTTTGTTTTCGTTAAGTTGTATGGTCCCTCATGTTATTAATATGTTTCAGGAAAATATGTGATCAAGGTGTTCATATAGTTGGTATATGATAATTAAGAGATATTTTATACTATTTTGAGGATTAATGTAATGTTGATTTAGTAACCCTCCTTATAATTTTTTGGTTTTTTAATTTGTTCTATTTTTTTAACAGGTCAAATTGTATACCATTTATTTAATGGATTAAGATGAACTTTGTGTGTTATTTCTATAGTTTAAGAAATTAACATTGTTTTGGATGAATTATGCTAACGATTTTGGTTTTGAAAATATATAGATACAAGAGTAATTTGTATTCATTATTTTATGGATCTTATGATTTATTAAGTGTTATTTTAGATATTCAATAACAAAAAAAATACCACTTGAGTAATCATTTCTCAGAGTAAGAGGTGAAGTTGGAATTGATCAAAGCACAACCAAAGGATATACTTATTCTTATTAAATAGAATGAAATAAAGAAATTATATTTTCAATATTATTTTATCATAATATTATAATAATCCTCCAACCATTGAAAAATAATATTTAAATAATTTTTTTTATCCATTTACCTTTATTTTTGATTAATTGACTATTTCTTCCCCCCTTGTTGATTTATGTTTTTGTAGACATTACATTTCTCTTAAAAATAGTACCTATAATTTTATATTAGACCTTCAAAATTATTCTCCTTTTTTATGTATATATTTTATCTTCTAAAAAGTATTATCGCTATATAATAACATTGATTAAATATATTTTACGCGACCTTTCTATTTTTCACTTTTCTTTTTCAAAGAATGTTTATTATCCCTATAAATGAGGGGGTTTAAAAAAAATGATAAACCTATGATGAAAGAGATAAAATATCAAGGGTGAAATTTATTTTAGGTGGGTGTATACCATAATATCCTACAATTTTAAAATAAGAATATTTTATATATCATACATGACACACTACACATTGTATAAGTGAACCATGATATACTATTATTATGTACTATGATATTTATCACCTAACCATTGAATTGGATAATTTGTATATTTATATAAATTTTCTATTCAACAAAAATTAATATATTAATTCTTAGTAAATTAGAACTGAATTTTCAGTCATGTTATTTTATTCTTCAGAAATAAATTTTAATAATATAATTATTATAATTTCATTTCACGCAAAAATATTATTATTAATTTATAAATTTATAAAACAAATTATAAAAATAATATAATTTTAGAAATAAAAAATTTCGAACTTTTCATAGGAAGGCTTTTTCATGTGTTTCTGAAAATATTTATATTCTAGTGAATATTCAAAAATACCTATTTATATTGAGAATTGTATTTTTTCAAGCATTTACAAAGTCCCATTTTTTGGGAAAACGATTTCAAACAAAAATAATCTATATTAGTTTATGAATAATAAAATTATGTTCATTGGATTCAATTTCATTATTGAATTTCTCATGATAACATTTTCACACATAAATTAATTTTTTATGAAAAGTAGTTTGTCAATGTGTCTTTCATTTTGATATTAAATTAATTACTTTCACTTATAGAAATTGAATCCTAAAAACAAGATTCTATAAATGGAATATTTAGTTCCATGTTTTTAAAATAGTTCCCTTTTATTTTTTGTCTTTTTGAATAGTAACCATGGTAAATAATTGAACCATGATAAGGGTAAATCAAGTTATTAACGTCAAAAATAATATTATAAAAACTAGAAAATAAATCTAACGCATTACCATAATTTAATATATATTTTTATATCTCCCATGTTCCTAAAATATTTGAATATAGGAGCTTTTATTTCCATTTTTCGTTAAATTTGGAATTTTTTTTAATTTACTAAAAAAGTTAAATTTCTCATTATCATTGTTTTATTAAAATTAAAAATTAAAAATAAGGATAAATAGACGCTATGTTTAATTATATATTGTTAGTTTAATTTTAAATAATTTTGTATCATGATAATAAATTTATAATTTTTATTGATGAAAACTATTACCCAAAATGAGTACCCAACACTAACAAAATATTAATTCAATTAATAGAAAAATAAAATAAATGATTTTAAAAATACTAGAAATTATTTAATTTGAATTAATTAATCTGTACCAAAAAAAGATTAGATATATTTTTCATTTTTGGGAAAATTGGAAGGATTATATTTGATTTACCCATATATGTTGATGTTTTTAAGGTTATATTAAATGAATAGATTAATGAATGAAAATAATAATATTTTATATTAATAGATATTTTATAAAATGATTTAAAATTCATAAAAATATTAAATTCATCCTAATGAATGGGAAACAACATCCATTGTCTATTTCTGGGTCTTTTTTCATTTTATTGTACCATTGTTGACCTTTAACACTCACAATTTTTAAATATTCTCATAATTGTGAAAAGGGTTAACGAAAGGATAAAACTAAAAGATAAATGTGAAAACCTAACCAAAACTTGTAAAATGATTATTTTATTTTATGTCTTATAATAATTATAATATTAAAATCAAAATATATCAAATCGGATCCATTTTTACATGAAAAAATAAATTATATTAATTTAATACATATAAAACTCCTATAATATGTCTCCTCTCACATATAAAAGGAAACCCCTTCTTTAAATCATTTTCACCTCTTTCAGAAAACAAGATCGACAAAAAACTAAAACACTATATTGAAAAAATTCTTATACCTAGTAAATCCGTTCTATTCTTCTCAAAAGAAAAACTTTAGGTTCCATAAGAACAAATTTAAAGGAGGTCTCCCAAAGAATATGTAATCATCTGACCGATCCTCTTTCAATTTATTTATACTTTTACCTCATAAAAATTTATATTTATTATTTTAAAAAAATAACTCCAGTATCCAAAATATACAATAATTTGATTATGATTATTAAACCCTAATTATCCACCACATTTTCTATCAAATGGTAAGTGTAAGTATCACTTTTGTGTAAATATAACTTATCGTATCCACATTGAAATTCAATTAATTTTTCATCACCATATATTACATATGGGTATTATGATGGGATATAATTTTATATATGATATTTATTAAATAGTTATTTTTATGTAATTATAATATAATATATACATTCTTACCTTTCAATCTATTAGAAAATAATGATGTTTCTCATGTGTACGTGTGGACTACCACCACCATAAAGGGATACAATATGTTTTTTAATTTTTGATTATATAGATGGTAATGAGGATAAAATTAATTTATATAAATTATTTATTTTATATAATAATGATTCTATAAATGTGGATTATTCTTTACCCATCTTTTGTTCCATCTAATGAAAATTGAAACCAATATTCATGTGTACGTATGTCCCACCATCTCAATTGATGGTATAATTCATTTTCCAATATATATATTTAATAGGTTACTCTAAATATATATATTATGAATATATATTATATTTAAATCATTTTAAACATTTTTTAGATTATAGAACCATGATAAAATTAAATGTAATGAAACCACCAATCCAAAATATATATGAAAAATGAACTTGTTATTACTTAGAAAATGATTTTAACAAGGAATTTTAAATAAAAAAATGGTTGATGACTATGTGTAATTCATATATGTTATGATGTATAATATTATGGTCTTAAAATAAATATTTAATAAATTAATATTTTTTATAAATAAGTTTCAAATAGAATCATTGGAAACCTAACTTATGTTAAGTGATTTTTTCTCAATTTACATTTATTGATATATATTTTAATGTTAGGAACATAGTTTTTTATGAGGTGTATCTAACCCCAAAAATATATATATCATTATTATATTTATATTCATGTTATTTAATTATATATTTGATTTTACTTATTTCATGTGGATTATGATTCATAATTTTCCAAAATGTTAATGTTCTACTTCACAATCTCATATTTTTTGGAATTGTTTATAATTAAGTCTCCTTTAGAGGAATTATTTGAAATTTATATCATAAATTGTATATATTTTATTCTAATATGGATATTTATTAATATTATTGTTTTTCTTTCATGTTAATATCTTTAACAACACATGATACTGAAATAATGTTTTTAAGCAATACATACTTTGTTTTTCTATTTATCCATGAATATTTCTCTTCTATGACCATAGTCTCCATAAAATATTCAAGATTATGTCTTTTAATATTGTACAGTTATTTATTAAATCAAATTTTACAATTATTTATCTTTTTAAAAATTGTAAAAAAGAATCTTCTTAGCAATTCTTATACGAGGTACTTTTTGACATATTACAAAAGAGTGAAAAGAATGTTTTTATCTTATATGACATGAACATAATTTCCTAGAGTAATGACCCCTCATTTATTTTAATCTCAATTTACCATTTTGTAAAGATAACTTTTGAGAAAAATATTAACCTCAATTATTGAGATATTTTTTGGTTTTAAAAATGTTTTTTGAAAGTGAAATGATGTTTTCCCTCAAGAAAGTTTTTAGTGATATTTTGAAAGTATTTTCATCCAAGTCAACATATTTTGTTAAACATATTTGAATTATGGACGATATAAATTAATGATAAAATAGTTCATATTTAATTGGATATTTTATGCTCAATTTAACTGGGTAAAGTGTCGATAATCTATATTCTAGTACTTCCAATACAAGCAATTTTTTATTTTTTAAAGCATGTTGATTATGTTTCTTTATTTATTAATATGTTGAATCTTTTGGAATTTTTAATTTAAATATGGTTCATATAATTATGAATACCCTCCACCATTGGTAGTTATAATGAGAAAAAATAGATTGGGAACATGGATGAGGGGTTACTAGTTTATATATAAGTCTTTTAACAAGGCCTTGACAATATTTATAGATGTCCCAACACAAGTCCTTGATAGTAAGTTTAGATGTCCATCGTTATTAATTCAATAATTATTAAATTTTTTATGGATGTACCAATGTTTTTTTAAAATCGTTTCTATATCCATGTATATTTATATAATATATGTGATTATGTATATGGAATTATTTGGATAATATTTAATCTATATAAATTATTTATGCCTCATTTAACATCTTTAGTATGCATTCCCTTACTAAGAATCTAATATTACCCCTTTATTATTTTTCCATTATATAGGTTTTTAAGAAAATTATTATGGTAGTTATGAATGTATATAATATATTAAATAAATATAAACCTAAAAAATATGTTTTATTTTATTTGTTTCATATATAATGCGTAGTCTATTTATGTATCTAGTTTAAAAAAGTCTACAAAACTATTTTTTCATTTAATGTGATTTTTTTTGTATTTAGTACCTATCTAATAATGTGACCACTAGATCTAGGGAACTTTCCTAAGAATATCCATTCCCTTGCTTCTTGTATTATTTATTGAAACATATGTACTTATAGATTGTTTACATATCATATGTCCTCAAAATAGTGGTTTCTTTTTCTTTAATTTACTCTATTATTTATTTCTTTCTTTCTTTTAAAATTTTATGAAATGGGATTTGTGAACGGTTTTGAAATAATTAACTTTGATGGGTTATTTTAATGTTCTTTAATATAATGTTATTATAATTTTTAGGGAATATTTTGTAAATTAGATATGTTTTTTTCAATTAGTATTTGTACTGTTTTGATGAGAAAGTGAAATTGTTTTTTTAACTTCCTATGTGTATGGGTTTATAATACATGGTCTCTGGCCACCATTCATAGTATTTCATGGAAATTGGGATTCAAATATTATGTGGGATGTATTTTGAAATTATAATCCTCTTCTAATTTATAAAATTGGAATTTAAATAATGGTTTTTGTTAGATACTTTGTTGAAGGGAATTCAATATAGTTACTTAGTAAAAAAGGGATTCATTCAGGGGGAAATGTTATTCTAGTTATTGTATTCCATTAAAATGATGTAATATATGAGTGTTCTAACAATACTATATTAATATAATATCTCTTTATATAATGTTTTATGGAAAAAATATTATTATAATATATTTCAAACTATCATTTTTAGGATCTAATATGAATGGGACTATATAGATTCAGCATGGGGTGACATAATGGGAGATTTAGTACATGTCAATATTTTATATATCCACATCCATTTCATATATGTCATACCTTATTGATATTATAAGGTTTTTATTTTATTGGATAGTGACTGTGGGTTACATAGAAGCACATTGGGGTGATTTGTGGTTCCCTTCGTGTTTTGGGTTTTATATTTTCAAATTTAGACTGTTTTAATTATATTCTTTAGATATTTATATTTATTATTTTATTAATGATTAATTTAATTATTAGTTGTATATTATGTTTTGTATGTTCATTAATTATTATCTCTTTCTAGGTAATTTTATTTATTTTGTTCCAATTTATTTTTACATTTTTTCAATGAGGGAGAAATTGTTCTGAAGTTATATATAAAGTTTCATAGACACTAGTTTCCAACCCATGGGGATCAATAATGCATATTAATACATGTGATGAACTAGTTTGGGAGTTGGCCGAGATGACACCTCTATATAGTTTATTACCAAGTGGTATAAAATCCTAGGTTTTATTGTGACATATTTTTTGGGATATCATATAAATAATTGGGTTTTGGTAGTCTATAACGATGGATTTCATGACATAAGAGGTAGGTGTAAGGATAGGGTAATGAAAATATTCCCACTCTAAGGATCAATTCACCATGTTTTGTATGTTTTTTTTCTTTTAGATTTCTATTGGATGGAATTTTTGGATTATGGTTTGATTCCTACTATGGTGGTGCTTTGATCCCTAATGGAATGGATTGAGTTACCTTGGGGGACCATGTTTGGTATTTTGGTATGGAGATAATTTAATAAATCCATGTGTATGGTATGATTTTAGTTACCGATACACCATCCAATAACCCAATGGGTGATTCTGTACATGTTCAAGGAACCAACACAAATTTGGAATATGAAGGTTAACCATGTGGCCATGTTGATAATTGTTTTGTATCCCACAGGGTTGTAATATATAAACCCTTTTATACAAGGATTTTCTATTTTGTAAGGCTGATCGTAAAGGATCTCCCTTTGATATTCTATTATATTGGCCTCATTATATTATATTTCTATTTAGGATTATATTATTCATTTGGTTATGTGATTTTTCATGTGAGGTGAAAAATGGGTTTCATAATATTTTTTAGATGGAAACAAGGCCTTAGTGATTTATTTTAAAATGTTCGTGGATTTATGATATTTTTTGAAATGGGTAAATTCATTTTGAATCATGTAATTCGTTTTTAGTGGGATAGATTTTATAATCAAGTGGTCAATGAGTTTTTAATGTTTTGGGATCCGATTTTAACGGAAACCAATTGTATATAAAAACTATGTTTTTTTAATTATTTTCTATTTAAAATATATTTTTTGTTTAAATAAGTAAAATGATTTTAAATATCTTTAAAATTATATTTTATTAATTTTTTTAACAACTTTTTGATGTGTTTATTTTTAAATTAGTTTTAGATACATTTTATATTGTAAGAGTTTAGTTTGATTATAGCATTGAAAATTTAATTTTTTTTGTGATTGACATTTTTTGAATATATTAAAATTTTAAAGATGGTTTGGATTTCAAAATTGGTTGTTAGAAACATGTTATAAGTCATATAATTTTTAAATTGGTGTGTTTGGAAAGATTTATTCTTGTATTAGATGATAATGTGTTTAGTTTTTTCCTCTTTTTTCATTTTGTGATAGTTTAATGTGATTTTTTAAGATTTATTATTGAGAAAATGTTTCATCGGGTTCTATGTAAGACTCCAATAAAGGTTAAGATTAATGTTAGGGAATTTATATTTAGCAGTTTTACCACTTTTGGGATTTAACATGACTCGTGATTTGAAGAGGGTGGAAAGTGTTATTTCATACTCTTAGTGGTGTGTCTTGAAATTATTCAATTTTCTGATCATTGTTAATTAAAATAAGAAATAATGTGTGCTGAATGGTTTGGCCTATGATTGTTAGATTGGTAGTTAGTTTTTTTATTTTTATCCTATATAAAGTTTCTTATTTGAGAATTATTATGATATTTTTTATCATGTTTAGAGACATTTAAGATTAATACAGGGGAAATAACTTGGTGTATCATAAAGATAATTGAATTTGTATCTTTTTTTATGAAGTACCATTTTGGGGTTTATTCATCATGAGTTAGATTAATTTTTTATTGATGGAATACTTTCTCGGCATATTATTGATTTCTTCTTATTGGAGGTGAAACTTTTGTGGGATGAGAATGCCTCCTTTCTTATTGATGTTTGTTGTTTCCCTTACTTATGGTAGACGATTGGATCATTTATTATTTTTGGTTTTGACCTGGAAAACTTTGGGTGTTTGAAAGGATATAAAGGGGTGAGTTGTTTTTTATTGATGAACTATGAATTCCATAAGGTATAGTTTCATATTTATGTCACCATGAGATGAGATTTTATAATATTAGGTATACGAACACTTATATGTTATATGGGAATCTATGGTTTTAGTTTTTCCATTTGTTAATGGGAAATATTATTGATTATTTTTCAACATGGATATGGGAATCCTTGGACTCTGTGGGAATGTTTTGTGGTCATTTAGAATGATTTTAAATATATTACATACCTTAGTGATTTTCAGTAAGTGTTTTGTGTACATTATTTGGTTGATAGAGTTTTTTAAATTCTTTTAGATGTTTTAGGGATATGGTTGTTTAATGATGTCTTCTTGGTTTATGGACAAGTGGGTACCTATGGTTCCACAATTTTAGATCAATTCAAAATGACAGGGAGACATTTTCTAGGTTTTTAATATCTTATTGCTTCTATTTGAGTATGTTTTGATCAGTTATACTTGAGTATTTTATGTTTATTGAAAAAATTATCCTTTTTTTCAAGGTCATTAATTTTTCATTGAATGGTTATATAGAATCCATCATTGGTTTTCCAATATACATACAAAACATTTTCAGGATTATAAGTTTCCCTTTTTTGTATTCATTTATTAATTTTGACTATCTTGTTCTCACCTAAGTATTTACTAAAAAATTATATGGTTAAATTTCATATGGGAGTAAGAATATAACACACATAGTATTTTTAGAAGAATATTATGATCAATAATTTACAATTCATGTGGCACCAAGCTTAAATTAACAATGAAATATTATTAAAGTTATAACCTACCTTTTAAATTGACATGTATGAATATTATTAACCAAATTATGATATATATATATATATATGTGTAATAATGATAATCAATAAAAAATTAAATGTTAATTATTAATAAGTAATCATTTAATTTTATGTAATGTAAATTTCTTATGTAAAAAATAAGTTTTCTTTAGAAAATTTTATGTTGCCTTTTTAGAGAAAATATTATAATTATATTTTGTTACATTTATTAAATATATTTTAAAAAATTAAATTAATTTTTAAATCATCATAATAAATTTACCTTGCTATTAATTTTTGTAATTTTTTTAAAAGGATTGGTATTTTCAATAAATAAAGAAAATTAACAATTTTAATTGAAAACTGTATTTTTGATTTTTACAATGTGAAATTTTTTTATAAATATGTTTTCAATTTAAATTTTTTTATAAATATGTTTTCAATTTAAATTTTTTTATCTTATATAATTATAAATTCTATTAAGTTCATTTTAATATTTTTTATGGTTAAATTATGTACACAACCATTTTTATATCGAAAATACATTTTTCTGAAAAAACTGCTCTTCGTTGCACTTTGTAGTTTAATAAAAAATTAATTTATCCGCTAATAAAAATTAGATATTGAAAATTGTAGTGAATATTTTTAATAGGAGTACCAATTTTTATAAACAAGTCCAATTTATTTTTGATTATTATGAATTTTAACAATAGTAAATAATTTTCCCCATAGTATTGGTAAATTAGTAAATCATGATTAAAAGTAATATGAAAAGGTTTAGAAAATGATCCTAACCGATAGACTTATCCTATTTTAGGTTTTCAATTTTACTATATATTACTTTTTTCAAAAATAATGAAAATTTGAGCAAAATTTATTTGTTTTATAATGTTATATTACTTTATTTTATTAAAAAGTCATAAAACTCATTCTCTTAGTTTTTTTATAACTACATTTTTAAAATAGTGATGAATAGACGATATATCTGGTTTTAAAAGGTTTATTTGAAAGAAAGATGATGTTCTATATATTAATTCTATTAATTAGTTTTATTGATTAAATAATTACCTTAAACACTAAGGTAATGTCAACACCACATTTATTCAATAAATAGAGAAATAAAAAAATTATATTAGAAATGTAAAAATTAAAATAAAATGAATTAATTCCTACAAAACATTAATTTTTTAGATATAAATAACATATTTTTTTGAATTAATGAATGAAAATATAATTAAATTACTTTCATGTGGTTTTCAAAGTCAAATTAAATTTATAGTTCCATAAATGAAATTAACACAATTTTATAATAAATAATATTTTATTTAAGGATCTAAAATTCCTAAAAATATTAAAAATTTTACAAGAAATATGTATATATTTACATATATCAACTTTTATAGATTTATGGACCAATATTTCTCTTATAGTACTAATATTGACCCCTAAAATCTAAAAACCCCATTATCATAGTAATTGTTAAAACAGGTGAACGTGGGTTAATACAAATAGATAAATTCCAAAACTTATGAAAACTTGTAAAAACATTATCAGATGATTGGATTAAATTAAAAACTCATATTATCATATAATTATTTTATTTTGAGACATGTATCGTGAAAATAATTTTATATTAATTACATATTTTATGTTATTTCTATAGTTCCCCTTCCCTCACATATAATATAGGACCTACTCTATTATTTTTATCACAAAAATAAAAAATTTTATATTAGAAAATAACTAAACAAATACCTTCTGAAAATCCAAACCCATCTTATAGTGGACTAATTTTTGTAATAATACCGACCTTAGAGTGTTTATGTTGCAATGAAAATTATGTTTTCTAAAGAAGAGGTATAATATTTAATCGAATGTTTTTGTTTCATTTCTTCTTCTACATCCATATTAATTTATAAAAAAAATTAAATAACATAACCAGTTTATTCCATTTCCTAATTATATATTATGATAATTTAATCACCAACTCCAATGAATATTACATTATATGTGAAACAAAAATATCATTGGTATGTACAGTGGACTACCACCTCACGAATTGATGTAATTAACTTTCCATTAAGGGCACTCACTAATAGTTTTATTTGAAGGATTTAATATGTAAATTTTTTTATTTATGATACTATTAAGTTTATATAATAGTAAATTTTTATTTAACATTATTTTCATTCCATCCATAAAAAATATAAATAATGTTCATTCGAACGTATGGCCAAATGTCTACATGAATTTTGTAATTATTTTATTATGTATACATTTTATAGATAATAGTATATATATGTGTGTAATATACATTATATTAATACAATGGTTAATAATATAGATGTCACTTATCCATTATCAATGATTAATGGATGATACTTACGAACCAAAACATGCATTCAAAATGAATAAGTCATGAGTTAGAATAATGACTTTAGTAAATACTTGTTAATAATCATGTGGTAAGATATTATAATATAATAATATATATATATATATATATATATATCTGTGTGTGTTTTTTTTATTGTAAAAAATTTATAATAAATCTATATTTATTATACATGATTTTTTAAGACATACAACGAAATACGAGTCTTATGGTAAGGGATCTCTTTGTACCACCATTTTTATTTAATTAGTGATTTATCTCTCTATAAAACACTTTATATCTCTATTTTTTGTTATGTAATTATTATATATTCTATATATAATTCACTTAAATAAATACCTATCTCATTATACCTTCATTTGATGGGTAATACATTCAAAATATTAATTTCCCTAATTCCTTCTTCAAAATTAAAAAAGATTAAGTAGAACTTTTCTATACATTAATCATTTTATACAAATATCATCTAATTTTTTGTTAAATAATAAAAAAATAATTCTGAAATTTATTATTATTTACTCAGATATGAACATAATTAATATTTACTTCATTATTCTCTTTGTAATAATTATGAAATTTTCATTGATTATGACATGAGGCAAGATTATTCAACCCATTTAATTCTATAGATAATTCTTATTATTATGCCTTTAAATCGATTTATTTTTTTAGAAAAAATAACCACGAACATGTTATGATTGTTGCACCGAGACAGTGATCTAATTCATTGGGTAATGGTTTTCTTCTCTTGAGAAATTATGTTGGGTATTAGGGAGTAAACCTAATCCATGATGGGACTATGTCTCCCATGTGATGTTTTCCTGGTAGTTAGCCTTGAATAATGATTTTGTCTTGTTTTTTGTTTCTTACACAATTATTATGTTTCCATGATCTTATGATACCATGTTATTATCCTATACTATTACTCAAAATACTTCTATTTTATGGTATGATGATATATATTTGACTAAAATGTTATGATTCATTATCATGTTTTTATACAAAAAGGGATTTTTAGCTCAACCATTTTGTCTATATATTCCATAGGTTTTACCACGTAGTTTTTTTGAGATCAAAGAGATTTAAGTGCTTATTATATAGATTAAAATAAAGATGTATTATTTTCTTGTTAATTTTTATGTACCCAGTATTTCAGAGACAGTAGGCATTTCGAACCATGTTTTGAATCTAATGGACATTTAGGGTAAAATTATTGTAATAATATGTGTAAAAGGATTGTTTCACTATAATACTCATTTTTTCATGGGTTTTCATGAATTGATTATTGTTGGAATTTTTAATTTTTTTTTATGTGAATCCTTTTCAAAAGGGAACGATACCCCTTTTTCTTTGATGGTTTAATTATGATATATTTAAGGATTTATTTCAAGTGGAACAAATATGCACTGATGAATTAAGGGAGGGGTCTTATATCTTCCTCTAATTAATTGGTTAAAAGTTTATATCTCATGATATTAGTATTCAAGAGTATGTTTTACTTTCTCTTATGTGTTGAAACTGATGGAGTGTCACATGAATGTAATTTATCATAATACTAATGTTTTCCATATTTTAAGGATTTCATTGTTTAATGTTAATTCTTATGTATATATTTTTATCTCATGGGTTTTATTTATTGACTCATATTTCCAAACATTGTTTATTCTTGTCTTATGTGGCGTAAGACTTATTCTGTGATTTACAATATATGGTCTACTAGGTATAAGTTTCTTATATATCTTTATTTTTCCCATATTCTCATTTGATGGTCACTTATGATAATTGATTATTATTACTTATTTTTACAAGTACAAAGAATTTGAGGACACTGATCTCTTATTTTTTCATTCCTTAGAAAATGAGTACAATAAAATTCTGAAATGATTATGAATTGTCTTTTGTGGAGAATTTGTGAGAGATGTTGACTTATTTTTATGGATGAAGTAGTTTCTTATATTTTTTAGAAAAAAAATCTATTTTACACAAATAACATGGGTTGTAATTTTTATATTTTAATCCTAACTCACTAAAAATATATACATTACAATTCCATTCAAATTTAAAAGATACAATATTTTGTAATTTAGTATGTTTATCAAAGAAATTGTGTTATGTAGGTTGTTTTTATCAATGGATCTAGGAGAGAGGTTTGGGGAACCTCACGAGGAATGCATGTTGTTTCCTTTTCATGTATCTATTGGGAAATACCTTATATAAATTATTATTTTAATATAAACACAATAATAAATTACATTAAAATATAAATAACATATATTTTTTATATTTTTATATAAATGATTATTTTAATTTATAACTATAATCATTTTAATTTATATATATATAAATATATTATTTTATTAATATATTTTTTTAGACATAATATTATTTTAGGTTGTTAGTGTAATTTGGTTAAATACCTTGGGGTGAATAAGTGTATGAAAAATATAAGAAATAACCCTTGGAATCTTGTTTCTTTGTTAATAAACACTCTTATATCCCCTTCCTATTGTAATTTACTTGAAAAAAAATGAAATCATGTATAAGACACATAAATTTAACATGTTTCACCCAAACTTGGATAAATTAAAGTAGAATACAACAGAAATGTTCCCTTCTAAAAAATCCACTAAAGTGACATACTATTACAAAGTTCAAAGAAGACTCACTATCCCTTCTAGTTTATAACTAATCCAAATACAAAATTTCACTAATCTATCAATAGAATTTTGGAAACTACTCATTTAGAAGATTTTTTCATTGATATTAAACACCATAGAATATATTAAATCTTTAATATTATATGAAACTCCAGTTTCTCTCAACAGTTGAAATACCCTTAATCTCATTGTGATTTCCTTACATAGATCCATTTGATGACCTTTTTTTGTTCTTCTTAAAATAATTTTTCACCCTTGATGAGATCATGTGCATCACATAGTAAGTTTTTTTTAAAATATAGTGCAGATGAATTACTTGGACGAGGGCCACCCAAACCGAGGGGGGTGAAGGGACAACATGACTGTCAGGACTGAAGGAGTTGGACCCAAATTAATGGATTGAAATTGAAAGGGCGCAATGACTATTCCAACTTACCCCAACTAATTAAGACATGGTCCTCCAAAAAATAAAATCTAAGGATCCTTGAGGAAACATATTGAAGGTTTCCAAGGTAATGAACCTATCTTCCAACATGGTTACCACTGACTGGGTTGAGGTTGTAGGTGAAGGAGGGTTGTGGGAAATTGTTATTCAATATGATGAATAAATTTTGGATGAATCTATCCAGATCAATTCCTTTGAAGAGGACAGTGATAATATGACTAAGTGATTGTTGTGTGTGGACACTAATAAGTTGCATACAAAGTGGATCAAAAAGAAATATTTTATTTTGGTAATAGGATTAAATGCTGGGATGTTAAATAAAGTGGAGTGCATACAAACATTGGGAAAGATAGCTTCTTTTTTTTGAGACCTTATGAAGGATTATCCGGATTTTGAGGTAAATGGACTTATTTGGAAATTACATAGGAATTATTCGTCTTAAAAAATTATATTATATATCAATGGATCGTATATATCTTATCTTGTTTAAATATTTATAGATTATACTCACATGTGTTATAACTTTCCCTTAAAAGTGATTCAAAATAAAAATAATATTCATGTCACATAGCATGGGTGCACGACAAACTCACTTTACATTGTAGACAACTGATGCCTTGTGAACAACCACTCATATTTTAGAAATGTGCCACATATGAAAACCTCTTATTCAAGTGGAGCATACATCATGATTTACCACATTTTCAAACTGAATTGATTTCTGAATATACCATTAAGAATAAATGAATTCTTCCTCTGTTTATTCTCTATAATCAATTTTTCTCTTCCTAATATAGTATTTATGGTTCCTTAATATAGGTAAAGAAACCCAAAATTAAAAATAATCACAATTATTAATTACTATTTTGTTAGATAACCTTCATCAAAAAATATATTCACTATGTGGTTCAGATATCATAAAATTCCGCTTGCGGTGGCCTTTATATCACTATATTTAACCAAAAACCAAAATTTTCCTTTGTTGTAGTCACTTACCTGCCACCTTTATATTTAAACAAAAAATATTCCCATATACTTCCTTTAATAAATAAAATTACATTTAATAAGTTTACATCATGGCCTCACATACATTCAATTTGGTTCTGATAGAAAGGATCATTTTCACTCATGTTTCCTTTGTCAAAAAAACTATGAGCTCCTTTAGTCGCTATCTGGCACACAAATATTTCTCTATGATAGTCCTTCCATTTCCATAAGAAACCAAATTTTTACGACCAAAAATATGAAAAATAGTTGGAAAATATTCCACTCTATACAACCAATATTCAACAACTAAGACATCATCACTTATTTTATATTTTTCATTCAATATAGATTTTCCCGAACCGACAGTTTGTATGCCATCATCATTTGAAAATTTAAAAAAACAATCATTTTCATTTTTTAAAAATGTAACTAGATCATTATTTTAGATAATATTGTATTTTCATCCAATAGCAAGGATCTATAAAGTATCATGATCAGATTCTTTAAGGGAAATATATGGAACCACCTCCTTCTCATCTCATTTATTTTTTATCCACATCATTGAAGTCATACCTATTGTAGACTGATATTCTTGATCATACATAGATAATGATGGAAAGGCTTAATCTTACAAAGTTGAAAATAAATTTTACATTTTCATCTCATTCAATGAATCTTTAATTTGCTATTTATAACCATTTTAGGTTTGCTTCCATACATTCCTCGACAATGTTGATGAGCAATAATTTTCTATGTGTTCGAATGTTATAGACTAGAAATAATGAAAATCAATATCCTTAATGGAATATTGAACTCTTTATAGCTTTATTTTCATTTCTTATTCATATGAATTCCATTTCACTATAGAAAATTTATTTTAGGAATGTACTATATTTTAAAAAAGTGACACATGATACACATTGAATTATAGTGAGTTATTATTATAATACTAATAGTTCAATTATTTATCTAAAAATTTTGATTCTGATTAATACATAAATTAAATTTTAACATCATAATGGTTGTTTTAATTCTCATATCAGTCGTAACATATTTCTCTTTGTGATCAATCCCTATACTAGTATTTTCAATCAAATATAACTATTTTTATGTTTTGGGGGAAAATTTTTCCCTACTTTTATCTTTTTAATTGCATGGGTTATTTTATTTCTCAATTTCATATTACTAGTTTAGTTTCTTTCATGATCTTATAATTATCATAGCAGGTCAACATAATCCTCTTAAAGTTATTTGGTATGACCTTTTTCTCTCTTAGTTAAAAATTATATCACCCTTTTTTGTTCTCCAACATTGATATTGTTCTGAATCTTCTTTTTTGAGTTATTTAGCATTTATTAATTAAGCTTATCAATTTCATCCATCAGCTCTGTCTTCCCTTCTACTTACTACTATTTATAGTGTTTTACATCATGAACCACTCTCTTTGAATTTTTTTATCTCAATATATCTTTCTCCTCAGAACCACTTCTAATTCAGACTAAAGACGAACCGTTTATTTGAATTCTCTTTCATAATTTTTTGTTTCCTACCTTATCATATAGTTACCTACAACATCGATGATAGAATTTTCCCCAATATCCTTGAATTCTTATATATATTCTACCTCATATTCTTTAAATATATAAATACATTATAAAATTATATTCTACTTCTTGAAGATATTTCTATTCACATATTTCTTACCTTTAACATTTTTGAAGACTTCTTCAGGGGAATTTCAACTTCATCCTCACAATAATATAATAATTAATTAGTGAACCATTATACAATATTTCCAATATTTTCACATCAAAATCATGATAGAGGATGTTTCTCCTTGAACATTCCTTTTCAAATTCACTTATTTGAGTTATAGAATGACTTGAACTTATCCATATCTTCATTATCTTAGTCATCTTGAATAGTGATCTTCTTCATGTTATTGAATTCCACATGTTTATAATTCCCTTTTTTATATAGAATCATTATCATAATTTCTCATATCATATGCATTAAGCGTATTGAGAAAACAATCCAATATGAGATCCTTTGGATCATTTTCTTCAATTATAGAGACATTTTGGTTTAGTTGTAGAGGTTATATTCTCCAGATTTGCGTAACGATATTTATATATTAATTTATTTTATTGACACCATACTTGTCTTCCAAAACCACATTCACCCAGTAAAACAATTCATCTATAGAATGATTGGGGTTCATTCTCACAACCTCAATTTTTTCAATAGAACATGTAATTTATCTTCTCTAACTTTTGAATCATCTTTTTAGATATTCAGTAGCTTTTCTCACACGACATGCATTGAATTATATGACATCGCCTTTGTATAGATTGTGTTAGTTAGGGATCTACTTAAGGAATTATTTCCATTAACATCATCATCCTATTTCTTATGTATGCTTCTTATAGAACTCTACAATCCATAATAATGGAAATACCAAACATCATGACTCTAAATACATCCACACTTAACGATCAGAGGTAGTGTTGCATCTGAATCTTTTATAACTGTAAATTTTCTCTATTTAAGATTGGAATATCCTTATGACTAACAATATCAACTAAAATAAATGAGATAGAAACACTGTTTTTTACTCTTTCATATGATAACAATTGTTATAATGACTAGGTTAAATACCATTAAAAAATATTCTCTCCCTATCCTAGAATAATCTATGAGCAAAAATGAAACCATTGATGAGACACATAAATTTAACTTGGTTTACCCACACTAGGATACTCAAAAGGATAATAAAAAAAGCATTCAACTATTGTACTAAATAATATAATGTCAATAGTTTTTACAAAGTTTAGAGAAGACTCATTTTCCATCCTAGTTTACAACTAATCACTCCTTAAATGAACACTACTCTTCTAACTAAAGTGTTCACAATTATTATATAGAAGTTTATTCCTTTGATCAAATATACTATGAATATTTTCATAGATTAGTGTCCCATAATTATTTTTCTTCACCCAATATATTAAATTCCCTTCACCACATGATGATTTCCTTGTCGATTACTCTTTTATAAAATGTTTTTATTCATCCATGACCTATGTTACACCTTTCATGAGATCCTCTGAGCCCCTTAGAATGTGTCAACTATGAAGTAAATTTAAATTGAAGATGGATAAAATATCATAAACCGAAAAAAAATTACATGAAATATCCCAGATAGTAAAACCACATTTTTAATTTGAGCATACTTCGTTAACAACCTCCTTTGAAAACTAAACTGATTCACAAACTACTTTCAAACATTCTGAAAATATTTCAGTGAATATTATTTCTAAAAGATTTAACTCTAAAAAATAAAGTGATTATGGGTATTTTATATATGTAATGATAATTGGAAAATCCAATAATCACAATTATGATTAACTAATTTGAGAATTAGTCTTCAGCACGAACTGCACTCGTTATATGGTTCACATATCCCAAAATTCCATGAGAGATTTTTTCCCACCATAGTTGTGATAGATTATATATTACTATATATATGTGTGTTAAATAATTAAATATATATATAATTTTATAAATTTATCAATATTATTATATTATATATATAGGGAAATCTAAAATTATTATAGATATATATTATGGTGTGGTGTGTTGGTGGTTTGTTATTATGTGATTTATTACAAGTTCATACCATGGGGGAATTGGATTTTATTATACTATCTAGGTGGAAAAGGGTATTTGATGTTTCCATGGGGCTAGAATATTGGTTGGTAGGGTGCGGGGTTTCACAACATTAATGCCAATAGTAGTTCATGTCTTCATCTCCAAGAGTAGTGTTGAGGGGGTAGGATACACCAAAGGATAATAATTCCTTAGGTGTATGTGACATGTGTTATTAGCTCAAGGAATCGAAATATAAAAATAAAGTTTGATAAAAAATGAATCTTTAAAACAAATTATTTTAAAAAATAAATACCCTCATTTTTTAAAACATTGTTATTATAATTATTTATTTAACTATGTTTTAAAATAATCAGATAAAACCCATGTGGATAATTTATTAGTATTTTATAACCTTACTATATTAGCGACATATCGTTTCACTACAATTTTTAAAATTATTATTCAATACATTATCGAATTATATAAACTTTCTTAATATAAAAATTAATGTATAATTAATTTTTTATAGTATGATATTGAATCCCAATGATATACAATTTTTGTAAATTTCACATCTCATTCGATGATATCCTAGGACTTTGTGATGTTTTACGATTAGAAATTCAGATGTTGAGGTGAATGCCTTATCATGATGGGTAAATTAAAAAATTGGACAGAAAATCGTTTAGATCAACCAATGAAAGACATATGGAAAAGATCAAAGTATTATGAACAATAGTGAAGCCTCATGATCGGCTAGAGAAAATCATATTACTGAGATAAATGTTATACAATTCCGGGAAAAATATTATAATATCACCTCAGAGTAATATACATGTTTCCTTTATCAATTTCAATTGTGTAACAATGAATAAAAATAGAATAATTTTAAAATTTACCTAATTTATTCAAAATTGAATAAAAATAATAAAACTCCAGATTTAATCCATTTTCTCTAAAAGGTATAAATTAATATTAAAATAAAATACTTTGATGATTGGATATAATATACAATTTGGTATGATTTAAAACATTGTTATTTAAAGTTAAATATATGAAATTTTTTTGATTTCCACTTTAAACACACTTAATAATATATCTTTTGGATAAGTGAACATGAACAAGATTAATAATGAATAAAATGACACTTTCCAATGTTAGATTTATTTTTAACATGATTGTTTTAATTCTCCTCATGCATCATAAATTTTCTTAATTTCATTTTTATCATTTAGTAAATTCAATTAATTTCCACATAATTTATTATCTCATGAACACAAATTCGTTTGATTAAATAAATATGTCACTCAAAACACATGTATGAATTCCATGAAATGATTTTTTTAATTATAAGATCAATAAAGGGTCACCATATGATTTATTTATTTCTTCATCCCTCCCTAATGAGTCATTGTTTCTATGGATAGCATTAAAGACATTAATATTAGTTCTATTAGTTATGGTCATTGGTTTCTATTTAGAAATTATAAAGAATACAAATAGTGTTGGTTATAAATAAAATATCAATGAATTATTTTAAAATTCCTTTGATATTTTATTCCACCCTTACTTCATCTTCAAGTAAAATTGATCCACTTTTCTAGATATTTAGTTGGATAAATAAATCCATTTTCTTCAGATGTAAAAATATTTTCCACTCTCTATTTACATTTTAATTTTTCAATATCTTTATTATATTCTTGAAGGATGATATATAATTTTAAATATTACTTTTTGTGTGTGAGATCAACCAAAATAATTATTAGAACATGTTTACCGTCATTTATTTTTTTTCTATGGAATCACTCTGAGCAAAATTAAATATTTATTTTTTCAAAAAACACATATGGAATACTTCACAAATGTTATCATCTCTAAGAAAATTTAAGTTTCCACCAAACTATATTTATAAAAAATCTAAAATTATTCTACTTTTTAGTCTATAATTTATAATTAAACATTCATTAAGTATGTAACCCATATTAGTCCCTTTTTAAACCTATTTTAACTTCAATTCATACCATTAATTTTGTTAATGACTGAATTTTTAGAGGATATAACAGTTTTTTTCTCTTTTTAATAGTTTTTAAACATCTATTCATATCCTTAGATGATATAAAGTACATATTCTTATCCTTACTATCATTAATTTATTTCACAAAAAAATTACATAAAATTTGTAACATTTCCCTTTTCAGTTCAAGAAGATTATGCAAAATATCTTTTTCTATATTAATTTATATATTAAAAATACTTGAATTCAACATATATCATGTATTAGTATCAAAATAATTGTAGATAAAGCTATTTTTCATGTAATTTTGTCGCATAAAAAAATAAATTATTGGATTCTAAAGAAAATATGGAATAAATTTCAATGTAAACATGAAAATTTAGTTAATATAATAGGATATTTCATTAAAATAAAGGCCTATATATGTTATATCACAAAGACATTGAACAATAATTCCTTTGGACTATATTAATAAAAAATTGGTTATTTAAGAATATCTTGGTCATATCAAAAGAGATGTAATTTCAATGAATTTATCAATGGTGGTTTATATTCCTCTATTGTAATTTAATTAAATAAATGATATTATGTCATAGAATGAGATTTTAAAATAATTGGTCTTTTCTTGAATTTCCCTATGATAGATTTTTGAAAAAGTATTGTTCAAATTGAAATATAAAAATTCCTTAATATTTTACAGTCATAAGTGAGTTTCAATTATGAAAAATATGTTCCAAAAATAACTCAAAAATTGAAAAATAAATATATTTTTTTGAATGGTGAATAAAAATTGTGAAGAGAAAATAAAAGATTTCAAAATCATAAACTAAATGTACTAAAAAATAGAGGTTACCTCCCCCCATACATAAATGATGTAATTTCTTTAATTCAATCAAAAATGGTTAAAAAGTAAAATCATGTCTTAAATGGAATCAAAGGAAATACAATAATAGTCAAGAAAAGGTATAACTAGATTGTTTTCATTGATAATCATGTTAATGGAGTGTGATATCATCCATGGGTTATTGGGGAAAATATTAATAGATTAGTTTCAACATCTTCCCTTTTATTGTAAATAGTTTCTTGTTTCTTTCCTTCAAAACCTACCTATCAACAGAAATATTTACATTAATTATAAAAAATGGTATTTCCTTTTTGGAATGATGTATACCTTGAATAATATTAAATCATGAGTTGCATAAAAACCAATTTTACTATTTATAGAATATGTTTTGTGGGATAAACCTTCCATTTTCCATTATAATCATTTCTTTGTAAATTATATAAATCTAATAATATTATCTTTTAATTAATTATATCTCCTTGAGAAAGAATTTCCTCACATTCCAATATTTATTTAGATCCAAATTGACATCACACATATCCCAATATTATTTTTTATAACTCAATATATAAATAAAAAAACATCCCATTAGTTATTATATATAAAATCACAATAATTGGTGTATTTTATCCTTTATTATAATCCCATAAGGTTTATTATAATCTTTATATATAATATTTCTTGTATTCAATTTAAAATTTTATCTAAAATTCATATGGTTTCCTAATTTGAATCTTTAAAATTATTATATATCTGTGTATGGTGTTTTATGTATTTCTTATGGTAAAATCTATATTTCATCATCAAGTCCCCAATTCTCCTTTTATAAATATAGAGTCGTTTTTAACTATTTATGTATTTTGGAACTCAAATCATATAAATGATGTATGATCTACAAAAATCACAAACAACTTTACCATCATCATGTTTACTATCCTTATCTTCCAACTATTTTGAATCATAATCTAAAACTAAAAGAAGGTAATGGTTTTTATATGACATGGTAAAGGGAACCTTAATTTACATTACATATATATAAATAAATTCTAAAACAATTGTTGGTATTTGGGATATTTCATATCATTTTGAAATATTTTAGTGTGATGACATTTTCCACGTTTAAAAAAATCTTGTATACCATTAAACAAAGTGTGAAAATATATTCCTTACTATATTGATTTATTTATCATTATTTAATATCTAATGTAGACTTGAAAATTGAGGGTGTGAAAAAATAAAAAATTTATTTTATTTCAATTATAATTAAACATTTCACTCTCGATTGATGATTAAAAAATTTCTACATATAAAGATATCCCCAAATGTTAAATTTTGTTTTGGATTTATGTCATTTAAATTTTTAATTCTAAAATTGGGATAGAAAAAAAAGAATTTACAAGATAATTGACCAATATATTATATCAGGACACTTCTCCTTCAACCAAATATAACTAGTCCACTATATTATGATCATTTATTGTGTCTTTGGATAAAATATTCACATTAAAAATTTTGGTTATCAGGATCTAGTGGCTGGAAACATGATTCACTATTTATTTCTTGTCTTAATTATCTAAATTTAATTTATTAACTGACATCATGAAACCCATCTTTATACAGTTTCATTATCCATTATTTATCAAGAACCTAATATCTATGTGATCTTAAAATATTGAACTATTAGTTCACATAAAAAAATTTGAATGTTTATAAATAAAATATAAATAAAAGTATTTTAAATGTCTTCATGTAGTTGAGTGAGATAAAATCTAAGTTCCACGATGAATATAAAATAACATTAGATTTTCCTTCAATATTTTGTTATTTTTTTTCTCTAATGTTTTTTCAGAATCACCAAAAAATAGATCAAAATTGTGTTCCATGTTGTTGGGATACATCACAAGTGGGATGATTAATTTTTCTCGAACTCATAAGATACATCAATAAACCCTACATTAAAATATAACTCTACTTTATTCAAAAGTGATTGGGAAATAAATAGAGAAATTTATTTAAAAGCTATTATATACATCCATAAAAACACATAAAATCCTAGAAAATATCAAGAATATTTTTCACATGTTTCTCCAGAAAATGATTTTTTCACATCAATTTTTTTCTTATACATATAATCCGCTCATTTTAAAATGAGATCCCCAAGTTCTATTCCACTTTCCTCTATGAAAATACTCATAATAAATTTACGAACAATGTAATTCTAATTAATGTTTTCAAAAAAATTCAAAAAATTTCAACAAATGTTTAAATGATAAAAAAATAGTAATATCATCCAAAGATATCATTAGGAGTTTCCTTAAGTGTTCATAAAATATAAATATGGTTCTCCTCTAAAATATACTACAAAAATTACATAATCCCAATAGAATTCATTTATAATGAATGGTTCCAAATATAAAAGAAATAGTTGGATTCTATTAACCCCATTTGAAAATATTCGCTTAAAATTGGCTTAAAACCCATATTAAAATTAGTAATGAGTTTTCATTACCACTTCCTAATAAGTTGGGAATTACCCTAAAATAAGAATAGTCTGTGATGATATTTAGGGGTGTATGCTTGGAAAATCTACTATACTCAATAAATTTTTTATCCAAATGTTTCATTAAAATTTATATCAATTTTTGGTCTTGGTTTTGGCTAATTTTTTCATAAATTAAGAATATTAAATTTTCTCCTCAAATAATATATATATATATGCATTAATTAAGTGGGAAGGGGGATTAATCATGATTTGGGGTCTGTTTTAGTGATAAACCTAAATTTCAGTTCCTCGCATAAAATTATTTGATATATTATTTAATACATGATATATAAACTACTTCAATATTAAATAACAATTTGTATCAATCAAATAAGTTATAATTTATGTCTTCCACTATTTTGATTTTTTTCAATATTGATGAATTTCTTCAACTCATATGGAATTTGTAAGAATATTTTTTTTATTTGGATATATTATCAGTTTATACAGCGAGATAATCAATTGGTTTAGATACATTAACGTGGAATAGTGTAAGTAAATATTTATCTTTTGAAGGGTGCCTTAAGGATTCAAAAATGGTGAAGTGGATAGGGATTTCCCCAAAAGAAATACTGAGTATTCTATCATGGACATTGATGATAGTATTAGGTGACTTTATTAAGGGTGAAATAATAATAATGGTAAATTAAAACAAGATCCAATCTTAATCAATGTTTAATAAATAAAATTAAACTAAGATAATCATATCATATACACTCACAAATATATCTTATATGACTCATATTGTAAAAGAAGAAAATATTTTTTATATTTCTATAGGAACTCTAGTTGGATTCAATTCTATGATATGAATGGATGTAAAAAATTATGCATTATAGTTGTGGAATTCCCTTATAAATAAAAATCATTTAAAAAAGATATAGGTCTAACGGTGAACAGTATAAAAGTGTAATTGTATATTGAATTTTCCTTGGTAAATGTAGTTCTCTTAATATTAAAAAAAACAATTCCCAAAGAAATACCTTTAATCATTTAGTCCATATTTTATTATGAATTTTTTTGAAATAATGTAATACATATGATTTGTTTGAGAACATCCCACAGAAGAATATTGATCTCAAGTTTTTAGAATTCTCTATAAATTTAGATTGAAGTATATGTTGTTTTATTTTGTAGTATTTGACCACAGTTGAGTGAGAATAATGTTTTAGGTCTATCATATCAATTTTCAAACATGGAAACGGTGTTTCTGGTCTCTTATTTGTTTTCTCACCCATATCCTATACATTAGGTGGATGGACATTAAGAATTTTCCAAAAAATTCTATCTTTCTTTTCATTTGATTGTGGTGGGATTTTATCAGTTTCAAGAGGTGAAGGGGGTTGAATCTCGTTGCCACGTTTTGTATCTAACGCACTAACAATATCTTTAGGGTTATTGAATTATTGAGATATTAATTTTTCAATGTTTTTTGAAAAAGATTTTCTCTACAATACTTAGATGTTTCATAAATTTTTTCACTTGATTCATCATCATATTATCCTCAGTTTATTTTTTCTACCACAAAAGTGTTAGTGAATCAACCGTTGATTTTTCGAAGGACCTATTTTGTTGCAATATAGGGGGTTGTTGTTAATAAGGTTGTGTATAAGGATGGTTAAAAGTCTTATGAAAGGGTAGTGGGTTTTAAATACATTTTGTTGGTAGAATGTTGAATGTTGGTACTATAAATTTATGAAATGTGGTTTGGATGATTCTATAAATGGATAAACCAATATTATACATTCGTATGTCATATTGATATTTGATGTTTTTAGAGTTTACATGCATGAAATGATGTTTCAAAAATCTACAATTATTGTATCTCAACTCATTTACCAATCAATTGATGAGAAGATGATCATAAACTACAAAACATAGCTGATTTTATAAACTCACAAATTTTCATTAAAAAATATATCCACAAAATAGTTAGTCCATCATGTTTGGATCATAATAATGGGGGTGAATAAACTTTTCCTATATCATGAATTCATCATTTTTATACCACAATGCTAAATTATTATGAAAACTAATAAATCATCATATCAGTCACATTAGATTTTTTTTGAAGAAGGTGGTGCCTGGTGAGAAAACGAAGGCATACTAATTTTATAAAAAAAGAGGTTACAAGAGTATAAAAGATGGAAACATATTACAATATTGGTTTTGAAAGGGATTTAGATTAGTAGGAAGATCATCAATATAGGTAATATCTTTGTTAACCCATTTGTTCACATGGTCAATAGTAACCATTTTAGCTTCACGATATATATGAGTGATTTTTTAGTTGATGTTGAGAAGAGTGCAGTTTTAGCCCATCCAGCGGGTGGTGATCGGCCACACAAGATGTATCACACCATCTCAAATTTCGTTCAAAATAGTGGTCAAGTCTATCTCAATCCAAATGTTTCTCCAACTATGTTGTTTGGAAAGAGAAACGGCCTGAATCATACTCATCATATGAGGTTCCGGTGAAGAGTCAATACCACAACTACCATAAAAGAATCCAAGGATCTGACCATCATGATTCCTAATGATTTCACCACAATACAGAGGGCCCAGATTTCCTTTGGAAGCACTATCCACATTAACTTTAACCCAACCAAGTAGAGGGGATCAACCAAAGTCTTTAAAAGTGTAGAAAGGATGGTACTAATTTCCATCAATACAGAGATGTTGTAGAATGAAAAGTCATGCACCGTGTTGTTTTAGTGCCTCTTTTGAAACAAAGTAGCCTCATGCATGGCAATGAGAATCAGCATTCACCATGCATTATGACTGAATGAGCAATTATTATGAATAAGATAATTTCTATCATATCATATCACGTGGTGAAGCTTAGAGATAGTAGAAAGGAAAATTTATTTAATCTACTAAGAATTCTCTATAACTGTGCATCTCTTTAATTGAGATTTTCCAAAGTCAGGTATCAAACACCTATAGTCAAAAATGTAAAAAATATATTTTCATAGAGCAGAAGTAGTGGAACAAGAAATAAAGAGATTGTATCTTCTATGTGTTGTTTATAGAGACAAAATTTATAATAGAGCTGAATACCATATGATTGAAGGCAATTATCTATTGGGATTATGTTGTGAGAAATTAGTCGGATAAGATTAAATTTCAAGGGTTTTATACAAGGTATTTCAAAGAGATTTATCCACCCAAAATCAATTTAAAAGTTAGAAAGATAGTTGTTTAAATTTTTTTTTGGAATCAAGAATGACATTGTTATTTGGTTCCTAGACTAAGAAGTCATCATTGATAGAGAAATAATAGGTATCAAACACATTCATGACGGTGTTAGGAAGATGTTCATTTTGGGAGTAGAGGACATCTCTGATAGAGAGTTTTGTATTCTTAGGACTTTGTTCAAGTGAAATTTCATAGATTAATGGAGTGTCAGTCTAGTTATCCAACCAAAAAATCATTGAGGAGTCTCTAGAGACCATCCACTTTGAATTATTCATAATGGAAGAAAAAGATTGTTTTATAAATGTCCAGATGGAGGAGGGAAGAAAAGATTAGTAACATTTCTTGTCTTTTTCAAGATATCTATTTTTAAAGAAGATAGTTGAATTAGATTTATTATGCATAATATCCCAATTGAGTCTTGGTTGAATAGACTCATTAAAGTGTTTTAGATTTTTAATGTTAATGCCTCCTTTATCAATATATTTTCTACAAGTTAACCAAGGTATGGTGACAAGTTTTCCTTCCACCTTTCTACCTATCCAAACCAAATTTTTGATAGTGTTATTTACATTTTTAATAAGTCCAATAGGCCACCTTTAGAACATAATAGAGTAAACCATTTTAGAGACAATAGTAGATTTAACAAGACAGATTCATCATACCATAGAATGAGATTTTCCCTTCTAAGAAGAAAGTCGATTTATAACTTCATTATTAATTTTAGAGAAATAAGAAGGTTTTGGTCTTCCCCAAGAGATGGTAACACCTAGGTATTTTAATTTAGGAGATCCCTCATTTATATCTAAGTCACTTATAATGCAACATTTTCTATTAGGGAGAAATTTTTTCCCAAATAAGACAGAAGATTTGATCCAGCAATTCTCCTACCCATATATCTCCTCATAATGAGAATGTGATTTTTTGAGGTTTTAGATGTTTCTTTCATCACCTTAAAAAAATAATGATATCATCAACATACAATAGGTGAGTGGGAGAAATCAAATTTCGTGAAATATCAATGGACATGAGTTTGTTTTGATCAACAATAAAAGTGATCAAACAGCTAATATAATCCTCCACAATAGAGAAAAGGATAGTAGAAAGAGGATCTCCCTATCTTACACTTTTTGTGCATTTGAAGTACCAAATGGGGGAACCGTTGATTAGAATGGAAATGGAATTCGAATTAAATAAGGTTCTGATAGTATAGATAAAGGCTTTACTAAAACCAAAAGATTGAAGAATTTTGGAAATAAAACTATATTCCATGGTATCAAAGGATTTTTTACATTCAATTTTAATAGAAATATTACCAACTATATTGGAATTTTTTAAGTGGTAAAACACTTTGAAGCAAGAAAAATGAAATTTTGGATGGATCTATTCTTGATAAACCCAAATTGATTCCATGAGACAATTTTTTCAGTGATGGATGAAAGCCTATCAACTATTATTTTCATGATGATTTCATAAAGGGTGTTGATGATAGAAACGGGCCTAAACTAGTGGATCTCAGATGAATTGTCATCTTTTGGGATTAGAGAGAGAAATTGGGAATTTAGGCTTTGAGGAAGAACACTGTTGGAGAAGAAAAATTTGAGAAACTTTCAAACCTAAAATTTAATAATATCCCAGTAGTGCTAAAAGAAACCATTATTAAATCCATCAGATCCATGTGTACTATTAGAATTAAAACTATGGACAATATCATTAATTTCATGATCTAGAGGAGTGTTAAGAGGAATGATGTTATCTTCATCACTGACCACCATCGAAATTATATAAGGAAAGATGTCCTTGTTGTTATTAGGGCCATTAAAGATAGATTCAAAATAAGAGACAATATTATAAGAAATTTCATATTCAATGTCTAGGATGTTTTCTCCATATTTTTAAGAGGCAAGAGGCCTACAAACATTTCGACCTCTTTATAGGGAGTTATAGAACATAGTATTTCTATCACCATCAGAAATCAATTTAACTTTGAGGACTTTCTTCCTCATATTCTCCTTAAATATGTGAAATGAGTTGAGCTTTATTTAAGTGTTGATTTCTTGGTTTGGATCAATGATAAAATCAAAGATAATGCCATGGTTTTGGAGTTGATTGAGCTCATTATCAATGAGGGGATATCCTTGTGGGTTTGTCTAGTATATAAGAAACACCATCATTTGAGTATCTATTTAAGATAATTTACTTCGTCATAGTAGGAAAATTCATCTTTGAAATGTGTCATGGAAAGCCAAAAAGTTTTAATGATGTCAGTGCATTCAGTGTTAGTGAATCAAGCCTTATTAAATCTAAAAGGAATATGATTTTTCCTTATGTCATTGGAGATAATGACCAAAATAGGATGGTGATCATATTAGATCTTGTGAAGTGTAATGCAAGTAATAGAGTTCTAAAAATCTAAAGTAGGAATATCCATAAAGAGTCTATCTAGTTTTGAGGCCATTCCCCTATTGCAATGCTTCCTATACCATGTTTATTTGGCACCCGTAAGATCTATTTCAATGAGTTTATGTCTTTAATAATTGTTTTTAATTCTCTTGTGGAGATTGTATCCTATGAAGGACCAATTTTCTCATTTGAATTGAGTATAGAATTGAACTCTCCAATTACTATCCAGGGTGTGTTGATGTTAGTACCTAAATAAGTAAGATCATTATAGAGTGTCCTTCTATCTTGGTATATATTCTTGGCACAAACAAAGGAGAAAAAAAATATGTTCCTAAAAAAAATCACAGGTGAAGTCTGGCCCCGAGATGTTAAAAATACTGACATTCTGAATAGAACAATGTGAAAGGATCCATAGAGAATCATCCAAGGATGTGTTTTTTGTTTAAACCATAAAAGAACATCCATATTGACATAAGTGATGGAACATTGAAGAGAATTAGATTTTTGGTTCAGTAATATCAAATAACATAGGGAAATGAGTATTAACCATTATTTTTAACTCAAAAAAAGTGTCAGTGTTTGCAATACCCCGACAATTCCAAAAAATAATCTTCATTTGAACCAAAATTGGGAGTTAGAAGTCCTTTTTTGTGTTTATTGAACCCTTGTGCCTAGAAGATATTCTGGTCTGTTTAGTAGTATATGGTCTCTTGTTATTTTACTAAATTCATTTAGAAGCATTAGGTGGGCTGTTTGAACTACCTATTTTAATGATACCCTTCATAGGTGAGTCCATAGTGAATTTATTGGCATTACGGTCATCATCATGTTGAGTATTATTATTCACAACATTTACAAAAAAACACTAGCATCAAATGATTTAGATATACCTATTGATTTATTTTCAAAGTGAAAAGAAGTTGTACCTGAAATAGTTGCAGAAGATCTTACATGTTATGTGGTACCTGAGGATTTATCTCGTTCCTATCCAAAACCTGGAGGCAGTGTTGGTATGTCATCTAGGTTCATACGGATATGTTGAAAATCCATGTTATTTGAAGTCCCATCTATTTTCTCCTGCATTTTTGAGTCATCCAATCCTTGGGATATGTCTAGGGACAGGGTAGATTTTGCACCATCCATAGGTTTAAGTGATGATACTTTGGAAAGGGTATTGTCCATGCCAAATGGCAGCTCTAAGAATCCAATCAACATACCATTACCTAGGTCTGAACCCAAAATGGGTTTGCATTGACTCTTCTCAGAAGAATTCATATAATTCTTCTTGGAAACATGGATTATAACCACCAATTTTCACTAGATTATAAAGAAATAGAATGGTAAAAGAGTTGTCCATTGACAAAATTCATACCATTATTATTTTCACGATAAGAAAGTTTCATTTCCATACCTTTAGAGAAGTTAGAGGGATAAATTCCTATAGTCAATATTGGTATTGTAGGGTCTGATGGGATGTGCGGGCCACCAGATAGAATATTTGTGTAAACCCATGCAGTAGAGCTTGAATCCTTTCCCAAACCTAAATATGTGAGTAGGTGGCTACTAGATGGGGACTCATGTTGGTGTTTTGTTCCTGAATTGGTCAGTACACTAACAAGATGATCAGTGTCATTTCGATTTGTCTTACCTTCAGACATAATATTGATTGTGCTCAAGGGAGTTTCACCTAAATCAGAAGGATTAAAAGTAAAAGTACTAATGGGGTGTGAGGATACCTCACCTGTTTCCTTCTTCCCATGTTCGGTTTCTTCTTGTTTTTTAGATACCTTCATAACCGTGGATTCTAGTTCATTATTTAGGTGTTGACCTTTATTTTCATCTTCTACTACAAGATCATCCCATGATATATTTGAGGAGTTCACTATATTTATTGATTTATTAGTCTTCTTCAACCATACCTCAAGTTTTTAATGTTATCGGGATATCTGTGATGGTTGGGTTATAGTTTCTATTATTTTTCATTTTTTTAAATTCATTCTCCAGTGGTTGGACAACTTGTTTTTTAATCCCCTAACAGTTTTCTATAGTATGGCCATTAAGTTTACAAATTTCACAATATAGTGGATTTTTTCATATTCTATCTGAATTTAGGTTTTATATTCTTTTTCATTAAATCTTATTGAATTAGGAAGAGGGGAAGAAATATTGACCTCTACCATTACCCTCACAAAGATGGCCAAATCCACATTTAATGTTCTTTGTTCAATTTTCTAGGATAGTCCAATACAAGAAACAATGTCATTTTGGATTTTTGGTTTCCAAAAATACCAGTTTAATACATGAAATCAAACTCATATTTGGTCCATTGTATTCCTATTTTATTTTGGATTAAATACATAACCCCATTGTAAAATCCGAAACAATCCCGGCTTATGGGGGATGTTACCTATTTTCCGTACTCTATAAATGTCATTTTGAGAATTGAATATAATGTGAAAGTAACCACGGCCAATGGGAACCAATTTCCAATTAGATATACCCCAAAAATTTTCAATTATATGATTTAAATCTATTAGCGTTCAAGGTCGATCACAATTAAAGTATGAGACAAGGCCCATGATGGAGCATTTTCGAAGCAGTGCACGTTGTTGAAGCACTTTTGGATCTTCTTAAACCAAGTAACCACCATCTTTCAAAATATTGAATAGAGGAGTCATTATTTATAAAATATATTTTCTCAGATCTATGCCTTTATATACATCTAGGAAGGAGATACCTTTAGTTATACCTTTAACTGAATGGTTGGTAACTCCATCGTTTGATTTTCTTTCATTTTTCATAGCAACAGATCCTCTCCAATCATGATCTTGATTCCAGAAATGATGAGAGTCGAATCTCCCTAGTGCAAGAAACACATCAGCCATGAAAAAAAGGGAAAATGGTATTATATAACCCTAGTTTCTCACAATTTTAGAGAGATATGGTTTTCCATCTCTTTAAACCCCCTATGTTATCGATATTATTCATCGCATCATCAGTCACAATACATATACTAGTTATTTCTCTCTAATGCATCATCTAGATGTGACATCCATTAAACTCTAATCATTTTATAATAGTATTTGGTATAACAACAAAAATATTTGATGCACCTTGATGTATTGATTTGATCAACTAGAAAAAACATCTTAAACTTGTCCCAACATTAATAGAGTGTTTCTCCAGACGATTGGATGGTGGTATAGAATAATCCCTATATGTTTATTATTATAAAATTATGTAATTTTTTAATAATATGAATCTCTATAGGTCATATAAATCATGAAATTAACTTGTTTTCTAACTATAAAAAAAATCCCCTTGGCACCACCATATAGTGAGAAGTGGAATGCCTTCAACCTGACATGTTCCTCAGTTACTCCTCATTGATTCAATATTAAAAGAGTGAATGTAAATTCTATAATATTCCATTTTGGGAATGAAAATATGGATTTAGTTTAATCAATATAGTTTTTAATTGAAACCAATTTTTATTTTTTAATAATAATTTTATTATAAATATTTATGAATTGTGGTCTATTGATGATTCTAAGGATTATATGAGTATTTCAAAGCATGATGTAGAACTCATAATGAGCACTCAGAGTCTCCCTAATGTATCACAATAAAATATCCAAAAATTCATTTTCTATGTTCAAAATTTTATATCTTCTTAGAGAGGATATTTCTATCTCATCGACTAAAGAGAGAATTTGGTTCGTTAATGAAATAGTCATGAAATATTAAAATTATATTTTGAAACTTTATTTAAAGAAATAGAAAAATGTTTGGAAACTAAAACTTTATTGGGATATAGAAAAATATATCATTCCTTATATACATGTAAATGTGGTGTTAAAATAAGGTTTTATCCAAATTGGTTTTCTGAAAATTGGTTTTCATGTTTTTTTAGGTTCGTGAAAAGAGGAGTTTTTAAAATTGTTTGATATGAAAAAATAAAAAATAATGAAATTTACAGAAAATATTTTATGATGAATGTGATGTGTTTAGGGTAGTAAATCTATTTTTAATTCTAGAATATTCTTAAAAACAATTTTACATGTCATTGGATTAATTGAAAAATGAGTGTATTCTTAATTTTTTTTTAAATCAACTATATTTGGATTTTATAATAGAGACTAATATAGAATGGAATAATGATTGGTTGAACTCGTATCCGGTCTATGAAAGGTTATAGAAGATCTTTTGAAAGAATAAGGAAATACTCAATTGTGTATATTTATTATTTTAAATTTATAATTAACATTTTTATAATAATAATATTCCACAATTATCTACAGAATTACTACATAAAAGTATTGTTCCATTGTGAAAAGATGAATTAGGAAGATGGAGACTTAATATTATGAACCTAAGTAATAAATATTAAGAAATTTAAGAACATAAATCATAATTTCATTTATTGTATTGAACAACCACACCAACCAAATTCATTTAAATAAATAATTTTTTTCATTAGAAGAAATAGTCATGATTTCTAATAGATCCCCCACCTTCATCAATTAAAAATGTTCTACCACCCAATTTGAAGGGTAATAATAGTGGGTGAGGTTGAAGATGTCATTATAAAATAATAAATATGGACAATAAAATAAAATACAAAACAACAACAGTAAGAAACCTAATAATTCAAAACCCAATCCTTCTTCTTGGTCCTTGAATTCAATCTTCATCATATTTTCATAATTCTTTGAGAAATTAAAGAAATTTAAATCTCCATCCTTCATTTTCTCCCATGATATCTCTTATTCTCAATGATTTTAAAATTTTCCTAAAATCTTTATATTCCCTTATTTTATTTTAATAGAAATTTATTTTAAAAAATAATCTTTATGGATAATTCTGAATGGGTGTATTCATACTGTTGTGAAGGGTAGTAGATCTTATAAAGTTTGAATTTATAAAATTATTGTTTGATATACTATGGATTTGGGATGTATTATAAACATTAAATATGATATTGAGTTTATAGTTGTACCATATATGGTGTCGTGTGATGATTTCTAAAAGTTTCTTACAATCACCTTGAAAAGTTTATACAATGAGGGGAAAAGTCAAATGTACACTACAAAAATTATATAATCTTCCCAATTAATTAATATAATTAGGAGAAAAGTTTTGTTATTTGGATCAAAGTCTTACATTCTAGCCTCAAATTCATATAACATTTCAAAATTCATATGATTTACGTCAGAGTCATATGATTTCCTCCTTTTCTAATTTCATCCCAAAAAATATGAACCGCAATAGAAGCAACATACCTTTGTTTAATTTATTATATGCTGATAAAAGGGATCATAACTGAAAATATAATATATTTCGAAAATTTCTTATAAATATTATTAAAATAAGGATGTTTTTAAATAATGTCAAATTAAAAATTTTCGTGTAATTAATAAAAATCTAAATTAAATATAATTATATAACAAACTATCTCAATTAAATATTCCTTATCAAATAAATGAATATATCACACATTATCCAAATAATGAAAACTCCCACTATTATTTTAGATCCATGTATCAACCATTCCAACAATCTAAAAATTTTCATAATCAATAAGATGTAGGATGTGAAAATTCCCTCAGACATAATAATTAAATAAACTATTTTATTTTTCCACGTCAAAAATCTAAATATTCATGGCATTATACTCAATTAGGAAAGTAATATTACGGACCTGAAATGACTATGTTTTCTGAATGGGTTTCATCTCCCTTCATTATATCCCTAAACATCTTATTTGAATTCCATTTCTTCCCACAACACCAACATATAAAACAAAAACAAAATTCCTTATCTCATCTATTTCCACTTAATTTAAATAATGATATATGAATATCCCACTATATATATAATCCATATCATTCACGGTATGTATTAGAAATAAAAAATAAACTAAATTCCCCTCTTTTAATATCCTTAAAAGGAAGTAAATATCGTAAATAATTTAAAATCAATTTTATAGACCCCAAACAACATCACAAGACTATTATAATAGCTTAATAATATTTAGGTAATGAAAATAAAAAATATTGTATATATTACACACCATCTAGAATAATTACAATTATGCTAAATAACATGTGATATTTTTGAATAAATTAGCACGATCAATAGAAATTATTCATTTAATATTATTTAGATTGAATAAACATCAGATCTAGTACAAATTTTTTTACAATAAAAGGATTCCCATATATATTTTCATGAAAATTACTCAACCCATAAATATTCTTCTTCATATTGATGTAAAAACAATTATTTATTAATATAGGATACCCAACTCTTATAAAATATTGATTCAGGGACACCTAATTGGTTTGTTCTATATAAGTAGGCTTTAAACATATTGGATGAAAGTGTGTCTTCTTCTATTAAATATAATCCTTATTCTACATTATTATAGATCTGTTTTCAGGTCTATAAAACATATTTATATTTAATATTCATTATTCCACATCCATTGTTTAACATAATATAAAATCTATGATCTTCAAAAATATATCTCTAATACTATTTTATATGATAATATTGAGAGATCCAATGAAAATTGATTCCAAAATAAGGGTAAATTATTGAAAATTGAAGAAGAAAAATTAAAATAAGAAGTCATTGAATTATATTGATTAGATTGAATTCTTTTATCCTCGTATGGTAAAAATATTTTATTTTTAATATAAAATTACATTACCAAACTCTATCTAAACCCCTTTTCTCAAGGATGATATATTAATGTAAAAATTTTTACAGTAACACACACCTGTATTGAGAAATTTCCACAAAGTATCCCATTTCAGTACCATTCCCATGACAGTAATGTGCACACTACTATAGTTCCCAATCTAATAAGGTTCACATGACTTTATGACCATAGTTAGTAGAGTCCAAAAAGAAAAATATCATACATTATATGTTTCTAATTTATTTTAATGCCCGTACAACTCCTCTTGACCCCACCACATTGGTACAAACATGATATTAACTATACAGGTGTTCAATACAATCCATATTCACTTAATATTACACCAAGTAATTGATCAAGATCCACCATTTTGAAGAGTTATATTTATTCTCTTGATAATTATGCTCCCTAAGTATCTCTAATCCCATCAGAATAAAATTTTCATGTACGTAAATTATTTTTATGAATGAATAAAATATTAATAAAGGAACTGGAAATTGTAGAAACACTTAAATCCTAGATAAACCATGTTTTAAAACAAAAAATCACATATAATTAAAATTAATAACATAAATTTATACATTTCCATGATGAAATTCAATATAAATTTTTTTTAATAATTTATTTATACGAACCCATTTTATAGAAGAATTATAATCTATCCTTTATTGTGTATCAATGGACTCAAGTGAATCAACAAACATTAGGAAGAACACTCCTTTACTCTACAATATGATAGTGCATCTCATGTACAATAAGATAAAAATGATAGATTTAAGGAGAGTGGGATTCAGTACAGTTTTAATTTTGAACAATCTCTTAATGTATTGGTGGAATATAACTCCTTTTATATCCCTTGTACAGCCTATATTCAACAACTCATATATTCAAAATGTATATACAAATTCCTTATAGTTAAAATATTAATAACCCCTTTGATATGATATTTCTCCCACAAATTTCCGCTTATAAAACTTTTTATAAATGATAGACAATGTGTGATGTTTCACAGATGGTAATAGTTGTCATTCTAACATAGAAATAAATTAGACTATTCGCTACAATATTTCCAAGGCAGTATATCGTTAAAATTTTACAATGTCATCAGTAATGATATTATAAAAATATCATACCACATTCAATTATGTTATACCATATGATATATCATATAATCTCGTATGATATTTTCCATATATATATATATTAGTAAGGGAAAAAATCTCTCAATCTATCAATTTCACTAAAACATTATTGATATAGTCAAATTTCAATTTATATTTTTTCATATATAATAAAATGTTAAATCATATCTAAAAATCATTTTTGTATATTATACAAAACAACATTGGAAAACATCATCAATTTCATCTTTCATAATATCAGATATCCTAGGTTTTGAATACATATCCCAAAAAATTAACAATATACTCTAAAACACTTATATAGAATCTCATTACATTAAAATGAATCCCCATTTAGTTAACCATGAAGTGTGAGTTCCTAGGGATTTATAACAATGAGAATTAATATAATTTACTATATTTATAAATTTAAAAAATGATCTACTTATAGAAGTAAATTATAGATACTCAAGATACACAGGGATTTTGGCATGATCTCCATCATATACATGTATATGTATAAATTTTTCTACTAGATACATTATAGATTATAATTTGATTTCATATATTGTATTTTTTAAAAACATTAAATGAACGTGGGATGAAGTGTATTTCATTACCATATATCCAAATTATATGATTTTTATTTATTGAGTATATAATAACTAGGTCAATGAAGCCAACAAAAATTATTCTATTTTATAGAGGAGTGCCTCACATTCACATTACAATATATTTAAGATCATCATATGTATTAAAAAGGTATTTTTTTCACACTTCAATTTTTATTTCTATTTAGGGACTACATTTCATACTCACCATAGGGGATGAAAGATCCTATCACTATTAAGCACCAACTACAAAAATTATCTGAAACATATCCAGGGAACCCTTAGGTTGATAAGAATAAATGATTACTTATGAATGTTATCAAAATATGGAGATAATCATATTAGGTATATCATGAACCCCTTGTATTTGGGAAACTATATATAAACCAGACACTCCAAATGATTGAATGATATTGTTAGGGAAACATTATATTGTATACTTCATGGGTCATGCATTGTATATAATTTATTGTGTTCCATATTTGAAAAATCATTTTTCAAAAAAACCATTATATATATTCTATATTTAATATTTCATCACAACCTATTTTACCCCACGTAAAAATTTCATAGTGATAACTCAAAGTTATATATTATAAGGCCAATTATAATTTCAATTCATGATATATATACACAACCATCATAAATGAATGAAAAAGTTTATATTTTCTTTTTTATAAGATGATATACGTTATATCCTTAACCATTTTTTTAAGTACTTAAAAAAAAATATAAGTTAATTTATAACATATCAGATATTATAAATTTCCAAATTAACCATATGTTTACTAAAACATATAGTGTTTAATGAAAACCATTGCATATCTTTGTAATTCATTCCACATAACTTTATTACCACACAGTAAATACCTCACACTAAACACATTTATGAAAAACATATATTAGGAATACAATTTTAATTAACGGTTAGAATTAGGGATGATATCCATAATTTCTAACTCCTTGAATAAGTCCCCAAACTCCTTAAATTCCAAACATAAAACATTATGATCATAATGAATTAAGTTGATTCCTTAGATCATTTATATGTTCATAATCATCATTCTTGATACCAATTTAATAAAACTACTCCCATTAAGTTTATATTATAATGTTTTTCATTGTCAAGAATAATAATTTTTATTAAATTTCAATATATATTCATCCAAACACTATTTTAATAATTTATTACACACTATATCTTCATCATAATATATATAATATATATTAAAACACCTTTTTTCATGAAAAGAAAAATTATTTCCTCAAGTGATACTATTTAATAGTCACTCTATTTTTTCTACTTCAAATATAGAAATCTATGATTTTAGATTTTTTTTTGGAAATGATTTTTATTAATTAAAATATGTTATTGAAATGTAGTGTCATCACATCCATAATATTTCAATTGGCATAATTGATAAAAACTATTATCTTGAAAAAATCATTTTTATCTTTATATTATTTTAAAAACAACTTCTACAATCCAATGAATCATATAAAATGTGTATAATCCTTATCTCTATTATCATATATGATGGATAAAATGTAAATATACATTGTTAATATAAAAAATTATAGGTTTGATAAAATTCATTTTCAGTCAATTCCATAATTCAAAGGACCTTTTATTAATTATTTTAATATAAACTAAAATGTTTGATAATTCATTTTTTGAATTTGAAATGATGTATATTATAAATTAAAAAAATGATCAGTATTAAACCCCCTTTAAAATGGAAGATTTTATTTCAATAAAATCATCACCTTGAATAGATATTCCATGTAGTTTCTCATAAATAATTAGATATTGAAAATCATTCCATCTTATGGAATCATAAATCTCCTACATGAAACCTTATATTAGGTTTTTGTTTCCATAATTATCTAATAAATGTCTCATTGTTGGACTCTCAAACAAATTTTTCTTATTATAATTTTATCTTTTACCTAATGGATTATTAAGGATCTTCTAATGATCATATAAAAAGATATAATTCATTTAAAATTCCCAATGATTATAAAAAAACCATTATAAATATAATAAAATAATATACACGTTGAAAATGTACTGATATCCGTGACTGATGAACTAAAAGTAGATTTAATGATCATTATCACCCAAATATATCTAATTAACACTCATCTATACAAGGATTACACTAACCACTATGATCATTGTTCTTAATAAGAGGACCCCCAAAACCCCTTGGTTTTCTAGTAACTATTTCATTAAGAAGAATGGTGTATTTCTGGGAAGAGTGTGCTTCAAACATAACATTGAAGAATCATAAATAACCCAAAAATGGATCATATATATATATATATATATATTGGGTCAATTAATTTAATTAACGGTTTCATGAATCAATTTACATCTAATAGAAATAGTCACACGTTACCTAAAATTCATTTCCCCTGGGATCTCATAATTTTATGAATCATTCAAATTATTATCGGTAATCATTTATATATTAATCCATTGACACATAACCAATGTTAAACTATGTTGGAGTAATGGTAGAATCCATTCACTCAATACCATAATCATATAAAAAAATTTATTTTGGAATCAAAACCCTTATAAGATATCATGATATAATATTCTATGATATGTATAACGTTCATATCACATGCTACAACTCAAGGTATATCATAAAATAAAAAATATATATTTTAATTCATTTACAACATTCTCCCACCTTTTTCAAAATCATATAAAGATTTCATATGAGACTTAAGAACTCATTGTGAATTCATCCAAATACATTTGGATATGTTATATAAAACACTCTTCATTCAACAAATGTCATTCTCATCATACGTCATAATGGTGTGATGTAATGGGTATTCTTTGCGTGGAGAAAAAAATTTACTACGATTTAAATGATATAAGAATGGTAGGCCACATGAAAAACATCAATGATACTAATGCAATAAAGGATTCTATGTGATCTAGATCAATCATACTCATATCTTTATATTAATGTTTCCACCACAATGTGTATCATATACATCATATATATACCTATATTATAGTTTCATCCATGGAATAAAGTGACCACATACATGGGATATGAAAATTTTATATATTTTATCACATATATTCATTATTATATGAAATAGACTAATTATGTTGATGAATACATCCCAGGTCATAGATTTAGAAGATGATAACATTGAATTTACTCTCTGAAGGTATCTTATCACTTAACATGTCCTTCAATTTAGCACAACAATACATTTACTCATTTTATTTCAATTGATGTCCAAAATTCTTTTTCTCATTTAATGATTTGAAAAATTCAATATTGGATGTGCTCCAACTGATGAAATGACCAGTAAAAAATAAAATTAACCCATATTGACCAAGATTAAATGCCTACATAAGAAAAATATCAAAGTATATAGATTATTAGGCTAGGTAGCTTGAAAAAATAGGTATTGGGGATTCCTAATAATTATAGAACCCTATGAATAACATTGATCATATGATATTCCATGTGATATACATCGATGGGTTAGTCAAAATAATATATGTCCACTTATTATCTCCGGAGACTATTTTTGTATTTCATATAAAAATATTTATATTTAGTGTCATATTTGTCCCATGATAATTAGATTATATCACTAAGTCCTATAATTATTTATGATTATCATCAATTATGGATAACTCAATGTCTTACATTGAGGGGATATTATCATTCTAATGTTCATTTAATATAATTGATTCATAAATGAATGAATTATGAATATATAGTTCATTCAATATTAATTCATGATAAGTTTTATACCCAATAAATCTAAAATATCACGTAACTTCTTCCAAGAGATTTTACATTTTATTCATTCCTTTTTAATAAAAAATGGTTTTTTCAATAGAACTAATTAAATTTCTTCAACAACCACCTAATAGATCATTACCTGAATTACTAAAAAATACCTTGAATGGGAGGGGACATGATAAAGATGAGTTTTTCCATTTGGTGAGATAGGGATTCCCTGACCAGATTAATAACTTCATCATTTTCACATTAAAAAATTATTTCTCCCTCGATTATATGATCATGTAAATTTCTAATGATGAAATTCTTAATCTAAATATCTTTTTTTCTAGAAACTGATGAAATTATGTACTCTATGTATATATTCAAGTATAATAGGCTTGATTTCTGAAAAATATTATTAATAATAGCTCACTAATATTAGAAAAACCATGAATCCATATTATGATATCATAAGATCATTATTAGATTGAAAACTTACATCAGTTAACATTTACAGCAGTATAATCCTCTTCTATAGAGAATAAAAAAATATCTAAAATTCATTATAAATAAATAGTGATGTTATTCACATCAATATAGTGACTCTCACAAGGAATGGATTAGTATCTTATTATTCTTCTCAATGCTTATGTGACACAATGTTGAGTAAACATTATAAAAGAGATTGTAGATCCAACAAAGGATGCATACAAAATCCTATACACTCTTTCAAACCCCATAGAATAATCATGAATCACTATAATATTTATTCCATATGACATTTTTAAATTACCATAATGATGTTAACTACGCTAAAAAACATTACTACATTTCCAATATTTTTTGGATATTAATTAATTAGAATCATATATCTATATCCATTGATAATCCAACATAGTATACAGGAAAATTCACCCATGCGTTTCAGGAAAAATAATTTACAATACTACATATTTATAGGGTGTAAAATACAAAAAAAATTTATGATACTAAATTTTTATTATATATATAGTTTAACAAATACAACCATACTCCCTTTAGTTCTCTAAAATATTAATTAATCATCTAAATTTTTAATGAATCAAAAATCATTAATTAAATCAAAAACCATGATATTACAATGCTTATAATATCTTCTCAATCCAATAATGAATCCTTTAAGATTAATTAACATAGATGAATCATTTGTAACTTCAATACCATATGGTTTTGTTATATACAAAACCGACGCCAAATTCCCTTCAAGTAAAATGGATTTTATTTATATTTGTTATATGTAATAATAATCATGATTTTTTACTATATGAAATTTCTAAATGGAATTTATCATTCAAATAAGTGGAATGATATCTTTATAATCAACTCCAAGAACTTGTTTATAGATATTTTTCTCACAATTAAAACCGAACGTTTAGACACTCTTGAATCAGTAAAATAATTTTATTGACAAACACATTTAGAAAATGTGATACACATCCTATGGTGTATCAGGTAAGTTCCTAGCATTTTCAGAGTACATTGTTTCTATTTCAGATTCCATACACTTTTTTCATCTCTTAGAATAAGAAGACTCATTATTAACTCATTAGTTATTATGTTCATCAAATAGGAACATTGCTTCTATATCTTTTTTCGTAGTAAACCCATATCTATTTGGTTGACGATGAATATTACCAATCATTAAAGGTTATTATGTTACATTACACTATTATTCTTCTAAAACCCTCTATGAGACCTGCTCAAATTATCTCTATGGAATAATTTATATTTATATTCCTAGGTGTTATAAAAGTTTTTATTTTGCCACACTGACCCCACAATTATAAAAATTCTTCTCAAGAAATATATATATTTAATCGACACACACATATTTTAATTTAACATATGAAAACAATTTCCTAATTCTACCATATAAAAAATCACTAATAAGAATTTGTCTGATATATATTAAAATTTACCAGAACTTGATCATTTTATGAGTGCTTCATAATAGTAAATCATCATAAAATAAATATAATGATATTTTATTGTCTATATATGGTTAATAAAACACTAGTATAAGGAAAATATATACGTAAGGATATAATAGTCTACAAATAATATACCCATAATGAAATAAGATTCTCAATCTGACTCATATTTGATCAAAACTCATCCAAAATGGTATTTTTCCTCCTCTCAAACACATCATTATATAATAATGATCAATGTGGAGTGAGTTTTGCTAAAATTCCATAATCAATTTGATTATCAAGAAAATATTGGATCATGTAGCTGCCACCCTCATATGGTTAATGAATCATAATACATTTTACTAGTTTATTTTTCACTTAATTATCAATCTATTTGAACTATTGAAAAATTTAAACATATGACTCATCAGTAATGAATAACCATATCGTCTAAATACAATAGTTTAGGTAATGAAGTACCAAAAGACACAACATTCCTATGTACTAATTATTCAACACACATCACAACGTATAATATATAATAGTCTACTACCCCTATCATATTTTACACTATTAGGTGATGTATCCATTATTTCTAATAAAGAATGTTCATAGTTATCAAATGATTCACAAAAAAATTATTCCAAAAATACATCCCTCGGGTGTATTTTAATGTGTGTTTCATTTATATTTACAATGGGATAATTCTAATGGAATCTGAGACTAGAATCATCCTTATCCCACATCTTTTGATAATTATTGACATGATTCTGAGTAAATATAATTTATTAAAATATTATCACATCCCAATTATCATAAATTGTTTCATTCAAATATATAGAACAACTCTCATTATTAACAATAAATTAAAACCTCATATTTTATAAACAATATACAAAAGTAAAAAATCCTATTTATGATAGGTATGTCAAAACAATTTCCTAATTATAGAACTAATAAACATGGTAGATTTATATCATAAGTTATATCCTCCAATATAGAATCTATTTATAAATTTCCAACTCATAGATCTTCTTCACCATTTTTTAATTCTCTCATATATTAGTGTTTATTTTTATCCAGACAAATGTGTAATGTAGACGTGAAATCTAATTCCGAGGATTCAGTTTTCTAGAAATTGATTTATATAATATTCGCATTTTTTTCTTATACTTATTCAGATTGAGAGAACTTCTCATCCATATAGACCAATATAGAACAATATTATAGTTCATACCTATATGATATATCCAAAGGATAAACATGATATTTCCCATAATCTTTAAAAGATATATATATATATATATATGATTGAGTTTAATGTTTTATATCTATTAATCATGGTATATTAATTATATATGTCCATGACGGGTACATGGAACTAAAACAACACACACAACCTTGGGAATATGAGGATATTCCATAACCCCATACAACAGTTGACTGACTCCATAGAAATCCTATTACATTGATTGAACCCTACTTACATCAAACCTATATCACCTCCCTTTGTCACTTCCTACAACACTTCCTTATTTTGTCTTTGTTTATGTCATAAATCACTCCAAGGGTGATTCTTGGATATGTATATTTACCTATTAGATATAGAGGTTGAAAGTGAGTACCACTCGACTGTGGATATTTCCACAAAGGTCAATTAATGAAAGAAATCTAACAAAAAATTATGACCCTATAAATTATAACCATCTCGTGAGACAAGAACAATATTTAACTATGTGATAGGTTTTTTTATATATTATTACATCTCAAAGATAATTATGTAATAAATAATTCCATTCATATCAAATATGCTCTGTTTATGAATGAGTGGAAATCCATTTTCCCAATAAACTTATAGATAAATTAAACATTATTCTTCTATAATCCTAATCCCACTTGGCTCTCCTGGCTAAGTGAAATTGAAATAAAATTTCAATAATAATAAAATAATACTATTATGGTCACCCAAAAATTTTATCATTATAAATGAAAATATAAGGGAACTCGACTTTATCATAACATTCCTGAATAGAAGGTTGATCTCATGAAAAGTGATGCTTTAGAGAGAATATGAAACATAGTATTTTAAAGGATTTATTTTAATGTTCAACCTATATATTATACATAAAAGTATTATTAAAATCCTAAATATTACATCCCATGTTGTATTTATTTTATAATGTTTTATTCTATTATATATTCATACATCTATCGATTTATATTTGGAATACATATTCCATCCACCAAATTTACATGTTCTAACCATATTAAAGTGTAACTATTTTATAAATCAATAATTCATTTTTCTCATAAAAAATATAATACAAAATGTTTTATTCTTACAAAAATGAATCCTATGAATAAGTAAAATGACGTTTTGATGTAATTGTTTATAATTATATGAAATTGATAATAATGAGATGAGTAAACCAAGATCCACATATACCAAAGACACATATTTATAGAATAAGGAATAAGCCTCCATGTATATGCGAAAAATAACCCAATGTCACTCAAACCTGGTATACTTTACTCACGAGAGATTCATAATTATGTTAATTATAATACCTAGTATGTATGAACTAATTAATTCATTGAATTAAATGTCATAACATTTATTTCAATCTGATGTAAGAGTAGATTAAAACTAAATCTTTTGTTTTTACACCAATATTTTAATGCATGGAATGAAAATTTATATGATGAAATTTGTCAAATTAATTAAATTATATGTAATATTAAAATTTTATAAACAATATATAAAGAATAACATTCATATCAATGAAGAAATAAATAAAATTATTATTTATTTTGTAATCATGAGATACTAATAAATACATTCAAAATATTATTTAGGAAATAAAATACTCATTTCATAATTCATAAAACTTATCATTTACAAAAAAAATTAAAAATAGTAAGAATGTTTATCCAAGATATTACACCATCTCATTGTAATATGAATCAGATTTTACAACTAATAAGTTTACGATGAATCATAATCAATGATAAAATTGATGTGTACACTTAGAAAATAATATATAGAAAAGGATAATATGCTTATATAAGAGGTGATACATATGTTAGATTATTTTTCCTTTAATGGAAGAAAACCTTCATATTGACTAAGGGAAACATAAGAGTTTTTTCATGCAAAGGAAATAATATTATGATTGGTAAAATCAAATGTATATGAAATTGTTTTCCTCTGGACTTATAATAATTTGAGATATATGTTATAATTCCTTTATGATTTAATATTATATGTTTTATGACCAAGTTTTTATTTTGATAATATGATATATTTTATCTCACTACAGGAAACTGAAAAAAACATAAGAATTAAATGTATCATTCCTTAAAATAAAAAGCAGTCATATTATTGAATAATGAAAAAAATGAATTATGATATACTATATCATAAATACAATTGATATAGTTGATGAAATTCAGTCATATAATATCAAATGATACAATATTTCCTCTGGAAGATTAATATAGGAATGTTATTTATGTAATAAAAAAGTTCACATATTTATCCATTAATGAATGGAGATTTGATACCATGGATGTGTCTTAAACCAACCCACTGGGGCCCACTTGGACAATGTAAGTCCATTCCAAAACTACCTCAAAGCCTCCCATTGGATAGGGGATGGTGACTTGTGTAGAAAATAATAATGAATGTGGGAGTCCAATTCCCATAGTACATTTACACAAACACCAAAACAGATCCATTCAAAATTGAATAGGAATAACGTTAAAATATGGTAACATCTAAAGTAAAAACCATTATTGTAATAATATCAATGGAATAAAAATTAATGCGAGTGAGTTGAAAAAAATGGAGTGGGGAAAAATAAATTCCATAGTATAAAATAACTCCCAATATGTCAGTAAGTAGAAAAGGCTAAGATAAGAATGAATAACTCCATATCTTTAATCCTTGACCATTGTTCGTGGTAAAATGCATTAGTGTATCTCTATGATCTTTTGAAATTATTGTCATCTTATCTATCATCTATATTAGACATGCCACATGCGAGCATATCCCATGTAGTGGTGAGGATGTAATTATCCAATGGAATACCCTTAAAATAGAAGTGGGAGTGATGGAATACATAAAAGATGTTGTTAGCTCAACCCAATAAAGCTTGTCAGCCGATATATGAGATAACCACCACAACAAAATCCCATACATGCTCAACAAGAATCCCAAATTAGAGACAAATGGGACCCCTATCTCCAAATTCTGGCTAAGAATAATGAGTCTACCTAAAACCCACAAAATGGACCATATCTAATTCCCATTATCTAATAGGTTTTTCCGAAGAACTAATCAAGTGGAGCCACACCTCTCCATAGTGACACATACTCTAGGTGGTACAATATCCTTATAAAGGGCCCATATTGTAATTTTTCCGGGGTTAACACTCTATGGGTAGAGAACTTATATCCTAGTACTTCATGGGGTACCACTCAGTTGGTAGAGAACTTACACCATAGTCTATCAGGGGTAATACTCATTAGATTGAGGACCCTTTCCCTAGTGAATTAGGAGGGTACCTCTCAGTAGATCGAGGAACCATGACCTATTATAGTAGGAGGGTTCCACTCAGTAAGAATATGATTCATGGCCTTCCATATTAGTAGGGTCCCACTCAATATTTATAGGACCCCTACCCTATCATTGTGAGATGATTAAACTATGTAATATTAAGACACATTCCCTAACATAGTGATATGGTTCCTCTCAATAGGTATATGACACATGCCCTGTCAGAACAGGAGTGTTACAATTTTTACGTAGAGTACACATGCCTTATCCTAGCTGGCGGGTGAAATTTTGTAGGTATATGAAACATACTAGATCATAACATGAGGGTGAAACTCAGTTGTCAGATAGAGGACCCAGGTCATCTCCCAGGATGAGGGATCCACTCAAATGGTAGATGGAGGACCCCAACCCCGACTCCATAGGAGGGGAGCCACTCTATGTATAGATAGAGGATCAATGTTTGTTTGAAATTAGATGTTGACACTCTATGGATAGATAGAGGACCCATTACCTACATCTATATAAGGGTTCCCCTCGAAGGATAAATAGATAACTCTTGCACTATCCCAGAAATAGGGTGAAATTCTCTATTCTTTGATGACCTTGTTTGATAATTTCCATCATTGAAGGTTTCATAAATAATAATCATGCCCATAACATCACACAACGTATCTTATAATCCAAAATGATGTTCATCGTCTCATTGTATGTGTGAAAACACTCAGGATACAATACTATCGGGAAAACATCTGAATCCAAAAAATAGAGATACAAGAGGTAAATGATTCCTTAGATGTAGTACATTGATTGTAAGGGACCCAACAACATTTGGTCCCACTCTAACAGCTGGATGTGTCCTCATCAGTACATAGATCAACCCTTGGTGGATAAGAAATGTCGTCTAGTCCAATTAAATTCCATGTTGGGAAACATGTTAAGAGAGTTGTGTATTTGAAAGGAAATGACACACAGGAGACTGGGACCACACTACATGTTGTCACATTATACATTTTTTAGATTTTTAGTAATTGTTAACCTCTCAAATATCCCTTTTTACTCATATTTTTGCCTATTAGTTTCTTATCTTAGGTTTTTTTCATATAGAATGTGACAGTGTCCTTTATAATGGATTTTGAGATGTCATCTAATATGTTCACGGGTTAGATCTTCATTATGTGAAATTTGATGACTGTAATGATTAGGAAGGATCATTAGGTAATATAGAGTTCCATACTACTGTCTGGATAGATAATGAGTCCCCCATCATCTATTTTATCGGCACCCTCTGGCATAGATAGGTCATGGGTCCACAATCAATCCATTCAGTGGAACTTCTCTACTAGGAATGGGAATGGGTCCTCTATCTCTCCACAATGTTCCACAATTATGTGGAGTTAGGGTAGGGGTCCTCTATCTACCATCAGAGTGGAACCCTCTTACTAGGACTAAGAATGGTTCATCTAAGTAGAACCCTCCTGTTGAGATAGGGAATGCTTCCTTTACCTACTAAGTGAAACCCTTATACATTAGTATGGAATCTATCCACTACCTACTAAGTGACACCATCATACTATGGCATGGCATGGATCCTCTACATACTGAGTGGTATCATCTTGCTGGAACAAGTAAAGAGTATTCTACCTACTGGGTGGAATCCTCATTATGTGACATGGAATGGGTCCTTAAATTATTATGTTTTACTCTCCTGTTGTGATAGGGAAAGGGTATTCTTCCAAAAGAGTGTAACCCTCTAAATTTTATAGATAATGGGTTCTTAATCTTTTGAGTGGTACCCCATAACACACAAGGGAGTGTGTCCTTTATCTACAGAGTGGAACCCATGATGGACTAGTGAGTGATTCCACTACCCGGTAAGTGGTTCCCCCTAATGAACTAGGACAAATGTCCTCTACCTAATGAGTGGTTCACCCCTGAATGATAATGGAATGGGTACTCTACTTCGATATTGTTCATATGAGGATTTTAGATATAATGGAACGGTGTGAGTCCATGAAATTATTTGATAGGACATACATGTGAGATGTTTGGAATCAAAGATCATCGCATTTTCAATCAATTGGTTGACTCATTATTCTTATCTAGGTTGTGGGTATATGTATACCATTTGTCCCATATCGTGGCTTCTTTTTTAGCATAACTGGGATTTAATTATGGGATTCATCTCATATAATGATTGATATGACTTTGTTAAGAAAACCTGACTAATTCTATCATGTATTATATCACCCCCACTTTTGTTTTTGTGGATTCAATATGGTTATTTAAATACTCACCTTCCATGGGATATTCCCTCTTTTGACATGACTTATGAAGACATTAGTATCATAGGAGTATAGGGATACCTGAGTGCATTTCACCACATATGTTGGTCGAGGATTATAGATCAAGAGATATACTTTCAAAGCATACTTTATTCCATTTATTGTTATGTAGGTACTTTTTTCTGTTTGTGTGTGTATTTTTCACATTTACATTTTATTACTATGTCACACTCTTGTGTATTCCCTAAATATTTTTGCATGCATGGTTTTTACTCTAGATGATAATATATTTTATTCTTATTCCTATTCAATTCTGCATGGAGAGGTTTGGGGGTGTGTTTACAGGTAAATTGGGAAAAGGCCATCCACATTAGCTATTCATTATGTTTCTTATCACTATCCCCTAGCCTATGGAGTTAGGCTTGGCAAATTTGTGGGTCAACCTTCCAGTATTCTAGTGATCCCGTATGGTTCTGGTCGTGAATGTATGGATATTATTTGATAACATAATGATCATCAAATTATTATAAATCCATTTAAAATATTATATCTTTCATTATAAATCAATATGGATTATGAAGAAAATAAAATAATATGATTACATGGATTGGGGTTGGATCTATGCCTGATGAACTTGAAAGGGTATGTTTAATCATAATCACAATCCTATAACTAATATATTATAATCTCTAAATAGTTATCCCCAGCCATTAGTATCATCATTACTAATCGGTGTAAATTTAAAAACCCACAGTGTTATAAACAATATACACTACGTTGAATGATGTATATGGGGGAAGAATGATTTTTACTATTTATTGATTGAATAATAAATACCCAATAGTTTGTTCACATCACTTCATATGGGATTCCATTATTTCATTAAAGGAGTCTAGAAATAGATTCATTCATATGGAACCCATAATGAATTACCTATATTTCATTTCTTTTCTGATATCACAATCATCTAAAAATCCAAAAATGATTATATATATATATATAAATCAAAACATAAAATCATTATTTGAGGTAAAACATGTGGGAGGCCTGGAAGAAGCCTTGAAATAGATATAATAATTCAATAATATGATTTCATATATGCATCACATGAATTATATGATATTAAGATACTCAATTCCATGATATATATCATATGTAAATCCAAATCTATGACTTGGGGTATATTTTAAGGTTGATTATGAATTTTAGTGCATTTTTAGAGTTACCCTCTTGTTCTATAAGTATATTCCTATAAAATATAAATCACATTCCATAGGTAATATATTTTCAACTCATTATGAAAATAGTTTAATGACTAAATGATCTCATTAATCATTCAATAATATTTCTATTTGAATGAATTCAACATCATGAAAATAAATTATTAGATATATTCAGTCTCATAAATTAATAAATATTCTCAATGAAATTGATTATATGGGTGAAGAGTAAACTTTTTTAGTTAATAATTAATCTAATGAATTTGAATCTATGTTTGAGTCATTCAATGATATTGTTAAGAGTAATATTGGGGAAACAGATAGTTAACCCCCACTTTTCTAGAAAATTCCTAAGACACCAATCATGTGAGATATCCAACCCAATGTACTTCTAACCAAGGATACCTTACATAATAGATATACCAAATCATTATATTTTTTCTCCTAATATGATTAAATAATAATTAGAAACATAAATCAGGGTCATAATATTGTAAATCCAATTAAAATAATCAAGAAAACTAAATCTATTATCATACTTGGATTTTCACTCCTTAGATGCATTTATAACAATTTATAAAAGAAATTTAACTCTTTAAACTATATAAAAATATATTCATAATATTAAAATTATATTCATAGAATATAATAATGAATAAAAAATTAAATGAAAAATACATAAATTTAATAATGAGATTAATAGTATAGAATGAATTCATCAACTATGATATATAATCATTTTATAACATTAATACCCATTATGGAATATCCAAAATAAAGCATATATAAACATTTCTATTTACTTTTAATATGTAACCATTCATGGTATCCTATATATTTGAATATTACTTAAATATATAATATTATATGAAATACTATTATTTTATTTTTAATTATATTTTGTATATAATTTACTAAATATAAACATTATATATTTAATAATATATAAATATTGATCATATAGATTATAGAAAAACATTCAATACGGTTATAAAAATTTATAAAATTTGGAATATCAATTTGAACAATTAAAATTCCCAAAATATGAAAAATTCATAATTAATAGAAAATACGTTATAGATCATTCTTATTTTTCAATTTTTTAATTCATTTATAAATTACATTATAATATTCATAATAATAATGTATTTATAAATAAAAATTCATTTCGAAAAATTTTGAAATTTTTTTACGACATTGAATTTTAATATAATGATATTTATTGAGTAATTGATTAATTGACAATAAATTATTTAATGATAAACAGTATGTAGTTAATTAAATTTTAAAAAACAATTATAAATTAATACATATCCCAATGTAAAATTTTATATTACTAATAAAGAGTTTAGAAAAAAGTTAACTCAATTTTAAATTAAAATGATTAAAAAAATAATTTTTCTTTTATATCATCCTCAATGACATAAAAATTCATTGCTTTAAACAACTTTTAAAAATAATTAATGTAAAATAAAATTAATAATTAAAAATAAGTATGATTAAACTAATGTAGGAAATTTTTCATAGGAAATATTCCCATTTCCTAACTATCATAGTCTACAACTTGTATCTATATTTGAAAGATCTTCAAATGGGATGTCTTTAATACCATAAACACAGTGTATCAACAATCATGGTTAATAATAGAACTTATATATATATAATCTTATGTGGTTGGTTTCTATGTAATATTAAACCCTTTAAAAATCCTTTTTGAATGACTAACCCTATACTTATTTTCCCACGAATGGGAAATATGAAACTCGAAGTAACAAATAATATGATTAGGGTCAATGTAAGATAAATGTAGTATGTGATTATCTTTTATTAGAATGCCTTTATATCACCAATATGATGTGATTCGTTCTTTTTCTCAACTAGAATGTTTCCTTTATAAAATAAAATAATATATCTATATCTTCTAATGATTTGAACAAACCAAATATATTTCATTGTGACTTCACCTATGATATCCTATATCATATAGTTTGATTGTATCACAAACCATTGAGATCTAAAATTGCATAGTCTCGAGCATTATAAAATCCAAATCATATTTGGGGAAATAAAATATGATATGTAATATAAAATACTAAATAATCCTTTTAAATATTATTTAATGAATATAATCACATAATTATTCTTTCAAACTATTAAATAGTTTCAATATATCAATTTAGAATTATTCAAGTTAGTGGAAATATAAAGAAATTATAAAACCCCATATCTATCATGTAATGAAATATAAATCTTATATATATAAAATGAATGTGGTTAAAGTTTACCTTTCACTATTGAATGAAACTACTCCAATATTCAAATAAAATACTTGATGAAGATCATATATAGGAAACCATTATATCAGTCAATTATTATGTATGAAAATCCCAATATGGATTCACCAATGCATTTGTGAGACTATCCTTCATTCCAAATCCTGAAAGTACCTCTCTTGGAAAATAAGGAAGAAGAAAAGAGTTTCATGGAGAAGGATAATCTGTAATGTTTTATCCTGAAATGAGCACCGAATATCTTAATGAAATTTACCAACTTATATATACCCATTTTCTAGCTTATATACATTAAATCATATGTTTATAACATTTTTAGTTAATACCTTGTTGTTAATATATTTTAAACCACTTGACTATGTAACTTTTCCAATACATTTAATCTCATAAAATTCATTATAATTTATAAATAATGTTTCATGATTACTGAATGATAAAATTTATTATTCATATGCCCCTATAATGTATAGTATTATTTATGAAATGTAAAGTGTAGTAAAGAACTACGATCTCTTTATATTTTAATTAATTATAAATCCAAAATAAAATTTCATATAGAGATACCATACCATATGATATATTATATATTACAATAAGATATGTTCCAAATATTTCATATGTATATTTATTAAAAAAAGGATTATTGGATTATCTCTATTAGAATATCATCTATAGTAGAATAAATAAATATAGTAACAATGAAAGAAACAAAAAAAATAATCATGATGGGATCGAGGAACCCAATATATGTTCTCTTAAAAAATATCTTCTTAATCATTACTCTAAATAGCATTAATAAAGTAAAAAATGGCGATATCAGCACTAAATGTGTACCTTAGTGATATCATCACCTTTTACCCTCATCTAGCGATATGATAATTATACGTAGATCATATAAAACTAACTCTACCATTTTCATTGGTAAAACAATTATCTATACTCATAATATAATATTTTTTCTTAAACATCACATAATTCATCCACTAGTAGTCTATATAGAACCTTAGAAAATCATATAAATTAATTTAAAATATTATTCTAGGGATAAATTATGATACACTATATTGAATTATTTTTTTAAAAAAACCATCAATTTAAAATTTTAATTCCAAAAATTCCATTGGGTCCAGATGATAAGAAAATATATTAATAAGGGAAACAACAAGATATATCCTAATCCCAAACTAAATCCACATCCTAATATGTATTCAAATATCCACCTCTAACATTAAAATAATCTATGACAACATGAGGATACGTTTCCACTACAATATTCGACCAAAAAATACATAAAATCCACAGTTGAGATGTAATACTTTACAACTAAATCCCTCACTATAAAAATAAAAATATTTCTTCAAAACAAATATCACAAGATTGTATTCTAAATTAAATATAATCACCATACATCTATAATAAGGGTTACAATATTTTATTGAGTATAACCAATCCATCCCATGGATAAAATCATATTCTTACATCTATATAAATTCAATATTGAATGAGAAAGCATCTTTTTTTATGGACCCACTCCCTACAATTCACCTCAACCAACCTTATCATTTCTCCCATCCATGTAATCATCTCTAATAGACATCAAAAATTATTTATAGGAAGATATAAGCCTTATATAATGGAATATATGATTAGGGAATAAAAGAAACTAATATCAATAAAAATTGATGAAATAATAGAGTAAAAATAAATGATAACTTTAATTTATTATAGTTCACAGGCACTTGTAATTCCATTGTCTGGAATTACACATTAGAAAATAGTCATCCTCTCTATCCTTTCTTCCAAACTCTATCAACACTATATATATAATTTTATAGATCTAATTTATTATTTCACAATTACAACACCACCCTTTGTTATTGGACCTAATATATATATATATATAATTACTTCTATAAAAATAGTTTACTAAAGAATATGATTAACTAGTTAATGAAGTCCTTTAGCTACCTCTGATTAGTCACACCTCCTCTAAATACTATGACAACATAAGAAACGAATATTTTGACAAACAAAATAATATTAACATAAATATCTAAAGATCTAGGTCCTACTAGATTGATTTATACCACCTATATGACTTAATTTAGACTAAATTTGTTTTAAACTCCCATAGTCCTTCTTAAACATTGATTTAGTTTAAAATTGATAACATTAACCTCTAACTCCACTTTGAGGTACACCATATTGGTATATACCTTGAAATTATATCATCATCATCAATAAATTCACATATATTTAATCATTTTCAACTATTTTCTTAATATAACTCTATGAAAATATTCTTAACTACATTTCAATCTCAAGACTCAATGTTCTTTAGAGATAATGATCTCCCAAATTATAATTAGTTTTAGAAACAAGGTATAATCACATTTAATCTAGAAACCACATTCCATACTCCTTAATATATGATCTTTGTTTATTTATCACCAAAAAATCTGACGGTCTCATGTTCCTAACTATATAGGATAAATTTTAATTCCAAATAAGTTTCCAAAAATATATTCTATTTTATTATAGATGCATCAAGATCAAAAATGTAGAATTCCCACCATTGACACACCATATAAACAACATCTAACACATTCCAAATTTTATAACTGGATATAGGCCCTCATAAGTTGAAAACATATTTTATAACTTACATAATTCAATTTTCCTAGAATGTTTATCTTCCGGTTCTTTAATTTATTGAAAAACATTTTGTTCTTTTTTTAACTTCTATTATTGAGACTCGTGATTTCATCACAAGAAAAAACTAGAATATAAAAAGATAAAAATATCCAACTCAAGTATATATATTTGTGAGTAATTTTTAAAACAACTATCATGTCATACACATATTTAACCAAACATATACACCATTCACCCTCCACATGTACTATCACCGCAACAAGGATATATATTTTTATCAACATGACATGAAACTAAATAATTCATATATACACAAATAAGGATACCCTGATGTTAAAAACTATAACCTATTTTTTATTCATAGGTCATAGAGTCCTTAATGATATCATATGGTAACATTTTATGTCATGCTAGTTTCTCCTATTATTTTTCCCGACATGGGTTGGGTAATTTTTATTCCTTACCTTCCCTTAAATACTCATAAGTAACTATTGATAACATTGTCTAAAAAAGTCACTTTTATACAATTATTTCATGAGATACCAATTAAACATATTGATAATGTGTTTGAGTCTTTCCTTTGATGAATGGCATTATTGGGCCATGATTTTGGGAGTAAAACTATTGTTATATCTTGAGACATATAGGGAAGGAACTACAATTTTAAAATGAAAAACCAATATGAACCTAAATAATTAAATTTATTCCCAATGATATGACATGGATAATATATATGAATCAATTCCATATCATAAAAATCAAATAGAAAAATATAAGAAAAATAATTTTTTTTATAAACTCTTTTATACCTCATTCAATGTAGGATGTGTTCTACCTATATTAAAAAATATCTTCTATCTTGCGTTATTTCCACCATACACCACAAAAGTATCTATAAAGATAAAAGATATATATATATATATATATATATATAATTTTTGAACATATAAATATACTCAATTGGATCCCCCATGACTCTTCTATCTCCATGAGAGTGAATCAAACTCACTCATCAATGTAGTAAATAAATAAATAAACAATAAATAATTATGAATCACTAATGAGTGAGATATTAAAAAACATATATCTAAACAATGTAATAATAACTTTTTAACAACCCAATAATTTTTAATATATACCCCATTATAACAATAATCATTCATTTTATATTCATTTCCATGAATTGAGTATTTTTATACTATCAAGAATCATATTGTAATATTTCAAGGATTTTATCCACCGATAGGGTCCTCACTAAATATAAGTTGCACCCAATAAATATCCAACTTTGTGTAAATCTCAAAAATATGTACATCATCTTTCATATATCCAAGAATAATAACATTTTTGTAGATCCACATTATCACTACCAAGATGATATCTAGAAACTTTTAAGAAAACCAATAAATATCTTTCTAAATTAGTTATTCCCCTACTGATTTGTCACTATAAAAACTCAATTATCAATGAATGATCCAACCTTATAGATATATTCATAACTACAATATTTTTTATATATCAAATCCCTCGTATAGGTATCTTCAATATATTCTAGGTTCCATACCATTGGGATACTAACCACCCCATCCCAAAGAAGTTAGCTAACAATCAACCCTTGAAGACTCTTTCTGTTTAACTCGATGTCAACCCTTATTGGATATCCCCTCCTAAACTATAATACTTATCATGAAACATAAAAAAATCCATTTTCAGTGGACATAATATTCTCTTTATTATAACCACTATCGTCAAATGAAAAACCAATATCACGTAATACAATTTCAGAAATCCTAGTCATTAAGAAGATGGAGGGTAATTTATTACATGGTAGTAAAAATATATGACATTACATTAAGAAGGCCATGATTCAGTATTCCTTAGGAGAATACATACATAAATAATACATTACATCATTAAAACAAAAAAAATTATAAATGTTTACCTTTTTATATACCCATTAAGTCAATCATATAATGTATTCATCTACATTAACTAGGAAATTGAGAAGAAATAGTGAAGGGTGGAAAATAATACTCCTTAAGGGATAACATTCAGTAGATGAAAACATTGAATAAGATATATAATTGGAAAAAATAAACACCATATTCCACCTAATATAATCTAGGGATAATCAGGTTAATGAATGAGTAAATTATTAAATAATGTGGGAAATGTTAGGAGGGTATAATTAAAGACATCACAAACATATCATCAAGGATTTACCCAAGATATCATATATAACATGTAAGGAAGTTCCTATTTCTCATTATTACTTATCTTATGAGTTCTTCTAGTGCCCTGATGGTTTATATAATTTCAGTCACCACCCATCAATAATAATTTTAATTAATTCAATAACATATTAAATGATTTTGGTTTATATATAGAAATAAAATATAAAAAAATTTATCATACTACTCAATTTAGGATATTTTATAAGATATTACCATATAGAAAAAGGATTATATGGTATGATAATAGTTTCTCAAAGTCATTGAATTTGTTAGTATCTCTAGGAGAGTTCCCGACACTCAAATAATAATTAATTATGGGTACCAAATGTTCATATAAAAAATAGAGTAAGTGAATAATACACAATTTTAGTCAATGGGTACATTAAATACTGAGATGATCAATGTGTTTAAGTAATCATACACTTTTATTTTTAATGGTAGGAGGAATTTAAATAAATTAAACATCTATATTCTAGATATAAAATACTTAATTGAATCATTGTGAGTTATAATGATCGTGTGATTCATCCCAATCCTAACAACTAGAAGTTTCAAACTAGGTGGGAAGTTAGGCCCACTTATTTTGTACTATGTGCTGATTGACTTGTTACCTAACAAAAATTTCTGTATGTAAATATATGAAACATCCTCCATCCATTTATTATATATATAAAATTTCATTATGTGGAATATCAAAAAAAATTGGAAATTAATTATGGTTTTACAGCTATTGGAATGTTCGAGCATTATAATTTCTTATAAAGGTCTTATATTGAGATATAATGTTTTTATATAAATGATTATGCTAGTGGATTATATATTAACTAGGAATAACAATATTCTTACTGGAAATTAAATTTTATTAGATATAAATACACAATATAATAAAGAAAATAGTTTTGGGACCCTTTCAATAAATCTAAACTTCATAAAATGTGATATAATTACCAGTGAGACTTCGAGTATACATGGAGATATTATAACAATAAAATATGAGAGGAGATTCAAGATAAATGGTTTTGGAGTTCATTGTAGTGGGATAATTTGTGGATATTTATAAAAAATAGAAGATAATTATTTATTATTTTTTAAACATATCTCGTTGAAGTTGATGTTATGGAAAATGTAACACCATTGGATTACACATTGTTTTGACTAATCGTATTTGGAATTTAATAGAGGGATTTTATATTTTTTATTTTTATATGAAAACTCTATTATTTGAAATTTCATAATCTGTGGGAATACAATATTTCCTCAAAATATATTTTTAAACCATAATTTCAATTTCAGAATATAGAGTGTTATTTATAGGTTTGGGAATTCATTTTAATCCATTAAAATACATTATTTTTGTAAAATTATATTTTTTACATGTATTATCTTATATTTATTATTGTAATGTTTTTAAATAATAATTAATTAATAATACTTATATTATATAGTTACTATATTTTACTATTTTGAGAAAAAAATAGACAGGCTTAGAGAATTATTAAAATTTCTCTATTTGGAAATTTCAATGTGATGGATTCAAATTTATTTTCATTTTTATGATTATAATATATGTTTTCAATGAGAATTTCAATTATTAAATAAAACTATGATTTTATTTCAAAACCATGTGTTTTGTGTGAAAAATGTTGAAACTTTAATTTTTATTCTAATTTATATTTATGTAATTATATAATTATTCATTAAATAATATATATATATATATATATATTAAATTGTTTATTATATTATTATCAAAATGTTTTATTTATTTTATTATAAACATACATTATTAAATATTTCACTAATATTATGATTGTAATATATCCATTGGTTAGATTCAAATGACCATATCCTAATGGTAAGATTCCAATGGTCAAATTATAGCGGTCATATTACCAAATATATGTACACTTAATTCTAACATCTTATGATAATTTATAACATTTTATTCATTTTTATACCATATATATTACATTTCTTATTTATTTAATTTTATATAAATTTATCGTAGATATTTTTTATTCAAATTTATATATGATCGTCTAGGGTTATAGTTTATAGTGGTTCCTTATATTCCTATGTATTCTATTTAAAAAGTTAAATCCATTATTATGAATTAAATTTTATATTTTTGTGCCATACCATGTGTTTTACAATTAGGATGATATAATAGAATGTTAATTTGGAATAATAAGTTTAAAAAAATATTTTTTATTTTTTATACATACAACTAATTGAATCATCAATATCACTATAAAATATTAAAATTGAATTCATACCGAGTCAATCTATTTATTATCCAACATATTACACAAAACATTCAATGTAACTATGAAATATAATCATGCCATTACCTAAATTTTGTTCCCCCCAATGTCTACTAAACATGGAATCAAGTCCTTAATTTTTTACTAAATTTCCTCTTATAATGGGATATATTAGTACCATAACATTATAATATATCCATAAAATATCATAGAACCTCATTTTACTATATGAAATCAGTTAAAAAATCAAAATAAATTTTAACATTTATATATTAATACTAGTTATGTTTTCTATAGTTTTATTCAAGATTTTAATTCTATTATAATAAAAAACAATACCAATTTTAATATATTGAACACCTCATGTTTTATGTACATTATCCTTTTATTATGTATATTTAAGTTATAATAAAGGGTTTTAGTTTCAGTAATTTCGATATGGTTTTGGAGTGTTTTTTTAAGATCTTTTCAGTGTTAATGGTTGTAGATTGGTCAGTGGAAATTGTGCACTAGTCCAAGGAAACAATGTAAGGTAATAATAGATGTTAATGAGAAGGTTCATGGTTTGAAGTTTGTTTATACAATCTATGTGGGTGCTTAATAGAAACTACACAAATTGTGGTGATTTTAATAGAATCATGCACATCCTTTTCCAATCCATGTGGCACAACCATGTGACAACTTAGTTGTTTTCTAGTATCATGGGCTTGGTTGGTGCATGTTTTTACAACATATATGGAACACCTATACAACTATATATTCTGATGATAATTGCATGGTCACAGTCAGTGAATATTTTGCTAAAATGAGTGTCTTAAACATGGTATTTTCATTAAATAATATTAAAATTATAGTTTAACATATTTTTACATAGTAAAACACCCATTATCTGTCACGACCCATCCCCAGGGCCCGTGCTGTGACTACCCCAAGCCCGCATTCCATAGTCCAGGGGCTGGTGACTAGCACCAAAGGCATAAATCCCAAAAGAAAGTGAAGGAATTGTCTTTATAAAGTAAACAAACAGAATAGAGTACGCAAGTGAAGTAAGAACTAAGTAAAACTGAGTAAAAAAGTAAGTGCTGAGAAGAAAAGGGGAAAGTATACAAACCCAACTAAAATTACATTAGAATTGAAAGGAATGTACAACCGATGTAGGTAAAATAGCAGCACCAAGTCATCCTCCAAAAACTCCACATGAAGGGTGGGTACAGATAGTCTCCTCAGCTCCTCAGGTCCGGCCATCTGCTCCATGTACATCCCGCCAAGTGGTCCACCTCCGGGTACCGTCCATCTCCACAAGACTCCACCTAGATTTGTGCTTTCCTCCATTTTCATCCAACACAACGTAGTGCGGGCATATCCCATGTAGGGGTGAGTATACGATACTCAGTAGGGACCCCAAGACCCCCGAAGGTCTCTCAAAATCCACAAAGGATAAACCACAAAGGAATGATACAATCACAAAGTATCAACCAAATTTACTTAGGTATATTCCCATACATATACTTAAGTCATCAATTACAATATGGCTTCATCTCTCGAGCTAAGCACATCCCACTCAACACAGGAAAACACAGCCCAGTCTACATAGGAAAGCATAATCCAGTCCACATAGGATGCAAGTCAATCACTTCGATGATAATGATTGAAAATCAAGACTTACCTCACACAGGTATACATCATTCATATAGAGATCGAGATGATCAGATGTAGGCACTGAATCATCTAAGCTATCAGACCCACATAGGATACAAGACCAGCTAAGCTGTCAGAACCACATAGGATACAAGACCAGCTACTCTGCCAGACCCACTCAGGATACAAGTACAGAGGTCAATACTGCCTAACCCACATAGGATAAAAGAACATTATTCATTGCAGTCGAACCCATAGAGGATCCCATGATGGTCGTCTTTACTGCCAAATCCACGGAGGATCCAAGTACAGTTGTCCTCACTGCCGAACCCACAGAGGATCCAACTGTAGTCGTCATCGTCGCATCGCAGCCAGATCTAGGGTTGCCGCACATAGCACGCTCGATTTCAGGATGGTCCGCTCCTCGAGCAAGAAATTCGATACATCAACTATCAGGAATCCCAAAGTTTATGTATCCCAAAGTTCTGTTTCTCCAAAAGAAACCCAACGTGACATACAGTGTGTCAATCGGACGCCCGATCTGAGAGTTATTGGTTTTTCCGTTCCAGGGGCCCGGTTGGTTTTTAAGCTAAAACCAACCCGACTGTACTCTAGCTGCGTCCAAACCTCATGTGGAGTATGAAAAAAGAACAATCTCATCAAAAGTAATTCAACGCAGCTGACGACACTTCAATCGGACGTCCGATCCTTAAGTTATAAGCATTTCCACTCCAAGAGCCTGGTTGGTTTCGAGTTCGAACCAACCCGGTCATAAAAAAACATTGCTGATACCTCAAATTTAATATACTGAAATGACCGTCTCGATCCAAGAATTCCTACGCAACTGATGGTGCGTTGATCGGAGGTTTGTAACTCATGTTAGGGGAAAAATACCAATAATGATACAAAGTGGGGGGGCTGGGCTCAGCCCGACCCGGGTCCAGGTGTGGCCCAGTTGGGTGAGGCCCAGCCCGACTAGGCGTGGTCCGGTCTGCGTGACCCGCCCCGGCCCAGCCGGTAGGTGTTGGATCAGCTAGCTGGCCGTGTAGGGGGGCAGGGGCCCCCTTTCCTGCGGACGCGGCGCCAGGCTGGCACCGCTGTCTCCCCTAGATCTCGTGCGGTCGTGGGATCCTTCATCCACCACGCCGGTGGCACGCCAGGGCGCCGCCGCCTCCGACTGCAGATTCTGACCCCTCCAGCCGCCGCGCCGACGACCCGCATCGCCGAGGGCTTCCACGGGACCCCATATTCATTCTGGTGGTCCAATGTTGCTCCCGTCTGCGCCTGTGGTCGTCTCAGTACTTGAGCTATACTATGAAGGCTCCAATTTGTTGTTTTTGTCCCGTTTCTTCGTTGCCAATCACCCAGCGTATCAAGAAAAAAATAGCGGTGGGTTCGCGCTTGTTCTTTAACCCGAACCCACCGCGTTAGAGGTTCAAATCATTTCCCAACAATTTAATCACCAAGCACGAGGGTATAATTCTCATAAAAGAAAAATATACAAATTTTCGCCAACCTCAAAAATCAATGTCGAACGTCGGCGTCACGGTATACGGTGTCGCAGGGAAAGGGATCCTTGGCGACGTCGGAGTGCGCCGATGAGGAAGCATCGTCTCCTCTCTTGTCGCGGAGAAGATAATTGGTGGCACATCGTCGATCTTCGAGGAACACACATTCTTTGTCGTTCTTCATCGGAGGCCGGAGTTCTTCCAAAATCTCAAGAGCTCTCCCGAGCTTCCTTCTCCCAACAAAAGATCTCTCCTAAAATAAAATAATAGGCTCCTCCTATTATTTTATTAAACAAGTAAAGTAACTTCCCAAAATTCAAATCACCACATTTAAAAAAAATGTGTTGAAAATTAATCACGGGAGTGAGAGGGAAGGTCCCAATTTATTAAATGTGTTGGTAATTAAATAAAAAGGGAGAAAAGAAGAAATATCCTCACTAATTTGTGGGTTGACATGAATTAATGGAGTGAGGTGGAGAGATTGGCATTTAATGGGGGGTTTCCAATTTAATGAGGGATTTTTAATTAGTTTAGAGGAAATTAAATAGTTGGGGCTCATGTGGACCCCACCTCTATAACATCCACACTTGGGTAGTTAGGTGGCTGTGGGCCCCCACCCTTAACTACACATGGGAGGGTATAACCTCCTTATAAAATAAAAATTATTCCGAGAATTTTTATTTACTTATTAAATAAACCCCCATTAATTAACATCTTCTCCAGTGTGAACGCAACTACGGTAAGGATCACGTTAAGCAATTACTGGTGTTGTGAGTTCATCGGTGCCCTTGGATTTTAATTATGAGCATTGGTTCAAAAGATATAAAAACACGCTCGTTCTTTTACTGAACGCACACAAGATAAACTTTGGAAATTGATTCCGGGCACACCGGGCCTCAGAATCAAGTTCTGTCAGAAGCCACAGACTTGTAAAATTCTATAGTATTAAAAAAATTACTTGAAATTTACGGGTCATTAAATTACTCCTACCTTAGGGCTTTGCGTCCCCGTAAAGCTACAACATAAACTAGGGAAACAAAAGGGGGTACTGAGCACGAATCTGAGCCTCCCTCTCCTATGTGCTCTCCTAGTGGTTCTCGTACTTCCAAAGAATTTTCACCAGAGGAATCGACCATCCACATAGAACCCGCTCCTATCAATCCTCGATCTCCACTAGGACCTCTGAAAATGTTTCCCCGTCATCGAAGTCCAGATCCCCGTGGTCGATGATATGCATCGGGTCGTGCACGTATCTCCTCAGCTGAGATACGTGGAGGACGTCGTGCACTCGATGCAACTGAGGTGAAAGGGCCAAGCGGTAATCCAACTCACCTAACCTGCTGAGGACCTAGAAGGGTCCGATGAAGTGCGGTGATAACTTGCAACCCTAGCCAAATCTCTGTAATCCATGTCGTGGTGAGACCCATAAGAAAACATGGTCTCTATCCCTGAACTCTTGTGATCTCCACCTCCTACCAGTATAGGACTTCTGTCTGCTCTGTGTAGTCCTCATCTGCTCCTGGATGATCTGCAACTTCTCCATCGTAGCTAGAACCATCTCTGGTCCCATGAGTGCTGACTCCCTAGGGTCAGTTCAGCATAGAGGTGATCTGCAAGTTCAGCCGTACAGTGCCTTGTATGGTGCCATCCCGATGGTGGAGTGGTAGCTGTTGTTGTACAAAAACTACACCAAGGGTAGGTGATCCAACCAACTACAACCGAAGTCAATGACACATGAAAGGAGCTTGTCCTTGAGTGTCTGAATCGTTTTCTCAGTCGGCCATCCATCTGAGGGTGAAAGGCAGTGCTCAGGCATAGCTGCATCCCAAAAGCCACCTATAACCCCTTCCAAATCTGAGAAGTAAAGTGATTGTCTCGATCGGAGACGATATATGAAGGCACACCATGAAGTCGCACGATCTCCTGGATGTAGAGGAGTCCTATGCTCTCTACTGAGCACTTGTCCCTGATCGGTATGAAGTGGGCCGACTTGGTGAGTCGGTCGACAATGACCCATATAGAGTCATGCCCTCCAGATGTACGTGGAAGCCCTATCACGAAATCCATGGATTTCCCATACCACATCCACCCAGGGACATCTAAGGGATGTACCAATCCTGCAGGTACATGGTGCTCTACCTTCACTTGCTGACAATTGAGGCATCGAAAAACGATCTCCGTTAGAGCCATCTTCATACCCAGCCACCAGTGCTGTCGTTTGAGGTCCTGATACATCTTCCCTACTCCTCGATGTACTGCTAGAGGGGAAGTGTGGAACTCCCTTAGCACCTCCTCCTACAGTGCAACTGGTACCAAGGTATGTCCCCTGAAGATGATTACATGCTCTCCACCTTCAGAAAATCCATCGGGTGCCAACCCTGGGGATATCTGAGCATGTCGCGCCTCACAGTCAACGTCACCATGTTGTGCCTCTCTGACCCACTGAATTAGTGTAGGAGTGACTGTGAGGGACTGTAGATAGGGCTCCCCATATCTATCCACGAAGGATATCTGAAATGCGGCTAACTGCTTTGTCGCCTCTCCTAGTAGAGGAATTTCTGATCTCCTGCTGAGAGAATCAGCCACAATGCTTCCCTTTCCAGGAGTATAGTCAATCTCAAAGTCATAATCCTGGAAGAACTCGAGGCATCACTGCTATGTAAGATTAAGGTCCTTCTGCGAGAAAATGTACCTGAGACTCTGGTGGTCCGAGTAGACTATAAAGCGCTCGCCCATCAGATAGTGTCGCCACATCTTTAGTGCGAAGACCACTACTACTAACTCTAGGTCATGGTTAGTGTAGTTCTGCTCATGCTGCCTCAACTTCCATGATCCGTAAGCGATCACTACTCGCTCCTACATCAAGAAACACCTGAGTCCGGTCCCCGATGCATCGCTGTAAACTACTTACCCTACGCCCTCCTTCGGCAGCCTCAAGATGGTCACAATAGTCAACCTCTGCCTCAACTCCTCGAAGCTCTGCTGACATCTGTCTGACCACATGAAGGGTTTCCCCTTCTTTGTCAAAGCTGTAAGCAGTGCTGCAACTCTAGAGAAGTCTGGCACAAATCTCCGATAGAACCCATCCAGACCTAGGAAACTTCGCACCTCTGTCACGCTCCTGGGTGTCTCCCAAGCATGCACTTCCTCGATCTTCATAGGATCCACTGCAACTCCTGCCTCTGAGATGACGTGCCCCAAGAAATGAACCTCTCAAATCTAGAACTGGAACTTCGAGAGTTTACCATAATGATGGTGCTCTCAAAGTGTATCCAGTTCAACCCGCAAGTGGTAGGAATTCTCCATCTTGGTAGTCGAGTAAATCAGTATGTCGTCAATGAAGACTAGGACAAACCGATCAAGGTATGGATGGAAGATACTGTTCATGAGACTCATGAACACTGCTGGAGCATTGGTCACGCTGAAGGGCATAACTAAGAACTTGTAGTGGCCATACCGACACCTGAAGGTCGTCTTCTACACATCCTCATCACGAACTCTGAGCTGGTGATAGCCTGAACGTAGGTATATCTTCGAGAACCATCGTGCTCCCTTGAGCTGATCAAAGAGGTCGTCAATCCTCGGAAGGGGGTACTTGTTCCTTATGGTCACCTGGATCATGTGATGGTATTCAACACATAGTCGCAAGCTCCCATCCACCTTCTTGGAGAATAGAATCAGAGAAGCCTAGGGTGAGACACTAGGTCGTATGAAACCATTCCCTTGTAATTCCTCCACCTGTACCTGCAGCTCAGGAAGCTTCGTGGGAGCCATATGATACGCTGGAGTAGATATCGGTGATGTCCCAGGGTATATATCTATGTAGAAATATACCTCCCTACGAGGAGGTAATCTTGGAATGTCGTTAGGGAAAATTTCTTCATAGTGATCCACCACAACAGAACACATTGACTCCGCTCATCAACTTCTCTGAGGATGAGACTATCCAACTGATGTGTAATCAGATGCCCTCTCCTCTTTGTAAGTCCATCCTGTGCTGTGAAGGTTCCCTTCTCGCCAGTGAGGGTGAACCTGGTCCCATCAGTGCGGACACTCTACAGCTTGCTCCTAATATAGTCGATCTGGGCATGAACTGTAGATAACCAGTCCATACCCAAGATGACGTCGTAAGGCCTCGATGCCACTACAAGAAGATCCCAGCCGAATCTCTCACCTCCTAGACTAAGCTCACACTTCCATAACGAATGCGTAATCGTGGAGTCTACTCCCCTAGGAGCCTCTAGCCGTAAGGATCGAGCCAACGACTCCATCAGAATCTCCGAGCTCTGAACAAGGGCAGCAGCAATAAAATAATGACTCGCACCTATTTCTATAAGAATTGCAGCAAGGGTGGAGTAGACACAGATATTAACTCAAGTCTTATCAGGTGTTCCATGGTCGTAATCCTCCGTTGCCTAGAGATGAGCCTACCTCTGCACTTCATCTACCTGTTGCCGGGGTGGACCTTTTGGGGGGGGGGGGGGGTAGAGCCTCGAAACGTTGTCCACCACCCGCTGCTCGGCCAGCTCATCTGCCTCGTCCGCCTACTCCCTGCGGACCGCCACGGTCGAACCTATGCCTCTGCCTAAAAGGTCATTCCACTGTCTTCTTCTCGTCTGCATGACTGGTCGGGCAGTCACGAGCCATGTGGCCCTGCCTGCCGCATGCATAGCATTGTCTGCTCCTCCTAAGGTTGGCTCTGTGCTGTGTGACCTGCATAACCGAACCTGTATCCTGAGGTCTCCCACTTGACAGCCTGGTCCGCTTGGACCCCTGTGACATCTATCAACTGCCGTCTGCAGAAGACTCCGCTCTGTGACATCCTGTGGTGGGTCTCGCTGTTGATGGCTGCTCGGCGAGAAAACTCTCCCCTAAAAGGGCTCGCTCCAGAACCCCCCGCCTGCATCGGGATGCTAAGGGGAATCGTTGAAGCTCTGATCTCATGCATTAGTCCTGGTTCAACGGTCTGGGCTCGGATGAATGGGTCTCGTACCATGTATGTAGAGTAGTGCCAGAGGTCGGTAAATCACGCTGAGTACTAGACAACTGTCATGATGCCCTGTCACAACAATAGTAACTTCTGGATGCGCACCACACAGAGGGTGGCTAGTACAGACTCCAAGAAGAAGATGTTCTCGATGTCCATCAAATGTAGTGACACCTCGTCATGAACTTGAAGCATCAGACTCCACCATCTACCCACTGCCGCATGCAGGAGACTCGTGGCAAGGATCACCATAAGGTAAGATGGGGTCCGTACCAATCTGAAGACTCTGATTATAGCCTCCGGCCAATCCTTGGCTCCCTGAGGATCCATCTCTCTATGGAACCTGGGTGGCCTCTCCCTCTGAAACTCGTGCAACCCGCTCAGGCGACGTGCACTCTCAGCTGCTGGGGCTAGTAGCATCGGTTGCTCAGCAGGTAGTGGTACCGCTAGTGCCTCTGCTGTAATGGGGCCCTGCACCGAGGGCTCATCGCTCGGTGGGCTACCATCCCACACGTAACTAGGAAGACTGGCTGGCTGCCTTCATGGGGCCATCCTGAAAAGAAACAGGCTCTCCACGGTCAAATAGTGTACCTGGTGAGCTGACATATAGTAATCAAAAAGAATTTTTTTGAAAGGAAACACACACGCAATCAGTGTTTTCAAGCACAGAGTCGGAAATCAGAGGTCAGGGTTCTAGTGTATGGATACGTCGGTCTCCGCACCAACACTGGACTCCCTGGACTAAAAACCACACTCAAGACTCGTAACACCATTGCTTCAATGAAAGGAAAGGTTAGAGTGCCGAGTTCTGTGGTAGAACGGACTCCACCGATACCAATTTTTCATGACCGTCCTCGAGGCCCGTGCCGTGACTACCCCAAGCCCACCTTCCATAGGCCAGGGGATGGATACTAGCACCAAAGGCGTAAATTCCAAAAGAAAGGGAATGGATTATCTTTATAAAGTAACAAACACAAAAGAGTACACAAGTGAAGTAAGAACTAAGGAAAACTGAGTAAAAAAGTAAATGCTGGGAAGTAAAGGGGCCAGTATACAAACCCAACTGAAAGTACAGTACAACTGAAAGGAAAGTACAATGGCAGTAGTAAAACAACAACACCAAGTCATCCTCTAGAAACCAAACCTGATGGGTGGGTACAGATAGTCTCCTCAGATCCTTGGGTCCGGCCGTCCGCTCCGTGTACGTCCCGCCAAGTGGTCCACCTCTGAGTACCGTCGAGCTCCACAATGCTCCACCTTGATCAGTGTTCTCCGTCTTCTGCATCCAACACATCGTTGTGCGGGTATAGCCAGTGCAGGGGAGAGTATACGATACTCAGTAGGGACTCCGACACCCCCGATGGTCTCTCGGAATCCACGATGGATAAACCACAAAGAAATGATACAATCAAAAGTATCAACCGTCCTTAATTAGGTATATTCCCATACATATACCTAATTAATCAATTACAAAACGGATCCAACTCTCGAGCCAAGCACATCCCGGTCCACACTAGAAAACAAAACCCAGTCCACACAGGAAAGAACAATCCAGTCCACACAGGAAGCAAGTCAATCACATCAATGATAATGATTGAAAATCAATACTCACCTCACACAGGTATACATATTTCGTGTAGAAATAGATATGATCAGATGTAGGCACTGAATCATATAAGCTGTCAGACCCACATAGGATACAAGACCAGCTAAGATGTCAGAACCACAAAGGATACAAGACCAGCTACTCTACCGGACCCACTCAGGATACATGTACATAGGTCAATACTGTAGGACCCACATAGGATACCAGAACAGTATTCATCGCCGTCAAACCCACAGAGGATCCCAATACGGTCTTCATCTCTACCGAACCCACAGAGGATCCAAGTACAGTCGTCCTCGCTGCCGATCCCACGGAGGATCTAAGTGCAGTCGTTATTGTCGCATCGCATCCAGCTCTAGGGTTCCCGCACACAGCACGCTTGATTCTGGGAGAGTCCGCTCCTCGAGAAAGAGATTCGATACATCAACTGTCACGAAGCCCAGAGTTGATGTATCACAAAGTTCCTTTTTGTCAAAAGAAACCCAACGCGATAGACGGTGCATAAATCGTACGCCCGGCCTGAGAGTTATTGGCTTTTCTATTCCAGGGGCCCGGTTGGTTTTTAAGCTAAAACCAATCCGACCGTATTCCTTTTGCGTCCAAACCTCAAGTGGAGTATGCCAAAAGAACCATCTCAACAGGAGGAATTCAATGTAGTTGACAACAAGCCAATCAGACGTCTGGTCCTTAAGTTATAAGTGTTTCCCCTCCAAGGGCCCAGTTGGTTTCAGGTTCGAACCAACCTGGCCATACCCAAACTTTGCTAAAACCTTGAGTGTAATATACCGAAACGACCATCTGAATACAAGTATTTATACACAACTAACGTTGAATCGATCAGAGGTCCGTATCTCAAGTTATAAGAAAATGACCGAAAATGGTCCGAAGAAGGGGGTCTGGGCCCGGCCCGACCCGGCCCAACTTCCCCGGGTCGGCCCGAACCAGGTCGACTCGACCCGAGTCCGGGTCAGGCCCGTTAGGGCGCGACCGGGACCGGTTAGGCGCGACCTCGACTGGTTCGGCCCGACCTGGACCGGTTGGGCGCGACCTGGACCGGTTGGGCATGACCTGGACTAGCCGACGCGGCCCGGTCCACGTGACCCGCCCTGGCCCGGTCTGCGTGACCCGCCCCGTCCCGGCCAGGGGGTGCTGGCTCAGCCAGCTGGCCGGGCGGGGGAGGGGGGGGGGGGCGTCCCGCAGACGCGGCACCCGGCTGGCACCGCGTCATCCTTCTTCCGCCTCCGCAGTCGATGTCCTGGCGGTCTGCTGCCGGCGGTGCGTCGGGGCACCACTGCATCCAGGCGGGCGGACGGTGCCAGCCGCCACCTCTGACTGCCCGCACCGGCGACCCGCACCGCCGGGGGCTTCCGCGGGCCACTAGAGTCATTCCGGTGGACCGATTTTGCTCCCATCTGTGCCTGCGGTCATCTCAGGACCCGAGCTCCACTACAAAGGCTCTTATTTTCCGTTTTAGTCCCGTTTCATCATTTCCAATCACCCCGCACATCAAGAACAAAATAGAAGTGGGTTCGGGCTTGTTCGTTAACCCACACCCACCGCGTTAGAGGTTCAAATCATTGCCAAAAAATTTAATCACCAAGCACGAGGGTAAAATTCTCATAAAATAAAAATATACAAATTTTCCCCTACCTCAACAATCGATGTTGAACGTCAGCGTCGCGGTAGACGGTGTCGCGGGGAAAGGGATTGTTGGCGACATCAGAGTGCGCCGAGGAGGAAGCGTCGTCTCCTCTCTTGTCGTGGAGAAATGAAGTGGTGGCACATCGCCGATCGTCGAGGAACTAGCGTTCTTCTTCATTCTTCATCGGAGGCTGGAGATCTTCCAAAATCTCAAGATCTCTTCCAATCTTCCTTCAACCAATGAATGTTCTCACGTAAAACAAAATAATAGGCTCCTCCTATTATTTTATTACACACGTAAAGTAACTTCCCAAAATTCAAATCACCACATTTAAAAAAATGTGTTAAAAATAAATCAAGGAAGGTAGAGGGAAGGTCACCGTTTATTAAACGCGTTGGAAATTAACTAAAAAGGGGGAAAAGAGGAAAGATCCTCATTAATTTGCGGGTTGGCATGAATTAATGGAGTGGGGTGGATAGATTGGCATTTAATTAGGGGTTTCCAATTTAATGAGGTGTTTTTAATGAGTTTAGAGGAAATTAAATAGTTGGGGATCGTGTGGCCCCCCACCTCTCTAACATCCACACATGGTTATTTAGGTGGCTATAGGCCCCCACCCTGAACTACCCATGGGAAGGTATAACCTCCTTGTAAAATAATAATTGTTTCGACAATTTTTATTTACCTCTTAAATAAACTCCCATTAATTAACTTCTCCTCCAGTGCGAACGCAACTACGGTAAGGATCATGATAAGAAGTTACTGGTGTTGCAAGTTCATCGGTGCCCTTGTATTTTAATTCTGAGCACCGATTCAAAATATAGAAAAACCTGCTCGTTCGTTCAATGAATGTACCCGAGCTAAACTTCGGAAATTGATTCTGGGCACACCGGGCCTCAGAATCAAGTTCTGTCAGAAGCCACAGACTTGTAAAATTCCAAAGTATTTAAGAAAAAAATACTTGAAATTTCCAAGTCTTTACATTATCCTCATATTTGACTTGCAACTGAACTCATATTATCCACCAGAAACCCTTGGTGATTCTCTTGTATACAAAAAGTAGAATTGATTAATATAATGGTTTTTGGATCACCATAATAGATGATAAGTCCCCATTATTGTTTTTTCTATCTAGAAATACTCATCTTCTCCCTCATAGTTCCATAGATCTATTATATGTATATATATGATTAATGATGACTATTTTGATGGGATACAATTGGGGTCTAATGAAGAGAAGGAGTTTCAAGTATTGATCTAGTTGTGTTGTGATAAATTTTTATTTTTCCCCAACCATTATGACATAGGTGACTTATCATCCATTATAAACCTTATAGAACATGGGTTCTTGGTGTTTTAATCACAATATCCATCATTGATGGAAAAAATTAATAGTTTTAGTACCTAGTTTTTGGTTTTGAAATGATGAACATATGGAGATTGATAAATTAGTTAAATGAAAATGGTTTTAAAATGAAATGGTTTTTTAGAAAATATCATGTATGGTTGGAATGACATCATTAAATTTCATCTCAACACCATGTTTTCTTAGACTTTGGGAAGGTGTCAATTTGGCATATAAAATTACATCACATGATGAATTTTTAATGGGACTAGATACCACTCATGTGCATTATGAATATCTTTGAGAATTCATGGGTGTGTGAGTATGAAAAATGTTACAGTATTCAAAGAGGAATAAATGAATGAAAAAACTAATTTAGTTTATTTTTTTAGAAATGTTTCATTACGATAAAAAATTAATTTTCTTACCTAATATAATATATAAATGTGAGCTAAATAGTTCTTGTTTCTAGTAGCATTTGTTGGGAAGTCTATAGGATTACCTACTAATTTATACAGTCACCCAATTCTTGGTTCCTCTATTTCATTTGTAGATGTTATGTATTGTGGAAAAAGTAAGGTCTCATACATCTCTATAGGTGATTCAGGATGTTGGGGGAATGGGACACAGAGATGGATAATGAAGCTTGGATGCAACGGTTATTGGGTTGATTCCACTTTGGGGTCTTTAAGAATTGTTTTCCTATTGGTTTCAATGTTTTTCATACATTATTATATTTTCTAATATTTCATCATGTTTTTTAGTTGGTTTTCATTAATTTTCTTGAATCATATAACTTTCTTATATTTGTTTCGTCTTCTATATGTTATTTTATTCTATATTTAAATGATCTCCCGATGATCTTTTATGTCTTTGGAACTTATTTCGTGACATTGTTACATGGGGATTCCACCTATTGTTAGTTGAACCTCTACCACATCCCAAAACATGGGTCATGGGTGTGATGTAACAAATTTTATCATTCTTGTAATATATTTCATATTGGGAATATAGAGACCCTATCCTTTTACAAATAACATTAAATGATTTTAGGCATAACAAAACATCATATTGCAAGACAATGATCATAAAGTCTAGTGTCTTGGATGACTAGGAACATAAAACATGAAATATGGGACTAAATATAGAATTTCCTTAATTAATCTTCATAAGGGTATAATAACTTCAATTGGGTTCATACATCCTCACAGGAAAACCTGTGTATAACATGAACAATGGGATGATCTAAAAACCCATAAAGGGTAAAAACATAGTAATAAATCTTTAGCACATGGGTTAATAAGCATGGAATAATGATAAAAAACGCATGGAACATGTGAAATCATAACATATAAACATGGTATAATATAAACATGGGGTCATAGTAATGTGGAATCCACTTAAAACATGACTTTAGCACGAGTCAAATATTGTTCCACATAGAGGAGCACAAGTCAAGGTTAACCCCAAAAACTGTTTCCCATGGTAACAAGAGTCAAGTATAGCCGCCAAAACTGTAGAACATAACATCTCATGAGTCTCATATTTTCCCAAATAATTGGAGTTCTATATTGGTTCACTCATCTGAAAATTTTCATGAATATTATTTCTAAAAAAATAATCAAACATAATCAATCCTATATAAACCTAAGGGTACCCACCGAAAGTTATGTGTATCATAATCATGTCATAAAGCATAATGAATGGGTCTATCATACAAGTGTCTGAAAAAAATGGAATTATACAAAGAATGTACATTCATGAGTTATAATATAAATATATCATTATAATTTATTCCAAATTGAAGTGATAACATGTAAACTGTTTTTAATAAACTTTAAACATTTTGCGTGGTTCAATGAAAATATCAAAGATCATTTAATACAGAAAAAGTAATAAGATATTAAACAAAACCAGAAGTCAACCAAGAAGGTTTTCATGATAAATAAAGTGGTTTTATAAATATAATGATTTCTTAAAAATATATTTTATTTTTTATTTTTAATTGGGTATGAAATCTAGAAGTTCCCTTAAAACATGTTTGCTTATCGAGAAGTATTGAGGAGGGAATCACTTAAAAGCATGTATATCCCTAAAATAGAATGAATAATGGAAGATGATACATGAGTTTGTACATATATAAATCAATTATAATATGTACATGAATATAATATAGGATTTCATTTGGGTAAAAATAGAGTAAGAATATCCTGAAAGAATAATGGAGGTTCTGGTAGAATCCCTTACCTTAAATCTGATGGTATTCTCCACATGATATTAACAAGATGAATATTAAAATTAGGTTCTCTAATTAACATGTACAAAACCTATTTTACATTTATTTTATATAGTATAACCTTTTTACGATCATTCATATCCTTTTTGATTGGTTAAGAAGTTCAATTTCATTGTTGGGTTCTCTTTGTTTCATATTCTGTTTACATATAAAAATGAATGGATAAACATGTAAAATGAGGATGGTTTTCATGAATTGGAGTAATATTTTATTATTTAACATTCATAAAGGTACATTGTTTTAAATTTAATTTGGTTACGTGGGGGGAAGTTGAGTCATTATATAAATCATTAGTGATAACCTTTTGTGTTAATTAGTGGTTTGTGATCACAATGAACACATTTTGATTAATAAATATAAAAAATGAATAAAAATATATTATAAAACCATAGATGAGACATAATAATTATATTATATTCTATTTCAATCATATTAATGGTTTCATGGCCATAATTTAAGATGGTAATGGAAATCGAAAACCCATCGTCATTGAATGTGGTAAATTGACACATCTTAGATGGTGTTTTTACTACTATTATAAAAGAAGGGTGAATGAGATATGATAATAAAATAATCCATTATCCTAAAAAAAATTCAGTAAATACAAGGTACTAGATTTTTCATAACATTTTGAGGATGATAGGAATGGATATTAAAGAAAATGAAAGAACATGAAAAGAAAGTAAAATAATTTTAAAGGAGAATTTACCTCTTGGAATAATCTTCCTTGAGAGCCTCTTAAGGGGACATGATTTTGTCTTTTGAGAAGACCATGGGCTGTAGGACATGGGGTAAGAGGCTGGGGAGATATATTATTAGAATTCAGTCAAGGAAAAAGGATTCATAGGAGTGATGTGAAGATGAGAGTGTGGGTGGTTTTTATAATAGAGGGGAGGATGGTTTTCTTAATATTTTAATCATTAGTTTATTATTTCTCCATAAGATACATAATATTGATTATTATATCAAAAAATAGTAATATATTCATGTGAGTTCAAACCAATGGTTCTTACATCATTAGAACTTCTCTCATGACTTAGTAATTACTGTATTTAGCTTATATTGTAAATTATCACATTTCACTATTCATCAACGATTCACATAATTCAAAAAAATCCAAAAATTATCCCTACCCATTTATAGATGTTTAGTATCCAAAAATGAAATCCTTTTTTCCAAAATAATTTTATAAATATGATTATTTTAATTTTTAATTAAAATCATAATTTACTTGAAAAGTACAAATTTTAATATTTTAACTGATTATATAATTATTTCAAAAATTACATAACGTCTTATAAAATAATCATAAAACCAAAAGGAATAAAAATTTTAATTTATGAATAACTTTTTAGAAATTAAATTTCTTTTAAATTAATTAATTAATTAATTTCCAATAATTTTTTATAACATACAAAAATACCAATAATTTTACAATGGTCATATTATAACATATAAGATGCCTAAATTTTATTTATATATTGAAGGGTGAGGTTACTATTATTTTTGATGATTTAGTATTCATAAGGGGCATATTACTATTCATAAGGGTTTGATACTATTCATAAGGGTAGGTTATTATCCACAAAATATTTTTTTTCCATAAGACTCCAAAAGCCTTACCGATCACAACTATGTATATCAGATTTTAGAAATTTAAATCAAAGAAGGGACAATATTATATTTAATGGTCACATACTACTTAGTAGTTCATTGATTTGTGATTTCATGTGATTATACGACATAGTTATAAAAAATTAATTTCCATTGATAAAACATTGGGTCATTACATTCTTCCCCCATATGATATTTCTCCCTTGAAATTTAATTTTACATTATATGAAATAAACAGATGCGGTTACCTTTCCATCATTTCCTCCTCTAGATCCCATGTTTCCTCTCCATACTTATGGTTCGACCGTATTCCTTTAACCTGGTGAGTATTCTTGTGATGTATAACTGTATCTATATGATCCTTGATCTTCACTGGTTTTCCCCCATAAGAATGATCATTCAAAAAATATACCACTTTTGAAGAGAGTAAATGTGAAGAATTTGGTATGTACTTCCTTAAGAGGGAGACATGGAAGACATTGTGCACATTAAAAATGTTAGGTGTAAGTTCCAATTGATATGGAACATCCCGGACATGATCAATAATCTTGAAGGGGTTGATGTACCTAGGATTTAGCTTTCCATTATTCCTAAACCTTATGACCTTCTTCCGTGGAGATAAGAAAATGAATACCATGTCTCCAAATTTGATCTCAAGGACTCATGGATGATTTTTCGCATAAATCTTCTATAGACTTCAGGATACCTAGATGTGATGCTAAATGGTTTTCACATTCTCCACCCATTTTGTTGACCATTTCATGTCCTAGTAGCTTATTCTCACTGACTTCATCCCAACACACTAGTGTTCTTCACCTTTTCCCATAAAGGGATTTGTATGGTGCCATTCAGATGCTCGAGTGGGAACTATTATTGAATGAGAATTTAACCAGTGTAAGATGTTGGTCACATCCTCCTTTGAAGTCCATATAACACACTCTAAACGTGTCTCCTAGTTTCTGAATAGTTCACTCATATTGGACATTATTTTGAGGATGATAGGTCGTACTGATGTTTAGTTCAGTGCTCAGAGCATGTCGAAGACTTTTCTATAACTTCAATGTGAATCTCATATATCTTTCAGATACAATAAATAGTTCAACTCTGTGAATCCTTACCACATCTTTGATATATATCCATGAAATATGATCCAGTAAAATGTCCTATTGAATCATGATAAAGGGAGCTGTCTTTTTAAGACGATCCATAATGACCCATATAACATTGTTTCTTTCGTATGTCCTTGGAAGCCCAATGGCAGAGTCCGTGTGGATTTTATCCCACTTCTATATTGGTATGGGTAGTAGTTTTATCATCAAATTAGACTTCTATATTCCATCATTCACTTGATGACACACTATGAACTTTGATGTATACTTAGTAGTCTTCTTCTTTATATTGTCCCACCAAAAGTTCTCTTGGATATCTCAGTACATATTTGTGCTCATTGGGTGATTAGAGAAGGTTGAGCTTGGTGTGTCATTAAAAATCTCCTTATTTATCTATGGATCAGGTGGTACACAGAATCATGACCCAAATATTACAGCTCATTCCTCATTAATCTTTAACTCATAGAATTTATCATTTCTAATGGCTTCTCCACTTTTCTGAATTCCCAAATTATTCGTTGAGAACCCTTTATTTTCTTCATGAGGGAAGGTTGAGATATCATTTGAGAAAGGATTCATGATATTACTACCTAAATAATTCTAATGTACATCGTCTACAAATCAAAGAATATTGGATCCTTTTCCATTCTCATTATTGATAATGATGCATGATCCTTTCTACTTAGATAATCTACCACCTTATTTTTCATGTTGTGATGGTAGTGGATTTAGTAGTCATTTTCCTTAATGATCTCTAACAATATATAATGGATCATGTTAAGCACTTATTGTGTGAATATATATTTGTGACTCTTGGGATCAGTATATATGTCACACTTCGCCCCATGGTGATAATTCCACCTAATTTTCAATGAAAAGATCAAAGCTTCCAACCCCAGATCATGCATATGATAGTTTAGCTCATGGATTTTTAGCTTCCTTGAGGCATAGGCTATAAATTTATCAATTTTCAACAATACACATCCTAAAAGATTCTTTTAATAATCACTTGTCTCCATAAAGAGTTATCCACTTGTTGTGAATGTGAGTACTGGTGAAGTGATAAACCTCTTATTCAACACCCTAAATTAGTCTTCACATTCATGAGTATATACAAACATCACTCCCTTTTATGTCAACATGGTAACTGGGTTCAAAAATAAGGTGAAGTTCTTTACAAGTAATTGATAATACCTGGATAGACCCAGAATGCTATGGATCCCCATTACTGATGTTGACATGGACCACAATTTAATATCCTTTATCTTAGAAGGATCCATAGATATCCCTTTCATAGTGATAACTTTCCCCAAGAATGATACTTCTTCAATGTAGAACTCACTTTTATTGTACTTTGAATAAAGCTTCTCCCTTTTAAATGTCTTTATAATAGTATTAAAATTCTCCTCATGTTCCTCCTTGCTCTTACCATATATTTGAATATCATCAATAAAGACTACCACCATTTTTTCTAGGTAATATCTAAAGACTCTATTCACTAAATCAATTAAAATTTTTGCAGCATTAGTGAGTCCCAAGGTAACCACTACAAAATCATAGTGTCCATACCTCATTTGATAGGTATTCATGGGAATATCTTCCTTCTTCACCATTAATTTGTAATATCATGATCAAATGTCCAACATAGAGAAAAAACTAGCCCCACAAAGCAGATCGAACTAGTCATCTATCTATGGTAGTGGATACTTGTTCTTTATCATGATTTTATTTAGCTCACCGTAATCAATGTAGAGGTGCATTTATCTATCCTTATTCATGACTAAGGGGACCAGGGAACCCCACTGTGAAACACTTTTGTAAATAAATCACTTCTCTAGATTCTCTTATAACTGCTTCTTCAGCTCTTCCAGCTCTACGATGGTCATTCTATAAGGTGAATTTGATATAGGTAGACATCCAGGAATAAGTTCAATTGAGAACCCAACCTCTCAATCATAAAAAAAGACCAAGAAAATCTCCAGGTAATATGTCAGTGTAATCCCTCAAAATAGGCATATCTTCTAGATGTATCATCTCCTTTGCCTCAATCATTTGAGATAGACATGTTTCTCATAAGGCAGTAACATCCAAACTTGAGAAAATGATTTTAAAAGAGATTTATCATCCTCATTACACTTGTAAATAATTTTAGGATGATGCCATATGTGAAGAGTGATCTCCTATTCACCATATTTTATGTTGGATTTGTATAAATATAGCCAATACTTACCCAGGATAATATCAAACTCTGCTAAAGCAAATATGACAATATTTTTGGGGAGGTTCAATCCACTACATTTACCCAGGAGTAGTTATAAACCATGGATGAAATAATTTCCCCATTCTCTATTCTCACATATAACGTATCATCCAAATTTTGAGTTGGTGTTTGAATAGTTCTACTAAACATTAAAGATATGAATGAATGCAGAGACCCATAATCTAATATTGTGTTTGCTATTCTTGAATTAATAACTAGTATACCTATCACCAAATTTTTTTTGACTCCACCTCAGTAGTAGTGATAGCATAATCCGTTCATTGTTTCCTAGGGGGTTATTGTTGATTTCCTCCATCAAACCTTGGTTTAGGAAACTTTTTGCATAATATTCATGTTCCTTGTAGTTATAATACTACACGATAGGCTATGTGTTGATCTAAACATTCATTTCTTCTTCCACCTTTGTAGGATTCTTCATATCCATTTGATAGTTATTTTCTAGATGTCCCATCTTTCCCCATTTGAAGAAATTCCTGGTCCCTTTAGATTGTTCCTAAGATGATTCTTATAACATTTTTGACATGTGGGATGTTAGATATTCTTTCCATCATCTTATTTATTTACCAAACCACCCATATTAGATTCCATTTCCACTTTTTGTCACTGGTCCCACGAGACCACTATGAGTCTCCAATCTCCATTTCATCCTTGAGGTCACAATGGACAATCTCTTCATAACTGTAAAATCCACAAAATTCCAATGACATTTGTAGACATATCTATAGTCTTCTTAAGAAGCAATCCTCTTTTCTTTCATTGTTCTTGACAAAGTTGGAGTTTTATCTTGCAATCCATGTCATGGTTTAAAAGGACCCAACCTTAAAAATTAAATAATCTTGAATTAAATGAATAATTCACATTGATTATATTTTCATGTTTAGAGTTTTAGAGAATTAGGCCATAAATATACATACCAACGTGAAAATTACATGTAGATACTACTAGTCAATATCCATTTTTTTTAAAATAAAAACTCTAAAAAAGAAACATGTCAAGTTCCAGGTTTTAGATAGCACGAATTTTCCTTGATCCCATAATATACCCTATTCATCTTTATGTCATGTGGAAAAAATTTCAAAAACATTTGATGAGCATAAAAATCTCAATAACGGATATAAAATAAGGAATGAAAACATTATCCCATCAATAAATACAAAACGATGAAACCATACTTTTTAATCATAACATACGTCATGAAATAATAAGATTTACGAACAACACATAGAAATCATAAATCATAAAGCTAACTTATGGAAAAAATAACATAATTACTTTGTAGATACCACAGATACAAAGGGAGTCACATTTGGAATACCCATCACAATATATTCCCTAAATCTCTTATGAGAAACATTAACGTTTACCTCTGTCACATTAGCCAATGCATTGGTGAGAAATCTCGAGCTCACTCACCCTAGGATTATCACGGAACCACCCATATATGTAAACAATTCCCAATATCCATAGCATATTCATAACCCATAAAACAAACATAATGGAAAGATAACATTTCCACATTGCAATCACAATATATCATTTCAGAATATTTACAAAATCAATTCTTTTATCAATCCATTTTCAAAACCATTTAAAATATTAAATAAAGATATTTTTGTATCAAAGTGTCTCATACCACTTTAAAGATTTTGGAAGAAATTTTAACTTCAAAACATTAATTTATATATGAATAAATCCATAAAACCAGTTTCAAAACATGGACATTATTGTGAATGATTTTGAAATATAAACCTTTAAAACATTTAAAATGATATTTTAGTTAAAGTGTTTTTAACAAAATGAGAGACCCTAGAATACAAATAATTGAGGAATAAAATTTAATGATAACTTAATAATATGAGGAGAATAAAGGTATTTGTGATATAATATGCCAAAGGATAGTATATACATCATATAAGAGGGAATTGGTTCATATCAACAATTAAGTCTCAAAAGAAATGTAAATTGAGACGAAATCCCTTATAAAAACAGTATCCTTAGATTAAGGATAAATCAAGTACATAATTATGTGAAAAAAATATAAATACACCAAATATAAGTGGATATTTTGTGTAAAACAATCCGAGGATATTCACACATATTCATAACATGACATAATCAAGAATTATATGTTTAACCTCAAAATTGAAATTGGGTTAAGAAGTTTTCTTACAGAAATTCGACAACCTAACGGTATCACTTTAAAATTCAGAAAATAAGTTGATGAGAGAGAAAATGATATCTCATCACATGGAAATAAATTTACATCAATAAGGATATAGAAGACTATATCCCAAAAAAATAATATGTAAATTAAAATACATAACAAAAGGATGTCTTTTAAAAAGAGGAGGGTGAAAGGTTCCCTTACCGATTTGGTAACTTACAAAACATACACCCCATTAAAAAAATATCACACAATAAATATGTAAATACCCATAAATTAAATTATATTACACAAAGAATACAATCATGGTCAGTACATCCACCACAAAAATGGAAATAGGGGATAATATAGCATGAATCTCACGGGAATAAAAAGTGAGATGAAAAACCCTTACCATGTTTTAATCAATCGAGTCATATGAGAAAAAGTTAATAACCACCAAATGAGTCACATAATACCATGAATATAAATATAATCATGATAATATATATCAAATGGTAGTACAAAAGACACCACATTCAATAAGTAAGTGGTGAACAATGGAAATCTCATGGAATTAAAAGTGAGATAAGAAATCACTTACCTTGTGTCCAACTTGACTCATATGAACCTTGTTCATCCTGAATAATAAACTTAAGTTAATTTAAACTTGATTATTACCTTTTTAATGTTTATTATTACTTTTATATCGCTTATTACCTTGCAATATTTGTTAGATAATTATTTGAGTTCATATCAGGCATTTTGTCGCTGTTCGGAATTTTAGTTAAAAATGAACTTGTTATAATTACAATTTGTCCTTATGGTCAATACACCATTATCACTAGAATGATATTAATGATGTTTTTTTCATATATATCATATATATCCAGTATATACATATATTTATATTAGTACATAACATTTGGAGATAAGAAATGAAATGCACCATTCATGGTGACGGTAAGCCATACGTACACATGAACACTAATTTAATTTCTATTTAATATTTAATGGAATGAAAACTTAATGAGACATAATTATATTATAATTATATTATAATATAATATATAATATCATTAAATCTATCCTTTATACATCTCACATAAGGCATTAACGATTCATATCACTTTGAGGGTGCGGTAGTCCGCACATCCAAAAATGAAATTATTGTGTTTACCCATTATGGAAACCATTATGGTATGCTATAAATGAAAAATACAGAAGAATAAATAAATAATAAACATAATATATATCATATTTAAATAAATTTCCATCATAATGGCCACCATTTGAGGCAGTATGAGTTAATTGAACAATCATCGTTCCGTGAGGCGTTAGTTTTCCATCCACAAAAACATTATGTTCTTTACCCCTTAGATGGAGGAATGTGTAAGTGTAGTTTTAAAAATTCTCCTAAAAACATCCTAATTTATTTAGGATACTGGTGTTGTTATAAAATAAAGTAATAAAAATAGTTTATGGGGTTGGAGAAGTAAAATAAAACAAAAGAACTTAAGAAAAGATATTATCATTAAATCGGGTAACTCCCTTTTGTTTGAACTAGAAGGGTTTCTTGAAGTGTTTTGAGACTAAGGTATGGATTTTATGATGAATATATGGGTCTTGTGAGATTATTTTAGCATTGGTTTCTTGAGGAAAATTCATGAGAAGTGTGAGAAATGGGTTAGAAGTGAGGGCTTTTTATAAGGGAGAGGAGAGGATCTTTAGGAATGTTTAAAACAATTATTTTATTATAACCTCATCTTTGGTTTTAAAATGTCAAATATTGTTTAAAAAAAATATTATTATGAATCATGGTCAAAATAAAATAATCCAATAAGAATTGGACAGTTTTTGGATATTTTTTTAATATTTATAATCTTATTTATTTAAATAATTTATTAATGAAGTAAATAATGTATCATTATTGTCTCAGATATAAGTTAATTTATTTGATGTCCAAGAATTTAAAAAAAAACACCATGATGTATTAAATCTTTTTATCTTTCCAACTAATATTTATGGTTGAAAATATAACTTATAAGACACCATATAAATATTTATTTACTAAACGATATTTGTTTATGTCATTATTGTCTTTACGTTAAATTATTTAATATAAAGTGTCATTATTTCTCCCATGTGGCTCCATGAGGTCCCATATTTTACCCAAGGATGACCATTGTCGGATATGTATCAAAAAATATTATTAGGACACATGTTATGGTAATTTAATATTATTATAATATTACATTTTACCCTTATTTACTAAATTTACCCATTAATCTTGGAAAATAAAATATTTACTGAAGTAAATATTTAAAATGTATAAAAATAAAAGTTACATATTTAAACAATTTGGAACTAATGATTTCAAATATGGAATCCATTTTTTCATATTCAAAACACATAAGTGGAAGAAATTAAATTAAAATTAATTCCTGTTGTTAAAACAAATAGCGTGTTTTTAAGAAATAATAACTATCAAAAGATTGACAATTTTTTATGTCCAATTTCAAAATGAAATTACTTACAATGAACAAAATTAGATTAAATAGTAAAAATATATTCTAGTTTCACTTTAAAACCAGTTAAAAAGATAATATAACCATATAAATAAATAATCTTAAATCGCGGTTTTGAATTAAAATATAGGATTTTTCACTATTCATTAAAAAATGAACATTATCAGAAAAATACCAAAATTTCATCCAAAGTAAATTTTTTTGTCCCAATTCTAAAGAAGAATTTTATTTTTTCAAATATAAAATATAAAAGTGACCAAAACTGGATTTTACGAGGGTTCTCCATTGAAAGGCAGTAAATCGACCTTTTATTGAATATTAGAGTATTTATGCATAAAATAGAATTATTTACTTATTTTAATCCTATAACATTTATTAGATAAATGTAAAAATATTCAAAAAACATGTATCATCATATTGTAGATAGTTCTATTTATTTCTTCCAATACAATGGCTAGGGGTTAACTACCATTTAAAATAATAATATTATGTTATTTGTGTGCAACTTAAGATTTCAAAGAAACCCATTGTTGTGTATCGGGTAAGCCATCGAACATAGCATCCCCTTTAAAGTAGAATTAATATTTAATTCACAAATATTAATAAATATGAAAATTTTTATGTTCTTTTTTTACCTGGGATGTTACATCCTTCCCCCCTTTTGGGAATTGCGTCATCATAATTTTAAAACTATGCTTCAAAACTTTATTAAAAGTCCCATATCGAGAAAAGAGTTAGTAAAACTATCACTTTAAAATAATGAAAGATAAGTACATAGGCCACCCTAGAAAACCCATAATCGTATTCCATGTAGGAAAACATGGATATGGAAGAGAGAATAAACGGTCAAGTTCTGATGGAGAGTGATAGAAAACATGATTAGAAAAAAGTGAACCACCAGAAAATCACAAACTTATGATGTGTTAAACGGTGTTTGATTGCCCAGTCAGAAATGTAAACCAAAAACGTTTTTGTTTTACGTTCCATTTCATAATTTTGAGGAATTTATTTACTACATATAATAAGAACATAATGAAATATACTTACCTTTAAGTAGAGTTTCATCCATTAATAAGATTCTTATAGAAACTAATATTTTCTCCAAACAATGAGCATTCAGAAAGACTTGGTCATATAAAAATCAAAATAATCATATTATAAAGAATCACATAACTCAAAAAAGAATAATTATATATTTATCTTGTCTTCATACAACAAAAAAACAAAAATGGTTAGTATGAGATCATATAATCCCCAAAAAGGATAATCCTTTATAAAAAAATTACTACTCTTAATCTCCAAAAATCAACAAATGTACCCAAAGTTGAAGAAAGACCATTCAATGCATAATTTACCTTAAAATTAGTCAAAATAATCCAAACTAAGATTGAAACCCAAAACTCAGAAGGATTTAATATCATAATCATCCACTTTAAATTTTAACATTTATCTCCAAATAGCATCGACTACTCTTATCGTCTCATACTGAAGTGTAATTAACCAAATCACATATTCTCTATGATAGGTTAGTCATTTACATAATTATCCCAGCTATCCATATCTCCAAAATAAAACATAATTTCTTCCAAATATAATATATCAACCATTACTTCAAAATTTTAAATCCCATCGTATTCTATTTTTTATAGGTATATATTTTTCCCCAAAAGAGAGAAGGTCTTCCAAAATTACTTTTATTACTTAATCAACAAATCACTTTATTATACTAAAGATATGCATTTGATAAAACGTAAGATCCCAAATCAACTTATTATTTATCAATAATATCATTTAACTAAAAATAATAAGTCATACTATCCTGGGACTTCACATAGTCTAGTGGTAGGTGATAAATCCCAATCACACTTTGGTTGTGGGTTCAATTCCTGTAGCTTTGTCCGATACGACGGGTTGTCACACGGTCTGTGTGTTGTCTTTTTTATAAAACTAAAAAATAACCCTAAAATGTTTTAACCTCAATGGTTTCCTTATACCTCTCATTTTCATCCCAAATCATTATGATCTCCACATATTAATTCTTTATGTCCTATATATATTGTCTTTTATTAATTTCACCACTATATGATAAAATGAAACGATCCCTAGAATAATGAACATCATACCTTGATCATGGTGTCCACTAGGGTTTATTATTATCATGTTCACATAGGTAAAAGGTATATTCATTGCAACAATGATTTAGAGATCCTTCAAAATCATTTTCTTCCTTCATAAAAATACACACTATACAATTTGGGTCATATGGGTGTTCACAAAAAAAATAGTTTTGGAAAATAATCATGTATGACATATAATTTCAAAACATCTGATAAAACGTGATTTCTATAAAATAGTCGGACTGAATATGAGTTGAGAATTTCAATTTAAGTTCCTTTTAAAATACCATAAGTATGCGCTGAGAGACTATATTGTAAAAGAAAATATAAATATGTTGAGCAAGGGTATCCTTATTTAGAACCTTTTTCAAAATCCTAATATTCTTCAAAATCCCGTGAAAAGGTAAAATATTTGAAAATTCTTGGAAAATATTTACCTTTCTTGAAAATATGAGAATATAGTGAAGATTGGATTTGATTAAATACAACCCATGATCCACGATGATATTGGTGTATAGTGGAGGTGTTTGGTATATCAAACAATTTCTTTCAAGTGAGTTGTATTTTAGAAAATATTTCACAATCATCCAATCACGAATTTGCAATAATTATTGCAAGCAAGCCAACAGGAAGAGATAGGAATGTCGTTAGAGATCTTACTCCTTCTATTTGTAACATTCATTCCTTGATCTACAAAAAAGTTGTAAAACAAGGATTTAACTGAAATAATAGACATAGGGACTAACCATGTGTTTAATGAAAACTCTTAATCCCTGAATTTGTCTAAACCTACCTATGATGCCAATTAAAAGGACCCAACATTAAACATTCTATAATCTAGAATTAAATGAATAATTCACATTGAAGATCGTTTTAGGTTTAGAGTTTTATAGAATTAGGCCATAACTATACATAACAACTTGAAAATTACATATAGACACTACTACACATTATCTATTTAAAAAAACTCTTAAAAAGAAACATGTCTAGTTCCATGTTTTAGACAACATGACTTTTCCTTGATCCCATCTTTGACCCTATTAATCTTTAAGTCCGGTGGAAAACTTTTAAAAAACTTTGGATGAGCATAAAAATATCTGTAAGGAATATAAAATAAGGAATGAAAACATTATCCCATCAAAAAATACAAAACAATGAAACCATACTTTTCAATCATAACATAACTCATGAAATCATAAGATTTATGAAAAACACATAGAAATCATAATTTATAATTGTAAATAATGGCATAAATAACATACTTACATTTTATCTATCACAGATATAGAGGGATTCACATTTTTAATACCCATCATAGTATATTCCCTAAATCTCTTAGGATAAAAACATTAACATTTACCTCTGTCACGTTACCCAATGCATTAGAGAGCTATCTCAGGCTCACCAGCCCTAGGTTTATCACAGAACCAACCGTATACGTAAACAATTCCCAATATCCATAACATATTCATAACCCAAAAAACAAACATAATGGAAAGATAAAATTTCCACATTTCAATCACAATATATCATTTCAAAATATTGGAAAAATCAACGCGTTTATCAAACAATTTTCAAAACCATTTAAAATATTACATAGGTAGATTTTTGAATCAAAGTGTCCCATAGCACTTTGAAGATTTTCAACGAAATTTTAATTTCAAAAAATTAATGTCCATATGAATAAATCCTTAAAACAATTTTTAAAACATGGACATCAATGTGAATGATTTAGAAGAATAATCCTTTAAAACAATTAAAATGATATTTTAGATAAAGAGTCTTTAACAAAATGAGATACCCTGGAATACAAATAATTGTGGAATAATATTTAATTAGAACTTAATAATATCATAATAATAAATTTATTCGTGATATAATATTCTAAATGATAGTATATACACAATATAAGAGTGAATTGGTGCATATCAACAACGAAGTCTCCATGGAAATGTAAATTGAGACGAAATCCATTATAAAAACGGTATCCTTAGATAAAGGATAAATCAATTACATTATTTTGTGTGAAAAATATAAATAAACCCAATATAAGTGGATATTAAGTGCAAAACAATCATAGGTTATTCACACATATTCATAGAACGACATAATCAAGAAGTATATGTTTAACCAAAAATTGAAATTGGGTTAAGATGTTTTCTTACAGAAATTCGATAGCCTAACGACATCACTTTAAAATTTTGAAAATAATTTGATGCGAGATAAGAGGATATCTCATCATTTTTGACTTAAAATTTACATCAATATGGATATATAATAACATATCCCGACATAATAAAATTTAATTTAAATGGAAAAACAAAAAGAAGTCTTTCAAAAAGAGGAGGGTGAACGGTTCCCTTACCGATTTGGTACCTTACGAAACATACACCCCATGAAAGAAAGATCACACAATGGAAGTATAAATAACCATAATTAGAGTATATTAAATAAATAATAAAATCACGGGTAGTACATCCACCACACAAAAGGAACTAGTGGCGAATATAGCATTAATCTCATGAGAATAAAAAGTGAGATGAAAAACCCTTACCACATTGTAATCAATCTAGTCATATGAGAAAAATCTAATAACCACCAAATGAATCACAGATTACCATGAATATAAATAGAATCATGATAATATATATCAAATGGCATTACAAAATACACCACATGAAATAAATTAGTGGTAAACAATGGAAATCTCACGGAATTAAAAGTGATATAAGAAATCACTTACCTTGTGTCCAACATGTCTAGTATGTTCCTTGTTATTCCTAAATAATAAACATAAGTTAATTTCTACTTGATCAGTAACCTTTCTAATTTTTATTATTAATTTTATATCACTTATTTCCTAGCACTAACAGTTATTAAATTATTGGAGATCATATCAGACATTTTGTCGATGTTCGGAATTTGAGTTAAAAATGAACATGTTATAATTACAATTTGTCCATGTGGTCAATACTCAATTTTCTCCAGAATGATATTAGTGATGTAGATATCATATATATCATATATATCCAGTATATACATGTCTTTATATTAGTACATAACATTTGGAGATAAGAAATAAAATGCCCCGTTCATGGAGACGGTAAGCCGTACGTATCCATGAACACTACTTTCATTTATTTTTAATATTTAATGGAATGAAAACTTAATGATACATAGGTATATTATAATTAAATTATAATATAATATATAATATCATTAACTCTATCCTTTATACATCCCATATAATTCATTAATGAGTCAAATCACTTTGAGGGGGCAATAGTATGCACATCCTAAAATGAAATTATTGTGTTTACCCATTATAGAAACCATAAAGGTATTGTATAAATGAAAAATACAGATGCATAAAGAAAATAGAAAAATATATATATATCATATATAAATATAGTGCCATCATAGTGTCCACCATGAGAGGTAGTAGGACTTAATTGAACAATCATCACATGGTGAGGCGTTAGTTTTCCATCCATAGAAACATTATATTTGTTGCACATTAGATGGAGGTGTGTGTAAGTTTAGTTCAGATATTTCACATAACAAAATCCTAGTATATTTAAGATACTGTTTTTGTTATAAAATAAAGTAATAAAAATAGTTTAGGGGGTTAGAGAAGCAAAATAAAACAAAAGAACTTAAGAGTAGATGTTACCTTTAAATCAGGTAACTCCCTTTGGTTTGAACCCAAAGGGTTTCTTGAAGTGTTTTATGCCTAAGGTATGGATTCTAGGATGAAAATAGGGATCTTGGGAACTTATTGGAGTATTTTTTTTATGATCCAAAGTCTTGAGAAGTGTGAGAAATTGGATAGAAGTGGGGTATTTTTATAAGGGAGAGGAGGGGCTCTTTAGGAATGTTTGAAATAATTATTTTATTATAACCTTGTATTCTGTTTCAAAAGGTCAACTGTTAATTAACATAAAATTTAATATGAATAGTGGCCAATAGAAAATAATCCAATAAAAATTGGACAGGTTTTGGATATTGTTTTAATATTTATAATATTATTTATTTAATTCATTAATTAATTAGGTAAATATTGCATCATTATTGTGTCATAAATAATTTAATTTATTTGATGTCCAAAAATTATAAAAAAATACCATGATTTATGAAATCTTTTTACCCTTACAAAGAATATTTATAGTCTAAAAGATAAATTATATAACCCCATTTAAACATTTATTTACTAAAATATATTTGTTTTAATTAATATAAAGTGTCATTATTACTCCCATGTGGCTCCATGGGGTCCCAAATTCGACTAAAGGATTCCCATGGTTGTATATGTATCAAAAAAAGATTTTAAACCATGTTAGGGTAATTTAATATTATTATAATATTACATTTTACCCTTATTTACTATATTTACCATTTAATCATAGTAAATTAAATATTTACTGAAGTAAATATTAAAAAATGACTACAAATAGATGTTACCTATTTACACAATTTGGACATACTAATTCAAAATATGGAATCCATTTTTTCAAATTCAAAACACAGAATAGGATGAAATTAATTGATAATTAATTCTCGTTGTAAAAATAAATATCCTGTTTTTAAGAAATAATAACTATCAAAATATTTACAATTGTTTATGTCCAGTTTCAAAATGAAATTACTTCCAATAACCAACATTAGATTAAATAGTAAAAATATATTCTACATGCATTTTAAAACCAATTAAAAAGATAATATAATAATTAAAATAAATTATATTAAAACACAGTTTTGAATTAATATACATTATTTTTCACTATTCATTAAAAAATGAACAATATCAGAAAAAAAACCAAAATTTCATCCAAAGTAAATTTTGGTGTCCTGATTCTAAAGAAGAATTTTATTTTGTTAGATAGAACATATAAAAGTGATAAAAACTAGATTTAAAGATTTTTCTCCATTAAAAGGCAGTAAATTGACCTTTTTGTGAATATTAGAGTATTTATGCTTAAAATCGAATTATTTATTTATTTTAAGTCTCTGAGTTTTATTGGAAAAATGTAAAAACATTCAAAAAACATGTATAATCATATTGTTGTTAGTTATATTCATTTCTTCCAGTACAACGGTTAGGAGTTAACTACCATTTAAAATAATAATATTATATTGTTAGTGTGCAACGTAAGATTTCAATGAAACCCATTTTTTCATATCAAGTTTGTCGTCGAACATAGTGTCCCCTTTAAAGTATAATTTATATTTAATTCGTAAATATTAATAAATATGAAAATTTCCATTTTCTTTATTTACCTGGGATGTTACATGTTTTCTTCATACGCCCCAGTAGACTCATCTTCCTTCTTCTTGAGTCCAAGTAACTCTATTTTCATCATGCGAGGGAGAATTCAGAGAAAATATTTTTTAAGAAACATCTTTTTGATTTTCTCCCAATACATGGAATCAATTACCTCTTGGGACTTTTTACTATTTATTAGTTTCCACCACTGATCAGCTTACCCATCAAAAATATAGACCACCAGTATAACATTCTCTTCTTCTAAGCACTGGAGGATAGAGAATATCATTTCAATTGAGTTAATCCACTATTCGGTGATGTGGGGATCATAAGATCAACTAAACATTTGAGGCCTTTGTCACATGAAAGATTTAATGCAACATTATCTTTATTTATGGGAGGTGGGTGTTCCACATGATTCAAGTTATTATTCATAACTTGAGCCAGCTGAGCAAGTGATATTATAAAGATTTGAGCACCCACTCCCATCATATTTGGCATATCATTAGGGAAATATTCACATTCCCTATCACAATGATTATTGCAATGTGTTATTCTATTTATTCCCATTATCTAATAAAAATAACGTACAATTAGAGGTCTTTAATACTTATAAATTGGTCATAATAAAGAAAATTTGAACATAAAATGATAAAAATTTAAAGGATTAGTATATCCAAACTTGTGATTCCTTTGGTTTAAATCTAGGTTATCCTTGTTTTACTTCGTAACATATAATTTAATGGGATTTTTCCCTTAATAATGGTTTTTACGAATCTCATTAATTTACCAAAGCATATCCCCTATGAGTATCCAACCAAGAGTGCAACATGACCCATTATCATGCACTAGTTCCCATTCTAGTCTATCTCAAAGTGGTGTTTTCAGGTTTTAACCCTAGATACATCTATGCTAGATCCAAATATACATGTTATTATCCATACTGGGACATATTTTATTGATGAACCATGTACACTATAACTACCAAAATTTTGGGATGTTTTCTTATACTTAGTCTCAACCTCAAGGTTCTTACTAAAGTTCTCTATTCATAATCTCAAAAAATAACTAAACCATCATATGATACCAACTATAGAAACCCTATCCTTTTACACATAACATTACATGATTTTAAGAATAATAAAACATTATCTAACAATCCACGGATCATAAAGTTTAGTGTCTTGGAAAACTACGTACATAAAACATAAAACATAAAACATGGAACTAAATATAACATTTATTTTTTTATTCTTTAGAAGGAGCTCCTAAATTCCATTATGCTCTTATATCCTCATAGGATAACTTGGCGATAACATGAACCAATTTTTGAGCTGAAAACCTAGTAACAGAGACAATATAGTAATAATGCTTTAACACATGGGTTAGATGGCATGAAATAATGAAATAAAAAGGCATGGAACATGTGAAATCATACCATATTGACATGGGATAATATAAACACGAATTCATAATAATGTGTAAAAAACCCAAAACATGAATTTTTCATGAGTTAAGGATTGTTTCGCATAGAGTAGCAGAAGTCAAGGTTAACAACCAAGACCGTCGCACATGGTTGCATGAGTCAAGGCTATCTGCCAATACGGTTGCCCATAACATCTCATGAGAATCAACATTATCCATTTCATCAGAGGTATGTATGGGAACACCTATCTTATCATGTTCATGAATATGGTTTCAACATAAATAATAAAACAAACTAAATCATACATAAACATAAGGGTACCCACCGAATGTAATGTGTATCATAATCATGTCATAAAGCATAATTAATAGTCATATTATACAAGGGCCCATGAAAAAAATGAATATGATCAAGCATTGAATTTCATTAGGTATAATTGTAATATATCATAATATGTGATGCCAAATTGATATGATAACATTGAAAATTGTTTTTAAGAATATTTAGAATTAAAACATTCTAGTGTGGTTTAATGATAATATCAAAGATCATTTAAAATAGAAAATGGAAAAATATTTTATATAAAACTATAAGTGAACCATTAATTTGTTCTTGAAAAAAATATTTTTTTAAGAATAGATCATATAGTGTACTTGAAATTAGGGAAGAAATCGTGAATTTCCCATAAAACGGGTTTTCTTATCAGGAAGTATTGTGAGGAGAATCACATAAAAGCATGTATATCCATAAAATAAAATGATTAATGGATATTGATAAATGAGTTTGGAAATATAATAAGAAATTATAAGATGTACATAAAAATAATAGAGTATTTCATTTGGGTAAAAATAGCGAAATAATAACTCAATGGAATTGTGAAGGTTCAGGTAGACCCCTTACCTTAAGTTTGATGGTGTTCTCCACTGGATATTGATGACCTGAATAATAAAATTAGGTTAATTAATTAAAAATAACCAAACATATTTTTCATTTAATTTATTTAGTATAAAATTTTTATGTTCATTCATAACCTTTTTGATTGGGTAAAAGGTTCAATTTCACTGTTTTGGTATTTTTGTTTCATGTTCGGTTTAATTATATACAAGAATGAATAGTCATGTAAAATGAGGATGGTTGTCCAGAATTGGATTTATATTTCCTTACTGAAATTTCATAAGGTTACATGGTTATTAATTTAATGTGTTTACTCAGTGTGAAGTTGAATCATTATATAAACATTAGTTCTAACATTTTGGGTTAATTGGTGGGTTTTTTATCACAATGAACACATTTTGATTTATAAATCAAAACCCTATGTACAAAAAGATTCCAGAACCATATATGAGACATAATACATATATTATAGTCTGGTTCTACTGTAATAATGGTATCTTGACCAAAATTGAATATGGTAATGGATATTAGGAACTCATCATCCTTGAATGTGGTAAATTAACACATCTCGGATAATATTTTTACAACTAGTACAAAATAAGGGTAAAAGATAAATGATAATAAATCATTACATTATCATAAAAACATTAAAGTACTTATAATGTACTATTTTTTCATATCATTTGGTAGATGAGAGTTTATGATAGAAAATAAAACAAAGGAACATGAAAAGAACGTTTAAGAATTAAATAGCTGAATTTATCTCTTCAATTAATCTTCCTTGAGAGCCTCTTAAAGGAAGAGGATTTGGTATTTTGAGGATAAAAAGAGCTGATATATGTGGGGGAGGATATTGGCGAGATATTTGATCTAAATTTAAGAAATGAAAAAGGATTTAGAGTGAAGAAAAGATGGGAGTTTCGGTAGTTTATATAGTGGAGGGGAGGAGGGCTTCTTAATATTTTAATCATTAGATTATTATTTGTAAATAAGACAATTAATAGTTATTAATCCATGAAAAAAAATAGTAATAAGTTCATTTTATTTTGAACCAAATTTTCTTACATCATCAGAACATCACCCATGACTCTTTAATTAACGTATTTAACATATTTTGTAAATCATCATATTTCACTATTCATTAAAAAAACATGTATTTTGGGAAAATATCAATAAATAACCCTAACCATTTTTTAACATGTATAATCCAAAAGTGAAATCCATTTTTGAAAATTAGATATATAAATATGAATAATTTAATATTTAATTAAAATCATAAATTACATGAAAAATACAGATTTTAAAACTATAACAGGTTTTATAATGATATCAAAAACTACATAAGGTCTTATAAAATTATCCTAAAAACCTATGACATAATTTTTTTTAATTTATGAACACCTATTAGGAAAATAATTTTTACTTTAAATTAATTAATTATTTATGATGTAAAAAATACCAATAGTTTTACTCAATATAGTTGTATTATCACTTATAAGACCCCTAAATTTTATTTATACATTAAAGGGTAAGGTTACTATTCATTTGAAAAATTTACTACTCATAATGGTCATATTAATATTCATAAGGTTATGTAACTATTCATATGTGTAGGTTTTTATTCACCAAAGATTATGTTTGTTCCATCGAACTCCAAACATCTTACTGATCGCAATTGTGTATGCCTGATTTTCGAAATTCAAATCACAGAAGTGATAGTATTATATTTAATGGTCACATAGTACATAGTATTTCATTATGTTGTGAGTTCATGTGATTATATGACGTAATTATAAGAATGGAATTTCCATTGATAAAACATTGGATTGTTATAGGGATGTTATAGAAGGGATATTATATTATACAAACAAGAATTTTATAGTATTAAATTTTTTTATATAACCTATTAATGTTTAATGTGAATTTACCAGGGTGGTATAGGTACACAAGTGATATGATACCCTTATATGTTTTTGGTCACCTCATCATCATGGATTTGGTCCATGAGTGTAGTATATCATGCATTATTAGTGAGACATACCACAAGGAATACAATGATGAAATTATGATTTTAAAATTTTTGGGAAATATTTCAAAATTATTATTGATTTGGATGATTTGGAAATATAAATTATTATTTTTAGAAAAATAAATTAATTATTTATATTATTTTGTTGTAATATTTAGAGAATGTAACTGATTCGATGACCGAAGAACCCACATAAAGAATTAGATTAGAATGTTGTTTAATATGAACCAAAAATAAATTAATATCTCCTCTAGAGAATAGTCTAGAAATTTAAAAACATTGTTAGAGGAAATAAAAATCTACAACCATGCCATTAAAATTAAAACACGAACATTTAGAAACAAAATCAACTAATTTTTTTGGGAGATTTTTTAGATGAACAAGTAAAGGTATAACAATGGAACATAAATAGAATTTATTATTTTTTGGAATCCCAAAGGATTTGAAATTGATTATTATAGATAAAATGACGGATGACCTTTCAATAAAATGGTGGTATATTTTTCTCATGACAAAAAATTATGAGTATCTGACGTGGATATGGGTTGATAATTTTTTTTATAAAAAAATTGTTCCCATAACATCAAGATAAAACGGAAAATAAATTTATTTATTATGTCGCATGAAAATATGTATGTGATGGAGTAAGAAACAGAACATATAAGGATAATGATTCTATTTCTAGATGTTCCCTCTAGTGAATACTCAAAGGAAATGATTTTTGAGGTGAGTTTGAGGTCTAACATTTTTTCTATATTGGGTTTCTTCAATATCAAAGAATATATAGACATGTTGAAAATGTAGATTGTAGTAGAACATGATGTATTTGGAATCTATGGTGGGGGAAACACCTTTACCTAAAAAATTATAAGTGGGATTTCCAAAATGAAGATGAGGTTGGAATGTCAAAGTTATTATCAAGGTGCAGGACAATGATGAACCCATTAAATGATTCATAATCCATTTCACCTAAATAAAATAATCTCCTAATATGTTATCTATGTGTAAATTATAAGCATATCACATAGGAATTCATGATGCTTCTATAGATTCTATAATTGTGTCAAGATAGAATACTTGGAGCAATATTTTATGAAACCTATGAGGACATTTTATGGTATTATGTCGAATATATCCCATGGTTCTTATGATCATATGAGTTGATAGAAAAAAATTGGTAATCTACCCATAACTGAGCTACCTTGGGTGACTCTAATGTCACATCGACACCTCAATAGTCATAAAAAACACCACAAATAAATAATGAATTGTTTGACACACCTAGTAAGGCGATATCTTGTAATAAAAATATGGTTATATAAGATCAATATGGTCCTTCAATGGTGTGATGTATGGTTCTATTGAACTAAACTCCACATAAATATGTGTTTTATACTTGTGTGTACCACATATTTATTTCTCCTAATATCATATATTAAATGGGAATGCATGTTCAAATGGTTACTCATATCTTGAAACATCTAACACAAGTTGTAAAATAAGAATATATTGTCGTTAAGGGTTCATCATGTTATTTAATTATTTGTGAGGTCTATTTATGACCCAAATTTGTGAATGGTTTGATACATATAATGAATGCCCACATTGATTTTTATGTACAGCCAGTTAGTTTCACATCATCAGATGTTGTTGAGAATATATTTAATGGTTATTTGGATGTAAATTCAAGTATAGTTGGACCCTTGGTACTAGTGGTTAGGAAAATATTTTACATGTTTCTAAAAGTAAATTTTGAAACTAATTATGCAATCAAACATAGATGTTTTCCAACCATCATTGATCAATTTCAGATGTATTCTGTACTGAGTAATTTGGGTAACCACAGGAAGGGAAAGATTAATTTATTATTAACATCTTACTAGGGACTAGTTAAATTTAGCATTGATAGAATAGGATAAAACAAGTGATATTAAGGAAACTAAGGGTTCTTATAGATCACTTGGAATGGGAAGGATTCATTAGAATAAGTATTTTTCTTTGGGAATTATTAGTTCTCTTGGTCAACAATGAAGATAAAAAAGTTTAGATTTATATGTATTATCATTAACTATACCAAGATACGATAAATAATAGATATCAACTTCATCAAAAGGATGTTTTGTTTGATCAATTCAGGGGATCATAATGGTTCTCTGTGATTGATTTATGGTACGGGAATCAAAAACTCTGATTTTATAAGCAGTATATTCGGAAGATAGATTCTTGGAATCATTACAGTCATTACGAAAATGTGGTAATTCTCTTTTCGATTATGAATTGACCAATGGAATTTATTTAATTGATGAATTAGAACTATTATAGCTAGATTTACTCCTTTATGTTTCTATTGATCATTGATATTTGGGTGTATTCTAGGACTATGTACAATCATGTAAAACAATTGGTCATAATGTTAGGTATCAAATAGGAATATCATCTTTATGATAATCTTCCAATGTTTTATTTATAGATACAAGTGGTATGATTACCTTTCTAGGTCATTTCTAAAATAGGAGTCTCATTAGATCAAGAGAAGGTAGAAATTTTTATCTCTTGGAAACCACCAAATGACCTCATTTGAGATACGTAGTTTCTTTGAATTTTTAGGGTATTATTGATTATTTTTCTATGAATTTTTACAACATAATTTCTTGATGGAAGATATTATGAGAAAAAAATTCCAATATAAGAGAGAAATGAGTGGAAAGAATATCTTTAATGGATTATCTTGAAACTAACATCATCACATATCATTATGTTTTAGACTCAAGAAAAAGTTATGTGGTTTATTGTGATGTAGTCTCATATGGGTTAAGATGTGTTTTAATGTGATGATAACACGTTTTAGATTAAAAGGAATGTTTTATATATGTTCGTGTGAATAATTATATGAAATATGATTTGAAATAATCAGTTATAGTTTATTCCATGAAATCATGACATCACTATCTTAGTAGTAAAAATTACTTATTGGTAATGGATTATAAAATCATGAAAGAAATATTTTCATAGTGATATATTAATGTAATTAAATTATGATGGATAAAATAACATCAATTATTCTACATTAAGATGATATATAAACTGGATAATGTAATTCTTTTTTGTTGATGCATTGAGTAGGAAGTTATGTTGTTAATTTTTAAGAAAATCATCAGATTGGTGGATTATAATGATGGTCATAGATGAGTTGAATTTGGATTATATTGAGAAAGGTGATGTTGTAGTTTTAATTACTATTTCCATTTTTCTTGATTTGATTAAGAAGGTAAAATATAGTCAAACATTGAATCCAGAATTCTTAACCATGAGTTTGAAACTCATTGTTGGGGATATTGTTGAGGGATGGATACAAGATAGGAGATCTATGTTTCATTTTAGGGATGAAAATGTGGTTTTTTCAATTTATTAGGAATATAGTATATCTTATAACCACGAGTTGAAATTGGATATTCTTCATTGAATTTAGAAGAAGTAAAAGGTTATGAGAACACAGTTGTGGTGGAATTGAATGAAAAAAGAGTGTCATCTAGTACATCTATAGGTGTGACAACTATTAATATGTAGATCTGAAGAAAAAGTTTTAATGACCCGTTAAATTCAATGAAATTTTTTTCATAATTTCTTCGAGAATTTACATGTACGCAGTTTATGACGGTACCTAATTCCGAGGCTCGGTGTGCCCGGAATCAATTTCCGAAGTTTAGCTCGGGTGCGTTCAGTGAACGAAAGAGCGGGATTTACTAACTTTTGAACCGGTGGTCGGAATCGAAATTTGAGGGCACCGATGAATCCAAAACACCGGTAATTTCTTAGGTAGACCTTTTCTGGAGTTGTGTTTGCTCGGGAAGAGTTGTTTTAAAAAAAGTGGATTAAGTTTAAAGTGAAATAAAAATTGTGTAACAATTTTATTTCACATCCAAATGGTTTAACCCCATGTGTGGTAGAAGAGTGGGACCCACATGAACCTAAATCCTCTTGATAGAATATTAGTCAGGTAGGGCCCACACGATCCCCACCCCTTCAAATTCCATTAACTCCTCTTCCATGTTAATGATGCCAACATAGCACACCATTTATTATGACAACTTAAGATTAATTAATTGGGCGAATTCAACTTTTGATGTTTTGAATTGTTGGAAAAGTAAATAAAATAAAGAAAAGGCCATATTTTATTTTGGGTCATTTTCATTGTGTGGAGAATTGAGAGAGTGAGAGAGAGTTATTTACTTTTAAGAACGCGAAGAACGCTGACACACCTTCCATCTTACCTCTACAACAAAGAAATGGAGACACCACTTCTTCCACGAACATTCTCCGTCAACGTACACGGAGCCTCACCCACGACGCCATATTCCGCAATGCTAGCTTCCTCAAACTTCTTCGAGGTAGTGGTGTGTTTTGAAGGGAGAATTTTTGGTTTTCCATCCATGTTGATGTTTCTATCTAAAACCTTTTTCTATCAAACCAATGCAGAGGGAACCGGAACAAACTAACACCGTCCTATTCCTCTGCCATTCTTGTTGTATGGTTTACTCCAACTGTTCTTGAGCGGTGAATCAAAGCATGTTTTTTGATTCGAACGGAGGCCCTAAAACATCTGAAATGGCCTCAGAACATCGGGACAACCTAGGAATGGTAATTTTGTAGCAAACAGATCATAAGACTAAAAGACGGACGCCTCGGGAGGCGTGCTGGCCAGAGGCATCGTTTCTGAAAAATTCCAGAATACACGACATGTACTTTCAAAGCACATGTTGTATAGTACAAACATTCAACGATAGAAGTAACAGACATCATAAGAAGTGAAACACGACTTGTGACACCGGTCACACGGCTTGTTCTATCAAATCAGTTTAACAGAGGAGACTTCGATGGACATGGCGTGTAAACCGGGAGACACACAGACACGGGCAGAACTACACGACAAAGAGGCACGGAGTTTAATTCCTTCACTATGGCAGAAGTGGCTACAACATGACTCGCTGTGTATTCTAGGAATATACAGACATAGGATGGGGTACACGAGCTTGTTCTCTTCCACATGGCTAGGCATGGACAGTGTACACGAAGCCGACCCCAGAAGTTTGGACATGGAGTGTAACTATACCACACGTCGTGTATTTACTTTTTACATGAACATCCCATCAACATGGGTTGTGGTACACAGACAGTACTTGTGGACTGAAGACACGATGTTTAACCATACCACACTCTATGTATTTCACTTTTTACATGACCAGCCCTACAACATGGGCCGTATCACACAGGCAGTACCCGGTGTCTGAAGACACGGTGTGTATCATTTATCTACACGCCATGTACTTTTGGAAAATGGCTTGGTTGTCCTGTTCTCTGTGACATGGGAACATTTTTCTTGGTTTTCCCCTAGGACGTGGGACGGAACATTGGGATACATCATCCCTCATCATCGTGATGGTTGATGTATCCATCCATTTGACTCGAGTAGCAGACCCTCCCAGAAATTGAGTATGTTGTGTGTGGAAACCCTAGATCTGGCTGTGAATACAATGACTATCGTACTAGAATTCTCTCTGAGTTCGATAGTGAAGAATAATGTACTGGAATCCTCTGTGGGTTCTATGACAACAACAACCGTACTAGAATCCTATGTGGGTTCGGCAGAAATGACTACTGTACTTGAATCCTACGTGGGTCCGATAGTATTGACCTCTATTGTAGTATCCTACGTGGGTCCGACAGAGTAGCTGGACTACTATCCTACATGGGTCCGACAGCATAGCTGGTCTAGTATCCTACGTGGGGCCCAGCTTAGATTAATCAGTAACTACAAATGATCATCTGTTTTGTTTTATGAATGATGTATACCTTTGTGAGCTGAGTGTTGACTTTCAATCATTATCTTCGATATGATTGACATTCTTTCCTGTGTGGATTGGGTTGTGATTTCCTGTGTGGATTGGGTTGTGCATTCCTGTGTGGATTGGGTTGTTCTTTGCATTGTGGACTAGTTTGTACTTGGGCTCGTGAGTTGGAGCCAAACTGGAAATGATGACTTAGGTATATGTATGGGAATATACCTAAGTAGAGTTGGTTTATACTTCGTGTTTGTATCCTTCCTTTGTGGTATATCCTTTTTGGATTCTGGGAGACCGTCGAGGGTCTCGAGGTCCCTACTAAGTATCGTATACTCACCCATACACGGGATTTGCCCACACTACGTTGTGTTGGTTGCAGACGATGGACAACGCTGATTGTGGTTGAAGCTTGTGGAATGTGACGGTACCCGGTGGTGGTCTATCAGGCGGGACATAGACGGAGCAGACAGATGGACCCGACGAACTGAGGAGACCAATTGTACCCACTCTTCAGGTGGGATCGACGGAGGATGACTCGGTGGTTGCTGATTTAATTTACTGTTGCTGCACTAACTTTTCAGTTGTACTGTACTTCAGTTGGGTTTGTATTCTGGCCCATTTACTTTTCAGCACTTACTTTGTAATCTGTTTACTTAGTGTTTACTTCAGCTTGCATACTCTGTGGTGTTTGTTTTCTTATATAATGGAAACTCTTTCCCTTTTATCGGGATTTACACCTTTGGTGCTAGTCGCCAGCCCCTGGCCCATGGAAGGCGGGCTTGGGGTAGTCATGGCACGGGCTCCAAGGATGGGTCATGACAAATTGGTATTAGAGGATTTCGGTTCTACCGCAGAACTCCGGACTCTGATCTCTCTTCTATGTTAAGCAATTGTGTTAAGGGTGTTGAGTGTGGTTATCAGTCCAGGGAGTCCAGTGTTGGTGCGGTGGCCGATGTATCAATACACCAGGACCCTGACTTCTCATTTCCGACTCAGTGCACGAAAACATTGATTGCATGTGTGTTTCAATGTTTTCTTTGTGGTTACTATTGTCAGCTCACCAGGTATACTGTATTGACCCAGGCGCACCTGTCTCTTTTCAGGATGACCCCATGACGGAAGCCACCTAGGGTTCCGAGTTTTGTGCGAGACGTCATCCAACTGAGTGACGAGGCCTCGGTGCAGGGCCCCATTACAGCGGAGGCACCCACGGTACCTCTACCCGCCGAGCCACTGATACCACCAGCCCCAGCTGCTGATAGTGCACATCGCCTTAGTGCACTACACAAGTTTCAGTGTCAGAGACCGCCCAGGTTCCACCGGGAGACAGACCCTCAGGCAGCTAAGGATTGGCTGGAGGCTGCTGTTTGAGTCTTCAGATTAGTAGGGACGCTAGCAGACCTCATGGTGCTCCTTGCGGCGAGTCTCCTGCACACATCAGCAGGTTGATGGTGGAGTATGATGCTTGAGGTGCACGATGGGGAATTTCTTCTTTGGATGGAATTCGAGAGCCTCTTCCTCTTGGAGTCCGTTCCATCCACCCTCCGCACGGTGCACATTCAGCAGTTACTACAGCTGCGGCAGGGCATCATGACAGTAGCCCAGTACTCGGCGAGATTTACCGGTCTCTCGTGCTACTCCACGGACATGGTACGAGACCCATTCATCCGGGCTCAGACCTTTTAGCAGGTACTATGGCATGAGATCACGGCATCGATGATCTCATCAGTATCCCAACGTAGGCAGGAGTTCTGGAACGAGCCCTTCTTGTAGAGAGCTTTCTTGCTGAGCCTACACTAGTAGTGAGACCTACTGCAAGGCAGCACGTAGCAGAGTCTTCGGCAGCTGGGAGTCGACGGATGTCACAGGGGTCCAAGCAGATCAGAACATCAGGTGGAAGACCTCAGGATACAGGTTCGATTGTGCGAGGCACTCAGATAGAGCCAACTATATGAGGAGAAGGAAGTGCTATGCATGTGGAAGGTAGGGACACATGGCTCATGACTGCCCAACCCACCATTCAGAGGAGCAGCAGACGGTTGAGGGACCACCCAGGCAGAGGCAGAGGTTCGATCATGGCTGTCCGAAGGGATCAGGCGGATGAGGTAGGGGAGGTGAACGAGCGGCAGTTGGTGGATGGAGTTTTGAGGCTCTACCACCACTAACACCAGGAGGCCCACCCCGACCGCAGGGAGGTGGCGGACAAAGGCAGGCTAAGCTTCAAGCAGCAGAGTCATACAACCACGGCGCACCAGAGATGATTTGAGGTACTATCTGTGTCTATTCCACCCTTGCTGCAGTTCTTATAGACACAGGAGGAAGTCATTATTTCATTGTCGCTGCCCTTGTTCGGAGCTGGGAGATTACGACGGAGCCGTTGGCTCGATCCTTACTACTAGAGACTCCTTCAGAGGCATACTCGACGATTACACACTAGTGCCAGCAGTGTAAGCTTACTCTACGAGGAAAGAGCTTCAGCTGGGATCTTCTTGTAGCGGAACCAAGGCTTTACAGCATCATCTTGGGAATGGATTGGATATCTACAGTCCATGCTCAGATCGATTGTATTAGTCGCAAGGTGCGGTGTGTCTGCACCGATGGGAGCAGGTTCACCTTCACCGGCGAGAAGGGAGCCTTTGAAGCGCATGATAGACTCACGTAGTGGAGAGGAAATTCGATCACTAATTAGTTGGCTAGCCTCATCCTAGGAGCAATGGACGTGCGACATCCGAGTTTTCCTATAGTGGTGGATCAGTATGCAGACGTTTTTCCTAACGACGTTGAAGGACTACCTCCTCGTAGAGAGGTAGACTTCTATATTTACATATACCCCGGGACAACCCCGATATCTACTACAGCATATTGGATGGCTACCGCTGAGCTTCGAGAGCTATGGGTACAGCTGGAGGACTTGCAGGGCAAGAGATTCATTCGACCCGGTGTTTCTACCTGGGATTCCATGATTTTGTTCGCCAAGAAGGCGGATGGGAGCTTGCGACTGTGTGTCAATTACCGTCGCCTAAACCAGGTGACCGTGAAGAACAAGTATCCACTTTCGAGTATTGAAGACCTCTTTGATCAGCTCAAGGGAGCATGATGGTTCTCAAAGATAGAGCTCAGGTCAGGTTATCATCAGCTCAGATTTCGAGACAAGGATGTGTAGAAGACGACCTTCAGGTGTTGATATGGCCACTATGAGTTCTTGGTTATGCATTTTGGTGTAACCAATGCTATATCAGTGTTCATGAGTCTCATGAACATGATCTTCTAGCCTTACCTCAATAGATTTGTTTTAGTCTTCAACAACGACATATTGATTTACTCGACTACTGCGGAGGAGCACGCCTTCCAGTTACAGGTTTTACTGGACACACTACGAGAGAACCATCTTTATGTAAAGCTCTCGAAGTGTCAGTTCTGGATACGTGAGGTCCACTTGTTGGGACATGTCATATCTGAGGTGGGAGTTGTTGTGGGTCCTACGAAGATTGAGGCAGGGCCAGCTTGGGAGCCACCTAGGAGCGTGATGGAGGTGCAGAGTTTCCTAGTTTGGATGGGTAATACCTGAGATTTATTCCAGACTTCTCCAGAGTTACAGCGCCACATTCAGCTTTGAAGAAGAAGGGGAGACCCTTCGTGTGGTCAGATAAATGTCACCAGAGCTTCCAGGAGTTGTGGCAAAGATTGACCAGTGCACCCATCTTGAGGCTACCAGAGGAGGGAGTAGGCTACGTAGTCAACTACAATGCATAAGGGACCAGAATGGGGTGTGAATGGATGCAGGAGTGGGCCATGATCACCTATGTATCATGATAGTTGAGTCAGCACGAGCAGAACTACGCTACCAATGACTTGGAGTTAGCAGCAGTGGTCTTCGCTCTAAAGATATGGAAGAACTATCTGATGGGCGAGTGCTTTACAGTCTATTATGACCACCAGAGTCTCAGGGACATCTTCTCGCAGAAGGACCTGAACCTGAGACAGCGGTGATGGCTTGAGTTCCTCCAGTACTATGACTTTGAGATAGTCTATACTAATGGAAAGGGGAATGTAGTAGCCGATGCTCTTAGCAGGAGGACGGGCATTCAACTACTAGGAGAGGCGTCATAGCACCTAGCTACTTTGCAGATATCCTTTGTTGATAGAGATGGGGAAGCCTTTCTTCAGTCGCTCACAGTCACTCATCCACATCTTCAGTGGGTCAGAGAGGCACAATGTGGGGACGTTGACTATGAGACGCGGCGTGCAAAAATTTCCACAGGACAGGCACCTGATGGATTTTCCATAGGAGGAGATCACTTCATCCTTTTCAGAGGATGTATTGTGGTACCAGCTACTTTACCGGAGGAGGTTCTAAGAGAGTTTCACACTTCCCCTTTAGCGGTACATCCAGGAGTGGAAAAGATATACCAGGATCTCAGACGACAGCACTGGTGGCCAGGAATGAAGAAGGTTGTGGCAGAGTTTGTTTCTCGATGCCTCACCTGTCAGCAGGTGAAGGAAGAGCACCAGGTACCATCACGCTTGATACAACCCTTGGAGGTCCCAGAGTGGAAGTGGGATGGGTTATCTATGGATTTCGTGACTGGACTTCCACGTACTTCCAAAGGACACGACTCCATTTGGGTGATCGTCGAATGACTCACCAAGTCAGCCCACTTCTTACCCATTAGGGAGAAGGGCTCAGTGGAGAGCTTGGGATGCCTCTACATTCAAGAGATCGTATGGCTACATGGTGTGCCATCATCTATCATCTCCATTCAGGATGCTTGATTTACTTCCCGTCTTTGGAAGGGGTTTTCAGGAGGCTTTTGGGACGTAGCTACGTCTGAGCACCACCTTTCACGCTCAGACGGATGGTCAGATGGAGAGGACCATACAGACTCTCGAGGACATGCTCCGTGTATGTACCCTTGACTTTGGCTGTTGTTAAGAGGATCACATACCCTTAGTGGAGTTTGCGTACAACAACAGCTACCACTCCACCATCAGGATGGAACCATACGAGGAATTGTACGACTGACCTTGTAGATCACCTATGTACTGGATAGACCGTGGGGAGTCAGCACCTGTGGGACCAGAGATGGTCCAGGCCACGACAGAGAAGGTCCAGGTCATCCAGGAGTGGATGAGGATAGCTCAAATCAGACAGAAGTATTATGCTAATTGGAGGCAGAGACCACTTGAGTTCGATGATGGCGACCAAGTTTCCTTATGGGTCTCACCTCGACGTGGTTTACAGAGATTTGGCTGGGGCGGAATGTTATCTCCACACTTCGTCGGACAATTCCAGGTTCTTAGTTGGATAGGCGAGGTGGATTATCGTCTGTCTCTACCACCTTAGTTGCCCTGGGTGTAGGACGTCTTCCACGTGTCTCAACTGAGGAGATACGTCCACGACCCGACGCATTTAATCGACCATGGGGAGATGGACATTGATGATTGGGAGACTTTTGTAGAGGTCCCGGTGGAGATCGAGGATCGACAGGAGTGGGTCCTACATGGACGGTTGATACCTCTGGTGCGCATCAGGTGGCAGCACGGGAACTTCCAGGAGAGAACATGGGAGCGGGAGGCTCAGATGCGTGCTCAGTACCCTCATTTGTTTCCCTAGTTTGTGATGTGTCTTTACGGGGACGTAAAGATCTGAGGTTGGAGTAATGTAAAGACACGTAAAATTCAAGGAATTTGTTTTCTTAATTTCTTCGATATTTTACGAGTACACAGTTTTTAATGAAACCGGATTCCGAGGCCCGGTGTGCCCGGGATCAATTTCCAAAGTATATCTCGGGTACGTTCAGTGAACGAACGATTGGGATTTACTAACTTTTGAACTGGTGCTTGGAATCGAAATCTGAGGGCACCGATGAAACTGCAGTGCCGATAATTGCTTAGGAATACCTTTTTTGGAGTTACATTTTCTCAGGAAGAGTTGTTTACAAAAAAAGTGGATTAATTTTAAAGTGAAATAAAAATTGTGTAACAATTTTATTTCACATCTAATTGGTTTAACCCCATGTGTGGGTGTTCAGTGGGACCCACTTGAACCTAAATCCTCTTGATAGGATATTAGTGAGTTGGGGCCCACAGGAGCCCCACCCCTTCAAATTACCTTAACTCCTCTTCCAAATTAATGACTCCAACATAGAAAACCATTTATTATGACAACTTAATATTAATTAATTGGGTGAATTCAACTTCTGACGTTTGGAATTGTTGGAAATGTAAATAAATAAAGCAGAGGCCTTATTTTATTTTGGTTTGTTTTCGTTGTGTGGAGAATTGATAGAGGGAGAGTTATTTAATTTGAAGAATGTGAAGAAATCCAACACGCCTTCCATCTTCCCTCCACATCAAAGAAAGGGAGACGCCGCTTCTTCCACAGACGTTCACCATCAACGTACACAGAGCCTCACCCGCGACGCTGTTTTCTGCAATGCTAGCTTCCTCGAACTTCGTCGAGTTAGGGTTGTGTTTTGAATTGAGAATTTTTGGTTTTACTTCCATGTTGATGTTTCTATCTAAAACCTTTTTCTGTCAAACCAATGTGGAGGGAACCGGACCAAACTAACATGGTCTGATTCCTCCACCGTTCTTGTTTATGGTGTACTCCAACTTTTCTTGAGTAGTGAATCAAGGAAAGTTTTCGGAGCCGATCGGAGGCTCGAAAACATCGGAAACGGCCTCGGAACATCGAGACGACCTAGGAACGGGAGTTTTGTAGAAAACGGATCATCGGAACAAAAGACGGACACCTCGGGAGGCGTGCAGGATAGAGGCATCATTTCTGGAAAATTCCAAAATACACGGAGTGTACTTTCAATGCACACGCCGTGTAGTACAAAAGTTCAGCGGCAGAAGTAATAGACATCAAAAGAAGTGACACACAACGTGTGACAACGGTCACACGGCATGTACTGTCCAGTCAATTTGATAGAAGAGACTTGGATGGACATGGCATGTAAACCAGAAGACACACAGACATGGGAAGAACTACACGACCAAGAGGCATGACGTGTACTTCCTTCACCATGGCAGAAGTGGATTCGACATGACTCGGCGTGTATTCTCGTAATATACGGACACGGGGTGGGGTAAACGAGCTTGTACTCCACCACATAGCCAGGCATGGCCAGTGTACATAGAGCCAACCCCAGAAGTTTGGACACGGTGTGTAACTATACCACACTCCGTGTATTTACTTTTTACACGAACCGCCCATCGACACGGGCTATAGTACTCAGACAGTACCCGCGGACTGAAGACACGGCGTGTAACTATACCACACGCCGTGTATTTCACTTTTTACATGACCATCCCTGCGACATGGGCCGTATCACATGGGCAGTACCAGGTGTCTGAATAAACGACATGTATCCCTTATCTACACGCCGTATACTTTTAGAAAATGTCTTGGTTGTCCTGTTCTCTATGACTTGGGCATGTTTTGATTGGTTTTCCCATAGGATGTGGGACGTAATGTTGGGGTACATCATCCCTGGTCTTCGTGACGGTTTCTGTATCCATCCCTTTGACTCGAGGAGCGGACCCTCCCGGAAATCGAGTATGCTGTGTGCGGGAACCCTAGAGCTGGCTGCGACTACAACGACTATCATACTGGAATCCTCCATGGGGTAGACCGTGAAGACTAATGTACTGGAATCCTCTGTGTGTTCGAAGACGACGAAAGTCGTACTGTAATCCTCCGTGGGTTCGGCGGAGATGACTACTGTACTTGAATCCTACGTTGGTCCGACAGTATTGACCTCTATTGTAGTATCCTACGTGGGTCTGACAGAGTAGCTGGACTAGTATCCTACATGGGTCTGATAGCTTAGATGGTCTAGTATCCTACGTGGGTCCCAGCTTAGATGAATTAGTAACTACAATTGATCATCTCTTTTTCTTTACGAATGATGTATAACTATGTGAGATGAGTCTTGACTTTCAATCATTATCTTCGATATGATTGACTTGTTTTCCTGTGTGGATTGGGTTGTGCTTTCCTATGTGGATTGGGTTGTGCTTTCCTTTGTGGATTGGGTTGTGCGTTGCTTTGTGGATTAGGTTGTACTTGGGATCATGAGTTGGAGTTGAACTGGGAATGATGAGTTAGGTATATGTATGGGCATATACCTAAGTAGATTTGGTTGATACTTTGTGTTAGCATCCTTCCTTTGTGGTCTATCCTTTGTGGATTCTGGGAGACCTTCGGGGGTATCAGGGTCCCTTCTGAGTATCGTATACTAACAACTGCACGGGCTATGCCCGCACTACGTTGTGTTGGTTGCAGATGACAGATAGCGCGGATCGTGGCTGAGGCTTGTGGAACACAACGGTACCCGAAGGTGGTCTATCAGGCGGGATGTAGACGGAGTGGACAACCGGACCCGAGGAGCTGAGGAGACCAACTGTACCCACCTGTCAGGTGGGATAGCCGAAGGAAGACTCGGTGGTTGCTGATTTACTTTACTGCTGCTGCACTATATTTTCAGTTGTACTGTACTTCAGTTGGGTTTGTATTCTGGCCCATTTACATTTTAGCACATACTTTTGTACTCATTTTACCTAGTGTTTACTTCATCTTTCATACTTTGTGGTGTTTGTTTTCTTATATAAAGGCAACACCTTCCCTTTTATCGGGATTTATGCCTTTGGTGCTAGGCGTCAGCCTATGGACTTTGGAAGGCGGGCTTGGGGTAGTCAGGGCCCGGGCTCCAAGGACGGGTCGTGAAACCTGTAACCAGATTTCATATTGAATTATTTAGCTATATTAATATGGAAATGGGTGATATAGCTATGGATTTGGTTATAGGACTTTATAGACTGGATCACAATCGGGATTCAATATAGATGATTTTGAATTGTCATATAATGTAGGATTATTTCATCCTTATTCATGAAACCAATAAGTTGTAATACATTTTTTAAATAGATATTTGAGATATAATAATGATTCATGGAATAATTGATTCAATTATGTTGACCAAGACCTTTTTTTATATCTTGGTTTTGGAAATCATTACTGAAATCCCACTATACCTAGTTGACTATATGCATAAATTATTATCTTCATTTGCATGTAATGTCTAACAATATGATCCCAAATTTTCAATAAATACTTAAAGATTACATTATGGAATTTGGAGACTTGTCAGAATATCAATTACTATTATTTTCTTTCATATACAATAACAATTTTCCGGCCACGATAAATATGGATACTTTCAATGCTTTTTATAGCTACCCATGTCATTCTCAAATTTTCATAGTTTAATTAGTTGACGATTAATTTTTTAGACAATAGCTTGTTTATGAGACAATATAGAATATTAATATGATCATAAATAGTTTGGTGTTAGATTTGGGTAGTCAAAAATCATATCTAGATCATTTTCATCATCCATTACCATTTGGTTTGGGATATCATGGTTACTCGAGTATCTTTACAAGGATAGAGAATCATCATTTTAGTAAGAAAGGTAAACTTCCTCCTACGTAAATTGGAACATATGAGATAATAAAATTAATTAATGATGGCTATTATATATCAGATAGACCTCCATTATTCAAATCAATGTAAAATGTATTTCATACATCTTAGTTGAAGAAGTAGCTAACTGGTTCTAACCTTGTTATTAACTGGTAAAATGTTGTTATTCACACAGATTCTATGATCATTCACATTCTAATAAAAATTGTGGATAAAAAACATAATTTATTATTAATAAAGAGTATCAATTTCATATGAGTTATATGTTATCATGAATGGATTTAAGAAAAGTCATTTGAAATTGAGATGGAATTATTGGAGCAATTGCCTAAGATTTTCCAAAGCACTAAAAAATCCAAATTTAAATTGATGAAAAGATAAATGGAGGAGATAAATTAATAATCCCAATTTTATGTACAATAACCCTTAATTAATTATTTTAATTTTTTTAATACGTTGGTTGAGGATTTGTAATATATGATTTTTTTACAGTGTTTTGGATTGGTCATTGAGGGTGTAAGGTTTGAGAATGGTTGGTGAAAACTATGCTCTATCTATAGAAAAATATAAAGGGATAAAGGGATTTATTTTAGGCGAGAATTTTTGGTTTAAAATTTATGAAAACCATGTAGGTTTCTTGGAGAAGAAATTTGGAATGGATGGTTTTTTATAATAGAATATGAATAGTTTTCCAAACCATTTTGTAAAACGTTTCCACTTATTAGTGGATTTCAAGTAGCTTATTCATTATTAGAATTTATTTTTAGAAACCATGTTGTATTATTTTGAATCTCTCTGATTTAGAGATAGTAGTACATATTTGGAGAAATTTTTTTTCAAACCATGAATCCTAATATTGAGACTTTCATTAAATGACTTGAAAATTAGAGTTTAACTCACTTTTACACCATTAAAATATCATTTTACTAATGTTCTCTATGGAAATTGAAGTCCACATCTCCCCTAATAATCCTTGGTGGATACCTCTGATAAAAATATTATTGGATTAATCGTTGTTTATTGGATACTTAGAATTTTCATTGTGTGATTTTTTACTTGTTCTCACTATATCTACCCTTCACCACTTGAAAAAATCCATATTATAATATATTATAAATATATCTATGACTGATGATTTGTGTTTTTATGAGATATTGTTGGGATCTAATGAAAATAATTTTTTAAAGGATTTATATAAAATTGTCATGTTCCATTCGTCATTTGCTTCAACTGTTGTGATGTACGTGGCCTTTCTCCCATTTTACTCATTCTTGAACATGAAGGATTTGTGTTTCAATCACTCTTGATTTCATTTTTGGAAAACATTCATAGTTTTAATACTAAAATATTTGGTTTTTTTAATGATAGATGTAATGTGTTTCAAAAAAATTTAAAGTAAAATTGTTTTCAAAAGAAGTGGGTTTTGTTAATAATATGACATTTGTGGTCTGTGTTATTTCAACAAACTACATTTTTACAGCCTATTGATTCATACATGGGGATGATTTCAAAGTGATTAATGGAAGTAAATAATGTGAAAAATTAATAATGGGATAGGTCGACATTCTTCAGTCTTGGTACTATCATTTTTCATGCACAAGAGTGTGAGTGTAGAACTTGGATGGGTATAACGTGTCGAATAAATGGAGGTAAAATTTGATTTAGTTCAATTATTTTGGTTAAATTATTTTATTATGATAAACTAATTTATATTCCCACCATTTATATTATGTGAATTTTATATTACTTGTTCTTATTTAAAATGGTATGTGTTAGGATGTATAAGATATTACTTACAGAGTTCAATATTCACACCCTTCTTGGGTACTTTGGTGAATCTATAGATGTTCTATAACAAGATATAGGTAAAGTAAATTTCCCATACTTCCCTTTATTTACATCTTGATGTAATGAACATGGGACTTTGATTTAGATCTTGATGCATGATTTGGATGGTTCATGGGTTGATGATAATTTGATGTTTGAGTAAAATTTTCCATGTTGTATTAGTAATATAATTCCCAAATTATATGTTATAGTCTAATATTATAGTTTGGTTTTGATTTTATTAGTATTAATTTTCATGCATTATATATAATTATTGTCCTTATTTTATCTTCTATAGTTTATTCTATTCTCAGGGTAAATATTTACCAAATGATATTGTATTTCCTTGACACTTATTTCGAGCCTTTGGTGTCTTGGGTTAACAAATAATGTTGGATGAACCTCCTACTCTTCCCAGTCAAATGGTTGAGAACATTATGTCAGAGTATACCCCATATACATGAGGTTACATAACCCTCATTATAAATTCCATTACCTCAGGGAATGGTGGGATAAAACATCTTAAATTCATACCACCTTAAAACTAATGTAACTCATTGTCATTGTGTCCCAATACATCAAAAATAAGAACACATATATTTATATAAAGATTCATAAACTAGTGACTAAATATAATGGCCTATGAAAAAGTTTTAAACTTAATAACATATCTCACACAAGGTATTTCTTTATATTATAACTATTCTAGGATCAAATATAAATTTATGTACATTATCAAGTATCATTTAATATGTTTATACAAAAATTTAAAAAAAAAATCATAGATAGCTTTTAAAGTAATCCACTCACGCATCATAATCCAAATTATACAAAAGATGAAATTTATAATTCTCATGTCCATTATTTTTCATATTTCCAATATTTAACCATTTTCTTTCCAATCAATTCAAAAAATATTATGATAAAATTTCTATTTATAACCCTATTAACTTTATAGGTTATTTATTACCAATATATATTTTATTATAAAATTTCATAGAACATTCCATTTAAATTTTCAATAAGAATAATCAATCCATTAATTTAATTTTCAATAACCCTTTTAAATTTCAATATACCACAAGTTAGATATTCTATATTATTAAAAATTATCTACACATCAGGAAAATAGTAAATATTAGAGGATTCATTGGGGTTAGATATGAAATGTTAATTTTGAGCCAGTTTTCATGATTCTACGATGAATGGTATTCCATGAACCTCTATATACCAACATGGTCATTTATCTATAATACTAGTATTTATTCCCTCTTATTTTGAGTTTCCACACCATTCTAGTTTTATTGATAATTGCCTAATTAAAAGTAAATATATTAAAAAATATTCTATTAGTAATAAATTAATTTCTATAATTCATCTCCTCTAAATCCTCTATTCAATTCCACCCATAACCACACTATATTGTCTTCTATTAGTTTATATTTAATTCCCAGAAAATATCCACCTTATAATTCTTTTAAATCATCATGATAACCATATTAAATATATTATTCCCTAATAAACTCCAATATTTCAATATTAATACCATTGTAATAACCTTTTTATATGATTAATTATTTATTCCATAGAATTATTCATCATAATATGAATTAAATTAGTTAGTAAATAGTTACTAAATTTCACTGCCATACAGAATTTATATGATAAATCATCCATTATAGAAAATTTCCAAATTAACACAATAATGAAATAATCTTGTTCTAAATCAAACAAAATTCATATAAATTTACTTTTTGATATATAATTTTACAATTTTATCCTTCATGGTTGAATGTCTATAAAATAAACAAAAATTGTTATATTAAAATTACCAGGTCTCTACATAAGATATGAATTGAAATTACTCTAGGATACAAGTCATTTAAATAAATAGTGATATTTTATCCTTATATAAATAACCACACCTAGTGATATTGTAATCAATACTATGTTTTTTTTATTTCAATATATTGTTATGGATAATAAAATCATTTATAAAGTCTTTCCAATATCAAAATAATTCCTTTCAAATAATGGAATTGACTATGATATTGAATAGATAGAGGTACCAACTTACAGTTATCATAATATTTATATTCATCAATTATCTCACAAATTCCCTACTAACTAGTCCCACTGTGCCGAACTCCATTTTTTTTCATTCTTGGTGATCTTCTTGGTGGTTTGGGATGTTTTGGGGTTCGCGGTCATGGTTTGCTGCTGAATAATTTCCATTTTTTGATCTTCTTTTGCAACTAGTATATTCTTGGTTTTTTTATGTTTCTCATCCTTGATGTTGACAGATTCAACTGGTGATGGTTTATTTGTGCGTTTGATTTGGAATTTTATTCTTGCTGGTTCTTTTCATCTCAGATTTCCTAATTTTTGGATTGGCTCCCTACAAAACATGGCTCTCAGTTCTACCATTAATATTATCAAATCTACCTTGGATTCAAAATCCAATGCTCCTATCTGGGTTGTCCTAGTGTGTTGGTTCTAATGGATCTTTGGGATGTGTTTCTCGAGTGCTGAATGACATACCAAGAGCCACTCTAGCTTGGGGATTTAATTTTTTCTGCTTATCATGGTTATATATTTTGGCAGGTATGACTCATTTTGGCTTTTCAAATGTGGAAAGGTTGTTTTTTTGGTTATTTTCTTCAGTTTTATATTTTGGCATTGACAATGACTGTTCAATATCGACAAAAATGGATTCTGATGCTTTATGGTGGTTGTTGAAGTTGTTTTGGTGTTTTTCAGTGGTGTGCTTCTCTAGTGACTAGTGTGTGATGTGTAGATGGGGGATTTTTCTGATTCGATTCGATGATGATAAGTTCATTTCAAGGTTGATGGTGTTTACAATGATCATGATTGGATTCTTTAGTAGTTCGATGGATTATGGGTCGACGATGATGGCTGATAGAAATATTTATGTGTAATGTGGTTTTTCTTACTAATGATTATTTTTTTTGGGATCATGGATCAAGGTTCTCACATCCCTAGGTATTAATATGGTGCACAAATCAATGCAATATTTTCAAATTTTGAATTTTTCACTTCGGATTTGAATCAGGAATTTGGTTTAACATCCATATACTATATTGTTTTGTTTTTGGATATGTACGGTTAATATTTTACCTTCAAATAACATTATTAAAATACAAAAATATTGATTTGGATGAGCATATAAAAGGTGAAATTTTATATATTTTTCTCTATATTGGAATAAATGATCTTGGTTTTCCAAAAAAATGTATATAAATACAATAATTAGGGATCAAAAGGAAAAAAATATTTATTTATCTCAATATAAATTTTTTTGTTAAAATATATATGTGGTAACTTTTTAATTCTTTAATTCAAATTAAATTTACTTCGCCACATTGTTAAAAAAAAATTCAACCTATAAACCTGTAATTTTTTTAATGTTGAATTATTGAGTAAAACTATATGTTCCATTTTTTTTGGTTTTTTATGTAATCAACAATTTGTTATAGAATCTTTTTAAAAATATCTATTTATATATTGATTAGACTCATGAGAAATATTAGTTACCCTTGTTAGTATACTCTAAAAAGGGTAATGAGATGCATTTCGTTATGTGATCTATTATATATATGCTATGATAAAAAAATAGATCGATAGTAAAAAGTTATTTGGTATATTGAAGTCGATTATATTGGTCACCAAGATACTAATAAAACTCCTTCAAGTCATGTATTCACTACTTATATAGAACTCATTTTATTGAAGTGTAATATGAAGTATATAGTGGGAAGTTAATGCAAACAATATCTATACGTAGATTTATTTGAATCCATTATAGAATAATTATAACATAATATTTTCATGTTTATGTTTTAATTATATTCTATTATCATTAATATTTTACGTGATAGCCATTTTTTATAAATTTCATAGAATGATAACGTTTGATATTATATATTTAATCTCATTAGTATAATGATGTTATTATTCAATGAGTATATTTAAGTTGGGATAGTGTGTTTCAACATGACATGCATGTATGGAAACCTAGAAATTAGTTTTACAAAGGCTACAAATCCATATATATATATATATATATCTATATATTAAATTATTTTTTATAAACTCTAAATATAATACCAATTCAAAAACATTAGGTGTACGAAAATAATTTTGTTAGTGGAATTTATAAATTGTGGGGTTTTATAAAAAAGTTAGTTTGATTTCATATTTAAGATATATTTATTACCTTATATCGATTTCAGTCATACTACATTGACGGAATTATGGGACTCATATTTGAACATTTATGATTTAATCCCATCTATTCAAAATATTGATCGAATAGACATGAGGAATTATATTTCTATTTATCATATTGTGAGAGCAACTATACCACATCTATTGGGATATGTCTGTATGTCCACTTTTAGTCCCCCTTTAATTTACGTCAATATTATTTTATTTCATCTAAAATATACACCAATTCTACCATTAAAATAGAATATAATAATGTTGTTCGACTGAATCCATAGTGGTTATGTCTGTCATGGGTTATTTATTACTATGCCCCATAAATTCCACTAGTCATTTAGGATTGAAACATCATTATAAATTTTTAGTGAAAATATTAGTGTGGAAAAGAACATTAGAGAGAATTCGACAAACTATATCCTCCATCAAATATATTTTGAGGGATATTTAAAGTGAAATATAGTGTGGCCAATTGATGTTAATGTTTTTCTTAGGGATGACATGGGACTAGTTCATTCACAATGTGTGATTTTTCATCATCTTGAGATAATATTCAAAACTAATGGTTTGGGAGAAGATCAAAGATCAATCTTCCACAGTCATATATAAGGATTGGTGTAAAGGTTTTTCATGTTTATTTGGTTATTAAATTGATTTATCCATTATAAAAGTGTAAAAAATAATTTAATTTAATATTGGTGTGTCTTGATTCAGTTAACTGTGATTTGGGTAGAAATTATTTTAAATTGATCATTATTAAAAGGTTTTTATAGAATATATGTCACTTGATGTTTAATGATACCAAATGGAGGTAATTATGATTGGAAATATAGATATAAAATATATATAAATAGATCTGTTAAATAAATTATGGTTTGTGGTGATTTTCTTCATCCTTTTCTACCAATATGATGGAAGAAGAAGCTACTGTGTTTTCATTTAAAGTCAAATGTGATGGATTTGTCTATATGATTTATGGAAAACATGAGAATAAATATAATTTCCTATCAAATGAATAAAATTACCATAGAAATATTGTCTTCAGTCACACATCCAAACTAGCTATTTTACCATTTATGAGACTTTGAATATAAAAATCTACAAATATTGATATATGAATAAGGTATTTCTTTCTGAATATGAGAAATGTTTTACTCATAGTTGATAATTGGTCTAGATACTTATTTAAAAGTTTATTTTAGTGATTTAGTGTGAAGAATAGATTTCATCACTATATAATGTGTACAATAGAGGGTTGTTGGTAAGGGTATTTTAGATATAAAATGATAAATCAATGTTTTTGTGGTTTCAACGGATATATAATTATTATTTTCTTTTTCACTTTTTCGAAAATATTTTTTATTTATTTTATAATGTCTTATTTTTAAAATTTTGTTTTTTATTTTGGGGTGATTTGATAGTTTGAAATGGTTACCATTCAAAGAAAAAATGTGGTCTCATCTTATAAATATGAATAAATATTTTTAGTATAAGAATAATTAGAGAATAATTTATTTTATTTCCTTACAAATATTTTTTTAATTCAACCCCTTTTTTATCTAGGTGTATTATCATACCACTCAAATCATGTTGATTAAGTGATTTCTTATTTTATACCTCAAATGAAACATAGAACCAAGTGATATCACTCAAAAACATTTATCTAATGGATATGGCCAACCAATTTGTAATATCAAATAGATTATGAAAGTAATTTTTTTCTAAGTTTCTTTTGATTTTTTTCCTCTATGACATAATAATGAAATTGTGATTAATTAATTATTCATAAGTTTAGTATTTCCCATTTTTTCTTTCATATATTTATATATTCTCATATCAGTTCTTGTTTTATTTTAGGTATAACAATGTGAGTTTTTCAGTGGTGTTATTTCCATGAACAGAGAACCGATGAGGTACTAAACCATAATATATAGTGTAAGAAAACAGATCTTTATTTTAGTTATTAATCTTGATTTAGGGTCTTTTTTTAGGAAAACCGAAGAAAAAAGGTATTTTTATGTACACGTCGTTTACTCTTGACTACCCATCGTGTACCTAGCATGTCGCGTACAGCCGTGTTATGGACCTGTAATGGCTGAATATATGGGTGTATGGTGACCTGGATGATAGCTTAAGTCAGAGGGGCTGGTTAATGCCACTTTATGGCATGTAGTTTTAATAGAAACGTTGTTTACATTTCTTTTTTATTTGATATATCAGATTGGGGTTGTGTCTTATGTCCATCTATGTCTTTTTATTCCAGTGGTTTGTACAGGAGAGTGACAAAATGATAAAAAAACTCTGAAACCCTCCCAATTCTCCATCCATGCTCCAACTGAGACACTGTCAGGTCCATTAGAATCCAACCAGTGAGTTCTCAAATCCCCTATATCCTTTCTTCCTAATTCCTCCTCTCTTGTGAGTTATTCATATTTGGTAGTTTTTCATCTTTTTGTAGATCTACGTTGTTCTGGGCCAATTCAACGGCTGACATTCATGTATATCAATCATGTGACATCGATGTAGGTGGTTTGTACCTTTAGTTGTTCGTCTATGTATTATATATGCTCGAAGTACTACATACACAGGATTGGGGTATTTCGTATTTTGGAATTTATCATTTTTTATTACCTGTTATGGTTTTACGGAATGATAAGGGGGTTTTGCTTATGTGTAATGTTAGATACCTTATTACGGGACACCTCATGGGTGTGTTTACCTTGATTGATTGTTTATGGTTGTTTGGTCTATGTTTACTATGAGGAATACAATGTTTTTATGCCTTTATTTATTAGGATGGGTTTTGATTTATTATATAAGATACATGTGATATGATTTTGAATTATTATCCATGTATTAGTTTTATATTACATGAGCTGCTTTGATATTATATACACATTATTTTTCCAATGGACTGTGAGATCCTTGGACAAGGAATACTGATGGTACTTCCACATTATTTACACAAGACTGTGAGAGACTTGGTGTAGATGATTGAACTATGTGTATTGACCATAATATCTTCCTAGGAGGTCATTTTTTATTACCTTATGCTATTTTGAACTAGGGGTATTGACCGTGATAGCTACCCAGGAGTTTGTTTATAATTTATTGGTTCCATGTTGACACAGGGGTATTGATCATGAGAGTAGCCTATGTGGTCATTTGTAAATTATTAGTTCGTTGTTAGAACAATGGGGATAGACCATGGGAGCCTACCCAAGGGTCATTATTTAATTTATTGATGTTATGTTAGACCAAAAGAGATATACCATGAGATCCATCCCAGATAGTTGTTTATGAATGATTGACCGATTCTAAGAAATATGCCAAGCCACAACACAAACTTGGACTCAGTATTACCTGATTGATTAGATGGTCTTCTAAGACATCTGTTTGGTTACTTACATAGGGGATACAGAGCTCAGGCCAGATCATAGGGTTACATGATTCAATTTATTTATTTATTTTTAATTTTAAATGAACATTATTAAAACATATAGGATTGTTTAATTTTTAATACTTTCAAGTTTATTGCTTCATTCTTGAATATTACCTGCTATATATATTCACTGACAGTTAGGCACATATCTTTTGGTGGTTGCCTATTGGTATTTTCCTCACACCTTGATTGGGTCATGATTTTGGATCTAATAAAATTAAATGATTACTTGAATAGATAATGGAAAGAACCATTGTTTATCAGATACTTGATTACTGTAAGAGCTGGAGAGCATGGGACCAAGCTGAGGCTTCCAATGCTGTTGAATTTTACTTGTTTTTTAACTTTAGTATCTATATTTCTTTATATCATTTTGAATTGTTTGTCTATTTTCTTAGATACATATTCCATGCCTTATATATATATATTGTGGATTCTTTTGGATTTAATTTCAATATTCCCCTATTTTGTTTTGTGGTATTACTACTTCTGTTATTATTACTTTTTGTTTTCTGCTATGTTTTCTCTACTAATTTGGGTATAGATTCCCCACTCTCACACCCTATGATGAATGCAGACTAATCCACCAATGAATTTTTTCATGGACCAATCAAAATAGCGGGATGTGATTATATTTATGGGGATTTTTATTGGAGATTACTCTTCACTAATCATTATTACCGAAACATATCAAGGCTAAAACAAACAACAGCGAAGGTTCACTCCTAAGGGGTTTTCATTGTGATTTTCTCCATATTTTCTTTCATTCTTCACTGATTGTTCCACAATATTTTATGAAAATTGAAATCCATTGTTGGATCAATGTATATTCGAACCTACAGAGCTCAGATTTGAGACCTTTTCAATTTCCATGCATCAGAGGTGGTAATATGATCCATAGATGGAACCACTGGCATGTTGAAGTGGTACCACTAGCCGGTGGAAGTGCATAGTGGAACATGGAAGTAGAGATCATGCTAGTGGTGAAGCCACAAAGGTGGCCATGTGAGAAGGTGGTCGATATAGGTGAACTATAGCAGGCAGTTGCATTGGACTAGCCTTGCGGACACAACCATGGTAGAAGTAGTAGACGATGCGGTGATGAACATAGAGTGGTGTTGGAAGACACAGAGCGGACTGGTGGGATGGGTCAGTGGTTCATGTTAGGCTAGTGAGATAGGCCAAAACCGGTCCGGACTCGGCTGAAACCGAATTAGATCTGGGGTGATCGGGGTAGATCCCAGTTATGGTTGACCGAAGTGATCGACCATGGTGGTCAACCATGGTGCTGTGGCAGCTTGAGTTTCCATGGGCGCAGTGACCATGTAGTATGATATTCATTTGTGGCTGACTGTGACCCATGATAGATCGAGATTCCATGGGTACATTGACTGTGCTAGTGGACCACAATGATTGACCATGGCAGTCAACTGCAACGGTCAGTCATCACAATAGGTGGATCAACCGTGGTGGTCGATCAACTGGAACAATGACCTCTTCATTTTCAAATGGTCATAACTCCTAAATAGATCATCCAATCCATTTGTCCTCCTTGATATTGAGACCCTAACATTAAGACAGTCATTTTGAGACAAATATGGGTTTTTAAATTTGACTTGAATAGTTTGAGTGTATTACATTGGTCGTTTCATCGATGGAAAAATTCATCATTATGTCCACATCACTAGATTATAATCCCCTCTAGGGACCAAGTCACAGGTAGAGTTTTTATTTCCCTCAATGAGACTATAGTGTGATCCTCTATCACCCCCAGTATAGTTTACAGAATTGGTGTAACCTCTATGAGTATGGAATTGATCCTCTATCGAGGGACCATATCTCTATGGTTTGTTTAATAGTTTTAATATGATCCACTACGTAGTTGGTTGAACCAGATTAGGTTCTTGGTCCCCACAACAGTTCTAGGAATGACCCCTATCCTTGTATCAAAGATGATCTAGACTGGGTTTGTGGTGTCCCCTAATGATTCTGGTAATGAACATTTGATAGACACAGGTGTGAGTCATTATTTTGTAGGCACAAATGTTGTTCGAGACTCAAAGATTTGATTTGTAATGTTGACTCAACCCTTAAACTAAGAGACCCATACTGGAGGAGACTCAATAATCACACATTGGTTTCAACAGAGTGACCAAACATTTGGAGGTGAGAGTTCTGGTAGGGATATCTTGGTTGTGGTGTCGAGGCCTTACGACATCATCTTTTGTATGGACTCATTCTCCGTATTTCATTCTCATATTGACTGTTTTTTGTGAAGAGTGTGTTGTGTACATAGTGATGGGAGAACGTTTTCCTTTATTGGTGAAAAGTAAATCTAGGAAGTGTAGGACAAAATCCCAAATAAGAGGGTGAATCCAATTACTCACAAGTTTTATAGCTTAACCCTCAAAATGTTGGATTACATGAGTCCCTAGTTTCCTGTAGTGGTGGTAAAGTATGATGACCTCTTCCTTCAAGATGTTATATGTTTACCTACTAACAGTGAGATAAACATCTGCATTATTCTACACCCATGTGATGGAACTGATATGAACACCTACATATCAGATGGATCCCACAAAGCTTTGAAAGATGAGGGTACAATTGGGGGACTTGCAGAGGAAGGGATTCATGAGAACTGGTGTTTCAACATGGAAATCCCTAGTTTTGTTTTCCAAGAAAAAAGATGAGAGCTTGAGGTTATTTGTGTATTACTGGTGTTTGAAATATTTTATCATGAAGAACAAGTATCTACTACCGAGGATCGATGGAATCTTTGATCAGTTGAAATGGGGGTGATAGTTTCTGAAGATTTCCCTTAGATCAAGCTATCACTAGGTATGAGTACAGGATGAGGATACACCAAAGATGAAATTCAGATGTGTTTACTTCCACTATTATTATTCTGTGATTCTCTTAGGAATGAAGAATGACCCATCAGTGTTAATGGGACTTTTGAACATGATATTCCAACCATACATACACCTATTAATGATAGTATTCATTCATAACATCCTAGTGTATTCATCTTATGAGGAGGATCATGTAAGTCACATGAGGATGGTCCTAAACACACTCTGAGAGAACAAACATTATGTGAATCTCTCTAAGGGTCATTTTTGGTTTCAAGAAGTCCATTATCATGGACACATCATGTAAGAGGCTAATGTTGCAGTAGATCCAGTGAAGGTTGAGGTAGTTCTTGCTTGGGAGCCACCCAAAATTGTTACCAAGGTTCGTAGTTTCCTTGGATTCATAGGGTACCATCATAGGTTGGTACATGAATTTTTTATAGTGGAAGCACCCTTGATAGCTTTGACAGAAAAGGGGTAGAAAAGTTTCAACGGTGCTCTCAAGAGTTGAGGCAGAGTTTGAAGGGTGATCCAATCTTGAGATTTCTAGAGGTGGGTGCTGAGTATGTATTGTTTTGTGTTTAATTAAGATCCAAGAGTAGTTGTGTCCTAATATAAGGGAATTTGGTGATTGACTATGGTTCATGCCAGTTGATACCACACAAGTAGAACTACATGACTGATTATTTTGATTTAGCAGTGGTATTATTTGCATAAAATATATGGCGACACTACCTGAAAAAGTAGTGGTTTATCATCTTCTCTGACCAAATGTGTCTCCAGTATATATCGAATCTAAAAAATAACATCAATTTAGATAGAGAATATGGTTATATATCCTCCAAGACTATGACTTTGATATTGTCTATAATCATGGGAAGGGAACCGTGGGGGATGGTTCTCTCAGTAGGAGATCCAGTTCATAGTTGCTGAATGAGGCTTCAGAGTAGTTGGCCTCATTATAGATATCAATTATGGATGGAGACGTTGAAGATTACCTCTAGACAATGGTTTTCACACCTCCACTCTTATATTGAGTTAGGGAGGAACATCCTGGAGATACCAACTACAAGACCCTACATGTTCATATTTCTAAAGGGCATGCTTATGATGGATATTCAAAATATGGGGATCACGTAGTCCTTTCCTGAGGGAACACAATAGTACTAATGGATCTGTGGGAGGTGTTTTTAATGGATATTTATAAATCCCCATTTGTGGTGCATCCAGGTGTGGTGAAAGTGTTCCAGGACCTACAACATCATTTTTGGTCTCCGTGTATGAAGAAAGGAGTTGCTAATTTTTTTAATCGATGCGTTACTTATCATCATGTGAATTTTGATCACCTAGTTCCAATGAGTTTAGATCAATTCCTTGAGGTGCCACAATTAATTTTTTATGGGATATCTATGGAAATCATGATAGAGTTACCACATACACAGAATGGAAACAATAACATCTGGGTGATCATTGACCAACTTACCATCACGGCCTAATTCCTAGCTATCTGAGAAAAGAGTTCATTAGAGAGCATGGGACACCTTTACATGTATGAGATAGTTTGAATTCATGGAGATCAGTTGATGATAGGTTCAGATCATGATTATCTCTTTACATCCCATTTGTTTATGTGATTATAAGAGGCGTTTGGGACCCATTTGCACTTGATCATAGATTTTTAACCATAGAAATATAGCGAGACTAAGCAAAACATTCATGTTCTGGAGGAAATGTTATGGGAGTTCATGTTAGACTTTGGTCGTAGTTGGTAGGATCACCTACCACCGGTGTAGTTTTTGTACAACAACAACAATTATTCCACCATTTTTATGTCACCATTCGATGCTTTATACTGGAGATGCTACAGGTCACCACTTTTCTAGAATAACCCAATAGAGTCAACACTCGTTTAAATGGATTAGATGGGATCTACTATATTTAAGGTGAAAATCATCCTAGAGAGGATGAATAATAAACCAAGAAATCAAATGTCTTACGCTAATAGGTGATAGAGGACTTTGTAGTTTGAGGAAGGAGACTATGTGTTCCTTCGGGTTTTATCTCAAAGTGGATTATATTGATTTGGTTGGGGAGGAAAGCTATCTCTGAGGTTCATAGGACCTTTTAAAATAATGAATAATTCTAGCAAGGTATAGTAATGCTTGTATCTACCTCCCTAGTTAGATCCGATACATGATGTCTTCCACATGTTGCAACTGCTGAGGTATGTTCATGACCCATCGCATGTCATCGACAATGGTAAGATGGACATTGAGGATGATGTGACTTTTATGGATTACCTAGTGAAGATTGAGGATCTTCATGAGAGGATCCTTCGTGGGTGATCAATTCCATTATTGTGTGTCTGGCGGTATCATGAGAATCTCCAAGAGAGCACCTGGGAGAGGGAGACTCAAATTTGTACTTAGTAACCTCATCTTTTTGAGTAGCCCCCATTTTTTCTTTTTAGGGGAAGTAAAGCCCCAATATTGGGGGTATGTAACCTCTATGATTTTCCATTTATTACATAGAGATATTATATGGATTAACTTTGAGTCCAGGGACTTAAACAGTGTGTGATTTTGAGACCAGGGGGTCCTGAAACAATTGTTTGACAAATATTAAGATATTAAATAGCATGCGTATATGGTTTTACTAAAAAGATGTAATCACTCTTAAATGGGTGACAAGACCAAAAATATAAGGGTAATGCAGATTTCATTATAGGGGATTTACCCTAAGCATGACCTAATATTGGTCGGTATGGGTCTTTTGTGAAATATTTATCCAAGGTGTTTTAAATGAATAAAATAATTTTATAAAATAATTTTATTTTTTTCATAATACAGTGGCACATCAATGGGTTTATTTTTTAAAAAACCCTTTATCAAACATCTAGGTTGAGTATCATAAACCTTGAATCCTCTAGAGAATCTATGAAGGAACCTATGAAGATCCTATCGAGCAACTGTTAAGGAACTTGCAGATCATGGATCCATCAATTACCGCAACCTCAAATTCAACAATTCACACCAACAAACATGATGAAGTGATTGTACTTCATCAGTGATTGAAGATAATCGAGGTATGATGTTTTATATTTTCATTTCCATCTCATTCTTAATCCCTAATGAACAAATAACAATTCAATGAACATGAATTGATATGTGAACCATTAGTTGATTTCAAATTGATGGATTTTTTGGAACGTTGATTTATTCATACTTTTCTATCATTATATTGGAAACAAATTGAGGCTGACATGAACAACGACCAAAGTTTGATCCTCAGGGATGCTATTTGTTCTCTTCTACCCTTTTTCTTGTGTTATTCTCTGATTGGACCTCTGATTTGAGAAAAATAGAAAACTAAGGCTAGATCAATGTATATTGAGAACTAAAGATCTCAGATCTATGACTATTTTTATTTTCTATAATAGAAGAGGAACGATGGACCATAGAAGGGGCCATCGGCACACAGAAGTGTTGTCTGAAGTCGGTGGTGGCGTATAGTGGCAGCCCATGTGCGGTCATGGTAGGGCTAACGAAATAAAATTGTGGAAGAGGTCTATAGCAGGCGGTTGTGTGAGATGTGGTTGTGGATGCATGGAGATAGCGGGGATGATAGTGGAAGATGGGACATGGCGAAAAGCGTGATGGGTTAGACCAGGTGATTTGGGTCAAGCAGATGGGTTAGGCTAGCTAGGATGGGATGGGTTAGCAGGTTGGGTCAGGGCAGTGGGACGAGCGAGACCTAGGTTAGATCTGAGGAAATCGGGGTGGAGCCCGACTATGGCCGACCATGACAGTCAACCATGACGGTCGACCATGGGTCCATTGCAGCTTGGGATGATATGGGAGCACCGACCATGACATTCGACCGTAGGTGCAATGACCGTGCGGCAAAACTTTGGGTGGTCAACCATGACAGTTGACTACAATATTTAGTCAACACGGTTGGTGGACCGACCATAGTAGTAGGTCCTCATGCATAGTGACCCCCAACATTTTCAAATGATCATATCTCATAAATAGATCATCCCATCGATGAGTCGTTTGTAGTGTTGAGACCATTACATTGAGACATACATTTTGATACCAATGATAAATATTTTGTTTGGACTTGTATAGGTTGAGTGTGTTCACTTTGTCCTTTCCTTGATGGTACGATGTGATATTACATTCACGCACACTAGATTGTAATCCCCTCTACAAGTCGTGTCTCAGGTAGAGTATGGTATCCCTATGTGTGACAAGATTAAAAACATATACCACCCCTAGTGGATTGTGTGGAATTGGAATAACATCCTTGAGTAGGTGATTGATCTTGTATCTTGTGGGCCGTATTGGCTAGGATTGTGGAATCATATACTTGTGATCCCTTATTCAGTGGGTTGATCCAAATTTGGTTTGTGGGGTCCCCCAGCTATCCTAGGCATGACCTCTTATCTCTGTATCGGGGTTTATCCAAATTGGGTTTGTGTTACCCCCCAGATGTATTATGTGTGACCCCTATCTATGAATCATGTTCTTCTCAAACCGGTGTGTTATCTTTAGGAGGGTCCCAAATGAGTTATACCTCTTCACCAAGTGTCTTTGAAGATATCATGTCTCATGGATTTGGATCTCCCATAATGAAAATTACTTCAAACAGAATCATGTGACTGATAGTTGTTTATGACCACCTGATGGGGTGGGGTCTCTCCTCAGTATATATTGGTTTTCTACTTCTCTATTGGAATCTATTACACATAAATTTTTTACATTTTGTATTGATATCAATTACTTGGTGCTGCATGTTTAGTGTTTTTAGGGTTTCCTACTGAGTATTATTATACTCACCCAGGCACACACTGTCCCTGCACATGTTGTGTCTTATTTAGACAATGGCCCTTTTGAAGGTGTCCTAGGATAACCAGGAGTGAGTAGAGCATAGCTAGAGCTGGTAAGATCGATTTGTTTTTTCAAGAGCATACCTTTGACGTATTCCACACCCTTGGAGAAGGACAGACTGTTTACAATTTAAGTTGTACTTTTGTACATACTCTTCGACACCTGCTTGTATTTTTCCTTGTTTACTTTTCCCCTACTTCCTATTATACTCTGGTTGTGGGATCTTAGTGGTATGAATGCATTGTTCTAGTTTGTTTTCATTTTAGCATTTTTTGTCTTGGATATGTGTTCATTTATACGAGTACATTATACTTATTCCATCCCTTAGTGGGATATGCCTACTTAGTGATATCCACTAGCCCCCAATCCCATTGAAGGTGGTCATAGGGTAGTCATGACACATGCCCCTCTAGGATGGATTATGACACATTGTAAAATGGATATGCTTCCAATGGTTATGATTTCAAATAGTCTTTTAAATCTATCTGGATATAATTTATGATGTTCTAATATAACTAATGTATAGGATGTGTTTTATATATTTTAATTTCATGATAAGTAATTCACTCATTTAAATATGGAATTTCCTTTAGTAAAGTTATGGTGATTAAATTATTCCCTCTTTATAAATTCCCCCCTGAAAATTAACAATTCATAAAAAAAATAGAAGACGGTGCATAATTTTAATTCCTTATTCTAGTTACCATGTTTCTTCCTTGAACATGAGAATATAAAATATCACTTTTACATGGTGAGTTTTATAATTTTATTAAAGATTTATTCAATGATATAAGATCTTCACCAACTTCTCCATGTATAAAAGATCATTATATAATGGTACAACAGGTAGATTTTGTACATGTGGGGTCCCGATATGTTAATTAAGAAGGGGATGCATGGAACATATCATTTAGTTGAGATATGCTTTGTGGGTTATTCTAGTCGATAGGCTAGTGCTATGATGAGGTCAAGGATCTCAAAGTCCCCAATTTATCTTGGCCAAAGCTTTCCCTTCTCCCCAAAACATATTTTTTTCCATGATTATATAAAAAGGAACAATTTATCTCTGTCAATAAACCTCATGTCTCATCGAATATTGTCGATATATATATATATATATTATTTTGACTCTATTCGTATTTTAGATATTGTGGAATGGTTTGGAACTTCTCTGTTATCTATTTTATAACATCATGTTTCATTATCATTCACTCTCTAACTTCATATCATCATGATAGTGTTTGAAATCTCTACCAATAAAGAGCCTCATAATGTTCCATTTGTATTCTATAATGGAAAATATAATCATATGAGAACTCTACTAGGTGATGGTGTTGATCCTAATAAAATTTTAAATCCATTTTACATGATCTCCACATATACTCCAAATTTAGAATGGTAATTTCATGTTTTCCCTTTATCTAATATAGATAATTAGATATAAACCTTAGTTCTTTATTCAATTCTTACCGATGGATTCTATATAACCTCAAATTATACCTAAGATTTCGATTAAGTACATTAAAGAGTGGAAATATATTTAGTCATACCACTTTCCTTTTGTATATCTTGGTTAGTTGGTTAATAGATAAATATTTATTGATTGTAAAAAAATATGATGAATTGGTAAGGTGATCAACTAACACCTAGATATCATTATTTCCTCTAAGTTACCTTGATATTCCTATGAAAAAAATACATGGTTATTTTCTCCCATTTCATGTACTTCTATGGGTAATGACTACATCATACACATAGACTTCAATTTTTCAGGCCTGACATGTTAGAATAAAATAAATCATGATACAAACTCTATAAACTACCTCTTCAAATTATCCCAACATATGTTTCTCTTAAAATATATATACACATATTAGTGGTTATAAGATAATTAGGAAAGTATTAACTATGAAACTCATCCAGAATTTCCCTATCCATTTCTAGTTTTGATGAGATACATATCTGGGTTCTAAACCTTAAATTTCCATCTTTAGAGAATTTGAACTCCAGAATATCAACTAACTTATTTTATATAAATTCACCATCTTTTTAGTCCTCCTTGATCCTCTCAAGAATAGATTTTTGAGAAGTTATTTTAGAAATATAGGTTGAATATCCTTTTATTATTCATATATTCATCATTTACATGTCTAAGAAGATTATAACCCTTTCAATCCTCATCATGGATAGGGTTATGGGAACCTTTATACATAAAGAATATTGAACATTTTTCTACCTAGGATGGTAAAGGAATGAAAAATCATAGTCCCTGATATGATTAAACCACTATCATTGGTTCATATTTTGTTCCTTTTGTGTGAATATATAGTTGAGTATTTTTAAATATGTATATGGGTCACACTTTTCTCCAATGATATTATGTCTTCAAATAATCAATTCTTATATTAGTACTGATAATTCTAGATCCTGAATTGGGTAATAATTCTCATGGGTCCTTAATTGATTATAGTAATAGGTTATAATCTTGCCATGTACAATGAATATGATACCCAATTTTTTCTTCGATGCATAATTATAGATCACAAATTTATCCCCACTAGTGGAAATTCTATGTATATTGGTAGTCTTATCCTCTTATTAATCTCCTTAAATCATTATTCACATCCACTAGCTAAGAAAACCCTGACTCCCTTATGAGTAATATTGGTTAGTGAGCATGAATATCATGAGAATTTTCTCACAATGTGATGATAATACCCATCTAATCTAAGAGAACTTTCGGTTTCTATCCAATATGTTGGTCTTGAATATAAATTGATTAACTCTATTTTTGATGGATCAATAGATATACTATTATTAGGTATAACATGTCGCATGAATGTCTCTTATTCCATCTGAAACATACATTTACTTTACTTTTCATATAAAATTTCCTTATTCAAGTTCTTCAATATAGTATTTAAATAATCCCTATGTTACACATTAATTTTGTAGTAGATAATAATATCAGGTATAAAAACTATCAAATGATTGTTATGTTAATCCCTAAAGACTATATTCATTAAAAACATGAAGATTTATATGGAATTAGTGAGTCAAAATGACATCATTGTGAACTTGTAGTGCCCATACATTGTATGATAAATTTTCATTGGGATACCCTCATTATTCCTCATTACATAATAATATCCCATCTGAATATCCACCTTAGTAAAGTATTGGGATCCACAAAGATTATTGAATAACTCATCAATCTGTGGAAGATGGTAGTTCAAATTTATTGTCATCATGATGTTTCATCCATAATAAATAAAGAGTCCCATCCATCCATCCTTATGTTTGATGAAGGGGACCAATAAAACAAAAGGTCAATCATAAGGGAATATACATGCCTTCCCCAGATACTTTTATAATTGATTTTTTGACACCTCATCTTCAAAAATAACCATACTATTCAATACCTTGGATATTAAGAAGGCATTGAGCATGATATTAATCAATAACTCAACCTCATAACTAGGAGGAAGACCATAAAATTCATTTGAAAACACATTTCAGAATTCTATTAGAATTACCATGTAAACAAGGATGTTGTTTTCTAGTCTTAATCATTTGATCTAGATATGCTTTCTCAAAAGGAATTAGTATCCATGTTTGATAAGTTTTGTACTAAAATAGATTCAACATCATAATTTTACTTTTATAGAACCAGGGGGGATTTTGGATACATAGGCTAATTTCCTTCACACAGTAATTTATGATGGCACTATATAAGAAAGGAAATTGATTCCCATAATTGCATCAGATTTAACATGATGCAGTATCACATTGTTTACTAGGATATTCATTCAATAAATTTGATAGTGGAAGAGTCATATATTTGGGATTCAATAATTTACCCATTTTCCATAGGCATCAACGAATTTACTCATATGATATGATGTGCTGATTCAATAGTTATACTAAACATGTGTTATATAAAAGAATGTGTGGAACCAGAATCAAAAACAATGTTCACTATTCATGAATGATTAACTAGCATACTTGTTAGAACAAAATTTTTTGGATCCACCTCATGAGTTATGATTTCATATAATATGTCTTTATCTCTAGGAATTGGAGGTTTTTTTAGTTAACATTGACACCCATTGGAATAGTGTATTGATTCACTGAGTGTCTATGATTATTTTTTTTGAGACAATGGATGATAGTATGAGGGTTTATTGGAATATTCCTTTATTATATCGGATTGATGGGTTCCACCGATCATCAGTCATTATTTAGGTTACATTATATACCACAATAAAGAGTTTCAGTGTCCCCTTCAATAAATTTTAGGGGTGCTTCTCCCCATATATTTGATACATGAGATAGTAGTCTTTCTAATGGATAATATATGTCTCCATCACTCTACCAAAATTAGAATATAATATCTAATTATTATCTCCATTCCCAAGAGACCCTTGAGATTTTACGATCTCCATTTTTTACTATGAGGGAACACCATATAATATCATCATCGATTTCAATATATCTTATAACAGGTGAAATGATGATATTTTTCTTTATCCAACTAAATATGTGGTTGAAATTACATTGGGTGAATCAAAAAATAAAAAGGCATATCATGCCTATCCTGTGGTGTTTTCCTTGTATTTTCTTATGGGTATGTCATCCTTTTTCTTGAGGCCATGGAAATACCACTCCATTTTATGATATATAGTGGGGAGGAAATGTCTGTCAAAATACATTTTCTGTAATTCCATTGACAGCATCGCTTTGACCTACTCCTTGGGTTTTTTATTTTATACCATCATCCAAAATTTATCAACTAATACCTCTATATTATAAATTTATATCATGAACATATCTTCATTAGAGAATTGTAGGATAGATAAAATTATTTCATGGGATTTGATCCATTGTTCCATGATTATGGGATAAAAATATCCGCTATATGTTTGAGGAATTTTTCACATATAGGTCTCAATTTCAACATGTTATTTCATAGCGGGATTTGGATTTTCCTTCTAAATCATGATATTAAAAAAATCATGATTTAACAGAGAAATTACTATAATGGTTTTTTATTCTTTCTCTTTTTGGGTTGGGCATCACATTTGAGTTGTCATCAAATTTCCCCACTCATTGGTCATTTACACTGATCCCTATATTTTTTAAAATAAACTTGAAATAAAGAGAAAATTTTTGGTGATAATTAAATAAATATTAAAAATATATATGTGAATCCAAAAAAATTAATGGGATAACTCATAAATGACACATATTCATTAACCAATGAATTTATATGTCACAATGTAAGTTAACCATGATCTATTGTAGTGTATAAATTTTAAAGGAATTTCCTCTTAATAATAATTATAGGTAATGAGATTTTTAATTTACCATATCAAAACCCATGTGGGTGTCAAAAAAGTTATGGAGGAAGAACCATTTTCATGTACTATCAGAAAATTGCATCTAGCTTAATGTTCCATGTTTAGGGATATTACCACTAGGTATAATTGTTCCAAATATAGATCCACTAGTAGTATATGGATAGAGATTAATTTTATTAGAAATGAATTATTATACACAATAAAAAAATTTGGATATTTTGCCACGTGTTTAGTCTTATACATAATCATTTCAGTATAGTTATGTAATCCTAATCCCCTAAAATAATTTTACTTTCCAATGATATCAACTCTGAAATCCTACATAATTAATAAACTTTATTTAATGATTTATTATGAATATGTAAAATCATACAATCCAAGAAGATCATGATGCCAAGTTTATTTGGGAAATTAGGTACATTACATAACGACTAGAAATATATATAAAATAAATTTACTTAAAACTTCCTTATCATACTACTAAAATTACATGTTTTTTTCTAAATACCAACTGGATAACAAGGGTATGAACATAAGAAAGTGGTGATTTATAAATTCATGTAAGGGAATAATAAAATCATAATAAGAGGTAAAGTTGCACATTTAACGACCCAAACGTTCATTAATAAAAATTACTCTTTATATAATTAAATGTCTTATTATGTAAAATGGAATTATAAAATTTGAAATTAATTTTTTTTATGTTTTTGTATTTTAAAATACCATTATGAATTGTGACTATTGATAATATAGTCATTGAACAGTGATCACATAATTTGAATAAATACAAGGCTTTAACAAATCCAATTTACTCAGACAAAGGAAGTGATGGTCTCATCCAATTGACTTTCCCTATACGAAGCCCATTTGTCAGAGCTCGGAAAGGAGGTGGTGTCATTTGTATTTTTACTTGACCAAGCCCAAGCCGATCTTCAACTTGTTAAGCTCGAATGGAACTGCCTACGGGAGAAGTGGAAGTTGATAGAGATTACCACCCGAGTGAAGTTATCCGAGCCACCCCAAGAGTCTGTCACCATCTCATACCTTACCCATCGGTCATATGTGGGTGTTATATGGGGTTTTGTAACATGACCTTAGCACTATTATTATGTGAATTATTTTTGTACATAATAAATAATATACATTCATTTTATTGTTATTACTTTGAAAAAAAAATAAAGTAAAATTATTATTTTTAGTTAATATTAAACTAAAGAATATATTTATAAAAAATAGTGGATTTTTGAATTAAATGACACTTTAATAAAATATTATTAAATTAATTTTTATTAAGTATAAATTATTGTATAATTTTTATGAATACAATTTTAATTTTATTACGGATTCAAAGTTGTTTTTGTCCAGATCCATAAATTTTCAATAAATGTCTATTTTTATTTTAAAAGTGAAAATTTAAATATTTAAAAAATTATTTTGATAAAATGAATATTATTTTTGGAATTAGGATGTTGAAATTATTAGGTGGTGAATTTTTTATAATTTTCGGAAATAGTTGAATTTTTGGGTAAAAATTAAGTAGCGTTTAAATATACAATATGTTTTCTAACATCATAATGACCCAATATCGATGTAACAGAATACTATAAATGATATGTTCGGACAATATATGGTTTATCCTTAAAATAATTTTATTTTATATTTATTTGATTTATATTACAAAGCCTTAGTGGACCCTCCAAGACTTATAAAATATTTTATCTTTTTAAAATGTTTTCCTTGAGAGTGTGACTCACATACACATAATAAACAATATTATTTTTAGACTTTAGTCCATTGGCCTTATAAAATATTTTTTCCACCCCCCTATGGAAAAAACCAATGCCAAAAACCATGGACTGGTATATGGTTTTGATTAGTTTAATGTGTGATGTCCCAAACCGAAATAATAAAGAATTCTATCTCCATTCCAATATAAACCCACCCAAGATCCCACACCCTCTTCACTCAATGAATTTGTAGTTCATCCAACATTTTTTCTCCTAAAATTATAATCCTCCCAAGGCAGGCTAATCTCCCACAAATCCTCTCTCAAGCCCCTCCCAAGCCTTTGGCATCACACTTCCAAGTAAGGGATTCCTTTCGTTCTCATTTTATCCATGTTTCTTAATATTGTTATGCACTTTTATTTTTAATTATAAATGATGGGGTATGATTTTTCACCTCCCCCATACATACCTATTTATGTTTGGAATGATGATAGACCCCTTTATCTCTCATTTATGTTTCACATGTACTCTCGTTACCATGCCAAAATTCCATAAGGAATTTCTTTCTCATTTACATTCAAAGAATTATTTTGTATTATGAATCTAAAATTACATTACTAATGTAGGTACATGTATCTATATGACCCCCTTACATTAAATTTCATTTAAATTTGATGAGACTTCCCATTCTCTGTCATCAACCTTTTTTATGAATTCTTATGTCACGTCGTTATGTTGTCGAGATTGCACCGTGATTTTTCAAACCAAAGTCATTGTGTAGTGAAAACCATTCCCATTTCTCTATCAAGGGTATTATCCTTTATGCACATTTAATTATTGTTTAAATAGTTTCATGTATTTATTCTACATTCCTTTATAATGTAATAAATGATGATGTTGAATGATTCCATGTTGTATGATCCATGTCGCACACTTATGCATAAAATGAAATGTCTAAGAAGGGTTTTCCCAGATAGTGCTCTGATTAATTGGGTAAAATTAGTATCATGATACTTCATATGAAATAATGATTTTTTCATGATAATTCAAGTGAAATTAGGATTTACTCATTCTAATTCATGTTCAGTGAGGGTTTACTCATGCTCTATGTGCAATGAGCCTTAGATCTTGCTAATTCCATGTTAAGTGTTGTTTCCACATTTCCATGTTATGATAATCATTCTATATCATGGCATTATGTTCATGTTTCAATTTATCTCTATTTATATTCATATTTCCTAACATTTTATTTAATCTTCATGTTATACATTTTTTACTCCCTTACCGGGATTTATTGCTCACCCTTTTCTTATGCATGTCCTCAGGTTATCCCATGCAATTCTAAATACCAGGAAATATAGCTGTCATGTAAAAGAAGTTTACAATCAGATGTTGTGTTTTGTGCTTTATGTTTTTATGTAATGTTACTAAGCCCAAAGGAAACTAGACCTCTCAAACTTCTATCTTGTATGATGTGAAGATTTTAAGTAACAAATCATGTTTAAGTATGTAATAAAGAGAAGGGTTGTTATAGTACATGTGATCCATGAGGCATATCAAGGTAACATACGAGGGGTGAGAATCATAATCTTGAACAATTGGGTATAATATAACATGGAATCATAAATGAAACATAGTAATTAGGAAAAAATATAAAACACTAATTTATATACCTAAGTCAAGGATAACCTACAAGTCAACATAACATAGTTTTATCAGGATTACTTCTCATGCACCATTCATGGAATCTCATAAGATTAAAACATTACCAATTGGATTAGTGGGATATATAATTCTGGTCCTTCCCCTCACATTCATATCGAAAACATGAAAATTTATTCCATATAGGTCATACAACATAAAGATTTCATTAATAAATTTAAACCCCATAATTAATAAATTTAGTCTATAAATATTTCAATCACTAATCAATGAAGGATATGAGAAACAGGGTAAATAAGATTGAGTGGAAATGGATGGGTGTATTCACCATACAAATTTTTTTAATGGAAATTGATAGTATAATCTCGAAAATATAATGGGAGTATTTAATTTTCTATATAAGTGGTAAATCGGAGCAAAAAGGGTCTATAATTTAAATGGAATCATATGTATAGTAATTGTTATGTATTAAAATAAATCCCAACTTGAAAATTTTGAAATAAAAAATGAATGAAAGAAAGAAGGTGATTGAATTAAGGGGAGAAGTACATGATCTCTTACCTTAATAAGTAACTTCAAAATACTTAAGATATGCTTATTTAGGGAACATGGGAACCATGGGAGGGATATATAGAGGTAAAAGAAGAGTAAATTCATTATCTTAGAGTTTTTATTTATTAGTATCAAGATGCCGGGTGGGATTATATTAAAAAATAGATAAGAATTCATTATTATTTTTCAAACCTAGTTTTTGGTACCTATATGATAAAGTTATAAAAGACAAAAACCATTCCATGGGTTTTTCACTATGGTTTTAAAAAAGTGGAGTGGTTTTAATTATTAAATAAGTGTATTAACTGAAAGTGTTAATATAATTCCAATGGTTATGTGTAAGTGAGTCATGATTATACAAAATTTATTTTAAAACCACAAAAAATAATAAATTTTTTGGAGGAATCATTAAGGGTTTATAAAATTAAGAAAAAAAAAAAATTAAGGGGGAAACATAATTTTTGTCATGTATTCTTTTTTTACTATTTATTATATCACTTTTCGGATTTTATGATGGCATAATACATACTGTATAATTATTCCATATAAATTCTTTTAAAAAAAATGAATATCTCCTAAAATTATGAAAAAAATATTTGTTGCATAATTTGAATGTTTTAATTTAAAAAATAATATTTATTTAAGAAAATAATTATATAAATATGATATTTTACTCATTTAGGTAAAAAATACACATTTATTGAAAAATAATGGCTTTTATGACAATAACAACTTCCTAGACCTCATGAAAATAAAATTTGACTTTGTAAAATTTTATTATCATTTATATTTATTTACAATTAAATAATAAAAAAAATTAAAAAATTTATTTATTTAAAAAATTATTAAATTCTTAAGAATTGTGACTAGATTTGAACTATATATTCCCCAAAAATATAATTTTTAGTTCATCATATTAGAATCTATTTTGGTCAAACTCATTAATTAATCTTTTAAAAAGTATTAGTAAAAAGATATACAAATAATAATATTTTTATTAAAATTAATCTATAAAATTAATATTGTTAGGTTCTAGATTCATATCCCATTATTACACTAGAAAATTCCTTAAGGATATGGTTTTTTATAGTGATATTTTCAGGGGGTGGTATGATGAACATGGTCCGGATTGTTATCGATAATCTTGACCATTTTCCATAAATAATAATGTTCAAGATTAAGTTGTGGAATATTGAATTGGTCTAGGCCAAGGGAAAGTCATTTGATTTTATCTCACTAGGAACCTCTGATAAATTGGATTCATAGAACAATCAAACTTGATCAGTCCATCACGTCATTTGTGTATGTCAAATGAATTTATCATAACCCTATATATATGTTAATCATCTAATCACTGTATATATTCTAGGATATTGATGGTCATGATTATTAATGGTCTTTCAAATATTCCAGGATAAAATTCATAAATATCAAGAATAAAAAAATAATGCTTTTTATATAATATCATTTCTTGATAAATAATTCATTCATTTAAAAATTGAAATACATTTATAAATGTTAATGTTGTTATAGATTTGGGAAGGTGATCCTATTTTTTCATTGAACATACATCTATTTGGTTCCTTTAGACTACCTCAAATTAGAATGTTTCTTGAAATAACTACAAAAAAACTATATTCCTTTAATGAAATTTAGATGGGGAAAAAGTAATGGTCTATAACAATTTAAGGTGATTTCATAGTAAATTCTTAGATTAATTAAGTCAGGGTTGGTAGGAAAAACACTATCCTTATATAAATACTGATTTAACAATTAAGTATTATAGGATGAAATGTATACCATATACACATTTGGAATTCATAGAGTTGGCATTCATAAATTCTATAAAACTTAATGTAATTTTGTTCTCCTCAAAGACTTATCAGGATGATTCTATGAATATGTATTTTTTGGTAGTGTAAGGATGTTAGACTTGGTGGAAAGTAGAATCTGGACCAATATATGTAACTATATATCATGTACTATTCCATTTCTTGAAAGATGGAACTATGCATTTATTTTTGTTATTTTTGGTGCTCGTAGTCTAGGTTGTTCTAGTATGGTCATTGACGTTTCATAGGATATTCAAAACCAAGGGAATTTGATAAACTCTAAGATAAATTGTTTTATGGGAATGTAATTTACCATCTCTACAACAACTCCTCAAAAGGTACTTGATGTAGTATTTACAAATCTAGATAGTCTTGATCAGATAATTCATGCCTTACAAGTTTCACAAACTCATACCTATTTAAAAGAAAAGCGGTGAAAAAAATATTTTCTATGAGGAATCATTTGATATCTCAACTAGATATAGTTTATACTAAACTGTTGGTTGTGTTGGAGAAAGATACGTACATGTCAAGTACAGAACAATGTATTATGAATCTAAAAAATATGAAGGGTTTCCCATAAGTGTTCCAATAATATAAGGATGAATTTAGTGAATTATTGTTTCATTTATCTTTGATAATGGAAGATATCGACCCTGTAGAGAATCATAAAGACCCAAATTACTCTAGGAATACTTCTAGTGATGGTTTCTATTTCCAAAATTCTATATAAAAATGAAATTAGAAGTTTTTCAATGAGGTATTCAGAACCATTCAACCAAAGAGGAGGTTCCTTCTAGTGTTTCTCAAGGATAATTATTGTTGCAGTTTGACAATGTAGGTTTCGATTGTTCAAGTGGGAACCAATATTGAGTCCAGGGTTAGGTGAAAAATATTGGACTATATGATATTTGTTACTCTAAATATGAGAATAGGATGTTTACCCTATAGTCTGGGTGGTCGGGAGCCCAACAAACTACAAGTCATCTTTTATAGGATGTGTTTTTGAAAAATAGTCTTCCTTGTTAAGTGATATATCTTCTTTATCATTGTTTGAGTTTTTTTTTAATTTTGAGGGTAGTTTTCCCATGTCTCGTAGAATCTCTCATGTTTTGTCTCTTATACTCTTTTATAAATGGGTAAGATCCTATGTGCACTATTATATACTTGCTTCAATTATTAAATATTATTTATTAAATTATTAGTGTTTATTTTTTTTAATCATCAATAAATATATTTAAATTGATCATTTTTTTAGTTATTAATTAAATAATAATAAATACTAATATTCTAATTGAGATTATTTATTACCAATAATTTTTAAAAAATTGACATAGTAATTATTAATGTATTATTAAAGATAAAACTATTATATTATTTCTGTATTATAATTACTTATTAATAATAGGATATCTTTTATAATTTACTATTATTAATCATATATTCTTAATAATTTGTTATTATTTAAAATATATTATTATTGAGACACTAGGAAAGAGTAACCCATTTTACACACAAAAAAAATCAATAAATAACATAATGGACCACTGGAAAATAAATGAGAGTCTATGGTGGAATTATATTTAATTTTTTTGGATTAGTTTAATAAAAGTAAAATTCAATATAATAATAAATCTAATATAATATAAATTTTTTATATGGCAATATATTTGATTCCATTTTAGTATAAATTATTATTTACTTTCAATTTTTTTATTTAAACTTTATTATGTTTTTCAGTGTCTTTATTTGATAAATTTTACCATATAGAATTTTGAACAAGCATTTCAGGAAAATTGGAATTAAAATGCAATTTTTGAATAAAAAAATTATTTCCTCCTTGAGGAATGATAAATTATGAAATGAAATTATTATATGGATTTATTGGGAAGTTTCTAAAATTAAATGGTGGGGGTGAATCACTTTTGGAATAAGTTTATTAAATTTTATATTTATCACATTATCATCATAACACTTATTCTTGTAATGGATCTTGTTATATCTACTTTGGTTAGTAATATATATATATAGAAACAAAATGAATTACAAGATATAACTTAGAGTTTTTAATTTGATTCACCTCCAAAATGAGAAATATGTCTCCATTATGTACTTTACCCCCCCCCCCCCCACATAAGTATTGCATATTATTATCAATGAAATAATGAGAATTTATATGTCCATGTACTTATTTCCATGGAACTAATAAGTTACAAAAAATGTGATGGATTTCCACACATTTTTGAAATAGAATAGGCTTGAAATTTGTTGAAGTATGCTTACCTTTCTCAGCTCAACTACCCCCTTTAATAACTATATTGACATTATTCCTCACTTTTTGAAGTTAGATGGGATGCCTTATGCTTCTTTATAATTTTATAGTATATAGTTACAATAAGATGTCTTCATCATATATTCGGTCTGAATATAATAAATGTAGGTTGTGAAAAAATACACATCACTTCCTCTTACTATTATTTTTCAGTGAAAAATAAATATATTTTTATAAGGAACATGTTCACTCAAGTTATTCTTCATGTTAATAAAAAATAGTAGTCAATGACAGGGTTTCTCTCCCCTTATTTATCTTAATGTACATTCATATAGAGTATCCATGATGATCATTGTGCGGGGATCACCTACACAAATCTTCATTAGTTTTCAAATAATTAATCTTTTATGTATAATTTAAACCCTTCCATGATTTTTACATAGGGTGTGTAATATTTTTTATAAGAAAGTTATTTTATCTCATTTAGACATAAGGAATATTCAAAAAATATTAATGTAAAAATTAACCATTTTAATATTCCACATATTAATATTCACTATATTGTGGGAATTTTTTTCTCATAATTTTTAAAAATAATATTTTTATAAATTTTGGAATTCAAGTTACTATAATATCAAAAAAAATCTTCCATATATGCATATATTTCCCTTTTCTTAACCCTCTTAAATACATGGAATTGTTCTTCCCAATATTTAAAACATAATTCCTTTATCTCAATTATTTTGATAAAATAAAACTATAAAAACACATATAAAATAGTACTTATATAAATACCTTCAATAAAATCCTATTGTAATGAATCACCATATGAAATTATAGGTAGTTATCTCTTCTCCTTGATTTGAGGTCCTATTTTATTATTCTCTTTCCTGAATCCTGGAATCATGATATTTTAGATAAATGACTTAGTCCAATATCATATGTAATGAAAATTATTATGAACAATGGTCATGAGATCCATCATTAAAGACATATAATGAAAAAATATATTCCCAATGTTAGACAATGAATGTTAGACCATCTAAAGGCATATGATTTCTAAAGAAAACATACAATATTAGTGATTAGTTCATAAGGTGACCATAAGTATTATTTAATAGAATACAATTTGAAAGATACATAATTATATATACCTTTCATACCACTAAGAGAACCTCTATAACATAAATATATCCCACATTCCTTTTTTCCAGTTTACATAAATTTTTCTATGATGTGGTCTTTTCTCCTTCATTCTAGATGTTCCTTAGGATATTGTACCAGTTTCAGCATATGGGCCACTCATCATCCTTCTCCATAATTTTGTCCATCTCAGTGTGAAAAATAAATAATTATAATCGTATTGAAAAAAAATTTACACAATAATGGGAAACCTTATATATATTTAAAAATCTCTCAACTACCCTTATGTAGCTTATGGAATTCCAAGAAACCATTATGTGACTAAAATTTGTAAACAAATTCTATTCACAGTGTGGAACCATAATCTTCCCATATTTTTTATCATAGATTAAATAAAAATTATTTTTAATCATTGTAATATTTCAATTATAAATATAAAAACATTGAAAACATTACATTCTACATGGATTTATCTTCCTTATAATCACCTCATTATATTTGTTATTTTAACTACTGAACAACAATATCAATGTTTTGGAACAACCATGTCCAGTCACAAAACTAATTTTTATATTTAATGGAATCACAATATCTATTAATCGATAAATATCATGAAAGAATTACTTGTAATAAATGGAAAGAAATTTTGGCATGGTGCGAGGTAGAATATGATTATTACTAAATCAACACATTTAAATTTCCTTATATATTTTAGGTATTAAAACTGATCAACTGATACACGAATATTATTTTCTCAGATAAAAAAACTATATATATATATATATATATCCATATATCCATATAATACATAGATGTTAAATGAAGACTCAATGAGGTGAACTCGAAAATGTTTCACTCTTATATCACATTGTGTTGGCCCACATGTGTGGTGGATAGGCCCCTATCACCATTATATTTTCATGGAGTAACTTATGTGCACCTAAATCGATATGTGCATGTCATCAAAATTCTTTTCCACTGTTGGATATATCCTTGTGTTAACATGGTTGAATGTTAATGATGGTTGGGCTTCTTGGATGGTTGATTTGGATATTGAACAGACTATATTTTTTATTATAATAAAATAATGTATTTTATAAAATATATTTATTAAAACAAAAATAAGACAATAACCACTTTGAAGACATGATGTCGCTTCATTTCCCCCTTTTCATAATTCTCATATCTATTCATGTAAAAAAATAACCCATTTCTAAGCCTTTCAATCAAAATATTGACATTATAAAACTTCCAATAATTCATCTAATCATCATTGTCAATGAATTCAGATGAATAAAAAACTGGGTTCTATAATCTATCCCATTTTTGAAAATAACAGCAATAGAATATGGTATGTTAGTATATTATTTTATATCAATCTCTACCATGTTTCTCATAGACTTATATAATTTTCTACTCACTCCTTGTTGATAAAAAATACACATATTTTTAAATAGAGAAGTTTCAATTCATTATTATGTAGTGTTTCATCATTCATTCCACTCAATGCATATATGAGTCACGATCTGTGTAAATAAAATACGAATTTTATTTAGAAATAAATTGGCTATAAAAATATGTATTTAATAAAAATGCATATAATGGTTACAGATATCTATTCAAGATCAATTCAAATAATTGCAATTGATAACATTATTATCATTGGATAAAAAACATAGATGTTATACTCATCTCAACACATATGTTATAATCATTCAATTACATGTAATACATATTATAAATAATCCCTAAAATCTCATCAAATTTACTTATGTTCTTATCAAAGATTAAAATAATTACTCCTCCAAAATGTTAGGATAAATTCCTAGAAATTAGCGACAAGAACCTAAGTATTCATACCTTTTTAATGATTAAATCTCAATAACCAGCCATAAATATTCTTTGTACCTAAATTTTATGAATAATTACGCTTCTCGCGAAATGATCACCCACAAGGGATGATATATATATATATATATATATATTTCATCAATTGTAATATTTTTTTAATGTGTTCGTTCAAATTACATGTGATTCATCATACTAAAATGGTGACTTATTTAGATCTTGAATTGTTATTCCAACTTACATCACATCATTAGTTTGATATTTGAGAACATGAATTTCATTCAATTACTAAAATTATTAACATAAAAATACAATAAAAATGTGTAAAAGAATATGGTTTATACACATTATCTCATTATTCTGAGAAACTATAATGAGAGTTTCTTGTCAACAAGTATTCTTTTTAAAATTTTCTCCTTGTTATAAGGGATTTATCATCCATTCTTAACCAAATTTATAATTAAATTTTATATTGGAATTATGTGATAATTTATCCACACCATATATGGAATATTTATGGTTTGTTATTTGGGATAAATTTTTTAAACATTAATTAGTAAATTTTATTATTTTAGTTATTTAAAATAATTGTTTTATTATTAATCATCATTCATCAAAAAAATTTATTTTAAAGGGATGATAATTTAATGAAGTATTAAAATATATTAAAATATTTGTTTTTAATGTTAGATTTCTATTAATTTTTTTATAATGTTTTAATTTCAAAGATGATTCATCACAGATGGAGAGTAACCCTCAGAGGCATTCCACATATAATCCTTATGTTGGGGAAGATAACCAAGAAACCAGGAGGGAATGACAACACATGAGACATGGGGGTTGTACTAGTATCTCATGAAGTGCATGAAAAAAGAGATCATAGGAAAATGGGATTCATTTTCATGTGGTAGAGAGAAGATTACTACACACGTTCATAGACTAACACAATTGTTGTAAAGGTCCTCTAGACATCTTCGGGCTTCATTGAAAAAATAATTCTAAAAATCTATTATAATGTAGTGAAAGAATGAAAAAATAATTGATGTGGTATGTGAAAATCATCATTACAATTCATTCAAAAAAATGAAACATTACATGATGGTTCTGTAATATCTTCCCCAGAAAAGTTCTACACCACATTCCACCACTATTGTATAATTGTCCCTCTGTAGTTGATAAAGTGAATAGTCAGAGTTCCACGGGTGATTTCATCATATCCACGCCACAGGAAAACTTTATATCAAATAATTTCTTAGAGGATAATGAAATGAAGGAAATAAGGTTACACTATCATGTGATGTGTTTTTTCGTGTTTGGTGTGCTTGAAAAGTGGCTTTGAAACAAAGGGTTTTGCAACAAAATTGTGTGGATATAGATAATTTAAAAAGAAAAAGATACATCGTAGGAATGGGACTACATCATGAAGATTCATAAAATTGATGTTTCAATATAATTAATAAGTATTGTATATTTTGAAATATATTACATGATAAACCATAGTACCACAATATCCATGTATTCTATGCATGTAGGTCGCACTATATATGTATTTCCCATGGCATAGGATTCACAAAAAACTAACATTTCAAATACCCAAATATTCAGCTTGATTTCAATGTTAGGACAATGTTTCAGAGTATTTTTTATGAAGACCATGTTCATGGAATCCTTGAATACACATGAGGTGTTTGAAATACTATAAAAAATAAAGTTATGTTGTCTAGGTAGATTAATATATAAACTAAATTACTAGACCAACACCCTGCCTATTTCAGGGGTAACATGAAATTTTTATAAATGATGATAAGGAATTATTAAAATGACCGGTTCAAGGAGAAAGAAACAATTAATAAAACTATAAGTATATAACGTATAAGATATTGGAATAATGATTTTTGAAATTTGGGTAAAATTACCTATAAATACAGATGGAATTTTACTGTCAATGAGAGTTGATGAACCATGTTAAACACCTTCGTGTGATTCCCTAATCAATTATGATACTAGAATATAAGTCCCAAATGATAGAGGAGGATGACCAAAATAATCTATAAATTCATTATATTTAGTAATTTTTTTGATTTTATTTATATTCATTAGGTAGAATTTGAATTCATGTTTGAGTTGTGTTCTTTAAATAATATATGAATTCTTTATTCATTTTTATTTTGAATTCCATATTATTTTCCTTATTCATTAAAACTTTAGAGCACAATGATGTTTTTCTATGTTTCTTGGGAGGGGGAGGAGTTCATGAATGTGATGAGTTCCTAATGTTTAAATTTTTCTAAACTAATTACCGTATCGTTTCAATATATATCACAGTGACATTTGAAAATATCATACCCTATGATTATCTAGAGAGAGATGGAATTTAGATGTTCAACCTCATTGTGGTATAGATGATTAAGGATTTTAGGTATGAATTTAACAATTCCTTCAATTTTATGATTAAATGTCATTAATCAATGATGGTTATAAGAAAACATGAGAGGTGATCTGACTGGTTGAGGTAGTTCAATATAGAATGAGAAGAAAATATCTATATCAAATATTTTTCATGGCTACGATGATATAATTTTATAGAAACCGTCCCAAAATTCAATTTTCCGATCTTCTTCCTTGTTCAATTTTTTATTCAATCCATCAAAAATCAAGAGTGTTTAGATAGTTTTAGTTTTTATAAAATCATTACATAAGTCAATGCCATTGAATATTTTAATACTTGTCCCAATGGTATTGATCTTGTTTACCACTACTATAATTTAAATTAGTTTGTATAAGTATGGTTAATATAAATTTCTAAATTAATATATTGGTAATATTTAACAAAATCATCTAGAAATGTTAAATTTTTTATCCATTTATCTAAAAAGAGACTTTAAATTTAATAGTTATATTTAAATTTACACTCCCACATTTTTATATTCTAATTATATATTGGGTTAATTCAAATATTTTTTGTTTGTTCTATTTTACACATTGGTAGTTTTGGTTCATGATCTAGGGTATTTCTAGAATGAAGGCCCATAAGTGTTTGTTAATTTATATTTCAAACCATTCACAATTAATTCATGGGTTTAATAATAAAGTCTATTAATAATGATGGGATATTCAATAAAAACCATAGTATCTAAAAGCACACCCAAATCTATAATAATCACTTCGATGCATTGAATCTCTATTCAATTAAGGGTTATTAGCCTTAGAGAATATGGATATGGAAGCTGGAGTGTGAAAGGGGTAAACATTAATGAATACATAATTGAAGATTCATTTGGGGGAACAATTATATTTTAGGTTGAATCCAATATAAGTGTATATTATAACACTTATCTTTTATTTTCCATGCAGGTTACCCACCAAAGTTCTAAGGAGAATGAAAAAATTGAAGAACAAGAACCCTTCACTACTGAAAAAAAATATGAGGAAGAGTCAAGGAATACTAAAATTTGGAAATTTTAATTGGATCTTATTAATGAACAACTTGAAGAAGATAAAAGTTTTTTTTATAACATGAGGATATATATAACATAATTAATGAAGTTATTTTAGATAAAGTGAAAAAATAGGAGAAGTACAAGGTATGGAAACCCCATGATTTTTTATTTAATTGGAAGGGGATCTCCACTACATGGTACCTTCCTTATCAAAATAAGAATAGCATATAAATATAATGAACAGTAGATGAGAAACAGTATAAACTTATCCAAGGAAATATGTGGTCAATGAAAGATTTTTGTTTTTATGTGATACTTATATCACATGATCAAATGAGGTAAGGTCATTCTTAATTACATTAACCAATTCTCTATATATGTGGAAAATAATATGATTAATTAATTTTTTTCTTAGGAATTATTACTTTTATTTCATGATGTAATAAAACACCCCTCCCATTTGTTTTAAAATTTTATTTGATATACGATATTATGTCACTATTTAATTTCTTTTATGTGTACATGGATCACCAAGGAAGATATTAAAGAGAATAAAATTGTATTTTCAAAGTGAAATAGTGTAAACATTAAATTTTTTATTCATTTATACTCCTTGATTTTCCGAATCTATTATCTATATAAATGAAAAAATGAATATCAACACTTACTGTTTTTTCATTCATTTGAACAATGACTCGTAGAAATTTCCTATACCCCCTGATTCTGCGTTTTTATTTTCATGTTGATATAATTGAACTAGTAAGATATGATAATATTATAATGTCTTATCTTTCAAATTCACATAATCTAATAAATTTTTTAGAATTCATTTATTTACATTTTGAAAGATCTTTTATGTTTTTAGTTTTATAAATGTAGGTCATAATTCATTCATATCAACCCACAAGAATAAAAAGTTTGTACAACTTAAAATAATTACCATTTTATCTTAATTCAAAATTTTAGAAAAAGCTGATATATTTTCCTAAAATGCCTTCACTAAATTTATATTGGCTTCTACATTTCTCATTACTATTATTAAAATAAGTGATAAACATTTAAAAACATCGTATGAGCACAAAATTATCTATAAGGGATATAAAATTAATTATAGGAACCATTTTTCATGTATTCTTATAAACATATGAATCATTTTCACAAAGTCATACTTTTTAGCCATAAAGTATCAAGTACTTACTTTGTAAAACTAGATATTTCCATAAAACATAGAAAACATAAGTAAACCATATAGGTTACTTATTTCCTTTTACAATTAATATTTTAACCCTCGCGGCTACCTTGTGACTTATATACCTCATTGATACCTTGCAATATAGCCCTCATGGCTACATTATGGTATAACCATTGCAACTACACTTCGAATAACCATACAACTGAAATCCAACATAAACATAAAGAATGAATTATTTGGAGATATTGGTTCCACCATTCATCATAATCAATGACCAAGAGATATAACATAATAATAAAACATGAGTAATTTCATAAAAACATTACTTCTGAATTTTTTAAGAATGGAAATTTAAAAGAGGATTTATAAATAGGATTTCCTTTCATATATCATATATTTTTAGTGCAAATTAATATAACTAAATGAATATGTGAATAAACTTTAAATATAGATAATAGAACATAATCAAAAAAATTTCATTACACAAATAATCTTAGAAATACTTAATTAATGAAGTAGAAGGTTTATCTAAAGAATGGATATTGGGTTGAGAATTTAATTACCTCGATCTAATCTTACTTAAAATTTATTTATAACTCTTGTATAATGGTTAAAAGAGTTTCATTAATATTTTAAAGAAACATATTAATTTTTTTAACAGAATACATGATCATTTTGTAACATCATTCCACCAATTTATTAATAATATTTTTTTTATTTATACTATTTGAGGATTATTCTTAACATGGTTTCCATGTTCGGTTCGTAAAGGATTTTTGTTTTTGAGTGTAGGTGAAACTCCATAAGTGTAATGAAATGATATTAATATGTTTACATAATATTAAATTATACAAAAAATAATTTTGTTATTAGATATTATGATTAATCATTAAATAAAATATAAATGATATTCATTTAGATCATTTGGGTGGTTCTTCAATAATCACAAACTAGTTTCATTATATAATTTTATATTATGTATATATGATAATTACAAAACATAAAATAGGTTATATAATAAACATTAAAATATATTTAAACCATTATAATGTTTTTATGCCTAGCCATGAAGGCAGTTATGGAAATTGAAAACACATTATCCATGATGTCATTAAATCGACACATCACAGACGTTGTTTTAATTTTTAGAATAAAAGGGAGATGAGAAGAAGTGTAATGATGAATTTTTCCGTAAACATGATAAAATTACAATATATATAAGATAATAAATTTTTCATTTTTCCTGGATAATGGGGGTGGGTGAGGAGATTATATTAAAAAAAATTTAAATGAAAATTAATGAAAATGAAAGAGGATTTTTACCTCTTGAACTGTCCTACTTGAGAACTTCCTTAAGGAATTTGGTTTTATCCTTTTGGTGAGAATATTAGGTCATGGACATAGGTAAGAGACTTGGGAAGATTATTAGGAATAATTTTTAAAATTATCATGGCCTTAGAAGTGTGAGGAGAAGGGGGTGAGTGTTGGTATTTATAGTGGAGGAGAGGAGGGTTTTTTGATTATTTTATTCATTAGTTTATTAATTTGTTTAAAAAATATGAATATTTTTAAAATTATAATAAAATATAATTAAATAATAAAGGGAAGTTATAGATTCTATTTCATTAATCATTCATGATGTTAAGAATAGTGTATTTTACTTATAATGTATATATACCGTAAATTATAGTATTTCAATGTTAAATAAAAATTCATGTATTTTAGAAAAATCCCAAAAATTACCCACAACCATTATTCAATGCGTAGAATTAAAAAATGAACTCCATTTTATAATTTTTTTCTAAATATGAGTAATTTAATTTTTAAATAAAATCCTAATTTCATTAAAAAATATAATTCTAAAATAATAACTATTTTTATAACTGCTTGAAAAATTAATCAAGGCTGCGTAAAAGTTTCTTAAAACCATAAAAAAACAAAAATAATAATTTATGAATATATCTTATAAAAATATATTTTCTTTTAGATCAGGAAATTAATTACTAAATTATAATTAAATATTTATGTATTAAACAAATCCAAGAATTAATTTATCATTTCCAAAACATTTATATACTTATTCTTGACATAAACATAAAATGATTAAAATTATAAAACTCATAAATTTTATTTATACTCCCATAGGTGATGTTACTATTCTATTTTCCAAAAATTACTATTCATAATGTTTATTTTTTGTTTATGTGGTCAACTAACTTTTCCATCAGTGTAAATTCCTTAATTTCTAAAAAATCAATAATTTTATTATAAACATATAATAAATTGAAATATTTAAGTCTAGAAAGAAAACATATTATTTAATACATACTTGCGTTGTTATATTTTCCCCACCTTCAATAAATTGTATCCTCATAATTTTTTATTTACATATTCAACATGTGAGAGTACCTTTCCCCCAAAGGATTTTCATATTCTCATGTTGCTTCTTTAACAATGCAGTTTTCCATAAAACCTTAACATGGTGGATTATATAAGATTATAATTATTTCTCTTATTGATCAAGAATATAAATAGTTTTCTCTTCATCAGAATGATTCTACTAGAACTAAACAACTTCTGGACTCAATACATGTGATGAATCTGGCACATACATTCTCAACATTGAAACATTAAAATCATTGTGCAACTGAGATAAACTTGAAGGTAAAGCCACTCAGTAGGGGACTTGTCCAAATTTCTCATGGATTATATAATTTCCAATGAACCGTGTAATTATATTTACTTTCTAACAAAAATTATTAACACTTATCTAAGGAGAGTTTTTAAGGATAACAATATCACCTACATCGAATGAAAATACATTCCTCCTATTATATGCACAACTTTTCCTCATACTCTGAGATATCATCAAGAATTTCTAGATCATAATCACTTGATTAGCCACTTACTCTACTAATTAGGGTCTCATTAACTTCCTTTCCCCAAATTCATCCAAAAAATCAATATTTTGACATCAATTTCCATTTAATTCCTCAAAGGCGTCATCTATATAGTAGAATGAAAATTGTTGTTATAAGTAAAATCAACAAAAGAAATATGTCGATCCTTCCTTCCCTGAAAATCAATTAAACAAAATTAAAGCATGTCTTCCAATGTTTAAACTGTGTTCTTGGGATTTCTATCAGATTAAGGATAAAATGTTGTGATGAAATTTAATATTATTCCCAATGACTTCTGATGGCCTTTCCCAAAGATAGATGTGATCCTAGAATCTAGGTTATATATAATGGAAAGAGAAACTCTATGTAACATGAAAATATATTTGAGGAAAAATCATTAAAGATAATCCAATGAAATATTATCTTGAATAGGAATGAAATGTGTATATTCAGTTAGATGGTCAATAATAACCCAAATCACATTGTTACCTCATGAAGTCTTTGGTAGTCCCACCATGACATCTATGGATAGATTTTTCCATTTACACTCTAGCACTGGAAAAGGATAAATCATCCCCATTTGTAGTTGTATCTCTTCTTTAACCTATTGACACATCAAACATTTAATTATAAAATCATCAATATATATTTTCATTACATCCCACCAGTAATAATTTTAAAGGTCTCTCTACATCTTTGTACTATCATGATGAACAAAAAATGGATAACTATGGACTTCACACAATAATTATTTATTCATATTTGAATCATAAGGCAGACATAATCTCTTTCCAAATCCTAAAACACAATCTTTATCAATGTTAATTTTTCGAAATATACCCCTTTTAACAAATTCTACCATTTTTGTAACTCACAGTCTTCCTTGTATTCTTGCTTAATTCTATTTGATAGAGACTACTACAATAACACTTGAAACAAAATAGAGGAATTTTTGGAACCAAAAACATCCAAGACAAAATTCATTAAATCCTTAATCAAGGGTTCATGTTCCAAAATTAACATGCTTAATGTAGCATGATGTTTTTAGATTAAGGAATCCACCACTTCGTTCACTTTTCAATGATTCTAATTGATTGGGAAATCATATTCCTTCATCTGTTCAATCCATATTCTCTACCACTTGTTTTATCCTTTCTGAGTGAATAATGCTTCAGAAATTTATCCACATTATATATTTTACATTTGGATCATTTAAAATTATGCCTCTAAATTTCCCAGAAAAACCCATAGCTTCTAATTCCAGATCATGTGTGGGATAGTTTAACTAGTGAGGTTTTAGTTGACATTAAGTATATGTAATTACTTGATCATTCAACATTTGTAAAAAACCAAGTCACTTCAATTAAGGATCATTGTAGATGAAAAACTAACCATTTATGGAAGCTAGGGTTAAAATTGTATCATTCACCAATTTATTCTTTGGTTTCTAAAAACATACATCACATTCTTCCTCCCAAATATATTTAACCCTTTTTAATGTTATCTTAGATAGTGGTATAGATAACTATGTAAAGTTTTTAACAAACCATCTGTAATAACCTACACTAAGAAAACTATGAATCCCTATAACATTTGTTGGAATTTCCCATTCATCAAACACTTTAATTTTGGTAGGATAAGTTTTTATTCCATAATTATTTACAATGTTACCAATAAAATAAACTTGTTGCAACCAAAATTCACATTTTTCCATATTACTACTTTTCATTTATATTTTTCAAGATAATCCATAAATATATTTAATGGTCCTCATATATTTATGAAAATAATGAAATATCATCAATAAAAATAACAACAAACTTATCCAAAATTTTAGGGAACATTCCATTCATAAGATCCATAAATATAGTGGAGGAATTTTTCAAACCAAAGGGCATAACAACAAACTGAAAGTTCCCATATCAAGTATGAAAATATATTTTTAGGATGTCATTAAACTTCACCTTCAGTTGATGGTACTCAAATCTCAATTCAATCTTGGAAAAATATTGAGCTTCCTAGAGCTGATCAAAAAAGGCATCTATATGAGGCAAAGGATACTTATTCTTAACAATAATGTTATTCAAAGATCAATAATCAATGAAAAACACGATGGAAACATATTTAATTTTGACAAACAAAATAAAAACACATCATGGTGAATTTCTAGGATTAATGAAGCCTTTATCAAGGAAATCAGGGGTAAGAACCCGGGTTTTTAGAACGGGTCAAAATCCCAACCCTGTTTGAATTTTTGACTTCTTTATGAGGAAACTGGAGAAAATTAGCAGTTTCTGGAAATTTCCAGACTACATGTTGTGTACATTAAGTACAAATCATGTATATGTTAAGCATGTACCGGTCGTGTGCTCGCCGAGTACATGTCGTGTGATGACAGTGTAGAAAATTTCTTACTACATGGCGTGTAGTTTTTGACACGCGGTGTACACTTGACCATATAGATGCAAAACATGGCGTGTAGGCCTTTTGGCCAGATAGATTTGTTTATCCATGTACACTATGTGTCCCTCCTGGACACGCCGTGTAGTCTGTCTGTGAATGAGGGAAATACATGGCGTGTGGGTAAGTCGGAAAAGGAAAACAAAGTACACACCGTGTAGCCCTAAGTACACACAGTGTACCCATGTCGGTAGGTTCGGGAAAGTAACTCGGCAGAATTCTAGCCGCCAAATAAACAAATCAATGACATACATGACGTGTGGGGTTTAAGTACACGCCGTGTAGTTTTTTTTTGCGTTAAAATGGGCAGTAGCCTCGTTTTGAGGCAGAACTCACTTCTTTGGTCGGGTTTCACTAACCAAGCCGAACGAACCATGTTTCTTCTCCTGATCGTCTGTTTGAGACCAGATACGAACACCGATAGAGATGTTGGAACCCCCTCGGTAAGGCCTCGATTCCACTTGAGCTATTTTGTGTGATGTCTTTTCTAGAATGAGGAATAGGTGTTTGAGTGGTTTTGAATCTTTTATAGATCTACATCGTTTTAGACTTAATTTGAGGCTGTTACTAGATGGAGTAGGATCATACGAGTCTCAGGTAGGTGGTATATATCACTTTTTGTGTTTTCATAGTCATTTGGGTGGCGCGGCCATCGGCACATTTTCAGGTATTTTGAGCGGGACCCTGTTTTATCTCTTATTGCTTATTGCATTGTTTTTGGACTTATGGGATGCCTTTCGGTATGCCCTATTACTAGTTTTTCTTGAGCGATGTTGGGTGAGGGGTCGTAGCTCATCGGGGAATTTTGGCCGGGGGATTCCAAAATGGTTATATTAGATTTATATTGTTATAAACAAATGAGTTTAATTTATTAAGCCTGATATAAAGTGTTAGAGAAATTCAAGACCTCTGTGCTCATGATTGTTAACTGTTGGGTTAGGGAAATTCAACTATTTATAATGTTTTTCTTGTTTATGTTTTCTGTTTAAATATGTTATATATGAAATTGCTGAATTGCATCTACTGGACCCTTTGGGTGGTGTTGGGCATGGCCCAGATATTGCTAAGTGATCTCGGTCACAGGTTGGGCATGGCCCAGGTTACTTTGGGTGGTTTTGACCACAAGATTGGGCATCATAGATGTCGGCTTGAGGCAGTACGACTGTCAGGTTGGGCATGACCCGAGTTACATGGATGGTGAGGCCATCAGAAATGAGCGGCATGGTCGTAGGGACACAAGGTGTCATATGTATGGTGGATTAGGTACTATTTTGGTGATTACCGCTCACCTAGAACTTTGATCAGTGTGCACACAGAGATACTCTTCGATGAGGTGGTTTTGACCACTCGTGTGGGTAGAGGCCTCCGTTATTTGTGGTTTAGGTACATTGGTTGGGGGTGTTTGTCGTAGAAAGCCACGTGGGAGGTGAGGAGAATTCAGAGGATATCATTGATGCTATCGGTCTGGGGGATGAGGGTTGCTGTTATTTGAGGGCAGATATTGTTGTCCCTCCGGATACGTTATTTGAGGGAAGACATCACTGTTCCTCTGGGCTACTTCTTGGACGTTCCTTCGCGACGTCGGTACATGAGACACAAGGTTTCAGGAGGCACATGGTGTTGGGATATTACTTCGTGGGCGTGCCTTCGCGAAGTCAGTACTTGAGACATGAGGTGTTAGGTGGCACATGGTGCCGGGTTACACGACAGACATTCTACCATTGGCCAAAGTAGGTGACACTCCATGGTGGCTACTGAGCACCAGTGGAGTGAATGTTTATTTTTGCACCGTTATTTTTTACTTCTTTCCTTATAAATGCATGCATGCGTAAACACTTATATTAGGTATGCACCATTGAGTGGTATCCTTCTGAGATTTGTCTCACACCCTACACGGGCCCTTCGAGATGCATGCAAACTTTATGGATTTACGTGCAGGAAAGAGGCCAGCTTCAGGAGCTGGGCTGCGTTAGTTGTACCATGAAGATGGTATGGACCCTCAGGTCTTACCTAGCTGGAGCTACTCTGTTTTGTTTTCTTTAAATGTATCATAATGCTTACATGTTGTAGCTAGAGTTGGTAAGCCATCAACATCTTTTTATATTCATATATGTATGACATGATTTGGATGCATGTTTTGTTTTTCTGTAGTAGTTACATGTGATCAACATGCTGTTGTGTTTATTTCCACTATTGTTGTTTATATTTATTGCTTCCGATGTTTATTGAGATTGAATGTGATTTTGATCTTCGGGTCTGGTTCGAGTCTGCTGAGTCTTTTATTCCACTCCTACTTTACTATCATAATTGGACTAGTACCATTATTATTATCCTCCGAGAGGGTATTGCCTCCCCACTATACCTATCATACCCTCACTGTTAGTCGGCAGCCTTTGGCATTTAGGGAGGTGCGCCTAAGGTAGTAGCACCCGACCCCCTTAGCACTGTTTGGGTGGCTGTTCGGGCCCCAGTCGTTACAAAGTGGTATAAGAGGAGTTATTGAAAGGGATTTAGTAGCAGTGTCTTGCTGGATATTAATGAGATTGAGACTTCTCTTTTATTTTCTGCTGGTTCACTATTTGGGATATGGTAGACTGGATATAGGTTGTTACTAGAACTGGGTTTTTTAGCTTGTTCTTGGGGGCCTGCATCCCCAGATACCGGGGATGGACCAAGTTTCCAATAGTGGGAGTTACTATTTGGTTTTTGCTCAAATTACAGTTTTTCTGATTTCCACCTTGGTGGCTCACTTTTTGTGTGCTATTATTGATTGTGATATGTGACCCTTGACCCAGTGTGGTAAGGTAGAACTATACCTTGGCCCGGTATGGCTAGGCTTGTTTGCTCGGCTTTGATAGGAACATTTTTAGGGTATTTCAATTTCATAACTTCATGTATGCTTTGTGATGTGATAATACAATGTGAAGAAAATCCATTTCCATGCTTGTGTGCTCTAAAATGGGAATTGGTGAAATTCATGAGAGAATTTTCTAGTTGTGCAATGTGTATGAAATGATTTATATTTTGTATAATTGCATGTGGATGGATATTTGGGTCTGGCTCTTATGAGATCAGGGATGTACTATCGGTTGAGGTGATTTTGATCACAAGGATTGGGCGACTCGGCCGTCGGTTTGAGGCAACATTGGTTGTCAGGATGGGCATAGCCCGAGGTACTTTTGATACTTGGCTCTATTAAGGGTGGGTAAAGAGGCCATGAGGCCGGGATGTTGTGAGGAATGGGTTGCAGTGGGGGAGAGTAAGGATATTAGTTATGCACTTCCTTTTACTACTTTCATATCTGAGTTGGATATATATTGTTATATATACATGGGATGTCTGACCATTTATAGTATTCAGTGGGTTCCTTTTTGGGCGACTCAGATGGACTGTCAGATAGGAGATGGTGTAGTGCCGCAGTTGTAGGATCAGGTTCAGGATCCAATGTAGGAAGAGCAGGAGCCACAGGTACGGGCTCAGGGATAGGATCAGGTTCAGGATCCCGGGCAGGCAGGACATCAGCTGGGTTTGGCAACGTTCGGGCCAAGGCTCGACAATCAGCTCTGAGCATGCCTGGTATGTGTCTTGTAGGGGATCAACAGAGGTGCACATGGTATATATCCATCTATGGATTATCTGAAATTAGTGTTCCATTCGCAAAACCCACCTCCTTTTCAGGGTGAGGGTGGTCCGTAAGCTGCTGAGAACTGGATAGAGAACATGCAGATGATCTTTGAGCAGCTCGAGACGCCTCCAAGGCGGAGGGTCAAACTGGTGACATATATGCTGTGGGGACCGGCAAAGCGATGGTGGGATTTTCATGTTCAGGCTCGTAGGAATGAGGGACTAGCTAGGAAGTACATTGAGGACAGTTTCTTCAGGCACTTTTACCCAGATACACTAAGGGCAGAGCGAGCTTGGTAGTTCTTGAGCCTTCAGTAGAGAGACATGTCTGTCATAGACTATGAAGCTACCTTCATAGAGTTGTCTCGCTTTGCACCTAGTATGGTATGTGATGATACAACTAGGGTGAGGCGCTTCGAGGATGGATTATGACACTCCATTCAGATCAGGTGAATATCTTCCGGCTAGGTTCATTATCATAGGTAGTGAACCAGGTGCTCATAACGGAGTGCTACCAAAGGGATAAGCCCTAGGTTAGCTGGGGAACAACTTCAAGTGAAGGTTCAGATAACAGGAAGCGAGTACGGGATGAGTTCCAGTAGGGTGGTCAGCCCACAGACTCATCTAGTCCACCTCGTAGTAGTTATTTAGTGGTTTTTTTTCAGTGCAGACAGTCAGGACATGTTCAGACTCAATGCGATAAGCCACCAAAGGAGTGCCTGGCATGTGGACAGATCAGTCATCTGGAGAGGTTTTGCAGGAAGCCTTCTCAGAAAACTAGCAGGCATGGACCAGGACAGATGGCGCCATCTGTAGTTGGTTCAGGTTTGGTACCAGGTGAGGGTAGCCGAGGTTCAGCTGCACACGGAGGACATGATAGAGATAGTAGGATCTACTTGGGGGGTCAGTGGTTAGTGACTAGAGAAGCACCGCAGGGAGGTCATGCATCTGGTAGTCGTGCATCAGGCCAGGTGCATGCCGTGGAGCTTTCAGATGCAGAGCAGGACGGTGAGCCGATTATGGTTAGAGGTACACCGTGGTGTGGCCGTGATTCCCATGTTTCCTTTTTCTCATGACCTGTAGAGGCATGTCCTTTTTGAGTGCACGTGATGCATATGATCTATGTAGAATTACTAGTTTCTATTCAGTGGTATTGGTGCCATATCAGGTGCGTGATATATTGATATATATATATATATATATATGTATTAGATGTGTAGCATCAGGGCATTGGGGATGCGGGTTACTTGAGGTGCCTTGGGCATCGGGGCATTGAGGATGTAGGTTACTTGAGGTGCCTTGAGAATCAGGGCATCGAGGATGTGGGTTACTTGAGGTGCTAGCCACCAGGACCTCATGGAGGTGAACACTGTTGCGGTGCGGTATACAATGGGTGTCGGGAACGACACAAGAGAACCTATGTGGTGCTAGTTTAACGATTCGTCATGGATGGAATATGCGTCTAGAAAACAGGTTAGTAAACCTTGTTTTCGTTTAGTTTCTTTGGGTTGAGACTAGGTTTGGTGATTCCTTAGGTGGGGATCCCGTTGAGAAATTTTGTCGGGACCTTTGAGACCAGGGAAGTCAGGGTTTCTTTGATCAGGGTGGTGTCTTTGGTGCCATCTCTGTGATTTGTTTGATAGCTCGAGGATGAGCTATGTTAAGGTGGGGAGATTGTAAGAACTCTGCTTCATAGAATGGGTAAAAATCCCAACCCTCTTTGAATTTTTGACTTATTTTTGAGGAAACTGGAGAAAATTAGCAGTTTCTAGAAATTTCCTATCTACATGTCATGTCCATTAAGCACACTCCGTGTATATGTTAAGCAAGTACTGGCCATGTGCTCGCTGAGTACATGCCATGTGATGACCGTGTAGAAATTTCTTACTACACGACATGTAGTTTTTGACACGTAGTTTACCCTTGACCGTGTGGAGTCCACACATGGAATGTAGGCCTTTTGGCTGGGTAGATTGTTTAACCAAGTACACACCATGTCCTTCCTGGACACATTGTGTAGTCTCGCTGTGTATGAGAGAGATACATGGTATGCGGGTAAGTTGGCAAAGGAAAACAAAGTACACGCCGTGTACCCCTATGTACATGTCGTGTACCCATGTCGGAAGGTTCTAGAAAGTAAGTCGGTGGAATTATAGCCACCAAATGAATAGTTAAATGACATACACAGCATGTAGTCCTAAAGTACATGCCATGTAGTTTCTTTTTTTTCATTAAAACAGGCAGTATCCTCGTTTTGAGGCAGAACTAACTTCTTTGGCTGGGTATTGCGAACCCAACCGGAAGGACCTTGTTTCTTCTCCCGATCATCCGTCTTAGACCCGATTTGAACACCGATTGATGCGTTGGAACCCCCTCGGTAAGGCCTCTATTCCACTTGAGATATTTTATTTGATGTCTGTTCTAGAACGAGTTATAGGGGTTTGAGTGGTTTTGACACTTTTGAAGATCTACTGCGTTTTAGACCTAATTGGAGGCTGTTACCGGAGGAGTTGCATCATACTAGTCTCAAGTAGGTGGGGCATATATCTTTTTGTGTTTTTTTAGTCATTTGGGTGACACGGCCTTTGACATTTTTGGGTATTTTGAGTGGGACCTCGTTTTACCTGTTATTGCTTATTGCATTGTTTATGGACCTATGGGATGCCTTTGGGTATGCCATGTTACGAGTTTTTTTTTGAGCGGGGTCGGGTGAGGGGTCATAGCTCATCGGGGCATTTTGGTGGAGGGATGCCAAAATGGTTATATTTGATTTATATTGTTATAAACTGTTGAGTTTAATTTATTAAGCCTGATATAAATTGTTAAAGGCATTCATGACCTCAGTGATGACGATTGTTAACCGTTGGATTAGGGCAATTCAACTATTTAGAATGTTTATCATGTTTATGTTTTCTGTTAAAATATGTTATATATTCAATTGCAGAATTGCATCTACTGGACCCTTTGGGTGGTTTTTGGCATGGCCCAGATATTATTGAGTGATGATGATCATAGGTTGGGCTTGGCCCGGGTTACTTTGGGAGGGTTTGACCACGAGATTGGGCGTCATGGACGTCGGCTTGAGGTAGTACGACTGCCAGGTTGGGAATGGACCGGGTAACTTAGATAGTGAGGCCATCAGACTTGAGTGGCATGGTTACAGGGACACGAGGTGTTAGATATGTGTTGGCTTAGGTAATATTTTTGTGTTTACCACTCACTTGAATCTTTGAGTAGTCTGGACACCGAGATACTCTGTGATGAGGTGGTTTTGACAACTCATGTGGGTAGGGGCCCCCTATAGTTGCGGTTTAGGTACTTTGGTTGGGGGTTCTTGTGGTAAAAATCCACATGGGAGGTCAAGAGCCTTCAGATGATAGCATTGATGTTATCGGGTTGGGGGCTGAGGCTCGCCATTATTTGAGGGCAGATATCCATGTCCCTCTGGATACGTTAATTGAGGGCAGACATCGTTGTTCCTCTAAGCTACTTCTTGGGCGTGCCTTCGGGATGTCGGTACTTGAGACACAAGGCGTCAGGAGCCACATGGCGCCGGGTTGTTACTACTTAGTCATGCCTTCGGGATGTCGGTACTTGAGACATGATGTGTCAGGTGGCACATGGTGCCAGTTTACACGATAGAGATTCTGGTGTTGGCTGAAGCAGGGGACACTCCATGGTGGCTCCTAAGCACCAGTGGAGTTAGTGTTTATATGTGCATCGTTCTGTTTACTGCATTCCTTATAAATGCATGCCTACGTAAACACTTATATTAGGTACACACCATTGGGTGGTATCCTACTATGATTTTTCTCAAACCTTACTTGGGCCCTTCGGGATGCTTGCAGACTTTATGGATTTACGTACAGGAAAGAGGCCAACATTAAGAGTGGGGCTGCATTAATTATAGCATGGAGATGGTATGGACCTTGAAGTCTTACCTAGCTAGAGTTACTCTATTTTGTTTTCTTTACTTGTATCAGCATTCTTACATGTTGTATCTAAACTTGGTTAGCCATCGGTGCATTTATATATTCGTATATGAATGACCTTCTTTGGATGGTTGTTTTGTTTCTCGGTAGTAGTTACATGTGATCATAATGCTGTTATGTTTATTTTCACTACCATTTTTTATATTTATTGCTTCTACTGTTTATTGAGATTGAATGTGCTTCCAATCTGTAGGTCTGGTTTGAGTCTGATGAGTCTTTTATTCCACTGCGTCTTTACGGTCATACTTGGACCATTACAATTATTAATATCCTCTGTGAAGGTATAGCCTCCCCACTATACCTATCAGACCCTTTCTGTTAGTCGGTAGCCTTTGGTGTTCGGGGAGATGCGCCTAAGGTAGTAGCAACTGACCCGTTTAGTACTGTTTGTGTGGCTGTTCGGGTCCGGGTCGTTACATCAAGGAATTGAGTTTTCAATTGAAAAGGTTCTACTTGATCCATATGATAAGGGGGTTTGATAATTGTATTAACATCAACAACCAAGTCAATAATAAATTCAACTTCCAGGTCATGTATAACACCAGACAATTCATCGATAAAAATACCCAGGTATTCATTTTCCACTACCACATCATTAATCTAAATTGCTCCCTCTTTTTCAAAAATATGAGAAAGATAATAATCATTTCCCTATTTTAAGATTTTATTAGCTCCCTGATATGTTATCAACTGTATGGGATAATTTTTTTTATAAAAACTGAAAATAATTTTTAAAAACAACTTAATTATATCTATAATCAGTCTTATCATGATAAACAGAAAGCCGAAACATACATATAAGGACATGAAACTCTAATAAGGGAAAAAACAATGTTTTAATGTAATTTAATTCCATAGATTATAATATAAAGGTTCTTATAATAACTTTTTTATGTAATAGTTTCCCCAATTGTTTTAACCATAAGTTACAGTCTCATTTCGTGAGGTGAAATTTCCAATTTACCAAAAAATTTCTCTAAAATAAAAAATTTGTATACCCTATATAAAAAAAATCATTAGAAAAATCATTGTAAAAAATATTACCTAATGCCACTTCATTGGATGTCTCAACATCTACTGATGTTCTCACAATGGATCTCACGAATAATTTTTGATTATAATATGTGTTATATCCAACATTTAGATCTTTCTTTGGGTAAGTATTTGCAAAATGACCCATATCACAACATTTGAAACACTTTACCATTTACTTATCAAAATTGATATTATGTTAGTTTCCAATATAATCTCTGGATAGATATACAAACATACCACATCGAAAACACTTCTCATTTTTGTTAAAACATACCCCATGATTCTTTTTACCAAACTTTTCACAATCTAGAAAATGGACTATCTTACCTTCAAATTCAATTGATTGATTCTTACCAACTTCATTCCATATGGGCCTCTTCTTCTTCTTATTTTTAAAGTACACATGATCATCAGAAACCTCAATTTTTACCCTCTCAACACATCGGAAATTTTTCTCATAAATTTTTAATTCATGGGAGACCAATGGCCTTAGATATATTAGCTTTAATCCTATGTAAAAAAGTCATTTTTCTATCAATATCCCAAAGATGATTTGGATTTTACCTTTCTAATGGGGTGAATCTTACATCTTACATGGCCACTGAATAATCCTTTTTTTGATAAAATTATAGGTATTTATTTTCCACCCTATGTTGAACCACATTAGTAAAATATTTTTCAAGGAAAATATTCTTAAATTCATCCCATTATAAGGAATCCATCTCATAGCTATCCTTAATAATTGTTACCATTGACCACCACTGGTCCGATTCACCTTCAAAATGATAAATGAAATAACTAACCTTTTGATTATATAAACACCCCATGACATTAAATATATTTTATATGGCATCAATACACCATTCAGACGCCATTGGTTCCGACGATCCACTAAAATCAAGAGGGTGTTTACTCAAAAAATGTTCCACTCTCTTCGTGTTCCATTTTGGTAGTTTTGTTTATTATCATTCATGTATTTCAGAACCAGTTATTTCTTATGTAAACTAATCCATTACTATCATGACTAACTTAGTTACAATCTCTACCATTCAAGGTTACAGATTCAGAAAGATATCATCCTCTCAGTTCCTTATAACTTCAACGTCCCCATATCTTTTGTAGATAATCATTTTGAATAGATATATCTTAGAAAAATCAGCATGATAATCATAAAATACTAAATCTTTTAAACATAAAAATATTTTAAATATAATTTATGGTATTCTATTAACATCTTCTTAACCTAGAATTTTATCTCAATTATGATATCGTACCAACTATAAAGACCCAACCTTAATCATTACATAATCTTGTAAATTCCTTTATAATTCAATTATTTAAATATCCAATGATCTTTTTAGTTTAGTGTTGTAGGAAGTTAGGACATAATTCATACATATAAACCCATAAGAATACAAAGTGGGTACAACATCAATTACTATCCATTTTTTCATAAAACAAAAGTTAATAAAAACATTAAATCTTTCATAAATAGTCTTCAAAAAATTCATCTTTGATTATCGTTTACAATTAACCTTCCTTAAACCCTGTGAAAAAATTTAAAGACATGGGATGAGAACAAAAAATGCAGAAAAATATATAAAAATATGAATAGAAATCCTTAGTCAATGAATACTTATAAACATATGAAATCATTTTAACAAAGACATACTTATCACCTGTAAGTTATCATATACTTACTTTGCAAAATTGGTGATTTCCATAAAAAAACGAAAACGTAAAAAAAAAATGTTACTTGGGGAAGTAATTACATAATATTTTAACCCTCATAGATAACTTATGATATGTAACCCTCATAGGTACCATACAATGTGACTTTTATGGCTCCCTTATGGTGTAACCATCACAGTTACACTTGGAGTAACCATACAGCTGACTTCCAATATAAACTTACTCAATGCATTGGATAGAGATATTTATCCAACCCTTCATCATTATCAATTCCCAAGAACAATAACATGATCGTAATACATTAATAATTTCATAAAAACATTTATTTTTAATTTTGTAAAAATAGAAATTTAAAATATGATTTTTAAAGAGGAGTCCCATACATATATCCTGTATTTATTGTGGGAATTAAAAAAACTAAAGGAGTATGTGTATAAATTTTAAATCCAAATAGTAAAACATGATATAAAAAAATTAATTACAAAAATAATCTTTTTTACACCTAATTAATGAAGTAGACGGTTGACCTAATGAAAGGATATTGGGTTAAAAACTGTATTACCTCGGGCTCGTCTTACTTAAAATGTGTTTAACCCTCCTTTATAATGGTTAAAAGAGTGTTATTAATTTTTTAAATAAACATATTTATTATTATAACATCATATATTATCATTTTATATCATTGTTCGACCAATTTATTAATAATATTTTTCTATTCCCCTTGTTTCGGGTGTGATCATTACATGGTTTTCATGGTTGTTTTGTAAATGATTTTTTTAACAAAAGCTAAACTCTATAACATGAATTAAATAGTATTAATATGTTTATATAATATTAAATGATATCAAAAATCATTTTTATTGTTATTATTTTGATTCATTAGATAAAATATTAATGACATTCGTTTAGATCATTTTGGCAGTTTCATGGTAATCACACACTAGTTTTGTAATATAATTTATTATTATGTATATATATTAATTTGAGAACATAAAATAGGTTATATCATACAATATAAAATATGTTTTTACCAATAAGAGTTTTTTTCCTCCATTATGGAAGTGATGAAAATTGAAAACACAACGTCCATGATGTCGATAAATTTAAACATCACGGTCGATGTTTTTATTTTTAGAATAAAAGGGAGATGAGAAGAAGTATCATGATATTTTTTCCATAAAATGATAAAATAATAGAATATATATAAGATAGTTATGTTTTAATTCCTCTTTTATAAGTGTATTTTAAGAGAGTTTAAGAAAATAAAACATAATTTAAATAAAAATAAATGAAAATGAAAGAGGATTTTTACCTCTTTAATAATCCTCCTTGAGAACATCCTTAAGGACATTGTTCTTGGCCTTTTGGTGAGGCCATTAGGTATTGGACATGGGTAAGAAGATTAATTAGAGGATTGGGTATAATTTGTAAAATTCTCAAAGATTGAGAGGTTTGAGGAGAATTGTGGATGAGGGGTGTTATTTGTAGTGGAGGAGAGGAGGGGGTTTTATTATTTTACTCACTAGTATATTAATTTGGATCATTACTACAAATTGGTTGATAATTATTATTAAAAATTTATAAATAATCAAATTAATATCTATATTATGGTTATTACATCATTCATAATGTTAGGAATATTGTATTTGACTTATAGTGTGTATATACTGTAAATTATCGTATTTCACTATTCACCAAAAAATCATGTATTTCAGAAAATCCAAAAAATTCACCCCGAAAATTTAACAATTTATAGAATTAAAAAATGATTTCCATTTTTTCAAAATAATTTTTTAAATATGATAAATTTAATTTTAAAATCAATTTATAATTTATTCAGAAAATAACAACTTTAAAACTCTACCTAATTTTATTAAAGCTTGAAAATTTAATAAAGGTCTAATAAAATTATCTTATAACCATATAACTACAAACTAATAATTTAGGAATCTATTTTATGAAAAAATATTTTATTTTAGATCATTAAATTAATTATAAAATTTTAATTAAATATTTATGACTTTAAAAAATACCAACAAATTATTTATCATTTCCAAAAAACTTATTTACACAATCCATGATATAAGTATATAATCATTAAACTTATAAGATAAATAAATTTCATTTATAATCTTATAGGTGTGGTTACTATTCTATTATAAATAATTACTATTCATAATATTTATATAACTATTTATATGGTCATGTTACTATTCCATCAGTATAAATTCCTTAATTTCTATAAATATCAATAATTTCATTATAAAATTATATTTAATTTAAATATTTTGTTCCATAATGAAAACATATATTTTATATGAACCTGTGTTTTTGCAGATAGAATATCCATACTGTAGTATAAGAATTTTAATTTAATGCATCATGATTTTTCTACTATGTCACATGTAGGAGAAAATTTTCATATCTATTTTTTATCTTTTAAATATTAGAATTTTTGTTGGATTAATTTATCATAATTACATAGGGAATGATTTATTTTACAATTTCACATTGTCTTATTCATAAGAGGCTTCTATACTAAATATTTCCAATCGTTCTTATTAAATTTCAATAGAGAACATGGGGCATGTTACTTAATAGCACATGCATTTGATCTTCTAAAATCGATGATTATACAAATTCTATCAAACAAATACTATATAATTTTATTATTTCATTGATTATTCTCTGTGCTTAACTTAAATTGATCCACGTTTTATCCTTCTAAGACTATGTATGACCTTTTATAAAAATGAGCCACATCCAATTCTTATATTATTCATCAGTATAAAAAACATAATATTTTACATTAAATTGTTAATATTGATAGGATAATGGGTTAATGGTTAAAAAGCGATGAATTTTTTTATTAAAAATTAATTTCTTATTTTTTAGGTTTTGGAGAAGGTTCATGATATCTTTCATTGTATTTATTTGTATCCCTCTATAAAAAAATGGGTTGAGTTTTAGAGGGTCAAAAATCACCTTCACGTGACCTATTTTTTTCATCTGCATTGGGTGATGTATGTGAGATTTATCCAAGCGTAATTTTCAAAAAATAATTAATATATTAAGGAAGATGAAAAAGTTGAATAAAAAACCCTACATGTAAAATAATTATGATATCAATATTTCATGTCCATACATTGTGATTTGGGAAGAAGGTTTTGTTATTTTAAGAGAGAATATATTCATTGTAATTCACATTTATTATCATGAATCTTACATAGAGTTAAACATATTTTTTAAGACATATTTTATTTTATAAATTATCTTCCATCATTTTACCTCATTTGTATGTGATCAAATTTTTCAAATTCTTCGTGGTTTTTAATTATTTTTTATATCTTTTGTGTGGTGAAAGTATGTCATATTCAACTTCAATTTTTGGTATATGTACTCATGTAAAGAGAAAAACTATATATTAATTTTAACTTGTGTAAGGGAAGACAAAAAATAATGGTGAGTAATACAATTATATTAATGTTATTAATTATAAATTATGTGAATAAATTGGAAAATCAAATACATTGTATCTATTAAGGAGTTGGAAACATTTTCCCAATGTGACAGTAGAAATTTTCTTTCATCCCATTGTTAATTGTGTTAAAATTTAATTTCTATTTTAAAATATCAGTAGATATAAAATTATATTTTAATTTTTTAGTGGAAATATATTTTTGAGGAAATCATGTTTTATGTGTGATGGTTTTATGATTTTATAAACATCATAAATTTTTGTATCATAAATTAGAAAATGTAAATCTTTTTCATTTTTATACAAATTTATTAATTCTAAATTATAATTCATGTGTTTTTATACTTTACAATGAAATTAATGAATAGGAAAATAAAAATAATAAAAATAAATTAGTTTCATTTTATAATTTGTAACAAATATTTATTGTAGGTTTTGGATGAATAACTTTTCCAACATTTCTAGTCCTCAACCAATAGAAGCAAGACACATGGAATCCCCATATAGGGGTTGTCACCCAATCCACCCATAGGGATTGATAGTGCATACAACATGGGGGATATAAATTTATCACGTTGTGTGTATTGAAGACGATCACATAGGTACATGTGGTCAGGTTTGTGTGGTAGTAGGAAGTGAACTTCACCAACATGGGGCAGTGCACGATAGTGGTTGAGGTCCTCCAGCCTTAGTCTGACTCCATCACAAATGTTAAATCATATAATATATTTTAATAGTGTGGAATATTGAACAAATTATTAATGTGTGATGCGTAACTCTTGGGTACTATTCTCACTAAAGCACATCATTTTGAACATGGGCTATGTTTTTTATCCTCGGACACCCATTACACCATAGACCACCACATTTGAACCAATTTCCCTCTATGAGTGAAAAATAGAGAAACAATAGGGAAACTAGTGATTTAATTTCATCCATGCTACATTCTAGAATTGTGTCATGGAAGATCCTAGAGTATTAAAAAAGAATAAAATATATACCATGGAACTATTACTTGTCAGTTGTTCTCTGTTTCCCAAGGATAGAGTAAATAGAGTTCCTCCATCTTGTTAAGTGATGTTCTATAGTCGGTGTGCTTGATATGGGGATGTGATGTGAATTATTTGTCTTTCCCATTAACTAGTTATGTATTTTCAGAGAATAATCAATTACACCATTTGAATTAGTCTACATTGTGGATATGCTAAAAATGGTATTAAAATAAAAATGAAAAAGAAATATATATTTGTATATAGTTTATGTGGTATTATATAGTCCCATAGTATCAATGTATGTCATCCAAGGAGGTTATTCCAAATTATTATTTCCCAATCAATTGGGTTCTTAACTACCACAATTTAAAGTACATAAATATTTCATAATATTAATATTTTTAAATGAAGTCTAGAAGGATTTTTTAATAGGATCATGTATGTTGGATCCTGATAAACAACATTGGATTTTCTAATTCACCATAAAAAAGGATATTAGAATGATTTAGATTAGAAGATCAAATAAAATAATCTTCCATCACCATATATCATTTATGGATAATGAGTATATTTATAAATGGAGATAAGAGAGTGCTAAGTTGAGAGGTTCAAGATAAGAGAAAAAAGATAGAAGAAACCATATATATCAAGGGGAATATAGAAAAATTTTGAAACATGACATATGAGGAAAATTCATTATAAATATAGGAGGGATACATTTGTGAAAATGGGAGTTGATGAACAAGGTTATCCTACTAGGTGTTTGGGGGTCCCCATCATTGTAGAAGACTGACACTGACTAACTATCTGGGGGTGGAATGAGGAGGAAATCCATTATCTATCATGTCAACATAGTTATAAAATTTTATTGTTTTTTATTATTTTCAATATAAAATTATAGAATTCCTATGGTAGTTGTGTTTATTAACTCATATATTTATTCTTTGTTTTATGTTTTTTATTTTATTTTCAGTATTCTAAGATATCTATGTTATTTCTAATATATTTATAGAGATATTATGTGTGGTTATGTTTCATGAGGGTTGGAAGAGTTGATGAATGGGATAAGAACCTAATATTCTAATTCATCTAAAGATATGAAATAAGCTTCCTAATTAGTATCACATTGAAAATTTACTATATTATATACACTAATTTTATATACATAGAAATGAAATTATAAAGATGAAACTCATTATCGTTGATAGGAATGGGATATATATTTCTAACATTAACACTTCCATCTGTTTGTAGATTAAATTTTAGGCATCTAATCTAGTTATAGGAATTTGCGAGAGATTATCCTTCACATTTGGGAAATTAAATTTATTATTTAGAAGAAAATATTGTTACATAGAGCTAAATCATTCAATTTATTACATAACTTTAACTAAAATTGTATTTAAAAATCTATCACTGAATTAAATATCACATACCATCATTATTGTTTCATTTTTTCTCAATCCCTCACACCTAAAAATTATCTAGATAATATTATTTTTGTTAATGTTTTTAAAAACTATAAATACGTTTAATATTATAATCCTTTTCATATAGAATAACATCCCTTCTCACAACTATAGTACATTAGAAAGTTATTTTTGTTTGACTTAATATAAATTTTTATTTGATATGACTAGTGAATTTAATGATATCCTCTAGGTGCATAAAATATTTTTTTAACATGATTAATAAAGGTACATTAATGACATGGTGGAACATTAACTTTCAATAATATTTCATCTTATATTGCAATACATATAACATAATTTTTTTAGTTGTCTCTAGATTTTATGCACATCCAATAATAAACTTCATTTCGACTTACCTTTTCCAATTATTTGTTCATTCTTTTTTTTTTCTCGAAATGAGTTGGCGAAAAAAAAATTTTATATTGAAATATTTTTTTTTAATTAACCTCCTATCTCATGATATTTTATTACCAAAATAGTATTTCTTTTTCTTCATCTTATTTATGTTTTTTAATTATATTTCCATTACCAATTTTTATTTCAATGGCCTACTAACATGTATCCAAGTGTTTCCTCATTGTGCACAATAGTGGAAACTGATTTTCCATTATATGTTACTTTTCAATGACATTATAGACATGGTTAGGATAACTAAACTATTTTGAGACCATCATATTTTACAATTTTATTTTATTTTTTGTTTTAATAATATTTCATTTCCAATTTAATTTGACACATTCCTTGTAGGTTTTTGTAATAATGTATCATCCCATTGACCATTATTGTTTCATTTTTCGTATAATTCTTCTATAGATTAAATATTCTTAATATAAATATTTTTTTTTCACTTTATCCTATGGTTATTTCTTTTTATTATATTTTATCCTTCTTAAGATGGGATTCCTTTATTCTTTTAACATTGATAGATTTGGCTAACTACAGTGACCGAAGAATAACATATGTAACATCCCAACCTAGGTTCCACATATGAATTCTATGAGATGATTGGACACATTAACTCAGGAATGTCTCCCCATATGCCAGAGGATGATAACTAGTCGAAAGTGTTTAATATAAAACATGGGTAGACTATACCCAATATATAAAAGAAAAAAAGAGTAAAAAGAATTAACCAAATGACCATAACCATTGACAAGAATAACACCATAACCAATAAAAACCACTGTAACATGATAAACCAGAATAGGAAAGAAATATATAAAAATTTAAATAGTCTTTTCATTCCATATACAGGGTATGTGTCAATATGAAAACCCAAAAAAACAACACTGAAAACTCCCTTATAAGGTAGAGGTATCACATCCTCTTCCCTCATCCATGTATGATCCCAACTCAACCATCTAACATTGCACTCTTTCAATTATCTTTTCTTGTAAGAGAGATGTATGTTTGAGTACCTTTCTCCTTAACATAGCTAACTAGAATTAGATGTTTTGTGAGGGTATGGTATTTTCAATCAGTATCGGGCATGTGCAACCTTGCACAGGACAGCTAGCCGAGTAGTGATGGGAAGGTGGATACTAATCATATTGTTTTTATTGATGGGGTGGGGATTTTATTTGACATTAAATTGGACTATTTTGGTCTTATGATCCTGGGTCGTGGAGGCATGGTAGTGTTTTATGTCTTTGATGTCATTTTGGTTTCCCACATTTTCCTTAAATGTGATTTTGAAATAAAAATTAAATATTCAATAGTTTTCACAATTTATTATCCTTTAATTAAAAATAACAATTAATCGATTTCATGATTACACATGAACCATAAATAGTGTCTTTGGCTAGTGTTGGAGTATTAACCATATATCCCAAGGAATCAAAACCCATTATTTCAAAAAAATTATTATGAATTTAATTCTAATTTCATATCAATGTCACATGGAACCAAATTACAATGCCAATATCAAGGGCCTTGAACATCATGCCTATCACCATATGGGTATTTTGAAAATATATCCTTGTCACACACATCATTGTACATATGTGTTTTTGTAGAATAATTCTTTTTCCCAAAATCATTATGACATATGGGTATTTGAATAATTAGTCTCTATCAGAAACTAGTTATCACATATTTCAATATATATATATATAAAGATTAATCATCCTTAACTTTATTATCAACCATTATCATCACAATGAACCAATTCAAATATCAATTCAATCATGGATCTTCACTATAATCACATGGGATTATATAAATAATTCATTAAAAGAAAAATTAATTTAAATATTATCATATAATTCATTAACCTTTCATGGTTTGGAAAAACAACCCTTTACTTCTCATTATCCCCAAATTCCATTTCCTATTCTCCTAAAAAATTATATAATCATAATTCGACCAATTATTTTATAAACTGATATAAATAAGAAATTACTTTATTCAAATCAAAATCCAATTTCCAAATGTGAAAATTTCAATTTCACAGTAACATTTAAGAAATTATTATCAATACTATTGGAATTTAAAATTTTACATCCTACCTCTATGTTGTTGATAGATTTTCACCAAACCATAAATCCTAAAACAAGATCAGATCTGTAAAACCCACAATGTTATGGGAGATATAGGACCAACACAAATGATCAAGATTAAATAGAACAATATCCATGAAAACCTGGATCTAAATCCATTTACAATGGAAGAATTTTTTTCCTCATCCATAAATAGATACAATAAAGAGAGTAAATCTAATAAGGAAGAAATCACTTACCAACAGAGAGAAGACCCTTGAAACGAATAATCTATTCATCGGGAAAGCTGTTCGAGGAGACTTGGAACCCTCCCAGGAGCTTCCAAATTTGATGGATTAAGTATAGTTTTGATGTAGGTTTATTTGGTTCAAATACATGGGGTTTATAATTTTTTTAATAACTTTGAAATTGAATAAATACCCACATGCACGGTTTCCATGGTAGGGGTGAACAGTTTTCCAAACCATGAAATTCATTTAAGGGGTAAATAGTTATTTCAAAGCATTTAATTATTTTGAAACCATGTTAAATCCATTAAAAACACCATTATTTTAGGGTGCATTTTTTGGGAGGGTGGACGCATAGTTTTGAAAAACAATATGTCATCTCCTATCTCACCAAAATAGGGCACATAGTTTCATTGGGCATGTCACATGATTTCTACTAACTGTGTGCCAACCATGCATACACCCTTGGGCTTCCAAACATATCCAATTTCTTTAGAAACAATACCAAAAAGAAAAAAAACATGAATTATATCCAAACCAAGAAAATAGAGAACCGAAAATGATCATTATACATCTCCATAAAATATCAAGAACTTAAAATATTTAACCTTATAATATCTCATCCTTCTACTGTACGGCCAAGAATCTCGAATATTACTGTCTAAAAAAATTTGGATACTGATCTCACACATCTTCAAATCTATCAAATTTTTTCTCCTAAACACTTCTATGTTGTGAAAATAATCTAATCTATCATCATAGTATTTCCCCATAACAAATTCTCCTCGAAATCCATAATAAGAATAAGAAGCTCCTTAAAGGATAACTCAGAGTCAAAATCTATGTCATCCACATCTATCACATGAGAAGGGTTGGGGTGATACCACCAATGCTGTGAAACATAAAAAATGTAGTGTATAAAACTATAACATTTTGGGTGATCTAATCGGTACACCACCTTATTGATTCTCTCCACAACCTCAAACGGTCTGATAAACACTTGTGCTAAATTTCCCTTAATCTTAATACTATAGTGAAATAATCTAGGAAACTCCCAAAGGAAAACATGATCACCCACCATAAACTCTATGGTTCATCGATGTTGATCAGAATATCACTTCTTTTTACTCATATAAGTAGTCATATTTTTCCAAATCAAATGGAATGACTTCGATGAATCTTGTATGAGACTCATTCTAAAAAGCATGGACTCTCCTACCTCTATACAACATAGATATGATCTATTCATTCTAATATAAATTTCATCAAATGGTTTCATCTGAATTTTCACCCGAGAACTATTATTATAGGAAAACACAACAAGTATCAAGTTCTTCTCTCCAGACCCAAAAAATTGAGAACACATTCCCATAACATATTCTATAAAACATGTATTGTATGTTTTGATTTCACATTATTCAGAAAGTGTATATAAATTCTAAAAAATAACTATATACCAATCCCCTTCTATAAGACTTTCAAAAATCATGATGTGAAATATGATTCATAGTTTGAACCTATACTTCACAGTACCTCATGTAGGTGGACTATCTCATGAACATAAAATTTATAGAAGTGATCTAATGATAAAGTTTCCCAAAGAGGATATAAATGTTCTAATTTTTATATTGATCCATAGTCACAAAAATATAACCATTATTTTAAGGCACCCTTCGGATAACTGCCCCAAAATCCATAGTAACATCATCTGAAATTTATTATTGAATGGGAAATGGGTGTATTAAACCACCTAGTCATTAATTATCAAGAATCACCTATTGAAAGGTGTAGCATCGTGTCATGAACCATTTTATCTCATTTTTCATGTCCACACACTAATAATTTTGATGTAGATGATGGAACATTTTGTTCATACCTAGATTCACCACCCACTTCAATGAAAGAAACTCCTGCATCAACTCCCATCGCACACTCATATGCACTACAACACGGTTCCTGACATAGATAATATCATTCTCATCTAAGGTCCATTATGAATGTGACTCCACACCTTCAATAGTACCCTTCGATTCCAAATACTCTAGATTCTCATACTACCTCTCATAGATCTAGTTAAATTGGGTAGAGTCTTGTGATATAGGCTTGAGGGTCATATTCTTTTATCCCTCTTGAAAATCAATGTGCATCTTAGCTACAAAGTTTATCATCTTCAATCATAACTAGACTCCAAACCTACCAACATCTATTTTTTCCTTATCAATGTTTCATAAACACTATTTCCCTTTCTAGGTGTATATGCCATCTCAAAATAAAATAGCCACATATACTCAACCCATCATTACTGCGGAGGATTCAAATAACAATGTGAAAATATATAATTTATTATTTCTTGTGATTATTATTCATATTAAACATTTCACCCAATAGATCAAGCCACCAACACATCAAGGAATAAGCCATTATAGATAACTCGAGGTCATTCATAGGTTAATTACTTTCATGTGGACTCAAATTTCCAGGCCCATACACAAAAAATTGACCCACCTACAACATCATTGATCCATTTACTATCCCTTATGTGTCACACAATTATTCATACTCATCAACTAGATAGGGTAGAATCAAAATTGGAGTGGTAGTCATGTTCTACTTCAAATCCAAGAAATAATTATCTCATGATTAAGGCCATTAAAAATTTTCACATTTTTTTGTCAATATTGAATGTGTTTCTTCCAAGTGTGATGTGTCCCAGATGATTCTCCATTAATATTCTTCTACTCCCAAAAACATTTATATATCAAAAACATTATTTGTATGCTCCCATGAAATAAATTCCTTAATATTATCTTGGTTTACTAACACACTTTCTTATGAGATTATGTGACCCTAGAAATGTACCAAATCAGTCAACAATTAACACGTAGATACCTCAGAATATAATTGATTATACCTTAGTTTACTCTAGATGATTTGAAGGTTTTAGGAATAACCATCAAGAGTCATGGAGTACACCAAGATATAATCCAAACAAACCACAATCTGATCTTGGAATGGGAGAATGATTGGATTCATCAAGGCTAAAAAGACCATAGGATAATTCCCTAGGCCAAACTACATCATGATGAACACATATAGGCTATACCATCTTGAGAAAGTTGTACATGGTATATCTTAAGGTAAAACTCTCAAATGATGATACCCTAACCTCATGTAAGTCGGAGAGATAACACATATCCTTTCAAATAGATTTTCAATATTCGTAAGACGATACAGATCCATTGTTTTCATCTACTTCAACTTCCTAAAATCTACACAAAAGTGTAACATCCCATCATCCTTCTTATAAAAAAACACTACATATTCCAAGGACGTGTATTTGAATGGATAAATCCCTTATCAATCAACTCTTCTAGTTGGTTATGAAGATCTTGAAACTATGTTGGTTCCATTCTTTATGGTGGAATGGAAACTGGTTTTTTTTTCAAATAATGAGATAAATTGTAAACTCAACACCCCCCTTAGGTGGTATACTTGAGAAGTCACATGGAAACATTTCATGGAAACAGTCCACTACAGGTGGAAATACATATTTCTTCCCAAAACCATCATCAAAAGAATGAATTAGAATCTTGAATATTAGTTCTCACATTTAATTATGAATAGGACATGTTTGGAGAGACTGAAAATCCTTCTCTTTATGATGAACGTAATTATAGCCCTTAGGATATGTAAATAGCACTCTTGTATGGTAACAATCTATGTGTGCTCGATATGATACTAACTAGTCCATACCCAAAATCATGTTAAAACCTAACATCTCATGTAGGTAAATCTTACCTAGAAAATGATACTCCCCAAACTCGATAGAACACCCCATCCATAGACAGATGTATCATGACTCAAATACAAAGGGGTATTGATCCTCATTACCCCACACATAATCTCCAAAACCATAATTACCCCATTAAAAAGTTTTTCATATATAAAATAATTAGGGGACCCTCCATCAAATAAGGCATTAGAATTTTTAGAAGCTACAAGAATAGTACCACAATCTATCGATGGACCATCGTAATTATCTAAAAGTGCCTGCTAAACTCTATGAAACTGTCCTTCCCCTCTTCCCTATATTATAGTTTGACCCCCATATGTTTCAACACTCTATTGATGTAGAAACTCTTAACTCAAAGTACCATGTCCAAACCATCAACTACCTTGCCTAGTAGAAAACCAACTATAATATAAAGGAGGGAAGAAACCCCCTTTAAGAACTCCGATTCAACCTAGAACCTCGTACATTACAAAACTATTATTGGTTCTATAGAACGGTATTATATGTACTATCCTTATATAGGATCAAAACTAAACTGGTGTTCAGGGAAAAGTATTCATCGGTGACCAATCATATCACACTGCTGGAAAACTACATGAGTAATTTCGTGAGTAATAGATCATTTCTCATGTCCACTCAGCTTATTATCTCCCTGGTTGACATTCTCAAAGAAAATCATCCTACTCTTAGAAGATACACATCCTTTCTCTCAGGTGGAAACCAAATGTCCTCCTATATAATCCCCTTTCAGTTTACCCTTATATACGAGAACATGATTCACCACTTTAGAGAAGTTATTTAGCCTAAATATATTAATTTGGGAATTAATCTCACATTTAATCCATAACTGAAAATGTTTCTATACGGTATCAGCATCTTCTTCCAATGTTGTAAAAAATCACTAAAAATATATATAGTGACCAGAAGAGTTCATCACATACATATTTCCCTAGTTCAAACTCATATACTTAGCAACCCTCTACTTCCTAAGCATCTTTGGGTAAAATTCCCCCATGAACTTCTCCCGAACTTCCTCCCACTCAATGTTATCCACCTATCTATCTTGGGTCTAGATTCCCAACCAATGATTAGCTTGACCATGTAACATGTATGTACATATCTTGAATCTTAGAAACATGTTTCTCTAAGTGACCAAGGATTATCTAAATATAATTAGTCCAGAACATAACTGACTCAGGTCCACCATCTATAGTAAATGTTTGCGGGTAATATAAATGAAACTCTGGTGTCATATCATTCATTTTTCTCACATCCTTATATGGGACTCATTCTATGAAATTCATAAATAGAAAAACAAATGTTCTCATAGAAACGCACTATGATTTCCTCTCAATAAAATATCAAATCCTCCATTTCTACTATTTTAGGATTATTTCTAGTCATGTCCTCTTACCATCCCATCAACAAGAATCATCATGGAGGAATATCACAACAATTTCAAAAAAAAACATGTTAGGAAACATAAAAAGGAAATATCACATTTACATAAGCGATATTTATATAAAGTAATAACATGTCATCCCCATACCCTATCACACAGTCAAATCCAAGGCACTATCACTTCCATCTTTCATCCATCATATAGGCCATGTTTATTATAGGTTAATCACTTCCATAATTAATGTTTCACATTAGAAACCCATTATCATGTTTAAATCACCACATTTACCATCATTTAAAAATTTAAACTTCATATTAGGTATAATTTTCATTTACGTTAAAAAAGAAATAAATGATTTTTTCACTAAAAAGTCACTAAAACCACTTATTTTTGTGATTAAAATTATGCTTGTCACAATAATTCACGACTTCTTAAAATGATGCATTAATTTTCAAATCCCACTACATTCTGGGACATGAAGAAAAATACCGGAAAAGTTATTAAAATCACACTTTTTTACTCTCTTAATCAAAGAAACACAATAAGATAAATAAATCAACAAATGACAAATGAAAAGAACCAATAACAAGAATAATACCATAACCAATACATAATAGTATCACATGATAAACCTGAATAAGAAAAAATATAAACTAAAGAAGTAGATATGTCATTCCGTATATGTTTTAATTGTAAATATACAAAACCAAAATAAAGAAACACTAAAAACACACTGAAGTGGGTCCTAACATCACATTTGGTTCCATAATACATTATTATTCAAAAAAATACAACCAAGAAATGTATATTTTCTTAATTATATACTAAAAACCTGAACTCTATTCAATTTGTAATCAGGAATCCCGAGTAGGGTGTGAGTAGAACTCATATGTCTAAAACCAAAAACATTTAAGAAAAATCTAGTCTATAACATTTTATGTTGTTGAATGATGAATAATTTTTTCCTCAAAATAGTAAAGAGTTCTCAAAATTATTTATCCATTATTTAACAACATAACTACAAGGGTTCATGACGACCCACAACCCATCAATACCTGCATCGACTCATGACACAGTCTGAAACATAAATAATATAGAGTCACAAAACATTCTTTCATGACTTTCATTACGAATTTAATTCCACATTCACATCATGGTAACATGGAACCATTGTATAAGGGAAATATCATCATCCTAGAAAATCTTATCTAGCACCCTGTGGGTGTTTGGAGAATCAGTGTCTATCGCACAACTCTTTATTCATATACCTATTTGGAGCATCTATACATGTCCCACTCTTGTTATCACATAGGTATATTTTGAGGATCAGTCCCTATCCTAAACTCCTTATCTCATATTTCAATATATATATAAAATAAGATTAATCATCATTAACCTCCTTTCCAAACATTCTCATCATAGTGTATTAATTAATATATTAATTCGATCCTCATTCTTCTCTTTCTTCCCATGGAATAACACGAAAAGTTTACCATTAAACCATTCATCAAAATTTAATCTTATAATCCATTAAACCTTAATGTTTAGTCCAAACAAACCTTTACTTACCTTTACCGTCAAATTCCATATCTTATTAATGAACCAAATTCATTAATCATAATTCAACCAATTCTTTTACGAAATTAGATAAATAATTATTTACTTAATTTAATTCAGAATGCACTTGCCCAAAATCAACATAGAAATATAACAATTACATACATGAAATTATTATTAATAATATTGTAATTGAAAATTATATGACCTACCTCAAGGTTGTCCACAAACGTTTGATAACCTGGAAATTCCAAAATTGATGTCGAACTATAAAAATCACAATAGTGTGGATGTTTTGGGACCAAACAATAAGATCAAGATGAAATAGAAAAACAACCATAAGAACATATATCTACACCCATCATTATTAGGGAAAAAATAACTCATCTTTATTTGGAATGTGAGAAAAGAGATAGAGGAAATCAATAAGTGAAGAAATCACTTGCTAACGTAGAGAAAATATTTCATAAGGATATTCCCTTCATTAACAAAGGTATTTCATGATCCTTGACACAAACATACAATATTAAAAAACTCAATGGAATAGTTTTCTGGTTTATAGGAGTAAATTTAGAGTTAACACCTAGGGATTAGAAATTGTTAATAATTTTTTGATGGAATAAAATCCCATGTGCATGTTTTTCTTGGAAGGGGGAATGATTTTCCAAGTAATCAGTTGTAATTGTGTGCCATTTATAAGGAGAATCTTAATTTCTCATACATGGAAAACATTTTGAGAAACCATTACCCTACCATGAAAACTTTCACTATTTTAGGGTACATGGTTTGGGGGGTTGGAGCAATAGTTTGTCCAAACAATGTACCAACCTTATGCCACCTCCCAACTAACCAAAATAGGATGCATGGTTACCATTACCAAGATTTATGGTTTACTCTAAATGTGTACCAACCATGAAAATCCTTAAGTGCATATAAACTTTTCAAATTTCCCAGAAAATGACCCAGAAATAACCAAAATAGTGTGTAAACAATATAAGGAAAATGTATACTTGAAAATGAGCATGATACATTTAATGAAATTTTCATGATCTTACAATATACATACATCCGTATTATTCAATTATAGATGAATATTTACTATAATTCAATATAATAAATGCTTGGCGTAATGAAGGATATGTTTATTTGGATACTAGTTACATAATATTATTATTTCTTAATAATATCGTCAATAATTCTTATAATTATCTTCAAGATTGTACCCTATTAAGAATTTCATACTTTGAACCTTTGATCAAAACGCTAATTATGAAAACATAAAAAATAGTAATCATATATGCTCAAAAAGGGTAAATATATGAGATATCATATTAAAATCACAAAATGATCATAATGTTATGATAAGAAAATAATATTCATGAAATCCACATGAAATATTCTTACCTTGAAAAGAAAGGATCATATACTCTAAAGTCAATTCATATCCAGGTGCATGTTTAATAAGGCTATAAAATTAGTAATCAACACTTATGATTTATCAAATAGAAACATTTCATTATAATAATAAAAAATCATAATGTTTTTAGAAATTATATCCACAATCATATACATGAAAAAAGTTGTTATTGTATCTAGAATCTATCATACTCACACATATTAATGTGAAAAAATATTTTCAAATTCATTTTCAAACATAATATTGTGGGAATAACTAGAATAAAACATTTCCACACAAATGTTTTTTAAAAATATATATTCAAAATAATATATACACTTATCGAAATCATTTAAATATATATCAATATCACATTAACCAATTTATTTGAGGTCAATAATGGACCCAACCATCACATAATCATAACTAATTTATATGTATACCTCAAAATCATAAAGTGTTTGTGATATCATTATAGAAAAAAACTAAGGAAAATAAATGAGTTTCTTGAACATCTCATCAAAATAACACATAAAGATAACTAATAAGGTTTCTATCATTATATTGTGTATCCAATAAATCAAAATTCATATCAAAAAAGATTATATCATAGATAAAAAATGTATTTAAATGATAATTGTAAAATTTTATATGGAAAATACCATTATCATTTTTAAACATCAAATTTAACATCTAAAAATTTCAAAACTATTATTGAAAAAACATTCTTTTAATGAAACATGGAAATTTATATTGGAATCATCAAAGAAATTATTAGTTACAATGGTATGAAAAATCTTCTATGGGATATTTATTAAAACAAAATTCGATTATCTCCATTAATTACTGAAACTCATTAGAAAAATGAATAAAAGGTTATAATAAATAATTTTTAGAGAATTTAAAATATGTTTTAAATAACTTCAACTAATCATTAGTTAATAGTTAAGACATTATTTAATTTTTTAATGAAAAAATGGACACTGAAACAAATGATTACCGACTAATGCAGAAATATAGTATATTTTACTAGAAATATTATTATAATCTTATTAATTACCAAAAAGGGAAACATTATACTATTAATTTAAATTTAAATGAATAATAATATGATAATTGTTTTGGGTTTAATGGATAATATTTATATAATTTCAATTATCATAAATTTAGAATAGACATTTCCAAAATGAAATGAAATTGTAACATAAATCACATATATCAAGTATTTTCTTTCATCATATGTGTTCTATCCTAAATTATGATAAATATAGATTTATTATATATCTATTCAAGAGCCAAAATATTTATTATCATGCCATATATGAATTAATTATAACATTGTATCACAAGTTTATTAAAAAATCATTGTTACAGATGATAATTGCAACATTTTTCATGCATGTTTTGGTTTAGTGGTATTGGTCTTTGAAAATTTGTCATTGATAAATAATATCCATAATATTAATAATTTTATTATTTTTATATATAATAATTATATAAACTTTCATAACAATTCATATAAATAGGTGATGAATAATGAATTAAATCACTACATGGAGATAGTTTTCTAAATATAAGTATGAGTTATCTTTCCAATTTTCTATGGTTAAAAAGAAAAAAAATTAAATAATAATTCAAATTTTTGGTGCAATAAAAAAATAATAAATATCATATACATAATGTAAATCCAGCATTATAACCAGCAATTTTATGCAATGATTAAAAATGAAACACAATATTTCTCAATGGTGGTAGTCCACATGTCCACACGAACAACGTTTTCATTTCCCATATGATGGATAAGAGGTGGATAATTGTTGTAACATAATAATAAGGACTAATAATTACATTTATGATTCTCTATAATTCATGTTTCGATGGTTAAAATATATTTAGCGGATGTATAATAAGAAATTATATTTAAAGTACATAGTTAGGAGTTATACATATTAATTGAGAACCCAATTTTAGCATAGAGCATATTCATTGAAATGATTTTGTTGAAGAAATAATAGAACCTATAGGAAATGGGAAAAGAATATTATATAGTAATAGGTAATATATTTTATAATCTATATTCATCAATTTTTTTTTAAAATGATAAGATAGGTGGTTCCCTTTTATAATTGAGTGAAAAGACAAATTTTGAATTTCATAAAATATTTATGTATAAATTGTTTCTAAATAATTTAAATTGGAAGAATGAACCCCAAAATTTTAATATAATATATGGTATGGTTGGAATAAACCCAAAAAAATAACATTTAGAGTAGTTTTGAATATTCTTTAAGCCTTCTGGGATTATTAAACCACATTAAACCCACTTTAACCTTAACTATCATAACACAACTTTTTTACCATAACAACCCAAATATATGACCAAATATAATTGGTACCTTATAAAAAGATGGAAATTATTTTTCTAAATTTTGAATCCATTTTATCAAATTAAATTTATTGGTGTAGGAATTTACTTTTAATACAGGAACACAGAAAAACATGAAAAATATTATTTAAACAAATACCTGCCTTACGAGAAAAAATAAGTTCACCTTAAAATTATGTAATTAGTTAGTTTTAATAAATTTTACGGTTTAATAATATACATGTTTATTTTTTATACTATTATTCAAGGAAAAAAATAAATAGTATCTTCCATCCATAAAAATAAATTCCAAGACCCAATATAGTTTCCCATTTTAAAAATATATCACATATGTTCACAAAAATCAAGATATGGCTCCCAAATTAAAAATTATCATTTAAAATAAATTATTAATCACCTTAACATATATTTTATCAATAAAATGTTTTAAAATTTTATTAATAAATTCTTAAATAATAATAATGTTATAAAAGTTATAGTATTTAAAAAATAAACATTTTCAATATTCTCCCAAAAATCAACTATTTTAGAGAAATCTAAAAAATTTACCCTAAGATAAATATGAATTGAAAAATACAAAAATGAAATAAATTTTGTTAATTATTTTTTTAATGTTTAATAAATTAATTATTATATCCACAAATAGAAAGAAATTAAAATCATTTTTAGGATGAAAATGATTTTTTTAAACATAAAATGACATTATTAAAATTTTAGTACATATAAATTATATTGTACTATTCAATTTTTAATTATATTAATAATTTTCATATATATTTCATATTTTTTATTCCTATTCATACAAATAAATTTAATGACTAGTTAAATATATCATGGTTCATTTAAAGTTGTTGTTGCATGTAAAAAAAGCTAGTGAACATTTGAAATTTATTTTTAGAGAAATATATCCTAAAATATCAGAGTGTTTCATTCTACAACTCTTATAAGAATTTTATCATACAAATTACATCACTAAAATACAAATAACCGAGGATACATTGGTCTCATCACATCTATGATTCACAATGTAGCTTTATTAACATTATGGATTTTCAACAAAACATTTTCTAGGTGAGAGGTATTTCTTTGCAACAATTTCTAGTTTCATTCTAGAATCTTTACTGGTTATTACTTATTAGACAGATATTTCTCTAATGGTATTCAATTTGGTGTTATTATATTTGAAGGATCATATATATAATTCCTTCAGAGAGATACATCTAAGAAATCATGAACTTGAGAAATATTCAGTTGAGTTTCCAAGAGATATGAAACTGTCTTGATTCAATCAAGAATTTAAAAAGATATAAGATATCATGTGATCAAATTTACCTCCTTTAAAATTCCCATAACCTTTATATAAGTACATTTTCCTTTTAATACCTTATCAGTAACCTCAAACTCCAAATTTCACTTATGATTATCATCATGAATTTTTAGCACTCTAAATTTCCCATATGTGAGGTCAAATAGTTCTAACATTTTCTATAATTTCCTTAGCAAGATTAAATCCCAATTCAATTATTTCTAAAACTTTAACCCAAAACATTATAGATCTGAGATTAATTCCAAATAAGGCTTGATAAGGATCCATCTAAATACTCAACTGAAAACTATTGTTATAAGAATACTCTACCTAAGGATGGTGATGATCCCAACCACCTTTGTAATACATTTAACAGGTTGTTGTAATTTCCTCTAGGGTTTGAATGGTCCTATCAAACTTAAAAACTATCCTATTATTAAATGAAGTGATAATGTTCAAATATATATTTAATGATTTTTATGTAATTATCTATAACATTGAGGTAAACATAAGATCCATTTCAGATATCATAAAATATGGTGATCCATAATCCTTTCCATATCCTTATTATATAACCAAAAAAATGATAAAGTGATAAATCTCCTCTAATGGAAATAAATTTTTTGAATTTCATAAGATGATTTTCTATAACACAAATTTCATTGTCCTATTTAGATAGTTTGGGGTATTCTATGATGAAATCCAAGGAACTGACTTTTCATTTTCATTCTTGTGTAGGTAATGGTTATGACATCGTATTTTACTTATATCTCTCATCCTTTGAATTTTGACATACTATTCCAAGATATACATACTCTACAAGATCCCATTTTGTGGAATCCCACGGAAAATTCTATTTTAGTTGTCTATAAATCTTCATAATTTATTAATAAAATGAAAAGGACGATATATTATTTTCATCAAATAGATCCATATTCCTTTATTGAATTTAAGGTTCATATACATGGTTCCAAAACCTAATCACTCTATAACTATCATAGTTGAACCAATGAAACTTTTTCACCTTCCATTGTAGTTCTATATCATACTTCTATTCCTCTTAAATGCTTAAATGGATGGATGGTTGAACATTCATCTATGAATGATATGATATGTCCTCATTCATCATGATTTCAAGATATATAATATGTAAAACCCAAAAAAGGATCCATGTAATTATTCACCATGGAAATACTAATATGGTCTTTCTGACATAGAGTTCGCATCACCTTGTTTTCCTTCTCACGGTGCAAGTGTATTGAGAAGTAATATCCATTAATAAACTCCTAAAATATTATCAGATTCATATTCAGGTCATTTAATTTTCATATATACTGTAATAATTTATATCCGTCATATATTTCACACCATTTCTATAATGATAATACAACCAAATATTAAATTTAAAAGATAATTTCTTCCTACTCCAAATCATGATTTTTGGAAATTTTCTCATTAATATTAAATTTTCATGTAGCTTAATCTATCATTGTGTCATTCTGTATAAGGATTAATCTGAGTCCCTTTGTTTATGCATCACTAAATATCCCAAACACTTCTTCAATATAGGTTTTTGTAAGAAAAGATTCTCCCAATGATCTTTAATTAAAATCCATAAATTTTTTATCACATTCATCTCTATATTGAATATGGATCTCATAGATTCAAAATATTTCATTAGGGATGATATCCATGAAAAATCCCTTACTAGGAACAGATAGTATCAATCAGACTGAATAAAAATTTTAATCTTGGTTATCAGGGTCTGTCCAGGCCATTGGTAAATAACTTCCATCATTGAAGAACCCACAAATATACACTCACTTGAAATTATTTTTCTTATTTATGAAATATTTTTATGAAATAAATCACATTTTATAAATTTAAAAGTCAAAATATCTTTCCTTTGGGTTTTTAGTACAATCATATATTGTTATTCCTTAGTTTCATATCTCTTCTAATATATAGGAATATCATCTATAATGACTACCAAAAATTTATCATGGTAATTTTTGAATACTCTATTCATTAGATCCATAATGATTTTGTGGTAATTAGTAACTCCAAATATAATTTCCATTCACACATAATGACCATACCATATAGGGATTATTTTATTAAATATATCAACCTTCTCAAGGACACTTTATAATATTCATAATAGAGTTTAATCAATTAAAAGACTTGGTCACCATGTACATGACAAAAAAAAGTAATATTGGGTAGAGGATACTTATTATTGATAGTCATCTTGTTATGTTATCAATAATATATGGAGTGATTCAATAAACCATATTTATACTTAATAGAAATAATATGTGTGCCCCTTGGTGAAACACTCTAACATATGAATACATTTTATAGATTCCCCTTGTATAACTTCTTCAATTCCTAAAACCCAATCGAGTCTATTTTGTTTAGAGTATTTGAAATAAGCATAGTATCAAGTATGATTTATATTAAAAACTCAACATCATGATTCAAGGAATGATAATTCATGTCTTTAGAAAATAAAATAGCATAACACCAACCAATATGCATATCTTCTATGCTCATTTTCCCCCAAACAATTTGAAATTAATTTAATTCATAAAAAGTTAACAATATTAACATAATGGATGTATGTTATATTAAAAGGTCATACCCATACTCACACTAAAAGATGATCATATGATTATAAAAATAGTTCTTATTAGGTCATAAATTTTGAAACATTTTTTTAGATCAATAAACTTTAAGATCATATCATATCTCTATATGTTATCATAAATTTTAATAGATTATATCCTGTTATTTATCATAATGGTTCATAATTATTATGTTAATTAACTAAAGAATACTCCCTGGGGTTTTTATCTATGTATGTAGTCTCATTACCACTCATCATGATCTATTTATGATCATTTTTATAAATATTCTTCCAATTTAAGAGGTTTTTCCCAAGGTACATTAATTCCATAGATGTATCCACTTTCTTGTTTCTACAAAAGGATTGATTTTTTAAGAAAAAAGATTATTTAGTTACAATAAAAATGGGTGATCTCCTATACTAAGTCTTATCCTAAGAGTTATCATAAAATATTTCTAATCTTAATCTCTAAAAATAATTAAAAATTCATCTGATACCAACTATAATGACCCATGAATAACATACCTAAATATAACATTATTCTATATGAATATTCGATACATTTTAATATTATACATGATTTAGGAAGATAAATTTTTAGAATATTTGTAGACTATATATATATATATATTAAAAAAATTTATTAATTTTTTTAACATATCACATAAAGATAATAATTTTTTAATCTATTAGGCATACTATACTAATAACCATTAGTCAAAACCTGGGGAATGAGATCATAAGAAAGGGTGATATATGAATCTCAGTAATGGTAAACACTAGAGATATCAATAATAGTATATTAAAAAGGTAATAAGGGTCTTATATAATAATGTTTTTTGTATTCCCATCATAAAATATTCATACAAAAAATAGATCATAAATTACAATATAACTTCATAAAAATATTAATGATTAATAAGGGTGTCAAAGAAGTAATCATCATTCAATAGTAAAATTGTAGTCATTTCACAACATAATAATTGGAAATCATAATATTGTGAAAAAATCTATTTTCATCATTTCTATTCATTATCTTGTGATCAAAGTAATAAAGAATCATACTTGTGAATAAAAATATGAAAAAACCTATTAACAATCATGTCCACAAAGAATACTATGAGAAACCCTTGAAGCAATCATATGAATGCCTCAAAATTTGAAAAATCCGTTTCACAATCATCACCATGCATATCATCATCATCTCAGGATATATCAATATCACATTTGCCAATGAATTATAGTATTATAATGGCCCCAACCACTACACAATCATAATCCATTAATATTAATGCCACAAGATCATAAAATGGTAATCATATCATTATATAATATTCTATGGAAAATAAATGGGTTTCATAAAAATATATTAACCATAATTCATTTATATTAATAATTATAATGATATCATTGTATCATATCCCTAATAAAGAATATGTAACACTAACCGATGTTATTATAAATGAAGAAAATCCATTAAAATATCATTTGAATATTTCCTTTGGAGAATACCCATTTCATTTCGAAATTACTTATTCTAAAAAATAAAATTTTCAAAATTATATGGATAAAAGTTTCTTCGAAAAGAAAAATGGAATACTGTTAAATATTTTTTAAAAATGTGTATTGATGATAACGGGAAAATATGGTCATGTGGTACACAATAAAACAATGTTTATGTTCACATATTTGGTAAAAAGTACCTCATTTAGAAAATGAAAAGGTGATTCATTTTATGTATATGTATATTAAGTAATATTTTCATTAAATTAATTTAAAAAATTATTAAAGTAAAGGTAAAACATTATTGAATAAATTATAAAGAAAATTTTGAATGGAAAGATATTGATTCATGGCCAACAAAGAAATAAATTCTTTATTTCTTGTGAGAATGTTTTTGATATTATTAAATAACAAATACAATAATGTTTTATTATTATATGAAATTTTCATGAATAATAAAAGGGTAATAAAATATATTATGTTTAAAAAGTATGTTTTTTATAATTTCTATCAACAAAAATTCTATATCGGAAATCCCAAAAATAATGTATACTTCCTCATAAATAACATACCCCTAGTCTCTTCATACTTCCAAGATGTTTGAACCTCTATTAGAATAAATAAATATTTTTTATAACATTATTATTTAACAATATTCAATAATTTCATGTTATCTATGATTTAAATATATTATATTATCAACCATTTGTTAATAATTCAATATTAATATCACTGTCATGGTTGATAATTTCTTCATGTTCCTCCATTTTTTGGTTTCCGGTCCTAATAATTGAAATTTTATCTTGATTTCACCATATAAATATTTTTAATAATTTCATAAATATCATATTAAAGAATTATGTACACTTTTATATCTTGTCAATATAAATTTGTTGTAGGGAATGAATTATATCACTACATGGAGAAGACAGTATATAAGTACTCACAATTGATGTATCATGTTTAAGATGGATGAAATGAATGAAAAATAAGCCTAAATAAAAAATTAGAGGACTATAAAAATATAATATATATAATATATATTTATTAAATCCATCATCATAACCAAAAATTAAATGTAATTTTAAAAAATAAAATGCATCAATTCATTGAGGTGGTAGTCCACATGTATGCATTCACAATATTTTATTTTACAATAGGATATATAGAACGAGAATAATCATTGAAACATAAACATAATAAATTATCAGTATATTAAAAATATTGGGAGAATAATTTTAGGACAAATAAAATATATTAATAGTATGTAGAAGGAGAAAAAAATTTGAAGTACCTTATTAAGAGTTTTACCAATTTGTTGAGAAACCACTTTTGGATTATAACTTAATCATAGAAATGATATAATTTTGGAAAGGAAAAAAGATATATAATTTATAGAAGTAATATAATATACTATGAGTGTAGGTATTGGCTATTCTAAAATTCTCAAATAATGTAAAAAATGGTGGGGAAAATGTTCCCTCTTATACGTGTGGGAAAGGATGCACTTGGAATTAAATAAAATATTTAAAAAAAATACACATCATAATAATTTCATGAGGAAAAAGGTTCTAAAAATTTATCAATATGTGTTATATGGGGTAAAGAAACTCAACCAATAACATTATTTATGTTTTGGATATATTTAAATTCTTATCACTAATTTCACAAATTTAAACCCACTAAAACTATAACCCTGATAACATATATTTTTACAAAATTAAAAAAATTATGAAAAAATTAAGAGGTACTAAAATATTTTTAAAGAAAATATAATTCAATATTTTTAATTATTTTAATTATATTTTATTTATATAGGTGAAATAAAGTACATTGAACATATGAACACAAAATGCATAAAAACATTTTTTTAGTAAAATAACTAATTTATGTGTAAAAGTAATTTCACTAACAAATAAAGTAATGTGCTTGATTAAATTAATTTTTTGTTTAAATAATAAAACTTTTATTGTTTTATGACTTCTTGGTCAATCCAAACCGAATTTAATCTTCCAACTATAACATTAAATTCCAAACCAATAAATTGTTTTAAAATTGAATAAAATATCTCTCATATTCACAAAGGTCATTCTTGGGTTTCTAAATTTAAAAAAAAATATAAAATATTTTTAAATCATTTAGAATATCATTGGTTGGTAAAATGGATTATTTTTTTCATTCTAACATTATGTTAATTTCAAAAAAGTAATTGAATTTTGAAATATGTATTTTTATAATTCATATATAAATAAACTATTTTAGAAAAATATAAAACATTCACTATAAGATAAATTTTAATGATGAATCCAATTAGTATATCAATTTATTTAAATAGAATTTGGAAATGTGATAGAAAATAATTTTTATATCCACACTAAAATCACAATAAAACCCATTTTTGTTGGAAATGTATTTTAAAATCCTAGTATAAAATTATTCAAAAATGAGTAATTATTTTTTATTAATTAATAAATATATTATAATTAATTAATAAATTAAAAATTATATTTCATAATATGGTTATTATATTCAAATGCATCTATTTAATTGTTGTGTTAAAATATTTAACGGTCTATTTATGCTCATGGATATGTGTAGTGAAAGAAATTTAACCCTTAAAATAAATGAATATCGAAATATATCATAATATCTCATGTTGATAAACCAAAAATAAAATTCCCTACACCTAATTATTTTATATTAACAACCAATTAATATAATAAGGGTGTATTTTTCTTATCCTCTCATTGTTCAAAATTTCTAGATTACAAAGTAAGCGATTTTTAGGATTTATTTAGCACTCATTATGCCTTATTCTAGGAAAAAAACCTTATATAAATAATACACCCTCTATGGTTTTTGTAGGTTTTATCCCCATAGTTTTCATCTATTATTTTATAGATTTTGTGTTTTCACGAACACTTTTTACAAAAATATATTTATTAAAAATATTTTTTTATATGTGCATAATACCTTTTCATTTGGGGTGACCACAGATGAATTGTTAGATGATTTTATTAAGTTATTCTTCACTTGTTATATTTCTATAATAAATAGAGTCTCCCTTGTAACTTAGTATGGTAGAATTTTTTTATTGGTAATATTGTGAATACACAGGTTGATGTGATTAAAAATTCATCAAATTATCATCAAGAACCATATTTCTATACTAAGAAAATATTTCTTATTATCCATTATTTAAATTATTTCATCACATTCCATTATTTTACTCTCCAAATAATATACATGAATACAATTTTTTTCTTATAATGAATTACCATGTAGATTTATCTTATTGGCTTTAATCTCTTTTTTTCATTCTAAACATGAAAAAAAATCTTTTATTCCAATGTATGAAAAATTTTATCGGGCACTTCCATGAATGAATTATTATTCAATATTTATTCAAGGAACTACATACCAATTTGATTATATTTTTTTGTTAAAAAATAATTTTTAAATTTTAATAATTAAATTTATTGTTGGGATTAATAGAAATAATCACGTTTTTTCCATTACAACGCCTCTTTTCTTATCATCATCATAAATGTTAGTTAAAATATTCTATAATATTTTTATGTGGTCTGAAACAAGATTGGTTATATATCTAAAATAATTATGATGAATTTATTTTATATCTAAATTATTTTCACTTGATGAATCCTTATAAATTTGATCTCTCCCACTTGGGAAGAGTTCTTATGAGGATATTTTTTATAAAAAAAATATATTTTATATCATTTCCATAATTATGATAATTTGATCCTTTTGAGATAAAGTAATTATTCAACACATTTTTAGTTGATGTAAATACTAAATATTAATTTTAGAAAGAAAATTTATTTTTAATTGAATTATGTCATGAGATAGATATGATATCTTACATGATTTAGATGCAATACACATAAGTTATTTTTCTAAGATCTTTCATCCTTATGTTATTTTATGTCATGGATGAAATTTCTATATAATCAACATTTGAAATAAATCCTCCAAGTTTCTATTCCATGAATCCTTTATAATATAAAATAAGTTAAATATTGAAACAATAGTGAATCCAAAAGTTGTGTGACCATAGCTCTAATGCCAATTACTATGTCAATAAAGGGAAGTGTCCAACAGATAGTGGGAGTGGGGGTGAATAAATAATGGTATGATTTTATTCAATTATACTTTATCCCTTTATCACGTATTCATTTATTAAGTGATAAGATATCTATTTATATTTCCCTTCCTTATGTGGTAATGTGGATATAAAAAATAAGGCATCGTAGGAGACCACTATGATTTTTGGACGAGGTTTACCCTATAAGGATGACTACATTGCTAATGTATAGATATTTTCATCCCTCACACTAGAAACTTCAATGAGATTATTTAATAAATAGAAAAAATGCTTGTTTCCCTAAATTATTTTTCCATGCACTGAATTGATATATAGAATGTGAGGTATTACAGTCTATTTATATTACATAATGTAGCTGAACTTATAATAAGAAATATTAATAATGATTTCATGACTCCTTCATATATTATTTATGTGGATCTTGATACTCAATTACTATAATGATATATACTACCTATAGATTCTTTGAACTTCTATATTTGATGAATATAATAGGTTAGATTCCTCGTTTACTCATCCTAAATAAACTTAAAATGGTTTTTTTCAAAAGCACTTCTCTTCGTATTCCTCTATTTTCTCATCAGTTGAAATGGAACCTGTTTTTCATTTATTACTAGTTTTATCAATCTAATCAGAATTATAATAATCTACATCAATAGATGATAACTTTTTTATCATATTCTTACCATTATTCTTTATTCATAGTGAATATTAAATATGATCATTGTGTTCAGATCTCATAGCATATTTTTCTACAATTATTAAATATTGAATTCTTCATTTAGAATTGGATCTTCAATATCTTTTATTTACATGATCTATAATGGGATATTGTATTAGTTCATTTGTATAATTATTTTAATGTTATATAATTTTCTACATCATATAGTCGACACATTCATCATTCTTATTCTCCACCAATTATAATTCATTATGTGTTGCAAATAATTTCTTGATAATATTTTAAATTCTTATTTCCATAAGTATCTTAATTTATATTATTATCATGTCCCAATTTCTTCTTATTTGTCCACCTCATATATCTATTTTTTCATTATTCTCATGATTAATTGAAATTATTATTAATAACATTTCAAGCAACATAACTTTCTCTCCACTCTATTCCTCTACAAAAACTCTAAAAAACAATACAATATTATGCCTTCATGATTATATTCCTAAAAATATTCATATATAAAATCATTATATACAATTATCAGTTGTGATCAAAGTAACTTTATTTATGGAAATTATTTATTCTTATATTTCATGAATTATAACAAAATATTTAAATTGTTGAATTTGAATTTTAATTCTTGGAAATGAATCACTGATATCATATGTATTTAAATGGCTTATAAACTAAAGTCACATAATCCATATTTATATCTTTATAATTCCCAAAAAAATTTATCAAAGTCATTTCACTAAATATATACATTCAAAATTCATTTTATTTCTTTATAATTCATATACTAACAATGATGAATCTATAAAGTGAATGTATGTCTTAGTTAAAGTCAGGAATTATGAAATATGTACTCTCATTTCTACCTTTTTCCACTAATATATTCTTTCTGACATGGAGAAATCCCTATCATTGTTTTATAATATTGGAAAATATCTTTATGAAGTAGTATCTTGTCTTTTAGTGTGGTATTCATCTAGATATTGTAGTATCTTATGCATATATATCATCCATACTAATTCTACATGATTAAGATCAAATCAGAAAGATTCATAGATAATTTGAATCGTTATATTTTCATTTTTATACAAAAAATAAATACCATTTAATATATTTAATAATATATGAAATACCCCTGTGAAACCCCATGAATTTTGAGAAAACATTATAAAAATCCTTAAGGTTCGTAGATTATATTCATAGTGTGAAACCATATTCTTTTTCAGCATGTTTTGATCAAATTAAATTGCATTGATTTTATAATATTAGTAATATCAAAATAATTAATATAATATCTAATGGATAATATCTTTCTATCAGTATTTATCATTTTTATAATCCCCTCATTTTCTTCTTCTATTACAATAACAAATAAAAACTTTAATGTTAGCGTGTAACACCCCAAGGATTTACAAATAAATTTAATGAAATTCATGAAAAACTAAGTCTCTATGAAATTAAACTTTATTTTAATGAGGAATTAATAACCTAGCTTTTAAACTAATTTTTGTCACTTCTGTAATTTTAATTTCGAAAATCTGATATACACAGTTTTGATCAGTAAGATGTTTAGAATCTGATAAGACAAAATTAATTTTTGATGACAAGTATATTACCAAAATGAATAGTATTGCACCATTATGAATAGAAATATGACCATTATGAATAATAAATCATTCAAAATAATAGTAACGTCACACTTGAATGTTTAAATAAAATTTAGGCATCTTATAAGTGATATTATGACCATAGTAAAATTATTTGTCTTTTTGTAAGTCATAAATAATTAATTATAATTAATTAATTAATTAATTTAGAATTAAGTGTATCTTTATAAATGGTGTTCATAAAATAACAATATTTTTTCTTATGATTTTAACGTAATTTTATAAGACCGCATGTAATTTTTGAAATTAGTATAAAATCATTTATAATTTTTGAAATATGTATTTTCAAGTCAATAATTATTTTATTTAAAAATTAATTTCTTATATTTATAAAATTATTTTCATAAAATATATAACAGATTTGGATTATAAATATCAAAAAAAATTTAGGGTGATTTTTTGAAAATTTTCCGAAATACATTAATTTTTGATGAATAGTAAAATACGATAATTTTTAGTAAACGATAAAACCCGAATTTCATCATAATGATTGATTCATGGATGATGTAAATGGCCATTGGTTTGAACTATTATTCAAAAATTACAATTTTATGTCACAATAATCCTCATTTTTTATTTTCTTATGGAAAGATAAAAAACAAATGATTAAAATATTAAGAAAACCATCCTCCCCTACACTATAAAAACAACCCACACTCCACTCGTCTTTTTACTCCTCTCAAGCACTTTTCCTAGAATAAATTCTTCTCAAATCATTCCCCAAGCTCTTACCCCACGTCTATAATCCCTTGGTATCCTCAAAATACAAAATCCTCACCTTTTATGAGGCTCTCATGGAAGATTAATTCAAGAGGTAAATTCCTCTTTTCAATTCTTTTACTTTCTTTTCACATTCCATTGTTTTCTTTTTTTACCTTATCAATCCTAATCCAAATATTATGACAACTCCAATACCTTAAATGTACTGGAATGTTGTTATTACAATGGAATAAGTTATTATCATCTCTCCTTTACCGTTTTTTTCTACATGAAATTAAAACACCATTTGAGATGTGTTAATTCATCACATTCAAGGATGACGGGTTTTCAATTTCTTTTACCGTATTCAATTACGGTGATGAAAACATTATTACGGTTGAAATGGACGATGATATATGTATTATGTATCATCTATGGTTATGTAATATTTTTTTTACACATGGATTCTATTTATAAAACAAATTGTTTTCGTTGTGATCAAAACCCACTAATTAACCCAAAAGGTTATCACTAACGTTTTATATAATGATTCATCTTTATTTCAATTAACAAAATTAAATTTATAAACCTGTAACCTGATGGATGTTAAATAATAAAATTTCACTCAAATTCTGGGCAACCATTATCATTTTATATGATTATCTGTTCATGTATATAAGTAAACCGATCTTGGAACAAATGGATCCGAACAATGAAATTGAACCTAATAACCAATCAAAAATGCTATGAATGAACCCAAAAGGGTTTTAATAAATAAATAACATGTAAATTAAGTTCTATAATTTTTAATTAACAAACCTAATTTAATTTTTTGGGTCATTAATATCATGTGGAGAACACCATCAGACATAAGGTAATGGATTCAACCTGAACTTCCATTATTCCTTTGGGTTATTCTTACTCTCTTTTTACCAAAATTAAATCCTATACTATATTTATGTACATATTATAATTTATATTATTGTTTCCAAAATCATATATCAAAATCCATTAATCATTCTCTTTTGGGTATATACATGTTTCAATGTGATTACATCCTCAATACTTCCTGATAAGAAAACCCATTTTAAGGGAACTTCCTAAATTATTTCCCAATTTCAAGTGCACTATATCATCTATTTTAAGCCACCATTGTTTGCATAAAATCATTATTTTTATTATGAAAACCTTATTGGTTTAATTCTGGTTTTATATAAAAGATTATTCCCTTTTCCGTTTCAAATTCTATTTAGTATTTTCCATAAAGGTACACTAAAATGTTTTAATGCTAAAATTTCATTAATACTATTCTTACTTGTTTCCACTTAGGATTGACACCACTTACCATGATATATTTTTAGTTTCCCTTATGAATTTTCATGTATGTTTTAATTCCATTCTTTAATGGACACTTGTATTATATGCCAATTCATTAAGCTTTATGACTTGATTTTGATACCCATTTCTTTCTAGGGGTACCATTATGTTTATGTATGATTGATTTTTTATGATTCATTTTGTGAAAATCATATTCATGAAAACTTTAATATGTGTTCACCCATATAGTTCTCCAATTAATTAGGTAATTTTGAGTCTCATGATACTTTATGTTCAATGGTCTTGGTGGTTAGCCATGACTTGTGATACCATGTGCAATGGTCTTAGTGGTTATCCTTGACTTGTGCTACCACATGCGATGATCTTGGTGGTCAACCTTAAATTGATCTTCTTCATGTGCAATGAGACTTGAATCATCATAAATTCATGTTTTATATTGATTCCAAATTACGATGAATCCATGTTTATGTTTTATGATTCCATATGTTCCTTGTCATTTAATTTCATTATGTCATTCCATATAACCCATGTGATGAAGCTCTATTCTTATGCTTATTCCATTACTAGGATTTTTATCTCACCACTTTGTTCTTATTATCCCCAAGTTATACTATGTCAATGTATGAGAACAATGGAAGTTATGATCTAAATATTAATATTAAATAAATAAATGTTTTATGTTTTCAGTTTTATGTACCTAGTCATAAAAAACACTAGACTTTATGATATGTGGCTTGTAATTTGATGTTTAATTATGATTAATATCATGTAATGATATATGTAAAAGTATAGGGTCACTAAATTTAGTATCCGAGGATGGTCTATTTATTTTTGGATGTTTAGAATATGAAACTTTAGTACAAACCATAAGGATGAGAATAAGTATAAGACAACATCCCTAAATTTTGTTAAGTATAGTGTAAGTGGTTTTTCAAAAAAATAAATCCTTGTCTAGGTACAAAAAAGTAGAGGTGTCTCTAGGACAAATTTATCTAGGGGTAAAACCCAAAAACAAATCATTGAGATAGACTTGAATGGGTACTGGTGAATGAAAATGGGCCTTGATGAACTCATGGTTTGACATTCTTGGGGGATATGCTTTGGTAAATTCATAATCTCCTTACAAACCATTATTAAGGGAATAGAAAAAGAGACCATAAAAATATAAGTTAATAAAAAAATCCAGGAAAACCTCTATTTAATCATAGGGAATCAAAAGTCAGGATATAATTTTCCTTTTAGAGTTTATCCTTTTATGTTTAAATTTTCTTTTTTTAGACTTATTAGATAAGTATTCAAACCCTCCCCTGTTTTATCCTTAGTATGTAAAACAAAATGTTGAGAGCAATTTTACTAAGGGGGGAAGAATATAACACCCTCATGATATTTAAAGAAATTTAATGAAATGTATAAAACACTATGTCCCTGTTAAACAAAAGTTTGTTTTTAGGAGAAACTAGTGACTTAGCTATTTAACAAAATTTTGTCACTTCTGTGATTTATATTTCTAAAATTGGACAAACATAGTTTTGATCAGTAAGATGATTGGAATCTGATAGGTCAAACATAATTTTTGTTGAATGGTAACATACACTTATGAATATTAACTTACCATTATTAATTGTAATATGACCCTTATGAGTAGTAAATTGTCGAAAATAATAGTAACCTCATCCTTGAATGCATAAATAAAATATAGGCATTTTATAAGTGATAACAATACCATAACAATAGAATTGGTATTTTTGTAAGTAATAAATAATTAATTGTAATTAAATAATAAATTTAAAATAAAATTTATTCTATCATTTTTTTAATAAATTAACATTTTTATGTCTTGTGGTTTTAGGATAATTTTATAATACCTTGTGTAATTTTTGAAAACATTAAAAAAGAAGTTATAGTTTAATAATCAGTATTTTTTAAGTAAATGACGATTTTATTTAAAAATAAACTTTTCCAAATTTAGAAAATTATTTTCATAAAATGGAACTTAATTTTAGATTCTACACATCAAAAAAATTTTGGGTGATTTTTTTAGATTTTTCGGAAATACATGAATTTTTTATGAATAGTAAAACATTGTAATTTAAGATAAATACTAAAACCTGAATTTCGGGATAATGATTGAGTCATGTATTATATAAATGTCCATTTTAGAGATCTTTCATGAACACATTACCATTTTTGATCACAATAAACATCACTATTGTCTGTATTATGTAAAAATAATAAACTAATGAATAGAATATTAAAAAACCTCTTTTCCACTATAAAAACCACCCACACCCCCTATTCTCTTCACTAATCTAAAGCCTTGTGACCTACATAAGTTATTCTAAAATATATCCCCATGCTTCACCCCCTTTTCCATAATCCCTTAGTCTCCTCAAAACACCAAATCCCCTCCCCTTAATAGGCTCTCAAGGAATATTAATTCAAGAGGTAAATTCCAATTTTCAATTATTTTACATTCTTTTCATGTTCCTTTTTTTCTTTTCTATACATACTTACCCTCATAAAAATATTATGACGTCTCCAATATCTTAAATTTACTGGAATTGTTTTATGATAATGTAATAATTTATTATCATCTCTCCTTTACCATTCGTTTATATTGTAAAGGAAAACACCATCTGAGATGTGTTAATTCATCACATTCAAGGATGACTGGTTTCAAATTTATTTTACCTTCTTAAATTCTATTCATGAATCCATTATTTTGGTTGAGCCAGACTATGATATATGTATTGTGTCTAATATATGGTTATGGAATATTTTTTTCACATGTTTTTGATTTATAAAACAAAATGTGTTTGTTGTGATCCAAAACTGCCAATTAACCCAAAAGTTTATCCTTAATGTGTTATATAATGATTTATCTTCACTCAAAGTAAACAAATTAAATTTATAAAATTATAACCATATTTATATTCAATAATAAAATATCACTCCAATTAAGTAAAACCATCCCCATTTTACATGATTATCCATTCATATATATAAGTAAATCGATCATGAAACAAACAGACCCGAACAATGAAATTGAACCTCTTAACCAATCAAAAAGGTTATGAATGAACTCAAAGTGGTTATAATAAGTGAATTAAATTTATAATAGGTTATTTAATTATTAATAAATGAACCAAATTTTATTATTCAATTCGTTAATATCAATCGGAGAACACCAACTGACTTAAGGTAAGCGATTCTACCCGAACCTCCATTATTCATTTGTGTTATCTTACTCTATTTCTACCCAAATAAAATTCTATATACATTTTATTTACATATTATAATTTCTATTTTTATGTCCAAACTCATGTATTAATATCCATTAATAATTCTCTTTTGGGGATATACATGCTTTTATGTGATTACCTCCACAATACGTCCCAATAAGAAAACCCATTTTAAGGGAACTTTTTGAATTCTTACCCAATTTCAGGTGCATTATATAATCTATTTTAAGCAAAGAAATTTTTTATAAAATCATATTTTTTTTTGAAAACCCAATTTTCTCACTTCTGTTTTTATATAAAATATTATTCCATTTTCTATTTAAAATTCTCTTTAGTATTTTCCATAAAAAACACTAAAATGTTTTAATGCTAAAATCTATTAAATACTCTTCGTACAGGATGTTACTTATATTTGACATCACATTCCATGATATATTTTTATTTTACCTTATAAATTTCCTTGTATGTTTATATTGTTTTATTTCATGGACACTTGTATGATATTCCCCTTCATTATACTTTATGACATGATTATGATACTCATTTCGTTCTTGGGGTACCCTTAGGTTTATATATGATTTATTATGTATACTAAATTATGTGGAAATAATTTTCATCAGAATGTTATGATGGGTGCCCCCAGATAGCACTCTAATGAATTGGGTAAATTTGAGTCTCATGAGATGTTATGTGCAACAGTCTTTGCGGTTAGTCTTGACTTCTGCTACCATGTGCAACAGTCCTAGTAGTTAGCCTTGACATGTGCTACCATGTGCAACGGTCATGTTGGTTAACCTTGACTTGTGGTACTCCATCTGTAATGAGCCTTGAATCATGATATTTCCATGTTTTTTATTTCTTCCATATTACTATGAATCCATGTTTATATGATCCTCTATTTATATGTTTTGATTCAATGTGTTCTATGCCGTTTACTTTCATTAAGCCATGCCTTCTAACCCAGATGCTAAAGCTCTATTATTATGCTTATTCCCTTACTGGGCTTACTTTCCCACCCCTTTATTCATGTTATCACTATCTTATCATATTCCTATTTATGATCACAATGGAAGTTAGAATCTCAATATTAATATTAAATAATGAAATGTTATTAGTTTTTATTTTTATGTACCTAGTACTCAAAGACACTAGACTTTAGGATCCTTGGCTTGTAATTTAATGTTTAATTGTGCTTAAAATAATTAAATAATATATATAAAAGTTAGTGTCACAATAGTTGGTATTAGGGAATGTTATAGTTTTTTTGGAGATTAGGAACATAGTAATTTAGTAAGAACCATAATTATGAGACTATGTATATAAAAACATCTCTAAATTTTTTTATGTATAGAGTTAGTGGTTTATCAAGAAAGAACATCCTTATCTGGACACAAACAAGTAGAGTTGGCTCTGGAACTAATGTATCTAGGGGTAATTCAAAAAAAACCACTTTGGACTAGTCTCGAATGAGAATTGGTGTATGAAAATGGGCCTTTCTACACTCGCGGTTAGAAACACATAGGGGATATGCTCTGGTAAATTAATCAGATCATTACGAACCATTATTAATGGATTAAAAAAAGATCCCCTAAAAATGAAAGTTTTTTAAAAAATAAAGGATAACTTAGATTGAAACCTAGTGAATCATAAGTTTTGATATACATTTCCTTTAAGAGTTTATCATTTTATGTTAAATGTTTCTTTTTTATTATTATTAGCTAATTAATCAAACCCTCACAGGTTTTAACCTTAGTATATAAAACGATATTTTGAGGGATAAATTTCATAAGGGGGGAAGAATGTAACACCCCAACTGTTTAAAAATATATTTAATGGAATGAATGAAACACTAAGTCTCTGTAAAACAACACTTTTTTTTACGAAGATAGTTAAAACCTAGAAATTAAACTAAATTTTGTCAATCCTGGTATTTTAATTTCAAAAATTTGACTTCCACAGTTTCGATCAGTATGATTTTTGGAGTCCGATAGGACAAAAATAATTTGTGATGAATAGTAACATACCCTTATGAATAGTAATTTACCCTTATGAATATTAATACGACCCTTATGAATATGAAATCATCAAAAAGAATAGTAACCTCACCCTTAAATGTATAAATAAAATTTAGGCAAATTATAAGTGATAATATGTCCACAGTAAAGGTATTAGTATTTTTAGGATTCATAAATAAGTAATTACTTTTAATTAAATAATTTAATATAAAATTTATTTCACTAAAAAGTGGTCATAAGTTATCAATTTTATGTCTTTTGGTATAAAGATATTTTTTGAAGACCTTATGTAATTTTTTAATGAATTATAAAATCAGCTATAGTTTTAAATTCTGTATTATTATAGTAAATAGTTGTTTTATTTAAAAATTAAATTCCCCATATATAGGAAATTTTTTTAAAAGGATGCCATTTTTGGATTCTAAAAATCAAAAAAATCAGGTTGAATTATAGGGATTTTTTTGAAGTACTTGAATTTTTTATGAATAGTAAAATATGTTAATTTATGACAAGTGCTAAAACATGAATTTATGCATCATGGTTGAGTAATTGACGATTAAAAAGGCCATTGGTTCAAAATAAAATTCACATATTGCTATTTTTGGTCACATGAATCATCATTATTTTTTGGATTATGGTAAAATAATAAACTAATTATTAAAATATTTAGAAAACCCTCCTCCCATCCACTATAAAAACCACCCACAATACCCTCTTCTTTCCACTCCTCTCAAGCCTTCTTCCTTGCCTAAAATATCGTCAAATATTTCCCCAATATCCTCCCTCACTTCTATAAGACGTTTTTTCCACAAAATATCACATCCTCTCCCCTTAAGAAGCTCTCAAGGGAGATTAATTCAAGAGGAAAATACCTCTTTTCAATTATTTTAATTTATTTTCATATTCCTTTTTTTATTTTCTATCCTTATCTATCCTCATCGAAATATTATAAAAAATCTATTAACATACATATAATTTAGTATTTTTAGGACAATTTAATAATTTATTATCATGTATCATTACCCATTATTTTATACTAGACATGAAAACACCATCTAATATGTGTTAATTCATCAAATTCAAGGATGACATGTTTTCAATTTCATGTAACATCATCAATTATGGTCAAGAAACCATTATTATGGTTGAACCATACTATGATATACGTATTATGTCTCATCTATGGTTCTGTAATTTTTTTACACAAGTTTTTTATCTATAAAATAAAATGTGTTTGTTGAGATCCAAAACATCGAATTAACCAAAAAGGTTGTCACTAATGTTTTATATAATGATTCAGATTCACTCCATGTAAAAAAATTAAATTTAAAAACATGTAAATTTTTTGATTTTAAATAGTAAAATATAACTCCAATTCTGTACGACCATCCTCATTTTACATGATTGTATGTTCATGTATATAAGTAAACCGACAATGAAACAAACAGACCTAAACAATGAAATTTATCCTCATAACCAATCCAAAATGTTGTGAATGAACTCAAAAGGTTCTACTATAATAAAAACCTGTAAAATATGTTATGTAATTATTAATAAACTTAATATTATAAGTGATTTCATTTATATAATGTGGATAACATCATCAGAATTAAGGTAAGGGATTCTACCCGAACCTCCATTATTCCTTTGATTTATTATTACTCTCTTTTTACCCAAATAAAATACTATATTATATTTATGTACATTTTCTAATTTTTAAATATATTTCAAAACTCATGTATCTTGATCCCTAAATCATTCTATTTTGGTTATATACATGATTTTAAGTGAATCCTTCCAAAATACTTTAGAATAAGCAAACTCATTTTATGGGAACTTCTTGAAATCATACCCAGTTTCTAGTGAACTATAAAATATAATTTAAGACACCATTGTTTTTATACAATCATTATTTTTATTAGGAAAACCATATTTGATCTCTTTTTGCTTTATATAAAATATTATTATGTTTTTTATTTTAAATTCTCTTCAGAATTATCATTAAAAATGAACTAATTTTTTTTAATATTTAATTTTTATAAATACTCTTCTTACATGTTTTCACTTATATTTAACATCACTTAACACGGTATATTCTTATTTTCCCTGATTGATGTCCATGTATGTTTTAATTCATTTCTTCCATTGACACTTGTACGATATTCCAATTCATTATGCTTTATGACATGATTATGATACCCATTTTTTCCCAGGGTTTCGTTATGTCTATGTGTGATTGATTATATATGATTCATTATGTGGAATCATATTAATAAACCTATTAAGATGGGTGTTCCCAAATAGTGTTCCAATGTAATGGGTAATTTTGAGTCTTAGGATATGTTATGTGCAATGGTCTTGGCCGTTATCCTTGACTTTTTCTACCATGTGCAACGGTCATGGCGGCTAGCCTTAACTTGAGATACCATATGAATCAGTCTTGGTGGTTAACCCTGACTTGTGACCTTTATGTGAAAAGTTCCTTAACTCATTCTGAATTCATTTTTTATGTTTATTCCACATTACTATGCATCCTAGTTTATTTGATCCCATGTTTATACGTTATGATTCCATATGTTCAATGCCTTTTATATTTATTATTTGATGCCATATAACTCATGTGATAAAGATATATTATTATTATTATTCACTTATAGGGATTTTAAGCTCACCCCCTTGTTCATGTTATTCCCAGGTTATCCTATGCCGATGTATGAACACAATGAAATTTAGGAGCTTAATATCAAGATTAAATAAAGAAATGATTTTTGTTTTCACTTTTATGCACCTAGTCTTCAAAGACACTAGACATTACAATCTTGTGCTAGAATTTGATGTTTCATTATGCACTAAATCAATTAATGATATATATAAAAGTATGTGGTCACTACATGGGGCCCATAATTTGATGTTCCAAGAACAACTCTTGTTCTTTGAAGAAAATAATCGGATATATTTATGGTTCGATATCATAGAGAAATATAGTTTAATAAAAGGAATCGAATTATTGCACGGTTCAAGGTTATATATGGGTAATATGGAGTCATATAATTTATAATTCCACACTCTATTTGTGAAATTTTAATGGGATGAATAGTGATATGAATATGAAATTCACACATTAAAATACTATAAGGATGGTTTCTTCCATAAAATCCATAGTGATTTAAAAATGGATGAATGAATCTTTTGAGGATTTAATACTCTCCCATGGACCTCTGTGCCCAAAAACATATATGGAGTCTATGAATATATCATTTACCCACATTAACTGACTCACACACTAACATCTGCACCGACCCATGAAGGACATGTACACTCATTTACATGATGGGATAACCCATTTCATTAACTTGTTGGATTAAAATGGTTTCTAGGATTCCTGGTTAGTTGATTACGCTAATAGTTATCCTATTTTATTCCTACTCAGAAAACATTTTCCTTTACCAAAATTTTAGTAGTTAATGCATAGTTTTATAGTAACATATTCCTCTATATGAACACTTATAATTTTCACTCTTTAATTCTACCTATAAATACTATTAGGAACCCCAATAACCTTTTAGTCCTTTCCGTCAATACATTTACATTATGAAGATTTCCATAATGTTTTTGATCCTCATTAATCAAAAATACAACATAGACATTAATATGGTTTGATAATGTAGTAATCGAATATTGAATGAGGAGATTCCATTTTTTTGGGTTATTAAGATTTATTTGATACCATTGAATTTTTTTGGTATTTATGATAGTTTGTAAGTAAATAATATATTTTATCATAATTGTAATTTTGACCTAAAATTTTTTAATATATTCATAGTTCTGAGAGTTATTTCATGAATTCATGAACATAGATAATGATCAATATTGTGGTGGCCACCAGGATAATCTAAAAATCTAAAGAGATCATAGATTCAAGAATAAATGGTATGGTTAATTAAACTAAAATTGTCTATGTGATAAATAAACTCTTTGATATTTAAATTTTTTTATTTCTCTTATTTAATTTTTTTTGTATTTTAATTTTTGTTAAATGGTGATATGATGATAATGATAAGGATTAAATTTGAATTATGTAATTTTTTAACTAATTAGTGATATTCTTAAATGAATATTACATATTCTAAAAATTACTTATAAGATATTCAGACATTCTTTTAAAATTCATAATGAATGAAATGTTTTTTTTTGATTTATTATCATGATATAGTTCTTTAAAAAAAAATTCAATGACATTAATAATTATGGTTTAGGTGATATTTTAATGATATTTATGGATATTTGTTTTATTAAAGTACAATAACACCAAATAATAATGTTTTATATTGAAAGTGATATATTATTTCTTATATAATGATAAAATAAATCAAACCTAACCATCGATATGAAATTCCAATCAATGGATCATATTTCATTAAAATGAGGGGAATTATTTAATTAAAAACTCTCATTATAATTTCATGATTTAACAATTAATTATTAAAATAATAATATAATTTTAGGGATTATAAAAATGATACAATCCTTTGGGGGAGTATTTAGATTATTTTAGAGTCACTCACCCACTAGAATACCCTAATAAAAATAAATAGAACAAATGATTTGAAAAAATAGGGGTGCCTATAAGGAGTGTTATAGTGGTATCATCCATTATATGTATGATTAAATAGTTCTTAGTGCACCATAAATCCCTTCACTTATTCATATGAATGTCAAAACATGGCCCACACTTAACTATTTTATTGAGTTGACTATATCAAAGACTATGAGGCCACATTAATTCCAGGAGATATTTTGAGTGTATGTTAACTAATATAATTGAATTAAATATAACATATTACAAAGATATATTAATGTGTTTCATGGATACATAGTAGCTTGAGTGCATGTTTTGGTGTCTGTGTAATGACATTAACCACAACAGACCACTTGTTAGAAGGAAATGTTGTCACAATCCCAAGCCCACCTTAATTTTCTAGGGGTTATCTACATGTTCAATGAAGTCATAATATATAATGGTAGCCATTTTACTATTTTAATTGTATGTACACACCCAATAAACTCCATGAAACAATAATGATTAATGATAAAATATAGTAACACCTAGAGTAAACAATGAAAATAATAATCTCTAGGGAATACATCATAGTATGACAGAATAAAAAGAAAGCGTAAATAATAATAATACACGACCAACCAAAAATTATTTCCAAACCTAAAAACAACTGCATGAATGAAATTTTAGAGATATTGAATCCTAATCTCAAATATTGACCACCATATATAGTATAAAAACCTATGTATCATTTTCCCCCACCGATGTGACCACTAAACTATCAGTCATCTGCATAAGACAGTAGAGATTCATAAAATTTCCATTCAAGGGGGAGTATATAAAAATCCAATAGGGTGTAGGATCGAAATATGAATGTAGATGCTCGATATACAATATGAGTGTGAATTTTATACTTGAAAAATTCCTTTGGAACCATTATAGATGGTATAAATCTTTCTTTTTTAACCTTGATGAAAACAATATTTAACAAAGACAAACAAGGTAAATTTACAAGACCTCTTAGTTCTACAAACATGCTAGGTTCTGAAAAAATGGTTCCGGAAATGAATCATAATAAAAAATTACAAGGAAAAAGAGTCTAACGTAAAGCGTATATAATATTACTAATCAGAGTATACTAATACGAGAAATTATAAGATAGTTATACTTTCCTGATTAATAAAAAAATTGTTGAAAATAAACTTTAAACAATACAAGTAACAAGTATGAAATATTTTAAACCAAAATAAGTGTATCCAATAACCTTGGATAAATGTCCGTTGATTTATACATTCATGAAATTTTGCCTTACCCCCACCAAGGTAATCCCTTGATAAGAATATTGGAATCTATTTTTCTATCCCTGTAAGTCATCATACTTTAAGGTAGTCGGAACCTTTTTCTTCCTATCCATGGAATCCCACTAACTTTAAGGTAGTATACACCACTATATTCCTATCCATGAAAGCCCTCGATTGTATACAGAAAAAATTGGAGTTTCACGAAGAATGCTGAACAATATGTTCCGTATGCATAAAGCATGAGAATTTCTCTCTAGAAATTACTTCAATGGCATGTGGTCTCTAGAATGATAGATCGGTGATGAGCTCATTCAAATGAGATCCTAATTATAGGCACTTATACAACACTGGGATCTCTCCTCCAATGGTCATATTCTTTTCAGAATCTTGGAGGGACCCGTACACATATCATTTAAACACCAGTTAATTAGCAACAGAATGAACGGAAATGTTTCATAATTAAAACAAGTGTAAGAAAAATATGGAAGCTTAGCCAAATCCATTTTTCAGAGTCTGGGAAAAAATAATGTTTGGAGTATATGCAAATAAACATTTGGATTCTATATTATATGGATATTTTGATTTTGTTTTTCAAGGAATTCGGAGTCAGAATTATATGGGATTCGGAGTCTGGATTTTAATGAATTCAGTGTCTAAATTCAATGGAATTCCGAACCTGAATTCTGAGGAATTCAGAATCTGAAATCTAAGGAATTCAGGGTTTGAATTCTAAGGAATTAGGAACCTGAATTCTGAGAAATTATGTGTAACACCCCAATCTTTTACGGCACTCTTCTCTTTGAATAATACAGTAGCGTGTGTTGTATGCAGCTTCTAGTTCTAACACACACCACAGCCAATAAAAGTAGCCGTTATGAATAGTAATACCCACTTTTTGAAATTTTATAAATTTTATCTCTCAAAATGGACTTCATTTTTGGATTCATAATATCTAAATTATCCTAGGGTGAAATTTTGGTACTTTTCGGATAACTTTTATATTTTGATGAATAGTGAAAATTACTAAATTTTAATTAAAAACAACTTTTTAAATCAAAATAATTAATAGTGATAAATTATTAATTTTAATGGTTTAGAAGTATATTTAGAATAAATTTTTACCATTTAATAAAATTATGGTCATATGACATAATTTCACATTTAAACCGGACATAAAAAAGTGTCAATCTATTGATAGTTATTATCTCTTAAAAACACGTTTTTTTGTTTTAACAATGGGAATTAATTTTAAATTAATTTCTGCCACTTCTATGTTTTGAATTTGGAAAAATTTACTCCATATTTGGAATTGGGCTGTCCAAATTGTGTAAATATGTAACTTTTATTTTTAGACATTTTGAATAATTACTTCGGTAAATATTTTATTTACCATAGTTAAAGGGTAAATCCTGTAAATAAGGGTAAAAAATAATATTATAGTAACAATAAAATACCCTAAAACGTGTTTTAGACCTATTGGTTGACACATTTCCGACTATGGGCATCTTTGGGTCGATTTTGGGACCCCATGGATCCACTTGTATGTGATAATTACACTTTATATTAATTAAGTTAAAGTAAATACAAAAATGAAATAATCATATATCGTTTAGAAAAACAATTTTTACATAGGGTTATATATATTATATTTTCAACTATAAATATTAATTAGAAATATAACAATATTTCTTACGTAATTGTATTTTATTTATAATTTTTAGACATTGAAAAATTAAAAACATATATTCCACAATAATGATTCAGTATTTTCCTTATTAATGAAAGAATCAAATAATTGGTATTATAAATGTTAAAATAAATATAATTTGAAATTTTCAATAACATACACGAATTTTATTGGTTAATATTACATATTAGTATTTCTTAATTGAATTTTATTCGAATTAATAATGTTTTTAAGACTTTATGAAAATCAATTATTAAATATTGTCAAAATTGACATAAATGAATTTTTAAAACAAATATTATATTATTAAATGATACTCTATTCTTAAAAATATAAGTTTCGTCCAAAGGTTTCATATAAAGATATTTGTGTCATTAATGTACAACTTGGGGGTCTCTAGGATGTATATAGTATGTTTAATTAAAAATACAATGTTACATGGTATGTTTTAAACTAATTAACCAAGAGTTCAAGCTAAAAGGTAAGGTTAATGTAAAGACCCATACCAATCTAAAATCTGTTGGTTTAAATGATTTAGACCCATCCCCACCGTATACATTGAATAATACATTTTGGAGCCATTATAAACTGAATATTAATTTTTTATAAATTATTATTTTAGGTTTTTCCAAAAGAGCCCCTCATCCCCCTTATAAAAGGACACAACTTATAACCAATTATTCACACCTTCGAAGCCTTTTGGTTCAGTCAAAACCTACCCAAATACTCTCTCAACATCCCTATCCTCCTTCTTGAAGCCTTACCTTAGGCATAAGGCACTTCAAGAGTCTTTTTTGGTTCAAACCAAAGGGAGTTACCCAAATTAATGGTAATGATTTCTCTTAGATTATTTTCTTTTATTTTACTTCTCCAACCACAAAACTCTTCTTATTATTTTATTTCGTATAAAAAACAATACCCTAAATATACTAGGATATTGTTATGAAAATTATTCTAACTACACTTACACACACCTCCATCTAATGGGTGAAGAACAAAATGTTTCTGTGGATGGCAACCAAACGTCTCATTAAACGACGATTGTTCAATTATCTCCTACCACCTGTCATGGTGGCCATTATGATGGAACTATAATTAAATATGATACTAATGATATTTATTTAATATATAAGCTTCTGTAATTACATTTTATATCATACCATTATTCGTTTCATGTTTTATAAATATACGATAATTTCATTTGAGGAAGTGCAGACTACCGCCCCCTCATTGTGATATGACTCGTTCATACCATACATGGAACGTATAAAGGATGTTGTTAATGAACATATTTAAAAAATATAAGATATTATATTATTCTGGAATAATAATATACCTATTTATAATTTGGTTTTAATTCCTTTTAAAATGAAAAATGAAATGGAAGTTGTGTTCGTGCGTACGTACAGATTACCTTCTCCATGAACGCGATGATATTCATTTCCCCATCATATCCATTAAAGATTAATTATAGATTGATTATTAAATGTAATTTTTAAGGACTTGATTTCATTCTGGATATGAATAAGATACAACCTATCCATAACAAACATGACATACGTAATGAAGCATATAAAGGAAAACGAATCAGTTAACACCCGAAACGACGATAATACTAAAATATTATTAACAAAGTAATATTGAAATATCATAGATGATATCATACTTATTAATATGATTATTGTATAATTTAATAAAAATGATTTAATTATTATACAGGATGATAACATACACTCTATCAGGTAAAAGCACAAGGTAAGGGGTTTTCATCTCACTCCTTGTTGTCGTGAGATTCATGTCATATTGCCACTATTATATTTTCTGTGGTGTATGTACTGTCCATAATTGTATTATTTGTGTAATACACTTTAATTTATGTGTATTTACATATTCATTGTATTATACCTCTTTCATGGGTTGTATGTTTCATAAGTTACTAAATTGGTAAAAGTTAATTTCACAATATCATTATTATCCGAGGTTGATTTTATGTAAGTATCTATTGGGAAATATTTATTATCCATGTCCATGTTTTATGAAATAGTTTTCAAAGGGAATCATTTATGGGACTTTTTTTTACTAAAACATCATTTCAATGGTTTTAAATATTTTTTCTTTTAAATCATTCTCATTAATTTCCATGTCTTCAAAATTGTTTTTAAGGATTTATTTATATGTACATGAATGTTTTTAAAATGTTATTTCCTTTCAAAAGTTTCAAAGCGTTATGGGAAACTTTGATTCAAAAGTTTCTTTAAATGACTTATTTTCTAAATTTTTTGAATTTTAAATATATTCATTAAAAAGGGGTATTTCTCTCAAAGAGTTTTACAAATCATTTTCATCTATGTCAACACCCTTTGATAAATTTTACACTTATTTGAAGTTGATTTATTATGATACAAATCATCCATATTGTATTTAATATTTTGTGATATGTTTGACTATGGATGAGTTATTTTTATTCCATTAATGGTTTATGATTAATGTTTTTGTATTTGGTATGCTAGTTTTAATACTAATGTTTATGTTATATATCATCCTCTTATTAAGATGAATGTGTTAGACTAGTATGTTCGGGGTTGGGGTACTGTTACAGAGGACCCTCCGAGTTAGTGTCTGGTTATTAGAGGCACTCCGGGTTGGTGTCCGATTATTAGAGGCACTCAGGGATGGTGTCCGGTTATTAGAGGCACTCTGCGTTGGTGTCCGGTTATTAGAGGAACACCAGGTTGGTTTCTGTTTATTAGAGGCACTCTGGGTTGGTGTCCGGTTATTGGAGGCACTCTGGGTAGGGTTCTGGTTACAGTTAGCCCCTAGGTCTTGATATGAGGCCTTGACAAAGAAATTAATGTTCAACATTATGCATTCCTTCATTATGAAAGTGATTATTGATATTGCATGTGATTATTCGATTAGTAGAATATCCATGTAAATCTGTAAATGGAATTATTTCATTTTATTTAAGCCATATTATGCTGAAGTTAAAGTTTAAAAGGCTTTTGTTTTAGTTATACATTTCCTTAAATGTTTATGCTTATTTATGAAAGTTTCCGCTATATTTTTATCCTTAATGAGCATCTGAGCTCACCCCTTTCTATGTTTTATTTTTTCCAAGATTCCAAGAAGTGTATTGTGATTGATATGCAGGTTTATGCCAAGGGAATAATAGAATTCGTGAAGGATTATTTATTTTGTTTTGTATATTATTATAATTAATGTAACATTCATGTATGTAATCTATTTTCCAAGACTGCTAAACCAATCAGTCCTTCGGGACATGATTCCTTGTAATCATACCAATGTTATGTAATAATGCACTGACTCTGGGTAACTGGGGTCGGGGCATTATAGTTGTTATCAAAGGAAGTTTAGAAATAACCTTGGAATCTAGATTTAGATAAACACTGATTAGAGCACATAACCCTAAGATACACGTTGAGGATTAGTAGAGAAGAACTTCCAAGAATTTTGATATTGTAGAGATTTTGGGAGTTTTCCGAGCAATACATCCATGTCTGGATACGAGTAGGTAGAGGCGGCTCTGGAACAGATGTACCTAGGGGTAAAACCCGAAAACACCGCTTTGAGCTAGACTCGAACGGGAACTGGTGCACGACAACATGCTTTGCCGCACTCTTGGTTATGACACTCCCGGGGGATATTCTTAGGATAATTATCATTTTGTTTACAAACTATTATGAAGATTTTATGAGTATATATGTCCTCATAGAAGTCATTTTTATGATTATGGATTATATCCATAAACTGTTCAATTTACGGTAGGTATTTTACATGTTTGGAATTATGTATTTTGATTCATAAACTAATCTAGTTTATGCCATTATTTAGCGATGGAACCTAATGGAATGAATGGAAATCATATCAATGTGCGTACACCATGTAGGGATTTCCATCCTACTCAAGAAAATTATAGTTGAGCTGGTGATGCAACTGGTGCTGATCGGCTAATCACCATACTGGGACAACTCACTCAGGTTATGAATAGTAACATTACCCATATAGAGCACCCTGATAAATAGTGTGGAGGATCAATGATAGATCTCTTCATGAGGAAAAACCACCGACATTAAATGGGATTACAAATCCATTAGTGGCTGAGCAATGGATAAACTCCTTAGAGAAAATATTCCATGCTTTGGGGAGTAGAGAAAGGGAAAAAGTTTTCATGGCAGTTTACCACATCACTGGAGATACTGACCAATGGTGGTACTTGATTCAAAATACAAAGGAATATAATGAAGTATCAAATATGGAATGGAGGGAATTTAATGATATTTTATTAGAAAAATACTTTCTTCATGACCATCGAGCAGATAGGGAAAGGCAGTTTCTGAGTCTAAGGAAAAAGGAGGATGAGAATGTCGCAAAGTATGAGTCTAACTTTACAAGGATAGTGAGGTATGCTGTAGATTATATACGTAACCCAAGAAGTAATATTGACCATTTATTTGATGGGTTAAAACCATTTCTACATCAAGAATTAGTATCACAATCCTTCTCATCATACGAAGATACTGTCTCGGGTGAAATAAAGACAGAAAAGGAAATCTCTAAGTCGTATGACTTTAAATCAAAGCAATAGAAGAAGAGATCTGCTAAACAGTATGGGAAAGGAAATAAGGAAACATGGAAGACAAGAAGATATTAATTTCCACCTTTTGAAAATTGCGGAAGGAAGCACCCTGGTGCATGTCTAAAAGTAAATGGAGTGTGCTACACATGTGGACAGAGGGGTCATCTAGCTGGTAATTGTAATGGAAAGAAAGACGCTACCGATGTTGAATTCTATAATTGTAGAGAAATGGTGAATTATGTAAATTAATGTCCTAAATACCAATAAAAAATACCTCAGAAAAGTCCAAGAGAACAAGTCCAAGCTTATGTTGTTACTACAATTGAATTTGAATATTTATTGTATTTGTGTTTTTGGATTCAAGAACTATATTCTGGTTATAATAATAATGGTATACATATAAGGATTGTACTGTAGTACTATTTTATTGAGGACTTGATGTTATATGGTTCTAAGATAAGTGAATTAATAGTAAGCTACACTTTTTTTAAAATACATGGTTTAAGGAATGTTAATCCTTAAAATGAACTCGATAATGAGGTAGTGATTTTGGAATAATACATGATTGATTTGGATAAATTATATTGGATATCCATGAATACCTTGAAACTGATTAATGATTTTTATATTCCTTAATTGTTGGAGTTTACAACATTTTTGAATAGAAGGAGTATATCCAGTATTCTATAAGGAATAATGGATCATGGATGTAATCAATAATGTTTTAGGGTGATTCAGGATGTTGTAGTGTTTTAAAAGAATACACGATGAGGGTGTTCACATGTTATTACATGGAAAAAATTATCTTCATTATGTTTACCTTCCATATAAATTTTGGACTTGGACATAAGTATTTTGGATAATTCTAATTTCAGATTATTTTTGGATATTTATGAAAAGGACAACACGTAGACCGTGTGACAACCCATCGCGTCGGACAAAACTGCGGGAATTGAACCCACAACCATAGTGCGATTGGGATTTATCGCCTACAACTGGACTACGTAAAGTCCCTGAAGTATATAATGTTGTTTTTTATGATATAATAGATGAATTATAAATTAAAATTTGGATCCTTATATGATTAGGATAAATATAATATTTTTGAGTTATATTATATTTTAGAGTGAATGATGAGTTTGTGGTAGAAATTAGTTGAAGGATGAAACACTACTTGTCATATATATATATATATATATATATCTTATTCTATTAAGAAATTAATTCTTATAATTTATTGAAGTTATCTTACAACCAAAAAAGTGTTATCCTAATAGCTTATGCTTTTTTGAACCGATGGTATTTTAAATCAACATAGATTGATGAATTTAAGGACCTCAATTTTACACTTGTTTTTTATTGATAACCTCAATCACTACCAATCAATATTTACATTTTCCTCCAATTATATGTCTCTAATTACAACCAATGTTCTTCTAATCGATACCATAATTTGGTGGTGACCCTTTCATTTCTCTTTTCCTTTTATTAAGACTAAATTTTATTAACTCAATTTCCGATGTGAGTTTTCCCACAAAGATATTTTCTATTTTTAACCTTTTATTTAAAAAAAACAATTTACAATTGTGAGGAAACAATTTATAGAAGGAGGGGAGAATGTAACACCCCAAGCTTGTATGGTACAATTTACTTTGGATAATACAGTAGCGTGTGTTGTACGCAACTTCGAGTTCTAACACACACCACAGCCAATCAAAGTAGCTCTTATGAATAGTAATACCCACTTTTTGAAATTTTTGTAATTTTATCTCTCAAAATGGACTTCATTTTTGGATTCGGGATATCGAAATTATCCTAGGGTGAAATTTTGGTACTTTTCGGATAACTTTTATATTTTTATGAATCGTGAAAATTAATAAAATTTAATTAAAAACAACTTTTTTAATGAAAATAATTAATAGTGATAAATTATAAATTTGAGTGGTCTTAAAGTATATTTAGAATATATTTTTACCATTTATTACAATGTTGTTCATTTATCATAATTTCACATTTAAACCGGACATAAACAAGTGTCAATCTTTTGATAGTTATTATCTCTTAAAAACACGCTTTTTGGTTTAACAACAGGAATTAATTTTAAATTAATTTCTTCCACTTCTGTGTTTTGAATTTGGAAAAATGGACTCCATATTTTGAATCAGGATTTCCAAATTTCATAAATAGGTATATTTTATTTTTATACATTTTGAATAATTACTTCAGAAAATATTTTATTTACCATATTTAAAGGGTAAATCCGGTAAATAAGGGTAAAAAATAATATTATAATAATAATAATGAAATAACCTAAAACGTGTCATAAAACTATTGGTTGATACATGTATGACCATGGGATTATTTGGGTAGATTTTGGGACTCCATGGATCAACTTGTATCTGATAAACACACTTTATATTAATTAAGTTAAGGTAAATACAAAAATGACATAAGCTTATATCTTTTAGAAAAACAATTTTTACATAGGGTTACGTATATTATATTTTATACTATAAATATTAATTCGAAATATAAAAATATTTCCTACATAATTTTATTTTATTTATAATTTTTAAAAATTGAAAAATTAATAATATATATTGCACAATAATGATGCAGTATTTTTCTTATTAATGAAAGAATCAAATAATTGGTATTATAAATGTTAAAATAAATATAATTTGAAAGTATTGATGACATATAATAATTTTAATGGTTAATATTACATATTAGGATTGATTAAATGAATTTTATTCTAATTAATATTGTTTTTATGACTTTATCAAAAATCAATTATTAAATATTATCAAAATTGACATAAATGAGTTTTTAAAAAACATATTATATTATTAAATGATATTCTATTCCTAAAAATCTACGTTTTTTCCAAAGGATTCATATAATTATAGGTGTATCATTAATGGACCACTAGGGAGTCTCTTGGATGTATACAGTATGTTTAATTAAAAATAAAAAGTGATATGGTAAGTGTTAAACTAATTAACCAGGAGTTAAAACTAAAAGATAAGGTAATGTAAAGACCCAAACCTGTATAAAATCTATTAGATGAAAGGATTTCAACCCATACCCACCTTATAATTTTAATAATACACATTGTATCCATTAAAAACCGAATATGAATTTATTATAAATTAATACTTTAAGTTTTTCCTAAAGAGCCCCTCCCCCCCTTAAAAAAGGACACAACTTCTAACCAATTATTCACACATTAAAAGCCTTCTGGTTCAGAAAAACCCTTCCCAAATACTCTCTCAAAATCCCTCTACTCCTCCTAGAAGCCTTACCTTATACATAAGTAACTTTAAGAGTCTTTTTTGGTTAAAACCAAATGGAGTTACCCAAATTAAAGGTAATGATTTCTCTTAGCTTCTTTTCTTTTATTTTACTTCTCCAACCCCTAAAATCTTCTTATTATTTTATTTTGTATCAAAACCAGTACCCTAAATATACTAGGATAGTTTTTTGAGAATTATTATAACTACACCTACACACACCTCCATATAATGGGTGAATAATATAATGTTTTGTGGATGGAAACCAAACGCCTCACAAAACGATGATTGTTCAATTATCTCCTACCACCTCTCATGGTGGCCTTTATGATGGAACTGTAAATAATATGATATTAATGTTATTTATTTTATATATAAGGTTCTTTAATTCCATTTTATATCATACCATTATTCGTTTCATGTTGTATATATATATACGATAATTTCATTTGAGGAAGTGCGGACTACCATCCTCTCAAAGTGATATGACTCGTTTATACCATACATAGAACATATAAAGGATGGTTTAAATGAACATAAGTAACAAATATAAGATATTATATTATACTGGAATAATAATATACCTATGTATCATTTGGTTTTGATTCCTTTTAAAATGAAAAATAAAATGGAAGTTGCGTTCGTGCGTACGTACGAATTACCGTCTCCACGAACACGATGAGATTCATTTCCACATCATATCCATTCAAGATTAATTATCATTTGATGGTTAAAAATAATTTTTAAGGACTTGATATCATTCTAGATATTAATAAGATACAACCTATCCATAATAAACATGGAGTACGTAATGATGCATATAAAGGAAAACGAATCAGTTAACACCCAAAACGACGATAATACTAAAATATTATTAACAAGGCAATATAAAATGATCATAAATGATATCATATTTATGAATTTTATTCTTGTATAATTGAATAACAATGATTTAACTATTCTAAAGGAGGTTAACATACACTCTATGAGGTAAAAGTACAAGGTAGGGGGTATTCATCTCACTCCTTATTCCCATGAGATTCATGCCATTTTTCCACTATTACATTTTGTGTGATGTATATACTGACCACAATGGTATTATTTTTGTAATAAACTTTAATTTATTTGTATTTATATATTCATTGTATGATACCTCTTTCATGGGTTATATGTTTTGTAAGTTACCAAATTGGTAAAGGTTAATTTCACAATCTCTTTATTATCTGAGGTTATTTTTACGTAAGTATCTACTGGGACATATTTATTATCCATGTCCATGTTTTATGAAAGTGTTTTCAAAGGTATTATTTTAAGGTAATTTTTTACTAAAACATCATTTCAAATGTTTTAAATATTTATTCTCCTAAATCATTCTCATTAATTTCCATGTCATCAAAATGGGTTTTAGGGATTTATTTATATGGACATGAATGTTTTTAATATGTTAATTCCTTTCAAAAGCTTAATAGTGGTATGGGACAATTTGATTCAAAAATATCATTAAATGACATCTTTTCTAAATTTTGTGACTTTTAAATATTTTCATTAAAAATGGGTATTTCTCTCAAAGAGTATTACAAATAATTTTCATCCATTTCAACATACGTTGATAATTTTTACACTTGTTTGATGTGGATTTATTATGACATAAGTCATCCATATTGTATTTAATGTTTTGTGATATGTTTGACTATGTATGAGTTATATTTATGCCATTAATGGTTTGTGATTAATTTTTTGGAATTTTATATTCTAGTTTTAACAAGAATGTTTATGTTATATTTTATTCTCTTTTTAAGATGAATGTGTCGGACAAGTATGTTATGGGTTGGGGTCCTGTTACAGGAGACCCTCCGGGTCGGTGTCCAGTTATTAGAGACACTCCGGGTTAGTGTCCAGTTATTAGAGGCACTCAGGGTTGGTGTCCGGTTATTAAAGGTTCTCCGGGTTGGTGTCCGGTTATTAGAGGCACTTCAGGTTGGGTTCTGGTTACAGTTAGTCCCTAGGTATTGGCACGAGGCCTTGACAAAGAAATTAAAGATCAGTATTATGCATTCCTTCATTATGAAAGTGGTCATTGATATTTCATGTGATTATTCGATTAGTATAATATCCATTTCAATATGTAAATGGAATTATATCATTTTATTTATTCCATATTATGCATAAGTTCACGTTTAAAAGGCTTTTGTTTTAGTTATACATTCCCTTAAATGTTTATGCTTATTTATGAATGTTTCCGCTATATTGTTATCCTTACTAAATATATGAGCTCACACATTTCTATGTTTTATTTTTCCCAGGATTCCAAAAAGTGTATTGTGATTGATATGCAGGGTTAATCCAAGGGAATAATGGAATTCGTGAAGGATTATTTATGTTGTTTTGTATATTATGAAGTTTAATGTATCATTCTTGTATGTAATCTATTTTCCAAGGCTACTAAACCGATCGTTCCTTCGGGAATTGATTCCTTGTAATAATGAAAATATTATGTAACAATGCACCAACTCTGGGTAATTGGGGTCGGGGAATTACATTAAGAATCTGAATTTCAGAGAATTCAGAGCCTAAATTTCATAGAATTCAGAATCTGAATTTTAGAGAATTTGGAGACTGAGTTTCCGAGAATTCCAAATCTGAATTTTAATGAATTTGGAATCTGAATTCTAAGATTCAGAATCGAAATTTTAGAAAATTTGGAGTATGAATTCAGAGAATTCATAATCTGAATTCAGAAAATTCAGAATCTTAATTTCAGAGAATTTGGAATCTGAATTTCAGAGAATTCAAAATCTGAATTTCAGGGAATTCAGAGTCTGAATTCAGAGAATTTGGAATCTAAATTCAGAGAATTCTAAATCTAAATTTCATAGAATTCGGAATCTAAATTTCATATAATTCGGAATCTGAATTCAGAACCTAAAAACAAAATATTCTATATCTATGTTTTTAAAGGATTCTGAGGATTTAGATATGAAACCAAATTTTACACTTTTAAATAAAAAAGAGAAAGATTTAAGGAAACTATAACATGAACATTGAAAATGAATATAAGGAGAAAATTTCCTTGGGAAAGGAAAATTCTATTATTAAGATAAATCTTCGGGGATATAACATTTACCTTCAGATAGAGTGTTTGTGACTTTCAAAACATAAAGTACTAGAAATGTCATAAGGAAGCCTTATTGACTCAACAATCTCCCCCATTTTAGAATGCACAAACACCCTTACTAAAAATAATATAAGGACTTATAAATTTTATGGACTTGAAAATAAAAACCTATCTCCCTTTACTTATAGATCAAAGTGAATATGACTAACTCCCTCTTAGGTTTTGGAATCACTAAGGATCCCATTCTTGATTTCTTGAATGAGATTTTACATTATATTTAATATGAAAATATTCAGGGATAAGAACTTTCCTCTATATGAACTCCCCCTTACATAGGTAAATCTCTTAATTAATTTGTATTATATTTATCATTTCTTTATCTCCCTTTTTTATTTTCAAAAAGAAATAGAGGGTATGGAAAAAAATAGATTGGTACCTGAAAAATTAGTACTAAGCAACACCAAAAAATATATATATAGAACAACCAGCATTTCATTTATGTTGAAAGAATTTGTACAAGGAAAAGTACAATAAAAGATCGGAATGGAAAGAAATTATCCTTCTTTCTCCTCCGACATCTGCATCTTCACAATGGTTTTTAGCTTCTTGAAATCCTAGTGATCCTCTTCTGCACTCCTACGCAACTGATCTTGTTCGTCACTTTTCTTCTATAAGGTATTGATTTTTTCTTCCTAATCCTTAAGACATTCAGCTTTATCTTTCAACACTTCATCTTGATTAACAAGCTTCTCTTCAATATCAATTCTGAGATCCCATTTCCCTCTTCTAATTCATGGCCACAGAATTCATCTTGCCATTAAGATCCTTAACTTCCTGCTTCCGAGTATTTTGTTTTATTCTTAAATTTTCCTTAAAAATATTTGTATGATTTTTTATCTTCCCATATTCTGTGTCAAAAGGAATCTTTGAAATTATCTTAAAAACATTAAAATATATCAGGTCTTTGACAATATTCCTTAACCATCTTGTAATCTTATTGAAAAATCTTTTATGAGCCTCATAACCAATGAAGAAGGTTTTGAAATCTACCTCTAGTCCGACACATTTGTCCATAACCATGGAAACTAAATCTGATTTATAATTAATCGTATGCTGAAGCATCTGACATCTAGAATCAATACTAGGAAATAAAGAAATAGTATCAACCAACTTTTTTAATTAATGAACAGAAAAATCATTTCCAAGGGAAAATTATTCTAAATCCGTGTGTTTGGTTGATAAGGACTCTTTTTCTATGTCTTCACCTATCCTCTTTGATGAAGCACCAACATCTTTCTTCATCACCACAGATTTACTAGTTGTATCTACTACCACCTACTTTCCCTTATCAGTTCTCGGATGATTTGGAGATTCAAGTTTACTATCTGATAACTGAACAATCTTATCTTAATCTACTTCTTTTTTCTTAGCTCCAGCCATAATATCCTCTGGCTAGACAGAATCCTGATTGCTACATTCCTCTTCATACAATTTATTCACTTCTTCCTCACCATTCTCATCTTTTTTCAGATTTGCAAGTATTGAAGACTCGGCTTCATAGGGGTGAATTGATAATTTATTCAATTCTTCCCCACCATTCTCATCCTTTTCTTCTCAGGCTCTTCAAAAACCTTTATTTTTATAGATTTTTTCCTTAAAAGGATCCAAGCCAAACATAGGGTCCCCTTCCTTCCCATTTTTTATCCTCTCTCCACTTAGCCAATACTTCATCAAGATATGATTTTTTGTTTCTTTGTCTTCTATGATGCTTACTGAGTTTCCTTAGCCACAGGGGGTTCCCTTTTCTATTCCGGTTCGTTATCCTTTCTCTTCCTTCTAGACTTCTTAGAGGTTCATCCACCTCCAACTTCTTTGAAAAAGATTCTAATTCTTTTTCAGATAGATCATAAAATTCTCCAGATTCATTAGAGAAGCCGACCTCCATCCTCCTTAAGGGATCATCACTCAACCACATTACATTGTAATTTCTCAGCTCGGAACTGCATAGAATTTTGAAAGGTTGTAAACAAATTACTATAATATTTGAGAGAATAGACGGATACATAATCATTTGATATTTCAGATTTCCATTCATGATATTATCAATCATCACTAAGATATATTTAACCTAGTTTATCTTACTAAGGTTCACTAAGAATTCCAATATATAGATAACACTCTTCATTACAGTATTTTTATCCCCTTTCCTTGGAATTGAAAAACCATGTACCCATAACTCAAGAATCTGACGGTTTTTGGAGAGATGAATAATTTTTGGAGTCTTTACTTCCTTCAAAGCAAGTAACTCTATAGAATTTTCCTTATCAAAAGATATTGATACATTAGGTAACTTAGGAGTAGAGAATTTTGATTCTCCTTTTTAAGGAATTCCAATCAGACTTGCTACCTTGCTGAAAGAAAGAGAGTAGGAATTTCCATAACAATTGAAATAGAACTAGTCTCTTCCTTTTTCCTTGATGAAACTTGTTGTCTCATAGAACTCAATCAACATTTCTGGATACACCGGATCTTGTGCGTTCTGCTTTGAAACACAGAGGCTCTCCCAGCCATTCAACTTAATATTATTAGATATGATAGAATCATATTTGGCATAAAACATCAAATAAACGAACCTTTATCTGTATATATTCCACTCAGGGATTTCCATAACAATCGACATATCATTCTGAGGAGAAGATTCAATAGACATTCAAAACATGGGAATCATTGGAGATTCATAATGGCATTATGTAATGAGGAAGATCTCCATCACATGAAATCTTTGAAAACTGGTGTGGGAAAACCATTGGAGGGGATTTATATAGGCAATAAAGGTGACTGTTTAACTTCCTTGTTTGATCCAAGGGTTGAAAAAACTTTTTATCAAATCTGACGTTTGAGATGATCACCAAAGAAGGATTTTGATAAGTTCTATTCTTTTGAGGTTTCTTAAGATAAATATTCAGATTTTAGTAAAAGAATGTGTCCGAAAAAAATTAAAACAAAATGAAAATACCAACAAGTAAAAAGATGATTACGAAAACTTAAGAAAGAAAACATAGCTTACGGATTACTAAGAAGATTATTAATTATGAGGGAAAATTCTTCTTGACAATGAAATGTTTTGACTATGAAAACAATTGAGTACGAAAACTTTTGTCTATGAAAAAATTTGACAAAAACAATTTTGACAAGGAATGTTTTTTGACTAACATGATAATGTACTCTCCCTAAGAAAAGGAATTTCTTACTGTAAGGATATAGGTTTCAACATGAAGTTAATATAGAATATTAAATCAAGGTTATCATTCCTAACTTCTCTTTAATGAATTCAAATATATCGGAGGGAAATGATTTTGTGAAAATATGAGCATGTTGGTCATTCATTTCGATAAATTGAAGAATGATATCTCCTTTTAAAATAAAACATTTGATATCAAAGTTTTTCAAGATGAACAATGTTACCTATACTAATAATTTGTCCCTTAGAATTATCTCCAAAAGTTACTTTTCCTCCTTTCATCTTGATAATCTTTTCAAAGAAGTTTTTGTTACTAGTCTTGTGCGGAGAATATCCAGTATCCATGTATCATGTATTGTTATTTGTACTGTCTTTATTTTTATAAAAATAATTGTGTTTGATTTTTGAAACACAAACGTTCTTCGATCCCGAAACATTAGAAAGAAAAATTTTAGGAATACATGTTTTCTTATAAAAATACACTTTATGAAAATCAAGAGACTGAGTGTTGTTTAATGAACAAATTTTCACCCAATATCCACCACTGAAATTTAGTGTAGAATAGAGAACTTTGAGGAACAAAATAATTATTCATAAAAACTGGTTTAGAATGAGTATAACCAAAACCAAAATTATTCCGTAGAGGTCGAATTTGAGAATACATCTTACCAAAGTTTTCCTTACCCAAGGTAATGTTTGACAAACACATACTCAAAGAAAATATTTCTGACATTAGCCTAATAACTATGTTTTTATCTTAAAAAAAATAGTTTTATCATTATAGTTAGTCTCTAAAATATTTTTCTTAGAAATTAATTTTTCTATATACTTAAAAATTTTATTCTTCTCAAAATTTACATCCATAAGGGTTTTGAAATAATTTCAAAATCATCAATTTTATAATCAAGATCTTTAGAATGATATGATAATTCTTTAGTACGAACATAAATTCAAGACTTTTCCTAATGATATTTTTTCTTGAGTTTGGAATGTTTATTCTAAAAAATCTTAGAAAAACTAGAAACTTATTCATAAGTAGGTAAAGTATTATCTTCATCCGAAGAATATATTTCACCTGAAGATTCATAATATTAATTATCACTATAATTTTCATTCAAGGATACATTGGTTATAGATTCAACATTGTGTACCTTATCAATTAGAAAATGATTTTCAATGGGTAATCTGGAAAGTAAACCAAGATTCTTCTGACCTGAAGATTCATATTCCAATGATTCATCATATGAGTCTCCACCACTAGTACTCCATGAGTCATTGACTTGCAATACTTTCTGAGATTTAGCTTTATTGTACTTCTTTATATTCTTGTCAGAATGTTTTTCATTTCGATCCTTTCTCTTAAACATTGGACAATCCGGCCTTATATACCCTACTCTTTTTCATTCATAACAAGTAACTTCAGATTATTTATTTTTCTTTCTTTCCTTCTTCTTATATCTATAATAAAAGTATTTCTTCCCAAAAAACTTGTTCATAGTTCAAGAAAGATTAGCTAGCTCATTCTTAAAATTTTCACTTTTACTTGATTCAGAAAAAACAGTGACAGTTTTTACTTGGACCTTGTAACCCTTTCTATAGTCATTTAATTTGTAGTAGTAATGTATACACTTCCATTTGCATTTTTCTTTTCATTCAAAACAACCTCTCTTTTCATTATTGTATCATGTTGAATAAGAGTTCCAAAAAACACATCAAGAGTCATCTAAGATACTTTCCTATTCTTATCCATAGCTGTTCTCGTAGATTCCCACTCAATAGTAATAATGTCTATAATCATTCTCACAAGTGCCTCATCATCTAAAACATTCTCACCCAGAGATTGTAAGCTATTAATAATTGTCATAAATCTTTGTTGTAACTTTCACACTAGTTCTTCATAAGGAAATATAAATCCTTGATATTCTTCTCTAAGAATATCTCATCTAGTTTCTTTAAACAAGGACATACCAAAATGAGTAACCTCTAATTTCTTCCAAATACATTTCTCAGCTTCCCAAGAAGAAATATGACTATATATATTCCTAGTCATAGAACACAACAAAATATTGTGTACCTTGTAGTTTAGTTGATATTCTGACTTTTCTTGATTGTTAAATGTTCTGACTTCCTTATCATGAATCTTGTAATCTCTAGTAAGCATAACTAAGTTGTCCACTCCAGTATTAATAAAAAATGTATTCATACGATCTCTCCAATATTCATAATAATTCCCCTCAAATATAGGTTTCCTAGTAAGATTTAGATTGTCAATCGAACCAACATTCATGCCTACCATAAAAAAGAAACTATATTTCCACATAAACATATTAATAATAAACTTTTGTAAACAAGGATAAAAATACTATGCAAGGAAAATATTTAGAATAATGAAAAAATGAGAAAGAAAACTTATATGTTAACATAAGTATTTGAGATACCTCATCTGATACCAACTGTAGGATCGAAATATGAATGTAGATGCTCAATATACAAGAGGGGGTGAATTTTATACTTTAAAAATTTCTTTGGAACCTTTAATGTTGATATAAACTTTTGTTTTTAACATTGAGTAAAACTATGTTTAACAAAGTTAAACAAGGTAAATTGACAAGTCCTTTTAGTTCTACAAACATACTAGGTTCTGAAAAAATTGTTTCGGAAATGAAACTTAAGAAAAATTTATGGGGAAAAAGATTCTACCTTAAAGTGTATAGAATATTAATAATCCGAGTATATAAATACAAGAAAGTATAAGATAGTTATACTTTCCTTCTTGATCAAAATGAAGTGGAAAATAAACTTGAAAAAAAGTAACTAATATGAATTCTTTTAACCCAAATAGAAGGGTATCCAATAACCTTGGATAAAGGGCGCTTGATTTATACATTCAAGAATTTATGTCTTACCCACACAAGGGTAATCCCTTGATAAGAATATCGGAATCTGTCTTGTTATCCCCCAAGCCCTTGAACATCAAGGTAGTCAGAACCTCTATCTTCCAAAAAAAGGAAGTCCTCGAACTTTAAGGTAGTTAGCACCTCTGTCTTTCAAACCCTGGAAGCCCTCAAAATTTATGGTAGTCGAAACCTCTATGTTCTTATCCCTAGAAGACCTTGATTGTATACAGCAACAATTGGAGTTGTATGATGATAGGTGAACAAGATGTTCAGTACGCAAAAATCATGAGAGTCTCTCTCTCTAGAAATCCCTTCAAAGCATGTGGTCTCTAGAATGATTGATCAGTGATGATCTACCTAAAATGTGCTCCTATTTATAGGCACTTCTCAAATTGTTTTCTACCTCATCCAACAATCATATGATTCCTCGAATCTTGGAGGGACCTGTACCCATGTCACTTAAACAACAGTAAATTAGAAACATAATGAACAAAAAAATTTCATAATTAAAAAGAAGGGTCAAGAAAATATGTTTTCTTAACCAAATCAATTTTTCAAAGTCTAGGAAAAAATAAATTTTAGAGTATAAGTAAATAAAAATTTAGATTCTATATTATATAGATATTCAAATTATATTTTTCAAGGAATTCTGAATCGGAATTATATAGGCTTCAGAATCTGAATTTCAATGAATTCAGAGTCTGAATTCAAAGGATTTTGGAACCTAAATTATAAGGAATTTGGAATATGAATTCTATATTATTTGGAGTCTGAATTATGAGAAATTTGGAAACTGAATTCAATGGAATTAAAAATCTTAATTTCATATAATTCATGGTCTGAATTTCAGAGAATTTGGAATCTGAATTTTATAGAATGCAGAGTAGAAATTCATAGAATTCAAAATCAGAATATTAGAGAATTCAAAATCTGAATTCAGAGAAATTGGAATATAAATTCATAGAATTAGGAATCTGAATTTCCATGAATTTGGAATCTAAATTTCATGGAATTCAGAAATCTGAATTTTATAGAATTTTGAGTATGCATTTCGAGAATTCAGAATCTGAATTTCAGAGAATTCGGAATCTGAATTTTAGAGAATTCAGAATCTGAATTTAGAACCTGAAAATAGAATACTATATATCTATCTATTTTTAAAATTACAAGGTTTCAGATATGAAACCAAATTTTACACTTGGAAATAAAAAGATATAGATTTAGAGAAACTATAACATGAACAATGAAAATGAATGTAAGGAGAAAATTTCATTGGGAAAGGAAAATTCCCTTATTATGATATATATTCTGGGAAATAAAATTTTCCTTGAGATAAAGTGTTTGTGATTTTCAAAACATAAAGGAATGGAAAAGTCATAAGAAAAACCTTATTGACTCAACATTGGGTAGCATAAAACAAAAAAGGGAGAAATATAGACATATAATGATGGTCATATCAACCATTAACAAGTGGGAAAAGAAACCCATCAATGGTATGTTCTCAAAAAGAATCTTATAGGAGAGATAAAGAGGATCTTCATATCCACATCCCAATATAAGATGAATTATATTCCACGATATGAATAGGTCTATCTCTAATGTCTACCATCTAACTTGTATGTCTAATATTTCCATTTAGAGGACCCATAAATCACTATTGTAACATAGTCATAGGTGAAAAAATATGTGTTAGAGGGCCCGCACCATAGTACATTAAGGGGGTTTAACTACCTAGATATTGTACCCACACCCTAGAATAATAGGGTTATTCCACTAAATAGATGGATAGATGATTCACAGCATAGTTCAAGAGGGGGTTCTATGCAAATCAGGGAGGACCCTCACCCTAACATGATAGGAGGATTCACTCAAAACATATAGTTATATAACACATTCCCTAGTTTTTTAGGTGGTTCCACTCGAATCATGGAGGATCATGCCCCAATACCATATAGGTTCCACTCATAGGGTATAGGGCTCATACCAAAGAACCTTAAGAATTCCTCACTCAAATAGGGAAAAGAATATAAGTGGAGATCGCCCTGGTGTGATGGTGGGTTCACAATTCTAGTCTCTCTTTAGTGATCTTGTTTGATTATCAATATAATTCTACCATCACCTAAAGAAGCATCACAATCTCAATACCTCAAATAATATCTCAAAAGATACTACAAATGATACTATCACATTAAACTTGAAAAACCGATCTATATAAGCTATTCACAGGCCGAATTATGAGTCCATAATAAGTATGCATGCATTGTGGAAGGGTCTATTTAATATACATGACATGTAACAGGTTTAACATGGTTTTTGATCTCACCTATCTTCCTATTCGTTTCCTTTCCTATGAATAGATTGTATATCAATTTTGTACTACATGACACATAATAGTTCCACCCAACATGTCTCACCCACCCCGGACCATCCCATGTGTTATTGGCCATGCCTATATACATTGGGGATTGACCGTGTATTTGGACATGTTCTTGGTCCTATCCTAGAAAATGGACATTCCCCTGCACATCTTGGAATGCCCATGTACATCCAGATTAAATGACATGTCATTCCACATAGGGCCCCTATCATCTGTAGTTGGGACAGAACCTGACCACCATTGGTGGGCCACATGTCATGTAGACCTAGTCACATGATGTTTCATATTTATTTTCCCTAGAACCTAGCCATATTAGGTGGGGGAATACATTTTGTGTGTTCCTCTACAATATTCCAGGTTGTCAGATTTTATGCATAAACAAAATTAACTCTTAATGTGTCACCACCACACCACTACTGTCTTTATTTAAACCTCCAATCATGCTGGGCTTTTCAAATATTGGGTCATCTAAGCCTGATCTATAACAGGTGGAAAGAATCTAGCCACCCAAACCCCACAATACATCACCCATCACACTTTAAATCCCTCCTTACCAATCCAGATCTCAGATCCATGGTGGCCCCACCCAAAATCCAAAAATTATATTGATCCATATAGAAAATATAATTCAATAATTATTCATAAATCCTCTATGAATCAGGTGGTTTGATCATTCTTGAAATCACCCCAAAACACCAACCTAAAACCCTAGTGGAAAACTATGGAGAACACGGTCAATAGAGTGGGGAATCACATAAGAAAGGAGAATCCATAATTGGAAAAGAATTATAGGAAAAAAAATCATATAAATGTGATATCAATATATATTATAAAGTGGAAAAGAATTATTATATTAAAATAATAGATAAATTGTGGGACTCGTAAGAAGAATTAATAAATCATGGATCAAAAATAGAAGATGAAAATAGTTGCTTGATCTTTTCATCAAAATGAAAAACCACATGTGAAGAGTTATAACTAAATTTAGGATTGATCATTGAAGAAGAATGTATTATCCTATAAAAGAGATAACCCACATTGTTCACTACCTATCAATCCACCTCAATCTATACAATCATTACTCACTGATTTGATCCACCAATGAAGAATGTCCAAAACTCCACTCAAAATCTCCCAGGGATTTGTGGCTAACCTTCCTGAATTTTTGTAATGAAATTATTTTATAGTTTTTTACTTTAGGTCACTTAAAATAATATAAATAAATAAATTATTTATTTTAATTAAATGATCCCTCTATTGAATTCATGATCTATACATCTGATGCAACCAACCATAGGTCACACATAAGGTGAACACCACATTTTCAAATCAAACATGGCTTCATATTTTCCATATGAGGTTCCAAAAAATGGTAAAATGTACAAAAATAGAAATTATACATGCACATGCAATAAAATATGTTAATTCAGGGGTCCTTAGACACTGAAACATTTCACTAAATCTGAAAAAAAAATATAGATATATTATGATAAATATACAAAGGATAATACATCAAATATAGAGTCACTATATTCTCCCCTCCATTGTATCCTTTCACCATAAAGTGATAAATATAAACAAAAAGGTGTGGGTACTATGTTTGTATCTGGCTCTCTCTCTCTCTCTCTCCATGGAGCTCTATTTTACCCTCTCATTCTACAATAATAGAAGAACAAAATAAAGGATATATCTTTATAGGTTTCTCAAATATTCAACCTTGATGACCTTCAAGTACCCTCGAAATATGGCTCTATTATAACTATACATCTCACTGAAGACAATAATATGAGTCAGATCATTCATGCATATCCCCTGCTGTGACACATGGAAGATGTTATAAAATTTTATAATAGTAGGGGAAATTATAGGTAGTAATAAGCCTCACCAATCCTCCATATGATCTTTAATGAAACAATGAACCTTAGGGAAAACATTCCTTCTCATCCAAATATATAATAACCAAGTTGTGGGGGTCTCCCTGGTGATACTATAATGGTCTAAGACATCAATATATATAATATTTATACCATATTTTGGATATAATCTTATTATCATGGATAACATGAACCTTCTCAATCATCTTCGACACCATCTTAGGCCTGAAATGACACGCCTTTCCAATCTCATCCCAGTATAAGGGTGACTTGCAAGGTCTCCTGTAAAGGGCCTCAAAAGGTTCCACCATGATTATAGATTCATTACAATTAATATAAGAAAACTCTACTTATGTAATGTAATCCACTATTCTCAAATAGAATTCAAAAACAAAAGCTATCATAGTATCCTCTGATGCCTTGATATTCTTCTAAGTTTATCCATCCTTATAGGGGAGGAAAGTTATACTCATCCTCAACTAGGTCATGAATTCATCTTGAAGGACTCTCCAAAAATGCCACATAAACCCCAAATCATAGTCAGATACAATCCTCGGGAATACCCCCTGATGTTGGATGATCATACACACATACAACTATCCCAAACTATCCACCAAACTATACCCTCTGATGCAAACAAAGTGTTCCAAATGGGTAAATCAGTCAAATATCACCTAAATCGAATCATGGATTCTTGATATTTGCAGAATCCCCATCATGGAGACCATTTATATACCATTCCATTTCCAATCTGGCATCTCCATAGACTATGTCAAACCTGATGGAAAATGGTTCTCTGCTTTTTCCTGCTAAAATGTGAGGCAGTGAGAAACAAAATCGGCTACACTATACCTCCTTAAAACCAACCAAAATAGAATTTAAATGTATTTGTGAAATTTACCCACTCCATAAAGTGAAACTAACAAGGATGTGTAAAAATACCTTACTAGATCCTCTCACACTATGTCAAGAACCATCATTTCTCCTTGGAAAAGGATTCAATGCTCTCCTCACACATAAAATCAATCTGGTGAATACCCTAAGGATATCATGTCACCTAAAGCCTCGTGGTATATTTATCATTATTGGGCCTCTATCACACCCTGAAGGAATGGAGAAGTCACAAAAATTGAATGAAGAAAAGCTAGAACTCTCTTATTCCTTAGGGCTAGTCCCAAAGAAGCTAACTGCTCATATGCCTCCACCACTAAGAGAGATCAAGACATACTACTAAATGAACCATCCAACATGTTTCTTTCATATAATTATGTATTATATTAATGTTTTATTACTATAAGAACTCCAAACAATTCCACTATATATGGTTATGATCTCTCTGAGTGAAGATATACTTGGGTATATGTTGCTCTATGTAAAAACAATGCTCTCTACTAGAATATAAATATTCAACATCTTTAGAGGAATTACTTCCATACCAACTCAATGATATGAGTTGAGTATTTATGATTGTGTAGGGTCAACATTCCTGACAAATATATGATCACTTTCTGACTTTGTATCAACAAAAACACAACCCTATATAGAGAGTAATTACAAAATATTATGTAATATTGGAGCTCCTCTGGTAGCCTCAATATAGGGGTACTGGTCAACCTCATCCTCAAATACTCAAAACCTCCCTGGAACTCCTCTATCTAGGTTAATAGCATCTCTTTCTATGTCTAGGTAGTCAAAGCGTCTAATACACAATAAATGGTGGTCATTAACCATGTGTAGTTCCCTAGAAATCATATAAATCTTTGTACCACTCATACACACTTAGGTGACTCCCTTGAAAGCACTGATTTAATCATTGACTAGTCTATAGCTAAAATATAAATGTAAATGACAATACCGAAAAGGTGAGCCATGTGGATCTATAACTGGAACTTTGAGAGATTACCAAAATGTTGGTACTCATGGTGTAATTATAGGACCATGAATAAGATCTATATAGGTTCCTCCACTAAGGTAGGGTACATGAGTATATCATCAATGAATAAAAAAAAAATTGGTTCTAGTATGGATAAAAGATATAGATCCTTAGAGATATAAAAATTAAATTGTTATCCATCACACTAAATGTAATCCCTAATAACTTATAATGTCTGTATCAATATATTAATACCATATTTAGAATATCATCCTCCAAAAAACTCAACTTTTGGTAGCCGAACCTAATAATGATCTTCACGAACTAACTCACAACTATAAACTGGTCAAAGAGGTCCTAAATCATCTAGAAGGGGTAATTAATCTTTAATATAAGTTTATTTATGTAATAATAATCCACACAGTGACTCAAATGAGTTTTTAATTTCTTCATAAACAAAAAACTGAGTAGCTCAGGGGGACACTGGGTTTGAAAGAAAAACCTCCTCTTCATGTTCATCCAACTACACCCATAGCTCATGGAGTTCAAAAATATTCATTTGATTTAATTTATAAGATATCAGTGTGGTCTAAGGTTTAATTTCATTAAATAATTCCATCTATTTTTATAGAGGCATCCCCAAGACGTCCTAGATAATGAAGACCATGTAGTCATTCTACATAGATGGGATCTATATGCATGAAGGGCCTACTACACCAAGGGATAAACTTACATACTGATGGGTTAAGGGTTATGTAATCCTTCATAAAATACATTTTCACTCATCTATGAGATCTCTCTCACTCAAAAAGGAGGATCTCATCCCATCCCTCTGTGGAAATCAACCCCATTTTTTATGACAAAAAATATGGTAACAAACCGTGGGAAAAATTAAATAACAAAAATAATTTATTAATCATTCATCATGAAATCTAATAGGTTTAAAGAGAGACTATACCCACCATAATATAGCTAACACTACTAGATGATAATTTATATCCAATAGTTGAAATTGGTCCGAACCTGTAGAAAAAATCTCTTAGGATAATGTCTCAATGGGGTATTGTAGCTATAACAGAAGGGATATGGAAATGAAGGAGCGAGTCACACCTATGTATATATGTGATAGAATAATTTTAGAAAAATATAGATCATACCTCATATCATCCCATGAGTTTCCAGGTTATAAATATCAATATCCAAGTCCTACCCACAACCCATTTCTCCAGCTCCCTGAGCATAAAATGGGATACTATGTGGTGGTGGTTGAAGTAGCGCAACCATTCATCCTAAACTAGTACCTAATACTCATAGTGACCAACCTTCTCTTATACCAACAAAACATCCATGGGATCCACCCAGGATATGCATGGGAGAATCATGATCACTACACTACCTCTACCATGGTGGTTCATTCATTTACTACCTACACACTTCTGTACAATAGGTTTGGAAATCATGTTCCATGTGACCTCACCCATCACAAACATATCATGTACCCTCTCAAGGATGACTTTTCCCCATCAAATAACTTGTGTTTCCTCTCCATGTGACTGGGTATGACCATGTGATGGTCTTCTACACTAAGACCCTACCAACTAACACTTGAAAGATGCTAAAAATTACTCACCCCATAACACCCCCTACACACAATGTATTCTGGTAATTCCACTAATATGAGGCTCCTTATCACCAATTCTTATTCTAGAACTCCAATATAGGTGGGAATGCACAGGTTAACCACACTTGAATAAAAGTCGTTGCAGAAATCCTACTCAAGATTCTTCACTTGGATGAAACCATCTCACACCATTTAAAGGTATTATTGTGTTTGTTTGATGAACATAGTTTTTTACTTAGAAACCATCATATTTTCCTATTCTAAATATAGATGCTTTTCAATTATACCTAAACGCATGCCCTAGGGGTAATACTATTCATGAATCAGCTACTAGAAGTCAAACCATGGGATCATTGTATCTTGAGTTTACATAAATAGACTCCACTAGTTCTTTTTTATACCATGGAAATAACTATTTGCAAGCACAACCGTATGATCAATCAAGGATCACATGAGCCGAAAAACTCAATCAATGACTCAGGACAATACTCCACTTATTTGGGATATGGATCAATTTAGAATCTCAGTGGTCAGGGATGATAGAACTTGTGGATCATGTTAAGCATGTGGGAATCATCATTGTTCCATGACTATTTTATATACTACTCGATAGCTAGTAGAGTTATTCCATGCCCTCATATAGGAAACACCTCATGATATGTCCCTTGAACTGTGGAATCCTCAATCATTGGATTATCCACACTATCTTGAATAATCAATCTAGATATTATTCATTAAAGAGTAATCCTAGAAGTGATAAAGATGTACCATAATTGGATAAACATAACTATATGAGTACTTTACCTAATAAGTAAAATCAAAGGATTCAATTCTACATGATGCATGTAGTATTATTTCCTATAACCAATGGATCAATATAACTAGTTGATAATAAGGTAATTAGAGTCATTGTGTATGTATATGTTAAAATCCACAACAATACTGGATTCCATGATCTAAAAACAATAGCCAAGAGATGTAGACAATTTTTCCCAATGTCCCAACATATTGATTATAATGTTAAATCTCTAAACATCATCACAAAGAATAAATTTGTTCTGATACCACTCTATAGTGACCTAACCTACTGAGTCCCCCATGGCTGTCATAAGGCTAAGTCTTCACAGACCCAAGACCATGTTAATTAGGGTATGGGATAGAAATAATCACAAATAAAGTATAATATAAAATTGGATTGACTTTCATAGTGTACCAATACACACACACTCACATGAACTAAACTAAGTATATAAAACAATTCATAGGGACAATAACTGAAAATAAAATCTAGACTAAACATGAGTTTAATCACCTCTAGGGAAAACAAAATAGTATACGAGATCAAAAAAATGTTTAATGGGAAAAAATAAATTCCCAAATAGAAATGAATTCCAACCTGAAAACTAATAGTAGAAATATATATAACAGAGTAAATCTCCTTATATCCTATCACAAACACAATATGTGGTATAAGAACCACATAATCACTACACTCAACCCAATGTTTCTTCCGAACTATCCATCATTAAAAAAATGTGAAATATGCTCGAAAATTCCAATAGGGTAGAGTATATAAATACCTAGTAGTACACCCCAGAAAGCATAGAGGGGTAAATAGAGAGGTACCAAAAATATAAGAACATACAATAATAAGGGGGAAAGAAAACCCATCAAAGATATATTTTTAAAAAGTAACCCATAATAAGTAGAATGGGGATTTCCATATATATATACAATCCCTCATTTATGAGTCTTCCTATAGATCCAAATATCTATCTCTAATCCACAACATCTCAAAATGTTTTTATAATAAATCTAAGAAAAACAAACAAACCTTGCAGATACTCCATAGTTTGAGGGGGAACAATCTCCCAAATATGTTTTTCACCTTAGTATGGTAAGGGTGTTCCTCTCAATAGATAGATAAACCAACCCCAAAAATGATATGGGGATGCAACTCAATAGATGAATAGATGAAATATTCCATAACGTGTTAAGGGGGTTCCAATAAATGAATGTGGGAATTGAAACCTAACACACTAGGGGGATCTAATCGGTCGATACAGATAGGGGACCCATGACATAGTGCATTGGGTGTGTGCCACTCTCGTCATAGAGTGTAGCACCTTGAACCTAGAAGTCTAGAGTTGGTGCATTGTGTTAATACATTGGAAAGATTACAAGGAATCAAATCCTGATTTATTGATATATTTATCATCTTTGGGAATCCAAATTACATACATGATACCAATAATACATTGGAAAAATAAAAAATAAAAAATTGATACAAAACAAAATGAAATAAAAATCATCCTTGAAACTCATACAAAGGAATCCTCTTCCTAACATGGAGAATGGAAACATAATAAGGGGGAGATCAAATTATAAGTATGGGTATGTAAAGAAGAAGAAATAATGAACTTGTGAAAATAATCCCCATGGAATGGTAAATAACTGATACCACATTCCTTTAAAAAACTAGATAAGTAAAATCAATATGGAAGGGTATGAAAGTGAATCACAAGCCTTTTAATCAATTTTCCGAGAATAGAATGAATATATATATATTTCAATGAAAACAACTCATGGTTAAATAATAACTAATTATAAATTAATGAACTTATTAATTATAGTATTTCATGTATGAAGCACATGAAAAAATATACCATCAAATCCTTTTGTATGATAGTTTAAACTAGTTTGATTTAGACAAATAATTTGTCTCATTAGAACCAATTAATTAATTTAGGGGCTATATAATGAGTAGGCTCACCTATCATTTCTAGTCCAAAGAATTCCTTATATCAAATAATTGAAATAAATAATGAGAATGATCAAATATACATATTTACTATATAATATAGGTTCATCAATAATTCATCAATGGATGATAATTAATATTACGGGTTGTTGATGTTGATGAATGGAAGAACCCTAGAAATATCATTAAAAATTCTTGATGAAAATAATATATAGACATTCCAAAGTGTCCCATACCACTTTAAAACATTTTAAATAATAATAATAATGAAAAATTTCATCCAATGAAACATATAATTTAATGAGAATAATTATATTCATGATATAACATGTAAGGGCAGTATATACACCATATAAAATTGAATTGGTTTATAACAAAAAATATGTCTCAAAGTAATGTAAATTGAGATGAAATCTCGTACCATGACTATGTCTTGTCATTTGTGCCATTTTATTACTGAATAATAAACTTATGTTAATTATTTAATTTCATTAGAACCTTTTAAATGATTATCGTTACCTTAACATCACTAATTAAAATGTTGTAAACATCTACTTAAACGACAAAGTTCACATCAAGGGTTTGGACCATGTTCTATTTATATGTCAAAAGTGAATTCTGTAGATCGACAGGGGTCAATTTGGTCATTATATAAACATATAAAGAATAATAATCCTGACACTATTATCATATTTATACTTGAATTATAATTTTAAAACCAAGCATGATATATGGTTATGAAAAATGAACCAATGTTACATTCATGGAAACAGTTGGTCGTACGTACGCATGAGTAACATTCCTATTTTTCATAGAGGTAATTATATAATGAATGTCATATATATATATATATATATATCTCATTTACATCAAATATTTTTAATGCAAACCATACATTATACATTCAATGTATATTGGGAATGAATCACATCGCTCTGTAAAGGCCAAATTATACACTTCCACAAATGATGTTATCATATTTTAAAAAATGGAAAGTATAAGGGAATGTGTTTTGAAAGAATTAAAAAAGAATAAAGATATTTTATATATATTATATAAAAAATATATATATAGTACCCATCATAACTACCAACTGTGAAATGTGGTAAATCCAAAATGAACAATCATCATTTCGTGAGGTGGTAGTTAATCCTACACATAAACAATGAGTTTGTTACCGATTAGATGGAAGTGTGTGTGAGTGTAGGTTGAACAGTAAGCACAAAAAGAACCTAGTATATTCATTATATTCATTTTGGTATATAATTATGGAATAAAAAGTGTTTATGGGTTGGATAATGTAAATAAAACTATAGAGATTTAGTAAAAAAAAGTCACATATTCTTTGGGTAACTCATTTTGGATTGCCCCAAATGGCTACCTTGAATGGAATTATTCCCAAGGTGATGCTTCTAGGATTATATGGGGGATTTTGAGTATCTATATGGGTATATATGGGTTGATCCACAGTGTATTTAGAGGTATGACAAAGTGGGAGGAGAGGATACCTTTTTATAGTGGAGGAGGAGTGGCACACTTGTAAATACCAAAATTTATACATTAATTGGATGTATACATTAAAAAATATGCATCTAGAAATAGGAAAAATAATGTTTGAGAAAAACATCCACCAAAAAAAAGTATGTTCATTTTTTAATTTGGTTCATTAACATCTATGTTTCCCTATATTTATCATTTTGGTTTTTATTAAAGAATCTAGTTTTCTAAACAATGTAATTCACCGATTCTAAATCAAATAAAGTGATATTTATTATAAAATATATATAAACTGAATTATAAATATTATAACTAATATAAAAAATAAAAACCCTTTTGTGTTGGAAATTAACTTTCAACAAGCGCAAGAAACACGCAAAAACACTACTTTAACCCGGGCCATGCTAACCATGTTTTTAAAAACTATGGTTGAATAGGTTAATTATAAAAGGAAAATTGGTCCATTAATAGAACTTATTTAATATTTATTGACACTTAAAAATAAATTTAATTAATATATTAGTTTTTTATAATTTAAAATAATTAAATAAAATATAATTTATTTTAAAATAACATTAATGTCACTTTTGACATTCTTTATTTAATTTTAATTTAAAAATCAAATAAATATTGGAATTAAAATATATTAAGTTCATATTTGTGTAATATTATATATTAATCTAAAAATATAATTAAATACAATAATCCAATCAATTTTCATCACTTTTTATTTTTATAGTATCATTTATTTTAGTTGATTTTTAACAAAATAATAACTAAGTTAACATTTCTAAAGAATTTTAAGTAAATAATTCATCTCAAAAAGTTAATGATAAATCATTAAGACAAAAAAATCCAATTATCTTTCAAACGGATATGTATAGATGAAAATATTATGTTTTTTACATATCTCAACATTTTGTAAATATTGAAGGTAAAGAAGGTTCCCTTTTTGTATTTTTCCTTACTTAATGTTTTATATAGTGTAATTTCATGAAATATTTTCCCAATAAACCATTATATTATAAAACATAAGGGATATGGCCTTAATATTGGTTTGAAATTTATTTTGAACTATTGTATAGGTCATTATGGCCCTTAAGATTATGGTTTAGTCCATTGTAAAGCGTAATTTTACCTTCATCATAGTAATTAATTTTAATCACTTTCACTAATATTTTTTCAAAAAATTAATTATCTATTATTTGACCAAAAATATTATAACTATTATAACCAGGTATTTCTATTTTTCCGAATTCAAATCACCGAAGTGGAAAAAATAAGTTTAATGTTAATATTGTAGATGCAATGAGAAAGCGTGTATTTAAATTAAAAACAATCAATAGTTCAAAATGTTTTTATAACCAATTTCAATATAAATATTATTATGATGAACTAAATTTTTTTAATATATGTATAATTGATCTATTTTTTACTTGAAAAAACAATTATTTATATAATTTAACATTATTAATTATTTAAATGAAAAATAAATTTTCAATTGAAGTGCATTATTTTTCATTGTTCATCATAAAATGAAACATCTCAGAAAAATAACTAAAATTCTTCCTAATATATGTTTGAAAATAAAAATTCCAAATTGATATTATTTTGAATAATAAAATTTATAAAATTATTAAAAATTAGTTTTAAAATAGGTGCACTATTAAAATGATGTAAAACTAAATCCTACGAATAATGCAAGCTTACTCAATGTTGTGTGTAGAATACATTAAATAAGGTGTTGTGTATATATTATGTTATCTAAAAAGTTGATTTTATAACAACATGAAAAGATTTTAAACAATTTGGGGTTACATTCTCCAAACCTTAAATAAATTACCATGTCAAAATTTAATATTTACCTCAATAATTTTTGAAAATAAACTATTGTGGAAAAATTCACCCAAAAAATAAGGTTAATATCACATCTTATTAATAAGAGAGAAGGAAACATACAATGGTCACACAACTAGTTTCCCTAGTAGGATAACATAGGTGGGAAATAGAAACATGTATACAAAAGAAAAATCAATAAATCTAGTTCTAATTGAGAGTAATAAATGTAATTTTCAGTTAAAAGTTATTAACCACAAAACCATATTCTTGAGGTGTGCATAAAGGTAATTATCATCTTAAAAAATTATTTTAATGGGACAAAATTATTGTTTCCATCCAATTTTTCCTATTATTCAAAAATTAATTCACACTATATGAATATAAGTAAATATTCATTACTAAAATAAAAATATTTTCCTTTGATTGTGCCTATAACTAGTTTTACTTCATCTCTTAGCATAAGATGCTTTCCTATAGTGAAGTAATACATCAGTCTCTAAAACCACATTTAAGGATATACTTAAACAATTTCATATATAGTTAAATTTTCTAAAATATTTTGATATAAAATTTTATAAGGTATACCAAAATGAACCTATCATTAGCCTTCGGTCAACTTATAGTGGCTCTTTAATAAACACATTCTCAACATGTGAACATCTTCATCATGTATTCTTTTAAGATATTTTAATAACATGTATTAAAAAAACATTTTTAAACATGAATTATTCCTTATTTATTATGTATGACACATGTTATTGGATATATTCCTTTAATGAAAAAATGATGTAAAATCCATCAATGATAGCATAAACCACAATGACATTAAATCATTACTCAATTCCAAGGTAGTCATCACCTATCTTATTTATGTCATCCAAACCAATAATTTCATTATACATACATCATTATCTTATAATTATGAACATATTAAGGGTATATTTACATCAACCATGTGTTTTGAAAAAAATTACTTTCTACTAAATAACTTCTCCATGTACCATTCAACATATGATCTCAAATATTTACTGAAATAGTACTAAAAAATCCATAAATATTTAATAAATAATATTTTTACAAAATAATAAATAAAATAATTTTAGAACATATTTCATAGATTTAAATATATAAGAAGATTAATCATCCCAATTTTGTTGTGATAATAAAATATGCTAAACCACGATCTCTGATATTCTTCTGAGGTGCATTAATTTGATTCTTGGGGAATTTTTTCATAGTGACCCATATACATGGAGTTATAACATTCAATGTTAGACTTTTTATTTATTTCCTTTTAATTCCCTAGATTGCTGAACCATATCTCTACACTTATAATAAACTCTCATTCCCTTCAAGCATTTACCAATGTTATTCTTTCCACAGTTATCACGTGTGAGGAAATCCTTCTTTCCTTTCTTCTTTGACTCATTAACTTTTTCATGGTGATATAATGGCCTCTTATTGTATTTTTTCATTAATATATTTAATTTGTAAAATTTATTCTACATATTGATGGAAAATAAAACTATTTCATCATATGATGAAATAATTTTGAAGACCAGCGCCCTTCAAATATTTGGCTGAAGACCATTAACAATGTGGTTGATCTTACAATCCATGTTGTAAACATAATATGTAGCATACCTGGATATCCTTGTAAATATATATTCTTAATCTATGAAACATTATTCTTCCTTATTATTTAATTTATACCAATTTTACTTAATTTCATTTTTTTATCTTGAGGATAGTATTTATCGAAGTATGTCTTCTTAAAATTCCACCATTCCATGTGTTATATTTCATCCTCCTCTCTAGTATTATAGATCCAATACATCAATTGATCAGCATCAACTTAGAGACTATAAACCACAATTGTAACCTTTTCCTTTTCACAGTAAATTAATTCCATAAATAACTCTTCCAAATACTTAATTCATTTCTCTCCTTACATTGGATATGTAGTCCCTCAAAATGATGGGGGCCTATATCATATAAAGTGACCCAGAATCAGAGAATATTATTGTGGGATAGGTTTCCCAATTTGAGAAACATTATTTTCATAACCTGATTAAAAATCCCTAATATATCCATAACTTTCTTAGTTCCAATACCATCTACATCGTCCTCCTTAGTAGGTAAACCTATACATTATCCATGACTATTGATACCATTATCACATCTAGGATTCATTTATAAAAAATGGAACATACTGGATTGGATTATAACTTTAGGTAACCAAATGTATAATTCCAAAACTAGTGAAAAATTAATCATAAATTGAAAATTTTACCCGTAACTACTCTCATAAAAGTCAACATGGTTTCTTTGGGGATATCTTATAAATCAAATCCTTTATATTGGTTTGTAAAGAAAACATGAATTAACCCATGTGTATCACGAGGGAGTGTCAAATCATATATTGATTAAGGAATTTTGTCATGTATCAAGTCATGTCAAATAAATCCTAACACACCATTTCATAGTTGTTACTCTGAGATACATATAATCCATAACCATGTCCACTTGTAGTATTCAGGCATGATAGTATTTCTAAGAATACCCACATAATCTCTACCGTACTAAAATTATAGGACATTCTTCTATACTTATCCTCAATGTATATTTTAGGGTTGTTTTCTTTAATCAATATATTCTAAATCTGGTTTCCAAGGATTCTCCTAAACCTCTATTGATACAAACTCTTGCACCATGACCCTAAAATCCCGAATCTAGTCTATTATTTTATTACATTAGAATGATTAAATGGAATAAAATCAAGAATGATCAATCATTTTAGTAGGTTTGGAATGTTATATTACATACATGATACCCATAATGCATTAATAATAGAAAATAAAAACATGATACATAAGAAAAAGAAATAAAAAAAGATATTTGAAACTCATTTAATGGACTTATCTTCATAATATGGGGAAAATAAAAATAATTATGGTGATATCAAATGCTATGTAAGTGCATGTAATGTATAAGAAATAATTAACTAATTAAAATAATCAAAAAGGAAAGGGAAATAATAGATAAAAAATTCCATTTAAATAAATATATAAGGAAAAATGAATATGGAAATGTAACAAATTGAAATACATTCCATTTAATAAATGAAATGTGAATAGAATGCATCCATAGATTTGTTAATGAAAACAATCTGAGGGTTAAATAATAACTCAAGCTAAATATTGGAAATGTTCATTTATTGGACGTCATGTATATATCATATGAGAAACTATAATGTCATGACCTTTCACAAGATGGTTTAATGTATTTTGACTTTTCTAATTTATTTTTCTTATAAGAACCCATTGATTCATCAAGGGACTATATAAAGTTCATGTCGTACCCATCATTTCCAGCTAATAAATTCCATATATCGAACAATAAAAATAAATAAAAAGTATTATAAAATATCTATATTTAATATATAATACATGTTCATCAATGATTCTTAAATTTTGGATATGTAATAATATGTTTTTTATTTTGATGAATGGAAATACACATGAATGGTCATTAAAATGGTCTTGAGGAATATAATCATTAAACATTCCAAACTATCTCACACCACTTTGAAACATTTTAAATCATGAGAATCATCAAGTAATAACATAAAATGAGACTTATAATATCATTATTATTATTTTATTCCTTATATAACATGTAAAAGTATATTATATACACTATATAAAAGTGACACTACTGAAAAAATGACCTATACCCATGGTTTGAAACCATGGGTATAGCCCCCAAAACTTTGGGTATAGGCTATACCCACGGTTTTGGGAACCATGGGCTGGAACAACGTCGGTATAGGGGTCTCGTCCTATACCCACGGTTTTGGAGAACCATGGGTATAGGGGAGTCAAATGGGTCACACTTCCTATTCCAGCGTGGCACACAATAGACCCCACAGTTTGATAACCATGGGGAATTTAAATTCAAAAAACATGCGCGCTGGGGGAATCTAACCCGCACCTCACGTGTACCCTCACAGGTGCACCCCAACAAGTCACCAACCAAGCTATAATATTTAATTGTTATATATACATATATTTACATATATATATATATATATATATTAATATGAATCAGTGTGGTATTTAAAATCCATAAATTCCACGAGAGGGATTCGAACCCGGGTATACAAAGCGCCTCACGTCCACGCTTCCCCAAAGCACCACTCAAGCTATCATTTTATTCTGAAATATATACATACACCAAGGAATATATATTAATATTATTCGTGTTATGAAAAATGTAAATGGTAGAATTCAAACCCGTGACCTACAACAGATGTGGAGAACGGTTTACCAACTGAGCTACTGAACTTTGGAAATTTCATATTTATATTTACGTAAATATATTAATCTAAACCATGAATAAATGTCTTCCCGCCAAATTTTTTTCATGTTCCCCCTAATTTGATTTCCCCTCCATAACGTGGGAAATCTATACCCACGATTCTGGAGAACCATTGGTATAGGTCTTAAAAAAATCCCAATACCCATGGTTTTGATGAACCGTCAGTATTGGTATTCAGAATAAACCCTATACCCACGGTTTTCTCTAAAACCGTGGGTATTGGTCTTAAAATAAAATTATACCCACTATTTCTAGCACAACTGTGGGTATAGGTGGCATATACCCATGGTTTTGGGAAACTGTGGGTAGGGGTTCTAATACTATCCCTATACCCATAGTTTTTTGCAAAACCATGGGTATAGACCTATTTTCCAGTAGTGTGAATTGGTGTATAAAAAAAATTAATCTCAATGGAATGTAAATTGAGATTAAATATCGTACATTGAGTACATCTAGTCACACATTTCATAATATTCCTAAATAATAAACTTATGTTAATTATTATATTTTTTATTACCTTTTAAATTTTAGTATTAATTTTAATTCACTTATTTAATTTTTTTTTCAATAATTACGTAAATGACTAAGTTTACATTGGGTGTTTTGACCATATACAGTTTTTATGTCAAAAATAACTTTGGTATATCGACTATGGTGAAAAGGATCATTATATGAAAATGCATATAATAATAATTAATAAAAAAAATAACATATTTATACATCAATTATACTTTTAAAAACAATCATGAATTATGGTTATGAAAAATGAACCAATGTTACAATCAAAGAGATGGTAGGTCATACGTACACATGAGTAACATTTCCATTTTCAGTGATCGTTATGGAATGAATGTATGGAAAAAAATATATTTCTACAATGATAATTAAATAATAAAAATGATTTTATTAAATCATATATACCTATACATAAGCTTTTTTGTGATGTAAATGGAATGAAATCCTGTCGAGATGGTGGTTGTCCACATGTCCATGACGGACGTTATCACCTTTTAATGTGTCAAAAGGGTAATAAATAAGATGATGTATTATATTTAAATAAAGGTAATTATTTCATTAATGTCATATATATTTAATTTAGATTAATTATTTTTAATTAAAATAACCCTTTATATGTTCCATGTACAGTGTGAATGTATCCAATCACTTTTTGGAGGCAGTCGTCCACACATCAAAAACTATGTTAACATATTAACATAAAATGGAAATTATATGGATACATGATATAAAATAATTACACAATAATAAATAAATAATAAATATAATATTTAAAATATATAAATAGAGTGTCCATTAAGATTCTCAACCATAAAAAGAGGTAATGGAAAAATGAAAAACCATCATCTCGGGATGGGATAATTCATCAAACACATAAATAGTATGTTTGTTATCAATTAGATAAGTGTGTGTTAGTTTAGGTAGAACCCTTAGAATAAAAAATTCATAGTGTATTTAGGTTACTGCTTTTTTATATACGTTTGGAAGAAGAAGTTTTAAGGCGATGGATAATAATAATAAAACAAAAGAGATTAAGGAATGATTTTACCTCTTCATTGGGAAACTCCTTTTAGTTTTCACTGAAGGGATTCATTGGATGGATTTAGGCCCAATTCGTTGCATGTAGTATTATTTTATAGATTTTTAGGAGCTATTTGGTCAGATCTTGTTCAATCTATAGTGGCTTGATATGTGTGAGGATGTGGGAGGAGAGGAGGCCTTTTATTGAGGAGGAGGAGTGGAATTATTGTAAATACCAAACGGTATTCATTAATGGGAAGTATACATTACATAAAATGCCTCAAAAATGGAAATATAATATTTTAAAGTGGAATAATGGGCAACGAAAACCTCCATCACAAAAAATAAGTGCATTTTAATAATTTTTTTACCTAGCTTCTATGTTTACACAATTTTATTATTTTGGTTTTTATTAAATAAAAAACTTTTCTGACCGATGTAATTTAACTGTTAAGACTAACATAAAGTGAGATTTATTTGAAAATATATATATATAATTAACTCAAATATGATATATAATTTTTAAAATAAATATTCCATTTGTGTTGAATATAATTTTAGAACAAGTACTTGCAATGATCAAAAACAATGCTTTAACCAGGACAATACAAATAATGTGTTTACAAACTATCATTCAATACAATAATTATAAAAGATAAGTTGGTCCATTAATTGTCAATATTTAATATTTATTAACACTTAAGAATAAATTGGTGAAATATGGAATTATTATTAATTTTAAATCATCAAATAAAGTATAATTTATTTTAAAATACTATTAATGTCAATTTTGAAATTATATAATTAATTTTAATTTAAAAATATAAAAACAGTATCGGAATTAAAATATACTAAGTTAAAAGAGTTTTAATGTTATATATTATTCAAAAAGCATAATTAAATTCAATAATTCAATCAAATTTCACCAATTTTAATATTTATAGGGTTATTTATTTATGTTGATTAGTAACTAAATAATCACTGTGTTGGTGTTTCATAAAAATTTTAAGTAAGATATTCAATTATAAAAGTAAATTATAAATTATTATGATAAAAATAACCCATTTATATTGAAAAGTAATAAGTATAATGTAAAACAAAATTATTAGTACATATCTCAGTGTTTTATAAATATTAACAGTAACAAAGCTTCCCTTTTTGAATTTTTCCTTACTTAACATATCATATTAGAAACATTCATGATGTTTTATCACAATAAACCAAAAAACTTGAACCAATAGGGGACTTGGTCTAATTGTTTTTAGTTAATGGATTTTTTGAAAGTGTCTTAGCCATTTTTTCCCATAATAATAATGATTAGTCCATTGTTAAGATTAATTTTACTATAATCACAGTAATTAATTTTTATCACTATCTTTAATACTTGAGGTAGAAAATTATGATTACCTTATTAGATAAAAAATATAATAATTATTATAACCATGTCTTCCACTTTTAAAAAATTGAAATCATTTATGTGGAAAAATTATGATTAACGTTAATCCTGTAGACATGGAGAGAAACCAAGTTTTCAAAGTAAAAATATTAAAAAGTTCAATAAGTCATTATATCCAATTAAAATATAATAATGATTCCAGTTAACTAAATTGGGATAACATATGTACAATTGATCTATTTAGTCTTTAAAACCCCAATTTATAATATAATTTAATATCAATAATTATTTAAATTATATCGATGTTTATAACCAAAATGAATTATTTTTCAATATTCATAAAGAAATGAATCTTCTTGGAAAATTATCAAAATTTCACCAGAAGATAATTTTTACATTCCAAAATCTAAAATTATTTTCATTTTGATAGATAAAATTTTAAAAAAATAAAAACATAGTTTGGTAATAGTTTTGACATTAAAAGGTGGTAAAACTCGATGTTGCTTGTAATCCAATATTAAAAAATGCATGTTATAGTGTACAATTAACCTGTAGTTTCATATTAATAAAGATATAAAAAATTTATTTTATTCAAAAATTAAAATATGGTAATGTCTTGGGGTGTTACATAGAGGACCTATGCCCTAGTAAAATATAAGGGTTCCACACAAAGGGTAGGGGAACCACGCTAAATATCCTTATGGGGTACCTATAAACATGTGAAAAGAGTATGGGGGAACTGAACCCTGGTGTGATAGGGAGGTTTTCAACCCCAATATCTCAATGATGATCCTTCCTTATCATTGCTACTGGTCAGACATTTCCTAAAGAAGTATCACACTATCAATAACTCATGTTGTATTTTTAAATCCACTACAAATACACCATTACATTCTACATGAAAAATTACATAGTATTAGAAACTCATTGGAAAAAATCCTAGTCCAAAATAAGAAGATACTATTGGTGGAAATCCATGATAAATGTACATTATATGTATCAGGGGTCACATGATATGTGGCCTCACTTGGCCCCTTGGTTGTTTCCTCTCTTGATCTAATTTTGGCTATCCATGTATTACTGTACTTCATGTAATGGTTCCATATAGAATTTCTCAGCCACCTAAGGCATATACATGTTAACATGGGAATGATCTTGTACTTCAGGTCATCCCACGTACCAAGCCATATACCAGGCCAAGCATGAGTATTAGGTCATAACCATGTACCTCTGGGACTCCCTGTATTCTCCTAGTGTACATGACCTATCATGACACTTAGAGCCCAAATCAAGTGTATCCAGAACATGTATTTTCCACCACAGGTGAATCACATGAAAAGGGGAAACTGCCATATAGTGTGTGATCCTTATCTTTCCCGAAACCCCAGATAAAATAGTTGGGGTAGTACATGTTGTGTTTTCCTATAGTACACATTGTATCGTAATTATTTCTACAAAACCCCACGAAATACTTCATCCATCCCCACTTCACCACAAAATTTTCAATTTATGACACTAAATTCATATGGGGATTTGGATCCGGGTGATCCATTCTTGAAATATCATCGGTGGATGGATTTCATCAACCTGACCCCTGCACTGTGACTCATTTCACTCAGTAAATATAACATTTACACTCATAATCCCATATCCATAGGTAACTCATCCACAATAAGAAATACATCCTAATCCATCTATAAATTTAAAATCCATTCACCAATCATTAAATGACAATGAATCCATGCGTCTTATCACACTCAGACCCACCCTAGAAATGTCGAACCACAACCATGTGAGTCAATGGTGATGAATGTGATGAATAGAGGTAGAAATCACCTAAAAAACTGAATTCATCGTTAGAGAAGTGTTCTTGTCTGGGGATCATATTAATAATATATCCACAGGTTTTAGCAAGTGAATCGAAAATTTATTAAACAAAAATAACCAATATATTGTGGCGATAATAAAAAAATAAATTGAATATCAAGAATACGAGAAGAAAATCCATCAATACTTTTTTTACCAAATGGATGGAAATTTAAAATTATGAGTCCTAAGTTGATATGACATTAATCCATGGTAAAGAACACATTCTCTAAAGAAGGATAAGACCCACTACATTTTATTTCCCTTATTCCACCTTGATCCAATTGTTCATCATTCTCTTTCCCTTATTTATATGCCCAAGTTATTCACTAAGGGGTGCACCGGTCCTCTTTTTCAAGAAGAATGATGGGTTAATGCACCTTTGAATTGATTATTAAGAGCTCTAAAAATTCACGATAAAGAACAAGTATCCTCTTCCATGAATTGATGAATTTTTTTTAGTTATGTGGAGCACAATACTTCTCCAAGGTGGATATATGGTCATGATATTACCAAGTAAGGGTGAAGAAGGAGGATATCCTCAAGAATTATTTTTGTACACAGTACATGCACTATGAATTCACAGTAATTCCCTTAAGATGCACTAATGCTCTAGAAATTTTCATCGACATGAAGAATAGAGTCATTGGTGATTACCCCAATAAATTTAATCTAGTCTTTATGGAAAATGTTCTAAGATATTCTAAATACAAGGAGGAGAATGAGGAGAATCAAATCATTGCACTATAGACCTTATTGAAGGAGAATCTCTATGAAAAGAATATGATGTTTGGTTGAAGAAAGTCTCATTCTTGGGGAATATCAGCACAAGCAATGTGATATGTTTGGATCCTTCCAAAAAAAGAAATTGAGGGATGGTCAAGGATTACATCTGTAACGGATATTTGGAACTTCCTGAGGTAAGCTGGATATTATCACTGATTTGTGGGAATTTTCCTAGGATTATCAAACCCTTTTACCATGCTAAATTGGAAGGGAGTTATGTTTTCTTGGAATAATTAATGTGAATATAGATTCATACATTTGAATAAAATCATTATCACTATCTCTGTGCCAACACTACACATAAGTGGGGAGATTTTTATAAACTTCAGCGATGCTTCGATGAATTTCCTTGGATGTACGTTGATGCATAATGACAAAATCATTACATATTCCTCAAGGAAGTTGAAAATCGTGAGAAAAACTATCCCACACATGATCTAGAGTGGGAATATGTGATCTTTGTGTTGAAAATCCGGTGGCATTATCTCTTTAGAGGGAAGTGTTAAATATATACAGATCACAAAAGTCTCGAATATATATTCACATTGATTGAGATGAATATGAATCAATGAAGTTGGTTAGAGCTCATCATGGATTATGACTCCTCAATCCATTACCACCCTGGGAATGTGAACATGGTGGCAGATGATCTAAGTAGAAATGACCCAAAAATTCTATCATTGATGAGAATGGAAAAAGATAAAATCGTCTTTGATTTGATGAAGATGGAAATGGGATTAATAAAAAAGGGAACATAATCAATCCATTCACAAATGGTTTCCCAACCATCTATTTTGTAAAGGTTAAAGGATTCTCATAAAGATGATATAGAAATTTAGATGAAAGTGGAAGCTATCAGAAAAGGGAAATCCTTAGAGTTTAATTTTGATGAAGAAGGAATTATCAGATTTGGGTCTATAATATGTGTTCCATCAAATTTAGATAAAAAGAAATACGTTTTATATGATGCATGTAGTTTGAATTTCTCTATTCACCCACGAAACACAAAAATGTAGCAGGGTCTCCTGGAGAACTATTGGTGGGACAATATGATGAAGGAGATCACTAAATATACATCCAAGTGCCTAGTATATCATCAAGTTATGACTAAGAGGAAAAAGTAAATGGGGGTGATGCAACCATTACCCATACCAATAAGGAAATGGGAAATCTTCAATGTGAACTTTGTCATCAGAATTCCAAAGGAATACAAGGGAAACAATGCTATCTAGGGTTTTGTGGATCTTCCCACAAATATTGTTCACTTCATTATGAATTGAGAGGATTTATCCTTTGATCAACTCGTACGAAGATACCTCATAGAAGTTGTAAGCATGTATAGAGTACCACTATCGGTTGTGTCTGATCGTGATCCAAGATTAACCTCTATGTTCTGGAAGAGTATCCAATACTATCTGAACACTATGTCAAACTTCTGCATGGCCTATCACTCTCATACTAATGGACAATCTGAGTGGACGATCCAGACACTTCAGGACATGTTGAGGTCTTTTTCAATGGACTTCCAAGGTATATGGGACCAACATCTTCCTTTGTTGGAGTTCACATACAATAAAAGTTTATACTCAAGCATCCATATGTATCCATATGACGTCTTTTATGGGAAGAGGTGTAGAACACCAGAATGTTGGGATGAAGTGGTGGAATAAAAACATCTAGGTTCGGAAATGGTTGAAGAAATGGTGGAGAAGGTTAATATCATCCAACATCACATAAAATCTCCTAAGACTTGAAAAAAGTGCTATGATGACAATCATTGATGAGACCTAGAGTTTGAGGTTGGAGACAAGGTATTCCTCTAAATATCTCCATGGAAGAGAGTTATGAGATTTGGGGAGAAAGGAAATCTTATTTAAATGTAGATCGGCCCTTTTAAGATCTTAGATCGCATCTGGGCAGTGGCCTTTTAACTAGAACTCCCACCGAACCTGTCTCAAGTACATGATGTATTACATGTATCACTCTTGAGGAAGTACAGACCTGAACCATCACATGTACACATTCCAAATGTGGTACCATTGTAGAATGAGATCCCCTATGAAGAGAATTCGGTGAAGATCTTAGATTTTAGAGAAAAAGTTCTACAAAATAATACAATTCCCCTCACCAAACAGTTGTAGAGAAACCAAATGATTGAAGATGAAATGTAGGAACCCGAGCAATTGATGAGGTAGAGACACCCTCATCGTTTTTAATATGGTAAAAGGAAATTTCGAGGGCGAAATTTCTTAATGGGGTAAGGTTGTAATGACCCAAACTATTATGAATAAAATTGTGTTTCCTTGAATTAAATGTATTATGGATATAGAAAAAACATAGAGTCCTTTTGTTTTATTATATCCTGTTGGATTTAAATTTCCATTAATTATCCTTACCATTGATAATAAAACCATTGAATAGTGATCACATGACTAATATAAATATAGTGTTTTACTAAATATTTTTGACAGAGACAATGGAAGTGATGCCCTTAATTAATAGGATCATCCCCTATGAATCCCATTTATCCGAACTTCTGAGGGAGTTATAATTTTTGGGTTTTTCCATAGACCAATCCCAAGCATGGATCTAACAACTTATGCGTGAGCAAAACCTTTTATGGGATAATTTCAAACTCATCGAGTTCACGACCCAAACCATGTTCACTGAATAGCCCTATGAAATCCCCACCATCGCACACCTTACTCTTTGGGTGTATGCTGGTGTAATAAAGGGATATATAATAAGACACTAGAATTATGATTAAGAATTATTTATTATAGAATAATTAATGTACTTTCATTATATTATTCTTACATTGTAAATGAGTTTTAATGCACAAATAATGTTTTTGGTTAATATTCAAATTCAATTAAAAAATATATTTTTATGAATAAAGTAATTTTTTAATTAAATAATATTTTAATAAAACATTATTATTAAATTAATTTTAATAAATATAAATTATTGTAAAATTTTTATGAAGTCAAATATATTTTTTATTGAATTTTGAAAATGTTTTTTTGGGTAAAACCCATTAATTTTAAATAAATGTCGGTTTTTATTTTAAAACCAAAAATTAATAAATTTAAAATATTATTTAGATAAGATTAATATTTTTTTCAGAATCATGATATAAAAATTATCCAACATTGAATTTTCAATAATTTTCGGATATAGTCGAATTTTTGGGTAAAAAATAAATACCATATAAATATATAATGTGTTTTCATGACACCATAATGACCCAATACTGATGTAATAAGATACTATTAATGGTATATTCGTCTAAATATAATTTTGTTCCTTCAAATAATGTAATTTTCGGATTATTTGATTTATTTTATAGAGGCATATTGTATTCTTGAATACATATAAATATTTTAAGATTTTAAAATCATTTCCTTGAAAGTGTGACTCACCTCCACATAAGCAAGTGAAATATTTTAATATATTTGGACCATATACTTATAAAATGATTCATTAAACTCCTATTTTTTATTAATGTCACATACATAGATTATTTTAAATGTAATTTTATTTCAATTTCCATTAATGCTTTGTTTTGGGGGGTTTCGAATGTTTTTATGGAAAATAGGTGAGTTTTCATGAATTGGGCCAAACCGTGAGCCCAATTCCAGAATTAAAAATAAATTTTGTTTCTCTTATAACTTATTCAATTTTTAATATTTTTTACTCATTCAAACTCCTAAATGTCCTACCCTGATATATTAACACCAAAATTAAAATTTGGAGCCTTTGGAAATCCATAACCAAGGTGTATATGGGTTTTTATTTAAGGGATTGGGCCTTCCCGAAAGCCCAATTCCTGTTTTAAAAATAAAATTTTATTAATTAATAACTTATTCATTTTTAAGGATTTTTCAGTGATTAAAAGCCCCAAAAACGCCCCTAGAACCCACCCGCGCGTCCCATATCCTCCCACACTCTTTTCAGCTCATTTGCATCGCGGTTGAGGTCGAAAATTCTGAAGAACTCAAATTTCGGGAAGATTTATAAAGGTAATTTGTTTCCTTCATAACTCCTTAGATTCTTACTCTTTCCCCCCCATTAATATTCCTAAATGATCTAACTATTCTTGTTCGAACCTCCCTTGAAGGTTTGAGTATTTTTGAAATCAGCTACTGGTATTTTGGGGGGTGATTTTTACAAGATATTTTAAGTAAGTTGTTCTCCTCCTTTCTTCTTTCAATTTGTTTAGGGTTACATCCAATTTACACAGGGTTTATTCCATAATCATTGAGTTTCCTAATGTCCATGAAGTAGGGTTTAAAATTTGGGGTTTTATCTTGTGTTTCATGGTCTGAAATTCTGGTTTTAGGTCTGGTTTACCTTCCTTGAGGTGTGGCATTGGTGCATTTGAGTTTTCGCACAAAGGATTCAAGGGTTTCCTTGGTTTTGGCAGGTTATTCCATTGTGTATGAAATCTTTGTGAATTGGCTACTGTTTTTATGGTATTTTCATGCTTATTCAATTTTATTATTTCTGATAAATATAGTTTTAGTGGTGTTTGTATTTAAAATGAATCCTAAAATCCAATTTCATGTGAAATTGGGGGTTTTTCATAGAAATGTTTTATTAGTTTAATTGGGGCTACCCTAAAAGTAATTAGTTGATTTTATTGAACTATAATAGGGATAAAAATACTGGTTTTAATGATTGTACCTTGTGTTTGTTACTGAAAAATCTGGTTTTAATGGTGTTTGTGAACCACATGAAATTCTATGAGTTGTGTTGTGTAAAAATGGAGACTTTGCAATGATGTCCTTTCTTGAACCATATGGGGTTGCCATAAAAATGATTTTCTGTCTTCACTGAAATGTAGTAGGATTCCCTTTATGTTTTTGAAGCTTAAATATGTGCACATAGTATGCAAGTGAGGTCTATAAGGAGTTTTGTGTCCGAAACACTATGAGATTTTGAGGAATTGTTTTATGAAAAATCTAAGTGTTTTGTTTTGTGTTTTAAGTGGTATAAAATGTGATATCTACTGTATTGGTTGTGTTCGGTCAGTAATGGTGTTTTATATGAAATTTTATTTATTATGCATGCTGGAATTGATTGAGCACAAAAGGGGAAGCTCGGGTACCTAGGTGGGGCGGATTTGTACTAGTACGGCTAGTGGACCAGATGGGTTTTGTCCCTGTTTCACTTAGCATTTGGATAACTAAAACTCCAAATAAACTATGGGGATGATTATTGGGGATCACTAGGTTATGGGTGTGTTCCCTACGAGTGGATCGTGCATGAAAAAGGATTTTTCTATGGTTACTTTACACCGAGGTACGAGGTACATAGGGCCCAAGACAACCTAGTGCCTAGGGGTTTTCCCAATGTTGCTGCTCATTGGATTTGTAGTATATACCCATGTCATAGGGTTTGTTTGGAAGTAAATTATAGTATCTAAAATTTCTATTTTAATGTGTTAATATTATGAAAATTTTGGATTGAAAACTATTTTCAATTAGAGGTTTCATTTCTTGAAATTTTAACGCTACTTTTCCTTGCATTTGAAAACTGCTTGCTTTTTCACATTGTATTTCTTACTCATTGGAATCATTGGGTGGTATCCTACTGGGTTTAGTCTCACACCCTACTTACACCCCTTGGGTGTAAGTAGACTTGGTTATGTTTGATTCAGGTAAAGGAAATGCTAAGGGTGATGGCGGTTCATGGTGTTAGTTCTCATTCTTGGTGCGGAGTTATGGAGATAGCTTGGGGGCGATGACCCCTAGTCGTGTGGAGTCCTTGGGGATGTATTAATGCTATAATTATTTTTATTTGGACCAATTTTATTATCTTTAAACCAATGTACTCAGTTCTGGTTTTTACATAAGTCTTGTTTGACTCAAAAATTTCAGATTTATATTATGGATTTTTTTAATGTTTTATGCTTTCATACTCGGGTAAATCGTTCCCAAACATAAATTAATGATACCCGGGAACTTGTTCCAGCCCATGGGGATATGGAACGCCCCTCGGGTCATGTCACAGGCTGGGTTTGGTGCCAGTTTTGGTGGTGACCAGATTCGGTTCGTGAAAAAATGGTATCAGAGGAGGTTCGCTCCATGGGTCATGTTATTTGGGGAAGAGTCGGCATAGTCTCGAGCTAGGATTTTTGGGACTTCAAATTTCAATCATGGGTACTGTGCCTGGCCAGCACACCCATGAAGGGATTCAAGTCACCATGGGAAGTATGGATTTATCTGAGTCCTTTGGTTTTCTTGGTTTAATGATGACTATGGGAAATGAAAAGAGAGTTGGGAGAATAATCTCAGTGAGCTCGCAGGGCCTGGAAAGCCATGTAGAGCCATGGATATTTCCCTAGAATACTCTCTGTGATGGAGAAGTGATTGGAATATGGCATCCAACCATATGTCCAAGTCACCCACCGAAACTAGTTTCCTCTTGCATTGGTCTGTGCTTTAGTTTTGAAATCATAGAACTTTGGTTTTAAGGTGACTTGGTTTTAAGAAGCGTAAAGTTTATATGAAATGATTTTCAAATAAAGAGGGAATGGTTTGGTTTATGAAGTGGCAGAATTGAATTTTCAGAATTGTTTTGAAATTTAAAATGGTGTGCTTACACCTCTTTGAAAGCAAGAACTATATTGAATTTGGTTTTGAAAAGCGTTTCCAATAGAGTTTTATAAACAATTAGAGTGTGTTTTAATGAGATGATATGTTTCAAAATTGATGAGAATAACTTGTAAGTGAGTTCTTTTCTAAATGGTTGTGTCATTATGAAATGTTTTGTAAGATGTGAATTGGGATTTTGATCTCATTGTCAGCAGTTTTGAGAAAAAGGTTGGGTTGGTTGACCTTTTTTTTTTTGAAAAGTGGAAGGAAGTTTTGTTTTACCCTTTGGTATTTCCATGAGTGACCACATGCATGGGGTTATATGGGATGATGGATGGTTGATGGCATGACTGGATGAGTGCTGGGATGGATATGAGGAGGGTGCCCGGTGTGGCACAAAAACATGCATGTGTGAGGCCCATGGGGTACCATTGGTGGATACGCTTACTGCTAAACCGTTTGTTTTCAAATAATTGGTTTTAAAGAAAAACATGATGTCTTGATGAATAATTTGGTATGGTTTGTATTATGGGTTTTTGAAAATGTTGATGTTGTGGGAGGTTTTGAGTACAAGAACCCCTTCTGTTTGAACTGTGTTTTGGGTTTGTGTTTGGTCGATAAGCTGTGTTGTAGGGACGGTTAGTGGTGTCTTTAGAAAAAAAAAATTTGGGATGCCTTCACGGTGGTTCTCTTCATGTGTTTGGATTTGGTTTGTGGCATGTTTTGACCAATGTACCAGCTTGGTTGGGTCCTTGGGTTCTCTCATTGGATAAAGTACGCCCCCATTAAGGGTTAATTCACAACTAAAGTTCCACCTGTTGTGTTTCGCAATTGGAAAATCCTTCAGTTGATCAATATAAAGAATATTTTATCGAACATTTTTTTTATTGAGTCTACACCCATTAATTTTGCTGATTTGTGGATCCTCTTGTAGTGGGATTGTGCTTGTTGAAGGTTGAAAGAGACCTTAGTTTCTTATGTTTCCTGATTCATCAAAGGTGGGAGTGTTCTTTCGTTGTTAGTATGGATGAGTGTCTTGATGGTGTCTAAGAGGGCCTCTGGGTTCTTTATAGTTTCTTTGAAGAAAGAGTTATTATTAAACAACCAATTTTGAGATTTCGGTCATGATAGGGTATTATGGCCACTTTTTGGACTTATCTGTTGTTTAGAGACTTTGAATATGGTCTCGTTCCGTTTATTGTTTATATCAATCGCAAGGGTCATGTTCGGTGACGCATTGTGATCTTGTGTGCTCTTTTGACCATAAAGGTGAAGGTCACACAATCCTCTAAGGTTCTATCTAATGTTGGGATTGTGTCTCCCTTGGGAAAAACATCAAATACTCTATCTTAGAGGAAGTTGTTTGTATGTGTATTTCCCTTCTATTGTTTTCACCCAAAGAAACAAGGTGCGATGTGTGTGCATCTTCTGATCCCTTGTTTCAATGAAATGTCTGGTTTTGGTAAAGTGGGTTATGGAGTGTGTTATGTCTTGATAAACCCATCGAGGTATGCAGTGTAGTTTTTTGTGGCACCGAAAGAAGACGTTCCACATAGGGTTTTCAACAGACTAACTGCGTGACTGAAGATGCTTTAATATTTTGAGCTCCAGTCATAGGTCCCGGAGAGAAGTTGGCGCGTAGTCAGGGGAAACACCAGTGTCGTTTAAACACTTGTACAAAGTCATATCCTTAGTATGAAAGATATGAACAGTTTAAACCTATGGTGTCATCATAATTCTTCTATTGTTCCCATTCAGTGGAAATATGTGGAGGGTCTTGTACCCATGTCATCACACAATGTTATTCCCTCCCCCTTTGGTTTCCATTGAGTCTTTGGAGAATGGTTGGAAATTTGGCTAGACAAGTTGAGCACACGGTTTTCACATGGTTGGTTCTAAACATGAACAAAAAAAATAACCATGTAGATATAAGGATCCACATAGTATCGCACAGTTTTCAAAACTGTGCAGACTAACCGTGCGACCATCCCAACTCCATAATTTTGGGATCTTTTCGTGTCGGCCCACGCCGGTCGGTTAAGATGGTTGGTTCTTGTGTTGGGAAGACCCACTGTGTGTATCATGTATATTATTTTTTAAATTTCTAATTTATGTATAACCCTTGTACTAGGGAGTATGTTTGGGCCTCCCCCTATTAGTGTCTTGATTCTGTCTCGGGAAAAAAAATTTAAGTTGTCTCTTACGGTGGGGAGCCCATTTGTGTCTCTTCGTACGAGTAACTCATATTTTTCCTTAGTTTTGTATGGGAAGTAGGTATTATCATTTGGAGATATCTAACTACCTACATCTTGATTTGGTAAAAATTGATATTGGAGAGTGACCAATGGTTTAGTTATAGTAGGGCAAGTGTAACCTTGTTCGATGTTGTTGTTTATTTGGGTAAATTGATTGAGTGTTGTTCAGATTGTGTTAGAGGAGTTTTCATTTGGGATAAAGCCTGAATGTGATTGATTATTTCAGGAAAGTGGTGTAAGTCGGTTTTGTGAGAGTATTCCTTCCTTCATTGATCACTGGAGGTTTTATGGCCTTTGGGGGAGAAACCTAGCAAGAGAGTACCTCTTGGTTTCTCAGTTGGGTTTGGTTGTTGCTTTGGCCTTACTGTGACTTTCTGGGGCGGACAGTTTTCATGGTGGGGAGAATTGTCACATACATAGCTTATTTTAAATTTATTTTTATTTTAATTTCCATTAATGCTTTGTTTTGGGGCGTTTCCAACGTTTTTATGGAAAATAGGTGAGTTTTCATGAATTGGGTCAAACCGTGAGCCCAATTCCAGATTTAAAAATAAATATTGTTTCTCTTATAACATATTCAATTTTTAATATTTTTCACTCATTCCTACTCCTAAATTTCCTACGCTGATATATTAACACCAGAATTAAAATTTGGAGCCTTTGGAAATCCATAACCAAGGTGTATATGGGTTTTTATTTAAGGGATTGGGCTTGCCCGAAATCCCAATTCCAGTTTTAAAAATAAAATTTGATTATTTAATAACATAATAATTTTTAAGGAGTTTTTGGTGATTCCAAGCCCCAAACACGCCCCTTGAACCCGGACGGGCGTCCAATATCCTCCCACACTCTTTTCAACTAATTTTCATCGCGGTTTTGGTCGAATCTTATGGAGAACTCAAATTTCGGGCAGATTTATAAAGGTAATTTGTTTCCTTCATAACTCCTTCGATTCTTACTCTTTTTCCCCATTAAAATTCCTAAATGATCTACCTATTCTTTTTCGAACCTCCCTTTAAGGTTTGAGTATTTTTGAAATCAGCTACTGGTATTTTGGGGGCCGATTTCTACAAGATATTTTAAGTAAGTTCTCCTCCTTTCTTCTTTCAATTTGTTTAGGGTTACATCCAATTTAATTAGGGTTTCTACCATGATCATTGAGGTTCCTAATGTCCAGGAAGTAGGGTTTAAAATTTAGGGTTTTATCTTGTGTTTCATGGTATGAAATTCTTGTTTTAGGTCTGGTTTACCTTCCTTGAGGTGTGGCGGTGGTGCGTTTGAGTTTTCGCACAAAGGATTCAAGGGTTTCCTTGGTTTTGGTAGGTAATTCCATTGTGTATGAAATCTTTGTGAATTGGATACTGTTTTATGGTATTTTCATGCTTATTCAATTTTATTATTTCTGAAAAATATAGTTTTATTGGTGTTTGTATTTAAAATGAATCCTAAAGGACAATTTCATGTGAAATTGGGGGGTTTTCATAGAAATGTTTTATTAGTTTTATTGGGGCTACCCTAAAAGTAACTAGTTGATTTTATTGAACTATAATAGGGATAAAAATACTGTTTTAATGATTGTACCTTGTTTTTGTTACTGAAAAATCGGGTTTTAATGGTGTTTGTGAACCACATGAAATTCTATGAGTTGTGTTGTGTAAAAACGTCAACTTTGCAATGATGTCATTTCTTGAACCATATAGGGTTGCCCTAAAAATGATTATGTGTTTTCAATGAAATGTATTAGGATTACCTTTATGTTTTGGAAGCTTAAATATGTGCACATAGTATGCATGTGAGGTCTATAAGGAGTTTTGTGTCCGAAACACTACGAGATTTTGAGGAATTGTTTTATGAATAATCTAAGTGTTTTGTTGCGTGTTTTAAGTGGTATAAAATGTGATAGCTACTGTATTGGATGTGTTTGACCATTAATGGTGTTTTATATGAATATTTATTTATGATGCATTCTGGAATTGATTGAGCACAAAAGGGGAAGCCTGGGTACCTAGGTGGGGCGGATTTGTACTAGTACGGCTAATGGACCGGATGGGGTTTGTCCCTGTTTCACTTAGCATTTGGATAACCACAACTCTAACTAAACTATGTGGATGATAATTGGGGACCACTAAGATATGGGTGTGTTCCCTACAAGTGGATCATGCACTAGAAAAGATTTTTCTATGGTTACTTTACACCGAGGTACGAGGTACATAGGGCCCAAGACAACCTAGTGCCTAGTGGTGTTCCCAATGTTGTTGCTCATTGGATTTGTAGTATCTACACATGTCTTAGGGTGTGTTTGGAAGTAAATTAAAGTATCTAACATTTATATTTTAATGTGTCAATATTATGAAAATTTTGGATTGAAAACTATTTTCAATTAGAGGTTTCATTTCTTGAAATTTTAACACTACTTTTCCTTGCATTTGAAAACTGCTTGCTTTTTCACATTGTATTTCTTAATCTTTGGAATCATTGGGTGGTATCCTAATGGGATTAGGCTCACACCCTACTTACACCCCTTGTGTGTAAGTAGACTTGGTTATGTTTGATTCTGGTAAAGGAAAGGCTAAGGGTGATGGCGGTTCATGGTGTTAGTTCCCATTCTTGGTGCGGAGGTGTGGAGATAGCTTGGGGGCGATGACCCCTAGTCATGTGGAGTCCTTGGGGCTATATTAATGCTATAATTATTTTTATTTGGACGAATTTTATTATCTATAAAACAATGTACTCAGTTATGGTTTTTACTTAAGTCTTGTTTGACTCAAAAATTTCAGATTTATATTATGGATTTTTTTTAATGTTTTATGCTTCCATACTCGGGTAAATCGTTCCCAAACCTAAATTAATGATACCCGTGCACTTGTGCCAGCCTGAGGGGATAGGGAACGCCCTTCGTGACATGTTACGGGCTGGGTTTGGTGCCAGTTTTGACGGTGACCAGATTCGGTTCATGACAATTAACCATTGGAAAAACAATTGAATGGTTTGTGTTTTTGAATATTTTAGTGTGTAGTGTACAAAACCAAAATAAAAAAGAATTCCCCCACCTTTATTATATAAACCCACCCAAGAACACATTTTTCGTCACTAATGATCTTTGATGCTTGACCACCATATTCTACATAGACCCTATAGACCTCCCAAGGTGCCCCCAATTTCCGAGGAATCCTCTCCCAAGTCTTTGGGATCACACATCAAAGTAAGGGATTTCTCTCCTCCCCTTTGAATTCAAGCACCTTCTTTGAGAGTTGTTCTTTTAATTTCTATTTATTATATTTAAATTAGTTTTTAATCATTAATTTTCTATCCAATTGATTTTATTTCAATTATTTATAATTTATCATCCACCATTTGGACCCTTACCCAAACTGTTACTATGATGAAATTCTGTAAGGGATCCCCCTCTCTCCTTTTTCTTCAGGAACCTCTCGAATGTCATGCCTTTTAATTTCTATTTGATTGATTAGGAATACATTATTCTATACATAATTAATATTCCATTTATTTGTAATGATTAGATATTTATTTCTCTCTCATTAATCCCCGTTATGATCCTTTAAAACCACATGTTACTATAACAAAATTTCTTAAGGGATTTCTCTCTTCACATATCCATTAAAGCATTTCATTTATATTATGCATCTAAATTCCATTTAAAATTTTGGGATATTATTTTAAAATATAAAATTATTTTCCATACCATATATAAATGATTAGAGAGATTTTTCTCTCTCATCAACCCTATCTACAAATTTTCATATGTCTCCGTTATGGTGCTAAAATTGCCCCGTGATTTTCCATGCCAAAAATCATTATGTAGTGAATACCATGTCCATTCTTCTATCATGGGTATTCACCATTATGTACACATAGATATCTAATGTAGAATCACATGTATGAATTCCACATTACTCGATTGTGGAATAAATTATGATGTTGAGTGAATCCATGTTATATGATATATGTGTCACACTTAAGCATGATATTGAAATCATTATGAAGGGTTCTCCCTGATAGTGCCCCAATGCATTAGGTAGTGTTTAGTATCATGATATGTCATGTTGGATTAGGGGTTTACCTGATTCATTTATGTTATTAGTGCAATGTTTTAATTTGTTTCCACATTCCCATGTTATGATAATCATGTTATATCATGCCTTCATGTTCATGTTTCTCTTATGCTCCAATGATATGCTTATTTCATAACATGTATAGTATTCTTCATGTTATGCCGAGTTTTCTACCTTACTAGGCTTTATAGCTCACCCATTTCTTATGTCTTTCCTCAGGATATCCCCAAAAGTGCTAAGTACGAAGGAATGTTGTGATCATGTAAAATAAGTTTTCAATAAAGATTTATATTTCATGTTTTATGTTGTTATGTAATGTTCCTAATACCCAAATACACCAGACCTCATGATTATTTGAGTTTTATTAAGTGTCGTTCTATGAAATAAATTATTTTAAAATATGAAATAAAGATCACGGTTGTTATATCAACACCCAATTCTCCAGGTCGATGTATTTGATTTGTGGGGTATAGACCCATTAGATCCCCTATCCAAATCCTTAAGAAATATAAAAATCATGTTGTGTGTGTATTATATATGTAAATGTTTTTATCTAAATGTTTAAACATTAAATAATACCAAGTTGGTGATGTAGTTCGAATATATAAAATATATATCATTAGTTCACAATTCCCTGATTACTTATTTTTGATCAGGTCACCCACCTAAAAAATTACTTGATGAGGGAACTGATCAATAAGTATAGAGTTTGTTATAACCCTAGAACCACCTATATCCTAAAACCCCATTGTATAATGGATTTATTCAATAAATATAAAAATAAAATCCTAGAAAATAAAGTTAATTTAAACTGAAATGATTACAGAAAGAATCTTATTGATGCACATGTGGCATACATGAGAGTTTATATAACACAAATTTGAATGACTCTATTCAAAATTGTGTATGGGAAGACCAATAATATATCATCAGAGTTTAAATTCTTATCATATTGGATGATGATGAATATAAATATTAATGTGCACTGGGAAAGATCATTATAAAAAACCACCCAAACTAAAACCACTAAGAGAGAATTTTCTGTAAATCCGTTTTTTTATTTTATAAAACCAAATTAATGTTGAGTGGAGACCTAAAAAATACCTTGAAAGACAACTAATTAATGTAAACCCACATATCAAAAAATCAAATGATATATAAAAATTTAAATTTTAAAATTTTAAAATTCAAACAACCTGTTCATCGATCCCAACACCACCTAAATGTCAAATCATTAGAATTAGATGTTATATCTAACTCAAGACTCACCCTCTAAAGAAAAATTCTACCCATTTACTAATGTCATCAGTAAGAACCCACTATAATTTTTACCTTTGAAATGGAAAAAGAATATAAAAACAATCTCCCGAAAAATTTATCCATGTTGATAATTGAATCACCTTCAACACACAAACATTAAGAATTCAAAATATCAAGCCATCATAAAATAGAGTATTTTTTCCTATAAACCTAATATAACATTCCCATGAATCATTTTCATCTGGGAGAAAGTTAATTATATTCAACTCTTGTTTGAAGTTGTTTCTTATTAAGATAATATTGTAATGGTTGATACTGTTTTGGGGTGCATAATGTATTTTCACACTAATCGGTTGAAATATAAAGAGAGAACAAATATTCATAATTGTTAATGGAAAAATTATGAAGAAAAATATAGAACATTTTAAGATGTATGTGTGTTGACACTGAGGTTTCAATACAAATTATAAAGGTATTTCGATCTCTAGACAATAAATTATGTAATAAATGGAAGGTATCCCAAGTATGTTCATTAGTAATGTTTTGGAAATCATTTATATTTTGTTAGTTGTGTTCTATGATTAGACACTCTGGTTAAATTCTCTAACTTCACTATTGTATTCCCAAATACCTATGAATAATATCCAAACTAAATTTTAAATAACTCTGATGGTTTGTGGCACATCTAAAATCCCTCAAATGTAAATAGGTATAGAGGGAGCTCAATAAGTATTATATCATGATGCATCCAATTCATTACTATATTAATTCCATTGATCAAGGTGTGAAATTTATTATAGTCTAACATTAAACTATATTGGATTTTTTATTTTTTATATATTCTATAAAGGAGTTTCTTCTCATCTGGATGATTTTTATGGATTTTATTTTCATCTTGAAAACCCCTACCCATGTCACAACACTTTATCCTCACCTTTGTCCATATATCCCATAGTGTATCATCCCTCTATCTTAGGCACACTATCCACATCCAATGATGGTTTAGGTTCATCCTCTATGGGTTATATTTTGTCTATCACCATTCAAATTTCCCTCTTCCAACCATCCCAACACCAAATCCTTTTCCACTTCTCCTTCAATTTCATTTTTCGATAACCATCACAGCCTATCATCACAGCCTTTCCTTTTCCTTAAAACAACATTTTATTTCTTGTATTTATTTCATACCGACTCCAATTGAACAACTTAAGTAAGGCACACTCAAAACCATAAACAAAAACCCCTCTAATAGAGAGTTCATCTGAATCCATCCCCACACCCAGCAGGTAATGAAAGACTCGATCACATTTTACTTTACTTAAACCCTCCACCAGACCATCCTATGCATCACATTACTCGTATCATTTTTTAGTTGAGGGTGATTATATATAGTGGCCCACCCTTCCCTAAAAAATATTTAGTGAGAAAAATCATTGATATAATCTAGGTAAGACACAAATGAAGCCTATAAGGAAAAAAATGGTTTGATTTTAGATGATGTGGTAGATAAAAATAGATGATGAGTTTATGGAAGTCCTCAAGGATGTGAACAAATATATAATTATTTAGGTACAAGAAGTGGGATTTTAAGAGCTATTTTTGGAGTTCATTTCAACTTTAGTTATTTTCATACTCTATACTATTTTCATGTTGAGATGACTATAGTAAATACTATCTTTGAAAGAATTTGGGGTTTATTTGGCTGTTTATTGTCCTAATTTTGTAGAAATATAGGAATATATTTGTTTTATTATTGAAATCAACAAGGGAAAAACCTAGATGTTATTTTCTAAGCTAGTTTATGATCTAAATAATAATAAGGACCCAAAAACTAAAAATATTATTCCGTTATAATGTTCCTTATTCGGGATTTTCCATTGAGCCTTGGCCCATGCTTGGTTAACCATAGAAGATTTCAAGGGTGTGGTGATCCAGCATGAAGTCCTCTTGTCAAACAAGATCCATGATCTAGTAATTCATATGTGATTCCATTTTTATCTTTACTATAATGGAAGTCAAAGAATTCTTGAGGCACATTGATGGGTTCCTACTTCATTACCCATCTAGACAAACATCTTGGTATTTTAAAGTCATATTAACCCTGTTCATTTTTGGACATCCATCAATTGATATAATTTCATTTAAATTTTATGATGTGGTTGTTGAATAAAATTATATTGATATATCAGTTCCTGGAAAAAAATTTCTTTTAGTGGTCAATAATTTGTATCAGGGTGTCAAAAGCTTCAATACCAACCATTTCTAAATCGTGAATGGGAAATCTACCAAACAATACTAGTTATCTTAACTCACTTACACTGTGCATTTGATATTTCATTACCTCAATACATCTATCTATTTCCTTATTAAGAACCTATAGGTTCTATTTTATAAAAAATGGCTACCATTCCCTAAGAAAATGACACATCTACCTTCCCATCCAAAATAGACCTAACTTGTTCCCCAGACATATTCAAACCATTAGCCTACCCCTAACACTACATCTATATTTATTACTCCCTCATCCCCTTTTTCAACCCTAAATAAAATTATTGATCTAGAAATCTTCGAATTCATTCTTAATTTAGTTGATATTATCGACCCGGTGGCCCATCAGCGATTTAAGAATGAAAACCACTGGTAGGCCAAGGGAAACATTTATGAGGCTATGCAGGGAGTTCCCTTTATTATCATTTCTCTCAAACTAATTGAATAATTTCAAATTTCTAAGACTTTAGATGTTCCGTAGTCTTATATGGTCATTCCCTCTACCCAAATTATTTCCACAAACCCATAAAAGTCTCCTCAAACCCATAACAATGACACATCCAAGAAGAAGCTGACTACTACCAAAGATAACCCTCCTTCTACTCTCGATATTATTTATTCTATTAATATTATTTTTCAACATTAATAGCTCATTCATGTAGAGGAGCTAGGTGAGGATAACAAGGATTTTCCAAAACATTTATTGCTTTGAAATCATTGAATATATTGATATTACATTTTATTAGATAAATATTAGTTTTATGACATTATATTACATGCCAGAACCATAATGGTTTAGTGTATTTTGAAAATTATATACTTAAAAAAATTATACATAAAAGGCCTACAAAATCATCAACTTAGTTCTTCACAACTGTCACCCATCTTAGGTAATCGTACTTAATTCCTCTCTCTATATCCTGGGTAAAAGGAAACATATGAAAGGGTGAGATTAGATTCTTGGTAAGGTTAAATAATGGAGATATCAATTAATGATCATATCTTACAATATCATGAGTATAAGGGTATTAGAACACGATCATAAAATTTTAAATTCTTATCGAACTGTTCATATAATCATGGGTTACAACATAAATCATGGTAGATCATAATATATTAATCATAATGAAAACAAAGAATATGAGTAATGAGAGAATAACATTGGAAGAATATCATTCCATTAAATTGGGTAATAATGTTTGGAATAATAATAATCATATAAATGTTATGTATGGGAAACCCACTATGAAATTCATTACATGTTAGGATTGAGCTAACCACTCATGTACCTTCTTGGATATGGGGAAAACATCATAGGTAACTCTTTTAGACTTGGGATAACTTGATGTGTACCCTTTTTTGGATTGGTATAACCTTCTATGTACCATTTTATGTCATCAAACATTAGTCTTTACATAATTAATCTGAGTAATAAAACTAACCCACCCTTCAAAAAAAACATATTTTATTCATATTTCTTTATAATATCGTGAAAAAGAATTCCATTACCTCAATGTTCAACCCATCAAAAGTAATATGGGTTTAAAAAAAATTATTCATCATAATCATAATCCACCCAAAGAAATGATGAATATGGTAAGATTGGGTCATATACCTAGTAAATAATTAGAAACTTTAAAGGATATTTTTATGGATTAAAACACTAATATAAGATCATTGGTACATTTTATAAGGAAAATAAACGTTTCATTTTCAAAAAAAATATTTAAAATCTAAAACTTTTACAAATAATGTGGAAAAAAGTTCTTTAAATAGTAGCATGGATACCTGTAAATAAATCATAAAATCAAATATTATTTGTGACATCTAGAAAATTCATTCATGTGGTGTATTTTAAGATAAATAATCCATTCATATTTTGGATAAAAAGTCAAAATTTCTTCATTCAAAAAATAGTAAGATGCTTCCTTATAAAAATTTATATAAATTCAAAATAAGAAAAAATAATTCATAAAATCATTTTGGATTGGTAAAAACATTCTTGAAAACATTTTTAAATTTTAGATATGGAGGAAAGTGATTCCCGACCAAAGAGGGAAATAAATTCAGTCTACCATAAAAACAATATTTCAGTCTCTTGAGTAATTAAAGAGGGTAAAAATATATGAAAACGTTTCATCTCTATAAATAAACATAAGATAATAAAATTCATATGATTTTACAGATATAAATCATATACTTTAATAAATATTTTTTTCAGCATAAATAATTGAGGTAAAAAGTGAGATTATAATGTAATACCCATACAACATTGGTATATTTTGATTCATAACCATGATAAAATAAATAACTTCAAATTCAACTATAAATACTTTGAAAATAACGGTATTCATGATACAATATATCCAAATTTCATTAGATACGCATCATAAAATAATATTGGGGTATAACAAGACATATGTCCCAAAGAAGAAATTTTGAAACGATAAAGCATCGCCACTTTGGTAGTTTTCAAATAAAAACATGATTTTTAACCTTACATACCATGAATTAATAATTATAAATGATACAAAAAAATTGAGTGTATATACTCCACAAAAACATAAATAGGTGAATAATGTGAAATATGTCTCAGTGATATGATATTGAGATGAAGAACCCCTACCTCATTTCATGATTTATTTTTAAACACTCTATCATCTTGTATAATAAAATTATTTTTATTATAAATTTATTAAAAATAAAATATATATATACTTATAATTTAATATATTATCTACTTATAACTTTAGACAAACATTTATTAATAAATATATATTAAAATCATAGTTTCTGGGTGTGGACTATTTCTTTTTTCATGTATGTTTCTGTTAAGAACTGATATTCCTTCAACTCGGATAATAGTTCAATCATATAAATAAGTTTAATAATGTTTAATTATCATATTTAATCCTTATATATACATTTATAACCATTAATATAATGTGGTGATGAAAAATTAATTACATCACATCGTGGATATGATAGTCCATACATATGCAGTATTTGATGATTCAACTTTTTTATTGATGGAACGAAAAAAAGTAAATAATAATTTACTAATATATAATAATAATTAGATCATAAAAATCATACATATTAAATAAATTTATCCATTCTACCATCCATGTAAATTATAAATTAAAAAGGAATCACATTTCTTCATAGAGGTGGAAGTCTATATATATGTAAGAGTGATGTTGTCTTTTCCAATGAACTGGGTGGTAAGAAGGTAGATAATATATTATCATAAAATAAGAATAATTATTTAAACAATATCAAATATAAATATAAAATCCATCACATTAACTATCAATGATATATGTTGATGGAAAATGATTCATATCACCCTCTAAATTTGGTAATCCACAAGTTCGCATGAGTGATACTTCCATTTCCCATTTGATAGAGAAGGGGTGGGAAATAGTTAAGAAATACTCCCAATAAAATCTTAGTATATTTATGATATTGTACTAATAATGTTTTTGTGGATAAAATATGTTTAGATAGGTTTTATAAATAAATAAAATTTAACGAATTCAGTTATGATTTATACCACTTCATTAAGCGGTCTCCTTTAGGATATACCATAATACTTGAATGATTGGTCTTAAGAGAATACCATGTGGATTATAATGAAGTTAAGTAATCTATAATGGTTTTTATGAAGTTAATTCATAATATATATGGATCAATTTATTTTAAAAAAAATAGGATAATAGGTTCCCATTTATATGTGAAGGGGGACACATGAACTACTTAAAAGATTTCATTAATATTATGTCACATTCAGATGAAATTTGATAAAATGAAAAAAAATCAAATATAAGATAATTTAAGGTATAAATTTCTTTAAAAAATAAAAATTTGAAAATTTCATGTGTCATTCCTACCCTTATCTCTTAGTTTACCCCCCCCCCTAATAAACCCCTTTTAACCTTAACCTTAAGAACAAAATTTTACTATTTTTATGATTCATTATGGATTAAAATTAAGTTGAACCTAATAAATTATATTAATTATTCTAATTAAAAATATGTAATTCATATCACTAGATTAAATCTCTATAATTCGTATAATTTAATGATAAATAATCTCATAAAATGAAATGAAACCTTATTTTTATAAAAATAAAATTTTAAACATATAAATAAATTTACATCTATTATTTTACTTGTAAAAACCATTAAATGAATGTTAAGATATTTTATTCAATATATAATCTATAAATTACATTAATAATTTTTAATAAATATATATTAATTTAATTTATTAATATAAATACACATTGCATATAGAAAAACTATTCTTTGAAAAAAGTGTTTCCATGTACAAAAATGAACATACATGAAAATAAAGTATAATTTTTATTAATATGTAATTAATGAGATTATTTATAATTAAAATATAATTATATTACTTTATTATCAAATTAATAATTTAATATAATTTTCAATTTAATTTATTTAACGAAAATAATTAACTATTTTACAAAAATTGTTACTCTCCAATATTCACTAAAAACAATATTTATAAAAATATTATAAAATCCCCCTAATATAATATTAAAATTATGATTAAAAAATTATATTAATTAAATAAAATAAAATTTCATAAAATGTTTTAAATTAATGTTCATTCTCAAAATTATTTAAAAATAAATTTTGAAGAAAACATATTTTTGATGTATAAAATGACTTCACTGAAAATTTAGTAATTATCTATTATGAATTAATAAATACATTTTCATTATATAAAACACTAATGAATATTTTTTATAATGTAGTCATTAATATTCATACTTGTCAATTTAATGTCTAGGTTATAATGGTTCTATTTAAATAATTTTATTTTTGTTTTTTATTGTAGTTTACTTAAATCATGGTGTTACATGTGATGAAAACTATTGAGTATATTCTTATTTATAAACAAGATTTATAGGTATTGTATTATCCAACCCATACATAAATTACTTCCTAAATATTTTATCTCTAAAATCATGTGTTTAAATTTTTAAAATACCTACTTTAAAACCTCACATCGTACAATGGGATAGTAAATAATCATTTGAAAATGAGATGTGGGAAACATAAAGGTTACATGGAATAACACATGATCAGACTCTCTGATAATAAGTACTTTAGTAGGAAGTGAAAATAAGGACATGAAGGAGAAATATGATTTCTAAATATTGATAGAGAGTTTCACAAAAAAGTCCTTGAGAATGTTAATGACCACAAAATAATAAGTTAATGTGGGGTAAAAATGATCATCAATTCATAATAAATAAATATAAAATAGAAAAATCGTTTTTAAGGTCAGTTTTCATAAATTTAAAGAATTATATTACCAGGAAAAATGAGAAAATATACTTACTTGATTTATTCAAATCCATAAATTTAATTTCCCTATTTGGTTGATTGTTTCAATTTTTTTCCACCTGCTTTTGTCCTATATTCCAATGATGAATGAAAAATAATGATTTTTCATACCTAATGTAGTAAACTAATATTTTAATAGATCATAAGATCTATTAAAGGATGAAAATTTATTCTCCATTACTCTATTCAGTGACTGAAACCAGAAATATTTATTAAATTCTATGATATTTAATTTGAATAAAATATCAATTGAAATATTAATCTCACATATTTTAATAATAATACCCAAATGTCTATTTAATTAACTCTATAATTTTAAAAATTCCACAAATCCTCATGTATTCTTAACAAGTAATCAAATACAAAAAATTTATAAAAAGGGTAAAAAAATTCCAAATTTCAACTTAACTACCATAACAGGAAAGGGTTTCTCCTACTGTCACATACCAAGCAAATGAATTCCTTAATCAAACTTTCTCTGAAAAAAATATAATTATCAGAATCACCAAAAAATCAATGTAAACTTATAAGATTCTAAAAATCAACCCAGTCATTATTCCTCAAATAAAACCATATGTTGTCCAATATAAGTTATAAATCCGAAAATGAAATAAACATTAACCAAGATAATGTAATCCACCTTTTCATCAAATCATTAATCAATTTAAAGATGCCCAATACTGTCTAATTTAGTTTATCAATATAAATAAATACTTAATTTTTATCTCAGAACATATTCAGGTTCATCTATTTCTCAATCATGCATTTTTTAAAAAAAATCTTAGTTCTATGTCCCTTTTATAGGTTTTTTTCTTTATTCTAAATATACATGAAAATCACTAAATAATTCTTCAGAAAGATCCTTTGATGATTTCTGATTCTTATAATAATAATATCATTGATAAAAAAACATCAACAATATAATTCTATATTCCAAATACATAAACACTTCAATTATTTCACTTTTATGATTGGAATTTCCTAGTCCCTTCCTTAGTCTAGGAGTCAAACCTGGTATTAGGTAATTGAATTGGATAATTCCCAAGTTCCCAACACATAAGATATTGAAAAAATAGTAACTTATGATTTAAATTATTTACCTCCATTAAACTCTTTACTTTTCCATCATAATAACTTGATCTATGTCTTTCTTTTCTAAACCAAAAATAATTTTCCATTCCCTTGTGAAATTTCCATTTATGATTCTTTCCACTTTCTCAACATATGTAATGTTTAATCTTCTTTAATCTATGGTATTTATGAAACTCCATTTTACCCTTATTCGGGTCATCTTGAAACATATATATTTTTAGATTTTTGATCACATATGGAGATATATGGTGGGGTATGATCACACCAATTCACATTCCATGTCCCTTTTCAATTGGTTTCATGTGAGTAAAATAATTAAATAATCTATTAAATCCAACATAAATTTGATTACTTTTTGTTACATCCATTCAATACAACCAAAATATAAAATTTGAGAAATAATTGTCATAGTGATAAACAACATAATTATGAAAATAATTTATAAGATGTCTAAATAATTATGCATTATTTTTAGTCTATGACACCTTAATTATAACCCAGGAATTACATTTATTTTATATTTTCAAATATGTCTTAATTATTCATAAATAAAATTTTAATTAACCCAAGCATATACCCAAGGAGTTCATGGCTTGTCGTATAGTCTTAGGCCCACTCATCATGCACCGATGATGATCGAGTTAATACCCAATCCTTCATATTCATTGATAATACCCATAGGATAATTTGTACGACAACCATATCTAATTTATAGTATAAAAAAGGAATGTATTCACTTTAAAAAAATGGTCATTTATTTACCATATCTTTGGATGTTCTTCTATAATTAGTTATCCCATAAGGGTTCTCAATAATATTTTCTCATCCTAGTCTCTAAAAATAACTAAACCATTCTCAGACACCAAATATTTCAACCCAATAATTGCATAATTAAAAACGATATATTATTATATAAATATTAAATAGATATCATTAAGATCCATGTTGGAACTATAGGGTTTAAGTCTCTTTGGAAACATAAATTCATTTACTACTTGTACATAAAAGACTAAATTATATCCCACATATTTCTTCACAAATAGAACTATTCATATACATATCGTACATAAAACATTTCTTCAAATCATAGAAATAAGGAAACCTAACAAATTGTGAGATAAAAATCTCATTAAAGGTAAATAATGGAGATAAAAATCAATGATTATATTTATGATTATCATGAGCATAATTTTATGAGAAAATGATCTTATCATTTGAAATCCATACCAAAAAATTGATATAATCAAAATTCATGGAATAAATTGTGGTCATTCATAAGACATGAATCATAATGGAATAAAATCACATGATCCATGAGAGTACAACATTGACATATGATCATGTCATAAAATAGTCGCATAATGTTTGGAATAATCATAATCATATAAATCATATATCATGTCTACCCATGAAGATAGTAATCACATGTTAGGATTGTTTTACCCATCTATGTGCATACTTCAGGCATGAGATAACCTTTCATATACCCACTTTTGGGTTTGGGATAGCCTCTTGTGTCCACTCATTTAGTTGGGGGATAACATCTTGTTCACTCTTTGATATTATAAAAAAATTATTCATTTTCCAATGCATTATTGGTATATAATAGACTCAACCATGATATATTCGAAATCCATTCATATAAAATCCATAAGATCCTAAAAATATTTATCATTACATCAATTCATAACCACAAGAAATAAAAATGATTTTCACCAATATTTCACCATCATAATAATCAATAATCAAAATAAAAAATAAATGTTATAATATTAGATCATATTATGATAAATGAATAAGAAACATCAATGGATGTTTTTTTAAAAAAAATTAAAAGATCATTGGATCATTTCATGAGGAAAAAACCCTTTTCATTTTGAAATAACTAATTTAAAATATAGAAATTTTAAAAAATTTAATGAAAATATTTTATTTTACAATATATATTGGAACCTTTAAAGTAATATTTAAATTAAAGAGTAATTATAATGTTAGGAAAAAATATATTCATGTAGTTTATATTATAATGAAGATTCATTTAAACTTTTTAGTAAAAAGTAAAATAAATTATTTGAGAAATGAAAATAATAATACAATTAAATAATTATAGAGAGTAAAAAGTGGGTAAAATGAATTTATAAAAATCAATGTATAATTATAAAAATATTCTTGAAAATATTTTAAATAAAATATGGATATATAATAAAAATATTCTTAACCAAAGATAGAAATAATGTCTCTTTTCATTAAAACACTCGTTCGGTCTCTTGGGTACATAAATAAAGGAAACATAAATGGAGAACATGTAATATATATATATATATATATAAAGACTATTAGAAAATATATATGTTTTTAAGAGATATATCATATAATTTCACCATATGTTATTTATGAATATACAATCTTGGTAAAAATTAGATGGTAACATAAAACCCCTATATCTTTGGTAACTTTTGATTCATATCCACCATAAAAAATAACATTAAAAAACATTAAATTCCATTAAAATATGGATATTAATGATTTATAATATAAAATGACATATAGATGAAACATATAAACTAATATAGGTTTATAACATAAAATGTGTCCCCAAAAATCCATTTTGAGATGATGAACTCTTACCACTTTTGTATTAATGAAATAAGAACCTCGTAGAGTAATTATCTTGAATCACAAATTTAAATACCAATAATTAATAATTTTCTGGGATATAACAAATCAAATCAGTATTATAAACACATAATAAACATAAATAGGCCCATAATATCAAATATGTATCAATGGAAAAATATAGGGATGAAGAACCCTTAACTTTTTTATAATATGATTTGTAAGTGTTATAACCTCTAAAATAATAAATCTATATTTTTTATAATTATTTGAAATAACCATATAATAAATTATAATTTTATATATTATCTATTTCAATACATTTTTATTAACAATTATTTTTTAAAATCATTATTTTTTACTGTTAAGTGTTTTATTTTTTATGTATCTTTTAGTTTGGTTTTTATGGTACCTTCATTTTGATCAAGGTTACATCATATAATAATTTTAATAATTTAAAAAGTATCATATTTGATCATTATATAAACTTTTTTAACCATACATAAAAAATTGTTGACGGAATATTAATTTCTTCACATTGTGGAGATGGTATTTTATATGTACGCATGAGTGGAGTTTCCAATTTTAATAGATGGAATGGAAAAATGGTAAATAGTAATTCACCATTAGAAATTATTATTATCTCACAAATTTAATATATATTAATTTAATATATTCTTATTACCATTCACGTAAATTAAAAATGAAAAATGAATAATTTCTCTTTTTAGAGGTGGTAATACACACATATGCATAAGCGACACTATCATTTACCAACATATAGGGTGGTAAAAAGGTTAATAAGATATCATAATTTCAGAAGTATAATTATGTATTAAATATAATATAAAAAACATTAAATCCATCATAGTTAACAAATGTAAAAATATGGTAATGAAAAAACAATAATATTGTTACATTGTGGTGGTAGTCCATAGGTACACATGAGATGTACTTTCATTTCGCATGTGATGGAGAAGAGAGGGAAAATGGTTTTATCACCATCATAATAAAATCTCAGTATATTAATGAAACTATATTCATAATTTTTTTATGTATTCAACTTGTTTAGATATGGTGTAATATGAAATAAAATTTAAAGTTATCTATTATGATTTAAACCACTTCTTTGAGAGACCTCATTTGGATTACACCTTAATCCTGGACAGATTTGAATTTGGATAAGAAAAATGGTCTATGATAAACGGAATAAATCTAGTAAGGTACTAAATTATATATGTTTTCATCTATGAGGATTAAATTCTCTAAATAATTTAGGAGAATAGGTTCCCATATATAAGTGAGGAGAAGGATACATATGTAATTACATTAAAGATTTCAATAATATAAGGTAAATTTCCTGATAAAGTAGAAAAAATAGACAATTAATTGAATAATAGATAATAAATGGTTTAAATATCATTAAAAACAATTAGTAATGATAGTTTTTAATTCCCACCCCTAACACATTGTTTACCCCCCAATAAACTCGTTTTATCCCAAACTATGGTAACAAAATTATATTATTCTTACTATTCTTTATAACAAAAAAATAAGATAAAAATATTAAATTATATTAATTATGATTATTAAAAATATTTAATCCATCTTAATCGAATCAATTTCTATAAGTGGTATAATTTAATTTTAAATAAGCATGAAAAATGCAGTGAAACCCCATTTTTTTAGAAAAAATTTAATTTTTGGCATAAAATTGAACTTAAATCCATTCTATTCCATAGAAAAAACAGTAAAATAAATTTTAAAAAATTTTGTTTAATATTTAATGTATAAATTTATTTATAAACATTAATAAATTTATAATAATTAAATTTATTAACATATAAACACATTGCGTGCATAAAAATAGTTTTTAGAAGAATGTGTTTTCATGCCTAAAAATGAACTTATACAAAAAATAATGTATAATTTTGATTCATCTGTAATAAATTAGATTATTTATAATAAAATAATGATTTTATTACATTAATATCAAAATAAAAACATAATGTGACTTTTAAATTTCATCATTTAAGGAAAATAAATGACATTTTAAAAAAATAGGTATTTTTCACTATTCACTAAAAGATAAATATTTTAAGAAAATTCCTAAAAATTCACCATAAGATACTATTTACATTATTATTTTTAAAAATATATTAATATCCCAAAATAAAATTTCTAAAATTGGTATAAATTAATTATAATTTTAATGAACAAAATGAAATAATCCCATATTGAAGATAACATCTTTTCGAAGCATAAAATGAATTTACTAGAAATTGTGTACCTATATATTATATTTTAAAAAATATATTAAATTTTTAAACCATTTACATATATTTTTAATAATTTGTTTATTACAATTAATACCTTCTAATTTAACATCAAATTTATAATGGTCAAATTAAAATAATATTTTTTTATTTTATATCATAATTTCCATAAAGATTTGTGTTTCATGTTGAGAAATATATTGAGCATATTATTATTTTAAACTAAATTTTTGTAGTTTTATAAAAGTACTAAGAGCTTCACCCTCTATATCTTATTATTTTAAAATATTTATTTTTTCATGACAATTTGTACCCTTTTTCTTTTGATCTCATTATATATATATACTCAATTATTTAACTATATATATTGATAAAATGGAATTTCATTCCTTCATATGAACAAATATTGTATTATCATTGAACCCCCAATTTACCATGTTTCGGAGGTTTATTTTTTCCGAATCACTCATTTTTTAGAGTTGAAAAAAATAAAGTATCCACCACAGTCTATCTTTAAATGGGAAAAAATTTCTTTGGGATGTTTTATTTTCCCTCATAACTTTAATTTTTTCCCTCACAGAATCATTTTACCATTTATATCATATGAAATTGATTCAAATATTATTAACAGTATTTGAACTTAGGGGTGGGGGGATTCTTGAGCTCACACAGTGCCATACTAGAGTTTAGTCTTGTCTTTATTTGTCTATGATAAATTTCTCTTTGGATTCATGTTATTGGATTGAAAATAATAGAAAAACCATGGAATTAGAAGATAATATTTGAGGTGTGATTATTTTAAAAATAAAATTGCTATTTACTGTTAGGTAGAATTTAGTATTATTTTTGAATTTATCATTGATATTTTGTTTCAATTTTATGAAGTTATTAATAATTGATTAATTACATAAATTTATGTCTTGAGTGATTCCTTAAATTTTTTATTTTATATTCCTCTGAGTATCTACGATCCACTTTTTCATATTCTTTTATGTACACTATTTCTAAATAGATCAAGAGCCACAAGCCCCTACTTTATCTTTATTACTATCTTATAAAAACAATATGATTTTAAACCAAATTTAAATAACAAAGGTCATCCATTGATTTATATCAATCCCATGTCATATTAAATCATATTACACACTAATAATTTTTGAAACAAATTGATACCATTAAATACCTTGTATAAATCCAAATTACAAGCTTAATAATACTTTTTACCCATATTCTTGAGTAAGAATTTCATGATTTTTCTATTGGAGGTTTAAAAGAGGCAGTTGGGTGTTTTATGATGTAATTTTTAGACAATCCCACAAATAAGTGTGGGGGTATTTTTGATAACCTTCGAAGTATTTTTTTACTATTGAATTTGTATATAACTCATCACTTTTTAATAAAACAAATGGGAAAAATGTGAAAAACTGAATACCAAAGATTTACCAATGACCTAAAAAGCAATCCCCCATCTTATAATAACTATAACAAAAATAATATATAATATATTAATGGAGGTTAATAATTTTCATTCATGGTTTAACATAAAATGGTGTAAGGTTGAACCTTACACTATTTAATTAGAAATATTCTAAAAGTAGAAAAAATTTGAGAATAATAGAGGGGCAGTCAATTATCTTCATTGAACATTCAAATTAAGACATTTTTCATTACGAGAAGGGGTTGGAGGTATTTCTTATTAGAGGAAATCTAAATAGGAATGTTTTTTTTTATTTTTCACAACCTTTAATACCATTCATTGTGATTTAATATGATATCCCCCTTTTTTCAATCTTTGAGTTAAATATTTACATTTTAATCAATCTTCCTTAAGTCTTGAAATCATTAGAACCATAATTACAAAGTCCTCATGATATGTTTTACTTGATATCTAAGTATAGGTGTGGTTTATTTAAATTATATTGATATAGTGTGTGCACTTTATTTTGAGTACAAATCTATATCATATGATCTTGAGTGATGAGTGAAAAAATTTAGTGAATATAAATCGCAACATGGAATGGATTCTTAAGTAATGGCTACTAAATGAGGACATAGATGAAGATAAATTAGAATATAATGCTATTTATGAATCCTGAAATGAATCATATAAGGAGTGACTAATTGAGAGTTAATTATTTCTAGTTAATTTTTTACTCTATTAAATTTTTTTGATCAAATTTTTCATTTTTGGATGATCAATAAATTTTGGAATTTGTATTGAGATATTTATTTCTAGAGGACAGGTATTTTTCCATGTTTGGAAGAATTTTATAATTTTAATTCATGTACTATATTTATTGTCTTTATCAATGATTCATGATCCTAATTTTGAATAATATGGTGTTTTTTTTATTTTGTGAAGTTTTGAGGTTCGGTAGGGTTGGTGGGATCTTACAGGATATTTAAAGAAACTTCTGGTGATTATCAACATGAACCCTCCCATTGTATTACAAGTGGTTGAATACATAATTTTAATGGGGGAACCTAATAATTGAGTCAATGACCATGAATCTTTGTTCCATGAAAGAATCTAGGTAGATGTCCTAGATAATGTCTAATAGGGATTCATGTTTCGACACATGGTTTGTAGTGGCCCAATGAAATTTGAGGACAAATGGATAAGACCTATGGTCCAAGGGGGTCGATACATCAACTAACACGTAGTCCGGAGTTGATTTATCCCAAAGTTCTGTCTCAATAATAGGAACTCAACGCGACAGACATCGCGTCAATCGGACGCCCGGTCTAAGAGTTATTGGATTTTCCGTCCTAGGGGCCTGGTTGGTTTTAAAATCAAAACCAACCTAACCATATCCAAACCTCAAGTGGAGTAATCCAAAAGGTTCGTCTCACTAAGAGGAAACCAACAAAGTCGACGGCACGTCAATCAGATGTCCGGAGCTCATGTTATAAGCGTTTCCGCTCTGAGGGCCCAGTTGGATTTGTGTTAGAACCAACCCGGCCATACCCAATGTTCTCCGAAACCTTGAGTGTAATATATCAAAACGACCGTCTCAATCCAAGAATCACATCGTAATTTACAGTGCTTCAATCGGAGGTTTGTATCCCTAGTTACGGGCGTTTGAACGTACCTGTCCGATTTAGGGGGGTTTGGGCCCAGACCGACCCGGCACATAACCCCCTGGGTCGGCCCGAACCGGGTTGACCCGACCCGGGTCTGGGTTCGGCCCATTTGGGTGCTACCCGGACCGGCCGGCGTGGCCCAAGCCAGCCGGCGCGGCCCAGCCCAGCGTGCACGGCCCGGCGCGGGCGGCCCGACAATGCGCTGGCGGCCCAGCCCAGTGCGGCCGGTCCGTCCTTGGCGGCTCAGCGCTGGCCGAGCGGGGCCGCTCGACACTGGACGAGCAGACATGGAAAGGGGGGGGGGGGTCTGCCCCGACTTTTCGTAATGGCGACCCCCACGTGGGGGCCCGCCCCTTTGCCGGCCGCCCGAGGTTACAAACCTTCGGCCCTTCCTGAATCGGGCCGGCCGTGATGGCCGGCCGGTGAGCCGCCGCGGGACCCCCTGCAGGTCCCACCTTCCCTTGCGTCGGCGGCCGGATTGCCGGACGCCCTTCCCTACACCTCCACGACCTTTGTCCAACCGGCGTGGCGTGATGGCACCGCGCCGCTCCACCGTGGCCCGCCCCTGCCGCTGCCCTCCATGGTTCTCCGGCGCGGCGCGATGGCGCTGCACCCCTCCGTCGCATTCCTCCTCATTCCGGCGTGGTGCCTTTGCACCGCGATGCCTTCGTTAGAGCCGTAACGAGTAAACCAACAAAGGGTGAGGAGGGTCTGCCATGTTAATGCGGTCCGGACCCCTCCCGTTAATTCAATAACAAGCGGCTAAAGAATTTAACGTTGGATGGAAAAAGAATATTCATGAACACAAAACCAAACCCCTACCCCAAGAAGATGTCGTACAAAGATCGTCACAGAAAAACGGCGATGTGAGGGTGGTTCAAAGACGGCATTGGTGAGCATCCAAGAAGAGGATGTTGTCTCACACCGGCTGCAGAGAAGGGAGAGATCGTCATGTCGTCTCTCCTTGGTGCTCCGACGTTCTTTGCGTTCTTCAACGAGGAGGAAGATGTTCTTCATGACTGCAAGAGTTCCCTCCTATATTCCACAAGACAAAAAATCCACCCAAAATAAAATAATACCTTGTCTTATTTTATTCACACACACACATTCCAACATTAATTTTAAATTCAAAGATCTCATTCAATTAATTAACTTAATTGAAGAGTATTTAACAATCCAATTAATTGTGAGAGTTGACATGTCATTAAATTGGGGGAGTGGGTGAGTTACAAAATAAATTACAAGAGGGTTGTTAAAATGAATTGAAGGGGTGGGGCTCGTGTGGGCCTCATTTAACTAATATCCTAACAAGTGGAGATAAGATGTAGTGGGTCCCACTCCAACATCCATGCATAGTTTATAACTACTTAGAATAGAAATAATAATTGTACACAAATTTTTATTTCACTCTTCTGTTAACCCATTAATTCAATAACCCCACCTGAGCAAACACAACTCTAGAAAAGGTGTTCCTAAGAAATTACCGGCATTGCGGTTCCATCGGTGCCCTCAGATTTGATTCTGAGAACTGGTTCAAAAGTTAGGAAACCCCTCTCGTTCCTTCACTAAACGTACACGATCTAAACATAGGAAAATGATTTCGGGAACACTGGGCCTCGGAATCAGGTTCCGTTAGAAACTATGTACTCGTAAAATCCCAAAGAAATTATGAAAAAAAAATTCCTTGAAATTTACGGGTCTTTACATTACTCCCACTTCTAGGATTTACGTCCCAGTAAAGATACATCACAAACTGGGGGAATAAATGTGGGTACTTTGCACGTATATGAGCCTCCCTCTCCCAAGTTATCTCCTATAGGTTCCCGTGATGCCACCAGATGTGCACTAGAGGAATAGACCGCCCACGTAGGACATGCTCCTATCGATCCTCGATCTCCACCGGGACCTCTACAAAAGTTTTTCCGTCATCAATGTCCATCTCCCCATGGTCGATGATATGCATCGGGTCATGCACGTATCTCCTCAGCTAAGATACGTGGAAGACGTCATGCACCCGGTGCATCTGAGGTGGTAGAGCCAGTCGATAAGCCACCTCACCTATCTTGCTGAGAACTTGGAATGGTCCAATGAAGCGCAGAGATAACTTGCCGCCCCGGACAAATATTTGTAATCCACGTCGAGGTGAGACCCGCAAGAAAACGTGGTCTCCATCCTCGAACTCTAGTGGTCTCCGCCTCCTATCAGCATAACACTTCTATCAGCTCTGAGCTGTCCTCATCTTCTCCTGGATGACCTGGACCTTTTCTGTCGTGGCCTGGACCATTTCAGGTCCCAAAAGTGCTGACTCCCAGGGTCTGTCCAGCACAGAGGTGACATGCATGGTTGTCCATAAAATGCCTCGTTTGGTGTCATCCTGATGGTGGAGTGGTTGTTGTTGTTGTACGCAAACTATACCAAGGGTAGGTGATCATCCCAGCTACGACCAAAGTCAAGGAAATATGCACGGAGCATGTCCTCGAGAGTCTGAATGGTCCTCTACCTCTGACCATCCGTCTGAGGGTGAAAGGCATTGCTCAGGCTTAGCTGTGTCCTGAATGCCTCCTGCAACCCCTTCCAAAGCCGGGAAGTAAAGCGAACATCGTGATCAGAGACGATAGATGATGGAACACCATGAAGCCATACGATCTCTTGAATGTAGAGGCGTCCCAAGATCTCCACTGAGCCCTGCTCTCTAATGGGTAAGAAGTGGGCCGACAAGGTGAGTCGGTCGAAAATCACCCAAATGGATTCGTGACCACTGGAAGTACGTGGAAGTCCAGTCACGAAATCCATAGATATACCATCCCACTTCCACTCTAGGACCGCAAAGGGTTGTACCAAGCCTTCTGGTACCTTGTTCTCCACCTTCACCTACTGGCAGGTGAGGCATTGAGATATGAACTCTGCTACAACCTTTGTCAAACCCAGCCACTAGTGATTTCGTCTGATATCCTGGTACCTCTTGCCACTCTTGGATGTACCGCTAAAGGGGAGGTGTGAAACTCTTTCATCATCTCCTCCTATAAAGCAACTAGTACCATGGTACGTCCTCTGAAAAGGACGACATGCTCTCCTCCAATAGAGAATCCATCAGGTGCATGTCCTGAGGATATCTGTGCACGCCGCGTCTCACAATCAACATCCCCGCGATGTGCCTCTATGACCCACTATAGTAGTGGAGGAGTGGCTATGAGTGACTGAAGAAAGGTTGCTCCATCTCCATCCACGAAGGATATTTGCAAAGAGGCTAGCTGTTCTATCACCTCCCCAAGTAGCTGAATGTCCGTCCTCCTGCTGAGTGCATCGGCTACTACGTTCCCCTTTCCAGGAGTATAGAATATCTCAAAGTCATAGTTATGGAGGAACTAGATCCATCACCGCTGTCTCAAGGTCATGTCCTTTTGCGAGAAGATGTACCTGAGACTTTGGTGATCATAGTAGACTGTAAACCACTCGCCAATCAGATAGTGCCGCCACATCATCAGAGCGAAGACCACTGCTGCTAACTCCAGGTCATGGGTAGCGTAGTTCTGCTAGTGCTACCTCAACTATCGTGATACATAGGCGATCACGAACCACTCTTGCATCAGTACACACCCGAGGCTGGTCCCTGATGCATCTCATTAGACTACGTACCCTACTCCCGCCTCTGGTAGCCTCTAGATAGGTGCACTGGTCAATCTCTATCTCAGCTTATGGAAGCTCTGCTGACATCTATCTGACCACACTAAGGGTTTCGCCTTCTTCATCAACGCTGATAGTGGTTCCGCAACTCCGGAGAAGTCTGGCACAAACCTCTGGTAGAACCCAGCCAAACCTAGGAAGCTTCGCACCTCCATCACGCCCCTGGGTGGATCCCAAGCTAGCACTGCCACGATCTTCACAAGATGCACTGCAACTCCCACCTTAGAGATGACGTGTCCCAAGAAGTGGACCTCACATATCCAAAACTGACACTTTGAGATCTTACCATAAAGATGGCGCTCTCAGAGTGTGTCCATAACAAACTGCAAGTGGTAGGCGTGCTCCTCCTCAGTGGTCGAGTATATCAATATGTCGTCGACTAAGACCACGAAAAATCAGTCAAGGTAAGGCTAAAATATCCTGTTCATGAGGCCCATGAACACTGTTGGAGCATTGGATACACCGAATGGCATAACAACGAACTCATAGTGGCTATACCGACATCTGAAGGTCGTCTTATGCATATCCTCGTCTAGAACTCTGAGCTGATGATTGCATAACCTAAGGCCTATTTTCGAGAACCACCGTGCTCCCTTGAGCTGATCGAAGATGTTGTTAATTCTTGGCAGCAGATACTTGTTCTTCAATGTCACATGGTTCAGGTGACGATAGTCGACACACAGTCGCAAGCTCCCGTCCACATTATTGGCGAACAAAATCGGGGAAGCCCAGGGTGAAACACTGGGTTAGATAAATCCCTTGCCCTGCAAGTCCTCCAGCTGTACCCGTAGCTCTCGAAGCTCAGCGGGAGCCATCTGATATGCTGGAGTGGATATTGGGGCTGTCCTAGGGTACATGTCACTATAAAAGTCTACCTCTCTGTGATGAGGTAGTCCTGGAACGTCATCAGAAAAAAAGTCTGCATACTGATCCACCACTACAAGAAAACTCAGACTCTGCACGTCAACTGCTCATAGAATGAGGCTAGCCAACTGATAAGTGATCGGTTGTCCTCTCCCTTGCGTGAGTCCATCCTGCGCTGCAAGGGCTCCATTCTCGCCGGTGAAGGTGAACCTGTTCCATCAGTGCAAACACACTGCACCTCGCACCGAATATAGTCGATCTGAGAATGGACTGTAGATAACCAATCCATGCCAATGATGACATCTTAAGGCCTTGATGCCACTACAAGAAGATCCCAGCAGAATATCTCCCTTCCTAGAGTAAGCTCACACTGCTGGCACCAGTGCGTAATCGTCGAGTCTTCTTCAGTAGGAGTCTCTAGCTATAAGGATCAAGCCAACGGCTCCGTCGAAATCTCCGATCTCTGAACAAGGGCAGCAGTAATGAAAGAATGACTCGCTCCTATGTCTATAAGAACTAAATCAAGGGTAATGTAGAAACAGATAGTACCTCGAATCTTCTCTGGTGCACCGTGGTCATAGGCCTCCGCTGGCTGAAGCTAAGCCTGCCTCTGCCCACCAGCTCCCTGTGGTCGGGGCGGACCTCCTGGTGGTGGTGGTGGTAAAGCCTCAAAGCGTCGCCCACCACCTACTACTCAGCCAGCTCCTCTGCCTTATCCTCATGCTCCCTTCATACCACCACGGTCGACCCTCTGCCTCTGCCTAGGTGGTCCTTCAATCATCTACTGCTCCTCTGCATGGCGGGTCGGGAAGTCACGAGCCATGTGGCCCTGCCCACCGCATGCATAGCACTGTCTGCTCCTCGGAAGGCTAGATCTACGTCGTGTGCCCCGCACCTCTTAGACAGTGTCCTGAGGTCGTCTAACTCACGTTCTGGTCGTCCTGGACCCCTGGGACATCCGTCGATTGCCACCTGCAGAAGACTCAGCTACATGCCACCCTGCGGTAGGTCTCGCTACTGGTGTAGGCTCAGCAATAAGGCTCTCTATGACATGGGATCTCTCTAGTACTCCTGCCTTCGTCGGAATGCTGAGGGAGATCATCGATGCCCTTATCTCATGCCTCAGTCCCTGCTCGAAGGCCCAGGCCCGGAAGAATGTGTCCCATACCATGTCTGTCGAATAGAGTGAGAGATCAGTAAATCTCGCCGAGTACTGGGCTACTGTCATGTTGCCCTGCCGCAGCTGTAGTAGCTCCTAAATGCGCATCGCACGGTGGGTGGCTGGGAAAATCTCTTAGAAGAAGAGGCTCTCAAAGTCCACCCAAAGGAGATATTCCTCGTCGTGCACCTGGATTATTATGCTCCACCAATTTTCTGTTTCCGCGTGCAGGAGACTCGCTGCAAGGATCACCATGAGGCCATCTGGTGTCCCCACTAACCTGAATACTCGAAAAACAGCCTCCAGCCAATCCTCAGCTTCCTGAAGGTCTATCTCCCTGCGGAACCTGGGTGGTCACTGATGCTGATGCTCATGCAGTGCACTAAGGTGATGTTCACTCTCAGCGGCTGAGGCTGGTGGAATCAGTGGCTCGGCGGGAGAGGTACCGCTGGTGCCTCTGCTGAAAAAGGGCCCTACACCTAGGACTCATCACTCGGTGGGATGTCATCTCACACAAAGACCGTAACCCTACCTGGCTGTCGTAGTGGGGACATCCTGAAAAGAAACAGGTGCGCCACAGTCAATACAGTATACCTGGTGAGCTGACACAGAGTAATCACAAAGAAAAAACTTGAAACACACATGCAATCAGTGTTTTCGTGCACTTTGTCGGAAATCAGATGTCAGGGTCCTGGTGTACGGACACGTCGGCTACCGCACCAACACATGACTCCTTGGACTGATAACCATAATCAATACCCTTAACAAAATTTCTTCACATCGAAGAAAGATCAGAGTCCTGAGTTCTGCGGTATAACCGAACTCCTCTGATACCAATTTGTCATGACCCGTCCTCGGGACCCATACCGTGACTACCCCAAGCCCGCCTTCCATAGGCCAGGGGCTAGCGACTAGCACCAAAGGTGTAAATCCAGATAAAAAGGGAAGGCATGGCCTTTATAAAGTAAACAAACACCATAGAAGAAGAAAGATGAAATAAAAACTAAGTAAACTGGGTATAACTGTATGTGATGGAATGTAAATGGGCCAGAATACAAACCCAACTGAAGTAAAGTACAACTGAAAAGGAAGTACAACAACTGAAAAGTAAAGCAGCAATGTCAAGCCTTCCACTAGAAATCCCACCTGAAGGGTGGGTACAGATAGCCTCCCCAGCTCCTCGGGTCAGTCGTCTGCTCCGTGTACGTCCCGCCTAGTGGTCCGCCTCCAGGAACCGACTTTCTCCACAAGCCTCAACCACGATCAGCGTTTTCCGTCGTCTGCATCTAACACAACATAGTTCGTGCATAGCCCGTGGAGGGATGAGTATACGCTACTCAGTAGGGACCCCGAGACCCTTGAAGGTCTCCCAGAATCCACAAAGGATACTCCACAAAGGAACGATACAATCAAAAAGTAACAACCAAATCTACTTAGGTATATTCCCATACATATACCAATGTCATCAATTCTAGTTCGGCTCCAACATCCGAACCCATGTTCTATCTAGTCTACACAGGAGAGCACAATCCAATCCACACAGAATAACACAACCCAATACACTTAGGAAAGCAAGTCAATCATATCTAAGATAATGATTGAAAAGTCAAGACTTATCTCCCAAAGGTATACTTCTTCGTAAGATGATAGAGATGATCAGACATAGCCACTGATTCATCTAAGCTATCAGACCCACGTAGGATACAAGACCAGCTAAGCTGTCGGACCCACAAAGGATACAAGACCAGCTACTCTGCCGGACCCACGTTGGATACAAGTACATAGTCAAATACTGTCGGAACCATGTAGGATACAAGAACATTAGTCACATACTTCCGGACCCAAAAAGGATACAAGAACAATAGTCATTGTTTTCGAACCCATGGAGGATTCCAGTACGGTCGTCGTCGCTGCTGAACCCACGGAGGATTTCAATACAGTCATCATCGTCGTCACAGTCGCAGCCAGCACTAGGGTTCCCGCACACAGCATTATCGATTCCGGGAGGGTTCGCTCCATGATACAAGGGGGTCGATACATCAATTGTCACGTATCCTTGATGTATCCCAATGTTCCGTCTCAACAACAGGAACTCAACGCGAATGACAGCGCGTCAATCAGACGCCTGGTCTGAGAGTTATTGGCTTTTCCGTCCTAGGGGCCCGGTTGGTTTTTAAGTCAAAACCAACCCGACCGTACACCAACTACATTGAAACCTCAAGTGGAGTAAGCCAAAAGGTCCGTCTCACTAAGAAGAAACCAAAAGAGTCGACTGCACGTCAATCGAACGTCCAGAGCTCAAGTTATAAGTGTTTCCGCTCCGAGGGCCTAGTTGGTTTCGTGTTCGAACCAACCCAGCCGTACCCAAAGTCCTCCGAAACCTTGACTGTAATATATCAAAACGACCGTCTCGATCCAAGGATCACATCGCAGCTGACAGTGCATCAATCGGATGTTCGTAGCCCTAGTTACGGGATTTTGAATGAACCTGTCCGATTTAGGGGGGTTTGGGCGCAGACCGACCCGACACAGAACCCCATAGGTCGGCCCGACCCGGGTCCGGGTCCGGCCCACTAGGGCGCGGCTTGACCCAGCCCCGCCAGTGCGGCCCAGCCCAGCCGGAGCGGCCCACCCAGGCGCGGGCGTCATGTCCCGGCAGGGGCGGCCCGGCCTGTGCGGCTCGGCACTGGCCGAGCGGGGCGGCTCAGAAATGGTCGAGCGGACGTAGAAGGGGGGGGGGGGGGGGGCGCTGCCCCCCTCATTTTGTAATGGCGGCCCCCACCTAGGGGCCCGCCCCTTTTCCAGCCACCGGGTGTTAGAAACCCCCGAGCCTTCTCGATTCCGGTCGGCCGTGATGACCGACCGGTGAGCCACCGCGAGACCCCCCTTGGGTCCCACCATCCCTTGCACCGGTGGCCGGATTTCGGACCGCCCTTCCCTGCACTGCCCCGGCCTTAGGTCGTGGGGTTTGTCCGACCGGTGCGGACCTATGGCGCCTCACCCCTCCGCCGCAGCCCGCCCCGACCGCGGCCCTCCATGGTTTTCCGGCATGGCGCGACGGTGCCACGCCCCTCCGCCGGGTTCCTCCTTGTTTCCGCATGGTTCCGTTGCACCGTGCTGCCTTTGTTCGAGCTACAACGAGTACAACAACAAGGGGGGGGGGGGTCGTCCGTGATCATGCGGTCAGGCCCCCTCCCATTAATTCGATAACAAGCGGCTGAAGAATTTAATGTTGGATGGGAAAAGAATATTCACGAACACAAAACCAAACCCGTCCCTCAAGTAGATGTCATACAAATATCATCGCAGAAAAATGGTGTCGCGAGGGTTGTTCGAAGATGGCATTGGTGAGCGTCCAAGAAGCGGATGTCGTCTCACTCCGGTTACAGAGAAAGGACAGATCGGCACATCGTCTCTTCTTGGTGCTCCGGCGTTCTTCGCGTTCTTCAACGAGGAAGAATATGTTCTTCAAGACCGCAAGAGTTCTCTCCTCTATTCCACAAAACGAAAAATCCACCAAAAATAAAATAAGACCACGATTTATTTTATTCACACACACACATGCCAACATTAATTTGAAATTCAAAGATCCCATTCAATTAATTATCTTAATTGAAGAGTATTTAACAATCCAATTAATTGCGAGAGTTGACATGTCATTAAATTGGGGGAATGGGTGAGTTACGAAATAAATTTCAAGAGGGAGATTAAAAGGAATTAAAGGGGTGGGGCTCATGTGGGCCCCACATCACTAATATCCTACCATGTGGAGTTAGGATGCACTGGGTCCCACTCCAACTTCCATGCATAGGTTATAACTACATAGAATAGAAATAAAAATTATAGCACAAATTTTTATTTCACTCTTCAGTTAACCCATTTATTTAATAACCTCACCCGAGAAAACGCAACTCAATAAAAGGTGTTCCTAAGCAATTACCGGTGCTGCGGTTCCATCGGTGCCCTCAGATTTCGATTATGAGCACCGGTTCAAAAGTTAGGAAAACCGTCTCGTTCATTCACTAAATGTACCTGATCTAAACTTCAGAAAATGATTTCGGGCACACCGGGCCTCAGATCAGGTGCCGTCATAAACTGCGTACTCATAAAATCCCAAATAAATTAAGAAAAAAAATCCTTGAAATTTACGGGTCTATACAAAATCCATAGAGATGATACCTGACCATTTAGAGACTGTGACAGGAAGGAGGGCCAAGTTGGCTTCTTAGAGGCTACAAGGTTTAGAGAAGCCTTGGAGGGAAATTTGGGTATGATCTAGACAGACTAATGATATGTTAAGGAAGGAAATTCTGGATATGTTTGTGGATTACATCTATACAGATATACTGAGACAGGATAAGGATTCAGAATTTATGTATTTGAACCAAGGAATCATGTCCATAATGGAATACGATAAATGTTTTACATATTTACAGCGTTTTACTCTAGTTTTCGTAGAAAATGAGGATTTTTCTGAAAAACAATTTTAGGATGGACTTAGGAGTGAAATTAAGTCCTATGTGAATATATTTAGGTTTAATAAATTCTCATAGGTGTTTAATAAGACTCTCATTTTATATGGGAATCCTAAGGAGGCTTCTAATAATATATAGGTAGTTGTCACTGGACGATCAGAGAGTGTTCTGTCAGAGAGCATGAATCGTCGTTATGAGAATCTTGATCAGGTTAGTGGAAATCGTGGTGGATAGCCCAGAGGGACAGTTTCAATAGATCATACTCATGTGATTTTCCACAAGTGCAGTTAGCAGGGACACTATCTTGCGAATTGTCCTTGACCACCAGTATAGTGCTATTATTGTGGAAAGATGGGGCACCTACAGAAGCTCTGCAAGACGCTGTGGCAGGTTGGTGCTGAGGGAGTAGTTTCTCAGATACAGTGTGTGGGAAGATGAGATTCTACACCACATAGGTCTAGTAGTTGGAATTATACTAGTAGAGATGGTAGATGCAATGGATTTGGAGCTTTAGGGTATAATCATCCGTATGAGGAGAGTGGGCTACTTAGGCGAGTCAGACGACACCATAGGGAAGAAGGGATGGATAGTTACATGTAGTGAAACCTATAGTTGTGGAGAGTTAAGCTATTCCATTGATATTTAGTGGTATTATTCTATTAATTTCTACTTTATTTACTACCTTGTTTGATTTTGGTGTCTCTCATTCCTTTATATATTCAAATCCTGTAAATGGATTGAGCCTAGAGGTGGAGTTCATAAGCTGGGTGATGAATATTAATACACTATTAAGAACACGGTGTAGGGATAAAAATTTATACATGGGATGTTATCTAGAGATCAAAGAGTATCATTTTTATTGGGATATATATGCCCTTAATATAATGGTCTTCGACTTGATTATGGGTTTGGACTGGCTAGTTGCATACTGAGCCCACATAGATTGTTACAATAGGAGAGTGACCTTTGTATCTTCTTAGGGTGACTGGTATGTTCATTGTGGAGAATGGGATATCCATTAAAGATGACCTGGGATAATTACTCTTCAACTGGGAGAGCTCACAGCCTAAGTTTCTAGTCTTTTTCTAGATGATGGGAGTGGTAGGCAATACATCCTTCCACTTGTAGTAAAACAGTTTCAGGATGTCTTTCCTAAAGACTTTTCAGGGTTTCCACCTAGAAGATATGTGGAATCCACTATTAAACTCATGCCATGGGATGATCCGATATCTATTCCACCTTACATAATGGAACCGACTGAGATTCAAGAGCTCAAAATGCAGTTTTAGGAAATAGAGGATAAATTGTTTATCCATCCAAGTACGTCACCCTGAGGATCACATGTTTTTATTTTTGCAAAGAATAAATATGTGAGTTTATATTTGTGTTTTTATTATAAAAATTTGAATAAAATGAGCATGATGGATGGATATCACCTTATACATATCGATGATCTATTTGACTAGCTCAAGAGGGATTGTGTGTTCTCAAATATCAATATGAGATTAGGGCATCATCAAGTGAGTGTTCGGACTTATGATATATCAATAACTTCTTTTAGGAGCTGGTATGACCTTTATGAGTTTGTTGTAATGCTATTTAGGTTGACAAGTGATCCATTAGTGTTTATTTCCATGATGAACATGATCTTTCATATGTACTCAGATCAGTTTTTGGTTGTGTTTGTGGACAACATCTTGGTGTACTCTAAGAATCATGATGATCATGCCAAAAATCATGACATCAACACGGATACCCTGAGAGAGCATCGACTATATGCCATGCTATCTAAATGTCGGTTTTGGATTGACACGTTACATTTTTTGGGTCACATAATCTTAGAATAAAGTGTGGTAGTGGACCCAAAAAAAGTGCAGGTCGTGGTTTCATGGGTGCATCCCAAGAATGTTTTTGATATTTCAATATTTTTAGGATAATCTTTTTATTTCAAGTGGTTCATCAAAGACATTTCTCGATTTGAATCACCACCTTCAATTTTGAAAAAGAATGGGATAAAGTTTTATTGGACAAAAGAATACAACAATGACTTCGAGGAGTTGAAGAAGTGCTTGAAATAGGAAAAAATTTTAATCTTACATGAGTCACGTGAGGATTACACGATGTATTTTGACACTTCTAGGATTGGACTCGGAGATGTGTTGATGCAAGGGGATCTAGTTGTTGCTTATTGGTCTCGGAAGTAGAGGAATGATGAACAGAAGTACCCAACGCATGACCTCGAGTTGGAAGTTGTAGTTTATGCTCTTATTTGATGGATTCAATGTCTTTTTGGTGAAAAGTTTATAGTTTTATGGATCACAAAATAATGAGGTATATCTTTTCAGAGTGCAACTTGAATCTTCGGCATCGGATAAGGGTAGAATATATGTTGTCCTTTGATTTTGAGCTCGAATATACACCCACAAAGGAAAAGTTGTGTGGTTGGTGCATTGAGGAGTAAAACAAAGACTCGTTTGGTACACGAGTCGAGTACAGAGTGTAAGATAATGAAATTTCTTGTAGAAATGCATGAGGTAGATGGGGAGAGCCAGGAGAGGATGACTCCCATTTCTATAGAAGTGGATTCTACACTTTTGAGAAGGGTAATGGATAGGTAGTATGAGGATTCAGAGTGTTTAGACCTAAGTGAAAACCTTGAAGTTGGGGAGACACCTTCAAACTAGATAATAGACGAGGATGAGATCATTTAGGTAAAAAATTAGGGTGTTGTTCCAACAAATAAGTCAAAGGAACTGATGTAATAATTTCATGATTCAAATTGGGTGGTACATCCTAGGGTGAAAAAAATGTACCATGACCAATGAGGATAGTTTTGGTGTCAAAGCATGAAAAAGGATATATTAGGGTTCATAACTAAATGTTTCACCTATAAGAAGGTGAAGGTAGAGCATTAACGACCTGGAGGCCTATTGCAACTGTTACCTATTCAGAATTGGAAGTGGGATGACGTGACTATGGATTTCATATTAGGACTTCTGAAGAAACATAGGAAGTATGAGGTTATTCGGTACATTGTGGATCGACTAAAGAAGGTATCACACTTCATTCCAATCAGGGAAACCTTTATAGTAGAACGGTTTGGAGAAATTTATGTATGAGAGATAGTTCATTTTCATGGGGTGCCCTGGAATTTATTTTCAGATCATGATTCATGCTTTATTTCATGCTTCTGGATGGGATTACAGAAGGAACATGGTAAATAGGTTCGTTTATCTACAGAATTACTCCAATAGAAAGATGGGAAGTTTGATCGTACCATATAGGAATTAGAGGATGAGTTTTGAGGTTGTACTCTTGACATTGGTGGTTCATGGTAGAAGCACTTCTGTTTAGTTGAGTTCACCTGTAACAATAGTTATAAGAAAACTGCATAGATGGAAATATATGTGCCACTTTATGGAATACATTGTAGTTCACCACTATGTTTGTTAGAGGCGGGTGAACCAGAGATGTTGGGACCAAGTCACTTTCAGGAGACATTAGAGTAGGTGCAGTTGATTTGGAAACGTATGGCTATGGATTAGAGTAAGAAAAAGTCATATGCTGATAGACAGAGATGACCCCTAGAGTTTACATAGGGTTATCACGTATTCTTTCTGGTGTCACCTAGATTGAGTCACCATAGGATACGGAGGAAGGGAAAGATGGAACACATGTTTATAGGACCGTTTGAGGTGCTGGAGATAATCGGACCATCGCGTACCATTTAGCCCTTACAAAAAACATTAGTGTTATGCATGATGATTTTCATGTGTCACAACTATGGCGGTATCACCCAGACCCTTATCATGTGATTTATGTGGAAGAGGTTGATCTTTAGATAGATGAATCCTTTGAGGAGCATCTAATATGTGTTTTAGGTCGCAGTGAGAATGTGTTACAGGGAAAGATTTTGTTGTTAGTTCATGTGTTATGGAAACATGGAAGTGTTCAAGAGTAAACATGGGAATGAGAAGCTGACATGAGGGCTTAATGGACTAATCTTTTTGGCTTGGAATCATAGAGAGAAGTTTGGGAGTGCAGATCGAGGATGAGCTGTTATTAGGTGGGGAGATTGTAATATCTCGTACTTTTCAGGAGAAACCTCAGGATCGTTTTCATGTACTTTTTAAATCTTTTAAGTATCTTTGGGTTAGGTTATGATCTAGGGTATTTTTGGGTTAATGTTTTATGAAATTGGAGAAGACGTTGGTTGTTTTCAGTTTGTGCGTGATTTGCACAAACTCTGCACAAGCTGACCATGTAGACAGTGGAGGTCGGCACGGTTGGTTCATTGTTTTCCTAACCATGTGCCATCAAGTCATGCGTCCAGTAGAAGACCACACAGTTGGTGCACGGTTTTCCCTAACCATGCGCCTCTTCCTAGGAAACCATGAATGCATGATTTTTTATTCTGAAAATCCATTTTAAACCCTCATGAACTCCCAAGACTCCCATAATTCAACATTGGATTGGTTTTGACAAATTATAGGGGTTCCAAAATCCTTATAAAGGGATTCCAATGTGATCTAAACACCGTTATTTGAGATAGAAAGCCCAGATTGAAGATCCTCTAACTTCCTGGTAAGTGGATTTCATCTCATTGATTCTCCAGTTCTTTCCTCTATCTGTCCATGATCATTTGGTTGAATATATCCATCGTTTTCGTGGATCTAAACCTATGTGTTGAGATATAGATCTAGTATTGTTGATATTGATCTATATTTGAAAGATCTTGAGGCCTTTTATCTTAATTTTGGTTTAGGGATTTAGATCTGAAGCTTGATCGATGATATGGTGCCTGTCAGATTTTTGGGATTTCTGTTGGGCTAACTTCTATCAATAAACTGAGGTTGGTGGTCTAACATAAACTCCCATAGTCATTATTTTGATATGTGTATATGAGTAATGAATTTCCAGATTCTCATAATAATTGATATCTTAAATTTGAGTAATTAGGAAAGAATAATTGAATTGAGTTTCCTTAGTGGTTAATTGATAATTGAATCATGGAAAAAACAAAGGGGTGTTTCCCAATTTTGTTTTTTTTGAGATTGATTATGTATGGAGATATTGTCTTTGAGATATTGAATTCATTGTGTTAAGATAATTAATTTTGAGAATTAATTATGTTCTATGAATTTGACCAAAGATAATTAATTAGTATAATTAATTATGTTCCAAGATGTTGATCAATGATAATTAATTTTCAGAATTAATTATGAAAATTTGAGATTCGATATGGGTAATTAATTGTGAAGAATTAATTATGAAATAAGAATTGTATTTATTGATTAATTAATTAATGGATTATGTGCTTAGTCAATTGTTGAGTTAACTAATGGCCTTTTAAATGTTTAACTGATTGTTGGATTAATAATGGAATTATGTGGAAATTACTATGAAGTAATGAATGATTAAATGGATGCAATATTTGTAGTGCTATACATGGCTTTCTAGACCAAATAGAAGTTGGGACTTGGACATGGCGTTCCTCCCCAACAGTTATCCAAACATGAGATTATGGGGGGCTATGCAAGATGACCTAAACCGAATGAGATATAGAGTGATAGGCATGGTGACCTACACTTAGTGATATTTGGGGTGCGAGGTATGATGACCTACACCAATTGAATGATAATAATGAATGATGATTCAAATGAGAATGTGGTGGTAGACATGATGTTCAACACCAAGTGAATGATAATAATGAATGATGATTCAAATTGGAATCATGAATTCAAATTGGGCCTAATGTGATGATTAACGATTAAATTAAAATGTGATGATTGTTTAAATTATGAAATTTATTAATTACTCCATAGAACTTGATGCACTATCCTTTGACTGGACTCATTTTAGACATCATTGCTAGTAGCCTGCTGAGTTTTTCTTAAACCCTATCTGGGCTACCTGATTAGAACCCGAATAGAATTTGTTGTAGTAGGAAAGGATAAGGGAAAGGCCCTGGGATAAGTCGCTCTTTGGGATTGGATCATGAGAGAGGGAACCAGACGTGGTTTGGGACCCGCATGGGAGTTTTTGTGTATTTAACTTTAGTTTCATAGTAGACACTTGACACATTCATTATTATATCATGTAATACCTTCAAATAGAGTATTGTATTTCTAGTTTTTGGCTATCATATGACATCTTATTATTCTGGTTATTTACACACTACCACACATGGTTATTGTTGTTTGTTTCCATAGGTGTTTCATTTTAATAAAAGAGGGTATAGTCTCCCTAATCCAGACTTACCGGACCCTCATTTCCAGTCGACACCCTTTGGAATACACAGAGGCACACTTGAGGGCATGTTTCCAACTGGCTATGGAGACCGTTAAGTGGCTCCTGGGTCGGGATGTCACAACCCGATACCTTGGTGTTGTGATGTATTTTTTCAATAGTTAAAGAGAATGATATCTTAGGAGATTCTTCAAATATCACATTTTTTTATCTTCATGTGAGATTGATGTTTAAAAAGAGAAGTAATTTTCTATATAGTGAATCCATTGATCACAATGTGGAGAGTTAAACGGATGAATTAAATAATATATTTCCTCATTCTTTTTTTACATTTATACATTTTCCCCTAGATAATATTTGTGGTATAAATAACAAACGTAGATGAAATTTTTGGGGGACACTTTAACTAGTGTTTTCTTTATTTTATATGTTCATTGATTTTATCTTAAATCCATGTTAATCAATTCGTATTTTTTTATTAATTCTAGTATTTTATTTTCATTCCTTATTGTTTTTCTTATTGATTTTCATTTTTATTTTCTTAAATTTATCTCTAAAATTTATTCTCCATGTACAAAGAAACATATTTTTTATTCATGGATAAATAGCTTAACTAGTACGGGATCAAGACCAAATTGGTGATTTGACTAATTAATTCACTCAACTCAGTCATGTATATATTTTGGTTAGGAATTATTTTTGAAAGTAAATCTAATATTATTAATTTTCATGAAACTGACCAAGAGAAGTGTAATGGGAAGAAGCACTAACTAATTGACCAAATTAGAGTTATGAATAATGTATTATATTTTTCTTCTTCTTTAATAGTTAAACATAATTCATTTATGTAAACTAATTTCTCAAGACTCATGGATTTTCATTAGATATGGCTGAATAAGATAACTTGTCCATAAAAGTTTAGTAAATTTAATATGACATTTTGGCCAACTCAATTCGACCAATCCATGAATAAAATAAGTGATATTTAATTATAAAAACCCATTGACATTGATCCCCAACACATTCATTAATAAAATGAAAATTTAATTACTATTTTTATTAGTTTAAACCCTCATGATTCAAGAAAACAATTTGGTAACATAACTTTAAAGATTTATAATCCAATCTTCTCAGCGTTTTGGGATTAGGACTTATAGTGTCTTTACTAGTGTTTTGTGATTTTGGTTTTTTATCTAATGTTATAAATTTATAAATGGGATTAAGGTCATTTAAATTAATGACATGTGTATCCTAGTAAGAGATTGATTATAACTCCATGAGTTTTTCTGAATTATTTTTTCCAATAAACTAAATTTCATTGATGGCCTATATTGCATGCTAGAACAAGTTATGCTTGCATTGTTCATAACATTAAGCTAAGCATCCAAAAAACACAACACATCGATTATATTTTGGTATACACAACACTATGTTTGTCTTGGTTTACACACAATGTTGAGTTCCTTCAATATCTTATGTTGCATGCAAGACTGATTTTTAATAAACTATAATATATATTTAATATTATTTTTAAAATATTCTTATAGATATCCATTATTCATTGAAATTTTCTTTATGAAAAGGATTAAAAATTTTTTAAAAAAAATGCAAGGTTATATTTTTAAAAATAATTCTTTGGTGACCAGTTAATTAGAAATTAATGTAAGAACTATTTGAAAATAAAAAAAATCCTTTTTTGAATAACTATCTTTTTATGTACAAACACATTTTATCTCAATAAGTTAAACAAAAAAATATTGATTATTTTTTTCTATAAAATTTATATATTCAATATTCAATAAACAAATTACATTCATCCAATATATTTTATTAGTATAAAATAATAAGAAGTCAAATTTTATGAAAAAAATGTATTTTTCAAAAAGGTGGTGTTACGTCCATTTAATGGTGCACTTACCTTAAAACCAATTTTTGAACCTTGAATAAATTTTCTTTGAATAAATAAACATTATTTATGAAATTATAATTTCCAAATTATGTTAGGATAAATTTTTAATATATTTCAACAAAGTTTCATTTTAAGATAAATAGTGAGAAATACTGATTTTAAATTGAAAACTGTAATTTTTTGAAACTTATTTTTATAGATAAATTATATTTTAATTTTTTTAATATAATTTTTTTTAATTATAAATATTATAATATAATTAATTTTATTTTAATAAGTTTCACATTGAAAGTGATAATAAAAACCTTTTGGACTTTTGAGTATTTTCACTTAAAAACACCTTTGTCTTATCCCGTCTGCAGGATTAATTTTAAATTAATATCATTCACTTATATTATAAAAATATATAAAATTTTGTTCCATGTTTATAATCATAGTAATTTTTAATTTCAAATAATTCCAACTTAATTTTTTACCAAAATGATTAGTGAAAACAGCTAAAATTAATTACAGTGATTAATAGAAAAACATATTATCTAAGACACTAAACATTAACAAAAAGAGGGGATGAAATAAAAACATGTAAAAACCCAATGGATGGAAATATTTAAAACATATAACCTATTTTATAAAAAATAGTTCATCATTGGAGGCACATGAGGTTAGGTAGACCTCCCGTTTTTTTTACCTTTTTGGTATTTACAAGAATTACACTCCTCTTCCACTATAAAATAACACTCACTCTCCCCACTTATTTACACCTCTCAATTTCTTTGTTTATTACAATACATATAAAAGAAAATTAATAATTTCTCTTATATAAAACTAGAAGCATAAATTTTGGAATTGAGATAACCAATGATGTTATTTGGTGAAAACCAAATAGAGTTACTTAAAGAAGAGGTTGCATTCATCAACGTGCATTTTCATTTTGATTCCTTCTACACCCCCTTCAATTCTTATTATAAAACTATTATATAGTAACATTAGTATAAAAAATATACTTATATGTTTTTATGTTACTTTTATGACCTAAAACATCCCAAACATTCATCAAATGATATATGAAGTCATCATTCCCGTGTACGACAGACTACAGCCTCACTAACCAATGTCATTTATTCTTTCATTACCACCATTCATGGGTTTAGATAATTATGTAAATTATATATATATATATATATATATTATATTTATGATATTTACAACATTTTAATGATTATTTATTTATTATATAACACACACCTTCATTTTTTCCATTTTTTTGATTATATGATCACATCGTTCATGTGTACGGCAGACTACCACCTAGTGAGGCGGTGTGATTCATTCATGATTTACATGGAATGTATTAAGTATGATTTTAATATATATATATAATATATATATATATGATATAATAATTCTAATTTAATTATTTTATATATAAAAAAAAATTATATTTCATTTACTTTTCATTCATTCAATATGACAAGAAAATGGAAATAACGTTCATGCACACGTATGACCTACCTTCTCCACGATTTGTGTATTTCATTTCCTATTTATATATTTTATTGATTATTATAAATACATATATAATTAATATATATTTTATTTATATCATTTTTTACATTCTATAAATTTGTAAATAATTATCAATAAAAGGGTACCAAAAATACTAAGTCGGATTATATATGAAAAATAAGACGTTTATTAACTGAAACGTAACTTTATTGTGTAATTTTTAATAATATTATATTATAAATTCATAATAATTTCATATATATATATATATTTCTATATGGTATATTTATAATAAACGTTTATTTATTATACAAGAGTGTTGATTGTGTACGAACGATGTGAAGACTTACAGTAAGGGGATTTCTAGTCTCACTTTTATATTTGTGGGACTTATTCAATATTCACAACTAGTTTATTTACTATGGTTTATATATTTTAATATTAAATTTTATACAGTGAATGTTATTTTTTAAATGATATTAAAATATTAAATTGATTTTATTTTATCATAAATATTATTATTAAAAAAGGTACACGAGTAGTATGAGATTTATGTCTCACATTTTATTGTTGTGAGACACTTGATATATTCAACACATATTTCTTATATATGGTATATATAATACCTATTAATGGACTTAAATATTATTCTAATTAATATCTTAGATATTTAGATATACATTTTAGGATCTATATTTCATGGGTTTAAGGTTTCAAGGTTACTAAAATGGTAAGATAATTTTGCCTCAAATTTTATTCTTAGAGAATTATGTTATGTTATGCTCCTATATTATTTTTTGAGGTATATATAATTCCCTTTTAATATGTTATATCATGAATATGAAAATTTTAATGATATTTTAAGCTTCATGTAATGTTATTTGTTCATGTGTATTTTTATTCAATGTTTCTAAACTATTATGTTTTTGTTGAAACAATCTCATCGTTTATCGATATTGATTGTGATTATACTTAAATTGAAGAAATTTTATGATACATATCTCAATAATTCTAATTAAATTTATTATACTATATTAATTAATTATATCTTAAATTAATGGCACCATTTATCCACCCATTGGCAATTAACTAAATAAGATAATGTTTTTAATAATGTCTGGCCTTATTTCTCACTTCAGTCAGGAATTTGTTTTATTCAACAACCATGTTTTATTATGAAATTTTTTTTTCAAGTTATCTCTTATGATAATTTTCATGTAAAAGGATATCAAACATATTTTATGTTTTAAAAATTGTATAAAGTGGTTTTTATAATCTCTCTTTACTATTTTTTTAAGGTTATTTTCAAAGAAAAATATTTCAAAATGTTTAATGATTAAAAAAATAATTTTAAAAGGGGAAATTATTTTTTCACAATAAATGTTTTAAATGAATTATAAATCTAATTTCTTATGTTTTCCAATATTTTTTCAATTAAAATTATTTTGAATATATTTTATTCCCTAAAATGAGTTTTAAAGAAATGTTATTTTCCTTAAGAAATGATCCATGTGATCCTTCAAAATCTTACATCATCTAAGATGATATTCATCAATATTGTTTTGGATTTACTTGTGGAATGGTCAATATAATAAATTATTATTATTTTTTTAAATAGTTTATGATTATTATGGAATGTTTTTTTCAAAACAAATTTCTCTTCCATTGGTTATATCATGATAAAAAGCTTATGAAAGCCACTTCCTTTTATGGGTTATACTATAATTATGAAACCTATATATTTTATATAGGTTATAATATGATGAAATATTTATCATACCCATTTAATTTCATGGGTTATGATCTGATGTTTATAAAACCCATATCTTTTTATAAGCCATGATATGTTGAATGCTTTATTATCTCGTGGAATGTGAATGTATGATTGAATTATGTGATGGGTGGTACTTATATATCTCTTCAATGAATTGGGTAATGATGGATAATACATGATTATATATTTTATGTGTGAACATTATTACATGTTTACAATTATATGTGTGAACCTAATTACATTTTTACAACGTTATACATGAATCTAATTACATGTTTGAATTGTTATGCATGAACCTAATTATATTTTCACAATGTTATGCATAAGCTTGATTACATATTCACAATATTTTCCATGAACCTTATTACATATTGACAATGTTATGTGTAATCCTAATTATATATTTATAATGTTATGCATGGACCTTTCTTCCATTTTCATAATGATATCAGTGGACCTGGTTTCATATTCATAAGTCTAGGAAAGGGCCTGATTCCATGTCCCCAACTTAATGAGTGAATCTGTTTCTATTTATACAAATTAACAATGTTATAATATGATGTGTATTCTAAAATCCTATGTCTAATGACAATGTTATTCTCTCATGACTCATTTTATTTTTTATTTCCATATTATTCATGTCTTGTGAACTCCTAATATTTTTTCCATGATTTCTATTTATGATAGTTCATATGAAGGATATGGTTTTTCAATGTCATGCCCATACTACCATACCTTAATGATTATTTTATGCTTAATTATATTCCTTTATTACCATTACTGAGCATTTGGGATCACCATTTCTTATGTTTTCTTTCCCCATGTTATAAAGAATGATTTTACGTAGGATTACTAAATGGTATGATATTTATGGGAATATGTGAAGATCATTCACTAAGTTAGAAGACACATTTAGAATATTTCAAATACAGTAAACTATTATAGACCACTGGCTTGTACTTTTATAACTTTTTGAATATTCATTTAAAATTATTCAATATCTATGTATGATAATTCTAGGTCATATAGTTAGTATCAAAAGAAATGTTTAGTCAACCACTAGAAACTCGGATGATAAAAATTTAGTGAGATCCCTAGGGATATTTCTAATGATATGTCTAGGGATGTATATAAGGATAAGTCTAAGAATATGTTGAAGAATAGGAAAATGTCTTGGAATTTTGGTAAATTATAGAGTGAGTGGATTATTATAAATACATATATGTCTAGATACTACAAGTGGATGTGGATCTGGCATAGATTCATATAGTGATAAAAACCTCAAAACACTATGTTGAGGTAGACTCAATCAGGAAGTAGTGAATGAATAGAGTCTTTACTACCCACCTGGTTTGAACCTCCTAAACAATATTCTTTGGAAGTTCACTAATTCTTTATGAACCATCATGAAATATTTAAATAGAATATGGCTATGAATGAACTAGGTTAAACCTAATGTGTCATAAATAAAAAATTGTTTCATATTTTGGATATATTATGAGTGATTTTTCATGATTATGTGGTTCCCCATGATGATAAATATCTCTTAAACTATGATTTATTATTTTATTAAATGAATGTAACCTAGAATAACCATGTTAATGAGAAATTCAAAGGTTAATGTAGGGATTTTATTCTTGATTAACTGAATGTAATTGGATATTTAATGAGAAACCTCATTATTACGACCATAAAACCTTATCAATCAGTGAATCATGCTGAGCTACCAATTTACCAAAGGAGGGAACAAAGTTTTCCTGAATACTTCGTCAAGAAACATCCACCATATTTTAAGGGAATGGACGATCTAATAGTTGATGAATAATGGATCAGTGCCACTGAAAAGATATTTTACATTCTATATTGTTCAAAACTTGAAAAAGTTATTTTGTCCACCTATCAAATGGAAGTTGAAATGATTTAATAGTGGACCCTTATTTAGAATACATGGAAACCTGATAAAATTGAATCCATGGATTAGGATGAGATTAATAATTTATTTTTTAGGAATCAATATACTCTTAATATTTATATGAAATGGTAGATTTGAGTTTCCCTTCAATATCACGGTTTTACATAAAAATGAATATGGATTTTAAAGGAAAATATAACAACCATAGAGAGAATAATATGAGCTTACAATTATGCTCAAAGTATAGGTATGAACACTTAGGGAATTGTATTAATCGAAATAATAAATTTTATAAGTTGGGAAAGGATGATTATTGATTAGATGAATAATAAAGTTATAGAAAAATGTTATCTAATGGTGTGAATAATGAGAAATATTCTAAAAATTCACCTCCCACACAATAGTGTATCAATTATAAAGAGTCTGGGAATTATTCAAAAAAGTGCCCAAAACTGAGGTTTAATAATGTTAATCAAATCCAACAACCTCTAAAGACAAATTAGAAATTTAAATCTTAAGAAATCAAAATCTAGGAAGTGAATCATGATAATAAGGTTACTCTATTATGGGGAATTTCAAATGGGATTATTTTAAAATAACGTCTTTTAAAATAAATTTGTTCATACTTTAGTGGAACTTTATATGGTTTTAAGAATTGATTATCTCTCTCTTCATGGATTATGAAATAATGAGATCACACTGATATTCTACCAGTGGAAGGATGAACTCCATCTTATAACAGAAAAAATTTATAAGATAAGATCCTATTTAAGGAAAAAAAAGGTATCTTATCTGTTGGAATCATGATTTTTTTCAAAAAGGATTTATGATAAGACAGTTTATTAAAATGTTTCAAGAGAATACATGATAACAGTATTCAAATGTTTATTATATTGATGTTAAGAGATAATATATGATATATGGGGGATAAATGTTAATCTAATTTTGATAAATTTAGTGACCTTCTTTCAAAATATTTGGATTTTCATCCTTCATAAGGGTTAAAACGTTAACAATTTATGAAATGGTTTATGTTGAAATTTAAATGTTGTTTTAGAGACCAAAATATTATTTTTCCTTACAAAGATTTATTCATATTGGATAACATATGCTAACTATTTTTCATTAATGATAACTGAATATTTATCGAATGACATTTCATTCTACCTATGGACCATATGATCAGTTGTTTCTAGAAGGATAAAAAAATTCACCTTAATTTATTGGAGTAAGAGAAGATGTTTAAATTGATCAAGGAACAACCAAAGGGTGATATTGTGTATATGAAATGGAATGAAATGAATTAAGTATATCTCCTCATGAAAATTCATCCACTTTAGGAAATTGATCATGAATAAGAAATGTTTTCCTAGTACCTTCATTTCTGATGTCTCAAATGGTCCCTTAAATCATCACAAATTTATGGATTTCTGATCATTAATTATCTATAGATCACCCAATTTATTATAATCAGTTATTATTATCACTCTCTATAACTATTTATAGATTTCATCCATTTCCAAATAATCTCTTCCCACCTATTTTCTCATATGTGGAAACCTCATTATGGCTGCTTTGGGTAACCATTATGTTTCCAACATTCATTTCATAAAGGAAGTTTTATTATTAATTTTTATGATGTGGGTTTATATTAATGGAATATTCAAGTATTAAAACTTTTATGAACAAAATGAATTTCATGGGATAAATTTATTTTCATGGGGGTAGAATGTAAAACCGTGAGTTTTTATGAATTATTATTTTTTGAATAAATAATTTTTTTTAATGGCTTGAATTGCATGTTACTCCTTATAATGATTTATTTATATTAAATAGAATGTTTTTTCCATGATACAAACAAAACCTATATTATCTTTTGGCACATTCAACAATATGTTTGGATTGCGTTAGACACAATGTTGAGTTCTTTAGATAGCTTGTGTTATAAGCAAGACCTGGTTCTACTGGATTACATTATATAATAAACATTATTTTTTTAAAAAAATTATGATTATCACCTAGAGGTGGGAATTTGGGTAAATAAAAGGAATAAATAAAATATGAAAATATAGTTTATTACTGTTTATAAAAATAATTCTTTTAAAACCAATTAATTATAAATGAAAGTAAGAACTATTTGAAAATAATGAATTTCTTTTTCATAAGAACTCTCTTTCTATGTACAAATACATTTTATCCCAATAAATTAAACAATATTTCTTTGATTAATATTTATATTAAAAAATTTATATTATTTATTTAATCATATTTTTTAAATTCAACCAACATATTTGATCAATATAAGATAATAATAAATCCAATTTTATTAATTAAAATGTGTTTTTTTAAAATATAATTTTATCGCCTTTTAATGGTGCACATACATTAAAACGAATTTTTAAAACTTTTATAAATTATATTTGACAAAATATGATTTATTTTTTAAATAGTAATTTAGAAATTGTATTATGGTGAATTTTTTCTACTTTTCTAGGATGTTTCCTTTTTTGATGAATAGTGAAAAATACTAAATTTTAATTGAAACTTGTCATTTCTTATAATTTATTAATATAGATAAATTATATTTTAAATTGTTTTTAAAGTATATTTAGTTTATTAATAGATATACTAATCCATTTCATGTATTTTAAATCAATTTTATAATGAAATTGGATATAAAAACGTTTCAATCATTTAAGCATTTTCACTTTAAAAACTCATCGTCTCCTCCCCTTAGTGGGATTAATTTTAAATTATTTCATACCAATTTAGTGAATGGAATTTGGAAAATGGGTTAACTATCTTTCATAAGAATAATTTAAAAATTATAATATTTCTAACTTATGTTTTTACCAAAATTATTTTTGGAAACTGTTAAAATTAATTTCAACGATTAAGAGGAAAATGTGTTCACTAAGGGAATAAACATTAAATTAAAGGTCCAAATGACCTATAAACAAGAAAAATCCCAATTTTCTATATATATTTAGACGATATACCCTCTCATATTGATCATTTTTTATTATTGGAGGTACATGAGTTAAGGTAGACCTCCCAATAGTGTTTACCTCTTTGGTATTTACAAGAATGTCACCCCTCCTCCACTATAAAAGGGAACTCACTATCCCCAATTATTCACACATGTGAGTCCCTATTTCCTATCAAATACCTATAATAATATCTTAAAAAACTCCCTCATATAAATCTATAATCTTTACTTTGTTCATAAATCCATCCAAGGAATTACTTTGGTGTAATCCTATAGAATTTACTAGAAGAAGATGTAACATTCATCAACGTTCATTTTTTTATTTCCTTATCCACCAACTTAACTTATTCAAATACCATGATTATATAATAAAATTAGTATCATAAATATATAAATATTATGTTTTATTAATTTTATTACCTACAAATTCACACACTTCTATTAAAATAGAAACATAATCATCGTTCATGGGTATGGAAAACTACCGCATCGCAAACCGATGTTGTTCATTCATCCACTACCACCTTTCAAGGTTGGGAATAATGATTGATATGGTAATAATAAATTTTATATATGATATAAATTAAATATTTATTCTTTTGGATTTATTATATAATACACAGTTTAATGCTTTCCATTTTTTGAGAATACAATATCATCATTCATGTGAATAACAGACTACCACCTCGCGAAGCGATGAAATTCATTCACAATTTTCATAGAATGTATTAATAATGGCCTAATTTGAATGTTATATATATATGAAATATTAATGAAAATTTATTTATAATATATATATATATATATGTCTGTGTGTGTGTTATTTACTTTTCATTCTTTCAATATGACAATAAAATTGAATCCACATTCATGTGTACGTATGGTCTATCGTCCATAGGAATGGTGTATTTCATTTCCTATTTCTGTCATTTTTCAAATTCTATAAATTTTTAATTCATGATTTAAGTAAGGGGATAAAAAATAATAAGTTTGAATATATACGAAAACAAAGTGTTTATGAATTAAAATGTAACTTTAATGTAGAATTATATATAAACGGGTAACATAAAGCCAAAATAAAATAATATATTTCATTATAAATATGAATATTTTTTCATGGTATATGTATAATAAAATTATATTTATTATAAATAAGGTTTTTTTGTTTATTATGGAATTCAATACTTATGTTAAAGTGATTTCTAGTCTCACTATTATTTCTACGTGACTTATTCCATATTCACCACTCATTTCTATTATGTGGAGTATATAATAAACTATGAAATGTTATATCATGAATTTAATTTATTTAATGATATTATAAGATTCAATTTATTTTATTATTTCATGTATCTCATGATTCAAAAGTCACTCAAGTAGTATGATATTTACGTCTTACTTTTTACTTTTTTAAAACACATTTTATATTTACCACATCTTTCTTCTACGTGGTATATATATTACCTGTGAATATACATGATGATTATTATACATAATATTTTTGGTATTTATATATCAATTTTGAGATATCTCTTTCATGGGGTTATAGTTTCAATGTTACCAAAATGATAAGATAAATTTGTCTTACGTTTCCTTCTTTGAGACACATGTTATGTTGTCCACCTATATTATTTTACAAGGTGTATATACAACCCATTTGACATGTTATATCATGAATATATTTTTTTTTATTTTACTATTAATGTAATTTTATTATTTAATGTTCATTTGGATTTAATGTTTCTGAAGTGTTAATAGTTTATTTCAATAATCTCATCATTTAACGAGTTTTTATTATTATGCATCCATTGATGAAATATTATGATTCATCACTCAAGAATTATCATGAATTTTATTCTCATATGTTTATTCATGATATATTAAATTAATAGTACCCATTTTATAATATTTGGTACATAATATAACTATTAAAGTGTTTCTATGAAAATATGACCCTATCTATCCCTTCGGCAATAAATCAATTTTTTTTCAAAAACCATGTTTCATAGTAATATTTTCAAAAAAATTAAATGATATTTTTTTCTCATTTTCATGGAAAATTATTTTTCTAAAAATATGTTTTAAAAAACTAAATGTTTTTCAAATATTCCTTTAAAAATTATCAATGTTATTATAAAATATATAGGGTTTTCAAATTTTTTTTATTATTTAAAAAGAATTTTTCTAAAAAGAATGATATTTTTCTCAAAAAAAAATTTAAATTATTTTTAAATATTACATAATATTTTTTCTATGTTTTTTTATAATAAATTTATTTTTAAAAAAAAATTGTGTGTCTAATGTTTAATTTTATATAAAGGTAATTTTCTTTATGAAATGTTCCAAGTGATCATTCATAATCCTTCCCCATCTAATATGAAATCCATCAATATTGTTTATGATTTTAAAGGCTACGATCTTAGGAAACCATCATTGTTATTTATTTTAGTGGTTTATGATTAATATGACTGTTTTTTACAAAACATGTTTCTCTTTAATGGGTTATAACATAATAAAATTCTTATAAAACATGATTCCTTCCATCACTTATTCTATGATTCTGAAACCTATCTCTTTTCCACTACTTATGATATGATGAAATGTTTATGATACCCATTTCATTTCATGGGTAATTATATGATGTTTGTGAAACCAATATTTTTATGGGTCATGATATGATTAATATTTTATTATATTGTGATACACATATGTATGATTTCATTATGTGATGGGTGGGACCTATATATCACTCCAACACATTGGGTAATAACGGATAACTAATTATTATATATGTTATGTGTGAAAATTATTAGAGGTTCAGCATGTTATGTGTGAAATTGATTACATGTTCACAGTTTAATGTATGGACCTGATTACGTGTTCATAATGTTATGTGTGAACATGATTACTTGTTAAAAATGAGATGCGGGAACCAAATTACATGTTCACAATGTAATGACTGAACCTAGTTAAATGTACACAATGGTATAAGTGAACTGAATTACATGCTCACAAATTTATTTTTGGACTTGTATTTCATTTCCATAATGATATGTGTGGACCTGGTTTCATGTCCATAAGTTTATGAAAGGGCCTTATTTCATGTCCTCAAATTAATGAGTTAACATGTTTCTATTTATACATGTTCACAATGTTATAGGATAATGTGTATGCCACAAACCTATGTCTTATGAAAATGTTATTATCTCATGGATCTTATTTATTTGTTTCCTTTTAAATCAAACCTTATAATGTGAAAATATTTATTCCCTGATTTATTTTTATCATCTTTGATATACAGGGTATGGTTTCCAATTCCATGATCTTGTTCACATACCCTTATTCTTATTCCATGCTTATGTATCTTCCTTGTTTTTTTCTTACTGAGTAACTGAGCTAAACCATTCTTATGTTTCCTTTCCCTAAGTTATAAATAAATTTTTAAGTAGGAGTACTAAATTGGAAGATCATTATGGTAAACTATGAATATATTTCACCAAGTTAAGATATTATTTTCCATGTTTCCAAAGATAATAAACAATTATGGTCCTCAATCATGTACTTTTGTAATGTGATGAATATTCATATAAAAATTTGTAATATATATATATGAGAATCTGGGGTTTCTATATTGATTCCTATTTTTCATCAAGGGCCATTATTCTCGAAAATATAATTTTTAAATTATTATTTTTTTCAATTGTTATTTCAATTTTATCTATTTTACATATTTATTGTTCATTAACAAGGACTCATATGAGATCAATAATGATAATATATGAAGTAATTAATTGAAATAATATGATATCAACTTTATTCTCCCCAGTAAATATTTTCATATAAAAAGGAAAACTTTAATCATAATTATTGATTATTTGACCCCCATTTGTGTCTCATACTCCCAATTTCACTTTTTAATAACATCATTCCTCCAAGGGACCTACATGCGGGAAATAATACATCTATAAATAACCCTCTCTCAATGGTATGTATTCACCACAAACTAATCAAAAATGTTCCATACTAATCTCTTTTAAATTCATGATACATGGTTATTCACATAAATTCCCCTTATGTTTCAAGATATCTAAAACATTGTCCATCTTCCCTAGAAATATCAAACGATATACTATATCACTGAATTTTATCTACATCAAAAATCACCCATTGATTCTTGTAAACATTTCACTTCCCTAACCAAAACTCCTAAAAAATTATGGGGGGGGGACTTTTAATAACTCTTAATGTTTCATCTCAAAATTTAAAAACCTCTACGTTTATTCTACAAAGTGTTTCTAGTAGCATTTAAAAGAGCCAACTCTATAATAACCGATTATAATCAGGAGCCTACCTGAGTATATTATATGTCTAATAATTAATCACCAAGACAACCTCCAATAAGAAAGGGTATTGAGTCCAGATTCAAGGGTGAAATTACATAGTTGGATAGAATTAACCTATAATGAAAAACTTCAATCATAGAAATATAACTAAATATAATATAAAGGGGCACATTTCAAATGAATATAATTATTGAATTATCGTTATAATTTTGAGTATCAATTTATGAATGATAAGAAAACATATAAATCATGAGTTGGTAACAACAACAATAACTTTAATTAAATACTTAGAAAAATTAGACAATGAAGAAATATGTAAACTCAATAATCAATGGATATATCTGCCACATAAAATAACTCTTAGACACCCACAAAACTACATTATCCTCGTCTAATCTAGTATAACATGTAGAAAAAATATTTATGCATCGTACATTGTTCCTATAGTATTAAACTATACAAAATTGTATTGTATAATTTAAATGAAATGATTCAAATTCATAAACATAATTAATAATAGGGGTCAATGGTAATATTTGATAGGTTTCAATGCTACACAAAATTTTATAATTATTGGTTCATCATAAAAACTTAATTCTAATAATAATGAATAGCTTAGGTATCTATTTAGTGAAATTGTCAGACTCATAGTAGTCTAGAACACTTAATTTTCAAAATTTGTCCATTAATGAAACATATTAAATCAAATAATACTATGTTGTTGGATCTTAAACCTATGGTATGATTTGATGGGTATTTAAATTTATGTCTAAAGACTCTTTCTCATTAAAATTTCACTTGTAACATTTTAATTTTTGTATTTATAATACTCTTATAATCGTTATATGACATCAATTAAGTGAATATGTGAGAAAATATCATCACTGAGATAAAATTAATTCCAAAAAAATATAATAAACAAAAGTAGTTTTATATAGAAATTAAAGTCACGACATTATCCCCTCCAATAAAAATTTTCACCCAAAAAGCAGAGACTAAATAAAAATATTGGGGTACTATGCTCACAAATAAATCACACTCTCTCAAGTTATTTTGTTAATTTGTTCATGTCCATATAGTTCTCAAACTAGATAAGTATCCCTCACATGATAAACCATTTCCTTAAGGCCCTGGATTAACACTGAATACATAGTGAACATCATTTCATCATATATATATACACCCTAGTTTATAACGTTAATATGACCATTCACATACCTTATGAGTTATTACACATGGAATATATCATAAAATATCTAAAAATTAGGTAGAGATTATATAAGATAGGATATCAGAACCATATTTATAAATATCTTTAATGGTCTAATGAATCCCAATAAATCTTACTTCCCTGAAGAAATCTTCTAAATCCATATAATAGAGAAACATTTAGGAGAATACAATATCACTCCATAAACTCAATTTTTCTTTTCCATTAGTTTTAATATGTATTCTAGTGGAATTTATCCATATTCATATATATATATATATATCACTATAAAATTCTCTATGATTTTTTATACCATCTCCAGTTAAATTTTCACAATATATCCTTCCATTGTCTAAAAAAGTATAGATATAAATGGTATCCCATATAAAGTCACAAGAAGTGACATAACTATAGTGGATTAGTAGTTTTTATTATATATAAAATCTATGAGAGGTTAGTGATCTTCCTATCCTAATTCAAAATTTTATAAACAAGAATATAACATGTCCTCAAGAACCTATAAAAATTGATATTTCTATTTATACATTTCTAATTGGAATGTAATAAAAAAATATTGTTCATTCACACAGTAAACACGAAAAACATACTGTAATAAAAATGTGAAATGATAATTTCAATCAAAAAATATCATTAAGGGTACTCCATATAGTTTATCAAACTCACTAACATAAATTAATACCAATCTCTACACTAGACATTTCTCCTAGATGGGTAAAAGTGATACGACCATTCAGTCCAATAAAAGATAAAATATAAAATCTCATGAAACATTATTGAATAGAATATCTCTATCATAAAATCCATTTATATATCCTACCAAAACCATTAGGGGACCCTTAGTTGTTGTCTTAATCCTCTAGAAACATGGTTTTTCTCTTTTAACTATAGGCATAAAATACATATTTTTATAAACTCCGAAATAATTCATTTAATTCCTTGAAACCAATGCTTTTTTTAATGTTTTGTTATTTATTCATTACACTAATATATATTATAATATGGGAAGTATAAAAAATAGTCAACACTATTTCATTAATATAAACTATAAATGGAAACATTTATTTAGTATAAGATAATAAAGAATCATATAGGGATACATATGAAATAATTTAAAATGTAGAGTCCATAATTAGGATTATTTTTCTTTAAATTATGAGAGATTATAACACAAAAAAAAAAGAAAATAACAAGTAATAATTTATAATCTCTATTTTCAAATGTTTTAAATTTATTTTTAGCTACAAACATGAAAATATTTAAAAATAGAGGACTCTTAGCTTAGTAGAATTTTAGTATCGGTGACCTCCTGGGAAATGTTTGCATATGGTACATACATAACATGTTACAACCCCACTGAAACCCCACCCATGTTAATAAAAATTCCAAATGTAACTGTATAATCCAACCATTATAGGATAGAGGTTTGTTACTAAAACCAATGGAGAACATAAAAAATGCGTAGTTTTTTCTCATGAATAAAAAATAAGAGAAAACCAACACATAAAACATATAAAGTGAATGAACATAACATAATATAAGGATTCATGAATAAATAATTAAATGTATCCTCATATGTCAATCATAAAAAAATATATATTAAATTTCATAACCCATGATGATTATAATACAAAAACATGGAAAAAATATAATGTTCATAAATGAAAACCAAAAGAAAACTTATTGGAAAACCAATTAGGACTCCTACACCAAGAAACCTTTGATTATTTCTAATTGATCCATAAATATAAATCAAAATCACTTGCTTGATATCTATGATTACTCTTCTAAAATGATAAACAAGTGAACATCCATGGTTACAATAATACAGATGTTCCCATGCAGGGTTGGGTAAAACAAAATTGTAATAATTCACATGTGTTGATAAATGAAAAATAAAATCACACACATGTATAATAATAAATCAATAATAAATCATAATATTTCATTTTGACATCACATATCAATTCCATCCAAGGGAATCAAGGTAAATTATTAACTAAAAGAATGTTTCATCCTCAAATTCTCACTATATATCCTAGGAAAATCTCACACATACTTGATACAAATAAGTAATCATCCAATGGTTAATGTAATTATATAAAATTGTAATTAATCTCACTATAAACAACACCTCTTCAAATATCAAATCATGAAAAGATACAAATGCAAAAATAAATCCCAATCAATCCACATACTAAGACATCAATGAATTTAATAGAATATATAGGAACCATTTTATATGAAAATTAGATAAAGGAATACCAAACCCCATCAATAAGGATGAAATTATAAATATCAATGATTTATTTATTTGAATATTAAAAATATAAGAGATTATTAGAAGATGATTATGCATTGTCATGTGTGCACTAGAAAAAGGAATACAAAATAGTACCAATAATATATGGATAGTAAATTAATTTTGGATTAAAAGTTATATATATTTATATACATGTGTGTGTGTTTATTCATAACACAACAAAAAATCATGAGACAGGTGTTGATTTTCAGTGGGTTTGACGACATTTTAAACCAATGTCAAATGTTTCTATGTTGGTTTTTGTAAACTGCTTCTAATGTTTTCATCAATTATCCACTAGTGTTGTTTTCATCCATTTAGTGGAGGTTCCTGGGAAGTGTGTGAAAAGTTATTTATTGGCGGTTATTTTAATTTTAAGTGTAATTTTTTTCTATCATCAATGTTCAAGTTTTAACAGAAGTTTGAATTTTTATTATAAGAAATAATATATAGCTACGATATCAATGTCCTATAAATATTCTTTTACTATATATAACATCATTTTAAAATGTAATTTTATATATATATTAAAATGATAATATATAAATAAGTTAAATAACAAAGAAAAATACCTAATAGATTAAAATTGTTAAAAATTCCCACTCTTAACCACAAGACCATCAACAAAACACATTTCATTGCCTTAACCACATCAACTATAAATAAAAGAGTATAAAATAAAATATATTTTTCATACAAAAAATTACACTAATTAGAAAATAATAAACCTTAATAAAAAATGAAACCAATGAATTCTAAATATTGTAACGTAATATCCAATCAAATTTAATGAATAAAATATCAAAAACCTAAAATCCCCCACTAAAATCAATAACAAATTTCATATGAAATCAAAATTGATATTATTTATTAATTAAAAAGAAACTATAATAAATCATTGGGTGGAAATCTATGGTTGGACACCCCCTTGATTAATAACTCATAAAAAAAGAAAGAAACAACAAAAAACCACCCCACCACATCTTATTACCAATATCTAGAAATAAATTCACACACAATATAAAAGGAATTGACCTTATAACATTACATAATCCTGATTTTTAGTCAAGAACTCACTTACATTCATATTAATGATTTTTCTAGTTTATGGTTTTAGAGTTTTGGGACATAATACATACATAACATTCAACATTTATACATAGTGTACATCACAAAAATAGTATCTATTTCTTCCAAAATATAAAACTTTTAATATAAAATAAGATTTCCTTGAAAAATATTCATAACATTTAACATGGACACCTTATTTATATTACACATACTTATAAACTATGAAAATCATTTAAATACATCGGATGATCAAAAAAATCTCAGTAAGGGATATTAAAAGAGGAAAAAGAAGTCATTAGTTCATAAACGTATGAATTCATTTTCAAAAAGACATACTTGTCACCCATATATACTTTGTGAAACTTGATACTTCCACGAGATTTCCAAAAAACATAAAGAATACAAATAGGTCTATAATGGTATATTGGGTAATTAATTACTTAGTTTTGAAACCATCATTGATACCTTATGATTTTTAACCCTCACAGCTACCTTATAATGTAACCCTGATAACTACCTTATGGTGTAGCCATCGAAGTTACACATAGAGTAACCATACGATCGACCTCCAAATTACACATACCCAATGAATTGGAGGGAGATATAGGTCCAACCATTATTCATAAAAAACACCCAATAAACACAACATAATAATCAAATAAGAATACTTGTATGAAAATATTCACTCTTAATTTTGTAAAACTAGATGTTTAAAAGATGATTTTATAAGAAAAGTCACTTAAAAATAACATACAATTGATATGGAAATCAATATAAAGAAATTAATATGTGTATAAACTATAAATACACATAATAAAACATAATATAAACAAAAAAAACATCACACAAATGATATTAAAACCACAGAATTAATGAAGTAGGAGGTTAACCCAAATAATGGAAATTAGGTTATGAAATCCATTACCTCAGGTTTTTTCTTACATAAAAATTAAATAAAACTTTTGTATAATGGTTAAAATTGTGTTATTAGTATTTTATAGAAATATTTTCATGTTTATAACACCTAATATGATCATATAATAATATCATTTCACCCTCTAAGTTTCAGTATTTTGTTCTTTTAATTGATTCAGTTGTGTTCTTTTCATGATTTCCATGGTCGGTTTGTATTTGATTTTCTTTTTGTATGGAAATGAAATTATAGAAGTGGAATGAAATTGTATTAATGTGTTTCCATATTATATAATGATATCATAAATAATTTTTTTGTTATATATTATGATGAATAATTAGATAAAACATTAATGATATTAGTTTAGATCATTTTTGGTGGTTCCTCGATAATCAAGAACTTGTTTCATTATATAAATTAATGTTATGTATATAGGTTCATTCCAGAAAATAAAATATGTTACATAATATACATTACATTTTCTTTCAACCCAAAAAATGGTTTTACATAACTTTTTTAAGGAAGTGATGGAAATTATAAACACATCGTGAATGATTTTGGTAAATGAAACATCACGAACGATGTCTTTATAAGATGAGGAGAAGATGATGTGAGTTGGGGAGTGTTTTCCATAAACATGATAACATTGAGAAAATATAATATTATGGAGATTTCATGCCTCATGGATAATGGTAAGAAAATATAGTATAATGAAAAAGGAATTGAAAAGATTACACAAGAATAAGAAAGGGTATTTTTACCTCTTGATATATTCTCCTTGAGATCCCCCTTAAGGCCTTTGGTTTTGGACTTATGATGGGTTCAGAAGATCGTGGATGTTGGAAAGAGCCCTGGGAAGGCGATTGTGCTAAAATTATACAATTCTAAAATCTTGAGAGGTGTGATGGTGGAATTTAATATCCTTAGCCAAACCATAATCCATTTTTTAATTATTATTCAGAATAATTGAATTTATTTCCTTCTCCTGAGACAGGTATACACTATCCATCATCAGGTTATTTTTGAAGGATGTTGTTTCCATTATCATAGGTAACTGAGAATAGTTATTTATACATTTATACTTATTTATCATAACCACAATACAACACCCTCAATCCCTTTAACCCTTCTACTATTCCCTCCTCTGAGGGATGTGTAAACTATTTCGTTCTCTCCATTAATGTTGTCCCAAAAAGCATGTATTTATATATCATCCTCTGACTATGTACAATGATCTCTTTGATTATCAAAGGAATTATTATTCTATTCTGGATTTTGGATACCCTTGATCATCCCTTTTTTCCGAAACTGAACTTTGGGACACTAAATTATCAAATCTATTTCTTATGAGGATTACAATATGGGTCCTTCATGACCACACCTTAAATGTTAAAAGAATCTAGTCTCAATTGCATCTATTAGTTGGGTAGTATGATGAATGTTTCTCTCTTTCTTCTTGTATCCATCATTTAACTCCATCCAATAAAACCAAAACTACCTCATTTGCATCCTCCAATGCTACTTTCTATTGAAACTCTGCATTACCTATTTTTCGTACCCCCTTAAGGTTCTATATAACTTCCCTAAATGTAAAAAAACTTTCAGATGTGTAGGTAATATATGGATCTACTTTTGTTTGGTGATCTCCTTTTCTATCCCAGACAAAATGGGTGATTAGTATCATGCCTAGAAATAAAATTCACAGCTGGCTACATGACCCGTTGAGTTCTAGAATGCACATCCTATGAGTAGATACTTCAATCCATTGACACCCCCAACTAAAATATGTTCATTAGGGACAAAATGAGAGTCAAGAAACACTTTTCCATCACTACTTCCCAAACCAGAAACCAAAATCTGATTAACATTCTCACTCCCCCATCTACACACTTCTAACAAGTTCCCAAATTTCTTTCATGAAAAATATAAATCAAACAGCGACTCTAAAAAAGTTGAATATTTTTAAAAGAATTATTATCTAATAGGAATTAAAATGAACTAAACTAGAAATATTGAAAAATATGCTTCAATATATAATTAAAGTGAAATAGGATGGAGAAATGATCTAGTTCTACTCTTAGAGAAAAGATAATGACCTACTACAAGGATTCCTAACAGTCAAAGAATTGAAATATTTTTAAATAGAAGTGGGGGGGTTCAAGAAATATTACCCAAATAGTCATATTTAGTGCATCAAACTTCATGTGGAATTCATAGTTCCATTAAAAAATGTAGAACTAGAATCTATTGAATATTTGGGTAGTGTTGGAGTAGGCTAACACCAAATCACACTATGATGCAAACATTACCATGATTTTCCTATTTTTCAAGAGACACACTATATCTAGATCTTTAAAACCACATGGTATAAATGTAAATCTATAGAATTAATCAATCAATGGGAAATGTTTCTAGATTCATCCAATCAGTTTCAGATTCACTAGAGATGGGGTATCTGTGAACACCAAGGATGATATCGAAAGATGTGGGTTGCCTTCAAATAAATCTGGGACTTTAGGGATGATCGAGATTGAAGCGATTGAATGAATGAATTTATGGATAGAAAATGGGAGGAAGTAATGGGGTTAAGCTCCCTCAATTGATGATGAAGGGTCCTCCCCCATAGAGGAGAAAGCGGTATACGCAACTGTCATCGTCGTCTAGAACATGGGGTGATTCTGCTATCATAATTCAATTGAATAATAAAATCCATTCCAAATTGATATGTGTTTATATAAATTTATAACACAATAATGAATTTTTAATTGAGTAGATAAGTGTATCAATTTTTTAAACATAAAAATAAAATACTAATTGAAACTGATTATATCAATTATCTCATATCTTGAGTTAATTCAATATTTTTTACAATATACCTAAAGCTATAAAAAATAATCAATATTCTCTATATATAAAATATTATATTAGATTTTAAATGAGTTAATATGTAATAATGAATGTCATAATTATGTGGATGATGTTATTTTATATGGTAAATATAATTACATATTAACATTGATGATGTGATATTCTCAATGATAGAAAGGGAAAGGAGAGATAATGATCAATGTAATGGTATGGGTCAGAGATACATAGGGAGAAAGTGGGTGAGTGTGCAATGGAAAGGTAAAATAGGCTTGATCGATGGAAACAAGGAAAAAGGGGGCTAATGAAACATTAAAATGGTAGGGGTGGGGGCTGTAGAGGGGGAAATGGGAACGAGGTTGACCCTCAGGTCGATGGTGAGGGTGAGAGTGGTGGATAGGGTGAGAGTTGTAGTAGAGGGTACAAGAATCATGATGGAAAGAGGAAGAGTGTGAGGGATGGGGAAGTGGGGAGAGGGATCTGGGATCAGGGGAAGAAGTGAATTTACATTCAATTTAGTTAATACATAGAGGTTGTTTTTAAAAACCAAAAGAAAATTATTTAAAACTAATTTAGTAACGGTTTGAAAAACTTCCGCTAAACCTTGATTTAAGTGTTGTGTCAAGTCCCTATGAATGGACATTGAATGTTACGTCCCAATGATAGGTTTTCACCAAGAAAAATTGGTGATGGTCTAATGTAGTGTTATCTATGAAATAATATAAAACTATTAGATATAATATTTCAATCCTGTTATGAAATCATCTTTAGGAAAAATATACTCACAAATTCACCTCTGATTATCTTATACCCAAGGAAATAATTTATCTCGTTATTATGTATTTATCTCTAGAAACAAGTCCTTGAGTATCAAAAAATATTTCATTTGACTCACCAATAGGTAAATACACAATCAACACCAATTTCTAGTGTAATGAAACTCACTTTTTCACTATCTATAGTTAAGTATGTTCAATGAAATTACATTTCAGACTGATGTAGTCAAAAAATAATTTTTCTTAATATAGTTTCCTAGAAATCAATTGGATTACTCACACTATGTATAAAACAATAATACATGAACGCTACACACGTATTGTAGAGAATATGAGGAATCATAGGAATCATATAACTGTTAAATTTCATCAAATAACATAGTTGATCCTAGAAGTTTATAATAAAAATTTCTTAGTTTATCAAAATCATTACGGTTTCATATATTTTCACAACACTAAAGTTTCTCACAAGTTATCTTCAATAAATAATGTTTAAAATCCATGAATTCTGATGAATTACTAATTAATTTGATTCATCAATGTTATAATAATATTCATCCATCCAATTAGATCATCCTTGTGTATTTTACGTTCCTTAACAAACTTAATAAAGCAAAATTTAATATTATTTTTCAATATATTATTTTAGAAAAATGATATCTCAAAAGCATTAAATGACCTAAAGGAACACATTTTTTTGTTCCACCTATAAATTTATATAATGTTACTATTAGAATTTTTTTAGGCCAAACTATCATCAAATTTAGTATCTAAATATTTTAACTATTAAGAATAACATTACAATTATATAAATTGACATTAAAAATTATACCATTAATATATATGTGGGAAAATGTGTAAAATAGAAAAAAAAGTAGGTCAAAATAGACACAATGAAAAACAATACTATTATTCAAAATTATTGGATAGTTAATACATAAAGTATTTATTACATATCGACAATAAGGCCATATAAATGTATTATAATGCATGGACTTCAAGACCATGTTTGTATCCATCAACCGTGGGACATCATACCCAACTTTAACATGGTTCTGTAAAACCCATATTTTCTCTTCTTTGGTCCATCTTAGTAGTCCAACCCCCATTTTTAAAACATTTTCAAATAAATTTGTTCGAGGGTTTCCTACTCCATCACCATAATAATTAAAATGCATCCTATATAAAATGAAATGTTTTTCTGGTTTATATTCAATGTACCCCCTTAATTGATAATCGGATAAAGATAAATTATTATATATATATATTATCTTTTTATATTTTATAGAATTATAATATAAAAAATATGATTATTTTATTCGATAAAAATATAAAAACCAAGAAAATTGGACATCCTCTTTGTTTAACGGTTTCTTCACCCACCTAAATAGGATAGATATCATCTCCAGTAAACCTAGTAAATTGGAAAATATGGTATAGCAAGGATAATGCCACATCCACCAAAAAAACGGTCATTAGATTGAAATGAGTTAAAAAATAATATTTTCATATATTTTTAAAAAAACCTAAGTATACCCTTATCTTCATACAGGTGTGGTGAATATAAAAAATAAATGAAAATAGATTTATGAGATTTTAGAAAATTTAAAAACCAAAAAATCAGTTATCCAATAGTAAATATTTTATAGATTTATAGTTAACTATTTATTATTGAACACATCAAAAATTCAAAATTTTGTAATTATGATTTTAAAGAATATTTTATAACTTCATTTATAAAAATAAGGAAAATATATTAAAAAAATAAAATATGATAAATAGTTTAAAAAACTGATTAATTTTTTATTACTGTAAAAACTCATTTTTCTGACTAGCATTACATAATAATCAATTAAAAAGTTAAAAATATAATAGTTTTTATCTATATATTAGAAATAATAATTTTAAAACAATTTCATAAAGAGGGAAAATTTATTATTAAAAATTAAAAATTTGAATTTATTATAAAAATTAAAAATTAAAAATTAACCCTTAACGGAATTTTTTTTATATATCTAAAAATAATTAAAATTTTCATATTCCTTTTATTAAAATCCTATATTTATATTTGAAGAAAAAAATTAAATTTATAAAAATAATTTAAAATTAAAATTTGAACTTCATAAAAAATTATACTTTTATAATGTAAATGTTCATCAGAAATTTATATTAGATAATTGAATTCAAAAGGAATAAATAATAATAATAATAAATAAATTCAAAAAAATATGTGATAAAGTTTAAATATTATTTTATATTACAAATTTCCACTATAAAATGACATCTAAATACTTCCACAGTAATGTTTTATTTCAAAATACTTGTTGAAAATTTTATTTGAAGTTTTCAATAAATAATTCCACTATATCCTTAAACATAAAATTAACGTGAAAACATACACTGAAAAAACCACTGCATACGAATTTTTTAAAAGAAAAATTATATTAAGAAGAATAGCATTCCCAATATAAAATTTTAGTGGAAAGTTCAAATTCCATTATAAATTTCATATTGAAGAATCCACTAGAATATTATTATTGAAATGTCCACTAGAAAATGTCAATATGAATATTGAATAGAAAATTACATTGAAAACTACAAATGAAAAATGTTATTGGAAACATATTATTCAAAATAGAAATGTTTCTATAGGAATATAATTGAAACATTCCCTAAAACATTTTAATTAGACTTGAAACTTATATTAATAAACTACATAAAACATCTAATTTAAAATTATAGAAAAAAATCACTGGAAAATAAATTACAACTATAAAGTTCTAGTATAACTTTATCTCCAAAATTTTAGTGTCATTTTTTATAGAATATTGCAGTTAAACATCCACTAGAAAATTCCAGTGAGAAGTTTCACTCAAATTTCCCGTGAATTAATCCATTAAAAACTCCAATGGAAATATAAATTGCATTTTTTAAAAATACTAGTTAAAATTTTTATTAAAAAATTCATTGTAAACATTCATTACAGGTTACTATAGAACATTCACTCTAATTTTAAGTGTAATTTTACCCAAAAGTGCCAATTAAAATTTTACAGAAACATCCAGTGGAAGAATCATTGAAAATTTTCATTCAAAGTTTCCAAAATAGTGGTTCATTTAATATTTTCATTATTTTCATTAATATTTAATCTAAAAAATTTAATTAAAAATTTTAGTTCAAAAATCCATTAAACAATTTTAGGGAAACTTTTAAGGGATTATTTTTGTAAACTTTTTCACTATAAATTTTCAATGGACATATACAAAATAAATTTTCATTGGAAATTTATAATGGAAAAATAATTGATTAAGATAGACACGTTTATTTAAAATCATAGTGGAAATATCCAATTGAATATTTTAGTGAAGAAAATAACTAGAAGTTCCAGATGAACATTCAATATATAATAAAGGGGGCCCGATATTCCCATAATCATTAAATTCAATTTATAAAAATGTTACACAAATGGGTATGGAGTGATATTCCACTGAAAATTCAATTGTAAATTCTAATGAAACATCCACTAGAAATGTTTCAAGTTTATTTCAATTTTGAATTGAAAAATAGGTAAAATTTTTAGAAGAAATACCGTGTAAATTCTTTCATGAGTTCTAGTGAACCATTCATGTACAATTCCATTAAAACCTCCACTAAAACATTCAAATGAAAAATACATCTCAAAAATTCCAAGGGTAATGTCAAATTATACTTGGAAATTCTAATGAAACAACTATAAGAAATTCAATTGATACATCTAGTAGAACATTTTATTAGAGATTTCTATAAGAATATTTTAATTAAAATTTTTATAATATGTTTTTGTGAATATTACACTAGAAATTATATGGAATATTCTTTCAGAACATTAAATTTTATAAATCCAATGGAGACATACAATTTTACCTTAAAATTTCACATAAAAACATTAGCAGAAACATTAAATTGAAATTTTAGTTAAAATTATATTATAAATTCTAATGATAATTTTGTTGGAAATCCCATTTAAACTTCTAAAATAAATTACATTGAAACTTTCATAAGAAAATTCCACTGGGAACTTCATTGGAAAATCATAGTGGTAATTTCAAATTCTATGTGAAAATTTTAGTTTAATCTATCACTAAAACTTCCAGTGAAAATTACATGGTAATTTCCTTTTAATATTAAACTATACATTTTAGTGAAACATCCTCTACAACATTCTAGTGGGAAGAAGCATCTTACACTGATCAAAAATGGTAACCTTCCAAAAAAATGAAGTAGATAAATAATGAAAACTTATTTATTGAAAATTTTTATGATTCAACAAGAAACTATCCAGTGATATTCTCTAATCAAATTTATTATTGTAATTATTTAGTGAAATATTCATTGAATTTTTTGACTAAAAGTTTTTAGAATAACTTTACAAAAATATATTTCTAAACTTTTTTCCTACAAATATTTTGTTAAAATTTTCAATATATTATTATTACATAAAAAATAGTTATTATCCTTTCAAATAAACATGTATTTTTTAAAAAAAAAATTACAAATAGTATTTATTACGACTAATACTAAAATTATTATTGATTAAAAATATTATATGTATTTAAAAATATTAAAGGAAATTTATCAATTTTATTCCAAATACAGATAAACTATTTTTTAAAAATCAAACAAAAATTTAAATTTTTTAAATGCAAAGGACACTTTTTTTAAAAATATATCATTTCCTTTAGAAATATAATTATTTTGAAAATATAATAAACTCAATATTATTTTAATTACTTAAGAAAATATATAAATATTAAAATATAAATGAAAATTTAATGATTTGACCATAATTATTATGAAATATATGTTTTCACCAAATTATTTTTTAATTATTTTAAAAGATACTTCATAGTTTATTTAACAAAACAAATATTGTTTCATAGATACACTCTAACATAATTTTTGGTACATTTCGATAAAAATATATATTTTTAAAATGATTAATAAGATGGAAATAAATTTAAAAAACTAATTTTAATGTCTTATAAAGAAATGCAATATTTTTTGGAATTAATTGATTCTATTTGTGTTTAATAAAAATACTAAATATTAAATAATTTCAGGAATAATTATATTGAAAATGTTACCATTTTCTTAAAGGCTTTTTATAAAACTGAATCCCTTAAAAACATTTATGCGGTTTTAAGATATTTTTTAATATAAAATTTACAAAAATATATATGATTCTAAATGATTGAAAATAAAAAATTTAAGTGCATATAAGTTTATGTGCTTATAATTTATTATATATTTTAGGCACAAACAATTTTATCCAAACAACCAACATACCGTCTACTATATACCATTATATGATCATGATGCAAGTAAAAAATTCTAGTTTTAATCATCTCATTCCATTAGCGGATTCTCCCATATATATGGGAACTAGGGAAAATAAAATTTTTGAGAGGTGTTATTGCCAATTCAGTAACTACTTCATGATGTATGAATGATGAACACCCCATGTGGTCATTGTTGTAAAATCCACTAATATCTAACCATAAAACTTTTTCTTACCATCATATCCCTCAGTTATCCACTATCATGGGAGGCGTCGTCAGGTTCTTGTAGAGAGGAAATGATTAGTGTAGCCAACAGTGAATGTGCCAAATACATAAGGATTAATCATAGGTATTCACATGGAGGGATAGTTAATGATAACCATCCATAATATTATAAACTAAATTTTTTTAATATGGTTAAATTGAAATATTTTATAACACAAAACGAAACATATAAACTTATTAATCAAAAAAATTATTTACAATGCATTGGATAAATAGATTAAATGGTTTGGTATGCCTACTAAGAGGAGGACTGCTAATATATTATTAGAGTTATATAATTCTTATTTTCTATGTTTTTTGTACGTCGATAGTTTACAAATAAGGTTAGGTTAAGTTATTTATAGAAAAACATGGCCTTTGATGGACTCAAACACCAAGTATAATTAATGAGACCAAAAAATAAATCAGAATACCACTGATAAATACAACCTTGATATATTTTTAATATCGGTGATTTTCATAATTTTTCTCAAATATACTAATGTTACCCAATTAATTTATCAAAAAATGAAAATTGAATAAATATTGGTATTTCAAAATAAAATGTAAGAGAAATAGGTTATAAATTATGACAATAATATAAGTTGTTTTCATAATAAATTGAGGTATGTTACATTTATCTCTCATTTAATTTTTTCAAAACACTATTATAGAAGAATCTCTTAAATACAGACACATTTCATATTATAATATTCATGTTTCATACTATCATTCTTATTTGGAAACCCATATGATGTAATTTTTACTTTTAAGAATAATTTTGGTCATACCAATTCCTTAATGAAAATGGTCATTCATTGAACACAAAAATCATTTCTATATCTAGGTCATATACTTAAATATAATATATCTCATGCCTTTAATTTAATTAAATGGTAATAAGAGAGAATATGCATCATTATCATGTCTAAATCACTTAACCTCATGATGTGTGATTATTTTTATTGAAACTAATGAAATTCTTAACGTTGGAAGATATTTTACATTATTCTACCTTTCTAAATAACAACACTTTGTAGGTAAATTCACTTTCACAACTATATAAGGGGATAATCATTGAAACAAAATAAGGAGTTCCTTTTACTGATCATAGCTCATATATCTTCCTAGGGATAATACTTTTCGGTTTACCCCATTCCATATAGAACATAATATGAAATATATTAATATAATCATGAGCATTTGACATGTTTGTTTCATTAAATTATTTATTTAAAAGGATAACATCACCAAAGAATATAATTAATAATTCCATGATCTTTTATAATTATTTATTAATAATTATTTTAAAAAATTACCTTTTTATAAAATAACTATTGATTATACTTAATCATTTTTAATTATCTCATTAATATGTTACCATTCAACACATTCCATTGAAATATTATGAAAACAATCCAATAAAAGAATAGACCATTTCAGTCAATAAGAATCAAATTAATAGTGTTCTTATATATTAAAAAGAGAATATTTACATGATAAAAATCATCATGATATTGTTTTACTTCACCATATGTTACCCATGGGTTGAATGAAATGTTAAGTAAAATTTCATTCATTTCTTATTACTAATTACAAATGTAAAATATAACTAATAATAATGTGGATTTTCTATATTCAAATTTATTGATGTTTTTACTTATGATCATATAAATTCATGAATCTCTGAGTTTTACTACAAAATAATATGTATTAAAAAAGATATATATTTCCTTCTATATAACAATTAATGTCACTATTTAGTTCTGGGGGAGTTTTTTTGTTTCCCATGCCTTTAAGTGAACCCATAAGAAATGTCTCATGAGGAATTTTAATCACAAAAGAAATAAATAAGAATATATTCTAGTTTATTAACTATGATCATTGATTAAGTTTTATAGTAACCAACATGAATCCAAAATACTTGAAATATTACTCATTTTTTATAGAGATGACTACATCCCTTGTCATATCCACATCAATTGGCTATAATTTGTTATAAAATATGAATATATCACCGAATGGATGTAATGTATGAATTATTATCTTTATTAAACAAATTAATTTTCAAATCATTCATAATATTCCATTTTTCAATAATAAATTTAGTTTAATAACCTTTTCCATCTCAAATGTAAAATATAAAATTCTACTTATTTCATCAAAATAGCCAATTGGGATAAAATACGTTTATCTTAAAACAATATCCATTCCATCATAAGGGGAAAAAATAAAAGCATTATTTATAATATCACAATCCAAATCACATTAGTTATTGAACAATAATCCTCGAATATAAATTCCCTATAAACTGGATGCACATGTTTGATATATTATAGTAATATCTCTATTTAGTGACAGTCATAAAGTACTTAGGATGGGCCATTTTCGTTATGTTTTGGATGATTTTATGAAGGGGTATATATATGCGATTATATAACTCTTAAATACTCTAACTACCTTGAAAAAGGTTAACATCCTTTTAAAGACCTATGTTGTCGCATGTGATGTAGAGAGTCCTAATTATGATTACATGAAAATGATATGCCTACTCCATACTCAATGATTACACCTATCTAATCAAGTTACACTGACAATGAATAGAAATGATATTATATTTTTACAATTTATATCACATTTATAACATCATGAGAATCACTTTATATGATGCATATCTCTTTATAAATAATCTTCTTCAAGAATAATCTCACCTCACCAACAAAACCACATCCAAAATTGGTTTTCATTTTCACTGGACATTAACTAAGTGTATTAGTTTGATAAAATTACTAGAATGTATTTTTTAAATAATTATTCATCATTATTACCAATTGAGTGTGATTTTGAGTTAAATAAATCCAATGCTCTGATAAAGAAGAACATAATACATACCCAGAATCAAGTATGTCATTGTATGATCATATAAGACCATATTATATAGTATAATTTTCCTTATTCTCTAGATCAGATTCATCCTCTCATGAGCATCCTAAATATGCAGTGATAATCTAATAAAGTAATATACCATAGTAATATTCTAACAACTGTAAATTTATGCGCTCCTATATCAATCATAGTTGTAAAAAAAGACCTTTTATTCCATTATTAGCCCCTATACCACAAATATGATAACATGTAACATCCTGACCCGACTTACCATCGAACCGGTTGTTTGACCGGTCACCAAATGACCTCATGCATGACTCCCCATATTCTAGAGGCTGCTGACTAAAAGTGAGAGTGTAATCATAGTCAGTGAGAAGATTGTACCCCCAGATTATCTTTTTCACAATAGTATAACTATATATAAATAGATGACAATTGTGGAAGAAAATAATAATATCAACTGAATAAAGAAAATGGTCAATGCATGTTTGTAATATTCATGCTTTTCATGGTGATACATAACTGAATGTAGTAAAAAAATAGCAAGATTGACATATCAGTATAGAAATAAAGAAAAGACTCAATGCCCCAAGGGAAATCTCCACAAGAAACTCGAGCTTCAACTTTTTCCTTTGCTCCAAACTCCCAGGTACATTGAAAAGAAACAGAAAAGTTCAAGGTCCTGAGAATAATAATGTCTACTCAGGTACCCTTGTAAAATGGCGGTCTGAATAAGGTGTGGGATATAAATCTCAATAGGTCGGGACCACCAGTCGTCTAGCTTAATATAAACAATTCAATTTTACAAAATAGTGTGAAGGTATGTAAATATGTAACATAACTAAGTAAATAACCAACCACCCATCCATGTTCCAAAGGGACACCTAATGGTGATACCTACTTCAGCTTATAGTGAAAATAAGACTCTGAATAGTGACTATATCTATAAATAATGTCTAATAAATTATTAATCAAATTACTTAATGTTATTTATTTAATAATTTCTTAACTCAAGGGTTCCCATGGATACCTATACCTCAATACTAAATTCTTCTCATACTAGAGCTTGAAGTGTTCCCTAAGTAATATGATATATTAATACCTACTTCGGATCATGCAAGAGTCTGAAATATTAAAGGTGATATCATACCTCAATACCTACTTCATCTCATGCCTAAATCTAAAGTTTGTAAAGATTATGTTATATCTTAATTATTTCTTTGTATCATGTTTGAGTCAAAGTATTCAAGGGTGATAACATATCACAGTACCAGTTTTGACTCTTTCCGATGATCGAAATATTCTCATGTGAGGCTATATCTCAGAGTGCCATTATTTTTAATCTTTAATTTCATATTTATAAGACACATTTCCAAATATCAAAAAATCACAAACGTATATAAGAAGACCATGTTACCATGTATACATATCAATTTAGAACAACCATGTTCTCATTCTCTTTACTCATAATTATGATGACTATGTGACCATTTGTAATTCTCAATTTAAAATTACCATGTTACCATTCTTTATCACATAATTAATTTACCAATTATTTATCCACCCTAATATGATTACTAATTCAATAATTAGGTAAACTCATCTGTCCATTTGTTAACTCAACAATTAACTAAGTTCTTTAAACCCTTAATTAATTCATCAATTAATTATTCAATATCAAAATTTATATTCTATAATTAATTTTCTATAATTAATTATCTCATTCTAATATCAAAATCTCATAATTAATTATCTAGATCCTATTATAAAAGGAACATAATTAATCTACAATTAATTATCTTAACTTATCCATTTCAATATCTCATAATTAATAACCCAATTAATTATTTATATTACAATCTTAAAGCACATAATTAATGCACAATTAATTATCTCAACTTATCCCACTCAATGAAAGATAAATAATCCCTTGATTAATTATCCCAATTTCCCATTCAAGGTCTCAAAATAAAAATATAATTATTTTAAACAAAATTATCTCAACTTTTCCAAATAAAAATCTCAAAATTAATCCCTGGTTAATTATCTATATTACAATCTCAAAGAGATTAATTAATGCACAATTAATTATCTCAACTTATCATACTCAAAAAATTATAATTATCAATTAACCCAAGTGTGTCAACATGTAAAGGATGAAATACATCTCTCTGATAAGAAACCCATATTACCATAATTGAAAAATATTCCTCTAACTTGGAAATCATAGGAAATCACATATCGAAAACCTAAGTAAACATTTCAGTATAATCACTATGTTTTTAACTTGAAGGCAGTGCACCTCCATTAGAGGGATTTTATTACAAAAAAGTGATTTTGTAATTTGAAAACCCATTTAACACAACTTTTAATTAATTATATAAATTGAAGTCATGTTTATTAACAACGATAAATAGACAACTAATGCATTTTATCAATTAAGAAATGTTGAGAACCCTATATCATATGATTGTCCACGTTAAAGATTTCTAACTTAAACCGTAACCCGCTCACATACACAGACTACCACATTAATTTCTGTGCATACCTGGAATTGATCACGACACACTAACAATAATATTGAAACAAAAAATTAGTGGGGTGAGGACCAACGCACATCCAATTAATTAAATATAACTCATATAAACCATAACCACATAATTCAAGGTTTGTGAATCCAATTAATGAGGGAATAACCTTATCCAAAATTGATGGTAGTGAACCGAATCAAGCCAAACATCCTCCCCTTAGGCAGTGGTCATCAGAATAAGGAACAATGGGTCCTGAGTCATCTTTTTCACCACCTAAAAAAGGATGAATAAAAGAAACCTAATTAAACATAAATCTAGGTTTTCTGCCTAATAGAAACTGGGAAACAGAGATCCAAAATGGCTAATGGGAAGAACGAAACACATCGAGAATGAAATGCCTCACTGAGATAGATGACTTTCATAAAGAGATTAGGAGGAGATATCCATATGAAGAGGTGTCATGAGGAGGGGGTTTGTGCACCTCACCGTGGGAGAAGGAGGGTCACGCTTGACGTATGAGGGAGGAGAGGTGTGCCTCCCTCTTTTTTCTCCCTAAAATTAAATTAAAAACCCTACTAAAATAAAATTATAAATATAATATTAATAATTATAATTATAATAACCACCATATTATTATTATTACCCTTTAAAATTACACATCCTTGATAACCCCAATATCCCCATTTAACACCATTTAATTAAATTCTTTCTAACACCATTTAATTAAATTAATTCTTCTTTCCATCATCATTTAATTGAATTCTCTCAACATCAATTTAATTAAATAAATCCCAAATTTTTCATCAAATAATTAAATACCACCTAACCTTGAATAAAATTAAATAAAACCCCCAATTAAACAGATTTAATTAAATTCATCTCAACTCAATTTAATTAAATAAATCCTCCATTTAATCATCATCTAAAAGAATTTTAATCCTCTAAACAGATATTTCTACATAGATTTATCCCACAAAATTTGGAAAACTATGCACCAATGGTGTGGAACCCTCTATCTATGAAATCCACCTTGCACGGTCTATCCCACATGGTTTTTCTAATCGTGCGTAGAATGTACGAGCACCTATGTCCGAAAGAATTAGGTTATACATTTTCCTGTAGTAGGTCATAATATTTAACTGGTCATGCGCCAATTGTGCACCCTGTGCAGGTTCTTAAAAACTTGTATTTGTTTAGTCTAATGCTCCCAAAATCTATAGAATCACCTCGTAAACATTTCTATCCTTTATGCAATCTAGATATCAACACTTTAACCAACATACAATGGTCATGAAGTCTCATTTCAACAACTATGTTTCATTCTCAAACTCCAACCACACCTTTATTATTTTCACAAAACCAGTGGATAAAGGCTTTAAAACCCCAGTCAAAGCTTTCAATCTAACCCAAAACATCGAAATGACATTTAACTGAACCCACATAACCAGAGAATGATCCTATCATCATCTCATAAACCACTCGCTCACTAGTGGTTTCCACCACTGGTCTTTGAATTTAATGATCAAACTCCCAAACCGTGTCTCTTTCCTTGATAGTAACCATCGACCCATAAAATCCACAACCACCCTTAAACTAGGAATATGAATTTCAAATGGTCCCTTCACAAACCTCATGTACAATGAAGTCCATACATGAACTATGGTGAAATTCCCAAGACAAACCATTGCTATGATATTTTAAAACTATCATACCCTAGCACAAACAAAGGCATAACCCAAAGAACCAAGTGTCCCACATACAACTGAGAGAATAACCACTTATCCGACCAAAAGACATTTACAACATTAGTACGGTATAAGACCGATGTTATTCTAGTGTTTCCAGGATGAGGTTAATATAGGGAGAATGCTCATCTCATTTGGAATAGAAAAATAATAGAAAAACCAATTCCACAAAAAGATCTTTCAAGATATTACTGGTTGTCTCCTTTTAAAAAAGATTGGCTTCTCCTACTGAAAAGCCATCAACCAAACCTAAATTCCTATATCACCCAATGAATTTGTGTTCTTTCAAATCTAACCACTGTAACTCTTCCATAAACTAACAGAGTTTCCAAAGGTTTGTGCATAATTATAACCTTATCAACTTCATTATTCTAAGAAAGAACAGGAACAGACACTAGAACCGATGTGAAACTACCCACCTTAAAAGTGTCCATGTTATCGAAATAAAAGGCCAGTCACTCACAAGAACACTAGTTTAGAAACACCTTAAATTAATGTGTGACATTCCTCAAACAAAAATCACTACATCAGCATATCGCGTGAAGGAAGAAAATTAAACTAACTATCATGTCGAAACACACAAGTCCCAAAAAGTCATCCTGAGTAGTGGGATGAACCTAACTTAGCACCCCAATCAATCTACTGTGGAGTTAACCTAAGAACGTATTTAAGGGATGAACATGCTCGAGGCATGTCTAACCTGCTGACCTAATCATTAGATAGTGACTAATCCCAAATCAAGAGTCAAGACACAGTGACCACCCCTCAAAACAATGGTTTCATATTTTTAAACTGAAATGTCTCATTAGAGACAACATCAGCCAAACTGTACCAATGTTTAAATATCATAGTGAAAATAAGGAATATCAATCTATATGGGTGATACCTACATGGGATAGTCCCTTAGTAAGCATATGCGTCAACCCTTATCTCTTGGTCACGCAAAACATAATTTACTTGGCTTAAAAACCCCATTTTCATCCATTTCATTAATTCATTTCAACATTTAATCATTTGATAGAATTTTCACAAGCCCACGAGTACTATTTCAAAACAAGGCACCTGGTTTTCAAACAATTATCCATGGGAAAAAAAGAAATCTATAACAAACTTCCTCTTTACCAATTTAACATTTAGTGTCATTTCATCGTAAAAAGGAAAATTTAGCATCTAAATTCATTTTAACTAAAATGATGACCTCTGATATTCCCATTTAATCAATATGGTTTCATCAAAAATCAATCCGAAAAGTGAGATGAGTGGCTATCTATCAATCCATAAATCTCTCATACACTTTATTGGTCACATTTGGATCCCATTTAATCAAATAAAGTAACATTTAATATTATATCATTAAAAGACACTTTTTCTAATGTTTGAATACACAGGTTACACTTTTCGCAATTATGAGGTGCCCATACACCTTTTAACTGAAACTGGCTCCCATCGTAATGGAAATCAATAATTTTACACACATGCAGTAATTTACACTTCAAAACATCTCTAGCATGTTATCATAAACAGTAACACATAAACATGATATAACAAAGAATCATGAAATAATATTAAAACAAACTAATCATAGAGTCATCATGGAATATAATCATTTAAAAATTTTATACAAGCAGGCATGCTAAATAATATCAAAACATGCATTCCACCCAAGGCACACAATCAAAATTAGTGACCATCCTACTGATTCAACTACATGGCATGTTAATTGTAACAGCCTATATGATGCATGTAATAAAAATTACCTTCTATATGAAGCCATGGAAAAATTTCCAAAATTACAAAATCAATAAGCAGTGGAAAATACATAAGTCACCTCAGGCGAAATCACAGCAACTATAACAGCAAATAGTATAAACATCAATACCCAACCGTGGATACTTGGTCATTTCCTATAGGTGGGGTGATCAACCTTAGGAATGAATATTAACTGAGTGCTAACACTTTTTTAATCTCCGATATACCAACCCAAAATAGAAAGACAAAGGAAAATAAAATAAAACGGAACCTCTAATACCCCTTTGTAACATCCCAGCCTGGCTTACCATCGAACCAGTAGCTAGACCAGTCGCCACATAACTTCAGTCGCACCTCCTCGTATGCCAAAGTCTACCGACAAGCATAGATGGTGTTAAGATTGTCATTGGGGAGACTATACCCTCATATCAATGATTTCACAGCTATATAAAAATAAATAATTAAATAAAAATAGTGAAAGAAAACAAGAATATCAACTGAATAAGGAAAATGTCCAACTCCAGTTTATACAATTAATGTATGTCATGGTGATACATATCTAAAATCAGTAAATAAAAAATCAATTTTTACATCTTAGTATAGAAATAAATAAAGTACTCAAAGCCCTTTAGGGAAATATCTACAAGCATCATGAGCTTCAACTTAGTCATTTTCTCCTAACTCTCGGGTATAGCAAGAAACAACAGAAAAGTCCAAGTTCCTGAGAATAATAAAGTCTACTTGGGTACCCCAGTGCAACGGCGGCCTGAATAGGGTGTGAGTTATAAATCTAAATAGTTCAGGACCATCGGTTTTCAAGATCAATCTAGAAAATGTAATTTAACAAAACAGTGTGTAGGTATATGAAAGAAATGACATAATTGAATAAATATCCAACAACTCATCCAGGTTTTCAAGAAACACCTAACGATGATACCTACTTTGGATCATAGACAAAATAAGAGTCTGAATAGGGACTATATGTATAAATACTGTAAAATGAACTATTTATAACATTATTTTATGTTCTTTCTTTAATCATTTCTTAAATCCATGGTTCCTGTGGATACTCATAACTCAATACTAACTTCTTCTCATACCAGAGCCTAAAGTGTTCCCAAGGTAATATGATATCATAATCCCTATTTTGACTAATTCAAGAGTCTGAAATATTGAAGTTGATATCATACACGAATACTTGCTTTGGATCATTCCCAAGTCTTAAGTATATGAAGATGATATTATATCGTAATTTCATCTTCATATCATGTTAGAATAAGAGAATTCAAAGGTGATATCATATCTCATTACCTATTTAGACTCACATCAGAGATAGAAATATTCTAAATTGTGTCCATATCTTTATGTTCCATTATTTCTAATCATTAATTTCACATTTAGAAGCCACATTTCAAATGATACCAAAATTACAAATATAAGTAAGATGACCAAGTTACCATGATTACTCCTCATTAGAATGACTGTGTTCTTATTCCCTTTAATCATAATTATAATGACCATGTTACAACATATACTTATCAATTTAGAATGACCATGTTCTCATTCTCTTTAATCATAATTATAATGACTAGGTTACCATTTGTACTTCTCAATTTATAATGGCCATCTTCCCATTATTTATCACATAACTAATTTTACCATTAATAATCAACCGCAATCCCATTATTAATTCAACAATTAGTTAGAAACATCCATTCCAATAGTTAACTCAACAATTAAATAAGTGTTTTTACCCATTAATTAATTCATCAGGTAATTAATCAATATCACAATTCATATTCCATAATTATTTTTCTCGAATTAATTATCTCAGTCTAATATCAACTTTATATAATTAATCCCACAATTAGTTATCTTGATCCTATTACAAAAGTCATGTAGTTAATCTATAATTAATTATTTCAACTTATCCATTTCAATAAATCATAATTAATCTCCTGATTAATTATATATATTACAATATCAAAGCACATAATTAATGTATAATTAATTATCTCAACTTATCCCACACAATGACTCATTATTAATCCCCTGATTAATTATCCCAATTTCCCATTCAAGGTCTCAAAATACGAACATAATTAATTCACAAAAAATTATCTAAACTTAACCAAATCAAAATCACATATTTAATCCCTAAAATAATTATCTAAATTTAAATATCTAAGTAAATATTTAATGAAAAAAATTGTTTTCTCAACTTATTCTACTCAATAACTCATAATTATCAATTAACCCATGTGTGTCAACATGTAAAGGAGGGAATACATATCCTAGCTAAGAAAACTATATTACCATAATTTAAATAGATTCATATAACTAGGAATGAATAGGAAAAAATGTATCAATAATCTAGTAAAACATATAAGTATAATCACTATGCTTTTAGATTGAAGGAAAAACACCTCCATTGGTGTGGTTTTATTACCAAAACGTGATTTTGTAATCTAGAAAACCATTTAGCACAACTATCAATTCATTCCATATATTGCGGTCAAATTTAGTAACAATGATAAATAAACAACTACTACATTATATCAATTAAGAAATGCTGAGAACCCTACCTCAAAGAATCGTCCAGGACTATTCATTCTAACTCAAACTGCAACCCCCTCGCGTAAAGGAACTTCCACATTAATGTGCGTCTGTAGTTGGAATTGATCACAACACCCTGACAACAATATCGGCACCCAAAATTAGTGAAATGAGGACCAACACACACCCAACTAATTAACCTCAACTCATATAAACCATAAGAATCTAATTCAAGGGGTGTGAAACAAATTAATAGGCATATAACAATACCCAAAATTGATGACAGTGAACCAAATCAAGCCTAATCGCCTCACCTTAAGTAGAGGTAATCAGAATATGGACCAATGTGTCCCAAGATATTTTCCACACCACCTAGAATTTTAATAATCCACAAATCCTTATTCAATCCAAATCTAAGGTTTTGGACTAATAGAAATCGGGCGACAGAGAGACGAAATGGCCAATTCAAAGAACAAAAAGCATGGAGAAGGGTTTACCTCACTGAGATGGATGAATTTTGGGAAGATATTGGGAAAATCTAGTTACACGAAGAGGTTCTATGAGGAGGGGGTAGAGCACCTCCCCATGGGAGAAGGGGGTCACGCTTCACATTGGATAGAGGAGAGGTAAGCCTCGATATTCTTTTCTCCCTCAAATAAAATATAAACCCTAATAAAATAAAACTATTAATATAATAATAATAATATCCATTATATTATTATTATTACCCTTTAATATTACAATTCTTTTATAAACCCCAAACTCCCCATTTTACACAATTTAATTAAATTCATTCTAACACCATTTAATTAAATGTATTCTCCATTCTATCATCATTCAATTAAATTATATCAAACTCCTTTTAATTACATAAATCCCTCATTTCACATATATTATTTAAATTCATGCTAACCTTGAATTAATTAAATAAAACCCATAATTTAGATCATTTAATTAAATTCCTATCAAAAAAATTTAATTAAATATATCCTCTATTTTATTATATTTTAAAATAATCTCAATCCTCTAAACAGACTTGTCCTTACAGTTTTGAAAACTATGTGTCAACTGCACAGAACCCTATGTCCAAGAAATCCACTTCAAATGGTCTATCCCACATGGTTTTCCTAACTATTCATAGACCGTGTGAGTCCCTATATCCCCTATAATTAATTCAGATGTTTACCTATAGCAGGACGCACAGTTTAATAGGTCAGGTGGAAACTATGATCCCTCTCTAGGTCCTTAAAATCTTGTCTATTTTCTAGTCTAAGAATCCTAAAATCTATCGAACCACCTGGGAAGCTCATAGATCCTTTTTCCAAGCACAATATGAACACTTTAAAAAATCCCAACTTGCGGATCATCAACCCAAATCATGGTTTTAAAAACTGACCAATCCAGTAAAACAAAAAATTTCAAAAACATTCTTATTTTAGCCCAATTCAAAAAAGACAACACTTTAGATTACAAGATGTATTTTTCTGTTCAAATATCCCATATAAATCAATGATCACTATAATAAATTCTTAAAGATCATTTTGTATAATACCAAGATAAAATAGAGTATGTTTTTGAATCAAAGGCATGCTTCATAATTACTGAGAAATAATATTAATTTTCACAAAACTTCAGTAATCAATCTAACACCAATATAAAAAATAATGCTCTTATAGAATAGTTTAGATCTATTTTTCAAGGTGAAACATTTTCCAATACTAATCTAGAATTTAATCTTCCACAAGATACCCACTAACTATATAAAAATATATTCATGTGGTAAAATTTCGAAGATATAAATTCCATCACCAATGGGAAATACTTGATCAATCTTATTATATCATGGATCTACCACCTAACATCTACCTCACCCTAGAATATGGGTTGAATTAACTATTCAAAATTATAAAATATATCAACATCATAATATATATCAGCCATCAAAATACTTTTTCCAATGAAGGGAATAAAGTACATATCTTAATTATCAAGTACCTAAATAAATATCTCATTATCCTCATCCATATATTTTACATTAATGGTTGCATACCCAGTCATTCTTGGATCATAAATTTTAAAATACCTTTCACATAAGGATGTTATGATGTATAGAAATAATTTATTATCTCACCAATGTGTCATAATATAATAATGAGGTAGATTTTAGAAAATATAATCCAAATTATCTCTAATAATGGATCCCAAAACAACTCTTCAAACATAAGAAATTATGAAGATGGATCATCTCCCTAACACCATATAATTCATGTAATAGGTAAATTGTACATAAAAAATAGAATAATAAAGATTTAATTTAGTCAATAAATGATGACAGCACTTGTGTAGTAATGTGTTATCTACAATACACTATTTTTGGTTCCCATTCCAGAAATAGTGATTTTAATTTCCTTTATCATAATTTTCATAATATCCAAATGAAAAGCCTCACTAATTTCTAACTCTAAAGTTTATTCTTAAGAGATACCATCTCTAATAATAATTTAACTTAATCCAATCCCATTTTTCAGGAACATACCCATCAAGTCCTCACCTAGGTTAGATATAAGACATGTGTGTCACCCCAAACCCAACCCCAATGGGCTAGGGGCTAGAGAATGACACTAAGAAAAAAAACTTTATCATGTATGTACTTAGGTTATACCAACTTGTAACAAAAATGAATATTTAATACATAATAATAACCAAAAAAAAATGTATATTATCAACTGAATTGTATAAAATACATACATGAGACATTAAATGATAAGTATAACTCCCAAGAGGATAAACCTAAAAAGTAAGAAAACCAGTAGGTAACATAATAAGCCAGAAGCTAAATGAAATAAGATAAAAAACCACCATGATACAATAACTGCTATAAAGAAAATAAAGAGTAACCATCTCCAATATGAACAATTATATGACACAATGTACCAGTTAACCAACTCTACTAGCTCCATTTTAGATAATGTCACTAATAACCTATGTGATGTATGAACATAAACAAAAATTTTGTGCATAATTTTCATATATGAGTGATTATAAACATACCCAAAAGGATTCCCTAGAAACACTAAGTACAAAATAGACCAATCACTCATCTTAAACCAAACATTGATGGGAAATAAGAATTAGTCCAAAGCAACAGATATAATCTAAGGTAAGTACATGCATGGACAAAAGAAAAATATCAATATTCTTAGCTATGATCCACTAAATTTCTCATTTCATGAAAAATATAAATTTATTGTACATAAAAATCTCATTACTTCTGATGTCAATAGCCCAAATGTAGGTAAAATATAGAAAGTTTCTATAGTACATGATGAGTCCAAAGACCCATATTATCTATATCAGTCATCGCCAAAATTATATAAACTTCATAACTACCATTATTTCTTAATATAATCATAGTAGGGGACCCATACCTCATTGTAGAGTGCACATCTGTCATGGTTGTATCATACCCTAATAGAGGAAATATAAATAACATGTCATGTTGGAATAAATTAACCTCTATAAGTGGAGGACGGGTTTCTCTTCATGTGGGGGTTACTAAGAACTCCTTTAGTATGGGAACCTATTCCCATTCATGATCAAGGGGTACTAACCACATGAACAAATGGAATAAACATGCCCAATTCATTAAAGTAATATATGCCATGTCCCAATTAGAAGATCATATCCATAAATTTGAGTCACATCGTTGACCCTAAACACCTATAAAATAAAAACTTCTATCAAAAGAACATGAAACATCTCATAAATCCGAGAAATCACTCGGAATAGACTACTAATGTTTCCAATTGTTTCACATCTATAAGAATTTACGATGATCCTTGAAAATAGTCCAATACATAATATATTCTTCTAGGGTACGTAGAATATAAGCCATTGTAGTAGCTATACACACACTATCATAGTTTAGTTCATGTGAAGTCTACAATTATTGAGTGTCCTGGTAACTTACCCCACATGTGTGATCTATGATTTATCTAGTCAATTATACAAGAGAAATAAATTCATAATTTTTTGATGTTCTATGTGTATTGTAAGATTATTTACAACATTAAAATCTTTGATGGTCAATTATAATGTTCCACCTAGAATTGACTCATTTGTTTGAGTTATACAAGACATATACTTTGTCTCACATGGAATCTTGGTTAGTTGGTTAATTATTGTGGACTCTGATATATTCCCAAGTCTTAATTCCTGATATATATTTCATGTGACTCATAGTCACACCCAGTGTGATATTTTCAATCCAAAAAAACCCTTATCCACCACATGTATAAACACACAAAATGTGACTAATGGTTAATTCCATATAATATTTATAATCTCATAACCCCCCCCCCCACATTATTGGGAGAGAGATACATAGTTTTTGACCCATAAGACTACATGTCATATAATTGTGGGATTATTTTCATTATGGATGTTTCCTCCTCCAGGGATTCTAGTCTAACCTCCACAACTAGAAAATCCTCACATGTTTGTGGGCCACCTCTGCACCCTATTGTTGTTCCATCCTTGACATTATTCATCATCATAGCTTTGATCATCACTGTCACTAACTTACATGTAATGTTTCATCTAATCCATGATAGAACCCATTTTTCACAACATTTTCCATATGGGAATCCATCTCATTAGTTACCCTTCATTTTATTTATTCAACCACAATAAAACAATAGCAAAATGAAGGAACTAAGGAATTTTGGTATATGAGAAGCTCGACCACAAAAGAATATTATTTATCACATATAACCAATGAATAACATGAAAAATGTGAATAAATTTTTATTTTATGACAACATTATGTTTATTTGTGGGTATATTGTTTTCTAAAATGTTTTAAAAATAATCAAACATATCATAGTGAATGATAAACATTCATAATAAATAAGAAATTATACTATCTTGAATATTAAAAGGGGCATTTAAAGCCATGAATTATATAAATATTTTTATAATACTAAACCCATGTCATCAAACTCAATAATATTAAAATTATAAGAGTTATATTTAAAAAAATTATATTTCATGAATTATTATGAAATATAAAGTTAAAAAAACCATATAATTCATGGAAATTCAAGAAGGGGATTATCAAAATTTTCATCATGTTAGTCAATTATTTAAAAATTTAAAGTTGAATAATATAAACAATGGATTGATAATTGAAGAATATATATTAAATATAAATTGTAAACATGGAATTAACTTGATGATCTAAATAAATAAAACACTTGATATGTTCATTTGTTCAAATAAATAATGAGGAGAAAGATATATAAGAAAAATTCATTACCTTGATGGATATCACTTGTAAGTTCATTATCATTGATCCATGGTTCATCATGGTTATTCCAAATGAAGGTATCATGATCATATCTTCTTATTTAGTTTAAGTAATTGATAATGAATCACCCTATGTGTGTGGTGAAAAAATAACTTTATAATGTGAACCTAGGTTAACAGGGTAGACACTTAATTGCCTAGAAATTATCAAACCTTAAGTCTAAAATTGAACACAAAAATTATACCCTTATTGGGTTAAACACCCAATTAAATACATGACCACGATGTTAGAAATTACATCATAGTACCCATTGAGAAGATATAAACATTTTTTCGCATATGAAAAATATTGAACTATTTAATAAATGTTAAATATCCCTTAAAAACTAACCTTGAATTAATTATATAAAAATTAATACCAATGATAAAAATAGTTTTTAAAGATAAATATAATGGTCTCAAAAACATCTTATGATCATATACAAGAATAATCTTACCATTTTACCTCTTTTAAACAATCAAGACTTCGAAAAATAAAAAATGAGCTCAGTGTTAATGGAGAAAAACTTGGCCTACTACATCCTCCTCACATTTAAACTATTTTATACTAAAAAAGAAAATAAATAGAGATTCTAATCGTATAATATTGTAAAATATCCCAATATAGGATAAAAACTCATCCTCTCATGCACTTCATCTAACACCAGGGTTCCATGCTCTCTGAGAACCCAAGCCATAACATGAAAAAAAAATTATTTTCCACCACTTCCATCCTAATAAACTCGCATAAATGTTTATTACATCAAGGGTATCGATTCATTCAAGACCATTAAACAAAATCCTAAATATACGAATAAGATATGCTAATGTGACTACCATAAAAACATTATATTAGTGATCTTCCATCCTTTGTTCACCAATCCCCATAGAAAAATGAAAAATCCAAAAAGCCTTTAATATATACTTTATAAAGGATTATTATTAACTTACCCACATATGATATCATTATACTTCCATCCATTTCTGAGGAACCCAAATTATTCTTCTCAAAAACTATCATTCAACCTCAAACCCTTTGGCATCGTGATTCAACAAAATATTTCACATTGGAACTACTAGATCTCATTGGGTAAGGAACATTAAGGTTTTATTCAATTTTTATTCATCACCTAATAGGATTCTTGTACCAATTTTTACAAATGAATAATAAGGATATGACTATCCCAATATCAAATCATTACTCTTCCATCAAATGGAACAACATAGTCACACCTCTTTCTCTAATAATGATTATATCCACTTTTGAACATATCTTAATTTCGTTGTGATCACTCTTCATGAAAGCGAATAATGAACACAAAATGTAATGAAACCAACCTCCTCTAGGTGACATAAAACTAATATAAAACTCATGGATGGTATATTCCACTATAATAAAGAGTATATGGTCATGTTCATCTAGATCACCCTTCGTTATCATCTCCAAACACTAGAACACTCCTAACAAAAATATAAGAGACCAAAATTAAAATTTGTTGAGAAATATCTTTCATAATTTTGTAAGATTCTCCATAATATGAACATAAATTCTCAAATTAAACATATACTATAAAATATCTACACCCCACTGAGATTCTTTAGTTCAATGCATCAAAACACCCAAGATGATTCTTCTTAGAGTGACACTATCCATGATTAAGAAACATGGTGTACTCCCCTTTATAAAGGATAATATTCTAGTTTTACAATCCAAAAATACCTAATCAGACATAATCCCATAACATATATTTTCATACTAGATCTATATGAAGTGTTATAAAAATTTATGTAAGAAACAAAATGTATCTTGCTTCAATTGAAACCCATTCATGCCAAGAAAAGCTTCTCAAACATCTCCTCAACCCAGTTTGTATAGAATTAATGTTAAATGAATCAACATCCACACATCTAGTGTGACACTCTGATAACAAAATCTAAGACAACGTCAATTTTCACATAATCCAATCATTACACCACCATCTTAATATAAATCCAAAAAGGATGAATTTTGGAATACATAAATCAATCCTTAAGAGCCCGTGAAAACATTGGTTCTATAAAATTGAGCCAAGAATAACCCCCAAACACACATATATCACATATAAATTAGGTTAATTTAATGAAAACCACCATGAATGATTCATTGGTCCCATGAACTCATTAGGGTGTTCCTTACTCCTAATGACACTAATATGATTTTATGCTGTTTATAGAAATGACTGAACATTTTTTGTGGAATATAATCATCAAATATATTATACATGCCTAAGTTTTCTCCCCAATAAACACTTTTATACCTTCCACTAGTTGAAGATTTCACACATAGATTGATTAACCATTTCACTAATGGGTCTCCAAGCTATCCCATCATATCTTTATGCTTATACAAACTACCTTATAAATATAAATAGATGTCAATATAGCTATAAAATAAAATAATAAGATGATTTCTTGGAAAGGTAAATCCTTAAACATTATTTACATCTGAATCATCAACCATTAAAGGAGATCCTTGACCCATTAACCCCATAGATCGTTACCTCAAAATAATTTTTATCCATACAATCTATACTAAGGATGATGTCACAAGGTCTCATCATAATATGTTGCAATTTCGAGAATGATCCTCTTTCTTATGAGAAAAAACTCACACTATCCACTAATAAGTGTGATTATATGAAAATCAATAGTGTGATTATTTAGATGAGGGGTTCTTCCAAGAAGTTACACTAAAATTTTCAACTCTCGGTCAATAATAAAAGATGTTGGAATGGATCTTTTTGTAATCGATGAGTAAGATCATCAGTGAAGATGTATAATTGTTTACCTTGAATTATTTCATTTTCCTCCTACTACAACTCATTCATAACATATAACCAATCATGGACTAACTGAAAGGAAAAAATAAATAATTAATATCACCTAGATGTAGTGGTAGAGAAGGCCCAAATAATCACACATCTCTAGTTATGCCTACACCACCTGCTCCACTACTGAAGAATTATCCTAGAAAAGATTAAATTTCAAACATGGTATATTAATTTCATCACAAGTATATTTAAACATAAACTAATGGATCATTTTGAAATTAATGGAATAATTCATTGCATGAACAATTATTTAATTAGTGTGTGTTTAGACAAGATGGGAAAACATGTGTCTCAAAATTTAACCAACACTCTACCACCTGAGGATAAATATCACCTCATAAACCCATGAATTATATATTAATGGAATGAATTTATAGTATTAAATCAATATGTTTTCATGTCAGGTTCATTAGTAATTACAATCTTCTTACGATAAAATCTACATTTATCACAACATGGGAGAATCGCTTTTATGTTCATGGAGAAATGATATCTCAAAATAAGTCTCTATAAAAAATACTCCATTTCTTAACTAATTAATAATGAGGAGCTCAATAACTAGTATGATCTCCTCATAACCCCACCTCTAAATTTTAATTGGTATTCTATAAGTTGCATCCTCTATTAGATAGCATTAACCCAAAGATTCAAGAGTATATAAGGGTGATCTAACACTGGAAGGATATGAAAAGTCATTCTTGTTAATTATACTATGTATTTACCAACTTACTTATACCTTGAGGATGATACCTTAGAGTTATGGGTTAACTAATGGGTTGTATGGGTCCTAGATGAAGAATATTCCAACTACTCCACCTATGTTTGGGTCTATGTTCTAATAACCACACCTAATACCCAGTATGATTCACTGCCTTAAATTCCCAAAATAATTCACATAAGACAAATAACTACAAACAATGTCCCTAGGACTATAAATAATCGATACCATTCTAACATGGATCAACCTATTAATTTTTTACCGAGTCTTGCACTAATATTTTTGTTCCACCTTACAAAAGGCAAGGGTGAGAAACTAGAACTATCAAATTGTAATTTTTATGGGAGTCAGTATCCAATACAATCCTATAAAAATGAATATTTAATGCACAATATTAACTACAAGAACTAATAATATATATAGTAAACTTAATTGTACATAATACATTCAGCAGACATAAAAACACTGGTATAATTCCACAAATGATAAACCAAAAAGATAAAAATAAAGTAGATAATATCACATGAAAAAACTAAAATGTGATATGTAAAAACTCCTCCACACTATATGAAATCATGTATATATTACATAAACATTACTCATATCTACCATTCATTAGAATACAAAAATATGTACCCTTTACCTAACCCTCCAAGCATTGAATCAACTAAATTCATCAATATCCCATGCATTATATTAATTGAAATAATAAATATGGGTATGATGGCCAGACATGGGTGGGTATAAATATACCTGATAGGATACCCTAAAAAGGTATAAATGGAACAACTGGTATCCTCAAACCCAATACTATGGGGAAATAGAAATTAACCTAAAGTTTTTTATATGATCTACGTTTAAGAGAATAATAAAAAAAGAGATATCAAAATATTTTCCTCTCTACAACACTAAATATCATATATCATAACCAACTAAATATTCTCATTACACAAAAAATTATATATTACTCAATTTCAACTACCCATTTGTTGCTGGAATCTAGAAAGTAGTTGAAGTGGTTGATGGATCACAATAAATATAGCTTTTGTATCACTCATCATCACAATTACCCAAACCTCATAATTATCATGCTTTCATTCTATAACATGGGTAGGGGACACACACCTTATAGTGTACTACACATCATTCAAGGAGTTATTCGGCCATAATAATTGAATTATTCATAACATATCCAATAAAAACTAATAACTATATAGATGGGGGAAATTTTCTAATCATATGGTTGGTTACCAACCCCACCTATAATATAGAAGACTAATGACACATTAGGATTAAGGGGGTACTAACCCCATTGCCAAATTCAAGACATGCACCCTGTGTATAGATGACATGTTACCTTATTTATATGGAGGTACTCATATTCGTAATACATACAAGCGAACTATTTTATATCCTTGGAACATATCATTGTGGTTACCAATACAGTGTCTTCACCATACACCTCATCACTATTCCAACATATAATTTATGAACCAATGGTCAATTATCACCCTAAATACATTAGAGACACCCATTCTATTGATGAAACATGAATATTTATGTTCTATGTGAAAATTACTAATAATAAAGAATTCATGTATCCAATTCTGACACTCAATTGAGAATATACTAAGAACATCGAACACCATCGAGCAAAGGGAATGTAATTAATGTGTATATGGAATGTAAGCCTTGGTATTAGATAGAAATATGACACTATAATCTTGTTAATGTGAATTATACCAAAAATCCATGTCTCATTTGGGTATACAATATATGGGATCCACGATTTAGTCAATACTATATCCAAAATATATGGAGTCATGTTATTTTAAGATAAACATTGTGTTTTTAGATTATGCACAACATGTAATGATTTGAGGGTTCGTATGTATGTTTCATTGAGACAAAATGTATATCCTATAGCTATAAATGGAATGTACTATGTCTCACATGGTGTGTGGGGCGAGTTGGTTAATCGTTATATACTTAGGTATAGGCCCATGTCCTGTTAACCAATGTACACAAAATGTTACCCATTGACACATCCCATGTAATATTTATAATCAATGGAAAACACTATTATATAACTATAAAGATACATGGAATGTGTCTCAAGGTTGAATTTAAAGTAATATTTATAACCCAATATAAAATTTATCACCATATGGATAGAGATAAACTATTTGTAAACCCGAGGAATTCACATTGTATAGTCAATATTTTCAAATATAGATCACTCAGTTTCCCACACTTTTTGTTGAATATATTGTTGCCTCAAATAATTTTGATTATTACTGCACCTCAATACAAACTAAACACCTTTAGATGCCACATTTTTAACTTACTAGGGTTCCATCCCGATCTTTTTTATCTTATCCCATATCATCATTATCCCTCCCTTCCACTCAAATTCATGAACAAGCCACGGTGGAACCCATATTTTGAAAAAATTTCCTTATGTAAATCCATGTCACCATATGGGATTCATTATTTCATTTTTCTGATCCACCCTATAAACATAATTTCAAAGATGAAGCAATGAATGGAGGTTGATTGGAAGCTCAACTACCTAAACAATATTGATTTACATATATAATCAGTTATAAACATGAAAAGATAGAGGAGAATTTGATTCAGTGACCAAAGAATGATTATTCATCAATATATTGAAATTTAAATTTTTTTAAAATAGTTGTGGATATATTATTTATGTTTAAACATTATTAATAAAAAATAAAACCCATTGTCTTGAATAATCCTAGGAACTCCAAAACTAATAAATTTAGAAATAATTATCCAATATTAAAATTGGGTCATTAATATTAAAAAATAGAGATTATAAGATATCTAGTATATTAAAATATTCATTTCATGAATGATTAAAAATTATATAGTTAAAAACATCAATGTCATAAAAATAAATTAATGAAGTAACTTGTCATATTTTTTTCCATTTTAATCGATTATTTATGAAATCATAATAGAATAATATGAAGAACCAAACAAGAATTATAGAACATGGTTTATATGAAAATTTTAATAATGTCATTAATGTGAGGCTATTAATAAATACATAATTATTTATATAAATTTTGAATAAGGAGAAATATAAACTAGAAAAGTTTCATGTCTCAATGGGAATATTGTTCCTACTTGAAAATCATTTACCATTGATATATGGTTAACAAAAGTTATTCTTGATGAATGTATGTAGATCACCTCTCATTCCAATAAGGTTCATGTTTTAAATAAATAATGACCCAAGGTTTGAGTTGAAATAAAATAAAATTCTAATAAGAATTTAATTCAACCAATTAAACATTTAATCCCCAAAAATGCTCAACTCAGAACTCAAAACATGAACACATAAATTATCATATTCCTGGGTAAAGAATAACATTTTGAATATGACTATGTTGTTGAAATTTCCATTCTCGTTTCCATGAAAATAATTAATATTCACTCTCATTGAATAAATATTTATTTATTTAATAAAATTGAATATCCGTTAAATCCCAACTATCTCAAAATTTCTCCAAAATTCAACCCAAGGGTAAAAACTATATTCCAAGATCAAAAAAATAGTTTTAAAAAAATCAAGATCATACACCAAATTAAATTTACCATCTCACCCATCATAAACATCTTAGTATATAAAAACTAAAAAATTATATATGTCATGATGATGAAAAACTCTCGTCACTATACCTTCTAAGTCGGTGAAAAGGATAAGTACTCCTCCTCAATCTCACCTCTAGTAAAACAGTGGTCGGTCACTAGAATAATGTTTCCACACACATAAAATATGATTCATTCACCCTTTAACTACTGATAAAAGACTACCAATCTGCATAATTTATAAAGCTAAATATAGACCATAAAATAAATAGTAAATAATTAATACATCATTGTAAACATATAACATATAATATTTAAGTTAGAAAACAATACATAGTCTATGTTATTACACATATTAATATAATATTTTAACTTTAATAGAATACAGTGTTTATGAATAAATACTTAATGTAAACCAATTAACAAATATATATATAATCCTCTATAAAGACACATCCAATGGTAATCACATGAACAACATTTACATATTGTTATAAATTTCCCTATATATATATATATATATATTTACTCTTGAAAAATACTAAATTTATACACATAAATGAGTATATCACCCAACAAGTATGCATATAGGAGTAAGTACAGTGACCCAATTGAAGACCAGAGCTAATGATCAATATAAAATTTGAGCTCATGCATTCATAATGATCAGTGTATAGTAAATTATAATATGTATTCATGAACAAAAAAAATTAATTTCTCTTAGTGGTAAACTAATTAATTTTTCAACTTGGATAGTGTCACACCCTCAAAGTCTAATCATGTATCATATGAAAAAATATATCATTAAAATACAAAATTTTTCATCCAATTATGTATCTCATTATTTAAAAACCATACTCAATATCACTAAAAAATAATTCTATAGGTAATAAAGAGAATTAAGATACTCACATTGAAATAGGTCTTAAATAGACCACATCCAAGACGATAATATAATTTCATTTATTATCAAGGGGTCAAACTATATCTATCCACAATTAGTGAAAATAAATACCTAAACTCCATGTCTTTATCAATGGATGATCACACATTATTATTTGTATACCAAAATAATGATTATAAATCTCCACTAATTATCTATGTTGAATCACTTTAAATATGACAATAATTTAAAAAATATAATATTTCATTCCATATTGATCAAGACTCCATATATCGACATAGGTCATAAAATCTCAATGTTTGGGTATCATAACGAATAATTCTAGGTAATGGTATAATGAAACTATGTCATTGAAATAAAATTATTCATTAAATTATTATACATTAAATCATTCATAAAATAATATCAATGTGGAATAATATCTGATTTTCAACTCAAATGACGTTCATCCCAAGACAACAAGTGATCAAATCATCACACTATTATCCTGAATAACAAGTCTATGTGTATAAAAACATAGGTTATATGTTTAAATAATAGATCTATATTCCATTAAAACTTATTTTTATAGTGATGATATTCACCATTTAATAACATATAGTCAATTAGGGTGCAGAAGGGAATAAAAATTCAAACCGGTGTTATTCTCAAATCAATTATCCAACCATTTATTACTAGATATCAATAAGATAAATTCCAACTAGTATGAAGCCATAATTAAATGAAAATACCACCATATATTATATAAGTAAAGGAATAATGATAATCATAGCATAAAATATTCAATTTAAATTTCATCATATATTTTAGAGGCTCATAAGGATAGTTTTCTTCTAATTGAACTCATTAAGAGTTCATAAATCGTATAATTGTTAAATGTTCTCCATATATCATTAATAAATCTAAATTATTACATATGATATACTCATATTTCAAGTAAATTTATTCCCTCATATTTCATAAATGTTGTTCATTTATCATATTTATTGATTTTTTATTTGTTTTCAATTCTGATGATTAATTAAGAATTAGAGGAAATAATTATATTCTATTAGTTTTAGTTATGACTAATTTGTATCATTTGGATGTTTATAAGCGATGTTTTAAAATTATAGGAGGCTAAAAATGGTGGTTAAAATGATTTAATTTCCTTCAATTAATATTGATTCACCGTTAGTCTTAGTAGATTATACAAGGAAGTTGGAAAATGTTACTTATGTCATGAGATGTATTTATGTGAAATTATATAGATTTCATAGAAGGTATCCCATGAAATCATAATCCCAAAATATACATCAAATTTCATTATAGCTGGAAACCAATGTTGTAGAGAGTAACATAGTATAGAAAGTTTATCTTTGTATGAGGAAGATGGATATCATGACTAGTGACTTTGTGTTTTTTCTTCCCATGATTGAATTTCCATTTATAATAGGCAATTCCATTGAATATGATCAGATCATTGGATATGGAATATTATTATCATAAGTTAGTGATAGAAAAATTCAAAATGTGTTAAGGACATGGTAATTGGTGGTATGTGATATAATATAGATAATGATTATATCACTTATTATGATATTAAATAACAATGATTCTCTATTCGATGAAAATAGTATCTGTAAAGCAATAATATTTCACATCATTGTGAATTATGATATATAACTTGGTGGATTGATAGATATTGATATTGAATATAAGTTATATCAGTTGTGGTTTTTGGATTTATTGACCATAACTTGCTAATCATCATGTTGACATGAAATTTTAGTTGAGAAATCCAAATGGAATCAATTTTATCATTTTTACAACAACTTATTTCGATATTAGAAACTAAGGGAAAGGATTATATCAGATATTAACACATGGGATATTGTTTTTTGTAAGGATTATGGAAATATCATAATTTAGGACTATGAGATGTCACTAACTATAATAAAGTAAAACCATATACTTCTACTTATTAAATATGTATATCACCATTTATGATTTGGATAATGAATTAAAATAAGAAATAACAATGATTCTAATATGTTATATCTTAAACAAGAGGTAATCATAAAATTTATTACAATGATAGAATACCAATAATCTAGGGTTTTTCATCATGATATATCCATATTAAACTAGAAAAAATAAATTGTAATAAATTCCATGAAAAAAAATCTATGTGTGGATGAAAAATAGTGGACACACAACTAACATGTTTTATATGAAATAAACTACACAATTGATTCTAACCAATATTGGGTAAAGGACTAACAACTTGGAAATATGAAATTTTAAAAAGGAATGGTAATGTAGTAGTGATAGTGGGGTTTAATGAATGATGTATTTGGAAAAAAAGAGGCTAATTGAAAAATTATGGAATTTAAAATTTTATTTTATACACAAAAAATTATAGACCATGGGAATTTAGAAGGTGTGATCTTAAAATTTGGGGGAATCTTGTGGAACATTAAATGATGGAATACAATGAGATGTATACACCACTATCGAGGAGATTATTTACTTTATTATTCTCCAACCACTACCTAACACATCGTAACAGGGGATGGGTGAATTATGGTGGGACATTATTTTCAATTTTGGTATCTTGATCTTATGTTATCAAGAGTATTGTAAACGTATTTATTTTTTACCCAAACATGATAATTCTAAATGTATAAAATGAATGAAAGGATATAGTGTTTTACATAAATCACTACTATCAGATAGTCTACGGAGCATAAACCAAAATAATGTTGGCATTTTAGGATTTTATACTCTATAATATAATTATTAAAAATATTTGGGAAATTTTGACTACAAATTCAATGTGAAATCCCTCTTATTGAACTCTTATGAAATTCTTGATTCAAAAAAAATACAATTATGACACAACCATATTTCTTAAAATTTTGTTTCCAAATTTAAATAAGAACCTCAAAAATAAGGGTTCTTTTATGATTGCCTTTTTATACTTATTATTGTTTAATATATATATTCATACTAATAACACAAAGTTTCACCGAATTTCTATTTTTCTTAGGTTCCAGACATTTAAGAATGATTTTTCCCTTTCCCTTATTTTTTCAATTAATGGAATTAAATATCTTCTCATCTTATGATCTAATAAATAAACTCCCAAGAATCCATCAATATTTTCCTTCTTTAAATTTGAGTCAAAGCTCTTCCATTTAATTTATTAATTTAATTTCATGAAAAAATATATTTTAATATCGAGCACTACAAATGTATATTTTTTTCAAAAAATATATATGCATTAAATTGTGGGAATATTTCATCTATTTTAAATAAAAAAATTTGTTATTACTCAAATACTAATAAGATTTATGTATTAAAATATTAATTAAAAACATAAAAAATATATCTCCTACAAAATCAGCAATAATTTCTCAATAACACTTTATATCCATAAAGATTTAATTGTGTGAATATTTCATATATTCATGCATAATCCTTATACTCATAGGAAAATATTTAGTACTCTTCCAATTTCATATAAACCTACCAAAAACTCAACTCCTCTAGTGTTCTTCCAAAACACTTCCATAAAAGAAATAAACCTAATAAGACTCCTAAAACATGATTGAAAATAAATACAAAAAAAAAGAAATCCATGTCTCTCATATTCTCCCTGTTTTTATTTTTTTAATAATTCTCATGATTTATTAAAAATTACTTTCTTAATTCACTCACCCTTAATGTATTCACCCAATATATATATAATTAATTCCATCCTTTTCATTACTGCCTTTTTATTTTCAGAAACTTTACTACTCTTCTCCCATTTCATACTAATTATTTCATACTCCATTGACATTAAAATTCAATGGTTGTATTGATCCTAAATCAGTGTGAATTCATTCATTGAATTTTCTTGAAAACTAAGAAAAGTTCCATCAATACACTCTCTAAGACTATATGAACATATGCTCTATATAGGAAAAATGACAATACACTAATGGTCGTAATGTTTCCACTAGATCTAGATCAAACATCTATTCATCTACAAGAATTCATTGTGGGCATTATATCACTATTTATCTCAATCCCATAGATTATAATCACCAGTACTAACAACTAAAAGAAAACCAATTAAGGAATTAAAATATAATATTTATAGAGGAGTATTTATCAAACATCCTTAGTATTAAGGGGTGGATGAACACCAAGGGTCTACCTATGTCACACAAGAACAAGTGTAGATAAGGGTTTTGTCAAAATATGAGATACATATTGATAAACCCTAATAAAATATATCTTAAAAACTATTTATTAATCATTTCATTAATAACATTATATTTTAGATCATTTTTTTAGTCTTGAAGTGTTTTGTAGTACCTTCAGTTTGAGTTTGATAACCGTTTTTGATGCATTTTTTGTGTGTTTAAAGTGGTTGGGTAATGTTTGGGTGAGTTTGGAAAGGTTTTGAGAATGTTTCGCAGTTTTTCTACGGTTGGACGGTTTGAGAATGGTTAGTGGAAACTATGAAAGAAACCCAAGTAATTGTGGAAGTAGAGGTAGAGGTATAGGTGATGGCGCACAGTTAAGGTTCACGGTTTCCAAACCATTTGGCCAGCCCAGGTAAATCATGCTACTTGAAATAGTGTTCTTTTATATTTTTGGTGCATGGTTTTTCTATCCATGCTATGAAATAGTGCTAGGCACAATTTGGGACAATAGCAGTCACATAGTTAGCACACAGTTTTTTGAACTGTGCGAGGTAACCATTTGTGGAATTAAAAAGTGGGTTATTAAAAATGGGATCATGTAGGATTTGAACTAAATCACCCATTTCCTCTCCCACTCAAACCCCACTCAGGATTTTATCTACTCAGGGGTTATTAAAACTTTTCTACTCATCTTGGATGCATTTTGAAGGGTTTTCTTAGGGCAGTAAAAGTGATTCTCCTCTGGTAAGTCTCCTCTCTTGGTTGATTCTTGGTTTTCCTTAGATCTAGTTGTCTCTCTCTCTCTCGGTTTTCTTTGTCTACACCCATATCATGTAGTTATAGGTTTTTTGTTTCCTAAAAGGATGACGGTTGGGATTTTTGAGGTTAGAAAAATATATCTATGACAATTTTGTGGAATTTTCACCCTATTTTGGTTTTTGGTTATGTAATGGGTCTATTTTTCTAAAACCTAAGGTAGGTTGATTCTCTATCTACATTATCTTTCTAGAACAATAATTAGTCATTTAAAATTAAATAGTTTTTCAAGAAATTTATTATGATTTTGATGTTCGAAGCTTGGTTAAAACATATTTTGTGACGAATTTTGGATTTCAAGGAAAATGGTTTCTTATTGTGAAATGTGTTTTGTTGTTGGATTTTAAAATGGTAATTTAAAAATTGGTGGCTTTGGTGATTTATGGAAAATGGTTTGTGAAATTTGTGTTTCAATAAAAATGTTGATTTATTGAAGTATGGTCTAGAATGAATAATAGATTAAATGTTATTTCAATAAATGAGAGATTTATTAAAGTTGTTTCTCATGTTATGTTGAAATGTTGATGTTCATAATTGGTAAATTTTGTGTTGGAAATTTTTGTGTGATGTCATTTTAGTAATTTTTGAATGAAATTTTTGTGATTTTTGTAAATGCTGGTTGCCATGAGTTGGATGGATGGTGGTCGTGAATATAGCACCATCAAGGTTATGGATGTGAAGTTCCATCATAAAGGGGTGAGTTATAGACAAAAATGTGTCACAATATTAAAAAGACGGGTTTGGGCATGAATGTCCCACCATCAATGGTAACACCAAGCTAGTTTGTGTGTGTTTGTGTGGAAAATTTGGATATGGTTTCAGGGTTTTGGGTGTCTTTCCTAGGAATTGTGTTGATTTGGGAGAATTTCATTGGGTAATGATGTGTTTGGATTGTTGATAATTGTGATAATGCTTATTTGATTTATTTAATTGTTTATATAAACTATTCTAACGATTATATCCTAGTGACATGTATAGGGAACTAATTTCTAGAAAAACTACTGAGTATTATTTCTCACCCCTTTCACTGGAACGTCAGTGATTTTGCAAATGTTTTATTCTGGGAAACGGAAAAAGGTAAGGAATATCATTAATTTAGTGGTGAATCGGGATGCTTGGTTGATATTGTTGGGCTTGGATCATGGAGCTTGGTGTGGAGCTGTTGAGTTCTTCCATAGATCCTTTGGGTTTTGTTATTTATTATTCTACGTAGTACTCAGATTATGGATTATTGTGGTTTAGTAGTATTGGTCTTCGGGAATTTATATGGAATGGATGTTTGTATGGTTGTCTCTTGGTAAGGTGTTGTATTGGTTTACATTTTTTACATGAATCATGTATTTTTGGTTGGTTTTGGTTTGTCAGTTGGTTACTTTTTTTCAAAAAGGGAAATTTGTCCCGCACAATTCATGATGCTCTCAGAATTTATTTCCATCCTTTGTAACCTTGGGGATATCACCTAAGGCTGACTATCACCATCACCTCAGCTCATGATAAGGAGGAGGGTCAAGATGTTACAAGTGGTATCAACTTTTTTGGTTCTTAAGGTACAAGTAAAGTTAGTCTTGTTCAGTTTTGAAATTTTTTATCAGTCTTGGTATTGACATCAGTTCTTGGTGTATTACATGAGTTGGGATGGTAGAAAGTATTGAGATTTTAAGAACATGAAATTTATATAATAAAAGGATTTAGCTGACCCATGTATGATTAACATCATGTTACAAGGGAATTGGGTACATAAGTGTGTTGGAAATACTTATAATAGTGTGATCTCATTATCATGGGTGTAGCCAATGAGAAGACCATAGAATGCACGGTAGAAATGACCTCCCATTATGATTTCATATTTCATAATAATTATTTATTAATATTTTTACTGTGAAAGTTTTGACTTCTGAAAAATCTAGAAACTATTTTCTAATTGGAGATTTTAAAAATCAAAAGGTTTTGGTATTTTGAAAATTTTTGGTTTTCAGAACATGCTGGATTTTTAAAAAAATGTTGAATCGGAGAAATGTTGGATTTTTTGAAGCATGTTTGTAATAGTAGCAATTTAATTGAACTTGATATTTATGCCATTAGTTTCTAAGGATTGAGACATATGGTAACTCTTGTGTTGATAGAAATTTTACCGGAAAATCATAGTAGAGAACAATCGGAGGAAGCTACTGAAAATGTAGTTTCACATGAGCCACAGGTGAACCAATAGTTTTTCCAAAGAATTATTCCAGCTTTTAAAACCATTTAGTTAGGAATAAAACCAAATACCATCATTATGTTATATGACATGTTTGGAAATCCAAGTGATGGCAGTATGGTTGTCCTCACGATACTAGGTGTGAACCCCAACACTGAGAGCAATAAAAATAAGGAAACATTTTATAAATGATGTGGAGAACATTATAATCAGACCACTAGATTTTTAAAACTTTTTCCTTAACGTAAAAGTAAGATGAGATGTATTTATAGTGGTTCAATAAGTCACGTGAAGTGTGATTATATGGAACAACTTCGAACATGTCATAATTGTCGGAAGATGGGGCATCATTAGCATTATTATTGTAATGCTATGAGGTTGGGTGTTCGTGACACTACTCAAGGTTTTAGGAATCCTATAACTCGATTGGAAAAGAGAAGAAACATACCCCTCATCATTAGAGCAGAGTTATCCATTGTTATTCTCAACATTCCATGACTCCTCAGTAGGGCATGTTTTAGGAGGGGAATAAAGAGTTGAGTGTGAAAAGTCGGCAGGTGTTTGGAGTTGAGAAGGTTATTGTGGATGATCTGTCTGGACCATCCATAGTGATAGGTATGATCAATTTTAATTACTCCTTTATGTGAGAATTGTTTGATATAATTTCTTCTCATTATTTCATTTCTTCTGTTTTTTTTCATCTGTATGGTTTTAGTTTGTAAATGATGCCTTCTATTTTAAAACATCAAACGCATCTTAGTCAATGAAAGTGTCATACATTTCTATGTTGATAATGTTGTATAGTTTTTTACGAGGTTGAGTTGATGTTGAACTTATCGATGCCTGATATGGAAACATATAATATATTCCAAGGTATGGATTTCCCGACAATTTTTAATTCCCACATCGAATTATATATATGAACGGTTATTTTTACGAAGGGTGATGGTGTCTAGAATCCCTTTAGAGGAGAGAAAATGTAAAGTCGGGTAAAATGGTCTTATTGGAACCAAAAGTTGGGATGACATCATATAAATTAGTGGAATTAACTTTGGAATTAATGGAAGATGTTGGGAGAATTAGTTGTCTCGATAGTGGTTGATTAGTTTATGGATTTATTTCCTAAATAATTCATAGGGTTATCACACATGAGATAAGTAGAGTTTACAATTGATCTCCTTTTAGAGACCTATCCTATCTCACTTATTTTTTACTAAATGGAACTAGAAAAATTGATGGAATTGAAATTGAAGTTGGAGGAACTAGAAAACAATGTCTTCATCTAGCCAAGTATGTCATTGTGGGTAGCACCGGTTTTGTTTGTTAAAATGGAAAATAGAACTCCTGGATTGTGTTTGATTATCATAAGATTAACCAAGTCTAGATAAAGAATCGGTATCCACTTCCATCCATTGATGGCATATTCGATTAGTTTATGGGAGCTTAGTGGTTCTCCAATATTGACTTTTGATAAAGATATCTTCAGTTATAGGTGTGGAAAGTTGATATTAACAAAATAACATTCAAGAGTAGATATTTCCATTATGAGTACATGGTTATTCCATTAGGTCTTATTAATTCACTAGTGGTCTGTATGTCATTGATGAATCAGATATTTAAATGATATATAGATTCTTTCCTAGTGTTATTTGTGGATGATACACTATTCTATTCAAGGTCAAAGTTGGATAATGAGAAATAGTTGGAAGTCGTGTTGGAAATTTTGAGAGACCATCGATTGTTTTCCTAATATTTCAAAGCGTGACTTTTATATACAGGAGGTATTTTTTCTAGGACATGTTATTTCTAAGAGAGGTGTTTTAGTTGATTCAAAGAAGATAGAGGTTGTTATCTCTTAGAAAACACCGAATAATGTTTTAGAGATACAGAGATTCATTAATATAGATGGAATAATCAATTATTTGTTCATGATTTCTCATCAATATACTTTCAATGACAATTTTAAAAAGAAAGAAATACATTTCAATGGAATTAGTATTCCTAAAAAATATTTTGAAGACCTTAAATATTGTCTTACATTATCACCAATATTGGTTTTTCCAGAACAAGGAAAATGGTATGTGGAGTTTTATGATGCATCGGGATTAGGGTGGGTTCATGTTCTCATTTAAAGGGATCATTTTTATGTTTATGGATCACAAAAATTGATGTTTCATTAGAATAATTACCCAACACATGATTTGGAGTTGGCAGTAGTGGTTCATGCTTTGGAAATGTGGTGTCATTATCTCTATGGTGATAAATTCATAGTGTATACCAATCACAAGACCTTGAAGCATATTTTATCACAAAAGATATTTGAATTTGAGGTAGAGTATATAGATTTTGTATATACAGATGTTTAAATTTTACTTATTGTACACACCAAGTAAGGAAACTTCAGTGGCGTATGCATTAGGTGGAAATTTATACGCTCAAGTGTTGAAATAGGAATCAGGTCACTATATGTTGATGTTGGTTATAGCTAACATGAGGTTGGAATGTGATAAACGAGGTGATTTAGTTTTTTTCTTTCTGATATGATTTGATCCTACGTTGGGTGGTTTTGTTAAAGAGGAAAAGATGTATTTTTTAGACAATGTTTCTATGGGGTCGAAACTGAATGGTGGGGTGACCATTGAGAGATGGAAATTGGATGGAAATTTAGTGTTCTATTTTATGAATCAAATGGTTATACCGATGTCTTTTCAGAAACAAATTTTTAGTGCTTATCATCATTTCAAATGGGCTTTCCATCCAAGAATTTCAAAAACATATAAGGCATTGAAAGCATACTTTTGGTGGTCAGGTATGAAAAATAATGTGGCCAAGTTTGTATCGAGATGCTTGGATTATCACCAAGTCAAAATAGAGCATCAGAAACTAGAAGGTACATTTTTGTATTTACCTTTCCCAATGTGGAAATGGGTTCACATAGTAATGTATTTTGTTACGGGTCTCCCGAGAATAGTTAGAAATGATGATGTCTTATGGGTAGTTTTTGATCAGTTCACAATGGTTTCCCATTTCATACATATTCCTGAATCCCATACAGTGAAGTATCTATCCAAAATCTATATCCAAGAAGTTGTAAAGAAGCATCATTTACATGTTTCAATTCTATCATATAGAGATCTGATGTTTGCATATTGTTTCTGGAAATCCTTGTAGGAATCCCTGATGACTTAGTTGACGATGAGTACAGTGTATCATCTTAAGAAGGATGGGAAATATGATAGGATGATACAAATGTTAAAAGGTATGTTATGGGCCTATTTGATGGATTTTGTTGGCTCCTAGGAGGATCACATTCCATCAGTGGAGTTCTCCTACAGTAATAGTTATCTAGCCTCCATAAATATGGATCTGTTTGAAGCATTATATGGGCGTCTGTTTCGTTCTCCACTATTTTGAGTGGAAACATGTGAGACATCAATGTTTGAGTAGATCCTTGTATAAGAGATGATAGATAATATTAAATTGATCGATAATATAATTGAGACATCTAAGATTCATCAAAAATCATATGTGTACCACTGTGAATGGTCATTTTCATTAGAGTTGAGTAGTCATGTGTTCTTGAAAATCTTCTCAAGGTTGAGACATCATCATTTTGGGAAGAAGGGAAAGTTATATTTGAGGTATATTGGGATTTTTGAGATATCTGGGAGGTTTGGAGAGGTGGAATATCAGTTATCTTTTCCACCAAGATTTCGTGCGGGGCACAATATGTTTCACATGTCACGGTTGAAAAAGTATCAGTCAGATCATGACCATGTGATTCTTTGGGACCATGTTGAGCTAGAGTCGGGTTCTTATTTGGTGAATGTGCCAATTAGGATTATGGATATGCAAGAGAAATTCATACATGGTAAAATCATCTATCTAGTTTGGGTTTTTTGGAAACATGGTCAGATTTATGAGGATTCTTGGGAGTGGGAGAATGAGATGGTTGAGCAATGGACAAGCCTCTTTTAGCAAAGCGTTGGTTCTATACATTCTGAGGATAGAAATTAAAATGGTGGGAAGAATTTAGTACACCATGTTTGAGGTATATAACCTTTGTTGATTCCTTTTTTATGTGTTTAAAGTATTTGGGTAATGCATAAGATAGTTTGGAAAGTTTTTTAGAGGTTTTAGAATCTTTTCTAGGGGTGCACAGTTTGAGTATAGTTTGTGGAACTATACAAGAATCCTAATAAACCATGAATGTATAGTCAAAGGGTAAGGGATGTCACATGGTTAAGGCAAAAAGATTCCAAATAGTGAGTCTATCCCAGGTAAACCATGCTACAAGAGATAGTGGGCCTCTACGTAGTTGGTGTATATTTTGTCTAATCTTGCAATGCAACTATGTGGGGAACACTTTGAGGTAGTAGTAATCACATGGCTTGTGCACAATTTTTCTAACCATGCAATCTAACCATGATCGACATTAAAAATTGGGTTTTTAAAAATGGGAACACTCAGAATTTACTCTAAATCACCCATTTTAGCTCACACTTGAATCCCACTCAGGATTTTCTATTCTATGGGGTTACAGAAACACATATTCTCATCTTGGAGGTGTTTTGAAGGGATTTATTGGTGTGAAAAAAGGTTATTCTCCTCTTATAAGTCTCCTCTATTTGTTGTTTCCTAGTTTTCCTTAGATTTAGTTCTCCCTCTCTCTTGGTTTTCTATATCTAAACCCATCACATGTTGCTCTAGAGTTTTTATTTCAAAAAATGATATGTTTTGGTCTTTTTATGTTAGGTAAATAGAGTTAAGGAAATTTTGTGGAAGTTACATGTGGTTTTGGTTTTTCGGTTGTGTGGTGGGTCGATTTCACCAAATCCTAAGGTATGTGGCTTCAATATCTACTCTATTTTTCTATAACTATAAGGGTTAATTTCAAATTAAATAGTTTTTCTTGAAATTGATTGTGACTTTGATGTGATAATCTTGGATGAAACCCATTTTGTGATGAATTGGGTATTTTGGTGAAAATGGGATGTTGTTGTGAAATGTTACTTTTTGTGGGATTTTAAAATTGTGATTTTAAAATTTGTGGCTTTGGTGATTTATGGAAAATGGTTTTTGAATATTTTTTTTCAATAATTTTTTCTTTTATTAAATTATGGTTTGGCCTAAATAATGGATTATGGGAACTTTCAATAAATTAGTGATTTATTGAAGTGGTTTGGCATGTTATGTAGAAATTTGGTTGAGCATAATTGGTAATTTGGTGTTGGAAATTGTTGGGTGATTTGATTTTGGTAATAATTGAATGAAATGTTGTTGTGATTTTGGTAAATGATGATTAGAATTAGTTTTATGGATGGTGCAAATAAAGGTAGAACAGTCAAGGTGATGGAAGTGAAGTTCCATCATTAATGGGGTGGGTGATGGATGTGAATGTGCCACACCATCGAGGAGACGGTTTTGGCTATGAAAGTCTCATCGTCATTGCTAACACCAAGCTAGTGTGTGTGTGTTTTTGTGTGTGTGTGTGTGGAACTTGTGTGTATGGTTGCATGGTTTTGGTTTTCTTTCCTTGGAATTGTGTTGATTTGGGTTAATAACTTTGGGTAAGGATGTGTTTGGCATGTTGTTAATTGTAATACTGATTATTTTATTTATATAATTGTTTATATAAACTATGATAATGGTTCTATCTTAATGGCAGGTTTTTGGAAGTCATATAGGGAAAACCAACTGAGTATTATTACACACCCTCTACTTTGGAACTTTTGTGATTTTACAAATGTTGTATTATGAGACATGGGAAAAGGTATGGAATTTCATTCTTTTAGGGGTGTATCGTGGTTCATGGGTATTATTGTTGTTCCTTTAGAATGTAACTTGGTGTGGAGCTATAGAGTTATGTCATAGATCCTTTTTGTTTTGTTGTTTAGTCTTCGACTTGGTACTCTGATTATGAATATTTTGGTTTTGTTTTATTGGCCATTGGGAATTTTTATGGAATGGTTGGATGTATGGTTTTATCTTGGTATTGTGTTTTATTGGTTTACATTGATTACATGCATCATGTAGTTGAGGTTGGTTATGTCTCATTGGTTGGTTTCCTTTATTAATAAATGGAAAATCATTCCCCACCATTCATGAAGCCCTCAGTATTTATTTCCATTCTTTAGTGCCTTTTGGATAATACAAAAGGCCAAGTATCACCTCCACCTCAACACAAGAAAATGAGGAGGGGTGGGAAGTTACATGTTTTAATGTATACTTCTAAATTTCAATCACACTCTTTTTATCATAGAAAGTAGTCGGTGGTTGTTTCACTTTCATACCCAGACCATTCAGTTGTCTTATCTATATATGTTATATAAATTCCCTTGTAAGATAAATGTATTTTTTCTAAACTATTCTTAGTTCATTGATTTCCTCCTCTTGATTAATCAAACTACACACATAGCACCAATGTAAAAGGCACCATCTCTTGTGGTCTTTTTAAAAAGTTTACCTCCATCCCAGACTACATTAAGGAAGGCGGATGAATCGTATTTTTTATATTCCTTAAATAGTTATCATTATTTAATAATACCTCTAATATACCTTATAAATAACTTTACTACTACCAAATGTTCTTCTTTGAGATTAATTTGAAATGGAGATTATAAGAAGGTATCATCATCTATATTAGTCTAATTGGTTTTCTAATATAGAATAATTATAATAACTCTTATATAAAGAGTATGATCCATGGTATTTCTATCATTAGTCTTCCCAATCATTGTTCCAATAACAATGAGAGTTTAAATTTTCTTTAAATCATTCATATCAAATTCTCTAAGAAGTGTGGTTTCATACGTTTCGTATGAGATATTTTTTTTTCTAATTTTTTGAATCACTTGAGTCCCTTAAAAGTGAATGAGCTCACTAATAATTTATATTTCGAATTTTGATATCATAAACACAGAATATTCTTCCATATACTTTTTCCTATTCAAAATATAGATTCATCATCATATACTAATACCATGAATTTTATTTCTTATAAATTTTAACATATAAATTATGATAAAAACCTCCACTTTTAAAGCCCAACTTATTTAGATATGAGGAATGTCAAGCATACTTGGAATGTTCTTCTTTTTGTAATCCATATAGTTCTTTTTCCAACCTAAAAACATTATTCCCATCACTCCCAATAAAGAAACCCACAATCTACTCTATACACACTTCCAACATAAGAACCCCATTTTAGAAATATATTTTAACATCCATTTGAAATATTTTATATCCTCTTTTTTATAGAAATAAAAAATTATTTGATTGAATTTTTCACCTAACATTATTGTATCCTCCATATGAACTTCTTTAACTTGTGAATATCATTTTCACAGTAAACAAAATTTATTTCTAACTATAACACCATGTTCACAAAAAATATATTAGCCCCATGTAGATTATATCAAGTTGTGATGTTAGGGTATCAGCACTAGTCCCTAATTTCATTTAGGTTAACTTAATACAGTTCCTCATTCATGGATCTCATCCGTACAAAATCCTTTATTGCTTCTTAAAATGATCTAGGATCCACTATAGATAGTATATTAGGGTGCTCAAATTAAAACATTTTTATTTATTGAATAATTAAGTTATTTCTCTAATAATATATGATGGATCAATCACTATACCCTTATTCATTATTTGAGATGTATGATCACAGTATTCAACCTCATTTTCCTCAATATATTCATCCTTTGAGTCTTTATCCTTCACTGACCTTGTATATTTTCTATGTATGTTTCATCTTTAACATCTTATTCACACTGATCATCCATAAATGTGAATCTAGTTGTATTCATTTATCCTTATTCAATAAACTTAACACATGTAATTCAATAATATTACCTATACATTTCATGAGAAACATATAATATTTAATCTACATTGAATTACCCAAAAAAATAACCCATCCACTACATCACCATATTTACCATGGTATCCTTCTTTTTTTGAATGTAAAACATACTTCCAAAAAATCATAATTGTTTCATTTGTGGATAACTCCCATTCCACATCTCCCTAGGGACTCAATTCATCTATAAGTTTTAGAAAATACTAATTTTAAATATATATAATAATCTAAGAAACCTCATTCCAAGAAAACCATGATATCTTGATTTCAATGTGATGGGTATTAGCTATGTTATCACCATTCGGTTTCCATTATTATCCACTCTAGTTTTTCTGGGGTTCTAATTGAATCTATTTCATTATTAATACCTTTTTTCAAGATAATTCCAAAAAACAAGGGATGTGTATTTAGTTTCTTTTTTAGAATGAATTATCTTGATTGAATGGATAGTTCTATCCCCTAATACCTTTTTGTACCACTTTTTAAATTCCATCAACTCTCTATCGTGTTGTATGATCATTACACATGAAATTATACAGTGATCGTTAATGAAATTAATGAATTATTTTTCTCACAATATTATAGATAGATTCACCAAAACACATACATCTATATGAATAAATTAGGTTGGGAACTCTCCTATTTTCTCATGAGTAAGGGTTATGTTCCATCTTACCTCACATCAATGCATAACATGTTTTATCTATATCACACTTTAGATTTGGGATTCCCACTTCATACTTCTTATTGGATAGCTTCACGATGATTTACTAGTGAATATGTACCACATGGAATATATTCTTCTTCCATAGTAAGAAAACATATATTAGCATTATTTTCAACTTGATATAGATTTTTATTAATTCTAAATATTTTCTTGAGGTAGATTCTAGTATTAATTTGGATAAAATATCTTTTTCAGTATAAATGTTTTTCCCCATATTCATAAATTTGACTCATTTTGAAGATGTTATGTCTCAATACATTCTCTGAGAGAACTTATGTTTTCTTGAATAATTATATCAATATTTTTTTCTTTACACTTTTTTTAATTTTCAATGATCTATCATTTCAAAACATAATTGTTTCATAAAATTTTTCATTAATATTATTTAGTATATTTTCATTTTCAGTCATGTGGGATGGGAACCCGATACGGGATAAGATCATAGTAGCCCTTTGTTTTTGATTTTTTGAGGGAGGAGGGACCTGAAAGTGGTTCTAGCGTGTTGGAGTGTTTAGAGAAAAAGTGGGTGCCACAAAAAGAAAATGTCATGGAAGAAGCATGGAGGGGTATTTTTCACTATAAGGGAGGTTTTTGCATTGTGTTAGTACCTGGATATGACATTTGGGAGCTCAATGAGGAAAACAATGCTACTTCATTTTAAAATATAGTTTTTATGTGGTGACATGTTTGTGGTGTGGACTCTTTATTGGTGAGTGGGTCTTATGTCCTGGTTCCTAGGGTTGTTTAATTGATCCTATATCTACTTTAATAGGATCTACAATAGATTCTCATATATTCAATTGACCAATGGGGCATATAGCGTGGTCCCTTAAGTTGTGTTTTAGAATATCCAATGTTAGGGAGGGATATGACATGGTTTTATACACTATTCCATAGTCTTCTAAAATTCACCCTATCTATAAATACCTCTAGGGCATTTGAACCCCACTTTTTCCGCCTCCTTATCTAAAACCCTGTGTCCCCCAAAGTGGGTTTTTAGGATCATTGAATCCCATTTTTATAAGAAGAAATCCCCAAATTACCATGATCAATCTATGATAACCTTAGGTATGTTATATTTTCTTTTTATGGATGTTGATATAGTGTCCCACAATTGAAGCCACTTAACAGTGTCCTAGGATGGATAGCCACATGGAGTCGTGTACACATCCCCGAATGTCAGAGGCTGTCGGCATGAAAAGAGGGCCAAGGATGTGTCTGTGGGGAAACTCTTCCCTAAGGAGTTATAATGTAGCATAGTGATAAATGATATATGTATAATAGTGAATGTAGAAATAAATAATATGTAACAGAATAATAAAATCATCTAGGTAAATAAACAGGAAGAAGAAGAATCATAAATAAACACAAAATTATGATGATGATGATGATGTCACATCACTTTATAGAAATTATTACATGGGATACAATGTAAACAGACATATAACAAAATCTAATCAAAAATAAAAAAGACAAAAATTATAAATACTAGAATCACAGACATAGGCATGGTCCTCTTCCCCTATGTTCTATCCTAGTACTAAAATCAATAATCAGAACATAGATGCTACCCTTTATCAATATATGTAGTGATGATGCCTTCTCGGGTACCCTGAGAGACTTGAGAAGGGTTTGATATATACTAAGTAGTCCACCATAAATGGTTTCTACAAAAATCCATAATTGTTATGAGTAGCATGAATTCACAGAATAAGAAATAATAAATAAATATACAAAACATGTCGGTCTAGGTTTTTCATGGATACTCATCCAAAACTCTTTTTCATCTTTAGTAGGATGTCTCTGAACCAATGAGAACATCTACATATATGACATGGGTGAACCAATAATTATAATCCCTTATAAAAAAAGTATTAAATGATAAAACTAACCCAAGAATGTCATTTTCCTAGGGGACGCATCCCTGGATAATAGCTACGTATTATTAGACTTTATTATAAAATTCATCATTATAATTTAATAAGAGGAACCCTAATCATGTCCAAGGAAATCTATGAATCAATACAAAGTATCTCTCTAGGGTCACTATAAATACCCAATACTATAAGAGTCCTTCCAAGGTGATCCAAAAATGGAATCCCATGTATCACTCTTGGCATGGCATGAAGTCAAGAATAACCTTTGATCCCATTACTTGTATCTCACATAGGTGACTGAGTATCACTTGGGGCATGGTATAATCATATTTCCACTAGGATAATCTATAGTGACTCTCCTATGGAAGAAGTATAACTCATAAGGATATATAGAATCCAACCAATGAGCCCATCCAAGGCATACAAAGTATCTATCTAGGTGTATTTACCATTAACTAATGAATTCTAATTATAAAGAACAATGAACTTATCCATGGTTACCCATAAATAGAATCCCAAGTATCTCTCTCAGTGTGACAGGAATGTATGGTTCTCCTATCAAGATCTCATACCATTTTCTTAAGTCATTATAGTCATAATACTTTAATCATGGGGGAAAATGCTTATTTTAAGCTAAAAACCCCTTGAAAAAAGTATAGGTCACAACACATAGCCGCTCATTTATGTTAAATCATTTCATATTACAAAGTAATCATTTATCCCAAGGAATCACACACCTCAAAATGTGGTTAAAAATTTACGTCAAATGGGAAATTAGTCCATTTAGAAAGGGATCACCCATGGGGTGGCTCACATCAAGGAAATCAACCATGGTGTTAATTTTTCATTAGCTAGGACTGTATTAGGAATGTAAATAAATTTAAATAAATTTGACTAAGTGTTATGAAGGAATTTCTAGAAGTCTGCCACATGGAACATGGCAGATAATAAAATACTACTAGGAATTCAATTAAAGAAACAATACCACCTAACTTAATCCTATAGAACTATTCTCATCTAATGTCTACACATGAATTAATATAGAATGTGGGAAATTGGAGGAATTTACAAAAACCCTAAAAATAGTACATATCATTGAACAAAAAAGTAGAATAAAATATGGGTAGAAAAATTCTGAAAGGAAAGGATAGGATTTACGAGCTTACCATTTAAAATCCAACATGGATGATGGAAAAGGAAACAGAGCTCAGATGAAGGAGGAATGGAAGAATCTAGTATAGGCATTGGGGAGGTCTTCACAAATAACTTCACTTATACAGAAAGAGAGGAGGGATCTTTCAAAATGATCCCTATCATATTTTAAAAAAAACCTTTTAATTTACACAGCGTGTAAGAAAATTACATGTTAGTTAATGATTAGGCCTTCCCTCCTTGGTAAAATCCAGTACACATCATGAACAGGGTCTGCCCAGCCAAATAAATGTTGTGTATTTAAGTACACATTGTGTATTTTAATACATGTCATGTATTTGGTCTGTACCTAGGTCTAATTCTTCTTACCTTCTTCTTAGAAGATAACCAACTTTCTTAAGTTCCTAATCATCATGTCATAAGCTAAAAATAAAAACTCAATGAAGGTTTTACAGAAAATAAAAGAAAACATCCCTCACTAAAAATCTAGGATGTTACAACCTCCCCTCGTTAAAACAACTCATCCATGAGTTTCCCTTAGGATGGTAGTAATTAATCATATGATATATTTTTCATCCACTAAGAGTGTTCATCAACCCATCTCTCCCAGGTCTCATCTTATACATGGTTGTAATCCATATAACCCATAATAACGGAAATACCCTTCTTTAGAGTGCCTTTATGCTCTGATCAATGATGCATGTTAGATTCTCCTCAAAGGACGCATCATCCTCCATATCAATATCATCATGATCAAATGAATGATATAAGTCTAAATGATAATGAAAAAGATGTGATACATGGAATATTTCATGTATAGAATGATACCTATGAGGTAACTGTAACTAATAGGCTATCGGCCCAACTCTCCCCATCATCTTGAAATGACTGACATTATATGGTGAGGGATTGACCTACCTATAAATCCATCAATGAACCAATCTAGGTGATACTTGTAGAAAGACCATATGTCCCACATTGAACTCCAAATGTTGTTGATGATGGTTGGTATAAGACTTCTACCTTGGCTGATCTATAGTCATATGTTTTTGATTTAGTTGTACTTGATCTAATGTCTCCTGAATGAGATGAGGACCTTATAGCGCTGCCTCACCTACCTATAACCATCAAAAATATGAATAAAGTGGCCTACCTTAAAGGGACTCATAAGGATCCATATTAATCATTTTATCAGATCTATAATTTTAGGAAAATTCGACAAGAGGTGTATTCTTATACCAATATCCTCTGAAATCAAGGATTCATGCCCAATGTATGTTCTCTAACACATGTATCATCTTTTCAATTTATCATTTGGTTTAAGGGTGATATGAAATAACAAAAAATAATTTATAAACCCAATAGCTTCTACATCCCTATCCAGAATGAGGATGTAAACTTGGAATCTTAGTCTAGTATGATAGAATGGGGAACACCCGGAAAGAACACTATTTCCAAAATATAAATCCTCCTAATCTCATTAACTAAGAAGGTATATATAATAGACATGAAGTGTTTGTCCTTGGTAAACCTATCAATAATCAACCATAATACATCATTCCCTCAACGGGATCTCAGAAATCCCATCATAAAATTTATAGTGACGTCATTAAATTTCCACTCATCAATGGATATAGGTTGTAGAAATCTAGTAGGTCACTGGTGCTCAGTCATCACCAAAAAATAGGTTTAAAAAAGTTTGACCAAACCTGAAATATTACTCTTAATACCTAGACACCAATATTGATGATTCATGTATTAGTATATCGTGGAACAGGCATGGTGAACTCTCAAACATAGGAATGATATTCATACATCAACTCTTCTTGTATGTCATAAGGAACCAAAATATTCCCATGGAAGTACATAATCTCATCATCATTTGTAACCCAATTAGGTGGTGGGTTCTCACTTGATCTACTCTCCCTTAGGAAGAGACCCTCGAGATCTGATTGTTATCTCATCTACACCCATTCTAGAAGAGAGGATGTCACTATAAAAGCTTCCAAAAAAGGTTTCTCATGAAATTCTTAAACCTACAAGTGCATCATTGAAAATAGACCCACAAACTAACACTAAAAGTTGGCCTCCTAGATGGCTTGTGTCTGAGTCTTCTGGCTCAAGGTATTAGTTATTGCATTACCCATTTTGGGTGTATAATCAAGCTCAATGTTAAAAGAAATCATGTACTCTACCAATATGCACTACCTCAAATTCAAGTATCACTATGTGGACATGTATTTCAGACATTTTAGATCTATATAAAGAAAGAAAAACTCGCTCAAAAGATAATACATCTAACATCAAAAAGCATAGACCATGACAGCTATCTTGAGGTTGAGCATACTATAATTTAGCTCACGAGGTCCCTACTAGAGGGACCCATACACTACAAATAAATTTCCCAACATGATGAATACTCCCTTACCAACCCCTGAAGCATCAAATTATAGGCTATAGATTTTTCCCAACTCTAGTAGAATCAGGATTGGCGTTGCAGCCAGTATCTCTTTCAACTCTTGAAATGTTATCTCACAATACTCAGACTAGAATAACTTCACACCCATTTTGTTCAAGTATGTAAGTGGAACTACTAATCATGATAGGTCAATTATAAATCACATATAATACCAAGACATCCCTAAGAAAACACATACATCAAAGACATTCTTGGAATTTACCAAGGAAAACATGAAACTTATCTTCTCTAGTTTAATAGATGATTCTTACTTTTAAATGATATGACCCAAAAGTAAACCTTATTGATCCAAAAGTGTTATTTTTTGAGATTTACATATTTCTGGTGATCTCCCAGCATATTTAGCACTCTCTCTAGAGAGTTATCATGGTCATTACTATTGACATAATAATCCAATATGTTTTCCACAAAGACTACCGAAAATGAATCTGGTTATGGGTGGAAAATTCAATTCATCCGGTCCATGAGAATGACATGTGTATTTGTAAGACCAAATGACATAACCATGTACTAATAAATGTTGTAACTACTTTTGAATGTTTTACATTGTATGTATGATAGTCTCACCAACAACAAATATTAGCCTGATTGAAAATCAATCATTGAGAAGATTGTTTCTCCTCAGATCTAGTCGAAGAGGTTGCCTATATGAGATAGTGGATACCAGTTATTCACCATAATCTAGTACAATTAAGGGTACCATCCTCCTTCGAGAAAAGTATGTGTGGACCCCATGGTGAAGTATCATGCCATATAAAACACCTAGCTTCCATGTTTTCCAACTACTTTATGATTTCTCAAAGATATATAGGTGACATCATATAAGGAAGAATGAAAACTGGTTCTACTCGAGGTACTAAATAAATAAAAAACTCTACCTGTCTCATAAGAGGAATGCCATAGAAGTCATCAGGGAACAGTTCTTGAATCAATCCACCATAGGAAGGAATTATACAAAACACACTCCATGATCGCTATTTAAGATACTCGCCATATAGGCAATCAACCTACCCATCCTAGTAAATTAGAGTCTATCTTGACATTACCAGATATCCCATTCACCATTTATAATATTCATGATACTCTCAGGTGAAGTAAATGAATTCGTATGATGATAGAAATAAACATGGGAATGATATGGCACTATACTTACATTCGGAAAATGATTTTGAAACCATTCATCTTGAGGATAAATAAATTCCACAAGAATTAGTTACCACATTTATCAAAGGGTTACTCCTTACACTGGAACACACTCTCTGACTGTACCACTAACGGTGTGTCATGATTCATCACACCATATAATTACTCTGTTGTTATGAACATACTTTCCATGAATGAAGAATATATAATGGAGTGTGACAAAATTAGACTCTTCTCCTTAGGTGTACATTTTACTTCATATATATTGCCTGAACCGTAGCCCTGAGATACAACATGGCTAACCTAGGTAGGTTCTCTCTGCTGGTTTTGAACCTCTCATGTCTCACTACCTAATCCATGACCACCTCCCCAGCCTAATTATCTGGCAATAGACCAGCTCCTAGAATAATGTGAAGAAACTAGTCCAATACCTATAATTGGTTTCAATAAAAATTCCTCCTCACCAGATAAAAGAGGGAATGTTCAACAGAAATGTTGTAATTGTCCCGTACTATCCTAATTTGGACAGTCGATCAGATTCCATATACATAGGTGATTCGTGTAGAATTCAGTTCCACACGGGTAACACACCATATAACTATTCATGTTTGTCATATGTTTTGTATTTTCCATTTTTTCACACTTAAAATGATGTTTCATGCTGCTAGATTACCCCTCCCCCTACCTCAAAGTTTAACCTCCCTGGCTTTCATTTCCTCCTTCCCATAGGTTCCACTCTATAATTGGGGTTTAGTTCACTATCTCTAAAATGGTTCCCATCCAGAACATGTTCACCTTCTATTGGATTGTGGATGAAAGATCATACATAAAAATGTATTTTATTCATCTTCTCACCACTAGTTAGTGTTAAGGGATAATGAGGAATCTAGGTGAAACAACATGAATTTTCCATTACGGACATAAATTCCTATTATAGGATCATAAAATTTCATGTCTGGTCTACTGTCAATGTTTGGGAAAAAATTAATCAAAAAAGGTTGTTTATAATCCTTCCCAAACCATACCCTAATGAAATATTTCCTGGGTGATGGAATCCCCCCAAAATTTAGTAGAATAACAATGTGTGTAGGTAGTGATATTTTCTTTCTACTCTAAAGGAACATCTAAATGATCGAATATAGATAACATGGCCTTCATCCCTGAAATTGCAGCCTGAATTCTTCCATCCTCTAATAAGGTGGAAGGATTATACTCTTGGAATTCCAACATCAACTCTGTCATAGTAGGGGAAGGTCATGGATCTCCTTGTACAGACTAAATTAAACTCAAGAACCTATATTGAAACTGAGAATCAACACCTAGTAGAAGATCAACAAGTAGGTTCCTTATGTATCACTACATGATGTATTATTAATAGATCATGGACCACCACCTATGGAGCATGGACTTCATCACCCCCTTGGCATATGAATCGAGTAAATCATAGTGTTATAGATATAAAATATCTAAACACATGCCTCATATAATATTTAATATCATAAAATATTTAAGATAATAAAATAGGATAGGTACATAGCCTTCTTATAACGAGTGGCACCTCTTTGCATACTCCTAAATACATGTCTAGGTGATAAGTAAATGTCGCAGAAGTCTCAGGAGACACTACCTACTACCCACTACGATGTTTAGGTTAGGATCAAGGTCTCATACAACATAATATAGGTTCTGGTATATGGAGTCTCAATTTAAAGGAATAACGAAAAACACCTTTTACATTTGAATTTTAAACATGATTTAGAGGTGAGTATTTCATATAAAGGATTATATATATTTAATATTATTCTTATTTATATGAATATATATCATAGTACGGTGAGATTTGTCCCCATTACCAACCTATAAGGGCCCATACACCTTATAAACATAAAATGACATGTCAAGTAACTAGAATAAAACATGTTCATCCAGTAAGTGGATGTAACATGTCATTTATAGCGATTTTATTGAATGAACTATAATTCCCAATTTACATAATTACATGATTCATAAATTATAATTTTTATTCAATAATCAAATAATCTAATATTTTAGCCCGTAGAAGTAGTTGTCCATGGATCAAATGTGGTATAATTGTTTAATTATAGTGTCATCATCAATCACTGTGGGTAAACACCATTTATATTGATATAGTAACTTTAGTTAATCTACTTGTATTATCCATACATGAAATGTTATTAAATTTACATATATAATAATCTAGTCACTAATGATATGCAACAAGAAATGTGAACTAAAAGTAAATGCGACAAGGAAAAAATATGGTATAAAAATCCTAAAGTGCCTATAAAGATGCTTGATATTATACGTCATTTCCATTATTGGACAAGGAAAAAATAAATTCCAACTTAATAATATAAACAATAATAATGTCACAAGACATGTGTGTCACCTAATGGTGAAATTAGTAAAACTGCAATAGGCACAGACCAAAATTGCAAGAACCCATCCCATGTAATTTGGGATTCCCTTTTACATGGGTTAATGACTCCCAGGAATAGTCTCATTACCAAATTATGATACATCCAAGTATCACTTATAATAACAAAACAGTAAGATAAAAGTAAAATAAATATTGGATACCACTTTATAGCGTCTCTTCCCAAAAACCACTTAGTGGCGCACTAAGACAATTGTCCACATGACCTCATGTGTGCCTCACCATATTCAAGAGATTCCCAACTAGTAGAGAGACCCTTGTGTGTTTCTATGAGGATACTATTCCCTCATGATTCAGAGTCTATTATAGTGTTAAATGATATATGGATAACATCATAATAAGTAATCAACAAGTATCAAGAGAATAATAAAATCATCCAAAGAAATAAATATGCAAAACATCAGTCATAAATATAAACAAGTTGATGTTAATGATTTCATGTCCCTATCTAAAATTTTTAACATGGGATATAGGGGAAACATATATATACTATGTGATAATTAAAAATACAATAAATAGATTCATGAGCATAATATTGGTCCTCTACCCTCATTCATTATCCTAATACTAAAAATCATGTTTTAGAAGCTGGTTGTTTCCCTTTATCTATACCTTCAGTCATGAAGTATACTTGGGTACCATGTGAGGCTTGTGCAGGGTGTGATATATTCTTAGTAGGAAACTAGCAATGGTTTCTATAAAAATCTAGTCTACGAATATAAAATCAGAGGTGTAATGTCAAAGAATAAATAATAATCAATAAATAAACAAAACATATCGATCTGGTTTCCTCATTGATACTGGACTAACACTACCTGCTACATCCTCATATGGATGTCTCTGAACCAAGGAGAACCTGTACAGATATGACATAGGTGCATCAATAATAACGAGACATCAAAATACAATTATCAAAAGATAGACCAAACCAATGCATGTGATTTTCCTTGGAGGACCTGTCCCTAGATAATAGTTATGTATTATTAGACATTAATATAAAATACATCAATATTTTTTAATTAGTGACACCCTAAACCCATCCATGTTTTTCCAACAAAGGAGTACCAAGTATCACTCTCAAGACACTATTAATACCCAATATCATAAAATTTCATCCATGGATATCGATAAATGGAATACCAAGCATCATTCTTGGCAAGGTGTGATGTCAAGAACAATCTTTGTGCTCAACCATGGTTTCTCAAATAGGGGACTGATTATTTCTTGTGACATGGTATAACCATATTTTTACCAATCCCACGCATAGTAACTCCCTTACGGAACTGATATCACTCATAAAAATGTAGAGAATCCACCTGGTGATCCCTTCCATGGTAAACCTTGTATCGCTCCCAATTTATTTTCCATTCATAAAAAATTATAATTACAAATCCTGATGAGATCACCCAAGGTGGTCCGTAAATGGAATCCCAATAATCTATCATGGTATGAATGTAAGGTATGGTTTTCTTATCAGGATATCATACCATTTTATTAAAGAGATATAGTTATAATACTTTAATCTAGTTGGTCAAAATATTTATTTCAGGACAAAAAATATATATCATAAAGAATAGGTCCCAACATGTGGCCTCTCATTTCTATTAATTCATTTTACATTCCAAATTTATCATTTATTACAATTCATCAGACACCACAAAAAGTGGTTGAAAATTTTAAGGCAAATGGGAAATAAGGCCCTTTGGGAGGGGCACACCCATGGGGTGGCTCACATTAAATTGATCAACCATAGTATTGGTTAACCTTTATCTAGGACTATATAAGGCATGGAAAACTAGTTAAATAAATATTACAGATAATTTTAAAAGTTTCACATGAATTTTTTAATGAATCACACATAGCATAATAAAATACAAATATAACTTAAAGTAAGAACACTAAACTATTTACCTTAATCCTGGAATACTCTCCTCATCCAGTGTTTTCCTTTGAATTGAGCTATAACGTGAGAAATCAGAAGAATAGACAAAAACCCTAAAAATATGGAATATAAACTCACACCAAGATTGCGCAAACGGGATTATGATAAATTATTAAAGGAATGATGAATATCGAGGAGCATATTGAAATGAATCCATCATGAATGATAGTAAAGGAAATAGGAATTTGATGAAGGAGGAGTGGAATATCCAATCATATGTGTGGGGGAACTCCTCGTGTGTCGCTGATCTTGTGCAGGAAGCGAGGAGTCCTCTTTCAAAATAATCAATTTCCCACTTTTAAAAAAAATCATGGGAATTTACATTTATTGTAATTGAATTACATGTTTTGTAATGTTTGGGCCATCCCTCCTCGGAAAAAGACTCTACATTTCATGAATGGGGTCAGGAAATATAAATACAAATCATGTAATTAAGTACATGCCATGAAATTGACCAATATCTATGTTCCATCCCACCTACATCATTCTACTCAGAAGCTAACTAACTATCCTATGTACCCTATCACAGGGGTTGAATCTTAAAAGAAAAACTGAAAGAGGGTTTGACTGAAAATAAAAAATAAAACACACGTCAATGAAGATAGGGGACATTGTAGTTTCCCTCCATTCGGTCTCATTTTCTATATTCATGTTAGAGAGGTTTATCTACATCATTCTAATAGATTCTTATTGGTTGTTTTATAGTGTTGTTGTGGTGTAGTGTCTATGGAGGGATATTGTTTCTTTTGGGAGAGGTTATTGGATATCCATGACCTTCATTTGTTCTCATGAAAAGAACATTGATTCTTTTAATATGAAATATTGATTGATTCTCTTTTATTTATGTGAAATCGAAGATTTATTATGGTTTATCCCTTTGGATTAAAGTGTAAATAACATAATAAATATTTAACTAGATTAATAAATAAATTATATAACTATCAAATATGTCGATGTTTTATACCATAAAAGGTTTCCTCTTTATTTACTAGATAATGTTTTATCTATACTATGCTTTTGTAGCATGTTTTTATGCTTGGTTAAGCAGGTTGAAATATATGATATTATTAATGAATGTAAATCAAATTTTTTTAAGGAGGCATGTATAATAAATATTGTGTATCTTATAATTTCATGCTAATCAAATTGATGCTAAATGTATCATTTATTAACATTTTTATTCCATTTATTGATGGAAATGATAAGAAACGTGAATAATATTAATTATTGGTGAGAATAATTATAAAAAGACATGTTAAATGGGAATATTTATTCTCTAATTTTATTGAATTTGTTTTATTCTAGAGAAAATTTCTAATAAATTTGATATATTATTATAGACAATGCCTTAGGTTGTCTTTTATTATAACCTATGAGTAATGAATCAGTTAATTCATGATGAAATAAAACAAGTAATTTGATAAACAGAAATCTTTGGCTTTAGAGTTCATGTTTATTTTTGAAGGTTTGATGCACAATGTTGGGGTCTTAAGAGACCATTTTCATGTGAAGGATAGATGTCTTTATTTGGGTGCAATATTTCCCTTTTTACTATTTTGTTGTTTTCTATCTTTTGTGTGTTTTGGATGTGTTATTTGTTGTGTATAGTGATATGATCCTAGGATGGCTGAGATGGGGATGGATGATGAGATATGGGTGGGGACGACTACGGTTGTGGTTATATTTGACACCTATGATTGTAAGAACCCAGTTCTTATTTTTGAGGTATGGGCTTCTTCTTCTTCCTTTTCCTTATGTGTTTTTGAGAAAATATGGAAAATGGGGAAAAATTATAAATTTTGAAACTACATGCCGTGTAGTTTGTCCATACGCCGTGTACGTTTGACCGTGCTGGGATGAGTACACGGGGCGTGTAGCCTTGTCATCGACGGGGGGTGTAGGAACTGATTACACGCCGGGTAGTGGTACCTTATACGCCATGTAGTCTATCGGCAGGCTTGAATAGTAAGGTAGTGGAGTCGTCGCCAGCTGGGCGACAGTACACGCCGTGTACTCAAGAGTACATGTCGTGTACTCAGGTCGATTGGTGAACAGTGTGGCGGTGCCGCCAAATGAACAGTTAAATGAAAGAAGTACACGCCGTGTACTCAGAAGTACACACTGTGTAATTTGTTTTTTTGGCTTAAAACAGGCAGTAGCCTCCTCATTTGTCATAAGAGGCATTTGAGCCATTTTGGAGCCAAGGAGGATGACCAGACCTTTGATGATCTGCTGGGTGTTCGTTTGGAATCTGATTCGGCTTCGGACGATCTCGTTGGAACCGCACGGGTAAGCCATTTCTTCTCCTTAAGACGTTCTTACCAATTCTTACCCTAACGGAAGTTGTTTAAGTTTTAATGGGTTTTGTTCTTCGTCAGATCTACGCCGTTTTTGGTTTTTTCTGGAGTTGACATTCAGGTATAACGTTTGTTGGCGTATAAGGTAGGTGGCATGGTATTATTTTTTCCAACTGTCATGCATTTTGTGCATTTTTGTGCCACAAACCGATGTTGGGGTGTCATGTGGCTGAGGATGTTGCTATATTTAATGCCTAGAATTGATTAGGTATTTAATAGTGATAATAAAATGCTAGTTGGGATCATTGTTTGGATCTGAAACCACCCCGGGGGTGTGTTTCACTGTTTAGCCCTTTGGCCAGGATACCTGATGGTATGCCTTAAATGTAGTAATTGTATACTTTCCTTGAGAAGAATTGCTTGTTTACTGCATTTTGATATTTGGGGCATGGCCCGGTTACCTGTTTAGCCTGAGGGCGTTGTTGTGATTAGCCTGTGGGCACTGCACTATTTAGCCTGTGGGCTGTAGATATTTTCGGCCTGAGGGCAACTTCTTCCGTGCCTGTGGGCAGCTGATTCTGTGCCTATGGGCGACACTACCTACGCCTAAGGGAAAAACTCAGTTACTCCTGAGGGCGGATTCTGTGTTGGATACTTGTTACCCGAGGGTAGGAGTTTACGTGTCTGAGAACACTAGTTGGTTACTTAGAAATGAACTGTGGTGATTTCTTATATTAAATGGATTAAATGAATAAAAAAAATGGCAATATAATTGGTAGTTGTTAATTTTGAGTACTTCTTACTTTATTGCATTTATTAATGCACACTATTATTGCATGCTTACACGCAGTTGGGCACAGGCCTTTGGTGGGTTCCTATTGAGATATATTTCTCACACCCTATTTGGGTCATGCTTTTCGGCCCAAAAAGATTATGTTGCTAGAGGTTTATATAGGGGAAAGAGTCCCTATACAGGTACTTGACTGTTGTTGAGGAGTAGGAGGGAATGGGGCCAAGCCTTGGCTCGCGATGCCGCTGCCAGCTGTTTGCTTTTCTTTGTTGTACTCTGTTTTCTATTGTACTGTATTGATGTATAAAATGTTCTGTCTGTTTTCGTAGAACTTGAAACATGTAGCATCATCATTTATATACTATTGGTTATATCCATTGATGTTTTTAATTTCAGTAGTTTTATGGTTTACTGCTTCCGATGTCGTTGTATGTTTATTTATGTATTCCACTACGCTACACTTTGACATATGGGGGCATAGTTTCCCCACTATCAGTCCTGGGACCTCGCTGCTAGACGACATCCTTGGGTGTTTGGAGAAATTCTCTTGAGGTCACGTGGCGAACTGTGCTCTGGGCACCCGTTGCATGGCACCCGGGTCCGGGACGATACAAAGTGTCATCAGAGGGTTTCTTTTCTTTGAATTACTATTTGGATCCTTAGTCAGGGACAGGACGGAACGGTAGTTTTTAATAAGCTGTTCCCGGGCGTAGCTAACACGTGTACAGGGAAAAGCCAGTCTACCTCATATTTTTCATTCTTTTGATTTTGCAATTTTATGGTTGATATGTTTTCACCGTTGGGTGACACACTTGAGATTGTGCTTTTTATATTTTATCTGTGGGTTCTATTTAGTTGCAACCTAATGAGATGAGGGTATTCCATCTCATGCATCATATAGGCACATGCTAGATATCACATGCCATGCATAGTTTCCATGCCATGTAAGTCCATTAGAAATTCACATGTTGTTGTGATAGTTGTTGTGCTAGATAATCATGCTATTCTGAAAGCCGCTCTGATAAAATACCTGCTATGTGATGGGGTAATTTTATGTGAGCATGGTTATAGAATGAACGCCATACTTCGGTTTTTGGGTATTATGGGCCCTCATTGACTAGAATTTGGTGGATCATTGACTGTTTATTGGTTATAACACAGATAAGATGTCAACTTTTTATTTTTGGGGAGTATGGGCCCTCACGGATCGGAATTTGACACTTAGGTGTTGGTTTTTAGTATTTTATGGGTTCTAGGGAAGTTTCTGACACATACTTCCTAGAAACCCAGTATACACGCCGTGTAGTATCTTTATACATGTCTTGTATGACCTTATATTCGGGAAGAAATATTAACATTTTCAGTACACGCCATGTACCCTGAGTACACGCCGTCTAGTCTCTTTCCATGTCACAAACCCTGTGGGGGCGACACGGGGTAGGGAAAGGCTTGGGTAAAACACGCCGTGTAGCTTTTTTACACGCCGTGTAGTGTTGACCTGGAGACCGATCGTGCAACTAACAACATGGGTCGGTGAACTCTTGTACAGAACATATCGTGTCAATGATGCACACGCCGTGTAGTGTGACCTAGGAACATGGCCGTGTAGCTAACAACATGGGCCGGTGTCACCTCTCCCTAAACACTCCGTGTACCTGTGGGTACCACCATGGAGTCTGGTCCGAGGACAGACTGTGTGGAGTTAGCCGTGTGGCTGGGAATAAAGGTGGTGTACACGCCGTGTGCAGGTTTAACACCCCGTGTGGTGTCAAACGAAGTATTCGTCTGTGTCGCAGATGACACGGGTATTTAGAAAATAACACCATACATGCCGTGTAGATATTATACACACCATGTAGTTTTGTTCGACGGAAGCCGTGTGGCTTAGCCGTGTAGAAGGACCCGGGTAGGGGAAGGGAAGTCAGGTACATGCCGTGTAGTCATTGTACACACCGTGTAGTCTTGTTTTGAAAATTTTGACATGCTTTCTTCCTCTTGTTCCTTTGTAGTTCCTTCGCTTTCAGTCTTAATAATCTTCAATCTGAGGCGTGCCTTTGACCGTGTAGTGTCATGCTGCCGAGACGACCGCAAGTTGATCACCAGGAAAGCGGCGGCGATTATACTCCGGAGATGGTGGGCCATGGGCTACCTGTTGATCCTCCAGTAGAGCCTGATTTGGCGCCAGCTGTTATACCGGACATAGGCATGGAGGCACAGTTCCGTGAAGGCTTATTGGGGTTCATGCAGACCTTTCAAGGAGTACCGCAGGCTGCCACATCTATGGTCGAGCTGACCTATATCTTCTAGTAGTAGAATATGCCTACATTTTCTGGGGATGGCGGACCACACGTTTTAGAGTCTTGGCTATGATCGATGCATACTATTTTCGAGCACTTTGAGACTCCTCCAGGCCAGAGGGTCAAGCTCGAGACTTACATGCTGCGTGATTCCGCCAAGAGGTGGTGGGATGTTACCACCTAGTCAGAGCATCACAGGGACATGGCGTGGGATGATTATTAGGAAGTCTTCTATGACTTATTCTTTCCCGAGACGCTGAGTGAAGATAGTGATCGAGAGTTCATGAATCTACAGCAGGCATCTATGTCGGTGATGGACTATTCTACTCGTTTTACGGAGCATCAGCGTTTTTCAACCGTGGTGGTGGGTGATGAGACGTTGAGATCCAGAAGTTTTGAGGATGGTCTTCGGTATGGCATCTGAGCACTGGTTAATGTTTTCAGGTTTCCTAATATACACGCGATTGTGAACCAGGCATTGATTACAGAGAGGAACCTGCGGGAATCGAGTGGTGTGGTCCAGGGCGGTTCAGTACTAGTTACTGGTATTATTTCTGCTGGCAAGAGGAAGAGACAGATGGACTTCTCTCAGGGCAGCAGTACCAGTCAAAAGAATGCTTCAGCTAGCTAGGTTATGTGCTACCAGTGTGGTAGAGAGGGGCACAAGAGACTGCAGTGCCCACGAGACCAAGTCGAGTGCCGAGATTGTGGCAAGATGGGTCATCTACAGCGCTTTTGCAAGGCGTTTCCACCAGTGGCTAGTGAGAGGGGTTCTTTGTGGACTCTGCGTGCGGGAGCATGACCAGTGGCTTCTTCCCAGTCTGGGAACTGGAATACGTCAGGGCGTGCAGGTAGAGATGGTGGTCATGGACATGGTAGCTAGACACCAGGATTGTAGAGGCAGCAGGGCAGGACAGCTCATGGTAGCCAGGCTGTGTCGTAGGGCCGCGGCATTGGGTAGGCATATGCAGTGAAACAGACCCAGCAGGAGTAGGATCCCGAACCTTCTATAGTCAGAGGTACTATTCTAGTAGCTTCTGTCTTGTCTTCATACTTTTTGATACGGGTGTTACGCATAGTTTCATATTTGTACCCATTGTGGAGAGCCTTTGGCTCGGTGTTTCTTGTTCATCTGATATCATGATGCTAGACACTCCATTGGGGACTAGAACGACTGGTGTGCGTCAATACAAGGAGTTCCTCCTTGAGGATGGTGGGTGTCACTTATTTTGGGACCTCTATGTCTTGGAGGTGACGAGCTATGTCGTCATTCTCGGGATGGATTGGTTGGTTCCCTTACGAGCTTTTGTAGACTGCTATCGTCGCAGGGTGCATTTCACATCACCATAGGGTGGAGAGTTTCTATACAAGGGTGAGTGGGATGTTCAGGCGAGTCGAGCTGGACCAGAGCATCATGGGTGAGGTGGAGTCACAGCCCAGATTGTGAGCTTATATCTGGATGACTAGGGGACTTGTCAGATGGATTTCCCTCCAGTTTTCGATCGTTTCAGGGATGTCTTCCCAGAATACTTTTCAGGTCTACCTCAAGTGCTTGAGGTGGATTTCTCTATCGAGATTGTACCAGGAGCAACACCGGTCTCCATTCCACATTATAGGATGGCCACGCCAGAGTTGCAGGAGCTCAAGAGGCAGTTAGAGGAGCTACAGGATAAGGGTTTTATCCGACCTAGTACTTCTCCTTGGGGTTCTCCGGTCCTTTTTGCAAAGAAGGTGGATGGTACCCTTAGGCTTTGTGTCGATTATCGGAATCTGAACCATTTGACGGTTAAGAACCGATATCCTTTGCCGAGGATGGATGATCTGTTTGATCAGCTTCGTGGAGCACGAGTGTTCTCGAAGATTGACTTGAGATCCGGATATCATCATCTGCGCGTTAGACCATCTGACATACCTCTCACGACATTCAGGAGTAGGTATGGTCTGTACGAGTACTTGGTTATGCCGTTCGGGTAGACGATCGCGCCAGTAGTTTTCATGGATCTGATGAATCATGTGTTCCATCCGTATCTTGATTCTTTTATGGTAGTATTCGTGGACGACATATTGGTGTACTCTCACACTTGACACGACCATGCCACCCATCTTGAGATTGTATTGAGTACACTGAGAGAGCATCGACTATATGCCAATCTCTCAAAGTGCCACTTTTGGATGGACCAGACTCACTTCCTGGGTCACATTATCTCAGAGGCAAGAGTTTTAGTAGACCTAGAGAAGGTGAGAGTAGTAGTTTCTTGGGAGCAGCCTAAGAACGTGTTTGAGATACGGGGTTTCTTAGGGGTGGTTGGTTACTAAAGAATCTTCATACAGGACTTCTCCCACTTAGCAGCACCGTTGACAGGTCTAACTAAGAAGGGTGTGAAGTTATATTGGTCAAAAGCTTGTGAGAAAGCTTTTTAGGACCTGAAGGGAAGGATGACATCAACACCGATCCTGATACTCCCAGAGCAGGGGAAGAGCTATACAGTTTACGGTGATGCATCAGGGATTGGGCTGGGAGCTGTTTTGATGCAGGGTGATCGAGTCGTTGTGTACGGGTCTCGGCAGTTGAGGCCACATGAGATGAATTACCTGACGCATGATCTAGAGTTGGCTGCAGTTGTTCATGTGTTGCGTTTTTGGTGACACTATCTATTGGGAGAGCATTTTATGGTCTTCACCAACCACAAAATCCTCATGTATATCCTTACTCAGTGTGACCTGAATCTGAGGAAGAGAAGGTGGGATGAGTACCTACAGTCCTTCGATTTTGAGCATGCCTATACACCTGGTAAAGGTAATGCAGTAGCTGATGCACTGAGCAGGAAGACTCAGATACAGGCAGTGCAGGAGGCCAGTGGTGAGTGGCAGCTCATGGCTTTGTTCTCTGAGATACATCTGGAGGTGTATGACAATCAGGGGCAGACCTATCTTTCATCGTTATAAATGACACGTACCCTCCTAGATAGAGTGAGGATGAGGCAGATATCTGATTCAGAAGGCCTAGTTCTATGGTAGTCAGTGGCATGTGGGGACCCTCCTCCAGGTTGGACGATAGGCGATGATGAGGTTTTGTGTTTCCATGGACGAGTATGGGTTCCAGGTGATATAGGCGAGGAGCTGATGCGGTAGATTCATGCTTCAGCTTGGGTAGTTCATCCCAGGGTTACCAAGATGTACCGAGACTTGAGACGTTAGTACTGGTGGCCGGGTATGAAGAGAGAGATAGCTGGGTTTGTTATGAGATGTTCCACATGTCAGCAAGTGAAGGCAGAGCATCAGAGACCAGCTGGACTGTTACAACAGTTACCCATTCGTGAGTGGAAATGGGATGATGTCGTAATGGATTTCGTGATGGGGTTCCTGAGGTCACCTAGAAGTAATTACGTAGTGTGGGTTGTTGTGGAAAGACTCACGAAGGCATCTCACTTCTTTCCGATCAAGGAGACCATCGGTGTGGACGAGCTCAGAAGGCTGTATATCCGAGAGATCGTACGTCCTCATGGGGACCCTCTTTCTATCGTTTCTGATAGGGATTCCCGCTTTACGTCTTGTTTATGGCAGATTTTTCAGAGGGCGTTGGGTACACAGTTGCTTCTAAGCACAACATACCATCCTCAGACAGATGGCCAGTCAGAGCGGATGATACAGGTGCAAGAGGACATGTTGTGCGCATGCGTCCTAGACTATGGGGGCTTTTGGGAGAAATTTATAACCTTAGTTGAGTTTTCCTATAACAATAGATTCCAGGAAACTATTGATATACACCATATGATGCTTTATATGGTAGGCCATGCCGATCACCATTGTGCTGGTTAGAGGCAGGTGAAGCATCTTTACTGGGGCCATAGCTTGTTCAGGAGACATCTGAGTAGGTCCAATTGATTCGGAAGCGGATGGCTACCACGCAGTCTCGTCAGAAGTATTATGCTGATCACAGCAGACAGCCTTTGGAGTTCGTGGTTGGGGATCAGGTTTTTCTACATGTTTCGCTGAGGCTGGGACACAAGCGGATCATGAGATAGGGTAAGCATTCACCGAGGTATGTGGGGCCATTCAAGATTCTGGAGAGAGTCGGGCTGGTTGCCTATCAGTTGCAGTTACCGCAATGGTACCGAGCCACGCAAGACATCTTCCATGTGTCTCAGTTGGGTCACTACCATTCAGACCCATCTCACACCTTTCAGCCTGAGGAGGTTGAGCTTCAGCATGATGCATACTTTGAGGAGCATCCGATCCGTATTGTCGACAGGAGAACGAAGGTTCTCTGAGGCCAGTCAGTTCCTCTCGTACAGGTGTTATGGCAGCATGGCCGAGTGCAGAACGAGACCTGGGAGCAGGGGGGCGACTTACGTGCTCAGTGGCCAGAGCTGTTCTAATCATATTCTTCACCACCCTGTAAAGGGAAATTTGGGGATGAATTGATATAAGGGGGGAAGTTTGTAAGAACCCGGTTCTTATTTTTGTGGTACGTGATTCTTCCTTTTCATTTTCCTTAAGTGTTTTTTAGAAAATATTGAAAATGGGGAAAATTGATAAATTTTGAAACTACACGCCATGTACCTTGTCCACACGTTGTGTAATTTTGGCCGTGTTGGGATGAGTACACGAGGCGTGTAGCCTTGTTGGTGACGAGGGGTGTAGGAACCGACTACATGCTGTGTAGTGGTACCTTACATGTCGTGTAGTAAGTCGGAAGGCTTGAATAGTAAGGCGGTGGAGTCGCCACCAGCTGGGCGATAGTACACACCGTGTACACAGGAGTACATGTCGTGTACTCAGGTCGACGGGTGAACAGTGTGGCAGTGCTGCCAAATGAACAATTAAATGAAATAAGTATGCGTCGTGTACTCATAAGTACACGCCGTGTACTTTTTTTTCGGCTTAAAATAGGCAGTTGCCTCCTCATTTGGTAGGGGAGGCATTTGAGCCATTTTGGATCCAAGGAGGATGGCCAGACCATTGACGATATGTCGGGTGTTCTTCTGGAATCCGATTCAGCTTTAGACGATCTTGTTGGAACCGCACGGGTAATCCTTTTCTCCACCTTAATCCATTCTTACCAATTCTTCCCCTAACGGAAGTTATTTACATTCTAATGGATTTTGTTCCTCGTCAGATCTATGCCGTTCTTGGGTGTTTTTGGAGTCGACGTTCGGGTATATCATTCGTTGGCGTATAAGGTAGGTGGCATGGTGTTAGTTTTTCCAACTGTCGTGAGTTTTGTGCATTTTTGTGCCACGAACCCATGTTGTGGTGTCTTGTGGCTAAGGCCGTTGCTATATTTAATTCCTAGAATTTATTAAGTATTTAATTGTGATAATAAAATGCTGGTTGGGATCGTTTTTTGGATTTGAAACCACCCCGAGGGTGTGTTTTACTGTTTAGCCGTTTGGCCAGGATACCCGATGGTATTCCTTAAATGTAGTAATTTTATAATTTCCTTGAGAGGAATTTCTTGTTTACTGCATTTTGATATTTTGGGCAGGGCCCGGTTACCTGTTTAGCCTAAGGGTGTTGTTGTGATTAGCCTATGGGCACTGCACTATTTAGCCTGTGGGCTATAGATATTTTTGGCTTGAGGGAAACATCTTCCGTGCCTTTAGGCAGCTGATTCTGTGCATGTGGTTGAGACTACCTATGCTTGAGGGATAAACTCTGTTATGCCTGAGGGAAGATTCTGTGTTGGATACTCATTACCCGAGGGTAAGAGTTTACGTGTCTGAGGACACTAGTGGGTTACTTAGAAATTCATTGTGGTTATTTCATTTATTAAATGGACTAAATGAATAATAAAAATGGAAATATAATTGGAAGTTGTTACTTTTGAGTACTTCTTACTTTATTTCATTTATTAATGCACACTATTGTTGCATGCTTACACGCAGTTGGGCATGAGCCTTTAGTGGGTGCCAACTGAGATATAATTCTCACACCCTGTTTGGGTCACGCTTTTCGGCCCAAACAGATTACGTTGCTATAGGTGTAGATAGGGGAAAGAGTCCCTATACAGGTACATGACTGTTTCTGAGGAGTATGAGGGCATGGGACCGAGCCTTGACTCGCGATGCCACTGCCAACTGTTTTCTTTGCATTGATGTACTCTGTTTTCTGCTGTACTCTATTGATGTATAACATGTTCTGGATGTTTTCATAGAACTTGAAACATGTAGCATCATCTTTTATATACTGCTGGTTATTTCCATTGTAGTTGTTAATTTCAGTAGTTGTATGGTTTACTTCTTCCGTTTTCATTGTATGATTATTTTGGTACTCCGCTATGATACACTTTGACATATGAGGGCATAGTTTCCCCACTATCAGACATGGGCCCTCGCTGCTAGTCAGCACCCTCTAGTGTTTGGGGAAATGCGCTTGAGGTCACGTGGGGAACAGGGCTCGGGGCACCCGTTGCGTGGCACCCGGGTCCGGGACGTTACAATGATAGTGATATTCATGGTGATATACTTGTTGGTTTCATGGATATAAAAAGAAATGATGTAATTGGTTAAAGCTAAGATTATCAATTGTTGTGATGTAATCATCTAGAATGCTCACTTGTTTAGTCTATTGAAAGGTCAGATGTCCAGGTTGTTTTTTTATCTAATTTCATTTTCCCTTAACTAAGGTAGAACTACTTGATTGGTTTCATCTCTCATAGTTGTATCTTAGGATGTTTTTTAGGGTACCTGGAATTACGGAATGAGGATAATAAGGTTTAATAAAGGAATTAACCCTTGGGTTCGGTGTTGTGGGAATGTAATGAGATGATCTTGAGAACCCATGGAATTAATTTGGATAATTCCATAAGGGTATAAAATTCAATTTTTTGGTTAATGAAATGTATCAAGCATAATGTTGATGGTTAATTAATTTTAAATAAATAAATTAACCTAAATAGTTCATTTAATAAAAATATAGTAATTTAATATGGCTATTTAAAATTATTGTTTGTTTATAGGATATCTAGTTCTTTGGAGTGGAATATAGAATTTGAGAGATGTTAGTATCAATTGAGTCTATGAATAGGTAAGTCCCATAGTGTGGTTGCAATCTACCTTATATCATGTACATTTGGTGATTTCATATGCTAACTCACCCATGGAAGTAGGGTGACTTATACATAATGGACTCTAGGATTGGGTTTTCCCCAACATCTTAGTGGGAGGATGGATGGGTGACTACCCCATCTGGCATTGCTTTCATATCTTGGATGTTGTTATGTGCTGGAATTCACGATGGTTGTTTCCCATATATGTGTGTATAGGGATGTGATGTCTTGTTGTTATTTCACACACATGTATATCCTAATATATATATATATATCCAATGTATTATTAGAAGTATTATTTGTATAGTTTGTGATGGAATAAGGTATCCTACTCGATGAATGTTTTGTTATAGCATTAGGTATAATACCTAATGTATGATACATATCATATGGGTTTTGGTGGATCCCAGAAACTACTTGTTTGTTATATGAATAAGTGATATGGGATAGTTTTATGATGTTAGGAATGAGATTCATGTTGTGATACATAGCCTATGTCCTTTGGGAAGGCTTTCTTTTGGAGAGATATGGATATGGACATGTGACGTTGGGGCACATCAAAAAAATAGTGGGGAAGTGGTATTAGGGTACCGTTGATGTTTCATTACTATAATATAAGATATCTTGTATGTGAAACTTGGTGAGATATAGCCATAGTGAGTATGGGAGCTTAGTATACCTATTTAAGTGATGAGTTACTTTCACTTTTTATTCAAGGGGATTTAGTATGATTTCATAATATTTTTCATGAGAGGATATAAAGAGGATCCTACTAAATATATTGTTATAATTACACCATTTTTATATAAATAGTCTCTTTGGATAGTGTAAGAACTCAGATCTTCTTTTCAAGTATGGTTTCCTTTCTCTGGTGTTTTGGAGGAAAAATATGAGTTTTCTGGAAATTTCGTAGGTACACATCCTGCACTTTATAAGTACACGTCATGTACTTGGTTACCACAGGTAGACAGGTGCTGGTCATGTCACGGCCAAGCACACGACCATGTGTGGTGACCTGGAGACCACCTAATGTGGGGGTCGGTGAAGGCAAGTACACGCCGTATAATTCTAAATTACACGTTGTGTACTTTATTTTTTTCATTAAACGTACTGGGGTCGCATCTGATGGATAGAACTGTCTCCTTCTCGACCAAGATCGTCCAAGAGTTTCCGTACAACGCAGATCTTCACCGAGCCCTAGATAGAGTGTCTGTTCTCAGAATTGGACTATGTCAGTTGTGTTGTAATCACATCGGTGAGTTCTCTCTTCTTCTCAAACACCTTGTTCTGATTCATTCTCTCTTGTGAGATATCATGGGTTGAATGTTTTATAATTTTTAGTAGATCTAAAACATTTTAAGGAGATTCAAGGCCTGAGACCCATGTATATTGATCTCTCAATGCTAAGGTAGGTGGTTTGTGCCTTTCCCATAGATAGTCTTTGAATTTTATGTGCAAAAGTGCCCAATACCCTTGATCGGAATATTGCATGTTTACATTTTTAGCCCTATTAGTTTCCTTAAATGCTTGTATTCTTGTGTAGAGGTTAATTGAATGTGAATAGGGTAAATTTTTATGCTTTGGAAGTGTTTGACCATGCATGTTTTCTTGTTTTGACCATTTGGTCTAGGTTTGCCTCTTAAGATACTGTTTACATTCCATGCCAAGTATCATAGGATATAGTGATTATTATCTGTATTGTTGTTATGTTGTAGACTGGTTAGGAAATTAGTTATTGAGGTTTACATTGGCCACTTTGCCTTATTATTCTTTTTTGACTTACACAGGGTAGTGAGAACCTGGTGTAGTGGAGCATACAGAGAATGGACGTAAGGGATTCTCCAGAGTGTCTGTTATTATGTTTACGATGAGAGACCATAGGGGGAATTGACGTAAATGATTTTTTAGAGTGTCTGTAGTTTCTCTATGTGGTCCACAGGGGGAATGATACGTAAGTGCTTCCCCAGAGTGCCTTTTAGTTACTGATACGAGACTATAGGGGGAATTGATGGCGTGTGATTCCCCTGAGAGTCCATACAAAATCTGAACAAGAGGGGTTAGACTGTGTGTACTTCCCAAAGGGTTTCTTGTGTTTTCTAGGTAGGAATAGATAGGATTAGACTGTGAGTATATCCTAGAGGGTTACCTGTTAGTGATTATTTGTTTACATGCTATGTGTAACTGAATGTTTTGAAACTATGGAATTGATTACTGTTGAGTACTTCATTGTTTACTGCTTCTTTTTTTTATTGCCTTCCATATATATTCACTGACTATTAGGCATATATCTCTTGGTGGTTTCATACTAGGATTTATTCTGACACCAATTTTGGGCAATGATTTTGGTCCCAAATTGATTATTTTGTTTTAGGTATAGATAAGGGCAAGTACCTTTCTACTTCAGGTACTTGACTGCCTTGGATCTGTAGAGCATGGGAACAAGATTTGGCTTGTGATGTTGTAGAGCTGTTTACAATTTTTCTTGTACTTTGGTTTAGTATAGTATTTCAGTATTTTGACTTGTTTGGATCTTTCCTAGACATATGTATCATTCATCATTATATATGTGCTTGAGCTGTTTATTCCATCATTCATCCGCTATTTCTTTTTATATGGTAATATTACTACTTCTACTATTGTATATCTATTTTACTTCCACTATGTTACTCTGTCTATGAGGGCATAGTTTCCCCACTATCACAACCAAGGCCCTCACTGCTAGTCGACAGCCTTTGGCATTTGGGGAAATGCACATGAGGCCATGTGACCAACCAGGTATGGGGTGCCTCTAGGCAGTTTCCAGAATCAGGACATTACAAAGTGGTATCAGATGGGTTATTTTATTCTTGTATTACTGTTTAGATCCTATATCCAGGGATATGATGGAATTGGTACTTGGTAATAAGTTGTGGCAGGGAGTAGCTAACCTGTGTATAGGGAAAATCCAATCTACCTCATTTATAGAAATTTTTCTGCTTTTTCAATTTTACAGTTGATTTGATTTTCACCGTTGGGTGATTCACATGTTTTGTGCTATTATTTTTATTTTTATTGAGGTTATATTTCTATTGCAACCCGATGAGATGAGGGTATTCCACCTCATGCATCATATAGGCACTTATTAAAAATCACATTTCATGCATTCCTGCCATTCCATTTAGGGTTCATTAATAATTTCATTTCTTTGTGATAAATGTTGTGCTAGATATGTATGATGTTGTGATAGATGCCTTGATAGAATACCTGCTTTTGATAGGGTATTGAATTGTGTATGGTTTTGTTTGAATTAATGCCAAACTTTAGTTCTTGAGGTATCATGGTCCCTCATGGATCAGAATTTGGTGCATCATTAATATGTTATGCTTGTATATGACATGTATAACATGCCAAGATTTTATTTTTGGGGATTATTGTCCCTCACGGATCGGAATTTAGCACATTAATGTTCATTTAACTGTTTTTCAGGGTTCTAAAGTCCTTTCTGAGGCTTACTATCTGGAAACACCCAGAATACACAACGTGTAATAATGAAGACATGCCATGTGTTCTTCTGTTTAGGAAGAAACTGTTTTTATTAAGTACATGTCGTATATTGTATGTAGACATCGTGTAGTCGCTGACTGTGTCTCTGACAATGTGGGCAGGAACACGGGGTTTGGAATCATTGGTTGGACACACAGTGTACCAGATGTTCATGTTGTATTGTAGAACTATGTATCCAGCCATTTCACTAAAATCATGGGTCAGATGAGTCTTTTCTAATACACGCCGTGTCCATCTGGAACACACCATGTAGTGTGGGTCTTGTATCCGGTAGTGTCTCTAACAATAGGGGTCGGTGAATCTCATCTACTACATGATGTGTCAGGAATGAACATGCCATGTAGTCTTCTTCTATGAGGACCGTGTGTCTTAGCCATGTAGAAAAACTCGAGAAGGGGAAGAGAAGTCAAGTACACGCTGTGTTTTTGGACAACAAGTTGTGTGTTTGGGGTGTTACACGACCAGTTGTGGCAGGAGTACACACCCTTGTGAAAGGCTTAAGGGAACATGCTGTGTAGTCATTATATACGTCGTGTATCCATATTTTGAGAAACATGAATTCTTTCTTTCTCATATTCCCTTCTTATACATCTAAGATTCCATTCGGGTCAATCTTGATCTAAGGTGTGCGCATGAACTTGCAGAGTCATGCCATCGAGACGTCCTCCAGTTGTCTTCCAGTTACAGGGTAGTGATCAGACACTGGACATGGCTAGTCAAGGACTACCAGCAGATCCTTCAGTAGTGCCAGTCTTGGAACCAGCCGTCATTCTAGACACAGGTGCTGGTGTATAGTTCTGAGAGGGCTTTATAAGGTTCATGCAGACCTTATGAGGAGTACCACATCATACCACTTCTATGGTAGAGTTGATGTGGGTTTTCCAGTAGCAGCACCCTCCCACCTTCACAGGGGAAGGAGGACCTCATGTTGTAGAGTCATGGTTAGAAGCCATGCTTTTTATCATTGAGCATCTAGAGACACCTCCAGAGAGGAGTTTCAAGCTTGATACGTACATGATTCGGTATTCTGCCAAGAGATGGTGGGATGTGATCTCATATGTGGGACACCAACATGTTATGGCATGGGATGAGTTTCAATATACCTTATACTACTATTTCTATTCAGAGACTATGAGGTCCAATCAAGCTCGAGAGTTTATGAGTCTGGAGTATGGTACTCTTTCTATTATGGAGTATTCTTCTCGCTTCACTGATCTGCAGTACATCACGGCTATTCAAGGTGGTGATGAGTTATTCCTGGAGAGGATGTTCGAGGATGGACTTAAGAACGACATCCGATCATAGGTGAACAACATCATGATGACTTACATCACTTCTATCATCAACCAGGTACTGATCACGAAGTAAAATTTAAGGGATTCCGGAGTGGTGAGCTAGGGCGGTTCGACATCCGAAGTTAGTATCCCTCCTAATGATAGCAGGAAGAGCCACATGGGGTCTTTGGGCGGTGATCCAAGGATGCGAGACACTTCTTTAGGTATCCAGGTGGTGTGATACCAGTGCGGGAAGAGTGGGCCTATGAGGCCACACTGCCTAAGACACCAACTAGAGTGCCGATATTGCAGAAATATGGACCATCTTCAGTGCTTATGTCAGTTTTTCTTGCTGGAAGCTGATGATAGGGGTTCGTCTATGACTCCTCGTATAGGAGCAGCACCCCCAGGTTGTCACCAGTCTGGGAACTAGAGTTATTTCTGCCGTTCAGGTCGAGGTGGAGGTCATGGTCATGGAAGTCGGTCACCAGGATTTCAATGACAATAGGGTGGGTTAGCTCAGAGTGTTCAGGTAGGTTCATAAGGCCATGGTACTGGCCAGAATTTTGCAGCGGAGCAAACCCAACATGAGCAAGTTCTCAGACCCTCTACAGTTCGAGGTACGATCTTAGTTTCCACAGTTTTAGCTTCTTCTCTTTTTGATACAGGGGCTTCCCATAACTTTATATATGTTTCTATTATATATTTCCTTGGGCTCAATATCTTTTATTCTGTTTATATCTTGATGTTACACACACTGTTGAGGAAAATTTCATCTAGTGTGCAATAGTGCATAGACTGCCCACTAGAGGTTGGTGGGTGTCACTTATTATGGGAACTTTATGTCCTAGAGATTACAGGCTATGAAGTCATTCTTGGAATAGACTGGTTAGTTCCCTTCCAGGCAGTTGTTGATTTCTATCATTGTAGAGTGAGTTTGACATCACCAGAGGGTGGATCGTTTCTTCATAAGGGGGAATGGGATGTCCAGGTGAGCAGAGTAGGACCCGAGCATCATGGGTTGGGAGGAGTTACAACCCAGATTTCTAGTCTATATCTAGATTACCAGAGGACTTAATAGATGGACTTTACTCTAGTGGTGGATCATTTCAGGGACGTCTTTCTAGAGGACTTTTCAGGTTTTCCTCTGAAGCGTAAGGTAGACGTTTCTATTGAGCTTGTTCCAGGAGCGGCACCGGTGTCCATTCCTCCTTATAGGATGGCTACAACTGAGTTGCAGGATCTCAAGAAGAATTTGGAGGAGTTACATGCAAAGGGTTTTATCCGACCCAATACGTCTCCTTGGGGTTTGTCTGTCCTGATTGCAAAGAAGGTGGATGGTACCCTCAGAATTTGTGTGGATTATCGGAAATTTAACCAGTTGACGGTCAAGAACCTATATCCCTTTTTGAGGGTTGATGATATCTTTGATCAACATCGAGGATACCGGGTGTTCTCGAAGATCGACTAGAGGTCTGGTTACCATCAGTTGTGTGTTAGAAATTTGATATACCTCTTACAGTCTTCCATAGTAGGTATGGTCTATATGAGTATATGGTTATGCTGTTTGGTATCACGAATGGGCCTGTAGTTTTCATGGCACTAATGTACCGAGTGTTTCATCCATACTTGGATTCTTTCAAGGTAGTCTTCATGGAAGATATATTCGTGTACTCTCACACTCGACACGACCATTCTACCCATCTTTAGATCATTTTGAGTACACTGAGAGAGCATAAGTTATATGCTAAGCTCTCAAAATGCCACTTCTGGATGAACCAAATTTACTTATTGGGTCATGTTACCTCATATATAAGAGTGTTAGTAGACCCATTGAAATTGAGTACAATTGTTTCTTGGAAGAAGTAGAATAATGTCTATGAGGTATGGATTTTTCTTGGGTGGCTAGTTACTACAGACGCTTCATACAGGACTTTTCATGTTTTGCAGCACCACTGGTGGGTCTGACTAAGAAGGGCACAAAGTTCCGGAAGTCAGATTCTTGTGAGTCATCCTTTCAAGATATGAAAGGGAGGCTGACATTAGCACCAATACTAGTATTGAAATATATGAAAAAAAATCTATAATGTATACAGTGATGCATCAGGTATAGGTCTGGGAGTTGTACTTATGCCAGGAGAAGGAGTCGTTGTGTATGGGTCTTGGAAGTTTAGGCCACATGAGAGAAATTACTCGACACATGATCTCGAGCTGGCTGTAGTTGTTCAAGCCTGATGTTTTTGGATACATTATCTTCTGGGAGAGAATTTTATGGTCTTCACTGACCACAAAAGTCTCATGTATATCTTCACTCAGCGTGATTTGAATTTGAGATAGTGAAGGTGGGTTCAGTACCACTAGTATTTTGACTTTGAGCATTACTACAAACCTGTGAAATGCAACGTTGTAGCTGATGTGCTGAGCAGGACGACTCAGATATAGGTAGTCCAAGAGGCCAACAGTGAGTGGAAGCTTATGTCTATATTCTCTGAGATGAATTTGGAGGTGCATGACAAACAAGGGAATACGTTTCTATCTTCTGTAGCTGTTAACTCTACTCTTCTTGATCGAGTGAAAATGAGACAGCTATAAGGCCCCGACCTTAAACCTTACATAATATAGAATTAAATTAATAATTCACATTGAGGATCTTTTTAGGTTTAGCGTTTTAGAGAATTAGGACATAACTATTACATCACAAAAGATTACAAAGTAGACACTTCTACTAAGATTCCATAAAATAAAAAACTCTTAAAAAAAACATGTCTAATTCCATGGTTTATATAGCATGACCTTCCCTTGATCCCATACATGACCCTATTCCACATTAAGTCCTGTGAAAATCATTTCAAAAAAAACTTGGGGTGAGCATAAAAATCTCAGTAAGGGATACACAAAGAATGAAAATAGTTAGTTTATCAAAACAACAAGTAAATTGTGTATACTTTATCAAAGTAATACTTTTCACCTTTATGAAGTAGTAGTAAAAACTCTTATCTAAATAAAATATCATTACATAACCTTTTATAACCAAAGGATTACCATAAAACCCACATAACAGATAAAGGTAACCTGGGACATAAACATACTTAAGTGGAATAACCATACGGTCGACTTCCACACATATCACTTAATGGAATAGCCATTCGGCCAACTTCCATACATACATAATGGAATAGCCATACGGCCAACTTCCATACCCAATGCATTGGAGGTTATAACGTAACCACCCATCCTGGTATTCACGGCACCACCCGTCATATGGTTTATCACGTAACCACCCGTCAAATGTCCAAGTACCAATATAAAATCATAAAACATAAAACCAATATAAAGGAATGATAACATTTCCACATTTCAATCCCAATATATCATTTAAATATATTGACATAATATAATCCTTTATTAAAACCATTTTCAATACCAAAATACATAAAAGAGTATGTGGTATTTATTTTATTTTAAAAACATTACGACTTGTTGAGGAAGCCAATGACCAAATAATACTCACGGCGGCAGAAAAGGTCGTTGTCACCACGTACGTTAAAAGAAACATTCCTTTTTGTCATTTTGTAAAACACTTCGTAGGAAAATATTCCTTTTGTATAAAAGTAAATGTCAAAGGGGTTTATAAACCGTATAGAAGATAGTTGTGTATAAAACGAAATATGTCTCAATGAAAGGAGATTGAGACGAAGTCCCTTACCTTGGGTCCGACTTGACTCGATCGTTCTTTAACGTCCTGAATAATAAACTTGAGTTAGTTTATACTTTATTAAGAACCTTTTTAATGTTCATTATTAATTTTATATCACTTATTATCATGTTATATACATTATGTAATCATTTATGTTAATAATGTTTGTTTTGTCGATATTTGGTTCTTAAGTTGAAAGTGGACTTCTTACAATTACATGTTGTTCGTGTGGTCAAAGGTTCTTTATATCCAGAATGATATTCATGATTTGGATATCATATATATCATATATATCCAGCATATACATGTATTTATAATATTACATAATCATTTCGACGTAAGAAATGAAATGCACCGTTCATGGAGACGGTAAGTCGTACATACGCATGAACGCTACTTTCATTTCTTTGTCATATTAATGGAATTAAAACTAAATGAGATGTACGCATATTTTAATTCCAGAATTATATTAATCATTTAGATGTAACATACATCATATATATCCATTATATATATGTACTTATAATAGTACATTACATTTGGGGATAAGAAATGAAATGCACCGTTCATGGAGACGGTAAGCTGTACGTACGCATGAATGCTACTTTCATTTCTATCTCATACTTTAATGGAATGAAATAATAATGATATAGAGGTATATTATAATTCCAGTATAAAATCATATATAATAACTTTAATTCCATCCTTTTTACATCCCACATATGGCATTAACGAATCACATCACTTTGAGGGGGCGGTAGTCCGCACTTCCTAAAATGAAATTATCGTGTTCACCCACAATGGAAACCATAATGGTATAACACAAATGAAAAATACAGAAGCATAAGGAATACATAAACATAATATATATCATATATAAATGTAGTGACATCTTAATGGCCACCTTTGAAGGTGTTATATGAGTGTTGAACAATCATTGTTTCGTGAGGTAGAAATTCACCATCCACAGAAACAGTATGTTCTTTAACCATTAGATGAAGGTGTGTGTAAGTGTAGCTCGAATACATATTATAAAAACATACTAGTTTATTTAAGATACTGTATTTGTTACAAAATAAATGAATAAAAAGTGTTTAGGGGGTTGGAGAAGCAATATAAAACAAAAGGACTCAAGTGAAGACATTACCTTATAATCGGGGAACTCCCTTTGGTTTGAGCTCAAAGGCTTCCTTGGGAAGACTTAAACCCAAAGTGAGGATTCAAGGAGTAAGAGAGGGATGTGTAGAGACAAAATTATCAGGGGTTGGTCGAGCCAAAGGCATTGGAATTGTGGGTAATGAGGTAGAGGTGGGGGCCTTTTATAAGAGGAGGGGAGGGGCAGTCTTGGAAGGTAAGGAAATGTTACATTATTTTCAAATGGTTTTCGGATTTTAATGATCCCAAATTGATGTGTTTCTAGGATAAGGTGATAAGGGTTCTAAATACACCCATAAAATAGGTTTCTGACATGTGTAGGTCTTAGGTTTTACATTATCTTTCCATTTTATTTAAATCGTTAAATAATGAGGTAATCACTGCATCATCATGGTGTCATAAATAATTTAATTTATTTAATGTCTAAAAATTATAAAAACAATACTATGATGTATGAAATTCTTTTATCTTTCCAATGAATATTTATAGTCAAAAATCTGACTTGTATAAACCCATGTAAAAATTCGTTTAGTAAAACATATCATGTTTGTGTCATTTTTACTTTAACTTTAAATATAAGGCATAAATATCATTATCATACACAAGTGGCTCCATGGGGTACCAAAAATAGACCCATGGGTTGTATTGGTCGGCCAAAACTCAACCAATTGGGTTAGGACAAGTGTCAAGATATTTTCATTTTATTATAATATCATTTTTACCTTAAATTACACTAATTACCTTTAATCGTGATTAATAAAACATAAACGTTACTATTCACCAAAATTTATTTTAATCCCATTGAACCAAATTTTACTTAATAATGAAAATCATTTAAATTTGATTTTTTAGATTCAAAACACAGAAGTGGTAAAGTCCCATTTAAATGAAAAAAATCAAATTTTGTAACCACCACTTTGCGGTTTCACTATTCATCAAAAATTGAAGTTTTTCAGAAAAAAACCAAAACATCACCCTAAGCTATATTTGATATTCCGAATTCAAAAATGAAGTCCATTTTACATAATTCAAAACATATAAGTTTCATTAATTAATTTAATAATTAATTCCCGCTGTCGAAACAAATAGCATGTTTTTATGAAACAATAAGTATCAAAAGATTGACACCAGTTTAAGTCCAATTTCAAAGTAAAATTAATTCCAATGACCACTATTGGATTAAATGGTAAAAATATATTCTAATTGCACCTAAAAACCAATTCAAAGGATTATCTAATCATCTTAATAAATTACATTAAATAGAGGTTTTGAATTATAATACAACATTTTACACTATTCATTAAAAAATGAACTTTATCGGAAAAATACCAAAAAATTACACAAAGTAATATTTGATGTCCCGATTCTAAAGAAGAGTTTTATTTTGTCCAATAGAATGTATAGGAGTGGCCAAAAATATATTTATTGACGGTTCACCATCAAATGTTGATAAGTGGAACTTTCGTGAAAATTAGAGTATATAAGCCTAAAATTGAATTCTTTTCGTATTTTAAGCATTTATCCATTATTAGATAAATGTAAAAACATTTAACAAACATATATAATCATATTTTAGTTATTTCTATCCATTCCCACCTGTACAACGGCTACGTGTTAACTAATATTTAAAATAATATTATTTTATTACTAGTGTGCAACGTACGACTTCAAAGAAACTCTTTGTTGCGTATCGGGTACGCTATCGAACATAACAACCCCTTTAATATTAATAAATATGAAAATGTATTATTCTTTATTTACCTGGGATGTTACATCCTCACCCCCTTTTGGGAATTTCGTCCTCAAAGTTTTATTCACTTATCAAAATAATTGGGGGTATTTATCCCTCATAGCATTTTCAGATTCCCACGTTGCCTCTTCAACCATATGGTTTTTCCACAAAACCTTTACATGGTGAATTACCTTATTTCGCAATACATGCTCTCTTCAGTCAAGAATATGGACCGGTTGTTCCTCATAATATAGGTTCTCTTCCAGCTGAACTACCTCTGGACTCAAAATATGAGATGGATCTGGCATATACTTTCTCAGCATTGAAACATGAAAAACATTGTGTACCTGAGATAGACTCGGAGGTAAAGCCACTTGGTATGAAACTGATCCAACTCTCTCTAGAATTTTATATGGTCCAATGAACCTTGGACTCAGCTTTCCTTTCTTACCAAATCTCATCACACTTTTCCATGGAGAAACCTTGAGAAAAACATGATCACCTACCTCGAAAGATAGATCTTTCCTCCAGTTATCCGCATAACTCTTATGTCTGATCTGAGCTGTTTTCATGTGTTTCTGAATCAACTGAACTTTTTCTGCCATCTCTTCTACCAATTCTGGTCCCATCAGCTTCCTTTCACCCACTTCATCCCAAAATGCTAGTGTTTGACACCGCTTCCTATATAATGCCTCAAATGGTGCCATCTGTATACTGGAATTAAAACTTTTATTATAAGAAAAGTCAACCAAAGAAATATGTTGGTCCCAACATCCCTGATAATCCATCGAACAAGCTCGTAGCATATCCTCCAAGGTCTGAATTGTTCATTCTGACTGCCCGTCTGATTGCGGATGAAAATATGTACTAAAATTTAATTCAGTACCCAACGACTTCTGAAGGCCTTTCCAAAAGTTAGAAGTCAACCTGGTATCATGGTCAAATACAATGGAGAGAGGAACTCCATGTAACCTAACTATATCTTTAAGATACAATCGAGAAAGTTGATCTAGAGAGAATGTATCTAGAATAGGAAGGAAATGAGACGATTTAGTCAAGAGATCAACAATAACACAGATTGCATTATTACCTCTAGATGTCTTTGGTAATCCCACGACGAAGTCCATGGATATATTCTCCCATTTCCACTCTGGCACTGGTAGAGGCTGAATCATCCCTTTCGGTAACTGCTGCTCTTCTTTAACCTGCTGACAAGTCAAACACTTCACAGTAAAATCAGCAATATCTCTTTTCATTCCATCCCACCAGTAATACTCCCGCAGATCTGTGTACATATTAGTACTGCCAGGATGAACTGAAAACGGAGAACTATGAGCTTCACATAACAACTCTCTCTTCAACTGTGAATCACAAGGCACACACAATATCTTCCCAAATCTTAATACACAATCACTATCAATGTTTAATTCATGCAACTTACCTTTCTGAACTAGCTCTACCTTTTTCTACAACTCACTGTCATTCTTCTGTGTTTTCCTGATTCTGTCTGATAGAGAAGATCTCACTGATACATGAAACAAAATAGAAGGACATCCTACACCAACAACTTCTATGCCAAATATCATCACATCCTTAACCAATGGATCAATTTCAAAACACAACATCGTTAATGAAGCATTACTTTTTCGACTCAAAACATCAACAAATTTATTGGCTTTTCCCGGATGGAAATGAATTGTACAATCATAATGCTTGATTAATTCCAGCCATCTCCTCTGTCTCATGTTCAATTCTTTCTGAGTGAATATATACTTTAACCTTTTGTGATCAGTATATATTTCACACTTTACTCAATACAAATGATGCCTCCAAATTTTTAAAGCAAAAACAACATCAGCTAATTCCAAATCATGTGTAGGGTAATTTACCTCATGAGTTTTCAACTGACGTGAAGCATAAGCAATTATATGATCATTCTACATAAGGACACATCCAATTTTCTTCAACGAAGCATCACTGTATATAACAAAATCATCATTCCTGGAAGGAAGTGCCAAAAATGGAGCATTCACCAATCTTATTTTCAACTCCTGAAAACAATCATCACATTCTTTTGTCCAGATGAACTTAACACCCTTACGAGTTAGCTAAGTCATTGGACTAGATAACCGTGAAAAATTTTCAACAAACCTTCGGTAGTAACCTTCCAAACCAAGGAAACTACGGATCTCGGTTACATTTGTGGGTCTCAGATTCTTCAACAACTTTTGTTTTAGTAGGATCAACAGTTATGCCATCTTTTGAAACAATGTGACCCAGGAAAGAAATTTGTTGTAACTAAAACTCCCACTTGCTAAATTTTCCATATAGTTTCTTTTATTTTAAGATTTTCAAGATAACCCTTAAATGGCTTTCATGCTCTTCTTTACTTTTATAAAACACCAAAATATCATCGATGAAAACAAACACAAACTTATCCAAGAACTCATGGAAAATTCTATTTATAAGGTCCATGAATACATAAGGTGCATTAGTTAACCCAAAAGGCATAACTAAAAATTCATAATGGCCATATCTAGTACGGAACGCAGTCTTCGGAATGTCTACTTATTTTACTTTCAACTGATGGTACCCCGACCTCAAGTCAATCTTTGAAAAATACTGAGCTCCATGGAGCTGATCTAACAAATCATCGATATGAGGCAAAAGATATTGTTCTTAACAGTAATATTATTCAAGGATCTATAATCAATGCAAAGCCTCATTGAGCCATCTTTTTTTAACCAATAAGACAGGAGCACCCCATGGTGATGTGCTAGGTCGAATGAAACCTTTATCTAACAACTCATGCAATTGTTTCTTTAACTCTAAAAGTTCAACTTGAGCCATTCGATAAGGGGGTTTTGAAATTGGCTTAGAATCAGGAACTAAGTCAACAGTAAATTCAACTTCCCGATCATGAATAATATCAGGAAACTCATCAGGAAAAACATCAAGATACTCATTTACCACTGGCACAACATTAATCTAAATAGTTCCTTTATTTTCAACAATATGTGCAAGGTAACATTCATTTCCTTCTTTTACTAGTTTCTCAACTTCCTGATATGTTATCAAAATCAAGGGTTCATTCTTTTACACAAACTGAAAATCTTTCTGAAAAGAAACCATTTTAGCTCTGCAGTCAATCTTATCATGATAAACAGAAATCCAATCCATGCCCAAAATAAAATCAAACTCTACTAGAGGCAAATAAATAAGGTTTGCTGGTAGATTCTTTCCACACACAAGGATAGGAAGGTTCTTATAATTCCTTTTTGTCTCAACATTCCCTCTGGGTATTTTTACCATAAGTTCAGGATTCATATCTTGAGATGGAATTTCCAATTTACTATAAAACTTCTCAGAAATGAAAGAATGTGTAGACCATGAATCAAACAACACATTGGCATAATCTGAACAAACAAACATTGTACCTGATACCACGTCATTCGATGGCCAAACATCTGCTAAAGTTGTTGCAAAGGATTTCACCACCCCTTTATGCTTGTAGTCTGGCTTCTTTCCCCCAGTCGAGTTCTTCGTTAGACACTCATTTTCATAATGACCCATTTCATTACACTTAAAACATCTTACCGCTGGCTTTTCATTGCCTGCTTGATCATCTTCCTTACAGTTAAGAGCAATATGACCAGACTTAGCACATCTAAAGCACTTACCATACTTGGATAAACATTCTCCAGGATGCATTTTACCACACTTCTCACAGGATGGATATTTGGTTTTCTTACCTCCTTGCTTCTTTGGTGAATTCATCCCCTTTTCCTGCCAACTGGACCTCTTATTCTGTTGTTTTTCATAGAACACCTGATCATCGGAAAACTCCATTTCCACCTTCTCATCACATTTAACAAGTTTTTAATAACATTTAAACTCACGAGAAGCTAATTCCCTTCGATACTTTGGCTTTAACCCTGAGTAAAAATGGTCTATTTTAATATCAAGATCTCGTATGAAGTTTGGAGCATTCCTTGCCAAGCGAGTGAACTTTGCTTCATAAGCAGCTATAGAATCATCCTCCTGCCTCAATTCTAGGAACTGTTTTTCCATCCTAAGACGAACCACCTTAGGAAAATATTTCTCAAGAAACATACCTTTGAATTCATCCTAGTGAAGATCCTAAATCTCATCACTATCCCTGATATTTTTTACCATTGACCACCACTAATAAGCTTCACCTTCAAAATGGTAAACAACAAGACTAACCTTTTGATGTTCTGAACACCCCATGACATCAAAAATCTTCTCCAATGCTTTAATCCACCCTTCAGCTTGCACGGGGTCAGATGATCCTCTGAATGATGGGGGATGTTGCCTCGTGAAATGTTCCACCACTGACATATTCCTCTGCGGTTGATCTGCCTGATCTCGTACATGGATACCACCACCATTTAGAACCTGAGTCAACTGTGCCATCACTGCAACAAACTGTTCAGTTCTGATTCTGACCATCTCAGGTTGCTGATTTGGAAGGTTGTCTTCCTCCTAATGTCATCCCAACATAGATTCTTTGTTTCCTATGCAGAAAACCATTCTGAACATAAAAATATCATAGGCGAAGGAACATGGTGATCTTTAAATGCTATATCATTTCAGTCATACCATAAATTAGCTTATAATTTAACAATTTTCTAACTCCTAAAGTTGTCTACACGGACCTTTGATACCAAATATAAGGTCCCGACCTTAAACCTTACATAATATTGAATTAAATTAATAATTCACATTGAAGATCATTTCAGGTTTAGAGTTTTAGATAATTAGAACATAACTATTACATCTCAAAAGATTACAAAGTAGACACTTCTACTAAGATTCCATAAAATAAAAAACTCTTAAAAAGAAACATGTCTAGTTCCATGTTTTATATAGCATGAATTTCCCTTGATCCCATCCTTGACCCTATTCCACATTAAGTCCTATGAAACACATTTCAAAAAAAAACTTGGGGTGAGCATAAAAACCTCAGTAAGGGATACACAAAGAATTAAAACAGTTAGTTTATCAAAACAACAAGTAAACTATGTATACTTTATCAAAGTAATACTTGTCACCTTTATAAAGTAGTAGTAAAAATTCTTCTCTGAATAAAGTATCATTACTTACCCTTTTGTAACCAATGGATTACCATAAAACCCACATAACATATAAAGGTAACTTGGGACATAAACATACAGAAGTGGAATAACCATACGGTCGACTTCCACACATATCTCTTAATGGAATAGCCATTCGGCCATCTTTCATACATACTTAATGGAATAGCCATATGGCCGACTTCCATACCCAATGCATTGGAGGTTATAACGTAACCACCCATCCTGGTATTCACGGCACCACCCGTCATATGGTTTATCACGTAACCACCCTTAAAATGTCCAAGTACCAATATAAAATCATAAAACATAAAACCAATATAAAGGAATGATATCATTTCCACATTTCAATCACAATATATCATTTAAATATATTGACATAATAGAATCCTTTATCAAAACCATTTTCAATACCAAAATACAGAAAATAGTATATGGTATTTATTTTATTTTAAAAACATTACGGCTTGTTGAGGAAGCCAACGACCAAATAATACTCGCGGCGGCGGAGAAGGTCGTTGTCACTGCATACATTAAAAGAAACATTCCTTTTTTTCATTTTGTAAAACGCTTCGTAGAAAAATCTTCCTTTTGTATAAATGTAAAATTCAAAGGGTTTATACACCGTATAAAATATAGTTGTGTATAAAAAGAAATATGCCTCAATGAAAGAAGATTGAGACGAAGTCCCTTGCCTTGGGCCCAACTTGACTCGATCGTTCTTTAACATCCTGAATAATAAACTTGAGTTAATTTCTACTTGATTAAGAACTTTTTTCATGTTCATTATTACTTTTATATCACTTATTATCATGTTATATACATTATGTAATCATTTATGTTAATAATGTTTGTTTTGTCGATATTTGGTTCTTAAGTCGAAAGTAGACTTCTTACAATTACATGTTGTTCGTGTGGTCAAAGGTTCTTTATATCCAGAATGATATTCATGATTTGGATATCATATATATCATATATTTCCAGAATATACATGTATTTATAATATTACATAATCATTTAGAGGTAAGAAATGAAATCCACCGTTCATGGAGATGGTAAGCCGTACGTACGCATGAATGCTACTTTCATTTCATTGTCATATTAATGGAATTAAAACTAAATGAGAGGTTTGTATATTTTAATTCCAGAATTATATTAATCATTTATATGTAAAATAAATCATATATATCCATTATATATATGTACTTATAATAATACATTACATTCGGGGATAAGAAATGAAATGCACCATTCATGGAGACGGTAAGCCGTACGTACGCATGAACGCTACTTTCATTTCTATCTCATACTTTAATGGAATGAAATAATAATGATATAGATGTATATTATAATTACAGTATAACATCATATATAATAACTTTAAATCCATCCTTTTTACGTCCCACATATTGCATTAACGAATCACATCACTTTGAGGGGGCAGTAGTCCGCACTTCCTAAAATGAAATTATCGTGTTTACCCACAATGGAAACCATAAAGGTATACCACAAATGAAAAATACAGAAGCATAAGGAAAACATAAACAAAATATATATATCAAATATAAATGTAGTGAAATCTTAATGTCCACCTTTGAAGGTGTTATATGAGTGTTGAACAGTCATCGTTTCGTGAGGCAGAAATTCGCCATCCATAGGAATAGTATGTTCTTTAACCATTAGATGAAGGTGTGTGTAAGTGTAGCTCGAATACTTAATATAACAACATCTTAGTATATTGAACATACTGTATTTGTTATAAACTAATTGAATAAAAAGAGTTTAGGGGGTTGGAGAAGCAAAATAATACAAAAGGACTCAAGTGAAGACATTACCTTATAATCGAGTAACACCCTTTGGTTTGAGCTCAAAGGGTTCCTTGGAAAGACTTCTACCCAAACTGAGGCTTCAAGGAGTAAGAGAGGGATGTGGAGAGACAAAATGAGCAGGTTTTGGTCGAGCCAAAGGCTTTGTAAGTGTGGGTAATGAGGTAGACGTGGGGGCCTTTTATAAGAGGAGAGGAGTGGCACTCTTGGATGGTAAGAAAATGTTACTTTATTTTCAAATTGTTTTCGGATTTTAATGGTCCCACATTGATGTGATTCGAGTATAAGGTGATAAGGGTTAGAAATCCACCCATACAATAGGTTTTGGACATGTGTAGGTCTTAGATTTTACATTATCTTTCCATTTTATTTAAATCGTTAAATAATGAGGTAATCACTGCATCATCATGTTGTCATAAATAATTTAACTTATTTAATGTCTAAAAATTATCAAAAAATTACTATGATGTAGGAAATACTTTTATATTTCCAATGAATATTTATACTCAAAACTCTGACCTGTATAACCCCATGTAAAAATTCGTTTAGTAAAACATCTCATGTTTGTGTCATTTTTTACTTTAACTATAAATAAAAGGCATAAATATCATTATCATACCCAAGTGGCTCCATGGGGTACCAAAAATCGACCCATTGGTTGTATTGGTCAGCCATAACTCAACCAATAGTGTTAGCACAAGTGTCAGCATATTTTCATTTTGTTATAATATCATTTTTACCTTAAATTACACTAATTACCTTTAATCGTGATTAATAAAACATAAAAGTTACTATTCACCAAAATTTATTTTAATCCCATTGAACCACATTTTACTTAATAATGAAAATAATTTAAATTGGGTTTTTGATATTCAAAACACAAAAGTGGTAAAGTCCCATTTAAACGAAAAATCAAATTTTGTAACCACCAGTTTGCAGTTTCACTATTCATCAAAAATTAAAGTTTTTCAGAAAAAGACCAAAACATCACCCTAAACTATATTTGATATTCTGAATTCAAAAATGAATTCCATTTTACAAAATTCAAAACATATAAGTTTCATTAATTAATTTAATAATTAATTCTCGCTGTCGAAACAAATAGCGTGGTTTTATGAAACAATAAGTATCAAAAGATTGACACTAGTTTAAGTCCAATTTCAATGTAAAATTAATTCCAACGACCACTATTGGATTAAATGGTAAAAATATATTCTAATTGTACATAAAAACCAATTAAAAAGTTTATCTAATCATCTTAATAAATTAGATTAAATAGAGGGTTTGAATTATAATACAACATTTTACACTATTCATTAAAAAATGAACTTTATCGGAAAAATACCAAAAAATTACACAAAGTAATATTTGATGTCCTGATTCTAATTAAGAGTTTTATTTGGTCCAATAAAATGTATAGGAGTGACCAAAACTATTTTTAATGACAGTTCTCCATCCAATGTTGATAAGTGGATCTTTCGTTAAAATTAGAGTATATAAGCCTAAAATTGAATTCTTTTCATATTTTAAGCCTTTATCGTTTATTAGATAAATGTAAAAACATTTAACAAACATATATAATAATATTTTAGTTATTTCTATCCATTCCCGCCAGTACAACGACTACGTGTTAACTAATATTTAAAATAATATTATTTTATTCCTAGTGTGCAACGTACGATTTCAAAGAAAATCTTTGTTGCGTATCGGGTATGATATCGAACATAGAAACCCCTTTAATATTAATAAATATGAAAATGTATTAGTATTTATTTACCTAGGATGTTACAACAGCTATCAGATTCTGAAGTCCTAGTCCAACGGGAGAGTGTGTCAGGAGAGGACCCTATTCCTGGATGGACTATAGGCGAGGATGATAACTTGAGTTTTCATGGGTGTGTATGGGTGTCAATATACATACATGAGGAGATGATGCAGGACATTCATTCCTCATTTTGGGTAGTTCATCCTGGTGTCACCAAGATGTGTCGTGATCTACCCCGTTAGTATTGGTGGCCAGGTATGAAGATAAATGTTGTCAATTTTTTCATGAGGTGTTCCATCGGTCATTAGGTGATGGGAGAGAATCAGTGAAAAATAGGGCTTTTTAGAAGTTACCCATTCTTGAGTGGAAGTGGAATGATGTCGTGATGGATTTCGTTATAGGTTTACCAAGGTCTCCTAGAGGAAATGATGTTGTATGGGTTGTCATTGACAGAATCAAGAAGGTTGATCACTTCATTCCAATCAAAGATAACTTCAGTATTTATGATCTGGGACAGTTTTACATCCATGAAATAGTTTGTCTACATGGAGTTCCACACTCCATTTTTCAGACAGGGATGCCCGTTTTACTTCTTGGGTATGGAAGGGGCTACAGAAGGCTTCGGGTACATAGGTACTATTGGGTAAAACTTACCATACCTAGATAGATGGCCAGTTCGAGTGTACGATTCAGGTGATTGAGTACATGTTGCGAGCATGCATCCTTGATTTTGGAGGTTCATGGGAGAACCATATACTTCTTGTGGAGTTTTCCAACAATAATAGCTTTTAAGAAACTATTTAGATGGCAGCTTATGAGGCTTCGTATGGTAGGCCATGCTGATCACCTTTATGTTGGACGGAGACTGGAGAGGCAGCTATGTTAAGACCTCATCTTTTCTAGGAGACCACAAAGCATATAGAGTTGATTCGGAAGAGGAAGAATACTGCACAGTCTCGATAGATGTCTTATGCTGATTAGTGGATATGACCTCAGGTGTTTGAGGACGAGGATCAGGTTTTTATGTGTGTCACACCGAGGTTGGGGCATAAGAGGACTAGGAAATAGGGTATGATTTTGCAGTGGTGTGTCGGGCCATTTGAGGTTTTGGATAGATTCGGGCCGTTTGTCTAACGGCAGTAGTTACCTCAGAGGTACTGGGCTATGCACGACGTCTTTCACATTTCTCAGCTTAGACGATACTTCTCAGACCCATCTCATATTATTCAACCCAAAGAGGTTAAGTTAGAGGTGGATGCCTCATTTGAGGAGAATCCTATCCAGATTGTTGATTGTTTTATGAATGTTCTCTGTGGACGGTCTATTCCTCTTGTACGAGTGTTATGACAGCACGAGAAAGTATAGGACGAGACCTGGGAGAGGGAGGCTGATGTATGATCATAGTGGTCGGAGATTTTGGAGGACTATTCTTCTATTCTGCCTTGATATGGAAATTTGGGGATGAATTTCTTTAATGGGGGGGGGGTTTAAGAACCCGGATCTTCTTTTCAGGTATGTTATCCTTTTTTGGTGTTTTTGAGGAAAAAGAGGAGTTTTCGGGAAATTTTGTTACTACAAATCGTGTACTCGGTTACAACAGGTAGCCTGGTGCGGGCCGTGTCATGGCCATGCACACAACCATGTATGGTGACCTAGAGACTGCCTAATAAGAGGGCTGATGAAGGCAATTATACGTCTTGTACTTCTAAAGTACACGTCGTGTACTTTATTTTTTTCATTAAATGTACCGGTGTCGCGTCTGAGAGACAAAACTATCTCCTTCTCAACCTAGTTTATCGGAGAGTGTCCATACGATGAGGATCTTATCTGAACCCTTGATCGAGTGTCTTATCTCCAAATCAAACTTTGTCTGTTGCGTTGGAATCGCATTGGTGAGTTCTCTCTTCTTATTGAACACCTTCTTCTGATTCATTCTCTCACGTGAGATATCGTGGGTTAATCATTTTAGCCTTTTTTGAATATATACGGCATTCTAAGGTGATTTAAAGCCTGAGACCCAAGTATATTGATATCCCAACACCAAGGTAGGTGGTTTGTGCCTTTTTGTAATTAGAAATTGAATTTTATGTGCAAAAGTTCCAAATAGCCTTGATTTGGGTATTGTGTGTTTACGGTTTTAGCCCTGTTAATTGACTTCGATGCTCTTATGCTTGATTAGAGGTTAATTGAATGTGAATATGGTAAATTTATAATCTTTGGAAGTATTTTCCCATGCATGTTTTCTTGTGTTAACAGTTTGGTCTAGCTTTTCCTGTTAGGCTGTTGTTTACTTTTCAGGTCTAGTATCGTAGTATGTAGTGATTCTTATCTATATTTCTGTAATTTTGTAGATTGATCAAACAAGTATTTCTTGAGGTTTAATTTGGATGCTTTTCATTGTTATGCTTGTTTGACTTACAAATGGCCGTGAGAACCTGGTGTAGTGTACCATAGGGAGAATGGACGCAAGGGATTCTCCAGAGTGTCTGTTATTATTGTTACGATGCGAGACCATAGGTGGAATTGACATAATTTCTTTATCAGAGTGTCTGTATTTCCTCAACATGGGCTATAGGGGGAATGAGATATAAGTTCTTCCCCAGAGCGCCTTTCAGTTACTGATATGAGACTATAAGGGGAATTTATAGTGAGTGCTTCTCTAGAGAGTCTCTACTAATGCTGAACCAAAGGGGTTATAATGTGTGTACTTCCCAGAGGGTTGCTTGTTTTTTCTAGGTAGGACCAAATGGGAATAGGCTGTGAGTACATCCCAGTGGGTTACCTGTTTTTGATTATTTATTTAAATGATATGTGGAACTGAATTCTTTGAAACCGTGGAATTGTTTACTTTTTATTACTTCCTTGTTTACTATTTCTTTTTTTTATAATTGGCCATTTATATTCACTAACATTTAGGCACATATCTCTTGGTTGTTTCCTACTAGGATTTAGTCTCACACCCTATTTGGTCCCTGCTTTTGGGCCCAAACAGATTATATTTTTTTAGGTATAGATATGGGTAAGCTCCATTCTACATCCATTACTTGACTACCTTGTAGCTCCATAGCATGGGACCAAACATTCGATTGCAATGCTATGGAGTTGGTTAATATTTTTCTTGTACTTTGGTTTAGTATTGTATTTCAGCATTGTGACTTGTTTGGATACTTTCCTAGACATATGTATCATGCATCATTATATATGCGCTCCAGCTATTTATTTCTTCAGTATTCCACTGTTTCTTTTTGTATGGTAATATAACTACTTCTGCTATTGTATATCTATTTTACTTCTGCTGTGTTACACTGCCAATGAGGGAATAGTTTCCCCACTGTCACACTCAAGGTCCTCCCTGCTAGTTGGTAGCCTCTAGCATTCGGGGAAATGCACATGAGGCTACGTGACCAACAGGGTACGTGGCGCCTCTAAGTGGCTTCCAGAACTGGGACGTTATAGTTAGTGGTATGAAGTTTGAGATCGGACTAGGTATTACAAGATCATGATTTTGAAGCAAAAATTTAGGCTTCTTGTTAATTTCTAGGTTAACCTTTTTGGTACATGTAGTATCCTTTTGGTTTTTTTAGAACTGTATGACATTTCATATTTGATCTAGGTATTTTTTTTATTTGTAAATATATATATATATAAACATATAGATAGAATTTTATTGGTGTATATAACATATCTCCCTCTTATACATGTACTCATGGAGGGTAATTCCACCCATTTTTATGTTTATTATACACTTAGTGCTAGTCTCCAACTTAGGACAGATTGAAGGTAATAATAAAGAAGTCATTATATCACTTCTCTCATAACCATCCTAGGAGGTATAGTCTTTGAGGGGAGGGGTTCATGAAAGAGTGGTATCAGAGGATAAGGTTGATAGATATGATGGATTTTGGAGTTTAAAATAAGTTCTTTCTACATGGGTTTGTATTAAAACAATGTGAACCATGTTTATCATGTTATGTAAATAACGGATACTAACTTGGAAGTAGATATTTAGGGCCCTCTGTGATCAATTTCATGAACGTTTATGTTTTTCAATCCATCTAAATGAAGTGATATTGGTCACGGGGTAGAGACATTGGAAATGATCACGAGTCATTTTTCTCTGAACATGTGTCATAAATGAGTAGATTCTGGGATAGGTTAAACCATTAATGAAATAAAATAATTAATTTATTAATGCTCAATTTTACATATTATAAGTTTAGGAGCTCTAACCATTTGTTCGTTTTGAAATAACATATCGAGGTCTACATCCTCATTAGGTGTATTTCAATTATGCTCAACATGATGTGTTAGAAGATCTCCACATAGTATAAGTTGGGGATGAAAGAAATTATTAGAAGACACAGTGAGAGTTTTATTGCTATATTCCATAGAAGTATAAGGGATCTGTTTCAAAATCAATCACATATTATTGGTTTGATGTGGATATATTCTTTAGTTCGATCTATGCTCAGAAGGAACTCTAGGTTTCATTAGTTGTGACAATGCTTTGTGGAGAAATGATTCAATGGTTGATCTTATTACTCGGGGATTGTGGGGAGTCATTAGTCTCCTAGGATATCTTCTAAGGCAATTTCTAAGATGAGTGTCTCTCTTCAACCATGAAGGCAGCCAGTCTCCAGTAGCAACTTACCCTTTGATAGGGGAGTTAATGAATAAGGTATTTCATGATCCATTTTAGGACCCTTATGTGCTATCCTTCAAACTTGTTTCTAGATGAGGAAGCAAGTGTGAGGCATTTTGAGGAGGCTTTTCTTCCATAAATCTAGTTAAAGGTAAACCCATTCTTATTGTTCACTTTTCTAATGGTTATGGAAAGAGAAAGGTTTATTGACTTGACACAAGCTATAATTGGATCATCATGTTAGTGGAGTATTTAGGATTCCTAATGAATTATAGTTATTTTATATGATTCTCTATTTCCTAGATAGAATAGATTTTGGTTTGATGGGGGTAGGTCCTATCCCTCAACATCTAATTTATATTGGGTTGGAATCTCATAGGCCTTTTCCAAGGTATCATACACATGTTTTTGGAATATTAGTTCCTAAATAGTTAGAGTGATCGACCTTTATGGGCAGTCAGATCACACCAGGTGGTACCGAGCATGTTCCTCTATTGTGAATGTTTTATCCAAGGCAGAAACAATAGGTTGATCATGTTTGGTATCAATATATTGAAGATGGGGTAGGTAAGGGATAGTCTCGAGATTCTCATCATCCTTTTATAGAATATAAAATCCTTGGAGGTGGTCACCGATAGGTTCAAATATGTCATAGAGTTGGTTTTTCATATCTTTGTGCTTTAGTGATTTTAGTGCCTAGTGAGAATGATGTTGTTTGAGGTAATATATTTTTTATTTATACAGGCGTGCATGTCTTATTTGATTTGGGAGATACACACTCCATCATATCACCTACCCATTTCCAATATTTTTTATTTTAGTTAGGGAGTATTCCAGTGCACTTTACATTGACTTCAAAAATTAGCAGTAGTGATGACATGTTTGATGAATGTATTGATAGTGATCTAGTGTTGGGATAGAAAAACTCTTTAAATAATACCTATGTTTATGGATATAGCCATAAGACATCATCCTTGGCACAGATTGATGATATTTTGTGTAGGATATCATGGAATACTTCAGAGGAATGGTTTTTTACTATGGTGACGATTGAGATCCAATAGTTAATGTTGGAGAGCGAGACCCTTGGATGAGTCAGAGGCATGTCTTGTCATTGTCCTCCACGATGACAGAACTGATGTTGAGTTCATTGATGGTTCAGCTGGTAGGGTTTCATAGGGATTTAATAGATTACCCTCATGACAATATTGATGGAGTTTTTGAATTTCCCCCAGGACAAGAGAAAAGATTGAGATAGATCTACAACCAGGCATGTATCCTATTTTTAGGTCTCTATATATGATGGAACCTTTTGAGTTGTGAGAGTTACAAGTATATCATTATGGTCTACTGCATTAAGGTTTTGTTCAGATGAGGCTGTCAGTATTGGGTGATCCAATATTGTTTGTGAATAATTATAGTATAACATTGTGGATTTATATCAATTATCATCAAATGAATTAGGTGATAGTGAAGAACCAATACCCTTAAATGTGGATTTATGATTTATTCAATCATTTTAAAGGGGGAAGTTGGTTCTCAATAATAAATCTTTGGTCAGTACATCATCATATGTAGGTGAATGATGATGATATTCCAAAAACTATTTTCCTTTTTCGGATTGAGAACTATGATTTCATTATGATGTTGTTTGGTGTGACAAAAGCTCCATCAATGTTCATGGATTTGATGAACACCGTGTTTAGGGAGTTTCTAGATAATTTTGGGATGGTTTTCATCAATTATATCCTTTTTTACTCTATATCGGACGAAGATCATGTAAATCATTTGAATAAAATTTTAGGGGATCATTGTCATCCTTATTTATTCGATATCTTTTCAATGCGTGAGTTCTTAGATCATGAATTTTTCTTCATTAGGAATTTTTTATCCCATCTTGGAGTATATTTTGATCCTTTTAAAATATAGGTGGTCATTTCATAGGCATTCACCAAGACTATTGTAGAGTTGTGATGTTTCCATGGAATTTTAGGCTATTATAAGATGTTCATAGTTGATTTGTCTTAGGTTTTTCCTCTTATGAAATCATTCACCAGAAAGGATCAAGTGTTCTTATAGACTTACCAGTTGTAATTTTCTTTAAAGTACCATAAGTAAAAATTGGTTATTGATTCATTCCTTAATTTTCCATTAGAATAAATTCAGTTTTATTTTTTCTGTGATGCTTCACATCCTGTATTTGTCTATGTGTTGATGTAGAAAAGATCAGTTTTTTCTTATGGGTATTAGTAGTTACTTCCTCATGAGCATAAATCTTCCACCAATGATCTTGAGTTAGAAGAAATTGTGTTTTCCATAATTTTTTGGTGTCATTAAATCATTACTGAGGGTTTTATGATTTTTACCAATTATAAAATCCATAGAAATGACTTATCCTAACATGAATTGAAATTGTGATAGTAATGGTGGATTGTATTCTTGCAGGATTGTGATTTCAATGTTTCATATACATCATTAAAGGGTAATTTTTAGTGGATATAATGATCATAAATTCACATAGTGATGCTTTTCTGTGAATCTATGGATTCTTGGAGAGTGATGGAATAGATATAAATAATGTATCTTAATATAAGAGAGGTTTAAGGAAGATTTTTTCTTTTTTAGATGACAGTACAGTAATATTTGGTGCAGTCGGAGGATGAGTCCCAACTAGGTGATTCTGAGGTGGAAATACAAAGAGACTGTGTTTTTTTGGTGATTCCATTAATAATTGGTTTCAGGATGAATAGATCTGGTTGTTATTCTAGGTTACGATTTTTTCCCCTTTCGTGATCCATTTAATGGTTTTATATTAATTAATAAGCTCTCCTTTGCTGGTACATCCCAATTTGAAAAATATGTACCAAGATTTGAGAGGAATGTTTTTGTTCCCTAAGTTGTACCAATGAGTTTCAGAGTTCGTATAACAATGTTTCATCTTCTCAAAGGTGAAGTTTGTGCAATGTGTTCATGTTGATTTTCTCCATCCATTACATCTTTCTCAGTGTAAGTGGGGGGACATCTCGATGGACATTGTTACCAGTTTACATTGATATCAGAGAGGCTATGATTTTTGATGGGTGATAGTGGATCATTTGATAAAATCATCCCACTAGATAGTGATCAAGGAGTCTATATCAGCGGTGGTATTATCGAGGAAGTATATTGAGGAGGTGGTGAGACTCTGTGGAGTCCCAAGTAAGGTCATATATGATTGTGATCCCCATATTATCTTTGGGATGTGGATAGGTATCCGACATACTTTCAACTATCTATCTTTCCTTAAAACTACATTTCATTTGTAGATGGATGGTTAGATATAGATGACCATATAGAATCATCAATACATGTTTTGTTATTGTCTCCTAGATTTTTGTGGTTTCTGGATTGGGCACCTTCCCCATGTATTGTTTACAAACAATAATAATTTCCACACAAACATTATTATGAATCCCATTTAATCATGGTACAACCAGCTAGTCCATTATCTATTGTGCTGGACTGGGGTCTAATGGTATTAAATTTCCAAGCATAATGTAGTTTATAATAGGATAAATATAGTTCGGGTGATATGTGAAAGGGTGAAATAAGTGCATGATCTTTCTAAATTTAATGTCAATCATAAAAGGATACCCATAGAGTTCAGTGTTGGACATTATGTATTCCTAATGGTGACTCCTCATCAGGATAAATGAAGGTTTAGACATATAATTAAGCTACCTATATGGTTTTTTGTGCATTTCAAGGTGTGGGATCATATTGGATTTGTGTCATATCAGATACCACTTCCCTTGAAAATGATCAAAATACATGACATATTTCACGTTCCACACATTTTTTTATATTCATTATGGATCTCACATTATTGATTGGGGTGACATCAATATTGATTATGATGAAACCAACAAGGTGTGGCATGTGGATATTCAAGACCTCTAGGAGAATCTGTTGTGAGGGGATGATAATCTCTTAGTACATTTCCATTGTCAACATGGTGAAATGGAGGAGAGTAACTAGGAATGTTCTTCACATATATGTTCTCAAAACCATAAGTTTTTATTGTTTGTCACTATTTTTGTAATGATATTTGGGGTGGTTGAACCTTTATTAGGTTATTCAATGGTTTTATCTTGATGTTGGTGGTGAATTTCTTATCATTTAAGAGGTATGTTCCATAGATAGTGTTTTTATATCTAGTTATTGTGTGCTTTCATGCTTGTTCATAGGATGAGGTGGTTTAGCGTCTTTGATTATAAGATTCATGAGAATTGCCTCATCAAATGACTTTTTGAACAACTCATACTATTTATTTATCTCTGATTTTTGTTGTGGATTCTCAAGGAAGATATTAGTTTTTGAGGTATCTAATGTAAAAACTCAGATCCTAGTATTTCATTCCTTTGGTATTTTTCTGTGTTGGAGGTACTCGAATTAGGTTCAATGGTGTTTGGTGTGTTTGGAGGAAAATGAGGTTCCATTAAAAAAACTCATAGTTGTGGTGTGGATGGATATGTCTCACCATAAGGGATGTGTTTGTGTCTAGGTAGAACTTTTCTATGGAATATGGGAGCTCGAGGGGGAAAATATGGTGACTACCTTTTCAGGCATAGTTGTGTTGTGGTGTTTGGGATGCGCTATGGCCTTCCTGTTGGAGAAGGGTCCATGTGGTGTATTGTTTAGGTATATGGCTTGAATATTCCCTTGATTCTTGGAATCACCTTTCCCCATTTGGGTTTATGGTGTGGTTCCTTGGGCTACACAATATAATTTATTTTGTTGGGGAGGGCTAAGGCATGGTCCTAGGTGTTGTGTCATGGTGTTATAAAATTATCCATGTTTATAAATACACCATAACCCACCCAATTTTTTCTCTCAAACACTTACAACCCCAAAGTGGGTTTTTAGTATCTTTGAATTCCATTTTTATAGGGACTAGTCCCCAAATTCTAGTGGTCGATCCATAATCACTCGACGAACATTATATATCCCTTTTTTAGAAGATTATCTTTTTTCAATCCTATTTCTTCGATTTTCTTATTCCCATTTTATGTAGGGTTTTCTCCATAATTATAATTGATTACTCATGGATATTTTTTGGAGAATTTTTGGAACAGTGTCCTTAGATGGAGGTAGTTTCTTGCAGTAGAGGTGATTGAGAATTCGTGATGCTAATCCGTTCCCATGTGATGAGTGATAACTCATTTGAGGTAGGGGATTCATTGATTCTCATTTATTTGCATGAAATTGTATATTGATAATGGTTTATCCCTTTTTATGAAATTGGGATTAACCTAAAAAATATTTATATATATTAATAATGAAATTGGATAGTGATCAAATGACAATGTATTATACCCTAATAATAGTTTGCCTCTTGATTTTCTAAATAATGAGTTATATGTACAATTATATTGTTTCATGTTGTTATTCTTGGTTTAACATGTTCAAATTGATGAAATTGGAGAAAAAATAATGAAGTAAATAATTATGGGTTGGTTAAAGAGGAATGTATACTAAATTTGGGGTATCTTGTGATTTGTTGATAATCATGTTGATGCTAAATAAATATTTTTTTTATATATTTATTCCATGAGTTGATGGAATTGATAATAAATTTGAATCATGTTAATTCACATTGATATTAATAATAATAATTTATGTTAATTTGTAATAGTTCTTCTCATAGTTTTTTGAACTAGTATTATGCTAGAGATCATGTTTAATTAATTTAAAATCTCGTTATTAGTGATGCCTTAGGTTTCCCTTAACTGAAAAATTTGAATAAAAAATTTAAATTCGATATGAAAGAAAATAAGTTTTTTTAAAAATATAAGTATTTGGGTATGAGAGTTCCCATTTGTTTGTAACGTTTGGATGCATAGTGTTAGGGGTTGTGAGATCTTATTTTCTGGTAAAGAGTAAATGACTTGTTTTAGGGGCTAGATTTCCATGTTGAATATATTGTTAATTTCATTCTTGTGTGTTCTCAACATGTGAGAATAAATGTTAATTGTGAAATGATCCTAGGATGGTTGAGTTGAGGATGGTTTATGAAATATGGTTGGGGAGGCCCAACGTTGTGGTAGAAACTGACACCTATGATTGTGAGATGCATAGTGATATGTATGTGGGGGTCAGGGATAGCACCAAAAATGATGTAATGGGTTTAAGCTGGGATAACCCATTGTTTTGATGATGATAGATATAATTATAACATGTCAATGTTTTTGAAAGGATGGATGGTGATGTGGTTTTTCTATCTACTTTTCTTTTTCCATAATTTGAGGCAACTGGATGTACTTAGTTTCATCTATCTTGGTGGTAATATAGGATGTTTTCCATGAATGTATAGAATTATGGAATGATGATAATAATGTTTAATTAAAAACATAACCCATGTAGATCTTGTTACTAGAATGTAATTATATGATTTTGAGAAAATTTGGACATGTTATGGATTATTCTTAGGTAGCATTGAGTTGACTTTTTTCTATTAATGAAATATATCTTGCATAAATTTGATGGTTAATTAATGGATAGTTAATCAATTAACATAAAATGAATTTTTCAATAAAAATAATTAAATTTAATATTTATCTTTAAAATTATTACATACTTATTGGATATCTTGTTCTTGATAGTGGCAGTTGAGAGTTTGAGATACATTGGTTTCATTTGATTCTAAGACTAGGTTATGACCATATTGTGGTTGTGAACAATATTGTATCATGAATGTTTTTTGATTTCATATGCTACCTCACCCATATTGGTAGGTGGAATGAATCCCAATGGACTCTAGGATATTGTTTTCTGAAATATCCCTTTGGGGGATTAATGGATGACTACCCTCTATGGACCCTCTCCCTTCTCTTGGTAGTTTTTATGTGATAGCATGTATGGTGGTTAGTATTACCATATAGGTTTGTAGAGTCTTGTGATATATATTGTTTATTTCACATACATGTAACCCTGAATATAATATCTAAAAGTATTATCATATGTATGAAATATACAAGATATGATGGCTTGAGATCTTTACCTGGTCAATTGTCTATGATGGCTTGATGTTTAATACCTTATGTCTTATGTATGATAAAAGACATACAAGTTGTGGTGGATCTTAAAACTAATTTTTTATTATATATATGTATGTGTGTGTGTGTTTGTGATATAGGATGATGTGATGATGTGATTTTTGAGGTTCATGTTGTGATACATGGACTGGTTTTTTTCATGCTATCTTAGTTTTGGAGAGAAATGGCTCATGACATGCAATTTTGGGGAAGCAGTAAGGGGGTAAACATGATGTTTCATTACTATAATATATGATATATAGTATGAGATAATTCTTAATAAAAAATCATGGTGATTCGGGGAACTTAGTATACCTATTTAGGTGATGAGTTTGTTTCACTACTTTTTCACAAGGCTTTAGTATAGTTTCTTTATCTTTTGCATGAGAGGCTACAATGAGGATCCTACTAAGTACACTATTATTATCACCACATGTTTATATAAACAATTTTTTAAGTTAGTAGGAACTAGTTAGATATTGGGATGGTTATTACTAAATCATGTTTTTTAGGATCTTTTAGGGAATATTTTTTATTGTCAGGTTTACCTGTTTGGTAATAGGTGTTTCATTTATGTTTTTAGTACTTTATGACATTGAATGTATGAACATGGGTTTTAGTATATATATATATATATGAGTATTATTTTATTGATTTATCTATCTTTTCTCTTGATTATTTATGTTCTCTTAGAGGGTAATGACTCCATATTATATGATTATTGTAGCCATGTTTCTATTTCCCTACATGGGGCCAACTGGAGACATGACTGAGGTGGTCACTATCTCCCTTCTCTTATTGTTGGCCTAGGAGGTGTAATATTTGTTGGGTTATGGGGTTGTGATACACCAATTATATAGGATTAAAATTATATCATTCTTAGTTTCCTAGAGAGTATCTTCTAGTATAATCAACTTCTGCTTCATCCTTATTTCATTCTAAGAAAACTAGATTTTTTTGGAATTTTAAGTGAAATTCCCCTTTTTATCCAACGTGGAAAGTACTATTATACTCGCTTTCATTTTTAAATGGAATATTTTTATTCCTTAAAGTATTAATATTGGGATTTCATTTATTCGCCTTTCATTTCCTTCTATGGTAGTTATTTCTGCCTATTCCTTTCCTGTAATCAATGGATCTACATCAAATGTTAGAATAGTTAAAATAATAGCCTCCAAATAATTACTCCTTTAGGATAAAGAATGTGGAATAATTTTCCTTTTCATATATCCTAGTTTTTATCCACTTCAATATCTTCTTAACTTGGGTAAATTAGTCATCAAGTGTCCAAGAATCCCCCAAAATTGTTATTTCATGGGTGGGAATACTTTTTTACTTCCAATCCTTCACATATATCCTATGTCAGTATAGTTATGATATTGATGAACATTTGTTAGAACACAATTATATGATCTTATTTATAATTCCTATTGTTTTATATAGAATATATTTTATCCTCTATGTTTCTAACCTCATAACCAATACCACTCTTTCTCATTTTCTTAGGTTTTTTATTATTCAAATATTTTCTAATACTTTTTAAGCATCATTTTAATCAGAACAATTATTTTTCATCATATAACCTTCTAAAATATAGATTTTTTTTTGATTCACTATGTTTTAATTAATTTTTTATCTTATTTTTTAGGGTAACCACTTCCACTTCTAGTGCTTTAATTCTCTTTTATTTTCACTTCAAACAATTATTGAAATCATCATTCTCTTTAATCTATTCTCCAATTTTTAGTTTTTAGTAAAAAAACTCTCCCCCACATGTGTGGCCCTATTTCATATCTTCCAATACATATTTTAAATGATTATTTTATATTTTAGGATAATACACATATCATGATTATTATTTAGCAAATAAAAAACGTATTCTTATTTCATTGAATATTAAGATCTTTAAGAACTCGTTCCAATTTAATATTGGCATCAACTATATAAGAACCTAGTTTTCATATCTCGTGTGAATCCATTATATTGTAGTATAATTCTTTATTTTCGTAATTTTATGGATGAATAATTATCTCACAGAGGTTACGGGGGCGACTAGATCTTTTTTGGAGCTCGAATCCTTGAGGCTTGTCCCTTTCATCATATCTATTATCCTCTATAGATATATTTTGATGTAGGCATATATAAACTATTTTCAGGGACATGATCCATTATTCTGTTTTATTTTGATCTAGTTTGAACTAAATTATGATACTAGATGTGGAGAGTACTAAGGGTATACAATATTCTTTCTATGACACATCCCTTATGTATTTCCATTTTATAAACATTCATAGTTGTGTGAACACCGATTTAATCTAGGGTTTCTTATGAAATTCATATTCCATGAATGTAATCTCCATACTCATATTCTAGAGCCCTTATTATACATTTTGACCATTAAATTTGAGGTTAATACCTCAATTATTTCCACCCCAAGTAGGTTTATTCCTTAGTTATTCTTTGGTGACCCATGTGGGTATATATACACCACCATTCAGGTGTGATTGACTAAGCCTTCATAAAGGTAAGTGTTATAATTAAATGAAGGAGTTGTTAAGACATAACACAAGTATGATTATTAAAAGAACCTTATAAGGTCAGTGTTTAAATCAATTAAATGAATCTTTAAATGGAAAATTGAATGTACTCTTATATTTATCACTTGGTGTAGTTAATTATAAATTAATTGTATGTAGTTTCAGGTCCTTGTCCCTCCTTTCTATTCTTATGAAAGGTGATGAACATAATATATGAATATGTATTAAAAAGAATAAATGGTTGAATATCCTAATTATCCATTTCACGTAGTCTGAAAAGAAATGGAATGAACAATTTTTCTTATCAAATGGAATGAGTATTACATGGCCATGAATGAATAACAAATTATGTATAATGTACCTATTTTATATGAACCTTTTTGACATTATAGGATTGGTCAGACATGATCCAGCCTTGTATTTCTAACGGAATACATTGATGACTAATAAGACACCATTCTGATTCAAGGATATGGTTTCAAAGGGAGATACCCACCTTGGAATGTGTTCCTTATCTACTAATGGATTCTCGAAATGATGTCGTAGGATTCCTTCAATATCTTCTGGATATTAGGATTCCTAGGATACACTCCTTGGATCTATCATGATAAATTTACACACATGGTGTCATGGAGAAACCCCATTATTCCTGGTCATTCTTATCCCTTTTTACCTTGGATGATATCCTTGGACTTGGTAAGAACTATTAAAGTGGAATGTTTTGGGTGATGCCCCATGGATTACACTCAGACCCCTTATATCCAAGATTCCAATTATTACTATGTTGGATCTAGCCCAAAGATTAAGGATTAAATGGTTATTACCTTGTATCCTTTTTATTATTATCATTATTATATAATATCATATTACATCATAGATCCTTTTTTATTATGTTACATTTTTAGTGGTGTTTACACCTCAAGTGACTTATCTATATAAACTGAACATAAATGAACTAATTAAATGGTCAATTCTTTAATGGAATTACCATATGATGATAATATAGTTATTGGTTATAATTATATAATTTCTATACATATATGTTTATATATACCATCACACTATCAGTTTATATATCAATGACTGGATGGTATTGTCACTGTTGGTGGTGGCCTGCCGAGATTTACCTCACGCCATATCTTGGCCACCGATGGTAACTATGAAGATTATACATATGCATATGTTTATAAGGGGAATCATAAAAGTTTGGACACAATATGTTTCTTTTAATCTTATAATATAGCATGGTAGCAGATGATTGAGATGATGCTCTCGATTCCAGGATTATTTTTTGCTTCTATTAATTCCTTTGAATGGCATGTATTGTCTTCCTCCTTTTATACATATTTTCTAGTCTTATAGAGACATGAGGTACATTATAATCATATTTTTTATATGATTTAGTTTCAATATTTGAGTATTATTTTTTTTCTTGATTTGTTATTCATTTCTACACTACTTCCTCTATGGTGGGTTACTTGTCTAGTTTTTATAGTGTATGTTATTTCTATTATATCTATTTACATATGATTCCTCTATTTATTTGTTATAGTTTTTAATGGATGTGATCCACTTTTACAAGAGGTCATATTATCCCCATTTATACACCCTTGTCCCTCTTTTCTAATCAGTAGCCTCTGGCGTATAGGGAGGCACGCTTGAGGCCATGTGGCCCACCGGCTTTGGGGCACCTTTATGTGGAACTCAGGTTCGGGATGTCAGAAATTATTCCCTTAAGATCAAAATAATTCTCTTATTTTGAATTTATTTTTTTCCAATTTATCCATCATATATTCCTCTTTATATTATTTAAACTTATTTTCTATTTCTTCCATCTAATCTATTTCCACTTCTTCATCAATGCTAGTAAGGCTCTTTTTTATCTTCTTTGAATAATTGATTACTTAATTATAGTCACTTCTAAAGGGAAACTTTATAATTGGATTCAATATAGTTTCTATTTGTTCTTATACAGTGTAAAAAACTTTTAGTACATATGGTTATAATGTTCCCCACCATACCACACCAAAAACATGCTAAGGGTATCTTTGCTTCAAACATACCCTTACCATTTTTGAAATTCCTCACCATCAGATAAAGGAGATCAAATTTAGAATTAACCTCTTCAAAACGATATTTATTGATTTCATGTTTTCCTTGGTTTTTAATGACATTACATTTCTTATAATATTTGATGTTACATAAGAATTATCTCATATATCATAAGACAGAAGACATCTTTTCATATCATTTAATGAGAACTCATCAAAGTTTATATTCTCAAGGGTTGATAGTTTTGGATTATAGAGTGGTGTCAATATTCTTAATATTATTTCACTATTTTCACATATTTTACATTGTCACATGTTACCTAGATGTATAAAACAACATCTTTGATTATGTTGATGAATCCATCAATATTTTCAATGGGGTGCATTTTCAAATCATCAAACATATTATGAAAAACCTGAAGCCTTGACTAATTTACCTTGAGTATTCTGTCATATATATTAGACATAATATATCACAAATCCATTATTGTATTATATATCATAACTTTCAAGAATATTTTATTCGATATACCCCTAGATAAGTCATTATGGTATATTTAATTAGTATTCAATAGATTTCTTTCTCCAACTGTCATGGATAATTTAGAAATTTTACTTTCTCTCCATGAATTTCTATATATAAGAATTCAAGTATGGGAAATCTTAAATGAGATCTAATCCTTTTCTTTTAAATTTAGTAGTTTCTTCCATAAAATAATGGTACTCATTTGGAATTCATGGTATTCTCCAGGATAAATGACTAATGAAAGATGAATTTGATGCCAGTAACATGTGTCTCTAATTCCACTTGGTATAACTATAGATTGAAACAACCAAAGGTATGATATGTGAATTAGTATGTGAATTAATTTTAACTCTTTGGATCATTCTCTCATGTCAAAAATAGTATCATTAATTCTTCCCTTTTTCACACAAATAAGAAATGGTTGAATATATGTAATGAATTACAAGAAACAACGTTTTACTTGGTTCACCTATAATGACAAGTGCAATGAAAATACCACAATAGAGAGTTCATGTATATGGGATAAATACTCTCCAATGTAATTATAACAAATATTCATGAACGTTTCACTATTGATCCCATGCATTCTCAATCTTCATGAACTCTTACACACTACTTGAGTTAAGTAAATGCAAAGTTGAAACATGAAATTTTCTTAAGGTGTTTTTCATTAATTTAATCAAGAACACCAAAAAGTAAGGGTGTTGTAATTATTATATTTCCTTATTATTATTATTCAATCATGATCTTAGAGTGATACTGCAATAATTCACTTGTTTTGGTTCTTATCATGTTCTAGATTTTCCATAATGATTTTTTCTTCATTGGTATTCATTATTTTACTAATGAATTTAAATATTTTCTCATATTTTGATCTTAAAAAACTTGCATTAATCCCTTAATATTTTACTTCTTTAAAATCAAGTTAAAATTATGTAATTTAATTTTCTTATTGTTTTTCTTAAAGAAACAAATATTTCAATATTGAGCACTGTTTAATTTCCCATTTCTATAATGTATACATTCATTTAATTTTGTGAATATTTCTTATTTATTAAATACTTGAAACTATTTTGAAAAATTCATATTGAAATACCAATGTAATATATGTATTAAAATATATAATAAAAACACAAAATAAATCCCATTAAAAATTGGTTTTAATTTATTAATAATAGCTTAAATCCATAAAAAAATATATCATGATATCAACCATAAATTTTGATTGATATTATTTAATTGAATCCATATGGTAGAAAATAATTTAATTAAATTTATGATGACATTTTGATGAGGATATGTGGTTTTAAATGAAAATGATGGTTACAATCTCCACTTGATCATTCCTCCAACTATTAATTTTACGAAGGTAGGGAAATTTATAAATTATAGTCATAAACCTTATAATTAATATTTTAGAATCATATTTTTCACTGAATTTCATAAATTCAGGAACATTATGAATATTTATTGATGAAATTTTTGAACTCCAAAAATAAAACTTATGAAACTCACTGATCAACCATATAATTAAATTAAACCATGTGATGAAGCTTATGAAAATATGTCAATATTGTTATAAACCTTATAAGAATTAGTTCATCCTTAAAAATAACCTATAAAACATAGGATGTATGTTGATTAGCTTTAAGCTGTTTATTGTTCAGCCTTTTGTTGTTTTCCTTTGGTGAAAAAAAACCTTATGATCAGAGGATGTTCATTATTAACCTTAAAAAGATTAGAAACTAGACTTAAAAATGTTTTCCTTTCCCAAAAATATCAACCATTGAATAATTATGTATTTCATTCATGCCATTTTAATTTTCATATGTCCTACACAATGAATATTATGAGGTTTCAACAAGAATATTACATTTATATTAAACTCTCTATTACTTTTCCAGTTTAACATAAACCTTTCAAAAACATGACTCTACCAAATTTCTTTAAAAACACTTTCATGATAGAAAAATACTAAATAGAACTCCCAAAAAATATGATTAGAAAACATTTAACAAATACAAGATATTTTTTCAAGACATTATTCGTTATTAAATTTAGTGTATGTTAATTCTCTCTCTATTTCTTTATATAAAGTCCATTAATGGAGGGATAAGAAACTAATGTGGTTTATTCGATGGGGGAAAGAAGTATAGTTCAAATCCCCTTTTTTTTATTAATTATTTAATATAATACATTTTCTTTGGCTTTATAGATGGTGATAAAGAAAGTTGGTGGTTCTTTTATTTCCTTACTTTTTTATAACTGTATTTTCTTTCTACATTAACAAACTCATCATTAAATTTCTATCCCCAGGATAATTATTAAAATAGTGGGGTTTAATATATCAAGGGATGAATAAATCACGGATACTATCATGTGTTATATGATTTACAAATAATGATTAAATTTATGAATTCATATTTCTCTTGGTTGACATTAGTCTGAAGTGGTTAGTTTTTGACATCTCATCTTGTCATTTATTTCTTATAGGAAATTATCCTACTGGTTCATATATAAAATTAAAAATATATTGCATAGTGTTTATAGTGTATTTATACTAAATATTTTTATTTTTTCTTGGTGATGATTATGTGGTTATAGATTTTATTCAATAATAAATGATATTCAAATAACATATAATTTATTACACAATGATAGACATGTTTATTAAATATACTAAGTAATTGATTATTGGTTTCACTCGTTACTTTTTAAATATTATTTATTTTATTTTCTATTTATATAAAAATCCATATTTTAAAGCATCATTCACATTTTTTACCATAATACATAAAATATAAAAAAAATAACATCAAATATTATTTTTTATAGGAAATCCCCCATGAATGAAAATACATGATATCTAATACATTACATTCCATGCGTATTTAATTATAATTTTCAAAATCCCATAATTCATTTCAATAAAAAAATTATCATTACTGGGGAGGCTTAATTATTACACTCAATTTATTTTCTTTTTTTTATTTTTTTTATTATAATTCCATTTAAGCCTAATTATATTATGTAATCATATACCCATTGGGAAAGATCAATATACTAAAAAACATGTTTCATTAAGGATATAAAATTAGGTATATTGAGTATTTTTAAATAGATTCTTCTAGTATATATCATTATGTTAATAGTAAAGAAAATAGAACATGAAATTATAATTTCAATCATAAAAACATAGCTAAAATTGTCAATATATAGATAAAATTTTAAATTATATTACTTTACCAAACTTCATTTTTCTAAATAATAAAATTAATTTACATGAATCATAAGTTATATTTTAACTCAAGAATAGACATTTTCATATATTCATTAGAGTTTCCGAATCTTTTAGGTGAAAATCCAAATAATTTTTTTAATAAATTTAAAATTTAATGTACCATATAGAATCTCGGGGATATTTGAGGAATAAGTAAAGTTAAGGTAATTATTTTTCTCATTATACAAACCTATAATGTAATAGTTTCATAATATATAACATAGAGATGCTACTAACTAAGATAATATTTTTATGAATCATTCCCTAAAAAGTATTTCCAACTTTAGAAAACACTTACAAAAAAATGAAAATTTTTTCATTATAAAATTAAATTGATAATTTTATATAAGTACTTAGAGAGGTGTAATATTATTTTTAAAAAAATTTCACACAATAAAATAGAAGAACATAATTTCTTAATTTTGTTCTTTTAATGTTTTTTTGCAACTAATGAAATTATAATTTACAAAACATCCAGATAACCCATCATTGAAAAATATGCATTAAAATAAAATCACTAATTGAAAATTTTTCCAAAAAATCATCGAAATTTGGAACATGAGGTAGTATCATAAAAAGTGTACATCAACCAAAGTCTCAAAACACCTTATTTGTTAAAAAATGATGAGATAACTTCAATTTTGAGATATATTTATCCTAGTGAGATTACATAAACATACAATGTCATCATTATTTATGGATATTTTTACATACAATAACCACTATACTGGTTTTCTAACATAATTACAAGAAAAGGAGACATATTGTAGAGTTTTTTAGAACAAACCATATTATCTTCCTATGTAAAACCAAGGATGTAGGGATAGTTTCAATGTTCGATATGGCTTTTTAAAATAATAGACATGGAAAGTGATGGAACTTAAATAATTATTTCTTTAATGTTACCATCCACGACCATTTAAACAATTAATATCCATTGATAAATCTTAAATAATATATCAAAATGAGGTATAACATTAAAAAATAAATTCAATTATTGAAGAATAAAAAGTAAAATAATGTAAATAAAATTTCACAGAGGACATATTTTTGTACTTTTAGGTGAGTTTATGAATCAGGGATTTAGTATAATACCATTTTAACATATTAATAATCAAAAAATAAATGTTTATATGGTTACTCTAATATGTGGAAAGGATATCCACCAAACCAACATCAACTAAAAGAAAATATTATAGTTTAACCAACCTAATATTAATATAGAGATCGTTCAAATAAAAGATTAATGAAACCATTATAATAATCCTTAAATAACGAGGAATATAAGAAATATATAGAATAAAAGACATATTATATTGTTTTTTCCCTACCAGACTGGTTTAATATAGGAAGGTAAATGAAGAATCACTTTAAATTTATTATCCTGACATATTAAAAAAGCTAATTATCAATATATCCCCATATAATCCATTAATAAAATCTAATATATGAAATATTCTTTAAAAAAATTTGTACCAAGAAGAGAATACCTTAATGAAAAGAAAATTTACATTTATGAAGGACTCTATAAGCACTAATCACTCCTTAACTACCTAATAAATTAAAGGATCCTTTTAGAATATACATTTTAGATAGAATGGGGAATTTAACCATTGATAATTCCTTATGTAAATTCCATTATTTTATTAATATAACTCATCATTATATGTATTCAAATTTTCATATTAGAGAACACAAAATGATCTGAATGATGGTATATCATGCCAATAGTTCTACAAAATTTTTAGTAGGTTTTTTGGAATATGTATTAGTAAGATTAATGTACATAGAATTTCTTACTAAAATTTATACACTAAATATTGAAATATTTATGAGTCATGAAAATAAAATTTTATGAGTATATTTTCATAAATATTCAATAATTATAAGAAATCCTCATGAAGGGACACTATCCATAGTGGTTGGGGATGATATAGTTTATTTTATTATTCTTTAAATAATAAAAATATTCCCCTAAGGAACACTCAATTTTTATAATTTCATATTTTTATAATCAATTATCACAGGGGGTAATGATTTTCTAAATTAAATAATGAAATATTTAAGTAATTTATTATCTAAATATTTTTAATGGAATAAAAAAACTATTTTTAAATATTGGTTTGAATCAAAAGTGTCTGAAAATTCTAAATAGTCATGTTATTATATAATGTACAACTATTTTCATGGGTTTTATTTTCTATTTATAAGTGATGAAATTAATTTTTATTGATATTTTTATCATTAACTTGGTCGATTAATAAGTTTTTATTACCTATTTAATTGAGTTTTTCTTTTTATGGTAGGGAAGCATTTTCTTTGTGAATAAAAGTAGTGTTGATGATTTTGGGTTGTTTATTAAATAATCTAGCTGATAACATGAATTCAGAAAAGGAAACTGGTGTGTGTGTTTTATATTCAGGAGGAGTGAGTTGATTTTGGAAAATTCCTTAATCATGGTTACCTATATACATGGGGTTTTACCACAAAATAGTTTTTCTTAATTAGTTATCTATTCTTATATATGTTTTTCAGTTAGCTTTAAAATAGGATATGTGACATGTGAATAACAATAACACTATGGACAAGGACATCACTACACGAAATAGATAAAACTATTATGTGTATGTTTTATCTTTTTTCCATTAAAATAGAAATATGAAACTTACTTCCCAATTGTGTATAATATATAATTTGAATAAATATTTTATTGAATTTTCCATTAGGAAAAATTTTCACATTGTTGTTAAATTTCAAAAATTCTACCATAAGGATTTACAAGTAGGTCTATATGGTTGATATGTACATTTTTTAACATTTTATCTATATTTGGTACATGAGATTTTATACTTATCTAATGGGTAGTTGTAAATTGATTTCATTGCATCATATACCCTTCCACTATAATAATGTAATATATTCCTTCCATGTTTTGTAAAATATTATTTGTAAAAATTAGGGGATATGTAATATTTTCTCATTAATCATTTCATGAGGAGTTTATATCCACAATGTTTCTTATCCACCACAGTGTGGAGGGTTTTTAAATTGTATATCTACTCAAATTAGTCTATATGACCCCCATTCCACGTCACTTCTACCGCGTTATGGGGGGACTAAAATGGAAGAGGCACTGAATTATGGCTATTGAACTCCATGCCACAAAACATGTAACATCTCAACCCCAACCCACTATATTGGATAATATTATATTTCCACACACCTTAGGTGAATCCCCTAGACACCAAAGGATGGTAATAAATTCCAGGGTATGCAATATCATTAGGGGATAGTTTACCTTTAGGTATGATACACCTTACAAGACCAACACATAGACAATGTATGAATTTTATGCATTAATAAAATCATATCAAACTCAAATAAATAATAAGGCATTAAATTATTATAATTAGAGTCATAGTTGATGAAAATACAACCAATAAGATTAAATAACAAAAATAACCTAAATTAAAGATAGGGTTACCACATAGAACACTCCCACTATCCACTAGATAGCTACCTCTAATCTCCCAACTCCATAATCTGTTATCACAACTATGATACTACCATATAGTAAGTTAAGTGGTATCCCCTTAACTATATCATGTAAACCAATGATTTCATATACACCAAGATGATTAAACAATAGGTCAGTATATAAAACCAGTTGGATATCCCCCAAAGTTTTCCCACACATGACACATGAACAAGAACAAGTTATCTCACAGTTTATAAATATGAGATAAGTATAAAAAAATAAAGGACATATAATCCATGAAAATAACTCACTATAAAAATATACACCTATTTTAACCGATGATTTACCAAAATAAATCCATTCTATAACTCAAACACACATTCCAAGTACACACACACACATTTTAACTCATAGGACCATGTCGTGAGTGAAATGTATCCCCCATAAATATAGACTCCTAAAAAACCAAAATTATGAGTTTAAACCCATTCCACTAGACCCATGATGTCACCTAGCGTAGTAACCTAGTGTGCCATAGTTTTGACAAGGAAACCAAGTTCAAACTAACAAGACCACATTCTCTAAAATATAAACACACACAATCCCATTTAATCTAGAGTACACTAATTTTTTCATGAAAACAAATATGAACTAACAAGCCCCCATCCAATGTAATATGAATGTATTCAAACCCATACCCATGCTTAATTTACCAACACAAAAACAATGTTTTCCAGAAATAGATTCCAATGTGAAAAATAACAGAAATTTATGAAAACAATAGTGCAGATAAAATCCTATATTTTGAATTTGAAATAATTAGCTTTAATGTTCTTAGACTAAAGATATTGATAGAGTATACACCAAATTATAAGTCTTTTTCCATCATAATCAAAAATAAATATCTTTATAAGGAAGAGAGTCCCCCAAAATCAGCTTTAGGAATATCTTGTCAAGATCCCCATAGAGGATAATTAGAATGAAGGTTTTAATGAAGTAATCACGTCTAACAATTGAATTTATAAATCAAAAAAAATATTGTATATGGTTTCCCATCATGGTGCATATATGACCCTAAATACTCATTAATCATCTCTCTTATTTAAAATGGATTATACTTCCACCACATCTTAGACTATAGTATGGTGGATCATTCGAAGTTGTTTAACATACCAAATACATAACATTCAACATGAATCGACTCATCCACCATGATAAATCACCAGGATCAGGAGTAAAGATCCTCTCCATTTTCAAAGGCAACGACCCCTTCTAGGATGTGGATACGCCTCCCTAACCATTTCCACCACACTTGAACTGCGTGGCTTTACATACCCATGAACCCTCATTTCCACCACTATGACTATGGACTTATCCCTATTTCTTATAGGTAAACTCCCCAAGAAACACACCCACCAAAAATCTGAAAACCATGACATAGTGAAATCCATTCAATAGGCCAACAAAATATACTCACAGTGCCAACATGAACAGGGCCATGGACTATACAACGGTTAATTACACACCATGGTAATGCCCATAAATCCCCAAAACTATCACTTCTAACAAAAAAACCAATCCACTACTTCCTGAAACCACAATAGACCCTCAAAAAACTTAAAGTAAAAAAAATTAATCAATGTAATTCCAAAATAATGGGGTGTCACATTATCAATATTATTATTGTTTCTATACTTTAAAATTTGGAGGTTAGTGATGTCTAGAAAAAATATCAATCCACTGGCCAACCAGAATAGTGTCCCATTCCCAAGAAACCACATAGACTTAATCATGCTACTATAATATGCATACCAAAGGTATTAATTGTCTTTGTAAGATATTATATTTTCTATAACAAGATTGGAACCACTATTTTAACCCATGTATCTTTCAACTCAAGAGAAACAAGCTTAAAAAAACTAATATAATAGAGTTGGGATCGTACCTCTAGATTTGAGATATTAGGAATAGTAATACATTAAAAAATTATCATAGTAATTATTTTTTATAATAAAACTAAATAATGTGATTTCTAATCACAAAATTTGAAATACAAAAATCTTATAAATACCATTACTTACCCAGAAAACAACTCCCTAATCATTAAATTACCCACAAGAACACATGATCCCCCACTACAAATGATAATGGAATACTACAATTATCCTGATTAAAAATGAAATTATTCAAATCAATAGCCTTGATTCTCCAAAACAGTCAATCTATTTATAAGTTTCTTATACAAGACTTCATAATAAGTAAATAATTATCCTAACCTCCACCTGAATAGTAGGGTTTGACATGGAAGAAAATATAATTCTCTAAATAGGTCCATAGGATTCATTTTTTGGTAATTTTGTAAATATGAAATCTATGTTAAAGGGAAACAAGTCTATCATGAACAACCAATGTTCATTACACATGATATAATTACCTCCTCCTAGATTTATGATCACTCGATATATCACTTATATAGTAGGTGGTATATTGAACTCATGGTTAACATAGTTACAAATATTTAATGAAATTATCACCCAATGAATGTTAAAAACTAGGGTCGCTAATAGAGATGATGATAATCAGTACGTAATGAAATCTAAAGACTTCATGATCATTACCCACTATAATATATCTAAAGACATCATCCCATAAATCCAAATGATATGATCCAACTCATTGAGTCTGTAAAATACCATCCCAATAACATCATGCATCTAAACCATCTTAGTCAATCCCATATAAATTTCTAGGAAAATTATCTCCCACAACACTAAAGGTATATGTAATAATCTCATGATACCATTTGATCATTATTGTTTGACATTAATTATCTATATACCTTTCCAATATCTATATAGACAGATCACTAAAATATAGTTTCAAATAAACTTTATTTTCACAAGAAGTAACAAAATGTGGTTCGTGAAAATTAAGAGAGAATTTCCATTGATTTCCCACCAATTAAAGAACAACACTATTAAGTTTTAAACTATTGGTAAGGCTATCACAATTCAACAAAAAAATAACCTATGAACTATTTACCCAATACAGTAATGATATACACTTAAAAAAGGACAAATCATCATACTATTTTTTATAACCCAAGTACATATTGTAAATTTTTTCCAGTGATCATTATTTATCCCATCATTTAATAACTCTTCAACTAGAAATTTGATATTAAGGCATCCATAAACCCATAGATCATAAATATTCAAACCTAGTTAGAGGAATCCTTGAAAATATTATACATAAGAATACATGAACAAGGAAAATTGAAATAACCCACTATGTTTGGAGGGTAAGGGTCCTTGAGTTTTCTAAAACGACACCATTCTACCATTACATGAAAACAAATCACATATTACTAAATTTATGTACATGACCATGTACTCTACCATACATTAGAAAAAATATATGGAAATTTCCCATCTTGAAACTAAAATCGATTAAACATTCTTTATAATTAATTTCAACCTATATAGTGTTGAAATAAAATAAGGTGACCCCAGTTTCCAAATTCATATGATTGAAAATGTCATTTACATAGTTAATCTAGTGACTAAAAAGATATAGTTCCCAAATATACATGTAAAGACTCTAATAATTAGATAATAAAGTAACATCTGTAATGAAAATATGGATAACCACATAACAAGATATGAAAGTGAATCACCTGGTGTAGTAATCAATATGATGTTAAACCTTAGAAACCACTTCATTACCAAGGTTATACCCAATATTTTCATATATAATTCATAAAATTCCAACCAAAACTAGACCATGTTAATGATAATTGGTCATGGTGACCAACATAGATCCCCATGATATTCGATTACCTATGCGGGGTCTTGATACTCATCCTATTAGACATTATTTCAACATGAAACCACCACAACTATTTCCTTGTATAATGTATACTACAAAAACACAACTATCTGTGAATTGACTATGGTAATAACTATAAGAAAAAGAAGCTAATAAATTATAATAATCACAATAAGGATAACATGTTCAATATGAAAATACATTAGAAAAATATTTCCAATGTTACTATAACTTGTTTCCAAAATTATAGAAAGAAACTATTAGGTTTCTACACAAAAATTCAAAACATTAAAAAATTTCTAGAAAACCATACTTAGTGTTCTTAAATTACCAAAACAACTACATAGTTTTATTAAAATATTTTCTTTCTAAAAAATATTCAAAAAACACTTTAAAACCATTATAAAAATTGAATAAAATAAAAAACATTCACAAAATCATTTTTAAAAACATCTTGAAAACACATCAAATAATAAGACAATTTTCAATAAAAAATATTTTCATTGGAATTTTATTATTTAAAAACCATTTATTAAAAAATTATGTCCATAAAAAATAATCTAAATAAAAAAATCTATACATCATGTCATACCAATGTTGTAATTACCACATTTATAATAACTTCCTCATTAACCACTTATCTTAATAAATAAATAGGTTACATCATGTTCTAAAGTAAAAAAAATTACCAAAAACATTATTTCCTCAGAAATGCTTGCTAAAGTAACTAATAAATTTAAATAACTATAGTTAACCTACCATAGGTTTCATTATTATCTTGTAACTATTGAATAGACTATTAAAAAATTGATAAAGAACATAAAACTTAACAATCTGTGATCATATTAGACATATAAAAAATATGAATACTATATGACCCATTTTATTAAACATTCGTAGATAATTATGTTCATATCATGGAGTAACAACAACATGTTCATATATTTAATATATATTCAATTTAAGAAATAAAAACTTATTTTGATGTTGTATCATGAACTTTATCTGACCATAATCAATATTTACCATAATTTCAAATCATGGTATTTAATTTAATGCTTGAAATATCACAAAAACATTCAATGCGATTCTAAAAAAATTATTATATCATCTTAAAGGGTATTTAAATATAGAAATGATTCCCATTATTAAAAAAATGGTAAATAATATATAAAATCATATAAGTGATATTTTGAAAATCACTAACATTCCTGATAGAAATTCTAATTATCATTTAAATAAATTATTAAAATCCGGTTCATTAAGAAATCAACATAGGTCGATGATAGATTTTATATTCATAATATATAAAATAACATGGAAGATATAAGAATGGTTAAATGAAAGAAAAAATAGTAAAAAAATAGTGTAAATAAATATTGTACCATATTTTAAAAACAATTCCTCGTTACTCCTAGTTTCATCCTCATCCACCAACAACAACTATAACCATCCATGTTGTCAAATCACAATATACCAAATCATAACCAATAAAATATCATATGAATTATTAAATCCAAATGGGATGTCTCTTTACTAATTCATGATATATAATCCTCATTGACTAAACCACCAATAATGAGGTGACAATAGCTCTAAAATTGACTAATAATACATTTCATACATAAACCACCCTGGTAATATTAATTTCAATAAAAATATGTTGGTTGTGAGTTTTTATACTCTATATATATTTTATTTCCATATCATATTTACACACCTGCAATCCCAACTATCATACCATACCAAACTGATTCCACTTGTAACATCAAGACCCTAACACATTGGCTTAAGAAGGATCATAATGCCAAAAGCCTTATATAAATCCATTAGACACTAAATTATTGTGATAAATCCCATGGGTATATAATATTTTTGAGGGATGATTCACCATTAGGTTCAATGCAACCCATACCACCAACTCGAATACAATGTATAAATATGATGCATGGATAAAATGAGTCTAAACTCCATTACATAATATGAAATTAAACCATACTAATTAGAATTCCATTAGAAAAAAATACATCCAAATAGTATACACTATCAAAATTTCCCAAATGCATGATAGAGTTACAATACTGTATTATCCCATGCATCACCATACAATTGCCTCTAAGATTCCAGTTCCATGATCAATGAAAACAACATCAATACTCTCTCTTGGGAAGGTAAGAGGTCTTCACTTACTTAAATCATGTCAGAAAATAATTGTATATACACCAAGATCATTATTCATGGGGGTGAGTATACCAACCTAGTAATAAATCTCCAAAATTAATCTAACACACACCATATAAACAAGAACATTTTATACCGAATTTTATAAATAGGAGGAAAGTATAAAAAATAAGAAAGGCCCATGAAACCAAATACATCACTCACACTAAAAATAAAAATTTCTTGTAAACCATGATTTTCATAAATAAATTCACATATAAACTCACACACCCATTCTATATATACACACATGCCACCCTACACACATGTGCCCTGAACCCAATGTATCTCTCATCAATCCAAACTCCAAGAATATACCAAACTCGTGAGTGGAACCCCATTCCCATAGACCCAATCCATCACTTGGTGAAGTAACGTAGTGTGCCCTAGTTTTATCATGGTATCCAAATCCTAACTAATAAGGTCCCATTCAATGAAATGTGAACACACATTAACTCATGTAATTAAAAGATCAAGAATTTTGGTTCAACATCCAAGTTCAAATGAAAAAGTCCCCACCCAATGAAATTTTCATATACTAAAACCCATGAACATAACTAGTTTATGAGTAACAAAACTATATTTTCCCAAAATAATTCAAATCACAAATTAACCCAGATTTGTGTAAAAAATTTAATAGATATCAAACATGGTATTTTGAATTTCAAATGACAAGCTTTCAAGTTCATAAAGTAACAATAGTGATAGAGAAGTCACCTGTCTCAAGAAATTTCATATAGTTGAATTCAAAAAAAAATATATTTATAAGGAATATATTCATTCAAAATAATCTCCATGAAAACCTGGTTTGGTATCTTTACCAATGATAAAATGAATGAGTGTTTTGTGCAAGTTATTAGGTCTTAAAATTAAATTTATGGATCCTAAAATTATCTCACATAGTTTAAATTTACAAAACATTTCTTTCCCCTGAAACTCAGTGGATGTTTCTTCTATTTAAAATGAGTTTGAAAACAATTAAATATTCGACTATAGCATTTTGTATCCTCCCAATATGATTCAATGACCACATATATAAGGTTAAACATGTATCTACCCAGCCACCATGAGAAACCACCCTGATGAGGAGGAAATATGCTCATTGTTTCCAAAGATCATGGCTCCCTCCATGTCATGGAGGATCCTCCATTTCAATTTCCACCTTTCATTCATAGCTCAACATGGCCACATCCAAAAAACCTCATGGAAACTAGTATAGTCATGAATATTTCCATGTTTAATATAGACAAACTACCCTAATAACCATGCCCACAAACATATTGAACCCTATGGATTTGGGATTTATTTTCAATAGGCTTGCTCACCATGCCCCCAGATTTAACACACATAGGTCCAAAACCTACATCATGGTCAACAAAACAGCGTGTTAAAGCTTATAAAACCAAAAACACTGCCACTTATAATAAATAACCCTTCTAAAGATTCCAAAAAAAAGGACCCATCACATATCATAAAATACATAATAAAATATAAGTATATAACTAAAATGAGGGTGTCACCGCTCTAATATTAATCACAACCTACTTCAGAGGTTTCTTAAGCTGGTCAAGCCTATTCTAAAAATATCAAAATGAATGCTTCATGGTCACTAGTATACTCGATATTCAAAAAGATATATTTTTGATAATGTTGTGGTGGCCCAACTGCAACTCGAATTCATTCAACATTCTAAATAAAATATGGGTTTTTTTTTATAATTATCTTTATATCATATTATAATAATATCATTTTTAGCCATTAATATTTGAAAATTATTTTATATTAATTTAATATATTAATAAATTCCAAGAGTTCCCCTCTTCTATCTTTTAAAAGGAAAGATTTTCATCTCATTTCTTCGTACTTAAGGAAACTATTGGTTTATCCAAAAACAACCCAAATACATTTAAATCATTAATACCCACATAATAGCGGTTTTATTTTAGTAATAATACTGACTTTATTGGTTTTAAGGAGTAATAAAATAGGGTTTTGTTGATGGAAATATATAGTTCTTAACGAGGTGTTTTCATTGTATTTCTTCTTACTCTCCCATAATGTAATTTCCAACCATGTTGAGATAATAAAAGAAATGTTTACCATATAATAAAATGTTATTATGTTATCTTAAAAACCTATATCCATCTCCATACTCCATGAAATGGGAAATTAGTTCATCATTTGTGTTAATGGAAGACTACAGCCTCACAAATCGATGTAAATTTTTTCCCATAAACACCTATAATCGCAGTTTATAATGATGGAATTTTATTTATATATGATATTAATGACATATTTATCATTCTTAAATGATAATATATCATATATTGTCTTATCAACCCATTTACTGAAAAAATGATAATATTGTTCAAGCATAAGTGTGGACGACCACCTCCACGAAGCGATGTGATTTATTTTTCATCACCTCATCAAATAGATTATATTTATAATAATATTTATTGAAATAATATTTTATTTAAAATATAATTATTATTCTAGAAAAATATAATAATACTTACCTTCATTCCATAATGATCATTGATAAATGGAAATGTTACTCCTCTATATGTATAACCTATTGTCTTCATGATTTATCATATTTCTTATCTCATAACCATATTTTATGATTGGTTATAAAAGTATTAAAAATTTATAAAAATTAAAAATATATCATGATTATTAGTTTGGATATGACGGGGTAATGACCTCTATGACAATAGTAAACCTACCAATGTTATTTTGGACATATAATCAAAATATCATCAAAATTTATAATGTGAACATAATTGATAAATAATTGATTATATCATAATAAGAGAGAAATTAATTGAATAACAACACTAATAATGTAACTAAATGAGCATTTTGAATAATATTTTTTCCTAAGAAAATGTGCATTATATTATATTAAAAAACCATATATCTTTAATAATGATGTAAATATAAAAGGAAATATGAACCTCTCGATTTTACTATTATATAATCATTTGTCAGTTATTATTGTTTTTCAACTTCACCATTGGGAACTATACTCTTTATAATAATTTTAATGATATAAATGTTGTTTATAAGTAAAATTTGACAAAGGATAGTTGATACAGAAATAAGATTCAATGGAATCAACCAGTGGAGTTCTTCCATTTGAATCCCATTTTTTAGATCTTGGGGGGAGTTATAACCATTTATGTTCTCCCTTTACCATTCCAAAGTGAGATTCAATAAGTGAATGTTGAATAAAATCACCTATGGGAGATGTTCGACATGGTTGAGATTATCACTTAGTTGATGTTAGCCAAGGAACCCCATGAAACTAACACCAATCCACACCTTACTCTTAGGGAATACACAGGTATAATAAGGGTTTACATGTCTTTGAATTAGTGTGTAATTCCACTGTTTAAATAAAATTTTTCTTCCGTCAATTCCATTTTAAGAATAATTTTTCTTAATAAAATCAAGATAGAATTGGATAAATTGATTCTTTTCAAAAAAAATTGTAAATTCCTATATAAGATACAGATATTTATAATAAAATAATATATTATTAATAATTCTTATTTTAATTTTGTATTATGATATAAAACTCTTATTTAAATATAAATGATAAAATATTTTAATTTTTTCCAAGTGGTATAAATTTTACTTTGAATTTTCAATCCACTTTTATTTTTAATAAATTATGGTTTTTATAATAAAATTTTATAATTATCAAATTTCTATAATTATTATGATAATATAATTATTTTTTTTAATCATCACTTCAAAATTATGTTATGGTGAAATTATGAGAATTTTCTAAAATACTTTAATTTTTCATGAATTGTAAAAATACGGTTTGAGTTTTTTGGTATGTTTAATGAATTTATATTTGTTTAATAATGATTTAATAATTAATTAACCCCATAAAAGACATAAAATATGTTATTTTATTAATATCATGTATTTTAATATATTTAATCAACTTCAAAATCAATAATTTACTTTCCAAACTCTAAGATGGAAACTTTTACTTTAAAAATGTTATTTTGTGTAATGTTTAATTTTACATGACAAAATAAGTAATATAAAATGATGGTAGTATCTTGAAGATTAAAATAAAATACAATTTATTCAAATTTTATAGTACCATGAAGAAATAAGACGTTCAAGCCCATGGTTTTTAATTTTCCAAAACCTAGTTTTCCAAAGCCAATATTTTGAAATTAATAAACAAATCCACCACTTTTTATATAAATGTACACCCATTTATCCATTTCCTTTCACTAAAAATTAATCATCCATGAATCTATGATATTTTTACCACCCAATTATTTCTCCCATGTTTTTATCAATCCCCAAGGTCCCAATCCTTATGTTTTATGAGTTACATTTAAATGTATGGGAATTATCCTTCTTTTCTCTTAATTTCAAAAACCTATTTTTGTATATATCTTCTGAATGTTATTGTAACTCAAACTTATTTACTTTTTATTAAATCCCTTAATTTAAAATTATTTTTTTATCAATGGGAAACTCACATCCCCTGTCTTTTTACCCTTTTCTAAAACCACATTTTATACCAGTTATGCTGTTGAATTTACTTCTCAAAATTTATCTCTTCTCCTCAATACATTCTATTTTTTTGAAAACCCCAAACTCTTTATATTTTATGGGTATTCACCAAGATATAAAAATGATTTATTTTATTCTCGTTTTCACATATATAAAATCAAATTTTTTTTGGGGATTAAAAATGATATAACTATCATGTTTTTGAAGAACTTTTGAAACACCATGATTTTAATATGAAACCCATTTATTTAATTCTCCATGGGTTATTTATGAAATTATTTATTATGATCAATTTAGATCACATTAAAATTAATATATATTATGGGTTTTCCCTAATAGCGCTCCATTGCGTTGGGTAATGAATTTAATCATTAGAGATGAAATTTTTTACAATACCTTGGTGAGTAACCATGATAATTTCTATGAAACCTCAGTGATAAGACTTGGTGACATGCTTATAAATATATCATTAAAATTTTTTAGCAAATTTTTTATGTTAGGATTAATTTCATTCTAATAATTATATTACTCATGTTCTCTTTCTCATTCCATAATGATATTCCTTAAGTTCTTATTGATCTTCCTCAATATCATATGTAAATGGTTCCCCTTGATTTCTCTTATTGGGAATTATTATCACTCATTACTTTGATGTATATACCTAGGTTATTAGATGTAGTAAATTTACATAGGGTACACCTTTTAATAATCCGTTCAAGCGTATTATAAGATTTTTTTTGTTTTCATGTATTATGCACCATTTTTCCAAGAAACTAAACATTAAATGATCCTCTATTTGATACCATGTAATGAAATGTTTATGTAATAAAATTGTTGGATTTCATAGTTGGTATTAATGTATAGTTTAGTTATTTGTGAAAATTAGGTTTTTAATACATTAGGGAGAACCCTATATAAATTTTTAAATATAGGAAAAAATCCTTTTATTTTGGTGAACTATTAAGTAAGTGGTGTCCGAGCAAAAAAATCCTTCTCTAGATATGAAAAAGTGGATTTGGATCTTGAAAAACTATATCTAAGGGTAAAATACAAATACACCTCTTTGATCTAGACTCAAACTAGAACTGGTTCATCATAATAGGCCTTGATTCTCCCTTGGTTTGACATTCCTAGGGGATATGTTTGGGTAATCAGAATCTTTTTATGAACCCTTATGAAGGATATATTGAAAATGTAATTTCTATTAATGAATAAAATATTTAATCATGTTTATTTAAGACACAAAATTCAACTATAAAATATAATATTACTAAAAGAAACACCTTTATCACTAAGGTTTTATTCTTTTAGAATATGGTGGGAAATATAAAGAAATAGGTAAATGGTCAGCACAAGGGACCATGTAATGGCAGCCCTTTGATGGAATATGGAATAAAAAACATTATGATAATTATGAATCAACTAACTCAACTTATAAAAATAATCTGAGATACTAGATTCTCCTTTAATGGAACAACTTTCTATCGAGTCATTCATGAGTCAATAACCGTCTTCTTTTAGTGGATGTTACAAACCATTGATTTATGGACAATGGATATGCTCTATAGAATAGACATTTTTTGTGTTCTATTTTTTAGAATAAGAGAAGGTCACCTTGGATGTGTACCACTTAAAGGTAGAAGTCAATCATTGGTAGTCACTGATTAAAAAAATGAATCCAAGAAAGTATATAAATTCTTTAGGGTGGGGAGAGTTCAAGGTATCATTTTTAATAAATATTTCTCCTTCCCAATGGGAACAAAAATGGAGAAGGAATTATTTGAGATGATGTAGAAGGAAAATTATCCCATGTGAATCTATAAGTTGATCCTTACAAGACTTTTTTGTTACACCTCTAGCTTTGTCATGGATTCTAATAGAGAGTTTGATAGATTCTTTAGTGGACTAAGACCCCATCTATGGAATAATCTATCCAATAGAGATTGTGGCATATATGAAGATATAATTCATAGTGCAATAAAGGTTGAACTAGAGCTTGGAGAGAAATATTGTTCCCATGTATTCAATGAAATGAATAGATCAATGGATATATTCATGAGGAGGAACTTTGATCACATAAGAGGAGGAAAAAAAGAAAAACTTCCCACATGAAACAATTGTGGGAGGAAGCATTTGGAAAAAATCATTCATGAGAGTCGGAAATGATACAAGTGTAGAATAGATTATCATGTTACTCAAAACTATAATAGTGAGGTGAAGCCTCAACTTCTCAATTCTAATAACACAAGGGAGATGGTGCAGGTTGAGCTTGAAGTCCAATGTTTCAAGTCTAGGCAGCTTGGTCACATTTCCAATCACTGTACAAATCATAATATAATATAATGGAATCACCATCAACCTTAGTATTGGATAAGAGAGAATTTTTGGGAATTTTCTATCATGAAGGATGATTTTGAATCTCCAAATTATGTAGTATCATATACTCTCATTGTTCTCTTAAATCTAGTAAGTAATTTGATTTTTTTAGTCATTACTTTATTTCCTATAAGTTTTCAAAGAAAAAACAATGAATAATTAAACTATTATAAGTATATTTATATATTAATACTCCTATATGTATTATCCATGTATCAATAGTATATAGAAACTCAAGTATTCACTTTGGAGAGCTCAATGACATCGTAAATATAGTAGTCATCCCCATGTTAGAATTCGACATTATACTAGTGATGGACTAGCTCTCAAAGTGTAATGATAAGGTCAACTACCGAAGTAATGAAATAATTGTAGTCTTGAATGTAAAACCTATAGTTATATTCAAAAGATGGATATTACAACCTAATATTTTTCTAGAAGCACCTAACATATCCTTCATTATGGAGATAATCAGTGAAGGTGTTGAAGGAAATGAATGTATATGAATTAAAAATATCCCCATCATTTAGGAATAAATTGACATAATTTTTGAGGACTTACCTGGTCCTGTTTCATAAATATAGGTAGAGTTTTACATTGAAATCATGCATGGATCCAAGCCTATAACAAAGACCCTGTATAGAATAGAAAATATGGATCCAGGGGAGTTAAAGAAACAACTCCAAGATCTTTTGGAGATGTTGTGTATCTGAACAAGTGTGTCTCCTTGGGGAGAACCTATTCTCTTTGTGAGGAGAAGGATTAATGAATACAGATATACATTCATTATAGATAACTTAACATTATTATAGCGAAGAACAAGTAACCTCTTCAATTGATTGATGATTTATTTGACTAGCTTCTCCGGGCAGCATTATTATCCAAGATTGATCATTGATCAAGTTATCATAAATTGAGGGTGAAGAAAGAATATATTTAAAAAATAGCCTTGCAATCAAAATAAGGGAATTATGAGTTTCATTTTATGACCTTTTTCTTGACTAATGCGCCTATAATTTTTAGGGATTTAATTAATAGAGTATTCAAGTACTACCCTAATAATATTGTGGAAGTTTTTATTAATGATATTTTGATATATTTGAAAACTTGTGAGGTTTATGAGGATCATCTAAGGGAATATATTTAAAACTATTAATACGGAGAGACTATTTGTAAAGTTCAAGAAATGTATCATTTTGATACAAAAAGATGCTTTCTTAGGGAACATTGTAACCAATGAAGGAATCATAGTTGACCCTGTCAAGACAAAGGTTTTGGAGGAGTGGCCTCATCCAATAATAGTAACTGGTATTCATAGTTTTCTTGGTTTAGTAGGATATTGTATAAGGGTTTTGAAAAAATTATCATGAGTTTCTAATCCACTAACCAAGTTAACTTGAAAAGGGACTAAGTTAATATGCACAAAGGAGTGTGAAGGAAGTTTAAAAGATCTAAAAAAGAGATTTTTTGTTGCACCTATGTTAACTCTACCCTCTATCGGAGAAGGGTTAATTGTTTTTAATGATTCATCTCTATAAGGTATTGGGTGAGTCCCCAGGAAAAATTATAAGTTGATTACTTATGAATATCGATAGTTGATGCCCCATGAACATAATTTTCCTACCCATGATCGGGAGTTGGTTGTGGTTGGTTTTTCTTTGAATATATAGCGGCACTATATTTATGATGAGAAAAGTTCTATATACACAGACCGCCAATGTTTGAAGTATATTTTCACATAAAAAGATTTGAATGTGAGACAACTGGGATGGTTGGAAATCCTTAAATATGGTGACTATTCCATTTATTGCAACCCTATAAGAGAAAACAAATTCATTGATGCATTAATTAGGAAGGACCATCTTATTTTGGAAATGATGATGAATCAAGGGAATCCATTGATCAAGGACCTAGTAATTTTGGATGTGGGAATAATGAGGGAAGGGAAATCATTAACCCTATCGAAAATGATTTCTCAATAATCATTATTATAGAATATCAAGAAGTATAAAAGATAAGATCCTTTATTGGAGAATGAGATAGTGTCTATGAAGAATGGGATGTTTCATGAGTTCAATATTTATCAAGAAGGTGTGCTAATATTTTGTACAAGGATATGTGTTCTATCTATTATAGAAATAATGAGAAAACATATGGATGTATGTCATAGATCTACATTATCTATACATAATAAAAGAACTAAAATTTATAGGGACGTTTGAGATCATTATTAGTGGGTTAACATGAAAAGGGATATTTACGACTATAAAAAAAGGTGCTTGGTGTGTCATAGAGTGAAGTCATGGAGATAAATTCCTAAAGGGGTATTACAACCACTAACCGTACCAACATAGAAGTGGGAGAATATCACTATGGACATTGTCAATGGTCTCCCCAGAATATCCTAATTAAATAATTTGATATGGGTTATAGTGGATCATCTCGCCAAGAATTACCATTTCATTTCTATTCAGGATGATTTCTCTATTGACTAACTTGATAAGATACACATAAAGGAAGTGTTGAGGATTCATGGAATGTAACATTATATCATTTATGATTGTGATCCGAGGTTCATGTCAACAATATAGAGAAGTATTCAAGAATCCTTGAATATTGAATTTAATTTTGGTTTGGTCTATCACCCGTAAAGTAAGGGAAAATCTGAAATTACTATATAGACACTTGAGGACATGCTGAGAACATGAAAAATTGAATTTAAAGGTGGATGTGATAAATATATCCCATTAGTTGATTTCTCATAAAAAATATTCTTCCATTCAACTATTCAAATGGATCCCTATGATATCTATATGAAAAGTGATGTATAAATCCTACTTTGTTGATAAAGTTGGTTAGAGAAGTCTTCTTTCGCTTGATCCTGTACAAGAGACGACAGAAAAGTTTCATTTTTTCCAACAAAACATAATGTCTTCTCATTGTTGGTAGAAGAGATATTCTGACAATTTTAGGAGGGACTTGTAGTTTGATGTTGTAAACAAAATTTTCCTTCAAATTTCACCTTCGAATAGAGTAATCTGGTTTTGGAATAAAGGGATGATTTTACGTAGGTAAATTGGCCCTTATGAAATCATTGATCGCATAGGAGCAGTGGCATATCGGATAGCACATACACCAAATATAGCTCATGTCTATGATGTATTACATGCATTTCACTTAAGGAATTACATACCTAACCCTTCACATGTACTAAATCCTAAGGTGGTACAACTGGAACATGACCTCCCATATGACGAGCATATAGTGGAGATCATGGATTATATAGATAAGTAACGACATAATACGACCACCCACCTTGTCAATGTGTTTAGGAAGAACCATAAATATGAAGAAGCGACGGGGTACCAGATGAAACAATGAGACATATGTACCCAAAACTTTTCTCAACTAAGACAATGGTTTGAAATTTCATAGATGAAATTTATTAATGGGGGAAGAATGTAATGAAATGATATTTTTAAATAATATTCTTTTCTGAGAAAATGTGTTTAACACATTATAATACACAAAAAACCATATATCATTAATAATGAAGTAAATATAAAGTGAAATGTGACCTTTTATATTTGATCATTATATGACCATAGGTAAATATACTCTTCATAATAATTTTAATATTATAATTAGTTTTTATAAGTAAAATTTGACAAAGTATAATTAATACAGAAAGAAGAGGTGATGGCCTCAACTAGTAGATTCATGTCATTTAAAGAAAATTTTTCAGGGATTGTTAGGGAGGTATGATCACTAGGGTTCTCCCTTGACCAATCCCAATCTGAGCATCAACAAGTAAAGCTTGAACAAAATCATCTACGATAGAAGTTCAAGATAGTGGAGATTACCACTTGGTCGATGTTAGCTAAGGCACCCCACAAAACTACCATAATTTCGCACCCTACTTTTAGGAAATATGTAAGTGTAATAATAGGGTTACATTTATACCATAGTTTTTAATTCCATTTTTAAATAAAATTGTTATTCCATTAATTCTGTTGTAGGATTAGTTTTTCAAAATAAAATTGAGATGGAAATTAGAAATTTGATTTTTTCAAACAGAAATTATACTTTCCTAAGAAGATATAAATATTTATAACAAAATAATATATTATTAATAATACTTATTTTAATTAAATATTATCTAAAAAAAATCTTCTTTAAATATAAATGAAAAATTAATTTTATTTTTTTCCATGTGTCGGGAATTTTAGAATGCATTTTCAATCCGGTATTGTTTTTAATAAATAAGGATTTTTATTTTTAAAAGTTATAATTCTCATCTTTAGAGAATTATTTTGATAAAATAAATATATTTTTTGAAATCAGAATGTCTAAATTATGTTATGGTGAATTAATGACAATTTTCTAAAGTACATTAATTTTTCATGAATAGTAAAAAATATTTTTTGCATTCTTTGGTTTTCTCAATGACTTCATATTTATGTCATAATGATGTAATAATTATTTAAACACAATCCGTGGCCTAAAATATGTTATTTTATTTATATAAAGTGTTTTAATATATTGAAATCAATTCCCAAATCTATAATTATCTTTCAAAATTCAAAAATTAAAACTTTAACTTTAAAAATGTTATTTTGAGTAACATTAATTTTACTTTTAAAATTAATTAATATAAAATGATGGTTGACTTTTATGGATTAAAATAATATAAAATTTTATCCATTTTTCTAATACCAAGAGAAATTAACATGGGAAAGCCCATGGTTTTGTATTCTCCACAACCTAGGTTTCCAGGGCTTATATTTAGAAATTAATATAAAAATCCTCAACTTTTTCTATAAATACCCATATATTTATGCATTTAAATTCACTAAAAATTAATAATTTATGAATATATTATATTTTTACCTCAAAATTAATCCTCCCAAGGTTTTCTAAAGCCTCCAAGGACCCAATCCTTAAGATTTCGAAGTTACATTTCATGTACGGGGAATTATCCTTCTTTTCTATTCGTTTCAAGAACCTCTTTTTGTATATATCTTTTGAATGTTATTGTAACTCTCTATTATTTCTATTTTATTAAATCCATTACTATAAAATTATTTTCTAACAATGAGAGACCCTTGTCCCCTCTCTTTTTACTACAAAAGTATTTTACTTTTTAGAATACTCAATCTTCTTTAATTTCATTATGTATTCCCAACGATGTAAAAAATATTTATTTTATTCTGGTTTTGATATATATAAACCCAAATTTTATTTTCTTGTGTTAAAAATGACATAATAATAATTTCATTAAAGAACATTTGAAATGTCATGATTTTAATATGGAATCCATTAGTTTTATTCTCCATGGTTTATTTGTGAAATGATTTATCATTATATATGTGGGATACATTAAAATTAAGGAATGTGAATTTTTTCCCCTATATCACTCCAATTAATTGGGTAAATAATTTAATCTCTATAGATGGCATGTTTTAGGATACGTTGGTGAATAACCTTGGTATTTTTTAAGACACGTTAATAAAAAACCATGGTCATATAATTATGAATGTCTTATTTAAATGTTGTAACCACATTTTTGTGGTATTATTAATGGAATTAGTATTATGATATGCCTCATATTATCTTGGTATTTCTATAATGATATTCATCATGTTCTTATTGATTTTCCTCAAGATCATATATGAACTATTTCCCTTTCTTTCCCTTACTCGGTCTTCTACTCATCCTTTACTTTAATGTATGTCCCTAGGTTATGAGATGTAGTAAATTTAATTATGATTAACCTTTTAATAATCCTTTAAAATTTATTAGACGAATTTTATATTTTTCATGTATTATGTACCTTTTTTAAAGAAACTAAACTTTTAAAGATATTTTAGTTTATAGCATGTAATGAAATGTATAAGTAATAAAAAGGTGGGATTTTATAAAAAAATTATCAAGAAAGTAAATAATTAACATAAGTTTATTATTAAGGATAAAAAATCAAGTATGTGACAAGTTAGACTCTTGGAAAAGGACTTTATTTTAAAACTCCCCTTTTAATGTTTTCATTAAAAACATTTTTCTTCCATGTCCATATATTTTTTAAAATTACATTATTAATGTATTCAAATGAATATAAAATAATTATAATATATATTTTGTTTCTATTTTTTCTTTCTTTCAATTATTTTAAAAGGAATATTTTTACCGAATGCTTTAAATTTCATTATAAAATGAAAAAATGGAAATTATAATTTTTCCTTCTGCCAAAACTGTTATTTGACATTTGTATTACTCTATAATATTTCATTTTTTACTAAAATAAAACCTTATTTACCTTTTTATAGTTATTTTTTTATTTAAAATGGGCTTTTATGTGATTTGGGTATTTTGATATCCAATTTGTTTTTTGAACATTGTTTTTTATATAGTTTTTCAAGGGTTTTACTCATGATATGGTCTTTGGATAATGGTTAGAAAGGGATGATCCCCATTATAGATAAAAAGTGATCCTAATATACCTTATACTATGGGTGTACCCTAGTATCACTCAAATGAATTGGATAATTATTATGTTATCCATAAAATTATATTAGTTTTTGGATGTATAATTATTCCAATTTCAGGGTTTCTAATAAGGGTTCTTGTATGGGTTCTATAATTTTGGTGTTCTATGAAACCTACAAGACTCTTATATAATTTATAAATAGTTTTCATGGAAATATTTTTATTTCATAGGGTAAGATAATGATTTTTTCAAAAAAATGATACACTTTCTGGGTAAACAGAATGTTATTAAGAAAATTTTTTAATGGGTTTTAAATTTTTTTAACTGGACTAATAGATTACATTTTATTTATGTCCCCTACTGAGATTTTTATCCTCACCCAAAATTATTAAATAAAATAAAAGGTTATAAGGATAGTTAAGGGAAAAGGAATTATTCATGTCAAAAGTCATTGATATTTTTCATAAAAATAAATCTTGTATTAATTTTTTGTGTTTATATAATGTGAAAAAATTATTCTAATCATAAGTTTCCAATTTGAAAAACATGGGTATTTTTATGTAATATTTTCCTCTAACTCTCTAAAACTATAAACCAAAATTAACCATAGGAATGTATATAAGTGACTTATAGTCTACAACCACTAGATTATGTGATTTTTATGTAATGAACTGACCTAGGTTTCCCTCAAACCTGACACCCTACCCATTATGTTACATACCCGAAGGGAGTTCCGGATCCCCACGGGCTGGCGATAAGTACCTGAGCATCGAACCACATAACATTGGGAATGATTTATCCCAACCTGATCAGACACATGGAATATATGTACTAACCAAAAAAAAGTGGAAGATGAAAAATTTATATATTCCCTAACTATAAGAAAATAGAAGAAACGAAAAACTACAAAAGTGGCTAAAAACTCCAAAAGACAAGTACAATTACAATTGAACCAAGACAAATAGCTACTCCAATACTATGGAATGAAAAACTCCCACCATATCACCACTAACTACCCAACTAGCTATCACAAACCTTAGTACCTCACATTGGTGCCTTACCTTTCCCAACACTGGAAGACAAACAAAGGTCTATTCACCTCCTAAGATGTGCATAGGGTGTGAGATAACAGGCTCACTAAGATCCCACCCAGGTGTTCCATAAAAAACCTCTATATAATAATTTTTTATGCTCATTTTCTGTAAAAAACAAGGCATGATAAGTACTAAAGTTGTTTTTAATAAAACATAGTAAACATTTCCCTCTTTTTAGTGTTCTAAAAAAAATAATTTATATCAATTTCAAAGAACATTTTTCATATTAATTTTCACAAGTAGAAACATACATATTAAGGCTAACTCATAAATACAAGAAATAAAAAATAGAATCATAGGTATCACAACACCAAGGAATACTATAGGTCTAGATTGTATACTACTTGTACCATAATAATAAAGTTCACATACTAGTTTCTAGAACAATAGTCCTAGAAAGAAGAGGAATACCCCATGAGTAAACCCCCCAACAATGTCAATATTGGTCCCCTAGAATAATGGGTCTAGGAAACAGAGGAAATCTCTAAGAAAAACCTCCTTGATAATCACAAAACAATGGATGATGGCCCCAAGCTAAACCTTCCACCTAGTACACATGGTAACTTATGTGCTCTTTATCAAAATTTAATTAAATTATTTCAAAACCTGTTCAAATCTTCAAAAATACCCCTTTTCCATTCAATTTATCAATAACCAGGGAAAATCCATTTTCCATTTAAAACTTTTCTCAAAACACACAGAAAACAATCATTCCAATATTTCATTATGAATTAGTTTGTAATGAAAAACAACAAGATCCATTATCATATGTTAGATACAGAACCACCTACCTCGAAAATCATGCCACACATGCCTGTAACGGGATCCAACAACAAAGAAAAACCAGTGATGGAAATAAATTCCATAGAATCCAATCCACATCAAATGGTTGACCCAAAAATAAACCAAAGGGGCCAGTGAAAAGGAATAAACCTGCATACCTCAATAAAAAATGCCTATTGCACCATGATTTACAAGGGAAAAGTCCTCCATATAAATATTACACAACGAATCTAGAAGAAACCAAGAAGAAACTCCATCTTAACCCAATAGATCCAAACATTCCACCCAATGGTGTTATCATGATCAAAGGAAACGGAGAAGAAAGAAGACAGTTTATCTAGAGAGATGCACTACAATTAAAATAGAGATCGGACATCAAACGGATTGATCTAAAAGGAATGGTGACTTCAAAAAATTACTAGGAGAGTCCTTGGGAAGCGGTTGAAGGAGTATCAAAAGAAAAGACCGAGAAAAACTACCAAGAAATTTTTTAAAATAGGATGTGGTTCATTTCACGGATTTAAACTCTCATTCATGTCATGAAGTCAATGATATATAAGTACTTTGAAAACCCCATTGCCTCAAATTAAAAATACCTTATTTACAACATTCATGATGTGAAACTACTATTAAATATGTGTAATATTTCACAGCATGAATCCACTTTCATGTCTTGTACCCATAAAGAATTACATAACATGTGACCTAGTTAAATTGAATGAAATCTTCCTAAATCCTATAGAAAAGGATGGTTAAAGTTAAAAGTCATTCATTTCTCTGATTTCACTATTATAGGTATCCCCCCAATCTAAAAGGAGGGAAAACCATAATGAGGCTAGGGGAATACCTGATAAAATAGTAATATGATGTTACAAACTCCCCACCATTAGGAATTTCAATCACCAGGAAGTCATGTGGAACATGTAATCCCTGGGAAAAGATGAGGTCAATGCTCCCTCATCAACCACTTGTGTTCCCAAGTCTCATGAGACTATGATCCCTGTATCCATATCATGTTAACCAATGGAATAGACTTACGATGCAAGACTTTCTCTTCATATTCAATGATCTCAATCAGTTTCTCTATAATAGAAGCATCTAGTTGTAGCTCAATTTCTTACCATCTCATAATGTGAATGGGATTAGGGTGATACTTCCTGAGATGATATATTTAGAGAACATCATGAATACCTGCCAATTGAACTTGAAATTCTAACCGATAAGAAACCTGTTTGAGCCACAAAGTGACCTCAAATGGTCCAATATATCTCAAAGACAACTTTCCTTATTTTCCAAGATGACAATGACCCATCCATGGATAATCTTTCAAGAACACCAAGTCACCTACGAAAAACTGCAAAGGTCAACGCCATCGATCAACATATAATTTTTTTTAAATATAGGTTGTTCTCAGTCATCTATGTATATCTAGAGTCATAGCAGGAATCTCCTGAACCAAACTTGGTCCAACTAAAGATAATTCTCCCACCTCATCCCAACGAAGAGGTAATCTACACAGGCGATTGTACAACACCTCAAAGGGATCCATTATTATTGATTATTAATAACTATTGTTATAAAAAACACAACCATTCCTAGATGGTTATCCAATGATCCTCTGAAATCGAAGACACGGGCATGGAGCATATCCTCTAGGATCTGAATCACAAGCTTTGTATGACCATCTATCGGTGGATTGTATGTTGTACTCAACTTGATCTGAGTTCCCATTACCTCTTGAAGACTCCTCCAGAACCTCTATGTAAATCTAGAATCCCTATATGAAATAATAGCCGAAGGAATCACCTGAAAACTCACAATCTCTTTCACATACAACTTACCAAAATCTTTAACTTTAATGGTGTCTTTGATCAAAATGAAATGAGCAAGATTAAACAATAGATCAACCACCACCCAAGAAGAATTCCTCCCTCAGTGAGTCCATGTTAATCCAACAAAAAAATCCATGGATACCTCATCCCATTTCTATACTAGCTCGGAAAGATGATGAAGAAAACTAGAAGGCTTCAAGTGCTCTAACTTATCCGTTGGCGGGTGTAATAGAAAGACACAAACTCTATGTTGTCACACATCATTCCCAGCAACTTGAATAATCACATCATACCATTATACATCTTCAGAGTGCCTAGATGAATGGAACCTGAAGATCTCTAACAATTGAACAAGACTAAACTCCTTGCAGATGCTGGGATGACAATCCTTTCCCCAATGTGAAGAATACCACCTAAAGAAAGAGACCAATATGAAATGGTATCCCCACCAAAAAGGTTTTCACGAGTCTTCTAAAACTCATCATCCTAATAATGACTCTTCAAAATAGACTCCAGAAGAGACGATGATAACATAACATTGGTTATAACCATACATAAAACACCCTCCTAGGAATCTAGGTGCAACTAGGAAAAAATCACCATTAGGTTCTTATCCTCCGTTAATTCCAGAAAATCCTGTGATAGAACATTCCTACTTAGAGAATCTTCAAAGACATTTTTCTTTAATGGGTTGTAGGTGATGTCGAAGTCAATAATCTGAAGGTATTATACCCATTATCACTACCTAATATTCAAGTACTTCTGATAAAAGATATAACTTATACTCTTATGATCAGAGAAGACCATTAACCTTTTCCCAAAAAGATTGGGTCACCTACATTTGAGCGCATGTATGACTATAGTAAGATCTAAGTCATGAGTGGGGTAATTCCTTTCATGCGATCAAAGATGACGAGATATGTAATCTACCACATGGTCATCCGGCATAATCACACATCCCAAACCATCAACTGAAGCATCAAAAAACACCACACACCCCTTATCGGGCTTAGGTAAGATCAGAATAGGAGTTGATTTCAAAAGTCATTTTAGTTCATTAAAAGAAGACTTACACTTTGCATCCCATGTGAATTTCATTACCTTCCTGGAAAGAGAAGTCAAAGGTGACACTATCTTAGAGAAACCCTTGAAAACCATCATTAGTATTCTGAAAGACCAAGGAAACTTCATATCTCAAAAACATTTCATGGTTCCTTCCTATAAAAAACAAACTTTACCTTCTTTTGATCAATTTATAACCCATGTTCAGTAATCTTTTTCCCCAATAACATTACTTCTTGAATCCACAAACTGCATTTTTAATGCATTCCATAAAAATAGTGACTTCTCAATATTTCCAGAACCAAACTCATATGGTTCTTATTCTCACGCATGGATTTTGAATGAACCATAATATCATCGATGAACACCACCACAAATGTGAAAAGATATTTGATGGATGTTCTGATTCATCAAGTCCATAAAAACTGCATTAGTATTAGTTAAACCAAAAGGTATCACAAGATATTCATAATGGACATAATTTCTCCTAAATTATATCTTTGGTATATTAGACTCCCAAACTCTGAGTTGATGATACCCCAACTGAAGATCAATATTCAAAAACCATTTTCCTCCATTATCTAATCAAGCAGATCATCCATATGAGGAAAAGTATATTTTTTTCTTAACCATTACCTGGTTCAACTTTCAATAGTATATGCATAACCAAAGATAACCATCTAATTTCTTAGAAAATAGAACCGGGGCTTTCCAAGGAGAAGCACTAGAGATAACTAAACCTTTTTTCAATAGGTTTTCCAACTAAATATTGAGCTCTTTCAACTCTGGTGGTTCCAAATGATACGAAGGTATCGAAATCAGTTTCTTACCTAGCACCAAATCAATCATAAACTCTACCTCTATCTAGAGAAATACTAGATAAGTCATCTAGAAAAATGATAGGAAAGTCTCAAATAACAATAGGGATATCAGTAATAGAAGATATGTCATTAGGCTCAAATGAAACAGTAACCAACAAACTCCTAAGCTCTGGGTTGGAAGGTCATGGACGACTACACCTTGGTTCCCAATCCCCGTGAAACACATGAGTACCCTAATCGATAGTAATAATTGAAACATATTTATGATTATAATAAAACATTTCATGATGAGGGATAATATAATCCATTCCAATGATGAAATCAAATAGATCCAGATCAAGAATGAGAAAATCCCAGACCAACTCTGTATCAGCTATCGTTAATGAAAAAGAAAGAAACTGAAACCCCTACTCTTTCCACTTTCCATGAGGTGTTTCTAAATCCATTTTAAATGAGATAAGTTCTATTGGAAGTTAAAGAGAATCAAATAAATGTGTTGATATAAAAGTGTTGGAGGAATAAATATTGAATAACGAAATTACTACTAAAGATGCAATAAGGATAGTATAGCTCACCATTACCAGAAATGGATCAACTTCCGCTAGAAACCCATCTAATTTGTGAAAATAATTCACTCCTGAGGCATGTGGATAGATCCTTATAGTCTTTTAAGCTTCTAACCGTGCCATAGTAGCCTTTAGAGATGATGAATCCTGATTATAACAAGTTGTATTCATAACCTGATAGAAACATTGTTAGTGACCAACACATCCACAACTGTTGCATGTATTCACGAGCATAGGACAATAATGTGTTGTATTTTCATCTTTTCCACACTAATATAAAGTCATAGTCACATTACCCGCTATAAGAGATGGTGCATAGGAGGCTCACTGTTGATACCCAACTACACTACTCCTATGATGATCTTTCCACTTCATCTTCTTCCCATGTGTGCCACTAAAGCTGCCACCCAATGGATGATAAGAGGTGAAAAGTCGGGCCTTTCCTTCCATATTCATTTTTTATATCATATATCTATCTAACATCTTTATATAGGTATAATGTTTCAATAGAAACACCTACGATCTTATATCCAGTCGCAAACCCTGCAGGTACTTCTGAGCCTTTAGCTGGTTATTTTTCACCACATGCAAGACAAACAAAAAAGCTCGGAAAAACTATTGGGGTATGAAAACACCTAATACTCTCCATATTTAAAATATTGGAACTATAGACACATATACCAAATCAGTGACTTTGGGAAAAACTATTGTAAGAACAGGGTTTTCAAACCATTCTAATCCAATTCCACAGGTCTGTCTGTATGGACCGTAGAATCCCACCACCACTTTCCAAACCCCATAAATCGAAACACTACAAAATTTACCATTATTTTCTCAGGTGTATCCATAAATTAAAATATTTGATCAATCATATCTAGCCATTCCTTCGCCTCTTGATTTTATGTGATTCCTTTAAAGGATAGTCACGTAAGAACTCTTGTGATCGATCTCTTTCTCCTCCAGCTCATGGTCATACCTCAACCACTACATTCTGAACTCATGGAACATCTTGATCAATAGCACGGACTACCTATATGATAGTATCAAAGAAATTCTAATCTATAGTTGGGTTCCCTTGAGGATCATGAACTGCACCTTCCATTGGAACACGATGAGGACGTCTCAGAGGCATGAAACTACACATCAAAACAGAAAAATTATTAGAAAATAGAAAAGTCAAAGTTCAAACTAGATAACCCATAAAAAATTAGATTTAAAAAAAACTAAACACTAGAGACAACCACCCCAATATCCCATGAAACTTGAGTCTCACCATGATAAGAACTGGCCAAACACTTATTTTAACATACCTCTCAAGTCCCAACAATCCTATCTCCAGTCTAATAGACGTCACAATATAAGGACTCTTGAGGAAAGACCTCCTCTGATATCAGATTATAACAAACTGACCCAGGTTTCCCTCAAACAAGGCACCCAAAAAATTCTATTACATACCTAAAGGGAATTATCGATCCCCACAGGCTGGAAATTAACACCTGACCATTGAATAACACAATATAGGGAATGATTTCACTCGACCAGATCATACAGAAGGCATATATGTACTAACCAAAAATGAAACGAAAAATACAATCAAGATATATATGACATAACTATATGAAAAATTCAGAAAAAAACAACAACAACAAACTAAAAACTCCAAAGGAAAAGTCTAAATAAAAAGGACCCAAGCCAAAGAGCTACTCTAAATGATGGTAAGAACAAACTTCCACTATCTCATCACTAACTACCCACCTATCTGACACAAAAATCGTTGCCTCGCTGAACCACCTAGCCTTTACCTACAATATAAGACAGAAAAAAGGTCTACACACAACTGAAGTGGTGCACAATGTGAAAGATAACAGTCTCAGTAGGATCCCATCTAGGTGTTCCTCAACAATCCTATATATAGAAATTATTATATTATCATTTTAATTAAAAAACATGGAATGATAAGAAGTAAATAAGTTATATAGAATACATGGTAATAAATCCCCTTTTTCCATAGTTATAATGAAAATTTCGTATATCAATTTCAAAACACATTTTCCATTACATTTTTCACAAGTAGAAACAATCATATCAAGGATAACTCAGAAAGGCATGCAAAATGAAACAAAATTACAGGTATCACAACACCAATGAATACTATAGGTCTAGGAAATAGACTAATTGTACCACAATATTCAAGTGCAAAACCCAATTCCTAGGCCAACAGGACTAGGAAGCAGAGGAATACTTTATGAGTAACCCCCCGCCCAAATTCCAATGTTAGTCCCATAGAACAATAGGCCTAGGAAATATAGGAAATCCCCAAGACAAACATCGTTGATAATAATAAAATAATGGACTTTGGACCCATGTTAAACCTTCCTCCTATGTACCCAAGGTAACCCATATACTCTTTTTCACAATTCATTTCAATGCTTTATAAACCATTTCAAATTTCATTTCCATGCTTCAATAATATCCCTTTTTCTTTTCCATTTATCAATTGCCAAGGAAAACCATTTTCATTGAAAACTCTTCACAATAAACACATAAAATGATAATGCGAATCTTCTATTATGAATATGTTTTTAAAGAAAAACAACAAGATTTATTATCATAGGATTGAGACAAAACCACCTACATCAAAAATCAGGTCGCACATTCCCACAATGGGATCCACCAACAATAAAAAACCAACAACAATAATTATGGCCCTGGAGTCCAATACACATCACATGGATTATCCAAATCTGAACACAACGGGTCAGTGGAATGAACAAAACCTACATACCTCAAGAAAAAACGCCTACTGCACCAAGACCGACAAAGGAAAAGGACTCTGGAGTGATATTGCACAATAGATCTAGAGAAAACCAAGAAGAAACACAATATTAACCCAACATATTCAAAGACACCACCCAATAATGATACCGTGATCAAAAGAAATAAAGAAGTGGGAAGAAGAAAAATAACTAGAGAGACACACCACAATCACAATAGAGATCATATGTCAAATGGATCGATCTGAAAGGAAATTTGTCATAAAAAATTTCTAGGAGAGACCGTTGGTTGAGGGTGAAGGATAATGGAAAGAACAGACTAAGAAAAACATCCAAGTGCATGTTTTAAAAATGGATGCGGTCTATTTAAGGGCATAAAACTCCTATTCATATCGTGAAGTCCACGTTGGATAAGTAGGTTGAAAAAATATGTCACCTCAAATTAAAAATCCATTATTTCAAACATTTAAAATGTGAAACCACCCTTCACGACATGTAATATTTCATAGTGTGAATCCCCTTTCACATAATGTACCCAGTAGAAATTACATGGTGCATAACCCAATTATATAGTTTAAAATTATTCTACATATTGCAGAAAAGGATGGTTATTGTTGAAAGTCCAAAAAATCTATGATTTCTCCCATATAGGTATCATCACAATCTAAAAGGAGGTAAAACCCCTGATGAGGTTATGGTCATACCTAATAAAAAGGTAATGGGAAATTTTAGTTTATGGTCAGATCCTTACAAAAATAAAATCAGAATTTTAAATCTATCATTTTAAAATTATAAAAAATGGGTTTTTTTGAAATATTTCCAATTTATAAATTCGAAAACCATAAAGTGAAAATATTTTCATTCAATAATTACACCATTTTTCACAATGATATATTGTATAAAAATTAAAACAACGAAGCCTTCATGTTATAGAATGGTTGAGATGAGAGTGAAGCCACCTACCTCTCAATGTATAGAAAAAACAAACAACGATATTATGATATTCAATATCCATCCTCGAATCTTATTTCCTTTAATAGATCAAATAATATATCATCATTACCTTTAACAAGGAATATAGATCTATCAATGACATACTTGATCTAATGACTTGGGTGATAGAAAATTAGAGGATCTAAGGAGAGAGAGGGAAAATTATAAGTTACTGGTGAATCCAGAACTCCAATGCACATTGATTCGAAAAAATTTAACCACTAATAAAATGGAATCACCAAAGGATCCTTCGGTGTAATGGGAGTTTTCGAACATAGGATAATAGGGTAAAATTTTGGTTTTGAGGGCACAATGCAGGATAAAATCTAATTTTGAAATTAATTAACACATGTCTCATGTTTAGGTTGCATGGTTTTTTATACCATATTCCCACCATGCAATTCCACTTCCACAATCCAACCCCTCACATGGTTTTCATGAATTTATAGACAAACTATATTCTATCTATTATTTTACCTTGGATTTACTTTTCACAGTTTCCACTAGGAACATGCACAATTTGGCCAAATTGTGTTCCTTCCCAATGAATCCAAACAAAATTACATGGATTCGTAGAGAAGGTAAAAAATTTCTACTATATTTTATCAAACAATGATATCTTAAAAACGAACCCAAGAAAGTCTAAAATCCTCTAAAAACTCCTAAAATTTCACCCAATCATTATATAAGATTAGGTAAAATAATAAAATGGTAAATTAACATAAACTAGGGTGGTGGTAAAATAGTTATTAGAGTAATACAATGATACGGTACTATAAATATGTTAAATTTCATGAATTAGTATTCAATAATATATTTAATTGGAAGTATGTAAATCATATAAAATAATGCATGGTGCACAACATGAAACATGTCTCAAGAAATTGAAATTGAGATCATGAACCCTTACTAATCCTATTACACATGAATAAAAAAATTATTTGAAGATAGATCTTGAAAAGGAACATTAATTACCATTATTAAACAGTAGATCATAAAATATTATTTCAAATAGGATTTACATACACCATATATTGTAAATAGGTGTGTAATTGAAAACATGTATCAAAGAAGAATGTTTGATATGAGAAACCCTAACCTATAACCAATTATTGTAAAAATACACTCTGAATTCCAAAATAATAAAATTAAATTCATTAAATTATTTTTTATAAACCTTTTAATAGATATTTTATTTTTTATGGTACATATATTGTCATATGCATTAATTTATTGTGTAGTTTTTTCTTATCTAGAACACTTCAGGTGGTTCTATAATTTTTAACAAAACATCTTATGTATGTTGACCATGGTTAAGGATTTTATAAAATAAATTCATTATCTTTAAAATTTTTAGATATTTATTATTTATTAATATATTAGTAAAAAATTAAATATGTTTTCAAAAATAAATTCAAATTATAAAATATCTCTCAGTATGATTGTTTTAAGTGGATAAATTTTACAATTACCATTTATCATTAATTTTTTTAATATATTTTTTAACATAACTTTAAATAAAATTAAAAAGGTTAAACATAGATTAATGTTTTTTTAATAATGTATTTAATAAGTTTTTTTATTTTTTTGGAGGTTAGAGTGTGTTCGGAAAAGAGGATGTCTAAGGTAAGGGTTTCTCATCTTAAACATCATTCTTTAAGAAATAATTTTAATTACAATCCTATTTCTATTATATGGGGTATATGATACCTATTTTAAATGTTATATAACTATCATATCTTCAATCATGGTAATTAATAATCTATTACAAATTCTATCTTCCAACAGGTTTTGATTCATGTGTTATAATATATATTAGGGTTTTGTGATCTCATTTTTTATTTATGGAAACATATTTTATGTTGTGAACCATTATTTTTTTATATGGTATAAATTTTACCACAATAATATATTTTTGTATATTAATTCTTAAAATTCATAGTATTTAAAAAACAATATCATGTTCTAACTTTCAAAATATTTTTATTTGAATGTTATCTAGTTCGTAAGGGTTTATTTTACAATATCAGTTTTTTATTAAGATTTTTTATCGTTCAATTTGCAATAAGAGAAATTTTTGTTATTTATCACCTAAACTACATCTATTTTAATATTCTATAGTTATTTTAGTTTTTCTAATAAAATGATTCTTTTTTCCACTATTTAGTGCTCAAAACCATAGAAGGAATTCTTATAAAAAAATTTGGCCTTGCTTCACCTTTTTGGTCAGGAATATTTGTCTCCCACATATATATTATTTATTTTGCTTAAAGAAAGATTTTTTATATAATTTAATGGATTATTAAGGAAAATTTATGTTAGATTTAAATTTATATTTAAAATTTTAAATGGTGTATTTTTAATATTTTTTCAAAACAAAATCATTTTTATTATCTTTACAAATGTTTAAAAAGAATATTTTTAAAAAAAATTCCACATGAATTGATTTTTACAACATCATAATCATTCTAAATAATTTAGAATTCCTAATAATTTTAAATGGTTTTCCAAATTATTATATATTTTGATTATTCAGTTAATTTTTCCAAAGTAGTTGATATTATTTTCTTAAGGGTTTTGAAAAGTGATCTCATTCCACTTTTGAATATTTTTATATTCCAGCCCACATTTGATTACTTAAGTATAGTTTATTTTCAAGATTCCTTTATTATAAATTATTTTAAAAAAAATTATTGAAATATTTCCTGACATCTTCTGAAAATTGTTTTGGAAGTGGAATTCATTTCTGAGAAAAAGTTAAGACGTATTTAAAGTAAATTATTTTTTGAACTTTCACTTGAATTTTCTTATTTATCACCTAAAAGACTTATATTTACTAGAAAACCATCAATTTCTATGAATTGGTGGTCTCTTTAATCATTTATGTATTATAAATAATTTAAATTATTAATTATATACTCATTACTATATATGGTCCGAATAACCTATCATTTATAAATTATATTAGAGGGTTTCCATCAAAAATAATAGTTCACTAGAGTATATGTTCAAATAATCTTTCCTAGAACAAGAATGAACCAAAATTGGATTTCTTAATGAAAGAAAGAATTATCATTTTTTACCCACACATTGACATATCACCACTATTAAGGTTTAACCTAAGGGTAATACAATCAAAAATTTTCCATTGAACATCTTATAACTTGGTCACCTAGGCCCTGTAATGAGAGCCACACAACAAAAAAAACAAAACTCGATCCTAGTGTTTATAATGCATGTTTAAGCTAGAAATTTGAAACATGAATCATCATTGATCCTCTGATTTTATAACTCAACACCCACATAATTTAGAATATGTTATCCATAACCCCACAGATAATAAATATTATAACCTAGGTAGGTCAATACATTATGAGACCGTATATAAGAATACATAAACAAAGAACTAGAAACAACCCACTAATCCATAAGGGTAAGAGTCCTTGAGGTTTCCAAAAATGATAACATTAATTTAATATATTAAAACTTCTCACACATTTCTAAATCCATTTATATAACCATGTACTCACCAATACCCCTAGAAACATCAATAGAAGTTACCCATTTGATAACTACTCCCGATGAACCACACCTAACTAAGGAATTCAACCAATGTAGGCTTCTCAAAAAATATTTTGAAAATTGATTCTCAGTTCCATTGAAAAACACCATAGTTCCCATATTATATCTAATAAATAAAAATATATGTTAAAAAACATTACATGTAAAGACACCAATTTTTCTAGGTTTTTTCCATATCCCAGTTTAAAATATGAAGAAACCCATCTGAAGGTGTGAAAGAGAATATCTAGTGATAAAAATCAATATGAATCTATTTTATAGAAACCCCTATATTCATAAGGTTATACCCAAAATTTACATTTATAAGGAAATGAATTCTCACTAAAACTAGACTATGTTAATGGCAATGAATAATTTTAACCAACTCATAACACCATAATGTCCCAACAGGCTTAATGTATCATGATGATCATCCCATGAGACATCATTTCAATGTGATACCTATATCTTGGTTCCCCTTGTATCATGTCTACCAAACACAAAAAACTATCAATGTAATGAGTATATAAATAAACATGATCAAAATAATATGATCAATGACAATAAGTCTAGTAATAAAACCATGTTCAAGATAAAACAACTTTAGCAACATCTATCCAATTTGACCAAATCTTATTTCCTAAATTTTAGCAATTCATTATTAGGTTTCAACCCACCAATTCACCACATCAAAAAAATTATTTAATACTATACTAAAATTTCAATAATTTCTAAAAAAAATAAATGTTTTTGATTAAAAAGATTTATTTATAAAAACATAATTAAAAAAACAATTTAGAACCCTTCTAAAATTCAAATACCAGTGAAATCTTTCTCCAAATTGTTTTTATAACTATATTTAAAACCTGGTATATTATAGGAAAAAATTCTAAAAACAAAATTTCCAATGAAATTATTTAATTTTGAAACCTCTTTATCCACAAAAATTGTTAATATAAAATCATGTAAATATCAATAATTCACATATAATTCAATATCCGTGTAAGAATTACCTTGTTCGGTATCACATATTGATTAATCACTGATATTGATACATATAAAATATACCTCATCTTCTAAACTAAAATATTGTCCAAACACATTCATTTTTAAATCATGAATGCACATTTCACAATCATAGTTTATAGTAAACATTCATAACTTTTAAACTAACAATGTAAAACATTAGAAAACCCATTAAACACAATAAAAAGATATCCCATTTAACATATAATCACATTGCATGATATGATACCTATTATATTATACATTATTATCAAATTATTTATATATTATGTAGTAACAAAAAATTGATCATATTTTTAACATATCTTAGATTTAACCAAGTCAAACATATCTCAATGTTATATTATTCACTTCATCTAAAAATTGTTAATATTTAATATACAACAAAATCATGATATTTAATTTTAGGAAGAGAATATCCTGAAAACATTCAATGAGATGCTAAAATAATTTACTAAATATTGTGAAAGGTTAATCTAAAGACACATATAGTACCCATTATTAATAAAAGTTGTAATGATTGTACACATTTTGGTAGTTAATCATTTTAAAATTGTTAATATTTTTAACAAGTATTCCAATTATCATTTAATCAATTTTTTCTAATTATATTCGTTAAAAATAAACACCTATCAATAATGGTTTCAGTTTTCGTTAAATATAAAAGAACATGTAAGATTTAGTAACATTTCAATGATAGAAAAATCTATAAAAAACATAGATAAAACCAATATTTTAATATGTTTTGAAAATTATTCCATATAAATACTAGTTTCATCCAAAATTACCAACAATAATGACAATAATATAGGTTATCATATCACATGATAATAAAGCATAACCAATAAAATATCATATAAATGATTTAATATCAATGGGGAGTCTCTTTATTAATGCATGATATAGAACTGTCATCCACTAAACCCACAACGATGAGGTGATAGTAGTCCTAAAAGTTTCTAGAAACACATTTCATTCCCAAACCAACTTAGTAAATTGAATGTTGGTATATAGATGTTGGAAATTATTTTTTTATACACTATATCTCAAGTCACTCCCCATCTTATATCCACACCTTCCATACTAACTGATGAACCACACCAAACAGATATCAATTGTGACATCTCAACCGTAACACATTGGCTTGGGCAAGATTAAAATTCCACTCACTTTGGGTGCATCCGTAGGACACAAAAAGATGAAAATATATTCTATGTGTATAATTTTTTTTGGGCGGATGATTTACCATTAGGTATAATACAAACCAAAGCGCCAACCTCAAGAAAATGTATATATATGCCTCATGAATTAAAAGGGGACAAAATCTAATACATATCGTGACATTAAAAAATAATTATTATATTCAAAAAATAATAAAATACATCTAAATATAAAAATAACAAAAATACCCCAAATGAAATATAGGGTTCCCATACGACACTCTCTAATTATCTATTAGATAGCTACCTCTATGATCTCAGATTCATCATAAAAAACCAAAGAATATATACACTTTTTAGTATGTTAAGAGGAATACCCTTACCTTTATCATGTCATACAATGATTATATATTCACTAAGATTCATACTCATGGTGGTGAGTACACACATCCAAAAATAAACCCCAAAGTCTTCCCACAAACCATGTAAATTAGAATAAGTTAGTTCATATTTTATAAATAGGATAAAAGTTTAAAACACTAAATCAAGGCTAGAGAATCAATTTAAATCACTAAAAAAACACACCTTTATTTTAACCCATGATTTCCACACACAAAATCACACACCTATGATTCGTACACACACACATATTCCAAATAATACACCCATGTCATGATCCTAATGCATCCCCTATCAAGTTGGACTCCCATGATGGCTAAACTCATGAATGGAACATAATTTCTCTATACCCTAGCCATTACTTAGACACGTAACCTAGTGTGACCATGTTTTAGTATGACATATACGTCTAAACCAATAAGGCCACATTCAATGCATTATAAACACACACCAACCCATGTAATTAAATGTGTTCTAGTTTTTTGAATAGTAACCAATTAAAAACTAATAAGACCCCACCCAATATAATATTTATTCCTAATAACCCATAAACATACACATATTACCCATACCAAAACTATGTTTTTCCAAAAAAACCAAACTACGCATTAACCCAAATTTAATGAAAAATTAGCATAGCTCAAAGCAAGTACTTTGAATTGAAAATTACAAGAATTAAGGTTCATAGATGAGATAGAGTAATATATATGCCACAAAAATCTAGAATTTCCATCTAGAAAAATAAAAAAATAAATAACATTGACAAAAAGATGTTTGGTCAAAATATTATCAAAGAACATCAAGTTTAAGATCCCTAGAGAGGAGGAAAATATCATATGAGCCCAGCAATTCCTTATTTTAATGATCCTAATTCGAGTTTCTTATGTTTCTAATAAATTATGTGTCTAATTATAGGGATTTTTTTCAGAAAAATGGTTCAAATTGTTTTTGTATGTAAGTGGATTCATGATATGTGGGCCTCAACCACATGTAAAATCAAACTGACCACATGTCCATTGAAGAGACCATGATGAAATTTATCCAAAAAGTATATTGATTTCACGATGAAGTGGATCAAAAAAATATACACTTAAAGTAATAATTCTATATATTATAAGTATTTTGATTTTTTGAAGTTACTATAAGAATAAAGTTCAACTAATTGTTCTTATTAATTGAATGCATGTTGAACATTCAAGTGACTCGATAAAGGATGTCAAGAAAATTAATGTTGAAGGATAAATAAATGACAATAAAAAATTTTATTGACTACTTGGTTTAAGTGATCATTTCTAACTACTCAACCTCAAGACTAGTTTGAGCTATCATAATATAAGTTTTCATTAATCATGACTGAAAAGGCGATCATGGATAATGATAAAAAACACAATTTATTGTTTTGGAATTTAATGATAAATTTCATAGTGGTTAACAGCTACAATTCCATGAAATATTTTTCATCAATTAATAATTTTATAATAATACTCTTAAAATATTTGTAATACTCACTCATATGGGTTTTTTTGTGATTCTCTTAATCATGGGATTTCATTCATCTATAATATGATTCTTTGTTTTTTGGGTGAAATTTTAAACACTAAGAAGAAGGTAAAACTATCTAAAACTATCATTCTTAATCCTACTAGACAGTAAAACTTGTAGAATAATGTTGTTGATCAACAAAATTCAATTAGAGACTCAGTTGTGTCGAACTCCCCATGATTTCATTTCTCTACCTATTTTGATTTTCATATAGATTTGTGTTAAAAAATTTATACCGTAAATTATATCTTATATTGTGATATAAATAGGATAACACTGACACTCTTTATTTTATTTCATTACATTTTTTATCTCATGAACAACTATGGAATAGTATTGGTATAGTATGGATTTTTATGTGTGTAGCTATTTTTGTGAAATAGTATCCTGGTTGAATATTGTTTATTATATTTTATTAAACAGGCTCCGAAGTTAATTTCTTTCAAGTGGATAAGACTAAGATCCATAATTAATCTAAACTTTTGTTTAATTATATTTTGTGATTAAATCTTTTACTACTTTTTAAAAAGTTACTCCAAAATATTTTTATATGTAGTAGGTCATTTTAAACAGTGAATGAAATATATTCTTCAATAATTAGTATTTTCAAGTGACATATATACATTTTTTATGTCAATAGATTATGTTCAAAGTGAAATACTTTAAGTTATTTTAATTAGGTTTTGATCAAACCATTGTGAAACTATTTTAAAATATAAAATTTTATATACCTGTTATTTTTTGTAGTTGTGTCAGTATTTTAAATAGAGAGGATAAATATTATTTAAAAAAAAAACAAAAATTTTTTATTAGAAAATCAATTCACCCCACCCCCTCTTATGAATTTCTATAGGACCAACTTTTTTTATCATAAAATTCTTTTAAAATAGGCTCTCAATTTTACTTTCTTAATTTAATTTTTGACCTTAATCATGTATTAAGGAAAATTTAATTATGTTATGGGCATTAATTACTATTTTATTATAGATGTAATACTTAAATGTCATTCTACCCATTTACCTCCATTTTTTAAATGAAATAAATATTACCTATAAAAAATAAAATTGAAAAATTATTTTAAAACATCGGATTTGATATATAATGAAATATTGAGGATGAATATGGAAAACCCAATAATTGTACATTGGAATGGGATAATCAAACTAAATTTGTTTATGATTGTCACTTGAAATCTAAGAAGAAATTATATTAATATATAGGTAAAGATAAACTCAATAGAATATTGTATTCTCCTATTGATTAGGAAATTTGGGACACTTTAGTTTTTTTTCATGATTATGTTTATAATGTTAAAAGTGATGAGATTGAATACATATTCCTTGAAGGATGATAATATCAAGATTAAAACTGGTGAGTTTATTTCTAAAATGTGTTATATATTTAATTATATCATCAACACTATAATGGTTCTTTGATATCCTATGGCTGACAAAAAAAAATTTATAGTATTATTTATATGTTTACCTGATAGGTAGAGAAGTTTAGGTATTTTAGTTATAGAATCTTTTGACATTAGTAAGCTATTAGTTAGAGAATATATTTGAAATATGATGACTTATGAAGTGGAATTAATGGACAAAATGAAGATGTTGAAATTTAGAATAAAATCATAGCCATTAATACATCTAATTCAAAATAAAAAAAAGTTATCAATGAAGAAAACTCAAATAAAAAATGAGTCCGATTCTAATTGTGATGAAAAGATGGTTCATCTAACTAAAAGGTACAAGAAATTATTTAAAAATAAAATGTTTCTTGTAAGATTAATTAAAAAGTAAAATATGAAAAAATAGGGAAGTGGATGAAATATTATAAAAAGGATGAACCCTATGGTGAAATTACCTTCTATTAATGTAGGATGAAATAATACATTAAGTTCGATTGTCCATAGCTAATGTATAAGTAGAAGTATAATGATAGAGAGATGAAATAAATTAAAGTAATGAATGAAACCAAGAGTTCATATGAGTATAACTATAGCGATTATGATTCAGAAAATAATGATGTAAGTGAGAAATACATTTTTTCTTTATGGAGACATCACCTGAGATAAAAAATAATACTCTTATTTATAAATAATCTAATAAAAAAATTTTAAATGAGATTAAGATGAATAATGAAAAGATGTTTGAATAATTATCTATGTTGGAAGTCATGAAGAGTGAATATAAAGATAAATATAATAATTTTAAAAAGGTGTGTACTTTATCATCCAATAATAAGAATGAACTTTTTGTTGAATGATAACTTAATAAAAGAAAATATGGATTTTAAATAGAAAATTTATAAATTTGTAAAATATTTATTATAATTTAAAAATGGTACTAACATTTAGAATATGATACTAGGAATTAATAAACCACCCAAATGTAATACTATAATTGGATATACATATGGATAGTAAAGGAAGTTGTATAAGAACTTTTTTCCCTAAATTCAAAGAATAAAATCTTTCTTTGTAAGAGTAAAAGAACTTATAGTGATGAAAATAGTTTTCATTATATTGGATATAAAAATAATTTTTTATATAAATATTTTAATTTATTTGTCATTAGGGCTATAAAAAATATGGATTCCTAAATATTTAATTGTTAACCCTTTTAAGCCCAACGAAATATAGTTTCAAAAATATTTTTTCATATGATTTAGTATAGGTAATGTGACTAAATAGATCCAGAAAATGTCTATGATATCTAGATAGTGGATGTTCTAGTCATTTGATATGTGACTTCTCAAGGTTCAAGATTTTAGTGAATGTATAATGTATTCATGTCATTTTTTTTCAAATGAAAAATGAATGGTAACTGGACTTAGACAAATAAGTAAACCTAAAACTGTTTCAATTTTAAATATTTTTTTGTAAATGGTTTAAAATAAAACCTAATTAGTGTATATAAATTGTATTATGATAGTTATAATGTCAAATATTAAAATGGTTCTTGTAAAAAAATTATTTGAAGTATACATTTGTGGTTTATACTTTAAGGAATAATTTTTTTTACTATTAATTTAGATTCATTTCTTATCAAAATATTTTCTTATTAAATGCATTTCATAAAGAATATTGGTTATGTAATAGGATACTAGGAAAATGAAATTTATAATCACTTTGGAATCTGACTATAAATTTATTATTCACATATCTATCTAAAATGGAGTTCCCAAAATATAATGTTTGAAATCCCTATCAAAAGGCAAATAAAAAATATTATCTTTTAATCTAATAAATAGGGTATAAACCTCTCAACCACTAGAATTGGTTCATGTGTTTTTTTGACCTTATAGAGTTCATAGTCATATAAGAAAAAATTATTCATACATTATTGTTTATGATTATTCAATATACACATTAGTGTTTCTCTTATCTCACAAAAGGGTATCCATTTCATGTTTTAAAAAATATATAAATTTTATAGAAAATCACAGTGGACTTATCATAGTAACCTTGAGAGTTTATTGTTACTGTGAATTTTAGAATTAATTCATTGAATATTTATGTTCACTATATGGATATAATAAATGAAATTTCACCTAAAAAAATGGGGTTTTTTGAAAGGATAAGTGAGAATCTTCATGAAATTTATCAAATCATTATGGATGAGAATGACCTACCTATCTATATTTAGGCTGAATATGTGAGTACAACATTATATATAATTAATAGGTTTATAATAAGAATTATCTTAAAAATAATCCTTATGAATAATTGAATGGAATAAAACCAAATGTAAATTACTTTAATGTTTTTTAATATAAATTATTTACTCTATAAATAAAAGAGAATTTACAAGATTTTGAACTAAATATTTATGAAGAAATTTTCTGGAATTATTCAACCACCAGTAAATCATATAATGTTTTAATAAGAAATATAATGTTGTGGAAGAATATATTCCTATAAAATTCCATGATAAAGTTCCACATGAACCTAATCCTATTGTAAAAACCCATGAGTATTAGATTTCTACTCTGAAGATCAATAATTCATCTATGTACTCTCACCTTATTGGTAATTTAAATGAAAAATCCCTTAAAATATACCATCATTACAAACCTGACCTTAAAAATACATGGAAACACTATGTACGTTGATTCATAAAACCATTAGAACCCATAAGTATCACCATATAGATGTTTTATTTAGTGATATTCATAAAGAAACTAAAACTGATTCTTCAAATAAAACCCAAGTTGAACATCAATCCGTATTGTGTCATTGTCTAATAAAAAATATTACTAATGAAATTATTAACAAACATTGGGTGATAGAAATTCCAGAAAAATTTAATCAGTATAAAAGAAATAAAGTTTTAGAAATCATTGAAAATTTTAATTACTACCTTGTTTTTTGGAAATAACTAGGTATATAAAAATAAGGATGATTAATTTTGAACTATAGTTGAAACAAATAAATATTGGATATATAAGGTTATAATAATGATTAATTGTTTAGTCTGGAGATAAATTTTCACTAGTGTCTAGACATGAATCCATTAGAATACTAATTGTATATGCAGAACATCATAATTTTAAACTGTAATAAAAAGATATCACTAGTGAATTATTTAATGGTTATATTAATAAGGATATTTTATTTATCAAAGTTCCCCATAGTTTTTCAAATCCTCATTTAAAAAATCATGTTTCCAATATTTCAAAATCCTATGGTATAAAACTGGATCCAAGAGCATGGTATGACAAGTTCATCTCCTTATTGATTACAAATGGATTTTAAACAGGAATATATGACCTTTACTATTTTTTAAAAGAAATTAAAAAGGTTTTTATGTTGCTCAAATATATTCTAATGATATTATTTTTGGTTTATCTAAAAATTCATTTTTGATTGAGTTTTCTAAATTGATGAAAAATACCTTTGAAATGGCTTTAATGGGTGACCAAAAATTATTCCTGGGTTACATATTTTATTTAAAAAACATAGGATTATTTTTTAATCAATATAATAATAAAAAAGATAATTTAAAATTTTTTGTAATATATAAAACTAAATTATGTGATACTCCAATGAGTAAATATTTTAAACTATATTTTCATGAAACTAGAAAACTAGTTGACCAGACTAACTATAGAGGTATGATTGAGAGTTTACTATTCCTAAATACTAGTCATGTTAATAAAATATTTTCTATGTGTATGTGGGTAATATTTCAAAAAAAACCATAAATAATTACATTTAACTTTTATTAAAAAAAATTAAATACATAAAAAATACAACCAATTTAGGATTGTTTTATGTTAGAGGACATTTATTTTAATTGGTTTTTCGTTATTATAGTAAATTTAGTGCCTTTAAGTTATATAAAAAAAACCACTTGTATATGTCACTTTTTGGTAAAGCTTCTAGTGTCTTGGTGTAGTAAAAAAGGAAGAAAATTGCACTTCCCACTAAAAAATTAGAACACATAGCTACAGGTAGTTATTTTGAACAAATTTTGTGGCTGAGAAATAGATTATTGAACTACGTATATCTATTCATATATATCCCCTTAAAATAAGATAAAAAAGTTCTATTAATATTTCTAATAATATTGAATCACATTCGAATACTAAATATATTGATATAGGACTTCTCTTTTTGATAGATCATTTATAAAATGGTGATATAACCTTGGTGTTTATTGAGATTGAATATCACCTTGATAACATATTTAAAAGGCCTCTAAATAATGATAGATTGAATTATATTAGATATTAATTAGGAATAACTAATTACTCTTCATACTTTATTGATTGAATAATATATTTTTAAATCATTGTAATGTATTGGTGGAATGTGTTATTGGTGGTTTTTATAATAATTCTTCTCTTATATTTGATATTTATTAATTATTTGGAAATAATTTATTGCCAAATATTAAAATAATGATAGATTCGTTATAAAGGTAATAAGTGACCATAAGTTTTCAAGGTACCATAACACCCTAGGCATTTATGGTTATTTTGTCATATGGTAGGTCAAGATATGATATGAATTTAATCTATCACGAAACTTAATCATGGATTAGGTCATACTATAATTACATCTCAAGTTTCCTCAAGGAAAATGGTCAGTCATCTTACCATATTCTATTAAGCTACATTCATACTAATGATCGTTCCATCAAACATATATTTTAAATTTTTCACTTATTCTATTTTATTATTTATATTCCCATATGTTACCATTTTTAATGGATTAAATAATTTGAAATACCTAAAATTGAAATTGGAATGGTCAAACATATTTATCTATTTAGAAACCAAATGTTTATTACTATCAATCCTTTTTAAACTCTATAATCTTAGTAATTATGTTACAGTAAAATAATCAGTTGTATTTTTTTTGATGATCAACCACATTCGATGAAAGGAAAAAGATCTCCTTTTCACCAATGGTTCCTCTAAAACTACTAGTTTTAAATGATTGGTTACTCCCAAAAATTAAGTAGATGTCTAGTGGATGAGATCTGTTAGATCTTTATATTTGGAATTTGTATAATTTTATGGATTGATTGATTAGTTCCTGATGAATAAAATACCTTTCTATCTAAGTTTAGTGAAATAGTTTTATGTTAATGTAGATTTTGAAGCAAGTGACAAAAGATATTTTATTCAAATGATTGTAAATGGGGAGCATTGAAATATTCTTTGATACTTTTGTCTAAGAGTTTAAACATTCTTCATAAATAAGAGTTTGAGGTTTTTACCACTTTATTATCTCATTAATCATCCCCATTTAATGTTTGAAGGTTATATATAAGAGATAAATAGAGAAATAAAACCATTAAGTTCTATTTTTTTAGATAAATTATGGGGAGATATTTTTGATTAAATATATTCAATATTAATTGTGTCCTATAAATGGATATTTTAGTGTTATAAGCAACCAAAATATTTTCTTTCAATATCTTATCAAATATGGTGTTCATATTAGCCTAATAAGGAATATCATGAGTCATAAAGAACAATTGAGTAAGTATTATTTAAGATTTTATTCATTTCCATATCCTAAACTCATTAATACTCAATTGGAATTCAATGTACTTTTATCTACGTGAGAGTATATTCCTACTAATTCTGGTGAAGTTCTATTGAACATAACTATTAATAAAAGGATGAATGTGAGATGAAACACCTAGAGAAAAATATGGGTTAAAGGTGAATAAAAAATTTATGATGGATTTAATATAGTGAAAAACCCTAAAAGGCTAAAGGATAAAACTAATCTAGGTTTTCAGCCTTATGAAGTTACAAATTATTCTTATAAAAAGGAAGATGATGTGGAAAGGGATATGGTTGAACACGTGTCATTGTAAAAAGTAAGTATTTATATAATTGGATTTCAAATTGATTCTATAGATAAATTTTCTGGTTTATATTAATAAAAAATCATAGATGTTGAGGAATTAAGGAACCCAGGACATTATTAGAAAGAGGGATCTTTTCCATCTTCACCTCTACTACGGAAAAGATCTCAAAATGTGTCTTACGGACATCCTGAATCTCAGGATAATTTTCCTTATCAAGAAAAAGAATTTGGATATATTAATGAGGATACTTAGAATTATTAGGAATATAACTTTTAAGAAATATTTTCTGAATAGATAATAACGATGACTCTTATGAAGAGTTAATTTATTCATTTCAATTAAATTATTTTAGTGAGGAAGTGGTTGGGTCTAATGTATTAGGGACTCATCTAGTATAAAAGGAAAGAGAGAGTTACCTATTTCTGATACTTTATATTCCAATGGGTATAATTGACCAACATCTTGCATTGTAATTATATATTTTAACTCAAATAAGGATGTTGTTGATCATCATGGAGGTAGTCCACTAGAATATTATGGACATGCCACTTTAGGTTCATTTTACATTCCTATTTCTCCTCAATTTTTTGAAGGATAATTTTTTGGCTGAATCAATCATGATGGGAGTATTGATCAATCCTATCCAATACCTACCTAATGTGATAAAAAATGCTAAACTAAATATTGGAACAAGTGATTGATGAGATGTTCCATCCGATGCCTATAAAGCCTTCTAGAGTTGAAGAAACAAGATTAGAATTTATATTAGAACTAATGAAATCTTTTTAGTGTAATGAGGATATGAATTTTAATAATAATATTATTTTTTATTCCTTATAACAAATACTAATAATAACTTTATTGGATGATGTTTAATTGGCTAGTAGACCATCCACTTGTACATAGATAGAACTATCTCATTATATTCTTTCTTCTTCTTTGTTACTAAATAATATTTTAGTGAATTCAATGTATAAATAATATATATACTTAAGGAATTTTCTTTGGTGTTTTACACTTATGTTAAACCTTATTTAAAAGAATAAATATTCATATTTATCTCTAATTGTTAATCACATCAAACCAAAGTTGGTTTTGAAGTTTTATCACATGAATCAAGATATTTAAAGCTTAATTGGTCAAATTGGAGTTCTATAGTGAGTGAAGTTACCTTAAGATAAATATTGATCAAATATACTGGAATTACATTATGAAAACTTTTTGTTCTATTGATCATATTCCCCTTGATGCACATTCTTCTCCTCTGATTAATATTTCCATAAATGGGAATCTATATAGAAAAATTAATAGAGATGAGAAAAAGGTTTTATTAGAGTATTTTCATTTGATAAAGGAAACGTTGCTTTATTATTTTTAGAATTGTGCTTCTAAGAACCTTGAGATAGAAAGATCTAATACAAAAAAATATAGAAGAGATAATGGGGTCATCAAAAGAGCCATTGATCGTTATTTAAATAAAATCTTCAATAAAATGGATTTGAATACCTTGTTTAGATCCTTATCCAATGAACTTTGGATGCCTCTACTGACTCAACCATTCAAATCTCAAGTTGAAAAATTAATGTTGATAAAACCAATTTTATAAATATTTATAAAAGAGAAGGATTCCTTTATCCTTATAATATAACAAGGATATTTTTTACTAAATGAATACACTCATCTTAAGGAGTCTTATCTATAAATTTTTCACACTTCCATAGTTACACCTTCTGAATTACCTCTACCGATAGGTGGATTAGACTCTTTATCTTCATTTCCTACCACAACAAAAACAAATTTCCACCGTTTTTATTTAATTTTTTCCATGGAGTTCAGCATTTATACCTATTTTTAGAGGAATTATCATTTTGAACCTTCCTTCACTGAGCTAAAAAATTAACCCAATTCTACCTATAGTCCATATTAAGATAAATAAAAATATCATGTTGATATTTATTCCATAATAAGACTAATTCATTAGATACTATTTAGGATATCTAATAAGGCCAGTGTAATTTTGTACTACACTTATTCTAAATGAATCATACTTATTCCTAACATGATTATATTTTTTCATTAAATATATTAAGTTATCTGACATATGAAAATTTTTTCACTAACTATTCTACTCATTTATTATCTTTTTGATAACACCAAAAGTGTTATAAATATGATATGTTAGTACTATATAAATATTAATCAAATAACACATATATCTGTTTTGAGAAAAAAAAATTAACATGAATTGTTATCCTACCACTATTTGTGATTGTAAAAAATAGTGATAGTGTTTTCATAGTCCCATAATTTCTTATTTTAATGATCTGAAATCTTGTTTTATATTAATCTCTTTAATTATGTGATTTCTGAGGGTAAATTGTTTTTTGGAAAAATTATGAAATTTTTCAAAGTTTTTAAACAATGACATGATATGTGATCATTAACCACATTTATAAATAGATCGAACAAATGATCATTGAATAATACTTTAATAAATTTCTCAAAGAGAAAGATAAACCAAATTATTAAATATTAAAGCTATCACAATAATAAATTTCAATGAACTACGCATAAAAACAGACAACACATTGAACTTTCAAGCGCCTGTATGAAGGAATTCAAGTGACTATGTGTTGGAGGAGGAAGATACTATAAATTTTTTTTTACCATATCAGTAGACTCACATTAACCACATGGTTCAATTAATAGTGTTTATTAAATAAAAAACACTGCCAATTTTACCTACCACAAGTCTATATCATTAATGACAGAAAAATCTATTATGTATAATGTTTAAAAACTAAATGGATAGTTTTTATATTTAATGAGAACTAAGATAGTTATATATTTTCAATAATAGGGTTATTTTTTCTCAATATAAACTTTTAGATGAATCCTCTTAAAATATATGGAATAATCACTCATGAGTGGCATTGTTTTGGTGCTTCTATTGGTCATAATCTTTCATCTATATGAACTATAATAATCTATTTTCTAAGAGTCAATGAAAAAATAATAATTCGAAACTAACTAAAACTCATATTGCCAATCCTACATGATAATCAGATAACTATGAGAACATTACTATTCAACTATATTTGATCAAAGACTAAGATATATAGAACTCCCTATGATTTCTTCGCTCTCTCAATTTTCATTTACATGTTGAGTTGTGGTTATATTTTTTTTTTTGGAAATTCACATAAAAATTTTCTTATATTATAAAGATGAATTATATAATACTTCTTAATTTATTTATTTACTTTTCAAATCTCATGATTATCATTAAAAGAGTCTTGGTATAGCTTTAATTGACATGTGTGTAGCTTTTTTGTAAAACCTTATTCATGTTGTGGATTAATTATTATGTTTTAATTAGAAGGATTGGAAATTTATTACTCTTAAGTGTAGATAAATAAGCTTAAATTTAGATCTAACTTCTTATTTAATTCAGTTTTGTTTTTAATATTATTTTCACAAATTTTTTAAAATTTAATCGAGAACATTTTTTTCTTCATAAGTTTTTTTAGAATGTGAATGAAAAATATACTTTAAGAGATAGTATTTTTGGGTGATATATATATATATATATATTATTATTATTTTTTATGTGAGAAGAGTTTATTCAAATATAAAATATTTTCAGTTATTTTAACTAGGTTTTTCATAAAACATCAAGAAAGTATTTTTAAAATATAAAATTATATAAAATTATTTGTTTTAATAGAAAAAATAGTATTTTAAATAAAGAGGATTTAAATTATTATATTTTAAAAAAAAATTTATGTTTTTATATTAGAAGCACAATTCACCCCCTTGATCATTCTCATAAGACTACAAGAAAATAATGAGAGTGTTAGAGAAGTAATTAGGTCTAATAATTGAATTTATTAATCCTAAAAATATATCCCATAGTTTAACTTCATGGAACATATGTTACCCCCACAACAAGATAGTTGTTTCTATTATTTAAAATGGTTTTTCAACTATCATTGCAATGACCAGAGAATGGTCAATACTCCCATGTTTTTTTAGAAACACAACACATGGTGGACCATGTATCTACTCATCCACCATGGGAACCCATTATGATGAGGAGAAAAGTTTATCACCATTTCTAAAGACTGTACATTCCTCTAAGACATGGAGGATCCCCCTTGAATGATTCCATCTTGCCTGCATTGCTCCACTTTACTACACCCAAGCACCTCATAGGAACTACTACATCCATGTAGCTATCCCTATTTCCCTCTGACATACCATCCTAATCACCACACCTACCAACAAAATGAACCCCATGTCATAGTGACATAGTTCTAATAGGCCAACTCACCATGCCCACAATGATATAATGAAAACGTCTATGACCTACACTATGTTTAAAACCAAACCATAGTAAATCTCATAGATCCCCAACACTACCAATACGAAATAAGAATCCATCAGATGATTCCTAAAATAGAAATTAATCCTCACATAACTTAAAATAAATATTAAAACCGAGAAATACCAAAAAATAGGGGTGTCATAACACTTATTTAAACCTTAACAAACTCAATGGATTTTAATCGATGTTTAACCCATGGATAATTTTTTTGAAAGAATACGTAGTGGTATTCTAGATTATCAAGATACAAAAGGAGATATTTTTTATTCTTTTTTTAGTGGCCTAATTTAATCATTAATATATTCAAAATTACATATAAAGTATAGGTTTTAATAACTTCACTCCAAAATCACCATGATTACATCATGGTGATGAATGCCCTATTTATTCAAAATACTAATTAATTTGAAATATATATATATTCTTAAAATCATTGAGAGAAAACAGTGTCAAGAATAACAACAGAATCTGAAATGATACTTCAAAGGGGTGATTCAAACATTATTTTAAGACATTGATGTGTAAATTTTTTGTTGTTGACTGATATTTAAGTGTGTATTGTAGTAAAGATTCTTTTTTCCCTTCTCTTCATGTTTTTACTTATATTCCTTTGAGTAAATTTCTTTCATACATTGAGTGTAATATCTCATTTGTGGCAGATAACCAATTCATCATGATTGAGAATTTACTTATGTCGTGGTGGATAGAGAGTTGGAGGATGATAGTATAATATTAATAATTATTTTGATTATTAAATCTCTTATATTGGATTAATATAACATTGAAACTAATTAAATCCTATATACTAATCATCTAGTAAGAGTGACGGTAATTAGGGGATGAAACCATGTGTGATAAAGTGAATTGAGAGAGGAAGATCTAACATTAATTGTCACGACCCGTCCCACGGGGCCCATGTCATGACTACCCCAAGCCCTCCTTCCATAGGCCAGGGGATGGAGACTAGCACCAAAGGCGTAATTCTCTAAAACAGGGAAGTCATTGCCTTTATAACCTATAAACACACACAAAGAGCACAATATGTAAACAAACACTATGTAAAAATCTATATAACAAAAGTGTGCTGAATGAAAAAGGGGCTGAAAATACAAGCCCAAAATTAAAGTACAAGAAACTGAAAGTACAACTGAAGAAATGAAAAACGGTTGCTGGGTCATCCTCTGAAGTTACTACCTGAAGGATAGGTATATATCACCTCCTCAGCACACCAAGTCTGTCTATCTTCTCTATGTACCATCTCGTTGTATGATCCACCTCCGTGTATTGTCCAGTCCTGGTACTCTCAGCCTCAGTCTCCGATGTCCATTTTATACATACAACACAATGAGGTGTGGGCATAGCCCATGTAGGGGTGAGTATAATGATACTCAATATGGACCCCAAGACCCCCAAGGTCTCTCAAAACCCAAGAAGTATAATCCAAAAATTATGAAATCAATAGATAACCCCACTTAGGCATATGCCCATACATATAGCTAAGTTATTAAATAATTCATCTCAATAATGAAGAAAACACTAGGTTACTGACTTAGCTCACACAAGTATACAACATATGTAGAGCATTAGAGATGATTAGATGTAGTCACTAAATCATCTATTTTGTTGAAACCGCATAGGGTCCTGGAACAGTAGTCAGAGCTATTGAACCCACGTAGGATCTAGGAATAGTAGACAGAGCTGTCGAACCCACACAGGATCGAGGAACAGTAGTCAGAGCTGTCGAACCCACACAGGATCTAGGAACAATAGTCATAGCTGTCGAACCCACATAGGATCCGGGAATTGTATACAGAGCTGTCGAACCCACACAGGGTCCAGGAACGGTAGTCATAGCGCAGCAAGCCACATGGTTCTGCACAAAGCATGCTTGATTCCAGGAGGGTATGATCCTCAAGCCAAGTTTCTATACATCAACTGCCACAAAGTCCCCAGTTGATGTATCCAAAATATCCGTCTTTCCAAAAAAACCCAACATGACAGACGGTGCGTCAATCAGATGCCTGGTCTGGGAGTTATTGGAATTTCTGTTCTGAGGGCCTGGTTGGATTTACATTTGATCAAACCCGGTCATACCCAAAATGTGTCCAAACCTCTATTAGATTATGCTAAAAGAACCATACCCCTCCATGGTTTTCGTCGTCGTATACTGTTCGTCAATCAGACGTCTGGTGCTAAAGTTATTGCCAAAAGAAAGTAAGGGGGGTAATAGTGGGCCCGGGTCCGGTCTGACCCGGTCGGACCGACTCGGCCCTGCATTGTCTGGGCTGACCTAGTTCAGGTTCGGCCCGGACTAGCCGACTGCGAAGGCTACATGGTTGTGGTCCGGTCGTAAGGGCGCGGACCGACCACAGGTTGGTGTAAGGTCGGTTCGGCCCAAAGGTGCCGCAAGGGGCATGGAAGCCCTGCTCAGCTAGGCGTGCATGGGGAACAGCTCAGACGGTTCTGATCGGGAGGTCGGGTGGCCAGTGGGCGTCCGAGAGCCGGGAGTCGTGGGCCGGCACGGTTCAGTCGGGGCGCCACACGATTCGGCCATGGCGGGGCAGGCCGGCGGGGTTCAGCTGGGGCGCCGCGTGATTCGGTCGTGGCGAGGCGATCTGGTAGGGCCAGGAGGCGCGGGCGGCAGGGAAGGTTCCGCAGCACACTGGAGGTCAGGAGGCTGGTGCATCGGCCGAGGCAAGAAGGTTGGTAGGCATGGGTCGACAGGGCTCAGGCCGACGTGGTTCGGCCGAGGTGCACGGGAGGCTGGGCAGCTGGGAGGAACGGGCCAGCATGGCTCGAGCCAGCATGGTTCGGTCGGGGCACATGGGAGGCCGGAAGCTGGGATGCGTGGGCTGGTACTGGTTGCAGAGACCGCGGGTAGCACAGTCAAAGAATTTCGTCGTGGTCACCTCATTTTTTCGTCGCCACGCTAAATAACATCACAGAAGAGAGATTGGCAGAGGGAGTCGGGCCATGTTAGGTTGTCATTCACCCTCCATGTTTGGGGTGATAGCAATCGGTTCATAAGAACGAAGATCAACATCCCACCCGCAAAAAATAAAAACAATCTCATTATTCATTTTAAAATAATGTAATAACATGGAACTTAAATGAATTTAACCCCCTACCTTGATCGTTGTTCATCGACGAAGTCGTGGGGAAGAAGACAGAGTAGTCGTTATTCGTAGCATCCACCACACACTTCCAATCCCAAGCTCGTGCGTCGGTTCATTGACGATGATGAGGAGGGAAGGTTGGTCGAAGACGTCCCACTTCGGTAGGAGTCCAGGGATGAAGGTCGAAAAATATCGTTCTTCGTTGGGAGCATTCTTCATTCTTCGTTGGTGAGATCTTTTCTCTCAAAAGCTATAATCCACCTTTCCCATCCTTTTTCCAACCCCAAAAGAAATAGGAAGCCAAGGTAATAGATTATAAAATCTATAGTTGGCATAAGAATTGAAAAAGTGGGTGAATTAGTTAGGTTGGCTCCACTTAATTAATGAAAAGGAATTGGCACAATTAAATTGTGAGAGTTGGCATAATTTAAGGTGGAGGAGTTGAAGAGGCTCCCCCCACATTATTAGGGAGTTGAGATGATTCTCCAAATTAATGGGGGTTTCAGGGGGTTAAAAACCCGGGTGGTCCCCACCATAACAAACATGAAGCGAAGGTTTGGTTCGAGTGGGCCCCACCACCATAACCTCTCATGGGAGGTTAAGGTGTGGTGTCACCACCTCTAACTTCCACATGGTTGCTCAAAAATAAAATAAGGTGTAGATTATTTTAGTTTTATTATTTTCCATGAAACCCCTAAAAGGTAACTTTTATTCTCGACCCACTACCATCGAGGTGAAAGTCTCCTTAAGATAATACCAGCATTGCAAGTTCAACGGTGCCCTCAGTTTTCAATTCTGAGAACCAGTTCAAAAGTTATAAAAAACCGCTCGTACATTTACTGAACATACCTGAACAAAATTTCAGAAATTGATTTCGGGAACACCGGGCCTCAGAATCATGCGCTGTAAATTTTCACGGACTCATAAAATTCCCATTTAATTAAAAAAATTACATGAAAATTCCAGGTCTTAATATTAATTCTATATTTTAAATTTACATTAAAATTAATAAATATAGGTCTTATTATGTTACCTTTATGAGAGGAATCAAATGGACCTAAGTTGTAAAAAGTATCACTAACTAAGTAAAATTATTTATTTCAAGAATCCTTATAATTGAAAAAACATATCTAATTTATAAAATGAATAAATCATCTTCTTTATAAAATATCTTCTGAAACTGATCTATCATCTTGGTTAATCATATGTGTTTTGAACCCATCCCAGTTTGACCATGGAATTTCTACCATTCTTAATCTAGAACATTTCTTCAATTTTGTGCTTCAATATATTTTAATCCATATATTTTCTAAATAAAAAATGTGAATAATGCACTCATTTAGGATCATGAATGTTCCCAATGATTTATCCTAGGGGATATGAATTCCTTTACAACATGTTAGTAGTTTTATTGATTATGTTTCTTCGTTATATATTTAAACCTAGAATAATTCTCTAATGAGTTTATGATCTGTGGGTAAGAATCGTGTTTTTAGAACCATTTTCAAGGAGATGGCATGAACTATATGAAATTTCTACTATAAATTGATTATTTTATTCTTTTATTTTTTCCTATTTATCTTTTCTTATTTTTTGTTTCATGTGCATTAGTGTTCATTTTTTCCACAGGTCACAGCTCATGAACCCCACTCTATGCACATGATTAAGGATTTTGGATTTCAAGAAGACACTTTAATTCCACCCCCAAAATTGAGTGTTATTGTAACGCCCAGACCCCATTTTCCTAGAGTTTGTGCATTATTTTAATACATTTGCATGATTACAAGGAATGAAGTCCCGAAGGACTGATCTATTTAGCAGTCTTGGAAAATAGATTACATATATGAACGTTAAATTACACATTAAAAAATAAAACACAACATAAATGAATCTATGCGAACACCATTATTCCCTTTTAGCTTAACCATGGATATCATTCACAATACACTTCTTGGAATCCTAGGAAAAATAAAACATAGAAAGGGGTGAGCTAAAACGCTCAGTAAGGGTAAGTAATACAACAGAAGATAACATAGATATTAAGCATGGTGAATAATTAATACCTTGTGCCTTTACCAATAATAAACATGAATACTTTTATGGAGGGAATATGAGATGAGTAAATATTTCCATAAAAAAACATAATCCTGGGTATTCTACTAGTCTAATGACCACATGAACCATCAATATTATTTTCATAATGAGGGAATATATAATTCCATTCATTATGAAACATTTTGTCAAGGCCCCAGCCAAGACATCTAAAAATGATTAAGGACTCTGCCAAAACCATATATCAAATTGGTAAAGGCCTTAGCCAATTCCAAGTCTAATTGTCTCATGAGACCTACTGATGCATCGATGAGATATAAAGGGCTCCACCCGTCACTTAATTTGTCTAATAAATTCCTCATATTGAATGGTTGAAACATTACATAAACATTCGTATTAAAACCATCATACGAAATGTTAATAATTTAGCCATAAACCATGAATGGTATAAAAATAACACATTCACAGTCAAACATTTCACAAAACATTCTATACAATATGGAATATTTGTATCATAATAAATCAACTTCAAACAATTTTAAAATCCATCAAATTTTGTTGACATATATGAGAATTATTCGTAAAACTCTTTGAGATAAATACCCCTTTTCATGAAATCATTTGTAAGTCTCAAAATTTATAAAGGAAGTCAATTAAAAGGGATTTTTTAATCATTGTTTCCCATACCACTTTCAATCTTTTGAAAAGAGTTATAATTTCAAAACATTAATGTCCATTTAAATAAATCCTTAAAATCGTTTTGACAATATGGACATTAATTAAAAGGGTTTAGAAAGATAAATTTTTAAAACATTTAACATGAAGATATAGTTAAATAGACCCTCCCATAAAACCTTAAAAGATTCCTTTTGAAAATATTTTTATGAAATATTGGTATCTATGATAATTATGTCCCGGAAAATACTTACAAATGAACAATCTCAAATAATAAAGATATTGAGGAAATGACCCTTACCTTGCACTTTCCTTTAGTAGAGGGTGAGTTTAACCTCCTTTATAACGATCTTAGTATGTTATTAAATTATACCAAAACCATATTAATATTTATGATATGATACATGATTCATTTATGACTTTATACTACCCATTGAATAATAATTTCCTTGTTAAATTAATATTTCTGGTAATAATCGCTTTTATTATCATTGGTGTTTTAACTTGTTACTCTTGATTGTATCACTTATACCATGATTTAAATACTTCCATAATATAAAACATGATTTATATATCATATATATTTATAATATAAATATGTATAATAGATATATATATGAAAAGAAAAACACCATTTATGGAGACGGTAGTCCATACGTACGCATAAATGTTGTTTTCGTTTTAAAATCATATTGAACAAAACAAAGTGAATAAAATATATGTAAGTACATATATATATATATATACAGTATCATTATTATGTCATATATTACATACTTATTATTAATATATATTTTTATAATCGTCGATGAATGGTGATCGTGGAAATGAATTTCATCGCGTCGTGGAGACGGTACTCCATACATATGCACGAGCAACAAAATCATTTATTTAAAGGTGTAGAATCGGATGGTAAATTAATTTTTCAGAGACATTAAAATGTTATTTTCATTATTTATATACATATTACTCATCATTATATCCATCCAAATAACATAGTGTTGAATAACAAATTACACCACGGCGTGGAGACGATAAGTTGTACGTACACATGCATGGTGACATTATCATTCATAAGATGGATAGAATAATGAATATATTTGTCACATATTTATAATAACATAAATGTATATATAAGATATTTAATTTATTGTTTTATAATGGAAACAACAATCAAAGAGGAAGTGGAAGAATAAATGTACTTGAAAGAGGTGTTGAAATATTTACCTCTTCGTTGTGTTCTTCCTTTTGATATGATCAAAAGGAATTTTTAGGTTGTCTTTATAATAAAACTATGTTCTCTAGGATTATGTGAGGAAATTTGGGAGGAAATTTGGGTAGGGGTTGGCCCAGCCATGTGGCTTTGGAGATGTGATTTTGAGAGAAGGGGAAGTTCCCTTTAATAAGAGGGGTGAGGGTCACTTTAGGAAAAGATTAATGTATTAATTTATTATACAATCATATTAGGATTATAATGGTTCCAAATGAATTTATTTAGAGACTTAGGAGTTTATGGGTCGAAATCATCTCAACCAATATGTTTTAGAAAAGTTTAGGTTACCATTTTAACCATATCTTTTAGATTTAACTCTTAGTTAAATAGTTTACCTTTTACCGTGTCTTCTTGTATTCTTACTCTATATGGTTAATAAACAGACTATAAATTTCCAAGAGAACCTCAAGTGGATCATTAATGACATATATAATATTATTTATGACCTTTTTCCAAACATTAAATTTTTAAGAATATTATATCAACCAATAATATAGTATTTGTTTTAAATACTTATTTATGTCAATTTTGACACTATTTGGTATTTTTTTTGAAAGTCCTCACAACATTATTACTTTCAAAAAGATAACTTTAATCATCCCTAACATGTCATATTCACCTAGAATATTCGTGGATGTCATAAAAACATTGAAATTATATTTATTTTAATATTTATAATACCATTTATTTGATTCTTTCATTAATAAGGTAATTATTGCATCATCATTGTGTCATTAATAAATTTAATTTTTTTAATCTCTATAAATAAAATACCATTATGTAGGAAATTATTTTAGATTTCTAATGAATATTTGTAGTCGAATTTATCTTATGTATAACCCTATATTAAAAATTGTTTAGTTATTCAACTTTGATTTTAACTCTTTTAAATCTTCTTTAAATTAAATAATTATAAATGTGTTAATCTAATCCAAGTGGATATAAAGGGTCATATTTTATTCCTAATGATGGTTTTGGTCAAATTACACTTATACAATATAATTAGGACATGTTAAAGGGTAATAATAATATCATTTTTACCCTTAATTATTGTATTTACTTTTAACCGTGGTAAATAAAATTTAAAAGTTACTATTCACCAAAAATTATTTTTATCTTATTGAACAACATTTTACTCCTTTATATTAACCGCGTCTCTCGGATTTTTGAAATTCAACTCACAGAACTGGTAAAATTATGTTTTATGTGAATTTACATATTCTCCTATGAGGTGGGTAAAAGACGGTGAAAAGTTCAATAAAATGTTTATATATCTATAATTATTATAAACTAAATCCAATGAATTACATTGAACTTATGTAAGTATTATGTATTTATTTTAACATCAAATAAATTTAAATAAAATAAATAATTATTTAAATAAAAATTCGGTTTGAAAATATAACGCATTGTTTTTCACTATTCATCAAAAATTAATAGTTTTCAGAAAAAATCCAAAACTTTACCCTAAGCTTATTTTGATATTCAAAATTAAAAAATGAAGTCTATTTTACCAAATTCAAAACATAGAAGTTGAATTTATTAATTTAATATTAATTCCTGTCATCAAAACCAAAAGACGTATTTTTAATAAACAATAACTATCAAAAGATTCACACTTGGTTATGTCCAATCTCAAAGTGAAATTACTTAAAATGACCAGAATTGAATTAAATGGTAAAAATGTATTCTATTTATACTTCCAAAACCTTAAAATGTATGATTTAACCGTATATATTATTTTTAATAAAAAAGTTCTTTTCTGTTAAAATATAGCATTTTTTACTATTCACTTAAATATGAAAGTTATCAGAAAAACACAAAACTTTTATTGAAACTAAATTCTTATGTCCCGATTTTAATGAAGATGTTTATTTTATCAAATTGAATATATAAAAGATACAAATATTGGATTTAATAAGGTTTCACCATTAAAATGTGGTAAAAGTGTATTTTTTTAAAAATACTTCTTTTATCAAAAAAATGAATTTGTTCTTACATTATGTCTAAGAAACTGATAATATGGATTCTAAAATTATAAGGATTATATAAAGTTTAAAATTCAGTTAATACTACTCATAACCGCTTTTGAACAGCTAATTTTGTAAGTCGTGGTGTGCTTGAACTCGGTGTTGTGTGTGGTGCATGTTAATTAATTAATTTGAAGATATAATGTACTATGAAATCATGGTGTGTTACATTCTTCTCTCCTTCAATAAATTGCATTCTCGCAATTTGAAATTTTTCTTCGAAAATAAAAGGTTGAAAATAGAAAATACCTTTGTGGGAAAACCCACATCATAAATTGGGTTAATAAAATTTATTCTTAATATGAGGAAAAGGGAAATGAAAGGGTCACCACCACATTATGATCTCAATTCGGAGAATATTGGTGGAAATTAGAGACACATAATTTGAGGAAAAACACAAATATTTATAGGGAGTGATTGAGGTCATCAATCACAATATATCAACTAAATATATTGACATAACAAATCCATTATCAAATCCATTTTCAATACCAAAATACTAAAAATGATTATATGGTATTTATTTTCTTTAAAAAAATATTTTTGCTTCTTAAGGAAGTCAAAGATCAAATAAAACTCACGGCGGCGGAATGGTCGTTGTCACCACGTACGTTAAAAAACATTCCTTTATTTGGTCGTTTAGTAAAATGCTTCGTAGAAAAAGATTCCCCAAGAAATGAAAAGTCAAATGGTTTTAAACACCATATAAAAGAAAGTCATTTGGAAATCAAAGGATGCCTCAATGAAAAGGGATTATGACGAAGTCCCTTAACAAATTTTTAATAATTAATTTAATCATTCAATAAAAGGGGAATATATATATATATATATATATACATAACAAGTATAGTTACACCCTTTAACTAATTCCTCCCTCAAACACATCTTTCGCTCCAAGAGATTTCAAAAAAAATATTTTATTTATCCTGAACATATAGGGTTCCAAAAATAATCAATTTATAATTCATCTATTAGAAAATTAAAGAAAACTACATTATACAATCCAGGACATCACGTAGTCCAGTGGTAGGCGACAAATCCCAATTGCACTATAGTTTTGGGTTCTATTCCCACATCTTTGACCGACGTGAAGGGTTGTCACACGGTCTGCATGTTGTCCTTTTTATAAAAATCCAAAAATAACGTTAACAATAGTATCCAATTTTAAGCATAATCTGTACCAACCATTAGACGTATCCAAAATAATTATGTCCAAACTCATAGTCCAAAATATATAAGCAAGGTAAAAACAATGAAGATCCTTTTCGCCACATAATAGCATGTGAACACCTTCATCATGTATTCTTTTAAAACACTGAAACATCTGGAATTACCATAAAACCTTATTGAATACATTAAATCTCCCTTTTTCCTTATAGAATACTAGATATACTCCATCAATCCAAATTTTTTTTAAATTCCAACGATGATGGAATATACAAATCATTAATAAATTTCAAGGAAGTCAAGAATATGCAATATTATTTATCCAAATCAACCATCTCTTATTTCAAAACCACTACCTCATTATAAGGACCCTATTAAGGATTACGATTCCTTCAACAATGTCTTTTCTAAAAGGTGTAGCTTACTATTAAGTCACCTTTTTTAGAATCATATTTTATCAAATCCATAATAAAATAGTACTGCAGTATAATCCTTATTTATCTACATAATTAACCAGTATATTTTAGATACAACACTCAAATTAAATAATTCTATAATAACAACATAAGAACAATTTTCATTAATATTCACATGAGGTTGTATCATGACTTGATTATTATCAAATATCATCATTTAAGGAATACTGTGATGAATGAGACATTGATCCACGTAGTGTCCCAACGCCTTGTAGATGAATCATTGTACATTTGAAACTTTTTTTCTTACCCTTGTAATCACATACTCGATGTACTTTTTCTCCACACTTATAGAAAACTCCTATCCCATTATATAATTTACCAAGTTGATTCATTCCACAGTTATCACATATGGGAAAATTATTCTTTTCCCTCTTCCCTTTATCCATATTTCTCTCTTCCATCCCTTTCTTCTCTTGCTTCCCGTAAAATCCATAGAACTCATAGAATTCATTACTAATCATATTAACACATGATATAATTTCTTTATATGTTGTGAATACATGGGAGACTATTTCCCTTATAAATTTTGGATTAACACCATGAAAGATATAATCCTTATTAAACTTTGGATCATACATATTGTTGGAGTTCACATTCCTTCTATTGGGCTCCATTTCTAAACAATGGCATGCACTTGGTCAGTTTATATATTACAATGAATAATTCCAAACTTGTAAAATACCTAATGTAAATTGGACAGTTTATGGATATAATCCATTATCATGAAAATATTTTCTTTGAGGAGGTATACACTCATAAATCATTCATAATGATTTGTAAAGAAAATGAGAATTATCCTAAGCATATCCTGCGGGAGTGTCGTAACCAAAAGTGAAGCAAGGCCCATTGTCATGCACCAGTTCCCGTTCAAGTCTAGATCAAAGTGGTGTTTTCAGGTTTTACCCCTAGGTACATCTGTTCCAGAGCCGCCTCTACCTACTCGTATCCAGACAGGGATGTATTTCCTTGGAAAATTCACAAAATCTCTATATTACAGAAATTCTTGGAAGTTATTCTATACTAATCCTCAAAGTCTATCTTAGGTCTATGTGCTCTATTTAGAGTTTATCTAAATCTAGCTTCCAATTTTATTTCTAAACTTTCTTTGATACCAACTATAACACCCTGACCCCAGTTTCCTAGAGTCAATGCATTATTTTAATACATTGGAATTATTACAAGGAATCATGTCCCGAAGGACCGATCCATTAAGCAGTCATGGAAAAAATATTACATACATGAACGTTACATTACACATTAGAAAATAAAACACAACATAAATGAATATTTGGGATTCAATTATTACCTTTGATCTTAACCCTGCATATCATTCACAATACACTTCTTGGAATACTGGGAAAAATAAAACATAGAAAGGGGTGAGCTCAAATGCTCAGTAAGGGTAGGCAATACAGTGGAAGATAACATATATATTAAACATGGTGAATAATTGAAACCATGTGACTTTACCAATAATAAACATAAATACTTTTATGGAAGGAATATGAGACGAGTAAATATTTCCATAATAAAACATAATCATGTGTATTCTACTAGTCGAATGACCACATGAACGATAAATATTATTTTCATAATGAGGTAATGTATAATGCCAGACATTCTGAAACATTTTGTAAAGGCCTTAGCCAAGACTTCTAAAAATTATTGAGGCCTCCATCAAAACCATATATCAAATTGGGAAAATCCTTAGCCAATTCCACGTCTAATTGTATCACGAGACATATCGATGCATCGTGGAGCTATAGAGGTCTTCACCCATCTCTTACTTTGTCCAATACATTCCTCGTATGAAAAGGTTGAAACATTACATAAACATTCGTATTAAAACTAGAATATGAAATGTCAATACATTATCCATAAACCATGAATTGTATAAGAATAACACATCCATAGTCAAACATATCACCAAACCTTCGATTAAATATGGAATATTTGTATCATAATAAATCAACTTCAAACAAGTTTAAAATCCATCAAAGGTTGTTGACATAGATGAAAATGATTCGTAAAACTCTTTGAGAGAAATACCCCTTTTTCATTAAATCATTTGTAAGTCTCACAATTTATAAGGAATTCATTTAAAAGAGATTTTTTAATAAAATATTCCCATAACACTTTGAAACTTTTGAAAATAGTTATCATTTTAAATCATTCATGTCCATTTAAATAAATCCATAAAATCGTTTTGAAAATGTGGACAATAATTAAAAGGGTTTAGAAAGATAAAATTTTAAAACATTTAACATGAAGATATAGTTAAATATACCCTCCCATAAAACCTTAAATGATTCCTTTTGAAAACATATTTTTGAAATATGGGTATCTATGATAAGTATGTCCCAGAAAATACTTACACATGAACAATCTCAGATAATAATGAGATTGATGAAATAACGCTTACCTTGCACATTCATTTAGTAGAGGGTGCGTTTAACCTCATGTATGAAGATATTAGTATGTTATTAAATTATACCAGAACCATAATAATATTTATGATATCATAAATGATTCATTTATGACTTTATACTACCCATTTAATAATAATTTCCATGTTAAATTAATATTTCAGGGTAATAATCGCTTTCTTTATCAAACATGTTTTAACTTGTTACTCTTGATTGTATCACTTAATCTAAGATTTAAATATTTCCATAATATAAAATATTATTTATATATCATATATATTTATAATATAAATATTTATAATAGACATATATATGAAATGAAAAACACAGTTTATGCAGACAGTAGTCCGTACTTACGCACACACGTTGTTTCAATTTTCATATCGTATTGAACAGAACTAAGTGAATAAGATATATGTAAGTACATATATATATATATATATCTCCAGTATCATTATTATATCATATATTACATACTTATTAGTAATAAATATTTTTATTATCGTCGATGAATGGTGATTGTGGAAATGAATCTCATCGCGTTGTGGAGACGGTAATCCGTACATACGCACGAGCGACAATATAATTTTCTTAAAGGTGTAGAATTGGATGGTATATTAATTTTACAGAGACATTATCATGTTATTTTAATTATTTATATACATATTACTCATCATTATATCCATCCAAATAACATAGTGTTGAATAACAAATTACACCACGGCGTGGAGACGGTAAGTCGTACGTACACACGCATGGTGACATTATCATTCATAAGATGGATAGAATGATGAATATAGTTGTATAATATTTATAATAACATCAAATTATATATAAGATACTGAATTTATTGTTTTACAATGGAAACAACAATGAAAGTGGAAGTGGAAGAAGAAAAGAACTTGAAAGCGGTGATGAAATATTTACCTCTTCTTCAGGTTCTTCCTTTTGATTTGATCAAAAGGGATTCTTAGGATGGATTTATAATAAAACTATGTTCTCTTGGATTAATTGAGGGATTTTTGGAGGAAATTTGGGCAGGGGTTGGCCGAGCCAAATGTCTATGGTGATGTGATTTTGAGAGAAGGGGAAGTGCCCTTTTATAAGAGGGGTGATGGTCACTTTAGGAAAAGATTAAAGTATTAATTTATTATACAATCATATTAGGTTTATAATGGTTCCAAATTAATTAATTTAGATACTTAAGCGGTTATGGGTAGAAATAATCTAAACCAATAGGTTTTAGACAAGTTTAGTTTACCATTTTAACTTTATCTTTTTGATTTAACTCTTAGTTAAATAGTTTAACTTTTACCATGTCTTCTTGTATTCTTACCCTATATGGTTAATAAACATACTATAAACTTTCAAGAGAACCACAAGTGGCTCATTAATTACATATATAATATTATTTAAGGCCTTTTTCCAATCGTTAAATTTTTATGAATATTATATCAACCAATAATATAGTATTTGTTTTAAATATTCATTTATGTCAATTTTGACTCTATATATTATTTTGTTTTTTTAAAAGTCATCACAAAATTGTTACAAAGAAAAAGATACATTGAATCAGTCCTAACATGTCTTATTCAACTAGAAAATTCTTGGATGTCATAAAAACTATGAAATTATATTTATTTTAAAATTTATAATACCATTTATTTAATTCTTTCATTAATAAGGTAATTATTGCATCATCATTGTGTCATTAATAAATTTAATTATTTAATCTCAAAAACTAAAATACCATTATGTAGGAAATACTTCTATATTTTTAATGAATATTTATAGTCGAATTTATCTTATGTATAACCCTATATTAAAAACTTTTAGTTATTCAACTATGATTTTAACTCTTTTAACTCTTCATTAAATTAAATAATAATAAATGTTTTAATCTAATCCAAGTGGACCTAAAGGTTCATATTTTATTCCTAAGGTTGTTTTTAGAAGAATTACACTTATCCAATAGAATTGTGACATGTTTTAGGGTAATAATAATGTCATTTTTACCCATAATAACCCTATTTACTTTTAACCGTGGAAAATAAAATTAAAAAGTTACTATTCACCAAAAAATAATTTTTATCTGATTGAACCACATTTACTCATTGATATTAACCATGTCTCTCGGATGTTTTAAATTAAACTCACAGAAGCGGTAAAATTAAGTGTTATGTGAATTTATATATTCTCCTAGGAGGTGGGTAAAAGACTGTGAGAATTTAAATAAAAATTTTATATATCTAAATGTATTATAAACTGACTCCAATGAATTACATTGAACTAATGTAGGTAATATGTATCTATTTTGACCTAAAATCAATTCAAATAAAATGTATAATTATTTAAATATAAATTCAGTTTTAAACTATAACTTAGTGTTTTTCACTATTCATCAAAAATTAAACGTTTTCAGAAAAATACAGAAAATTTAACCTAATCTAATTTTGATATTCCAAATTAAAAAATGAAGTATATTTTACCAAATTCAAAAGATATAAGTTTCATATATTAATTTAATATTAATTCCTATTGTCGAAACCAAAAGGCGTATTTTAAGAAACAATAAATATCTAAAGATTCACACTTGTTTATGTCCAATATCAAAGTGAAATTACTTACAATGACCAGAATTTTATTAAATGGTAAAAATATAATCTATTTATACTTTTAAACCATTAAAATGTATAATTTAACACAATAAATTATTTTGATTAAAAAAGTTGTTTTCTGTTAAAATATTGCATTTTTCACTATTCACCCAAATGTGAAAGTTATCAGAAAAACACCAAAAAATTTATTGAAACTAAATACTTATGTACTGATTCTAATGAAGATGTTTATTTTATCAAATTGAATATATAAAAGTTTAAAATATTGGATTTAAAAATGGTTCACCATTAAAAGGTGGTAAAAGTGTATTATTTTGAAAAATACATCTTTTATCTAAAAAATGAATTTGTTCTTACATTATGACTAAAAAACTCATAATATGGATTCTAAAATTATATGGATTATATAATGTTCAAAATTCAGTTAATATTATTCATAACCGCTTTTGAACAGCTTGTTTGGTAGGTCGTGGTGCGCTTGAACTCGGTGTTGCGTGTAGTGCAAGTTATTAAATTACATTGAAGATATAATGTACTATGAAATCATGGTGTTCTAAAGTTATTTTTTAATAACATGATATTAGAGATAGAAAAAAACCTAGAAGCCTAATCCGCATGAGAGGCGGTAACCAACATTGTCATCATATCCCAAGAAATTCCATAAAAGATGAAATTGATAGATTCTGGGCTACCATACATCTATGGGGTGGCTCCAAGAATATTTTTAAAACAAATATATGAAAAAAACATCATATTGAATATAAACATGTTGTCAGTTATTCATAATTTCATGAAATTAATAATAATGAAGAATGAGGGGTCCAACTATTATATATTCAACTTTATCATTATTTATGAAAAAATCATGAACAATGGAGTTTATGATGATGATATCATCCTCTGTGTATTTATACTTTCATTGGACGGTCCTATCATGGAGTGGTTTATATTTCACCCACTATGTTCTATCATGACATGGGAGGATCTCACTCAAAGTCTCAATGAAAAATATTTCCCTATGAAAAATATGGTAATATAGATAATTGATATCCAAAATCGCATCCAATAAGATGGAAAATCCACCTATATGATCTAATATAATTTCAAGGAGATACTATGGAGATTCCAACATCATAGATTCACCTTGTTGATAAATTTTATAACCTTTTACTTTGGATATATAATAATTCCCAGCCATTATTCAATTATTCCATGGGAGTAACACTGGTGAGGAAGACCTCCACAGATGTTCTAGTCATTCTAGATAATCTAACCAATAATATTATAACAATGGTAAGGACAAAGAGGACCAACCAATTGTGTTTTATCCAAATAAATTAAATGACCAATATTATCACTTGTATATAATAGATTTCCAAGAATATAGAGACACTTTTGGTTATCCATAATCAAGTATAACCCTCCTAGCCTCCTAATGTACTATCATGTGACATGTACATCAATACACATATCTTTTAGGCTATCAATAAGAAGTATAATACACCTCAATATGTGAGTTAAATATTATAAATTTTGAGTGTCCTCAACCGTGTTATCAAAACCAATTTAGACAAGGGATGAGGTTGGTTAATAAAAATAATGTTTGGAGATTTATAAGAGGGAATAACACTTTTCATGATCAATATCCTTTCGGGTTCCCCCAAGTATTGTAAGTAATTATATCTTTTATCCATAAATTTTAGAATACATAGCTAAAATTTCATCTATATCATTAGTAAAGACTTAATCTATAAGAATCTGATCCCTCTGTTGAGAATCCCATATCAGATACATTAAGAATAATGAAAAAAATCATTAATGTTGGGATAATCATTAAAAATCGCAAAAACTTCTTAGTGAATCATAAATGGTTACATTAAAACCTTATGAAACAACTCGGAAATATTTCCTAAAATATGACTCGGAGGAAACCATAATTCTTACTAGGAAATATAGAGGTTTCAAAAGAGGATTCAAAGGTAATCACATTAAATATTATATAGGATAAAAATTATTTCAAGTTGAAGGAATCCAAAATTAGTAGAAGAAAAATTGTGGTAGACCAAAATGAGATAAGAGAAGTTGAGAAGGGTGGAACACCAAACCAAAAAACCCATGGAAATAAGGTAGATGAAAGGGAATTAATAAAACAAGAATTATATCCATGTTAGTCACCTATTCCTTCTCTAAAGAGGGTATAAAATTTAAATATGGTATAGTTGTATAATAAATTTTTAGAGATCTATACGTATTGTTTCAAAAAAATACCATTTGCTGAAGAAATTTCATAGAATTAGGTTATAATAAGTTTATCAATGTTATTTGCTCCAAAAAAAAGGATGGAGGACCTGGGTGAAATTTCAATAAGATAAAAATGATCAAAGGTGATACAAAATAGACTACCACAAAATCTTGTAGATTTAGGTATTTTTTCCCCATTAATGGTATAATTAGATCTTTCACATTGGGTAATTCTCTTTAGGATTGATGAGTTAATTTTAATTTTATTCCACTATATGTGTTCAACAATATTGGATTGAGAAATATAAAACCTGAAATATTTCATTTTCTATTCATAGATTGATCAATGAGATATACTTTTTAATCATAAAATGTGTCTCACTGAAGGTGGGAAAGTTTATCTTTCCCAAATAATTTCTAAACCAATAAATCAAGGTACATAGAGAGGTTCTAGTCATTCTTGGTTTCCCTTCCCTTACTGTTGGGAAATAATTTATTAACATTAAGCAAGGAAGTTTACTTTTATTTGTTGGTGATGAATAGTTTTAATTTTAACGTACCAAAATATTCAAATATGGTTGTAAAATAGATGATTTTAATCTCACCACAATCGCTGTAGAAAGTTATGTATTCCTGAAGAACTAAACTCAAGAAGAAGAATAATTTTCTAAGTGAGAAAGAAATAATCACATGTTTTTATAGAGATATAGGCATAGGAATTCTTTTAGGTTGTATAACAGTATTCATAGGACAATTTTCTAAATTAATTCCATTAATTATGAGATCACTAAATTTGTAATTGAAGAAACTATCTATAAATATTCACTATGTATTCTTTGAATAATTCACCTAACTACCAATGATTTTTAATACATCACTTACAAAAGAAGAAGGGTGGTGGTAAGTTTCAATGTTAAAGAAAATGAATGTGGTGATTAAATAGATCATTGCAGATATCGAATGAATCATCCCTTTTGTGTGTCCCCATAAAATAAGACTCGAATATGTGATAAATCCAATACGATGGACCTAGATGAGGTTTTCGTATCCTATGATGGTGGTCTTAAAAAAATAAGTGTTGCAGTTTTTATCAACCACATTTCAAATAGTGAATATTTTATATTCCTCCAAGTGTTTCTAAATAAATGAGTCATAGCTATGCTAAATAAATATGATGATCTTATATCTACTTGGATAGTTATGGGATAGATAGTGTGTGTTAACTAAAAATATTAATGAAGGAAAAAAATATAATTTCCCCCTTATATTTATTGGTTAGATGATGGAGTGTTTAATCTAGGATGATTATCATTTCTTCAAATATGGCTATTCTATGTAAAAATGTATTCCTATCACACTTTAGAAATAAGAGAATACTACTTTTAGAAATTAGTATGGAATACTCACCTTCTGACATGAGTCTTTTGGAAAGTGTAATTCACACTATAATTTACATTGTGCATGAATCAACTATTTCACAAGAATATGAAAAACTTTATAGTATATTTCATTAATTACTTCTCATTCTAAAGACATTCAATCTAATTATAATCCAAGAACCTAAATTTTTTACTAGAGAGGCTTGAAATTAAAATCATTTTTTAAGGGAATAAACTTTATTTCGTGGTAACAGATGGAATTTTGCTTCACCACCATATCACAAAAATTAAGTTGATTAATGAATATCAATAGAGGAAAATGGTGTAAGTGATCTGAACATTTCTAGTTCATGTTAGTTTTTACCGATGATTTGTTAAATATTTATCACAAATATTTTCACCCATTACTCACTTATTGGCTAAATAAATCGAGTTCATATTTGATTAAATGTTCAAGGTTGGTATAATTTTTTAACTTATCTACTATTATAGTCGGATCATTATAGAATCCTATTTGAATTACACCACTATAAAGAATTATTTTCTTATTGTGGTCCTAAATTCTGATAATTTTAGACCCTACCTCATGTTCTCAAAAGTGGTGGTTCAGATTTAACCTACTATAATAATTTTTTTTGAGAAATAATTAAGGTGTGGTGTCCCCACCTCCAACTTCCACATGGTGGCTCAAAAATAAAATATAGTGTAGATTATTTTAGTTTTATTATTTTCCAAGAAACCCTTAAAAGGTAACTTTTATTCTCGACCCACTACCATCGAGGTGAAAGTATCCTTAAGCGAATACCAGCATTGTGAGTTCAACGGTGCCCTCAGTTTTCAATTCTGAGCACCGGTTCAAAAGTTATAAAAACCCGCTCGTACATTTACTAAACATACCTGAAAAAAATTTCAGAAATTTATTTCGGGCACACCGGGCCTCGGAATCATGCGCTGTAAATTTTCACGGACTCATAAAATTCCCATTTAATTAAAAAAATTACACGAATATTCCAGGACTTAATATTAATTCTGTATTTCAATTTACATTAAAATTAATAAATATAGGTCTTATTATGTTACCTTTATGAGAGGAATCAAATGGACCTAGGTTGTAAAAATTATCACTAACTATGTGAAATTATTTATTTCAAGAATCCTTATAATTAAAAAAACCTATCTAATTTATAAAATGAATAAATCATCTTCTTTATAAAAGTATCTTCTGAAACTGATCTATCATCTTGGTTACTCATATGAGTTTTGAACCAATCCCAGTTTGACCATGGAATTTCTTCCATTCTTAATCTAGAAAATTTCTTCAATTTTGTTCTTAAATATATTTTAATAAATATATTTTATAAATAAAAAATGTGAATAATGCACTCATTTAGGATCCTGAATGTTCCCAATGCTTTAACCTTGGGGATATAAATGCCTTTACAACATTTTAGTAGTATTATTGATTATGTTTCTTTGTTATAAATATTAAACCTAGAATACTTATCTAATGAGTTAATGATGTGTGGGTAAGAATCGTGTTTTTAGAACCATTTTCAAGGAGATGGCATGAACTATATGAAATTTCTACTATAAATTGATTATTTTATTCTTTTATTTTTCCCTATTTATCTTTTCTTCTTTTTTGTTTAATGTGCATGAGTGTTCCTTTTTTCCACAGGTCACAGATCATGAACCCCACTATATGCACATGATTAAGGATTTTGGATTTCAAGAAGACAGTTTAATTCCACCCCCAAAATTGAGTGTTATTGTAACGCACAGAACCCATTTTCCTAGAGTTTGTGCATTATTTTAATACATTGGCATGATCAAAGGAATGATGTCCCGAACGACTGATCCATTTAGCAGTCTTGGAAAATAGATTACATATATGAACGTTAAATTACACATTAGAAAATAAAACACAACATAAATGAATCTTTGCGAACACCATTATTCCCTTTTAGCTTAACCATGCAAATCATAGACAATACACTTCTTGGAATCCTGGGAAAAATAAAACATAGAAAGGGGTGAGATAAAACGCTCAGTAAGGGTAAGCAATACAACAGAAGATAACATAGATATTAATCATGGTGAATAATTAAAACCTTGTGCCTTTACCAATAATAAACATGAATACTTTTATGGCGGGAATATGAGATGAATAAATATTTCCATAAAAAAACATAATCATGGGTATTCTACTAGTAGAATGACCACATGAACCATCAATATTATTTTCATAATGAGGGAATGTATAATTCCAGACATTCTGAAACATTTTGTCAAGGCCTCAGCCAAGACATCTAAAAATGATTAAGGACTCTCCCAAAACCATATATCAAATTGGGAAAGGCCTCAGCCAATTCCACGTCTAATTGTCTCATGAGACCTACTGATGCATCGATGAGATATAAAGGGCTCCACCCGTCACATACTTTGTCTAATACATTCCTCATATTGAATGGTTGAAACATTACATAATCATTCGTATTAAAACCATCGTACGAAATGTCAATAATTTATCCATAAACCATGAATGGTATAAAAATAACACATTCACAGTCAAACGTGTCACAAAACCTTAGATACAATATGGAATATTTGTATCATAATAAATCAAAATCAAACAATTTTAAAATCCATCAAAGGTTGTTGCCATATATGAAAATTATTCGTAAAACTCTTTGAGATAAATACCCCTTTTCATGAAATCATTTGTAAGTCTCACAATTTATAAAGGAAGTCAATTAAAAGATATTTTTTAATCAATGTTTCCCATACCACATTCAATCTTTTGAAAAGAGTTACAATTTAAAAACATTCATGTCCATTTAAATAAATCCTTAAAATCGTTTTGACAATATGGAAATTAATTAAATGGGTTTAGAAAGATAAAATTTTAAAACATTTAACATGAAGATATAGTTAAATAGACCCTCCCATAAAACCTTAAAAGATTCGTTTTGAATTTTTTTTATGAAATATTGGTATCTATGATAAGTATGTCCCAGAAAATACTTACAAATGTACAATATCAAATAATAATGAGATTGAGGAAATGACCCTTACCTTGCACTTTCCTTTAGTAGAGGGTGCGTTTAACCTCATGTATAAAGATCATAGTATGTTATTAATTTGTACCAGAACCATATAAATATTTATGATATCATAAATGATTCATTTATGACTTTATACTACCCATTTAATAATTATTTCCATGTTAAACTAATATATCGGGTAATAATCGCTTTTATTATCGTTGGTGTTTTAACTTGTTACTCTTGATTGTATCACTTATACCATGATTTAAATACTTACATAATATAAACCATGATTTATATATCATATATATTTATAATATAAATATGTATAATAGATATATATATGAAATGAAAAACACTATTTATGGAGACGGTAGTCCATACGTACGCATAAATGTTGTTTTTGTTTTAATATCGTATTGAACGGAACGAAGTGAATAAAATATATGTAAGTAAATATATATATATATATATATATATATATATATCCAGTATCATTATTATGTCATATATTACATACTTATTAGTAATATATATTTTTATAATCGTCGATAAATGGTGATCGTGGAAATGAATCTCATCACGTAGTGGAGACGGTACTCCGTACATATGCACGAGCAACAAAATCATTTCCTTAAAGGTGTAGAATCGGATGGTATATTAATTTTTCAGATACATTATCATGTTATTATCATTATTTATATACATATTACTCATCAATATATCCATCCAAATAACATAGTGTTGAATAACAAATTACACCACAGCGTGGAGACGATAAGTCGTACGTACACACGCATGGTGACATTATCCTTCATAAAATGGATAGAATAATGAATATAGTTGTCCCATATTTATAATAACATCAATTTATATAGAAGATATTTACTTTATTGTTTTATAATGGAAACAACAATGAAGATGAAGTGGAAGAATAAAAGTACTTGAAAGAGGTGATGAAATATTTACCTCTTCATTGGGTTCTTCCTTTTGATATGATCAAAAGGGATTTTTAGGATGTCTTTCTAATCCAACTATGTTCTCTACGATTATGTGAGGAAATTTGGGAGGATATTTGGGCAGGGGTTGGCCCAGACATGTGGCTATGGAGATGTGATTTTGAGAGAAGGGGAAGTGCCCTTTTATTAGAGGGGTGAGGGTCACTTTAGGAAAAGATTAATGTATTAATTTATTATACAATCATATTCGGCTTATAATGGTTCCAAATGAATTTATTTAGAGTATTAAGAGGTTATGGGTCGAAATCAGCTCAACCAATAAGTTTTATAAAAGTTTAGGTTACCATTTTAACCTTATCTTTTAGATTTAACTCTTAGTTAAATAGTTTAACTTTTACCATGTCTTCTTGTATTCTTACTCTATATGGTTAATAAACAGACAATAAATTTCCAAGAGAACCTCAAGTAAATCATTAATGACATATATAATATTATTTAAGACATTTTTCCAATCCTTAAAATTTTAAGAATATTATATCAACCAATAAAATAGTATTTGTTTTAAATATTTATTAATGTCAATTTTGACATTATTTGGTAGTTTTTTGGAAAGTCATCACAACATGATTACATTCAACAAGATAAATTTATTCAGCCCTAACATGTCATATTAACCTAGAATATTCGTGGATGTCATAAAAACATTGAAATTATATTTTTTTTAAATATTTATAATACCATTTATTTGATTCTTTCATTAATAAGGTAATTAATGCATCATCATTGTGTCATTAATAAATTTAATTTTTTAATCTCTAAAAAATAAAATACCATTATGTTGGAAATAATTTTAGATTTCTAATGAATATTTATAGTCGAATTTATCTTATGTATAACCCTATATTAAAAATTGTTTAGCTATTCAACTTTGATTTTAACTCTTTTAAATATTCTTTAAATTAAATAATTATAAATGTTTTAATCTAATCCAAGTGGATATAAAGGGTAATATTTTATTCCTAATGTTGTTTTTGGTCTAATTACACTTATCCAATATAATTAGGACATGTTAAAGGGCAATAATAATATCATTTTACCCTTAATTACTGTATTTACTTTTAACCGTGGTAAATAAAATTTAACAGTTACTATTCACCAAAAAAAATTTATCTTATTGAACCACATTTGACTCCTTGATATTAACCGTGTCTCATGGATTTTCGAAATTCAGCTCACCGAACTGGTAAAATTATGTTTTATGTGAATTTACATATTCTCCTATGAGGTGGGTAAAAGACGGTGAAAAGTTCAATAAAATTTTTATTTATCTAAAATTATTATAAACTAAATCCAATGAATTACATTGAACTTATGTAGGTATTATGTATCTATTTTGACATAAAATTAATTTAAATAAAAAAAATAATTATTTAAATAATAATTCGGTTTTAAACTATAACTCATTGTTTTTCACTATTCATCAAAAATTAATAGTTTTCAGAAAAATTCCAAAACGTTACCCTAAGCAAATTTTTATATTCCAAATTAAAAAATGAAGTCTATTTTACAAAATTCAATACATAGAAGTTTCATTTATTAATTTAATATTAATTCCGGTCGTCGAAACCAAAAGGCGTATTTTTAGGAAACAATAACTATCAAAAGATTCACACTTGGTTATGTCCAATCTCAAAGTGAAATTACTTAAAATGACCAGCATTGGATTAAATGGTAAAAATATATTCTATTTATACTTCCAAAACCTTAAAATTTATAATTTAACACTATATATTATTTTTAATAAAAAAGTTCTTTTCTGTTAAAATATAGCATTTTTCACTATTCACCCAAATATGAAAGTTATCAGAAAAATACCAAAAACATTATTGAAACTAAATTCTTATGTCCCGATTATAATGAAAATGTTTTTTTTATCAAATTGAATATTTAAAAGTTTCAAATATTTGATTTAATAAGGTTTCACCATTAAAATGTGGTAAAGGTGCATTTTTTTAAAAATACTTCTTTTATCAAAAAAATGAATTTGTTCTTACATTATGTATACGAAACTGATAATATGGATTCTAAAATTATAGGGATTGTATAAAGTTCAAAATTAAGTTAATACTATTCATAACCTCCTTTGAACGGCAAGTTTGGTAAGTCGTGGTGCGCTTGAACTCAGTGTTGTGTGTGGTGCAAGTTAATTAATTAATTTAAAGATATAATGTACTATGAAATCTTGGTGTGTTACATTCTTCTCTCCTTCAATAAATTGCATCCTCGAAATTTGAAATTTTTCTTCGAAAATAAAAGGTTGAAAATAAAAAATACCCTTGTGGGAAAACCCACATCGTAAATTGGGTTAATAAAATTTATTCTTAATATGAGGAAAAGTGAAATGAAAGGGTCACCACCACATTATGATCTCAATTCGGAGAATATTGGTGGAAATTAGAGACACGTAATTTGAGGAAAAACGCAAATATTTATAGGTAGTGATTGAGGTCATCAATCACAATATATCATTTAAATATATTGACATAACAAATCCATTATCAAATCCATTTTCAATACCAAAATAGGAAAAATGATTATATGGTATTTATTATCTTTAAAAAAATACCTTGGCTTCTTAAGGAAGCCAAAGATCAAATAAAACTCATGGCGGCGTAATGGGTGTTGTCACCGCTTACATTAAAAAACATTCCTTTTTTTTTGTCGTTTAGAAAAATACTTCGTAGAAAAAGATTTCCCAAGAAATGAAAAGTCAAAGGGTTTTAAACACCATATAAAAGAAATTCATTTGGAAATCAAAGGATGCCTTGATGAAAAGAGATTATGGCGAAGTCCCTTAACAAATTTTTAATAATTAATATAATCATAGAATAAAAGGGGAATATATATATATATATACTTAACAAGTATAGTTACATCCTTTAACTAATTCCTTCCTCAAACACATCTTTCACTCCAAGAGATTTAAACAAAAATATTTTATTTATCCTAAACATTTAGGGTTCCAAAAATAATCAATTTATAATTCATCTATTATAACTTAAAAAAATACATTATACAATCCAGGACATCACGTAGTCCAGTGGTAGGCGATAAATCCCAATTGCACTATAGTTGTGGGTTCCATTCCCGCATCTTTTTCCGAGGTGAAGGGTTGTCACACGGTCTGCATGTTGTCCTTTTTATAACAATCCAAAAATAACCTTAACAACAGTATCCAATTTTAAACATAATCCGTACCAACCTTTAGACTTATCCAAAATACTTATGTCCAATCTCATAGTCCAAAATATATACGGAAGGTAAACACAATGAAGATCCTTTTAGCCACATAATAACATGTGAACACCTTCATCATGTATTGTTTTAAAACACTGAAACATCCGGAATAACCATAAATCCTTATTGATTACATTAAAGCTCTCTTTTTCCTTATAGAATACTGGATATACTCCATCAATCCAAAAATGGTTTAAATTCCAACAATGATGGAATATACAAATCATTATTCAATTTCAAGGAAGTCAAGAATATGCAATATAATTTATCCAAATCCACCATCTCTTTTTTCAAAACCACTACCTCATTACAATGACCCTATTAAGGATTACCTTTCCTTCAACCATGTCTTTTCCAAAAGGTGTAGCTTACTATTAGGTCACCTTTCTTAGAATCATATTTTATCAAATCCATAATAAAATACTACTGCAGTATAATCCTTATTTATCTACATAATTAACCAGTATATTTTAGAGACAACACTCAAATTAAATAAATATATAATAACAACGTAAGAAGACTTTTCATTCATATTCACATGAGGTTGTATCATAACTTGATTATTATCAAATAACATCATTTACGGAATACTGTGATGACTGAGACATTGATCCACATAGTGTCCCAACCCCTTGTAGATAAAGCATTGTACATTTGAAACTTTTTTTCTTACCCTTGTAATCACATACTTGATTTACTTTTTCTCCACACTTATATCAAACTCTTATTCCCTTATATAATTTACCAAGTTGATTCATTCCACAGTTATCACATATGGGAAAATTATTCTTTTCCCTATTCCCTTTATCCATATTTCTCTCTTCCATCCCTTTCTTCTCCTGTTTCCCTTAAAATCCATAGAACTCAGAGAATTCGTTACTAATCTTATTAACACATGATATAATTTCATTATATGTTGAGAATACATGGGAGACTATTTCCCTTATAAATGTTGTCTTAACACTGTGAAATATATAATCATTATTACACTTTGGATCATACATATTGTTGGAGTTCACATTCCTTCTACTGGGGCCATTTCTAAAGAATGGAAAACACTAGGTCAGTTTATATATTTCAATGAATAATTCCAAACATGTAAAATACCTAATTTAAATTCGATAGATTATAGATATAATCCATGATCATGAAAATATTTTCTTTGAGGAGGTATACACTCATAAATAATTCATAATGATTTGTAAAGAAAATGAGAATTGTCCTAAGCATATCCTGCAGGAGTGTCGTAACCAAAAGTGCAGCAAGGCCCATTGCCATGCACTAGTTCCCATTCAAGTCTAGATCAAAGTGTTGTTTTCATGTTTTACCCCTAGGTACATCTGTGCCAGAGCCGCCTCTACCTACTCGTATCCAGAGAGGGATGTATTTTCTTGGAAAACCCACAAAATCTCTATATTACCGAAATTCTAGGAAGTTATTCTATACTAATCCTCAAAGTCTATCTTAGGTCTATGTGCTCTATTTAGAGTTTATCTAAATCTAGCTTCCAATTTTATTTCTAAACTTCCTCTGATACCAACTGTAACACCCCGACCCCAGTTTCCTAGAGTCAGTACATTATTTTAATACATTGGAATTATTACAAGGAATCATGTCCCGAAGGACCGATCCATTTAGCAGTCATGGAAAAAATATTACATACATGAACGTTACATTACACATTAGAAAATAAAACACAACATAAATGAATATTCGGGATTCAATTGTTCCCTTTTATCTTAACCCTGCATATCATTCACAATACACTTCTTGGAATACTCGTAAAAATAAAACATAGAAAGGGGTGAGCTCAAACGCTCAGTAAGGGTATGCAATACAGTGGAAGATAACATATATATTAAACATGGTGAATAATTGAAACCACGTGCCTTTAACAATAATAAACATGAATAATTTTATGGAAAGAATATGAGATGAGTAAATATTTCCATAATAAAACATAATCATGTGTATTCTACTAGTCGAATGACCACATGAACCATCAATATTATTTTCATAATGAGGTAATGTATAATTCCAGACATTCTGAAACATTTTGTAAAGGCCTTAGCCAAGACTTTTAAAAATTATTAAGGCCTCTGCCAAAACCATATATCAAATTGGGAAAATCCTTATCCAATTCCACCTCTAATTGTATCATGAGACATATCGATGCATCGAGGAGCTATAGAGGGCTTCACCCGTCACTTACTTTGTCCAATACATTCCTCATATGAAAAGGTTGATACATTACAAAAACATTCGTATTAAAAATAGCATACCAAATGTCAATACTTTATCCATAAACCATGAATGGTATAAAAATAACACATCAATAGTCAAACATATCACAAAACCTTCGATAAAATATGGAATATTTGTACCATAATAAATCAACATCAAACAAGTTTAAAATCCATCAATGGTTGTTGACATAGATGAAAATGATTCGTAAAACTCGTTGAGAGAAATACCCCTTTTTCATTAAATCATTTGTAAGTCTCACAATTTATAAAGTAATTCATTTAAAAGATATTTTTTAATAAAAGTTTCCCGTACCACTTTGAAACTTTTGAAAATAGTTATCATTTTAAATCATTCATGACCATTTATATAAATCCTTACAATCATTTTGAAAATGTGGACAATAATTAAAAGGGTTTAGAAAGATAAATTTTTAAAACATTTAACATGAAGATATAGTTAAATATACCCTACCATAAAACCTTAAATGATTCCTTTTGAAAACATATTTATAAAATATGGGTATCTATGATAAGTATGTCCCAGAAAATACTTACACATGAACAGTCTCAGATAATAATGAGATTGAGGAAATAACCCTTACCTTGCACATTACTTTAGTAGAGGGTGCATTTAACCTCCTGTATAAAGATATTACTATGTTATTAAATTATACCATAACCATGTTAATATTTATGATATCATAAATGATTAATTTATGACTTTATACTACCCATTTAATAATAATTTCCTTGTTAAATTAATATTTCAGGGTAATAATCACTTTTTTTATCATAGGTGTTTTAACTTGTTACTCTTGATTGTATCACATAAACCAAGATTTAAATATTTCCATAATATAAAACATGATTTATATATCATATATATTTATAATATAAATATTTATAATAGACATATATATGAAATGAAAAACAAAGTTTATGCAGACGGTAGTCCGTACAAACGCATACACGTTGTTTCCATTTTCATATCGTATTGAACAGAACTAAGTGAAGAAGATATATGTAAGTAAACATATATATATATCTCCAGTATCACTATTATATCATATATTACATACTTATTAGTAATAAATATTTTTATTATCGTCGATGAATGGTGATCGTGGAAATGAATCTCATCGCGTCGTGGAGACGGTAATCCGTACATACGCACGAGCGACAATATAATTTTCTTAAAGGTGTAGAATTGGATGGTGTATTAATTTTACAGAGTCATTATCATGTTATTTTTATTATTTATACACATATTACTCATCATTATATCCATCCAAATAACATAGTGTTGAATAAAAAATTACCCCACGACGTGGAGACAGTAAGTCATACGTACACACGCATGGTGACATTATCTTTCATAATATGGATAGAATGATGAATATAGTTGTATCATATTTATAATAACATCACATTATATATAAGATACTGAATTTATTGTTTTAGAATGGAAACAACAAAGAAAGTGGAAGTGGAAGAAGAAAAGAACTTGAAAGAGGTGATGAAATATTTACCTCTTCATCGGGTTCTTCCTTTTGATTTGATCCAAAGGGCTTATTAGGATGGATTTCTAATAAAACTATGTTCTCTTGGATTAATTGAGGGAATTTTGGAGGATATTTGGTCAGGGGTTGGCCGAGCCAAATGTCTATGGTGATGTGATTTTGAGAGAAGGGGAAGTTCCTTTTTATAAGAGGGGTGATGGTCACTTTAGGAAAAGATTAAAGTATTAATTTATTATACAATCATATTCGGTTTATAATGGTTCCAAATGAATTTATTTATATAGATAAGAGGTTATCGGTAGAAAACATCTCAACCAATAGGTTTTAGACAAGTTTAGTTTTTCCATTTTAACTTTATCTTTTAGATTTAACTCTTAGTTAAATAGTTTAACTTTTACCATGTCTTCTTGTATTCTTACCCTATATGGTTAATAAACATACTCTAAACCTTCAACAGAACCAAAAGTGGCTCATTAATGACATATATAATATTATTTAAGACCTTTTTCCAAACATTAAATTTTTAGGAATATTATACCAACCAATAATATAGTTTTTGTTTTGAATATTCATTTATGTCAATTTTGACACTATATTGTATTTTGTTTTTTTGAAGGTCATCAAAAATTTGTTACATAGAAAACGATACATTGAATCAGTCTTAACATGTCATATTCAACTAGTAAATTCGTGGATGTCATAAAAACTATGAAATTATATTAATTTTAGAATTTATAATACCATTTATTTGATTCTTTCATTAATAAGGTAATTATTGCATCATCATTGTGTCCTTAATAAATTTAATTATTTAATCTCAAAAAATAAAATACCATTATGTAGAAAATCCTTTTAGATTTTTAATGAATATTTATAGTCGAATTTATCTTATGTATAACCCTATATTAAAAAAATTTTAGTTATTCAACTATGATTTTAACTCTTTTGACTCTTCATTAAATTAAATAATAATAAATGTTTTAATCTAATCCAAGTGGACCTAAAGGTTCATATTTTATTCCTAAGGTTGTTTTTTGACGAATTACCCATATCGAATAGAATTAGGACATGTTTTAGGGTAATAATAATGTCATTTTTATCCATAATTACCCTATTTACTTTTAACCGTGGTAAAAAAAATTAAAAATCTACTATTCACCAAAAAATATTTATCTGATTGAACCACATTTTACTCCTTGATATTAACCATGTCTCTCAGATGTTTTAAATTAAACTCACAGATACGGTAAAATTAATTTTTATGTGAATTTATATATTCTCCTAGGAGGTGGGTAAAAGACGGTGAAAATTTCAATAAAATTTTTATATATCTAAATTTATTATAAACTGACTCCAATGAATTACATTGAACTTATGTAGGTAATGTGTATCTATTTTTACCTAAAATCAATTTAAATAAAATGAATAATTATTTAAATATAAATTCGGTTTTAAACTATAACTTAGTGTTTTTCACTATTCATCAAAAATTAAACGTTTTCAGAAAAATACCAAAAATTTAACCTAATCTAATTTTGATATTCCAAATTAAAAAATGAAGTCTATTTTTCTAAATTCAAAAGATATAATTTTCATTTATTATTTTAATATAAATTCCTATTGTCGAAACCAGAAGGCGTATTTTTAAGAAACAATAACTATCTAAAGATTCACACTTGTTTGTGTCCAATATCAAAGTGAAATTACTTACAATGACCAGAATTTGATTAAATGGTAAAAATATAATCTATTTATACTTCCAAACCATTAAAATGTATAATTTTACACAATAAATTATTTTGATTAAAAATGTTGTTTTCTGTTAAAATATAGCATTTTTCACTATTCACCCAAATGTGAAAGTTATCAAAAAAACACCAAAAAATTTATTGAAACTAAATACATATTAACTGATTCTAATTAAGATTATTATTTTATCAAATTGAATATATAAAAGTTTAAAATATTGTATTTAAAAAGGGTTCACCATTAAAAGGTGGTAAAAGTGTATTTTTTTGAAAAATACATCTTTTATCTAAAATATGAATTTGTTCTTACATTATGACTAACAATATCATAATATGGATTCCAAAATTATAAGGATTATATAATGTTCAAAATTCAGTTAATATTATTCGTAACTGCTTTTGAACAGCTAGTTTGGTATGTCGTGGTGTGCTTGAACTCAGTGTTGCGTGTAGTGCAAGTTATTGAATTACATTGAAGATATAACATACTATGAAATCTTGGTGTTCTAAAGTTATTTTTAATATAATGATATTAGAGATAGAAAAAAACCTAGAAGCCTAATCAGAATGAGAGGTGGTAACCAACATTGTCATCATATCCCAAAGTATTCCACAAAAGATGAAATTGATGGATTCTGGGCTACCATACATCTATGGGGTGGCTCTAAGAATCTTTTTACAACAAATATATGAAAAAAACATCATATTGAATATAAACATGTTGTGAGTTATTCATAATTTCATGAAATTAATAATAATGAAGAATGAGGGGTCCAACTATTATATATTGAACTTTATCATTATTTATGAAAAAATCAAGAAAAATGGAGTTTATGATGATGATATCCTCCTCTATGTCTTTATACTTTCATTGGATGGCCCTATCAAGGAGTAGTTGATATTTCACCCACTATATTCTATCATGACATGGGAGGATCTCACTCAAAGTCTCAATGAAAAATATTTCCCTATGAAAAAGATCGTAAAGCAGATAATTGATATCCAAAATCTCAAGCAATAAGATGGAAAATCCACCTATATGATCTAATATAATTTCAAGGAGATACTATGGATATTCCAACATTATAGATTCACCTTGTTGATAAATTTTATAACCTTTTACTTTAGGATATATAATAATTCCCAGTTATTATTCAATTATTCCATGGGAGTAACACTGGTGAGGAAGACCTCCACATAAGTTCTAGTCATTCTAGATAATCTAACCAATAATATTATTACAATGGTAAGGAAAAAGAGGACCAACCAATTGTGTGTTATCCAAATAAATTAAATGACCAAGATTATCACTTATATATAATAGATTTATAAGAATATAGTGACACTTTTCGTTATCCATAATCAAGTAAAACCCTCCTAGCCTCCTGATGTACTATCATGTGACATATACCTCAATACACATCTCTTTTAGGCTATCAATAAGACGTTTAATAAACCTCAATATGTGAGTTAAATATTATAAAATTTGAGTGTCCTCAACTATATTATCAAAACCAATTTAGACAAGTGATGAGGTTGGTTGATAAAAATAAAGGTTGGAGAGTTATAAGAGGGAATAACACTTTTCATGATCAATATCCTTTGGGGTTCCCCAAGTATAGTAAGTAATTGTATCTTTTATCCATCAATTTTAGAATACATAGCTATAATTTCATCTATATCAGTATTAAAGACTTAATCTATAAGAATCTAATCCCTCTTTTGAGAAGCCCATATCAGATACATTAATAATAATTAAAAAAATCATTAATGTTGGGATAATCTTTAAAAATCGTGAAAACTTCTTAGTGAATCATCAAGGGTTACTTTAAAACCTTAAGAAACTACTCAGAAATATTTCCTAAAATATGACTGGGAGGATACCTGAAATCTTACTAGGAAATATAGAGGTTTCAAAAGAGGATTCAAAGGTTATTACATTAAATATAAGATAGGATAAAAATTATTTCAAGTTGAAGGAATCCAAAATTAGTAGAAGAAAAATTGTGGTAGACCAAAATGAGATAAGAGTAGTTGAGAAGGGTGGAACACCAAACCAAAAAACCCATGGAATAAGGTAGATGAAAGAGAATTAATAAAACTAGAATTATATCCATGTTAGTCACCTATTCTTTCTCTAAATAGGGTATAAAATATAAATATGGTATAGTAGTATAATAAATTTTTAGAGATCTAGACGTATGTTTTCATCAAAATTCCATTTACGGAAGAAATTTCATAGAATTAGGTATATAATAAGTTTATCAATGTTATTTTCTCCAAAAAAAAGGATGGAGGACCTGGGTGAAATTTCAATAAGATAAAAATGATCAAAGGTGATACAAAATAGACTGCCACAAAATCTTGTAGATTTAGGTATTTTTCCCCCATTAATAGAATAATTAGATCGTTCACATTGGGTAATGCTCTTTATGATTGATGAGTTAATTTTAATTTTATTCCACTAGATGTGTTCAACAATATTGGATTGAGAAATATAAAACCTGAAATATTTTATTTTCTATTCATAGATAGATCATTGAGATATACTTTTTAATCATAAAATGTGTCTCAATAATGGTGGGAATGTTTATCTTTCCCAAATATTTTCTAAAAAATAAATAAAGGTACATATAGAGGTTCTAGTCATTCTTGGTTTCCCTTCCCTTACTGTTGGGAAATAATTTATTAACATTAAGCAAAGATGTTTAATTTTATTTGTTAGTGAGGAATAGTTTTAATTTTATCTTACCAAAATATTCAAATATGGTTGTAAAATAGATGATTGTAATCTCACCACAATCACTGGAGAAAGTTATTTATTCCTGAAGAACTAAACTCAAGAAGAAGAAGAATTTTCTAAGGAAGTGAGAAAGAAATAATCAAATGTTTTTATAGAGATATAGGCATAGGAATGCTTTTAGGTTGTATAACATCATTCAAGGGACAATTTTTATAAATTAATTCCATTAATTATGAGATCACTAAATTTTTCATTGAAGAAACTATCTATAATTATTCACCGTGTATTCTTTGAATAATTCACTGAACTACCAATGATTTTTAATACATCACTTACAAAAGAAGAAGGGTGGTGGTCAGTTTCAATGTTAAAGAAAATGAATGTGGTGATTAAATATATCATTGTATATATGAAATGAATCATCCATTTTGTGTGTCCCCATAATATAAGACTAGAATATGGGATCAAGCCAATATGATGGACATAGATGAGGTTTTCTTATCCTATGATGTTGGTCTTAAAAAAATAAGTGTTGCAGTTTTTATCAACCACATTTCAAATAGTGAATATTTGATATTTCTCCAAGTGTTTCTAAATAAATGATTCATAGCTATGCTAAATAAATATGATGATCTTATATCCACTTGGATAGTTATGGGATAAATAGTGTGTGTTAACGAAAAATATTAATGATGAAAAAAATATAATTTCCCCCTTATATTTATCTATTAGATGTTGGAGTGTTTAATCTAGGATGATTATCATTTCTTAAAATATGGTTATTCTATGTAAAAATGTATTCCTATCACACTTTATAACTAAGAGAATACTACATTTAGAAATTAGTATGGAATCTTCACCTACTGACATGAGTCTTTTGGAAAGTGTAATTCACACTATAATTTACATTGTGCATGAATCAACTATTTCACAAGAATATGAATAACTTTATAGTATATTTCATTAATTACTTCTCATTATAAAGACATTCATTCTAATTATATTCCAAGAACCTAAAATTTTTACTAGAGAGGCTTGAAATTAAAATCATTTTTTAAGGGAATAAACATTATTTCATGGTAACAGATGGAATTGTGAATCACCACCATATCACAAAAATTAAGGTGATTAATGAATATCAATAGAGGAAAATGGTGTAAGTGATCTGAACATTTCTAGTTCATGTTAGTTTTTACCGATGATTTGTTAAATATTTAACAAAAATATTTTCACCCATTACTCACTTCTTGGATAAATAAATGGAGTTCAGATTTGATGAAATGTTCAAGGTAGGTATAATTTTTTAACTTATCTACTATTATAGTTGGAACTTTATAGAATCATATTTGAATTACACCACTATAAAGAATGATTTTCTTATTGTGGTATTAAATTCTGATAATTTTAGACCCTACCTCATGTTCTCAAAAGTGGTGGTTCACATTTAACCTACTATAATAATTTTTTTGAGAAATAATTATGAAAACCCAGGATTGATTATATGGATTCAATTATGATTTGAATATAATATTAATTATTAGGATAAAAAAGTGTTTGATAATATTTTTACTGGCCATATATGAAGAAAGGAGTTATCTAGCCTATCTATAGAATAAGAAGTAAAGAACCAAGATGAGTTCTTTTATAAGAATTTATTTTTATTATACCTCATAGTGAGAGTATAGTTTTTAAACACAATGAACTACTTAGGAACTAGGAATATATATCTATTATTCTATTATTATTAAAGAAGTGTTTTTTGTTTGATATCCTTAACAAATTATAGGATGAATTGATACTACTCAAGTAGGGTGGTGGTGAAAAAATCATGAGATTCATTTTTGTAGTGAAATTTTTAGGATCCTTAGACTCCCACAAAGGATTCGGTGATAAAAAAAATCCTTTATATACTATATTTTATACCAATACAAGAGACTAAATTTTAACCATCCATAATTACAACATCAAAATAAATTAATTATTCACTTACATATCAAAGATCTTTTTAGGTTTAGTGAATTAGAGAATTATAAATACCCTTTATTTAATAAAATCCATGTCTTTCCAAAAAAATTATATTTTTTCATTTATACACATGTTTTCTTCTTTTATAATATGTATTTAAAATGTCCATTAAAATTCACCAAAAAAGATACCCTTTTAGATATATCATATGTATTAGTCTTCTTTATAACGTTGGGAAACAGACACATAAGAAAGTGTGAACTCATATTCTCAGTAAGGGAAAACAAACATCGAAAGTTATCATGAATGAATAAGTCATAAACAATATAGAAAATTAATTTATGAATAAATATACCATAAATTCAATAACTAGTGTGTTAAAAATATCCATTCAAGATATAGTAACATAAATAATCACATAGGCAAAAATAACTAATTTTATTGTGATGGAATGCATAAAATCAGACATCTTAATCATAATACCAAATACTCATTTCAAGAAACCATACATACCATCAAGGCCTCACCCCAAAAATCATAAATAATTGGGTAGGAATACACCTAATACTCAATTGTTTTTGTCTCAAGAGACATACTGATGCATTGAGGGGATATATTATTCTAATCCCTTCCCATAACTAAATAAATTTAATTCCTTTATCATATTCAATACATCATAATTATTCTTTATCAAAAATAATTTCTATTCATATTCAATCAAATATAAGTATTGTTAATATATACACATTATATAATTAATATTCCTTATCATCCAATAATTATCTACATATAACTAATAAGTATAAATATTTTTATTATTTCCTTAGTCAATAAATGAAGTATCATTATTCATGAGCACCCTCCAATATTATTTACATATGATAAGATATTCACAACATATAGAGTTTCAATATACTGTTAAGTAAATGCATGAAGTTATTTATAGTATATCCATGATTATGTAGACTATCAATTCATCATAAATAATGGTGTTTCATTAAATACAAATATTTTTAGATATAGGGAGGAAAATAGGAGCAAACCTTTTAAAAATATTTTTCCATAAATCTTTTGTGACATTGTTGGGAAAAAAATTAACTTACAATACTCTTTTCATAATTTATCAATAAGTCTTTTAAAAAATTATTTTTAAAATTATTTACAACAACGTAATCTTTAAAATAATCTATACTTATGTAAGAAAATTTTGATTATAAGATAAAAATATACATAAGTGAAATGAAATCCCTTTTATAAACTTTTTAGAAAATAATACCTATTAATTTTTAAAAATTCATAGAATAATGAGAATCAAAAATTATTTTCAAAACTGTAAAACATATAGTGTAAGATAAATAATAATTAATATTCATGATTATGATAAATCTATTCATATAGAAAAAGTTTTTAACAAATTAATTTTCAAATTTAACAAATAATGTAAATAAATTAACTTGTTCAAAAAATGATAAAAAGATGAATTTTAAATATTTGAATATAAATTCAATTATAAAAACATGATCTCACAAAATTATTTAATTAGATAACACAACTCCCTTGAAATAAAATAAATAATATACATGTGTAAGAGAGAATACTAACTAAAAATCAGAAAGAAGGTCGGGTTTTCTTATAAAAAATATTTCGATCATTTTTTGTATTAAAGAAATTAAAATAGAAAAAACTAAACCCCAATAAAACTATATAGAAGAAATATATGTTTATTTTATAAGATAAATAATATACAAATCCCTAAGTGAAAATTTAGACTTAAACAATCCATATAAAAAATAGATTATAAAATAAACCCATATGGATTTAGTAATTATCAAATAAAAATAAATACATAATTAGAAAATTATGTTGTATGATATATAACATTAATTAAATTAATGAATATTTAAAAATATATTCATGGGGAATTATATACACCATGTAAAAAATCATGGTGCACAACATTAAATATTCCTTGATAAATTGAAATTGAAATCAAGAGCCATTACGAATCTTATAACACATTAATCTATAATTATTTTAAGAGAGAACATGAAATGGAACATTAATTAAAATGATTGAATATTTTATTATCGTATAATATTTTAATGAGGAGGAATATAAACCCTATTATTGAAATAGGTGTGTAATTAAAAAGATGTCTCAATGAAGAATGTTTTGGATGAGTAACCCTTACCTCAGGAATCAACTTGGATGAACACAATCTAACCTCCTAAGTATTCAAATTAAAAATGTTAATTACTTTTTTAATAACCTTTTCATCTACATTTTATTTTTATGGTTTATTTATTATAATATTTCATTCATTTATTTTATATATTTTTCATTTGATGACCACTTATGGTCTTTCAAAAAATATTTTCAAACCACCTTGGATTCTTGATCATAGTTAATGGTAATATGAAATAGTTTCATCATCACAAACAAATTATAACTATTTATTCTTTATCAGTCCAGTATCATAAAAAAAATTCACAATGTGTTCTCAAACATAAATTCAAATTCATAAATTTATCTTAGTATTATAATTTTAAGAAATTAAATCTTATGATGATTGTATATCCTTAATTTTATTATTATAATGTCCAAATTTCATTTAAATAACATTAAAAATTAAATATAATTGAAACAGTTTATTAATTTAGTATTTATTAAATTTTAATTGAGTATTTAGGAGGTTAGAGTGTGTTAGATGAAGTATAATGTTGTGGTATGGGTTTCTCATCTCATACTTACTTCTTTGAGACATGTTCTGAATTATGAACCCATTTCCAGATATAATATATATGATTCATCTTTAAAATATTTTATGATTATCCATTACAAAATATGGGTAATTAATTTTCAATTTCATGTTCTCTTTTAAAAATGGTTTTGATTCAACTGTTATAAGATCTGTAATATTTCATGATGACAATTTGGATTTCTCAAGACATATTTCATGTTGTGCACCATGATTATATTTATATGGTGTACGTACTAACCATGAATATATTTTGACATAATAACTAATGTAATTTATATTATTTAAGAAAACATATCTTTTTCATGCTTTTTACGTCTTTTTATTTGAATGTCACTAAATCCGTGTGGGTTAATTTTAAAATCTACGGTTTTAATCGGGATTGTTTATACTTCTATTTTCATTGGGGTAATTGTATGGTATTTAGGTCTTAAACCCCATCTATTTTCCTCTCTTCATGTGATTTGTTTTTTTTCAAGTATTCTTTCCATTTTCCCTCTCTTTGGAACTCAAAACCACCAAATTAATGTTTATAATAAAATATGTCATTATTTCTCCTTTCTTATCTTGGATCTTTCTCTTTCATATCTATATTATTTATTATGATTCATGAATTTTTTTTTATAATTCATTTTCAAATACACAGAATCTAGTATGCTATATCTAATAGTTATTTTACTACATTAGTACAGAAAACATGTGATCACATCCTAAATGACTAAATGGTTTAGTTGTCTTGGTAAAATAGTTACATACTTGAATATAAAATTAAATTTGAAAGCATAAAAAATAAAACATTGTGAAATTAGATATTTTTAATACTTTAACTCATTCAAATATTCATTCTGTTCAACCTATGGGAAAGATAAGAAATAAAGGGTGATCTCAGATTCTCAGTAAGGGTTACATATGATGGAAGCTATATTGAGTAAATAAGGCATAATCAATATAGCATGGAAACTAATTGTAAACACATTACATTGATCAGTATCTTAAACATGAAGGGTATTGTCGTATGAATAAATAGTGATCAAATAACTTCATATAAATAATCACATGATATTGGAACATATCTATGGATATCATACCTATTTAAATAATTTCCTTGATGTTAACAAAAGATTTCATAATGATGAAATTAATATTGACCAATATCATAAACATACCATCGAGGCCTTGTACCAGAACATCCTACATAAATGGGTCAGGACTCATCCAAATACCCAAAAAAGCTTATCTCATGAGACCTACTGATGTATTATTGGCCAATAATTGGCTTTCCCCTTCACTTATTAAGTCAAATTCATTCATCATATGAATTGGGTGAAACATAATCAACATAAACATTCATGTTGAAAAACTATAATATGAAATTTTAATAATTTCCCAAGAAAAATTGATCAGAAAACATATAGATAAGGAATAAGGATGGTATCACTACAAAATATCCCCATTAAATTATAAAAAAATAAAGAATTTTTTCATTAATGAATAGAAATTCCATAAAAAGAATAGTAAAAAATTTATTCAGGAAAAAACCATGTTCACTTTTAAATCACTTTATAAAAAATAAAAATTCCATAATTTTAGGGGGAAAATTTGAAAATAATCATGTAAAATTGTAACAGAAGATTCAAATCATTGAGCAGTCACAATGGCAGTAAATTTTGTTCTTGTTAAAACAAAAAAATCCTTTCACATTTTTTGTAGAAGTACCTCATTCATAGAACATTAAAAATTTAAAATTTAAACCATTTTTTGAAGTTCATGCAGGGAAAAAATTATTTAATAAATTATTTGGTAATATTCAAAACATTACTTAAAACAATTTCGGGAACATATGGAAATGGAAGAAAAAGAAACCCTACTGAATAGAAATCAAAGTAACTTTTCCAAAAAAAAATATTTCTCTCTCTTTAGTACGTAAAAGAGTAAAATGAAAGGACAAAATTATTATTTTCATGGATAACTATTGGGGAATGAAATATATTGGGTTTCATATTGAAAGATCATATAAATCCCTCAACGAAGACTTAATCACAAACAATCCTAAATAGTGATGAGATAGTTAAATAACCCTTACAGAGACCATAACATTGAAATGATAATTAATCTATGAAGTTATTATGTGTAAAAATTTAAATACATATGAAACATGTGGAAATAAAATTTAAAATAGTATGAGTTCATTACACATATAATCTTATCATATCAAAGATAATGAAGAAGTAATATAACTCAATGAAAAAAGCTATGTTATGGAACCCCAAACCTCAGGTCTGACTCATCACATACATTTTATGTATTCTTGAATAATAAAATTATTTTAATTATCTAATTTATTAAGAATCATTTTTCACTTTATTATTCCATATATTTTTTCTAGCACCATGTTATATACAATTACTTGATTAATTAAGTTCACGTCAAATGTTTTGTTGATATTTAGATCATATGCCCATAATGACTATGGTAAGCTTACTATGGTTAAATAGGCCATTGTTACATAATATATAGAATAATAATTATGATATAATTATAATTTTTTTACATCAATTATAGTTTCAAAACCAATCATTAATGATTTTAATGAAACATGAACTTGGTTACAATCATGGAGACGGTAATCTATAAGTATGTATAAGTAATGTTACCATTTTTCAAAGATAAAAATGGAAAGTAGGTAATTATTATTTTGACTCTATATAGTGATTATTATATCAAAAATACCATTTCATAAATTTAAATACATTTATATATATCATCCATGTGATTTAGTGATGGAAAATGAATCACATGGCTTTGTGGAGGTGGTGGACCACATGTACAAATGAAGGATGTTATCATTTTTCAATAAATGGAATTTAAATAAATTAGATGATACATTATATTTTATATATTATAAATATATCATTAATATCATGTATTTGAATTAAATGCATCATTATAACTAATTTTTAGAGTCGGTGATAGAAACAAAAATTACATCAGTTCGTGAGGTGGCAGTCCTCTATACAAATGTATGATGGTTTCATTTCCCATTTGATGAAAGATAAGATAGATAAAGGGTGTTTAATTAACATAAAATAATATATATATATAGAATATAAATTTTTATTATTTAATAATGTTTTTTGAATATTTTAATGAGTTGTATAAGGAATAAAACTAAAACATATGGTTATAGGTTATACCTTCTCTATGGAAAACCTTTTTTTCGTTACACATTAAGAACTATAAGGTTAATATTATGAATAATCTAATAGTTATACAATGTGGGAAGTGATTTTATTAATGTAATTTTTGTAGTTACTTATAAAAAAGGTTTTGAAGTGTTACGAAATGAGGAGAAGAGGTTCCCTTTTCTAACAGATGGGAGGGGCACTCCTGGAATTTCATAAATTATTAAATTAATATAAATTACTTTTCATATTTAAATTCATAAAAAATAAAGTAATTTGAATATAGGATGATTATGGGTTGAAATAATATCATCCAATAAAATTTTAACAGGTTTATACTATGATTTTACCCTTATCCCTTTGTTTTAACCCACATTAATCATTTTTGATAATTACTGTCATAATGATGTTTTTACTATGTAGGGGTAAATATATTTACTATAAAAAAAATAAAGACCCATAAATAAGTAATATTTGATATTTTAAACCATATATCATTCATGTTTTCAAATATATGATTTTTAATATTTAAAAATCATTTAATAAAATAATATTTATTATAAAATATCATTAATGACAATTTTGACACTATAAATTTAATTTGACTATAAATACATGAAGACAATGAGGGGATTTGAATATAATAATTTCACACATCCCTAACTTTTTATATGTATCTATAAAATTCTTATAACATTATAATTCAACCAATTTTTTTTATTTTTAATATTTTAAAATTATTTATTTTATTTATTTTAGTTGTTTTAGTTGTTTTTTTTATTAATTGAATAAATACTATGTTGGAATTGCATAAGCATTTATGGTAATTATTTATTAACTAAGAATTAGAAATAAATTAACATGATAAAAAATAATTTATCATTCAAATAACTATTTAGAACTGAACATATCTTATGATTATCCTTATATCAAAAATTTAGAGATAATAAATAAAATAGAACGATGTTTTTGACGTTTCATTAAATAAAATAATATAAAGGTTAAAATCATAGCCAAGTGGAAAAGGTATCATATATTAGAATATATTATTATTATGTATTAAATATGTAAATCAAATAAAATCAATTCATGTTTTAGATTCATTTTATAATCGTTATCATATTATTTTTAAACCTAATTACCTGGTTTACCCTTATGGTGGTGACAATTATTTACTATGGAAGCTATTCATAATGATAAAGAATAAAAGGGTACTATTTAAAAAACATAGGCCTCATGATTAAAAATATTTAATCCATTCGGTGATATTCAATTTTTATAAGTGGTTTTTATTTCTTTAAAATCATAACTCAAATAGTAATGAAAAACTATTTTTCATAAAAATGTATTTTAGATTGTAAAATGATTTTATACAAAATTCAATCATAAATATGAGTCAAATGAGCTTAATTTAATTATTAATAATATAGGAGATCTAATTTTAGTTTTTAAAAACATTTAAAAAATTTATATTTATAAATTCTTCAAATAAAAATATAGTTTTCAATAAAATCGGTATTTTCACTATTTACTAAAAAATCAATCTTTTAGGAAAAACTCAAAAATTTTACCCTAGGATAAGTTTTTATATTTTTATTTAAAAATTATTATATATTTATAAAATAAAATTTATGTAAGTTCTATAAATTAATTATAATATTTTCCCACAAAAAGAAACGAAAAACAATTTTTAAGGAAAATGTATTTCTGAAGCATAAAATAACAATACTAAAATTTAGTAATTATTTAAAAAAAGTTACTCAATGAGTTTTTAATTAATAGTTACTTTATATATATTTCATAATTTGGTTAATATTACTCAAACCCACCAATTCAATGATTCGGTGATACCTTTTACATTAAATAAAAAATATTTTAATAGTATATCATGGTTCTCTTAAACTCAGTGTTTTGTATCATTTATGCTATCAGATATAGTATTATTTTAAAATATCACATCAATGAATTATTAATTTCAATGTTTTCTAGTTCAAATTGTTAATACAAAATTTAAAAAATAAAATAAAAAAATAACTAATTTTTTTAACATTCTTTATAAAATTTTAAAAAGAATTGATTTTTAATATTTTTTGAATGAAAATATTTTCCCATTATCCTGACTATTATTCATTATTTATATTCCCTTATATATTTTAATAGTTTTATACATTTATATTTATTCCCACAATTATATGAATTTTTATAAGAAATGGATATTATTTTCTGTATGGTTTGTTAATAAATTTATTTCCACTTATGTATATTTTTATCTTCCAACCCAATTTTCATTACATAAATATGGTTTGCATTCCAGATTCATTTAATGTAAATTATTATAAAAATAATGTTTTAAAAGTATTTTTCACATCTCATGAAAATAATTTTATAGTGTAAATTTGTTTTCTCAACATGGTTACAAAATATTTAAGTAAAAAAATCAAATTTCCAATTCTATTTTCCTACAAATCAACCAAAATACATATCTTTACTGCAGTACGATTATTTTTTATAAATTGAGGGACTCATTCACCACAGATGCATTCTACATAATTTTTAGTTTTTACTTAAACATAAACACATTACACTATATGGTCTGAATACCGTATCATACATAAATAAGATTTCATGGTGTTCATCAAGAATGATATTTTATTTATTGAATGAGAAATTATTGAGAATTTTTATACTTTTTAGCTCTATAAGAATCATTGTTGACTTCTTTGTAATGTTGGTTATATATTGAGGAAATGTTAATATTTTTTATGCTTTATTTAATATGGATACAATTATTTTACAAGAAATATTGATGATGTATTTATATTTTGAATGCATAATACTTATTTTGTGATAAGTGGGGCCCAAAATTATATAACATCTTGATGAATTGATAGGTCTCATGTGGTAAAGTATCATGGGAACTTGTTGTATTCCTTAATATTTATTTAATATCTATTGGCATGAGTCCCTGATAATAAGATTAATATATCTGACGTTATGCATTCCATCAACTTGAAATTAGATATTATTTTTCATTTGATTATTTTTTTTGTTGTATAATCCATGGATAGTTATCGATTTCTTTTTTTCATTACTGAAAATTAGAGATCTCCCTTTATTGTCTGAATGGCCCAGAGGCCTTTTTTTATTTACTTTTTGATAACCCCCCTTTCAAGGGATGAGGGGGAACCCTTACAAGTCTCATGGGCTCAAAGATTACATGGCCCATAGGCTTAGGAGATCACCCTCTTTTATGTTTCAATTTCCCCAGGTTATGAAGAAGTGTTACACATATGATATATCTATAATGGTATAATGTTTGTTGAATTTTTTGGTTGATTTTTAAGGCTTACTATAGAATAATAAAATTATATTACAATTGAAAAAATGTCCATTGAATGGGAAAGATAGTGATTTTTTTAAGAAATGGGTTTTCCTAATTCTCTAATTCTCTTGAAATAAAAAGTTCTTAGGTATATAAGCAACTTAATAATATCTTTTGGTGTTGTAATTATAGATGATTAAAATTGGGTCTCTTGAGTTGGTATCAAATAAAATATGTTTTAGTACCAGATCGAGGTGTAATGGTATGGGGTTATAACATTTGGTATAAGAAAATGGTTTACATAACATTGGAGGTTATGATTCTATCATATAAGGATAATTTAAGAGTTTTTGGATACCATCATAGGATAAAAATTTCAATATTTATCATAAGTTTAACTTCATAGGTAGCCTTTTGAGGTCATATGTGTCTTTATTTTCAAGGGGATTAAATATATTTTTTGAAGAAATTTATGTGAATACATAACCATTGGTTTTTGAATATAACTTAGTTTGAATATTATTTTGGAAAATAGTTATCATATTTTTGGGAACATAAGTTGAGTAGTGTTGATAATATGATTATTAATTAGTAATTTGATGTCAAGTTGATTCAAGTTATTTTGGGTTAGATTAATAAATTTATACGAAAATGTGTTTACATGATTTATTTTGTTTTAATATTTAGTAATGAATATATTTTATGATTATTGAGGTTTTATAATTTTAGAGATAAAAGTAAAGTTTGGTTTGGAAGAAAATATGATTAAATATTTCTAAATTTTTGGTTCGAATATGTTGAAACATATTTTGAATATTTTCTAGACTGAATAAGTTAAACTTTGGGTATTATTGTATAAGTTTTTGAGATGAATGTTTTACTTCTCCACATGAAGGTTTATTCATATTGAGTTTTATCTTAACTTTTATTAACCATTTTTTATTAAGTGGATAGATACATGAGGAATAACTTTTCATTATTTTGGGGGTTTATGTTCCACAAGATGTATATCTTTGTGATTTACATATGAAATATTCATCGTGGTTATTCATTATTTAGAATATGAGATGAATTAGAGGTTTAAAGCTAATTTAAACAAAATCAAAGAATGAAATTATGAATATAGGATGAAAATAAATCAAGAAAGTATATTTTATCATATTATTTACCTCAATGGTAAAAAATTACTTATAATAAAGAAAGAGGAATATATTTCTATTGACTAAAACATGTAAATATCACTCACATATTAATTTATTCTTTTGGAGACTCATTTACTTGTATGTGTCTTAAACTTTTATATACATTGTTTTAGAAATTTTTTTTAAGGAATACTAAGTTTCTTGGTCATAACTTTAGAATTATATATCTTGATAAAATCTATATTTAGGATTACACACCTATGTCAAGATAAATTCATTTTGGTTAGAACAAATTAAAATTGTGGGGTTGAAATTTAATTAATGGGGAGAATTTATTACCCCAATATTTTAGTAAATATTATCATTTAAATAAAACCATTACATTCAATAGCTTATGGCACATGCAACATCAAACTAAAAAAGTTTTATATACATTTTATTGAGATTAAATCTTACAATTATAGATGAATAATAATACATTATTTTGTTATATTATTAAAAACATTTATAAAATTATAAGTGGAGTAAATTCACATGTTTAAAAAAATACCACTAACAAAAATATGTACCTTCATGGTTCACCATGAAGATCATAACCTTGATTGAGAGTATCTAAATAAGAAAATGAATTAGAAATATAATATACATGGTTAGAGATAAGTAAATATGTAAGTTGAATAAATTTTAGTGAATCATGTAAGGCTATATATAATAATGGAATATAGTCATTAGACATATAGTAATTTGATATATGGTCATTGGACTTATGATTATTATATATATAGTCATCGCGTATGTTTAAATCCAATTGGTTTATAATTTCAATCAAGAACTAGCTCTTTTTCACACCTGAACATAGCACCTATGTTAGTTTGCAACATACCTGAGGGGTTTCTCCAATCCCTATGGGATGGAAACCAGTTACAAGGCATCAAAAGAAACCATTAAAGATAATTTATCCGAATAAATTTGATTTATTAATCAATATAATTCCACCATAAATTATGTAATTAATCATATATTAATTGGACAACCACACGAAATCAAATAAATATAATCAAGATATAAGAAAAACTAAATCTGAAAAAATTAAACAACTCAAGATAAAACAAACAACTCAAAATAAAAAACAATTGTAATGGGAAATAAACCACAGCAACCCTAATATAGGAGGCTGATATGGTCTATACATCTACAAACAAAAATAAAACCCAAAATACCAAACAAGATATTTGTGTGGAATCTGGGCCACCAACCATATGCAAAACCAACCAACTCAAATAGAAATCCCAAACTAAACATGAACCTAAAAATCAGCTCAGATCTACCGTTGTTACATGGAATAAGTATGGTGTGTGCATAAAATTACTTATTTAGTAAGAACCACATATTCCATTCATTTTATTTTTAATAAATTACCATAAATACTAGTTTCAAAATAAAATATGAAAATAGGTTTTAACTCATGCTATATAAAATCCAATACCTCATTTTACTCAGTTTATAAATTCCCTTTCAATATCATAAAAAATCATGGAAAACCCATTCCCGGGTACTTTACCTCTTTTTAAAAAAACAAAAAACCAAATCCAATTTTAAAATAAACATTATAAATACATTTTAATAAAACTATTTATAATATTTTAATAGAATAAGACAAATTCAAAACCCATATCCATAAAGAAATAACACATTATGAAAGTGAAACCAGTTGGTCATAATATAAAAAACCATAATATAGTTAAATAGTAAATAATTGAAATGCATTAAATAATAAAATATTGTGGTATATATAATCATGGTAAATTAATAATATTTTTATGAGGAAACCCTAGATGTTCTTGGGTTAGAACCATTTTTGAGCCTAATGATTCATTAATAAGTCTATAACCAACCAAATTCCCTAAAAAATCCTCACGAGTGGTAAAACCCCTATGGTATTTAATTCCATAAGGAATATAGTTCATCTCATTAAGACTAGATAAAAATTGTCTCTCATCAATCAATAATATTCCTAGTATCCCAGGAAGATAAAAAATGGTGTGTGAGGTAGAATTTATATGAAAAATTTCAACTACTAATTACATAATCTAATCGCATGTGCTCATCCCACCTCTATACACCCATCCATGTAAAATAATTATTTGAAATTAAGCATAAATATGACAAAATATATAGAAAATAGGGGTTCAATGGAGGGTGAACACTTTTCATGAAAATCCTTTTCAAAATATTTACCGATCTTTAACATCGGAAAATAGTAATAATTTTCTAAGAAAAACTATATTCTTACAATACCATTCAATCCCAAAATATAATCAGAAAACCACTTTATCAAAATTATAAGAATACCTTTAACCTTTTCTTTTTAAATAACTCCTTTGAAACCTCTTCTGAAAATCATTTTAGAAACCAATAAAAAAATTTGAGAGCCCAAGTTTAAAGTAAATTCATGCTATGAAAATTACATGTATATACATGCCCAAATATTTATGTACACCTGAATTTATATATAGATATGTACATATTACACTCAGATATATTTAAACCTTCATAATAATTTAAAGTCTCAAATGAAGGGACATAATTCAAGCTGCACATCAAGGCATAAGAGTTTCCTTGTAAAACCATCAATACCCTTAAAAATGGTGATAACTCAAAAAAACCCACAATTCAATCTCAGAAACCAACATACATAATCATATTAAATTAAATAAATCATTTAAAACACTAAAATATTTATTACATTCTCTTAGTAATTTTAACAAACACCATGTGTTCATATGCTTTTAATACAAAGGTATAAGAATTTGGAAATCATGGAAATCACATTCTTGAATCAAGCCTTTATCCTAAAAAGATTTCAAAAACCTTTTTATAAATTATAAAAACATGGGGGATTAATTAAATTCAATTTAAAAAGATTCATTCATTTAATGGTGAGAAATGGAAAGTAAAATTATGGAAATACCTACTTGGAGCTTACATCTTTTGAAAACCAGAGTCTATGACCGCCTCGACCAGGTCCAAAGAACTCCAATTGGGAAATAGGAACCCTAAAAAATAATTCCCATACAATTTGATCATAATAAATCCCTAGTTTATTAATACCTCTCTAGGGATAGAAACTAGGTGAATAGGGAGATAAAAGGAGAGAGGTAGAAATCGAAGGGACATACCTTGATGATTCAACCCTAGCATTAAAAGAAAGAAGACATAATTAGAGGGAAGAAAATGGTAAATTATCCTTGGTATATACTCACACATGTTGCACGAAATAGGGAAGAAAATACCCCAAATTTTGTCTTATGTTTAGGGGAAAAGGATGGAATTTTTTTAAAAAAAATTAATTCTACCTAGGACCTTTCATGGCATGACACATGGGGTCATGCTGTAAATCCCTCCTCCCATGTTGGGGGTTCCTCTGTCTCATAGTTTTTTGAGTCCTAATTCTTTATTTCTTGTCCTGAACTACTGAAAGAAACACATCCACTTTTAGAAACACCCCAAACAACCCCCGAACATATGAGAAACCCCTAGAAACATAAAATTATCTAAAATAATTGATAAAAATGATATTAGTGACATAATGGTATTAAAATACTCCCAAATATACATATATATACCCATATAAAGTTACCGAGTTCAAATAAATGATAATATAGGGAAAATTCATATGAAAAGGAAGAAATAATCATGATAAAATCACTAAATTATTCTAAAGTATTATATAAATAAAATCACCATCTTATGATACATCTCCCAATTCCATAAGTCACAAAAGATCACCCTAGGGAGAATAACACAAAATGGAGACCCATAGTGCCTCTCCCCATTATTTATGAACTCTAAAAACATTGTATTTTGTCAAAAATTGTACAAAAATTAACCACCACTAAATAAATTAATATATTCTAACAAAAATAACACAAATAAAACACCTAAATAAAACTAAATCCATAATTTCCACAAAATTTTTAACTCTTCAAACAACCATGATGTATGAAATCACTAAAAATATGAATCAAGTATCAATAATAAGAAAGTAATCAAGAAAAAAATTGTTATAGGGAAGGATACAAAGGGTTACAAAACCCAATCCTAAATCCTCAACCAAAGAGAATCAAACAAAAACCTTCAATCAAACACACATCTGAAATTTCCCAAAAATTTCCATTTACTCTTCAAATAACATAAGTAATCAAGAACTATAAAATAAAACACACCCTTATAATCACTCCCAAATAATTACAAGATAATTATTTTCCAGACACTGACCAATATCCTTGAAACCAAGGATATAAATTGAATATGCACGAACCAGAAACATGCCCTGTCAGAATAGTATGGATCTAACCTTAGGTAAATGAATAAGGACGGGTATCCTAGGACTGAAGTCATGGGACACTAACCACAATGATCCTTATAGGATCAAACTAACAGAATCTAGTGCATAATATTCTTTAGTTCAACATAATCCTAGTCAACTAAGGAAAAAACACCAGGTTTTCCAAATGCTCAAAAAAACTCAAAGAAATCCCACTATAACCATAACAATGGAAACCCCTTATAATAACCATATACATCAATAAGGTACAAAAAATATCAAATCCACAAAATTTTCTTGGATAACCTTTGAATACACCTATATAAATTCACCCAATAATGATTAACCTAAAACCCAATAAAATAAAAACTAATAATAAATCATCTTTAATAACCAGCAACACTTAAAACCATTCTAGGAGGCATACTCAAAATAACATGTAAAAACTAAAAAATCTATCAATAACAAAAAATTCATATACATAATCAAAATTTCAACTCAAAAAAATAATCAATAGTATAACATGAAATCAAATTCCATGTAATTACACCATGAAACAAATTTAATCCCTCTTTTAAAACCATTTCATATTTGTTTTATTTAATTTTAGAATCTCAAAATCCTTCTTGAAAGACACTTTAAAATTTTTCAAACAATTTTTAATAATATAATTCACCCATTTTTAAAAATAAAACCCATTTTAATTCATTTTATGAAACCTATTTCCAAGTCACAATCATTAGTTTTAAAATAAACTTCCCACTAAAAATTAACATTATCAATTTTTAAAATCCAAAACTTTTTTTCTTTTTGAAACAAACCATATCTTATTAACCACTATTTAAAATTTAAGAAATAACATTACATAAAACTAAAACATTCATATAAGGTACTACTGTTTGTGTATTAATTTTACACATGGTTTAGCGTACCATGTTCCAATCATGTAACTCTCATTGGATGTCATGTAGAACTATGCACTCAGGATCCACATAGATTCCTAAGCCATGTGATCTTACCGTGGGAAACCAATTCAGACACCATTTTCATCGCCGTAAAATATATAAATACTTTTAACAATCCATAGAAAATAAACATGAACTTAAATACACTAAAAAAATTATGAAAACTTAACATTTTAGAAACACAACCCAATATCCCATGGAAACTCGAGGATTGAGATATGTAAGAGCTTGTGACACTCTTCCCTCACCTACCTTGGAGGCTCCAAATTTCCTAACTGAAAACTTCCATTATTTCCAAAATAAAAATTGAGCTATAAAAACTATTCCCACTTAATGAACAACGATTATATACAATTTTTTCATGAACCATATTTTTTCAACCCTAAATCATGTACCTAATCCAGTATGCAACGTACCTGAGGGGTGTCCTTGATCCCCACTTACTGGAAGAAAATGTTAGGGAATCAAAATAAATAGTTGGGAGTGATATTTTCAAGTAAATATGATTTAGTATGTAGTATATTCCTCAAGAAATTTTAACATGGATCATTTTTACAATGGAAATACTCTTTAAATAAAAAAAATAGAAACAAGATATAAGAAAAATCAAATATAGAAAAACTAGAACAACAAGAAGTAAAATAAATGAATCCAAACAAAAAAACTACAATGAAACATATACCACAATAACCCTAATATACGATACCAAATTGGATGATAGATTCACTAAAAAATAAAACCCAAAATACAAAAAATTGATCTCTACATGAACTAATGGTCATTATCCATCCACCAAACTAACCTAATCCAATAATAGAGCAAAACTAAAATTTAACCTATAAATTAAATCAGGTTTACTTATTCTAAGTAGAAAATATGTGTTGTGAGAATAACATATCTTAGTAGTTAAGAACTATAGAGTTTATACATTTTCCTTCTAAAAATATACCATAAATACTAGTTTAAAAATACAATAAAAAATTGTTTTTTACTCAAAATATATAAAATTCAATATCCCATTCAACTCATTTCAAAAAAATCAATTCCTTCATCTTAATTGAAAAAATAACATAAAAACAATTTTTAATGCGACAAAAAAAAGTTTAGCCAAAAAAGTTTATTTAGATCCATTTTAAAAATACACCTTTTTAAAACTGTTTATAATAATTTTAATAAAACCACAAAAATGAATAACCATATCCATAATGTAGGTACATCATGAAAAAGTGAAAATAGTAGGTCAAACCAATAAATAACTATAATAAATTGAAGTAATAAAGAATAAAAATTGAGTAAATTGAAAAATATTAAGGTATAAATAATCATGTATAATTTCTAAAATTTAATGAGGATACTTTAGAAATAGTTCGGTTAGAACGATCAACCATCCTAATGAGGCATTATTAAGCCTATAACAAACTAGTTTCCATCAACTACCCTCACTGGTGGAAAATCATAATGGTGTTGAATAACATAGGGGGTTTTTAAGAAGAAAATATCTTAGGGGATCTAGTTCATCTCATTAGGACTAGAAATCAACCATATCTTATCCCTTGTGAATATTCCTAGGATCCCATAATGATAATAAAGGGGAGGTGAGGTAGCATTTATATAAAATATATCAACAAATAATCACATAATCCAATCACATGCTCTTATACCACTTCCCTACATCCATCCTTGAGAATTCATTGTTAAAAATAAAGAAACAAAATAACTAATTATCTAAAAAATATGGGTTTCATAGTGGGCTCAGACTTATAAAAAATATATATCTCAAAGTACTAATTAGGCCTTAGTGTTTGATAATAATAATAATTTTCTAAGAAACATTTATTATTTAAATACCATTTAATAACTCATGGTAAGGATCAAACCACATACATAAAATATAAAACAATAATTTATTCCATGGTTAATAAAAAAACCATTGAAATATCTTTTGAAAATCATTTTTGAAAACAAAAAAAATAATTTGAATGCCCATGTTCAAAGAAAAGTCATGCTATGAAATTTGTATATATATGTATAAATACATCTATACATAAACATGTGTTTATGTATAGTTATTTCCATATCATAATCATATATATATACACGTTAATAAGAATGTAAAGGGTTCAAATGAAATGACATAAATCGAGTCACACATCCAACTATAAGAGATTCCATGAAAATCCATAAAAACCCACAAAAATGGAGATTAACCAAACACTATACAATTAAATCTCAAAAATACATTTAGATAATTTTATTAAAGTCAATTCATCATTTAAAAAACCAAAATCCCCAAAAACAGCCACTTAAGAATTTTATTAAACACATATCATTCACATAATTTTAAAACAAAGCCATAAATTTTTTAAAATCCTAAAAAACAAAATTACAAATTACAAATTTATCCCATAAATGTTTTAATAACTAATTTATAAATTCAAAACACCTATGTAATTATTTAAAATCATTTTAAAAACCTCACGTATTTCATGGTGTTTATTGGGAAAGAAATGGATGGAAACACATACTTAGAACTTGTCACTTCCAATAATCAGAGTCTAAAATTACCTTAAGTAGAATTAAAGAACTATAATAGGGAAATAATATAAGTCCCCATCCTCAAACATTACATAATCTTGAGATAAGTAAATAAATAACATTTTATATCTATTTAGGTTTAATGTTTCAATGAATTAGGCCATAAATATTACATAACAAACCGAATATTAAAAAGTATACTAGTCTACATGATATACATTTTTTCATAATCTAAAAAATTTTAAAATAAATCATTATTTCTTTTTCATGATAAAAATCTTCCTAACATTCATCACGACTTGTTCCTTTATTTACCCATTGTTATACCCAGTGAAAAAACATTTCAAAAACCAGATATGAGTACAAAAAATCTCAGTAAAAAATATAAAATAATTAATAAAACCATTAGTCTATGAATACTTTAATCTCATGAAAACGTTTTCACAAAATCATACTTTTCACCTATAATATATAAAAATTTTAACATACCTCATGAAATCATTTGATTTGTGAAAAACGTCCATGCAATCATAAATCATAAAGGTGACTTGTGGCATCTATATCATTCTTACATTGTAGCTTTCATAGCTACATAGGGATTAACCTTCATGGCTATGTTTGGAATACCCATCAGAGTATATTACATAAATATCATAGGAGAAACCTTATTGTTTAACTCTATTTAATTACCAAATTCATGGAAGAACTATCACAAGATCACCCTCCCTTGGTTTATTACTGAACCACCCATATACATAATCAATTCCCAAGAACAAAAACATAAACACAACAGATAAATAATGCATAAAGGAAAAAATAACATTTCCAAATTTCGGTCACAAGATATCATTTCAAGATATTGATATAATCAATCCATTCTCAAAATAATTTTTAATACAAAAATACATTAAAATGGGGTATGTTATTTATTTTTCTTTTAAAAACATTATGGCTTATAGAGGTAGCCAAATATCAAATAATGGCCATGACGGCAGAAATGTCATTATCACATATTAATGTTAATTACACTATTATAACCATCCATGATAGATGGAAATGGAAAACGAATAAGATCGGTTCGTGGAGGCGATAGTTCACATACACGCATGAAATATTGATTCCTTTCTTGTTTAATGGAGGTGGAAATGGATTTAGGTGATGATATTAAAATAATAACATATAAATAAATTGGGGATTATGGAGTTATTATTTCATCTAATAATATGAATATATTAAGGAAGATTAAGAATAAATAAAGTATAAATACTTAAAGAAAATGATACCTCTTCTTCAAATGATCACCTTTTAAGAACACCTTAACACCTCTAAAAAGGGTGTTCTACATTAAGTATGACCTCCAGAATAAGGGGATGGATTATAGAATAAATTTTGGATATATATTGTTTTAACCAAATGGTTATTGAAGTTCTATTATTATATAAGAGTGGGTGCATTTTTATAGGAGAGGGGAAGGGCAACCTTGGAAATTCTTAAAATATTAAATTTAATATAAATTAATTTTTTAATAAAAATCACTCCAACTTGAGTTATGTAGAATATAAGATGATTATAGTTATAAATAACTTCATAAAATAATTTTTATGCATATATTGAGTTTATTTTAATCCTTATCTTTTTGTTTTACCCTAAAATTTTCTCTTTAAATTTAAAATTTTGTAACAACATTTAATATATTAAGAGGCTATACATTTTACTTATATGGGGTAAATTCCCCATAATTGGACACTTTATTAACTTTTAGGACTTATTATATCCAGTTTTTATGTTGAAAATATTTATAGTATTTTTATGTAATTTAATAAATTATTATATTTATAAAATAACAATTTTGTCAATTTTGACACTATTCATTTTATTGAATTTAAATAAACTCCAAACAAAGATATAAATTCAAAAAATATTTTTTAATAGACTTATAAAATGTCATAGTAACTTTTAAAATTCATTTATTTCTTCAAATAGTTAAATTAATATTTATTTTAATATTATTATTATCATTTATTTGATTCTTCCTTTAATAAATATTTTATTGCGTCATCATTGGGTCATAATTAAATTTAATTATTTATTTAATAAAAATTATAAATAAATTATCATGATGTATGTAATATTTTTATCTTTCTAATGACTATTTATAGTCGAAGAGATCACTTAAACAACAAAATAAGAGACATGTTTATGATATTTTTATTTTTACTTTAAATAAAATATAATTAATGTCATAATCATACCCAAGTGGCTTCCAAAGGCCATAATTTCATCCCATGTATTTCCTTGGTCGTACATAACTCATCCAAATATATTACCACAATTTTTATGGTTGTTGTATATTAATATAATATTATTTTTCCCTTATTTTCCTGATTTACCTGTAAGTGTGGTGAAAAAATACTAAAGTTACTAGTCACCAAAAATTATTTTGATCCTATGGACTAAATTTTTCATACTGAGTACAAACATGTATGTATATTTTTAAAAATTCAATTTATAGAATTGGTTAAATTATATTTAAACTAAATTCAATGACAGATCGAGAAAACAGGTTTTTAAGTAAAATGTTCAAAAGTTCAAATTATTTTTCTATTTAATATTAATTTTAATTTGCATCTGATGATTTACATTGGATTAAATTATAAAAGCATAATATATTTATAACTTAAGACCATGTAAATTTATAATATAACAATATAAATATATTAGAAGAAAAAGCCATTTTTGAATTAAAATGAAATATTTTTCACTATTCAGCAAAAAATGAATATTATCAGAAAAATACCAAAAAATTCAACCAAAGTAAATTTTGATGTCCCCCTTCTAAATAAAAAGTTTAATTCATAAAATAGAACATATAAAAGTGAAAAAACTATATTTAAATCTTGGTTATCCATCAAAAGGTGGTAAAACTACCTATTTAAAAATATTAGAGTATTTATGCTTAAAATTGGATTTATTCTCATTTTAAGTGTATAAAATTTACTAAAATAAAATAAAAACAATTAATAAATATGTATAAACATAATATAGTTAGTTCTGTTCATTCCTTCTAATATAACATCTATGAAATAACTACCATTTAAAATAATAATATTAATCATTTATTATTTTTTGGTATATCTCTGTCTTGTGAGCAACAAAAGATTTTGAAGAAACCCATTATTGAGTTTGGAGTACTATATTGGATATAGAGTCCCTATTTAAAGTAAAATAACTATATAATTCATAAATATTAATAAAAATGAAAAATTATTATTCTATAATTACCTCAGATGTTATATCCTTCCCCATTTTGGAAATTACAACCTCACAATTTTAAACTTGGGCTTGGTAACTAAGGTCACAATTTTCAAAATTACATCATTGAAATCCCACATCATAAAAAGAGTAAATAAAACATCCACTTTAAAATAAATAAAGTGAAGTACAAATGTCACCTGAGATAATAAATAATAGGTTCCATGTAGAAAAACATGGATATAGAAGATATAACTAACCATCACAATCTGATGGAGAGTGATAGGAAACATGGTTAGGATAATGTTAACAATAAAAAACAACAAATTTGTGATTGGTAAAATAGCCCTTGATTTCATAGTAGGATATGTAAACAGAAAACATTTTTGTTTTAATATCATTTTCATAAATTTGTGGAATTAATTTTCTACCTAGACTATGATCATAAAGAAATACACTTACATAACAAGTAGAGTTTCATCCTTTAATCAAATTCTACAACAAACTCATCTTTATTTCTAAATGATTAGTATTTAAGATGATTTTTTTCATTCCTTAAACACTAGAATCAACTTCTATAGAATCACATAATCCAAAAAATATTTACTCTCCTTTCAAAATGTCCTGAAACATTAACCATAACTAAAAAGCTAGCATAAAAATAAAATAATTCCACAAATATAATAAAATTTAAAAGAATAATTACTACTTTTAATCTCCATAATTCAAAAGTAATAACCAAATTCCAACATAGACCATTCAATAAATAATTATCCTTAAAATTACTCAAAAATATTGTAAATAGTATTAAATCCAAAAAAATAATAAGGATTTAATAAAATAATATTCCAAGATAGGTTCTAACATTAAACACTAGATAACATCAACCAATCATAGTGTCTTATACCAAAAAATGTAATTTCCAAAATCAAATATTCACCAATATAGGTTAATCATTTCTATAAATAATTTAAATTTCCATAGGACCACAATAAAAATCATATATTCTTCCAAAATATAAATAAACCATTTCTCCTCAGTTAAAATCCTATAGTATTCTATTTACCTTAATCATACAATGTTCCTAAAATATTAAAAATCTACCCAAATAACATTTATCACTTAATTACCTAATCATTTTCAAATACCAATGATATCTATTTGATAAAACATAAGTTCCCAAAATCATATTATTTTTATTCCATCAACTTGTTTGACTAAAAAGAAAAGTCGTACTAAATATGGACTTCATTTAGGCCAGTGGTAGGCAATGAGCCCTTTTCTACTTCCGCTTGTATGTTTTATTCTCATGACATTACCAGAAGTGATGGGGTTTCACCCATCCTATGGGTTTTACTTTTTTCTAAAACTATATAATTTTTATAACCTCCAAAAATAAGATAAAATCCTCAAAAATAACTTTATTATATTTTAACCTCAATGGTTATCTCGTACCTTTTATTTTGAAAACCAAACTTTAATAACACATAATTAGATAAAAATAAATATCATATAAACCCTAAAGGTTATTCATACCTTTATAATTATTCCAATGTAAGAAAAGATAATTCCTACTCAAATAAAATTTTCACCTAAAAACAGCAGGGTTACACATACTATAAAAAAGTCTTCCAAAGTAATCCCATTATAAAAAGAGAATTAATAATTTTAAACATTTCATCATCCAATAGTCCTATAACTTTTGAATACATTATATATAGACTTTTTAATTATATAGTGTTCTTCATGATCCTTTAACAATGTTTTTCAATGTCTTTCCTTAATACTTAATTCCTACAAACAAAAAAATAAATCATGTCCTAAGATTCAATAATGTAAAAGTAAGAGACAAGATATAATTTGTACCTTACATATGTCATTTTTTGTTTCCTCATCTTCAATTTGAATAAAATCTTGTATTTATAAACATATATTTGTATGGTCCTCCGGATCCAATTCACAAACATTATTCATAGTACATTGATTTTCATAATGACCATACTCCCCACATTTAAAACATTTAATTGATAACTCAGGAATAACCTCTTTCCCTTTCATTAAGTCAACTGAACACGTCCTTTTTACATGGTATGTTATTACTTAATAAATATAAATACCACATATATGACATATTATAATCCCTTTAAAACATATTTATAGGTGTTTCTTTCAAAATCCTTGACACATATGTCGTTGAATATACTTACCTATATGATTATTACATAAACTTCCATAGGTATTCATTTATATCATATATAATACATTAGAAATCTCACCAATGTTATAGTAGTTAATCATGACTCCTGGTAGTTGGTTTAGAGTAACCACAAGAGGTCTCATTACTGTTACCATTTCATTAAATTTTTTATTTAGAGAACTACAAAATTTTACTTCACATCCATTGTTACTTTGGTACATGCGGGATCTAGTCATTTACTAAAACCCAAATGGTTTGTGTGAGTATGTCAATAAATAATCATATATTATCTTATGATTAAGATAAAAACTAATATATACTCATTCAGGTTATCTAAAACTCAATAAATTTTTCTAAATTAACTATGACTCTTTTTATTTTGGTTATATATTACTTGTAGATTATGATTAAATATCACACTAACATCTAACATAGTCTAAACCGACTTTTGATACAAATTATAAGGCCCCAACTTTAAACATTACATAATCTTGAGATAAGTGAAGAATTCACATTAAAGATATTTTTGGGTTTATAGTTTCATAGAATTTGTCCATAACTATTACATAACAACTCAAATATTACAAAGTAGACAAGTCTACTCAATATACATTTTTTCTTAGTCTAAAACATTTTAAAATAAATCATGATTTTTGATTCTTGAAAAAAAATTCCAAAAATTCATCATGAATTCTTCCTTTCTTTACCCATCATTATACACTGTAGAAAACATTTCAAAAAATGGGATGAGAACAAAAAATATCATTAAAGAATATAAAATAAGTAATGAAACTGTTAGTCTATTAATACTTTAAACTCATGAAAACATTTTCAAAAAAATCATAATTTTAAACCATAAAACCTAAACTCCTTAACATACCTCAAGGAATCATAATATTAATGAAAAAAATCCAAGAAATAATAAATTTTGAAGGTAACGTGTGGAATCCATATCATACTTACATTGTAGTGTTCACAACTACATAGGTAGTAACCTTTATGGGTACGTTTGGAATACCCATCACAACATATTACATAAATATCTTAAGAGAAACCGTTTTGTTTAAATATATATCATAACATAATACATGGGAGAGATATAATAGGATCACCCTCCCTTGGTTTATTATATAACCACATGTATACATAATCAATTCCCAAGAACCAAAACATAATAAAAACACATAAATCATGCATAAAGGAAAAATAAACTTTCCACATTTCATTCACAAGATATTATTTCATGATATTGATACAATTAATCCATTCTCAAAACCATTTTTTTACCAAAAACACCTAAAAATGGAATGTGGTATTTATTTCTCTTTAAAAAGTATTATATCTTTTAGACGAAGCCAAATATCAAATAATGGTTATTACGGTGAAAAAGTCATTGTCACCATCTACAATAAAAAAATTACTTTTTGAATTTATTAAAACACTTCCTAGAAAATTATTCCTTTTTAAAACCATTGAATGAAATTAAAAGTCAAAATAATTTATTTATACACTATATAAAAGAATGTGGTGTATATTATCAAAATATTACTCAATGGAAAGAGATTGAGATGAAGTCCCTAACCTGAGTCTGACTTGTCACGTACAATCATTATATTCTTGATTAATAAAATTTGGTTAATTTATACTTTATTGTAATCATTTTCAACTTTATTATTACTTTATATCACTTATTACTATGTTTTAAAATTTTCATAATTGTTTATGTTCATGATAGATGTTTTTCAATATTCGGTACTTGGGTCGAAAATGAACTTGGATTGATGTCAATAGTCTCTGTGGTACAAATTCCATCATCTCCAAAATAAAATTCATGAAATAATAATAAATTTTATAAATAAATTCTAATTTTTTAATAAAACCATTCATTTGTGGTATGAAAAATGAACAACGTTATAATCATGGGGATGGTAGGTTATACAAACGCTTGAGTAACGTTTCGATTTTTCATTGATCATTATGGAAATAAGATAATTATTATTTTATCTTTCTAGAATTATCAGAAAATAAATAAAATCCTATTAATCATTTAAATATACTTATATATATCATACAAGTGATGTGGTGAATAAAAACGATTCACATCGCTTCGTGAAGGTAATAGTTCAAAGATACACACGAAAAACGTTATCATTTTTATGTGCCTGGAAAGTAAGAATGTAATTGATATATTACTATATTATAATGATTAATATTTCATGAATATCACATATGAGCCTTAATTCCATTATTATAACCAGTCATGAGAGATGGATATGGAAAACGAATTAGATTAGTTCATGGACGTGATAGTTCTCATGTATGCACGAACGATTAATTAATTTACATTTAATGGAAGTGGGGATGGATTTAGGTTATGATATAAACATAAGATCTCAGAATATTTAGGATACTAGATTTTTTATTTCATCTTAGAAGATGAATATTTTTAAATAAGTGGAAGAAGAAATAAAATAGATATACTTAAAGAAAATGATACCTCTTCTTCGGTTGATCGCCTTTAAAGAGAGCCTTAACACCTCTAAGAAGGGTATTTTGCAAAAAATAAGGCCTCAGGAATATGGGTTTAGATATTAAGAAGGGTTTTTGGAAGATATTTTCCATACTAAATGTTTCTTGAAGTTTGATTGTTAGAGAAGAGTGGGTACTTTTTTATAGCAGAGGGGAGGGGTACCCTTGGAAACTATTAAAATATTAAATTAATATAAATTAATTATTTTTAATGACTCCAAAATGAGTTATGTAGAATATAATATGTTTATAGTTTGAAACAATCTTATCAAATAATTTTTATACTTATATTGACTTTATTTTAAGCCTTATATTTTCGGTTTACCCTTAAATTTTCTGTTTTTATTTTAATATGGGTAACAATATTTTAACTATTATGAGGATTTAAATTTTACTTATATGGGGTAAATTTCCCATATTTGGAACATTATGAACTTTTTGACCTTATTATATCCACTTTATAATTTCAAATTCTTTATTGTATTTTTAAATAATTTAAAAAATTATTATTTTTATAAAATATAAATTATGTCAATTTTTACACTATTCAGTTTATTGAATTTAATTAAAATTAAAAAAGAGATATAACATTGAAAAAAACTCATTAATAGACTTATAACATGTAATAGTCACCTAAATATCATTTATGGCATAAAATATTTCAAATTATATTTATTTTAATATTATTAGTATCATTTATTTAATTTTTCCTTTAAGAAATCAACTATTGCATCATCATTGTGTCAAAATTAAATTTCATTATTTATTTACTAAAAATTATTAATAAATTACCATGATGTAGTTAATATTTTTATATTTATAATGACTATTTATAGTTAAATATATCACTTATATAACACCATATTAAAATTGTTTTAGTAATAAGATACATGTTTGTGATAGTTTTACTTTTACTTTACATAAAATGTTATTAATGTCATAATCATACCCAAGTGGCCTCCAATGGCCAAAATTATAGCCCTAGTTTTTTATTGGTTTTCCATAACTCATAAAATACTATTAGTACATTTTTTGGGTAGTTTTATATTCTTATAATATTATTTTTACCCTTATTTACCTGATTTATCTTTAACCATAGTAAATAAAATACTAAAGTAATTATTCTCCCAAAATTATTTTGATCATATTGGAATATATTTTTCATACTTGTTACAACCATGTATTTCCATTTTTAAAAATTAAATTCATATAACTGGTTAAATTATGTTTAACACTAATCCTGTTGATGGATCGAGAAAATAAGTTTTTTATGTAAAACGTTTAGAAGATCACATTGTTTTTCTATTTAATCTTAATTAGAAATTTCATCCAATTAATTAAATTGGATTAAATGATAAAAACTTCATCTAATTATACCCTAAAATCATGTAAAAGGAAAATCTAAAAATACAAATAAATTATAGAAAAAGGAATTTTTGAATTAAAACGCACTATTTTTCACTATTCATTAAAAAATGAATATTATCAAAAAAATACAAAAAATCAACCAAAGTAAATTTTGACTTACCACTTCCAAATAATAAGTTTATTTTGTTAAATAAAAAATATAAAAGTAAAAAAAACTAAATTTAAAAAGGGTTCTCTATCAAAAAAAGTTAAAACTGCCTTTAAAAAAATATTAGAGTATTTATGATTAAAATTTGTTTTACTCTAATTTTAAGCCTCTAAATTTTATTAGAAGGAAGTAAAAATATTTAATAAACATTTTTAAGAATATTATAGTTAATTCTATTCATTCCTTCTAATACAACAACTATGTGATAACATCCATTTAAAATAATAATATTAATAATGTATTATTTTTTGGTATATATCAATCTTGTGTCCAACATAAGATTTTAGAGAAACTGATTGTTTCCGGTCGAGTAATCTTTTGGAAATTGAGTCACTATTTAAAGCATACTTACTATCTAATTCATAAATATTAATAAATATAAAAAATTCTTATTCTATAATTACCAGAGATGTTACAAATATAATCCCTAAAAAAATTAAACCCATAATACTTCTAGAGTCAGTGATCCCTAGGTCACCAGGACCTCGCAATGGATAGAAAAAAACGAGAAGAGAGAGAAAAAAGTTTGTGGGAGGAAATCAGTGGGACAATACATGATGATTTTTCCCTAACATAGAGAAATAAGCCACAATCAAATTGAATAACCATGAGGAATATCATATGTCTCTCCTCATTTGTCTCGTATGAAATGGGAAGGAAAAGAACCCAAATAAAATATTATGTTAATAGGGTACTAAGATGGATTTTTTTTAAAAAAAATTAAGTTTTCTTGGGATATTTCACCATGAGAAACAGTGGTTCACATCATGAATCCATCCTCTTAGTATGTTGGTGTCTTTTTCTCGAATTTTTCATTTCCAAAAACCCCTTCTTAAGGCTTGAACCATTCTATCCTTCCTTTCCTCTGTCTGATGTCCCTCGAACAACCCCAAAACATCCAAGAAATCCCTAGAAGCTGAAAATAGGCTAAAATTAATAATAAACAATATATTAGTGGCTTGGAGTGTCAAAATTTCTGATAATAGATTAAAAATTATACAATTCATTACAATCATGTAAAATTATTTATATGAAATAGGGTTAAGAACAATTAATGATTAAAAAATATTTTCCCATAAAAATCACATTTTAATTATATTATATGTTTTTAGTTAAAAGTTTATATTCAAACTTTTATGATTTTAGTTGGATAAAATATAAATCCTTTTTTTATTTATCATGTTAAAATTATATGAGAGTGAATTTTTGGGGGTTTTTCTTAAAAATTTGAAATTTATGTAAAAAGTTGAAATAAAATTTTTAAAAATATTATCACTTTTATAAAAACCTCATGATATAATAATGATGTAAAATTTTATGAGACCTTTTTGATATAAAAAAATATGTGATTTAGGATTAAAATATTACATTTGAAAATATTATTTTGAATTTATAAACCTATGCTTGATATTTTAAAACCCAAGTGACGGTTTATTTTAATAAAATAACTATTTTTTATCATTTTCTTTAATTAAGTATTTATATGGTTATATTTGGTTTTGGATTGGTTTTAAATTCATATAAATCTAATTTTTTTATTAATAAACCAATAAATGTCATGTTGATAAATTCTATAAATTATGTTGGTGATAATTTAATTTTAAACTTTAAGATGCATTTTTCTAGAAACTATTTTTTGTTGTGTTTTGTGTGCTTATTTGAAAAATAATTTTTACCACATATGGAAATTGAATATTTTAAAATTTATTCCATGTTTTGAATCATAATTTTAAAATTATTTAATAATTATCAGTTAATTTTTATTCATAAAATTATGTTTTCCCTAGTAAAGGTAGTAACCAAGATAAGGGTTAAAAGTGTTAACAAGGGGGTTAAATTAAGTGATATGTTTTAAAATACCATAGGACCATACATTTAATTTGATTGGTTGGGTTTATCTTTACCTGTAATATCATATATTATAAATTTGGTTTCCTGAGTGACAATTGACCATGATATACACATTAATATTATTTCAATGTCAAGTGTATTTATAAGAGTGCCACACTACTAGAAATTTAGGCTATACCGGCGTTTTGAAACAGTGGCTATAAGCCCAAAAACTGTGGCTATAGGTTATAGCCACGGTTCAATGAACCGTGGATGGTATTAGTGTGGCTATAGTCCAAGTCCTATAGCCACGATTTAAAACTGTGGCTAAACCCCTATAGCTACTATTTGAAACCGTGGCTAAAGCATTATAGCCATAATTTGAAACTATGGAAGAAGGTTAAAAAAAATCCTTATAAACACATTTTGAAACTGTGGCTATAGATTAATGTTTAATAAAAAAACACTGCAAGCCTGCAGGCCTGCCTTGCACCCCCTGCCCCCTGCTAGTCCTCCTACCTTCCACCCCCTGGTAGTCCCCCTGCCCCCCTAACCCTACATGTATTCCCCATATTTTCCATCCGGATATTCCCCATACTAGTCCCCCTAACTATTTTCCCCTAGTTCCCCACCCATTTCTAGTCACCCTGGTCTGTCACCCCCCCAAGACACACCCTCATCCCCACCCTTACACAGACACCCGCCACCCAGGACAGACACCTCCATGTACAGACAGAAAACCCTGGACACTCCCTCCCCTGGAAAGACCCCCCGGATAGACACCCCCCCAGAAAAACACCCCCTAGACATACCCCCCCCCAGACAAACAACCGTGGACAGCCCCCTCCCCTGGACAGACACCCCTGCCAGTCCCACCCTGTTTGTCACCCCCCATGGACACACCCCCACCCCCTCCCCTACACAGACACCCCCCACCCCGGATAGACACCCCCTAGACAAACAGACAACCCTGGACACCCCTCCCCTAGACAGACCATCCCCCCTCGAATAGACACCCCCTGGAAAGACAACCCTGGACACCCTCCTCCCCTTGATAGACCCCCCCCAATGGACAGACACCCCGCCCACCCTGGAAAGACACCCCCCTGGACAGACAACCCTGGACACCCCCTCCCCTGGATATAACTCCCCCTCCCTAGATAGATACCCCTGGAAACCCTCCTCCCTAGACAAATACCCCTAGAAACACCCCTACCCCACCCTCGGATAGAAACACCCCTCCCCCAGATAGACACCTCCCTCCACTGGACAGACACCCCCTAGATAGAACAGTCCCCCTCCCTTGACAGACACCCCCTCCCCTAGACAGACACCCCCCTCCCTTAGAGAGACACCCCTTGGAGACTCCCCATCCCTCCTGGACATCACCCACTCCCCTAGAAAGACACCCCCTGGAACCCCCCCCCCCCTGGACACTCCCCTCCCACCTCCCTCTTAGACACCCCCTCCCCTAGACAGACACACCCGGGAATGAAAATACAGTGGGCCATGCAATTTTAAATCAAAGAAAAAAAGTAAAACATAATACATTGAAAATCCCCCCCCCTCCAAGACACTCCCCTGGAATGATAATACAGTACTCCATGCAATTTGAAATAAAAGTGAAAAACTAAAACAGAACACATTGCACCCCCCCCACCAACCCCTAGAAATACACCAACCGTGGAATGATAATACAGTTGGACATGCAATTTGAAATCAAAGACAAAAACTAAAACAGAACACATTGCAACCCCCATATCCCCACCCCCTTAATTACTCATTATATCATTTTTTAGGGATACAAAATTCCTAATGGGTTCACCAATCCCTTAAGTTGATTCCCAATGATACTCATACTCTATATGTTTAAGGAGAATGAATCCATGTCAGTTTCATCAATTTTTTTCTATAGTTTTACATCAAGACCATTTTGTTAGACTACACTAGGATGGTCATGATCCTTGTCTCACATGCCTAATTTTTTTAAGGAAATTTTCATGTCACCACAAGAGTGATGATGATGGAACCTTTCGTTGAAATGGGAGGGTGGGATTTTAAAACATATCTTTTTGGTTTTCATTTCCCAATCCATATTTCTGTGGTGGAATCGTGAGGAGGCGCAATGTAAAAAATGAGAAACAAAAGAGGAATGCAGAAATAAAATTGACATAGGACACACAAATTTATGTGGTTCAGGAATAACCATACATACATGGAGAGGCAGGACTTCACTAATTCAAGAGAACAAAATACAAAGGTTTTTTCAGTGGTAACCCTAGCCTAAAAATGGTCTATAAAATGGATAAGATGATCACTATTTCAAAAAATAAGTATGTGTCGCTACGGTGAATAGCGGAAACCATTGTCAAAAGTGCTATAGTGGACCGAGATGCTAGAGTTTCGGGCCACAAGCGTTCGGCCCAGCTAGATCGGGCAACACCAATCCAACAATTTCTCTTATATAATTAACACATGCCCAGGAATCTTGTTCTCTATTCCATCTCCATGTGGACATCAGTTAATAATGTCACATTATTCCTTATCAAGGTGACAACCTAACGATCAAAGTTGGCTAGAATTTCATTTAAATTGTATATTTATACAATCCCATAAATATCTTTCTCATTTTTGGAAGTGGGGGAATCTTATGCATTCCACATATAATTAATGGATGGATCTTTAATTTTGATCTGGGAAGGAAGGTTGTTATATCTTCTTTTTTCAATCCATATAGACATCTTAAGAATACACAGTCAGTGGAATACTTTGGAAGCTGTTTGTGAGTACCCAATCAAGGAGAGAGACAACTGTGAGACCTTTGTTTGCTATTGGACAACACCAGCACAACTGTGACGCGATTGCAGCAGGAAAAAGAAAGTGCTGGAGGACAGTGCATTCATTATTTATGTCAATTCCAACAACGTTCTTTGCTTTTCCAATACCCATGAATATAAACAAAGTCCTCTTCCCATTTCATAAAAAAATACCATCCCCCTGTAGACAGCATCCACCCCCCCCCCCCACACACATCCCTTGCACACCCCATGCCCCCCTGCTAGACCCCCTTGGATAGGAGCCCCCCTACTAGACCCCTTGGACAGCAGCCCCCCTGATGGACCCCCCTGGACAGCAGTAACACCCCTGCTGGACCCTCTCGATAGAATCCCCCCTGATGGACCCCCTTGGACAGAATCCCCCCACACACACTTCTGGATCCCCCTAGACAGCAGCCCCCCTGATGGACCCCCCATGCACAACCCCTACTGGCAGAAAATGTGATTAGTCACTCTCATCATTGATCACAATACTCATGGAATACTATCACTGTGAACCGTCGCGGGGTGTCGTTCGAGAGCAGGGCCAAATCACAGCATTACCGCGGCGTGACTGCGGCGTGACCGCGGCGTGACCGCGGTGTGACTGCGGTTCGGTCCAGCAACATCTGCGGGGCAGCGTCTTCCGGCCAGGAGCGAAGGGAGCGGGAGGAGGCTGGGAAACATTCCGTTCGTCACCCCGCTGGCAGAAATGGTAATTATTCAGTCCCAAAATTGATCACAAGACTCTTAGAATACTATCATTGTGAAATGCCATGGGGTTTCGTCCTAGAGAAGGGCCAAATCACGGAGTGAACGTGGCGTGATCTCGGTGAGACCTCGTCATGACCACCGCGTGTTGGCCCAGTCCAGCGACATCTGCGGGGCATCATCATCCGTCCATAAGCAAAGGGAGCTGGAGGAGGAAGGGAAACATTCCGGACATCACCCCGATGGTAGAAATTGTGATTATTCAGTCTCAACATTGATCAAAAGACTCATAGAATACTATCACTAAAAAATGTCGTGGGGTGTCGTCCTGGAGGAGGGCCAAATCACAGCCTGACAACAAGGTGACCGCGGCATGACCACGGTGTGTTGGCCCAATCCAGCGACATCTGGGGGCAGCATCATCTGTCCAGGAGAGAAGGGAGTGGGTGGAGGCGGGGAAACATTCTGGTTGTCGCCCCGCCAGTAGAAATTATGATTAGTCAGTATCGACATTGATCGCAAGACTCATAGAATATTATCATTGTGAAACGTTGCGGGGTGTCATCCTGGAGGAGGGCCAAATCATGGCCTGCCCGTGGCGTGACTATGCTGTGACCGCGGCATGATCGCGGTGTGACTGTGGCGTGACCTCGATGTGACTGTGGCGTGATCGCGGTTTGACCACATCGTGACCGCCGCGTGACTGCGGCGTGACCACGACGTGACCGCGGCATGTTGGCCTAGTCCAATGACATCCGTGGGGCAGCATCTTCCGGCCAGAAGCGAATGGAGTGGGAGGAGGCGGTGCAATATTCCGGTCTTCACCCCGCTGGTAGAAATTATGATTAGTGAGTCTCAACATTGATCATAATACTCATAGAATACTATCACTGCGAAACGCCTCGTGGTGTCGTCCTGGAGTAGGGCCAAATCAAGGAGTAACCGCGGCGTGACCTAGGCATTACCATGGAGTGACTGTGGCGTGGCTACGGCGTGTTGGCCTAGTCCAGTGACATCCGTGGGGTAGCATCTTCCGACCATGAGTGAAGGGAGCGGGATGAGGCGGGGTAACATTCCGGTCGTCGCCCCACCAGCAGAAATTGTGATTAGTCTATCTCTAAATTGATCACAAGACTCATGAAATACTATCACTAGAAACACTATGGGGTGTCATCCTAGAGCAGGGCCAAATCACGGCGTGACCATGTCGTGATCATGGTGTGATCGTGGCGTGACCGCGGCGTGACCCAGGCATGACTGCGGCGTGACCGCGGTGTGACCACAGCGTGACCACGTCGTTACCGTGTCGTGATAGCGGCCTGACTGTGGCGTGACCACGGCTTGTTGGCCCAGTCCAGAAACATCTGTGGGGTAGCATCTTATGGCCAGTAGAAAAGGGAACGGGTGGAGGTGGGGCAACATTCTGACTGTCGCCCCGCCTGAAGATGATAGAACATATCAACTATTTAATATGCTATAAAAAGGGATCATCAGAGATGGTTGTAGAAAACGACACAATAATGCAACGTCTAAATGAAAAAAAACAATTGAAAAGAATCATACACCCTATACAAACCAATTAAAAATTCATTCACTTTGCCTAAACATGGAAATTTTATTTATAATATTCAAAGCGTGACAAAGAAAAGTTTCATGGTCAAGGAATATGCCTACTCGGGAAATGTTATTTGAGTAAAACGAGTATGATATGCCAATTTATACTATTCAAAGACAAAAAACATACTAGCCACAAAACAAACACAAACAAGAGGCATATGAAAGACTCCAGCCAAATCAAAACATGATACAAATAACTATCACTAATTTTTGGTTTAGAAGACAACTCACCTCCGTTGGAGGGGTTTTATTATAAAATCATGCCATTGATTTATCACACATTTAATTTAATTATATTTAACATTTATTCTAACGCTCATTCATCACAAATAAAATGTAATAATTTAAGCAACTAGATCAACATAAATATCACTGTGAGTTTTCACAGACAGCGCACCTCCGTTAGAGGGGTTTTATTATAAAAACATGACTTTATTTATCAAATGAAACAACTATATTAAATAACAGTTATTCATGATATTCAATTCAATATAATAATGTAGAATTAAGAAAGAAGCTAAATTCAATTTAACGCAATCTTGAATTAATGAGGCTAGAAGAGGGATCCCACCTCAAGGTGGAACCAAACCATCCACTTCATCTCTTAGAGCGTTCTAACTAAAAGTGGTTGCTCTCCCAATGGGTATACACACCTTCACACATGTGCAAGAGTTCCAATAAGTGATTAAAATCATTAATGGAAGTGTTTGAGTGTAAGGGCACAAGATTTTCACTAGTTCCAAGGATAACATTAAAATTACTGATAATGACCCAGGGCACTTGAATAGTATTGTTAAGGGAGGATATATTGTGCCACAAGGTTCTTCTGTCTTAATATTTATTGCAGGAATACACAAAAGTACATCAGAAAGTATTATCATGCATGTTTATTTCACAAGTCAAAGATTGAGAATCATCATTAACAATATGAATTTTATCAATATAGATATGTGCAAAGACCCACAAAGAATCACAATTATTATTATTGGAAGTTTCTCCTATAAAAGTATAAATATATTTGTCAAGACATATTAAATCTAGAAGTAAAAGTGACATTAGGTTCAAAGATAGAAAAAAGCATCGGTTAATGAGTAAAAAGAGCATTTTTTAAAGTTTTGATGGTGTCCGGGTTAGCAATACCCTGACAGTTCCAATATAAAATATTCATTTATACTTACGTTTGGGGCTAGGACCCTTGTTTTTGTAACCTCAAAAATTCCATAAGAACTTTATTTTCTTAATTTCTTGGTAGAATGCTCATTAAGCATCACTGCATTTTTCCCAGCAAAGTCCATGAAGGGTTAGGAGAGATATGATCAATTTTCATACCATTTAAGACCACTTCTTGGTGAATTTGTTTGTTCTTAGTTTCCTTCTATACCACTATCCATTATGTTTCTGGTTTTATGTGATCAGATTCCCCAGATTTGTTACCCAGTTTCAGAGTGGTGAATTCAGCCATAACAGGGGTTGATGGTCTTATGTGTCTGTTGTAGTTCCAGACCTTCAAAATCATCTTGAATGTGTTGTGTTTTACACATATCACCCATCTACATATTGAAAACTAGAATCTACACTGCTTCTTTGTCTAGCATCTCATCACTGTGTGAAAGTGAGTAGAGTTGATGTTGTTTTGCACTATCAGTAGTCATAGCATAGGTTTCCTACATACCCCCCTGCAGACCACCCCCTGCCCACTCCACTGCAGACCTCCCCACTCCACCCTGCCACATCCCCCCTCTCCCCTACCCGACATACATCCCCCTCCCCCCTCCCCTACCCTGTAGACATGCCCCATGCCTGCTGCCCCCCCACCTTGACCTTTCCCCCCCTCCACCCTACTCCTTGCCCCCTGCCCCTACCCCCTGCCCCCTCCACCCACCCCATGCCCCTTGCCCCTACCCCCTTCCCCCTTGCCCCCTGCTCTGCAGACCTCCCCCTACACCCTGCCCCCTGCCCCCTACCCCCTCCACCCTCACCCATACCCCATGCCCCCTGCACCATGCCCTGCAAACCTGCCCCATGCCCTGAAAACCAACCCCATGCCCCCCTCCACCCTACCCCCTACCCCCCTCCACCCTTCCTCGTTCCCCCTACCCCCTGCCCCCCTTCACCCACACCCTTCCCCCTACCCCCTGCCTCCCTGCTCTGCAGAACACACCCCTCTTTGCCCCCTCCAACCACCCCCTTCCCCTACCCCTTCCACTTGGCCCCTGTTCTATAGACCTCCCCCTACCCCCTGCCCCCTACCCCCTTCCCCCTACCCCCCTCCACCCTCCCCATGCCCCCTGCCCCGAAGACTTGCCCCTGCCCCCTACCCCCTGCCCCTGCAACCCTGCCCCCTTCTGATTTTGGACCTCTATCACCTATTAATATGAGTGGAAACCCTATGAAATGAAAAAATTAAATGAAATATATCAAAAATATATTTATATATTGTTCAATACTAACACTTACCCCTTTCTAAAACTTGTTATACATACCCTGGTTATAGATTATCCATCATAATATTATTATTAATTATAATGGTTTATGAATCACGAGGTTATAATCCCATTATATAATACTCCATTTGATCCTAATTATACCCCCAATTATTGAACTCTTTTGCCTCATTTAGTTAGAACCAAAACTTTTGACTGGTTAAGACCCCCGGTGTTGAGCCTCTTCAATAACTGGTACCCCTATTCACAAGGTCATTCTTCTTATCTTGATCAATTATATGATGAATTGATGATCTTCTTCAATGAGATTTCTTTATTTGATTTTCTAATGTACAACTTCAAATACATTAAAAAAAACAAACCTTTTATGTAGACTTTTCTTAATAATTTTAATCACTTGTGTATGATCAATCAGGTAAGGGAAACCATGATCAAAAAAATATTATTTCTTCTCCTGATGTTTTAGCCTCACTTAATCACTAAATTCTCATGTGTGAAATATTATGATACTACACCCAGATTAGTCACCAAAAACTGCACAATAATTATGAAAAATATATCACATGGTCGTTTCTCAAACCACATTAACGTAAGAAACAATGAACCCCCATTTAATTTAATACATTTAGATAAAAAAATAATAATATACTCACTTATAATGAATGAATTATTTTCATTTAAATGAAAAAAACCCATTCATGAATATTATTTTATGTATTTTATTTCTTGTACTCTTCACCTAACTCACTGCTTAACAATAACATCACTATTTCACTCCATCCTGAAAACTTCAGAATTTATACTGTTACATTTAATCTGATTAATTTATTTTAACATTTAGGTATAGAATAATAGAATACATGATGTCTCTTCTTTCCCACTCTCACACAACTATGCTTTCACTTATATACCTCACGTAATTGATGTATATGTGGAAACTAATTCATGTCCCTCCTGAAATATAGTGTGGATCATACACTTGATTGTGTAATCAAACCATGATAATGAAAACATGAATGTATAGAAATAATATTTATGAATTCATAGAAACCATACAAAAATATTGACCTTTCTTGTTTTCCCTATTTCACTCTCAGCTCTACCAAATTATCTCTTGGATATTCTTACAGTTTTTACCCAAGAAACGAGCATGTTGGGGTATTTATGGAGAATAATCCACCGAATTATCCCCACCACATATGTGCACCGCCTATAATATATATGAACCACTCCACATAAATCTTTTCAATTACGAATGACACCATCTTTGTAAAACAAATCTCACTGCCACCATTTTCTATTCACTATTTATAATAATAAAATACACCACTAACTTCAGTTTATTAATTTGTGGAATCTTACAACCATATTCTTGACCTCACAGGATTTTATGAGATGAATTTGATCACTAATAATTATGACATGAAGAACTGTGTATTGAAGCATCATCGATAAAGCTTAAGGAAGAATACAACTTCTTAACTTGACCAGATAGCTAAAATAAAACATATCAAATAGATGGATTTATATATGAAACATTTTAAGTGGATGGAAATTCTTCCACATAGAACTTTTCCAAACTCAATAATACGCTCGTACTGCTACTCATTAGTAATACATAGGTGTGTCTCCCTGCAGTCAATCTGGCATTGGGGTTGACAGGGGAGTCCCGTCATCAAAACTAATATATCTATTCAAGAACCTTTGAATATTACCTTATTAATTCGGCCAGGGGAGTCCTTCCATCAAAAATATGAAAGTCCTCGTCATTGCTAACCAATTATTGTACGGTTAGAAATTTTTTTATCTTGATATCATACAATGGTTTGTAATAAAATACACCTACCCCATATCATGAAAAAGCTAGCGTAGGTGTTCCTATTGGCCAAATAACTCCTCCAAGGGAGTCTTAGTAATCAGGTCATGGATTTTATGCCAGATATGCCTTCATGATACATGGGTTTCTGTAACCACTAGGGTGGGTATTCCAAAAGTAGGAATGATTATCTAAGAAGATGAAGAAGCAAGAGAATAAGTTTTATGTTCCCTCCTCACAATTGAAACATCTTCCATCAATGATATTAAGGGGCCATCCCCCCAAAAAATGCTTCCCAATAATGGGATGTTCATAAATATGATGATAACACTTCCATTGTGGCTCAACTAAGTCCTGAGTAAACTCCATTGCTACTACAGATAAGGGGTTCGGTGAAGCACAAGTCTTGTCTACCTAATGGATCGGTAGATTCAATAAACCACCTAGATAATATTCCACCCAAACATGGGAAAATTCATAAGAAATGAAGACTAGTGAATCGACCAGTGGAAGAATAATCTTAAAATTTTTTTCTTCACATGAAAATATAAGAAGAATTTGTTGGATAAGTCTAGGATGTTATTTGACTCTCATGGTATCTTAAAGGAGAGGAGAAACTCTCTGAATGCAAACAAACTAGAGAGAAAACTGATAGAAGAGAAATGAATTTTATATAGTTATCTCTTCTAAGGAATTGTAAGAACCCTATCCTATAGATAAAATAATGTATGACCTCTAATCCAGAGATCCACTTCCATTATCAAAAATTATTCCAGATGGTGCAGGATAGGGCATGAAGTTGAAATGATAATGTTGTATCAATATTACAATAACCCCATAAAGACCTAGTGGAATCACCCCAAGCCTTGAAACATTCAACATCATAGAATAGATCAAATCATTGAGGATTAATTTAGTGTTATGATATTTTTAAAACTGGAAATGCTCTCTTATCTATCCAAATAAGAACTGGAAGGGTCCTCTAATCCAGTAAGGGATGTTTCCATACCTAATATGAATGTGGAGTTGATAAAGGAATCTAAGATTCATCATTACTTGATTAATAAGGCACCCATATCCCTATCGTAATACCATCACCAACCTGATTACATGTATTCCCAATAATGTGTCCCCATGTAGGAAAATCCATCTATTCAAAAACATGGTTATAAACCCCTCCAGCGGAAGGCTTAGGGATACCTCTAGTCTCAGTCATTAGCCCCATGTGGTATACTCCCTAGCTTTATGGATGGACCAATAAAATCTTGTTCTATCCTCAACCTATTAGGAAGAGAATAGATGAGGGCGTATAACAGTTGGTTGAGACCTATTGTGGTAGAGAAATATATTAATCCAATAATTAAAAGAAACAAGTGACTGTAGGTTCAGATCATTCCTTAACATATCCTTAACAATGGTGAGAACATACCTTTCCAATACCAAATCTCGTGAGGTGTCATCCCAAACATCATTAATTGGAAGATTTTCTATATACATCTCCAATAGAGGAGGTATTCCACCCAATCAATAAAAATACCAAACATCAATCCCTACTTTTTCATGGAATAAAAGGAATGAATTAGTTCTTCGAGACCAAAGGATAATTATCTATTTATGTTTTTAATGATGATACATGATGAAATGAGAAGTGCATACTACATAATAAAGATAGACAACAAGTAACTTGTCAAAGAATTATGATCATATCTTACTAAACTAAAAAGGTCATCCACATTCATTAGAGAAATTACCTCTAGGTCATAATTCCAACTTAGAGATCCAACCACTTGTAAGAGAATTCAAGGAGGAGATGGGTGTGCTCAAATAAATTTGATCAATTGGTTTGTGGAAAATATTAAAACCTTCTAGATCTAGAGGTGAGTTAACCAACATGTAGGATAACCCATGGAGGGGTGGTACAAAAAATGAGTGTTTAGAAATCGTTGTTTGAATAAAATCAAGGGGATATGACAGTCAGTAAGATGAAAGATTATAACCATATGAAGGAGTGTAAACATCATCCAGTATACCGAATCCATTCAAATAAATTCAATGTAATAGGGGATATATCTTAAGTTCACGATGTATAACCCCTTTATAATCCTTTTTGGCAGAGAAAACATCATAATGAGGGTTGAAATTTGATTCCCAGTAATCATATTAATATGTATGGTTACGTTGGAAGATTTCTATGAATTGGAATGCATCTATATGAACACAAGAAACACATATATTTTATTATTGATAATTCTTATATCACCATCATTGTGTATGGTTCCCTTATATGTTCAACATCATCACATCAATATGCCTTCAATTTCTACTCATACTCTACCCATTTCTTCTATAAATACAAGACAATGGGAGATCTGCATAACCATCACATGAAATTAAAATCACTATATAACCTTAAAATAAGAACATTGATGAAATAATATAGTATAAACTACCTGTGTGGATTGGAAGCTAGGAGGAGGGAACCGCGGTGAAAGGTTGTCAAAGATGAGTGTGCCACGGTGAGAGAGATCTCCAGGGAGGTGGGTGTCATTGTGAGAGAAGTTGTCGGGAGGAGGGCATCGCAGTGAGAGAGTTCGTTGGAGAGGAGGGAACCGCAGTGAGGAGAGGACGGGGAGGAGAGGTCGGGAAGGAGAAGTCGTCGGGGAGGAGGGCGCCACGGGGAGGAGAAAACATCAGGGAGGAGAATTCATCGGGAGAGTAGGGCACCACGGTCAGGCGAGGTCGGGGAGGATGGTGACATGTTCAGGTGAGGTTGGGGAGTAGAACTCATCGGGAGGAGAAGAAGTCGGAGGAGCGAGATAGTCGTGAATCGGGGTACCTCGATACCAAATAGGAAAACAAACCATATAGCCACGGTTACTAAGTTAAACCATGGAAATTTGAAATATATATCCATGGACCTATAAAACTGTGGCTATAGGTCCATGGATATAGCTTTACTTTCTAGTAATGGAACTCCCTTCACTTATAAAAGGACCCTTCCTCTCCCTTTCTTATAAACCCACTTTTTGTAATTTTTCTCTCTCAAAATATACCCAAATCACGTCCCAAATCCCTTATACATGGTCTATATGTTCGTTTATCATTAAAATTCTAACCCAAGAAGTCTTATGGAGAGATCCAAAGGAGGATACCCAAGAAATATGTAATCATCTTAACCGGGTTCATTCAAGTTTCATTATTCTTCAACCTCCTCATAATATTCAAGAAACATGTTATCAAAATAAAATAAGTATAATTATTTTATTAAAATATTATTATGTTGATAGAAAAACCACCATGTTCCTCCATTCCATCCATTGTGAAATGAAAATGTTGCTCATGCGTACGTGCAGACTACCGCCTCCATGAACGATATATTTCATTTTTCACTACTTACTTGCATGGATAGTTATAAAATATGAATTTATTATCTATATATGTTATTTTATAAACAATAATGATTCTATAAAGATAAATTTTTATATATATTCTTTCTCAAATAGTCATTATAAAATTAAAACATCATTCTTGTGTACGTGTGGACTACTACCTACACAAACGCCCTATATCATTTCCCACCGATACCTTAAATAGATGGTTCTAAAATTGAATTTAATGTATAAATATGACATGTATAATGTGATAAATTTTATTTGAAATATATATTATCATTATAAAAAAACGTTTTCTTAATTATTCAACTATTATAACATGTTCTAGTTTTGGTCATTTTATGACCTATATGAACATTATTATAATATTTATGTCATGAATGATTAAGGAATGTTATGTAAAAGTAATATTATGTAATAATTATTATGTTATGATTTTCTAAAAATTATATAATGTTAATATAGATATATATATAAATATATATATATATTAGTAAAACAAATTCTTCCTACGAAAATAGAACTTTAATAAAATTGAATATTTTCCATGTAAATCATCATCATAGGTTTCATGGAATATCCATGGGAATCCATAATCTTATAAAAACATATAAATATAATAATAATAATTAATATTTTATAGGTGATAAAACCAATATAAATTTCTATAGACTTAATCCTTTGAATCAAAACTTTTATGGGAAACATGATAGTTAACACATAAACATTGATTTTGACAAACAATTATTAAAAAATAGATAATAAGAAATTATAAGGTAATTTAATATACTAAGAAAATATAAAAATGGATTTGATATAAATTTATAATAAGTCTATATTTATTATAAAGAATATTAGATTGGTTCTAACCAATTATAGGTCCAAGTTAAGGGTTTATTTTACAATCTCACTTTTTATCAAGATTGTTTATGTTTTAATTTTCATTGAGGGAATTATATGTAGTTTATCTTCATAAGCCCATTTTTTTATAGTAATGTTATTTTTTATTTTTTAAATTATTATTTCCATTTATCCTTTCATTGGTACTCAAAAACACCAAAATCATGTTTATAAAAAAAAATATAGACTTATTTCTCCATTTTTGGTCAGTAAACTTTCTCGCACGTATCTATATTCCCTACATTTTATCAAGAATGCTCTTATATACATATAAATTATTGTTAAAGTTAATTTCCAATTAAAATTAAATTTTGTTACAAGTCTTTTTAGAAGGAATATTTTTATCATTTTCCATACGAGTCAATTTTGACATTTTTTACAAAAGTGGTAAAAGACTATATTTTTTAATGTTTACCACATGATCAATTTTTCCCACCATCATAACCATTTTCCTTAATTAGAAATACATTCCAATTTACAATGGGATTTCAATAAATATTATATTTTTATTTTTCTGTAAATATATTTATTAAAAGTTACCAAGAGAAAACGATATTTCTTCTAGTTTTCAAATAAATATTCAAATTCATTTTAAAGGAGATTTTATCTGTGTAAAAATCAATTAATTTTTTTCTAATAAACAATAGATATTATCTAATTATACCATCAATATTATTTTTATGGATGTACTATGATCAATTAATTACATTAATTGATTTGGGAAAATATTAACATTTTGTAAGTTAGTTTTCCAATACATATGTTTATTAGTTACAAAGGCATGTTTATTATTTATTGTATTGATTATTTATTCTTTTAATATAATGGACGGATTTTGATTATTAAGTGATGGGTGGGAACAATAATTATATATCCCTTTGAATCATCAATAGGTCTCATGAGATAGAATATCCAAGGTATTTAGTATATGTCTTAATTATATATGTATGATTCCTTAGTATGAGGCCTTGATAGTAAGATTAAGATATATGGAATTATGAATTCTATTAGTATGAATCTATTTATTTTCTTCCAAGTGATTATGTATGTTCTTATGTCATCGATGGATATATTCATCTTTTATGATATTAGTAATATAGAACATTCAATTTTTATTTATCTTTTACATGTTATTCATGCCTTGGTTAATCTATGATAGTTTTCACTATATTATTTCCCTTACTAAGATCTCTATATCACTGTTTTATTTAAATTATTATACCTAGAGTAACCATGTGCGAACACTGAATGATTTTTTGGATATATGAGAATAAATAAGAATGTTCTCACTAAATTTTAAGTCATATTTTATGATTTAAAATGTAATATGAGAATCATGTATGTATCTACTCTCCTAATAATACTCGATGGTTTGATCCTATCTGATTCAATATCTTGTATTTTTAACTAATGTAATATAAAAAAACTAGATATGGGCTACTAGAGTTGGGGTAATTAGAAAATTAAAAGTGTATAGTAATTCAATCTCCTCACCAACTGTAGGATACCATAGAATATAGATCATTGAGGTTAGGATTTTACAGGGCAGATATTTTTGGATTTCACTAAATCGATATGAAATAATATTTGTGGCTATGGGTGACCATTTTCAATACATAGGTAATATCATAAAAATAGATTAAATTCCCGAGTAAGAAATCATAGAAGTAAAATTTTTTAATATATGTGATATTTACTTCTTGGTCCCTTTCCCCAGATATTTTGACCATATATACATCTTGGTGTGTGTTGAATATGTTTTAAATTGTTTTTAAGACAATGAAACCAAAAAAACACTACAAAATTGGTTACCAAGTTTTTTAAAAAGAACATGTACTCCAAATTTGGGGTTTATAAGTTACCAATCAGTGGTGAGGGAACCCATTTTAATAATCACCACTTTAGTGTAGTGTTGAATAAATATGAGATCTATTTCAATATTATAAATCCATATTCATTACAAAATAGTGTACAAGTAGAGATTTAAAATATAGAGATAAATATATTCTATATATGATCCTAAGATCAAGTTAAAAAGATTTTTGAAAGAATTTTGATGTTTGTTTGAGGTATTATCAAACAGGCTATAAGAAAATATTAGGAATGTATCAATTCCCTTTTATGTTTTGTAAATCATGCCCCCTTATGGAAGAGATCAAGAATTGATAATTTTTGCAGATCAAGGCTATTAACTAGAGAGTAGAAGAATATAGAAGTAAAATATTGATGGTTCTAGATGAGTTGGAAGAGATATATATGAATAAAAATGAAAATACTAAAATATACAAGGAAAATAAATGAAAATATAATGAAAGAAAAATATAAATAAAAAAGATACAACCATTATTTGAGGAAATATTATTTAATTCGTGTTTTTGATTATTTCCAAGGAAGCTATGATTAATATATTCAGGTTCAGTAATGATTGAAAAAGTGTTCCCACACGGATCTATTTAGATTTAGATGGATTAATTAACACCATTTAAAGTTAATGGACATCATATAAATCTATACATAAACAAATATCATGTGGGGAGTTTCCTTTAAAATTAAATTAAATAAAAAGAAACCAATTTTTGTCTTTCAACTTGAAATAAATTGTTGGTTGGGAGAAAACCCAAGAATTTTTTAGTTTTAGTTAAGAACGTTTTGTTTTTACTCATATATTATATGTCTTTATGATCGTAGAGATGGTCTTTGAGGCTCTAAACTATTCTCTTTGGACTCCACATTGGGAATATTAATCCACATTGAAAAGGGATAAAGAGTTTTACTGAGGTAGTGGGGATACTGGTAGTATGGAGAGATGAAAATTTATAATATACAATGGGAATCATGTGATAAAATTTCTACTATTATATAAGGGGAAAGTAGTAAATTTTGTGGTTTCAATAGTATAGTGAAATAATTAAATTGTAGATATGTGCTACACATTATATGAAAACATTTGGATACTATAAAGATTTTGTTATAGTTACATCATAGAATGGTAACCACACCGTGAACCATCAAAAAACTAAAAAACATAAAATTAAAATCCCCAAAAGTGATCCACATACTCCTAATAAAACTATATAAGTAAAATTAATGTTTTAGTCTTAATGGTTATTCCAAGAACATTATAGAGAATGTCATGTATATAGTCCACAATCCGGTTGGGGGGATTCGAAAATTATATAATATGGAAAATTTGGAACATCCAAACCTTATATAAAGTACCACACCACAAGTAGAATTTATAAAGGATTGGTCCATAAGGAGGTCATGTTGCAATAAAGTGTTACATGGAATAGTACTTGAGATTATTGGAATTGTAAAAATGTGTGGCATTCCTTCATGCTGCTATATTTAAGGCGAATTTGTAATGAATTACACGGATATAATTATATGTCTAAAACCCATAATTTTCATCATAAACTCTAGAATTCTCTATATTAGAGCTCTCATATCTTTCTATCTCAAGATTCTTCATCTGATACAGCTAAAATCAGTCTTTGTAAGTTAATAATCAAGCATATAATTCAATCTTTTCCTTCCATATACAAGGATATTCATCTCTATTTAACTTCTATTTTATCTCAATCATGACCCCATCAATTATTTTACCAAAAATCACTCCATTTCCCAATTGAACACCATATAACCTTTATAAAAATATTTCCCCATCCTTTTCACCCATTCTCATCCTCCCATTATATTGTTCATGAAGCCTATTACCACTTTTTCTAATCACAACATGCCTTCATCCTCACCCACAACCAAAAATCATAAAATATATTCATATTAAATTTAAGATCTCCCTCATACCAAAACTATAACACATAAAAAAATTCAAACCTCCTCCAAAGACCAAATTCATAACCAAATATAAATTTACATTATCCAAAGTGACTAACTTAAAACATGAGGAAGAATCAAAACCATTCCTCTAATCCTACCCAAAAACTCACACCTATTCCATCCCCATTTTCACCCCCATAAACCATCCCATCCTCAAACTAAATCCCATGACCATTGATTTTCCCCACTAAAACAAGATACCCGGTCCTACCACCATTATTTCAAAATGTTTAATAATGATTCCCACTTCATGTGTTATGATAAATTATAATGTAAACCCTTATTACATAACAAAATTCAGGATATACAAGTTATATAGATAATTTGAATAGAATTAAATATCCAAGAGACCCTATAAGTAATGTATCTTGAGAGAATAATTTAGCTGACAAATCAAATATATAAAAAATTCATTTTGGAGTTCATATAAACTTAGGAGTTGTGAATGGATTTTACATTATTTTGGTTGGGCTAGAAGGAGTGTAAACTGACACTTATTGAGTTCAAATTTAGCCTGGGAATTTACATTACTATGTTTTTGGGCACACAAGTATGTGCATCATTGAATAATCAACCTATTAGGGATAATATGTTAGATATGTGGTAGTTTTTTTTGAAATTTCCCACACATTCAAACAAGATACTGAAAATATGAAAAGTACTCAACTGATGATAGAACTTCTTTAGGTTATTTACCAATATATCTCCCATTCCAGGATGAAAAAGGCTAAATCCTAAGTAACAGTACGAAAAAATGATGTCAAAATTTTTTACTCCATTTATGGAATAAAACATATTATTATAGACTATTGGTTTTTTCAATTTTTTGGGATAGAGAAATAAGAATAATGGAACCCTCATAGATGGGAACTTTATCACCCACTATTCCATACATTTAAATATTTTTGTTTTGTGATGATTCTATACCTCTATTGGTAAGATCAAATTGAATTATATATATTTACAGGACAATATGGTCATATTGAGAAAGAATGGTGATCATTATGTATGGTCCAATGAATATGTAATCGATTATACTATAGTAAAGGGATAGGATAGCTTATATCATTCCAATTATCACCCAGGTGCTAACTATATACACTCAATTCCAAACAAAATTAATCCATAATCCTAATCTATTTCATGGTAGGAGTGGTACAAATATTTTAGTATTGGATTTTTTATTAATAATTCATTTCCGCATCTATGAAGGGATGGGACTTGATTTCTTGGATCCACCAATACCACTATAGACCTCATACCCAGTGACTCGCCTATCTCAACCTACCCAACCCCCATTATCCACTTTTATGTATACACCCATCATTGAACCTTCCATAAACTTGGTATGGTCAAACCAAATGAGTTCTTGGTCCATGTTATTTGAATCTATATATTAGTGGACCCCTCATTAGGAGCCAACACCAACATCCCTATTTGCAACTATTGATCATTCTTCCCACTACCATTTAGATCTTGACACATATAGAAAGGTCAAGTGTGAAATTCCTAATGAATCCACTAATATACTATTCATATACTTGATCACTGTTAATATATCTTCCCTCTTTATCAAAATGATACCACATTCCCTAATGATGAAACCTACTACATATACGATGGAAACTTCTATTACAACACCTTAAAAACTAATTTATGAGAAACTTGATGGAGATCCTAAGGAGTAAATTGAAGAGTACTATGACTTTCTACTCATTTATTTTTATCTTTTTAGGTCGTTATTTTTAGTTTTTGTCATTTTTTATTGTTCCATGTAATTGATAACGACTTTATTATGTATCTTTTATTGGATTCACTTCCTATTATACATGGAAAATTTAGTGAATAGAAATCCTATTCTAATACTTAATTTTACAAATAATTTTTGATCTCACTATGCTTTGAGTATAGGATTCAATTTCTCTTAATCTCTATCATGGAATCGGGTAAGGATTTTACTTCTAAAAACACCATCCTAGGATCTAAAAACAAAGGTTGTATTTTTTAGGGAAGAAATTATATTCTTTCTAATATTTTGGATTATTATTTTAGTTCTTTACACTTTAAATCTGAAGTAACTATTTCCCCTTATTTTATACAATTATAAATATGTAAAATTTAAGTGTAGGGGTGTTATACTTGGCCTCATTTTAAGTTTTCACTTAATTGATTTAGGATACATCATTAATTATAAGAAATATTTCAACATGTTGAAAAATGATTATTAATCATAAACATTTATGATAAAGAAATATGTGTAAATTTTGAAAGTTAGAGGCTCATTATAGTTTTGATGTTATTTTAATGTGATTGTGGATATTATTTTAAATTCATGATTTTGATTCTTAGATATTTTAAATTAGTAAAATAATTTTTAGTTTTCATTACATGACTTGGTTTAATGATATTTTTACAATTATAATTCTCAATAGGTTCTATATGACTTTTTAAAATATTCATCCATGGGCCTTCTTTCTGAAGAGATTGTTAGGATATACAAAACTATTGGCACTTACTTATTTTTATTTTTAATGATTATTTATTTTGAACTATATTAATATTATTGAGGCTATAGATTGATTTATATTTTATACAATTTGATCTTAACACCTATCATTATATTTGATCATTTGAAAATCATTATAGACCGTGAAATTCCTTTATATTACATCAATATTACAATAAAATTTATCCTTCACACCCTATTTCTTTGGTATAAATTCATGGTTACAATTTATCTTCAGTAAGGGTTTGGGTAATTTAATTTGGCTATTAGAATCCATATACTAGAGTGAAAAAAGTAAATTTGTTCTTTGAATTATTTTGGTAAAAGTTACAAAACTGATATGTTATTTTTATATATTTAATCATTTATATTTTAAAGAAAATGATATTGAAATAATCAAAAAATTGAGAAAATTGGATACCATGGATTCAATAGAGATTATAAACACTTTACCCCTTCCTATACAAACAATTATGAATAGTATTAATATGATATAGATAGTGGAGATTAAGGTTCTAGTTGGTTTTTCATCCAGGGGTAAAAAATGTTTTCTTGCACCCATTCCATTAAAATAAAATAAGACAGGAGAAAAATTCTAAGGCAAAGAAAGGGAGGATAGATTCAACACTGTTTCGAATGTTTATATTATGATCTACTAAGGACGATGGAAAGTGGTAATGACATGTTTTGAAGGGAAATTTGAGTAGAAATATTACTTCATTGAGTCAAATTGACTACAATTCATTGTACATTATGATATTAGACTCATTTTTCAACCATGAGTCTATCTCTCGCGTTATTACCCACCTACCCATAGCCTCCAATTCTATAGAGCTGGAATGAAAAGTCCTTATGATTATTGTATCTTCACTTCTAGGTATATATTTAGATAAATTAAAAGCTTATGGATAGAATTAATATACAATATATTTATAATAACTCTAATTAAAATATCTTGAATGATGAGTGAAATGAATTTCTAGTAAGGTAAGTCATAAGTGGCTTTAATATTAATGATAAATAAAATAATATGAATTAAATAGGGAACAAATATAGAATTGAAAATATAAATGAGTCGTGATTAGAACACTTTGAGTTCAATGAGTTTTAGGTTTTCAGAATCCAAATAAATTATTTAATGTTTATTAGTATACTATTTTGAATTTTCTACTTGTTAGAGTTTGGGTTCTTATTGATTTTATGTTGAGGTTTGTCTTCGGGATAAGAACATATTTATGTATGGGGTATTTTGACGTATATAATTTTTATTGACATATTTATAATTGAGTTAATTAAATAATTTTTCATCATTTCTCATTAATATTTATTTTTTATTTATGGTAGGAAAGTTATTTATTTTTGAATTAAAGGAGATTTGATGAATTTTCTATAACATTGTAAAAAAACCAAGAACCTAAATTTAGAAAAGGAAAATAGTGTGTAATGATTTAATTCATGGGAATAAAATGGATTTTTGTTGAAATTCCTAGGCCATGGTACCCTGTATATTTGAGTTCTTTTCCCAAAAATATTTTTTTAAATATAATGTCTTATTAAAATATAAGTTTTTGACTTGGCCTTAAAATAGGGTGAATGATGTGTGAAAACCATTCATGCCACTACTAAGGCTGTCATTCCCTATCACAACTAAACTTGAGATGCATATGTTTTTCTTCTTTTAGCTTCAAAGAGATGTAACAACATGGTATTTCAGGGTAAATTTTATTCAGATAAACAATACGGCCAATATCATGCTCTACATGTAACACCAAACTAAAAAACCATGATATGTTTAGATAATTAAAAACCATTCCATTGGATTAGTGTGAATTAACAGTATTATCTACCTTATGATATATTTATATAATTAAAATAATTTTTACAATTAATATTAATTGAATTCAATAGATAAAATGACAAATATGAATACTTTATGCTTAGATGTGTATTTTTATTAATTTTTTATTTTTAAGAGATATGAATTTTTATTTCAAGAAACATGTGATTAAGTAAGATAAAATATATTTGATATAAATAATTGGTTATTAATAAAATAAATAGTAAATTATAGTAAATATGAATGAGAATGGTTTATATTCTAAAAAAGTTATTTTCCTATACCAGAGCTCATCATTATATCACAATTTTTTTAATGTTAAATTCCTAAATTTTAGAATTTGAAATCGAAAAAATGAAAATTATTTTAGTATTAATCATATTAGTATTTTCTTAAGATTTTTTTTTATTTTACTAAAATGATTTATTTTTAGGTGAATACTGTAAAATGTCATTTTTATAAATAACATGACTTTTATAATATTATTATTATATAATTATGAATTATAATTTATAGAAAAAACTTCTATGATCAAATATGTATTTTATATGTGAATTTATAATTTTAAAAATGTTTTTTGATTTACAAACCCATATGTTTCATTTTATATCTTAAGTTATATTTTTAAAAAAAATGTTTTCAATACATTATACTTTTAGTGTTTAAAAATTAATTTTTATCCCTTTATGGAATTAGTATAATAAAATTAATTTTGAATTTTGAATCATTAGGTTAAAATTATTTAATTACCAATTTATGTTAATGCATAAAGGATAGATTAATTTTTTAAAAACTAGTTTCTTTAGTAAAAATCAAAGGGGGTAAAAGGGGTTTAACCAAGAGGGAAAGATTGTAATAATGTTAATATCATGTGTGGGAATGGGTGTTTGATGTCTATATAGACCTTATCCATCCAATTATCCATTATTTATCTTATATTTTTATCTACATTTCTTGAGAGATATATCACATTATTAAAAAGTTGTTGGTATTTAAAAAAATATCATTGATCCTCACTTATAAAAGGGGCCCCTAACTACCCCTTAAATACCACTCCTGAATTTTTTCCCTCCTTAATACATGCCATTTATTATTAACAAATAATATTATTCCTCATCCTCGAGATTATGTTCACAATATATAATCTTAATCCCACTTTTTCCATGTATTTCTCTAAGGAAAACTCAAAGTTCCCAACGTGAGTAATCATTTTTTCTTAACTTCATTACATAATTTCATACAATTAAAATTTTTATTATAAAATAAATATATAATTAAATTAGTATTTTTATATAATTAATTTAATTATTCTTATTTAATATCCATTAACCACCTTTCCCCTTTTCCATTAATGAAAACAAAAATGACATTCATGTATTTGTGCTGATTATCACCTCTATAAAGCATCATGTTTCATTTTACATAACCATATTACAAAATTTTTCTTCATGTAAAATATAATAAATAATTAGTATATTTATAAAACATTTTATATTGTTAAATGGTAGAAAATATTATCAATTTCTTTCATTCTAGGGAAAACAAAATCATGAACCATTCATACGTGTCGACTACCAACTACGTAGAAGGATTGATTTAAATTCTTATTTTTATTACCACCTTACATGGTTGGTAATGAGATTGAGTTTTATGGATAAATATTATTTTTATGATACCATTAAGGTTATGGTATGATATATAATGGATCCTATTAATTATATGATCAAGAAAATATCATCATTAATTCAATTGTTTAAAATAAGAAAGCTAAGATGAAAATGTTTTTACTCATAATATATGATATTTTCATGTCCATAAATTCATCTTATAATTCCTTAAAATATTGATTATATCACCATAATAATACAAAATAATATATTTATTCTTATTTTAATGTTATATTGCAACTAAATCACTTCATAATCATCCATTAATTATGGAATGTTCTTATTTGGTTTGGTTTAATCACCTACTTGAAAAATGTACTAAATTTATATCATGGATAACTAAGGGAACATAATTTCTGGTAAAATATAATATAAATAAGTAAATAATGAGTGGGTTTTTATACTATAATTGTATCAAATTTATTAAACTCATTAATTAAAAAAACACATTTCGTTTGTTAATAGTCACTAAAATATGATCATCGTCGATTTCATCTTTGTTGTTAATAACCACAACTACCATCGAATGAAATTATACCTTTAATAATATCATGGAACATATATCATAGTAAATTTAATGATATATTAATGATGAAATTTCTTATAAATAATGAATATAAATGTTATTTTTACAAAACTAGTTTAAAATAATCAGGATTAGTTAAACTAGGTATTGAATAAATGTTAAACAATTAATAATAATTCATATAATTAATGAATAAATAAGAAGAATATAAATTAAAATGAATATATGTATGTTTAATTATTATGTGATTAATATAGATATGTATTTTAAATAGTAGGTTAAAGTATGTTCATGGAATTTAGGATAAGAGGTATGGGTTTTTTTTGTCTTAATTCTAATTCTTTGAGGAAAGTTACAAGTTATGTACCATGATAACTTTTTATGTTATTCTATTGATTTAGTAAACCATGAATTTTCTATACATTATTTTATTTTAATTCATGGTATATACCAATCCTAAACAAAAAAATCATCAAATGTATTTTGAGTCAACTATCACCACAATCGTATGAGTTTTTGGTAACTCGTTTTTTTCATTTAGTTATGATAATTATCTTGAAATTATTTCATGTAAATTGGATAAATTATGACATTTTATTATATTATGTGGTAATTTCTCATATTTTACATGTTTTCCACATAAAACCCTTTTAAAATATTTAGTTCTTCATAGAGTTCATTGTAAGTAAATCATATTGATAGACCAAATCTTCTTTATATGAGTTTTAAATTTTTATCTTGAACATTTTTATTTCATACTTGGTTTATCAAAAAATAATTTTACATTTTATGGTAATTTATATCTTTAGATATAAATTTAATACATAAAACATTATATCCTTTTTATGGATCAATTATTATAGCTTAATTTTAAAAGTAACATTTTTCAAAATATTTCACTTCACCTTTTCAAAATTTACTTTTGAATTCAATATGTAAGTATGTAGTTTACATCAATGTAAAAAATATTTTCTGAAATCTCTTTTAAGTTTTCACTTCCATTTTACTTTTCATATTCAAATGGATTTACCCTCATGGGATTTATTTTCCATGATTTATACCCTAGTAAATATATATATTAATAATTTTGGGGATTAATCTTATTGTATCAAACAATTATATTCTTGATCCCTTCTCTTGTGATATTGTTCAAAGAATTCTTTCACAAGGTTGTTTTTTATCTATTTCAATATCCTTCTTAGTATTATTTTTTACACTGTGGTTATATTCTTCTAAAACCATCCACTATTTTTATATATATTTATTATTTAATTTTATTTATTATCAAACAAATGATCCATCATTACCTTTGTCTCACCAAATCATTTATTGTTATAAGCACCATTTTTATTCCAATTTCTTTCCTCTATTAACACATTATATTTCCTTCCTTTGATTAAAGGGTGTGGAAATAGATTCTATAATGACCCAAAGTTTTATCTACAGAAATTCCATTATTATAAATATTTCATATGGTATAAAAACATATAGAACAAAATAAAATCTTTGAAAATGATGAATGAATTAAATAAAATGAATATCTAGAAGATAAGGAACCTATACATATGAAATAGTAACGTGACATTTGGAGTAGTAATGTGACCCTTATGAATAGTAAACCTTCCAATTAAATAGTAACCACACAAATGAAATTATAAATAAAATTTATCTACATTATAATTGACAACATTATATAATTATATCATAGTATGGGGAAATAAATATTTTAAAAATCATTAATTAAGTGTTGGTATTTTTTATGGCATAAATATTTAATTACAATTCAATAAATAATTTTATAATTTAAAAGAAAATTTATTTTCATAAAATTTATTCATAAATAATTATTTTTATGTCTTATAATTATAATTTAATTTTAGGAGACCTTGGTTAATTTTTCAAGGTGATATAAAATCAGAAATAATGTAAAAATCTGCATTTTTAGAGTAAATTATATTTTTAAATAAAAATTAATTTTCTCATATTTAGAAAATTATTTTCATAAAATTATTTTCATTTTTAAATTCTATATATCAAAAAAAATGATGAATTTTTGGGATTTTTCTGAAATACTTGAATTTTTGTGAATAGTATAATACGATATTTTTAGGAATATATACATTATAAGTTAAATAAACTATTAGTTGAGTCATTCCTGATGTAAAAACAATAGGTTAGAACTCATATGATCTAATTACTATATTTATTCTCATGAAGCAACACTATTTATTATCTTGGTAAAAATAATAATATAATGAGTAAAATAATGAGAAAACACCCCTCTCAGTCATTATAAATACCACCCCTCACAACCTCTTCTCCTCACACCTCAAAATACTTGAACCTTATCAAAATTATATCCAATATTCTACCTAAACAACTCCCCCTTGTTAAATACATTTTTTTCTTAACAAAGGATCAAAACCAATCCCTTAAGGAGGTTCTCAAGAAGAAGGAATCATGAGGTAAAACCCTCTATCGTTTTCTTTCAATTTATTTTCAAGTTCCCTTATTTTATTTCTCTCTCCACACCTACCCTCATAAAAATGTAATTAAAACTATATTATCTTAAATATTTGGTAATTTTATCATGTTTATGGAATAATTCTTCCTCAAATCTCATCTCCTCTCTCTTTTATTTTAAGAATGAAAATATTATCTATGAGGTGCTGATATACCACCTTTATGGATGACGTGAATTCATATCTCAATTCCACCTTCATGGCAGGACATGAAACCATTATTATGGTTTAAAAAGATTATAATACATGTATTATATTATTTTTAGTGTTCTGTAATCATTTTATAAACATGATATTAAACAAAATGATTTTTTTGTGATCGAAATCTGCCAAAATAAACCCAAATGATTATCATTGACTATTTATCTCAATATTCATCCTCATGTAGTGAAACTAAATCATTATTAAGACCAATTTAACATATTTAAGATTATTAATAACATATTTGTTCAATTCTTGATAATTATCCCCACTTTACTTGATCTTATGTACATGTATACAAGTAAATCGATCATGAAAACCAAGGAAAACCAACGCTCCAAAATGATGATATTGAATCTCTTAACCCATAAAAAGGGACACAAATGAACATAATAATGTTAAACTAAATAAAATATATTTATAAAAGGTTCTTCAATTATTAATTAATGAATTCAGTTTTATTATTCAGGACATTAAGATCAAGTGAAAAAATCAGTTCGGACCTATGGTTTTGGATTCTACCTAAACCTCCATTATTCTTTCAGATTACTCTTTATCTTTTTTTACCCAACTGAAATTATCTTTTATTTTTTTATAAATATTTGAAATGATTTATATATATTCCAAAATCATGTATCAATAATCGTTCATCCTTTTTTTTGGGATAACACTACTAGAAATCATGCTTTTCCCAAAAGTTGTATACCAATGGTTCTTTTGAACCATTGGTATAAGTGATCTTTACCAACAATTTATGAAAACTATTGGTAAAGATGTTTAAAAATTGAGTTTCCCCAATGGTTTGATGAAACCGTTGGGAAATATGGGTAAAAAATTAGTTTTCCCAATGGTTTGATGAAACCGTTGGGAAAGATGGGAAAAAACTGGGTTTTCCCAACAGTTTTTAAAAACTTTTGTGAAAAAGATTCCCCAAATTCGCCAATTCTAGAAAGCCCCCTCCCCACGATTCAAGATGCATTGAAAAACTCTCCCAGAAGCGATTCCGACTCGGAGAAGACCTTGAGAAGCCCCAACACAGGTGCACCTCTTCCATCAGATCAGCTGTCAGGTTAGAATCCTTCCACCTTTTCTCAAGGATATCCTCCCACCTCTTCTCAAGGATATCCTCATATTCTCAAGGATATCATTATTCACAATTTCTATGGTCATTGGAATATTTTATGATTCACTACTCCATGAATTGTGTACTCAAATCACTACATCGGTGTACACATTTCCCAATTAATTTTTTCATTACACATATAAATTTGTAAGGGCATAGTGTCTCTTTATTGTGTTCTAATTTTGACGATTCATAGTTTTTTTAATCTCAATGCTTCAAATATTACTGCTTCATGTATATGAAATCATAAGAAACTGTCTGTAATATTTATTCATAATATTTCATGAAAATAACTCCTTTCATTAAGATCATGTCAAACATGAAGATGTTGTTCATCTTTATTTTTGTACACTCTGTGTATTACCTAACAAGTATGTATCATGTTTCTATCAAAATCTACATATATATAAAATGAAACACTGGTCACTTATCCTTTTCACAATAGAACATATGGATTATCTTCTTTAACTTTTCAAAATAGTATGTGGTCCCTAATTATTCTCCACAGAAGAAATAAGAAATACATAACCGTACAATCCAATGTAGTTTATGAATAAAATAACTACAAAGGGAACTCTCGGTGCGACCGCTCCTTTTCCCATGTAGTACTTCATCCTTCTTTATGAAACTAATTCACAGAATGTCAAATTCTCAATATTAGTGAATATTAGTTTTCCTAATATTACCATTAATCATTCTACCTTCAACATCATACATGAGTTATTCAATCACATTTTTAAAAAACAATGACCATTTTTACTGATTTGGGGTTCTTCAATATTCTTGGTAAAATCAGAATAACATATGTATTGAATCGTGTTTCTCAAATGGTTTCATGGATACAAGTTTATCTCGAAAAACATGACTGTGTGGTTCAAATATCATGAGGACCATAGGATTATTATTATTCACACAAATGATGTTGTTTTCTACAACAATGTGTTTTTGTTTTCACATTTGATTTGACCGAAAGGGGATATTTGTGGTCATTAATCATGGTTGTGGGTGTTTATTTAGGATATAAGATAGTATGACTTCATTTTACTTGATATGTCAAATATTATTATTGATTTATGTTCAATTTGATTATCATGGAAAAGTGAAGTTGTTTAATAAGTTATTATTAATGGTTGTAATAATGACGATATGGTATAAGGGTTCACATGGTGTGTATAAGGGTTCACATGGTGTGTATAATGGGTGACATGGTGTCTATGTGGGGTGACGGTAGGGTTTTCCAGGTGGGGTGGGGGGCTGGGTTTTCCAAGTGGGTTGTGGGGGGTAGGGGAGTCCCGGTGGGGTGGGGGGATGGGTTTTCCAAGTGGGGTGGGGGTAGGGCTGTCCAAGTGGGGTGGGGGAAGGTTTTTCCAAGTGGGGTGAGGGTAGGGTTGTCCAAGTGGGGTGGGGAGGGTGTGTAGTTGAATGAAGCACATAACTATAAACTCTCTATAAATTATGAAAGAATGAAAATTTATAGGGACATTCGTGATCATTTATTGGTGGGAAAACATAAAAAGTGTTTGATGTTTTAGTCGTTTTTTATTTGGAGTTTTTTATACTAATTTTTATTATTGATAACTATGATGGGAATTTATTTTAGTTTCTAAATCGGTTATGACTCCACCACCATGAACAATGTACGCAACCTCTACCCTTATTTAATCATTCTGTTTACATAGCCTATGCAACCTCTACCCTCATTTAATCAGTGAACACAGGTAATTAATTCAAGCCTTCATTCTCACTAGCATGTAAGAAATTGAATGATGTAATCCAACCCTCACATGATTTCATACCATAGATAGTTTCCAAAATATGGAATACGAGCTTTTGAATTCATCAGTTAACCAGGATCATATATTCCATTTCCCCCAAGATGATAGTACTAATATAACTTTTGGGTCAATTAAATATGGTTCTCATTGTACATTGTATATTATGTGTCCTTCTTGGCCAATAATCACTTTTATGATGGTGGGGTTCTTTTCACTACCCATGCTGGCATGTGTAGACATCCATAAAAATGTTAGATAAGTCACAAGTTTAATTCAGTAATGTTGTTATCATTTACATACATTATTATTAATCTCAAATTTAAAAATAAATGTTTTTTTCTACACTAAATGAAATTAAATCTTTTTACAATACATGAACAACCTATTAGTGTAGAAGCCTAAAATTTATTCATCCATGGGGTGCGCTTGACTTGGGCATGTAATTGGGTAATGAAAGGTATAGCCATAGAGGTGACAATAATGAATTATTGATCAAGAGTGAATGATTTGGGATGCCTATAACACATAATGGGTCCTGAGGCATGTTCCTCTTATAGACCTAATGAATATGAATATAAATAAATTTTAATTTAATTTATGAGTACTTGTTCTTTACATTATTTTAATAGTTCACTACATCGACTACAAACTTATTCCTTTATCATTTACTTAAATGTATTTTTATTAAAGTTCAATCCTATTGAATTGTTTATGACAAAATGACTTATATAAATTCTTTTTACAGAATGGATATCAGTTGGATGTAGGAAACCGATCAAATCTCAAGCGATTTTCAAAACAATTTAGAGATCTTTAAAGATTTTTCATTTCACAATGCTTCAGATAGTCCTTTTATACACTGCTCATGTTCCAATTGTGTTGGTAGTCATTGGTTGATCCGTGAAAGAGTCAGCTACAACATATCCAAAAATGGTTTTCAAGCAAACTACTTTGTGTAATATCATAATGGGGAGAAAATGAAATCTCAAATTGTTGATGATCGAAATGAAAGGGCTGGAATGGAGAATTTGTTACATGATCGGTTTCCGTTTATTCATCATAATGAAAAAGAAAGGATTTCGACTCAAGAAGACTTTGATATGAGGACAGCTGATGCATCTAGTGAAAATGATGAAATTGATTGGGTGAAAAAATTGAATGATGCTTCCACGACTCCAGTATATCTATAATGCGATAAAATGAAAAAAGACGGAATTTTTAATCTGATTGTTTCATGGGAAAACTATGTATGGAAATTCTAATAAGGAAATCGACTAAATTTTTACCCTCTTGAAGGATTTATTTCCAGATGATGAAGATATTCCCTCAAACCACTATATGGCATGGAAGTTAGTTGAGGAACTTGGATTTGCAAGAAACAAAATTTATGCTTTCTCGAAAGATTTCATTTTATTATTGGAGGAAAATGCTAAACAAAATGATTGTATAAAATGTGGCACATCCCAATGGAAGTCAAAATATAATGGAACACCATCCCACATTCCACAAAAAGTAATTTTGCACTTTCCATTGATCCCCAGACTCTAGAATCTTTTTATGTCTGATGAAATATCAATAAAAATGATATGGCATGATACTGAGAGAATGAAGACTAATGATGGGTTGGTTCATCCTGCAGATGGATTTTCATGGCAGATATTTGATGCTCGATATCTTGATTTTGCAGCTGAGGTGTGTAATGTGTGGTTGGATCTTTCATGCGACGATTTTAATCTATTTGGGTAGATGCTTACTTTGCACAGCACATGGCCAGTTTTTATACACATTTATAATCTTCCCCCATGGTTTTGTATGAAAAACCATTCACTTTCATGAGTATACTCATATCTGGTCATTCTGATCCCGACATTGATATTGATGTATACATGCAACCTTTAATAAAAGAGTTGAAACATCTTTGAGATGTGGGTGTGCGCACATACGATGCAAGTTCGAATGATATATTTCATATGCGTGTTGCTCTTATGTGGATGATCAATGATTTTTCAGCTTATGCGATGATTTCTGGATAGAGCACGAAGGGAAAAATGTCATGCCTAGTTTGTATGAAGAATACATGTTCCCGAAGTCTGAGACATCGCTGTAGTTTCAGTTTTATGGGACATCGATGATTCATTCCAAATGATCATCCATTTAGAATGAATCGTCGAAGATTTGATAATACCATAGAGACCGATGATCCACCTCAGCGTTTTTCTGGAACTGATGTGCTTAATGAATTGAAATATTTATGTTTCTCATTCGGGAAGGGTCAAATGAAATCTGGAAAGAGAAAGAATGTTACCACTGAAACCTATTACAATTGGAGGAAGATGAGTATCTATTTTGATTTGAATTATTATTAAACCAATTTGATACATCATTTCATATACTAAATGCATATTGAAAAGAATATCTGTGAAATGTTTCTTTCGGTTCATCTAAATGTCAAGAAGAATACAAATGTTGATTTATGATCTCGGCGTGACTTGGTGGATTGGGGCATCATACCAGAATTTCATCTTGTGCGTATCAGTAAAAATAAATGGAAAACTTCAATGTGCTTCTTATGTGATAACACCTACAGAATAAAAACCATTCCTGGATGTATTAAAGACTATTAGAGTTCCTGATTTCTATTCAAGCAACATATCTAAATGGGTCAATAGAAGAGAGTTGAAGGTAAAATCTTTGAAGAATCATGATTATCACGTTCTACTGCTTGAGTTTCATTCAATAGAAATCCGTTATCTTTTGTCCAATAATGTAAGGGTGACTTATATTCAGTTGTTCCAATTGTTTATAGATCATTGTGCTAAGAATTTGTCCAAGTATTTTTTGCAAAACATATTGACAGATGCCCCATTAATTTCTAGTGAGTTGGACAAAATATTTCATCCATCATTTTTCATATGAAAGATGCATCTGACTGTCCATTTTCCCACTAAAATACTTCTCGGAGGACCTGTTTCTTTTCGTTGGATGTATCCAACTGAAAGTAATATGTACACATTTATGTCCGAAATAGGAATCATCCCGAAGGTTCTATCATGAATGGTTACTTGGATCAAGAATGTATGGATTTTTGCTCAATGTATTTGTCTGATCTTACTAAAAGAATGAACAGACCAATGAGAAATGATGAAGAAAAGTATGTGAAAATTGAACCCAGTTTTCCATCACTTCCTCAAATAGGAGGAATTCATGGATTATATACATTGAAGACATTAATCCATGAAGAGAGAGAGATGGAACATCGCATAGTTTTGTTCAACTATGATTTGTTGGATGAATATATCATGTAACTAAAATGAATATATATATCTTACATATATATCTGTTAAACTATTCATATTTTTTATCTACAGGGAACATAAAAAATTGATAAATAGGAAGCATTGTTCATTATCTTTTAGAAAGAGAGATACTTTGCATAGAATAGAATTTTATGCTTGGTTAAAATTGAAGGTAAAAATATTACTGTTTAAAATAATTATATCAATATTTAATTAAGTTTAATAGTCATTTATATTGTAGGTATTGAGTTTTTCTGGAGACTCTGTCTCTGAGAAAAGAAGAGCTTTGGCTTTTGGTCCTAATACCGTGGTTCGTGACTATAAATCAATTGTTATCAATGGGTACATATTTATTATCACTGAACGAGAAAAGAACATGATAACACAGCATGATTGTGTTATGGTTACTGCCACAACAGATTGTTATGTCAGTGCATCAGATAGTATACCGTGATTTGAAAATGTGGGTTATTATGGATTCGTTGAGAAAATAAAAATATTGGATTATTAATCTCATGGACGAGTCAAAATGATGAAATGCCATTGGTTTGATTCGATGATGAGACATTTAACATTTATTGATGATTGTGGATTTCGAGTAATTAACATGACTCACACTCTTGCTACTGAAGAACCATATGTGTTTGCATCAATGGCTAAACAAGTTTTTTATGTCAAAATACAACTTCGACCTGAATTTGGTGTCATTGTTGAAGTAATTAGAAGACATATTTTTGATGATGATGATGATGGAATTGACACTGTCCATAGTGCCATTGGAACCAATCCATTTATTTCTTTTGATGAATCTAATGGATCATTTTTCAGTGTTGATTGTGAACCTGATGTTGTGGTTAAAAATATGTAGAATCATTCATCCATGTTCTCAATTCTTTTGGTTAACCTAGAGTTGGGTTGTTAAGGTTGGTAATATTCAAATTGATTTAGTATTGATCACAAATATGTTTTATATGACGTGAACGTTATGTGAATTTTCAATGTTTATTGGTTGCAGTTTTATTTGAATTGCATTTCCTAATTTGGAATTGAACTATATTCCATCCTAGTCAAACAATATTTCTAACTAAGTGAACATTAAAACTTGTATGATTTATTAAATCAATTCATTCTCTTCTAAAACAATTGATAGCTAAATTACCCATGAATCCCCTATTCCCTCATATATTTAGTTTTTTGGGATACCCATTAGTTTCCTTTTTCTAGTTAATTACATATTTGTTTTCAGAAGCAGGATATGCAGACAATTGAAGAGAGATGAAGGAAAAAAATTATGGAGAACAATCATCGAATGGCAGATATTGGAGTTCCACCATTAGTTCCTATAGTGAGTACTTTATTTAAAGTATATATATTTAATGAATATATAATATCATGTGATTAATGTTTTTGTAAACATTTTTGTAGGATCCTCCTATACGTCGACAGTTATTTGACGAGGAGCCTAGTACTGGTCCTAGTACTCAGGCCGGTGGTACGAGGAGGGTTCGTACCGGAGGTGGACGAGCAGCTTTGCGTACCTAACTAGACCCTGCCCCTCCCACGGACATGTCATCCTTCCCACATTCTAATCCCAGTGTGTCGTTAGGGACACACGGGATATTCAGCCCTCCCATGTTTTCGCCACCTTTTGCATCTTCTAGCCCATCATTTTCATATCCCATGATGATTCCCACTCCCCAGTCAGAATCCGGTCGTACAACTGTCCCATCTTCTTTTCGTTTTACTTCTGTCTATCCGAGATTCTATATTCCATCGTCTTCGACTCCTGTTCCACCACATGGTGTTCCATCAGTTTCTATGGATCCAGCCGCCCTCAGCGATCAGACTTGCGCATGTATATTTATAGAACCCTAACAAATATTTATAACTATATTTATTTTCATTATAACATGTTTTGATAAATTATTTGTTTTTCTTTCTTGATAGATACATATACTGACAAGAGGCGGGGGTGGGAGAGTACACAAATGCGTTCTGTGTGGAAACGCCTCACACAAGTTATGGTGGATTACAATGAAGACAACCAAATGGTTGACAAAATAGGGAAGCAATGTCGGAGTTTTGTTTTTGTGATGCTTGCCAAATACTCCGACATCATTCCCGTCATCCTGCTATCATGGAGACATTTTCGACATGAGGTCAAGGATTGAGTTTGGGAAGATATATGGGTAAAAAAATCTGTTCTATTTAATTCCATGAATTATTTTTGTATTTATATGAATTAATATTTTGATGTCAACTTCGATTTAATTTTCCCGATGGTGAGGGTGCACGACCGGAACGTCTAATGGATTTAGGCGAGCATTGGAGATCCTTCAAGAATTATTTGTATATACGATGGCATGCTAGAGTTGGCACTAAGTTAGACGTGGTACCAGTCATGGATGATTGTCCTATAGAGCAGTATAGTCAGATGATTACTCAATGGAAGACTACCCAGATTAAGGTATGAATTTCATTTGAGGTATTTATATAATAACTTCCATGTTTTTCATTAATATTATCCTTTGATTTATCGAATTTTATTTAGGAATCATCTAGAAAAAATTAAAAAAAAAATGATTCAAAAAAATACCTCCACACAGTAGGACGTACTATGATGCCTGATCATGAGAGGAAGCATGTATGACAATTGTTTATAAGTTTTCTATACGACTTAAAATTTCTTTTGTACCCTAAATTATTTAATCATTTGATAAAGTTTTCATATAACATTAGTTTTCAATGTCATTTTAGTGCCAGATACAAAGTATTGAAGGACATGTGCCTCAAGAAAAACTGTTTTGCTCGAGTAGACGGAAAAAGGATGGAAGTGCCTTCAATTAAGTGACTTAGCAGTAGATTGTAAGCTTTAATATATTGATTTTAAATTTTAATATCTATTTTTTAACTTAATAATATATTTATATTTGTAACAGGCTACTTTAGAGGCCCTTGATGATCAAGAACCAGACAATTTTGGGCCCACTGATCACTTACATCAGGTGTTGGGAGTGGATCATCCTGGTATAGTACGCTGCCGACCTAGGATAGCCCCGACAAGGTATTGGCCCTCCTCAAGTACAAGTTGTAGTTCTACTGAGCTGCAACAAGTTAGGGAATAGGTATAATAGGATGAGAAAAGGGCCATAGAGACGGCAGAACAGTCTTCTAGGGTAAACAATGCATTTATGAAATTTATTGAAGTTCTACGTCCAACACTTCCACCAGAGGCCAGCCAAGCTTTTGATGAATATATATCTTCTATACGTTCTATATATAGTTCACCATGTGGGTGTTCTAGTGGTGGTCAAGATGATTTCCAGCCTGACGATGATGATAGAGAGGAGTCTGATGCGGAAGAGGAGGGAGAGGAGAACAGTGAGGCGGATGGCGAGGGCGAGGAGGAGGGTGAGGGTGAGGAGGAGGGCGCTGAGGATGGTGAGTACAATGATGGGGACGAGAACGAGGGTGATGATGATGGTGATAATGGTGATGGTGATGTGGTACAAATTGATCTGTTACATTTTTGACTAATATTACTATGATTTTATGTTTAATCTATTCTAGTTTTTGGTTTTATCTAGACCCGTAGTATAGTATTAGAGTTGAGTTATTTTTATATATTGTCTGTTTTCATGGATTTTTCTATCTTTTAGTGGTTGTGGTGTATCTTGAGAATGTTTATAGAGTTTTGTGTGTTTGGGAACTCCTTGGACAGCCCCCCTCCTTCCTGGACCCTGGACAACCCCCCACCATCCTCCTTGGACCCCGGACAGCCCCCCAAACAGCTCCTGGGAAGCCCCCCCTACCATCCTCCATGGTACCCGGACAAACCCACAGACATCCCCCAGAGAGACCCCCAGACAACCCCCCACCCTCCCCCCTGGACCCCGGACAACCCCCCCAACCTCCTCCTTGGGCCCTGGATAGCCCCCTGAACACCCCCCCCCCCCCGGACAGCCCCCCCGCACAGCCCCCCCCCCCCCCCACCCTCACCATCTGTCCCCTGATAGCCCTCCGATAGCCCGCACCCTCCTCCGTGGACCCTGTACAACCCCGCCACCCTCCTCTCAGGACCCCCAGACATCCCCCCACCCTCCTTGATTTCACAGGTTTTTTTATTTCTATGATCATGCAATGTTATTTATTAATATTTCATTTTTTATGTCTTGAATTATATGAATGTCTTGGTAAGATTATTATCTCATTCTCATCAAATGAATGTGATGATATACATTAATTTGAATACATCTTCTTATTGTACATTCTCCATGTTATGTGAATTATGCCGTGTTTTATTTGGTTTACTTTTCAATTGTTAGGATAAGACATGGGTTACATGTAAAGGACTCATGGACGGACTCATAATTCTCAAGGAATTCAGACATGAAATTCCAGGATGTATGCGTTGGTTTCATGGTGAGGGCTACCATGATGGATTCTATTACTCATTTGTGACGTGTACAAGTCAACCCTACCTCAATCTGAGGCCCGGTGTGGATGCCACAACTCAAAGTGTCTCAAGTTTATTTGAAATGGAAAACATTTTAAGTGAAAATAACAACTAGCAAACGAAAAATAGACCAAACAGATTTGGATTATGTTGATAAATTAGCACAACGATCCATGGGTCATATGTGATGTGTATGAGTCAACCCCACCTCAATATGAGGCCTGGTGTGGTGGCACCACTCAAAGTGTCTCAGGTTAATTTGAAATAGACAACATTTTAAGTGAAAACAACAACTAGCATACAGAAAAACAACCAAATATATTTTGATTGTGTCGATACTTTAGCACAAAGATCCATGGGTCATATGTGACATGTACAAGTCAACCTCGCCTCAATTCGAGGCGTGGTGTGGCCAAAACCATTCAAATTGTCTCTCTTTTGTTTAAAATGGACTGGATTTTAAGTGAAAACAACAACTGACATACGTAAAATTGACCAAATGAATCTAGAATGTGTTGATACTTTACAACAACGTTCCATGTGTCAGATGTGTCGTGTACAAGTCAACCCTGTCTAAATCGGAGGCACAGTGTAGCCGACACCATTCAAAGTGTCTCACTTTTGTTTGAAGTGGATAACATTTTAAGTGAAAAGTAAAACTGACATACAGAAAACTGACCAAACACATTCGGTTTGTGTTGATACTTGTGAAAATTATCCATGGGTCATTTATGACGTGTATGAGTCAACCTCGTTTAAATTTGTGGTGTGGTGTGGCCGTGAGCACTCGAACTGTATCTATTTTGTTTAAAATGGATGTGATTTTAAGTGAAAAGAACAAATGACATACGGAAAACAAACCAAACACATTTAGGTTTTGTTAATACTTTATCACAATGATCTATGGGTCATATATGATGTGTATGAGTCAACCCTGGTTCAATACGAGGTGCGGTGTGGCCAGAACCATTCAAAGTGCCTCACTTTTATTTGAAATTGATAACATTTTAAGTGTAATGTACAACTGGCATACGGAAAACCAACCAAATGCATTCGGATTGTGTTGATACTTTAGGGAAATTATCTATGGGTCAATTGTAATGTGTACGACTCAACCCCACCTCAATATTAGGCCCGGTGTGGCTGGCACCACTCAAAGTGTCGCAGGTTTATTTGAAATGGACAACATTTTAAGTGAAAACAACAACTGACATATAGAAAACTGACCAAACACATTTTGATTCTGTTGAAAATTTAGGACAATGATCCATGGGTCATATGTGATTTTTAAATGTCAACTTAGACTCATTCCGAGGCGAGGAGTGGCCAAAACCACTCGAAGTGTCTCTCTATAGTTTAAAATGGACATCATTTTAATTGAAAACAACAACAGACATACGGTAAACCAACCCAACACATTCGGATTCTATTGAAACTTTAGGACAACGATCCATGGGTCATATTTGATGTGTATGAGTAAAATAAGCCTCATTCCGAGTCACAGTGTGGTCGGTATCACTCTATGTGTATCTCTTTTGTTTAAAATGGACATCATTTTAAGTACATACGGAAAACAGAAAAAACAGATTCTGATTGTGTTGTTACATTATTACAAAAATAAATGGGTCATATGTGACATGTACGAGTCAACCCCGCCTCAATATGAGGTGCGGTGTGGCCGACACCATTAATAGTGTCTCTCTTTAGTTTAAAATGGACATCAATTTAAGTGAAAACAACAACTGACATACAAAAAACAGACCAAACACATTCTAAATGTGTTGACGCTTTAGGAAAATGATCCATGGGTCATATGTGACGTGTTCGAGTAAAACTCTCCTCAATTTGAGGCATTGTGTGGCCGGAAACACTCTCTGTATCTCTCTTTTGTTTCAAAAGGATATCATTTTAAGTTAAAATATCAACTGGCATATGGAAAACTGACCAAATGCATTTGGATTGTGTTGATTGTTTAGGAAAATGATCCATGGGTCATTTGAGATGTGTATGAGTCAACCTCATCTAAATCTGATGCGCGGTGTGGTCGGTACCACTCTAACTGTGCCTCTTTTGTTTAAAATGGACAAGATTATAAGTGAAAAGAACAACTGGCATACGAAAAACTGACCAAACACATTCGGATTCTATTGATAATTTATCAAAATGATCCATGGGTCATATGTGATGTGTATGAGCCAACTTGGGCTCAATTAGAGTCACGGTGTGGCCGGGATCAATCTAGGTGTCTCTCTTTTATTTAAAATGGACTACATTTTAAGTATATATGGAAAACCAACCAAATGCATTCATTTTCTAGTGAATCATTTATAGAACGATCCATGGGTCATATGTGACATGTACGAGTCAACCTCGCCTCAATCTGAGGCGTGGTGTGGCCGACACCACTCAAAGTGTCACACTTTAGTTTAAAATGGACTTCATTTTAAGTGAAAACAACAACTTGCATGCGGAAAACCAACCAAACGGATTCTGATTGTGTTGATACTTTATCACAATGATCCATGGGTCATATGTGACGTGTACGAGTCAACCCTTCCTGAATTCGAGGCATGGTGTGGCTGACACCATTCATAGTGTCTCACTTTTGTTTAAAATGGACATCATTTTAATTGAAAACAACAACTGACATACGAAAAACTGACCAAAAGCATTTTAAATTTGTTGATGATTTAGGACAACGATCCATGGGTCATATGTGATATGTAAGAGTCAACCCCTCCCCAATCCGAGGCGCGGTGTGGCCGAAACCACTCTATGTGTCTCTCTTTTGTTTCAAAAGGATATCATTTTAAGTGAAAACATCAACGGGAATATGGAAAACTAACCAAACACATTCGGATTGTGTTGATACTTCAGGACAATGATCCATGGCTCATTTGAGACATGTAAGTGTCAACCCCGTCTAAATCTAAGGCGCGGTGTGGCCAGTACCATGCTAATTGGGTCTCTTTTTGTTTAAAATGGACCGAATTGTAAGTGAAAAGAACAACTGGCATATGTAAAACTAACCAAATGAATTTGGATTCTGTTGATAATTTATCAAAATGATCCATGGGTCATATGGGATGCGTACAATCCATCCCAGTATCAATCCAAGTCACAGTGTGGCCAGGATCACTCTAAGTGTCTCTCTTTTGTTAAAAATGGACAACATTTTATGTACATATGGAAAACTGACCAAACGCATTCGGTTTCCATTGAAACTATAAAAGAACTATCCATGGGTCATATGTGATGTGTAAGAGTCGACCTACCCTAAATCCGAGGTGTAGTGTGACCGACACCACTCAATTTGTCTCTCTTTTGTTTAAAATGGACATCATTTTAAGTGAGAACAACAACAAGCATATGGAAAACCGACCAAACGGATTATGATTGTGTCGATACTTTAGCACAATGATCGATGGGTCATATGTGACGTGAATGAGTCAAACCCGCATCAATCTGAGGCGCGGTGTGGCCGAAACCATTCATAGTGTCCCTCTTTTATTTAATATGGACATCATTTAAGTGAAAACAACAACTGACATACGAAAAACTGACTAAACACATTCAAAATTTGTTGATGAATTAGGAAAACAATCCATGGGTCATATGTGACATTTATGAGTCAACCCCGCCGCAATCCAAGGCGGGGTGTGGTCGGGACCACTCTAAGTGTCTCTCTTTTGTTTCAAAAGGATATCATTTTAAGTGAAAACATCAACTGGCATACGGATAACTGACCAAACGCATTCGAATTGTGTTGATACTTTAGGAAAATGATCCATTGGTCATTTGAGATGGTTACGAGTCATCCCCGTCTAAATCTGAGCTGCGGTGTGGCCGGTACCACTCTAACTGTGTCTCTTTTGTTTAAAATGGACAGGATTATAAGTGAAAAGAACAGATGGCATACGGAAAACTGAACATACACATTCAGATTCTATTGATATTTTATCACAACGATCCATGGATCATATGTGACGTGTACGAGCCAACCCGGGCTCAATCCGAGTCAGGGTGTGGTTGGGATCACTCTAACCATCTCAATTTTGTTTAAAATGGACAACATTTAAAGTACACATGAAAAACCGACCAAATGCATTCTATTTCCATTGAAACTTTAGTATAACGATCCATGGGTAATATGTGACGTGTACGAGTCAACCTAACCTTATTCTGATGTATGGTGTGGCCGAAACCACTCAAAATGTATCTCTTTTGTTTAAACTGGACTTCATTTTAAGTGAAAACAACTACTACCATACAAAAACTGACCAAACGGATTCTGATTATGTCGATACATTAGCACAACGATCCATGGGTCATATGTGACGTGTACGAGTCAACCCCGCCTCAATCCGAGACGCGGTGTGGCCGACACCATTCATAGTGTCTCTCTTTGGTTACAAATGGACAGCATTTTTAAGTGAAAACAACAACTGACATATGAAAAACTGACCAAACTCATTCTAAATGTGTTGATGCTTAAGGAAAAATATCCATGGGTCATATATGATCTGTATGAGTCATCCCCGCATCAATCCGAGGCGCAGTGTGGCCGGGACCACTCTAAGTGTCTCTCTTTTATTTCAAAAGGATATCATTTTAAGTGAAAACATCAACTCGCATACGAAAAACTGACCAAACGCATTCGGATGGTGTTGATACTTTATGACAATGATCCATTAGTCATTTGAGATGTGTACGAGTCAACCCCGTCTAAATAAAAGGTGCGGTGTGGCCGGTACCACTCTAACGGTGTCTCTTTTTTAAAATGGACATGATTATAAGTGAAAAGAACAACTGGCATATGGAAAACTGACCAAACGCATTCAGATTCAATTGATAACTTATCAAAACAATCCATGGGTGTAACACCCCGAGATTTTATGAAAAATATTCTTTTTAATTTCATTAATGTCTTGTGTTTTACGCTACACCAAAAGGAGCTTGCACAACACGCATCCTTGACTTTCCTTTCATTACGTGCAATCGTGACCTTCCCCGATTGCGTGTGTTGTACGCAACACCAAGTTTCGCTAAACAACGATATGCTATTAAAATATTATCAAAACTAGCCGTTATGAATAGTAATAACCAATTTTTGAAATTTTGTAAATTTTATTTTTCGAAATGGAATTCATTTTTGGATTCGTAATATCAAAATTAGCTTAGGGTGAAATTTTGGTACTTTTCGGATAACTTTCATATTCTGATGAATAGTGAAAATTACTAAATTTTAATTAAAAACAACTTTTTTAATCGAAATAATTAATAGTGATAAATTATTAATTTGAGTGGTTTTAAAGTATATTTAGAATATATTTTTACAATTTAATACGATGTTGGTCATTGGATGTAATTTCACATTTAAACCAGTTATAAACTAGTGTCAATCTTTTGATAGTTATTATCTCTTAAAAACACGCTATTTGTTTTGACGACGAGAATTAATTTTTAAATTAGTTAATGCAGCTGATATGTTTTGAATTTGGTAAAATAGACATCATTTTTGAGTTCATAATATCAAATATAGCTTAGGCCTAATTTTTGGTATTTTTCTGAAAACTTTCAATTTTTGATGAATAGTGAAACCACTAAGTGGTAGGTTAAAAACTGAATTTTGCATAAAACTTAATTTTACCGCTTCTGTGAATGGAATTTCAAAAATCCGAGAGACACGGTTAATATCAAGGACTAAAATGTGGTTCAATGAGATGAAAATAATTTTTGGTGAATAGTAACTTTTTACTTTTTTTACCACGGTTAAAAGTAAATAGGGTAATTAAGGGTAAAGATTATATTATTATTACCCTAACACATGTCCTAATTCTATTTCATAAGTGAAATTCGATCAAAAACAAACTTAGGAATAAAATATGACCATTTAGGCCCACTTGGATTAGATTAGGACATTTATTATTAATTTATTTAAAGAAGGGTTAAAAGAGTTAAAATCAAAGTTTATTTACTAAAACATTTTTAATATGGGGTTATACATAAGATAAATTCGACTATAAATATTCATTAGAAAGATAAAAAGATTTCCTACATAAGTTTATTTTATTTGTAATTTGTAGACATTACATAATTTAATTTATTTATGACACAATGATGATGCAGTAATTATCTTATTAATCAAATATTGACATAATTGATGTTATAAACACCAAAATAAATGTAATTTGAGACTTTTTATGAATTCCACTAATTTTATAGGTTACTATGATATATTAGTGTTGATTTAATCAACTTGGTTCGAACATTTAATTCTGTTATGACTTTCACAAAAATCATATATCAAATAGTGTCAAAATTGACACAAAATAGTTTTTAAATCAAATATTATATTACTAATTGTTATTTTATTCCTAAAAATCTATGGTTCGGCCAAATGACTTAGATAAGGATATATATATTAATAATAAACAATTTGGGGTTAGTTTGGCATGTTATAGTAAGTGTATTAACCATATAGTGAAAGAAAAAAAAGACACGGTAAAAGTTAAATTATTTAACTTAGAGTTAAATCTAATTGATAAGGTTAAATTAATACCCTAAACTTGTCTAAATCCTATTGGTTGATAGGATTTCGACCCATCCCCACTTTACCTTCGAAATAAGACCCTTTGGAACCATTATAAACTGATTTTGACTTTAATATAAAACAATATTTTGAGATATTCCTAAGGTGCCCCTCTCCTCCCTTATAAAAGGGCACCTCCTCCCCCTCCTCCTCACACCAATTTGAGCACTCAAGCTCGACCAACCCATGCCATTTTCTCCTCTCCACTTCCCTAGAATAATCCTAGAGGTCCTGGTCTTCTTCAAAGACCAATATTAGTTCCCTAAGTGGAGGATTCAAAGAAGCGTTCCAAAGAAGAGGTAATATCCATTACCGATCTTTTCAATTTCTTTCTTCTTCAACTTCTTCTTCATTAGTTGTTTCATGATAAAGTAATAACATCAGTATTAATTACATACTGATATGTTATTATAAATATGAAACAACCCTAATTCACCTTCTATCCATCCTACGGAAAAATGAAATCACCGCGCGCGTACGTACGGAATACCGTCTCCACGCCGTGGTTTAATCTATTTTCCGCCACCACCTTAATTGGATGGGTATAATGGTGTAAAGAATAACTATACATAGTTATTACAACATCATATTGATTCTGATATATTTTATAATCCACTCCAATTCAATTCAATATTTATGGAAATGATATCATCGATTGTGCGTACGTACGGACTACCGTCTCCACGACGCGATGAGATTCATTCTCCATGTTAACCATTTAATAATGATTATAAAGTATATATAAGAAATAATAATGAAATATATGACATTACAAAGCTACTGGAATTATTTATATATATATATATATATATTTATGTCATCTACTTACTTCCATTCAAGACAATAAGGAAAGGAAAACAACGTTCATGCGTACGTACGGACTACCGTCTCCATGAACGGTGTTTTTCATTTCATTTATCTATCTATTATATATATATATATATACAGAATATATATGATATATAAATCATATTTTATATTCTGGAAGTAATTAAATCATGATATAAGTAATAATAATGTCAAGAACAACAAGTCAAAACACCTACGATAAATGAAACGATTTTACCCAAAACGCTTCTTTAACATGGAATTTACAAAAGAACGGGTAATATAATGTCACAAGTGAACCATATATGATATCATAACAATGAATATGATCCTGTAATAAGTCAATGACATTATTTAAATCATTATACAGGAGGTTAGGACACATACGAAGCAAATTGGACCTAAGGTAAGGGAAATATCACAATATCATTTTTATCCGAGATTGTTTGTACTTTGAAAGTTACTGGGGTGTATTTTATCATCAAAATCCATGTTTCCTCAATATGTAGTGTCATTTCCATCCACCTACAATTGTTTAAATCCAAATTTACCCTTCGGTGAGTTTTTAGTAAAAGATATGAAAGGAATATTTTGTCGTTTTTTGTACGAGGTACTTTTTGACTTTTCCGACAAAAGTACGAGAAGAATGTTTTTTTAACTTAAACGGCACGAACGGATTTTTACGGTTTTATAAAGCCTTATTTTCATGAAGATTCCTCCAAAATATTTCATGGCTATTTTCAATAAAATCTCTTTCTTTTAAAATTTCATGATGTTTTGTGAAAAGTAATTGATTTTGAAGAAGAAAGGATATTTTCCTCAAGAATGGAGTTCAAGGGTTTTATCAAAATTATTTTCCATCTAAGATAATAAAGGGTTCTGTTTTTATCCCTATTATTACATTGATTTGATTATGTTGTGATGGAATTATTTTTATGAATTCCTTTATCTTATATGAATTGTTTTATGATGTCATGATTTTTCAAGAATCCCATTTTTGTTACATTTGTTATGAGATGATGTATGATTTATGATTATGTGGCACACATAAGAAAGGATTCATTATAAGATGGGTGGGACCTATATCTCCCTCAAATTCATTGGGTAAAGATTTTATATCTCATGAGATAGACATGGCTGGAATGGTAGGTTATACCGGTTCAGTGAAACAGGACTGAAACGAGGGTTACTCGATTCAGAAAGGGACTTTGTCCACTAAGATAGTCTTGGCAATGAGTCTTGACTAACAAGAAATGATTCTCTATGATTATGTGTCAATGACACAAAGTTTCGTGTTTTAAGTTATGATTATTGGGATATCATTTCACTACTATGATTTATCCCATGTTATGAAATTATGCTCTCTTTTGCAGGTTAAGATTTCCAAAAGTTATGTTCTTATGTTTATGATGTGATTGATTTTTCTTTTGTATACCCTTACTGAGCATTTGAGCTCACCCTTTTATGTTTTCTTTTCCCCAGGATATAAAGAAAGGTTTTAGGTAAAAAAAAGGGAAGATCTTTATGGGAGATATTGAAGATCTTTCACCACGATTAGAAGATTACGTTCCGAGTTTCCAAAGACACTAAACTATTACTATCCTTGTGTGTGTGTTTTTGTTATGTACTAAGTATTCCGCAAAAGTAATGTAAAGTATATGTACGTCAGGCTTCGGGTCTCTACAGTTGGTATCAGAGGAAAGGTTTAGTCAACCTTTGGAAACTAGGATGCGAAAACGTTAGTGAGATCCCTAGAGATATTTCTAAGGTATGTCTAGGGATGCCCCAAAGGATAAGTATACGTATAGGATATAGTCTTAAAACTATGGTAACGAAATTATATTAAACCAAAGATGTTAGATATTGATGTTACTCCCCCTTTATTATGATTTTTTGCCTCTCACACTATTCTTTTTGGGTTTTAGAAAATGGCTGGAAACATGAAGATTCATGATAATGGAGGATATGACGGACAATGGAATGATTTTCTTCATGAGAAACCAAATGAAAAGGGATTTGGAAGTCCAAACATCATTATTATGCCGAATCAGCAATCTCATAATATGATCAATAAAGTAAAATTTGGTAAGTTTCCGGACACGGTTAATAAGAGAAAGATGGAGTTTCATGATGATCATAGAGGAAAGAAAGTTCAATTTCCCCTATGTAAATCATGTTGGAAGAGGCATCAAGGAGAATGTTTCAAAGGAACTGGAAGATGCTTTGAGTGTGGAAAAGAAGGACACAAATCCAGTAAGTGCAAAGTAAAAGGATCAGTTAACACTAGGGATGAGGATAATGGTATTGCTACGACATCAACAATGGTTAAATGTTTTAAATGTGGAATGTACGGGCATTATGCAAACCAATGCTCTAAGGGAAAGTCTCATAAAGAGAATCAGTATGGTCGTATGGGTAGTATTTATGTTGATGATGATGAAGAGACTACAAATGATATGTGAGATGAAAGAATTGTTGAAGCTCGGTCAATGGTTTAAGAATGTAGTGGAATGATTACATGTTTATCATGTGTAATTTTGTATAAGTAATCTCATGCTACTATGGAATTAAGAGACATCTATCGATTGTTACACTGTTGTCTTTCCTTGAGTTTTGAAAGTGTATGATTAATGTTACCGGTATCCATGAATGGTTATTCAGATATTTTTGGAATGTAGATGATATGCGCATAATGAAGGGATAAGGAGAAAATTAAATGTTTGATAGTATTCATGAGCTCATGACTGATATAAGGAGAAGGTTATTTCATGGTTTGAGTATATAGAATTTTTGGATTTTGGTATGTGGAAAGTGTTAACTTTTAACTGATTCATGCTTTCATTAAGGTTCAATGGGTATTCAAGAGAATACATGATTAAGGACTTTGAATGTTTGGAATGTGACCAACAAAACATATCTTATGATATATGGGGATCGACGATGGTGTTAAATCTCTGGTAATCGTTTTCACTATGTTATGAGAGTGGACTGCAGTGTTATGGATAAGCCTAAAGATTGGAATGGATTATGTTGGAAATAAGTTAGTATTGTTTAAGGATCAATGTTTTCTCGATATTATTGATGGGATGTTATAGTAATATAGTTTTAGAAAAAGGACAACCTGCAGGACGGGCGACAGCCCATCGCGTCGGACAAGGCTGTAGGAATAGAACCCACAAACGAAGTGCGACTGGCCTTTATCGCCTACCACTGGCCTACAGGAAGTCCCTGTTTAGTAGAAAGTAGTTTTATTATATTAAGCATTATGATATATGAAGTATAAGTTCATTTTAGATGGACTTATGTATTTTTTGATAACTTTTCTAACCTTTTGAGACAGATGGAATGACCCATCATTCTATCACATGATCTGTTAACACATCACGAATGACAAATTCAACTTCATTTCTTTAAGAGATGAAGTAGAAATTGTCCACAGAACGACAAATAGTGAGACTATACCAAAATCACGAAAGTATTTCTTCTAATTCCAATTTCATCAACTTTAGGGAAATGATCTTGAAAACCAAAAATGTTGTCCTAGTGCTCTTATATCTGATTAATCAGATGGTACCTTAGATCGTCACAAATTTATGGATTTGTGATTGTTGGCTTTTCCATAGCCATGTTCTCTACCACTCTCCATCAGGACATGATGGTTAGATTTCTCTTCCATATCCATATTTTCACCTATGTGGAAACCGAGTGATTTGTTTATTTGGGTAACCGTTTCGTTTCATACTTTTGTTTTTAAAGATTGGTTTTGGTATTCCTTTTTACGATGTGGGTTTCGATTAAAGAAACTTTCGAATAGTAAACCATTTATAACCCCGACGAATTTCGAGGGCGAAATTCATTTTAAGGGGGGTAGAATGTAACACCCCGAGATTTTATGAAAAATATTATTTTTAATTTCATTAATGTCTTGTGTTGTACGCTACACCAAAAGGAGCTTGCACAACACGCATCCTTGACTTGCCTTTCATTACATGCAATCGTGACCTTCCACGATGGCGTGTGTTGTACGCAACACCAAGTTTCGCTAAACAACGATATGCTATTAAAATATTATCAAAACTAGCCGTTATGAAAAGTAATAACCAATTTTTGAAATTTTGTAAATTTTATTTTTCGAAATGGAATTCATATTTGGATTCGTAATATCGAAATTAGCTTAGGGTGAAATTTTGGTACTTTTCGGATAACTTTCATATTCTGATGAATAGTGAAAATTACTAAATTTTAATTAAAAACAACTTTTTTAATCGAAATAATTAATAGTGATAAATTATTAATTTGAGTGGTTTTAAAGTATATTTAGAATATATTTTTACAATTTAATACGATGTTGGTCATTGGATGTAATTTCACATTTAAACCAGTTATAAACTAGTGTCAATCTTTTGATAGTTATTATCTCTTAAAAACACGCTATTTGTTTTGACGACGAGAATTAATTTTTAAATTAGTTAATGCAGCTGATATGTTTTGAATTTGGTAAAATAGACATCATTTTTGAGTTCATAATATCAAATATAGCTTAGGCCTAATTTTTGGTATTTTTCTGAAAACTTTCAATTTTTGATGAATAGTGAAACCACTAAGTGGTAGGTTAAAAACTGAATTTTGCATAAAACTTAATTTTACCGCTTCTGTGAATGGAATTTCAAAAATCCGAGAGACACGGTTAATATCAAGGACTAAAATGTGGTTCAATGAGATGAAAATAATTTTTGGTGAATAGTAACTTTTTACTTTTTTTACCACGGTTAAAAGTAAATAGGGTAATTAAGGGTAAAGATTATATTATTATTACCCTAACACATGTCCTAATTCTATTTCATAAGTGAAATTCGATCAAAAACAAACTTAGGAATAAAATATGACCATTTAGGCCCACTTGGATTAGATTAGGACATTTATTATTAATTTATTTAAAGAAGGGTTAAAAGAGTTAAAATCAAAGTTTATTTACTAAAACATTTTTAATATGGGGTTATACATAAGATAAATTCGACTATAAATATTCATTAGAAAGATAAAAAGATTTCCTACATAAGTTTATTTTATTTGTAATTTGTAGACATTACATAATTTAATTTATTTATGACACAATGATGATGCAGTAATTATCTTATTAATCAAATATTGACATAATTGATGTTATAAACACCAAAATAAATGTAATTTGAGACTTTTTATGAATTCCACTAATTTTATAGGTTACTATGATATATTAGTGTTGATTTAATCAACTTGGTTCGAACATTTAATTCTGTTATGACTTTCACAAAAATCATATATCAAATAGTGTCAAAATTGACACAAAATAGTTTTTAAATCAAATATTATATTACTAATTGTTATTTTATTCCTAAAAATCTATGGTTCGGCCAAATGACTTAGATAAGGATATATATATTAATAATAAAAAATTTGGGGTTAGTTTGGCATGTTATAGTAAGTGTATTAACCATATAGTGAAAGAAAAAAAAGACACTGTAAAAGTTAAATTATTTAACTTAGAGTTAAATCTAATTGATAAGGTTAAATTAATACCCTAAACTTGTCTAAATCCTATTGGTTGATAGGATTTCGACCCATCCCCACTTTACCTTCGAAATAAGACCCTTTGGAACCATTATAAACTGATTTTGACTTTAATATAAAACAATATTTTGAGATATTCCTAAGGTGCCCCTCTCCTCCCTTATAAAAGGGCACCTCCTCCCCCTCCTCCTCACACCAATTTGAGCACTCAAGCTCGACCAACCCATGCCATTTTCTCCTCTCCACTTCCCTAGAATAATCCTAGAGGTCCTGGTCTTCTTCAAAGACCAATATTAGTTCCCTAAGTGGAGGATTCAAAGAAGCGTTCCAAAGAAGAGGTAATATCCATTACCGATCTTTTCAATTTCTTTCTTCTTCAACTTCTTCTTCATTAGTTGTTTCATGATAAAGTAATAACATCAGTATTAATTACATACTGATATGTTATTATAAATATGAAACAACCCTAATTCACCTTCTATCCATCCTACGGAAAAATGAAATCACCGCGCGCGTACGTACGGAATACCGTCTCCACGCCGTGGTTTAATCTATTTTCCGCCACCACCTTAATTGGATGGGTATAATGGTGTAAAGAATAACTATACATAGTTATTACAACATCATATTGATTCTGATATATTTTATAATCCACTCCAATTCAATTCAATATTTATGGAAATGATATCATCGATTGTGCGTACGTACGGACTACCGTCTCCACGACGCGATGAGATTCATTCTCCATGTTAACCATTTAATAATGATTATAAAGTATATATAAGAAATAATAATGAAATATATGACATTACAAAGCTACTGGAATTATTTATATATATATATATATATATTTATGTCATCTACTTACTTCCATTCAAGACAATAAGGAAAGGAAAACAACGTTCATGCGTACGTACGGACTACCGTCTCCATGAACGGTGTTTTTCATTTCATTTATCTATCTATTATATATATATATATATACAGAATATATATGATATATAAATCATATTTTATATTCTGGAAGTAATTAAATCATGATATAAGTAATAATAATGTCAAGAACAACAAGTCAAAACACCTACGATAAATGAAACGATTTTACCCAAAACGCTTCTTTAACATGGAATTTACAAAAGAACGGGTAATATAATGTCACAAGTGAACCATATATGATATCATAACAATGAATATGATCCTGTAATAAGTCAATGACATTATTTAAATCATTATACAGGAGGTTAGGACACATACGAAGCAAATCGGACCTAAGGTAAGGGAAATATCACAATATCATTTTTATCCGAGATTGTTTGTACTTTGAAAGTTACTGGGGTGTATTTTATCATCAAAATCCATGTTTCCTCAATATGTAGTGTCATTTCCATCCACCTACAATTGTTTAAATCCAAATTTACCCTTCGGTGAGTTTTTAGTAAAAGATATGAAAGGAATATTTTGTCGTTTTTTGTACGAGGTACTTTTTGACTTTTCCGACAAAAGTACGAGAAGAATGTTTTTTTAACTTATACGGCACGAACGGATTTTTACGGTTTTATAAAGCCTTATTTTCATGAAGATTCCTCCAAAATATTTCATGGCTATTTTCAATAAAATCTCTTTCTTTTAAAATTTCATGATGTTTTGTGAAAAGTAATTGATTTTGAAGAAGAAAGGATATTTTCCTCAAGAATGGAGTTCAAGGGTTTTATCAAAATTATTTTCCATCTAAGATAATAAAGGGTTCTGTTTTTATCCCTATTATTACATTGATTTGATTATGTTGTGATGGAATTATTTTTATGAATTCCTTTATCTTATATGAATTGTTTTATGATGTCATGATTTTTCAAGAATCCCATTTTTGTTACATTTGTTATGAGATGATGTATGATTTATGATTATGTGGCACACATAAGAAAGGATTCATTATAAGATGGGTTGGACCTATATCTCCCTCAAATTCATTGGGTAAAGATTTTATATCTCATGATATAGACATGGCTGGAATGGTAGGTTATACCGGTTCAGTGAAACAGGACTGAAACGAGGGTTACTCGATTCAGAAAGGGACTTTGTCCACTAAGATAGTCTTGGCAATGAGTCTTGACTAACAAGAAATGATTCTCTATGATTATGTGTCAATGACACAAAGTTTCGTGTTTTAAGTTATGATTATTGGGATTTCATTTCACTACTATGATTTATCCCATGTTATGAAATTATGCTCTCTTTTGCAGGTTAAGATTTCCAAAAGTTATGTTCTTATGTTTATGATGTGATTGATTTTTCTTTTGTATACCCTTACTGAGCATTTGAGCTCACCCTTTTATGTTTTCTTTTCCCCAGGATATAAAGAAAGGTTTTAGGTAAAAAAAAGGGAAGATCTTTATGGGAGATATTGAAGATCTTTCACCACGATTAGAAGATTACGTTCCGAGTTTCCAAAGACACTAAACTATTACTATCCTTGTGTGTGTGTTTTTGTTATGTACTAAGTATTCCGCAAAAGTAATGTAAAGTATATGTACGTCAGGCTTCGGGTCTCTACAGTTGGTATCAGAGGAAAGGTTTAGTCAACCTTTGGAAACTAGGATGCGAAAACGTTAGTGAGATCCCTAGAGATATTTCTAAGGTATGTCTAGGGATGCCCCAAAGGATAAGTATACGTATAGGATATAGTCTTAAAACTATGGTAACGAAATTATATTAAACCAAAGATGTTAGATATTGATGTTACTCCCCCTTTATTATGATTTTTTGCCTCTCACACTATTCTTTTTGGGTTTTAGAAAATGGCTGGAAACATGAAGATTCATGATAATGGAGGATATGACGGACAATGGAATGATTTTCTTCATGAGAAACCAAATGAAAAGGGATTTGGAAGTCCAAACATCATTATTATGCCGAATCAGCAATCTCATAATATGATCAATAAAGTAAAATTTGGTAAGTTTCCGGACACGGTTAATAAGAGAAAGATGGAGTTTCATGATGATCATAGAGGAAAGAAAGTTCAATTTCCCCTATGTAAATCATGTTGGAAGAGGCATCAAGGAGAATGTTTCAAAGGAACTGGAAGATGCTTTGAGTGTGGAAAAGAAGGACACAAATCCAGTAAGTGCAAAGTAAAAGGATCAGTTAACACTAGGGATGAGGATAATGGTATTGCTACGACATCAACAATGGTTAAATGTTTTAAATGTGGAATGTACGGGCATTATGCAAACCAATGCTCTAAGGGAAAGTCTCATAAAGAGAATCAGTATGGTCGTATGGGTAGTATTTATGTTGATGATGATGAAGAGACTACAAATGATATGTGAGATGAAAGAATTGTTGAAGCTCGGTCAATGGTTTAAGAATGTAGTGGAATGATTACATGTTTATCATGTGTAATTTTGTATAAGTAATCTCATGCTACTATGGAATTAAGAGACATCTATCGATTGTTACACTGTTGTCTTTCCTTGAGTTTTGAAAGTGTATGATTAATGTTACCGGTATCCATGAATGGTTATTCAGATATTTTTGGAATGTAGATGATATGCGCATAATGAAGGGATAAGGAGAAAATTAAATGTTTGATAGTATTCATGAGCTCATGACTGATATAAGGAGAAGGTTATTTCATGGTTTGAGTATATAGAATTTTTGGATTTTGGTATGTGGAAAGTGTTAACTTTTAACTGATTCATGCTTTCATTAAGGTTCAATGGGTATTCAAGAGAATACATGATTAAGGACTTTGAATGTTTGGAATGTGACCAACAAAACATATCTTATGATATATGGGGATCGACGATGGTGTTAAATCTCTGGTAATCGTTTTCACTATGTTATGAGAGTGGACTGCAGTGTTATGGATAAGCCTAAAGATTGGAATGGATTATGTTGGAAATAAGTTAGTATTGTTTAAGGATCAATGTTTTCTCGATATTATTGATGGGATGTTATAGTAATATAGTTTTAGAAAAAGGACAACCTGCAGGACGGGCGACAGCCCATCGCGTCGGACAAGGCTGTAGGAATAGAACCCACAAACGAAGTGCGACTGGCCTTTATCGCCTACCACTGGCCTACAGGAAGTCCCTGTTTAGTAGAAAGTAGTTTTATTATATTAAGCATTATGATATATGAAGTATAAGTTCATTTTAGATGGACTTATGTATTTTTTGATAACTTTTCTAACCTTTTGAGACAGATGGAATGACCCATCATTCTATCACATGATCTGTTAACACATCACGAATGACAAATTCAACTTCATTTCTTTAAGAGATGAAGTAGAAATTGTCCACAGAACGACAAATAGTGAGACTATACCAAAATCACGAAAGTATTTCTTCTAATTCCAATTTCATCAACTTTAGGGAAATGATCTTGAAAACCAAAAATGTTGTCCTAGTGCTCTTATATCTGATTAATCAGATGGTACCTTAGATCGTCACAAATTTATGGATTTGTGATTGTTGGCTTTTCCATAGCCATGTTCTCTACCACTCTCCATCAGGACATGATGGTTAGATTTCTCTTCCATATCCATATTTTCACCTATGTGGAAACCGAGTGATTTGTTTATTTGGGTAACCGTTTCGTTTCATACTTTTGTTTTTAAAGATTGGTTTTGGTATTCCTTTTTACGATGTGGGTTTCGATTAAAGAAACTTTCGAATAGTAAACCATTTATAACCCCGACGAATTTCGAGGGCGAAATTCATTTTAAGGGGGGTAGAATGTAACACCCCGAGATTTTATGAAAAATATTATTTTTAATTTCATTAATGTCTTGTGTTGTACGCTACACCAAAAGGAGCTTGCACAACACGCATCCTTGACTTGCCTTTCATTACATGCAATCGTGACCTTCCACGATGGCGTGTGTTGTACGCAACACCAAGTTTCGCTAAACAACGATATGCTATTAAAATATTATCAAAACTAGCCGTTATGAAAAGTAATAACCACTTTTTGAAATTTTGTAAATTTTATTTTTCGAAATGGAATTCATATTTGGATTCGTAATATCGAAATTAGCTTAGGGTGAAATTTTGGTACTTTTCGGATAACTTTCATATTCTGATGAATAGTGAAAATTACTAAATTTTAATTAAAAACAACTTTTTTAATCGAAATAATTAATAGTGATAAATTATTATTTTGAGTGGTTTTAAAGTATATTTAGAATATATTTTTACAATTTAATACGATGTTGGTCATTGGATGTAATTTCACATTTAAACCAGTTATAAACTAGTGTCAATCTTTTGATAATTATTATCTCTTAAAAACACGCTATTTGTTTTGACGACGAGAATTAATTTTTAAATTAGTTAATGCAGCTGATATGTTTTGAATTTGGTAAAATAGACATCATTTTTGAGTTCATAATATCAAATATAGCTTAGGCCTAATTTTTGGTATTTTTCTGAAAACTTTCAATTTTTGATGAATAGTGAAACCACTAAGTGGTAGGTTAAAAACTAAATTTTGCATAAAACTTAATTTTACCGCTTCTGTGAATGGAATTTCAAAAATCCGAGAGACACGGTTAATATCAAGGACTAAAATGTGGTTCAATGAGATGAAAATAATTTTTGGTGAATAGTAACTTTTTACTTTTTTTACCACGGTTAAAAGTAAATAGGGTAATTAAGGGTAAAGATTATATTATTATTACCCTAACACATGTCCTAATTCTATTGAATAAGTGAAATTCGATCAAAAACAAACTTAGGAATAAAATATGACCATTTAGGCCCACTTGGATTAGATTTGGACATTTATTATTAATTTATTTAAAGAAGGGTTAAAAGAGTTAAAATCAAAGTTTATTTACTAAAACATTTTTAATATGGGGTTATACATAAGATAAATTCGACTATAAATATTCATTAGAAAGATAAAAATATTTCCTACATAAGTTTATTTTATTTTTAATTTGTAGACATTAAATAATTTAATTTATTTATGACACAATGATGATGCAGTAATTATCTTATTAATGAAATATTGACATAATTGATGTTATAAACACCAAAATAAATGTAATTTGAGACTTTTTATGAATTACACTAATTTTATAGGTTACTATGATATATTAGTGTTGATTTAATCAACTTGGTTCGAACATTTAATTCTGTTATGACTTTCACAAAAATCATATATCAAATAGTGTCAAAATTGACACAAAATAGTTTTTAAATCAAATATTATATTACTAATTGTTATTTTATTCCTAAAAATCTATGGTTCGGCCAAATGACTTAGATAAGGATATATATATTAATAATAAACAATTTGAGGTTCGTTTGGCATGTTATAGTAAGTGTATTAACCATATAGTGAAAGAAAAAAAAAGACACGGTAAAAGTTAAATTATTTAACTTAGAGTTAAATCTAATTGATAAGGTTAAATTAATACCCTAAACTTGTCTAAATCCTATTGGTTGATAGGATTTCGACCCATCCCCACTTTACCTTCGAAATAAGACCCTTTGGAACCATTATAAACTGATTTTGACTTTAATATAAAACAATATTTTGAGATATTCCTAAGGTGCCCCTCTCCTCCCTTATAAAAGGGCACCTCCTCCCCCTCCTCCTCACACCAATTTGAGCACTCAAGCTCGACCAACCCCTGCCATTTTCTCCTCTCCACTTCGCTAGAATAATCCTAGAGGTCCTGGTCTTCTTCAAAGACCAATATTATTTCCCTAAGTGGGGGATTCAAAGAAGCGTTCCAAAGAAGAGGTAATATCCATTACCGATCTTTTCAATTTCTTTCTTCTTCAACTTCTTCTTCTTTAGTTGTTTCATGATAAATTAATAAGATCAGTATTACTTACATACTGATATGTTATTATAAATATGAAACAACCCTAATTCACCTTCTATCCATCCTACGGAAAAATGAAATCACCACGCGCGCGTACGTACGGAATACCGTCTCCACACCGTGGTTTAATCTATTTTCCGCCACCACCTTAATTGGATTGTTATAATGGTGTAAAGAATAACTATACATAGTTATTACAACATCATATTGATTCTGATATATTTTATAATCCACTCCAATTCAATTAAATATTTATGGAAATGATATCATCGCTTGTGCGTACGTACGGACTACCGTCTCCACGACGCGATGAGATTCATTCTCCATGTTAACCATTTAAGAATGATTATAAAGTATATATAAGAAATAATAATGAAATATATGACATTACAAAGCTACTGGAATTATGTATATATATATATATATATATTTATGTCATCTACTTACTTCCATTCAAGACAATATGGAAAGGAAAACAACATTCATCCGTACGTACGGACTACCGTCTCCATGAACGGTGTTTTTCATTTCATTTATCTATCTATTATATATATATATATACTGAATATATATGATATATAAATCATATTTTATATTCTGGAAGTAATTAAATCATGATATAAGTAATAATAATGTCAAGAACAACAAGTCAAAACACCTACGATAAATGAATCGATTTTACCAAAACGCTTCATTAACATGGAATTTACAAAAGAACGGGTAATATAATGTCACAAGTGAACCATATATGATATCATAACAATGAATATGATCCTGTAATAAGTCAATGACATTATTTAAATCATTATACAGGAGGTTAGGACACATACGAAGCAAATCGGACCTAAGGTAAGGGAAATATCACAATCTCATTTTTATCTGAGATTGTTTGTACTTTGAAAGTTACTGGGGTGTATTTTATCATCAAAATCCATGTTTCCTTAATATGTAGTGTCATTTCCATCCACCTACAATTGTTTAAATCCAAATTTACCCTTCCGTGAGTTTTTAGTAAAAGATATGAAGGGAATATTTTGTCGTTTTTTGTACGAGGTACTTTTTGACTTTTCCGACAAAAGTACGAGAAGAATGTTTTTTAACTTAAACGGCACGAACGGATTTTTACGGTTTTATAACGCCTTATTTTCATGAAGATTCCTCCAAAATATTTCATGGCTATTTTCAATAAAATCTCTTTCTTTTAAAATTTCATGATGTTTTGTGAAAAGAAATTGATTTTCAAGAAGAAAGGATATTTTCCTCAAGAATGGAGTTCAAGTGTTTTATCAAAATTATTTTCCATCTAAGATAATAAAGGGTTCTGTTTTTATCCCTATTATTACATTGATTTGATTATGTTGTGATGGAATTATTTTTATGAATTCCTTTATCTTATATGAATTGTTTTATGATGTCATGATTTTTCAAGAATCCCATTTTTGTTACATGTGTTATGCGATGATGTATGATTTATGATTATGTGGCACACATAAGAAAGGATTCATTATAAGATGGGTGGGACCTATATCTCTCTCCAATGCATTGGGTAAAGATTTTATATCTCATGAGATAGACATGGCTGGAATGGTAGGTTATACCGGTTCAGTGAAACAGGACTGAAACGAGGGTTACTCCATTCAGAAAGGGACTTTGTCCACTAAGATAGTCTTGGCAATGAGTCTTGACTAACAAGAAATGATTCTCTATGATTATGTGTGAATTCCACAAAGTTTCATGTTTTAAGTTATGATTATTGGGATTTCATTTCACTACTATGATTTATCTCATGTTGTGAAATTATCCTCTCTTTTGCAGGTTAAGATTTCCAAAAGTTATGTTCTTATGTTTATGATGTGATTGATTTTTCTTTTGTATACCCTTACTGAGCATTTGAGCTCACCCTTTTATGTTTTTTTTCCCCAGGATATAAAAAAGGTTTTAGGTAAAAAAAGGGAAGATCTTTATGGGAGATTTTGAAGATCTTTCACCACGATTAGAAGATTACGTTCCGAGTTTCCAAAGACACTAAACTATTACGATCCTTGTGTGTGTGTTTTTGTTATGTACTAAGTATTCCGCAAAAGTAATGTAAAGTATATGTACGTCAGGCTTCGGGTCTCTAAAATGGGTCATATGTGATGTGTACGAGCAAACCCATGCTAAATCTGAGTCGCGGTGTGGCCGGGATCACTCTAAGTGTGTCTCTTTTGTTTAAAATGGACAACCTTTTTAGTACATACAGAAAACCAACCAAACGCATTCGGTTTCTGTTGAAAAATTAGTAGAATGATCCATGGGTCGTATGAGACGTGTACGAGTCAACCTCGCCTCAATCCGAGGCGCTGTGTGGTCGTATCCACTCAAAGTGTCTCTATTTTATTTAAAATGGACTTTATTTTAAGTGAAAACAACAACTAGCATACAAAAAACCAACAAAATGGATTCTGATTGTGTCTCTACTTTATCACAATGATCCATGGGTCATATGTCACATGTACAAGTCAATTCTGCCTCAATCTAAGGCATGGTGTTTCCATCATCATTCGTAGTGTCTCTCTTTTGTTTAAAATGGACATCATTTTAAGTGAAAACAACAACTGACATACATAAAACTGACCAAATGCATTAAAAATGTGTTGATTCTTTAGGAAATCTATCAATGGGTAATATGTAATGTGTACGAGTCAACCCCACCTCAATCCCAGGCACGGTGTGGCCGATATCACCCTATGTTTCTCTCTTTTGTTTAAAATGGACAACATTTTAAGTATATACGGAAAACTGACCAAACGGATTCTGATTGTGTTGATACTTCAGAACAACGATCCATGGGTCATATGTGATGTGTATGAATAAATCCCACCTCAATTTGTGGCATGGTGTGGCTAGGACCACTCAATGTGTCTATCTTTTGTTTCAAAAGGACATCATTTTAAGTGAAAACATCAACTGACATACGAAAAACTGACCAAACGCATTCAGATTGTGATGATACTTTAGTAAAATGATCCATGGGTAATTTGAGACATGTACGAGTCAACCCCATCTAAATCCGATATGTGGTGTGGCCGGTACCCCTCTAATTGTGTCTCTTTTTTTTAAAATGGACATGATTATAAGTGAAAAGATCAACTCGCATAGAAAAAACCGACCAAACGCATTCAGAATCTGTTGAAACTTTAAGACAATGATCCATGGGTCATATGTTACGTGTATGAGTCAACTGAGCCTCAATCCAAGTTTTTGTGTGGCCGGCACCACCCAATGTGTCACTCTTATGTTTAAAATGGACTTCATTTTAAGTACACAAAGAAAGCAGACCAAACAGATTCTGATTGTGTTAATATTTTAACACAATGATCCATGGGTCATTTGTGACGTGCAGAAGTCAACCCCGCCTCAATCTGAGGTGCAATGTGGCCCGCACCACACAAAGTGTCTCTCATTTATTTTAAAAGCACTTCATTTTAATTGAAATCAACAACTGACATACGGAAAACCAACCAAACTCTTTTGGAATACGTTGATACATTAGGAAAACGTTCCATGGAACATTTGTGATGTGTAAGAGTTAACCTCGCCTCAATCTGAGGCACTGTGTGGCCGGTATCACTCCAGGTGTATGCATTTTGTTTAAAATGAACATCATTTCTCGTAAAAACATATGGTATACGAAAAACCGATCAAATTATGAATTGAATTCCAGATTCCACATATAATTATCATCTAAATTTTAAATGGAATTCTAAATGAATTATGTATGTTTATAATGACATTATAAATTCTGATTTAATTCTGTATATGTATAGTTCTCAGATGCATTATATGTTAAATGTGTATGAATTTGTTCTATATAAGTATGTGTTAGTTGGCTATTGCTGGTAAAATAATTGTATATGTATATGTTAGTTTATTGCCGGTACATTAATTGGAAATGATTGAAAATGAGAGGGAATGGACTGAAAGCGGTGAAAATTGCAGGCTGCTATTCAATTTTCACAGCATAGGCTATACCAACGGTTTGAAACCATTGGCATAAAATTCTATGTATTTTTTTACCAAAGGTTCATAGAACCGTTGGAAAAAATCCTTTCCCAGTGGTTTAGAAATCGTTTGGAAAGAAGTCGCATGCTTGGTTTTCCCAAAGGTTCAAGACAAACCATTGGGAAAAACTATCCCAAGGGTTTGGCACAACCGGTTGGAAAGGTTCATTTTGTACAACCTATGACAACGGTTTAGTGTAAACTGTTGGGAAAATCTTTCCAAGCAGTTTACTTCCCTATGGTTTGCAGAACCATTGGTATAATATATATCAATGGTTCTGCATCATTTCCCAACGGTTTAGAACAGGTGGGAAAGCCTGCATTTCCAGTGCTGTAAACATGTTTTTAAATGTTTCCCTATTCAATTATTTTTGATAAGAAAGCCCGATTAAAGGGGACTTCCCAAATTCTTACCCATATTCAAGTGCACTCTATAATCTATTTTAAGCCACCATATTTTTTTAAAATAAATTATTCTATTAAGAAAAATCTATTTGTTCAAATTTGGGTTTATATAAAATATTATTCCCTTTTATTCTTTAAAATCTATTTAATTTTTTTTCTAAAACTGCACTAAAGTGACTAATTTATAATGTTTCTTAAACACTCTTTTAAAAAATATTTCTCACCAATTAGACATCATTTATCACTAGTTGTGCCTATTTTAATTTTTGAATGTTCATGTATGTTCTAAATCCATTCTTTTATGGACATTTATATGATATGAAAAATTTTAAGGCCTTATAACATGATTATAATACCCATTTATTTCCATGGGTTACCCTTATGTTATGTTTGATTCCTTATGTATGATTATTCATGTGTCACACATATTCATGAACATTTTATTATTTGTGTTCCCATATATCACTCCAATGCATTGGGTAATGTTTACACTCATGAGACATTATGTACAATGGTAATGGTGGTCATCCTTGATTCATTCTCTATGTGAAAGGACCTTGGTGATTAGACTTGACTCATGATCCTCTATATGCAATAAGCTTTGACTCGAGATACCTTTTGATAAATGAGCCTTGATTTATGCTAAAGCCATATTTTATTTTGATACCACATTACTATGAATCTATTATTATATGATCCCATGTTATGATTCCTTATGTTTGATCTTGTTCCATGCCTTTCTATATCATTATGATATACCTAAAAACCCATGTGTTGAGATTTATTTTAATTTTTATTCCCTTACTAGTCTTTTTAGACCATCTCTTTATTCATGTTATCCTAAGGTTATCCTATTCCAATGTAAGGGTATTTAATGAAGTTAATATCCCTTAATGAATATTAAAAAAAAGGGGTTATCATTTTTGAATCTTGGTGTTTAACTATGTACTTAATCTCCAATACACTTTACATTATGATCCATGGCTTGTAATTTGATTTTTAATTGTGCTTAAAATCATGTAATGTTGTGTAAAAAGGATAGGGTTTCTATAGTTGGTATCAAGAGGAAAAGATTAGTTATTCTGTGAGACTAGGAATATAGAACATTAGAAATAACCTTAGGGATGTGACTAAATCTATGAAAACATTCCTAAATTTAGATAATTATAGAGTAAGGGTATTAGCAAGAAAATACATTCCTCTATAGATACTACGAGTATATGTGGTTCTGGAGTATATGTAACTAGGATTGACAGGCCCGAAAAGTTGTTCTGGGCCTGACTTGGGGTAACCTAGTACACGACAATGGGCCTTACTACACACCTAGTTTGACACTATTGAGGGGTATGCTTTAGTAAAGTCATAATATCATTATGAACCATTTTTAAGGGAAGAAAAAAACTTCCATAATAAAATATGATAGGAAACAGATCATGGATAACCTATATTTAGACCTATTGAATCACAAGCTAGGATATGATTTTTCATTATGAATTTATCCTTTTATTTTTATGGTTTCCTTTTTATACTTATTATCTAGGTATCAAGGCATCCTAATTACACATTATTATTTCTTACTAACTGGTGGGAAATAGAAGAACATGTGCCAACAATCAATGTGATAGCCAACATGATAATTTACCTATTGATATTCCAAATATGAAGGAAATGGGTGATCAAAACATCATGAAATTACTTTCTCAACATACTCTAGTTATGATTAATTACTTGAATTGAGTGGAATGCCCTACTTATCCAAGGGAAGAGAAAGTTATAATAAAATACTTCATTCGGAAAAGGTCTCCCATGTTTAGTGGATCTTTTGATCCCCTCCTCACGGAACCGTGGATTAACTCCATTGAAAAGTTATTCTCTATACTCAAATGTTCATAAGAAGAGATATGTATTCTGATGGTTTATCGTTTTTATGGGGAAGTTGATTAGTGGTGGACACTGATCAAAAATATAAAATCCAAGGATGAAATTGATTCATGTATTTGGATGAATTCAAGAATAAAAATTTAAATAAATATTTTCCCTATACCCTCTGTCTCAAGATAGAATGAGAGTTCCTCAGACTTAAGTAGAAGGAAAGTGAGTATATTCAAGTATATGAATCACACATTACATGGCTTGAAAGATACACCTCTAGATATTTCGTAAACACTGGAATCAATGTGGATAACTTATTTAGTAGACTAAAGCTGACTGAAACTTCATTTTTTATTTTTCCAATCAATCACTTTTGGGTTAGTGAGAACCGAACAATAAATCAAGCTGAAAACATCAAATAAAATAAAGAAAAATCAGGTTGATCAGGAGCCCGGTATTCCCAGACCTAGCATACTAAAGTTGAGTCTATGATAAGTGTTGGTGATTAATGACTTTTATAGTTATGATTATATTTCCCATTGTACCCTAAAGGTTGAAATGGAGATCAGAGACTCTCAATGGTTTCATGGGCCCAGTGAAAAAAAATCATAAAATGGATTTTAATGTTGGTGGATCAAAAAATATATCCTATAATGTAAAAAGGACTGAATATCCCACATGTCAAAATTTTGGAATGAATCATCATGGGAACTGTCTAGAGGTAACTAGGAAATGCATCAAATGTGGAAGAATGGGGCATCTAGAAAGAAAAACTGAATGGTTATGAATAATCCCACTAGCATGGAAAAAAGGAAGGTTCATATCAATGATCAACCAATAGTGCAGTGTTTCAACTATAAGGAACATGGGTATTTTGTTAACCAATTCCCTACGCCCAATGTTTTCAGAGGCAATCAACAATAACCTCCATGGAAACAAGGGAGGGATTATGTTATCACTACTTCTGATATGGAATCCAATAATTATGTGGTGATCGGTACACTGGTTATTCATTCAAGAAGAGAAAATATACTATTTTATTATAGTAATACACATTCTTTTTTATGATTCAAGTAAATTAGAACTATTCAAACACCACCTCAAAATTTGGAGGTTGAGTTATCGATGAGAATAGATAATGGGGAAATTATTTCATCCAAAGTATATAAATCCTACTCAATTAAATTTTGTAGACTAAACCTCCCATAAAATAATTTCATACACTCTTTGGTAGTGTTTGATTCAATTTTGGGCATGAATTGGATAACTTTATAAAAATCCAACTTCAATTGTCAGGAAAGGGAGATCGCTCTTCACATCCTAAATAATCCTCCAACGATTTACAAGTGAAAGGAGGAAGATGAATCTCCTTTAGAATCACCATCTCAAGTGTGGATATTACTACCTTATGAGAAATAATATCTTGCTCAAATGATTGAGACAAAAAATATGATCATGCTTGAAGACATTCCCATTATAAGGAATTACACGATTTTATTCCCTGAAGAATTTTCTAGTCTTCCCTTGGATTGAGAAGTTGAGTTCTCAATTTAATTGATTCCTGGATATCTGCCTATATCAAAGACACCTTATAGGATGTCCATCGTTGAGCTATAATAATTGATGAAGCAATTACTGGAGAATCTGGACAAGGGTTTTATATAATTGAGTGCTTCACTATGGGGTGCACCAGTCCTATTTGTCAAGAATAAGTATGGATAAATGTGCCTCTACATTGATTATCATGACTCAATAAAAAATGATAAATAAAGAGTGTCCCATTATATAGATAGATGAATTGTTTAATCAGCTATTTGGGTTTAGTTATTTCTGTAAGGTTGGCCTTCAGTAGGGATATTACCAATTAAAGGTAAAGAAGGAAGATATTCTGAAGAATGCCTTTAGAAAAAGTAATGGAAACTAAGAGTTCATAGTGATTCTATTTGGACACACTAATTCTCCCATAATATTCATGTAATTAATAAATATATTCTTTAGATATTACCTTGAAATATTTTTGGTAGTCTTTATCATTGATATTTTTATATACTCCAAGAGTAAGGAGGAACATGATGATAATTTGAATACTATGTTGATGACTTTGCGAAAGGAGAACGAATATGGAAAGTACAGTAAATTTGAGTTCTAAATGGAAGAAGTATAATTCTTGGGTCATGTAATCACCTACAAAAGTGATATTTATGAACCCTTCCAGGAAAATGGTAATCGAAGAGTGGCACAAGACAACTTCTGTAACAAAGATCCGTAGTTTTCGTACCCTAGCTAGGTATTATCGATGATTTTTGAAGAACATAGAATGATTTTTAAACCAATAAACAAGCTATAATATAATGGAGTGATGTTTTTCGGGACTCAAGAATGTGAGGAAAGATTTAAAGATATAATAAATAGTCTTCTCACAGCACCGGTACTCACACTCCAGAAAAGTAGACAACTCATTGTGGTGTATAGTGATGCATAAAAGACAGTATTAGGCTGTGTACTAATACAAAATGATAAATTGACATCCTATGCCTCAATTAATTTGAAAATTCATGATCAAAACTATCCTACTCATGATCTGGAGTTGGCGGTTATGATTTTTCATTCAAAATCTGGCAGTATTATCTCTATGGAGAGAAGTTTATGATATATACCGATCATAAGAGTCTCAAATATATATTCACATTTAATTATATTAATATACCGAAGTGAATATGGTTAGATCTCATCAGGGATAATAACTAATCATTCCACTACCATCTTGGTAAGTAAAATAATGTAGTGAATGCTCCAAGTAGAAAGGATCATGCATCTTTATCAATGATGAGAATTGAGAAGGATCCAATATTATTAGACTTAGAAAGGATAGGCATGTGATTCATTAAGGGAGGAACATCATCAATATTTTCTCAAATGATTTCTCAATAATACCTTATGGAGAAAATTAATTATTCTCAAAGAAATGATATGGAAATTCCAAAAATGGTAGAATCTATCAAGAATAGTAAATCCTCTGAGTTTAAGATCAATGAGGATAGAGTCATAATATTTGGGACACAACTATGGGTACCATCCAATAAAAATATAAATAAATAGATTATGAATGACACACATAGCTCAACCTTCTCAATTCACCTAGGGAGTACAAATATGTATTGAGATATTAGGGAGAACTATTGGTGGGACAATATGAAAACGGATATTGCTAAATATACATCAAAGTATCTAGTATGTTAGAAAGTGAAGGATGAAAGGAAAACATATAAAGGGATGATGCAAACATTGACCATACCAACATGGAAATGGGAAAACATCACTATAGACTTTGTCACTGGACTTCTAAAGACATCTAGAGGGAACAATACTATATGGGTTATTATGGATAGTCTTACAAAGATATCTCACTTTATTGAAATTCAAGAGGAATTCTCACTGGATCAACTTGCATGAATATACATCAATGAAGTGGTAAGGTTTCATGGAGTAACACTATATACTGTATCAGAACGAGATCTGGGATTCACCTCTACGTTATGGAAAAGTCTCCAACATGCTCTAAGAACTGATTTGAACATCAGTATGGCCTATCATCCCTCAAACTGATGGTCAATCTGAGTGGACTATTTATAAACAAAAATACATGTTTATAAAATGTTATATGGAATTCAAAGGAGGATGGGGATGGAATTTCCCTCTTTTTGTATTCTCTTAAAATGACAGTTCCCAATCGGGCATCCAAATGGCTCCATATAAATCCCTTTATGGTAACAGGTGAAGAACACTATAATGGTGTGATGAAGTTGATGAGTGTAAGTAGTTATGACCTGAAATTGTCTAAGAAACTGTGTAGAAGGAGAAAACCATTCAGCATCACATCATGGCAGGCCAGATTCAAAAAATAGTTACTCATAAAATCATTTATGAGACCTTGAGTTAAAGTTGGAGAAATGGTATTTCTCTACATATCTCCATGGAGGAGGATCATCAGATTTGGGAAGAAAGTAAAGTTAATTCCGAGGTACATCAGACCCTTAAAGATCCTTTATCATTTAAGAGTTATGGACTATTAAATAGAACATCCACCAGCAATGTCTCAAGTACTCAATGTATTCCACATATCCCTCTTAAAGAAGTACATAACATATCCCTAACAAGTTCTGAATCTTGAGGTGGTATAGTTGGAAAATGATATTTCTTATGAGAAGAAACCAGTGAACATCATGAATCATAGAGACAAAGATCTATGCAACAAGACAAGTCACCTAGTCAAAGTGTTATGGAGGAACCATAAGTATGAAGAGGCAACATGGGAATAGAAGGAAGGAATGAAGGAAAAGTACCCACACCTGTTTTCACCTTAGTATATAAAATGAAATTTCGATGGAGAAATTTTATAAGGGGGAAGAATGCAATGACCCAATGTTTTATCTATATAAATTCCATTCCTAAAATTATTTCGTATGGTATAAACACATAGATAACATAATACAATCTTTATAAATAATGAATCAATAAAATAAGAATCATTTCTTGAAGTTACGAAACCTATACTGATGAAATAGTAACTAGACCTTTGGAATAGTAATGTATCCCTTATGAATAGTAAACCAGCCAATTACATAGTAAACTCACTAATGAATGTATAAATAAAATTTATCCATCATATAAGTGACAATGTGATATAATTATATTAGAGTATGAGTTAATAAATATTTCGAAAATAATTAATTAAGTGTTGGTATTTTTGTAAGTCAAAATTATTTAATAAAAATTTTATGATTAATTTAATATTTTAAAAGAAATTTTTTTTTCATAAAATTTCTTCATAAATAATTATTTTTATTTATTATAATTATAAGATAATTTTAATTGACTATAGTTAATTTCTCAAAGTGATAAAATAAATTATAATTTTAAAATACGTATTTTTTTGAGGAAATTATGTTTTTAATTTAAATACAAATTTCTCATATTTAGAATATTATTTTCATAAAATAGAGTTCATTTTTTAATTCTATTTTTCAAAAAATGGTTAGGGATAATTTTTTATATTTTTCTAAAATACGTGAATTTTTGGTGAATAGTAAAATGCAGTAATTTATAATATATATACATTATATGTTAAATACAATATTAATTGAGTGATGGATTCTTTTATAATAATTAGTTCGAACTAAAATGATATAATTACTATATTTAGTCTCAATAATCAACACTATTTCTTGTCTCGATAAAAATAATAAAATATTAAGTAAAATAATGAGAAAACACTCCTATCCTCCACTATAAATACCACCCATCACCGCATCTTGTCCTCACACCTCTCAAGCCTTGATTCATGTCCAAAATCTAGCAAATAATCTTAAAAAACCTCTCCACCATGTCCTGTATCTTTTGGTCTTAAAAAAATACAAATACCAATCCCCTATGGAGGTTCTCAAGATGAAGGAATCAAGAGGTAAAACCCTCATCTATTTTATTTCAATTTATTTTAATGTTCCATTCTTTTATTTATATCTCCTCACATCCCCTAATAAAAATTGAATTAAAACTTATTTATATTAAATATAATATAATTTTATCATGTTTATGAAATAATTATTCATCAAATCTCATCTCCTCTCTCTTCTATTTTAAAAATGAAAATATCTTTTGTGAGGTGTCGATCAACCACTATTGTGGACAATGTGATTTCATATTTCAAGTACACCTTCAATTCAGGTAATGAAACCATTTTTATGGTTGATATGTATTCTAATATATGTATTATATCATATTTAATGTTCTGTAATCATTTTATACACATGGAATTAAACAAAATGAGTTAGTTGTGATCGAAACCCACTAAAATAAACCCAAACAATTATCATTAACTATTTATCTAAATAGTCATCCTCATTCCATAAAAATAAATTATATATAAGACAAATTTGATCTCTATAATGTAATTAATAACATATATGTTAAATTATGGATAATTAACCCCACTTTACATGATCTTTCATATATGTATACAAGTAAACTGATCATGAAAACCAAGGAAAAACAACGCTTCCAAATGATGATATTGAATCTCTTAACCCATCAAAAAGGCCATAAATGAACTTAATAAAGTTATATGAAATAAAATACATGTATAAAAAGTTATAACCATATTAATTAATAAATTTAATTTCATTATTCAGGACATTAAGATCAAGTGATGAATTGTTTCAGACATAAAGTAAGGGATTCTATCCGAACCTCCATTTTTTCCTTCGGGTTTCTCTTTCTCTATTTATACCAAATTGAAATTATCATTTATTTTTATTTAAATCTTATAAATTTTGTTTATATTTTCCGAAATCATTTATCAGGATACTTGAAACCTTATTTTTTTGGGATATATGTGTTTTTAAAAGGTTCCGTACTAAATTATTCTCGATAAGCAAGCCCGATTTATAGAGACTTCCAGAATTATTACCCATTTTCAAATGCACTATATAACCTATTTTAGGAAAACATATTCTTCAAAATTAACTCCTTTTATTGTGAAAACATTAATTTCTCACTTTGGGTTTTATATAAAATATTATGCCCTTTTCTTCTTTAAAATCACTTTATACTTTCTTAATATCAAACTAAAGAAGCTAATTTATAAAGTTTCCTAATCACTACATTAAAATGTTTTCTCACCATTTGGAAATAATTTATCATTATATATTTCTATTTTCCTTTATAAATGTCTATTTATGTTCTAAATCCATTATTTCATGGACTCTTTTATGATACACCCATTTGAAATGCCTTATGACATGATTATGATACCGATTTCTTTCCATGTGTAACCCTTATGTTATGTCTGATTCCTTATGTATGATTATTCATATGGTACACATATTCATGAACATGTTATGATGGGTTCACCCAGATATCACTCCATTTAATTTGATAATTTTTAGTCTCATGATACATTATGTGCAACGGTATTGGTGGTTATCCTTAACTCGTGCTCTTTGTGCAACAATCTTAGTGGTTAACCATGACTCATTATCCTCTATGTGCAACGAGCCATGACTCGTGCTCCACTATGTGTAAAAATCCTTGATTTGTGATAAATTCATGTCTTATATTTCTTTTATATTACAATTAATACATGATTATATGATCCCATATAATGATTCCTTATGTTTGATCAGGTTTTAAACCTCATTATATCATTATGTTATTCCTACTAACCCATGTGCTAAGATTTATTTTAATATTTATTCTCTAATTGGTATTTCTAGATCATCCCTTTAATCATGTTATCCCAAGGTTATATAATGCCGATGTAAGGGGCTCAAAGAATGTTAAGAGATCTTTATGAAGATTAAATAAAATATGTTCTAATATTGGAATCATTATGTTTAATTGTGTACTAAATCAACAATACACTAGACTTTACAATCCTTACCTTGTAATTTGATGTTTAATTATGCTTAAAATCATGTAATGTTATGTTTAAAAGGATAGGGTTTCTATATATTCCATACATCAAGTGGTGAGTGGGGCCAATCGTTTTATAGAACCTCAATGAAACATTATGTTTCATGAGACAAACATGTTTGGATATTTTCATCTCTTTCTTCCCAAAATAAGATATTTCTTAGACATAGGGTTGTGATTGTAAGATTGTGATGCCTTAGCTTAGGGAATGGAATTTTCTATTAAATGTTATGTATTTAATTACTAAGTAACTAGTTAATGTTACCCATGTGATCTATTTATTTTCATTGGTATCCATCAATATATTATTCTCTTAGTTTCAGTTGATTATGGAATTATGATGATTGATTATTCCTTTCATAATATTTATGCCATGATTACACCATTTTTATGTTTTCATTTACTAAGAGTTTGATATCACCCCATATTATATTTTTATTTCTAAATAGGATGAATAAAAGTATTAAAGGTGATTTTTATAATAGTATAGATTTGTGGTGAATTTCTAGGATATGTTAATAACTTATAATTAATTAAATATATTCTTATGCAAGAGAAAATTAAATATTAATTGAGAATGTCATGAGATTTATTAGTTTTTTATTTATCATAATACTCTATAACTCTATCCCTAAAAGGATTTAGGAATTTTTGTAATGAAATATTTTATTTAAGTCATGTAATTATAAGATAATAATTTTTGGGAATCTAAATATGGAATCAAATCTAGTATGTAAAGTATGTTTTTCTGAGCACTAAATTTGGGAGTGCAGTTTCATGGTTCCATAAGAGAATAATGTTTCTTTATTTTATAAGGTGAATAATATATTTGGTGAATAAATAAGTATTTGGAATTTTCCATTGGGTAAATGTAACACATTGTAGTACAAGGGAAAAGATCTCAGTGTGATAATTTATAAGGAGGTACACATGCATGATACATATGCTTTTGGATTTCATGACTAGAGCTAGTATGTGAGGGTTTGTACATAGATACTAGGACATTTGATGGATATTATGTAGAAACCAATTCACATGCATCATGATTTTATGTAATATTATTTCCATGGCTGATAATTTAACAAAAGTTCATGTCATCGTGGTGCTACATAATATTATTGGTAAAAAGAATGGGATATTTATTATTTTTAACTTATTTAATTGAATTTGAGGGAATTTCCCTTCCATAACCTATCCACTATAACATTAATTATTTTTAAATGGATGATCTTATTTAATTTGGATACATTCAATTTATGTAATTACACTTATAAAATGGTATGGAGGGTCATAAAATGGTAGAGGCATGGAATTATGGTTACTGACCTCCACAATATGACACTTCTCTACACCAAGCTCTTCTTGATGGATTTTAAAATATGGTCAAACCATAGTGAAAAATAATAGAAGTAATGCATAATTATCTTTGCGATGATTTATATTCAAAAGGGCATATTTTTTATTCATGCTGTGGTGTCCTAGTTTCACCATGATGTCGGACAAAATTCTTCAAAAAATACAGGTTTTTATTTCATCGTGCCACAATCACCTTAGTTTCCACATGGTGATGAATTGATTATTTATTATGAATACATTGAAATTTTATATAGATATGAATTTTGAAACTCATTATTATAGAAATCATACCAAAGGACTAAAGGAATCTGAGAAGAGACTTCCAAGGGGTAATAAGAACATTATTATGAGATTTTTATATTTTGATTCAGGATATGGATTAAGATTCAAATACATATGGTGGTAAAGTATCATTATTTTACTTATATTATTTTTTTACCTTATCTTCATTCATGTATTTGTCTTATATATCTTGATTATACTATCCCATTTTGATGTATGGTCAATTCATCATGGGTGAGTAGTTACTTAAGAGATTATGGATCAAGATTAGGAGGATGACTCTTTAACATTAATGATTAATTTGGGTTTAGAATATATTTTTCTTGATTAATATCATGTGGAGACTAATTCTATCTTATCCATAGTCATCTTTAAATTGTGAGGGAGATTAGGGGATTAACACTATTGTGACATAGGGTAATTAGTGATCGATATTCAACTTTAATTCTTATTTATACCATTTTACATTAAAATTAATGCATTTAGATCTTATTTTTTACATTTATCAGAGGAATCAAAAGGACTTGGGTATTTAAAATTGTCAACAACCAAGTCAAATTAGTTTTTTAAATAACTATAACTGAAAATTAATTTATTTTAGTATTTTAAAAGCACTTTTGAGGAAAAAATAGGAAACCACACAAGTTCAAAATAAAAGATCAATTCAAAAAGAAATAAATTAAAAAAAATAAAGACAAGACTAAGATTATTGGAACAAAATTCCCTTTATAACCCCCAATTAAAATTTTATACCTTAGTATCTGGATCATCTTTAATTTGGTCTTCATAATGATAATCCATGTTATCCCAAGTCTAGATATATTCTTCTAAATTAATCTTCCTTTCGTAGAAGATTCATTCCAAAATGAGATATTTTTTATTGATCAACGCCCTTTGATCCACATTAATATCAAATTGAATCATTATATCATAAATTATATTAACATCCTACTATGCAGCATTAATAAGGAAATATTCTTCTAGAAAGACTTCCTTAGTGTTAGAATGTTATCCAATCATTTTACTTTATTTTCTTCCACTTTGCCAATATTCCAACTTATTTTTATTCCACAAAATCACCACACATGGCCACATGCTTTCCACTTCAATGTTCATAACTCTTCATATGTTCATTGTTTGAAACCATGACCCCACCATCCATTTCCTTGGTCCTTTTGACAGAAATTTTCTCCTCCATCCCTCAAACCATACCTCTCTCAAGTTTCTTTGGGCCATGAGGTTTTCCTTCCAAACAAATACTCGTTGGTTTGGGAATATTTTAATAATACTTGTACCACTTAGGTCTCCTCTCTGTGTTAACTAGATAAAATCCCAAATTAATCTTTATTTTTCATTACTAATTATAAATAAAATGATTCCTCCACCTACACTACTTTTTTTATAATTTGACTTGGCCTGAGATTAATTATATATGGTTGTTGTTCGCATCAGTTTCTAATTTACATTCCCTTCCTTCTGAAGATTTTATTTTTTATACAAGGTATGATCCTATAACTTATTCTTATTTTTTATTCCTCATGTTCCTAACAGTTTCCCACCCCTAGTTATCCATATCTATAATTGGGGTAATTGTATTTCCTTATTCAAAATTATAATCAGAGTGATTAGAATCCCCTATTTCCCAAATCCTCAAACCAAAAGGACCAATGTTATGCCACACCAAATCCCATAGTATTGTAACATCCCAGGTGAATAAAGAATAAAAAGTTTTATATTTATTAATATTTGTGAATTATATATTAATTTTATGTTAAAGGATATTCTATGTTCAATAGCATACCTGATACACAACAACAAGTTTCTTTGAAATCTTACATTGCACACACCGTTGAGTCATACTAAAAAATAATAATATAATATTATTTTAAATGGTAGTTAACACCTATCCATTGTATTTGTAGGAATATATAGAACTAACTACAATATTAATATACATGTTTTTTAATTTTTTTTTACATTTATCCAATAACTTTTATAGTCTTAAAATAAAAAAGAATCTGATTTAAAGCATAAATAATCTAATATTCATTAAAAGGTCGATTTACCACCTTTTGATGGAAAACCCTCATTAAATATAGTTTTGGTCACTTTTATATGTTATATTTGACAAAATTAAATTTTTCTTTAGAATCAAGACATCAAAATTTACTTTGGGTATATTTTTCATATTTTTCTAATAAAATTCATTTCTTAATGTATAGTGAAAAATATTGTATTTTAATTCAAAACTACCTTTTAATCTAATTTATTTATATGGTTAGATTATCTTTTTAATTGGTTTTAAATTATAGTTAGATTATATTTTTACCAATTAATCCAATTTTGGTCATTTTAAGTAATTTCACTTTGAAATTGGACATAAATAAGTATCAATCTTTTGATAGCTATTATTTCTTAAAAACATGCTTTTTTGTTTTGATAGCGGGAAATAATTTTAAATTAATTTCTACCACTTATGTGTTTAGAATTTTAAAAAATTTATTCCAAATTTAGAATCATGATGTCCTAATTCTTTAAATAGTTAACTTTTATTTTGATACATTATTAATATTTACTTCAGTAAGAATATTTTTTATCATGGTTAAATGGTAAATCTAGTAAATAAGGGTAACAAAATATTATTATTAAAAAATTAAATTACCTTAAAATGTGTCTTAATCCTATTTTTTGATACACTTACAACCATGGGAATCCTTGGGTTGATTTTAGGACCCCATTGATCCACCTGGGAATGATAATGACCCATTATATTAATTACTTTAAAGTAAAGACAAAAATGACATAAACGGATATCTTTTAGTAAATCAATTATGACATGGGGTTATATAAGTTATCTCTTAGACTATAAATATTAATTTGAAATATAAAAATATTTCCTACATCATGATATTATTTTTATAATTTTTAAACATCAAATAAAAAAATTATTTATGACACAATAATGATGCTGTGTTTACCTCATTTTTGAATGATTTAAATATTTAAGATTATAATGATTAAAAAAATATCCAAAACATGTCCAATTATTATTGGATTATTTTTTTTCGAACATGAGTCATCATATATTATAATTTAAAGAGTTTTTGACCTTTAGAAACCGAAAATAATTATATAATAAAATAATTTTTTCAAACATTCCTAAAGAGCCCCTCCCCCCTTTATAAAAGGCCCTCACTTATAACCCATTCCAAACAATTATATATCCACTTGGATAATCCAAAATCTACCCAATTAATCTCCCTACACCCCTATACTATTCCTAGAATCCTTCCATTAGGAATAAGGAAATTCAAGTAAACCATTTGGTTCAAACCAAAGAGAGATACCTGATTTAAAGGTAACGTCTTCTCTTAAGTTCTTTTGTTTTATTTTAATTCTCCGGCCCCCAAAACTGTTTTTATTCCTTTATTTTATAACAAAACCAATATATTAAATATACTATGTTGTTTTTATGATAATTATTTAAATTACACATTCACAAACCTCCATCTAATGGGTAAAAAACATATTGTTTCTGTGGACAGAAAACTAACGCCTCACGAAACGATGATTGTTCAATATTCTGATACCAGCTCTTATGGTGGAAATTACGATGGAACTGTATTTATATGTGATATATATTATATTTATATTGTTTCTATGCTTCAATATTTTTCATTTATTGAATACCTTTATGGTTTTCCACAGTGGGTAAATATGATAATTTCATTTGAGGAAGTGCGGACTACTGCCCCCTCAAAGTGATATGACTTGTTCATGCCATACGTGGAACATATAAAGGATGGATTTAATGAAATTATATATTATATTATAGTGGAATTATAATATAATTATTTATAAATATATTTTTATTCCATTAAATATGAAATATAAATGAAAGCAACATTCATTGTACCTACAACTTACCGTCTCTATGAACGATGCATTTCATTTATTACCTCCAAATGTTATGTACTATTATAAATACATATATATACTGAATATATATATGATATATATGATATATAAATCATGAATAAAATTATGGAGATAATGGAATTTTGGCAACATGGACAATTTATAATTATAACAAGTTCATTTGTAACCCATGTTCCGAACATCGACAAATTGTCCTATATGAACTCAAATAATTAACTAATTGTTATAGCTAGGTATTAATTGATATAAAAGGAATCATAAACTATTAAAAGGTTATTAATAAAGTATAAATGAAATTTAGTTAATTATTTAGGATTTTAAAGAATGATTGAGTCAATTCAGACATGAGGTAAGGGACTTCGTCTCAATCTCCTTTCATTGAGGGATATTTTGTTTTATACATTAAATTATTTTATATGGTGTATAAAAACATTTTACTTCTCATTTCATTCAAACATAATATTTTTCTATGAGGCAGTTTTTTAATGTCAAAAGGGAATGTTTCTTTTTTTTAAACATAAGCAGTCACAACGACCTTTTCTGCCACCGCGAGTATTATTTGATATAGAGATTTATTAACAAGCTGTAATGTTTTTAAAAGTAAAATAAATACTATATACTCTTTTATGTATTTTGGCATTGAAAATGGTTTTGATAATGGATTTTTTATTTTAATATATTTAAATGATATATTTTTATTAAAATGGGAAAATGTTATTTTTTCCTTTATGTTTTTTATGTGTTATGAATATGTTTTTGTTTATGGGCATTGTTTACGTATACGGGTTGTTCTGTGATAAACCTATGGCGAGTGAGATAGAGATAGCTCTCCAATGCATTGGATAATATGACGGAGGTAAACATGAATGTTTCACCTAAGAGATTTAGGGAATATACTATGATGTATATTCCAAATGTAACTCCCTACGTAGTTATGAAATATAAAACATAAGTATGTTATGTATGCCACAAGATTCCATTATGATTTGGGATTTTTATGTGTTATTCATAAATCTTATGATTTCATGAGGTATGAGCTTATACTTGGTATGTATTTATGGACCAATTATATCTTTCTTTATCTTATAACCCTTACTGTGATTTTTATTATCATCCTATGTTTTGAAATGTTTTTTACAGGACATAAAGATGAATAGTGTCAAGGATGGGATCGAGGGAAAGTCATGCTATCTAAAACATAGAACTAGACATGAATCAATTTTTCAAGAGTTTTTAATTTATTAAAAAAATAGAAACTCAGTATAATTGTCTAATTTGTAATTTTTGAGATGTAATGTAATAGTTATGTCCTAATTCTCCAAAACTCTAAACCTAAAAAGATACTTAATGTGAATTATTCATTTAATCAAGATTATGTAATGTTTTATGGTCGGGTCCTTATAGTCGGTATCAGAGGTTGGTTTTGACAACATTAGGAGTTATGATATTGTTAAATTAATATCCATAAATTATTTTTAGTTTATGTTATTATTGAAATTATATTTCATTTACAAATTACTATGTTGCTTCGCCTAAGATATTTCTCTGTTCAGAATGGTTTTCTACAGAAGAAGAAGGGTAGCAATAATGGGACAACATCAGGAGGAAGAAACCTTCCATATCATCAACTAGAGATGGTCAGAATCATAACTGAACAGTTTGATGCAGTTATTGAATAGTTGACTCTGACTATAAATGGTGGTTGTATCTATGCATGAGATTATCCAAAACAACCATAGAGGAACATGTTAACAGTGGATCACTTCATGAGGTATCATCCCCCATCATTCATAGGATCATCTAACCTTGTGCTAGATGAAGGGTGGATTGAATCACTGGAGAATATTTTTGATGTCATGGGGTGTTTAGAACATCAAATGTTTAGTCTTGTTATTTACTATTTTGAAGGTGAATCCGATCAGTGGTGGTCGGTGGTGAAAAATATCCAGGATAGTGAGGAAATTGATGCTCTTGATTGGGATGAATTCAATGGTGTGTTTCTTGATAAATATTATCCTAAGGTGCTTCATCTTAGGATGGAAAAACAATTCCTAGAATTGAGGAAGGAGGATGACTTAGTGACTTCTTATGAAGAAAAACTCACTCAACTGGCAAGGTATGATTCAAATTTCATATGATATCTTGATAGTAAAATCAACTGTTTTTACTCAGGATTAAAGCCAAAGTATCGAAAGGATTTTGAATCTCGAGAGTTCATAAGTTATGAAAATCTTTTCAATGTGCATAGAAGGTAGAAATTGTGTTTTCTGATGATTAGGTGTTCTTTGAAAAAAAAAACAGAATAAGAGGTCTATGTGGAAGAATAAAGTGTGGAAATCTTCAAAAAAGCCTGATGGTAAGAAATTTAAGTTTACAGTTTGTGAAAAGTGTGGTAAAAAGCATGATGGGGAATGTCATTTGAATTCTAGTAAGTGAAAATGATGTGGTAAAATGGGACATAAGGCTCATAATTGCACTAAAAATATCAGGGAAATGGTAAGAGAAAATCTGATTTATAGTCAGTAAAATGTTTTATGTGAAATGAACTGGGTCATTATACAAATGAGTGTCCAAAGAAGAACTCAACAGGGGGAAAGCATCCATACTATAAGCATAAAGGGGAGGTAAAATCCTTTGCAACTAATTCAGTAGATGTGGGGTCTTCAAATGAAGTAGTATCATGTACACTGTTAGTTTGTTCAAATTATGACAATATGTTGTTTGATTCAGGGTTTACACATTCGTTCATTTCTGAAAAGTTTTCTAGTAAATTGGCAATTCTATCTCAAGATATGAATCCCGAAATTATTGAAAAAAACACTTACAGTAAATGTTGAGACAAAAAGAAATTATAACAACCTTCATGTCCTTTTGTGCGAAGAGAATCTACTTGAAAACCTTATTGTTTTGCCTCTATTATAGTTTGATGTTATTTTTGGTATGTATTGGCTTTCCATTTATCATGATAATATTGATTGCAGAGCTAAAGAGGTTTCTTTTCAGATAGATTCTCAATTTGTGTACAATAATGAACCCTTAATTTTGATTACATATCAAGAAGATGAGAAACTAGTAAAATATAGAAATGAATGTTACCTTGCACATATTGTTGAAAAAAAAGAACTATTCAGATTAATGATATTCCACAAGTAAATGAGTCTCTTGAAGTTTTTATTGATGAGTTTCCTAGTATAATACCTGATTAGGAAGTTTAATTTATTGTTTAATTAGTTCCTGATGCTAAGCCACTTTCAAATCCCCCTTATCGAATGGCTCAAATTAAACTTTTAGAGTTAAATAAGAAATTACATGGGTTATTAGATAAAGGCTTCATTTGACCTAGCACATCAGCATGGGGTGATCCTGTCTTGTTTATTAAAAAGAAATATGGTTTAATGGGACTTTTCATTGATTATAGAGCATTGAATTACGTCAATCATAAGAACAAGTATCATTTTCCTCATATCAATGATTTGTTTGATCAGCACTAGGTAGATCAGTATTTTTCAAATATTGACTTGTGGTTAGAGTACCATTACTTAAAAGTAAAGAAAGAAGATATTCTAAAGACCATTTTTCATACAAGATATGGCAATTATGAATTTTTATTTATGCTTTTTTGGTTAACCAATGAACCTGTTGTATTCATGGATCTTATGAATAAAATTTTCTGTGAGTTTTTGGATATGTTTGTGGTTTTGTTCATTGATGATATTTTGGTTTATTCCAAAAGTAAAGAGAAGCATGAAAGTCATTTATGAGTTTTCTTGCAAACCTTAAAATAAAATTAACTATTTGGGAAATTTAGCAAGTGTGAGTTTTGGTTACATCAAATTTCTTTCCTTGGCCACATTGTTTCAAAAAATGGCATAACTGTTGATCCTACTAAAAAAAAGATTTTGAGGAATGGCCAATACCAACAAATATAATCGAGATTCATAGATTTCTTGGATTAGTGGGTTATTACTGGAGATTTGTTGAAAAAATATTATAGTTATCTTTCCCAATGACTAAGTTAACTTTAAAAGGTGTTAAGTTCATCTAGAAAAAAGAATGTGATGATTGTTTTCAGGAATTGAAAAGAAGACAGGGGAATTCTCCAGTTTTGGCACTGACTTCTAGAAATGGTGAGTTTTTTATCTATAGTGATGCTTCATTGAAAGGACCTGGTTGTTTACTTAAGAAAATTGATCAGGTAATTTTTGATGCTTTACGTCAGTTGATACCTCATGAATTAATTTACCCTACACATGATTTCGAATTAGCTACTGTTTTTTTTTCTTTAAAAATTTGGAGGAATCATCTGTATGGTGTAAAATGTGAAATATCTACATACCACAAACTTTTGAAGTATATGTTCTCTTAAAAAAAATTAAACATGAGATATAGGAGAAGGATGGAATTATTCAAGGATTATGATTTCACAATACATTACCATTCGGTAAAAGCAAATAAAGTGGTTGATTCTTTGAGTCAAAATAGTAATACTTCATTAACCATGCTATGTTTTGAACAAGATAATTTGGTTTTTTATATGATGAAATTTGGAATAGATGTTTTGGGTATAGAAAATTCCTCTGTTTTGTTTCAGATGTAAGTGAAATCATCTCTATCGGATAGAATTTAGAAAGCATAGAAAGAAGACAGTGAGTTGCAGAAATCGATAGAGTTGGGTTAGAAGGGTATTTTTAATAATTTTAACATTGATAATGATTGTGTTTTGATGTTTGGGAAGATATTATGTGTTCCTAGTGATTCAATGTTGATGAATGAGTTATTATGTGAAGCTTATAGTTCTCCATTTTTAGTTCATCCCGCATTACTAAGATGCACAGAGATCTTCGAGAGTATTACTGGTTGGATGGAATAAAAAAAGATATTGTTGATTTTACTATAAAGTGTTTGAATTTTCAACAGCTTAAAGTAGAGTGGCAGTTACTTAAAGTGATGATTTAGTCTTTATTGGTGCCATAGATTAAATTTGAAAACATATCCATGAACATCATTGTGGGATTACAAAAGTAATCTCGAGGTAGTAATGCAATCCGGGTTATTGTTGATCGATTGATTAAATATGCTCATTTCATTCATATTCAGCATAATTTTTCTCTAGATCAACTTTCTCGATTGAATGTTAAAGAGATAGTCAGGTAGCATAGTGTTCCCTTCTCCATTCTATCTGATCGTGATCCCATGTTCACTTCTAACTTTTGGAAAGTCCTTCAGAAGTCATTGGGTACTGAATTAAATCTTAGTGTAGCTTTTCATCCTCAATCATATGGACAATCAGAACGAACAATTTAAGCCTTGGAGTATATGTTACGTGCTTTATTGATGGATTATTAGGGATGTTGGGACCAACATATTTCTTTGGTTGAATTTTTTTTTATAATAACAGTTTTCATTCCAGTATACAGATTGGTCCATTTGAGGAATCATATGGGAAGCAGTGTCCAACTCCAGCTTTTTAGGATGAAGTCATTGAAAGGAAGTTTATGGGACCAGAATTGGTAGAAGAAGTGGTAGAAAAAGTTCAGTTTATTTAAAATCACATTAGAACAGCTCAGAGAAAGTTGAAAAGTTATGTGGATAACTGGAGGAAGGGTCTTTCTTTTGGGCAAGTGATCATATCTTTCTCAAAGTTTCTCCATGGAAAATTGTGATGTGTTTTGTTAAGAAGGGAAAGATGAGTCTGAGGTTCATTGGACCTTATGAAATCCTGGAGAAAGTTGGATCAGTTACATACAGAGTGGCTTTACCTCCATCTTTATCCCAGGTACACAATTTTTTTCTTGATTCAATGTTGAGAAAGTATATGACAGATCCGTCTAATGTTTTGAGCCCAGAGGTAGTTCAGTTAGAAGCTAATATCTCTTATAAGGACCAATAACCCCAGATTCTTTACCAAAGAGAGAAAGTGATTCGGAATAAGTTAATTCCTCAGGTAATGGTTTTATGGAAAAACCATATGGTTGAAGAGGCAATGTGGGAATCTGAAATTGCTATGAGAGATAAATACCCCAACTTATTTGATAAGTGAATTGAATTGTGGGGATGCAATTCCCAACAGGGGGAAGGATGTAACATCCCAGGTAAATAAAGAATATAACATTTTCATATTTATTAATATTTGTGAATTAAATATTAATTTTACTTCAAAGTAAATTCTATGTTCGATAGCATACCCGATACACAACAACAGGTTTCTTTGAAATCTTATGTTGCACACAACGTTGGGTCATACTGAAAAATAATAATATTATATTATATAAAATATTAGTTAATGCCTAGCTATTGTATTGGTGGGAATGGACAGAACTAACTACAATATAAATATACATTTTTAATAATTTTTTTTACATTTATCCAATAAATCTTAAAGTCTTAAAATAAGAAATAATCGGAATTTAACCATAAATAAACTATTATTCATTAAAAGGTCGATTTACAACCATTTGATCGAAAACCATTTTTAAATATAGTTTTGGTCACTTTTATATGTTCAATTTGAAAAAATAAAATTCTTCTTTAGAATCAAGGAATCAAAATTTATTTTGGGTATATTTTTGGTTTTTTCTGATAAAATTCATTTCTTAATGAATAGTGAAAAATGTTGTATTTTAATTCAAAACTACCTTTTAATCTAATTTATTTATATGGATATATTAGATTTTTTATTATTTTTAAAGTATAATTAGATTATATTTTTACCATTTAATCTATTTTTTGTCATTAGATGTAATTTCACATGGAAATTGTATATAAATAATTTTCAATCTTTTGATAGCTATTATTTCATAAAAACAAATTTTTTTGTTTTGACATCGGGAATTAATTTTAAATTAATTTCTTCCACTTATGTGTTTTGAATTTGGAAAAATAGATTCCATATTTGGAATCAAGAGGTCCAATTTTTTTAAATAGGTAACTTTTATATTTATACATTATGAGTATTTAATTTAGAAACAATTTTATTTACTATGGTTTAAGGGTAAATCTGGTAAATAAGGGTAACAAAATATTATTATAATAATATTAAATTACCTTAACATGTGTCCTATCCTATTTTTTGATACCTATCTAACCATGGACATCTGTGGGTCGATTTTGGGACCCCATGGAGCCACATGGAATTGATAATGACACTTTATATTAATTTATTTAAAGTAAATACAAAAATGCCATAAACATATATATTATAGTAAATAAATTTTTTACATGAGGTTATATAAGTTATATCATAGACTATAAATATTAATTTAAAATATAAAAATATTTTCTACATCATGATCTTTTTTTATAATTTTTAGACATCAAATAAATAAAATTATTTATGACACAATAATGATGCAGTGTTTACCTCATTAATGAATAATTTTAATAAATAATATTATAATGATTAAAAAAATATCCAAAACCTATCCAATTATTATTAGATGATTTTATTTCGTTCATGAGTCATCTTATATTCGAACTTAATTAGTTTAGGACCTTTATAAACTGAAAATCATTATATAATAAAATAATATTTTCAATCATTCCTTAAGAGCCCCCTCCCCCCCATATAAAAAGCCCTCATTTCAAACCCATTCTACACACTTCTCGAGTCCCTTGTATCATCCAAACTCAACCTAATTAAGCTACCTAAATCTCTATCCTCCACCTAGAAGCCTTACCTTGGGAATAAGGAAATTCAAGAAAACCTTTTGGTGCAAACCAAAGGGAGATACCTGATTTAAAGGTAACGTCTTCTCTTATGTTATTTTGTTTTATTTTACTTCTCCAACCCCCTAAACTCTTTTTATTACTTTATTTTATAATAAAACCACTATCCTAAATATAAAAGGTTTTTTATGATAATTATTTGAACTACATTTACACACACCTCCATATAATGGGTAAAAAACATTTTGTTTCTATGGACGGAAAACTAATGCCTCACAAAACAATGATTGTTCAATATTCTCCTACCACCTATTATGGTGGACATTAATATGGAACTGTATTAATAAGTGATATATATTATATTTATATAGTTTCATTTCTTATGTATTTTTCATTTATAAAATACCTTTATGGTTTCCCATAGTGGGTAAATATGATAATTTCATTTGAGGAAGTGCGTACTACCACCCCCTCAAAGTGATATGACTCGTTCATGCCATAAATGGAATGTATAAAGGATGGAGTTAATGATTTTATATATGATATATATTGTAATTATAATATAATTATATATAATTATGTTTTTATTTCATTAAATATGAAATATAAATGAAAGTATTGTTCATGCATACGTACGACTTACTGTCTCCATGAATGGTTCATTTCATTTCTTTCCAAAAAAATTTATATAGTATTATAAATACACATATATATACTAGACATACATGATATAAATGATATCTAAATCATGAGTATCATTCTGTAGATAATGTAATTTTGACCACAAGGACAATTTATAATTATAACAAGTTCATTTTTAACTCAATTTCCGAACATCGACAACATGTCTGATATGAACTCAAATAATAATATAATTATTATATAAAGGTAATAGTTGATATAAAAGAAATAATAAACATGAAAAGGGTTCTTAATCAATTATAAATTATCTTTATTTTATTATTCAGGAGATTAAAGAACGATCATGTCATGTCGGACACGAGGTAAGGTACTTCATCTCAATCTCCTTTCATTGAAGCATATTTTGTTTTATACATGAATTTCATTTTTACGGTGTATAAAAATAGTTGAATTCTCATTTCAATCAAAAAAATCTTTTTTTACGAGGCATTTTACTAAATGACAAAAAGGAATGTTTCTTTTTCTGACATAAGTGGTTACAAAAACCTTTTCTGTCACCATATGTATTATTTGATCTATGGTTTCCTTAACAAGCCGTAATGTTTTTCAAAGGAAAATAAATACCATATACTATTTTACATATTTTGGTATTGAAAATGGTTTTTGATAATGGATTTGTTATGTCAATATATTTAAATGATATATTGTGATTGAAATGTGGAACTTTTATCTTTCTTCTTTGTTAGTTTTATGTCTTATGAATATGTTACGGTTCTTGGGAATTGTTTACATATATGGGTGGTTCCATGATAAACCTAGGGTGGGTGAGCCCAAGATAGATTTCCAATGCATTGGGTAATGTGGCAGAGGTAAACATGAATGTTTCTCCTAAGAGATTTAGGGAATATACTATGATAGGTATTCTAAATGTAACTCCCTACATAGTTGTGAAAGGTATCATGTAAGTATGTTATGTATGGCACAAGTTACCTTTATGATTTATGATTTAAATGTGTTATTCATAAATCTTATGATTTCATGAGGTTTGAGATTATGCATGGTATGTATTTATGGACTAATGTTATCTTTCTTTGTCTTATAACCCTTACTGAGCTTTTTATTCTCAACCCATGTTTTTAAATGTTTTTCACTTGACTTAAAGATGAATAGAGTCAAGGATGAGATCAAGGGAAAGTCATGATGTCTAAAACATGGAACTAGACATGAATCCCTTTTTCAAGAGTTTTTATTTTATGAAAAAAATGGAAACTGGGTAGAATTGTCTACTTTTTAATTTTTGAGATGTAATTTAATTGTGATTTCCAAATTCTCTAAAACTCTAAACCTAAAAATATCCTCAATGTGAATTATTAGTTTAATTAAGGATTATGTAATGTTTTAAGGCTATGTCCTTATAAGTATCTTTTGGGAAACTACTTCATTTGGATCCAAACTCCTAGTTATAGCTTCATATCTATAACCATTTAAGACCCTTGGACTGTTAGATTTCAAATTTGGACTCACTATATCTTCTATTAGATTTTGAATCTAGCCTCAGTTTCCATGTGGAGGAACTCATCCCAAAAAAAACTAGTCCACCACTTTTAAAGTCAGGGGTTAGAGCCTCACAGTTTGAGTATAAGTCTCCACACCATTGGACTAACTTGGGCCAGCCTTACTGGGGATAACATTTCCATATGGAGAACAGTTAATGAGAGCCTTACCATTACCCTCATTTTTAGGGCGTGGGACATATTTTTTTATCAAAATCCCATTAATTGGGTGTTGATTGTCCTATTGAAGGTTACCCAATCTAGGACATGAGAACAATAATCAAACATGACTCAAAAACCTCTAGCTGATGACATCTAAATTCTTCACCAACAAAAATCCACACTAAATCTACCGAGTTCTTGGATAAATATACTTCAAAAAATATATGAGGACCTATAGGGTGAAAGGGACCTCAATCTATCATCATAATCCAAAAACCTTCAAACAAACTTAGCCTTCATTTTTAGAATAATAGGATTTTAGAAAGGTAAGAGAAAGCCCATAAAAAACCATAAAACCATGTAAGGAGGATTTTTCTCCATTTAAAAAATATATTCCCATATAAATAAAAAAATTATATTCTTTCAATATGATGTTTACATTTGGGCCAAGCAGAGGAAATGACTTGTTCTACAGTAAATTGAATAAGGAAATAGAAAGGGTCCAGCAAGCTAACTATCACATGCTCCTTCAATACCCAAGAGTTATTGACGAATCAATTAAAGGTATCTACCAATGGTAACCTATGAAAAAAACTAGCAACAAGGTAAAACCGTGGACATTCAACGACTTAGTTAATTTTAGGAGTGAAAGATGAAACTTCATGGGGAAAGGTGCAGTGCAATAACCATTAGGATTAGGTGGATGTTCATAAATTCTTGGGGAGAGGTAGGGATATTAAAAGGCATTAATGGTGCTTGAAGGCCCAATTTATGACCTATGAAAACCTCTCTCCCTTTTAGAGGATAGGTTTTTGGTGGTGCGTCCACTATCGCCTGATAGAGCAGGAATATGATCTCTACAACAATCCATTCTTTATTTCAAGAATTCTCAAAAATAAAAAACCTTGTCAATTAATAGAATATATAAATAATCATCTTTAGGAAATCATCCTATAAAATTGATCCATTTTTTACATTCCTCATAAATTTTTTGAAATGATCCAAGTTTGATATTTACAATGGTAACATTATTGATTTATCATATTTCCGCAATATTTTTTTTCAAATTATATTTTTCTTTCCATTTATCCAAATAAGAAATCAATAATGATTCACTAGGTTAGGATCCTCCATGTTCTCAGTGGTTTTAGCTTGGGACATCAAATTATTTTACTATTATTTTATAGTTTAAGTGATTATGTTTTTATGTTTTAAATTCCAAATTCATATAAATTCCCCTAGAGTTAATGATTCCCAATAATGAATCAATGGATGATATTAAAACTAACACTTTATATTTAGTAAGGTAAATTCATGTTTCATAAATAAATGAACCCAATTTTTTCATCTCTCATTCATAAAATTAAACTACAATTAATACTAGTGACCATAAAATTAAAGTATGCCTACTTAATGAGTAGAAAGATATTTCCTATGATAATTTTAAAAATAATTATATCAAATTGAGATATTAAACTAATAAAAATATTAAAATAAAATATAAAATCAATTGTTTGGGCTTTGGTTGGAAGGCCAAGACTTAATCATAAAATCTATAAGAATAAAATATTACTTTAAATTGAGGAAAACTAATTAGAAAAGTATAATGGGGATTAAATAAAATATATATTCATGTATTAAACAAATAAGTGGAATAAAATTTATATCCAAGAATCATTTATCATTTATTTTACTTATAGTTATTATGTCTGATTCATGTACTACGTAAGAATTTTTCACTAACCATTATTGAGAAGGATAAGAACACAATGGTTATTTTTAGGATATGAAATAGTTGGTATGTAAGAAATGAATATATTAGTATTAACCATATTATTAAAAATTATCATTTACCAATTCCATTCAATAATAAAATACTTGAATGTTTTTTAAGGAAAAATGAATTCTTCTTTTTAGATGTTTTCTAAATAAATTTTCATGTGCCTTTTGTGCTAAAAGATTAAGATAAAACCAAGATTACAACACCCTTTGGAAATTTCTATTAAATGAAAATTCAATTTGGATTATGTGATTCATTTTGGACCTTTCAATGTAGTATATATGAATCATCTCTTGTTTCAAAATATATTATATAGAGGTTTTCTATGTGATTTCATAGTCTATGGTTCATTGTTTGGCCAATTAACTTCTAAAAAGAATTTTTTTTACAAATTTTTATTCGGGAAATTTTTATTAAATAATTTAAAAAATAATATTTCATGGTTAATAAAGGAATTGGGTTATGAAATTTTATTTCAAAAAAATCCATGAGGTTAATAAATCAATGGTTAATATAATTACATCTCACCCATATCAATAAAGTGTGAATTATAATTTATTATTAGTATTTTATTAGAGTTTTATTAAATATATAAGTATAATTTATTTAATACAATCATGTATTTCTAAATTGATACTAATTTTATTTATAATTCTTATATATAGTCCTTTTATGAGATTAAGAGGAGTTTGACCACCCCACCAATCCTTAATCCACCATATTCAGATCAACTTTTGGATTTTATGTGTAATTCCTTAAAAATAGGTGTTGGAGTTATTATATCATGGAATATTATAGGGAATTACCATATTATTTCTTATTAATTAAGGATAATGTAATTTTCAAAAGAATATTATCGAACTATTTTGGAATCCAATTGAGGATTGATGATTGGATGGAGTTTTATTTGTTTTCAATAGGTTTTGGAGTTGTTGTAAACCCATGTGATTGTTATCAATTGATTTTATTGTTTAAAACTATGGTTCTTGGTGTTGTTATTCTAAAAATATTTCTAGAATTGAATCTATTGTCTCAAAATGTTTGATGTTATGTATTTTGAAAGTTATTTAGAATTGGGTTTGTTGAGATTTTGGAATTTGTGAATATCATGGTTTGTTTTTCATAAGGGGTCGTTAAGGTGAATGGAATTCATCTAGATTTTGATCTAAGAATCTATAAGTAAACATATATTTAATATGTTAATCTATTTGTAAATTGTTTTTAATGTAAATTAAGAGTTAAGAAGTTATTTTTAAAGAGTTGAAATGAAATTTGGAAGTATTCAGGAAAAATAAGGTTTGAGAAGATTTCAAGGAAAATGAATAATTATCAAGATGTAAGGGTAAGTAGTTCTATCTGTAAGAGTAAAAATTATAATTTATATATAAATGTGAAAAATTAATAGACTCCCCTATATTCATAAGAGTATGTTCTAAAGTAGGTTGAGAACAGTGGATAAGTCTTGGATTTTTCTTATGAGTGTAAGATTAACCAGGTTGTACATTTAGAGACTTGGTAAAGTATTTAAGGGGAATCATAATGAATTATAATGTTTTTCCTTTGAGCATGTAAGAGTAATTTATATAGCTTATGGAAAATTTATATGTCATTTCATGAAAAAGGGTGAAAATATAAGTCATTGGTCCACATTATAATATTCATTCTTACTATAAAGATAAAGTTCTAGAGTGTTTTATGGAAAAGTGTCAAAACATAAGGTTAATTCATCCACTTTATAGGAATCCTTTCTAATTTAAAAGGAAATCATAAGATTCATTCCTAAATCACATGGTAACTTGTGTAAGAGTCATTTACAGTAGACGATCATTTCATATAGGCCATACATTTTTTCATTTTTAATAAATGGTCATCCTATAGAAGATTTAATATATATTTCATTAATCATGAAATATTTTTAATTTTTTTGTTATCTATAATATATCACACCATGGGGAGATTAAAATAGGATTATTCATGATATTTTAGTGTTTTAAATATGGTATTTTTTGGGTTTAGTGGATTTGATATTAGACCAATCGTCACACAATCATTTGAGAATATACATGATAGTTTTAATATTATATGTATATATAGTAGATGTTGAATAATTCTAGGATGATATTAATGGAATTTAAATAGAGAAAAATATGAAATAAATGGGTTATAATATTTTCTTATTGTTTTAATTGACTATATTTTAGGAAGAAAGATATATATATTTAATGAATGATTTTTACCTGATTCTAAAGAAAAATTATTTATGGGTTTCTCCATGATATTCATGAAGGATAAAAGATATTTTATGGGCATAATGTGGATATTTAATCATTAAATAAAGAAAGGGATATACTGAAGTTAAAAATCACAATGATATTCATTTCCATAAATATTAGAGTTTACTATGGTGAAGTTGGTAGATTGTCATTGACATATTAATATAGTATAAAAGAAGGGAAGAGGATTTATGATATGTAGTAAATATGTGGTTAATGGCATATATAAACCTGTGAGAGTTGTATTCTTGATGGAAGAAGAGAATTGAGAGTTCAAAATTTATATTAGAAACAGTTGGTGATATAATTATAACTCCCTGATGGCCTTTCTAAAGAATAAGGAAGGATAAGATTCCATGAAGACTCATGGAAAGATAATGAATTTATTCATAGTGATATTCACAACCAATCTATAATATAGAAATAAATAGATCAAAGTGCACCAACCTACATTCTATGAAACTATAATAGTGGTGATACTATTTTAATTGTCCTGTACTCTAAATGGATTTTATCTTTATTGGATTAGTGAGTAATGAGAGTGGAGTGAAGAGAGTAACCCATGGGAATTAGTGATTTTTCTATAAACCTTGTAAATATTCCTTAGAATTACATTTCTTAAACACGCCACCAAACAAAGAGTTTAAAGTTACTGATGCATTAGCACAAGTGTCATTTCATATTCCTTGTGTTATCTCAACGATAAAGAAACAAGTAAAAATAATTTTATCTTAGGTGCATTGTTTTTAATATATTTTTTTGACCTAAACTAGATAATGTGAATAAAATAAATCATTGATTATATCTAGTAAAGAAATGAAAATGTGGGATAATAATAATAGCATAATCATTAAAAGTATAACATAATTTTAACCTAACTAGTAATGATATAATGATAAATTAGGGTAGTGAGAGTTTAAGTAAAATATTTTTTATTTGGAAAAGTTCCACACCGTGATTCACCCTCCCCCTTAATATATATTCAATAGAATCCTTTGTGGAGCTAACAAGTGGTATCATAGAATATGTTCCTTTTTTTGGATTTATTGTGTTCATAATTGATCTTATTGATACTTGGAGTTAAATTTTATTCTATCCTTACATTATATTTTTTTCATGGAAATAGTGAAGAATTTGAAGAGGAATTGGAACCCCAATTGAATTATGTATTGTGGAATAATTTTTGGTAAACGATTTTATAAGCTTCCTAACATCCCAAATGATGATGTATATACCTATTATGATGAGATTACAAGGAATAAAAAGGATTAACCTTTATATTTATCAAAGGATCTACATTATAGTCTATATGAAGAAAACATCATGTTTAAATAGGAGAATAAGTTTCAGTATGTCCATTTTGAATGTTCTAAAAAAGTAATTTGATAGGTTAAAAAACCTAAATAATATACTAGTTGAAGTGACTATTGGACTAAGGGAAAATAATGATTACAAGTATAATGAATTGAAGGTGATTTCCTCTAATGTGAATAAAATTTAATTTCACTCTAAGGAGAAGGACCCCATTTTAAAATAAGTTAAAAAAATTAAATTTTAAAATTGATGAACTTGTTGCACGACTTATAGAATTGATCAATGAGAAATAAAGCCTATAACACTAATGGGTAGGCCTTAAGGACTACATTTATCATGTAAAAACAAAGGTAAAGGAGAATAGTGACATGTTCGATAAACGTAACAATGCATCATAGGATGATATGTATAATGGGAATATACTCAAGGAATATATGATGATAAATTTGTGGCAAAAGTAAAAAAGATCCTGTAATTTGAATAAGCGTTAATCATAGTCAAAAATACAGTGGAATGGTCAAATTAAAAGGTTAATCCAACACTAAAATATTATTTCCATATTTTATTTGACTACTCTTTGGTAGGTGATAGTGAGATGAAGAGAAATTATTTTGTATCAAATGAAAAACATAACATGATTGTTTTGGTGTAAAGGATTCATTCCATGGTAAAACTCATAATCAACTATGATATAACCCCTATAAATCAGGAGAATAAGTGGGTTATGAGAATTACCATGAATAAAGAAATTTTAGTTGATAGAAACATATCTAACAATGTCCCTAAAAGAAGAAAGTATAATGATATAAGTTATGAAAGGATGAGTAATTTCGCTAGGATGAAAGGTGAAAATTTGAGTTCATTCATTAAAAAATATATTCTATCAAGAAATAGATTTTAAGGGTTGGTTTAATAATATCTCGATGAAAAAAATAGCTTTAAAAGTAGTTATAAATCTGTTGTTGGACTAAAAATATATTGGAGAGACAGGAAGAAGAATTTGAAATAATAAAGGAGTTCACATACATCCAAAGATGATAAAGATCATGTGAAATATTCATCCCAATATAATGTATGTGTTAAGAATCATGATGGTTCTTATAGGTATAGAAATATCATAAATAATTCATAGAAAATAAATGACCAGATAGGGATGTTTCTAAAGATCTATTTTGGTAAGAGTACCAAAGGAGGAGGAGCTTGTTTTCTAGGCCATGAAGAGAAGATAAAGACCATGAAGAGTGAAGTGAAGTTGGGTTCTATCAAAAGAATTTTAAATTAGAAAAAAGAAACCAAATTTAAGGATAAAGAAAAAATAGGTGGTCTATAGTGACTCATCATCTTCCTCAGGTTGAGGAATATGAATGATCCCCTCTTCTAGTTTATTTAAATGTTATAAATGTCGTTTAAATATTAAAGGTTTTAAGGGATATAAAATCCATGTGAAATTTGGATAAAAATGTGTATATGGTGTTTTTATATCCTTTTTATCTCTAAATAAATATTTCATTTAGTATAAATAATAACATTTTGAAGCTGAAAATATAACATAGTGTATTAGAGAACGCATTTCCTTGTGAAAAGTGGTTTTAGAAAAGAATTCCACAAGTGGTATAAAGTATAATTGGAGTGTCAGTGCTGAGAGAACATATTGTCAATTGATATTATAGATTGAATATGGATAAGGTCACCTTAAAAAAATAGAAATAAAATAATTTTCATATTTTAAATATTTTTATCTAACATGCGACATCATCTGACTATTTTTTAAGATATCAGAATCCATTATAGATGAATGACATTCAGGGTAAATATTAATTCTATATTTAGTGATAAATATTATATATTTAGGGGTTGTTAAAATATTTAAAACATTTTAAATTTAGAAAAAAAAATTTATGTGGTGTTGTAAAATTATTCTTATATCTAAATAAATATTTCAAGTAGTATAAGTGATAAATTTGTGAAGCTGAAATTATAACATGGTGTATTGGAGAACAAATTTCTTGGTGAAAAGTGGAATTAAAAAACATTACACAAGTGGTATAAAGTATAATTGGAGGGTTTGTGTTGATAGAAAATATTATCAATTGATATTATACCTTGAATATGGATAAGGTCTCCTTGATAAAATATAAATAACAAATTAATTTTCATACATTATTTATTCTTATCTAACACGAGACATAATCTGACTATTTTTTAAGACATCAAAATCCATTATAGATGGATGACATTCATGGTGAATATCAATTCTAGGTTTAGTGATAAATCATATATATTTATGGTTAGTTAAAATTTTAATATCCAAATGTGTTCTCCCCATCAACCATAGAATTACATGTGATGGATAAAAGAAAAACACGATTTTGAAAAGTTGGTATCACTATTGAAAATTGATATCAACATTAGTGTTTGGATTTGATATATAAAGATGAAATTAATTATAAATTAAACATTATATAATTCTTAATTATTCAATAATGGTTTTTTGAATGTTTGGTGGAGTTTATATGAATATTTATTTGGTGGTAGCTTGATATTGTGACTGCATAAAAATAACAGTGGAAGGGAATTTTGATAGCAATTAGGGGTGTTATTAGATTAATATCCTGTTTCCAACACCATGTTCTAACTAAATTGGAATATATTTTATTTTTTGTGTCATTGTTAAGTTGTAAGATCACTCACTAAGAGTTATTCAGAATAGCAACATAGTTGAAGATGTTTCTGGAGCAAGAAAGTCATATATGAAGTTATATTTAATAAATTGGAGGATAATCTGGGAATTATGTGATAATTTAAGTATATTATAAAAGTGTTTCCTAGTATATCTTTATATGTTCAAATTTTTTACTAAAAAGGGAGGGAATATCAATTTTTGAGGCCTTCATTCTCATAAAATATAATGGAGAATACTTCCATGAAAACAATTGTATAAATAATTATTATGAATTGATGGAATAATTAACAAGTGTTGTTTTTAACATCTTGGATGAGTAATCCTATAAATTGGTATCAAGTGGGATCCCCAAAGTATATTTCACGTGAAATTATATTAAGATCACATATTTTTTAACATCATGAAGACACATGACATGATAATAAGTATAATTTCCAAATAATAAGTGGTATGATTTGGATTTGATGTCAAAAGGGGAGAATAAAAAATCATGAATTAACATATTTTCTGAATGGAAGTATCATAAACCTACAAATTGGCACAAAGTTGGAGAAGAGAACATCTGAGACCTTTTATAGTGCATGAGTTGTATTATGGTGTTTGGTTGATAATGGATTCATTATAGTGTTTCTGAAAAAATCTAAAATGAGAGATTATTATAATGCAATTGAGTATTAGTGTTTGGATGGATTTAGATTTTTTAAAATAGGTTTTGGAGTTTTACTAACCCCTAGTTACTGTTGTAAATGGATTTTATTTTCAACACATGTGGTTTTTAATGTTTTAATTTTGAGATTCATTCTACAAATGATGTTGGTGTTCTATATAGTTTGAATTTTATCAGTACAAAAGATATAATAAAGTGGATTTATTATGGATTTTAATGTTCTTAATAGCTTATTTGGTGTTTCATAAGGGGAAATAAAGATAACTAGAAGTCATCCAGGGTAGGATCTAAGAATCTAAATGTAAAATTATGTTTTTTAGTTTAATATTTCATTGAAGTGTTCTGGTACTAAAAAAATAATTCATATGTTTTTTATGGGTTTAAATATATTTTGGAATTATATTGAAAAAATAAGGTTTGATAATATTTTAGTGAAAATGTATAAGTCTCAAAATATATGGGTAATCAATTAGATTTATCAAAGTAACCATTTTTTAAAATATAGAAATGTGTCAATTTTATTGACACCCACATTATTCATAATAGTATGTTTTAAAAGAGGAAGATAAAAATGTATAAGTCATGGAGTTTCTCTGTTAGAGTATGAGTAATCAGGTTATACATTTGATGAATTGGAAAAGTTATTAAGGGAACTCATAGTTAATTGTGAGGGTCATCTCTAGAGAATTTAAGAGTCATTTATGTGACTCAAGAAAATTGTATGAGTCATTTTTACATCAAAGGGTGAAAACATAAATGTCATTATGATTCTTTATAATAGTTTTTTATACTACAAGGAATGTAATAAGATTTATTTAATATAAAATCATGAAAACATAGAGGTTATTGGTCTACATTATAATATTCTTTTCTTCAACAACTGTAAATCTTATTTTTAATTATTGTGAAGCATGGGAGTGTGGGTAAGATTCATCTCACAGTAGAGGGAAATTTTATAATTTTCATACCATTTTTCATTTTTAATATAATTTTGGCCTATATAATATTAAATATATGTTTTATTAATTTTAAAATATGATTAATAGTTAGGCTATAATTCATAAAAAATATCATATTGTGATTAAAGGATGATTATTACAAGATATTTCATTGATTTAAAAAATGGGATTTATTTGGGATTAATGGATCAGATATTGGTCCAACAATCATGTTGTGATTTGAAAATCCATGCTATGGTGATATTATTCCATGAATATGTGGAATCTCTTGAATAAATCTATGTTAATATTTATGGACTTTAAATGGATGGAAGCACAAAATAAATGGGTTGAGAGATTTCCATATTTTTCAATTCCTTATATTTTAATAAGAAATTTCTAGATATTTAATAAATGATTTTGACACAGTTTTGAAGAAGGATGCCACATATATTACCCCATGATTTTCATGAAGGGTCTTATATTTCTATGAGTGAAATGCATATATTTTATCTTTTAATATTGAAAATTATTTTTTATGGTATAAATCATTGAGATATTCATATCCATAAATATTAGAATAAATTTCTATTTAGAAAGTATAGATCCATTAGCATATTAATTTAGAAGAGAATAAAAAAATATGATCATTATATTGAAGAAAAGAGAGGTATATTTACATGTCTTAAACTATGAGAGAGAAATTTTAGAAGTTAGAAGATAAATGGGAGTTCCATATTTATATTGGAAATAAGTGAATGAATAATTAGAACTCCTTGAATAACATTATAAAAATGAAAAAAGGAGGAGTTTCCATAATGAATTGTGGAATGATAATGAAGTTATTCATGGTGATATACATAGTGAGTCATTGAATGAGAGAACTAGAGATCAAACTGCACCAAGATAAATGGTAATTATGTTTTTCATAGTGATATTTATAGACCGTCTTTGAATGAATCCTTAGTGATAAAATTTTTTTTAGTTCTAATGAATGAGGAATCAGTCATGCTGCACCCAAATAATCAAAACCTACTAATCATTGATTGAGTGTAATACCATTACATTCCATGTAATCCCAAATGCTCAAGTATTCTGGAAACCCCATTTCTTTTTTATTAAAACCCCAATTTTTACCTTTACACAGTGTGTAGATTTTACACAGAATGTAATTCTTTTACACTGTGTACTGGGTATATGGAATATTCATTGAAGATATTAAATAGTTTTTAATCCCATTACACTGTGTGTATTTCCCCAAAAGACTGTGAAAAGTTTAGTTTTTAGTAGAAAACTCCAAAGAAACATTTGGAATTATCTAAAATTGGGAATAACCCTATAAATCCTTTAACACATTTATACACAGACTTCATTAATTTTAAAAAAATAAATCCCATTAATTTAGTCTATTTTTTTAAACAAATTATCCTCATCTTCACGAGTCCCAAGATACACTAAAATAAAGATTAGAACAAATAAAAAGAATGGGATTACCTGAAAGAGGGTAATGGGATGCTACATGAATTTATACTTCAAAAAATTCATCATTTATTGAATGTATCTTTCCCAAATTATATAAAAAATACCTTTTTTATATCTAATTCCACTGAAGTTCTATTCCATAATCATCACATTAAATTTTTGGAGTTATTTATTCTAGAATTTCATTATTTCTGCATCATTTATTTTCTCAGAATATCATTCATATTTGATATTATTTTCCACGATAATGAAGATAAATTCCTATATTCATTCATATTGAATAACAATTCATTTGTTATATTTTAATCTATGTTGAATAGAAAAATCATTATCATATTTTTATTCCAAGAACTTTTCTCATTTTTATCACTGATATATATTTCTAAATATTATCATTTGAAAAAAGTAGAATTAATGAAATATTGATCACTTCACTCTGATTTCCATTCATCTTATTAATCCTTCCATTTGTCATATTATTTAGATAGTAGGATATAGTTTGTAAGACTCTATATGTCTCATGAATTTCTTGTGACTCCATGTATTTTATAAATTCACCCTCATTGAGAAGTCTTAAGGTGTTTCCGTAATATCTTTATAACTTTAATGATATGTCAAAATCAATCAAAAAAATTCATAGCATGTTCTTAATGATTCATTATAACATAAAAAAAATCATTAACAATTCCATCAGATTCTCATGATTTAATGCCTTTGTGTATTTTTAGCAAACTCAAAAGTGTTATCAAATTTTTAGATGTCTTCCAAAGTCAATGAAAAGTCTTTTTAACTCATTAAAATTATTATTTACTCTTCGAAAAATATTATAAATTCACTCAGAATCCTTATGAACTAAGACTACGTCATTTCTCAAACACAGAAGATAATTTCTTACAAAGTTCTAGACTTAACCAAACTAACCATAATGAGCATAGGGATTATACAATATCTTTAAATTAGTCAAGTTCCACTTCAAATCACTTCAAGGTATTATAAAACACATTAAAAAATATTAAAAAATTATTTAAGGAATTTATAAAATATTATCAATCCTATTTAGTACCATTCCCAATATTTATTATAGTATATAATCTCCTCATTGAGTTTTCAATGTGGAACCAATTTATAAAATAATTAAACTTATTAAAAACATTATATAAGTGAATTTATTTACATATTAAATTAGCATTCAAGCTTACTTATACATGGATGGATTCTCAAATATTAAACTTCTTCATGTGTTCATCCCTAAACCCATGGGTAGTTTCTTTATAATTCATTTAGCTTCATTTAAAATTTTGAATTCATTTTTATCTTTTTAATTATTTCTATACAATATTTCCTACATTATTTTAGAAGACAGATCCTCTATTCATTAAGAACTATTATATTTTGTGTATATTTCAACATTTCATCACCTTTTATGAATTTATAAATATCGGATTAAAAATAATATGACTTAAATATCTATTATCTTCGATCTATTGAGATCATAATTCAATGACAAATGTCACTCAAACTTCCTTACCCATAATTATATGGGCAATATATTCATGTTCTTTAGTGGAAATATTCCTACCCCATCACATAATACTATAACATTCATTGAAATTCGTTCATAACTGTATTAAAAAAAATACAATATGAACTCTATTAGGCACTTAGGCACTTCAATATCCCCCTTTGGATTTTTTTTCCAGACCAAATTCACTTCAAAATTAAATATCATTATTATCCTCCTTACTAAAAATAAATTAAAATGAAAAGGTTTTCTCCACATTATAGATATAATAAGAATAAGGGACGGTCTTATCTTCTCTTTTAATAAAGTAACACTTTCTCCCATTTTGTTAATTTTCTTAATTTTTTGAGAGAATCAGTCAATTCCACATGAGATAAGGGTCACACCACATTCCTCATACCAATGTGACATTAACTAATCAACACTAATTCTATGTGTTCTAAATCATTATAGAAAATAAATAGTGATCAATTTATACAACAAGGTTATCAATTTTCAATCCTCAAATTGACACTAACTGCAAATTTTTATCTAAGGGATGTTTAAACATATTTTCAAGAAATAATATGAACCAAAACATAAATTCAATAAAAACATCAAAAATATTCAAGTAAAAGTTTATATTTATTCAAATTTTTAATAATCACTCACCCTTGTTAATAAAAATAAATTTCAATCAAAATAGAAATTGTAAACTTATTAGAATACCTCAACCTTCATCTTATATAAGGGTTATCTAGAATTCTAGGTTTAATCCAGAGATGTTAAATGTTAATTAGATTTATTTTTTTAGCAAACACTAAATGTATTTTATTTATTAGATTTCAAAAAAAAAATTCATCAAGAATAAGATTTAAGAATCCATGATACCCATTGAAGTATTATACTAATTGATATGTTACAAATGATATATTGATAGGAGACAAATTAAAAAAAATTGATGTACACAATAATAGATTGTTTTCCTAGTTGTATTAACATCATAACATTCATCCGGGTCTCTTTGTTCATTATGTACCTTCAATTTCTTATAACAAATAGTTTAAATTGATTGTAATTAGAATAAGGTGAGTTTTTATCAACTTATTAATGAGAGAATTAGGGCTAATACTTGGATATCAACCCATAAATGTAATTCTTTATAGCTCTAAAATGTAAATAAATCTTCATTCTTTCTTCAAACTTGGTTTTCTATATCTTTAAAAATTTTGGTAGCACATATCTATTCTATTTTTTGTCTTTATTATTTGGTATAATATCCTTATTTACTTTAGCAAGAGAACATTATTTCATTTCACCTTTCTTCATCTACTTGGCTATATCCAATCAGGATGGCCATATTGTCATGTACTCATTTAGAGTATGAACAATCTTCTTCAGGTGTATAGACTCATTATTTTAGAAGTTTTATTTATGTTGTGAGTCATAGTTTAATTACACATATTATTTAATAGATCCTCTTATCTAGGAATCTATGTCATTCACTTGTTAATATAAATAACTGAAATTTTTTTCCATCCACTCTCCCTTTCAGTGGATTTAGGATTACCCTTTTTTGTAAATCTCTTAAATTCTCCCTTATGAACATAACCACCAATCAAATAATTTTATCTCTTTCCAAGATTGACAATTTCTTTATTTATTATAACATTATTCCTTCATTCTTAACATTAATGGCTAGTTTAGAATGGTTTATAGTGAGGCCTTACCTCCCATATTAGAAGAATATTTTCTTATTAGGTGTGACATAATTTTTATTTTTCCTCTTTGGATTCCTGGGATTGATTTTATCAACTATTTTCTTTTTTTACTCCCCATGGTATACATGTATTTCTCTTTGTCTTGCTTCATTATTTTTCATGATCTTATATTTCCATAGAAATTTGATTTGTATTGTGTGGGTATATACTACCACGACTCATAAGTAAAACCACCTTTTTTAGTACTCATGGAATTTATCAAGAGATTCAAATCTATTTTTAGCTGATATATTTATATTCCTCTATTAAATCATTTTCATCACAATAGGCATTATAGTTACTTCAACTTTAATCCCATTGAATGAAGATCATCTATAATTTACATGAGTTTACATGTTGTTGCAACATTAAATGTCATTTTCCCCAAACATCTTGTGATACAAGAAGTATCCCACTAATTTTCTTCTTTTACTTTTATTAATATTCTAGTCAGTTTATAATCACTGCTACTTTTGGGTTGAAGCACTGCTATTTTGGGTTTTATTTGTGGATATATTTTACATAGACATTATTAAATCCAACCTTATTTATATGGTGGGATTCACAGAATTTTTATTAACCCAAATTTATCTAGATTTTAATTTTTTGTTAAAGTATACATCAACAAAGAATCATCACAAACTAATTTATTTGGACTATCAAAAACCTTTCTCAATGAGCTTGTAGTGGGATGATCATGAGATGATTCCATGATATTTATTATGAATAAATTATTATTTTTAGAAGAAATACTCTATGAATATATATATGTTTTTAGCACATCTCATATCAAAAGATTGCTATGACTATGCATGGGTAATTTCCCATTTTTTTATCTTCACATCCAACTTAGGACTTTTCATATTTAAATTGTATGTATGATCTTCATGTGATTTTACCCAATCTCCACATTCTATTTTAAATTTATTTATTTGATCCTCAGACACATGAATTACCTCTGGATAAGAATTATTTATATATTTTATTCTCTTTCCTTTAAATTTTAGCTGATCATTTTGACAGTTATAGAGACATTATGTAGTTTTTCCTATGCAGGAATCACTTTAGAAAATTATTTCTCACTAAAAACAGTCTAAAAAAGTCCCCTAACAATTATTTATCAATAATTGAATCTCTTTAATTATAAATATAAACATATTCTTATTTAGGTTTAATTAATTTTTTAAGGGTATTTCAACTACCTACCGTCTTAACTAATGAATCTTTAATTACCCTAGCTTCTAACTCGAGCTATGAATTTTCATCATATGGTCCCCTGATATATAAAAATATGTTAGTGATAATATCAATTCTAACTTTATTAAAATAATACATAACTTTAGAATAATAATTATCGAGTGACTTAGTGAAGACATATTTATGATATCTCGTACTTGAGTTATCATCAAAATTATACTCAATATATCTATATATAAGTAACCACTTTGATTAATTTCAAGTAGTGTTGTATCTTATTATTCTTATTTTAATGATTTTTGTAGCCACTTGGCCTCTCATTTGTTCCTATTTTTTAAAAAATTAGATGAAATACCTATTTCATATTTAGCTGGTGTGGAATATATATTTTATATCTAAGGATCCACTAAACATAATTAAAATATGTACTTTATATATTCATACGAACAACAACTGAGTATCAAAATAGAACCAACAAGTGTGAACCCAGTTAGCTTTGATACCACTTATTAGTCCTAGTGATTTGGTGTAGTGACCTTATAGGGGGTTTAATCATGTGTGATTAATCATTTACCAATTTGAAAATCTTTTTATAAGAATTTACCCCATTTTGTGTTTTCACCTCTATTTTCATTTTAGACATTAGGGGACTTGTTTTATATTTACCCAACACACAAACCACATTTAATAAATAAAATAAGTAAATAGCATAGCATGGTTTGTTTATAAGTTTATCATCCTATGTGGGGGACTACATATTTTCTATGTTCAATATCATCTGATATGTTAATTATCAACTAATATTCATCATAGATTACAAGTGGTGTGTCTGGGTATCATTATGTACCCTTGGGAAGTTTTTTAGATTAACCCAAATCTTCAGTATATTATATAATTGAATTTATTATACTATATAGAAAATTATTTTTTCTCCTAACTATAATTAAAACATCCTCCGAACTTGTTTAATTAGATCTCTAAATAGTCACATAATTTTACTCTATAAAAATCATCAGATCTTCTACCTCAATCAAAGTCTTTAAATTCTTATAGATCTTTAAGAACAATAGCATGCACCTAAATATTTGTAAGCATATTTGATCCTAGATATTAATTAAATACATTTGGTGTCTTATCTCAACTAAAATTATAGGTTCCTATATATCCAATAATTATTTTATATCACTTCATGCATTAAATCATTTAAACATGCCATGATAGAATTTAAAAAATAGCACTGCATGATTTATACAGAAATTGTAATTCCTAAAATGCATTTCAGAATGTGTTTATCATTACCAGATTGAATAAAAATTATTTTCTGATATTTATCACCACAAAACATAAGTTTTATAATCATCATATTTTATTTCTAGATTTATTTATTTTGTAATTTTTTGTGTTTTATAATCATTTATTTCTCTCACAATCTCACCCACATTTGATCTAATTTTCATCAATAATGAATATCATATTTATCATTAATTTTTATTGAATTATAATTAGTTTTTTATTTTTTAATCTATAAAAAATTTAATACCTGAGATCCTACTATACTAGGTAGACACTACATCCCTAAATTATTTCCCAATCCACATTCTGTTATCATTATAATAGAAATTGGTCATGGTCATACTTAAATATAAATTTCATAAATTTTATCATTTTAATTTGATAAAATGGATAATATTTTTTATTTAATATGTTTTAATTTATCTTACAGTGAATTATTTAAATTTTTCTAAAATAATTGATTTTTGGGTGAATAGTGGAAATACAGTTTTAAAAAATATTGTAACTTTTATGAAATAATTATGATATATGAATGAATAAAAACCCAATGAAACCTTTTTAAATTTAAAATATGTACTTAATTAGTAAAATAAATCAGTTACAAATATTATTTTGAAATTTTAAATTCATAATTTAATTTTTGGAACCTAAGTTATATTTTATTTTAATAAAAAACGTTTTAGTCTATTTTCCTTAATTAATTGTTCACAATGATCCATTCAATTTGTACTTAATTTAAAAGTCATAAAACCAATATTTTTATTTTTAATTTAATAAATTTCATTGATATAAATTTTATATAATATTTTGGTATAAAATATTTTTTCCTTAAAAATACATTTTTGATGAAATTGTTTTTTATTGTATTTTATTCATTTATATTAAAATTATTTTTTACAAACACTATAAATTGAATCTTGTAAAATTGATTCCATATTATTAATAAAAATAGTAAATATTTTCTAATAAATTCATCTTAATTTTTGGTCATACAAATAAGTTTTCTTGGTATAAAATTATCTATATGACTAACTGTAAAAGGGTTAAAATGGTGGTTAAACTAAAATATAAGGATTGAAATATATCTCACACAATTTATTATTATATTGGTTGGGTGTATATCAACCTTAAATTAACCTATATTCTAGAATATTCATAATTTTGATGCAATTTATATTATAAAAGAATTTATTATAATTAGAAGTTCGTAATATTTTCAAGAGTGTCACGCCTCTCACTTATAAATGGGAAACTCCTCTATTCAATTCTCTGCACACTTTAGTCCCCTTATATCAACAAAGATATACCAAAATACCATAACAACACCATTATCCATGATATATAGGTTTTTTTATTCCCAAAATAACCATCCAAAAAACCTTATGGTGTTTTTTAAAGGAGATTATCTAAGGAAGAGGTAATGTTATTACCAATCCCTTTCAAGTTTATGTATTCTTGAACCTCCAATAAATATTCAAAAACCACAATTAATATAAATAAATAATTATATTTATTATATAAAAAATTATGTTAATGACAAAATCATTTTCTATCACCTTTCCATATAATAGAAAATGAAAATGTCCCTCATGAATACATGCAGACTACAGCCTCCATGAAGCGATTTATTTCTTTATCATCATCACATCTCATGGATGGTGATATAGATATATTTAATAAATATATATTATATTTATGAAATAATTATAATTAAGGAAATATAAAATATTTTCTAATTTTTTTCCCTCTCATCTGCTAGAAAATGGAAACATCGCTCATGTGTGCCTGCAGATTACCACCTCTACACAGTAATATAATTAATTTCTAATAATAGGATTACATAAATGGTTCTAAAATTATATTTTATATATAAATATTATATATATTAAATAATTAAAATTATATATTTAATTAAACCATGTCTATTTTTCAAATACTGTATCCTACAAATCAAAACAGACATTAGAAACATAATACTTAACACATAAATAATTTATTTTATCAAAGAATTATGAGTAAACAGGTAAAAAGAAGTTATGAATAAGGGATATGTCAAAAGATAAATATAAATGTGAATCTTATATATATGAATAATAAATATAAATTCATTATATAAGAGGATATAATGTGTTTGAACAAGTGGAAGTCTAGGTAATGGTTTATTCCAAAATCTAATGTTTATTAGATATTGTATGTGATTAAATTCCCATTAAATTTATTATATTATATTTACCTATTAATACCCATAAATTTTATTATCCTATGATTATTTCTAGGGTTTTTATGTTTTCTTTCCATTTTCTAATTTTTGGTCAACTTCCAAAGGAATGTTTATATGAAAATCACACCATATTTCTCATTTTTGGTTGGGAATCATTCTCTTCCATATCCATATTCTTTATTGTTATTCAGTTACGTTATTTTATATACTTAAATGATTTTTTATGGTCATTTTTAGTTAATTTTTTTTCTATTTAAATTTTTAATAGGACTATTTTTAACAAGTTCTATATAATTCATTTTTGACTTTTTATAAAAGTGGGGAAATAATGTATTTTTAACATATACCACATGACTACCATTTCACATAATTTTAGTTGTTTTTATTTATTAATATTCCTCTAAAAGTTTCTATGTGATTTTTTAAATAAGATATTATTCCCATTTAATTACGAACTTTTTGTTTTTAAATTATTTGAATGAAAAGTATATTTCTTATTATTTTCAAAGTGGAATTCAAATATATTTATAAAGGTTTTCTTCATATATGACAATATCCATTAAGGATTATTATGCTTCATTTGGGATATGATATAATTATAACACACACCCTATTTCCTTATATGTCTTTTGATTATGTTTATATATTTATTGACTAGAGAAAATATTGATATTTTGTTTTCTAGTTTTCTAATAAATATGTTTATTGATTAATAAGGAATTATGATTATGTAATTTATTATTTATTAATTATTTTTATATGATTGTTTTTTATAATTAGTAAGTGATTAGTGGGACCTGATATTAAATATCCCTTCTATGTATTGATAGGATTCATGATACAGAATATCTTGGGTTTTTGGTATACTCCATATATATTTATGTATGATTTCATGGCGTGATTTCATAATAGTAAGACTATGATGTCTGATATTATTCATTATATCACTATAAACTAGTTATTGATATCCATGTGACTATTTATATTGTTTTTTCATCCATGGAAATATTTATATTTCATGATATTATTTGTTTAGAATATTTTATTACTGTTTATCTCTGTCATATTATTCATACCTTATTTTTTATATAAATTATTTTATACTATATACATTAGGTTACTAAGAATATGAACTCATCCCTTTATATTTTTCATATCCACTTGATTCATAGATGTGAAAATTGAATGGTTTCAAGGATATAATAGAATATATAAAAAACTTATCACTACAATTTATGTTGTATTTTATATTTCTGAATTTAATGTGAGAATAATTTATGTATCTATTTTCTCAAGACTACTAAACTATTTGATTTCTTGAGATGATATCTCTTATGTCTTGTGCCAATATAATATATTAAACACATGTTCTAGGTTACTGTAGTTAGGGTTGTTACAAATAATGGTGTAGGATTTATCATATTTTTTTCTTGAAAATATTCAATTCTAGAAATATCTTAATTTTTAATACTTCTCAAATCTAACAACTTCAAAAATTGTTACACTCATTCATTTCCCATTATAAGTCTTATAAATTCCATAGATCCCCATTACCTTTGTTTATTTTTTTAGATAACTAATTTTAAAAAGGCATTATAAGACTTATTAAGTCCTTTTTAATTTATCCCATTGAATTATTTTTTAGACAATATGTGAAAATTTGTAATACCATATAAGTATTATGAAGTTGATGTTACTCCATGCCTTTGAAAAATTCATCCCCAATGATAAGTTTTATTATGTCTCTAGGAGTCTTTTATAGTCATAGAAAATCCTTACAAATCTTAATTAAATATTTATAATCATTATTAAATATTATTATTAACATAATAAAATTATTTCAAATTTATTCAAGAGTTTTTTGAACATCAAAAAAATCCTTATAAAGTCAGTAAATTTATTATTATTTCATGACTTTATGAATTTTAATCATACTAAAAAGTCTTATAAGATTTGGGATGTCTTGAAAATTGTATGGGAATAATTTTAAAGTCTATAAAAGTCTTAAAAACTCTTCCAAAAATAAATTATGTTTCTGAAAATTCATCGAAACTAAGTCTTCGTAATTTTTCTAAACTCAAGTATCAAATTTTTATAAACTTCAAAGCTTATCCAAATTTTATAGACCTAGCACTGGGATTAAATAATATCTTAAAAATTAATATTCACTACTTAAAATCTCCTAAAAAATTCTCAAACACTTTAAAACAACTCAAAACAAAATTTTTGGAATTTATCAATTATGATCAATCCACTTCAGTACCTTTCCGAATGTTTCTTGAAGTATGTAAGCTCCTCCTTGAATTCTTTAATGTTTCCCCACTTCATAAAAAACATTATATTCTTCAAACCTTCATCCAAGTTAATTTTATTATATATTCTATGACTCTTAAATACCACTTATATATGGATGGATTCTCTAAAATTCAACCTATTCAAACATTCAATAATAAACCCTTTGATGGTTTCCCCATAATTTAGTCATCTTTCATAAGAAATTTGAACTTATTGTAATCTTTTTAAAAATAGCTATATTATTTTTCAAACAAATATTTTGTAATGGTTGGAACCACTTCAGTCCATTCCTTAGTTGAAATATGATGTTTGAGGGGTTTTTGGGAGCTCAAGGTACTCCTTTCAAGAGTTTTCTAAATTTCCAATTTTCTGACAATAGCTCATTTCACTGATGGGTTAGGAATGGGGAGTCGGGAGTGGTGATTCAGAATAGCGAGTCAGTAATAGTGACTTGCAATGGTTACTTGTGATAGTACACTACTACAAAAATGAGCTTTATCAGCGCTCAAAATGAGCTTTAACAGCGCTGTAAAGCTCAGTGCTGATAAGGGGGGAATCCCCTTTATCAACACTAAAAATGCGTTGATAAATGTCTCCTTTATCAATGCTAAAAAAGAACTGATAAAGGGATCATTTATGAGCGCTTTTTTAGGGCTGATAAATGCCCTACCTGATGTAATATAAAATTCTGTAGTAGTACACCCAAACAAGATCCACAAAAAAAAATCAGCATATCAACAATTATACCCATACAAAATTAACACATAATTCATATGGTAATTACAGCAAGTATACACATACAACTAGTATACCCATACAACAATTATACCCATAAAAAAGTATACCCATACACCATTAACACATAATTCATAAGTTAATTAAATACATAAAGAATTTAATTCAGAATTCAGGGGAATGGAGGGGTTTTTCTGGGGTTTGTGGTGGCTGTACAAGGGGGGTAGTGTGTGTCCAGGGGTGGGGGTGTCCGGGGGAATGGGGGTGTCCTGGGGGTGGGTCCTATCCAGGGTGGTGGGGGGGGGGGGTGTCCATTGTGGTTTCCAGGGGGTGGGGTGGTGTCCAAGGGGTTGGAGGATTTTCTAGGGGTGGGGTGTCCAGGGGGTGGGGGTAGAGGTGTACAGGGGGTGGGGTGGTGTCTAGGGGGTGGGGCGGTTGTCCATGGGGGTGGGGGTTTCCAGGGGTGGGGGTGTCCAAGTGTTGCGGTGGTGTCTAGAAGGGGTGTGGGTGTCTAGGGGTGGGGGTCGTCCAGGGGGTGGAAGCCATCCAATGGGTGGGGGGTTGTCCATGGGTGGCTTTCCATGGGGGTGTTTAGGGGGGGTGGTGTCCAGTGAGGGTGGGGTGCAGTCTAGGGGGTGTGGGAATTTAATGGTTTTAATGGAATTAACTTCTTGATTTTATGATGATTGGTATTTTTAAAATGGTTTTGGAATAGTGTTTATTTCAATAGTGTGTGTTTCTTTATGAAAAAATGAATGCTTTTGGTGTGTATGGCAGGAAAAGGGTTTTGTGTACGTTAGTAGATGTTTTCACTTAAAATTCTGTCCATTTTAAACAAAAGAGATACACTTTGAGTGATACCGGCCACACCATACCTCTTATTGAGGTGGGGTGGAATCTTAAACGTCACACATGCCCATGGATCATTCTCATAAAGTATAAACACAATCCAACTACATTTGAATGGAATTCCTTATGTTAGTTGTTGTTTTCGCTTAAAAATTTTTCCATTTTAAACAAAAGAGAGACAATTTGAGTGATACCAGCCACACCATGACACAGATTAATGTGGGGTTGACTCACACATTTCTTAAGTGACCCATGGATCATTCTCCTAAATTATCAAAATAATCTGAATGTGTTTGGTCAGTTTTCTGTTTGTCAGTTGTTGTTTCATTTAAAATTCTATCCATTTTAAACAAAAGATATAAAATTTGAGTGATAATGACAAAAACATGCCTCGTATTGAGGCGGATTTTACTCTTACAAGTCACAAATGACCCATGGAACGTTCTCCTAAATTATTAACATAATACGAATGTGTTTGGTTGGTTTTTTGTACGCTAGTTGTTGTTTTCACTTAAAATTCTGTCCATTTTAAACAAAAGAGAGACAATTTGAGTGAAACCAGTCACACCATTCTTCATATTAAGGTGGGGTTTACTTTTACACATCAAAAATGACCCATGGATCTTTTTCCTAAAGTATCAACACAATCGGAATGTGTTTGGTCAGTTTTCTATACGTCAGTTGTTGTTTTCACTTAAAATTCTATCCATTTTCAATAAAAGAGAGACACTTTGAGTTATACTAGAAAAACTCTGACTCTAATTGAGTCAATTTTGACTCTTACACGTCATAGATGACCCACGTATCTTTCTACTAAATTATTAACACAAACCAAATGCGTTTGATCAGATTTATATACGTCAGTTTTTATTTTCACTTAAATTTTTTCCCATTTTAAACAAAAGAGAGACACTTTGAGTGATACCGGCCACAAAATGACTCATATTGAGGTGGGGTTGACTCTTAAATGTCACACATGACCCATGTATCGTTCTCTTAATGTATCAAACCCAATCCAAATTTGTTTGGTCTATTTTCCATACGTCAGTTGTTGTTTTCACTTAAAATCATGTCCATTTTAAACAATAGAGAGACACATTGAGTGATAACAACCACATCATGCCTCATATTGAGGAAGGATTGACTCATTAACGTCACACATGACCCATGTATTGTTCTCCTAATGTATAATCACAATCCAAATGATTTTGGTCAGACATTCATACGTCAATTGTTGTTTTCACTTAAAATTCTGTCCATTTTAATCAAAAGAGTGACACTATGAGTGATACCGGGCACACCATGCCTTGGACTGATGCGAGGTTGACTCTTACATGTCAAAAATGACCCATGTATCATTCTCCTAAATTATCAACGAAATCTGAATGCGTTTGGTCGGTTTTACTTACGTCATTTATTGTTTTCACTTAAAATTTTGCCCATTTTAAAAAAATGAGAGACACTTTGAGTGATAACAACCAAAACATGCCTTATATTGAGGAATAATTGACTCTTAAATGTCACACATGACTCGTGGATTTTTCTCCTAAAGTATCAACACAATCCTAATGCGTTTGGTTAGTTTTCCTTATGTTAGTTGTCGTTTCCACTTAAAATTATGTCCATTTTAAACAAAAGAGAGACACTTTGAGTGATACCGACCACACCATGCATCGGATTGAGGAAAGGTTGACTCTTTCAAATCGCATATGACCCATGGATTTTTCTCCTAAATTATAAACACAATCTGAATGATTTTGGTCTATTTTACGTACGTCAATTGTTGTTTCCACTTAAAATTGTGTCCATTTTAAACAAAAGAGAGACACTTTGAGTGATATCAGCCACACTATGCCTCAGATTGAGAAGGGGTTGACTCATACAGGTCAAAAATTAACCATTGATCATTCTCATAATGTATTAACACAATAAAAATGTGTTTGGTCGGATTTCCGTATGTGAGTTATTGTTTTCGCTTAAAATTTTGTCCATTTTAAACAAAAGATAGACTCTTTCAGTGATACCGGCCACATCGTGCCTCTTATTGAGGTTGGTTTGACTCTTATACATCCAAAATGATCAATGGATCATTCTCCTAAAGTATAAACACAATCTGAATGCGTTTTGTTAGTTTTCCATAAGTCAGTTTTCGTTTTCACTTAAAATTCTATCCATTTTAAACAAAAGAGAGACACTTTGAGTGATACCGGCCACACCGTGCTTCAAATTGAGGTGGGGTTGACTCGTATATGTCACACATAACCCATTTATCTTTATACTAAATTGTTAACACAATAAGAATGTGTTTGGTCAATTTTATGTACGTCAGTTATTGTTTTCACTTAAATTATGTCCATTTCAAACAAAAGAGACACACTTTGAGTGATACAAGACACACTGTGCCTCAGATTGAGGCAGGGTTGACTCATACACATCACAGATGACCCATGTATCATTATTCAAAAGTATCAACATAATAATAATGTCTTTGGTCAGTTTTATGTATGTCATTTGTTTTTTTCACTTAAAATTATGTCCATTTTAAACAAAAGAGAGACTCTTTGAGTGATATTGGCCACATCGTGACTCGGATTGAGGAGGGGTTGACTCGCACATGTCACAAATGACTCATGGATCGTTATCGTAAATTATCAATACAATCTGAATGAATTTGGTCATATATGAAGGTATTTTATAGATTTTACTAGTTTTTCTTATCCAAATCCCAAAGAAAAGTGGTTCGTCATTCTTGCATGTTGTTAGTGCATTTCATCTATTAAAATGGACAAATGAATCATTGGAGAAATGATTTTTTGTTTAATAACAATTAAAATTTTCCTAAAAACATTTACATACAATGATGTTTCATCTTTTGATCTCTTTAACCCCTCTCAAAAATGGCCGCCAATTGTGCACGTACCCAAGTCAGATATTCATGCTATTTGTGTACAATCTTCCATCAGTATGTGGACCACTAAATTACGAACAAATATATATCTTATCTTGAATATGACGCATGAGTTAATGGTTGTTGAACCTCAACACTATGAGTAGAAATAGGTTCAAAAATATGTTGTTGCTCTACACTATGAGCAACAGCTGCTTGAGAGACTTGTTCAGCATTGAGGTTAGAAGAACCAGAATGTAAAGAAGTCATTATCTATAAAAGTGGTTGAACATTTAATTTAGATTAAATAAATCCAGTAATGATAATATAATAACATGAGATAAGAAGATCTATATTATAAACAAAATATAACCTGTTTATTGAACTCTCTTTCTTTTTATCCAAGGATGAAGGGATTTGAAACCTCTATCGATTATCCAAATACCTTCCTTGTGGTATCATCTAACCGAAAAAACATCATATACATTGGCACCATTGAGAAATGATTTCGAATTACCCCAGAAATGATCATCCTCAACTGAATTTTCATCGGACCCTTCAGTAGTTTTGGATGATAACAGAAAAATCGACCACTTTCGGTTTGCGTGATCTTGAACATAATATTCGTGTACCACTTGTGATGCCATTTTAAATTGTTCGTCTTTATACCCTTCTTTACAAAAACAAACTTTCAAAAATTAAAATTCATCTATATTCTATATTAACACCAATGTTGTTATCAACCCATTTTCATTGAAAAATGGGAAATTGGAATGTCATATAATCCAACTCCCATATTTGTTTGATAATGCCAAAGTAAGAAATATTCACATAAATTGGATTTATGTCCTTACTACCAGAAACATGCATTGCTTCATCCATAAGTGTAACTCCACATTTTTTCATGGTACTATCTTCATCATGTTCATCTGTATAGAATGTATTACTTTTAATTACATAACCATTGTAAGATAATACATACAAACTTGGACTAGTGGCTAGCCATCGAAGTCATTTTGAAATTGAATTCATATTTTCAGATAAATCCTTAAAAATATGGTATCGAAAACATCCTATACACTTGTGATTATGTGTATTTGATATCCATTTTTCAGCCCTTTATTGATTCAACTGCCTAAGTATTTCTTGGTGGTTTTCAATATCTAGAACAACCTCCCAAATGTTATGCAAAACATAAATGTGGGTCTGCTCCCGATCTGTAATATTTATTGTCACAACATCTCTTCAAAAAATTCCCTCACCCTCAATGCGTTCACTGTGATGATATTTTGGGAGACCAATTATTTCCACATTATATAAGTATTCGGTATATAATTCAATGGCTTCCTCAACAATATATCACTCCATAATACAACCCTTTGTCCGAAATTGGTTTTTGACATACCCTTTCAAAATCGTCATATACCATTCAATGGGGTTCATCCATATATAGTGAAGAGGACCACAAAGTAAAATCTCTCTCACCAAGTGAACCATCAAATGAACCATCATATCAAATAATGATGGCGGGAAGAATATTTCTAATTCACAAAATATGATAACAAATTCTCATTCCATTGTTGGAATTTTTTCGGGCCTAAAATTTTGCTGCATAAAGATTTGAAAAAGAAACAATGTTTGGTTAATGTATGATGAACATTCATTGGGAAAATGAAACATAAAGCTATAGGACTAAATCTTGCATCAAAACATTGAAGTAATTTGATTTCAAACCTTTTAAATTCAAATCATTCATTGACACAATGTTCTTGTTATTTGATGAATACCCCTTTTGAACCATTACATCATTTAAGAAGTTGAAAAACTAATATCTCTCCTCCCTATAAAGAGTGTAAGAAGCTGGAGGAAGAAACATTCGATTTTCACCCTTCATGGGATCCAACTCTTCTCGTATTCCAATGTCAACCATGTCCAACCCTGCCTCAATTATATCCTTTGTTTTGCAAGGGGCATTTATCAATGTTATGATAAAACTATCACATACATTTTTTTCCACATGCATCACATCAAGAAAATTTCTGACGTACAGACAATTTTAGTATGGTAATTCAAAAAAATTGATCTCTTTTTCCAACGGATTTTCATATGGTTTTTGGAAAATGGTTTACCAAAAACAGTGTTCACCTATTTTACTTTCTCAAACAGCTGATCACCTGTTAGTGGAGACGGTGTGGTGCATTGTTTTGAACATCCATGGAATGATGTCATCCAAGATTGGTACTTATGCTGACAAGGTAGAAATCTACAATGTCCAAGAAACATAGATTTAGATGAATGTTTCAACCTAATTGATTTCATATCTTCATCACACATGGGACACCCTTGAGTTCCTTTAATGCTATAGCCTGAAAAATTTTCATAAGTAGGGAAATAATTTATCATTTCATACAACATATCTCTCAATGTGAAGTATTTAGTTTTATAATCATCATACATCATAACACCTGAATCCTACAATAACTTCAAATCCTCGATCAAAGGATCCAAATAAACATCAATATCATTACCTGGTTGTTTTGGTCCTGATTTAAGTATAGATAACATGATGAATTTTTGTTTCATGCATAACCAGGGTGGAAATTTATAATTTACCAACATAACATGTCATGTACTATGAGTGCTGCTTTGAAAACCAAAAGGATTCACTCCATATGTAGATAATGCAAGACGACGATTTCTCGGCTCATTTCCAAATTAAGGATACTCATGATCAATTCTATTTCATTGAGTATAGTCGGTCGGGTGACGTAATTTCCCATCTTTATTTATTTTCACTACATTCCACAACAATTTTCTTATAGTTTCTTCACTTTCATGTAGATTCCTAAACCTTGGAATGATTGCAAAGTACGATAAAAATTTCTGAGGACTACATTCCTCTTTCTTGTATTAAGAAGCACCACATTTTGAGAATTCTATAAGTTATTTTTTCTCCTTGCGAAACAATATATAGTCTTTCGGGTAGGCATGTGTTCTATTAAAAATAATTCCCATCGAGTGTAGCACTCATTTAGCTTCATATGTCTGGATTGGGAGCGCATTATCTTCTGGGAGCTTTTCATTCAATAGAGCAAGTAGTTTCGTAAAACTAGAATCACTCCATCTATTGCCTGTTTTCAATTTATACAACTTCAGTACACCTGAAAATACTGTATATTTAGTGAAACCATCATATAATGGCGTCTTTTCACAACTCTTTAACTTCTCAAACAATTTTGGGCAATCACAAAGTTCATCTTCAACTGTACTTGTCATTTCCTCAATAAAATCTTCATCATAATTGAAATCTGTTATCACATCCTCCATACGGTCTTCTTCATTATCCATATTTGTAATCATTAATGACCCATAAAATGAAGTTTTATCCCAGCCAATAGCTATATTTTCTATTTCACTATGTTTATTCCAATATTTATAACTCCGATCTATTCTGTGACCAATAAAATGGTCTTCCAACTCCACTGGAGTAATTATTCTTGAATAAAAACAACGTAAACATGGACAAAGGATTTGAGAAGGACCATTTGAGTGATCCATTGAAAACTTGATAAACTCTTTCACTCCATTCTCATGCTCTATTGTCAAATGATTAGCATCCCTCTAATCTTTATTCATCTCTATCATATTTTAATCAAAAATATTATTATTTATGATTCAAATTCACAAAACAATACTTCCAAATATAGCATAAGATAACCACTTATAAAAATAGATATTAATAGAGCCTAACAATTTTCAATAATGTTTTAGAAATCAACAGAACCAGGATAGACCCCCCATCAAAATCAACACACATTCCAGCCCCCTTACCAATAGTTCTAGCACCCACCACCCTTACAGAAAAAAATTAAACGTCCTTTTAACCACCCCTACTATCCACCTCATTCATAATAAAATAATCACATTAAATAACCCAACACTAGTGACCAAAATCAAATAAAATGAAATCAAGGATACAATTTTGATGGGAAAACTGATATAGTAGATATATTTCCAAACACAAAGGGGTTCGCGGGGGAGACAAATAACCTAGGTTTATCCAAAATTACAATAGAATATCATAGGTTTTGTTACAAAAATTAACATAAGTAATAGAAAATTGATGTTAGTGAACATAAATTCTATCATGAACATCTAAAGGATATGAAATAACTCACCCTAAACTTCCCCAAACTTATAACTAATATCCAAAGACGTTTCTTACATCCATTATATAAAAAATCACATTCCCATAAAAAGGGATAAACAACAATCCCTTAGTGTTAAAAAACTCACACATGAGGGAGAATGACCACATCGAACATCCCTATCCAAAACACAAACCTCTTCTCAAACCTCCTCTCACTAACTGTTAATACCTTCCATAATATTAATACCTACAAGAAATAAATTATTTCCCAAAAGCATGACCTTTTGATTAGAAAAATTTACATCCATTTAGGTAAAATAGAAATATTCTTCCTTTTTTTTCTTATAAATCATTAAATTTGGGTAAACACATGAACCAACTCAATAAAATTCATATTTTCAAAGTAATTTGAAGGTAAAGAGAGATAAATAATTCCATTGAAAATAATTCAACTGAATCTTTTAGTATCAATTGAAAGAGTGTATTGGTTAATTAAGGGATGAGGTTAATAACTCAGGATATAATCATGCCTAGACTCTCAAACCAAACTCACCACATACCAAAATTTTATTAACTAAAACATGACCATTGGACTAAATAAAACTACACCATAATGAATATTAGAATATGAAAAAAAGGAAACAGATGAGGATGAGCAGAGAAATCACCAAAGGTCAAATATGGGAAGACGAGAATCTATCCTCATTGAAAGTTATCTCAAACAGTTGAAGTCGGGTTCATGGGGAGTAGGTTCCAACAGGGAGGAGGAGATGTAGGGTTAGTGGGGAAGAGGATCTGTGGAAGTGGTTTGAGGTGGAGGATAAAGTGTAGGGCTAGCAGTGGCGGTGTAGGGTAGAGGCGGTGGAATAGGGCAGCAGCGGCGGAGAAGGGCTAGCAGCGGTGGAGTAGGGCAGCGACATCAGAGTGGCAGTGGTGGAGGAGTGGAAACTGTGGCCGAGTAGTGGCCAGAAAAGAGAAGATCAGGTGGGAAGGGGATTTTTAGCATGGGTACAGTCCCCTGAGAGCTTAAGGTGTGATAAACAGAGGGCACTGTGCACACTATTTTATAAAATGGTACTGTGTTTTTATCTACACGAAAATTGTAGCACTGATAAACGGTGCCTCCATTGGTGCTTTTTGCTTAGCACTGATAAAAGGTGGTTCTTCGCTTTCCCATTTTTTAGTAGTGGTAGCTCACCGAATGGTGACTTGCAAACGGTTGCTCGTTGAATGGTAGCTCACTGAACGGTGACTCGCTGAATGGTAGCTCACTGAATGGTCACTCGTCAAACATTGAGTTTTCCAATGATGTTTCATTCAACAATGACTCGTCTAGTGGCGAGTCATCCAACGATGACTCATCTAATGGTTACTCATCCAATAGCGACTCATCCAATGGTAACTCATCTGAGAGTGACTCGTCCAATTGTGACTCATACAATGGTGAGTCATCCAATGGTGACTCATCCAATAGTGAGCCATCCAAAAGTGAATCATCCAAATATGACTCATCCAATGGTTATTCATCCAATGGTGACTCTTCTAGTGGCAACTCTTCTAATGGTGAGTCTTCCAACTGTGACTCGTCCAATGGTGTGTCCTGAACAGTGTGTCTAGTTTCCAATATTTTCTCCCCTTTGACGTTTTCTTTCATGTAAAATGAATTAAATACCCTTTTTAAGTTATTTATGTCCAATTAAAAGCCCATAACTTCTATCTAAATTTTCTTAAGGGTCTGATTCCCTTTACTCGGTCAAAAATTGTAATCTTGACCAGATATGCCTTTAATGGAAAATCTAAACCATATATAAACTACTAGTCCATTTAGATATCAAAAAGGGTGAGAAAACTTCTTCTCTTGTACTTAAATATTATTTTTCTATGGTAAATGATTACTAATGTTATTCCTCCCATAGGATTCATGCATTCAATCTATAATCCTTGGATTGTGTTCCCCGTGGATTTTTCCTAATGCCTGCGCACCCCTTGTTTTAGTGCAACCAGGAAGTGTCGATCCATCATCGATGTAAGTTATTTTATACCTCCATTCTTCAAGGTTGCATTATCTATTTCCTCTCATTTATCATTTCTGTGTGATGGCATGTGATCTCCATGTTTTTAATGGATCTTTCTTCGTAGTTGGTAGGTGTGTTGGGGTCACGGTTTCCTCAGGTTGATGTAGTCATTGTGGGAGAGGTGATCGTGATCTATTGTGTGGTTTATTCATCTATGGAAAATATCATTGACCTATTGAGGTAAAAGATTCATTTATTATCCATTTTACTTACGTGAAATCATAGAGTTATCATGATATATCCCATTGGATCACAATGAAATTGAAATAATATATATTTGAACCGGATTAAAGAGTTGGTATCAATTTCTTAATGATGAAATTGCCTCTTGATTTTCTAGATAGTGTTATATCCATTATTTTCTTGTTTATCATGTCATTATTAATGTAAATTAGTAATGAATATAAATATGTTATTAATTATAAATTTATTAGATAAAGGATTAAAGAGGCATGTTAACGAATCCAGTTGTTGTGATTTGATGATAATCAAATGGATACAGTTATGCATGTTTAATTGAATTGGTTAATTCAATATGGAAAAAAGAAATGGTTGTCTGATTAAATATAATACCTTGGTGGGACCTGAGTTTCCCATTTTCTTTTAAGTCTGGTTTCCTTGTGCTCTAGATCCACAAGTGCTCATGGTGTGAAGGTTAGATGCCTTGTTTAGGGCTAAGAGCCTAATTTATTTGTTTCTTTCCTAATTCTTGTGATGTTATGTGATCTTGGGTTGTCTGAGCATTGATGGATTTTGTGATACATGTGGTAGGGAGGCCTAGTTTTTGTGGTAGTAGTTGATGCCTAGAGTGGTGAGATGCATCGGTTTATGCATGTGGGTGTCGGGGAGGACACTGGAGATGATGGAATGGGTTATAGCTGGGCATACCCATTGATATGAAAGTTGGATTCTTATTGAATTTGTTCTTTATTTGTCTTTTTTACTCTCCATGATGCTTGAGTTAGCTGGTTTTGATTACTATCCTTATAAAAGAGGTTAATACGTATAGGGTATGCCACATGCTTTCTATGCTTAGCTTCTCGAGTATGGATGTGTCTATGCTCTTATTATAGGTGGAAAAGACTCAATTCGTAGCTCATATACACACTGTGTTGGTCCCATTGTGTTTGGTAGCATGGAATGTTTTCCTTTAATACCTAGAATTATGGAAATTGATGATGTTTCTAAAAAATTAATAAATGTTTAACCCACGGGGTTGGAGCTTTCGGGGATTCCATGTTGGGGTTATATTCTAGATAATTCATGGACTCAGTTTGGTTATTCCTAGGGGGAATGGATCTCGATTGTAATGATAATGGAATTTAATGTGGAATTTATAATGGTTAATTAATGGTTAAAAAATTAATTAACATGAATTTAAATTGATAAAAATGGATAAGTAACTTAATTTAGATCTTTAAATGGTTGTGTTCTTATAGGATATCTAGTCTCAGTAGTGGCGGTTGAGACTCCGAGAGACATTAGTTGCAGTTGATTCTAAGGCAAGGTTTCTCCCATATTGTGGTTGTGAGCTATATTATATTATGTACATTTTTGTTTCTATACATTACTCCACCCTTTTGGTTTGGGAGACTAACACCCCAGGTATTATGATCCCTGGAGGAGTGTTTTCCCTAACATTCTGGTGGGAGGATGGATGTATGACTACCCCCATTAGCCTTGCACTCTTCCCTTGGAAGTTACATGTACTAGTATGCACAACGTTTTTTTTTCAAATATATGTGTAGAGGGTTGTAATGGATTTTTGTTATTTCATACATATATATTTTGGATATAGTTTCCGATGGACTACAATATGTGTAACGTGTATACGCTATGATGTCATAAGGACCCTTACTTGGTGTATGGGTTGTAATGGAATGAGGTATAATACACGATGTATGATACACACTATGAAAGATGTGGTTACTCCCAGAAACTACCTGGTTACTTTTTGTTATATGGATGTGGTGGTGAGTTTCATGAGGTGCATTTTGTGGTGCTTCACCCATGTTTCTTTAGGCTATCCTTTTTGGAGAGAGATTCTCAGGACATGTGATTTTGGGGAAAAGTGGAAAACCGGTGGGGAAGTGGTAGTCGGGTACCCTTGATATTATTTTCTCTATTATATACTATTGTATGTGATATTTTGGGAGAGTATCCTTGGTGAGGCTGGAAACTTGTTATACCTGTTTAGGTGATGAGTTAGTTTCACTTTTTGTTCACTATGCTTCAACATTATTTCTTTACTTTTGTACGAGAGGATCCGGGGAGGATCCTACTCAGTATACTATTATAATCACCCTGTTTTTATATAAACTATTTTTCAAGTTAGTTGGAAAAGGTTGGAGATCAAGATGGTTACTTCTAGATTTTGGGGTTTTCAAGAGTTGTTCATGCTTTGTGGTCGCTATCGTTTTACTTTATTTTGGTACATATAGTTTTCCCTTTTCAGTTGTACTAGTTTTTTCATGAAATTACATATTTGTTCTTGGGTTTTCTTTTATATTTTTGTCTTTTTAGGATTTGGTTGGTTTTTGTCTTATCTCTCTCTCTCTTTCATGTGTTCTCATAGAGGGTAATGCCTCCCATCTTTGTGTTTATTATACCCTTGGTGCTAGTTTCCAAACCGAGGCCTGCTAGAGGCGGGAATCGGGTGTCACCATCTCTATTCTCCCATTGTTGTCCCAAGAGGGGTACACATTGTGGGGAGTGGGTCATGAAATAGTGGTATCAGAGCTATGGATGAAGGATAGAATGGAGTTTGTATTTAGGAACACGTGAGGTTGCACAGGTTTTTAGGGTAAAGGTGGTGGCTATGATTAAAAATCACTATAAACACAAGAGAATGGCTAAGACACTGGTATTTAGGGCCCCATTTGATCTGATTCATGGACCTTTAAGCTTACAGTGGCTACTAAATAATTTGATACATGTTGTGGGGTAGAGACCTAGTAATGTATCATGAATCATTCTTCATTGCTCCTGTGTCTGAATGGGTAGACCTTGGGATAGGTTAACCTAAAATGAAAAAAGGAAAAAAATTAATTAATGTTAAAGTCTTCCATATTATAGGTTTAGGATCTATAAATATTTTTCCATTTCCAATTATGGTTCCCGATTGATGTTCTCATCAATTTCATGAAGAATATTACCATCAGTTTGATCCATTACATTTTCATAGATTAGAGGTTGATGATGACGACACTAGGAGGAGGACACTCTATGAATATAAATGCCATAGTCTGCATAAGTATGAGGTCACAATTTGAGATTCACTCAAATAATAATGGTTTTAAGAGGTTGAGATATCTTTTAGTTTTTTATATGTTCTCAGAAGGAGCACTGGGTATCATTTCTTGTGAATATGTTGTGTATGGAAGTGAGGAAGTGGTGGTTCTTATTCATTGAGGATTGTGAGGAGTTGGCAGTCTCGTGGGAGAAATTTTAACACCAATTCAGGGTCAAGTTTCTTTCTTCAACCACAAAGGTGGCCAGTCACCAGAAGTTTCTTACCCTTTAGTAGGGAAGCTCAAATGTGTGAGAGTTCAAGATCTATTTTAGGAACCTTTTGAGATATTCTTCGGGCCTATTTACAGATGAGGAGGCTAGAGTGAGGCATTTCACGAAGGCTTTATGTCTAGAGATCCAACGCTAGGTCACCCTGTTTATGCTAACAAAATATCATGAGGTGCTGGAGAGGGTGAGGTAATAGAGAGGATTTTATCCAGAACTATATCCTCGTGATAGGGGAGTCATCAATATTCCTCATTAAGAAGAGTTATGGTATGGGGTTTCCAGTTTTCAGGGCAGAAGAGTTTTCATTCAATTAGGGGTCGGTCCCAGCCCACAATGTCTCATTACTCTAGGGTCAGTGGCTCTCAAGACTATGTTTAGGGACTAGGTGATTATTTTTCTTACAGAGGATGATGTCATCATTTTTATAAGTGTTCGACCTTTTTGATCAGTTTGTGTGTGCTAGGTGTTCCACTCTAGGTTCCTCCATTGAGGCAGTTCTAGTTGAGGAAGCAGTGGTGGGTTGCATCACCTTCGTATCAGTATAGAGTAGATGGTGTAGATAGAGGAAATCCTAAGGATTCTCACCATCCTTAGAGAGAAGACTGTGTCCATGGAGGTGGTCTTCAGTAGGGTCATAGAGGCTGTGAAGTATGTAGTGGTCAACTTCATGTGTTAGTGTTTCCATCACTAGGTGAGGCAGACATCATTCGAGGTACCCCTTTCCTATTTTATAGTTTGATGAATTCCTTGTTTGATTTAGGAGAGACTCACTCATTCATATCACCTACCCTTGTACATTCCTTGAGACTTAAGGTAGAGAGGATTCCAATTCCCTTTGAGTTGACTACTCTTGTTGGAGTTCGAGCTAACGTTTTTGCAGTATGTAGAGATTATGAGTTATTGTTTGAGAAACAATGCTCTTAGGGAGATTTCCTATGATTAAGAATAAAATTATATAATTCCATATTCTATATGGATTGGTTTTATTTGGTTTAGGATAACATGGATTTATTTTGGAGTTTGGTGGTGTTCTTCAAAGATTATGGAGATCCAGTAGTGTTTTTTGGCGAGCGAGACCCTTAGATGGGTCAGAGGCATGTTTCGTACTTATCATCCTAAATGGATAAGTTGATACTGAGTTTTTCGGAAGTTCAGAAGTATTTGTTTCCCAGGATTGTGGAAGAGTACCCTGATTTCATTCCATAGAAGTTTGTAGCATTACCCCCTTTGATGAGAGATCTAGTTCGGCATCAAGACACAGCCAAGCATGTCTCGTATCTTGATGTATCTATATTGGATGAAACCTTCTGACCAGTGAGAGATGTATATACATATTTATGGCCTATATTGGTGTGGTTTCATTCATCCAAGTGTGTCACAATGGGGTTTGTCATATTGTTTTTCAAGAATAAGACTGACAGATGTTTGAAGTTGTATGTTGATTATCATTTCTTGAACCAAATGACAGTGAAGAACCGCTATCCTCTTTCACATATTGATGATTTATTCGATCAAATGAAGTGTGAATGTTGGTTCTCAAAGATCAATTTTGTTCAGGATATCATCCTATGCGTGTGAAGTATGAGGATATCTGGAACACTACTTTCTATTGTCATTATGGGCATTAGGAGTTCTTTGTGATCTCGGTAAGTGTAAAGAATGCTCCAATTGTGTTCATGGGGTTAATGAATGTTTTGTTCTGTGAGTTCCTGGATATTTTTGTGGGGGTCTTCATTGAAAACATCTTAGAGTACTTTGCATCCTAGGAGGATCATGCAGGGCATTTGTGTTCTGTTTTGGGAGTTCTTTTTCATGAGAAGCTGTTTGGGAAGTTATGGAAGTGTGTGTTTTGGGCGCTTAAAGTTTGTTTCATGGGGAATGTTTTAACCCAATAGTTATTAGCTTGGATTCATCAAAGATAGAAAAATTTGTGTTTTGGGAATCCCCCAAGATAGTGGTAGAGGTGCAAAGTTTCCTTTGACTTGTAGGATATTATATGAGGTTCATAGATAATTTCTTTAAGGTTATGAATCCTCTGATAGTGTTGTCCTGAAAGGATTAGGTGTTTGTGTGGAATGATCAGTGTCAGACAACTTTTGAGTATCTGAAGGAGAAGTTGTTCAGTGTTCTAGTTCTTTTTTTTCAGAAAAAAACAGTACATTTTGAGGTTTTCTAAGATTCTTTGCATCTCGGGTTAGGTTGTGTTATGATGAAGTAAATATCCGTAATTTCTTTTGTGTTCATCGTAGTTGTGTCCCCATAAACATTACTATTCGACCCATGATATTGAGTTGTTAGTTGTGGTGTTTTCCCTAATTTTTTGGAGACATTAACTCATCAGAAATCACTTTTCGGTCTCCATTGGTCATAATAGCATGAGGTATGATTTCTTCCAGTGTGACTTGAACTTTTGATAGCGTTAGTGGATGGATTTATTATAGGAATATGACTTTGAAATTTTGTATACAATTGGAAAGGGGAATTTTTTAGCTGATGTACTGAACAAGAAGTTGCATAGTGATGTAGTGAGTGAATCAAATTATTTCTAGAGAGTGATAGAAGATCTTTCAACCTTATATCTAGATATGGGAGAAGTTGGTGGAATATGTTGTCTTTTTCAGATGATGGATCAGCCATATCTGGTGTAGTAGGTAGAATAGTCCCATTTGGAGAATCTTGAGGTGGAGGTCTGGAGAGACTGAGCTATTTGTGGTCAGTCCTCTGATGGTTGGTATAATGATGAACAAAATCATGTGTTATTTCAAGGAAGGATTTTTTTCCCTTGTCTATGTGTGAGATGGTTCTCATAGATTTCCATAGTTCACCCCTAATGGTACATCCCAGTGTGACAAAGATGTATCGAGCTTCGAGAGGTTATTTTTGGTCACCTCGGTTGAAGTGTGAAGTTGCAGAGTTTATATCTCAATGTTTGGTCTACCATAAGGTGAATTCCAAGCACCGTATTACTGATGGTTTTCTCCAGCTATTAGATGTTCTTCCGTGGAAGTGGGAGGGAATCTCAACAAGATTTTTTATCGATTTATCTCAATCTCAGGGAAGCTATGATGCTATATGGGTGGTAGTGTATTCTTTGAAAAAATAAATACACTTCATATCAATCAAATATTTGAGCTCAATGGAGGTTTTTTCAAGGAAATATCTGGATGAGGTAGTTAGAATCCATGGAGTCCCACAGAATATCATTTCTGATTGAGATCTTCGTTTTAGCTCTAGGGTGTGGAGAGGTCTCTAGTATGATTTTGGTTGTTATTTATTCCTTAGCATTTATTTTCATCTATAGATGGATGGTTAGATAGAACAGACCATCCAGACACTTGAATACATGTTTTACTCCTGTGTCAAGGATTTTTTAGGTTTTTGGATGAGGAACTTTCCCTTGGTAGAGTTCTCTTATAATAATAGTTTCCACTCCAACATCGGTATAACGCCATTTGAAGCCTTGTATGTCTAACCTTTTCATTCTCCATTATGCTGGACTAGGGCTATAGAGTTAGCAATTCTTTGGCTGGAACTGGTACAAAGTATGACATAGATTGTTCAAATGAATTGTGAGTGGATTAAGGAAGCACAAGATCATCAAAACTCCTATGTTGATCATATGAGGAGACTTATAGAGTTTGAAATTGTGAATCACATGATTCTGATGGTGACTCCCTATCATGGGCATCGAAGGTTTAGTCATGGGAGTAAAATTTCTTCCCAGTTTTTTGGTCCTTTCAAGGTGTTGGCTCATGTTGGAGTTGTAGCATACTAGGTAGCACTTCCACCAAATATGATCCGAATACATTATTTTTTCATGTATCACAGCTCTATCATTACCTCCATGATGACTTTTAGGTCATATATTGGGGCGATATTTATTTTGATTATGATTTGACCCTCAAGGAGTGGCATGTAGGGATACAAGAATATAAGTAGAAGGTGTTGTTTGGGATTTCTACCCCTTTAGTTCATGTCTTTTTTTAGCATGGTGGTGTGGAGGAGTGTACGTGGGAACCTGAGTCACAGAGACATGCTCAGAACCCTGAGTTGTTTGATGTTTAGCTCTTCTCTTGTAACATTGTTTGTTTGGTGGTTGTAGATCTTTTCCATTTATGAGATGAATTTCTCATGTTTCTTGTTGTGTCTTTCACTCTTTTGGAAGGTATCTCCTCTAGGAGAGTGTTTGGGATCTCTTTGAGGTTGTAAAAAGGTTTTGAGTTTTTCCTTGATGAAGTAGTTGAGCTCATGTAGGGGAAAGAGCTTTGAGAGGTATCTCAAATGGTGGTCGTTTGGACCCCTTTTTTGTTTCCTATCTGGGTTGTTTTTGGATTCTAGAGGGTGATAATTGTTTGAGAGGTATCTGATGTAATGTATGAGACCTCTCTGGTCCATTGTTTTTTTGAAATATGTTTTTTGATGTGTTATGGGAGGTCAAGGTGGCTCATTTCAAGATTTTTCAAAATTTCCAATTTTCCAATAGTAGCTCATTTCACGGATGGGTCGGGAACAGTGAGTTAATAGCGGTGAGTTGGAATGGTGATTATATAATGGTGACTCACAACGGTGACTCACATCATCGAATTGTGATGCTAGATCACTAAATAGTGACTTGTGAATGGCGGTTCACCAAACGGTAGCTCACTGAATGGTGACACGTCAAACGATAGCTCATCGACTGGTCAGTCATCTAATGGTGAGTCATCCAACGGTGACTAATCCAATTGTGAGTCATCCAATGGTGACTCATCCAATGGTGATTCATCTAATGGTGACTTATCCAACAGTGTGTCATCCGATGGTGACTCATCCAACTATGACTTTTCCAACGGTGAGTCATCCAATGGTGACTCGTCCAACATCGAGTCATCTAAAGGTGACTCATCCAAAGATGAGTCACATGATGGTGACTCTTATAATTGGGACTCATCCAATGGTGAGCCATCAAATAGTGACTTGTCCAACGGTGAGTCATCTAATGCTGACTCGTCCAATGGTTAGTCATGAATTGTGTTTCTAGTTTCCTATAGTTTCACCGCTTTAACATTATATTTGATGTAAAACACATTAAAAACCTTATTTTAAGGGATTTAATGATGATTCAAATACAATAACACCTATCTAAATTTTCTTAGGGATATAAGTGCCTTTACTCAGTCAAAACATGTAATCTTGACTAGATCCTCTTTTAGTGTAAAATCTAAATTGTATCTAAACCACTACTCCATTTTGATACTCAAAAGGTTGAGATACCTTTTGCCCTTGTTCTTCCTTATTTTCTTCCTTGGTAAGGGACACCCATAGTTATTTCTCCCATAGGATTCATGCAATCTGACTACCGTCCATGGATCATGTCCCCCTTGTATTTTTCCATCTACATGCACACCCCCTATTTTGGTGCAACTGGGAAGTGTTGATCCGTCTTTGATATAAGGTATATTCTACCTCTGTTCTTCTAGGTTCCTTGACTTGTTTCCTCCTTTTTCTCCTTACCATTTGATGGAATGTCATCTCCATGTTTCTAGTGGATCATTCTCAGTTGTTGGTTGGTGTGGTGGTGTTGTAGAGTCCTTGGGTGAATGTAGTCATTGCGGGAGAGGTGATCGTGATCTGTTGTGTTGTCTGTTCTTGTGAAACGAACATCAATGACCTTTTTAGGTAGTAGATTCATTTCTTACCTATTTTAGTTATGTGAAATAATAGAGTTATCATGATATATCCCATTACATTATAATGAAACTGAAATAATAAATATTTGAGCCTGATTAAATAATTGGTATCAATTTCTTAATGATGGCATTGCCGCTTGATTTTCTAGATAGTGTGATATCTATGATTTTCTTGTTTATAATTTCATTCATGATGGAAATTGGTGAAGAGCATAAATCTGGGTTAAATTATTAGTTGATTTCCTAAAGTATTAATGAGGCATGTTAATGAATCCAGTTGATGTTTTTATTTTATGATAATCAAATGGATATAGTTATGAATGTTTAATTGAATTTTTATAAGTCAATATGGAATAAAGAATTGGTTTTGAGATTACATATAATTTATTTGTGGGAACCGAGTTTTCCGTTTTCTTGTAAGGCTGAGTACCTTGTGCTCTAGAGCTATAAGAGCTCCTAGTGTGAAGGCTGGATTCCCTGTTGAGGACTAGGAGCCCAGTTTCATTATTTTTTTCCTACTATTTATAATGTGATTTGATCATGGGATGGCTGATCCTAGATGGTTGTTCTGGTACATAGGGCAGGGAGGCCCAGTTGTTGTGGAAGCAATTGACGCTTAAAGTGTCGAGATGCATCGGTTCATGCATGTGGGTGTTAGAGAGGACACCATAGATGACAGAAATGGATAATGTTAGGCTTACCTATTGATATTTGTGTTGGATTCTTAATGAATATGTTGTTATTTTATCTTCTTTACTCTCCCCACTGCTTAAGGCAGTCGGTTTTTCATGCACTCCTCCCAAAATAGGCAAATATGCATAGGGTATACTGCGTGCTTTCTGTTTTTATATTATCGATGATTGATGGGTCTATTCTCCTTCTATAGGTGGAATAGACATGATGGGTAGCTTATCAACAAATCATGATGATCCCCTAATGTTTGGTAGCATAGAATTATTTCATAGAATACCTAGAATTATGGGAAATTATGATGTTGTTAATAAATAACTAAATGTTTAACCAATGGGGTTCAAACTTGATGGGATGCAATGTATTCCTAAGAAGTCATGGACTCAGTTTAGTTATAACTAGGGGGCATGGATCTTGGTTGCAGTGTTAATGGAAGGTAATGTTGAATCGATAATGGTTAATTAATGGTTAAATAATTAATTGATGTAAATTTGAACTGATAAAATGGATAAGTAACTTAATGTTTCTCTTTAAATGGTTGCGTGCTTACAAGATATTTATTCTTAGTAGTGGCGATCGAGAGTCTAAGATATGTTAGCAATAGTTGAGTCTAAGACTAGGTTTTTTCCATAGTGGTGTTGTAATATATATTATATAATGTAATTTTGTGTTTCTATATGCTACACCACCATTTCGGTTAGGGAAACTAACACCCTAGGGGTTTGGAGACTAGGGGTGTTTTCCCCGACATCTCGGTGGGAGAATGGATGGCTGACTACCCCATTTGGCCCAAAACTGTTATCTTGGTAGTTACTTGTGCTGGTATGTATGGAGGCTAGTTTTCTCCATATATGTGTGTAAATAGTTTTAATGTCCTGTGGTTATTTCACAGACATATATTATGTATATAGTTTTCTATGGAATACTATAGGTGTAACATGTATAGTTTTTAATGGCTTGAGGATCCTTACTCTGTTTATGGGTTGTAATGGCTTGATGTATAATAACTGATGTACGATATACACTATGTGAGATGTGATAGATCCTGGAAAATACCTTGTTAAATTTGGTTATGTGTATGCGATAGTGAGTTTCATGAGGTGCATGTTGTGTTGATTTTTCTAGGTGTCTCCTGGCTATCCTTTTTGAAGAGAGATACTCAGGACATGCGACATTGGGGAAAAGATGAAAACTACTTGGGAAGTGGTAGAGACGTTCCCTTGATATTATTTATTATATTATATACTCTTGTATGAGATACTTGGTGAGAGTAGCCATGGTGAGGTTGGGAACATAGTATACCTATTTAGCTGGTGAGTTAGTTTCACTTTTTTTTCACTATGCTTGATCATGCTTTATCTACTTTTTCATGAGATTATCCAGGGCGGATCCTAGTGAATATACTATTATACTCACCCAACATTTATATAAATTGTTTTTGAGTTTAATTGGAGAAGGTTGGAGATTAGACTGGTTACTACTAGCTTGTGGTTTTTTTAGGAGTTGTTCGGGATTCTTGGTTACTATCATTTTACTTTATTTTGGTACGTGCAGTTTTACATTTTCAGTTTAAATAGTTTTTTCATGACATTACATATGTGTACTTGGGTTTTCTTTTAAATTTTAGTCTGATCATGAGTTGGTTGGTATATTTATTACCCCTCTCTCTCTTTCTCTTTCATGTTTTCACTAAGAGGTTAATGTTTCACAACTATGTGTTTATTATACCCTTAGTTTTAGTCACCAACCTGGGGCCTTCTGGAGGTGGTACTTGGGTGTCATTATCTCTCTTCTCCCATTTCTAGCCCAAGAGGGGTACACTTTGTGGGGAGGGGTCATAACAAGATTAGTGAAAATACCCTCTCTTCACAAGAAACTATTTTTGGTAATTCATCTTTAAACCATATAGAAATTTTCATGATTCCATAAAGATCATATCAAAAATCATCTGACTTAAATAACTATCATCATGAATATTTCCATCCATGTTTTTAAGGAAAACAACCACTCAAACTTATTTACCCATCAATTTATGCGAATAATGTTCTTGTTATTTATTTGGAACATTCTTCCTTCATCACCCAATACTCCAACATACATTGAATTTATTTCATAACTATATTAAAAAAAACATTCCTTAATCCTCCTAGGTACTTCAATTTTACCTTTTTGATTGGCTTTCAATATGAAATTTAATTCAAAATTTAATTTCATTATTCTCACCCTTGTAGAAAATAAATGAAAAGGAGAGATGTTTTATCATCCTTATGGATATAATAATTGTAATGGGAGGTATTCTCATCTATTTTATCAACGCAACATATTCTACCATTTTTTCTCTCCTCCATGCTTTATTGAGAGAATCAGTAAATTATACATGATAGAAGGATTGCACCACATTTTTCATCGAAGTGTTCTAATAACTAATCGACTCTAAATATACATGGTCTAAAAAAGTGTAGAAAATAAGTGTGATCAATTTAGAGAAAGAAATCCATTTTTAATAATCAATGTTATACCAACTTCAAATATTTTTTAAGGTTTTTTTAAATATATTTTCAAGAAATATTATAAACATACACATAATTTAAAAAAACACATAAAAAAATTCTATTTCAAGTGGATTATTATTCCCCTTTGGTACTAATATCCCTCCCCATTGATAATTAAAATAATTATAAGAAAAAAATGGGAAAGTAATTATCCTTACCCAAACTTTATCGTTTAAAATAGTTATCCATAATTCTAGGTTTAATAAAGATATATTAAAGCACTGTGAGATTCATTTTCATAGGTCACCCTCAAGGTATTCACTTTAATTGAATTAAAAATTGATGTTTTTTTAAGAATCATCTCTTTGAATTCATTATATCAGTTGAAATTGGATACCAATTCATATGTTTAAAATGATGTGTTACAAGGAAACAACATGATACCAATTTAATTATTACATAAAGGATTGTTCTTCTTACTATATTAACATTGTAGAATTCATTTAGTTCTCCTTAATAATTCTCCATCATTACTTCCTAGTATAAAGTACTAGAAATAGATAGTAATTGCAATAAGGTTATTTTCTATAATATCATTGATTAGAGATGAGAGATAGAAATCACACATTGAAATTGATTCAGAATAAAACGAAAGTTGAAGAAGATTCTGGAGCATGAAAGTCATATCTAAAGTTATATTTAATAATTTGAAGGATAAATGGAAATTATGGGATAATATAATTATATTATAATGTGGTTCCTAGTATATCTTTATATGTCCCCTCTTTTATACTAATAACGGGTGGGAATATCAATTTATAATACCTTCATGCTCATAAAATATAATGGATAATACAACCATTAAAACAATTATATTAAACCTTTTTAAGAATTGATGGAATAATTAACAATTTTTTTTCGACATCTTAGAATGAGTAATCCTAGAGAGTTGTATCAAGTTGCGTCACAAAAGGATATTTCAAGGGAAATGAGTTTAAGATCATATATTTTTTAACATCAAAAAGACATAGGGCATGATAATAAGTGGTATTTCCTAATAACAAGTCGTATAATTTGGATCTAATGTCAAATGGGGGAAATTAAAAATCACTAATTTGCGTATTTTCTAAATAAAATAATCATAAACCTAAAAATCGACATATATTGTTAGAAGAGAACATTATAGAACTTTTTTTTCATGAATTTTATTACGGTATTTAGTTAATATTGTATTAATGAGAATGTTTCTATAAAATATAAAGGGGGGTATTATTAGAGTCTAATTGATTATTAGTTATTGTATGGAGTTTTATTTTTAAAAATAGGATTTGGAGTTTTTCTAACCCCTGGTGATAGTTGGAAATGGGTTTCATTTTAAAAACATGTGGTTTTTGGTGTTTGAATTTTGAAATTAATTCTGGAAGTGAATTTGGTGTCCCATAAATTTATAATTTCATTAGTATGAAAGTTATAATGAAGTGTCTTTGCTAAAAATTTGAATGTTCTAGATATTTGGTTTGTGTTTCATAAGTGTAAATGAATATAAGTATAATTCATTCATGGTAGGATCAATGAATCTGAAAGTAAAATTGTGGTCTAGAAGTTAGTATTTCATTGAAGTGTTCTGGTATTGAAAAAAATACTTCAGAATTTAATTTTTATGAGTTGAAATATATTTTGGAAGTATATTGAAAAAATTAGGATAGAGAATATTTTAGTGAAAATGGATAAGCCTCAAAATAAATAGTTAACCAATTACATTCATCAATGTAACCATTGTTGATAAAATATAAATGCGGCAAACATATATACACCCACTCTAATAATAAGAGTATGTTTTAAAAGAGGTAGAGAAAAATGGATAAGTCTTGGAGTTTCCCTATTAGAGTAAGATTAATCATGTTATACATTTTAAGAATTGGATGAGTTATGAAGGGAACTCGTAGTGAATTGTGAGGGTTATCCCTAGAGAATGAAGAGTCATTTCTATGACTTAAAAAAATTGTAAGATTCATTTTTGCATCAAAGGGTGAAAACATAAATATCATTGTGCTACTTTATAAGATTTTTTCTTATACAACGGAAAATCATAATATTTATTTGATTGAAAAGGATGAAAAAATACAGGTTATTGGTATAATTTATAAGATTCATTTCTTTTAAAAATGAAAATATTATTTTTCATTATTGTGGAACATGGGAGTGAGTGTAAGAGTTATCTCACAGTATAAGAGAATTTTATAAGGTTAATACCATTTTTAATTTTTAATAGAAGGATTTCCTGCATAATATTCAATATATGTTTTTTTAATTATAAAATATGTTTAATAGTAAGGCTATCAGTCATAGAAAATATCATATTGAGATTAAAGGAGTATTATTGCATGATATTTCATTGATTTAAAAATAGCATTTTTGATAGTTTAATAGATCTGATATAAAACCAACCATCATGCTATGAATTAAAAATCCATTCTATATTGATTTTATTCCATGAATATATGTAATCTATAGAATAAATCTAGGATAATTTTTATATATCTTACAAAAAGACAACCAAGAAAAAAAATGGGTTGGGAGATTTCCATATTTTTGAATTCTCTGTACATTAAGAAGAAATTTCTAGATATTTAATAAATGAGTTTGACACAGTTTTAATGAAGTATGCTACATAGATTAGCCCATGATATTAATGAAGGGTTATAGATTTTTATGATGGAAATGTGTATATTTTATCTTTCAAAAAGAAAAGGATTTTTTTGAAGGTAAAAATCATGTAGATATTCATCTCCATAAATATTGCAATAATTTTCTATGTAAAAAGTACAGATCTGTTGGCATAGAAGTATAGAAGAGATGAATAAAATATAATCACTATCGTGAAGAAAAACAAGTGATATTGACATATCAAAAACTATGAGATAGTTATTTCAGAAGTTAGAATAGAATAGGAAGTTCCATATTTATATTGGAAAGAAGTGAAATAATAATTAACACTCCTTAAAAAAATTAAAAAAATAAAGTAGGTGGACTGTCCATGATGTATCATAGAATGATAATGAATTTTTTCATGGTGATATTAATATCTAGTCATTTAATGAGAGAAATGGAGATCAAATTACACCAACCTAAATGACAATTAAGTTTTTCAAAGTGATATTCATATATTATATTTGAATGAATCCCTATTCTGTGATAAACTAATTTTTTGTTATAGGGAATAAGGAATCAGTCATGCATCACCCAAATAATCAAAACCTGGTAGACTTACATGGAGTTTAATCTCATTACATGTTGTGCAATCTATGAATGTCAAGTACTATGAAAAATATATTTCATTTTTATTAAAAACCCCAATTTTACCATTACTTGGTGTGTAGATTTTACATAGAATATAATTATTTCTCATTGTATACCAGTTTCAAGGAATTGTACCATAATACATTAAATAGTTTGTGATCGCATTATACTATGTGTATTTACCTTAAAGACTGAGAAAAGTATAGTTTTTTTGCTAAAAAACACCAAAACCACCTTTATCATTCTCTAAACTATGGGATAACACTAAAAATACTTTAAACCATTTATACTAAGACTTCATTAATTAAAATAATCAAAAATACCTGAAATTTAAGTCCTTTTTCGTAATAAATGATCATTATTATTAGGAGTCCCAAGATACACCCGAATAAAAAGTAAATAAAATAAAGAGAAAGAAATTACCTGAAAGAGAGTAACAGGGTGTTACATGAATTAATAATTCTCAGAATGCATCTCAGATTATATTTTATATTTAATTTCACTAATGTTCTATTCTATAATCATCACATTTAATTTCTAGAGTTATTTATTCTAGAGTTCTCTCATTTTTGTAATATTTACTTTCTATGGATCTCGTTTATATTTGATATTCTTTTTCATGGTCATGATGATCTATTTTCTCATTAATTCATATTAAATCACAATTCATTTGTGAGGTTTTAATATATGTTAAATAGTACGATCCTCATCATATTTTAATTCTAAGAAATTTTCTAATTTTTTTCACTAATATTGATTTCTAAATATTCTCATTTGGAAAACATAGAATTAATGAAATATTGATCAATTAACTATCATTTTCCTTTATAATATTCACCCCCCCCCCATTTTCATATTTATTAGGTGGAAGGTGATAGTTTTTAAAACTTTATATGTCTTATGAATTTATTGTAACTCCACACCTTTTCTAAATTCAGCCACAATGAGAAGACATAAGAAGTTTCCTTAAATTCTTAAGAACTTTACTAAAAATTAATAATAAATCAAAGAAAGTATTATGAATTTATACAAGATTCATAATAACTTCCACAAAATCCTTAATAATTCCATCAAATTATTTTGATTTTATTCCTTTGTGGATTCTTAGAAAACTCAAAAATTTTATGAGATTATTAGAAGTCTTAAAAAGTGCATTAAAATTCTTATGAAATCATTCAAATTATTATGTAAACCTCAAAAAATTTTATAAAGTTACTCAGAAGTATTTTGAACTAAGAATAAGTAAATTTTCAAACACAAGATATAAAGTCTTAAATTTTCTAAACTAAGCATTGGGATTCTAGAATATCGTAAAATTAATCCATTTCCACTTGAAATAATTTTATGGAATTCACAAACACTTTAAAAAATCTCGAAAATTATTTGAGGAATTTATCAAATATTCTCAGGCCTATTTAGTACCATTCATAATATTTCTTATAGTATATATTCTCCTCTTTGATTTTTCAATGTGGACCCAATTTATAAAATTTTTAAACTTCTTTAAATAATTATCTAAGTGTATTTATTTACATATTCCATTAGTATTAAAGCTTAATTATACATGGATTGATTCTATAACATTCAAATTCTTCATACCTTCATCCATAAACCCATGGGTATTTTCTGCACAATTCATTTAGCTTCATTAAAAATTATGAATCTATTTTTATCTTTTTAATTATAGTTATAGAAGCTCTCATGCACCAGTTCAGAAGGTATCTCCTTTATTCACCAATAACTATTATAGTTTTTGTATCTTTAATCCTTTTGTCACCTTTCATGATATTATAAATATCATATTATCAATAATCTTACTTAAATATCTATTATCTTGAATCATTTGATCCAGGTATTCAAGGATAATAGTCACTCAAACTTCTTTACCCATCAATCTATAGGAAACATCTTCATGTTTCTAATTGTGATTATTTTTCCCCTATAACCTAATAATCCAACATAAATTGATTTTCATTCATAACTATACTGATAAAAAAATATAATATCAACTCTATAATCCTCTTAGGCACTTCAATCACCCCTTTTAGATTTGTTTTCCATCCCAAATTCACTTCAATATTCAATATCATTATTATCCACCTTATTGAAAATAAATTCAAAGAAAATAGGTTTTATCCTCATTATGGATATAGTAAGTATAAGGTAAGGTATTATCTTCTCTTTTCATAAAGTAACATCTTCTACCATTTTGCTCACATTCTTAATTTTTTGAGAGAATCAATCAATTCCACATGAGATAAGGGTCACGCCACATTTTTCATAGCGATGTGACATTAACTAATCACCTCTAAGTATATATGTTATAACTCAGTATAGAAAATAAATAGATATCAATTTATACAACAAAGATATCCAATTTTAATCCTCAAAGTGATATTAACTGTAAATTTTTCTCTAAGAGATGTTTAGACATATTTTCAAGAAATAATTCCAACCTACACTTAACTTAAATAAAAAACATAAAAAACATTCAAGTAAAAGTATATATGTGTTCAATTTTTTTAAAATCAACCCCCATTGATAATAATAATAATATTTCACCAAAAATAGAAACAGTAAAGTGGTTATCATACCTCAAACCTTCATCTTCTTTATGGGCTATCTAGAATACCAGGTTTAGTGAAGAGATATTAAATCTCAAGTAGGATTATTTTTGTTTCTCCCACTCAATGTATTCTCTTTAATAGACTTCATCAAGGAATTTTTTTCTTGAGGGATAATCTCTAATAATCCATGGTAAACTTTCAAGTATGATACAAATTGATATGTTTCAAATGATATATTGAAAGGATGTGAATTGATATCAATTGAAGTACTCTTTAATTTATTGTTATTCTAGTTGTTTTAATATCATATCATTAATTTAGTTCTCATTAATCATTATTAAACTTCAATTATCAGTAAAAATAGTTTAAATTTATTATAATCAGAACAAGGTCAGTTTTTATCAGCTCATTAATGAGAGAAATATAGCTAAGACTTGGATATCATCAAATTAAGGTCATTCATTATAGCTATAAAATGTTGAGAAATAATCATTACTGCTTCACCCATGGTTTTATATATCTTTATAACTTTGGGTAGCACATTTTGTTCTAATTTTTATCTTTATTATTTGTTCGAATATCATTATTTACTTTAGAAAGTAGAGAAAATCATTCATTTCAACTTGCTTCATCTTCTTGGTTAATTCGAACCAGGATAGCCATATTGTAAATTACTCTTTTAAAGTATTCAAAACATTCTTCATGTGTATAGAATACTTATTTTATCAATATTATTTATGATATGAGTCATATGTTATTTACTTTATTATTAAATATATCATCTTTTCTTGGAATCCCTGTCATGCACTTGTTAATAGACAACACTGACATTTTTCCCCTTCCACTCTACCCTTCAATGGATTTAGTATTTCCATTTTTTATAAATCTCTCAAATTATTCCTTATGAATATAACCACTACACCAATCTAGTTATCTATTTCATTGATTGACTCATTACTTATTGATTACATCATTATTCATTATTTCTTAATATTCAAGGGTAGTTTATAATGTTCCCTAATGTTTCCTTATCTCCCAAATTAAAAGAATATTTTCCAATTAGGTGTGATTTTATTTTTAGTTTTCCTCTTTGTATTCTTGGGATTGATTTTATAAAATATTTTTTTTAATCCCCATGGAAGACAGGTTGTTCTTTTTTACCTAATTCCTTATTTTTCATGGTCTTCCATTTCCATCGATATTTTATTCACATTGTGTGGGTATATACCACTAATATCCATAAGTTCAACCACCTATTTTTAGTTCTCATGGAATTTATCAAGATATTCAAATATAGTTTTATCTAATAGATTTACTTTACTATATGCAATTTTCCTCATCACAACATGTCTTCTAGTTACTTAAAATTTACTCCCTCTAAATGAAGACCATCTATAATTTACATGAGTTTACATGTTATGCCAATATTCAATATCCTTTTTCCTAAAACTATAGAAATACCAACATTATCCCACTAATATTCTTCATTTACTTTAATAAATAGTCTAGTTAGTTTATAATCTTTTCTAATTTTGGGTAGAAACATCACTATTTGGGTTTTTATTTGGGGATCTATTATACATAGACATTATGAAATATACCGTTATTGAAATGGCGGGTTTCTAATTTTTTTATGAACCATCATTTATCTAGATTTTAATTTGTGCCTTGCAAGATACATCAAAATAGAGTCATCACAACCTAATTTATCTGTACTAATCAAAAAACATTCTTTATGACACTATAGTGGGTTGATCATGAGTTGATTCCACGATCTCTATTCTAAATAAATGATTATTTTTTTTTGAAGTAATACTCCATTCATATATCTACTTGGTATCACATCTCTTCTCAGAAGATTTTAAAGATTACGCATGGGTGATTTCCATATATTTTATCTCAACATCCATCTCAGGACATTTTATATTTAAATTGTATGTTTGGTATTCAAGTGATTTCAGCCAATATCTATATTATATTTTAATCTTCTTCATTTGATCTGCAGACACATGACTTTTCTCTAGAAGATAATTATTCATCTCGTTTATTCTATTTCCTTTAAATTTTAACTGAGAATTTTGATAATTATAGAGACATTATGTAGTTTTTCCAATGCACTAGTCACTTCAAGAAATAGTTTCTCACTAATAACATTATCAAGAATTCCCCATTTCAATTATTTATCAAACATCGAATCTATTTCATTAAAATATGAATATATTCTTATTTGTGTTTAAATATATTGTTTAGGTATTTCGTCTACTTTCCAATTTAACTAATACATATTTCAATACACCAGCTTCCATATCGAGATGTGAATTTTCATTATACATTCCATTGATATATACGAATATGTTAGTGATAATCTAAATATAATCTTTCTTCAAATAATCCATGAAGTTAGAATAAGAATTATAGAATGACTGAATGAAGACATATTTATCATATCTTCTACTTGAGTTGTCATAAAAATTATACTCAATAGATATATATAAGTAACCTATTTGATTAATTTAAAGTATTGGTGTATCTTATTTTTCTTGTAAATATTTTCTCAGCAACTTGGCCTCTCATTTGTTCCTATTTTTATAAAACTCGGATGAAACCACTTTTTTATATTTAGAAGGCGTGGAATCTATATTTTCAATCTTATGATCCTCTAAACACATTTCAAATATATACATTATATATTCTAACTAACTACACCTGTGTATCAAAATACATCCAACAAGTGTGAACCTAGTTATATTTGATACAGCTTATTAGATCTTGTGATCTAGTGTTGTCACCTGATATGGGGGATAAAATAGATGTGCCTAATCATTTACCAATTTACAAATCATCTTATAAACTTCTACCCCATTTGGTATCTCATCCTCTATTTTTTGTTTAGAAATAATTGGATTTTTTTTATATTTACCCAACACACATACGAAATATAATACAGAAAATAAATAAAGATTATTGCAAGGTATTTTTATAAGGCTCTCCCCCTATGTGGGTGACTACATCCTTTTTGTGTTCAATATCATCTGATACACAAATTTTCAACTAATATACAATATACTTTATAAGTTGTGAGTTTAGGTATCATCTTGTACCATTGGGATGTTTTTTAAGTCAACCCAAATCTTCAATATATTATATAATTGAAGTGATTATACTATATCCAAAATCCTTTAGTCTCCCACCTAGAATTAAAAATTTCCTTCCATCTTGTTGAAGTAGATCTCTATGTATGTATAGGATGTTACTCTATCAACATCATCATATCTTCTTCCTCAATATAATTCTTAAAATTCTTATATGTCATTAATCACAACAACATGCACCTAAATATTTGTAAATAGAATTATCTTATATATTATTTAAAATCTATTTGGTTTCTTATATCAACTAAAAGTATAAGGTCTTCTATATCCAATAATTATTTTATAGTACTCCATGCATGTCAGAATTTATTTTTGGCATGAGATCATTCTAAAATATAAGTACACGATTTATCTTGAATTTATAATTCATAGAATCCATTTTAGTATGTATTTATCATTACCATATTTGATAAAAATCCACTTTTTAAATCTATTGCCACTAAACTGATGTTTTAGTATCATAAAATTTTATTTCTATCTTTGATAAAATGTTCCTCAATAATGAATATCATATTTATAAATCATTTATATTGAATTGAAATTCATTTTTTTTGTTTTATTCTATAAATAATTTAATACCTTATATCCTACTATACCAGTTAAACACTACATCCCTAAATTATTTTCCAATGCACATTTTACTATCATTATAATAGAAATAGTTCATGATTAAATTTAAAGGTAACATTTTTAATTTATATAATTTTAATTTAACAAAATGGATATAATTTTTTATTTCAAAAGTTTAAATTTATATTTGACTAAAATTTTTGGATTTTTCTAAAATAATTGATTTTTAGGTGAATAGTTGAAAATACATTTTTCAAAAATATTGTAACTTTCATGAAATCATTATGATATAAAAATGAATCAAAAACCTAGGAAACATTTTTATTTTTCAAATATAAATTTAATGAGTAAAATAAATCATTTAAAATTATTATGAATTTGGAAACTCATACATGAATTTTTGGAACCTAAGTTATATTTTTTTCTAATACAAAACTTTTTAGAATTTGTTCTTTAATTAATTATTCATAATTATCTATTCTATTTTTTCTTAATTTAAAATTAATAAAAGAATTATTTTTATCCATAATTTAATAAATCTCATGGATATAAATTTTATACATGATTTTGAAATAATCAATTTTTTAAGCTTAAAAAGACATTTTTTATAAAATTGTTATTCTTTGTGTTTTGGGTATTTATATTAAAATTAATTTTTACCAAGACTATAAAATTAATCATATAAAATTTATTATATATTATAAATAACTATAATATATATTTTTTAATAAATTCCTCTTAATTTTTTGTCATACAAATAAGTTTTCATTGTAAAAATTTATCCCTGTGAATAACTGTAAAAAGAGTTAAAATCGTGGTCAAAGTAAATGATAAGGATTAAAATATATATAAAAATGGTTTATATTTGATTCTGTGGGTGTATTTAAACCTTAAATTATCCTATATGATAAAATAGACTTAATTGGATCGAATTTATATGATAAAGGAATTTATTATATTTAAAAGTTCTTAATATTTTCAAGAGTGTCACGCCTCTCACTTATAAATGGGAATCTCTTATCCTCAATTATCCACACACTTTAGGCCCCTTATATCAAAAAATATATAAAAACATACCCTAAAAACTCCCTTATCATTTATCTATAGGTTTTGGTATTCCCAAAATAATCATCCAAAAACCCTTAAGTTGTTTTCAATGGAGATTATCTAAGGAAGATGTATATGTTCTTACAAATCCATTTCAAGTATATGTCTTCTTAAACCTCCTCCGAATATTATACAACCATATTAACATATTTATATAAGTATATATAATATACATAAATTATTCCATGTTAATTATAAAACTATTTTCTACCTCATTTCCATCTAATGGAAAATGAAAATGTCATTCATGCATATGTACAGACTACTACCTTTATGAAGTGATGTATTTCATTTTTCATCATCGCATCTCATGGATGGTGATATAGATAGATTTTATAAATAAATATTATATTTGTGAAATAATTATGATTATGTAAATATAAAATATTTTATAATATCTTTCCCACCCATCTGTTGGAAAATGGAAATATCACTCGTGTGTACATATGAACAACCACCTCCACGAAGCTATAAAATTATTTTTTAATAAACCGATAAAATTAATGGTTATAAAAGTTTTTTTATGTATAAATATTATATATATGAAATAATTATCATTATATATCTGACTAAACTATGTCTATTTTTGGAATATTTTAACCTACAAATCAAAACATACATAAGAAATAAAATTGTTTACACATAAATAATTTATTTTAATAAATAATTATGAGTAAACGGGTGAATATAAGTTATGAAATTTTTGAATAAAGGATATATAGACATATATATCTAAATATTAATATAATATTGTTGAGTAGAAAATATAAATTTATTATATAGGAGGTTATAATGTGTCTGACTAAGAGGTAGTCTGAGGTAATGGTTTATTCTTTAATCTCATTTTTATTCAAGATTATTTGTGTTTAAATTTCCATTTAAGGAATTATATTCTCTTTACCTATTAATCCACATAAATTTTATTATTCTTTAGTTTTTTCTATTTTTTTAAAGTTTTATTTCCATTTTTCCTCTTTTTGGTATACTTCCAAAAGAATATTTATAAGAAAATGAGACCTTATTTCTCATTTTTGGTTGGGAATATTTCTCTTCCATATCCATATTATTATTTTTTATTCAATTATGTTATTTTATATAATTAAAATATCTTATAATATTATTTTTAGGTAACTTTAACATTCTATTCAATGTTTTAATATGAACATTATTAACAGTTTCTATATAATTAATTATTGAGTTTTTTTATAAAAGTGGGAAAATAATGTATTTTTAACATATACCACATGACCAAAATTTCCCATCATTATAGCTATTATTCATTTTTAATCTTTAGATATAATTTTCTATGAGATTTTCCAGAGAAGGTATTATTTTTATTGATCAAAGAATGTTTTGTTTTGAAATGTTTCAAAAGAAAAGTATATTTTTTATTATTTTCAAAGTGATGTTATAATGTATTTATAATGGTGTTTTCCATATATTATAACATACATTATGGATTATTATTCTTATTTGGGGATATTCTCTAATTATAACACTCACCCTCTTTCTCTAGATGTCTTATGATCATATTTTTCTATTAATTTACTGGAGAAAATATTGACATTTTGTTTGCTAGTTTTCTAATTCAGATTTTTATTGATTAAAAAGGCATGATGACTATGTATTTTATTATTTATTAATTATTTTTATATTATCATTTAATTGTAATTAGTATGTGATGAGTGAGACCTGATATTAAATATCCTTTATATGAATTGGTAGGTTTCATGACACAAACTAGCATGGGTATTTTATATATTCCATACATATTTATCATCAATATTATAGATCTTAGAGTAACTAGTTCATTACCAAATTTCTATAATTAGGTAATCATGATGGGTGATAATATTCACCTAACAAAAAAAAATAAATATTTTGAACTAAAAAATATCACTAAAAATTAAACAATACATTTATAGTTACATAAGAACACATAGACTACTTGAATATTACACCTTACATTTTAATTTCGTTAAAATAAATTATTATCATACTTATGATAATTTATAAAATCCATAAAATGAATGAAAATAGATTGAAATTATACAATTTCACAATAATAATAACAAGACTTCCTTAATAACCTTTTGTAAATGATTTTGTATTAATACTTCAAAAAATGATGTGGAAAAATTGATAAAACACCACCCAAAACATAAATATCCACAAAAAATACAATAAAAAATTAATCATCAATACCATGACCCAAAAACATGAAATCCAATGACAAAATGCTTCTATAACATTCAAAATGAAAAATAAGGATAAAATAAATAATAAGTGAAAAATTCAACATGTTAGATCTAAAGGATTCTATCTCCTAAATATGAACATAAAAAACCAAAAATTTTGGACCAAGAGAACCCAAAATCAAACTTAAGGATACCAATATTTAAGAGAAATTCAATAAAATTTGAGAAAACCAAAAGTGGAACTTAAATTTTAATTTATTTTGAAAAAATAGTGCATCTTGATGTGATTGGTGCTATCAAGTAACAATTAATGGTCGATATAGATTTCATGGTGTGATACCCCCATAATCATGAGGTCAAACTATTTAAAATCCAACATAAATAACAACGGTCATGTTTAATAACCATTGGATATGACATGACACTCAAATATCCAATGAACATGACATGATTCTTAGATATAAAAACCCTCAAATGTTTATCACGGTGAAACTACCAACACTATGAAATATGGATTCTAAAAAAGGATGAAGCATGGAATTTGATAACTGAGGATTCAATAGTGTGATGAACAATATCAGGGTACACAATTTATTACTTAAGATCAACTATATATCATTCATAACATAACTATTCTTATCACAAAGCAATAAAAATCCCTCTTCAAAATAGATAAACTATTAACAATCACTAGCTCATCATAATAATTTTATATAGTCTTTACGCTTAATTCCAAATCCTTTTGGAATATCATTGAAAATTGTAACAACCCCACTCCTCAACATGATTTTCCATATTTAAACACTCCGAAATCATGGAATGATCTTCGATGAAAATAGAAAATTAGATAAATATCACCCCTCAATTTTATAAAATGATATCTAATCCTTCATCAAAATCTCCAAACCCTATGAAATACAATGTATTGGTGTAGGAAAAATCCATATTTTAGAGTAGATAACCCTAAAATGATTATTTTCAACAAGAATCAAAACCAAACAAGGAGGGATAAAAAATTAAAAATCCCAAACACCTATGGGAGAAATCTCTTAATAAAATTCATTTGTTTAATCCAAACTCGAACAAGAAATAATAAAATAACTATAAAGATCATACCAAAGAAATATTAATTATTTAAAAGTAAAAAAGAATATATAAAAACTCAGGATATTGATTACAAATCTATGATTTAGACTCCCAAAAACACACTTCTAATAATATATGATCTATAATAAATGAACCAAGGGAACAAAATATCAATAGACCACCCTTTCCCAATGATATTTAAATTTTATTTGACTCGCCCTAATGTTAAAATCATCGCAAATATCTTAGTCACCATAATCACTGAGATGAGAGTTATCATGAAGAAACCTATAATTTTTTGAAACATGGAAGATGTGATGGATTTAATCCAAATCTTACGGTTGAGAAAAATATATTAATACTATGAAAATGGGTTCTAGCCCCTCAATAAACTAATGAACCATGGGATAGCTTACTCCCTTGACTAAACCTCCAAAATCTATGGTATATAAATCCTTCTATAATATATTATCTTTAACCTAAAACACTATTTCTATCATCCTCTAATGCATATAATAATTTTAGTGTTATAAATTTTCCCTCATCCTCTCATGAATCATCTTCACCACATTAATCATTCTCTATAACACATCTGGATCAAAGAATTTCAATTCCCCAGCCTCAGTACAATACAATAGATATATAAAATCCATACCATATAATGTCTCGAATATGTCACATAAAATAATAAATTGATAGCTATTTTTATATATATAATAAAACAAGGTAATGTGTTTCACTCATGAACAATTAAAAAAAATGCACGTAATATTTTCTCTAGTGTATGAATGGACCACTCAGTCTATTAAAAACTATAAGGATGATAAGAAATGAAACAGTTTAGTAGATATCCAAAACCACACTGAATACATCCTTTGAAATTTATAGTAACATGAGGATCTAGATCAGAGATGATGGCCCTTATAATCTAATAAATATTTACTATATAATCCACATATAGACAAGCCATAATGTTCACAAAACTTGACTAATATATCCCAATAAACTGAGAAAACATAATTAATGAATCCCCAATCACCCAAATATTATAAAATACTCCATTATTTTGGGGAAAAATAATGACTAAATCTAATGAAATATGATCCCACTTCTAATTAAGGAAATCTAATGGATTATTTATACCTCAAGCAACATGATTCTATGAATTCGCTCATTGATAGATCAAACATCACAACACAATTTACACCAATGAATTCTTTAACCATAGAAACCATAACTAAATCCTCAGGGTGTGATACATATCACCAATTAGATAAATATATTCCCTTAAATTTCACCTGATTTCAATTGTAACAATCCGAAATTTGAAGTTATCCAAAATTGAATGACCAAAAACATCACATGGAAAGCTAAAAATGACCCCTTATGGACATACATGTGGAAAGTAGTGTCCCCATCCTATTTGGGGGTTTTATACACCTACCTCGTAAGTAAATCCTCGGAATTTAGGCATAACAACCCAATAGGAAGCATTATGAATATAATTGTAGTAGTACTTTTAATGCTTACTTGTTGTTTATAATTCTTGAATTCTTGAGATTGAGGTACATGGAGGGAATATTAAAAACCCTTATAGTCTGAGGAGAGTACATAACATATTTACATCCCAGAGGGGTAATTGTTGGATTTACCTATGAGGTGTCTAATATTTATGAAGTGGTTAATTCCCAATTTGGGATCATTATTCTGATCATCCAATGTACATTCCTCTCAAGTATGTCAAAAAAAATGATTTGACCATGTCCAACCTCCAACAAGAGATCACCAAACTATGACTCCAAAAATAATAGTATCAAGATTGATGCATGATCATTTGATATAGAGAACATGTAGGAATGGCTTCCTCTATATCAATATGTGAAGTTTCATGCTCCTATATTACCTTTCATCCATCTCTAAACCCATAAGAAGTATTACCCAATGAATTCTAACTCAGTACATTGAAAAAAAAAATCTTTCCCAAAGTGTTTAAGAGATACACAATAAAAATTATTATAAGATCAGCATCCAAATTAAATGACATAGATTTGAATCATACTATGTGAATATAAACCGTAGGGTTTTATGGTCAATGAAGACTATAAAGTGTTCAATGATAAGGTAATGCTACCATATCTTTGAAGAGAACACCACTACAGCCAACTTGGCATCAACGGTGGAATAGGTATTCTCATGAGTGGGAAACTATCGAGAAACATATGACATCATCACCATATATTTAATTAATAAATAATAATAACTGATAAGATAAGTATTTTAGAAAACCATGAACCTGAATCTCTTCTATAGAGATTAAATAAAATGGTAATCGATTAGCTTCTCATTTATGTATTTTAATATTTCATAGAACATATTAGTCTACATGAATTCCTGTTACATTTTGTTAAAATATATCAAAGGGGGTTTAATATAATATAGATTACATATTAATATCTAAAAACATATAACAAGCTGGAGGAAACTATGATACTTTGTGAAATTCATGATTCATGACATAGAAATAATGACTTCAATCTTGGAAGGATCAACCAATACTCATTTATAAACAACTCATGCACAAGAAAAATCACCTCATAGGTACATGACCTACCTTTGTATATATTCCAACTTCAAATTCATATGATAAAATAAAAATCCCATATGTATCTCTGGAAATAAGCATTATCACATCAATTAATCAAATATATCATTTATAATCAGAATTTAGGTAATGGTTATTCACTATTACAATATTTAGTTATAGACAGCGAATGATTTTTTATAGACTTCTATATGAATTCATGGTGAATAACTCAAGATCACCCTATAGTGGAACACTAGGTTGTATTAAACCGATTTTCATCAATTCATTCACCAGAATCTAAAACTCTATAAACATTTATGGTTCCATATAATAAGAATATATTTAAAGCACAGATTCAACATATTGAATATATATCATAAAGTCATTATCACTTCTAGGGTGGTGCGTCACATCCACATTACGTAAAAAATTTGAAATATATTTAATTAATATTGGGAACACCACTAGATTCAATTCTATGAAACCTAATAAAAACTCTATGCAGTAACTCAAAAGTGGTTTTAAACCCCTATGACGATCATGTGTTCTTGATTACTGATGAACCTAGTATGTTGTTCTTCCCCATTAGATAATTGAACATTTCATTAGTTGAAAACAAAAACCATATACACAGAGTACAAAATAAATATTCTAAGAATTTCATTGTATGTATGTATCTAACTAAAGATTATATCACATAGTGAATTATTTTTCTCTATCTCGAGATAAAAACATAAGAAGGAATTATTTAGGCATGTTTTACCTCCATTTGCCTTCGATAACAATGAGGGAACTAGAATCACCAGAATAAAATAATTATATTATTATGATCAATAGATTAAAGATCTAAAATAAAATATTTATAATAAAATGTATTATATAAATATGTGGGACTTCATAAGATCTCCAGTTTACTTGCTGGTACAAGTCCATGTTATGATACATACCACACCTTGTTAATCTACCTACTTGACCCTACCAATGACCACCACCACAATCATTATTTTCCCAATGTTATGAAGGATTTAAAAAGGTTTTTCTACTCCTCTTCCATATCCCCATTGATGAATGAAATCCCACTGGACCAATTGATTATAATACCACAGAGGTAACTATTTCTAAGGATGCACTAAAAGTTGACCACCTGTATAGTGTAATCCACAATGAATGAACATGAATTAAAAATGATGATGGACTCGGGCCCTATAACACTATAAATAAGAAATAATATTAGAGTACTAAGAACTTATATGACTATAAATGAATGAAGAGTGATGATAAAAACTCTCTTCTTGATGAAACCTTGTATCCAATAATATATGCGAACCCACATCTCCATATCTACTCTTTAAATAGTTATGATGAATTCCTATAGAGATTAATTTGATCACACATGTATCTTATAAATCACCTCTAACTTAGATAGAACATATAAATATATAGGTAATATAAATAGGGATATTAAATGTTGTAAAACCTTATGAAAAAGCTTCTAAAAATGTTATTCTTTGGACACATCATCTTGGAATAGGTTTGAGGAATGAAAATGAATATATTTCAATTTAACCCCTAGAACCTACACACATATGATAATATACAAAAAGGATAGAAATTAATTCCACATATATTTATTTAGTGTGGAGGAAAAATTCAATCTACCAACCCTATTTCTAAAATTATCCCATTATACCCTCATATCCTCAACATCTCCCAGAAAAAAAAAATCCATCATTTATGTGTATCATCACTCAAATAACTAGTTACTGATGGGATCCGATTGTTATTCCATTCATGAATCAGGCTGAAATAAATTGTGAGCTCTTTAAAAAACAACCACATTTTTTGATTATGAGAAATCCATTAAAATTTCACTAAGCTATAATTCTGAAAATTCAACACCATAATACTCAAAGAATCCTTATATAGGTCCAACCTTCATAAATTCATTCAAATCATCGTCTTTCACCTTATTATCTCAAATCAAACATGGAAGAAACCCACTGAATTCATCTATAAAGTAAATTATGGATAATTATAATATTGGAAAAATGGATTCTCATTTAAGGACTTTTATTTATGTTAATTTGATTTTGTCAGTATATTTCCCTAGAATCACCCCAATTCAATTATAAGCATAATGAACACGATGCATGTACCACTATTAAGTCTCTATATCACAAAAAGAATCATCTTACTAAAAATATTTAATAAGCTTATGTTTTATTGATTGGATCCAAGGGGACCTAAACACTTGTATCATATCTCATCACCCATTAAATATTACATAGATATATCAATTAGAATTGTTACCCTACCAAACCATTTCAGTATTTACAAGTGAATAACTACAATGTATATCCAAACTCTTTACTATTGATCTGATATGAATCTATCAGGAACTGCTTTTACTGGAACCCTTTATAGGCCAACAGAGAAGATGAGGGTAACCCTAAAAATATTGCTCAATATAAAATAAAATTAATAACTTATAATTTATTTAATGAAATATATTAATGTAAATTCGAAAGTACAGAAAAAGTCTAATATTAGTATCCTATCAACACCAGACACAACCTCCTTGAGCCTGTAATTTCTATCCTAATCTCTAATACACTCATATAAATATATATATATATATATATTGAAATGGGCGAGAATATAATTATATTAAGAGGATCATTCTCAAACCCTCTCATGGAAATATAGAAGAATCATAACGATGGATTATTGAATAAATAATTAAACTAAATCATTTAGTATGTTAGATTATCTAGTAGCCAACCTCACTAAGGCTCACTCACCAAATCAACATAGAAGGTTCAATAACATATCATAAAATAATATATGTGAAAGGTACCCCACAACCACATCCCTAATAATTTGGGTCTCTTAAAACTCAACATCATACATACTATTCTTTAATACCTTACTCATATAGGTATATCTATATCTACATTCGACATAATAGGTGTAAATATACATCCATACCACATACCACATCAAAATATCACATCAGATACCTATCAAAGAATGGTAACTTGAACAAGAAAGACATCAACCTCATTCATTTATCCTACCCTAAAATCCCCCACTATGTATCCACACAAAAACCACAATGGAAAGTCATTAAATATATATATATATATACTATAATATGATTTAATTGTATCATGAATATATATATACCTAAATATTTTATCCATAAAATCCCATACTACTTATAAAGAGAGAGTGTGTAAGAGGGAGAGTTCAGCCATTTTATTCCCCCACTAACCTTGATATTGTGGAAGACACCCACAACCAATGTTCTCATATGGGTGTTAGTATGTTTAACCAACTCTAGTAGTGGTATGAATGAAATTATAAAGAAATATGAATGATATTATAATCCATTGAATCCAATCCTAAGTTTCAACTCACAATCTGATTTCCTTCCATTAATATGACTTTCTTATTCCACTAAACCACAACTATCTTGCGTACACAACTACTAGAATAACTATCCAACCACATCCAGCCATAAAATAGACACAAAAACATTAACAACATCATATTTGAACACATCATTACTAAATTCTGTATTTACAATTTATTAACTGCATTACGTTCATTTAACCACCTTTCTTACTTCCCATCGAAAATATTATTATTTTTTACATTTAATTTAGTCATTATATATTTAATTTTATGATTCAATTATATATTATTTCATAAATAAACCCACTTCTTATAAATATTCATCCCATTCCCATTAATATTTACATTATGTTCATCAACATTCCACTTTTATTTACTTATACATTCATTCATTCATTCTTCATTAAAAAATGTCAGTATGAACCTAAATTACAATTTACATTAGCCACTCCTATTATATAATCAATTAATATAAGGAAAACTCTACCACAACCTTGGAACATATACCTTAACATCCATAAAATAATTCTTATATGACATTAAATGATTTTTCCACAACCATAATGATAAAAACACATCATCAACCAAATCAACACAATCAAAGCCACATTTTTTCTAATACCCCAATACTAACCACCATGAACCACTTCCAAGAAAAATCAAACTAGATAAAGAATGAAAAATATAATATCCAAAATCATTAATCATATCATCATAACAAACTAAAAAAATCCAAATTTATCATTCTTCAATAATAGTGAAGAACCTCAAGTATAAAAAACATCATCAATATTCATGATTTATACACTAATAGTTCATTATTATTTTCAAATAATTATTAAATTATAAGAAGGAATAATAGATCTTTAACAAATAAAAAAAGGGTTTCATATAATCCAATAATAGTCAATATGAGACAACCTGATTATAATAACATAAAAACTCATCAACTAAATGAAAATCACAATTACCCATTCAATTTCATAAATTATAATCATTATCTTATTTAATATAATTAGGAATTCATATACAATGGATGTAATTTTAAGATAATTCCATAATTACAAATAAATAATAATGATAAGTATCTAATAAACATCCACAAACTGTGGTTCAATGATTGTTTCAAAAAATGAAAAAGATACCTGGAAAAAAACCACCCAATATATGAGGATAAACTATGAAGTCTTCTTAAGAAATTTGTTTATAAATATCATAATAAAAAAACCCAAAAACTGAATAAACATTGCTTCCTTAGCCTATAAAAAAATGATCAATTTGGAGAACGAAGAATATGCGATGAGAAAATAACCTTGGATAAAAAGGAGTTTATCACTTGAATATGAGGATCAATAACCTCAACAAGATGGAAAAGAGAACCAATAAATGATCTATATGATGTGTAGGTTTTAGATAAAGTTCAATGAATTGTAGATAACTAAAATGAGTATCCAAATAAATAATTATTCTATAAAAAATAGGGTATTAACATGATAGGTGTGTTTATATTGTTTCAATGGCGTAATTTAAATTTCACATCATGATCCCCATACAAATTCCATGTCCAAATCATCTGAAATTAGATATAAACAGTGAATTTCACCATGTTATAAAAACGACCACATAAATTGAATCTAAAATACATGGATCAGAATTCTACTACCGACCTTATCCCTTGAACACAAAATACCTTGAATGGCCTTAATGGAGTAATAATCAACACCACAATGCAAAGACACTAAAAAAATGTATAATGAGGAATTTAAAAACACTGAATATGAGGGTGTGGTTCCCATGTTGATTGTGTAACATTAACCAGTTAATAATATCCAAGTATATTTACTTCTACAAATATTCTCACAACTCCACAAAAAACTACCTTAGTCAAATGTATAAACACTTAAAACTCTCAATTCCAACTATATTTCCTAATACAATCATTATTCTACATGCCTAATAATCTTAGTGTATTCACTAGATTGTTGTAAAATAATTTCTTTAAATAATAAAATATAAACCTACACATATTGAATACAATATAATGTATGGTGATAACTAAAAAATTATTTAAAACCCACTCTATTATAGTGAACCTCTTATTAGCATTCCTTAACATATCTACCACACTAGAAACAAAATTAAATGGGTTATAAAAAATATAGAAATTTATATTTGTTATCTTGAAAATGAATATTTTATTCAAGAATAAAAAGAGACTTGGAAGTCAGGAAATAACCAAAAGACACAAACATAATCATAAGATTCATCTCAATCAAAGGCCTCACCTCTACTTCAACAATAAAATAACACATTAAATGAGAATCATTGACCATAATAGAACATATTAATTTTTTTAAAATTTAATAAAAATTTAGAGAAAAATTGGATATCGAAAAAGCATATATAACTTAAGTAACCATATACACCTATTCAAGAAACCATGATGCAACAATACATGAACCTACATAATGAAATTCCAATACAACACCTTTTACAGATGATCCTAAATTTTGACCAACCAATCAATTAATTTCCCATCATTCACAACATCCTAATATCCCCAATAAATTATAGGCGATTCATCATTAATATTCCAAAAAATATTTTACTAAAGGAATATGTAATGGATTGGATAATTCTATATTAGAATATAAAAATAATATTTCACCATGTAAATTCTCTATAATACCTAGAAATAACCAATAAACTAAGGCAAAATATTTCACCCCATATAAAAATTTAGTATCAATAATGAGGAAAAAACATCAATAAAAAATGATAACTAAAATCAATATCATGATGTATCATTATCTGATCATTACAAAATTATAATTTCTTTGAGCCACCCTCACCCTCTACTAAATCATTTACACATTCTCAGTCTCACTATACACCTCACATGTTCTGAGGACTACTAGCACTATAAACCTGGTCCAACATAATAGGGGTCTATATGTATACCAATAAAAAATCCTTTAATATAAGTATTCTAATAAAGAAGTTACATTTATTATTATATTTAGAATCAACCATTGAAAATTTCTTCACCCATGAATTTTTAAAATCCAAAACATTTGAATGTAATATATCATCTAGTGCTGAAATGGTCCCCTTTCAATGATCGTCTATCTAATGATGAAAATTAGTTCCACCGAGACACTATGTGAGGATAATATTCATAGAAGAACTTTTCTAATTAGGTAAACAATGGATCATTATCCAAGATGATGTTCCTCAACACCCATTGAAAATTCATTATCTCGTCCACATACAACCTCATTAAATCATCCAGAGTACTGAACTCCTTAATCACTATGAAATGAGTTGGTTTATAACATTATATATAAGCTTCCAGATAACCTCAAATCCTCCCTAAGATATATGAAAAAACATATTTAAATAAATTATTTTTACCACATCTACATGGGGAAATCTAATGTTTCTAAAAAATATTTTGGAAGATGATGCTCTACCTTCACCCACTAATAAACTATACACCATGAAAAAAATTAACCGTTGATAGATTCATCTAAAGATAATAGAACATAATCCTTAATTCATATACATCTTGGATATACTGGGATATATAACCAAGGTAAATCTCTAAAACTCATGAAGAACCACTCCACACAATGATGAAGTGACAGATAACAACAGTTAAAATGGAACCTAATACTTATGATCCTCTATAAATCTCTATCTGAGAATCACTATAAATAACATTATAATAAAAAAATCTAAATAAATATGTAAAAACTGTAAATACTCTACCTAATACCATATGGATGAATTCCCTGTAATGTGATATATAAAATCTCTACCACTACCCCTACACATTATGATGAATAGATACAAGCTCCACTATCACTCTACCTGAATCTACATCCTCTACCTCAAGATCATTGCATATTAAGGAAGAGGTAGATACCTGTTGTAGGATAATTTTAAAGGATATTAAAAATAAATTGAAATGATAAATGATATTTTGAATGTTCCTAGTTCTGCATACTATATTTTTTGAATGTAAAGGAACTCGATGAAGGAGTGTAGGGGAAATGAAAGGCATTAGAAACCAATTTAGAAAACACAACAGCTAAAGAAGAAGAAGATGATGTTCTATTTATTATAGATTGTCCATTATATTTAGGAGATTTTTAATCCAGTTTATCCAATAATTCCATATTACATAATCAATTCTCCAATAATTATGTTTTAGTGAAATTTGGAATTTATATATTAATGTTGATGACCCCTTAACGAATTTTTTGGAGTAGTGATGTATAAATCAAAACCAATAATTAGAGATAATTATTTTAGAGGATTTGTAATAAATTTATATATTGAAAAGGAATATAATTTATTTTTATAAGCATAGTTATGTTGGTTTTATAATCATGTCCATGGGTGGTTCTTGTAAAATTACCAAGGGATACGTGGCTATTGCTCATATAGGGAGGAATAAAACCCTCTAAAAAATGAAAGAAACACTATGAAAAATTTTTAATAGAAAATTATATAATAGTTTTAGAGTTTTTCCATAATAGTTTAGGTAAAATGAGTAAAAATATGATAGAGTTGAATTTATGAAAAATAATCATGCAATAGCTAAAGTTAGTGAAAATAGTCCTATGTGATTTTTTTTCATTGAAATGAATAAGGAGTGATCATTTATCAAAGGTGGTATAAAATTGAAAACTAGATATATAGATTAGATGGGAAATAATGTTTCATATATTTAACCCATATATTTATTCATAAGGTCCGTATATTATGTGAAATTTATAGAAAACTCAACAATTAAGGTGAATTATTACATTATTAAAGTAAATAAAATGTTTTTTATATATTTTATAAATATACAAATATAGTAGAGAATCAGTGAGGATAAAATAAAAAATAATTAATGTTATAAAATATAAGATAATGTGATATTAGAAAGTTAATTAACCATTTGAAAATAATGGAATTTAGTGGAATAATACTCTTTTAGTTAAACTTTAATAGAAAATAATGTCTAAGTGGATTAATAAGACAATAAATTATTGTTATGGGAGTATGAGACCATACCCGATGACACACAAAACATTATTTGTTTAGGTAGTGATTATAGTAGCACATATTATCATCTACAGTCCTTTTATACTTGTTTGAGATCACTTTCTTTGGGATATATAACTAGGTAAAGAGGTAATAATTTATCATTTTAGAGTCTTTGGTAATTTTTAAAATATATTAGTAGATGTTGACGGTTGGGACATGATAGATTATAAAGAAAAAACACGTTTCATTAATGTATATTATTACGAGGAGTTTTTATAATATTTATTTGTTGGTGTGACTAAAAATATAAAAATAACTCAGAATGTGATATTTAATTAATATTTCCTGTATAAGGACAATGATTTTGAAGAAATTTATAGTGGTAATACTTATAATGATAGAAGAAGGAGAATAATGAAGATGTATAGATCACGTGACACTAGGACTAGTGGAACCTCCACCCGAAGTATAATGGAGGTGATAAAAAAGGATTAGAGACCTATATTGATATATTCATTATCCCATAACTATTAGTTGTTAACTGTTAGTGGAGATCATAATGCTCTGAATTGGTTATGCGGTTGAAGGAATTGAACAAGTATGAGTTTACTATAATGGAGTATATTTATACATTCCATTGAAAAACACATATTATATGAATCATTTACCATAATTAATGAATGAATTATAAAAACAATGGATGTAACTTTGCAGGGAAGAACATGTTGGTAAAAGTATATAAGGAAATAATATTTTGGAAAAGATTATAATATAAGTAATGTGTGTTTTTAAATGATATTTTCTCACCTATAGTGACTGTTAACACCAAATGGGATGTTCTTAGTATTTTTACCACAATGGATATGTATCATTAGTAGCTTGGTGTTAAGTCGGAATTCCTTCATAGATATTGGGAGAACGAACTATATATAGTGAAACCAATGTTATTTTTCCGTGTTAGTAAATAAAAATCTACTGTGTAAACATCAGAAAATTTTATATGTATTAATGTATGATCATAGGCAGTGTATCCAAAATACAGATGCATTTATGGTAAATAATGCATAAATATTTCTTGGAATTGACCAAAACATATATTTCATTACATTTAGATATTGATAAAATATATTGTTTCTATATATAGATGACATAACTATTATAGTATTACGTATGAAAATGATTGATCAACCAAAAAAATAACTATCTGAGGTGATTAGAATTAATTTTATTAGTGAATAAGATAATTTTTAAGGATACAAATAAAAGGAAACCATATAGTTGGATTCTTGATGTTATCATAAGATGAATATATATGAGAGGTCTTGAGATCGAATTGTATATAGGATGGAATGTTATTTTATATTCTCATGAAAATTAATTATTTTTTGTCTAAGTAGTAAAAACCAATGACCAAACAATATGTTTTTTACATAGTGAAGGGTCTTAATAAATTAGATTTTTGAATATTTATATATGCAGTTATTTTTATCCAGAATGATATTTATCATTTAATGGGCGTTTTGAATAAGTATATATATAATATAAGAAAAAAAACATTGGGATGTTGTGAAGTGGATATTGAATCATTTGAAATGATATAAGGAAATATCTCTATACATTGGGAATGTCACTATAAGATGTTTACCATATATTATGTGTTCATATATAGAGGAAATATAGTAAGATGAATATCACGATTGTAGAAGGTAATAGATTTTTCCACCATATAGGAAGAGTACATTAGAATAGTAAATTCTAATAAAGGGATGGTTTTGTTAAGGGACATTTTTTAGGATTTGGGTAGAAATATTGTCAGAAATGTATTAAATTGTGATGTACACTATTCAATACATATTGTAATAAACCCAATATTTGATTTCAATATGATGCATATTTAGTTCAATTATAAATTATTTGATAGCTTAACATATAATGTTATAATCATATTATAATATTTTATGAACTAATAATTTATAAGACATATTAATGAATCCAATAGTAATAGTGATGTGGAGACACTACTGTTCTTCTGTTAGTCCACCTTGATGAATATAGGTTTAAATGTTGAATATGGAATAATGTAAGAGAAATTAGATGTGCATTCATTAATAATAAACTAGAAATTAAATTTTAAAATTTAAAAATATAGTCTTTAATTATTTACCATCTTGAAATTATAATCTTGAATGGGTAAGAACCCATTTATGGAGTGAACAATGGAGGATCCCAAAATAAAGAATTTTTATAAGATAAAATGATAAAAATAGTTCATTTTATTAGATCATGTTTTATGGGGGAGATTATTTGAATGGTGTACTATGATCCATCAAATAATTTTTAGACTAATTTATGTGTACCTTAGTGAAAACTATTCTAAATATCTGTAATAAATATAATTAGTGACATTGATAGTGGGAATTCCATAGTTTTTGAGATCACAATTGGTATCCTAAAATACTCTACTTTAATGATATAGGTACCATATCTTAATATACATTACATCCATCTATATTTTAGCATGGTAGACTAATTGTACTAAGTCCAGTACTACAGAAACATGTGTAACTATATCACTGTATAACTATATAAGATAATTTTGAGCTTGATTATTTTATATTGTGTATATTCCATGCACCTTTTGTTCAAAAAATTTGTGGGACAATTATTCCTCTACATAGTTGTTTGAATTCATTCAAAATCATATATATTTTTGTCTTTTTATTCATGTTTATATTCTTCTACTTTCATTTTCATCTATTTAATTTTTTGGATTTTTTTTCTTTGGTACTCCCTCAAATTTTCATATCATAATCAATAAAATAAGTAAATATGTAGAACTTATTATAAATATAGAGTTCTAAAAAATTCATTATTTTAATAATTTATATTCATAATACGGGTAATTGGTATTATTAATAATATGGATCATAGACATATGTATTCAATATATTAAATATAACTATAATGATCAATAATATCATTTTTTAGATGACTCAACCTCCCATTCTGTTAGTTTTGACCTCTTATAACATAAGTTCTATCAAGTTAATTTAATAGTTACCAACTATTAAGAAATTATCAAATAAAACAAATATAAGGTAATACTAGAACTATATGAATTATTGAACTCTTAAGTATATATTGTGGTTAGAGGAAGGGGTTATGAGAATATGATTATTTTTGTACATGTTTAGAGTCACTTGTTTTGGAATATTCTATCAACGGTTTTAAGGTAGATATTTTAATTTCATCCTTATCATAGTTAGGGATATCTTCCTTGGATGTGGTGGTATGGGTCTCAGTAAACTATTTACCATTTTTATATGTTAGTCAATGTTATTGAGAGAGAAATTATTAATTATATAACCTATTTGACAAAAAAATCTATAGTGTACTGATAATATAAAAACCTAGGTTTTTTTGAACATTGGTGAAAGATTAACTGAATGATGTTAGTTTAATAAAAATTATATGTTCATAATGATTTTTATATGAATTCATAATAATTATAATTTTTATTTATGGTTGAAAATAATATGACAATAATGTTTATATTTTTCAAATAATTTAGAGATTTACATCTATTTTTATTTAAATATATTATAATTTTAAAACTACTATGATTTCTATGGAGTAATATTTTCATGGAAATTGTTTATGAAAAGATGTTATTGTCCAAATATCATGTTCAAATGATTATTAATCAAAAAAAATAGATGAAAATGTATTTCACTATGATTTCAATTTAGACATAAAATATAACTATATGAAGTAGACATTTTTTTTATTTAAGACATCATGATGTGAATGTGAAAAATTTGTAGTAATCTTATAAAATATATTTTTAGAAACAAATAAATAATGAAATAGATATTAATTGTTTAATTTGTTATAAATGGGAATTCTGATACTTATTTTGGAGAAAATTGTTTGTGACTCTATCACTTTAATTGAGAAAATAATATTCAACCTTAGGATTTTGATTATGGGTTTGATGGGATCATAAGATCTCATCATACACTACTAATGAAAATTACTAATTTTAAAGACAGTGCAATCTCAACATATATCTAATTATTTATTTTAATCAAACTATGAAAAAATATTGACTGAGTATTTCATTTTATCTAATTAGTGGTATGTTACTATATTGAGGTAATGGAATAGGGGATCTGATAATAGTCTCTAAAATCCTATTTTTTTACATATTTATTAATAGATTAATGAAAAAATTATTGTTTATTTGTGACTGAGTAATGATATTTAGGTTATTTTTTCAATGCTTTTATATTTTTTCTGATGGAGGTTATATGATATTTTAATGAATGGTGTGAAATATCATCAATTTGGTTAAATAACCCTGAAATTGTGATTGAGTTCATTTCCCAATGGATGTCATATTATATTCTTTGAGTTTTTTGGATCGATATCTGTAGTATTCATCATATAAATGTGTTAGATGAGGTCATAATATTATGAATGAAACCCATAGTAGTAGTCCTATTTTAACATGCACATTGATTCTCTGTTTTAGGTAAAGGAACATGGGATTTTTAGTACAATTAAATATTCAATTTAGATAATTTTAGCTCAAGCGTATGATTAGATGGAGTATACTATTAATGTTTCATGACTGTAATATGATTTTTGTGATGTGTATTGTGTATTATTGGAGTGACCATATAATCCTTTGATATTTTCATCTAATGATATTTAGAGATTGTTGAGAACTTTTATATATTTTTCTATGTCAATTTTCCATGAGATAATATCACAAATTAATTATTAAAAAGTGTATTTTATGAATTATATCTATAATGGTTAGATGTTGAAAATTACCACATTACATGATGATGAAATTTAGATATGGAAATATATGTTTGTTTCATATGAAGAGTCTAAAATATAAGAGTAATAAAATATAAAAGGCTTTTAACATTTTAATGACACACTCTTTATGAGACCCTAAGGGGTGTGATAATATTCAATGGGGACATGGGTGGGTGAAAACATACTGGATATTTATATAATATTATCATCAAGTTCTATTTTATAATGGTATGGAATGTTTTAATGGTGAGCTGATTATTATGTATCATATTTTCCTAGTAAAATGATTAGTTTTTTCTCATAATTTGTATTATAATTAAATATTATCTAATTTTTTAGTTTACACATTTATTGAATTGCTAGATTATATGATTTAACAATGTTCCCTCAGATATTAGGAATGATAATATATAGTGTTACATCTTCACAATCAAGGTCCCAATATAGAAATTTTAAAATATCTTGAATATGGGATCATGAATACAAATTTATGTTTGTAGTGTATTTATTGGTATAAAGAATTTCAGTCAATTATTACATTAGTAATTTATAGTATTTGAAGTAAATTATAGACTGATTTTTGTATAAATAAGTATATTTCACTTCCTTTAAAATGATAATTGACAGATCTATCATGAAATCAAGAAGGATTAATGATAGGTAATGTTATGAAAATTTAACCCAGAAACATAGGAATTTTTATACTCCATTAGTGATTTATTTATCTATATTAAAAATTCAAATGAAATATTATAAATATGAATTGTTTTTATATGTCAATTTTTGATGAATTAAAAGAAATGGAATTCCAGATGTTATTTTAAAAAAATAAAAAAATATGATTAAAAAAACTTCAACATCTATCTATTTAGGTTTCTCTATGGCCTATATTTTATTATTGATTTTATTTTATCTATATGAAATCCATTCCCAAATTGATCTTTAAATAAAAAGAACTCAACTTTATTTATTATAATCCATCAATATACTTATTTACACCTAAATTGATATATATCCTTATTTTTGAATAAAAAGATACAATATTTTTTATGGGGATTTATAGTGAGGGATGATAGGGGTAATGGTATAAGTCTATTGTGGTATTATTTTATCATGGTAAGTTCATAGTTCCTCTAAATGGAGATATATAGACATGTAAAGCATGGAAAGAGTCATGTAGTGATGAATAAAGACACTTTTATAGTGACTCTGTAAGGTTAATAGTGAATGAAATGAGTGGATTAAGGATATTAATTTAGATATATAAATTGCTATAATTTTTATAAGCTAAATTTATATCAAACTTTATGGTGGGTTGATTTTTCAAAAATACCTTCGATGTTTAGGACATAATGAATAAAGTAAAAAAGGCCATTATTGGGGTGGAATAGTATGATACCGATAACTAGAAGGGTCATTGAGGTTTGATAGTCCTAGCTTGAACCAATAGTCGAAGGTTGAACCAATATGGTTTGGGTTGGTGAAATTTTTATACTGGGTATGTGGGACCTAATGATATTTAGAAGAATTCCCTTAGAATTAAGGGAAGCCTATAACCTTATGTATGTTCCCAAGGGCCTTATGTGACACTTATTAAGGAATTCACATTACAATACTTTGACTTGTATTTTTGAAAAATTTACCTTTTCCTGTCTGGTGTCTATTTTGGGCAATGATTTTTTTATTATACTCACTTGGATGAATAATATCATGATGATTAAAATTATAATTATATTTGATATAAATTAATGGTGTTTTATTTATTTTAAAAATGTATACATTTAATTTGGAGATGACTCATGTAATTAAAATTCTAAGAGTACGTATGTGTTTAGCTAATAGAGTATAACACAATATTTATTTCTATTAGTTTATTATAATATATTTAGAGATAAATTTTTTTATGACAATATTTTTGTTGAATATGTTATAATATTAAGTTTTGATATAGTTTTAAAATTTATTATAGATAAGGATCCCCTAATGATACAAACAATTATAACTATATCAATGATGACATATATTGACATGATGTAGATCATGGAATAATTTATTAGAGAAACTATTCATGATACAATGTAATGAATCACTTGTAGCAGATCGAGGAGCTATAACTCTATACATTTTTGGCAAACTTAGGAAATAAAGCTTGAAAATTTTATGATCAAAATTGTGATTTTATGTGACTAAACCAATAAATGATTCCATAAATTTATCATATTATCTAGTATATGTAGGCGTTGTGTAGAGTTTGTAGATTTAGACTAGTTTAAATATATATTATAGCACTCTACATAAAAATTTAGCGATATTTTTTAATTCTTGAAGATTTTAATATATAATTTTGGTTTAAATAAACACTATTTCTGTAACTTTCTTTACACACAACACCAATCCCAAACAAACCCAAAACATTATATTGTCATCAAAATGTTTCCATTGAATTAGAGGGTATAAATATAGGTAAACACATAATGAAATACATGTAAAAAAATTCAATTCTTTTTTAATAATAATGCCTTAATAAAACTAATGTGGCTAAATAAATATTTTGATTATTTAATTCTAGAAATATTTTTCATTTCAAATTGGAATTTTATCCACTTTATTTTAAGACAATAAATATATTATATATAATATATATAGTTTATAATAATAATTATTATTTTTATAGGAATTATTTATTTTAATTAATTTTATTTGTAATTTATTGAATATAAAAATAAGAATAACAAACACTTTGAATATTTATTTCCCTTTAAAACCAATTTTTCATTTTATTTTATGATTTTATTTAATGTTAATTTAAAAAAATTGGATTTTATTTTGAAAAAATTAACTAAATATTGGTTATAGAATAACCATATTATCTTAGGATAAAATTTTGATATTTTTCAAAGATAAATGATTTTTAGGTGAACAGTGGAAATACCATTTTAACAAAAACAATAACTTGATAACAATATAAGAAATAACTATAATTTTATGAAATTATTAGTTGATAAAATATGTGTTTATAGAGTAAAAATTATATTATTTAAATACCATTTTTATATTAAATATATGATGTTTAACATTTTAAGAACATATATAATATTTTCCAATAAATAATTTTTTTGGTTTATTCTTATAATTATGTATCCAAAACGTATAATTAGGTTTATTATTCAATATAATGTCATATAGATCTTATTTTATTTAATATTTAACCAATTAATTCCATATAAATTGAAAATTTTGATGATTTCGTCTTAATCCAAACTTATATGCTTAAAATTACTTATTCTCCAAAAACAGGTTTGTATGTATTTTTATGCAAATTTTAAAAATATCCCTTATCATAAATATAATATTTCATTACCAATATTATTATTTTTAAATCATCATTTGACAATCATTTATTATTTGAAATATAAATTTTGGTATAAAAATTAACTTTCAATTGTAAAAATGGAGTTACTGCTCTAAGGTAAATTTGGGTTAAAAGGTTTTAGCCTTTTATAAAGGGGTAAAAAATGATTTGGGATTCTATTAATTATACCATCCCCAATACAACAATTTTCATTTACAAAAACTTTATACTTGAATAATAAGATGAAATTATTTTAAATTAAAGGGCATTTATAAAAATTTCATTCTCATCACTTATAAAAGGGGGATTCCACCAACCATTATATTCAATAAAATTTTTTATTTAAATTTAAAAACCTTATCTTTTCTATTATCATGGAATACCAATTTATTATATAGTATCCTATAGTTACATGAATTTTTCCAAATCCCTTAATTTTTGGGGAATATTTTTTGGAAAACTCGAAGTTCTCTATGCGAGTAATCATTTTGTACTAATGTTTCTTCTTTTGCAATATAAATTTTCAAATATAATTTTAATATTTATATATAAAGACATAATTATTTTACTTTAACTGAATTTTATTATACTAAGGTAATGGAAATTAACCATCTTTATTATTTTTTATTCAATAAAAATGAAAATTTCAATTTTGTGTATGTGTTAACAACCCCCAACATGATGAAACATGATTATTTTTTCAATAAAACCTTTCATGGATGGTTATATGAATGGTTTTAATGGAAAAATATAATTTTTGTTAAATTATTAAGGTTATAAAAAGATAAATTGGAAAACTAATAATTAATTTTGTTAGTAAAAAACTATTCTAAATCTAATCTTCAAAAATGTGCATTATAAGAGAAATAAATTATACATTGTTTGTAAAGGTTCAGTATCTAATAATATTTATTATAAAGATTTCATATTATGATATATCAAACTAATAATCCCAAACCAATATTATTATAAATCTGTTATAGAGATATTACAACATAAAATCATCATAACCATTGATTAAATTGTTATATGTTTTTGTTTCGATCAATTTAACCACCCACTTAAACAATAATATAAAATAATACAATGGATTAATATGAGAACATTAATACTGATAATATATGATATTAATAATTATTTAATGAGTTAATTATGTAATGATAAAACTAAAATATGTATCAATAACTAGGATACCATCACTCTTTTGTTAAAAATCCATGAAACATGCCTCTTATAGAGTTCAAATTCAAGGATCATAATTGAAACCACCATAGAATAAAATTAATTATTATAAATAATTATAAAAATAAATTAAATTACATATAATTATATCACAATGATGAACTTTGGATAAGTAATAAAAACAAAAAATACAATCATGAAACTAGTTAAAAATTATCAAGATTACTCATAGCCAATATTGAAAATAGATAATAAATAAATAATATTAAAAAAATGACTATAAATGGGAAATATAAATGGTAATATTTATTAATAATCTTATAAAAAAATTAATTATTAATATTTTATTTTTTATTAGGAATGTTGGAATGTGTTCATGGAAACCAAGATGAAAAAGGTAATGGTTTTATTGGTCCAAATTATAATTATTTTATACTTGTTACATTTTGTTCAACACAATTATTTTTAAATGGTTTTTTGTTCATTTACCATCCTATTATTTTTTTATAATTTATTTATTTTTAATTCAAGAGATATTCTATGTCAAACATAGTTCCTTTCTTCAAATGACCTTCAAATCAAGTGTTAGCATATTTATTAGAACTTTTATCTAAATCATGCTTCCTTGTGGAATACTTTGATATTATGATTCAATATTAATTTTCATGGTCTAACTATATCCGCATTAAATTTAATATCATCAATTATTTGTTATCTGGGAAACATTGATTTTATTCATTCTTATCTTTTTATGGGCTACGATTAATATCTTCCCTAAAATATAAGGGTTTTCTATAGTCCAATATTATTTATTGAAAGATAATATATCTCCATAAGATATATCTTTCATTTAATATATACAACCTATTTTAATCTTGTGAGTTATCTATTTTTTTAACAAATATTCATTATTTATGAGTTCTTTTCCATCTTGAAAATGAAACTATGTTAAGAATAAATCCCACTATCATTAACGATGATTTCCCCTCCTTGTCTATAAATTCCCATCCTAGAAATGTTGTTGTTTTTAAATGGAAAACTAATGATGTGTTATATCATGTGAACTTCATATTTACCATTGATTATTTTCAAAATAAATATATATTATCCATTTTATGATATGGTGTATTAAAAAATATGTTTTAGAACATAAAATGTGTGTCTTCCATAACCACCCCCATTACTTTTGGGTTACACATTCTATTTCATTTTTATCCCAATTTACTCATATAATTATAATTATTGACTTATAGATATTGTTTATGTTCCATTAATATATAGAAAATATACTATACCTTTCTTTTTCTGGGCTAATACATATTTTATGTTCCCAAAAAAATTACCACATTTAAGTAAACCAAACTTAAGGGACCTTTACAGTTTCACACTTCATGAAATGTGTCCCCTCCATAATTATTTTTCCCCATAAATAAATTTTTAAAACCCTTTTTATTTTAAGGAGAACCATCCTAGTAAAATTGTGGCCTAATGTGAAATAATAATCTATTTACTTCTATAAATTAGTCCATTCTCACATAAAAAATATTCTCTTATGAAAAAAATTATTATTCACACCTCTAACTACTAATTCTCATCAATTTTATAATATTGAAAATTTAATTTTCAGGAAAAAAGATTCATAATTAATATTTAAAAATAAAATTGTATTCAATTCAATCCTACAGAGAGAATTGATATGATATATCCTTCCATTTTTATTTGAAAAAAGATTATGAAACCCACTTATTTCTGCCGGGGTTTATCATGATTGTACTTTATTAATGGTTATTTTCTTCATACATGACATGAAATGTATGTATGTATAGATTATAAATTTATTTACATGATGGGTGGTAACATAATTACATATCCATGAAATTCAGCTGATAATGTTTTTATCTAATGATATACCATTTATGGTGCATGAGCAATTAGCATAAGAAAACCATATTATGAGACAATTGGGACTTGGATTATATTTCCCCCCAATGCATTGAGTAATGATTTACATCTCATGGTATATTCTGTATGGGATTTTGGGGTGATCAAAACAAAAAATTAGACTTTCCACTACTTGATAATGGTATTGGTAGTTATATTGGAATTTTGATTATTATGACATATTTTATATTTTTTCCACATATTTAGGATTCCTTGAAATTATGATATCATTTCTTTATGCCTTGTTTCTATTTATTATGTCATGGTAGATATTTTTTTATTCTAGGTTACTTGTAAAACATTAATGATTTTTAGATTTCATTTATGGTCCCTTTAACTTTTTAATAAATAAATATCCCTTAGAAATATTTTCTCATATGCTTATGATTTAACACATGATGTTATGTTGAGAGGTTTTTAAGTTACTAAGCATATAAATCACCCATTTCATATATATTACCTCCATTGGTTATGAAGATTAGTATAACTTATGATATTTATAGAATAGTGTCTATAAGGGTTTAATTATATACAAGTATTAAGATGTTATTTTAAATATTCTTCTATGCTAATCGGTCCTCATATACACCAAACCAAATGGTTCTCTATGTTTTGTGTCATTTTTGTGAGATGTGATATCTATCTTTTGGTAATGATTTAAAACGAATATAAGTTTATCTTAGGTCTCTATAAATGATACCAAAGGATGATTTATTTATTTTTAAGTAATAGTTTAGTTGTTTTGGGGATTGTGATTAGAGATCTCTCATGAAAACCATTGGAATAATTTTAATGGTTAAGTTACATAATAGGAAATGATCATGAAATTTTAATTATTGATATAGTATTGTTTTTTGGGAAATAACAACCCTGTCTAGACAATATAATTGGATACATGATATAGAAGAGAAATACATATGGTACATAACCCTAAATGGCATATATTGGGTAATAACTCAATTTTCACCTAGTGCATGAGGAAGACACCATACTGTATACCTAGTTTGACACTCATATGGGACATGTTTTGGTTAATCCCATTATCTTTATGATCCATTATGAAGGATTTTATATGTCATATAATTATGGTGAGATGTCTGAGATAGTCCAACCTAAATATATTTTTATTGAACAATGAGTGATTTAGGTTTAACTGAATGAAAATATGATGGTTTCAAAAAGAAAGGAATTTCAATGTTAAGTTTCTTATAAGATAATTAATGATAATTATATTAATATGTTAACCGATCACCAATAACTTTAACATATTTTAGTTTTAATAATGATGAATAATGAAAGTAATAAATTTAATAATTAATGTTATGGAAAAGGAGGAGACAATAAAAATGAGTAACCTAACATGATATGAGTTGGACTGAGAACCCTTATGTTTATAGAAAACTAGATACAATGAATTGTGATAAATATTTTCTCTTAATTGAGATTCCAAACACACTAAAAAAATAAATATTCGGTATCATGGAATATTTGGCGATGAATACAATAAAAGAAATACAATTCAATCTTCTTTATGTAAATAACGTCTGAAAAGACACCAATGGGAATTCCTTAATGTAATTGGAAGTTGATTAATCACTCATAATGGAGGGAATCAAGAAACAAATTTTCATAGAAAGGAATGTTTCATTTAAATTGATGGGGAAAATAATTTCATTCTTAAGGATCAACTATTAATTCAATATTTTGGATTAGAGGAATTTGGGTTCTATGAAAACTAGTGCACAAATCAAAGGGGTTAAGGAGATAATCAATTGAAACAACCTCCTAGACTATGTAATAAAGAAAAATCCGATTAAAAACTACTATTTAATTATCTAGTGATAATTAGGGGGTTATATGTACACTTACCCATCACTCTAGAATTATATATTTTATGTGTCTTGTAGTATTTCACCTAATATTAGCTATTGAAATAAAATAATTGTGGTGGTATCATTATTGTATCCAAGGTATATAAATCATATTCATTTTTTGGTAAAAGGATTAATTTTTGTCTTATTATACTATCCTTTAATAAATTTAATTTGATTTTGGGAATGGACATGTTCTCTGTAATTATATAATTTTTCATGGAATATAGAAACAACATTTCATAACAACCTATGAAAATATATCAATGCGAGGATGAAAATCCTTTATAAGGAAATTATAAAACATGGATCATGATATAAAATAATGATAGACTATTGGATTACATGGTTGGATTAAAATGAAATATTAGGGATAATCCTAGTCAGAGGAGAAAATAAATGTTACCTAAGTTTGTAATATTGATATATCACTAGAAATTATATCCTCCATCATTCTTATATTTCAGACATAATTATATGTTTTCATTTGTAGGTAATAATTAAAATTATGTGGGAAAAATTTATTTATGTGGGGGGGTGTAGAATAGAACACCTAATTATTTTACTATATAAATTTTCTTTCAAATAAACACAATGTCGATGGATTTGTTCACATGAAACCAAAAAAAGAAACATAAAAACATTATATAACTATTTTAATGTAGTTGTTGAATTTGTGGGTAATAATATATGTAAACTCATAACGAAATACTTTTATGAATTAAATAAATATTATTTTAATACTAATACAATGGTAAAATTATTGTGGATATTAAATAATTAAGGTCATTTTATGTTAGAAATATATTTTCGTATAAAATTCGATTTTATTAACTTTATTTTTTAAAATTAAATATATTATAGATAAGATATGTGGTTGAAAATATTAATATATATTTTTATTTTAATAATATAGTTAAGCTAATTTTATTATAAGTTGATTGAAAATATGAATAAGAATTTATAACACTTCGAAAAGTTATATTCCTTTAAAAAAATAGTTTCCCATTATATTTTATGATTTTATTTAAATGATAGATTAAAAAAATTTATAATTTTAATTTGAAAAAATAAAATTATTTTTTGGATTCATAATATCTAAATTATCAAATGATTAAATTTTGAGATTTTTCTAATATATTTAATTTTTAGGTGAATTGTGGAAATATGGTTTTTACCTAACAGTAACTTCATAATTACATAAGAAAGACCATGAATTTTATAAAAGATTTTATTGACTGAATATGTGTTTAAGGAGTAAAATTTTAATTTTTTTATATACCATTCATTACAAAGGAATCCTATGTTCAATATTTTATAAACTTTTGAATAACTTTTTAATAAACATTTTGCTTGGACATTTCTCGTAATCAATTATACACACTGTTGAATTCAGTTTTTCATTCATTTTAAAGTCATATAAATATTATTTTATTTAATAATATAACAATTAATGAAATATAAATGAACAAAAATTAATTTTTTTCCTAAAAAAAATTAATTATTAAAAATAAATATTCTGTAAAATGAGTATTTTTGTGCTTATATACTGATTTTATAGTTAAATGTCATCGGTCATATACTATTTATTTGAAAATTTTAATTTTTTTTTGAAATCTGATTTTTCGAATTATTTTTTTATTCCAATTTCATTATTGATCATTAAAATTATTTTCATAGGGTAAAAATGTTATTACTATAGTATGGGTATATACTAGATTAATATAATGATAAATGTTGAAACATGTCATTAATGTCTCAACCTTAATATCTTAAAATTTTAATGGATTCCTCTAAGGAAAACTCAATTTTCTCAATATGAGAGCTCATTATTTGTTAATGATTCATCCTTTATATCTTACTATTTCAATATAAATTTTACCATTAGTTTCTAATGACATCATTATTGGATGTAAACAAAATCTTATTAATGTTTGGGAGTTTCCAATAATCACATTTCACAATTTCCCTTATTTAAAAATGAAGATGTCAATTTTGTGTATACATGAACTACTACCTCCATGAAGTATCATGTTTAATATTTTCATCAACAACTTAAATTAATGGTTCTAATAATTTATTTAGTGGAAAATTATTTTTTTAAGAAATAATTATGTTTTTAGAAATATTGGATAAAATATAAATAATATGATAAATAAAAAACTGATATAAATCCGACCATCTAAAATGAGAGTTCTATGATAAAAAATACTTATCCATAAAATGTAATTGTTTTATATGAACTATTATTTTTATAATTATTTAAATATGTGATATATAAAAATAATAAACTCTAATTAATAACATTATTTTTTTGTTATAATGATATTACAGCTTAACAATTTCATACCCATCAATTAAATTATGATATGTTTTTTCGGGTGGGTTTAACCCCCCACTTAAACAATAAAATAGATTAATATAATAAAATACTTAAAAATTTACAACATAAGATATATGATATAATTATGTAAATATCTAATTTTTTCTAGAATTGTAATACAATAATTAAACTCATTCACTATGATACCATAACCCTTTTATTAAAAATCAACGAAAAATGCTTATCACTGAGTTCATATTCAAGGATTATAACTAAAAATCACAGAGAATGAAATTTTATATTTATAAATAATTATAAAGAATTAATTATAGTTCCTTACATGATCTCATAATGATAAATTTTTTGAAAATAATGAACATCAAAAACTCTATAACAAACTATGTCAAAATGTTCATCATTACTCACACATGATATTTAAAATAGATAATTACTAATTAATATACACATAGAGAAGAATTATATATTATTATTATAATTAAAAATAGTAATTAATAAGGTTATGTATGATTTTATTAATATAGCATTTTTTTATTCTGGATTTTATAGTGCATTTGAGGATATCATGATAAAAGGTAAGGGTTTTTTTGGTGTCAATTATGATTCTTTGAGGTAAACGTTTTGTACATCGAGTTTCCTTTTTAACTATTATTTTTTATTTACAATCCCATTAATTTTTTATGAATTAATTATTTAGTAATTAATGAGATATAAAAAACCAAATAATGTTCTATTCTTCAAATGTAATTCAACTCAATTATTGTCCCAATTGAAAGTGTTTCTTTCCAAATCACCCTTTATTGGGGAAGTCTTTGAGATTATGGACAAATCATAATTTTTATTGTGTAACTAATACCCCTTGATATGAAATATCATAAAATATTCTTTAATTTTTATATATAACTTTCATTCATGATATTTTTTATTATGGCCTATAATTATTATCTTCTCTAAAATATATGGGTTTTTCACAACTCAATAAGATTTATTGAGATATAATTTTTTTCCTTGAGAATAATCACTCATTTCATATGGTATTCCCTTTTATATCTTTAAAGATCAGTTTTATTCAACTAACATTAATTTTTTAGTTAACTTTCTATTTGAAAATGATTTTGTGCCAATAATAATTCTCATCCTCTTAAATGAATGTTTCCCCTCCTTGTCCATAATTTCCCTTCCCACTAATGTTTTTATTTTTAAATAGAAACATAATTATGAGTTATCTCTATTGAAATTCATATTTAACTATACATATTTTTAAAATAATGTTTTATTATCCATTTTAAAAAGTTTTTATAAAAAAAATGGTTATCTAAATCATACAATGTGGATCTTATGAAACAACACACATCTGTTTTGTGTTAGAATTTTTTTTTTATTTTATTAGTTTTCATCTATATTATTATGATGTATTTATTTCATATTATGTATATTTCCATTAAATATATATTTATTGTAATGTAATTTTATTTTTTAAGATTAATAAAAAAATTTATGTTCCCTTTGAAATTCCCACTTTTAAGTTAACTAGACATAAGAAAATTTTATTATTTCTTATTTCATGAAATGTGACACATCCATAGATTCTTTTTCCACTATGAATTTATTTTTTCAAAAACATGGTATTTTATGAAAAAGAATAAATGTTCAATTATAGATTATGTGAAAATAAGAAAATAATTCCTTCCTTAAAATATCCAATTCCCATTTTGAAAAGAATCACTTATAAGAAACATTATTATTCATACTTATTCATGATAATGTTTATGTATTTTATTACATTTTAGACTCAATGATAAAAACTGATTTATATTTATAATATAATGAACATATATAATGATTTAATTACCTCTTTTTTATGAATACTTCTGATATATCTTTATGTAATTCTTTGAGACAAGACTTTGAAACCCACTTCTTTCACATGGGTTTTATCGTGCTTGTGATTTATATATGGTTTATTTTTATCACATTGAACACATATTAATTCACACATGATAATCTTATTTGTGTGATGGGTTGAACTAGAATTATATATCCCTTAAAATATTTGGTAATTTTTTAATCTCATGAGATACCATGTATAGTCCATGAGTGGTTACTCAAGACACAATATAATATAATATAGGTGGTACTATAATTATATATCTATCTAATTCATTGGGTAAACATTTATATGCCATGAGATGTTATGAATGGGACTAAGAGTGAACCAAATCCACTATTATACTTTGATCACCATCTTATGAGAGTAATGTAAGTGATCATGAATTATTCTTATGATGAAATGTTTAATGTTAATGACACATATTTATAATTATTTGAAATTATGATATCATTTCATTATTCAATGTTTCCATATTTTATTTCAAGATACTTATATTTTATTATGAAATAACTTGTAATATTTTCATGATTTATTAAAAAAATTTATTTCTCATGTTCTTCATAGTATGAAATTTCTCCCATCTTATGTTTTCTCATATACATATGATTTAACCGTTGGTGACATGTTGATAAGTTTATCCCTTACTGAGTGTTTGAGAAAACAAATTTATTTTTCATATATTACACAAGTTATAAAGAGATGTATAACTTATTTTCATAAAATAATGGTATCTAGAATAGTTCTATTATAAAAAAGTTTTCACATGTTTTAATACATTTTTGCCTATATAAAAGGTCCTCAAAACACTAACCAAAAATATTCTTTGAGATGTATGAATTTTTTTGTGATATGTAATGTTGTTCATTTTATTAGTGATTTAAAATAAAGATATATTTTTCTTTAGTATATTTGATTGTAATTATAGGAGGGTTTATTTATTTTTTAGGATTAGTTTAGTTTTATTGGGGGTTAGGACTTAATAACATTCATAAAAACCCTTGGGATAAGTATAAGGGATCTATCTTTGTATTAGGTAACCTCATGAAATTTTAGAAAATTATATATTATGTTTTTTTCCTAGAAATAATATAATTTATTGGATACTATAAGTAGATTTAATCTTTAGAAAATGTTTACAAATTGGGTAGTAACACTAGAAAAAATTATTTAGTAATAACTTAATTGTCACCCAGTGCATGACACAGAGGCACAATTACTCACCAGATTTGACACTCCCAAGGTAAATGATTTTTTAATAAAATTATATTTATGATCTATTATGAAGGATTTATTGTGTTATTGAATTTGAATAATATGTATGAGAGAGACCAATATAAAGAAAACAATATTGAACCAAGAGTGATTAATGTTGAACAAAAATCTAATATTATTATTTAAAATAGTAATACATACTGAGGTTGAGTTTTTAAAAATATAATTTATGATAATTATATTATGATGTAAATTATTGATCACTCATGTTAAATTATTTTATTTTTTATATTGGTTGATGTTGGAATGATTTAAGTTAACAGTGGGTGTCATGGACAAAGATTATATTTCACCAATAGTCAACATAATGAGACAATATATGGACTGATAGACATCATGATTATGAAAACTAAATACAAAAAATTAACATAAAAATCTGGAATTTGTTAAGATTTGAAAGAAAATAATAGAAAATAAAGATGGATTCTCATGGGACCTTTTGGGATGAAGATGATAAAGGAATGAAGAATAAATCTCCTTCACGTAAAATACATGAGAGGATACACCTAGTTGAACAAGTCAAATGACCAGAAAGTGGTTTGATCTATGTTAAATGAAGAAATCAATCAAAATGTTACCGAAGAAAATTTAAGTATTCAGTTTTCATGGTGTGGAAAATAATTTCCTCCCTATGGATCCACTAGAAATTTAAGGTTTTAGATGTGAGGAATTTGGATCAATGAAAACCAGTGCACTAATCCATGGTATTAACATGAAAACAGACAAAAAACTAAACCGACTATGTAAAAAATAAAAAATACCTTTTAATTTATACAACATAAGTGGAAATTGATAATTAAGGGGTGCTAGGTACACTAATTCATCACTTTATTTTTTTGTTGTATTATGTCAATTACGTTTCCTGAACTGGTAGACCATGAAATAAAAACATTTGGTGGTAGCATTATTTTAACAAAAGAATATTAATCTCCCAAATGTTTTATAGGATAATGATTCATTAATGTATTATTATCTTCTTTTAGTTAAATTTAATGTTATTTTGGAAAAAGATTTGTTCTCTATACTTGGGGTAAAAATATTATAGAAATGAAATAATATTTTATATAAATCTATGATAATATATCAATTAAAGTATGACTATTAATGCAATTTATAAGGAAATAATAAAATATAGATCATGATAATGATTAATGATTAAATGTTGGCTCAAATGGTTGGATGGAAAAATCTATATTAGGGATAAGACCAGTCTATGTAAAAATATGTGTTACCTATGTTTATAAGGTTGATATACCTCTATAAATTATATCTTGAGTCATGTTTATGTATGATATACCATTATATATTTTCTTTAGTAAGAAATAAATAAATTTTTTTGGGAAAATTTATTTTATGATGAGAGAAATTATGGCCCCTAGAATTTACTATATAATTTTACTTTAAACAAAAACTATGTTGGTAGCTTTATTCACATGACATTCTGACCCAAAATGAATTGTAAATCATTATATAACCATTTAAATATATTAAATGAATTGGAATGTAAAATTAGAGTTAATAAAAATCAAATACTTGTATAAATAAAATAAATGGAATTTTTAATACATTTTCATTGATAAAATTAAAGTAACTAAATTACTATTAAGATCATTTTATTCTGGAAATCTATTTTCATTTAAAATTTTATTTTTTGAACTTTATTTTATGAAACTAAATATATTTTCTACAATAAATATTCTTTATATGAGTAATATATATTTTGAAATGAATAATATATTATACCTATTTTTAAGTAATTTATAGAAATCAAGAATACGAATGGATAATACATCCAATTTTTTTTTATAAACATAGTTGGTGGGTATATTTTATTATTTTATATAAAAGTAAAATTATAAAATATTAAATTTTTAATTTGAGAAAATGATTTTTTTAATTCAACATAACCATATTATATTAGGATATTTTTTGGGTTCTTTCTAAAATATGGTATCTTTTAGTAAATATTGAAAATATAATTTTAAAAAACTAGAACATCATAATTATATGAGAAACACATATAAATTTATAGACCATTTAATTAAAAAACATGTATTTAATGAGTAATTTCAATATTATTATTAATTTAGATAAACGATACAAATCATTTTAGAACGTAGTTAAACTTTTCAATGAAAAAATGTTTTTAGTATTTTATTATATTAAATTATACATAATAAATGATTCCATTTGTTATTGCCATAAATTTAAAATGACCATTATTTTGTATAAATTAAACCAATTAGTGAAATAAAAAAAATAATTGTTGATATTATTATCCCAAATAGACTTTTTATGATTAAAAATACACTTTCTAGAAAGACAGGGTTCCATATTCTTTTACAGAAAAATCAATATTAAATTTCCTCAATAATAGAATATTTATTTAGTAAAATTAGATTATTTTTTGATATAATATTTTTTATTTTTTATGGAATTTTCCAATTTTTATCATTAAAAATAGTTTCTGAGGGTAAAATATAGTATCCACAGTAAGGGTAAATAAATTTTGAGAGGGTTTAACTTAGTGAAAATGGATAAAAATTGTTAACAACCTGAGCTATGATGGATGATTGGGGGATGATAAATTTTATTTCATCCCCATATCCATTACTATTCATTTTTTGGGCCTTTCACCATGTATAATGTAATTACATTTTTGTAAAGTAATTTGCATTTACAAAAATGAAAATATAAACATCTATAAAACTGTTCTTCCACCACTACTTGAATATAATAAAAAATTAATTTTTCTACATTAAAACCTGAAATATTCTATTATGTTAAAATTATTCTACAACTAAAAAAATACATGGGTTACATGGAATGATCATAAGACAACTATTTCCATGTAATCCTCCAAGGTAACATAAAAGTTCTCAACCTGAGTATTCATTTTTTAATGTTTCATTATTTCCATATTATAATTTAAATTTAAATTTTTTAATTTAAATACTAATGAAATCATAATAGGATTTATATCTCATTTATTTATTCTATAGGAACTATCTTTAACCACCTTTATCAACTGTTTTAAAGAAAAAATAAAAACATTAAATGTTTTTATGCACAGACAACTGCCTCCAACAATGAAACATGTATTATTTTTCAATACATAAATTAATGTATGGTTACAATAATGTGTTCAATGGATACATATTAATTTTATACAATGAATATGGATTTTTTGAAAAATTAGGTTTCCTATCAATTATATTATTAATAAAAAATCATTGTCAATCTACTAATCTAAAATGAGCCTTCTTTGAGAAAAACATTTGTTTGTATTATGTAATGGTTTCAATCAATTTTATTATAATTATTTAAAAGTATTATATATAATAACATATAAAACACATTTAATTTCATTATGATTATGGTATATTTATGGTACAAATTTACCACTTTATAACCGAGCATTAGATTACAGTATGTTTTTATTTGGGACGATTTCAAAATCCACATAAATATTACAATAAAATAATATAAAGGAAGTAATTTAGAACATTAATAATCATAATATATGACATTAATATGTAATTAATGATTCAATACTCGATTTTTGATTCTAAAATTTATCTCATTCACTATGATACCACTACTCTTTTGTTAAAAACCCTTAAACTTGCTCGTATCCAACTTCATATTCATGAATATTAATTGAAATTATAATAGAATAAAATTGTATATTTATAAAAAATTATACATATTCAATAATAGTTCCATAAATGGTATCGTAATGATTAATTTTGGAGAAGAATGAATACTGACATTGCTATCATGAAACTAGTTCAAAACGACCAAGATCACATAGACCTCATATTAAAAATTAGTAATAACTAATTAGTATTTAAATAAATAATAATAATAAATGAGGATTACAAATTTTCATAGGTATGAATATGGCTATGAAATAACTAATTATTATAGTCATGTTTTTCAACACGAGGATAGAGTACGTTCTAGGAAATCAATATAAAACACATGGGTTTTTTGAGTCTCTATTTTGATTCTCTGAGATGTGTTGAATTTTATGCACTATGATCACATTAGGATTGTGTTATATTTATTTTAATACCAGTGGATGTTTTTTACTTTATTTAATTGAAATTAATGGGATCTACTAATCCCAAAAATGTTATTTTGTTCAAATGGTCTTCAACTAAAGTATTAGCTCGGTTGTAAGTGTTTCTATATAGATAATCTTTCATTGAGGTATTCTTTGATATCATATAAAAATTTTAATTTTTATTGCATACCTTCTTACAAATAAAATTATAATATCATAATTAATTTTTTATCTTGAAAAAATATCTTCAATTCATAATCTACCTTACTTTGAGATATGATTGATATCTTCCCTAAAATATAAGTATTTTCCATAACATAATTTAATTTCTTCTGATATGATGTTTCATTATATGATTAATCTTTTAATTAAAATGGTATATAATGTTTATATATTGTGAGAAAAAGTTGGATTAATGTTTCCTTTTTGGTGGTTTCAATTCATTATTGAAAATTAAACTATATTAAGAATAATTATCATCCTCTAGAATGAATGTTTCCCATCTTTGTCAATAATTACCCATCGAGCCAATGTTCACGTTTTTACTTAGACATATAATTGTGTGCAATAAAAATTGAAATTTCTATTTCTATTATCCTTTTTTAATAATAATTTTTAATGAGTCACTTCAGTATGAGAGATTTCAATATAGTTATTTTAAAACATAAAAGGTGATCTTATGAATCCCCCCTTCTTACTTTTAGGTTATGCTTTCTCACATGGTTTCTCCATTTTTCTCTATATTATACTTAGGTACTTATTACATAAGCTTATATATGTTACATAAACATATTACTAGTTTATTATAATATTTTTGTTTGTTTAATACATTTTTTATGTTCCCTTTTAAATTCAAACTTTTATGTGAACTTGACTTAAGCGAACTTTCTAATTCCTTATTTCATGACATGAATCCCCTCCATAAAATTTTTTCGACTATGAAAAGATTTTTAAATACCTATATATATTATTTAAAAACATCATAGTTTAATTCCAGACTAATATTAAATAATAATGTATTTTCTTCACTTAATGTTCATATTCTCATATCTAAAAACATCACTTATACAGAACATTTTGATACTTCTCCTAGAATATTATCATATTTTTTCCTAAATTAGAAACAAATTTTTCAAGTAATATGTTTCATAATTTAAATATGAACATCTAAAATGATTGAATTTCTTATTTTCTTTATAATCAATTATATAGGAAATTTTGATATTCTTTGAGATATGATTATGAAACCCGCTTCATTTTAATGGGATTTTTCATACTTATCATTTCTGCATGGTTTATTATAAATATATGTGACAGAAATGAATTTAAAACTATTTATTTTATTATTTTATGGATGGGATCATAATTATATATCCTTTTAATGCATTGGGTAATATTTTTATCAAGTGAGATACCATGAATAGTGCAAAAGGCATTAGATTAAGCACACTATGTTATGAGATGGATGGGATAAAAATTATATAAACATGTAATGAATTAGTAAATGTTTATATCTTATGATATGATACATTTGAGAGTAGGGGTTAGAAGTAATCCATTATGATAATTCTTACACTATGTGACAATAATTTTGGTAGTTATCCCTATATTATACTTATAAGGTCATGTTTATGTTATTTAAATATACTTATGATTTCATTAAATTATGAAAACACTCTGTTACCATTTTTCCATTTTCAATTCCATGTTTAATGTTTGTTATTTTGATATTATATATCCTTGGGTCATTATTTTGGGACTATTATAATCTTCCCATGTTGTTTTTTCAAATAAATTTATCCTTGATGATGTTTTTAAATATTCATTTTCATTAAACCTTGATTTCTTGTTGATATGTATTTCCCTTAATAAGAATTTGATCTCACCCCTTCTTTATGTTTCCCTTACCAAGCTTGTAAATATTACTTATGATAAGTATAGAAGTTAGTTGAGAATATTTCAATTATGACACATTGTACATAATTTTTTTAAACTATGTCTCCTAAATATTTCATAGTCCAAGACACTAAAACAAATGGTTTTCCCTATATAGTTATTTTTTTGATATACAATTTTTATCTATTAGTAATGATTTAAAATAATGATTTGTTTTTGTTGGGTCTCTAGAGTAGGTACAAAATGAGGGTTTAATTATTTTTTGGGATTAGTTTACTTTTTTTGGGGATTAGGATTAGATAAAATCTATTTGAACCCTAGTGATAAGTATAAGGAATTAGTTTTTGTATAGGAAGATATAAGGAAATTTTGAAAAATTTGAGATTATGTGTTTTTATTGAAATAACATCCCGGTTCGGATACAATGAGTGGATGTAGTCTTTGGCATAGATTCACCCAGAGGTTGTAAACCTAAAAATAATGTATTCAGTATTAACATGATAATCACCTAATTCATGAAAAATAACCCCAACTAAAAACCTAAACACATTCTATGAGAGATCCCTACTTGAACAAATATAGACTGAACAAAGAGTGATTTTGGTTGAAATCAATCTAAATATAATGGACTCAAAGGGAAATACATTTTATGTTTTAATTTTTATAAGATAACATATAATATTTATATTATGATGTTAATTATTCATCACTTACATTAAAATATTTTTTCTTGGTAATTGTTAAATCAGGGAGAAACCAAGCTAAAAATGTATTCGATGGTAAATGTGGATATTGAACTATTGAAGAAATCTAATTGGATAAGAGATATGGTGAAAACCCATGTAGTTATATTATACATACAATCAAAAAATATGAAAAAATATGGTCTTAGTGGAGTTTCAAAATCCACCAATGAATTTAAGTATGGATTATCACGGATGATATGTTGATGAACATGATGAAGGTAAGAAGATCCAACCCCATTCCTGTAATTTTTTTTAAAGAGACACATAGGGGAATGTATCAAAGGAACTTGAATATGTTTTATCTATGGTAATAGAGGAAGTGAAGTAAAAATATAATGATAAAAAGGAATAATTATTAAAACAATATAGAGAAAAATATTTTCCTTCATAAGGATACACCATCAGTTTTGTGTTTTATATGTGAGGAATTTAAAAATTATTAAGATTAGTTCTCAAATCCAAGGGATTAGGATGAAAAAAATTCATATAACATGGGGGAAAATTCCTATATAATAATTACAATTTTATTGTACTTTAAAAATTTAGCTGTGTTAGTTATACTTATTCATCACCATAGATTTTCATATGTATTATGCCATGTATGTTTTCACCAACTAATATCTATTGAAAAAAATTACATGTGGTAGCATTATTGTATCTAAGGTATATGAATCTTATTCATGTTTTTTAGGATAATTATTCATTCATGTATTATTATCATTACATTAGATAAATTTCATGTGATTTTTGAATAAAATTAGTTATATCTACTTAGTGATTTTTCATAATAATGAAATCTCATTTTATATCAACCATGATAGTATATTAATTCAAAGTTCATTATGAAACCCATTTCAAAATAAATTGTATAACTATTATCTAGATAGTAATTAATGATACACTCTTAGCCTAAAGGGTTGGATAAACAACTCAATAATATGGATAATTCTAGATTGGGGAAATATATATGTTCCCTAAGTGTGTAAAGCTGATATATCTCTTGAAAATATATCTGAAGTGATTTACTTATTTTAAAAAACCATATGAATCTTTGGTAGTTGGTAAGAACTATAATTAAGAGGAAACAATTTATTTATATAGGACAATTTGATTCCCTTGGATTTTACTATATAATTTTCCTTTAGGTAAACATTGTGTCGATAAATTTCTTCATCTGAAGCACTGAACCAACTCAAATTACAAAAAATTATATAACTGTTTAAATAGAACCATTGAATTGGTGGGTAAAAATACATGTAAGCACATAATTATATACATATAGAAATAAAATGGAGGTAATTTTTTATACTAAATCATTGATAAAATTAAAGTCTCTACATAACTACTAAAAACATTTTATTCTGGATATATTTTTTTAAAAATGTGATTTTATGCTCTTTATTTTAATAAACAAGATCAATAATAGACAAGATATATGGTTGATATGAATAATATATATTTTTATATGAATAACAGATGAACACTAATTTTATTAAAAATTTATTTAATATAAGAGTAAGAATTTCCAACACATTGAAATATTGTTTTCATATTGAAAATGTTTTTCATTATATATTATAAAATTAAATTCAAAATTATATTTTAACAATTTGGATTTTAAATTAAAAAAAATGAGACAAATTTTTCATTAATAATATCTATGTTTCCTCTAGATATATATTTTGTTATGATTCAAAAATATGATATTTCTAGGTGGATAATGAAAATATTATTTTCACTTAAACATTAAGCACATAATTATAGAAAAAAGACCTATAAGATTAAAAGAAATTTAATTTATTATATATGAGTTTAATTAAAAAAATTATTTTATTTTAAAAAAATTGTTAATATGTAAAACCCATGTTTAACATTTTCAAGTGTTAGGTAATATTTTCCAATAAAAGTTATTTTTGGTGTTTTATTATAATCACGTAGTCACCTTATTTATTTTGGATTATTATTATTATAAAAGTCATATAAATTTAATTTAATTTCATAATAATCCAATTGAATGAATATAAATAAAAAGAAGTGATAATATGATCATAAGCATAATTTCTATTCATATAAATACACATTCTCAAAAAATGGATTTTATCATTGTTTGTGTGCTAATTTTAATACTAAATTTCCCAACCCTTATAATATTTATTTGATGAAATTATATTATTTTTTAAAATAATGTTTTTATAATTATTTTTTATTTCAATTTTCAATTTCATTCATTAAAATTAGTTTCTGTAGGTAAAAATGGAGTTTCTGTGGTAACGATAAATAATGGTTAAAAGGGTTTAACCTTGTTCAAAAGGCTAAAACATGTTAAAAACAAGAGTTGTAAAGTATCTATAGTGTATTATAGACCCTATAACGAAACTAATCCATAATTATTAATTTTTATCCTTTATCCTTGAATATAGTCATAATTTTATTGTAAAGTGAAGGGTATTTAGAAAATTTCATTCTGAACACTTATTAAAGGGGCCTTCAGCTTCTCCTTCATGGAACTCAAAATTCGGATTTTCTCTTGAAATACTGTCCTCTAACCTTATATTGGAATCATCATTCACTACAATAATCCAATTCAATCACATAATTAGACTAATGTATTAATTTATATGGAATTTTGCAAGGAAAATTAAAAGTTCTCATTGTGATTAATAATTTTTTCCCTAAAGATTCTTCCTTTGAATATTAATTTATAAATTATAATTTTTTAATTCATATATAAAAATAAATTTATTGTTTTTATATTGAATTTTATTATTCTATTATAATGGTTATTAACTAATTTTCGCTTTTTAACTTAATGAAAAATGAAAATTTATACATTTTGTATATGTAGACTACCTCAAAAATGAAGAAATACACTACATATTTCACTAAAAACGTTCATGGATGGTTTTATGATTGATATTAATTGATAAATATTATATTTATAAAATAATTATGTTTATAATAAGAAAAATTGGGAATTATATTAAAAATAGAGCAATGAATAACTATTGTTAATTCAACCACCTTGAATGAGAATTCCATGAGAAAAACATGTATTCATAATATGCAATGGTTTAATACCAACTAAGGTTTCATCTAAATACTATAAATTATGATATATGACCCTAATAATCCATAAATAATATCATTATACTTATGGTATAGTGATTTTACAACTTATCATCTCCATAACCATATATTAAATTATGGTATGGTTTTGTTTGGGTTAATGTAACCATCCACTTAAAAAATACAGCAGAATAATAGCATGGATGACTATGATAAATTTAATAATGAAAACATATAACATAAATATATAAATAATTTTTTTATTCTAGAATAGTAATACTAAAATTAAACTCATTCACTAAGATACCACTCATCTTTTGTTAAAGATCACTGAAACGAGCTCATCACTAAGTACATCTTCATGAATCGTAAAAAAAATCCTATAGAATGAAATTATAACTTTATAAATAAATATAAAGAATTAATTCTTCTAACATTAATGATCATATAATGATGAAATTTGAGATAAAAAATAATATTAACAATTCTATCACGAAGCATTTCCAAAATGATCAGGATTACACACACCCGATATTGAAAATTGATATTATCTAATTAATATACACATAAAGAATGATTTTAAATGAGAATATTAAATGATAATAATTAAAAATAACATTTTGAAATAAATAATTAATATATATATGATTTTTGTATAGGAGGTTTCAGAGAGTTCAAAATAATCAAGATGAATAGTAATGGGTTTCTTGGTCTCAATTATAATTCATTTAGTCATGTTACATTTTATGAAACATGAATCATTTTGAATGTTGTTTTATTGATTTACCATCAAAATTAATTTTATTATTCTTTATTTTTTAAATGAATGGTATATAATAATCAAATCCATGTTCTTTTATTAAAATAGACATTGACTCAAGTGTCCACCCAATATAAGGGTTTCCATCTCAATCTCCAATATTGAGTCATGATTTAATATTATGATCCAATCATAATTTTTATGGTGAAACTACCACACTCTTTAATTATGAAATCAAAAATAATTTTACAAATTAGAATAATAACATACATTCATACTTTTCATCTAAGTGGACTATTATTTATATGATTTATAAAATTTAATGGTATTTACAAAACTCAATCTGCATTATTTAGTTATAATATTTTCTCTTTGAGATTAAACATTCATTTCATATGATAAAACCTATTTACATTTGAGGAGATCAATTTTTACTAAAGAAATACATATTTAGGAGTTACCTTCCTTCATAAAAATTAAAATATTTCAATAATAAATCCCATCATCTTAAACTATGGTTTCCCCTCCTTGTCCATAATTTCCATTTCTGAAAATTTTTCCTTTTCTATTAGAAACTGAATTATGTATTATATCTTGTGAAACTTATATTTCATATATAATTTTAGTTGGGGGATTTCCTTTGTGGAAAGGGCTACCTTTAATCATGTATGTAACCCAAATTCAAATTTGAGTGGGAGAGTATTTCTGCTTGTAGGTGGTGACACTGGAATGATGAATACAGGTGGTGATGAAAACATCAGGGATGTCGTGACACAGGAAGATGGTGACATAGGAATGATTCTGACATGATTCTACATTTGTCTGCTGGGTCATTTTGTGGTACTTTGATACAGTTAATGGATTTCACTACCAGTGGGCCATTGGTCCATGTATTGAATACATGATGATTGATGAGTGGGTTGTCCCTCAGGGGGGGGGGGCAATGGCCTGCATTTCTTGTATGTGTGGGTGTGGTGTGTGTGCATTTAATTTAATTGTACCCACAAGAACCTAATATATATATATATATATATATATATTTCACATCTCCTATTTCCAACATAATGTCTGATTATACCTTTTAGGGTATGTGATTTCATGAAATGTGTTTTAAATCAGAAAAAGGAATCTCCTGAAACCACCCACACTAATTTTGGGTTACACATTGTATTTGGATTTTATTTCATTTTATCTATCTTATTCTCATATATTATTCCATAATATATATATATATATTCATTAAATATAAAACTAGTTTAATACACAATTATTTTTTTGGGTTTAATAAATATATTATGTTCCCTTAGAAGTTCCTAATTTTAGGTAAATCTGAATGAAGGGAAATTTTTGATTATTTATTTCATGATAAGTGTCACATTCATAAAAATATTTTAACAATTAATTGCTGTTGAAAACCAAAATTATTTAATTTAAAACAATCTTAGTAAAATTACTATATAATTGGAAATTATGACCTATTTTCATCTTTAAATGAAACATCATTCATTTCAAAAAACTTCATTTATTTGAAACATTTTTATTCTTACTTGTACCTAAGAATTATCATGAATTTTATCACATAGTAAGACAAGAGTTCAATTCCTATGATTTCTTATTAAAATATGACTATAAAAATGATTTAATTTCTTTTTCTCTTGGGAATATGTATTATTTAGTTGTTGGTTATTCTTTGAGACAAGATTATGATTCCTATTTCTTTATAAATTGATTTTTCATGCTTATGATTTTTGTATGTTTTAATTTATTCTTTTAGAACACATATACATGTATAGATTATGAATTTTTTTATGTAATGGGTGGTCCTAGAATTATATATACCTAAAATATACCAGTTAATGTTTTAATTTCATGAGATTCCATTTATGGTGTATGAGCGGTTATTTTAAGCACACTATATTATGTGGTGTAAGAGACTACAATTATATTGGCCTAAAATTCATTAGGTAAATATTTATATCGCATTCAGTATCATAAATAGTATTAGTGAGTAAACCTAAGCCATTATGAGACTTTTTGCAAATTTTTATGGTGTTTTGGTTGTGACCCTTGACTTAAGCCTATGATGTTAGGTTTTAAATTTTTTTCACCTATTTATGGTTCCTTGAAATTATGATATTTTTTTACTATGCAATGTTTACATATAATATATTAGGGTTAATAATTATTTTTTGTATTACATGCCCTTAATTAATTAATTATTGATAAATATTATTTTAGATTTTTATTTTTAATAATAAATCTATCCTTTGACATGTTTTTTAATATTCTAAATATTTAACCCAAGATTTCATGTTGAAAATTTATTCCATGATTTAGAAGATGAGATCACCCATTTGTTATATTTTCATTTCATAGGTAATGAAGATAACTATATTTTATGAGAATTATAGAAGAGAGTATAGATGAATTTTATTATATAAAACTGTTCACAAGTTTTGAAAAATGAGATTCCTATGTAGCTCAACTTCATAGACACTAAACCAAATTGTTCTTCAAGCCATGGGATATTGTTTTTGAGATTTAATGTTTCACATTCGGTAATGATGAAAAATAAATATCATGTTTATCTTGGGTAACTATAGCTATTATCAAAGGAAGGTGAGGTTGTTTTAGTATTAATTTAGTTATTTTTACAATTTAGATTAGATAATACTAGTGAAAAATAAAGGGATAAATCTATGATATAATTCTCAGAATAGTAGAACATCCTAAAAGTTTGATAAATACGAAATTGTGTGATTTTTTAGGAAATAAAATCATTATATAGATACTAAAAATGGAATCATTATCTCTAACAAATTAACCTAGTGGTATTAACTATGAATGTGTTATATTAGGCATTGTCTCAATCAACACTTGGTGTAAAACAAAGAGGCCTATCAATACAACTTGTTTTAAAATATTATGGGATATTATTTCATAAATAACAATATATTTATGATTTATTATGGAGTATATATTATATAAATTATTTAGGATAATATCAATTACATATCCCAACTGAAAGTTACCTAGAAAAAAATGTGTGATTTTAGTTGAACTGGAAGGTAGTGTGATGGTTTCAATGGGTTGGATAATGAAAGATTTATTTTTTATAAGATAATTTATGAAAATTATTTTATTATATTAATTATTCATCACTGATTATATCTTCTTTTGGATTTAGAAATACTGAAATCCAAATGAAATCAAGAAAACAATGGATAATGTGGAAAAATGCAGATTGTCCCGTAAACAAATAAAATGGGATAAGATACTGAATAATAAGACTTATGATTATTCCAAACTAGCTATTATGAAATATAAATAAAATATTCCTATAGTTTAGTTTCCAAACACACAAAATAAATTAAGGTTGGAGTCTCATGGAAGTTATGGTGATAAAGATGATAAAGGAACAAAAATTCAATTTCCTTAGTATAAAAAATTTGGGATGAGACACCAATGGGAATGTATTTAAGGAACTCGAAGATCTTAAATCTATGGTAAGGGAGGGAAACGAAATTATAAATGAAAAATAACATTTCAATCAATATGATGGGGATAAATAATTTCCTTTTTAAGGATACACATTTAATTTGATATTTATGACGTAAGGAATTTGGTCACTATACAAACTATTGTACTAATCAAAGGGATTAAGATAAAAATAGTCCTCAACAACCTTTTAAACCATGGGATCAAGTAACAACTTATTAAATGAGTAAAATTGAAGTGGATAGTTATTAATATGGGGTACTAGGTCCACTTATTCATTACACTATATTTTTTGATGTCTTAGGTATTGAACTTTTTAACTACATGTTAGCTCTTGAAAAAAAACACATAGTGGTATTATTATTATATTAAATGTATATGAATATTCTTGAAGTATTGTGTGATAATGATTTATAAAAGTCTTATTAATATTCATTTAGATAAATTTACTGTGCTTTTGAAAATGAATTTATTTTATCTACTTACGAAGAAAAAGATGAATACGTAAATCAAATTTTATATCAAACTATGATAGTCTATATATTAAAGAAAGACTATAAACCCCATTAAAAAAGTTACATAATTTGAATATTGATAATGATTAATTATGAACTATTGGATCAATTAGTAAGAAAAAAACTCAATATTAGGGATAATCCTAGTCAAAGGAAAAATATTTGTTCCCTATGTTTGTAATATTGATATATCTATATATATATTATATCTCAACTCATGTATATGTTTGAGACACCATTATATATTTTCATTAATATGTCACAATTAAAATTTTAAAGATATAATAAATTTAAGGGGGAAAAATGTAAACTTATATGTAGTTAAAATATAATTATCCTTTAAATAACTGTTTATTTGATAACTTTATTCACATGAAACACAAAATTAAAACAAACTAAAAACCATTATACAATAGTTATAATTTAGTAATTAATTTAATAGCAGGAAATTTATGTAATCACTTAATTAAATACATGTATAAATAAAATAATTTACATTTTTAATAATAATTTATTGATAAAATTAATATTGATAAATAACTAATAAGATTATTTTCTGATAAAACTATATTTTCTCCTTAAATTTGTATCTTATGAACGGATTTTTTTTAAAAATAAAAATATCTGGGATATTATATATTTCCAATAATATGAATAAGATATACTTTTATAAGAATAATAGATTTAAAATTATTATATTAGTAATTAATAAAAAATAAGAATAAGAATGGATAACACATTGATAAAATATTTTCATATAAAAAGGTTTTTCATTATATTCTCTAACATTACTCAAATGATATATTATCAAAATTTCAAATTTTAATTGGAGAAAATGAAAAAAATTATTTTCAGAATAAAAATAGTATCTTAGGATTAGCTTTTGGGGTTTTTCTAAAATAAATAAATTTAAGGTGAATAGTGAAAAATAAATTTTTAACAAAATTATAACATTAAAATTATATAATAATTTATTAAAAGTATATAAAAATTTAATTTGATAAAATATATGTCTAAGGAGTAAAAAATTTCTTTTATTAAATAACATTAAAAATTTGGAAAATCTATGTTTAACATATAAGGACTCAGCCTTAATCATAACATAATCCTGAATTTTAGTCATGAATTTACTTTATTTCACTTTGAGTATTTTTTTAGGTTTTGTATTTTAGAGAATTAATTTATAAGAATAAAATTACAAAACATATAAAATAAAATAAAGACTTATGATTAGTATCCGTTCTTATATAATATAATCTTTTTAAACAAATCATGATTTATTTTCCTGGAAAATATTTACCAATTTTAACTTGAATTTTTCTATTTTCCTTACCCATACTTGAACCCTATTATTTTTTTGAAATTATGATGAATAGAAAAATTTGAGTAAGGGACATAAAATGAAATAAAACCATTATTCCAGTGAAAATCCCAAAATCTCATAAAACATTTACATTTATCTCCATATTTTATTGAGTGTATGAAATAAATCATGTTAACATGTAAATCGCACACACTTATTTCTCAGATAAATTCATTAAAAAAATATTAAAGAAATTTCAAACTCTTTTTGAAAACATATAAAATCACATTCATAAAACCATATTAATCAGTATAACTATATGGTTTACTTAAAATATATTCATTACCCAATGAATTTGGATATCTATAATGGTGATCACTCTCTATATAATATCTATTAAGCTCACCCATTTTATATGAGATATAATGGGGCTCAACCCATAATATAGTCTACATCGGGCTCACACGTGAGCTATAATGGGGTTCAAACCTTCATATAAGCTATATCAGGATAACATGTTTCTTATATATAATGATCAAGTATCATTTAATGAATATTTTTTTTTCTTTCACGTTGTCATTATAAAACAATTGAAAATATTTTTTAAACTTGTATGAAAATAAAAATTAGATAAAAGATACTATAAAAACCATTTTCCAAAACAAAATACCCATTTCTTTTAAAAAAAAATTCATTAAAAAATATTATTCTATTTTGAATACCATTTTAAATATAAAAATACCAAAAAATTGGGAAAGTGGGGATCTATTTGAATAAAAAATAAAATATTATAAGGGAATACGAACATAAAATAATGGTTTGAGTGGCATAAAATCCACTATCTCTATTTAAATTAATATAAAACGATCATTTTCCATGTATCAAAACATCACATATAAAACATGTAAAGGTATAACATTTTAAAATCGTTTAACTAAAGTAAAAATGTATATAAAATTTTATTTATAAATATTTTATTTCCATATAGATTTTTTATAAAACAATATTTATGTCATGGACATAGAATAGAATGAATTGTAAGGAAAAGTTTAAAAGAGTGATTTTTTTTAAAAGAGAATCCCCCATTCACATAAGAAGCACTTGAATCATAATCCTCGTGAAAGAATAAAATTAAAAAAACTTTTAATATCCTGAGAATAAATTAATTCATGTTATTATTATTTTATTATGAGAGTGATTAATATAAAAGACTAGTGGTACACAATACCGTAGCTGAATGGATATAATGAAATGGAGTGGAGGTGGTAGCGGGGGGAATGAAGGTGATATCGGGGAAGGAGGTGGAAGGGTTTTCAAGAAGTAGTAGGTGACATAGTGGAAGAGGTAGAGAGACAGTGACGAATATGGAGAGTGAAATGTAGAGATAGGCATATCAAGATGTGGACACTAATAAAGGAGTGGAAGATGGAGAAGAGATGGAGCGAGAATCATGATTTATGTGAGGGTGGGTAGGATAAATATGATGAAGATGAGGGAAAAACGAAGGAGGTGTTGACAGATTTATAAAAATCACAAGGCATAGAATAATTATAGATATAATATGAATTTGTGTTTAAAATAACATAAATAGAATAAAATTAAAAAAATGGATAAGTTATTATCTAAATTCACCACTATCAAATTTTATAATTAAATTTAGGTACTCAATAACCCATATTAATCATAATTGTTTCAATTTAATGCATATAAACCATGTATATATGAAGAGATTATTTTTTACTTTTCGTTAGTTATTTAAATAACATTTGTTTTAAGGTGAAAAGTTATGAAATATGTTGTCAGTCATATAATATTGGGAAAAATTACAAATATTACCGTTATGAACTACATAAATGAACCAAATATAAATTTTATAGATTTTTTTCATAAGATAAGAAAACTTTGATTTTAATTATTGATATTCTTGTTATATGAAAAAATAGTGAAATGATTAAAAATTAGAAAATGTGAACCATTACTTGTGAAAATTATAGATAATTATCCATATGTAATTTTTGATATGTAGAAATGAGTCACGCATTAATACGATGTTTGATGATTTATAAAGGGTCAAAAGAATAATTTGAGAGTTAATATCTTTTTTATGTTGGATTTTTGATCAACATGATTTTTAAACAATAATAATGAAGCATGATTAAATTTGATGATTTATTTTCTTATTATTGTTATTAATAGATTTTGAGGATTAATATTATTACATTAGGAATAACTATAAATTATCTACCAATGAAAAAATATAATAATTTAGTCAAAAATATTTAGAATAATAACCTATTGGTTATTTTTGAGATATAAATATTAATAATATATATTTATGATACTCTGGGTCATCTAAATTTTCTAGAAATACTCTTCATGTATTAATATTAGAAATAATGGAAAATTCATTAATAATGATAAAATGTGTTCATTTTCTAGATAATTGAAAATAAATTTCCTTGGGTAATATATAAAATAAAAAAATAATCCATTTTTAAAATCAAATTTTTGGGTTCTTAGAGTTATTGGAAATTTATTTTATCCATTAATAATTATTAAGTGTAAATGTGGTATAAACATGAAAATAAAATATTTAAACCAGATTAGTTTTTATTATAAATTTACTATTGGGAATAATATGTTATTTTGGAGTAATAAGAATTAAAAATACCCAAATTTTTCTCTTAAGGTTCTCATAATGAATTAAAATAAATTAATATTAATTTTTGTGTGTAAAAGAAACATAAAATAATGAAAAATTATTAATTGATATTGATCTTTTTGAAAAAATTTATAACAATAAAAAAAAATATTTATAATTTACAGTTATTTCCCACTAATAAATTTTATTTATGAGGATCATTGAATAATTAAAATTAGTGTTTAAGGGTTAATATTTTTTTTGGTGTGAAATAACTAAAAAAATTTAAAATGGGAGAGAAGATATAATGCAATTAAAACATTTGAAAATGGTCTATGAATTATTTTAGAACAATATAAACTAACCAAATGTAAAATAAACCCCCAAGGGGGATGAATAAGTTAAATTTATATTTAAAGGATTATTATATTTTATAAAAAATTAAATAATTTCAATATAATTAAACATGAACAAATGGTCTTTATTTTATTGGAAATTGTAATGGATAATTGATCAATTCGTATGATAATAATGATCAACATGTAAATTTGACACCAATATTGATTTGAATGGTATAAAATAACATTTTTTATTTTACTTTTTATTAATATAATATGATGTATAAAAATGTTAAAATATTTAAAATGAATATTTGGACATTAATTTTTATGTTTTTTAAAATATAGATTTCTATTTTATTATGGAATTTATATTGAAATTTAAATTTGATTTAGAATAAATTTATATAATGGAATATTAGTTCACACTGTTTTGATATTAGTTTTCTATATATTTATAAAAAATTAAAAATTAATTTAAATTCTTTAATTATTTAAATAGTCCCAAAATATTGAAATGTTGGATATTTTTTGAAAACGCCAATGGTTTATTTATTTGTATATATATATATATAATTTATGAATAAATAAATAAAAGAAACAATGATATCAATTTTTTTAATTCGTCAATACATTTTTTCCTCAATAATTAATTTTTTAATAATTATATAGTTTTAGTTACTACCTATTGAATTTGATAATATTTTTATTGTTAAAAATGTGAAAAATACATTTTTTATATATATAGTTAATGGCTATGGATTGTTAATTTCTAAGATGTCACTAAATCCACATAGCTATAATTTATTAACTACAAATTTTATTATAGTAGTGGAATTTATTTAACAAATATATATTCCTATGTTGATGACCCATACTGAAACATATTTTAACCTAAAATGTCATTTAATCCTCATATGAAATTAAGTTATATTATATATCCTCACATAATTGAAACATTAAATATTTTAACCTAGATAAATTTATAATAGGATTATACTGAGATAAAAAATTCAAAATTTTAAATATATTATTGATTTTATGATATAAATTAAATTAAACAAAAATATATACATTTAAAATTGATTTCATGTATTTAAATGAAATATATGATTATTTATAAGAATAAGACACCAGGATTGCTATTATATGATATTTTTGAAATAACTTTACAAAAAGGATGGTATTAAATCAAAGATTATAGAAATTACACATGGAGTAACGCCATTTACTAAATATGATTTAAATATAAAAATAGTTATTCAAAAAATTTAGTTTTTTTATTAAAAATGAATATATTTTTTGTAACCATCATTGATACGACTGGATCCATCGAGGCCCTTCAAGGGTTAATAAAAAGTTACGTGTTCAATCCAAATATTGTCTACAATGGGAAGGGGAAAATTAAAAGTACTAAAAAACATGACTCACAATGTAGGCCTTAGCCTATTACAAGTCTTCACATAGGGAAATGTATGCATTTATTTAAATTAGAATGTAATACTAGAAATAGAAATAAATTAAAATATAGCATAAAAACAACACACACATTTATCTTTCGTAATAATGTGAAAATTGAAAATTTTAAAATAGAGGCAATTACATGAGCCCAATATATGAAAATGATGACTAACCTCAAAATATTGGATAGTAGAAACTCCGCATTACACCACCTCCCAACTCAAACACTTGTAACAATAATCCCCCTCAAGTGACACTATTCCATGGCTCTATAATCCCCATATATTTCATAGTCACATATAAACTTACCATTATCTTCATTGACATAGTATATGTGTGAAAATTTCATTTATAGGGTAGGGTGTGAATTTCATATGTAGAACACCTATAAAATAAGAAGAAACAAAAATTTATAGCAATATAAAAAAATTAAGAAACAGATATATGTATTAATGGTCATGAAAAAAATTAATAAAGGAAATTATAAATATCATAGGACAAATCTATAATAAAACCTAAAGAATATAAACTAAAATACTTTGATAATTCCCATATCACCTCCTTGGAATTATATTTGGGAACATTCCGATTTTCGTGGTTTTCATGTTAATTGATAGGGTACCGAACCCCACAAGAAGTCTCATACATCAACATGTGGAATGTGAATCATATAATGGGATTACTTACACCATATGTGGAATAACTCTATTATAACATTGATGGGGGTTATTGACTCTACCATGCATATAGAGGACCCACACTATAGTGTTATTATCGTTCTTGGGGGTTTCAAATTTCATGCTTATTCTTAGAGTCTCACATGAACCTATGGTATAGTCAATTATATAATATTGTATCTACATATAACACCATTAAAATAACCCCTTACGGAAAAGAGATACATTACAACACATTTTACTTGAAAAGAATTCGCTAGAGAGACTACTCATTAATCTAATTATAAGACACATGAAACAATATATGGAAATTTTTAATGAATAAATAGTAAATGGAATGATGTTATTTGGATAAAGAATATGATACTGAAAAATTAGCATGACCAATACTAACACAACTTATTCACAAGGATCAAACTATATAGTGTTTCTATAGGGGTACATGACATGTGGAACCCATTAGATAACCAAGTGTGTACATCCAATATCATAATAATTTTCATTCATTCAGAAAAAACATGTTCACTGAATCAAGATGTTTATCTGTTTATAATTCACATAGGTATTTCATCTATAATAACAAAGGTATTTTGGACGTACCAATAATGAATGTGAAAAATATTATACACCATTCATTTTTTATATTATAGAAAATATATCCACCTATTGATGATAGGACATGTGTGTTCTCGGATGTAACACATCATGTACTATTTAACTCCTCTACAGAAACCATACACACAAACTTAAATCAAAAATAAAAATTTCATGGGTAATACAATTCATACATTTATATTTTATTCACAAAATTGATGTCCCTACACCGAAACCTCGGCTTATATGGCAATCTATTCCAAATCCAATCACACATATCAACTTCAAATAGAACCACCATGATAGAGACATTGTTCCTCAACACACCCATGATCAATCAACCTATGGGGATACTATATTAGATAATAATCACTGGAACATGACACCTATGATACCCCTTCACTAATTCCATGCCCAAATCAATGGTTCATACTTCAACTATTGACTGTTTCTCCATTTAAATAACCATAAAAAAGATATCCAAAGAAATATAAAAATAAGAAAATTTATCATTGAAAGGAAATATTATATATATGATAAAGTGAGAATTGAAAGATGGTGTGATTTTGTCTACTAGAAACCATGATTATGAGTTCAAACATCAATAAATGATAAGTGACTTTGCAGATTAACAAAAATAATAGTTTTGATCAAAACAAATTAAATAATGAACTTATAGTAATCACTGCCACAATAATCTAATGAATATGAAATTTAATTAAATTTATTATAAATAAATATTCATAAGATCTAATGAAAACCATTATACCTCTTGTTTAAACCCCCAAAACTTTAATGATCCAAACCTCGATTAGTGAACATCACTAAGAGCCCTAAGAATGGGGCTCTCAATCCTAATTTAAGGTTTCTTTCACTGATGTTCAATTATGGTTAATCTTTATATTGGATGATTATAGTGATCTTTATAATCTATCAATTTGTTTATTCAATGATCAAGATAAACAAACCAAACAATCCATTCTATGGCCTAAATCCCATACATGAAAATTATACCTCTATTGGGAAAACTCCCACATTTTGGACACAATTATAGAGTAATAATTTTTATAAGAGGATATATTTAGAATATATTAATTTTAATAATTTTTTTGAATACAATTTTTTTTATCAAATATAATATAATTTTAAAATAACTCTGATCCTTTAAAAAACTAGTCTTTTTTAAATTATTTATAAATATCATTTAATTTTATTAAAATGATTAAATAAAAAATTAGAGATGATAAATTCTCCCAACATTCAATAATATTAGTCTCGTAAAAAATCACTCAATTTGGTGAGGGTATTGATCTCTCATCTTATTTGTGTTCTCCTATAGAATATATTGAACATTCTTATACAAACATTACATATAAATAAATGTAATTAATCACCATTTAATGGTCATCTCTTATTAGTTTTTGTTCCCTATCGATTATTCATCAAAAGGTTTATCATCAGTGATATCAATAATTCCCCAATAAATAATTTTTTACAGATCAAAAATATATTAGTTCTAATGTGATAAAAAAATACACTCAGTCATACATTGGTGGTAACCTTGAGCAATGAACAACCTATCCTACTATTCATAGGATTTGGAATTTTATTTATGAACCTAGGATAAATTTTAATGACCTTATCATACCTCTTAATGATATATCATGGAGATACATTTAGGAATAAATGATATCACTTATAAAAATAAAAGGATATCTTTTTTTCTTTACACATAAGATAGCTGATGTCTTTAGTCGTTTTCATCCTTTCTAGGATTACCTTTACCATTAATTGCAGATGCCACTGCAGTTTAAGACTAAAATGAAATGAATTTATAATACCCATCCAATAAATATGAGACCTTGAGATTCCCTCATAAAATCCCTAAAAAGGGGATATATATAGTGTACTCGTAACTATTGTTTTTCACATGTACTACTAATTTTAGGTGAACACCTGAACTCCTATAAAAAGAAATAATGAAATACCACCAAATAGACATTACAACATGGATAGTCTTATTATTATAGTCATATTTTTATTCTTTTAATGTCATTTTCAATCATAATATTTTCGAGAATGATTTATTTGTATCCCTCCACAATCATGACATTATCCGAACATCGTGGTCAACGGTAATCATTTGAGGAACTCCATGAAAATATAATGTATCTTTGATGTAAATTCAACCTAAAATATCCATAAAACTATTCTAATTTATAGGGAGATAGTTAATTGATATAGTTATTTTGTTAATAACCACCTAGAAAACATCATTACCCTTCATTATGAATTTTAGTCTATTCATCATGGTATCGATATATCACTTACAATTCAATTCCGTAAGGGGTTATCTAAAACATAAAGAGGATTAATTCTTATATTTAACATTATAATATGTAAGAAACTATGATACCATCTCAACTACACTCAAATTTTTGTTTATATATAAAAACTATAACTTAATATCTTGGTACATCCTTATCATGAATGTATTCTCATACCTCAGGGAAGTGTGATAATCCCAAAATATATCTACATGTAACATATATATGACCAATTTATTGTTTAAATATGATGATGTGTACCCCACATTCTGAGAATCCATCAAGGGAATAATCCAACAAATAGTAATACAAGACATCTCAATATATGTCACTTTGCTAAGCCTCCACCACATAGTTATAAATTGTGGGGTCCAATACCAATAAACAAAGGTATGTTTAATCTCACTACTCCACTAAAACCAACTTTATTGATGCTAACTACTCAAACCCCCCATCTTCGGTGAAGCATGCGATTTATAACTAAGGGAATCAACCAATATATTTTCCTTACAATGAGTATAAAATATCTTAAAAAGATAGTCCTACAAGAATTCAATCCATAACCTATTCTTCAAGTTCATATCTCCTTAGGATAATATATACCGAAGGATCCAATTATTTTAACAGAAAAAAAATATTTCACTGAAAAGATAGTGTATATAAATGTTCAAGAAAAACACTACCACTATATGATCCATGTAATTAGTCACATTATTATACTAATATGGTATTGGATATCAAGTCCACAAAACAATAAAAACCCACCTATAATTCAGTACACAACTAAAACCATATATGAAATTATCACAATATAAAAACTACTTGACTACATCATATCATAAATAAAAAACTAGGGTACTAGTCAATCAATTATTAAGGTCCTTGAAATATACCCCAAAAAGTATAATATTAGTAAAATTATTACACTCTAATGTAAGGGAAATAATTGGTATTTTAATTATAGTGAAATATTCTCTAAATCACAAATAATACCCCACTAAACAAGGGAAACTAGACACCTCAATCACCATCAATCATAGATCAGAATCCATTAAAATATAAAAATTCAATGTTTATACTCTTCATCCACACTTTAAGATTAAATGAAACATTAAATAAACTTCTGGAATCCATTAAAAACATATTTATTTTTTGTAGCTAATTGTGATGAAGAAGGTACAAAATAATCCTCAAATTCCTAATATACATATATTATAATTTGAGAAAGATATGGATGTTAGTGATGAAAACTAATACGTGGTGGACCACAAATAGAATAAATATAAATTTCATTATTCCCTTGAACACATCACTGTAAACCATTACTCGTAGAATAATCAATTATAACTCTTAGTGTCTATAGGTACACGTGTACCCTGTATTTATAATCTCCTTCTTACAAACAAAAATCTGATTATACCGTGACCTTAGATCAGAATTTTAGAAGTAATTATCCACATTTAAAAGGTTAGTATTAAAATTGAACCAAATGAGAGGTTATATATTATTAATTATGACCCAGTTCAGATAGGGATAATGAATATAAATATTAAAACTCTTATCATCTTTCTGAGAGAAATGAAAAGTAGCTACCCTGTAGGATAAATAGGGTCTAATGAAAATAGTCCCTAGAATAGATTAAAACTACATTATTATCTACCTGTGCTCATTTGGGGGTATATATTAAGATATGGTGGTTCTAAGTAATAAATCAATTTTTTAATTTATCTTTAAATGAGAGTAAACCATACAGAATCTTTAAGTTAAATATCAATATACGGATATATAATGAGGGAAAACTACTGTTCCACTAAATCCATATAATATAAATAAATTCTATCAAACTAATGTGTAATTAATTACGTATTCTTATTGGTTGGACCTACTTATCCTACCTTGGTGAACCAATAACCTATAAAGGTGAATATTAACACATATTCTCGATGGAATAACACCCAAGAAAGGTAAAACTAAAAGGATACCTTGAGTATAGAAAAACATTATATAAAAAAGATGAAATCATATAGTTTCACCTACTCCATTATGGTATCCCAATAAAACCTCTCTTTGGTGAGTGTAATCTCACAATAATAGAGGATGTGTGTGAGTAGGTTATTTCCTCACACTAGGGTCATTACCTAAAGGGATTTCCCAAGGCTCTATCCATATATATATAACATCATAAATAAAGATCTAATATGTGAATATTGACTCACATGGGTATTGATAAGAATAAGTTACAAGATATAGAATACACTAACTACAACTGAACCATATCAGATAATAATTGATCATAACCCTCCATCACATATATATGACCGTGACCCTAATATCCTACATACTATTCTATACAATGAAACAATTTTGGGAATGATGGTGGAATTGTATTGAATCACCATGCGCCCCTAGAAATTATAGCACCACTTGGTCCTCTGTTATAACCACCATAAAAATGCCAACATATCCAATGAGTGTAGTCCTCTAAAATATATGTTATCTTCAATTTGGAAATCCATACATAGTACCACACTGGAAATCCTTTGATGTTCGATTTGTATAGAAAACATGATCTTAGTTTCCTATTCCACCATCGAAACGTCATAAATATCTTCTTGGTTGTTTGAAACTATGTTGGATCCTTTTTTCACTAATCTCCCACACTTGGATCATGAATGTGGCTATGTATGATAGAGATATCCCATTGAATTTCATCAACCTTTGTCAATGATGTATCCACTCTATGAAAACCAAGACTTGATCATACAATAGGATATGATTCCTCTAAAAAAAATTTCAATCACCAAGGAATAATCTACTACTTTAGTAAAGGTATGAATTCACCTTGGAATATCCCATGACAAAATCATTCTTTAATGGAATAAAAAAACATAATGTATTGAATAAATTCATTATGGGTCATATATATGGAGTACCTCTATATATTGTTAAACATTAAATATTACTCAAGGAATATCATATACAATATTTAATTTTAAAACCCTATTGAACTTGTACAATTCTAAATGACAATAGATAATACACCCCTATGAACATGAACTCGAATATTTACTAGTTTATTGTGACCTAAAAGAGAGTATTAGTGATCTACATCCCCCAATGGACACATGTTTTAGTATAAGTCCTGATTAAATAACCACTATAAAGTGGGATGGTACTCAAACAATGTAGAAAACATGAGTTTCCAAATCTAGCTAATCAACTTCAACACAAATATTTGGTTAGCACAAGAACTTAGAATAACATTAGCATTGAAACACATGAATTACACTAAATATGTGATCCATAAAGTACTGATATATTAGGACTAACATCTAATATATTGGCGTGTCTTTACTCAATGAAAAAGGTGGGTGTCCCCCCTTTTATCATGTGGTGAATATACCTCTTGAATAGGACATTGTTCTAAAACATCATTTAAAAAATATTAGAAACATGAGGCTAAATCTTTGGAACACGATCATTGTGATACTTCTTTAATATTTGAGATCATTTTTAATGATTTTATATGATTTATTTTAAATGGTGAACCCATAGTTATTAAATAGTATCTTGATAGTATGATAAAAATAATACATGAAATTAGATAACTCTCAACTAGATGATGTATATACCCTCCCTAATGTGCCTCAAAACTAATTCCTTAGAGTCTTGAGTTTATTAAATGAAAAACAAATATCTGGTGATATGATACACTAGTAATAATAAAAAATCACTAGGATTCATAATTTGAGTACCCAAAACAGCACACCATAACATTGAAACCTTATATTCCCAAACCAATCCTCACAAAACTACCGAATCCAAATCAAATCCCCATGAAACAAATTCTATAATAAATTTTCAAATTAACCTATGCTATGAAATCCCATCTAGGCTAGTAGTAAGACTTTTGTGCCACCAAATGCTTCCACATAATAGGTTAGGATTTGGGGTGCACAAAACTTATCTTTAAGATAGAATAAAAATATGAAATACTTAACATGATAGTCAACTATAACAAAGAATTCAAATGAAAAATGCTTGTAATCCATAATAGTTGGATGTGTGAAATATTCAAAATTAGGAAAATTTATAAGATCCAAAAATCATAAAATAAAGGTTAACAATATTCAAATGGATATGTGAAACTCAAAATTACAAAATATCAACTCCTCTACATTGATAGAAAGATTCATCATTCAGATGCACTAGGATCTTACTTTATAAGTTCCACATCCACACAAGTCAACTAATAAATTTGAATAATTCATATAAACACTACATGTGTTGGAAAAATTCCAATGACATGGTTAATATAAACTATCCCAGTAGGTTTCAAAATAAATAATAAAGAATGAAAATATATTGTGTGCTCAAAATATAATGAAACAAAATTATTGTTTAAGGATCAAGGTTTCTATAAATAAATGAAATTACAATCATCATAGGTCTACTATATAGACAAAATATCATAAGTAAATTAGAATACCCATAATATCATAATAAAAGAATAACTCAAACCACTTTTCATGTTAAATACTTTTTCACCACTATAGATTCATAGTTGTGAAACCACGACATATTAACGATTTCATACCATTTTATAGAGTATAAAACCCTTTAGAGGACACACACCCTGTCATGTGAAATTTCCCTTATCCAAGGGGGTTACAAATAAAATATTTTTTATTCCATTTATATATTAAAAATGTGCGCTACTAAATACTTAATATATATATTGAAACCATGAAATGGTATTAGTGCATAATCATGTGGGTACAAAACCCATTTCTACTCATAAAATCTCCCCCACACCTCATTGTTTTCACTAAAAATATATATATCTCAACCTACCTAGAATACCCTTGACATTACCCTTAATAATCGAGAGAAATACTTCATTATGTTCTTTATTAGAAAAAAATTATACCAGACTATTCATTATCTTGATTCTCACACTTATATGAGATGATATGAATAAATCTAAAACTATATAGAGTATAAAGTATATAATTATCTAGATATGCTCTGTGATACTCAATTAATAGTTAGGTGTGAAATAAAACTACCTATTTTAATGGGGAAAATTGAATTATGTGTTTATAGGGTCAAACATAATATAGAATAAATAAGATAATTGTATATATATTTCATGTAGCATTAATCGGGTCATTTATATAGACAAAAAATATTCAATATACCATATGGAATATAGGGATAGGGGACACACGGTAAATACTCTAGAACACCCTAGTGTATATTGTTATCTAAATAATCCATATGACCCATTTTACACACTATGTGATATTTAACAGCCTATGAAAAAATTATCAACTATCTAATTATGGGATATGATGAGTTATACATGATAACATATTGTGGGACAATTAAATCCTTAATGAAACCGCTGTAAAATATTGAAATGGAATAAAATGTGTCCTATAAGACTACACATGGTGTTGTAACATGTTATTTTCTAATGAAATTTTATCTATGTTTCTCTATTAATAATACCTTTATCACCCCTAAATGTGCACAAAATATTTCCTTCGATTTCATAGAACCATTACCTCATCTCTAGTGGTCATTTTCACTAACATGCATCACCTCCTATTCCATTATACTGGTTTATCATTTTAGGGATATTGTTCCCCACTAAACTTGTTTTTGATTCGTCACTTATTACCCATCATTATTCACACACCACCTTTACACTGAATTAGTTACTCTCCATCAATAATTTAATGGATGGATAAAAAACATCCTCTCCCACTTTCACTCTATGTATATCTCAAACTTTATTAAAGAGAAGGAAAATATAATAATTTATTGTGATTTTATATAATGGAAAAAATAATTGGATAGATAAGTGAAAATGGGAATTGGTGTCTAATGTGATTTCAACCTCTTAAATACTCAATCAAAAGTTCAATGGGACAGTGTTTGATGACACAAAGTGACTAGGTAGGCCAAATTAATTGGAAACACAATGTTGTTTCTTGGTGTTTGAATCGAAATAGATATAAGTGCATTGAAACTTATCAAAAATCTCTCTACCCACTTATATTTTAGATATGGGATGGACAGATTTATATACAAAAGTATGATGGTGGGTAATACTACATGATATTCTTTAGAAAGGTGAAATGAAAAATGCTAACTAGGGAAACTACATTATTTGTGACCAAACAGATGACCAAATACAATTCAAATGTAATTTAAAGTAAAGACATATATGTCTATTTGGATGGAATGTTTAAAAAAAAGGTGAATATATTAACTATCCATTCTTAAATACGGATTTATTAGGTGGTATGGAGGGGTCACATTGACACAAAATGATGGAGATACATAATGTCATGGTTCTAGAAGGAGGGGAGACGTGGCGTGAAATGCCTACTAACTCAAAGTGAAACTTATATGCACATATGGGCCTCAGGAAATATACTTTTGTAGAATCTAGTTCACATTCAACTAGAACTTCATGTAATCAGGAACATGAGACTTCAAGTAATTAATATTCCATAAAATATGTTAAGTTGGTGATGTTTTTTCATTATAGGGAGGGGTGATTCTTGATCGATAAGAGTTCCGGTGAGTGAGTGTTGTTTGGGGTTTATAATACCCTATTCCAATAATGAATAAATACTAAATCAATACAATACTTGAAATATTATATTCCATGTTATTATTATATTTAAAAATTTAAATGTATTTGATTTAAAAAATGCTGTATAAGAACTCATGAACAACTCACTAACTTATCAGTGAATCTCCATCACTCAATGATATATACCTTGATCATCAAACATTGTGAAATCCACCAATAAATATGATTTCCAACCCCCTCAGGTGGTTCCCCCTAAATTACCAATGATGTCTAATCTCTAAATCATAGAGATTGAAAATATTTTTATAATATATGAATATGTACATAATTTATTATAATAAAATCATGAACATGAAAATTATACCATTCCATGGAAACACCCTATCTATAAAAAATGAGAGTGTAAGAATATGAGGCTCTGTTTAGGCTATAATAAATTTTCACAAGTGTAAAGGATAAAAATGTTATTTCCTAGAAAAATAAATATTTTCCAAAGACCCTTGAATATACTTGAAATAAACCATCCATGAATCTTCCTCTATAAATATCATTAAAATATTAAATTTGTTTAAAGTAAAAACTCAGGAAACTGCTTGTATTTTTTTCATTTAAACACATTTATAGAATAGTTCATTTACATTTTTTTCACATCATAATATTCAATCTTTTATTTTCACCAAACACATGGTTTCACTAATGTGATTGTTTTAATGTTTCAGAAGACACAAATATTTTATTTTGTGTCAAAATTATCAAGGGGAAATTATATAACCAAAATAAAACATGAATGATTAGAAAATGATGTTAAAAAATGTTTTTCTCATTATATACATGCCTTAATATCGAATATTGTTTATATAATTTATAAAAATTTATTTTCAATATATTTTTTGAAGATAATTATATGTTCATTAAACTATTTTTTAGTATGTACATCTAAATGGTGATTAAATTAATATAAATTTATTATTAATAAATCCTTAAATATTTTTTGGGGTCACATATGAATGAAGACAAAAACAAATTAGTGCATTTTATTTTTCATATTAAATAATTTATTCACACAAATATATAACACCATGTCTTTTATTTTTAATTTTTATAAATAAAAAATTTATAAATAGTATTTTTTCTTCTTTAGTTTATTTTTTATTTTTATATTTGCATTATAATTTTTTTTGTTGGTTTCACAAACACCAATGGGGGGTTTCCATTATACTATTTAATCATTAATAACTACAAAGAATGGACAGTTAACCGCACAATGATAAGGTAAATGATATATTTTGTTATTAACTATTTATAATGTAGAGTACTTGAATTTACCTAAAAAAGTTTATTTTTTAAATATTATTTTTTTGTTACATGGATTCTTTAATTGAAATAATTATGATCCACTACTTGTGAAATAAATAATAATTTAGAATTTTCTCTCAAACAATAAATCTTAGTCCCACACTGCTTTAGTTTTATAAGGATGCATAATTGATAATTTTATTTTTATATATATTTTCAAAAAAAATTTAAAGGAGTTATATTTACAAATTTTAAAATTAAACCTATAATAAAACATTAATAATTTATGTTTTTTATTATATTTCAATGATAAATACCCCATGGTTATTATGTTGTAGATTTTGACATTGAAGAGGCCTCATGATTTTCAGTGGCAAAGGAGGAAGTGAGACTTGAACTCAATTTAGACATGATCAACATAGTATTGGTCTTCACACCATGAGTTAGAGAATTATCAAAAAAAACTAGTATTTCCTATGGTGTTGTTTTTATATAACATATACTATAGTATTATTCCATGAATTGTTTCTTTAGAAAAATAAATAATGTGACTTGATGTTGTTTCCAGGTTATATTTATTAGAAAAATGATCTTGATCAAGTGGGAAGTTGTTTAAATATTTTTTTAATGAATTTTATTGAATATATGAATTTATGAAAATAAAAATGTGTAGGGTATGTGTCACACCATAATAGAGTCTAATAAAATAAGAGTTTTTCTATTAGCTTGTTAATCAGTCTATAGATATAGGGAAGTTCACCCAAAGGATGTTATTGAGAAACTATGTGGTATGAACAATTCCAGATAATTGTGTCCTTGATAATATTTTATTTTACTATATATGAAGCTATAATACATCATAATTAATTAAATGGAATCATTTCATAATAGGATGATTCATCACATAGTGAGTTAATTAATGAGAATTTTGTGTTTTATTGGAATGAAATGATGGTTTTATCACTATACATGGTTTGTAGTAACATAATAATTAGTTTTCTATATATCTAGTTACAAATATCCTATTGTAATTAATCATGGAAAACTATAATAGATGATTATATATATATATATATAATCAATATATTTAATATCTTTCCAATATGTTGTGAAACAAATCAACAAAAAAGTATTTATATAGTTTTATTAAATATAAGGATTCTCACCCAGTTCAAAGTGTCGTAAATATTTCAAATAAAAAAGAACTCAATATTAAGATATTTTTTGCATTCTATATGAATAATATGTAAGGTCAATCCTTGATCTAAATTATAATGTAACTTCAGGTTGGAAATTAGGGATTTTTTTAATTATCAAAGGATGTATTCCATTCTTATACTTGTAATTTTAGAACATCTTCATAGTCTATTCAGTATTCATGTTGATTATTATATATGAATGTGAATGACAAGATTACAACTATTTTTCCCCAAGTATTAAACACACAATAAAATAAGTGATTTAACTTATTACAAAACCTTGTCACATTTGGTTTCTTTTTTAGTTTATCTATCATCATCACATTAATTGTTTTTTGGATCTAATATCACTTACTAGTGAAAGTAAATTGATTGTGGGGGTTGCTGTTTTTGTAACCACTAATTCTAAATCATTTTAATGGTTGTACACTCTAACATGGGACAATCATAATTTTTAAAAAATATTCTTAAAATAATTAATTATCTCAAATGATTCACGAAATATTATAAATAAATCATGAATAAAATTTTTTATGTTTCATATTTAATCAATTTATTAATAGTTATTTAATTAATCTATCATTATTTGGACTCTAGGGAAATTGATTATTTGTAATGGGGATGGGTGAATCATTCAAATATGGAAAAACTATTATTTTTAATCATATTTAGAGTTGAAAATATTCTATTTTATTAGTGTAATAGATTTTTTTATTTTTTCTTATACCTTTCTACCCATGTGAAAAAAATAAAATATAATATAATTTGACAATAATAAATCTCAATTTAAGTGATATACGATTTATATTATCATCCCATTAAGGATTGTACAATTTTCTATTATCATATATTGAATTTTATAAGGGTTTAATAATACTATTGAACGTTTTATGTTGGATGTTTTCTTAACAATATTTTACATGAACATGAATGATTAGAAAAACGTATTTGACTTATAATAAAAATTTACCTGACAAATAATTATGTTTCAACTATATTAATTTTTATTATTATTATGAATTCTTAATAAAACCCTTAATATATCCTTTAGAATACTAATAATCAAAACTAAATTTTTGATATCCCTTCGTAACATTAAAAAAATTTATTATCGCCAAATCAATAAATCACTTAGTAATATGTTATATTTTTATTGTTGTTATACACTAGTTATATAACATATGTTGTAGTTAAATTCATCTTAAATATTTCCATATAAATATATGATTAGATGAAGATACTTTTGTTGAATAATATTTTTATATCTCTCATATATTGATCAAATGTTTTTATATAACATTTAATTAATTAACTAATATTTACCTTACATAAATAGAAAATTTAAACAACTTTTATAAGGACCCAATACACTTTTATCTTGATATAACTAATACCATATAATGAAAGAGTTATCCCAAATTTCAATTCCATGTAACATTTCCATTTGGAATATTTCAGATACTACTAAGTATGAATTATTTATGTACTCAATTTTTACACCTTTTAAATATCTATTGGGGACATGTTAAATATTGACTACGCACTAGTTTTTATCGTTCTAATTATCTTATATTTCATTTATCTACCACTAGGTACAAGATTTTATTATATTGGGTAATAATTATCTATTTTGATATTTTAATATGAATCTACATAGGTCACCATTCATTTGATATTGTCTAGTGGGTACATGGTTCTCTCTTCAATAGGAACAAAATTTTTGACCATTTTTTATTCCCTTGAAACATCTTCCAAATGTATTTGATCTCCAATAAAACTCCCTGGCACATTAAACATCATATATGAAATTTCATAAGGAATATTTCATGAAAAATCAACAATATATTCCATCCATATAATAAAAATATATTTATAAACTCTATGAATTTTTCAATCTCAAAATATTATATTTAGATAATTAATTGTCTCCCTAATATCATATATTATATTTCTTGACAACCCATGTTCATTATAAATCCCTAAAAACTTATATAAACAAATAAATATTTATATAAATGAAAAATTATGGCTGTTAATATGAAATTTTTTAAATTATAGAAAATATATAGATATAGAATAATATATGAGGAATTAAACTTCATTTAAGAGGTGATGTAGGATCACCTAACTCAATAATTACTTATTTGGGGTTGTTTTATTGAAACATGCACAATGACCACATTAACAACATTCTATTCAGTTTCAATGAATCAAATATTTATTTTTAATTTGTATGAATTTTCATTTATGAAATAGGAAATGATAAAAATGCGTTTAGAACATTAATGATTAATTTAATTCTATTTAAATGTATTTTAATTATATATTCACAACCAATGTGATATGGTGAGTCTAAAATTACCAAAAAACTACAACTTTTTCCATTTGATTACATCATTCTTGAACAAAGAATACATAATTAAATTGTATTATTTATTAAAATTATATAATAATAATTTTTTAATTCTTTGTATAACCATAAATACTATAAATTCCATTAAAGAATGATATTGGAAATAAAAAACATGTTTCTATCTAGATAACGACCCATAAATCCATTCATATCATGTTTTCCAATTTTTTATTATAAATTCAATACTTTAATGACCCTTGATATATAGTAGGATCCATTTTTAATCCATCACCTGATATTATTAAACATCACTTGGATGTATTTCACATAATACTATAAGGGAGAATATTAGTACTTATAGTGATCATGTATATAATAGCACATATGAAATATCTAAAAAATGATGGTTTACCGTATTATCACTTTTATAATAAATTAGTGATACTAAAATTGTATTATTTTACTCCCTTATTTTATTTTTTTTATTAAATATAAGTTAAACTCAAATTCAAATTTAACTTTAGAGAAAAATATGAAATTCTACCTTCAAAATACTATAACATCCTAAAGAATTTATCTAATATAGCATGTAATTATCAATTTTATTCTTTAATTCCCTATATTAATTATAAATATAATATTTTCTTCATTATCAAAAATAATATAATCAATACATGAATTATAATAAAATTATTTTTAACATATTTATAGGTGAATAAATTTATTCAAAATAATATTTTCCAGGACTTTTATAATTCATAACTAAATATAACATTGAATAAGTATATCTTAATGTTTTCATTATTATATACAAAAATTTAATATAATTTAACATATATGATCCCTAATTATCAGATATAAATACTTATGGTTCCATAAAATAGACTTCACTACTAATATCGCCATTTAAGAAGGCCTATTTAACAATAATTTAATAATTTTAATATTTTATTTCATCCACCATAGAAGGAATTTTTTTTTCTTATATTTCCCTTAAACAATAGAAAATTTCTCTTTAATATCAATATTTTCTACCAATGAATATTCTTTTCAAACAATTCTTATTTTTTTCAATTAAACATTTATTTTCTCATTAAAAATATTTCTAACAACAAAACTATGTTTAATAAAATCATTTCCATTAATCATAGGGATAATAAAAATTATTTTATTTTACTTTATTGGATCAATGTAAACATTTTTTTTCATCAACCCATTTCTTATCATCAATTATATATTTCACATATTTTGACTCAATATGATATATTCTATTTTTATTTTGACTCATTATTTTTAAATTTAAGTAATGAGATCCTATATATATAAAACTTTTCTCCTCTTATAAATTTTTAATAAGACTTGGGAGATGTTGATAATGATTTATCTCATATTACCCATTTTAGATTTAAAATTTAATGAATTATTTTCCAAAATTTTAATTTTTTAATAATGATACTCTATCTTTACAATAAATTTTTCAAATACATTTAGAAAATCGTTTTTTATATTTCAAAAAACTTATTTATAAGCATTTGAAAATGATTTAAAAAATAATAATGTTATATATTTAAATATATAAATATATATTTAAAATTATGAAACATATTTTTAAAACACATGTAAGAATTTAAATTTGAATGACACAACGATATATTATTTTTAATTTCTCAATATACTTTACACAATTTTTAAATTTTTTTATACATTTATATCCAAATAATTAAAATTATTCCAAAAATTATATCTTATTGTAGTATATTTCATATTTATTTATATGAGAATTTATATATTATTAAACAATATTTTGAATATAGATATTATTAAAAACTATTTCTCTCTAAAAAAATTATGTGACACATTTAATAAGAATTGTTATTCATATCTCAAATATATATTTATTATTCATCCCAATAAAAATATTTAATAATAAGGTATATGAGGTGGAAAAATATTTTCAAGCCCCATTCTTCTCTAGTTTATCATAAATATCACATTTTATGTAACTTATATTTTCCATTTAAATAATATTGACCAACTTACCTATTAATTTTTCATCAACCAAGTTTAAAAACCTATTTTCTATATTTTATTTTTGTTTTATAAACATAATACCTAACTTTCATGTAAACTCATAATAAATGAATTAATTTACTAATAAATATGTATTTATTTATACTTATTTTGTAAAAATATACAACAATTTATAAGTTTCTATGGATTATTTCTTCAAATATTCACTCATTCTTAACTTAAATCTTTAAATCTTTTATGAAAGTGTCATAAAATTAATTATATCTATTATTTGAATATTAAAATATTTATATAATATTTTTCTGGTGATCTTATTCAAATATTTTTTCTGTTACAATCATTTAGTTGATGAATTAAAATTATCTTCTACTATATAAAAAATAACATAAATTCAACTCTCATTTAAATTAAAAGAAATTTCACTAATATATTTCGCCTATATCAAAAATGAGATAAAAATTTTACAATAAATAATGACCATAATTATTATGAGTATAAATTCATTTAAATTATAATATAATTATAAAATATTTCAAATGGAATTATTTAACCTATAAAGAAAAAAATCAGTTTTAAAAAACATTTTTTACAATCCAATTTTAGAAGTACCCATTCTTTTGATCTTTAAGGATAAATTGTATAAATCATTAACTGAATTTATTATATATTTTTTAAAAAATATTTTTGATCTTTAGGATCATTAATCATCTAAGATGATCAAACACTATCAAGAATAAATTAATTCCCCATTAACAAGGCATTTGAGGTAACATCAACCATGATCATAACATATAATCAGTTCATTCTCTCATGACTAATTCTGTAATATATAATATTGATTAATTAACAATAATTTATAAATATTAAATGTTATTAATAGTGTCTATAATGGTAAAATAACCTAAAATATCCTATAATACTTCAAAAAAATAAGTTAAAAAATTTACCATTGTCTACCATATTAGAATTTACAATATCATTGTAAATATACAAATTTTTTAATTAAGTAAATAACTAATTATAGATTTCTTATTATTCCATAATAAATAATATTGATGTATTAAAAATTTTAACAATAAAAAAAACCATGAGAATTGAATTTCTTCTGTGAACATATAAAGATTAACAAATATTTCCCTTTTCATATATCATTTCATATTTCATTTATAATTTGTTTTTAGTGATAAAATTGTGAGAATATATTAAAATATTAATTTACATGAGAATATATTTTTAAATAATTTTTCATTTTCTATAATATTTATGAATGAATCATCAATCATAAACTTTATTAGAAAAACAATTTTGTATATTTAACTATTTAAATATTTATCTTTTATTGTCTTCAAACATATGGATTTTTCATCATTAAAATTTATTATTTTTACCATATATTAAAAAAATTGTTTATAAACCGTTTAATAATAATTGAATATACATTTTAGCTCTCAATAAATTTTAAATATATCATAATAAAATTTACAAATTATTCGAAATATTGTTTTCATTTTTTTGAAATTTATCATGAGTGAAATAATTTTTATTTAATATATATAATTTATAGTAATTTAATATAATTATTTATTTAAAATTACTCATTAAATCTAAATTTTATAGTTATTAATGTATTTATCTAATTAATTTGTCTAATATCACAACATATTTATTCTGAAAAACAACTTTCTCAAGTTTTCTTAATTTTATTTTCATTCATAATTTTTTATATTTATAGGTAGTGTTTATATGGGAAACAATTAATTGTAATTTTTTAAGATACAATACATGAAATTTTTTTATTCTTAATATTTAATCAAATAATAAATATTTCATTCCAAATTTAAAATTAATGCTATATCTTCAACACTGAAAATATTTTCATCATTCTTAATATCTTTGACACTTTATACTTCATTTTTTCCTAGAAATTTATTATCATATTTTTAAAGAATTTATTATATATTTCATTAAAAATAACATGATTTATTATTAAATCATAAATAATAATTTTCATCTCAGAGTAATATTTGGTGATTCATTCAGACTATATTCACCTTCATTCATCCTTTTGTCATTCCTTAAAAATATAATTTCTCCATTGTTAAAATATTTAAATGATAATGAATTATTACACAATAATATTACATTTATTGTGTTTTATTGATAAAATATAAGAAAATATTAAAGTTTTATAACCTATTTTAATTTTAGACTAATTGTAGGATTTTATCGTATCAACATTCACTGTTAATTTATTAATCAAATTTAATTTATTTAAATTTTATTATTTTACATTATATTTTAATTATGTTGTACTGATTATTCAAAAAGGTATTGAAATTATATTTAGATAATACAATGAAAATATATCATGATCATGATCCCCTAAAGTTGAGATCATCAAAAAAAAGTATCATATAATAATATTAATATTTTGTTTACAACTATAATGATTTTCACCAAATCCATAAACTTTTCACATCATCTGATTAAACATACTAATAATATGGTTAATAGACTCATATTTTATCATCAAAAAATAATTAGAAATAGATCAATAATTCAAAAACTATAGCATCTTTTCCTTTTTATTACCTTTATAACAATATTTTTGTATTTCCTAATTCATAATCAAGGATTCTCGTAAAACTAATTTTATAAAATTATTATTAGATAGGGAATCCAATATAGAATTATATGATATTAAAATTGTTCACACTATTCTGTTAAACATTGTGATATATTATTAATTTAATTTATAGAGGCTCAAAAATTGAAGTTTATATATATATAATATCAATACATGTTGATAAAAAAATTAAAAATGTAGTTATTCCTTATTTGCAAATTCATTTTATAATAATCTAGATCACTTTAAAGTATATCAAATTTTTTATAATATATTTCAATAAATTTTCAAAAATAAATTTATGATTAAAATTATATATATAATATTTAAATAATTTATATAAGTAGGGGGGAAAATATTAACATAACACCAATTTTGGAGCCCATGTGTTCGGATTCGTTAGGGAGGGAAGAATAAAATAAAAAAATCCACAATATTAAAAAAAATTATTATAAAACATTATTGATGATACATTGTCTTTTACTTGGGAAAGAAACATAGAAACCCTTTTATCATATTTTTTATCGTCCTATTACAAAATAAAACATGTAGTGAACATGGTAAAATTTTATAAATGAAATATAGAAAATCGAATATATTATTATTATATATTTTGAACTGAATCATTATTATTTTTTTCATCTCATAATTAAAAGTTAAAATGAATTTTTTACCTAATATATGAATCTAAATAAATATTTTGAGTACATATATGTTCTTTTAATAATGGGTTACACTTGGATATGACTTTGGAATGAATATTATATGGTTAAAATATTGGATATTGTCGAAATTTATGAATTACTCATTTAATTACTTCTTTTTTATCTTTTTTAATAAATATATAATATATTATATTATGGTTATGTAATAAATTTATATATTTGGGGTATTTGGAGTGGTAATAATCTTAATTTGTTAAATTTTATTATTACAGATAATGAGGAGTTCTAAAAATGATTTCGAGTAAGTGGTGTTTTCATATTAATTAAAAAAATTAAAATCTGTAGTTGATTTGTTTATATATAAATAGTCGATGATAAACCCTATTTCTCTCCAAAATAATTCCTGGTATTCATTTATATTTTTTAGATTCCTTTTAGTAGAATGGATATTGAAAATGAGAATAATAAAGGATTAACAGTGAAGAATGAAGGGAAATGTTCAATAATATATTATATTGGTTGAGTTATGTGACTCAAGATATTAAAATATTTTATGAATATGTAAATAATTAATGGTTATTTTTTAATATTTATAAGATAAGTATTGTTAATCATCATAATTAATATAAAATTTGAATATGGATAAAAATATTATCAATATTAACTATGTTTGAATATTCTGAAATTATTTCCCTCCCTAATTAATGAGGTTACATTGTAGAATCTTTAGGATATATTATATGATTTAATGAATTTATAATATAAGTGGTTCAATTACAAAAAATAAATAATTTTATATTTACTTTTCATATTTAATGGGTGTATTTAAACAGTATAAAATTTATGTATGATGAATTTATTCAGTTGATGTAATATATAATTACCTACATGGGGGGGATGTTCTAGATGGAATACATTTCAGTAGAATTTATAGTATTTTTATGATATTACAAAAATGTTTAGTTGAATTTCATGTGAAATAATAATGAGGTTCTATATGTTCTTATGACATACACAAGTGTAAAATTTTTATATAACCATGGTCTAAAACTGTGGCTATAGGGGCCAAAACAATTGCTATAAGTTATTAAAGTTGTTATACCTAAAATCTATATCCATGGTTCCAAGGGGATTTTTCCAGGGTTGAAACTCTAGAAAAAACAATAATAGAAATTGGTTTTTGAACAATGATAATAGCTCTTTTATTTTTCCACCATGCTATAGGGTCTATTTCCATGGTTCAAAACCATGGATATTGCCCCTAAAAACCATGGCTATAGGTGTAAAATAAATTTATCATAGAGAAATTTAGTCTCTATACATCTGTTAGCATTAAATATCAACCTTACCAATACATCACAACCAAAATAATATATATATATATATATATTGTTACTTGATTCATTAAAAAATGACAAAATAGGAAGAATATCCATAGAAATAGGTCTTCCCCCCAAATTGATTTGTGAATTTTTTCCCACACTTATATTGGAAACATATAGACATGGTGTGGAAAAACTATGGATATAACATTCAAATATATCAATTTTTCTATGAATTATATGGATATAGCCTTCAGAAAAATAACTTATAGCCATAGTTTAGAAAAATCAGGGCTATATATGAAGGATATAGCCACTATTCTATGAAAATCATTTCTATAACCTTCTGAAAATAAACCTATAGACATTCTTTCATAAAAAATGTGTCTATAAACTTTATAAGAAATCTATATCAATAGTTTCATAAAAACCATAGCTATAAGTACAAGTTATAACCATGGTTTTGGAGAAATGTGGAAATATACTTCGAATAAAATACCTACAACCAAATTTTAAGAATACTATGTCTATAGATGAAGGATAATGCCATGATTATATAAATCCCATTGCTCTATCCTTGATATAAACACCTACAACCATGGATTTGGAAATAGTGGCTATAGGTCCATGGAAATAGCCCAGTTTTTTAGTATTGGTAGTGGGTGATGTGCCACCTATTGTTCTTCCCACTATTCATATTCAATTAGAATATAATTTTTTTTAGAAACTAGTGGTATATGTAACCTTCTATATTAAACTCTAGAAATATTCCATACCCATTTAAAATATTCTCTACTATTATACATTGATATTATTTGTAATTATGAATGTAAAAGTTTGGTTTTTGGGTATAGAGTATTTATTAAAATAAAATTTTGACAATTGTGTAATTCAACTAGAAGTAAAGGAATATAGTTTATAATTTAGAGGATCACAACATAGTTGTAATAGTTATGGAGTTTTTTATCTCATTAGGACCTCTATTGATGATACTCTCTTTAGAGGATGATGTAGTTTCAATATTACAAATAATATTTGTGATCCACTAGGAATTTTATAATTTAATTGTACTTCTAAGTGTTCGTATGGTATTAGATTGAGATCCAATTTGACTTACCAATTTGGGGTAACTATAATATATAATATATATAGTGATGATGGATCTTAACCTAGGGCTTGTGAAGTGTATAAAATGGTTTTATGTTTAATGGGATATGATTATGATGTGTTTTGTGTGTATTATATTTTTTGTTATTTTAATTTATATATATAATATTATAGTATTTTCTATATGTCCTTATTTTGATATCTTGATTAAGTATCAAATCTTTGATAGAATTACTTCCCACCACTACATTATAAAGGCGTAGATATTGTGATGATGTTAGGTAGATGAATTTTTTTATGTGTTTTTGGTGATTATGGTTTAGAAATTGGATGAGTGACACTGGGACTGATAGTAATATGTTGGTTGGGTATTATCCTAAAACCGACTTATTAATAAATTTTTGGAATGAATTATATTATTTATATCCATAATTTGATTTATTGGGTATGTTTTATATTATTGAAGATAACAGGACTCTAACTACTGAGGCTCCTTGTCAGTCAATGGTATTTTGAGAGTGTCACCCCAAGGTCACATACAATAAGATTGGGGTTGGAGACTAGTATTGAGTAACAATATCTCATAATATGGGAGGCCTTATCCTATAATATCCTATAAAAAATATAAACCTCCAATACATAAAATAAACAAAAATAATTTTAGGATTAATGTATATTTAGTCAACTAAATTTTATTCAATACATATATAAGAAATAATTAATATATACACACTACAAGGTATGTATAATGGAAATGGAACATCAAAAACCAATATATAAAATATTTTTTATAATATACTAAATGATGTATTTGCTCATGGATCAAACTCTAACCATTGTACTCTCAATCATCATAATAGACCATCACGGTCCATAACTTGTCTCTAAGAAGCACATGGCATCATATCTAAATAATACATCACAGATACATGTTTTTCTAGCTCATCTACAATCCTATGCATCGTTTTTATAGACACATAAAATCTGGGGACAAAATTTATTAATGGGTGAGTATAATAATTACCAATATAAAAACCTAAAACCATAAAGGAAACAAAAATAAATAAGTCAATTTAACTCTGGGTAGGTGAGGTGTCTTTTAAGAAATAATTTTGGATGAACAAGAACACCAAGATTTCTATAAACTAAAAATAATAAAATTTAATAGGATAAATGAAATTGAAGAATAATATGGATATTCTATGTATAAATAATATTAAAGGATAAAAACAATTCCTAACAAGAATTTTCCAAACCTCTTTAGTCACACCACATGAAAAACCAATGAATAATAGGATACTAAAGATACCAAAAAATAGAAGTTCATCACTAACAGTTTACCAAATATGAAAGTATACCACGAGGGTGATGAAGAATAAAACATTTTAGAGATTTTTATAATGTAATGAAATCCAATGAACATGCTTCCACTCCAATTCTTGAAGGGGAGGTCTCTAATTTCTAAATAGTATTCAACAGACGAGGGGGACCGTATCTTATAGTCTACCCAGACCACATCAACTATCGGACCTCTAATATTAAACTAATAAATAAAACAAATTACCAATCCAAAAAATAGCGTGTGGGGGGGGGGGGTCGATCGAAGTGTAACTGATGGATATACAATGTATTGGATGATTACAACAACGATGGAGGACCACTACCCCAAAATTATCTATTAAATAAAAGGATAAAAACTACACAGATAGAGGTCTCATGTCCCATGTTTGTATGAGGGGATATTATCCATTTCTATATAAATTACATGGGTCCCATGCATCACTATAAGACACCTAAATTGAAAGAATACAGATCAAAATATCACTCTTAAGATTAAAATTGACCCTCATTGTTAATCATAGCAAGATAAATCACAAATATACTTATCATTCCATTCAGATGGCATGGATGGGAAAATAGACTACACCAATGTTATCTACATGAAACATAATATAGATAGGCTATCAAATTTATTAAATTAGACTCCTAGTGAAAAATATTAATTGTATTGCATCATAAATGAGTGGTGGAATGTTATAGGACCCAAGGCCCACACAATGAGTTGGATATAAGTTCCACACATTGTTCATGAATCTTATGTCTTGATATTTTGATCATGATGTTGTAGAATTATTTAACTCTTAGTATATCAATTAAAAGTAACAACAATGATGGGATTTAATAATAATAAAAATGTTATTCTTATCATTATAATTATTATTATCATCATCATTATTATATTCTAATATTTTTACCATATATATAAGGTTTGATCAAAGAACCCTCCATCTTAGTAGTAAAACTCACATTTCATTTATGACTTTACTTTTAATTTAATAATAATACTTATTATTTTATTTTATTTTCTAATTTTTTTCTCTGATTTTAAACATAGAATTTACCCCTGGATATGCCGTGAAACCCATTGATTGAATGCTAACCACATAGATCCCATGAATCTCTTCTTTCGCAACCACATTACCCTAACACTCCATCATATTGGTGAACATTAAATGCTAGAACCTAAAAAAATTTCCCTATATCAATGCCTGAATTCCCATATAAATATCTCCACTGTATGGGAAAAACCAAACAAGATCATTTTTTCATCATCAAAACTCAATATCAATGAAAATTTATAAATTCAAAAAAAAAATTATTGGATGGAAGCTAGTGGGAATCACAACACCCGATATGAATGAAAATAAAAATATACTGAGAAACAAAGAAATTTTTTTATTGAAGAGCTCAAGGAATGTGGGAAAATATCATGTGAGGATGTTTTAAAAATATTATATAAATTTAAACATCCCATTGAACAACCACTAGAGATTGAATAACAATTTCAATATAATAGAAATAAATGAATAAATTTATCTATGAAATGTTTCAATAATTATTTAAATTATAATTTATAAAATAATTATCATTTGAATAAATTATACATATAAAATATTTTATTTTTATTTAATTTATCCAAGTTACAAATAAATTCTATATTCTCACCATATAAATTGAATTGTTTATCTTGAAAATATTAATAATGAAAAAGGTAGATTAAAAACTAATATAGATAATATCCTATAGTGAATTACGGATTCCTTAATCCATGATTGGTTTCATGATTATATTTGTCATTAAAATGTGATGTGATCATCAAAATTACCATGATACAATTGTTCAATTTATAGTTCCATTAGTTCTTATTGATCTTTTTTGCCCATCGGCTCTCTCCATATATTAATATCTACAGTTATGGTTATAGAATCTTCATATAGTGAGAGATATTAGAGATTACCTAATACAGTATATTCATTCCCTAATAAATAAATCAATTTTTTAGTTACCATAAATTATGTAAATTAGTTCATTTATCCAACCAAGAAGAAAAACACCAATTTGTTCTCATGTAAACCCGTATTATACCATACCTTGTATAAAACTCATATTCCAGTATCAAACACAGTTTTAATATTCCATTCTTTTAGCTCATTTAAGTAATAAATTAATTTCCTTAGAAAACACCAATGTGGTTAAAAATAAATAATTTTATTATTAATATATTAATATTAAGGCCACACAGTGCTCTTAAATCCATGAAGTCTTAGATTGGGACTGAATACTATTCCCCATAGTTATTAGAATAACCAAATCTATTTTATAATGTCTACTACTAGGGTAAATTTATTATTTTATCCATAGAGAAGTCCTAAAACATGAAACTCAAAAGCATACTATGTTTCATTTAAGAATTTTTTTATTTATAAACTCCCCCCATAAATCATTTTCTTACCCAAAATTGAAATAAACTAAAATTGGAAATCCTATAAAACATTCTCATATAGAAAATGACCCACCATCACTTGGACATTAATTTTTTAAAGGATTGAGATATAAATAAACTCAGAACACAATGGGATATGAAGGGATAATCCCCATCAATCAAAAAAAGTATTATCTCTAGAAATCGTGATGAATGAATGAAGTGGAAATAAACATATTCATTTTTCAATTCTTTGAAAGACTCAAAATCATATACCATTCTCATTAAATTGTCCCCCAAAACATGGAAAGAGATACAACCATTAACCATCAACACCCATGAAAAAATGATTTGTCAATAATGTGGTCAATTGATGGAGAAATTCTCTCCCCATATTCAAATTGAATTATAAATGGTCATTGTTTAAAGTAAAACCATCCAAATTCCCCATAGCAAATAGAACATAAAAAATATCCATATTGACATAGGACAGGTTACAATGCTGGGATGTATTTTAGTCCAATATTATCATCTTTGAAATATCATTATAAAATGGGCCATGTGCTGATTTCTTGATCATGAAATAAATAAAATGTATTAATTTTTCAATAAATTGTACATTAATGGAAATTATCCATTCCCAAATGATCCCAAGTAGGATTTACAATCATTATTGTAGAAAGATTTGTTGTCTTTCATCACTCTTCCATGAAAGTTATCAACAAGAAGAACATGCACCACACTAACCTCACTAAACTACTCAACATCACCCCACAACCCTTTTGGTGGCCTAATTCTCTATAATCCAATATATATAGTTTCATACATTCAGATGAATCGGCTCTCTTATCTCTAGACAATAAGATAACACTAGCAGGAGGAACAAAAGGTAAAAAATGTTTGGAAAACCACTTCTTCTAAAATATAGAATTAGTGTTAATGTGGTTGGAATTCCAAAAAATACTCATATGACATACCTCATTTAGGTTAATTTTCCACTATGTTAGTCCCCTCTCTAAATTTATATCTTTATATTATCCATTAATGCCAGGGAAAAGCGACTATCAACTTGATAATGCATTGGAATCCCTACCCATCATTAAAAAACTTATGGTACATCACTTGAGAACATCCAATTACACATCACCACAAGGTCAAAATTTCCTCCATGATATTCTATAACATAATAAAAAGGTTTTTGGTATCCTCTCCTCGATCAATAAAGAGATATACCTCCATATCCATGCTAGAAATGACATTCATAAACCCAGATACTCAACAAACTTCTCCATCATTCTTGAATAGATTTAATTTCTATAATCATAAACAAATACCCCTCTACTATATTACTCTAATATCACCAACTACTATGGATTGAAAATAAATAATAATTACTTTAAAAAAAATCTGAATTCCATACAATGAGAGTTAACAACACAATATGAACTATCATGGAATGGAATGGAAAATTCCATTTTCTATATAATTGGATCATCCAAAATCTAATTTCGTGATAGGTTTGGTCCACATGACTATAATCAAAACATGGGAACTAATTATCCCACTCACTAAAAATAAAATATCATCATCCAAATGTATGATAATTCTGGAATCAATCTTTTGAAAAAGTTTAACCCTGGGTTACCCTTTAAAATCATCCTTTAATTCCTTCACACTTATATATAGTGAAATATAATATACAAACATTGAATGAAAATATATGATAACTACCGTCATGGTAGTTGATATTAAATATGAATGGGCTTGACCTCTTTTCCACAACAGAAGGGGTCTCACTTACTATTGAAGAAAGGATCCACCTTATCAACCCAATCACCAATCACCTCAAGACAGTGGAAAAGTATTACCAGGAATTTTTGAGGTGGGTACTACTAAACCTATTCATTTTCCCGAAAAACTATAGGAAAATACCAATTTATCTAATAAGGATATAATCAACTCACCATAATTGGTGAGTTCATTAAGTTCACCATCGAAGGAAACTCTCAGGAACTATAGCGTATAGATAAGGGTTGTGATGAATTCTCATAGACCCAACATAAGGATAAGTATTTTTTTCTTATTAAAATGTTAAAAAGTGAGAGGATTCATGAAAAATGGAATTGAAATAATAATATAATATACTCCCACCTATTCTTGATAATAAACATTTAATGAACACATCAACTCACAACTCTAACTAAATCACTATATTCCTAATAGGACCTTGATTAATTTTTTTCTAATGAAAACACAACCACATCTTGATAAAACGTCCTCCCATGGTCTTATCATGAACTGATGATCTCTAAAAATTACACTATGAAAATATATATAGCTAAAAACTTATAAATTTCATGATCATTGATGAACACTCGTTCATGGTCGCACTGACCTCTATAGGGTTCAACATCCATACAAAAAATAATCATTTCGGAATAAATCTCATAACATGAATTTACAGAAGATTTTATAATTTAAAATAGAAAATTTACTATTATTACTTATTAGAATATCAATACAAGAAATGTTATTTGTTAAGTAAAAATCATGATACATATGGAAATATAAGTCTCATACATTTTTCAAATATCTATCACTCTTGCATCACAGTCCTTGGAAATCTATGAGACATCTACCACCATAGCTAACAAAAAATATACAATATATGGGTAGTCTCATAAAACTCATTGTGAATTATCATCCACTCCATAGGAAGGATTTACATTATGTATGATGGGGACAGAAACCTCCTAAGTTCTTAGGGTAGTAATTTATCTCAATTTGGACTCAAAAAAAATGCCTAATCACTCAACAATTGATGTAGTGAGGCCCAAATACAAGCAAAGGGTCACCAAGACCTGGCCCATATACACATGATGATGATAAGTGGGTAGCACCCTAAATTAAATTAGGTGAACACATATGAAATCAATAATATGTGGATGAGATAAAACATGAGGGATCTAGGAAAATATTATCCATGAATAATATAATTAATTTTAAAACTTACATATTCCCCAAAACCAATGTGTTAGTGATTTAGGTCGACTATCATGTTATTTGTGTCTTGTTGAAAGGATACATTGATTACCAGACCTATGATGGTCTCCACGGTCAGATAACCATACTCAATGTTCCTTTTACATAATGTTTTTAATTCCAAAAAATAGTACTCAAATGGATAATAATTGAAAACTATTTTAAAAGTAAAACCCTCTTTTATACCACTCTGACATGATGCAACTCACTAAGGCCACTCCTTGGTTAGTAGAACTAGGTAGGTATACCTCACAATATGGGAGACATTTTTTTAATATATATATATATATATATACATTTAGTGAAAAAATAGACAAACATTCTAGCCAGATGAATAGATATATAGAAAAATAAACTATACACAACACTTTGATGATTTATCAAGCATAAATACATCCCACAAGGTATTTAAAAGGGTTAAATCATCTTAAAGGATTCTTGAAATCTAATTATATTGAACATTCTAAAAATAACATGAATTCATGGAAAATTGTCTAACTATAGTGTTTTCTAACACTGTTATGAATCATTATGTTCCATAATTCATCTTATAGTAGTATTAAGCATCAAATCTGAACATTCCATACCAGCTCTAGGTATTTCAATCTCATATACCAACCCATGTGATGTATGTGGATACACATCATGTGTGTGAATAAGGACTATGCATGGGTGTGTATAAAGTCACCCAACATATTACCGTTACACAACAAAGGTGACCCACTGCATTAATTCAACTTAAATCTTGGTACATGATGTGACGTGAAGGATGATATAGGGTAATAACTAGAATAAATATTTTCATAAATGCTCTTATAACTAAAGATCAATAGAATAAATTACATTGAAGAAAATTTAGACAATACTCTATAATAATAAAACTAAAGGACATAATAATGGTACGAATCTTCACTAATATAACCCATGACAATCATACCATATCATTAAATTGAGAATCTCATAGAACTAAGGAGACCATAAATCGTGAAGATGATTCCTAGACATTTAATGTATATCAAGGGAAACCCATGAGGTGATAATGAATCACAAATCCAATAGAATCTTGTACATTAATTTCTTCCAATAGTCACACCACCACCATAATCCATAAATGGGGGAACACTCATCACTATAACATAATCAATAAATGGGATTGAACTACATCATCTAGTCTATTAATAACTTACAATCAATCCATGTAGCCTATATTAAATAGTGATGGGGGTCCACACCTTTCAGTTGGACTCATAATATTAAAGAGGCAATTGCCATAGATAAATGGTATATACCCTTCTCCGTATCTCAAAGAGGAGAATGATGACTCTATAGATATAGGAACCATGTATCAGGTGTGTATGGATGTATCTTTACACTATCTATATAATGAAATTTTGGAAATTGTGCCTCATTATATAATAGATTAGTTATGGTGATACTGAAACCAATATCACCCAAAATATCACAACCAAACCTCATTGTTTTCGACTCTTTCATCGGGGCATGCACATCCATATGTGGAGGACACACAACTGTTTCCCCGCATTCCCGCTTTCCAATGGCGGGCAACATCTGTTCCTTATTCAGGGACATTTTCTCCTTGATCGAAACGGGATGATGGGATGTCAGTTCTTCTTTACGTGGATTCATCCTCGGAACTCATTACCTAGTATGGGTCTCCCTTAAAGATTAAGTCATGGTTTTTTAATCTCATTCCTGGTGCCATATCTTTGGGAAAACTGATTAATTACACTACTTGCATTAGGACATTCCATTGCATATAGACATGGTAGCAACCTTTGGTTGGAGTAGATGGAAACATCAGGCATGTCGGGGCATCTCTGGATGCATAGACATTGGGAAACATGTATTCTTCATCAAAAGTGGGATTTTCATGGGTTCCAAACATGAGACATCCCACATCGAAAGCGGGGAATCATATGCCACGGGCATGTATCTGAGGTTTTCCCTAGCTTCCTATGTTTAACACAAGGTATGCCGCATGTTTAAGGTCTACGAAAGATGGTTACACCAAAGGTGCATCTTCCGAGGTTTTCCTCAAGCATATCATGTTTAACTCGAGGTAAGATGTGAGTTTATCATCTTTCAGAGATGAAATGAGGGTGATCAGAACATCTCATAGGGATGGGTCAGATTAGTACATCCCTAGGAGGGAGATCCAAGAGTGTTTACCAGGTAGATGAGTCAGAACACTCCACAAGAGAAGTCCCCAGATGGTTTGTCCCATAAAGGGAAGATGTCACACCGTGAAGGCTGATCCAGTCAACACTGAGGGAAGATCAGGGAGAGTGAACCCCAGAATGGCGGAACACCAATGTTTAACATTAGCTGGGATTGAACCTCATGGTGGTTTCCTATATACATTGTGTAGACATCATGGATCAAAACCCATGTAGCTTGAATGGGTGATAAATTAGGGTGTACATAAAGGAAAAAAACCTGAATACATACTAGGGATTATGCGTGGATAGAGGCCCAGGTACTACTTAGAGCAATGAGGTAGTGGGTGACATGATCCCACCGGGATGTGGCAGCCCGGGTAAAAATCAGGATGGATGATGGAGAGTTGAATGAAGTGGATGGATAATGTGATGAAATGTCATGAGGATGACGGTGATGTTGGGATTGAGCTTTCAGGATAATTCCTACATATCCCCATGGTATGTAATCAATGTCCGTGTAGTTTAGTGGGATGATGGGACACCTGAGGAGGCGACCCTTGAGAATGGACGCATGTATGCGATCTGGGGGAAATAGAACCTCCAAGTTGGGGTATGATCTTCTTAGAACACATAGGATCGAGGGTTATATATGGATGAGTCATGAGTGATGGGCATGAACCTTTGGGAGGCTTCCTACGTATCCTCATAGTAGGGAATCAAATTCCATGTAGTTCATCTAAAGATGACTAGCCATCAATTGGGGACATCAACGGTTTACTGTCGATTGGGGGACTTCAACGTCTTATCGTAAATTGGGGGGGAATAAAAATCTTACCACAGAATGGGGTTGACGATGGATTACTTCATAATGGGGTTGACAATAGCTTACTACTGAAAGGGGTTGACAACAGCTTACCGCATAATGAGGGACAATTTACTGTCATGTGGGGCAAAGGTGGACCAACGTGAAGGGGGGGGGGGTCGGAACCAATAGGGTGTTGGTCTTGAACCTCAGAGAGGCTTCCAACGTTTAATTCCATCGTAGGGATCACAGTTCACGTAGTTCCAGTTAGGTTTTATAAACCTACGTGAAGATGGTTGAGGCCAATGGATGGTGGGCTTAAACCTCATGCCAGATTCCTACATACCTTTCCTTGGCAAGGATCAAAGACCATGTATTTCAAAAGAAGTGGGAACCGACAAGAAGGGGGGTCGGAACTGATGGATGGTGGGCCTGAACCACTAGGAGGCTTCCTACGTACCTTTCCTTGGTAAGGATCAAAGACCACGTAGTTCAAAAGGAGTGGGAACCAACATGAAGGGGGGGGGTCAAAACTGATGGATGGTGGGCTTTAACCTTATGCGGGCTTCATACGTACCTTGCCATGGCAAGGATCAAATACCACATTGTTCAAAAGGAGTGGGATCTAACGTGAAGGGGGGTCGAAACTGATGGATGGTGGGCTTGAACCTCATGGTGGCTTCCTACGTACCTTGCATTGACAAGGATCAGAGACCACATAGTTCAGGTTGGTTTTTGGGGCTTACACTCTAGACTGCCCATAGTGGATGTAAGGGTCGATGTCTACTCTAAACCCACATGATTCCTACTAAGTTTGAGAAACAAGAGGTAGTAATAACCTGAAAATCACAACTCAAAGGTGCGTCTATGTAGGGCGATGAGTGGGGATTACACAAGGATGCTTCCCAGGTGCCTTTAAGGTGAAGCAATGGTGGATGGGGATTATGCAAGGAAGTTTCCTAGGTGCCGCTATGGAGCAACAATTGAGGATGGGGATTACACAAGGAAGCTACCCAGGTGCCACTATGGAGCGACAATGGTAGTTGGGGCTTACGCAAGGAATCTTCCCATGTACCACTATGGAGCGTCAATGATGGATGGGGCTTACGCAAGGAAGTTGCTCGTGTGCCACTATGGGGAGACAATGGTGAATGGGGCTTACACAAAGAAGCTGCTCATGTGTCGCTATGGAGTGGCAATGATGGATGGGGCTTACAAAAGGAATCTTCCCATAAATCCTTCCTCATGTCTATCCATAAGGGCATCCCAACTCACTGGTGGGTTGAGGCCTTCACCTATGTGCTATTACACAAGAGGGATAATGCCAATTGCATTGGAATCAATCCAAACAAAGTGAGGTGAAATGTGTGAATCACATGCCTGACATTTAGAATGTATTGAGGGTGGCATGGCAATGAGGGATTACTGTTTACCATGTTCGAAACATAGCATCCATATTGCGTTATCCTGAAATAGGTACAATGAAATGAGTGTCGACTGCTGACTGTGTTTGAAACATAAAACCTCACTCGAAGTGTTGTCCAAAGTCGTATGGGATGTTGGCCCTTGACGGTAGTTGAGCCGATGCGGCATGGGACCAGGCCGTTAGAGGTCCCTTAATACATGGAATTGGATGAAGATCTGAATGAACGACACACAAAAAGTTCATTTGGAATATAGGGTTTACTATAATTTATAATTTTCTATATTGGACTATTGGACTCTCATGGTTGTAGCATAAGACATCTCTTGTTTGGAGCAAGATGCATACTATGTTTGGAACATAAAGTTTACTACTGATTAATGTCATGTATAAAAGACTGTTAGGTATAAGGTGCCTAGAAATGGCTGGTGTTGGGACTTACACTAGGGTGTCCCTTTCTGGTTCATCATTACATAGGAGTCAAGTTATGGGGTTCAGATTATTCGCTTGAGGAATGGTTCAACTCAAGGTACTCGAGGGGGGAATTGATGATGAGAATATCAACTCACAACATACGAAATGGACTAAGAGAAATATGCTGACTCAAGGTGTTTCATGGTGTGAGGAGGAGTATCTCAAATCATGGTATCCCATAGTTGGAAGGTGGTTGCGCATAAGGGCACAATTTAAATAGCCGACATGCCGACCTGAAAAGTTTGCGGTGCGACTCTCCATTTTTTATGGGGGTTAGTGACGGTAGAAAAGGGACCATATTGGACTGTAAAGGATAGGTCTTCGTGAAGTAGCATCATAGTGAAAAGGGGCTCGTGGTTCATGGGGTCTCACGGAGCAGATTTTCAATGGAAAGGTGCTCATAGAGCATGGACTTGCGGATTAGTTTCATGAAGGAAAGCTACTCGTGGAGCATGGACTCACGGAGCAAATTCGTCAAGGATGCTCCTCACAGAGCATAGACTCATGGAGAAACATCGCAAATGATGCTCCTCACAGAGCATGGACTCAGGGAGTATGGAATCAATGAGAATGTTTGTGAAGGAATCTACTCCTGGAGCATGGAATCATGGATCCACTTCGCGAAGGAAAGAAGAGCTCCGTGAAATGGGAGATTGGCTTCCCAAGTGGCAGAGTGGTCGTCACACAAAGGGGGGTGAGCTAGGTATTTATAGGGGGAGGTTTCGTGAAGAAGAGCCTACTCGGTGTGAATATAGAGGTAGCTCCGCGGCGGGTTCACGTACGTTATAGGGGTTCATGGAGTATCCTGGCTCCTTGCTCCGTAGAAGATAGCGAATGTCAAAGTGGTTCTTGGAGAATCCCTCTTCCTAGCTCCACGGTGGGTTTGCATACGTCAAAGGGGTTCTCGGAGCTTCCCACATCCTTGTTCCATGGAGGCTTCGTAAAGGAGGAGCTTTGAGCGGATGTCGGGCTCTAGGGGATCCATTCAAGTTCCTTCACTCTGTGATCGCATAAGGAGTTTCATGAATGGGCTCCACAAACTAGTTTTCTCGCCCAATTTCAAATGCCCATAACCCCTAATCTGTATCTCCGTTCGGGCTCAACGACCAATCAAATCGAATCATATGGAACGGGATATTCTCTTGGATCATTTATGGGTGTGTTTGAAAAAAATTTGGGATACGTTTTTTGCTGTCAACATTCATTATTATCAAATATATGAAATAATAATTCTTTATATATCAACAAGTAAACAACCTAAAATGGATCAATGGAACATTTCGTTATAATCTATGATAAAAAATGCAAAGGATTGGCCTCAAATGTTCCATATGATAGAATTATGTTCAACATATTGGTCTCAAATGTTCAATATTATTTTATTGTGGTGATTTCATAGACTGATCATTAATTAAAACTTTATATTTATTATTACAACTAGGATTATATTTAATAAAAGTTATAATAATTATCTAAAATGATCTGATATATTTTATGATCACCCAACCCATGTACCTAATTTTGTTATGTAAAATAGGGAATACAATATAAAATACCAACATATCTACATTATAGATATTGTATGTGATCCATAATAAACTAGTGATTTTGTAATATTATTTTCCCTATAAAAAATTCAATGATCATTGACTAAAAAAACAAGAAGACTGTTCAATGGTAGTCATCATAATTAAGATTACTTCTGTAATAAAAAATGGATGCAAACGTGAATCCTTCTATCGTCAAAGTGATGCATTCTATTACAATAAAAAAATTTCACCCACATTGTATGATTATTTAAAAGACACAACAAAAAATATACATCATTTAAAATATATAGAAAATCACAAATACTGATCAAAACTATATCATATCACTGAATACAAGAATAATACAATTCATGGTGAGCATATTATTATAGTAAAATCATCTAGAAGAATTGGTTTTTAGTTCAATGTAATAAGGTCCACATCCACTACTATTACAATTTAAATCTATAAAAACCTCTAGAATAACTTTCCAAAATATTTATACATTGATAATAGCTATCATCCATTTCAAAATCTCACATTAGAAGCTAAAAACAATATGAACACGGGGGAATCCCATAAATCCAAATCATAGTAAATTTGAAAACCATCACTTAAAAAAACTAAAAAAAACATTAAAAAAGGTTGTTTGATGCATTATCATTACATGAAATTTTTCTACCCATCCAAAGGAATTTTTTTACTTATTTAAAATAAAAATACATAGACCATGGTAGTATCAAATAATAAATACTCCAAAAAATGTAGTGTCCAAAATTGTTAGTAAACATAATATAACATAACAAGACAATAAAAATATTCAAAAATTAGTCATAATAAAATTCCAATTCTTTTAAATATATCATAAATATATATATAGACAAATGATATAAAAATATTATACAAAAGTAAGATACATTGAAAGGAAGACTATACCAATTATCATAGGCTAGGTGTTATTGAAGTTCAATCCTAAAAATCATCTACATACATTCTTTTAAATATGGATCTTGTATTGGAAACCAAGGATTCACAACCGGGTCCCCTATCAGAGAAGCTTGTAAAAAACAAAGAAAACTATTCCCAAGGATGTGGTATATTATCAAAATTGGGATTAAAATAAAATTAAAATTCATCTCTATCAAATATATTCTCTAAAAATATGGTAATTAAGAAAATTTATATCCCCATTTTGATATCCATTATAATTCTAAAACTTCTATTCCTTAACGAAGGGTTATATTTCGTTCTTGATTCCTTCCTTGAAAGAAATATTTTGATTCGTAAGCTTAAAAAAATCTTAAGTTCCCTCTTATTTAGATGATTATATAATATCCTCAAAAACCATAGGTTGAGGATGAATATATTCTATAAAATTATTTATAATCTAAATGAGGTGTCTCAACACATGGTTGTAATGGGATATGTGCAACTATAATAACTTCTAATTAGTTAACTATTCGTATCTTGAATGTTTTCTAATAGGGTTTATTAAAAGAACAATAAACACCTAAAGACCCCACATCCGTAGTAATATATGTATCTATGGAACTTAAATATAAAGGTGGGTGGTCATTGATGATTCTAACCAGTGATGATTGGGAAGTCAAATTCATCGAGAGGGTGGGTGGCAGGCTCATCACATATTATTGGGGGGAATTATTTTTTACATTAGGACTTTATTATATATTTAGGTATATCTATAAATCTTTTCCAAATTCTAGTATGATATCAGCTACCCTAACACTAGTAATCAGTTGTTAGCATATTTCAATGTGAATTTTTGTATATATCAATGGAATCCCATTTATGTGATCATATATATATACATTAGAAGTTATCTTTTAACGATTCAATTTATATGTATAATAGTTTGTACATATTTATCTTATTATTACTTATAAATGGAGATTTAAAGGTTACTACATATTAAAACCAAATAACATGTCATGATAGAGTTTATAAATATCTACAAAGGTGGTGGATATTTTTTGGTGTTGGGATGAGACCCATGAGGTGGATTCTTGCATATCATTTTGAAAGGAATCAAAACCCCCACAATTCATTTACACTTTATTGGGCACATCATTACTATTATGGTCATGTGAAAAAGATCAATCCATGTAGTTTAAATTTTTTCATTAATAACATATATGTGAATGCTACCTTGAATTGGTTAATGTTGGACTTATAAATTACCATTCCATTACATTATACCTAATAGGGAATATGTCCCAATGAGGATGGGTTTGTCTCACATGTAATATGCCCATATGAAGATAGGTCTCACTAGTAAGATGGCCGGATGGGAATAATGTGTTGCTACTCTGAGGGGATATGGCCCTCCAGGCAGGGGCATGATTTTATCATTATTATTGAATTATAGACGGTTGATCCAAATGAAATATGTTCTTAAAAGATGTGGAGAGAATCTTGAGTATGTTGTCCTTGAACCATATTATTACTAATTATGCCTTATTAAACCCATAATTACCTTATTTATTACAAGGGTTGTGCCTTATTACAGTTTTATGAACATTTTGATTTATTGATTAAGAGAATAAGGAAAAAAATTACATTAATTGGATAAAAATCTCACACAATAATCATTTTTCTCAAAAAACTAGATCTAAATGTTTTCACCCTTATATCATTCAAGACAGATTTTATTCATTAAATATGAGTCACAATATAAGAAATAAATACCTTGATAAAATATATATTAATCCTTAGATCTTATGAAAAACAATTTAGAACATGTGACTAGAGAAAAAATCTAAGTAATGGATCTGAAGATAATGTAATCTCTTAGTCTAGTGAAAAACAAAAAATTCCCATGAGGGTGTTTACATTTATTAGAAAAAAAATTTGAGCACATTAAAAATAATTACAAAAGGTAAAATAAATATATAATAAAATAAAACCCTCTAATCCAAGTATTAATAATATAAAATACACAAAGGAATCCTCAGGATCATGGGTGCTCATCAAAAAAATTCATTGAAAAACAAATATTTTACAGTTAGAAGATAATTACATTTTCTTACCACATGAAATCAATATATTTACATTAAGAAAAAAAATTTCAACAATAATATAAATGTATTAAATTTTTGTATACATAACTCATTTTCACTAATTTATTATCCATTTCAAATTAACCAAATCCTAGTTGATTCTATAGAATTAACCTATCTAGTTATGTCTCCCATTTTCTCCTTCAAGGACAATTAATTTACCAATATATTATAGAGTTATATCTAGCTCACCCAACATCATGATAAATATATGGATCAACCTTAATTATATATATATATATATATATCTAAAGTACTATATCATTATTAAAATATTTATAATATTTTAAATTTACAAAATAAAATCCTTGTAAAACTCATTTGAACCAATTAAAAAACACTTTCAATTTGATCATAATCATAAGGAGAATATAATTTTTCATTTAATAATCCTACAAATATGAAAATAAATGAAAATTAAGAAAAAAATATTATTCAAAAAACAATTTAACATGTAGATTAATTCTGAAAATGAATCCAGAATAGGATGAAAAGAAAACGAGTTCAATCTGTATATGTTTAAAAATAGTATTTTTCACAGGTACAAAAGTTCAAAAGACCTATGGACTAAAATTTTAGAATATTTATAAAACCATTAAAAATAAAGTAATAACTAATTTAAAATTAATATTTAAAATATATTTATATATACAAGAACATTCATTAAAAAATTTGATGAAAATAGATATGGAGGATAAATATTTGAATAGAATATAGTCAAAAATGTTTTTATAGATAAATATCTAACCATTAGTTCTCTCTAGATTTGTAGGTGGTATAACTCATGTATAATAAACTTATACTAGTTTTCTAATTTCTTGATGATGAATTTCAGGTTAATTTAATTACTATTATTCCTTTCATTTCATGTATTACTTTGTTTTATTTCATTTCAAAAATGGACATGTTCACATTGGATGTTTTGGGGTAGTTCAGTTTATAACCACAAAACCACATTAGTTCATTGATCGGGGAATAAGGGGTAATAATTCCATTAATTTAAGAATATTATAAATTTAATATTTTTCATATATATAAATTATATAATCCTTATAAACCTACCTTGTAAAGTGTCTTTGATAAATGAACCACATTGTTTCATGGAGATTGTAGTTCATACATCCACATGAACTATGTTTTCATTTTAATAACAGGTGGAAAATAAATAAATTGGATAATATTTTTAATTTATAGAAATATAAATATGTTATATATTTAATATTTATTTATTAGTCACATAATTATATCCATCCATATATGGTAAAACTGAATAATGAATCATATCACTTTGTGGAGGTTGTATTCAACATGAGCACTTGAGCATCATTGTCAATTTCCAATTGATATAAGTGGTCAGAAGTAAATAAATATTTTATTATTTTTATCATATGTATGTTATAAATATCATAAATATTTATTTTACTATCATTTTTAACAATTATTTGATCTGATGATGAAAAATGAAACACATCACATCGTGTTGGTGGTAGTCCACACGTACACATGAGAGATGTTTTGATTTCACAAATGATAAAAGAGGAGATGGAAATGGGTTTGTAAATTAATTATGATAATGAAATAGTACATGGAATATATTGGTTTTATTATTTCAGTATTTATAATGAATATTTTAAGGAATTATGGGAGTAAATAATCATGAAAAGTACCGATTTAGAACTATACTTTCTCCTTGGATATCTAACTTTAGATTAAACCTTATGACTTCTAGGATTTCTCATTTGACAAGACTAGTACTAATAGTAAGTGGGGAGGTATTTTTAGAATAGTTTTATTATTGGGAATTTTAAAACTACAATACTCAAAATATGCGAGGAAGGTGGGAGAGGTAGTGGCCATTTATAAGTGATGGGAGTGGTGCCCATGTAATATTTATAAAATTTGAAATATTATAATGTATTAATAATGGGAAAGTGGATAAAAAACTAACTATTTTATAATCTATATTTATAAGGGTTGAAAATAAATTTTCCAATATTACATAATATAACATTTTATGTCCTTATATCTTAGTTTTTACATTAAGAAACCGAAATTACCATTTACCATTTACCATTTTGTCCCATTTTTTACGTGGATACAATTCATAATGAATAAAATAAAATTGAACTCATTAAAAAATTTAAAAAAATTGATTCCAAATATATAATCCATTTTTTATGATTCAATTTTTTGAAGTGGAATAAATTTCTTTCAATATAATTATGCAAAATAAAACAAAAAATAATTAATAGAAAATGTCTTTTTGAGGCATAAAAAAAACTTATACAGAAATAAAATATAATTTGGTTTCATATGGACCTATTTATATTATTTGATCACAAATTTATCATAATGATACTTTTTATGTACTTTTAAAATAAAATTATGTTGGTTTTCAAAAATCATCATTTTTCACTAATCACACAAAAGTCAATCTTTTCTAAAAATCCCAAAAATTCAACATAAGAAATATTTTGTAATTTTTAAAAAAATGAATTCATTTGTATCAAATAAAATTTCTCACATCATGAAATTTATATTTTGAATAAAAACTCTTAATTCATGGGAAAACAATATAGTTAAATAAAACTATTCCCTTTTCGTCAGATTTTTTTATAATGTTATTTTTAAAAAAATGTTGAATATAAATAAATAAAATGAATAATTAAAAATCACAATATTGACAGATTTTTTGGATTACCTATTTTATCTCATTATAACTCCCATGTAAATTTCTTCATCATAATTTGTTTCATTTCGAAATTGAGATGACCTTGTTTGTTTAATGTTCAAACATTACAATCAGTTTCTAAGGGGTTTATTCATAGATCCGGACACACCCAATGACTCTATATTCATTTGGACCTACTTTCCAAAGGTAGGATTTCATTATTTGTGGACCGATGAGGCTTAAGAATTTTCATTGGTCCAGAGGATGGGAGGTCAGTTTCATCACACCTTTTTGGGGGGAATTATTTCCTACTCCGGGACTCTCTTATAGATTTAAGTTGTATTAACGAATCCTTATTAATTCACCGAGCATGAAAATGAGTTTTCCTTTAGATTTTTCAATCGATTATTGATATTTATGGGATTTAGAGAATCTTTTATATGTATTTTAGGTTCTTCATCGATAGAGAATCATCCGTAAGTATTAGAGATTCTTAGTCAATGTTATCCTTCAATACATTATATAGAGATATATTGGTCATTATGATGAACATAATGGTTTTAAAGACACTCAGTGGGGAACTTGATTATTATTTTCATTCATAAAGACATATATTATTTTAGAGTTGGGATCATACTCGCAGATGGGCTAGCTACGTATCCTCGTTAAAAATGAATCAGAACCCACATAGTTCGATAAGAAGGATATAGTTTAACGTCATATGGGATGGGAAATAATTAATGAATTATGGGCTACAAACTTAGAAAGGATTCCAACGTACACTACTTTTAAGGAAGATATCAAAGTCCACATAGTTCGTTTGAAGAAATATGGGGATTATGCATGGATAATGGCCCAAAAAAAAGATTTTGTGATTACTTTTATACTATAAGATCACCTCAGTCATGCTCAGTGTGAGAAACAAGAGGTATCTATAATCCTGACAATTTTTCCAAAAAATATGCAGTCACAAGAAATGATGTGGGGATTACATATGTATGTCCACTGAAGTAGATGACGACCAGGACTTACTTTTGGAAAGAATCCCAGGAGTAGGGTCCAAAAAGGTATTTGTAATTTACGGTTATTTGGAGTTTTAACCCAGTGCTTACCCTTATGGAGGATTCCCAAATTAGAGGGGTCTTATAACTTGGGGCTTACTCCTTAGATGGAGGCCCAAATTAAAGGAATTATGATTGGGTATTATTCCTGAGAAGGAGGCTCGAACTAAGGGAACTTGGGACTTACTCTTGAGGAGGATTCCCTAAATCAAAATATCTTCTCATCTTAAAGGATGAGGTTATATAGAAGAAACCTCTACCCATTGTGACATAAATCTTGTATGTCATGAGGTTTTGGGAGAGGTTCTCATAGAAATCATTTCAGATAAGGAATCCAACAAAGGATCCATTCCATAAATGGCTTTGAAAATGGGTTCGAGGGCTAATATCTTGAAGAGAAGTGGTGAACATGAGAGAGGCACACAAATGATGTTGACGGCCAAGTCTTGGCCACACAAGTGTACTTTTGTGGGAAGTGTTTATGAATTATAAACACATAGACCTTATTCTACTCCTCCAAGTCTTCCAATCTAGGTAAATAGTTACCTTAGAAGCTTTCGGAAGAGTTGAGTTGAAGACTAGGGTGACCAGAGCTTGAATTTGACTTTTGGAAAATCTGTCCTTGAAATGGGGGCCCACGGAGGCTATTTATAGGCCACCTTGCACCTTGGGTGAAAAATCAAATAGGGCACGTAAGTGAGCTGTGCGGCACACAATTCACATGCGCGCATCACTCCAAATGGGCTCCTAGTCCATGCTTTTGTCAATTGTTTTTATTTTCTTCAAAGGGTGACCCTCTTTGTGATTATGGTGTTCCCCTATTCCATTCGTTTGAATCTGTGACAGAAAGGAGTGTAAACAAAAGTCCCCCCTTAGAGTTGGATCTGAAAAGGAAAGAGAATCTAACTCTGAGGTAATTCCAGAGAAATCAAGAGTCTGTAGCGCACAAGTTTGGTGCATAGATGATGGGGTGTGCAGGTTTGGTGCGCAGGTTGTTTGGATCACCTATACATACCGGCTCACTCCGATGAAAACTTTCTCGGCTTCCAGCAACTTGAGATCTCGTTGCGCAGGTGCTTCTTTCTTTGGAGAATCTCCCTTCTAGATTTTTTCACGCTACGAAAGAAGGTATTTGACTTGTGCGCCATAACTATGGCGGTAAAACGTCCATGACCGTTTTAACTGGAACACCATGTTGGGACTTGCACACCTTAATTCCTTTTCCATTTTTTTAAATTTCCTTCATCAAAATTTCAGAAAGAAAACTTCCATAAAAGTTGATTGTTTGATATTTGTGCAAATTCAAGGGCTCCTAGATGAATTGGATCAACTGATGAGTTGTCCAACAATAGAATAGATGACATGATGAACTTCATCGACCATGACTATTATGTTATATGATACAGAAATATCCCATATTTGGATAAGTACTTCAAGAAATATCATGACAACTTCCCACATGGAATATACTTTCCCTTGTATGTCCATGGTCATCTTCAAGGAGTCAAATTTCAAGAGGCAAAGAATGATATCCCTCATTCCTAGTTTCAGACTTACACCAACTTGTCTTCGGAAAATTCCTCATTTGCAGGATCATTGTTCAATGATAGGACAGTGGAGAAGGAATACATAATGCATCATAGCCTATGTTCTCCAGATCTAATGCCTCACATGCCCGAGCTACAACATCTTTTCTATCCCTCTATTTTCTAAAATTCTCATATGGACCAATCTAATGGATGGAAGACGAGTTGGGATTTCCATCCTGGAGGAGGTGGGAAGCCAACATGGATGTGGGCATATTGGGTGCGAAAAAACTATACAGAGTTTGTCAATGATCTGAAGGGAGATACAATATATGAAGCTGTCTGGGCTAGGCAGGCATATGTCTATAGGAATGAAGATTTTGTGCCAGAGTTAATTAGCCGGTAGATCCCGGAAATGAATTATTTTCATCTGAATCATGGATAATTAGGCATCAGTTTGTGGCACATCTATAAGATTTCAAGGGAAACAATTTTGGGAGATATGTATGATGAAATCATCCCCCCCAAGGTGAACTGGAAATATTTGGAAAAGACTCCAGCTTTGGATCAAGAGTCAATTAAAATTTTCAAAAAGCTTAAGAATACCATCACCACAAAAACCCAATCCAGAAGTGATATTCATCCAGAATAGTGGATGGACATGTTTCTGATTAAAAAGAGTGATATGGGACCTTCCTTCACTCATCCTTCTAGTTTCTCTAGATTAGAAAAGAGGGTTCCTCCAGGAACATTTTTCCCATCTCTGGAAGCAGGAGAGTTTGATAAGTGGGAGTATGAAGTGAACTAGAAAATTCTAGTGAAGACCCATTTGGAAGGATTTTTTTCCTCAGGACTCAGTGTTTAACTTTTACCCGTTTGGGATTCGAAAGGAGGTGTGAGGCCAGGGACCATTTTGGTTGCATCCAAGCTGGATGAAAGGAAGATGGTTGGGTTGGTCGCCTCAGTTTGGGAAAATATTAATAGGAGCTTGTTTTTTTATATGGGTAAGTATCCTCTAATAATAGTGGGACCATTACAAGTCTTATGGGGATGGATCTCCACCCATATCAGAACAAATGCAATACATAGTGGGGTACAGGTTCCTGGAAGTTGTATTTGGCCGTCTGTTCAAGCCTTTTTTGGAATTTCTCCCTTATCACTCAATGATTATGATATCAAAATAAGGATGATCATGTTCATGGAGTTTCATTTCGTTCCTCATGGAAATCCACTAATAGGGAGATTTGTGGATGATGGAACAACTGGCCTGGATTTAAGTGGATATATTCTAGTATGTAGAGATGGTACACTAGCCATGAGTATTAACGGAGAGATTATATGCAAGGCCTATTCTCTATATATATTTTCACATCAATTCAAATGTTTTCAGAAAATTACAGTATCCCCTCCAGTGCATGTCAGGTTAGAAAAGTATCTGATGGTTTCTCATCATCTATTGTTGTTGACATCTATGGAGATGACTGGGATGATATTTTATTTTCCAGCTATTGAAGCAGCAAGTTGATTGAATATTTGGTATGCCGAGTGATGGGTAGCATCATACCCAAAAGGATTACTAAATCATTTGTTCCCTCGGGTGGGGATAAATAAGATAATGGTTAGGAAAGAAGCTCTTCATTTGGAAGTTGACTCTTCCTCACCCGAAGATGATTCATCGGATTCCCATGATGGAGACGATGAGGCTTGAAATGTGTCAAAGCGGCCTTTTTTATGATATAATCATTCTACCAAAGTCAAGAGACGTACTGCGTAGACTCCTGGTGAGTTACATAATTGTGGTAATTTAGTCGCCATTATTTTAAAGAGAAACAAATTTCATTTTCTTATCCTTTATCTGTGATTTCAAGAGTTGGGAAGAGGTCTATGTCCTAGATTGTAGGACCCTCATCACAGCCTTTTGGTGAACATTTTGAATATTTATGACTAGAGAGTGTCCGGACATGGAAGAGTTTATATTGTGATGCTAAAACTACCTGGATGAGCTTATGTGAAGGGTTGCATATCCCTGGAGTGGGGAATCGCCGGGTTTCCTCTGACATCCATTTTTGAGGAAAACCCCAATGAACTTAGGGCTTACATCAAAGAGCAGGAAATGCTCATATATTACATTGATGAGTCAGTTCTTGTCACCAAGCGGGTGAAGTAAATGATGGAACATGGTACCACTGAGGGGATTGGTCCTTCATTAGACGATGAGTGGCATGATTATGTGGCTCCTGAGAATCTATGTTTCCTTTTTATCATATTTTTATATGTTTTTCAATTTGATTTTAGTCAAATATATGTTATTCAAGGAAATAATATTCTTCATCCTGCATCTTGTAATGTAAAGAAACACCGATATCCGTTCACTGCGGTATAGCCCTGGTAGCACGACTCTTGGAGCCACTGAATCTTCTCATGAGCCAGACGAAGTATCTCCAGGCCAGAAAGACATCGATGAGGAGTTAGAAAGGGAATTATTGTCTCTGATACCTATTTTTAGAGAAGATGACGTCATTCCACCCAAAAAGGGAAAGAATCAAAGGCATTGAAGAACGAAGTCCTCATTCCAACGCTTTATCAGTAGTGGTATGTCTTTCTGGTAGTCATGATTCTGAATTTATGAAAACGTGATCAAACTTCTCGGTATTATAGGGGCTTCTTCAGTTTCCCCATTAAAGGAAAGGACTGACCATCCTCAGAATACAACAGATGGTGCTGTAGAATAGCCACAAGTTCCTTCTAAAATGTTTGTTCCTGATGAAATAATGAGAGGAGATGATATGGTGTCTATTTTCATAACCTCTCTTGTTTATGATGGTAGTAGAGAAGATACTTTTGGAAAATTAACAATACTTCATAGAACATAAAATGAGACAAAAAATTACTTCCATTATGTGATGTTTTAGGTTCAACACATATCGGAACATTTGCAAACCACCGAAGCTGACCCCACAACTGTCTTTGAAGAAGCTATCCGGGGTCAGAGATTTCTAGATGAAAGTCAAGAAGAAGACATGATGAGTGCTCCCACTATTGAGACTAACCTGGGATTTGGGATATCATTGGATGAAATGATGAATCTTGGAATGTCCTTTGAAGAAATTTTAGAACTTGTTTATTTACCACATGATTTAGAAGATTTTGGATATCTATTTATAGAATGAACTGAATGTGAGAATCATCATGTAACGACCCAAAATTTCATTAATGGAAAATCCCTCTTGATCCAGTTAAATGTTTCATTATGTTTTTATAAGATGTCAACTTCTTTAGTTTAACGTTAAGATTTGTGACCGTTACTTTTATAGCCGTTGAACAGTGATCATCTGGGTAGTTTAAATATAAGGCTTTAACGAACCAATTTTCTACTCAGACAAAGGAAGCGATGGCCTTATCCAGTAGAATCTCCCCTTACGAAGCCCATTTGTCGGAGCTCGGAAAAGAGGTGGCATCTTTGGGATTTTCCCTTGACCAAGCCCAATCTGAGCTTCATCAAGTCAAGCTCGAACATGATCGTCTATGGTAAAAATGGAAGTTGATAGAGATTACCACTCGAGCGATGTTATCCGAGCAACCCCAAGAGTCTGTCACCATCACACACCTTACCCTTAGGTCTTATGCGGCTATTTTAAGTGGTTATGTAACAAATAAGTAGCACCATGTTCATGTACATTATTTTTTATATATAATAATGAATATAATTTCTAGTCATTTTTGATGCATTGTAATTAGTTTTTAAAGTACAAATGATGTTTTCAGTTATTATTTAATTAAGAATTATATTTTATTAAATTAAAGGATTTATGAATTAAATAATATTTTAATAAAATATTATTATTAATATTAAATTAATTTTTATTAAATATAAATGATCTTATAATTTTATGAATGCAATTAAAATATTTATTAAGGTTTGAAAGCCATTTCTATCAAAACCCGTGAATTTTTTATAAATGTCGGTTTTTATTTTAAAAGTGAAAATTCACATATTTAGAAAATTATTTAGTTAAAATAAATATTATTTTTGGAATCAGGATGTCGAAATTATCCAACGGTGAATTTTTCATAATTTTCTGAGACAGTCAAATTTTTGGGTAAAAATTAAATACCATTTAAATATATAATGTGTTTTATGACATCATAATGACCCAATGGTGATGTAATAAAATACCATAATCCTTATGTTCGGACAATATGTGTTTTATCATTAAAATAATTAGGTTTTGGGTTTGTTTGACTTACTTTTCAAAGCATTAATGGAGCCCTCAAGACTTATTCAACACTTTGCCTTTTTAAATTAATTTTCATGGGAGTGTGACTCACCTCCACATAAGCAACCCTAATTTTTTAATAAGTTCGGACCTTGGACTTGTAAAATATTGTTTTCCTCTTTCCTTTTCCAGAAACCATGGGCAAATACCATGGGATGGTTTGTGGTTTGGATTATTTTAATATAAGGGGTCCCAAACCTAAATAATAAAGAATTCTCTCACCTTTCCTATATAAACCCACCCAAGCTCCCACTTCCTCCTCACTCAAAGCCCTTGAAGTTCATCCAAACTCTGTCCTACTCTCTCTATAATCCTCTCAAGGTGCCCCAAGCTCCCAAGAAGCCTCTCACAAGCCTCTCTCTAGCCTTTGGAAGCACACTTCCAAGTAAGGGTTTTTCTTCCTTTCTCATTTTTGTCAATTTTCTTTAAGTTGTATTGCCCTTTTAATTTCATTTATGAATGTTGGGGTATGGTTTCGCACCTCTCCCATACTGCCCTCTTATTGTTTGAATGATGGGAGACCCCTTTCTCTCTCATTAAATGCCTCCCATGTACACCCGTTACTATGCCGAAATTCCGAAAGGAACCTTTTTTTCCTCTTTTATATTCAAGCAATACTTTTGTATCATGAATCTAAATTCATTTTTCAATTGTTGGGACATGTATCTATATGACCTTCTTACTGTCCATTACATGTAAATATGATGAGGAACCCCTTTCTCTCTCATCAGCCTTTTTTATGAATTCTTATGTCACGCCGTTACGCTGCCGAAATCACACCGATTTTCTAAGCCAATATCATTGTGTAGTGAATACCATGCCCATTTCTCCATCAAGGGTATTCACCTTTATGCACATTTACTTATTGATTGTAAAGTTTCATGTATGAATTCCACATTCCTTTATCGTGGAATAAATGATTATGTTTTATGAATCCATGTTTTATGATCCATGTGGCACACTTATGCATGAAATGAAATGTTTAAGAAGGGTGTGCCCTGATAGCGCTCCAATGCAATGGGTAAAGTATAGTATCATGATACGTCATGTGCAATGAGTGTTGACTCATGCTAATTCAAGTGAAACGAGGGTTTACTCGTGCTTCATGTGCAATGAGGGTTTACTCATGCTCCATGTGCAATGAGCCTTGGCTCATGCAAATTCAATGTTAAGTGTTGTTGCCACATTTCCATGTTATGATTATCATGCTTTATCATGCCTTTATGTTCATGTCTCTCTTATGCTCTATTGATATGCCTATTTCCTAACATGTATTTTACTCCTCATGTTATTCATTATGTACTCCCTTACTGGGCTTTATAGCTCACCCTTTTCTTATGCATGTCCTCAGGTTATCCCATGCAATGCTAAGTACGAAGGAATGTAGTGGTCATGTAAAGGAAGTTTTCAATAAGGATGTCGTATTTCAAGATTAAAGTTTTTATGTACTGATCCTAATCCCCAAAGACACTAAACCTCTCGATCTTCTTTGTTGTATCAAGTGAAGTTTTATGTAATAAAGCATGTTTAAGTTGTAATAAAAAGCTGGGTTGTCATAGTTGGTATCAGAGGATAGGTTTAGTTATTTTTGGGATTAGGAAACCTTAGTAAAGCATTAGATACAAGACTAAGCATAATAAAAACATCCCTAAGTTTTGGTAAATACTAAGTAAGTGTTTTATCAAACAAATACATCCCTGTCTGGATACGAGCAGGTAGAGGCGGCTCTGGCACAGATGTATCCTAGGGGTAAAACCCGAAAACACCGCTTTGAGCTAGACTCGAACGGGAACTGGTGCACGACAACGGGCCTTGTTACACTCTTGGTTACGACACTCTCGGGGGATATGTTTTGATAAATTCACAATCTTAGTATGAACCCTTATTAAGGGAAAAATGCCCCTAAGAATATATGTTAGAAGGAAGATCTTGAAAAGCCTGGATTGAATCCTATAGACTCATGAGTTGAAGAGATTAAAGTTTATTTATAATTCATCAACTTTTGCCTTTGGATTACCCTTTATGTGTTACCCCTAACTTTCCTTTTATTCCAGCCAATGGCCGGTAATAGGAGAACTCGGGCTAACAACCGTTGTGAAGATCAGTTTGATGATTGTACTTATGAGATGCCCAATCCAATGGGAGCGGGAATCGCGAACTTTTTCACGCTTATCTCTCATCTAACTCAAGTTTTTAATAGAAGCACTGGTCAAGAGGAACGTTCAACCCCCCCTAAGAAAGAACAAGTCACTATTGAAAGCTTCATGAGACAAAGGCCTCCTACTTTTAGTGGATCATCCGATCCCACGATTGCTGAAAAATGGATCAACTCCATTGAAAAGATATTCTCCATCCTCCAATGCTCTGAAAAAGAGAAGGTTCTCCTGGCGGCTTATCGTATGGAGGGTGAAGATGATCAATGGTGGACGTTGATAAAAAATACGATGCCTGAGGAGGAGATCGAGGCTTTGGAATGGAAGGTATTTCGGAAGATGTTTTTCGATAAATATTTTCCACGCACCCTCCGTCTTAAGATGGAAAGGGACTTCCTTTCCCTCAAGCATAAAGATGAGGAATCTGTGGGAGCGTACGAGGCAAACTTCACAAGTCTTGCACGATACGCTTCCGGCTTTGTCGTTACCCTCGAATGCAAGGTTGACCGCTTCTTTGGTGGGCTGAAGCCTAGCTTGCGGAAAGCATTAGCGATCCGTGACTTCGACAGCTATGAGGAAATTTTCCGATGTGCCCTCAAGGTTCAAATGGAGATTAGAGAATCACAGGGGTATCATGGGGACAAGAAGCGGAAGGTGGACTTCAATGCTGGTGGTCCGATGGATAAATCCAATGGTGCTAAGAAATTCCAGCACACCACTTGCCAAAAGTGTGGAAAAAAGAATCATGGAAATTGCCTTAGGGGGACAAGAAAATGCTTTAAGTGTGGAAGAGAAGGGAACCTAGCTGTTAACTGTCAGCAAGAAGGACCCGCAGCTGCGAAGGAGGGGAGGAACGCTCCGTTAAAACCTCAACGCATTGTTCAATGCTTCAAATGCAAAGAACCGGGTCATTTTGCGAATCAGTTCCCTAATCCAAGGGTTATCGGAGGCAATCAACAACCTCCAAGACAACCAGGAAGAGCTTTTTCCATCACTTCTGCCGAAGTGAACCCCGAAAACGAAGTGGTGATAGGTACGCTAGTTATTCATTCATGAATAGCGAACGTACTTTTTGATTCAGGTTCTACGCATTCTTTTATATCTCAAAAGTTTAGTAGAACAATCCCTGCACCACCACAAATCATGGAAGTAAAGATGTCGGTGAGTACGGCAAATGGGGAAATCATTGCATCCCATGAGTATAAGTCCTCCCCTGTTATAATCTGTGGATTGAATTTCCCGGCGAACCTCGTCATACTCCCTTTGGTGGAATTTGATGCAATTCTTGGCATGCATTGGCTTTCCTTATATAGAGCCAACATAAATTGTCGGGAGAGGGAAATCACACTCCATATGGAGAATCGACCCCCGATTCTTTACAAGTGTCAGGAGGAAGATGAATCTCCTTTAGCTCCATCATCTCAAGCATGGATATTACTGCCTTATGAGCACGCATATCTGGCTCAGATGATTGAGTCCAAGGAAGAAACCACCCTTGAAGAAATGCCTATTGTGAGGGAATTCGCTGAAGTATTTCCCGAGGAACTTCCTGGTCTTCCTCCAAGAAGAGATGTTGAGTTCTCAATTGAACTTATACCTGGGGCGCTACCAATATCCAAGACTCCATATAGAATGGCTGTGGTTGAGCTTGAAGAACTGAAGAAACAACTACAGGAGAATCTGGATAAAGGGTTTATACGCCCAAGTGCATCACCATGGGGTGCACCAGTCCTCTTCGTCAAGAAGAAGGATGGGTCAATGCGGCTTTGCATCGATTATCGTGAACTTAACAAAATCACGATAAAGAACAAGTATCCTATCCCAAGAATCGATGACTTGTTTGATCAGCTGCGTGGAGCGCAATACTTCTCCAAGGTCGACTTGCGGTCGGGATATTATCAAGTAAGGGTGAAGAAGGAAGATATCCCCAAGACTGCTTTTCGTACAAGGTACGGGCACTATGAATTCATAGTAAAGCCTTTTGGAATCACCAATGCTCCAGCAATATTCATGGACTTGATGAATAGAGTCTTTAGAGATTACCTAGATAAGTTTGTGGTAGTCTTTATAGATGATATTCTAATATACTCCAAAACCAAGGAGGACCATGAGGAGAATTTAAGAACTGTACTAGAGACTTTGTGCAAGGAGAAGCTCTATGCCAAGTACAGCAAGTGTGAGTTCTGGTTGAAGGAGGTCTCATTCTTGGGCCATATCATCACAAGCAATGGGATATCTGTGGACCCCTCCAAAACAGATGCAATTGAGGGATGGCCGAGGCCAACATCGGTAACTGATATTCGTAGCTTCTTGGGGTTAGCTGGATATTATCGACGATTTGTGAGAAACTTCTCACGATTGTCCAACCCTCTTACCAAGCTAACTCGAAAGGGAGTAAAGTTTTCTTGGAGTGATGAATGCGAAGAAAGCTTCAAGGAGTTGAAAAGGAGGCTTCTCACTACACCTGTGCTCACTTTACCCACAAGTGGGGAGCTTTTTGTGGTATTCAGTGATGCTTTGAAGAAGGGCTTAGGATGTGTGCTAATGCAGAATGATAAAGTGATATCCTATGCCTCAAGACAGTTGAAAATCCATGAGCGAAACTATCCAACGCATGATCTGGAGTTGGCGGCAGTGATCTTTGCTTTGAAAATCTGGCGGCATTATCTCTATGGAGAGAAATGTGAGATATATACTGACCACAAGAGTCTTAAATATATATTCACACAGAAAGAGCTTAATATGCACCAGAGAAGATGGATAGAGCTCATAAAGGATTATGACTGTTCAATACATTACCACCCTGGGAAAGGGAACAAGGTGGCAGATGCCCTAAGTAGAAAGGATCCAACAATTCTATCAATGATGAGAATTGAGAAGGATCCAATCTTCTTAGACTTGATGAAGATGGACGTGGGAATCATAAAGAAGGGAACATCATCAATCCTTTCACAAATGATTGCTCAACCATCTCTTTTGGAAAGGTTAAAGGATGCTCAAAAGGATGATGCGAGAATCCCAGAAAAAGTAGAAGCTATCAAAAAGGGAAAATCCTCAGAGTTCAATGTTAATGAAGAAGGAATTGTGCGTTTTGGGAAAAGACTATGCGTCCCACCAAGTTCGGAGCTGAAGAAGGAACTTTTGGATGATTCACATAGTTCAAATTTCTCTATTCACCCAAGGAGCACAAAGATGTATCGAGATCTCCGAGAAAACTTTTGGTGGGATAATATGAAGAAGGAGATCGCCGAATATACATCAAAGTGCCTGGTGTGTCAGCAAGTGAAGGCAGAGAGGCAGAAGTCTAAGGGGATGATGCAACCATTGCCCATACCAGAATGGAAATGGGAGAACATCACCATGGACTTCGTCACTGGACTTCCAAGGACATCCAAAAGAAACAATGCAATCTGGGTTATTGTGGATCGTCTTACAAAGACTGCACACTTCATTGCTATTTGAGAGGATTTCTCTTTGGATCAACTGGCACGGATATATATTAGGGAAGTGGTACGGTTGCATGGAGTACCACTATCTATTGTGTCTGAACGAGATCCATGATTTACCTCTATGTTTTGGAAGAGTCTTCAACATGATCTGAATACTGAACTGAACATCAGTACGACCTATCATCCTCAAAATGATGGCCAATCCGAGCGGACTATCCAAACACTTGAGGATATGTTGAGAGCGTTCTCAATGGACTTTAAAGGAGGATGGGATCAACATCTTCCTCTAGTTGAGTTCTCTTATAATAATAGTTTCCACTCGAGCATCCAAATGGCACCATATGAAGCCCTGTATGGGAAAAGGTATAGAAAACCGGCATGTTGGGATGAGGTCGGTGAACGTAAGCTGCTTGGACCAGAAATGGTCGAAGAAATGGTGGAGAAGGTGAAAACTATTCAGCAGCATATCAGGGCATCCCAAAGTCGACAGAAGAGTTATGCAGATAATCGTCGACGAGACCTTGAGTTTAAAGTTAGAGATATGGTGTTTTTACGCATATCTCCGTGGAAGAAGGTCATGAGGTTTGGAAAGAAAGGGAAGTTAAGTCCAAGGTACATCGGCCCATTCGAGATTCTTGATCGTGTTGGGGCTGTGGCCTATCGACTAGCACTTCCACCTACTATGGCCAAGGTGCATGATGTCTTCCATGTATCTCTCTTAAGGAAGTACATACCAGACCCTTCACATGTACTCTCTTCCGAGGTGGTACAATTAGAAGACGATCTTTCTTATGAGGAGCAACCAGTGAAGATCTTAGATCGTAGAGAAAAAGTTCTACGAAATAAGACAATGCCCCTCGTCAAGGTGTTGTGGAGAAACCACAAGTTTGAAGAAGCAACTTGGGAGTCATAGGATATGATGAAGCTAAGTTACCCACATTTTTTTTAGTGTGGGAAAAGGAAAATTTCGAGGGCGAAATTTCTTATGGGGGGAATGTTGTAACGACCCAAAATTTCATTAATGGAAAATCCCTCTTGATCCAGTTAAATGTTTCTTTATGTTTTTATAAGATTTCAACTTCTTTAGTTTAACGTTAAGATTTGTGACCGTTACTTTTATAGCCGTTGAACAGTGATCATCTGGGTAGTTTAAATATAAGGCTTTAACGAACCAATTTTCTACTCAGACAAAGGAAGCGATGGCCTCATCCAGTAGAATCGCCCCTTACGAAGCCCATTTGTCGGAGCTCGGAAAAGAGGTGACATCTTTGGGCTTTGCCCTTGACCAAGCCCAATCTGAGCTTCATCAAGTCAAGCTCGAACGTGATCGTCTACGGGAAAAATGGAAGTTGATAGAGATTACCACTCGAGCGATGTTATCCGAGCAACCCCAAGAGTCTGTCACCATCGCACACCTTACCCTTAGGTCTTATGCGGCTATTTTAAGGGGTTATGTAACAAATAAGTAGCACCATGTTCATGTACATTATTTTTTGTATATAATAATGAATATAATTTCTAGTCATCTTTGATGCATTGTAATTAGTTTTTAAAGTACAAATGATGTTTTTAGTTATTATTTAATTAAGAATTATATTTTATTAAATTAAAGGATTTTTGAATTAAATAATATTTTAATAAAATATTATTATTAATATTAAATTAATTTTTATTAAATATAAATGATCTTATAATTTTATGAATGCAATTAGAATTCTTATTAAGGTTTGAAAGCCATTTCTGTCAAAACCCGTGAATTTTTTATAAATGTCGGTTTTTATTTTAAAAGTGAAAATTCACATATTTAGAAAATTATTTAGATAAAATAAATATTATTTTTGGAATCAGGATGTCGAAATTATCCAACGGTGAATTTTTCATAATTTTCTGAGACAGTCAAATTTTTGGGTAAAAATTAAATACCATTTAAATATATAATGTGTTTTATGACATCATAATGACCCAATGGTGATGTAATAAAATACCATAATCCTTATGTTCGGCCAATATGTGTTTTATCATTAAAATAATTAGGTTTTGGGTTTGTTTGACTTACTTTTCAAAGCATTAATGGAGCCCTCAAGACTTATTCAACACTTTGCCTTTTTAAATTAATTTCCATGGGAGTGTGACTCACCTCCACATAAGAAACCCTAATTTTTTAATAAGTTCGGATCTTGGACATGTAAAATATTGTTTTCCTATTTCCTTTTCCAGAAACCATGGGCAAATACAATGGGATGGTTTGTGGTTTGGATTATTTTAATATAAGGGGTCCCAAACCTAAATAATAAAGAATATTCTCACCTTTCCTATATAAACCCACCCAAGCTCCCACTTCCTCCTCACTCAAAGCCCTTGAAGTTCGTCCAACCTCTTCCCTACTCTCTCTATAATCCTCTCAAGGTGCCCCAAGCTCCCAAGAAGCCTCTCACAAGCCTCTCTCTAGCCTTTGGAAGCACACTTCCAAGTAAGGGTTTTTCTTCCTTTCTCATTTTTGTCAATTTTCTTTAAGTTGTATTGCCCTTTTAATTTCATTTATTAATGTTGGGGTATGGTTTAGAACATCTCCCATACTGCCCTCTTATTGTTTGAATGATGGGAGACCCCTTTCTCTCTCATTAAATGCCTCCCATGTACACCCGTTACTATGCCAAAATTCCGAAAGGAACCTTTTTTTTCCTCTTTTATATTCAAGCAATACTTTTGTATCATGAATCTAAATTACATTTAAATTGTTGGGACATGTATCTATATGACCTTCTTACTGTCCATTACATGTAAATATGATGAGTAACCCCTTTCTCTCTCATCAGCCTTTTTTATGAATTCTTATGTCACGCCGTTACGCTGCCGAAATCACACCGATTTTCTAATCCAATATCATTGTGTAGTGAATACCATGCCCATTTCTCCATCAAGGGTATTCACCTTTATGAACATTTACTTATTGATTTTAAAGTTTCATGTATGAATTCCACATTCCTTTATCGTGGAATAAATGATTATGTTTTATGAATCCATGTTTTATGATCCATGTGGCACACTTATGCATGAAATGAAATGTTTAAGAAGGGTGTGCCCTGATAGCGCTTCAATGCATTGGGTAAAGTATAGTATCATGATACGTCATGTGCAATGAGTGTTGACTCATGCTAATTTAATTGCAACGAGGGTTTACTCGTGCTTCATGTGCAATGAGGGTTTACTAATGCTCCATGTGCAATGAGCCTTGGATCATGCTAATTCAATGTTAAGTGTTGTTGCCACATTTCCATGTTATGATTATCATGCTTTATCATGCCTTTATGTTCATGTCTCTCTTATGCTCTATTGATATGCCTATTGCCTAACATGTATTGTACTCCTCATGTTATTCATTATTTACTCCCTTACTGGGCTTTATAGGTCACCCTTTTCTTATGCATGTCCTCAGGTTATCCCATGAAATTCTAAGTACGAAGGAATGTAGTGGTCATGTAAAGAAAGTTTTCAATAAGGATGTTGTATTTCAAGTTTAAAGTTTTTATGTAATGATCCTAATCCCCAAAGACACTAAACCTCTCGATCTTCTTTGTTGTATCAAGTGAAGTTTTAGGTAATAAAGCATGTTTAAGTTGTAATAAAAAGCTGGGTTGTCATACATCATTTGTCATGTTAATATTTTCATGATTAAACATATAACCATGTTTGGTTAAAAAATATACAGTTCCATCTGAATAAACTACATAACCACGAATGCTTGAAAGGGGTGTAGAAATTGATGTCAGCCCTGTTATTCCAAAAACACTGGTTTAGGTGGAACATAGCATAATAGTCCCTCCTGAAACCCATCCTGAAAATCCTGTTGAATCTAGGAGAGATGGGGAGGAGTCTTCACAAGTTGTTGATCTACTTTAGGTAAATGATGATGATATTTGTGGCTTACTTAACCTGCAAGACAATCAATTAACATTTACTATCCTATTAATCTAACCATACTTTCAATTAACCAAATAGCACTGTCAACATCAATGGATAGATCTAGAGGTGAAGCCTCAGCCTTAGCCCAAACAGTAGCAGAAGGTGAAGTGACTAGTGTTAGAGAGGGAGCAGAATAAGGCCCTTCCTAAGTGCATTAATCCCAGACTATGTTCCTCTCTATGATAGCGATGCCAAATCAGATCCGGAGGTGAAAAAGGCACTCCAATTATCACGTCACAAGGCTTAATAATGTATATAGAATATAATATCTGAGATGCCTCTTGAAGAGTTTCCTTCAAAAATTTCAAGACTTTCATACCTTTTCATCATGCTGGGACATGGCGGGTTTAGATATCATGAAATCCATGTCACGGTGAAACAAGTCATTTGAATGAGGGAGAAAGATCCAAGGTGTCATCAAGACCTGATAAGAGCTAGATTACTGACCAATATCAGTTAATTTTAGGCTCTAGTTTCCCGAGCTGAGGCCTATCATGCAACAAAGATGATGGAACTGAAGTAGAAGATCAAGGAGAAGGTAGTCCAGTAGTTGCACCTTCAGCAAAAGCTAGATGCTATTACTGGGGAGCTTTACCAGCTTCATAATTCTTTGGAAAAATTACAAGTGGATGGCATAAAATCAATAATAGATGCCAAAGATTAACTTTATCGAGCTGAAGAGAGTGAATCTGATGATGTAAATGAACTTTATGTGGATGCTGATGAAGCTTGAGATGTTGTGAAACAGATGAGAAATCATGTTGAAAGACTTATGTAATTTCTGAAAAAAGATAAGAGACTCTGGTCTGTGTATGTTCTTTTAATCTTGTTCATCAATGAAAGATAATTCATCTTCAATCATCTGTACATTCATTTTCTTTATAATTTCTCTTACTTTTACCTAAGCAAATGGGCCTAGAAAACATAGTTTGATTTTTACTCAGGTTTTAAAAACAACCCCAAAAACATTGCATCTTTTAATTCCTCAATATTGCCTAAATCATAGAAAATTTATGTTTAGCGAGCCAGGACATGAATTTTGTTCTTAGTGCCCTTTATAGGTTCCCAATTTAATGAGTACCATGTCTTTTGTTATTGGCAGTTTTAATTCAGGCATGTTGGACTATAAAAAATAAAATATTTAAGGTTGAATAGCTTTGACGGAATGGATGATATTGACTCAAATCTTGATAATTTGTTGGGAAACATATTTCCATATTCATGTATGGAGGGGAAAAATTGTATACTATGACTTGAGAAATTTTTAATCTGAGGAATGACATAGGAAAAGATCTAAAAGGGTTAGAGGAATTATTTTCTATGAATGAAGTTACCACGACATGACAAACCCGTCATGGGGACTGAATTTTGCAGGGCCAACTAGGGAATATGCTGCATAGTCAAATAGTAGTATATTTTGGCTGACACGTCCATTATGTAGACAACTTATGCAAGGCCACCTAAGGGCACGTGATACATAGTCAGGCAAAAGTACTCTCATAAATTTGAATTTCTATTGCTAAAATCCAAAGAATGTTCTATAGAGATTCAAAATTTCCAAAGCATATAGTCTTCTTTATAGAGATAAGTACTTGAATATGGAGAGGATATTTCCAATCAGAATTTTCAATGAATTGGAGGAATGAGACTTCTACGAAGGTCTGACCCAAAGGTAGGAAAAAAGATATCTTTGTTTTTAAATAATATTACTAAAACCAGAGATAGAAACATTATACAACATATGGTCATGTGGACCATGGTAATTTCATATTGTTATGAACATATGGAGATGGAGGAAAATGTAAACCATAGAATTGAATACTTTTAGATCATGGAAAAGAGTATGGAACACATATGTTAAGGATGACCGTTTTTGGAGATCCCTACATATCATCGTTAAGACCAATAGAAACAATAAAGGATTCTCTTAAGAATGAAGTTACCATTACTTGATAAACCCATTATGGAGGTTGAATTATGCAGGGCCAACTAAGTCATAAGCGGCATAGTCAAATAGTACCATCTTTTGGATGACAGTTCTGTTATGTAGACAAGTTATGTAAGGCCACCTAAGGGCACGTGTTGCATAGTCAGGCAAAAGAACTCTCAGGTATCAGACATACTTGCGACTAGAAGTCCAGAAAAGGATTATGGAGACCATGAATATTATTTGTATAATGTTGCGGTTGGGTCCTGAAATGAGATTCTGGATGTCACTACATATCTCATTAATATGAGAATAAAGCCACACGTAGTTTTTGAAATACAGTTTAACGTCATGCAGGACAAGAGAATGAAAGATCTTAGTTTATGGTTACAGAGCTCGAACCATAGTGAGGTTGAAACATCATTCATTTTTTATCAACATGATGTGAATAAAGACCAGGGTGTTCTATATCACTCCATATGCTCTCAAGGGGACTTTTCAGCCAAGGTACCGAAAGTGGAGTTTGGGGTTAGGCCCAACGGCTTGGTGCTGCACTCGAGGAATGCTTGAGCATTCCTACGTATCCCATGAGGATGGGAATCAAGATGTACGTAGCTGTAGAAATTCCCTTTGTACAGATTTGGTTCATACATATGAGTGGTAAAGAGGACTTTATTGCAATTATGGTTGGACGAAAGATTAAAGACTTGGGTGTCACTACGTATCTCATAAGGATGAGAATCAACCCATACATAGTTCCTGAAATATGACATGGTTGGATACCATGTCAATGATGATTCCTCTCAAGTGAGGGTATCATGGATTATTGTAGTTTATTTTCATACAGGACAAAAGTGAAAATAGTTTATGGTCATATGCATGGACAAGTGATAAACAGTTTAATGTCTAGCACCAAGGACAATGGGGGACTGCATATTTTAACATAATATAGCTAGGACAATGGGATGTACACAGTTTAACATCATGTATGAAGAAAGTGAACCGATATGAATAAGAGGGTTGATGGGGGCTTCACGAATAAACATCATATGGGATGGAGTTGAATCGATGTGAAGAAAGTGGTTTCAAAGATGAACCATATGAGGTTGCCTACGTACCCAGCCTAAGAGGTAAAGATCAATGTTTTCATAGTTACATTGAGAGGGATTCAGTGATCGTGGTGTACTTGAGGACAACGAACCAAAGATGATGTTCGGACTTAGCATGGTTAGCAGCCCAGAGAAGATGTCATGGTCGAAGCTTACTCTAATCTCACGTGAGTCATGATCGTTGTGAGAAACAAGAGGCATCAACAGACCTGACAATCATGTTGCGAAAGATGCGACCAAGAATGATGGTGTGGGGATTATTCATGGTTAGTTTCATGGGGCACGCATGGAAACAGAGTTTAAAATACAATTGTTCATGCATCAATCACAGTTTAATGTTATGTGTCACAGACATGGGGTGCTTGGTTGTCTAACATCCTGCAGCTCAGACGATGCACAATTTAACGTCATGTTGGATGATAGGGGGACATAGTTTAACAACATGTTGGATGATAGAGGGGGCTATGTAGTTTAATGTGTTGCAGTAAGGACAATGGGTGAATTTGTGTTACACATAATACTTCTTCAAGAATATTTCATTGGTTGGAGTTGTAATGAGTTCTCCATCCATTGAGATTAAATAATAAGCTCCATTGGAGTCGACCTTATGTATTGAGTAAGGTCCCTCCCACTTCGGCTCAAGCTTTGGAGGCTTCTTTCCCGGTATCATTGGGGTTCTGAGGACCAATACCAATTCTCCTTAGTTGAATGAATGAAGATTGACTTTTTTATTGAAATCTCATGCTATTCGATTCTAATAGACTTCTAAATGGTGTAGTGTGCAAAATTTTTTCATCTATTCATTCCAATACACCTATCAGTTTTGAGATTGTTCATCTGTAGATAACTAATCACAAATGGAGACTCTAAATGAAAGAAATTGGACTTCAATAGGCAATACAGCTTCAGTTCTATATACTAATGAATATGGAGTTTATTGTGTAGTAGTGTGGGTAGTAGTCTGATAGCCCATAGATCTTGAAAAAGTTTATCAGTCCGTGGGATCTTATCTTTATCCACCATCTTTGGAAGTATGTTTGAAAGAGTATTATTGAAATCCTCTACTTGACCATTGTCCACTACATGATACTGAGATGAATGGTTGGTTCTGATAATGTTTTCACGATACAATTTTCTTACCTCGGATGAAGAAACGTTGGTTCCATTGTCTGTTAATATGGTATGAGGAACACCAAATATAGTAATGATGTTGGACTTGACAAAGCTAATAATTCTTTTAGAACTGACTTATTTGAGAGGTATTACCTCTTCCCATTTGGAAAAGAAGTCAGTAGCAGTAAGAATATAATTAAACTGCTTAGCTGTATCTGGAGGATAAGGTCCAACTACATCCATTCCCGATGTAGCAAACAACGAAGAGTATTTGGCCGTATGAAGCAACTCTGTGGTTTGATGAATGAAGTTGGAACATACATGGAATGAATGAAACTTCTTAGTGAGATAAACACAATCATGTATCATTTAAGTCTATAAGTATCCAATCCTTTGAATTTGTCTAGAAATTCTATGTCCAAACTGGTGGGCACTACAAACTCCTGCATGTACTTAATTCATGACAGCCATTGTCTCTTCACCATCAATACATATAAATAGAATTACTTCTAAACCTCACATTTATTGACATTTTTGGTGACATGGGCTATCATAAAGAGTAATATTGACCACACATCACCAGACTTGTTCTTTCTTGACTCTATCAAGTGGGAGTGTTCCATTTTGAAGGTATTCCCTGATAAGTGTCATCCATCCTGTAGTATGACCACATGGTTCAGAAATGGGATTGATTTCATTGATTAAATCTGTTCTAATTTGGAAAAAAGGTGAAACTATAAGATGGTGGCCAATACTAATGATTGTTTTATCCCAATTTGGATCTGCCAGGGTTGTGGCTACATTAGCCAGTGCATCAGATTGGGCATTTTGTGATCGCGGGACATAAGAAAATGTCGGTTCCAAGGTAAATTCTGGCATTAACTCTCTGACATAATCACACAAAGGTATTAACACTTTTTTTCTAATGGAATAATCCCCATTGATTTGTTTTATTAACAAATCTGAATCACCTTTTACATTCAAGTGATTCACCTGTGCTTGAAGCGCTAATTCTAATCCTGCGATAAGAGCTTGATATTCTGCTTCATTGTTTGTACCATCGTCCAACAATAAAAATAAATAGGGTAGCACTACCTTTTCTGGGTAAATAAGAACGATTCCTAAACCAACTTTTTTGAATTTAGGATCTTCAATTTTCTTCCCTGTTGGACTTCCAGAGGCACCATCAATGTACATTTCCCAGGTTTGAGGATTAAATTGAATAGAGAAGACTTCCCCATTAGGATGTTAAATATTTTAAGATGTATCATCTACAGATGGGTGTTTAGTAATGAAATATACCAGATCGTGGCCCTTTATTTCATTTTAAGACACAAACTAGATATCAAACTACTGCAAAATAACATCACACCTTGCCAAATGTCCTGTAAGCATTGGGCGACTAAGAATAAACTTGATCTGGTTATTTTGAGATATAATTGGACCTCATGATTTTTCAGGTAGTGTCTCAATTTTTGAGTTGTAAATATTAATTATAGGCAGCACTTTTCAAGACATGAATATCTAGTTTCTCCCTCAAGCATAGTGCGACTGAGATTGTAAAGGCTGTTTTCATTCCTAGCATAATTCTTTTGGGAATGGAAGGAACCAAATGATCGCTCTAAAGCTGTCACATAGAGAATAATTCGTCTTCCTTCAACAGGTGGAATTAATACTACTGGACTCAGGAGATATTTCTTGAGGATATCAAATTCTTCTTGACATTCTTCAGTCCAGTGGTAGGTGAATTCCTTCTTCATTAAACTGGTGAAGGGTAAACACCTACCTTCCAAATTGGAAATGAAACCCCAAATATAGGCCATGTTTCCTTCAAGTCCTCTTAATTCCTTTAAATTTCTAGGAGTTGACATGTTAAAGTTTTATTTTTTCTTCTCATGATCAACTTAAATACCATGATGGCGTACAACAATGCCAAGGAATTTTCCAGAGGTTTCCCCTAAAGCACAGTTCAAGGGGTTCATCTTCAAATTATGTTGTCGAAGTTTATTGAATATGATTTCCAAATATGCAAATTGATCATAACATTCTATGGATTTAACCTCAAAATCATTCACATAATATTCAACAAATTATCCTAAAAAGGGATTGAAGATAAGGGGCATGGCACGTTGATATGTTGTGCCTGCATTCTTTAGGAAAAAGTGCATTACCCGATAGAAAAAAAACACCATGAGGAGCTCTGAAGGTTGTAGACTCCTCATATTTTGGGGCTATTCATATTTGATTGTACCCAGAGTAACCATCCATAAATTAAAGTTCTACGTAGCCATCAATTGGATTAATTAAGTGTTCTATGATCGGAACTAGAAAATCATCATTTAGAAAATGCCGATTAAGATCTATAAAGTCATTGCAAACTCTAATTTTTCCATTCTTTTTTTTCACAGGGAAAATATTAGCTAGCCATTTGGGATATTGAAATTCTTTGATGATTTTATCCTTGATAATATTATCAAATTCAGATTCAATTATGGAGGCATAAGTTGGGTGTGTTCTTTTTTATACTTGAATACCCTATGTTCTTCTAGAAAACCCATATGATGAGTTAAAACATCGGGATTAAGTCATGGAATATATGTATAATTCCTAGAAAATACATCTTTATTTTTCTTTAGAAATGAAGTATTCATTTATTTCTTTTCAAGAGTCATGGCTGCACTAATTAATGTGGGGCGTGGATATTCTTTGGTACCATGATTTATTTCTCTGAGTTCATCCACAGTGGTAGAGATACCCTCTTCAAATATTGGAGGAGAATCCGTAATATCTTACTCCACTTCTTCAATATGTGTTACTTATTCTGTTTCAACATGCATAGTAGATGATGAATCTTAATTTACATGGTCAAGGGAGAAGTTAAAATTTGAAAATCCTAAAGAAGAGGCTGTCATTTATGACCTTATTGATGATGAAGGGTCTTCCTGGGGTGATAGAGAGAAGATGATGGATTGAGAATCGAAATCATTGTTTTCCTCTGGTATTTCTATATATTTTTCTGGCCAAGTTGATGATGTATATAATTTTTTGATTTCAGTGGATGAAATGAAGACATATCCATTTATGCTTTCATCACTGCTTGGCGAATCAACAATTTCTCCCATGTTGTCTTGCTTGATTGCTATAATTGACATTATGGAAGTTTACATAATATTGTTTTGATTTAGGTTTATCCTGTCAATTTTACTGATATACAACACATAATCTGTACAGACATGTATGAATGGGATTACTGGAATCTTTTCCAAACCATTTGGAGCATTAATTTTGGTGACCTCCTTTGCCGTGGATTTTTCCGTTCCCTCCATGTGATAAAATTCTACCTCAATGTATTGACATTCACACATTTTGGATGGGGCCACGTCACCATAAAATGTCCCAATTTGACCATTGAAACAATATTTGAGACATTGATGGTATAACGAAGGTATGACCGCATGTTGATGTAGCCAAGGTATTTCAAGCAAAATGTTGAAGGCAGTGTCCTGGGGAACAACCTTGAAATCAGAATTTGACATAAGGTCTCCAAACTAAATTCTGAGTGTTATCATGCCCAGAGGTTCTTGTTCAATTTTATTATGTCCTTGCAACATCAAAGTAGATGGAGATAAATCATATTCTGTGAGGCCCAATCGACGAATTATACGAATAGGAATGAGGTTGACTGCTGATCCATTATAAATGAAAGCTCGTCGGATGTCTATGTCATTGACATTTCCAGATAGATAAAAAGGTCTGATATGTCTATGAACAACATCATCATAATCTTCATTTGTAAATGTTATCACTACATGGAATTCTGTATGATCATTCTCTATATGGTAGAACTTATCCACAAAAAATTCAGTTTGGAATTCTTGAGGATTTGACAACGCCTCAATAAGCCCCTCCCGAAGATCTTTTGATAGATTCAAGGAATCCAGAATTGATAACTTGACCAGTAAATGGGCCAAATGTTTCATGAAATCATACTTTTGGTTCAAAGGTCTTCATTTCCCATCATGAAAATGTGGTTTTGCAGGTGCCTTAGAAATTTATGCATTGGCAGTAGATGCATCCCGTGTCAGGGAAAGAATATGAAACAATCCTGGCTTCGATGGATTAGGAAAACTAGGTATATCTATTTGCTGAGTGAAAAATGGTGTAACCTCTAACTGGTCCTCTGGAATAATTGTGTCAGGACCAAATCTTCTATGTGTGGAAGAACATTCTTGTTCCAGTTGAGCTCTCTAAAGGGATTTTCCACAAGTGTCTACTGCATATATAGTTCTAGCAGTGGTAGGATTGAAATAGTAGCTTATAGAATATCCATATCTTCCTCTATATCCTATACATATGTCTCTTCCTCTAATTACTCTATTAGATACAGGGAACTTAGGCTGATCATGATCGAAACTGTCATTGGATTAGGGATCTATTAAATGAATCATGTTAACAAAACCAAAGATCAATTCTTCATCTGATGAAAATTATGCCTGATGAACCAGTTTAGGTTGTGCCATTTGGGGGGGGAGGAGCCTGTGCTTTTGAAGCAGATGGCATAAAATCTACCAGAGTCAATGATAACATAGTCTTTGACATGATCTCTTCTTCTTCTGACTGCTCTTCTTTCTTAAAATTACACCACTTCTTTGAGTATTTTTCCTTCTGATGAAGGGGGTTTTGTTGTTGCATAAATAAGATAAGACACAATTGGTTGATTCAATTGTTTTCATAAAATGGCATGAGTTCGGTTGATTGTTTTTCTGACAATCCAATCTTCATATTTATGCGAATTTTGACTTTTGACTTCATGCCACTCACCTTCTTCCTCTGGATCAGTAGTAGTAACACATGTTACCTGGGCTGAAGAACATTTCCATTTTACTAGTCCAGAGTGTTGAGATGGTATGTCTGAGTATAATAAACTATAAAATACCATATATAGGATCGAATATGTAATTACTTGCTCAAATACAAGAGGGGGGTGAATTGTATACTTTAAAAATTCCTTTGGAACTTTATTAGATAACCAAAATTCACAACACCTCCATGTTCTAATAACATGCTTGATTCTGGAAAAGTGATTCTGGAAATGAATCTTATCAAATGTTTACACCAACTAAGAATCTACCTTAAAGTGTATAGAATCCTATAAAATCAGAGTACAAGGTTAAGCAGGTATATGTAAGTTATACATTCCTTAACAACAAAAATACACAACGGAAAACAAATTAGAAACACTACAATTAACAAGTAGAAACTCTTTTAACCCAAAAAGGAGGGTATCCCACTACCATGGATAAGTGGTCCCTTGATTTATACTTTCATGATTGTCTGTCTTACCCAAACCTAGGTAAGCCTTCAATTCGAAGATCGGTATCAATCATTCTATCCCCGCTAGCCCTCGATTTGTAATGAAATCGACACCTCTGACTTCACAACCCTAAGTCTCGGATTTTCAGGAAATCGAACCTCTGCACTAATAAAATCTGCACGAAGAAAAGTATTAACAAGTCGTTCAAACTTTCTACATGAAGACTGTGATTTTATAAGAGCCTCTCTCTCTAAAAATCTCTTCAACAGCATGTATGCACAGTTTTCAACGTTCAGTCGTCAAAAAGTTTTGAGCTCTTTCAAGTGAGCCCCTATTTATAAGCATGGTTCCAATGGTCGGCTATCTCCTCCAACGGTCATATTTTCCTTGAATTTCGGAGGGGCCAGTACACGTGTCACTCAAACAACGGTTAGTGAGTAACTAAAAGCATGACATCGTTTTATAACTAAACAAGTGTAGGCATAACCAAAATCTGATATTCATAATTTATGTAAATGATAGTTCTGAGTTTAACAAAAATAAATTCAGAGTCAATAATACAAAGAGATTCATATTCTGTTTTCTAGGAATTCGGAAGCTGAATTCTATAGAATTCCAGAGTCTGAATTTCAAGGAAATTCAGAGTTTGGATTCACAACGATTCGGAACCTGAACTTACAATGTTCGGGGTCGGAGTTCATGAGAATTCGGAGTCAGAACTCATAAGAGTTCAGAGTCTGTATTCAATGAACTCGGAGTCAGAACTTAGACAAGTTCGTAATCATAATTTATAATCAGAAGTTATAGTTGAACTTTACATAAGTTCATAATCATAATTCATAATCAGACATTATTAATGTTCGTACCCAGAATTCTGAGTTGAACTTCATGACTGTTCCTATCCAGAATTCAAAGTTGAACTTCATGAGAGTTCATATCTAGAATTTGGAGTTGAAATTCATGAGAGTTTGTATCCCAAATTTGGATTTGAACATCATGTGAGTTCATATCCAAGATTCAGAGATGAACTTCATGAGAGTTCGTAACCAGAATTCATATTTTGAATTTGGATTCAAAACTCAAAAGAGTTCATAACCAGAATTCTGAGAATTCAGATCCTAAAACAGAATGCTTCATATCATGGTAATCATAGGATTATGAGGTTTTTGGTTTGAATCTAAATTATATACTTAGACAAGATAAAGACCTAAGTAAAACATGGTAAGGATAAATTTACTTAGGGAAGGAAAATTTTCCTTATAGAAGTAAAACAAGGGTAAAATAATATTTTCCTTAAGTTAAGGTGTTTGTGATTTTCCAAACAAGAGGAATGGTAAATTCATAAGGAAAGCCTTAATGACTTAACAATATCCTTCTTGAATGAAGGAATGGAAAAGTCATAAAGAAAACATTATTGACTCAACAATCTCTCCCTTTTCAGAAATCACAAACAATCTTATGAAAAAGAATATAAGGACTTAGCAAAAAAAAATCTAGACATTGAAAATAAAACTTATCTCCCTTTATATATGAACAATGGTGAATACGACTTACTCCCCATTAGGCTTTGGAACACTAAGGTTCATTTTCTAGATTTCCGGAATGATAATTTACATTTTAATGTGTAAATATTCACCAAGAGAACTCCCTCTTAGATGAAGTCCCCCTTACATAAGGAAAGATCTTCTTTAATTAAAACTCTTTTTCTTTCTCCACTTTCAGAATTCTTTTTCCTTATCCCCCTTTGTTATTTTCAAAAACAGTTTGAGGGAATGGAAAAACAATATAGTACCTAATATATTATTAAACACATCCAAACAGAAAATGCAACCATAATTTCATTATGATTGGAAGTATTAATGAAAGGAAAAATAGATAAAACATAAGATCATAGTGGGATTTATTTTTCTCCTTTATCCTTGGACATTAGCTTCTTCAAAATGGCCTTTATCTTTTTCACCTCTTTGTGATCCTCCTTTGCGTGCTTTTCTAGGGCTGTGATCCTATCGTCTTGAGCCTTCAGGGCCTCTACCTGAGCCTTCAGCAAGTCATCTTGCTTCAAAAGCATTTCTTCCATCTCGATCTGGAGATCCTTTTCAATTTTCTAACTATGTAAAAAATAACTTAGCTTCCCATTCAAGTCTTTCAACTCGTGAATCTGAGTATTTTGTTCTAGAGTCATCTTTTCCATAAATCTGTTTGTAAGATCCTTGATCTTGGTATCATTGGTATTCAAGGATTCCTTGAAATATTCATGAAACTGATCAAGCTCGCTCATTTCTTGAACTGTGTTCTTTGACCAGCTAGATATCTCCTTACAAGACTTTTTATGAGCATCGTAGCCTATGAGGAATGTTTTGAAATCTGATTCTATCTTGATACAATTGTCCATAATCATGGACACCGAATCGTATTTCCGATTTAGAGAATTTTGAATCATATGGGCTCTATATTCAATGCCGGAAAAAGTCGGAATGGACCCAACAAACTACTTCAAGGATTGTTCAACAATATCATGAACAAGAAAAGGTGATTCAGAATCTGAGACTCTGCTTGGTGATGCTTGTTTTTCTAACTCCGCAAGATTCCTCTTTGATGTTCTTTCAACTTCCTTATTCTTCACTACAAATTTTATAGGGGTATCAACCAACACTTTTTGACCCTTATTAATTCTTGGTATGGCTTCCTCATTAAGGGATACAAGCTCACTCCCAGAAAACTGTACAATTTTATCTTCATCAATTTTCTCTTTTTCAGCCCCTTCCTCAATGTCTTTTGGATGAATAAAATCATGATTCATTCTTTATTGTTTAGATAATTTATCAACTTCTTCTTCACCTTTCTCTTCACCCTTATTTCCATCCTTTTCTTTATCCTTATCTGGAGTGACATGTTTCGAGGACTCGGCTTCAGATGTCTGGAGTGACAATTTTTCGGATGGGGTTCCCTTATCATGATAAACTTCAACTTGATTTAAATGGTCATTTGTGTTACCACTCCCTTTATATTCTTCTTCTTCCACCTCTTCTACTTCTTCCACTTCTTCAGCAATATTTCATTTAGCTTATTCTTTGGTGAATACATTCTTCCCGAGAGTATTAGGAACTGGTTTTATAAGGAAATATTTCAGAACATGAATTTTTTTGGATGTTATCTCAGTATCCCTAAGAAGGGATTGATAAACTTCAGCCTCAAACATATTCTTTTTAATCTCTTTCTTCTTGGCCTACTTCTGAAGCTCATCAGTTACTTTTTATTTCAAATCCTTGGCCTCAGCTGTGTCTAGGTGAAATTGAGGATCCCCTCCCTTCCGAGCCTTCTTATCCACCCTCAATTTTGAAACTAATTCATCTGGGTTGGCATTATGTTTCATTGGTTTAGGAGGTGCAGATTGGACTTCCATAGAATTAGGGGGTTTTCTTCTACTTCCATTTACTATAACATTCTTTTCTTCCCGGCCATCTTTGATGTTTCAACTTCTTATGTGTTCATCGGAATGGCTTCATCTTCATCCTCAGGAAGGTCAGAGAATTCTCCTGACTCTTTGGAAAAAAAAAACTTTAATTCTATTAAGGGTGTCATCACTAATCAGCATCACCTTGCAATTCCTCGGCTTGGAACTGCAGGGGATCTTGAATGATTCAAGACACCAAACAATCAGCTTTGAAAGTAAGGCATGATAGATAATAATCTGAGATCTCAGATTCCCATTCTTGATATTCTCAATCGTAATGAGAATATTCTTTATGAGGTTGACCTTCCTTATATTTACCAAAAAGTATGAGAAATACATATCACTTTTCTTTAGGGTGTCCTTGTCACCCTTTATCGGTACAATGAGACCTTGAACCCATAATTGTAGAATCCGATTATTTGTAGATAGATGGGAAATATTTGTTTTCTTTACAACAATAAGACCAAGGAATTCCATAACATTAACCATGATAAAACATCCTTTAATATCTGATATCTTGTGAGAGAAAAATGCGGCTTCTCCTTCAAATGATAACCCCCCAAGCTCACAGCCATGGTGTAAGAGAGTTTGTATGTCTTTCCATAACTCTTGAAAGATAAATTGTCTCTACCTTCTTCCTTATAGTAGAAAACTTATTCATATAATTCTATGAGTAGATCCAGATAGAAAACATCCTGGGATCCTATATTTAAAATACCTATAATTTCCCATCCATTGAGCTTGATGTTGTTGGAGATAATAGAGTCACACTTATTGAAATAGTTTGGGTGAACTAACCTCTCCCTGTATATTTTCCACTCCGCAATCGACTTGACAGAAGACATGTCTTGAGAGGGAACTTCTGTAGGCATTCGAAATTGAGAACTTTTGAAGGGTATGAAACAGGCTTATGTAGAGAGGCAGAGCTTTGACATGCACAAGCATTGAAAACTGATGTGGGACAACCCTTCGGGGGTCCATTATATAGATGATGGAAGTGACCTTTCATATTCCAAACCAAATCTAACAGTTGGGAAACCTTATGATCTGATCTAATGGTTGATATGATAGCCGCAAGGAAAATTTGAGTGGGATCCAATCTTTTGAGGTTTTAAAAGAAAACATTTGGATTTAAGGAAACTAGAATCCAAGAAATTTTAAAAACAAAAGAAACTAATAGCAAATAAAAGGTAATTACGACAAACTCAAGAAAAATAATAACTTTTGTATTGATAGGAAGATTATTCATACTGAGGAATATTCTTCTTGAAGAAATTTAGATTCCAAAAAAATCTAGAATATGAAAACATATGGCTACAAAAATTTCAAATCTGAAAATTTCCATTACGAAAATTTCAGGTCCAAAGTTTTTCATTACGAAAACATCAGGTCCGAATATATTTATTATGAAAACTTTAGGTCCGACAATTTTCATTACGAAAACATCAGGTCTGAATATTTTCATTACGTACGCTTCACGTCCGAATATTTTCATTACGAAAACTAAACGTAAAAATTTATAATACGAAAAATAAGAAAAAAAACAAACTATGAAAATTTTCATTACGAAAAATTTAAAAAACCAACTACCAAAAATATCATTATGAAAAATTTAAAAAAAAACTATGAAAAATTTCATTACAAAAAATTTGAAAAAACCAACTATGAAAATTTTCATTAGGAAAACTTGGAAAAAGCCAACTACGAAAATTTTCATTAAAAAAAATCTGAAAAAAAACTCCAATAATAAATTTACTTTCCCTATGAAAGGAAGTTTATTACTGTTAATAGATAGGTTTAACATAAATTTATCAAGGAGGATTACCTTATAGATATGATTCCAATCTTCTTCTTAATGTATTCAAATCTATCGGAAGATAATGATTTTTTTAAAATGTCAGCATGTTGATCATGCATTCCGATAAACTGAAGAATGATATGACCTTTTTGTTAGTGATCCCTAAGAATGTGATGCCTAATATCTATGTGCTTTGCACGAGAGTGATGTGAAGGGTTTTTACTAAGGGAAATAACACTTGTATTATCACACAGAATTTTTGTTTTGGTAAAACTCATACCATAGTCTGTGAGTGTGTGTTTCATCCCCAACACTTGAGAACAACAACTTCCCGGTGCTATATATTCATCTTCAGCAGTGGAAAGTGCTTCTAAGGGTTGCTTCTTTCAATACCAAGAAACTAATGAATCTCTTAAGAAATGACAAGTTACGGATGTAATCTTTCTATCTATTTTACATCCACCATAGTCAGAATCTGAAAAACTTTTTAAAACAAAATAATTTCCAGAAGTATGAAGGAGTCCCAAATCCATGGTTCCCTTTAATTAGCGAAAAATTCCTTTCACTGCCTTTAAATGATATTCCTTAGGATTGGATTGATATCTTTCACATAAGAATACTGAAATCATTATGTTTGGATGACTAGCTTTCAAGTAAAGTAAACAACCTATCATACCTCTAAAAGATGTTTGGTCTGCTGGTTTCCCAGCTTCATCAAGATCAAGTGTGTTTGAGGTACCGATGGGAGTACTTAAACTATTAGTATTGTCATATCCATACTTTTTAAGAAGATAGTTAATATACTTATGTTGGGATATATTGATTACATCTGGTTTTTGAGATATTTGAAAACCAAGGAAAAATGTTAACTCAACCATCATACTAATTTCAAACTTAGATTTCATTAGATTTATAAAGGAATTACATAATGATTGATGAGTCGAACCAAATATAATTTCATCAACATAAATTTGAACAATGAAAACATTTTTCTTATCTTTCTTTATAAAAAGGGTTGGATCTGCATTTTCCTTAACATAGTTATTTTGAAGAAAAAATCATGTAAGTCTATTATTCCAAGCTCGAGGGGCATTTTTAAGGCCATACAAAGATTTGGTTTGTCTAAAAACATGATCAGGATGTTTTGTATCATCAATGATAGGTGTTTGTTGAACAAAAAATTCCTCTTGAACATAAACATTAATGAAGGCATATTTCACATCCATTTGAAGAAGTTTGAAATTGAAGAATTCTTTAAGGGCAAGTAAAATACGAATAGATTCATGTCTAGATACTGGAGAATGTGTTTCTTCATAGTCTATTCCTTCTTGTTGATTATAGCCTTTAGAAACTAATCTAGAATTATTTCTTACAATGATTCCATTTTCATCACAACTATTTCTGAAGACCCATTTTACACCAATAACAGAGGTTTCCTTAGGTCTTTTAACTAAGGTCTAGACTTTATTCCTTTCAAATTCATTTAGTTCATCTTGCATGGATTTGATCCAATCGTCATTACCTAAAGATTCATCAATGCTTTTTGGTTGTAATTGGGGAAGTAATGCTAGATGTTATACATCGTCCCGTAAGTATCTTCAAGTCCTTACAGGTTGATTGACATCACCAATGATACTATCACTGGTATGATTCTTTAGAAACAACTGATTTGGGTTTTGTAAAACCTGTTCAACAATATAGGGAAGGAAATCTTCTAGGGTAAATGTTTCAAAAGAATCTTCTTGGAAATTTTCCTTCTTAGAAGGATCTTCAATCAATGGTTGATAATCAATTTTTGAAAACACATCCGAAGATGTAGGTTGGTTTTTTTAAAAACAAAAGGATCAGTTTCATCAAATTTGACATGTACTGTCTCTTCAACAGTACATGTGTTTTTATTGAAAACTCTGTAAGCCTTAGAAGTTGTGGAGAAACCTAAGAAAATACAATCATCATATTTTGGTGTTAATTTATGTAGATTATCTTTATTATTCAGAATGAATACCATGAAACCAAAAACCTTAAATTTGGAAAGTCTAGGTTCTCTACCATTCCATAACTCATAATGAGTTTTATTAAGAAAAGGTCTAATCAAAACTAGGTTTATAGTATAACAAGGAGTACTTACAGCTTTAGCCCAAAAATGTTTGTCTTCAGAATACTCACTCAACATGGTTCTAGTTATTTCTCGAAAAATTCTATTTTTTCGTTCAACAATGCCATTTTTTGATGTGTTCTGGGTGTTGAGAAGTTGTGAGTGATGCCTTTTCTAATAAAAAAAGATTCAAAATTAGAATTTTGAAATTATCATTCACGATCACTATGAATAGTTTTCAATGGAAGTATTTTCTCATTTTTTACATGGGCTCTAAAACTTTTGAAATAAGAAAAATAATCAGAATTATTTTCAAGAAAATAGACCCACTTAAATCTACTGTAATCATCTACCAAGAAAAATACATCATACTCTCCCCCAATGCTTCTAGTTTGTGTAGGACCAAAAATATCCATATGCACTAGCTGTAATGCCTCAGTAGTTGTGACTTCACCGACTGATTTAAAACTTGATTTATGTTTCTTGCCATATTGACAAGGGTCACAAACTTTTGAAGAATCAAATATAAGCTCCGGTAGATCCCTAAATAATCTTTTATTAGAATGTTTTCATATGTTCCTAAGATTAATGAGTCCCAACATTCTATTCCACAACCAAGAATGATCTTCCATTGCACTAAGGCAAGGTATGGCTTGGCTCCTAAGGTCTCTTATGTTTAGTGTGTAAACATTCTCTTGCCTATGGGAAGAAAGAATAAACTCTTCCTTGGAATTTTGTACTAAGCACTTGTCATTCCAAAAATTCATAAGGTAGATTTCATCAGATAATTGACTTATGCTAATGAGGTTTTTCTTAAGACCCTTAACAAATAAGACATTTGAAATCAATGTTTTTCCAAGAAGAACGATGTTACCTATACCGATAATTTCTCCTTGATCATTATCTCCGAAATTAACTTTTCCTCCTTTCGTCTTGATAATATTTTCGAAATATATTTTTTACTAGTCATATGTCGGGGACATCCACTATCCATGTACCACGTATTGCTGTTGGTACCTTCTCAATTTTTCGGAAAAAAAGAAAAAATTATGTTTTCGGAATCCAAACTTACCTGGATCTGGAATTGATAGAAATTTTTTTGGGTGTCCACATTTGTTTAGAAAAATAAGATGTATTAAACCCAAGAGATTGAACTTTATTCGAGGCGAAATTTTTCTTCCAATGCCCACCAATTAGATATTTAGTACAAAACGGGGCTCTAGAAGGAACAAAATAGTGGTTTTTGAAAACCGGTTTTTGGTGAGTATAACCTACTACAGTAGTGTTTCCTTATGGTTTAATATGAGAATACATCTTTTCAAAATTTTCCTTCCCAGAGGTAAATTTTGCAAGAATCTTTTTAAGAGAAAATATTTCGGATTTCTGTTTGATGACTAAATTCCTATCCTCAGGAATCATTTCCTTAGAGATATATTTTTCTTCAAAAACTTTTATCTCTAAAATAGCATTCTTAAGATCTTTAGAAAGTTCTTCCTTAATATAATTTTCCTTCTCAAGGTGTTTATATTTTTTTTCTAAAAGATCTTCTTTGTCTCTAAGATCTCTAGAAATATCTGAAATCTCTTTTGTAAGAATCTCATCCCTAATGTTTTCCTCATCTAATTTCATAGAAATTTTACAATTTATTGCTTCAAGTAACTTGGAAAATCGAGAAACTTCTTCATATGAAGGTATCTCTTCATTTTCTGAGGATGAACTATCTTCATTAGAAGTACTATTTTAGGAATAGTAATTCTTATCAAGAGATAGATTTTTTAATGCATCGGCAGAGCGTACCTTGGCCAAAATACATATATTGGGTAAAGAAGTAGTAGAAATTAATCCCATATTCTTCTGAGATGATGAATCATATTATGAAGATTCACTTTTTGAAGAGTCTCTATAGTTTTCACTCAAAGTATCATTAGCTTTAAGGCTTCTCTTTTGCTTTTAACGATATAATTTCTTCTTGTTCCTTTCTGAATTCCTTTCCTTATTTTCCTACTATTTCAACAAAGAACAATTAGTTCTGAAATGAAATGTTCTTCTACATTCATAACAAGTAACTTCTCCATCTTTCCTATCTCTGTAGTCTTTCTTCTTGTACTTATTCAGATGGTTCTTTTGAGCTACAATCTTGTTCATTCTCCGAGAAATATTAGCTAATTCATTCTCAATGTTTTCGTTGTCACTAGATTGTGATTGAAAAATGAGTTTCTTTGTCTTTGATCTAGTTACTCTTTCTGGGGTCATGGATTTCATATATTTAGAAGTATTTTTAAAATCAACTCCTCTATTCCCATTATTCTTCTTAACATTTTTAGCATCTCTCTTCATTCTGGTTTCATGCTGAAGATGAGTTCCAAATAACTCATCTATGGAAATCTGAGTGACTTTCCTATTTTCATAAATAGTTTTCTTCTTGGACTCCCATTTATTTGGAATGATATCAATGATCTTTTCTACAAGAGCCTCATCATCCAAACATTTTTCTCACATAGATTGTAAGCTATTCACAATAGTCATAAACCTTTGTTGCACGTTACATTTGGGTTCTCCATATGGAAAGCAGAAACCATGATATTCAGCTCTAAGCATGGCTCTTCTAGTTTCAATGACTTTGGAAGTTCCATAGTGAGTAACTTCAAGTTTCTTCCATATATAATTTGCTGCTTCACAAGAAGAAATTTGGATATATATGATTCTAGTCATAGAACTATGTAAAGTATTGTGTACCTTATAATTCAGTTAATATTCATGCCTTTCTTGATTGGTAAAGCTACTAACATCTTTGTCATGGATTTTGTATCCTTCAGTAAGAAAAAAAGTTATCAACTCCAGTATTGATAATGAAAATCTTCATTCTATCTCTCCAATATTCATAGTAATTTCCATCAAAGATAGGTGTTCTAGTTGGATTGAGATTATCTATAGAACCAACATTGAGTTTTGTCATCATTAAGAAAATTCTATCCACACAAAACTTGTTAGTAGTATGAGTTTGTAAACAAGAGAAAATATCCTAATCAAGGAACTAGATATTTTATCACTATGAAATAATTAATACAAACATAATGAGTCTGAAAAACAGAGTATGAATCCGGAAAATATGATTATGGAAAATCAGTTCCAAAAAGTAATGAGAAGAAGAATTATCTTCTGAATCTAATCATGAGATTAATTCAGATTGAAGAAATTATCTAATACCAATTATTGAGGGGGTATGTCTGAGTATGATATACTCTATAATAATAAATGTAGGATCAAATATGCAATGAGATGCTCAAATACAAGAGGGGGGGGGGGTGAATAGTATGATTTAAAAATTCCTTTGTAACTTTTACAGATAACCAAAATTCACAACACCTCTATGTTCTAATAACGTGTTTGGTTCCAAAAAGGTGATTCTGGAAATGAAACATAAAAAAAGTTAACATCAACTAAGATTCTACCTTAATGCTTCTAGAATCCTATAAAATCATAGTATTTGTTTAAAGATGTATATGAAAGTTATACTTTCATTAACAACCAAAATACACAGCGTACAACAAAGTAGTAACACTAAAATTAAAAACAAGAAACTCTTTTAACCCAAAGTGGAGGGTATCCAACAACCCTAGATAAGAGGTCCCTTGATTTATACTTTCAAGAAATTCTGTTTTATCCAAACCCAGGTAAGCCCTCAATATGAAGATCAGTATCTGTCTTTTTATCCCCAAAAGCCCTCAATTTGAAAGGAAATCAACACCTCTGACATCACAAACCAATGTCTCTGATTTTAAGGAAATCAAACCTCTGTAATAAGAAAATATGCATGAAGCAAAGTTTGAACAAGTCGTTCAAATTTTCTGAATGAATCCTGAGATTTTATAAGAGCCTATCTCTTTAGAAATCACATCAACAGCATGTAGGAACAATTTTCAATGTTCAGTCGTCAAAATGTTCTGAGCTCATTCAAATGAGTCCCTATTTATAGGCATAGTTCCAATGGTCAGCTCCCTCTTCCAATGGTTATATTTTACTTTAATTTCAGAGGGACCTGTACATGTGTTACTCAAACAACGATTTGCAAGTAACTGAAATCATGAAATCTTTTTATAACTAAACAAGTGTAAGCATAACAAAAATATGATATTCGAAATGTAAGTAAATGAGAGTTTGAAGTCTAACCAAAATGAATTCGGATTCTATAATACAAATCGATTCGAATTCTGTTTTCTAGGAATTCAGAATCTGAATTCTATAGAATTCTAGAATCTAAATTTCAAGGAAATTCGGAGTCTCGATTCACAAGAATTATGAACCTGAACTTACAATGTTCGGAGTCAGAGTTCATGAGAATTTGATGTCAAAACTCATAAGAGTTAGGAGTCTGTATTCAAAGAACTCGGAGTCAAAACGTAGACAAGTTCGTAATCATAATTCGTAATCATAATTCATAGTCGAACATTACATAAGTTCATAATCAGAATTCGTAATCGAAATTTATGAATGTCCGTACGTAGAATTCAGAGTTGAACTTCATGAGAGTTCGTATCCCAAATTCGGAGTTAAACATCATGAGAGTTCGTATCCAGAATTCAAAGTTGAACATATTGAGAGTTCATATCCGGAATTCAAGGTTGAATTTCATGAGAGTTCGTATCCAGGATTCGGAGTTGAACTTCATGAGAGTTCATAACCAGAATTCGTATTCAGAATTTGGAGTCAGAACTTAGAAGAGTTTTTAACCAGAATTCTGATAATTCAGATCCTAAAATAGAATGCTTCATATCAAGTTAATCATAGGATTCCGAGGTTTTTGGTTTGAATCTGAATTTTATACTTAGACAAGATAAAGACCTAAGTAAAACATGGTAAGGATAAATTTCCTTGGGGAATGAAATTTTTCCTTATAGAAGTAAAACAAGGGTAAAACGAGATTCTCTTTAAGATAAGGTGTTTGTGATTTAAAAAACAAGAGGAATGGTAAAGTCATAAGGAAAGCCTTAATAACTTAACAATATACCCCTTGAAAGAAGGAATGGAAAAGGCATAAGGAAAACCTTATTGACTCAATACAGATTCCACTATCTTTTGTAGGAGGTCTTCGAAGACAAAACACTCTTGAATGGGATCCCCCAACATCTAATGAAATGGGAAATAGTTGGGGAGGTCTTCATATCCTTCATTGTTTGGACTTTTGGGCCTTGGAAACTGAACCATATTGTTTTCTAGATCCGAGATGAAGTAACCAGGAACTTGTTCATTTCAGAAAGAATAAACATTGTTCTTTAAATCCTCAAACTGTTTCCTCCTTTGATCTCTTTGTCACCCTGATGAGCCGACCATTGTTGTTGACACTCAGGAGGTGGAGCCCTTTGATATTATGAAGGTTTTGAAGTGGACGCAGGTACATGTGCTTGTTTAAGTGTAACTATAACAGTATCTACATTCCATATTCTCCTTCCCAAAGCTGCTATAATTACACAAGTTTTAGCCCTAGTCTCTCTAAGATAGTATTCTATCTACTGAGCGATTGAAATAAGGTCTCGAAACCCTCATATGTACTTCACGGGAAGCAATGGTGTGCGTAATTCATTACGCATATTTTCCACATAGATTGGCAACAACACTTCTTGAGGGAGTGCTAAACTTAAGGAAGATATTAATCCCTTCTAGCGAGCAATGAAATCAAATAATCTTTCATTTTATCTTTATTTACATTTGGTAAGATAAAATACTATCGTATTTGGTAATGTTGAGCTAAATTGAAGAAATAATTTTTTACGGAGATCTTCCCACCCAGTAATTGACTGAGATTGCAAACTTGTATACCAAACAAAAGCAGGTCCTTCTAATGACTGCACAAAACACATAATCTTAACTACGTCTTGTTGTTGAGAATTTCCCATCATAGGATCACAAAGAAAAAACAAATTGTGTTAATTGTTGTTCTGTATCTCCCGAAACATTAAAAATTGGGAATATGGTATTCGGAAAATTTGATGGGGGAGGAATTGCATCCACCCATTAAGGGTAAGCTCTCTTTTCCAGTTGAACTGGTGCACATCATCCTTCCATAGCTTCCAATTGAGATGTTAATGACTCGGTAGTAGTAATTAATTTTTGAGAAACATCTGGTTGAGCTTGGACCTGAGTAGTTGCATTAACTAGAGTTTGGATAGGTGTGTCGAACAGTACTACCACTGATGGTAGTATAGCCGGTTGTGGTCGTGTATGACCCATAGGATTGGACCTATGGGGGTGTAATTATAAAGGGGGATATTCTTGACCCATCCCAATAGCTGCAACAAATTATTTTGATTGATTAACATCAACATGCTTAGGAGGAAGACTACCTTGAAGTATTTTTTCATTAAACCTCCGTAACTCCTTCATTTGTTCTTCTTGTTGTGCAAACCTTTCCTCTGATAAGAGTGATTGGCCTTCTCTAGAGGTAGGGTGGGATGTAACCTGAATTTTACCCTTTTCATTGGCATTTGCCTTTCTGGATTATGGAAGGGTATTACCCGAAGGAATGTCTTGCCTCTGGGAAACCCGCTAGCTTCTGGTACAACACCTCCTTAATTTTTTTCTGTGTATACCACCACTTGAACATGAACTTCTTCATTTGATTCCATTAACTGAGCCTCATGTTTTGGGGGACCAGTGACAAAGACATTGATGATATTTATCGATGCATAACGCATTATATCCCTTCTTTTTGCATTTCTGCGATACTTTCTTCTTCCATGTCCTTTATGAGACATTTCCTTTTATTGGTTAATCCCTTGGGAACATCTTGATGAACCATAATATGGAGGGAATTTATTGATAATTCGTATCTATGTTCCTCTTGTGTCTTCTTCCCTAATCGAGAGAAGTCTGAATTTTTCTGAGAAAGTGGTTGAGAATTTGAAAAGGTCCCAAGTCTGGTGGACTGGGGTTGTTATTGTTTTTCCTGCTCAACTCCTCAAATCATGTCTATTGATCCCGAGGGTTGGATTAAAAGTGTACCTTTCCAGGAAAGCTGAGGTGGCTCTTGAGCTACTACATCTGAAACATTCTCAAATGATCTCCTGATTTTGCATATTTTAGTCTGGAAATTGGCCGGATGCATCATCTAACATCCACTCAAATCACCTGGATCAGATGGGTTTTGGATTATTTCTAACACATCTATCACCTAAGGAAGCACATTCTCTAAACAAGAATCCAGTTCAATATTTTCATTTTCTTGATGGAAGATTAACTCGACAACTTTTTCATTATATGTCTAACATTTGGAAGATCTAGTTGAGGCCTGTTCTTGAGCATGCCTCTGATTAAACACAAAACCAGTTAGCTGTGGCAATCCATGGGAAATATCATCGCATGAGACCTATTTTTGCATTCTTTGTTGACTAGAGAGCATAGTGAAATGCAATGGTCCATGAACACACCATTCTCTGATATGAATACTAGATAGGGAATTGGTAATTAACTGGTGAAACCATTTCAATGTGCCAAGTCATGTACGCTGAAGGGCTCTCTACTGCTTTTTAAACATTGGATGTCAGGAAACTGAGAGAGATGCCAAGTCAATTTGGCATTGCAAGCCTTATATTACCTTAACATAATTTTGATATTCATCAGAAGGTAATAATTTCCCTTTTAAGTGACAAAGAGTTTCCCATATGTTGAGATGAATATTGTGAGTTCAATATTCTATCAATGATTCTGGATTATCATGCTGAGAGTCATCCAAAGGCCAAAACATGACAGGTATTTCACCTTTATCCAATTTTTTTCTCATATTCATGAATTTCTCTTTGTCATTTGATAATGATTCTTCTACCTGATTTGACAAATGCTGGTTATTCATTATTGTTTCATCAGATTCAACAAGATTTTTAGAGAATTCATTTGTCAAATTAGACGATGAATGAACCATGGGTGGTTATAAGAATGAACTACACCCCGGGATATATTCTGATTGAGAATGTATTTAACCTTCTAGTGGTAAGGCATTAGACATGACTGTCTTCACATTTGAAAGTGCCTCAAGATAAGAGGGATTTATTATTAATTCATTTTTCATTGAATAACTTTCTAAGAAATGCAGATTACTACTATAGAGAGGAATTTAACTGCTAAATCCATCATCATGGGGAGGACCACCATGGTGGGTTACAAGAAAAGATGAATCCTTTTTCTCCTTGGTCTTCTAGACACGCAGAGGGTTATCATGGCTCTCATCTAAAGATGATGCTTCCAGATTGACCGAATTGTCATGAAGAAAGCCTTAATGAGGATGTGTCTGATGGAGACATTTGGAATTATTTTTTTTATTTCCGGAATTTGGAAATGAGAGAGTATAATCTTGAGTTGAAACAGCTAATTGACTGAGGGATTCAATAACTCCAGCATTTAGCAAGGCCTTATTGCAGATTGGCTGTTTATTTTTTAATTGTGCTGGATGGGTCTTTTTCTTGGATTCCTTCTTACTCACTTTGGAAACCACTTGTTGATGAAAGTGGTTATTATTGGAAGGTGTATGTGCCTACTTATAAGAAATGGTCAGGTTAGGCTGACTATATCTATTTAAATCTGGTGTATGTGCCCAACTTGATTGTCCGTATGACATGAGGGAGTATACCCCATGACCCTCCTAGACTGGAACAGAGGTGGGTATCTGCTCTGGTGTGACATGTTGATGAGTCACTCCATTAATAGGGATAGATTTATGTTTCTTTCCCTGTGATGTCACTAATGTTTTATAATATTCTGACAGTTATCCAGAATATGGGCAAGGATTTGCTTCTATTATTTCACCATTGTCAGAATGTTCTTGGTTACTTTCGCTACCAGAATGGGAATATACATCCATTCCGTGTTTGGAGTAGGTGTGTGTTCCTGCTCTTGTCCTCCTTTTCCTGTCATTGAATTCTGATAGTACTCATGTGTGGGGGCATAAAGCTGTGTCTGCCTTCTCTTTGTCATTAGATATTTCAAATTGACATATCCAGTTGCTACCAAAAGAGACTGTTTGCTAGCTTGATGAATTTTAGGTGTATGTGCTTTCAGATTTTTCTCCACCGATCATGATTGATGAACTCCTTCAATACTGGCAGATGACACTGCTGGCAGAATTGATGAGTGTAAGCAGGTGTATGTGCCTGTTTACAGGTGGTCACCACCTTTGGTTGGCAGGCATCTTTGGAAGCAGTTAGAAGAGCCTGCTGACTAGAAGATGATTTATAAATAGGTGTATGTGCCTTCCTATAGTACTCCACCAGAATTTCCTAGCTGGATTGGTGTGTTACTTCCAGACGAGTCTACCTGGCAGTGAAATTAGGACGGACGGGTGTATATGCCCACTCAATGTTTTCCATCAAGTTAGGTGGATGGACTTCTTCGGAGGGGACATAGGTAAGAACCAGTTCCCTATTGGGAAAATTATGCCTCTGATGGTTCATCGTGCATGATAGGGTCTGTGGAACCGGAGACGAATGCCTAGAGGCGATACCCCCAACATGTTGAGGGTGCACTAAGGCATGAATCTGGGGGTGATTGTTGGTGGGAGTCCTTAGAAAGGACTCTTGTCTTCTTGAACTAAGGCCTTGAGTGACCTCTTGATTCACCTCCCGGTAATATGCGAGGGACTTGTTGTTGGGTTCTGGGGATAAAAACCTGAAACGGTTGAAGATGGTGGTTGGCACCACCTACTTCTTTACCACTGGTCTTCACTATCTAGGCAACTAGGGTGAGTTGTCAACTTAGAGGGATTGTCGAGCGACCTCCAGAGTTGGGATTGTACCATGTTGATGGTATTCACTCACCAATGCATTTGAGACACATCATTGAAGATGCTAAGTAGGTGATGTCTTCCTCAGAGAGGAAGAAGATCTATCAGGACTAGTGGCTGAGGAATTCATAGGTTTGAACAATAAAGAAGCCATTTTGTGTTGCATAGAGATGTTGGAAAAGAGTGCATGTTTGATATATCAGACATAATCAAGATAATTCTGGCCAGACAACATCATTTGGATGAGAACATATGTTATTTATTACTTTGTTTTCCCTCACATTGAGTTTAATAGGGGCATAAAAAATAAGTAAAACATCATTTAACTTGGTTAATGATTCACATCGGGTTCACCATTTTTTTTTTGTCTGGAAATGGATATGACATTGTTTGTTTAAGGTTCAAACATTCCAATTGGTTTTTAATGGGTTTATTTATAGAACCAGAAACACCCAATGTGTCTATATCTATTTTGACTTACTTTCCAAAGGTAGCTGCTCATTAGTTGTGGACCGACGAGGCTTAAGAATTTTCATTGGTCGAGAGGATGGGAGGTCAGGATCATCACACCTTTTTGGGTGGAATTATTTCCTACTCTAGGAATCTCTTATAGATTTAAGTTATGTTCACGAATCTTTATTAATTCACAAATAATGAAAATTAGTTTCCCTTCGTATTTGAAAATCGATGATTGATATGTAAGAGATTTATAGAATCTGTTATATGTATTTGAAGTTATTCATCGATGGAGAATCATCCATATGTATTAGAGATTATTAGTCAGTGGTATCCTTCATTAAATTATATAAAATTCTATTTTTCATTATGATAACCATACTGGTTTTAATGCCACTCAGTGGGGCACTTGAAGTTAGTCGTCATTCAGAAAGACATGGATTATTTCAGATTTGGGATCGTACCTCTAGATGGGCTACCTACGTATCCTCGTTAAAAGGGAATCAGAATCCACATAGTTCTATAGGAAGGATATAGTTTAACGTTATATGGGATAGAAAATAATTAATGAATGATGTGATTAAACCTTAGGAAGGCTTCCATCCTACTCTACTATTAAGGAAGAGATCAATGTCCATGTAGTTATGGTGAAGAAATATGGGGCTTATGCATGGTTAACATCCCAAAAAGAGACGTTGTGATTACTTTTACAGTCTAAGATCACCTGAGTCATACCCTGTTTGAGAAACAAGAGGTATCAGTAAACCTGATGATTGTTCCATGAAATATATAGTCACAGGAAATGATGTGGGGCTTGCGTATGTAGGATTGCCCACGTAGATGAATACCAGGACTTACTTCAGGAAAGAAGACCAAGTACAGGGTCCATAAAGGTGTTTGTACATTATAGAGATTTTGAGTTTTAACCTATGGATTACTCCTAAAGAGGATTCCCAAATTAAAGGGGACATATAACATGGGGTTAATCATGAGAAGGGGGACCAAATTAAAGGAATTATTATTGGGGCTTATTCCTGAGAAGGAGGCCCGAACCAAGGGAACATGGGACTTACTCTTGAGGAGGATGCCCTATATCAAAAGATGTTCTAATATTAAAGGATGAGGTTATATGGGGGAAACCTCTAACTATATTGACATAAATCTTGTAATTCATGAGGTTTTGAGAGAGGTACTCACAAAATTCTTTTCCGACAAGGAATCCAACAATGGAACCATGCCATAAATGGCTTTGAAAAGGGATTCGACGGCTAATATCATGAAGAGGAGAGGTGAATGGGAGAGAGGCACACAAATGAAGTGGGAATGAAATTCTTGGACGCACAAGTGTACTTGCGCGGAATGGGTTCACCTGGGCTACAAAGAATCTATAGGGTATACTTCAGCAAGACATAACTCAATCATTTAGTATTATTCTAAGATGTTTCCAAAAGGGCGACGTGCAAGTTTCATCAAAAGGGAAGGGCAGCGCACAAGTGTTTCCATTTTTAAGGAGGTGTAGACACTTAGGCACACAAGTTTTGATGAATTATAAACACTTAGGCCTTATTATACTCCTTCAGGTCTTCCATTATAGGTAAAAAGTTACCTTATAATCTATTTGGAGAGTTGAGTAGAAGACTAGGGTGACCAAAGCTTGAATTTGAATTTTGGAAAATCTGTCCTTGAAATGGGGGCCCACAAGGGATATTTAAAGGCCACATAGCACCTTGGGAGAAAAATAAAATAGGGCGTGCAAGTGATCTATGTGACCCACAGGTGGCGCACAAGTGACTTGGGCGGTGCGCAAGTAACGTGCATGCCTCACTCCAAATGGGCTCCTGGTCCATGGTTTCATTAATTTTTTGATGTTCTTAAAAGGGTGACCCTCTTTGTGCTTAAGGTATTCCCCTTTTCCGTTCGATAGAATATGTGACTTAAAGGAGTGTCAACATAATTTTATTCATTACATAATGATGTGAGGGTATTTATTAATCATTACATTTTCAGATTATTATATTTTTCTATAAAAAATTACCTGCTGAATAACCTTATTTCATAGTACATTATTTCTTTGAACAAAAATATCAAATGTGTTTCCTATATAAGACAGATTCTACTCTAACTGTGCCACTTCAAGGATTAAAACATGAGATGAATCTGGAATGTAAATTCTTAACAAAGAAACATGAAACATATCATGTAGCTATGACAAAATCTAATGAAAATATATTATATAAATTAATATTCATAACTTTTCTACAGTTTCATATGTACTAATAAACAATAGATATAATATTACCATTATTTAAAAATACATAATTATTTCTATGGAACTACATTATTAAAAAAATAATCCCCTAAATTAAATTTGAGATATTTATTCTGGTTATATGTATAACTCTTATACATTCTCTCAGCTATAATTATATGTTGTTGAATCATCATTATTTATATTTCATTTATTATACTATTTCTGGTCCTAATAACTTAATCACACTTACTTCTTCACATAATGATGGAGTTCAACACCTCTTTCCATAAAATAACTCAAATGGTGTCATCTGTATACTAGAATGAAAATTGTCATTATAAAAAAGTACCACTAAAGAAAGATTTTTATCCCAACATCGATGATAATCCAAATAGAAATCCTCATATCTTACAATGTCTAAATATTTTGTTCTATAAATCAATTATATTGAGGATGATATGTTTTACTAAAATTTAATTTAGTGCCCAATTAATTTTGATGTCTATTCAAAATATTTCATGTAAATTTGGGATTTTGATCAGATCCAACATAGAGACGAAATCCATTTAATTTGAATATCTCATTAAGATAAATTCTAGAAATTTGACCTAAGAAAAATTATCTTTAATAAGAGTAAAATCCAATTATTTATTCAAATCATTAAATATAAAAACAAATCATTAATATCTTGATATTCCATTAGTAGTACCAATATAAAATCAAAAATATATTTTCCATATCCATTTAGGAAAGAAAATATTCTAATTCATCCCATTAAATAGTTTCATCAAAGCATTAACATATTTATGTTTTGATAATTTCATGGTTTATTCAGAAAAAAATTTCATCATACCTTCCCACCAATAATATTATTGTTCATTTGTATACATTTTATTAATAAAATATGAATAGAAAATAATGTTCTTTCGTTTTTAGTTGGAAATAATATGGAATAGATAATCACTTTTCAAATTCTATAACACCCTATTTATAAAAATTAAACATACATAACTTGTGATTTTTGTTCGATTATACTCTTCCTTGCTAATTAATAACTTCTGTTAGAGCCTACGTAATTGTATATAAAAATATAAATTTAGTCATACCAGATCCAAAATAGAATACGTTTCTATATACTCAATTTCTAATAAGATTTGAATTAAATCATTAACCAAAGGACCACGTTTCCATCTTAACATAGTTAATGATACTCTATCTTTTCAAATGAAGGAATTTAATACCTTATTAAACATAAATGGATTATTTTTAATTATGAAATGCTAATATACAATTAGTTATATCCTTATTCTGTACCTCATTATCAAATATTTTTTGGTGAATATATTCTTAAAACATTTATAATTACTATATACTTCATATTTCACTCAATATAAGGGATTACTCCAAATTTTTCTAAAAAAATGATTTATCTAGATAATGGTCTTATGTATGATAATTATACTCATGTGGTTTTAATTAGTTGTATTAATATGATACAACCCATTAATTCTACATCAAGTCACAACCAATTCCTTTCAAATATGAATGACTATAAATGAAAAATTTCACCCTTTCAGGTTATAAAGGCTAAAACCAGACAATTAATAATATTCAATTGAATTCTAAAAAATAGCAATCACATTACTTTTCAAAGAGGATTATAATTCCATTTTGAGTTTAATTAGAAATTTAGATAAATAATAGAATAAATTTATCAACAAAATAGTCAGGAGTAATTGACTACATATAAAAAAACAATGAATCTGAGTGACATTTTAAGGGATTGACCACTCTTCCCCATCATTGGTTTTACAAAGATAATTTTTTTTCCATATTATGAAATAATATTTCCATGAAAATATATTAGTTGTATCCATAATTAATATTTGTTGAATTTTACCTAAACCAATTTTTAATATCTGTACAACAATCCTTAGGTGTATATCAGGATCTTAAAAACATTCAATGTATATCCAAACAACATTAATACAAAAACAAAGCTATATCAACCATATCATGGAACACTCTATTCAACGGATCCATAAATTTAGTGAGTTCATTTTTGAATCGAAGGAATAACCAAAAAATCATAATAACCATACCTAGTTTTGAACACCATCCGTAGAATGTACTCTTAGTTCACCTTTAGCTGACAGTACATAGACGTGAGATTAATCATTGAAAAATATTTTTCATCCTGGAGTTGATAAAATATTTATTTCTATGAGGTATGAGATAATTTTTATCAATAGTGATTATAATTAATGGAATGTCTCATAGAACTATGCTTCTTTTTTAAAAATTCAATTGGATTCCCCCAAGGAGAAGCTTTAGGGATGGTGAGACCCTCATTAGACAAATAGTTTAATATATATTTCAATTCTTGAAACTAAACTAAATCCATTAGATATTGTGGTTTTGCAATTGTATTGTCATCAACAACTATGTAAACAATAAACTCAGCCTCAAAGCCAAGTATAACACAAGGAACATTGTCAAGAAATACATCCATATATTCATTCCCTAATTTAACCTCACTAACATAAATAGTTTATTCTTTTATACAATATGTACAAGATTGACTTAAAACCCACCATTAATTTGTCTATGATCATCTTGATATAGTATCAAATGTATTAATCTTTATTATATATGAAATAAAAATCCCCCAAAAAATTCAATATGACTTCTTTATTTCTAAAATAAATCCTAGTATAATAAAACAAAATAAAATATAGACTATGAATAACATAAAACATAAAAATGTTAAAGAAAACATGGTTTATAGGAAAAACCATTCCATATATGATAACATTATTATTATGATAAATTATTGTTCCTGTTACATTACCCCCATTAAATTTTCCATAATGTTCTCGAATCAATTTTTAATAACAAATTTCCATTTAACTTGTAAATCTCTAAGAAATAAAATAATGGGTCGATATTAAATAAAAAAATATATTTATATAGTTTGAATAAATAAATAATGTATCTGAAAACACATCATTTGATAATCCAACATCTTCTATAGTTATAGAAAATGGGTTTGGCACATAGTTTTGCTTTTGGTGTTTATGATTCCCTATATGGGTAACTAATGTTGGACATATATTTTCATAATCAAACATAATTTTTCAACTAAAACACCACACTATAGATTGGATATCTTTTTTCCCATTACTCATCCAGTTAGAACTTTTTTCCTTACATTCATAATCCAAATGGATGATCTTAGCACATCTATAACTCTTTCCTGATACTACCAATCATTATATAAAATAACTTTTACAAAATTTGAAATATGTTTGGGGATTACCTCTAGATTTATTTTATAAACCCAATACATTACATTTCACCTTGATAGATTCTTTCATTTTTCATAATGATGTACATATATTCTAACATACTTCATCTCCAATTTTTATCACAACGAACAATATCCTTATAACTTTTATATTTATGAGATTATAATTCACATAGTAAACATGTATTAGACTTGTGTAAAATCAATCAATTTATTATAAAGTTATAGAAAAAAAGTAAGTACATACATGACCAATTTGGTAAAATTTTCTTCATATACAAACACCGAGTCTTCTTATATTTTCTTAAACATGATAAATTTTCATTTTATTATTTAGTGAATAACATTCGGGATATTTTTCATTATAAAAAACCTTTAATTTTCATCCACTCCATGAAATCAATATCACTTTTTTCCGTAGTAATTTAAATTAGAGAAAACAATCAATTTAATTCACCTATAAATTGACAAATAAAAAGTGTTGCCTTTTTTATGTTCCACACATTCCAAAATAGTTAATTCCTTTTCCATAGAATTTATTAATAATTCATCTTTCACCAATCCAAATGTTCCTCTAAATTTTGTAAGGATTTTTACATGTTATGGTCGAATTTAGGCATGTGAATTTTTAGGGAATTCACTTTATCTACTTCATAGGCTCCACCATTAATAGCATCCACCAAATTAGTCAACTCTAACAAAAATGAATCTATTATAAATATTATAGGATGCTAATTTAGAATGTAATTTTTATCTTAATGGTTTCCTAATTCACTTAACTTATTTCCCCTAAAAATAAATCATTTTAAGTATGAATGTATTAGAAAAAGCAACCTGAAAATGAATAATATCTTAATCATGATAATATAATGACAGGTTAGAGTCAAATAATTTTCCATTTAAAATTATTCAAACAACAAATGGTATATATACCTTTACTCTGATACCAAGTATAATGATTCGTTCTTTTCATAACCCACAATTACAAAATTTATTATAGTGGTTTTACATTTATATATTTATAGGATATTTTTTGTTCACAATTTAGGATAATTAAGTAAAAAAATTAGTTATGAAAGTGGACACATTCACACTATATGAATATTTTCCCATAAAAATTTTTATGTTTTCACCCATATTTCATTCAACACACATTTTCTACATTTATGATGAGTCACCATATTTGAGATATTTACTATTCTCATATTTATACTCATATATATATATCCCATGAAAAATTTTTGGAAATGTGGGATGGAAGAAAAATATTTGAAAGGGATATAAAAAGAAAGAAATCTCATTAGTCAAGTGAAATAATGAAAATCCATATATAAGTTAAGGTTTTTAAAAAAATAAACATTGATCCCATAAATTAAACATTTACCAATAGAAAATAAATATTTTAAAAAATAAAACACATTAAACCTATTAAATATCATAAAAAATGAAAAAATCATGTTCCAATTGATAATTCATGAAAACATTTCTTTAATAAACAACCCTTTAACTGTTAGATGTTCATAACCACTACTTACCCCATGATGAAAAATAATTTCATTAAGAAACAATTTTAATGAATAATAATGGTATCTTGGAGTATCATATTCATAACCCATGTTCACCCACCTATGTCTTATTTCATAATAACTAAAGCCTAGTTAATTCTATAAGAGTAGAAAACATAGTTATCTCCCTCATTTATCACCTTTAAAGACTATTGAATACAAAATATATTGGTGAGTAATATTGATCTCACCCATAAAAAATATGTAAAACTAAAATATTATTTCAAGAATATGCCATTTATAATATTAAAAACCTTCATCATAAAATCATTATAAATTCATTTGACCCCATTAGAAAAATTCATTCCATTTTAACATAATCCTTATATTAAATATCTTTTTGTTTGAAAACACTTAAAATTAAAAATATTAATATAAGAGAGGGAGTGAAATATTTTTTAAAAACCATGTTAATTTTTATTATAATATAAGGAACCTAAAAATACTTTGATTAGAGGAAAAAGGTGATCAGGATGTATCCATTAAAAAACATTCTTCTACAATTTGAAAAAAACATCAAAATGACCTATGTAGTAAATGTCTAAATGATTCATTTTCGAAACATTTAAAATAAAGTAAAAATTGGTTGAAAATGATTTCAATAAATATTCAGTTTATAACAAATAACAAAATATAATATTCTAAATAATATGGATGTAGAGGAGATGTATTTGAATACAAAACTTTAAAACATGTTTTTAATGAAAAATCCATTACCTAAAGTCCAGTCCAATACTGTACAATCGATAAATATAGAACTATAAAATTATATTTGTTTTATAATTACATAATATTTTTTCATATTTACGTAATTATTATAATTTCATTTATTTAATTTATTATAATGTTTTATTTAGTTACTAAAATGTTTACGTACACATTGGATGTTTTCGGGTCATTTTTTTTAACCTGAATACCAAATCCATGCATTAACCATTACCAAAGGGGATATGGTTTTACACTATATTAAAGGATATTAATATTATATTAACAATATTTATAGATTATATACAGTTTTGAATACATCTATTTAATGCATTCATGAGAAACAAACCACATCATTTCATGGAGAAAGTATTGTGTACGTACACATGTACAATGTTCTCAATTTTATAACGGATGGAAAAGAAAAAAAGCAGGTAATATTTAAAATTTTATTGAATAATATATATTTTATATATTTCCTATTTATTTAATATTTACATATTTTTCACAATCCTTATAAGGTCAATATGATCAATTAATCGCATTGCTTCAGGGGTGGGGTATTCTACACGTACGCACAAGCGATCATATCAATTTTTAATTGATAGAAATTGTAAGATGATAAGTAATATTTTAATAATAGTTAATAATTATTATGGATAATATATCATATATAATCCTTATCACATAATTGTATCCTTCCATATGATCTTATAATGAAAAATAAAACGCATAGCTTTGTGGAGGTGATAGTTCATATATACACACTGGTAATGTTTTATTTTTCCTAAATTTGTATAATTAGAAGAAAATACATTTTAAAATAATAATAACAACATTAAATATGTGTTATATTGTAATAATATTTTTTCTGAATGGTTTGAGGCAATTTTATAGTGGTCGAAAAGGAAATAAATTTAAATAGGCTGGTTAAGACTTATAACATCTCCTCATATATCTCCCTTTTCACTAATCCTTTAACATTATAGGATTGGTACTTTTAGATGAAAAGGACCAAAATTATGTTGGGATGGCAATTTTTTAGAGTTTGAGTTAGGTATTTCTTAATCTATATCTATAAAAATGTGTGAGGAAGGGGGGAAGGGAGGATCCCATTTACAAGTGAGGGGAGAGTAACAGTTTTATTTTTTGCAAACATTAAAAATATTATAAAGTATTAATCATGGGAAATTTGATATATAATATTTAATTTGCCAATATAATGTGATAAGGAATTAAATTAAATCATAAATAAATATGTATAATATTTCTTTCCTTATAACTTATTTTTTACCTAAATTATCCTATTTTACCCTTTACTTTGGTGGCATATTTTTACAGTGGTTACTATTCATAAGGAAAAAAATTAAATTACCTCATCAACAAATTTTTTCATCATCATTAAAAATATGGAATTAATTATTCATGATTCTATTTTTATAAGAGGACAAAATTTCTTATAATTGAGTTGTAAAAAATTCAATAAAAAACTATTTATGAAAAATTTTGTTTTTGAGCATAAAAATGATCTTATTCAAAAATAAAATTTAAATTTCTTTCTATTAGAGTTATTTAAATTATATATAATAAAATGGATCATATCTTCATTTTATTAGAAATAAAATATATAGTGGGACGTTTAAATTTTTATTGAATAAAAAGTACATTTTTTCAATAATTGGCACTAATATCTATTCCTTGAAAAAATCAATATTTTCTAAAAAACTAAAATAAATTATTCCTAAAATATATTATATATATTACTTCTAAAAATTATTAATTTTTTTAAAATTAAATTTCTTATATAAATATGTTTCATTGTTTAAATAAAATCATTTAATTCATGTAAAATATTTATTTAAGTAAGAAAATTTGTTTTATTATTGAAAATATTTATAAACTTATTTATAAAACTATGATGAATAAAAATACATAATAATAATAATTAAAATTATAATACTTAGTTATTTCCAGGATTATCGAGGATTCCAAACATATACATGTGTCCTATGTATCCCATCAAAATAGGAATCCAACCTCACATAGTTCCAAGGAAAAAATTTAAGGTAGTGTGAGAAGACCATACCTTATAGTTTAACATCATGCAGAAAGGCTATTATGATGTATTTTAACTTCATACGACTATGAAATTTTCTACTTAGTTTAATGTCATGTTATGGGGAGTTTTTTGTACTAAAATATATGGAAATCAAAAAATTGAGTAGGGCTAATGCTCATGAGGTTTCCCTAACAAGACTCTTTTGAAAGATAACCCTTTGAGGAGAGAATATACTTTCTGGGGATTACCCCTTAGAAGGATACCTAAGGATTATTTTTCCTGATGTTAATATATTGATAAAATAGTATCATTAATTTCACATGATTCATCATCGGTATAAAGGACAATATATAATATAGGATCAGATGGAGAAGTGTGGCATTAGGTTTGAATTAGTTACCCACTAAAGATACCAAAGGATACTTCTATCCCATTATTGTTGGGTATTATAAATGAAGTGAATCCTCATCCTTCCATCTTATAGATGACTTATAGACATGCACATATCACAGATTATGGAGGAAATATAAATATTATACCCAACACGATATTCATAGGGAATTACTCTAAGATGGATGACCTTTTCTGAATGGCTCATGGGACATGTAAATCATCCACCATGGGGGTGAATGAGCCTACCACAATGTCCTCCCATACCGTATATTAATTCAATTGAAGATTAATTACACAAACTCATCTGGTTCCTTTGTATTATCACTTAGAGATAACATTTATCGTGGGAATCCATGATTTAAGGGGTTCACTCGGTGCATAAAAAATATAGTACAACTATAGTGGTTTTAGGGGAGGGTTATAGATTTTTTGTTTCCACATGACTAAATGGGGGTTAAGATATCTCATGATTCAAGGTGTGTCAAGATATTTCATTATCAAGATTGAGATATCACATGATTTATATGGAATTAGGTGATCCTATGACATAAATATGGTTATGTGTTCCCATGAATCATTCATCAGACTAATATTCTTGACCAAAAGTACATGGATTAGGTCAGTTAAATTGTTTACCCAGTTCATAATTAATTTCCCCCATGCAGTGTTCTAGTATATTCCTTTTTAAATTTCATACCATGTTTCAAAATTAATTCTATTCAAAGAGTTATTACATTATGTTATGTTCTGTGTGTTTCATTTTCACTACCTCTTTTTTGTGTCTTTGTCCCACATGTTTCTCTATGTTCCCCCTATCATGTGGGAACCATCTGTGTATATATATAATAGATATTTATTATCTATGATTCTTTATATGGATGATAATTCACAAATGAGGTTCAAAGATAGTAGAAATCATCTTCATAAGTAAAATACCTGATGTGAATTTTATCATGTGCTGGAAATAGATAACATGACTCACCTACATCACCAATCATGTTTCAGTAACTCTTTTCATGACCACAACTAGCATTAGTTGGCCTATCACAGATATGTAATCTTGTGTGTATTACTCGATAAATTGTGAGGGTGTAATGGTTTAAAATAAAAATCATATTCCGTCCCCATCACATGACTTAGAGAAATCATATTTTCTCCAACATTAATAGTGTGTTTTTTACACATCACATATGTAAAATCCATCATTCCTTTATCCTGCCTTCGATCACACATACTTATATTTCGTGTATTGTCTATTTCAATCTATATACTCTAAATTGATCATAGATTCCTCAATCATTGACAATTTACTAGTGGGAAGGTTCATATGATGGTATAAATATTACATAATCATTTATCTCTTAAATGTGATCATTCACCAATCACATATAAACATGTTATGTGATATGATTTTCATGAAAGAAATTGTTATAGTTTGAATATGACTTTAGGTAGTCCGATATGACATGATATTTTAATTGTTATATTGTTCTTCAGAAAAACACCTCATTTAATTCCTATATGAACATAATATTAGTCATGGTTCTCATAATCCTAATGTAACAATATATAAAAAAAAGTTACTATTCATCATGTAAAATATGTACCCAGAAAAATCCTTCACTATGAAAACTGGATGAGACTCATGATATATCAAATTATTCACATGGTACTTCAGTTTCATAAGGATTTATAAGTATCATGTAATCACACTATTCTTCTTTATGTTACATCTGTATTATCTAACAAAGGTCAATCACTAGTTTTTTCACTCTCTTTCTCTCTATGTTACTGCAAGTGTTTTTTTCAGTGTTCTATATCTCTATTTATCTAGAACACCCATGAAATATCTCCATTTATAAAAATAATATTCATTATATTTTAACTCTATATATCATGGTGATACTCAAAATATTAATAGATTGAAACACACTGTGTTTTCTTAAACTTATGAATTACATAATAGTAAGGAATTAATATCTTCATATTATGTTCTCCAAGACATCAAAAAATATTGTTCCATCAATATATATAGTATTAATTACGTATAAATATCTTATCATTCATTAAAAGATTAATTATTGTGTGGTGGGAATATAAATGGCTTATTCGTTATATTTCCTAGAGTTCTAAGAAATCGTATTGAACTTCTCAGATTCATTCATAGTGGAGACATGAGATTTTAGTTTATCTTGATCATCTAATATTTCACATATTTCCCCAAGAATTCATGTGTATAAGGAAACATCAAGCTATATATATTGATGGTGATGTGGGATGATAATGAGGATATACCCATTAAACCACCATGTTTAATCCATATATTTAAAGGGTAGATGAATAATACCACATCTCAGTAATTCCCACATCCATCTTGAGTGCCTTATAAAAATCTATTAGTAACATTATACCTTGAATAAGTATCTCTATAATGTATCTAGGTCCACTTCAGAAAAAAATCAAACTCATTATCCATTCCATCCAATTACATGGCCAACTTGTTCATCCACATACCCACCTACCTATACATGGTCTTCCCTTAAAAAATACTAATGTTTAGATGGCTGGATGAGCCCCAATTTTTCAATTAAACTCAAATCAATAAATAAATATTAAGAAAAATATTTTTAAACCATCATATTGAATGTCAAATCCAAATACAAATTTGTTTAAAAATACTCTCGAAATCCTTTATGAAAAAATATATTATTCTATCATGGAATTATAACTTCTAAAATCTTTTTGTAACATAGTCTTTCTCAAAAATTACTAAAATATGATTTATCGTCACCTCATCAATTACAGGAAGCGTGCTTTCATCAATATATCATAGGAACATGTAATGAGTATTAAGAATGGTTCTAAAATGTCCACATTCCATAACAATGTGTGTGGAACACATCTTTATGTGTGAAAAAGTACCCATATAAATTTATTTTTTTTAAAATGGATATAATATGATTATAAATTAAATACTAGGGAATTTTTTCTAATTTTTAAATAGTTGGTGGGATTATATGGATGATTCAATGGTTTGAGGGTGCTCAATATATGTAAAATTTGAACTCAATTATTTTTAAATAAATTAATTTATGATCCTAAATTATTTAGTCCAAATGAGGCCATCCTTGAGTTTTGAACAGTCCTTACAAGATTCTATATACTTGAAATTCATCGAAACTAATTATGGGTTTAACTCATGGGTGGGTATAGGTAGAGACATCATCACATACACACTAGTGTCGGTCTATTTATAACTGGACAATGAATTTCTCCTGGGTATGGTTCAGAAATAAGGATAGGTATAGACTCCATCACTAGAGCAGGATAAATTGGAAAATGGTGTGGAATTCCTCTAATGAATGACTCTTGGATTGTTATAATTATAGATTCAATTAATTTTAAAAATTAGTAGGACCATTTATAAATTGATGAAAAACTACTCTTGGGTATGACTTAGGGATTCATATATGTATACACTCCATTTCTGATACACTGATATTTTTCTATTTGGAAATTGATGATGAATGGTATGGAACATAGTGTTAGATTTTGTAAGTATGTTATAGAATGGGAATAGTCTAAATTTTACTAGGTCAGTGGCCCATCGATCATATATTGAAATTTTTTTGGGATGATATTGTTGGTCCAATTTTTATTCTCTTTTATTCTATTACCCAGAATTCTGATTAGGTCTTATAGAGGGAAATCCTTAAGTTTCAAGACAGGGATTTTTATTTGGCTTCTCTTTATGGAATTTAACGCTAATATGCTTGAAACATCTTCGTTTTTGAATGATCAATTTTTTCTATATCTTAAAAGGTGACCCAATAGTAGTTAGTGGATCAATATATATCCATACTACCCTTTAAAAATTATTTGATTTAAGAGTACCATATATATTTCCTTTAGTAGTTTTGTTTCATGTAGTTCACACTACTGAAGGTTGGTGTTTAAGATCAAACAATATGAAGCTAGAGTAAAGTGTCCTACATATCACATTGGTGAGGCAATCCTAAACTAAATGATATCCCAATGTTATAGATGTAGAAAACATTTGAGAAAGATAAAAAATGTTTTGGTTTATTGTTTTTAGGCAAATGAAATGTTTAATTTTGGATCATATGGCAAGGAAAAATAGAATAAGAATGAAATTACACACTCCTTCGACAAGAAAGTTATTGATATGCAGTGGTAGAAAATTGAGGATATAAAATCCCCTTTAATATTAGGGTTATGGGTTTTCTTAAATCATATCTCCACGTGTTTTAACAAAGGATAATCAGATGGGATATGTACACAAAGGATAACCAGTAAATAAATTTGAGTGATTGGTTCCACTATTATGGTATCATGGTGAATAGGTCTTTGGGGTCCCTCCCCATAAGATGATATACTTCTTTTTGATAGGCCAAAATGGTAATTTGTATATAGATTATATAAGTGTATTTATTCATTTTTAATAGATGTTTTCCTTAGAGTCAAGTGAACTAGTTACCAATAGACATTAATGGTTTTTGGGGACTCAAGAACATAGAAAATGAAGTAGGTTATAGAGATATTTTCTATTCATGGATGGTTTCAACAACATGTTATTTAAATCTCTATGTACAGAACACATTAACATGGTGATGTGATAATAAAATTCATTATTCAACAATTTCCTAGGCAAGGGGGTCTAGTGAGCTTATATTTTAGTTTTATAGTTCAATATGATGATCCCTATTATATTTATATATTATTTATTTACACTATGGATTTTTCCTAATATTATTATGATCCTTGTTTAGTAATTGAAGAGATGAATTTTTTTAGGATTCCAATTTATTTGGTTTTGAATTGAAATGTTTTGTATCCCTTTCATTATCATTTTATGGTCCTTCAATGGGGACCATTCAAGACTAGAGTTTTACTATCTAAAACATTTACCATGGAACAAAAAACATAATGTTATAATGTATGGACCAAAACAAAAACAGTTTATGAAAATGATGTGTTGGCTAAATAAATGATAATGTGTGAAAAAATTACCTAATTAGGGTTTCTTGGGTTGATAAAACTCGATCACCCTTTGAAAATAGGATTGGAATGTTTTAAATCATGTATAATAGTTCTTGTATCCTGAGTAATTGAGTAGTAAAAATGTACAAGGAATTAACACTAACCATATTTGAAAGATTAAATCCACTACAACATCCATAGGGAGTTTGAGGATTAGAGGATCCATTTTCATGGGAGGAAAATTCCAAAGGATTGTAAGCCAGATTGGGGGAACATAAGAATGATCAAAATTGGGGCATGTAATTATATCCAAACAGATCTATCCCTTGAAGATGGATATTCTCGTTACATAAAGCCATGCAATGTTTGTTCTAAATTAAAAAATTACATACCTACACTAAAGTTAGTGTAAATATATATATATTTAGAAATTATTATAGGGGAATCCAAAACCAATTTTTAGCATGATTAATCTATTATGGTCTTTTGTTTAAGAATTAGAATGGATGGTGGTTTTTCAATTTAATTTTATGAATATTACTGAAAATTTCAAGTATCAGAGCATCATATAACAAGGACTGATGTGTTATCTATTTTAACATCATGCGATAAGGATCCAGATGATTTTTATAATAATTTCATGTAACATTGACTTAGATTTAATGTAGTTTAACATTTTGGGATAGGGGATTCGTTTTGTGTACCTTAACATCTTGTGAAAAGTACATATATTATTTCACATTAGTATCCTAAGACAAGGACATAGGTTTCAGACATTATAACATAATGTGATAATGAATTAGATGCCATGCCATTTAATATCATTTGATATTGAGTTACATTTTGTTTAGTTTAAAATTTTGAAACAAGGACATAGATTTGATGTACATTAAAATAACCTAATAGAGAATTAGTGTTCATAAATTTTAACATTATGAGATAAAGACATTACATTTAATCATCATAAAATGGGGACACTTTATTATAGCATAAGTCCTCAGGTTCAGAGAAAAATTCAAAAATGGAGGAATTTCCCTGCACTCTCTTTCCTTGGTTTATATTTATAAATGAATCTTCATTGAGATCTCATATATATAGGATATGGGGTAATTTTTTTATATATCTCATGGTTGATCCTTACATATAGGATCCAGGAATCACTAGGTATACTTTGATTATAGGGAACATGACACACATAGTTCATATATTTTTCCCTTGATCAATGAAGCTGTTGTGTGGGGAATGAATTTTAATAATATGTTAAAAAATTATGAACTCAACATTTAAGACTCTAATATAGATTAGAATCATACGTAGGAGATGAGAAATTTAATTTTGATTATTTTTTCGTAGACTATGATAAAAAATGTGGAGGAAATCTAGGTTTTACCTTAGTGTAACACTGTCCGAAAAATGGGATGGATTCCAAAAAATCCAAAATACAATGATTAAAGTTTAATTTTTTTGATATTTTATTTGGGAATTGAATAGGGGATCTTGGTATCACTATGTATCCCATAGATATTTAAATCAAGACACATGTAGTTCATGAGAGGAAATCCATAATTTATATCTAACTCATTTTCTATGTGAAGGTACTTTCTCTTCAAAATTGTGGAGGGGAAAAATAATAGATCCATGATATAATTATGTGTCATGTGATAATTTTAATAAATCCTGATGTATTTATAACATATTAATTAATATTTTATATAAGGAGAGAGTAATTTATAGAGACAAATTATTTCTTATCCAATGATAGATGATGTAAGAATTACTCAATATCATATAGGGATAGGTATCATGAAACATGTAGTTCATAATTAAGATGTTACATATGGGTTCTTAACTCCAATGTAGAAGACAATTAGTCATGTTGTTTAAGTTTGTGGTTGGACCTTGGAAATGGGATCTGAAATTTTCTATGACTTCTATTCATATATTAATAATTCATAGATAGATCACGTATTTAATTTATCCTACACAAATATAACTCACATATATGGGAAATGGGGATATTCAAATAATATTTCCATAAATGAGGTATCCTATTATGAGTAATCATGTACATATATGGATCATAAACAAAGGGGGGAAATTTTAGTATTATTATTTTTCATGGATCCGATTCATGTTTGAAATAAATGAAACTCATATTATTGAATAATAATGGATAAGGCACATATTTATTGACGGGTGATCTGATTAGATTCTATGGAGAAGATAGTCTGTTTTTGATCTATTCTTCTAGACCTATTTGAGTATTTCTTGGATTCACATTATATCCTTTGAGGATAGAAATCAATCTCTACAATGTCCTTATATTATAACTTCCTATACAAAATAAGATCTTATATAGGGACAAGGGAGTTTATTTTTAATAAACATTGGGGGTGGGACTAGTATATGGTCTTAAAATAAAACTGCATATCTCATGAGGATATTAATCAATATAGATGATGTTCATGTGTCCAATATTTAATTTAAAGATCATACTCAAAGGGAAGTAATAATGGGAATTAATTCCCCCAATTATATGGGTATTATGTACTAAATAATTCTATATGGATCAAGTTCTCATGTATAGATGAAATAGGATGTAAATAATGGGTCATTTTTAGTAGTTTCGAGTCACATGATATTGAATTATTTGGGAATTTTATTTAGTGAGGAAATACTTGGATCAAGGAGGGCTGTATTTTAAGGTCATGCAAGGAGGATCAATATGCCATGTGATTTAATTTCATGAGATATATCACTATAAAACATTATTTAATGTCCAACATCTAGGATATTATTGTGAAATTTTATCTCATGAAACTAGTATAACAACAATATATTTTAACATTATATAGTAATTCAATTGCTTCTATGAAATTTAGAATCTTTCTATCATGACTTGGATTTTGAATAGTTGAACAGCATGTGATGAGGACTTGTATGTCATGTTGTTCAACATCATGAGAAAAGGACATAGAATTCATGGAGTTTAACATCATGTGATAAGGACATGGGTAGTCTTATGTTTAAATTATTTCCACTAGGACTTGTAGAAAATGAACTAATTATGAATTAAATTTCATAATAAACATCACATTGGTAGGCGGTGTGATTCATTTTCAATCTATCATGGATAATAAGTAAAATCCGTTGTAATAGAAATTTATTATGATGTGTGGTATTTCCCATTTTGGTTGTAGATTTGGATTCTTCTTCCTTGGTATCATTGGGGTTCTGATAAACAATTCAAAACCACCTTTATGGAATAATCAGAGGTGGACTTTCTTGTTGAGTGCCTATGAAAACTAATTGTAATGGACTTCCATATTGTAAAATGTATGAAATATATTCTTATCTGAATATTATAACTCATTATGTCACATATGTGATTATTCATATACTAATATATGAACATAAATTGTTATTTTTATTGAGGTAAATTGAAATTCAATAATAATAACCACCACTATTCCAAAGACAAGATAGTATTTGGTCTCTTCTATGGTATTGTGGGTCATGATAAGAATGACCCACATGTCATTATGATGTTTTCAATAAAATATTTATTTTTTTGATCCACCATTTAAGAGTAAATTTTGATGATTCTAATTGAAAGAAATTATTTCCCAGTTTTCTATTACAAAATAGTGATATGAATGGTTAGACTCTATATTATACTCCTAATACATCCTATTTAATTTATTAGAATAGAAATTAGTCCCACTTTAAGTTAATATTGTATAGTGGATTTCAAAATTTATGATGATTCATAACTGTAGGAAGCTAATGATATTCCTTATATTGATATCCTAAAAGGGTATGAGATTGGACTATATAATAAATAAGTTACTAGTAGTAAGAATATACTTTAATTTAATAACTTTTGCTGGGGGATATGGTCTGATGAGACCCATTCTACAAAAATAAAATGGCAATGCGAAGTTGGAATATATAATAGATCTGGGGGATGATGGATAAAATTATCTTATATTTGATATGCATGAAACATCCTCAGGAATTCATTGTTGTCATGTATCATCATTGACTAGAACGAGTGAAGACTCTTATTTTGGAGAGAGAGATTGGTCCTTGGTTGATGAGCATTGCAGTAGCCAAAATAAAAGTCATGCATGATAGTGAAGGTCTTTTCTTCTTCAATTCATCCAAGCATGAATACATTGAAACCCCATTTATAGAGTTCTTTCCATCATTTTAGGACTTTATTAACGGAAAATTTTTTGTACCCAATGTCAGATCAGTTACTTTTTGGCACATTTCGATTGAATAATCCTATTTTTAAGGTTGTATATTGTAGGTATCATCCATATTTTATTGATATAAGTTGAAAAATATATTGTTTCATCGTTATTTGGAATAAATAATATGATTAATATCTACTATGTTATAGATGATAACCGGTGAGACTACCCTATGGTGTGTAGTTTAGAAGACCACGTCTGCTTGGTTATGGTCGGACTGGGTCATAAAAGAATCAATCAACACATCAACACATGCATTTTTTAGTGGGGGACATGATTTAGGATTAGATCAGAAGGTAATTCCTCCACCAGTCTCATCACATATGCAAGGGGAGGGGTAAAATCATAGTTTATAATAGAATATTCATCGTCGATATATTTAATTACTACCTCCAAATCTCCCTTAACATTCAGATGAGGTATCATTATCTACAAGACTTGTTCTTGGCTTGTAATAATAGCTCAGTAATCTACATCATTATTTTTATAACCATTAGATACATAGAAAGAATAAATCATAATTAAAATAGATGAGGAGAAAAATACATTCTCCAGAAAAAATTTATTGATATTTTGGATTTCAACTATTTTCACTATTGTAATTATAGAGGCTTTATCAAAATACATCTCACACATTTTAGTAATGTCATGGTAAAAGGAAAATCTTCACCCAATAGATTAATATTTACAAATAGGTTATCTACAATAGTATATTTCATGAGAAAAACATCTGTCACTTTTTTTTCTTCATTCATTTATATTAATTGAATTTTATAATTTTTTTAGGATATCCACCAATCGGGCCAGAAAACTGGTCAACACAGGGATGTTAAGGATATACTTGAGTGATTCAATAAAAGAGAAAAGATGAAACTGATGGTTTAATATGTAGTTCATCATCTTTTTCACTTAAAAAAATAACTACAAGGAAGTTATTAGAGACATAAGAATACTGATAATAATTATCTAGAATCACCATACTGAGATAATAGATATTATTCTTTGTTTTTCACAATTCTTAGGTTTGATAAGGTTACTGGAAGATATATTCATAAAATCCACATATACGATACGTGACATCCCTTCTACCAATGCAATGTAGACTAGTGGGTGGATCAGATATGATATATTGTTTTAAAGGATTATTTAAAATATTCATCCCATAAATAAGTGAGTCCCTTCTTCATAAATTTTTTTAATGGGATTCATTTTCTATCAAAATTGGATTTCAAATTAATGATGTTATAAAGGAATCACTAAAGTGATATTAATTCTTTTTTATTTGTACGAGATGGAATTATGAAGATCACACTGGTATTCGCAGGATCGAACATGATGTCGAAGAGGAATACAAAAAACCAGGTATCTTCCAAAATATTTCCCCAATCAAAAGCATCAACAGATTCATTTTCAATTTATACAGTTGAAATTTTTTAAATATTTTCTATAGGTTAGTGTTATGTTCACAACATTGTTATGATTTAACCACTAGATCATCCATACAATTTTATATGAATCATCTTATAAATGGAATAAATATGGGATGTGTGGGGTGTTGGTATATGGAACCGACAATCATCAAACCAAAGGGCATGACATAGTGGTAGGAGATCCCTTTGAGTGCATTACAAGAATTGGATTCCTCTTCATGAGGGGATATGTTGATATAATTATACCCTAAGATCAAATATTTAAAGGAAAGGGCTTGGAATATGATAATAACAACAATCAATCATTCTATAATTAAAATGGGAAATCATCCTTTAAATAATGTTTTTTAGACCGTTTAAATCGATTTAGACCCAAATATTTCCATTTTCTATTAATAGAGAAGGTGTTGGAGGGACATTTCAGGTATTTCATTTTTTGAATGGAATTGGATTTAGGAATATTATAATCTTCAGACTCTACCTTTATAGAATGGGAGGGACACATTCTTCTATATGCTTATATTAAACATTGATGATCATCTTGAATACTGAGATGATTGATATCCATATCAATATCAAACCAGAAATTTTAAATGTAAATGTAGGAAAAAACATAACCATGATGACTCAAGAAGGAGATGTACATATCCTTCTATATCAAAGGAATAGTGTAACTTATAATTGTGGGACCCATGTCATATTATGTACCAAGTTTTACTTTCCATAGCTTCATGATATTTTCAAATTCACCTTCCTCAATTACTGGATGAGAATCTCTAATAGCATCCACATTATATTCCACGACAACATCAATGGAAGTGTTATTAGGAAATTAGATAGCATAGGGAAAGATATATGATTTTAAGAAAATTAATAGTCACTCTTGTGTCCTAAGGGTAGAAATTCATGGATATTATGCTTAGAATAACTCTTATGTTACCCACGTTGTTTTTTACAATCACCAAGGGATAAAAAAGTGTTTCCATTTTGATATGTAAGAGGTATTATATAAGATTATTTAATTTCTACTCATGGTGTGGGGTAGTTATTCAATATACATGTTTTACCATGTGACTCCAGAGGTTTTAATGATGAAAAATGAGAACTCATATTTAGAGCATTGTAACCGATTGCATTAATCACTATAGGTGTGACCTGAATACCTTTTGAAAGACCTTAATGATATGGAATAGAAATATATATATAGATATGGGAAATTGAAGCTTGAAAACTGTAGTGCCTCTTTGGATCTAGGCATATAGTAACTATTAGGTTTATAAGAAATGCATAATTATTTCCAATAGTGTTCTAGGGGTTTGGATGTGTTGTTCCAAAACCATTGGGAGTGAAAACCCACATATCAAACATTGTAATCATTTTTATTAAGATACTCTTGTAAAAAAATTACCTCATCATACAATGAGTAAGAAAATTCTAATGTGGTTCTATCTCCACATATCACACCATCATTTCTATTGATGGAGTAATTTTGTTATGGATGGTATTACCATAAAATTAATCCAACGATATGAAGACATGAACTTTTCTGTAGAACATTATATATTTTGTCTTACTGGAAAACCATTAAATTATTTCAAATAAACCAATTATTTTAATTTGGCATTGATTTTGATATTTCGGAGGGGATTTTTTAACTCATGGCATATCTTAGAATGGTTAGTTCCAAATGGGACAATTCATCCCCAATATATCCAAATCATTGTAGAGTCTATACTGGGATGAAATTAGTCTTTAATACATTATCAATGAAGTCATATCAAATATAAACATCAATGAGATTTCCTAAAACTTATAGGGGTATTATATAGACCTAAATTTTGTCCTCTCATAATAATCTATGAATGAGAAAGTGGTATAGAATTCTACTGAATCAATTTTCCCTAAAAATCTATGATCATGTGAATTACCTATCAAACTCATTGGTACTCTAGAGGTTGTTTTTAATTAAAATCCCTAAGATACATTAAAAAAGAAATAGGTGTTTAGAATAGAATCCCTGGATTATTTGGATGGGAAGAATTGGTCCAATCTACCCACTCATTTAATATTTTTTGAATGTTATATAATCATTAAATGCTATTACAAGAATTTTTTTTAGAATAATCTTTAGGGGTTTAAGGGATGCCTCCATGATCCCATGGGATCAATATATTACTTACCCATGGGTATCACTAATATATATCTATTCAGCTAGGATGTCATTAAAATACAGAGTTTGTCCATAACTATGACTTCTCATATTACCTCATCTTCTATAGACACTACCTCTAGATCATCTGGTTGGTTTGAGGAACTTGAGTTAAAATGAATATTCATTATCAGAGAAGGGGTATTCTATGATAACAACTTTAGAAAAACCTAGAAATGTCTCTTCATCTGATGGGGATTTCACTTTTTGGGGATGTTCCCCTGCCCCAAATGACGAGGGAATGAAAGATGCAACAGTTTGGGTCAGTTTGGGAGTTGGATTAAAATCTTATTTCTATTATTTATTCTGATTTTTATGGTTGTGATCACCCTGATAGGATAGTTTTAAAAATATTACTTTTAATAATATAGGAATAATAGTGACCATAATCGATTGACATTATTATTCCCTAAGAATGGAATGAGACTATTAAAATTGTTTCTAATCACCTTATAACACTGAGTTAACTTTGAACACATGGGCCACATGCGGTGGGTATTTTTACAACACTACCTATATAAAATCAATTTTCATTAATGATTTTTGAAAAGTTGAAATAATATTTGGTAGTGAAGTTCAAAATCTAGTGGAAATGGTAACAGTCTTGACAATTACTAAGGATGATTTCATCATGTCACGTAGGATCAATAAACATGAGGATATTGTTTTATATTGGTATGAGTATGTAACCAAGAACCCATTATTTCTAGAAGTAATATATTTTATTATTTCATTCCTCATGTCATGGGTGGGCTTTATTCCACTTTACCCCTGGATGAAGGAATTTTTTCTATTATTATTTTTTGAAAGAATTTCATAGTAGTACGATGTTTTCCTAGGTTCCTAAATATTTAATGTCAGTAGTTTTAGTGTAAAATCACTAATATTTCCATTATCATATGTTTTACTTAATTATGTTTGTTAAAACTATTATTTGGATCTATTTCGTTGAATAAAATCTTTTACGCATTGTGTCATGCCTGTAAAATCAAGAAAATTGATTGAGTATTTTGATGGGATCATTGGTGTCTAAATTTTACCAAAAAATGCCTCTAAATATTTTTTAAACTAACCTCATGGGTGAAATTTTTTAATTATGGTAGGTATTACATATAGTTATATATTAAATGAACCTATCATTTTCGCACTATTTACTATTCATGTGGTAAAAAACCAGGGTTTTCCTTACTATAGAGTTGAAACTATAAATGATCTATTGAAATGGGTCTTTCAAACCATCGATGGACCCTAATGGTAGACTATAAAACCAAACAAAATATGGGCCTAATAGATTCATCATGATGCACCTCATCTTTCTAAGATTTCATAGGACTTATGAGAATATCGTGGGACCGCATCGAGAGATGAAACATGAAGATTATATTTCGAATCTTCCATTCCATCAACGTTTTGGAAAATAAGATTTCTGAATTTGGTTGTATGAGGAGTGTAATCCACCAATTTTTCTATGGGTTTCTTCGGGGGAGCCCATGGGCATACCTCCCTTACCTAGCCTCAATTCAATAAGTAAGAGAGTTCATTGTTCTATGAAGTTATGGGTACAACAATATCTGATTCATTCAATGAGTATGAGTAATATTTGAATATTTACTTGGTAATATAACATAAACCATATGTTTAATTATATTTCATGATATTATTAAGTGGTTATCCTGATATGGTGGGAGTTGATTCTATAGGGTAATGAAATCTTGAATCCAATCAATTCTATAATTTGAGAAGACCAAATTCTTGGATCTAGATCCAACATGGTGTTATGAATCTATTCTCAAGAGTATATTAACCCCCTACTGATTAGTGGGAGGGGATCTATTCAGATCTTATTTAAAATGATAGATATTGCTAATATTTCCCATTAGTAATTTCTCCTTAATCCATCTTTGATTGAATATCTCCACCTCATAATATTCCACATTCTCATCCTTGGGTAATAATTTAGGGTTTATACATGGTGAGTTATATGTAATCAAACGTTTTAATGTATCCCCAGTGGAATAGAATCGATAGGTTTTCATATCAGCATTTGAGGGTTCCATGTTATAATTTTCCACTCATTGTGGGTACATTTGATCTCAGCATATGTTTTAGTATAACCCACACATTGGGATATTGTTTCTACATCATGTAAATTTGTTTCCTTTTATCTATCTATATAATCAATTATTTTGAAAGGGATTACATTTAAAGAGTCATATCAGGAAGCAGAAATAACATTTTCATTATTTTAGTAATAGAGAGACTCTTATGTGCATGTAAACTTTTCATAAGGAATATCTAGGTCTTATCCCTAGCCCCTCCCAAGGGGCCTATTTTGTCTTGTGGCTGTAGTGAGGCTTGATTATATTTATTAGATATTCCCTTGGATTTGATATATAGATGATGATATATATGGAATCTATGATTATTCTCTCTAAATGTGCCTTGAATGATAGTGGATTGTCACATAGTGGTAGAAATGATCAGGGTGCAAGTTGTTCGAAATAGTTTCCCATCATAGAGAATAATAATTTTATTTGAGGCAATTATAATAATTACCCATTCCAAAGCAGTAGGACTAAGGGGGATAAACTAGATATACATCCTAATAATTTTTTATATTTGATAATACCATGTGTGTTTTTAATGGAAAATATAATCTTATCCCTTCAGGATTGGGTTAAATAACAGTGATTTCTTATATCATCTAAAATTATTGAGGATTTGATGACCCAAGGGTAGGTGTATGTGGTAAAAATTTACCAATTCATTTGGGATGTGGTTGAAATGGTGAGATAAATAATATCATATGAACCCCTTAAGGATTAGATCTAATTAGGGGGTGGCAGTGATGGTAAAAATAAACCTACCCCTTTGAGATGTGGTTTCTCTTGGATATCATCTACTATTACTACCATTTCAATATTATTAATTTTGTGAATTTTCACTTGTGAAATATCATGGTGTACTGGCTACTTCTAGTGAAAGACACTATCCTTAGAGAGTTGATCTATAGCCCAATGATATGTTTCGATCATTTAGGATCTTTTATAAACCTATCATGAATCTCAAGTCAGGGGAATTCCAACAAACAACTATGAAATCTAATTTTGATTTTTCACCATAGATATTAGATGGTTTTTTTGAATTGAACACTTAGTGTTCTTGTTATTCAGACCCATGACCACTACTATGAATGTTACATTACAGGATGATGCCTTTGAGGTACTACTATAGATACGTAATAATGTTATTTGAAATGATCCTTACTCACCCCATTCCTAGATATATACATTAGATGAAATATTGTCTATTAGTTTTTAGTGCTATATTAGACTGTGGAGACAATAATTTCATAGGATCTAGTATGGATATTCTAATGATATGTTTTGAGTTATAATGAAATTTAAAAGGTAAATCATATAGTAACCATTTTTCACCCATGGAGATGGTTGTTATATCTTTTATAAGATAGGTTGATAGACTTTAGTTGGAGAATAATAATCTATATGTATTTGAATATGTAAGGAATTAATTCCTCCATTAACACATATGGGAATTCATATCAGGGAGTGGTGACAGACTAGAACACCATTGATAGATTTTTCTTGAAAAAATATTTCTAAATATCCATACTATCATCTTCTTAATCAAATAAAAACTCCCATATTTCCTTAGAATTCAAAGGTTTATTTTATAATGGGAATGAATAATGGCCTATAAGATACATGGTTGGTAGATTCCAACCCAGGTTATTTGGTGAACAAGGTGAGGTGTTACTGGAAATTGATAGGGCACCATATAAAATTTTCCCTTGTTTTTCACAATCCTATCTATACATAGGTTCCTTGATAAAATCATGATGTCTTTTTTGGTTGTGATATCTTTATGGGGAGGTTTTCCATATATGATTTTTTTGGTAGAATCCATATCATATATCTTTATGCTACTGCTAACAGGACATCCAAGGTAAGAATGACCTTCAACTATATATAAAGAGTCATTAGGTCTTTGAGATTATATAGATATGTTTTGTATATCCTCAAATATACTATAATTTTGTTGGTTAGGTGTATAAAACACATCCAGTATTTTTGTTAGAAAATTCCAACAAGTGATTTAGGTTGTGATAAGAGATATGAACTGGATACTTGGTAAGAATATGAGTATTCCAATGGATTTCTTTGGATTTTTTGTGGATATATGCCTGCTACTAGGAATATATTGGGACATGAAAACCAACATCTAAATTGATGACAAGAATATTATCCGAAATTTTTGTGGAGGTAGAAATATGTAGGAAATCTATCATTGAAATGAGTGTATGTTCCTAATTTAGTTGTCCATTCCCACCCAAGATATTCCTACGAACCTCCAGAATGAAGGAATAGATATATTCATTATCTTATATAGATTTATAGGGAAATATATATAGTCTTCAATTAAAAGGAGTGGGAATATTAACCATTTTCTAATAATATACCCATGTTCTAGAAAGCTTCTGAATTATTAGTTGGGATGTAAGACTTCCTTGGGGAGACTGAATGAATGTACTGGTGAACAAGAATTATAATATTAATATTAAAATAATTTTATTTTTCTTTTATAAAATAAGATTGGATCTCTTACATAAATACATTTTTATTTCCTTAGGTGACTATGAATTTATGTTGACAAAGATCAATCAGAATAGGGGTATGATCCCAATCACGTGCCTCATCTTTCACTAGAATATATTGGTGATCCTTTTGAACATGATCATAAATATATTATTTCTATTGATTAAGTATCTTGTATAGTTGAAAACATTGATACACTAAATTTATGGATGGAATAAAAACATTTTATTTGCAACCATGTGATTACTGGAATAGGTCAAAGAATATCCTATATAACTTCTAGAATATATTAGCAGTTCAAAAGGGTTTATGAAAGTATATGATGCTTGTAATTTCCTTTTTATTTGATATACTAATATACATCTTAAGTTAAAGAGGTAATATTTACTCACTCCTATCCTACATTCTCAATAAATATGTATTCATGGGATTTGTCGGTAGTTGTGGGAATATGGACACACTTCATACTTGCTTCCAGAATATATTGGCAGAATTACTATGTGTGATTAGGGAAATAAGTATGTTCACTAGAAACCTATGTAGTAATGATATAATATTCATCAATTGGAATAGGAATGTGTTCCTGCTCCATGTGGTTCATATCTTTCTTTTCATGGAGTGTTCTCTTTAACACTCTATTTTAATCATTCAAGGGAGTGATCTTCTTTGTTTCACCCTCATAAGGTAGAAGATCGATGGTGGTTAAATGATGTTCGTGGAAAAAAAATATTACCTTTTGGGAAACCCCTATTATAAATAATTCCCTTACATTACTTCATAATACCCCAACCTATGATAATAAAGGTATTGGTTATTTGGGTATAGGGATATTAAATCATTTCGTGGTGCTGATAGGCATCACCGACATCAATACAGCTTTACATAGATGAGACAGGTTCACAAGATTTTGTCTATAGAGACCCTTGTATGCTACTTCTTGGGTTTGTAATGTACCATGGAAATGTTACTTTTTTCCACAATTTTTTCCACCTAGTGATTGATATGTTAAACATGTGATATTTTCATTTCTAATGTGGGATCCTTAAATCTCATTGCTATTATAGAACTAGAACTATTTATTGATAATGATTCCCTATATGTTGATTGAATAGAACTCTTAAGAGAGGTAAATTTAGATTAAAATACATTACGAAAAAATACCAATCATTATAATAACATAAGGAGGTGAATATTCAAAAAATAATATTCATGAGTGAAATATTCATATTGAGTTCACCATTTTTTATTGCTTTGAATACGTGAAAATTGTATAATCCTATGGGAAAATCATCTATATAATATTCAAATTAGTTTCACTTTCTTTTGTAGAATACATGATAAAAAATTTCCCTACATGTGGGAAAATATATTTATTTTAAATAATTAACATTGGGTCACCATTTTTATTTGTGAAGAAGAAACAAAATAAAACAGCCCAATAGGTTAGAAACCATTTTTATTCTTAATAATATATTTTTTGCGGGTTAATATTTTTTTGGAATACATGATATAAAATGGCCAAACATGTGGTAAATATGATTATATTTGAATGATTATTTTCATGTTCATCGTTATTGTTTTTTAGAATAAGTGAACCAAAATGGCCGGATGTGTGGAAAAACCAAATATTTTTTAAATATTTAAATTGGTTACACTTTTTTTACATATAATATATAAAAAAAGGACCAATGTGTGAGAAATATTATTACATTTGAATGATTAATGCTAGGTTCAACATTTTTTTACTCTGGACAGGGTGGGAAAGCACATGGTTAAGAAGGGAAATATGAGGATGAACAATCTTCACATAATGTCAATACTCTAGTTTCAAATTGATTCTAATAGGGTATATATGTGGAACCAGAAACACTTAGTGAATCCCTTATTAATAGTATGATATATTTCTATAAAACTAATTTCTTAAGGTAGGTAGTTATTGATGTTTCTCAGCAATGATCATTAGGAACAATCATTGGTTGAGGAGGATAACTGCCTCACACCCTATTGGGGGGAATTATTTCTTACACTAGAGATATTTAAAGATATAATTTATGATAGTTAATCTTCCGAAATGAATGTACAAGAATGGTTACCCTAACAATATTAATAGGATATTAGCATATATTTATGTGAATGTCTTTATATACCGGTTGTATCCCATTGACCTGATAATTTATGTATATTAGGTGTTCACATCGTTGAAAAAATAGGTATATATTAGAGGTTATACATATTTATCCTATTAGTACATAGAGAATCTAATCTAAAGGTAACATTGTTTTAATGTGACACTGCTGATCACCGTAGAGATTATCACTATACAAGAATACAGTGGATGTTCATGGTGTCAGGATCGAGACCTTGAAGGAGATATCTATGTGTCGATGTGACAATAACTAGAATCCATGTAGTTCATTTACACTTTGTAAGACACATCATACCTTTTTATTTCATTTGAAAATGACTGATGTAAATAGTTTAATGTCATGATGTAAGGAATAATAGGATAATTATTCCTAGAAATGATAATTGTGGGGAATATAAATGAATTTCCCTTTCTAGTTAACTACAAAGGGACCAATTTTCAATGAGATTAGGTTGGTACCATGAGTAATATGTCACTATGAATATTGGTCTTGTGAGGAGTATGCCCTGATTGAAATAATATGATGACACCATGAGGGAATATAGACCTCTGGGTAGGGGCATGATCTTATCTAGGATATAGCCTAATAGAAGGATGATCCACATGAAATATACCCCTAGAATATAAGGAGACTAAATTTATGATATTGGGTTTGAAACTCAGAGTAGCATCCTATATATCGCATTAAAATAATAATTAACGACCACATACTTCAAGTGATCCATTTTTTGGTATTTTGACAAGACCACACTCTACATTATAATTTAATAGTTTAATTTCATGTGACCAGGATATTGGGTATACATTTGAATATTGTACCATAATATGTTTGTTTATGTGAAGGATATAAAAATTATATAATTTAATTGGTATTATAGATGTGAGGTTACCTTGGAAAGCCTCATCATGCATTTACCCCATTGATTAGAGAGTGTGGTTGTTGGGGATTACACCTTAAAACGAGGGAAATGTTAGAATTTTTTAAAATTTAATATAATGAAAAATATATATATTTATGATCAGGGGAGTAATGATTGGTTTGAGAAACCAGAGATAATGGAGGATAATCCAATGAAGCGTGACACTGGGTTTGAATGTGTCTTACACAATAAGGATTCCCCATGCTATATCTCTCTCTTTAATCTTGGGTCTTAAGTCTATGATGGAACATCATTCTTTTTTACTTTTATATATTTATTATAATGGTTTATGTATAAAATATGGGGTCACATGGGATATGAATTTCATTAAGATAGACTATGGGATTACTCTATGGGGGATTCATTATCTTGCTACCTCATGGGATAAATAAAAAAATGAACCATCAAGTAAGATGAGACTAATCCAATGTATTTTCAATAGGGATACCCATAATCACTGAAATACATGATTATTTTTCCCCCATGGTTCTAGGAAATTTATATGAATAACTATGGATTACTTTTATCAAGGGAATCCATGATCGGAGGCATGAACACAAGTGTCCAGTCCTGGAGTGTATGGGTCTGGAAGTTTCAGGTGAGGTTTCAAAAATATAGGCACTCACATGGAATAATTGGGGTCAAGTATTTTTTATTAGGAAAGTGATTCATGAGATCAAATAAATATGATAAAAAAGTCACATGGATTAGATTCAATCATTTATTCATATGACTTATGTATAGTATAATAATCATCTGACTCAGTCCTGTTGCCAAAATGCTCACAATTAATTACATGGTTCAGGGTCATGAAATTAATTAATATATTAATAATTAAATTATAATTTTTTACGGTTTATTTATATTCCTTATGAAATTACATATCAAGGGTGAAAGTTAAATTTATTTTAAGAGTCATTTATTTGATTTTTTCCTCCTCTATGCCATTAGTTTCTCCCCTCAACTTTTCATCATTCCTCTTATATCTATACATTCATCCTATCATGCAGAAACCATTGGTATTGACTACCAAATTAAAATCCAATAGGCCATTGATTATAAATTTCATGAACATTAGAAATTTAAATTCATCTTCTCCTATGATTTGATCACTTGTAAAGCTATGAGTACCTCACATGAATTTATTTAAGAACTAAATAAAAATGAATGATGAACTCATTGGAATTGGTGACATATTTGACTTTAGATCCTCGATGGTGATCATTTATCAAATTATCCTTATAATAATCCCTTTATATCATCCATGAATTCATTCAGAGTCCTTAGGAATGTCTATAAATAGTATCTATTTTCTATAACATAGGATAGACAACGCAATCGATGTTCATATTCTTTGTACTGCTCCATTCCTTTAATCATTCAATGCATTCTTTGGTTGATTGATTAGAAGTATTATTTCACTAAATAGGATTTGGGAATGGGGAGAGAGTAACACTCAAGGTTTGGGGAACGAATATTCCCTCATAAATGATATCCTCTTTTCATTAATAGTGGGGATTAAACACCCAAAAGGGGTTCCCTGACCACTATATAAATAATTCTCACTAAATAAAAAATAAATGGAACATTATGTTTAAAAAACCATTCCATAAATGTAATTTATAATTTATCACCTATTTTTTATATATAACAAATATATTACATTGTGAAAGTGATCCATTACCTCAAATTGTAAATAACATAGATACTAAGTAAACATTGAATATTAAAATAATGTTTTATGATATGATATTTTTTAATGTATTCACATCATATCTTGTGAATACTATAAATAAATAAATTGAACTATAATTATACTATAATAAAATAATGATGAATTTATTCATTCATTGGTTCTCAATTATTCCATGACATATCTCAGACAATATGGTGGGACCTATCATGTCATATAATCCCATTGTCCAATTTATGAAATACATTTGTATATGATATTGTATGTGACCCTTTAGGAACATATCAAGATAGTTGAGAATACTATTCACAAACCTAAAGTAGAGTCTAGAAACCCTTCAAGGCCTCTAAAGAGATAATAAATAGTCATAGAAATGAAAACCTTTCGATGAAGAAACCCCATCTAATATAATATTTTTTCTTTATGATATCTCATAAAGTTGGATGAACACATTTTTCTATCATTTCTTATGAAATATTATTCATTTACCTAAAAAGGAAGACTTACCTTATTCTACCATGTATATGGATTTAGTAATGTTTCTACCATCCTAATCATTTATTCCCGATATATCAATTTATTTTAGAAGTAAAAAAGCCTATCTTGATTATTGATTAAATTTTATATCCCCAATGATGCACCCTATGAATCATACCTCACGGTGACATCAATTTCATATTTTACCTCTTAAATAAATGTTTGTAAGAAAATAGAATATACTGATAATAATTTCTTGTTAGGAGACCATTACATGTGTTTGTATATAGGAACAATCAAAACACATGAAACGTTTAGTGTTCCTATTAAAATTTTTGTCCTTGTGATCACATTTACTCGAGATCACATAATTAAAACATATTGAGAAGATATCTCATTTACTATCATACAAAAATACCTAATGGTCAAACATAATCTATATCTTATTGTCATGATTTATTTATACCATAGGAAATAAATTTATTATCAATGACATGGTATCTCTAGGTTCTCATTATAGATTGGGAACTCCTATTACCTTTTTATATAACTTGTAATCAAAGGATATTGCTATAAATAAAGATGACACAAAAGTACCAATAATATTATTGTAAGATGAAAAAAATCAATACATCAAACTGTATACATGTAATGGTAATATAATTAAAAAAATGAGTTGTGTCTAGGGAACGCACTTCCAAAACTACCTCTTGTTATAGAGATAAAAATTACCAAGTATCAACCCTGTTTCACTCACATGAGAATCATGCTTCTATTGAGATATGGTCTTAGTAAGTTATTTTTCCATGTTATCCTTAATGGAAACTCCATTAATTGTGATTTAACCTCTATTTGTAACATACCTTCGGATATGAATTTTTGAAGGATATAATGTATCCTATGGTGTGACCTGGGCTCCATGAAAGCACCATTACCACAATATTATAATAATAAACTAGAAAAAGATCTCCATTGGTAGTCATAAAACAATAATTTTTGAAATTTTTTTTGTATCTATATGGAAAAAATAGATACATCAAATGACTCTGTATATTCTGGTTCTTCCATAACGTTTTTGACCAGAGGTTTCTTCATGATTATCTGTCTCACTGGACCACCATTTAAGAAAATGGCTAAGCCTAATTATAATTTTAGATCACCATGATTTCCATAGAAACTAGAATTATTGTATCCCCACATTACTAATTCTTAATCTCCTCTATAAACTAGAAACCAATCCTTTGTACATCTCATATACATTTGGAATGTTTTATGGATTTCCAATGTAGTTATCCAAGATTAACTCAATATCTTCACACCATACATAAAGAAAATGAAACATCAAACCATGTACATAGCAAGGAATAGATGGTAGATTCAACTGCCGATGGAAAATGGATTCTACTCATTCTTTCAGTATCCTCATTTGTTTGGGGTGAGATTTTTTTAGATAGAGACCAACCACATGACTTTGGTAATAAACCTCTCTATTATTGTTTCATATTTTATCTTTTGAGAAACATTTCAATATATTTACATTGACTTAGATAAAGAGGACACTAGATTAAATCTCGATATATATTGATCCCTTTGATATAGGATACTTCATGTAAATCTTACATAGAGAGGGATTCATTAAACAAAGTCTTAAATAATGTTTAGACTTGTAATTTATTTCGGATATTTTATATTCCATCAATACATAATACAAAGAATGTGATTTAATTCCTAGTAACCCACTTATAGTCACACGGATAACAATCAATCTTGAAAAAACGAAATTAAATTGTTTCCAAATAAAAAAATATTCAGTGAAGTGAATCTTGTTTAAATTCACATGTATACTTATACACCTTAAAAAAATTATTTACACTCTTTGGCTTAATAATCCCTTTGAGTTGAGTCATAAAGAGATATTTATCGAAATTCTCATTTATAAAATTAATTTTCACATCAATTTTCCAATTTTTTTTAATTATGGTAGGATACTATTTCATGTTATATTTTGATTTATTTTTGTATCACTACTGGTGATAAGTTTTCATCATAGTCTATGAAATGAAATTCCCAGAAACCCTTAACAACTAGTCACTATTTATGGGTATTTAATTTACTGTTAATGTAGAGTTTTTATTGAATCACCATTTTCACCAAATTTGTTTCACATCAGTAGGATGTGTTTATCAAAATCAAAAATTTGTTTTGGTACATGATCTCTATATAATAAGGAATAAAAACATGCTATTTAGCATCATCCCTTCCTTATACTAATTCCTTATAGGTTGGAGGCTTATCATTCTCTAAGTGAAATCTGTCACCGAAATCGATGGTAAGAAAACCATATCACATATTCTCTCTAACCTCTCAAGTCAACCTACATTGTACGAGTGTCTTGGGAAAAAACATATCTCCTTATATCTCTTATATATATTTTACCAGTGCAAACTAATTTGAATATAGAGCATAAATTTAATTTTAGTTGATATTTATACAACTATTTCCATTGGAAAATTATTATCTTTCAATAAACATAGATTTTATTTATACAATAATTTTTTATTATATAGGATATATAATAAACATAATTTAGTTCATTTTTTACACCATATAAAGTTTCAATTTGGTCATCGGGATTCTAATTTTTCACTCAGTATATTCCTGAAAAAATCATGATATCCCCATACATGTATGTGTAATAGAATGTTTGACTTTCCATACTAGAACTCATATGAAATGTCATATATTACATTATCTATTAGAAAATTAAGGTTATAATCTAATATCTTCAAGGAATATTCCCAAAAGGACTATATAAGAGCTTCTTAACTCATCATTGATCTGACCATATCTAACATTTTATCATTTTTCTTTTCAGTAACACTAATAAACTATGGTGTAAAATGAGTAGTGATTTGGGATAATATCCCACACTCCTTTAAGTGATCAATTTAACCTTGTTAATGGTAAACTATACCTCGGTTTTATCATATTTCTTTAATCATCTTTCCATGCTAGTTTTCCACATCTTGATAATATTCTATAAACAACTGAACATAATCAAACTTATACCCCTTTAAATAGATATATGTATTTGTACTATAATCATAGAAAAATTAATAATGTATGAAATTCAACCCCTTTACTATGCTAGAAATATTCCACAAACATCCATATTAATTTAATCCATTAATTCAGTGGCTCTCCTTCATTTCATAATAATGGTTACATTGGACATTATCCCTTGAAAAAATCATGAAATACATTGAGAGGGTTTACTTATTGGATTCTAAAAACATATATAGACTCAATTTCAATAAAACATTTTACATTTACATGACCATGAAATAATATCTTTAGGTGGTATTTATATGATTCAACATCACTAGTATTTTTATTTCCTGTACATGGTTTTGGAGTTCATGTATATAAAATTAATTATTTAGATGTACCACAAAGTAACATATATTTTCATTATAAAATTTCAAATATTTATACATAAACAAGAAATAAAATCACATGATTACCAAAATACATATTGAGATTATAGTTCTTGTAACTAATGGAATATAGTGATCGTTAGTTAATTCCTGAATAAAACCTCTAAGAAAATTTAAGTGAAAATCTCCCACTAGTAAGGCTTCTAGTCTCACACCATTTGTAGCTCGATTATCCACCTTTCCATTTTTAATATTATGGAATCTAAATGGTTCCTATATACAAATTAAAATATCTGATACACATTCAATATCCAATATATAAATTTTAAATTATTATAGATTTCATTATATAAAAAAATATATGATGTAGATTTGTTACCCTACTTATTTTTCCAATCATTTGAATTATTCTTATAGTTTAATTCATTGACATATGAAAATAATTCATCCTCCTACTAATTTTCCCTCCCCTATATCTTTGGATTTTTGGAGTCACATTGCTTTATGGTCTTTATCATGGGGTTTCCTTATACCAATAAGACATTCCCATCCTCCACTTATTCACCATAAGGAATGAAGAATTAGTATTTTAAAATCCTTATGATCTTGGAAATCTATATAAAAAATATATTTGAATTAATTTTCCATGTTATTAATGTTTTAATTAATAAAAAAATTCAATAATATTGGTGTTAAAGAGGCTACATTGAGTCCAATTTTAGGTTCTTGATTCATTTTGAACCTAAGGGATTCATGTCTCTAAATGAAAGCAATCATATTGAGTACATGAGGCCCTCAATTCCATTATGCAAGCTAATACCTATATAATTCACTTGATCTCTTATATATCTATTTCCTTTATTTATCTTGTTATAAATATTGGAGATGAGTTATAATATTACAATAATCTTCTTCCTCATGTATTTATTTTAATTGACTAGAAATTTAAGAAAACATGATGCATTGTATATCTTGATAATAAATACATGTTTCCTGTAATTTTTGTTATACCCCTTGATTTATCTATAAGGGGGAGAAGTATTATGTGAGGACTCCATAACATAAATCTTATTATCTTGAAATATTACTATACACAAGTTCACGATCCACTCTTGCGAGATATGTAAAATTTGGGTGTTTTATTTAACTATTATTGATCACAATGATTATTTAATGTTTTTTATTTCTATTTTGACTAAAATAAGTCAATTTATTAGCTAGTAATTTATATTTGTTTCCTATTATATATTATTGATTAATTAATTAAATCATTAAATGGTCTCCCACAATTTTACTAAACCCAAGGATCCCTCACTAAGAGATTCTGAATACCTAGTCTCTCGAGTATTTTTGTGGCAGAAACCCCTGAAATATTTTCACACAGTACAAGACATGGCTACACCACTACATTGATAGTTTCAAGGTAAGAACTAGACGGAAAACAAAAACATTTACATGTAGGTAATTGAACTGTTGAGTAAAGTACCCGCTTTTCATAATCATAATCTGGATTCCCTTAATTATTATCCAATCTTTTGGATACATTCTAGTTATGACTACTTAGATGCTAACACTTTTATTTATTTTTTCCAATTATTTCAATAATAACTCCCTAGTAGTAAGTGTAACCCTCAACTAGGGTCGAAGAGAACCTCATGCACCTAGTTTAATTCAAATTCATGTGATTGGAGGAATTATGACTTAATATTACATTGAGGTTTTTAATTATTATATGATAAATGAACATAAATTCCTTTTTTATGTTTATAATATGTGTTACCACTCAAAACTAAACATCCTATAAATATGAAATATTCATTACATATTTAATTGTTTTAATATCTAAAAAATTTGTTTATTATTCAATGTGTTCTCACAAACATGAAAATTCATACGAAAAATAAACAATGCATAAATTAAATAAACTATTAGATGAATATTTAGAATTTTTTATCAGTAGTTCCATATAAACTCAATGGATCTAATATGACATTGGGGTATAATAAAAGAGTCAGTCATGAATTGTATCGCAACTCACACCCTAAACCAATGTGGTCACATCTCTTATAAGATATCGCCTTGTCTTTTTGTATTCGAAAACATATTTTGTCATCATCATAATACAAATATATACTCACGCATAGGTGAGGGGATATTGGGAAGAACCAAATATATACAGAATAAAGCTGATGAATGTGCATGCACTTGTACATATTAAACAATGCAAGATGATGGATAGAATGTACTAAAATTATAATCATTACATAATTCCAAAAAAATTAATGTTTAATTAAATAAAAATAAACTTGGACTAAAAAATTCCAGTTAATTTTCAATACCATTCATTAGATAAAATAAATGTGTGATAAATAAACTAAATATAAAAAATTTATGTTTTAGGGTGATTAAATAAATTAAATGAAATATTTGAATCTAAATAAATTAATATTATATGAATTTATAATTAATTTAATATTTATTCTAGATATTAAAGTAATTATTGAATATTAAAAATAAAAAAATTAAATTGAAAAAAACAAATTAAAATTTTAGACATATTAAATGTATGAAAGGGCCCTAGAACCCGCCCAGTCCCATCGTGGGTGGGGATGAACCTACCTATATCTATATTTATTAGGACGAACATCTGAAGTGTTATTTTGGTTTATGAGACCCATACATTATCAATTTCGGTCAACCAGACCCATACATGGAAATTTTGGGTCTGGTAGACCCATAGAAGGATGTTTCGGGTTGGGAAGACTTGTAAAAGACAAAACAAGGGGAAACCAACTATAAAATGGGAGTCCAAAAGTGGTTCTAAGAACTATAATAATGTCATGGGTATTCTTAGGAGGGTATCTCACACACAGACTAATGAGTATGCACAAAAGTAATGACGTGGTGGCTTAAATATGATAATAAGAGATCTATGAAGGTAGCAATGTCATAGAACCAAGGTGGGAAGGGATATTGGGGGGTCATAGTGCTAGTGGGAATTTATATTTAGGATTTATATATAATATGGTGGTTGGTTGATGAGTTACCATAAAATGGTGTGAGAGGGAAATTATAGTCGGGAGGAGGCCATGCGCGGGAGTAGGCGACAATGTGAAGGCTTCCATGAGAGGATTATATTTTTAAATAAAATATGTTTTTTACATGGGTCTCCACTACCTCAAAATAATAACCCCTTTTCTGATAGCTTCTATGGAGGTAAATATATACTAATAGCCTTAGGTATTTTTGTTGAATTACCATAATTTATGGAGACATTTACAATATCTTTTAAATATTTAATATTTTAATTTTCTCAAACCATTATTGATCCATTAAATCCCTCAACCATTGTATTATTAATTTTTTTACTTTTCTTAGGACTAAAATATACATGATTTTTAAAAAACATTTGAACCTTTGAAGGAACACACTACTTGTACAATCTTGGTGAATGAAATATGGCTGTAAAATAGGTGGTCACTGGATACACGTTGGTCACCATGTGGGATAAAAATTAATATTTATAAAATATATGTTTATACAGAAGTATATGTAAAAAAAATATGTTTGATCAAAATTTTTAATTTTTGGATAGCCATAACTTGGCCTTCTAAGATTATATTTTTGGGGTCAAAAAATGAATCCCTCTACATAAATTTAAGAACAATTTAATTTTCTACCTCTTTGTAAAATCATATGATTGCGTTCATTCAAATTTCTGGTACGAAGGCATGAAGAGGAAGTTGATGGTTTGAAAATTCTAAATGTATATCATTGGAGGGATGTGACTTCATCATCATTACCAATATGAGCCACATTAAATGTATGCTAATCTCTCATGAATTTATTTAATTATAAAATAAAATGGAATAATTATCTCATTTGAATCAACGAAATGTTCAACTATTACTATTCATTGATGACCATTTCATTAATGATCTGAGGTCAAATCCCTCTAGATCATATGAACATGCTTCTTGAGGCCTTGAAAATGTTGTGCATCAGAATCCAGGTGCTAACACAGAGGTTTGAAAATGCATTTGACATCCCTAAAATCTCCACAGTTTTATTCCTTTGATATGTGAAGGTCTTATTGGACACATGTCTTAGAAAGAGACATTCTCTCTGATTAATATGGGAAACAAGAGAGATGAGCTCTCTAATTTCTGGTTATGAATATTTCCCTATAAATGAGATACATTTTCTTATATAGTGGGGATTAAACCCCTAGAGTGGGTTTCCTAACACCATTTAAATAACATCAACAAAATAAGAAATAAATCACACATTGTGATGAAATAATTGTGACATAAATGTTATTTATATGTTATCACCTTAATGTAATATGTAAAAAAATTTATTATGTGGTAAAAGAGAGTCATTTAATAGACATGTAATTTCTAAAGATATAAAAAATCATGAATTTTAAAATAATATTCACTTTCATAATATTTTCTCTTATATTCAAACAATACCATGTGAATAATTTTTATTAATAATTTTATTTTTTAGTATACTATTTTTTAATAGTAATTAATTTATATATTCTTTGGTGATTAATTATTCCGAAGCATATCTCATACCACATGGTGGGCCCCATTATATTCATATACATATATTCATCAGAATAAGGAATAATTTTTAATACATTATTGCTTGTGGCACTCTAAGACCTTGTCTTGATAGTAGTGAATACTATTTACTGACCATGAGTGGAGTCTAGAAGCCAATCATATCCGCTAAAGAGCGAATTAATTGTCATAGAAACAACATCCTCCTATAAACGCATGCAGTGTAAAATAATCTCTATGTTTCATGATATATTTTAATTTATGATGCACGCATTATGTAATGATCCATTCATACTGTATTATTCATTGAACCAACTAGTTATACATACCTACTTCTAACATATCCCTTGATTTAGTAAAGGTACTACCATCTTTATCAACTAGTCATGAGTTATCACTTTATTTTAGACATAACAAATTCTATCATGATTTATAAATGAATTTAAAAACACAAATGATGCACCCAATGGTAGATACATTAATAAGAAATAAATTACATAGTTTTTATCCTTCATCAATGTACATAATCAAATAATATAAACTATTAATAATCTCAAGTTAGGGGACCATTTCATATGTTCTCAGGTTAGAACTACCGATGGAACTTGAATCATGTGTTGTTACTATTGGTGGTCTAGTCCTCATGAAAAAATCTACTTAGTTTTACTAAGTGTGAATATCATGAGAAAAATTCTAAATGATTATGATCCCATTGTTGTTGATGGTAGAACATCATATGTGCCTTATCCACATGATGTATCTAGACCGAAGGACATAACCTTAAGATCACTGTCATGATATCTCTAGGTTCTCATTATAGCATTGTAACTACTACAACCTTTTACTAAGATATTTAATCTATAGAAATTACTATAAATATAGTGTAAACATAAGTAGCAACAATATTATGGATATATAAACACATTTATGAATAAAACTTTATACATATAATAGTAATCAATGTAAAAAATATGAGTTGGGTCTGGAGAAATGGCATTCAACCTAAAACATAACATGGTTTTATAAGAATTGGTATCTGATATCAATTTCACATTGTATTGAAAGAAACCCATGTATGGTGATTAAAGTAAATAAAATACATGCGCATAAATTGATACCCTCGCGTGAATTTGATCGATCATAAAAAATATTTTATTTGAATTTCCACCATCACTTATCATATATCTATGATTCATCACAAGGACAAAAAATAAAGTGAGATGTTCCACCATTGAAAACAAATCCCAAGCATGTCATGTGATCAAGAGTTAGTATAGAAGGTTCTATCATCAAAAAATCATTCCATCCACATCACATAACTTATAGATATTCCATGTGGCTACATCATGGAAATTTTATTTCATCTATATATCACAAGGGGAAGACATTATGTGTCCAACATTCCATTAATCCCATGACCTTTCATGTCTCATATCATCCCTTTTATATGGCCTGATCTTCAATGATAATGGATGCCTCTATCATCGATATTTTATTGGGAAGAAGTATCACATGATTCTATAAAGGTTATGTAGTCATGTATCATAACCATGTGATCATCAAGATATCACATATAAGTAGGTTACACAACATGAAATTCAAGAAGGAAATTACTATTATTTCTACATGACTTTTGGCAGTTTTTGAGTTTTCAACATTCCCTTCATTATTTTGTTCTTCACATTAATAACTCTTATTTTTTTCATGGATGAAAATTATCTAATGCACTTTTCTTGTATTCCTAGTGTAATAACATATTACTAAAGTCAATATCCTTTATAAATAATAGATACCCAAAATACTCCTTCACCATAAACCCTAGAAGGCAAGCATGATGTATCAAATTCTTCAAACAGTTCACCTCATTTAATGTTGATTTAGGACGATCATGATATCAATGTGTTTTCTAGAATTTAACAAGTGTACAAGGTGAATTATTCCTTATTCTTGATTTTTTCAATCACATTTATCTATCTATTTTTTGGGAATTTATAGAGTGTTAAAAGTCTTTGTTCATCCAAAATTCCTTGAAATACCACCATTCAAATGAAATAATATTTGATATGTTAAAACACTCGAGATCATTGTGATAGTTAAAATATTCAGACACCAAACCCCTAAAAATTTATTAAACAAATAAAACACTAAACACAAAGGAATTATGAACTACATATCATGTTTTTTGAGACAGGAAAAATATTTTTTCCATAAATATCTATATTACTCTATACTTATCAACAATATCACATGAATGCATGAACTGATTCTTACGTAGTGGTCACGGTTATGGAATTCTCTTTGTATTATCTCATGTTATGATAAATCAGATAAAGATTCTCATATTTATTCATGGTGGAGACATGTTTCATCTATAACACAATGATATTTTTTGATATATTACTTTTAAAATAAATTTAATTCCTTTTCTATATTGTGATATCTAAAAACCAGAGTCTAAATTTACAATAATACAATATACAATTTTATCTTAGTCATTAAATATTCAAAAATAATCAAAACGACTAAATTTTAAAAAATATGTATAATGGTTTTGGATAGTGAAAATATATTTAAAAATAAGTTCTTAATATTTTATTAATTTCAATATATGCTTTAACAATATATTTTTCCATAAAAATTATTTTTATTTATTTTTTCAGTAAATTATTTGTTTAATTCATAAAAAATAATGAAAATTTATTTTGAAAAATGAAATTATTTTTATAAATTAACATGTAAAAATTATTTTGGTGTAATTTTCTACAGAATTTTCTAAAACTATAAATTTATCAATGAATATTGAAAATAATAAATTTTATTAAAAAAAATATTTTCATGTATACAATTAAAAAATTTAAATTTTATTTTAAAAATTGATTTAAAAGTAAAATTAGATAATTTATATTATTAATTATCAAATTATTTTAATTGGAATTAATTTTATTTTTATTTTTGTATAAATTTTTTTTGTATATAATACATTTGATTTTTTAGAAATTCAATTTTCATCCTATTTTGAGAGTTTATTTTTATAATTATTTTCTTAAAATATTATATAATGAATTTTATATAATTGATTCAATATTTTAAATCATATTTTTCAATTTTTTTACTTATTCCTGTTTCATCTTGGTTATAACATTTAATCTTCATCACCCCGGTTATGCTTAAAACTTATTACCATGGGTTAAACCAATAGGTAGAGATAGATTTTACAATTGAATTAGTATAAATCCTTTTTAAAGATATATTGACCTCATTCAATCCACCCATTGAATAATTATTCATTTGGAAGCATTTTTTTTAGAATGACTTTATTTTCTCATTATATTTATAAATTCCATTATTTTCACCCCCTTCTTATAAAATTACACAAATCCATTATCTTAATTAAAAAAATATCATCCCTATAGATAAAAAAAATAAATGATTAAATCACTTAAAAACGAAATATACATTATTTATTGGTGATTTTATCCATAAAATACCATTCCAGGGGTCCTCAAGAAAGGATGTAAAGTAAGACAACTAAAGGAGGGTAATCTTCTTAACAAACATCTTTCAAATAATTTCTTCTCTTACATTCACTATATTTATAGAGTTCATCATATAATAATAACAACAGTATCTCAAATACACTTATATTTTATTATGATTATGTAACTACCATTATCGACCCTATTTTCCAATAAATAGGAAGTGAATGAATGTCTTTTTCAAACATTTATACCACCACCACCATGAAGTGATATAATTAACAATATATCACCATCATTCATGAATGATTATAATGATGGGATTGATGTTTATATATATATATATATTATTTTTTATAGAAAATTGTAATTTACTAATTATAAAATCATGTAAACCTTTTTCGTTCATATCTAATAGAAATCAATTACCCCACTAATCTGTATGTTTGGGCTACCATGTCCATGATGTGATGCAGTTTGTTTTTCATTTAAAATTTACATGGATGGTAATAAATATATATTTAATGAATATTTATTATATTATTATTATTATTTAAATCATAATTATTATTTTTCTTTATTTCTTTCCATCTAATGAAATACAAAAGCAACGTTCATGCTTACGTATAACCCACTATCTCCCTAAAAGGACTAATTAATTTTTCTGTTTATATCCATTATGGATGACTATATATATATATAAGAGATATGATATATATGTATATCATTATTAAAATTTTATTGATGATGGAACATTAACCTATGTATAGGGACCAGAACTTTCATACCATAATTACAATGAAAAACTAAACAGTTAACAACAAAAATTGACGATTTAAATAGGGAATTTTTAATAAGTGGGTATTGAAATGTTTTAAGGAGATAATATATGAAATTTTAATTATTTACATTATTTTGGTATATATTTATAACAAGAAAATATTTATTATATTTGGGGTTAGATAAATATTTGTGAAAGTGAAAATTGAGGTAAGGGTTCTAGTTTACAATCTCATTATTTTGCAGTACATCTTATGATTATGTTTCTGATAACAGAATTTCCACATCTACCACAAAATGATATCATTATTTTTTTTTATAATCTCATTATTTATATATAAAATATAATTTGTTTTCATTTTAATATATTTAATAACTTCAGAGAGAAGATATTTTTTAAGGAAAGTCATATTAATTTCCTTGTTCGTTCAAAAAGATTTTTTATTCATTTTCCATCTTTCCAAAAAAAATCAAGAGTATTTATGTTGTTCTACAATTATTTTTTCAATTATTTTTTATAAATGTGGTACTTTCACATATTCTATAAAATGAATATTCTTAATGTTTTCTAAATGTGTAAATGTTTTATTTTTTAGATAAATTGTCAAAGGAATCATTATTTTAATACACACCATATGAATGAATTTTCCCACTTCTATTACTTCTCAATGATTTGATGCTACTTTTACAAGGTTCCATGGTCATTTTCCAATAAAAAATATTCCATTATTATTTGGGATTTTTTATTTTATATTATTAATTTCAAAGTGAAAAGGATATTTTCCTTGAGAAATGGAATAATGACGTTTTAAAGGTATTATTTATCAATTATAACATCATTTGATGTTACATATGTTTTATAGGGTTATGATCCAATGATACGATCTATTTTCATTTTTTAGATGTCTAATGATGATGGTGATTTTTTTATGATTCTATGGAATCCATTTTTTCCCCTTGGGTTAATTATTTTATGAATAAACATTTATTAAAACTCATTATTTTCCATGAGTTAGGCTTTGATGAAATTTTGAAATATTTATGAAACATATTTCCTATACATGGGTTATATTATGTAGGATGTGTTATTATATTTTTGGACATAAATGTATGATTTTAAAAAGGTGATTTCTAGGCCTAGAATGGTATAAAAATACATTGTATCATGAAAATATAGATATCTTATGATATAATAAGGGATTATATGGGAGGTGAAACTCATACATGAAGGGTCTATGTCCACTATGAAAGTCCTAGGAATGATCTCTTTTCTTTATTATTATTATTTTGTTTTCATAAAAGTGATAGAATTTACTCAATGAATCAATATTATGGTCTATGATATGAAAGGTATGGTTTTAAAATGTTATTCTCGTGTTATAATTCCCTAATAATCAGGTTATGTTTACGTGATCATTGATATCTCCCTAATTTATACTAACCAAGAATCAGAGATCAACCTTTAATATGTTTCCATTCCCCATTTTATGAAGAAATGTTTCATGTATGATATATTTATGAAGGCTTATAGTTTATATGAACTTAGTGGGAGATGATATGTATCTATTATGAAGATGTTATTTGTGAATCAATTCTTCCAATGAAAATAAACACATATGATTCTATCATGAATTGTAATGTAATTTATTCAATATTTATCAAATATGATATGATATTTACATATAAAAAGTATCTTCCATAATCACTAGAATCATAAAAATGATTATATACCTTTGTAAACTATTATGAGAAAACATTAGTGAGAACCCAAAGGGTAATCCGATGTATACGAGAACTTCAATAGTTATAGTAAATAAAGAAGTGTGTTTTTCCTTCAATAACATGAGTTTGTATATAATATAAGTGGATTTGGTAATGGAGAAGATACAATTTAGTGACCCAATCCATTTAAATAAATTATTACATTATTTTTAACATAAATACCCAATAATTACAACCCCAAGATCATGAGGACTAGTTTTTTGGAAGACTAAATACAAAAATATGAAACTAAAACCTAAAAATGTTTATTTTTATACTAATTATTAAGATCTTTAAAATATATTGGGTAATTTTGGGAATAAATCAATTGAAATCAGATTTATAAATCCCTGTAAGGAAATAAACACACTAATAAAAAAACATGTGGGTTTTAAGGTATAACACAATATCATAAAAGAGAAGAACCATAAGTATTCACATTGGAGAATAACATGAAGAACATAGTTTTATAAAATAATAGAATCATAAGAAATGTGGATGAAATATATTACTTGAAATAATAATAAGGATAACTAACAAGATAATATCGCATTGTGGATAGAGTCCCATACGGGATAAGGTTTACCCTATAATCCTATATATAACATCCTAATGAGACTAGAAACATTACCCAATTCATTAGAGTTCTATATTGGTGTACCCATATAAAAATTTATGTGATTATGTTTTCAATAATAATTAAATCAATCAGAACATGTAATTGTAAGAATTTACCTATAAAAGAAATAGGATTCATAATATTTTCTCATTTCATAATCAAAAGATATAGAAAATAAAATATATTTTATAAAGTAATTTAAAGAATGTTTTACTCAATAAAGGATGAGAGAACAAGTAACTAGTATATTTAAGATTCATGTATACATAATATATATGAAACAAATAACATTATATTTTTTCATCATTTATGAAAACATATTTAGAAGGAAACATAGAATATTTATTTAGGAAAATACCTTTTTCATATGGGAATCACTTCGTAAAATTTTAAAACATTACAAAATGTTATTTAAAACAATTTATATAAAAAAACTTTATGGAACAATTGAAAGGAATATTCAATTAATTTACTAAACATTATGGTATGAAATTACATTAATTTTGTTTATATTAAAATAAAACATTTGTTTCACACATTGGTAAAAATAATCAAAAAGTATGTTGTTCGCAAAAAATAGAAAGATTAATTTTAATCATTTTTTTGTAGATTAATTAATCTATAAAAAACAGTTTAATAATTTTTTTTTAAATATCGAAAACATTATTTAAAATATATTAGTAAAACTAATATCATGGAAGATAAATATTTCATATCTGAAAGGATATAAAATAGTAATATTATTTACGAAAAATGTTCATCATGTTTCATTAAACTATAAAAGATGAAATAGAAACCAAACATTGCAATAAAATTCAAAACCATATGGTAATTAAAGTTATTTGTTTAAATAATTTTTTTTGATTTCCCATAAAACAACCCTATGTATAATAAATCTCATAAATAATAGATATTGTAACATAAATCCTTTACCCCTTGGAAACAGGGAATTGAAATCCCATTGAATGAGGTAAGATGAATTATAAAATAATGTATAATTATGTATGGACTATTCATGAAATAATAATTAAAAGGGGAAGCATACAAAAATAATAAAATAAATTAGGCACATAACATTAAAATATGCCTTAATAAATGGAAATTGATATGTAATCCCTTAACTCGAGTTCAACACATCATGTATGTACTTTATCTGCCTAAATTATAAAATTATGTTAATTATTTAATTTATTAAGATTTTATTTTATTTTTTTATTTTTTTATTTTATTTATCATCATGTTATATTAATTTACTTAATTTATAAGGCTCGCATCAAGTGTTTAGAAGATATTCATAAAATTTATCCGAAATGACTTCGGTTGGTTTACTATTATCAAAGAGATCATTATTCAATCATCTGTAAAACAATAATAATGAAATAATAATAATTTAACTAAATATATATTATAAATTAAATCCAATTATGAAATATGGGGATGAAATATTATGCATGTTATAATCATGGAGAAAGTAGTTCGTACGCACGTGTGAGTAAAATTTCCATTTTTTAATGATCATTATAAAAGTAAGGTAAATATTATTTTACATTTCCCAAGTTTTCATAAAATTACAAATAAAATATTATTTCATTAAATATAATTATTTATTTTACCCATGAAATGTGCTATTTAATTACAAATCACATCAGTTCATGGATGTGAAAATACAAACCTACACAAGAGAAAAATCATTATTTTTCAATGAATGAAAATGTGATAAGGTGGCTGATATAATATATTTTGATAATGATAAATATATCATGATTATAATATATATACATTAAATTAATAATTTTTTATTGACATGATAGGATCTGGGGGAGAATAAATTACATCAGTTTGCGAGGCACTAGTCGACCAAACACACGAACGACAATGTCATTTCCCATTTGATCAACGATGAGATAGAAATAGGTAATTCCATTTTAATAAAATAACATATATGTATATCTTATACACTAGGGTTATTATTTGTGAATGGATTAATATTATATGAAGGATGTTGAAAAGGAAGCTAAAAAACACTGGGTAAATAGTGATACATCATTTTTGAAAAACCACACTATGATTACACTAAAATACTTTCGTGATGGGATTTATAATATAAAAGTACTCTAACAAGTTTTACATTAAGTAATAAAGGGATTTTTGTTGTTATCTTGTGAACCAAAATACTTTTTATATGTCAATAAAAGAGAAGTGGAGTTTTCATTTTATATGTGAGGAGTGAAATTTTTGTAAATAACAAAAACTATACGATAATTGGAAGTCATTGCTAAACAAATGACTAAAAAATTGTTAAATTATTGCTTGTGTGTGAGATAGGGCCCATAAAAAACTAAAATATAAAACAAATATTTTTTTTAAATATTTTATTACCATACCTCTAAGGTTAATAACATTTCACATTTAGGTTTTCCCCACGTTAACTAGATTTTTACCTAGGTAATTTTTCGGGTAATACAAAAAATAAAATGAGTATTAGTTGATAATTTTAAAAATTTATCATAAAAATTAATACCTAATATTCAAATAAAAATACTCTATTTGGGAATAATTAATTTTCAGATAAGCGCATGTAATTTGAAAAACATCGTTTTAACCTTAATCCTAGATATTATTTTTTAATATTGTTATTATTTAATGGGAAAACAATTATGTTAGTGTTATAAAATAAAATTAATTATGATAATTTAAAACATGGAATAACTTTTTTGAAATTAATTTCACATAATTTTTATTAAATTAATTTAAAAATAAATAGAAAAAGTTTATGAAAATCAATTTTTTATAAAAACTTATTTTTCATGTAAATGATGATATTAGATTAACCATATTGATAAAAATAATAAATATTTGAATTTAAATTCATTTAAATTTGTATATAATATATAAATTTAATTTAAATCATCCATCATAATATTTTATTTAAAATAATTATTATAATTGATATTTATGCACTTAAAAATAGTTTTAAGAAAACCATGTTTTTAAGCATAAAATTAAAATTATACAAAAATCATTAAAATTTCTTCATAAATTGATATTATTTAGGTTATTATTATTAAAATTTAACATATTTCAATTTCATAAAATAAAATAAAATAATATTACTTTGAAATTATCTTATTTAATGAAAAGAAATGTCATTAATTGAAAAATTGATAATTTCCACTATTCACTGAAAAATCTACCATATCAGCAAGATATAAAAAATTTATCATATGATAATTTTGATATAATATCATAAAAAATAAATTTCATTTTAGTAAATAATTATGAGAATGGTTTTATTTATTAATTATAATATTTCCTCACAAATGAAAAAAGATAACAATTTTGAAGAAAACATATTTTTTGAAGAAGAAAATTATTTCATTTAAAACTGTAATGATTATTTAATAAGAATTTATCAATAAATTTATATTTATTATGATGTAAATTTTTATTTTATAAATTTTATAATCCATTTTATATCTTTCAATTTAATATCTAGGTTATAATTATCATATTTAAATAACAACAAATTCATGTTTCTGTTAGGATCTGTGTTGAATTTATTATACATTGTCTAATGTAATATTAATTTTTTAAAGATATAAGGGTGTTATATTCCCTCCCCCAAAATAAATTGTGTCCTCAATATTTTTTCTAGATCTAAAATATCAAGGGTTTGATATCTAAAACTAACATTATTAAAAACTCATATCACAAAAACGTTTAATAAAACATCATCTTGAAAATGAGGACATGGAAATATGATGGTCATGTTTAATAACACATAACTAGGTTTAATATTAGTAAAACATATGTGAGATGTAAAAATATTGATATATAGAAAAATAAATGTCCAAAAAATGTTAATGGTTGATCGAGAACATTGATCACAAGAAAGTGAATGATCATGAGAAAGTTAACGACCACAAAACAATAGATCAATGTGTTGTGAAAAAGTCAATTGATTCATTAGAAATTATCATAATATGATAAATGTTTTTTAAAATAATTTCCTATTATTAGCCAATTTTCTTCATTATCTAGACTGAAAACATTAATAAATATATTTATTTGACATGTTTAATTTCAACCGTTAATCAGTTACCACCATAATCTCATATATTTCTTTACATGGTTAGTATTCATGATATTTTTCAGGCTTGAATCAATTAAATAATCTTTTAATGAATCACATAATCGAAAAAAAGAATAAAAATATATTTCAATTATCATTATACATTAACCAGAACAAAATTAATTAGACAAGATAATTCTCAAAATGAATAAACCATCATATAAAGAAAAACAATAATCATCCAAGCCTAAAAAATAAGATCCAATGTTCAAATTAGATAATTCAATAAATGAATAACCATAAAAAATATTTAACTTAATATATTATAATATTGAAACACAAAGATTAGAATGATTTTATCATATACTCATTGAATATAAATTTAAAATGTATTATTAAATTTAATCAATCAATCTTAAAGTCTCATTCCAAAATGTATATTCCATAATTATATTTGAAAATAATTGTAACACCCCAACCCCTCTAGGCTATAGCCAGTGAATTAATTGTTATATTGGCATGGTTATAAGTAACGACAATCTAGAAGGAACGGCCAACTTAGTAGTCTTGAAGAAACTAGAAACATAGATGTAACAGAAATTACATTGAAAAAGGTTACAAGATACAATACATAACAAAACTAAAAACTACAACCACATGAACTCAATAAATGACCTTCTCTTCATCACCTGTTGAAGGTAAAAAATGAAAAGGGTGAGCTCAAATGATCAGTAAGGTTAAAAAATTGTTGAATAATGAGTACAATTATAAATGAATCATAATCAATCTGACTTAAACAATTTCGCATGGTGAATAAATGAAAAAATAATGCCATTAATAAACTGAGAATGAAACTGCATCTAGAGATTTTTTCATAGTGAAAAACTCATGGATAGAAATAAATGATAATTAATAAATGAAATGATTATTATTTAGACGTAATGTATTGGGAACATGAAACCATAATTCAATTAAAATAGTTTAGTTATGTGGGTAGAAACCTGTTTGATTTTTGGAAACAAACTCGAAGGGTTTTTCGCCAATTGATTTGTATCATGGGACCTAATGAAGCATCGAGGGGAAATAGAGGGCCCCAAAAACCACTGCATATCCGAATCATTCTTTATACATTGATTCAATACAAGTGCAATATGCCTTTTCAATATCTGTATATAGTATAGTATACAGATTCATCAATATTTCCATAATTAAAATAACTTTCCAAATAAACAGCATATGTAAAATGGTATGCAGTTTAGAAAAAAAAATATACATGATATGAGATTATGGATATTTAATATAAATATATTTTGAAATTAAATGTGATCTCAAATGGGAAGTAGGTACACCACAAAAGTATTATTAGGTGCACAATACAAAGTTAGTCATAATAAAATAGTAGTTGAGACAAAGTCTCTTACCACAATGTAATCGGCTGAATCATACGAACATAACTTAATAAACCTCAACTGAATAATTGAATAATGTGAATATAAAAAGAACCATGTTATTATATATCAAATGTCAGTACACATGTACCATATTCATGAAATAAGTGGAAAACAATGAAACTCTCATAGAAAAGAAAGTGAGATGAGAAACCCCTTACAAACATTTTGGCATGGTAACGAGTGTCATTAAGAGGGATTAATGAGGGTTATTCCATTATTAATATGTCATAAGGGAAGTATGGGGATGAGTAGATAACATAACACATCATTAGGAATTAAAAATAAAAGGCCACAAATAGGGGAGTTTCTTGAACAAAAGTGAGAGAGAGGATTCCTTACCTTATGCTCGAAGGTGTTCTTGTTTGTTTTAATGACCGGAATAATCAAATTTAGATTCATTAATTAATAATTAAAGAACCTCATAAACTTTTAATTGATATTTTATAACCTTATTATGTTCATTAATGGAAATTTTGATTGGTTTAAGAGATTTAATTTTATTGTTTTGGAAGCACTTTCTTACTTGGTTTCCAGATTTGTTTACTTGTATTCATGAATGGAAGTCCAATTGAAATTTTGTTAAAAATCCAGAACTGTCAATATAAATTATTTGTGACATTGAATAGATATAAATTATCTTATAATGATTCTGTTTATATACCATGAGGATGAATCATTCTATGTGTTAAAATAAATGCTTGGATTTGGCTTGGCAGTTTTGTGCACAATAAATTTATTTTTGTATTATTGCTCCATATAATGAAAGTGTAAAGACTCCAAAACAATAATCAAGATAAAATACATATATTAAAACCTGGATAAACAATTGAAAAGGTTTCATGACCAGTATTGAAGATAGTAATGCAAATTGAAAACCTCTCTTCGTTGAGTGTGATGGATTTACACATCTCGGACGATGTTTGCATTTATTATATAAAAGGATGGGAAAAGAGAGATTATGATAAAATAATTCATTAGGACAATGAAAATACAGTACATGTAAGGTAATATAATTATCATGGAATTTGAATGAGGGGAGGTGAGAAGGGAGAACAAAATAATGGAACTTTGTAAAAGAAATTGAATGAAAAGAGAAGGAAGGTTCACCTCTTGAGTACTCCTCCTTGAGAATCTCCATAACGCCTTTTTTTTTTCCTTTTCATGAGACTGGAAGGTCTTGTAAGTGGGGAGAGGGCTTGGAAATATTATTTTTTAGAATTTAGGAAATTCTTCATGTTTTATTGGTGTGTGAGGAAGAGGGTGTGAGGGTAGTTTATATAGTGGAGGGGAGAGGAGTTTTCTTAATATTATAATCATTAATTTATTATGTCCTCTCAAGTCAACCAATATTGAGTATTCCATGACCATGAATAGTAATATATGCATGTGAATTTTGAACAATTGGTCTTACTTCTATAGATTATCATCAATGACTCAATTAATCTATTATTTATCATTTATTGTGAATTATCGAATTTTAATTTTCATAAAATTTAAAGTATTTCAAAAAAATATGAAAAATTCACCCTAACCCTTTTTTGACATGTAGAATCAAAGAATGAAGTCCATTTCTCAAAAATAATTTATCAAATATGATTAATTAAATATTTAATTAAAATCATTATTTAATAAAAAAAATATAAACACTGAAAATATTCATCTTCATTTTAAGGTACCTAAATTCACTTATACACTCAAGGGTTTGGATACTATTCATAAAAGTCATATTACTATTCATAAAGGTATGTTACTAATCATAATTTTATGTTACTTTTCATAAATGTAGGTTACTATTCACTAAAAATGATGTTAATTCTATCAGAATCTAAATATCATCATGAACACAACCGTGTATGTTAGATTTTTAAAATTCAAATCGCAGAGTTGGATAATTTAAGTTTAATGTCTAGGTTATGGATATCAACTTTATGTAACCATTTTTCTCAATATAGGCTCAATGATTCATGTAATATATGATATAACAAGAATGTATTTAATAGAAACATACCATGAAGAGTTTGGGGTGCTATATTATTCCCTCCTTTGGAAATTCCGTACTCAAATTTTATGTATGAAGCTCACCAAAAAGATTTAGGTGATTCTTTTTCATAAAATCCTCAAGATCCTATGTTGCTTCCTCCATATTATGATTTTGTCATTGAAATTTTTGTAGACGAGTTACTCGATTTCTCAATACCTGCTCCATTGTGTCAAGATTCCTGATAGGATTTTCGCAGTATGAAAAATCATGTTCCAATTCAATTTTTCATATGTGAGTACATGAGTAGGGTCTGGGATGTATTTCTTTAACAATGATACGTGGAACACATCATGAAATCTAGAGAGATTTGGCAGCATCGCTAAATAGTAATCTACAGCTCTGATTCTTTCCAGAATTTCAAATGGTCTGATGTACCAGGGGCGTAGTTTTCCTTTCCTACCAAACATTAAGACACCCTTCTATGGAGATACTTTCAGAAATACATGATCACCCACTTGGAATTCCTGTTCCTTTCTCCGGCTATCAGCCTAACTCATCTGCTTACTTTGGGATACTTATATATGGGCATGTATTTTCTTCACCATTATCGTGGTCTCTTCAATTAGTTCCGGGCCTATAAGTTTGCTATCACCAACTTCGTCCCAACAAGTTAGGGTTAGACATCTATTTCCATATAATGCTTTATATTAATCCATTTGAATACTAGAATAGATACTATAGTTGTATGAAAATTCCACCAAAGGAAATTATTTAGCCCACATACCTTGGATGTCCATTGAGCATGATCATACCATGTCTTTTAGAGTTTGAGTAGTCCTTTCAGACTGTAAGTCAGTTTGAGGGTGATAAGTAGTACTCACACGATGCTCAGTATTCAAGGACTTCTGGAGACATTTCCAATTTTTTTTTGTAAACTGGTGATCTCTATCAAAGACAATCGATATAGGTGCACCATGAAGTCTTACATCTTCATTAATATAAAGTCTTTCTAGCCACTCAAGTGGTAAATACTTTCTTATTGGAAGGAAATGTACTGATTTTGTGAGATGATCAACAATTACCCATATTGTATCATTACTTATAGGTGTCCTAGGTAGTCCGGTGAGAAAATCCATCATAATGTTATCCCACCTCCATATTGGAATAGGTAGAGGTTTCATCACTCCTTTGGGTTGTTGTATCTCTGCCTTCACTTGTTGACAAACTAGACACCTTGACACGTTGTCAGCAATTTATCGCTTCATATTATCCCACCAAAAATATTCCTTCAGATCTCTATACATCATGGTTCTACCCAGTTGTATAGAGAAAATTGAGCTATGACCATCATCTAATAGTTCCCTTTTTAGATCAGGTACTTATGGAATAAATAACCTCTTCCCAAATTTTAGAACTCCTTCTTTATACACGAAGTCTGCCCGTCTCCCATCCTTAACTACATTAATTTTCTTTACAGATTCTCATCATTAGATTGAGATCTTTTTATCTTCTCTAGTAAATATGGTTTAGAAATCATTTAAAATAGGAGTGATGTTTCCCATTCCTTAACAATTACCATATACAACTTCAATAGGTCCATGTATATAGGGTCTCTTTCAATCCTCATTTGAGTTAGAAGGCCTTGATCTTTATTTCTTAATGCATGTACCACCTTATTCACCTTTTCTGGGTGGTAGTGTATTGAACAATCGTAATCTTTGAGTAAATCGAGCCATCGTTTTTTCCTCATGTTGATTTCTTTTTGTGTGAACATGTATTTAAAACTCTTTTGGTCCGTATAAATCTCACATCTATCTCTGTAGAGATAATTCCTCCATATTTTTAGAGTAATGATACAGCTGCTAACTCAATATCATGAGTTGGATAATTTTTCTCATGAGTCTTAACCTGTCTTAAGGCATAAGAAATAACTTTATAATTTTTCATAAGTATGAAACCCATTCCATTCTTTGATGCATCATTGTATATTACAAATACATCATTTCCAGATGAAAGAGTCAAAATTGGATCATTGACCAATATTCTATTCAATTCTTTCAATCATTTTTTACATTCTTTTGTCCACACAATGATAACTCCTTTACGTGTGATCTTGGTTAGCAGGTTACGTAGTCGGGCATAATTCTGAACGAAACTTCTATAGTAACTTACTAAGACAATAAAACTGTGTACCTCAGTTATATTTGTTGGAATTGGCCAATCTTGGATTGCCTTTGTCTTCACAGGATCAACTAGGATTCCATCCATAGAGACATTATTTCCTTGAAAAGAAACTTATTAAAGCCATAATTTTCACTTGCTAGTCTTCATATATAAATTATTTCTTCTAATAGTTCTCAGAATTACCCGAAAGTGATTCTCATGGTATTCATTTCTTTATGAGTATATAAGGATATCATCGATGAATACCAGAACAATGTTATCAAGATATTCCTTGAAAACCCTATTCATTAAATCCATGAAAATATAGGAATAATTGTTCTGTCCCAAAGGCATCACTCTAAACTAGTAATGCCCATACCTGTTCCGAAATGCTATCTTAAGAATATCCTCCTTATTCACACGCAACTGATGATATCCAGATCAAAGGTCAATCTTTGAAAGTATTGAGTTCCATGAAGGTGATCAAATAAATCATCAATTCAGGGAGGATGATTCTTATTATTTATTGTAATAGCATAGATTTCCCTGTAATAAATGAAAATCCTCATGGATCCATCTTTCATCTTGACAAAGAGGATAGGGGCTCCCCATGGAGAAACACTAGGTCAAATAAATCCATTTTCACTCAAATCCTCTAGTAAATTCTTTAGCTCTAATAATTCCACAGCAGCCCTTCTATAGAGAGTCTTTGATATAGATCTTTCATTAGTAATTAAATCAATAGAGAAGCCAAATTCCCTCTCTAGAGGATGTCCAGGTAAATCCGCTAGAAATACATCAATGTACTCTTTCACTGTGTACACATCTTCAATTTGAAGATTTATTTCCTCACCCATATATATTGGTTTATCTTCCTCTCCAATTATTTCATTCAGTAGAGCTATTGGGGGTGGTTCTAGATAAGAATTAGGTGGCGAAGTTTCTTCCCTAAAGACAAGGGATTCTACCCCATTTTCAAAAAATGTAACCTCTTTCTTCTAACAATAAATATCCGCATCATAATTTGACATCAAATCCATACCTAGAATTATATATATTTCAATCATTGGTATGATGATAAGTTTATCAACTAAAATATGTTTTGGTGTCTGGAGGGGGACTAGTCGACAATCCTTTGTTGCAATGATACATCCCCTAGGAGTTTTGACTAACAACTCCTTTATTAAATCAAATTGGAAATATCTAATTTTCATAGAAAAATAGGAAGATATAAATGAATGTGATGATCTAGAATAAAAAAATGTGTTGGATATGTTTTAGGATACAATTAAGTACCTTCCACCATGTCATTAAAAACTTCTACCTCTGCGGTTGTAATTTCATAGGCTCTCCTTTGCTTTCATGAACTTTTTCGAGTCATGTTTCCTTGGTGCTTCGGACACTCATTTTCATATTGTACCATCTTTCTGCAATTGTATCATTGGATATCATTGATTTGTTTCTTCCCCTTTAATTAATCATATTGATAAGCCTTTTCTCCACAGTTATAGTATACTCCCATGCCTTTCAGGAATTTCATGTGATGATTCTTTCCAAAATTATCCCATAATGGGAATAACATTGTTCCCTAGAACTTCGTTTTTGCTTCTCCTTTTCCGTTGTTATTAGAGTACCACTTCTTATCTTGGTTTCCTTCAAAAATATTTGATCTAGTAAATTACCTCTCTGTTTTGAAGGCACATGATACAATTTCATCATATGATGAAAATAATTGAGAAGCCAGAGCCATTCGAAGACTTGGATTGAGGCCTTCAATGAAATGATAAATCATGTCTATCGAGTCTTGTATGTAATCTATGGCATACCTAGTCAGCCTTGTTAAAGTAGCCTTATACTCTGAAACACTGTTTTCTTCCCTTTGTTTTGAGCTAATAAATTTCCTCTTCATTTCAGTTCGTTTCTCGCGGGGGAAATATTTTTCGAAGAATATTTCCTTAAATGTCCTCCATTCTATATCTTCTATTTCTTCTTCCTACATGGTATTCTGAATCAAGGACCACCATTGATCATCATTTCACTTGAGACAATATACTACTAGTAGTACCTTTTCATTTTCATTGCATCTTAATTTCAAGAATATCTTTTCAAGAGGCTTGATCCATTCATCATCAACCGTTAGGTTAGTAGTCCCACTAAAATATGGTGGATTCTACCGTATGAAACGATCCAACACAAGGGTGGAATGGTAATACATTACAACTTGAGTAAGTTATCCCAATTCGATCATTATCTGATCTTCTCCAATATTGACTGTGTTGACTTGATCAGTATGGATATCCCTACCTTTCCCATGAGTATTGGTTCCCCTTCTTCTGTTAGATGCCATTTCTAAATAATGGGATACCCTAGATTAGTTTATGAATCATTAATAGAAAATAACTCAACATAGATTGAAATTCTATGCATATCTAGTCCTATAAACATGGTTTCTCTGAGGAAAAATTTACATTAATCTCCTTCATAATGGATTGCAAAGAAGATGTGAATTATCCTAAGAAAATATCCCGGGAGTGTCGTAACCGGTAAGAACCTGGGTTTTTAGAAACATGTAAAATCCTGACCCTGTTTAAACTATTTGATTGGGTGTTAGAAGTTTGGAAAATCTAGGTACTTTCTGGACTTTTCCTGACTACACGCCATGTACCTTAAGTTCACGACGTGTATGAGTTAACCGAGTGACCAGCCGTTTTCTCACCGAGTACATGCCATGTAGTGATCGTATAGATGTTCCCTTCTACATGGCGTGTATTTATTGACACACAGTGTAACCCTTACCTGTGCAAGGCCAAGTACATGTCGTGTGGTTCCCAGGTATAAATCTCAATCTACACAGCGTGTATCCTTCCTTGACACGCCATGTACCTTTGTCCCGTGTAGTGGCTGAGACCCTGGACATGTGTTGACCATGTACTTAGTCCAGGCCGTGTGCTGGACTCCACTTAATTAAGAGTACGAAAACCCTTCTACACGGCATGTACTTTGTAAATACACGCCGTGTACTTTTGTTTTTATTCGAGTGATCAAGACGCCATCACGTCTCATTCCGAGAAAACTCTTCTTCTTCCTCTTTTGACGGATGGTTCGTCTAATAACCTCTAAAAAACACAAACCCTTATAGAATCATCATACGACCTCCGTTCTCCGATCCGTCGGTGGTAGAAGGACATCATCGGAAAGGCTAACCCTGCACAACCTTCTTCGTCTTTGATCCCTCACCCATTCCTCCGCAGATTCCATCTGAACGGAATTTCCGAATTTGATAGAAACACAGATCCACCGCAATTGAGACCGATTCAGAGGATAATATCAAGGTAGTGTCATCGTACAAGTACAAGGTGGGTGGTGCATACCTTCTTTCATGTTTTCGTATATAATTCGGGGTTACAACCTTCAGGCGGGATGTGGGTATTGAGAAGAACCCTTGTTTGTTTATTTTTAATAGTTTACCAGCATTTTGGGATGCCACTGGGTATTCCATGACCCATGTTGTACTTGAGCGAGGCCGGGTTAGAGGTCATAGCTCGTTTGGGGAAATTCGGCCGGGGGTGCCGAAATGCATATGTTTGGATCACTATTTACTGCTAAGTTTAGACTGATGTTGATGTTGTTGAATTAGACTGCTATGTTTGGTTTGTTAAAGCATGATGTTAATTTTTGTAAGGTGTTCAGACCATAGGTGCTGGTTTGGGTTAGCACCAGTTAGTGCATTTTGACTGTTTAGTAATTGTCTGTTAAAAGTTATGCTTTCAAGTATGTTTTTTCAATGTGTGATATTCATGTGTTGAATTGCTTGATGTGTTGGGAATGGCCTAGATATATGTCATTGAGTGATAAGGATCATAGGTTGGGGATTTTATCTTGGTTTACTGGGGGTGGTTGTTACCATGGGATTGGGCATCATGGATGTCAGTTGAGGTGGTTGGACTGTCGGGTTGGGCTAGGCCCCGGTTTCATGGATGAAAAGACCATCATATTTGAGCGACAGGTTCATAGGGACACGACGTGTCAGAGGTGTTTTGTCTTGGGAACATATTTAGGTGATTACCGCTCACCGGGTAATTTTCAGTAGTGTGCCCACAGATAGACTCCAAGATGATGTTGTACGACCACTCTCTGGGTAGAGGCCCTTGATAGTTACGGTTAGGTATTTTGGTTTGGTAGTTCTTTCAATAGGATGCCACGTTGAAGGTGATGCGGCTTCGGGAGATAGCTTTGAGGCGGTGAGGTTGGGGGAAGAGGCTCGCCGCGATTTGGGGGAAGACATCGTTGTCCCTCCTGTTACTATTTGAGGACAGGTATCGTTGTTCCTCCAGATGTTGTGCCTTGGGCAGGTTGAGCGTTCGAGCTGGGTCATGACGGGTGGGAATGCCTTCGGGATGTTGGTACTTGAGACAAATGGTGTCAGGTGGCACGATGTGCCAGGCTACAGATTAGCTATTCCGGCATTGGCCGAAGCAGGTGAAACTTCCTGGTGGCTGTTGAGCACCAGTAAAGTTAGTGTTTATTTTGAGAATTATTCTGTTTACTATTTTCTTATATAATATTTTCTTCTTAAACACTTATATTAGGTATGAACCCTTTGGTGGTATCCTACTGAGACTTGTCTCACACCATACACGGGCCATTCGGGACGCGTGTAGACTTTATGAAATTGTGTGCAGGTTGAGGGTCAGCCTCAGGAGCTGGAATTTAGTGCTGTTGGAATTGATTCTGGCGTGGACCTTGAGGTCATGCCTAGATGAAGTTTACTTTTTTACTTTTTTTCTTCCTTTTCTTGTATCATCAAGCTTTCTTTATATTGTAGCTACTGCTGGTTAGCCATTGTCACCGTTATATATATATTGATTTGTATGACTTTATTGGGATGCATGCCTTGTTGGTTACAGTTGTAGTTGCTCGTGTATTCAGCATGCTGTTCTATTTACTTTTCACTACTATGGTTTATATTGGTTCCATATTGATTTCACAGGTTTATTTTTATTGGATATGATTCTGCTCTGCTGGTCTGGTTCGAGTCTGCTGAGTCATTTAGTTCTGCTGCATATTTTAGTTTATTACTTGGACTAGTAACATTTTATTCATTCGAGAGGGTATAACCTCCCCAATATACCTAATCAGACCCTCACTACTTGTCGGAAGCCTTTTTAATTCTGGGGAGGTGCACCTAAGGTCGTAACACCCGACCCGTTCGGCATTGTTCGGGTGGCTGGCCGGGTCTGGGTCGTTACAAAGTGGTATTAGAGAGATTTCTTGACTAGGATTTAGTAGCATTTCTTTTCTAGCTACTAATGAGTTTGAGACTTCTATTTTTTATTTCTGCAAGTTTTACTATTTTGGATATGGTATATTGGAGATAGGTTGTTACTAGGACTAGGTTTCTAGCTTGTGCTTGGATGCCTGCAGCCCCAGGTACGAGGGATGGACCAAGTTTCCATCGGTGGGAATTGTTGTTTTATTTTGCTCAGATTACAGTTTCTATGATTTCAACCACGGTGGCTCACTTGTTGCATGATTTTACTGATTATGAAATGAAAACCTTGGCCGGTATGGCAAGGCTTGTTTTCTTGGCTTTTGATAGCCCAATTTTAGGGTATTTCAATTTCAGAACTTCTTGTATGCTTTGTGAAGTAATAATACCATGTGAATAAAATCAATTTCCATGTTATGTATGCTCTGAAATGTGAATATACAAAACTCCTGATAGAATTGGTTGTTTATTGCAATGTATATGACATGCTTTGTATTTTGTAGAATTGCACGTGCGGGATATTTAGGTCTAGCTCTTATGAGAGCAGGCATGTACTATGGTTAAGGCAGTGTAACTATCAGGATGAGGTGACTTGGTCATCGGGATTGAGGCAACATTGGTTTTCAGGACGGGCATGGCCTGAGGTAGTATTGATACTTGGCTATGTTGAGGGCAGGTAAGAAGATTGTGAGGTCGGGATTCCGAGGGCATGGGTTGCAATAGGGGAAAGTAAGGCGGGTTACTCCTTCACGACACGATGGAGCATCAGGCGGGAGAGGATGTAGTGTCGCTAGGTCAGGATCAGAATCCTGTATAGGTAGAGCATGTGCTGTATGTATAGACTCAGGGACAGGATCTTGTTCAGGGTCTAGTGCAGGCAGGGTAGCAGTCGGGTTTGGCTGCGTTCGGACCGTGGCTTGACGAGAATTACCAATCTAGCCTGGAACGTGTATTACAGGGGATTGACAGGGGTGCGCAGGGTGCAGATCCTTCTATGGAATATCAGATGTGGAAAATCCAGTCACAACACCCACTACTTTTTCAGGGTGAGGGTGGTCCGTAGGCGGTAGAGAACATGATAGAAATTATGCACATGATCTTCGAGCAACTCGAGACGCCTCTAGGGAGGAGGGTATAGCTAGCGACGTACATACTTACAGGATTGGCGAAGCGTTGGTGGGACGTACAGGTACAGGCCCGTAAACATGAGGGACTAGCAAGGAAGGACATCAAGGGCAGGTTCTTCGAGAACTTTTATCAAAAGACGCTGAGGGAGGAGAGATCTTGGGAGTTCTTGAGTCTTCAGCAGGGAGATATGTCCATCATAGACTACGTAGCTACCTTCAAAGAGTTGTCCCGTTTTCACCTGGTACGGTGAGCGATGATGCATCTAGGGTGAGGCGCTTTGAGGATGTCTTGCGACACACCATTCAGTTTCAGGTGAACATTTTCAGGCTAGGATCCATCTTCAAGGCATTGAACCAGGCACTTATAGTAGAGTGAAATGAGAGAGAGAAGTATCGCTTTGTTAGGGTTACAACCACATGTGATGGTTCAGATAGCAGGAAGCAAGGTAGAGACGAGTTCCATCAGGGCGGGCAGGCCCAGGACTCATCTAGACCACCACGTTGAAGTTCAGCAGTGGTTTTCATCCAGTGTGGACAACCGAGACCTGTTCGGGCTAAGTGCGATATACCCCCCAAATGACTGTCGGGCGTGTGGACATGTCGGTCATCTGGAGAGGTTTTGTAGGCAGCCTTCTCAGACAGCCAGCAGGTAGGGACCAGGACAGAATGTGGCGTCTGGAGTTGGAGTAGTTTCGGTACCAGGAGAGGATTGTTGAGGTTCAGTTGCACGCGGAGGACGTTACAGGGATAACGGGATCCAACTGAGGGGTCAGTGGCTGGTGACTGGAGCAGCATTGCAGGGAGGTCAGGCATCTGACAGCCATGCTTCCGCCCTGGTGCATGCTATGAAGCTTCCAGGGGTTGAGCAGGTTGAAGAGCCGATCACGGTGGTAGGTACACCGCGGGTGTGGCCATGTGTTCTTTGCTTTCTTTTGGCATGGCCTCTTGAGGCGTGTCTGCTTGAGTGCATGAGTGGCACAGGATACTTGTGGACTGACTAGATGCTAGTTAGTGGGATTGGCATCATATCAAATACGTTATATATTTTATTTATATATTTGATATGCATAGCATCAGGGGAATCAGGGATGCAGGTTACATGAGGTGTCGTGGGCATCGGGGCATTGTATATGCTAGTTACTCAAGGTGCAAGGAACCAGGTTTTGATTTGAGCATCTATCAGATGTAGGACCTTAGGGAGGAAGACACTAATGCGGTAAGGGTTATGTTTGGTTTCAGAAGTGACATGTGAGCACCGGGGAGGTATAGGGGTGACGATGTGTCATGGGAGGACCATGGGTCTGGGAAATAGGTTGTCGTGCCTTGCTAGTTTATTTGATTTTCTTTGAGCTTTGTTTTGGTTGAGACCGAGTAGGTAATTCCTAAGGTAGAGATCCCTTTTAGGAATTTATCAATAACCGTAGGACCGGGGTAGTCCAGGTTGTTAAACCGGGATGGGCGTGTTTGGTACCATATCCTAGGGTTTTTTGGTAGCTCGAGGACGAGCTACGTTAATGTGGGGAGATTGTAAGAACCCAGGTTTTTAGAAATGGGTCAAATCCTTACCATGTTTAAACTTTTTTACTAGGTATTGAGATTTCTGGAAAATCTGGGTAGTTTCTGGAAATTTCCAGACTACACGGCGTTTACTTTATGTACAAGCCGTGTTTGTGTTATCTGAGTGACCGGAAGTGTGCTAACCAAGTATATGTTGTGTGGTGATCGTGTAGAAGTTCCCTACTACACAACGTGTATTTATGGACATTTCGTGTAACCCTTACCTGTGCAAGGCCAAGTACATGCCATGTGGTGCCCATGTATAAAATTCAATGTACACGGAGTGTAGCCTTCCTTGACACGTTGTGTACCTTTGTCCCATGTAGCAGCTGAGACCCTGGCCATGTGTTGACCATGCACACAGTCCAGGCCGTGTGCTGGACTCCGCTAAATCGGAGTACGGAAACCCATCTACACGGCATGTACTTTGTAAATACACACCGTGTATTTTTATTTTTATTTGAGCGATCAGGACGTCGTCGAGTCTCAATCCCATAAATCCCTTCTTCTTCCCCGTTGGATGTGTGGTTCATTCGAGAACCTCTGAAAAACACAAAACCTTCTAGAATCATCATACGACCTCCGTTATTCGATCTTTCGGTGGAAGCGGGACTGCATCGGAAAGTCTAACCCCGCTCACCCTTCGTCCTCTTTGATCCCTCACCCATTCCTCCACAGATTCCATCCGATGGAATTGCAAAATTAGAAGGAAATGTAGATCCACCAGGATTCAGACTGATTTAGAGGCATATATCAATGGAGTGCCATTGTATGGGTACAATGTGGGTGTTGTATACCTTCTTTCGTGTTTTCATAGAAAATTTTGGTTTACGACCTTCGGGCGCGTCATGGGTATTGAGTGGAACCCTTGTTTATTTATTATTAATAGTTTACCTTCATTGTGGGATGCCTATGGGTATTCCCTGACCCTTGTTGTGCTTGAGCGAGGTCGGGTTAGAGGTCATAGCTCGTTTGGGGCAATTTGGCCAGGGGTTCCGAAATGCGTATATTTGGATATATATTTACTACTGAGTTTAGACTGCTATTGATGTTGTTGAATTAAACTGCGAGTTTGATATGTCAAAGCATGATTTTAATTTCTGTAAGGTGTTAGGACCATAGGTGCTGGTTTGGGTTAGAACAAGTTATTGAATTTGGACTGTTTAGTAATTGTCTATTAAAGGTTATGCTTTCCAGTATGTTTTCTCAATGTGTGATTTTCTTGTGTTGAATTAATTGATGTGTTGGGCGTGGCATGAATATATGTCATTGAGTGATGAGGATCATAGGTTGGGTCTTTTGGATCGGGTTACATGGGGTGGTTGCTACCACAGGATTGGGCGTCTTGGACGTCAGTTGAGGCGGTTGGACTGTCGGGTAGGGCTTGGCCCGGGTTACTTGGATGACAAGACCATCAGACTTGAGTGATAGGTTCGTAGGGAAACGAGGTGTCATAGGTGTTGTGTCTTGGGAACATATTGTGGTAATTACCGCTCACCAGGTAGTTTTGGGTAGTGTGCTCACAGATAGACTCCGATATGTGGTGGTACGACCCCTCGCTGGGTAGAGGCCCCCTATAGTTGTAGTTAGGTATTTTGGTTTGGGGGTTCTTGCCATAGGACGCCACGTGGAAGGTGAGGAGACTTCGGTAGACAACTTTGATGCGGTCAGGTTAGGGGTAGTGTCTCACCACGATTTGAGGGAAAACATCACTGTCCCTCCGGTTACTATTTTAGGAGAGGTATCGATGTTCCTCCGGATGTTGTGCTAGGGACAGGTTGAGCTTTCGAGCTAGGTCATGATGGTTGGGAATGCCTTCGGGCCTTCGATACTTGAGACTAATGGTGTCATGTGGCATGAGGTGTCGGGCTACATATCAGACATTCCAGCATTGGCCGAAGCAGGTGACACTTCCTAGTGGCTGCTGAGCACCAGTGAAGTATGTGTTTATTTTGGGCATTATTCTATTTACTGTTTTCTTATATAAGCTTGTATGACTATAAACTTATATTAGGTACACACCCTTAGTGGTATCCTACTTAGACTTGTCCCACACCCTACACGGGCCCTTCAGGACGTGTGTAGACTTTATGAAATTGCATGCAGGTAGAGGGTCCGCCTCTGGAGCTGGACTTTAGTGCTATTGGCATGGAGATTGGCATGGACCTTGAGGTCATGCCTAGATGAAGTTTACTTGTTTAGTTTTTTTTTTCTTCTATTTCTTGTATCAACATGGTTTCTTTATATTGTAGCTACTGCTGGTTAGCCATTAGCGCCATTATATATATATTTATTTGTATGTATTGCTTGGGATGCATGCCTTGTTGGTTACCGTTGTAGTTTCTTGTGTATTCAGCATGTCGTTCTGTTTACATTATGCTATTATGGTTTGTATTGGTTCTATATTGCTTCCGCTGGTTTATTGTTATTAGATATGCTTCCGCTCTGCAGGTCTGGTTTGAGTCTGCTGAGTCATTTATTTCTGCAGTATATTTTAGTGTATTACTCATACCAGTACCATTTTACTCCTTCGAGAGGGTATATCCTTTCCACTATAACTAATCAGACCATCGCTGCTAGTCGGTAGCCTTTGGCGTTCAGGGGAGGCGTGCCTAAGGTCGTAACACCCGACCCGTTCGGAACTGTTCGGGTGGCTGTCCGGGTCCGGGTCATTACATAACCCAGAGAGTAACAAGGCTCGTTGTCATGCATCAGTTCCCATTCGAGTCTATCTTAAAGCGGTGTTTTCCGGTTTTACAGATAGATACATATGTGCCAGAGCCGCCTCTAACTGCTCATATCTAGACTGGGACGTATTACCTAAAAGATCAACATAATGTATTCTTTACCAAAATACTAGTACATTCTTGTACGTTTATCCTCAAATACCACCTCAGGGCTTTGTTCCCTACTATACATTTCTTACTCTAGTTTCCATGTTTTCTACTAAAATTCCTGTAATACCAACTATAACACCCCGAACACTCTAGGCTGGCACCAGTGCATTAATTGTGATATTGTAATGGTTATAAGGAATGAAAATCCCAAAGGATAGACTATTTTAGTAGTCCTAAAGAAACTAAATATATAGATATAACATAAATTACATTGGAAAAGGTTACAAGATACAATATATAACAAAACTGAAAACTGCAACTAGATGAACTCAATAAATGACCTTCTCTTCATCACCTGTTGACGGTAAACAATGAAAGGGGTGAGCTCAAATGCTCAGTAAGGGTTAAAAATAGTGGAAGAATGAGTAAAATAATTAGTGAATCATAATGAATCTAACATAATCAATATGGCATGACGAATACATGGAAAACTAACGCCATTAATAAACTGAGAATGAAACTACGTCCATAGATTTTGTCATAGTGAAATCCTCTTGGATAATAACAACTGATAATTAATAAATAAGATTCTTATTATTTGGAAATCATGTATATGGCACATGAAACCATAATACCATTAAAACGGTTTAGTTATGTGGGTAGAAACCCTTCTGATTTTTGGAAACAAACTCAAAGGGTTTGTCGCCAACTGATTTTTCACATGAGACCTACCGATGCATCGAGGGGCTATAGTGAACCCCACCCTATAATAAATTTCCAAATAACTATTTATACATTGATTCCATACAAGATAAATATGCTTTTTCAATATCTTTATAGAGTAGAGTATACAGATTCATTAATATTTCCATAATTAAAATAACTTTCCAAGTAAACACCGTATGTAAAATGGTATACAGTTTATTCAACAAACATATCCATGATATGAGATTATGGATATTTAATATAAATATAATTTCAAATGAAAATTTATCTCAAATGGGCAGTAGGTACACCATAAAAGTATTATTATATGCACAATACAATGTTAGTCACAACAAAATAGTAGTTGAGACAAAGTCTCTTACCACAATGTATTCGGTCAAATCATATGACCAAAACTTAATAACCCTAAAATGAATTATTTAATAACATGAATATAATGATAACCATGTTATTATATATCCAATGGAAGTAAAAATATACCAAATACAAGAAATAAGTGGCGAACAATGAAAATCTCACAGAATTGAAAGTGAGATGAGAAACACCTTACAAACATTTCGTCATGGTAATGAGTGTTATTGAGATGGCTTAATGAGGGGTATTAAAATATTAATATGTCACAAGGGAAGTATGGGGGAGGTGAAAAAACAGGCCCCATAATTAGGAATTAAAAATAAAAGGGTACAACATAGTGGAGATTCTTGAACAAAAGCGAGAGAGAGGATCTGTTACATTATGCTAGAAGGTGTTCGTGTTAGTTTTATCGACCTGAATATCAAATTTATATTCATTAATTAATACTTAATAAACCTCATAAACATGTAATTGATATGTTATAACCTTATTATGTTCATTAACTTAATTTTTTGATGGATTTATTATATTTAATTTTATTGTTCTGGAAGCATTTTCTTAGTTGGTTTTATGATTTGATTACTTGTATTAATGAATGGAAGTTCAATTGAAATGTGGTTAAAAATCTAGAATTGTTAATACACATTATTAGTGAAATTATATAGTTATTAATTATCTTATAATGATTCTGGTTATATACCATGAGGATGACTAATTTGATGAGTTAAAATAAAGGCTTGGATTTGGATTGGCGGTTTTGTGCACAATAAACTTTTTTTGTATTATTATTCCATATTGTGAACGTGTAAAGTTATTAGAACATTAATCATGATAAAATTCATATATTATGACCTAGTTCGACCATTTAAAAGGTTTCATGACCAGTATTGAAGATAGTAATGCAAATTGAAAATCCATCATTATTGAGTGTGATGGATTTACACATCTCTGACGGTGTTTGCATTTAGTGTATAAAAGGGTAGGGGAAGATATATTATGATAAAATAATCCATTAGCACAATGAAAATCAAGTACATGTAATGTAATGGAATTATCATGGCATTTTGATGATGGGAGGTGAGAAGGGAGAACAAAAGAATGAAACTTTGTAAATGATATTGAAAGAAAATAAAAGGAAGGTTAACCTCTTGAGTACTCCTCCATAAGAATTTCATTAAGGCCTTTTGGGAGAACAAGAAATCTTGGACATGGGGAGAGGGCTAAAGAAGATTATTTTTTTGAATTTAGGCAAGGATTTAAGCTTTAGTGGTGTGCGAGGAAGAGGGGGTGAGGGTGGTTTATATAGTGGAGGGGAGATGAGTTTTCAATATTATAATCATTAACATATTATTTCCACTCAAGACAACCAATAGTGAGTATTCCATGACCAAGAATAGTAATATATGCATGTGAATTAGAAAAAATTGGGCTCACATCAGCAGATGATCATAAATGACTCAATTAATCCATTATTTAGCATTTACTGTGAATTAACGGATTTTACTTCTCATAAAAAATTCAAGTATTTCAGAAAAATCCCAAAAATTCATCCTAACAAATTTTTGACATGTAGAATAAAAAAATGAAGTCCATTTTTCAAAAATAATTATCTAACTATGATTAATTAAATATTTAATTAAAATCAATATTTAATCAACAAATATAAACACTTAAAATATTCATCTTCATTTTTAAGGTGCCTAAATTCACTTATACACTCAATCGTTTGGATACAATTCACAAAAGGCATATTACTATTCATAAGGGTATGTTACTATTCATAATGGTTGGTTACTATTCACGGAAAATTATGTTTACTCTATCAGACTCTAAATATCATATTGAACATAACCGTGTATGTCATATTTTTAAAATTCAAATCCTAGAGTTGGAAAATTTCAGTTTAATGGCTAGGTTATGGGTAAATTCTATATGTAACCATGTTTTGTTCCATATAGGCTCATTGATTCATGAAATATAGGCTATAACTAGAATTTATTTAAGAGAAACATAAAATGATCTGTTTGGGGTGCTACAATAATTTATTTATATAAACTGAATCCTGAATAATCCATAGTAAAATACTTTATATTATTAAAAATTAACAGAATACATAAATGTTTCATGATTCATAAATCCAAACAACATTGAAACAATAATTATACAACATAATTATCAAATCCAAAATCATAATATATTTCACCTAAATGATTGGTTTAAAATAGGTTCTATATTGTTATAGGAGTTCACTTTTATAAGAGGTAATTGATATAGAAAATGAAAATTTCCCTATATTTTATACAACAAACTATAAATGGATATCTAGTATGAAATTTAACTATATCAATTAAACTGCAAATTTTTCAATGAAAATTTATTGATCAATTCCCTCCCTTCCCACACATAAAACATTTTATTATTATTTTGAGGCATTCTCATGTGTTTCTCTTACCACTTTTCTAACATAATGAAAATTGACTCTTCCATCCCCATGGTATCCTCCACCCAATATCTTAGTGAAATACATCACTCTATTCATTAGTGAGTCTAATATTTTGTTAAGGTACATGGTATTAATCATATATCATGATAAATGATTAGGAAAAATAACAATACCTTCTCCTATAGTAATTATTCAGTTGTTTTCTTATAATAACATCATTTTCTATGACATTATGTGCTAACATGATTCCTCACTATTCCAGCCTTTATTAAAACCAAAAACCATAGTATGAGAAATAGGAATCATAGTGGGAAACCATATTATAATTTATAGGATGAAAAAATCATAATACATTATTTTCAATAAAATATACATTAGGTTTATCCCTTTTCATTCATTTTCATAATGTTTTCAAATACTATATAATGTGTTATAATGTAAATAATAATTAACAGAAGAATATCCCCCAAGAGCGTCAAACCAGATGCATTTTAAGGAAACACTCACTATTCCACAAAATGAGGATTATGATTTATTCAACAAACTCATTTATGGGTGTAATACCTTAATGAATATTTTCCAAAACCACATACACATTTAGTATCTATATAGGTAATTATTTCTAGGAAAACCACAAAATCTATTTTATACCAAAAAATTATGATGTTTTCATATTCGTAATCATATCCCAAGGGATTACAATAAAAATATCTAATTCTAATCCAAAAAAATCTATATATTTGGTTGTTATAAACTATAGTGAACCAAGCCTTTTACCCAAATTATTACATGATTTTTAATATAGAAATCCAATAACTACAATCCAAATATCGTGAGGAAAAATATATTTAAAATAGTAAGTATATAAAAAATCAAAAATAAACTAAAATATGACATCTTTATTTTTACTCTACTTAGTGAGAACCTACATGAAGATAGGATAACTTGGGGAATAAATAAAATCAAGGGTGTGCTATAAATTTCACTAAGGGAATAAACATAACCAAGAAACATAACATGAAGGTCAATTGTGTAAGATGATATCATAAAATAGAATGATCATGAGTAATCACATCAGAGAATAACATAAATAACATGGTATCAAAAGATAATGGACACCTGGGATATATAATATAAATATGTAACATGATATAAGCATAAGTCGTTAATAACTTCCTAGAAATCGTCACATGGTTGACAGTGTCCATAATTACATGTACATTATTATGTATTCCACTTAAATGAAATAAATCATAATGTGTAGAAATAAGAATTATCCATGGAAATAAACAAGTTTCATTATGTTTACTCAAGTCATATTCAATGTAGAGTTCATAAAGAATAAATTTGATAAATAACATAAGGAATGATTTACCACATCAATATAAATGGGAATGATCTAGGTATTTATGTGAGGGACTTATATATATATAAAATTAATAATAAATCCATAAAATAAATGGTTTTCACCATTTATGGAATCATATTTAAAAGATCTTATTGAAAATTTCTTGAGGAAAATACCCATTCCTCATTGAAATCACGTCATGAAAATATAAAATTTTCAAAAATATTAGAGAAAAAAATTTATTTAAAAATAACCATGGAATCATTTAAAGGAAAAATTCAAAGAGTTGATTGATTAGGACTTTGTTAAATTTCATTCATGTTGTAAAAGTTAAAATAATACAATCATTTCACAATTTTGTAAAATAAGTAAAAAGTACCTTGTTTAGACAACATTAAAAATATAATTCTTAAACCATTTTATAAAAATTTATACATGTATAAACATATAATTTATAAAATAGATAGAAAATAGTAAAAACTATCTTTAAAATTTATTATGGAAATATTTACATGAAAGAGAATAGTTCCAGATCTAAAAGAAGATACACAATTAATATTACTTACAAACATCTTTCTTGGTGTTTCGTTATACAATAAAGAAGGAAATATAAAACAAACCTATAAGTCCCAATCCTAATATGAGTATAATAAAAGCGAATTTATTTAATCAAATAATTATATGTGATTTCCCCCAAAGGAACCTTGGGCATAATTAATCTTATGAAGAAAGGATATAGTAACAAAAAGCATTTATCGCTTTGGTAACATCCGAATAAAATCTCTGTGGATGAAGAAAAATAAATTATGACATAATGTAAATTGATGTATAGAGGATTCATTATATAATATTTAAAAGTATAATAATATAAACCATAAAAAATAAATTAGTTGCTAACCAAAAATATTGACTTAATCAATGGAAATTGTGATGAAATCCTTTACCGTGAGTTCGAATCGTTATGTACATACATTATCATATTGAATAATAAACCTATTTATATTATTTACTTTATTAATAATTTTTTTCATGTCTATTATTCATATTTATTTTATTTATTTACATGTTATATTATTTAACATAATCAATTAAGTTCATATAATAAATTTTGATGGTATTTTAGTCACATATCAAATATGTGTTCGGTTGGTTGATTATAGAGAATGTGTTTATTATAGAGAAATATATAGAATAATAAACATGAAATAATAATTGATATGTTATATAAATTAAAAATTAAAAAAATCATGAATCATAATTATGAAAAATGAAAAATTTTAAAATCATAGCAATTCTATGTCATACGTACACATGAGTAATGTTCCCATCTTTCAGTTATCATTATTGATATAATGTTAGTATTATTTTATCGTTATATAATTATAGTAATATAATAAATTTAATATTATTTCATTTAATATACTTATATATATTATCCATGTGACATGGTGATGATAAACAAATCAAATTACCTATGGAGGTCCTTGTCCAGAGGTACTCACGAACGATGTTATCATTTATCAGTGATGGGAAAGGTAATAAAGTGATTGATATAGTATCATTTCATATTTATAAATATTTTATTAGTTTCATAAATATAAAATTAATCTATATTTATATCTATCTGTGATATGTAGTTATGGAAGAAAAATAACACTTGTCTGTGAGGCGGTATACCACTGTACACATTAATGATGATTTCATTTCCCATTTCACAGAAGAGGAGATGGATATATGTTATTCAATTAAAAGAATAATTTCTATGTATAAGGGAGATAAATTTTTTTATCTCATAATATTTCATAATGATTTTAATTTGGTGGAATTAGATATAAAACAATGAATCTCCGTTTAAAATGGTACCTCTTATTTAGACAACCTCTATAGGTCTACACCAAAATTTATCATTAGAGGAGTTTTTTTCAAGCGATGGCCTATAGTTCATTGTAATATATGTAATAAAAATACTTAGGAAGGTATTTGATGATCCAAAATTAATTTTATATGTTTATAAAATATAAGTGGAGGATCCATTTTCTAAGCGAGAATTATTTGCAATTTATAAATACCCTACAATATTAAATATTGGGAAGCCAATATCAAACCAAGTGTATCCAATATTTATTTTTAATGGAGCATATGAAATATAAAGTATATCTAGTCCTAAAATATAAAAATAAACATGTTATCCAATTTACCTCTATGGTTACTCTATTTTACCAATTTATTTTTCAACATTATTACTAGTTTTTTACCAAGGTAATTTATCCTTTATGAATATGAATAAAACAAACCTTATTAGAATTTTTTCCCACTCACTATAAATATTAAATGAGATTAATTAAAAAAATCATATTTCTGCGAAAAAATAATTTTAACACATTCCCCTAGAATAGAAAAATCAATATTTTAACCTTAGTCATGACAATTAGTTTTTACTCTGTTACGAATCATTATTACAAAATTAAGTTCAAATTATTACCCAATATTAACTATGGTGATTAAAAAAATGTAATCTATTTTTTCAAATTAAACTCACAAAAGTGGAAGAATTTAATTTCAAATTCATCCTGCAAATGTGATGAAAAGTGGGTTTTCAAGAAAATAAAATTTTTAAGCAATAGATGATCTAATAATAACCCTATGACTACAAAGAAAAACTATAATAATTCAAATTAATATAAATAGATAAATTATATATTAATTTAATTTGAATAATTCCTTTTTAGCGGTTATTTTAATTAATCAAAATCAATGATCCATATGAACATAAAAACAGTTTTAAAAAAACTGTGTTTTTATGAAATAAATTAAATAATACCAAAATAATGAAAATTGGTGAGTTAAATTAAATTAATTAAAATTAAATAATTAAAATGGTTAATATTTAACTTTTAAAATGAATAAAAAATGTAATGATACTTTTATATATATTATTAATGAAAATAAATGACAATATTTAAAAAATAGTAATTTCCACAATTCCATGAAAAATCAATCATTTCAAAAAATTTACAAAATTCAAACCTATGTTTATATGGATATGATGATTTCAAAAACTTATTTATTTTTATCAAAAGTAAAATTTAATTTTATTATAAATTAGTTATAATAATTTCTCAAGAAATCAATAAAAATATTTTTTGAAGAAAAGATATTTTTGATGAATAAAATGTATTCATAAAAAATATAGTTCTTATATCTTATTAATTCATAAATAAATTTCTGTAAAGTAGGAAACTTATATATTTTTCATAAAGTATGTAATCTTATTTATACATTATAATTTAATGACTAGGTTATAACAGTCATTGTTAAATCAAAATATTTAATGGTTCATTTAGGATTATTGTTATGTATCCTATACACTAACAAATATATATTTATTTTATTAAAAATAACATGGAGTTACATAAATATTTGGATAATAAACCAAAATTGAGTTTTTTTATTCTATTATATCCATTATTCTGGGCCATAATGAGTGTTTCTTTTTTGTGTACCTAGTTAGACACCCCCAAAGGATATGTTAGGGTTAATCAAAATTTCCATTACAAAAAATAATGATAGATTTTAATATATTATGATAATGGAAGATCTAGGATAAACCAAATGTATAATATATTTAAAATAATTTTTTTAGAATTTATATATCTTATAAATAATTTTACATGATTAATCACTCAGATTAATTATTCGTGATGGTCATTGTAACAATTTCTCATTTAGTAATGGATTGGTGATAAAATGACAATGTTTATGTGGGTACAAATATGATAAAATATTTATGTAACCTATTTGATAATTGTTTAATTAATTATTTTGCATCAAGAAATGATTCAGGGAGAGTAAACTCATAACATCAATAATTTGATTTCAAATTAGTAGTGAAAACCTATAATGGTATGATGACATCATATAATGTTTATGATTCTTATCCAATTGTTGTTTGTTTGAATTTACAATCTACTAATCTTGTTATTATCATTCTAGTAGAATTTTGTAGTATTTATTCATGGATTAGATTTATTTATATAAATCCCACATCAATTGATGAATAATGGATGACACATTTTATATTTCAAACAAACTTATAATTATGTATTGGTGAAACAATAAATATAAACGTTAAAGGGGAATTTAATCCATTATATTGGTATTTATTCTTTATAAAAGGGTTGTTTATATCATATGGTTGTGGAAAAACTAACCATCAAAGATGTCACCATTTTATGGGAATTTTTATGTCTTTTTGGAAGAGTTTTTATGTCGTCCACTCCATCTGAAAGTTGATTTTTTTAAAATAACTCATAACTGTAGCTACAATAATATAAAATACTCTATATAGAATGTCCCTGACTGAGTTTCCTGAATTAAATTAGAAGCTCTAGTAAAATCTTGATAATGTATTAATTCGAACATGTTCATCAGTATGGGGATGACATGTACTTTTTGTTAAGAAGAAATATTAATCAATGTGATTTTATGTTGAATATAAAAACCAAGATAAATAAATATCATGAGTAATCATAATATGCTCTGTCTAGAGTATTGTTTCAATCAATTATAGGGGGATAACATTTTCTAAGGATTTATAATTAGTCTAGATACTTTCAGTTGGTGGAAAAAGTGAATTCATACCCAAATAAATTCTTCTATAAAATGTGTGAACACTATAAATTTACAAAGACGCCATTTTTTTAACTAATTACCATACCATATTTAAGGATTCATTGAATTAAGTCTTTAGAGTTTACCTTGATCTTTTTTTGGGTTTCATTAAATATGATATTATCATATTTCTGAAGAATACATAAGTGCTTGATGATCAATTAATAATTGTAATGATTACACATTGAATGATGAATTAGTATAGAAAACATACAATGTATGAAATTTTTTCAATAAAATGATTCATTTTTTGAGTTTCATTATCTCATGATGGGGTATATTCAATGATCCATCAATAATTGATGTTATGGAATGTTTTCCCAAACTAGCCATGGTGACTGATATATATATTTTTATTGGTTTTTCTAGATATTATTGATGCTTTTAAAATATTTCCCTTGGATTTACAATCAAATATACAAGATAACTCATAAGGGGTCCAAGTTCCTTTGGATTGATGAAAGGGAATAAAATTTTAAAGAACTTATGAGAAGGTTATTAGATGAACATATGCATAAAATTCACATTAGTGGGGAAGGTTTTTTCTATAATAATGTTTAAATTAATGGAATGAGATGTATCCTCTTGAATAATAATATTATTATAAATATTACCTTTAGAAAATTTAATGTTCGTGAATTTTTTCCTCAAAATCATGATTTGAAGTTAGCGTTATTAAGTTTTTCAATCATGATATAGAATAATTATCTTTACAAAAAAAGGTTTGAAATATATACTAATTATTATATTTGTCAGTATATATTCATATATATGCAGATTTTATTCCCCAGGGAAAATTGTTGAATTTCATTAAGTGTTGTAACTAAATTATATTTTACCACCGTGGGGAAAAGAATAAGGTGGATAATGGTTTGAGTCTAAATAGTCATTAAAACTTATCTTTGATGAGGATAAAAAATATCCAATATATATTGATATGGAATGTATGGATATAGAAATGTTTATATAAGGGGAGATGTCTCATATTTCACAAATAAATATTAAACCTTGTATCTAGGTAAATATTTAAAAGTTATAGAAAGAATTTGTAGTGTTTTAAATGAAGGTTAAGAAATTTTATATGCTAATACATGACTATCATGAAATTATAAGGTTCCAGAACCATATCATTATTCTGTCCATACAATATTTTAAGAGGGATCCATTTTTTGAATGTTGTAATTAATCATTATTTATTGATCCTATATGTAAAAAGATGTATAGATATCCGAAAGAGTTTATCTAGTGGGATAACATGAAGAGTGGTATTGCATAGAATATATCATGAGGATTGTTATTCCAGGATGTTAAGGATGATAGATAGAATTATAATGGGATCATACAACTATAACTGGTAGAAAATATAAATATGGAAAAATCGCCATGGATTTTGTCATCAAGCACCTAAAAACCTAGAGGCCATAATGCTATTTGGGTTGTAGTCAATCAACTTGAATGTCGACACACATTATTTCTGAGATAGTCGACATATCCCTTGACCATCTAGTAGAAATATATATTTTTTAATTGATTTGGTCAGATGATGTAAAACATTATATTTTATCTGATCTCAATTTGAGATTTAACTCGATGTTATGGTGAATTATTCAACAAGTTCTCGACTCCTAGTTTCATTTTAGTAATTCTTAACAACCTTAGATAGATGGTTAGTCTGATAGAACTCTTTAATTCCTATATGATATACTAAGATTTGGAACCATGTATTTCAATGGTGGTTGGGAATGACACCTTCCTATAGTTGGGTTTTCTTATATCAATAACTTTTAATCAATAATTAAAATGGATCATTTTGAATCCCTATATGTAAATAAGTGTTTAAATAAAATATTCTACCATGAAGTTAGAGAAATAAATCCATTAGGACATGGGCTAGGTGAGAAAAAGGATTGTAAGGTTTTTTCTATTTAGCAGCACATCAAGTGGGAATGGTTTCTTATCTCATGGATGTTCCACTGATCATATCTACCATTCACGATTTGTTACATGTATTTTTATTGATGAAATACATACCCAGATGGATCATGAGCTTCCAAATAAATAAAATTCAATATAAATTATTGATCATAGAGATAAATTGTTGTAGAACAAGAATAATCACATGGATAATGTTCTCCTTTATAATTACATATTCATATAAGCTACACATGATCCCGACGATGTGATGAAATTGTGATGTCATCAGTTTTTTTATTTTTGTGATGAATTTTTAGGTATAAATTCATTTTAAGGGTGGTAGAAAAAACATCCTTAGATTTTATGATATATATCTATTCAAATAAGTTAAATTTTTTTAATAGCTTGTGATACATGAAAACCTAAGTCGAAATGAAGTATAATATAGTACATAATTACAACCTAATAGTAAAATTGGTGAAATGAATAGGAATAAAAAATGGAAAATTATTTATTAATTTTATTTAGAAAATGTAAATATTTTGATATATAAGCTCTCATTTTTTTAAAATGGAAATACATGCATTAAAAGTCCATCATTTCTCAAAAATGGTTTTCAATGAATTTTGTGAGAAACTAAAATAATTAAAAAATTTCCACAGTTAGAAAATATATTTCAAAAAATTAATGTAATTTTTGAAATTATGATGTAAAATTATCTTGGATTATTTTTTATAAAGTTTTTAGAAGAATATTTGTTTGATGAATAATGAGAAAAAATAATTTTTATTGAAGAAAAAAAATTTATTTATTGAATTTAAAATGTATAATCTTTAAAAAAATGGGTTTAAATGTAAAAGTTATTTTCTTATTATCCATAATCCAATTATGTTAGTTGGAATTTGTTTTTTATTTTTTCGTAAATACTCTGTATACTTAGAAAAACATTTTTTTTCTTGAAAACCATTTTTCATTAGGTGTTTTGAGTTTATTTTAAAAAAAAATTATTCCAATTATATAGATTTAATTTGAAATAATAGAATTCATGTTTGGAACCATTATAATTTTTTTGTGAGGGTCATTTTTTTCATAATTAATAGTAAAAATAAAAAAAATCTATCACAGTCGTTATGTTTAAACTGGGTTTATCAGGGGTAAACCAATAGACAATGGTATATTTTCCAATTAAAAATATATAAATCCTATTTTCTGTCCATACTTCAACCATATCCCACCTTGGAATATCATTCCATTTGGATGCATTTTCCTTGTAAATGACATTATTATTAATCAATATCTAGTGTGTCATCCCCCATTTTATAATATGACGCCCGTCGTTTTTCTTATTTCCCTAACAATGAGCCTTATTGATAAAACAACCCTACCCAAATATCTTTTAATAATTCTTATCCATGTATTAGAGGTGTTTTTATTCATAAAATAAAATTCCAAGGGCTCTAAAGAAATGATTTAATTGAGGGCCATTGAGGGATAAGTAGTCATATTACCCGATTTATTTTTATTTATTTCATCTTATAACATCAATAAAATTGTTTTAATAATAATAAAATAATAACTTTAGTATACTAAATTTTCATTAGTGTTATTATTATTATTTTAGAACCATTATCTCCCCTTTTTTCCACAAAATTGGTAGTGAAAGAATCACTCGTTCATAAATATGGATTACAACTTCCATATTGGGAAATAAGTAATTTTCATTCATCGTTATTCATGAATAATTATTTTAGTGGGATTAATTATTATATATGTTATTAATTAAATAAATATTAACTTGGAATTATAATATCAACTATAAATTCTTACTTTCCTATCAATTGTAAAATGACAATGTCACTCGTGTGTTGTCTGTATAACCACCTACACAAAATGATGTCATTTATTTTTCATTTATGATTTTAATGGATATAAATAAAGTTATATTTATTGAATAGGTATATATATTATTATATTTTATATATTATTTATTCTTGGAAGGTTATTATTATTAAACAATCTTTCATTTCATCTATTGAAATGTTTAAATAACATTCATGTATTTGTATGACATGATTTCTTAATGAGTGGTGTAATTAAATTTTCTATATATATAAATTATTTATGAATATAATTCAATATATAATAAATATATATTTTATTTATATGATTATTATATTTATATAGGTTATTTAACCAAAATCAAAGTACATGGACTTGAAGTACATAAAACAATTCTCATTAAAAACGAATCAGTTAACACCCAAAAACTATGATTTTAATTACGAGTTATTAATAAATATGTGTTTTAATGATACATGTGTATCACATATGAAATTATGAATATCTACATGATTCTTTTTTATATTTACTGAAATTTTAATTTTATTATAGAGGAGGATAGAAAACATTCATAGAAATGAAAACTTAAGGGAATAGCTTTATTTTCTAATATGTTTATTCTCCATGAATTTTTATGATTTTTTTGATGATGAAATTTCATGACACGCCTATGAAGTAAATAATTATTTTTAGTATACATGGGTAGTTTTAAGAGGATAGATTTTTTCCTTTCATATTCCTCTCGTTAAGAGATCGATAGCTTGAAATATGTTTTTAGGAAATTACAAACTATTTATCTCTTGGATTGAAAATCTTTTTTCTTCTATGACCATGTTTTATAAAAATGTTTTAAATAGTGTTATTATTATTATTTTATCATTTTTAATGTCTATTTTTATGATTTTATACTTTTTATTTTATAATGGAATACTCTTATCATTTTTGGAATAAGGTACTTTTGTCTTTTTACAGAAATTATGAATGAAATATTTTTTTATAATATACTGTATGTACAAAATATCCCTCCATGGTAACTAATATATGACTTGAATATTCATTATCTATATTGAAAGATTATTTTAAAATAATTTTTTATTAATTAATTGGAAAATTATTATATCTAAAAGAAATTATTTCAATGTAAAAAGGGGATTTTTCTAAATAAAATGTCTAGTGAAATTTTAAAGGTATAATTCATCAATGATAACATCCATTGGTTTTAATTTTTCTTTAATGAAGATATGATCCAATAAAATGATCCACTTTTTTTTAAATGTCTTATCATGAAGATTATTTATGGATGATTCTATAAAACCTATTCCATTCCCACTAGTTAAGTATGTTACAGTGAAATATTTATTAAACCCCCTAATTTACCAAGGGTTATCTTATGATGAAATGATGAAATTTTATTAAACCAATTTCAAATCAATGATTTATTCTATGATGAATATTTAATGATCTTAAGGAATAAATATCTATGATCTTCATTATGTAATGGGTGGTTGAGGAATTATATTTACCTCCATTACATTGCATAAAGCATGATATCTCATGAGAAAATAAGGACACAAAATGGGGAGTAAATAATGTTCATCTAGGGAATCTATCCCTTATGATTATACTGAGAGTTAACCTTATTTAATGATATTATGGAATGGGGATTGATCCCAATCCACTATAATTTTCTTGGATGTGATCCTTGACTAATGAAATGATTTTATATGATTATGTGTATGCTGAAAAATTATGTTTCATACTAATTTTATAATCTCATGGATCATGTTATTTGATTACATTATGATTAATGTCTTAAGAAGTTCATTTTTTTCTTCAATGACTCAAGATTATGGTCTATGACATGAATGGTATGGTTTAAAAATTATATTATCATGTTCACATATACTTATTCTCTTGTTATGTTTAAGTGTTCATTTTTATTCTCTTATACACCCCGACTGAGCATCAAATCTCACTGTTCATTATTTTTACATTCTATATGATATGAAAAATTATTATAATAATGATATTGATAATATGGTTTATAGGTTTTAAATAACTTTGTGAGAGATGGTGTATATTTATTATTAATATGTTTTTTATTTATCCTTTTCCAAAGTCATTAGATATATAATATTCAGGAATGGATATTGATGTCATTTATTGGATATTTATATGATAATATGAGGTATTTATGTATGAAAAGTATTAGTCTATATAGAGTATATTTTGTACGAATAGTGATGATGTCCTAGATTCCCAAAAAATCATTCCTAGATTAAAATACAAGGTTTTCTTTTATGCTGGGGATAAAAGAATACAACTAGGGTCTATATATGGAACCCTCATGTTCAATATGTTTATATAAATATTAGAGGAATAATATTGTATAGATGTATTTACCTCATCGATATTTAGAGCCTTACCCACATTGATTAATAAGAAACAATGTTGTATTGACATCACTATGATGTATCCATGTCTGATCCCAAATTTAATCATATTCATGAATCATGTTGTCCCATTATGTGGTTCTCTTGTGCATGATTGTACCTTCATGCCTTTGTGTTGGCTAGTCATAATGAATTTTCATGGTTATAAGGCCCACTAAGGACATATTCTATTGTTAAAATAATCTAAATATTAAAATAGTATGTAAAACAATAATAGTATTCCACCAAATAAAATGTAAAATAAATCTATAAATTCTCTAATAAATCAATAATAACCGATTAATAAAAATCAATTTTTTGGGGTTCCCAACTTCTCAAATATTCATCTCATGTATTATTCATTAGAAATAAAAAAAATATTTATAAACAAATCCTCACTGGGATATGAAGGGAATTCAAAAAAATATAAATAAAAAATTCCATTAGGATTACAATTGGTTACAAAATCTCCAAATGTGTCCATCCATGGAAAATTGTATGACACAAATTTTAGAGTGAAAACACACATCCCACGATATCATCAGGGATATAATGAAAATATTTCCCTTTAATATAGAGTAATATTTATTTTTACATGTATTCATATGTTGGTGATTAATTAAACCAACCATGTGAACCATTGGTTTCTTACCTTTTTATCACTTGAGTATAAGAAATCATCATCAATTTAAGATAATTTTACATGTACATCGTGAGTGGATTCACAATAATCTCATGGAATTTCATAATCATTTTTCTCATTAAATAGAGCTACTACTAGAGTATCCAATATGGGATGATCAACTATATAAGGTTATTCTTTACAATCATCTTAGAGAGAGGTTAGGAATCATAAATAGTCCAAAAATCCAACATAATTTCCAACACTAGGAGATGTCCATAACCTACTTAGAATGACCAGACAATACCCTAATGAAATCATTACTAGTAGATTCAACATTATAAACCCTAAGGGGTTGAATATAATTGAAAAAAAATCCCCCTTTCAATTCAAATGGGTTTAATTCTAATAGTTTGTTTAGAAATCATTACCAAAGAGCTTAGCATACCACAATACATTTCAGCATGACTGAATTCAAAAAAGGTAAAATATTAATTGGGGATGTTTTAATAAGCCACCCATTTCTAGAAATTATTATCCCCATTTTATATCCATATAATTGATAGTAGAGGCTTCTGAATGTTCAAATATAAAAAATATCAGGCAATATATGGTCTTGAGAGCTAAGTGGATTCTGATTGAAGCTAAATAACTGTTCCAATAAGATTGTAAATATCTATTGAATTTCCAATATAATAAATGTACATGTAAATCATTAAATCTAATATAAATTAATAAAATGATATTTTTGAAATAATTTTCATGGTCATATTACATTTCATTATCTTTAAAAGTCACTATGCAAAGAACCACTTATTGCGAGATATATTAAGAAAGCTAATGACCCACACACCTAAAAGTGTTTCTAAAACATATTATTTACGCACTGTCAATGATAACAACCAAAGAGATAAAATTTTAGCCATCCATGATTATAATACAAATATTATAAATTGGGTAATTATATACTCAATATTATTTAGGTTTAAGGATTTTTAAAATTTAGAAAAATTTTTTTTTATAAAAAACTCATATCATACTCATCAACTGGATATTTTACCTTTATAAAAAAAATCATTATCCATAAGATGAATTTTAAATATCCCAAAAAATTACCCAAAAATGATACATTTCTCTAAAAATATTACCCAATATAATTCATTGTAACATGGGGAAATAGAAAGTCAAGGATGTGCAAGCATAGATTCTTATTAAGGGTAAGAATGAGATATATCATTTAATGATCATATGTGAGAATATGATGAGAATAAGGGTATAATAATTTGATAATAACAAAAAAATACCAAATAATTCATATACCATAAATCATGAGTCAGAGTATAAATATTTATCATAATAAATATATTAGTCATTATAGTGAAAAATAATCCATAATCAATGATGAAAAAGAAATCATATCTTAAGATTAAGAAAAATGTGTTTGGAATACAATGAAGTATAGAAAATATTTTCCATAATCAATAATCACTTCTAAAACTATCATAGTTGAAAAATTATGCAGGTAAATTGTATTCATTCCTAGTTCAAATCATTTCTTTTGTCAATTCTCGATACCAAGACTATCATAGAGGATCGAGTCCCTCGCTGGACTTGGGTCCCACCCAATTCAAGTTTAAATTATCTCAAGGTGCGTCAATAATTACCCATTAAATTATAGGTCAAAATAATTTTTTCTTTCTTATCAAATAATAGAAACCAAAAAAAATTGTGCCATAAGATTATAAATACATTAATAATTTCATTATATCTTAATTAACTAATGGGAAGAAAATGTGATTCAAGAAATCATCATTAAGATATCCTGATCATAAGCCATCCAAATAATTAAAATGGATCGTATTATAAAATAACATCCATAGTGAATCCAATAAATTACTAAAAATGATTAAATTTATGAAAACCACTACTATTAAAACATTTAGAATACTATTCAAAACTCAAGAGAATAAATCATCCATATTTTGGAATTTTTTTAGAAAATATAATTCCATGAAAAATGGGAATTTTATTTTGTTTAATAAAACCATGAAATAATTAAAAAGGGATTTATTAAGATAAATTTACTAGATTGTTGTAAAAAATAATCATGATAATAACATTAATTTGAAAACATTCATTTAAATATTTTGTAAAAATACATTATCATGTCACACAGAAAGAATTTTAAATGATTATGTTTTATAATTTTATAATAATTTTATATTTATTATAAAGATCCTTTAAAAAATAATTCTTTAGGATTTAAAATTTCACAAAAACGTTTTTAGAAACATGGATATGGTGGAAAAATATTCTCAATCAAATGGAAGAAATTATGACTTTATTTATGAAAAACATCATTTCAGAATGTTTTGGTAACAAAGAGAGTGAAAAAGGCGATGATAATTGAAAAAATTGAAATAAATAGGGAAGAATAAAATGAATTGGTTTTATGATATAAAATAAATATATTTTCACACAATAGAAATTAATATATGAAGAATCCATATAAAATGTTATATTATAAAATAAATCATTAATCATTAGTAACATCTTAATTAAAACCTCATCAGATATTTTACCTTATATGTTTTTTAAAATACATATAATTTATATTAATATAATCATAAAATAAATTAATAATAATGTTTTAAATACAAAATATAAAATAATAGGTGAATATAGAATACATCTCAAAGAATGAAAAGCGAGAAGCGAAACTGTCCCCTAAAGTCATGAAATGCGTTGTACATGTTTTAACATAATGTATAATAAATTTAAAATTATTATAAATATATATCATAAAAATATTCATTATTATTTTACTATATATAATCCCATTTAAAATTTAAATTTACCATTTAATAATATTTGTTTAATAATATGGTCATTTATATGTTAACCATTCTGTTTTCCATGCGTGTTTCAGTTCAGTGATTATGGTACTTGCACCTTGGCCATGGTTTCATAAAAAAATGAATCAGAATAATACCATAGATATCATATTTATTCATTATATACCCCATTATATCCATTGAAAAAATGTTTGTGATGAAAAATAAATTACATCAGTTCTTGGATATGGTAGCGTCTAAGTACGCAAGATTGGATCCTTCATTTTCATTGAATGGAATAAATGAATGATATAAAATAAATTATTTTTCAGGAATATTAATTATATAATAAATGTTTTTTATTCACTAAAAATATCATTGTAAATATCCTTTTAGTTTGGAAATGATGAACAAATCCCATCACCTTGTGGATGTTGTAGTCCACACAAACACATGCGTGGCATTATCATATTCCAATGATTATGTAGGTATTAATGAAATTGTTTTTTTATTTATATAATAAAAATAATTTCATCAAAATAATATATATACAGTAAATCCATCAACATTACCATATATGAGATGTATTAATAAAAAATAAAATACATCACTTTATGAAGATGGTAGATCGTACATTTACATGAGCGATCATCTCCTTTTTTTCGGATAGAGATATGATATATATTATTTGAAACACATAAATAACAAAATCTTAGTATAGTAAATTTAATTATGTATTTATATTAACATGGTTATATAACATCTTTATAATAGTTATGAATAATGAAACGTGATATATATATATATATATACAAACAATTACCACTTCTTTATGTATACCCCATTTCGATTAATCTTATAGTCTTTGGAGTAGATGCCTATAGTCACACCGGGGGATTAGGAATGTGGTATAGGATTTTTGGAGATGGTTTAGAGAATAATTTTGAGAGAAAAAAAATCTCATATGTGTCTTTTAAATAGTTATATTAAGTTTCCTTATATAGTAAAAATACAATGGTATATTCACTAATTTTAATCCTTTAAGGATCTGGAAATTATAATTAAACTTTCAAAATTGCTAAATAATAGACCCTAATAATATCATTGAACACTTACCATCTCATTTTCACTCTTATAAATTTTTTATGATTTATAAATTAAATATTGAAATATTATTTAATATTAATAATATTTAATGTGATTTTAAAGACTGTTCAAATAATTTATCTTTAAAAACATATTGATAAAAAAATTGTCCAAATTGAAAAAATAAAAAAATATTATCCATTAATTTATATGCATTAAAAAAATTTAATACTCAATATTTTCCAAAATGGTTCTATTTTATTATTTTTAAAACTACCTATGTTTACTTTTCACTTACTTGCACAAACGATGTATCAACAATGCGTAAGAGTTGAGGGTAATTATTCAAATACTAAAACTGAAAAATAAATTAATTTCAAAATATAATTTTTTTTCATTAATTTTATTATAAAAATATATATATATTATAACTATTTATATACATATCCTGAAAATATAATAAGTGATATAGAATAAAATTTTATATATTCTTAGCTTAAAAAAATAATTGTTTTAATCAAAAGGAAGTACCACCAAAATACAATATTTTTCAAATATATGATGGTAATGAATGAAATGAAATAATAAAATGAAATAAAATAAAGTGTTTTCTGTTTTTGGAGACCATATCCCTCAGTTTTAACCCCGTTTAACTCATTTTTCCGTATAACATAGTGATAACATTTTACCATTGTTTCTATTAATTATGACTATAAATGAATCAATCCTTATTACATAATTTTAATATGAATATTTCTTGTTTTGAATTCATTTTCTCAATATAAATTTGTATAACCATCATAAATTAATTTTAAAAAATCTCAAAAAATAGAATGAAATTATTTTAAAATAAAAAAACTCATTAATGAAAAAAATGATGTTGTTACAAAATTCTGAAAATAATTTATTATCATGAATAAAATTAGATTATAAATAATATATTATATGTTATATTAAATTTATATCATTTATAACCATAATGTAACCTTCCAAACACACAATAAAATTTATTAGGATAAAAGTATTCCTTTTATTAGAATAAAAAAAATTTAAGTTATAAAAAGTCAATCATATATTTTCAAACTAAAAATACTTTTATAAAATTATTTTTTTACTATTGAATCATATATTTTTTCAATATATACATTTTATGATTTCGTAAATCATGTTTACATCCTGGTGATTTCTGAAAAGTTATGATATTTTTAAAAAGTTTATTTTTAACTACTCAAAACAAATATAACAATTTTCAGAAAAATACCAAAACAACACCATTTTACATATTATATATTTTAAATCCAAAAAATTAAGCTCAATTTAGGAAATACGGTTTCTGAAATTTGAAGAATATAATCATAATATCCCCACATAAAGCACATAAAATACACTTTTTTGAAAAAGGCATCTTCAATGTATACAGTGTAATTATTCTTATTTCAATCCTAGTGAATACCATGAAATTTTAATTAATTTTTTAGAATATATTATTAATAAATTTGACCAAATTTATTTATCAATAGATAATTATTTTATTTATTAAGATAAAAATACATTTAAATTTGAAAAAATTGTTTTTGAAAAATATATCTATTTACCAAAAAATGATTTTATCATCATTTATAATAAATTTTAAAAAAAATATAAAATTTAATGAATTATTATTCATGTATAAACAATAAATAATTAATAATCGTATTACTTTTAGAAAGGGAAATGTATATTTTAAATGAAACATATATAATATAAAGGAAACCTACATTTATAGAAAAATGACCATTTTTAACATTGAAAATTAATAACCATATATTATTTAATTTTTATCATTTGAATTTATCAAATATTTCTGTGGAATTAATAATTAAATTTTTAATTATAGTATTTTATATATCATTTACTCTTATTCATAACCTCTGATTCATCAACTTGAACATAATGCTTTTATTTATATAATAATGCCATGTTTTGTTTAATTTCATTATTGCATGTGGTATATGATATAAATAATTGTTTTCATTTAATGTATGTTCAATTAAAATATTAGTGGGTTGCATTCTTCCCCATAATATGAAATCCTATCCCAAAAATATTATCTAATTTTTAATGGTATGTTATTTAAAGCATTCTCGTAATCAATTCCATGGAGTTGAGAATATACATATGTGGAAAGAAATAGATTTTATTCCACATTTATTAAATTTAATTCAGAAAATATACTTAATTAATTTATTAAAAATATAAAACTTATAATTTTTTAAATATTTCTTAAACCACATGTTTATTATATAACTCATTCTTGTTAATTTGTTTTTTAAATAATTCCTTTATACCTTTCCATTATTTTCCCGATAGAACTTGAAAAATATATCATTCACTTGTTTAATATTGAGGAATTATTTTACTATCAAGATATTGAATGTGAGGGAAAATAACTAATTGATTTCATCTAATAATTACATCCATATTTTTTGTTACAAGAATTATTTAACCTTTGATTCATAATATATTAATAATTTTATGGATGTTTTCTTCCTGATTAAACCACTAAAATTGACTTATAAGAGATGACATGATTCAAATAATTGGGGAAAGGTTATTTATTATTCATTTTACATTTACCAAACCAAATCTAATTATAACAAGTTATAATGATAATTAACAAGAATAAACCTTCATGGGATGATATAATACATTAATCTCCAAAACCATAAGAATAATAACCAATGTTAAAATGAAATATTTCCATAAATAATTAACCTCAATGCTAATCCAAATATTTTTAAAAAAATTGAAAACCAAAAATTAGAAAGATTTTATCAAATATTCTTCCAATATTAATGAATCATTCATCACTAAATAAAATTAATCATTCATAAAGTCACATATGAAATATTTGTATACCATAATCACATATTATCTAAAATATGAAAATCATGCCTTAAAATGACTTAAATCTCTATAAAACCCCAACATAAAATATATACCTCTAAAAAATTATTTAAATTATTCCAAAAATAAAATCCTAACATATAAAATAATATTCAATTTACCTTAATAAAATAATGTTCCCAATATAGTGAACTTCGTAAGAAATAAATTTGAAAAAATAGTAATTAAATCACTTTTCAATATCTTGTTTATCTAAAAAAATATTATCAAAATATGATAACCCATTTATTCCCCTTAACCATAATTATTTCATCAAAAAAACATATTATCCTCAAATTATATAAATAACATTAAAATTATTTCCCTACAATATTCATCCCAAATATCATCACATTATATCAAAAGTTTGAGATAAAGGATACATATACGTCACTGATATTTCAAAATCTAATAAATATTTACATGAATATCATCAACCAACTTAAAATCCCAAAACATAAAACATTGAATGTATATCTATTCCATTAAAATTATGATCGCCCTTAAAATTATAAAGTCATATTGGTATATTTATTTCCTAAATTATCATCATATGATAAGTTCTAAACTATAAAATTTATTTAAGACCTCTGATATAAAATAATAGACCAGAAACATATTCTGATATGTGGGGCTGAAAAAAATATTCGTTACACACATCATTGACACCAAATAAATAATTTGTTTTAAAAAATCCATAATTATAATATTGATAACATATATTAAGTCCCTTACATACCCTGTTAATTTGAGCCTAAAAGTGATAGAGAATTTTAGAAAATCCATTACATAACAAAATGTTATCTTTCTCATCAAATGAAAAAGAATTCTATTATACCTAGATTTACTTATTCTATAAAAATACCTCAAAACTATCAAAAAATTTATAAAAAAATGATACCCTTTTATACATTTATTTTATAATATAATTATTCATAACCTGAGGAAATTCAATAATAAGAAAAGGTTAGCTCATATTTTTATTAGAGGTATGCATGGGAGATTTCAATCAATGATTCAAAGTAAGTATAAGATAAGTATAATGGTATAAAAACATGATGATAAATTACAAATAAATACACAAAAAGTCATAAACCATATGTAACACCAACAGTTTCTTGTAAATTACCCTTTTTATTGGTTTTGAAATTATAAAACGATTTGTTTATGTTTATAGAGGTTTTATATTGTTTTTTTACTTCTTTGGGGGAGGTTATAGGGGTGAAGTATTTGAGAATGGTTTGTAGAAAATTTGTACTATATCTAGGAATATGAATTAAAGATTTTGGGAGTAATTTTTTAGGCACACAGTTAAGGGATGATTTTTACAAACCAAGAATATGGTAGGGGAATTCTTGCTTATTGAGGAAATGGGGAAAATAATAGTTGGAACGTAGATTTTAAAATCATAAAAAAACAATGAAAGGGGATGGCCTTGAGATTGTTGAAAATAAAGGATATAACATGGTTTTCCAAACCATGCTTCTTAACCATGTGTCTACCTATGAGATTTTTGATAGCATGTGATGGTTTCGGCACAATTTATTAACCCTTGAAAACAAAACATACTATGGGAATTATGTGATCCAAAAATTAGAATTTAATTTCACTGATTTCATGAAACCCTAATTTTTCTCAAATCTTCATGGGCATAAAACTCCACTTCCTTAGGATCCCTTGGTGATTTCAGTTGATTTCAAAGCATCTTTGGGATGAATAACAGTGTATTGGAGATATAAAATCATGGGAACATCTTTATTATTACTCAATTTCATATATATATTTCTCTAATAACTCCTAGAGCCATAGTTATTGTTTTATAAGAATAAATATATATTATATGATGTGATTCTTGATGGAAATTTTATTATATCTAGTTGGTAATGTTTTGTGAGTCCAGATCTTGAGGTTTTTAGTGTCGTGGATTATTATTATCATCTATTTTTAGGTAGGTTGATTCTCTCTCATATCCACTTCATATATATCATGATGGATTATTTTGGTTTAATGGATTTTCCTGGATTTTTTAGTGAAATTTTGTTTTATTTTATAAAAGAAAAACACTTTGGGATTATATTTTGTAAATATAGAAAAAATTAGATGACTTTTGGAAAATCCAATTTGATAATAATTTCTAAATGATGGTTTTAAAATCATTGACCAATTTTAATGAATATTAAATGTTTGAAAAAATAAATATAAATGATATGTATTTTTATATTCATCATGAAAGTTGTCTTGAATGGGTTTGTAGTGTGCTTAGAGTGGGTAGAGTGTGGTTGGAAGTGCCCCAATCATGGTTGGATGGGTTATGGTAATGGTGTACCACTGTCAATGGTAACACTAATGTTGTGTGTATGGATATATATGTTTGTCTGTGAACATGTTATTCGTTATTCCTAATTTTAATGACTGAAAATGAAATTTATTATTTTTTCACTTGGATATTAGATGTGCTTTTTTATAATATTTTCAACTTATTTTAAATTATTGTTTATCATATATGATAAATAGTTCTTGTCCAAGTGGTTCATCTTGGTATGTATTTATGGAATTGATATTTACTTTATACACACCCACTTCTTGGAATCACTAGTGAATTTATAAATTTCATATGCTAATATACAATAAACTTAATGGTATTTTATTTCTCTAGTGATGCATCTTGATGCCGCGAGAATAGACGATTGGGATAGATTTTGGAGATTTTTTGGGTGATGCTTTGGATGATGCCACAAGTGTGTAATTGGGTAATTTTGACTTTTTTTAGATATTATTCCACTTTCCAATGTAACTATGATATTATATTTATTTTGATCTATTATTTGGGTTATATTTATTATACTCATACATCATACATGAATATTTAGTTGTATATAATTTTTATTTTTTTAGTATTTTACTTTTAAGTAAAAATAATCCCTAAATGGTCATTTAAAGCCTCCGAATTTATTTTATTTCATTGGTGTCATGGTGATGTAACTTACATATAGATGTATCCTTTCCTCCTCTCAAGATGATAAGTTATGGTGGGATTTCAAAAATGGTATCCATATTGATTAGTCCATTTGACTCTTAGGATTGAAAAAAGAAGATTATAATATTCGAACAAGGATTTAATAGTTTAAAAAGATATTATATGGAGATATGAATGTTATAACATGAAATCTATACCTTACTAATATGTAGGTAACATTTTTATGTTAAATATCTAGTTACGAGGATGTTCTTGTCCCAAAAATATACTAATAAACTTTTATAAAAATTTTTATTTCCAAATCTTGGTTTTAGATAATGCTTTTTTCATAACATTAATTATTAGTGAGACTTACCACTTGGAATACTCTATTTATTATTAATTATAATGTCTTTGAAAAGTTAAATTAGTTGGATATTGAAAGGAATAGAGCTTTATTATTTAATATCATGAGTTGGAAATAATATAAAACTTTAGTTTCTATATTGGGGATGGATAAATGGTGTTTTTTCTTGTTTTATGGAATGAAACCAGGTAGACATCATAAGAATTAACAAGAAGGGGTACTGAAAATGTTATTGAATCTAAGAAATAGGTGAAAAAAAATCTGGTTGAAATCAACACTCATGATTTTCAAGCCACTAATAGATTAAATAGAAAGGATGATCTTTATTAATTGAACCACTATACCCAATTTTAGAAGAAGAATCCACTATTCCTTCATAGATATTCCAAAACTAAAAAAGTGAAAGAATGTCTAAATCAATTGAACCGAATATTTGAATTATTATAAACACCATCCATGACAAAAGTTAGGATAATGAATTATATGATATTTTTTTATTAAATTCTAATAATGGGATTTGTCTGTCCACGATAAATTTGAAAAATTTATTATATGAGGAGAATATAAATAATTATTGAACATGAAATTATATCATCAACTATTCAAGATCACTAGATGAACTAATTTATTTATCTTAAAACAATATAATATTTCCATGATATAGTATGCAGCTAGGTTTATGAACAAAGTCTTCTTTTCCATAGGAGCTGCAACTAGTTCATCATTGAAGGAATATATATTTTATTTTGATAAATGGAATGAGATACAATCAAATATAGTTATTATTTGTATTGTGGGTTATATTGGAATGGTAAATAGTGTAGTGGATGCGAAAGGGATTTTTCTAGATGGATAATGATTATTAGCATGGGAATATGTGAGGACTCAAATAATGTGAATAATTAGAAGAGAAACACCAATTTAAAATGTGGAGGAGCATTGTAGAATTAAACCATGGAATTTTTAACATTCGAACATGACCTAATATAAATCCTGATTCTTTCCAATGTGGTTTTACTTCCCAAAAAATTTGACAATGTATGGAACCACTTCAATAAATTATAATTATTAACAAATAATACATCTCTAAAATTATATTCATATCACTAAAAAATCTGTTGTTGGACAATTATATCATGCTTCTCAAACATCCCCGAGATTGAAAGGGAAATCTTGATAGAATAAATATTTTCCTCAAAAGCTAGTAAGATAAGCTGATTTAAGGAACACAAAATCTCCTCAAGTTATGTAATCTCAACAGGGTAGTAATAATCAAGTAAAACATAGAATAAAAATTATGGTTCCTTGTAGATGATAATGGATGATCAATTTTGACCTTGAATGGTGGGATGTATGATTATTTCGAATTATGCATTCATTCAAGATTTTTTTTAGTTCATCCAACTATATTAACGTTTCTATTTCTATAGAATGTATAGGATTACATATTAATATGATTCTATATATTTTGAATGCCAATCACCCCTAGTACAATGGGAGTATCAATCCATTGATTTTTGAGTGTATTCCATAAAAATTAATGGGGTTGAATCGGTATAATATTTATCTATTAATGAGATGGATATCTATAACATTATTATTTTTTGGATGGATCAGATGATGACGTTCATGTACCATATTGATTTTTATTCATAGAATGTTAGTTTCACATATTATGATTTCTTTATAAACCTCTTTAAATTGGATTGGGATGTGAATACAAGAAGAAATAAGATATTTTTTACATTTATTTTAGAAAATAACTTATTATTTGACTATGGGTACTTTAGAATATTTTTGAATAATGTGAACATAGTAATTTTTTAACCTTCATTGATAAATTTAGTGAAGTCTTTACCAAAACTTTCTATAGTTTTCCACATAAAATAGATGTTTAATTTAATATTGATCTCCTAATAGGTACCAATAAAATTTTATTTTCTACCTATAGAGTGAAACTAAAGTAATTGATGGAATTGGAATTTTAGATTTTAGAGTTAGAAATAAAAAGATTCATTAGACTAATAATGTCCCTATAGGCATAACATGTTCGTTTTTAAAAGAATGTGGAAGGAACTACTAGTATTTTCATGGAATATCATAAACTCAAGAATGTTATGATAAATAATTAGCATCATCTTCCATGAATTTATGATATATTTGATCAATTGTGGAGGGGAACATTATTTTCATATATTTATTTTTGATTAGGATATCACCAAATGTGTGTTTGAATGGAGGGAATTATGAAAACATTATTTAGGATCTCTTATTGCCATTAAGAATACTTGGTTGTTCCATTTTCCCTTATAAATACATCAGTGTTGTTTTTTGGGATTATTGAATCTAATATTTCAGAGGTTTATTGATTCATTTGTAGTGGTTTTAATTGATTGTATTATAGTGTATTCAGGATGTAAATTTGATCATGATATATACATGGATATAGTATTCGGTAAAAAGGAAGAACATAACGTTTATGTTATGATAATAATGTGAGTTTCTAGATAGAATATTTATTATTCTGGTCATGTCTTTTATGAAAGGGAAGTTTCTATAGATCTTGAAAAGGTAGAAGCTATTTTCACTTGGAATCAAATAAATATTGACTCTGGGATACAAAATTTTTACACATGTTATGATATTACATATACTTTCTTGATATGTTATCACAATACGTCTCAATAATGATAGACATGAAAAATGAAGGTGTTCCTTTCTAGTAGAGTGATGAGTTTGAAAAATCATTAAATGAGATTAAGGTTCAACATACATAAAAAACTATACCAATATTAAAAATGGTATATGATCTATTATGATTCATTGAGACTTAGGTTTGGTTGTGTTATTATATTAGGATATCATTTAATTTAATATATCTCTTGATAGATATGAGTGAATGAGAAATAATACCCAACACATTACATAGAATTACATACAATAATTCATGATCTCAAAACAAAGAGGGGTTATATTTTTTGAGAAATTTATAGTATTTATAGATCATGAGAGATTGAAACATATTCTTCTTAATAATATTTTAATCTAAGGAAACATAGATGGACGGAATACCTATAGATGTCTAACATCGACTTTATGTGTATATTTGGAAAAAGGAAATATATAGAATATAAATTAATTACAATGTTATAAACTAACATGGATAATGGATCTCTGAGAAATGGTTATTAATGTTGGTCATAACTGTCATGCATTTGGGTTGTGATGAGTAGAGAGTTATTACTATTTTCTTTCTGGTTTTAGTTGTTCTTGATTTTGTTGAGTAGGTTAAATATTTTTAGACATCCAATGATGAATTTTTAACCATGAGGTCTGAACTCAATAGTGGGTAGATCACTATAGAGTTGATGCTAGATAGGAAATTTGTGTTGTGGTTTATAGATTGGATTGTGGTACCTCCAACATATCAAGAATAACCACTTTCATTATTCCACCATTATAGATGGGTTTTTTATCATATAATATATAAAATATATAAATCGTTGGTCTAGAAATTTTAGTGTGGTAATATTATGGGGAATGTTGCAAATTTATTCTCAATATGATTTATATGTTAACTGGTCAAGGTGGAACTCCATTTTCCAGCTAGTATGTTGCATTCTTTACTAATTCTTGAGTGGTAATAGGAGAATATAACAATTAATTTTTTTATAGGTCTACCATGAACTAATTATAAACATGATTCAATATGGGTTATTTCAGATCATCTCATGAATTCATCTCACTACACACCTACCTATGAATCTAATATAATGGAAGACATGTCCAAATACTAAATTCAGGACATTATAAATATTCATGTATGTCCATTCATAGTTGTGTCATACTAGGACAGTAGGTTTACAAATTTGTTTTGGAAATCCTTATAGCCAGATCTTTGAAATCATTTGACCATGAGAACATATTATGATCCAAAAATGGATGGAAAATTTTAATAAGCAATCAATAAATTAAGATACATGCTTTAAGCATGGGTGATGGGATTAGAGCCTCCTTGAAGGATAATATACCATTTTTAGAGCGCACATAAAATAATAGTTTTCTAGCACCAATACATGTGATCCCATTCAAATTTTTTCACGGATTCCAATTTTATTCTAAATTTTTTGGTGAAAATAGGTGAAAAGTAACTATTAAGACCTAGAATTTTTCAAGAGACAATAGATAATATTTAAATGATAGAAACTATATTGGTGACCACTCAGATTCATCATAAATTAAAATGAAACCATCTGTGATGTTTGTTATCATTCTATGTGGAGGAACTTGTCATCTTAAGAGTCTCTAAAAGGCTAGGGAATCTTTTATTTAGAAAGAAATCAAAATTTGCATCTCTAGTAAGTTTTTCCTCATAGATAATTGAATGAGTTGGTGATGGGTCTTATTTAATAGATTTACAACCATGGTGAAATTCTTTTAATAATGTGTTTCATGTAATTCAATTGAAAATGTAGTAAAATGATCGTAACCATATAATTCTATGAGACCGTATTGATGTTGAATACGACTCCCCATTGATTCATGTTTCACTAAGGATATAGGACATGAAATATAATATCATACACTGGAAAACATAAATATGGTATGAGTTCTTCTACATAATGGTAAGATCTAGGAAGATACATGGGGACATGAAAATGAAATTACGGAGTAGTGGGTTGTACACTTTCATAGAAAATGCAGTATTCTATTTTCCGAGGATGGATATAAAAATGCTGTGGATAAGGTAACACTGATATTTTAGTTATATTACAATTTTTATGTTTTTTATTCTATATAACTCATTGGTTATGCTTTTAGAGGATCAATATGGGATTGGAGTGTTCTAAGAGTATTTTAGGTGGAACATGGTTTGTTCATGGTTTTTTTAAACCACACATTATCTCCAGGAAACATTGTAATAAGTTTTGGGAGTCACCAGGAATGAACATGGTTGGAGAATAATCTTTCCAACCCATTAATATGATACAGGAATGAATATGGATAGAGATGGTGGGAAAAATCATAATTGGGGAATATTTTTTAAAAAAAAATCAAGCATTCCATGTGAGGGTATGGCCTTGGGACAATATCACCACATATTTTCTGAATAGTTTTCCAAAACATAATACCAAACCATGCCACTATAAAGGTTATATTTACTAGCATGTTCATGGATGGTACATGATTTGAAAAGTTATGTGACATATATTTTCGACCTGTATATAAAAATTAGATTATAAATTAGATTAAGTCCCCCAAACTCTCATTTTCCCTATTCTTCTCGGGTCTTGAACTCCTCTTCCACTTTTACCTCCCTTGTAGAATTCCTATAACATAATTGTGACTTTTGGCTACATAAATATGTTTTATAAATCCTGAATCATTATTATGTCTTTTTTTGTCGCAGTTATTCCTATTTTTATTATATCTACCAATCTCTTCATTCTAAGAGCCATATATCTAGTCTAATATACATAGATCTATATTATATTATATTAGTATTGTTGGGATCATGTTGGATCTAGTGATGGGGATTTATTGTGGGGCCATATCTTGTGGTTTTACGTCGGTTTCGTCAATTTCTCCATATAAGGGGATTATCAATCATTTCTACTTATTCTCTAACATGATTTCATAGAGGATTTAAATGTTTTCTAGGATATTATATGAAAAAATATGTTTTCTCATATAATTAAATGCACTGGGTTTGTGTTATGTAATTATTGTCAAATTGGAAGGATTTTTGAAAACCCCCTTTTCTAGTGATTGAAAATGATGGTTTTTGAATTCTGAAATTATTTTGAATGATGAAAATTCTTTTATAAACTAATTTTAATGTAATTTTTGTTTCATGTAATGAATTTCCGTGTATTTTAGCATAATTTTGATGAATTTTTTTTAAAGTGGAAGAAGTGTGTTTGGAAATTCCCCCACCATGTTTGGAAGAAATATAGATATGGATTACCAGAATCAATTCAAACACCAAACTAGTTTGAATAGATGGATTCCTATGTCTGTGATCATGGTAATGGTTATTAATAAATTCAAAAACATATAGTTGTATTTTTTATGGCTTTATCACTTTAAATTTAGCTATGTCCCCATATAGATTATTTAATTACTTGTCAACTATTTTATATGAATTGTAATCGCCAGTTCATTTCCTAGTGGAATGAGTTGGGTAGACTTTGGGGAATTACTACTAAGATTATAATGACCACATAATTGATACATTTGGTGAATTTATAGACTTCATATGTAAATTCGTAGGAAATAAAAATTATCTTATTTGTATAGAGATTCATATTGATTTCATGGGAATGCATGGTGTTGTAGAAATTAAGAGATAGTTCGGGTGATTCTAGGGATGATTACACTTAGGTATCTTTGGTTCATATTATCTTTTGGGTTCTGTAGATGTCATTCCAAGATCTACTCTCACTATGATTTTTTATTTGTATTGATTTATTATATTTATTTAATTCGTTATATGGATGCATCATAATTAGGGATTTATTTTTTTATTGTTTATATAGTCTTATTGAATTAATTTTAATAGAAAATTCTCCACCAATGTTCTATTCATCCCTTAGAATTTAATTTCAACTATTGGTGTCTGGGACATGTCACCTAAGGCTTGTTGAATATTGTAATCCTCTCAAGATAATGATTTTGGGTTGAATGTTACACCATAAATAACAATTAATGTAATAATGATTTTTTATAATAAAATACATGAGTCTGAAGAGTGAATAATCATGAATTATATTTCACAATCCACGATAAAATATCATTTATATGAAACATGAGTTTATGGAATAAATATATGAATTTATACTAATTTATTTATTCAACTATAACTTCCAATACTATCATAGTTTATAGACTTATAATTTCAATTGGTTTCACTCTACATTCCAATATTTTTTTAGACAAGGGCCACTATCAATGCTATCATTATGTACAAATTCCCCTACCGAATTGGGATCACTCCCCATTAAATTTAATATTACACCATGATAAATAAATATTTACCCAATGAATTGGAGGAAAATACAAGTTTAGTACCATCCATAATAAAATTAACACCATACATAAGTGAATCAGAAGATCATAAAAACATTCATCATTTCAACGTAGCATAATTAAACCATGGGAACAAAACAAGTTTCATGATACCATCCTTAAATTATCTTCGATAGAAGACATATAGAAAAATATTGTGGATGGGATCATAAGACAATTTCCCCAATGATGCATAAAAATAGATAATGAATTTTGGAATACATCAAAATCACTTATAAAAATTCATTTAAAATATTCTTTGAAAATAAATACAAAACATCCCTTACATTTGGGTAACTCTTTGGAAAACCAAAATTTATAGAAGTTTGAGAATATTCTATTTTTTTTAAACCATGAAAACTTGTATATGAATATTCAAGATTATTAAAGGACTTTATAAATGGGAAATATTGTTATATAAAATACATTAAGTAGAATACATTCTTTTCACACACATTTATAAAAAAGTAAAAAGTGATTCGTATAATTTTTTTAAAGATATTGGTTAAATAATTTGTATTGAAAATTAATAATATTATAAGATAACATTATCAAATATTTTAGTTTGGATAAAAAATTCCAAAAAATAATTTTTAAGAACATCGATATAGATGAAAAATATTCCTTACCTAAAGGATGAATACAAACAACTATCTTAAAACAAGGTTTATTGATTTTTTTGAAAAAAAAGTGAAGGAATATGGTACTAATAAATTTAAAAATAAAAAATAAATAGTTTATTATAAAATATATGGGTTTTAGTATTGAAATAATATATAATATCATACAATTAAAATTAAAAAATAAGTAATATTTATAAAAGATACGATGGTATCAAAACCCATACAACCATGGTATCCTTTATATTAAAAAATTGAAAGAGATAAACCTATTTGGAATTTTATATACAAATTATTTTCATGAAAAATAATCATAATATACATTTCTGGGTAGTATATCACAATATAATATAAAAAATTAATGAATATGACATGCTTCTTAATGAAAGAATTGTGTGATGAGAAACCCCTACCTCAAGTCCTAACATGATTTGTAAATATTAAAAACTAATTTATAATAAAAATTAATGGACAATACATCTAAAAAATATCAATTTTAAAAGTCATCATACTATACATTATTTCCTTTGAAATTACAATTCGAGGATTACTAGAAAATCTTCATTTAAATCAATATCTAGGTACTAACCATATTGTTTTCCATTCATGTTTCAATCCAAGGGTTCATATAATTACACATTGGTAATGGTTTGAACATATAGAGGATATCAATAATGTCATGAATATTATTATTAATTATATATACAATTATAAAAATCCAAATAAGGTGGGGATGAAAAATATATTACACCACTTCATTGACATGATATTCAGTACGTATATATGGTTAATGATTTCATTTTTAAAAGGATAAAAAAACCTAAATTATAATTTATCATCCCAAAATAATAATTATATCCAAAATTATATATATATTAATTAAATCCATCATTTAATGTAAATAATAAATGAAAAATGAATCGTCTTTTTTATTGGTGGTGGTAGACCACACGTACACATGAGAGACCTCATAATTATTGAATGGTTGATAGGTTTAGAAGATGAATGATATATTATATTTAAATAATTATAAATATTTTTTAAAACAATATACATTTAATAAATAAATAATCATTAATAGAAATTATAAGTGGTAATGAAAAATAAAATATATCTTTTCATGGGGAATGTATTCTATACATAGCCATGAGCGATGTTTTCAGTTTTCTTTTGCTTGAAAATAGATATAAAATAAGCATAAAACTCAGAAAAAATAATTTAATTGTTATTATTATTATTATTTAATTATATTAATATAGTTATATAATATTTGGATATAATTTAAGAAAAACTAAAACATGAAATATTTTTGTAAAATTATTTAACACTACTTGAGGTATCCCCCTTTGGATTGAAGTCAATACCATAAGAGGAGATTTTTTTTGTCACCCAAGGGTGTTGATAATGTGTTATTGAAAATATTTAAAGTTATTTGAGGATAATTTAGAAATAAAACCAAATATATATATGTCCCTATTTAAAGGTTATATTTAGTCTCTTTTATAATAAATAATCAATGGTGTTTTCATAAATGTTGTGTATCTAACTGTCTTGAATGTAATATAATAATTTAAAAGTTGATTAAAATATAGAATTTTTGAAATTTGTGAATATTTACCATCCAATTTATACTAATATAATTTTTTAATAATTTTTTAATAAATTTTAAAATATTATTTAACATTAAATATCCATAAAGACATATTTACTATTATTCACATTACTTGTCATTTAAAACATCAATATAACAATAGAGTTAAATTAATAATATTTGGAAAATTTATACCTTCAATTTTGATCCATTAAAATTCTGAAATCATTTAAATTATTAAAAATAAATCTTGTTTAATATTTTTAAATCAATTAATATTTCATTTTCACCTACTTGTACAAGAACTGCATCAATGATGCGTAAACATTCTAGGTAATTAATCAATTATTAAAAATTAATAATAAATTACTATAAAAAATAAAATTTATTCTAAATTAATTTTATCATATATATGATTTCATATTGTATTTATACATATATCCTTATCGTGAAAATATAATAAGTGGGATAGAGTTTCAATTTCTAAATATTCATAATGTATAACCAAAAAGGAGGTAAGCACAATCATGCGTAAGAAATAGCTATAATTTTTTGATAGTACAATTATAGTCAAAATAAAATCATTAAATGAAATAAGGGAATTGTTTTCATATATTATGATACATAATCCCTTATTTTCAGTCCAATTCAACCCATTTTACCCATTTTACCTTTTAACACAGTGATAACTTTTCCCGTGTTTACAATTAGTTATATATGAAAATGAGATGGATCTTACAAAATAAAATTAATAATATCATTCCAAATATTTAATCAATTTTCAATAATTCAATTTAATGAATGGTAATAATTACTTTTAAAATAATTTTCCATAACATAATAAAAAACCATTTTAAGGTGATTACTCATTTTAAGAATAAAACTGATTTTATACTAAATGAATGTTTATTATTTATTATAATAGAATTAATTATATTTTAAATAAAAAAATTAAATTTATAATACATTTAGTTTATTCTAAAATGGAATTTATCCTTCATTTGTCACTATAAATTCAAGGATAACAAAATAGTTTTTCTATTATAAAAAATCGAACTTATGTTTGAAAAAGACAATCAGGTGTTTTGAAATTAAAAATAATGTAAAAAAATAATTTATTTTTCTCCGTAAACACATATTTGGTAAATTAAAAGGTTTTATTAATTTTTAAATAAATCATAAATCATAGTGATGTTATAAAAATTGTGGTAATTGTAAAAATAGTGTTTTTACTATTCATCCAAAAAATCATCTTCTTTAGAAAAATACCAAAAAAATCCTGATTATAAAAATTTTATATGATTAATCTATAATATAATTAATTTTATCAAATATGTTTTTTATAATTGGTATAATGAAAATATAAGATCTTTGCATAAAACGTATAAAAAATTTCATTAAAAATTATTTGGAAGAATAAAATTAATTTAATCTCTTTCATTTTTTTGTAACAACCATTAGATGATTTATAATTTATTTTATTGAATATGTTATAAATAATTTCCATCAAAGTCATTAATTAATACAAATTAATATATTTCATTAATAAAAATATACATTTGTAACTTCAAAACTATTTTATGAACAAACTTCTTTCTTTCTATCCAATATTTTAATCATATTTTATGAAAAACATATAAAAATTTAAGGAATCATTATTCATTATTTTTCAATTATAAGTTTTTAAAAAATTTAACACTATTAATATAAGTAAATTATCGTTTGAATTTAGCATCTAAAATATAATGAAAACCTTCTTTAATTAAAAAATTATCCTTTTTAACTTTAACACTTTTTAACCCTATATGATTTAATTATAATAATGAAAATTGATAACATATTTCCTTGATATTAATTATTATTATTTTGGAAAATAGTTATACATATATATATCATAATTTTTTAACTCAAATTCATACTCTCCAATCCAAGGACTAGGTTGTATGAGTCATATTCAAATAATCTTATTTCAGTTGATTGTTTTGGAATTGCATTTGGAAATAGTTATAAAAAAATCATTGAATGGAATATAAACTAAAATATCATAGTGGTGCACTAATATCTATATTAAACCTTTTCCAAGGGAAAATAATGTTGAATAAGTTTGAAATCAATAATCCCCAAATAAAATGATGCAATGAAAATGATTTTGATATACTTGATAATAAAAATAAAATGGAACCTTGATTTATAAAGACACTGATTAGTACAAAGAAAAATTCCTCATATTGATTATTGAAATCCATCAACATGAATTGAATGAAGTTTTTATATTTATGATTAATATCGGATGGGTAAATTTGAGATGGTTTTTAAATTGCAGTGGGCATTTTATGTCTCCCATAAACAACATCTGTAGAAGTTTGATTACGATTCTTAGTCAAAATGACTTGATTATTTCATTATAGTAGATAATCTTGTATGAAAATCCCAGAACCAAAACACTAAGTCTGTCCTAGGGGTGCCACATGACCTCATTCACTCCTCCCTATGAGCAAAACGTTATTAACTAGTAGCGAGGGCCCTTAAAACTATGTGGGGAGACTCTTCCTCAGTACCACATAAAATAAATTATAATAAAGGAAGACAAAAACAAATTTGTAAATTAATAATAAATAGAAAAATAACCATTAAAGATTCCTCAAATACATATAAACACAACCTATGTAGAAGAATTATAGAATATAATTTAACTAAACTAAAACAAAAAAAATGATACAATGCATGTGTAAACAATAATAAAAGATCTAGAATCAATCTTTAGGTCCATCTACAGTCTATTGTATACTCCTTCTAACCTAATCAGTTATCCATCATAGGGTCCTTTCCATCCATTATATCCCTATGCATGAAATCTACAGGTGAACTAAAATACCTGAGTAACGTGTGAGTACAAGACTTAGTAAGATAACACCAATGAACCTTAACATTTGTTCATAATAGATATAAATTCATTACATTAATATAAATAGGGTAAATATAAAAAATTCTCATATGTAATATCATATGTTAGGTCCTTATAAAATAACTCTACTTATATAAGAACCATGATATAGGGAACATCAATCTACCACATCACACATCACACTTGATGAGTGATTCTAAATATATGGCCTAAATATATCTCTTAATATGATAAATCAAAGCATTCTAAACATGAATCTAACCCATACCCCATACGAGAAAAGTCATTGATTCTCAACCTATAGTCTCTTTGACAATACATAATAAAATACAATACAATCAAAGATACAAATTACAGATCAAGAATCACATAAAATAAATAAGAATGATAACCAAAAAATACACATGAAAGAACCACATGAATATGTATTGTAGGGATATACACGGAAATAATGTGATCAATATTCAAAAATAGGTCTCTATGGCCACACACACAGACACCAATAATATTTTCAATAAAAAGTACAAAAGGTGCTAATGTTAAGGGGTTACTACCTCAAGTTAATTAAGGAAAATCAAGTAAGGGGTACCTGTACATGTCTGTAAGAACAAATGGATCCTAGAACCATTCCATGTCTTAAATTTTTATAAATATATGTTTGATTTATATGGTGGAAATCAACAAATACTTTTTGTACATGATCAACTCACAAAGGATGTAACGCCCCGACCATAGATACCCAGAGTCGGTGCATTACTACATAACATTGGTATGATCACAAGAATGATGAAATCTCTAAATACCGATTAGTTTAGTATCCTTGTAAACACTAGATATATTCATAATGTTTACATTATATCAATAAGTGAAAAAAATACAAAAACATATTTTCTTCATATCCCCTCATATTATCCCTGCAGGTCATTCATAAAATACTTCTTCACATCCTAGGAAAAAACATTGAAAAGGGTGAGCTTAGATGCTCAGTAAGGATAACAATAAAATAAAAACTTTCATAAATAAACATAAAAATTTAAGGCAATGTATTACTAAAACAAAATCCTTTTAAACTTGAACATAAACATAGTATATAATAAATAAAATTAAATAATTCCATTTACTTATTCACATGAATATTCTACTAATCGAATATTCACATGCAATATCAATAACCACTTTTATAATGATGGAATTCATAATGCCAGACTATCAAAACCACATATTCATGGCCTCGTTCCAAGACTACAAATAATATTTTGTCAAGGCCTTGATCCAAGACACTAGTTTGTCTCATGATACCTATCGATGCATCGAGGACCTATAGCAGGCTCCACTCGTCACATATTAAGTCCAATTCATTCCTTATATGAACAGGTTTAAACATAACATAAACATTCATATTAAAACTATCATACGAAATGTCAATACATTATTCATAAACCTTGAATGGTATAAAAATAACACATCCACAATCAAAAATATCACAAAACCATCAATACAATATGGATGTTTTGTATCATAATAAATCAACTCCAAATAAACCTAAAATCCATCAAAGGATGTTGACATTAATGAAATTAAAACTCTTTTTAGAAAAATATCTCTTCCTATTTTGAAATCATATAAGAGTCACATAATTATAAAATAAAATATTTTATTTGAAAATTTTCTTATAACCTTGTAAGGGAAGCTTTGAAGATTTTATAATGACGGAAAATAGATGCACCTGCCGTATACGTTAAAAAAACATTCTTACCTTAATTCTATCGAAAAGGTTAAAAAGGACCTTGTTTGGAAAACGACGGAAAGATTCCTTTATAAACCACTTATAAAAGTAAACAAGGGTATAAATGACTTTAACACATATTCTAGTAAATAGTAAAAATGTTTTGAAATACATTTTTAAGAAACATGGATGTGGATGATAAAGAAGTCCCAGTAGATTATTACGTATAAACAACCTCGGATAATGAAGAGATTGCGAAATAAACCCTTACCATGTACTTTTACTTGGTTGGGTTTGGTTAACATCTGGTATAATGGTGAAATAATTTTTATTAAATTATACAAGAATCCTATATATTAATATGATATCATATATGATCTTTTAACATTGTTTTGTTAATAATATTTTAGAATTATCATTGTTTCGGGTGTTAACTTACTCATTTTCTTCTATATGTTTTGTTACGTAAGCCTTGTTTGTCAGGGATAGGTTGTATCTTATTCATATCCATAATGATATCATGTCCTTAAACATTATTTTTAAAAAATCAAATGATAATTATACTTGAATGGATACGATGGAGAATGAATCTCATCACGTTCGTGGAGACGGTAATCCGTACGTACGCACGAGCGACAATATCATTCGTTTGATATTAAAACAATATATAACTGGATGGTATATCATATATACCGAATCATTATCATGTTATATTTATAATTTATATGAATAAAAATCATTATAATACCCATCCAAATAATAATATATTGAATAACAATTACACCACGACGTGGAGACGGTAAGCCGTACGTACACACGTATGGTGACTTGTCATTCAAAGGATGGATACAATACTGAATATGGTTGTACCATATTTTTAATAATATTAATGTATATAAGAGATACTAGATTTATTATTTTAGAATAGAAATAACAATGAAAGAAGAAGTTGAAGAAGAAAAGAACTTGAAAGATGGTGGTGAAAACATTACCTCTTCTTCGGGTTCATTCTTTTGATTTGATCAAACGGGATCCTTAGGATGGATTTATGTTCAAACTAAGGCCTCTATGTTGTAGTGAGTTCAGTTGAGAGAGTATTTAGGCAGGGTATGGCGGAACCAAAAGTCTGTGAAGGTGTGAATTAATGAGAAGGGGGGGTGCCCTTTTATAAAAGGGGTGAGAGGCACCTTTGGAAAAGCTAGAAATATTGTTTATAATAAATTCATATTCGGTATATAATGGCTTTAAAGTGTATCCCTTAAATTTTAAGGTTGGGATGGGTCGAAAACTACTCTACAAATAAAATTTAGACAGGTATGGGTCATTATATAAACCTTATCTTTTAGTTTTAACTCTTAGTTAATTAGTTTGACACTTACCATGTCACTTTGTATTTTTATATTATATAGTTAATAAACGTACTATATACCTCCAAGATAACCCAAGTGGTCCATTAATGATACAACTATCAGGATATAAGTCTCTTGACCGAACCATAGATTTCTAGGAATTGAATATCAATAAATAATATAATATTTGTTTTAAAAACTCTTTTATGTAAATTCTAACACTATTTGGAAAATTGATTTTTGTGAAAATTATAATAGAATGATTACTTCGAAAAAAGTTAATTAAATCATCCCTAACATGTCATTTTAACCTAAAAAATTAGTTTAATTAATAAAAAGTCTCAAATTGTATTTATTTGGGTATTTATAATATCAATTATTTTAATATTTCACTATTATGCTAATTACTGCATCACTATTGTGTCATAAATAAATTAAATTATATAGTGTATGAAATTTGTAAATAAAAAACCATTATGTAGGAAATCTTTTTATCTTTCTAATTAACATTTACAATCGAATATATCTTTTTTATAACTCCATATTAAAAATGTTTTAGTAAATAAACTTTGATTTTACCTTTTTTAACTCTTCTTTAAATTAATTAATAATAAATGTCCTAATCTAATCAAAGTGGACCTAAATGATAATATTTTATTCCTAAGCTTGTTTTTGGTCGAGATAAACTTTTCCAATAGAATTAGAACATGTGTTATGGTAATATTAATATCATTTTTCCCTTAATTACCCTATTTACTTTTAATTGTGGTAATTAAAAGTAAAAAGTTACTATTCATCAAAAAAATATTTTCATCTCATTGAACCATATTTTACTCCTTGATATTAATCGTGTCTCTTGGATTTTAAAAATTCCACTCACAGAAGTGGTAAAATTATGTTTTATGAAAAATTCAGTTTTTTTTAACTACCACTTAGTGGTTTCACTATTCATCAAAAAATGATGTTTTTCAGAAAAATAGTAAAAATTCACCCTAGGCTATTTTCGATATTCTGTATCCAAAAATGAAGTCCATTTTGAAAAATAAAATTTATAAATTCAAAAAATTGGGTATTACTATTCATAATGTCTAGTTTGATTGGTTGTTGTGTGTTAGAACTCGATGTTGCATACAACACATTCTATTGCATTATTCAAAGAGAAGCGTACCGTAGAAGCTTGGGGTGTTACATTATCCCCTACTTCCAATAATTTTTCCCTCAAAATTTCTATAATACTACTACATGAAAAGACTCATGTGGTTCTTCATTATAAGTTCCTCGGGTTTCCACGTTACCTCTTCCATCTTATGGTTTCTCCACAAGACAATTACCAGACGAGTCGTCCGGTTTCTCATTACTTGTTCTCTCATATAAAGAATCCTGATGAGATCTTCCCAATAAGACAGATTGGGTTCTAGTCCAATTCCTCATAGGTGAGTACATGCATTGTGTTAGTCATGTATTTCCTTAATAGTGATATGTTTAACACATCGTGATCTTTGGAGAGACTTGGCAGCATTTCCATACGGTAAGCTACAACCCCAATTCGTTCAAGAATTTCGAAATATCCGATGTACCTGCGACTCAATTTACCTTTCGTACCAAAATGTATGACTCCCTTCAATGGAGATACCTTCAAGGAAACATGATCACTTATTTGAAATTCCAAATCCTTCCTTTGATTATCTGCATAGCTCTTCTGCCTACTTTGAGCTGCTTTGATATGGTTTTGGATTACATTCACCTTTTCCATCGTTTCCTCCACCAGTTCTGGGCCTACAAGTTTTCTTTCACCAACGTCATCCCAACAGGTTGGTGTGCAACATCTCTTTCCATATAACGCTTCATATGGTTCCATCTGAATACTCGAATGGAAGCTATTATTATAGGAAAATTATACCAGAGGTAAATACTGATCCCACATACCCTGAATGTCATGTGAGTAGGATCTCAACATGTCTTCTAAGGTTTGAATAGTTCGTTCTAATTTTCCATCTGTTTGAGGGTGGTAGGCAGTGCTCAAATTAAGTTTAGTATCCATGGCTTTCTGAAGACATTACCAGAATCTTGAAGTAAAATGGGGATCACGATCAGAAACAGTCGATTGGGTTACTCCATGAAGTCTCAACACTTCATTAATATATAGACTTTCTAGAGGTTCCGGTGGTAGATCTTCTCTTATAGAAAGAAAATGTGCTGACTTGGTAAGAAAATCAACAATAACCCATATTGCATCGTTCCTTCTAGGAGTCTTTGGTAGTCCCATGAAAAATTCCATCGTGATATTATCCCATTTTCACTCAGGTATGAGAAGAGGTTGCATGACTCCTCCAGGATGATGCCTTTCAGCTTTCACTTGTTGACAAACCATACTTCTTGACACAAAATCAGCAATCTCCCTATTCATGTTGTCCCACAAAAAATGTTCCTTCAATTCTCTATACAATTTGGTGCTCCCATGGTGTATAGAGAAATTGGAACTATGAGCATCATCCAGCAATTCCCTTTTTAGATCAGTTATATTGGGAACACAAAGTCTCTTCCCGAATTTCAAAATTCCTTCTTCATACACAATGTCTCTCAATATCCCATCATTCACAAAATTAATCTCCTTTTTAAATTCTTCATCATCAGTCTGAGAACACTTAATCCTTTCTAGTAAAGACGGTTTGACAACCATTTGAAAAAGCATTGATGGTTCACCTTCCCTAGTTATTCCCATGTCCATCTTCACTAGATCCCTGAAAATTGGATCCCTTTCAATTCTCATAATGTTCAAAACTACATGGTCTTTTCTACTCAAAGCATCTTCCACCTTGTTTGCTTTCCCCGGGTTGTAGTGTATCGTATAATCATAATCCTTGAGATATTCAAGCCATCTCATTTTCCTCATGTTGAGTTCTTATGAGAGAAAATATACTCCAAACTCTTTTGATTAGTATAAATCTCACATTTTTCACTATAGAGGTAGTGCCGCCATATCTTCAAAGCAAAGATCATAGCTTCAACTCGAGATAATGAGTAGGATTGTTTGGTTCATGAATTTTCAACTATCGTGATGCAAAGGCAATAACCCTATAATTCTACATAAGGACACAACCAAGTCCTTTTGTTGATGCATCACTATAAATAACGAACCCATCATTCCCCGATGGTAGATTCCATATTGGAGAATTGACTAATCATCTCTTCAGTTCTTAGAAACATTCTTCACACACTTTTGTCCAAACAAATTTAACCCCTTTACGTGCGAGCTTTGTTAATGGGTTTTCCAATCTGGCAAAATTCTGGATGAAACATCAACAATAGCCTACCAAACAAATAAAACTGCATACCTCAGTTATACTCGTAGGTGCTGGCCATTCATCGATTTCCTTGGTCTTAGAAGGATCAACAGAGATTCCATCTTTAGAGAAAATATGGCCGAGAAAAGAAATCTCCTGAATCCAGAATTTTCACTTTCTAAACTTCCAATATAATTCTTGTCTTCTCAAAGACTTCAGGATAATGCGCAATTGATTTTCATGATCTTCATAGAATTTGGAGTATACTAAGATATCATAAATAAATACCTCCACAAATTCATTGAGATATTCCTTGAAAACTCTATTCATCAGATCCATGAATATAGAGGGTGCATTAGTCAATCCAAAAGGCATTACTGTAAACTCGTAATTCCCATACCTGGTTAGAAATGTTGTCTTCAGAATGTATTCTTTCTTCATACACAACTGATTGTATCCAAATCGATGGTCATCCATTGAAAATTATTGATATCCATGTAGTTGTTCAAATAAATCATTAATGTGAGGTAGGGGATACTTGTTATTTATTGTTATAGCATTGATCTCCCTATAGTGGATACATAACCTCATAGATCCATCTTTGTTTTTAACAAAAAGAACAGGGGATCCCCATGGAGAAACACTAGGGAGAATAAATCTCTTATTACTCAATTCCTCTAGTTTTTTCTTTAGTTCAGCTAATTATACAGTGGCCATTCTATAAGGGGTCTTCGATATAGGCCTTGATCCAGGAATTAAATCAATGGAACACTCAACTTCTCGTTCTGGAGGATGTCCAGGTTAATCTACCAGAAACACATCTACATATTCTTTCACAATTGGTACATCCTCTATTTTAACATTACTTTCCTCACCCACTGTAATTTCATCCTCTTCCTCCCCAATAATTGAATTTAGTTGAGCTACTAGGGGTAGATATAGATAAGAATTAGGTGGTGACAATTCTTCTCTAAAGATAATGTTTTTCTTATCATCATCATCAAAAATCGTAACCTCATTCTTCTTACAATAAATCGTTCCATCGTGGTCCTAAATCCAATCCATACCGAGGATTATATCTAACTCAATCATAGGTATGACAGTGCGATCAGTGGATAAAGAACATTTATGTGCTCTAATGGGGACGGATTCACAAAACATTGTTGTAATGATACTTCCCTTAGGAGTTGTAACTGACAACTCCCATGTTAAATCAAATTGGAAATATCTAATTTTCTTAGAAAACTGGGAAGATATGAAACAATTCGATGATCCAGAATCAAATAATGCATGTGCTAAACTTGAGAAAAACATTAAATTACCTACCACCACGTCTTTTAGAGCTTCTACCTAAGCAGTAGTGAGAGCATAAGCTTGTCCTTGATCCCTTGGCCTTTTCTGAGGTAATTTCCCTTGTCGCTTAGGAAATTCATTTTCATAATGTCCCATCTCCCTACAATTGTAGCATTGGACATCGATAGCTTCCTTCTTCCAATTACAATCACGATCTTGGTGTCCTTTTTCACCACACTTGTAACAAACTCCTGTTCCTTTTAAGAAAGTACCAGGGTGTTTCTTCCCACATTTACTATAGGATGGATATTCAAATACCCCCTTCTTCCCTTTATTTCCATTCCCATATTGATTAGCAGATCTCTTATTCTCTTCATTTTCATTAAAGTCTTATGACATAGTGAATTCTTTCTCTGTCTTGATAGCACATGAGATAATGTCTTCGTAAGACGAGAAGGATTGTGAGACTAATGCTCGACGGAGAAATGGTTTTAACCCATAAAATAAATGATCAATCATACTTCTTGTGTTGTGTATATAATCTCCATCTTACCTTGCTAACCTTGAAAAGTTAGCCTCTTACTTTGCGACATTCTCATCCTCCTTTTGTCTCAGACTCAGAAATTGTCTTTACATATCTACTTGATGGTCACGAGGAAAATATTTTTCTAAAAACAGATATTTGAACTCCATAAATTCCATATTTGATACTTCATCATCTTTCTTCGTGTTTTGAATCAATGACCACCATTGATTAACATCTCTATTGTGGCTGTAAACTGACATGATAACATTTTCTCTTTCACTACTCCCCATAGCCTGAAATATTTTCTCTAGGGAATTTATCCATTGCTCAGCTTCTAAGGGATTTGTACTCCCACTGAACGTTGGTGGTTGCTGCCTCATTAAGCGATCTATCATTGATACTCCACACTGTGGATCAGGGTGCTCTATACGGGGAAGTTTATTATTCATAACCTGAGTGAGTTGTCCCATGTATGGTGATTAGTTGATCAGCACCAGTTGCATCACCAGCACCACTATAATTATCTTGAGCAGGAAGGAAATCCCTACATGGAGTGTGTGCATTGATACAGTTTCCATTTCTTCCACTAGGTGATATTTCTAAACAGTGGATTAAACTAGATCAGTTTATTAATCAAAATACATAATTCCATACTTATAAAACACTTAACATAAATTGAACTATATGGATATAATCCATAATCATAAAAATGATTTCTTTGAGGAAGTAGATACGCATAAACCCTTCATAATTATTTTTAATGAAAATTAGAGTTATCCTAAAAATATCCCATGGGTGTGTCGTAACCAAGAGTGTAGTAAGGACCGTTGTCGTGCACCAGTTCCAGTTCGAGTCTAGCTCAAAGCGGTGTTTTCGGGTTTTACCCCTAGGTACATCTGTGCCAGAGCTGCCTCTACCTTCTCGTATCCAGAAAGGGATATATTGCTCAGAAAACTCAAAAAATCACTACAATAGCTAAATTCTAGGATGTTCTTCTATACCAATCCTCAAAGTCCATCTTAGGTCTATGTGCTCTAATCAGAGTTTATCTAAATCTATATTCCAAGGTTTGTACTAAAATTCCTCTGATACCAAATGTAATGCCCCGACCCTAGATACCCAGAGTCGGTGCATTACTATATAACATTATCATGATCACAAGAAAGATCAAGTCTCGAAAGACCGATTAGTTTAGTTGCCTTGGAAACAATAGATATATTCATAATGTTTACATTACATCAATAAGTGACAAAAAAACAACATAGTGTCTTCATATCCCCTCATAATATCCATGTAGGTCATTTATAAAATACTTCTTAACATCTTGGGAAAAAAACATTGAAAGGGGTGAGCTCATATGCCTAGTAAGGATAACAATATAGCGGAATATTTCACAAATAAACATAAAAATTTAAGGCAATGTATAACTAAAACAAAAGCCTTTTAAACTTGAAATTCAACATAGTATGGAAAAAATAAAATGAAATAATTCCATTTACTTATTCACATTGATATTCTACTAATCGAATATTCACATGAAATATCAATAACTACTTTTATAATGATGGAATGCATAATGCAAGACTATCTTAACCACATAGCCAAGGCATCGTGCCAAGACTAAAAATAAGATTTTGTCATGGCCTTGTGCCAAGACACTAGTTTTCCTAATGAGACCTACCTATGAATCAAGGAGCTATAGAGGGCTCCACCCATCACTTATTAAGTCCAATGCATTCCTCATATGAATTGGTATAAACATATCATAAACATTCGTATTAAAAATAGCATACGAAATGTCAATACATTCTTCATAAACCATGAATGGTATAAAAATAACACATCCATAGTAAAACATATCACAAAACCATCAATACAATATTGAAGTTTTGTATCATAATAAATCAACTCCAAAAAAAACATAAAATCCATCAAAGAATGTTGACATAGATGAAATCAAAACTCTTTCTAGAGAAATATCTCTTCCTATTTTGAAATCATTTAAGAGTCACATAATTATAAAATAAAACATTTTCATTGAAAATTTTCTTATAAGCTTTTAAGGGAAGCTTAGAAGATTTTATAATGGCAGAAAATAGCTGCACCCGCCGTATAAGTTAAGAAAACATTCTTACCTTAATTTTGTCGAAAAGGCTAAAAATGACCTCATTTGGAAAATGACGGAATGATTCCTTTATAAACAACTTAAAAAAGTCAACAAGGTTATAAATGACTTTAATCCATATTTTAGTAAATATTAAAAATGTTTTGAAATACATTTTTAAGAATCATGGATGTGGATGATAAAGAAGTCCCAGTAGATTATTACGTATAAACAACCTCGGATAATGAAGAGATTGTGAAATAAACCATTACCTTGTACTTTTCAGTGGTTGTGGTAGGTTAACCTCCTGTATAATTGTGAAATAATTGTTATTAAATTATACAAGAATCATATATATTAATATGATATCATATATTATCTTTTAACATTTCTTTGTTAATAATATTTTAGAATTTTTGTTGTTTCGGGTGTTAACTTACTCGTTTTCTTTTATATGATTTGATACATAAGACATGTTTTTCATGGATAGGTTGTATATTATTCATATAAAAAATGATATCAAGTCCTTAACCATTATTTTGAAATCATCAAATTATAATTATACTTTAATGGATATGATGGAGAAGGAATCTCATCACGTTCGTGGAGACGGTAGTCCGTACGTACGCACGAGCAACAATATCATTATTTTGATATTAAAATAATATATAAATGGATGGTATATCATATATACAGAATTATAATCATGTTATATTTAATATTTACATTAATTAAAAATCATTATTATACCCATCCAAATAATAATATATTGAATAACAATTACACCATGACGCGGAGACGGTAAGATCTACGTACGCACGTATGGTGACATGTCATTAAAAGGATGGATAGAATACTGAATATGGTTGTACCATATTTATAATAATATTACAGTATATAAAAGATACTGGAGTTATTATTTTAGAAATGAAATAAAAATTAATGAAGAAGTTGAAGAACAATGGAACTTGAAAGAGGGTGGTGAAAACATTACATCTTCTTCGGGTTCTTCCTTTTGATTTGATCAAAAGAGCTACTTAAGTAGGATTTCTAATCAAACTAAGGACTCTAGGATGTAATGAGTGAAGTTGATAGAGTATTTGGGAAGGGTTTGGCCGATCCAAAAGGCTTTTAAGGTGAGAATTACTGAGAAGGGGGAGTGCCCTTTTATAAGAGGGGTGAGGGGCACCTTTGGAAAAGCTAGAAATATTATTTTATAAGAAATTCATTTTCGGTTTCTAATGGCTCCAAAGTGGATTACTTATAGTTTAAGGTGGTTATAGGTAGAAACACACTCAAATAATTGAATTTAGATAGGTTTGGGTCATTATATTGACCTTTTCTTTTAGTTTTAACTCATAGTTAATTAGTTTGTCACTTACCATGTCACATTGTATTTTTGTATTATATAATTAATAAACATAATATATACCTCCAAGATACCCCCAAGTGGTCCATTAATGATACACATATCATGATATAAGTCTCTTGGCCGAACCGTAGATTTTTACGAATTGAAAATCAATTAATAATATAACATTTGTTTTAAAACCCCTTTTATGTCAATTTTGACACTATTTGGAAAATTGATTTTTTTTAAATAATAACAGAATGATTACTTCAAAAAAGTTAATTAAATAATTTCTAACATGTAATATTAACCTATAAAATTAGTTTAATTCATTAAAAGTCTCAAATTAGATTTATTTGGGTATTTATAATATCAATTATTTTAATTTTTCACTATTATGGTAATTTCTACATCACCATTGTGTCATAAATAAATTAAATTATTTAAGGTCTAAAATTTATAAATAAAATACCCTTATGTAGGAAATATTTCTATTTTTCAAATGAATATTTAAAATCTAATTTATCTTATGTATAACCATTTATTAAAAATGTTTTAGTAAATAAACATTGATTTTAACTTTTTTAACTCTTCTTCGAATTAAATAATAATAAATGTCCTAATCTAATCCAAGTGGGCCTATATTATAATATTTTATTCCTAAGGTTTTTTTTGCTAGAGATAAACTTTTCCAATAGAATTAGGACATTGGTAAGGGTAATATTAATATCATTTTTACCCTCAATTACCATATTTACTTTTAACCGTGGTAAATAAAAGTAAAAAGTTACTATTCAACAAAAATTATCTTCATCTCATTGAAACACATTTTACTCCTTGATATTAACCGTGTCTCTCGAATTTTCTAAATTCACTCACAGAAGCGGTAAATTTATTTTTTATGAAAAATTCAGTTTTTTTAACTACCCCTTAGTGGTTTCACTATTCATCAAAAAATGATGTTTTTCAGAAAAAATACCAAAAAAATCACCCTAGGCTAATTTGGATATTCCAAATCTAAAAATGAAGTCCATTTTGAAAAATAAAATTTATAAATTTCAAAAAGTTGGTATTACTATACATAATGGCTAGTTTGATTGGTTGTGGTGTGTTAGACCTCGATGCTGCGTACAACACATGTTATTACATTATTTAAAGAGAAGTGTACCGTAGAAGCTTGGGGTGTTACAAAGGAATATATGATGTCAATAATAGTCTTGGTCCAATCACTATGTAGAAGATAAATCCCGAGATTTGGATGTTGATTCTATCAATGATCATCAATAAATCCATTAGATCATGATAAAATCCTTAGACCCAACAAATAAATAAAATATATTTTTAATATTGATCAATTATAAGAGGAGTTAATGGATAACCATAGAATAAGAACTTACTATATTTGTTGTTTAGGATCAAATTTGTCTTTAATTGTTGACGGGAGGAGTCAAAATGAGTTGAGAGGGCCCAAAAATCCTGGAGAGAGCCTGGGGTTTAGAGTTGTAGTAAGATAGCTGAATGTAAAAGGAAAATGAAAATGTGTTTTTTAATATATTGGAAACCATTAAATTTATTGCTTGAATTATGGTTCCACATCATTATGTTTTTTGAAATCCGATGTATAAGAAATCTTGTTATCGGGGCATTAAATCACAACAAGCAATTTGAGAACATGAATTTACATTTATTTCAGGAGTTAATTTAATTTATTGAATGTTGGATTAGGGGTACTTCCCAAAATCCATTCACATTATGGATATGCATTAATAGTATGAACTAATCCTATAACTGAATTCTATACATTGAGTTAGTTCATTCTCCGAACAATGCTAACATGCCTCAAATCACTTAACTTCACCCTTAATGATGTAAAATAACATGAATCAAGGACTACATTTAGATTTAGGATGTATAAAATCTTCCAATTAATGACTTCATATCCTTTAGAAGTGTATATTGAGGTCAACATGAAAAACTAATACCAGTACAGATGAATTTCATTCTCCCTCTCCCATGTATCTTTATAAAAAATCCGAAAATTCCATCAAACGTGAACTAGAGGAATATTCTTTACTCATAAGAGTAATTCACTTTTAATATGGAAACATGAAACTAAAAAAATATTAAACTAGTGTCAACTTCACTTCTTCATAGTTGAGAATACCTGTTGAATTATGCTCATACTTACGAAGATGATACACATGAAATAAATTTTGTAAATGTTAATACCATAGAGTAATATCCAGCATATAGGCCAGCATAATGATGTTTTATGATGATATTGAATAGAAAAATACATCACCATTACAATTTTACTTCCATACATAGTCATTTATTCCCCAACAAAGGATGCACCCATAGGAAACCAGTATCGTATACAGTGAACTACATGTGTCATCTCTATCCGTGTGCATGACAACTATTCATAAAATGAGATCTATGAAAAGATTTTTGAATTAACAGTACTAAATATGTTTTTTTATTATATAATTAATGACCTAAAAACTAAATACCCACTGACACATTACAGAAAATATGTGAATGAAATGGACACCCACACACAGCCTTAAATATATCCATATAAATCAAAGACTAAAAGATATTATTCAAGGAGAACACTATAAGTTATAGTTGATAATCCTACTATCCTATAAAATATATAATACATGATTGTATAATATTTTTTAATGTCTAGACCAATTTTTTTTGGATTCTCAGTTGTCTAAGGGTGAGTGGTAATACTCTTCTTGAACTGGTCACCCTTAATATTTTGTAATGTCTACCAAAACCATGTGGTAAACCAAGTGTCTCTATCAAATACCCTTATTCAAGGTACACCATGAATCTATATGATCTTGTAGAGATAGATAATGCCTAACCAAGCCTCTATGTTTGTATCTAGGATTAGTATGAAGTTATCTAACTCAATCAAACAATCCACAACCACCCAAATAACATCTCAAAATATCAGGGTCCATTAAATCCCATCACAATGTCTATCGTAACCTCATCCCACATAAAAATAGTCATTGGAAGTGGTTGAAGTAACCCTTTGGGTCTATAAAACACACACATGATTTTATGACTAGTCAAACAATGAGAGATAATACCTATGATGTCCTTTTTAATGTTGTGAAATTAATATAATCACTCGAGATTGTGATACCTCCTGGCCGACCCAAGGTTCAAGGACTACTATAATCATGAGTGGATCTAATCAACTCTCCTCTCATAGAATATAGAACCATCACCCTACCCTAAACAAGAAACACTCCACGTCTCTCCATATCCCAACCTAAAATATATCCTCCTTTTCTCAATGTCCCATTCATCACCAAACACACTAGATCAACATCCTAACTAGTATTAAATCATTTTACAACCATGGTTCTCGTCGCTAAGGGTTCATAAACTGCTTCCACTTTATCCTATTCTACACCCACCTTGTAGTATATTAATAAATAATTGAGCTTCTATAATTCCCATGACATTCTCATTCCAACTTCTTAGGTTTTCCTGCTCAAGGAATCCCGAATCACATTTCCCTTTCCTTGAGAAATTTCCATCTTGGACTAATCATTCTTTATTAAATCCCCCAAAATCTCGTAATGAAGATTCAGGTCATGGTGACAAAATTCATTTCATAGACTCTTATAGTCAGTAAAAAAACATATATCTCACCAAATGGGTTGTTATGAACATATTTAAAATCAAGAACTACTAAATCTAACTCCAAGTAATGGGTATGGTAGTTCCTATGATGGTCTCATAGAGGGAAAGTCCCATAAACAACAAACATATCACCATATATAAGAATATCCCATAATAAAATTACATATGTATCATAGTACCCAACATAGCCAACAATAATCTCCCAAATAATAAATCACATAGATGGCACAAACCTATTCTTCATCTCTGTGAAGGCTTATTTAGACTTAATATCCCTATGTACTTGACTTTCTTATTGGAAAGTGTGGTCATATGCACTAAATGGTGGGAAAGTTTTTGAATGAACTTCCTTTATAATCATCCAACCCAAGAAATATATGAATCTAGTTTTTATTCTTTGTCCATTACCAGTTCAGAACTACATCATGTAACTTTTGATCAAATGATATCCCTAATTATGAAATAACATTCTCAAGAAAGAGAACATAATGTATTTAAAAGCTATACTTTTAATACTTTAGGTAAATCTTATGTTCCATATTCATACCTAATTTGATATCCAAGTTTCTGTAATGTGATCCTAACGTCTTATAATATATTAATATTTCGTCAATGGACACAAATATTAAGTAATACAACTATGTGTGGAAGATCTTATTCATGGGGGCTGTGAAGATCCGCAAAGAATTCATCATATTAGAAGGCATAAAGAAACACTAATATAACCCATACCTAATCCAAAACACTATCTCTGTGGTTTCATACTCTTTGACATGAAGATAATGGTAGACAGAGTGAAATAAATATTAGAAAACCATTGTCCCCCGAAATAGATCAAACAAGTAGCCAATTCATAAAAATGGGTATATGTTCTTCATAATGATCTAATTAAACATCTAGTAGTCCACAAAAAAGAAAACACTACCAGCTGACTCCTTGGTGATCAACACTAGAGAACCACAGTGGAATGTTCATGATCAGATAAAATCATTAACCTCATGATCATCATGATTCACATTAATCTCTTTCAAATCACATGGTTCTATGTGATATGTTGAAATTGATATCATTTGTTCACCAAAAATTATTTTGATCTCAAATTTGACTCACTGTTTGTTAGAAACACTAATAAATCCTTTGGTAAAACAACATTGTACAAGTACCCCAGTAGATTGAAAGAGGATGGAGTTACTATTTGATTTATAGGATAGATCAGGGCCACCACTTGCATTGTGTAATATTATATCTTACAAGGTTTTGGTGCCAATCTACCTACCTCAATGACCCATTCAAATTTCATAATTAACTTCTCTACATTAGTGGATGAAAAAAATAGTTCTCTCTGAAAACAATCCACCTTTTCAGGGTAGATCTTCAACCATTCCTTTCCCATGATCACTGAGAAAATTTTCATCTCTAAAATAGTACAACATATAAAATGATGGAAGCTAGAAACATCCATTAGATAATCTGTATATATATGAAGATGATAAACATTATTTCCCAAGAGGGTATAGATTGATAAAATCTTAGAAGAAAATTTTATTAGTAAATCACTCATGACGACCACATGATAATAGGAAAATAAATGAGATTTTTATATTTGAATGAATGTAATAGATATAGTAGAGAAAGGAGACAATCCTTGAGAATGCCTAATTTCTCACCAAAATTATAGCATCTATTATAGTCTTTCCCCATATATGGATTATAAGAAATAGAAATATTCTTTGATTAACAATCATTTCCCTATAATTCATCCACTAACTTCTTATTCATTTTACCAGAATGAGAAATTAGTTTTTACTGGAGAAGGAACTTTTCGGGCTACCGATAGAAGGAATGAATGTAGTATGTCTATTCTCAAGGATTACCTACTCCACTATCAGTGCTCTTTAATTTAGTGAAACACGCTTCTTCAGATTAATTTTCCATACCTATATCATCAGATTAGGGTGAAGTAAAATATTTAACATTCAACATTTATATGCCTCATTTCCCACTAGATGTCATTTAATATATATAAAATCAGAGATGATTGATGAATAGACCAACACTAGTTTTGATCCCTAATAGAGATCCATGAACTCCAATGTATTTTCTAGATTTAGTGTGTTAGGTAGGAACTATTTATGGAATATTTCTATAAAGGTTTCCCATTTAATTCCTTCTATTATAGAAACCAAAATGTGACATCCCAAAATCTTACATCTATACCTAGAATCTAAAATGTTATAATAATAACCCTAAAATCATCTGGGGTCCCTACCAAGTCCAAAATCCTCTATATGACTCATATACTATCCCACAAATTCTTCGGGCCTCTGGTTCCCTATATGGATGGGAAGTAATGGAGTTTAAAGTCATGAACATATTTGACCATCCATAACCTACCTCTTTGGGATCCTCCTCCCCATATTGGTACCAATAGACAGAGTCCTAGTTGGATTGGATATATTGGTTATCCCATTGTAGAAATTAATGGATCATGGTCCATTGAATCATGTCACTAAAATTAGGTAAACCTATTTATTGAATAATTATATTGGGTAAAATTTCTCAATATTCTTTAAAAAACCCATAAAAATCAATAACATAAAAATGATTTCAAGAAAAATAAGTCTAATAAAATTTAATAATAACACATAATGTTTTACATTATTGTTTAACCTAGGTTTAAACCCCTAAAAACAAGTAATCACCTCATAAGAACTACCCCATAAACCATGTGAATCATCTAGTACCATAATGTCTTTCAAAACCACTTATATACACTCAATAATAGAATAAAATCGGCTCATATAAAGGAATGAAAAAATAATTCAACAAATCACCTATAATAATTTCAATAAGCATGTAATTAATTTGGGAAAAATATAATAAAATTAAAAGATATATATATATAATGTGAACTTATATTCATATCATGATGCATGATTACACACTAAATCCCAGAATTCAACATATCACTACCATATGCACCTACCAAGGTTAACTTAATCAGTGGTAAAATAAAAAAGATAGAATAACTAGATTTCCAATTTATGGAATGTTGGGGATCCACTACAATAATATCACTCAGCACTGATAGATTTACATTTCCTAAGTCCTTATCAGACTATCTCATATCTACCCTTTCCCAAATCAAGGAAAATTGGAGAAATGAGTTAGTGAACATGACCCCGTTATACCATTTTGTGAATCTCAAACCTGAACCACTAGGTCTGCGCAAACGGTACCACATGAACTCATATACACCTCCCCATATGGAAGAGGTTACATGTTAGTGGTAAGGTCTTATGGAATGGCATTGGGAGACTATACCCTTAGTACTAGGTAACATCAGAGCACGACAAAAAAATCGATAAAAAATAAATCAATTAATAAAAATAAATGGATAAACATGAAAGTAGGATAAATAAGAAATAAATCTCATCCCTTTTGATTTTAATGTGTAATGTATGGTAAATAAAACAAAACCATACAAAAGGATACAATGCATGGGTAAGACAACGATAAATTTAGTATCATCCCTCACAATGTCAATCTAGAATCATCTTAATCATCTTGATTACATTCTCAACCTTCCATTACATCTTCCATTCCCTCCACTAGCTCATTAAAACCGAAATATAGATGCATACTAAAATTACCAAATGGGGTGTGAGTATAAGACTCGATAGGACACCACTGACAAACCATAACATAATTTAATAAGAGATACTGGTGAAACCAATGAATGTAAATAGTGTATGAATATAAAAAATATATCACAAAAACTAAAAAATATACCATGTCCTCATAGGTAAGATCTACATACATCAACACCATTTCAAAAGGAATACAGACTTGATTCCTTTCATGTACCCCTATATGGGATATTCTAAAAAACATCAATAACATATCCTTCTTAAAGGGATATCCCCTAGAATTATTAACAGATTTCTATCATATATCCCTCATGGTAATAGTCCATGTGGAATATAGAGGATGATCAATTTCATTATAGATGATCAAAAAAATATAATATAATATACCAAGGAAAAATAAAACATCTCAAAAAATACAAAAAAACGCAACGATAATATTCCACATAAAATCATCATAGGTAATGGATTCTTAGTGATATGAATTCTCACCACATGTGATCAAGATTAAAACATATGTTTATAAGTCTACACATGAATTACAAAAATCATTACAATAACCTATATAAAACATGTGCTAATATTCGCAGGCTTTCAACCTCAGGTGAAACAATAAAATTAATTGAAATAGTAACCATCCATGTCCCAATGAAAATCCAAACCATTCAACCATTCTTGGTTTTAAATGTTTAGAAATATTTGATTGACTTAGAAGGGGAAAATACACACAAAATGGATAAGACATTATCAAATAACCTAGTAGAATCCAATGCCAACAATAGTCTTGGTCCACGAATTATGAATAAGGGAAATCCTTGAATCCATATTTTGATTATATCCATGATCATGAAAACACTAATTAGATAATGAAAAAAACCTTAAAATTTACCAATACATCAAATATATAATTTATTTGGATTAAGGAGTAGAGGATATATTCATCAAATTTAATTTAGAACATTATTGAATGCACATGATTGAATGGGTCTTTTCACAATGAAGGGATGATAAAGAATGAGTTTAGAGATCCCAAAATATCGGAGAGAACCTATGGTTTGGAGAAGTAGGAAAAGTGTTGAATGAGAAATAAAAAAATAATTGGGCCGTTTAATCATCTAAAACAGACTACAATCATGAAATGAAAAGGGGATTCACATTTTGAAGCATTAATGAATCCAATATGCTAAAAACAACATTTCAATGTCTTAAAATCCTAGAATCCCCATTAAAACATGAATTTCCATTCACATTGTGAAAGAATATCACATCTTAAATATTGGTTCAAGGATCCTATCTAGAATCCATTCACATTATGAATTTCCATTCATGAATTTAAGCACTCTTTTAAAAAATTTCCAACCATTGAGCCATTTCCTTCATTAAAAACCTTTATCATTCCTAAAATTATTTAGATACACCCTTAAAATGTAATTTCCCAGTTCCAAAAGCCACCCAGAGGCGCCCCGTACTCGGTTGGTCACATGACTTCAAGCGCATTTTCCAGAATTCCAGAGGCTGCCGAATAGTAGCGAGGGCCTTGGGTGTGATAGTGGGGAAACGATTCCCTCATTGGTAAAGTGCACAGTGGAAGTAAAAAAATACATACAAGAGCAGAATTAGTAATAATGACATACAACAGTAACAGCAGAAAACTGAAAGTATAAACTGGAGAAAATATATAAAATGATGCATGATACATATGTCTAGGAAAATAACCAAACAAGTACAATGATGGAATAAAGAATTACTAAAACAAAGTTCAAAATAAAGCAAATAAACTCCTCAGAATCGCAATCCATATCTTGGTCCCATTCTCTCTAGCTCCACAACAAATCAAGTACCTGAAGTAGATGTGCGCTTGCCCTTAACTATACATGCACCAATATAATCTATTTTGGCCCAAAAGCATTACCCAAATAGGGTGTGAGACTAAATCCCAGTAGGAAACCACCAGAAGATCTATGCCTACTAGTCAGTGAGTATATGGCAGGTAAAAGTAAAGATAACTGTAAATAAGAAGGTGCTCAGCAATAAACAATCCACAGTTTCACAATCAAGCAATAGCGAAACGAACAGCTAAACACCAAATAGGTAACCATCTAATAAGTACTCACAGCCATCCTTTCTGGTCCTACCTACAATGTACAAGCATCCATCTGGGTAGTGCACTCGGCCTAACCCCTCTGGTTTAGTCCTCTGAATTCACAAAGAATCTATGAGGAAGCTCACAGAGTCAATTCCCATTATAGTCAAAGGTGAAACAAGACTCTCTGAGGAATCTCACACAGTTAATTCCCCTTATATTCTAATGTAGTCATGGACTCTATGAGGAAGCTCACACAGTAAATTCCCCTTATTTCCCCAAGGTCTAGGACTCTTTGAGGAAGGTCACACGGTCAATTCCCCTTATAGTTAAAGTAGTTCAATTAAAACAAAGACTCTCTAAGGAATCTCAGATGGTCAATTCCCCTTATAGTCTAAAGTAAACAAGGACTCTCTGAGTAAACTCACAGAGTCAATTCCCCTTATAGCTCGAAGTGGTACTAGGATCTCTAAGGAATCTCACTTAGTCAATCCCCCTTATATCCTAAAGTTCTCAAAGACTCTCTGAGGAAGATCACTCGGTCAATTCCCCCTGTAGTCTACTACACCATGTTCTCATGGCCCTGTATAGGTCAACAAGAATAGAAGTGTAATATGGACAAAGTAAAACTACTGAACTGCATGGCTAAACAGTCTACAACATATCAAGCATGTAAGAATACAAACTCTCCATCCTATAGTAATTGGCATGGAAAATAGGCAAGCCCGCCAAACTGGATAAATAGGACCAAACGGTCATAAACAAAACATGCATGATAAATACATCCAAAAAAGAGAAATTAACCCTATTTATATCCAAATAACATCTAAACTAACATGCGAACACGACAAGTAATCAATAGGGGTAAAATGGTAAACTCGCAACATCCCGTTCAAGGGTATTGGTTGAATTTGAACACAATACTCAATGAATTTGAACGAAAAGGCACAAACCACCTAAATAGGGTTAGGAGATATCTATACCTGAACCTAGAAGCTTGAATCTCCTTAGGACGTCTAAGATCTACAAAAACTTCTAAAATGTTCAACCCGAAATATCTCACGAGAGAGGAGAAATCAGAAGTCAATGCTCTAGGAGAAGAGAGAACTCATCAATGCAATTCCAACGCAACCAATGGTGCTTGATTCTGAGGATGAACAGTGCCACGGGGGTTCGTCGAAGATATGATAATGTACGGATCTCTTGGTCGAATGGGACCTAAAATAAGAGCATTCTGGAAATTAGACGTGACCCTAGTGTGTTTAATAAAAAAAATTACACGGTGTGTACTTTTGAAGTACATGGTGTGTACTTGATGTTTCCGTACTCTTCATTAAGTATCCTCCAAGTCATTCCAACACTTTTTTGGCTATTACACAGCCAACACACAACCTCCTGCGGTAGGGTAGTACAGGATGTGTACTCATAAAGTACACGGCCTATAAATAGAAAATTTCCAGAATTTTCATTTTCCCCAAAAACGATCAGAAAAGGAAAAAAATACCTAAAAAATATCCGGGTTCATACAAACTTCACACCCGTAAAGAAATTCGTCCCCAAATTTCCCTAGCAGAGCATAGAAGATGAAACCTCAAACAGCTCTGGTCACTTTAATCATACATCATCCTCCCTCTCCCATGTCTCATCTTGTACTCGCTCGTTATGCCATAACACTCTTACCAGAGGAATAGACCGACCATGGAGAACCTTTGTATTGTGATCAACAGTCGGGATTGGATGCTCCTCGAAAGAGGGGTCCCCTTCCAACTCAACGTCCTCAGGTTGGAAAACATGAGACGAGTCTGAAAAGTAACATCGAAGCTAAGAAACATGGAAAATGTCATGCATAGCCCAGTACCTATGGGGTAACTGAAACTGATAGGAAACCCACCCAACTCTCTCTAACACCTCATACGGCCCGACGTACCTTGGTGAAAGCTATCACTATCTCCTAATCCTCTTTTTTTCCAACCTTAGTGTGATAGGTAAGAAAACCAGATCCCCAACCTTGAACTCCAGAGGTCATCTCTGCTGATCAACATAAGACTTTTGTAGAGACTGTGCAGTATCCATCCTCTTCAGAATAAAATCTTCCTACTATGTGGTCTCCTGAACAAGAAGAGGTGTTAGAAAAACTACCTCTCTAGCCTCCATCCATCATAAGGGTGATCGTCATGGTCTACCGCACAATGCCTCATAAGGTGTCATCTGAATGGTGACGTAAAAACTATTGTTGTATGAAAAATCCACAAGAGTTATATGCTTCTCCCAAGAACATCCAAAATCCAGAATGCATGTTTGGAGAATATTCTCAATCACCTGAATTGTATGCTCAGACTAGTCATCTTTCTGGGGGTGGTAAGCAGTACTCAAAAGTACCTGTGCACCAAATGCCTTCAGAAGCCCCTTCTAGACCCGAGAAGTAAATCATGCATCCATATCTGATACAATTGAGTGTGAAACTCCATGTAGATATAAAATCTCTTGGATGTACAACCATCCCATCTCATCAACATTGAAGGTCTCCTTGATCGGAAAGATGTGACAAACCATCACGAGTCTATAAATGACAACATAAAAAGCATCATTCCATCGAGGAGAACTCATCAAACCAGTCACGAAGTCCATCACAATGTCATTCCACTTCCACTCGAGAATGGGTAACTGCTGTAAAAGCCCTGCTGGTCTCTGATGCTCCGCCTTCACTAGCTGGCAAGTGGAACACCTCATGAAGAAACCAGAAACGTTCCTCTTCATACCTGGACAACAATACTAACGGTGTAGATAACGACAAATCTTGGTGATGCCAGGATGAACTGCCCAACTGAGGAATGAAAATCTAGCATCATCTCCTCACGTATACCTGCTGGCACCCATTTGCGCCCCTGGAAACAGATGATATTATCCTCAAATATGGTCCATCCAGGAATAGGGTCCTCTACTGAAACACTCTCCCTTAGGACTAGGCCTTCTGAATATGATATTTTCATCATTCTAACTTGATCAAAAAGAGTAGAGGTAACAAATATAGATGATATAAAAGTCTTCCCCTGTCTATCGTGAACCTCCAAATGCATCTCATAGAATATAGCCATAAGCTGCCACTCACTTCTGGCCTCTTGAACAGCCTATATATGAGTCCACCTACTCAATGTATCAGCCACTGTGTTGCCTTTCCCAGGCATGTAGGAATGATCAATGTCAAAGTACTATAGGTACTCGACTTACCTCAACTGTCATAAATTCAGATCACGCTGAGTGATGATATACTTGAGACTCTTGTGGTCGGTGAAAACCAAAAAATTATCTCCCAGAAGATAATGACTACAACATCATAGGGAATGAACAATAGATACCAACTCTAGATCATGCGTTGGGTAATTCCTCTCTTCTAGCCTTAGCTTCCGAGACCCGTACGCAACGACTACATCTCCCTATATAATCATATTTTCCAACGCGATACCTAACGCATCACATTAAATAGTATTTCTCTTGCCTGGATCTAGAAACACTAGTATCGATGCTTAAGTCAACATACCTTTCAGTTCCTGAAAGGCTGACTCACAAGAATCATACCATAAGAACTTCGCACCCTTCTTAGTCAAACTCGCCAGCAGTGCCACTAAGTGTGAAGAGTCCTGTATAAAACCTTTGTAAAATCAAGATAGCCCTAGAAAACATTGCACCTCAAAGGCGTTCGTTGGAAGCTCCCAAAAAACAACATCTCTCACATTCTCTAGGTCTACTGATTCTTCTGCCTCTAAGATAATATGACCCACTAAGTGAATCTGATCCATCCAAAAGTTGCACTTTGAGAGAATATCATTTAACTGATGCTCCCTCAGTGAACTCAAAACGATCCCAATATGGGTATCATGGTAGTGTTGAGTGTGAGAGTACACCAATATATCGTTCATGAAAACAACCATGAAGGAATCCAAGTATGGAAGGAACACTTGGTTCATCAATGCCATGAAAACTTTACGTGTGTACGTGAGACTGAATGGAATAACAATAAACTCGTATAGACCATACCTACTCCGGACGGCTATAAGAGGTGTATATGATGGTCTAACGTGAAACTGATGATAACCTGACCTCAATTCAATCTTCAAGGACACCCAAGCTCCTCATAGCTGATCAAATAGATGATCAATCCTTGGCAAGGGATACTGGTTCTTGACCCTCAACTAGTTCAACTTTCGATAGTCCACACAAAGCCTGAGCGTGTCATCTTCCTTCATCACAAACCAGACAGGCGAACCCTAAGGAGAAGTTCTAGGTCTGTTCAAACCATTTTTCTGAAACTCCTCTAATTTTTTCTTGAGCTCCTGCAACTCTGGTATAGCCATCTTATAAGAAGGAATGGACATCAGTACCGCTCATGGCACAAAATTAATCGAGAAGTCTACCTCACGCTCCAGAGGCAAACCTGAAAAGTCCTCCATAATGAAATCTCTTAAATGATCCACTACTAGAGGAATGGGTAACTGTGAAGTCCCCTAGTCATCCAGATATAGACTAGAAATATGGGCTATAAATCCTCCCAACCCATGATGCTCTGGACCTACTCTTCTCACTTGGACATCCCATTCTACCCTATGAAGAAAAGATCCACCCTCTAGTTATACGAAACTCATCCTGTGGCGATAATAGTCGGTGATTGCTTGGAAGGGAACTTTCCAATCCATCCAATGAATTATATCATAGCTTGTCATCTCTAGGACATAAATGTCCCATAGAAAGTGACATCCACCAACCTCTAGTGGACACTCCTTACACTAACGTACACTAGATTTCTAGTCCCCAACAGAGTTTCTAGCGTCAACATATCGGAAAACGAAAAGATACAGAGTAAAAGGCTCTCCATGATAGCAATATAGATAAAGCTATGGGAATCCCCTGAATCAATAAGAGGAGAAGATAGAACTAAGACAACTACGATCGTACCTAAAATTGTAGATAGTCCAGGATTCGGATATTTCTGGGTCTGCTCCACTACAAAAGTCTGGCCTATTCCATGGCCTTGTGACCTTGACTGACCACTATGAGCTGATCCACCCTATTGTCATTAGAGAACTGGTTACTGACAACCATGACCATGACCTCCACCTTGGCCCAAACAGCCAAAAGAACTCCAGTTCCCTAACTAGTGAGAAACTGGTGGTGCTGTTCCTGAACGAGGAGTCATAGAAGAACCCCTTTCACCAGCTGCTGGTGATAAGAACAAAAAACGCTGAAGGTGACCCATCATTTTGCAATATCAGCACTCCAATGGGTCTCTCGGTCAACGTGGACTAGTATTCCTACTTCTCTCACACTGGTAGCACACCACCTGGCTACCGAAAGATGCATCCCGCCTACTCTGATATCATCGTCCCGTCTCCCTATTGCGGTTCCTGCTATCAGCTAGCAGAGCACTAACTCTGGATGTCGAACCTCCCTGGCTCACTACTCTATAATACCATAGATTGCACTCTGCAATCAATGCCTGGTTGACGATAGAGGATATTAATTTCAACCTGATGATGTTCACCTAGGATCAGATTTCATGCCTGAGACCGTCCTCAACCTTCTGTACAAGGAACAAATCATCACATCCTAGAATAGGTGTGAAACACTGCCACTCTATGAAGCGAGAGGAATACTCCATAATAGTAAGAGTAACCTCCTCTAGACTCATGAACTATCGTGCTTAATCATCCCTCAAGGTCTCCAGATAGAAATAATCATAGAATATGAACCAAAAGTAATCCCAAGCCATATTCTCTTGGCATCCTGCCTATGAGATCACATCCCACCACCTCTTTGTGGAGTCTCAGATCATGTAGATAACGAGCTTCACCCACATTTTTGGAAGTATCTAAAGATGCACGATAATCATCAATGTGTCTTCTAGAGATGACTCTGCAGCCTGGGGTCTTCCATCCCTTGAGAAAGTGAGAGGTAGCTGCTGCTGGAAGACCCAGGTCAAATCAGCCATCGACGGGGTAGAAGATGGCGCTCCCTGAATGGTCTACATAATCCTCAGAAAAGGCTCCCTAAACTGTGCATCATAACCTATGTGAGGTATATTGGCTAGTTCCAAGGCTGGCACAACTGGAGGATCTTCAGGTAGTCCTTGATCAACCATGTTTGGTGTCTGATCACCACCAGGAAACATGCGTACAACCGTAGGACGTCTCGGAGGCATGACTCTGGAAGGTCAAATGTACACCTTAGAATAATATTATCAAGTACTGAAACATAGAAGTGTAATAAGGGAAAAAGAGAAAGAAATCACTAATGTTTTACAAAACATGACTACATGATGTGTATAAACCCTACATAGCATGTTCCCTTATGTCATTCAAATGGGTGTGTACTCCAGCCTAAACTGGTCATGTACACCCCACACACATGGTGTGTTGTTTTAACACACAGTGTGTACTTGATTCCTCTTCCCCTTCCCGATTCATTCTATACTGTTAAGCAACATGGATCTCCTAAGACAAGACTACATGACGTTTACTTATCATGTACTAGATAAGAATCACCTGGCCTATGTAGTTAGTGACACGGCCTGACACAGGGTTCACACTACACGGCATGTTCAAGGTGGACATGGTGTGTATGTGAAAGGATAACACTGACCTGCATTGTTCGTTACACGACCGAGTACCTGGGTCAGACTACACAACATGGTCAAGGATGACACACCGTGTACGTGAAAGGGTAACACCGAATCGTGTTATTCGTGAAACTGCTAGATACCTGGGTCTGACTACACGGTGTGTTCAATACTGACAAGACGTGTATAGATTAAGGTATTATCCTTCCATGTTGTTAGTTACACGAACATGAACAAGTTCAACACTACACGATGTGTTCGACTGGTACATGGCGTGTTTCCACCAGACTTTCCCCCATCCCATGTCTCTGCCCACACAGCCTATGACAAGGTTAGAGACTACACGATGTGTACATAATGTACCCATCATATACTTAAGAAATACACTTTATTCCCAAACAGAAGAACACATGGTGTGTAATTAACACTAAACGGTGTGTATTCTGGGTTTTTCCAGATAGTAAGCCTCAGAATCTACTCAAGAACCCATTAAAACACTGAAACGAGAATTAAAACTACCAAATTCCAGTCCGTGAGGGCCCATAACACCTCAAGAACCAAATTTTGGAATCCAATCATGAAAATATCTACACCAAACCATACCCTATCAAATAGTAGGTATTTTTATCAAGGGAACTATCAAAACAACATGCATATTTTACAAAACATATATCACAACAACATGCAATCGCTAATGCATCCTAGATGTCTTGGAAAAAATGAATGAACAGTGATTTCTAGAAAGTGCCTATATGATGCATGAGATGTCATACCCTGATCTCATCCGGTTGCAACAGAAATAGAACCTCAATTATATCAACAAAAACAACACAAATCATGTTAATCACTCACGGTGAAATCAAATCAGCTGTAACAATTGAAAAACCAGAAAAATTGCAATTAAACGAGGTAGATTGGCTTTTACCTATATAGGGGCCAGCTACTCTTAGGAATAACTTATTACCAAGTACTTATTCCTTCTTATCCCTGGAAAAAGGATCCAAATAGTAAATCAAGGGAAAATAATTCCTCTGATACCAATTTTTAATTTTCTGATTCTGGAAGCCACCCAGAAGTACCCCATACCCGGTTGGTCACATTGCATCATGCGCATTTCCCCGAACGCCAGAGGCTACCGACTAGCAACGAGGGACTTGGGTGTGATAATGGGGAAACTATTCCATAATTAGAAGAGTACACATTAGAAGTAAACAAATTCATATAAGAGTGGAAGCTGTAATAATGACATACAAAAGTAACAGCAGAAAACTGAATATATAAACTGGAGAACATATATAAAATGATGCATGATACATATGTCTAAGAAAACAACCAAACAAGTCACAATGCTGGAATAAAACAGTAATAAACCAAAGTGAAAAAGAAACAAGATAAAATCCTTAGCCTCACTAGCTATAGCTTGGTCCCGTGATCTCTAGATCCACAACAAATCAAGCACATAATGTAGAAGGAAGCTTTTCATTATCTATACCTGCAGTAATATATTCTGTATGGGCCCAAAAGAATTACCCAAATAGGGTGTGAAAATAAATCCCAGTAGGCAACCACCTGATCATCTGTGCCTAATAGTCAGGGAATATATGACATGTAAATGTAAAGAAAACAATAAATAATAATGTTCTCAACACTAAAGAAGCCACAGTTTCACAATCGAGAAACAACGACACAAAGAGCTAAACCCCAAACATGTAACCCACTGAGAAGAACTGAAAACCATCCCCTATGGTCCTACCTAAGATGTAAAATCAACCCTATAGGAAGTGCACTCAACCTAACCCCTATGGTTTAGTTATAATAATTCATAATGACTCTTCAAGGAAGCTCAAATAGTCAATTCCTCTTATAGTTAAAGGTGAAGCAAGACACTCTGAGGAAGCTCGCATAGTCCATTCCCCTTATAGTCTAAGGTAGTCAAGGACTCTCTATGAAATATCACATGGTAAATTCCCCTTATAGCCACAAGGTCTAGGACTCTCTAAGGAAGATAACGTGGTCAATTCCCCTTAATGCTCTTGCCGTTCAATAAAAACAACGACTCACTGAGGAATCTCACACCGTCAATTCTCCTTATAGTCTAAATCAATCAAGGAATCATTGAGGAATCTCACATGGTCAATTACCCTTATAGCCCCATGTGGTCCTAGGATCTCTGAGAAATCTCACTGATTCAATACCCCGTATTGCCTAAAGTTCTCAAAGACTCCCTGAGGAATCTCACTTGGTCAATTCCCCTTATAGTCTACTACACCAGGTTCTCAAGGCTCTGTGTAGGTCAATGAGCATAGCAGTGCAATATGGGAAAATTAAACCTACAGAAATACTTGGCTAAATCGTATACAACATATCAAGCATGTTAGAATATGAATTCTCTATCCTATGACAATAGGCATGGAAAATAGGAAAGGTAGCCAAACTCACTAAACAGGGCCAGATGTTCGTAAATAGAACATGAATGGGAAATACATCCAAATCATAGAAATTAACACTATTCATATCCAAATAAACTCTACACAAACATGTGAACATAAAAGGTAATCAACAGGGGAAAATGTTAAGCAAGAAATACCTCGTTTAAGGGTATTAGTGGAATTTGTACATAATACTAAAAGACTCTGAAGGAAGGGCACAGACCACATACTTAGGAGTTGGGAGATCACTATATATGAACCTCGAAGCTTGAATCTCTTTAGGATGTCAAAGATATATAGAAATGTCTATAATATTCAACCCACGATATCTCACGAGAAGGGAAAAATCAGATGATGATGCTCTAGGAGAAGAGATAACTCACTAATGTGATTCCAATGCAACCAACGGTGTTCGAATAGGATGTTGAACTGAGGCTTGAGGGTTCGCCGAAGATCCACGGACGTACATAGATCTTGGTCGAACGAGACTTAAAAGAAGAAAATTTTGGAAATTATACGTGACCCCAGTGCATTTTATAAAAAAATTATGTACAAGGTGTTCACTTTTGAAGTACTAGATGTGAACTTGACGTTTAAGTACTCCACTTTATGTTTCCTCCAAGTCAATCCCACATGGCCATGTGTGTGGCTATTACATGACCCACACACGGCCTCCTGCGGTATGTTAGTACACCACATCTACTCTTTAATTACAAATCGTGTACTTAAAAAATCCCCATTATTTCTCTTTTTTCTCCAAAACAATCATAAAAAGAAAAACATATCTGAAAAGAAGATTCGGGTTCCTACAAAAGGTGTACCATGAAATTAAGGATGTTAAAATTTATTTCCTCCAAAAAATTAATAATAATAATAATAATATTATTATTATTATTATTATAATTTCCATTATGGGCTTACACAGATGGTAAAGGCTCCCTGTAATCCTACATCAATACCAGTATTACTATTCATCTAGAATAGAATTTTCCGCCACTAGGCCTTCGGTCCAACATGGGGTGAGGATGCAGGCATGATGTGTAAGTGGTGACACTACCATGACATAAGAAGGTCCTTCAAGACATCCAATGGGGGCCCTATGAACCATTTATGGGCATCATTCCCACTAGGAATTTGATCAAAAAATATATTATATAATAAAGGTATCAGTTCTATGGGTTATCCCTTAGGGGGGTATACCATATATTTAAAGTATGTATGTGTATGGTGTGTGTGTTTTATTATATGTTTACTCCCACGGTCCTAATACAATATAATAATAATAATAATATTATTATTATTATTATATTAAAATATATATACTATAGGTGTAGGGGATTCACACAAAAACCCTCATTCCCAAAAGACAAGCCACCTATTCATTCTTATGAAATTTTTTGTCTTCCATTATTATTTTTATCATTTTATTTTACTCCTATTCCAAATTTTTTTTCCCATTTACTTCATAGAATGTGTCCCCTATATTTTCAATGACACACATTGCCACCACACCTACCACATTGATCTCACCAGCCCCCTCTTTCTCCACCACAGCATCCTCATTCCACCACCACCTTGAAAAACATAGACCACAAAGACCCCAAATCTCTGTTCATATAGAATATCTTGAATACTTATTCGAAACCCCCACCTTCTTTGAGAAACCTAAACTAGAATAAGATTTCATAGTCAAACTAATACATGAATCTGAATATATTAAATTGAAAAATTAAGTGTTTTAGGGTTATTAGTGGGTATCTCAAACAATGAATATGTATTTGTATTGATATATTTTGTAGAACATAGAAAAACGACCAGTAGAGGGATCATGTTATAAGATAATAATTTCATGTGATAAGTTCCTATAAACTAATATGAGTTTGAACATATAATTAAAAGACCACTAGATATTAAATATTTATTTAAATATATTAATAATATGAAATTAAATTTATCCATGAAATATCACAATATCTATTCAGATGAAAAATTTTATTATAATTATACAATTACTTCATGTAAAAATCATTTTTTCTTTATTCAATGTATTCATTTTATAAATCAATTCAATAATCACACCCCATAAATAGAATTTTTTATTAATAAACGTAGATTAAAAACATGTATGATTAATGAATAAAAATTGTAAAATATCACGGGAACACCTAATTCATAAATCCTTAGTATGAATCATGATTGTTTTCATTGTCGACGCACTATATGATAATTGATTCCATGATGATTCTGCTCATTAATTCCTAGCTTCATCAATTCATCAAGTTCTTCCTCATCCTCCTACCCTCTCCCTCTATTTCATTATCAAGTTAGGATTATGGTTTTTTCCCCTATCAAGATAGGTTAAAGGGGAATAAAAATTTATAATAATGATTCACCATAATATATTACTTAATTAATTAATTATATTGAACTAATTTAATTAATTAATTAATCCACCCATGAAGTCAATAATCCAAAGGACCCAATAAGAACCATTGTTTTACCACCCCAATGATATAACTAGAATTAAAGACACATCCACATTTTGGATTTTCACCTCAAACTCTGCATTCAAAAGATCAAAGATTTAGCTCAAAAGAACATCTGTTCAAGATAAAAATAAAATTTTCACACAAAGTAAAATTTTATCAATGATCTATTGAAATCATTATTCTGCATGATCTATTCATGGCGGTTAAAACTTATCCTATAATCAAAAAATATGAAATAATTTTTTTGAATTAAAATTATGTAGTAAAATTATCATTTTATAACTACAGTGGTCCGAGAATAAATAGACAATGTAATTTGGTTTTATCAAATTAATTCCATGATTTATTCGTATTCTCTTATCACATGGACACTAAAATCATATTGGATAAATTGACAATGTAATTTTGTATTAATCCACACACACACACATATTTCTAAATATTTATAGGATCCAATTGGAAGATGTGTCATGAAACAATATCTAGATTTTATGATAAATAATATTACGTTTGAGATTTTTATTTATTGTACTTAATGTATTTTTTGGTTAAATTTTTATGTTTTTTCATCAATAATTATGTTGTGGTTTTCCCTAATAATATAATCAATATATTATACATTGAATTTTTTTTATTTTGTATATGTTAATTGTGCTTAAAGTAATAGTACACATATAGTAATTCTGTAGCTAATACATAGTAATCATCATTAACTTGCCTATTTAATTTTGGTTTGTGATTCCCTTATTATTCTCATAATTATCAAATGTAGGGTCATTGTGAGGAAATTCATGACAGTTCACACATAAGCTAATTGTTATATCGAAACAATGATTAAATAAATCATGATATAATAGGCACACTATTGTCATCTGACGAATAAAATTACGGTTATATTTGTCCATTATACCCATTACATAAAATATTCTATCAAATGTATTTTATGTGGTCTAAAATTAATCAATAAAATGATATTTTATAAAAAAAATTAGACTCAAGATATTTATTCTATTTTCAAAACATCTATAATGGTGATCTTCTTATAAAATGATCTACATATCTAGAAAATGATGAGATTAATTGTTATATCACATAAACTATTGATCTTCATTATTTTTTTACATAGATAATCTTTTCAAAAAATCAATAAATTTTTTAGAAACCCCCAAATAAATTTATTTATATTTTATTAATAAATTTAAACTCAAAAAATATTTCTATTTGTTTTTATTTACTCTAAATAGTTTATATGATATATATTTCATCTCAATTAATAATCAAAATATTTCATTGTTTTAATAATATTAGAATTTTTTAACATCTCATTAATTAAATGTCAAAAAATATAGATAAGAGTGGAAAATATGTTTTAAAAATTTAATAGTGATTTAAATAATATTTGAATCACCCCATCTAATAATAAATATTTAAAATAATATTTCAAGTCCCACTTATCATCCCATTAAATGTTTTTTAGACTTTCAATAGGTACACATTACCAAGGAACTCAATTTTTTAAAGGATTTGTGTCTCAAATGCAGAACTATTAAATTTAATTTAGTATCCATCAATCCTCATAAAAATAATCATGGAACATTTTCATCAATTTTTTCACACCTTCTATAGCTTGACCATATACTTTTTGAAACTCTAGAGGGTTTACTAGGATACTTCCTCAACCACTAGGTCATTAATATCACATAATTCTTTTACTGTTGAACTATTTTTCATTATTTTTTTCAATTCAATTATTTAAAACTGATTAAATTTTTAATGAAAATTATTAATTATATTCAATATCATAGAATAAATCAATGAGATTTATATTTAAAAAAGGAAAACAATTAACATGGTGACATGATCTTAAGGATTTTCATAATATTGATCTAAAATTACTAATTTTTTCCCACAAATTTCAATTTTTTCAATTTTAAACTTCTGTTTTTATTGGTTTCATAAAATAAGATGACTTTTAAATTTTTTATTCAATTTTTAAAGAAATTAAATTTATAAATGGATTTTTATTTGGGGTATTAGTATAGTTTTTAATGATGATCTATAATACTATATTAGGCTAAGATAAAATAATTGTAGTATTGAATTTTGGGGGATTTCTAGTCACCAAAATGACAAGAAGTGGAAGGCCATGGACTAGTGAAAGTGATTTTGTGGTGCAGATGTTGATACAAATGTAGTCTCATGGGGTTGTGGGAGTAGTGATAATTGTGGATAAGGAGGGCATTGTTTAAATGAGAGTGAGGAGGATGGTTCCAGTTTATCATGATGGATTACGGGTTAATACATGGGGTGATGGGGGATGATTGAGACACCGTCTCATGTGATATCCTCAAGAGGCCAAATTTCTTGTGGTGGCGGTCATGGGTGATGACAATGCTATTGGGTGGTGGTTGTGAGGGCGATGAGACCATACATGGGCATATTGAATTTGGACTATTCGGAATAGGAATAAATGACCTACATTGTTTTGGCCATATGGGCCTTTTTTAATGGGTTATAATTTCCATTCGGGTCTTCAATGGCTATGTATTGAAATTACTCTTCTCAAAAAAAACAAGATAATGTGTTTTTTCAATAAAAATGAGGGAATTTCCCCATAAATGAGAAATAAATTCACAATTGGATTTTTAAAATCAAAATTCATGAATTTAATCATAATAAAATATATAATGTTAAATGATATTTTATATACTCATAATTAAAGATTGTATAATTTAAAACCTTCTAATGTTTTAATACTTTATCAAATAATATATAAAAACTACATGTAAGAAAATTTAAAATTGGATTTTAAAAAAAAAATTCATGAATTTATTCTTAAAAATGATATTATGTAAAATGATATTTTATATAATCATAAAAAGGGATCATTTAATAGAAATTTATTAATTTTTAAATGATTATTATAGAATTCATAATAATAATGAAATTAATTTCAATGATATATTATTAGAAATAAATAAATATATTCTTATAGAGGAACTAAAATGTTGCACCCATGATATTTATGATAAATTAGTTTTAATATTTTTAATCTTATTTTTTTTGTGTTCATGAATAGGGGGTTTTATTCATAAGACATATCTTAAAATTTTAAATAATATATTACATATATTATTTTTACTTCTAAATATGATAATAATTTCTATCCTCTAAATAGATCCCTAAATAAATTTTTTAATGTTGTAGTACTATTAATAATATGGTTTATTATGTATAATATTTGTTACTAATATTTTTGAATTTTGGTCCTAGATCGAAGAATATTATACCATTATAGTGGTTTTATGTTTTTTGGCTCACCTAATTTTTTTATTCTAAATATAATTTTATGGAATTATAAAGGGGTTTTTCTCATCAATAGATGATGAAAAGCACAAGAGGATTATTTTATTATATTCTTATTGTATTACTACTCTCATTAGTGGAATTAATGATATATGTGGATCTATGTGTGAATATTGATGCTTTTGAAAATTTTGTAACAAGTTAGAAAATTTAGTTTATTTATTTATCTACCTAATAACATTTTATATTAATTACTCCTCATATGAAATCATTTTATAACATAACATAATTAGAACATGTAAAAAATTTATATTATTCTAATAACCAATTGAATAATCAAATATTATTAAATTCTATTTTAAATTTTGAATAAAAAAATTTTGTAAATTTTTTTTGGTAATGTGTTATCAGTTTTTAGATATATTTGTATCCATGAAATTAACATTACCCTTGAAATTCATATTTTTAATTTATACTACAGGAATCATAATTAAATAGTTCAAATACTTTGTATTATTTTTATGAAACCCTTGACCAAAAATTTTCTCTTTGAATATGTTTATGAAAATTATTATTTTGATATATTTTTATATTAATAATTTATATAATATTATATTTGTATATAAAAATGTTCATTCATAATTCCCCCTATAATAATTATTCAATTAATATTGAAATTAAGCCCTATCTATATCATGTTTTCTCAAATAGATATGAACACACAAAAACTGCTGGGCGGTTTTTGTTCCCACTGACCACCATTATTCATTTCATTCTTCTTTTTCCTTATAATAAGTTAAAATCATGAGAGAAATGTGTAACAATTAATAATAGTCATTGGACATAGTTTTCCTTGTGAGTAGTGTGAAATAATAATGATTCCAATAAGGTTCTAGTTGTCGTTTTGATAATGGAAGAAGGTGACAGTGATGAATGACAGGGCAATCATAAGTGATGTGTTATAGTGGCTCCATTGGCATCAATATTGCCTAAAAATGGATTCATGATCATCGGTGGATGTGGGAGATATTGTTTTGTATTATAACATGAATGGATTCATGTTCTAGGTTTTTTCAATGTTATAAATTTACATAGGGTGAGATATTGAGTGATATACTGCAAATCATAGGGATGTGTGCTTCAGTGTTCTTCCAATTACACTCTAGTTTAACACCTCAACTCAGAAGTTGTGTGTTTCTATGTACACATCATGTAAAAATAAAAATATGACTTGGAATGTACCCATTGTACATGCTTAACAACCTCGTTAGTTCAATATTCCATGCGACATAAAGTAAATGTTTTGTAAATTGGCACATGAACTGGACAGTCATGTAAATACATGTTCAACAAGGGTCCCATACACAATCTACCCAACTAGGAATCATTGTATTGGTTGATCCCACATGAATTGGAGGATAGTGGCATGCACTCAACAACTATCAAGTACCACACTTTATGTACTTAATATTACTCCATATATACAAGATAATTATCAATATTCTTCATATTTTATCTCCTTAGATTATTTTTTAGATACATGAGTGGTTCATTGCCTTAAATTTTTCCATTTAAAACATTATTTTACATATATTATCATCATATGGTGTTTTTTTAAAATATTATTATATTTTAGGTTCAATTAATTCATGATGTCAGAAATAGTGGGAGTGGCCAAGACCTTTGGAGTGGACCCATAGTTGGTAACCCCCTTATAGGCACACTGAGTCTAGGTTTTGGGTCCTCTGTATTAATATTATTGTAGGTACCCCCTTAGAAACATGGAATGATTCGTCCACTTATGATGTAGGAACCCTAGCCAACTGATGAGCAAAACATTCCACAAGGCATATATCCTATATAGTGACAAGATCCGCATTGATTAAATTACACACTATAGTGTGGACTTGGTCTACCATCACTAATCTTTGGTGATTATTTTGATATGACCGATGTGAGGTCATTCAAGTGTGTCAGGTTTTATAGTTCAATGATTAATTCAGGTAATGTTTTAGTATTTAACTTATATAGGGCTGGGCTGACATGATTGAGGGCCCACATAAACGTTTTTACCTATTTCCTTAAATAGTGTTTGAATTTATCCTATTAAGATAACATTTTATCCTATTTTTTTGATAAATTATTGGGTTTTTGAACAAGATTGATTTCTAATGACCCTTAAAAATACCTTCGTCCCACATATATTGTATTTATGACAAATTCAAAATGTTTGGTGGGTATTTTAGTGGGCATATAGTGGGTTATAATAAAATCAAGGAATCCCTCATTGCAAGTGGGGATCATGTGGGTGTCGACATGATATGGAGTTCAACTATCCTAGTTGTTTGATGTTGGTGTTTACCATTTGATATTTTTCCCTGTACTTTTCTCTTATTTAATGTAATTGGATTTTATTAAATTATTGGTATTCTTTTCATTATCCAATGAATGTTATACTATTGGTTTTTATTTATATGTATTAACATTATTTTATAAATTGTTCTAGATATTTTTTCATGACAATGCCTCCCATATGCGTGCTATGTGTTATTGATGGTTATCTCTAAACTCTTATAGAATACATGTTGTATTCATTTCATATGCATTACCTTCCATTGGTCGTGGTGGGGACTAGTGGGCTTAGTCTTGTCATAATATCATAGTTTGAAAATTTTAAAATAATCACAAAATATTCACACACATAAATTATATAGAAGATAAAAACTAGTAATAATTTATTGTTGGTTAATACATTATATAGAATAAGTAAATAATGTTATATAAAGATTAATAAAGGATAAAACATATATCATTGAAAATTTTATAATTTTTATGATCTAAATTATATATATTTGGAATATATTCACTTTTCAAAACTCTTGAAACTAGGTGAACACAATCTAAGACTCATATAAAGAAAATAATAATAAATAATAAGTATTTATAACCATAAAAACATTGAGATAAAGATAATAAATTAATAGTTTCTTCCATTGATGGTACAATATTAATAATTTTCATTATTTCACCGACCTTGGTTATCAAATTACCAATAACATCTATGTTAGTTGTTTTTTTCTATAATTCATTACATCTATTTATACTATCCCTTTGTTTACAACACTTATGACTTAATTATTATCTATATTCAATTAAAAAATATAATTATTTATAAAAAAGTGTAACCCATGAAAGAATAAAACATGAACTATTAAATAAATAAAAACTACCAAGCTTTATACAATTTTCTACACACATAAAATAGATGATGTTTAGATTAATGTAAATTGTAATATTGAGTCATAAAAATACTCAAAAGAAAAAAAATATGTAAAAAATTGTGTAGAACAATCTAAAATATGTAAAGTTGGAAAATATTCTCTTCACATTTTCACATTAATTATAGAATAATGGGATGAAATAATTCAAAGATAGATAAAATGAAAATTTCCCATTATTTATAATCAATGTCAATGAATCCTTGAACATGAAAAATACTTCTTGAATTGAAATCATAATAATATGCAATATTACATGAGTTTTTAATGTACATAAATAAGTACTTCAATACCTAATATTGTTTATTCAATTTTTGTTATAATAATTCTTATAAAAATATAGTAAAATGTAATTCTGCAAGAAGTTCATAAAATTTAATATATAAAACATTCCATTTTGATTGATCTATAAATAATATCACTTTTATATTTTAATTCACATGATTTCTAGAAAACATAATTTTATGTACCAAGTAGATATTTTTTTAGATTTATAATATTCATAAATTACATAGTTTTCCAATGTAATTATAAAGTATTTATTTTTTGAAAAAAATATTTATATTCCTATAATTTCAATAAATTTTTATAACTAAAGTATCCCCTATAAAGGGATGTCTCTTTGTATCAGATTCAGATTCAGATTTCTTTTTAATATGACTGCTCAATTCAGTATTCTAAAAAATTATTTATATATGTTTCAATTTAGGATAAATAGAATAATAAATTAATAACTTTATACTAAATTAATTGTTTAATAATTCCAAATACCCATTTTTTGTCAAATGTAACTATTCATGAAAATTTATTTTTGAATGTCTTCTAAGATTTTTAATATTTATATGGTATAATTTGTTTTATAAATAAATAAATATATATATATATATATAAATTTTTTTTTATCTTTTATACTATTTAATAATCTATTTAATTTTCTAATACATTACATATAATTTTTATGGGAGATATTGTATAATAAATTTAATGATATTTACTATTAACTGACCCACATTCATAAATAAATAAATTATATACATAGTTATGTATTCATGATTAAAACATTGTGAAAATCATTAAAAGAAAAAAACCACAAAATATAGTATCATAATATGTCATGAGAAGATATCATAGATATATACATAAGAATTCATACATAAATAATTATAAATAATTTTTGATATATGTGGATTAATAATCCATATGAATCGCAATATATATATGGTGTATGAGCATTATGTAGATTGAGAGTCAAAATCTATAAGATATATATAAGATTTGTGGAAGATATAATTTTTGATTCCAATGTATGATATCAAAAAATCAAAAAAATTTAATTTATATATATAAAGGGGGAAGATAAATATATAATTTATTAAAAAAATGGATAATTCAATTGATCCACACAATGAGTGGAGTTTTAAATAGAGATGACAATATTGGAAAATGAAGATGATACTATATATAGTATTCTGATATTTTTTCAAAATCTACTAATTGAAATTTTAAATTTCTATATTACAACTCTGTGACCCTCCTCACTAAAATACCTCCAAAGATAGAATTAGAGATGAGGGATAAAATCCAATCCCACAACCATTATGTATAGGTTAGTGACTAGCATTGATGGAATATTTCACAAGTATAGGATGAATTATCATTTTAATTCCTAGGAATATTTATCCAATCCATTGTGAGAACTCTATACAAATAAACTAATGATTGAACGTTTACAAATCCCAACTAAAAATAAAGGAAAGACGAATAATAAAACCATAGATAATTCTTGACTAAACTCCAAATACTAAAATCTAAATACCCTAAAAAATATCTTTTATTTCTTATTCCACTCTAAAAAAATAATAAAAGAGTTTATATGGGTGATAATGAAAGAGTATTCAATAGGAAAAAATTATAGAGGAATATATTATCCATGTGAAATCAATGTTTCTTGATAAAATTGAGTGGAAAAAATTAATTGATAAAAAATAAAAACAAGAGATTGTATGTAAAACCATTCAAAATTTAATGGGATGTATTATATCACATAGAAATCAATAATAAATACATATTCATGACATCCAATGAACAAAAAATTTAATTTTCTCACATATCATATTACTATAACATCTTCCATTACCCTCCTTCCCTATAACAATTTATATTTCAAAAAAAAATCATTAAATCTTCAAGGGAAGTATATATAATAAATATGTGTTATGAAAAGTGCAATTAAAAAATTACCACACCTGTACATGTAATTTAAGAGGACCTACCAACTCAAAATTGTAGTGATCCAGTTGGAGAACCCTTCATTAAATTACCAGGAAGATACGAATGAAACAACATCTATTTAATGTGACCATTATCCATGAATAATATCATAAAAATCATTATATCATTCCATATAACCATATATATTTAATTTTAGCATCATTACCCATCATCATTATAGGATTTTCTATATCTCTACCACCCCATCTTTCATCCTTTTTTAATATAATCATTGATCCAAACAACACATTCACATATGTACCAAAATCATATGATCTAAATAGTGAATCACAAGAATATGATTCAACACATGACTAAAACATATCATATAAGGATAAAAAATAATTTATAATGTGGTATCAAGGTATGAAAAACCAAAACATCAAATGACCATCTTTATATTAAAAAACTATCATAATTAAGTTAGTATTCATATCATTAAGAATTGCTTTATCTAACCATTTTCTTCATATATTAATCACATTACTTTATTATTCATCATTATTCGAACACTTATATTTTCATTCAAATATTAATCAATTTTCATTATTTTCAAATTAAACTAAATGAAAAATTACCAAGAAATTAAATGTCTTATAAAATTTCTTTTTATTAATAAATAATTAATGCTGATTAAAATTGTTTAAATGGTGATGATTTTTAATTTTCAAAACATTTTTGGACTTAATAAAGTGATATTTGAATTTTATTTAAGTGGATTCTGTAATGTTTAAAAATTTTATGTACCAAAAAATTAATCCAAGGATGGGAAACCCAAAATCATTGGGAGATAGCCACCAAGCTAGCACACAAGGATCTAGATATAATGTCAACCACTAGGAAGGCTAACATAAAACCGATTAAGAGATGACTACATGAGGGCATCACAAATTTATAGTTCATATCCCAGGGGGATTCAATCCTGCAGGATTATAGTGGGCTCAAATTTCCACCCGGGACAGTCATGTGTTTTTTGGGATTCCACCCTAGTGTAGGCTTCTGAGTCGAGTAGAAGAGAATGTTTCTTAAAAATGAGCATGCCCCTTCACTTCATTTCAATTTTGGATGGAACTTTTTAAGTAATTATTTATCATTTAAAAATATTTTTTTCTCTACCAAAACACATAATTCAACCCATCTCTACTGCGGCTTCGATGACTGATGTCACCTGCCACTAGTGTGACCACTAAGATGCTCTACTGCCACCATCACCTGAAGATCCAATTGGGAAATCTTGAACTATTGAATCCTGATACCATCCCATACTACTCCCACACCCATAGATGACTCTATAAGTATAATCTATAGGATTTTGTAGCCACTCCAAAGGTCGGATGATGAGGGATTCCCTATTGCTCACCACCAAAATCCACTGCGACTGCCACATATTCTATACACTCGATGCACCACAAATGGAGGGTGCTATATGTTGTCCCCTTACCTTGTGGAACCATTCCACTCTTCCAGAAAAATCAGGCTCTCAAAAACCTCAGGTGTTTATATGTTCATCAACCTTAGGTCTCGTGTTTGAATTTAATTTTTAATTTTTTTAAATTTTAAATGAATATCACTGCTGATTTTGGAAGACTAAGGAGCCTTCTTGACTTGGCAATAAAAGGTGACCCTCATCCACTACTAAGGGGGAGTTCGACCCATGGGTGAAATCCACTATGGCTGAGAGGGGTTCTCTTCCAAAAGAAAATGACTTCTTCCATTTCTATTATCCTTTTTTATTTCTTTTTTTATAATTAGATATATTTTAAATTTAATTTCAATATATATTTCCTTTACAAATAATATATTATTAATTATTTTAATATTTTTGTCCACCCATTTGAAACTTATTCTGATTCTCTTATTATTATGATTATGATTATTAATCTTTCATTAATTTATTTTTTAATTTCTCATACCATTTTAATTGCATATTTTAATTTATGTTATATTGTTTTATTCTATATTTTATTCTATTTTGTCCATATATATATCTCTCTCTATATCTATTCAATTATTATAATTTTTATTATCTTCTACTCCTTCCACCAATGTGACTTCTTACTCCTAATAGTTAGTGGCTATACTAAGGCTTGGCCTTGGGGAGGTCAAGGTGTTCTTGAATTATTTATTTAAGTTCATTTAACGTTTATGTTAGATATAAGGGGAGTGATAGGGTATGGAAATTACCCCAATGACATGATACTAAAATATATTGAAATTTTAATTTTTAACTTCTTTTTCCACTCTCCATTTGGTTAAATATTAATATGATGGAGTTGAGGTGATCAATGGATGAAACAAAATTCGATGGAGTCTAGTACTAGAAGATGTCAGCCCCTCGACCATGGCATGGAATCCACCTTTATTACAAGAGTATGACTAATTTTTATTGATTAAGGATTTCCATAATTTTCAAATTTTGAATAAAAGGATTTTAATTCATTATGATATTTTGTGATTGGATTATCAAACTAATATTATAAAAATAAAGGAGAATAACGAGGGAACCTAAAACCAAACTAAAAACTACGTTAATTTTTTCTCATTTAATTCAAATTATAATTAAATGTTGGTATATTTTTAAATTTTCAGTCATCATGTCATTTTCATATTATAAAAAGAAATCAAAAAATAAAAAAGTTATCATTTTTTCATGAAATAATAATTAAAAAAAAGAAGTAGTTTAAGTGATTTAAATAAGTGGTTGTTTATGATGGTAATCTTCTCATGTGATATCACCAAGTTCACCTATATGATTTATTAGGAAAATATATTTTCTTTTTCCATGCCATATGACAGGCGTGCATCAAAACTGGTATAATTTATGTAGAGGAAACCAGTTGTTTTTTTCCCACTCTTTTTTTCATATTTTAAACAGTTTTAATTTCTTATAAAAACACATAATAAATATTCAATTTTACAATTATTTATCAAATAATTCTATATTGGTATTAATGGAACAATTACTCATAGGTGTCGGAGCAATAAGAATAAGAGACTAGCTATGATAAATCCCATGTGTAAGAACTAATTATGGAGTCACTATTTTCTGTAGAGTATGGTGCTTTTATTATTTCCACACATTTGATGTTATTAATTAAATAGAATAACTAGGATTAGATATTTAGGTAATTAATATATGTCATGATGGGATACATCAAGGAATAATGTTTTGAAGACATGGTCATAGAATTAATTTAGTTGTCCAATTTATTGCCTGATTTTTATCAAGTGACTATAAAAGTTTCCTCCATTTTCTTCAATGTTTTTTTGAGAATATTGAAGATGTTGAAGAAAAAATAGATGAATATCAAGAGAACATAAATTTTTTGAACCATATTTGATACGAAAAAGATGATCTAGAGTGGATTCATAATAAGTAAGAAAAGCCTACTGAGCAAAGTGTGGGAGATCCACTAGATCAAGATGACATATTGTAAGAGTATGAGGTATAAAATTATATCCCTATCACCAAACATGTAATTTATCTAGGTAATATACATATATTTTTTATCCATGGAGGAGGAAAAAACACAATTTTTGGATGTTTAAGAAAATATGGATGATCCAATATACTAACCTCAACATTCAACCATCTAACTCTAATAGGCACTCACTATTGAAGAGGAGATTGAATTTGAACCAATTAAGGATGTTAAATATATCTCAAAAGTTGTTTCATGTTATTTTAATAAATCTTAATTGATTATTAATTACCTCTAATATGAATTTTTATATTCAAATAAATCCATCTATGACATAGAGAAAGATGAAGAAACCAGACATTATCCTACAAAAGAGAAAAAGAGCCTCCGTGATTTTGATGAACATAAATTTGAGGAAACCCATGAGGAAGTCCAAGTATATTATCATGATGTAATCAATAAATATTAATATCATATTGAAAGAGGAAATTTTAAATTAAATTTAAATTTCATTCAAGTAAAAATACATGATTATTTTACTTTTGAGCATTCAATTCATGAATCATATGCTGGTCCAACACTAGAAAATAAATAGGAGGTTTCACAAGTAGAAACCAAGAAGGTGGATGATTCATACTTCATTCTACCCCATCCATGAATGCTATAAATCATTGTAAAGGGGGGATGGATCTGGTATACTGTATCCATGGATCATTTCTCAACAAGATATAAGGATTGCATGATGGGAAAAGCGAAATGTGATTATTCAAATCCAAGAAGATCCACCAATAATAACATTATGGATAACATCTTTCACTACCCCTTTGTATGTATTATTAATTTATTGTCTAAATGGGGGATCATACAAATAGTTATCCCATACATTTATTTATAGTACATCAATTTCATTCTATGAAATTACTACGACATCGATCCCCAATCCCTGTTATCATTATGATAATAAATTAAATGATCTTTCTTATTAATTGATTAATTCATTTTTATAGTTTCAGGATGGAACAATCTAGCCCCTAAATAGTCGAGAAAAAAAACTATGATTCATGCCGAAAATAAGAAACTTTTCTGATTATCTTCTTAAACTCCACAATTTATTTCTTATAAAATGTTTTGATATTTAAATTAATAATGGAATGTCCATACATGAATTCATGGATTTAGTGACTTATCTTGATGATATATGTATCCTAGAAATTTTATAATTCCACATTTTAGATTTCAATGCTACAGATATTAATTTAGTAAAATGGATACTTTTATGATTAAATTAATGCATGGATATTAAAATGACGGGTCATGATTTGATAAAATTGGATGATTCATGTAAATGAAATATTCCTAACATTTTTCTTGCTTTAAATTTCCTAAATTTATATTAATATATTTTTTATTTTTAATGATTACAAGGGTGATTTTTCCAAATCATGAGAACCATTACTGAGAAGAATTCTAGACCAAGTAATTCTTATTTATTCCAGAAAGAATTTCATGAGTAATCTTGGGAAATTCTACCATGTAGAACATCCATTAGATCTTTAAAAATCATTGACTATGATAAAACACATTTAAAATGATTGATTCATATTTTTAAAAAACCCTATCCTTTACAAAAAACATTTACATTAATCCATTTGTAGCCCATAGAGACCATGAATGAACTTATTAGTAATGTGCCACATTTCAAAACATTTTTATCCACTCATACCATTATGTTAGTATTTTCAATGATATTTTATAATTGATGCATCGGGATGAAGGGTGTCCTGATGGAAGGGATGCGAAATGATGTAAGGAAAAAGAGTTGGTGTGCAAATTTTTATTGTTGATAAAGGTTTATAATACATTAATTGTACATTAAAATTATCTCTTCCTAAAAAAATGAATATCTGGTATTGGTTGTGTAATGTTCTAATTCGAGTTCCACATACTGGTGCATCGAGCCAGACAATTAAGAGACCTCATGAGTGCCCCCCATATACTAGTGGATGCCAAATAGAATAAAGGGCCTAATATATGTAACATGGGGTGACTACACCCTATTTATCAAAATAATCACATCAATGAAAATAACGTTGAAATTACAAAGGACAATAATAAAAAAAATACAATAATATAGTAAACAGATAAAACTACTATTACATGATGAACCAAAATTTAGAAAAAATATCCATAACTAAATAATATATATTTTAGGCCAGATAATTGTCAAGTGTAACAATAAAAACCCAACATGAAGACACAAAAAACTCCACTAAGAGGGTCTCTAAACCAAGTATAGGTCACTCACCCATGCTCTGTTCCATGTGATCCATCTATGATAGTAATCTTTATCTTCTCATATCATGCAAACATGAATTATTTTTGGGTACTAATCAGATAGCCTGAGTAGGGATAGTGTATAACTCAATATTACATCAGTAATGGATTCTAAAGAAATATATAGTCAATAATAGTTTATGTAGTCTTATAAAGAATAATATAATATGATTAAAGTATAAAGTTATCACACTTTTTAAATATTTAATTATCTATATAATTTCCTAGGTTCACAAAGACACCCAACCAATCAATAAAATCTTTGCCCAATGCTAGGGTTTAATCCAACCCCAAGAAATATCACATATCACATCGATATACATAATTCATTATCACATGGTTTTCCAATATCCATTTTATTTCAATTAATATCATGTATTATTGGATTAATCATCCAATTCCAAAATTACGGGCCTTGAATGCCATTTCTAGGGCCTCATGTGTATTTTAATCACTAGTTAGTGTCCCAGATACTATTTATAAAATAATCACACAAGTTGGATTTTAAATCATCATTCCACATAGCACCCTCATTAATAATCGATAACTCACGTGTGATTTTGAAGCATTAGTCTATATCCCACACTCACTTTCAAAAGCATGAATTTGGACCTAGAATGAAATTTCTTGGACACCATGTGTATTTGAAGCACCAGTCCATGTCCAACAACTTTTAATTAAACAATCATATAAAATATCACACATTTCACATTTAACCTTATTAATAAACATTAAACTTATTATCAACATTTCAAAACATGGTTTACCATTTTTATATTTTTTATATTCATTACTCATTAGTTTAATCACAATGAATAATATGAGAAATTATTCATTAAACAATATATTATCATTTATTTAGATAACATATTAACCCTCAAGGTTAATCCATATGTCTCTTTATTCCAATTATCAATAACCTCCACATATCAAATATTAACCAAGTACACAATCCCATTTTATTTAACATTTAAAATATCCCATCATTTCCATAATCACATTATTCTATTAATTAATTAACCAATTTATAAATCCAATTCCACAAATTTACAATTTATCCAAATTCAACCCATTCAATAATTATATGGAAATTCAATTTAATCAAATTAAATTCTTGATGGAATTTCCCAGACATATAAATTGATATTGTATCATTACCTACATATAATTAAATTAGGACTATTAGAATGACAATTTAGACCATCTACCACAATATTTTTGATGAGAATTCATCAACAGAATCCCTAATTGAAGTGTACTGATCAAGAACTAGAAAAATATCGAGATTTGAAAACAAAAACATGAAGAAATAATAGAAAAATAATCACAAAATAATACATAGGTGCAATCCATCTCTAATAGAAGAAAAAATATCAATAAAAGATGATAATGATATGAGAGAGATGGAGGAATCCAATCAAGATGAGAATACCTTACTAGGAGAGGTATAGATTCATTAATCCATTCATCGATTCATCATGAACCGAGTTCAAAATCACTTGGAATCAATTTATAAGCCTTTAAAATTGAGAGGACTGAGTTAGGGTTGAGTTGGGTAAAATTAGGGTGATGGACAGGTGTTTGTGAATTTCAAAACTAATTTTTAGGGTAAATAACTCCACACACATGACTTCCTAGGAATGGGATAAGGGTTTTTATAAATGTAAATGTTAACCACATGCCTCTCTTATAGGGTGGTATGGTTACTCCAATGATAGAAAATGGCTTGAAAAACCGTGCACCAACCATGAAATCACTATTTGTCTAGGGAGGAATGATTTTTTGGGGGTAGGTAACATAGTTTCTGAAAATTGTACACCAACTGTGCAATGTCCAAAACCCCTAAAAATAAATCACTATTTCACCCAAACACAACCAATAACTGTCTCAAAAAATAACAACCAAAACAATTAAAAAATACATGAAAATTTGGTCAAGAAATATTAAGAAAGAGAATAGGATCCTATAATCTCCCCACCTTATTACATCTAAACCTTGAGTTATAATCCCCAGCATCACTAAGATTTAGAGGAAAAAATATCAGGCCACTAAGCCAGCATATCCGCTTCCCGTATCCACGTTTCCCTATGAAGAATCACATGTTTCCTCCATATTAGAATTATAAACACTATTTTTTCCTAAAACATATTCTCACTATGATCCAACACATGTATCATATTATCCTTAGTGGAATCATTAGTCTCAATCTTAATACCATCTACATCGATCACATGATAGGGGCCGAGGTGATACCATCAAATATGTCTATATAAAAAATGTCATGCATAACACTAAACCTCTATGGAAGTGATAATATACACCCCACTATCCCAATTCTCTCCACAAATTCAAAGGGTCCAAGAAACCTAGGTGCCAACATGCCCAGATTCTGAGTGATATGGTCACCCAATCTAGTCTAAACTCAATGAAAAACGTGATAACACTCTATAAAATTTTGGGGAATTCAATTTCTATCAGTATAAAAACTATGTCAACTCTGATCCATAGTTATGTGCTTCTAAATCATCTGAATTTACTCCAATTTCTCAAGCATGTGACTTATTCCAATCAAATATAACTCACATACATCCTTCCAAATTAGAATTGTACATCAAGGGTTAACATAAATAAACTCTTACAGTTCCATTTGATTAGTTTCTTTATAAATTTTGTTACAGAAAAACTCCACCAATGTTAGGTTCTTATTCTAAGAGATACTAAATTATAGGACTCACATTCAATGAATATCCATAAGAACCTATATAGTAAATTATGAATGACCATCTATCTATGATGGTAATACCGTATTCAATAAAACCTAGGTACCAAGAACCTTCCTCATGACTTTCCAAAAGGATGTAGTAAAATGTGAGTCACCGTCCGAAATAATACTTTATGGGACCCAATATATACGAATTATCCCTTGAATGAACATTTCTCACAATTAATCCACTAAGAATATATGTCCGATAAGAAATAAATTCACTTCATTCATTAATCGATATATAGTCACCCAGTTAATGCCATTCTTTTTGGACTTCCTTGGAAATCCCACCACAAATTCGATGGTAACATTGTCCCACTTCTATTATATAGTGGGATATGGCTGTATTTGACCCATTGGTCCTTGATGATCATCCTTCACCTATTTATAGGTGTACCATCATATCAATAACCATGAAATATCATTTTTCATCTTCGATAACCAATATTATCTACATAGGTCATCATACATATTTTTCAAAACTGGATGTACCGCCCACTTTGAGGAATGAAATTCATGTATCACCTCCTCCTGCATACTCATAGGCACAAGAACACAATTTATAACATATATGATATCGTCCACAACCCTGGTCCAATATAATGGTGTCTCCTCAAATTCAAGGCTTTCCCTCATGGACATACGTTCATAATCGTCATAATTCCTCTCAATGATCTCACTCAAAATAGTATACTCCACTATAACTAACATAATATTAATATTCTCATGACCCTCTTGATTTACTACATTCATTTCAGATAGTAAATTCTACATATTCCACACAGATATATAATTCTAAATTTTTTAGTTTGTGTTTTTCTTATCAGTGAATCATCGTCACATTTTCACTTCATGGGTGTACATTCATTCTCTAAATCAAATGACTGAATATACTCAAACCATATATTCTACCTGATATACAAATATCGTTGCTAAAAAATATAATTTATTATATTTTGATCGACACACATATAATTTTTTAACAAATAGATAATTCATCAAACACTTTTGAGGACAACCCACTACTACTAAATCGAGTTCATGTGTAGGGTAGTTCTGTTCATGTGGCATCAGCAATCATGACCCATATTCCACAACTCAATCTCTCTGCATAAACATAGCTCCATGCCTATTCCTAGAGGCTTCTATTAACACCGTATACTCCTCAATCATCTTGAGTATGATCAGTATTATTTCCATTTGAATTCATTTCATCAACTACTAAATGGAATTTTCACATTATCTTGAAAAATCAATATTAAATCCCTTCTTGGTAAGTTTCATAATTGGTGGATCCAAGAGGTAAAATTCCAAGATGAACTTCCAATAATTTCTCTCCAGGATTGGAGAACATTGGATTTCAAGGATATTCTTGGGCTTGTCTGAAGAAAAAACTTATTGAGTTGATGTGGGAAAGGAAGATGCGAGGATCAGGCTATTTATGACCCCCGCAATCTTTATTAGAGAGAAAAAAGACATAGTAGACAAGGGAGGGGAGGGGTCAAATGACCCACACCCAAAAAACCTTTACAAACACACATCCAAGAACCAAAAAAAAGGAAAACCAAAAGCACACAAAACCATAAAAAGAAAAAACTGAAATGTCCCCATTATCATCACATAGCCAATCAACAACCAGCTTCCATCAGCATGAAAACCATCAGCAGCAAATTCAACAACCCAGCTTCGCATAACCTTTCCATCTCACATAAAAACAATATCCATCACCAAGAACCAGCAAATTTTATCACATCCCATCTAAGAAGAAGCCAACACCCAGTAACATAAGAACCAGAAGCCATCACCTACTATCTGCAATGATTCACGAACAAACCATCTACATCACAGAAGTCCAAAGTCCAACACAATAGCCAAAATTAAACACAGCATAGAGAGCCCACCATCACCATACAATGCTCCATCCCCCACAGTAGATCCATCATCCAGCACAAGAAACATCTCACAACCAAGCCATCCATACACAGACCTAAAAGGACCACTTTGGTACTCTAGAAAACCATAGACTGACAGATTACCCCAATCGCAGCACACCTTAATCCATACCGCATCAACAGTATGAAGCAAAAACAAAGCCGAGGAACCAAGAAAACAGACTTGCATCTTCAGAACACATTGTTGACCGGAAAATCAGAGAGCCCACACCATGCCGATGAAAATCCTTAAAAAATAAGCATCCTCCATTGAAAAAAATAGGCACCAAAATACTCAAAACCTCAAATCTGCAAGCATCCAAAAGTAGACACCGTAGAATCCATATACCCATAAAGATGCCACCAATGATGACCAAACTCCCACCGTCGATGAGCCCCTGTCTACCAATGAGCCCCTCACCACCCTCAACCGGGCCACTGCAACCATTTTCGATGAGGTCCTTGACCCCATTGACTGATCTTAGATCACTTTCGAACTACAATATTGACCTTAATCCACAAATGAAGACTAGCGTCAACCAAAGCTCGAAACACGATCATGATCCTCACAAGGATCTGAAACCGGAACCACAAACAGAACCATTCGGGGAAGTCGAGGCCACCAGAGCACCATAACCACCACCATAGTGGGACTGAAGAGCACATCCTGTCACCAATAATGAGAAAGAAAGGATAGTCCGAAGCCATGAAGAGAATCCATGGGATAACCTGGGAGATACGTGGGTTGAGGGAGAGAGCCAAGGGAGAGTTCCACCATCCATATTAGGGTTCCTGAGTTGATGTGGCCGAATAAATATACCAGATCGATCTAGAATTAGAACATAGATATATTGGTGTATAAATGGGATCCCTAGGTGTACTCTTGATGATGTTAAGATATTGGGAATGATCCATGTGAGTCATTTAGAAATCCATGATTTAATACAAAAATAATTCCATAAACTAATCTAGGTATGGAGGTATGGTTTGGTTCAGCGAGACCATAAACACTATTGGTGCGTTATTCCGCCCGAACGACATCATTGCAAGCTCATAAAGGCCAGTCGTACTTCAATAAGTATTCTATGGTATATTAAATGGTCCAAATAATACATGATGATATCAAAATATCAAGTCCATTTTATAAAAAAAGATCATACAAACTGGTCAAATTGATCATTTATATTTGGAAGAGGATAGTGGTTCTTCATTGTTTTTTAGTTCAACATTTGATAATCATAACACAAGCCCAATGTCCAATCATCCTTCATTTCAAAAAATACTAGAGAAACCAAAAGTGATTTAATCTTATGGATAAACATATTATCTATCAACTATTATAGTTAAGTCATAAGATCTTCAAACTATTTCAGCTCTATTTTGTTTGGTTGAATAGAAACTGTCACAAACCTCGACAAAAGATCAATCATAAATTCCACATATCTTTCTAGTGGTAACACTAGTAAGTCATCAGGAAAAAAATGATTGAACCTATACACTATGGGTGTAAATACATCAATATATACACTCCCATAATATAGTAATAGTCTATAAACATGGCTGGTGAGCTCCCCCTATTGCTAATGAACTGGCCTTGCACAACCCACCTAGATAACCCGCTCTCCATGGTGAATATAATTATAATAATTATTAGACATAATATTCACTCTCATGTGGTAACAATATATTTGGGCTTAGTACACCACTAACCCATCCATAGCCATTATTAGGTTAATTCCCCAAATATCTAGAATGTACAGCTACCAAAAGGAATGATACTCCCCAAACTTGAGAGAACACCCTTTGCATAAACTGATGTCTCCCAACCATACTCCAAAAGGTTGAACAATCATCCAAACCCAATAATAAACTATAATTATATGCTCAAAACATTAACAAGTGAGGGAGATATAATGGAATGAGTGGAATCTATATCAAATAAATCACTTGAAAGGGTAGAAGCTATATGAATTGTACCTCTAACGATCATCAATCTTACCTCACCATCCACAATTGTAGGATGAACTGCATGAAACTATCATGCCCCTCTTCCATGTGATGTAGTCTGAGTCACCAGAGCTAAACCAATCTTTTAATATGGGAATTATTACCTAGAAGTACCACATCCACTTTACATAGTAGAACTATAACTGCCAAACTGGTATGGTGTAGAAGAACCAATTGCCATACTCTTGTTTTTCCTAGCTACCCCATAACTTCCCATATATCTTGGGTTCATTTAGATCGATTGTGGATGTCTCATTATACCATAGGCATAGAACTCTAACTATAGTTGGGTATAATGTCTGTTGATGTGACCCGACCAACCGCACTGGTGACAGGCCACTCGGGTAAGGTCTTATGTGACAAACCCTTCCACAGAGCCGTTATTGTTTCAATTACCCTAGATGGTATTCTCAAAGCGATTCTTAAAAATCTCATAAGACAAAACTATTGATCATCCAGAAGAAACCACCTATGCTCCACTAGAAGCCTCCTCCAATATCCCATCATAAATTAGATCCTAATTCCCCACATATGAAAACATCTTCATCCTATACATTTCCACCCATGGAATAATATCAATTTTATGTCAATCATGAAACAATTTTTCAAATTTATCCACCTCCCATTCAAATTCTGGTGAAAATAATTATAAATATATAAATTTTCTTTAATAGTCAGTTATAATAATTCTCCCTAAATTTATCCACATAAAATTTTCTTCCCTATGCTTTATGGGGTCTCTAGGAAAATGTGCTCCACAATCTTCCCTTGGAGGTCCATTTATAAAATATTTCCTAGCGATCCATCCTATTTCTAGATTTCCCAAAAATGTCTCACATGACCACAAAGAATATATGTTTCTATTTTGACTCTTTTAATAGAATGTGACTCTATTTGTTCAAAAATCTTATAGATAGACTCAATCTAGAACTCAGTAGCCTCATGTTGACCCCCTCTGGTACAAGTCAGTGGATTCTTCAACTGAATCTCCCACGTCATGTTACAAATACTCATCATAACCCTACCTATGTATCTTTCCATAAACTGCATGAAATCACCAGTGCTCTCACAAAACCGGTCTACGACTTCCTCACGCGACATTATTGGAGCCCCAGGTTCCACTACTAGAAAATCAACTCCCACCAAGGTCTCATGTCATCCACTTCAAAATCATATTCATGGAGTCATATATTGTTAATTACAAACACATTTATTAGGACACCTTACAATACTTTACAAAATTTAACAAGCGGGGTTCAAATAAATGCACAACAAGTTATTCCCCAAACCCCACCACATGATCAATACAGGGGAAATATCTCTTCCCTTAATAATCCAACATCAAGTCCATGACTAATAAAGGATAAACACATTATCATTTTATAATTTCTCATTAGAAAAAATTTTCCTCTTTTTTTCATCTTTCTACAATTTTCAACTCATATTAAGATCCTTTATCAGTTTAAATACACAATAAAAGAAAAACATTTCATAACCAACAAATTACCCAAAAGACTCTTTTTCACATGTGAGCCTAAAATGATTCAAGTCACTATAAATACTATGTGCCCAAAATGATTCATGACTACTCAAATCTCATTCCATACTTTTCCATGCGAAAAATCCAAAAAAAATATCAGAAAGAAATAGTATCAAACAACATGTGCATCACCCAAGGTTATATAACATCCAATATAATTAAAAACACCAAAAACAAAAATCCAACCATGGGTACTTGGGTTTTACCCCATAAATGGGTTGGATACACCCATATTAAAGCTAATGTCTATGTCTTAAATCTTCATAGTCTCTTATCAACATTTTTAAATTAGTAATAAAAATCAAATAAAAACTGCTTTGAGAACATGTTGTAACATCCCGACATGGGTGCCACATATCGGTGCATTGACAATGGTGGTCCCATGACCTCATGAATGTATACCCATATTCTATAGTCTTAAAACTAGTAATACTGGTCTAATATATATATATATATAACATGGGGATATTATATCCTCTTTTTCAAAGAATCACAATTGGGGAAATTACCAAGAAATAACCAAATATAATAACCAACAACATGAACAACACAATAACTTGAACAAACTAGTATCACATGATTATCCAAAAATAAATAAAATATCCATAACAAAATAGTATATATGTAATTCCATAAAATTTCCATGTTACAAAATGAAAACCCACAATAAAGACACTCACAACTCCCCTAAATGTGTCCCAAAAAAATCATGGTTCCCTCATCCATTCTCCATCCAAACTCAACAATATAACACATGGATCTTTCCCTTATCCATTCACAAGAACATGAAGTCCATTCAGGTACAGAACATGAAGCCTAATAATGGTGAGAGTACATATTAGTATGACACCACCAATAGTTTCTATAACAATATCGAATATATAATAGTGTATGCAGTTTGATAAATAATAAGGAACAATACATAAAGTAAACTGTTATTGTATTTTTTTATACATTAATTGAACATATAATTTCTCAAGTTCATGAAGACACTAAACCCATTAATACAAGGTTAAGCCCATACCAGAGTCTGAACAATCCTCATGGGATATCATATATTAATTATATAATCTCAATTCATTATGACATGGTTTTTTATTATCAATTTAATTTCAATTCATATTATGTAAAATTTTAAGCATCATCTAATGCCAAAATGTTTGGCCTAGAATGGCATGAATAGGTTCCATTGGTTATTCAAAGTATCAGTATGTGTTTTAAAACCCATTTATCTAACTATCACACAAGTGGTAATTTTATGCATCAGTATCTGTCCCACACTCATCATCAATCAATCACACAATTGGTGTTTTGAAGAATGACTCTAGGTCCCAAACTCATTATCACATTTCAAAAAATTAGCCCATAATTATATTTATAGGACCTCGTGTTTATTTTAAGAATCTGTTCATGTCCCAAAACCAATTAATCAAATAATCAAAAAATATATCACAAATTCCAAATTTAACCAGTTTAATTAACAATAACATTCTGATCAACATTTTGAAACATAGTATACCATTTTTAAGTTCATTTTACTAATTTGTAATTACATTAATCATAACTGATTAATTTAATAATAAGACCAAAGATAAAATCTAGGAAGAGGCATAGCTATGGGTTACTGTAGTAGCACTATATTTGGTACTATAGTAGTTACAGTAGAAGTTACTGCTTGGTACTTTAGCATCCATAACTATTCACCAACAGGCCACTAGTTTGGTCCTAGAATCCTTCATGGACATTGATCCACCAAAAAATTGGGGAATTTTATTCTTTTGGGCAAACTTAAGTCATTTGGTCCACCTCATGGCCTTCGGGCCACCTCAAGGCCGCTGGGCCACATGATGTTCAACCCCAAACTGGACAAATTATACTAGGAACAGGCTCTTGATAATGATTCTGAGTAGGATAATTGACTAGAGTAGAGATATCATATTCGGAAGAATTAAAGGGTCTAGAAATTGACATAGGTACTATGACTATGCATCTCTCAATCAAGAATCTATCCAAATAACCATTTAATGATGGAGAGATGATCATGATGAAGTTGCTGGGGAGGGGTGGATCCATGTAGTCGTAGATTGGGATTAATTCATCTAAGTCCTTCAGGTCGTGTAATTTAACAAATCCTATGGGAAATTTAAGGGTTCCTCTTCTACCCTTAAAAGGGGGATTATCAAAAAATGGATAAAAATTGAAGGCCTTAATGTCTTTCATGTAGACATTACACAAAAAATCTTAGGCAGAAGCCACCCATCACTTTATTATAATTATCAATTACTTCACTATCTCAATGATTAACAAAAAAACACAATTTAATTAACAAAATATATAATTATAATATCAAATTTTTTCAATAATCAAATAATCCCATCTAATAATTAGCCAATTAATTAACCCAGTTCCATCAATTTATAATTTCCCCAAAAGTAACCCATTCATTTATCACATGAAAAAATCAATTTAGTAAACATAAATTTAAGGTGAAAGTTCCCAAAAATTTGAATTCAAATTTCACAATTAAATACACCTAATTAATTATGGACTATGTGAATTGCAATTTAGACAACCTAACTTTTGATCATTGACTAGTGTTCACCAACAAAAATCCAAATTGAATCTGAATGAACAAGAACACGATTATGAACATCATCTAAAAAATAATAGAATCAAGATCAAATAGATAAATTTCCAAGAAAATAAAGATTTAAACCATCTCTAATAGAGTATAATATTTATCCAAAATATGATAAAGATATATGAGAGAGGAAGGAAACCAATCGGGATGAGAATCTCTTAGTTGGAGAGGTGCATATTCATCAATCTTATATTCGATTCGTCAAGAAATAAGATTAAAAGTCCATTGAATATATCCGTAAGCCTTATAAAAACATTAATTTTTTAGTGATTAGTTTGGTAGAATTATGGGGAAGGATGGGGGGTTTGGTAATATTAAAACTAATTTTTGTGGAAAATAAATTTCCATGCACAATTTTTTTTTGTAGGGGTGAAAATTTTGGAAAAATATGTGACCTAACTATACAACTCCCCTATGGGGGGTGAATAATTACACCTAATAGAGCACATGGTGTGAAAACAATATTCACCAACCATGAAATCCCTCTCTACTTTGTGTTGCGTATGTTTCTAGTGTAGTGTGCGTGGTTTGTGCAAACCATGATCCAACTATTCACTAGCCAAAACCACTAAAAAATTTCAAAATTACACACAATGATACCCCATACATGTATCATGAGATGTATAACCAAAAAGGGGAAATAATTCCTGATAACGAGCTTGATACATCCCTAGAAAAGGCTACAATAATTCAAGTTGTGAGTTAGAATAATAAAAAATCACCATCACTGGACCTATGAATTATATCATATGTTATTAGGTGGTGGATGTAATTTTTATTCAATTAATTACTTATTAAAATGAATTAAATGAAAAAAAGTACTTAATAAATTATCTATTCATTGATAAAAAATTCATAATGGTGCAAAAATCATTCGTTATGCTTTATTTTGATCATAACCTTACATTGACTATGAGAAGTGGGATATGTTAAATTTTAAGGGGATAATGGAATTAAACATTTAATTTTTATATCATGAAATTAAATTAATAGATAAAACTCATACTTGAGACTTATTTTTTGTACACCAATTCCTAAAAACCATACAACATAGAGTCATTTGGAACTTTATTGAATGTACTGTTTATTTTATGTGAATTTTTTCTTCAAAAAGTGGATAAAGTATTTCCTTCTTGAGATTATGAATAAGGATCATGTATTCATGACATAAAAATAACTATCCTTGTATTAATATCATATTAGATGAGTGAAAATATTTAAAATAGAGGTGGATCATGATTTGGAATGTCTAATAATAAGTAATTGAGTAACAGGAATTAATGAAACGATAAGACCAATTATTTTTCAAAAGGGGAAAAATAAAATTCATAATATTTTTCAAAGTTGAGAATGTAAATTTATATTTTATTTTAATATTTGAAATTTTTATTTGAAATTGAAAATATCTTGACTTTATAACTTTTAAATAATAATAATGACAACATTGGTGCCATCAGATTTTCAATGATGAGATTAAATTCTTTAGAACATGAATGGTTTATGTATGGGGGTTTATGACACATTGATACCTTCAGGAACATTTTAATCAATATTCAATATTTTTAAATGAATTTCAATGTAAAATAACATGTAATTCATTGTTGTATTAATAAGTGGATTTTTAATGAATGAATAATTATGATTGATTTAATTTGTTTAAATGGTGATGTTATTTAACTGTAGAAATATTTTTGGACATGAGAATGTGGTATTTGAATATCTGTTAAGTGATATACATGGTGTTCCATATTTTTCAGGTATCAAAAAATAATGCCAAGGCTGGCCAGCCCTCAACTAATAGAAGCCATCAGCCTAGCCATCCCATAAGGCGATAAAAGGATTGGATGACCACTAAAAAGGCCATCCTAATCGCAAATAGGAGGCGACTATATGGGGGAATCAAGGACTTGTAACACAAGGACCATGAATATTTAATACTATAAGAGCATAGTGGGCCTGAACACCTACATGTGCCATGCCTGTTCATTTTAAGATCCCACAATGGAGAAGAATTCTTAGCTGATTATTGAGGAATATTTATTAAAAATCAGAATTCATTAAGCTCTATATTTTTATTTGGAACAAATTGTTTTGAGTTAATATTTATACTTTAAATATCCATTTCACCATTCTCAAAAAAACCATTCCCCCAGTCTCTAGCGCATCTCTTCCACATATTTTCATCATTCATTGATACATCCACATGAAGCTACATTTCCACCACAACCCACAGTATAAATTGATCCATCTCCAATGAATAAAGATCAAGACCACATCATAACACTACCAAACCCTCACACAACTCTATAAATATCAAATTAAAGTTCATATGACCACTTCAAAAGTAAGATTGAAAAGGCTTCCTTAATGAACACCACTGAAATCCTTTGTCACTACCACATCTTCCATGAACCCCATACATAACCTAATGTTGATGCTTCAATTTTTTCAATATACCCATGGTAACATTCTTGTATTTAAACACTCAATCACCTCAAAACAATGGGTGTTTCTATGTTCATCACTACTAGGTCACACACTTGATCTTGTGATTTAGATATTTAAAATTTTAAATGAACATCCCTAATGATTTGAGAATAAAATGATTCTCCTTATCTAACCTATAAAAGATGACATACATTACCTAAAATGGGGGAGTTTGACACCTAGAGGGAACCCACCATGATGGATAGGGACAATCAACCATAAGATTAATGATGCTCCCATTTTTAGCATCTTTTTCTACATTAATTTATTTTTTTAGTAGTTTATAAATAATTTAATATTTAGATTTAATTTATATTTTTTTATGAATAAAAATTCATGCATTATTTTTCTAATTTGGTTCCACCCATCAAACACTTCTTCTCTTCTTCTTATTCTTCTTTAATTTTCTTCAATTTAAATTTATTATTCCCTCTCATTTTTTACTTTTTTTTATGTTTTCTTATTTTGTCTTTTATTTTTTTCAATTTTATTCCATATAATTCTATCTATATCCTATTTTTTATTTTTATTATCCTACCTTTTTAAACCATTATTACCTTTTACCATAGTAATGGGAGGATTACCTGAGGCTTGCCCTGGGGGAGGTTAAGGTGTTCTTGAGTTTGTTCTTAAAATTTATTTTTTATTTTTGGTAGATATGAGAGGAATGAATGTGTGTGTATATTGTTCCCATGACATAAAAATCAAATAAATTTCCTTTATTATTTTAAAATTCTTTCCCCTATCTATTTGATTTACTCTTCAAGCACTAGATTCTATCTAATCAAGGAATGAAAAAACCTTTGATGGGGATGCATCCTAGAAGTTGGAACAACCTCGACCAAGTTGTGGCATTAAACTTGATTACATGAGGATGTGGAATTTATATTTCTTAATGAATTCACGATTTTAAAATTTCTGAACAAAAGAATATTAATTCATCATGATATTTTATGATTGGTTTTTCCAAACTAAAATTAAATAAATAAAGGAGAATAATTACATAACAAAAAACCAAACTCCGAACTAAGTTAATTATTCCTAATCTCATTGTGTATGGAGTTTCATATTTTAAAAAATTTAAATTATCATTTTACTGGCCATTTAAATATTTTAAAATGTAATTAAAATATGATTCATTTATCAGTGTCTTCATAAACTAATAAATATAACAAAACAAGTATTTTTAGTGAATATGAATAAGGGTGTGAAAAAAATATGAATCTATTCATGTGATATGACCATGTTCATCCTCTATGATGAATTTGAGAATTAAATTTACTTTTTCCAAACTCTATGATAGGTGTGAGTAAATAATCCATCCCTTAACCCATGAAATACCTTATTAAGAATCAAAAAATATTAAATAGTGCATTCAATTATTTTATCCATAATCATATTATAGTAAATCCATACATTGTTATAGTTACCACACAATTAATTAACTCTAATTAAAAAAATGAGATTAAATATCCTAATCAATGAGTTATTTCAATTATATATTCTTTTAGTTATTATTATACATCGGATCAAACAATAGTATGACCACGACAAACACCCTAAATAAATAAAAAATTCATAGAAAATAATTAAACTAAACCTACACTAACACAACATTGTAAATACACTTATCTAGTTAGGTAACAATACTGAAACCCCAGTCCCTATGTTTTATTAAATGAAATCTTATATATCCCTTATTACTTATGAAAATCCATAGCCAACTTACTAGGAATGAAATAAAGGATCAAATCTATCAAACCCTAAATCATCCCTAAACTATTCAATTAAAAAATATCTTACAAAACAAGATAGACATGATAAACCTCAATGATAACCAAACTCTATAATCATTTTATAAAATTACATTGAAAAATTATCTATATTAAATCCATGTCACCTATATGTTGGTAATTATACTTCCAAGGGTCTTAATCATATAATTTTAATTTCATATTTACATTATCATTCATATTCCCATTAACCACGTATATTGTAGAATAGATATTAATATAAATGTATTATCATTTTAAAAAACAATAGAAAACATATAAAACATAAATTAATAAGTGTATATTTAATTTAATCACCTTATCACATTAAATTAATATAAAGGATCAAATTTTATGCTATAAGCGTAAGAATTTTATTGAAATAAATTGAAAAGTTTCATGGAACCATTATAGACTCATATTTATTATGTAGTTAAATGAAATATTGGATTTATCTAAAGAAATTATATGTAGTCTATATAAAGTAGAAAGAGGAAACAAACAATAACCATTTCCTTGGATGAAACCAATAATACCTTGGTGGAAAGGAGGGAGAATTGTACATATGTAATGAAATAATTTAATAACACGTCCCCAGACGAAACTAAATTCAACATGCTAGATGTACGAGTTAGATATTGAAATACATAAAAAAAATGTAACCCTTTCCATTGAAAAATCATCCCCACAATTCCGAATTAGTGTCAAAAAATTTATAATCTAATGGACTTTTTTGGATGTTTGATTAAAAAATATTTTTATGTGATGCCAGTAGTCAGAAATTATATTGTTTGTGGGGGTGTGTTTTAATTGAAATGTATGATGAATGAATCAATAATTCATTTTATGGGGGATAAAATTTATAGGAGAATAATAATAAGACCAATCATTATATTTTAGAATATAATAATTTATGGGTTCTATGTTCCCCAAGGGTACCTCATAATTGTCTAAAACAAATCATGAATCATTTAAATAAATAATATGTGATAATTATAATATATTTCCCCAATTAAGGAATCAAAAAATCCACATAAAATAAACTTATCCTAATTACAATTGATTCCATGAGAAACAACATCAGTCCTATAGAAAATTCCATGATAAAATTGACAATAATTCTCTAGAACAATGCACTAACACTGATACTATGACACTTGAATATTATATTAAATGTAAAAAATTAAAAAAGAAGTTAAATACACATTAAATATAAGGAGGATTAATACCATGAATAAAGACAGTTAAGTTTATTTAATGTATTAAAAAATAATTTAGAAAGAGTTATTGGAACCATACAAGGATTGATAGAAATGAAAAGTTTCAATCTACGAAGAATGGTAAAACCATGTTTATAGTGAAATAGGACCAAACTCCATCCTTTAATGGTGGATTCCAACACCACCAAAATAACCATGTTCAATGATTGAAATGAAATTTCAGGCCTATGAAATGTCTAATAACTACATCATCAGTTGATTTATCACCAATTTAATAAATTATTCCAATATACACCAAAATATATTGGTACAAAACAATGTTGTAGCACCCTATACAATGAATCTAGAAGGAGACTCACCATGGCATGGAGTGATTTCGATTATTATTTTTTACAATACACAACTGATACCTTGGTGTAGGGAAACCATACTTATAGTTCCAACCACTTCCCATTTTAGTAGCACTATAACAACCAATATGACTATTTAACTCTCCCAATTTCCCACATTGAAACTATCTAAGGGCTATGCCCACAAAAAAGATGTTTCTCCACTCCTTGTTTCACATTGAGAAATATCTAAGAAACCATATATAACGTAGCCAACAACATAGTGTGGAACACATCTCTCTTTACAATACTTCAAAACCCCAAATATCATTTGAATTAAAATGTATTCTTTGGAGTCAATGTTTGATATGGGAAAGAAAAAAAAACCTAGAGCCGAAAATCCATACTGGTCTACACTATATCCAATAGCATGTGGTTTTATACCCCATAGATTCAAAAATCATCTCTATTATTTTAAAACAATTATTAATTCCTTAATTTTATCTCTAAATATTTATAAACCAAGAGGATGGATTTTGAAATATTGGGACCACACATCAAAATAAAAAATCTGATCACTAAATTTTAGGATATTTTGGATGAAGAATCATTAAACTGATTATGATTACCAATTAATATTCAAAATAATTCATGAATAATATTTTTTATAATGATTCCGTGGAATACACATAAAAATATTAGATTTTTTATGATGATATATACAAGTTAAAGTAATAGGATAAATCAATATATGGGTCTAAAAATTTATATACGACATAAGAGACATACAATTTTATTATAGAGAAAGTAATATAATAATTTTTAATCAATTGATCTAAAAGTAATCAACTATATATACACATGGAAAATTATTTCAATTATTATACAAATTTAAATTTGAATGAAACGTAAATAAATCAATGATAATATATACTATTAATTTAATTTGTGTTTCAAAATTTAATATATATTAATATTTTTATAATATTTTTTTAAAAAAATGGGATTAACTAATTTTTTTGCATGACATTTTCTATAGGTGGAAACAAATTATTTGTTATTTTGGGGGAAAGTTCAGGAGATGAGGACAAAGCGTTTTATTTTAATGTTTTTTGATAGATTTGGTTTTAACACTTTGTTTTACCTTCATTAACTTAAATGTCAATGTAACTAGATGAAATAATTTAAATCATACATCATAGAACACTCAAAAAACCCAAAATTATTTTTATGGAGACAGCTAGGGGATGTTTCATATATTACAAGGAATTGAAAATAAATTATTCTATTTATTATTTTTATTTTGTATTAAATTTTTTAATTAAATAATTTATTATAAAATCATGAAAATAATTTTAGAATATATATATATATTAACTATTAAATAACATTAAACTATTAAATATCATAACTCTATAGAAACTATGATGGGCCAATAATTAGCCTTTGATCCTACCAATTATTATCAATTCTATCAAATTAGAATAAGTAATATTTAATTGATGAAATTATTGATTGAATGTTAATGGTTAAAAATACCAATTTCAACCATGATAACAATACTTTATAAAGAAAAATTATTGTAATTATTCAAACAAATGTGGCTTATTTTTTATTTATTATAACATTCCTTGTATAAAACATTGTAAATTTTCAAATAAATATTAGTTCATTTGTGTAAAATAATAATTAATTTAATTATATATTTTTTTGTTTTAATTTATTAATTAGTGTTTTCTTGTTCTTAAATATCTATAAATTTTCATGAAATTTATTCCAGAAATCATAATAATGTGATAAAACACCATTACAATAATTATAATTTGAATCATGATACTATCTAAATTGATGAAGGGGATAATGATACAAATAAGAATATAAAAGTTACAAAAAAATTTATAACATTATCACTATAGAATATTTATTATTTAACCAAATGAATAAATAAATACCATTTATTGATTATGATAAAGTGACATGGAATCATGACATAATTAAAAGAAACTATTTAATTTTATAAAAATAATTACCCCTATATAATCATTGAAATTGAATGAAATTAAATTTAGATTTGAATTTTAGGAATACATTTTTTACCCAAGTTAGTGTTATCTATAAATTAATAATGCTAAAAAATATAATTAAAGGGAATAAAAATTTAATAAATAATTATATTGTTAGGTAATTTAATTCTTTTGATTATATGTGTAAAATTTTTATAATATTCAATAGGACATATATTTAGACCGGTGAGTTATTATTAATTCCCAAAGGATCCTCAGGTGGGAGGGGGGGTTTAATGTAGGTGATATTAAATATAAACTCTTTACATTGAAATAATCATCCATAATCAAATATTGCACCCATTTTTTAGGGAAAAAATTCAATTGATCTTCCCCTTAATTTCACACACACAAAATAAGAAATAAAAATTAAAAAATTAATGTACTAGAATATAAGGATTTTTACATGGATTTCTTGGACAAGGATACATCAATGGAGAAATCATATGTGGATATAATGGTGTAGTAAAATAAAATTTATTAAATGATATTTGGATAAAAAAATCTAATATTGTCACTTCATGCCATATATCACATCATATATATGATTTTTGGGGAATTCAATGGCCCCTAGTCACTCCCTATCCTTCAACCTCTACACACTTCATCAAAGAATAATTCATTGGGTTATATAAGTAAATATATCTTCAAGATAAATATATAAATTATAATAATTGTGTTTAAAGAAATTTTAGATTTTTATGCTTTATTATAATCCCCATCATTGTTATTATTTTTATTAAAATCAGAATAAAATATACTATTTTAGATATAATGTATCCATTTTTCTACCTGATCAAAATAGTAATAACATGTCATATATGTGAGGAATAATTTAAGGAATGGAACTATATTATTTCAATTATTCACCACTTAATAATCAAGAAAAAAATAAAATTAAAATATATTCACATTCCCCTTTTTAAAATAATTCCATCTACTTCTTTTATATACATTTTAATGAAGATATAATAAGATCAATTTCATTCTTCCCATTTCTATAAGTAATGTAACATTTTGACCCAATTTGTGTCATTGATATATATTTCCTTAATTTAATTAAATACATATTAATGGGTTCTATGATCTATATTTTATTAACTGATATATCCATTCATATGATCCTTAAAGGTAAGGGGTGATAAAAGAGACAAACATGCTCAAATCGTTACAAGATCCGGGTTATTCATGAAAGCATTTGGATTGTTGTTCATCTTATTTTTTTGTCATTCCAGAATAAAACTGAAATAATAGTGATGAAATGAATAATAATAATCTAAAAAATTATAATTAATATTATCTTCAAATGATTACAAGCAATGATCTCAGGATTACAACTACAAACATGAACCATATTGCTTACTAAGAATATTTAAAGTAATTATTTAATAGGAGAGTGAAAATTGATCTATAAAGCTATAAAATTCAACTCACCCTTACCCTTGGTTAATAAAGCCTTTATAATGATTCATAGGTTTCTCTAATGTGAAATTTGGTATGTTGGATCCATGAGTAGTCAATATTAAACGTGTTAAGGTGATATGTTCATGATAGATTTTTGACAATGTCTATTCTTTTAGTTGACTCTCCAAACCATGTTCAATTGAGTTGATACTAGTTGGATAGGTGTGGATTATAATTATCTACAAAATGGATATTCAATCATTTAAAGTATTTATTTTAAGACAAGTTATTTCCACAACAAAAAAGGTTGGTCCAATATATCCTTCCAAGAATATATTCCCATTTTCGGACTATTTTGGGCCTCCAAATGGATGGATTGGGCTCCATGGTATTCTAGATAAATATATCACACAATTTTTTCTATTTTTACACACATTTTCATCACAATTTTATACCCATATTATCAATATTATATATTTAATTCCACATGTGTGCTTGGGCTCTTGTATAGTTTGGCAAATTTTTCATGAATTCCATGGTGGGATATTCAAATAACTCCTACAATGTAATCATTAAAACTAGTAAAATGTAACTTTTAAATAGTGATAAAAATTAGTTTATTGAACAAATTTTGAGGTTAGTTTTTTATGTTTTAATCTACAATACATATTCAGTTTAACACAATGGTATAATTGTGGAAATAAATAGTTAATTTCTATGTGATGAGACTCGCACACGTAAAAAAACTGGACTTTATTTAATATTTACATTTGAAAAAAATTATAATTATAGACATTACAAAATTCATAAAAATTTAACATTCATAAAATTTTTATTTCATTTTTTCAATGTGGTCAAAGATAAAACGCACTAGGGAGTTAATGATCGTGGAAAAATATATCAGATAAATTATCTTAGAAAAAAATTCAAGGAGATGTATGATAATAATCGAAGTAAATAATTAAACAATAATTATTTCCAATAATTATTAATGTGTGTGTTAACACCAATTCATGCTATTGTTTTCACTTACTATATAAAATATATACTTTTTCGAATTCTTCATAGAAGATTATTTCTGTCACGACCCGTCCTCGGGACCCATGTAGTGACTAACCCAAGCCTACCTCCCATTGGCCAGGGGTTGGCAACTAGCACTAAGGCATAAATCCGAACGAAAAGGGGAAGGCATTTCCTTTATAAAATAAACAATAACCAAAGAATATGAAAGCAGAAGTAAACACTAAGTAAAACTGGGTACAATAGTAAGTGTGGAAAGTAAATGGGCCAGAATTCAAACCCAAGATGAATGTAAAGTAGAACTGGAAAGAAAGTATAGCAACTGAAGATAAATCAGCAATGTCAAGCCGTCTACTGGAAGTCCCACCTGAAGGGTGGGTATAGATAGCCTCCTCAGCTCCTCGGGTCCAGCTGTCCACTCCGTGTACGTCCCGCCCAGTTTTCCACCTCCAGGTACTGACTGCTCTATAGGCCTCAACCACGATCAGCGCTATCCGTTGTTTGCATCCAACACAACGTAGTGTAGGAATAGCCCGTGCAGGGGTGAGTATACGCTACTCAGTAGGGACCTAGAGACCCCCAAAGGTCTCCCAGAATCCAGAAAGGATAATCCAAAAATGAAAGATACAATTACGAAGTAACATCCAACACTACATAGGTATATGCCCATACATATACCTAAGTCATCAATTCTAGTTCGGCTCCAACATCTGAGCCCAAGTTCGATCATGTCCACAGAGGATAGTACAACCCAATCCACACCGGATGACACAACCCATTCCACATAGGAAATCAAGTCCAACATATCGAAGATAATGATTGGAATTCAAGACTCATCTTACACATGTATATTTATTCGTAAGGTGATTGAGATGATCGGATATAGCCACAGATTCATCTACGTTGGGACCCACGTAGGATACTAAACCATCTAAGCTGTCGGACCCACATAGGATACAGACCAACCACTCTGCCAGACCCACGTAGGATACAAGAACAGAGTCAATACTACCAGACCCACGTAGGATACAATAACAGTAGTCATCGCCATCGAACCCACAGAGGATTTCAGTATGGTCTTCATCGCTCTCGAACCCACAGAGGATTTTAGTGCTGTTTTAATCGCCATCGAACCCACGAAGGATATCAGTACGGTCTTCATCGCTGCCGAACCCAAACAGTATTTCAGTGCAGTCTTCATCACTATCGAACCCACGAAGGATTTCAGTACGATATTCATCGTCGTCAAACCCACGGAGGATTTCAGTACGGTCTTCATCGCTGCCCAACCCATGAAGGATTTCAGCGCTGTTTTCATCGCTGCCGAACCCACGGAGGATTTCAGTGCTGTCTTCGTCGCTGCTGAACCCATGGAGGAATTCAATGCAGTCATCATTGTCGTCATAGTCGTAGCCAGCTCTAGGGTTCCCGCACATAGGGTGCAAATTTCCGGGAGGGTCCTCTCCACGAAACAAAGGGGGGCGACACATCAACTGACACATATTACAGATTTGATGTATCCCAAAGTTCCGTCTCAACAAAAGGAACTCAACGTGACAGACGTCGCATCAATCGGACGCCCGGTCTGAGATATATTGTCTTTTTCATTCTGGGGGCCTGGTTGGTTTTTAAGTCAAAACCAACCCAACTGCACTTCAACTGCATCCAATCCTCAAGCGGAGCAAGCCAAAAGGTCCATCTCACTAAGAAGAATCCAAAAAAGTCAACGGCACGTCAATCAGATATCTAGAGCTCATGTTATAAGTGTTTCTGCTCCGAGGGCCCGGTTGGTTTCGTGTTCGAACCAACCCGGCCGTACCCAAAGTTCTCCTAAACCATGAGTGTAATATACCGAACTGACCGTCTTGATCCAATTATCTCATCGCAACTGACGGTGCATCGATAGGAGGTCCTTTTCCCATGATACAGTCGTTTGAACAGAATTTTCCGAAAATAGGGCGTTTTGGGCCCTGACTGACCCGGCCGAAGACCCCCTGGGTTGGCCCGAACTGGGTAAACCTGCCCGGGTCCGGGTCCGTCCCATTAGGCCATGGCCCGGCCCAGTTGGAACGGCCCGGCCTAGCCGTCATGGCCCAGCCCGGTGCGGCGCGGCCCGACCCGGTGCTGCCGATCCAGCCTGGGGCGGCCAGTTGGCCTAGCGCGGGAGCGACCTGGTGTGGCCAGCTCGGCGCAGGCCGAGCCGAGCAGAAGGGGGGGGGATTCCCCCTTGATTGAAACTGAAACCCCACGTGGGGCCGCTCCTTTTCCGGCTGGTGCTGCCGCTGCGGGACCCTACGGTCCCGCCCCCTCTGAGGTGCCGGTGGCCGGTGGTTCAGGCCACCCCACCATGCACCACCTGGTCCTTGTCCGACCGGTGTGGCGCTACGGCGCCGCGACCCTCCGCAGCGGCCCCGCTCTGGTCGCGGCCTCTTCGTGGTTCTTCGGCATGGCGCGACGGTGACACGCTTCATCGCTCGTTATTCTTTCTTTCCGCGTGGTGTTGTTGCACCACACTACCTTTTTTGTGTCGCGACAAACACATCATCAATGGGGGAGGAGGGTCGGCCGTGTTCATGCGGTCTGGACCCCTCCCATTAAACCGATATCAAGCAGCTAAGAAATTGACATTTGGACAGTCAAAGAATATTCAAGAACCAAAATAAAACCCCTAAATCAATGAAGTTGTCGAAAAAGGTTTGTCGCGGGAAAGGGACGTCGCGGGAGACAGCGTCGCGGAAGGAGGATCATCGGTGTTGCGGTACACGGCGTCGTGGAGAAGAGGACCATCGGCGTCATGGTACACGGCGTCTCGTCATCGATCTCCGAGGAATCTGCGTTATTCATCGTCCTTCGTCGGAGGCCGGTGTTCTTCATCGGTGATGGTGCATTCTTCACGTTCTTCAAGGAGGAAGATGAAGATTCCAAGGCTTCAACAATTCATCTCCAACCTTCTCGCACAACAAATAACCCTTAAAGAAATAAGACATTGTCTTAATTCATTAAGACACACAAGCCAACATTCAATTCGAAATTCAAAATGAAGTCAAGACTTGATTACATTGAATAACTTAATTCAATTCATTAATTAAGAGAGTTGACTTGGCATTTAAAGGGGGTTTCATGTGAGTTACAAAATTAAATGCATGTGGGAGGTTAAACGGAAATAAAGGGGGTGGGACTCATGTGGACCCCACCTCACTAATATCCTACCTAGTTGAGTTAGGATATTTGTGGGTCCCACCTCAATACACCATGCCTAGGTTATCACTAAGAATAGAAAAAAAAATGTAGCACGATATTTTATTTTATTCTTTAGTTAACCCATTTAATTAATAACCTCACCCGATCAAAAGAAACTCCGGAAAAGGTGTTCTTAAGAAATTACCAGCGCTGCGGTTTCATTGGTCTCCTTAGATTTCAATTCCGAGCAACGGTTCAAAAGTTAGGAAAACCCGCTCGTTCGTTCACTAAACGTACCCGAGCTAAACATCAGAAATTGATTCCGGGAACATCGGGCCTCGGAATCATGTGCCGTCAGAAACTGCATACTCGTAAAATCCCAAATGAAAATAATTAAAAATTTCCCTTGAAATTTAAGGGTCTTTAAATTACTCCCACCTCAGAGCTATACATCCCTGTAAAGATACATCATAAACTAGGGGAACAAATGTGGGTACTGAGCACGCATCTAAGCCTCCCGCTCCCAAGTGCTTTCCTAGAGGCTCCTGTGCTGCCATCTGATGCACACTAGAGGAATCGACCACCCACATAGGACCTGCTCCTATCATTCCTTGATCTCCATCAGGACCTCCACAAAAGTCTCACCATCGTCAATGTCCAACTCCCTATGGTCGATGATATGCGTCGGTTCATGCACCTATCTCCTCAGGTGAGATACGTGGAAGATGTTGTGCACCCGGTTGAACTGAGGTGGTATAGCCAGGTGGTAAGACACCTTGTCTACACTACCGAGAACCTGGAACGGTCCAATGAAGCATGGAGATAACTTTCTGCCCTAGCCAAATCTCTGTAATCCATGTTGAGGTGATACCCTCAAGAAAACGTGGTCACCATCATCGAACTCTAGTGGTCTCCGCCTCCTGTCAGCATAAGACTCCTTCCAGCTCTGAGATATCCTCATCCACTCCTGGATGACCTGGATCTTCTCTGTCATGGCCTGGACCATCTTTGGTCCCACAAGTGCTGACTCCCTAGGGTCTGTCCAGCATAGAGGTGATCTGCAAGGTCAGCCATACAATACCTCATATGGTGATCACCCCACTGTGGTTGTAAGAAGGCATGGTGATCTCGTCTTTTTGGTAATTCCAGTAGTTGCGCCTCCTCAAATTTGCCCCTTTTTGTTTTAGTACTTGCTCGTTTTGGAGATGCTCACCTCTTATGGAAATGATGAGTTATGGTTAAGTTTGTCATTTGGTAGAATTCTTCTCTGGGTTTTCTCATGTGTCAGTGGTTTCTGTTTTGGGTTGGAAGTTCTCATGTCGGTCTATACTGGTTAGTTTAAGCTGGTCAGTTCTTAAATGGTGGGGAGAACCACCACGGATCTTGTCGTGCCTTATTCGAGGTTTGGTCTGTGCGGCGGTTCCCTCTTGGATCATGTTAGCAGTTCCAGTGTTATCCCATGCTAAGAGTCTCAATGTCGGTTGTTCTATTCAGGTTTTTATGGCAGGGAGAACCCTCCTCATTTACTAATGGTTCTTCTCTTTTCAGATTCCCTCAGAGTTGGTCGGGTGTGACTGATGGAGTGAAAAGTCACGCCGAGTTGTGATTTTGTTGGCCTCATATAGTTTCGAAATCGAGTTTGTTTACACGTTTGGCTGGGTGACTTTCTAGGGGCAGAATGCTTTTGTGGTGGGGAGAATTGTCACACCCGAAATTTTAAATTAATATTATTTTGTTATTTTATCAGACGTTGAAACTTTCTATCATGCTGCGGGCCAAGCCTGTTTGAATTTTTTTTTCTTTTCATTGATGAATTAATGCTTTGCCCTTGACAGTGTCCGGTGCATGGGCAGGGCGTGTTCAAAGCCACGCGGCTTGGCTCGGGTCATTATGCGGCCTACCACATGTACAAGACAAAGAAATAAAATGAGTTTTTAATGAGCTAGTTTAATAATTATAATAATGCTGATTATTGTTAGTATTATTATTACGATTAATAATATTATTATTGTCAAGTTTATTATAATTATTTTCTAGTCGTTAAGAACAACATTATTACCATTATTATTTGAGTTTATTAATATTCTTATTATGTTCATTATTTGTTAATATTTCATTTATTTTAAAATTCTTTTCCTTTAATTTATTTTATTTCCTATTTCACTTATTTCTTTTATTATTATTATTTTAGTTTTATTTAATTATTATTAGTATTTTTTTCTTTTTCTTTGTTCCCTTCTTGACCCGTCGTGACCCCCCCCAATTTTTTTCCCCTACCTGCGTTTTTCCCTCACCCTCAAACCGCATCTATCCCTCGCATCGCACACCCCCCTCAGAACCCTAACGCCCGTCCTCTCTTCTTTGGCTGAAGCTCCCCTCCATCTCCCTCTCCGGCGATGCCTCACCCCAGCGCCCCGACGAAGCACCTTTCAAACCGCTTCAGCACCTTCATGTAGACCTGCATCACGCCGTACAGCAGCGCCTCGCACCAAACCGCACCGTACAACCCTTCCCATTTGTGTCGAGCCTGCTTCGCCTCCTCCCTGCGCGCTGTTGGTCGATGCCCTGGCCTCCCACGTCTGGCAGCCACCCCTTCATCATGCTACCCCACCAGCCGCGATCTTCCCTCCCTGCCTGCACGCCTCCGGTGCACCCCCTGCTGGCCAGTCCCCCTCCGATGACCAGATCCCTCCAGTCTGAGTCCCCTTAGCGCCGCCGCACCGGCTCCACCTCGAGGTTCTTTTCGGTTCCCTTGTGATACATATTGGTTGTGGTTGAAGATCCGCAAAATATTTGGGAATTTCTTCACCCGAGGTGATTTCATGCCCTAACATTCTTAGATGATTTAATTTGTTTACTCAACTAATGTTTACATGTCATATAGTTAAATTGGGTGGTGTGAAATGTGTTATGGAAATATTTTGGCATTCATGTGCGATGGAATTGGGTATTCTTTGAGAAATGATCATGTATTTCATTGGGTCTTGTTGTGGAATTCTAGGAAACATTCAATTAATTATTTTAGGTGTGCAAAGTATGCTTTGGTAATAGTTTAATTTGTATATTTGTTAAAAATGAATTTTTTCTACAAAATAAATGGTTGTGTGTCCTACGCATCGTGTTGTAGTATTTCTTGAAATGAGTTTCAAGCCTTGTTTTGAAAGTGTGAAATATTTTCTAAACCACTCAAGGTGCGAGTGTATTAAAAATGTTGTTTGAAGGAAAAAATGTATTATTTTGGCATGTTGAACTTATTGCGCACCTTTGAAGTTAAATTATAAATAGTCTGAGTAATGAAAAACATATTTTGGTATGGTTGTGCTTTGGATTCAGTTTTAAAGTGGTGTTTTTAGATGAAATCGGGTGAGTTTTTGGTGAAAATTTTATAGTGCTAATTTGCAAGTGTTTCATAAATAATTTTTTTGATTTATTCAATTGCGTGTGTGGTGCGAAAGTGGTCTTAAAAAAGATTAAGTCTGCATTTGATTTATAAAGTGGCTTTTCCGAGGTGAAATTGAGTGTGTCTTTGGAGTGAGGTCTGCTTTCGCATCTTGGGAATGCTTTATTATGTTTTGATTGATTTATTAAATTATCTTGTAGTTCGTTGGTCGTCGCATGGTGAGTTCGTGTGGTTGACAACAAACGCCTACATATATATATATATACATGGGTAGGCATGTATATATACATATCCTCCTTGCGCATGTTCCCTCATGGAGCGGGGAATATGTGCCTGGATCAAAGGATATATATATATATATATATATATGAAAATGTATATGTGTGTATGTGAAGCGGTCTCGAGCTACCATCGACAAAAGATGCGTGTCTTGAGGTAGGTCCCCTATGCCTAAGCTTTTAATTTGAAATTCATAATTTCTTGATTGTTTTAAAAAAACATGTTTTCCATTATGCTATATACATATGCTATGGAACCTGATTTTGGTTGCTAGAAACTATTATTCCTAGTATTGGAAAATTGAAAATGTATTTCAAAGCCGTTGGTCTTAAGTGGATTTTCTTGAGAATTGATTTCTTATGTGGGTTTGAATTGGTAAGAGGTATTTCCAAAGGTGTTTGACCTTTTTGGCCGGTTGATTGTGAAAAAGTGTTCCCTTTTTGTAATTAAGCCTATTTGGCATCTTAAGAATGTTTTATGAAATAGAAAAAAACCTCTATCGAGGCCCGTTTGGAACTTTAAGATTTGGTTTGCGAAAAAAGAAAACCCCTTTTGAGTCATTCCCCTTAATTAGAAAATAAAATGTGATGCAAGTGTTAATGAGCGGTTTGTGATATGTGCCTAGTGTAAAGGCTTGTGCATGATTCTGTGATGTAAAGAGGGGGAATGCACTTATGTAGGGAGAGTGGTGATGAGAGGTTGTATGAGTTTTAGAAAAAGAAAGTGTAATGTACTTGTTTGATTTCTTGATAAAGAAAACTCACCACCATTTGAAATAGAGCACCATGTGAAACCCGGGTATCTAGGTGGGTGACCAGGACTAGTACGCTAGATGACACGGCAGGGGTTCGTCCCGGTTTGTCTAGTAGGATTAACACAACAACACTAATTAAACATATGAATTTTTGAGGATCGTGGTCTTCAATGCCATGTTTTCTGAGGGTCGTGGCCTTCCAAGCCACGCTTTCTGAGGGTCGTGGTCTTCTAAGCCACGTTTCAATGAGGTAAGAGGTCTTTAGGTTCAAACTTATTCTAGCTACCTATAGGGATTACCAATAGTGCTCATTTGTAACATGCTGCTTGTGATGTAACTTCGTTTTCAGTTGTTTCATACCTGATGTCTTGTTTGTAAAAAATAATCACATTTTATTCCAAACTAGTTTCTTTTCTTTTTGAAATGTTAATGCATGATTGGAACCTATTTTGAAAATGTTGTAGGAGTGAAATTCGTTATATGAAAACGAAAACTCATTACATGAATTTGAAAAGAAGGGAAAACATTATTTTATTATATCTTATTTTCAAACTGGCGTAGTTGGATTTCTTAATAAAGGCGGAGGCATATGACGTGGTTATATTTTGGCTTCCCTACTAAGCATCTCGGTGCTCACGCCCACTTTACTATTCAGTTACAGGTTTCAGTCATTGATCACTTTTGGGAGAGAGTGTGGTTGTTGTACCATGGCGATCCACAGGGTCACCTGAGGTATGTTATGTTCCTTGGTTTTTTTCTTTTTTCCGCTGCCACGTTGTTCAGTTTATTTTATTTTATTTATTTGATTGTTCAGTTTATGTTTATTTATCTTGTTATGGGCCAAACCGTTCCCAACTGGTTTATTTTGATGCCCGGCACTAGTTGCCAGCCCGTGGGGATTGGGAACGCCCTTCGGGCCATGTCGCAGACCTGGTCGGGTGTCGGGTCGTCATTCGACCCGGCCTGGTTCGTGACACAAATGCTGAAGACTTCTTCTTGGGAATTTCAACTTCGTAATCATCATTATAGTTACCTTGAAACTTTTTGGGGCACCTTGCCGCAAGATGACCAACCATTTCACATCGAAAGCATGCTAGTGGATGTTTCCCTTTAAACTTTCCTTTTCCTCATTGCAGATTTGATGAATGGAATGACATCACCTCATCTGTCTCTTCTTCTCCCTGAGAATCTTAAATGGTGAGATTCTTCATTGCCTTAAATGCCATCTCTTTGGATTTCCCCTTTTCCACAACCTCGTTATCATCATTCCTCATTTCACTTGAAACCAAGGTACTGTGAAAATTGTCCAATTTCAGCTCATTGGGATTGTTATGTTCTAGAAATGAAACTTTTGGATTGAACCGGGGTGGAAGCTTCCTCAAGTTTCACTTTATGATCATTATGTAATCAATGAATTCACCAAGTCCTCGCATATCTTCCACAACAATATTTACCCTCTCAAAGAATTCATCAATAGACTCATTTAGGTTCATCTTCAGATCTTCATAATTATTCCACAGAACTTGCAGATTTGCCTCTATGAACTTTGTATCTCGTTCATATATATTCAATAGTTTTTCCACATGGCATGTGACGTTTTGCACGACATCACCTTTGTGTAGATGGGATTAGAGAGGTCTCCTCCTAAGGCATTTTTTGCTTTTGAATCAGCATCCAACTCTCTATGCTCACCATCTGATAATGCAACACAATTAATATCAGCTTTGATACCATGCATAGCCGCTGAAAACACATCAATTCCCAAGGATAAGAAATAGTGTTTCTTTTGATTATTCCATATCTGAAAATTACATCCATCTAAGATAGGAATCTTTTTATGATTAGTGACCTCCACTGAGAGAAGAAAAACTATCAACCCTTCGCTTTGATACCAATTGTTAGGTCCACTAGGCTGAATAACCTGAGAGGGTGGGGGGGTGAATCAAGGTATGGCTAATTAAAAATTAATGCTCGTTCTGATCTTGTTTCACTGCTGAGCAAAAAACTCTTCTCTCTATTTCCGGTTGCACAATATAAACAGAAGGTAAAGAATGCACAGGACACAACCATTTTCACTTGGTGCGCCACTAAGGGCTACGTCCAAGGAGCATACGCCGACAAGTTACCGATCGTACCAAATTCCATTATTCTTCACTAGATGTGGATTACAAGGTTCGGGCACAATCACTCTGTCCCAGGATCACTGGCTTTACAAGGTTTAGGTACATCTGACTTATTTCCCAAGGGTCACTCCCTGTTTATCTCTCTCTAGATCACTGCCGGTGGAGAGGATCACCTTTTTCCTCTTCCTTTGCTCACTGCGTTGGAAAGGATCCACTCACAGTTAATAGACCTGTAGGTCTCTTCATTTGCATGAAGGAATGCATCTTCCTCTATAAGTAGATGCTCTATTAAATAGAAAATTTCACCCATAGATGAAACTCCCTTTGCACTGAAGGTATCGGGCAATCTTCCAGCTTCCACGCGGCCCAAAAATATGGCCGGGGACTCAACCTTACTTGGCGTGCAAGTTTATGTTGGTGCACAAGTATCGGAGCGCAAGTCACAACGTGCGCGCAAGTCCACCACACACACTTGCACGACATAAGATTCCTCAACTCCAAACTTGTGTGACTCTCTTCCTTTTACGCCCAAACCAATAATGGCCCCCAACCATCAACCGGCGCGCAGCTTCTCACACTGGCGCGCAACTCCTCACACTGGTGCGCAACTCCACCTACGCGACCACACACCACTTGCGTGACTTCCACACGTACGCGACGGAAGCTCTGATTTCTTAAAGTGTTGAACTCCGATATAGAATGAAGAGGGGTGGTCCAGTATTTATACGCATTTGGTCACCCATGCATGAAGGCGCACAAGTCTCTTCTCGGCGTGCAAGTCTCGGCGCGCAGATCTCTTTTCCTGCAAGGCACTTGCGCCATCCAATTCCGAACATGTGCGTGGTTATTTCCTTTGCCATATTTTGATCTTATGATCTTGAAAAACCAAATTTGCACAAGTTCTCAAGCTTCCAAGGTATCAGCGCAAAAGTCCCTTTCACGGCACGCAAGTCTCTTTCACGGCGCACAAGGCACTTGCACGACACCACCAATACTTGCAAGACACTTATCCCTTTGACATATTTTGATGATCTGATCTTGAAAAACTTTAGGCGCGCAAGTTTCCAAGCCTTCAAGTACATGGCGTGAATTTCCCTTTTCCAAAGATCACTTTTCTTCAGTTGACGATTTTCAAGCCCAAAAATTTGGAAAACAGTGGAAAACAGCACCACCTTGTATATGTTCTTTTGTACCACCTCTAGATTATCCATTTCTCTTATTGACATTCTTCAATCAAACATTTATTTTTGACCTCATCTCTTGAACTTGACATTCCATCATGAAATCCTCTTTGTAAACAAATTCATATGTCATTGTTTTGCTTTTTCAACAATCACCACTCAGATGTCCACTTTGTCAACAAACACAATCACCTCAAAAATGCTTCAATGATACCTTGATGGATTTTTCCCCAACAAAACTCCTCATCAGCAGCCTAAGAAATTTTTATCCATTCTAGTAAATATGGTCTGGAAACCATTACAACAAGTATTTATGTTTCAACTTCCATGATTATTTCCATAACCATTTTTACTAGATCCATGAATATAGGATCCGTTTCAAATCTCATCTTGTTCAAAACTCCATGATCCTTTCTGCTCAAAGCATATTCCACATTAATTGCATTCCCCATGTGGTTGTGAATTATTTGATCAAAATCCTTGAGTAGTTCAAGACATATCCTTTGCCTCATGTTGAGTATTATTTGTGAGAAAATATACTTCAAACTCTTATGATCAGTTTAAATATCACATTTTTACCATAGATATAGTTTCTTCATATCTTCAAAGCAAAGATTATATTAGCTAAATGAATATCATGACCATGATAGTTTTTCTCAGGAATTTTGAGCTTCTGTGATGCATAGGAAATAACTCTATCATTCTTCATAAGGACACAACCAAGTCCTTTCTTTAAAGAATCACTATAAATAAAAAAACCATCACTACATGATGGTAGAGTCAATATAGGATAGTTGATTAATCTTTTCTTTTGTTCTCCAAAACATTATTCACACTCTTTTTTCCAAACAAATTTAACCCCTTTTCGTGTGATCTTGGTTAATAGGTTTTCCAATCGGGAGAAATTTTGGACAAAATGACGATAACAACCTACAAAACCAATAAAATTGCGTAACTCAGTTATACTCATCGAGTCTGGCCAATATTGGATTGCATTGGTCTTTGAAGGATAAATAGAGATTCCATCCTTAGAGACAATGTGGCCATGAAAAGAAATCTGCAGAAGGCAAAATTCACACTTGATAAACATCCCATATAATTCATTTCTTCTTACAGTCCTTAGAATAATTCACAAGTGATTTTCATGATCTTCGTAGCTTATGGAGTATACCAAGATATCATCAGTAAATACCACTGCATAGTCATCAATATATTCTTTGAAAATACTATTCATTAGATCAAAGAAGACAGAGGGTTCATTTTACAATCCAAAAGGCATTTCTGTAAACTCGTAATGCCCATACCTGGTTCGAAATGCTTTTTTCAGAATGTATTCCTTCTTCATACACAACTGATGATATCTAGATCGAAGTTCAATCATTGAAAAATATTGAGCTCCATGAATTTGGTCGAATAAATCATCAATTCGGGTTAGGGGATACTAGTTCTTTATTGTTATTGCATTAATCTCACTATAGTCAATACACAACCTCATAGATCAGTCTTTCTTCTAAACAAAAAGGAAAGGGGCCCCCCATGGAGAAACATTAGGGTGAATAAATCTTTTATTAATTAATTCCACTAGTTTTTTCTTTATATCCACTAATTCCACAGTGTCCATTCTATAAGGGGACTTTGATATGGGCCTTCAACCAGGAATTATCTCAATGGAAAACACAATTTCTTATTCTGTAGGATGTCCAGGTAAATCCTATGGAAACCCATCAACATATTCTTACACAATAGGTATGTACTCTAGTTGAACACTATTTTCCTCACCCATAGATATTTCATTCTCTTCATTAGCAATAATTTTATTTAGTTGAGCTACTATGGGTGGATCTAGATAAAAATGAAGTGGTGACGTTTCTGCTCTAAAGATAAGGTACTCTTTATCATCATCAAAATTTTAACCTCCTTCTTCTTATAATAAATTTATCATAATGGTCTGATATCCAATCCATTCCAAAGATTATATCAAATTCAATCAGGGGTATGATGATGAGATCAGTAGATAAAAAACATTTATATTCCCTAATGGGAACTGATTTACAAAACGTTGTTGGGATGATACTTCCATTGGGTGTTTTGACTAACAACTGCCTTGTTAAGTAAAACTGGAAATATCTAATTTTTATAGTAAACTAGAAAGATATGAAATAATTCGATGATCTAGAATCAAAAAAAGCATTAGCTAAACATGAGGAAACCATTAAATTACATGCCACCACGTCTTTTGGAGCTTCAGCCTCATCAGTAGTGATCGCATTATCTTGACCTTTCTCCCTTGTCCTTTTCTGAGGTAAGTTTCGTTGGTGCTTAGGACATTCATTTTCATAATTCTCCATTTCAATACAATTATAGCATTCTACATTGACAGACTCTTTCTTCCCCGTGCAATCATGAGCTTGGTGGCCTTTTTCACCCTAATTGTAACAGTCTCTCATTCCCTTCAGGCAAGTACATGTGTGTTTCTTCCAACATTTACCGCCAGATGGATATTTAACATTTTCACTTCTTCCCCTTCTTTTAATTTACAAAGTGTTCCATAGATCTCTTCTTTTCTTACTTTACTTTAAATTTGTATGACATAGAGAATTATTTTTCTCTCTTGATAGCACATAAGACAATATCTTCATATGATAAGAATTATTGTGAGACTAATGCTCGCTGGAGAAATGGTTTTAACCCATCAATGAATTGATCAATATTACTCCTTGGGTTGCATATATAATCTGCTTCATGCCTTTCTAACCTTGTAATGTTAGCCTCGTAATTTGAGACATTCTCATCCTCCTTTTTCCTCAAAATCAGAAATTGTCTTTCCATATCATCGTGATGGTCATGAGGAAAGTATTTTTCTAAGAAAATATCATTAAACTCCTTCCATTCCATGTTCTATACTTCTTCGTCTTCCTTTGAGTTTTGGATTAATGACCACCATTGATCTGCATCTCCCGTGATGAGATAAGATTCCATGACATCTATTTCTCTTTTGCTACCCCCTAATGCATGAAATATTTTCTCTATGGAATTTATCCATTTCTCAGCTACTAATGGGTAAGGTTATTATTCATAACCAGAGTGAGTTGTCCTAGTATGGTGATAAGATGGTCAGCACCAGTTGAATCACTGTCTCCATTATAATTATCTTGAGTTGGAGGGAAATCCCTAAATGGATTACGTGCATTGATACTGTTTACATTCCTTCCACTAGGATCCATTTCTAAACAATGGATTATACTAGATTAGTTTATGTATTTCAATACATAATTCCAATATTTTAAAACACTTAACATAAATTGAACAGCTTATGGATATAATCCAAAATCATAAAAATGTTTTCTTTGAGGAAGTATATACTCATAAACCCTTGATAATGGTTTGTAAAGTAAATGAGAATTATCCGAAGCATATCCCCCGGAGTGTCGTAAACAAGAGTGCAACAAGGCTCGTTATCTTGCACAAGTTCCCATTTGAGTCGTTCTGAAAGTAGTGTTTTTGGGTATTACCCTAAGGCACATCTATGTCAGAGCCACCTCTACCTACTCATATCTAGACAGAGATGTATTTCTTAGAAGACCCACCAAATCTCTATAGTACCAAAATTCAAGGAAGTTCTTCAATAACAATCCTCAATGTATATCTTAGGGTAGTGTTCTTCAATCAAGGATTTTCTAAATCTAGTTTCCAATGTATGTAATAAACTTCATCTGATACCAATTGTAATGCCCTGGCCCCAGTTACCAAGAATCGGTGCATTATTACATAACATTAGAATGATACAAAGAATCATGTACGGAAAGATCGATCAGTTTAGTAGCATTGGAATTACTAGATACATTATTATGTTTTACATTACATCATGAAATAAAAACATCAAAACCATTTATTTCCCTTTTGAACATACTTATATCCTTATCATATCCCTCAAGTTCAACCATAATATACTTCTTCACATCATGGGATAAATAAAACATTGAAATGGGTGAGATCAGATGCTCAGTAAGGATAAAAATATAGCAGAAGCATTCATAAATAAGCATAAAAATTTAAAGAAATGTATAAGACTAAAAAAGAATTTTAAACATAAACATCAACATTATATGGAAATTATAAAATCAAATAATTCCATTTACTTATTCACATGGATATTCTACTAGTCGAATAAGCACATACAATATCAATAGCCACTTTTATAATGATAGGATGCATAATGCCAGATTTCATAACCACATATTCAATGACTTATGCCAAGAATAAAAATAAGATTTTTTCAAGGCCTTTTTTCGAGACACTAGTTTGTCTCAAGAGACCTACCGATGCATCGTGGAGCTATAGAGGGATCCACTAGTCACTAACTAAGTCCAATGCATTCCTCATATGAAAAGGGTTAATCATAACATAAACATTAATATTAAAACTAGCATACGAAATGTCAATACTTAATCCATAAACCATGAATGGTGTAAAAATAACACATCCACAGTCAAACATGTAGCATAACCTTCAATAATATATGTATGTTTTGTATCATAATAAATCAACTGATAAACAAGCTTAAAATCCATCAAAGGATGTTGACATAGATGAAATTATATTTTTTATAGAAATTTATCTTTCTATTTTTGAAATAATATAAAAGACATATAATTATAAAAGAAAACATTTATTTTAAAAATATTCATATAAGATTTCACGGGAAGCTTCGACGATGTTATAATGGTACAAAATAGGGACACCTGCTGTATAAGTTAAAAGATGACATTCTTACCTTAATTTTGTCGAAAAGGTCATAAAGTAACTTTTTGGAAAATGACAGAAAGATTTCATTCAAAACATATAAGGCCAAATTAGGCTATAAATGAAATTAACCCATTTTCTAGTAAATAGTAAAAGTGTTTTGAAATTTTTTTAAATAAAACACTGATGTGGATGATAAATAGGTCCCAGTAGATACTTACGTAAAAACAACCTCGAATAATAAAGAGATTGTGAAATTAACCCTTACATTGTACATTTCATTAGTCGATGGTATGTTAAACTCCTGTATAATAGTTAATTTATTTATTAAATTATACAATATATATATACATAAATATTATATCATATATGATCTTTTAATTTTTCATTGTTAATAATATTTTAGTAGTATCAACGTTTCGTGTGTTAACAGATTTGTTTTCCTTTTTGTTCTTGGTTACATAATACATGATCGATATGATGTATTTGATTCATATAATGAATTATAAAATGTTCATAAATATTATTTTTAATCATAAAAGGAAAATTATTCTTTACTGATCATGTTGGGGAATGAATCTCATCGCGTTCATGGAGATGGTAATCCGTAGGTACGCAAGAGAGAAAATATCGTTATATTGATGGAGAAATCATATGTAATTGGATGTTATATCATATATAAATAATCATTAACATGCTATATTTATTATTTACCTTAGTTATACTCATTATTATACCTCTCCAAATAATGATGTGTTTGAATAAAAAAGTACACCACGACGTGGAGACGGTAATCCGTACGTACGCACGTAAGGTGACTTTGTCATTTATAGGATGGATAGAATAATGAATATGGTTGTACCATTTTTATAATAATATCAAGGTATAAATAAGATATTGGATTTATTATTTTAGAATGTAAACAACAACGAAATAGGAAGTGGAAGAAGAAAAGAACTCGAAAGAGGTGATGAAATATTTACCTCGTCTTCGGGTTGTTCCTTTTGATTTGATCAAAATGGATCCTTAGGTTGGCTTTCTGACCAATTTCAGGCCTCTAGGATGAATGGAGGAAAGTTTGGAGGATACTTTTGCAGGGTTTGGCCAGGCCAAAAGGCTTTGGATGTGTGAAATTAAGATATTGTGTAGTTCCCTTTTATAAAAGAGGTGGGGGTCACATTAGGAAAACCTTGAAATATTGTTTTTTAGTAAAATCATTTTCGGTTTCTAATGCCTCCAAAACAAATTATTTGAAGGATAAAGTGGTGATGAGTCTAAAAATTCTCAACCAACGGGTTTTAGATAGGTTTAGGTCATCATATTACCCTTATCTTTTAGATTTAACTCTTTGTTAAATAGTTTGACATTTATCAAGTATCTTTGTAATTTTATATTATATGGTTAATAAACATACTATAACAAGCCAAGAGAACCCCATGTGGTTAATAATTATAATATATAACCTTATCTATGTCCTTTGGTCGAAGAATATATTTTTATGAATATTATATCAATTAATAATAAAATATTTGTTTCAATTTTGACACTATTTAGTATTTGATTTTTGTGAAAATCAAAACAGCAGGATTACATTGAATTTTTTTAATCAACCCTAACATTTAATAATAACCTATAAAATTACTATAATTCATCAAAATTCTCAAATTATATTTATTTGGATATTTATAAAATCAATTGTTTTAATATTTCTTTAATAAGGAAATTACAACAACATCATTGTGACATAAATAAATTAAATTATTTAATGTCGAAAAATTATAAATAAAATACCATTATGTATGAAATATTTTTAGATTTATAATGAATATTAATAATCAAATTTATATTGTGTGTAAGCATATATTAAAAATGGATTAGTTATTAATCTCTAAATTTAACTCTTTTAACTATTCTTAAAATAAAATAATAATAAAATTCCTAATATAATCCAAGTGGACCAAAGAGGATCATATTTTATTCCTAATGTTTTTTGTCTAATTATACCTATCCAGTATAATTAAGAAAGTTTTTAGGGTAATTATAATATTATTTTTACTTTTAATTACCATATTTACTTTTAACAGTGGTATATAAAAGTCAAAAGTAACTATTCACCAAAAATTATTTTCATCTTATTGAACAACATTTTAATTACTTTTGTCAACCGTTTCTCTTTTATTTTTGAAATAAAACTCACAGATGTGGTAAAATTATGTTTTATGCAAATTTACAAATGCTCCTAGGTGGTGGCTAAAAAACGGTAAAAATTTCAATAAAAGTTTTATCTATCTAAACATATTATAAAATTACTCTAATGAATTACAATGAAATTATATTGGTATTATGTATCTATTTTAAACTAAATTATATTCAAATAAAATATAAAAAATTAAATAAAAAATTCGGTTCTTACCAATAAAGTAGTGTTTTTCACTATTCATCAAAATATAAAAATTTTCAGCAAAATACCAAAAATTCACCATAAGATAATTTTGATATTAAAAATACAAAAATGAAGCCCATTTTTAAATATAAAATTTATAAAATTTCAAAAATTTGGATTTACTATTCATCATGGCTAGTTTGCTTAGTTGCGGTGTGTTAGAATCTTAAAGTTGCGTATAATGAAAGCTATTGCATTATTCCAAGGGAAAAGTACCGTGGAAGCTTAGGGTATTACACACTGGGTCATGTAACATGGTTTGTGATACATGTAAAATGGAATGTGATTTTGCTTCTCCATTGAAACCATGGCATGAAATCCAGGGCCACAATTGGCATGTAACATTGGATTACACACTATGTAATGCAGGTTTTCGAGGAACCCATTGATTCCTTCACACATCATATAGATCTTACTCCAAAACCATCTATACCTCTATGAAATGTGGATCATGAGTTGGTTGACCCTATTTATCACCATTCACATGATAATGGTGACATATTCTGGTCAGGATCAACAACACTATGTTATCTCATTAGGATTCCTAGAAACACAATTTGAAACCTCGGAAATTGATTCTGAACATCCCTAACCATCACATGCATTGATCATACCCCCATTCATGAACTCCACCTGTATTATTGATCCATTGTTCTAATGAATGGACATGAAATTATCAAATACCATATATTCATCAAGCCATTGGATAAATAAAATTACCATGATAAATGTGCGAAGGAATGGGGGAGAAATCCATATACAATAAACTTAAAGAAGGAACATCATACTTTTTTTCATTTATCCTTGATCCGTCATATTAGAATACATGGATGAGAATTAATGAGAATTAAAAAACATAAAAATCTACCGTAAAATAAATCCAATGTTGATGTTATAAACAATTCTTGTTTATGGAATTAATCCCATGTTAACACAATATTAATAAATGAGATGAATATACATAAATCAAACATAATACATCGAGTTTTGGATTAATTTTTTATTAATAATGGTCATGAATTCCCATCGTTAGTGAGATCCACGAAATCTATTAGCCCAATGATAATTGATCCGATCTAGATTTGTTTTCATTCCCCAACATATCCCTAATAGACCATCTATAGATGTCCCATGTTATGTGTATAAACTCATTTTTTCATATATTGGTATATATAGAGGAGGAATAAGTTCACTGCATCAAAATAATAAAATAATAAATTTTATTTATTATATGAACCAACAACAAATTTTTGAAAACTCCATGATGTTGACAGTGAATGTTTCATGCCTAAGGTAAAAAACACATTATAAACTTCTTGGTGGAATCCTTTTTTTTTGAATTGAGACTCATTTTTCAGATTTATTAATCTTTTTCCGAAAACCTACATGTGTGTGATATTGATATTTTTAATATTCATTAAATATCAATTATGGTCTCATGAGCCCTCAAAATCTCATGTTGTCTTAGCATATAGATTTGATAATATCACTATACATATATTTCAAATATTTACATGGAAAAATGTTGATATATTATATTCTGTCCACCTTATAGAATTTCAAACCAAAAATAAGAATGTTCTACTTAAAAATATGTAGGTAATTTTCCTTCACAAGAGTCTCCCACTCCCAGGAACACTACAAATGACTCTCATCCTACCAAGAGACTCACACTAATAGAATCTCTAACCCATCTAGGATTTTCTCCCTTTAATCATAAATCTGTGTATAGTAACTAGAAAATATTTCTCAATCCTTGATATCATTCTCACTACATTAGATATGATGTGATATGTCATTCATATACCTCCTCTGTGTTCACATTTGGAATATGACATAATAACATTCTTACTATGGTGGTTGAGCCAACAAGAGACCACCTCATCGACTCTAAAAAGTATTTTAAAAGCTCTTATTGATCTTGTAGATAACTTCCAACCCAATCCAAATATCACCAATCCACATTGATCTGAGACCATGATGAACACGCAGAATCCCCAAATGAACTTCAAAGGCCTCCATAGTTAGTCCATATAATACTTATGATGGATCTATATAGTCCTCATATTCTCATGGATGACCTTCACATTATTTTTTTGTTTCCCTCACAAACTCATGGCCCATGAGTCATGACACTACGAGGTCATTCTAAAAGAATGGAGACTTTTAGGATCTTCTATAAAAGGCCTAAAATTTTTCCATACCAGTAGTGGAATGGTAGATTTTATTTTATGAAAACCCAACCAAGGGAAGGTTATCCTCGCAACTAAAACTAAATGGAATCATATAGGAATGAAATGTGTCTTCCATAACCAGAGTGGAATACAGTCTCTGTACATTGGTATGAGATTGAAATGCCTTTATAAAACTCAACTGAGTTGAAAAGGCCTCCTATATTTCCCTCCATAATTATTATGGGACAAAAGAATAATGGTATGAAATAATCAATGATCTAACTCTATGAAGGTATACTATCTCATATATGGAAGAGAATACCAATATATCAATTGAGCTCTTCTCTTTTACAGATAGTAATTGGTATGATATGTGAGTTGTTCTACACTCACCCAAATGGAATCTTATGTTCTTGTATCCATGGATGTACAATCATGAATTCCATAGATATACCATTAAACATCCACTCTAGAACTACCATGGTTTAACATAACCCACTGGAACAATATTCTTAGACTTTACCTACAAAAAATTGAGTAATCGATAGAATGGATTCATAACTCCCGTTATCATTCCTGGACACCAAAACTATTATAGAAGGCCCTACTAGAAAAGTTACACACCATGATGTATACATAAAGGGAATGTATGGATCCCACACATAACCTCTTCCCATAATTTCACAGGTACCATCATCTATCCTCTTAATAGTATAACATGATCCCTACATTAAAAAATCCATTAAGATCGTTACCAGTTGATATTTGAGTACATATTTCCCCACAACTTGTGTCTCCAAGATAAGATTACCTGAAACACTATTAAATGGTGAGGTAGTAACCATAGACTATATATTTTTAGAACCATCCTTCTCTACTAAGGAAAATTGTAAAAAGGCTAACTACTCAAAAGCAGAAGTCAATATATGTGAAAGGGAAATCCCATTAAGGGAGTATACTACCACCCCCCCCCCCCCTTACAATTATTATAAACTATTTCATGTTATAACCCTATAGGAAATATAGATATCACATCTGTATCAAGTTATGATACTGGAAAGAGAATATTCAACTGAGACACTGATGAATAGAATAACTGATAAATAAATCACCCATAGGGTAGTTTGTCTACATAATTTGGGGGAAAAATACCAATACCAACTAAATATCATGGGAGAAACAGTCTTTGTTATTAATTCCCAACTGAGGAGATACATATGAATTCAAATACTACCTCTACAATAGAACACATCAATTTCCAGTCCCTAATGCATTAAAAATCATTACATAGCCATAACCCTCCTATATAAATCTACGGATGGGGTCATTCATAAATCTCTATATGAACTCTTCAAAATCCTATTAGAACCGTTTCATCCAAACAAAATTATACCCCTTTTGGTAAATGAAATAAAATGTGTTTATATCTTATAGAAATTGGGAACGAATCTACTATAATATCCTACCATCCCATGGAATCTCCACTAATTTTATATCCTCAATGGTGGATCCCATGATAATATTAGATTGACCTTCACCTGGTCCACTACTTCACCATTAGCTGATGGTTCGTGTCCTTTAATTTGGAGCTCTTGAATGCAAGACTGAAACATTGAGATAATTCCATAAATTCATTACCCTTAGAGTGTTTCTAGAACCATCATCAAGCGTATCACATGATCCTCCTCATACACTGAGTACACTAAGATGACATCATTGAAGACCACTATGAATCGTTCTACGAATGGATAAAAGATCTAGTCCATCAACCCATGAACACTTATTAAGAATTATTCATGTTGAAAGGAATAAAAAAGTACTCATAATGGCCATGGTGAAATCTGAATTCAATCATCAGTATATCCACATCTCATTCTCATTGTTGGTAATAGATAGATCTGGGGTCAATCATTAAGAACCATCATACCCATTTCAAATAACCAAAGAGTTCATTTATTCATAATATTGGATAATAATTATTTAGTTCATTTGGACTAGGGGACAATAATCCACACACAAACTCAAGCTTCTATCTACCTTCTTGGAGAACAATGGGACTTCCCGTGTAAAAACACTACGTCTCAGGATGCCCATCCTCATTAATTCCTCAAAAATCACCCTTAGGTATCAAATATTGGTGGGATCCATATGATGTGATACTGATGATATTCAATATTTCTTAAGGTTTAGTTCAATATATTTTCTATATCTCAGTGGGGGACATATCCATGACAAGTCCTTGGAAATGATGTCCTTATATCCCAACAACACCATATGAAACTGGAAGCCTATGGAATCCACTACTTCAAAATACATGATATAAAATTGGTGGTTTATCAGATGCCCTCTCTCTATATGATACAACCATGACCATCAGAAATTTTCTTCCCATCTGTAAAGAAAAAACTCAAACTTTAACAAATAATACTCCACCTCCTTCTCCTAAAGTAGTCAATACATTAATGAAATGTGGATATCCAGTCCATAAATAAAATGAATCAATAAGGACCCATCACTAATAAAAGTAGATCCCATGTGAATCTCTCTCCTCCAATAGTCATTTCAAACAATTAGAAGAATTATGTGATCACAGAGTTACAACCGGCCAGTGTGTCTATGCTCATGAGTCAGTCAAAGGGATAAACATGAATATCTAAGTCACAATCCATATAAGTATCAAGAAAATAGTAGCTTAAAAACATTTATTTTAGTACTAATACTAATGTATATTAAACACATATCATACTTCTAATAATATCAGGATACATGGAATCATAGGACTCCAATATGTGCAGCTATCCACGTCAATGAAAACTAACTCTATAATCCATATGTGGACCACCATAGGGTGGTGTTTCCAATAATTCAAACATCCTGCCACATTCTATTTCTCCACCATCCCATATTCCAAATCAGCCACCCTATATACATCCATTCTCTAATATCAGTCTCTGTATATGTGGCCAAGAACCATACCACGATCATCTATACAATGGGTCATACAATCATGAGTGAGAACTAAAAGACCATTGTTTTTAACTACTTATTATTGAGGTATAAGAGTCTAGGATCCAACATCCATAATCCACTTCAGTGTCTTCTCTTCTAGAAATCTCTCCACTAATAAGACCCACTCATGTACTCCATAAAATGTTGTAGTTAAAAGACATACCACTAAATCCATAAAATTTTAGAGAAATACCTACTCAATGGCTCATTACCTAGGGAATATACCTCTCACCGTATATAGAGATTACCTGAATATATTAGAAAACATTGTTAAATAATCCATCATGATCAAACATCCCAACTATAAATAAATATTCTCATGTATAAAAAATTATCAAAATGTGACTAGGTAAAACTCCTCCCCAAATGGAAATGAATATTTTTACCATGAAAGAATGATCTAACCATATGAGAGAGTCACTAGACCCCATTATATCATAGGATATCCTTGAATAAAACATCGTGTGAAGACATACATATATTACAAATTCTTCATCATGATGTTTTAAACTCTAGTGACTACCTCTAGTAATTCCTCAAGCACATGAGTTTATAGATCTCTATAAAACCTATAAGGGTACTTTCTCTGAAATTCATGCATTAAACTCAACCTACATGCATCCTCATCTGGTACTAATAGTTATAATTACTGGTCAATGGGTGTTTGAATAACTAGATAATCACCTGGTACTGTCTCTTTTACATGGCCCTATGATTACTCCTTTACATTTGGAAGATCATCCTCTTGATCACACAGTAGAATCCATAATGGATCTATTTGAGGGGGAATCATAAAATAACAAAGATTCACTATAGTTAGTGATTATATTTTTGGAGATGAATAAAAAATGAAATATTATGGACATACCATTTATTTATGGTGAATGCATAATTGTTTTTTCTTTATGACCAGTTTTTTCAAGATTGATGTCAACAAGATGGTTATCAGAGTCCTTGTGAATGAATATGTTGGTGTCGTAGTAAGACTGGGGAACTTGGAATAAAATATGAACTTGAAAAAATTAACAATATTCCCATAAATCCCAAATTAACATTATAGATAGAAAAAAAATATACTCTAATCCTAAGGTTCTACCATTTTCAAATAACAGTTTTTCATGATCTAATGTATCGGGGCCCACCTGGTCGGTGATAATTGGAGTTTGAATACCCCAAGTCCAATATAAATCGTCCAGGTTTAGGAGACTAGAACCTAGTCGGCATATCCTACAAAGTAGAGGAATTATAGTAATGTACGTGTACACATACACACATTCCAGATCCCATATAATGACGAGAAGTGAAACAAACAATTTCTATAAATAAATGAAAAATATCTCTCCCATAACTAGAGTATAAAAATATATACTTATATTGATAAACGTTCCAAATTATATCCCAATCAAAACTGGAATGGAGTAAAACCATCTCATAATGTAGGTAATACTTTCAAATGAAACACTTCTATATACATATATCAATATATTTAAGATCTATTCTCCACCTTCTACTAGTCCTCCCATGAAACCATAAAAAGGGTCTATTATCTTGAAAAGACATGAAAAGTGTGGTCATAGCCCATTCAAGGGTGAGTATAACCATGCCCAATTGGAAACACTAGAATAACTATGCATAAAATATCAAGATTAGTCTCAACCCAAAAATTTAATAAAAAAATGATATAATATTAATAGAAAACTGATCTCAAGTGGTATCAACCAATACACGAAGGCACATGATAATGCTCGATAATTATATATAATTCTAATTTTAGGAGTACTCACTCCTTGAGCTGTGTTATCCTTGATGATGCTTATCCAATATGTCATTATCATCAAGACCCAATTGAAGAAGTACTCTCTAGATCCTTGAAGTACATGTATTCTATTTAGGGGATCACACTAAGGGAATCTGGTGTACACCACAAACCTAACCTGATTCTCTTTCCAGATGAGGGGTTGATTCCATATGCATGTTGGTTATAGTGATACTAAGAACCCAACCTAGGAATGGTAGAGGATCCAACTATGGTCTCATAGGGGGATGCACCAAACTCTATATTAAACTGAACCATTGGAGTGGATCAATATCCTTTTCTAAGGATGTAATGAAACATTATACCATCATGGTAAGGGAACATGGAATTATAATCAAATGATCTAGGTCTATAAGGGAAATGAAAGGTTCCAAACATACGTAGTGGGAGTATGTGGGGTGTTCTAGTAGTTCACTATATTTATTTCCAACAACTAGTATCCCTGTATATCACCCTTTCAAACAGAATGTAAAAATAATTATATAAATTACGTTCTCTAATGGTATATAATATGTAAATTTCAATCAATACTTATCATGTGCCATCTATCCATGCCTATGTAATTTAAGTCGTGCTCATGTACACCAAGTTATTTTCTGATACAAGGATATTCCCATATACTATCGTCATTTCTAAGAACAATACTTAGACCATGTTTCCCAATAGTGTCGATGTACCAAAGGGTAAACAGAAAGTCACTAGGTTGGGTCACACAGTGTGTGACATCTGTCACTTGAAGTGTGATGTTTTCATCCTTATTGAATCCTTAGAGACATACACAGGGCCACATATGACATGTTACTCTAGATCAAATTAGTTATAATTTATGTTATCTTAAACTCTGTTTCATAATTCACACAACAACTAAATAATCCACCGTTAACATTAATCTCCCTGGAAAATGCTGATTTGGGGTTGGTCGACCCTCATTGTAGCCATTTTATGGATTATAGTCACATCTATTGATCAATAATCATAAACATCACGTTTTTTCACTTGAATTACCTAAACCATAACTGGGTATATCCAAATTTGAATTTGTACATTCTTCCTGACAATATACCTTGATCACACCCTAGATTAAAAACTACACCTATAATATTGATCTATTGCACCCAATAATGTTCAAATAAATATCAAATAACATATTTTCATTGAACATGTAGGAAAATAAATTCCTTGAGAAGAACGTGTGAGAAAATGGAGGAGAACTCTTAACCATAAAAATGAGGAATTAAACATGGAATTTAGTCATTTCATTCTTGAACTATTTTTTTAGTATAGACTATTGAAGTTGAATGATCAAAAAGTGAAAAATAAATCAACTATAAAATTACTCATCCATAAATCCGCAAGTCAATTTCTATTTTTTTGGAATTGTTCAGAGAATGGAATGGGAAAAATAATTTTTTTTAATCTATATAAATCAAATGTCATGCCTGAATTTTGGATTGATCTCCGATGAATAACAGCCTTTCATTTCTTTCAATAGTGAAATCCACAAACATCATTGGCACAACGATCCTCGATCTAATCATGATCAATTTTCATCTTCCAATGTCTCTCTAACAGCTCCTCAATTGATCTATAGGGTTATTTAGATGACCCTAATAATTTCTCATAATTGGGTATATATAGAATGTGAATTAAGTAACTACATCATCATAATAAAATAAATAATTAAATAAATAAAATTTTTATATTCTTATGTGAAAACTTTTTTAGAATTTTTTGATGCTGAAAAACATAATGTCACACCTAGGGTAAAACCCCAGTACATAACTAAACGACAGCCCAATATTTCTGATCCAAGACTCTATTTAAAATTTATTAGTCATTTCTATGGAAATTATGGGTTCTTGATATTATTATACTCAATATTATTTTAATATCAACTCCAGGCTCATCGGTCCTTAGATTCTTATTCCCTCTCCGCACCAAGCTCCAAAAAATTATTAGATATATTTCAAATAATTATGTAAAAAACATAGATAATATATTATTTTAAATGAATATTCAATACATCTATATATTAATCATACCATAGAACCAAATGGTTTATTATCTTAAGATATTTTCTGCATAATCATCTTATTCTATAACATATTAAACATCTCTTATAAATGTATCTTTGTATTATGTACTGTTAAAACATAAAAAAATACTAATCTTATTTATAATAAAGTGAAAGTAAACAAAGGAAATTCTAACCATGGATTAACATTTATTTTAGACAATATATGTAACAATAGAACATCATTAGTGAAAATTATATATATATTTGGGAATGAGGGCATAATCCATGTCAGTAATCATAAATTTAAGAGATCATTCCCAAAAAAACATGGGTGATAAATATTAAACCAAATATGATATAATTACACAATACATGGGCCATAATTACATGGGTATGATGAAAAAAAATATGAATGATGAACAAATGTAATCATAGAGATCATAAAATAATCGATCTTGAATTATGTTCTGACCTACCTTGAATTGTATTTTAGGAACGATGTACCTTCCTTCCATTACATAGTTGATCTAGATTCACTGCCCACATCCAATAAATTATTTGAATATGAATCAAATACATTCCACATAAAAAATATCATGGGATATAAAACCATACCTAATATATTAGAGGGATATATAATTTTTTTCTCATTTATATCATAATGAAAACTATATATATGTTTTCTAAAAGAACATGACGATATTTATATTTAAAATATCACTTAAATAACCTGCATGTCCAGTTAGAAGCTATGCTCCTAACCATTTAATAAAATAAAAGAAAAAGTACAAAGAAGATGGCTGGGGTAAAAAAAGGGACTCACCCCCATCTGTCAAGAACAAAATTAAAAAGCATAATAAGACATGTCATTCTCATAATCAGATCCATCAGTTGTGTCCCATTCATATTGAGACTCACCCTGATTAAATATCATAATAGGATCAGTGTGGAGCTTTCCGGATGGATTAGATGATTAGGTAGACACAGTGCGAGGCATGTTAGAATTGTCCTTCCTCGGCCTGCTCTTCAGAGGAGTAGGAGTGAATTCATTCACCTTCCCTTTTTCAGATAAGAGTGCATCTTTGAAAGAGGTAGGACCACTACTATCTGCAACCAGCCTTTCCACCTCATAGAAGTCACCCCACATATTAGATACCTTAAAAAGTTTGAAATATTTTATATTTCTTGATGAAAATAAACAAGTTCAGGAGCTCAAGTGTAATTTAGTCTAGGTGTTGATTCAACAGTCCCTTCACATAACACTCCTGCATCAGCCTTATCACACATACTCGGATTTGGAGGTTCAGAACGAGTAAGAGACCCATCAATAAAGATGTCGATATTTTGTCGAGTCAAAACAAATCCAATGGGGATATCACAGTCATCATTGGAATAATGAGAACTTGTCTGAGCATTAGAAGGACCACTATTAGATCTCATCGAGGAATTATCCACCATAAGGTCTTTGCCTTTCAAATCAGACACATGAGGGATGGATTTTCCCACATCCAAAATATTAGCCTTAAAAGAAGATGATATTTTGGAATCGCCAACATGAATAGGAGGCTTTGACAGAGCCACATGATTTCTTTCAGGATTCCTCCTACATAGTGTATCTGGATGAACCTTCATCCCACATCTCCCACATGAGATATTCCACCGACACAACTCCAAAGAATGCCCAACATCCATACATCTAGTAAAAAATGCAGCTTTCCTTTCATATTCAACATCAATATGAATATTTTTTATGGGAGTGGAGATAGTTACATTATCAATCAAGGTGGAACTCAGATCACCCTCCACCAGTATTCGAGAAAAATGTCCAAACCGAACCACCATTGTTTCATTGTCAAGGAGAATAGGAGTCACAATTTCCATTTCGATGTCATGAAAAATATTTGGATGACAGAGGACCAAATTATGTCCATGCAACCAGACCCGGACCTAAGAAAAGGAATTTCTTGCACGTGAGACATTGAAATACAGAGACTATTCAAGAAGGTCAAGCCATCCTGGTTTCAATGATAGGGAATTGATGCTCCACACATGTATTTTGAAGGTATTCAATGGAAAAATGAAATGAATGAATCCATGACCAAGAGACACACACCTCTAATCAGAGGAGCCCCACAAAAACGAGATCTGTTTGACCAAATCATCAAACACCCAAGGCTTTTCACCCATCGGTAGAAAAATTAGTGCAATCAAGGAATTCTTCCCGATTGAAATCCTCTTAGAAAACACATCAAGATTCACATCAACATTAGTTGATGACCCTTTTTGGAGGATCTGACCAGAACATGAGTCAATGAGCAATAAAAATGGTGGTACCAATGTAGGAGAGTACACATCAACTCTGCCAGTCAGATCCTCCACATTAACTCTACCATTCAGGACCATCGAAGGATCATTAGATTTCATCATCTATGGATCAGAAATCATGAAATCAGAGGGCACATTAGACTAAAAAATCACTCTCTCCATCACAGATGGAAGGATAAACCTAGACACCTACAAATCACCATCGATATGAGGAACATAATGTATTTGAGCATTCAATTCAGAGGAACCCTGACCCATCATGTCCCTCAACATAGGAAGCGGATCCTGCTATAGCGCACCACTATCAATATGATTCCATGCCACATGATCCAAAACGGTAGACCTGGATTTGAATCCATAATGATCATCAGATGTGAAAACCTCATTCATAACATGAGGTGAATCGGAAGCGATAACCCGCACACATCCTCCATCATAATGAATGGAGGTTCGAACATCAAGATCCACAACATTAATCGTTGTTTTCACCGCAACATCTAGTCACACGTTGGGTTGATCAACTGGAAGAGCTCCACTACAAAGAATCAGAACACCTTCATTCCTTGCCGAGCCTGGTTCTCTATGCACGAGCACAGAATGAAGGTAGTGCAAGATAGTTATCAAAAACCCTAGGAGTGAGGCGCCTGATCGCCATCGCCAATGAGAGCACGTGCTCCACGAAACCCGAGCGCCATCAATCCCTTAAATAACCAATGAAAAAATTATGGGTAACAGAAAAACATATACTCAAAATTTCTAAAGCTAATTTGATAATTAAGGTGGATGGATCATAATAAAAAATCGATAATAACATCAAATAATTTTTACATAGAAGAAAAATAAATTTTTATGATTAATAGATAAATCTATCTGAAAAATAAGAATAAATATCTCGTTTTCTGTATCATTAAAAATTATGACTGTTTGGGAATAAATTTTAAATATATATGAAGAAATATGCACAAATAATAATTGCTATAATAGGGTAACAATTAATTCACATAGAAAATAATTGGATGGGATGATTTCAATTACAAACATCACATTGGGATGATTTTAATTACAACCATCACATTGGGTAAATTATTTACCCCTATACCTAACATTGAGATAGGAAGAGTGTAAACCAATTAATATCCCATGAATAGAAAAATTAATGTTGGTTTTAAAGATAACATTCATTATATATTTTTGTAGTAGGGAATTTATTCATAATTTTTTTTTGAAAATAAGAATGTAATGAAACCCTACACTTTAGTACTGTATTAAATGATTGATATTTAAATTACAATAAAATACTAATTTCTATAATAATATTAATAAGAATATATAAATATATTAAATACTATAAAATTTAATTATCATCATAAATCATATAGTTATTATTCAGTTATTGCATGTTTTCATAATTAGATGTTAATGATTTTGATAGTCTCACATAGGAATAAAAATGTTGACATAAATCTACATTAATTGATACAAAGTTAATTATTTATATATTATTTATTTTATTTTAATATATGAATAATTACGATTTAAAATTTTATAATATAATTCCACAAGTTTTTTATTTATGATCCATGAAGATGAAATTAGTGATGACAATGTTCAAATAATTAATTCGACAAAATGTTGTATAATAATAACTGGTTAGAAATTAATAAGAATAAGATATTAAAATTATTGGAATTTAATAAAATAATAAATATAATTATTATTCATTAAATAATTTCTTTTAGCCATCCATTTATGATGATGAAGAAAATTAAAACACATCATTCTTTGAGGTGGTAATCTGTAGGTAACACGACATCAATTTTGTTTCCCAATATATGTGTGGGAAATATATATTTTTCTCCATCAACGTAATAAAATGTCATTATAAAAATGATTTTATTTATTATATCACAATTGTTGGAATTGTTTTTGTCAATAATTTTATATAATAATGTTAGCTAGTGGGTTGTCCTCAGGTTGGTTAATTAAATCACAACTTCATTGAATTATTAGAAATTGAGGAATTTCTATACTTTATTATGACTAGGGGATGTAAAACGTTAAGGATGGATATTTGGAATCATAATTTGGAATATTTATTATAAAATATCTACGTATAAGTGTGTCTTGATGTGGTTGTATGTTATACCCTATTATATAAAAAGAAGAGGGACTATTATTTGGAAACAAAAGCTAATTGAGGGGTAAATATGAGTAACATAGAAGTTAATTAATTTATGTTAGGGAAGGATTGTGTGATATGTAGTTATGAACTTCCATAAAATCAAACATCTAGTAGAAGTTCTATGTTTCATGTTAATGTAGTAAAATTTGAGCCATATTATGTTACCTCTTTATACACCTATTAAATTGGATTAATATTATATCATGGAAATTATTTGTTGAACTAGAAATATAAGAAATACTTTCATACCAAATTTTTGATTCTATTATTTTATATTTGGAATCCATTTAATAATACGTTATTTCTAAATATAGGAAAAATAAATTTTAAATATATATATATATATATGATATTGAAAAAAAATAATTTCTGTGGAAATTGAATTATACATTATGTATTTTTATTATTTTTTCATGTCATATATAAATTAAATTTCTATTGATATATTATATTTTTTAAACAAAACATTAATGTAATTATTTAAATGTAATCATGTTAATTTATTTATATAAAAATTGAAAAATGTTTTTTATAACAATTTTTTGAAAATTAACTGTTTTATCATTGTAATAAATAATTACATAAGTGACTTATTTTCATGTAAAAAATTTAAAATGAAATTATTTTCAAATTTAGATAATCTAATTATTAGTTTGAGAAACATTTCATTAGATTTTATTTATTTATTTTATAAAATTATTTTTAATATACCCACAAATAATACATGAAGTTAATTTGTAGAAAATATGAACATATAAATCATAAAATAAAATTATTTATATCAATTTCATAGTTATACATATTATGTAAATATTAATTAATTTCATTTTATATACTATAAATACATTTATTTTCAATCATTTTTTGTTAGTGATTAATTTTATTAAGATAATATGAACTGTACATCAAGAAAAATAATTCATTGAGCAATACCACTTTTATATTAAATGATTCTATGAGAAATAATTTTTTATATTCTAAAAAATTTATATTTATTTTTTTATTAGAATATTTATTTTAATTTTACATTTATATTATATCAATCTTTAATTATAATAATAATATGCAGTGTGAAAAAAAATTATATTAAAATATTTTAATTAAATATTATATTTGTGTTTCATTATTTATTATATTTGAATCATTAAATCAATAATTGTATAACTATTGGATACTTATATATACATTGACATTATATCCTAGTGTCATATGCCCAATGACCATATGTATAACAACCATATATCCACTGAAAAGATATAAGGGTCATATTTTATTCATATATATTTGTATAAATTTCCAAATGAATTTTTCACATTCATTTACTTCTTCCTCAATATTACTATTATATTTTTAATTGATAAATAAATTTTATAATTATTATTATCTTAATGAAAAACCATGAGGACTTGTATTATATGTTTGTGGTATTTTTATATTCTGAGGAATTTATTCCATATTTTCTTTTCATAATTTTATTTATATCATAAAAATATATTATTTTTATATATATTATAATAAAATGTAACATAGTTTATTTTAGTTGATTATTACATTGTAAATGTCTATCCAATTATGTTTATTTAAATAAATTATACCTTTCCAAAATCAAGGGTTTTACTATTCTACCCTATTAAAATGAATTCATCCCATGAAATTGTGTTACATTCTTGGTACATTAAAAGATAATTATAACACATTCCATCTTCTAGTTAACTTTTTTCTTGGTCAAAATCATTATTTATTTGTAAAACATTACCTAAATGGGTTGTTTTTTTCATAATAATTTGTGTATATGATAAAATATATCAATAATATTTTCCTTCTAAGAGATATCATGTTCACGATATATGTTTTTTAAGCTCCTCACATGTGATATATTGGAAACTCCCTTACTCAAAATTGACACACTGATCACATCATGTTCCTGGGAGATTTTTGGAGGATGTTAAAGATGATAAGTTACTATGACCACATGATCAGGGGTTTCAAAAGTTTCAATTTTTCTAAGGACCAACATCCCCTTACTTCCAAATTTCATAACATTATTCCACAGTGATATTCATATGAATACATTATATCTAAATTAATCTCAATATCTATTTAGCAGTTATTAGCATAGCTCTTCAATCGACTTTGTACTGCTTTAATGAACCAATGAATCAATTTATTCATTTTTATTATATCTTCAGTATGGGAAAGTCTCAAAAACAGATTCTCACCTTTATCATTAAAACATAATATAGTTACAATCCTTTTCCCATATAGAGTCTCATATGGATCCATATGAATGATAGAGTAGAAAAATTTGTGGTATGCGGACTCTATTAGTGAAAGGAGTTGATAAAAAATTCCCATGAAATACATTATGCACAATCATAGAATCATCAATTGAGTTTTAATGGTATTTTTCTAATTAAAAATTATTCTGAGGAGGTTATGAAATACTAAATAATTTCTCTATATCCAAATGTCATTGAATATATTTTCCACATTTTGAGGTAATCCTTGGATCTTGATATGATTCAATTAAAATTGGTATTCCATGTATCCTTATAACTCCAACTATTTATATCTTATAATGTTGTTCAAGAAATTAATATTATCTCAATGTAATAAAATTCAATTAATTTGTATGGAGTTTTACTACAATGAAAAAACATTAAATCATAATGTGGTATTAGGGAGACATGTGATGAAATCCATGGTGATTCATATTATTTCCAAATTTGTATTTGAAATGGTTTCATCAACCCATTATAATTATATTAGTAATCCTTTTTCTACCAACATACAAATACTATAGAAACTTACCATAGAATATCTATATTCATTTTATCCCAAATTAACTTATACATGAGGAATCTATATTTTTTTCATAAGATATGGATAGATAATAAGGATCCATGTGATTTATCTAATATAACCTTCTTCAGTTATGTTATTGATGAACCTCATAAGAACTGGGCCTTATAGGAACGCACTATTTTTACAAAGACACATGTTTTCTCTCCCCCATGTCCACCCTTGTTCTTTAACGGGTCATTATATAGATGACTTCCCCCACATGCCAACACATACTCTTTAAAGTTTGATTCTTCCTCACTCACACAAAAACAATGAAACTTACTAGGATGTCACCCATCCTGATTACCACTCTATGGAAACCCTCTTTGACTATGTAGTTGATTAGTCACTGAAAGTGGCTAATATTAATTGTTAAGATCTTAATATTAATGTGTTTAAAAGTTCATAAACATCAATTTTAGTCCAATTCCGAAATTGAACTTCATTTCCCATCATTGTGCAATTCATGCTTAAAATGTCAATTTGGGCCCACTCAATAATTTTCTTGTGGAAATTACAATATTCATCATTTTAATTTTAAATTTTGGGATATGATTGATCACTTTGTTTGGAACATTTTATCGTTTAGGTCCGATTGATGAATCCCAAAGGAAGATGGAGAATTTTGCGCCTGAAGGCAGAAACTTGCTGGAAAAAGCATAATGGGCCTAAGGCCCATCAAACAAATGTGGGGCCCAGAAACCAAACCCAATGAAGCTCAAATTTATACAGTAGGAAGATAAAAATATGAGGATCATTTTATTCAACTGTGGCCGGAGCTAATTCTGATGTTATCATGATGATAAATGTATCTGAAGTTGAGATTTAAATGGTGGACATGACATTAATGCTCAAAAATCCGTCCCACCATTTCGACTATAACATCCAAACATCTGGGCGACATTTCCTGAAATTTTTACAGCTCATAGAGGACAGATTGTTGAAGATATATCTCTTCTACAGACCCTCCGGATTCGGCCTTCTTCAATATCGAATTCATACGTCAATGTGGTGGACGAATCTGGACAGTTTTCCGGGTCAAATTCGAAACATCAATTTCCTTTTGATTATTCACCCTCCATTTGACTCTATTAATTGTTGGGGGGTGAATTAATTGTTGTGGGATGTACCTAAGGCTCCTAATATGCCTATATAAGGAGCTATTGGTGAAGGGAATGGGGTGTAAAATTTTTCTTCTCATCTTGGATGCTTTGTTTCATTGTAATGTTTTGCTGTCCATTTAATGTTGTAATCGTTCTTCATTCTCATGTAAGTTATTTGAATCACATTAGTTCTCAATAAAATTTCTTCATTTCATCTTTTTCTTTTTTTTCTTCTTATCACTTTGATACCGTTGCTTTAAGGTGTGAATTTATTCACACCAGCACTTGTGAATTTATTCACACAACGATGGAGTGATCGTTTCATCGTTTTATTTTTCTTCTCCAATTCTGCTTCTTTAAGTCGACTTCCCGCTTCCATTTATTTAATAGCATAAATCGAGGGCTAAACCCTTATGGGTTGGTCCTAGGGAGTTGCATGGGGAAGATTGGATGTTATTTTATGATCTAAAATTCTTTAATCATTTCATGAATTTACGATTTCCATTTGATGATTAATTTCTTCTTCATCTTCGCCAACTTTAACAATAACACATTTCGAGTGCTAGTAAGATCTAATTCCTTGGAGTGATCATTAAATTTATCCTCTAAGTGCATTGGTGATTATCCTTGAAATTGTGAGGGATTAAATTGGTGAATGATGTTGAGGAATTATATCGTTTTGTGGACACGTCTTGAATTAGTGAAACGAACGTTATAAGATAATAAATACATCCAATCTAACCCTAGTAACAACTTAGGATCAACTCATCTCCATTAATTGTTTTAGACTAAGTAAGTTTATGTTTTAATTTATTTTCATTTAATTAATTCAGTAGTTATTCAAATAAAATCAATCCAAATAGTTGGCCACTCCATAGCTAAATCCTTCCAAAATCAGAGTGTCTCTCGGTTTCTTCTTCGGTCCCTGTGGACTCGACCCCTACTTGTACTACAACGACCGCATACCTGTAGGGTAAATTTGGGCGTAACCAAATTTTGGCGCCGTTGCCGGGGACCCAAGTAATTTTTCCTAGACACCCATCTTCTATTCTCACCTAACTTCTCTTTTCTCACCTGTATTTCTCTTTTCTTTTCCCCTTTCTATTTTCGTGTGCCCAAAAAAATCCAAATCCAAATTTCATTCAACTCCAATGGAGTATCATCGACAATATCCCTTCACAAACTCAGGATGGAATCAGTTTGAAAATCCACATTGGGAATCACCAACCTTTTTTAATCAACCTTTGAATGAATACCACATACCTGATAACATGAATGAAATTTGTAACGATGAAGGTTTAAAAGATAAATTTCCATACCTATCAAGAATGATTGAAAAGATGAATAATGAGTAAGTCCATGATGTCGAAACATCTATCAATACTAATCCTGAAACAATTCTTCAAAAATTGTGTGAACAAATGGAAAAAATGAATTCAGAGGTATCAATTTTTAGACAAGAACTACAAAGCATTGAGACTTATGAAGAACCCATTCCCACTCAGGATGTCCTTTCCACTTCACTTATAGTATAATCTTGTTTCCCACATAACTCATGTGAATTTAGTAAACAACCCACTTTAAAATCTTGGAATAAAGAGTTGGATAATGAAGAGATTTGGTCAGGTAATGTTGAAATTCAAGATAAAGAACATGAAGGAATTTTTAATGAGTATTTAAATCAGGATGAAATTGATTTCATGAATTCACAAGAGGGAAATTATTCTTCAAGGATTGAATGTCCAGAATATTACACCAAAAATGATTTTTTAGAATCACCAATCACAAAAAAATTGGGAGAAATACCAAACATTGATCCCATACACACTCCTGAAATTAAACTAGACACTTTTGGGGATGAATCATATTTTCAAACGGAACCAATTCTTTCAAAAAAAATTGGGGAAGAAACCGACTTTCATTCAAATTGCCAATCTTCATTAGGAAATTGCAATCAACCAAAACTCAAAATCATCATCCTTCATTCCCCAAACAAGAATTACATCATAGGTGATACCCACGACCATAATTTATTCATTCATTCTTCTCATGAAAGAAATAATGTTAGATTGAACCTTGACGTCTTAGGCAAGACAAAAAATGCAACTAGATCAACCATTTCTGACATTCCTTGTATCTTCAGATTTATTTTAGAACATGGATTTATACAAGGAAAAGATTCTAAAAAAACAATCAATCTCAATCAAGTTGAAGTGGAGAAAGATGGGTTAATTAAAATGCTGAAAGTTGGAATTGGATAAGTTGGGGGGTAAAAGTCCACCCAACGACGTTAAACAAAAGCGCTGCATGGGAGGCAACCCATGGTTTTCATGTTTTCTAATCATTTTGAATCATTTTATTTTTCATATAATAAATTACAATAGACTGTTGACCTGTTCTTCTTTTATGAGTAAGGATGGGTATGAAAGGGGAGCGCCATATTCATCCGTGTCACGTGGCGTGATCTCTGAGTAATACCTTACCCAGAAAATATAAAGAAGACAATGTATCATCAGTTTATTTTGTTTTGTTTTATTTTTATGTTTTTATAGGTAAAAACAATAAAAGGACATGTCGTAAGCTATAAGGAAAATTCATTCACCACCATCCAAGCCGCTGAGACTCAAATCCAGGATTTAAGGGAGACTATGGAATGCGCTATCATCGTCAACCACCAGGTGACTTCATTCCATGATTTTTATTTTAAATTTCTTCTTTGAACTCCTCTCCTACCCCCTTCTAGCGTTTCTTTTCTTTAAACACTGGGGACAGTGTTATTCTATGTTGGGGGGGGATAAAAAATGATTTTTTCTGAATAAAAACATGCATGAAAAGAAAAATTCCATTTACCATAAACATGATAACACACATTGCAAACTCTAAAATTGGATATCAAATAAATCTTGCATGCCTTGATTCTGATTTTAATGCAAGTTTAAGTTCATGAGCATAGTTTTTGGAAAGTGCGGTTGTCCGATGTGATTTTTCAAAGTTTACATTTTCATCCTCTTAATAAAAATGCCACAATGCACATCTTTTGGATTGTGGGTGTAAATTTGAGTTCTTGGGTCCCTTTCATTATAGCATAGGGTTTTGGGGTCACTTTTAGTTTAATTTGAGTATCCAAAAAAAACAAAAAAAAACAAAAACAAAAAAAAAAAACAAAAAAAGACCACATAGAGCAATGTTTTGTCCAAATGCGTGGCGTCCGGCACTTGGGGATCGTGACTCCATAGTTGTCTTGCACAGAGTTAGGCTTTATATCTCTATTGTAGAGCATGAAATTGACAATATGTGTGGCGTCCGGCACTTGGGGATCGTGACTCCATAGTTGTCTTTCCCAGAGTTAGTCTTTTCATATCTATTGTGGTTAAAAAAATAAAAAAATAAAAAATAATCAAAAAAAGGGATACTCATCTTAAGGTTTAATGTGATTCCCACCTAGCGCTTCCATTTTTTTCCCCTTGAACAATAAAATGGGCCCCATATCTTTTATGATGCACAACACTTTATCATTCTTAATTGGAATTGGATGAAATGTGGCAATGAATTTGAACAAAGGAATGGGCTTGGGCTTGGGATATGCTTATATACCTAGCTTGTTTTAAATGATTTTTATGGGTTCCATAATTTTTTTGGTATGAGGTCTTTTGGGTGAGCAATGTGTATTTTAAATGTTTTTGGAAAAAGGGATTTGGATTTCATATTTGTAATTTATTTTGCTCGGGACTAGCAAAACTCAAGTTGGGGGGTGTGATTAGTCACTCAAAGTGGCTAATATTCATTGTTAATATCTTAATATTAATGTGTTTAAAAGTTCATAAACATCAATTTTAGTCCAATTCTGAAATTGAACTTCATTTCCCATCATTGTGCAATTCATGCTTAAAATGTCAATTTGGGCCCACTTAATAATTTGCTTGTGGAAATTACAATATTCATCATTTTAATTTGAGATTTTGGGATATGATTTATCACTTTGTTTGTAACATTTTATCTTTTAGGTCCGATGGATGAATCCCAAAGGAAGATGGAGAATTTTGCGCCTGAAGGCAGAAACTTGCTGGAAAAAGCATAATGGGCCTAAGGCCCATCAAACAAATGTGGGGCCCAGAAACCAAGCCCAATGAAGCTCAAATTTATACAGTAGAAAGATAAAAATATTAGGATCATTTTATTCAACTGTGGACGGAGCTAATTCTGATGTTATCATGATGATAAATGGATCTGAAGTTGAGATTTAAATGGTGGACATGACATTAATGCTCAAAAATCTGTCCCACCATTTCGACTATAACGTCCAAACGTCTGGGCTACATTTCCTGAAATTTTTACAGCTCATAGAGTACAGATGGATGAAGATATTTCTCTTCTACAGCCCCTCTGTATTCGGCCTTCTTCAATATCTAATTCACACGTCAATGTGGTGGACGAATCTGGACAGTTTTCCGGGTCAAATTCGAAACATCAATTTTCTTTTGATTATTCACCCTCCATTTGACTCTATTAATTGTTGGGGGGTGAATTAATTGTTTGGGGATGTACCTAAGGCTCCTAATATGCCTATATAAGGAGCTATTGGTGAAGGGAATGTGGTGTAAAATTTTTCTTCTCATCTTGGATGCTTTGTTTCATTGTAATGTTTTGCTGTCCATTTAATGTTGTAATCGTTCTTTATTCTCATGTAAGTTATTTGAATCACATTAGTTCTCAATAAAATTTCTTCATTTCATATTTTTCTTTTTTTTATTCTTATAAATTTGATACCGTTTCTTTAAGTTGTGAATTTATTAACACCAGCACTTGTAAATTTATTCACAAAACGGTGGAGTGATCGTTTCATTGTTTTATTTTTCTTCTCCAATTCTGCTTCTTTAAGTCGACTTCCCGCTTACATTTATTTAATAGCATAAATGGAGGGCTAAACCCTTATGGGTTGGTCATAGGGAGTTGAATGGGGAATATTGGATGTTATTTTATGATCTAAAATTCTTTAATCATTTCATGAATTTATGATTTCCATTTGATGATTAATTTCTTCTTCATCTTCGGCAACTTTAACAATAACACATTTCGAGTGCTAGTACGATCTAATTCCTTGGAGTGATCATTAAATTGATCCTCTAAGTGCATTGGTGATTAGCCTTTAAATTGTGAGGGATTAAATTGGTGAATGATGTTGAGGAATTATATCGTTTTGTGGACACGTCTTGAATTAGTGAAACGAACGTTATAAGATAATAAATACATCCAATCTAACCCTGGTAACAACTTAGGATCAACTCATCTCCATTAATTGTTTTAGACTAAGTAAGTGTATGTTTTAATTTATTCTCTTTAAATTAATTCAGTAGTTATTCAAATAAAATCAATCCAAATAGTTGGCCACTCCATAGCTAAATCCTTCCAAAATTAGAGTGTCTCTCGGTTTCTTCTTCGGTCCCTGTGGACTCGACCCCTACTTGTACAACAACGACCGCATACCTGTAGGGTAAATTTGGGCGCAACCAGTAGTTCTAATTATGTAAGATCTCAAAAAGCTAGGTAAACCATTTTGACAGGGGTAGTAACATATAATATTTTAACCCTTTTACTTTTTATGGTTTTACATTCAAACAACCATAACAAATTTTCCTCATTTTGGATCTTATATCCCAACAAATATAATTCCACAAAACTTTTAGACTGGTTCCTCTTATGATACTAATGTATCAAATGGGCCCTAAAAACACACTATTTTCTATAAAAAAATTTGTTGTCTCCTTCTAAGGGTTCACAAAATTACCCAAAACAGTCATTCCTATAATGATTATCCCGCAATGGAAAAACTTGTTCATTCTTGTGTTCTTTTTTCTCACCCACACACACCCTATGAAACATTCTTGGAAGTCACAAGTCTAGATCCCTAGTCTAAGAAATACCTATTTAACTATGTAATTATAAAAAATTTATCCCCAAAAAATAAAGGTTCACCTTATTGAACTATGTAGAAACATTTAGCCCCTTAACCCTTAAATTTTTTGGGATGTTACAAAACTCATTTTCATTTCCTAAATATTATGGTTCTATCATTATGAAGGTTAACATATTTATGTTTACCCATCATATTCACATATCTTATATCCCCCTTTTAAACCATCATGATCTTATCATAGATTTTTGATTGATCTTTAATTTTTAAAAGGAAAAATTTGTCACATTTCGGTATGATTTCAAGGATCAGTATTTGAAAATATATTAGTTTAGTGTACTTTATGATCCTCACCATTGATAGGGTAGAATAAATAATCCATATTAGAGTATAAAAAAATTCATATTCCTTCTAGGTTTGTAATGTACTGAGTAGTCATATTCCATAATAAACTCAAACCATCTCCATTAACACATGTTTAACTCCATTAGACTCTTGTAGTAAATTTGAATATCTCATTATTCACTATATTGATAATACACACATATATTACATTCATACATTACAATTACATGATTTGAGTCCTTCATGGGGTAATTTTACTAATGTAATTTTTTTTAAAAGACAAATATGCTTCCAAAAAGTTATTTTGTATGTGAGAACATCCCACCTAATTCTCCAAAGAATCAATGTAAAATGAAAAACAAAATCCATCGTAACATAATATTATTTTATTTTTATTGATATGTTTTTTGATAAACTCAATGAAATATTTTTCACATTCATTTACTCAAATGAACTTGACTCTCTTATGTATTAATATGATTTTATTATAATGAGAAATTATCCATAATGTGTTAATTGTATCATGAAAACACACAAAGAATATTGATTACAATAATAGTGAATGGTCTAGAAAATTATTTAATAACCTGCATATCTGTATGATTTTTACATATAACATCTCTTGTGGTTACATAAACTAAGAATGATACAATATGTTACTAGAATTTAATCTTGATTGATAAAGAAAACAACACCTCCCTTCTCAATGTTTTTATCATGATCCTAAAATTATTGTCATACTATTCCTTTTTCATATAATGTGATAGAATTTAATCAATAATTCCTACTAATTTTTTTCATGGAAATATATGATGACCCTATTCATCATATCCTTGATGATATTAGAAAAAAATTTAATTCTGAATAGTACAACTATGATTTCATAGAGTACATATCATTAAAAAATGGTTATATGGGGTTTGTCTTTCCTTTTAAGCATTACTTGATGATATATGGATCAAATGATAATATTTAAAAAATATTTAGTTCTTCATAGTTTACATAACACTTTTTTAATATAGAATAAATGGTACATTATCATCGATGTTATATTGTTATATTCCTGACAGTCAATGCAGAGACACATTGATTTCTTGTTAATCTTAATAATGATATCTTCTATACCCCATGTAAACATAATTACATATATAAACCCTGTAAAAAGATTTTTATAGAGTTTTATATTCAATTCAACCATTTAAATTCAATGCATTATATGAAGAGTCATTAATATTGGCATTGAACATGGTATGAGTTCAATTGGAAATTATAACTCATAATATAGGGGTAGAATACTTTATTATTGTTTAAATACATCAATATATAACAAAATAATTCATATAACTTTAATTATTTGTTATTTCACACGGAATTGATAAATTTAATCCTCATTTTTGAGTATTAAGGACAATATAATTGCTATGATTTCTAGATGAGGATCATAGATAGAATTTAAATGATAGATAATAAATAATTAATTTAGGATATTAATTGTGACATATCAATCATAGAAATGAATATAGAATATGTTACACATGAAATGTCAATGTATTGGTTTTTATATAATACTATTTTAGTTAGAATCATTTTATTTTTTGATTAGTTTCTTCCTAAAACACAAATAATCTATGTTTACACATGTAAATAGTTTTTATAAAAAGTTTCTTGGGAAATAGAATGGTCACCATTGAGTAGATGTTATTTTAGGTAATTGGTTTCTATACATGGTTTTCATTTACGTGTAGTACAGAGTATGGTCCAAAAAGTGTCTAACTAAAGAAAAATTGTGCGAGAACCTTAGTGAAAATGGATAAGTGAACATGGGTTGAATAGAGTTAGGGTAAAAATAAATCAATCTTGTGATTTGGTTTTAAAAGTTCATAGATCTAATTGGAATGGTTGATGCATGGTTGGTCTTACTAGTCGAATACCTTAGGAGTAGTCATGCATAGTGGGTTTCCCAATATAGTTTCTCTTATACAACCAACACATGATTTGGAAAATAGTGTGTCCTTCCAAAATTCATTATAATATTAAAACTTATATTTTACCTTTCCTTGTTAAAATTACAAAATATTGTATTAATATCCTTCTCATTAATAATGATTTGGTTCACTCTAAAGGATCCATCTCTATTTATCGTATCAATTTTTAAGTACTCTCACATTATTTCCACTAGGATTCCCTCTAAAAAAGCCTCTATAAAACCATTAATATAATATATATATTATATTATATTAATTTTAGATCCTCTTATGAAAATATAATCCATTGGACTCAGATTTGTTGGCTATGGTGAGTCTAAACATGGGGTTTTTTTGTATAGGGGTTGTAGTGGATGTTTCTCCACTCAATTCTGCATTCAGCATTTAAATCAATGCATTTACTTTTTTCCCCATTGGGATGAGGTTGGTATTTTTATGACATTGATTTATATTCCATGTCATTAGATGATAAATTATTTTAAAATTATAATAAATTTATGTCATACATATTTATGAGTCATATAGGGGAATCTTTTTTTCTCAGTTTGTTAATGCATTGGCATGTAATTAGATTCCATAAATAATGTTTTTCAAGATGAATGAATGAAATTTCATTGTATATAAATATTTAAAAATGTTTTTGGACACATGTTTTATATTTTAAGTGTCTTCCATATCAAATATTTTTCAATAATATCATTTTATTCTTTTTGAATTAGTTATTTTTAATTGAAATATGGAATATTGGACAATATGAATTTATTTTTTAAATCTTGCTGAAAAATTTAGAAATTTTTATATATTTTCCAGATTATATAGATATAAAAATGGATTTCATGAAATTTTTTATCAATCTAGTCTCAATAGTTTACTTATAGGTTATTTTAAATAGAGTGAGTGACTTGTCATCAAATGTTTTACTTAGATGGACTATTTAGATGTTCATGAAAAATTAGTTTACATGAATGTGGTGAAACCATAATTGTGCCCCATATATTTAGCTTCATATTTTTATTATGTGTGGTGATTCATTTATGTGTAGAATGGGTGATAATAAATGGGTTGTTTCATATGATTTTGCTGGATATGAGGAGAGTTTTATTTATAATTATCTTAATATATTCATCTATTTTTATTGTGGTGTATTTCATAATCACCTCCAATATTTGATGTCATGGGAATCATAAGAAGATTGTAGGTGACCAATGTGAGTAATATACCCCATTTATAGTAGTGTTCTTACTATTTAAAGAAAATTATTTTAATTTCTATTAGGCATGATCTTTATGGGGGATAGTTTTTAGATATCATGTTGTGACTATAAATGATGTGGACATAATTAGTAATTCCATACAAGGTACCTTATTTACTATTCATGTCCTTTTCTACTAGATTACATGGGATTTATATTACAATAAGATTATTTTTAGAAATATCATAGCGGATACCTTGTTCAATTGTATTTTTTAATGCATTTTAGCAAGTTAATTCATTTATCCTTTTTACAGTTTATTGTCGATTACATTTCCATTGATCACGTGGTGCATACTTATGATTATTTTCTATTTTGAGTGATGTTTTTTATATTAGATAAAATATATTTTAGAATTGGGTTTATAAATTTGTAATTCCATTAAAGTGAAATGGTTTTTTGGAAACAGTTATGTATGGAATAATTTTTTTTTTTGGAAATTCATGTCTAATATTACATGACAACTTGTTATTCATGGATTTATTGAAAAACCATTCCAATTTAAAAACAATATCTTCTATTTTTAAATTATATATTAAAAAATCACTGTCTATAATAACATTTATATAGTTTAATTTTTAAATGATATACAAGAGAAAGGGTCATTGGATGCTGAAATTATTTTTTGAAGTTATTTTTTTCATTTATGGGAACTAAATTGAATGTTGTTAAGGCAACCATTATTAATTATTGTATTCTATGTATAATGTCTTATGAAATACTATATTATATTAAAACTATCATGTATATAATTTATTATTAATAAAATTTATTAGTTGTAGTTCATCGAGACCTGTTGGGATGTATATCTTACACCAATATTTTCAAAGTCTAGGTTCTCTTAAAATTTAGTATTATTATATTGTTATATTGAGTGTAATGTTGGGGTTGGTTCATGATCACAGGTTACATGGAGGCCAATTGTGGTGGATTTTGATTTCATTGTTTGCGTCATGTGATTCCCTATTTTTATGTTTCATTTTTCTTCTTTGGATTGATTTTTATATAAATCCTGTTAATATTTATTTATGGATTCAATTGTTAATATGGAATGGATGTACATGTATTGTTCTCTAATTGGGTTGTTTATTTAATTAGACTTTCACTCTTATTGATATTATTTTACAAAGATGAAATCATTCAAAGGGTTCTTGATATGATTTCCCAAAATTGGTTTCCTACCCAAGGGATCATGAATTCACATTAGTACTTATCAAAGGATTGTTCAGGTACCACATAAAGTGGAATCCTAGGATGGTTCATTAAATAATTGTATCAAATCAAATATTTTTATGTAGTCTATATTTAGGAAGAGATATCTTATTATTTAAGGAATTGGCAGTTCAAATATAATGATTTACGGACTCCATAGTTAAGAGAAAGTTGAATATCATGAGATCCTTCTATCCATGATCGTTGAGTTGTTTTAGGTAGTCCATAATATTTTTTCATTTTGACTGTCCATTTTATAGACTTGCGAAATCATGATTTGATATTTATAGTGGTGGCATATTTATCCACTATAAAATATGTTGAGTTTCCTTAGGGAATATTTAGTGATTCGATATGGATAAAGGAAAAGTGAATCATAGAATTTTTGTAGATTAATAACCCTAAAAACCATACAGAAAAAGGAACATAATTTCAAACATGTTTTAATATTATTTCCAGGGTGGCATGTGGTTTTCATCTATTTTTACATGTTTATCATTATTTTTCATTGAAATTATTTTATCTATTTAGACCCATTGATTGTTGGATTTCATTGAGAAGATTCAAAAATTTGGAAATGTGTCGTGGTGGGACTTGTGATATGTTTGATTTCATGGATTGGATTTTTATGGTTGATGATCTATTGAAGTTCATTCTTGTTTATTTTTTTGTTTGATGTCAAATTAGTATTTAGTTCGAAAAATGTTTTTGGTTTGAAATTATGTCATTGAGATTATTTAAAAAAAAATTTGGTTTAGGGAATATTTATAAAGTGGTTTATTTAATTATAAAATCAAGAAATTGTTTTCTGCCAGGAACATATGTAGGTATTTTGGTAATGAAAATTACAGTTCATAAAGTAAAAAGTTTTAAAACACATATTCTTTGAAAATTGTTTTAATTTTTTATTTTAAATTAGGCGTTTTTTAAATTAGTTTTATGAAATTTTACCTTTTTGTAGTAAAAATAACAAGGAAGAATCAGTACTTTTTTTGGTAAATCATTAAAATGGGGATTTGGATTTTGAAATTGGGATATTTAAAATCATTATTTTTGTCTTTAATGACTCGTTAAAATTTTTATATATAAACACAATGAGTTTATGTCTCATTGTTTTAGTGTAATCCTCCCAAAATTAATATTTTCATGGTATATTTTTATTCTTTCGGAGTCCATATCCTTTCAGTTTTAATCCAACCATACCTTGATAAGGAGTATAAGGTGTTGTTATCTCATCTTAGTGAAGTGTCATGAATTTTTCTATAATAGTATATTCTATTGTTAGTTTTTGAAATTTTATTGGTTTATTTTTTTATACATGTGTGCCTTGGTTGGATAGTTAGATAAATATGGATTGGATGTCAAATATACATATATATGGGATCGAATTTAAAAGTTTTTCTTGATCAACATAGAGAAATTTTAGATTGAATAAGTAGCCATTAATTGGTGTATCTTGTGGTTATTTGGTTTAGTCTGTTTTGGATGAAAACATATTTTTGGATTTATTCTTTGTGAGTTTGGAGTACTTGTGGCTTGAGTATATCCTTTAATGGTGTTTTCTATTATTTCCATTTTTGTATCTACTCGTGAGTAGTGGTTTATTAGGGGGAATTTTAATTCCTCGTAAGTCTTTGTGATTTATTTTCATGTTATTTGGGTGCTATATTTTGGATAGTGATACCGATGAGGTATATATATTGGACATGGAATATGAATGATTTAAGGAACGTGCATGGATGACTGGGGGTTTCATTGTTTTTATTTTTTCATCATGGTTTCCATTAAGATGAGTTTACTATCAAAATTACCATGGGATAGAATTATATAAGATTGGACTAAAGCACACTCATATGATGTTTGTGCCTCATGGATTAGTGAAATATCATTTCTCATCAATGAAAGTATATATTTATCATGATCCATGGTTTTTATATGTGATGGACTAAATAATACTATCTCATAGTCCTTTGCGATGATTTAGGGAATGGTTATTTTCATCTTGAAATTGAATCCTCATGTTATGGTTAGATGTAGTTAGTAAATGTGTGTAATTCCACATTAGATATTTTTAATATGTGGTTTGTGGTTGGAATTATCTCATCATAGAACCATTTTTACACCTCACTCTACTATTCATTATTGATTCTAAATGTTTGGGAGAATTATTCTATGTTAGGTTTTTCATAGTGTTCCCTTTGATCAATTGTAGATAAGTTTATTTATCTAGTATTTTGATGTTTTCAATGTATTTTCCCTTGACTTGAGATATTTTTCTTGGTGTTACCTATTTTTTTAATTCATTTCAAAATTCATTCATTACATAATATTTATTTATTTTGGTTGTCCTCAACTTTTCCTAATAAATTCGAGGTGTATAAAGTGGAATGTTGGTGGGAATTATGATACATTTCACATCATTTTAATGTCAAAAATAGAACTTCTATAACCCAGAGATAGTGTCTACATTATTTTATTTTCATAATATATAAGGAAGCACATACTAAAAGACCGAGTAATCTACCCATATCAAAGAACAAAATATAATAATCCTCCCTATATTATAATGAATATAAAATACAATGTTATCGTTATAATAATTATTATGAATCACTAATCTGAATCATGGAATCATTATTCATATCCAAGAGAATGGAAAAAATAAGGGTTATCTCAAATTATTAGATATGGTTATGTAAAATGGAAGATATATTGGATAATTTTGGCATAAAAAATATTAAAATATAGAAAACTAAAAACATAAATTTAATCAATAATATGATCATGAGATGCATCAATGGATTACATTAATGAAATAGTCCAATATATAATAATAATTAAATTCTCAATGATTGAAAAAATAAATTTTGGGTATAGGATCTCATATGTCATTTTATCTTTTCTACAAAGAACTTATACTGATATAGTATAAACTATGATTATTTTTGCACAAAAAACCCATTTACTGAGGATATCTAAACTCTTCTCAACATGGGACTTGTTGATTCATCGAGGGGATATAAAATTTTATGACAATAAAATCACTTCATGTCCAATTCATTGGTCATATATTATATATTCAATTAATTTCATAAAAAATATTATTTGTATTGAGAAAATTATAAAATAAATCTTGATTTCCAAAATCGATTAAATTACATTCATAGTAAAACATTTCATGTAGTAATGTATTTTTTAGGAAATAATATTAAACCAAATACAAATAATATGGGTATTAAAGATAAATATTATTTTAAATGGAATATGAAAATAAAAATTTATTTTTTCTGGATGATTTTAATGACCATAACATTAATAATAGATAATATATGACCATCAATTCATCAAAAATATATGTTTCATTATAAATTAATGTTTTTTAGAGAATAAAATAAAATGAATAAAATGAATAAAATGAAAAAAATATTAAAATATTTCTAATTAAGGATTTATATTTTTAACAACACTGAAAACATTGTGAATAAGATAAATATCATAAAATGGTTATAGAGGATTGAAATCTTGTTGAATATATATATATATATATATATATTAAAAAATAAATATTTATTTGTGTTATAATAAATAAAGTATAAAATCAACCTTGTATTAAATATTTAAATATTTTCTTTAAATCATTGTAAAAATACAAGTATAACATGAAATTTCCAACATAAATTATTTTGGTCAATTGAAAGGGTTGTTATTTTTTTAATATGTACATGGAATAAAAATATAATCGATCAAAAATATTAGGAAAACCAACTTTTCATTTAATATTTTTTTATTGGTTATTGAGAAAAATAGAAAAAAATGATTTAAGATAAAATAAAAATTATTTAAATATCTATAGGATATGATAATAGGTGAATTTATTAAGGAATTATTACGATATTTCTTTAATGGAAAATATAGGTAATCATAAGAAAATGAGATTGTAAGATTAATTATAACATCATGGGAATCTTTTAAATTATAACCCCTTGAAATTGTAAATATGAATTGAATTTTATATATAATTTATATATTTATATTCATGTATATTACATTAAAGGGAAGATATATAAACTTCATAATTATAAATTTGTTCAAAATACCAAATATATATCAATAGATTGAAAAATGAGAAAAAATATATTACCACACACTACCCCATAGTTGAAAAATATTTAAAACAAAAATAATGGTTTTCAACATGTTATTAATTTATTATAGAAAAATATTTTTATTTTTAATATCATATATGCTCTTATTATATCATCTTATCACCCGTTTATTTATAATCATTAATTATTATCATTTTTTCAGCTTTCGACTGCATAATTTTCTAATGCATGTTTAGTAATGAATGTTCCTATTTTTTGGAATATGATATAGTTTAATCACCCAAATAATAATAATAATAATATAAATGTCTTATTTTTTTCGTTACACTCATTTTTATAATAATTAATAAAATTCAATTGCCGAAAATGAATCACATTTCTTCATGGATATTATAGGTTATACATACGTATGGGGGACATTATAATTTTTAATGGTGAATGGATAATTATTCATATGATAAGATAAATTTATAAAGTCAATATTCATGGATAATTATCATATATATTGATTATTTTAATCATTATGACTATCCGTGTGAAGAAAGTATTGAAAGGAAACTACATTGGTTTGTAAGATGGTACTCTTACCTTACACACAAGTGATGGTATTGTTTCTTATTAAATGGTGAGAGATATATATAAATATTATGTAATAAATATATAAAAATTATAGTAAATGAGTGACAATTTTTTTATTATATTCAAATTTTGAGGATATAATTGTTGTTTTTAAAATAATAAGAAAATAAAAATTCTTTTAGTTAAGATAATTACACTCCCTTAGAGAATCTTTCCTTGAATTCCTCTTTAAGGACCCACAAATTGGACTTAATGAAGACCATTACCAATATAACATGGTTGTGGAGGGCTGGGAGGGTTTTTTATGTTTTTTAGATCCAAATGTCTTAATATGTGTGAATAAGTGGGGGATGAGTTTCTATTTTAGTATTGAGGTGATTGGTAGACTTGTAATTTATCAATGTTTTATAATATTATTAAGTCACTTTAATGAAATAATGGTTCCTAAAGGACTTGTATTAAAAATTTATAAGGGGAATGTACAATTAATACCAACTAATAATGATTAATCTTATTTTTGGGTCATTTTAACACTTATCATTTGGTTTTGAGAATGTTATAAACCATTTTCAACCTTAACCGTGGTAACATAATTTTCAGTATTAAAAGGTTATAAAACAAATTATATGGTAAAAATTGGATAAAAAATGGAAAATGATTGTATGATCATTTATATTCCTAATTTTCCTTACTAAGTATTTTATTAATTTTTATATAAATTTAAAAAAATATTATTTTCTATAAAATATCAATAATTTCATATTTGAAACTATTTATTTAATTTGATATTAAAGCCATCAATATAAAAAATGAAGTAAAATATAAAACATTTAACCATAAATTATATATTAATATCATTAATTAAATTTTAATTACAAAATAATTATTCCAAAAAAATATTACGTTTGATGTTTTTAAAATCATTTACTGTGAATATTCTACTGCTTTCACAAACATTATATTAGCATCTTGTGTCATTTTAAAAAAATTACACAATTAATAAAAATTAAAAATAAATTAAAATCAAAAAAATATATTATTTAAGTTAAAAAAATTAATCTGATTCAAACATATTAGTATCTCTATGTTAACATATAAAGTAAATTTAAATCAAGAGAGTGATATTTTGTAATTTTGAATAAAGAAAGTTATAAAAATGTCATTATTATGGGTAAACTGAAAAGAAATTCCATATATTAGAATTTGGAGTTGGTATGGTATAATGTTTCACATAAAATAAAATAATAATATTTTTTGTGTTGATTTTGATACTTTATCTCATAAATTTAACAATGTTTTACTCATTTTCCCCTAACTAGGTGACAAATATTTACCTCAATTACCATTCACAATGTCAATAAAAAGGGGGAAAATTTTGAAACATTTAAACCTACTAATTCAATATATAGAATATGTTTTTCAAGATTAAATATTTATTGGTTGAAAAATTCAATTTTTATATAAAGGTGTAATCAAAATTAAAAACAATTTTTATAAAAAATGTATTTTTAAGCCTAAAATTAATATATTTAAAAATCATCAATATTTCTAAATCCTATGATATTAACTAGATTATTGTTAATTTTTTTATCATATATCACCTTAATAAAATATATAATATATAAAGTATATTTTAAATAACAATGTTAAATGACAAAAATGATAATATTTTAAAAATCAATGATTTCAAAATTCACTGAAAAATCAATAATATTTGATAATTTAAAAAATTACTTCCTATGAAAATTTGTTTTTTATGATTAAAAGAAAATGTTAATTTTATAATTTTTTTTCTAAATTTTGAATATATTAATTATAATTTACTCACACAAAATTAAATAGAATAATTTTTTAAGAAAAATAATTTTTGAGGCATAAAATGACTTAAAAAAATTTATTAATTATTTCCTAAGAATTATTCAAAAAAAATTTATTTAATTTGAAAACTATAAATATATTTCATAATAATGTAACTCATATCTATACCCACAAATCCAACCACTAGGTTATAGTAGTAAAATATAAATTTTTATGATATATCTCAATTCACTTAAATCATGGGGTTTCATGTTAAACAAAATTTTCTGAGTGTTCAATTATCCCAAACAAACTAATACATAAAACATTATTTATATCAATGATCTTTTGATACTTGAAAATACCATTATTTAAATCCTACATCATACAATGGGATAATAAATACTCTATTAAAAAGCATATTTGGGATGTATAGAGGTTTCTAAAATAACACAAGATCTGGTAAAAATATTATTGGAATACTTGTGTGAAGAAAAGATAGATATTTTTAGAAAAATACTAGAATCTAAGAAATATTAGAAAGAGAAATAGAACATGGCCATGTGATAATAAATGTCAATAGTATAATAAATCAGTTAAGGAATAAAATACCATAAATTCATTGAAAATAAAGTTAAAATTAAATTTATTATATTTCATGATATCATTCATAATGATGAGGGATTTTATTACTATTAATATAATAGACATGATAAATAAAACTTACTTGATTTTTTACTATTTAATTATCAAAACATAGTCTTTTTCTTGTACTGAGATTAATTTTAACTTCATCATTACTTCCATGAAATAAAAATTCATGATTGATTTTTCATTCATGGATCACTAAAGAATCATTTTAATAGATTATATGATCTGTAAAATAATGACTAGCCCTTGATAAAATCTATAAATATTTATCAAAAATAAAAAGGTATGAATATGTTGTACAATATTTATAAATATAATAATTTAATCTTTAAAACTTCAACAATAAACCCCAAATACTTTGCTAAGAAACTTCATAAATAATAAACCTTATGAATAATAAAAAATATTCTTGATGAAATTCAAACTCAAAAAAATCAACATGTTTTGATAAAAAAATTATCCCAAGACAGTTAACATTATCTTATAATTTCATATACCAATAATGTGAACACCTTGGTCATATATTCTCATATAACATAATAGAATCATCATTAATAAAAATGAAAAATATATTCTTAAAAAAATAATACAACACTTATCCCTCAAATAAAACAGAACAATATTGAATATATTTCATAAAAACAAAAAAAAAAGAAAATTTATAAAAAATAAACTAAATAACTTTTTCAACAAATCCATAACCAATTTAATGTTTACCAATATTATCCCAATTAATTCATCAATTTCAATAATATTATTAAGAAAACTAATATTTATTATCTCAAGAGCATGAACATATTAAGTGTTATATTCACCTAAATTATGTGTTATCCAAAAATTACATCTAACAATGAAATAACTTTTTTGGTTATTAGTATGTTATAAAATAATTTTTTAAATCCAAAAATAAAAACTACTGAACTACAATTCATAGTTGTTTCATGATTATTAGTACCATAATATAATTGATATAACACTTTTAAAACATAATTATCAAATACCAATACATGGATACATAAATAATTTAACATTAATGATTATCATAACAGAGGTCCTTCCCAATTCTTGGAGTTAACCCTTATATTTGGGAAATAACATGGATAATTCCCATGAAACCCAAATATAATAAATCAAATTAAAAATGGAACCTTATAATGAAATTCACATCCCTATATATATATATATATTCATTTTTTCATGGAAATTACTTTCTATATTCACCTTTTTCACACACATAAAACATCTGCTCATTCATCAAACATATTTTCCTAAGTTCTTCTTTCCAAAAAAATTCATGTAAGAAATTGAGTCTTATTACCTATATGTTCTTCATTAAAATCCATTTTTCTCCTAATTTGAATGTTAGGAAACTTTCCCATATTGATAGTGTTAATCATATAATTAGATAGATTATTTTATAGAATCCCATAGTTCACATTAGAGATCCCATTTTATTTGGTTTCTTATGGGGAAAACAATTCCATTTTCCATTACATTCATCATTGACATGGTTATTTATATTTAAATCCATACATTAGAAAAAATAAAACTATTAGAAATAATAATAATTGTGGGAAAGCACATAATCACAAAAATATTCTATAGGTTATCTAAATCATGACAGATTATTCTCAATATTGGACACCTTAGGTTTAATCAAGGTTATTCATGGTCATCATCTATTCAAATCCTTCTTAATAGTTAAAAAATAAAATATTAGTTGACCTAACGATATCCCTCATAAGATTAATATAAGTTGAATATTAAGGGAACACTCACTATGCACCAGAAGGCTAGATGAAATATATTAGAAAAACACTTTTCAACGTTATAATTCTTTGAAGTGTCTATGGTAAAAATATCCCCTTATAGTACCCATATGGGAATATATTTCTAATAAAACCACATCATCTATACCTAATTAAAAAATTTAGGATATTATCATATAGTTAGATTGTAACATCCCAAGTATGTAATGAATAATAGATATTTTTATCTATGTCTATTAATTATTAAGATAGTGTTATTGAGGCTTAAAATGAAAATAAATACAATCTTATGCATGGAATACACTAATATTCTTAAAAGATTGTTTTACTAACTTTTGAGGGCAAACCATTTTTGAATCTATATTTCGACAATTTTATAAACTATGTTTGTCAAAATAAACTTATCCTTTATGATTGGGGCATCAAAATTTACCTTGTGTGAATTTTTGGTATTTTTCTGACAATGTTCATTTTTTAATGAATAGTGAAAAATACTACATTTTACATCAAAACTACTTTTTAATCTAAATTATTTATATGATTAGATTATGTTTTGAATTTGTTTTGAAGTGAAATTAGAATATATTTTTACCATTTTATCCAATGGTGGTCATTGGAATCAATTTCACTTTGAAATTAGACTTAAACTGGTGTCAATCTTTTGATACTTATTATTTTGTAAAAACACGCTATTTGCTCTGGCAGCGGGAATTAATTATTAAATTAATTAATGTGACTTATATGATTTGAATTTTGTAAAATAGACTTCATTTTTGAATTCATAATATCAAATATAGCTTAGGTTGAATTTTTGGTAATTTTCTGAAAAACTTCAATTTTTGATGAATAGTGAAACCACTAAGTGGTAATCAAGCAAACTGATTTTTCAGTTAAATGAATGTTTACCACTAATGTGTATTGAATTTTGAAAATCCGACATACATGGTTGTCATTAAGAAGTAAAATGTGGTTCAATGAGATTAAAATAAATTTTTGGTGAATAGTAACTTATTAAGTTTTTAATCGCGATTAGTGGTAATTAGTGTAGTTTAAGGTATAAATAATGCTTTAATAATGTGAAATGACCTAGACACATGTCCCAACGTTATTGGTTGTGTCATGGCCGACCAATACAAGCCATGGCTCAACTTGGGGACCCCATGGAGACATTTTGGTTGGGAAATGACATAAATAACTTTTTATTTAATGTAAAAGTAAAAATGACACAAACATAATATGTTTTACGAAAAAAAATTTTACATGGGGTTATAAAGATCAGATTTTTGATTATAAATAGTAATTGGAAATCTAAAATGATTTCCTACATCAGAGTATTTTTTCTATGATTTTTAGACATTAAATAAACTAAATTATTTATGACATAATAATGATGCAGCGATGACATCATTATTTGACGATTTAAATAAAATGGAAAGATAATGTAAAATCTATGAACTACACATGGCCAAAACCAATTGTATGAGTGGATTTAGAACCCTTATCACCTTATCCACGAATTATATCAATGTGGGTCCTTTTGAAACTGAAACACATTTTCAAATAAAGTAATATTTCTTTACTTGCCAAAAGTGCCCCTCCTCTCCTCTTATAAAAGGCCCCCACCTCTACCACATTTCACACACTACTCAAGCCTTTGGCTCGGCCAACCCCTGCCCATTTACTCTATCCACATCCCTCTCCTCATCCTAGAGGATTAACTTTGGGCAGAATCCTTTCAAAGGAAGCCTTTAGAGTCAAATCAAAAGGAGATACACTTTTAAAGGTAATTCATTCTCTCATGTTCATTTGTTTTATTTTTCTTCTCCAACCCCCTAAAATCTTTTTATTTACCTATTTTGTAACAAAACCAGTATCTTAAATATACTAGGATGTTTTTATAAGATTTATTTGAGCTACACTCTCACACAACTGCATCAAATGGTTAAAGAACATACGGTTTCTGTGGATGGCGAAATTCTGCCTCCCGAAACGATGATTGTTCAATACACATTTAACACCTTCAAAGGTGGCCATTATGATGTCACTATTTTTATATATGATATATAATATGTTTATGTTTTCCTTAAGCTTCTGTTTTTTTCATTTTGGGCATACCTCTATGGTTTCCATTGTGGGTAAACACGATATCTTCATTTTAGGAAGTGCGGACTACCGCCCCCTCAAAGTGATTTGATTCGTTAAATACCATATGTGGGACATATAAAGGATGGAACTATGATATTATATATGATATTATACTGGAATTATAATATACCTTTATATAATTATGATTCCATTCTATAAAATACGAAATAGAAATGAAAGTAGCGTTCATGCGTACGTACGACTTACCGTCTCCATGAACGGTGCATTTCATTTCTTACCTCTAAATGATTATGTAATATTATAAATGCAAGTATGTACTGGATATATATGACATATATGATATCTACATCATGAATACCATTCTGGATATAATGAACCTTTGACCAAATTAAAAACATGTAAGTGTAAGAAGTCTATTTTTGACTTAAGAACCAAATACAGACAAAATGAACATTATTAACTTAACTGATTACATGATGTTCATAACATGGTATAAAAGGAATAATGAACTTGAAAAAGATTAATAATCAAGTAGAGATTAACTCAAGTTTATTATTCAGGAGATTAAAGAACGGTCGGGTCATGTCGGATATGAGGTATGGGACTTCGTCTCAATCTCCTTTCATTTAGGCATATTTTATTTTATACACAACTTTCTTTTATACGGTGTATAAACCCCTATGACTTTTACATTTATTCAAAAGGAATTGTTTTTATACGAAGCGTTTACTAAATGACAAAAGGGAATGTATTTGTCGTACGTATGCGGCGACAACGACTTCTCCGCCGTCGTGACCGTTATTTGAGTTTCGGCTTCCTCTACAAGCCATACCTTTTTTTTAAAACGAAAAATAAATAACATGTTTTACTTTGGTATTGAAAATGGTTTTCATAATGTTTTTATTATATCAATGTGTTGTATTGATATCTCTTGATTGAAATGTGGAAATGTTATGTTTCTTTTATGCATGTTTTATGTGATATGATTATGTTATGGTTCTTGGGCATTATTACGAAGACGGGTGGTTCCGTGATAAACTAAGGGCGGGTGAGCCCGTTATAGCTCTCCAATTCATTGGGTAACGCGAAGGAGTGAAACATTAAGGTTTCTCTGAAGAGATTTTAGGGAATATACTATGATGGGTATTCCAAATGTAACCAACAGGGTTACTCCCTACGTAAGAATGTTATGAATTCCTAAAGTTACCTTTATGTCTTATGATTTCTATGATTTATTCATGATTTTATGAGGTATGTTAAAGTGCCTATGTTTTATGGGTAAAGTATGATTTCATTCTTATGTATATATGAACTCATGTTTCCTTTCCATGTTTTTTTTATAACCCATACTGAGTTTTTATGCTCATCCCATGTTTTTGAAATGTTTTTCACAGGTCAAGGGAAAGGTACATGATAAGATGATAGAGTCAAGGATGTGTCAAGAAATAATCCATGTTTTATTTTAAATGTGTTTCCATTGATGGGGATGAAGAATACTATCTTTATGTAACCACTTTGTTTATATGTGGAATGTAATGCAAGTTTTATGATCTAATTCTCTAAAACTCTAAACCCGAAAAGATCCTCAATGTGTAATCTTGTAATAACTCAAGATTAAGTAAGGTTTAAGGCTGGGGCCTTATAGTTGGTATCAAAGGTCGGTTTAGATAACATTAGGAGTTAGAATTCTATAAAATGATTATCCAAAAATATTTTTTTTCGAAATGATATAGCATTTAAAGATTACCATGTTGCTTCATCTAAGACATGTTTCTTCAGAATGGTTTTCCGCAGAGGAAACAGGGAAGCAGTGCTAGGAAGAAATACAGAAGGAAATAACCTTCCGAATCAGCATCCAGAAATGGTCGGAATTGGAACTGAACAGTTTGTTGCAGTAATGGCGCAGTTGACTCAAGCGATAAATGGTGGTGGTATCCATGCACGAGATCATCCAGAACAACCGCAGAGGAACATTTCAGTGGTGGAACATTTCATGAGGCAACATCCACCATCATTCAGAGGATCATCTGACCCTATGCTAGATGAAGGGTGGATTAAAGCACTGGAGAAGATTTTTGATGTCATGGGGTGTTCAGACAATCAAAAAGTTAGTCTTGCTATTTACCGTTTGGAGGGTGAAGCAGATCAGTGGTGGTCTATGGTTAAAAATATTCGGGACGCCGATGAGATTGATGCTCTTGACTGGGATAAATTCAAAGGTATGTTTCTTGAGAAGTATTTTCCTAAGGCTATTCGACATAGGATGGAAAAGAAATTCTTGGAATTGATGCAAGAGGAAGACTCAGTGGCTGCCTATGAAGAAAGGTTCACTCGATTGGCAAGGTATGCTCCAAATTTTATCTGGGACCTTGATAGTAAAATCAATCGTTTCTACTCAGGATTAAAGACAAAGTATCGAAGGGCATTAGCTTATCGTGAGTTTAAAAGTTATGAAAAGCTTGTTCGATGTGCTGAGAAGGTGGAAATGGAGTTTTCCAATGACCAAGTTTTCTATAACAACCAACAGAAGAAGAGACCGAGGTGGCAGGAGAAAGGTAAGAATTCTTCAAAAAAGTCTGATGGTAAGAGAACTAAGTTTCTAGTTTGTGATAAATGTGGAAAAAGGCATGCTGGGGAATGTCTTCTGAATTCTGGGAAGTGCTACCGATGTGGTAAGATGGGACATAAGGCTCGTGATTGCACTGAAAATGATCAAGGTGAAGGTAAGAAAAAATTTGATTTACAGTTAGTGAAATGTTTTAAGTGCAATGAGATGGGTCACTACGCAAATGAGTGTCCGACAAAGAGCTTGAGTGATGGGAAGCAGTTAGACTACAAGCAGAAAGGGGTGGTGGAATCCATTGCAACTACTTCAGCAGATGTCGGGCCATCAAATGAAGTTGTATCAGGTACTTTGTTTGTTTTTTCAGATTATTCCAGCGTGTTGTTTGATTCGGGGTCTACACATTCTTTCATCTCTGAAACCTTTTCTAGTAAAATGGGAATACCATCTCAAGAAATGACTCCTGAACTTTTGGTAAAAACACCTGGGGGAAATGTTGAGGCAAAAAGAATTTATAAGAATCTTCCTATCCTTATCTGTGGAAAGAACCTACTTGCAAACCTTATTGTTCTACCTCTAGTAGAGTTTGATGTTATCCTAGGTATGGATTGGCTCTCTATTTACCATGTTAAGATTAACTGTAGAGCTAAAGAAGTTTCTTTTCAGAAAGACTTTCAGTTTGTTTACAGGAATGAACCCTTACTTTTGATAACATATCAAGAGGCCGAGAAACTTGTAAAAGATGGAAATGAATGTTACCTTGCACACATCGTTGAAAATAAAGGAACTGTTCAGATTAATGATGTGCCAGTGGTAAATGAGTATCCTGATGTTTTTTCTGATGAGTTTCCTGGAATAATACCAGATCGGGAAGTTGAGTTTACTGTTGACTTAGTTCCTGATTCTAAGCCAATTTCAAAACCCCCTTATTGAATGGCACAAATTGAACATTTAGAGTTGAAGGAGCAATTGCAAGATTTATTAGAGAAAGGTTTCATTAGACCTAGCACATCACCATATGGTGCTCCTGTTTTATTTGTTAAAAAGAAAGATGGTTCTATGAGACTTTGCATTGATTATAGAGCCTTGAATAATATCACTGTTAAGAACAAATATCCTTTGCCTCATATCGAGGATTTGTTTGATCAGCTCCAGGGAGCTCAGTTTTTTTTCAAAGATTGACCTGAGATCGGGGTACCATCAGCTGAAGGTAAAGGAGGAAGATATTCTGAAGACCGCGTTCTGTACGAGATATGACCATTATGAATTTGTAGTAATGCCTTTTGGGCTAACCAATGCACCTGCTGTATTCATGGACTAAATGAATAGAATTTTCCATGAGTTCATGGATAAGTTTGTGGTGGTTTTCTTTGATGATATTTTGGTGTTTTCTAAAAGTAAAGAGGAGCATGAAAAACATTTAAGGGTTATCTTGAAAACCTTAAAAGAAAAGAAAATGTATGGGAAATTCAGAAATTGTGAGTTTTGGTTGCAACAAATTTCTTTCCTTGGTCACATTGTTTCTAAAGATGGAATAACTGTTGATCCTTCAAAAACAAAAGTTGTGGAAGAATGGCCAAGACCCACAAATGTAACCGAGATTCGTAGCTTCCTTGGTTTGGCGGGCTATTACCGAAGGTTTGTTAGAAATTTTTCACGGTTATCTTGTCCAATGACTAAGCTAACTCGGAACGGTGTAAAGTTTATCTGGACAAAAGAATGTGATGATTGTTTTCAGGAATTGAAAAGAAGATTGGTGAATGCTCCAGTTTTGGCACTACCTTCCAGGAATGGTGAGTTTGTTATTTACAGTGATGCTTCATTGAAAGGACTTGGTTGCGTTCTAATGCAGAATGATTAGGTAATTGCTTATGCTTCACGACAGTTGAAAACTCATGAGGTAAATTACCCTACACATGATTTGGAATTAGCTGCTGTTGTTTTTGCTTTAAAAATTTGGAGGCATCATTTGTATGGAGTAAAGTGTGAAATATATACCGATCACAAAAGTTTAAAGTATATATTCACTCAGAAAGAGTTAAACATGAGACAAAGGAGATGGCTGGAATTAATCAAGGATTATGATTGTACAATTCATTACCATCCGGGAAAAGCAAATAAAGTGGCTGATGCTTTGAGTCGAAAAAGTAATGCTGCATTAACAATGTTGCGGTTGGAACGTGATCCTTTGGTTAATGATTTGATGAACTTTGGCATAGAATTTGTTGGTGCAGGAAGTCCTTCTGTTTTGTTTCAGGTATCAGTGAGATCTTCTCTATCAGATAGAATGAAGCAGGAAGAGAAGTAAGATAGTGAGTTGCAGAAAAAGGTAGAGCTGGTTCAGAAAGGTACGTTTCCTGAATTCAACATTGATAATGATTGTGTTTTGAGATTTGGGAAGATATTGTGTGTGCCTTGTGATTCACAGTTGAAGAGAGAGCTGTTATGTGAAGCTTATAGTTCTCCGTTTTCAGTTCATCCGGGAAGTACTAAGATGTATAGAGATCTGCGGGAGTATTACTGGTGGGATGGAATGAAAAGAGATATTGCTGATTTTACTGTGAAGTGTTTGACATGTCAACCGGTTAAAGCAGAGCGGAAGTTACCGAAAGGGATGCTTCAGCCTTTACTAGTGCCAGAGTGGAAATGGGAGAATATATCCATGGACTTTGTTGTTGGATTACCGAAGACATCTCGAGGTAATAATGCAATCTGGGTTATTTTTGATCACTTGACCAAATCTACTCATATCCTTGCTATACGAGATACTTTCTCTATTGATCAACTTTCCCGTTTGTATCTTAAAGAGATAGTCAGGTTACATGGAGTTCCTCTCTCCATTGTATCGGATCGTGATCCCAGGTTTACTTCTAACTTTTGGAAAGGCTTTCAGAAGTCGTTGGGTACTGAATTAAATTTTAGTAGAGCTTTTCATCCTCAATCAGATGGGCAGTCAGAACGAATAATTCAGACATTGGAAGATATGCTACGAGATTTTTCTATGGATTATCAGGGGAGTTGGGACCAACATCATTCTTTGGTTGAGTTTTCATATAATAACAGTTTTCATTCCAGTATACAGATGGCACCATTTCAGGAATTATATGGGAAGCGGTGTCGAACTCCAGCTTTCTAGGATGAAGTGGCTGAAAGGAAGTTGATGGGACCAGAATTGGTAGAAGAGATGGCAGAAAAATTTCAGCTGATTCAGAAACACATGAGAACAGCTCAGAGCAGGCATAAGAGTTATGCGGATAACCGGAGGAAGGATCTATCTTTCGAGGTAGGTGATCATGTTTTTCTCAAGGTTTCCCCTTGGAAAAGTGTGATGAGATTTGGTAAGAAAGGAAAGTCGAGTCCAAGGTTCATTGGATCATACGATATTCTAGAGAGAGTTGGATCAGTTGCATACCGAGTGGCTTTACCTCCGAGTTTATCTCAGGTGCACAATGTTTTTCACATTTCGATGTTGAGAAAGTATATGCCAGATCCATCTCATGTTTTGAGTCCAGAGGTAGTTCAGCTGGAAGAGAACCTATCTTATGAGGAACAACCGGTCCAGATTCTTGACCACAGGGAGCAAGTGTTACGGAATAAGGTGATTAAGCAGGTAAAGGTTTTGTGGAAAAACCACATGATTGAAGAGGCAACATGGGAATCTGAAAATGTAATGAGGGATAAGTACCCCCATTTATTCGATAAGTAAATAAATTGAGGGGACGCAATTTTCTAAAGGGGGGAAGGATGTAACATCCCAAGTAAGTAATGAATAATAGATATTTTTATCTATGTCTATTAATGATTAAGATAGTGTTATAGAGGCTTAAAATGGAAATAAATACAATCTTATGCATGGAATACACTAATATTCTTAAAAGATTGTTTTACTGCCTTTTGATGGCAAACCATTTTTGAATCTATATTTCGACAATTTTATAAACTATGTTTATCAAAATAAACTTATCCTTTATGATTGGGACATCAAAATTTACCTTGTGTGAATTTTTGGTTTTTTTCTGACAATGTTCATTTTTTAATGAATAGTGAAAAATACTGCATTTTACATCAAAATTGCTTTTTAATCTAATTTATTTATATGATTAGATTATGTTTTGAATTGGTTTTGAAGTGAAATTAGAATATATTTTTACCATTTTATCCAATGGTGGTCATTGGAATCAATTTCACTTTGAAATTAGACTTAAACTGGTGTCAATCTTTTGATACTTATTATTTTGTAAAAACACGCTATTTTCTCTGGAAGCGGGAATTAATTATTAAATTAATTAATGTGACTTATATGATTTTAATTTTTTAAAACAGACTTCATTTTTGAATTCGGAATATCAAATATAGCTTAGGTTGAATTTTTGGTAATTTTCTGAAAAACTTCAATTTTTGATGAATAGTGAAACCACTAAGTGGTAATCAAGAAAACTGATTTTTTAGTTAAATGAAAGTTTACCACTAATATGTATTGAATTTTTAAAATCCGACATACATGGTTTTCATTAAGAAGTAAAATGTGGTTCAATGAGATTAAAATAATTTTTTGGTGAATAGTAACATATTATGTTTTTAATCGCGATTAGTGGTAATAGTGTAGTTTAAGGTATAAATAATGAATTAATAATATGAAATGACCTAGAAACATGTCCCAACCTTATTGGTTGTGTCATGGCCGACCAAGAAAAGCCACTGGTAAACTTGGGGACCCCATGGAGACATTTGGGTTGGGAAATGACATAAATAACTTTTTATTTAATGTAAAAGTAAAAATGACACAAACATAATATGTTTTACGAAAACAATTTTTACATGGGGTTATAAAGATCATATTTTTTATTATAAATACTCATTGGAAAGATATAACGATTTCCTACATCATAGTATTTTTTTTTGATTTTTAGACATTAAATAAATTATATTATTTATGACATAATAATGATGCAGCGATGACATCATTATTTGACGATTTAAATAAAATGGAAAGATAATGTAAAATCTATGAACTACACATGGCCAAAACCAATTGGATGAGTGTATTTCGAACCCTTATCACCTTATCCACGAATTATATCAATTTGGGACCTTTGGAAACAGAAACACATTTTCAAATAAAGTAATATTGCTTTACTTTCCAAAAGTGCCCCTCCTCTCCTCTTATAAATGGCCCCCACCTCTACTTCATTTAACACACTACTCAAGCCTTTGGCTCGGCCAAACCCTGACCATTTACTCTCTCCATATCCCTCTCCTCATCCTAGAAGATTCCCTTTGGGCAGAATCCTTTCAAAGGAAGCCTTTAGACTCAAATCAAAAGGAGATACACTTTTAAAGGTAATTCATTCTCTCATGTTCATTTGTTTTATTTTGCTTCTCCAACCCCCTAAAATCTTTTTATTTACTTCTTTTGTAACAACACCAGTATCTTCAATATAATAGGATGTTGTTATAAGATTTATTTGAGCTACACTCTCACACAACTGCATCTAATGGTTTAAGAACATACAGTTTCCGTGGATGGCGAAATTCTGCCTTCCGAAACGATGATTGTTCAATACTCATTTAACACCTTCAAAGGTGGCCATTATGATGTCACTATTTTTATATATGATATATAATATGTTTATTTTTTCCTTAAGCTTATTTGTTTTCATTTTGGGCATACCTTTATGGTTTCCATTTTGGGTAAACACGATATCTTCATTTTAGGAAGTGCGGACTACCGCCCCCTCAAAGTGATTTGATTCGTTAAATACCATATGTGGGACATATAAAGGATGGAACTATGATATTATATATGATATTATACTGGAATTATAATATACCTTTATATCATTATTATTCCATTCTATAAAATACAAAATAGAAATGAAAGTAGCGTTCATGCGTACGTACGGCTTACCGTCTCCATGAACGGTGCATTTCATTTCTTACCTCTAAATGATTATGTAATATTATAAATGCAAGTATGTACTGGATATATATGACATATATGATATCTACATCATGAATACCATTCTGGATATAATGAACCTTTGACCAAATTAACAACATGTAAGTGTAAGAAGTCTATTTTTGACTTAAGAACCAAATACCGACAAAATGAACATTATTAACTTAACTGATTACATGATGTTCATAACATGGTATAAAAGGAATAATGAACTTGAAAAAGATTCATAATCAAGTAGAGATTAACTCAAGTTTATTATTCAGGAGATTAAAGAATGGTCGGGTCAAGTCGGATACGAGGTATGGGACTTCGTCTCAATCTCCTTTCATTGAGGCATATTTTATTTTATACACAACTTTATTTTATACGGTGTATAAACCCCTATGACTTTTACATTTATTAAAAAGGAATATTTTTTTATATGAAGCGTTTACTAAATGACAAAAGGGAATGTTTTTGTCGTACGTATGTGGCGACAACGACTTCTCCGCCTTCGTGACCGTTATTTGAGTTTCGGCTTCTTCTACAAGCCATACCTTTTTTTTAAAACGAAAAATAAATACCATGTTTTACTTTGGCATTGAAAATGGTTTTCATAATGTTTTTATTATATCAATGTGTTATATTGATATCTCATGATTGAAATGTGGAAATGTTATGTTTCCTTTATGCATGTTTTATGTGATATGATTATGTTATGGTTCTTGGGCATTATTACGAAGACGGGTGGTTCCGTGATAAACTAAGGGCGGGTGAGCCCGTCATAGCTCTCCAATGCATTGGGTTACGCAAAGGAGTGAAATGTTAAGGTTTCTACGAAGAGATTTTAGGGAATATACTGTGATGGGTATTCCAAACGTAACCAAGAGGGTTACTCCCTACGTAAGAATGTTATGAATGCCTCAAGTTACCTTTATGTCTTATGATTTCTATGATTTATTCCTGATTTTATGAGGTATGTTAAAGTGCCTATGTTTTATGGGTAAAGTATGATTTCATTCTTATGTATATATGAACTCATGTTTCCTTTCCATGTTTTTTTTATAACCCATACTGAGTTTTTATGCTCATCCCAAGTTTTTGAAATGTTTTTCACAGGTCAAGGGAAAGGTACATGATAAGATGATAGAGTCAAGGATGTGTCAAGAAATAATACATGTTTTATTTTAAATGTGTTTCCATTGATGGGAATGAAGAATACTATCTTTATGTAACCACTTTGTTTATATGTGGAATGTAATGCAAGTTTTATGATCTAATTCTCTAAAACTCTAAACCCGAAAAGATCCTCAATGTGTAATCTTGTAATAACTCAAGATTAAGTAAGGTTTAAGGCTGGGGCCTTATATAGATACATCCTCAAATCCATTGATAGGTTTATTTTCCTTAATATATGATTTTATAAGTATAGTTTCCAAGGTTTCTACTAATGTTTCTCTAATACTGACTGCAAAAATCATAACTACAGTAACTTAGAGTTGGTTTCTACTTTATTACATTAACATAATATATAAGTAATATCATCCAAAAAAGATGATCTAATTTTTTTAACTTGAGTAGTTGGATAAAAATTTACATTCTATACAAGGGTTACATATAATGGAATATATCATGAATAATTAATGTGCATAAAATATACCAAGGTAGATAATTTAAAACACATAAAATTTATTCAATAACATGAACATGAGATACATATGTAGATAATATCGATTAAATAATATCACAGATAATTATCACAATCTTCTATACCACTAAGGCCTTACACGAAGAGAGTTTAAATTATGGGAAGTTAATAAAAAATCACCCCTTGAGTAATGCTAGCTACATTGATTTTCTTGTGAGACACATCGATGCATCGAGGTTCTATATATTTCTAGGCCATATCCATAATTTCATATCAAATTATTTAAAATTATATTTAATAATTATTTTAATTATTAAAAATATAACTTAATATTTATATATATATAGTGTAAGATAAAAAATATCAATATTTCAAAGTCAATTAAAAAAATCAATATTAAATCAACATCTATAAAAATATTGTACAGTTTTAGAGATAGGTTTGTCTGTGAAAAAAATAATATATTGTCGAAGAGATATATAATTTAAAATAAATATTAATCACAATAAAGATAATTTTTGAATATAATGTTAATATCACACAATTATAATATATAAAATTTGAATATCCAATCATTTAAAATATTGGTTTTTGTAATAAATTCATCAATTTCAGTGAATAAAAGTAAATGGAATTGAATTATTAAAACAAGAATGAATTAAATAGTTTTTTAAAATCCATTAAAAACCGATAGAAAAATATAAATATCTTAACATGATAAAGGAATTGGGAATGTTTTTTGATATCATATATTTCAAAAAAACATTCATTTTTACATCTTGTAAAGAATGTAAAAAATGAATCTTTTTTAAAATGCTTGAATGGATAATTTAACAACTTATAAAATATAAAGTATAACATAATATGTATTTAATCAATAATTTGAGTATATAAAAATATAATTTTAAATAAATTCAATTAAAATATAGACATTGAATAAAAATATTAATAATCAAAATGAGAAATAAGATCAGTTTTTTTTAAATAATTTCTTAGTTAATTCAAGTCAAAAAGAGTGTAATTTTTTTAATAAAATATGGATTATACTTAAAAATTCATAAGATAAGAAGTTAAATACCCCAAACTTCTTGTATATAAATATTACATCTTAATATAAAAATATACATTACATATTATAATGATACAAACTAAAATATTTGAGGTCCAGTTAATTTGGAAACATGAAATCTTAAATAGTTAGTCCCTAAGTTTGCTACATAATATCAATATAATTTATTCAAGACTATCCCAATTATTATAAATGTGAAATATAATATATTTATTTTAAACATAGGGAATGAAAAAATAAGAATGTGTGATCTGAGATGCTCAATATGAGTAAACAAGTGAGATATATAAACCTTATATATCATTGATAATAAAATAGAGTCATGATATAAATATATTATGTATATATGAAATGGATAATAAAGGAATAAAAAAACATTAAACATTAGATCATAACATTAACATAAGATGTAGTGTTTTGGAAAACATATATGAAAAGAAATCCTAATATAAATACTACCCACCAAAACATTAATAATAGGTTGGGCATGGTCTAACCACCTACGTACCTTCTACAAACATACGATAACCTATCATGTACTCTCTGATCACATAGAACGTTAATCATTACCCACTACATTAGATGTACATAAATTTATCACCCATCACAAAATGAAAATAATATATGAATGTTATGCATGATCATAAAAATTCATCATATCCAAACCTATTAAATGAAATGGGCATCATGACACATTTATTATTTCATAACCCATACAAAAAATTTGGTTTCATATATATTTCATCATAGTATAACTAGATAAATGAAATAGTTTTCATAATTATTTTTTAATCATAAACATAAACAATTAAAATAGTGAATATGAATGGTATCCTTTGAACATACATCCAGTAAAGAATAAGTTACTTCTATGGATTTTAAATTATTTGGAAAATGGTTTCAGAAGAGCTCTTGGAACTTTTATAAACTAACATATCCTTTCCACAATAAAAAACTCACTTTTAAAAATATAAATCATTTACAAAATCAATTTCTTTGAAAATAAACATGAATATTTTAAAGGAAGCATTAAATATCCTTAAATAATATTACTGGGGAAAATATCCACTTCATTCTGAAAAATAATTGAAAACATAATTTTTTTAAAATAAATTTTATTGAAAACAACCTTGTAAAAATATAAAAGTTCTTTTAAAGATAATTTTAATGATTTCTCATGGAAATTATCCTTTCCACATTGAAAAACACTTTCAAAAACTAAAAATACATTAAAATTTTTCAAAATAAATTTCTTTTAACAAGAAATTTGAAAAATATAAAGGAATATTCAAAACATAGATTGAATTTGATTGTGGGAAATAATTTTCAGCTTTAACATGTTAATTTTAATTCATTTGTAACTTTTATTTTTGGAAAACATGTATAGTGAAGAAAAACAAGGTTTACTAAAGTGAAAAATAAAGTCATATTTATTTAAAAATTATTTGGAAGAATTAGAATGAAAAGAGATTAAAATTTTTGGAAAAAATTTATTTTCATTATATAAATTGGTTAGAATAATGTTTGGGATTCTTTTTAGATAACTATTAAAATCTTTCATCAGATGAAGAATAAACATAAACAAGCACAATATATATTGAAATCGGAACATAAAACCCTTACCAAATTGGAAAAATTTTAATTATAACCCCCAATAAATAAGAATATATAAAAAATTAAATATATTGAATATAATGGTAGTTATTATATAACATTTTAAAAATTATTTATATACACATCATAAAATAAAATAGGTTCGTAACATAATGTATGTACCAAATAAGTCATATTTAGACATAAATATTTTAATGATTGGGAATCCTTTTGAATTGTTTGTACCATTAAATAATAACATAAATTGAAACCCACTATGTCATTAAAATAATATAATAATGATATAACATGATTATTTTTTATTTTTATAAACCACATAAAAGAAGATAAGTTCATAACATGGACATATGTCTTAAAGAAGTAAAATATGAGACAAAACCTATTACCTTAAGTTCTTAAAACAATTTCATTTGTTTAAAACTCCAATATAATAAATATTTTTCTATTATAAAAATATTATAGATAAATAAATAAATATATATATATATAGGATTTCATATATTATTTAAATATTAACTTTCATTTAATGTTTATTAATAATCCCTTATTACAATTTCATTTTGGTTAATAACTACATTGTTTTTCATGTATATTTTGATTTTTGATTTTCAGTAGTCTTTATTTTATCATAGTTCCACAATATATTGAATTTTAATTAGTATATAAATATCCTATATATTCATTACATTAATCTTTATATTAATCCATAATTTTTGGAGACCGAAAATGAAATAAACCATTAAGGGAGATGGTGGGTCGTACATTCACATAAACGTTATTTCCATTTTCTCAAAGGATGTGTAGAAAGAAAGTTAAGGACAAAAAAATTCATTATTCATTATTATTTCATATATATCACTTATATTTATTAAATTTATCTCTATTACATTCCATTAAATGATTTATTGAAAAAAATAACATCATTGTGTGAGGAAATAATCCTCTATGCACAAGAACGTCATTATCATATCCCTCTGAGAATATTATGTAAGGAGGTATATATGATATAATAAATACAAAAGTATATATACATTAAAAATATCATATATATTCATTTAATTTTTTCTTTTTACCTTTAATATAAAACATAAATTAAAACACATCATATTGGTTCGCGAGGCGTTAGTTCGGGATACAAACGAGCAATGTTATTATTTTCCAACATGATGGGAGGTAAGAAGGTATATGTGTTATTATTATTAAATAGGTTTAATGTTATCATAAATATCATTCGTACATTTTAAATCCATAATAAAATCATTCCATGATATGTAGTGATGGAAAATGAATATCATTGGCTCACGATGCAATGGTTCTCTATACTCCCGATTGACAATTCTGTTTCACATTTGATGTAAGTGGAGATGGAAATAGGTTATCAGCATTACGTAAGAAAATATATGCATATAATAGATAATTTTATTCTTATTTTATAATATTTTTAATATTTATAAAAAAATTATAACAAAAATTCATAGTGGAAAACATTACATCTTCTTCAGACAACTTATTTAGGTTTAACCAAAAACCGTTCTATACTGGATTCATGATCTCAAAAAGGAAAATAATATTTAGAGGTTAAGTAAAATAATAAATTTTTTGGGGTATTTTTTCACCCGAATGGTATTGGATGTGTGACGAGGTGAAGAGAGGTAATGACTTTTTATGTGTTAAAGAGAGGACACAATTGGATGTTCTCAAATGAATAATGTGTACCAATGTTTTTCACGTTAAAAAGGATCCAAAATGGATAATTGTTGCACCTTATTTTAAATATGGTATATATATCCATAAAAAAATCTGGAAAAGTTTCTAGGTCAATTTACCCCTTACATTGGTAGTTTATCTCCAAGTAAACCAAATATAACCTTTTCCATGATAATTAATTTTTCAAATATTTGTTATTGTAAAAATTATTTTGAACTTATTATATTATGTTAATTAATATTATTGTAAATATTAAATCCATTTTCTTTAATTTCATCTATGTAAGTAGAATTGGTTTTTAATATTAAACTCTCAAGGGTTCCAACAAAGATGTTTTTAATGGGAAAATTTTCAAAAGTTTACAAAGTCTATTTATAATTATTTTGTATGAAATAAATTAAAATAACATAAATTTTATTAATATAAATATAATTAAACTAATTTTACTATTTAAAAAATAATTAAATGAATTTTATTTTATAAATACTTTGAATGAAAAGGCAGTTTTTAATGAAAAACAATATTTTACAGCATTCAATGAACGAATTTGTTTTCATAAAATTATTAGAAATGACATTAATGATATTTTAGAAATTATTATTTGAATAATATAGTAAAATATGTTTAAAAATAATTTTAAATTTTCAATATTTTATTTTAGAATAAGTATTCAATATGTGATAAAACATCTTTTTGGAAAAAATTCAATTTTTAATTATAAAATTAGATTTTTTGTTATCTTATTCCTAGAAGACCCATAAGACTAATGATAAATTGTTTATTGAGTATAATGTATATATATATTTAAAATAATATATAAAAATTTATTTTTTTAATTTATTGAGATAAAACATGTTTGTACACATAAAAATAGTTTTTGAAAAAAGAAATCATTTATTTTCAAATAATTGTATTCTTATTATTAATTAATTTGTAAAAAATTAATTTTCTTTTATATAAATATGTGTGAACAATAATATTTTATAATATATTTAAAACTATAAATAATGGTTATTCCAATGGCAAGGTGATAAGTATCATATTAAATAATAATATATTAATATTACATCATGTTTTGTTAAAACACCATGTTTCATGTAACTTAAGAAATCCAAGAAATTAAATTTATTTAACGACATATTTGATAAAATATTATGGTTTTACAATAGTATGGATAATATGATTCTTTAAATGAAATATATAAGCAATCCAAGAAAAATGGGATGGTAAAATTTATTCTTACCCTATTAAAATGTTTTAAAATTTAACAACATGAATGTAGAAAAAATAATTTAAACATTAATAACCATTAATATATATATATTCAAGTAAATTAAATAAAAAAATAAATTATGGATTCAAAATAAGATTACATAGGTGCACAATACGAAATACGTCTCAATAAAGTGGAAATTTAGATTAAATCACCCTACTAACATTTCCCCTTAGTAGAAAGTATTTTAAACCATTATTTAATGGTTTTAAACATGTAATTAAAGTATAATAAAAACATATATATATATATATATAATTTCATATACGGTCATCTTATATCATAACATGACCCGTTCATTAAAAACCATTCATTATTATCATTATTTCGGGTGTCAAATGCTTTATTTGTCCATTCATTCTTTCTCATAGAAGTAATAATTATTATGTAAAGAATATATTTTTATAATATCCAATATTATATTAATGTAAAAAATATCATATTTATTAATTATATGCATTTTTTATTCCTGATTTTTGGTTGTGTAAAATGTTTCACATTGTCTATAGGTTACTAAAGCACGTACATAAACAATGGAAAAATTATATTTTTTTAATTGGTAATAAGGTAAAAAATTTGATGAAATATTAAATTTAAAGAATAAATATTATTTCATAAGTATTAAAAAATTTCATTATTCCAATAATTTTGAATTCCCATGTGAACCGATGATAGAAAATAAAATACATCGGTTTATGAGGCGTTAGTTTTTTATAAACACGAGTGAAGTATTTTTTTCTCTTTTGATGGAGAAAAAGATGGATAAATATAATTTCATAAAAATAAAAAATATCTCATTTCTTTTCAGATAATTGTATTATTATATTGGAATTTTTTTTAATCATTTGAATGTGGTAAAAGAAGAAGTATAAAAAGAAAGATCATGGTTTTGTGGATTACATTCTCTTATAGAAACAAAATTTAGATCCCTTTTTACAGACCCTATGTTATTTTATTTATGGAAGAAAAAAACCTATTAAACAAGGGAAAAAAATTCTGGGATAGAATTAAGTAGTTTTTTGAAGATATAAACGGATCAGAATGTATAAATAAGTTAATGGAGTATGTAACCTTTTATAAATTAGGTGAGTGGCACACATGTAATGTTTAAATGCTTAAAAATATTTTTTGGTAAATTTCTTGTAAATTGTATTTCAAATGACTTATATTATATGGTTTTAATGTTAAGGAAATAATATAACAAATCTATAAGGTTTAATCATGTATTTATTCCATTTAACTTCTATCATTTGGTTTAACTACTTTATACCCATTTATCACCTTAACACCAAAACAACATTTTCAATGATAATAGAGTATAATTTTACTTATAAGCAAATAATTGGAATATAAATGAATAATGGTTGACCATTTAGATATTTTATCCTCTAATTTATATTCTTGAAGGACTATAATTATTTATAATCAATCTTATAAAATATTATTTATCATGAAATATCATTAAAGTCATTTTTTGACTCTGTTCATTTAATTTGACTTTAAAGACTTCAATATAACCAAAGAATTAAACTATAAACTCGTTAAAAATAATATATATATATATATCCATAAAATTCGTTTTACACCATATTTCATTTAAAAATAGTTTTATTTTTTGTTTTTGAAATTATTTACAATGATTTTTCTACTGCTTGTTGAAGCAAAAAGTCAATGTCATGTATGATTTTAAGGTAAATGTACCATTACTAAAAAAATATAATCATATTAAAAATAAAATTATATATTCATTAATAATAAATTATTATCTCTATGGGAATATATAAAATAAATTAAAAATAATAGAGTTTCATGATTTAATTATCCATGCATTAAATAATGTAAATGTCATTTCAAATTGAAAATGGAAAAATTATAATATATTAATATTTGGAATGGATATGATCAAATATATGAAATAAAATGAAATATTGGAATGTTTTAGGTTTATTTTTAGACTTTGTAAGATATAATTAACCATGTTGTAACCATCTTACCCTTACATAGGGGGAAAATGATTACCACAATTACTATTCGTAATAGAATTAAATATTAGGGACCTATGATCCAAATATAATTCATAATATTAAAAATATTGTATCAATTATTAATAACTAAATCTATAGTATTTATAGAAATAAATTTTATTATAAATACATAAAACACTTTGTTAAAATGTCTTTAAAAATATGTGATTTTTAACCATTAAAGTTATCTTATATAAAAATCGGTAATATTTCTTATTCAAATAGAAATAATTATAATATTAAAAAAATTGATCCTTTTTTAATTTAGAACAAAGTCCAAAATATAGTGGTTCATTTAAATTACTTAATATAAAGAAAATAAATGAGACCATATGAAAAATAATTATTTCTCACTATTCTCTGAAACATCAATAATTTCCATAAAATACCCAAATTTCACCCTATGTTATTTTTGACATTAATTTCTCAAAAATGATATAATTTTTATTAAATAAATTTTATCAAATTTTGAAAAATTAATTCTTATTTCCATGCACAAAATAAAATAAAATGATTTTTGTATAAAATTAATTTGTAAATAATTAAATGATTTACCAAAATCATTGAATGATAATTTTATAATAATTAATAAAATATTATTTATGGATGATGACTATTGTATATATATTTCATAACATAAATACTCATATTTATACTCTAAAATTCAACAATAGTGTTATATTGACCAAATTTAAAATTTGAAAATATATTTGAATTCACGTAAATATATGTGTTGTGTGTTAAGAAATCTATTGAGCATATTTTTAGTTTTATTTTTTTATATGTTAAAAATAATTAATTTGTTAGAATTATTTATGGTTTTCAGAGTAATTTATTGTTTTGGAGAATTTTCTACATAAGCGTTGGTGAATTTGGAAATTTTCATCATGTTCATAGTTTACATGCATGGTTGGGGGAAAAATGTGTTGGCATGCATACAGTCCTGGGTTTTTGTTCATTTTAATATATATATGGTTGTTCTATAATGAAATTTCATGGTTCATTCCAAACTATGCGTCAAATGGGAGAAGCTATGTGGGACTCCAGGTGTATCGGGGTAGAGGCAATTGACTTCCACACAACTATGTAAAAAGAGAGATAAGTGCTTGAGTTGAGTGTATAATTTGAATGTTCTATATGGCCTTGTTGATGTAAAATTTTTCAAGTAATTTTGAGTTCCTATGATCGACTTTTTTTTGTGTAGTGGTATAGGTAGTTGATCATTTATATTCAATGCTTGGTTTATTACGCTTTGTGGCAAAACAATACGGCCCACCCAGATTCATTAAAATATGAAATTATTGATTACCCCTTCCATTTTCTTAAATTAAAAACCATATTACACAATTACCTCTCATTAATATGTTCTAAGAACACTCCAAGGGAGATATCTACCTTTTTTATTCCATTTATACGTCATTATACTAGTGTCTCATACAGATTCCATGTTAATAAGTTCATATTAACATCCACCTCTCATAAATTTCTTCATATAAAAAAGATTTTATTTTATCCATTAAACCCTAAAATATATATGTCTCAAAATATTTTTTTAAGATTAAACTAATAATTTGGGATTATTTTTATTATTATTTTGGAGGATTATTCAATGGGTTGTTGCACAGTAGCCAACAAATGTGATGTAGTTCCCCTTATTTCAATTTGGATTGTGTTTTTTATTCTTTAAAATTGCTTCATATTCCATTATTTTACATGATTTATTTTTTTAAATGGATATTAATTTAATTTATATATATTTATAGGTCTTATGAGGTTTAAAGGTTGGTTTCAAAATATTTGTATCACTTTTTTTGGGAATTAATTCCATGAAAAGTGTTTTTAAATGTACCCAATTGTCTTATAAGGGCACAAAAATGTTTTAAATTGGTGTTGGAAGAAAGTATGAGTATTTAATTATTTTTGAAATTTAATTCATTCAAATTAAAACATTTCATTTTTTTGAAATGGGCTGTTTTCAATTGAAATTAGGAATTTTATCCTATATGAATTTATTTTTAAAATTTATTAGTGAACTTGAGTATTTTAATGGTGTTTTTTAAAAGGGAGTATGTATTTAAAATAGTACTTAATAGAAATTTTTATGAAATCTTTATCATGAGATGAGTGAGATGGTATATCAAATGGATTTTTTGGATTGGATTCACAAGATTTATTTAAAGGGTCAGTTTGAATCCTTATGAAAATTGTGTTTCAGTTAAATTGATGATACTGTCATTGGTCCCATGGATCTACCCTTCCATTTTTTTTATCTGAGGTTATTTTTATATGTAGATATAATGTAATGATTTAAGGGTTAGTTTCATGTGATTGTGTTGGTGATGAGGTGAGATTTATTTTTTATTCTTTGAATTTATTCTTATACTCTTTATGTGGTTTATTACTTACTCAAATACCTTATTTAATAACATTGGAAACTTAGTATGTTAGTAGGAAACCTGTATAAGGGAATTATATATTATATAGAAGTATATTGACTGTGTAATATTATTTGGATACAGTGAGTTTTATATTCTAAAATGAGTAGTGGTTTTTGGGATCTAAAAAACTTATTGTGGCTCATAGATTCAAGGATCTCTTAGGAGGATTATTTTTGGATACTCTGATGTGAATACTTAGGATGTGAAAAGTATTAATATTTCTATCCTAGTATACTCATCAACAATTTAGGTCCATTATTACAGAACTTATAGTAAGTGCCCAAAAACACTAAAATCTTCATTAGTATCTTTATAAGGGATTTATTTATTGAAATTATTATATCCTATATATATCATATAATTTCATGGATGGATTATGTTTGGTTTATATCTTTAAAATTCTCACATATCACATAGTTCCAACATTGATTATCACCCATTTGGAGTGTTTATAGTGATATTTTTTATAATATATTAGATATAGGTTTTTAATGGTCTAATTCTGTGAAAGTGAAATTATTTGGTTTTATAAATCTAGTATGTGGGGTTTTAGAAATTATTATAGGTCCTCATTGTTGGTTTTACTTGTAAATTTGGCCTAAAATAATATTTTTGAAAACTAATGGAATTTAATGCATTTTAATAGTATTGGAACTATTATATAAGATATTGTTCTTTATAATATGTTTTTCGACATGGAATTTTTAAATGGTGGGTGAGAAAAGGGCCTTTGGCTGGGGAAACATGTTTTCTGTGTGATTATTTTCATTTAAAAAAAATATTGAGAATTGTTTTTAAAATTACCATGATGTTATTATTTTCCCTTCATAATGGTGTATTAGAAATATTATTATCTATTTTATTTTAAATTAACATCTATGAAATCTAATACAACAGAAATTGTGTAGATTCATACAGTGGTTTCCATTTAGGTTGTTTAGCACATGCTTATATTTTCATGTCCGGGTCATCTTCATATTTTATATTAATCTATTTTTATTTCAAAGGAAATATTTGGGATGGATTTTTACCATGGGTTATATAAATGATATTAGGTTGGTTCAAGATTATATTTTATTTTCGGTCTTTTGTTTGGCCATTTTTCATGTTGGATGTTTATGCTTTGTCTTTTTTTTGTATAATATTATGATTTTTCATTAATTATAATATCATTTTCATATATGGATTGTAAATATATTTATTATTTTTAATGGTTTTTTTATTTAATTGGATCCTCTATTAATTAATATTATTTGACGAGGAAAAAATATTTCACAAGTTACTTATTATGATGGCTTGGAACTAGTACCATTTATATGTGGATCACAAATGACCTTGGATTCTTGTAGTGAGATAGGTCATAGCCTGGGTCTATTAATTGTATAATCTATACAGGTAGATCTAATATATGAATAAAATCACTTCAACATCCTCAAAATATATAATTATAAGTTTAAAAAGATCACATTCTTGAAAATGTCTATCAAAGAGTTTTTATAAAATTGTGATCTGGTTATTACACCACCTTTATGTTTCAGAAAAATTTATATATCTAGTCACTAGGGTAGTTATCTTTTATCATTATAAAACATTCATTATATAATGAAGTCTATAGAACCAGAATCAAATAATAATTATTGTTTTTTGTTGGATGATAAGTGTACAATTCACCACTTCATTTTCTTGTGCGACTTTTATAATTTTGATATCATATGTTATACTTTCTTTATGCTTTTTAGAAGTTTTATCTAATTTATTATCACCATTAACTTTTATATTGGTGCACTAATGTGTGTAATTCCAAAAATTCATATATTTGATTCATTGAAGGTGGTGTTGTGAATTTGAATGATCATTCTTTACATCCCTTAAATTAGACCCCCACATTACCTCTTTTTTAACAAGCACATGTATGATGGAACCCCATTACACATTTAGATAATATTCATTTCCTTTTTATGAAATTTCTCTCATGATCCATTCCATTTTATTAGAAAATAGGATGACCGAAATTTCTCCTTCTATGAGATTTATCATTTAGGTATTCACGAAATGAAATTTTTATTTTGCTATCCCAAAAAATGATGAAAAAATTGAAGTCTCCAGTATCCATTTATACTATTAGATAACATGAAATAATTTCATTATAGCTTCCAATGTCTCTAATAGCCAAAAACCAAAAATAAAGGGTTTAATACAAAAAATATAAGTTTTATGTTTGGGATGGTGATAATATTAAAGTTGTCCCTTGAATTTCTCTTGATGTTTGCTTCATATGTAAAAATGGATTTCTTATCCATTTATTTCATATATAGGACCTTTCCCTCAATTTTCTTTTGAAGAGTTTAGTGAATATATTTATTTATGAATTTATTTTTTGAAATACTCTCATTATATTTAATCTACTAATTCCTTTGGCGTTATAGTTTTAAAAAGAATACAGTATTGGTCTAACTCACCTACCATGCAATACAATTTTACTCAACCATCTCACGGTCTAAGAACTAGTAGGGAAATATATATTCTCTAATACACTATTCAACTGATCAATATTTTTTGGGGGGTTTTAACCAATAAATAAGGGTTATAATTAATTCATAAAGGACTCTATAACATGTTTCTCTTTACTTGGTGTAGTTAGGATCACATCAAAGATCAAATTATTATTCTTATTTTCGAGGAGTCTGGTGATACTTTTCATTATATTTTATTCCCAATATACCATCCTATTTGGTTTCCCATTATGAAAATAATATAATTTCTCAACACATTAATTATTTACTAGGTTGTTTAATACTCCAAATATTACTTAAATTTTGAAATATTGGGTATTCCATTACTAAATTTAGTAAATTAATTGAAAAAATAGTGAAATAGAAGTAGTATCTCATAAATATCATGTATATATTAACGTAAAAATTTCATTTATTCAATATAAAATATTCACAATAATTTTTATAATGTTATCTAAACAAAATATATTCAAATCATTCATAATGGTTCATAAAGATGATTTAAATTAATTAATGAATATCACTCGTGAGTGTTGAGCTAGGAGTGTAGTTAGGATCTGTTGTTGAGAACCAATATATAATTATGCTAATACCAACCCATACTTGTTTTGTTTTATTATACATAAGTGAATTTTGGGTAAATATGGTATCCATATGTATGTCTCAAAATAGTGGTCTCATTACTAAGGAAAAAACTATTTTAATTACTATATTTTTTGGATGTCTTTCTTTACCTTGGTTTATCCCCCATGTTTTTAAAATAATTATTTCTGTAATACCCAAAAATAATAAAACCTTTATTTGATAAAAGTTTTTGAATAATAAGGAAAGATACATTCATATAAAAATATTTTAAAATAATATTCATTTATGCCCCCAAATTTATCACACCCATGTATCCAAAGCATTACTATCAATTACAATTAGATATATTATCATCATATTATCCAATATATTAAAAATCTCTGATAAAAATGAATTTCTATTATATCATTTATATACATCAAACATAATAATCATATTTCTAAAACAGGTAAAGGAAATATAATAAATAGTGTTCTCAGATTCTCATGATGGATCAATAAGAAATGTAATAATATATGATTATATGTTCGTACAAAATAATAATATGCGTATGAGAACATAATCAATGTATATAGACATAAAATTTGGAGATCATAGGAAAATATGCAAGATCATAAATCATAAAGCATGGACCTCATAAAAATAGAGAGAATGATAAATCATATAATGTATATGATGAAAAATATATCAATATGGAAAAATTATAAGCATAGAAATCACAACACAATGGATCTTAAATTATGTTCCTATATAATATAACATAGTAGATCAGTAATTATGTTCCCGTCGCCCATAACACAGTGGTTATGGATCTTGTTCCTTCCTTCGATTACTATCTCATGAGATATCAAATTTTGAATAATGGAGTGGAGGGACATATAATCTTGGGCCCATACAATACATAATTGAAACAATACATATGTGTTCAAAAAGAACATAAGAACATTCATATTTGAAAAAACCACTTAATTAACCAATGTTAAAGAGAAAGGTCTAATGAAAACCTAAATTTAAAATTTTGTAATTCATTAATTGAAATAAGGTATATGGTAGGATAATTTATTTATAATTAATATAAAAGGATTTTGAAACTATATAAAACAACTATTTATGATTATGAGATAAATCATACTAAAAAATAAGAAGAAATATAATTTTATTTAAATTTCCAATTATTATTACTATTTTTAATTTTTTTAAATTCTTGTAAATTAGGATTTATACACAAGAATTGTTGTCCTGGTGGAAGAATGAATTTAAATAGAGAATGTTAAAATGAGTCACTTTTATTTTTAATAACCCATGTTAAAAAACAACAAAAGAATCCATACTAAGATTTTATCAGTAAAATCGTAAGATAAAAATATTATATTAATAAATAATTAAAACATAGTTATGGAAATACATAAAAAATATAATCATTATGGATATACATGAGGAATATCCATGATTGGAAATAATTGGTGTGGTCAGTTTCACTTACAAGGATCGCATTGGGTAAATTGTTTACCACAATATATAAAATTAATATAGGACATTAAAATTATAAATAATACCATGGGAGAATAAAACTAAGTAGTGTATAGAGGTAAGGTTCACACAAAATTTTATGGAAATTAATTCATAACAATAACTATTAGAATATAGGATTAGAATTAAACAATTTTCTTTAGATTGATTTTCTATAGAAGTGGTTTAACCTCATGAATAATTAACATAACTATATTAAAAACTAATTTGATATCCATATAATTATATATATTCATTTCTGAAAATTCAAATAATAATCAACTATACAATATTTTAGTTAGTTATTATTTATCATCATCATTTATTTTTTCTGATTTTATTTTTTACACATTCTTTATAATGAAGATATCAATCCCCATATATTGATACAAATTTCTTCATTTATAAATTAATTAATTAATTTAATACATATTGTATTATGACTTATAATCATATAAATTCATTGCATTAGATATTTTTAATATGATTCTCTAAAATGAAATATGTGATGATCTTGTTTTGGAAATTTTTAATAAACAAAATGAGGTACATTAATAAAAAGTTAGTTATAAATAGAATTTTGGATTCATCTCCATAAAATCATAATACTTTGAAAAATGACATTATTATTCATTAATTTATCTTTTACAATATTCCACATAAGGTGATTATAAAAAAATAAATGTATAATTTATCATGGAAGTAGATTGAACACACCACCAGTAATGTTTTCATATCCCAATTGATGGGGAAATAGACCATGAATGTGGATTAAATGTAATTACTTTACATTAAACTATTTAAATATATGTAATTATATTGTAATGGATATAATGTATTTTTATAATGATGATATTTTACAGAGTGTATAGTACTCATGTTTATAACTAAAATAGTATCATGAACGATTTCATGGAAATGGATAACATGGAATCCATTATTCTAACTAATGTATATAACAAATTAAAATAGACCATAATGGATGTAAAATATTAAGATATTAAAAGATGTATTTATTAATGAGTATGTTATGATTTGGGTGAAACTGAGATGCTTTTCTGGGTTAAATAGAGGGACTTCTCATTAGATAATAATGATAGGTGAGGGGTAAAGATAGAAACATGGTAGTAAGGTGACATAGGTAGGGAATGTTTGGTGAGAAATGTGGGTATAAATTTAAAACCAATAAAATACAAACAATAAGTTTTATGTTTCATGTAAATTTAGAAACTTTTTAGCAAAAACATATTACCACTTTTTCCCTTATTAACATTGATGCAATTTTAACTATGTTAAATGATTTTTATTAAAAAAATTTGATAAACCATCATACAAAAATTATTCGATGACTAAAAATTTAAAATATATTTAATCTAATTAAATTATAAATTATGAGATAATAAAAATTAATATTAGAATATATGATATTGAAAATGAATATTTTTTGTATTAAAACTAATTTTTACACATTAGGTGTTATTATTCTAATTTCTTATATATATTAATAATTAAATTAGTGATATTATATTTATTATATGTTTAAAAATTAAAATAGAGCGATTTATATTAAACATATCAATTTAATCTAATTAGATAAAAATTTTACTTCATTTATGAAAATAATTCATTGAAAAATAGTTATCTTAACTTATATAATAATATTTAACATGGTAACATATTTTAATGATCAAAAAATAAAACTAATTTATTTCAAAATTTTAATAATATGATTAAAATTTTGAATTAAATTTTACAACAATATATTTATAGAGTTCATAAAAATTAATTTTAATATAAACATGAATAAAGAATATTTGTTTAGAAGATATGATAATATTATTCACAAAATGAACATATTTTTATTACCATCATAATTAAATCTATTGGATGAATTTTATATTATTTAATTGTTTATATTATCAATAAAATTAATTAGAAACATTATTTATAACATATTAATTTATGAAGATAATTATGCACCATAATTCTAGGAAAACAACTCTATTAAAAGTGTAATTTTTGTTTTAAATTATACTATTAAAAATAATTATTTATATTCCAAAATTATTATTATTATATTAATGTTAAAATGATTCTATAAATTTTATAAATAGATAATTTTTTTCTTTAATAATAATAATATGTGATGCATAAGAATATTATATTTTATATTTTTTAAATTAATTATTATTCTCTTGTTTCATTAATTATTAATTTTAAATATTTTACACAATACTAGTATATTTATTTGATACATGCATATCCTAATACTATATATCCAATATCTATAATTCCAATGACCATAATTACAATAACCATTTTTCAAACTACAATTTTTTATTCCTATTTATTTCTATTCATTTCTAATGTCACTCATTCTATTTGTCTACATATTTATTGAAATACTAATTATATTTATAATTATTTGAAATTTTTAAATGGATATGATATTATTGAAAAATAAAAGGAAAAATTTATATGCTCATGGTATTATTGTATAACTTCTCATTTATTCCACTTGTACTTTTATTAATTTTATTAATATCCCCATAATGTATAAATTTTTTTTATTTTATAATAAAATGTATAATGGTTCATGTTAGTGTAGTGTCATGTGTGACATCAGATATTTAAAAGTTTTTACTTAAAAGAAAAATACATTATAAAATTGAGAGTTATTATATCCCTCTAGTGTGGGTAAAAGTTTTCAGTCATTATTTAATAAAAATATATAATAGAGTCCAACTATTTATATCTTATTTATTTCTATTAGTTATCAGTTTACACAAATGGAAAGATGTTTTATCTTTTTGTATTGCATATATTTTATTAGAGTTGCATATTTTGGAAAATATAATGTGGTATGTATAATAAATATTGGTAAAATCAATTGATAATGAGTTTCTGACATATTAGTTGAAGCCTAGTTTTGATAGAGAAGTGAAATGATTTTAAACACTTTTCATTGCTTTAGGGTCACTATTTAGGATTGAATATAAACCACCTGAATATACAAGAGGTTAACTCATATATTATATTGACGTTGAGTGATTCAATTTTTTTAAATTGATAAATTTATAATGGTTTAGAGGAAACCATTTGTGCATCAATATTCTACATAAGGGTGTAGTTCCCTTGTTATATGTTTCTATTTTCTTCATTATGAATATTAAAATGTGGGGATGTTTAAGAATAATGAAAATCAATATGAAAATCATGGTTTGTATTTGGTTCTTGCATGTTACCTCTATGAAATTTGGATCAGACATTTCAAAGGATTGACGTTTATTGTTTTCATATATTGAATTATAGATTTAGACTTTTTGAAGGTGTGAATTCTACGAGAGTTCATTAGTTAAACCTTTTGTGATGTATTGAATTACTTTTTTTCTGGTTTTAATAATATTATTATGATTTTATGGGATAAAATTTCTTGACCACGTGTTAATTATAAATTTCCTAAAATTTAATTTTTCGAGTTTGTGAAACAGCATTTGGAATTTTTAAATTTGTCACCTTAAGGGGTAAAATGTTCCTTAAAACTAGAAAATATCCCCATAATTTTTTTATAACAGTTATATTAGGTTATAAATATGATTTTTAACCTTTTTAAAATCTAAAAATTAATAAATAATAACATTTTATTGCACAACATATGTGGCATGCAAAACTGAGCATAAACAACCGATAAAATATATTTCATTAAATTTAATATCATCTATAGCTTGTAGAACTTGAATCCCAAAGTCTTAATGAAACATACTATCATTTTAAATCATAACCTAGACATTAAATTGGTTTATATGAATATTAAAAACTAAAATTTGAAAATTATGTTCATCAAATGATTTGAAATAAAATATAAATTATTTAAAAGAAAAATAATATTTTTTTTGAAAACTATATTTTCTATAAATGATAATTTAGTCAAAAATTACACAGATAATTTTAAAATAATATTTAAATTTTTTTAAAAATTATATTATTAAATTAAATTAATTTTTTAAATCATAATATCTTAATTATTATAGGGTGAGTTTTTTTGATTTTCCTAAAATTTTTTATTTTTAGAGGAATAGAAAAAAAATACCAATTTTTGTTAAAATTTTAATTTTTATTTAAATATTCCGCAATGTTAAATAATATTTTAAATTTTGTTATAGTAAAATTACATCAATTATATTTAAATTTAACAATTTTAGGTCATTTGGAATTTTTTTTTTGTTAATTTTGATATCAAAAGCTTCTATATTTTTAATAATTTTTTCTTTAAAACCCGTTTTTTCATCACGTATGTGCATATAATTTTAATTTGGATTCCTCAACTTATATGAATAAATTAAGAAATATTTATTAATAATTTTGAATCAGAATAATTTATATAGTATAATTATTTAAGAGTAATGTTTTACCATTATTAAGAGTAAAATGTGTAAATATTAATTCTCGTAGTTGACAAAAAAAACTTATTACTCGAGGATGAACTGAAAATATAATAGTTAAAATTTCCCTCTAAGTTGTAAAAAAGAACTATCCTGGCCATATGTAATCCTTATAAACTCTAAAGGTGTATAATTACCAATTATGAGGTTTTTTAATGATAAAAACATCTTTTTAAATGATTGTTTTCAAAAATTCCATGTCTGTCTTACCCAGACATGTAAATGGTCACATTCTCTCATCCCCTATCCATAAATCAAAAAAAATTTGGCTCTTCCAATCCCTGACCAAATAATTTCTTTAATTCCTTAAAAACAATATATATCTCATAGATTAATCATAAATCCATTCAAGAAATATTTTGTTATAAACCTATAGAATTTTCCCAAAAATGTTATTACGTTCTTAAAAGAGGGTTTTTATTTTTTTTCTTCTTCCACATCAAAAATTATTATTAATACATGACCAGATAATAATATTTTTATTTTAAATAAACTATTATGTTATTATTTTTTCTTCATTACTTATATACATATCCTCTTCCATAAAAAGAGAAATGAAACCATCCATTGTGGTTATGTGACACTTCTGTCTCACGAACCAATGTAATTCCTTTTCCAAAGAAAACATTCATAGAGGGATATATTGTTGTATTTGTCACATTTATATTATATTTATGATATTATTATACTTCTATAATTTTAATATATCACATACCTACTTACTTTAAATTTTATATAATTATAATAATGTAGCCCATGTGTAAGGTGGAATCTGACCTTGTGGAGCAATGTGATTCATTTTTCACATTCACATTACATTGAAGTGAAAAAGGATAAATTTACTGAATATATTTTATATTTATGACTTGAAATGTACTATGAAAAAAAATATAACATAATTCCTTAATTTTTCATTTTTTAAGGAAAAGACAATGTTTATAATGTTTTTGTATGATGTAATCTCTACTAAAGGAAGTGATATTTTTAATGTTTTTAATTACTATAATGAATATAAGAATGTATATAATGAAAAAATTATATTTATAAAATTAATATCACTATGTAATAGGCTCATGAACATGATCATTTGTGACAAAACAAACATGAGAAAACAATCAAATTAACACCCAAAAGAATGAAAAAAATGTAATCTTGTTAACAATCGTGTAGTAAGATGATATAATAGCATAATATATGATATTATAAATATAAATATGATTATAGAATAAATTAATAACATTTTTGAAAGCATAATACATTAGATTAATGTGAGTTTAACCAAAAGGAAGTGTTAGGAAAATTACATCATCACAATTTCTCTTTTTTGAGGAAAATTAAAATTTTAAATTCATAATTAGTATTATATGATGTATATACATACCATTTTTCATTTAATATTATAAATAGTTCTTACTAAATTGTATTTAAAATATTAATTTTATTTATTCCATCTAAAAGGATTTTTATTGAAAATTATAAAGTACTAAAAAATTTCATAAATCAATTTAATTTTATTAGGATATATTACATATTTATTGTATTTAACATTCTATGAGATTTTTGTCAAAGATTTTTATTTTATTACCATTTATTTCAAATTTTTTTATTTGGATTTTTATTTTATACACATAATTTATTCATCAGTTAATAATTTTTCAATATTACAATCTCCGTAAGGGTTAATTTCACAATCTCATTTCAATTTGGATTGTTTATAATTGAATTTACATTAAAGGAAATTATTTGTCCTTGGATAATAAAAAGCATTAACTTTTTTATAATATGGTAATTGATGAACTTTTTAGGTAATGTAACCATTTTACAACTATTTATTAATTTAATCGAATAATAAAAATGTTTTTTATATAATATAACATCATTTCTTTTTTCATCCAAAAATAATTTTTATTCAAAACCCATATTTTAAGAATATTTTCTCAAATTGTTTTTAATATTCTCGAAAGGATTCATTAATACCTTTTTAACCTTGTTTTATATTTTTTAAAATGTTTTTTAAGGAATCATCATGACATTTTCAAAAAAAGGATTGATTGGATTATACCAAATATTTAAAGTAATCGTTATTTTATTTTATACAGAATGTTAAAAATATTACACAATCATTAATAAATTTTTTTTAATGATTACCTTATAATATTAAAAGATAATTTTAAATGAAAAATATTTTAAAAAATTTTTTTGTTAAATTTTTCGTTGAAAATGTTATTTTCAAAATGGAAAGGGTATTTTTCTCAAGAATAATTTTAATGTCATTTTTTGGTACTTCTATTCATAAATAACAATGACAGTTTATTATTAAAATATTAAACTGTGTAATGTTATTTTGATAGAAAAAATATGTTTTCATCAGATGGTTTATTGTTTATTTGATTGAGGATGGTATTGAAATTTACTTCCTTGATTCATTTTTTTCATTTACTTACCCATTAATTATTTAATTTCTTATGATAAATGGAGATTAAATTTCCCATAAATATTTATATTATTTATCATCTATATGTTTAAGTCTTATCTTAAATAAAATTTATATGAATTATATTTAATGTTCAATGTTATATCATTGACTGTTGGAATTATTGGTAATATTTATTCCTTACTCAATATATAAATTTGTTGATAGTGCATATTGTTCATAAATAAAACCGATTACTCAATATATAGGGAATAATTTGGACAAAATATTTGGGTGGGACTCAGATATAGATATCTCTTTAATGCATTAGTGTTCTCATGAGACAAATATTTTTTCTAGGATTATCTTAATGGGGTTTTGGTTTATACCCGCCCAATATTATTAAAATTTCATTAGAATTGTCTTGAAAGTTGAAGAATCATGACCGAAGAGAACATGAAATCCAATAATAAATAATTAACTTGATAGAGAATTCGTTTATTATTATACGTGATATTTTCATAACTATATTAACTTGAGATTCCTTTCATTCTGCCTTTATCAATTAAATCACGCGTGTTTTCAGTTATTTACCTTACCATGTTAATTATGAATTATCATGGGATAATAGTCATGTTATTGAATAAATAGAACATGTTTTAAATTATTTACATTTCCATATTTATTATGAATTATCTTACTATGGTATTCAAGTTAATTAAATTAAAATTTTGTGCAGTTGTTTACATCTCCATATTGATTATGCTTATTGATTCATGCTAGATTCTAATGTACTTAAACCATAATGAGTATTTTAGCTCACCCTATGTTTGTTTCATTTCTATAGAATCCATGAAATGTAATATGATTTATATAAAATTATATACTAGAAGTAATAACATTATTCATTGAATAACCATTATTTTTTAATATGGGTTTTCAAATTTAATATGGGAATCATTTATGTATCTTATTTACCAAGACTACTATACTATTCAGTTCATTGAGATGTGATTCGATGTATATTATTCCATTGTAATAAGGAACTCCCCATAACCTGGTTAATTGGGGGTTTTCATTATAATTGGTATCAAATTAGCTTTAGCAGAACCCTTATAAAATAAATTTCAGAAAACATTGATTAAGTAAAATAACACCATGATAGAATTTGATGATAGGTAATGAAGAACATTCTATAATTTCGGATAGGTGGAGATATTGTGACTTTCATAATAATATATCGATGTCTGGATACTATAAGTGGATGTGGATCTAGAATAATTGTACCTTGGGATAGTAACATCAAAAAGGTTTACTAAGCTAGACTCAAGCATCACCAATACATGAGAATATGCATAACTGTGCACCTAATTTGGAACCTCGGGGGGATATACATAGTATAATTAAAATTTAATTTACTTACAATTATAAAGGATTTTAATAGATGATGAAAATAAATGACCTAGATTGAACACAAGGTTTATTATATTTAAAATAATCTTCTAGGATTTAGAAAAACTAATACTTATTGTATGGTTTTCCCACAATGATTATTATTTCCCACATAATTATTTTTTGTTTTATTCAATAGATGGAACCCAAAGTAATTCTGTTAAAATAGAAAATGAAAGATTAATTAGTGACTAACTAAAACTCAAACTCACCAAAGAATAAAAATATGGAGTACTGTAAGAGATCGAGTGGTAGAACCATGGAGTAATGAAGGCTCAATTTAATTTATGTCAGATATATGGAAAGAGACACATAAGAAAGAACATAAATGGAATGTAAATTTTTTTTACTTGTTGAAAATAATGGGAAAACTCAATGAATATAGATAAAAATGTGAATAGTACGCTGGAAGGAAAAAATTATCATCCCCTTGATCCAATTATAATTCATTATCTAAAATGTGGGGAACATGGGGAAGATCAGAGTCAATGAACTATTGTAAATTTTAATACTTGAATAAATAAATTTCATGTATTTAAATAGTATTGTTAAGGTATTTTTGTATTGGGATTATAGAATTATATTGTAGAAACATTATTTATTGAAGTTAATTTTTGTTATAATAGTCATGAATCATTAATGGATTTTATAAAACATTAGAAGCATATATATATTCATTAATATACATGTTTTGGAAACCATCATGCATAAAAAGAATAAATTTTATCCCATTATCAATGTGTTAAAAACCCCATTTAATGTTTTATATGATGGGAGTTTCCAAATATTAATAATACTTTGGTATAAAATTATAAAATTACAACCCATTGGTTTATGATAAGTAAAAGTTTTTACCTTCTGAAATATTTTACATATTTTTGTATAGACTATTAAATGTATTGGTAACATTTAAAGATTATCATATAAATTTTTTTATTATTTATACGTCATTAAATGTTTTGAACATTGTAAGAATTATTTTATTATGTTTTTACAAAAAAGGAAAACCATATAACAGGTGAAAACCAATCAGATCTAAAAAGGCTCTTGCGAATGAACCCACATCTAAAGGATGATAAGGTTTTAGTGCCTATCATTGGCCTATGTAATATTCTAGTTAAAATTTCATTATATTTAACTAAATTATTTGAGAAATAAATATCAATGTTTAATAAGTTGTGTTACTTGTGAGTTTTAGATATTAATATATATACTAGAAAACTTCTCTAACCATATTTTTTTGGAAAATAGTTAGGGGAATAAAGATGGACATTTCAATCATTGAAAGATATTATTATTTGTTAAATGTTTGTTTTTTGGATTAAAATATCCACATTTGGATGTTCCTTTCATTGAGTAAATGATGAATACAAAATTGATTGAAGAAAAACCAATGGTTTAAATATTTAATATGAAATATAAACTTATCAAGTATTAATATTTCATTATTTTATTGTACTGTAAAAAACTTCATGAACTTTAGTAAAAGGATATTGAAACAAAAATGTTATCCCATTATATTCATATATGATTAATCGAATGGTAATTTATATCATCACACATTTATATCATTGAGGTCCTTAACAACATATTTATCATCATCTTTCATGAGATCAATGAACTCTACCATAAAATTTAATATTTTTATTATATTTGTGGAAACAATTTTAGGGGTCCAGTGTGAACCCTCACTAATATAATTGAAATAAAAAAATATGAAACATTTTCCCAAAATAAAAACCATTCACCCTTAAAAATATTCCACAAAAAGGGTCAGGAAACAAAGAATAAATAAGTCCATTTATTTACATTATTTACTAATGATTATCAATTTTTAAGAATCAATTAAAACTACAATGTTCTTATATTTTAATTCTATTAAAGGCTCATGAGATCCACCTTTAAAATTCATAAGTTGTTGGTACCCATTACTTCAATGTCTATATATTTACTTTCTGACAATGTTCTCTTATATAGAAACCCAAATATATGTTATAACATTTTTCATTTTACACACTATTCTATATTTTTAAGAGGATATTTTATTATCCTATTTTACAATTTGGGTTTTCATTAAATAATTTTTCAAGTATCAAATAATTTATTTTAGAGGAAAAGATCAAATTTTCAACATTCATTTTTTTAGGCGGGTAGAATTTAACACAGCAAACTCCTAAAAGAATATCATTGAATTCGATATCATAGGTTACATTCAACACCAAGAATAAAAAATAAAATAAAAATTCTTTAAATTTAAATTCTTAATTTGTTTGGATCATGTAACATCTTGGAAGTTTACGAATTTCATTTGATTTAATTTAAACCTTTTTTATTTTTAAAATCACACAACAATGAATATAGATTTTTTTATAGGAAAGCACAGAGTCTGTCATGAATTTCATAAAAAATAGTTTTATGATTTCACTAAATTAAACACATTTATTAGCTTGAGGTATAAAAAACTCTATTCTTGGAATGTGTTATACATAATTTTGAGTTTCTTTGATAGGTTTCACTGTATGTAAGGCCATGTTTTATGAACTAAAATATGATATTATTATTTTTATTAAAATATTATCATAGTTACCACCTAACCATTGGAATAGTAGTTAAGAATAAGGTTAAATAATGTGTGAAAATACTATTTACATATGTATATAAAATCACTCTAGTGGATATAAATTAGTTATAAATGAATATATGAACTATTTTAAAATAATGAAATTCAATTTCAATGAAAACATTTTATTAATGTACAAACACCATTTTATCTCAAATTTTTTTAAAAAAAATAAATTTGATGAATATTTTTACGAATACTTAGATATTATGTATTCAACAAATTGTTTACACTCATACAACATATTGTACTGGAATAATATAAGAATAAATATGATTAATGAAAATTGTATTAACATTGAATAAAAATAACTTTTTCATTCTATTTTTATAGAATTTAATAATTATTATTTAAAAAAATACTTTTTTATAGAAATTATTGAAATTTACTTTGGGTGATTATTTTGAGATTTTTCAGAGAATATTCATATATTATTGAATAATAAAAAACACTAAATTTTAATTGTATATTATATTTCATCAAAATTATATATATAGATAAATTTAAATTTAAATTATTTATAAATAAAATTTAGAAGAACCAAACATTAGTTAATCAAATTTTTGGTATTTAGAGCAGATTTAATATTGAAATGTGAAAAAAAATTCACACTTTTTATGGTTCAACATTTAAAACCCACATTCCCATTATATCTGATGGAATATTTTAAAATTATTTTATTCCACTTATGTGAATTGAATTTTAAAAAATTTAATAAAAAAATTTTATCACAACAATTCATAATGTTTAATAATTTCAATATAGATTTTTATACAAAATATTAGTGAATTTAAATAAAATTATATAAAACGATAAAGGAAAAAATAAATTTATTTTGTAGTTAAACATTAAAATAAGGGAAATAATACCATATAAAAATGTCTAAAACCCATTTAATAAAAATATTTCAACAATATACTCCCTTTTCTAGTAAATGGATAATTATTGGAGGCAAATTATGTAATAGATACCTCTAAATAGTGTTTACCTTTATATATTTATATGAATTCCACTCCTCCTCCACAATAAAATAGAAGCCACACCCCTCATTTCTTCACACATATCATAATTATTGGATCATAAAAACCCTAAAAAAATTATCAACGAAATTCCAAATTTCATCACAGATTCATCACTTTGGGATGAATGAAAAACAACATAGTTTTTTGATGCAAACCAAAAGAAATTCCCCATAGAAAATATAGCATCATTCAACAAGCACTTTGGTTTTATTTTCATTATCAACCAAATAAATTATTCTTATTACATGATTATATTATAACAAAAATATAATAAATATTCTTATATGTTTTTATTATAATGTTTTTACTTACACCTAGACACGCTTCCATCAAATGGGTATCAAACTTACTATTCATGTGTATGGTAGACTACCACCTCATGAAATAATGTCATTGGGTTTTCCATTACAACCTATCATGGTTTATAATTTTAATGTTAATAATGATTTAATATGATAAATATGATATTTATGGCACATTTATTCTTATTTTGTTATTATATAAAACATACCTTTATAAATTATATTTTGTGTAAATTTGATTACATCATTTTTGGACGTGTAGACAACCACCTCCTCAAAGCGATGAGATTCATTCACAGTTTTAATAGAATGTATTAAGGATATTTTTAGTAAATTTATATTTTGTGTATTACATAATAGTAATATTGGAAATATATATATATATATATATTCATTTACTTTATTTTTTTCAATCTAACAATAAAACAGAAACAACATTCATGTGTATGTACAGACAATATTGTCCAAAAATGATATATTCCATTTCATATTTCTATATTTCATAGATTAATACAAATATTTATATACTATATATATATATATGACATTAAAATATTTTTTATTTTATTTAAATAATTCAATAATGAACTAAAAAAGATCAATATTAAAAAGTCAAAACATATACAAAAATAAAGTCGATATTACTCAAAATTTAATATTCACAATAAATTGTTTATAAAGAGGTAAATAAAGACATAATCTCATCATTTATGGTATTATATATAATAACATGGTTATTTTCTAAAGGTATATTAAACTAAAACTTATTATATAGGAGGTTTGGACCTATATGAATAATGTCAATACTAATTATATGGGTTTTCTCATTTAACATTTATTTTAATGAGATATATTATATATTCACAACTTATTCTTCTTGTGTAATTTATATAATTCACTATGACATGTTTTATTAATATTTTTTTCTTATATAATGATATTAAAATATTAAATTTATTATATTCTTTCATTTGTATCCCAATTTAAAAGATACTCAAGTAGTAAGAGAATTTCATCACACTTTATTTACTTCAGGTAGATAAATTATATCTTTACCAATATATTATTTTGTGTGGTGTATATATATTCCCCATTACATGTCATATAATTATTTTTATTTATTTAATGATATTAAAATATTTAATTAATGTTATTATTTCATGGCCATTATGATTCAATGTTACCAAAGTGGCACTAATTTATGATTATAATCTCATCATGTATTGGGATTGATTAGAATTATGCTTTTGTTGATAAAATATTTTTATCAAATGGCTATTAATTATATCTTATTGTAATGGTACCATTTTCCCACTCTATGATAATTATGATAATTAAGAATTCATTTTATGAAAATCTACATTTATCTCTATATTCTGTCGAAAATCTATTTTCATTCCAAATCATGTTTTCTAAAAATATTTTCCAAATATTTATAATATTATATCAATATATTTAAATGATATTTTATCTATTTTTTTTCATTTTCAAAAAAATGGTTTTAAAAATGAATCTTGTAGTCATTTTCTGATCGACACACTTTTCTAAAATTTTTATGGCAGAAAAGGTTTTTTCGAAATGTCTGAATTTATATATATGTGTGACCATAATTTAATTGAATATTCCTTTGAAAGATTAAAATATTACTTTTTTATTTAAGAAAAAAGTTATTCCTAATGATCAAGATTATTTTTTAAAATTCATTTTCATAGAAAAATGTAATAAAAAATGTTTCATATTGAAGATGTTTTTTAATAGTTTTCAAAGATTCTATAATATATATAAATCGTTATTTTCAATGAAAAATGTTTTCATAAATTATATTTGTTTAAATAACATTTTAAATTATTTTCAATGCTTCCTTTATTGACTTTCAAATTTATTTTCAAATATATTGACTTTCAAAAAATTTATGTTTTAGAAAATATGTTTCAAATAGAAAATGATATTTTAGTCAAGAAAGTTTTTAGAAGTTTTTTAAAGGTTATTAAATATTTTTTAAAAAAATTGGGTTTCAACAAAAATGATTTATGAAATTTTTTATAGATTAAAATGAAATTTTCAAAGAAAAGTTATTTTCTTTAGGAAATTCTCTATGTTATTTATAAAAACTTGTATGTATCAAAGATTAAATCCTTTGATTTAGTTAATTTTTAATAGTTATAATATCCTAGGATATAATTAATATTATTTATATTAGTGGTATATGTTTTTTTAGTGACCTAGCCCCAGAAATCCAAGAACTTATGTTATACTACCATTACATTGGCATGAGATATAAGTAAATTATGTACCAAGGTACTGAATTGTTTTTTAGTTTTAGAAAACAAGATTACATAAATGATACACATATTATATTGGGAAATAAAAAATAAAACATAATACATAAAAAATTATTAGTAAATTGTATCCTTCAATGCTCATTCAATAATTTCTTGGCCATATCTTGGGGAATAAAAAAATAATGGCGAGCTCAAATACTCAGTAAGTGTATGTAAAATAGAAGAAAAAATGAAATAATGAAAATAATTATAATGGAATAATAAATAACTGATTTAAAATTCGATATAATTATCTTGATAAAGTATTATCAATATTTCATAGTATATAACAGAAACACATTCTATTTAAATAAAAAAATGAGAATGAAATAAATCCATATGAAATGTAAAATTAAATATTCCCATGGATAATGTATAAATAAATTTTAATGATATAAATTCTTAACTATTAGACACCATTTTTCTTAGGTACATGATATCTTTACCATATAGACCTTTCACAAGATGGTATAACATATCGTGTAGAAACCCATCTAATTTAGCTGATTGATTTTTGTCATGAGATTATTGAGGAATCAGGAGGATAACTATAAATATATCCCACCCATTTACTACATTTTTAAATCATTACTCGTATATAAAATAATTTATTTAATTCTTGAACAATCTACATTTTCATACATTCATATCGAATGAAAGATACATTTTATCAGTAATTCCCAAATTTGTTGAATAATCGTAAAATTGAACACAATATATAATAATTGATTAATTTTTTGGAAATAAAAATATTAATTTCGTGATAATATGTAAATTTTAGATAAGATGCATGTATGTAAGTGATTTTTTTATGATAAATACAATAATCCCAAAATAATGTGATTCCATAAAGAAAACTTTTACCACTGGGTAATTTCAATTTTAAAAAAATTAGATGAAAAAATTTATGGAAAACATTAAATAAAATGAAGATAAAACGATTCATGATATTATATATCCATGTGGTGTGTATGTACAGAACAAAAAATATGTAAGTGGTTAATATTAAATTTATCTCGCTAATGTAAAAATCGAGATGAAAATCCCTTACATTGTCATCATCTTTGATGTGTGGTCATTGAACTCATATAAAGTGGGTTTAAACATGTTGAAAAATTATACTAAAACCATAATCATATTTATTAAATAATATTTGATCTTACTATAATATCTTATTACCCATTTTTTAGTAATCATTCAACATTTTCACTATTTTTAATGTTAATTACATAGTTTCTCAAGTATGTTTAGACTTGTTATTTTTTGTTCCTATTAATTAGATAATGATTTCAAAATATCCATTGAGTAAAACATTATTTAAATATCATATATATTCATTATATATTTATTTATAATATTTAATAAAATTTTGAGATAGGAAGTGAAATATACCATTCATGGAGCAGAAGAACATACATACACATGCATACAACTTTCATATCTTTTCTATAGTAAATGAATCAAAAGTAACATATATATATTTATATTATAAATATAGAATAATATAAATTACATATATTTAAAATATTTTAATTCAAATACAACTTTATACCTTCCATGTATAGTTTGAATGAATCACATCACTTTGAGAAGGTAGTACTTCACACCTCCACAAACAATGTTACCATATTTATAGAAAATGGAATGCCTGAAGGTATGTTCACATGAAAATTATAGAATCATGAAGAAAACAAAAATATCAGATATATAATATATAAAAATTATTTCAATAACAATTACCTAGAATGAAAGTTGGTAAAGGAAAAAACAAACAACAATATCACAATAGGTAGTAGTTCATAGTATCCACAAACTGTATGATCATGAATGATTTGATGGAAGTGTGTTTAATGGTATGTCTAAAAGAAAATATAATATATATATATATATGACACTGATTTTATTATTTTATAATTTAATAATTTTATTTTATGGTTTGGATAAATAATTATTACAAAAGAGCTTGAGGAAGGATCCTTCATCTTTTTTCTGGTAACTCTTATTGGTTTTCACAAAGAGGGATTCCTCGGAATTATTTATGTACAAAGGGAGGATAATAGGATCTGAAGAGGGATAATAAGATAATATTTTTTCATTGTTTTTTCAATACAATGGTCTTCATCGGTGTGAATAAATTAGAGGGTGAGCTCCAATTTATAGTGGGCGAGTAGTTTTATTCTTGTAATTTTTATAAAATAGAATTGAACCAATGTTTTCCACCTAAAAAGTGTCTCAAATGATTTTGAAAATATGATAAATGGGATTATAGTGTATAAATATTAATATTAAATTTATTTTTGAGATTTTTCTGGGCCTTTTTGGGCTTTAAGAATAGGGTTTTCCCTTTGTTATGTCAATTTTTCTATTATTTGCTATAAATAATTTTAATTACATTCCCTATTACAGTGGTCAAAAATTAATACTAAAATAATATCAAAAATAAAATTTTTTTATTAAAAATATTTAATAAATTTTTCAAATTCCAATTACTTATTTGGAATAGATTATTTTAAATTTAATCTCGTAGATGGGAAGACAAAGTTGGTTTTGAAAGTAAAATTGTTCAAATCTTTGTTAAATTTTTATATCCAGATTTAAAGTGAAATTAAGTCCAATGACCCATATTGATTTAATTAACTTGAAATTGATATAATTTAATTTTAAAATTTATTAAAAAAAATAATTTATCGATATAAATAAATTATATGAAAAAGTAGTTTTGAATTAAAATTTATTTTTTCACTATTCATCAAAAAAATAAAATTCACAGAAAAATACAAAAAATAGTCGTAGCCCAATTTTGTTATTTATCATTCATAAATGAAGTTTATTTCTGCCTATAAAATATATAAAAGATCCATTAATTTGATTTCAAATGAGATTTCCATTAAAAAATATCTTTTGAAAAATATATGGTTTTTTTAGATAAAAGTTGGTTTGTTCCCATGTTATCCATATAAAATAAATTAAATGAACATAAAAAATATTTTACAGAATATATAATATATATATTTAAATAATATCATTCAATAATTTTAAATAATTTAATTTATTATTATTAAATATCTTAGGAGTATAAAAATATTTATTTTATGTTGAATCGGTTAATATTTTCATTTCTAATTAATTGGTAACCGATGAATACATATTATATTTTTATAGGATATATATATATATTCATAATCTAGTCTATAATATTAACAAAAACTAATGTAATAGCTATTTTATATCCTAATATACTATAAAATTAAGTTTTATTAACATATTTTTGTTCGGTAAAACATTGTAATGTGTGTAATGCAAGTAATTGAAGGAATTCGTTGTTGCTTGCGATGTAAGAAAAAAAGGTTTTTATGAAATAAAAGATTATATTTATTTAAAATATTAAATATATTTTGAATTCTAAAGATGTTATATGCAATTATTCATTTGTTTTTGTTTGTCAAAATTATTATTCTTAATGTTGTGTGTAGTGTATGTTTAATTTTGTGTTGCGTATAAGTAATGCAAGAAAAAAAATAAATTTATTCTAAAAGGAAGATATTTTAATGTTATAGGGTGTCGAATTTTACCCACCATAAATAAATTATTCCCTTTTAATTCATACGTGATCATGAGAATTATTTGATTAATATTTGAAAATAATATTTTTGAAAACCTCGGATAATAAATAGTATAAAAAACCCAAATTATTAATAATAGGGAAAAGAAAAAGGGAGGGCCACCATAAAACAAGGATTTAGAATAGTATAAAATTAGTGAAAGACAAGACATAGAACAAAAATATAACTATCATGTTCTGATAGAGAGAACATTGATCACAAAAAATTAGGTCACCTTGAGACGGTTAACAACACCAAGGCCATAAAAAACGTGAGCTTAAAAGAAAGGTCATCGATATCATCAAAAATCATGATAACAAGATAACATTTTTTTTCAATACACTTGTGCTGGATATGATAAATTATATAAATATCTATGAAAATAAGTAAAAATGCATACGTGATGTGTTTCTATAATCACAATCCAAACCATTGGTATTATCTTGATTAGTTTTCCCATTATATTAAAACATGTATCTTCATATGGTTAAGTAACAGATAAATATCTAAAACCATATTCAACATTCAACTTAATCCATTTCATAAATGGTTAAACTTAGGAACCTTCCATGTAATAAAATTAAAAACTATAGAATCATTTACATTATAGTTAGTGTTATATAATTTTATTTATCCATACCAATCATCACTTTATATAACATAATTACCTCACCATCACAATCATATTAAGTCTTGTCTTTACCTCAACCATGTTTTCTCCCAAAATATAAGATTTCTACTAAATCCCACTACTTCATTCCATTCATTGCGTGATCTGAAATAATAATTGAAATAATACTTCAGTACAGTCCTTCCATATTTCATAACTATAATAAAAATTAAATCATTGATAAAATAATAAAATAAAATAATTATTTAATCTAATTACAATACCATTAATCATTCCTCATCATTTTTATCAATAACACAATCATAACATTAACCCTTAAATTCATTGTATGTATATTCTCCTGATGATTGAGGAATTATTTTTCATATTTCCTCATTTTATTTACATTATTACACTGAATTATTACCTTTTTATTCATAATGTATCATTTTTTCCAAGTGACCTATATCTCCACACTAATAAAACACTCCCATTCCATTCAGGAATTCCTTAGGGTGATTCATTCCACAGTTCTAACATGGTGGGATTTTATTAATTCCTTTCTATGATTCAATTTATTTCTCTTGGTGTTCACATGTCATATTTTTCTTATTATTACCCTTGAATGTATTTATTCAATAAAATTTCATCTCCATTTTAATGGAACATAAAAAAAATCATAATACTATAAAGTATGATAAAACAATTCCATTAAAGGATTTATCTTAAGACCTCCAAATAAGTGGTCAATATTGAAATCAATATTGTGTATTTTTTCAATGGAAAACCTATATAATTTTGTAAAGGTTTCTTCTTAATCTTCCACACCCCCTTTTACCATTTACTTTTAGATAATGAATATTCTCAATATCTAAATTTCTTGATCACAAGAGATGTATTATAAATTACTCAATAAAAGTTATCTATTCCATGAGTTCTATTTATACTTCCATCATATTATTTTGGATCAATGACCAACATTGATTAGTATATTCATTGAGAAAATACACTGCTAGTGTAACTTTTTTTATTTTCACTCCACTCTAATTCGAGAAGAACTTAACAAAATATAGAATCCACTTCTCAACTACAATTGGATTATATGTCCAACTAAATGTCTTGGGATTCTATTACATAAAGTTATCCAACATAGGATATTATCGATATTGAATAGATTTCTCCATTCATGAAATGTTATGTTTTGCATGCTGATTTAGCTTCCCTAATTTAGCCATAATTTTTCTATTCTAAAACATTCTGTATTGAATTCCTTAGTAGGACAATATCTACATCTTCCATGCATATTGATACCAATTTCCTTCCAGTATCCATTTCTAAAAAATGTATTATTCTAGATATGATCATAAAACCATATTGTATACTTGAAAATTTGGAATAGGACATAACATAAATTTATGCATCATAAATATTATAATAATGTATTTTATTTTTTTAGGGATATATTGGATTTTTAATATATTATAGTGATATATAATGAAAATGTGAATTGTCAAAAGCATATCCCCCATGAGTGTCAAACTAGGTTCATAGTAAGGATCATTTTCATTTATAATGCTACACTAGAGTCAGTCCTAATTCACCTTGTCTTTAGTATTTACCCCTGGGTACATCTGTTCCAGAACTACATACAACTATAGTATCCATACAAGAACATATTTCTAGGAGGAACCACATAATCTCTACAGTACCAAAATTAAACGATTTTCTTACATACATATACTGAATTATTATCTTAGGGTTATTTACCGTAATATTTGTTTTCTAAATATACATTCAAATGTTACTACCAAACCAACTATGATACCAACTATAATGACCCGACTATAGAAATATTAGCATTCTCGTCATCCTATAATTATATTTCTAGGAGTTAATAGAAAACTAAATCCCGATAAACCTAAGAGATTAGTAGTTTTTTTAAACCAAATTTCATACACTATTCCCATAATACTTTTGGAAATTATAAAAAAAATAATTTATAAAAATGACTAATAAACAGCATCCTTGAATTCTCATTCATGTATTTCTTCTTCATATCATAGGAGAAAGAAAAAATAAGGGTTTCCTAAAATGATTTTTATGGATGATTATGTTGGTAGAAACAATGATTAAATGAGAAAAATTATCATGGAATGTTAAATAACATAATAAAAATTCCATATATTTAAATAAATAAATCATAATCAATCTGGAATAGTAGATAACTAAAACACATTCCATTTAAACAAAAAATTGTTAAAAAAAATCATTCCATAAGAAAGGGAAAATAAATAATATCAATGATAAATGAGTACAAAATATGAAGGAGTAAGACATTTAATAATTGTAAACAATGTATCATTAGTAATGTTACCTTTACCATCCAAAACTTTTACAAGCCAGTTTAGTATATCAGGTAGAAACCCATCTAATTTGGCCAACAGATTTGTCTCATGGGACTACTGATGCATTAAGGGGATATCTATAAAAATACCTACCCATGTATTACCTTTACAATTAATTATTTATATGGATAATAATATATTTAATTAATGAACATTTCTTCTTATCAAATATCCATAATAAATGAAAGATATGAGATTATCCATAATTCCCCAATTAGTTCAATAACAATCAAAGTGAACATCATATGTAAAAATAAAAACTGGTTTAGGAAATAATAATATACATTTCATTATATTATGTAAATTTAAGATTAAATTATCAAATTATTATTATTATTTTTATAGAAAGTAAACAATAAGAAAAAGAACGTGATACTATAAAGAAAACTTTTACCACCTGGTAATTTTCATTTAAAATCTCCGTGGATTAAATAATTCAAGGAATTGAAATAAATATAATAAATATAAAAGGATTCATGATATAATATATAAAATATATCACTAGATACACTACAAAAAATAATTAACTGGTGAATATGACATTTATATCACATATGTAAAAAGTGAGACAAATGTCACATACCTTATCCTTAATTTTTATTACGTTGTCATTATCGACATGTATAGTCATTTAATATATGTTAAAAAATTATACAATAAAATTATTCAGGTTATGATATCATATATTATCTTATTATAATTCCTTATTACCAATTTGTTACTAATATTTCATTATTTTCACAAATTTTAGTGTTAATTTCATAGTTTATCGAGTAAGTTTTGACTTGTTATTTTTTATTCCTATTACATAGATAATTCTTTAATCATATATTGATTGTAAAACATGATGTAAATATCATAAATATTCAGTATACAAGAATTTATAATAAGGGGTAAAATTTGGAGGTAGGAAGTGAGATGCATCATTCAAAGAGACAGTCGGTCGTACATACGCATGAAAACTACATTAATTTATTTTCCATATAAAAAGAAGGAAAAAATGATATATATTTATATTATAATTCCACTATCATATATATGTCATATATGTCACATGTTTTTATTAATACCACCCATTATATGCTTCAAGTATACTATGAATGAATCACATTGCTTTGAGGAGGCGACAATCCACATTTCCAACAAAAATGTTATCATATTTACACATAATAGAGATAATGAAGGTATGTGTTACATAAAAATTAAATATAGATAAGGAAAACATAAATATTACACATATCATTAAAAAATAGTGTGACCATCATAATTTCCAACTATGTATATTGGTAAATGAAAAATGAACAACAACATTATGTGATGTGGTAGTTCATCATACACCAGAACAGTAAGTTCACAACCAATTTTGTTTACATGTGTCTAATTATAAGTCTAAAACATAATTTATTAAATCTAACTACATTTATGATAATTATTTTTATAATTTAACAATTTAATAAGAATATTTCCGTGGATGGGGAATGAAAATACAACAAAAAATCTTAAATAAGGATGTTACCTTTTTTCAGGTAACTCCATATGGTTTACATCAAAGAGAATCCATGGATGGATTTATGCAAAAATTGAGGATTATATGATTATTTAAGGGATATTTGGACCTTATTTTAATATATTTGGTGTGATATAATGGCCTTGAAGGTTGTGAATAAATGGGATGGTTGAGTGCCTTCTTATAGTGGAGGAGGAGTTCCAATCATGAAATTTTTTGAAAATGGAATTCCACCTACATTCTCCCAATGATAAAAGTCCCAATAAACGATCAAAATATTATCCAAGGGATAATAGTGTTCAAATATGAACATTAAATGACTTTTGGATACTTATTAAGGTCATGTGGGTCTTATGTTTAAGGATTAGTGATTTCTTATACAAATTCATCTCTTAATCATAATCATTAATTTTAATTAATTTTAATAAGTTTTGTCTAAAAAATAATACATACATATTGTAAATTATATATAATAATTATTTCAAATATGGAATAAATTTTTCCAAATTCAAATAACATATGTTATAGACATTAATTTATATTTAATCCCACAAAGCATATGACAAAGAGGGTTTTTTAAGTAAAAATGTTCAATAGATTAAATTGTTTTATATTAAATTTAAATGTGAAATAAAATAATATAAAATTAATTAGATTAATTGATATGAAATATATCTAATTATAAATTTAAACCAATAAAATAAATATTTCAACCATATAAATAAATTAGATGAAAAAGAAGTGTTCAATTACAATTCATTATTTATCATTATTTATCAAAAAAATAATATTCTTAGAAAAATAATAATAAATAACCTCAAAATAATGTTTATATTTTTATTTTAAAAAAAACTATTTTTTCATACAAAATATATAATATTTCGAAAAAATGGATTTAAAATAGTTCTCCATTAAAAGGTATAAAAATATCTTCAGAAAACTATAGGGTTTCTGCATTAAATATGGTTTATTATTATATTATGCATGTAAAATAAATTTAATGAATATAAAAAATATTTAATTGAACATGTAAAAAATATATTTCATTAATACCATTCCCTAATTTTAATCAATTTATTTTATTAGTATAGAACACCTTCGGATTATAAAAATATTTCCTTTATTGATTTATAATTAACTGGTAACCAATTTAGTCATATTTTATTTTTATGGACTATATATTATCATCATTTAGTTAATAATATTTATAACTACAAATTTAATGGCTAGAATATATCTTTATATAATAAATAATAATTTTTTATAAATATATTATTGTTTGGTAAATCTCAGTCTTGATTGTAATGAATGTAATCAATGAATGTTGTTTTTATGTGCGATTCAAGATAAATCAGTTTTTTATGATGTAAAATAATATATTTATTTAAAATGTTAAATATATCAAAAATCTCATGATGTTATATTATGTTCTACATTTGGGGTTGTGTTTCAAAAAAGATTTTCTCAATGATGTGTGTATCCTATTTCTATAATTGTGTTGCATAAAAACAAAGCTGGCATCAAAAAATTATTCAAAAATGTATATATTTTAATTTCATACAATGTTACAGTTTTATTTGGAATGATATTTATGAAACCCAATGTTGTACCATGGTTTATACCATGATAAATTCGTATCAAACCTACTTCCATTCACATGTTCTTTTAGAATGAAACGATTATGAAACCTATCTATTATCCATAGGTTGTGATTACAAATAAAATTTAAGAAACCTATTTGATTTCATTGGTTATTATATGATAATTATGTACCCCATCTCTTTTTTATGGGTCATGAAATGATAATTTTATAATTATATAATAGAACATGAATGTATGATTTCATTAGGTGATTGGTGGGACCTATATTCCCCTCCAATGAATTCCGTAATGATAAATTTTATATGAGGTCAAAGGGTACTTGTGTTATAGCCCAATAATGAAAGCAATAGAGTACACTAGTTGTAGTATTATCCCAAAAAAGTGGGTACCCATGTTATAGTCTAGGCTCGAAAACAAAATAGTACATGGTTTGAACTCCAAGATCAAATACAAGATGTTACAAAGGCTGTATCCCAGTATAAAAAATAAGAGGGTATGCGAGTTGTTTTATAATTAAAAAACTAGAGGATAAATTGGTTGTTTTCCCAAACCAAAAGCACGTGTGTGGGTAATTATCTAAAGACTATCATCTAATGATGCTTAGGGTCGGTAGCCATGAAATAAGGTTTTCTATTCTTATATGTATGCCAAAAATTCTACGACCTATTCTGATTTTATGATCTCATAGATTATTATATTGTATCCCATATAATTCTTGACTTAGTGAAATTAAATAGTTATTCCATGAATACATAATATGATATTTTTTACAATGGGTGTAATCTTCAATTGTTATTCTCATTCTCTCATACCCTTATGCTCATGTTGTTCTTTTGTATTTCCTTTGTTTACCATTATTGTAAATTTAACCTCACCAATTCTTATGTTTTCTTTTCCAATGTTATAATGAATGTGTATTTGTATTAGTACTAAAGGGGGATATCATTAATAGGAAAATTTAAAATCATTCACCATGTTTGAATATTTTTTTCCATGATTCGAAATTTAAGAAACTATTACTATCCATGGTAATGTACATTTGGAATGTGTTTAATATTCATCTAAATTGTGGAAATATCTATGTATGGTAATCCTAGATCTTTATATTTGGTATCAATAGAGATGATTAGTCAAAAAGTGAAAAATAGGATAATAAAACCTCAATGAGATCCATAGGTACACTTCTATGAATATTTCTAAGGATGTATCTTAGTATAAGAGTAAAGTGTCATTTATTTACATCACGATGTCATGATTAAAGAATATTGTAGGTAATTTTTCAGGATTATGTGGTTTTATTCTATTATATGATTTTCTCTCACAAGGATTTCTTGACTTAGTTAATAGTGTGAACTGAATGGAAATGGGTTAATATTGAATTTTTAAGATGTGGAAAGTACATGAATTATATAAATCAATGTCCTAAATTTAAATCACAAGAAGGTATTTATGAAGGTGGTGCGAGATTTTGTTATAATATTGAAGAGAAAAAGAGACAAAGAAACGTTTAAAAGGTATGGGATGTTATAACTATATTTTATATATTAAATGTAAGATGCATGATTAGATTAAGGAGGATGAACCATAAAATTGTATTAATATTTCATACGCAAGGAAAGTGGTGTTAAAATGTAAGCATATGAACACAGGGTAATTTTTTAATAATAATAATCGATTATTTAAGTTTATATGTTTTGTAATATAGTGATAATGTTATATGAATAATAAATTATATAAAAAATTAGTATCATTTTTTCTTTAAGTTCTGAAAAGGAGATGTGGAATAAAACTAAATACATATGAATGTAATTTAATGGTAAAGTTGTTTTTTTAAATATAAGGTAACCCATAATGTGTTCATGTTGATGATAAAATTTTCTTTTTCTTTAGTGACGAGATGATCGATATGGATAATGTAAATTAAATTATACTGATTACCATGGAACTGATTATTGATTCATTAAAAAGGTGTTCTATGTTATCATGGATGTTGTTTAGTTTTTTGTGGATTTAAGGAATATATCAATTAATTTATGTAAAAAATTAATTTTCATGTACGATTTAAAGAATGATTTATTGTAATTTATGTTTTTACCATGTTTCAATAGAATACGTGATTAATGTATTAATTTTTTTGTTATGTGATAAACATGATGTTCATTAGTATATATAATGGATAAATGTTAAGTTTATTTTGAGAGTTTTAATATCCTTCTTTCAATTGTTTTATATCATCATGTTTCAGATGGTTTACAAGGATACCCATTTATAGAATAGTTTAAGCTAAATATTGTATCTGGTTTTAGTTATTAATGTTCTACCCACTTGATATGATGATTTATGAATATTTCAAAACTAGTTCAAACCATTTTTTTGTGAATATAACTAAATATAGATGTAATGAACTATAATTCAATTTTTGGATCTCATGATCTGCTCATGCTTGAGGAATGAAAAATTCACCTTCATTTCATTGATTAATTGATGAAGTGGAAATTTATAAAGGAACAAAATGGATTAGTTTTTCATAAATTCTTGTAAGTACATCATCACATGAAATGTCTTAACCATTATTAAAAAGGGTCTTGAAAAAAAAGTTTTCAATTATGCCATAATTTTTTATGATTTCAATGACAATTTTCAAGCCTCCATGGGTTGTTTCTTTGTGATTGCTAACATTCACATGAACATGATCAATATCACTCTCCATTAAAACTTGATAGTTAGATATATATTTCATGTCCATGTTTTCACTTGCAATATATGTTCCCATATGTAGAAACCTAGGTATGATTTAATTTTGGGATACATTATGTTTCCAAAATCCCATTTTTAATGTATGTTCTATTATTCATTTTTATAATATATGATGATATGAAATAATATTTAATGTGGTAAATATTTGATAAAATAGAATAAATTTGACGTTTAAATTTATTTAATGGGGGTATAATGGATCGCCTTGTGATTCTGTGAAAATGTTTTCAAAAAAATTATAATTTTACATATTTTTATTTAATGCAATAATAAATATAACATGTGTATGATGAATATTCTATGTTTGTATTTATTTTAATAGAATAAAAAGGAATTATTTCACTATAGGTAACAATTATATTATCTTTATATTGTCACAAAATAATGTTTTTCGTGTTATAAAAAATAGTAAGTGTCTTGAACTATTCTTGTTACACAGAAGAATGATTTTTACTGAATTGAAATATTCTATTAATATCATTATTAAATATTATTATAGTTACTGCCTATCCATTAAAATGGTAGTTATGAATAAGATTAACTAATGTGTGTAAGTATTATTTACACATTTATAAACTATGATTCATTTGGAAATAAATTGTTTAAAAATGAAACTATGAACTATTTGAAAATAAATAATGTCATTTTCTAAGAAAAGTGATTCTCTATGTTCAAAAAAAATTGTATCTCAATAAATTAAACAAATAACATTCAATGATTTTATTAATAAAATTTATATACTATGAATTAAATTGATTTTTTTGAAACTCATATAATAGATTTGATAGTCTTAAGATATGAATATATCCATTCATAAGACCAAAAAGAGATATTTTCGTACAAGGTATTTTTAATGCCTATTAATGGATAACCTTTTTAGGATCTATTTTTTTTAAACTTTCATACTATTTATTTAGAAAATAAAATTCATTTTTTGAAATAATAATATAACATTTTACTTTTGATCAATAATTTATATTTTTCAGAGAAGTCTCATATTTTAATGGATAATGAAAAAATATTGAATTTTAATTGAAAATATATTTTTCATATATTTTATTTATATTCATAAATTAAATAATAAATTGGTTTTAAATTATATTAAGATAAATTATACAAAAATTAATCTAATTTAGTTCATTGGAATAAATCATATAATGAGATTGAATATAAAAAGCATTAAAAAATGTTGATCTTTTTACTTTAAAAACCTTATTTCCCATAATATCAATGTGATCAATTTTAAATTAATTTATTCCTCTAATGTGATTGAAATTTTGAGAATAAGATTAAATATTTGGAATAGAATAATATTTTAAAATTAGTTTTTCACACAACTTTTTTTGAATGTAAGTAAAATGAAATACAATGATTAAGGTAAAAACTATAATACATAGTTGTTAAACATTGACTTAAGGGTACAAATATCATAGAAAAACATAAAAAGGTCCTTTTGTTTATATATATAGACCTTATCCTCCCATTTTTATAAAATGTAAAAATATTTAAAAAAGGTGATTTATTTGAGAACTCTCAATAGCGTTTACCTTTATATATTGATAAGAATGACCTCCTCCTCCACAATAAAAGGGAACTCACCCCTCAATTCTTCAAACATCTTAAGAAATATTGAACAACCAAAATTTTCCCAAATATGATCTAAATTTCCAACCTTTAATAAATGAATTCTTACTTTGAACATGAATAAAAAAGTGTATGTCCTTTTATGCAAAACACAATGAATTACTGAAAGAAGAGATAACATCCTTCAATAATAAATTTTGTCTTACTTTATTTCCTCACACCATCAATCATTAATATTCCATGATTTTATAATAAAATTAGTAGAATAAATATAATTAGATGTTTTTATATTAAATTTTAGAGATACACGTACACACACTTCCATCAAATGGGTAATGAATATATCGTTCATGTGTATAACAGACTATCTCCTCACAAAACAAAATTGTTCGTTTTTCCTTTTTGACATCTCATGGTTAAAAATTAGGAAGGAAATAATTTTTTATATGATATATATCTATATATATTATATTTATTATATATTTATTCTTAAATTGTATATTATATTAACCATACCTTCATTATTTCCATTTTTTAAGCGTAAAAACATTGTTTGTGGACTTGTGGACTACAACCTCCTCAAAGTGATGTGATTCGTTCAAATGTGGTATGTAATATATAATGGTTGGGAACTATAATTTTATATGATATTTATTACATAATACTGATATATTAATTATAATATATATATTTATATATTATTTATTTAATTTCTTTCTTTGAATATGATAGTAAAATGGAAATAATGTTCATACGTATGTATGAACTAACATCTCCAAGAACATTGTATTCCATTTCAAATTTCTAAATTTTATTGATTATTGTACATATTTATATAGTAAATAAATATATCATATTTAAATCATGTTTTAATTTCTATAAATATATAAATAATGATATATGTTAGATGATCAAGATTAACATGTTAAAACATATATGAAAAACAAAGCTCATATTTCCGAAATCCTAACATTTACATGATTTTGTCAATAAAAAGTTAATAAATATTCTTAATAAAATAATATATTTTATTATATATAATAATATTATTTTTGGTATATTTATTATAAAATTATAATTATTATATGTGATTTTCGAATGTCTATCATAAAAATCAATACATAAGCTAAGGGTTTTCACTTCTCACATTTTTTTCTGGGAGATATATGAATGATTGACCACTTATTATGGTTAGGTGGTGTATATAATACCATGTGACAAGTTATATAATGGATTTACATAACTCTATTATATAAAAGGATTAATTTATTTTATTCTTTCTTGTGGATGATGATTTAAAAGAAACTAACTAAAGTTTATTGAGTAGTTAAAAATTAACATAAGGATTATAATACCATAGAAACATGTCTAAAACCAATTTAATGAAAATATTACAATAATATACTCTCTTTTTTAGAAAATGGATAACTATTGGAGGCACATTATATAATGGAGGCCTCTTAATAGTGCTTACATTTTTATATTTACAAGATTGACACTCCTCCTCCATTATAAAATAGAACTCACACTCCCCACTTCTTCACACATATCATGATTGTTAGATCATAAAAACCCTGAAAAATAATCAACAAAATTCCAACATTCATACTAGATGCATCACTTTTGGATGAAAGAAAAAAAAAGTTTGTTATTTTATTCAAACCAAAAGGAATTCCCCATAGAAAATGTAACATCATTCAACAAGAACTTTTGTTGAATTCTCTTTTTCGACCTAATAAATTATTCTCATTATATGATTATATAATAATAAAAATATAATAAATATTCTTATATTTTTTTATTCTAATGTTTTTAATTACACCTATACACGCTTCTATCAATTATGTATCAAACTTACTATTCATGTCTATGGTAGACTACCGCCTCATGAAATAATGTCATTCGGTTTTCCCTTAACACATATCATGGTTTATGATTTTGATGTTAATAATGATTTAATATGATAAATATGATATTTATGGAACCTTTAGTCTTATTTTGTTATTATATAAAATATACCTTCATAAATTCTATTTTTTGTAAATTTGATTACTTCATTTGTGGACATGTAGACTACCACCTCCTCAAAGCGATGTGATTCATTCACAATTTTAATTGAATTTATTAAGGATATGTTTAATAAATGTAGATTTTATGTAATAAATAATAGTAAAATTGGAATAATATATATATACACATATTTTCATTCACTTTATTTATTCCAATCTAACAATAAAACATAATCAACATCCATGTGTATGTATAGACAACATTTTCCAAAGTTGATGTATTCCATTTCATGTTTCTATATTTAATTGATTAATATGAATATTTATATACTATATATATATATTACATTTAACTCATGTTTTATGTTATTTAAATAATTAAATATTGATCTAACTAAGAGGATCAATAATAAAAAGTCAAAATATATAAAAAATAAAGTGGATATTACTCAAAATGTAATATTAATAAGAAATTGTTAATAAATATGTAAATAAAGACATAATATCATCATTTATGGTATTATATATAAAAACATGGTTATTTTTTATAAGTATATTAAACTTAATATTATTATATAGGAGGTCAGGACATATATGAATAAAGTCAATACTAAAGGTATGGTTTTCTAATTTCACTTTTATTTCAATGAGATATATTATATATTAACCACTTATTATTCTTATGGAGTATATACACTTCAATATAACATGTTTTTTTAATAATTTATTCTTATATAATGATATTAAAATATTAAATTTATTTTATTCTTTCATTTGTATCCCGATTAAAATGTTTTTCAAGTAGTAAGATAATTTTATCATAGTTTATTTACATCAGTTAGATACATTATATCTTCACCACCCGATTCACTTGTGTGGTGTATATACTTCTGCATTACATGTTATATATGTAATTTTATTTATTTAATTATATTAAAATATATAATTAATTTTATTATTTCATGGCCATTATGATTCAATGTTACAAAAGTGGCACCAATTTATGGATATAATCTTATCGTGTATCTGGATTGTTTATGATTATTCTTTCATTGATGAAATATTATTATGCTCTGGTTATTATTTATAAATTATTGTAATGGTACAATTTCCACACTCTATGAAACTTATGATAATTATGAATGTGTTTTATGAAAATCTTCTTTTATATTTATACTCAGTCGGAAATCTATTTTCTTTCTGAATCATCTTTTCTAAAAATATTTTTTAAATATTGATAATATTATCTCGATATATTTAATAGATTTTTTTTGATTTATTACATTCTCAAAAAAATGGTTTTAAAAATGAATCTTTTTTTCATTTACTGATCGACACAGTTTTCTAAAATTTTAATGGAAAAAAAGGTTTTTTAAAATATATGAATTTATCTGTATTTATGACCATAATTTCATTGAACAATCATTTTAATGTTTAAACTATTAATTTTCTATTTATGAAAAAAGGTATTACTAATGATTTAGATTTTAAAAAAATTAATTTTCAAAGAAAAATATTTTCAAAATTATATTATATTGAATATTTTTTTAAATTATTTTCAATGATTATATTATATATAAACAATGTTATTTTCAATGAAAAAGATTTCAAAAATTATACATGTTTAAAAATAATTTTAAATTATTTTACAGGCTTCCTTTATTGGTTTTCAAATTTATTTTCAAATATATTTTCTTTCAAACAATTTATGTTTTAGAAATATTTTTTCAAATAGAAAATGATATTTTAATCAAGATATTTTTTAACTGATTTATAAAGTATATTTTATAATTTTTTTAAAAAATTTCAATAAAAATGATTTTTGAAAATATTTTATAGATTAAAAATTAATTTTCAATGAAAATTTATTTTCTTTAGGAAAATCTGAATGTTATTTATTAAAATCTCTATGCATCTAAGATGACATCCTTTGATTTATTTTATTTTTAATTTTTATATTATCCTAGGATACCATTAATATTCATTCTATTTGTGGTATATGTTTTTTTAGTGACCTACCCCAAAAATCCTAGAACCTATGTTATACTACGATTACATTAGCATGAGATACAAGTAAATTGTGTCCAAAGGGACTGAATTATTTTATCATTTTAGAAAACAATATTACATTCATGATACACATATTACATTGGGAAATATAAAATAAACCATAATACACAAAAAATATTAATAAATTGTATCCTTGAATGATCATTCAATAATTTCTTGTTCATATCATGGGGAATAAAAACAAAATAATGGAGAGATCAAATACTCAGTAATGGTATTTAAAATAGAAGAAAAAATGATTAAATGAGAATAATTATCATGTAATGGTAAATAACTAATTTAAAATTCTATATAATTTTCTTGATAAAGCATAATCAATATTTTATTGTATATAATAGAAACACATTCCATTTAAATAAAAAACTGAGAATGAAATAAATCCATATGAAATTTAAAATTAAATATCCCCATGGGTAATGTATAAATAAATTTTAATGATATATATTCTTAACTATTAGACACCATTTTTCCTAGGTACATGATATCTTTACCATCTAGACCTTTCACAAGATGGTTTAACATATCGTGTAGAAACCCATCTAATTTAACTAATTCATTCATGTCATGAGATTATTGAGAAATCAAGAGGATATCTGTAAATGGATCCCACCCATTTACTAAATTTTTTAAGCATTCCTCATATATAAAATTATTTATTTAATTCATGAACAATATATGTTTTCATATATTCATATCGAATGAAATATAAATTTTATCAATAATTCCCTAATTAGTTGAATAATCGTAAAATTGAACACAATATCTAAGAATGGATTATATTTTTGGGAATAACAAATATTATTTTCATAATAATAAGTAAATTTAATGTAAAATTCATGTATATAAGTGATTTTTTATGATAATGGTAATAATCAGAAAATAATGTGATTCAACAAAGATAACTTTTACCATTAGGTAATTTCAATTCTAAACCATTTGGAAGAGAAAGTTTATAAAAAACCATTAAATAAAATAAAGATAAAATGATTCATGATATTATATATCCAGGTGGTGTGTATGTACAAAAGAAAAAATATGTAAGTGGTTTATATGACATTTATCTCACAAATGTAAAAATTGAGATGAAAATACCTTACCTTATCATCATTTTTAATCTGTGGTCATTGAACTCATATATAGTGGATTTAAACATGTTACTAAATTATAGTAAATCCATAATCATAGTTATTAAATAATATTTTATCTTACTATAATAAATGATTACACGTTTGTTAGTAATCATTCAATATTTTCACTATTTCGAGTGTTAATTTCATAGTTTCTTGAGTATGTTTTGACTTGTTATTTTTTGTTCCAAATAATTTTACAATAATTTCAAAAATATCCATATATTAAACCATGATTTAAATATCATATATATTTATTATATATTTATTTATAATAATCAATAAAATTTGGAGATTGGAAGTGAAATTCACTATTTATGGAGACAGTAGGACGTACATATGCATGGATACTACTTTCATATCTTTTCTATACTAAATTAATTTGAAGTAACTGATATATATGTATATTATAAATATATAATCATATACATTAAAAATATTTAAAATATGTTTATTAGAATGCAAATTTTTATGTTCTCTCCATAGTGTGAACGAATCACATCACTTTGAGAAGGTAGTATTTCACACTTCCACAAACAATGTTACCATATTTATAGAAAATGGAAAGCATGAAGGTATGTGCACATGAAAATTACCGAAGTCTGAAGAAAATATAAAAATCATATATATAATATTTAAAAATTATATCAATCACAATTATAAAGAATGAAAGTTGGTAAAGGAAAAACAAACAACAATATCCCATGAGGTAGTAGTTCATAGTATCCACACAATTTATGATCATGACTGATTTGATGGAAGTGTGTTTAATGGTATGCCTAAAACATAATATAAAAACATATCTATATATAAAGGACCCTTATTTTATTATTTAATTAAGTAATAATATGATTTTGGGGTTTGGATAAGGAAATTATAATAGTAGTTCTTGAGGAAGGATACTTAATCTTTTTTCAGGTAACTCCTATTGGTTTTCACCAAAAGGGATTCCTCAGAAGGATTTAGGTACAAAGGGAGGATAATAGGATACAAATAGGGATAATAGGATCATATTTTTTCATTGTTTGTTCGATAAAATGTTCTTCATAGGTGTGAATAAATGGGAGGGTGAGTTCCAATATATAATGGGTGAGTAGATTTATTCTTATAATTTTTTTAAAAGAGAATTGCACCAAATATTTTCCAATAAAAAGTTTCTCAAATAATTTTAAAAATAATATAAAATTGATTATAGTGTATAAATATAAATTTTCAATTTATTTTTGAGATTTTTATGGGCTATTTGTGGCTTTAAGATTAGGGTTTTCCCTTTGTTATAACAATTTTTTCTTAATTACTATAAATAATTTTATTTAAATTCCCTAATATAGTGATCAAATATGAATTTGAAAATAATATAAAACATATAAAATATTATTATTAAAAATATTAAATCCATTTTTCAAATTCCAATTATTTATTTGGAATAAATAATAATATATTTAATCACGTAGAAGGAAAGACAATGTTTTTTTGAAAGGAAAACTGTTCAAATCTTTGTTAAATTTTTATATTCAGTTTCAATGTGAAATTAATTCCAATTACCCATATTGATTTTATTTACATAAAATTGATATAATTTAATTTTAAAACTTAATAAAAAATAACTTATCTACACAAATAAATTAGATGAAAAAACAGTTTTGAAATAAAATTTATTGTTTCCCTATTTGTTAGAAAAAAAAATTCACATAAAAATACAAAAAAATAACCATAGACCAATTTTTAGATTTATCATTCAAAAGTGATGTTTATTTTGACATATAAAATATATATATGTTCCATTAATTGGATTTTAAATGAGTTTTTCATTAAAAAAATATCTTTTAGAAATATAGGGTTTTTTACATAAATGTTTGTTTATTCCCATATTGTCCATTTAAAATAAATTAAATGAATATAAAAAATATTTTAAATAATATATAACATTTATATTTCATTAATATCATTTTATAATTATAAATAATTTAATTTATTAGGATAAAAAATCTTTGGAGTATAAAAATATTTATTTTATGTTGAATTAGTTAATATTTTCATTTCTAATTAATTGGTAACCAATGAATACATATTATATTTTTTATAGGATATATATATTCATAATATATATTATAATATTCCAAAAAACTAATTTAATACCTATTTTATATCGTAATAAACTACATAATAACGTTTTATTAATATATTTTTGTTCCATAATACTCCATCAAGCATGTAACAAAAGTCATATAAAAAATTCATTGTTGCGTGCGTTGGAAGATAATAAAGTGTTTTATGAATTAGAAGAATATAATTATTTAAAATATTAAATATATTTTTAATTCTAAAGATGTTATATGAAATTCGTCATTTTTTTGTGTCAAAATTACTATTACCAATGTTGTGTGTAGCGTATGTTTAAGTTGGTGTTGTGTATAAATAATGTTAGAAAAAAATATATTTATTCTAAGAGGAAGATATTGTAATGTTATGTGCTGCTTCATTTTCCCCACCTTAAATAAGATATTCGTTTTAAATTCATACATGATCTTGATAATGACTTGAATAATATTTTAAAATAATTTTATGAAAACCCCGAATAATAAATAGGATTAATAACAAAAATTATTAATAATAGGGAACAGAAAAAGAGAAGTCCATCACAGATAAAGGATTTCAAATAGTAGACCATTAGTGAAAAATAATTTGAAATAAAAATATAACTATCAAGTTTTGATAGAGAGAACATTGATCACAAAAAATTTGGTCACCTAGAGATGGTTTACAACACCAAGGTCATAAAACTCTTAAGCTTAAAATAAAGGTCATCAATATCATCAAAAATGATGATAACAAGATAACATTCTTATTTCAAGATACTTGTGTTGTAAATGATAAGTTATATCACTCTCTAATAATATAATTAAAAATACATACATGATGCGTTTCTAAAATCCCAACCATAAGCAATACTATTGTATTGATCAGTTTATACCCATTATATTAAAACATTTATCTTCATATGGTTAAGTTAAACATAAATCTCTAAAACCATATTCAACATTCAACATAAGCCATTTCATAAATTGTTAACCTTATGAACCTTCCATGTATTACAATTAAAAACTATAGAATCATTTCTATGATAGTTTGTGTTATACAATTTATTTATTCCATATAAATCATCACTTTATCTAACATCATTATCTCACTATCACAAGTATATTAAGTCTTATCTTTAACTCAACCATGTTTTCTCCCAAAATTATAATTTCTACCAAATCCCTCTACTTCGTTCCATTCAATGTGTGATCTCAAATAATAAATGAAATAATACTATAGTATAGTCCTTTCATATTTCGTAAATCTAAAAAAAAATTAAATCATTGATAAAATAATAAAATAAAATAATTATTTATTCCAATTAGAAAACCATTAATCATTCCACATCATTTGTATCAAAAACACAATCATGACATTAACTCTTAGATTCATTGCAGGTATATTTTCTTGATGATTGTGGAATAATTTTTATATTTCCTCATTTCATTTCCATTGTAACACTTAATAATAGCCTTTTTATTCTTATTGTTTCATTATATCATAGTGACCCATTTCTCCAAATTTATAAGACACTACCATTCCTTTCAGGCGTTCTTTAGGGCGATTCATTCCACAGTTCTAACATGGTGGAATTTTATTCATCCTTTCCATTGATTCATTGTCTTTCTCTTGGTGTTCACATGACGTCTTTTTCTCATTATTATCGTTGAAAATATTTGATCAAATATAATATTCCTCTATTTTAATGGAACATAAAAAAATATAGTCATAATATTAAAAAGTATGATAAAACAATGCCCTTAGAGGATTTGTCTTAAGACCTCCAAATAAGTGGTCAATATTGAAATCTATATACTGTATGTTTTCAACAAAATACCTAGATAATCTTGTAATGGTATATTCATAATCATTAACACTCCCCTCTACCATTTACTATTAGTTAAGGAATATTCTCATTATCTCAATTTTTTTATCATGAGAGATGTATTTATCAAAAAATTACTCAATAAAATTTATCTATTCCATGAGTTATATTTCATCTTCGATCATAGTATTCTGTATCAATGACCAACATTGATTAGTATATCCATTAAGACAATACACTACTATTGTATCTTTTTTCATTTTCACTACACACTAATTCGAGTAAAAACTTAACAAAATACAGAATCCAGTGCTCAACTACCATTGGATTAGAAATCCAACTAAATGATTTGGGATTCTATTACATAAAGAAATCCAACATAGGATATTATCGATGTGGAATAGATTTGTCCAATCATGAAATGTTATGTTTTATATGCTGATTTAGCTTCCTTAATTTAGCCATAATTTTTCTATTCTAAAACCCATTGTATTGGTTTCCTTATTAGGAAAATATCTACATTTTCTATGCATTTTGATACCAATTTTATTCCAGTAGCCATTTCTAAAAAATGGAATATACCCAATAAGATCATAATATCATATTGTATACTTGAAAATATAGAATAGTATATTACATAAATTTATGCATCATAAATATTAAAATAAAACATTTTAGTTTCTTTAGGGATATATTTACTTTTTAATACTGTATAATGGTATATAATGAATGTCACGACCTGGCCATACGGGTCTCGAGCCGCGACACCCAAGCATACCTCCAACCGGCTAGGGGCTGGCGTCTAGTGCCGAGTAGGCTATCACACACATGGGATGCATTAGCCCAAGGTACCAGTACAAACGCACCCACATACACCTTCATGTAACAGTGAAGATATATAAAAAACTGAAAAGTAAATGCATGCATACAGCAATCCTACAACCAGAGTACAACAGAAGTACAAAAAGGTAAAAACATGGCCCACTAAAAAAAATCTACAAAAGTGTCCAACCTGCACAGAAGGAGAAAAAACACTGCCAAAACACCTGCCAGTAAGCTTCTCGGCACAACTCCGGTAAACACCCCAGTCAAACCCCCTCACTAATCTCTGCCTGCACCGGGTCCTCCTACGACTCCGTCGAAAGGCCTGTAGTCTGCACAAGACACAAACATGTGTGGGCAAATCCCTCACAGGGGTGAGTATAACAATACTCAGTAGGCACCCCAAAAACTCAAAACAAAAGAGAGCAACTGAAAGGAAACAGTCCGCTCATCCCAACTAGATGGAACCCAGATGAGAGAGAACCTCCACCTTGTGACCATCCTCGGCTAAAAACATCTAGTCAGCTCAAACTAGGTGTATTACCATACATACATCGTGAACATACAGATATACTTAACTCATTCACCAAGCCACAAGAGTTACCGACCCCATCACCAGCAACCTCCCACAACCAAGAGAGCATACTCCATGATCACTGTCATCCCAGATTACTCTCGTCCGACAGATACACTCCACTGGGTTTCTCACAAACCTCTCAGACTTTCCTCCTAGAGATCATGCTCGTCGGATATCGTCACTGAGGAAACCTCATTGTAACATCATAAACACCAAAGTCCTTGGATATGGGATCACTCTTAGGGTCCGCTAGGGGATAACAGAACCCACACCGGTATACGAAGATCTCATAGCTAGGGGATCACTTCCAGGGTCCACTGGGGGATACCACAACCTGATCCGGCATTCGTAGATCTCACAGATAGGGGATCACCTACAAGATCCACTGGAGGATACCACAACCCAATCTAGAATTCATACAGAAACACGTCACTCAGATAGAGGATCTTCACCTGCGTCAAGGTGGTCACAACAATACCAAAACCCTATTGGGAATAACTCGCGATGTAGGAGATTGAACTGATGATGTCACAACCGTACCGAAACCATGTGCTGAGTAGGGGATCATATAACCAATGATACTGAAACCCTACTAAAAGCCTGATGTCGAGCATGGGATTGTATACCCGATGATGCCACAACCCTACTGAGCAAGTCCCACTGCATAGAGGATCATATTCCCAATGATTACACAAACCCTACAGGGTTAACCTACTAGATAGGGGATCGCCGCCTGTGGATTAGCGGTCACATCAATACTAAGAACCCGATCTAGGGTAAAAATGCTAGAAGTTCCCGCTCCGGGCCCACCAGATGGATTCCATAACTCTATCAGATTAAACATCCCATCGAGAGGATCACAAGACTATACTAGGGTTGTGATGCCGTGAAAACCCTCGTAGGAATGAACCAATGGAGTACCCTCAAAGAATAATGGTCCAAATCTTGCTAACCTGAGTGACCCACAACAACGCCACACCACGCACCTCTAAGGCCAATACTGATGCCACAATCACAATCCACATGCAAAAACCCACATGATAGGCTATTTAATCGCCGGAAATGGAGAACTAGGGAAAAAGGCACTATTCAATATAGCCAGCCTGTGTGGGGCCCACACAACGATCCCGAAACTCATTAAGCGGATCATACCACGACAACCCCCTTGGAAAAACACATAGGACCCACTTCTCGTTCGTCCGAAACGGACACCCGGTGAAAAAGGCATTATTCCTAGAAGGCAACTAAGGTGGGCCCCACGCCTTGATCCCAAAACACATCGAATGGATTGCACAATTTCAATCCTCTCAGAAAAACACACAGGATCTACTAATCATCCACCATAATCAGACTCCTGGTGTAAAAGTTGTGTTTCTCCGCAAACGCCAAAAACTAGCATCGTGGGGAATGTACCCAAAACTAGGTCCCAACACCCGGATACCCTCAAGATAAGTCTTCCGTATCATTAGGGTCTCAACTCCACTAACAGAACATCAATCAGATGCTCCGGGTAGAAGATACAACAACCCAAATTCGAATAATGATAAAATCTCAGTTTTTTTATTCGACGTTTCAAGATCCCGAGCCATGATCCCGAACCTTAAAATTCCTGAACCCACACCTAAAGGTTCTTCTCGTCTCCATGGTCACATCGCTCCAAATGGAACATGAATCCGAATCCCGGATTGTAAGAAACAGGGGGTTTTAAAAAACCCCGTGTATGAAAAAGGGGTCGGACCAACCTGAACCGAAAGGTCCGGCCAGCCTAGACTGGCCCGCCGCCACCGGCCCGCCCTGGCCAGTGGCCCTCCATCGCGGGGTGCCCAGCTCTGCCGCGGGCCAGCGCAGTTCCGCCGGCGGAGCTTCCGCAGACCACTTGGGGCACCCAGGTGGTCCGTTTTGCGATCTGAAGGTACCGGCGTGACCCTCAAGACGCGATATTCCCTGATAAAAAAAATGTAGAAATTTTCTTCAAAAATGGGATTGGGTGATTAAAACTCAAAACAAGTACCTCGCGGGCGAAACACCGACGTTCAGGCTTAGATCCGTGCTCCAAAGATCCCGCTGCACAATCTTGAAACGTCCGTCGTCGAAATCCAACCTCGACAACATGATGATCGCGAGATTCGGTGGCCGATTCACCGTCGAAAGGGGAGGAGGAGGAGGAGGAAGGAGGATTAACTCCTCCTCTACACACAACACGCCCAAAGGGGGGAGGGAAGAATAAAGATATATATATATATATTTTAAATATCTCCGGCTCCGGAATCCCCTCCTCCTGATGACCGATGCTAACAACGGTAAGGTCTCCATTAGGGTAAACACGATGTTCTGAATGCAATCAAGGACACATATTTTCGATCAGAGACTCCATTCAGAAGTTATTTGAGCTGACTCTCATAATTAAACTTTTCCACTTATTTACAAAAATGCCCTGGTGTCTTTTCTCAAAGCAGACCCATGCCCGCAAATTTTACACCCCATCTGGGGTAAACGACACGTTCCAGATGCAACCGTGACCTCAAATTCCTATTCTGACCTACCGTTTATGATATATCACATGCCTTACAAATTCATATTATAAAAATAATTAATATTTTTATAAAATTAATTTCAGGCACACTGGGCCTCGGAATTGCACGACGTCTTCATGCCTAGATCTGGAAGTATTGATAGAAATATTCCAAATTCTAACAGGGCCAAAACCCAAGTCACTACATCCTCCACCCCCCCTTAGAACTTTTCGTCCCCAAAAATTCCTAAGCACAAGGGAAGCGACTAGACTCTCAACTGGGTCTCCCATGACAGCGATTTCGCTAATAAACACCCATGAACGAACACATATGTTAGAGGAACTCATCCACCACACCTCAAAACTATCCTCTTTGGGTAGAACTGACTCATTCAAACAATTTTAACCGCATCACAAAAATGCGTCTAGGTGGGGGAAGGATCCCTCTTACTCTCGCATTCGAATCACGTAGAGAAAAACCCTCACACAGGTTCTTACCAGTTCCCTGAAAAAACTTGAGAAAGAAACAAAAAGAGAAGAGTACAGCTAAACAATGTCTATAAAACTACTACAGTAAGTATAAAGAAACAAGTTGTACTTTTATCCAACCACAGAGCCTCTGGGTCAAAAATCTCTAGGGCATGTAGTAGGTGACCTCGCCCACGGAAACCAGCTCCCTGAGCTTGACATGGACCACCTGAGGGTGGAGGCGGTGGAAAATGGTACCACCTACCACCTCCTACTGCTGCACCAGCACCGTTTCCATGTCTGCCACCCTGTAGACATCCTTTCTTGAGATGCTAACTCTTCCATGTCGGTCCATCAACCGACTACCTCTCAACAGCATGACGGGTCGGACAATCTCTAGAAAGATGTCCCCGACCGTCGCAAGCATAACACCACCTCTCCTGTGGCTGACCAAAACTGGCATGCGAGCCCTGTGAGCCCTGGGCCTCATATCCTTCATCATGGGGTTGCCTCCTAAAATGTCGACCATGTCCCGACCCCTGAGCCTATCATCAGCTACCATATGTCGACGTCTCTTCTCTCGCATGCGCAACACTAACAGGGAAAATCTGCTCAGCCAGAAAGCTCTCCACCACCAACGCTCACTCCAGCACTCAAACATAGGTGGGTAGGCACAAGGAAACCACAATTGCTAGGATGTCCTTGTGTAGGCCCTTCTTGATGGTCTGAGCCCTAAAGAACGGGTCACTAACAATAACCAGGTAATAGGACGACAGGTCTATAAACCTCAGTGAGTAATCTAGCACAATCATGCTCTCCTGCTGAAGCTATAGGATCTCCTAGATCCGCATTGACCTCAGTGTTACTGGATAGAACTCTTCCCTAAAGAGCCACTCAAACTCTACCCACGTGAGAGCTCCTCATCATGGGACTGTGTCTCCAAACTCCACCATTGCTTGGCTGAACCAAGACGAAAGCTCTCCGCTAGGACCACCATCTGATCTGGAGGTGTCCTCACTAGGTGGAAAACTCAAGTGACTGCCTCAATCTTGTCATTAGCTACATGGGGGTCTGGATAACCCTGGAACCTTAGTGGTCGCTGCCTTTGCAACTCGTGAAGTGCACTCAGCCTGCACGCATCCTCGTCATACACTGCTGGAACAACCAGCTGCTCGACAGGTGGTGGCTCAACTAGCGGACCACCTATAGGTCCTGCCTCAGAACCTGCGCCCTGGTCCACAGCCTCTAAATGTGGAAAATAATCACCACAATCCTGTTCCAGAACCCTCACTAGCTATCATCGTGGAGTCATCTTTAAATTCATTCAAGACGCAGCACAATGAAAGAGTATATCTGCAGAACTGACTCATGGGCAAGGAAGAAACACAAAACCCAGTCTTATATGAAGCATGTACAGTTTTCCACTATGACCAGTGTAAAAATGTCCCGAGTCAAAGGGCAGGTTATCAGAGTCCTAATGTATGTATATGTCGGCCACCACACCTACATTGGAGTTCATGGCCTGAAATCTGAACTCAAAACATCCTAACACTACCGCTATGCAACCCAAAACAAACTCACAGCTAGACCATATACTCTATGAAATCCCAAAGGTGGAACCTCCTTTGATACCAATATGTCACGAATCGACCCAACGTGGCTCATGCCGCGAAACCCCATGCCCGCCTCCAAAAGGAAAGGGGCTAGCGTCTAGCGCCGAGTAGGATACGACACACATGGGAAGCATTATCCCAAGGTACTTGTACACACGCACCCACATACACCTCCATGAAATAGTGTAGAGATATATAAAATTGAAAAGTAAATGCATCCATAGAAGTATCCCAAAACTAGAGTACAAAAGAAGAACAAAATGGGAAAAATAGAGACCACCAAAAGAAAAAAACAAAAGTGTCCAACCTGCTTAGAAGGAGGGAAAACACTGACAAAAATTCTTCGGGTAAGCTCCTCGGCACAGCTCTGGTAAACACCCAGGTAAAACCCACTCACTAAGCTCTGCCTGCTCCTAGTCCTCCTAGGACAACTTCGAAAGGCATGTGGTCTGCACAAGGCACAAACATGTGCGGGAAAATCCCGTGCATGTGTGAGTCTAACAATACTCAGTAGGCACCCCAAAAACCCAAAAAAAAGAGAGAGGAACTGAATGGAAACAGTCCACTCATCCCAGCAAGAGGGATCCCATACGAGAGAGAAACTCCACCTCATGACCATCCTCTACTAAACACAACTAGTCAGCTCAAACCATGTGTATTCCCATAAACACACCATGATCATCCAGATATACTCAACTCACGCACCTGTCACGACCCCCTCCCACCAAAGATTCCCCTCATGAGATGGAATTGGTGAAAGGGAGATAATGACCCCCGCGTCCCACCTCCAGTAGGCCCCGGGGTGGAGACTAGCACCAAGGGTATGAGTTTTCACAAATATGGGAGGCATTACCCTTTTTATTTTTAATGATCGGGAAATAGGACAAGTCAACCACCAAAAGGAAAAAAAGAACAATTGTATAGAAATAAACCCAAACAAAGCCCACATGCATGTTTAAACAAATTTTATAACAAGCTACAAGTACAAGAATGCTCAAATTATAATACCAAAAATGAAACAAGTATAAAAAACTGCATCAACTCCAACTGTCCGACTAGTAGGGTCCCGCACGGCCCTGGTAGTCCTCCTGGAAACTTGAAAGTAAACGTAGGGTGAGCATACAAGTATACTCAGTAGGGAAACCTAAAGCTCTCGTGCACATGTGGGGAGACATCCTATTGTCCTGTGAGAACAACAGAAGAAACCTAGCAAGGAATTCTATCCACCCAACCTGACCAGCCACACTCACCAAAAAAACACAAGCACAACAGGTAGTAGTATATAAGAAACAAGAGTATTAGGTACCCCGCACCATTTCCCATTAGTTATCTGCTCTTCCTAACAAAGAACATCCTGACGCTGCCACACTCTCCCCGCCCGCACACACATGGGCCTCACAACCACGTATCCCGCCTGCACACACCTGGGCCTCACAACCAAGTATCCCACCCCCACACACCTGGTCCTCACAACCACGTATCCCGCCCGCACACACCTGGGCCTCACAACCATGTATCCCGCCCGCACACACCTGGGCCTCATCCCGAAGATTCTTGTGAAACAGTAGAACCTCCCTGAAGATTCATGGGCTATAACCACCCCAATCAAAACCTACCCGAAGAGTCTTAGGTGTATGGTCCCCTCAAGCCATCACAACATAGGGGAGTAGGAGAAGGAAGGATCTAGTAACTACGGGAAAAACACCCTCTCCCATAAAATGGGAGTGTTCGGCACTAAGTGCTCAACATGGGTGTGGTGCGATAAAACACAAAAGATACAGATATATATATATACCAAACACACAGCCCAACCTATGGCTTCTAAACAGAGAAACTGAGTGCGTGCCTCGGCACTGCTACCACAAAGCATGCATACAACAAACAACCCCCAACCCATTTCCGTTTTCATGTTTCAGATGAAATAGTTTATATGTTCCTTAACTACTGGGAAACTATCCACAACTAACCACACCAAACGTTCGTAAAACATATCCCTGCCATCCAAAAATCAAGTTAGGAAAACAAAAGCAACACAACCAAGCCCTTCTTATCAAAAAAACCAACCTCATTTACTATTATTCCCATTCCACAAACATTCCCCACCATTCATTAACTCTTCCACATTTTATTTATTAATCACAACCCATAACTCGTTCACATTAAAACACAACATTGTAGCCCCGCTGCCAACCGCCATAACCACAACTGCACTGAAACCCGTACATCAATATCTCTTTAATACCATTTATCGCAGCCCCTCTGCCCATTACCAACACAACAATCACACCAACCCACAACCAAGTCAACTGTAGTCCTGCTACTCACCCTATCCACAACAACCCACAAAACACCCCCATCACGTGCTACGTAACCAAGCCAACACCCACATGTTCATTTTTCCATTTTGTTTAACCGAGGTAATCACACAAGGGTTCTAGATTTTAAACAGCCAACATTATGTGATTAACCAATTTCCATAGTCCACAAGGTTTCCATCCATATGAAAATCCAGAAGGACCGGGAAACATTTAATTTTATAAGAAAAGGCCCCCACCGATAGTGATTTTCAATAGGCAGAAGCTCATTCAATTCACAACATAATATCACAGGATATAATGTAACAACAATCACAACTTCTGATCCCCATTATATAAGCCAGTTATTATCTTCATTAAACTGGTTCAAAAGTGTTTCACGTAAACAGAAGAACACCCACCCCGCATGATGCACAATGTAGAGAGGCAAAGGTAAGATCCCTACCTCAATAGGTTCTTGATTGCAATGCTCCTCCAGATCAACCTTAGAAGACGTCCGTTGGCGTTCGTCACATCTTTCGGGTCCCAGCAAAACCTCCTCGGGTGGAAGTCGGAAAGAAAAGGCTGAAGGAATGTCAACAGATCCAAGCTCTGATGTTCCGCCTCGTCGTTACGATCCCGTGGCTGCTAACGGACCGTAAACCGGAGCTCGGACGAAGATGTTACGGAAAGAAGACCCTTCAAGTCTCTTGAGAGAGCTCTTCTCAGAGGAGAGGGGAGGAGAAGTGTGAGTTGAATGGAGGAGGGGACCCCTCCATTTATAGGTGTGAAAAGAAAAAGTTCACGACGTGTACTTTATGGTACACGACATGTACTCGGTTCTTTCTCACGGTCTCCATGCGGCTTCCAACATGGCTCCGCGGCCGTTGACTGGTCAACACACAGTTTGAGGGTAATGCATACGCGGGGAAGGACTACACGATGTGTAGTTTAGACACACGGCATGTACTCATTTATTTCACGTGGAAAGGACACGTCTCCAACACAGAACACGACCGTTGACTGGTAATGCGTACGTGAGGAGGGACTACACGGCGTGCACCCATTATTCCACACAGCAAGGACACGGTATGCAACACAGGGTATAACCGGGAAGGGGGTACACGGTGTGTACTCAAACTACATGGCGTGTAGTTTCAAAATTCTGTAAAGTGTGGAAAAGTCCATTTTACCCTCCAGAACACTTCTTGACCTTCTTTTTGACAATGGAATGGTCCGGAGAGGTCCGGGCCATTGCATCAGATACCTCTTAAAACATTCTCATCCCCCAGAATTCAAAACCAACCCAGAGGAACCCAACAAGATACCTCTTAGGGTTCTCGTTATAACAGGAACCCAACCAACAACCCTAATCATATGTGTTAGGAATTCCTTCTCCTATGTCAAGATATTATCCACTTTAGGCGGCACTAACTCGCATGAACGAGCATAATCACATCCTCATTAATGTGTCTCGATTAAGAATTGGGTCTTCCCACATTCATACATTAGGATTTTTCAACTCGCACTAACCCCAACACCACACAACCAACACACTGCCCGAACACGTGGGTTTGGGAAATTCCTTCACCTATGTCGAGATATTATCCGCTTTAGGCAGCACTGACTCGCCCGCACGTGTTCAATCGCATCCGCGTTAATGCGTCTCGATTAAGGGTCAGGTTTTTCCCTTTCCCACACATCTGGACATGTTACACATTACCAGGGAACAAAGAAACAAATGGTCTCACAACTAACAAGCCAAGAATTCCATATATCAAAGGTAAAGAGTACACCATCAACACATGCTCAGAAGGACAAGGGAAAAACACAAGTCAAAAAAACTTCGGGTACTGAGCGTGCATCTGGGTCTCCCGCTCCCAAGTGCTCTCCCCGAGGCCACCATGCCTCCACAACACACGAACCGAGGGAATGGTTCATCCACGGAGCACCATATCTTTAAGATCTTCGATTCTAACTGTTCGTTCCTTGAAGTTCACGTCGTCTACCATATCTAACACTCCCTAGTCGATAACGTGGGAGTCGTCGTGTAAGTACTGAAGATGCTGGGAGACGTGGAAGACATCATGAACCTTCTCCAACTGAGTTGGCAGGGCCAGTTGATATGCCACCTCCCCGACTCGCCTAAACACGTCAAAAGGTCCGATGAACCTGGGTGAGAGCTTACTTCCCTTCCCAAACCCCCGCTACCCCCGTCGAGGGGAAACCTTCAAGAACACATGATCCCCCACCTCGAACTCCAAGGGCCTCCTCCGACGATCAACATAAGACTTATGTCGGTCCGGAGATGGTTTTATCCTCTCATGTACAAGCTGGACATTCTCTGTGGTGCTCTGCACTACCTCTGGCCCAAGAGCACCTGTCTCACCAACCTCTGCCCAGCAAATTGGTGAACGACATGGCCTTCCATACAAAGCCTCAAACAGTTCCATGCCAATAGTAGAGTAGAAGCTATTGTTGTAGGCAAACTCTACTAAAGTCAAGTGTCGTACCCATGATCCTCCGAAATCCAGAACGCATACTCGCAGCTTGTCCTCCAACATCTGGATAGTCCGCTCCGTATGCCCATCGGTCTGGGGGCGGAAAGCAGTGCTAAGGCGTAGCTGGGTGCCAAAATCATGTTGTAGCCCCCTCCAGACTCGTGAGGTAAACCGGGTATCCCGATCTGAGATGATAGTCCTTAGAACTCCATGCAAACGCACCACCTCACCTACGTACTTCTGTGCTAAGGTACTCACCGAGCCCAAATCCTTGATTTCTATTAAGTGAGCCGATTTCGTCAGACGATCCACTACTACCTAGATAGCATCATAACCACACTGAGCTATGGGTAGTCCTGTGACGAAGTCCATCGAGATTTCATCCCACTTTTACTCGGCAACATCTAAAGGATGCAACAAACCACTAGGGACATGGTGTTCAGCCTTCACTTGCTGACACACTAGGCATTTAGCCACAAACTCCACCACTGCTCGTTTCACCCCTGGCCACCAAAACTGGTCCCTCAGGCCTCAGTACATTTTTGAAACTCCCGGATGTACCGCCAAGGCTGAGCTATGGAACTCACTGAGAACACCCTCATGCATTGCCTCCAGAACAAACAACCTTCTAGGGAAAAGAATCTGATGCCAGCTGTCCTCTGACCATCCTTCTGGAGCATTCCCATGATCAACACGAACCCACATCACTTCCGCCTCGGCGTCCCCCCACTGAGACTCTCCCACTTGTTGCAACAAGGAGGACTGCACTGTCATCTGAAACAAACAGCCTCTAACACCTTCTACCCTGGCATCCAAGTGCAAGGCTGCCAACTCTCCCATCGTCTTCTAAGCATCAGCAGATTCTCGAACCACTTTCGGATGAAACTTACTTCCCAGGGCATCAGCCACAACATTTCCCTTACCTTCAGTGTAAGAGATCTCAAAGTAATATTCTTGGAGAAACTCAACCCATCTTCGCTACCGTAAGTTCAGGTCACGCTGGGAGAAGATTTAATGCAGGCTCTTATGATCTGAGAAGACCACAAAGTGCTCCCCAAAGTGGTAATGTCGCCACAACATCAGTGTTAACACTACTGCTGCAAGATCTAGGTCATGGGTGGCATAGTTACGCTCATGAGGGATTAACTTCCTAGACGCATAACAGGTCACTCCCTTCTTCTGCATCAGCACACACCCCAGAATAAGGCTAGAAGCATCACAAAACACCTCATACAATAACCCTTCCTCTGGAAACCTGAGTACGGGATCACTGACCAAATTCACCATAAGGAAGTCAAAAATCCTTTTGGCACTACTCGCTCCATTGGAAGACTTGGTTCATCCTCGTCAAAGCTGTCAAAGGAGCAGCAACTCGAGGGAAGTCTGAAACGGAACTCCAATAGTAACCAGCTAACCCGAGGAAACTATGAACTTCTGCCATGCTCTTGTGTGCTTCCCAAGAAAAAACTGACTCCACCATCGACGGGTCCACTGACACTCCATGCTGAGATACCACGTGCCCAAGGAAGTGTAATTATTGCATCAAGAACTTACACTTTGATAATTTCCCATAAAGCTGGTGGTGTCGAAGGACTTCCAAGACTACCCTGAGATGCTCAACGTGCTCCTCCTCTGATCTTGAGTAGATCAGGATGTCATCGATAAACACAACGAAGAACCTGTCTAGAAACTCTCGGAAGACAACGTTCATGAGTCCCATGAACACAGCCGGTGCATTTGTAACTCCAAACGACATCACTATGAACTCGAATTGCCCATACCTACACCTGAAAGCCATCTTCGAGATGTCACTGTAGTTTACCCTCATTTGATGATATCCCGATCATAGATCAATCTTAGAAAACCAACCTGCTCCCCTCATCTGGTCGAAGAGATCATTTATCCTTGGAAGGGGGTAGCGGTTATTGACTGTTACCTTGTTCAACCTTCGGTAGTGTATGCATGGCCTGAGTCCACCATCTGCTTTCTTCACGAAAAAAATTGGAGAACCCCATGGAGACACGCTGGGTTGAACAAAACCCTTATCCATCCGATCGTCAATCTGAATCCATAACTCTCGCAACTCCTAAGGTGCCATCCGATAAGGGGCCATCGAAATCGGACGGGCACCAGCCTGTAAGTCTATCCCGAACTCAACGTCACGTCAGGGGGGTAGAGTTAAACCACCTCATGAAAAATATCAAGGAACTCCCCAAAAACCTCTGGGACATCCATCATCTCTGTATCAGTTGGATCCACTGATAACCCGCTCAACAAGGAAAGTAGAGGCTCCACATGCCGGCTTCCCGCCTGATAGCTCCTCTCGCCAACAAAAGATACGCGCTGCCCATCCACGTCGGAGAACACGACTCTTCTCTAGAAGAAGTCGATAATGGCACTAACAGAAAAAAACCAGTTGATGCCTAGGATGACATCGTATTCCTTCATCTGTAAGAGAAGAAGGTCCCCACTAGATCGATGTGGTCCCAATGTCAGCCCACATCCCCGACAAACACAATATACGCCGGTCTAGCCTCCAACTGGTGTACTTAGTACCAGTGGTATGGAAATTCTCTCTACGTCTAATCCAAAAGAATGGGATAGACTAGGTGCAACAAAGGAGTGTGAGGCTCCAGAATCGAACAAAGAAGAATCAATAGTGTTGAACAAACAAATCGTACCTCGCACCACCTATGGTCCTGCTGGAGCTGTCAACTCTACTGCATGCAACTGCCCATGCCCAGCTCCTCTGCCTCTCTGATGTCGTCCACCTCCCCGACCACGCCCTGGTCGATGTCCCTGAGGAGTATCCTGAGGTCGGCCTCCTTCTGCAAAGTCTTCCCTTGGTGGGGCATGGTCCTGCTGCTGCTGGATGGGCCTTGCCGGCAACTGGTGCAACTGAGGTGGGCGCTGAACCTGTCCACCTCCACCGTACTGAGCTCAGTTCGAGTACTGACTCTGAACGTTCCCAACACCTCCAAAAGAAAAACACCACGGTCCTGGGCTCGTGAAAAAGGGACGAGGACCTGAAGATCTAAACTGGAACTGCTGGGGCCTTCTCCCCACTGGCCTGAACCTGGAAGGTCCCGTCGTAGGAGAACAGCTGCTGACTACCTTCCCCTTCGACAAACCTAGCTGGATCCCCTCGCGGGATGCACCTCCCAGTGAGTGCATCCTCTCTACAACCTCTGCCTTGTTCTGTACTGCCAAGTACGTCGGGAAGGGTGAAAGGGGGTGACAGCATACTGGAGCGAAGGACGAAGCGCCTCCTCCAAACGTCTCGCCCGAGACTCCTCATCCGGAAAGAGATCCGGAGCAAAGCGCAGGAGATCTTTGAACTTGATCCCTAGATCTCGTACCATCATACTCCCCTACCAAAGGGAGAGTAACTCCTACCGCTTCTCTGCCTTGATCATGGAAGAAAGGAATTCCTCTCGGAATTCCTTCTCATTGTCAGCCCATGGAACCTCTGCCTCTATCCTCTCTCCGAGGTAGAGCGTCCACCACTATCGCGCCGCAACTCTCAGCTGAATGACTACTAGGGGAACCCAGTACTCCCTCGGAGCACGGATCAAGGTAAAAGCGATCCTTATCTCCTCAAGCCACCCCTCTATCTCCGTATCCGAAGTACTACCCTCATACTTCTTGAGGGTCTGCCGCTAGAAGGAATGGAGAGTCTTCTGCCACTGGCTATCTTCCTCCTCTCGGTCAATCCTCACCTGATCGACCGCCTGAATCTGGTGGGCCTCAGCAGTCTGAGCCACCCGGGGATGACGTCCAGGTGCCATAGCTGTATGGTAAACAATGATCGCCTAAGCCCAAGTAGTAAGAAAAAACTCAAGGTTTCATTTTATCATTTTATTTCAATTTCTTTCCCAGAACTCCCAAATAAGGTAAAACACAATCATGATGATGCATGTACCTTCCCTAGGGTCTCTACCCTACAATCAATGTAGCCTCACTTGGTCGTTCGGTAGGCTCAGAGTCCTTGCATCGGATCATGGGGGGCCCTAAAAATCCCGTGTCCTAGCCTGTCTTCCCTGGCCTATGTAACGCACCAAGATTGACAAACCCTATTAACCTACCATCCCATGCAATCCTCACTATTCCTAACTCCAGACTTCATCCTATCTCTCAACCATCACCTTTGATACCATTTTGTCACGACCCCCTCCCACCAAAGATTCCCCTCCTGAGCTGGCAATGGTGAAAGGGAGATAATGACCCCTGAGTCCTGCCTCCAGCAGGCCCCGGGGTGGCGACTAGCACCAAGGGTATGAGTTTTCAAAAAATATAGGAGGCATTACCCTTTTTATTTTTAAATATCGGTAAATAGGACAAGTCAACCACCAAAATGAAAAAAAGAACAAGTGTATAGAAATAAACCCAAACCAAGACCACATGAATGTTTAAACAAATTTTATAACAAGGTAAAAGTACAAGAAATCTAAAAGGACGATACCAAAAAGGAAACAAGAACAAAAAACTGAAGAAACTCCAACTGTCCGACTAGTAGGTTCTCGCACGGCCCTGGTAGTCCTCCTAGAAACCTGAAAGTAAACGTAGGGTGAGCATCCAAGTTTACTCAGTAGGGAATCCTAACGCTCTCGTGCACAGGTGGGGAGACATCCTAATGTCCCGTGAAAACAACATAAGAAACTTAGCAAGGAATTCTATCCACCCAACCTCACCAGCCACACTCACCAAAAAACACAAGCACAACAGGTAGTAGTATATAAAAAAAAAGAGTATTGGGTACCCCACACCATTTCCCTTTAGTTAGCTTCTCTTCCTAACGACGAACGTCCTGACGCTGCCACACTCTCCCCGCCCACAAACACTTGGGCCTCACAACCACGTATCCCGCCCACACACACCTGGGCCTCACAACCACATATCCTGCCCGCACAAACAACCCCCACCCCATTTAGGTTTTCACGTTTCAGCAGAAATAGTTTATTTGTTCCTTAACTATTGGGAAACTGATAAAACACTCTTTTATTGAATATTTTATTGATAATAAATGATATAATTTCCTCACATTGTGTTAAATATGTTTAATTAGAACGTATTTGGGATTAGATCATTCATTTGAATATTTGATGAAAATTCTTGTTTTACCCTTTATAGTTCACTGTAGTATTTAGAAGATAAATATATTTATATATATTATTTGAATTTGAAATTTTTTACCGGTGTTCCTAACTTAATTAACGTTTATGCAGGACACTAGAGCTAAAGAGTTCATTTGTTTGTTAAAATTGGGCCATGAATTCAAAGTTGGGTTGGCCTCTCCAGAATGGAGAAGCTTCTGTATTTCGGCCATAACGCCTTCATATGAGCCTGAATTGAGCCCAAATTTGGAGAGGCGATAGAGGACCCATATTCTCAAATTTTATGATTCTGTAAGGATGGCCAATTCACGCGTTTTGGTGGCCAAATGGGCGGTGCAAGTTGGCATAAAATATTTTCCCGAATTTCCACATTCACACATGAAACCACTTGTAACCTCTCCTCCCATCCCCTCTATAAATTGGAGTTTTTCTAATTTGGAGGGGTTGGGACGTGCATTGGGATATTGGAGGCAGAGGAGAATTTGTTTCACCCAAATTATCCAACCATTGTAAGAGGGGTATCTCTTGAAGTAAGGATCCCCTCATCGAAGCCTCCTTCTCTTCTTCATTTTGTAATGTTTTCATTTGTGTAATAAACTTCATTGTTCTTCTTTTATTTCTTATCTTTTCTTCTGTTTTGTTTAAATTTCTTCTTCTCTTAATCTTCCTCTTTGGACTGGAATTCTTGAGTAGAATCGTTATTGGGTTATACCCATTATAAACCTTTGCACATGCAAAACGCTTCTATGATGATTACGCCACCAATGGAAGAGTAGTCTTTTAGTAATAGATCTATCTTCTACCCTCTTTATTTAATTATTTTGAATCATTGACCTACTGTAATTCACTAAATATGATCCATGAATTGTGTTTTTAAATTGTAAGAAACTAAGCAAGCAATTGAACAATTAACATAAAAACACGTGAGGTCGGGATTTTGTGCAAATTGTGAGAGCGAGATCTTAATCAGTAATACAAGACCACATGGGGTAAATTTGTAGAGTTCAAATATATTCCCTAAACACAATTCATCCTCATTTCCAGAATGGATATGTGCCTTATTTTACCACTGACCATAAGCTAATCTTAGAACATCAATAAAAGCAGGGTGCTGTGATTGCATGTTCCGAAGTTAGCCTAGGGTTAAATTCACATCATCTTCGTGGTAAAGTTAATTCTAGTAGGGTTCGGGATTTAACAAATTAAGGGATCATAATTAAGTGAATGTTAATTTACATGATAATGATTAATAATAAAGCGATGAGGTAGAGTTAGATCGATTACTCCTTTTAAATAGATTTCTAAAAAAAACATCTTCTTGTTGTGTCATTTTAATCAAAATTCATTTCAAAACTAAAAACAAAAAAAAATTATACAATCTTCTTCCAGCAAACATCTTCTAGATTCATAAACTACAACAAAACCCAATCCTTTAAAGTAGTGTTTTTAATCTATTCTATTTTATTTTATTTTTTAGAATGCCTCTAATAAGTTGTTAAATTCACTTCCTCCTTTGAGAGACGACCTTGGTCAGCCACTCTGCTGCACCTAAGTACCCCAAATTACAATAATCATTTGAGGGCACCCATGACAGCGCTCTTTAAAATTGTCTCCGTTGTAGGGAGGCAAGTAATTATTTCAACCAATTAGAGGTATTTATTTTATTTTACATTTTATTCTCTTCCTCTCTTATTTCTTCCTTCTTTACCCAATTTGATTATTATTATTCTTCTTTTATTTTCTTCTACTTCTTATTGGACCGTCAACTCAAACATCTCATTTTTATTTTAATATGGTCCACTTTCTTTCTTTTCATTTTAATTTGATATATGACACGAACTAATCCCGAAGATCTCTTAGATCTTGACCCTGAGATTGAACGTAGCCTTAGGGCTCGAATCCGAAATTCTCAGTCTACGGGAAGTTTCAATATTCAACCAGTTGGTGATTTCCTCTCTTCTGGAAACATTGAAATTGGAAGCTATTCAAATTCAAACATAAAAGAGGAACCAATGGCTAAAAACAATGGAAATGAAATTAATAGAACCATTCGAGAATTGGCTGCACCTGATATTAACTATCAACCAAATTGTATTGCGTACCCAAATCTCGAGTCGGACTTTGAACTAAAATCTGGGTTAATTCACTTACTTCCAAAGTTTCATGGCCTCTCTGGTGATGATCCCAATAAACATTTGAAAGAATTTAATGTGGTTTTCTCAACCCTAAAACCTAGAAATGTTTCTGAAGATCAAATCAAATTTACAGCATTCCCATTTTCACTTGATGGAGCTGCAATGGATTGGATGTACTATTTACAACCTGAAGATATAACATGTTGGAATGATTTGAAATGTCTTTTCTTGCATAGATTTTTTCCAGCATCAAGGACCACATCCATTCGAAATGAGATATCAGGGATCAAGCAAGCACAAGGGGAGTCAATGTATGAGTATTGGGTGAGATTCAAGAAGTTGTGTGCAAGCTTCCAACATCACCAAATCAGTGAGCAACTCCTCATCCAATACTTCTACGAAGGACTCACACCCATGGAGAGGAGCATGGTGGATGTTGCAGCTGGAGGAGCATTGGTGGACAAGACACCAGTAGCTGCATGGGCATTGATCGACAAAATGGCCCAAAACTCTCAACAATTCGGTGATAGAGGTACACCACATGTTCGAGGAGTACATCAAGTAAGTCATTCTTCTCTTGAAAGTCATTTGATTGATACTATGTTAGAAGAATTGAAAACTATGGTGAGGCAGATTTCATTGGCTCAAAAGACATCCCAACCCCATCCTTCAAGGCCATGTCACATTTTCACTGAGACAAGCCACCCAACTGACTGTTGCCCACAACTACAAGAGACAGAATATTGTGCAGCAGTGTTCCCTGGGAGACCATTCTAGCAACAACAACAACAACCATATCCCCAAAAGAACTTTGATACAATATACAACCAAGGGTGGAAAGATCAGTCAGACATGAGGTATGGATCTGGAAAACAACAAAGGCCCCCTTTTCAACCAAACTTCCAGCAGCCTCCGTCTTACCAACAGGGTTTCCAAAAACCCCAAAGGAGATTCGAAGCTAAAACATCAATGAGTCAGCAACAAGGGAATATCCAACAAAAGGTAGACTCTAACACTGATTATCTTTTGAAACAAATTGTTCTTAATCAACAGAATGAGCTGAAGAGTCAAAGTTCGGAGTTGAGAGAGTTGATGACTCAAATGAGTCAGATTTCCACCGCCCTCCAGGAAATTATGAGTAAGAATTATGGAAATCTACCTTCCCAACCCACTCCAAATCCAAAGGGGAATGTTAGTTCCCTCACATTGAGAAGTGGTAAGCAAATGAATGATACATCTGGACCTACCATTCCACCGGGATTCACCTCTACTATAGAGAAGCCGCATTCCATACCAACTGATGAGAAATCTAAGGAGAAAGATAAAGGTAAGAAAAAGATTGATGATGTACCTCCTAAACCCCTTCCTTTTCCAAACAGGGTTGTTCAAACCAAGAATATGGCTGACGAAGCAATGAAAAAGGAGGTTTTGGACACATTCAAGAGTGTGGAGATCATCATTCCTCTACTTGAAGCCATTAAGAAAATTCCAAGGTATGCGAAATTCTTAAAAGAACTTTGTACCAATCGAAGAGGGCTCAAGGGAAATGAGAGGATCAACCTTGAAAGGAATGTCTCGGCACTCATTACACCATCTCTAGAAATGCCAACAAAGTGAAAGGATCCCAGTACATTCACCAACCCATGTACCATAGGGGAGTTTCACTTCTCTGATGCTCTTTGTGATTTAAGAGCTTCAATAAATGTGATGCCTCACTCTGTATTCTCTTCCTTGCAGGTTGGTGAGTTGAATCCAACAAGAGTAGTGGTGCAGTTGGCGAAGAGAGCTACGGTATATCCAGCGGGAGTTCTTGAGGATGTACTTGTTCGGGTAAGAGACATGATCTTTCCAGCAGACTTCTATGTGCTTAACATGGAGGATGATCAGGTAAGTTCTCATGCCCCCATTATCTTAGGTAGACCCTTCCTCAAAACTGCAAAAACTATCATAAATGTCAATGAGGTTACACTTTCCATGGAGTTTGGAGATGAAGTTGTAATATTTAATGTTATGGATTCCATGAAGTACCCCTCAGAGGACCATTCTGCTTTTGTTATCTCCCATTTTAAACCACCAAGTAAAAACATCATGGAATTGGATTGTCCTATGCTTTGGGAGATTCTGAGTATTGGTTCTAGTTTGATGTCTAGGAGTACTTCCACACCTGTTTCTAAGGAACAAGACTCTCCAAGATTTGATTTTGAAATGGAATCATATTCTGATTTTGATCATGTTCACTCTGATTATGAAATGGATGTTGAGTATGCTGATGGATTTGATACTTTATTCTCTGATTTTGATGATGTCTATTCTGATACTGATGCTCTTTGTGCACATATTTCAGTTCCTTCAATGTCTCCATCAATAATACACCCTCCTTCATTAGAACTCAAGCCATTGCCACCAAATCTGAAATACTCATACTTGTTGAGTGGTGAGAGATTACCTGTTATCATTGCTAACAATCTCCCTTTTGAACATGAAGAAAAGCTTTTGAATATTTTAAGGGAGAACATCAGGGAGATTGGGTGGACCTTGGCTGACATATCACGTATTAACCCCTCCATTTTCATGCATAGGATTCTCTTGGAGGATGGGGCTAAACTGGTGAGACAGCCACAAAGGAGACTCAATCCCACCCTCCTGGAAGTTGTTAAAAAAGAAGTTGAGAAATTGCTCGAGGCAGGTATAATCTTTCCCATTTCAGATTCTGAGTGGGTAAGTCCTATTCAGGTTGTTCCTAAGAAGATTGGTGTTACTGTTGTTAAAAATGAGAAAGATGAGTTAGTTCCAATGAGGGTGCAAAATAGTTGGCGTGTGTGTATTGATTATAGGAAACTAAATCAGTCCACTTGCAAGGACTATTTCCCCCTCCCATTTATTGATCAGATGCTTGAGAGACTAGCTGGGAAGACACACTATTGTTTCTTGGATGGATTTTCTGGATATTTTCATGTTCCTATAGCTCCATAGGATCAGGAGAAGACTACATTCACCTGTCCCTTTGGCACATTTTCCTACCGGAGGATGCCATTTGGACTTTGCAACGCCCCAGGTACCTTCCAGAGATGTATGGTGAGTATTTTTTTCTGATTTTATTGAGACATGAATGGAGGTATTTATGGATGATTTTACAGTGTATGGGTCTTCATTTGATGAATGTCTAATTAGTTTGGGAAAGGTGTTGAATCGTTGTATTGAGAAGAATATGGTCCTGAACTTTGAAAAGTGTCATTTCATGGTAGAGCATGGAATTGTCTTAGGGCATGTAGTGTCAAAGAATGGGATAGAGGTTTATAGATCAAAGGTAGTTATTATTTCATCCTTACCATATCCTTCATGTGTGTGTGATGTTAGATCTTTCCTAGGTCATACAAGATTTTATCGGCGCTTCATCAATGATTTTAGTAAGATTGCTCTTCCTATGTCAAGGTTACTTCAAAAGGATTATGATTTTGTGTTTGATGTTTCTTGCAGGAATTCATTCGATGAGCTAAAAAAACATCTGCCCACTCCACCTATCATACAGCCCCCAAGGTGGGAGATTCCTTTTGAGCTTATGTGTGATGCCTCCAACTTCGCGGTTGGAGCTGTCTTATCTCAGAGGGTGCAGGGGCGTTCACATGTGATCACCTATGCATCAAGAACACTGGATTCAGCCCAATCAAATTAAAAAACCACAGAAAAGGAGTTTCTTGCCGTCATATTTTCTTTAGATAAATTCTGTTCATATTTATTGGGATCTAAAGTAGTTGTTTTTTCTGACCATGCAGCTTTGAGGTACCTCCTAAATAAGCGAGATGCAAAGTCACGACTTATCCGTTGGATTCTCATTCTTCAGGAATTTGATATTGAGATAAAGGACAAGAAGGGATCAGAGAATTTGGTGGCGGACCACATGAGTAGGCTTACTCACACACTAGAGGACGACACCTTGGACCAGGTACCACTTCGGTACACTTTCCCCGATTAACATCTCTATACCATCTCTGGTACGCATCCTTGGTATGCTGATTTAGTTAATTACATTGTTTCCTTTAAAATCCCAGCAAATTTGAAGAAGCATCAAGTCCAAAAATTAAAAAGTGAGTCTAGGTTTTATGTGTGGGATGATCCTTACCTCTGGCACATGTGTAGTGACCATGTTATTAGAAGGTGTATTCCTCATCATGAGTTTGAGTCTGTTTTGCAATTCTGTCATACACTTGCAAGTGGTGGAAACTTTGGACCCCAATGGACAGTTAGGAATGTTTTGGACTCTGGATTATACTTGCCTAATTTATTCCATGATTCCCATGTGTTTTGTAAGTCATGCTCTCGTTTCCAACACACTGGGAATATTTCTAGGAGACATGAGATGCCCCAACAACCCATACTATTCTGTGAGATTTTTGATGTGTGGGGCATTGATTTTATGGGTCCTTTTCCAAGTTCATATGGTTTCTTGTATATTTTGGTTGCTGTTGATTATGTGAGTAAATGGGTGGAGTCCAAGTCCACCAGGACTGACGATTCTCATGTTGTTCTGGACTTTGTCAAAGCACAGATTTTTTGCAGGTTTGGAGTACCAAAGGCCATTATCAGTGACCAAGGGACACACTTTTGCAATAGGAATTTTTCTTCCCTCCTTCAGAAGTTTGGGGTGACACACAAAACATCAACACCATACCACCCCCAAACAAATGGCCAGGCTGAGGTTTCAAATCGTGAGATGAAACAAATCTTAGAGAAAACCGTGCAGCCAAATAGGAAGGATTGGAGCAAGCGCTTGGATGACGCATTGTGGGCTTATAGGGAAGCATACAAGACCCCCAATGGTATGTCCCCATTTCGGATTTTTTTTGGGAAAGCGTGTCATCTCCCCATGGAAGTCGAGCATCGGGCTTATTCGGCTATAAAGAAATGCAACATGGATTTGGCCCAAGCTGGAATCCAAAGGAAGCTGCAAATTCAAGAGCTTGAGGAGATTAGATTATCATCATATGAGAACTCAAGGATCTACAAGGAAAGATCAAAAGCAGCTCATGACAAAATGATCCAACAAAGGGAGTTTCATGTTGGAGAGAAATTCCTTCTCTACAGTTCACAACTGAAGCTGATGCCTGGTAAGTTGCGTTCCAGATGGTTAGGTCCTTATGTTGTGACTAATGTTTTTCATTATGGTGTTGTGGAGATCACACAAGAGGACACTGGAAGGAGCTTTACAGTAATTGGGAAACGTTTTAAGAGATACATTGAGGGACTTCCTACTGATGTAGTGGATTTTATCACATTGCAAGACCCCATCATCACTTGAGCACATCAGGCTGTTCCTAACCCTTTCACTTTTATATTATTTGTCCTATTTAAAAATTCTTCATTTCATGTGCATATATCATCTCATAGGTTCACATTGAGGACAATGAAATATTTTAAGTGTGGGGGAGGGAACCTTTTAGTTTAGTAATTTCAATTGCTTTCCTGTTCAAAAAAAAACCAAAAAAAATGTGTGTTTTTCAAAATTTGTGTGTTTATTTTACAATTTTCTGTGTGTTTTTGAAACTTTTGGGCTGAAATGATTCTCATCATCATTTTTAAATCCATATCAATAAGTGAATCAATTTACCCCTTGAAACTAAGCTTAAATGAATGCTGAAATGACTTTGTTTCAAGTTCAAATATTTAGTAATTTCATGAAAAGTACGCTGAATTTTGAATCCCATGCCAATCTCAATGTCTTTATATTTGAAATCACTTTCCTCTGAGGCTTCTGAACCATTATTTTCATATTCTTTACATTCACCTCACTTCTTGAGAGAACCAAACCATGCTTGATTTAACCAGAATTTGATCTATTCCTGTCAAAACTTGAGGGTTTGAGGTACATATGTTTAAATGATTGAGGCATTTGTTTGGTATTAAAGCCCATATTTCAAAGAATCCTTTTTTAATGGCCTAACATGAATATTTAATCCTTGTATCCCTTAGATTCCATGCACATCCTGTTAGGTTATACCACATTACAAGCCAATTTTCCCTATCCAAACAACTCTTGAAGTGAAATTGCATAATCTAGTTGAGCTTAAGTGTGGGGGAAGCTGTCTTGTGTTGTGCCACCACATTATGTGATACTTTGGGTGGAAAATTAAATTCTGAAGAGATGGGTTTGCTGCTATAGAAAGTCATTATATTGAAAGCTTTGCCTTTTCTGGAGCTTTCATGACAAGTGAAGCTGTGCCTTTTCTGGAGCTTCTAATTGAGGTGGAAAGTTGTGCCCATCTGGAGCTTTCAAGAAAATCATGTTTGAGAAGATTGAAATTTTTTATTTTGTAATGATTAATGGTGTAAACCTTTCATGACTTTTCATGATGATGGAGCTGAATTGATACTATGGGGATTGAAGAGAAGACCATATTTAAGTGAAAATTAGATTAATGCAATTTTTCTTTAAAAGAGTCAATCGCTCCTCATTCAGCATCAGAGTTTTTCACATCTTAATTCTACCAACCGAAATCCACAGAACAACCCTGAAAAGTCCTCATGATAAACATATGTCCTTGACTCAAATCGGGTAGCAATGTAGGAATCTATCAAGCCTATGGTGACCCTTGTATGAGTTTGGATGAGAAAGACAGTGCAAAAAAAATTGATATTTGAGTGAATAGAGAAAATTCAAGCGAGGTAAGTGTTTTGTGTGTGAGAGGATAAATGAAGTGGAAATATATTGATTGATATAAATGGAGAACTTGAAATAATGTTTTTAAAGAGGCATGATATCTTTTTATTCTTGGTGGGAAATTGATTGATCTCAAAGATGTGTGTTTTAAAATTGGTTTTGATTTGATATTGATGTTTACTTGAAATGAGGTTTTTCCCAGGAGTGCAAAAGGGTAAGTGTGGGGGAGTTGATAAAACACTATTTTGTTGAATATTTTATTGATAATAAATTATATAATTTCCTCACATTGTGTTAAATTTGTTTAATTAGAATGTATTTGGGTTTAGATCATTAATTTGAATATTTGATGAAAATTCCAGTTTTACCCTTTATAGTTCACTGTAGTATTTCGAAGATAAATATTTTTAAATTTATTATTTGAATTTTAAATTTTGTAACATTGTTCCAAACGTAATTATCTACAACTGTTATTCAGGACACTAGAGATAAAGAGTTCATTTGTTTGTTCAAATTGGGCCATGAAGTCAAATTTGGGCTGGACTCGCCAGAATGGAGAAGTTTTGGTATTTCGGCCATAACTCCTTCTTATGGGCCTGTATTGAGCCAAAATTTGGAGAGGAGATATAAGTCCCATATCCTAAAATTTGATCCTTCTGGAAGGACGGCCAATTCACGAGTTTTGGTGGTCAAATGGGCGGTGAAAGTTGGCATAAAATATTTGGCCGAATTTCCACATTCACACTTGAAACAACTTGTTACCTCCTCTCCCCTCCCCTCTATAAATTGGAGTTTTTCTCATTTGGAGGGGTTGGGAAGTGAATTTTTATATTGGACGTAGAGGAGAATTTTTTTCACCCAAATTCTCCAACCATTGTAATAGGGGTATCTCTTGAAACAAGGATCCTCTCATCGAAACCTCATTCTCTTCTTCATTTTGTAATGTTTTCATTTGTGTAATAAACTTCTTTGTTCGTATTTTATTTCTTATATTTTCTTCTGTTTTGTTTAAATTTATTCTTCTCTTAATCTTTATCTTTGGGCTGGAATTCTTGAGTAGAAGCGTTATTGGGTTATACACATTATAAACCTTTGCACATGAAAAACGCTTCTACAATGATTACGCCACCCATGAAAGAGTAGTCTTTTAGTAATCGATCTATCTTATACCCTCTTTATTTAATTATTTTGAATCATTGAGCTACTGTAATTCACTTAATATGATCCAGGAATTGTGTTTTTAAATTGTAAGAAACTAATCAAGCAATTGAACAATTAACACAAAAACACGCGAGGTCGGGATTTTGTGTAAATTGTGAGAGCGCGATCTAAATCGGTAATACAAGACCACACGGGATAAATTTTTAGAGTTCAAATATAATCCCTAAACACAATTCATCCTCATTTGCATAATGAATATTTGCCTTAATTTACCACTGACCATAAGCTAATCTTAGAACATCAATCAAAGCAGGGTGCTGCGATTGCATGTTCCGAAGCTAGCCTAGGGTTAAATTCACATCATCTTCGTGGAAAAGTTAATTCTCGTCGGGTTCAGGATTTAACAAATTAAGGGATCATAAATAAGTGAATTTTAATTTACATGATAATTATTAATAATAAAGTGAAGAGATATAGTTAGATCGATTACGCCTTTTAAATATATTTCTAAAAAAACATCTTCTTGTTGTGTCATTTTAATCGAAATTCATTTCAAAACTAAAAACAAAAAAAAATTATACAATCTTCTTCCAGCAAACGTCTTCTAGATTCATAAACTAAAACAAACCCCAATCCTTTAATGTAGTGTTTTTATTCTATTCTATTTTATTTTATTTTTTAGAATGCCTCTAATAAGTTGTTAAATTCACTTTCTCCTTTGAGAGACGAACTTGGTCAGCCACTCTGTTGCACCTAAGTACCCCAAATTACAGTAATCATTTGAGGGCGCCCACGACAGCACTCTTTCAGCAAGTATCCACAAAAAACCACACCAAATGTTCGTAAAACATATCCCTTCCATACACAAATCAAGTTAGGAAAACACAAGCAACACAACCAAGCCCTTCTTATCAAACAACAAACTTCATTTACTATTATTCCCATTCCACAAACATTCCCCACTATTCATTAACTCTTCCACATTTTATTTATTAATCACAACCCATAACCAGTTCACATTGAAACCCAACCCTGTAGCCCCACTGCCAACTGCAATAACCACAACTGCACCGAAACCCGTACATCAATATCTCTTTAATACCATTTATCGCAGCCCCGCTGCCCATTACCAACACAACATTCACACCAACCCACAACAGAGTCAACCACAGTCCCGCTGATCACCCTATCCACAACAACCCACTAAAAACCCCCATCACGTGCTTCATAACCAAGCCAACACCCACATGTTCATTATTCCATTTTTTTTAACCGGAGTGATCACACAAGCGTTCTAGATTTTCGATAGCCAACTTTATGTGATTAACCAATTTCCACAGTCCACAAGGTTTCCATCCATAAGAAAATCTAGAAGGAGAGGGAAACATTTAATTGCATAAGAAAAGGCCCCCAATGACCGTGATTTTCAGTAGGTAGAGGCTCATTCAATTCACAACATAATATCATAGGATATAAAGTAACATCAATCACAACTTCCCATCCCCGTTATATAAGCCAGTTATTATCTTCATTAAACTGGTTCAAAAGTGTTTCATGTAAACAGTAGAACACCCACCCCGCATGATTTCCAAAATAGAGAGACAAAGGTAAGATCCCTACCTCAACAGGTTCTTGATTGAAATTCTCCTCCGGATCAACCTTAGAAGACGTCCGTCAGCGTTCGTCACTTCTTTCGGGTCCCGGAAAAACCTCCTCAGCTAGAAGTTAGAAAGAAAAGGCCAAAGGAAAGTCAACGGATCCAAGCTCATATGTTCTGCCTCGTCGTTGCAATCCTGTGGCCGCTGACAGATCGTAAATCGGAGCTCGGACGAAGAAGTTATAGTAGGAAGAGCCTTCGAGTCTCTTGAGAGAGCTCTGCTCAGATGAGAGGGGAGGAGAGGTGTTAGTTGAAAGAAGGAGGGGACCCCTCCTTTTATAGGTGTGAAAAGAAAAAGTAAACGGCGTGTACATTATGGTACACGAAGTGTACTCGGTTCTTTCAGATGGTCTCCACGTGGCTTCCAACACGGCTCTGCGGTCATTGACTATTCAACACATGGTTTGACGGTAACGCATACGCGGGGAAGGAATACACGGCGTGTAGTTTAGACACATGGAGTGTACTCATTTTATTGCACATGGAAAGGACACGGCTCCAACATGGCACAAGGTCGTTGACTGGTAATGAATACACGGGGAGGGACTACATGGCGTGTAGAACTGGACACACGGCGTGCACCCATTATTCCACAGAGCAAGGACATGGTCTGCAACACGGGGTATACCCGGGACGGGGGTACACGGCGTGTACTCAAACTATACGGCGTGTAGTTTCAATATTCTGGAAAGTGTGGAAAAGTACATTTTACACTCCAGAACACTTCTTGAACTTCTTTTTGACAAAGGAATGGACCGGAGAAGTCCGGGCCATTACAACACCAAGCCACAAGAGGCACTAACCTCATCACCAGCAACCACCCACAACTAGGAGAGCATACTCCACGATCACTGTCATCCCAGATTACACTCGTCCGAGAGATACACTCCATCTGGTTTGTCACAAACCTCACAGATGCTCACCCGAGATTTCACGCTCGTCAGATAGTGTCACTGAGGAAAGCTCACCGAAACAACATATACCCCAAACTACTCCGATAGAGGCTCTCTCCTAGGGTCCGCTAGGGGATAAAAAAACCCAAACTGGTATAAAAAGATCTCATAGATAGGGGATCACTCCCATGTTCCAATGGGGGATACCACAACCCGATCATGCATTCGTAGATCTCACAGATAGGGGATCACCTCCAAGATTCGCTGGGGGATACCACAACCTGATATGGTATTCATAAAGAAACACGTCTCTTAGATGGAGGATCGTCGCTCGCGTCAATGTGGTCATGACGATACCAAACCCCTATATCGCTTAACTCGTGATGTAGGGGATCGAACAAACAATGTCGCAACCCTATCAAAACCACGTGCTGAGAAGGGGATCGTATAATCAAAAATACTACAAACCTACTAAAAACTAGATGTTGAGCAAGGGATTGTATACACGACGATGCCACAACCCTACTGAGAACGACCCACTTCATAGATGATCATATTCCCGATGATGACACAAACCCTACGGGGATAACCTTCTAGATAGGGGATCGCCACCCATGGATAAGCAGTCACATCAATACCAACAACCCAATCTAGGGTAACGATGCTAGAGGATCCTGCTCCGGGCCCACCAGAGGGATGCCACAACACTAAGAGATTAAACATCCCATAGAGAAGATCACAAGACTATACTATGGTTGTGATGTCGTGAAAACCCACGTAGGAACGAACCAAGGGTGTACCCTCAACTACTGTTGGTCCAAACATCGCTAACCTGAGCGACCCACAACAATGCCACACCGGGCACCTCCAACGCCTATACTGAGGCCACCATCACAATCCATCCGAAAAAACCTACAGGATAGACTGTTTAATCTCCACAAATAGACAACTAGTGATAAGAAACTATTCACCATAGCCATCTCATACATGACCCACACAGTGATCCCGAAACTCATCAAGCAGATCATACCACAACGATCCCCTTGGAAAAACACACAGGATCCACGACTCATTCGTCCAAAACAGACACCCGGTGAAAAAGGAACTATTCACCTAAGGCAGCCCAGGTGGGGCCCAGGCCTCGATCCCAAAACACATCAAACGGATCACACCATTGCAATACTCATGGAAAAACACACAGGATCGACTATTCATCTGACAAAATCGGTCTTCTGGTGTGGAAGTTGCGTTTTTCCGCAAACACCAAAATCCAGCCTCACGGGGCCCGCACCCCAAACTCGGTCTCAACACCCAGAAACTCTCAAGAATAGAATGTTGTATCATCTAGGTCACAACTCCAATGAAATAACGTCAACCGAACACTCCGTGTAGATGATACAACAGCCCGAAGTCGAATAATAATAAAATATCATTATTTTATTTGACTTTTCAAGCTCTCGGGCCAAGATCATGAACCATAAAATTTTCAAACACACACCGAATGGTTCGTCTCATTTACAGGGTCGCGTCGTCATAGACGACACGTGAATCTGATTCCCGGATTTCATGAAATGGGGGTTTTAAAAACACCCATATATGAAAAATGTGTCGGACCGACCCGCCGCCGCCGGCCTGCCCTGGCCGGCGGCCCTGTGCCGCGCGGCGCTCGGTGCCGCCGTGATCCCCTGGCCGGGCCGGCGCGCCGCTACCCCAGGCGGCCGGCCGCCGTGCCCTGCCGCGGCTCTGCCGGCGCCGGTGCCGCATTCCCACTGGCGGAGCTTCCGCAGACCACTGGGGGCACCCCGGTTGTCCGTTTTGCAATCCAATGGTACCAGGAAGACCCTTGGGATGCGATCTTCCCTACTATGACATCAAAACGAAGCAATTCACAGAAAAAAGAAAATCGGGGGATTTAAACTCAAACCGCCTACCTCACTGGAAAAACGCCGACGTTCTGGCTTAAATCCATGCTCCAAAGCTCCGGCTACATGATCCTGGAACGTCCTCCGTCGAAATCCGAGCTCGGAGATACCTTGATCACGCGATTTGGCCGCTAATTCTCCATCAGAAGTGGAGGAGAAGGAGGAAGGAGGAGTAACTCCTCCTCTGTCCACAACACGCCCAATGGGGGGGGGGGCGAAGAATGATGATATATAGATTTTTTAAAATAGCTTCTGGTCCCGACTCGCCTCCGCCCGATGCCCAATGCAGAAAAAGGAAAGGTCTCCCTTAGGGTAAACAAGATGTTCTAAACACAACGACAGACTCATATTTTTGATCTGAGACTCCATTTAGAAGTTATTCGAGCTGACGCTCGTAATTAATCATTCCCACTTATTTATGAAAACACCCCTGGTTGCTTTTCTCACAGAAAGTCCGCTCCCGCAATGTTTACACCCCGCCTTGGGTAAACTGCACATTCTGGATGCAATAGTGCCCTCAGATTCCCTTTCTAAGCTACCATTTAGGATATATCACACCCCCTCCACATGCATAGTATAAAAATACTTAATATTTTTATAAAATATATTTTGGGAACACCTGGCCTCAGAATCGCATGTCTCTTCGTGCCTTTCTCGAGAAGTATTCAAATAAATAATACAAAGTCTGAAAGGTCTAAAACCCGAGTCGCTATAATGAAAATGTGAAATGTCAAAACCGCATCCCCTAGGAGTATCAAACTAGGTGCATTGTAATGCTCATTTTCCATTACGAAGTTACACTTGAGTCAATTATAATTCACCTTGTCGATGTTTTTACCCCTAGGTACATCTGTTCTAGAACTACACCCAACTATAGTATCCATACAAGATCGTATTTCTAGGAGGACCGACATATTCTATACCCTACCAAAATTATAGGATTTTCTTATATACACATCCTCAATTTTTATCTTAGGATTATGTTCCCTAATATTTGTATTCTAAATATACATTCAAATGTTTCTACCAACCCATCTATGATACTAACTATAACAACCCGACTATAGAAATATTAGAGTTCTGGCCATCCTACCATTATATATCTAGGAGATAATAGAAAATTACATCCTAATAAAGCAAATAGATTAGAAATTTTTTGAAACCAAATTACATACATGATTCCCATGTTACATTGCGAAATAAGAAAAAACATAATATATAAAAATCTAAAATAAACAGCATCGTTGAATTCTCATTCAAGTATTTATACTTTCATATCATGGGAGAAGGAAAAAATAAGGGTTTTCTAAAATGATTTGTATGGATGATTATATTGGTAGAAACAATGAATAAATGAGAAAAATTATCATGGAAAGGTAAATATCATAGTAAAAATTTCATATTAATAAATAAATAAAGCATAATCAATATGGAATAGTAGATAACTAAAACACATTCAATTTAAACAACAAATTGTGAATGAAATAATTCCATTGAAAAGGAAAAATAAATAATATAAATGATAAATGATAGCCAAATATAAATTTTTAAAACTTTTAATAACTGTAATCAATGTCTCTTTGGTACATGTTACCTTTACCATCAATACCATTCACAAGATAGTTTAGCATATCATGTAGAAACCCATCTAATTTGGCCAATAGATTTTTCTCATTAGACGGCTGATGCATTTAGGGGATATCCATAAAAATTATTACCCGTGTATTACATTTAAAAATCATTCCTTATATATCAAATAATATATTTAATTCATGAATAATGATTCTTATCAAATATCCATAATGAATGAAATATATGAGATTATACATAATTCCCAGTTAGTTGAATAATAATAAAAGTGAACACCATATGTAAAAATGAAAAATGGTTTAGGAAATAATAATTTACATTTAATTATATTATTTATATTTAAGATAATATTATCATATTAATGTTATTATTTTTATAGAAAGTTAACAATAAAAAAAGAATGTGATACAATAAAGATAACTTTTACCACTCGGTAATTTTCCTGTAAAAACTCCTTGGATTTAATAATTCAAGGAATAGAAATAAATATTATTAATATGAAAGGATTTATTATATAATATATCAAATAGATCACCAGATACACATCAAAAAATAATTAAGTGTTTAATATGACATTTACATCACAAATGTAAAAAGTGAGATGAATGTCCCATACCTTATCCTTAATTTTTATTATGTTTTCATTAACCTCATGTATAGTGGTTTAATATATTTTAAAAACATATTAAATAAAAATATTCAGGTTATGATATCATATATGTTCTTATTATTACATCTTATTACCTATTTTTTACTAATATTTCATTAGTTTCACAATTTTGAGTGTTAATTTTGTAGTTTATCGAGTAAGATTTGACATGTTATTTTATATTGATATTACATAGATAATTGTTTAATCATATATTGATGGTAAAAAATAATGTAAATATAATAAATATTTAGTACAAAAGAATTTATAATATCACATATAATTTGGAAGTAGGTAGTGAAATGCATCGTTCAAAGAGACAGTTGGTCATACTTACACATGAAAAATACTTCAATTTAATTTCCATATTAAAAGAAGGAAAAAAGTAATATATATTTATATTTTAATTATATTATCATATATATTTCATATATTTCACATATTTTTATTAATACCACCCATTATATGTTTCATGTATACTGTGAATGAATCACATTGCTTTGAGGAGGCGACAACCCACATTTCCACCAATGATGTTATCATATTTACACATAATGGAGATAATGAAGGTATGTGTTACATAACAATTAAATATTTATATGAAAAATATAAATATAATACATATCATTAAAAAATATTGTGACCATCATAATTTCCAACCATGAATATTGGTAAATGAAAAATGAACAACATCATTCTGTGATATAGTAGTTAATCATACAACAGAACAGTAAGTTCACTACCCATTTTGTTTACATGTGTGTAATTATAGGTCTAAAACCTAATTTAAAAACACTAACTATATTTATGATAATTATTTTATTATTTAAGCATTTAAGAAGAATATTTTAGTTGATGGGGAATAAAAATACAACAGAAAATCTTGAGGATTGATGTTACCTATTTTCAGGTAACTCCTTATGGTTTACATCAAAGGGAATCCATGGATAGATTTTTGTAGAAGTTGAGGATTATATGATTAGTTAATGGATATTGGGACCTTATTTTATTATATTTTGTGTGATCTAATGGCCTTGAGAGGTTTGAATGAATGGGATGGTTGAGTGCCTTTTATAGTGGAGGAGGAGTTATTATATTGAATTTTTTTGAAAATGGAATTCCGCCTACATTTTCCCTATGATAAAAGTCCCAAAAAATTATCGAAATATTATCCTAGGGATAATAGGGCTCAAATATGAACATTAAATGACTTTTGGATAATTATTAAGGTCCTTTTGGGGCTTATTTTTAAGGATTAGTGATTTCATACGCAAATTCTTCTCCCAATCATACTAATTAATTTTAATTAATTTAAATATTTTCTTGTTCAAAAAATTAATTCCTAGTTATTATAAAGTATATATAATAATTATTTCAAATATGGAATCAATTTTTCCAAATTCCAATAACATAAGTGATAAAAATTAATTTAAATTTATTCCCGTAAATGGTTTGACAATTTAGGTTTTTAGAGTAAAAATGTTCAATAGATTATATTGTTTTATATAAAATTTCATTTTGTAATAAAAAAAATTAGATTAATTGATATGAAATTTACCTAATTATACTTTTAAATCAATAAAAAAATATTTCATCCATAAAAATAAATTAGATGGAAAGAAGTTTTCAATTATAATTTATTATTAATAATTTTTTATCAAAAAAATAAATATACGTAGAAAAATAATAAGAAACCACCTTAAAATTATTTTTATATTTATACTTTAAAAAAAGTTTATTTTTTTGATTTAAAATTTATAAAAATTCAAAAAAATTGATTTAAAATAGTTCACCATTAAAGGTCAGAAAAAATACCTTAAAAAATTTTTAGGGTTTCTACATTAAATATGGATTATTAATATATAATACTTGTAAAATAAATTTAATTAATATAAAAAATATTTAATTGATCATAAAAAAATTTATTCCATTAATATCATTCACTAATTTTAATCAATTTTGTTTATTAGTATAAAATATCTTCAGATTATAAAAATATTTCCTTTATATTCAATCAGTTTATATTTTCATATATAATTAACTAGTAACCAATTTATTCCTATATTGTTTTTATAGACTATATATTTTCATAATTTGTTTAATAATATTTATAACTACAAATTTAATGTCTAGGATATATCTTATTATAATAAATAATAATGTTTACAAATATATTATTGTTTGGTAAATATTGGTCTTGCATGTAATGAATGTAATCGATGAAAGATGTTTTTGTGTGAGATGAAATATAATATAGTGTTCTATGAAGTACAATAATATATTCATTTAAAATGATTAATATATCATAAATTCTCAGGATGTTATATTACGTTCTACATTTGGTGTTGTGTGTCAAATAAGATATTCTCAGTGACGTGTTTAACCAATGTCTATAATTGTGTTGCATAAAAATAAAGTTGGGAACAAAAAAAATTTATTCAAAAAGGTATAAATTTTAATTTCACAGAACGTTACAGTTATATTTGGAATGATATTTGTGAAACATGATTATGATCCATGGTTTAAATAATGATAAATGCATATGAAACCTACTTTCATTCACATGTTATTTTAGTATGAAACAATTATGAAACCAATCTATTATCCATAGGTTATGATTAAAAATAAAATTTATGATACCTATTTCATTTCATTGGTTATGATATGATGATTATGTACCGTTTATTTTTTATGGGTAATGATATGATGATTTTATTATTATATTATAGAACATGAATGTATGATTTCATTAGTTGATTGGTGGGACCTATATTCCCCTCCAATGAATTCGGTAATGATAAATTTTATATGATCTCAAAAGGTACATGATTTATAGCCGAATCCTGAAAAAAATAGAGTAAAATAGTTTTAGTATAATCCCAAAAAAGTGGGTACACATGATATATCCAATGCTGGAAAACAAAACAGTACATGGTTTTAATCCCAAGTTCAAAAAAAAGATGTTATAGAGGTTTTAAACTAGTATAAAAAACAAGAGGGTCTAGAGGCTGTTTTATATGCTCAAAAACCAGAGGATACATTGGTTGTTATCCAAAACCAAAAGAACGTGTGTGGGTGATTATCTAAAGCCTAACATCTTATAATGCTTAGGGTTGGTATCCTTGAAATAATGTGTTATATACTTATATGTATTCCGAAAAATCTATGACATATTCTGATTTTATGATCTCACATATTATTATATTGTTTCCCTTATAATTATTGATTTATTAACATTAAATATTTATTCGAAGAAAAATTATATGGTATTTTTTTACAAAGAGTGTGATCTTCAAATTTTATTCTCATGTTATCATACCCTTATGCTCATGTTGTTATTGTGTATATACATTATTTACCATTATTGTGAATTTGAGATCACTCATTCTTATGTTTTCTTCCCAAGGTTATAATGAAAGGGTTTTTGTATTAGTACTAAAGGGGGATATCATTAATGAAAAAACATAAAATCTATCACCATGTTAGAATATTTTGTTCCATGTTTCTAAATACAATAAACTATTACTATCCTTGGGAATGTGCTTTTGTAATGTGCTGAATATTCATCTAAATTGAGGAAATATCCATGTTTGTTAATCCTATATCTCTATATTTGGCATGAAAGGGAATGATTTGTCAGAAATTGATAACTAGGATAAGAATACCTCAATGAGATCCCTAGGGATAATTCTACGGATATTTCTAAGGATATATCTTTTGATAAGATTATGGTGTCATAGATTTACAACATGGTGTCATGATTAAGGAATATTGTATGTAATTTTTCATAATTGTGTGGTTTTATTCTATTATATGCATTTCTCTCACAATGAATTATGGTCTTAGTTAATAGTTTGAAATAGAAGGAGTTGGGTTAATATTGAATTTTTTAAATGTGTAATGTATGTGAATTATAAAAATCGATGTCCTAAATTGAAATCTCAATAATGTAATTAGGAAGGTGGTGCGAGATTTCTTTAAAATATTGAAGAGGAAACGAGAAAAAAAAGAAATGTAAAAGTAATGGGGTGTTCTAACTATATTTTATATATTAAATTTAAGATTCATGATTAGATTAAGGCTAATGAACCTTAATATAGGATTTATATTTCCTATTCAAGGAAAAGGGTATTAAAATGAAAGCAGATGAACACTGGGTAATTTTTTAAGAATACTATTGGATGATTGAAGTCTATATGTTTTGGAATATAATGATATTGTTATATGAATAATAGAATATAAAAAAAATTATAATAATTTTTTATTATGGTTTGAAAAAGAGATGCAGAATAGTAATAAATATATATGAATGTAATTTAATGTTAAGGTTGTTTTTTTTCAATTTATGGTAACCCACATTGTGTTCCTTATGTTGATAAAATTTTCTTTATATTTGGTAAAGATTTGATTGATATGGATAATGTAAATCAGATTATACTAATTACTGTGGACCTAATTATTGATTCGTTGAAAGGTGTTATATATTATCATGGATGATGCTTAGTTTTTTTTTTGGATTTAAGGAACATATCCTGTATTTTGTGTAAAAAAATTAATATTCCTGTATGATTTCAAGAAGGATTTATTGTAATTTAGGTTATTACAATGTTTCAAGAGAATACATGATTAATTTATTCATATTTTGGTTATGTGATAACCATGATTTACATTATTATATATCAAGGATAAATGTTATGTTTATTTTGAAAGTATTAGTATCCTTCATTCAATTGTTTTATATCTTCATGTTTCAGATGGTTTACAAGGTTAACCATTTATAGAATGGTTTAAGCTAACCTGTGTATTTGGTTTTAGTTACAAATATACTACCCATTTATATGAAGATTTATAAATGTTGGATAACTAGATCAGACCAATTTTTTGTGATTCTAACTAAATATAGATTGAATGAACTATAATTCTATTTTTAGATCTCATGATCTGGTCATGCTTCAGGAATGAAAAATTCACCATCATTTCACTTATTAATTGATGATGTGGAAATTTATAGAGGAAAAAAAGGTCTAGTTTTTCAAAAAATCATATAAGTACATCATGACATGAAATGTCATATACATTATTAAAAAGGTTCTTGAATTTGTTTTCATTCTATCATCATTTTTTATATCAATAACCATTTTCAAGCCTCCATGGGTTGGTTCTTTGTAATTATTAACATTCTCTTGAATATGATCTATATCGGTCACCTTTAGAACATGATAGTTAGATATATCTTTCATGTCCATGTTTTAACTTGCAACATATGTTACCCTATGTAGATACCTAGGTATGAGTTACTTTTGGGAAACGTTATGTTTCAAACATCCAATTTTTTATTTATGATTTAGTATCAATTTTTACAATATGGGATTATATGAAAGAATATTTCATGTGGAAAATATTTGACAAACTAGAATATATTTAAGGTTTAAATTTATTTTATGGAGGTATAATGTATCCCTATGTTATTCTATGAAATTGTTTTCAAAAAAAATTATACCTTTTCATATTTTTATTTAATGAAATACAAAATATAACATGTGTATTATGAAAGTACAATGTTTGGATTGATTTTAATAGAATAAAAAGGAATTATTTCACTATAGGGGACAATTATATTATCTTTCTATTTCCAGAAAAAAAAAATTTTGTTATAAACAATAGAATGTGACTTGAACTGTTCCTATTACACTCAAGGCTGATTTTTATAGAACTAACATATTCTATCAATATCATTATTAAATATTATTATAGTTACCAAATATCCATTAAAATGGATGTTACAAATAATATTAACTAATGTGTGTAAATATTATTTAAACATTTATAAAAAATGATTCATTTGAAAATAAATTATTTAGAAATGAAACTACAAACTATTTGAAAATAAATAATGTCATTTTCTTTGAAAAGTATTTCTCTATGTTAAACAAAAATTATCTCAATAAATTAAACAATAAACATTCAATGATTGTCTTTAATAAAATTTATATACTATGAATTAAATTTATTTTCTTTGAAACTCATATAATAGATTTGATAGGCTTAAGATATGAATAAATCCATTCATAAGATCAAAAAAAGATATTTTTGTACATGGTATTCTTACTTCTTATTAATGGATAAAATTTTTGGGATATAATTTTTTTTAAACATTAATACTTTTAATTTCAGAAAATGAAATTCAATTTTTCAAATAATAATATAAAATTTTACTTTTGATCAATAATTTTTATTTTTCAGAGAAGTTATATATTTTAATGAATAATGAAGAAACAATGAATTTTAATTGAAAATTTATTTTTCATATATTTTATTTATATAGGTAAATTAAATAATAAATTTGTTTAAAATTATAATAAGAATAATTATACATAAATTAATCTATTTTTGGTCATTGGAACAAATTTTAGAATGATATTGAATATAAAAAGAATTCAATAATGTTGAACGTTTTATATTAAAACCCATCTTTCCCATCATATCAATGTGATTAATTTTAAATTAATTTCTTCTTCTAATGTGATTGAAATTTTGAAAATATGATTAAATATTTGGAATAAAATAATATTTTCACATTAGATTTTGACCCAACATTTTTTTGAATGTCAGTAAAATTAAATAAAATGATTAAGATAAAAAATATTTTACATAGTGGTTAAACATTAAATTAAGGGTCAAAATATCCTAGAAAAACATACAAAATCCATTTTATTTTCATATTTACATAATATCCTCCAATTTATATAAAATAGAAAATTATTGAAAATACATGATTTATGTGAGAACTCTCAATAGTGGTTACCTTTATATATTTATAAGAATGACCTCCTCCTCCACTGTAAAAAGGAACTCACCCACTCACTTCTTCAAACATGTCAAGAAATATTGAACAACCAAAATTTTCTAAAATAGGACCCAAATTTCCCAACATTAATCAATGAATTCTTACTTTGAACATAAATAAAACAGTGTATGTCCTTTTATGAAAAACACAATGAATTACTGAAAGAAGAGTTAACATCCTTCATTAAGAACTTTTGTCCTATTATCATTCCTCACCCCCTCAATCATTCCTACTTCATGATTTTATAATAACATTAGTAGAATAAATACAATAAGATGTGTTTATTTTATATTTTAGAGATACACATACACACACTTCCATAAAATTGGTAACGAATATACCGTTCGTGTGTACAACCAACTATCTCCTTACAAAACGACGTTGTTCATTTTTCCTTTTCCACATCTCATGGTTAATCATTATGAAGGAAATAATGTTTTTATATGATATATATATATATATATGATATTTATTATATATTTATTCTAAAATTATTTATTATAACTATACCTTCTTTATTTCAATTTTTTTAAGTATAATAACATAGTTTTTGGACTTGTGGACTGCAACCTCCTCAATGTGATGAAATTCGTTAAAATTTAAAACGTAATATATAAAGGTTGGGATTTGTAATTTTATATGATATTTATAATTAATAATGAAAAAATAATTATAATATATATATATATACACTTCATTTCATTTCTTTCTTTGAATACGGAAGAAAATGGAAACAATGTTCATGCGTACGTATGACCTAACATCTCCAAGAACTATGTATTCCATTTCAAATTTATATATTTTATATACTATTATACATATTTATATAGTGAATATATATATATATTATTTAAATAATGTTTCAAATTATATAAATATATAAATAATGATATATGTTAGATGATCTAGAATAAAATGTCAAAACATATATGAAAAACAAAGCACATATTTCAGGAATCCTAACATTTAAATGATTTTGTTAATAAAAAGTTAATAAAAACTCATAATAAGATAATATATTTTATTATATATATGAACATGATTTTGGTATATTTATTATAATATTATATTTATTATATGTGAATTTTGAATGTGTATCATAAAAATCCATACATAAGCTAAGGGTTTTCACATCTCACATTTTTTTCTGGGAGATATATTCAGCATTGACCCTTTATTATGGTTATTTGGTTTATATAATACATTGTTACAAGTTATATAATGTATTTACATAATTTCATTTAATAAAAGGTTTAATTTATTTTATAATTTCATGTAGATGATGATTTAAAAGAAACTAAAGTTTAATGTAATTTCATCTCACATTTTTTTATTTATATGGGATACATATCATATTCACCAATTATGTATTTTTGTGTTGTGTATATATATCCATATTATATTATCATTATTCATAAGAATATTCATTTAATTTTTTTGATCAAGGTAATTTTCTATAATTTTTACAACACAAAATTAATGTTCACCACGTTCATATTTATCCTCTATAATAATCATCATTTATTTATGGATTCCTTTTCATTATTACATGATTAGTTTTTTTGTTCAATATTTTCTTCCTAATATTATGTAAATTCATTATTTTTAAAGTGGTTTTCAAAGATTTTTTTTCCAAAATTTATTATGTTCAAGAAGGGTTTATGTGATATTCAATGATTCTTTTATATGTATTGAAGGTTATATCCCTATAAAAATCCTTTTAGAATTTATTTATGTTCATGAATTGTTATAAATTACTTCTTAATTTTCTGTTATATGTTTTCTAGATTATTTTCAAAGAAAAATGCTCTCAAAAAGTTTTATATCATAAAAAGTGTTATTCCAAGATTAATGGATATTTTCCACCTGAAAAGTGTTAAATAATTTATAAATATTATTTTATGTGTTTTCAATGTAGTTTTAGATGAAAAATATTTTTGAAATATTTTATTTTGTAAAAAGTGATTTTAAATGAAAGGTAATATTCCCTATGAAATTGATAAAGTGATCTCTCAAAATACTTATCCATCTAATATGAAATCCTTTGATATATATTATTAATTAATAGGGTTATCATACAAGGTTACTATCCATATTATTTCTCTAAATGGTTTATTTTTTAAGGGAATTATTTTTAGGAAACCTCTGTATCCTATACTAGTCATACAATGATAAATTCATATGAAACCCTCTTCCATTCACTTGATATACTAGAAAAAAAATGATTATGAAACATATTTATTTTTTATAGGCTATGATATGATTAATTTTTTATAATTCCCATGTAATTTATTGGGTTTTGATATGGTGTTTATGAAACCCATATATTTTTATGGGTCATCGTGTGATTAATGTTTTATTAGATTATAACTATTGTATGTATGATTTCATTATTTCACATGTGGGACCTATATCTCTCTAATATCCAATGCGTAATGTTAAATAGTAAATGAGCTCTATGTGTATGTCGGTTGTATCCCAAGACCAAAAACAATAGGGTACATGGGTTATAGACCAAGACCATAAATAATAGGTTACATGATTTGTCGAATAATCCCAATAATAAGGGGGTACAGCGGTTGTATCACATTCCTTGAAAAAAGAGCATACATGGATTTTAGAGAATTATAAAAAACATGTGGGTATACGGGTTGTATCCCAATGATAAAAACATATGAATACATGAGTTGTTAGCCCAATATTTATGTAGTTAAGAGGGTGGTTAGACCAAGACTAAAATGTTATGAATATATTGGGAGGTATCCTTGATGTAATTTGTTATATACATATGGGTATTCAATTTTTTTTGTCTTATTCTTATTTTATACTCTCATGGATTACATTGGTGACTCTCTTGTGGTTTATAACTTATGAAATGGAAATCATTATATTTTGGCTCATGTATTCAATCTTTTTTATGGTGGTTATGATCTTTATTTGTTATATTCATATTCTCATAACCTTATATTCATGTCATAATTAAATATTTACTTTATTTACCAATATTAACTATCTCACCTCACCCAGTCTTATGTTTTTATCCCACAGGTTATGAAAAGTATTTTTTTTAAAAGTAAAAAAGGGAATGATCTATGGGAGAAATATTGATGGTATTTCACTGATTTAGAAGACTTTGTTCTAGGTTTTTAAATACACTAAATGATTTTGGTCCCCAGGCATGCTATTTTGTAATGTTTCTAATATTCGAACTTTTTTTGATATTTATATATATTATGAATGGGTTTCTATATGGAACATAAAACCTCAAGTAAAAATGAACTAAAATATTTTATTCCATTCAAAACTAGACATTAAATTAAAAGTAATGAGTATAAATTAAGAAATTATTAAAATTATTATTATCTAATAGTAATGAATATATTATGAGTTATTCCAACGAAAAAGAAATGTTTTATGAAGAACTACATTTTTCTAAAATATTTTTTAGTTTAAATTTTAATATATAATTTAATATTAATTTAAAAGATATTTACAATACCTACATGAAAAATTAACTTTATTTCTAAAATCATTATAACATTATTGGTTGAATCATCAGGATTTTCCAAAAATGATTCATTTTTCGATGAATATTGATTAATAATAATTTTTATTAAAATATTACTTTTCGTTTATATAATTAAAAAGGATTAATAACATTTTAAATTTGTTTGAATTTAAATTTGTAAACTTATATTACATTTTGACTAGTTAATTTAATTGGATGTAATTTTATATTTAATATTAATGTTAATACCTTTTATACCTATGAGAATTTTTACTTTGAAAACTCACATCTTCATCACTTTTGTAGGTATAATATTAAATTTGAGCCTTTCACACCCTTAAATTGAATTTTGTGAAATCGATTTTAAATATTGAATCATAATAATTTATATTATATAATAAATTCAATTTAATTTATGACTATTATCAATATTACATGAAATAAAAATTAATTACCAGGGATAGGGTAATAATTGATTTAGTTGGGGTTAAACTACAATAATAAGGGTTAAAAGGATCTAAAATATTTTTATAACCTCATTAATTTGAAATAGGCATACCTTATCACCTCAAATGGTCAATAATGATTGATTTTTTGGGGTTTCTAATGATAAAAACATTGTATTAATTGATTATATTGAAAAGTTCCATGTGTTTCATCTCCCTCTCTTATAAAAGGTAACCCTATCTCCATTCATATTCACACATACAAATACATTTTTCCCACCAATACCTAAAAAAATCACTTCCATACTTCTCTAAAAATATGAGAGATATATTTTTGCGACTGGAAGTCAATCAAGGAAGGGTCTGATTCAAACCTAAAGAAGTTGTCCAAAAAAAGGTAAAATATTAGAGTATTATTTATTTATTTCATCATCTAAATAATAAAATCATATTAAAAATAATATTATATTTAAAAATCAATGTAGTAAATATATTTATATGTGATTATTTTAATTGAATCACCCATACAGATCTAATTTTCCATTAAATTGGATATGAAACCATCGAACATGTGTATGGAGAACTACCACCTCATAAACTGATGTAACTTGTTTTCCATCACCACCTTTCAAGGGCACATGTAATGATATATTTAAAAAAATTATTTTATATTAATTATTTTATTTTACATAAGTGATTTTAATATCACATATAAATTCATACATTCAATTCTGAATAAATAATGATAACGTCACTCATGTATATAATATAAAACCACCTCACAGAGAGTTATGATTTGGTTTTCTCTTTTACATTACATTGAATGTAGTAATGTTAAATTTAATGAAATATGTTATATATATTACAAGATATTGGTTCTGGAAAATTATTATAACACTAAATATCATACACATTCACTAAATAATTAAATGAAAATGTTACTTGTGCGTATATACGATCAACTATCACCACGAATCTATTTTATTCATTATCCATGTAAATTACTAGTAATTATTATAAACACATGAAAAAAGAAAAAATATATATTTCTATCATTAATATCAATTTTTAGATCTTTTAACTATTCAACTTTCTCAAGAACCGGAAGTTTCATGGAAAAACACACATGAAAAAATATGTTAATATGCCTATGAAACAATGAAAATAATGAAATATTGTTAACAATTAGGAGGAAAAATGTTATAAGAGGATAATATACGATGTTATAAATATGAATATGGTTTTGGTTTTGGATAAATTATTTACATTCATATAACCATTATACATGAGGTTAAATCATTTTCAACTAAAATGATGTTTGAGATAAGGTACATCATCACAATTTATCTTCGTTAATTCATATTGTAATGTTATACATATAATTTATTTTATATGTCAAATTAAAATTTTCTTGTTCATATAATGTAAAAAATAATTCACAATTAAATGAATATTATGATTTAATATTAATTATCTAATGTAATCGGATTTGAATTTAAATTTAAATATTGTTAAATACTTTCATAACTCAATTTATTTTCTTTAGGTTATATTATATCTTTTCTGTCCTTAACATTAAATTATTATATTTATAAATATTTTTTTATCATATATTTTATATCCATTTTCTTAAATTTTTTACAAATAATTTCATTATTTATTTAGTCCCATTTAATCGTTAAGATCTTTAAGAGGGTTCTTTTCAAAATTTAATTTTAATTTTGGTTCTTTATTTGTTAATTTCTAGTGAAGGAGGTTATTTGATCATTTTATAACAAAAAAATTACTTTTATTATCCATTGGTTATCCATGATGTTTTAAATTAATGTTACCATATTATACTCTTCTGTTCATAAAATGATATAGGATTCTATTTTTAAATAAAATCTAACATTATTTCGCCCTTTAGTGATAAAATAATGTTTCCTTCCAAAGCCATTTGTTTATAAAATGTTTTGAAAATGTTTACAACATTATGGAAAAAATTATAAATGAAATTTATAGCATTTTTTGAATATTGAAAAAAAATCAATGTAATATTCATTTCATTTTACAATAAATTTTATTTTGGATTTTACCATAGAGGTGAAAAGAATATCTGTTTTTATAAGTGTTACATTTATAGAATTTTATACCGTCATAAATAGTAAAATGTTTTACTAATTAATTTAACGGTTTCAATTATTACATCAAAGGAAGATAATTTTCAAAATGTTTTGTAAAATTTTAGTATTAAATGGTGATTTTAAAAATAAATATGACATTTTCATCAAAAAAGTTTGTAATGATATTTTTATGGTATTGTTATTAATCAATGAAAAAAACATTTAATTTTTAATAATATATTTTGGAAAAATAGAATATATTTCATTTTTATTTTCTAATAGATTTTTTAAAATTTCCTTCCATGTATAGTATTAACCTTTACTTATTTGGAAAATATTTGTATTTATTTACATTCTATTGATTTTTTCGCTTTCCAATGATCATTGGAAATTAAATTTACAATAAATATAAATATTATTTATCATTGATATTGTTATTTCATAAATAATATATCATTTTAAATCAAAACATTCAAATTTTAAGCATATATGATGCACTAGTGAAATTAATATAAATCCATATTCCTTACTCGATGTAAAAATTTGTTGATAGGGAATATTATCCATGAATCAAAATGATTATTTGATATATGTGAAATTAATTAGAATTGATGATATTTCTTGGTAATATTTATAAAAATCCCTTGATTCTTGACAAATATGATGAGATGAATGAGATATCTTTCATTAATTAAATTGTTTTTTAGTGTATACATACCTATCATTTTTAACTATGTTGAGAATGGTCATGATAGTAGATGTATCATGATGCCAGAGATCATAACATCCAATAATTATGGATTTACATCATTTAGAATTTATTTATTATTATATATGATATATTTACCTTTCAATTATATGTATAAGTATTTCAATCCTGATTTATTGATTAAATGACATGTTTTTTCAGATACTTACCTCCCCAAATTGATCATTACTTTTCCAATTATAATAGTCATGATATTGACTACATAGATTGTTTTCTTAGTTATTTAACATTCTATATTTTTTTTATTTTTTGTCTTATCAGGATAATTCTGTTATTAGAATGCAAATAATTTTAATTTTTTAGTTTTCTTTATTGATTTCTCTCATTGATTCATGATAACTTCCACTATTCTTATCTCTGACATTGCATTTGATCTCCACCTAATTTTTAACCTTCATAAGAATCTATGATGTGTACTATTATTGAGATAAAATGATATAATATAGGTAATAATGTTATTTTTTAAAAAATATTATGCTGTTATTTGTGTTTTCAAATGTAAAATGGGAATCATGTATATATCTAATTTACTAATATTATTAAACTATTAAATAATTTGAGATGGTTTCCCTATATATGTTAGGACAATAAAATATAATAGACACCAAATTTGGGTTATTAGGGTTTGGGTCACTACTACCTATGTTTGATGTGTTGAATGAATTTAACAAGTTTTGAGTAGTAGTTCAACCTTGATTTAAATATTCTATTATTTTAAATGGGTCATTATGGTTTTCTATTTTTATATAGAACCCTATCATTTTCCTTGAAAGATGACTAGATGGATTTCTTACCAATCCATTAATAGTAGAATATAATATTTTCTTTAGTGTGTACATGTAGTATTATTCAATTGATCATATATTTTTATTCATTTTTATTTAATTAAATAATATTTTAATTAATAAATTATTTTGGAGTAATTTCGTTATGTTTAATTAAAACAAACACTATATTGAATTTGAGTTCCTTCAATATTATTATGCTCACAGTGAGTTGCTTCATGTTGTGGTGATGTATATCTACGATATGAATCTATCATTCCCTGGAACCATTTCAGGAATTTATTTTTAAAATGGTATTTTATCCTCCTATACCTCATTTAGGAAAAAAACTCATTGCTAATTTTTAGATGAGTTTAACGAAATCCTTGAAGGGTGAGGTGGTATCTCAAGATATTATTTTTGTTCGTCCTAGTAAATGTTATCATAAATTTTGTTATTAATTACAATAAAATTTTAATTTGTAACTAGATTCATTTAATTCAGTAAACATTATTATTTAGACAACCCAACTAAAATTTAAAAATCAAATATTATAAATTAATCTATTAAATTGGTAAATATAGTCAAATAGGATGGATCTTTTCTCCCGAGGCCATCCCACATGGGTTCTCAATTGTTAATTTTTTGGTTAATCATTATCTCTAATAGGTTACAACTATACTCAATGTGACTCCATTCTTATCTCTCATTCATATGTGTCTGCGTCATCATAATGAATGGACTCCCGTTTGTGTCATTATATTTTAGGGTTTATCACCCCAATCAAGTTCATGTTTTTTATCTATAATTTTTTATAGGAGTTAGTGGAATTTTTTACCCTCATCCACCTTTATTTATACCTAAAATAATTAATACAAAATCATTTGTTTTCCGATTCAATGGTACTTTTGGTAACTCAGGTAGACAATGATGTATTTCTCAATAATGTCTCAAAAATATTTACTACTCTATATCATGTTTTATTGTGGGTTTTTAGTCACTATATTTTAGATATAAATCTATTATTACTACTCTATCCATTTTCCTAGACCCCATATTATTCTAGGTAAGGGGGTTAAGGTGGTTTTGGGATTATTTTGGAGGATAATATCATCTTGTATTTTTTATAGTATCATTATCTACTTCACAAATGACTGTTGTTACCCCATGTTTATAAATAGATTATCAATTTTCTTATTTTATTTTGGACCCACAAAACTTTTGTGTCCTTATATCGTAATATTATTACAATATTCTATTTAAAGAGGCTTATCTGATGCAGTATTAATTGTTGATGGTGCATATTTTCACAGTTGTTTCCCTTTATGGGATAGATAAATATTTTTGGTGGGTGTTGGATCTTATTGTGAGTGTTTTATGGATTAAATTATTTATTAGATGAATTGGATATTATATTGTGGTGTCTGGAGGTTTTATCATTCTATATTATGGTGGTGGTTGTTATCTCTATGGTGTTGGATCCTTAGCTATGATATCTCTTTAGTTTTATTTGACAACATTGGTCTTGAATATCATTTAGTATAAAGAGAAAATTTTGATTTGTTATTTCAGTAGATTTTATTTTCTATGATGGTGATCTACATGGTCTCTATATAGGGTAAAATTTACCTATATAAAAAGATTAAATAGTGATATGGATAGTGAGGGTGTGAGGATCTATATAGTTTGTTACTTGAGGAGGTTCTTGGATTCACGAAGAGTGAGGTACTGACCTTAGGGATAATAAAATCACGACTCTGATTGGTCTCGATTTGGTGTAAAGTCTATCCATGTCCATTGTGATGTTTTGTGTTCATTTTTGGGTCTTTATGCTTAAATTTTTTGATGGAATATATTATCACATATATTGTTTACCACATATTCATAATGTATCTATTATAAATTAAAATAAAATAGGTTGGAAGTAACTATATTATTTTAATAATTCCCATTACCTGGTTATTAACCATTTTCATTTACCATTTAGGTTTGAACAACACTAGACCATCACAACGTGGTCCATGGTTATCCTCCCCAAATGAATCACACACAATATTAAATAAATTTATTAAATAAAATTGGCGACCCAAATTTTAAGGGGATATTATGAAATCATTGGTAATAAAATATAGATGGGGAGATAATAAATTGTGAATTTTCTAGAAGCATGATGACAAAATCCATGTGAGGAAGGATTTGTAATGTGGACATAAAAGTAGTTTTGTGGTGATGTTTTATCGAATAAGACACTGTGGGGGTGATTATACAATATTTTTTAGAATTATAAAATAATGAAAAAATTAGGTCATATTAGATTATTGTTTGATAATTATTTTTTTAGTTATAATTTGGGATTTCTAAAAATTTTATTTGTAAAATTATAATTGGAATAAGATGATGTTGACATGTTAACCGTCACTAGGGATAACTAGATTCATATAAATAGAAGTATCATTAGTAGTGGTGTTCATGTATGGGAATGTAGAAGGAGGTATATCTAGACACATTATCATGTGGAGAAACCCTATTTTCACTAATCAATTGAAACATTGGAATGATTTTTCTAATATGAAATGAATATTATAGAGGATGGAGTGGAATTGGGAACTAATATTATTTTGATGATTATAATTTGAATTCATACAATAAAAATAAATCAAAATAAAGGAATCTATTATGGTTTCCTTGGTGTTTTAATTGGATATATTAGAGTCTTTGGAAGTCTGTATAAGAAGATCATTCCATATTTAATTGATAGATTAGTAGATTATTTGATGATTAGTTGTTTTTTTGGAATAATGGATGGTCATCAATGAATTTTTGAGTCATATGAAATTAGAATGGCCAAATCTTTTATTTGGATAGCTTCTATAAAATAATTTTTATGGGCCATTTGTTCACTTTTTAATATCCAAATTTTCTAGTAAGATTTTATTGGAATAGTGTTCAAGTGTAATCCATCCCAATGTTGGAAAATTTCTATATAAGGGAATGACTCCGATAAGAGTAAATTAATGTGATAACATGAGGGTTATTCATGTTGTGTGTTTGGTGTGATTCTTTTGTAATATGAGATGGTTAGAGTATTCTAAAGGAAGGTGACCCTATAACTCATCATTCTCTTTTAAAAGTTACGTAGTTGTTTCTCCTATGAAATATTAATGATGTTAAAAATATGGAATATCAATGTTTTTATTATTATTTATATTTAGGTAATGTGTTTTTTTGTATTCCCTTTTATATAAAACATATCGATTCGTTGATAAAGAAGATACTTGAATCATATTGAAGGGTGGATCAATATAGTGTCTAGGTTGACTAATATTCATAGTTCTGGGAATAATATTCTTAATGGTATTTTGGGGAACATCAGTTGAATCCATGTTCTTTTTTCTGTGTGTTGATTTCTGAAAGATAACATCCTATAAATATAGGTCATGTGATGATTATTCTCTGGTTATGATTCCTTGAATACTATTTGAGATTTATGGGAAAGGGATGCATGATGCAAGTAGCAGTTCCCTAAAATATTGTATCAGAGAACCGTGATTGTATATTTTGTTGGACGAATCTATACAAGTGTTACCAGATATTTTTGGTAGATAATTGATAGAATATTTTATCAAAATTATAAAAAAATATATTAATATAGTTTGGATAAATCATATAATATTTTTGGGTACATCTAGTAATATATATTTATAAGTCCAAAAAATACTTACATTATGATAGCATTGATAGATGTGTTTCAAGGTCTTCCATGTACTTGGGGACGTTGGTGTGTAAAATAAATAAAGTGGAGTTTTGAACACAGTTAGAAGACTATTATAAAAATACTATGGTAATTGATTGTCATATATGGTTTTCTAATGGAAAAAACCCATACCATAAAGGACTGATCCATAACTACCCCAAGCATGCCAATATAGGCTAGGCTTGAAAGCTATAATTAAAACGAACAACTAAAAGGGAAGGCCTTTCGATAATTTACCTTTTATACACCCACTAGAATATTTCTATGAATAAGTCTAGAGAAATAATAATAAAATAAGAAACATTAAGAGAAAAAATAATACATGTAAAGCATATATAAACTATTATTGAATGATAGTGCAAATTAAAAAGTAGAAATGGAAAAATTCCCACCAAACCAAAAAATTCCACATCCTGAAAAAAAATGAAATGGAAATAATAATATAGCCCTTCTCTGAATCTCCAAACACCATCCATCGTATATGGTAAAATTAAAAAGGTATCCCTATGAACCTCTATAATCACATTCTACCTTTCATTAATCTTCATAATACATAGTACATGTGGGAAAATACTATGATGTAGTGAGTATATTAAAACCCAATAGGTCTACCAGAAAGTTGAAGTGGGGTATTAAGATACAATATTATAATATACAACACATCATAAAGAAAGATAGAAAAAAAATTAATGACATAGACACACACACACACATATATATATATATATATATGCTCAACAAAATAATCTCATATAAGAGAGTATGGGTATCTCCATCTCTCATAAAAGGGACAAAAAAGTGCTAATAGTTCCAAATGTACATCACTGATTCACATAATCTCGTTTGTTTTCCCAAAGAGAAATCCAACTCAATGCATACCAATTCACAATTACTCACAGCCAGAGAGCATGATATCAGAGTTGGGGCCCATGATTTGCTATAATAGTATGGTTCCATTTAGTAGATAGAGGACATATTCCATAACTTTGAAATCAAGGGACACATATTCAATTGCTAGAGGAACCATGACTTGTTTCAGTAAGAGGGCGCCACTATGATGGTTGAGGACCCATGTCCATACTTCATAGGATAGTGACAATAAATGATCAATATAGGGCACATTACCTATACTAGTATAAGGGTTCCAATCATGTAATTGGTAGAGCATCCATACCCATCCTAACTAGAGTGCTAAACTCTAGTAGTCAAAAGGGGACCCATGACCGGCCCAATAAGTGTTTTTTCCTCAAATGGATGAACAAGGACCCATGTCCAACATGGTAGGAAGGTGCCAACATAGAATGTAGATAGACGAACCATACCATACCCATTAGGTGTGTGGAACTATAATTGTAGATATAAGACCCATTTCGTACCCAATATGATGTTTTTACTGGGATGTCTCTAATAAACCATCCCGATCACTTTCAACATCAAGAATCTCCAAAATAAGAATCACACATGGATCATATGAAATCATATAAAAAATCCTCTAAAAAAACAATTACAATTAAAATAAAAAAAACTCTAATGAAAATATACTATTAGAAAAAAACAGCATCCAAACGAAAGAGATTTGAGAGGTAGAGGGTTCCTCTGGAAGGAAGTTGGGGTAAACGACATGTATGGGGACCCAAAAGGCATATTGTCCTATTTTTATGCATGTATGGGTCATGGAAATACATAAATCACAACCATTGTAACCCTATATGATGTGTAAGGGGACTTCTGAACATTCCATATCCACTATGTGTCCTTCTCTTGGTCCTAGACATTTCTATGTATACATTCCCATGTTTATGTACTCTAATACACTCTGTGTCCTCCCACATGTGGTCCTACATGTGTGTTTCACCCTATGGTTTTTCTACTCATAGAGGGTCACAAAACATGAAACCTACACAAATGGAATGTGATTCATAATTTTTTCCAAAAACCCCAGTGATTCATCTATAGTGGTACTACACAGTGTGTGTTCATCCCAGTACATGCCATGTAGATGGGGTTTTCATAGAAATTCCTAATATTCTCCATCATTCTAGATCCATTCCCTTTGCATCAAATCTCACCTCCAATCCATTTAAAATAAAGCGAGAATCCTTCATTGATCATTTCCATGTATCCTTGGGTCATAAAATGGATTTTTGTTGATCTGTACGAGGCATGCATGATGCCTCCTTACATCATCATTCCTTCAACCGTCTAATGTCACCTCACTAGTGTTTTGGTCGTTAATAGAATCACCCACATACATCAAGTCACCCCAAACCATCCTCTATTGTAATATACATTCCTTGAAAATGAATCCTTCTTGATTTTTAGGGTTTGTTTAGGCTCGATCTCACCTGATAATGTCAAATTATAGCCTAATTTTTTAATAGTAAATAATGTGAAGATTGGGTGGGGTAAATGAACAAAAACAATATTGTAATAATAATTTTCCCTTTTTTCCAAATGAATACCATTCTGGATTCCTAGGGTGAGAAACATAAAATATAAGGGATCAATATAATAATCAATTGAAAATTTATCCAGAGGTGCCTGAAAAGGCATGATTTAACTGAGATCAAGTGACATATTTGGTAATTCTCATTAGTTTAATTAAATGGGTCTATGTATAAAAATTAATGATTCTTACCTCAAAATTGTATAATTTTTAGATTTAGAACATGATCTGTAATGAAGAAAATAAGTAACTGCACTCACCATACCATGATTCTATTAGATAACGAGTCCAATTGTCTTCTAATATTGATCCTCCAATGAGATTGTAGAAGGAATATCCCCACAATGGTTCACTGGTTTTTTGGCTAGACCTATCTATCATCTATAATGGTGAATTTATATAGGAGAATATGTATAGGTAATTTAATTAAGTAAATAAAATTAATTAATTATTCTAATTAAACACACCCTCTAATGTCATATTTATCGAAAATTTATACAGAAACTCATTTTAGGTCGCACATCGGTTAATACATTCCTTACTGATATAAACTTGGCCTCAAATTTTCAATCAAATACTCTATTTGAGTTATATTGAATTTTATTTAAGAAACCATAAATGTGTGATAGAAAATATATATAATATTTTCATAATGTTAATTGTAGTCACACTATTCATAGAAATCACACCACATCTTAGCGCCTATCTATAAAAATATCTCTACATATATTTCAATTCCATACAAGGAACAAACACATGCTCTAAATTCTTTCGCCCTTCACTATATTCATCCCCCAAAAAGAAAAAAACTAATAAAAAAGGTCAGGATGCTGAACCCACATATAGATCTCCGACTAATATGAGCTCTTCTATGTGCCCTCGTACTTTTATAAAATATTAACCAAGGGGATGGTTTATCCACCCATGGTACTCTCCTAATGATCCTTTATTTACACTTAGATATTCAAAAAAAATTCTCAATCCTCAGTGTCGAACTCACTCTTCTAAATAATGTTTGTGGGTTTGTGCATGTATCTCTTAAGTGGTGAAACATGGATGCAATCGTCAACCCACTATAAATATGGGGGATGGGTGAAATTGTTGGAAAACTCCTGAACCATCTACAAGATCATAAATAGTATGATGATCTATGGAGACAACAAGCCTCCCTAAACTAATCACTATAATCATCATCATGTAATGAATATTCATAAAATTTGGTCTCCCTTCTCAAACTCCGAGGACCAATAACATTGATCTAGGTAATATTTCTACTAGATCGTGGATGTCCTCATCCATTAGTGGATCACCTATACCTTCTCTGTTGTCACATGTATATCTCAGACCCATTAAAAGATTCATCATTGATCATTATCTAGAACAACAATGACCTACAGGTTCTCCCATACATGTTCTCAAAAGGTGTCATACTAATAGTAGATTTTTAGTCACTACTGGGTGAAAACTCTACAATGTTAAGTATTCCTCCCAGCTCTTGTAGAAGTATAACATTCTAAACCTAAAGATATCATAGAGTACATGTAGAGTGCGCTTTTTATACCCATATGTTTGGGGAGGATAGGTTATATTAAGAACATGAGCCTCTTCCCAGTTGGTGAGGACCCCTTAAGTGCATCCAGGAGACCTGAGATCAAATCCAGGTGGAGGATAATTTTTGATACTGTAGCAGTACTGTAGTAGTACTGTAGCAGGAACTATGCATAACTATATCATATAATGTACCAGGAACTGTATTGGGAACTGTTTGGCACTATTGACACTGGGAATATTCCTCTGTTTGGCCCTTCGGGCCACTAATTTGGTCCCCGGGTCCTTTATGGACTTCCAGCCACCCAGGCGTTCAGGTCAGTAAGTCCTTTGGGCCACCTCAAGGCCTTTGGGCCACCTTAGTTGTAGATGCAAACCAGACATCCTACAAAGGAATAAAATTCAGAAGGAAGAGGAGAAAGGAGATTTCACCATAACAGAAGCTAAACAGATTGCAAGAATGCGAGGGTATGGCCCCTTCTATCGGGACAAGCATGTGCATGCATGGGAAAGCCTATCCGAACAACCATTGAAGGTGGAGAGATGATTTCATGATGAAGATGCTGGGGAGGAGCAGTTCCAAGTAGTTAGTCTGGGTTGTATGATATGTTTTAAGCCTACGGGAAATGAATTCCTCTAAGGCCTAAAGGCCATGTAATACTTACCCCTACAGGACTTATAAGGGTTCCACCTCACCCCTTGAAAGGTGGATTATCATAATAAATAAAAAATTGATGGTCTTCTTTCCATTTGATAAGTTATATTATTCCTCATATAGAACCCAAATGCATCTAGAAGAAATCTCCATAATAATTAAATGAATATTAAATCATGATTGAAGACAAGAGTCAAGGGAAACCTGTGATGTTGAACGATCTCATGCACATATAACATCCCCAAACACTCTACCAAAATATACCCCTAGATATGAATGAAGTGTTATGAATTCATGAATTATTCAACTATCATCCAGATTTATTCATATAATCTATCTATCTATAGTATACCTATCACAATTAAATATATATTACATCCCATTTCCACTCTGAAATCTCAATGGGTTATGAAGAAACCTGTTGAAGCCAGGTCCTTAGCCTTCACCTATAGATAGGTGAGACACCTTGAGATGAAATCATCCTTGCTTCATTTCATAAATGCCCAAAAAATATAAAATGGATGGTCTAATTACATATTACCACACTAGGATGTACAACCAAAGGAGAAGTGTGAAACCATTTGATCACCTCCTCCCACATCATGACTAGGACCACCTCTCATCCCAAAAAATGATAGTGTGATTCACTATTTCAGAATATTCATATAAAAAATCTTATGAGGATTTTTTTTCATGTATGTCCTCACAGTCAATGTCTCACAACTACAACTCTCTCACATGATGTAGGATCAAAGGATCTAAAATCATTGACTAATGAAAAGATTCACCCTTCTAGGCATCCAGTGTGGGCTGTATGAAAGACAATTAATCAGATTTCTCCTTCACCAAATGGGCATGTGACTTCTTTCAAAGGAAATCCTCCACCATAGAGCCCTTATGAAGAGTATATAATATATATATGCCTTAGACATAAATAAATCCAATCAACTCCTCCTCCATAGGTAAAAGTATCTCCATGTGAAAACATACATAATTCTTTTATGGTGTGAGTAATAAAAAAAGATAGCTTATTTAATATAGTGGCTCCACATCCTTAGAATGAAGAATACCATTTCTATCTCTAGGCCAAGAGTCGTGTAGTTCTAATTAAGGGGTCTAAGAAATCCTCGACCCATATGTTATAAATTCATGTCTCTACAAAAATATGTTGTCGAGGCCATCTATGGAGGCATTGAAAAAAACATTGTACCCCATGTTGTCCTTGGATAATCTCAAAATAGGAAAAACCATCAACCTTATCCTAAACTCATTGAAGAACCTCTAATAGTAATCAAGCTAGAAAAATGGATTCCCTTCTCACTTCTGATCAGTCAAAGGGGATATAATCTTAGATAAGTATTCCAAAAACTCATGTAGTTACCCTCCAATCCATGGAATCTCTACACCTTTGACATTCTAATGGGTAAAATCCATGCAATAACTACATCAACATTTTCTTATTCAATTACTAATACATGCTTACAATCGCTAGAATGTGAACATTATTGATCCATAACTATAACATTGAGATATTTCTATAAAGATGGTTCTCCGGAAGAAAGTCTAGGACCATCGAGATATTCTCTACATGGTCCACCTCTAATGTAAAGAATATGAGTTTGTAATTAATTAATAAAAAAATCAGTCCATTATTAGATTTAATACTAGGTTCATAAAATAAGTAAACATAGTGGGGGAATTTTTTCCTCTTAAAAAGAATCCATTGTAACTCTTAATGATCATTTTAACATTGGAATGTAGGGTTAAGAATATTAGCTTTATGAACATTAATATAGTGGTAGCTGGACCAGAGATCAACCATTTATAATAGTATCACACCATGAAAAAATTCAATGAGTTCATCAATTCTAGGGAAGGGGTAATTGTTCTTTATCTTTTTTAGGTACAGGTGATGATAATCCACACAGTTTCATAAATTATTATCCAAAATTTGATTGAAAAACACTAGTGAATCCTAAGGGACACACTAGGTCTGATAAGAAACATCATTCCAAGGTTCTCCAATTATATATGTAGCTCTCAGATCTTACTAGGGTGAATCCAATATGCCTCAGACTATATTTCTATGGCGCAATGGTGATATTCGATGATAATATCCATATTCATCCTTATAGGTAGTCCCAAGACTTCCATGGGGAAGATGTAAATAAAATACTCCACAGAAGAAGGAATCTAGATAGGTATAGTGCCTACTATACCCATGTATATACTCTACATCTAATCGGTAATCAGATAAAGCCTCTTATTATCAAAACCCACTCGATTGACCATGATATCTCCATAAATGAAAAATGAGAATATTGTCTCATTAGTAAGAAAGAATATGGATCATCTGCAGTGAAAGTAAATCATGTCTCAGTTCTTAGAAAACAAATACACACTCATGAAGATATCATTGGGTGCCATTATGGTGACAAAACGGTCACATGAGAATCAATCTACACCATGCAATAGATTACATTACCAAAAGATTAAGCACATAGAATAATTGTTCCCCACAAGAGCCTCAAGACAAATCTTTTGGGAAAAAATCTCAACCCGGAGCTCAATATCTCACCATATAAATAAAAATAGGAAATAATGACTAAAAAATATGTCTAATAATACAAATGTAATATTAGAATAAACACATGTTGTGTTCTTCATGGTGATGGATTCCATAACCCGTAGCTATCTGCAAACTCGACCACTATCTTCCTGAGCTTGACATGGGCCACATAGTGGTCATGGTGGGATGATCTCATAGAATCATCCACTTACCATATGTCGTACTCATGGAACTAAACATTCTCAACATCTTCCTCTTCGTCCTTGGAGGCCTCCATGACCTCTCCTTAGAGATCCATCATCATGGTGCTACCTCTATCATGGTTTTCCATCCACAATGTACCTACTCTCCTCAGAATGTTGGTTTAAGAAATAATGGGTAATGTTACCATTTCCATTATAGTAAAATCACCATCCCTCTCTAGGATTCAATAGAAATATGTGTTTTCCCGAGCCACATGACCAAGGATGATCCTATGAATATCTCATGCACTGAGATCTGATCAAAGAACGCCTACTAGCTGGTAAATTTTTTTATGAAATAGTGAAACCTCTTTCTAATCTAGTTGAATGGGATCATTATGGTATGAATATCTTTATTACCCATACCCACCACAACACCCTAGAATATTTTAGAATGTACAAGGGAACTAAAATTTTATATATATCACTGTAGTGACCCCAATTAAACATCCATGGATAGATGTATCCATCATAAATCATGTCAAGGGATTACTATGTAAGGTTTCCAATCCTTATAGAATACTCATCATATATCATCCCACCCTAATGTAGCTCTAGAATCTCATGAATCTAAACTGAGATGAATTATGAGAGTAAGTAATCCTCATGGAACATTCATTTGAATTCATTCCATGAGACTGAATACTTACCATGAATATGTGTAACTGTACTCCTCTAGAAGATTGGTGCTACACAGATTTGGAGACATTCCTAGGAAACCACCTGATCAATCGGTGTCTGGAGAAGCCTAAATTAAAATATCAGTGACTCTAGAAAATCCTACACTACTTGGGGATATTGAATTCCATAGAACCATAATGGGGTATGGATTATGAACTCACATTGTGTAGTAACCATACACGCATAATAATATTTATCTTATGGAATGATATATTACTCGATAGGTTAGGGTGAAACTAAAAAGATGCATCATCATTAGTCGATATGGGACTCATTCATGACCGAAAAGGAGTGTTCCTCTCTAATGGTCTAACAAGGACCCATGAAATTATTTATAGGATAATTCCACAAAGATTTATGATAGACGACCCATGAAATACCCCACTGGAGGGTGCCACTCTGATTTCTCTACTGAGCCCGCCCAATCCCTTTTATCCTTGAGCATCACCTCAATAAACATCACCCATGGAACTTATTGTGTCATATCTCAAAAGACAACAACCATTATCCCCTTTTGTTATATTCCATCAGAAAACATATTATAATATAATCATGTCCCACAATAAATTTTAAAATGAATGAGATATGAGTGGTAGAATATTCCTTTAGAAAAATGTGGTGGTTCATCATATTTAATGGGTCCCACATGGTGTGTGGTCCCAATGTGCTACATGGAATAATCCCCACCGATAGACAGATCACTATCCATGTGACCCTATATAGTTTTCAAGGGGACTACATGGAATTTATCTACCACCCTAGGTCCTTCCCATGCTTCTATCCATTTCTATGTATATATGCATATGTCCATGTACTCCGGAAGATGATATGTCCTCCCACACAACATCCTACACATGTGCTCTTCCACATGACCCACCTACCATGAGAGGGTTACATGGCATGAGACATAATCTCCTAGTTTTTCATCAATTATATTTTACAAAACACCGTTCGCATTGCGATAGGGGTACTACATGGTGTGTGTTCATCACTGTACACACTATGTAGTATGTGTTTTCATGGAAATTCAATATTCTATTCATAATTCCACATCCATGCTTTCCACATTATATATCACCTCCAATATACACAAAATCAAATGGTAATCCTATTTTGTCATTTCCAGCCATCTGGTGGCCAAAAAATATATTTCTGTTGATTCATATGATGCTTTCACTAGGCCACCTCACCGTCCATGCCTTCGTCTGACTCCTATCAGTTGACCATATTTCCTGTCCTCAGTGGACTCACATGCACTTATCAAATCATCCCAAACCATTATATTATCATAAATAAATTTGTTTTACATGAATCCATCATGAATATGATGGTTCAATCGTACTTTTTCCCACCATGTAATGTCGATCCATGACCTATTTTTCAGATGGAGAAGAACACAATGATCAAATGAGGGAAGCACCAAAACAAAGGAACAAAAATTGTTGGCCATGATTTCACGGAAAAAGAATAAAAATTTTGTTCCCAGGGTAGGAAACATGTCATATGAAATATTACATTAATAATTAATTTAAAAATACTAAATATGTAAATAAAAAATGCCCGATTTTTACATAAATCAATATAAGGATTTGATCATGCTCAATTTCTTAATCAATCGATGTATAATATAAATATTTATGAGTCCTAAATCATTATTGGATTTTTAATTGATAAATAAAACACTCAACAACGATTAAGAGAACTCATTTTATTCTCTTCACCTAAGTTCACTTGGATCTAGAGTCTCATTGTTGTTTGACCTCGATCAACCAATGAGATGGTAGAACAAATATTCTCCAAACAGTCCTAGTGTTATGTGAATTTTTGTTGAGATCATTCATAACAGTAAATTTATAGTGGATTATATATCTAGATAAATTGATATCATTATTAGAAATAATTATTTGTTTTAATTAAAATCACCCTTCAATGATAGTTTTTTTGATCTTCTTGCACTGTCCAATTATTGGTCAGGCCTAAGGTAAACCTCACATTCTGATTTGAACCATGCTCTTAGATTTTCAATCCATTAACTCGTATTATGTTTAAAACGTATTATATAATAATAAATGTGCATGTAATAAAAAATATATTTAATATTTATATAAAATATATTTTTGGCACACCGAGCCTTAGAATGGAACATTGTCTTAGCATTTGGCTCTAAATATATTTATAAAAATATTTAGTTGTATTATAAGGGAAAAAAATGGACATTATATATAATTTAGTCATATATCCTTGTTTTTTATGCATAGTTTTGTAATTTATATATTATGGATTGATACATACAAATTTAATCTTCCTCATTCACACCATAAATAAAAAAAATAACTTTTATGTGGGTAACCTATAGTGTTACCAATATATACTTAGTAAGATACATGAACTTGTTCTAAATATTTCTGAGAGTCCCATTTTTAAATAATTATCCAAAAGTGGTACAGATGATCTTGACCTCCCATCCTATTAGTTCGATTCACTATCGAGTTTTCATTAGTAAAACAATGTGACATACTTACATTGGAAGGAAAGAAAATTTAATTACAATAATCCAAATGTAGAAAAAATGTGATTAGAAATAGTTATATAAAAAAATAATTATTATAATGTATTATTATGATAATTATAGTGTGTTAATCACATTTATAATTTTTAATTAAATAGTCAATATGATTTCATATATCTCAGCAATCAACCTTATAGTCACAAGTAGTTCCTTATGTGTTTTCCAATTTTTACATTTGAATATTCAAAATGACTCATGCGATGTTTTCCATTTCCATCATTATCTCCAATAATATCGTTTCCATAATATAAATTTCTACAACATTCAATACATATTTATAAATATTCTACATAATAACAATCTAACTTAATGACTACAAATACAATCCATACTTGGGAAATTCAATTAATATATATTTTAGTGTCATGTTTCAGGGATATCTATCATAATGTTTGTGGCCATATTATAGGGACCATTCATGAGAAGTGAACATGATTTTAAATGAATTTGGAGACTCTAGGTGGATATCATTATTGTTAGTGTAGATGGATACAATTTACTATTACATTCATGAACAAGAACCATGGATAAAAAATTTCTTATTTGTTAAGAATTAATTTTTTCATCACGGGGAAGGAGTTTATGAAGTTTAATAAAATGTAAAAACTATCTCCATAGATTTAATCATTTCTAGGAATTAATATTGATTGTTGGAAACATTTTTGGAAAAATTACTTTTTTAGACATGATAGATGAAACTAAGGAATTATATTACCTTTTTTATGCATAAAACATATCATTAATGAGGAGTACCCATGAAGGGATAATGAAAAGACACATTATTAAAAATCCTTACTATAAATTGTTTTTAAAAAGTAACATTTATGATATTTAGATTTTTAAAACCATCATGAATTTCCCTCCTAATAAATTCCATTTGATATAAATTTTATGAATATCATGTCACATTCTTACCTAAATGATTCAATTCATAAATCACAGTTATGAGACTATATTCCTCTTTATGAATTTCAAATGTAGTTTCTTACTATGAATTTCATTATATACTTATTTATGTGGTTCATTTTGAGAATACACCTCTAAAGGGATGTTATCAATTATATTTATTATAAATATCTAGGGTTTATATATAGTTAAATGTTCTATATTGATGAATTTTAAACATTGGTGTAATTTTCCCCATAAAAAATAAATATTTATTTTGATATTTATTTAATTTTAATGGTCACTTTTTCCTCATATATAAATGATTTACTATATAATTTAAATTATATAAAATAAAAATAAATATATTTTATTTATAGTAATGATGGTTCTTATGATGTTTAAAAACTTTAATAATTGTTTAAATGTAAATGATCACTTCTACCCCTATTAGTATAGGACCACAACATAATAGGGGAACATAGACATGCCAAAATTCTAAAAACTAGTCTTTCTAGATAATAGAAAATAACAATTACATGATGTTGTTATTTAATATTTATATATATATATATATTGATTATAAATATATTTCACTAGTCTTACACAAATAAAATAATCAAATAGTTTTTTTGGAAAAATATATTTACCTTTTTAAATATTTTTTCCTTCACAAATTTTTTTTGTATATTAAAATATTCTATCTATATTCTCTAATTTGAATTAATTATATGAATCCTCATTTCATATTTTCCAAAAAAAATATTCTCACAAAATATATTATATCCATTCTTATATGGTTACTACTTAGTGGGAATTCACAATAGGTGACATTGGAAATATCATGTTATATTATATTAGACATCAACCTTGGGTACACACATATACCATAGAATTGTTCCTTTAAAATCACCATAATTAAGATTCATTTATAGTATGTTGATTAGGATTATTAGCTGATATGTCGATCTTTACACAATGTAATAACTTACAAAAAGTATAATTTATCACCCCATTATGTATTAAGAGGAAAAAAATTTAATTTCCCATAAATTCATGATTGTGGTAGTATCTAATTTATCTTTACTCATATAGAATATAACAATGAATTTCATAGTCAACCCTCCCAATACATAATATGTTGTGCATGATTACTTGTAAATATACCATCTTTCAATTAATAAATGATATAATAAATTTATTGAAAAATATGATCTATACCAAAGTGTAATACATGAAATTTATTAGTATTTGGATGACTATATTTGAGAATAAAAATTATAGTATGGAGCTCATTTAATGGGACATCATGAGTATATAGTGTAGAGAGATGAACACATTAAATATTCTACATTGGAAGGGTATTATTAGAGTCTTGGTTGTTTATATTATTGGTAGGGTCCTCATCATTGGTTATATTTAAAAGTGAACCATTTTTCACACAAGATACCACTAATAATGAATCATGGACCCCACCAATAGTTTTTATGTTGTTAATGAAATTACAAGAGGTAAATAATAAAAAATATGACATGAATACTGATATCAAATTCAATATAATGGTTCCCTTGTTTTTTTTGACATGGATAAATATATTATCGATGACACATAAGGGTTCCTGATCCACCATAAATTTCATTTCATAGATAATGATTTTCTAATAATTTTAGAAAACTAGAATGAGGAATGGGCTTGGTGTTTTATCTCTGATGTGGAAATGATGGTTCATTTGGTATGGTTATTATCACTTTGAATAAGTAAAAATAATATGATTTGTGTGATTCAAAGAATTGGATGTAAATGAAAAAATTTATTATATTATTATAGCTAGTTCATTTAAAATATGTCAAAATTGATGTTCAGACTAGGGAAAGGATATACATGTTTTTTATGATCACATATAAAGATGAATAAATGATACAATATTATAGTGTCATTTTATTTTATCTAGTGCATGATTTTTTTCAATTATAACCTATATAAATTTTAGAACTATAAGGCCATTCCATGATTATTTTTTAAGTAGTTACATCAAAGATAAAAATGTATAATCCTCATATGAAAATACCATCATAAGAAATTTGTGGTTTTGGGATTAAATCTAATTCATTTTTCTGACAACATATATTAAATTTATAATCAAATTCATATTTAATGGAAACTCTTAGTGTTTTTATGAGAAATCATACAATATAGAATTATGAGGTGGATTTCTCATAGTAATGATCAATAAATAATTTATATGAAAAAATTATACACTATTCAAGTTCACACAAAAAATTATATGCCATTTAATATAGATTAATTCACCCACTGATACTTTTTAGATAGTGAAATTTAGTATCATGGTATGATATCTATGAATTCTAAGGATTCATCGGACCCAAAACAACTCGATAAAACTTTCATTGGTAATATTAATAGTTTATATCTAATAATATAATTTCATAATAGGATATAGTCATAAAATAGGAAAATGTAAAATTAGTCGGTATTCATAGTTAAGGGCTCCAATATTTTTTTTATATAATAATAGTAATCTGAAAACAATATCCTCAATAACATAAATGGGAATTGCACCATGTTTATCCTATATGAAATGAAAATATAAAATTATTCAGTTTTTAGAGGTTATTTGATACATAGAAATTAGGATTAAGATCCTCATTATTCTATATGATGGGTGATACATCCATCACAGAAGTTGGATGTGCCATCTCCCTCAATATGGGTTACATTTTAAGAGATTTGGTTTATCTATGACTACAAACGAATTAGGCTGATAAAAAAGGAACTATAAATCTATTTAAACCTATATTTAATTTCTGATATAATTTTTATGATATTTTTAATAATACAGTGTTGAATGTCATCGAAATAATTGTCATTGATACTATTAAAAAGATGGAAGTCATGATGTATTTTATAGGTGGCATCCACACAATTACAATTTAGTGTGGAAAATCAGGGAGCATGGGATACATGATTCATAGGGAGAAGAGGAAGATAAATATGGTTTTATAGAAGAGTAATAAAGAAATGAATAATATTATTTATGACCCCAATATGAAATCCCTATAGAAGAAATGTTTTATTTTAGAATACATTATTTTTTGTATAAATTTTAACACTTCAACATTATTTTTCATGGAATAATAGTCCAAAACCACCCACTGCCTCTCAATATTAATTGAACAATTCAACACTAATATATATTGTAGATGAAACATCCATTGTTAATAGAGTGAAACTTGATTAGTTAGTTTCCAACCAATCATGATCTTTCAATGATGTTACCCTAGACAACTAGAATGTGGGACACTATTATATGAGATTCATTTCTATTATTTTGATGGGGTTCTATTAAACAATTTTTATTTGATTCATATAGTTTTCAAAAAATTATTATTTATAGTTTATATTAAAAACTTGAATGTGAGTAAAATTTCATTTGAAAATAAATTTATAAAATTTAGAGGCCAAGACATCAAATTTATAATAATGTTCCTTAGTAAATGTCATCTAATTATGATATGTAGATTCTAGTAGTCAAATAATATACATGTATAAATTATATAAATACCCCATTTATTTGGATGAAGGATACCATATTTAAACATGAATTTATATTTTATTAGTTGTAACATCCCAATCTTGTGGGTAAAACCGTAAAAGATCCAATGGAGATCCTTTAATTATTGGGGTGAAACTCTGGATGTAAAGCTTACTAAAGATGTTCTAGTGAAAAAATATCATACTGATTGAATTGTTGAAAATGATTTAATAACATTTACATATTTCTGGAAATTTTGTTTCCCACATAACATTAAGGTAATTAACAAATTTACATTGATGTGGGATAATTTCATAATTATCTCGTAGGTGTATTGAACACATCACCTTTCTAATAGAGAGGGACCTGGCGATTTACAATACCAAAAAATAAGGATTTATTATTTTTAATAATAACTACATTATATGATTTTTCGCTTTATATTTTTTATTAATTATTTATTAAATTAAATTATTCTATTCCAATATATAAAGGTGAAGTATACCAAGGATATAGAGTTGTCGAAGTCTGTATACACACTCGGTGTATTGGAAAGTTTCATCAATTTCTCTATAAAATGTGCCCATCATTGATCATGTCTTATAAAGGATACTTTCATAGATGTTCAACTCATTCTTCCATGATAAGTTTAATTACAGGATGGTTATGGCGGGTGAAATTGTCTATATTGTGAGTGGATATGAGTTTCAAAAACAATAATTGTTTACTGATTATTTGATTACATACCTAAATATTATTTAATAATCACATATTGTAATTAAATTAATGTCTATAGACAAGATGAAAAATATATTTAGTTATATTGTGTAATATTTTATCACTTTTAAATAGTCTTATAGTTAGGTATTGGATATCAGTAATTAATATTATTCATATCTATGTGATATTTCCTATTGAAAAGACTAATTTGGACCCATATGTTATTTCATTATATCTGGAGATGCAAGAGTCAATTTCAAAAATATTAATAAACCATATCATCAAAACTATATCAAGTTATATCAATGGAAATATTATTCATATCCATATGGTATTTATCACAAAATGGTTCAGTGGTTTTTATGATCACGGTATATCTGCAATAGCCAGAGAAATCACTGGTGAGTATGGTGGATAGAGATTTTATAATCAAATATGGTGAAAAATTTCTGGGGACAATTTTATCATGTTCCTTTTATCATATATGTAGTATTGTAATATAATATATGATAGTTAGGTTTGAAACTAATCTATTTTTACTACTAAGATGGACATTAAGAATGTGGTTCTCTAATAATTGTATGTGGAAGTGTCCAAAATATATGTGGTGCTATAACAAGATAATGGCACTCAAAAGGATTGATATTATATAGTTATTTGAGGATAATATTTTTCTACATCTTGGAAGTTGAACGGACTCACTTAATGATAAAATAGTAATTTTCGAAGGCATCAAATCTATTATTTTCCTTTAAAAAATATCCAATTGAATATATTTAATCATATAATTATAGTTTATTTTAACATCATTGTAGGAACATTTTCCCCAATAATCAGGAGTACATATCTACCTTATTTTATTGGCATAAGAAACATGAAATCACATCCCAATGTACAGAACAATTGTGTATTCGTGGTAAACTAGATAAAAACAATAAATTATTATAACAATTGGAAACATAAAATTTAGAAAGTATTTTATTTAAGAACACCATTATTATTCATATTTTATATATTAATATAAATTCAAAAACACCTCTTAGTTTCATGGGGAAAATAAAATATAAGAATGGGGTGATCTCAAAAGATCAATAATGGTTGGAATACAATATAAGATATAAATAAAAATGCAGAATCAATATGGAATTTTAAATAACTAAAACACAGTCTTCCTAATATATTACTTGAGCATAATATGGAATGAATAAATAATGATAGAATAATTCCATATATATAAATACATGATCGTGATAAATTAAATATGGTTATTATAACTAATAAAATAACCACATAGAATATCAATATCTAAATTCTTTATGATGGAATTCATTATTTTGAACATCAAAAAAACACAGGTGATGATTTTTGATTAGGTATAAAAATAAATAGGTAAGGCCTCATCCAAAACAAAATATAGTTTGTCTCATTAGACCAACTGATGCATCAAGGGGTTATAGTGATCCCTTATCATCATTTAACAAGTCCAATTATTTCATCATATAAAAGTAGTTAAATATAATAAACATAAACATTAATATTTGAAAACTAACATAATAAATGTTAATTCGTATCCCAATCAATAAACATAGTCATAAACTATATAGAGTGAAATGCTAAATGGTAATAAAATTGTACAAAACCTTTAAAATTGATCAAAAACCAAAAAAAAAACTAATTAATATATTATAAATAAAACATATCCTCTATATATCATCATTAAAATACATGTATTATGACATAGATAAATAGAAATACCATGAAAGGCTCTTTAAAAACATTTGACATAAATAAATAAGATCACATTTAAAAGTACTTTTTTAAAAAAATGTACATAAAAATATTTATAACTAATTTTAATTGGAAATAAACAATAATAAGTTATAAAATAATCATTAAAACATTTATTGGTCATGACATTAGAAATTTTTGTTTCATGTCATACAAGTTAAAACAATATTTCCTTCCACAATTTCGGTCAACGAAAAGAGGGAATTGTTTTTAAAATGACCTAATGATTCATTTAAAAAAAATTAAAAAATTTAAAAATGGGTAGAATATTATTTCATAAATAATTTATAAATGTATAAAATCATTTTGAAACCATTTTTAGAAAACATGAATTTTGATGAAAAGGGATTTCTAACAAAAAAGATTAATAAAATTATTTTTTTAATAAACATTTTCCAAATAATTTTTAGTACCCAGAGTGTAAAAAATGATTCAATATATTAAAAACATCATAAATAACCATATGTAAAAAAATATATTTATTTTAAGGTTGTAATATCAAATAATTCACCCATGGGAGACATAGACCTAAACAATCCTGCATAATTATATGATTATGAAATGAAACCTAACTACATTGTTTACTACTGAATTGTAATCCCCATAAAATAAATGATATAAAATAAAATTATAAATAGTCAAAAGAAAAAAATCATTATATACGATAACAAAGGTTCAGTATATATAACATAAAAAATAAATAAGTAGTGATTGTGTCATATGTCCCTCATAAGTAAAAATGAGAAGAGAAAACCTTACCACATGTTTTAGATTCTTATTATATGTTTGAAACACAATTATAATAAATATAGGCTTATTAAAATTCCATTATTGAACCATAATAATATATATCATACCATATATTATTTTCTTATGCTATTTTTCCACTTTTTTATCAACAAATCTATGTTAAAATAATGTTTTAGGTGATAATTACTTCTTTTTCCATGTATGTTTTGGATTTATACTTTTGATAATTTTAATTTTAAAATTGTTAAATCATATCCAATTTCACATACATGGCTTTTTTTAAATTTAAATTCCATTTAATTTATATTTATTCTTTTTTGGGGGGTTTCTCAAGCTTTTATGGAGGAATGGGTGAGTTTTCATGAAATGGGCCAAACTGTTAGCTCAATTCCAGATTTAAAAATAAATTTTCATTCCATTATAAATCCTTCATTTTTCAAAAAATTTCATCTTTTCTACTTTCGAATTATCATACCCTGACCGATTAACACCACCATATTAATTTGGACCATTTAGGAATCTATAATCACGGTGAATATGGGTTTTTATTTAAGGGATTGGGCCTGCCCAAAATCCCATTTTCTACATTAAAAATAAAATTTAATTATTTAATATCTCATTCAATATATACGTTTTTTCAGTGATTCCAACTCTCAACCAAGACAACCTAACTTCAGTGCTCCCCCATTCTCTCCTCCCACAATTTGGAGCTCAATAGAATAGAGAAATGGGTCGAAACTTCTATGGATTTCAGGAATCACCCAGATTTGGAGAGGTAAATTTATTCTTTCATAACAACTTCTATTTTTACTATTTTTAACAAATTAATATTCCTACATGATCTATTTTCCCTTGTTGAAACCACCCTTTAATGGTTTGATGTTTTCAAATTCAGATACTAGTGGATTTTGGGTCGTTTTATTCATGATTGTTTTGATTAAGTGTTTCTCTCTTCAATTTTATCCATCTCCTTAGGGTTTCCTCCCACTTTCATTATGTTGATAATTTTCCAGAAGTTAGGGTTCGAACCTATGGTTTTATTTGGTGTCTTTTCTGTAAAATATTTTGGTCTAGGGATGGATTTATCTTCTTTGTGATGCGGTGGTGGTGCAGTTGATGTTTCTCACTAAGTTTTGAGGGATTCGACACTTTCGGTAGGTGGTTCCATGTGTAAACAATTATTGATGAGTTAACAAAATTTATTTACTCAATTTTCATATTTCTCATATGTTGGGTGTGGTGCGAAAACTGATTATGATTGATTTGGTTATGTGTTAAATTTTGTAGTTGAATTTTAACTTGAAATTGTGTGTTTTCATTTGTCACTCATGCGGTATTATTTGGGTGTATTTTATAACATATGTAATTGGTTTACTAAATCTTGTTTTGACTTAAAATTATGGTTTTGTAATGTATTAGTGTCATGTGGGCCTAAAAAGTTGGTTTTTGAATAGGTTTTATGTGTAAAACATTGTTATACTTCTTGAGAGCATTTTATTAAAATGTGTGTTTTCATTTGGATATTTTGCAGTTTTATTCAAGGTGACTTTATACAACTTGAAAGTGGTTTTATAAATGTCTCTTGGGCTTAAACTTCTGTTTTGAATAATAATTGGTACGGTTTTTGGTCTAAAATGGGGGTTTTGAAATGGGTTTTGTGTGTAAGACATATTTTTACTACTTGGGTTCTTTTAATGAAAATTGTAATTGTTTTAGTTGGTTAAAAAAAGTGGGAAAAGGGTGAATATGTACTGTTTGGTATGTGTGTTCACTTATTAAGGTTTTTTTAAAGGTGATGTGATGTTTTAATATTTAAAACATTTTTAGAATGTTTTGTAAATTTCTGAAATGTTTTATTAAATTGTGGTGTTGGAGCGAAACATGTTTGTGGGATGTTTCATGTAAGTTTGATGATGAAATGATTTTGAAGGTAAAAAGGGTATTATGTAACAAGTGAGTGGGTTGTTATGAGAGTTTTACTATATTGGAATAGTTTGATAAAATTGTTTAATGGATTTGTGGAAGTGTTAACGAAATTTGACAAGTGTTGTGGGCTATTTTGGTGTGTGTCGGACTTCAAAATCAATTTGAATGAAAAGATGACTTCTGTAACTTGTGTTGTATACATGGGGGATGATTGGTGAATTTATGATATGGAAATGATATTTTCAGGTGAAAGGGTATTCATTGACTTGTTGATCTTGTTTGAGCACAAATGGAAAACCCAGGTATCTAGGTGGGTGGATGTGTACTAGTATGCTAGTGAATCCTTGGGGTTTGGACTCAGTTTCACTTATCATGATTAATGATTAAAACTCTAACTATACTATTATGATGATGATTTGTGTCTTCTAGGTTATGGGTATGTTCCCTACTAGTTTTTCATTCATGAGAACATATATTTCGGATAGTTACTCTCACCGAGATACGAGGTACCTGGGACCCATAGCTTAATAGTGCCTAGGGGTTATTTCTCATTTCTTGTGCTCACTAAATATTTTGTGCATAACGTAGAAATATGGTATGAGTGGATGGAGAATTCAGTAGCATTGTTATTTATTTTAAAAGTTTTTATTATTTAAATTTTCCCTCCTGAAAACTATTTTCATTTAATTTTTCATCTTTTAGAAATTATAACTAGAATTTCATGTATTTTGAAAACATTCATGCTTTTCATAATTAAATGTTTATCACATAGAATCTATTAGTGGTGGTATCCTATTTGTCTTTGTATCACAGCCTACATAAAACCTTGGGTGTAAGTTGACTTCATTATTTTTTTTGTCACAGGTTGGGTACAGTTTTTAGTTCCAGTGGTTCGGGTTTCAAGCTGGTCCTTGGTGGTGATGACTTATGGAGATGGCTTGAGGGAGGTTCCCCATTCTATGAGGGTTCTTGGTCTGTTACTATTTGGTTTTGTACCTTTGGTATAGTTTTGTTTAGTTGTTTTAAAATAAGTAATTCAGTTCTGATTTTCGTAAAAGAATGTTTGGTTTGAAAAATTAAGATTCAATTTATTGGATTCTATTTTTTTTAATGTTTATAAACTCATGTAAATCGTTTCCAATTATCATTTTATGATACCTGGGCACTTTTTCCAGCCTGTGGGGATCAGGAATGCCCTTTGTGCCTTGTCACAGGTTGGGTTTGGAACTGGTTTTGGTAGTGACCAGATTCGGTTTGTGACAAAATGGTACCAAAGGAGGTTCAGGTTAACTCTTTGGGTCATGTTGTTTGTGGAAGAGTTCAGATAGTCTGGAGTTAGGATTTTTGGGACGTGGAATTCCAGTTAAGGGTAGTGTTCCTGATCACCACACCTCATTATGGGATTCAAGTTTCCTGGAGGATCCAGGATTTATCTATGTCCTTTGGTTTTCATGGTTTATGATGATTAGGGGAAATGAAAAGAGATTTGGGTTAATGGTCTTAGTGAGATCGCAGGTCTTGGAAAGACATTTGGAGCCTAGAATATTCCCTAGAACACTATCAGTTACAGTGAAGTGGCTGGAATATTGCTGCAAACCATATGTACAAGTCACCCACCGAAACTAGTTTCCTCTCGCATTGTTTTGTGCTTTAGTTTTGAAAACATTGAGCTTTGGTTTTAAGAAGCGTAATGTTTTTGTGAAATGATTTTCAAATAAAGAATGAAGGTTTGATTTATGAAATGATGGAACTAAATTTTCAGATTTTTTTTGAAATGGAAAATGGTGTGCTTACACCTCTTTTGAATGTAATATCTATATTGAAGTTGGTTTTGAAATGTGTTTCCAATAGATTTTTCTAAACAATCAAAGGCTGTTTTAATGGGATGATATTTTTTTGAATTTGATGTGAATATCTTGAAAGTGAGTTATTTTATAAAAGGTTGTGTCTTTCTGAATGGTTTTGTAAGAAGTGAATTGGGATACTAATCTTGTGGTTAGTAGTTTTTAGAAAATGGATGTGTTGGTTGACTGTTATAGTTTTGAAATATGGAAAGATTTTTTTGTTTTAACCTTTGGTATTTCCGTGAGAAGAAAAATACATGGGGTTATATGGGATGATGGATGGATGACGGAACGACTGGATGAGTGATGGGATGGATATTCAGAGGGTTCCTGGTGAAGCATAAAAACGTGCATGTTTAAGTCCCATGTGGTACCATTAGTGGATACACTAACCGCTGAACCATTGGTTTGGAAGAAATATTTTTAAAGAAAAACATGATGTCTTGATAAATTGTTTGGAATGGCTTATATTATGTTTTTTTTGGAAATTTTTTTGTTGTGGGATGTTTTGAGTCCAAGAACCCCACTTTTTTGAACTATATTTTGGGTTTTTGTTTGGTCGGTAAGTTGGGTAGAAGGACAGGATAGTAGTCTCCAAGGTGATATGTTTTGGGACACCTTTATGGTGGTTCCCTTCATATGTTTGGATCTGGTTTTTGGATGGTTTTGATCAATGGAACTACTTGTTTCGGTCCTTGGGTTCACTCATTGGATAAGGTATGCCCCCATTAAGGGTTAATGAATAACTGAAGTGCAACCCGGAATTTTTGGCCATTTGAAAATCCTCCAATTGATCAATATAAAGAATCACTTATCGATCTTTATTGATTGAGTCTACATTAATTCCTTTCTTGGATTTTTAGATCCTCTTTTAGGGGTAGAGTGATCATGGAAGGTTGAAAGATACCATAGATTATTAATTTTCTTGATTTTCCGAAGTTGGAAGTGGTCTGGGGTTGTTATCATGGATGATTATCTAAATTGTTTCTAAGAGGTCCTCTCGGTCCTTTATAGTCTCTTAGAAGAAGGATTTCATGTTAAACTACCAGTGTGGGAAATCTGGTCATGAGAGGATATTGTGGCCACTTTCTAGAAATATGTGTTTTTTTGGGATGTTGTATAAGGTCCCTCTTCATGAATTCTTTATATCAGTCACAATGGTCATGTTCGATGACGACTTATGATGTCATGTGCTCGATTGATTGTAAAGGTGAATGTTGTGCAATCCTCTGAGAGTCTCTATTATGTTGGGAGAATGTATCCCTTAGAAAAACATAAAAATTTTCCATTTTAGAGGAAGGTGATTATAGGTGTTCTTTACTTCTATTGTTTCTCACCTGAAGAAACAAGGTTTGAGGTGTGTTCATCTTATAATCCCTTGTTTTAGTGAAATATAAGGTTAGGGTAAAGTGAGTTTGGAATGTGTTATGTCTTGGGAATCTTATATGGGAGTCTGGTGTAGCGGTTGGTTACAACGAAGGGATATTTATCCTTCATGGGGTTTCCAAAGACTAAATATGTGTCCAGAGATTCTTCAATCATTGATCTCCAGCCATAGCTTTCGGAGAGAAGCTGACTTATAGTCAGGGGAAATCCTAGTTTCATTTAAACCCTTGTACAAAGTCATATCCTTAGTCAGTATGATGGGAATAGATCAAACCTATGGTGTCTTCATGGTTGAGCAGATAATTTGTGCACGATTAGCAGTGGTCGTGTGCTAATAATATATGTAAAAAAAGAGTGATCTCCACAGTTAGTGAACAGTTTTCCAAACTATGTGGACTAACCCTGCGCCCTTCCCAAATCTTTAATTTTTGTTGGGTCTCTCTGTGTCGGCCCATGCTGCTTGATTAAGATGTTTGGTTCATATTTTGGGGAGACCCACTATGATTCTCATGTATGTTCCTTGTTAAACATTTAAGGGAATTCTACCCTTTTTACCAAGGAGTCCGTTCATGCCTCCCACTGTTAGTGTCCTAATTCTGTCTCCGAAAAATATTGGTTGTCTCTTATGGTGGGGAGCCTATTTTTGTTCCCCTATACCAGTAACATAGACTTATCCATGGTATTGTCTGGGTTATAGGTAGTCTCATTCGAAGATATCAATCTACCTACATATTCCTTGGGTAATCATTGAGATTGGAGAGTGCCCAATGGTTTAGTTATAGAAAGGTATGTGTAACCTTGTTCGATGTTGTTGTTCATTTGGGTGAATTGATTGAGTCTTTTTTGGATAAAGTTTTAAGAGTTTTATTTTGGGATAATGTATGAATGTGATTGACCATTTCAGGAAAGTGTTGTATGTTTTGGTTGTGAGTGTAATAATTCATTAATCGATCACTGGAGGTGTTTTGGCCTTTGGGGGTGAAACCTGGAAAGGGAGTACCACTTTGTTTCTCAGATGGATTTGGTTGTTACTTTGGCCATGATGTGACTTTCTGAGGTGAATAGTTTTCGTGGTGGAGAAAATTATCACCTAAATGACATATTTTAAAGTTAAAATCCATTTAACATCCATTCATACTTTGTTTTGGGGGTTTCTCAAGCTTTTATGGAGGAATGAGTGAGTTTTCATGAATTGGACCAAACCATGAGCCCAATTCCAGATTTAAAAATAAATTCTAATTCCACTATAACTCCATCATTTTTCAAAAAATATCATCCATTCCAATTCCTAATTTTTATAACCTGACCTATTAACACTAACATAGTAATTTTGACCATTTAGAAATCCATAATCATGGTGGATATGGGTTTTTATTTAAGGGATTGAGCCTGTCTGAAAGCCCATTTTCTACATTAAAAATAAATTTTAATTCTTTAATATCTCCTTCAAAATTTACATTTGTTCGGTGATTAAAACTCTCACCTGATCCCATTTACCTTCGGTGCGCCCCATTCTCTCCTCCCACAATTTGGAGCTCAATAGAATCATGAAATTGGTCAAAACTTCTCTTGATTTTAGAAATCGCCCTGATTTGGAGAGGTAAATTGATTCATTCATAACCCCTTCTATTTTTACTCCTTTTCCCCCATTACAGTTCATACATTATCTCCTCGTCACTTTTAAAAACCCCCTTGAATGGTTTTATGTTTTCAAATTTAGATATTGGTGGATTTTGGGTCGTTTTATTAAAGATTGTTTTGAGTAAGTGTTTCTCTCATCAATTTCTTCCTCCTCCTTAGGGTTTCATCCCTCTTTCATTAAGATATAAAGTGTAAAAATGTTAGGGATTGAAACTATGGTTTTATTTGCTGTCTTTTTGGTTACATATTGTGGTCTACGGTTGGATTTATCTTCCTTGTGATGCGGCGGCGGTGCGGTTGATGTTTCTTACCAAGTTTTGAGGGATTCAACACGTTTGATAGGTGTTTCCATGTGTAAACAATTATTGATTATTTGGCATGCTTTATTTACTCATTTTTCATATTCGTCATATGTTGGGTGTGGTGTGAAAACTGTTTATGATTGATTTGGTTAAGTGTTTAATTTTATAGTTTCATTTTAACTTGAAATTGGGTGTTTTCATGTGTTACTTGTGGGGTATGATTTGGGTGTATTTTGTAACATATGGAATTGGTTGACTAAATATTGTTTGGCCTGACAGTTATGGTTTTTTAATGTATTAGTGTCATGTGGGCCTAAAAATAGGGCTTTTGAATAGGTTTTATGTGTAAAACATTGTTATACTTCTTGATAGTATTTTATGAAAATGTGTGTTTTAATTTGGATCTTTTGTAGTATTATTCAAGGCAATTTTATAAAACATGAATGTGGTTTCATAAATGTCTATAGGGATTCCAATTAATTTTTGGACATTAATTGGCATGTTTTTTGGTCTTAAATGGGGTTTTTGAAATGGGTTTTTTTGTGCAAGACATATTTACACTACTTGGGTTCTTTTTATGAAAATGGGAAATGTTTTAGTTGATTAAACAAAGAGGGAAAATGGTGCATGTGTACTATTTGGTATGTGTGTTAACCTATTAAGGGGTTTTGAAAGGTTAAGTGATGTTTAAATATGTCTAACATTTTTTGAATGTTTTGTAAATTTCTGAAATGTTTTATTAAATTGTGATATTGGAGCGAAACTTGTTTTTGGGATGTTTCCTGTAAGTTTGAAGATAAAATGATTTTGAAGGTTAAAATGGTATTATGTAACTAGTGGGTGGGCTGTTATGAGAGTTGTAATATATTGGAATTGTTTTATAAAATTATTTAATGGATTTTTGGAAGTGTTAATGAAATCTGAAAAGTGTTGTGGGCTATTTTGGTGTGAGTTGGATTTCAAATTCAATTTGAATAAAAATTGGGATTTTGTGACTTTTGTTGTATACATGTGGGATGTCTCGTTAATTTATGATATGGAAAGTGTATTTTCATGTGAAAAGTATATTCAATGACTTTTTGAACTTGTTTGAGCACAAAGGGAAATCTCGGGTATCTAGGTGGTGGACGTGTACTGGTATGCAAGTGAATCTGTGGGGTTTGGCCTCAGTTTCACATAGCAAAATTGACACTTACAACTCTTAAGAAACTATTATGATGATGATTGGGGACCAATAGGTTATGGGTATGTTCCCTACCAGTGGCTTGTGCATGAGGACATATATTTGTGATGGTTACTCTCACCGAGATACGAGGTACTTGGGACCCACAGCTAGCTAGTTCTTAGGGGTTATTTATCATTTTTTTATACTCACTAGATATTTTGTTCTTACCATTGACATGTGGTATGAGTGGCTGGAAAATTCAGTAGCTTTTGTATTTATTTTAAATGTGTTTATTATTTAAATTAACCCACCTAAAAACTATTTTTATTTAATGCTGTATATTTTAGAAATTGTAACTAGCATTTCTTGTTTTAGAAAACATGCATGATTTTCGTCATTATATTTTAATCACATGGAATCTATTAGTGGTGGTATCCTATTGGGATTTGGACCACACCCTACATACACAATTTTGTGTAAGTAGACTTGGTTATTTTTGTTTCTGTGGGTTGGGTACGATTTTTAGTTCTAGTGGTTCGGGTTTCTAGAAGGTCCTTGGTGGTGAAGTCTTGTGGAGATGGCTTGAGGGCGGTGCCCCTGGCCATGAGGGTTCTTGGGATGTCCTCTTTTGGTTTTGTACCTATGTTATAGTCTTGTTGAGTTATTTTAAAATGTGTAATTCAGTTCTGATTTTTGTAAAACATTTTTTGGATTGAAAAATATAGATTCGTTTTATTGGTTTCTTTTGTTTATTATGTTTATAAACTCGAGTAAATCGTTCCCAATTATCATTTTATGATACCCGAGCACTTGTGCCAGCCCGTGGGGATCAAAAACACCCATCGGGCCTTATCACAGGCTGGTTTTGGTGTCGGTTTGGGTGGTGACTAGATTTGGTTCGTGACATCCAATTTTTTTTCCAATATATAAATATCATGTACTAACATTATATATATATTTGTTTTATTACATAACAGTTATAGATATAAAATTGATTACACCTTTATTGGGTAGATTGGGACGTCTGTAAACATAAACATTGTTTCCATTTTTCACAATGAAGAAAAAAGTGTACATAAATATTAATTAACCTTTAATAAATCATTATAATTTCGTATATGTTTTATAAATTAGAAAAATTTATCCTTATTACAAACTAGGTAAAAATTGAATGAAAAACAATTCACATCGCTACGTGGAGGTGGTAGTCCACAAGTACGTATGAGCAATATTTTTATTATCTAAGGGACTGGAAGGTAAGAAGTTATATTTGATATTATAATTCCAAAATAATGCTTATATAATAAAAACAAAAAATATTAATTAACTTTTATCCATGTTACCTTCCGTATTATGCATAAGAAAAAATGAATCACATCGCTTCTTGAGGTAGTCCCCCACTGTATACAGGAGTGACATTATCATATCACTCATAAAATATAAATAAGAAGGTATATGTTATATGATTGTTAAATAAGTTTACTAATATCATAAATATGATATATAAATGATAAAATCCATTATTACATCCATCAATTTATGATGGTTATGTAAAATGATTGATGTTAGTCCGTGAGGCGAAATCCATTGTACACATGAATGATGATTCCGTAACCCATTTTAGGGGAGAGATATTTATGTTATACAATCAACATAATTACATATTAGAATTTTAATATACATATGTTATTATATCATCATGTTCTATGAATAATTGATTATGGTGGAGGACTAAATTACTTACAACACTCAGTTAGAGACGTTGCCAATTATTCCAAAAAATGTTTCATTGATTGCACAAGAATACTTTATAAGATGGATTTGTAACTAATATAAGGATAATAAGATGATATGTGGCATTATAGGAAGAAAATTTTGAAGTCCATTATAGAACCAATTTTTTTATAAGTGAATTAGAGTAGAGACGGGTGGCCTTTTTTATGTGAGGTGAGTGGGACAACTATAAATTTTGAAAAAAAGGTGTACCAATAACTTTCACATGCCAAAAGGATGAAAAATTATTTATTCCCAATCCTGGGAGCGATAAAGTCAATATATGGATATCCAATTGGATTTTACCATATTTAAAATATTTTTTCACTTATATGTTTATTTTAACCCCCAGTTAAACACATTTTTACAACAACTATATTAAATAATATTTTATTGTATTTATTTTTAGTTATGACCAAAAAATTATGTTGGTATTTATATATATTATAAATTTATTTGGTTGCAATATTTTAATACATTTTTCCAAATTCCATTCACTGAATTAGAAAATTTTAAATTCAAATTAGTCATGTAGATTCATTGAAAAAGTTTGTTTTCAAAGTGAAAATGTTCAATAGTGTAATTTTTTTTACAAAACAAATCCATATAAAAATAATTCTAATGAGATAAATTAGATTAATATATATATATATCTGTGTGTGTGTGTGTCTATATATATGAATAAATGATACTTTAAAAAAATTTAAAATATATTTTACCTTTTAAATAATTTAAATGAAAAGTTAGTTATTACTAAAAATCTTTTTGTTTCATTACTTATCGAAAAACTAGACCCTTTAGAAAATAAATAAAATTAATCTTAAAAATATTGATATGTGAAAATTTCAAAAATAAACTTTATTTTTTCAAATAAATTTATTAGAAGGGGTAAAAAAGTATTATAAATTATGTCCTCAAATAATGACAAAACAAATTTTCAAAAAAAATACAATTTTCCAGAAAAATATTCTTTTTCTTTTGAACAACTCGAATTTTATTTTTAATAAATATATTTCAATTGAATTTATTTTATACTTGTGTATACAATAATTATTTAATAATTTAGTGATTACTATTCATACCTTCTAACTTAATGGGTAGTTTATAATGGACGTTTTTAAATAATAATATCATAATTGAGTATTGTTTTTTTGATAAAACATACTCTTTTGTTCATTGAATGTTATCAAAGGGATATAATTTGTTATAAAACAGAAACATATATCAATTTAACAAGGTTCTATATTCTATTATAATCATTTAGTTGGGTGTCATACACTAACAAATACGATGTTCCTATTTTAATAATTATGTTTTGTTACATTGTCTCTCATTAAATAAATTGTGTCATTGAAATTTAATCTTGATCTTGATAATCAACAGTTTAGACTTTGAAAACACCTTCATTAAAAACCCATGTTATTAAAATGTTCAATAAAATAGAATCTTAATTATATGAAAATTTAAGTACAAATTTCATATTAAATTACACACATTATGATTTTTAAGTAGGAGAACATTGGGGGAATGTAATGTAATGGAAATTGAAGAAAATCATAAATAATTATAGAGAGTGACAAAGGTCATTGATCATAAGAACGTTAATGACCAATGTATTGTTAAGTAACTAAAAAAATAATTCATTCTTTATTTGATATAATATTTCATCAATATAAATAAATTTATAATGATAACATTTTTTTCGATATTATTATTATAAATTTGAGATACTAAATTCTCATTTAGAATGAGAATATATGAAAATATACTTGATATATTTATATATTATATGAACAATTTCATCTCTTGGTTGTGCTTTGATCAATTACTAATTAATTTATTATATTAAGAAATTCGTAAACAAGATGGATTTTTTATTCCAAAAGAAATAAAATAATCATTCAATGGATAATAAGATCTATAAAAGAGTGACATGTATGTCTATCTATTTGTAAATAATTTCTAAAAAATATGTTATCAAATGTTTTACAATATAATAAATCAACATAAAAACTTTAATAGTAACACCACTGGTTTAACATTATAATTTATCCATTAAATCGTTTAAAAAAATACATATTAACCAAGACCTCACAAAGGACAGTGGTAGGTGTTTAAGCCTTATCATCCTTCCGTTTTGGATTCAAGCCCCATGGCCTTATTGGATGAGATGTTTTTTCAACAAGAATGATGTCTTTCCTTTTTTTAGAAAGTCTTAATATAATTCCTAAAATGATACCCAATTGTAATAACCCATAATTACATCAACATCAGATATTAGATAAACCTTACTGGTTACTAATAACATTATAATTTATTATATCATTATTAACCCAACATCATTAAAATATTATTGATTATCCTCCCTCAATAATTTTTTCTATGAAATTTAGCTTTCCATTAAATCACTATTTTTGGTACCATTCAACAAATTCATTAAAAACATTAAAAAACTACTACAGTGAATTAATCATACATTTTATAGTTCATATAACAATAATATCATTCTTTAACATATATTTTAACATAAATCATGAATTCAAAGACCTTAATAGTAATAATTCTACTTAATCTATAGTAATAACAAAATATTGACCTTCATCACATATCTTTTTTTTTAGGTATATTATTTTTGATGATTGGGGTATTCATTTGAATAGTCCCTAATCTCATTATGATGAAATAATAACACATTGGAATATCTTGTATTCCCCTAGAAATTAGAATCATGGTGGATTTTTTCTAAAACATGAATAAAACCTCTGTTCTTTTCAATCTTGTACCATGGTGTTTCCTTTCACTAATACCAAATATTGGAAAATAATTTTTTTTACTTCCATTAATCTATTTTTTCTCTAATAACTTCTTAGTCTCATTCATCAATTCAAAGTCATAATACATAGAGAATTATTTTCCAATCATGACATCACATCATAATATATCCTCTTGTGATGAGATAGTTTTGGATAATTATGCCCTTCGATGGATTTAATTAATCCCATAAATAAAATGGTTACTATTATAATTTCAATTACAAACGTAGTCCTCAATATGCCTTTCCATATATGAAATGATAGATTTAGGGATTATAATGTTTTAATCATCTATTTGTATTATACTTAATAATTTTCTCAATATATCTGCTCATTTCTCACTATGAAAATATTTTTGCAATAAGATAAACATGAAATAATATCACTCCATACTTTCTATTACCTAATTATCCTTATTTTTTTAATTAATTACAATCGTTGATATATATCTACTTATAGATGATAAACAACCATGAAAACATCAACTCTTTAACTAATTACTAGAGTAAGAAATATCATAAAGATGGAACTTATCCTTTTATTTGATAAAAATGCATTCTTAGTACAATTGAATGATATATTTTCTTAACAGCTGATGTTGTCTAACATCTATACACATCATAGTGGATTATTAGGCTACTCTGTATGAAAATATAATAGATCATAATCTCATTAATCTAACTGAATATAGTTATAATTTGATCATTTCTATATCTATCTCTAGTTCTTGATTCATTTTCATTCATAGGGGAAAATCGCTACATGTGGTATGTGAATTGATATGGTTTACTTTCCTCATATTCGGAACCTTTTCAAAAGAATTGCATGCACATAATTGGAACAGTATATTAGGAAACAAAATGTATAAGGTAGAAACAAGTGGAACACTTAACATAAATTAAAATGTTTTTATATAGGTAATTTCACAATTATATTCATGGTTTCACTGGGGAAATATTTTTTTTAATACCTTCATAGTAGTTTCTAAAGAAACTTTAAATTATTCAATGAATACTCGCTATGATTTTGAAACTATGTTTCCAGTATGGCATGTTACTTGCACCTGGTGGTGATCTGGTTGATGTTAATGATCCCTTTTTCAGGTTATTATCCTAAGGTACATATGTTCTAAAATAAAAAACCCTTGTAGAATAAATATAGAGAAGTATTTTCTTTGAAAACCACATATTATGTTCTTTAATAAATCATTTGGATGTCCTTATATATATATCATAAAATTGTATCATAGGTATTTGTTCGGTAATTTTGTATTTCATAAATAAAAATCCCATGGTTTATATTAAACATCCTTTGATATTGAATTTAGAGACCCTAACCTATATAAACTAGAGACTGTGTCTACTTTATTATATTTTCATAAGATATAATCAACTAAATCCAAAAGGTTCATATTTTTCTAGTATTATTGGTAAACATGATATATTTGTGAAATTATTTTTACAACCCAAAATGTTAAATTTCAGAATATATTTAATTTTATAAAACCATAATTCCATATTGGTTATCCCTATAGAATAGTCAATAAACATCTACTAGTATCTTAGGGAAAATAACAGTTAAGAATGGTTTTTCTATGATGCTCAGTGAGATTATGTGTACAATATAAGTTATGAAAAAATAATTCATAGTCAATATTGAATGTAAAAAACTAAAACACAATCCATTTATTCAATAACACGATCCTAATATGGTTGGAATAAATGATGGAAAAATAATGATATATTATTAATGACATGAGTTAGAAAACATTACAATGTATATTATATCTAATTGAATAATCACAAGGTATATCAATAACTAATTTCATAAGGATTGAAATCATAATACCAATCATATAAAATATACACTCTAGTCCTTTTGCAATGAAATCTAATTAAATGGGTAAGACCTTGGCCAAAACCCAATATTGATTTTTTAATGAGACCTACTGATGCATTGAGTGGCTATAGAGGGAACCCAACATCACGACAAAGTCTAATTATTTACTAATAATAATGGCATGAAACATAACCAACATAAAAATTAATATTTAAAAAGTATCCTAATTATTGATAACACTTACCCAAACTAATTAACATAATCATTAAAAATCTAGAGTAAAATGGTAAATGGTAATGAAATTTTACATCTATAGTTAAACTGGTCAGAAACCATCTCGATTAATAATTTCTATGGTATAAATACAACATAATAATTTTAAATCATATTTAAACTAATTTTATATTTTTTATAAATTTAAATATAATGAAAAGATACTTCAAAACATTACTCATAAAAATAAAATTTGAATTTTAAAAATCTCCTTTTAAAACATAATTTTAAAATAAATTAAAATTATTTTCATAAAAAATAAAATATCAAAAAATATAAAATAATAATTACAAAATTTATTTTTCATGGTGGTGTAAATTTCTATTCATGTCATTAAAATTTAACCAAGGACTCCTTTCAACTTCTTGAATAAAACCATAAAAGATTTTTTTTTTGAAATTGGCATGAAGATTCCATCACTTTTTTTGTGAAAGTAAATATGTGGAAAATATTTCCTAATAAATCACTCTTAAATTTCAAAATAAATTAGATCTTTTAAAGAAATCACGATTTTTTATGAAAAATTAATTCATACCGAAGTGAAAAATAAAGTCGTTTAAAAAAAACATTTTCTCATTAATTTTAACTACCATTCAGTGAAAAAATGTTACGATTGCTTTTAAATTGTAATTCATAACTTTATTTTAGGAATATAGAATTATTTTACGATTTAATAACCAAACTATTATTTCAATATAGACGTAAACATTAACAATACAGAATAATGGTGAGATTGTAAAATATACTCTTACCACCTTTATAACCTATGAAAGGAAAGAACCATAAATGAAACCAAATAAAATAAAAATTAATTACCCTACTGTTAAATAAATTTTTTTGATTATATATAAATGGGAAATTATATATATTATACTATGTAAATAAGTTGTGAATATGGAATATGTCTCATAGAAGTAAAAGTAAGATGAGAAACCCCAACTACTTTTTTGAGTTCCTTAATATGGTTCTAGATATCCTATATAATAATTATTGGTTTAATTAAAATATATAAAATAACAATACCAATATATATCGTACAATATATTTTTTACTTATAGTATTTTTTCACATGTTTATTATAAATTCGTTGTTAAGGCCACGATTTCAGTTGATAATTTCTTTGTTTAGTTATGTATGATTTGTTTTGGTAATTTTTTTATTTTAATTTTATCATGGTTAAATAATCATAAAAAGTTTTATCCACAATATAAATATCATATAAATATCATTATATATTTATATAGTTTGTTAAATAAAATTCAGGAAGAAAAAATGGATAACACTGTCCATGGAGACAGCAGGCTGTACATACGCATGAACACTGTTCCCATTATTCTCGATGGATTTAATAAAAGAAAAATAAGTATTAATTAAATGTAAAAAAAATTATTATTATATATATATAATTTAAAATAAAAAATTTCATCCTTATTACTATCCATGTATAAATAAAATGAATCATATTTCACATTTCTAGGTAGAGGTTCTGGTCCATATATATACACATGTGATGTTATTGATTTCCAATGGATTGGATGTTATGAATTATATATTAAATAATATATAAAGAATTATTCGTATATAAATAATATCACATGTGTTGAATATATTGTTTCCATACTAGCTTCTATATGAATTGTTTGCGAAAAATGAATCACAACGCTTCGTGAGTTTGTAGTCTGACGTACACACAAGTAACGCTATCAAATCAAACATAGAATAGAAAATAAGATGTTATATGAGATATTATAATTAAATAGGAATAATAATATCATAAAAATATTATAAATATGAAAAATCCATTTTTAAATCCATCCTATGAAGGTGGTGATGGAAAACGAATGACATCGACTCATGAAGCGGTAGTCTTTCATGCACACGAATGAGGATTTGGAAGCCCATTTTATATAATGGGATAAGGATATTTGTTATTAAATTAACATAATAAAATTATATGATATAGAATATAAATATATTTTTGTAACAAAATTTTATAAAAAATATTTAATAATTTGGATGATAAAATAAATAAAATGCTTGGTTATGGGCGTTAGATCCTTTTCAGAAAACTTATTTTCATTTTCACCAAAATATTTCTAATGATTAAATTTTGACTAAAATAATGATTCCAGGATATCATGAGTGATTTTAATTAGTTAATTGGTTTGTTTTTGTCAGACCAATTGAGTTTTTTAGTTTAACATATCGATGAGTGGGGGTGGCCTTTTATAAGAGAGGTGAGTTTTACAGTGGTAAATTTTGAAATGATGAAGGTGTGCCCACATTTTTCACATAAAATAAGAATTAAAAGATGGTCATTCAAGATCCTAGAAGATATAAGGAAAAAATATGGACATAAAATGTGGTTTTAAATGTTATGGAGCATTTTTAACCATTATAATTTTAGTTTAACCTCTATATAAGACCATTTTTACCTTAACCGAGGTAAATAATTTTTTACTCTTGTTGTTATATATTATGGTAATTTTATTTGACCTTATTAGAAAAGGTAAGTTATTATGATTTTAAATATTGAAATAATTTAAAATATAATATTTATATAATAGAGAAATTTTAATATAAAATTAATCCCATAGACATGAACAAAAAGCAGGTTTTCACAGGGAAAATGTTCAAAAGTTTACAATGATTTTATATAAAAATGTAATATAAAATTGATTAGAATGATCTAAATTGGATTTATTGAAATATAAATAAAATAATATTAAATTTTAAACCAATTTTAAAAATAAATTTCAGTTATAATATTTTTTAAAAAATTACATTTATTATAAAAAAACATATTTTAACTAGTCATCAATAATTGAAATAATTTAGAAATATCCCAAAAATATACGCTATGATAATTTTAATATGAGGATTAAAATTTTTATATTTCGAATTAATTCACAAAAAATGGGTAAACATTTATTTAAAGTTATTTTCAAAAGGGCTACTGAACCACCTTTTAGAAAATACTTGTATTTTATTAAAATATTTTTGCTACATTCAAATAATTTTTCATTTATTTTTTATTAATAGATATCCATTGAATTGGTCTTATACATCTTTAAAACAAAAATGTACGATAATTTTGTTATTTCTATTCATACTCAATAACTTAAAGACTAGGTTATAATGGAAATAATAAAATTTCAGACAAGTATTGAGTTTCATTCTAATCTGGTGTTGTGTGAATTTCATGATGTCAAAGGGATTGAATTTATATTAAAAATTAAATTGATTATAATGAATCATTATGATATATTATCTTCTAATATTAGTGTTGTGTTTCATTCATGCTATCAAACATGATTTTCATTTTTTTTAAATATGGTTGTTTCCTTCATATATCCTTTTTAATATATCTAATTACTATAAATATTTTAAAAAATGTATAGTATAACTATAGATTAATTTATTAATAAAATAACATATTTTCCTCATATTTAGTGTCATGATGAATTTATATACACTCATATATCAAATCAGTGGCCATGATTTTGATACTTTATGGGATGTACTGAAATTCATTCATGAAAAACAAGGCAATAATACTAAATATGATTACATCATTTTAGACAAATAGATACAAAGAATGTAAATTATATATTAAAAATTCATATTTATAAAATGGGAAATATGGGAGGATTTACTCCAAGTATTATTCTGTATAGTTTTATTTTATAGTTGTGTGGAAACACACCTTGACTATATATAAGAGTATAATTTTTATATTAAACAAGGGTGTGATTACAATGAAGACATATATGTGCTCTGGATGGGTATTTTTTAAAATATTATGTTTATGTATTAAACATACTATATAGATACATTACTATAAGAGAATGAAAATATGTGTTATATATATATATGTGGAATATATGATAATTTCTTATTCATGTGTCCTTATAACTTTATAAAATCATATTAGACTATTCCTATATGAGGATAATGGGTTTTATGTATATAGAATTAAAAATATAATATTTTTATATTAAATTCAATTATCAAATATGGGACATAGAACCAACATATTAGGAAAATGTTAAATGTGCATGATATCAGAGTGCAATGACATGAAATTAAATGACTATCATGTATAGAAACACATCATGTATATAAAAGGGATGGATGAGTGATGCAAATGGATCAAATTGAATTAAATGTGGGTAATAACCATTTTTAAATTATAATTGTAAATTAAATAAAACTGTAGGATAAAAATTAATTTGAATAATAAATGATATACTACTAAATGATGGTGTGAATTAAATAAATCTATTCTGAATTTTGAAAATAATTAGTATGAGAAATTGATCAAACCATATTGTTTAGTCAGTCATATGGAAATTTTGGATTCTTTTTTATTCATTTATGTTGAGTAATGGAGGATCACATTAACATTTTCCTAACTAATGTATCTAAAAATAATAACATTGTTTTTATACGATTTAGTTACAATATCTAAAAGAATATATTATATATTTTCATGTAATTTAAAAATTTTATAATCAGGGTAATGAGGTTCATAATGAGAAACACTAGCCATTTTTATATAATTCCCTTAATTGGTTTTTAGTTTGATGTGTAAAATCTCAAATTCTAGTTAGTTTTAGGATTTTTAATTTAAACTATATGGGTATACAAAGAATATAGGTATAGATCATCAACCAAATGTTTCTTTATTGTTTATGGATGTAATGACCAAAGAAAAATGGTTCCTTAATGTTTTCTTTTTAATATTTTGAAAAAATTCGATTTAATTAATTCTCTTGGGAAATGAAACAAGGGGGGATAGGGATATAGAATTTAGTTCATTGGACCCCACTAGATCATAAATTTTGATTATAATATCATATATAACGATAGTAATTCATGATGAGTGATATTCCATAACAAACACACAATTGTTGGGTTTCATTGGCTGTTAATATTTATGAGAAATTTATTTGTATCTTTACATGGAATTTCTATCAATTTTTATCACTTGGTGATAAACATTGATACAAGAATAAAACCATATGATTTATGTAGTGGTGAGTTATATTTACATTGTGTGTTTAAATGGTTGTATGAAATCGATTAAATTATTAGAAAATAATTTTTCATATATGAAAGGAATTGATATCTTATGTCCAGTTTTTTAGGAAGGAAGTACATTTAATAAATCAGTCATCATGGGAAAATAAGGTTAGTATATCACTAATGTTCACTAAAAGAATAAATAATTAATGCTAGGATCGAGGTAAAAGTAATGTATCATAATTTATTGTATATCATGATAATTATAGACTATGTGAGACTAAATGCATTAATATCAGGTTTTCATTAAAATGAATAAACCATATCTCCTTAGGGGAAATGATGTGATTCTTAATAATCTTTTTGGTTAGTGGGAGTAACTCACTAATATCAAGATATGAGACTTGAGGGTTATACAAAAGCAATGTTCAGAAGATTGACCAATTCTTATGGAATTAAATTTTGGATATCATGGGCCCCATAGGTGGGGATAGATAATGTCTAAGTTTAATAATTGATAACAAAATCAATAATTTAATGATTGGTTACACTTATAAAAAAGTGTTTAATTTATTAACACTATATATTCACATGTAATATTTTTAATATAAATTTAAAAATTTGTTGAGTAATATGTATTATTTAATAGTTATTTTTTTAAATAATTTATAAGAGATAAAAAAGTCTAGTTATTATATTGAAATTTATTAGAATTTTTTTAAATGTATGTGTAAAATTATTTAACGATGTTTATGAAATTTTCTATGCGATATAATTATTATTTTTACTATATTTGACTGGTTATTTTATTCAAGGCCTTAGGAAAAAAATTTATAAAGATTAACTTTGATATTTAATGTAACATATTCCCAAATTTCATGAAATATAAATTCAATCAGAATTTAGAGACACTCCTCCAATCTCCCATGTTCTATAGATAGATTTAGAGGTTTAGGGGCCCTCAATTAGATAAAATGATATTTTTTTGGTTTATAACATGTTTCTCTTACTCCAATGATGATATTATGACATCAATCATGGAGTATAATTTTTATCACATAATAAAAAATATAAAAAAATCATCATTCCTAGTAAAAAATTATGTTTTCAATGTGATTGTTGGTTTCCTTAATTTAATTTTAAAATAAATTCGAAAACATTTTAGTATAGGGAAGCATTATAGTGAAAAATCCAAGAACCAAACATCAATTTGAGGCTATGTGGATGAGAAAAAGTCATCCAATGATTGATATAATTAATTTGAACAAAATATATAATACACACACACAAATAGATATATATATATATATAAATATATATATATAATCAATTATAGAATAATGGCCATTTGTTTTCAATGAAATAATCATAAATAGGATTGATTGGCGGATTAAGCAACACATCAACCACATGATTCATGAAGAAAATATAATCTCTATGTGATAGCCTTTAGAAAAGGTAAAAACAATAATAAAATTAGTATTAAACCCACTCATGGGTTTCTTCCCTACCACACTAATTTTGGGTGGGGTGATAAGGATGGCTTTACATATATATATGTGAGAATAATATTTATAGAAATAATTTTGAAAACTAACTCACATTGCATGAAGTCATCAACTGCTCAGTTCTCGCACACAAGTGTTAAGTGCTCTACCCCACAAAATTTCAAAAATAATTAAATTTTTTAAAAAATTGGAAAAATATGAAAAATATTATAATTTTATAAAAATGTTTTCATGGCTATGAGATAAGTATATTTCAAATTAAAGCTATGTTAATTTATTTTAATATATAATTTATACATTGGAGTTGAATAAATACAAATTTATTTTTATTATGCATGTTTATTTCATTATGAATGCTTTTGATCTCAAAAAAACAAATTTATATATGGAATTATATTTTTTTATTTTTTTATAATATGTTTTTTATTTGTTATAATTTTTTAACAAATAACATTATTTTCATTTTTCCCTCATTATATCTATATGATTTTTATTGTCCATGAGTGAAATTTTAATCTCATACCCTCTTCCACGAGATATCCTAACCTGTGTGTGATTATTATTTTTTATAATCAGTAGTATGAAAGGAGACATAATTTTTTCCAAGATATAGTGAAATTTCATTTTGGGTTCATACAAATCGGACGGTGTGAGCATTGTAGCTCGACCCAAGTGTGACTCATGGAGTAACCCTATAGTGTCAGTTGACCACTCACTTACTCTATAGACCAACAATTATGAAATTATTTTGACCACATTGTTTTATTTTTATCATATATAAAATTTGTTACTTTATATTTTTTAATTATTACACATGATCAAATAAAAAATATATAAGAATTCATATATAACAATGTAATTTATAAAAGATAAATATTTTCTATCTATGCATGGATAATTTTTGAGTGTTATGACATAGTTATAGTTTTTATCAGAATAAATGAATTATATTCCTTTAGAATAGAATAAATACCCTGAAGAAATATATTAATCAATTAATGAATTTCATCACATGTTTTTGAACAAAACCATACATATGGGGCTCCCATCCATCATATTTTAGGTCCCCTATTACTATTTAGAGTTATTATGAATCTAATTGTTAAAAAAATGTAAAATTAAAATCATAAAAGGTCTCATAGATAGTGTGGAGAAAATTTATAGGCATATCATTTAGTACCTTTAAGATATTCTTTGTTGAATATTAAACACCATTCCACAGACCTATTGGTCATGAGTCAATGTAGTTGTCTATCAAAATCCAACCTTGAAACTATATAAGTCATGATATAGCCATATTTAAGACCATATGGAAAAGTTTTATGTATAAATTACACTATATAAGATAAGAGACATAGTTTTTAAAATATAATATTTTAGGTTAATATGGATTTGATAAATTGGTGGGGAAATTTATAATTAATTACGTTATCAATTTTAATAATTAGTAATAAATATATATGAAGATATTTTATATTGTTTTACTTTATGTAAAATAAAAAAGTAATACAATTGTAACACTTTTTATATAATAGAAAAGAAACACATCCTAATTGACACTAATATCTGAAATTGGTGAAATTTTCTACATATAGTATATAGATATGAAAGGAAACATCATGTGTTAAATTTTCTTTTAACAATTATGACACATATGGAAGAATTTGAGGGTGAAAACGATTCTTGCAGGTTATTCATTATTGATGAATTTTATTTTTTACATCATAATTAATTCATCAATATATAGTGAGTTCTGAGAGAAACATTAGAACATGGATGGTTATACCCTGTTGTAACATCTCTAGGAATTTTTCAAGGAGAGAATATACCATGAAACAAATGAGGTTATGTTTATAATAATCATGTCTAAATTGAATGGATAATCATGATATTTTTAATAGATTTAATTATTTTAAAATTATAATATTGTTAATCTATATTATTTTAATAATATAATGTGAAAAATAATGAGAAACCACATGATAATATTTTTGGTAATTTTCTTCAATTTTATAAGAACATAAATAAATTTAAATCAATAGTTTTTATAGAGAAAAAAATAAAACAAAAAATGAAAAAACTCAATCATATTTATAAGTTGGTGGTTCTTTTGAATTGTATTTATAATAAACCAATTCTATTAAGGAATCACATAAATTAATATGCAATTATATTTTAATTTGTAGTGATGGGTCACTAGAAAAAAACAATAAATTGAAGTTAAAGTATGAAAATGATGGAACATCATGAATATTCAACAATACATGTGATATTTTTGTTTTTCTTCATGGTTATTAGATATTATATGTGTGTCATATATTCTTATACAAAAATATTAGCAATGCTATTTAAGACTAATGATATGAAATAATTTAATTCTAAATGTAGGTGTGAAATGACAATTCCTATTCTATAATTGTTTAGAAAAAACCTTTTGTTTTTCCCTTATTTATGGATTTTTTTTAACTTATTACATAGTATTATGTATTACAGAAACATTTATCAAATGAGAACTTTGGGATGAATGATCGATTATTTCAGTACAAAGTCAATATGTTTAGGGGTTGTATTAATAAATATAATAGTTCGATAATACTTGAATCATTTATAGATGATAATTAATATAACACATGTTAATTGATAATGCCTTGATATGGAAAGATATACATGGACATATAAATCAAAAATAAAATGTTAAGAAAAATCTAAAAATGTTTTTGAGACTCATCCTAAGTTGAAACTATTAGATATTGGTCATGATTTACTACAAGTTTTAATGATTAAGAAAACATATGTTATAAAGATAGTAAACCCATAAATCATCTAGTATATATTCATCAAGATACATGAGAGATATTTCAGGTAATGATTGAAATAAATTTATGAAATTCATTATATTCATCTCATTATTTAGGGACTTTAAAATTGAAGAAATGAATTTTTGTGGTAGAATATATGAGATGCTTCAGGCTAGAGAGTTTAAAAATATCATAACCAGGTATTTATTGATCATAAAATATAAAGTTATTTGGTGATTAAAATCACAATTACTTATAATCATAAATTATATATTGTTAGTAAAGAGTGTATCAGAGAAGAGTCTTCCATGAATTCATTTATAATTTAAAAGATAATTTTATTTATTCAAACAATAAAAAAACCTTATACATATCAAATGGAGGATGTATATAGAAGGAGGATTAATAACGAGTCTAATAATTTTTTTAAAGTACTCTAATTTTATTTAGAGACATGCTCAAAATAGAGGTATTAACCCATAACCGTATTATTACTATAAATAAAGATGGATACAATAAAATTTTTATTATGAAAAAGTGTATTTTGATGAAAATAATGTGTTTATTGGAATTTTTTTTGGAAAAGATCTATAAACAAACTTGCATCCATATTTTCATTATATGTTAGTTTAATATCCTAATTTTTTATTAATATTACCTAAATTTTGATATTATAAATGTTATATTAATTTGAAATAATTTAATACTATGAGGGTTATACCTAATTAATAGATCTAGTTGTATAAATATTTATATGGATAATGTTATTCCCAAATATGCACAAGTATTTGAAATATGAATACATTCAACTAGAGTTTATAGAAGATGATATATTCTAGAGACACAGACAGAATAGAAGGATTTGAACCAAAATTTTGGTTTTATATTTACCATGGTGGGTGATCAAAAATTCATTAAGAATATTCAATCATATAATGAATTAATGTAGTCCATCATTGTATGATTGAAATGGTAAAATAATTTCAACCATGGATTCATTGTATCAAGATATAATTATATGTTTTGATAAGTTTTAATGGATGATATAAATCTATTATTGAATATTCTCATGAAACTATACATGGTTTTACATGTGTGTTAAAAAGAATTATTTATTGGTTATACATACTCATCATTCTGAAATCCATTTTATTTTTACTGATCATTAAAAAACTCTACGCTCACTATATTACACCTTAGATATGAATCCCACCTTTCATGGAAGGTTTCAATATGAATCAACTAGAAAGTGTTGGTTAACCATAAAATTTCAATATCAAATTATAGTTGTGTAGATCCATTTGTAGAGTAATTCATGCATTTTGATGATAAATTATTCATTTTTAATGAATAGGTTCTATGTTTCTTCAATTGGTTACAAAGAGAACCCTAATGTTTCATGTAAAATATGATAAAAAATTGAGCAAAGATATTATTACTATATAGTATTAAAATTAGGATGGAATTAATATTAAAGATAAGGAATAAATTTAAAAATAAAAATTCGTGGGAAACAATTTTCTGAGGTATATCTAAGGGTTCTTTTTTCCTAGTCAATGTATACAGACTGAAACATCGTTGAATAACACGTGTTGAAATAATTTGGCTTAGAATTTTTTCCAATTTCATTCGGAATAAATATGCCTATGATGACATGTAAATGATACAAGAAGAGATTATAGTTAGTGTTACAACATATGATTCTATGATATAACTATTATATATTTAATGGTTTATATACAGGATAAGATATTTATAAAACATATATTACGATTGAAAAATGTTATATAATTTTAATAATATAATATGAGATGTATTTAATGCTATACAACACTACATGATAAAGTAAATAGGTTTTGTACAAGATACCTATAGAGTATGTAACACTAGTTAAAATGGAATATTAACTATCCCTCATAAGGATCATTATATCTAATATCATAGTATGTACACTGAAATATAAAAAGAGTGTGTCATTGAAGCCAGTGATAGACATATCTAAAAAACTATGTTTCCTGTGACTTCTGATGTACTTAATAAAAGTAGTTAACATACACAATGATTTGATCAAGTTCATCAAATTGTATATAAAAATTAAAGTGTTACCCTAATATAAATTATGAAAATTCATGATTAACCGTACTAGAAATAATAGTGTAATTTTATGAATGAAGAAAAAAGAGATATGCTCAAGCATATTAAATTCTAAAGAGTTTAACTCATGGAGGTGAAGTGAAAGGTAGAAAAATACCCAAGTATAAAAATGGAGTAGGACTAATGACAAAATATATATCATAGAAGAATTGTAAATATAAAATCTGAGATATATTAAGAAGATAGTTTTCTAGTTTTATATAGAGAATATTTATTTGTTCTAAATCTGAGTACCAGAGACCCAAATTGAGATGTATATTTGATTTACATATCATGTATAGAATCATTTATTCATGATAACATCGAAATATAATGGTTTTATTAGTTATTCATAAAAAAATTTCTTGGTATTGTATTTATATTGCATGTTGTTTTAAAGGGTTGTAATTATTCTCAAATATAATTAGAAACTTTAGATACTATGATAGAAATATCAAATATAACTCGTGTGGTCTAGATGTACCATTATTATTATAAACTAATGATGCATACATATTTAGTAATGGGGAATCATAATCATTGATAATCCTTCTCATGATGTTCTCACTAGGTTGTTAGAGGTAGAGGATATCATAAGGCCTCACTCGCTAATAGGAACACAATATATTGTAGGTGTTATAAGTTCTTACTATTTATGATAACATTTAACAATATATTGAAATTATATCATTATAAAAAAATTTCATTTTATTATGTACTTTTGTAAAATATGATATCATTTTCATTGATGTTGGGGAGAGGTGGCATGCATTGGGAGTATCATTAGGGATGGGGAATGTATTGAATTATCATGTTTGGATTAGTCAATTTGAGACGAAGAGATGTTTTGGGCCTAATTGATCTGATTGGTTGTACCTATAATAAATCCACGTATCTGATATAAGAACATAGTCTACATGGAAAGACATTATTTAAGATATAAATAATGTATAGATATTGGGACAGGTGATTCGTCATTATTAAGGAGATATCATTAGACAAATAGTCTCTAATATATGATGTTTGTCTATATGATGTTTTCATTGCAATGGTAAACGTTTTTCCCATATGGAAAATGATGTATTACCAGATACTCTACACGGTCTATGGGTATAATTCAGTTACATTGGATTAAATGCTAAGAATATCATACAGAAGGAATATTTCAAAAAAATATCATGTATTGGTGTTTTGGATATGGTGGGATACAAATGTCGTGTAGAAGAATGATTAAGTTTCATAATTCAGAAAGAAATAAATAGATTCAAAATAATATTGGTTTAGAATAATAAGGATTAATTTATTATAACATCGTATATTTAGTTAGTAAAATGAAAAATAATTTTTGAATGAAACTATAATATAAAATATTCATGTTTTTTAAATTATTTTAAAGGAGAAGGATGGGCCAAGTTACGGGTGCAAAATTTATCCAGTGGATTTATTTTTGAATTACAATAATGAGATAAATTATTTATTACATTTTTATAATTTTCCACAGGTCATAAATTCTATTAGGTATTTATTATAGAGATGGACTTATTAATGATATTAATGAAGATTTTATTATTATTATTCTTCCTATTAAAATAAGAATATTTTAAAATTTGAGGGACTATTGATTATGATGAGTTTGAGAGAATATCATCCCTATCTAATGTAATAGAGAGAGAAATGGAGGATCTAGTCACCTCGATTCAAGAATGTATTCTCAGATCGAATTAGTGGGGTTTCCAAGATCATTAAATTGTATTGATATCATTTTTTTACCATTATATCATATATATATGGAAGATTAATGACTGAAATTCCTTCGGATAATTCTAGGATGATCTATAGATTTTTAATATTATTTGACCAAAAAAAATTACTGATGTTGAGTGAGATAGGATTCCAATTTAAATATAGTGAGGTAAAATTGGGATTCTATATTTTAATTCATAATTAAATGATATGATATTATTAGATGGATCAATAGTTTATGCTTCAAAAATGATGATTTCATGAAACTGATCATGAAATGGATATTTTTTAAATATTCACGCTTTTATGTTATTATTTCACACCCAGTTCATTCAAATCTACATTTGATGTAATTTTTTTCCACGGATCCAAAGAGTTGAAGGCCAAAATTTTAATTTTTTATTAGAATGTGTTGGAACCAAAATATTTTATCCCAAGTTATTTATACATTACCATTTTTTATTACATATAATGGGAGGATTAAAAGGTAATAATTAAAATTATTCCCTTAAATACCTTTGTATAATGTTAGTTAAATAATATTGTCATATATTTTACTACTCATAAGTGGGGTATTATGGAAAAATTTTCTTATGTAATATATAGATTATTAACTTCAAAAATTATAGTGTATCATAATTTGGGTTGTTAGTATTCTAATGAATGTTGGAAGTAATTTATTACTTATGATATTTATCATGTTTACAGTGTGATATTAGATGATATCTAGGAAAATATTATTAAAACATGTATGAAAAACAGAGTCTAACCTAATATAAATAATTAATAAATGAAGAAATAATGTGAAATATTTTGGGAGATGTGAAGAATGAGCTAACATTAATTATTAATTGGAATTATGGTAAAAAGTATGGAAATTATTATAAAATATTTGAATCATTATATATCATACAACGATACAAATCAATTTATGAGTTATTATACATTAAGGGTTATTTACATGGTGTGAATTACAATTTTTTTCCATAATTATATTAATTATACAAGGAGGAATACAAATAGAGGTAGTATAATCCACTAAAACATAATAATGTGGATTATGTATGTGCCAAACTATGAAAATTATCCTAATAAATATGAATCTACCAGATATGGGACTGGATTATAATTGATTTTGTTCAAATAGTGGTCCCACCACCATACCATATATAAGGAACCAACCTTAAAAAATTACCTACTCTAGTAATTTTTGTATAATTCAATTATATACATCCATAATGATATTTAATGTTCTTTTTTTATAATATTATTACAAAATTCATACATATAAACCGATAAGAATACAAAGTGGGTAGTACAAAAACTATATCCATTTATTCTATAATAAAAAATATTTTAATAAAACATGAAATATTTTCATGGAAAATATTTAGAATATTCAGATTGGATACTTAATTTCCCTTATCAATAATTAAACCCTATGAATTTTTAAAAAAAACTATGGATGGGCACAAAAATCACATAAATTGACATAAAAATGATTTAGAAGGACAGAACCATAAAACATTTATAGGAACACTTTAGTTAAAGATTCCTCTAATTTGAGTTCATATTAAAACAAAACATTGAAAAACTCATATAAATTTGTTTAAATATTGTTATTAATTTATTAAATAACCATCATAAGGTTTATATAACATTATATATCCATAATATGTCACATTTAGAACCATTTATTAATAATATTTTGTTATTTCCATCATTTCAAGTGTGTTAGTTTCATGGTTTCCATGGTTGGTTCATTGTGGAATATCATACACAATACAAGAAAAACTCTAAAAGTGGAATGAAAATGTATTAATATGTTTCCACAATTTTTAATGATTCTACAAATCATTTTACTTTATATTAGGATGATTGATTAGAAAAAACATTAATGAAAAAGACTAAATCTATTTTGGCGGTTTTTATGACCATCATGAACTTATTTAATTTTATTTAATATAATTTTTATATATATGTTCAATAACATTATATAACTTATAATATATATATATATATATATTTTATTTTACCATAATAATTTTTTAATGACCATCCCTGACGGAGGTAATTGAAAATGAAATTGTATCATCCACAATAGTTGAAAATAGACACATCAAAGAAGATGTTTTCATTTCCAGAATAAATGGGAGAAGAGAAAGAGTTTGAAGATAAATTTTTTTACAAACAAGATATGATTAGTGTATATATTTTATAATAGATTTATCAATCCAAATAGATAATAGGGGGTGAATATACAATTAGATAATAAAAGAAATGGGAAAAAAATTAAATTACAAATGAAATTGGATTTTACATATTGAGTTCTACTCCCTGAGAACCTCGTTAAAAAATATGGTTTTAGAATTTTGGGGAGACTAGAAGGTCATAAAAATGGGGAAGTCTTATAAATGTAATTATGATGAAATTAAACATGTTACAAGACCTTGATGTGTCATAAAAAGAGGTGGTGAGGGGTGATATTTATAGTGGAGGAGAGGGGGTTTTATTTATTATTTTATTCATTATTTTCTTTATTTTGTCTCAATGATATTAATATATTGAGAATTTTAAATAAATATATTAAACTAATTATGGTTAGTTCTATATTTTGTGATTCGTTTAGTCATACATCAACTATGACTCAATAAATCATTTATTTATCGTATACCATAAACTATTGAATTTCACAATTCACCATACATTCAACTATTTCCAAAAAAATCAACAAAAGAACCCTAATATTTTTTTTCACATGAATAATTTAAAAATGAAATATATTTTGTGAAAATAATATCCTAAATTTGAGAAATAAAAATTTAAATGAAAATAATTATTTATTCAAAAATTACCAATTTTTAAACACTAATAAATTCCATACCATTTTGGAAAATTAATTATGGACTAAAAAATTATTCTTATATAAAAAGAAATGGAAATATTAATTTATGATTATATTTTATGGAAATAAATTTTCTTTTAAGACATTATATTAATTATAAAATTGTAAATAAATATTTATATTTTACAAAAATACTATAATTTAATTCATCATTTTCTATACATTTATTTACACATTTCAAGATATAAGTATATCATTTTTTCACAAATAATATTGATAAATTTTATTTGTAAATTATTATGTATGGATACTATTGTAGAGGAAAAATTTATAATCTTAATTGTCATGTTACTATTCCAATGTCTAAGTTACTATTCCATCTATGTGTATTTGTTAATTTCAATAAATTCAACTAATTTCATTATAAATTTACAATGAATTTAACTATTAAATTATTGAATGTAAAAAAATTAATTTATTATAAGTAACTAGTTTTTTATATTCTCCTCATCTTTTTAGAATTACATAATCACAATTTTTATTGACTTAATAAATAAGTAGGGATACCTTTCTATCTTAGAATTTTTTAGATTCCAATGTTACTTCTTCAACTACAAGGTTTCTCCACAAAAGATTAACCTGGTGAATTACCATATTTACAACTAATTTCACTCTATTTTCAAGAATCTAATTAGGTTTCTCTTGATAAAAAGAAAATATTCTAGGTACACTTATTTCAGTCTAAAATCAAGAGATTAATCAAACACATACATTCTCAACATTGAAACATGAAAGGAATTATTATCATAAGATAAAATCCATTTTAAAGCTACTCATTATGAAATATGTATAAGTGTTATTGGATTTTATAAGGGCCAATAAACCATGGAATTAAATTTCTTTTATTAATAAAATGAATCACACTTTTCCAATGAGATAATTTTAAGAAAACATGATCACCTACCTCAAAAAAGGATTTCCTCTTATTATAAACATATCTTTTCTATATTCTCTAAGAATTCCTCAAATGTTACTAGATCATCATTACTTTATTAGCCACCTCATCTACTAATTATGGTTCTATCAACATACATTATCCAATAACATCCCAAAATGACGTAGTTCACCACTAATTTCAATATATTTTCTCAGAAGGTTCAATCGGTATACTAGAATAAAAACTATTATTACATGAAACTCAATTAATTGAACATTTTTATCCCAACTTCCATAGTAATCTATTGATAATGATAAAAGTGTGTACTGTAATGTCAAAATGATTCACTGATTATGTCTATCAGATTGAGGGTGAATGGTTTTTCTATAATTAAATTGCATTCATAACTACTTATGATGGCCTTTCCAAAAGTTTCATGTGATCCTAGATCATGTTCATTTGCAATAGAAAGATTAAATCCATGTATCCTAACTAAATTTGAAGTTAATTTTAGAAATACGATCCATGTTACGAGTGTCTAGAAATGGAAGGAATAGGTCATATTTATTGAGTTGATAAACAACAACCCAAATAAAAATGTTACATCAAGAATTATATGGTCAACCCACAACGAAGTCCATGTATATATTATCACATTTCTAAAGCGGATTAGGATAAGGATATATAATCTCATTGGTTTGTAACCACTCTATTTTAACGTACCGACATGCCAAACATTTCCCCAAAGAGTAAGAAATATCTCTTTTCATTTCATCACACTAGTAATACTCTTGAAGGTCACTGTATATCTTCATGTTTCTAGGATGAACTAAAACCAGTGAATTATATGCTTCACTTAATAATTCATTCTTTAGCTACAAATCACACAAAACACATAATATAATCCCAAATATCAATACACAATCCATATCAATATTAAAATATAACAAATTACCCTTTCTAACAACTTATACTTTTTTACAACTCATGGTATTCCTTCCACAGTTTCTTAATTCGCTTTAAGAGATATGAATAGAATGAAAATTGAACCAAAACAAAGAAAATTTCAACAACTAAAACTTGTAGGACAACATTCATCAAATCCTTATCCAAGGGGTCCTATTCAAAAAATAACATTGATAACGTAGCCTGATATTATTTACTCAAGGAATATACCACATTATTTTCTTCTCATGGTTGATAATTTATAATGTAATCATAATCCATTTAGGGTTAAAACTGTATTCGTAGCCTCATGTTCAACTCCTTATTAATGAATATATACTTCAAAATTTTATGGTCAGTATATAATTCACATTTGGATCCATATTAATTTTGAATCAATATTTTTAATGTAAAAACAAAATACTTTAATTCCAAATCATGAGTAGGATATTTTAACTCATGGAGTATTATTTTTATTGAATCATTATCAATTACCTTATCATTATGTATTATAACGCATCCATGTCCCTTCAATGAATCACCAGTGTAGTTGAACTTCTATCCATTTTTGGAATACAAGGCCTAAACTGGGGAATTTAATAGTCTCTTCATGAGTTTCTGAAAATAAACATCACATTATCCTATCCAAATAAATTTAATCCATTTTCGTGTTAACATAGTTAGTAGGCTAGACAATCCTGAAATGTTTTTAACAACATATTAGTAATAGCTGGATAATACGAGAAAAATACATATCTTAGTAACATTTATAGGACATGGACATTCATCAACAACATTTTTTGGTGAGATCAATTAATATTTCATTCTTATCTACAATGTTCTCATGTCAAGAAATTTTCTGTTACAAAAAATCACATTTGGAAAATTTCACATATAATTTAATTTCATTAAGTGTTTGAAGAACGATCCATAGTTGTTTTTCAGGAGACTCAAATTTTTTTTAATAAAAAAAATATATTCAGTAAAAATAATAAAAAAATTATCCAGATATTAATGGAAAATTATATTCATTTGATTTATAAATACTACATGGTAATTCATCAAACAAAATTTCAAAACAATGAAATCATAATAACCATAGCTAGAATGGAAAAATGATTTCAGAATGTTATTATCATTCCTTATGATCTGATGGTACCTAAATCTCAATTCATCCTTGGAAATATACTAATCTTTCTAGAGTTGATCAAACAAGTAATCCATATGATTTAGTGGATACTTATTCTTAACAATAATGTAATTCAAATTTCTATAATCAATTCAAAGCCTCATGGAACCATCTTTCTTATTAAAAAACCAAATAAGAGAACCCCTTGGTGATGTTCATGGATGAAATGAAACATTATCAAGATACTCATAAAATTTATTTTTTAATTCTAGATGTTACACTTGAACCATTCAATCTAGTGGTTTTGATTTTTTCTTAGCGTTAGGAACTACATAAACAGTAAAATCAAATTCCCAAAAGGTATTTTACCTAGAAACTCATTACCAAAAACATCCATATATTCATTTTCCATTTGTATATCATTAATCTGTGTAGCTAAATTGTTTTTAATAATAAGTGAATGATAACTTTCATTTCTATCATTTAATAGTTTCTCAACTTCCTGATATGTTATCAATAGTAATGAATAACTATATTATGAAAATTGAAATAATTTTCTAGAAACAACTTATTTACCTCTATAATTAATCATAGTATAATAAATATAAAGTAAAATTTTTACACTGAATAATATCAAACTCTAATAAGGAAAAAACGACATGGTTTGTAGGTAATGCATTTCCACAAAACCCCCAAGAAAATTCTTATAATTACTTTTTCTATTAATATTTCCTCATGGTGTTTTAACCATAAGTTATGATTTAATTTATTATTGTAAGATTTTAAATTACCCTAAAAATTTATCACAAATTAAGGAATTTGTTTAACCTGTATCAAACAAAACATTAACAAAATCTATCCAAAAAAAAAAATTCATTATACCCCTACTTTGGATGGCCCAACATCTATTGATATACTATTAAAGGATTTCACTTCATCATTTTTTTTATAATCTGGCTTCATTTCATCAAATAGATCTTTCTTTAGAAAGGTATTTTCATAATGACCCGTCTTACCACATTAGAATACGTTACATTTTTCTTATTAGAGTTAAAAATACCATGAGGATGAACTTTTTCATTGAAATATTAGGCCATACATCTAAAAATAATACATTGAAAAAAACATCCAAATTTTTTTTATGGAATTCCATAGGGTTCTTTTTACCACACATCCCATAAATTGAAAACTGAATTTTCATACCTTTAGATTTCATTGGTTAATTGTTAAAAAATGCTTTCTATTTTTTCCACTTTATATACATGTTGTCATAGTACATCTGATTATCAAAAAAATTCATCTCAACTGTCTAATAAAATTTAACAAGTTACTCATAACTTTTGAATTCAAGGGAATTCAATTCCTTTCAATATCAATACATTAATCCAGATTAAAAATGATTTATTTTTCTATCAGTATGCTGAATAATAATTAAGGAATAAATTACCAATTATGGTAGATTTTCCTCATAAATGGACATTGAATCATCCTACTTTTGTTTCAATTGAAGAAAATTGATTTTTTTCTGATGTCGAAAAACCATAAGAAAATATATTTCGAGGAAAATAATATTAAATTTATCTAATTCCAGGGCATTGATCTCATCACATTCCATGAAATTCATGCCCATTGACCACCATTGGTTGGATTAACCTTCACAAAAGTAAATGAAAAGACTATAATTTTGATTATATAAACACACCATGACAGTAAATATCTTTTATAAGTCATTAATCCAAACTTCAGCCTCCATTGGGTTAAAAGATCGAAATAAAAAGTATTTTCATGCCTTATAAAATTGTCAACCCTCATCATGTTCCTTTTTAGTAGCTCTGGATGTTCTATTTCATGGATTCCACTTCAATTTATATGTTCTAGGAACTAATACATTACAATTAAAAACTTATTATTTTTAATTTACACCATTATATAATGGAGATTCCGAATGATATCATCCTCTTCATGCCTCCTACCCCATCATCCATTTTTATTATTCATAAAACCATTCAGTAATAACATATGTAAGATGATGAAACACGTTAATATTCAAATGATATATCATTTCAACATTATGATAAGATAATAAAGAATTTTTGGTATTCTATTAATATCATCTTAACCCATATATTTATGAAAAATGTGCTTTGATACTAACTATAACATCCTGACCATAAAAATAACATAATCTAGTAAATTATTTTTGAATTAAATTAATTACATTACTAAAGAACATTTAAGTTTAGTGTTATAGAAAATTTGGAAATAATTATTTCATATCAACCCACAATCATAAAAATTGGGGAATACTAAAACAATATCTATCTCGTCCATAATACAATAGTTTTTAATAATGCATGAAATTTTTTAATAAAAAATCATCCCAATATTTTGATTTGTTTGTTATTTTATCATACCTATCAATAAAACCATTAAATAACATTTAATAAAATTTGATGTTCCAAAAATTTATTGTAATGGATATACAAAAATATTTATAAGGATAAAACATTATGACATTAAAAAAATGATTTAGTTAAAGATTCCCTTACCTTGGGTTCATCTTATTTAAAATGTGTTATAACTCATGTATAATGGTTTAAAGAGTGTTAATAATTTATTAAAAATCTATATCACTTTTATGATATCTTATATTACCATATTATAACAAATTTATACACATTTATTAATAATATTTAGTTACTTCCATCATTTCAGGTGCATTATTTTCATGCTTTCCATGGTTGGATCATTATGGAATTTCGTTTCAAATGGAAAAATACGGATAAGTGGAATGAAATGGTATTAATATGTTTCTATAATTTTAAAATATAATATTTTTCATTTTTTTCTGATATTAAGATTATTTATTAGATTAAACAGTAATGAAAATTATTTAATTTATTTTGGCAGATTTTATGACCACCACAAAATTATTACATTTTATTTAATATCATGTTTCTATATTTACTACAAAACATTATATAAATTATAAAATGTATAATAAAAACTTATTTAAACAAAATAATAGTTTTAGGATAATCCATGAATGTGGTAATGGAAAATGAAATTGTTTCATCCACGATGGTTGTAAATCTATACATCACATATGATGTTCACATTTTTAGAATAATTGGGAGTGGAGAAAGAGATTGATGAATAAGTTTTCAATCAACATGATAACATTAGAATATATATATAAGGTAATATAATTTTAATTCCACTTTGATAAGGGTAGTTTAAGGGAAAATAATAAATTAAAATAAATTGATATTAATATAAAAAAATGAAACAATATTTATACCCTTGAATTCTTCTCCTTGATAACCTCTTTATGGAACATGGTTTTTCTCATTTTAGTGAAAAAAATATTATGTTGGAAGTGGGTAAAGATATTTGAAAGCTAATTGGTCACAAATTAAACAAGATACATGGTTTTTAGGAGCGAGGAGAAAATATGTGGAGGGGTGGTATTTATAGTGGAGTGAGAGGTGCGTTTTGATTATTTTATTAATTAGTTTATTATTTTGGTTCTAAACGATTAATAGATTGCTAATTATAACAAAATATATTATAATATTGACTGGGAGTTTGATATTATGAAATTAAATCATTGATACATCATCTATTACTCAATAATTCTTGTATTTAGCTTATGCCATAAATTGCTGTATTTCATTATTCAAAAAAATTCAACTGTTTCAGAAATATCCCAAAAATCAATCAAACCATTTTTCAAAATTTCAAATATAAAAATGAATTCCATTTATTATTATTTTTTCTAAAATTGGAGAAATTTTATTTTCAATTAAAATGATTATTTATTCTATAAATACCAATTTTAAAAATACAACTGATTCTATAACACTTTGAAAAATTAATAATGTTCTCTTTAAATTTATATCATCATCAAAAGACAATAAAATATTAAATTATTAATCTATTTTATGAAAATTAATTTTTTTTAAATTATTATATTAATTATAAAATTTTAAATCAAAATTTTTGTATTATACAAATACCAACACTTAATTTATCAATTTCAATACAATTATTTACTTATTGAATGATATAAATATGTCATATATTCAAGTATTAAATGGATAAATTTTATTTATACATTCTTAGTTCAGTTTATTATTCTATTATATAGAATTTTTTTCCTAACAGTAATGTAACTATTTATGAGGTCAAGTTATTATTCCATCATAATAAATTCCCTAATTTCTATAAATGCCACTTATATTCATATACATTTATTATTAATTTACCTATTTAAATCCGTCATGAAAAATATATATTTTAGAAGTATATTTGTGGTTTCTTCATATATTTTGGAAACTAAGGATGTCCATTTATTAAATTTGGGGCATTGGTTCCATTATAGAACATTCATCAATATATAGAGTTTGGGAATATTTATATTAGGATCAAAATATTCCCTAGATTGATTTTGGATAGTCATGTTCAATTGAACCACTAACATACTTAGGGGTTATTTTGAAACAAAAAACACCTTACCAATAGACATAAAATCATTATAGTGATTCATGAAATTAGAACATTATGTAGTTGGGATTAAAAAGGATTTGTTAAAAAATATTTCAGGCACCCTTTGGTAATTCCACTGTGTATTGAGAATAATAATAAGAAAAAATATATGAAAATAAAAAATATATAGAAATTAATTAATATTAACATATAATTATTGTTAATACCCTATAAAATGATGGTGAATGTTGACATTGAGGTGATTTTTTTATAATTACTGATAAAAAATGTGATAGAGGAACAAAAAATATAAATAAAAAAATTTCATAAATTGAATATTGGACCACGTATATAAAGGGGGTGGTTATACATATTCAATTTAAAATAGAGTTAAATACAATTTAGTCCTTAAAATGACTGGGGGATTGTGGAAAATATTAATATTCTTTGGATTATAACAATAGATTTTTTGTGTCCTTTTGTGTCTATAGAATAATAAATGGATGAAATAAAAGTTGTAAGTAATGATATAAAAAACTAGTTTAAACTATTTTGAATTAAAAAATTATATCCGTAATATGAATAAATAATGAGGGTGAGACACAATTAATTTTGGGGTTCCGAAATGAGATTAATTCATTGATCGGCCCTATACACATCCATGTAGTTTAAATCATGCATTTATAATATTGTTTCATGTAGTTTAAAATCACACTATAATAATGATTTCATTTTAGTACTTTCAATCATGACATAAATACCAATTATCCATACAACTATAAATCTATTTTTAATAGAAATATAACTATAGTTTTAAGTCATTTAGAAATAGTCAATAAACCTCATGTAAACTTCTACAAGATAATGGGAACAAAATGAGAAGATATTGGAATGAGATGGAATATTCTTGCATCAGTACATATACTATGGATATATATATCAACTAAAATATACATTTAAATTATGGTTATATTTATATTATGTGTGAAAAACTAGAATTTAAAATTAAAAATAATATCAAGGTGTAATGTAAGATTGTATAGAAAAAATAATTCATGTTGTCCCACAATTAGAGGGTTTAATATCATTATATATCTTATATATTCATATATCAATCCATATGTAGTTTTCTATTAGGGAACTTAATTATAGGTTATTGGAACCATAATATGAATATAGGGTTTGAAACATAATATCAAACATGGATCTTCTTAGGAATGAACTCAAAATTCATTAAAATTTTAAAATTCCACCAAGATTCACGAAATAGGTAGATCTATCTTGAATGGAGTTAAAAAATCAAATATTTAAATGATTTTGTGTAATACCTAATTTTAATAAGATAATTATATTTAAATATAGATATTTATAATCAATATTTGTTTAGGAATAATGCTCATACAAATTAATCCTAATTCAATGTTTTATGATTTCATCTGTTAAAGAAGAAAATATAATTTATTCTTTGATGTTTTGAGATAGGACCCTCAGATTTACTATACGATACATGTTCATATGGAATGAACCATTTTTTTGTATATTTTATCTCTATATCATAATTTCCCAAGTTATTAATAATTTTAGGTGTCTTGGAAGGGTTTATAAATGAATATTTTGTTTCTAATTCTGATATATAAGGAAGATAACCACATATAAATGTGTACATTATTTTTTAAACTAATTTATCTAATACACAGGAAACATAGTGCCATGTATTTTATAAAATTAGGATGTCGGTGTTAAAACATCATATATATGAATATAATGTGGAATTTTTCAATTATATTACATATAATATTAGTTTATATGAAATAAAATTCCTCAATGTTTCATATTATATTAAATTTACAACAACACAATATTTTTTTCATATAACACGAAAAATTTCCCATATTGATTTAATTTATTTTTAAATTAATGTGTCTATATAGATATATTTATGTGATAAGTAACATTTTTATTTAATTAATTAGGTCTTATGTAATATACCATAGTCTTACAGTTTAAGGTCTTATGGTAGGTATTTTTTTAACATAAATGTGTTTTTTATGTTGATTTTCTATAAACCAATCAAAAAAATTCTTTGGAAAAGTTAATGAATTTTTTCTATAAAAATGGTGGGTATAAACCATTGTAAAATCCTATATCACTCCATACCTCAATCCTACACCAAAATCATGTTTAATACCTATACATATGACCTAATTCAAAAACTATGCATAAAAACCCATTTACCATTGGTTAAATAATTAACAAAGAAAGATTTAGTCTCATAAAAATTTAAACTAGGGAGACATTTTCTACTAATGGAAACTATAAAATACAAGTTCAAAAAATAAAATTAATATGAAGATATCTCAAAAATCTGATCACATATATCCATACTCTAAACACAATTGAATTTTGATAACTCCCATTAGTGATTTCCAAATAAAAACCTAAGGTGAAGTAATAGAAAAAAGGGTACTTGATTTATCCATGGATCTCACACATAGATCCATTATGAATAAAAAATTCTCCCAAGCACATACATAGGCTTTAGAAAATGACACATTTGTTGAAAATATGCATGAATGAAGTGTGACACCCCCTGGAAACCTAGTGTCCCTAATTGGGTCTTTTTATTCATATTCCTCCAGAGAAAACCTTAGTGAACCATGTTCCAAGGTCACCGACCTGGGTAAAGATTCACCTATTAACTCAATTGGATTAAAAGAATTTTTTAATACCATTTAACTGAAATCAGCCCTAAAAGGCTACAACTCTGAGAAATAAATGTGTTCCACTAAAAATAAATGAATAAGTTATTTACCAATTTTTTAAACTTGTTACCATATACGTATTTAATAATTACATGATGGAATCATCGAATAGATCTCCCCTTAATCTTCTATTCGTATCATAAATACCTATAGGTCTATCATATTTGAAATTATTTTACAACGAGGATGCATTATCTCACGAAATCAAATTGAATCTTAGAAACCCAATGTTGTAGGTCATGGTTTCCCATCGTTAGTTCAGGTATATAATTATCTAATAAATATTTAAATGATAAAAATGAGATATCACTCTTCTGTAACACTAATTATGACTTAAACATAAACATTTATTAGGTTAAAACAAAAATGGTTTCTAATGAAAAAGTCATATAGATAATCATTTATAGTCACCCGTCATCCCTTAGACCACAATCATAAAAATAATAATAGGCATACTTTTCGAATATCCTTAGATGTTATGATGGACCTTATAATATAGTTTTGAGAAAATTATTTTCTAATACCATTTATATAGATACATACAATTCCCCCTTTTAATCACGTGTCCCTCTGAAACAGTTCCTTACACCTTTTTAGATGGATTTAAATTACAGATTTTTTTATCTTTATTGATTTAAATATAGTTTAATTACTATTTTTATTTAATTTGATATAGTAAATTATATTTTATAATGTTTTATAAGATGTATTGGTTATAATATATAATTTTAGAAAAGGGTAAACAAAATTTTAACTAGAAAGGAACATGTACCACACTTATATTTGAAATAACAGAGTATTTAACTAGATGAAAATATAATTTTTGGGATATGTAAATATTCTACCCTCTAGATTATGATATGTATTCTTAATTAAAATAATTTAATTAAAAAAATTACAAGAGAAAAAATTGAAACCAAGAACATAGTAATCCGTAAGTGGAATCCTTTAAATTCAGTAATATAAATATGGTATTTATCAGTGCTAGAAAAGTCGATTAGCATCGCTAAAAAAATCGTTATTAATCGAGGTGAGGATAAAGGGGGTCCCTTTTATGAGCACTTCGAAAAGCGCTGATAATGGCCCCTTTTATTAGCATTATAAAAAGCACTGATAATGGTCCATTTTATCAGCGCTCAAAAAACACTTATAAAAGACCCCTTTATCAGCACTTTTATTCACTGATAAAAGGGGCCATTTATCAGCGCTTTTAAAAAGTGATGATTAAAGTCAAAAAAATAAAAAAATGAATATAATACTGGGCGAAGCTTTTAATAGCGGTTGACCCCCCATTTATTTGTGCCAGGCGAACCTCCCCTCACACTCTCCCATGTGCTGCCCTTCCCGCGCATCCCCTAACATGCACACCTCATTGCTTCCACCCAAACTCGAACCCGTGACCTCTCCCCTTTCGCAGCTGCACCTTTACCACTAATCCATTTCATTTTTTTCACTATTTAAATATATATATATATATAGTTATATTTGTTTGTATATTAATATAGATTCATATTAATATAAATATATTAATTAATATATTAGTATATATATATATATTAACTTTTATATTAATATATATTTATATATATTTATATATATATTTTTAGGTATAATTTTTTTCTGTATATTTATTTGTATTTTAATATATATTTATAAGAATCATTTTAAATACATTTATGAAATGTGTTTTTTTTGTGTTTACCAATAAATATATATATATATATATATACAACACAAACACAGAGACACATATATATATATTTATGAATAAAAAAATATATATGAGTATTTGAAAAGCCATAGAATGTTAAAACAACCATAATGTATAATCCAGAGGCCAGTTTCAACTCCACAACTAGTCAATTCGAAGAAAATGAAACAATATTCGATATGATATGTGGTACAGGGATAAGTGATATCCGAATCAAAAGTTATACATGTTTGAATGTTAACAAATCGGGTTATCCCGACTAAAAACTCTATTTTGGAGGCCTTCAGGGCCATTTTTCCCTCAAAAAATGTGACAAAAGATTAGCTTCAGTCACAAGCATGTAGAGCTAATTGCAGGATTTGATTTGATATGTTATAGAGCTCAAATGGACAACTGGATCAAAAGTTATGGTCGTCTGAAGTTTGAGTAACATTTTCAACTTATTTTAGATCTTTTATTAATTTTCGTTGAATTTTTGTGCCTTCAAATTGTTATTAAATGATTTTCAATCAATAATAATTAGCAAATTATTAATTAATAATATTTATTAAAATATTTTAAATCCATTTTCACTAAATCTCTTATATATTAAATGTAATAGTCTATTTATACTTATTTAAAACATATTTAAAAAATATATATTATATTTATATGCATATAAATATAATTATATAACAATATTTTATTTCTCATGATTTTTTTGAGGCATAAAATTTATCATCTGTTTGAAAAAGTGCTGATAAATCACCCCTTTACCAGTGTTAATAAATGAATAGATGATAAAGGGGTCCCCTTTATCACCGCAAAATAAATGCTCGTAAAGGCCCCCTTTATCAGTAATTTTTTGAGCACTGTTAAAAGTGTAGAACTTCCCTTTCCTGTTTTTGCAGTAGTGATATGAAATAGTTTTCCATACTATAAATTTTAACATGTGATGCTAAATATATGGGTTTATTATTTTTAAATTACCCTATTAAATGTAAATATAATTTAAAACAAATATATAGAATTAAATTAGGATCCCTAGTACGATTTGAGGAAATCATATGTTAGTAAGGGTTTTCATAAATCATTAACGGTTGGAACCCTGAACATTTATTATTTTTCTTATATACCGACTTAATCTCAAAGATAAAATAGAATTTATAACCTAACCAACAACTAATTTTCCAACTATAAAATTCCATAGAATAAGAATACCATTTTAATTTCAACATTCAGACAATGGAAGATGATATTTCATCTAAAAAACTACACTAGAGACACCTATAAGGGGTGAAAATTAACAAGTTTTACATCTATTATAAACTAATGTAATTACTATAAATTTATTAATAATGTATTGTAAGACATGATAATCATGAACATGATCCCATAATAAAAAACTATATAGTGAACTCAATCACTATGGTTATAGAGTAGGTTCATACCCTTAATAAAATGAGTTCTCATAATATCCACCATTATATTCCAATAACATCACAATTTCAATATCATGACACCATCATAAAGAAGACTAAAAAATATTTAATTCCAATGTTATTTACCAATTTAATAGTTTTATAACCATTTATATAGGACAACCGTTTTTGTAATAGTTATCCGTGAATGGAGATATAATTCATCAATAATATTTCACCCTTTAGTATTGATCATTAATGACATCCTCAAACAAATATAAAGAACACCCTTAGAGGATCTCCCCATATATATCACAAAAACATCAGTGATCCTGGAGGGAAATATATGATTAATAATTATAATGGACATACCAAAGAAAAGATGAAGATGAAATATGGCGTACATCATATATGGAAGTACGATTTAGTAACTATTTAGGTCCATCCTAGGTCATAATAAAGGTGTTTCTCCCAATGATAAAACATTCCTTCGTCATTATGTTTCTCCCCATATTTTCTTTCCATGATAATTTTTTTTGATGTTTTCCCAAAGTTAAATGATGCTATTATATTGACTATTTTGGGAAAGATAACCAAATTGATGTTTCTCGATATGATTCAAAGACTAAAAATTTTAATCATGAATATTTAATCTACAATATTCTAAATAGAGGTCCACCTTGTTATTCTAGTCATCAATTTACCAATCCTAACATTCTTCCCATGAATGAAAAATTAATGGGGCATTTACATAGTGATATACAAAGAACGAACCATAGAGTCCCTAAACATGTATCCAATTCTTCGGGTCTAAAAAATGAATAAAATATAGTTCACATAATATTACTCCATAATATAGATACCAATAAATCATCAAAATGGAATGTTTCTTTTAAGGAAGATCATAACAGAATCCATTGAGGTACTCACATTAGTTTTTTCATAATGGAAATTCTTAAAAAAATTTATCACATAAATATGATGATGCATATAAAAAATTGTCTTAAAGATATGATATAATTGTCAACTGTTTAAAAAGTTATATTTATCAATATCGGGAACTGCTTTGTCAACTAAACAAATTCACCCCAATCAATGGGTGTGTTGAGAAAAAAAATTTATTTTTTCTATTTCAAAATATAAAATACTTGTTATTGATTATGTTTTCCAAAATAATCCCATATAACATGAAAAATGTATTTGGAATGTAACCATTTTTATTTGAAATGTCCAATAATATATTAGTTGAAAATGTAGAATGTTTTAACATCCAATTATAGGTTATCACCACTCAAAAATATTTATTATTTTATTTCAAATTTCTACTCCCTAGTAGGTTATTACCAATGTCTTAAAATATGTATATATTATACAAAGTATTCATAATATATGGATTGTTTTTAATAGTTTTATATGGTAATATATACATTATGATGGTTATACTGATCAAAATGAGGTTTTTTATGAATAATATTTTAATGTTGATATTTCCACAATATCAGTGTAATTGATTTTAAAATCAAGAAAGTATTATCAACCCCAAAAAGTGACTATATAACAATGATCAGGTTTCTTTGATAAATAGTAAATAAATATTATTTTTTGTCTTAAAGTAATAGAATACACCATGAGGGGGGTTTGGTGGATTTAGGGTATTGAAATTTCATACATTTTTTATCCTGGTCATCCCCATTCTTATAAGGATCCCTCATTTATGCATAAATATAAATTTAATGTGAATATAGATGTAAAGAATTGGATTTGGTAATTATAAATTGTTGAACGAAAGGTGATAATCCTTGGATAATTCTTGGAAATTTATGTATTCCCCTAATACACAAATTAAACTGCATCGACTTATTATAAAAAGTATCAGATGCACTGACGTTACATATTCACCATCCACAAAGACCATTGAAAAGATAACCAATATTCTATAAAATAGGTAATCACTAATCTATTTTCTTATTTTAAACATTTCAATGTGATATATATGTTGAAATTCACATAAAACTCTTTTTCAGTTTTTTATAATTAAAAATATTTTCAACTAAGTTAATACTCCTTAAACCACATATTCTTTATCATCTTTAACATTCTAATATTCTTAAAAATGATTTTCATTCAGTTTGGGAAAGAATTGTACATTAAAATTCATTCTTTATATGAAATTACACTCATTTATATCATAAATAGATAATATATCAACAACATATTATTCCCAAATGTACTTTGAATATTTATTTAGGATTCAACAGACCTCTTTGACAATTTTTTTGAAATCAATTATTTTCTTCTCTCATTTTGAGATTTAACCACGTTCCATAAAAAATATAATAATGAAATTGAGGGAATTTCAATTTTCGTAATTTCATTTAAATATTTATTAAAAAATCCGATATAAATTTACATTTGAATATTCTATTTAGGATGAAAACCATTTTAATACGATGCTGTCTATTTTTTCCAGGGTGTGGTTATCTCCTTGAATTGGTTCACCTTGACAAGTATTTATCCTCCTTGAGAAAACACATTATAACATCTAAGCCTATTGATTAAATTTTTTATTGCTAGAGTAACTTCTAATTTTTTCTCAATCCATAAAATTTTTAATAATTTTAATACACCCATGTTCTATGAATTATGAATTTAATGGACCTCGATTCAACAAACAAGATACATTATATATTTTTTTATTTTAAAATTAATCAATTTTCTTTCTAGAAAACTCATCTTCCATCCACCTAATAGAAAATTACCACATACATAATAAAATAATCTCCACTACACATAAGGCCTCAATACATTAGTGAATCTTAAAATATATTGGTCACCCCACAATGTCTTCTATCATGAAAATTGAGAGTTCCAAAAAAATGTTCATACGAATTTCTTATTCTGAGTTCTATATAATAGTCCATGGTATTGTTGTTTTCCCCATGATTTCTTCCTTACAATATATTAAATTTCCTAAAATTTACACTAAATAATTATAATATACATGTCAAACACCATAATTCAAATACCATAGGTCCAAACATTTTTTCATGGGTCATCGTGTCACATTGAATGATACTAGGCTTCATAGTGACTCCTTTCATCATTGTTTTACATTCTGAAACAAATCCATACTGGCTAGAGAAATAGATATCCTACATGTGTACCTTACCGAGGATTCCTTATGATAATATTAATTTTTCCATATTTCATTGTAGGAGAACAAAAATTTTATTGGGAGATGGATTTATCCATTCATACAACATTATAAGATACAAAATGACCTAATTTACACAATTAAGTTATAAAAAACTATTGAATCTACATCGAGGTTCTACTAGTGATTATATGACACAAATACTCTAGATGGAGAGAGGAATTAGTCTGATAAAATACCATGATTTAGACAGAAATACAACTTTGTGGTTTCTTTCCTATAAAAATATCACTCTATAAAAACTTCATTTTTTTAAATAATCATAAAAAATTCATTTCTAATAATTACATTCAATCAAAAATACCAATTGTGTTATTTTCTACAGTATCCCCCATTTAGTTTACAATATTTTTCAATGATAATAGAATATTTGACTACATATAAAATTTAATAAAAAATAAAATATCACATATTCAACAATGTTACGCAATTTCTTTATATAATTTCCTATATTATTCACCAATCAAAAACATTATGCTCATGTATGATGAGATCGATTTAGAAAGATATAGTTAGGTGAAGTAATGTTGTTAATAATATTACATAATCCACATTTCCAGTCAATACTCCAAAATATTATCAAAAAATTCTCTCTGATTATAAAAGAATCAATTGTCAACCGTTATGGAAATGAATTTTTTAAGAGAATAGATTCAAAAATATATCCCCTTAATACATGAATAATTTCATCACCTTTAGAAATTATTTCAAAGAGAAATTCTAAAAATGTTAAAAAAAAGAGGGTTAGAAAATCATGAAATGTTTTTTAAGATAAATTATACCTTTTACAAAATGGAATTCCCATATAGTAGTGGGTAATTTAGTCTCCAAACAATCTATAGGGATGGATTCAATTATACTCTAAGAGATAACTGGTTTAATTCCAAACCATCCTTGGGTAGTTCATTTCACATTATATCATTCTATTTACTTTAGTAGTCATATATTTCTATTGAAAACCTATTTATCAGCCTTATACTTTTTAAATGATATATAATTTTTAAATATTTTGTCCTTGAATGATTAATGATGTTTTATCCTAGAATTATGGAACTTGATTTGTAACTATTGATCAAAATAAGATATTATTTAAAAAACAAAATTTATTCATCATACTATCATATATATATCAAATGGTTTAAAGTTTCAATGGTAATTACATATTATTCCTCCATGGTGATTAAGGATATGAAATATTAGGTCTTTTAAAACCATATGATACAATAATATTCCATATAGAATAGGCCACAAGATGCTGATTTGTTATCATCCAAAATCCTTCCAAATATGTATTAATATAACCCTCGATGATGTTATGAAGTTCTATAATAAATCATTCCAAAATAGAATAATTGATTTAGATAATTTATTATTCATAACATTGTTTTCATATGGCCTTATTTTAGACATCAATGAAAATTTATATCTTTTTATGAAGAAAATTCAATGTCTGATTGAGTTCCTATTTTCTAAAACTAAATAAAAATTAAATGATAATAAATTCTTACACTAAACTATTTGCCTTTTATGTATTTTGATATCTTCACTCATTATTCTTCCAGAGTAGCATTAGATTATAATCATCCATGTGAAATATTTTTGACCCGACCATCACATATTTTGTATCAGAAATAAATTTTTCATTTTTTCTTAGAAAAAACTGAATGTCGTGGAAAAATAAGAAATCAGTAGTTAGAGAAATCTAAAATTTTAAACAATTTAGTTTAAAAAATGTATTTCATCATGTTAATCCATGACTCCAATGATGAAGTCATCTATATATAAAACATAATATTTTTATCATTCTCAATATTGAATAGTGGTTATGATTAACCACTCTTTTTGTAGCCTATGCCTTTTTAAAATGTTGTTCTTCTTTAGATTACTAGTTATTTGGTTTAAATTTCTAGTCATACAAAGTCAAATTCAATAAAAAACCATACAAATTATGATTCTATAAACACACTTTATCTTTACCTTCATCAATGAGGAAACCATATAGTTGTTCAATATAAACATCATGTTCTTATAATATATTAATTAATATAATTATGATATTCATTGGAAATAATGTGACCATATAGAGAGATTATATCCATATAGTTTTAATTAAATTAATTTTTAAAGAGACTTATAGATATAAATATCATTAAAATTAGAATAACATTTGAACACTACACATTCCTGATTCCTTTCCAGCATACTATATATATTGTGTTTTTAGTACAAAATTCTTTAGATAATATTATTATATAAAAGCCTCAAAAAAACTTCCCATGTCTGATTTTTTTCTATTTGTTCAAACACTTCTTTCATTGACAGGATAAAATTATTTTTATTAGAATAATATTCAATTTTTTTAGTCCCACCTGATATATAAATGTGGATTTCTAATGATAATCCATCCTCATTGTTTGAGATTACCATTAAAAAGAGTATTATTCCATTTAGATATTACTCTGGTAGGTTCACCACAAAAATTATTGCATGATTAATATTATTTTTTAGGTGTCTCCTCCTCTGAATGAATCCATTCTGTTATGGGGTCCTCAACACAGAAACAATTTTTTAGATCCTGAAATTTTTTTGATATACATCCACATTGATGTTGTTTATTTAAATTACCTATTCATATCCTATAAATTTATAAACAAATAAATTTCGTATATTGAGTATAATATTTAACGATTCACATAAATACATTATATTTTTGAAAAATAACCATGATATAATTCATCAAGTTGTACTATTAAAAAATAATTTATAGTATCATTGATCATCATGGTTATTGGGATTAATTGACATAAAGACAACTATACGTATTATCTATATTAACCTTGAGGTACTTACAATAATTCATTCATATGTAATCTATATAATATTTCCCTTAATTCTAGAATCACATGTGTGAGTGTGATCACTTTTTATATTGTGGGGATCTCAATCAGCATAATTATTTCCTACGTTTTCCCTATATATTTATCAAAAAAGTAATATATTTTTTTGTGAAATAGTTTTACTTTATCTTTATTTTACAACATAAAGAATCATTCATTACCAAGATAGTTAAAATTACCATTGGTTTCTCTACCATGAAAAACAATCAAACCATATCTACTCCTATTGTTTCATGTCTTATTATTGAATTCCAAAATATTTTTTAGTAACATAATTATATTAAAATCAGTAAATTATGATTAAGTCCTTTAGCTAAATAATCATATATCATTCTCAAGTATTCTTCACCAAAATATGGCTACCCAAAACAAATATTTTTGAGTCCCTCATCATTAGAAAAATGAACAACATTAAATTTATAAAATCTGACACCCATGAATTGTTATTCATTGTTGGATAAATGAATTACACCCACTATCAAAAATCAATTTTTAAGACATATATATTAACATTAATGAAATTTGAACCACATTTTCCTTCTAAATCATCATTTTATATTTCCAAAATCACTCATCTATGTTTTTTGATGGTGTATGATAATTTGTTTTAACAATCTTAATGGAATTCTATTCGTCTCATAATATTGAAAAGTTATTTGGAGATCTCGATTTGTTTGATGAAATATCCAGATAATCAAATCTAATTTTTTATCTTTGAATTAAAACATTCCATTGAATCATTAAATCATAGTAAATTTCTTTTTCCCTGAAGCATTAACCATAGAATAAGAATCCATTAAAATAATAATAGAAGTATGAGTTTATAATTTGGTATTTTTGTCATTTTTGTCTATAAAACATCATGTTGGGGTAAAAACAATTTATTGAGTATGCCACAACATTCCATTGAATATTACCCTAAATTATTGTTTTATATTTTAAAACTAATAAACATGAAATTTTTTATTCTAACAATTGTGAAAATCTAGCATCCTTTTGGGTGTTGGTGCGTGATGTTTTTAAATATCTTTAAAACAATCTTCTTCTAATCATTCTCAACAAAAGTTTTTATCTTTTCATTTAATTGATACATGTGTGGGATAAGAACAATCTCTTCAATAAAATACCAAGGAATTATTTATCCCTAATTATGGTAGGTGAGATTGGAATACCTATTTCCATGATTGGTAAAAGGATTCTTTCTTGATCTTCATATTTTCTTCATCAAACAAAGAAATCTCTTTATATTATAAATTTATATTAACTAGGATACTTATAGATTTATTTAAACCATCATTGATTCATGTGTGAGAATTTTTATTTCACTTTAATAGTTACATATTTTCATAGTAGACATGATTCGATGAATAGATTCTAGGAAATCACCCTTTCATAAATAAAAAGTATTATTATATTTTTTTCAAGACATGAAATAGTTTCCTTCAAAATTGGTGATATCACTATGAAGAAAAAAACCACTAGTAACATTATCTCATGAGATGGAATAATTCAAAAAAAATACCTTCCATTGATACCAAATATTAGTCTATAATCATATAATATAGCCTAATAATGGTGGTGGATGAATCAATGTATTATAGTTTTTAACATTACCCTCGACCATGATCCTTTTCAATATTATAAGGAACTATATTATCACTCTCACTATCAATTTAATGTCAATAAATTCCAAATTAATATGCATATGTGCCTTTAATTAGTTCACCAAAATAGTATATTATAATAATATTTCATTGGAATGTTAATATACACTAGAGACATATTTTTCATTTCATAAAGTATTTACATAATAGAGTGATCACACAAACCATCTGTATTCACTATCCCCAAACACTTTTGAAAAGAGCATAGATCTTATTTATAGATAGGTTTTTCTAAAATGATAAAATGTTATTATTCATATCTTGTAAATTTATATATTAAAATACACATATAATGATATTTCACCTATACAATATTTTGATGAATTTCCCATTATGTAAGAAACCTATATTCACCTCTAATTTACACAATTTATCTTCCTATAATGCCATAAATTTATATTAATTTCTTTATATGAAGATAAATTCATGATTCCCTTATTTTTTCAAAGAATTTTGGTATCTATTATAATTCATATAGAATATCAATACTTTTTCATTCTCCAAAAACTATGATGCACAATTTTTTGAAAATGTAAACATCCTCTTTGATATAATGGTTGTGATCAATTATTTTTATTCTCTCCTTGGATGAATGATTTAGGTTTTCAATATCATTTAATTTTTTGATTATGTTTCTTTTAATTATACTAGATTCTATTAAATATTTTTTTCTACCTGCCTTTTAAAATTATAGTAAAATATTATAGGTTAGGTGAAACTGCTTGACAATGGTGTGGTATCTTCTTCCTACAACATGTTCATCTTCCTAAAAGGGTTCATTATTAAAAATATTTATCGTCTACAACCAAAACAATGTAAACCATATGATATCAGGGAAAAGTCAACTTCTCTAGAGTGTAACCTCATATAGTTTTATAGATCCCAAAAATATTTACAATTTTAATACACCCACGATATTTGTACGATCTCCTTAAAATCTCTTAATTCAATAAATCTACTAGGATTTGGTGTTTTTATATGTGGATTAATCTACTATATACATACAAAATTACATTCCTTCTACCTTTTAGAAAAAACCTCCATGGTGGAACCTACCCTCTATATTGAAATTTTCTATGATACCTTAATGATTCTAAAAATAATCATGTCACCCTCATTGTGTTGGCCTTTGTGATATAATGGTTGAATCATATATTTAACTTGAATTAATTATTTAAAATTATATGGAATGATAATTGGTCATTTAACATGGTTAATAATTTCTTTAATCCAACATCATATTTTCCTCTAAATTTTTATTTTAGTATATGAAAAATGGCATAAAAATAATTATTAAAACCACTTAGGGCCTTACTAATATTGGTGGGTAATTGTACCAACCTCCATGGTTCCATATACTATGTTCACACCCTAGATCTTATTATTCCATCTAATAACAGACTCAGAATAGCCTATCTAACACCTCTACCCAAGTGAAACCATTGTTCTATTTAGATACCATTTCTATTTTATATAAATTCCATTTCATCATATTGAACATTATTATGATGTTAGGTGTAACACATTTCATATTACATTATATTTCACACGATGTTTAAAAATCATATAATAACTAAAACAGGTTCATTAAATTCATATAAAACCCCATGAATATCCATTATGACACATATCAAAATGAGGTGATGTAGATACCATGAATTTTTATTACAGAATATTACACATCAAATATAATGAAATAATTCTCAATGTTGGGGGTTTATAAATTCCTTGATGAAAACCACTCTTGTAATACATCTATACTTTATCAAGAAACCTTCACATTTGGTTGATAAAAATCATAATACAACCACAACACTAAAGGGATTAGTTTCACTACTTCTGCTAACATGCATATCCTAGGATATTGAGAACATAGATCATTAAATTACACCTGAATTATATACTAGATACATTAGATTCAGAAATCATTTTTTATATTTATATCATTTTATTGTTTTCAGGATTACTGAGGTGTTTGAATAATAAAATGGAATCAGATTTTTTTGGAGTATATGGGATACACAATCTATATGAATGTTATATTCATATGCTCTAAAATAAAAAAACATCGAATGATAAATATGATGTACAATTTTGGTGGTCCAAATGCACAAATCAAGGCTTTCAATATATCCTTAAAATTTCCTAAATATAGCCATAAAATGTTAAAATGAAACATAAACTCATAATAATACAATATGATGTATTTAATAATGTCAGAAACACTATAATAATTTCTTATCAAAAACCTTAACATGCTAGACAATAGAAATTTTACCCCCACCACCATTGGAATATGAAATCAAATAGAGAGATAAAAAACAATTATGAACATCCTTATATGAAATTAGTATTACTAAATCACTGTATGGTTCATTATGAGATTGAAAATTAGTTTTATTCATAGTTTTTTTTGGAACCACTCAAGTTGGATCGCATACCTTTTAGATATTAGGGGATTAACTCAAGATAAACTATAATGGATAGTCCCACACTACACCATAATATTAGTGATGGATGAAATTATTAAATCCTTATAATTATTACAAATTTAATTTATCCACTAATAAAAAATTTAAGGTAAAATTATGATGTGTTTGTTGGTGTATGTTTTGAGGCTAGTCGGGGCCAATATTATATTGAAATTGATGAATAGTTAATAATTATAATGGGATTATACTTAGTTCATATGATTGATACTAGATATGTTGATTCCATGAATCACTATTTTAGAAATTACTATGAGAATGTCGAATCTCCATCTATAATTTAATCTAAATGGTTGTTCATGGATAAAGTAGTACATACCCATCACCTGTTACCAACACAAGATTTTTGGTCACCTACATATATTTTATTATCAATTACCCACTAATATATTGAAAAATAAAAATAGAATGTGTGGCCACATCCATTGAAAAACTCATCACCTTTTTCAATTGAGAATATTTAATTACAAGAAATAATAAACAATATAATGTTAGGATATCAAATTTAATTTTCAATCAAAAGAGATTATTTAATTACTTATTTTCATGACAAACCCAATAACTATTTGACCAACCCACATGTATACAATCAAACCACCTAGACCATGAAATAAGTGCATATAATTCAAGTTGAGTAGAGTCTATGTCATAAAATTTTATTAATTATACTTATATTTGTATATAATAAAATCCTCCAATATCACAACATCAAAAAATTGTCTTAGGAAATCACATGTTACTTGGTTTGGTATATATTAAAGGGAATACCAAAGTACAAGAAATAACATCTCAATTAGAGATATTAAGCACCATTACCACTTCATTAGATGCTATTAATGGTTATGTTCATTAGTATAGAAAAATAGAATGTTGTATAATGAGAAGGTGGACCCAAAACATATTCTACTAACTATTAGGAATCATAACTTCTAAACATTATTTGAAATGTGAGTAATTGAAAAAAAATTTAACTCCCATTGTATTAATGTGAGGTCCAATAGTGATTACATTAGAGGTCACACTCCCTCCGCACAAGGTGTACCCCTTCTTTCCAGAAATGTGAGAACGTCGATATTGACCCTCAGGTCCTACCTCTAGTACTCCAAATATTGGAGACTAGTGTTGAGGTTATAATATACATGTATATGAGAGGCATTACCCTCAAAAAGAAAACATGCTAATGAGATAGATAAGATAGAAACCAACCAAATATGTCTTAGAATACAATAGAAAAGAATCCCCAATTACACATATGTAATGAAATGAAATAACTACTAAAACGTAATATAAAATATTATCTATGAATATAATAGTAAGGATGATAGTGACCATGAATCCCAATCAGCTCCTACAAAACACCAAGTTAGTAGTAACAAAAATTATCTCCATCCTTCTCCCACTAACCTAAGTTATAGTTCATATATACATTGGTTGAGTATTACAGTATAGATAGTATGATCCTATTTGGAGCCTCTTATTAAAATGTAAATAAATCATGCTAATGCCATGTGAACAAAAACAGAAACTAAATCATCACGTCATCATGTATACATTGTTCCAACCCTCATCATGGATACTCTCACCAAGTATCACATAGAAGATAATATAATAGAATAATGAATATGAAGTGTACCCCACTACCACTTTCCCACTATTTATTATCTTTTTCCCAACATCGAAAAACATAATAATCACTCTCTAATAGTATATCCCAAATACGCTTGAGATAAGAACCACAATGTGAACATCATTCATCAAACCACCATGTCCACGTAACCAAAAGTAATCCGGTATTTATACGGAGCCACCAAATCCTGCATAATGTGTGTCATACATTGTGTATTATACCTCAATCGATCACAACCCATACAAAGAGTAAATTACCTCAATCTGTTGCCTCATATACATGTTATACCTGTAGTATTCCTTATAAAAATGTTACCATAGTATATGTGTGTGAAATAAGAAGAAGAACTTAAAGCCATGTAATATATGGGTGAAACTAAACTCCATTCAGGCCATTAAAAGTAACTAATAAGAGAAGAGGATGGGGTCAAAGGAGGAAGGAATCCATCCATCCTCCCACCAGGACGTCGGTGAAAAGACCCACATTGCTAAACATGCCTAGTGTGTTAGTTTCCCTAACTTACAGGGTGGTGTATCATATAGAAACAAAAAATGGACATTATATAAAATGGGTCTCAACCACACTATGGGAATAACCTAGACTTACTCTCCACTGTAACTATTGTCTGTCAAACTATTATATTCTAATACTATGACTAGATATCCCAAAAGAACAAAAAAAATATACATTAAATTAGCTTATTATTTTTCACCAGTTTCAGTTTACATTAATTAATTCCTTAAAAACTAATTAATTCTTAACAAATTCAAAATTAAATTACATTATCAATGAAACAAAGATACATGCCATTCGATTATAAGAAAACTGAGTTTATGTCATTTAATAATTATAACCTTTGTATTTCATCATAGGATGCTCTAATCCTATAGGTTAAAAATTATTAATTTATTAACATTATTACATTATATATTACCATATACTGCTGGAAACATCCTATTATACCAGAAAATGTAAGAAAACAAGTACATAAAATTAACATAAGTAGTAAGGAGGTGAATGAAGATAAAAATATACCAACATGTAAACAATCATTAACATGATTTAGGTTCAATAGTCAAATTAAATAAACATGAATGCATGCATAATTTTTATTTTCATCAAATTGTTATAATAATAACCTGATTTATTAAACATTCTTCTATAATTAATTTAGACAATTAATTTCAACTTTAAATTTTTTACCAATTTCTGTCATGAATAACAAGCTATACAAAGAAAGTCATAAATATAAAAATATTTACAAAATCAATAGGAAAACCATTATCATAGTATAAGTAAGAAATAGTGATATGTGATAAATAATAATTCATTAATCTAATTCAAATAATTATTAGATAAATTTAATTGGGATCCAAGGGGATAAATCAAACAAAAACTATGATTGAATGCAATTATTTATAGAAGAAATGAATCCCCTACCTCAAATGGTCATCAACGTTTTTCACATGAAGATATACCACACAACGTATCCCGACCACCTCTCCCTCAACATCTGCATCCACTCGAGGATACTGTGGAACAACCACACCAACCAACAACCATGAAAATTTCTTTTGAAACATTGGGATGATGCTACTTCACATGGAAATGAGAAATGAGAGAAAATAGAACAATGAGACTACAATAATGGCGGTAGAACATACCTCAGATTAGGACAACTTACTACAGATCAATGTAGAGAATATAGTAATAAATCCTCAGTAAAGGAATCACCAAAACAATGAGTAGGGGTCACTAGGTCACCATGAATTGATAGGTAGTAGTTGTATCCATAGAATTTTACAATCCCAAGCCGTTGAAAATACCTAAAACAACTCTGTATCATGAAATTAAACGATTTTGATCCCATTTCCTGACATTCAATCATATGAATTTAGTTTTACTTGAAAAATTAATCACGTCTTCAAATTAATTATTTTTCAATCCCAAGTAAATTAAAAGTCATGACACACATATTCACATTATGTAACTTTCTTTGATGATGTCAAATCCCCCTGCAACTAGCTTCAACCAGTCAAGTCCATCCAAAAGTCCACTAATCCTCCTTTGAGCACCCAGGTCTTCCGAAACATGTAAGGGTCAATCGATTCATATCCATTCCCTTACATTAGATTCCTATTAGAACATTTTTTTCCTAGAGAAAATAAAACAAACCCACATAGGAAACAAAAAATTTAATGTCCGAAAACCACCTCATGAGATACCTATCAAAATATCTCTCCACCACCAGAGCTCAACCAACCCCATCAAAGGACTAAGGGCTCGCCATGGTGAGTAGAAAAACTATCAATCAAGTCATCACCACCTATATTATGTGATTAGGCCAATCTAAACCTAGGAATATAACCTCAGAATTCACATTGAATACCCTACATTTCATCACTACCTAGGGATTGAGAGTAAGCCATAACATGCAATAATAGTGGGAGTCATCTCAGAAACATAAAAATGGTCTACAACCACAAAATGAATATAGATACAATAGAAGATAACAGTTCCTAATATATCAAGTTACTGAGTGCATATATGTGAGTCATTTTCCCAATTATTATCCTCAATTCGACCGTTCCACCACAAGACACAAACCAAGGGGATGTCACACCCAAGAAACACATTCTCTTAGAGGTCCTGATTCACTACAGTCTCCTCTTTAAAGGTCACATTATCGTCAACATCAATCTCAACTCAATAGATGATGTGAGAATCATTATAAAGTTAATTATAGATTTGTGACATGTAAAAAGACTCTTGTATCCATTTCATCTATGGGGTAAGTGCTATCTAATATGCCACAACTCCAATGCATGCCAAAAACATGAACGACCCAACAGACATGGGAGAAGGCTTAATCCCGTATCCAAACCATTGATTTTAAAAATGTGGAGCCACCTTTATGAACACATGATCCCCAATATAGAACTCCATAGGTATCCTCCTATGATCGAAAAATTATTACTGGATATCCTATGCTTCCTTCATCCTCTCATGAATCACCTAAAACATCTCTATTGTGCTCGATACCAGTTTCAGCATTAGAATTGTGGACTCTCTGATCCTAATCCCACACAATAGAGAATGAACATCCTGTCCATACATGAATTCAAATAGTTCCATGACTATGGTGGACTGAAGAATATTTTTTGCAAGAGAACTATACATGAGTAAATTTACTCATCCATGAACCTTCAAAATCTAGGACACAAGAGCACAACATGTTTTCATGAGTCTGGATGACCCACTCTGTCTGACAATCACACTATGGATGAAATGTAATGCTAAAGAATAGATGAGAACCAAATTCATGTTGGATACCTATCCACACCCTAGAAGTAAAATGAGGATCTTGATCAGAACTTTCTTTTATAGGGACCCTATGGTGTCTCACCACATACTCCAGAAACTACCATGAAAAACCCATCACTGAGAAAAAATCAATGATCCATATAATGTGGTCCGATTTCATTAAATGATGCACTAACACCCAAATAACATCATAGGACACCTGATTTTGAGTTAAACGCGGAAACTGTTTTTGTTGAGATGTCCTCCCACTTCCACTAAGGAACATGCGATGGCTAAACAAAACCACAGGGAACATAGTTCATTGCCTTATCCTTATTGAAGATCATCCATTGGGATAAAAACCATGCACCTACATTATTCATCTCAGGCCATTAAAACTAACCTCTCAAGGCCTAGTAAAGTTTTTTCACACCATGATATACCACAAAAATAAAATCATTGGAAAACTCTTAGAACCATCTAAAATTTCACTGGAGGAACCAACATCTATTCCTGAAACAATACATGGTGTTTTCATCCCCAAACCAACCATCTGGGAATTCCCCATAAACAAATCATTCTCTCTAGGACCCCACCTCAAGATACTCAAACTGGGATATCTCCACTGATTGAACCATTCAATCCTATACCATAATTTGAAAAAACCCATCCTCTTTCCCATATAAATGGACTTCTCGAGCCAAAAAATACACTTCAAAAATATTCTAGGAAACTTATCATGATGATGAAATCATAGAAAATAACATAGATTCTCTGAATTTTCCTCCTTGGTTGCAGATTACAAAAGGTTTTCATTTATGAAGACCACCAAGAAAATATATAGGAACTCAAAAAACATAGTGTTTAGTCATCCCATGATCACAACTTGAGAATTCGTCACCCCAAACCGAATCACAACAAACATTAATTCCAATGATGATAATGGAATGATGTATTTTGGATATAATCATCCTTTTCACACATCTGACGATACCCTAACCAAAAAATAATCCTCTAGAACTAAATTTCACCATTTATATGTTTGATTAACTCATCAATCCATGGAAGAGGATAGTGGGTTTTCACTATCACTAGGTTGAAGGGATGATAATTGCCACACAACCACAATTTTTTCTCAGAAATATTCAAAAAATTTCTATTGTAGCCCATGGTGACACCCTCAGATGAAAAGGAAGACAATTTATCAATCCATATATATGTTTTTGTTGGTCTCAGAAATCAAAAGGTGATGTTTTGTATAGATACATTGAGATAGTTGACATTCATGGCTATATTTTGATCATGAACTAGATCTCTCTTCATGGGGGAAACACTAAAAACTCTTCTAGAAAGACATCACGACACTCTTCCATGACCCTAGTAAATAACGATGGCTGATCCTTTGATGAAGTCAGCATCATCTCATCCATCCATGATGATAAGGATAGAACACAACTCTAACCCAGTAGAAGGTATCTCTCACCAAAAACATTTTTGTCTATCCATCATCATGAAAGAAGACAACATATCTCCTGATGAAATCCATGATAGTTTGCATCAATTTCAAATAATACATGATGAGGATGATTTTATATGGTTGTATCCAAAAAATAGAAAATATAAAAAAATATGTTCTACCTAACACTATCTCATAGTTTCTACATACTCCAAATATGTTAGCTCGACCTTTAATTGGTGTAGTCAACCCAAACGAAATTAGTCTATATAACTAAATTACCAAATTATGTAAAATGGAAAGGGAAATGAAAGAGTGTGTCTCTCTCTGTGATCAAACAAGTAATGCACCATAATAGAAAACAAGAAATGGTTACCTTGATTGAAATTGGGGTTTCTTGGTGCTGGAAATGCTAAAGCATGAAGCTAAAAAAGACATACTCCACAGATTCTTTAACCATGTTGACGACAACCTCCATGGTTGTAATATATTATCTTGTGACCTGGAGAATCCTTATCATATCCTTTTCTTAACCCATCTACAATATGCGGATCCCAAACTTGATCAACCTACTACTACTTCCTCAGCTGGAACTACCTCAATGGAAGACCCTAAAGATGAGAAACTCACACACACTGCCTACTAAAAAAGGATGGGTCATCTCTTCTTTGATGACCTTGACCTTCACAAGAAAAAAATGAATCTTATGCCTTTTTATTGTCATAAGAGCTACTGGACCTAGAGAAACAATACATCGAGGGATGGAAACAACTCCTGGATAATGAGAATCTGTTCTGTCTTGAAAACTGGGAGCCTCAGACCACCATTCTAACTTCATGAGGAATCCCAATGACTACCCTTTTGTGATGATCTGGTTATAGAAACAATCATCTCATTGACATCTACTCTCTATCACATCAGCATAATTCATTAGCATAAATTTGGTGACCTGACAATGGATCTATGGAATAAAATCCTATGGGAAATACCTCACCCATTCCACCACATCCAACAAAAGGTCCACAACCTATCAAAGAGAGTCCCATAAATGGATTTAGAACTCTCTTACATTGGAGTGCCCCTATTGATGGGTAATAATCTTCATGAAACTGGCCACCATTACAGTAGAAGAGAGAAAATATTCTCTGAACTGGTCTCAGAACTCCTCTTAGAGGACTGTCGACTCCCCAAGATCTCAGAGGATCAAGAATCTACACAACTTCACATCCCAATGACGCATCGTCCCAACCAACTATACCCAGTGATCCTTCCGATAACTTTTAGAAATAAATTATATCTCAACCTCATATAACAAATCTTTTGTAAAAAAATTTGAAACAAATACCTTATACGTCTGCATACGTTGGTGAAGAAAATCTCAATGTTTACTCTTCTATATGTTACCATCATTGTCACAACCCATCCCAATGGGGCCCGATCCGCAACTCCCCAAGCCTGCCTTCAATAGGCCAGGGGATGGTGACTAGCACTGAGTAGGAATGCTACTAACAGTGGAGGAATTAACTATAAACCTGTACACATGCACACACATCTCTAAGCCCACAATGCTGAAAAGTAAAAACTACTAAAAATGGAAATGCATGCATACACTAAAATTCTAAACCAATAGAGTACGACAGGAAAGTAAAGTACAACAAGTGTAAAACCCTGATCCAAAAGTGCAATCCCAGAAAAATAATGTCTGTAACAAAGTCCAACCTGTAAGGAAAGGTACTGGGACTGCAATCTATATCCGTAGGAACACACCTCGGCCCACCTGATCCCACTGAGAATCGTCTCGTCCTGGTCGACCTAGAATCATGTCAAAGGATCGCTCGTCTTCACAAGACACGACACGTACGAGCAAAGCCCGTGGAGGGGTGAGTATAACAATACCCAGTAGGATGACCCAAAACCACAAAGGAAATACAACAAGGGAAATACCACAAAGGAATGATACATTCACCTCCACATAGTTTATGTCTACAAAACATATCACAAAAATATCCAGATATACTCATACACAAACAACCATCATAATACCACCACTAGGATCAAGCAAGAAGATTCCACTAAGCACATAACAAGGTGAACACACTCCTAGGTATGAAGAGAGAGATGCGAAGTACTCATTTCGGGATAACACACTCCACAAGTACTATGAAAACATGATGCTCAGATGAGGATCACGTCCAAGTCATGCGGTGATTCCGACAACTCAGTCTGAGATAATCCGCTAAGTAGAGGATCGAAGCCTGGGTAAAGTTGGTCATGTAGATACCAAGAACTCTACCTAGGGTTTCAGGAATGAATAGAGTATCCGGATCTAAGTCTCACAGAGGGGATTCCAACAACTCTATTCAAGAATTCCTGCTAAAGGGATCATACTCTTGTATAAGGAAAAGATACCAGAACCTTCGGGGAAAATTCCAAGGTTACGAAACCTAAATAAATTAGTCCATGTCACAGAAGACAAGTGGCACAAGACATGAATAAATGGTTACACAACGTGTAGTATGGTTACAAGCCGTGTTCCTTGACCCCGGGTACTGCCCGTGTAAACGGCCCATGTCATCCATCCAGGCTATGTAAAACTAAACTAGACAGGGTATAGAATAATCACATTCCATTTCCCTTGACCCCGGGTACTACCCGTGTAAACGGCCCGTGTCATCCCTAAAATATGTGTAAAACTAAACTACACGACTTGTAGAAGAATCACACGACGTGTTCCTTGACTCAGGGTACTGCCCGTGTAAACAGCTCGTGTCATCTGGCTTGTTGAATAGAAAGAAACTACACGACATGTATAATAGTCACACATTGTGTCTGAGCACATGGGGCTTGCTTCGTGTACGCTGGCCATGTGCTCGTACACGGTCTCTATCCGTGTCTGTGTCGCCTACCCGTGTACCAGAACACGGGGAATCCTATGTATCTGGCTGGGTCTAGCTGGGGAAGGGTATACACATTGTTTCCTTGTCTATGTACCCAACCCGTGTCTGTGTACTCTTGGAGTACACACCAGGTGGTTTGCTGATGAACACACACCGTGTAGCCCATACTACAATGCGTGTAGTCGGGAAATTTCCAGAAACACAGTCTTCTTCCTCGTGCTTTGGCAAATCTTCTGGATCACGTTTCTCTAGTCTGTTTGCACCGAAACTCAAGATCATGGGTCGCCTCAACGTCGTGATGATGTATCCGTGGGTTTCGGGCTTTCGATCGGCTCTGAAATCCGATTCCGGTCACCCGTGCAGAAATCGTTCGAAGAACGATATCTTCCAATCTACTTCGATCTGTCCATCGCCACCGCAGCCACACCTCCTTAGGGTTGTACCGACACTAGATCTTCAATTTGGGATCGTTTCATCTCACAACGGGTGCGCAACGATCCATTTATTGTATCCATGCGAAGAACGCGTAGAACACAACAAAGAACATGAAAATTTGGGGAAGAAGAACACAAAATATCGAGAGGGATGAAACTTAATCGATGTTCAACAATTTCAAAAATCAAATCCCCACGATTCCCGCAAAATCCCATCCCACAAGAATGATTGATCCGTGGGCTAATCTGTTCGTGGATTAGTCCGCGTTCATCGTGCAAAACAAAAACTAGGAAGAAATCATCAAACAAGGAACCGACATGGATCTTAGGCATTCGTTGGAAAAGATCTGGTCGTCGCGTCGTCATCGCTGGTGAAGCATGTCAAGAACACCATCGCCGCGTTGGGAGGTTTTTCTCTAGATCCTCCAGAGCCTCTAGGAAAAAATCAGGGTTATGGGAATGGTAACCCTGATCCCTTGCGAAATCTCTATTTATGAAGAATAAAATGATTTCACTGGAAGAGGGATTAATAAAATATTTTAATACAGTTATGTCCAAAAACCATATTTCACCACCGACCTGCGTCGGCCGATGTTAGGCCATGCCTAAGGTAAAATCGCTGTTCTGAACGCAACAGTGCCCTCAGATTTCTGATCCGATCACCCGTTTAGGAGTTATTCCACTTTTTTTAGGAAAACCGCACGTGCACGTTATTTAATTATTAAATAAAATTCAAAAATATGTTCCGGGCTCACCGGGGCTCAGAACGGAACTCCGTCTCAGAACCTGGTCTCGAATTAATTCCCATATAATATTAAAATAATACATGGAAAAATCATGGACATTACATCACACCCACCTTAGGGCTTTTACGTCCCCAAAAAGCCAAAAAAAGGCTACTAAAAAATATGTTATTACTGTATGCGAATCTGAGCCTCCCGCTCCCATGTGCTCTCCTAGAGATTCTCGTACTGAAACCAAACACGCACCAAGGGAATAGCTCGCCCAAAAAAGATCTTCTCCTGCCGATCCTCGATCTCCACTGGGTACTCCTCAATGGTCGCTCCATCATCGATGTCCAGCTCGCCCCATTCGATGATGTGCAATGGATCATGCACATACCACCGTAGCTGCGACACATAGAAGACGTTGTGTACCTAGTCCATCTGAGGAGGTAGAGCCAAGAGATATGCCACCTCTCCAACTATACTCAGAATCTAAAAAGGGCCAACGAACCTCAGAGATATCTTGTCGCCTCGTCCAAATCCCCACAATCCCCGCCGTGGTGAGACCCGATGGAACACATGGCCTCCTTCCTTGAACTCCAAGGGACTCCACCTCAAAGCGGCATAATACTTTTTCTGACTCTGTGCAGTCTTCATCCATTCCTGGATGACCTCCACCATCTCTATTGTAGCTCTCACCATCTCTGGGCCCATGAGTGCTGACTCTCCTGGGTCAGTCCAGCAAAGTGGTGACCTGTAAGGTCGCCCGTACAAAGCCTCGAATGGTGCCATACCAATTATTCAATATTATATGTTGTAATAAGAAAATTCCACTAGTGGTAGGTGATCCTCCCATCTACGACTGATGTCATGTATGCAAGCTCGAAGCATATCCTCCAAAACCTGAATGGTCTGCACTGTCCGTCCATCAGTCTGGGGATGAAACGCCGTGCTCAAGCATAACTGAGTCCCAAAAGATTCCTACAATCCCTTCCACAACCGGGATGTGAAACGAGCATCACGATATGAGAAGATCGTGGATGGAACTCCATGATGTCGAACTATCTCCTACACGTAGAGGCGTCCCACGATCTCTACTGAACTCTGCTTCTGTATGGCTAGGAACTGGGCCGACTTGGTGAGTTGATCAATGATCACACAGATGGCATCGTGTCCCCTAGATGTATGTGGTAAACCTGTCACAATGTCCATGGATATTCCATCCCACTTCCACTCTGGCACCTCAAGGGGCTGAGTCAACCCTTCTGGCACCTGGTGCTCAGCCTTTACTTCATGACAAGTAAGGCACCGAGAAACAAACTCTGCCACACACTTCTTCATTTCTGTCCACCAGAACTGACGTCGAAGGTCCTTATACAGCGTTTCCACACCTGGATGCACCGTGAAAGGGGATGTATGGAACTCCCTTATATCCTCCTCACACAACATCACTCGTACTAATGTACACCGTATGAAATGAACAATGTGCTCCACAACATCTGAATATCCATCAGCTGCAACACTTGTGGATATATGAGCATGTAGAGCCTTACAGCTAGCATCCTCGCGTTGTGATTCCCTAACATGCAGTAAGAGTGGAGGGGTAACAACCATCTACTGAAGGTAATCTTCCTCATCTCCATCCATTAAGGATAGCTGTAAGGAGGCTAATTTCCTCACCGCCTCATCCAGCAACTACGAACTGGATTTCCGGCTGAGAGCATCTTCCACAACGTTCCCCTTCCCAGGTGTGTAAATGATCTCAAAGTCGTAATCCTGGAGGAGCTCAAGCCATCTTCTTTGTCTTATATTCAGATACTTATATGGAAAGATATATCTGAGACTCTTTTGATCAGAGTATATGGTAAACCGCTCACCCATCAGGTAGTGCCGCCACATCTTCAATCTGAAGACTACCGTTACCAACTCAAGATCGTGGGTCTCGTACTTCTGCTTGTGTGGCCTCAACTGACGTGAGCCATAGGAAATCACCTCTTGACTCTGCATCAGGACACAACCAATCCCAGTTCCTGATGCACCTCAGAACACTACGTACTCGACACCCTCCTCTAGTAATCTCAAGATCGGGGCGCTCGTCAGACTCTGTCTCAACTGCTGGAAAGCTTGCTGGCATTTCTCGGTCCACACAAAAGGCTACCCCTTTCGGGTCCAAGCTATCATGGGTGATGAAATCTGGGAGAAATCCAGAATGAATCTATGATAGTAGCCTGTCAACCCGAGGATACTCTTCACCTCCGTCAGGATCCGGGGTGGCTCCAATGCTAGAACTGCCTCCACCTTGGTTGGGTCCACTACAACACCATCTGTTGAGATAACGTTTCCCCGAAAGTGGACCCCGTGTATCCAGAAATGACACTTCGAGAGTTTCCCAAACAACCAGTGCTCTCAGAGTGTGTCCAGATCCATCCTTAGGTGTCTCGCATGCTCATCCTCAGACACAGAGTACAAAAGGATATCATCGATGAAGACCAATAAGAACATATCGATATAGGGCTGAAAGATCCGGTTCATGAGTCCCATGAACACTTCCGGGGCGTTCATCACGCCGAATGGCATCACCAAGTACACATAGTGACGGTAGTGACATATGAACGCCGTCTTTGGTATATCCACATCACGTTCTCACAACTGGTGATAGCCTGATCATAGATCAACCTTTGAGAACCATCTTTCCCCTCTCTACTGCTCGAAGAGGTCATCGATCCTTGGTATTGGATACCGGTTCTTCACGGCCACATGATTCAAGCACCGGTAATCCACACATAGCCTCATGCTCATGTCTGCCTTCTTGGAAAACAACACTGGGGCTGCCTAGGGTGAATCGCTGGGGATCAGGGTTAAAATTCCCATAACCCTGATTTTTCCCTAGAGGCTCTGGAGGATCTGGGGAAAAAACCTCCCAACGCGGCGATGGTGTTCTTGACAAGCTTCGCTGGCGACGACGACGCAGCGACCAGATAATTTCCAATGAACGTCGCGGATCCAAGTCTGATGTTTGTTTGATGATTTCTTCCCCGTTATTTCTTTCCATGACGAACGCAGACTAATCCTCAAACAGATTAGCACATGAATTGATCATTCTTGTGGGATGGGATTTTGTGGGAATCTTCAGGATTTGATTCTTGAAATTTTTTGGTTTCATTCATCCTTCTAAAGGTGATGGACTAAGATCGACCTGAACATCGATTGACGTTCATCCCTCTCCATTTTTTGTGTTCATCTTACCCAAATTCACGCCTTCCTTGCTATGTTCTACGCGTTATTCACGGGGATACGAACAATGGATTGTTACGCACTGGTTGTGTGATGAAATGATCCCAAATTGACGATCTGGAGTCGGTACAACCCTAAGGAGGTGTGGCTGCTGTTGAGACGGAAGGATCGATGCAGATTGGATGATATCGTTCTTCGAATGATTTCTGCACAGGTGACCATAATCGGATTATAAAGCTGATCGATGGCCCAAATCCCACGGATTTGGCATCGCGACATCGAGGCGACTATTGATCTTGAGTTTCGTGGAAAACAGACCAGAGAAACGTGATCCGGAAGATCTTCCAAAGTGCGAGAAAGAAGACGACATTTCGGGAAATTTCCCGACTACACGCCCTGTAGTATGGGATACACGGCGTGTGTTCGTCGGCGAACCACCTGGAGTGTACTTCAGGAGCACACGGAAATGGGTTGGGTACACGGCCAAGGACACTGCGTGTATACCCTTACCCAGCCAGACCCGACCAGATACACGGGATAGCCCCTGTACTGGTATACGGATAGGCGACAATGACACAGACAAAGGTCGTGTAAGGTCACAGGGCTAGCGTACACGGAGCAAGCCTCAGGTTCTCGGACAAGGTGTGTGACTCTTCTACACATCGTGTAGTTGCATTCTATCTGATAAGACAAATGACACGGGCCGTTTAAACGGGCAGTACCCAGAGTCGAGGAACATGATGTGTGATTCTTCTACACGCCAAGTAGTTTATTTTTATACAGCTTGGATGGATGACACTTCCATTTAAACGGGATGTACTTGGAGTCAAGGAAAACGACATGTAATTATTTTCCAGGCCATGTAGTTTAGTTTTACACAGCTTGGATAGATGACCCGGGCCGTTTACAGAGGCAGTACTCAGGGTCAAGGAACACGGCGTGTAACCATATTACATGTTGTGTATCCTTTTCTTCATGTCTTGAGCCACTTGTATTCAGTGACATGGACTAGTTTCCTTAGGGTTCGTACCCTTGGTCTTTTCACTGAAGGTTCTGATATCATTTCCATATATAGGAGTATGATCCCTTCAGCAAAACTTCCTGGATAGAGTTGTTGGAATCCCCTCTATGAGACTTAGATCCAGATTCTCTATTCATTCCGAGAACCCTAGCTAGAGTTCTTGATATCGATGTGACCAACTTGAACCGGGATCCGATCCTCTGCTTAGCGGATTGGCTCAGACTGAGTTGTCGAAATCACCCCATTACTTGGATGTGATCCTCATCTGAGCATCATGTTCTCACAGTACTTGTGGAGTGTGTTCTCCCAAAATGAGTACTTCAAATCTCTCTCTTAACACCTTGGAGTGTTTTCTCATTTTTATGTGCTTAGTGGAATCTTCGAGCTGGATCTTAGTAACGGTTTCACGATAGTCGATCGTGTATGAGTATATCTGGATATTCTTATTATATGTTCAGTAAAAATATACTGTGTAGAGGTGACTGTATCAATCCTTTGTGGTATTTCACTTGTTTTATTTCCTTTGTGGTTTCGGGCGTCCTACTGGGTATTGTTATACTCACCCCTACACGGGCTTTTCCCGCACATGTTGTGTCTTGTGCAGACGAGCAATCCTTTGACAGGATTCTAGGTGGACCAGGACCGGACGGTGCTCAGTGAGATCAGGAGGGCCAAGGTGTGTTCCTGTGGCTACAGATTGCAGTCCCAATACCTTTTATTATAGGTTGGACATTGTTACAGACATTCTTTTAGTGGGATTGTACTTTTGGCCCAGGGTTTTACACTGGTTCTACTTTACTTTCCTGTCGTACTCTGTTGGTTGAGATTTTTAGTTTATGAAAGCATTTCCATTTTTAGTAGTTTTTACTTTTCATCTTTTTGGGTTTGGAGATGTGTGTGCATGTGTACAGGTTTATATCCTATGCCTCCCATGTTAGTAGTGCGCCTACTCGGTGCTAGTCACAATCCCCTGGCCTATGGGAGGCGGGGTTAGGGAGTTGCGGCTCGGGCCCCATTGGGATGGGTCGTGACATAGTGGTATCAGAGCTGGTTGGTTATACCTTAGGACTGAGAGTCTTTGAGATGGTTTGGGGCAACATTTTTTAGTGTTTTGAGTTTGGCATTCAAGCCAGGGACCCCAGTGTTGGTACGGGCGACCAACGTATCCATACACCAGGACTATGATATCTTTATTTTCGACTCAGAACATGAGAACACTAGTTGTAGGGGAAAAATAATGGTACATGAATCATATATGAATGGTTTGTGGTTTCCATGTCCTTTTTGAGTCAGCTCTCCAGATATACTCACTGACTGAGATGCATCTTGTTTCTTTAATAGGATGCCTTCACGGCGTGCACCCTCTAGGATCTAGCAGCTCGATCATGATGATGACCCCCTCAGTGATGATGCCTTGATACAGGGACCAAGTCCCCTAGTTTTTCCATGTATTATTTTAATATTATATTGAAATTAATTTGAGACCAGTCTCTAAGACGACGTGCAGTTCCGAGGACTGGTGTGACCAGAACAAATGTTTGAATTTAATTAAATATTTTACTACGCTTACGTCCAAAAACCAGATTTCACCACCAACCTGTGTCGGCTGATGTTAGGGCTTTACTAAGGTATAATCGCTGCTCTGTAGGAAACGGTGCCCTCAGATTTCTAATCCGAGAACACGTTCAGGATTTATTCCACTTTTTCAGGAAAACCACACGGGCGCATTATTTAATTATTACATTAAATTCAAACATTTGTTCAGGCTCACTGGGCCTCGGAACGCACGCTGTCTCAGAGCCTGGTCTGAAAGTAATTCCCACAAAATACTGAAATAATACATGGAAAAATCTGGGACATTACATCACACCCACCTTAGGGCTTTTACATCCCCGAAAATCCAAAACAAAGGCTACTAAAAAAGATGTGGGTATTACATGTGAATCTGAGCCTCTCGCTCCCACGTGCTCTCCTGGAGATTCCCATGCTGCCACTGGATGCCCACCAAGGGAATAGCTCGCCCACAAAGGATCTCCTCCTGACGATCCTTGATTTCCACTGGGTACTCATTAAAGGTTGCTTCATCATCGATGTCTAGCTCGCCACAGTTGATGGTGTGCGATGGATCATGCATGTACCTTTATAGCTGGGACACATGGAAGAAGTTGTGTGCCTCGTCCATTTGATGAGGTGGAGCCAAGTGATATACCACCTTTCCAACTCTACTCAATATCTGAAAAGGTCCAACGAACCTCGGAGATATCTTGCCGCCTTGGACAAATCTCCACAATCCCCGCCGAGGTGAGACCCGAAAGAACACATGGTCTCCTTCCTCAAACTCCAAGGGCCTCTGCCTCCTCTCAGAATAAGAATTTTGCTGACTCTGTGCAGTATTTATCCATTCCTGGATGACCTGCACCTTCTCTGTAGTAGCACTCACCATCTCTAGGCCCATGAGTGCTAACTCTCCTGGGCCAATCCAGCAAACTTGTGACCTACAAGGTCACCCGTAAAAAGCCTCGAATGGTGCCATACAAATAGTGTAATGATAACTGTTGTTATAAGAAAATTCCACCAGTGTTAGGTGATCCTCATAGCTAAGACCTAAGTCATTTATGAAAGCTCAAAGAATATCCCCCAGAACCTGAATGGTCAGCTATGTCTGTCCATCAGTCCGGGGATGAATCGCTGTGCTCAAGCGTAGATGAGTCCCAAAATATTCCTACAATCCCTTCCACAACCGGGATGTAAAATGATCATCACAATCTGAGATGATCATGGATAGAACTCCATGAAGTCAAACTACCTCCTACACGTAGAGGCAACCCAAGCTCTCTACTGAACTCTGCTCCCGTATGGCTAGAAAGTGGGCCGACTTGGTGAGTCGATCAACGATCACCCAGATGGTATCGTGCCCCCTGGACGTACGTGGTAAACCTGACACGAAGTCCATGGATATCCCATCCCACTTCCACTATGGAACCTCAAGGGGCTGAGTCAATCCTGATGGCACCTGGTGCTCAACCATTACTTGCTGACATGTAAGGAACCGAGAAACAAACTCTTCCACACACCTTTTCATTCCTGGCCACCAGAACTGACGTCGAAGGTCATGATACATCATTTCCATTCCTGGATGCACCACCAAAGGGGATGTATGGAAGTCACATAAAACCTCCTTCTGCAACATCACCGGTACTACTGTACGCCCTCTGAAAATAACAATGTGCTCCCAAACATCAGAATATCCATCAGCCGGAACACTTGTTGATATCTGAGCACGTAGAGCCTCGCAGCTAGCATCCTCGCGTTGTGCTTCCCTGACTCTTTGTAAGAGTGGAGGGGTAACAACCAAGGTAAGGTTCACCATCTCCATCCATGAAGGATTACTGTAAAGAGGGAAATTTATTCTTCGCCTCATCCATTAACTGCGAACTGGATTTCCTACTGAGAGCATCTGCCACAACAGTCCCCCTCCCAAGAGTGTAAACGATCTCAAAGTTGTAATCCTGGAGGAACTCAAGACATTGTCTTTGTCTCAAATTCAGATCCTTTTGATAAAAGATATATCTGATTCTCTTGTGATCAGAGTAGATGGTAAACCGCTCGCCCATCAAGTAGATTCGCCACCACTTCAACACGAATACTACCACTGCCAACTCATGATCATGGGTTGCGTAGTTCTGCTCATGTGGCCTCAACTGATGTGAGCCATAAGAAATCACCTCCTGCCTCTGCATCAAGACACTACCAATCCTGGTTCCTGACGAGTCTTAGAACACTACGTACTCGACACCCACCTCTGGTAATCTCAAGATCAGGGAACTCGTCAAACTCTGTCTCAACTACTGGAAAGCCTGCTGGCATCTCTCGGTCCACACGAAAGGCTGCCCCTTTTGGGTCAAAGCTTTCATGGGTTCTGCAATCCTGGAGAAATAAAGGATGAATCTCTGATAGTAGCCTGCCAACCCAAGTAAACATTTCACCTCCGTCACGTTCCCGGGTGGCTCCCATGCTAGCACTACCACTACCTTGGCTGGGTGAACTACTACACCATCTGCCGAGATAGTGTGTCCCAGAATGTGGAACTTATGTAACCAGAACTGGAACTTCAAGAGTTTCCCATACAACTGGTGCTCTCGGAGTGTGTCCAGAACCATCATTAGGTGTCTTGTGTGCTCCTCCTAGGACGCATAGTACACAAGGATATCATCTATGAATAATACTACTAACCAATCATGATAGGGCTGAATGATCCGGTTCATGAGTCCCATGAACACTGTCGGGGCGTTCGTCACACCGAAGGGCATCACCGAGTACTCATAGTGACTATAGTGGCATCTGAATGTCGTTTTCGGTATATCCTCATCCCGTACTTGCAACTGGTGACATCTTGAGCGTAGATAAACCTTCGAGAACCATCGTGCCCCTCTCAACTGGTCGAAGAGGTCATCGATCCATGGTAGTGGATACCAGTTTTTCACGGTCACCTAGTTCAAGCGCTGGTAATCCACACATAGCCTCAAGCTCCCGTCGTCCTTCTTGGAAAACAACACTGGGGCCACCCAGGGTGAAACACTGGGTCTTAAAAATCCCTTCTTCTGTAAGTTGTGAAGCTACACTCACAGCTCACGAAGCTCTATATAAGCCATCTGATATGGTGATGCTGATATCGACGTCGTCACGGGTTTCCACTCAATGCAGAAATATATCTCCCGATGGGGAGGTATCCCAGGTACATCCTCCGAAAAGACATCCTCGTACTCATCCACTACTACTGGAAACTAGAAACTCGTAACATCTGATGTGCCAATGGCTAGGCTATCCAACTGATGTGAAATTGGTTGTGCCTTCCTCTGCACGATTCCATCCTGTGCTACCTGGGTCTCTCATTCACCGACAAGAGAGAACCTCGTTCCATCACTGCGGACACACCATACCCTTCGCCTAAAACAGTCGATCTGGGAATGAACTTTGGATAGCCAATCCATACCAAGAATGACATCGTAAGTCCTCGATGATACCACCAAGAGTTTTCAACAGAAACTCTCCCCTCTAAGGGTGAGGTCACGCTATCTAGAGAGGTGTGTGATCTCTGAATCTTCTCCAGTCGGTGTTTTTAAGCGTAAGGGTCAACTCAACCACTCAACTGGAATCTCACGGTCTTGAAAAAGATAATCATCCAGAAAGGATTGACTAGCACCTGTGTATATCAGTACGGAAACTAATGTAGAGATAACACATATTGTACCTCTAATCATCCCGGGAGTACCTAGGTCATAAGCCTCTACCGCCTGCATATGTCCCTGCCTCTATCCCCCAACTCCCTGAGCATGGGGTGGACCTCCTGGGGGTGGTGGTAAAAGGTCGAAATGCCAACCACCTACAGCTTCTCTCCTAGCTCCCCTACCTCATCCGCTACCCCGCGGATCTATCTACTGCACATGTTCCCTCTTCCTCGGTGGTCCATCCATTTCTCCAATGTCAGTAGTATGACGGGTCGGAAAATCTCGAGTGAGATGTCCCCTTCCATCACGTGAGTAGCATCACCTCTCTTGAGGCTGGATAGATGCACCATGGCAAACCTGTACGGAAGATCCCCTGTCCTGGGATCTCCTCTGAAAATGTCTCCCACGCATGGGTCCGTAACGTCGGCTCCCTGTTGCCGAAGTCTCTACTCTAGCTCGCCCACCACTGACAACTGCCAGATGTCTCTGCTCTACCAAGAAGCTCTCGACCACCAATGCCTGCTTTAGCACCCTAGAATAAGTAGGAATACTCATAGGTATTATTGTAGCTCAGATATCTCTTCGCAAGCCTCGCTCAAAATTCCATGCTCTGAAGTACTGATCTCTGACCATATCCATCGAGTACCACGAGAGGTCGGTAAACCTCGATGAATAGTCAGCCACCATCATGGTCCCCTGCTGGAGATGAAGAATCTCATGTATACATAATACTCTCAGGGTAACCGGTGAAAACTCCTCTATGAAGAGACCCTCAAACTCCGACCATGCAAGAGTCGCCTTGTCATGAGTGTGGGAAACAAAACACCACCATCGCCCTGCCGAGCCCTGTAGAAGGGTCGCTGCTAGGATCACCATCTGGTCAGCTCGTGTCCTGACCAAAAGGAAGACTCTGGCCACTGCCTCATTCCAGTCCTCTACTTCATGAGGGTCAGGCTCACCTCGAAACCTGAGGGGCCTCTGTCTCTGAAACACGTGGAGTGCGCTCAGCCTGCGCTCCTACTCCACTGGTACAGCATGCACTAAACACTGCTCCACAGGTGGCGGGATAACTGGCACACCACCTGATGGTAAAACTGGGGGATCCTGTCCCTGTATAGAGGCTTCATCACTGGCAGGGTTATCCTCGTGATCGAGCTACTGGATCCTAGCAGGTGCGCATCGTAGAGCCATCCTATTAAAGAAAAAATATGTATCTCTGTCAGTGAGTATATCTGGAGAGCTGACTCAAAAAGGACATGGAAACCACAACCCATTCCAATATGATGAATGTACAATTATTTTTCCCCTAAAACTAGTGTTCTCATGTTCTGAGTCGAAAAAAAAGTTATCAGTATCCTGCTGTATGGATACGCTGGCCGCTCGTACCAACACAACGGTCCCTTTCCTGAAAGCCGAACTCAAAACACTTAACACTGTTGCCCCAAACCAACTCATAGACTCTCGATCCTAAGGTAGAACCGACCACCTCTGATACCACTCTGTCACAACCCATCCCAATGGGGCCCGGGCCGCAAATCCCAAAGCCCGCCTCCAATAGGCCAGGGGCTGGTGACTAGCACTGAGTAGGCATGCTACTAACAAGGGAGACATTGCATATAAACCTGTACACAGACACACACATCTCCAAGCCCACAAAGATGAATGTAAAAACTACTAAAAATGGAAATGCAAGAATACACTAAAAATCTCAACCAACAGAGTAAGACAGGAAAGTAAAGTACAAGTAGTGTAAAAACTACACACCGTGTAGTTTAATTTCTCTATCACGAACCGTCCTAGTGGGGCCAAAGCCGCAACTCCCCAAGCCCACCTTCTATAAGCCAAAGGCTGGTGACTAACACCAAGTAGGAATAATAATAACATGGGAGGCATTGCATATAAACCTGTACACACACACACACATATCCAAGCCCACAATTCTGAAAAGTAAAAACTACTAAAAATCGAAATTCTTGCATACACTAAAAATCTCACCCAACAGAGTACGACAGGAAAGTCAATTACAGCAAGTGTAAAACACTGGTCCAAATGTACAAACCCACCAAAAGAAATTTTGTAACGAAGTACAACCTGTAAGGAAAGTTACTGAGACTGCAATCTGTAGCAGTAGGAACACACCTCTTCCCACATGATCTCAAAGAGCACCGTTCAGTCCTGGTCCACCTAGAATCCAGTCAAAGGCTCACTCGTCTGCACAAGATAGGACACGTGCGGATAAAGCCCGTGAAGGGGTGAGTATAACAATACCCAGTAGGATGCCCTGAAACCACAAATGAAATACAACAAGTGAAATACCACAAAGGAAAGATACAGTCAGATCCACACATTGTATGTCTATAGAACATATCACAAGAATATCCAGATATACGCATACACAAATGACCATCGCGATACCACCACTAGGATCCAGCTAGAAGATTCCACTAAGTACATAACAAGGAGAAAACACTCCTAGGTCTGAAGAGAGAGATGCTAAGTACCTATTCTAGGATAACACACTCCACAAGTACTATGAGAACATGATGCTCAGATGAGGATCACAGCCAAGTCATGGGTTGATTCCAAAAGCTCATTCTGAGCTAATCCGCTAAGTAGATGATTAGCGCCTGGGTAAAGTTAGTCACGTCGATACCAATAACTCTACCTAGGGTTCCAGGAATGAATAGATGATCCGACTCTATGTCTCATAGAGGGGATTCCAACAACACTATTCATGAAGTCCAGCTGAAGGGATCATACTCATGTATAAATAAATGATACCAGATCCTTTGGAGAAAATCCCAAGGGTACGAACCCTAAGAAACTTGTCGAAGTCACTAAAGACAAGTGGCTCAAGCCATGATGAAATGGTTACACGAAGTGTATTATTGTTACACGTCGTGTTCCTTGACCCCAGGTACTGCCCATGTAAATGGACTGTGTCATCCATCCATGCTATGTAAAACTAAACTACATGGCATGAAGAATAATCACACACTGTGTTCTTTGACACCGGTTACGGCCTGTGTAAATGGCCCGTGTCATCCATCCAAGCCGTGTAAAACTAAACTACATGGCGTCTAGAAGAATCACATGCCGTATTCCGTGACTCTAGGTACTTCCCGTGTAAACGGCCCGTGTCATTTGGCTTGTCGGAAAGAAAGAAACTACAAGACGTGTAGAAGAGTCACACACCGTGTCGGAGCACCTGGGGCTCGCTCCGTGTACGCTAGCCATGTGCTTATACATAGTCTATGTCCATGTCTGTGTCGCCTACCCATGTACCAATACACGGGGTATTCCGTGTATCTGGCTAGGTCTGGCCGGGGAAGGGTATACACGTTGTGTCCTTGGCTGTGTTCCCTGCCCGTGTCCGTGTACTCCTGGAGTACACGCCAGGTGGTTTCCCGACTACACGTCGTGTAGTATGGGCTACACGTTCTGTGTTCATCGGTGAACCACCTGGCATGTACTCCTGGAGTACACAGACATGGGTTGGGTACACGGCCAAGGACACGATGTGTATACCCTTCCCTGGCCAGACCTGACCAGATACATGGGATACCCCATGTACTGGTACACGGGCAGGCAACATGGACACAGACAAAGAACATGTATGGGCACATGGCCAGCGTACACGGAGAGAGCCCCAGGTGCTCGGAAACGACATGTGACTCTTCTGCACTCCGTGTAGTTGCTTTCTATCTGAAAAGCCAAATGACACAGGTCGTTTACACGGGCAGTACTCGGAGTCAGGGAACAAGGCATGTGATTCTTCTACACATCGTTTAGTTTAGTTTTACACAGCTTGGATGGATGACATGGTCCATTTACACAGTCAGTATCCGAGGTCAAGGAACACGGAGTGTGATTATTCTATACACTGTGTAGTTTAGTTTTACACATCTTGGACAGATGACACGGGCCGTTTACATGGGCAGTACCCATGGTCAAGGAACACGATGTGTAACTATACTACACGATGTGTAACAATTTCATCATTGCTTGAGCCACTTGTATTCTGTGACTTGGACTAGTTTCCTAAAGGTTCTTATTCTTGGATTTTTCCCCAAAGGTTCAATACTGGAAATGGGGTTTATCCCCATGGATCTATACCCACGGTTTTTTTCAAACCGTGGGTATTCAACCCCTAATTTGACCCCTCCATCGGGCTCCTCCTCACTTCCATCGCGTCCCCCCCCCTTCAACCCTAGCCTTCCCTGACCTCTGACTCCTGGCCCTATCCTCCCCTCCACGACCACCGGCTCCCGACCATATGACCTCCGCCTCCCGGCCCTCTCCTACCTTCTTCGACCTACGACTCTCGGCCATCCGACCTCCACCTCCCGGCCATCTCAACCCCTCCCCGTCCTCCACCTCCCGGCTCCGCCTCCACACCTGACCTGGACCTCCGGTCCTTTGCCTCTGACTCAACATCCTAGCCTTCGACATGCTACCCCTAGCTCCGACGACATCCCCTCTCCCCCCTCTCGGCTCCCTCTCCTCCGAAAACTTCCCGGCCAATTCATTCCATATAGGTATACAATTTCTTCTCCTTATCTTTTTTATTATTTTTAAACTAATCACTTTGTCTTATATCACTAAAAAATTTATCTTTTTCATTGTTTATTTAGTCAATAATAATTCATCTTAAGTGTAAATTTAGAATAAGGTCTTGAGCTGGCTGACTATCTTTCTGCATATTTGGGGAAATTTTGTTTTAATTTATTTATGTTCTTTGGTCTATTTGGGAGCCAATCAACCTGCATTACTGGACTGCATTTTGGAATCTGGATTTCGGTTCAACTGAACTCTTGGTTTTGTGGTTTTATGGTCTTCCTCCATACATTCATTTTGATTATCTATCTTATGTTTGATTTTATATTGTTTCTAGTAGTAATGTTGATGGTAGGGTTGGAAAGCTTGCACTGGTTATTTATTTTCCCCATATTTGAAGTCATTTACGGATTTTTGACCTAGTTGAAAGACTGTTGAAGCTTAAATTTATCTGTATTTCTCATGTTTCTGCATGTTTTTTTGTTTTATTTTTCTTGAATTCTATCTCCATATTCTATGTTAATGCACACACCTGGATTTCTTCTGGCTGATCGTGCAGTTCATCTACTTTGAGCCTTTTGATGTTGATTACCCAGTTTTATAAAGCTTCATTTTTTTGGTTGTTTTCTATGTTTCAGATGGTGTTAGATCATTATACCTCAGGATTTATATGTAAACATTTTATTTAATAAATTACTTTCGGCATGGATTGGGAAACCAATCCATGTCACCTTTTTCAAAAGAAAAATTCATCTTAGAGGTAAATTTTACTTCCTCTGATTATTATTGCAACATCTATTTTCATTTACAATGTTTTATATTACTGCATTTTTTTATTTGGATATAACTGACAAAGAATACTAATTTAGGATGATATACAAGTGATGAGTTGTATTTGAAGGACATAAAAGTATTGGGAAGGAGGGAATCTAGAACTAAAGTGACATAACCAAGGGAACAATGTTGTCTACTCTAAAATGTCCATATGAACAGTATCAATTTAAGCTATAGCTTGGCTGATAGATCTCATGAAGGGCATGGGGTCATCAAAATGATTTTTATGTATTCCACCTTTTATCTTCTTTATAAACCCTATATTACAAATTACTTAGATTCATTCAATGATAGTTTATTTAAATCAATTTTAATCAAGATGGTAGTGGGATGCCCTTCGTATGTCAAACCAGAATTCCACTATGTGATCTGTGTTGATCATGCGAGTCATATAAGTATTATGTATGGTTACTTATTTTCATCACAGGTATATTACCTTGTAAAAAACATGCAGGTCGTAATATCTACAACTCTGAGAAATCGTCTCTAGCACATGTTCGTCTGAATGCAAGAAATCCCTTTCGATTTGGAGTTTATAGGCCCCATTTTCATGTTCACTACGTTAACCCTATACTTTTCATCCTTGTGTAGGGGATTATAGGCCTCTCCAACATGAAAATTCATCAATTTTAATTGTAAATCGTGTGATATTCTAGAAAAGTCCACCTCCACCAGGTGGAGCACCACCATGATCTTCATCATCAAAATCAGGATATTCTAAGACAAATCCAATTGATCTGGGGGACTTCTCTCACTTATACGGTTTATCTAGTGTCGGCTTTCTAAGGGTACTCCCAATAATAGGAGATCCTTCTAATATATACATATCTTTATCATATATAAATTATTTATCCCATTATATCTCATCCTCATAAGCTAACCTAGATTCATCATTAAGGTCTACAACGTCTATTTCATCTTCTTCTTCGATATATTCGTCTTCTTATTATCTATAAAGAGACTCATTATCATTTGAGTACTCTATAAACTCATTGGGTAAAAGATTTGGATCTACTAGAACTCTGGGTTTAAAAAGATACTCTATTGGTTTAATTATTTTTACAATTTATATAGGTCATCCACCCATCCCTATTTCCATGGATTCTATTTGAATTTCATTGTATTATAAATCTTTTCAATAAGAAATAATCTATTTGAAGAATTTATCTTACCCTCCCCTTGAGGAACTAATCCATTTTATTATAACAAGGAAAAATTATCTTAGGATATGGTATGGAACTAATACTTTTGGCTGGCTTGCACATCTCAACCATCTGTCTCATTACATATCTTTAATGGTCTATTTAAAAACTGCTCTACATAAAAAAAATAAGAAAAATAGGTATAGATGCCTCGGGATACTAAAGTATCCTTTTCGTGGGTATATTAGAAACTGAATAAACTTAATCATGAGCCTATATTCACCACTCAAGTCATCATCAGTGGGTATTCTAGGAGTCCCATTTCAAGTGATCTCATCAAATGAAATCTAAAATTCAAATTTTGTATGGTTAATAGGATATTAACTTTGAAAATCATTATACTCTTTACTGTGTGTCACACTCAAACACTTCTCCTCGTTCTCTGAATAGAATTCGAAAACTCCACCAATTATACTTTAATTTATTGTATCCCTTTCCTCTATAGGTAATAACTCATGGTTTTCATAAAAATCCATGATTAGATTTAGATAGAAAGTTGTACAATTTTTTTAAACTAATAATCCCATTATTTTTCATGAATCCTATTCCAAAGCAGTGAACGGATCGACTTCAAACATTAAACATCACCTTCTTTTTCCACAAAAATTTTATGATCAATGATTTGTGAATTATTTAACGTCACTGATGAACTTGATTTGAAAACTATGATTCTCTATAGTGATCATATAATCATTTGATATATCATATTGTATATGCTTGAAATATTAGGATTCTTGGATATCAATGTTTTTTTCATATTCTATTTACTACATAGAAAATTATAACATATTCTTTTTTATGTTCTCCTATACTTCTTCACTATATTCTAATTATTTTAGGGCTTAATCTGAGTATGATGATTGTTCCTTCTTTGTCTCTATGAGAAAATTTTATGTCTTGCACAACCTGTTCTATCTATGTCTGTTTAGGACTAGTCTGATCATTGGAAATTCTTCTTTTTAGTAATTATGATTGAGTTTCTTTTGATCTACTACTTTAATGATTGTTCTGTCTTGAAATGTTTAGGGTTTTTGGATCTGATTCAGAGTTTTCACTTTTGTTTGGAACATGTTTGGCTGGATCTTTTATGTTACTCTGGTGTAAGTGGACCTGTTCAGAAATTATGATTTAGTCCTGCTATTCAATTATGATGTTTTCTTCTTCCTGTTTCACTTCACCCACTTTACATATGGGATTCTTCCTTGCTGTGGAAATTTGAAGCCTCTATGGATGGACCTTTTATGCTGTACTAGTATATGGACTTGTTTAGTAGTTCTGATTTTTTGTTCTAATGTTTAATTCTGAGGTTTTGTATTCTTATTTTCATTACACCTGGGGTTTTCTACTTCATTTTTCACTTCTCCTACTTTACAGATGGTATTCTGCTTTGCTGTGGAAATTTGAAGCCTCTATGGATGGACCCTTTATTCTATACTGGTATATGGACCCGTTTAGCAGTTCTATTTTTTTATTCTGATGTTTAATTATGTGGTTTTTGATTCATTTTTTCATTACACCTGCTCTTCTGATGGTGATACTGCCTTTCTGAGGAAAATTTCAAGCTATCTAAGGATGGATCATCTAATTATTTCTCATGATCAAAAGGTTAGATCTGGATAATTTTTTTTTTGATGTTTAATTCTGGTTTTCTCTAGTTTTTATTCTGGTTTTCGGTTTTTATATTCTAGTTTGCGGTTTTTATATTATGGTTTGGGGTTTTTATTCTGGCTTACGGGAGCAAGGTGAACTCATAGTATCTAGGATAGGTATAGTACCTCTTGGTATAGGGAGTTATGATCTATATATAGGGGTGGGGGATGGATGCAGGGGTGGTGCTGGGTGCAGGAGGGGTGGGGTTGGGTGCAGGGGGAGGGGGGCTGGGTGCGGAGTGAGGGGGGGCTGGGTGCTGGTTGAGAGGGAGTGCAGGGGGTGGGGCTGGGTGCCGGTGGTGGAAGCATGGTGTGGGGGTGGGGGATGGGTGTTGGGGGAGGGGGATGGTTGTAGGGTATGGGTCTGGGTGTGGGGGGAGGGGGTTGGTTGAAGGTGGTGGGGGCTGGGTTGAGGGGGCGGGGCTGGGTGCAGGGGGCGGGGCTGGGTGCAGGGGGTGGGGGTGGGTGCAGGGTGAGGGTGGGCTGGGTGCAAGTTGGGAGGGATTGCAGGGGTGGGGATGGGATCATGGGGGTGGGGCTTGGTGCGGGGGTGTGGGGCTGGGTGCGGGGGGAGGGGTTTTGGGTGTGGGGGGAGGGGGGAGGGGGTCTGGGTGCAAGGGGTGGGGTGCTGGGTTCAGGGGGGTGGGGATGGGTGCATGGGGTGGGGCTAGGTGCAGGGTGAGGGTGGGATGGGTGCATGTTGGTAGGGAGTGTATGGGGTGGGGCTGGGTGCAGGGGGTGGGGGCTTGGTGCGGGGGTGTGGGTGTGGGGTGTGGGGCTGGGTGTTGGGGGGAGGAGTTTTGGGTGCGGGGGTGGGGGCTGGGTGCGGGGGTGGGGATGGGTGTAGGGGTGGGGGCTGGGTTCAAGGGGGTTGGGGATGGGTGCAGGGGGTGGGCCTCGGTGCGGGGTGAGGGGGGATGGGTGCAGGTTGGGAGGGAGTGCAGGGGGTGGGGCTTGGTGTGGGGGGTGGGGTTGGGTGCCTGGGGGGGGGGGGGTTGAGTTGAGTTTCCCTGGTTCTTCATTTTTCTTGGTTACTATGTTGTGGAGTTGAGTTATGCTATATCATTCTTCATGGTGTTAGAACTCTTTAGCATGGTGTTTTACTTAGCACTGTGGAACAAGAAAAGCTTCACCTGCATTAACTGCAATAATCAAAGTAGTTCATAATCCAACACGGTATCCTTAATCAGTTCTTCAGCACATATTATGAATTTAGTGAGCAATTATTATCAAAATATTGGAGTTTATTATGGGTCTAACAAAAGTCTGAATGAAAATTAGGATGTGAGGTAGATAAATCAGAAACTATTGATGCACATGTCAAGGAAAATAGAAGCTAGACAGGGAAAATGAGGATCAAATCTGGACGAAGGTCAGGATGAAATGTCAATGATGAAAAATACATAACAATAAAATCCATAAAAACCAGCATCAAGTGGTATGTATGTAATTCATCTTCTAATTTTCCACCTGCTGCATTTTATTTATGCTATAGTTCTTATCAATCATTTATTGTGTGTTTTACAGTGGCTTGAATGGAAATATTTGAAATCAAGACTCTAAACAAGGTGGCCTCTCTTTCCCATGGGTTTCTCCTCTGGGCATCTTTGAAACATTTTTTAGATTCAGTGGATAATCTATTTATTTTAATATCAGAATACTTTTATTAATTATTAGCTAAGAACTTTCCATCCTCTATAAGACTTTATTTAGATTCAATAAGAGATGAATGATTGTGATGCTTCATCATTAAGAATTTTTTTAGGACTTTTCTGGTAAGAAATTTTTTATTCGTTGAACAATTTGGAAATCTCTTCTTATGTTTTAATAGGTAGAAACAATGCATTGAGATTCCAATTTTTTTTGCACTTTTTCTTTTTCATTCTAGTTTCCAGGAGCAAGGTGAAAGAAAAGTGGTCTGGTCTTCTTCTGTTTTTGGGTTCTAGGGGAACAATGCTTCTGTTTTTGTTTCTGTTTTTGGGTTCTGGGTGAACTGTGTGAACTGATTCTGCTTCTGGGTAAACCATATATACCCACGGTTATATAAACCGTGGGTATATATGTTGCTGTGAAACAATCTATACCCACGGTTCTTAACTGTGGGTATATATGTTGTGCTTTTAAAATTTATACCCACGGTTCTGTAAACCGTGGGTATAGATGTATACCCATGGTTTATCAGAACCGTGGGTAAGATGAAATATGAGTGGGCTATACCCATGGTTTTCAGAAAACTGTGGGTATAGACCTATTGTGACGGCACTGTAGCGCACGAGTTTTGAAACCATGGGTATATCCTATACCCATGGTTTCAAGGTCTATACCCACGGTTTTAAACCGTGGGTATAGGTGATATTTCTAGTAGTGTTTCTGGTATCATTTCCTTATAAAGAAGTATTATCCCTTCAGTAGGACATCCTGAATAGAGTTGTTGGAATCCCCTTTGTGAGACATAGAGCCGAATCCTATATTCATTCCTGCAACCCTAGGTAGAGTTCTTGATATCGACATGAGCAACTTTATTTGGGTGTCGATCCTCTTCTTAGCTGATTAGCTCAGAATGAGTTGTCAGAATCACCCCATGACTTGGTCGTGATCCTCATCTGAGCATCATGTTATCATAGTACTTGTGTTGTGTGTTCTCCCAGAATGAGTACTTCACGTCTCTCTCTTCAGACCTAGGAGTGTGTTCTCCTTGTTACATGCTTAGTGGATTCTTTGAGTTGGATCCTAGTGGCGGTATCCCGATGGTCATTTGTGTATGATTATATCTGGATATTCTTGTGATATGTTCTGTAGACATACACTGTGTGGAGCTGACTGTATCTTTATTTTGTGGTATTTCCCTTGTTGTATTTACTTTGTGGTTTCGGGGCATCCTACTGGGTATTTTTATACCCACCCTTGCATGGGCTTTGCGTGCACATGTAGTGTCTTGTGTTGATAAGCGAGCATTTGACATGATTCTAGGTGGACCAGGACCGGACGATGCTCAATGAGAACAGGCGGGCCGAGGTGTGTTCCTACGGCTATGGATTGCAGTCCCAGTACCTTTCCTAATAGGTTGGACTTCGTTACAGACATTCATTTGGTGGGTTTGTACAGTTGGCCCATGGTTTTACAGTTGTTGTACTTTACATTCATTTCATACTCTTTTGGTTGAGATTTTTTGTGTATGCATGCATTTCCATTTTTAGTAGTTTTTACTTTTCACCTTTGTGGGCTTGGAGATGTGTGTGCATGTATACAAGATTATAGTCAATGCCTCTGATGTTAGCAACATGCCTACTCGGTGCTAGTCACCATCCCCTGGCCTATTGGAGGCGGGCTTGGGGAGTTGCGGCTTAGGCCCCACTGGGACTGGTCATGACAGAGATACATGCTGTATTGTTTAGTTCTACACAGCTTGGACAGATGACACAGGCCATTTACAGGGGCAGTACCTGGGGTCAAGGTACACGCCGTGTAACCATACTACACGCCATGTAACCATTTCTTCATGGCTTGAGCCACTTGTCGTCTGGGACTTGGACTAGTTTCTTTAGGGTTTGTACCCTTGGACTTTTCGTCGAAGGTTCTGGTATCATTTCCTTATACAGAAGTATGATCCCTTCAAAAAAACTTCCTAAATAGATTTGTTGGAATCCCCTCTGTGAAACATTGAGCCGGATCAACTATTCATTCCCGAAACCCTAGGTAGAGTTCTTGGTATCTACATGACCAACTTTACCTGTTCTCTGATCCTCTACTTAGCGGATTAGGTCTAACTGAGTTGTCGGAATCACCCCATGACTTGGTCGTGATCCTCATCTGACCATCATGTTCTTATAGTACTTTTGGAGTGTGTTCTCCCGGAATGAGTACTTCATGTATCTCTCTCCAGACCTAGGAGTGTGTTCTCCTTGTTATGTGATTAGTGGAATCATCGAGCTGGATCTTAGTGGTGGTTTCTCAATAGTCGATAGTGTATGAGTATATCTCGATATTATTATTATATGTTCTGTAGGCATATACTGTGTAGAGATGACTGTATCTTCCATTGTGGTAATTTTACCTTGTTGCATTTCCATTGTGGTTTCGGGGTGTCCTACTGGGTATTGTTATACTAACCCCAGCATGGGCTTTGCCTGTAAGTGTCGTGTTTTGTGTAGACGAGCGATCCTTTCAAAGGATTCTAGGTGGACCAGGGCCGGACGGTGCTCAGTGAGATCAGGCGGGCCGATTTGTGTTCGGAAGAATACAGATTTCAGTCCCAGTACCATTCCATATAGATTGGACTTTGTTACAGACATTCTTTTGGTGGGTTTGTACTTTTGGCCCAGGGTTTTACACTTGTTTTACTTTACTTTCCTATTGTACTCAGTTGGTTGAGATTTTTAGTGTATGCATGCATTTCCATTTTTAGTAGTTTTTACTTTTCAGCTTTGTGAGCTTGGAGATCTGTGTGCATGTATACAGGTTTATAGGCAATGCCTCCCAGGTTAGTATCATGCCTACTCGGTGCTTGTCACCACCCCCTGGCCTAATGGAGGCAGGCTTGGGGAGCTATGGCTCGGGCCCAACTGGGATGGGTCATGACAGAGTGGTATTAGAGGATCCGACTACAAGTCTCAAAGAGGGGATTCCAAAAACTCTATTCAAGAATTCCTGCTGAAGGGATCATAATGTTGTACATAGGAAATGATACCAATTACCATCAGGGGAAAGACCAATGGTACGGACCCTAAAAAATCTTGTCCATGTCACAGAAGACAAATGGATCAAGACATGTAAAACAAGTTAAACTGCCTGTAGTAGGATCGCACGTCATGTTCCTTAACTCATGGTACTGCCCGTGTAATCAGAACACAAGGTGACCCATGAAACTAGCTGGGTCTGGCCATGTGGTGGAGTATCGACACCAAATATAGGGAAACCATCTCAGAGGAAATCTAACCCAGACTCATGAGGTGGCGAGTCCCATCTCTACTAGAGAAGAGGAGTAAAGAATTCCTGCGCCTTGAGTCATCAAGGGAGTTTTCATCCTAAATATCACTAAAATAAACACTCTGGTTCTGATCCTCAGGTTATCAGTCATACCTCAAACTCCACGAAGTTCCACAAGGGAGAAACCTGAAGGACCTCCATGTTATGGGGGTTCCAACACGATAGACAGTGCGTCAATTAGATTCCATGTCTGTAAGTTATAGGACAAGGGCCCGAGCCACAACTCCCCAAGCCCGCCTCCAATAGGCCAGGGGCTGGTGACTATCACCGAGTATGCATGCTACTAACATGGTAGGCATTGCCTATAAACCTATTCACACACACACACATCTCCACGCCCAAAAAGATGAAAGGTAAAAACTACTAAAAATGGAAATGCATGCATATACTAAAAATATCACCCAATAGAGTACAATAGGAAAGTATAGTATAGAAAATGTAAAACTCTGGGGCAAAAGTACAAACCCACCAAAAGAAAGTCTGTAACAAAGTCCAACCTATAAGGGAAGGTACTGGGACTGCAATCTGTAGCTGTAGGAACACACCTCGGCCCACCTGATATCACTGAGCACAGTCCGGTCCTGGTCCATCTAGAATCCTATCAAAGGCTCGCACGTCTGCACAAGACACGAAACGTGCGGGTGAAGCCCGTTATAACGACCCATACTTTACATGCATTGTTATTACTTCAGAATTGAAGCACACTTATTACAACATATAAAAAAACTAGGAAAGGACCGTATAGGTATAGTGTCTTTAGAAACTGGGAAACATAAACAACTGGTTCATAAAGTATCTACACTGTCTCCCATTTATTTCATCATATCTATAGTCTCTTTTGGAATATCATACATAATAACCTTCTTCCTGACCTGGGGAATGAAAACATAAAAAGGGTGAGCTCAAATGTTCATTAAGGGTAAACAAAATAAATATTAATCACATCATATTCATAAGAACATATCATTTTGTAAATCTTACCCTGCAAAAGAGATCATAATTTCATAACATGGGATAAATCATGGTAGTGAAATGTAATCAAAATAATCATAACATAAAACGTGAATCTTTGTGGCATACAAACATAATCATAGAGAAATATTTCATATTAGTCAAGACTCATTGCCAAGTCTATCTTAGTGGAAAAAGTCCATTTCGGAACTGAGTTCATTCCTCATTTCAGTCCTGTTTCACTGAACCATTTTAACCGTCCGTTCCAGCCATGTCTATCTCATGAGATATAAAATCTTTACCCAATGCATTGGAGGTAGATATAGGTCCCACCCATATCATTATGATACAATTATTATGTGTGGCACAAAATCAAAAATCATACCTCATTGCATAACCCATGTAATAAAAATGGGATTCTTAAACATCATGACATCATAAAACAATTCATATAAGACAAATGAATTCATAAAAATAATTCAATCACAACATAATCAAATAAATGTAATAATTGGGATAAAAAAAGAACCCTATATTGTCTTAGACGGAAAATAATTTTGATAAAACACTTCAATTCCATTCTTGAGGAAAATATCCTTTCTACTTCAAAAACATTTTTCTTTCTTAACATGCCATATAATTTTGAACTAAAAGAAGTTGATTAAAGTTAAAATTGAAAACTTGTAAAGGAAGCTTCATGGAAATAATTTTATAAAAATCCATTCATTCCATATATGTTAAAAAAACATTATTCTCATACTTTTGTCGGAAATGTCAAAAAGTACCTCGTACGAAAAACGACAAAAGATTCCTTTCATATATTTTACTAAAAACTCACTGAAAGTTAAAATTGGATATAAACTATTGTAGAAGGATATAAATATTATATATTAAGGAAACATGGATGTGGATGATAAAATAAACCCCAGTAAATTCCAAAGTATAAACAATCTCGGATAAAAACGTGATTGGGATATTTCCCTTACCTTAGGTCCGATTTGTTTCGTAAGTGTCCGAACCTCCTGTATAATGATTTAAATAATTTCATTGACTTATTACAGAATCATACTCATTGTTATGATATCATATATGGTCATATTCTTAGCTTATTATTAGTAATATTTCATTTCTACTTGTTATTCGGGTGTCTATTACTTTTTGTTCTTTTGCGTGTTTTGTCGAATAAGTTATTATTATTCTTTTTAGGTTATAGATACCTCATTTCCAGAAGGGTATTAGTGTAATATATATCATTTTTATTCACTCAATTCATTTATGTAATCATTATGCAATGAAAATCATGTATAACGAGTCACATCACATCGTGGAGATGGTATTTCGTACGTATGCACGACTAATGATGTCGTTCCCATGATCGTGGAATTGTATTGGAGTGTATGTATACTATTTAAGAATCAATATCACTTTACAATAATCATATATATTCATTCTTTAGACCATTATACCCATCCAAGTAAGGTGGTGGTGGAAAATAGATTACACCACAGCGTGGAGATGGTATTCTGTACGTACGCACGCGCGGTGGTTTTTTTCTGTAGGATTGATAGATGGTGAAATATGGTTGTTTCATACTTATAATAACATATCAGTATATGAGTGACACTATTGTTATTAATTCATAATGAAACAACAAAATAAGAAGAACCGGAAGAAGAAATAATTTTGAAAGAATCGGTAATGGACATTACCTCTTCTTTGAAGCGCTTCTTTGAGACCTCCTTTTAGGGAACTTAAATTGGACTTTGAAGAAGAAAAATACCTATAGGATGTTTATAGGGAAGTGGAGAGGAGAAATTGTCATGGGTTGTCCGAGCTTGAAGGCTCAAAGTGGTGTGAGGAAGAGAGGGAGGAGGTGCCCTTTTATAAGGGAGGAGAGGGGCACCTTTGGAAAAACTAAAAATATTATTTTATTATAAAGTCATATTCGGTTTTAAATAGCTCCAAATTGATTTATTTATATGCTAAGGTGGGGATGGTTTAAAATACTCCATCCAACAGAATTTGGAAAAGTTTAGGTTACTATTTTTACCATATCATTTATATTCAACTTTAAGTTAGATAATTTTACTTTTACCGTGTATTTTTGTTTTCTTACACTATAAGGTTAATAAACTTACTATAACAAGACAAACGATTCCAATGTTGTTTATTATTAATATATATAACCTTATATAATTAATTTGGCCAAACCATTGATTTTTAGGAATAATATAACAATTAATAATATAATATTTGTTTTAAAAACTATATTATGTCAATTTTGACACTATTTTGTAATTGATTTTTGTGAAAATCATAACATAAATATTAGTTCTAAAAAAGTTACTTAAATCAATAATAACATGTCATATTAACTTATTAAATTAGTGTAATTTATAAAAAGTCTCCAATTACATTTATTTGGTTATTTATGACATCAATTATGTCAATATTTCATTAATAAGATAATTACTACATCATCTTTGTGTCATAAATAAATTAAATTATTGTATGTCTAAAAATTACAAATAAAATACCCTTATGTAGGAAATATTTTTATCTTTCTAATGAATATTTATAGTCTAATTTATATTCTGTATAACCCTATATTAAAAATTATTTACTTATTACACATTGATTTTAACTATTTTAACCATTCTTTAAATAAATTAATAATAAATGTCATAATATAATCCAAGTGGGCCTAAATGGTCATATTTTATTCCAAAGGTTGTTTCTGGTCGAATTAAACTTATCCAATAGAATTAGTACATGTGTTAGGGTAATAATAATATCATTTTTACCCTTAATTACCCTATTTACTTTTAACCGTGGTAAATAAAAGTAAAAAAGTTACTATTCACCAAAAATTATTTTCATCTTGTTTAACCACATTTTATATACTGACATCAACCGTGTATCTCGGATTTTTGAAATTCCACTCACAGAAGCGGTAAAATTATGTTTTATGTAAATTTGCAAATTCTCCTAGGAGGTGGGTAAAATACGGTGAAAAGTTCAATAAAATTTTTATATATCTAAAATTATTATAAAAATACTCCAATGAATTACATTGATCTTATATAGGTATTATGTATCAATTTTTACCAAAAATAAATTTATATAAAATAAATAATTATAAAAAGCCGGTTTTTAAATAGTAACCCAGTGTTTTCACTATTCATCAAAAATTGAAAGTTTCCAGAAAAATACAAAAATTTCACCCTAGGATAATTTTGATATTCCGAATCCAAAAACGAAGTCCATTTTGAAAAATAAAATTTACAAAATTTAAAAAATTGGTTATTACTATTCATAATGGCTAGTTTTATTAATATTTTAATAGCATATCATTGTTTAGTGAAACTCGGTATTGCGTACGACGCAAGATATCAAGGAAGGTCACAATAGCATGTAAAGGAAGCCATGCTAGTGTTTTGTGTAGTGAAAGATTCCTTTGACGATTTATGTAAAATAAAAACAAAATATTTCTTATAAAAGTATCAGGCGTTACATTCTACCCCCCTTAAAATCAATTTTTCCCTAAAAATTTGTCACTTCTAACAAACAGATGAGGATAACTCTCCCTCATTATATCCTCAAGATCCCATGGAGCTTCTTATAATTGGCGGTTCCTCCATAAAACCTTCACCAAGCGAGTGGTCTTGTTCCAGAGGACTTTTTCACTACAATCGAGAATCATTATCGGTCATTCTTCATATGAAAGATCTTGTTCCAGCGGTACAACTTCTGAGCTGAGTACATGTGAAGGATCAGGGATGTACTTTCTCAGGAGAGATTCATGGAACACATCGTGAACTTCAAAGAGATTCGGTGGAAGTTCCAATCGGTAATCTACCTTACCAACACGATCCAGTATTTCAAAAGGACTGATATACCTAGGGCTTAGCTTTCTCTTCTTTCCAAATCTCATTACTCTCTTCCAAGGAGATATTCGTAAGAACACTTTATCACCCACTTCAAACTCTAAGTCTTTTCTTCGGTTGTCGGCATAACTTTTTTGTCGACTCTGAGCTGCTCATATGTGTTGTTGAATAGATAGGACCTTTTTTCCATCTCATCAACAAGATCAGGTCCTAATAGCTTTCTTTCCCCAACTACATCCCAGTAAGTTGGAGTCCTGCATCTCATTCCATAGAGAGGTTCATAAGGAGCCATATGAACACTGGAGTGAAAGATATTATTATAAGAAAATTCCACCAAAGGTAGGTGTTGATCCCAACCATCTTTGAAATCCATAGAGCAAGCTCTCAACATATCTTCTAGAGTTTGAATTGTCCTCTCAGACTGACCATCTGTCTGAGGATGATAAGAAGGTCTGAAACTCAACTCTGTATCCAGATTATGCTGAAGACTTCGCTAGAACATTGAGGTAATCCTTGGATCTCGATCAGATATAATAGAAAGTGGTACTCTATTCATTCTTACCACTTCCTTTACATATATCCTGGCAAGATGTTCCAAAGAGAAATCCTCTCTAATAACAATGAAGTGTGAAGACTTTATAATACGATCAACTATGACCCAGATAGCATTATTGCCTTTGGATGTTTTAGGATGTCCTGTAACAAAGTCCATAGTGATGTTTTCCCATTTCCATGCGGGTATGGGTAATCGTTGTAACATCCCCTTATACTTCTATCTCTCATCTTTAACTTTCTGAAAAACCACTCATCGAGAGACATATTCAGCAACATCTCTTTTCATGCCATCCCACCAGAAGTACTCTTTCAGGTCCCTATACATCTTCATGCTTCCAGGATGAATAGAGAATGAAGAACTATGAGCCTCATCCAGCAGCTCCTTCATTAATTTGGGAATGGGAGGAACACAAACCCGATTCGTGAACTTTATTATCCCATTACAATTATGGTTGAATTCATGAACATTTCTCACCTTCTTTTGTAACTCAACATCTTCTTTCTGTGCCTCGTTAATATTAACATGTATAGATGGTTGAACATTCATTTGAGAAAGATACAATTTTTTCCCTTTCATTATAATTCCAAGATCCATCCATTGTAAATCCATAAATATTGGATCTTTTGTGATCCTCATCATGGATAAACTGGCATGGTCTTGTCATCTTAATGCATCTGCCACCTTGTTTTCTTTCCCAAGGTGGTAATGAATTGATCAGTCGTAATCCTTAATCAGCTCCAACCATCTTCTTTGGCGCATATTCATCTCCTTTTGTGTGAAAATATACTTTAAACATTTATGATCAGTATAAATGTCACACCTTTCTCCATAAAGATAATGCCTCCAAATCATTAATGAAAAGATTACCGCAACTAACTCCAAATCCTGATTTGGGTAATCTTGATCATTGGTTTTCAACTCTCGTGAGGCATAAACTATCACCATATCATTTTGCATAAGAACACACCCCAATCCCTTCTTGGATGCATCCCTATAGATCACAAACCTTTCTCTACTACAAGGCAGTGTGAGCACAGGTGCACTGGATAACCTTCTTTTCAACTCCTTGAAATTTTCTTCACATTCATCCATCCAGACAAACTTAACTCCTTTCCGAGTCAACCAGGTGAGTGGATTAGATAATCGTGAAAAATGTTTCACAAAACGTCGATAATATCCAGCCAAACTACGAAAACTTCAGATCTCAGTTACTGTTGTTGGTCTCAACCATCTTTTGATAACCTCTATTTTTTGCTGGATCCACAGATATCCCCTCTTTTGAGATTATGTGACCCAAAATTGAAACTTTTTGAAGCAAAAATTCACACTTGGTAAATTTGGAATAAAGCTTATCCTTTCTCAGGGTCTTCAATATAATTCTCAAGTGATCTTCATGTTCTTCCTTTCTCTTTGAATATACAAGAATATCATCTATAAATTCTACCAAAAACTGATTAAGATAGTCTCTGAAGACTCTATTCATTAGATCCATGAAGATAGCATGGGAATTAGTAAGACCAAATGGCCTCACTATAAATTCACAGTGTCCATAATTTGTACATAAAGTTGTCTTTGGTATATCCTCCCTTTTGAACCTTAATTAATGATACCCTGAATGAAGATCAATCTTGGAAAAGTATTGAGCTCCGCGTAGTTGGTCAAATAAGTCATCAATGCGCAGCAGAGGATAATTGTTCTTGATAGTGATCTTGTTAAGTTCTCAATAATCAATGCAGAGTTTCATTGATCCATCTTTATTCTTAACAAACAGAACAGGTGATGCACTAGGGTGTATGAACCCCTTATCAAGATTCTCTTGGAGTTACTTCTTCAATTCATGAATCTCAATTGGGGCCATTCTATAAGGTGTCTTTGAATTAGGAAAAGCACCTGGTACGAGTTCTATTGAAAACTCTACTTCATGATTTGGTGAAAGACCCAGAAATTCCTCTAGAAAGACATCATCAGACTCCCGTACAATGGGCATATTCTTAATCGAGAGTTTCTCACCAACCATTTTAGATAAATAACCTTCATTTAGTGGAATCAAGACCCATAATATGGACAAAATTTCCACTGGAAGGTTATGTTCATCCATGCATCGATAGATGATCAAAGATTGATCTGGAAAATGAAATGTGACTTCCCTTCTTTGTCAATTGATATGAGCTCCAGATAGAGAAATCCAATCCATGCCAAGAATCACATCAAATTCCACTATAGGGAGGATCACAATATTTTTAGGAATCACCTTCCCACAAACTTCAATCGGAGAAGAATTATAAACTTTTGATGCGACTATTGTTCCATTAGGGGTTGTCACAGCTAACTCAACATCTAATTGTTGAGGTAATTCGGTGATACCCTTATAAAATTATTCAGAAATAAATGAGTGGGTGTATCCAGAATCAAATAAAACAGTTTCTACATTATAGTGGATGGTAAGTGTACCTTTCACCACTTTGTTATCATACTCCACATCGCTGATAGAATTTGCATGTGTCTTTCCATTGTCTTTAGCCTTAAGAGATTGTTGACGTCGATCATCATCAACAACTCTTGGATTAGGGAATTGATTGGAATAATTCCCCATTTCATTGCACATGTAACATTGTAGTGTAAGAGGTTCACTTTGTGTAGGCTTTTCTTTGATTGCATCACTAGACAACTTCTTCCCATCATTGCGGCATTCAAATGCCCGATGACCTTCCTTTACACATTTGAAACATTTACATGTCCCTTTAAGACAACTCCCTCCATTTTTAATTCCACACTTTGAGCATAAGGGAAAAATCATCTTCTTTTCTGTGTGCTCTTTATATTTTCCTTTGAATTCCATTTCCCACTTCTTATCAAACCCATATGACTGATGGGTTAATCCAATCTCCATCTCAACCTTGAGAGCACATCGAACTATTTTCTCATAGCTATTGAAGTACCTTATATCTAACGCCCGTCGAAGACTTGGTTTTAAGCCACTAAAGAATTGATTGATCTTACTCTCAAGTTGGATAATAATACCAGAAGCGTTCCTTGCAAGTCTAGTAAAATTTTATTCATAGGTACCAATAGATTCATCATCCTTTTGCTTTAGTTCAAGAAACTCATTCTCCATCATTGTTCGGAGAATATGAGGGAAGTACTTGTTGAAAAATATGTTCTTGAACTCATCCCATTCGATGGACTCAATTTCATCTCTTGGCCTCGTATTCTTGATAAGATTCCACCATTGATCAGCATCACCTTCCAAACGATACACTGCTAAGATGACTTTATCATGTTTAGAACATTGAAGAACTGATAATATATTTTCAGTAGTACTGATCCATTTTTCAGCAACTAATGGATCAGTAGACCCACTGAATGAATGTGGACAATTTATCATGAAGGATTCAACAGAATGTTGCTCTTTACTTTGCTCATTTGGAAGCCCTGCATGATTCATAGCATGAGAAAATTGTGTGAGCATGGCTACAAGATTTTTCATTCCATCTCCCATAACGGTTGGTTTCTCAGGGGGACAATCATTGCATTGCCCGTCGCATTCCGAATTAACATGGTTCCTTCGGGTTCCAGCCATTGACTAAAACCAAGAAGAATAGTGTGAGAACGACTAATTATAATAGGATAACCACATAATTAAGAATAAAATTTCACACTTAAGGTCTTATCCTAGGTTATTCATGGCCATTTCTAAAACACTAAGATTGTGTTCTATGCTTAGACTTATCCTTAGGATTCTTACTAAGGCTTTCACATCCCAGTTTCCAAAGGTTGACTATACCTTTCCTCTGATACGAATTATAACGACCCATAATTTACATACATTGTTACTACTTCATAATTGAATAAAACTTACTAAAACATATAACAAAACTAGTAAAGGACCGTATAGGTATAGTGTCTTTAGAAACTGGGAAACATAAACAACTGGTTCATAAAGCATCTACACTGTCTCCCATTTATTTCATCATATGTATAGTCCCTTTTGGCATATCTTACTTAATAACCTTATTCATGACCTGGGGAAAGAAAACATACAAAAGGGTGAGCTCAAATGCTCAGTAAGGGGAAAAAAGAAATATCAATCACATCATATTCATAAGAACATACCATTTTGGAAAACTTACCCTGCGAAAGAGATCATAATTTCATAACATGGGATAAATCATGGTAGTGAAATGTAATCACAATAGTCATAAAATAAAACATGAATCATTGGGTCATACACACATAATCATAGAGAATCATTTAATATATGTCAAGACTCATTGCCAAGACTATCTTAGTTGACAATGTCCATTTCTGAACCGAGATCATTCCTCGTTTCAGTCCTGTTTCACTGAACCGGTTTAACCTGGCGTTCCAGCCATCTCTATCTCATGAGATATACAATCTTTACCCAATGAATTGGAGGGAGATACAGGTCCCACCCATCTCATAATGATACCATTCTTATGTGTTCCACAAAATAAAAAATCATACATCATTGCATTACCCATGTAATAAAAATTGGATTCTTAAACATTTTGACATCATAAAACAATTCATATAAGATAAAGGAATTCATAAAAATAATTCCATCACAACATAATCAAATCAATGTAATAATAGGGATATAAAAATAACCCTATATTATCATAGATGGAAAATAATTTGGATAAAACACTTGAATTCCATTCTTGAGGAAAATATCCTTTCTACTTCAAAAACATTTTTCATTCATAACATTTTATATAATTTTGAACCAAAATAAGTAGATTAAAAATAAACTTGAAAACTTGTAATAGAAGCTTTATTGAAATAATGTTCTAAAAATCCATTCATGCCGTCTAAGTTAAAAAAAAATCTTCTCGTACATTTTTTGGAAAAGTCAAAAAGTACCTCGTACGAAAAATGACAAATGATTCCATTCATATATTTTACTAAAAAGTCACCAAAGAGTTAAATTGTATATAAAGTATTGTAGAAGGATATAAATATTATATATTGAGGAAATATGGATGTGGATGATAAAATACACCCCAATAAATTCAATAGTATAAACAATCTCGGATAAAAATGAGATTGTGATATTTCCTTACCTTAGGTCCGATTTGCTTCATAAGTGTCTGAACCTCCTATATAATGATTTAAATAATGTCATTTACATATTCTAGAATCATACTCATTTTTATGATATCATATATGGTAGCTTATTATTAGTAAAATTTCATTGCTACTTGTTATTCGGGTGTTTATTACTTTTTGTTCTTATGCGTGTTTTGTCGAATAAATTCTTATTCTTCATTTTAGGTTATAGATACCTCATTTCCAGAATGTTATTAGTGTAATATATATCATATTTCTTCACTCAATGCTTTTATGTAATCATTATGCAATGAAAATCATGTAGAACGAGTCGCATCACATCGTGGAGATGGTATTCCGTACGTATGCACGAGCGATGATATCGTTCCCATGATCGTGGAATTGTATTGGAGTGTATATATAATATTTCGAAATCAATATCAATTTAAATTAATCATATATATTCATTATTTACACCATTATACCCATCCAGGTAAGGTGGTGGTGGAAAATAGATTACACCACGGCGTGGAGACGGTATTCCGTACGTACGCACGCACGGTGATTTCGTTTTCCATAGGATGGATAGATGGTGAAATAGGGTTGTTTCATAATTATAATAACATATAATTATATGAGTGATACAGATGTTATTAATTCATAATTATACAACTAATGAAGAAGAAGTGGAAGAAGAAATAATGTTGAAAGAATCGGTAACAGTCATTACCTCTTCTTTGAAGCGCTTCTTTGAGACCTCCTTTTATGGCACTAAAATTGTTCTTCAAAGAAGACCAAAACCTATAGGATGTTTCTAGGGAAGTGGAGAGGATAAATTGGTAGGTATTGGCCGAGCATGAAGGCTAAATGTGGTGTGAGGAAGAAAGGGAGGAGGTTCCCGTTTATAAGGGAGGAGAGGGGCACCTTTGGAAAAACAAAAAATATTATTTTATTATAAAGTCATATTCGGTTTTAAATAGCTTCAAATTGATCTATTTAGAGTCTACGGTGTTGATGGGTCGAAATAATCTCATCCAATAGAATTTGGACATGTTTAGGTTACTATTTTAACCTTATCATTTAGATTTAACTTTATGTTAGATAATTTTACTTTTACCGTGTCTTTTTGTTTTCTTACACTATAAGGTTAATAAACTTATTATAACAAGACAAAAGAATTCCATGTTGTTTATTATTAATATATATAACCTTATCTAAGTCATTTGGACGAAACTTATTTTTTTAGGAATAAAATAACAATTAATAATATAATATTTGTTTTAAAAACTATTTTATTTCAATTTTGACACTATTTTGTAATTGATTTTTGTGAAACTTTTAACAGAAATATTTGTTCAAAAAAAGTTACTTAAATTAATAATAACATGTCCTATTAACCTAGAAAATTATTGGAATTCATAAAAAGTCTCAAATTACATTTATTTGGGTATTTATAACATCAATTATGTCAATTTTTCATTAATAAGATAATTACTACATCATCATTGTGTCATAAATATATTAAACTATTTAATGTATAAAAAGTACAAATAAAATACCATTATGTAGGAACTATTTTTAGATTTCTATGTAATATTTATAGTCAAATTTATCTTATGTATATCCATATATTAAAAATTATTTACTTATTAAACATTGAATTTAACTATTTTAACCCTTCTGTAAATAAATTAATAATAAATGTCCTAATCTAATCCAAGTGGGCCTAAATGGTAATATTTTATTCCTAAGGTTGTTTTTGGTCGAATTACACTTATCCAATAGAATTAGGACATGTGTTAGGGTAATAATAGTATCATTTTACACTTAATTACCATATTTACTTTTAACCGTGGTAAATAACAGTAAAAAGTTACTATTCACCAAAAATTATTTTCATCTCATTCATCCGGATTTTACTTACTGATATCAACCGTGTCTATCGGTTTTTTGAAATTCCACTCATAGAAGTGGTAAAATTATGTTTTATTTAAATTTTCAAATTCCCCTAGGAGGTGGGTAAAAGACGGTGAAAAGTTCAATAAAATTTTTATATATCTAAAATTATTATAAAATTACTGCAATTAATTACATTGAACTTATATAGGTATTATGTATAAATTTTTACCTAAAATAAATTTATATAAAATAAATAATTATAAAAAGTCGGTTTTTAAATAGTAACACAGTGTTTTCACTATTCATCACAAATTGAAGGTTTCTAGAAAAATACCAAAATTTCACCCTAGGCTAATTTCGATATTCCGAATCCAAAAACGAAGTCCATTTTGAAGAATAAATTTTAAAAAATTTCAAAATGTGGTTATTACTATTCATAACGGCTAGTTTTAATAATATTTTAATATCATATCGTTGTTTAGTGAATCTTGGTATTGTGTACAACGCAAGCTGCCAAGGAAGGCCGCGATTGCGTGTAAAGCAAGCCAAGATAGTGTTGTGTGTAGTGAAATATTCTTTTGATGATTTAAAATAAAAACAAAATTTTTCTTATAAAATTATCGGGTGTTACACCTGTGCATGGGTGAGTATAACAATACCCAGTAGGATGCCCCAAAACCAAAAAGTAAATACAACAAGGGAAATACCACAAAGGAAAGATACAGTCAGCTCCACACAGTGTATTTCTACAGAACATATCACAAGAATATCCAAATATAATCATACACAAATGACCATTGTGATACCTAAACTAAGATCCAGCTCGAAGATTCCACTAAGTACATAACAAGGACAACACACTCCTAGGTCTGAAGAGAGAGACGTGAAGTACTCGTTTCGGGAGAACACACTCCACAAGAACTATGAGAACATGATGTTCAGATGATGATCATGCCTAAGTCATGGGGTGATTCCGACAACTAAGTATGAACTAATCTGCTGAGCAGATGATCAGTGCCTCGGTAAATTTGGTCACGTCGATACCAATAACTCTATCTAGCGTTCCAAGAATGAATAGAGGATCTGGATCTAAATCTCACAAAGGGGATTCCAAAAACTCTATTTAGGAAGTCCTGCTGAAGGGATCATACTCCTGTATACGGAAAGGATACCAAAACATTCGGGGAAAAGACCAAGGGTACGAAGTCTAAGGAAACTAGTCCATGTCACAGAAGAAAAGTGGCTCATGCCATCCCGAGCCATCCTAGTGGGGCCTGATCCACAACTCCCCAATCCCGCCTCCAATAGGCCAGGGGCTGGTGACTAGAACTGAGTAGGCATGCTACTAACATGGGAGGCATTGCCTATAAACCTATACACACACACACACATCTCCAAGCCCACAAAGCTGATAAGTAAAAAACTACTAAAAATGGAAATGAATGCATACACTAAAAATCTCAACCAACAGGGTATGACAGGAAAGTAAAGTACAACATGTGTAAAACCCAGGGCCAAAAGTACAAGCCCACCAAAAGAAAGTCTTTACCAAATTCTAACCTATAAGTAAAGGTACCGGGACTGCAATCTATAGTCGTAGGAACACACCTCAGCCCACCAGATCTCACTAAGCACCATCCTGTCCTGGTCCACCTAGAATCTTGTCAATGGCTCGCTCGTCTTCACAAGACACGACACGTGTGGGAAAATCCCATGCAGGGGTGAGTATAACAATACCCAGTAGGACGCCCCGAAACCACAAAAGAAATACAACAAGGGAAATACCACAATGGAAAGATATAGTCATCTCCACACAGTGTATGTCTATAGAATATATCACAAGAATATCCAGATATACTCATACAAAAACGACCATCGCGATACCGCCACTAGGATCCAGCTCGAAGATTCAACTATGCACATAACAAGGAGAACACACTCCTAGGATTGAAGAGAGAGACATGAAGTACCCATTCCGGGAGAACACACTCCAAATGTACTATGATAACATAATGCTCAGATGAGGATCACGACCAAGTCATGGGGTGAATCCGACAACTCAGTCTGAGCTAATACTCTAAGCAGAGGATCGACGCCCAGGTAAAGTTGGTTACGTCGATACCATGAACTCTACCTAGGGTTCTAGGAATTAATAGAGGACTCGGCTCTAAGTCTCATATAGGGGATTCCAACAACTCTATTTAGGAAGTCCTATTGAAGGGATCATACTCTTGTATAAGAAAATGATACCAAAAACATCGTGGAAAAGACCAAGGGTATGAACCCTAAAGAAACTAGTCAAAGTCACAAAAGACAAGTGGATAAAGCCATGAAGAAAAGGTTATACGGCATGTAGTTTGATTACACGCCTTGTTCCTTGACCCCGGGAACTGCCCATGTAAATGGCCAGTGTCATCTATCTAAGCTATGTAAAACTAAACTACACGGCGTGTAGAAGAATCACATGTTGTATTCCTTGACTCCTGGTACTGCCCGTGTAAACAACCCGTGTTATTTGTCTTGTTTGATAAAAAGAAACTACATGGCGTGTAGAAGAGTCACACGCCATGTCTGAGCACCTTGGGCTTGTTCCATTTTACGCTGGCCATGTGCCCGTACACGGTCTCTATCCATGTCTGTGTCACCTGCCCATGTACCAGTACACGGGGTATCCCATGAATCTGGCTGGGTCTGGCCAGGGAAGGGTATACACGCTGTGTCCTTGGTTGTGTACCCAACACGTGTCCATGTTGCCTTCAGCTTTTTGGGCTAGAAGATGTCTTTGTGTGTGTACAGGTTTATAGGAAATGCCTCCCATGTTATTAGCATGCCTACTCGGTGATAGTCACCATCCCCTGGCCTATTGGAGGCGGGATTGGTGAGTTGCGGCTCGGGCCCCACTGAGACGGGTTATGATAGAGTTAAACCTCAATGAAAAGTCAGCGACCGTCATGGTCCCCTGCTGGAGCTAAAGATGCTCTTGTATACATACTTCTCTTAGGGTAACCATTGAAAGCTCCTCTCTGAAGAGACGCTCAAACTCCGACGGTGAAAGAGTCACCTCGTCATGAGTCTGGATAACCAAACTCCACCATCGTCCTACCGAGCCCTGCAGAAGGCTCGCTGCGAGGATCACCATCTGGTCTGCTGGTGTCCTGACCAAACGGAAGACTTTGGCCACTGCCTCAAACCAGTCCTCTACTGCCTGAGGGACTGGCTCACCTCGAAACCTGATGGGTCTCTGTCTCTGAAACTCGTGGAGTGCGCACAGCCTGCGCTCCTCCTCTAATGGTACAGTAGGCACTAATAACTGCTCCACAGGTGGCGGGATAACTGGCACAACACCTGATCATAAAACTGTGGTATCTGGTCCCAGTATCGAGGATTCCTCACTGATGAGGTCATCCTCGTGATCGAGCTACTGGATCCTAGCGGGTGTGCGTCGCGGAGGCAACCTGTTAAAGAAAAAAATCTGTATCTCAGTCAGTGAGTATATCTGGAGAGCTGACTCAAAAAGGATATGAAAACCACAAACCATTCCTATATGATTCATATACCATTATTTTTCCCCTGAAACAAGTGTTCTCATGTTCGGAGTCGAAAATCAGGTTATCAGCATCCTATTGTATGGATACGTCAGCTGCTCGTACCAACACTGGGGTCCCTGGTCAGAAATCCGAACTCGAGACACTTAACACTGTTGCCCCAAACAAACTCACATACTCTCAGTCCTAAGGTAGAACCGACCACCATTGATACCACTCTGTCACAACCCGTCCCAGTGGGGCCCGAGCAGCAACTCCCCAATCCCGCCTCCATTAGGCCAGGGGATGGAGACTAGCACCGAGTAGGCATGCTACTAACATGGGAGGCATTTCCTATAAACCTGTACACACACACACACACATCTCCAAGCCCACAAAGTTGAAAAGTAAAAACTACTAACAATGGAAATTCATGCATAAACTAAAAATCTCAACCAACAGAGTATGACAGGAAAGTAAAGTACAACAAGTGTAAAACCCTCGGCCAAAACTACAAACCCACCAAAAGAAAGTCTGTAACAATGTCCAACCTATAAGGAAACATTCTGGGACTGCAATCTGTATCCATAGGAACACACCTCGGCCCTCTTAATCTCACTGAGCACCGTCCAGTCCAGGTCCACCTAGAATCCTGTCAATGGCTCACTCGTCAACAAAAGACACGACACGTGCGGGCAATGCTCGTGCAAGGGTGAGTATAACACTACCCAGTAGGACACCCCGAAACCACAAAGGAAATACAACGAGGGAAATACCACAAAGGAAAGATACTGTCAGCTCCACACAGTCTATGTCTACAGAACATATCACAAGAATATCTAGTTATACTCATACAAAAATGACCATCACGATACCGACACTAGGATCCAGCTCGAATATTTCACTAAGAAAATAAGAAGGAGAACGCACTCCTAGGTCTGAAGAGAGATACGTGAAGTACTCTTTCCAGGAGAACACACACCACAAGAACTATGAGAACATGATTCTCAGATAAGGATCACGGCCAAGTCATGGGGTGATTCGACAACTCAGTATGAGCTAATCCACTAAGTAGAGGATCAGATCCCGGGTAATGTTGGTCACGTCGATACCACGAACTCTACATGGGGTTAAAGGAATGAATAAAGGATCCGGCTCTATGTCTCATAGTGGGGATTACAACAACTCTATTTAGGAAGTCCTGCTAAAGGTATCATACTCTTGTATACAGAAATGATACTAGAACCTTCGAGGAAAAGACCACGGGTACGAAACCTAAGGAAACTAGTCCAAGTCACAGAAGAGAAGTGGCTCAAGCCATGAATAAATGGTTACACGGCGTGTATTATGGTTACACGCCTTGTTCCTTGACCCCAGGTACTGCATGTCTAAATGGCCCATGTCATCCATCCAAGCTGTCACGACCTGTCCTCGGGGCCCGTGCCATGACTACCCCAAGCCCGCCTTCCATAGGCCAGGGGCTGGTGACAAGCACCATGGCGTAAATCCCGGTAAAAAGGGAAGGAATTTCCTTTGTAAAGTAAACAAGCACTACAGAGTAAGAAAGCAGAAAAGTAAACACTATGTAAAATCTAGTACAACAGTAAGTGTGGAAAAGTAAAGGGGGCCGGAAATAGAAGCCCAACTGTAAAGTACAACTGAAAGGGGAAAAACAGCAACTGAAAAGTAAAGTCGCAACGTCGAGCCGTCCACTGGAAGTCCCACCTGAAGGGTGAGTACAGATAGCCTCCACAGCTCCTCGGTCCAGTCGTCCGCTCTGAGTACACTCTGCCCAGTGGTCCACCTCTAGGTACCGTCCTACTCTGCAATCCTCTACCGCGACCAGCGCTGTCCGTCATCTGCAACCAACACAAAGTAGTGTGGGAATAGCCCGTGCAGGGGTGAGTATAAGCTACTAAGTAGGGACCCCGAGACCCCCGGAGGTCTCCCAGAATCCACAAAGGATAATCCAAAAAGGAAAGATACAATCACGAAGTAACATCCGACACGGCTTAGGTATATGCCCATACATATACCTAAGTTATCAATTCTCGCTCGGCTCCAACATCCGAGATCATGTACAACCCAGTCCACACAGGAAAACAAAACGAAAATCCACACAGGATAGCACAACACAATCCACAAAGGAAAGCAAATAGGGTTTCAGCTCACACATGTATACTTCTTCGAATGACGATAGATATGATCGTTGATCCATCTAGGTCGTCGGACCCACAAAGGATCGATAGGTACTAACCCCCGCAAAGACCCACACAGGATCGGGCCCACACAGGACCTGTAGGCACTAGCTCACACAGAACCGTTGAGCCCTGACCCACACAGGATCAGACCCACATAGGATCGGTAGCACTGATCCACATAGGATCGCTAAGTGTTGTAGTCGTCGTCGTCGAATCCAATAAGGATCTCTGCACAGTCGTCATCGTCACAGTAGCAGTCGCAGCCAGCTCTTGGGTTCCCGCACACAACAAGCTCGTTCGGGAGGGTCCGCTCCACGAGCCGAGAGGGTGATACATCAACTGACACATAATCCGTAGTTTATGTATCCAAAAGTTCCATATCATCAATAGGAACACAACGTCACAGATGGAGCGTCAATCGGACACCCGGTCTGAGAGATATTGCCTTTTTCGTCCCAGGGCCTGGTTGGTTTTTAAGGAAAAACCAACCCGACCGTACTCCACCTGCATCCAATCCTCGGGCAGAGTATGCCAAAAGATCCGTCTCACTTAGAGGAATTCAACAATGTTGGCGGAACATCAATCGGACGTCCGAAGATCAAGATATGAGCATTTTCGCTCTGAAGGCCCGGTTGGTTTCGTGTACGAACCAACCCGGCCGAACCCAAAGTTTTCTGAAACATTGAGTGCGATATACCGAAATGACCGTCTCGATCCAAGGATCGTATCTCCACTAACGGCGCGTCGTTCAGTGGCCCGTAGCTCAAGATACGGGTAAAAGACAAAAAAAGGTCCGAAGACGGGGGGTCTGGGCCCGGACCGACCCGGCCCGACCCCCCCTGGGTCGGCCTGAACCGGGTCGACCCGACCCTGGTCCGGGTCCGACCCGGTTGGGCGTGACCTGGCCCGGCCAGGGCGCGACCCGGCCAGTGGGTCGGCTCGGCTCGGCCGAGCGAGCGGAGTCCGGGGGTGGGGGCATGCTGCCCCCGCGTGTGAACACCGCGGCTCCCGTGGGGGCCTCCCTTGGTCAGCGGACGCGGAATTGCCGCGTCCCATGTGCACCGAACCCAGGCGGCCGCGGGTCCTCTGGTGCCACCGCTGCCGCGGCTTCAGCCGCGCCGGCAACCCGAACCGCCAGTGGTTTCCACGAGCCACCGGAGTTGCTCCGGTGGTCTGATTCCACTCCCGTCTACGCCGTAGCTCCTCCCGGGTCCCGTTCTTCACTGTGGAATCAATGAATCACCCCTGCGGCATGTTTTGTCGTTGCCCGCCAATCCGCACATCAACGAAGAACTGCGGAGGGTTGTCGGGTCATGTTTGTTTGGCCCGCACCCTCCACGTTAGGTGATAACAATCGAGAATAAAAATATTCAACACATGAATAACACGCCAGGCACAATTTTAATAGAATTAAAATTGAACATGATCCGGGTTCTTTGTTTTAAAAGAAACAATCATGAGAATTAAAGAGTGTTCTTAAATAAAAAATCCCTACCTCACCGTAGTCATCGAGCGCGCGTTCTTCGTGGAATTGATCGTCGTGGAAGGAGGTGATCGTCGCGGAAGAGCGTTGCGTCGTCGCGGAACTTGGCGTCGCGTCGACGAACTCCGAGGATCAAAAACATATAGATTTAATTAATAATAATTAAATCCATATTGTTGTTATAATCCACAATGAATTTAAAAGGAGCGCAACCCCCTACCTTGTTGCTGTCGATTGAAGGTTGTCGCGGGGTTGGATTGTCACGGAAGAACGTAGGGGAAGAAGAATCACCGGCGTCGCGGAACTTGGTGTCGTGTTGTCGATCTCTGAGGGCTCGGAGTTCTTCATCACCCTTCGTCGAAGGCTGGCATTCTTCGCGAAGGAGGATGAAGAACTTGAGGTTTCTGTCAAATACTCTCAACGAACAACACTTAAGAAGAATAGCGTTGGTCTAATTTTATTAACATGCCAACAAACGAAAAAAGAGATAAGTTAAATAACGACCGATTATTTCATAAAATTAATTCAATGAATAAAACCTCCCAATTAGTAGGAGAGTTTAATTGTTTAAGAAACACTCCAGTTGACTTTCAATCAATAGGGGTTTTCGCGGGTGCGTTACTTACCGGAAAAGAAACGGTGGGCTTGTGCGGTCCCCACCCCACAAATATCCTACCAAGAGGGTAGGATATTTTGAATTGTACCCTATCCGCTTTAACTTAGCTTAAGCAGCTTTAAGTGGCTTTTAAGTGGCTTAAGTGAAATAAAAATAAAGTTGTCGCACCACTTTATTTTATTTCTTAACTTAAAGCCCAAAAATTAATAACCACACCCGAGCAAACGCAACTCCGGAAGAGGCGTTTATAATCAAGTACCAGCGATGCGATTCCATCGGTGCCCTTATAATTCGATTCCGAGCACCAGTACAAAAGTTAGAAAAACCCGCTCGTTCGTTCACTGAACGTACCCGAGCCAAACTTCGGAAAATGATTCCGGGCACACCGGGCCTCGGGATCAGGTGCCGTCAGAAACTGCGTTCTTGTAAAATTCCAAAGAAAATTAAGAAAAAAATTTCCTTGAAATTTACGGGTCTTTACACAAGCTGTGTAAAACTAAACTACATGGAATATAGAATAATCACACGTTGTTTCCCATGACACCTGGGTACTGCCCATGTAAACGGCCCGTGTCATCCGTCCAAGGTGTGTAAAACTAAACTACACGGCATGTAGAAGAATCACACGGCGTATTCCTTGACTCCGGGTACTGCCCGTGTAAAGGGACCGTGTCATATGGCTTGTCAGATAGAAAGCAACTACACGACATGTAGAAGAGTCACACGCCATGTCTGAGCACCTGGGGCTCGCTTTGTGTACGCTGGCCATGTGCCCGTCACGGTCTATGTCTGTGTCCATGTCGTCTGCCCGTGTACCAGTATGCGGGGTATCCTGTGTATCTGGCTGGGTCTGGCTGGGGAAGGGTATAGAAACTGTGTCCGTGGCCGTGTACCCAACTAGTGTCCATGTACTCCCAGAGTACACGCCAGGTGGTTTTCCGACAAACACACGCTGTGTAGCCCATACTACACAGCGTGTAGTCGGGAAATTTCCAGAAACGCCGTCCTCTTCCTCGCGCTTCGGCTGATCTTCCGGGTCGTGTTTCTCTGGTCCGTTAGCCGTGAAACTCAAGATCTAGGGTTGTCTCGATGTCACGATGCTGAATCTGTGGGTTTCGGGCCTTCGATCGGCTCCGAAATCGGATTTCGGTCACCCATGCAGAAATCGTTCGAAGAAATATATCTTCCAATCTGCTTCAATCCGTCTTTCACCACCGCAGCCACACCTCTTCAGGATTGTACCGACGCCAGATCTTCAATTTGGGATCATTGCATCACACAACAGGTGCGCAACGATCCATAATTCGTATCCACTCAATGAATGCATAGAACGCAGAAAAGAACACGAGAATTTGGGGAAGAGGAACACAAAACATCTAGAGGGATGAACCTCGATCGATGTTCGTGTCGATCTTGGTCTGCCACCATTAGATGGTTTAACGAAACCAAACAATTTCAATAATCAAATCCCCACAATTCCTGCAAAATCCCATCTAGCAAGAACGATTGATCTGCGGGATAATCTGTTTGAGGATTAGTCTGCGTTCATCATGGAAAACAAAAATAGGGAAGAAATCATCAAACAAACATCCTACCTAGATCTGCGACGTTCGTTGGCGAAGATCTGGTCGTCGCATCGTTGTCGCCAGCGATGCATGTCAAGAACACCATCGCCGCGTTGGGAGGTTTTTCTTCAGAGCCTCCAGAGCCTCCAAGGAAAAATCAGGGTTACGGGAATTGTAACCCTGATCCCCTGTGAAATCTCTATTTAAAAAGAATAAAAATATTTAATTGCAACAGGGATTGATAAAATATTTTAATACAGTTACGTCCAAAAACCAAATTTCACAACCAACCTATGTCGGCCGATGTTAGGACTTGCCTAATGTAAAATCGATGCTTTAAACGCAACGGTGCCCTCATATTTCTGATCTGAGCACCCGTTCAAGAGTTATTCTACTTTTTCAGGAAAACTGCACTCGCGCGTTATTTAATTATTAAATTAAATTCAAACATTTGTTCCGGGCTCACCGGGCCTCGAAACATCACGCCGTTTCAGAGCCTGGTCTCGAATTAATTCCCATATAGTATTAAAATAGTACATGGAAAAATCTGGGACATTATAATCATCATCCTCTACTTTTCAATGATCTACTGGCCCTACCTATCAAACATCTTATGTAATAATATAATGAGGACTTTGTAAAAGATAAATTAATGAAAGAGAACAAATATTTAGATAACTTAATCTATGAATGTGGAAGAAATAAAAATTAATTATTTTCTTTTATTCATTTTAGATTGACCTATCCCAAGTAATACACATTCAAATACATGCGCAAAGAAGAATTGTGCATAATCCTTTCTTCGGCCTCTACCCTATGACCAGAATAACCTTGTTTAGTAGACACTATAAGATTAAAAGTTTTTGAATCATATCACATGGGGCCCTAAAAAATTATTCCTAGTCTGAATCCCATGTTTTCAACTCTTTCTAAACATAGATAACCCTATTTACCTACTATCCCTTGAAACCTCACATGTGATTAACTAAAAAATTCATCCAACTCCTCAACCAAAAATCTGATACCACTATATCAGGACACCCTCCTCAGAAGGTGTACCCCTAATAGTGTAGTAATGGTATAAAAGAGATACTAACTCCCAAAGTCGCACCTCCAGTAGACATTGGGTTGGCGACTAGCATCGAAGGTATAATAAACATGAAGATGGGAGAAATTACCGTCAATGAGAAAACATATAGAATATAAAGATAAGTTAGACACCAACCAAGTACTACTCATACTAAAATATAAAACAAAACCAATCTACACATATGTAATGTCATAAAAGAACTACTACAATGAAAATGAAAACACTAATTACCAAAAGATGTGTAACGATGACATCAATCACAAATCCCAAATAGCTCCTACAAAACCCCAAGATAATTTTAATCAACCTCATATTCAACTTGGTTCAACTGACAATGAAACATTATATATATATGTAGGGTGACTATAATAGTATACTCAGTTAGATTCTCCCTGGAGCCTCTAGTGAAAACGTTTACAAATCATGCTAAAGAACGGAGACAAAAATGTAAGTAAATTGTAACCTGAATATAACGACCCATACTTTACATACATTGTTAATACTTCGAAATTGAAGCACACTTATTACAACATATGACAAAACCACAAAGGACCGTATAGGTATAGTGTCTTTAGAAACAGGGAAACATAAACAACTGGTTCATAAATCATCTACAGTGTCTCCCATTTATTTCATCATATCTAGGGTCCCTTTTAGCATATTCTACTTAATATCCATCTTCCTGACCTGGGGAAAAGAAAACATAAAAGGGTGAGCTCAAATGCTCAGCAAGGGCAAATAAAGGAAATAAAAATCATATCATATCTTTATGAAAATCAAAACCTGCAAAAGAGATCATAATATCTTAACATGGAATAAATCATAGAAGTGAAAATGAGATCCCCATAATCATAACATAAAACTTGAATCTTTGTGTCATGCACACATAATCATGGAAAATCATTTATTGTTAGTCATGACTCATTTCCAAGACTATCTTAGTGGACAAAGTCCCTTTCTGAACCGAGTTCACTCCTCGTTTCAGTCCTGTATCACTGAACCGAAATAACCTTCCGTTCCAGCCATGTCTATCTCATGAGATATAAAATCAATACCCAATGCATTGGAGGGAGATATAGGTCCCACCCATATTATAATGAATCCTTTCTTATGTGTGCCACATAATCATAAAACATACATCATCGCATAACACATATAACAAAAATGGGATTCTTGAAACATCATGACATCATAAATCAATTCATATAAGATAAAGGAATTCATAAAAATAATTCCATCACAACATAGTCAAATCAATGTAAAAATATGGATAGAAACAGAACCCTTTATTATCTTAGATGGAAAATAATTTTGATAAAACACTTGAATTGAATTCTTGAGGAAAATATCCTTTCTTCTTAAAAAACATTTTTCCTTTCATAACATGTCATACAACTTTAAAATAAAAGAAGTTGATTAAAAATAAACTTGAAAACTTGTAAAGGAAGCTTCTTTGAAGTAATGTTTTAAAAATCCATTCATGCCGTATAAAAAAAACATTCTTCGTACTTTTGTCGGAAAAGTCAAAAAGTTCCTCGTACGGAAAAACGACAAAAGATTCCTTTCATATTCTTTACTAAAAACTCACCTAAGGGTAAAATTGGATTTAAACTATTGCAATTGGATGGAAACAATATTACATATTGAGGTAACATGGATGTGGATGATAAAATACACCCCAGTAAATACTTACGAATAAACAATCTCGGATAAAAATGAGATTGTGATATTTCCCTTACCTTAGGTCCGATTTGCTTTGTTCGTGTCCGAAGCTCCTGTATAATGGTTTAAATAATGTTATTTACTTATTCCAGAATCATACATATTGATATGATATCATATATGGTCATATTATTAGCTTCTTGTTAGTAATATTTCATTGTTACTTGTTACTCGGGTCTTTATAACTTTTTGTTCTTATGCGTGTTTTGTTGAATAAATTCTTATTCTTATCATTAGGTTATAGATAATTAATTTCCAGAATTTTATTAGTGTAGTATATACCATATTCATTCATTCAATTAATTTATATAATCATTATGAAATGAAGATCATGTAGAACGAGTCGCATCACATCGTGGAGACGGTATTCCGTACGTACGCACGAGTGATGATATCGTTCCTATGATCGTGGAATTGAATTGGAGTATATATATATATTATTTCAGTATCAATACTACTTAATAATAATCATATATAGTTACTCATTACACCATTATACAAATCCTTGTAAGGTGATGGTGGAAAATAGATTACACCACGGCGTGGAGATGGTATTCCGTACGTACGCACGCGCGGTGATTTCGTTTTTCCGTAGGATGGATAGAAGGTGAATTAGGGTTGTTTCATATTTATAATAACATATCAGTATGTAAGTAATACTGATGTTATTACTTTATCATGAAACAACTAAATAAGAAGAAGTTGAAGAAGAAAGAAATTGAAAAGATCGGTAATGGATATTACCTCTTCTTTGGAACGCCTCTTTGAATCCTCCACTTAAGGAACTAAGATTGGTCTTTGGAAAAGACCAGGACCTCTAGGATTATTCTAGGGAAGTGTAGAGGAGAAAATGGCAGGGGTTGGCCGAGCTTGAGTGCTCAAATTGGTGTGAGGAGGAGGGGGAGGAGGTGCCCTTTTATAAGGGAGGAGAGGGGCACCTTAGGAATATCTCAAAATATTATTTTATATTAAAGTCAAAATCGGTTTATAATGGTTCCAAAGGGTCTTATTTCGAAGCTAAAGTGGTGATGGGTCGATATCCTATCAACCAATAGGATTTAGACAAGTTTAGGGTATTATTTTAACCTTATCAATTAGATTTAACTCTAAGTTAATTAATTTAACTTTTACCGTGTCTTTTTGTTTTCTTTCACTATATGGTTAATACACTTACTATAACCTGCCAAACGAGCCCCAAATTGTTTATTATTAATATATATATCCTTATCTATGTCATTTGGCCGATCCTTAGATTTTTAGGAATAAAATAACAATTAGTAATATAATATTTGATTTAAAAACTATTTTGTGTCAATTTTGACACTATTTGATATATGATTTTTGTGAAAGTCATAATAGAATTATATGTTCGAACCATGTTGATTAAATCAACATTAATATATCATAGTAACCTAGAAAATTAGTGTAATTCATAAAAAGTCTTAAATTACATTTATTTTTGTATTTATATTATCAATTTTGTCTATATTTCATTAATAAGATAATTACTGCATCATCTTTGTGTCATAAATTAATTAAATTATTTGATGTCTAAAAATTACAAATAAAATACCATCATGTAGGAAATATTTTTATCTTTCTAATGAATATTTAAAATCGAATTTATCTTATGTATAACCCCATATTAAAAATTATTTACTTATTAAACTTTGATTTTAACTATTTTAACCCTTCTTTAAATAAATTAATAATAAATGTCCTAATCTAATCCAAGGGGGCCTAAATGGTCATATTTTATTCCTAAGTTTGTTTTTGGTCGAATTATACTTGTCCAATAGAATTAAGACATGTTTTAGGGTAATATTAATATCATATTTACCCTTAGTTACCCTATTTACTATTAACCGCGGTAAAAATCGTAAAACGTTACTATTCACCAAAAAATTATTTTTATCTCATTGAACCACATTTTACATACAGATATCAACCGTGTCTGTCAGATTTTCGAAATTCCATTCACAGAAGCGGTAAAATTATGTTTTATGCAAAATTCAGTTTTTAACCTACCACTTAGTGGTTTCACTATTCATCAAAAATTGAAAGTTTTCAGAAAAATACCAAAATTTCACCCTAGGCTAATTTCGATATTCTGAGTCCAAAAATGAAGTCCATTTTGAAAAATAAAATTTATAAAATTTCAAAAAGTGGTTATTACTATTCATAACGGCTAGTTTTAATAGCATATTGTTGTTTAGTGAAACTCGGTATTGCGTACGACGCAAGCTATCGAGGAAGGTCACGATTGCGTGTAAAGCAAGCCAAGCAAGTGTTGTGTAAAAAAAATTCCTTTGATGGTTTATATAACATAAAAGTCTCGGGTGTTACATTCTACCCCCTTTAAAAAGAATTTCGCCCTCGAAATTCGTCACTTTGTAACAAACAGATGAGGATAATTCTCCCTCATCATATCCTCAAGCTCCCATGTAGATTCTTCAAGTTGGTGGTTCCTCCATAAAACTTTCACCAAGCGAGTGGTCTTGTTTCGTAGGACTTTTTCTCTACGATCCAGAATCTCTATCGGTTGTTCTTCATAAGAAAGATCCTGCTCCAGCGGTACAACTTCTGAGCTGAGTACATGTGAAGGATCTGGTATGTACTTTCTCAGGAGAGATACGTGGAACACATCGTGAACTTGAGAGAGATTCGGTGGAAGCGCCAATCGGTAAGCTACCTTCCCAACACGATCCAGTATTTCAAAAGGACCGATATATCTAGGGCTCAACTTCCCCTTCTTTCCAAATCTCATAACCCTCTTCCAGGGAGATATTCGTAAGAACACTTTATCGCCCACTTCAAACTCTAGGTCTTTTCTTCGGTTGTCGGCATAACTTTTCTATCGACTCTGAGCTGCTCTTATGTGTTGTTGAATAGATCTAACATTTTCTGCCATTTCATCAACGAGATCAGGTCCTAATAGCTTTCTTTCCCCAACTTCATCCCAGCAAGTTGGAGTCCTGCATTTCTTTCCATAGAGAGCTTCATAAGGAGCCATCTGAATACTGGAGTGAAAGCTATTATTATAAGAAAATTCCACCAAAGGTAGGTGTTGATCCCAACCTCCTTTGAAATCTATAGAGCAAGCTCTCAACATATCTTTTAGGGTTTGAATTGTTCTCTCAGACTGACCGTCTGTCTGGGGATGATAAGCAGTGCTGAAACTCAACTCTGTATCCAGAGTATGATGAAAACTTCGCCAGAACATCGAGGTAAATCTCGGATCTCGATCAGATATAATAGAAAGTGGTACTCCATGCAATCTTACCACTTCCTTTACATATATCCTGGCAAGCTGATCTAGAGAGAAATCCTCTCTAATAGCAATGAAGTGTGCAGACTTTGTAAGACGATCAACTATGACCCAGATAGCATTATTGCCTTTGGATGTTTTAGGAAGTCCTATGACAAAGTCCATAGTGATGTTTTCCCATTTCCATTCGGGTATGGGTAATGGTTGTAACATCCCCTTAGACTTCTGTCTCTCAGCTTTAACTTGTTGACAAACCAAGCATCGAGAGACATATTCAGCAACATCTCTTTTCATGCCATCCCACCAGAAATACTCTTTCAGGTCCCTATACATCTTCGTGCTTCCAGGATGAATAGAGAATGAAGAACTATGAGCCTCATCCAGCAGCTCTTTCTTTAATTCGGGGATGGGAGGAACACACACCCGATTCCTGAACTTTATTATCCCATCACAATCAAGGTTGAATTCAGGAACATTTCTCACCTTCTTTTGTAACTCGACATCTTCTTTCTGTGCCTCTTTAATCTTCACATGTATAGATGGTTGAACATTCATTTGAGAAAGATAAGATTTTTCCCCTTCCATTATAATTCCAAGATCCATCCTTTGTAAATCCATAAATATTGGATCTTTTGTGATCCTCATCATGGATAAACTAGCATAGTCTTGTCGACTTAATGCATCTGCCACCTTGTTTGCTTTCCGAGGGTGGTAATGGATTGAGCAGTCATAATCCTTAATCATCTCCAACCATCTTCTTTGACGCATATTCAACTCCTTTTGTGTGAAAATATACTTTAAACTTTTATGATCAGTATAAATATCACACCTTTCACCATAAAGGTAATGCCTCCAAATATTTAATGCAAATATTACCGCATCCAACTCCAAATCATGTGTTGGGTAATTTTGCTCATGGATTTTCAACTGTCGTGAAGCATAAGCTACCACTATATCATTTTGCATAAGAACACACCCCAATCCCTTCTTGGATGCATCACTGTAGATCACAAACCTTTCTCCACTACAAGGCAGTGTGAGCACAGGTGCACTGGATAACCTTCTTTTCAACTCCTTGAAATTCTCTTCACATTCCTCTGTCCGGACAAACTTAACTCCTTTCCGAGTCAACTTGGTGATTGGATTAGATAATCGTGAAAAATCTTTTACAAAACGTCGATAATATCAAGCCAAACCAAGAAAACTTCGGATCTCAGTTACTGTTGTTGGTCTTGACCATCTTTCGATAACCTCTGTTTTTGCTGGATCCACAGATATCCCCTCTTTTGAGATTATATGACCCAAAAATGCATCTTTTTGAAGCCAAAATTCACACTTGGTAAATTTGGCATAAAGCTTCTCTTTTCTCAGGGTCTTCAATATAATTCTCAAGTGATCTTCATGCTCTTCCTTGCTCTTTGAATAGACAAGAATATCGTCTATAAAGACTACCACAAATTGATCAAGATAGTCTCTAAAGACTCTATTCATTAGATCCATGAAGATAGCAGGGGCATTAGTAAGACCAAATGGCATCACTATAAATTCATAGTGTCCATACCTTGTACGGAAAGCCATCTTTGGTATATCCTCCCTTTTGACCCTTAATTGATGATACCCTGAACGAAGATCAATCTTGGAAAAGTATTGAGCTCCGCGTAGTTGGTCAAATAAGTCATCAATGCGTGGGAGAGGATATTTGTTCTTGATAGTGATCTTGTTAAGTTCTCGATAATCAATGCAAAGTCTCATTGATCCATCTTTCTTCTTAACAAATAGAACAGGTGCTCCCCAAGGTGACGCACTAGGGCGTATGAATCCCTTATCAAGATTCTCTTGGAGTTGCTTCTTCAATTCCTGCAACTCAATTGGGGCCATTCTATAAGGTGTCTTTGAAATAGGCAAAGCACCCGGTACGAGTTCTATTGAAAACTCAACTTCACGATTTGGTGGAAGACCCGGCAATTCCTCCGGAAAGACATCATCAAACTCCCGTACAATGGGCATATTCTTAATCGTGAGTATCTCACCAACCATTTGAGATAAATAACCTTCATTTAGTGGAATCAATACCCATAAGATGGAAGAAATTTCCACTGGAAGGTTATGTTCATCCTTGCATTGATAGACGTTCGTAGATTGATCTGGAATATGAAATGTGACTTCCCTTCTTTGGCAATCGATATGAGCTCCATGTAGAGAAAGCCAATCCATTCCAAGAATCACATCAAATTCCACTAAAGGAAGGATCACAAGATTTGCAGGAATCACTTTCCCACAAACTTCGATCGGAGAAGAATTATAAACTTTTGATGCGATTGATGTTCCATTAGGTGTTGTCACAGCTAACTCAACATCTAATTGTTGAGGTAATACGGTGATACCCTTAGAAAAGTCTTCAGAAATAAAAGAGTGGGTGGATCCAGAATCAAATAAAACATTTGCTACTTTAGAGTGGATAGTAAGTGTACCTTTCACCACATCGTTATCGTACTCCACATCGCTGATAGAAATTGCATGTGACTTTCCTTTGTCTTTAGCCTTAAGAGTTTGTTGACGTCGACCATCATCATCAACCCTTGGATTTGGGCATTTATTGGCATAATGCCCCATCTCCTTGCACTTGAAACATTGAAGTGTAGTAGGTTCATTCTGTGTATCCCTTCCTTTGTTTGCATCATTAGACATCTTCTTCCCATTATCACGGCATTCAAATGCCCGATGACCTTCCTTTCCACATTTAAAACATTTACTTGTCCCTTTAAGACAACTCCCTCCATGTTTCATTCCACACTTTGAGCATAAGGAAAAGCTCATCTTCTTTTCCGTGTGCTCTTTAGATTTTTCTTTGAATTCCATCTTCCTCTTCTTATCAAACCCATGTGACTGATGGGTTACTCCAATCTCCATCTCGACTATGAGAGCACATCGAACGATTTCCTCGTAGCTATTGAAGTCCCTTATGGCTAACGCCCTTCGAAGACTTGGTTTTAAGCCACTAAAGAATCGATCGATCTTACTCTCAGGTTGGATAATAATACCAGAAGCGTACCTTGCAATTCTTGTAAAATTTGCTTCATAGGTACTAACAGATTCATCATCCCTTTGCTTCAGTTCAAGGAACTCTTTCTCCATCTTTGTTCGGAGAATACGAGGGAAGTACTTATTGAAAAATAAGTTCTTGAACTCGTCCCATTCCATAGACTCAATTTCATCCCTTTGCCTCGTATTCTTAACAAGATTCCACCATTGATCCGCATCTCCTTCCAAACGATACACTGCTAGGATGACTTTATCATGCTCAGAACATTGAAGAACCGAAAATATCTTTTCAGTAGTACTAATCCATTGTTCAGAAACTAATGGATCAGTAGACCCGCTGAAAGAAGGTGGACGCTGCCTCATGAAGGATTCAACAGAATGTTTCTCCCTCCTTTGTTCGTTTGGAAATCCTGCATGATTCATAGCTTGAGAAAGTTGTGTGAGCATGGCTACAAGATTTTGCATTCCAGCTCCCATATCGTTTGGTTGCTCAGGGGGACAATCATTGCATTGCCCATCGCATTCCGCATTAACACGGTTCCTTCGGGTTCCATCCATTGACTAAAACCAAGAAGAATAGTGTGAGCAACACTAATTATAATAGGAAACCACATAATTCAAAAAAAAATCATGCTTATGGTCTTATCCTAGGTTATTCATGGCCATTTCTAAGATTGTGTTCTATGCTTAGACTTATCCTTAGGGTTCTTACTAAGGCTTTCAAATCCTAGTTTCCAAAGGTTGACTATACCTTTCCTCTGATACCAACTATAACGACCCATACTTTACATACATTGTTAATACTTCGAAATTGAAGCACACTTATTACAACATATGACAAAACCACAAAGGACCGTATAGGTATAGTGTCTTTAGAAACTGGGAAACATAAACAACTGGTTCATAAATCTTCTACAGTGTCTCCAATTTATTTCATGATATCTAGGGTCCCTTTTAGCATATTCTACTTAATATCCATCTTCCTGACCTGGGGAAAAGAAAACATAAAACGGTGAGCTCAAATGCTCAGCAAGGGCAAATAAAGGAAATAAAAATCATATCATATCTTTATGAAAATCAAAACCTTCAAAAGAGATCATAATATCTTAACATGGAATAAATCATAGAAGTGAAAATGAGATCCCCATAATCATAACATAAAACTTGAAACTTTGTGGCATGCACACATAATCATGGAAAATCATTTCTTGTTAGTCATGACTCATTGTCAAGACTATCTTAGTGGACAAAGTCCCTTTCTGAACCGAGTTCACTCCTCGTTTCAGTCCTGTATCACTGAACCGAAATAACCTTCCGTTCCAGCCATTTCTATCTCATGAGATTTAAAATCATTACCCAATGCATTGGAGGGAGATATAGGTCCCACCCATCTTATAATGAATCCTTTCTTATGTGTGCCACATAATCATAAAACATACATCATCGCATAACACATATAACAAAAATGGGATTCTTGAAACATCATGACATCATAAATCAATTCATATAAGATAAAGGAATTCATAAACATAATTCCATCACAACATAGTCAAATCAATGTAAAAATATGGATAGAAACAGAACCCTTTATTATCTTAGATGGAAAATAATTTTGATAAAACACTTGAATTGAATTCTTGAGGAAAATATCCTTTCTTCTTCAAAAACATTTTTCCTTTCATAACATGTCATACAACTTTAAAATAAAAGAAGTTGATTAAAAATAAACATGAAAACTTTTAAAGGAAGCTTCTTTGAAGTAATGTTTTAAAAATCCATTCATGCCGTATAAAAAAACATTCTTCGTACTTTTGTCGGAAAAGTCAAAAAGTACCTCGTACGGAAAAACGACAAATGATTCCTTTCATATTCTTTACTAAAAACTCACCTAAGGGTAAAATTGGATTTAAACTATTGCAAGTGGATGGAAACAATATTACATATTGAGGGAACATGGATGTGGATGATAAAATACACCCCAGTAAATACTTACGAATAAACAATCTCGGATAAAAATGAGATTGTGATATTTCCCTTACCTTAGGTCCGATTTGCTTTGTTCGTGTCCGATGCTCCTGTATAATGGTTTAAATAATGTTATTGACTTATTCCAGAATCATACATATTGATATGATATCATATATGGTCATATTATTAGCTTCTTGTTAGTAATATTTCATTGTTACTTGTTACTCGGGTCTTTATAACTTTTTGTTCTTATGCGTGTTTTGTTGAATAAATTCTTATTCTTATCTTTAGGATATAGATAATTCATTTCCAGAATGGTATTAGTGTAGTATATACCATATTCATTCATTCAATTCATTTATATAATCATTATGAAATGAAGATCATGTAGAACGAGTCGCATCACATCGTGGAGACGGTATTCCGTACGTACGCACGAGTGATGATATCGTTCCTATGATTGTGGAATTGTATTGGAGTATATATATATATATTATTTCAGTATCAATATTACTTAATAATAATCATATATAGTTACTCATTACACCATTATACCCATCCTTGTAAGGTTATGGTGGAAAATAGATTACACCACGGCGTGGAGACGGTATTCCGTACGTATGCACGCGCGGTGATTTCATTTTTCCGTAGGATGGATAGAAGGTGAATTGGGGTTGTTTCATATTTATAATAACATATCAGTATGTAAGTAATACTGATGTTATTACTTTATCATGAAACAACTAAAGAAGAAGAAGTTGAAGAAGAAAGAAATTGAAAAGATCGGTAATGGATATTACCTCTTCTTTGGAACGCCTCTTTGAATCCTCCACTTAAGGAACTAAGATTGGTCTTTGGAAAAGACCAGGACATCTAGGATTATTCTAGGGAAGTGGAGAGGAGAAAATGGCAGGGGTTGGCCGAGCTTGAGTGCTCAAATTGGTGTGAGGAGGAGGTGGAGGAGGTGCCCTTTTATATGGGAGGAGAGGGGCACCTTAGGAATATCTCAAAATATTATTTTATATTAAAGTCAAAATCGGTTTATAATGGTTCCAAAGGGTCTTATTTCGAAGCTAATGTGGTGATGGGTCGATATCCTATCAACCAATATGATTTATACAAGTTTAGGGTATTATTTGAACCTTATCAGTTAGATTTAACTCTAAGTTAATTAATTTAACTTTTACCGTGTCTTTTTGTTTTCTTTCACTATATGGTTAATACACTTACTATAACATGCCAAAAGAACCCCAAATTGTTTATTATTAATATATATATCCTTATCTAAGTCATTTGGCCGAACCTTATATTTTTAGGAATAAAATAACAATTAATAATATAATATTTGATTTAAAAACTATTTTGTGTCAATTTTGACACTATTTGATATATGATTTTTGTGAAAGTCATAACAGAATTATATGTTCGAACCAAGTTGATTAAATAAACATTAATATATCATAGTAACCTAGAAAATTAGTGGAATTCATAAAAAGTCTTAAATTACATTTATTTTTGTATTTATATTATCAATTTTGTCAATATTTCATTAATAAGATAATTACTGCATCATCTTTGTGTCATAAATAAATTAAATTATTTGATGTCTAAAAATTACAAATAAAATACCATCATGTAGGAAATATTTTTATCTTTCTAATGAATATTTACAATCGAATTTATCTTATGTATATCCCCATATTAAAAATGATTTACTTATTAAACTTTGATTTTAACTATTTTAACCCTTCTTTAAATAAATTAATAATAAATGTCCTAATCTAATCCAAGGGGGCCTAAATGGTCATATTTTATTCCTAAGTTTGTTTTTGGTCGAATTATACTTGTCCAATAGAATTAGGACATGTTTTAGGGTAATATTAATATCATATTTACCCTTAGTTACCCTATTTACTATTAACCGCGGTAAAAATCGTAAAAAGTTACTATTCACCAAAAAATTATTTTTATCTCATTGAACCACATTTTACTTAATGATATCAACCGTGTCTGTCAGATTTTCGAAATTCCATTTACAGAAGCGGTAAAATTAAGTTTTATGCAAAATTCAGTTTTTAACCTACCACTTAGTGGTTTCACTATTCATCAAAAATTGAAAGTTTTCAGAAAAATACCAAACTTTCACCCTAGGCTAATTTCGATATTCTGAGTCCAAAAATGAAGTCCATTTTGAAAAATAAAATTTATAAAATTTCAAAATGTGGTTATTACTATTCATAACGGCTAGTTTTAATAGCATATTGTTGTTTAGTGAAACTCGGTATTGCGTACGACGCAAGCTATCGAGGAAGGTCAAGATTGCGTGTAAAGCAAGCCAAGCAAGTGTTGTGTAAAAAAAAATTCCTTTGATGGTTTATATAACATAAAAGTCTCGGGTGTTACACTGAATAGGTATGATATGTTCCCAAACTCACCATGGATACTCTCACGAAGTATTTCATACATGTGTATATAATATAATAAGTAATATCAAGGTTACCCTAATACCACATCCACACTAGTTTTTCACTTTTCCCCAACATCGAACTTCTGTAGCATCTCTCTCCAAAAAGGCTAGCCTGGAGACACCGAGTCGAAGAACTACAATGTGAGCCTCATGCATCACCCCACCATGTCAATATATCCAAAAGTAACCAGGATATTTTGGAGATCCACCACAACCCACATAACATGTATCAAACATCGAGTATTATACCATAACCATATAATCCCATTCACTGAGTAGGGATTCTCAAATCATCACATCCTATGTACATTATAACTATAATAGCCCTTGTGAAACTATACCAAAAATATATGTGGGTGAATTTATCTCAATCCATTTTACACATATACACACATATATGGACAAAACAAACCACCATGCATACCAAAACAAGTATCTATCAAGAGAGAGAGAGAGAGAGATAAAAGGACCAAAGGGGGTATTCATCTAACCATCCTCCCACCGGGATGTTGGATAAAACACCCCCTACGCTCATAATACATAGGGTTCCAATTTCACTTATTGAGAGGGTGGAGTTGTATATATAAAAAATGTAAATTATATAATATTTCTCCCAACCATGCTATTTTCATAACTTATTCTTAGACTCCACTATTGCTATCATCTCTCAGACTCTCAATTATCACTACAAATACTATATATCCTAAAAGAACAAAACCATTTAAATATCTACATTAAATTAGCTTATTCATTTTCATCAATGTCATTATATGTTAATTAATTATTTAACTATTAATTTACCATTAATAAATTCTAAATTACATTACATTATCATTACAACAATGATCAATGCTCTCCAACCAAAAGATGGTCGGGTCCACATCTTCTAAGACTCATAACCTCAACATTTCTTCCCAACAAGCTCCATCCCCATGGGATAATCATTTTTAATTTTTTAGCATTGTTACTTTCCATATTTTGAGGTACTCTTAGAAATATCCAATGCTAACAAACAAGTAATGAATTCAATCACATCCATCTTCCCAAGCTGTGGGTAATGGAAAACATATAAACAAGAATCCTGAACATAAACAAAACATCATATTAAAAAAACATATAGAATTTATATCAATGGGTTAGACAAGATTCAACCCTTTCTGTTATATCTAGTGTCTTCCCCAATAGCCACATGACTAAAATGATGCATCTCACCACTCTCGGAATCAATTGTTGCCACAAAAATTATTCATCCCTGCAACACAAACCAAAAAATACATTTGCGCCCATCATTCCAAGGATTTTATCACATAATGGTCTACCTAACCATATAATCCACAATATCCCTCCAGGATCATCCATCCAGGTATCACATCACATTACTTGCAACACGAAAAACCATATACTTAAGGTGATTGGCCCTAAAACAAGGTATTTATCCCTTAAACACAATAATCTCTCACAGCTCCAAAACAAAAAGAACCCAAACTTCATATGAAAATGGGAATCCCCATTAATACAATGTAATTATTTTTTATAACACAACCAATTAGTATTGCATCTTAAATTATAAAATTCATTAATCATAGGTTTCTACTATTGGAAATGAAAGAAATAAGCTATCATAAGATATAAAAAATTAATTAAACAGATAATTTAATACACCTTTAATTAGTTTATCAACAAGAAATATCATTACTCAGGTTCATTATCCAATAAAATTAAATATGAACACTTTCATTAATTTCATTATCATCAAATTGCAACAATAAAATCCAGATTCATTAAACACGCCTCTTTAGTTCCATTATCCAATTAATTAATAATTAATTTCCGTGTCACATGCTTTACCAATTTACATCATGAATAACTTGCTTAAAAATGAATTTCATAGATAACACTCTATTTATAAAATCATGTGTCAACCCGTTATAATTTTATAAACCAACACTATCTCTATGCGATCGATTCCAATTTTTTAATATTGTTTAAAGAATTATTATGTTAATTTCATTGCAATCAAAGGGGATAAATCATTATATATCTACGATTTCTCATAAATATATATATAATCAATGAATCCACTACCTCAAATCTCTTCTTTATTCCTCACATAATAATATACCAGACAACAATCTCAAACACCTCTCCCATAACAACTATATCCACCCGAGGACGTCACGACACAACGACACAACCGCACCAAACAACAACCAATAAACTCCCTTATAAACAAGGATATGAACTTTTATCACATGGAAATGATAAAATAGAGGATAATATAAAATACACCACATAAAATAATTTAGAACATACCTTAGATCGAATATGAATTCATTCAGATCGATGGAAGGAATCTATGAATCAAAATCGGATTCAAGAATCCCCAAAACATTAAAGAGGGGTCATCAAAAAGTTGGGTTTCTTGAAATAGAGAGGGATCCACTACATCCATAGGTTTTGAAAACACAGAGTGGTAGAATTTTTATAAAAGAATATTGTATCTAGAAATTACAAGTCATGTAATCCCATTTCACATCATGTAATCCAATGAATTTAGTTTTGGCCGAAAAACATGTCTCCTCTTCACTTTAATTATTTTTCAATCCTAGATAAATTAATCATAACAAAATCCATATTCACATCATGTATTATTCATTCATGATGTGAAATCCCCCTACATCCATCTTCTAGAAGATGAGTCCCTCTAAACTTCTTCCAAGCCTCCTCTCACCACTTCGGTGTTTAGAAACTTGAAAAGCGTCGATCCATGAAGATGCATGATCCAACATTAGACTAATAGAACATATCTATTTTTTTATGATACATGAAACTCTATATGGTCCTAATTTTTTTCATACAATGACCATGTATATGCGATAATATATAGTTATAGCAACATTTTCCTAAAATTTTAGTTCTTTTTTAGCTACAACTTGATGGAAAAAAATATGTAACCTATATAATTTGAATATGTGTGACATTCAGAAATATATAATTAATTATGAAATGGATATGAAAAATTCCATTCATGCACTGAATAACCCAAAAAATCATATAATAATATTCACAGAGAATCTGAATGAAGTATTGGAAACTATGTTCATTTCACATAAGAATATTGGTATATTTCAAGTGTTCTTTGAAATAGTATAATTATCTTAATGTATAATTCATTGAACAAAAATTAATTTCTCTAAGCACCTATATCAAAAAAATATGATGTATCATATAGTGGAAATGGTTTTTTTCATGTATAGGTTATCATAAAATGAGAACCTAACTCTAATTCAAGATATATTTAATGATATGAATCTACATGGATATAAACAAAAAAACATCATAATTTGAATAAAAATGATGTGAAAAATGTATAGATACATGTAATTTTTTAAAAAAAATCCTTTAATAACTAAATCATAATATAATTAGATAAATTATGTTAGTAATAAAAAATCATGATTACATTTACATTGATTAAGTAAAATGATGTGGTTGGGACTTGTGATTTCCCAAATTATTTCCCATATAACTAGATGCTGATCCATATAATTAGTGACACAATGTTCTTAATTATTTCATTTAATGAATGGTGGATGATGTTTATGTAGTTTTATATATCTCTAATGATTTTGTGAAATGTTTATTTTGTGATTATATGAATAAAAAAATCAATGAAAATATATTCCAGACAAAAATTCAATAACTTTTGATAATGCGATGACATGATATTTTATCAATCATTCTGATGAAATTGTCAAATCATGATTGATTCGACCAATTGTGAACAAAACTTCTTCAATTCCACACCTTAATAAAGTGTTTATTTAGAAAATTCACAATATTTGGAGAAACTGACAATAAAAAATAATTCTATATGAGGTTGACCCACAACATTTCCAAAATATAATGAAAAGTCATATAGACTTTATTGACCTATTATTTAGTTTATGGGCATATCCCTATAAAACATGAATAGTCCATTGAAAATAAATCTTTTATAGATATATTAATACCATATAACCACTATAACATTTCCATTGTGATATGTAATTTAATGTGTTGGGTCATCCAACTAATAATAGAGTAGGTGGGTTTTGTGGGAGATAAGTACATTTTCATGTAAAATCATTCAGTTTACATGTATTACATAATTAAATAAAATACTCAATGAAAACAAGGTAATATTAAATCCAGCATCCCCCAAAAGATAATTTTTATAATTTTTGTATCATCCATACAAAATGTACACTGGTTTTAAAAGATGACTAGTTAGATGATTGAAAATTCCCAAATCACTTCATTAATGCAGAGGGATCATTTCTTTCAGACATATAATAAATATAGATGCCTTCAAACCTAATATAGGTTGTATTATCTTTTCATTTGGGAAAACCAATCATTAATGATTTATATAAAAATGAGAAACATATAAAAAAGATATATTTAAATAATAAAAGTGATTTTTTAAGAATATTTATTTCATCCTAGTAATAATCTCAATTATAGATTCCATATATCTATCTAAGGAGCACAAATACTACTTCGTTTAGGAATTTTCATTTCACGAATAGATAAAAACTATAGATTCCAATGTAGAGATATATCATGTAGACCATATATCTATTAAATGTTACACTATGATTTTCAATCAAAGGAAAATAATGGGATGTATCCATCAGGTTCATATCAAAAAAATTATATATTTCTGAAAAACATTGTGAAGACATTATATGAATATCATTGGTAGAATATGGTTTTGTAAACAACTACACTCATTGAACCATTCCCCATATTAGAATCAAATATTCCTTATAATATTTTTTTATTTAACAAATTCAATATTATGGTAAAATTGAAAAGAAACCCTTAATGATGATCAAATTTGAAACCAAATTTAAGGACCTATTTTATAATTCACAATTCATGGTGGTTCCTTAAAAAAACTAAAAATTATATATAGGTATATACAAGGAAGCATATACAATGGTAGTATGCAATTAATACCAAAAGTTCTAGAAATTCGATATTGATTGGAATGTTTGGTAACTATATATATTATTTTTTTGGTTCCTAGGAAACTGTATATATAAATATGTTATCATAAGAGAAAAGGGAACTGTATACAAATAATAAGTTCAAAACATGTTTAAAATCATAATAGTTTGAAGGATACTCTAATTATTCTATAGAGTTAGGTAAGGATAAGTTATTCGATAATTATATATCATGATGAAATAAAAAATATATTTATAAAATCATTTATTTCTACCTACAATAAGATAATGACCCCAAAATCAAATTCTTCTTTTATAATGTAAAAAGGTATTTTTTATATTTTTCTATATTATTTGAAGAAAAGATTAAAGTTCACTATTTAAATACCCTAATCCTAGTATCATAAATTTCGTGGTTTCAATATTAAATAAGATCTATAAAAAATTTATCACATTCTAAATAATCAAATAGTTTACTCTTCTTGGTTATATTGATTCATTAACCCCACATATTACATTGCAAATTTAAAACATACCATAAGAAACATTACATCAGCCTTGGTGGTATTCAAAATATTCTTATTCATATCCTTGTAAAAATAATGAATATAATGGGTGAGTTAATTTGCTCCATAATGGCTATGAATAATCATATAAATCATGAGTAAATAATTAACAGTTAACAAGTGAGAGTGTAGAATCAAATCACATGACATTAAATAAACATCTTGACATCATTATGAATCCAAATATAAATTAATTATATTAAATACATTGATAATGAATAATGAATTCCTAATAATGGAAATTAAAAACATGGGACATTCATGATAAATTAATCTCAACTAATAATGCATGAATCATACATTCAAGTCCTCTCAACTAATATATTATCATTTTATTGGAAGAAATATACCAAATCCGCAGCTACTATGAAAAGAGATTGTAGCCTTTTCCTATGATTAATTCAAAAATGATTTGTCTCATGATACATATTAATTAATCAATGAAATATTATAACTAGTCCTTTCCCATCACTTCCAAGTATTAATAATTCCATGTATTTTGAAGGATCAATAAAATTAATTCTATAAAATCCTTATAAATCAGCATTTATGCATATTGATTCCATAACATAGAACAATGATACTTCATTATCACATTCCTATTAGAGAAATAATTAATATTTCATCATTGGAACTTATCATCAATAACATCAATATTGGATATCTATGTTGAAAATGACACTAAAACATCAATGTATTAATTATTGAAGTAAAATACCATTTTCATTTTGAAATCACTTAATATAATCTAAAAAATTCAAACCTACCAATAAAACTTTTTTCCTTTAAAAATTATATCTAAAAAATATTAATAATTCTTAAATAAATTATGTTGTCATGATAGTAGGGAATTCCATTCATTCCATCTTTGTTAAAACAAATATTCCTCCAACGTTTTTATTAAAAAATAAAACGTTAATTATTTACAAAATGAAAAAAGATTACATTCTAACTATTTTGAAAATCAAATCATGGGAAATATGAATTTAAGAAATAATAAGAAAATATTAAAAACTTTCTAGCAAATATTTTTTGAAAACATGTATATGGAAGTAAATGAGATTCAAACAAAGAGATAAATAATGTCATTTCCCTTCAAAAATATTATTTCCTTGTCATGATTAATAAAGTCTATAAAATAAAATGAAAATACATAATATTTAGAAATAACCCAAGTCTAAGAAATGTTAAGAGTTAATTCAGACAAATATCATAAAATTTCATCATCAAAAACATAATCATATACAATCCCTGTAAAAAGTGAGATGGTAACATAAATCCCTTTCCACTTAGGTAACGAATTAATTAATGAACCATGAAAGATAAAACTTTATATATATATATATATTTATATCAACATTACTATAATGGGATTATTCATAATTAATATTCATTGGTATTATATAAACCAAATGAATGTAACTAGTTGTGAATATGGTCTGTATCTTAGAAAAATAAAAGTGAGATGATAATCCATAATCTTATATCTGACTTGCTTTGTAAGAAATTTTATCCATTTTTTAATAAATTTAAATTTCCTATACTTTTATACTGAAACCATTTAAAAAATTATAATATCATATACGACCCACTTATAACATTGCAATAGAAAATTGTGAGCAATTCCTTACACAAGTGGCCAATTTTTGGTGTAAATGTTTCATTATTCATGAGAATTTTGGTTCGGTAGTTTTATTCCTTTTACATTCATCATACATACATGATCACAAGAATGTAAATAATGATATAAATATTTTATATATTAATTATTTATATATTTAGATTTATCTATAAAGGATGAAAATATAAAAATAAATTACACCATTCATAGTGATGGTACATCATATGTATGCTGGAATGTTATTTTCACATTTTAAAGGATGAAATTTCATGAATTTTAAATCAATATTTACCATAAAAATAATTAAAATGTCATATATATTAATTAAATATTTCCTTATCATCATCCATATAAATATAATTTAAATACAAATCACATCGCATCATTGATGTCGTAGTCTACACGCATGCATAGGTGACATTATAATTATCCAACATCTTGGAAGTTAAAAAGGTTGATATGATATTATTATTATAGATACATAACTATTTATTGAATATTATATATAAAAAATAAATCCAATTTAATAACCTTCCATGAAATATAGTGATGGAATATTAATTGTATCATAATGTGGAGGAGGAATTCCACATGTACCCTTGAGTGATATCTTGACTTTCCATTTCATGTGAATGATGGTGTATAATGGTAGTTACATAATCATAATATCATTTAAATATATTTTTTATATTTTATTTTATTTTATAAAGAATACTATATATTTTGATGAGTTTTAAGAAGAAATATATTGAATGATGCCTGAGGGGAAGATTATCACTTCTCTGGTAGGCCTCTTTTAGATCATATCATAAGGACCTTTTGAATAGAAATTTAGGAATACAGAAAACTATAAATACTTCATATTAAAATTGAAAAGATAATTATTTATGGGGGTTTCAATATATATGCCTTCATGTGGATTATGGAAATGACAGAAGGGGTTCCCTTTTATATGTTAGGGGAAGGATAAAATTTTAATTACTAAAAGTATTAAAATATAATTAAGTCATTCATAAGGAAAATAATTATGAATTAGTTGAGATATGATAAATGAGTGTAAATATTTGAAATACCATTGTTCAATGAAATTAATATAGGGTTTGTTATCATTTTAAACCTTATATTTTGGCATAGTACATTCTTTAACTAATTTTAACAATAAATACGGTAACTAAATTTTTAATCATAATGTCTATAATCTTATTGATATGATAAATAGTGGGTTATAAATGAAAATAGGATAATATTATTAAAAATTTATCACCATAATTGAATTATTATTTTTTAAATAATTTGATAAAATAATTTTTTCATAATAAATCATTAAGGCCATTTTGAAACGATTTAATTAAATATAATTTGATGTCATCAAGATATTTATAGAATTTAAATAAAAAACTTTAAAAAATCACTTAAAATTAATATTTATCATCAAAATTATCTTAACATAAAAAGTAATCCAATATTTATTTCATTTATTATATTTAAATTCATTTATTTTATTTTCCTATTAATTGAATATATAATGTGTTGGTGTTGCATAAGAATTTAAGGTACATATTCAATCACAAAAAATTATAAATAATTTTTTTAAAAAATTAACTATCAATTCAAACAAATATTTATAATTAACTAATCATATATTTATCCTCATGAAAAATTATTAGATTTTTTAAATTCAAGAGAGTGACAATTCTGGAATTTTTATTTTATAAAATAATATAATTTTTATGATAAAGGTAAAATTGAATCAAAATTCAATGGATTATATTTTTGAATATTTATGGTATAATATATCCTATATAATGAAACATAGGTAATATTGTGTTGATTTTGAGACCCTATCCTGTGGATTTAACCTTATTTTCTACATTTTAGACTTTCCAAGGAGAAATGTTTTTATCATAGTTTCTAATTATAGAGAAAAAACCCTCTTTTCAAAATTTGTAAGTACTTATTTTAAATATATAATGACTTCTTAAATATTTAATCTCTTTAAGTGGATTAAATGGTAAATTAACCTTTATATTTTTTGTGTAATATATTTTTTATAAATTGATCAAGGAATAATCAAAGTTTAATGTTGATCTTATTAAAATAAATAAAATCAAGTTTGTATATCTTATCATGAAAATTATTCAACATTGCGAAAGGAATATTGAAATAAAATGTAGTTGTATTTTAATAAATTTTCTGTATATAAAAAAACGTTTTCATTACTCTCTAGTTTATGGCTAGGTGTTCATTAACATTCTCTTAACTATGTTCTATATCACACTCTTTCAATATTTTGTTGTCCGTTTCCTCTTCATTGTCAATGTTTCCACTTCCCAACAGTGTTCTCCTGCATAAAATTTATGTTATGAAATGACTTATGTATCATTTATGACCCCAAATTTCACAATTTAAGGGATGTTTTGGTACTAATTTTTTTATGTTGGTTATTATGATTAAATTTTCTAATATTAACCCACTTATGACTGAAGTGAATAATGTGGGTGAAATTCTTTTAAACAGGGGCAGAATGTAACATCCTCGTATTTAATGAATTAAATTCTTTCAAATAAATGTTAATTTTTAGATAAATCATGTTATATGAATGTCATTGTTTATCTTGTGTTACACGAAACAATGATTTCCATTGATAAGGTGCATGACAAGCGTCACTGAGCATCAGTGAACCACAAAATAATATTATATTAAATATGATAGTTTCAAATTATCCCATAAAATAAGAGGTTATGTATATTATTAATTATATAATGATATATATATATATATAATTTTAATAATAAATTTAAATTAATAATTTAATTATTAGTAAATAATAAATCAATTTTTGGGAAAATACTTATATTAATAAAAAATACGATTTAATAAAAAATTATACTTATTTATTTTTCTGAGAAATTATTTTAACTAATTAAAAGATATTTTATAAAATTTATTTGATAATATAAACTTCTAAATCAAAATAATTATATAAAAATTAAATTATGATCTAATTTCTATATTTTTAAAAAAATATTGATTTTTTCAGTAAATAGTGAAAATACCATTTTAATGAAACTATAATTTCAATATAATAATCAAGTAATTAAAATTCATTATTATGGTTTAAAAATTATTATTATTTATTTATAATAAACATAATTACATTTTAATGAGCTTTATATTGTAGTTTTATAAAAGATTATATTTGTGTTTAAAAGGGTTTTCTTCTTGAAAACATTATAATGTTCATAATGTTTCTCTCTTTTAATTAATTAAAATAATCCAAAATGTAGAATGTTTTCAATGAAATGTTTAGATGATATACCAATAATGTTTTTTTATATTCATACAATGATTATTATTAGACATAAAGTTAATATTAGATCATATTGTGATTAAGAAAATCACACTCTCAAAAACCCTCTTTTCAGTATCATATGCGTGTTTTATTTTAAATAAAAATTATTAAAAATTTGAAAATTTGTTATAAAAAATATTTAATTTCTGAAATCAATATGTTAAATGTACATTATGTGAATTTTTTATAATATTCTGAAAGTTTTATTATATTTTTAGATTGAATACTGAATAAATACAATAATTTTTATTGAAATGTACCTTTTCATTTAAATTATTAATAATGTGAAACTATATTTTATATATTTTTTGAAGAATAAATAAATTAAATAAAAATATATTAATAAATTTTAGTTAATTATAAAAAATTTCAAATCAAAATAGTATAAAGAAACATTGTAATCTTTTTAAAAGTTCATGTTTCATAACCAAAATTCTCATTGAATCTAGTCGATTAATATTAATTAAAATTTTGAAATTTATTTGAATTGGATTTTTAAAAATGAATATTACATTTTGAATCAGATTAATTTATGTTTTTTAAAAATTAAATAACAATGTTTAATCAAAATAAATAATCAAAAAAGTGATATTTATTTATGCAATTAAAGTTCAAATGGGTTTATTACAGGGGGGTTAAACTAAAAGGATAAGATATTAAATTACCTGAAAAATTGTCTAAAATATATCTAATGGAAATATTTGTGCAATATAATTTCCATTTATTGATACTAATCCATTTTTTATCCTGTTGGAATGATAAAAATAGAGTTACACTTTTTTCTTTGCAGACAATTACAAGTGTACCACTCACCTCAATTATAAAAGGCAACCCCCTCTCCTCTCCTCATCACAACATAACACCCTTTTGGTTCATACTAGTAATAGCTATATAACATTTAAAATTACCCCATATAATCATATAAACATTATTTTTTTCTTTAATCCCTCATATGAAGGATTTTTTTTTTAAAACCTATAAGGGTTTCCTAAAGAAGAGGTATTATTCTCTAATGTGATTTTTTATTTTATTTCATAAACAGCATAATCCAATTATTATTAAAACATTATTATATAATAAAAACATTATAATAAATATAATTAAGTAATTTTTGTTATGTTCATGACCTACAACCATGTCCACTTCCATCAAATTTCTTATGCAATCATCGTTTGTGTGTTTAGAGGAATATTGCCTCTTGAACGGATGTCATTCATTTTTCCATTACCAAATCTCATTGTTAGAATTGAGGATGGATATAACTTATCTATAAATTATTTATGACATATTTATACATATGGAGTCAATATATAAAATATTCCTTTTTACCTTCTATTCTGTATGGGATAAAATAATGTCACTCGTGTGAACAGTAGACTACCACCTCATGAAGTGATGTGATTAGTTTTTAATGACTCTTTACATAGATGAAAATAATTATATTTTTAGTTAATATATTAGATATAAATTAAATAATTATGATATAAATTAAATATTTATCATTTTTAACTATAATATGTATTATTATTTATTACTTTTTTACACAAAAAATATGGTAGGTTTGTTCACGATTGTGTGGACTATAGCCTTCACGAAGCGATGTGACGCTGTTTTTATCACCACACTATATATATGATATGTATAAGTATACTAAAAAAATGATAATATGGTATTTATGATGCTATAAAAAATATGGAAATATAATATAATATTTACATCTTCTCAATAATCATAATTGAAAAAAGTAAATGTTACTCATGCATATATATAGCCTACCATCTCCATGATTGTAACATTCTTCATTTTTCAAATCCATATTTTATGATTTGTATAAAAAGTTCAATTGATGATTAAGAAATGATATTTATATTTTTAAAATTATAATTAAGATAATTTCGGCATGATCAACCTAGGAGGAACAAAAATTAAAAATCAAAACAAATACAAAAAACAAATTGGTTATTAATGAAATCCTGATTTTGATAAGTAATTGTTAGTAAATGAGTAATAAAAGGCCTCAAGTAATTATTATTTTGTATGATATATATTTGTATAATTCTATAATTGGTTTATAAAATACATATATTAATTATATAATATGTCTGAACATGTATGAATGAATTTAAGACTTATGGTAATAGATTTTCAGACTATCTATTATATTTGGGAGATATATGAATATTAATCACTCGTTTTATTTTTATGTTGTATATATTGCATTGTTTCATGTAATATATTTAATATAATAATTTTCATGATATATAAGGTTTAATTTGATTTCAATTATTATCTGGGGTTATGATTAAAATGATTTTTAAAGCACTAGGGTATTAGAATATCTTTTTTTACTTTTGGGAGAAACATGCTATATCCACCTCCAATTTAATTTTTTGTTGTGTATGAACAGAAAATTATTTTATTTTTTGATTATTCCCCTAAAAATAATTACTAATGCATATCCATTTTATTATCTTTCTCTTATGTGTATTATTTTTAAAATTTTACCAAAGTGGTTGTGGTTTTAGGTTATATTTTCCCCATTTATCGGGATTGATTGCAATTATGTCACCAAAATTAATATACTTTGATCTACCTTTCAATAATTCACATGAATTTTATTATATTTTTTTATTCATGATATAATTTAGTAATATTACCATTTTTACACTCTTTTTTCATTAAAATAATTGGTAAATTCTTTTTAATGACATTTGATTTTAATTATTTCTTCATTCATAATTTTATTTTCTTTTGAAACCATGCTTTCTAAAATAATGTTTAATTTTTTTCCTATTATCATATGTCATTGAAAGAAATTTATAACTTGGTTTGAAAATTTTCAATTTTATTAAAAGTATATTAAATTCATTTTCCAATATATTCTTGTTTAGGTTTTACTATAAATGTGAAAGGAATCATTATTTTAACATGTATGGAATGAAAAAGTTTTCCCACCATCATGAACATTATTTTCCTTGTAAATTCTTTTATAAATATTCAATATTTTTACAAAAGATAAGTATTTTGAAAATTATTTTTGAATTAATTTTTTTATATTGAAAAAGATATATTCCTCAATAAATTTTATAAATGTTTTTTAATGGTTCATATATTAGTTTTCAAATTTGGTATTCAAGGAAAACAATTTATAAAATATTTTATAATGTTTAGTTTTAATATTTTATTTTCAAATAAATTTAATTTTCATCGACATATGATCCATGTTTTCTTTTAAAATAATTTTCCATCTAAGACGACATCCATTGATATAAACTGTCATTTATTTAGCATATGATTCTAAGAAATAATTCTTATTTGTTCTCTGAATGGTTATTATTTAGAATGAAAATATTTTTCTGAATCCTATTTTACTTCCACAGGGTATACAATGAGAAATTGCTTATGAAACCCACTTATTTTTCCATCCATTATTATTTTATAAAAAATTTATATTATTATGAATGGTATTTATTTTCCCTTGTTTATGTTATGATGGAATTTTAATGAAATGCATTAATTTTCATGGGTTCTAATATGATGAATGTTTTGTTATCTTGTTGGAGACATATATATGATTTTAATAATGTTTTGGGTGGGACCTATATATACTCCCAAAAAATTGGATAACTATTGTCGTTTTATAATCTAAAAGGGTACAAGAGAGGCCATCCCATGCCCAAAAGAGGATACATGGGTGGTCATCGCAAGCCTGAAGGAGTTACACATGTGGTTAGACCAAGATTAAATAATTATTAATGTCTTCATGGGTAGCCTTCACATAATATTTTATATGGTTATGTATATTAGCAAATTAAATATCATATTCCAATGTTATGATCTCATAGATATGTAAATTTTTTTATTTTATTATTCATGTCTTATAATTTGTCAGCATTAATTCCATACTCAAGATTTTGATCTTTGAAAAGAACGGTATGGTTTTCATATATTATGCATATGTTCTTAAAATCTTATGATCAAATTATAATTAGGTAATTCATTATTTTAACTTTACTTGGAATCTAAGCTCACATTTAAATATATTTACATTCCACTTGTTATGAAGAGGGCTTTTAATTTGGGTATGTATAATAAGAGTGGTACATGGGATGCTCATAATGGGGGATTTAGAATATCACTGACCAAATTAGAATATTATGATACTATTCCAGAAAATGAATTAAAATATAATGATCCTAAAACATGTTCTTAGGTAACATATTCTATATTAATAAACAATGATTTAATATCTTTTTATAAAAATGATGTATTTTTCTATTTATAATATCCTTGAGAATGTAAGCGATATGATGTTTCCCTTTGATATTGTACATTTTCAATTGAGAAAATTGGGTCACCATCACCTATATCAATGCTAGAAAGGTAAAATTTTATTTATAACAGCAGATTTAGGTGTTCTGGTTGGTGTTAATTATAAATTTTCAAATTTAATGTATTTTATTTTTTTAAAATAATTAAATTAAATATAATTTTTCATTAATTATATATAATTTTAATTTTGGAAGTATTGATTTACTTTTATATTAAATTAATCAAGTTAATTATGGAATTAAAATATAAAATATACATACATCCATATCATTTGAAATTTATCTAAAAAATTTCAACGAACATAATCAATCACCCATAATGTATTAAATTTTTAAAAATTTAAAATAATTTATTTTATTTTTTATATAAGTTGAATAAATATAGTGTCATCATTTCATAAGTGTTTAAGGTAATTATCCAGATAGCAAAAACTATAAATAAATTTACATGATATGAAAACTAATTATTATTTAAATAAAAATTTATAATTGAAATTATCATTTTGTTAACCTTATGGAAAAATTAAATGTTATAATGTTACTAGAGTGACATTATGTAAATTTATTTACAAAAAATAATCTTAATTTTATTATTGTGGGAAAATTGCACCAAAATGCCATATATTTGAATTTGGGAAGTCTGTAGTATAATTTAATCAAAAAATTATATAAAATAAGTATTTTTTATGATTTTGGGACCTTTTATCATTGTTATAATCCTAGTTTACAAATTTTATTCATATTGAGGTGAAAAATAATTTCCGTTGTTATTTTCCATAATTAAAAAATATAATAGGAAAGTATTTTACAAATTCCATCCACATGATTCCAAATATGGTATCCATTTTTCAATAATAAATCTATTGAACTAGAAAAATCAATTTTAATATAAGTTCAAGAAACAAAATGAAATGTATTTTTAGATAATGTGTTTTTGAGCATAAAATTAACTTATATCAAAATCATGAATATTGATAATTAAAATGGGATAAAATAGAACATTGTAAATATTAATGGATAATCTTTTTCTTCAATAATAAATATAAAACATAACTTTATCCTTCAATTGGATGATATAATGAAAATTAATTACTACATTTTATAAATATCAATTTTTTTACTATTCACTATAAAATCTTTCATTTTAGAAGTATCTCATAACATAATCCTGTTTTAAATTTGATATCATGAATTAAAAAATATTATTATTTTTATAAATTGAAATTCTAAATGTTGTAGAGATTAATTATAATATTCCCTCAGAAAATTCCTTAAGAACCATTTTTTAAGAAAACATATTTTTGAAACATAAAACAAAATTACTAAAAATTGGATACATATATATTATTAATTAACTAATGAATTAGTATTAATTAATATATATATAATAATGTGGTTAATCCTATTGATACCTTTGAAATTAATATTTATTGTATATTATATTACATTTACTTATATGCCCGACGTTACATGTCAAGAAAGGTATCAATCACTTAATTTTTTTTAAAGAAAAATAAATTCAAATATCTCAGGGTGTTAAAGAACTGATATGTGTTGATGATAGATTTTATAATCCTTATAATAACATAGTTTTAAATGATATTTATTTTTCCAACCCTTATAATTTTTATCAATGAAATTATAGTTGAGAGATGAAAAAGGGAAAAGATAACACTTCCCCTATTCTCTTAGTGTATTTAAGCATATAGAAATAGTATATTTGATTATATCATTTAGTAATAATAGGTTTTATTATATTTCTAAATATAGAGAGGTTGTTAAACAATCAAACTATAATTCTACTAATTGATATGATCTCAATGAACCTCAAACCCATTATAGAGGGACTTGGGATGTCTTTTTGTAAGATAAAACACATAAATTTGTATTGTGAAGAAGAAACATGACCAAAATTGTTCAGTTATCCCATAAATCCCAAAAAATATGGTGAGGGAGTTTTCTTCCATTAAAAACAACATGATATAATTTCATATAGTTGTATAAAGATACCTATTTGGATAGAATTGATTTTTTATTACATGGTTTTATGAGCAAATAACAATGAAAACAAAAAATGGTTTGGTAAAGTAACATATCTAAAAACCCTATTATGGAGGTCTTGGTTGATAAAATTATTCAAAATTACTGTTGATTCATTTTATTAATCTACATATTCTAGATCATTGTAATGGTAATTTATAATACTCATTACATGACTAATATTTTGTAAAATTAATATTGTTAATGGATATCTTTTTTAATGATTTAACATACTAATATATAACATTTAAATTAATTAATTCTAAATTATTCTCATTCGAAATCATATAATCAAATCACATAAACCATTATAAAAATATAATAACATAATAAGATTATTTTTAAGTAATAAATAGATTTTTATTAAAAAAATGATCTTATATTTATTGTTTCATGTTTTTGACTTAGAATGTTGATTTATAAAGGTTCAATGCTTTGATGGAGAGATATTTAAGTATGGAAAGTTGAGATCTTATCATGATATGTGTGATTAAGAACGTTAGTTTTTTTGTATTATTATATGATCTTCAAAATCAATTTTATGATTTATTATAAAATTATATTTTTTTTCATTTTAATAATTTTAGTTCTAATCTAAAATTTTGTATTATGTCTATGTGATAATGATATAGTGTTTCCATTCTTTGTGATAGAAGAAGATTTGTATTAAATGACCTTTTTTGTCTTTGGTATGAAAATTTTATGGATTTTACTCAATTCTTCTAATATCTATGATTGAAGAGGTCCTATACTAGAGCCTAGTTTCCTAATGGATTCGGGATAGATCCTCCTTCCACTTTGGATAAAAAGTGTAGAGTTTCATGGGTATTATGTTACATTTTTTTATTAATAAATATATTTTAATTGATTATGCACAATTATCTAGAACTCCATCAAAAAAATTTATTCCATAATGATCAATAAATATTTTCCATTCCTTTTAAATTTTCATTATTATGATAGTTTTATCTATCGAATATTTTTTTTCCACTCAGTTCATACATTTTTACATTGACTTGTTTAGAACATCTAATCATATTAAATATACATTCCCAAGGGAGTGAATCCTTATATATTTGTAAAAAAATTATTCACAACAAATTGAAGCATCCATAGAAGTATAACATGTGTTATCATTGTATTCTCAATATTATTTACCTATAAAAACATATAAATAGTAAAATTTATTTTCTATTAATATTATCTTACTCCAAAAAACATTAGAGTATCTTAATTCATGTCAACTACACATATTTCAAACAGAATATTATAAATACAAGAGAGGTGATTTAAATGTACTTTTCATTGATTATAGAAGGAATAAATATCAAATAATAGTTTGAAACTGTAGTATTTATGATATTTAAATTCAAAAAATCACACATGGAGTGATGATATATTTTTAATCAAATTAGAGAATAATAAATTAATTTACTAATTCAAAGACTATAAATATATACTACTAGATATCATCAGCAGACACTTCTAATGGAATTAAGAATAAATTTGAAATTAATAATTTCATATAATTAATGATTCTATAAAGTTTAAGGGAAATATTTCTCATTTATTATAATGAATTTTATTTCTCTCTATGAGAATCTACTTTAGAAATACAAAAAAAATTTCTAAACACTGTTAATTTTTTATAATAACATGGTAAAAATGTTTATAAATAATTGATTAGTTAAAAACATTATTAAATTCCTACCAAAGTATTTATAATTTATTAAAAAATATATTAATTATATGAAAAATAACTTATTTTTATTCCATCATGATCATATCAAAACATTCATGCAGTGCGAGAAATAGCTCTTGTGAGAAAAGAAAAAAAATGAAATTATAGAGTTTATTTTGAATAAAATATAACCAATCCTACTTTATAAAATTATTAATGATCAAATAATTGTTCTTTTGAATACTATAATAGAAGTGATATGGAGCCGAATAAATTATAATTTTATTAATAATCTATGAACATGGGGATTATTTTTAGGATGTATTCTTTCCAAAATGATAACAGAAATGATATATGAGATCAATGTGATAAATCTAGAAGAATGGTTGATAAGAGTAATCATACAAAAATTATATAATTCGAGTGTATAATTTATGATATATTAATTTGGATTATCCAATATTGAAAATTAAGTATTCAATTTCCATTTTATCATCCCAGAACAATGGTAATTATTTTCTAGAAGTTGAATATACATGGAATGATAGTGAGGTTTCTACTTATGAATGATGTTTAAAAATTGTTTAAAATTGAAATACGTATATAATTATATATAATATTCATTTAATTAAATTATTATTTATTTATAATGATAGTGAAAATATTTATTTTTCACATTCATGCATGTATTTTATATTTTTTTATTAAACGTTAGTTAATGCTTTTAATAATATTGAACACTTTTTTTATTTTATGTGAAAAATTATTATATAAACTCTATGTACTTTTATTACAATATGAGTTTTAGTTATTAAATTTTTAAAATTTTAAATTCTTATGATATATAAAATTTTTATCATTCCGTTTTTACCAAAATTAATATCAATTATATGTCTATAATTTTATCTTTCTGATCCGGACCTAATACATGCTTTTACTTTCATGAAATTTTTTTATTTTAAACATATTTACAGTTTTCTTTTGTGATTCAATTATTAAATTATCAATACTTATCTGATTGTTAAAAAAACACTTTCCATTGGAAATATAACACATATTTTTAAATTAGATTAGACAAAATATCAGAATGAATTTAATTTTTCTGTGGTTCCCTGAATTTTTGAAAATTATTAAACATTTATGTAATTAAGGATTTCACAGAATTGAAATACTTTTTATTTCATTAATATATGATTAAATGATCCAAAGAATTTCTCAAGAAATCATGGTTATAAATATAATATTTTTTATTCATTTCAATAAACTGCATTAAAATATAAACATGTACTTTATGTACCATAAAAAGTAGTATAACTACCAAAATGATTTCTATAGTGTTAAAATATTGTATGCATTGTATTTTGGTTACATTTTTTCTATTATTATTAGAATGAAGAGGCTCTTGGATCCTTGGAAATATATTAAATTGTCTTGAAGGATGTATAATGGAACATCTTCTTATTATTTTTTATAGATAGAAAAAAATAACTGATGTTTATGGTGTATTATTTACAAGAAATTATGAACACTATTCATCATTTCCAACATCCAACAATTTTACAGTAAGTCTTAAATTTACAATATTATACCCTTTGTTGTACATACTATTTTTGAAAATGATTCCATTTAGAATCCGCTTCAAGATTCATTAATCTATCACATCAATTTTATACTACAATGGTAGATCATTATAGTCCATTTGTAGTTGAAATTTAAATCTTGTAGTAGATGAGTTTTTAAACCAAAGGTGGAATAGTTTCTCCAAGTTATGGATATACCCTTTCATGAAATCATGGATTATTACAAATAATAGTATCTATTTTTTATTTAACCAATGGTATCTGTTTTTTTTAATCCAACGGTAGTTACTTTTTTATTTAACTAATGGATGTTCATTTTTTTAACCAATAGTAGTTCATTTTTTATTTAACCAATGACAGATCGTTTTCTGTTTAACTAATGATTGATCATTTCTGTTAAACTAATGATAGTTAATTTTTTGTTATCTTATGATGGATCTATTTTTCATTTCAACAGTAGATGAAAGTATAAATAACAGTAAATGATAATTTATAACTAACCATAGATAAAATTATATAACTACCGACGAATCCTTTTAATTTACCAATAGTAGATAAATTTTTATCTTTATACGATAAGTCATTTTTATATTCCAATGATATCATAGTTTTATCTCCCAATGGTAGATTAAAATATTCCCAATAATAGATGATATTTTATAATTAATGTTGGATCATATTTTATACATAAGAGGGGGTCATATTTTATAAATAATGTTTGATCATATTTTTTAACTAAATATGGATAAATTTTTTCCACTTTAAAATATTCATTATACTTATAGTTGATTATGATACAATAATTTGTTGTTTTGAAAATTTTTCAATACTGGATTTTTCATCAATTTTGATATTTTAATGAATAAAAATATATTATATTTACTTAAAGTGTTTTATTAATTTCTAAAACTCACCTATATTTTTATGGATTCCATGTGATGTAATTTTAAAATATATTAATTTGATACATTTTGTTTAATTTATAGATCCTAGTCTGTTAAAAATTATAATATTTTTCAAACATATCTTTTACTATATTTATTTAATTCTTTAGTTTTTTAAAATATTTTTTAATATTTTTAAATATTTTCCAAATGTTTTAATTTAATTAATACATAAAAATTATTTTTTTATATTTATATATCATTTATATTGTTGTATTTATTTATAGAAAATATGATTGTAATATTCCTGAAATTATATGAATTACATTGAACAGTTTATGAAATAATGAATAACCTATTATTATAGAAACTATTTGATTGATTTAACGGGTTATTTAAATTAGATCTAATTGGTCCTCATTTTTTGAACTCATATCAATATTGTTATGATTTTTATGAATATTGATTCTATATCTCTTAGATAATTTTAATTTTTTTTACAATGGATGGTATTTGTTGATATTTTGAGGAATTATATTTTATGGGATTTATAGCATCCATGAATAGAATTGAACACACTAGTTAACTTATTTGATCGTCTCATTTTCAAAATAAATAGATACAAAAATTCAATCTACTGTACAAACAATGTCTTTTTTGGTAATATGTTTCATCAAATGGAAAATCTATTATGTTTTGAATTACATTTTCTTTGAATTCAACTTCCTTTTTGAGAATATATGGTGAAATTCCCAAGAACCACTACTTTTAATTTTATTTTTCATCCATTACTTTGTACTGGTTATTGATTTTATAAAACCACTTCTAATCTCACATGAAAACCCTGTGTCTTTCTATTAGTGTGTTTACACAAAAAAACATTATTCTTTTTCACATTATTTGGGTTTTTACACCTATATTTTAATGTTAGGGCCATTTTTTTATGACTCTCGGTATATAATGTGAATTATTTTAATAGATTTGTGATTCCCAAAACAAAAGAGAGTGTGTTGGGGGTATCCATCCACTATATGATGATCATATATTTGGATTCTGATTACCCATTATAAATCATTTAGTTCGTATATATCTCTCATGAAGTAGAAAAGTATATGATGGAACTAGGTCCAATTTGGAATAAACAAGAATAATAATCCATGTGTTCATTTAATTATTTCTAATGTAATATATTATAAGTAACTAAATTTAATAATATTTTTAATTATTTTATTTATTATAGTCTATTCCCCACCCCTCTATACCATCTTTCATTACCCTATCTGACCAAAAAATTGGTATCAATGGACATATTTCTTAGTAATATTTTATCTCTACAGTTATCCTTCATGATACCAATCATTTGGTATAAAAGTAGAATCCTTTGGGAATTATAATATCCATATATAGTGTTTTTTGTTTAAAATTAATTATTCCAAACTAATAGTATTCCTCACAGTATGTGGAAAATAAATTTAAGATTGGAGGATTTTACCCAAATGATGATTGGATTTATTAGAGGCCACTACTCATTGATGGAAACGATTATGCCCATTTGTGATCCATAATGGGGGTTTATGTAAAATAATAAATTATAGAACACTGGTTCATCATATCAAAATATAACACTATAAAGTAAGATAACAGAGATACACATACTTGAAATGAAGAAACTTGATATGTTTTAAATTTCAAAATTGTAAATATTTTATATTTGGTTATTATCATAATTTTATTTAGTCATGTATCCAATTGTAGAATAGATCATAAGATTTGTTTGAATCTAAAAGTCACTCACCATGGCTATAAAAAATGAAATCAATCAATTATTATAATTCATTTAGCAGATTACTAATACATCAACATGGATGAAGAAGAAACTAAAATCCCAATCTTCTTCTAATTCACACATATTATTAATGTAATTAACATGCTTGGAGAAGATTTAAAAAACATAATACTATTTGAATAATTCCCACCAGAATTACCAAATAAATTTCATTAAATGAAGGTATACATTTATGAAGCCATTAACTTCAAAGATTACAATATTGAGGAATTTATTAGATAAATTCTCTATTATGAATTTGAACTGATAAACATAGATGAAGAGGAGACTACCAAATGAAAAGTTGTAGATTTTAAAAATTTGAATGATGTTTCTACAGACTCTTTTCAATCACATATAAAAAATATTTTAAATGACATATGGCTCATTTTGTGCGTATGGTTTATAAATAAATAGATAGGATTCTAGAAAAAATTTAGAAGAATAAATCAAAAATGAAAAAAAAATGTGGATATAAAAAATATGGTATGAATTATAATGATTAATATGTTACTTTTTATGAGTGTAGATAGATAGTTAATATCAGGACTGAATTTTATATCCTATAGAATAATAAGAAATACAATAAAAAATTTATAAAAATTTATTAACCACTAGATAGAATTTTATTTAAAAAGTTGATTCAAGGGAACAATTTGAACATGAGAAATAATTTTATAAAATATGCTTCATGGAATAACAATATATTTTTAGTGATTCATGTATTTATTCTAGATGTCTTGATTATAAATATGATTCTGAATCCTTATTTTTTTTCTAAATTAAATAATTAAAATTATTTATTATGAAGTGATGTTTTCAATGTTGATGATTTACCTAATAAGCCAATGGAAAATAATGAGAAATTTTTTTCTAAAGATAATTTAATTTTAAAAGAGAGTGAAAAATTATGAAATACTTTTATTTATTATGATTCTTTAGTTTATGATAAAGTAATATATAAAAAATATTTGAATTAAAAATTATAAAAGGAAGCTGAGAGTCTGAAAAAATGATTACCTTCTTTTATTTAAGTTTATATAAAAATATCGTAAGATAATGTATTTGAAAAAAATAATTAAAATTAAATTTGGTTTTTTTCATAATAATGTATTACATGAAATGTTTAAAACACATTTTGTTTATCAATAAAATGGTTGTACATTTATTATTACTTGTTTTTAATATAGCATGAAAGGTATATAAGAAAAAAACTGTTCTCTTATATTCAAAAAGTATTTTGGAGTTTTAAAAACAAAAATTACCAAATATTTTTTTATCGAGAGTACAATAAAATATTTTTTTAAATATTATATGGGTAGATAAGAATTATATTACAATTCATATTTGTCCCAAAGTATCTTGAGTACTGAAATTGTAAAGTAAATTATTTTTTTATATGAAAAATGTATTGGATGTCTCAAGAATGACATATAGTGCCTAGAATATGGATTATCTATGAATTGGAATAGAGACCCATAAATTATTATCACATAAAACACATGTGATGGAGGCAATATTACATTTTAAAAATATTCCAATAGAAATATAATATATATTAAAGATTGTATTTCAAATTCTACTTTCCTATCTAATATTTTATTTTTAGAATATTAGAAACATAAATTAATTATTTTACCTCAATTTTGGGATAATTTAAAGGATGTTAAATGTAAAAATTAAATGATTTTATCTTTTAACCAATATTCTTTATTATTTTATGCAAACTTAAAATAAAATATTTATATTGTTGATTTCGCTGAACTGACAGGTCAGTATGTTAAGTGTTTAAATTCTATATAGAGTGATAGAATCCTTTGGCATTGGTGATTATGTCCTGTTAATTTCAAAATTTTACATAAGCACCATGAAATTGAAAATGTTCTACAATTAACATCTTTGGAGGAAAAATATTTTCATTTATATGATGATTTCATGTAAGGGAAGCAATGTAAAATATATTTTAGACCTATCATTGAAATAAGTACTAATCAACCATTTTAGTTAGTACATATGGATTTATTTAGAATAACTCAAATTTATAGCCTTATTGGAAATAAATATACCTTATTTTTTTTATTCTAGTTGATATTAATGGATATACTTTATTTCTCCAAAATGATACTTTATCTAGATTTACAACTTTTTATAATAAGTTAAAAATGAAAAAAATTGTTTGATTATTTTTATCCATTCCGATATTGGTGGTGAATTTAGTTATATATATTTTGAAATATAATGTGAAAATATTTATTATTTTCTTAATTTATCTACTCCATGCATGAAATAAAAAAAATTATTTCATATAATGAAAAATAGAACTCTTATTGAAATCCGTCATTCCCAATTTAGTGAGTATAAATTTATATGATATTTTTGGGTTTTGGCATTTAATTTAATTTATTTTATATTAAATATAATTCTTATATGACCTTTGATAAGATAAATTCTTGTGAATTATTTAAAAATAAAAAACAAAAGTTGGTTATTTTAGAGTTTTTTTCTAATGTTTTTTTAAAAAAAACAAAGAATAATTTTGATAATTTTGATACTAGAAGATGTTTTTCTCTTTTCCATAGTCATTATAGTAAGAATAATAATTATATATTTTATAATAATACAACTATGGTTATTTAAAAATATATCCATGTTATGACCGATGAAAATAATGTAAAATTAAATTTTGATTGTAATATTATTGATACTGGGTTATTAGATATTTTAATTTTTTTAACAAATTCCATAGTATATGGATGAATCAATAGATGGGTAGAGTTATAATTATCAACAAAATCCATGATCATAGAAGATTCATAATTATTATAATGTGGAAAATTTTACTGGAAATGTTGATTATGTTGTTAGAACTATAAATATGGTTTGAAATGATTTTTCTAATTCATATTTTACATTTTATTTTTTTCCTAATAATGTTATTGATTCCCTAAATTTTGAATGTGTACTAGCTAGACCAATGATTTCAGTGGAGATATCCAAATCAGGGTCCTTAATGAGGATCATTTTATGAGATGTAACTAAAGACTTTTGGGGGAAACTGATAATGGCATGATAACATTTTTTACTAAAAAATAAAGAAATTAAGTAGTTTATGATCAGCCAGAAATATGAAAAGGTGACCCCAGTTAGGATGGATTCCTAGGTGAATTTTTTATGGTATCATGGGATATCAACATGGTTTTGGTGGAAAAGGATGTTCATGGCTTTATTAGAGGTAGAGAGTGGAATAGGGTAGTGTGTGCCTCTAAGGTTGTTCTTATTCCTAAGAGAAATACCCACTAACTTGAACCAATAAAGGCATTATATTTTAACAATTTCACTTATAATATAATATCCATTATTATTAATAAAATATAAGGATGAGTCATTATGAAGGTGATATGAGTATGGTAAAAGGTTTTGTGTTTGGAATAAGTGTCCAATGGGATATTGATGTAGTGAATGAAATTCAGGATGACTTGAATAAAATGATGATTGCATCCGATGTCTTGATCATTGTTGATATGGGATATTCCACTGATAGGCTACAATAGAGATTCATTACTATGTTCATTATAAAATTTGTTTTTAATGAAAAGTTATGTGAACTATAATTTCATGGTCAGTGTCATGAGTTGGGTAATTTTTCTCATGTGTCCTAAGATACCAAGATCCATATGCAATGAAAAGGTCAACCTATATAAAAACACAACCCAAACCTAATCCTGATGGGTCATGGAAGACTACATAGACTTGAATATCCTCTTGAAGAGTAAACACCAATGCAATAGTCAAAGTACATTTTATATAGAAAAAATAAAAATGAAATGTTTCATTAAAATAAAACATTACTCCATTCTGAGTATAAGTAGTCATCAGAGAATCAATCTTTCATATTTCCTTAATGAATTTATAAAAATACCCAACTAGAACGAAGAGAATCTGAATACTGAAAACAATTAATGGTTGTTTCCATTTAATAAAAGACATTACCTTTTTAGGATCAACTAAAATAACATGAAATGACACCACATTTAACATGAATTTGAGTTCCCAAATACACAAATAAAATTCAAAATCTTGGAATAAATATAATTATTTCTCATCAATTCAAAAAATAATCCCATATAATGCACATGATCCTCCCTAGACATAGAGTCATTATGGATTTTTTCCAAAAACACTGCAACAAAGGTACAAAGGTACTCATGAATAATCGTATTCACTAAATACAAAACGAATGTAAAAGAATATTTTTAGTCCAAAAGTATTGACAAGGAAATCATAATTTCCATACATCCTAATAATGTCATTTTTTGGAATATAAGATTATTTAGTTCTTAACTTATGGTAACTGGACTAAATAATGACATTTGAAAACCTCTTCTCCCATTTTATATGATCAAATAAATCATAAATCATTGGAAATGGATTATTTTTATTTATTGTGACTGTTTTGTGTTTTTGGTGAACAACACAAAAAAAATGTGGAACCATCAACCTTCATAGAATATAGACCATGTTCCACCCAAGGTGACATGATCGAGCATATAAATACTTTATCTAAATGATAGTCCAACTGAATCATCAAGACTTTTATTTTAGATGGTGATTTTTGGTATGATATAATAAACACTAGTTGAGTACTAAAAACTAAATCGATAAAAAATGTACTTTCCTCACTAGTTGCTGACCAAATAAGACAGAAAAAACACATCGGGAAACTCAATGGAAAATGGTGGGGGATAATTGTTCAAATATTCTCTATAAAAATAAATTGTGAAAATATATATCAGTTTCCCCAACTCTGGATAAGCAGTTCAAGCACTACACAACCTTGGGTTACATTCTCTTTGAGAAACATGACATACACAATTGGTTGTAGAAAAGAATACCCATCGAAGATATAAATCAGTACATATTTATTGGAAATGGGTAATCCATCTAAAATCAAATATAATGTTTTATCATGTTTATTACCATAAAATTTTATGAAATATCGACATATGATATCTAGAAATAATACGAGGGAATACAGAGGCCCTACTCTCTCTATGGTTCAAGGGGAGTAGTAATTTCCATTATGTATGAAAAATTATCTATATAGTGGTTTAATAGATTAAAATTATAGGATAAAATTAATGAATGATTTGCACCAATATAAAATAAAGTAGTCACTAATGACCAACTTATAGTGATGTTACCTCTCATAGTTTCTAGACCTTTATCAGCTTCCTCAAGAGATTCTTCCACTGCATGAAGAAGCTTTATTTGGGATGCTTGTGGTTGGAACCCACATTTCCTTGAAGCAAACGATTTCAACACATTTTTAATAGGATATGATACTATCGTAACACTATGACATGTGGAATAATCATAGTTGAAAATATTCATGTGACCTGATCATCTGTTAGATCCATAGATCTAGGGTGCCTTAGTAAAACCCATATTCAAATTTCTATGCTTTCCACACTGGTATCAAATTAAAGGGCCTATTCTAGGAAATATAGGAGGTATATAATAACACTTCTATCGTTATCCATAAAGAGAATAATCATGCATCCTATATCCTTTAGAGGAATTCAAACTACCATTGGGAGAAAAGGAAACACCCAATGATCCTGACATTACATCCATGTAAAATTTGACCATCAACACTCAATCCATAAAAAAAATATAATAAGTAACATTTAACAAGAAATCATCAAAATGAATACCATCAAAATGTCCCTTATTGAACCATAAATTATTAATATTCTCATTTGATACACCTCATGTGAAAACAAGAGTAGCTCATAATAATGGCTTGTATACCCAGTCATGGTTATGTTATCCTTTTTAAGATTCAAAAATTTTAAGCCATGTCTAATATCATCAACTCTACATTGAACTAATCACCGATAAGAGAAATAATGTCTTTCCACTCTAAGACTTCATGTTTCTTCATTATCTCCATCATGTACCACCATCTCCTACTTAGTACCTCTATCATAATGGTGGAACACCATACCTTGATCTCATTAAGTGTCTCCGTGATTTTAGAAAAATTATCTATACTACTCAACCATTCTCTAAACTCTTGAGTAGCATTGGATGCATTTAACACCAGTGGATTATGGTGAAGGAAATCTTGAAAATGGTTCTAGCTAAAATTCCTCTAAGGTTCCACTTTGGGTGAATAAATGGTAACTAGTAGAGGTGATTGTCCGAAGTATTTGATAGTACGCACAATCGACTCAACCAAACATGGGTCTATGAAAGGTACTAATCATTTTGGTTCGGTAGAATCTTCCTCTGAGATCAGATTCACATGTCTTGTCGAAGTAATGGTTCTACACAATAGCAGCTAAAAATAAGGAAGACATAACATTTCACAGTCAAATAGAAAAAAAATGGAGAATTAATTCCAATATATAAGAATACCAGATTTGGATTACAATCTATCTAAATAAAATGTAGGGAAATGACTATAAATAATCCCCAATATGTCATTCCCAAACCACCCCTGGTGAAACAAGGATCATTGTGGCCTGAGATTAGTATAGACTCGGTTAAAACAACATCTAATGTCCAGAAAAAATTCATAATGGCATCAAGGATTAATGAGAAACCTCATCTATAATACAATTTCTTCATGAACCTATCTAGGAACCATGGTATCCCAGTAACCAATATGATCTAGATATAACCCAAAGGAAGTTCTAGATCCCTATGAGTTGGAAAATAGATCATGAAATTATACAATATGAATGTGGGAATGATTTTTCAATGAAAATTATGTATGGATATAATCAATTCAATATTCATATAAGAAAAATAACTTTTGGAGTATTGTATATGAAGTCATATAAGTAAAAACCCCTTATGAAGTATAGAAACTTACTAGAAAATATGATTCAAACCCATGTCTCAATGGATAATACTCTAAAATCCCAAGGATCAACAACTAATCCCACCTTCATGTGGAACCTTATCCTTTCTCAAAGCTAGTTGAAGATAACCTAAAAACACCCAAAGGAATGGGTTTAGTGTGATCTAAAATCTTATTAGGGTCCCACCAATGATTCCATAATAATATTCCACCATTTATCTAACCAAATAATTAATTAAATTTTAGTAAATATATTTGAAAAGTCGAATAATAATTAAATCAATTAATTATTTAAATTTAAAAATATGGAAATAATTTAAAAAAATGGTTTAATAAACATTTTATATAAAAAAATTATATATTTTTTTAAGTCTTGTAAAAAATAGTTTACAAAAAAACAATGAAATATATTCCAAATAACAAAAATGAGGAGCATGGTTATATGAAAATGGTATGATTATTCCGAGATATGGGATACTCACACACTCAAAGGTGATCACCTTAATATGTGAATAAAAATGGACAATGTAGACTCATCACCATCCCATTGGGGATGTGAACTTCGGCAATAGTTTTTGATCGAGTTTAAAAGTATATAAAAGTGTGATATCACAATAAATCACTGACTACCTAGGATTATATATTCTCTAATAACAATTTACTATGGAAAATTTATTTTGAAACAATTTTAAAAAAATCATCACATTCTACATTTCAAATATTTTAACATCCATTTTAAAAACAAACACACATATTTGTAATCCAAACATGCATTTTGGAAAGATAAAACATCACGGATTCTATCAAAACCATGTTAATACATTTACACAAGTACAACATTGAAATAAATTTCAAAACATCAATTTAATATTTTGAATTTATCAATTTATATTCCCCAATTTTCCTTAATTTTAAAACACACCCCAATTAAGGGGAATTTGTGGTTTCTTCCCAAATTTATGTCAAATCAAATCCAAATACACAAATTTAATGGAATTTTGTTATAAATAAATTGAATGAAGTATAGTTAAAATGATTTTAAATCAAACAATTGAGTTTAAATCAAACAATTTAATTTAAATAAAGAAATTCAATGTTAATCAAAATTTTCCATCATAACGGATCGACCAACATTTCTCAACAAAACAAAATGCTCGCAAAATAATCCCTCAACAAGAATGAAGTCACATGAGATATAGGAACTCAATATAGAAACAATATTCAACAACAAAGGGATTATATCCATAAATACCAAGATGATATAACAATCTACAAAAAAGTATAGGGAATGACATGAAGAGACATGCATAACACATACCTAGAAATACTCCTGGAAAATAGTATTATACCCATAGTTTGGGGAAAACCATGTTACATGTCACCCCAATACCCAAGGTATTCCAAAAACCACGGGTATATGTATTTTATAGGAACATATACCCACAGTTTTCAAAACTGTGGGTATAGGTTCGAAATTGTGACCTATACCATCTGTTTTGTAAAAAATATTGTTATAGGGTTTGTTTTTGTGAAATATACAAAAGGTTCATGAAAAATGCTGGGTATATGGTTTTTATTGAACACATATACCCACAGTTATCCAAAAAAATAAGGGTATAGGTCATTCCTATAGAAACTATTCTCCCAAAACATTGGTTATAGGTCATTCCTATACCCACGATTCTCCGTAACTGTGGTTATTGTTTTCCCATGTTCAAGCAGGGTAAAATAATTTCCAGAGGACCAAAAAATTCATGGGATCACCTAATTTCCATTGGTTTCACAAATAAGAACATTTTATATAAATATATATATTTATTTATATACCTATATACAAATAAACAATATTTTTGTATTGGTTAGGTGAATAAATCATATACAAGAACTCAAGGGGTCGAAACTCAAAACCGGTGATTTTTTAAAAACTATACCCATGGTTTTGAATCTATTGGTATAAGGTAAGTGGCATGGTTGCATACACCTATTCCCAGAGTTTTTAGAATATGTGTATAGAATGTTCATGCTATTGTTATTGATTAGAGAATAATAGATTCTTGAAATCCCCATAGTTCCAAAAATCATGCGTATATTCTATACACATAGTTTTGGGGGCTATACCCACAGTTTAAAACCATAGGTATATGTGACTTTTATAATAGTAAAAACCACACTAAAATCACATTAATGTTTTATTAGTGAGTGAAGTGACCAAAAGGGTATTAAGGCCCAAAAATATCCTGGGGATTTCTCTTAGGGTAAAATCTAGGATTTCTAGAGAGGGGGAAAATTTTCAGCTAATTTTTCTAATTAGAAATAACACTTGGTAAATTATGTGACACGTAATACAATTACACATTTTTTAATTTAAAAATCCCAAAATCCCAAAATAGACCCATAATTATTGTTTAAAAATATTTATTATCATTTTATAATTTAGACACCATGTAAACATATTACATGACATATAAATCATCAATCAGATACTGAAATAACATGTTTTGTATAGAAAATTTAAAAAATCTCAAACATTACCATTATAGGTATCCTCTTAATTAATTATCAGTCATATCTAGATAATGAAAAAGAAAACTATGACATGGTTTCAAATTTATCTTACATAGATGTAATAATATTTTTATGGTTCCACCATCTACCTGGATAGGGTGTGATATAAATTTAGTAGGACACCACCTATAGTATTTATAAATATCCAGTAAGTGCCTATAATATCATAGTGTGTAGGTAATAATTGAGTGCCTTATTTAAATCTATTAATGGGGTTGGTTATGCTTCTAAAAGGACACCAAGATGACAACAAAATATTTGGACTAGGTAATGTTATCACTGAACAAGTAACCATATATGTACACATATATGGAATGTATTTATAGTGATCGCTAAACCATATATATGGATACTACCACAATCTTGGAACCAAGAAATAACAATAGTGTCCATAAACAGGAGAATGATTATCAAACATATCAAGGGATTCAATATCATGTATCACATGGATAGGGAACGACATGACTAATATCATAGTAATAGGGTCACTATGACGAGTATCATATTAATAAGGGGTTCAATGCCCATATATAGTAGTAATGGGTGTCATGCCAATATAATAATAGGGTCTTCTTTCCCATATATCATATCTCATAAGGGTAAACATTCCCATTCCTTATTACTCATATGGGTCACCATACCCTATTCATATCACTAGGTTCACCATGCCATTATCATATCTATAGGTTCTCCATGCCTATTTCACCACTCTGGGAACACCATTCCCATGTATCAGAATATATGAGTGTCTCCATCACCATATAATTCATTTAAAAAATGGTCATCATGCCCATATGTAGTACATTTATAGAAGGGATTAAATGCCCATATATAACATGAGGTAAAGGGTCACCATGCTCATATATATATATATATATATCAACAATAGAAAATATATCTTTCTCATATATAAGATTTTCTAAAGGGGCTCTGTTCTTAATTATCATTCCAGTGATAAGTAAATATTCTATTTAATGAGATCCAATTGATTGTTCACAATACATTAGTATTCCTCATTAATAAGGGCATGACCATTTTTCAATTTAAAAAGGTTGTGTTGGGGTATCGATCACCATTAATTCAATTTATGATAATTTAAAACTATGTTATAATTTCTATATTGTTATGTTTTTTTATTATTAATTTTGATGTCACCATTTAGGAGTATATTCAAGCACACGATCTGAGTTTTTTCTATATAACAATGAATAAAAATTAGGCACATGAAACAGCACAACCAAAGAAGATTCATAAAAGAGCTTGATGACCTCAACATGTATTGGGATTTTTTAAGTCATTAGGATATAAATAGGGAATACAATTTAAGATATATTCAATTTATGTGAAACACATTATAAAACTAGCATGTGGCACATAAAAAGTTTTTTAAAACATTAAGTCTTTAGCGTAAAAATACTAGACCACTTAAATTTTTCCTATAGAGGATAATTTTGTATGTATCAACCTTTGGTTTGGTCCAAATCTAGAGAAATTAGTAAAACAAATTAATGAACTGACAGAGGGATTACTATCCTATACATAAATAACTCTATCAAGATAAATAAAAATAACTAGAGGCCAAATATTAATATAGTAAAAAACATTCTGTATCTGACATAGATTAATGAGACTCTTATTAGAGTCCATATCAGAATGATTCTCTAGGAACCTATGTTAAAATAATATAGATCTCCAAGAAGAGGAACTTGAACTCTTGTCTATTTGAAAGAGGAAACGAATAGTATGGGTAAGAGTTAATAAAAGTTAATGAAAAAATTGAAATATTATCTAAAATTACAGGGTCACATGTTTTCCCTCCACATTTGGCCAAATTATGCACCAAATATACTTGGCTCACTGGCTAAGGAGGGACCCTACATGGTTTAGACACATGGGTTGAAAAACCATACATTAACTGAGAAAATGGCCTCCAGTAGAAACAATAGTCATTTATCATGGGTGTGTAACAATGGTCCAAGGTTAGGGAAAACCATAATCCATGCACTTATTTATTAAATACCCTAAATATTTAAGAGAAATAGTGTGGTTTCAGTTGCATTGTTTCTGCTAACCAGGTGGCCTAGTGATTTCATCTAAAAAACGAAGCTCTAGGCATTGAAAAAGTCCCAAACAACACCATCTCCTCCATATCCAAACTAATAATCTATCATTGGATAAAACCAGTATAATTAGATCAAAAATTAATAATATGTAGCTAATGTAAAAATCGTTTTCTTATACTCTATATTAAATAGTTATTGTACCGTGGTTATCGTCCACTAGAAATGGGTCTCGTAATTGGGATATGATTCCCCATTAAAAACCTGTAGTTCATATGTTTCTCATTCAATGTAGAGGGGTATAAGTTTTATCTAGGTCCAATTTTGACTAAATCAGTGTTAAAATCAATGTTTCAAGTTATTTACATCCACTACAAACAATTATAATAATTCACAGTAATAATTAATTTAATTAATCAATTTATTTGTAATAATGTTTTTATTATGGACTATTAACATCCCCAATAGACCATCTATCATTACCCTAATTGATCCAACGTCTATATAAATATATTCTATTAATTTATACAATTTTACATATGATGAAAATGAATCACCATTATTTTAGAAAATAGAGAAATATGTTACTAAATTAGATATAAAATATAAAATATTGTTAAAAAATTAATATTAGGAAAACAAAAAAATTGTTTAGGGCAGCGAGAGTACACATAAACAAACATTTAATTTTGAAGTAAAATCAATTCAAATTTCAATATTAACTAATGATAGAAATTAGGTTGTTCAACAAAATATTTATTAAATTACTAGAGATGTTATATCAAAATATTAATACAAAATGGGTGAAAATTGAGAAATATATAAGACAATTTAATCTATCAAGGGCTATATGATGAATTATTAATTGAACTTATATTAAGTTACATTTTATAACCAATTTTTTTTCTAAGAAATGTGACTTTCATACTAAATTTAAAATGGAAGGATGAAAGAAAAATAGAATCCTTCATAGAACAAATAAATCTTCAAAACCACTAAAGGTTGTATTTATAAGGAACATGTTGTTGTTCAGTATAGAATAGTTGAATAGAAAAGATTTATAAATGTTATATTTTGAAATATATTTAGATCCCAACTAGTTTTTTCATAAATTTACATGTTTCATACATGATAGGTGATAGTTCTTGTATCCAGTGCCTAGAAAACCTAGTAAAAGTTACTTATTACATTTAAAAACTCATTGATGAATGGGTATGAATTTTTTTTATAGAATAGGTCTAACCATTCATTATGTCACTACATATATTAAATAATATTATAAATTAAATAATCAATATATAGAAATTACATATTGTTAAAACCTTAATAATGAATTCATTATCTACATATGTCAAACCAAATCATCTGGATGTAAATTTTCTTTTAAAAGGATTAGTTTTCAAAATTTAATTATTTTTTAGAAAACTCCATTTTTAATTTTTATTTTTGATTATATATTAGTTTTATGCTAATATAATAGTGGCATAAAATAAAAAAATTAATTCAATAATTATTATTATTTAAATTTGATGATCTATGTTGTTAATATGGACTAACATTGGACCATTCTGACATAGAATAGAATAATTTATATGGTACTAGATGTTATGTCTAAAAATAAGAATCAAAGTATTTTGGATGTTTTAAATAATAGAAAACAATTATTATAAAATTAATTCATATAAGTATTCTAGTAAATAATCATTTTCCTTTAGAAAACATCGATGAATTGGAGAAAATTTCATATCTTGTGTATGTAATGTCCATGTAAAAGCTAAAAATTTTAAAAAATGAATAATTCTATGAGATTAATTTATTCAATGAAAATTATACCAGTAGTAAAAATTAGGTATGTGGATAATGAAAAAGATTGGATTCATTAAAAGAATCATGGATTCTCAAATATAAATATAGGTAAAGGTAAAAGAATGTAAATAAAGAAGATTTGAATGATTCTTATAAATATATCTCACAACTAAAATTTGAGAAAGGATAAAAATCTATTTCACTTTAATAATTATCTTTCGTAATTCCTACATATAAATTGAACACACCACATTATATATTAGTGTCACTATAGTCTAATAATATGATATCATCTCTGTCTACATCTGAATGATCATCATCTAGAAAATATTGGATGATGTAATATAGTTATGGATATATATAAAAGTAAAAAAATTATTTGGTATTAATGTTTCCTAAATAATGTTATAAAATGATTATTTAAAATGAATATCTAAATACTTCACTAAAATAATATAAAATCAAATTAAGGAGAAAATTTAAGAATAAGACACAAAATAAAAAAAATTCATGACATTAAGAACAAATTTTGAGTCTTTAAACCTTATTTAGAAAATATTCACGTGGATAAGGATGGGAGATATTTATCTTCACATGGATTTTTTGTGAGTGTTTAAATGTATGTGAAGTAAAATGTCTCAAGAAAAATGTATAATGATGAATTATTTGGAAATTGTTTTTTAATCATTTAAGTCGGAAATGGATATGATTTACATGAGGAAAATGTTATATAAGAGTCTACCCATATTAGTAATAGGAAAATGGTTTTTTTACTTCATGAGATAAATATTATACTATGTATTATAACATTAAATAATGACTTGTTCTGAAACATTTAGAAATTGAAATATAAGAAATTATGAGTATAAAATAAAATATTGGATATAAAAACCCTAAATTTATAATTAAATTACTCAACAAGGAATATAAGACAAACTGTAATGGTTTTTTAAGATTGATATATGTTTTGATGTATCTCTAAAACAAGAAATAAAAAATCTGGATTATAAAGAATATTTTCTCACTATAAATCAATAATATACTTTACTTATTTTTTCATTTTTTTACAATACTAGCATCTATAATTTCATAACTCTATTTATTTCTTTTTGAAATTTAAATTTAGGGATAAAATATTTGCTATGGTATGTTTGTTTATAGGATTCATACAAATTCTATGGTTGACCAGTTTAAGGAATCATATTTATTTTTTATTTTTTAATTTAATTTAACTTGACCTTTTTGTGTTTTGAGGTCCAATCCATATTTATTGATAATAAAATATAATTCAAATTGTCAAAATTGTAAAAATAGGAAACCCATTATATTAATAGAGGAAAAAAATCAAAAAAAATCAGGACCCAAAGGAAAAAATGGTCCTAAGGGTCAAAAATTATTAAAATGTTATAATATACCAAAGAAAAAGTATTTACCCATCCCAGTCAAAAGTAAATTCAGAAGTGAAATAAATCAAAGAATATGTTTCTCTACATATAGAGGATTTTCATTTTTTTAGACCAACAAAATTTGTCGTAGAACTCCTCTAACCCATACAAATGTGTCGCAGAATAACTAGTTGATATTTTCTAACACACCTATATCTCTATGAACCCACCAAAAAAATTAATTTTGAAGAACTCAATGAGATTTAAACCTAATGAAATGTATAAATAAAAATAAAAAATATGAAAAGTTTAAAACAAGATTCCAATCAATCCAAATTGATGTCATATGGATGAATTATTTTTGTCATCACACACATACATCTTTCAAGGACACCCACCTAGTGACACCTGAATGGAGCTGCATCTCTATCCAAAGGCAATAAGTCCAAATACAATTCTTTTGAAGACATATATGAACACATAAAACCATCTAACCATGACCAAAAATAGATATGTTATAACTAGTATATTACCCTTAAATTATGTAAATGGTAATTTTCCACCACCGATCAGAGGACTGCTGGTGTCGCTGACCTGAAACCATCATTCACATGAACCCACTTCGCTGGTTTTTGAGTCACTGTGTCCTTACTTTCATGAATAATTACCAACAAATGAAATATGAATATCACCCCAAAACCAATGAAAATCAATGCTAGATATGAACCATGTAACCACCTGGACATCAAACACTACTTCCTAGGAAAGCATCGAAAATATTCCACCCAACGAGCAACCACTACCCAATAAGAAATCACCATATATTGGGAGATACTTTGATATTATCAAGAGAGTTGATAAACATTTAGGGACCCAAAATATGAACCAGATTTCGGGAAATGGTATTTGAGATGAATTCTTTGATGATATTATAATGCATCGACCATGGTACTTGATACAGTATAGATATGTAAGAAGAATATGCTTTCTTTTAGTATTTGTTCATGAATCATTCTCCGTATCTAATGATAATCAGATAGATATAATTTCCATCCCCAAAACTCCAATGTTAAAACTGATATGATAAATGTCCAAAAATAAATTATTAATTATCAACATTTTTCACTTATATCATTGTATAATTTACACATCGAATATCCACATTTAAATTAACCCATTTTGAATCATACTCATTATAAAACTTCACAAATAAGAAACAAAATATTATTAAAAATAAATATATATATTGATATGAGTATAATATTCTTAGACTGATATATATTTGTCTCTAATAAAACAAAAAAATTACGATATGTTTATCGTAATGCATGTATATAAATAGATGATAGAGTATTTTGGACTATGTGTTAAAGTACAAAAACTCAAGTAATGATCATGATTTCAGTTATGGATATATATTTATTGATTTTTAGTTAGATTGATATAAATATATATATAATGGTTAGGAATTATTATTATAACAATTAGTTTCATTTTTATCATATTAAAATTGATCATAAATGGTAAAATAAGTCCCCAGGGTCAAGAATTAGGGTTTTAAATCTCTTTCATTGAAGATGATCAGGGGTATGAAATTTCAATTATGGTCTTCTATTTATGAAATCAAGGTATGATACATTATGATTGTGATCTATTTGATATAAAATATTATACTAAAAAACCTATTGTGCTTATGGATCTTGGATAAAACCACCTAGAACTATTGATTGATGGAAAAGAGTTATAGAGATAAGATATTAATATTTATTATTTAATAATGTTTTATTAAGAGTTTAATTAATTTTATAATTAACTATAAATCATTATTATATAATTTTTTTAATATTTATGTAATTTAAATTCAATTTTAGTTATTAATATTAGTATATTTAGTATCATACTATTTTTAATTTCCTCTAACAAATAATTTGATACTTTGATAATTTCAAAATTTCTAATAATTCCAAAGTTAAATTAAGAAAAGGGAGAAAATTTTTATGTTCCTATAATTATAAATTCATCCACCTAATGGTGATTAAATAAAAGTTCAACACAATCATTATCTTATAATTCAACTATAAAAAGGTATCCCCTTTATTATCCATGTTTATTGTAATAAGTATGAAATTTGAGTGTTCATCAACTTCAGAAACATAAAATATATTATTTCAAAGGAGAGATTCAATGTTACAATCCTTAAGAAAAAATTATCATAATGGGTTTTAAAGATATATTATTCAGGGATGGTTTTTCATGTTTAAATGAAATCTAAATATAACATGGATTTTAAGACACTGGAATGATCAACGGACCATATTGGGAGTATTGCACCATCATGTCGCCTTTCAGTCTCAAATATTCATAATTCACTTATTTATGGGATATTATAGGCTTCTATAACCCTCACTATTTAATGACATATGAATATAATATCAATTATTTAGATTTAATGTTTAATTCATGTTGGGATATAATTTTTAATATATAAAAGGTGTTTCAAAATGATGACCATAAATAACAAAAAATGAGCCTATCCAAGTGCGAATTAAATGTGAAATAGTGAAAAACAATTATATTTATTATCTATGATAATTATATCAAAATTTATCCTATTAAATCTAATTCAATACAAGATAATCCCTATATAAAGAATCACTAAAAATTAAGACTAATTTAGGTAAGACTTATATATATTGGTAATTTCATTATAAACAATGTTGTAAATTATCTTCATTTAAAAAACAAAAGGATGATCGATGAAATTTACCATTACAATAAGTATTTTCTAAATAAAATTGAATTATATAATAAATATATTTCAGACCCTATAATCTTGATTCCACTTATAGATTGAAATCCCCTTTTCCAGTATGTGGTAGCCTTATATTGATTACATGGTTCCCTCACATCCCCCAAAAAGATGTGTGGAATGAAAATAACCTTTTCAATCACTAATATATAATAATTGATGTTAAAATTTTTAATACAATATTTTTTGATGAAAATAATTCCTATTAATGAAATATATATATCATTATCATCAACCTCACAATGTTCTCCATATCTCCTACAGTGACCCATTTTTGTGTTTCCAAATTTTTCAAAAATTTATTGGATTATTTAAAATGTTAAATTTCACTATTTATCTATTATAAAGCTATTTATTTTATAAAAAATATAATTATGTGTTGAAATTATTAGATTTTATGATATTATAAAATTCTCAAAGGGTGTCCCCTTAAGATAAATAAAACATTGGGACATAAGGGTGCTCCATCCGTATAAAATATGAAATGTGGGATATGAATTCTGATAGTGCTTCATGAAAACTATTTAAAAATAAAATGGAGAAAATTAAATAAATAAAGAGGTGATCTACTAATTATTTTTATATCCATTATGAAATAATTCATTTAAATCATTTCCTACCTTATATAAGTAATAAATAATGAGGTATAATACCAAATATTCAACATAGGATTGTAATTTAACTTATTAATACTGATCATCATGTATATGTTTATAGGGAATTAAAACTACTGATCATGTATATCAATAGGGAATATGTTATCATAAAGGGGAATAAATATATTTTCATGAATACACATTAGGATTAGTTAAACAATTAGGCCAAATAAATATTTTTATATTTTAAAATGACACTTTTAAAGGTGATGTGTGAACCTAAACAATTTTTTCAAATAAAAAATTTAATGAAAAAATATCATAACAAACTACTAGGAACTGGCCCTCCCCAACGACGATATTTATATGTAAAACCCACACCTCTGCATGAATAATCAACTAGTTGTACTAGGTAGAGTTGCAAAAGCCTAGTATTAATGAAAAGAAATACACTGTCATCATTCAAATCCAAATGGCATGCTAGAGTAGAAGCTTCCTACACTAAATTATCATCTAGAGCTGGTCCATGTATATTGATGGTAGCTTCCATAATTTAAATCAAATGAAACTGAAAACTAATTACTAGCTAATGAATATCAAATTATAGAAATAAAAAACCCTCCATTTTTTAATTCAAAGTCCACCAATGAAAAAATCTATAATGCTTCCAAATCACCATTATTGACTTTTTCACATCATTAATGAACAACCACATATTTGTGGCCAACTGAATGCCATAGATCTGGAACTAAACCATATACCCCATCACAAAAGAATTAAGTAATGCATCAAAGTTCACCCATAACAAAACCAATTCACAAGGTCCAAAAATCAAGGATTGAAAAACCATCACCACAATGATGGCTGCACGAATGCCAAAACATGCCAAAAATGGAATTTCGGAAAACTAGATCCAAATCACGTCACTACCATCACTATCTCTCTTGGAGACCACATCGAGTACCCAACACACTCTTTACTGATTAGATTCATTTTCTAATACATCATTAGTTCTAATTGATATGTATCAGGATGAGATGACCATAAAAATTTCATAATGGGGACTGGTTCATCCATTTACTAATAAGGAGGTGTAATAGATTAATGAGGTTAATATCACTTTTTCTAAAGATAGATTCATATATCCATTATTTATAGGGAAATTAGAAACATAATTTTAAAAGTTACTTGCTAATAAAATTGGTTTATTATTAAATAGAGGGATGTGAATCAACAACTCCATTTTCATGTAGTGAATATCATTTTCTTTAATGAACTCAAAATAAAATGGAACCTATACTAATGTGGGTTTTCATGTTAGGTATTCAGTGAATTTGAGGATTAGAAACATTAATGAATATGTAGTAATTGAATTTTAGTCCATTAAAATTGTGTAGGAACCATGGTCATTAATCATATAAAATAAAGCCGCACATTTGGATGTCCATGTAACATGATGGTGTGTAATTCAAATATAAATGTCGTTTGTGTCAAGGGGATAATAAATTAGTTATACAATCATTAGGGTTACTTAAAATATACCAATATTATTGTCAATTTATCATATTTTAAGGGAATTTATGTTCCCATATATTCCAATACATATCTTAAAATACAAGTTCATTATCGTTACCATCGTTAAATATCGAAAGTGGGTTAAAGAAACACTATTTAAATAGATCTAAATAAAATCAACCTTAAATATGTTAAAATATAACATCTACCATATATTTTTAGTATCATGCACAATTATTATATAAAATAGCATAAAATTACATTTTAGCAATGTTGAAGAAGTTATATTATTTATACAACATTAAATCCAACAATTCATCCCAATATCAATAGACTAAATATTTATGGATTTATTCTTTCAAAAAAAATTTATAGAATATACTATTATAAATATTTTATAGGGATAATATTCCCATCCATGAAAAATAACTCAATGTGTTATTATCATAATATAACACCATGCATACATATACACTTGTGACCCCATTTTCACTAGGGTATTAAAAATGGACGGGGGATCTTATTGAGGTTTCATTTCCATAAAATGGAATAATATTTTTTACTAATTTATAGATGATAAATTATTTTTTATCTTATGGGATAAATTAGAGTGTCACGAGAAAAAGATTTTTGATGAATTACATATCTTGAGGTTCATCAGAATAATTAGGCATGAAAATTCATTAAAATAGTTGTTTATATTCATTATTTTATAGATAATTTTTTAAATATTAAAATAATCCAACAATTGAATTTTTAAAACCCTCAAATTTATAATCCATCTTTGATAGATCTAATATGATACATAAATATTGTTGAAATTTAGCATAAAAACTAAATACAATGGATAATGAGCGTATTATGCTTTCTATAAATATAATTTTTCTAAATAATACTTCAAATAAAATCACTTCAGATTCAATGTTTTCATATCTCAGTAATTTAAAATATTCCAAAAAAATTTCTTATTTTCTAAATAATCCATAGAAATTGTTGTTACTAAAAAAACATTCACAATAGAATTGAAAGTTCAAAATGGTTGAACCCTCAGACACACCACATAGTCCCTTTCACAAAAATACAAATGAAGAGAGTACCCCAACCTCCGTATGAACTCCACCTGGATCACATAACATAACCTTGAGTAGTGTCCTAACATTAGACATAGTGAGGAAAAATATAAGCCGTCAATATTTACATTATAGCTCCACCACCTTCCACAAAGGAGAAAACCATCCAGCCATATATTATAATAAATTCCACAATAATATTCCTCAAAGGGATCACTATCAAGGGAACCATGAAACCATAGAATTAATCAAACATAAATTATATAAAAAACAATAATTATCAATGAAATTTGAAAATAATTATTCAAAATAATTAAAATGAAACATATCCGACCATAATAACAATTAGTGGGAACCCAAAATAAGAACCCATAGAAACTCTAATGAAAACATCTGAAAAGATCCCACATCCCATATTTATAATCATAGATAAATTAAAATATACATACAATAACACAAATAGAACAAATAATATATGGAATCAAATATAAACAAGAAACATCCATTTATGTTCTACAAAAAATTGGCAATGTGATTCTCATTAAAAAAATAAGGCTAATTAAAAAAAATATCATCATGTAAAGAAAATTTCTCTATGGATACACTCAAAAAAGGTAATTTAAGAACAATGAGTATGAGGGGGATGTAATTTATAGATCTTGGTAACACTATCTAATATAGTTATGTAAATATTCCCTGAATCAAAGAATAAAAATCTAACCACCAAACATGTTAATGAAGAGGAATAACATTGATGTATTCCTTAAAAGATGTTTGGGAGAAACCCAACAAAGATCTCAATGAAATATATATAGGATAATTAATGTTTTTAAAGTAGTCAAACTCTAAATTATATTTCCTAAAATAAATTCATTATGAAATAATATAAAACTACATGACATAAGGTCCCCATAAAATAACCTATAAATATATAGTGTATGTACATCATTGAAAAATAAAATATGGGTAACAATTCATCTATCTCACATAACCTATAATTTATTAGAGTGGTATACGTCATGTTACCTAGTGTTATGGAACCATACCATATAACTACCTAATAAGTATAAATGTTCCTTGTGTTTTTCTACCAATTCACATATTTTCCCCATCATAGTTATACAACGGATTAATATTCACATTTTAGATCTATATGTCACATGATCTCTATTCCCAGAGGATGTGTAGAAATTTATGGATCTCCTATCATGGAAAAATCTTGGAATTTCAAATTCATTCATTTTATGATATAATTAAAACATTCCTAGTAAAAGGAATTATAACTCACTTTTTTCCTTTATCGTCCATATACTAGTACATAATATCACCTTCCTCATATCTATAAGTATTTTTTTTTCTATACATATAATATATGTACTGAATACTAAATCTGTAGTGCTGGTTACCAATATAGTTTCCACTCCCCTTCAATTTAGTAATTAACACATACAATCATCTCGACCTGATGGGAAACAAGAAAAAATATTCCAATTTCCATTGGTAATTTCTCCCATATATATGATAAATCATATCATGAATGTTTGAATAACCCAAAAATATTTGATTGATATTTTTAATGAATTAATTAAATCAAAATGGACCCCCTTTTATATGGTTATGTATCATTGGAAACAAATATATCCTACGAGTAATTATCGAAAATTTTACACATATCTGAGGGAAAAGAATCTCAAACCCTATTTGAATATAAAATATTAGAATGGAACCCAACATTTATATGTTGTCAGTAGTAACCATTGATAAGGATTTATAAATGTTTATTATTAAACCAATCATTCTAACATGGTTTGTATTCATTATAAAAATTCATTTATAATAACATTATATATAATTTAAATTATTCAATTTGTAACAAACACTACCCAATATGATTTTTTTAATAAATGTAATGACTTTTTATTTCATGATCATTCAGATTATGCTTCTATAGTTTTTATTTGTTATTTTTTATTTTGATGTTTATTTTTTGGTTTAATGTTGTTTTAAAAATTAGTGGTCAAAAAACCCCTTTTTGGTGAAATCAAAACATTTTGGAAATTATATTATTACCATAGTTTTGGAGGATTTACAAATTTTAGGGAATATTTGAATCATGATAAGAAATGATACTTTTGCGAGAGGTTATAGAATGTTGGCCAGCTAATGATATAATTTATCCTTTAATGAAGATATTAGTTCTTATATATTATTTATGAAATCCATATTGTAAATTAGTATTAGAAAAATGCAGGTTTTGGTGTTCTTAGTGATATTATTCCATGTTCATAGGTGTATTTTGATGTGATTGGGTCATGAGTGTATGATATAAATATAATGGATAGTTTCCCTATAAAATGGGTTTGTATATAATTTTTTGATGTCGGGTAGAATACATCATTTTATATATTAATATACCATGGTATTGGTCAAACAATTTTTTAAATGAGGAGAAAATTGTCAAACTTTTATTTGATGTGGCTTTTCCAAATGGCAGAATTTTAAAATAATTAAAAAAAACCTCTACTAAAATACAATGAGCTCTTCACCATGCTATTGTGAGGTTAAGAATTTGTCTCTTATATTATTTGTTTTAGATCATCCCATAATTCAAATTTCATTCACCCCCTTAAACCCTAGTTATCCCATGGTCCTCATTCAGTGCCTCATAAGAAAGTTGATATGAAATCTATACCTATTATTTTTTAAAAAATTATATATCTTTTTATGGTAATAATTTACACTATTTAATCCATTCATTAAATATATTACTACTCCATCAGTTTTCATGGTCAGAAAAATAATCATTAGCAGAATTGGGTTTTTTAGTTTTAATGTCATGATTTATAGAATTTTGTATCTGGTTTGGTTTTGCGGTGGACACCTTAGAGTTTGGTTATAATTAGTATTTATTTTTACATAATTATTATTATTCTCTCATTGATTATTTAATTGAGTTTTAGTATTTTAGATCCATTTTCATTTAATTATTTTTAGACATAGAATTTCCATTTATAGTATTTTATTAAGAAATTTGTTTATTAACATAATGCCGATAATAAACCAATTTAATAAAAATTGAAATCGTTCATGTTAATAAAATTTGTTTTGTGAATTTTTAAGTTATTCACAAAATTTAAATCATTATTGGTTATGATATATGACAAAAAACATATTTTTTTTTGTTTTTACGTGATTATTCACTAATCTTATGTGGTTAATCTCTAAATGATCAATAATGTATATAATCTAAATATGTAAATATAGTTATTATTTCTTACATGTAAGGTGTTAAATGATTAATGAATAATGATTATAATTGATTCCCAGATGTTGGTTTATACTGTGTTTTTTTTGTTTTAAGTTATTATATTGTAATTATCATTATTTTGGATAGATGGGTCTATGTATTGTTAATCTATATGGTTTGAAATTTAAGTAATTTAATTAAGTGTATTTGATATTAATTCTTCATGGTTGTTGTGGAAAAGGATTCAATGATGTAGTCATAGATTTTATGTTGTGGTTGTGGTAATCGACATGAGGTATCGTTGTGTTTAATGTGGTGGTATAGTGGATTAAATAAAATATTTTCATTCGTTCTGGGTAATATGAAATTAGGTAGGAATAAATGAATTTAAAATTGATAAATGGTTCATACAGTGATGAAAGTTAATAAAAGATGAAATGGGATGAAAAATATAAAATTCTAAGTGAATATAGTAAATATTGATAAATTAATTAATTTTTTCTTGGAATAAATGTAATTTATTGAATTTAATGATTTTGGTAATAGTGAACATAAAAAACATTGATGATATGATCAAAGGAGAATTTATTATTATCTTGAAGCTACTTTTTGGTAGTGAAGTGAATGTTAATGTTGTGGGAGGTGGTATTAGTTGTCATTATGATTTTTCTGATTCAAATTTTGTAGTTTAATAGTTATTAAAACTATTATGTTTAGTATTGTGTGGTATATTATATAAATGTTACATTTCTTTTTTATTTCATATATTCCACCATCATATTCTAATAACCATTAATAATACCATTTGTGGAAGTGGGTTCTGATTTTTCCAAAATAATATGATATAGTTGAATTATATAGATGACTAATCCCCCTTCCTCTTTCTCAATTTCAAATATAATATAAGAGGTGAAGGCATGAGGTTAAGATATATGGGTTTTACATCCATGAGTATATTGTTCTAAAATTATTAGAATGTGATATGGGTGGGGGAGTACAAGTATGGTGGATAGATTGAGGGTTTTTCATTCATGTTTACATTACCCAAACACTCTGTAGTCATGATCAATTAATATATCGTGATGAGGTTATGATTTTAGGATTTATACAATGTTGTTAAGAATATGATGTGATGTTTATGATGTTTTTAATATGTCAGTGTAGATTTATATTTATATGGAAGGAGTTATAGTCTTAGAACAATAAAAATTGGGGAATGAGGTTGATCTTATTAGTGAGGAGGTGGTTATGAGGTTCCCTATATATATGAATACTTTGATAACTGTGTTACAATACTAATATATACTACTAGGTGAGTGATCTATGGTGAGGTTTTGAAATATTTTATCAGGTATAAGTGATGGGTATGATCGATTATTTATTTTCTAATGAATTTTTATGCTTCATATGTCATTAAATGGGAGGTTTTAAGGATGATACTACATATTACTATTGTTTGCTGACACAATTTTTATATATAAATTATTTTTAAATATATTTATAGGATTGAGTTGGGGATCGATCATGGACATACATTTTCCGGGAGATTGTGATCATTTTTTTTGTATTAGTACAATTGATGTTCCTTTTTATGTATTTTATTTTGGAGACATTTATTTCATATATTTCATAAATTAATTATTTAATTATATACAATATTAAGTTTATTTTATAGAACTGATTTATCATTTTTTATTACCTGATTTGGATTTATGAAGCTAATTCCACCCACAAATGTGTTTTATAATCTTGGTGGTTTTTCCCAACACATTTTTTCTTGGAGGTGGGTTTCAGATCCCCCTATTATCTTCACATCTACCCTAAAATGTGAACAAGTGGGTGAGATCATGATAAAGTGTCTTCATAGATATATATTTGTGTTTGTATTTTTTTAGTTGTTATTTAATGAGTATTACATATGTTTGGTTAAAAAATTATAATACTTCAACCCAGTGGTGACATGGGAAATAGAGAGAATCCATGATACGTTTGTATAGGATTGATCATTATGTAAATGGTGTACCCTCTCTCTTAAGAAACATACAAGGTATAAGGATGCAAAATTTTGGGTATATTCCAATGATAGAAACATTAATAGTACATTTTTAAATACATGTTTAAATTGTGTTGATTTTGGGGGAACTGAACGAATATAAAAAATTATCTCAAATGAATTAAATATTATTAGGATTATGAATATATTTATTCTTGAATAGTATAAATATAAGGTGGATGTATTCATCATGTGGTTAATGTTGGAGAGGTAAAATACGATTATAATATTGATCCATGGATGGATGGACCTTTATCGTATGTTGAATCTGGTATGATGTTATTTCCTGATATTCGATTTCAAGGATTAGAGAAGTGTGAGGGGAATGCATAAATATTTCATTCCATATAATATATGAATTGAAGTATAATTATACAGTACTAAAAATTTTTGTTTCACAAAGTTCTTCTCATTAGTGGTTAAACATATTCTTAGGTAAGTGTGAGTGGTATTAAATATTATGGCATGATTTTCAAAAAAAATTCATATTGAGGTGTTTTATTTGACACTATAGGCCAGTAGATAGAAATAGTTTCTCTTAATTCAATATGAGATCATGAGTGTTTTAGATAATTGATTACATTAAATGGATATTTTTGGATTTTGTCCTTATAATAATCCTAATTATGATGCTAGTGTTGAAAATTTTTAAGAGGTATTACACTCGTAGATCTAACAGCAGGTCACCCAATTAAAATTACCAACATATCATGAGGTGATATCTAAGGTTAAAGAGATATTGACGTTGATTTATGAAAACTGGGATGTACTAATAGTGAATTAATTGGAATATATTATTAATTAAGGTAGTGGATTAAGGATCCTAGTTGTTTGGTAAATTGAGGTTTTGATACCTTAGGATTCAGTATTGTGTATTTTTTCTCATTTCTCCAAACACGGTAGTAATCATTACTCTAAAAAGAGTTTCATTCTGGGAAAAAATTATCCTAGAGTTGTTTTGATATTAAAAGTTCTCTTTCCCAATAATTTTTTGTGGAAATAATGGAATATATTTCTATTTTCAATTATAACCAAACAACAAGTTGCCTTTATGACCATATACACTGTAATAGTGTCATTATTACTCATAGAATCAGAAAGGTAATGGTGTTGGAAGAGGATATCCTTATGATTCCCATCACCACTATTTTTATAAGGCTATGTACATCCATATTTTTTATGAACATTATATATAGCGTGAAAAAGGGGAGGAGTGGGTCCTATTGAATTTTTTTCAGATCCTAATACCAAGAGGGATACAGATCATCGGAGGTACCATTTTTGACCTTCCAATATAGCTTATGTATTATTTCATGGGATGTTTACACTCCTTAATAGAACTCACATTATTTTATATCTGGGAATTATGTTTGTGAAAATTCATGTTCCCATACTACTAGATAAAAAACTATTATTCAATTTATCTTATCAGAGGTTATTTATGTATTTGATTTTATGCGAGTAGATTTAGTTGTTGTGTGATTTCATCACATTACAGATATATGCACACAATATCATTATTATCATTGATTGGTTATATATAAAATAATAATTTATTGATAATTTAAAAAGGATAATGTTTTTTATATATTATTTAACTACACTATTTAATTTTTGTTGGTGTGATAGGTGATCAGATATTACATATTTTCTTAGGGTCTCTTCAATATCTATGAGAAAAGTTGATGTTTTTATAGTGGATTTTCAAGTGGTATAGAGTTATATAATTATTTGAGATTTTGAAAATGGTTTCCAAAAAATTATTATATCCCCCTTAATGTGACAGTTTGTTTGTCATATATTTCTAGTAAAATGTCACTATGATATGAATATATCCTAATCGAATGGAATATTTTAGGCTATGGTGGTTTTATATTTAGATCAATCATTTATTATATATGGTTTTTATCTATCCTAATAAATCTATTTGGAATACAATGGTGTTATTCGTAAATAAGGAAGTTGTTACTTTGTGGATGTTTATCGGTTACTAGAGATTGATCTAGGTGATAAAAATAACTATTATATTGTATTGAGGATAGATTATATATTTAATTTGTTGAAGGGAACTAGATAGTTCTCCCTGATTCATATGTAATTTGTAAATTATCATATGAGTGTTAACATGAATTGTATCCTAAATACAACTTTTATGTGACAATGTGAATAATTTATGTTTTTTAATTCCATTTACTATCATAAATGCCTCATATATATTAATGATAATATTTTATTGAATAGTTTGTGATTTCATTTATAATGTCACATTAGTGATAATTGATGAAAGTATCATATATTATTGGACAAAATATGTTCAATATAAGAATCTATGTGTTATTTTATAGATTATTTGATAATATAATATATATGGGAAATTTTCGTAGTTAATGTTTTCAAGAAATAATGTGTATTTAATCAAGAATTTTGTATCTCGATGTAGAATATCATAGTGATTAATTAATAATTTTATCTAAATAATTTAATAATGGTTCAGAATATCACTTGTATTGCAAGCTATTATAAGAGGTTTGTGTATGATTTATCATTTTTTACCCCATTTTATATTCATTACCAAGAAAGACCACCCCTTCTTTCAGACTAATTAGTGTCGAGTATTTTTTGGGTACATGAATGAGAAAAAGATCAGTTAACCTATTATCTACTAATTAGAGGGGGGAGAAATGTTCTAGTTTATTGTTATTGTTCCATAATTTTCTTTGTTTTTATGAATTTGTTATTATATATTTCTCATGAAACCTGGAAGTTATATCCTCAGGTTTATAACTATATTACCTATGATGTTGACTGCACAATGATATTGTTTTAATTGATCTTATAATGATGTTACATCTTCAAAAAATAATTTATTTTTTAAATAATAATAAAATAATAAGTTATATCCTCTATTAGTGAAATTCAAATTAGTTTCAATGAGAGTTAATAAAGTTATTATAGGACATTGTCTTTGTGGACTCATATACACTAGGGAAAGGAAATGTGATTACAAATACACTAAGTAGGAAGTATCATCATGTGGTTATTCCATAGTTTATGAATACATAGAGGGTGATGTGGGATATTTTAGAGTTTCATATTGGTTTTTATAATATTGGATGATGAGTTGTCCTTTATTATATTATAGTTCAATACACATTTTTTCAACTGATGGAAAAATAAAAATTGGTGGATCTTGAGTGGTAGGTTTTATAGGATCATATATTCATTAAGAATCCTCATGACTGGTACGAAGAGTATGATCATAATTAGTTATTATTTTAAAGAAATCACCTTAACAAATTAGTGGAGGTTATGATAGTACATTTTGATATTTATAGATGACATATAATAATACATATATATATGTATCCCAAATTTAACATGATTTGAGGATTTTGTTCTTATGACAAATGTAAATGAGGTTGGCGGCTGATTTCATGCCTTGATGTTTAGTTTACCCATGGTTTATTGCATCAATTGTAATTTCCTAAGTTTAAGTATAAATATATATCCATAAATTTCATTAGTTCATTTCTCTAATATCTTGGTTTATTAAATGATATATGGTTGATTATATATCTATTTTGGATGTTGTAAAATTTCAAGGTAGATAATAATTTAATATCATTGTATGTTTTCTAGGCTATATGTGGACATGATTTTATAACTTCTTGTTCTTTAGATAATTATAACATTTGATTGGGATAACAATTTTTTTATACTGAGTGTATAAGGTTCATCAGCATGATTTTGGATATCAAATATTTCTCAATTAGAATATTCATTATAAAAAATATTACATATATAGACCTGGTCCTAAACATTAATTAATCGTAAGTTAAATCAAGAATTCAGATTGAGGATTTTTTTAGGATTTGAGTTTTAGATAATTAGGACATAAATATTATATATTGAAATGAATATTACATGTAGAAACTACTACTCAATAGCTATTTTTTCATAAATTAAAAACTCTTGAAAGGTAACATGTTTAGTTCCATGTTTTAGACAACATAACATTTCCATGACCCCATCCTTGACGCTATTCAGATTTAAGTTCTGTGGAAAACATTTCAAAAAAAAAGATAAACATAAAAAGCATAATAAGGGTTATAAAATAATGAATGAAAACATTAGACCATAAATAAATACAAAACAATTAAACCATAATTTTTAATCATAACATACCTTATAAACTCATATGATTTTTGAATAACAAATAGAAATCATAAATCATAATGGTAAATAGTTGAATAAAAAATATACTGACATTGTAGCTATCACAGATACATAGTGAGTTACATTGGAATACCCAACACAGTATATTCTCAAAATATCTGAGGAGAAACATTAACATTTACCTCTATCACATTAACCAATGCATTGAAGATCTATCTCAAGATCACCCGACCTAGGTTTTACACGGAACCAACCGTATATGTAAATAATTCCGAATAATGATAACATATTCATAACTCATAAAAAATGAATAAGGGAAAGATAACATTTCCACATTGCAATCCCAATATATCATTTCAAGATATTGACATAATCAATTTTTTTCAAATCATTTTCAAAACAATTTAAAACATTTAATAAGGATATTTTTGAATCAAAGTGTTACATACCACATTAATGATTTAAAAGGAATTATCATATTTAAAACATTAATGTCCATATAAATAAATAAATAAAACCATTTTTAAAACATTTTCATTAATGGTAATGATTTATAATTTTAAATCATTAAAACGATATTTTAGTTAACGAGTTCATAAACAAATGGAAGATTCTTGAAAACCAATAATTGAGGAATAACATTAAATTAGAACTTCTTAATATCATGAGAATAAAGGTATTAATGATATAATATTCCAAAGGATAATATATATATCATATTAATTTTAATAGGTGCATATCAACAATGAAGTCTCAATGGAATGTAAATTGAGATGAAATCCGTTATAAATATAGTATCCTTAGATTAAGGATAAATCGACGACATAATTATGTGTGAAAAATATAAATTCACTCAATATGATTGGATATTAAGTGAAAATAAATCATAGAAAATTCACATATGTTTTGGTAAGAACAACACCAATGACTTGGATGTTTAACTCAATGAATTAAAATTGAGATAAAATTACTCTTATAAAGTTCATATCGATGACATGAGAATTAAAAAATGGTGTGATTATGTCTATCAAAAGTATACCCACACAAATGGGTGTGTAAAAAAAATATAAATATATAATTGTGATTCTATAGATAATCATAGAGTGACAAAATTAATAATTAGAAGATTAACCCAAGGAATGGAAATTGGGTAAAAATGTTCACTTACAAATTTTGTAACTTACAAAACATACACCACAAGAAAGAAGGATCATAAAATAAATATTTATATACCAATAAATTAAGTTATATTATACAAAGAATAAAATCATGGGCAGTATATATACCACACAAAAAAATAGTGGAAAACATAGCAATAACCTCACGGTAATAAAAAGTTGGATGAAAACATCAAACCACATTGTAATAAATCGATTCATATGACCAAAAGTTAATAAACTACATGTGAATCACATAATACAATGAATATTTAGATAATAATGATAATATATATCAAATAGAAGTATCAAATACCCCACATGCAATATATATGCGGCGAATAATGGAAATCTTATGGAATTAAAAGAGAGATAAAAAACCCCTTACCGAATGGCTGACTTGACCCGTTCATTCTTCAGTCTTCAGAATAACAAGATAAAGATAATTTCTACTTTATTAAGAACCTCTTTCAAGACTATTATTACATTTATATCCCTTATTACAATTTTATAAACATTATGAAATCATTTAAGTTAATAATGGTCGTTTGGTCTATATTTTGTACTTAAGTTAAAAATGATCTTCTTATAATTACTAGTTGTTCATGTTGTCAATAGTCAATTTTCTACAGAATCATATACAAGATTTAGATATCATTTATATCTTATATATCTAGTATATGTATGTATTTATAATATTACATAACATTTGGAGATAATAAATGAAATGCCCCATTCATGGAGACTGTAAGCCGAACATACACATGAACATTACTTTCATTTATATTTCATATTTAATTGAATGAAAACATAATGATACATAGGTTTAATATAATTCTAGTATAATATCATATGATATATATGTTACATAATTTCATTAATTCCATACTTTATACTTTCCATGTATGTCATCAACAAATCATATGACCTTGAGGGGTTGGTAGTCCGCACATCCTCATAAGAAAGTTTCATATTTACAGAGATTGGAATGAATAAATGTTTATTTTTAAATAAAAATTACATAATAATAGTGAAAAAAATAAACATAATATATATTATATATAAATATAGTGTCATCATAATGGACACCTTGAGAGGTGGTAGGAGAATATTGAAAAATCATCGTTTCGTGAGGAATTAGTTCACTGTCTATAGAAATAGTATGTTCTTTACCCATTAGATGGAGGGGTGAATAAGTGAAGTGCGAAAAATTCTCATAAAAACAACATTGTATATTTAGGATACTATTTTTTATGAAAATAAATGAATAAAAAAAGTTTGTGATGTTGGAGAAGTAAAATAAATCAATAGAACTTAAGAGAAGTTGTTAAATTTGAATCGGGTTTCTCCCACTTTTTTAGACCAAATGTTTACTTGAATTGTCTTCTACCTATGGGAAGGCTTCTTGGAGGAGTATAGGGATATAATGAGCTTAATTGTCCATAGGTTGGATGATCCAAGGGGCTTGATAAGTGTGAGGAATGGGTTAGAATTGAGGGATTGTTATAAGGGGGAGGAGGGGCTCTTTAAGAATGTATAAAAATTTTATTTTATTATATAATGATTTTCAGTTTCTAAAATTGGACAGGTTTTGGAAATTATTTTCATCTTTATAATCATATTTATTTAAATCATTCATTAATGAGGTAAATACTGCCTCATTTTTGTGTCATAAAAAATTTCATTTATTTTATGTCTAAAAATTATAAAAAAACAATCTTGTAGAAAATCATTGTATATTTAAAATGAATATTTATTGTATAAGTGATAACTTATATAGCCCCATGTTTAAACTTACTTTATAAGATATATATATGTTTATGTCATTTTTCTCTTTACTATATATTAATTAATATAATGTCTCATTATCACTAACATGTGGCTCCATGGGGTCCCAAAATCTACCCAAGGATTCCCATGGTTGGAAATGTATCAACCGATAGGATTAGAACACATGTTAAGTTAATTTATAATTATTATAATAATAATTTGTTACCCATCTTTACCATATGAACCCTTTAACCATGGTAAAATATTTTTTTACTGAAGTAAATATCTAAAATATCTAAAAAAAGGTACATATACACACAATTTTTACCTTCTGATTCCAAATATGGAATCGATTTTTTCAAATTCAAAACACAAAAGTGGTAGAAATTAATTTAAAATTAATTCCCGCTGTCAAAACAAAAAGCGTCTTTTTATGAAATAATAACTTTAAAAATAATGACACTTTTTTATGTCCAATTTCAAAGTGAAATTACCTATAATGAACAAAATAGGATTAAATGGTAACAATATAATCTATTTATACTTTAAAAACAATTAAAAAGATAATATAACTATATAAATAAATTATATTAAAAGGAAGTTTTGAATTAAAATACAATATTTTTCACTATTCATTAAAAAATTATTTTTATCAGGAAAATAACAAAAATATAACAAAATAAAATTTTGGCATCCCTATTTTAAGGAAGAATATTATTTTTTCAAATAAAACATATAAAATGACGAAAACTAGAATTAAAGAGGGTTTGCCATCAAAATGTGGTAAATGAACCTTTTAATGAATAATAGTGTATTTATACCTAAAATAATATTCATTCTTATTTTAAGCCTCTAAATGTTTTTGGATAAAAATTAAAACCATAAAGAAACATATTTAATCATAATATGTATAGTTTTGTTCATTCATATCAATAAAATGACTATGCCTTCACTACCAATTACAATAACAATATTATATTAATATTTTTCAATATAACTCAATGTTGTGTGCAAAGTAAGTTTTAAATGAAACATGTTATGTATCGGCTATGCCATCGAACATAGCATCCCTTTAAGGTTAAATTTCTATTTAATTCGGGAATTTTAATAAATATAAAAGTGTTATATTCTATATTTACCAATGATGTTACATACTTCCCACTTTTAGGAATTGTTTCCTCACAATTTTAAAATTGGGCTTGGAAACTTCATTGAATGTTCCATATCAGAAAAAGAGTAAATAAAAATATTACTTTAAAGGATAGAAACATAAATACATAGTTCACCTGAGATAGACCATATTGGGATTCCATATAGGAAAACATGGATGTGGAATAGAAAAAATCCACGAAGGTTTGTTGGAGAGTGGTAGAAAACATGATTAGGAGAAAGTTAACCATAAGAAAATCACAAGCCTGTAATGGGTTAAACGATCATTGATTCACTAGTAGGAAAAGTGAACGGAAAATGTTTTTATTTAATGTTATGTTTCCTAAAGTTGAGGAATTTTTTTACGAGCATAACTAAAAACATAATGAAACATACTTACTTGTCATGTAGAATTTCATACATTACAAAATTTCTACCACAAACTCATCTTTTCCCCAAACGATTAGTATTCTAACTGACTTGGTCACATTAAAAGTACTCGAATCAACTTCAAATTATTAGATAATCCAAAAAAGATGAATTATATATTTCCCCTATCTATAGACATCAACCAAAACCAAAATGTTTAGTACAAGACAAGATAATCCCAAAAAAGGATAATACTTTATAAAAAGAAATACTACTCTTAATCCCCAGAATATGAGAAAAAATACCCAAAGTTCGGAAATTAACATTCAATAAACTAATGTCCTTAAAATTCATCAATGTAACACAAACTAAGATTGTAACCCAAAACTCAGAAGGATTTAATCACATAGTCTTCCACAATAAATCTCAACATTTTCCCCAAATAAAATCGACTACTCTTAAAGTCTTATACTGATGTGTAATTAACCAAATCACATATTCTCTACGATAGTTTAATCATTTCCATAAATAACCAAAATCACTAAATGTGCATATATTCATCCAAAATAAAATTCCACCATTACTCGTCAAAAGAAAATATAATTATTACTTGAATAACATTTACATATATCAAACTTTAGGGTTACACATACTATAAAAATTCTTTAAATTTAATCCCATACTCTAATGTGCCTTAATACTTATAAGAATTTCATCATTTTAAAATATATCATTACTCTTTAATACATTATATGTTGACTTGGTACTCATTCAATGTTATTCATGATCCACTAACCATTCCTTATAAACTTATTCTAAAATACATATTCCCACAAACAAAATCATGAATCATATCGTAAGATTCAATAATATCAGAACCTTTGTTAAGAAATAATCCATACCTTTCATTAGACATTATCATTTTCTTCATCCTCAATTAGAATGACGTTAGGTATTGGTAAACATATATTTGTACGATCATGGTGATCTCATTCCCAAAAATTCCTCTTAGGACATCTGTTTGAATAAGTACCATGCACACCACATTTAAAACATTTAAATGACCCCTTTGAAAGAACATATTATCCTTTCCTAGAGTCAGCTGGATGCTTCTTTTTTATATGGACGGTTATTTCTTAATGACCTTCATTCCCACATCTGCAACATCTTCCCACCCCTTTGAAGCATTTTTCTAGGTGTTTCTTTCCACTTCCATGAAACATAGGTTTTCTAACATACTTACCTTTATGATTATTACCTAAAATTCTCAAGGGATTTGATTCTCGTATATAAGTTGACTTATAAATATCAGCATGGTTCAAGTGTTCAATCATGACTCAAAATAGTTAGTTGAGAATAACCACAAGAGTTCTCATTGATGCTCCCATTTCATTCGGTTCCCATTCAGAAAACCGTCAGAGTTTTCTTCACCTCCACAATTACTGTGGTGCCTGCTAGATCCAGCCATTTAAAAAAATTTCAGTGCGAGTATATCAGTAAGATCGTTATATATTATGTTTTGAGGAGGTTGAATACTAAGATAGGCTTATTCATGTTATTTTAAACTCATTCAATATATCTAAAATTATTATTTCTCATTATAATATGCTAACCATTATGTTATGTGACTTTTTCTTATATAACACCCTAACCACTAAAGTTATCTAAACCGACCTCTGATTCCAACTATAAGGACCCACCCTTAATCATTACATAATCGTGAGTCTAATTATGAATTCACATTGAGGATCTTTCTAGGTTTAATGTGTTATATAATTAGGCCATAACTATTACCCACCAACTTGAATATTACTTGTAGACACTACTACTCTGTACCCATTTTTTCATAAAAAAAATTATTAAATGGTAACATGTCAAGATCTATGTTTTAGACAACATGACTTTTCCTTGATCCCATCCATGACCCTATTCATCTTCATGTTCTATGGAAAACATTTCAAAACCATAGGATGATCATAAAAAGATTAGTAATGTTTATAAAATAATGAATTAAAACATTTTCCCATCAATATATACAAAACAACAAAACAATAATTTTCAGTCATAACATTCCTTATGAAATCATAAGATTTTTGAATAATACACATAAATCATAAATCATAAAGGTAACATGTGTAATAAAAAACATACTTACATTGTAGCTATCGCAACTACATAGGGTGTTACGTTGGAATACCCATCACAGTATATTCCCTAAATATCTTGGGAGAAACATTAACATTTACTTCTGTCATGTTACCCAATGCATTTAAGAGATATATAAAGCTCACCCACCCTAGGTTTATCACGGAACCACCTGTATACGTAAACAATGCCCAATAACCACAACACTTTCATAACACATAAAACATGAATAATATAAAGATAACAATTCCACATTGCAATTAGAATATAACAATTCAAGATATTTACATAATCAATTCATTATCAAACCATTTTCAAAACCATTTAAAACATTTAATAAAGATATTCTTGAATCCAAGTGTCTCATACCTCTGTGATTCTTTTAAAAGAAGTTGAATTTTAAAACATAAAAATCCTTATAAATAAATCTTTAATTTTTATTTTGAAGACATGGACATTAATGATGTTGATTTAGAAGATAAAATCATTAAAATGATATTTTAGTTAAGGAGTTCCTAACCAAATGCGTGATTCTAGAAAAAAAAATAATTGAGGAATAAATTTTAATAAAAACATTATAATATCACCAGAATAAAGGTATTCATGATATAATATTCCAAAGGACAGTATATACACCATATAAATGTGAATTGGTGCATAACAAAAATGAAGTCTCAATGGAATTTAAATTGAGATGAAAACCTATATAACCACGATATACTTAGATTAAGGATAAATCAATGAAATAATTATGTGTGAAAAATATAAATACACCCAACATGGTTGGATATTTAGTGTAAATAAATCAGAGAACATTCACACATATTTTTGTAAATGGAACACCAATGACTTGGATGTTTAACTCAGGGAATGGAAATTGAGTTGAAATTACTCTTATCAAGATCATATCAATGACTAGAGAATTTATCAATGGAGTGATTATGTGTATCAATAGTATATCAAAAAAAGGGGAGTGGAAATTAGAAAATAAATAAATAAATATTGATTCCACACATAATAATAGCATGAAATAATTAAGAATTTGAAGATGAATCCAAGGAATTGAAATTGGGATAAAATGTTCCCTTAATGATTTGGTAACATACGAAACACACATCACAAGAATGAATTATCAAAAAATGAATTTGAAAATACAAATATATTATATTATATTATACAAATAATACTATCATGTTTCATACATACAACACAAATGAGAAAATAGTGGAAAACATAGCATGAATCTTACGAGAATAAAAAGTTAGATTAAAACATCTTACCACATTGTAATTAATCAGGTCGTATGACAAAAAGTAAATAACCAACAAATTATTCACATAATACCATGAATATAAAAAGAGTCATGATAATATATATCAAATGTTAGTTAAAAATACACAACATGAAATAAATAATTGGTGAACAATGGAAATCTTATTGAATTAAAAGTGAGATAAGAAACCCCTTACCTCGTGTCTGACTTGACCCGTTTTTCTTTAATCTCTGAAATAATAATCTAAAGTTAATTTATACTTTCTTAAGAACCGTTTTCATGTTTATTATTACTTTTATATCACTTATTAACATGTTATAAACATTATCTAATCATTTATGTTAATAATGGTTGTTTGTTTGATATGGTGTACATGAGTCAAAAATTAACTTCTTATAATTACAAGTTGTTCATGTGATCAAAATTACATTATAAATAGAATGATAGTAATGATTTATATATCATATATATCATATATATCTATTTTATTTATGTAATTATAATATTACATAATATTTGGATTTCAGAAATGAAATGCAACATTCATGGGGACCGTAAGCCGTACGTACGCATTAATGATACATTCATTTCTATTTCATATTTAACGGAATGAAAACATAATGATACATATGTATATTATAATTATAGTATAATATCATATTATATATATGTTATATAATATAATTAACTGCATACACTATAGGTTCCATGTATGTCATGAACGGATCATATCTGCATGAGGGGGCGGTAGTCTGCACCTCCTTAAATGAAATTATCATATTTACATATAATGGAAATCATAAATATATGTTTTTAATTAAAATTTAAATAAGAATAAAGAAAACAAAAACATAATATATATCATATATAAATATAGTTCCATCACAATGGACACTATGAGAGGTGGTAGGAGAAGATTGAAAAATTATCATTCCGTGAGGCAGTAGTACACTGTCAACAGAAACTGTATGTTCTTTACCAATTAGATGGAGGTGTGTGTAATTTTTGTTCAAATAAGCCTCATAAAAACAACCTAGTATAATGAGTTTATTGGTTTTGTTATAATATAAAGGAATAAAAATAGTTTTGGGGGTGGATAATTAAAATAAAAAAATAACTTAAGTGAAGATGTTACCTTTAAACAGGGTATCTACCTTTGGATTTAACCAAAAGGATTACTTGAATTTCATTCTACTTAGGGGAAGAATTATAATAGGTGGATAAGGATGTAGGGATCTTAACTGGGCATATTTTGGACAATCCAAAGGGCTTGATAAGTGTGAGGAATGGGTTATAAGAGAGGGTTTTTTCTATAAGGGGGTAGAGGGGCTTTTTTGGAATGTTTGAAAATATTATTTTATTATATTAAAATATTCAGGTTATAAATGTCAAAAACACATTAAAATAAAATATAATATGACTCATGTTCTAAATAAAATCATCTGATAAGAATTCGACATGTTTTGAATAATATTTTAATCTTTATAATATTATTTATTTAAATTATTCATTAATTAGGTACGTACTGCATCCTCATTGTGTCATTAATTATTTTTTTTAGTTTATTATAAAAATTTTAAAAAAATAACATTATATAGTAAATATTATTACCATTAAAATTAATATTTATAGTCAAAGAGATAACTTATATAACCCTATGTAATTGTTTTTTACTAAATGATATATGTTTATGTTATTTTTGTCTTTACATTAAATTAATTAATATATAGTGCCATTATCACTCCCATGTGGCTACATGGGGTCCCAAAATCGACCCAAGTATGACCATGGTAAAACATGTATCAAAAAATAGGTTTAGGACACATTTTATAGTAATATTATATTTTTATAATTATATTTTGTTACCCTTATTTTCAAGATTTACCATTTAACCATGGTAAATAAATTTTTTACTGATGTAAATATCTAAAATTTCTAAAAGTAAAAGTTACCAATTTATATAATTTTTATCTCATGATTATAAATATGGATTCCATTTTTCAAAATTCAAAACATATAATTTTTAGAAATTAATTTAAAAATAATTCCCTTTGTCAAAACAAAATTTGTGTGTTAAAGAAATAATAACTATCAAAAGATTGACACTTGTTTATGTTCAATTTCAAAGTGAAATTACTTCCAATGAACTAAACTTGATTAAATGGTAAAAAATTATCTAATTATACTTTAAACCTAATAAAAAATATAATTTATCCATATAAATAAATTAAATTAAAAGGCAGTTTTCAACTAAAATACAATATTTTTCACTATTCAATAACAAATGAATTTTATCAGAAAATACCAAAAATATACCAAAATTAAAATTTGATGTACCGATTATAATAAAGATTATTATTTTGTCAAATATAATCTATAAATTTGATTAAACTATATTTAATGAGTGTTCACCATCAAATGGAGGTAAATCGACCTTTTAATAATATTAGAGTATTTATGCTTAAAATCAGATTCTTTCTTATTTTATGCCTCGAAAATTTGTTGGAAAAATGTAAAAACATTTAAGAAACATAATTAATCATAATATGGTATGATTTTTTATCCACTCTATTAAAATGTCTATGCATTAACAACAATTTAAAATATTAATATTATATTAATATTTTTTAAGTATAACTCAACATTGTGAGCGATGTATGTTTTCCATGAATCTTGTTGCATAATAGGTATGACATTGAAACTAGCATCCCATTTACGATAAAATTAATATTTAATTCTAAAAATTTAATAAATATAAAAAAGATATATTCTTTATTTACCAGGGATGTTACATCCTTCCCCCCTTTTAGAAATTGTGTCCTTGCAATTTTAAATTTGGGCATGGAAACTTCATTTAATGTTCCATATTAGAAAAACAGTCAATAAAATTATCACATTAAAATAAAGAAATAGAAATAAAAAGGTCACTAAAGATAGACCATACTATGATTCCATGTATGAAAACATGGATATAGAATAGAAACAAACCATCAATATTTGATAGAGAGTGGTATAAAAAATTATTAATAGAATGTTAACCATAATAAAATCACGAACTTGTGATGGGTTAAACGATCATTGATTCCTTAGTAATAAAAGTTAACTAAATTTTTTTAAAAGTTAATTTTATTAAATTTGAGGAATTAATTTATGAGAATAACTAAAAACATAAGGAAACAAACCTACTTGTCATGTATACATTCATCATTTACTATATTTCTACAAAAAACTCTTATTTTCTCCAAACGATTAGTATTCAAACTTATTTGGTCACATTAAAAGTGATAGAATAAATATCTAGATTATCAGATAATCTTCAAAAGATAAACAATGTATTTCCCCTATCTTTAGACATCAAAAAATACTAAATGTTTAGTTAAGGACAACATAATCCCCATAATGGATAATAATTTATAAAAATAAATACTATTCTTAATCCATAAAATTCAACAAAAAATACACAAAGTTCTTCTAAGAACACTAAATTAACAAATGTCATTAAATTTCTTCAATTTAAACCAAACTAAGATTCTAACCCAAAACTCAGAAAGATTTAATGACATAGTCTTCCACAGTAAATAATAAAATTTATCTCCAAATAAAATTGACTACTCTTAAAGTGTCATGCTGAAGTGTAATTAACCAAATCACATATTTTCTATATGAGGTTGATCATTTACATAATTAAAACAAATCATTATATATCCCTATATTCACCCAAAATAAAATTCCACCACTACCCATTAGAAGAAAAGATAATTATTCCTTGAATAACATTTTCATATATCAAACTTCAGGGTTACACATAGTAAAAAAATTCCTCCAATGTAATCCCATCCTCAAAAGAGACTAAATAATTTTAAGAATTCCATCATCTTAAATTCTACCATTACTGTTGAATCCTTTATATGATAACTTCTTACTCATTCAACGTTATCCTTGATCTATTAACCATTATTTACCATCTTATTCTGAAATACATCTTTCCTACAAAAAAAATCATGAATCATATACTAATATTCAATAATATCAAAACATATGTTATGAAATAATCCCTACCTTTCGTTGGTCATTTTATGTTTCTTCATCCTCAATAGAAATTGAATTATATATTGGTAAACATATATTCGTAGGATCCCAGTGATCCCATTACATAATCTTCTTTATAGGAAATATGTTTGTGTAATTACCATGCAATCCACATTTAAAACATTCAATTGATCCCACAAAAATAACTTCATTCCATTTCCTAGTCTCAGCTGGATTATTCCTTTTTCTTGGGATGGTTCTTGCTTTATGACATTCAATCCTACATTTTTAGCATATTCTTTTCCCTTTGAAGCATTATCCTAGGTGTTTCTTTCCATATACTTGACACATAGGTTTTGGAACATACATACATTTATGATTATTACCTGAACATTTGTAGGGATTTTTTTTCTCACATATACAATGACTTATAAAAATCACCATGGTTCAAGTGGTAAATCATGACTCCAGATCGTTGGTTAAGAATAACCACTAGGGTTCTCATTTCATCTCTCATCTCATTTAGTAGATCTTTCAGAAAACTATCACATTTTTCATCGCATCCCCTATTATAGTGGTTCCATCAATATCCAACCATCTAAAACAATTCTTAGTGTGAGTATATAAGTAATATCATCATATAATATCTTATGAGGTGGGAAAATACTAAGATAGACTTATTCAGGTTATTATAAAATCATTAAAATTATCTAAAATAATTATGGCTATTTATAATATGATAACCATTACGGTTATGTCACTAATTCTTAAAGAACACCCAAACCTCTAAGGTTATCAAAACCGACCTCTGATGTCATCTATAAGGACACATCATGAAATATTATTTAATCGTGATTTAAATCAAGAATTAAAATAGAGGATTTTTTCAAGATTAATTTTTTAGAGAATTAAGCCATAACTATTACATACCAGAATTAATATTACATGTAGACACTACTACTCGATACCCATTTTACATAAAATAAAAACTCTTAAAAGGTAACATGTCTAGTTCCATGTTTTAGGCATCATGAATTTTCCTTGAGGCCATCCTTGACCGTATTCATATTTAAGTCTTATAGAAAACATTTAAATATCATTGGATGAGAATAAAAAGATCAGTAAGGGTATTAAAACAAGGAATGAAAACATTATCCCATAAAATAACACAAAACAATGATACCATACTTTTCAATCATAACATACCTTATGAAATCATAAGATTTAAGAATAACACACAGAAATCATAAATCATAAATATAACTTGTGGCATACAAAACATACATACATTTTAGCTATCCTAATTATATAGGTAGTTATGTTGAAATACCCATTAGAGTATATTACTTAAATTTCTTAGTAGAAACATTATCGTTTACCTCCGTCACGTTACCCAATGCATTGGAGTGCTATCTAAGGATCACGCACCCTAGGTTTATCATAGAACCACCCATATATGTAAATAAGGCCCATTAACCATAACATATTCATAAAAAATAAAAGATGCACAAATTAATTATAATATTTCCACATTGAAATTAGAATATATCATTTCAATATATGGACATAATCAATGCTTTATCAACCCATTTTCAAACCAATTTAAAGAATTTAATAAAGGGATTTTTGAATCGAAGTGTCCCAAACCACTTTTTTTCTTTTAAAAGAATTATCATTTTAAAAAAATTAATTTCCATATATATAATTCCTTTAAAACTCTTTGAAAACATGGACATTAATGAGAATTATTTAGACTATAAAATCATTAAAATGATATTTTAGTTAAGGATTTCCTAACCAAATGAGAGATTCCCAAAAACAAATAATTGAGGAATAAATTTTAATAAAAACTTTATAATATCATGAGAATAAATTTATTCATGATATAATATGGAAAAGTACAGTATATACACTATATAAATGGGAATTGATGCATAACAACATTAAAGTCTCAATGGAATGTAAATAAAGACGAAATCCCGTATAAATATGATGTCCTTAGATTAAGGGTATTCAATGACATAATAATGTGTGAAAAATATAAATACAATCAATATTATTGGATATTATGTGTAAATAAAATAGATAAAATTCACACATATTTATGTAAAAACAACACTAATGACTTGGATTCTTAACTCAATGAATGGAAATTGAGTTTAAATTACTCTTATCATGTTCATATCGATGTAATGAGAAATTATCAATGGAGTGATTATGAGTATAAAAATTATATCCATACAAAGGGGATTGGAAATTTCAGAATAAATAAAAAAAATTGATTCCACACATATTCATAGCCTGACATAAATATGAATTACCAGATTAGCCCAAGGAATGAAAATTTGGTTAAAAAGTACCCTTACCGATTTGGTAACTTACGAAACATACACCACATGAAAGAAGGATCATACAATGAAGATGTAAATACCAATAAATTAAATTATATTATAAAAATAACACAATCATGGGTAGTTAATACACAACACAAAAATAAATAGTGGCAAACATAGCAAGAATATAACGGGAATAAAAAGTTATATGAAAACCTCTTACCACATTGTAATCAATTGAGTCATATGACTAAAAGTTAATAACCTACAAGAAAATCACATAATAAAATTAATATTTGGAAAATAATGTTAATATATATCAAATGGTGGTACACAATACACAACTTCCAATAAATAAGTAGCGAAAAATGGAAATCTCATAGAATATAAAGTGAGATAATATACATCATACCTAATGTCTTACTTGATCCGTTCGTTATTTAATCTGTTGAATAATAAGATAATGTAAATTTATACTTGATTAAGATAATTATTTACGTTTATAATTTATTTTATATCACTTATTACCATATTGTAAGCATTCTTCAATCATTTGTGTTAATAATGGTCGTTCTGTCGATATTTAGTACTTGAGTCAAAAATGAAATTCTTATAATTACAAGTTGTTCATGTGGTAAAAAGTCCAATATATATTGAATGATATTCATGATTTATATATAATATTTATAATTTATATCCTATTTATTTATGTATATATAATATTATATAAAATTTGGAGATACGAATTGAAATGCACTTTTCATGGAGACAGTAAGTCGTACGTACACTTGAATGCTACTTTCATTTCTATTTCATATTTAATGGAATGAAAAAATAATGATAAATATGTATATTATAATTATATAATAATATCATATGATATATATGATACATAATTTCATTAATACATCATTTATATGTTCCATGTATGTCTTCAAAGAATCATATCAACTTGAGGGGTGGTAGTCCGCATATCCTCAAACGAAATTATCATATTTACAGATATCAGAATCCAAAAAGGTATATTTTTAAATAATAATTATAGAAGAATATATAAAACATATACATAATATATATCATATATAAATATAGTACGTTGATAATGTCCACCATGAGTGGTGGTATGAGAATATTGAACAATCATCATTTCGTGAGGTAGTAGTTCTCCATGCACAGAAACAATATGTCCTTTACCAATTAAATAGATGTGTGTGTAAGTGTAGTTCAAATACTTCTCATATAAACAACCTAATATATATACGATACTTTTTTGTAATAAAATGAATTAATATAAATATTTTATGTTGTTGGAGAAGTAAAATAAAACAAAATAACTTAAGAGAATACATTATCATTAAATCGGGTATCTCCGTTCAGTTTGAACAAAAATGTTTACTTGAATTGCCTTCTGCATATGGGAAGGCTTCTCGGAGGAGGAGAGGGATGTATGGAGCTTAGTTGGTCAGATTTTGGATGATCCAAGGGGCTTGATAAGTGTCAGGAATGGGTTAGAAGTGAGGGATTTTTATAAGGGGGAGGAGGGGCTCGTTAGGAATGTTTGAGAATATTATTTTATAATATAATGATTTTCGGTTTCAAAAGTTCCAAAAAAAATTATAGATGATGATGAGATGACTCATATTCTAAATAGAATCATCCAATAACAATTGGACTGGTTTTGGTTGTTATTTCGATCATTATAATCATATTTATTTAAATCATTCATTAGTGAGGTAAATACTGCATCATTATTGCGCCGTAAATATTTTTATTTATTTGATGTTTAAGAATTATAAAAAAAGCTACCATAATGTAGAAAATATATGTATATTTAAATTCAATATTTATAGTCTAAAAGATAATTTATGTAGAACCATGTAAAAATTGACTTACTAAAACATATATGTTTATGTCAATTTTTTTGCTATAAATTAATTAATAAAAAGTGTCATTATCACTACCATGTGGCTCCCGGGGGTACCAAAATCTACCCAAGGATGAACATGGTGGACAATTTTTCAACCAATAGTATTAGAACACATGTTAAGTTAATTTAATATTATTATAATAATATTTTCTTACCCTTATTCACCATATTAACCCTTTAACCATGGTAAATAATTTATTTACGGAAGTAAATATCTAAAATGTCTAAAATTAAAAGTTACCTATACACCGTATTTTTCCCTCCTAATTTCAAATATGGAATCAATTTTTCTAAATTCAACATAGAAAAGTGGCAAAAATTAATTTTTAATTAACTTCTGTTGTAAAAAATAAGCGTGTTTTTATGAAATAATAACTATAAAAAAATTGACACTTTTGTATGTCCATTTTCTAAATTAAATATTATAAAATGAAAAAATTTAGATTAAATGGTAAAAATATAATATAATTATAATTTAAAACCATTAAAAAGTATATTGTAACAATATAAATAAATTAGATTAAAATTTAATTTTGAATTAGAATACTGTATTTTTCACTATTAATTAATAAATGAAATTTATCAGAAAAATTACAAAAATATACCCAAAGTAGATTTTGATGTCTCGATTTTAAATAGGAATATTATTTTGTCAAATAAAACATATTAAAGTTTCCAAAACTAGATTTAAAATTGGTTCTCCATCAAAAGGTGGTAAATATAACTTTTAATGAATATTAGAGTATTTAAACATAAATTAAGATTCTTTCTTATTTGAAGCCACTAAAATTTATTGGAAAAATGTAAAGACATTAAAGAAACATATTTAATCATAATATGGTTATATTTGTTCATTATTACCAATACAATGGATATGCGTTAACTACAAATTAAAATAATAATATTATAATAATATTTTTCAATATAACACAATGTTTTGTGCGATATATGTTTTGAATGAATCTTGTTGTGTATTAGCTATGCTATCGAACATAGTATCCCCTTTAAGGTTAAATAAATATTTAATTCAAAAATGATAATAAATATAAAGAATTTATATTCTATATTTACCTCGGATATGACATCCTTCCCCCCTTTTTGGAATTGTGTCTTCGCAATTTTGAAATTGGGCATGGAAACATCATTGAAAGTTCTGCATCAGAAAAAGAGTCGATAAAAATATCACATTAAATGAAAGAAATAGTGATATAATGGTCACCCGAGATAACCCATACTAGGTTTCCATATAGGAAAACATGGATTTGGAAGAGAAAACAAACCATTAATTATTTGATGGAGAGTGGTAGTAAACATGATTAAGGGAAAGTTATCCAATAGAAAATCACAAACTTGTGATGGGATAAATGGTCATTGATTTCCTAGTAGGAAATGTTAGCAGAAAATGTTTTTGTTTTAAGTTACGTTTCCTAATTTTGAGGAATTTTTTTATGAGCTTAACTAAAAACATAAGGAAACATTCTTACTTGTCATGTATACTTTCATCCTTTACTAAATTTCCACCACAAACTCATATTTTCCCCAAACAATTATTATTCAAACTGATTTAGATACATTAAAAGAATTATAATGAACTTATAGATTATCAGATAATCCACAAAAGATAAACTATATATATCCCCTCTATATAGAAAAACACAAAAACCAAAATTTTTAGTAAAAGAACAGAGAAACCCCAAAAAAGGATAATACGATATAAAAAGAAATCCTACTCTTAATCCCCAAAAATTTGACAAACAATACACAAAGTTCAGAACACAGACATTAAATAATCTATTATCCTTAAAATTATCCAATGTATCCAAAACTATGATTTTAACCCAAAACTCAGAAGGATTTAATCACATAGTCTTCCACAGTTAATCTTAACATTTATCTCCAAAAAAATTGTTCACTCTAAAAGTCTCATATTGATGTGTAATTTACCAAATCACATATTCTCTATGATAGGTTAATCGTTTCCATAAAAAAACCAAATCACCATATGTCCATATATTCTTCCAAAATAAAATTCCACTATGACTCATTAAAATAAAAGATAATAATTACATGAATAAAATTTTCATATATCAAACTTCAAGGTTAAACATACTACAAAAAGTCTTAAAATGTAATATCGTCCTCAAAAGAGCCTTTATACTTTTAAGCTTTTCATAAACTTAAAATCTTCCATTACTCTTGAATCCCTTATATGTTGACTTCTTACTCATTCCAATTTCATCATGATCCATTAACCATTCCTTACCAACTTATTTTGAAATAAATTATTCCTAAAAACTAAATCATGAATCATATTTTCAGATTCAATAATATCAAAACATATGTTTAGAAATAATCCATAACTTTCATTTGTCATTTTCAGTTTCTTTATCATGTATAGGAATGAAATTAGGTATTGGTGAACATATATTTGAACGATCTTGGGGATCATATTCCCTAAACATCTTCATAGGACATCTGTTTGTTTAATGACCATGAACCTTAAATACAAAACATTCAATTAACCCTTAGAAAGAACTTATTTCCCTTTCCAAGAGTCAGCTGGATGCATCCTTTTTCCATGTTATATTCTTTCTTAATGACATTATTTCCCACATCTGTAGCATCTTCGCACCCCTTTAAAGCATTTTCCTAGGTGTTAATTTCCACATCCATGACACATATGTCTTTGAACATACGTACCATTATGATTATTACATAAACATTTGTAAGGATTTGTTTCTCGCATATACGTTCCCTTATAAAAATCATCATGGTTTAAATAGTCAATCATGACTCCAGATAGTTGGTTGAGAATAACCACAAGAGTTCTTATTGTATCTCCCATTTCATTCGGTTTCCCATTCAAAAAATTGCCATAGTTTTCTTCATATCCACAGTTACTATGGTTCCTGCTAGATCCAAAGATTTAAAAAAAGGTCAGTGTGAGTGTATCAGTAAGATCCTCATATAATATGTTTTGACGTGGGTAAATACTAAGATATAATTATTCATGTTATTTCAAACTCATTAAATTTACCTAAAATAATTATTTCTCTTTATAATATGCTAACCAATTTGGTTATGTCACTTTTTCTTAAATAACACAATTACCTCTAAAGTTATCTAAACTGACCTCTAATTCCAAATATAAGGACCCATCATTAAACATTACTTAATCTTGAGTTAAATCAGGAATTACCATTGAAGATATTTCTAGCTTCAGTTTTGTAGAGAATTAGGCCATAACTATTACATACCATCATGAATATTACATGTAGACACTACTGCTCAGTACCCACTTTTTTCATAAAATAAAAATTATTAAATGGTAACTTTTCAAGTTTCATGTTTTAGAAAACATGAATTTTCCTTGATCCCATCCTTGACCCTATTCATCTTTATGTCTATAATAAACAATTCAAAAACATAGGATGAGCATAAAAATCATAGTAAGGTTTATAAAATAAGGAATTAAAAAATTAGCTCATCAATAAATACAAAACAATGAAACCATACATTTGAATCATAACATACCTTATGAAATCATAAAATTTATAAATAACACATATAAATCATATATCATAAAGGTAACATATGGCATACGAAACACACTTACATTGTTGTTATCATAGCTACATAGGGAGTTACGTTGGAATACCCATCACAATATATTCCATAAATCTCTTCAAGGAAACTACAATGTTTACCTTTGTCATGTTACCCAATGTATTTGAGAGATATATATGGCTTACCCGCCCTATGATTATCAAATAACCATCCATATATGTAAAAAAACTCACAATTACCATATCATATTCATAAGACATAAAACAAGCATAATGGAAATATAACATTTCTACATTGTAATCACAATATAATAAGATAAAGTTAATTTATACTTTCTTAAGATCCATTTTAATGTTAATTATTACTTTTATATCACTTATTACTATGTTATAAACATTATGCAATCATTTAAGTTAATAATGGTCGTTTTTTCTATATTTACTACTTGAGTCAAAAATGAACTTCTTATAATTACAAGTTGTTCATGTGGTCAAAATTCCATTATCTATATAATGATATTCATGATTTAGATATCATATATATCATATATATCAATTAAATGAGTTTATTTAAAATATTACATAAAATTTGGAGATAATAAATGAAATGCACCATTCATGGGGACCATAAGCCGTGCATACGCATGAACACTACTTTTATTTCTATTTCAAATTTAATGGAATGAAAAAATAATGATAAATATATATATTATAATTCTAGTATAATATCATATGATATATGTGTTACATATTTTCACTAACACCATCCTTTATAAGTTCCATGTATGTAATGAACGAACCATATCACTTTGAGGGGGCGGTAGTCCGCACTTCCATAAATGAAATTATCGTATTTACACATATTGGAAAGCATAAATTTATATTTTTAAATAAAAATTATAGAATCATAGGGAGAAAATAAACATAATATATATCATATATAAGTACAATTCCATCATAATGGCCACCATGAGAGCTGGTAGAGGAATATTGAACAATCATCGTTTGGTGAGGTAGTAGTTCACTATCCACAGAAACAATATGTATTTACCCATTACATGGAGGTGTGTATTAGTTTAGTTCGAATAAATCTCATAAAAACTACCTAGTACATTGAATATACTAGTTTTGTTATAAAATAAAGGAATAAAAAGAGTTTATGTGGTTGGAGAAGTAAAATAAAGAAAATAACTTAAGAGAAGATGTTACCTTTAAATCAGTTATCTCCCTTTGGTTTTAACCAAAAGGTTTACATGAATTCGGTTTTGCCTAATGGAAGGCTTATAAAAGGTGGATACTGATGTACGGATATTAATTTTTCAAATGATGGATGATTCAAGGGTCTTGATAAGTGTGAGCAATGGGTTATAAGTGAGGTTTTTATTATAAGGGGGGGATGGGCTCTTTAGGAATGTTTGAAAATATTATTTTATTATATAATAATTTTCAGTTTCTAAAGGTCGAAAACTAATTAACATCTAATATAGAAGGACTCATGTTCTAAATAAAATCATCCAATAAGAATTGGATAGGTTTTTTATATTATTTTAATCTTTATAATATTATTCATTTAAATCGTTAATATATGTGGTAAATACTACATCGTTACTGTTTCATAAATAATTTTATTTTTTAATAATAAAATTTTAAAAAAATACCAACATGTAGTAAATATTTTTATCATTAAAATTAATATTTATAGTCAAAGATATAACTTATATAACACCATGTAAAAATTTATTTACTAAAAGATATATGTTTATGTCATTTTTGTCTTTACATTAAATTAATTAATATAAAGTGTCATTATCACTTCCATGTGGCTCCATTGGTCCCAAAATCGACCCATGGATGATCATGGTCGGAAATATATCAACCAATAGGATTAGTAAACATGTTAGGGTAATTTAATATTATTATAATTATATTTTTTTACCCATATTTTCCAAATTTACCCTTTAACAATGGTAAATAAAATTTTTACTAACGTAAATATCTAAAATGTCTAAAATTAAAAGATACCAATTTATACATTTTTTACCTCCTAATTCCAAATATGTAATCCATTTTTAAAAATTAATAATATAGAATTTGTAGAAATTAATTTAAAAAAATTCCCACTGTCCAATAAAAAATCGTGAATTTATGAAATAATAACTATCAAAAGATTGACACTTGTTTATGTTCAATTTCAAAGTGAAATTACATATAATGACCAAAATTTGATTAAATGGTAAAAATATAATCTAATTACACTTTAAAACAAATTAAAAAGATAATCTAACCATATAAATAAATTATATTAAAAGGAAGTTTTGAATTAAAATACTGTATTTTTCAATATTCATCAAAAATGAATTTTATTTAAAAGATAACAAAATTATACCCAAATTAAATTTTGATGTCCCGATTACAATGAAGAATATAATTTTTTCAAATAGATCATATAAAAGTGACTAAAACATGATTTAATGATGGTTCACCATCAAAAGGTGGTAAATCGCCCTTTTAATGAATATTAGTGTATTTCTACTTAAAATCAGATTCATTTTTATTTTAAGCCTCTAAAATTTATTGGATTAATGTAAAAAAATTAAGAAACGCATTTAATTATAATATGGTTATTTTTGTTTATTCATTCTAGTACAATGGTTATGTGTTAACTACCATTTAAAAAACTAATTTTATATTAATATTTTTCAGTGTTTCTCAAGGTTTTCTGGAACTTATGCTTTCAATGAAACCTATTGTGTATCAGGAATTCCATTGAATATTGCATTCTATTTAAGGTAAAATTAATATTTAATTCACAAATTTTAATAAATATAAAAAAGTTATATTTTTTATTTACCTGGGATGTTACATACTTCTCCCCTTTTGAAAACTGTGACCACACTATATTAAAATTGGGCATGGGAACTTCATTGAATGTTCCACATCAGAAAAAGAGTCAATAAAATATCACATTAAAATAATGAAAGAGAAAAACAATGGTCACCCGAGATAGCCCATACTAGGATTCCATGTAGGAGAACATGGATATAGAAGAGAAAAAACCCATCATGATTTGATGGAGAGTGGTAGAAAACATGATTAGTAGAAAGTTAACCACATGAAAATCACAAACATGTGATGGGTCAAACGGTCCTTGGTTACCTGATAGGAAATGATAAAGAAAAATGTTTTTGTTTGAAGGTACATTTATTAAATTTGAGAAAATAATTAATGAGTATAACTAAAAACCTAAGGGAACATACTTACATGTCATGTAGACTTTGATCCTTTAATAAATTTCTTCCACAAACCCATTTTTTCTCCAAACTATTAGTATTAAAACTGAATTGGTCTCATTAAAAGTGATAGAATCAACATCTAGATTATCAGATAATCCAAAAATGATAAACTATATATTTTCCCTATATTTATACATCAACCAAAAACAAAATTTTTAGTATAAGACTAGATAATCTCCATAAAGAATGATAATTTGTAAAAATAAATACTACTCTTATTCCCTAAAATTCAACAAACAGTACACAATGTCTGGTAGAGAACATTAAATAAAAAATGTCCTTATGTTTCTTCAAAGTAGACCAAACTAAGATTGTAACCCAAAACTCAGAAGGATTTAATCACATAGTATTCCCCAATAAATCTTAACATTTATCCCCCAATAGAATCTTCTACTCTTAAAGTCTAATACTCAACTATAATTAACAAAATCAATTATTTTCTCTGATCAGATAATCATTTTTATAAATACACCAAATCACCATATGTCCATAGATTCTTCCAAAATAAAATTCCACCACTACTCATCAAAAGAAAAGATAATTATTCCTTGAATGACATTTTCATATATCAAACTTTAGGGTCAAACATACTATAAAATGTTTTCCAATGTAATATCATCCTCAAAAGAACCATAATACATTTAAGCTTTCATCAACATAAAATATACCATAACAATTGAACCCCTTATATTTTAACTTCTTACACGTTCAATTTTCTCCAAGATCCACTAACCATTACTTACCAACTTATTCTGAAATACTTCTTTCACAAAAACAATATCATAAATCATATCCTAATATTAAATAATATTAAAACATATGTGATGAAGTAATCCATACCTTTCATTGTTCATTGTTAGTTTCTCCGTCCACAATCGAAATGGAATTAGGTATTGGTAAACATATATTTTTAAGATCCTAGTGACCCCATTCCCAAAACATATTCGTAGGACATGTGTTTTTATAATTACCATGCACACCACATTTAAAACATTCAATTGATAACTCAAAAATAACTTGTTTCCCTTTCCTAGAGTCAGTTGGATGCTTCCTTTTTATATGGAAGTTTCTTGCTTCATAACCTTAATTCCCACATCTAGAGCATCTTTCCATCCCTTTATAAAAAGCATTTTCCGTGGTGTTTCTTTCTATATCCTTAACACATAGCATTTTTAACATAATTACCTTTAGGATTATTACATCAACATTCGTAGTGATTTTTTTCTGGAATATATAATGCATTATAAAAACCACCATGGGTCAGGTGGTAAATAATGACTCCAAATAGTTGGTTGAGAATAACCTCCAGGGTTCTCATTGAAGCTCCCATTTCGTTCAGTTGCTCATTTAGAAAACTACCACAGTTCTCTGCACCTCCACTATTACATTGGTTCCTGTTATATCCAGCCATCTAAAAAATTGTTAGTGTGAGTATATTAGTAATATCATCATATAAAATCTTATGATGTGGGTAAATACTCAGATAGAATTATTCATGTAATTTTTAACTCATTCAATTTATCTAAAATTTCAATGGATATTTATAATATGCTAACAATTATGGTTATTTCACTAATTCTTAAATAACATCCTAACCTTTAAATTTATCTGAACCAACCTCTGATCCCATCTATAAGGACCTATCCTGAATTATTACTTAATCTTGAGTTCAATCAAGAATTCAAATTGAGGTTCTTTTCAGGTTTAGAGTTTTAGAGAATTAAGCCATAACTATTACATACTGAAGTTAATATTACTTGTAGACACTACTACTCAGTACCCATTTTTTATAAAATAAAAAAACTTATAAGGTCACAGGTATACTTCAATTTTTTATACATCAAGACTTTTCCATGATCCCATCCTTGACCCTTTTCATCATTAAGTCCTATAGAAAAAATTTAAAAACATGGGATGAGCATAAAAAGATCATTAAGGGTAATAAAAGATGGAATGAAAACATTATCCCATCAATAAATACAAAACAATGAAACCATACTTTTCAATCATAACCTACATTTGGAAATCCAATGATATATGAATAACACATAGAAATCTTAAATCATATCGGTAACTTGTGGAATTCAAAACATACTTACATTGTAGATATCACAACTACATAGGTAGAAATATTGGAATACCCATCACAGTATATTCCCTAAATCTATTTGGAGAAACATTAATGTTTACCTGTATCATGTATCCCAATTCATTAGAGAGCTATCTACGGCTCAACCACCCTAGGTATATCATAGAACCAACTATATCTGTAAATAATTCCCATTAACCATAACCTATTCATAACATAGAAAACATGAAAAATTGAAAGATAACATTTCCACATTGCAATCACAATATATCATTTCAATATATTGACATAATCAATGCTTTATCAAACTATTTTAAAAACCATTTAATACATTTAATAAATATATATTTGAATCAAAGTGTCATATACCATATTGATGCTTTTAACGGAATTATAATTTTAAAAACATTAATTTCCATAAAAATTAATCCTTAAAACCATTCTGAAATCATGGGCATTAATGAGAATTATTTAGAAGATAAAATCATTAAAATGATATTTCAATTTAGGCCTGGCTAACAAAATGAGAGATTCCTGAAAAGAAATAATTGAGGAATAAAATTTAATAAAAAAATTATAATAACATTAGAATAAAGGTATTCATGATATAATATTCCAATGGATAACATATACACCATATAAATGTGAATTGGTGCATAACAACAATGAAGCCTCAATGGAATATAAATTTAGACGAAATACCTTATAAAGACTGTATCCTTAGATTAAGGATAAATCAATGACATAATTATGTGTGAAAAATATAAATACACTCAATAATATTTGATATTCAGTGTAAATAAACATGAGAAAATTGACACATATTTTTTAAAAAAAACAAGACTAATGACTTGTATGCTTAACTCGATTAATGTAAATTGAGATAAAATTAATATTATCAAGTTCCTATCGATGACATGAGAATTTATCAATATATTTATTATGTGTATAAAAAGTAAATCAACACAAATGGGATTGGAAATTAAAACATAAATAAATAAATAGTGATTCCACAGATAATCATAGCATGACATAATTAGGAATTAGAAGATTAACCCAAGGATTGGAAATTTGGTAAAAAAGTTCCCTTATTGATTTGGTAACATAAAAAACAATCAACACATGAATGAAGTATCATAAAATGAAGATGTAGATAACCAAAAAATAATGTATATTATAAAAATAATACAATCATGGTCAGTATATAAACCACACAAAAAGAAATAGGGGAATACATAACATGAATCTCATGGGAATAAAAAGTGAGATGAAAACCTCTTACCACATTGTAATCAATCGAGTCATATGAAAAAAAGTTAATAACTAAAAAATGAATAACATAATACCATGAATATGAATATAATAATGATTATTTGTATCAAATGGTGGTACACAATACACCACATGCAATAAATAAGTGGCGTACAATGGAAATCTCATAGAATTAAAAGTGAGATAAGAAACCCCTTACCTTGTGTCCGACTTGACCCGTTTGTTATTTAATATCATGACTAATATGATAATGTTAATTAATATATGATTAAGAACCTTTTGAAATTTTATTTTTCCTTTTATATCACTTATTACCATGTTATTAACATTTTTCAATCATTTATGTTAATAATGATCATTTTCTTGATATTCAGCACTTGAGTCAATAATGAACTTCTAATAATTACAAGTTGTTCATGTGGTCAAAATTATATTATATCTAGAATTATATTCATAATTTAGATATAATATATATCATATATAACATGTATATGTATGTATTTATAATATTACATAACATTTTTAGATATGAAATGAAATGCACCGTTCATGGAGACGGTAAGTTGTACGTATGAATGAACGCTACATTCATTTATATTTAAAATTTAATGGAATAAAAACATAATGATAAAAATGTATATTATAATTTAGGAATAATATTATATGATATATATGTTACATAATTTCTTTATGAAATCTTTTATACATTCCAAGTATGTCTTGAACGAATCATATTTCATTGAGGGGGTGGTAGTCCGCACTTACTCAAATTAAATTATCATATTTACACATATTTGAACGACAAAAGGAATATTTTTAAATAAAAATCAAAAAATCATAAAGAAAAAATAAAAATAATATATATAATATATAAATATATCACCATCATAATTGCCACCATGTGTGGTGGTATGAGAATATTGAACAATCATCATTTCGTGAGGCAGTATTTTGTTGTCCATAGAAACAATATATTATTTACCCATTACATGGAGGTGTGTGTAAGGGAATTTAAAATCATTCGATAAAACCAACCTAGTATATTTATTATTCTGGTTTTCTTATAACAAAAATTAATAAAAATAGTATAGGGGGTCGGAGAAGTAAAATAAAACAACATAACATAAGAGAAGACGTTACCTTTAAATCAGGATTCTCTCTTTGATTTGAACCAAATGGTTTACTTGAATTGCCTTTTGTAAAGAGTAATGGTTCTAGGAGGATTAAGGGGATGTATGAAGATTAAAAGGTATGATTTTGGATGATCCAAGGGGCTTTGGAAGTGTGAGGAATGGGTTATAAGTGAGGGATTTTTATAAGGGGGGAGGAGGGGCTCTTAAAGAATGTTTGAAAATATTATTTTATTATATTATTATTTTCCATTTATAATGGTCCTAACCTCATTAAATTATATGATAGGATAACTAATGTTTAATTTAAAATCATCCGATAAGAATTTAACAGGTTTTGGATATTATGTAAATCATTATACTATTATTTATTTATATCATTCATTAATGAGGTAATACTACATCATTATTGTGTCATAAATAATTTTATTATTTAATGTTTATTTTTAAAAAAAAATACCATCATGTATTAAATAATTTTATATTTTAAATCAATATCTATTGTTTAAGACATAACTTATATAACACTAATTAAAAATTGATTTACTAAAAGATATATGTTTATGTCCTTTTTTTCATTACTTTTAATTAATTAATATAATGTGTCATTATCACTCTCAAGTGGCTCCATGGGGTCCCAAAATCAAAACAAGTATGAAAATGGTGGGAAATGTATAAACTAGTTGGATTATGACAAATTTTATGGTTATTTATTATTATTTTAATAAAAAAATTTAACCCTATTTACCAAATATACACTTTAACCATGTTAAATAAATTTTTTACTGATGTAAATATCTATGATCAATAAAAATAAAACTTACCTATTTACATAATTTTTAACACTTGATTCCAAATATGGAATCCAATTTTCCAACTTCAAAATACATAAGTGGAATAAATAAATTTAAAAATAATTCCCGCTGTCAATGGAAATAAACGTCTTTTAAAAAAATAACAACCATAAAAAGATTGACACTTGTTTATGTCCAATTTCAAATTGAAATTACATACAATAACAAACATTGCATTAAATGGAAAAAATATATATAATTATTTTTAAACCCAATTATAAAATAAAATTTAATCGTATAAATAAATTAGATTAAAAGGCAGTTTTGAATTAAAATACAGTATTTTCACATTTCATTAAGAAAATGTATTTTATCAGAAAAATATCAAAAATATATCCAAAGTAAATTTCTTAATGTCCCAATTCTAATAAAGAATATTATTTTGTAAAATAGAACATAAAAAAGTTATCAAACCTATATTTAAAGAGGGTTCTCCATCGGAAGGCGGTAAATCAGCATTTTAATGAATATTAGAGTATTTATGCTTAAAATCAGATTATTTCTTATTTTAAGCCTATAATATTTATAGGGTAATTGTAAAAAAAATTATCAAACATATTCAATAATAATATGGTTATTATTTTTCATTATCTCCAATACAACGGCCATGTGTTAACTACAATTTAAAATAGTAATATTATATTAATATTATTTAGTATAACTCACTATTTTGTGCAACATTAGTTTTCAGTGAAACCTGTTTCATATCAGGAATTCCATCGAACATAAAATCCCATTTAATGTAAAATTAATATTTAATTCAAAAAATTTTAAAAAAAAATTTATTCTTTATTTACCTGGGATATTACATTACAAGTTAGATAAATCGATTTAAAAACTAAGGGGAATGCTACATGGATGTGTTCTTGATTTTAAATGTTTAGGGGTAAATAACCTACTCATGGATGTTTTTTCTAGTAATAATATCTATCATTCATTTATTTTCATGTTTTTATTTAAATCATTGTATTTTTTAATTGTAGATAATCATATTGATGTATTGAGTTCATAATATAAGTTATTAATATATTATATTTTGTATAGAGATTAACTCAGATGGTTCTGGTGATTTATTAGTTGATGTAGTCTACCAAAAATAATCAAAATACATATTATAGTTAAAATATGAGGCCTTTATTTTTTATTTTATTGAAAATGTGTTCATATGGTTTTCTTAATTACCCGGGAAATAATGAATTCATTAAAAAAATATGTAATTTCATCAAATTATTTTACCTTTGAATGTGTAAGGGGATATAAAAATGGTAGTGTATTAGATTAATAATACACAGTATATTGATTATGTTCCAAAAGTCTTTATGTGTCACAGCTTCTTCAATATATTCAAAATGGCTCTTATGTAACTGATAAGGTTGATTTAGATTTTGAATATGTAATTAAATTTGTGGGTTGGTCATTACATACTCATAAGCATTGATAGATTGTCTTGTGAGGGTGTATTTATCCTTCATTTCATTCCATAATGACTCATACATTCTTGTTGTATTATATGTGTGAATGTGAATAACATATGGATGAAAAATAAATCAATTTATTTTTATTTCTTGTTTTTATGATTGAATTATTTTTTTTATTCTTATAAGACTGTAATTTACACTTTTATTATGATAAATTGGTCCTTGAGTGATATTGAGAGTCTCTTTTAGTGATATCATGTGTGGTAATTAGTTTCATGTTTGAAAAAAATTTCATCCTAGTATTGTTATGATTCACTAGGAATGGAATCATTTGTATGGTATTAAAAATAAATGAACTGAATTTTATAGGCCTACACATAGTGTTTTCTTTGTTTTAGATGTGTCAAGAGTGAGTTTGAAGGTGATACATAGGTGAAGAATTATCTTCCCATTAAAGGTATATATTGTTCAATTTGAAAAAATCTATCCAATTTTAGATGACATGGTATTACTACATGAATGGTGAAAATGTCTTTTTGAGGGGTCTATGAAATATAGTTTTGAGACACACTTTTAGGTAGAGATTATATAGTGGTTAATTATCAAAACCGTTAATGTGACCATTTCGAAAGAGCATTATTCCTTCAGAATCATTATAGAATTATTATAATAATCAATGAAGGTATAATTTTATTATTATTATTTTGGAATAAATTTGAAACACCCAAAAAAATTAATTCATAATAACAATAATCTCTACTGGTTTTTTAACTCACAATACTGAGTTATAACAAAATTGAGATGTATTATAGAAATATTATTATTTAAATATGAACATTATAACCTAGTCATTAAATTGGAGTGTATGAATATTAGTCATAAAATTAGGAAATGTATGTAAAAATTTCATAGTCAATACAAATATATGAATTAATTATTTTGAAATATGCATTCCAATTTTAATAATGTTATTTAGTGACACAAAAATACATTTTCTATAAGTATGGTTTATTATTAGGTAAATATTATAATAATTTTATTAAATTTTAAATATTTTGTTTTATAATTTGGACATAAGTTTTATAGTCATCAAACAAAAATTATCTTATGTTGATGTTTTGGGATTTTTTAATATGATTGATTTTTCATTAAGTAGTTATATATTTTTTCTTTTAAATAACATCATTTTTTAATTAAATATCATAAAATAAGAGTAATATTATATTTTTTATTTCATACTAATGTTTCTTATGATTAATTTTTTTGGAACATTCTAATTAATTCCATTTCAAATAGTAATATTCATGATTTATATAGAAGATAATTTTTCTACTTCAAAATTTTTTTCAAAAATTTATATATTGATTGTATTTTGATAATTTATATTAAAATTTAGTTTTAAAATTCTATAAATTTAATCATTAAAATTAAAATCAATATAATGAATTATTATTTTAATTTTATCTCAAAAGATTACTTTTTGTCCTTAAAAATTGTAATCATGATAAATATTTTTAACCTCACAATGAGTAAAACAGAGAAAACATGTTTAAAAGTGTTTGATAATACGTGAAAATAACCCTAAAAATGGATTTAATATATTATATTAGTGGGGTTCTACCACGCACATATAATATTATAATTTATGGTAATTTTTTTGGTTTTCTATGATAATGATTTATACATTATTTTGAGTAATGAATAATACCTGATGTCACTCTCTTTTAATTTTAATAACAAATTATTATATTATGTTAATAAAAACAAGTTATGGTTGGTTATAATTTATTATTTGAAATAAAAATAAAATAAGTTTAATATTTTATTTTATTTTTAAATTTTTAATGATGATATAATTACCATATATGATTAAAAATCACTAACACAATGCTCATGAATGTAGTGGGTAATTTAATATAGTTTTAAAGATGATAAAATAATGTTATTTTGGATGAATTAATCTGTGAAATTAATTTTATGGGTTATTAAAATGCATTATATATGGTAAACATATCTATATTATAAAAAATTATTTTATTCCAAACATTAAATTCAAATTAAATTATTTCCCCAAAAAATGACCCTAATTATATTTTATGTTATATTATAGTTCATTAAATGATTTAAAAATAAAAACAATTACATAGGAATGGGGGGTGGGATATGGTTGAAAATTTATCCCCTAAACCATTTAACCAATTGTTACCTTATAATTATATATATAACTTTTAATGATTGAACAATTTGTTACTAGGTTTAAGGATAAAAAAATATAACATGGGGTCATAGTAATTAAATAATGATTAAAATGACCTTAATAATTTTATAAGTTGTATTCCCTGAGTTTTTTTGATCATAGAACATCTTTCACTTAAAATTAAGACAATTTGAACCCATTTTTCAATGAATTTGACTGTCAAATAATATAATGTTTTAAAAAATTACCAGAGTAACCTTGTCATTCTTTATAAAAGGACACCCATCCTCATTTTTCCATACAAAAATTTGAGGCACATATCTCACCCTAACCCTAATTATTTATATTTTAATATACCCTATATCTGAATTATAGGTTCTGCTCTTCTTAAATTACCAATCAAGGATTTTATAAGAAGGGATTTAATAGAAGTATATCGAAGAAGAGTTAATCATCTTACCAAAAACTCTTTCAAATTATTTATTATTATACGTCCATTGAATATATGGTATTAATAATAAAATAAAATTTTAGAGTCCCAACTATAATAAAATTTTATTATAATAATGTAACAACCATTATACACATTTCCATTCCATAAATGGGAAATGAAATTTTTGCTCATGAGTAAGTGTCATGTACCACCTCCATATAAAGATATGAAAAATTTTACATAAACATTAATAAAGTATAGTAATTATGATTTATTTATGATTTAGATACAATATTTAAGACATAATTATAGTTATCAAATTAAAATATCTAATTCACATTATTTCCCTTCAATGCTTTGAAAACGATAATGTTGGCCATGTGTATATGTGACCTACCCACTCTACGATGTGATGAATTTTTTTTTAATTTTATATTTAAAGATATGTTAGTAAGGATATATTAACTGAAAATATATGATATCTTTTAAATAATAATTATTCTATAATGGTTAACTGTTATTTACTATTTGTTCATTGAGCGAGTGAAATCTGGAAACATCACTCATTCGTACGTACAGAATACCAACTCCCAGATGTGAGGAAATTCATTCTTCATTGTGAAATTATATGAAATGAAATAAAATATTATTTAATGATCAAATATGAGAATTGGAACATGATTTTTTTGGAGACAATGGAGCCATCATCAATGTACAATGACGAGAAATTCTGAGTTGAAACCCGTGTGAAAAAACAATCATCACCAAGAATGATGATTTTAATGAATATATATCAACAAATGATTTTAAGGATGTTATAATTAAATCATTTTTGGTATTATGTCAATTAATATTGTTCTATATTAAATATATTATAAATGTAAATTTATTATATTGGTTTTTTGGACACATAAAAAGTATGATAATATTTTAGGTAAGGGATTTATTTTTGGATATCATTTTAATTAGGAATGATTTTTAATGAATTTATATTGAAGAAAATTATATAATTATGATATGATAAACTGATATCAATTTTATTATCATTTATTTATTTATTTATATTCTATGTATAAGTGGATTAATTATCTATTTGGTACTTAAAATGAACATAATAATATTCTTAATGAAAATATGACCTGATCTCATCATTGGTCAATTAAAATTTAATTATATTTCTTTTATCCTAGAAAATATTTATTTTTTTATCTATACAATTAATTTTTTTAAAAGATAAATTATATAAACTTTTGCTACATTTTCAAATGATTAAAAAATCGTTTGAACAATGAATTTTCTTAACAAGCCATTTATTAACTTTTTCATCAAATTATAAAAGGAATTTTCTATATTATCCTATATGAAATGAAATAGTATTCTCAAAACAATTACCATTACATATTCTAAGAATGTTTTTATTGTTTTCCATGTTTATTTTCAAATAAAATGTTCTCCTTAATCTTATTGAAATACTAAAATTTTAAATATGTGATTTCAAAATATACAAGTGTATTTTACTCATCAAATATTCCAGGTTATATATTAAATTTATTTTCTTGCTATGAGGACATAGATTTATGTTACTTTTATTCCCAAGAGATTTTATTTTATTATATAATCCTAAGTAATTCTCTGGATTGGTTATAGTTTTTATGGTGAGATATTCACCAAACACATATCCATTTCTAGGTGATATGTTAGGCATAAATATTAATTTTTTTTCATAATAAAGAGGAATACGTATACCTTGATTATAACTATGTGGTCTATGAATCTATTATACCCCTCCAATTACTTATCTAAATGAAAAAAACCATCCCTTATATTCCCAATATATCACCGGAGACAAACCTCAATGAGGGAGTATCATAATAAAAGCCAGCCATTTTTATGTATTACTAAAGAAAAAAATATTAAATATTATAAGAGTTAGTACATATATATGCGACCTAAAATTTTAATACAAAGGAGCTATACCTGAAAAAAAAATATAATTAATAGGAAAAAAATCAATTTTATCATATATCACCATGAAAATGAACAAAATCAAGGACATCAACAACCATGAGATTCCAATGAGATATATACACCACATCCCTTTATCTGATTATTGAAAAACCACATCTACAAAAGCATTATGTGAGAGAAGTGTGTGAGAAAAGTTACTAATATTATTTCTCTAAAAATATACAAAAGTATAATACCATAAAAATATCAGTTCAACATTTAAAATAACTCATGTTTACAATGTATTTTTAAAAGGAAAACCCATTTTATAAAACATCCTTTAGTTTTTCATAAAATACCTTCAAATTCATCCACAATTGAATATGATGATTGTATACAAGAAATTAAGTGATCCTAAGAATTAACATTGATGGGTACACCTTTATAAAATAATATCTGAAAACAATAATAAAATATACTATCACGCACAAAACCAAGAATAAATGGTAAAATAAAATATTCAGGACCTATACTATTTGAATATTTTATAGACATATAAATAAATCACTATATTATGAATAAATTTAAGACATTATATATCGGTTCCATCCAATGTCTTTCGATATTATAACCTCTAGTGTTTAAACACACACTAAAGTGACATGTTCGTCTCCTAATTCACCCATGGATCCCAATGTGTAATACATTTCACTACCATTTCAAAACCAATATCATTTTTCATAATAATTTTTGCAATTATTCTTTACCACTTCTATGATTGAAAAAAATAGTATAGAACTTAAAAAAACATAATATAACTTCAAGAACACATCACCTTTTCAAAACCATTATAATGAAAATAGCTTTAATAGAATGTATGTCACAATGAAAATACTACTTAATATCAAATAAATCTATTTGAAATCAATAAATGATGGAACTTGTATGATAAAATTATGTTATTCAAGATTTATAAGCTTTTGATAAAAACACCTACCATAATAATGGTGAGGAGTTACCATGAATCAGTCTCGAAAATCATCAGTTTTCAATTGATAAAATAGGGGATTCATGTCCATTATAAGGATAACATGGGAGCCAATGGTTAAAGATAGACATTTGGAGATAAAAACAGAATAGTTGGAATTATGTTATTTGGATATAGTCTAAAAAATAAAACAACCTAATAGAACTTCAAGGACTATTTCAAAGATCCTTTAAACCTCACATTTTATCCCTTATCTATTCATTAGTCACCCTAAAACAATCAGCTTTAGAAATCACATTCCCTAGACCTAGTCAAATCATTCTATACTAGGTTAAGTCTATAGAAAAACTGTAATACACCTTGTTTTAGAACAATAACACCTAACAATTCGGCTATATATTATCCTAGATACACACCACATGGGTTCCATATTCAATATAACCAAACAAATACCTCCTCTCAGCCACTATGTCGCAACCTCCTACTCTCTGATTCAATGGTCAACAAAGAAAAGTCCTACATATTATCATGGTTACCATTGAACATCTATTAGAAATATTGTATTATCATTGAAAAGTGTTCCTCATGACCCTATGCTAAAACATTATGGACCAATGTCCAGTAATCCTTATCCATGTCATAATCTATATCATACAAGACATAATACCCTATACAATTCTAGATAAAATTCTACAAAAATTAGGTTCATCCACAACACACCTAGAACTCAATATACTAACTCCTAAAAATTAAACAACAACATACCAAATCATGGAAATAATTAAAATTCTCCCCCTTTGTGATCTTTCTACACTTATAAAGTGAATATGAATCTAGGATTGTAAAAAAGTGAATACCAAAACTTCATCACTTATGATTCTCACACTCCCAACCTGTGGTTTTTCTAGGAACACAAACACAATACAAAAACCAAAGGAATCATATAAATATGAAATACGTTATTCTAGAAATCCAAAATCAAGACTATTATTTCAACCATAGTGGTCTTAAAATTATGTTCTACACCCTACCATTCAATTTTACATGGATGGTTCTTGTTGATACCTCTTCAACTATAAGACATGAAAAATGCCTTCAATAAATGTAAAATAAGATAGAAATTTCATACAATATGACAAACTTACTAGAAAATCCATGGTCTCAATGTTGCCAACGAAACATTTTACTAACTCTCCTTATTTTACAATCAATGGTGTCCCAAGAAAGGTGAAATTATAAAAAATAGTAAATGACCTACATTATACTCTAGTGGTCGATGATGATTGTATACATAGGATTTCTAATGATTCTGTGCAGCAAACAATTTCCTCCAAATCAACTAGACATTTTCTATAACCTCTCAAACAAGGATAAACCCAACCCAATATCACTCCCCAAACTCTTCCAAGAACATGGGATATCAATATGTCCACCCATAAAATTATTCAATGTAATACATATTATTCAATGCATGATAACTATTACTGTCAGAATATTCTACCAAAGGAATATACCTTTCCCACGAACCACCAATGTTAAGAACACATGCTTGAGTCATATCATCAAGAATCTAAATAGATATCTATATATTATCATCCATCTATGTATGATGTGTCATGATCATATTCAACTATTAAGGCATCACCTTTTACAAACCTACCAAAAACATGGATGTGAACATTGGCTCCTTATTAGAAACAATCCCAACTAGAACACCATGAAGGCTCATAATCACTCTAACATACTCGTTCATGAGATGTTTTATTTTTTCATCTCCTTGATAAGGAATAAATGAGTTGATATCATAATTCAATAAATGATCACCCAACTCAAATCTTTATCCTATAGAATATATGGTTATCCAAGGATGAATTAGATGGAAATATCATCACCCTTTAAAACTATAAATGGAATTGGTTTTATTAAAAATATAGATCATTGGAGTCCCTCTTTAATTCATTAATTAGTAAGGCATTGTGTTATGAAATCTGCAATCAGCCATCTCAACCAAGACACTGATACCCATGTCTAAAATCATGATACATAGTGGTAGTCTAGTAGTGAATGGATCATCAAACCTCTATTTCATTCTCCATCAACTATTACATTTAATATATCAAAATAACTAGCATTCTACAAAAACATATGCAATATTGGGAACCCATGACCACCCACTCAAGGTCTCTCCTATATTTATTATATTACAATGTGGTGGAATTAGATTGATGTTTCATATTATTGTTAAAATCATTCATCCAATGATGAGTTATCATTTACCAATGGTATGAACACCTGTTCACTAGCCACCAAAACCCATGATATCATCACAATTAAAAAAATCATTAGATACCACTCTTCCAAGGATTCATTTATGTCTTCAAATAGTATTTTTTTATTAATGCATCAACGACCACATTACCATTCTTAGGAGTATAAAAATTTCCAAGACCAAAGGCCTAGAGACACTAAAATAAGAATCAATGTTTCTAGATTCAATCCCACTAAGTGAAAATATACATAGTTCTCTTTGGATCAGAATGAACCATAATCCACACTTCTAATAGATAGTTTTTCTACATATTGTGTGAATAATAAATTTATCCCTATCCAAAATTTTGGGTTGGGAATATCATATCATGAGGGAATAATTGCTGAAAGGAATAATCCATGACATTCTTCCCAAGAATCAAGACATCACCCAAACATGAAACTAATGTATCATAGAAAACATCATAACCTAAACCCATTTCAGAAGAATCATAACAGGTGTTAAGGTCAATAATACCTTCAATTCCTAAAACTTTTTTTAAAATTTTGCATTACATTAAAACATTAACCCCTTATGGGTTAATGATATTATATTATATTCAATATTTGGTAATCCCCAAAAAACATCTAATAATAAACATCCAAATACATGTAGCCGTGAATCAAACAAGCACTATTGGGATTCTCCCAAAACATTACAACATAATTCTATTAAGGATCCAATGATATAACCTTATCAGATGTAACATGGTCATCAAAATATAAATCATATATTGAACATTTTTACCTGTAATGATTAATATATACGAAATGTTACTTCGGGGTTGCATAAATGTTATCCAAATTATTATGGTGAACTATATGATCATGGAGTACACAAAAATATAATCCATTTACATAGATACAGAATAGTATAAGAACTGGTGACTGATCCAGATTATCAACCCCACAAATACCATTTTTTTCATGACACCACCCACTAATTCATTCCTAGCATATGAAATGAATTGTATGAAAATATAAATGCCACATCCTCTAGGAATGGTACTAGACATAGGAACTCAGAAGGAATAAATTTAAATTGTAGGCCTTTAACTAATGAAATTGTATTCATGCACACAACCATATCCATGATACTATTCATATGTATAATAAAGGACTATAAAATATTGAGTGTAACTGTGCATGTTATTTTCTATATGAAATAAATTATAGAATGGTAATAGAATCCAAATCATAATGGGGAAAAATAAATCAATTAATAGAAATGAATTTACAATATAAAATCAACTAGAATAAATAAATTTGATGAGACACTGACTTCTACTATCTATGCTCAACCAAAAATCATGGTCAATGAATCTATGTATCAATAATATATACTGATGTCACCTCCAGTTTTTCATTCATATGTATAAGACATGACATGAATAGAAAAATATAATTAAGCAGTTAATATATATATATACCCAGTAAAACTCCCTGAAAATAGTAAAGGGAGAAATAAAAAGGATCAAAATGAATCAAATAAACCCATAATAAGAGGCATGTAAAACCTAATATATATATATACTCATAAAGAAATCATAATGATATTGAAATATGATCTCCAACTCTATAACCAAGCTAAGAATAATGAGACTTCGTACTTATCCAAAGGTACATCTTTGATTCCTAGAATCATGCATATCCTTCTATGAATTTCATTAAAGGAGGTATGTCCTTGCTACTGTGCTATAGTGTTTTGGGACTAGTCAATTCCATGGATGGCTTGATCACCACTAGAGCTCAATGGTAGGGGAGTGAGACTCTTTAGATAATGTACACGGTCCCTACTATTGTAATAGAGAGTACCAAATATATCGGAATAATGATTATCTGGGACCCATGTCCTTGTCTGATAAGGGATTAACACCCCTTAAATTTCTATGATGATCCAACCCAATCAATACTATTAGTGAAGAATCACATGAAGAAGATCCATTATTGATAATCCTCATATCATATCATATATTAAAAAATAAAGTGTACCATCATCTCCCATATGCAATATTATATAGAAATTTCTATTTACGAGCCAAAATCGGACTCACAATGAAAATGATATGAAAGGTAGATGTTTTTGGGAGAAGTATGTAGTATGCATGTGGGGTAACACTATGTGTGACCTCACCTCATCACTCTGTAATTTTATCCCCTAGAAATGTTTTGGGATTACCTTTCAAACAACATTAATTGAATTGGTGGTGTATGAGATATCATATCTTCCTAAGGACTTCCATTAACATGCCGGCCTATGCCCATTTACATTGGGTGTGTCGATTTTCTTAGCCACCCCCATGACCATGTAAATTTAGAGTACATTTGGAGCTTCCAGAACTGGTTCACGTATATTTTATGATCTATAATAATGTATAATAAAAATAATCACCTAGAACTGTAACCTCTGTAGTTGGGGAAATACACAATGTGTGTTCTTATAGATTACATGTCATGTAGTCAGGTTTCTCATACGAATTAAATAATATAATTCATAAAGATTTAAGATCCACCATATCCACTTAGAATCACTCTATATGAGGACCCCAAATGGGGAAATCATTAAACATCAATATACCACATCTAATGGCTGTAAATCATAAATATAATATCCCATTTGTATCCAACGAACATCCCATCGCCGCTCTATATCCCAAATCCATGGATCCATCAACTAGATCACATATCAAACCTTAACAATTAAAAAGGCAATTAATCCATATGTTTTTCTTGAAACCCCTATGAATCTAGCGTTTGATCATTCTCAAACCCTCTTCCATAATGTCTATAAGTGACAACAATGGACAACGATGAAGACTGCAATGAATTGTGTGGGGAAAATCTGAAGAATGTGGTAATTCAATAGAAAACTATGAGATCAAGGAAAATGGTCATCATATTGGGGTGGAAATGGAAAATAATGGAATAAATATTAAATTTATAATCAGTGTTAAAATCATTTTTCTTTTAATTTTCATGCTATGGAATATAAAATAAGAATTAAATAAAAAATTCATGGAAAATAATCAATAGAAAAGTAAACTAAAAAATAAATTTCCCTAACTGAATTATGGTTTAATTGTTAGTGAAAAGTGAATCCTCTAGAAATTGACAAGAATATATTCTACATTATCTATCTATACCATGGTCCACCTATATCCATTCACCAATCACCACCATTTGGTTTTCCAAATCTAATTAAGAGAACAAATCAACCTCAAAATTTCTCACAATGTTATGTGTATAACCATGAATATTATTTATAAATAGGTATTTATATTTTTGGATTGGGTTTAAGGTCATTTAGTAAAAACATATAAGAAAATAAATTATTTTATTAAATGCACCCTCTAATGGTCACTTCCCATAGATTTTTTGATGCTGACTAACTTTACATCACACATAGTGTAAACTCTATTATATGGAATCAATGGTGGTCAAAAATTTCCCATCAAAGGTCCCAAATAATGGAGAATCCATTTATATCAAAACATTTATTAAACATGATTTAAAATATATTAATATTTGTAATATATTAATTCGGGGGTATTGAGTCATTGAAATCCTATAGAGGCTAAGATAAAAAAGCAATGTATGTACATAGAAATATTCAAAAGAAGAATACAATAAAGCCAGAGTCATTAAATTTTCCCCTATTTCAAGGATTCTCGCCTCAATAAGAAAAAATATATAAAAAGGTGGGGGCACTAAACCCAAAGTTGGATGTATCACTCCCAAAATCTCTCATGTGTGCTTACATACTTCCAAAAAACAAAAACCAAGGGAATAGTCCATCCATGTAGGATCCTCTATGTCCGATCCTTGACCCCGACTAGATGCTCTTAGATGGTGACATTATCACTAATATCCATCCCACTATAGTCAATAATGTGCATGGGGTAATTCACATATCTCCTCGTCTGTGACACATGGAAGACATCATACACATAGTGATAGGTTCCCTTCTTGGCCAATCCTCCAGAATCCTCATCGTGGAGAAAATATAAGGAAATCATAGTATCAATAATCAAACAATAAAAGACTAATATGTTGATTTTAATATGATTTCTATCATCCCTAGGCTATACTCATACAATTACATATCACCTGATCCTTATCTTCCATCACCTACAATATATATTCACTAATAGTAGATGTCTCACCAATATTAATCCACCGTAAGGGTGGCTTGAATGGTCTCCATTATAGGGAATAGAAATTTTCCATTCCAATATTAGAGTAAAATCTGCAATCCGAAGAAAACTCTACCAATATCTTTTTTTCTTCCTAACCCTGGATAATGTCCAACACACATGTCATCGACATGTCCCCTAACACCCGTAGATTCTTCTTGAAATTCCCAATTTTTTAGGTGATATGTCATGAAAATATGTAATTAGGCTCCAAAATCCACATGTGTGACTCTCCATGACCATGATATGAACATAAAATAATAGTTAGAGAAATTAATTTATTATTCACCATGATTCCTTGTGATTTCCAAATTGTATAACATCCCCAGTCTCTCAACTAGAATCTACTCTCGAATAATATGAATACGTGTTATTTTTAAAAGAATATAAAAAATAACCAAAATATAATAATGGAATCTCATTGTCCAAGAGTTACATTTCATAAATTACATGGAATTATCATCCCATTTCCATTTATGGATCTGAATAGGCTCTATCAATCATGCTAGATCTGAATGCTCAACAATTACCAACTAACTTGTGATACTCCGAGAGGAAAAAACAGTGGCACTTCACCTCATTCCATCACACTAATACTACCATTCATGATACTTTTAAAACTATTACACACAAATATGTTCAACTAATGGGGATGTCTTAAACTCCAAAATCATTTCCTCTCACAACCTGATAAAAACTACATTATGTCTCTGGAAAAGGGCAATGTGCTCCCCTCCTTCAAAAAATATATTTGTTGTATCTCCCGAGGATATATGGTCATGTACAACCACATGGTCAAACTATCCCAATATTTTATCTCTCATATTATAATGGGGAGGATGATTAACAACAATAAACTGATGAAACATTATACCCCTCTTTTCTGCTTTGGTTAGCTGAAATAAAGACAACTCCTCAGACACCTCCACCACCAAGAGAAAATGGGACTTCCTTGTAAGGGAATTTATTACTATATTTATCTTCCCCAGAATATAGAATATCTCAAAGTTCTAGTCCTATAGTAACATCAAATAATTACTCCTTCTCATGTTATGATATCTCTAATAGAATAATTTCTTAATATACTGGTTGTCTTGGTATAAAAAATCACTCACCATAATGATAGTGTATTGATATCTTTAGAGAAAAGACTATCACTAGAAACTCTATGTCATGTGTTTCATAGTTCTACCCATTAGATAGCAACTTCCATGGAATATATGTGATCATTTCCTACCTCTACATAAACACACAATGAACCTAGATATAGTGGAATTTGTAGAACACACTATACTACACACACACACCATCATAGTCTAATCAAGGGTGAACATGTCAACCACAACCTCAACTACTCAATAGATCTATATAACTACGCATTCTAGGAAAACTATAACTATTATGAACTATATTAGTGTATGGTGGTACCAACTTGGAAAATCCTTCTACAAACTAGATGTTGTACCTCTCCAAGACTAGATGGATCTGTACATTTGGCATCGTCTTAGGTGGATCCCAACAAATCACTCCATAAATCATCATTGACTCCAAATATAAACCATTATATGTGATGAAATTCCCTATAAATAACTAATTATTGATATAAAACTAGCATTTAATGTGATTACCATAAATCTGGTGCTCCGAAAATAATTATAAGACCATATTCATATCTTATGAATGTCAGATGTGGACTATGTGAGTATGTAATTAGTGAAAAAATATATGAATCAGTCAAAATATTACTAGAATAAAAATTGTGTAAGATATATATATATATAGAAATGGAGTATATATCAAAAAAAATACATCAACAGGAACATATAGATTCTATATCAACATAATAATAAAATAAACAAAATACCATCATCATGAACACTCACATAGTGGTAGATGGAACCAAGAATTTTCATTTAGAAAAAAATTATGCCACTATAATATTTAAAGAAGTCATCTATTATCAAAATTGGAACATGTTCATTATTTTAACTAGATTTAGGAGAAAATAATTGACACAAACCTTCAAGATCTCATCATTCCTATAACAAAACATAATTTGATCTACCTAGGGGGACACACAGAGTCTGATAAAACACTTCTCCCCATGATTGTACAATAGTAGTCTCATATCCTAGATATTAATAGGGGCCATCAAATAAGCTGTTGAAGATAACAGTGTGGTCTCATTGAAAAGATGGTGTAGAATTCTATCTCCCACCTGATTGTTTGTCTTATATCATCTTTAAGAAGTAAATACATATAATCCTGCAATACTGAAGGAAGTCAAATTCTAGAAGATCGTGTTACACCATGCGATAAACATTTCAACTGATGGGTGATGGGTTGAAATCATATTTCTCCCAAAGTCCTAATTTCTATTCTATGAGATATATCTTATATTTAATGGGGAACCATGTCTCATATGATTAAGTAATCTAACACATCTATGATGATAATAAATCTGGTCCCCCAAAAATGGGCTACCAGTCCATACCAAAGTTTTCATCCAAAGGATTCATTATATTTACCAATAATTATAATGAGAAACACTATCCACCATGTGAAATATCACACTATAGCAGATATGTGTTATAAAAAAAATCCCAATAATAACCTCTAGAAAAATATGGCAGGATGCACTATTAGTTAAGAGCTATATCTATCGTACAAGAGATATGTAAATGAAGTAGTGACTATTCAGTATTTCAATAAGTACAAGGAAAAGAGTATAAAAGATTAATATCCTCCCGCTAATCATTTCATTATATTCCAAAATAAATCCTTCTATATCCTATAGCTACCAGTGCCCGAAACTACTAGTTATATGAGAATAGACTACACCATCAGGTGTTGGTAGTGGGGGAATCATATTATTTCACACTCCACCGAAAAATTTTCTATATAGAGCTCTACATACTCTTTTTTATCACCACCTCCCTAGGAAATTTCTGAGCCACACCCAAGATATCCGTGATCATGATGCTAAATCTATCCTAGTGGGCAGTCTATAGTTTTCCTAACCACCATGGAATGCCACATCAAGAAATCATGAACCATATCTCTTTCCATGTAGTAATCATTGCATCAGACCTTTAATATCTTACTTGATACTATATTTAGTCCCTGACTAGTAGATCCATGTCTCTATGTCTATGTATGAGAATTTTTCCCTGAACGATACCCTGATGATTATAATCTTCTAGCTATTGTGGAAAACATATCTCCATGATGTCTACTTCAGTCACAAACCTCCCTACATCACTCAGTTTGGAATCTATATATCACCAGATACCTCTCTTGAGGTCTATAATAGTTAGGAAGTCATAAGGATACTATGTTGTCATGGTTTTCTCTATAGATAACCTATGAAAAAATTTGGAACTAGAAAAATCCATCTTGTACAGTATTAAAGGAGTAACATGTGTGGTCAGTAAACCTCACAAAATTCTCAAAGATTGTCATATCACACTACAGTATATTAGGTAGCACCATAATATTCGTGGATCATGATGATGAATGAAAATTCTCATTAGAAAATATCATATAGAATTATTAAAATTATTGGGTCACCTGGTCATGTGTCTTGGTAATCAGACTCCCCAACCATACCACTAATTCATGAATAAAAATTACCATGATACCAAACATAAGATTGATCAGTGTATGGAAATGAATGAGGACAAGGACTAATTACTCAAGGATGTCCTTTAATTCCTAATTATCATGCTCACAATTGAGCCTTAGTGATATCTATAATTTTATCTCTCATAGAACATTATTCCTACTAAAATTTTTATTTTATCCTACTAGTACTATCTGATACTCGTAAAGTGGTGGTACTACAATATGCACTCTTAATGGAAACACATAATGATAATTTCATTGAATTGACGCCTCTCCACTAAAATTATTTTCATTATGATCATATATTAGCATCTGAGATAGATATCATCAGAGAGTAATATAGGATGATATAAATATGTACAATGATTAGATGAGAATATATACATTTATATATGGAGATGAATCAATATTGATGTTTATGTCAAAAAATATAATACTATACAATGCATGTACCCTTTGTTCCCTATAACGTATGTCTCAACACACCAAGTTGAAAAATATGTAGTTACAGTCTTTGTGTTTGTATACATCATCTAATGAACAAAAAATGGGGTCATTTTCATAAAGGATGTGATCAAGACACTCTTACTACAGTTCTTCATGCTCCCAAATCAATTCTCAACATGGGACCTCCCCTAAGTCATATATGATGATAAAATACTCTTATACCACTCTATCATGTCATAACCCAATGGGGCCCACTTTGACAATGAAAGATCAAATGTGAAAAAACTAATCCCACCTTAAATAGGATAGGGGATACTGAATAGCATCAAGAAGGAATAAAAAATTATAGTTAATAACCTAATGTACCTATACACATATACACGTCCATCTCCATGAAAATTTGATGAATAATAATAAAATACTACATCATATTGAGTATAGAAATACACAAAATAGTATCTAGGGAATACCTAATTGCAAAACTCTATAAAACAAAGTGTAATAGAGAAAAACATGACCAACTAGAAATGATGTCCCAAACTAAAAATGATTGTTAAAAGGAATGATAAAGTGATCCTGAATCCTAACATCATAGTGTGACCACCAAACACAGCCAGTGTACCAAAGCATCACTAAGATAAACTAATTTCATCATCGATCTCACTGTCATCTACACAATATATGAAATGTGAAATAATGTCCTGTTAGGGGTGAGCATTTAAATTACATGTATGATTCCCCTAAAACCAAAAAAGGAGAAATATAAATTTAAAATAGTGATAAAAGCATCCTATAATAAGAGTGAAATAATACTCAAGACATATATATACTCACAAATAAACATAAATGAGAGAGAAAGTGGATATATATCTCCACAACCAATCCATGAATGATGAGTCTCCCTACAGCTGCAATAGTCTATCTTTAATGGCTAACATCATGCATAACCTCAAAAAAATCCTAAGAGATGGGCTTTATTGTCAATTTTATATTTTTGATAAATGGAGCACTCACTTCCAAAGAGGACCCTATCACCATTGAAGCTCAAATATTGGGGAGAAACACTCTATAGAGGGAGGATAATTGTCTATATATTCTCTATATGAGTATTTGACAATCTTGAGTAAAGAGTATGGGGGACCACACACTAATGTGATAATGGAGTATTGATGGTTGTATCTCTCTGATGATTCTACCTAATCACTTACTTTAGTCATGAATATCTTGAAGAGTATACTTTTTCAAAATATATCACGTCATATCTCATATTAAATAACTAAGGAAACCATTTCATCCTATATGAGAAAATACTCAAGATAAGATAATCATGTTCCAAAATCATTGTTTTATAGAAAAAGAAAAAGAAGGTGACAATTTCTAGGAGAAGTGCATAGTGTACATGGAGACACATAGCATGTGGACTCACCTCCTCACTATGTAATGTTCTCCCCAAGATATATCTTATGGGTCCATTTAATACTAAACAGAATGTACAGTGGCACATGGAATGTTTTTGTCACCTGGGTCGTTCAAATGTCCTCCCAACCCATTCCAATATACAATAGATATACTCATGTAAATTGGTTGTGTTTTTTTGAATAGTCATTCCTATTCCCAATTACTACATGAGTACTCTTCGATACACTAACGTAGGACTACATATCATGTAATGTTGATAAATAGTGTGTGATCTTTATCTTCAACTGAACCCCTATAGGTCATAGTTGGGTGACTACCCAATAAGTTTTATTTCAGAGTACACACAATGTAGTAATTTTTATCAAATGTATTAAAACATGGACCTCCTTAAGAATATAGATACACTATATCCACCACAAGTATCACCATTTTACTACATAAAATTGAATTTTCCATTTTTTATATCGATATTCATCATCCAGTGGCTTAAAATCTAAAATATGATAACATGTGTGATGTTGTAGTGCCTCTTGTTAGTTACACAGATCCCAAGTCCATGGGGACATCATCCAAATAACGAATCAAAACATAAAAAATCATAAAAAAATTATTTATTTAATTCAAAAAACCCACATGAGTCCAGGAGTTCAATCATGATCAACCCCACACTAGTAATTTCAAATAGTGACCTAATGTGAAAATTGTTAATAATATTTAGAATGATTGATGGAAAACATAACAACCAGGTATGTCCATCATTTACCTATGTGATCGTAGAGAATTATCGTATTATGTGGAAATAAAGGGTAAATCATGGATAAAAAAATAATATTGATAATAAATATTCATTAACATTTAATATATTTCTAAACATTCTTGGGATAAAAGATAAATTATTTAGACAATCAAATATTCATGAATAATAATAAACATGCCTGTAAAATATAAAATAACAAGAAATACTAAGATAATGGATCTATAATAATGGAATAATGTGTCATATATTAATGGATAAGATGATATAATGCATTCTCCATTTATACCAGGGCCCACCTCGACCTGTTTACAGATTTATGCCCTGAGGTTTTCCAACACTAGTAATGAATGCTCCAGCCACTCTGAAATACTCCTAAGGATATGTATCTACTGTAGGAGATTTAGCATAACAGTTTATTTATAATGGAGTATTTGTATTTATTTTATTTCATAATAATAAAAAATAAGTTATTTATTTTATTAAATCCACCCATTAAGAGTTTCATCTTACAAAACATACATTGTCGGCCAACATTATGACATCCCTAGGGTAAACACTACATTCTGTAATCAACCATGGTATTAGATTTTCCATAAGAGGTCCCATGTAAGTGGAATATATATATATATATATATAGATCACATTTATGTATATAAATGATTTAAAATATGTTAATATTTTTAATATATAAATATTGGGCTCTTGAGATACCCAAAAATTTTATTAACACTAAGGAAAAATCTAGATATATATAAACAAATATTAAAATAACCAGTCTATCAAAACTATAGTTGTTTCATCATGAGTTTTAGTGATACTTAATGTAATAACTAGAAACATGAAATTTAAATACTAGATCATAATCAGTATCTTAGGTATATTGTCTTTCCAAACAGTGAACTAGTGGTACCAATATTGTTGGATAATTATTAAAAACCAATGAGGCTCAATGAATTTATCAAAGAGATAATTAATTCATCTTATGTGATAATATTTCTTAACAACTGCATGATTTATCATTTAATAATAGATGACAAGTATATTTTTTTCATTTTAATTCTTTGAAAACAGAATCGAAAATGCCCAATGTTACTTGAAAAGGAGAATAAATTTCTTATCCTCAAGGTTTTCATAATATACATTATACTCCACCACCAATGTAGGTATGATGAGATAAGATAAAATATAAATGTGAATAATATTAGGGAGAAGTTATATATAAAAATAAAACTCTATATATGGTGGAAACCCAAAAATATTGTTAAGAAAAATCATGGGGTACATACTCACCACTGTAGGAAGTAGACTACTGAAGAGAGAGTCAAACAAATCACAGAACATCTTCAAAAATTGGCTTGAGATCACCCTAGAATAAGGAAAAATATGCCTTTTATCTCCAGGATCTATAATCATTCTCACCCTAAAATATATGAGTTAATCCATTAGGAAGTTAATACTGAACTCAATTATGATAAAAGATTATCTAGGCCTTTACAAAAATCATCAAATCGATTAAAATAATTACGATGAATATATCATGATCGTGAAATATGACATATGCCAAACCACCTTGAAATTGATTATCATCAACCAAAACATAGGACACCTAACACCATTCTCATACCTCTTTCTCAAATGTTTGGATATATCCAATGAAAAAAATATATTCTTTGATTGTGTTCCTAACATGTCAACTATGTTTTACTTTATTAAACAATGGGAAACACATGGTTTGAAAAATTCTAACACTATAGATTATTAAATGTATACCATAACTCTAATATTAGATAGACCTACTTCATATTACTTGGGTACACACTCCACTCTATAAAGATGTTTTATATTAGCTCCCCCATGATCCCTAGTAGCCAAATAAACATCCCCCTCAGCCCGCGGATAAGACCCACCACCCTTGGAAGGATTAGAAAAAACTAACTTTCCTGAGATTAAAGTGGATCAAATTTTACTACCATGGGAAATTCACCTATAAAAACACATGAGATGAATATATTATCCAAATAATTTACTATATTTGGGTTCTTCCATACAATTAGTCTTGGAATGACATGACCTACCACACTAATGGAAAATAATATTTGGTTTTCCTGATGAATTCCATAAAACCGGCCCCAACGAAAACTGGGTACCATTGAATTTATGTTCCTGGATGGAAGACACAAAATGGATAATAGATATAATAACCAAATCTCCACCAAAATATGTTCTCCTAGCCAAATATACCTCAAACATGCCCTCATTATTAACCACCTATACCAAATCTGGAAGGTATAAGATAATAATCCTCAAATGAATATCATCCCTCAATCCCATTTCAAACCTCCCATATTTATGGTAGTCATAAGTAAAAATATTTGGTTTTTGGTGAATGAACTCATTGAAATTGGTGGAATAATCCAAAATTTTAGGCTCCCCCTGCTCCATGTTATGAAATTCAACAGTATTAACTGCATGAAATGTATCAACATAAAACTATTGATTGAGGATTTTATTGAATGTGGGATGTGTGATATCTTCCCTAAATGTACCAGCATAATACTATTGATTGAGGATTTTATTGAATGTGGTATATATGATGACCTCATGAAATTTGGAAGAAAAAATACATTCCCATTATCTTCTCTATGGTATCAAAAATCATGTAGGTTTCAAAACGCACAGTCTAGTTCTAATGAGTTTCTATGTAATGAAATATCCTTTTAATCCACTAAAGCTACTCCATAGTTTCCTAGGGTTCTTTTTCACTAAAACTTATGAGTGTATTATTCTTTTTAAAATCATATCCATTATTCAGCACTCATCCCTAGTGTCCATTACCCACATCACTTAGAGAATGAATATTACATTTTATAACTTCCACTAAAGAAGGGTCCACTAGAGGATTCACCTTTTGAAAAAGTAATGCATCTCCATTATTTTGGTTTCTAAGATCCCTTAAATGATGAATCATCTAATAAACAAAAGCAAATAACCCACCATATTTAGTGAAAATTCAAAATCTATAATACAAAATTTTATAATCCATATAAGTAAATTTATACATTTAATGAATTTATGAATTATATGAAAAAAACACAATGAAAAGGATTTGTTAATTTAAATAAACCACATATCTATTTTATTAAAATAAAATAAAACACAATTCCTAATTATTATAAATAATTTAAAACTACCCATGGTTACTTTAGTTCAAAAACAAAAGTGATCATTCCATAAACCATTCAACACATACGACATGAATTGTAACCGTCTTAAATTGTAACACCCCGACCCCTCTAGACTAAAGCCAGTGCATTACTTGTTACATTTGCGTGGTTATAAAGAATGAAAATACCAATGTAATGATCAGTTTATTAGTATTTAAGAAACTAGACACATATATTCATATCAAATTACAATGTAAATGTTAAAAAAACAATAAAAACACATAATAATAAACAAAAACCATAGGATCTCAATAAATATTATTCTATTCATAACCTAAAGAAGGTAAAAAAATGAAAGGGGTGATATCAAATACTCAGTAATGGTTAAAAATAGAGGAATCATGAATCTATAATAAGTGAATCATAAAACAATTTACATTATCAATATGGCATGGTGTATAAATGGAAAACACATGCCATTAATAAATTGAATATGAAAATGCATACATAGATTTTATCATAGTGAAAACATCATGGATATTAATAACTGAATATTAATAAAGAGATATTATTATTAATTGTACCTCATTTATCTAGCACACGATACCACTATAATGTCAAAATAGATTATGTCTGTGGGTGAAATCCCATTTGATTTTTGGAAACAAACTCGAAGGGTTTTTCGGAATCTAATAAGTCTTATAAGACCTATCGATACATCGAGGGAATATAGATGGCCCCACATGCTGGTAGAAGTCCCAAACAAACTTTATAAATTGATTTAATAAAATTAAAATATGCCTTATCTATATTAATATAGAGTATATGATACATATTCATCAATATTTCCATAGTTAAAACAACATTACAAATAAACACCGCATGTAAAAGGGAATATGTCTTAAGAAAATACAAATTTCCATGAAACCGTAATATGGAAATATAATATATTTAAAATTGAAAATGAAGAAAAGATCTAAATTTTTTAGTAGGTACACCACATAATAAAAATTAGGATCACAATATCAAGAAGGTCACAATGAAATAAAAATTGAGACAAATACCCAAACCATAATGTAATCAATTGAATCATATGATCAAAAGTCAATAATAACCAAATTTATCACATAATAGTATTAATATAAATATAATTCTGATATTATATATCAAATGGAAGTACACATATACCACATACTAGAAATAAGTGGCGAACAATGGAAATATCACAGAAATGAATGTGAGATGAGAAACCCCTTACCTTAAGCTTGAGTGTATTCAACATTTATTTTAATGATATTATTAATAAAATTTATCTTAAATATTTAATAATTACAGAACCTACTAATCATTTAATGGATTTATTATAACCTTATTTGGTTTATTCATGTATATTTAATGGGTTAAGTGGTTCAATTTTATTATTTTAGAAGCATTTTCATCCGTGGTTTTCATGATCGAGTTACTTGTATTCAAGAATGGATGTCTCTTTAATATGTTGTTAAACATAAGAAAATTGATAATGTATATTATTAATTAATTTATAGAGATTTAAATGATTTATTATAATTTTTTGTTATATATCATGATGATGATTCATTAGTTAAAAGTTAATTACTAACGTTTAGATTAACTTGGCAGTTTTGTTCATGATGAACATGTTTTGTATTATTATTTTATATTATGAGACTGTAAGGATTATAGAACATTGAATATGGTAAAATACATATATTATGATCTGGTTCAGCCATTAAAAATTTTCCAGGGATAGTCATGAATATATTAATATAAATTGAGAGCCCGTCATCCTTGAGTGTGATAAATTAACACATCGTGAACTGTGTTTTCATTTTTTGTATAAGAGGAGGGGGAAAGAGATATGTTGATGAAATATTCTATTATAATAAAAAAATTACAGTATATGTATGTTATTGTAATTATTATATCATTTGGATGAGGTTATATGTGTGAAAAAATATAAAATAAATGATCTCAAAATAGGAGAAAAATTGAGAAATCTCTTAAAAAAATCCAGCAACCTAACGGTGCAACTTCAAAGTCCATAAAATAGTTTGATGAGAGAAAGGGTGTATCTCATCACCCATACATAATATGGGAAATAAGGGTGATATTGAATGACATATCCTAGCATAATCCAATGGAAATTAAAAATAATAATATAAAATGAAAGAAAAGAAAGGAAATAAATAAGTATGTTTACCTAATGATCGCTTCTCCTTGAGATCCTTCTTAAATCTTTTGATTGTGGTTTTTGGTTGGAAAAGTAGCTCTAGGACGTAGGGAAGAGTTATGGGAGGAGTATTGGAATGAATTTATGTAAGGCTCAAGGATTTAGAGGTGTGTGAGTAAGTGGGGAGTGATGGTGGTATTTATAGTGGAGGAGAGAAGGTATTTTTCATTATTTTAATCATTATTATAATATTACTGATCAATAGTATGAATAATCCTAATTCACATTACCAAAAATAGTAAAAATTGAATTTGAGTTCCAAGAAAGTGGTCTCACATTAGATATGATGTCATAAATAGTGTATTTTACTGATAATTTGAATATACGATATTTTACCATATTTCACTATTCAACCAAAATTATAGAATTTCATAAAATTCCATAAAACTATCCCTTCCCATTTTTTGGCTTGTAGAATTTAACAATGAACACCAGCTTTAAAAAAAATTCTAGGTTTTTTTAATTTAATTTTTAAATAAATTCATTCTTAGATAAAAAATTAGCCATTTTAATTCATAAACTGCTATTATATCACATTGAAGAATTATCCAAGATGTTATTATTTTAATGAATTAATAAAATAAAATATTATTATTATCTATTCATTAGGGTCACATTACTATTCATAAGGGTGTGTCAGTATTCATCAAAAACACATGTTGGTTCTATCAGACTCTAAATAACTTACTGGTCATAACCATATATTATTATTTTTTGAAACTCAAAACACAGATGTGAAAATTTTAAGTTTAATGGATAGGTTATAAATTTTTCCTATAATGTTTTGTTTCACAAGTGGCGTAGGGCTTCTATAAATATAAGTTATATAATGAATATAATGTATTTAAAAAAATATACCAAGAAATGTTTTTGGTGTTACATTATTCCCTCCATCAAAGATTTCATCCTAAAAATATTATTTATAAAGCCCCCTAAAAATATCTGGGTGGTTCTTCTTCATAATATCCTCTGGTTCTGATGTAGCTTCTTCCATCTTATGGATCCTCCAAAGAACCATTACTAGACAATGTTTTTTTATTTCACAATACTTGTTCTTCATTATAATGAATCTTGATGGGATCGACACAATAAGACAGATCAAGCTCAAGTTCGATTTCATTATAGGCTAGTACATGTGTTGGTTCTGGCATGTATTACCTTTATATTGATACGTGGAACACGTTTTGATCTTTGGAGAGACTTGTCAACATTTCCAAATGGTAAGCTACAGTTATAATTCGATCTAGAATTTCAAAAGGTCCGATGTACTTGGGACATAATTTACCTTTCTTACTGAATCATATAATACCCTTACATAGATATAACTTTAAGAAAACATTATACCCTTCTCAAAATTCCAAATGATTCCTTTGGTTATTAGTATAGCTATTTTTCCTTCATTGATCTATTTTGATATGGGTTCGGATAATCATCCCATTTTCTATTGTTTCCTCAACATGTTCAAGGCCTTCGAGCTTTCTTTCACCTACATCATCCCCACTAGTTGGTGTATGAAATCTCTTTCCGTATAATGCTTCATATGGTTCCATATAAATACTTGAATGGAATATATTTTTATTGGAAAATTCAACAAGAGGTAAATAATAATCCCACATACCTTTAATTTCATGTGAACAAGACCTCAACATCTCTTTCAATGATTTAATAGTCCATTCTGATTTTTCATCAGTTTGTGGGAGGTAGGTAGTTCTCAATCGAAGATCAGTATCTATGGTATTTTGAATAATTTTCCAGAATTGTGATCTAAAATGGGGATCATGATAAAAAAACAATTGACAAGGGTACAAATTGATGTATTAGAACATCGTTAATATATAGAATTTCTTATCATTCATGTGGTAAATCTTCTCTTATATCAAGGAAATTAGATGATTTTATAAGACAATCTACAATGAACCATATCGAATCATTTTTTCATTGAGTCTCTGGAAGCTCCATGAAAATTTCCATCATAATATCATCCCAATTCCTCATAGTTATAGCATGTGGTATCATGAATCTTCTAGGATGTTGTCTTCCAGTCTTCACATGTTCACTAATAAAAAATCTCGACACATAATCAGCAATCTTCATCTTCATGTTCACCCACCAATAATTTTACATTAGATATCTATACATCATTGTGATACTAGGGTGTATAGAAAAATTAGATCTATGATAATCATCCAATAATTATTTATTTAGATACGGAAAATCGATAAAACAAAGATTTATTTCCAATTTTTAAAATTCCACCTTCATATACAAAGTCAATCAACTGCACATCATTTATAGATCTAATTTTTTTTGGAAGTCCTCATTATCAGCCTGAGAAAATTATATCCTTTCTAATAATGACAGTTTTGACACCATTTGAAAATGTAGTGTTATGTTACCTTCTTTGATAATTCTCATATCCATCTTTACTCTATCCATGAACATAGGATCCCTATAGACTCTCATATTGTTCAGAATTTAGTGGACCTTTCTACTAAAATAATTTGCCACCTTATTTTCCTTCACTATGTGGAAGTGTATTATGTAATCATAATATTTGAGTAGATCAATCCATCTCCTTTGACTCATGTTTAGTTTTTTATATGCTAATATATTTTTAAAAATCTTATGATCCATATATATCCTACATTTTTTACTATAGTTGTAATGTCTCTAAATCTTTAGAGTAATTATTACAACCGCTAAGTCAATATCAAGAGTTTGATAGTTTTGTTCAGTAATTTTTATCTTCCTTGATGCATGATAAATCAATAAATCATTCTCTATAAGGACCCAGCAAAGTCCCTTTATAATGGATTATAGAGGAAATGTGAATTATACTATGCATTTCCACCAGGAGTTCCAATACAAGGAGTGCAGAAAGGCCCGTTGTCATGTACACGGATACCCAGGGTGAATCCTAAAACTCCTTATCAAAGCTTTCACTCTGAGGTACATATGTGACATAGCCACCTCTACCTGTTTGTATTCAGACCTGAATTTATTTTCTAGAAAGATCTACATAATTTATTCCTTAATGGAATTCCATGATTTTCTTGTATGTTAATCTTCAAATGCTACCTTAGGATTTATTCCCCAATTAACATTTTCTTATCAAGTTTTCAAATGTCTACTAAACTATCTCTAATACCAACTGTAACACCCTGAACCCTTTATAAGGTGTCATGTCCACTACTTGTTACATTAGAATGGTAATAAGGAAAGAAAATCCTAAAGGAATGATCAATTTATTAGACTTGAATAAACTAGATACAAAGATCGAACTCAAATTACATTTGAAAGGGTGAACGAAAAAACAATACAAAACAAAATCTAATAAACTAAAACCATGAGAAGTCAATAAATAGTCCCTTATTCATAACATTTTTAAGGTAATTAAATGAAATGGGTGTGATAAAATTATAATTACAGGTCAAAAATAGTAGAATAATTAATCAATACTAACTTAATCATAATCAATTTTACATAATCTATATGGAATGGTGAATAAATGGAAGACAAATGACATTAACAAACTGAGTATGAAACTGCATCCATAGATTTTTTCATAGTGAAATCCTCATAAATATTAATAAATAAAAATTAATAAAAAGTTATATTTATTAATTGGACTTCATGTATCAAGAACATGATACCACAATACCATCAAAACAGTTTATGTATATGGGTATAAACCCGTCTAATTTTTGGAAACAAACTCTAAGGGATTGTCGCCAACTGATATGTCTCATGAAACCTATCGATGATTCGTGGGGATATAGCAGGCCCCCTCCACAACTAAAAGTAAAAATAATTATTTATTAATTTGTTTTATAAAAGTAAAATCTTCCTTCTCAATATCCTTATAGATTATAGGATTTAGATTTATCGAAATTTCCATACATAAAACAACATTCCAAATAAACACCGTATGTAAAAGGGCATACACCTAAACACAATACTCTTATCCATGAAACTAGAATATGGATTTATAATATATTTACAATTTCAAATGAGAAACTATATCTAATGGGATGTAGATACACTACATAAGAAATATTAGGTTCACAATACCAATAAGGTCTCAATGAAATGGAAATTGAGACAAAGTCCCTTACCATATTGTAATCAATTGAATCATATGACCAAAAGTAAATAATCAAAAAATTTATAACATAATACCATAAATATAAATACAATCATTTTATTATATGTCAAATGAAAGTAATAATTTACCTCATAAAAGAAATAAGTTGTGAGAAATTGAAATATCACAGAAATGAATGTGAGATGAGAAACCCCATAACTTATGCTCGAGTGTGTTCTTGATTTGTTTTAATGTCACTAATAATCCAAATTAGTTTCATTAATTAATAATTACCAAACCTCCTAAACATTTATTTGATTTACTACAACCTTTTTAGATTCATTCATGTCACTTTTATGGGTTTAATATGTTCATTTTTTTTGTTTTAGAAGCATTTTCTTCCTTTGTTTTCATGATTGGTATACTGGAATTCATGAATGGAAGTCTGTTTGATGTGTGTTTGAACATACATAAATGTTAATATATCTTATTAATTACATTAAATAGATATAAATTATCTTATAATGATTTGGGTTATATAACATGATGATGAATCATTAGTTAAAATTTAACTACAAACATTGGGATTTACATGGCGGTTCTATTCATAATGAACATGTTTTGTATTATTATTTTATATTTTGAGTGTGTAAGGATTAAAGAACATTGAATAATTTAAAATACATATATTATGATATGGTTTAACCATTAAAAATGTTTCATGACTAGTATTTATTATATTAATAAATAATTTAGAACCCATCGTCCTTGAATGTGATAAATTAACACATCTCGGACGATGTTTTCATTTTTAGCATAAGAGTATGGGGAAAGTGAGATGAAGATAAAATATTAAATTATAAAAATAAAATTAATATTAATTTATGGTACAATAATTATGATACCATTTTGATTAAGGGAGATGAATAAATATGTTTAAATCAAAGGAACCCAAAATATTTGAAAATTTTAGAAATCTCTCTCGAAAATACGGCAGCCTAACGGCATCACATAAAATTCAATAAAATATTTTTATTAAAGAAAGAGTTTATATCATAAATATTAAATAACATGGTTAGTAATAGATATATTTAATAACATATCCCATCATAATTAAAAAGAAACTAAAAATAATAAAAAATAATGAAAGCAAATAATGAGAACAAATGAGGATGTTTGCCTCTTGATCGCTTCTCCATGAGATCATTCATGAGGCCTTTGGTTTTGGTATTTTTGAGAGATCATCACGTCTAGGACGTGGGGAAGAGTCTTGAGTGGATTATTGGGAAGAAAATAGTTAATTATCAAGGCTTGTGAGGGTTGGAAGGTAGAGGGGAATTAGTGTAGTATTTATTGTGGGGAGAGGAGGTATTATTCAATATTTTAATCATTATTATAATATTTTCAATATAGACTCAGAAAAATATTAATTCATGTCACACAAAATATTAATTATAGAATTTTAGTGTAAAAAACTTGTATTAAATGAATTATGATGTCCTAAATATAATATTTCACTTATAATTTGAATATATTGAATTTTCCCATATTTCACTATTCATCCAAAATTCTACAATTTCAAAAAATTCTGAAAACAATTACCCTTACAATTTTTTGACTTCTAGAATTAAAAATCGAACTCCATTTTTTTAAATAATTTTCTAAATATTATTAATTTAATTTTTATATAAAAACATTCTTAATTAAAAATTTAACAATTTTAATTAAATAACTGTTATTATATCACTTTTTTAAAATTAACAAAGATGTCACTATCTTAAAGTCATAAGAAAAAAAAATATTATTATATACTATTCATATGGGTCAAATTACTATTCATAAGATTATGTTACTATTAATAAAAAACAACAAGTTGGTTCTATCAGACTCTTAATAACTTACTCGTCATAACAATAGATTACTATTTATTGAAACTCAAAATACAGAAGTAGAAAATTTATCTTTAATTGATTGGTTATAACATTCTCTGATAATTTTTTTTTCACAAGAGACATAGTGCCTTACGCAATATAGGCTATCTAATGAATATAATGTATTTAAGACAAACATACCATGAAAGTTTTGGGGTGTTACATAAATCCTATCTACCGAACTCTCAGAACCAATCCCAGGTAGTTTCCTAACACTTCAGGTTGTGTTTTCCCGGTTGAAACCATTTTTTAATAACCTAAGATGGTTTTAAAAAAACATCAATCGAGACGGATCTCTATTAAAAAGTATCATAAAAGCTTCCATATATTATCATGTCTCACCAAATAAAAAACAATGTACATAATAAATGAATGAGTAAATATTTACGATATATCATACCTCAATATGAAGGGATAAAACCTAAAAACAAACTCTCAAAAAGACAATGTTAAAATCTATGTATGACAATCCATCACTACTAAGCTAACCCACATTGAAGGCATAAACTACCAATAGATGTTTTAAAGATATACAATGCCATTCCATGTACATGAGTCCTAAAAAACCACTTCTTAAAATGACATAAGGTAAAATTTGAGTGTATAAATTAATATGAGTAGTATCTCGCCAATAAATCTATGAAAATTCTAATATAATGAAAAAAAAATTAATGGATTTAAAAAATTACCCTCGATAAATAACTTTTAAAGGTAAAACCATTTTATCAAAAAAACCATGGGTTTTTATGAAATCATTACAAATTAAATAAACAATTAATATGAAGAGTGTATATAAAAAATCATGTGATCATAAGAAAAAACATTCCGTGTATACATAATAACATAACCATGTGACTAACCAACCCTGAAATATACAACATTTGTAACACCAATTATAAATGAAAAAAAAAGTTGTAGGATCAATCCTATTATAATACGTACTAGAACTAAATAAATATAATTATATTTAGCATCAATTGAATCCATTCAATATTGAGTCCTTCCATAGTCTGCCAATAGTTGCAACTCTAGTATTTTTACACTCACTAAAGTGAGTTGTCCATATCCAGATGAACCCAAGGTTACCAATGTGATATGATTTCAAAACTATTTTAAACCATTCATCGAATTTAATAAATATATTTTTTTCAAAAAATACGTACCATTTCCATGCTTGGAAACCCATTTTATAACCAAAACTACCGTAATGGAATTTCAACAACACATCACATGTATAAAAATCTTTTTTAAATCCAATTAAAAATATATTTTCAAAAAGATAGTCCACATTAATATCAGAACCATCAATTTTATAAGTCAAACCAATGAATCATACATAATAGAATCATGTCGTTCAATAATTATAATGTTTTTATAAGGAATCCTACCTCACTAATGAAGAGGAAACATCCAAAATGAATCTCCCAAAGGATGAGGATAATCCTAATCAAAAGGGGAATTTAGTTCCTTCAAAATTATATCTTTGGTGCCAATGTTTTGTAAGATAAATATGAGAATAGTACCTATTTATAGGGGGTCCATGTATTTAAATCTACTATATAAAAACATTCATGGTGTAACCTTGAGTAAATTCACAGAGATCATTCAAAAAATGATACAAATCCTTATATCTAGGCTATTATCACCACTGGTCTACCGGCCTTTGGAAACAATAACACAAAACTCCATAGAACCGATTTTACCTGGGGAAGGATATGATTAAAACATAGAAACAAATCAACAATTCTAATAAACTATAGAGGTGGGATATGAAACATCATTCATGGGAACTAGATTTGGTGAACAGACCAAATATATCACCATAGACTCTATGCCCTAGCCTCTCACTCCTGGATATAGCAGTTAATGGAATACAATGCCTTTTCCAAATCATGGTGTCCAATGAACAACTATAAAAAACAGGTCAGTATCATTGAAAATCTGTCCTTGGGACCCTATTCCATATCCTGTTGCAATATATAGAAATGATCATACACAATGAAATAGTACATACCCTCCATGTAACATTACCATACTAAATTCTGTAAATAATTCCAAAAAATAAATGCTTATCACAAAAATTCACAAAATAGGATTTAATAAATCTATAACCATAATAGATTGTGTAAAAAACCTAGATTTTTTCACATTAATGATAAAAAACTCATGATCATATTTTCATAAGTATGATCATAATTATATGTTCACAATAAGATATGTGGACCCGGTTTAATGTCCCAAGATTAGGTGAGGACATAGTTTCATTTATAAATGTTTATGTGTGGACATGGATTCATTTATATATGATTATGTGAGGAAATTATTTCATTTCCTTGACATAATGAGAAAACATGTTTCTATTTATAAATATCCTCTATTTTGATATACTAATTTCTCCACCTTTTTATGTTTTTGTTACCCACTCATGGAGCATGAGAAATTATTAATGATTTCAAAATCATATGGATATTTTATATTTTGTTGGGGAAAAATGTATCCTAGGAATCATGACTAAAGATATCAAATTTATCAGGTATGATTTTATTACGTTATTGTTATGTTCTCATACCATTATTCTCACGTATTTAAATATACTAATATATCTGATGTTGATTGTTATTAAGAATATGATAATAAAAATTTTATCTTTTCCATCCCCATGCTTTCATGTAATATTAAACGTATGATATGTGTATAAGGGTATCATTAAGAATAACATTGTTGGAATTTTGGAGATCCTTTCTGAAATATGATGTTTATGTATTGAGTCATAAAAGAAACTAAAAAATTATTGATCTGGGGCATGTAAAACTTTTTTATGCTTTTCATATTAATATAAAATGATGAAATATTTCTATATGATATACATGGTTCACCTCAGCTGTATCAGAGTACAGTTTAGTTAATATTTAGATATTAGGATTAGAAAACATTACTTAAAACCTAGTGGATAATCCGATGTATCTGGTTGCATCCTAATATTTTGTTAATTTAGATATTTAGAGAATTTTCTAGTAATATATCCTTGTATAGATTTTTCATGTTTAAGATGTTTTGGAACATATGTATCTATGGTTAATAACCATGTAATGATATGGTCATGTATATATAAACCATTAATTTTTATACTGGTGAATGGACCATTATTTTGTAGTATTTTAGATACTTATAGGGATATATTATGGTCTATACAAATTTTCATTAGGAATCATTATGAAGGATTGAAATAGATTTTTTTAATAGAAGACACCAGTTAACCTAAGGTGTCTTATTTTGAAACCAAAGTGTTAAGATTTTGACATTCTGTGAATCATGTTTCATGATTATATGTTTTTTCAATATGATTATTATTTCCATCACTATGTTTTTGGTGTTTGTTAATGGTTGGAAAATCAAATAAACATGTTAATGAGGAATGTGAGGGAAAATGTGATGATTGTAATAATGAGAAACCAAAATAAATGGGTGAGGGAATGTGAATCCTTGTTATTGTTCCCAATAAATTATAACAAAATATGATTAAAAAAACCAACATGATTGGGATTTCTAAAACACATACTAATTGAAAAATTGTAATTCATGTGAGTCCAGGATGAGGACCATAGATGAATGAATATTTATTTCACACATTTCTTTAATATTGGAATAATTATTGGTGTAAATATTTAATTATAATTAGAAGATATTTTGATGTTTAAATAAAGAAAATTTTTCAATTTTTTACTGAACAAAAATGAAGGGTTCCATGGAGAGAAATAATGTACCATTTATAGTTCAATGTATTATGTCCGGTGAACATTGGAATTATTTGAGTCAATTGCCTAATCCAAGGGCTAAGTCTTAGACTATGGAAGAAACTATGTAATTTATTAATTGATGTGTAATGATTGAATTTCATATGTATTGGTATTAGAGCATTAAATTGAACTAGTGTGTAATCAATGATATTCTATTTATAATAATTATGAAACAACTAATGTTCATCTAGTGGTAGTTATTCTATATGTAATTGAAAGTATATGTTAAATGTTACTAATAACCTATAAAAGTAAATTAGCGGAAATGGGTAATTTTTTTAAAAAAAAAATATTATTTAGAGGGTATATAAACCTTAATATGTACCAACTTTGGCGATAATAATGTTTAGTCTGAATAATGAGTTAATTGATATTGAAAAGGAAACATTGACAATGTTTGTGACCTTGAAATTTTTTAGTAATTTAATGAAAATTTGATTTATGATGTAGTTTATTTCATCTATTGAGTTATGTAACATATTGTATAGTCTATGATTTTATTTAATGAATATGGTTATAGATTATTAATGGAATAATTTAGATTTCATTGAGGTTTTATGATTATTGATATTAATTTTATAAATTATTATAGTGATTTATGAAAATATATGATCATGTTATATATGTTTTTGCTGTGTGCAATTATAAACCGCTTCATGTTATATTGTGAAAAAAGTTAAGGATGACCTAAGAAAAAAACATATGAAAAATTCATTCAGATTTTTTTTGATATTATAAATGTCAATAAAATTCACTAGATTCATAAGGTTTGGTATTTATGAATGGATTACGTTGAACACTCAATGTCACTATTGACATTTTAAGGATTAATCCATATAGGATAACATGGATTAATCATTTTGTGTTTGGTAAAACAATATATAAATAATAAATGAATTATCTTTATTTTGTGGATGTTATGATACATTAAAAACTAATTTTCGTTCCTTAGGAATTAAAACTTCGTCATGAGTATTCTTTTTTCTTGAGTAAGTGATGATGTTGAAATTGATTACAGCACAACCGAAGGATGATATTTTTTATGCAAAATAGATAGATAAAAACTATCGTATTTTCTCATGTTCAATATCATGATAGTAAAATAATCCTCTATGATTTGGAAAAGTTGTTTGTAAATAAAAAAATTAATCTTTTACATTCATTTATGATGATTTGATGTTTCTGAACACCTCATGGATTTTTGGTTTTTTGGTCAATATCTTTTTGATGAATATATTATCTACCACTCTTTATTTGTCTTTAGATATTATATTCCACCTATGTGTATATATTATTTTTTCATATAAATTTTATCAATATCTTGGTACATGATTACGTGTCACTTCTTGTAACAATTATGTTTCTGACTTTCCTTTTTCAATTTAAGATTTATTATCTATTTTTATGATGTTGGATTTCAACAATGGTATTTCAAAAAATTTAGCCTTAGATGACTTTGATTAAACTAATTGGGAATTATTTCTTAAGCATGGGAGGGGGTGTAACACCATATAATTTTAGTATAAAATAATACTTAGATCAATATATTTCATAACACAAAACAATAATCTTTACTCCATTATTGAAATACTATAAAAATATAATTATTTAAATGTTCCCCTTATAAGATAGTCAATACTGGGGTGAGCTATGAGAATATTATTTCTTCTATTGTTGCAGCTGAGGATTTCATACATCCATTTCAAATATACATCTAAAAAATAAATTCCTTCATACTATTGTAATTTTTTTAATAAAATTATTCTACTAGAAAAAATTAACATTATTTGCTTCATCAAAAATAAATTTTCATCAACAAAATCTATTTTTAGTAAATATTATAATCATTTCATACACCTTTTATAATTTTGTTGAGAAATGAATTATTTTTCTAATAGTCATATAATAATTAATATAGTGTGAAATTTTTTTATTTCTCTAAAATGATTGAAGTTCCATCAATAATAGAAAATATTAATTTTTAATATATGATGATTTTTTTCATTATATAAAGCAATTTAATATTCCAATTATTTCTTAAATTTATTCTTAATGTGACTTGGGATTCATTATATTTTTAATAATCTAATAAATTATAACTTATTTATTATTATTAAATACTTTTAAAGAAGAATATTTTTAATATTAAAACATATTTTTTTGAAAACAATTTCTTAATTTTATGAATTTTTGCTAAAATTATTTATTCCTCTTACATAAATTGAATATTAAAAAATGGAATCCATATTTTTTAACTACAAGGTTATAATTTGGTTAATATTCCCCATTACTTTTGGTATTTATAAATAATAGCTATGTTACATATTTTTTACCTATGTACGGGTAAAATGGTAAAATATAGTTTAAACTATTGGATAAGACATTAAAATAACCCAAAAACATTCCTTTAACCAAATTTATTAGTTTTTTTTACCATAATCAACCAAAATTATTATTAATTTCATATTTATTTTATTTTTCATTGATAATGTAATTTATTATTTTGGGTAAAAAAACACATAATTCCACTCTCTATTCAATTAAAAAATACAATATTTTATCCCAGGGATAAAAAAATTTATATTTAATTTGAATTAATAATTTCAATATTAATAATTTATATTTATTTACTTAATTATTTCCATTTTTTATCACTGGTATAACTATGTTAAATTCTTATGAAACACAGACATAATACATGTGTAGTCTGTTGATAAATTTACTGAATAGTTTTAAAATAATTAAAAAAAATTGGAACAATTTTTTTAAAAAAAATATGTTGGGTAATTATAATATATATTCGATTTTAAAATAGTCAACAATAAAAATTCATGGCCATATTTTTCAAATTAGTGTCAAATTAAAGTAATTGTCCCAAAAATTACATTAATGGAATTTTCTTTAGAGAATATTTCATTAAATTATTTAAAAACATTAAACATATGGAAATTGGACAAGTGGGATGGGATATGGTTTACAAGGTCATCCATTTTCCATTTTTGCGCTAATTTTTATCTTATATTTAAATTTAAAACCCTTAATGAATGATTTTTTTTGTCATGGATATGGACAAAAAAGGTAAACTTGATGTTCAAATAAAATAATAGGAGTTAAAATGAACTAAAAACATGTCTAAATCATATTTGATTATTTTTTCAAGAATTTATCATCATTAATTCTAAAATAAATTAATTTTTATCCACTTTTCTATGAATATTATAGTCAAATATTTTATGGTTTTGAAAAATTATAGGTGATGCCCGTCCTTCCATTGTAAAGGCGACCCCTCTTCTCTTTTATCTACACAACAAAGAGCCACCTATATTGAACAAAATCTATATAATTCTCCTTAATTTTTTTATATAATAATTAGTTGTTACATTCTTCGTAAATGACCATATAAAGGGTTCTTATAAACGGATGAAAAGGGAGCCTATATAATAAAATATAATTTTCTTACCCGACCTATTTAAAATTATTTATTATTATACCTCATTTACAAGTTTTATTTCAAAATAAAAATATAATTTAATTATACTAAAAATAATTTAATTTTTTATAATTATGGAACCATCAATATCTACACTAATATGCATCAAATGGGAAAAGTAATTCTCACTTCTGCATGCTTGTGTACTACTACCTCCATGTAGAGATAAGATTTATTTTACAATATTGTATTCTACTATATATACAAATAATATATTTCCATCCAACACCTGTCAACTTTATATTCTTCCACATCAATTTATCCTTGCATGTAGATCAACCCGCTTACCATGTCACACCATCCCATGAGACCTATATTCCTCTCCGCCTCTCACTCCCGCTACCGCTAAGAATTAAACTGGTCTTGACCTATAGAACCTTTAGACACCCCAATCTCTTCATCCCTCTCCGGGTCTACCTGCCTTCTTTCTCCTTTCAGACTCCCCACTCTCTTCCTCCGTCTCCCGATCTTCCTGTCGTTTTTTTTCACCCTATTTCTTCTCTAGGTTTAGACTACCCTGTCCCTAGTTTACCAATTCAGTGTCATGATCGTGATTATGTTAATCATGACATAGTGTTACCACATACGTCCCTGGCCGGCGACTTCCTCTTCCCATATATGCCTCGGATCGTCTATCTCTTGCTCCCGGTTTTAGCATTCCACACCATCCTATTCCATTGTCCACTCAAATATCTGTTGAAATTTCTTCCAACTCGCGAATCCCATTACACCGGACTACACAACATCAGGCTATTCATCCATATTACTCCTTCACTTCCTTCCACCCAAAGTGAATCTCATCGTAGCTACCTATAACCACTGTCTTTCCATTCCTTCGACCCCCATATGTGTTTGATATTTCAGGAAGGTATTGCCGGGGTTTTTTGGTTTGCAATTTCAATCGAAGTCACTTACCATTCTCTAAACGACTGTTCTATATCCTATTCCCTCCCGCATCATCTTCACACTTTAGGTATGAACATAACTATATACTGGAATACCTTAATTCTTTCAACTTCATTTTAGGTATACTTTTAGTTCTATAACAGTTCGGCTTCATTTACTATTATATGTTTATTCTTTTACACTTTATATAAAATAAGAAATCTATTGTGGTTTTTTATACCACTTCCATTTCAACTTAATTCAATTCCATTTTGGTTTAGCATTTAGAAGTCCAACTGCATAATTACATGTCTAAAATTAGATTACCTGTTTCGAAAAATTAATCATCTACTATGGTCTGATGCTTGAGTTTCCTTGAAACTTATTTCTGCTATATTTTGGACGTTTTGTTATAAGAAGATTGTTGTATTTGGGATTTCTCATGGTGGAAATTTTAGTATGGATTTTCTGTAGGATGATAATGATTTTTTAAAACTGGATGTTATTCAAGCATGATGCTTTTCATAGTGGACGATTTTTTTCTAATGCTGGATGATTTTCATGGGAGACGTTTTTTATCAAATTTTCTTGCTGGATGTTTTCTATCAAGCAAGATATTACTCATGATTCAATAGAAAAATTCTTGTGGTTTTTGATGCCGAACATTTTAATTCATATTGTTTAGCATTGGTTTTTCATGCTAGACGTCTTCATTTCGTGATGTTTTGATATAATATGTGATTTCCATGTTGTTGGATAGCTTTCAGGCCAGACATTACTCATTTGATGACATTTTCCCACTCCCTTCATAAATAATTGCTTAATCTTTAGTTTGATAGTTTTTTAATTGTTTTCTCAGTAGATCAGAATACAACAATAGTAATTTCAAATTAATGCAGGTATTTGGTCGTAAAATCTTGGAGATAACCTCCATTTCATCGAGAATATTAATGCAGGTAATTTTTTTCACTATTTACTACACTATGTTATTTATGCACTAAAAGCATATGAAATAAATCTGTTATAAATTTCCCACATTTTTTCATACTGGTATAGGTGACTAAGATGCTGACATAGATATGTTCTGGGATAAGAAAGAGCTCAATAATGAACAACACTGGCCAATGTTGCCTCTAAAATGTAGGCAGATTTACTGTGGATATTTTAGTTAAAAGTATTACAAGTCTATACATGTACTAATTTTGTGCAAACATGGTGCATAAAAACAAACACCACCTTATGTTATCAAAAACACTACAAGAAAACAAACACAAAATCATGTCAAACTCAACCAATTATCTAGAAGTTTCTTTATTTCCATATATGATCAATGCTGGATAAAAAGTGAAAACAGAAGGGGTTTTTAACATGATTTCTTGGGTCTATGATGAGCACACATTTAATTAAGGAATTCATGTCACGACATTGTTGTAGGTGAAGAGCAGGTCATGGTCCCTTCAATTCATTTCTATTCTATCATTTTATTTAAGGGTTTAATGAATTCCTAGGTTGTATATTATATGTTTCAACCAGCTGGTATCTTTGGGACAAGAAGGATATGGATTGATAACAAATCCCATTAGGTTTGCTGGTATGCAAAATAATTTTTCTCACATTACTTCTTCAATCAGAATTGTTGTTTATCACTGATGAATTTAGTGTTATGAACCTTTTCTCTACAATTCAATTTAGATACTTAAATAATTTTCATAGTTATATATATCATTCATGTCATTCATTAATGTTTCCTAGGAATTGCAGTCTATTATTTTATAACATAACCACATCATAAAATGAATATTAAGTGTTGATTCGAGAGATGATTTGTTCCCATGCCATGGAATGATGCATAGAGACCTTAAAGCCTCCACTATTGGAACCTGTTGATTCCATCTCCATGGTGAATGTAAACAATATGACGAGAAACGATGAATCTCAAGTAAATGGTTAGTTTCTCATCACTAAATAAATAATTGGTTACTTTAGTTTCTTGACTGTAAACATTTACATAAAGTGGTTGTACGTTTGAAACCTTTACCTTCCTACGAATAGTTTAATTGAACATCTCAAAACTGGGTAAAGTAGGAACTTTTAATTACAACTTGATGGAAGGTATCATAGTTTCATAATTTTTATGTTTTTTTAGATACTGTTAGATGCTGTTACATCATTAATTTATGGGTTGAAAAGATTTTACATTGAAAAGATTAAGCCACTGAAAGTTTCCTATCAATTTAATGATTCAGATCTCCCTTATTAGTAAGCATATTTACCCATAATAAAGACATGTTGACCATTTAATATTTTTTCATATCTATTTTCTAAATTCCTAAAGGCAGTAATATATTTAACACATTCCGTATAAAACAATAACCTTATTTCAAATTGTAATATACTCATTATTGTGATTTATGATATCCTTTATATACTTATTTCATTGTGAAGACCATGTACCCAGTCTTATATACAATCTTATACCTTTTTTTATCAGGATGTTTGTATTAAACTACAATATTTAGGAACTGTACAAACATTTATCTAAAACATGCATGGTATTTGATTGAAAGGACTATTATTTGTTCATTTCTAATCTTCTCCCAATATTTTTACATTCCATACTTCTGTATACTGTACAATCCCATAAAATTTCATTTCATTGCAATTCCATGTTTGAATGGTAACTGTTTATTATATTTCCCAATGATGAAATATGTCACAATTTTAGGCAATGATATTTGTATAATACTTTACACTACCAGAAATGTATCATTTTTCATGATAAATCAGCTTACAGTTTTCACATTCTAAGAATATTTTTTCATGAGGTTTATTGAACTGCAATAGGAAACTACATTATAGTAATCAACGTGAACAACTACGGGATCGTTGTAGAAACAATGAAATACACTACTGTCTTGCTATTAATAATAGGTAAATTATATTATTTTAACCTTTCATATCTTCTACCAGAATTTTATAATTTATGTTGTTATAGTTATCACCCATTTTTTTGAAAAAAACATCCTTCTATCTATACATGTTCCTATATTTCATCAGTTTCAATAACAATGTGTAAAATGACCATATATCAATTTGAACTAAATGACTACTCTTTTAAATAGGCAATCACAGGTTGTACCCTGGTATTGGACGTTTAGTTTTGTATTTTAAATGATACTTGCATTAATAGAATTGATTACCTTAGTCATTCACTAGAACATAGTGTGTGGTGGTTAAAAAATCTCTAATTTTGATTACCTTGGGATGGTTCATATATAATTAATGTTCATTATAAGTTCACAAAATTATGCAGTTCACATATTAGGTACTAAATATGCATAATTGAATAAGCAAATGAACTGTAATTTTGTTAGTTTAGACATTTCCAGTACATTAAATATGAATTAATGAAAATGAATGTTCATTTTTTCACTTCAAGGGAATAACCAATCCATTTGTAGTTCAAATAGTATATTCAATGGAATAACTCATCAATTTATTATTCAGACATTAGTTCATTCTATATACAATATGCAGTTCATACAGTAATGAAAATTTAATGTTCTGTCCATTTTCATTAATAGATTTGATGTCCTCACCCCTTTAAAACTTAATTCCAATATTTTAATAACCATTACTCAAGTCAAGCCGACACAGAATTAGTTGCACATGATATTCATATATAAATAATATCTTTTATGGAATCATGACTTATCTATTTGTCACATTATTTATTTTTTCTTATTGATAAAATTATTACAGGGCTTCTTTGATAAATAATCATTTCAAGATACATGATTAATATTTACCATGAAATTCATATTCTATTAGGTATATGAATATTGTTTATTTTTAACCATTATATAAAATTACATTTAAAATTTAGTCAAATACAATGATATAAATCTTGATATTTTTATATCGTTATTGTTAAATACTTGAGATAAAACCAAAGGTTGAAAAGGAGTTACCCATTTGACTTACCATTTTCATCTATCATTCCAATCACCTGGTGAAGTTTGTACCCTTGAATAAAAATTGTTTGAAGGGTATCATTAAGATCAATAGAATCCTATTTATTCCAAACAAACTGAGCAACATGGTTCGATAAAGAGAAGAGAGGGTTAAAAGCATTAAAACCCAGAAGAGATACATCACATGTCTCCTTGATAATAGGGGAAAGCTCAAAATTCATCATCGGTTTGTTGATAGGAGAAACAAAAAAAACATCCTCCCAGTTATGTGTCCGCTTTACACTTCTAATGGGTGTGTTTGTTGTCATTTTTCATGTGTTCTATGTTGCAGAATACATGTATGGGTGTGTTTGTCGACAATTTTTATCTTATATACAGATTTCCCAAAATCATTTCACTAAATATTTATTATTATTTATAGGTACTTCTATGGAAATGTTGCGCATGAAACCAAATAGAACCATATGTTAACAAACTCACCCAAATGTTAGAAAATCCAATAAATGAAAAATTTAGGTAAATTGACTGTTGAAATATACTGTTTTATGTTGTAGATTACTTGTATGGGTGTTTTCGCTACCATTTCCAGCGTATACCCAGATTATCGAACACCATTTCAGTTTTTTTTTATTTTGTATAGGTACTTATATGGAAACACGGTGTATGCAAACAAACAGAACATTATGTTAATAAAAACACCCATATGTTAGAAAATCCAATGAATTCAAAATATTGGTAAACTGGTTGTAAAAATACAGTGTTTTTTGTTTCAAATTACATGTATGGTTTGGTGAGTTATAATGTTCGAGCATATATATGGTTTATTCAACACTATATCACACAATATTTTTTAATCTGTACGGGTACTTAGAAACAGGAATGGGTCATGAAACTAAATAGAACCTTATGTTCACAACAATGTCATCTTACCCAGACCCAAGGATACTTGGAGACTCCATCAGTGAGCTCCACTAAAATAGTGTGGAAATATATTATTACAGATGGGATTTTGGTCACCATGATAGGAATTTCAATGGTTGGATTCTATGTTCCAGGTGAAAATTAATCCTATGAAATGCTCCCAACATTCTGCTACATCTATATTTCTATTGAAGTGTTCATCTGTTAATAAGTCATTATCCAATGAATTGTCATTTTGATCTTTATGGAACACATTATTAACTTTATTCCATAAGTTAATATCACTATTTACATTTTCAGATTATAATATTCCTTCATTGACGGTATAGAACATGGATTTGGCCATAAAGGATCAGTCCAAAAGCCAGTGGTTCAAATAGTATCCCAAAGTCTATTGTAGTGACCACCACGCTGATGCTTCCATTATGTTCTCATTTTATTGCATTGCATTACATTTTTAATGATTCTTTGGATGGTTTGTTCCACAGATGAAACTCAAAACCTAAGCATTGAAGCATTCGTTTTAATTGATTTGAAAAATGCATTACAGTGGATTTATCTTACTAAAAACTAACAAATTGAAGACTGTTGGTGGAATTGGGTATTTACTATAGTAATTTCTTGTGTTAGTGTTGTAGGTTAGGTCAGTTGTAGTCTATTCCATAGAATTTTGATTCATAATAAGTAGTCCAGAAGATATTTATCTTTGAAATAGAAATATATTACTTTATTTACATTTTTTTTATTCTTCTCTTTACTTTTTGTGTTCTTATTTCCATCTTTATATGTCTTTTGAATAAAAAAAGATTTCAGTTGAGTGGTCAGTAAACTCTTTAAGAATTTAATGTTATATTGATAATCCCCCACCCCATGTGCATTCTCTTCATTTTTCTCCCCCTATTCTGCATTGGCCTTCTACTTTTCCTCTACCTACACGTATACCTCCTCTTACACCTCTTCCTTTACCTCCACCACTCCTCCAATATTGTTTTGAGGCCATTACTCATCACTTCATTTACATATTTCACTCATTTCATTTTTTTTCTTTTTTTTTCACCCAATTTCCTCTTCCTATCCAATTATAAAATGACATTTACGTCTGATGATAATAGATTGAAAATATGAACTACCTACTACGAAACCTTTAAAAAACATGACATTAAATTTTTAATGACACATCATGTTTTTATGAATCTTTTTATATCATGTTATTTCCTTCTTATAATTTTTCATATATATTTTTGAATTCATGTTCGTATTTTTCATTTCTTTTCATTATAATCTATCATTAAAGCTTTAACTTTGTCATATTTTACGTAATTTTCTTTATTAACTACACTAACTATTAAAACACTTTTGAAAATTAGATTTGATTTATAACGTCCTATGTATGCACCAGTGAGGTACTAGTTCTGATTATTTACTCTAATATATATAAAATTTATATATTATAATTATGAAAAAAATAATACTTAGTTTTTTATAGTATATTTTCATCCTTATTAGCTTTATATTCATTATAAAATGTTAATGTTACCCAATCGTAGCTACAGACTACCACCTCTATGATGAAATGTGACTTTTCATTCATTTTTAATTTAAATGGACAGTAATAATTACATAATTAATGATTATAAAATATATCTATGATATATTAAATATTATATAAAGATGATTTCCTGTATAACAATCTTTTTTGTCAACCACTAAAAAGTGGAAACCTGAATTGTGCAGGCGTACAAATTACCATATCCATGAAGTGATATAATAAATTATTCAACAAAAATTTTATGAGTAGTTATAAAATTTTACATAATGATAAATATTATATTAATTATATGATTAAAATTATGAATATTTTAAAACTATATTCAATGCTCAAGAACCATAAATTCTAATGCAGAAACCTGTGTGAGAAATAAAATATTAATCACAACAGATAATACTTTTAATAAATATGTATAAATAACTGGTGATATGATGTTAAAAGTAAATAATAAATGGTATTATATATAGGAATATGGTTAAATACTAGATTTATAAATAGTTTCTAGTTTTTATATAGTTTTTTCATATAAAATGATGTTTCAAAAGTTTTAGGTAAGGCATTTTTGTTTATAACTCATTTTAATGGTGAATGGTTATGACTAACTTTTCATTGATAGAAATTATATGATCCTTATCTGATAAAACAATTTTATTTTTATTATTCCTTGGTAATTTATTGGGATTCTTTGTAATAGTACTATATTCATATCTTTGGTAATTAATGTTATCGACAAATGATTTAAAGGAAAAGGAGACCTTATTTCTTGTGTGGTCATTTAATATTTTCTTACATATGAATTATCCTAAAATAATATAGGAGGGTATTTATATATAAATGAAATTTTATAAAAGCGTATATTTTTAATACATTTAAATTCATATATAAATGTTTATATGTAATATTTTATGGGAAAAAATGATCTAAACAAGTCTTACAGATGGGAAAAAATAATGTTCAATTTTAATGTATATTAAATGAATGAATAATGTTTCCGTCATTTTCATCATTAAAATTGATGAATTATTTATATGTTCAGTTGGATATTTTCAATGAAAATTGTTTCCTTAATAATTTGGATATACATGGGATTTTAAGAACTGATTACAAAATTAAAATTATATTTTCCTCAATAAATGTTCTATGTGATCTTTTAAAAGAATTTTTCAATTTTGATGACATCCTTTGATGTTAATATTTTTAATGTTTATATGATACTATTATAAAATCATTATCAATAAATTAACTGGTTCATAATTATAATTATGAAACATTAATAGGACCTATTTTATTTTCTACTAGTTCAGTTATGATGAAAATTTAAATTTTTTCATGATCTTCTATCAAATATTTGAATAGATTTTGATTATCTAATGATTGGGTCTATTATAAATCTACAATTAATTTGATAAATATAGATAACTCAATTGAAAATTATGTTAAATATTATCTTGATTATATATTCACAAAAATATTAATGGATATGGTTTCTTGTCTATAAGTTTATGTTTTTACCATGTTAAATGTTTATATTTTTATGAATGGATCTAGTTTTATATCAAAAGGTTTTTGTGTAGACATGGTTTTGCGTCTATAAGTTTGTTTGAGGACCTTATTTCATGTGTTAATCTTAATGAGTGAACTTTTTTCAATTTATACATTTTCAAAGGTTTGGAAAATTTTATATTAACAATATTCTTTTATTTATGTTATTCTTTCATATGGAATGATTGATTATTAAGGATCAAATATTTTTATATATATATTGTTTTTTTATAAAAAGTATATATTTCATGAATCATGATTAAAATTATTAAATTAACTATGGTTGAATTACATTAATTTTGAATATTTCCTCATAGCCTTATTCACATGTGTGATCATTGAATAATATCTTTTATATTTACCAATACAGAGCATCTAAGGTCACCCTATCTTAAATTTTCTTTCATTTGATTTTGATGGATGATTACATAAATGATATTTTTAGAATTGAATTAAAATGATGAAATTTGAGTTAAATGTGCATTATACATTATAAAATATAATTTTTATGAATCTAGTATCCAAAATACAAAACTTTTAACTTTTTATGGAGTGTATAATTGTGTCATGTTTTGTATATTAAATATAAATAATGAAATATTATTGAATTCTATTTTGGGTCACCAAATGTTACCAAAAAATGTATTCTCATCAACATGATTAGGGCAGAATGGTACATTAGAAACAATGAATCTCGTTCCCCATCAGTGTGGTAATTCTTGGGATTTGTTCTAGGATATGAAAAATCATATATTTTAATAGAATATATACCCTGACATTGGCCACATCCATTTTTAAGGTGGATCAAATGAATTTTATATTAGTAGATATTTCAATTTCAATGTAAATAGATTACATATTTCTTCTCATATTCTACCACCACATTGAGGAGCCGTAACATAAGGTTATATTATAAATAATTCTCCATCTCTTCTCCTTGATTGAATTTAATTTTCTAGAAAACACTTTTCCCACTTTTTTTGAAACATATATATATAACTATAGAATTCTATATTATTTGATTACATAGTGATTATCTCTTGGATCTAAGTTAACTATTTACTATCTACTTTCAATTATTCTCTTATCTCCCTCATTTATACAAATTTTATATCTCATAATAGAAATTATTATAATTTCTTTTGTTTGGTTGGTTTTAGTTATTTTTTATTGTTGTTTTTTATGTGTTCAATATATTTGGAGAATCACATTAGGTTTGTTTGATTAATATATGATAATCTCTAATTCTTCTACTATATTCATTAATGCATCAAAATATTTAAGGGATTTGAAAACATTATTATTATAATTATTTTTTGATGTGAAATTATAATACATATTCATTCATTGGTCATATTTTTAATATTTTCTAAATCTTGATTATGATCTATTTAGTAGAAAATTTAATGGGTAGATGTGAAAGACATTTTTTTATATTTCATGTAATTTCCTGTAGATTTTTATTATTTTTACTGTTATTTTTTATAATGAAATCATTACAAATGATTTTTTAATACTTTACCACTATTAATTTTTTGATAGTCACATTAAAATTCTATCAAAATATAGATATTAGAAATATAAAATTATTGATGCACTTGTAAATGAATAATGGATTAAATTTATATGGAATTATGATTAAAAGAGATTTATCTATGTGGTTAACATCTATGATTAATTTTGTTTCCTAAAATTTTGTATTGACTATACATGATTTGGTTAGAAGGGTGTTTTTATAGTCATTCAATATGTTTAAAATGTGGGGGGATGACAAGGTGTAATTATGGAAAATTGTGGGGGAAAGGGTGAGTATGATGTTGGGATTGTTGTGATATTTTAATTATACCTATAAGAGTTATTTACTATTGTTTTTCTTATAGTGGTACATTTGAATTAGTGTAGTTATGTAAAAGGATTATAATAATATGAAATATATATGGAATAAAAGACTTTAAAAATGGAAAATATATTGAATATTAAAAAAATTGAGGGTTAATTATATATAAAAGGGGATTCATTACATAAAATGATACACTATTAAGGTAAATGTGATTAAATAAATAATAAGAGTCTATAAATAAAAAAATTCAATTATTTTTATGTATCTATTAACAGATAATCTAATAATTATTGATAATATATACAAATACAAGTTTATTTTGCTTCTAAAACTAGTTTGATGTAATGTTATTGTTGGTTGTGTTTTGAGTTTCTATCAAAACTAGTGTTGATCTGTATTGATTTGTATAAAGGGGTATGTGTAGGTCTTGTAGATTAATTATAAAATGAAATTTTAGGTTTACAATAGTCTGATCTATTATAAATATTATAATTTACTTATTATTTATAATGATCCAGAAATTATTTTTGATATTTGTATCATTTATCATTTGAGGTTATAAGTGTCAGGTGTTTTTCCCAATATATATAATATAGGTGATTTTTTTGGAAACTTATCCTTCTCTGATCTCTATTTCAAACATAATATAGAGTTTGATTTACTGATTTTAGGATTCCTAAACAATTAGGTATTAATGAAGTTATGAATATGTAATAAGCTTGTAGACTCGGTAGAGGGAACAAATGGAACAAGGAGGGATAAATATTGATTTTTTTCAAGTTTATGTTTTCTTAAAACTATGTCATAGTGATTTGTTTATAGTCTTCGATGATGTTGGGATATGTGGTTGTACATATGGAATTATAGTTCTTATGTTGTTATATGGTTATTAGGATATGGAATGGATTAGAGAACCATGCTGAAAGACATTGGGGAATGAGGGTTACCAGTTCAATGGGAAGTAGTTGTGGGGTTCTATTCAGATATATATGTTCCTTGATTATTATGTTACATTTCATATATTTATTATTGGGTGAGTGATATTTACTGATTTTTTGTTATAATTGACAAGGAATTGGTGATGGGTGGGTTAACTTACTTTTTCATTATGTTATTAGTATAATTCTTTTATATTTTAATGTGAGATTTTATTGAATAACCTACTATTTATACTTATATAATCACCTATATATATATATATATATTTTATATTAAAAAAATAGAAAGGATTTAGTGATTGGTATGAACCATTCTATTTGGGGTAGATTGGGATTGATATTAAAAACACCACTATATGATTTTCCATTATTTTATTTTATTGGATACATTTATATAATCTGTGTTATACAAGAATTAAGAGATTATGTCTTGTTCTATATTTTTTTAAATGAATTTTATTGGGGAATATTTCGTATATTCATATGATATATTAGGGAAATTCCTCCCATAAATGTGTTTTATAACCTTGGTTATTACTACCTACCAGTTTCTTATTTGAGGTGGGCATTGAGGATCATCCATATAATCATTTTCCATCGAGGAGGGGTTCTAATAGGGGAGGGTAAAAAATTGATACATAGAAATATACATTTTCCATTAGATAATAACAAACCTATAACAAAATACACACCTAAATGAAAATAATTTTCACATCCATTGATATAGGCTATAAAATTAATCTCATATGGTCAATTAGGTTTTATCAATGAATGGCCCCTCTTTTCACTCAGCATTATTTAATAAAATATTTCTTACCTAAAATATTATGACACCATTTATTATATGTTCAATGGCATTAAATTTTTTTTATAACCCAAATAATATATCATATGTTGTAGTTGGATTTATTATTCATATTAAAAAATATATCCCTTAGTAGTAAGCATGAATATTCACCTTATCTCGTAATATAAGGATTTAAGATCTACAGACATAACAATGGGCCAATTTTTATCTCACTATAATTCAATCAATAATGAAATAAGAATATATTACCTAAAACCCCTAAATAATTTTAAAGTAAAATATATTTCTCTACTGTCTAAATGATTCATAAATGATTTCAGGATAAAAACCGGTAGAGGAAAACCTTAGAAATTTCAAGTCTCCACTACCTATTCTATTCTCTTAATGAATTCCGAGAAAAAATGTTCATAAAAAAGAGGCAGCAAGCTAGTAGGCATAGACATTGACCACAAAAATATTTATTATGTTCAATCTAGTTCTGAAAATCTTCAAAAAAATAGATCTTGTGTATTTTTAAACAACATATTTGTTTAATTAATTAAAATAAGAAAATTAATGATATAATTTCAAGGGTACCTAAAACAATTCAGGAAAAATATTTATTCACCACAATCCACCTTAGTGATTTATTACATATTGATTCACCCATTTCTTAACATCATAATGAACTATTCCAGGACTATGGGAAAAAAATTATGTTATACATGTAGTCCACCTATACACATCTAAGATAATAGTTCAATGAAGAATTAAAAATTCAATCATATTTTATCTTATCGTGTAACCTCAACATATTGTGGTGGAATATCCACTGTAGTAAAATTAATTATTTATTAGTTAAAATTGTTATATTGAAAATGATTGTATGTATGTTTATTAACTATAGAAAGTCCTCAATATAATTATTCATAGTCCAATATATACTAAAGGAATGTAAGGTATATGAATTGATAGTCAAAAGAAAAGCCTTCAGAGATATATTTATTTTCATAGATGAAAAAGAAATATTATGTGAATAATTATGTATTTCATTTCTTTTATTTTTTATATTATGTAAATAATAGAAACACTAACGTTGAAAAAAAATATGGGGTTAATAAAAATTTATTAATACTTGTAAATTATTTAAATAATAATTTATAATACAAAAAAGAATATTTGATTAAAAATTTCATTAATTTCAAGAATTGCTGGTAAAAATTGTGATTAGGTTCTAAAATATTTATTGGATTGATATTATTATAGGTTAATAGAGAAAAATATTATTCTATATGGTTTATGGATAGGTTATAGTCTTTAAAAATGAGGAAAAAGTATCAAAATTTTATTCCTTATTAAAACATTATTGGTGTTATGAAAAATTTGGAGATATTTATAAAGGAATTATTATTTATGTTGGTGATATAAAAAATTTATAATTTTCCACTTTCTATACTGATTTTATGTTTAAATTATTTTACAAAACATTGTTAGTATATTTTACAATTTTATATATGTTTACTCTTTAACTATTGAAATTATTCTCATTTTATTTTTACGGATAAGAGAGGGAGATTTAATGGACTAATATCTAAAAATTTATTTACCATTCATATTTATTCATTATGTAGAAAAAATATTTATTGTTTTAATACTAAAATTAATAAATATTTTATATGTAATAGAACTAATCAACATTTAAATTTTTATTGTTTGAAAAGGATTTTTAAGACTCATTATATTTGTTATTTTCATTATCTAAATAATCAAAGAAGGGGATACGTAACAAATATAATATGGGAAATAAATTTAGATCATATTTATAATAAACCAGTGGGGTTGATATATTTTGGTACATTGGATATTTATTTTTGAGATTTCAATGTGTTTTAGATTAATGTTTAATGGCTATTATTCAACTATTTTCATGAATCTTTGCCAATATTTTCGGAATAAAAATATATCAAAATTATTTCTTTTATAACTTATTATATTATCTTATATATATAGTGATAAATAGTTATTACACTTACATACGAGTTTTATTTTTGAAATTCTATTTTTAGATACCATTTTCAATATTTCTCTGATACTGTTTTTAGTATTATGGGTTATTTCATTTATATGAAATAGATATGATTAGTGAATTTTTTTCATATCCTTCAATGATTCATAAGGTCAATGTCTCAGATAAGTGTTTTTTAAATTTGTTGTTATTTCCACCAAGTAATGGTTTATTAGAGGTATTCATTGATGGACACCATATTCATCATTTCCCATTAAAGAGGGATTCCAATTGGTCCATCAAATGAAATGACGCATGGAAATTATCTTTTATCTTATACCATGAAAAAAATAACATATTTTATAAATTAATTTCTCTAATTTTTATTTCTAATCATATTAGGGAAACATTTTTTCACATTTTTTCTATTTTTTTCTCAACAAATGACCCTTCTTTTCATGCAGACATAATTTCTATAATAAGTATTTTGATAAATAACAAGTCAACTTCTAGTTTTTGTAGTGTGACCTTACATTATAGTTATTCCCAACATTAAGGTATCATATACTAAGTTTTTCTTCAACATTAAATTCAATAAAATATTTCTCAAATCACTAGTCTTTAAAAAATAGCATGTTTCATGCTATATAGACATCAAATCTAGACATTTGACATTGGAAATATTTATGAGACTGTAATCATCCAAAGGTAATGAAAAAAATATCTTCTATAAATCCTCTAAAGTAATACCTAATTAAAATTCAAATATATTCTATCTAAATGAGTCACACAATTTTTTAGGATGAATTCTCACAATGGGAAACATGAGAAAAAGTATAGTTTTCACACGATAATCATTTTCTCTTAATGTTTTAGAAAGATTAATGGATTAAAATAAAATATCAAGCTAGTATGGTTTGAATCACGTCTCTAAAAATAATTATGATATAATTATAAGATATTTAGATCAATAATAAAATTATGTAATCTATATTACATATATTTATAATGAAATAATTCATACTAGAAATATAATATTATAATTTTATGTGTAATATAACCCTTCATGATAATATATTAATTCACAAAAAACCTCATTCGTGATTTCATTTATATTTAGTCACTGATACCTTAATATTTTAATGGAAAACTATAGACAATGGTGAAAAGACATGTATTTCCCATGAATCCTATATATACCCATCCAAGTGAATATTTCAAGTTGAAAATAGAACAAGTGAAATAGTTTAATTTGTAGAGTATCCTCAATATATGGTTATGGAATATCCTCTATAGTTCAATGAGATACTTATTATAAAACATTACGTTCATGAAATAAAAATTTGATAATATTAGTTAGGGTTAGAAAATATTAAATGAAATTATCAGTAGTAATAGGTATAATAATATAATTTATAAAATATGAATTGATAATCAAATCCAAATTCATTATATAAATTCATTTAGTCCTTGAAAAATTACAAAACAATGTCTACTATTATGTGTTATTTTCTATCGTATTTCAGGAAATTAAGAAAATGATTGCATCTTTTAAATTCATAAATGTGTTGTTTTAACCATGCCTAAAGTATAAAAAACTATCAATTATTCTGGTAAAATATCTTATCATAGAAAATGTATTTGGATAAAAATGTATTTAATTTCAAACACAATAGCATAAAAATTGTATGGTAATAAAAAAATATTTCATTTATTTTTATATAATGTTTATATATTATAATTATGAAAAATTATACTTATTAATTTATAATATATTTTCTTCTTTATTAGATTTACATTCATTAAAAAATGTTAATGTTACCCATTCGTACCTATGGACTACCACCTCCATGAAGAAATGTGACATTTCATTCAGTTTTAATATAAATTATTAGTAATAATGATATAATTTATGATTATAAAATATAAATATTATATACTAAATATTATATAAAGATGATTTACTATTTAATATTCTTTTTTTTTCAACAACTAAAAAGTGGAAACATGAATTGTGCAGGCGTACAGATTTCCATATCTGTGATGTTATATAATACATTATTCAATAGATATTTATATGAGTAGTTATAAAATTTTACATAATGATAAATATTATATTAATTATATTATTAAAATTATGAATATTTTAAAACTATAATCAATGCACAAGAACCATAAATTCTCATGTTGTAACCTGTGTGAGAAATAAAATATTAATCACTACGAATAATAATTTTAATAAATATTTATCAATAACAGGTGATATAATGTTAAAAGTGAATAATAAATGGTATTATATATAGTAATATTATTCAATAATATATTTATAAATTGTTTATATTTTTTATATAGTTTTTTTTATTGAAAACGATGATTGAAAAGTTTTAGGTAATTTTTTTTAACCACATTTTAATGGTGAATGGTTAGGAATGAACTTTCATTGATGGAAATTATATGATATTTATCTCAGAAAACAATTTTATTTTTCTTATTCATTGGTAATTTATTGGGATTCTAGTTAATAGTACTATTTTTATATCTATGGTAATTAAAATTATCTACAAATTTTTTAAATGAAAAGGTGACGTTATTTGTTGTGGGTAAATTAATATTTTCTTCCATGTTAATTTTCCAAAAAAAATATAGGAGGGTTTTTATATATGCATGAAATTTTATAAAAGAGTATATTTTTATTACATTTAAATTCATATATAAATGTTTACATGAAATATTTATCGGAAAAATTATCTAAACAAGTCTTATAGATGGGTAAAAAGAATGTACACTTTTAATGAATATAAAATGATTGAATAATGTTTCCAATATTTTCATCATTCAAATTGATGAATCTATTATATATATTAATAATGGATTTCCATCTGCCACGTCTCCACTTCCCGTTACTCCATGTCATTTTCCCCTTACCTGCCCTCCGTCTGTTTCTCTACGTCGCCCCTCCGCACAGTATCTCTTCCTATCTTCTCACCATATCCTCCTCCCACTGAGTTTATCACGTGTTCCGAACAATCCTATCATCAAACCCTAGCCTCCATCGTCCTAGATTTCCTAGTCTACCCGCACTCAATCGACCATCGTCTCCATTTTACACCTTCTCCTGGTTTCTACACTTCCCTCGGTTGACTTAGTTCCACCGACGCTTACAGCTCCTGGTTTTTATTCACCCATCATTCTTCGATCATCTTAGGGTTTAACCTCCATCTTCTCATCCATTACACCTTCATCACCTACACAGCAATACCAATATACAAATCCTAGTTTCTTTCTTCGTCCACTACACTGAAATCGACCCAATTTCATATACAATGATAAAATCTATCTGTTTTTTCACTTCCAACCAGACCCCCATCGTTTTTGTATCCTCATATCTTTCAACTCCTCCATGGTTCCCCAAAAATTGACTCCCACCTCTTGCTAGTGGTATTCATCATCTACTGCTATAGTTGATCCCCACACCCCCCTAAGTTGGAGTAATACTCTGAAAACACGTTGATTCTATATTTCCTCTCCGACTACTTCCATAACCCTACCCCTTACGATTTAACATCATGTTCCATGGATCCCTCATATCATCCAACTATTCCCCACACTCATCCACTTCTACAAATTTTAGCAGACTACTTACATCATTAGAAACACCATTGAGGTACACATTGGCAGTCGCTCCATGGTCTACACAATGTTGGTATACATTTCTATTCTCATTGTTTATACAATTTCCCTTTGTTTTTAATTTCCCTTTGGCTGTGGAATATTTCAATTTACTTTGGAAATATTTTATTTTATTGTAGTACTCGAACAGTTTTCAAAAAATTAAAATGACTATTTAGTGTGTTTGATTTTAGGTGATGATATTAGTCTTCATACTAATATGATTTAATGTTTTTACTCATTGTATATTTTTATCATTGGTATTATATGTTATTCACTATTTTTGGATGAATTTATATAATAATTTTTTTTTTGTTTTCTATTATAGATATCTATTTATGCCACCAAGCTATTTTTTACTAGAAATTATCCATCAAAAACTTTTCATAAAAAGCTTCTACAATGTAATGCAATATTACATCTTTCACGTTTCAGTTATTGGGGTTCCACTAAGTTTAATATTCCACCATAAATATACCACTTCTAATATTTAGAAACACTATGTAAGAAAAAGGTGTTCCATCCTTTTTTCATGAAAAAATATACCTTATATGCATAAGTTAATATTTCTGGTAGAATGATGCTTTCATCATTATCTCGCTGCAGATTGCAGCAGAACTACGCAAGAATCATGATCATTCTCCTCTAATTGTATATTTTTTGATAATAATACTCAAATATTTTCAATATTCTATATGAAATTCACATGAACTTTTTATGTTGGGAACACTCATTATGTGAAAGTGTTGATTCATTTGAGTTTCGACTTCTGTTTTAGTTTTTTTATTATTTTAAGAAATATGAATTGAAATCCCACTTTATTGTCCATGGAAATTTTGGTATATTATTATATATATACCACCATTCTGAGCGATGTCATGGGGATATTATTTTGGTTTTGTGCTGCAAGAGCCTTTCAATACAAAACCACATCGATCAGCCTTGATTTCGTATATTACACCTGTGAAGTGGTTCTATAAAAGAAATCATGGACCAATACCAGTTTATGATGATTTATAAAAGGTCATATTTCTTCACCTCAATTACATTCACGGTTTTTAAGAGCTTTAACTAATGTTTTAATTGTTGTTTTGTAGGTCAAATATTTTGTTTTAATCAACGGGTTTCTTAGAGCTCCCAAAAAGTTTCCTATGAATGATATAAAGTAGAAGAATGAATGCAGATCATTATGATCCCACTAATAAATAATATTTCAATATTTACTGTAGATTTGAATTTTTAGTGTCTCTTGTTGTCCATGAATAAAAAAATCACTTTTTTATTTTGGCTCATAGAGAGCATCCCCAATATAATGTTTCTTCTACTCTGTATGTTTGGTTCATTTTATATTATGGGTTTTTACCTCATCAAAATGTGATTTTATTTCATAATCATTTATTAGTTATGATAGAGATGATTTTATGTTTTTAACTGAAATTATATTATTTACCTAGTCGGGTTTGACTGATTATGTGTGTAAGAAATATGAGGACTGCTATGAGTAAAAGTAAAATTGTAAGAGGAGTGGGATGGGATGTTTCTAAATTAATAAATAGTTTGTTTCTTTCCCAAATCTATTTAAGATTCATTTTGAATAGTTAATTTTTTTAATGGAGAAATATATGTTAGGATCTGACTTGACCCTGCTCAAAATTTTCATAAGATACTCTTATGGTTCTTGCTCAAAATTACCCTCTTCTCGACCTATTGTTCCTGTAGAACTATGTTGGCATCAAGCCCTAACCCCTGGTTTTATTTTCAAATCCAAAAAGCCTTCACACAGTGTAATTTCGACTTTTTCCTTTGCAAACCCTCATTTTCATCAATATAATTTCATTCTGTCCCTCCAGACCCGCTCCTGCTTGTGATTTCAGTTTGGTTTTCCCTATTGCAAATCCTCTCCACTCTTCCAAGGGTTCCCACAGAATAACGATGGATGCTTCAATGATGCATACTAATTACAAATTGATTTGAATGACATTGATCTTCTAAAACATGGATCTATGATAAAAATAATGGTATGGTGATCCCTATGGAATGCATGGTTATAAATAGTAATGTTATTTTTGATGAAAAAGACCTCAAATATTTTTGGTTACATAATTAGAAATGAAATAATTATGCCGATGATAAAATTAACTTTTTTAATTATTACCATGAACTTCTAAAACTAGAAGTGGTGTTAAATCTATGTGAATCAAATATATGTTAGTGTCTCCTATATTCCATGAATTAAGAAATTATCTTTTTTATTTTGTTCACATGGATCATTCAAAATATAATGTTACTACTAATTTGCATGTTTGGTTCATTTTATATTATGAATTCCCAACTCATCAACATGTTTTTGCCTTGAATCCTCATTTATTAGGTATGATAGAAATGATTTTATTTCTTTAAATACAAAAATATTATTGATCTTTTCTGGTTTGACTGATTAAGTGTGAAGGAAACAAGAGGAATACCATGAGTATGAGTAAAATGGTAAGAAGAGATTGCTAGGATGTTTCTACATTAGGAAATGGTTTGATTCTTTCCCTAATCCATCTAAGGTGAATTTTTAAACAATAATTTTTTTTTAATTAAGAGATATATAATTTTATAAGACTCACTTCTTCTCACAATTTTTGTAAGAAACTCTTACAGTTATCATTATGAAATACCCTATTCTCGACTTACGATTCCTGCAGAACTATACTGACATCATGCTCCCACTCCTGGTTTTATTTTACACTCTAATAAAGTTTCTCAATGAGAACTTTTTGGTGCATTCTATGTAAACCCTCTTTTTTATTGTTCCACCCTTCTTTCTGTCCCTACAGAACCACTACCACCTGCGAGTTACCTCTTCATTTCCCACTCGCAAAACCTCTCCACTCGTCCTAGGGTTCCTACAGAATAATGTTCGAACATTTGTAAGATCTATTAGCTGTTCACATTAAAATGTCCTATTTGATTTCATTGTTTCAATATTTGTATGTTATATATTTTATATACTGTTCTGGAAATTTAGGCACTTATGTTCTCTATTTTTTCTAGTTTGACAGATTAACTGTGCAGGAAACAGGAGGACAGTCAGGGGTAAGAGTAAAACGGTAAGAGGAGTTTGCTGGGATGTTTCTACAATAGGAAGTAGTTTGTTTCATTCCCTGAGACATTGAAGATTATTTTCTAACAGTTAATTGTTTTTAATGAAGAAATATATAGTATGATAAGACTCACCCCCTCTCACAATTTCCGTAACATACTATTACATTTCTCACTCACAATTTCTCTTTTCTCAACCTACGGTTCCTACAGATTTGTAATGACATCGTACTCCCACTCCCGGTTTTATTTTCCACTCAATAAAGGATTATCAAATAGATATTTGTACTTCATTATTTGGAAACCCTCATCTATATCAGTACCCTTTCATTTCATCCCTACAGACCCACTTCTACATGCAATTTCCCTCAACTTTTCCTACTCGCAAAACCTCTCAGCTCATCCTAGGGTTCCTGTAGAATAATGTTAGAACATTTGTAATATCTCAGTGGTGTTCACATTAAAATTTAATATTTAATATAATTGATTAAATTTTTGTAGGTACTCTATTTTGTATACTGTTGTGGAATTTTAGGCACTTAAATTCGAGGGAAATGTCAATATTGAATTTTTAGTTGAAAAATATATGTAGTTGAGTTTCACTTCTACACACCATAACACAATAGTGAATCAGTTTGAAGATATGAATTAAGTAATCATAGGGAATTAAAATGATTTTAACATATGGTAATGATACCATCTTTTGTCCCCGCTTAATTTAGTATTCTTTAAACAGATTTGAAGGGGAATTTCCTTAATGTCAGCAATTGAACAGATACTTAAGGGGTGAATTTTTCATTTTGATCAATCTTTATGATTAATATAATGTTAGATATTTCTTTCTACTGATTTTATCCCAGAACACATCAGTTACATAATCAATGAACCAAACATAAAATGTGTAATTAATAACCCATGGAATGTACACATTGGTTGGGTTATGTTGGTGCCAATTGCCTGATGTGAGATAACCAAAGGGAATGGGAGAATCACTGTTTGAATTTACGGTTTTCCTATAATGTCGATACCTCATGAACATTCAACTATAAAAGATCTTTAAAGATGATATATAGTCACTCCCCCTACGTTGGTTTATTTACATTCATTTTCTTCTCCTAATGCACTACGTTTTTTTTCAACGATAAATGATGCTGATCATATCAGTGGAAGACATGGGCCATGTATATTCAAGCATCCATCAATAATACCATCCATAATAGGCATACTATGACCTATATTTACAAATGTTGACCATATTAGTGGAAAAATGCGATTCATTTCACAAGTTGTTTTCTCAGATGTTGTTGTCATTTATTGCCCAGGTTGTACGGAACTAAACATGGAAACTTTTTTCAGAAGATATATTATATGTACAATGAATATAGTTAAAAATTGAAGGTACATGTATGTTTAACCTTTATATATGTATGCACGAAAAAAATACGCCCTCTTTTTTAGTATTAGTTTTTTTAGCATTACTGATTTTTTAACGAAATATTCATTCTTTTTATATCCCAACTAACATCACCTTCTGTCTTGGATAATCCTACGTCTCGACTGACTTCCCTATATAGTTCTACCTACCATATAATTATATTACTTGGATATATTAGTTAGCTGAACCTACATTCTGATGGCCATGAAATTTAAATAATTTCTTTCACCCTGTGAAAAATTTTGTGTTTCAATATTTTAAATATGTAACTATTTCCATAATAGTTAAACATAGATATTTATGGATTTATTATTAAATTATTTCCCAATTTCTCAGAAGTACTATTTTTACACATTTTATATGAATAACAATTTCCATGTTTCTTATGAATAAGTGCTTCTAGATTTCTTATAATAACTATTTCATGTTGATCAGGATAGTTTGATATTTAGCATTAGTATGTACTGAATGATTCTCGATATGCTATGAGATTTGACTACTTTAATATGGTCGTGGTAATCTTCAAAAAACACGAGTTTCAATATGAGAAAGATTATTTTTGATTATGTATTTCTTCTTAATACGTTTTTACATATTTCTTTTGGAAAACTGTTTCCATATTTCTTATTATAACTATTGGAGGTTGATATGGATAGTTTTATATGTGGTATTAGTATGTACTGAAAATAATCCCTATAGGATATGAGGTTTCAATACATAATATGGCCAAGGTAATCTACATAAGTATGTATTCTTATTTTTAAACATTATTGTATCTATAGATAAACATGTTGGATGATTTTTTAATTGTTAAAACTCCTAGATCATTACCTCTTATTCCACAGGTGTAGCTCAGAAATAAAAAACCATGTAAAACTATAACTTTATTTTGTATGATTTTGTAGGTTCTAATTCTCACGTGGGTCATCTATTTTAGTATCATATCATCGGTAGAAGGTAGCGACAATGTGATGGTTTGAAAATATGGTGTGGAATCCCAATTAAATTTCGTTTACTGTAGGTATGTCAATTGATTTTCAATGACATATTAAAATAATGTTTTTCATGGTAACATTTTCAACATTCATTGTTCACATATCTGAATCCTTCCTTTTATTAGGGATGTTATATAACTGATGGATATAATTTCGAATTTTTAGGTGTGGTTTTGATTATGCATGTATGCTCTATCATAAATGTATTTAGTTCTGTTCAATGTAAGTGTCCCCCCTAAATAGGAAAAATAAATTCCCCACATAAGTTTTTTGATCTTGAATTTTCATGAGGTACAAAAATAGTGACTATGTCATTAGAGTCTCTTGTTAAAGGAATTTGTAGTCATGGAATCTATATATGATCATTCATAATGAATTTTTTAGTTTGTAAGACTTTTGAAAATTGATGCATTTTTATTATTTGTTGTTTAATAAAAACATGTTTTAAGATGAGAAAAATATGAGGTGGAAAACATATGATTTTTTTAATAGTTTAGTAGTGCATCGTTTTCATCTAATTTACATTCTACCAACATGTAGTTTCATAAAAATTGTTTTTTATTTTTTTTCTCTATGACAACACATATAATGATATATATTGATTTACTTTTTCAATCACTAATATAATCATTATTTAATTTCAGTATCATTCTTACAATAATATCTACATTAAAATATGGTATTTTTTGACTGTTATGTTTAAATATTAGCTTCTTAATAGTGAAAATTTTTATTATTGAATATCATCTCCTATGATTGTAGATATGGAACAGACAACATCAAACACTAAATAATGCTTCATGAAGAGTAGGCAACAAAGAGAAACATTACTATTGAGAGTTATGTATATTATTTTTTTAAATTTTATTTCATGTTCTTTTCTGAATGATATATAATCTATTTAATTGATGACCTAGATTACAAGTTTCTTCATTACCTCCACAACATTACAGTCTTATTCTCAATAAAAAACTTCCACGTCAATGGAGTTGACTCTAGAATTCTTATGGGTCCATGTCAAACCTCCATGGAGCTTAAATTATCTCTTATAGCTCTTCAAGAGTTTCCAAATGTCAAGAAAATTGATGGGGAGTAGAGGTATGATTACAAATATTATGTTTTTAATTTTCTAATCATATTGATCTATGACTCTAAACTCAGTGGATCGGTGGATTTGGTTGTTCCTCCTAGTAGATTTAGAAAGATTATTCCTTATTTCAGTGTGATATAATTCATCTAGCACATTTACAGTTATTTTTGTTTTTCGATGTGCTTCCCCTGAAGGGCAGAGCTCCACCAATTTCTATTAGCGGATGTAGTTGTTCACTGAATTCTACATTTTTACGTAATATGTAATCAAACATGGTGGATTGGGTCTCCCATGTGATGGGCTATTGATGTTTCCATTCGGTATCCAGTTTTTGTGGGTTACATGTCTATTTATATTTCACTTTGGGATATATATATCAAGTTTGTTCTTTACAATTTATACTCATGTTGTTTATTCATTGAAAAAGAAACATTGTGTGGTTGATATGTAGTGGTTCTTTTTATGGTTTCCACTCATCCAAAAAATTTCTTCATATGAAAATGGATTTTGTGTGTAAAATATATTGTACATACTTTAATATAAAGACAACCATTAATAGTTCTATTTTTTCAACAAATTTATGATTTCATTATGCCCTAATTTATCAAAAAATTTCAACATTATTATTTATTTTCAAATTTTATAAATACTATTCTCTTATTAATTGAAAAACCAGTAATCAAATATGCTATGAAAAAGCAGGGCAAGTACTAGTTTTTTATATGTTTAATTGGTTATTTTCAAAGAAAATTGTTTCCTTAATATTTTAGAAATACTAGGGATTTTAATAACTAATAACAAAATTAAAATTGTATTTTCCTCAAAAAATGTTCCATGTGATCTTTTAAAAGAATATTTCAGTTTTGATGACGTCATTTGAAGTTAATATTTTCAATTTTTTATTATAATATGATAAAATCATTATCAATAAATTATCTAGTTTTTAATTATAATTATGAAACATTATGAGACCGATTTTATTTTCTATTGGTTCATCTATGTTGAAATTTTAAATTTCTTCATGATCATCTATAAAATTATAAGACCTCAGCCTTAAACCTTACTTTATATTGAATTAAATGAATAATTCACATTGAGGATCTTTTCAGGTTTAGTGTTTTATAGAATTAGATCATAAATCATGAATTACATTGCCCATTTAAACATAGTGGTTACATAAAATATAGTATTCATTTTTTTCCGTCAACGGAAACATATTTAAAATAAAACATGTATTCTTTCATGACACTTCATTGAAAATATCATCATATCATGCACCTTTCCCTTGACCTGTGAAAAACATTTCAAAAACATGGGATGAGCATAAAAAGCCCAGTAAGGGATATAAAAGTTCGAAAAGAAAACATTATTCCATGTATGAAAACATAATTTACTCATAAAACATAAGCATTTTAACATACCTCATTAAATCATGAATAAATCATAGAAATCATAAGAGATAAAGGTAACTTGAGGCATTCATAGCATTCTTACATAGGGAGTAACCCTCTTGGTTATGTTTGGAATACCCATCACAGTATATTCCCTAAATCTCTTTAGAGAAACCTCAACGTTTAACCCCTTCGCGTTACCCAATGAATTGGAGAGCTATATCGGGCTCACCCGCCCTTAGTTTATCATAGAACCACCCGTTTTCATAATAATTCCCAAGAACCATAACATAATCATATCACAAAAAACATGCATAAAGGAAATATAACATTTCCACTTTTCAATCACAAGATATCAATACAACACATTGATATAAAAAATAATGAAATCCATTTTCAATACCAAAATAATATAAAATTAAAACATGGTATTTATTTTTCATTAAAAAAGGTATGGCTTGTAGAGGAAGCCGAAACTCAAATAATGGTCACGGCGACAGAGAAGTCATTGCCACCGAATACGTATAACAAAAACATTCCCTTTTGTCGTTTAGTAAAACCCTTTGTATAAAAAGATTCCTTTTGGATAAACGTAAAATTCAAAGGGGTTTATACACCGTGTAAAAGTAGGTTCTGTATAAAACAAAATATGCCTCAATGAAAGAAGATTGAGACGAAGTCCCATACAAAGACGGTATCCTTGGATTAAGGATAAATCAATTACATAATTATGTTTGACAAATGAATACACCAAATATAAGTGGATATTATGTGTAAAAAAATCAGAGGACATTCACACATATTCATAGAACGACATATTCATGGAGTACAAGTTTATCCCAAAGAATCAAAATTGGGTTAAGAAGTTCCCTTGAAAAAATTCGACAGCCTAACGGCGTCACTTCAAAATTTTAAAAAAAGAGTTGACTAGAGATAAAAAGTGTATCTCATCACTTGGACATTAAATTTAAATCAATAAGGATATTGAAGAACATATACCGACATAATAGTATGTGAATTAAAAGACATAACAAAAGAAGTATTTTAAAAATAGGAGGGTGAAAGGTTCCCTTACCGACTTGGGAAACTTTCGAAACGTACACCCCATTGAAGAAGTGTCATACAATGAATATGTAAATACCCATAAATGAAATTATATTACACAAAGAGTATAATAATCGGAAGTACATACACAACTCAATGGAAATGGTGGAAAATGTAGCATAAATCTCATGGGACTAAAAGTGAGATGAAAAATCCCTTATGAAAACTCGGCAGCCTAATGGTGCCACTTAAAACTTCCAAAAATGGATTGATGAGATAAAATTGGGTCTCTCATCATATTAAAATAAAAATTAAAGAAATAGGAATATAAAATAACGTCCCCCATCATAACAAAGAGGAGCCTAAAATAATTGACATAATGGAGAGTACTTAAAAAGAAAGAGAGAGGTTAGATCTCTTACGAAAATTCGGCAGCCTAACTACGCCACTCCAAACATCCAAAATGGATTGATGAGAGAATATAGGGTCTCTAATCATATGAACATAAAAATTACAGTAGGATTAATATAAAATAACATCCCAATCATAAGAAATATGATCTTAAAAGGAATGACATAAAAGACTGTACTTAAAAAGAAAGAGAGGGGTAGGATCCCTTACCTCATGTCCAACATGACTCGATCGTTCTTCAATCTCCTGAATAATAAAATTTGGCAAATTTATAATTTTATAAGGACATACTTTAAATATTATTATTCAGTTAATATCATATATTATAATGTTATAATAATTGGTTAATAAAGTGAGTTCATATAAGACGTTTTTGTCGATGTTCGGTACATGAGTAAAAATCGAACTTGTTGGAAAATAATTTTCCATGTAGTTATTGGAACATCAAATCCAGAATAGTATTGATGTTTTAAATATCATATATATACATTATATATTCATTTTATACTATTCCATGGCATTTGGAGATAAAAAATTAAAAGCACCGTTCAAGGAGACGGTAGGCCGTACGTACGCATGAACGCTACTTTCATTTTTTGTCATATTATTGGAATTAAAAAAAAGAGAGATATATATATTATAATTCCAGAATGATATCCACAATTTACATGTAATATAATACATATATATATCCATTATATATATGTACTTATAATAGTACATAATATTTGGAGATAAGAAATGAAATGTACCGTTCATGGAGACGGTAAGCTGTACGTACGCATAAACGCTACATTCATTTAATTTTTTTGTATTAAATGGAATTAAATAATAATGATATAAATGCATATTATAATTACAGTAGGATATCATATGTAATACCATTAATTCCATCCTTTATGCGTCCCATGTATGACATTAACGAATCAAATCCCTTTGAGGGGGCGGTAGTCTGCACTTCCTAAAATGAAGATATCGCGTTTACCCATAATCGAAACCATAAAGGTATGGCATAAATGAAAAATAAAGAAGCTTAAGGAAAACATAAACATATTATATATCATATATAAATATAGTGACATCTTAATAGCCACCTTTGAAGGTGTTAAAATAATATTGAACAATCATCGTTTCATGAGACAGTAATTCTCCATCCACAGAAACAATATGTTCTTTAACCATTAGACAGATATGTGTGAAAGTGTAGCTTGAATAATTCTTATAACAAAATCCTAGTATATTTAAGATACTGGTGTTGTTACAAAACAGGTAATAAAATGAGTTTAGGGGTTTGGAGAAGAAAAATAAAACAAAAGAACACAAGGGAAGACATTACCGTTAAATCGGATAACTCTCTTTGATTTGAGCTCAAAGGCTTCCTTGGAAAGGGTTCTGCCCAAAGTGAGGCTTCAATGATGAAGCTAGGGATGTGTAGTGATGAAATGGGCAGGTTTTGGCCGATCCAAAGGCTTTAGAGGTGTGTGTAACGTGGTAGAGGTGGGGGATTTTTATAAGAGGAGAGGAGGGGACTCATGGAAAGTTATAAAATATTAATTTATTATAAAATGATTTTCGGATTTAAAAGGACCCAAACAGATATATTTAGAGGATAAGGTGGTAATGTTTGTAAATCCACCCATCCATTTGGTTTTTTACAAGTGTAAGACTTAGATTTCACCCTATTTTCTCATTTTATTTAAATCGTTCATTTATGAGGTAATCACTGCATCATCACGGTGTCATAAATAAATTAATTTATTTAATGTCTAAAAATTATAAAAAAATATCATTATGTAGGAAATATTTTTAGCTGTCTAATTAATATTTATAGTCAAAGATATGACTTATATAACCCCTTTTAAAAATTCTTTTAGTAAATCAACACATGTTTATGACATTTTAATTTTAACTTTAAATAAAAAGGTAATTATGTCATTTTCCTAACAAAGTGGCTCTATTGGGTCCCCAAGTTGACCCATGGATTTTTGTGGTCGTCCATGACTCATACAATGATGTTAGGACATGTTTCTAGGTCATTTAATATTCTTAAAACAATATTTATTCCTTAAACTACACTAATTACCTCAAATCGTGATTAAAACATAAAAGTTTCTATTCACCAAAAAATTATTTTAATCCCATTGAACCAGATTTTACTTCTTAATGACAACCATGTATGTAGGAATTTTGAAATTTAAAACACAAAGGTGGTAAATTTTCATTTAAATGAAAAATCAGTTTTTTTAAGTACCACTTAGTGGCTTCACTATTCATAAAAACTGAAGTTTTCTAGAAAAATACCAAAAATTCACCCTAATCTATATTTGATATTCCAAATTCAAAAATGATTTCTATTTTACAAATTTCAAAAAATATAAGTTACATTAATTAATTTAATAATGAATTCCCGTTGTCAGAGAAAATAGCGTGTTTTTGTGAAACAATAAGTATCAAAAGATTAACACTAGTTTAAGTTCAATTTCATAATGAAATTAATTCCAATGACCACTATTGGATTAAATGGTAATAATATATTCTAATTTCACTTTAATACCAATTAAAAAGACAATCTAATCATATAATTAAATTATATTAAAAATAGGTTTTGAATTAAAATACAACATTTTTTACTATTCATTAAAAAATGATCTTTATCAGAAAAATACAAAAAATTTACACAAAGTAAATTTTGATGTCCCGATTCTAACGAAGAATTTTATTTTGTCAAATATAGCACATTAAATTTTCCAAAAGTTTATTTAAAAGAGGTTCTCCATTAAAAGGTGGTTAATCGACCTTTTAATGAATATTAAAATGTTTAAGCTTAAAATTGGATTCATTCGCATTTTTAATCCTCCAACATTTATTGTAAAAAGTAAAAATATTTGACAAAAATATATAATCATTTTGTAGTTAGTCCTATTCATTACCTCCATTAAAACAGCTAGGCGTTAACTACCATTTAAAATAGTATTATTTTATTATTAGAGTGCAACGTAAGATTCCCAAGAAAATCGTTGTTGCGTATTGGATACGCCATCAAGCATAGCGTCCCCTATAAAGTAATATTAATATTTTATTGACAAATATGGATAAATGTGAAAATGTCATATTCCTTATTTACCTGAGGTGTTACATCCTTCCCTCCTTTTGGGAATTACGTCCTCGCAATTTTAAAATTGGGCTTGGAAACTTCATTGAAAATCCCACATCAGAACAAGAGTTAGTAAAACAATCACATTAAAAGAAAGAAATAGAAGTACAAAGTGCACCCGAGATAACCCATATTAGGATTCCATGTAGGAAAACATGGATATGGAGGAAAAAACAAAGGGTCATGTTATCAGGGAGTGTGATAGTAAACATGTCTAGGAGAAAGTTAACCATAAGAAAATCACAAACTTGTGATGGGTTAAACGATATTCGATTCCCCAGTACGAAAAGTTAATAGACAACATTTTTGTTTTAAGTTACTCTTCATTGAGGAATTTATTTTTGATCTTAAGGAAACATACTTACTTATCATGTTGACTTTCAACTTTTACTATATTTCTTACAGGAACTCATATTTTCTCCAAAAGACGAGTATTTAGAATGACTTGTTCACATTAAGAGAAATATAATTAGCTTCTAGAGAATCACCTATTCCCCAAATTAGAACTATATAATTCCCATGTCATTAGACCGTAACCAAAACTAAAACCAAAATGGTTAGTATGAGATCAGATAATACCCATAAAGGATAATTCTTTATAAAACAAATCTATTCTTAATCTCCAAAATTTGTCAAACAATACCCAAAGTTCAATAAAGGCCATACAATAAGAATCTATCCATAAAATTATTCAATGTAAACCAAACTAAGATTGAAACCCAAATATTTGAAGGATTTAATCACATAGTCTTCCAAGGTACAAAATTAACATTTATCTCCAAATAACATTACTTTCTCTTAAAGTCTCATACTGAAAAGTAATTAACCTAATAAAATATCCTCCATGATAGGTTAATAATTTCCATAGATAACCCAAAATAAACTTACTCTTGATTCATAAAATTTTATTACTAAAAATAATTAGTCAAACTAACCAGGGACTTCATGTAGTCTAGTGGTAGGCGATAAATACTAGTCTCACTTTGGTTGTGGGTTCGATTCCCGCAGCTTTGTCCGACATGACGGGTTGTCAGACGGTCTGTGTGTTGTCCTTTTTCCAAAACTATATAATTCTTAAAACATTCCCCAAAACAAGATAAAATCTTCAAAAATAATCATAACATATTTTAACATCATGTTTATCTCATGCCTTTCATTTTCCATCATAATATATAATAACCCATAATTACCTCAAAAGTAAGGATCATATAAACCCTGATGGTTACTTTTATAATTATTACCTGAACTTTCACATCGACTGGTCATCTCGTACATGATGCATTACAGAACATGCCAAAGTACAAGAGGCTGGTCATGACTCATTTATAGTTGGTTTAGAACAACCACGAGTTTCCTCATTGAATCCCCCATTTCATCCAGTCTCTTTATCAGTGAACCACCACAGTTTCCTTCAAACCTATTGTCACTTTGGTGCCTGCTAGATCCATCCATTCACTAAAAACAGAAATGTCAGTGTGAGTATATCAATAAAACCATCATGTACTAAAGAGGAAGATAAACACTAAGATATACTTACTCATTCACTTTATCTAAAACTAGGACTCTCTCTGAAATCCTAACAATTATGGTAATGTCACTTATGCCTAGAGAATACCCTAACCTCTAAAGTTATCTAAACCGACCTTTGATAACAACTATAAGGACCTGGACATAAACCTTACTTAATATTTAATTAAATGAATAATTCACATTGAAGATCTTTTCAATTTTAGAGTTTTAGAGAATTACATCATAAATCATGAATTACATTACACATTTAGACAAAGTGGTTACAAAAAAGATAGTATTCATTTTTTTCCATCAACGGAAACATATTTAAAATAAAACAAGGATTCTTTCTTGACACTTCCTTGACACTATCATCATATCATGCACATTTACCTTGACCTATGAAAAACATTTCAAAAACCAGGGATGAGAATAAAAAGCTCAGTAAGAGATATAAAAGTATGAAAAGAAAACATTAGTCCATGTATGAAAACATACTTTACTCATAAAACATAATCATTTTAACATACCTCATCAAATCATGAATAAATAATAGAAATAATAAGACATAAAGGTATCTTGAGGCATTCATAACATTCTTACGTAGGGATTAACCCTCTTGGTTACGTTTGGAATACCCATCACAGTATATTACCTAAATCTCTTCGAAGAAACCTCAACGTTTAACCCCTTCACGTTACCCAATGAATTGGAGATCTATATTGGGCTCACCTGCCCTTAGTTTATCACTGAACCACCCGTCTTCATAATAATACCCAAGAACCATAACATAATCACATCACATAAAACATGCATAAAGGAAACATAACATTTCCACTTTTCAATCACAAGATATCAATACAACTCATTGATATAAAAATATTATGAAAACCATTTTCAATACCAAAATAAAATAAAAGTAAAATTTGGTATTTATTTTTCATTTAAAAAAGCTATGGCTTGTAGAGAAAGCCGAAACTCAAATAATGGTCACGGCGGAGGAGAAGTCGTTGTCGCCGCATACGTATGACAAAAACATTCCCTTTTGTCGTTTAGTAAAACTCTTAGTATAAAAAGATTCATTTTTGATAAATATAAAAGCAAAAGGGGTTTATACACTATATAAAAGTAGGTTGTGTATAAAAAAAATATGCCTCAATGAAAGGATATTGAGACGAAGTCCCATACAAAGATGGTATCCTTGGATTAAGGATAAATCAATTACATAATTATGTGTGACAAACGAATACACCAAATACAAGTGGATATTAAGTGTAAAACAATCATAGCACATTCACACATATTCAAAGAATGACATATTCATGGAGTAAAAGATTATCCCAATGAATCAAAATTGGGTTAAGAAGTTCCCTTGCAAAAATTCGACAGCCTAACGACGTCACTTCAAAATTAAGAAAAAGAGTTGATGAGAGATAAAAAGGGTATCTCATCACTTGGAAATAAAATTTAAATCAATAATGATATATAATAACATATACCAACATAACAGTATATGAATTAAAAGACATAACAAATTAAGTCTTTTAAAAATAGGTGGGTGAAAGGTTCCCTTACCGACTTGGGTAACTTTTGAAACGTACACCCCACTGAATAAGGGTCATACAATGAATATGTAAATACCCATAAAAAATTATATTACACAAAGAGTATAATAATGGGAATTAAATACTCAACTCAATGGAAATGGTGGAAAATGTAGCATAAATCTCACGAGACTAAAAGTGAGATGAAAAATCCCTTTCGAAAACTCGGCAACCTAACGGTGCCACTTAAAACATCCAAAAATGGATTGATGATATCAAATAGGGTCTCTCATCATATTAAAATAAAATGTGAAGAAATAGGAATATAAAATAACATCCCCCATCATAACAAAGATGAGCCTTAAATAAGTGACATAAAGGATAGTACTTAAAAAGAAAGAGAGAGGTTAGATCTCGTACGAAAATTCGGCAGCCTAACGGTGCCACTCAAAACATCCAAAATGGATTCATGAGAGAAAATATGGTCTCTCATCATATGAACATAAAAGTTACAGTAGGAGTAATATAAAATAACATCCCAATCAAAAGAAATATGAGCTTAAAAGGAATGACATAAAAGAGTGTACTTAAAAAGAAAGAGAGGGGTAGGATCCCTAAACTCGTGTCCGACATGACTCGATCGTTCTTTAATCTCCTGAATAATAAAATTTGGTCAATTTAAAATTTCTTATGGACCTACTTTAAATATTATTATTCAGTTAAAATCACATATTATAATGTTATAATAATTGGTTAATAAAGTGAGTTCATATCAGACTTTTTTGTCGATGTTCAGTACATGAGTAAAAATCAAACTTGTTGGAAAAGAATTTTCCATCTAGTTATAGGTACATCATATCCAGAATAGTATTTATGTTTTACATATCATATATATACAGAATATATTCATTTTATAATATTCCATAGAATTTGGAGATAAAAAATTAAAAGCACCGTTCATGGAGACGGTAGGCCATAGGTAGGCATGAATGCTACTTTCATTTTTTGTCATATTAATGGAATTAAAACAAAATGAGAGATATATATATTATAATTACAAAATGATATCCATCATTTAGATGTAATATAATACATATATATCCATTATATATATGTACATATAATAGTACATAACATTTGGAGATAAGAAATGAAATGTACCATTCATGGAGACGGTAAGCCATACGTACGCATGAATGCTACGTTGATTTATTTTTTTTATTAAATGGAATTAAATAATAATTATATAAATGTATATTATAATTATTTTATGATATCATATGTAATACCATTAATTTCATCCATTATACGTCCCATGTATGGCATTAACGAATCAAATCACTTTGAGGGGGTGGTAGTCCGCACTTCCTAAAATGAAGATATCGTGTTTACCCATAATGGAAACCATAAAGGAATGCCATAAATGAAAAATAAAAAATCATAAGGAAAACATAAACATATTATATATCATATATAAATATAGTGACATCTTAATGGCCACCTTTGAAGTTGTTAAAATAATATTGAACAATCGTCGTTTCGTGAGGCAGTAATTCTACATCCAGAGAAGCAGTATGTTATTTAACCATTATACGGAGGTTTGTGAAAGTTTAGCTATAATAATTATTATAAAAACATACTATTATATTTTATATACTTGTGTTTTTACAAAAAAATGTAATAAAAAGAGTTTAGGGGTTTGGAGAAGAAAAATAAAACAAAAGAACACAAGGGAAGACATTACCTTTAAATCGGGTAACTCTCTTTAATTTGAGCTCAAAGGATTCCTTGGAAAGGATTATGCCCAAAGATAGGCTTAAATGATAAATATAGGGATGTGGAGTAATGAAATGGGAAGGTTTTGGCCGAGCCAAAGGCTTTAGAGTGTGTGTGTAAGGTGGTATAGGTGGGGGCCTTTTATAAGAGGAGAGGAGGGGCACTCTTGGAATGTTATAAAATATTACTTTATTATAAAATTATATTAGGATTTAAAAGGTCCAAAAATGATATATTTAGAGGATAAGGTGGTAAGGTTTATAAATCCACCTATCGAGTATGTTTGTGACAAGTTTAAGACTTAGATTTCACCCTATCTTCTCAGTTTATTTAAATCGTTCATTTATGTGGTAATCACTGCATCATCACGGTGTCATAAATAAATTAATTTATTTAATGTCTAGAATTTATAAAAAAATTATAATTATGTATAAAATATTTTTATATTTATAATGAATATTTATAGTCAAGGATATGACTTATATAACCCCTTGTAAATATTCTTTTAGTAAAACAACACATGTTTGTGACATTTTAATTTTAACTTTAAATAAAAAGATATTTATGTCATTTTCCAACCAAAGTGGCTCCATGGGGTCCCCAAGTTGACCCATGGATTTTATGTTTCTCCCATGACTCATACAAGGAGGTTAGGAAATGTGCCTAGGTCATTTAATATTATTAAAACATTATTTATTCCTTAAACTACACTAATTACCTCTAATCGCGATTAAAGCTTAAAAGTTTATATTCACCAAAAAAATTACATTAATCCCATTGAACCACATTTTACTTCTTAATTACAACCATGTATGTCATGTTTTTGAAATTCAAAACATAGAGGTGGTAAACATTCATTTAAACGAAAAATCAATTTTTTTAAGTACCACATAGTGGTTTCACTATTCATCCAAAATTGATGTTTTCCAGAAAAATACCAATAATTCACCCTAAGCTATATTTGATATTCAGAATTCAAAAATGATGTCTGTTTTAAAAATTTCAAAACATATAAGTTACATTAATTAATTTAATAATGAATTCATGCTGTCAGAGAAAATAGCGTGTTTTTGTGAAACAATAAGTATCAAAAGATTGACACTAGTTTAAGTCCAATTTCATAATGAAATTAATTCCAACGACCACTATTGGATTAAATGGTAAAAATATATTCAATTTCACTTTAAAACCAATTCAAAAGATAATCTAATCATATAAATAAATTAGATTAAAAATAGGTTTTGAATTAAAATACAACATTTTTCACTTTTCACTAAAAAATGAACTTTATCAGAAAAATACCAAAAATTTAAACAAAGTAAATTTTGATGTCCCGATTCTAAAGAAGAATTTAATTTTGTCATATATAACACATAAAATTGTCAAAAGTGGATTTAAAAGAGGTTAGCCATCAAAAGGCGGTTAATTGACCTTTTAAGAATATTAGAATGTTTACCCTTAAAATTGGATTGATTCGCATTTTTAATCCTCCAATATTTATTGTAAAAAGTAAAAATATTTGAAAAACATATATAATCATTTTGTAGTTAGTTCTGTTCATTCCCGCTATTACAACAGCTAGGTGTTAACTACCATTTAAAATAATATTATTTTGTTATTAGAGTGCAACGTAAGATTCCCAAAAAACGTGTTGTTGCGTATTGGGTATGCCATCGAGCATAGTGTCCCCTTTAAAGTAATATTAATATTATATTCACAAATATGGATAAATGTGAAAATGTCATATTCTTTATTTACCTTTGGTGTTACACAGATATTGGAATATATTTTCATTATCTTATGAGTGGATCTATTATAATCCTACAATGAATCTGATAAATATATATAACTCAAGAGATAGTTATGTTAAATATTATCTTGATTATATATTCACAGAAATATTCATGGATATGGTTTCTTGACTATAAGTTTTTGTTTTTACCAATTTAAAAGTTTATATTTTTATGTGTTGAAATAGTTTTATATCAAAAACATAATGTGTAGACTTTTTTGTGTCTATAAATTTGGTTGAGGAACTTATTTCAAGTGTTGAACTTAATGAGTGAACCTGTTTCAATTTATTCATTTTCACAGGTTTGGAAAATTTTATTTTAACAATATTCTTTTATTTATGTCATTATTTCATAGGGCATGATTTATTATTGGAGATTCAATGCTTATAAATATTTTTTTTGTTTTTTATGAAAAGTATATATTCCATGAATCATGATTACAGGTATTAAATTACTTATGATTGAATTACTTTTGTTATGAATATTTTATAATAGACTTAATTTCATTTATGATCATTGATTAATATATTTTATATTTACCATTATAGATCATCTATTATCACCCTTTCTTATGTTTTCTTTCCCATGATTTTAATGGATGGTTCCCCAACTGATATTTGTAGAATGGTATTAAAATAAATAACATTGTGGTAAATGTTGATGATACTTGATAAAATATGTTTTTATGTATCTAGCCTCAAAAAGACAAATCCTTGAACTTTTTAGGGAGTTTATAATTGTGTCATGTTTTGTATACTCAATATAAATGAAGAAATATTTTGGAATTCTATTTTGGGTCACCACATGTTACAAAAACATGTATTCTCATCAACATGAATAGGTCATAATGGTATATTCAAGAAAATGAATCAGTTTCCCCTTTAATGTGTTAATTCTTGGGATTTGTTCTAGGATATGAACAATAATATATTTTAATAAAATATACACCCTGAAATTGGCCACATCCATTTTTTATGGTGGATAGAATGAATTTTATATTAGTGGACGTTTCAATTTCAATGTGAATGGATTTCATAATTCTTTTCACATTCCTCTACCACATTGTGGAGCGGTAACACAAGGTAATATTATAATTAATTATCCATCTCTTCCCTTTGTTTGATTTTAATTTTCTAGAAAACTCTTTTCCCACTTTTTTACAACTTATATATATATCTTCAGAATCCTATATTATTTTTTTGTATAGGTATTCTCTCTTTTACCTAAGGTTCCTTTTTTACGATCTCTATTCAACTATTCTCTACCTTCTTCATTTATCCAATATTTTTATCTCATAATAGTAATTATTATATTTTCTTTAGATTGGTTGGTTTTAGTTATTTTTTATTGTGATTTTTATGTCTTTAGTACATTTGGATAATAATATTAAGTTTGCTTGTGATTAATATATGATTATCTCTAATTCTTCTAATACGTTCATTAAAGAATAAAAAGATTTAAGGGATTTGATATCATTAATTTTTAATTATTTTTGGATGAGAAATTATCATACATATTCATTCATTGGTTATTTTTTTAGAATTATCCAAATCATTATTCTGATTTATTTAGTACAAAATTCAATGGGTAGATGTGAATCACATATTATTTATGATATTTCAGGTAATTACCTATAGTTTTTTATTATTTTTATAGTTATTTTATATAATAAAATCCTTGAAAATGATTATTTAATTATTTATCACCATTAATTTTTTGATAGTCACATTAAAACTCTATAAAAATAGAGATATTAGAAATCTAAAATTATTGATGCTCTTTTTTATGAATAATGGATTAAATTTATATGGAATTCTAATTGAAATAGATTTATCGATGTGGTTAACATCTCTGATTAATTTTTTTCCTAAAATTATGTTTTGACTATACATGATTTAGTTATAATTTTTTTCTTATAGTCATTCAATATGGTTCAAACATGGGGGTATGACATGGTGTAGTTATAGAAAATTTGTTGCAGAATGGGTGAGTACAATGTTGGGATGGTTGTGATATTTTCATTGTACTTATAAGATTAATTTTATATTTGGTTTTTATAGTGGTATAATGTAATTAGTGTAGTTATGAAAAAAGATTCTAGTATTATGAAATAGATATAGAATAAAAGACTCTAAAAATAGAAAATATATTGAACATTAACAAAGTTGAAGGTTAATGATTTATAAAAGGGGATTCATAACATAAAATGATACACTGTTAATGTAAATGTGTTTAAATAAATAATAGGAGTCTATAAAAAAATTCAATGATTATGATGTACATATTATAAGATAATCTATTAATTATTGATGTATGGTAAAATATGAGTTTATTTTGGTTGTGAAACTAGTTTGAAGTAATGTTATTATAGGTTTTGATTTGAGTTTCTATCTAAAATAGCGATTATGTGTATTGATTTGTATAAAAATGTATGTGTAGGTCTTGTGGATTAATTATAAAATTAAATTTTATGTTTCTTATAATCTGATCTATTATAAATATTATAATTTACTTATTATTTATACTGAACCATAAATTATTTTTGATATTTGTATCATTTATCATTTAAGGTTATAGGTGTCAGGTGTTTTCCCCAGTATATATAATTGAGGTGACTTTTTTAAAAATTATCTTTCTCTGATTTCAATTTCAAATATAATATAGAATCTGATTTCTTGATTTTTGGATGCCTACAAAATAACAGATTATTGAAGTTATGCATATGTAATAAGGTTATTGACTGGGTAGAGGGAACACATGGAACAAGGAGGTAAAAATGTTGATTTCTTTAATGTTTATGCTTTCTAACAACTATGTCATAGTGATATGAGTATAGTCTTTGATGATATTGGGATATGTGGTTATGTGATATGTGGTTGTACATATCAAATTATAGTTCTTATGTTGTTATATGGTTATACAAATATGGAATGGATCAGAGAACCATGCTGAATGACATTGGGGAATGAGGGTAACTAGGTCAATCGGAAGTAGTTGTGAGGTTCTATTCAGTTATATATGTTCCTTGATTATTATGTTTAATTGCATATATCTATTACTGGGTGAGTGATATTTACTGAGGTTTTGTTATAATCGACTAGGAATTAGTGATGGGTGGGTTAACGTACATATTCATTTTGTTATTAGTACAATTCTACAATATTTTAATGTGAGATTTTATTGAAAAATCTACTATGAATTCTTATATAATCACCCATATATATATATTTTTTATATTAAAAAAATATAAAGGATTTAGTGATTGTTATGAACCATTCTATTTGGGGTAGATTTAGATAGATATTTATAACACCGCTATATGATTTTCAATTATTTTATTTTGTTGGATACTTTTATAAAATCCATGTCATACAAGAATTATGAGATTATGTCTTGTTAAAAAAATTTTGAAATTGATTTTATTGGTGAATATTTATTATATTTATATGATCTATGGGGGAAATTCCTCCCATAAGTGTGTTTTATAACCTTGGTTCTTACTACCTACCAGTGTCTTATTTGATGTTGGCATTGAGGATCATCCATCTAATAATTTTATATTAAGGAGGGGTTCCAATAGGGGATGGTTAAGAAGTGATACATGGAAATATACATTTTCCTATAGATAATAACAAACCTATAAAAATATAAAAACCTAAATTTAACAAATTTTGATGGCCATTCATATATGTTATAGAATTAATCACATATGGTCAATTAGGTTTATCATGTTATGGCCCCTATTTTTACTAGGAATTATTTAGTAAAATATTTAAGACCTAAAATAATATGATTCCATTTATTATATGTTTAATGGCATTAAATTGTTTGTATAACGCACCTAATATATGTTATGTTGTTATTGGTTTTATTATTTATATTAAAAAAACACCCTTATTAGTAAACATGAAACATAACCTTATCCCATAATATATGAATATAAGATCTACACACCAAACATTGGGCCTATTTATATCTCCATATAATTCAATCAATAACAAAATAAGCATATATTACCTAAAACCCAAAATTAATTTTAAAGTAAAATTTATTTCTCTTCTCTATAAATGGGTAATAAATGATTTAAAGATTAAAACCAGTATAGAGAAGCCTGAGAAATTTCATGTATTCACTGCCTATTCTATTCTCTTATTGAATTCTGAGATAGAAAGGTCATAAAAATAGGCATCATGCTAGTAGGCATAGAAATTGACCCCAAAAATATTTATTGTGTATAATACAGATGTGAAAATCATCAAAAAATAGATCCTATCTATTCATAAACAATATATTGGATCCAATAATTCAAATAATAAATGTAATTATATAAATTCAAGGGTACCTAAACAATTCCTGAAAAATATTTTATTCACCATAATACACCTTAGTGATTTATTATATCATGATTCACCTATTCCTTAACATCTTAATGAACCATTCCAAGCCTATGGGGAATAAAGTTATGTTATGCATGTAGTCCACCTATACTCATCCAATATAATAGTTCAATAATGAATTCAAAATTCACTCATATTTTATCTTATCGTGTAACCTCAACATATTGTGGTGGAATATCCACTATAGTAAAATTATTTATTTATTAGTTAAAATTAATATATTTAAAATTATTGAATGAATTTTTATTAAATATATAAAATCCTCAATATAATTATTCATAGTCAAATATATACTAATGGAATGTAAGGTATATGAAGTGATATTCAATAGAAACTCTTTAAGAGATATATTAATTTTATTAGATAAAAAAGACATATTATGACAATAATTATTCATTTAATTTGGGGTATATTTTTAAAATATGAAAATAATAGAAACATTAAAGTTGAAAAAATATTTGGTTCATTAATATTTATTAATACATGTAAACTTTTTAAATAATAATTTATACTCTAAAAAATAAAATTTGACTACAAATTTCATTAATTTCAATAATTGCTGGTAAAAGTAGTGAATGAGTTCTGATACATTTATTTGATTGATATTCTTATAGGTAAGGAGGAAAAAAATATTATTCTATATGGTTTATGGATAGTGTGTAGTCATGGAAAATGAGGAAAATATATCAAAATTTTATTCATTATCAAATCATTATAGGTGTTAAGAAAAATATAGGAGATATTTATAGAGGAATGATTATTTCTTCTAGAGCTATAAGAAATTGATACTTTTCCACAATAAATAATGATTTTATTTTTAAATTATTTTAAAAAACATTTTTAGTATATCTTACAATTTTAAATATTCTTATTCATTAACTATTTAAATTATTCTTATTCTATTTATACGAATAAAACAGATATATTTTATGGAAAAATATCTAAAAATTTATTACCACTGATATTTCTTCATTATGCAAAAAAAATATATTGTCTTAATACTAAAATTAATGAATATTTGATATGGAATAGAACTAATCAACATTGAAATTTTTATTGTTTGAAAAATATTTTTAAGACTCATTTTTTTTCATTATCTAAATATCCATAGAATGGGATATGTAAAAAAAATTTATGGAAAATAAATGTAGATATTATTTATAATAAATCTTGTGTGGTTGATATATCTTGGTAGTTTGGATATTTATTTTTGAGATTTCAATGTGTTTTATTTTAATGTTTAATGATGATTATTAAACGATTTTCATGAATCTTTGCCAACATTTTCAGAATAATAATATTTCACAATTATTTCCATTATAACTTAATATATTATCTTATGGTTATAGTGATCAATAGTGACTACACTTCTTTATGAGTTTCATTTTTGAAATTTTATTTTTAGATACAATTTTTCAATATTTCTTCGACAATGTATTTATTATTATGGGTTATTTCATTTATATGAAATGTATATGAATAATTATTTTTTCATATTCATCAATGATTTATAAGTTCAATGTATCCCATAAGTGTTTTTTAAATTTTTAGTTATTTCCACCAAGCCATGGTTTATTAGAAGTAGGCATTGAGGGACACCATTTTCATTATTTTCCATTAAAGAGGGATTCCAATATTGCAGGGAAATGAAACAATGCATGGAAATTCACTGGTATATTATATCATGAAATACCAATCACATATTATATATATAAATTTCTCTAATTTTTTTTCATTTATATTAGGGAACCATTTATTCACATTTTTTCTATTTTTTCTCAATAAATAACCATTCATTTCATGCAATGATAATTTCTCTTATAAGTATGTAGATAAATAACAATACCACTTCATGTTTTTTTAGTGTAACCTTTGATTATATATATCACCAACATTAATGTATCATATACTAAGGTTGGTTTCAATATTAAAATCAAGAAATTTTTTCCCAAATCAGTAGGCTTGAAAAAATAGCATGTTTTATGCTATATGGACATCAAATCGAGACATTTGACATTGGAAATATTTATTAGACTATAATCTTCAGTAGGTAATGAAAAAAATATCTTCTATAAATCCTCTAAATTAATTCCTAATTAAAATTCAAATATATTCTATTTCAATGAGTCACACATTTTTTCAGGTTGAATTCTCATAATGGGAAACCTAAGAAAAAGTACAATTTCCACACGATAATCATTTTTAGTTAAAGTTTTAGAAAATTTAATGGATTAAAATGGAATATCAAGATAGTATAGTTCAAATCATGTCCCTAAAAATAGTTATGGTATAATTATATGATATGTAGATCAATAATAAATTTATGTCATCTATTTTACTTATATATGTAATGAAATAATTCATTCTAGAAATATAATATTATAATTTTAAGTGTAATATAACCCTTCATGATAATATATTAATTCACAAAGAACCTCATTTACGATTTCATTTATATTTAGTCACCGATACCTTCATATGATAATGGAAAACCATAGCCAATGGTGACAATACATGTATTGACCATGAATTTTATATATACCCATCCAAGGGATTATTTTATGTTGTAAATAAAATAAGTGACATTGTTCAATTTATTGAGTATCCTCAATATATGGTTATGGAATATACTCTATAGTTCAATTAAATACTTTTTGGAAAAAATTAAGTGGATGAAAAAAAAATTAGGTAATATTAGTTAGGGGTAGAAAATACTAAATGAAAATATTGGTAGTAATAGGTATAATAATATATTTTATGAAATATGAATTGATAATCAAAAAAAATTCATTGTAGAAATTCATTTATTCCCTGATAAATTAAAAAAATAGTCTCTACTATTATGTCTTATTTTATATGGTATTACTGGAAATTAAAAAAATGATTACATCTTTAAAATTTATAAAAAATTTGGTATTTACCATCCCTAAATTTTAAAAACTATCAATTATTCAGGCAACAATATCTTATCATAGAAAATAATTTTGGAAAAAAAGTTATTTAATTTCTTACACAATATCTTCAAAATTGTATTGTAATAAAAAAATTATTTCATTTAATTTTATAAGTAAAACGAATAAAAAAGTATTTCTAAATGGTATATAGATAGGTGATGATTCAAAAAATGAGTGGCTCTTAATTAACTTATTATTAATTATAAAAATAGATAGTTAGATGGTTGTGGAACTTCATAGGTTAATGAAATACGATCCATGCATACTATCTGATCAATGTGTGGTTGTTTAAATATAAGGATAGAGGAAATTGAAACATAATCTAAATTTTATTATCCAGATTCTTTAGGAGAATGTTGAACCTCATTGGGATTTAATTTTCCTGATTAGAATCTGTAAAATTAAAATTAGACAATGAAGTTATATAAAACATATATAGAAACTAGGAGACTTTAGAGTAGATGATATTGGGAATGCAGGATGATAAAATGTAGTGTTCATAATTTATAATATCTAAGGATCCCTTCTAAACAGTTGTAATATCATCATTCTTGGTTATTCTCTCGGTCTTTATCACTTCATTCCATCATGATCCTTTATTTGTTCTATCCATTTAGTTATGTTTGACTCCCTCTCTCTATTTAATGAAAAATTAATTTTCAATCATCCCTAAGAAATATGTCAATAATTATAGAGGAATGATTAATTTTGACAGAAAATAATTAATTTTTTCTCATTAAAAATATTTGTATGATGAATTCCTAAAGAAAAACATGATAAGTATTTATCATATTTTTAATGGGGATTATTCTATTTAATTTTTAAATTATTCATATTTTTTATAAGTATAACCCCCTTAGATTTAACGTGATGATAAATAAAAATGTCTTAAATTTAGAGATTTTTTCATTATTTTGAATAAATATAATTATATTTAATTCTAAAATTAAAAATTCATTTATTTGTAATAGAATAAATAAAAAAATTAAATTCTATTAATTGAGAAATATCAATATGTATAATTTTATTACATATTTTCTTTATTAATGGTTAGACAATTGGAGGTTATATTATGACTATCAGATAAGAATTACAAATAGATGTTATTTAATTACAAATAATGAGGTTTTCACCAATAGATTATTTCGTTATTTATTTTTTAATAATTAAATAGGTTTATTATTTTTGTCCTAAATGTTAATATTTTACTATATTTATGATGTTTTTAGAAAAATTAGAATGAAAATGTATTCAAATTTTTTTCCAATTGATGTGACAGTATTAAATAAATTTAAATTAATATTTTTAATATTTTATTCTAAATCATTGTATTAAATAAAAAATTAAAACTAATATAACACCATAACAAAATTGTGTTGTTGAAATGTGAAATTATAATTTCCATGATATCCCTTTTACGATTTATATGCATAATGTTTTTTCAATAATTTTTGCAATTAACCTATTTCCATGAGCTATTATATTATTAATATAGCTCTAATAATGATACTTTTAATTAAAAACATTATATGATTTGAAATAATATAAACAAAAAAGTTCGAAAAATTTAATGTTATTAGATGAAAGTTTTATTTCATTAATACTTAGTATTTTCACTATAAATTTGTTCTAGAAGGAAAATAAAGGAATTATTTTTTTCCAAAATATTTTGCAGCGTGTTGAGTTTTTAATAAAATTTATGGATATTTGATGAATAAAATAATTTGATGTTAAGTGAAAGTGACCAATTTTCTCCTTTGAAAAATAACATTGACTTATTTTATGATTTGATGAAGCTAATTATAATTGATATTCTTATCAAAATTATAATGGATGATGATAAAAAACATGATCATCTATAATCCAATCATGAAAAGAAAAAATATGGAAACCGAGGGTTGTGTTCCTATAAAAACTATAACCCCATAATTCTATCCCTTCGAAAATAATATTGGTTTTTTAAATAAAGTTGTTATAACCTAAACAACTGGAAAAAAATTGGTTGGTATTCCTATTTTATTTCACAACATAAAAATAAAAACAAAGGTGAATCTATGAGTGATGAATTTTTTGTTTATATAAAGGAAATTTTTTTGTTTTTTAATTAAAAAAAATCTCTGAATTAGTTGATAGAACCCTTGATTATATTAATATAGATTCGTAATAGGTTTCCTATAATATAAAATATAATCATGGTGTAATCACCTATAATAAGTCTAGATTAGTCACCAAAATTTTGCAATCAAGAGAGTGGTATATAATATAAAATTGCTTTTCACCTATAGTTATACTATTTTAAATTTCAAATTAATTAACATATACATAATATATGAATCTTAAATTTTTCTAGAAGGATATTTATAAATTTTTTAAAATAAATTTATATTAGTTTTCTTTTTTATTATATAACCTCTTAATTTTTTAAAATTTTATCTTTTATACCTATTTTCTAAAATATACAAATGAATATATAGACTTAAATGGGCATTGATCCCAAGATATAATATTCCTAGTTATTTTATTTTATCAAATTATTTTTATATATGCTTAAAAATCCTACACTCTTTATGATGAATATGCCTAAAAATATGTTCTTAGGAAAAACTATATGATCCCAATGTATTTTTTGGTTCAACAATGTTTTTTAAATTAATTTGTTAATCTAAATCAAATGAAATTGAAATAATCATGATAATTAATTGTTATTTATTTCATTATTTTCAAATATTTTAGAATTACATATCTAATATGATAAATAATTAAATTATATAAATGAATTATAAAAATTTATTAAATTAAAAAATATAAATAATATACAAATTATATGAGTTATAATATTAAACATGATGTGGATAATACTGGTAAACAATTTGACATCATGTTATATAAAGAAATAATTTCATTCTTTTCAAATCAAATTTTAAATAAAAAATACCTCGTATTTATTGAACTTCATTGTCTTATAATTCAGGAAAATATTCAGAAATCAATTTAGAGTGTTTTTAAAAAAGATTCTAATATATTGTGGTGTATAATTTTTTTCAATTTTTTTCACATAACCACCATATTTAATTAAATCTCATGATATAATAATGAAATTTTGTTTTGTTGATTATATATATAGAGTATAGGAAGAACATGCTTTTTCTAAGAAAGATCATTATATTCATGGATTAGTGAGCTACAATATTATGTTGCACTTTCTCCTATTAATTTTGAGTATGATATAACTTGTAGTTATGGTTCACATGTTTTAGGGATACAACTCGCATTAAAATATTTTAGTTTTAATTTAATATATCTACTAATCAAATGTCATGAAACTAGTTCTATCAATGTATCAAATATTCAAATATTCTATTTGAGAACAAAACACACTGATATAAGAATCCTTTCATGAAAATATCATAATAGAATAAAATAATAGTATATTTATATTTTTTATAGTTAAAATAATTTAATAGATATATTCACTATCCCCCTTTCACTCAATCAGTGTGATTTTGTTAGAAGTTATTTTGGATTATTTGAATTTTGTTGAATTTAATTTATTTTTTATTTGATATTATGTTTTTTTGTTTCTTTTATATTGTTTATCTATATTTTTTATGTGTTATGTATTATTTATTGATCTTTTTTAGTTATGTATGAGCATGATACTCATATATATTACAGTATGCAATTTATTTTCCAAATTTATAAAACAAAATTGTATACATAATATATAACTCAGGGTAAAAAATATGTATATCTTGATACATAATATTTACATCATGATATATAATATAATTTTTCTGTTGTGAAATTATTTTACATTATTCATTCAATATATTAATTCTTATATATAAATATTTTTTCACTTGATGACTAGAAGTTTTTATTTAATACCCTATATAAATTTCTTTGTCATTTTTCTAGGGAGAAGCTAAATGAAATTTGATAAGTCAAAATTTATCTCTTATATCCAAACAAAAAACCACTAACCTAAAACTCATTGTCAATCCTAGGGATGTAAAATCGGAATAGTAAGGGATTTTCATCATTAATTAATAAAAATTAAATTTATTCTTTATAAAGATGATATTTTTCTCGAAAATCTATAAATTTCCCTCAGCATAATCAAATGAATATTTTTCATAAGATATTATTGAGTTTAACATAATTGAAATGTATTTTTATAGTGATAATGATTGATGTATTTTGTGAAAGTACTTATAGTTTTCTAAAAAATATTAAATTTTTTTTGCAATAAATACTCATTATGATAAATGCAAAGGTGAATATAAAATTCACTTCTTTTAGATTTTATAAGATGTAAAAATAATTTAAAAATAAACATGATTGAAATATCATGTTTCTTTAAACATAAGTTTTGGATTATATTCGTATTCTTATTGAATTCATGTTCATTTATATTGGAATCACTAATATTGACCAGATCCTTCAAATGAATTTGGATTTTGAAAAAATAATTCTTATAATATTTGAAACAAAATGGTTGTAAATGAAATAATAGTTAGAGAATGTTTTTCTGAAAAAATTTATTTTATATATCTAATGGTCAATACAACAAAAATCAATATTTCAATGCACATAATGATTCATGTGAATGATTATTTACAAGGGATAAAGTAACACAATTTCAATTATTATGGATGATTTCTCACCAACACATTTTGAAAAATATGTTTATTTAAATTATTTGGGTGTTATTATGTGCTATTAATAAAATATAATAAAAAATAGTGTACTGATAGAAATTTAATATATTTAAAATTTTATCAATGATCACATTGGTTCATGTATGGACGATATTCATGTTTTTATCCATATTTTTCATTAAACATATTCTGAAAAACATGATCTTAAAATAGTTTTCATAGTTTTATTTTTTAATATCCACAAAGTATTAATGGATTAAATAAGATATTAGTTCATTTCACCAAATAAAAAAAGAAGATATTGAATGTAATATTTAAAATACAATTTTTATCGTACTTTTCATTCATAACATGTCGATATGAAATTTGTTATTAATAATGAACAATTAATAGTTGAATTTTATACTGATAGAATAAATCATTTTTTGGATACTCATATATAAAAGGAAAGGATAAAAAATTATTTTTAATGTCCCTAAAGAAACAATTTTTAAAAATGTGATGAAATAAATTGTAATGGATAAACTAATTGATCCATGACATGGATTAAATAAGGGTCATCAACTTATTCCTATCATGAGGAAATTTCAAAGTATGGTTGGGTTCCTACGAAAATATTATTCCATGTGACTACTATAAATACATGAGATAATCATATTGGGTTGACTACTAGTAAGTAGTCATGCTTTCCATTCATGGTATCAAATATGGAAAATATATTAGTTCTATTAGATCATAATAAATGGGGATTATTGAAAAAATTAAATATGGGTCTTACCCTAATTTATATACGACATTCATTTAATAATTCCTTTTGTAGGCATGTTAGGGGTATTCACTACCTTTACGATGCAGTAATACATTTGGAAAGTGAATTTTTAGTTGAGAACTTAATAACTCATATGCTCACCAAATACCAACCACAAATCATCTACAATGATGTGTTAGTGACCTAAGAAAAATGAAACTATATAGATAATGTAATTTCTATTGCTGAAAATATCACTTGGAGTGTTTGTGGGCATTTTAACATTTAGTGTGAATGTTTTTGATCTGATTTGGTTTTATTATTTTTTGTCAACAAATATGAATGAATCATGATGTATATATATAAAATGGACCACATATTGTAAGGATAAGGTTCTAAGTAATATTGATATGTAAAATAGTTCTCATGAAAATTGTAATTAAATAATGAGATACGAACAAATCATTAATGTAGAATAGACACTTTGGAGCATATAAGTGAGATATATCTATAGGATATTCCATTAGATAAATTTACATTATAAAAATTGTAAAGAGTGGATAATTTTTATTCAAATATTTATATTAAATACGGAATATTTTTTGAGAATTTTTTGTTTGAAAATTTTTCTATTTGATATTTAATATGAACAAACTACTCAATAATATTCCATGAAAGGTGAGGGAATTTCCACTTTGATGGAATATTTTGGAGTATTATATATCTTTGAATATTTTTTAATTTCAATTTTATTGTTCCGTCATTTTTTAAATCAAATATGATGAAATTTTTAACATATAGAAACATAAATTCATTATTTTTTATTAGATAAATATGGTAGGTAAAATAGAAAATTATTGAAATACATTATGCAATGTTTATTTCAAGAATAATGAATTTGAATTATTTTTATTATAATGAAAATTTTCCTATTTTTTAAATAAATATTTTTACATTTTAATGTTTAGTTACTACCAATGATGGTGAGTCTATAATTATTAATTATGTATTTATATATTGGAAATGAAAAATTTTATTAATTTTAATTTATAATTTCATAATAATTTTCAGAATGAAATGGAAAATGTCAATTAGAAAATAAACTATACATTGTGGAAAAATATCTTCATGTAATAGTAATTATGAGAGTTCATATGTGTAATTATAAAAGTAAATATGTAGTAAGTCTATGGGAAAATTGAAAATTCATGAAAATTTAAGAGTCCATTAGTGATGTATTAACATTTATACAAAAGGTATATTTTTCTGAATAGTTCATGATAATCCATTTTAATCAAATGATACATATTAGAAAGACATAAGAATAAAAAAATTATATGGTTCATTTTTTTATTTTAAAAAGGTAATTTATACAAGAAGAACAATAGGAATGGAAATTTTTAGAAGAAAAACATAAAAAATCTAGAGTTTTTATTGATTCTATATGAGTCTGATTAAATCATTAAATTCCATTAGACTATTTTCAAAGATTAATCCTCGTTAAAACATAATATTACATTTTGATGTAGTGATAAATATGGAAAAGTAAAATATCTATATATAATTTTGTTCCATTTAAGAAATTGTTCATGATATCTAGTTATCTGGAATGAAATATTTTAAAGATTACTATATAAGACATTTTTTGCTTCCTCAGGGATCGAAATTCAAATATTATTCATAAAATCATGATTCAAGATATGGTATTCATTTATAAATCATAAAGAATAATGAATGTGCTTCCATATCCCAAATATGATCACTCTATTATGTTTTTATTTGAGATGTCTATGTGGCCACAAAATATAGGATCAAGATATAATGTGTGTTATAGATTTCATTAATTTATAACTTCCCACTACAGTTTATAATGTCACACCACAAATAAATCTCATCTAGTTTTTTCAAGAAAACATTTATTATAATGATAAAGGTTTTTTGGATTTTCAATGATTTTATATAATGATTTAATAATTCCAATTATATTTCTAAATTAAAATTATCAACTCATAAAAAAATTAAAGGAAAATAAATTAATTTAGTTTTAAATAATATATGAAGTCAATAAAGGATAGAGTTTTTAAGGTTGATATTTTAGGCAAATTAATTTACCAAGAATTATATAACATTAGTCACATGGGTTGGAACATATATATGTCAAAAATAAAAATATATTAACTGGGAAGGAGAATAACCAATTCTAAAATCGTTAATGTTATCCAAGTATCAAAGAAGGAATTATAAAACCACCACCACCAAAAATGTAATTCATATTAAATATATTAACATTCCAATTATTGAGTAGAGGGATTTCATGCATGTGTATGGAAGAATAAGAAGAAGAGAGTCAGACTATATAACTAAAATCTATTTTCCTTGAGAATGAATAAAAGAGAGTCAACATTTTTTTAAAAAAAATCATATATTTAAATAAACTATAGAATTTAGAATATAATTCCAATTTCAATCTTATATATCTATTGTCAAAATAATATGGAGTTAATCTAATAGAATGGTGTAATTAAAAAAAGAAGATTAGAACCACTGAAGTCTATTGAAGATACTTGTCTTACATTATTGATCATGTCAAGACATATGTACCAATATCATTTATTTTTAACTTATTTATTTATTGTATATATATTATGAATAGTATATTATTTTTTATTATAATTCATTAAAGACATGATTATGGTATCCTTTATATAACTACCATAGTATTTGAAAAATATTTCTCTAAAAATTAATACTATTTTTGATATATTTATCCACGTATAATATTAAACATAAATGAGCCATCATATATTAGATGAATATTATTACAAAAATTATAATATTAATAAAACTTTTCATAAATAAAAAATATTACTCAGAATCAATTTTTTACATTTAGAGGATACATAATTAATATGATTTAATATTAAAAAATATTGTTCTTTATAATAGATATATTTGTTTAATTATTTATATATAATATTATAGTAAATTAAAATTTTCACTTTTAAAATTTTATTTTATATGAAATAATCTATTAATATTTTTTAAATTATAAATTTATATGTAATAATATTAATAACACTTAAATTTTTAAAGAATCATTATTGAATAAATTATATATTCCCTTTATTTTATTATTATCAATCAAAATAAATTTTTTTAAATTGAAGGAATATAATTTTTAAAATTAGACATATTTTTTGAATTCAAAATTTCAACATTATTATAGGATTTATTTTAGATAATTTTCATAAATAGTTAAATTTTATGTGAATGGTCAAAAATATAGTATTAATCAATACTGTAACATCATTTCTGTTACCATGATCTATGAATAATGTCAAATTATTTTTCGAAATTTATAATGACCGTGATTGTTTTATATAGAAAAATTATTCCTTTTAAAATACTTTTATATATTTAGGAAATACATGTTTAACATTTTGAAACTAAATTTATAGTTTATAATTAAATGAATTATTTTCAGTCTTTTTTTATTTATTTTTTCAAAATGTATAATTCTTGTTAATATTTATCTTATTGTCACACGACACTCTTTCGGATAATAATAAACCAATTTATATCATTAAAAAGATATTTAAAATTTTGTATTAAAAATAACATTTCTGATTTATAAATAAATTTTTATAAAAATAGAGTATTATTCATTTCTCCGTGTAATATTTTAATTAATTTTCTAAACATTAAATTTTTTTTATAAAATTAATTTTATATTTTGAATCAGTATGTCCTACTTAGGAAATAAGGCATATTTTTTAGTCACTAAAAATAAACTAATTAGATAAACCTTAATTTCCATAAAAAATAGAAAGTGGTAGAATTGAAAATATAAGAGTAAAATACATAAAAAAATTTGATGACATAAATTTCATAGTTTTTATACACCACACATCTTCTTACACTCCATTTTTTCCACCATGAATCTGCATTCTAGGTGAAATGTGCTATATTTTTATATTAATATATAATATTTTAAAAAAATATTCTTAAGCACATATAAAAGGATCTCACCAACAACCCAATTATGTATTCATTCAGAAGTATTAGATCAATATAAAATCCATTATAGCCAATTTTAAATTCACTCCCCTTATCTTATAATCCATTTACATTCCTAATTCATTATTTAAGGATCATTATGATGTTATATAAGGATGAAAATTTAAAAGAAGATGTAATATTAATAAGTATGATCTATTAATTATCTTATTCTTCTTCCCCAAAAAACCTATCATAACAATTAAATTATTATAAAATAAGTAAAACAAAAATAAATAAATTTTATTAAAAAAATTTAATATTCGTTTTCTACTTTTATCTAATAAATTTAAAAAATGAAGTCGTAATTCTACATATGTGCATATTAACATCTCACTGAATGACATGAATAATTTTTCATCATATATTTTCTAGGAATGTTCAAAATTATATATTATTGAATAATATATTATAGATTTCAAAATTAATACTATTTAATAATATTCGATTCCCTATCATCTTCTATATATGTGGAAAACCAATGTGTCTCCACTATAAAGTCCCTGACTGTTGCCTATAAGAATGTGTCGTATTATGTTTTTCACTCTAGAATATTCATATCTATAATCAATATTATAATATTATTATTAAACTTAAAAAAGTAATAAGATATCATTATTATTATTTAATATTGATATTATGGAAAAATAATCATTTTCTTATCAATAATAACCTATTGATTATAGTTTATACTTTTTTGGGACTGCTTAACCAGATATCTAAACAATGTTATAAATTTATCTCATAGATTTCTATGAAAACATAACTATCACTTTTCATATAAATAATTTAAAAAATAATATATTCATTATTTTTCAATTGAGTTTATATTAATATTAAACATATTTTAATTATTGGACTTATATTTGTCTTTTAAAGATTAGTAAAATAGGTTTTTTCCCAACATCATCATCAAAAATGAAAATAAATAATTTTATAATGAAATTAAAATAGTATAAATAATTATAAATATTATATAAGTTTACCTTGAATTTATAAATGAAAATTAACATTTAATAGTCAAATAATAATGTATTCCACCAATATAAACATAATACTAAACAGAACAATTGAAATGAATAAACATCACCAAATGAAAATAAAGTACAACTAAATAATATATTTGTAAAAAAAATTATATGTGAATTATATGAAATATTTAAGGTAAGAATATTGTTCTTAAATAGGTGGTTATTATATTATTTATACTTGAATTTATAGTATATTTGTCTATGCGGCAAAACGGTTAATGGTTTTTCATCTCAATTTATCATTTTATTGTTGGATGAAAACCCCCCAATTTTTTAATTCTTATAGTCTATATATAGGTCATTTATTTATTTTATCATAATTTATAATTCAATTTAATGGATTTATTATTCCATCGAATGTTCTACCCTTTATAGGGTTTAAATTTAAAATATAATGACTATATATGGGATCTCCCTGAATAAACAAAATTTATTAAGTCTTAATGATTAATTTTTTACTAAAATTTCACAACCATATTTTCTTATATTATATAATGATTTTATAACTATATTACTAAAACATTTATAGGTAAATAAATTAATGAATTTTGGATTTCCTAAATTCTTATTTTCCTATGAACAATTATTGTTCTCATAAAATGAGTTCTTTATCTTCTATATTAATTTTCACAATTCCAAATAATTTTATAATTTCTTATTATAGAATAAAAGTGAGTTTTATTAATATTTATCATAAATTTATCCTCAAATATTTTTAAATTATGTATTTCTCATAATATTTATGATATGGTGTTTAAAAAAATATATTTCTGAGCTTTGAAATGTATTTTATCATTTCAGTTATATTTTTAGACATAACTTCACATTTCCTTTAAAATACTATTATCTCTCCATCAAGTATTTTTTATTGAATATTTACTGAAAATTAATATCTTTAAAACGATTTCAATTGATATTTTTTGAATATAACTATTTATTGTGACTTATAACATCATATTTTTACACTATAGTAAAACAATTCTATATTTTATTCTGGTTTTCATTACTTCTATAATCAATTATCAAAACATTGATTCCATTAACTATATTAAAATGGGTTTAAAAAAAATTAATCGCTATTTATTTTTGAAGAAAAATTTAAATATTGATATATTTTTAAAAATTCAATGTCTTAATTTAAAAATAATAATTATTCTATATAAATTGATGGTTCATCATTTTTTCATTGGGATTCATCCAATAAAGTGAAAATGGTATTTATATAAATTTAATCCTCATTTAATGTTCCATACATAAAACATGGGATATGTTTATATGATTCAATCAACCATTTTGGATGAATTGTGACGTTTTATTTCTAAAAATGATTCTATAAAAAACATTTCATGAAATTGAGTTAGTTAAGATTTGATAATATAGTGAATGCCTTATGATCATGGGAGAAAATTTGTTATGTTTTTTTTAAATTGAATGGGTCTGAAAAATCACTAAGATGTTTTTATTGTATTATATTACGTAAATTATTTATTTTAACATCAATATAAAATTAGATAATGATTTTTAAAATGGGTATTTTATTATTCACAACATATAGCTTTTGAATTTTGATTGTTCACAACATGAATTGTGGGATTTATTTTTTGTTAATAAATTATAAATAGGGAATTTTGTTTTTTCATAGTATGTATATTGTGCATCAAAATTTTCATTATTCACAATGTAATGTGAGACAATGATTTAATTAGATCACAATTTGGTGACTCCATGTGCTTAGGTTTATGTTAAAATTCATTTTTATCCTATATTTCAAAATAATGCCACATTCTTATGTCATACACGTGTTATTATAACTCATGGATTATTATTATATTCTAAGTATTATATTATTTATCTTACAGTTTATATTTTTTTCATTTTAGATTACATGTCCTTCTGTAATGACTTATATACAACTTTTGTTTTACCTTAATTTTTAATCTGATATTGGCCTTAAACTGTCCTGAATACCCTGGTATCCTGATACCCGATACAACACTAAAATATTCTTAAGGATGTTCCCAATTAATACAGGTTGGTGAATATCTTCCGATATCATATAAGATAAAAGAGGGAATGGATTTTACACCAAATTTTTAAAGACAAAAGATTCATGCTGGTATTCTCAATACTACAAAAGAAAAATGTACGAAAAAGCCATATTGTTAAAACAAAACCCAAAGTAGTACATCATCAAAATAAAAATTATAAATAAAAAAATTTAAATATGGTAGTAATAACACATGGTCCAAAGGATCATGAATATCCACCAGCTTGATGTTATTCTTTAGATTTGCTCAGACCAGGAACAATTAATATTATAAACAACGAAAGGAAAATCTAGGGTGTGGCCTATAAATACACGTATGGTCTCAACATATGTTCAATAATCTAAACCATAAAAATATTCAATTAGTGTTTTAAATTTTAATAAAATTGGGCATGTAATTTCATTTTCCAATTTTAAACTAAAACATAATTTCATTTCAAACAGAATGAACATATATCAAACAAATATAAAAGGGGATTAAATTAATATTTAATATATAAATAATTATGAAAATAAATTTGACTAAATTAAATTGTTCAAAAAATAAAAAACATGTATAATAATGTCAGAAAGCTATTTTAAATGAAAAGATCATTCTTAAAAGACCAATGGTAATTTATTTAATTAGGTAAAAGGAGTCAAACGCATCTTACAATTATCATGATTCTAGTCAGCTACACACACCGAAGTACACCTAAATAGGGGAACCAATAAATGATAGTCGGCACCCCAATAGGGTGTCCCATAAATGGAATTCATATAGAAGCTGTTTTATCAATAGTCTTCATCATCAACCCATTGTTTGGGTTGAATGTTTCTAGAATTATATTCTGAGTAACCACTAACTAAACTAGATTACAAGTGATTCAAAAATATATCAAATTAGTAATTGATAATTTTATAATAGTTTAAAATAAAACATCCTATTTTTACTTTTCTATATTCGTTTATCTTATCAAAGATAATAATTATTATTTAATCATTTAATTCCATTTGAAATCACTATTATATTTAACCAAGGTGAATGATTGAAGAAAACCTAGTAGATAAGAAAAAATTCTAACGATCTGTGATGAAAATTATCATTGGATTTCTACCATCTCTATGTTTTAATCATTATATGATGAATCAAATGAATATTATCCATCATCTCTTGGACTAAACACAGTCCGACCATCAATGTTTTCCCAATTTCCATCCAACATAATAGAGATTTACATGGACTTCCATAAAATTGTCCAAAATGAACCATCGTGATTGCTGATTGATAAATATTGATATATGTGAAATAAAATAATCCCTAATGGTCTTTCTATGATAAACCAATGTAAGTAACACAATAAACTAGAATCTCCTCAAGGATATATAGAGCCACCTATGTATATCCATCTGTATGTTGATGGTATGATATACTTAAAAAACATGATATCACATCTCTCCCTAACATCCTTTCTAAGAACAATAGTTATGACATGGATCTATGTTAGAGGCTATATAATATGGAACTCCATGAAAATGATAAATCATATTCACATAGAGATTTCCCATCTTATGAATTTTTTTAATCATGAATGGTTATCAACTGAGATGATTTTTCCATCCTACCAATCATGACCAATATCACATTTTCATTCAAGGTGTACGTGGAAACCCAACCACAATGTATTTAGAAATATATTCACACTTCCCAGTCATCAATGTGAGTGGATGAAAAAAACCCAAAGTTCCCTTGTTCATAGACCTGACTTATTGTCATTTATGACAATGAGAGAAAAAATCAACAATTTCTGGCCACATGCTTGGGCACCAAAGTCATCGTTCCATGTCATAAAACATCCTTGTCATTCCTAATTGAACATATCATTGGGAATTATGGCTACAACCCATCACATATTTTATCACTAGAAAATATGAAATTTTCAAGTTCTGTAAACAAAGGATATCCTCCATGGAGAACTAATACTCAACAAAAGTCTACCCCATAATAAGAGAGTTATTAATTATATGAAATTCATCATCAATATGTTATTACTATATAATTATTGTAATTATAAAATAGGTAAACTGGACACTTTCTAATAAACCCTCATCCCATGTTTCCCAAATTCTTCTAGGAAATTGTGAAAAAAATACCAATTAAGTTTCACTCTTTTGATAGTTCTATCATTGATGAGGTCAGAAGTTCTAAACGCTTTGAATCGGTGATGAAATTTACATTCTCTGAGGAATAGGAAGTGTTGAAATTAAAAATATATGTTACTCCATACAATGACACTGGTATTGATTCAAATATTTAATTAGAGAAGATATAAAACATTATATTGTGGTCTAACTACATGGAAACCATTATCCAAAAGGAAACTACAACCAACTCTTTTGTACGTGCTTCATAGATTTGATTTTGAGGTCGTGGATCACATAATTAATCTCATGGGGCCAAATATTTCATGGTCTATATGTTATCACATGATCACCCTATATTAGAGCATAACCCTATCCGAATCCTGATGCATCAAATAACACCACATACCCTTTCCCAGCATATTGAAGAGTAAACACTATAAAAGAAGTCAAATGATGTTTCATATCAATAAAATAACTCTAAAATCTATCATCCAATTGATCCTCACTCACATCAGAGTGAGATTTTCATCAAAGAATCCAACATAGTGAAATAATTTATTTCTCAATTATGTTACCCATATAAACCCAAGCATCTATAAATATCCAAACCATTTCATGGGTTTTCACAAGTCAGGACAAATATTACCTTCTTAGGGTCAATTGAGATGCCATGTTCGGAGACAACATGTCCTAAGATATCCACAATTACAACCATGAATGTTTCAATATACTCATGGAAGATTATATTCATCAGATCCATAAATACTACAAGAGCATTGAATAGAAAATTTAACATGAAAAATTAGTCATATTGGACATACCTACTTTGGAATGATGTTTTTATAGATGCTAGATTATTTTATTCATAACTAGTGATAAAAATATTGATGATCAATATTTTGAATCCAATTTACCACTTTCAAATAGTATAAACAATCATCTATATGGATCATTATATACTTATTCATTAATATAAATTAGTTGACTTTCTGGAAATCAACAGAAAAGTGAAGTGTTCCCTTAGGTTTTTTATCAAGGAGAACATGTGATATACAAAGAGATACACTTAGGCGCGTAAATACATTCTCTATGAGTTCATCAAATCGAGATTTTACCCATTTTATTTCTATTGGTTAGAAATGGTAAGAAGGAGTATATAACAACTGAGTACTAGACACTAAATAGTAGAAAACTCTTCCTCTATTATTGGGAGAAAACCAGTTAAATATAAAGAAATAATGTTAATAAGCTAAATGAAAAATAGTGGTACACCATTTCTCAAATATAAGCACTCCATATCAAAATAAAACACTTATATTACATTCCCCATCTCGGGAATTAATGTTCTGGATCTACTCGACCCCATGTCTCGTTCTCCCAAAATGATATGGAAAACCCCATAATGTGTAAGAAAGTATTCTAGTATGAGATATAAGTAAACATTTTCCTTATTAGCAATGATAAAACCTATACTGAGAAATACATTAATAGGTTTCATGACGAGATCTAAAAAATCCCATATAAGCTAAATAGCTAATAAAGATAAGACGCATGAAAGAGAACAAAGACACTACACACTGTTTATTATGACGTGTGTGGTAATATCCATCGCACAAGACAAAATTATTATAGGAATATGTAAAAGGTTAACAATACAACTAGATATAAATTGTTGAGATGAGCTAGTTTTAAATAAAACTCTCACTAAATATGATGTTATATTAATGGTACCTCTCACAGTCATTGTCTATATATTAGTTTAGTCCTTAGAGTCTTCCACTATAAGATGATGTATCATTCTAGATTCCTATGACTAGAAACCCTATATTTATGATGAATTTGGTTGACACATTGTTCATTTAGGTTTTAATGATCCCATTATACTACTATGAGTAAAAAAGAAATGACATAATTTATATAGGTGTTCGCAATGACCAGATGGACTAACGATCGTTGGTGCCTCAGTACAAACACATATTAAACTTCAAAGATTTACACATGAGGAACATGTCAATGGTCCTCCTCTAAGAACTATTATAGGCCTATTGGACTAATTTTTCCAATAAGGACCATGAGACTAATCATTATTTTTATTCCCATGAAATGAACACATAGAAATGGATCTAGGAGAAAAAGAACTCTCATCAACCCTGCGATAACAACAACATAATAATGAACCTTAACATTTATATACAAATCATCAACAAAATAAGAGTGATTCAGAAAGAAAAACTACGAAAAATATCATTTTGAATATTTATCTCGAACCATCTACCCTTTATCCTCTCAATTAATGCAATAACATGTTAAAACTGCACATGCATTGTAATGTGGTCCATACAATCATTCAACGTCCAGTAATCTTGTTCATGTATCAAATACACTATTTCCTTAGAAAAAATTATATATATAGGTTATAAAGTATCAATGAAAATAACCTTTAATTGCTTCCACTCTAAACCCTCATGTCTCTTCACCAACACCATTGACTCCCACAATCTACTACTAATTGAAATTATCTTGAAGGAGGTACCAATTTCTCATGAATCATCTTAGATACCATATACCATGATTCGTAATGCATCAATGATATATCAGAAAGGGTTTTCCTAATATCTATGGGTTGGAACTAGAAACTAACCTCCTACATGAAAATGGGAAATAAATTTTCCACAATTCAAAAAAAGATAATATATATAAGTGAGAATTCTCAACACTCCAAAAGGAGAAAGTTCTAAAAACCAAATAAATAAAACACAAACCTAATTTTTACATAATCAATGTAATAATTATAAATAAAAACATCCCAATATGATAACAATATCCATCATTATAAAAGATTATGACCATTGACCACCTCTAAGTAGCGTATTCCCATTCCTTAGACAAGGAATAAGAAAATATAAAAATTCCTAATGTCAAAAGTATCTTGTAAGAATTAAATCCATGTATGGTCATAAAAGTGTTCCATAATCAATTCTATAAGAAATTTACCATTAATTAAAATAATTTAAAAAATATATAAAATGAAATTCCATTTTCATATTTTAAACCAAAAAATTCTATAATTTCCAATAGATGGAATATATATACGAAACACCATTCAAAATTAATTAAATGAAAATTTTATATAAAATAATTTATATAAATTCATTGGAATGAATAAAATAGTTCAACAATTCATGAATTTGATTAATTAGGTCCTAAAACTAAAATAATTGAAAGAACCAGGTTAAATAACCACATTATAATTTATTTTTTAGAATATAGGATACTCACATATCTCATTGTGATCTTGGATCTTGTCAATTGTGAAAAAGAAATTACATCCCAATAGGGGAACATATAATAGGTAGTCTACACTATAATAGAAGAAGACATAATGGTCCCTCAAGATAATATTTTTTTAGTAATAATTTTCATCATAAATCCATTATAATGGAGGAAATGTCTTAACATAATTTTCCTAGGTACCACTATCTTTAAAAGCTACCATGTTATTCAACAATAAATAAAATTGGAAATTAATAAATTTTTATGTAGATTTAAAATAATACTTCCCAATTGCAATTTTTCGAATGCATTTCTCTTTTTAAAACAAGAATGTCAGTTCTCATCATTTTATTCTATTTCAAATAACTTTTCAATTTAACATTTTTCCTCAGAATTTACACAAAATAATTTAATCAAAACGAATTCTAAATCAATCCACCATTTTTCATAAATCCAACCCACTATTTCAATTTAAAAAAATTTAAATTTCTATCAATTCCCATATCCCTTTATAATGAATAATCAATTAATCCCAATTATATTTTTATAAATACTTAAAAAAATTAAACTTGCTTGAGAAATAAAAGATTCAATTATATTGAACAAAATTATGCAACTACATACAATTAATCAATTATCAAGAATAAACTCCTACAATATGATTCACCAATAATGAATAAATAAATCAGATATCAAGAAATCAATCCTAAAATCTAGATCCCATTAAATAGAGTTTTCATGGGTCCAATATGTGATCATTCATAAAACATTATATAAGTAAAAAAGAGATATTGAGAGAGATTAAACTAGAAGAGATCCAATTACCAGGGAGTGGGAAAATCATCCACCAACACATTGATTGATCAATAGTAGAGGTTAAAGGATTTGAAATAACATTTAGGGTTCATTCTCAGCAATGTATGTTATTTTAGGTTTAGGTTAGGGTGATAGAAATCTTCAAAATGGGAATATAGATTAAAACAATTCTAATTAATTAAAACAGGTGTTATTGGTTTCCTTTTAGGAACCTGAGACTAGAATGCCCAGATCCAATGTATACTATCAATTACATTGGAATGATTATAGGGAATCAATCCATCAAGTACCAAAGTGTTTAGTAGTCTTTTTAACCCAAATAAATACATTATAATTTTATTAAAAAATAATACACTAATTACAAAATATTTTTTTTCTTATTTCTAAAAATATAATATTGAGGATAATTTTAATAAATCTTATAAATCCGAGAATATATTTCTTAGTAAAATTATTATAATAATGGGGAACAAAACATAATAATTGTGAGCATAAATGGTCATAAGGGAAAAATATAGTTGAAGAAATATTTATCAATGAGAATATTAAATATGGAGATGTAAAAAAACTAGAACCACATTCCATTCAAATAAATATATAAGTAAAAAAATTATGGGATGGTGAGAAGCTGAAACACATTCTATATAAATAATTGAAAATGAAATGAATCTATAGATATGATGATAAAATATATCATTGATAAATTATAACAAAAATTAAATTAAGGAAATGGTTTCTTAATAGACCCCATGTCTAAGGCACATATAAACCAATACCATCAAAACCATTCAAAAGATGGATTAAAAATAAAGATAGAGAACCGTTTAATTTGTGAAACTTATTTTTCCCATTATAAAATATCATTGCATTAAAAATCTATATAATTTCAGGGATCCTACCATCATTTCATGTCTAAATCATTCCTCATATAGAATAAAAATAATAATATGCCTTATCAGATATCTGTATTGAATAATGAATAACGTGTTATGAATATAACCCCAAATTATCCAATTAATGTCAATGTAGACACTATATTTGAAAGGATATATGGTTAAGGAAATAGTAATATCCATGATAAATGAAATTACCCATTTAGTTAAAATTTAATGTTTAATGATCATTAGAGACTGGACATTTCTAGGGGACTAAAATATAAATCTAGGATTTGAATGTGAATACTATCCATAGCCATATAAATCATAAACCATACAAAGGAATAATAATTATGGTATCAATCCAACATATCTTGTGTATATTATAAGAAAGGGTTGTTATCGTTGATGAATTAAAATATATAAAATATATATATATTAAAAAGTCATAAGGAAAATATCAATTAATTTTGAAAAACCCATTAAAAACTATTTTATTTGAAAATAAATTTCAAAAAAAATTAATTTAAAAAATAACCATTCAAACATGAAAAGGATTCTTTATAAGAATAAATGTTAGTAAGTCTGTACATGTCGTAAAATAACATTTATTTTTTAAGGTAAAATTTTACGAAAAATTCTTTTATTAGAAAGAAATAGTAAAATTCAACTAAAACCGTCAGTAAAATCAAAACATTTTAAAAATTTCATTATTGAATCATTTAATTTTTTATAAAAATTTTAATAAAACATGGTTTTGATAAGAAAATGGGTTCTCCAACTAAATAAATAAATAATGTCGAGTTTCCTTAAAAACGTTTTCTAAAACAACATGAGTACGAATGAGTGGAAAAAATGGTACTGATACTTGAATGAGGTCATTTATAACCTGAGTAAAGTAAAATGAATTTTTTTATAGAAAAATATTTATATAATTTCCTCAAATATAAATATCATGGAATCTTTATATATACTAATGAAAGGTTTTTTATGGACATGTGTCACTCCATCAATGCTTCCCTCCATACCCCGCTTCCTACAAAAAACCTAATTACCTAAATAGAGACTCCCTAGTCTCCTCCCCGCCTCTTCTTGCTGCAAACCCTACACGAGGACCCTCATCTGTCGACTCCTCCAAGATTTCGAATTTTGGATCAACGATATGTCAGCCAGATATCACTTCAGCATCCAACACACTATGAAACTCTACAGTGTCGATCCTATGATAAATCATCCTCTCGCATGTTCTACTTTTCACTGTCGTGACAATAATTTTCTAACTCAAAGGATCATATTACTAATCACCAATTGCTTCAGCACCCACAAGTGTCAAAAACATCTTAACTCTCCAGAATCAATGGCTGACACTTCTTTGTAACACACAACCTCTATATCTATGGGATTCTGCAAACTAGGGTTTTGGAACCCAGAACAGACGGTGCTGGAACTACGGGGTTTGAACTCTTTCTTCTTTGGTTACCAGTCAGAAGCTGTAAGATTCAACAACATGTATGTTTTTATACTCAACTCTCATACTTGTAACTTTAGTTCATCATAATATTTTTTTCTACTTCACAAATGAATACTCAATTTCATTCTACTTTAGCCTCTTTCAATAGTGACAGTATTATATGTCTTCATCATTTATCTAAACCTGTATGTAAAAATGTATCTAGACAGCCAACAATAGCAGTATATTTATTTAGAATCTAATTATTATTTATCTTAATCAGGTATAATCTCTATAATATGTTCATTATACTACATCCAATTACCTGTGTTTTATTTTATTTCCCATTTATCGTCATTTTCTGATAAATATCACAGCTTCTATTAGACTAATTCCAGTATGTAACTTTCATATGAGCCATTTAAACATAATGTCTGGTGACTGTGACTATATTCACATTCTAAATCACATTTTTCTTTAGAATAGATATTGTTTAAAATCTAAACACAATGATGGATTTCATGTTTTCATGGTTCTGTTCTATTCCTCTACAATCAAATAAAAATATACAAGAAATAAAGATGAAATCCCCATCAAGATACCGAGATGAAAAACTTCAAATACGACTACTATGGCAAGAATGAAAATCAGGTTGTCTTCTACTTTCCCAACAGTCCTACTATTGTTTCATTATTTTTCATCAATCAAATTATAAGTTTATGATGATTCCAATTCTACAGGCAGATTTTCTACTGAAAACATTAATCCAATTGAACCTATAACACCAACAGTTGGCACACAATGAGTAATTCGTTTGCATTTTTCCCCAATACCCAATAATTGTCAGTTCAGTTTAATAATTCCATTACTGTTTCATTAGTTATCATAATTCAAATCAATGTATGATACATCTTTGCTATAGAATCTTACTGCCCGATATTATATATTCCAAACATGTCGTGACTATTAAGGTAAAACAAACTGGGGGACAATGTTTTAGAGCAGAAGTTGTCAAACCAGCTAATAACACAGTATTACGAAGACACATTCCATTCTCACTGATATGCAGCAACTGTAATTTCACTTTACAATCTCTACTTTAAATAAATTGACATTTTACAGAAAAATACGCAATCATATCAAGGTAAGACTTTTCATCTTCCTGTTACACAGTCCCTCATGAATGTTTGGATCTATCAACAATATACAGTGTATTAAACAAAAAAAATCCACTACCAAATACCATGACAGAACACAGACTTCAATTCTCTAAGCATGTTGTCAGTGAAATTTTTTTCAACAAATGTACAATATTTAGCATTTCTATTAAGAAATTTCGTGACCCAAAAATACTCTCACAAGGTACAAATACAAATGAATGTATTCTTATGGACTCATATAATGCCTCATTGTCACAGTAAGGACAATTCAGTTCACTACATGATATTCTCTATGTCAGTGCCATATTAATTTATACACATATACCTTCAATAATGAAAAGTACAACTTATATTGATATCAGAAACCGCATTACTCCTCCATCCACGGGTGTGCAGTACAGTCCAACTACCATTTCAGGTATTTCATATCTATGTCTTTATATTTTGAAATTTTAAAATATTTATTAACAATGTAACCAATGTTGTTGTTCTAGCAACAAAAGCATGCAGGAACTACAAAACTCACTGATGAACATCAAGCCATGAATCAGACGACTGAATAAAATACTACTTAAACAAACTATGACATAGCTCATATTATAAACTACAGCGGCCTATCAAAGTTTGCATTATATTTTTGACAAAACACTCTTTCATTGTATGTTTTCCATTATTATTTTGAAATTAATCACAAAAAATAGAAGTCCAATGTTGCAGAAGAATCACTTCAACTATAGAGTCTAGAACAAACAGTATATTTAGGTTTAAGTAACACTCAAAATAAAAAATTTAATAAAAAATTAACCAATGTGCTATTTCTAATGACAGAGGCATGTAGGTACTACACATCCACCCAAGGAATTGCAAACAATGAAAGATACATCAATAGAGAGTACTACTTCAACAATCATTAAAACATCTTTTGGAAAAACAATATATTTACATTTAAGTATTATTACTCAAATTACTAGATTTTATGTGTGCACATTTGAATTAGTATGCTATTTCAATTCCAATCTATATTATATATACTTACAATTTTCTCCTATAGAATATTTAGACTGTGGAGACCCTTCAAAATTTTGTGAGTACTGCAGTTCAACTTTCTGGTATGAAGAGAAGAGTAAAAAATATATCCACATACCTATCCCATGATTTTCATTATGTTTCTCACTAGTGAAAATTTCTGTACAGAAGCTGCCTGCTTGTCTAGAATACCATAAGACTTTAGTTTTCAATACAACATGTACTCATTCCAAAACAATTCAAGACCACATGAACATTTATAATTCAATGTTTTCATTCACCTCATTGGGTTGAAAGGTAGAAAAATATGTGAACTATGGAGGGTCTCCAAATGTTTTTTGATTAATTGGACAAAACTACCATCGTATTGGAAATCAATGTCCCCATGAGGGACAACCACCAATGATTTCTTAGCTATATGTATATGACACTGCAAATGAAGCTCACAACGAAGTAAAGGACATCAGGTGACTATTATATTTATTGGTAAAGTATCATTTTTTATGTCTTCTATTATAACCTAACACTACCATATGTAGCTTCGACGACCAGATTTGAAACTCTATTATACAATTTACTGTTGTTCATAAGTGACAAGAAATTCTCCACTAAATAGATGATTTATCGCGTCAATTCAAAACTGCTAGGGATGTTATTGAGAGTAATGGAACAACAAATATAAATTGTGACTACATAGAAAACGAGGAAGTGAAGCACAAAGATACAACTTACCAACTACATCTGAGATCGCAATGCTGATTGTTGGCGACATTGAAGATCTAAATCATCATAGATATGTCATCATTAAATGTAAAATAGGAGGATTAAAACGCATATATGAGCTTCACCCGCTATACCTGCCTCTACAATATCTGTTGTTTTTAACAGGAGGAGAGGATGGATATGTCGACACCATATCCCATCGTGTGAAACCATTCAATCAAAGTGAAAAAGAAAGTAAAGTAACAATGATAGAATATTTATCCTATCACCTTCAATTCCGTTACAATGACTCATCTTTTCTACTTCATTCTAGGAGGCTTCTTTAACAATTTATTGTGGATGCACATACAATGATTGAATCTCAAAGACTTTATTTAATTTTCATCAATCAAAAGCGTTTGAGGGATGAACTGTACAATGGTTTTCATGATGATTTCCTTATAGGTGACCGAGATGGATCTTTAGGTGGGAAGCATATCATTTTACCTTCCACATTTACATGTGGTCTGAGATATATGATTCAGAATTACCAAGATGCTATGAGTAACATCTTGTTACGTTTTCAGGTACTTTTGATGTCTCTAAGTGCCTCTGTTTTGGAGTAGCGACATGGGAGTGCAATTAGGTTCTAGGAGGAACCTGATGTGATCATGGTGATGTGTTCCACCTTCATGATGGAGGGACCAAGTAGGAGATGGCGGGACACGATGGTGATGGTAGGGAAAAATGAGGTTTTGTAGTGGAATGAATTTAGGGTCCTTTTCACAGATTAGTTCCATCCAAAATTAATGGTGTTGTCCAAGGCTGTGGAGTTTTTCAAGCTTGAGAAGACCATCAAAACCTTGACTGAGTACTAAAATCACTTTTCTGAATTGGTACAGTTTGCTCCTGAAATTGTATCTAATGAGAGGATGGAGGCTCGACGATTTTAGTTGAGGCTTCGATCATATATATGTTCTCATGTTTTCTTATTGAATTTGCCCACTTATGCCGATGTGTTGGATAGGGCGATGATGGTTGTGATGGACATGGCAGGAAAGTCAGGGTTGAAGGGTGTTTATTTTCCTTCTTGTGATAGTGTTGGTCACTTTAAAGGGAAACGGAAGCACGACATCTCATATGGTAGTTCTCGACATCAGAGTCATTCTAGACCTCCGGTACCACCAGGAGGGGCTTATTTTACTTGCATTTAGTATGGAAATCATGGGCATTCTAAGAGGTTTTTCACTGAGGCACCCAAGAACCGTAGATCATGCGGACGTTTGGGGTACTTACAGGGATTCTTCCATCACTTCTCTACACCTTGTAGTAGAACATGATCATCAGCACCTCCAGAAACTATGGGGAAATAAAATTCTTCACATGCTAAAAGGTTCTAGCCCCATGAATCAGGAATGAAGCTTCTTCACGTAGTGGAAGAGTCGCCAGAGGTAGCTGAAGCAGGTTCTACACCTGTGTGAGGTACCATCAATATAGCTTCATCCTTAGTGACATCACTTTTTGATACGGGTGCATCACACTCTTTTATTTCAACTCATATTTTTAATCTACTTAATCTACCCATCAATCTTTTGTCTTGTGCGATGGATATTACTACACCTCTTGGTATGGTGAGAGAGAAGGGTCTCTGTAGTCCTGAATGCATCTTCTTTCTATTAGATGTCGAGCTTGTTTTGGAATTTTTGGTTCTCTACATGAAATATTTTGACGTCATACTCGGGATGGATTGGCTCATCTCCCATAAGGCCCGTAATGATTGTCACCTCCGACGGGTCTACCTTACTACACCTAGTGGTGTGCCTATTTTTTTTCAAGGAGAATGGGACCCCAGGTCAGGTAGAGCCGGACCTTCTTATCCCAAGCTGGGGAAAATTATATTAGTGATTTATTTTGATATAGAGAAAGATCCAATGAGTGGTGATCTTCTTCCAGTCGTCTTTGAGTTTCCAGACGTGTTTCCTTCTGACTTCTCTTCTATACCACGAGTAAGGGAGATCGATTTTTTCAATTGAGTTAATGCATGGTACTCAACCGGTTTCTATCCCTTCATACCAAATGGCTCCAGCCGAATTAAAAGAACTGAAGTCTCAGTTGGACGATCATCATAAGAAAGGTTTTATATGAAAGAGTGTGTCACCTTGGGAAGCACTAGTTCTCTTCGCCAAGAAGGTCGATGGTTCTCTACTCTTATGTGTTGATTATCAAAAGCTCAATCGAGTCACGATAAAGAACCAGTATCTGTTACCACGAATTGATGATTTTTTTGACCAATTGAAAGGGGAAAAGTGGTTCTAAAAATTGATCTTCGATCTGGTTACCATCAGTTGAGGATAAAGGAATCTAACATTCAGAAAACCGCCTTTCGATGTATGTATGGCCATTATGAGTACCTTGTCATGCCCTTTGGCCTAACAAATGCTCCTCTAGTTTTCATGGCCTTGATGAATCAATTTTTCCAAGAGTATCTGAATAATTTTTTGGTAGTACTTTTGTATTACATCCTTGTATACTCCATGTATGAGGAGGTTCATGTGCTTCATCTGAGAACAGTTCTGGGTCTTTTAAGAAATCACCGTCTTTATTCCATGCTTTCAAAGTGCGATTTATGGATCTGGGAAGTGAAATTTTTGGGACATGTGGTGTCAGATAAAAGAATATCAGTTGATCCTAAGAAGGTGATGGTTGTTATGACATGGGAGCAACCACAGAATGTTTTAGAGACTCAGAGATTCTTGAGAATAGTAAGATATTATCGTTGTTTTGTCAAATATTTTTCAATGTTAGCTTCTCCAATGACTGCTCTGACTCGAAAGGGAGTGATGTCTTCTTGGAATGACAAATTTCATAGTTCTGTTGTTGAGCTAAAGCACCTTTTGACTACTGTGTTGGTGGTATCTCTTCCTGAGTCTATGACAGGTTATGTGGTCTTCTTTGACGCATCAGGTTCAGGTTTGGGATGTGTCCTTATGCAAGGTAATCATGTCATTTCTTATGGGTCACGTCACCTTAAGCCTCATGAGAAGAACTACCCTACCCATGACCTTGAACTTGCAGCTATAATGCAGATAGTCAAGAGTTTGTGACATTTAATTTATGCAGAAAGGTTTACTATGTATTCAGACCACTTGAGTTTGTGTTATATCTTCTCTAAAAAATATTTGAATCTCCACCAAAGGCGTTGTGTGGAGTACCTGCAATCTTTCGACTTTGACATTGACTACACCCCAGGGAAAGGGAATGTAGTTTTAGATTCATTAAGCAGGAAACCTTCATCTCAGGCTATGAATGAATCTTTATAATAGTGGAGTTTGATTTCACTTTTTGCTCAGTTGTATATTGGAGTTCAGTGGAATGGGCATGAAGTTTATTTTTACAGTGTTTAGTTGACTTCTGCTCTCCTCGAGACAATTCTTCAGGAACAACAACTGGATGACGAATTTCGTGGAAATAGGGACTCTCTTTATGATGGGGAGACTGACACCTTATAGTCATTCTCCAAAAAGGGTGTTCTTTGTTATCAAAACCGTTACATTGTGCCGTTATTGGCAAGGAAGGATGTGATGAGGGATTTCCATAACTCTCATTGGGCTATGGACCCGAGGACCATGAATATGTTCTATGATATGCGGTGACAGTTTTGGTGGCCAGGTATGAGACGAGACATTTCTGAGTTTGTTTCTCATTGCAATACATGCCTGTAGGTGAAATCGGAGCACCATAAACCTTCGGGTTTGCTTCAAACACTTCCAGTCCCTACATGGAAGTGGGATAAAATCTCAATGGAATTTGTGGTTGGGTTACCTCCACCCTAGAGGAAGAAGAATATGATATGGGTTGTGATCGATAGACTGACCAAGTCGGCTCACATTATACCTATTCGAGATACAACCAAAGTTGAGGAGTTGGGAAATATCTATGTGAAAGAAATTGTTCATTTTCACAAAGTTCCATCTGTAATAGTCCTTGATAGGGATCCTCGGTTTACTTATCTCTTTTGAAAAAGCCTTCAGGAGGCACTGGGATCTCAGGTCCATTTGAGTACGGCCTACCTTACACAGTCAGATGGCCAGACATATAGAGCTTTTCAGATCCTTGAGGACATGCTCCACACTTGTGTTCTCAACATTGGTGGATATGGGGATAATCATCTGGGGTTAGCTGAGTTTTCTTATATCAACAGTTATCAATCTGCGATTAAAATGGCTCCTTTTGAGGCATTGCATGGCCGTCCTTATAAATATCCCTTATATTGGTCGGAGATTGGTGAAAGTTCTTTGGTAGGACCGAGTTTGGTCCCAGAGACGATAGTTATGATCTAGTTGATTCATCAGAGAATGTTGATAGTGGAAAGTTGGTGAAAGTCTTACGCTGACCATCACCGTAGACCTTTATAGTTCTCTGTTGGTGACCAGGTGTTCTTGAAAGTTTCACCCTGTTTAGGTCATCGACGGCTTGGGAGGAAATAGAAGCTTGCTCCTCATTTTGTGGGACCTTTCGAGGTTTTTGGTCTTGTATGAAGAGTTGCTTACCATCTAGCTCTACCACCACATCTGACGTCGATACATAACATGTTCCATGTATCACTTATTTGGAAGTACCTCTCCGATCCATCTCATTTTGTGAGCTGGAGTGATCTTGAAATTGAACCAGATTTATCTGTGACTGAATGACCAGTCAGGATTGTTTTTTCTGAGACCAAGGAACTTCGTGGGAGAACGATACCTCTGGTCTGTATACATTGGCAGCATGGTTCAGATTCTCATGAGACTTGGGAGATGGAGGCACTAATGAGAGAGAAGTGGCCTCATCTTTTTGACGTGGATGTTTATTAATAGGCTTTCTGGGGATAGAAAGGTCTTATGGTGGGGAGGTTGTAACATCCCGTTACGTTTTAAGGTATTTTTGATGTCTCTATGTGCCCTTGTTTTGGAGTAGTGACATGGGGGTGCATTTGGGTGAAATTTTAATGGAAACAAAAAGGGAATGGATTGTGCACGGTGTGCAAAACGGTTGGATAAACCGTGTGATCAAACCTTGCCAACCAAGCAGCACTGGACAGTGGGGTACGTACGGTGTGTGCACGGTTTGGTAAACCGTGCGGCTCAACTGTGCGGACTAGCAACCTTGGACAGTGAGATCTGCACTGTGTGTGCACTATTTGACAAACCGTGCGGACAAACCGTGCGGTCACAAAAAATTAGATCCTTAAATTGTGGATGTCGGCCATTTTGCCTCTAAATGATTTTTTCCTCCTAATTGGACCTAACTCGGGATTTGTCTTCTCCTGGTATCAGAGAAGGTCCTCCCTTTGTTCCGGAGGCGATCCAAGGGCTCCTCTTGGCGAAATGAAGCGGGATTGTCAAGGTATGTGATCGTTCTTCTTCTTTCTTGATCAATTTCTTAGATCTACTAAGAACTACTTCCCCTCTTCCCTTGATTTATTATATCTACTCCCCTTATGGGTAGATCTAAGTTTATAAATGCAAACATTATTTGTTTTGGTCTTGGTCTTTCTAGGGGAAGGGATCTAGAATGGTTTTTTGGAGAATGAACTAGGATTCTTGGGTGTTCTTAAACCGTTGTGGTTTTGGTCAAAACCTTCGAGGTAGGTGGTTCCGTCCCGACATTCCGAATTTATTATCATCATTGCGTGATTTATTTCACTTGTTGAATTTAATTCAATTCCTTTGAATTGAGATTTTGTAATTGGTTTTGGTATGAGAATTTGGAAAACACCCAATTCAATTGAATTGGTGTGTGTGTGTGTCTACGGAAATTGGAAAATTTAAATTGTGGAATTTTGGTTATATATTTGATGGACACATTTTCAATTGAATTGTTGATTTCAATTGTGGAAATAAATTCTGAAATGATGGAATTGTTTTTGAATGGATTTCGAACCGGTGAAAATGGATTAAATTTTTTTGATAGAAACCCCTTGGTTTTATCTTGCGAAAATGCATTTTTTTGAATAAAACCTGTTGTAGATTTAAATGGAATGGAATTGGCACTTTGAAATGGAAGAATGGGATTGATAATATTTTAAGCATTTTTAAAATAGTTTTCCCATCATGTAAGAGCGCATTCAAGACTTAGGTAGTTAGTGTGTTATTTGGATACACTCTACGATACGACAACGTTCTAAAACATACTTCCAGCGGGTCACATCCCCAATGGGTTCGTGACAAGTCTCCTTTGGCTAGTGTCATAGGGACGTGTGTATACACATTTTTCTGTGTTCACACAGAGAGTGCGAAATCCCATAACTGATTAATACTATCGTACCTTTTGGCAGATGACCATGTTGCTCACCTAAATATTTATATGTGATGTATAAATGTTTTCCAATGCTTTTGAAGTTCTTTACATGCCCACTGATTTTAGATAAACTGTTTTATGTAACTATATTTATTTAAGACATTTTCATAAAATTATTTCATCATTGTAAAACCTTTCTTGGTGAACTTTCCTTTACTTGAAAATGTATAACATGATTTGTTAAAAATAGGATTTCCTATTTCCAACCCTGTTTACATTAAAATTGAATGATTTTCTCTGGATAATCTTTATTTGGAATCTATTATGAAATATCTGGTTGTATCCTAATGGGATTAGGATCACACCTTACTTTTGAATTCAGTTTTTTTAGACCTCCTTCTTCTAGGTTCGTGCAAGGGGAAAGGATCACTTGGAGGTGGATCCAGCTATTGAGTTTTTAACGTGGTGAGTTGTGTCCTTGGGGACATTGAGGTGGTTTTCTTGTTTTATGTCCTTGGGTTGTAGTACTTTGGGATTTCTGTGCCTCTTTGTTATCTGGTACAATGCTCCCAGTTGAGTTTCATTGTTATGCATACTGTTTGTTTTACTCTTTATTCTGCATCCTCGTGGAAAATTCATTCTGACTTGTATGTTGAATGATGCCAGGTGCTAGTCGCAAACCCATGGGGATCGGGATTTCCCTTCAGGCTATGTCAGGGTCGGCTCAGTTATCGTGTTACCAGGTTACCGGGGCTAGTTCGTGACACTATGTCAATATGTAATTGGGTGGGCTATCCAGATCATTTTTTAACATTTACATTCAATCCCATGTGGCCTGATGTTTCAAGACTTTGAATGTTACGCAATCTTCAGTCATCAGACTGTCCCCACATTCTTTCATGAATATTCAATATTAATGTGGCACAACTCATGAATGATTGATGAGAAGGATGTTTTTTCAGAAAGTCTTGAGTAGGTACGACGCTTCTTCGAAAATAAAATCTACAATTTTAATAACAGCTTATACCATCAAATTACAAATTTCTTCTAAATGTTATCTCATATGTCCTTCATTTTCTAATGTAGTTGTTCATACAGTGGAGTTTCAGAAGAGGGGACTACCGTATGTGCACATTCTATTATTTCTTAGTGAGGAAAAAAATGTAGACTCTCCAAATGACATTAACAGAATTTTTAGGGCCGAAATTCCAAATAAATGAACATCCCAAAAAATCATGAAGCAATTGAAAATATTATGATCGATAGACGTTGTGGTGATGCAAACCGTCACTCACCATGTATGCAGAATGGAAAATTCTCAAAATATTATCCAATAAAATTTGTTGAACATACCACAACGGATGACGATGGTTATGATGTATATCAGAGAAGGAATTCTAGATATACAGTTGTCAAAAATGGAATAGCATTAGACAATCGGTTTGTTGTGATATACAATCTAGTTCTTCTTCTAAAATATAAATCTCATCTAAATATTGAAATTTCCAATAATTAATCCTCTATCAAATACCTTTTCAAATATATAAGCAAAGGACATGATCATGTCATTGCGGAACTCTACGAAAACAACAATCATATGTCTGATAACAGTGTCGACGAAATAAAAATGTACTATGACTACCGGTACATCTCACCTTATGAAGCTTCTTGGATGATCCTTTATTAATACATCCATTTAATATATCCTCCAGTTGATAGAATGTAGTTTCAATTACCTGGAAAAAACAGTGTGACGTATGCAGATTGTGCCAATATTGAAGACATCTTAAATAATAGAAACATTTCTAATACCATGTTCACATATTGGTTTGAAGCAAATCTGTTGTACCCGGAAGGCAGAAGTATAACATATTCATAATCCCCAAAAATATTTGTCTACCTATACCCGGAAAAAAATTGGTACCCACACAAACAGGGATTCAGTATTGGTAGACTGTACTATGTTCCACCGTCTTCTGGATAACTCTATTACTTTCGGATTCTACATACAAAAGTCTGAGGTGTGACATCATTCGATTCTATCAGAACGATGAAATAAATTACTCATAGTACATTCAGAAAAACCTTTTAGGAAATGGGACTATTAGCGGATGACAATGAGTTTATTCAATCACTAAAAGATGTCTCTCCTTAGGGAATGGGGCACTCTTTGCGAAGACTATTTGCTGGAATGTTGTTCTCAAATACCATTTCCCGACCATACATTATTTGGCTTCAAACCTAGAGGATTTTAATCAATGATATTATATACTCCCAATAACAACTCCAGCATATAAAAGGTAAAAACCACTTACCCTCTTTTTCAATAAATATCTATGTTAGTATAATACTTTCTAATACTATTTCCCTCTCTTGTAGACTTTTCAACAACGGATCATCAAAGACAAATGATAGGTTTGATTGGAATAGACAACATTCTACATAGAAATGGTAAATCTCTTCAATGTTATCCTCATATGCCCATTCCAGATTACTCATTAACTACTCAACCAAATCGGTTGATTACAGAAGATCTCAATTAAAATAGAGAAGAACTTCTTAATGAGTACTCATCATTGCACAAAATGCTTACTGTTGAAAACAAAGATGTTATCGAGAGAATTATGTCTGCATTGTGTTCTAATGCTGGGGGATTTCTTTTTCTTATCCATGGATTTGGAGGGATGGGTAAAAATTTTATCTGGAGAGTCTTAACATGTTTACTAAGGTCACAAGGAAAAAGTGTACTTGTAGTTGCTTCCTGTGGAATAACATCGTTACTCTTACCAGGTGGGAGGATATCACATTAAAAATTTCATATTCCGATATCTACAAATGATCACTCTGTATGAAATATTCAGAAAGAGAGTGACATTGCAGAACTGCTAAAATCAACAAAATTTATTATCTAGGATGAGGATCCAATGCTTAATAAAAATTGTTTTGAATCTAATGATCGTACATTAAGGGATATACATTCAGTAAAGAATAAAAATTCCTCTAATTTAACATTTGGTGGTTTACTGATTGTCCTAGGTGGATATCTCAGACAAATACTTCTAGTAATCCATGGTGGTGATAGCCGTGATATTGTATTTTCAAGTATAAGGTCATCATATCTATGGAAACAGTGTCAAGTTTTAACATTGACCCAAAAAAGAGGTTGCATTATACAGAATCAAATGTATGTTCTGATGAGGTGCAATGATTTTCATCGTGGATTTTGGATATTGGTGAGGGCCGTGTTAGTGAGCTCAACGATGGGGATGCATGTATTCATATCCCATCAACATACTTTTTGAGAACAAATAAATCATCATTGGCAGCATTGGTTGAATTTTTCTACCCAGATTTCATCAATAACTATGGAGATGTATCATATCTGAGAGGTCGTGCAATGTTAGCACCAACCTGTGAAATTTTTCAAGATGTTAATGACTACATGTTAACTCTTAGTACATCAGAAGAAAAATACTACTTCAGTTCTGATTCTGTTTGAAATTCTAGTTTTGATTCTAATTGGCTTGAGAACATATATACAACTGACGTGTTGAATGCTATCAACATCTCTGGACTTTCTACACACAAAATTACTTTTAAGATAAAAGTGTCAATTATGATGCTGCGAAATGTAGATCAATCAGTGGGGTTATGCAATGGTACTCGTTTTATTATTACCCACTAGGGGGACCATGTCATCAGAGATGAAATTTTAATTGTTAGTCATTCCGGGTTTCGGGCATTCCTCCCAAGAATTAATATGACACACAATGACGACATATGGCCTTTAAAACTACAAATAATACAATATATTTTGACTAATTCTTATCACATGACTATAAATAACAGTCAAGGTCAATCTATGTAATATGTTTGTTTATATCTACGCAAGCATGTAATCTGTCATGGACAACATTATGTTTCCGTATCTAGAGTGACGTCACCAAGAGGTTTGAAAATTGTTCTTGATAATAGATATAATCCATCCTCTGAATGTACAGAAAACATTGTCTACAAAAAAAATTTATAACATTTCTTAGGTATCTTTTCATTCAATATGTTTACATTTCATTTCTTTTATCAATTGTACATATTTATAAATAGATTACTTATGTTGTTTCTTACTATTTTATATATTTACACTAATTGAATTTATATAGACACCAAAACATGTCATGAAGAACGTGTATTTTTAAATATATTACTATTGATGATGATGAAACATTAAAGATACAAGTATGTGTATTGAATCTGTGGTGTAACTCGTCACCAAACTATAAAGATTCTTCTATTGATCTGATTATATGTGATGTTGAAGTGAGTTTATCCTCTCCAGAAGATACAATTTCTGTATAGATTTCATAATGGAAATTCTATGTTCTTCTATTGTATCACATTGTTTTATGTAACTTATATCTATCTTATTATTTTTAAATGTTCACTTTGTCAATTATTCATGCAGGAGACCAAAATTCAATGTACAATTACTAACCGCCAGCTAATCACCAAGTACAAACCCATATTGTGAGAAGGCCTATGCTACATCATACAAAACATCCAAATTCATCTTAATCAAGGTAACTACTTGGGTGAAAGACATGCTTGCCGACTATTTTTCACAACAACAACATATATTCGACAAATCGATGTCCAACTTCCATGGTTCAGCTTTGACTTCACTTCTTTTTCTGACATTGTTAAAAAAGTTGTTCCCAACCAACAATTAATAGGTATGATTCATTACAACTCTATTTATGGGGAAACCTACTAATTTTAAATGCATCATTACTACTTGTCTTTAATAAATATCTTCCAAAAATAAAGATTCAACTTAAGTACTGGGGAAATGTTGTGTTGCACTACCTTCCTGGCCTTATAATGCGCCACCATCAAGAGCTATGCACGTGAAGAGAAGTTGATTTTAATTCCATTTCCATCACCATCATGGCCTACCATTTTTTGGTCTCAATTATCATAATGTTTCTATTATATGTTTTCAGATTCTAATGGTCAAACACAGCATGTGCATAATTAATGTGCCAACTTTTGAAAGGATAAATCAAAATAATTACTAGGTGGTGAAGAAAATGATTATTAGAATTCCGTTCAACCTTCATTAGGTTATTTTTCTATTGTATATTAACTCTTGCCAAATAAATTCTTTTTATTTATCTTCTTTTGAGTTTTTGTGATTCATGGTTCAAGTGTCTATAACCTGATAGTTTAACGTGGTTTCATTTTATCCCTTAAGTTCACTGAACGACATGGATTTGGTGTTAAAAACATGAATCATTGAATGGGTTTGAATTTGGGCCATGTAACATCTTCATGTGAGTTCATATGAAGATTTTTTATTTCATGAATGAGAAGGCCCAGTAGAATTTTCTTTTCATCATGATTCAGTGGGTATGATTCCATAATTTTCATTATGTTGTTTTGAATCCAAAACTTCTTGTCTATTTTTATTTAATTTATTCTCATTGTTTATTTTACAATATATCAAACAAATAGATACTAAGAGTAGCTCCAGAACTAACTAAATCTTCCATTCAATATAGTTATAACCTTCACCTGGAAAAATTATCCCATCCGGGATGAATCAATATTTAGGTGTTGAATTCTTTTATAAATATTCATTTTTTGATTCTTACATGTCACCTAATGAGAATATATCAAAAGAACACATTCATTTTCATTGGCTCCAGAACTGACTCAAGCTGCCAACTCTGTTACTAATATCTTCGGTCTATTCTATTAGGTAGATGTTTTAGTGTTGATGCGTTTCTGCTGACATAGCCTTGGGATTATGGCAACAAGAAGAGGCTCCATTGACCGAGACATGTTATTGTACGTACTTTCCTTTTATATGTTACCATGGAAGATAACAAAGTAACAAAATGGATTTCTTAAATCAAATTAAAGGTTATGTTTCTTCTTTTTCACATCTTGTTTATTGCAATTTATCCAAATTTTTCCATAACATGAAATTAACAAGAATGTTGTGTTCTGCTCTACCTGTGATTCCTCCAGGTATTCACATTCTGGTGACATCAATTATGTAGATAAACTAATTATGAAATCTGTTGCAAGTTACATATTCATCTTTCAAATGGTAAATTCTTTATTCAAATGTGACATGCACAACAACGTGTAACCCCACATGTCTCCCATAAATTAATCATATAGGTCATTGCCGCAAGGTGATTTTCTCATCTACTAATTAGTGTCTTCTCCAAGTTCCACATTGGTTGACATTGGCTGCATCTGACTGTATTAAATCCCTTACATGCAGGGCGAGCTACCTGTTGTCTCATACGAATGTATCCTACAGCTAAACAGGTTACTGTTTCTTCTCAGCATAACTCACTATAAAAACATATATATAACAAATGGACCGTTTCTCATGTTCTACTGTTTTCCTTTTATAGGGATTTTATATTGAGGATGAAAATTTTTTGGACTTTTTTGAATCCAGTTTAATTCTACAAGGTTGTTCTAGCATTAATGTAATGTTTTCTGCACATTGTGACTATTTTCACTTATCCAAAAAATTCTATGTTCTATAGTACCTTATTAATTTGCAATTGATGGGGTATTTATAGTTTAAGTCATGTGGCCATGGATGTGGGTGAGTACAAGATTTTTCATTATGTATTAAAAAAGTGAACCGCTCAGGAAAATATCATGTTCTGGGAATATTTACTTAAGTAATATAATTATTCATATTGAATTATTTAGTGTTTTACAATTATGGAAAATGATTAGTTTTCATCCTTCATCATATAATCATGTTAAATTATATAATAATTATGAGATGGAATCATTATTTTTTCACTATATTAGTTCATTACTGTATAATTTTCATCATTTTTTAGGGAATATAAAATCCTGAATTCCATTGTGTGATTGGTGTTTTTAGTCAAAATAGTCCATATGTATGAATATCCAATTGGACTATTTTACTATTATTTTTGACATATACACACACATACACATATATATAGATATTAAAATAATGCTAAAATTTCTTATGAATTCAAATCAACACTGTGTTATAATATTTTCATCAAAAAATGAAATTTATTTATGATGACTATAGGTTAAAAATATTAACTCCCAACTATATTATCTTCCAAGGAATACACACCGAACGAACTCATGATTCCTAATAATCTTCACCCCAACATATTCTTAAGGCCATATTCTCCCTTCAAAATCCATAAAATGTTAAACTATCTATAGGATACCTTCCACCATTTATCACAATATTTCTTCTTTGCTCCAACTACACCTTCACCTCCACCTTCTATTTCATCTATGTCTCATATATCTAACTCTTTCATTCCATTGTGTTCCATCTCCATCACAATTATTCTTCACTTTATTTCCCCATGTCATGGGAACCCCATTCACTTCATTATCATCATTTTATTCTAAACATTATATTGATTACAAAGACATTGCAATTTTTTTGAATGACATAGGGTCAAAAAATTTGAAAGAAAATTGAATAGTCCTGTGCATTTTCACAGGTGGGGTACTAGTTATTATTAATGTTATTATTGACAAAAATATCTTTAAACAATCCAAAGTGTCCCACAACACTTTAAAACATTTTAAATTGTATACCACATTAAAAAATATATTAATGAAATTATTTACATACAATTAATATAATATAATTCTTGATATAATATATAAAATTTTCAAAAGGTACACCACACAAAAAAATTATGTTGTGAAAATGGAATTTATTTGACAGAAGTGCAAAAGTGAGATGAAAATAACATACATTGTGTTTCGTTTTCGGGTGAATGTCATTAAAATTAATTTATAATATACTTATTTTAATTATGTACATTATTTAAACCATTTTTTATATATCATTACACTTATTTCACTTATTAACATGTTGTTTACAGCTACATTATCAATTATGTTTACATTATGTGTTTTGAAAAAATTCGGTTTATATTTCAAAAACAACTTCAGTTAGTCAACTATGGTTAGAGGGATCATTATATAACATCCCTAGAATAAATAAAATCACATAATTATCATATTTATAAATAAATTATAATTTTCAAATCAATAATTAAATATTGTTATAAAAAATGAAGCAACGTTATAATCTTGGAGACGGTAGGCCGCACATACATAGGAGTAACATTCCCATTTTTCATGGATCATTATGGAAATATGGTATGTAAATTAAATCCTTATAGAGTGATAATTATATCACAAATGACATATTATTTATTCATATATACTTATATATATAATTCTTATTATTTTATAGGAATCACATTTTTTTGATTAGGCGATAGTCTACACATCAATGAACAACAATATTACTTTTAATGTGAATGAAAGAGTAAAAAATAAATTGATATATATTATATTTTTAGAAATTTAATTTTTTCCTACAAATAATGAAGAGTTTTTTGAAACATTTTTTAATTTAAACCATCCTTTATACGATCTATGTATAGTAGGTACGAGCTTTACTGAGTTGACTTGGTCATAGTCCACACATACACATATGATGTTATCTTATTTATAGAAAATGGTAAGTATAAGTTTATACATTATAAAAGATTTAAATAAGATTAAAGAAATAATAGATATCATATATAAAATATGAGAACTGATTTTGCATCATAATTCCCCCCCCCATGAGAGGCGGTAATGAAAAAAACAATCATTGTTTCGTGAGGCAGTAGTTCGTCGTACACACAAATAAAATGTGTGTTACCCATTAGATAGAATTGTTTGTAAGATTAGGTATAATACTTAAAATAAAAACATCTATTTATTTAGATAATATTTTGGCTGTTATATGATCATGTATAAAGAAGATTTGAGTAGGTGGAAATACAAATGAAATAAAAGTGATCGTTTGAAAGCGATATATTAAAAATTGGTTAACTCCATTTAGTTTGTTCCAATGGGCTTCCTTGGAATGCTTTACGATCAAATGGTGTATTTAAGAGAAAATTTATATATTTTTGGAATCTATTAGTACATATCATGGCCGAACCAAAGCTGTTTTAGTGGTATGAGGAATAGGGAGGTTTGATTTCCTTTTATGGTGCAGAAGGAGTGGCACCCTTTTAATATTTTCCCGATTGAATTAATCCCATGATTTATATGTTTCAATTCGATCCAATAATGGTATAATTTCAAGAAAACAGATGATTGGATAAATATATGGATATAAAATATCTCTTTTTATGTAATCCAAAAGAATCTAATTATAATGTGGTAAACTATCACAAACAATGTCTGGGAGACATTAGACCTGACACGTAACCAGATCTGTGACCATGCTCGAATAGGGTTCCCAATCCCATGGGCTGGAAACTAGTACATGAGCATCAAAAATTACATTTTGGAATTATTTCACCCATGAAAAAACCATAAACATAAAAAAACATATATAAGAACATGATCAATAAATATAACCAGAAGAAACACAAATATTAGAAGTTAATCATTTTTCATCCATAAAAAAATAAAAACACCAAAACATGAAGGGGAACACCCTACACAACCAATGAAACTCAATGCAACAAGATGGAAAGATCCCTTAATCCACCACCACCCACACCTGTTAGAAGTGGAACTCTAGAAATATGATACACCATCACCCACAAGGTAGAACATCACATTACATGGTACAAACATGACAAGGTCTGCATAAACCCAAGGGTGTATGTATGGTGTTATTTTATTCTTAGTAGGATTCCACTAAAAGTGATTCAATGATATCACATTTAAGAAAATCAATATTCAAGGCATTATAAAAATGTAAATAAATAGTTTATATAACACTTTAGGGAAAAAATCCAACATCTACGGAAAACATAGTTTAAAAGATAATGTAAAAATGGGAAACTGCATCATATAATGATGGTAATAATGACATCGCAAGATATGAACAGTCCTGGTAAATCCCTCTAAAACTAGTGTTATCAAGACACTAGGAACCTCATATCATGGTGAAATGGTATAGGAACCACAATCCATAGAATCCTCGATCACAATCAACTTGAGGGGAACACAACCCAAGTACTATTTTTTTCCAATCATCAATGTTTAGTTAGTGTTGTAGTATGAATCATTATAGAGGGAATCAATCCTCATCCCATCAGTCCAACTAGCATACTAGTCCTAGTCCACTAAACTAGTCCCCTAGGAATCTATTTTTTTCAAAATTTGGATTTTTAACACACACAAACCACCTCTTTTACATGAATTCACATGTAAAAATAGATTAACACATGAAAACTAATATTTTAAAATAGAAACCCCATTTTGAATCCTAACACACACTGAAACTAATTGAAAACAAAATTTTAACCACCCACACAACTTATGTAACACATTTTGATAAATCATCAATGATACTTAAATCATCCAAAAAATGAAATTTCATTGAATCACCTACCTCAATCTTGGAAACTTATATAAAATGTTGGAAAATAACTATTTTCCTCACTAATAACCTATAGGAGAAATAACAAACCATAAAAATAATGATTTAACCTAAGAAACAATGATGGAACTATCAATTGGTCACCGTAATTTCTATAGTGGGATAAATTAAGAAGGAAGTAAAAAAAGAAAAACATAATAATGAAGATGTGAGTTGTGGAGAGGTTTACATGATTACTTATTAATTATCATAGGAAATTTACACCACAAAATTGTGTTCCAAGGAAGAATGAGGGAGGGGAACACATGATTATAGAAGAGAATCCCATATGGGTTGAATTATGGTGAGATTTTGTTCAAATATTGTGAGGGGAAAAGGGTAGATTTTATATTATTATGGTTCTAATAAGTCGGAATCGTTTGAATTTATGGTTTTCTAAACAGTGATACTTCCTCTGTACAAGAGGAAGCCTGCAGCTTGGTTTTCTTAAGAAGGGCTCACACCCAGATGGTTGATCAGGAACTTTATACAGAAACAATTGTATGGGATTATGGTTAACCCCATATAGATATAGTATTCCATGCGGAATAAACATTTCCATGTTCCAATTTATGTGATATCACATAGGCTATAACTCTGTTTCTAATAACTATGCGTCATATGTACGCTACATTATATTAGGTCTAAAAACATTATTTTTCACCCAAAACACATGGTAAACCATATAAAAAAATATAAAACTAAAAATAAAATAATTAATAACCTAAAATAATATCATTAATGGGATAATTCAACTCACTATGAAAAAGTTACTCCCTTGGAAATTTATATAATGTTTGGAGAGAGAATTAGAATGAGTACTTCTCTTCTACCTAAGGCATATACTTCCTTGTCTCATGCTCGTCAATAACCTGATACAAAAAAATAAAAACAACGGTATGGAAATCTCATGAATAATTTTCCATAGGTAATTCAATATCATTAACGTAAGATAAAACATAGAAATATATGATTTCAACTTTAACTCCCCCAATTCAACACATGATAGGCGTCTAGATTATACATTTTTAGCTACGACACATATAAATCATCAGTAATTGTCATAAACTCAGATGAAAAATATAATTGGTATTCCACCTTAAACTTTTTATTATTAATCGCAAAATTTTTGATATACCATGACATTATCATTCCTTTTATACAAATATGGTGGATACCAAAGAGAGGTTACACATTTAGAATGTCCCAGGAAACAAATGAAAACACAATGTCATTGAACTGATGTTTAGAATATGTCTTATAAAAGCTATGTGTTATCAAAAAATACTTCATTATCAGCCATATATTGTCAAACATCCCTTTTATAAGTCTTGGTCACAACAATGAGGTCTCACCCACCTCTGTCTAGCATCACATACACCGAAACAGTCAACCAAAAAGCACTTTAAAGGGGAAATTCCTATTATGTATTGGTAACTATTATTAAAAGAATAAATTACCCACCCCAAATAGATATCCCATGAGACACTGAAATCCAACACACATGCTCAAAGAATATCTTCTAAAGTTCTATTCACCCACTCCATTTGATCATCCTATTGAGGATGTCATGTCATACTTATGTTGACCATTGACACATTTCCCTATAAATGACTTCCCAAAACAAAGATGTTTAATGTGGGACCTTATATGAATCAATATAATATGACACATCATGAATCACAATACCTCTAAAACATACAACCAACCCAATTAATTCAATTTTGAATAACATTTAATTAGAATTAAATGGACTGATTTTTTCATATGATCAACTACAATCAAAATCATGTTCTTTTATCGTGGTGTATGAGGTAAGACAATAATGAAGTCCATGGGGACCTCATCCCACTTCCATTTATGAAATGGTGGTATTTGTAGGAAACTATAGGGGCGTTGGTGCACTACATTAACTTACATATATACATAACACCTGGATCTGAAGATATATGTATCCCATCACATAGGTGGACACCATAACTGACGATACACTATATATACCATTTTTTTGGTCTCAGGATAAACAACCAGCATAGACTTATGGCCATACTACATTACCACCTTCTGCAATGAAAATGTTACCACCACACTACACTTGAAGCAAAGAACTCCATCTAAAGAAAATGACTGATATATAGGAACCTCTTCACCATTTATAAACTATATAGACCACATGAATTTTTTATCACCTGGACATTCTTGTCAAATGAAATCTAGGATAGAGGTTGTTAGATGAACACTATAAAATAATTCTCCTAAACAATGCTCCCTTTTCCCCAAATACATCGTTGAATTGATACCCATCAAGGCATATTCATCAAATGTCTCTTTAATTTTCATCAAATCCATTGGTATACTCAAATAATCTTCTTCCACATTAAAAATGTCTTGTGTATATAGGATATCTAAAACAAACCCTGGAAAATACTCAACCCAATAACACTACTTCATATCAATATCCTTCTTAGAGAAAATGTTATGTTAGATCATATGATCTGAATAGACCACAAACATATCCCCAAATATTTAATGAAACTATTTATCTAAATAACACACTAATGTTAATAATTCTATGTCATGTATTGGGTAATTCATTTTGTGTCTTCAGAGTTGGGGAGAACCATATGCCACTAGATGATCATCCTGCATCAATACACACCCAAGACCCATTTTTTAGGCATCACAGTAGACAATGAATCCCTTCCCAAATTTGGGAATGATCGTGTCATGGTAAAATGATTCTTAGGCACCTAAAAGTATTTCTAAAATAATGCAATCCACTAAAAATTTATCCCCTAAGGGGTAAGTTTATTTATTGATGAAAAAAGAATAGATAAATCTTGAACCAAATTCTAATAATACACTATAAGGGAAAAATTCTCATGATCTAAAAAACATTCCTCGAATTATCCCATGAAATCATATCTTCAATCTTCTTGATGTCCACTGACACCCAATGTTCTATGATCATAGGAATTAAAGACATCACCTCCTTTATCAAGATGATACACTTGGAAAATTTATCAGAGATATGATTAGCTTGAAATGTTCCTAACATAGTCCTTAGGTGATTCTCCTGATATCCCTCTATCCCTGAATTAACCAGGATTTCATTAAAAAACTACAATAATAGATTGAAGGTACTGATGGAACACACTATTCGTGAGCTCCATGAATACTTCTAAATCATTTTATCAACCTGAATTCCATGAAAAAAATAATCAAATGGTTCATACCTACTTCAGATGGATTTTTCAGAAACAGTCACCTATCTGATTTAGATGTGGTGCTAATGGGATTCTAAATCTATCATAGATAACCACCATATATTGTAGAGAAGACCAAATAGAACCAAAATGTGGGGAAATGAATATTTATTTTTGATACATATCTTGTTTAGAATCTGGTAAAAATTGAACAACGATATTGATACATCATCCTTCTTATTAAATAGAAATGGAGCACCCAATGGGAGATGATCGGGAGAATAAATCCTTTGGATTAAATATAATTGATATCTAAATTTAATTTCCTTATCTTGTTGGGGTCCATAAAATATGAGTTTGGGATATTATCTATTTCTATCATTCCAAATCAGTTGTAAACTCTACGTCCTATTTTGATGGTAACCTAGGGAAATAAACTACAAATAAAACTAGAAAAACATCCATCATAGAATGAAATCAAACTTCGAGACCACAAACACCATACTCTATCTTGAGAAAGGAGAGAAGAAACCATTAATTCCCAATTCTAGATGTGGTGGTCTATCTCGTCTTGAATGGGGATCACATTCACCCATAAAAAATTATACACTACCATCAGGGGATATAAAAGTCACACTCTAATGGTAAAATTCGATATATGCTTGGAATGCACTATATAATCTATACACAAGATCATGAAAAATAGGACTATTTTGAAATCAATGAAATCTCATTCCAACTCAACCCCTAACTGAGGGATTTCACAAGATAGATAGATAAACCTTCCTCCTTGTTCTTACCAAAACATGTCACCAACTATATTTCATATAGCATGATCCCAATTAGAAATTTCAACATGTCCACAAAATGGAAAGATATAAAGGACTTGGAAGAACCCATCATGAATAGAGGAAAAGATATGGGAGATAAAATAAGAATCATACCTCCAACCGTTGAAGGCCATGCATCCTATTTCAATGGCGCTTTACCTTTAGAATTATGATACCTCCACTCTACCCAATCATGAGAATGACTGCTAACCTGTGACAATAACTTTAGATGATGTTACATTAAAGATGATTAATCCCTACTTCCATGACTAGAAAACCCAAATCCATTATCCTAGATGGTTTTTTCTATGATGGAATAATCATAGTGTTTGTGAAACCTTAACTACATTGACTTGGGGAAGCCACATTAAAAAACTATAGAAAATGATACATCCATGGAAGGTATGGTTTCAAAAAAAATGATGACTATATATTACCCAACGTTCCCCATTGATGGAATATAAATAACCCATCATCTGAAGCTACATATGATAAAATTGAGAACGTAAGTCTTGAAATACCAAATCTTCTCTTCTCTTTCTCATCACACTTTCTTTTCTATTAAAAAACTACAATTGGATAATTGCACTGATAGTATTGGTCCATAAGGACAATAAAATCCACTCCAATGAATATATACCATCTTGGATTGATCATCCATCATAGTATAAATCTTGATATTAAGCAATAAGACAAGGGATTAGATATCTGTCCACAACCCCATATCAAACTATTGGGCTATATGTTGCTCATTGGAGACTATCTCGGGTGAGAATCAAAATAACATATTGATGTGGTTGGAATACACCAAAATGGTTTAATCCCACTGGTAGAGATCAAAATATTCCCTATACATGGATAAGGTTATGGTCTCATAGAAATACTTCTCATTGATGAAATACATGAAGTCGTTACAACACATTAACTCATTATTCTTGGCTTAAACCAATGAGTCTCACCAGCATCGACTATGACCTTCTAACAAGAATGAATATAATTTAATTTTGAATACCCGAGGAGTTCCAAAAAACCAAAATATAAATTCAATATTCTCAATCCAATAATATTATTTTTAGGGATATGTGCTACCATAGAATTATAGTGTCTTTTCCATGAAGAACTCTTGAGTGTTGTCTAGTTCTAGACCTGGTTCTACTTCCCTAACCGAGTAAAGACCAGAACCCACTCCCTGAACCTAATCGTTGATAGCCTAAAACATATCATATAATAATATTTGATCAAAATATAGAGGTATATGTCTCCATGGACTATTCCCACGGTTTCATAGGAAGTCTCTGTGAAGGCATCTTGTTACATCAATCAAAAAAATTGAAAACACATCAACAAACCATTCTGAAATTTTTTCTGCAACATTAACATTTAAAATTATTTATAAATCAAAACCAAACCAATATAATAAAAATAAAAAGTATTACCACTCCACCCCACTCGATGTCCACACACAATATGTCACATATATTACTCACAATGAAGGTGATTCAACAGAAATTCCCAACATCCCATGGTGACACAAAGTCTATCACAAGGTGTTGTGGCTAGACACCCCACTCACGACTAGAACCTCAATCTCTAAATTTCCCAGCTCATATCTGTCAATACTCTCCCATATAACATGACCCTATAATGAGTAAAACCTCATATGATACAATTTTTCACATAATATCTCAAGGTTCCATCAGAACCGACACTCGACCCAGCCTATGACATAGCCCAAATGGATATATTGATCCCCTTTGAAAGGAAACAAGGGTATAGGAATAAAACATTACATTTGGAAATGATTTCACCAATAACAAACATCATTAAAAAAAATTAATGAACACCATAACCCTATCAATAACAATAACAAAAAGAAAAACCATTATCACAAGTAAAACATTTTTATACATTATAATAAAAAAAATTTGGGTGGGGAACCAACTACCCTACCAAATACCATGTGAAACAAGAAAGATAATACTCCTAATACACTCCACCAACAAATGGAAGAAGTGAAACTATAACAATCAGATCCACCACCCCACTGATGAAACATATTTCTTTTACCTTGGTCAAAAATGACATGGCCTGCATATGCCCAACTATATGAGTAGGGTGTAAGACAATGACCAGTTGGATTCCACTCGAAGGGATTCTATCCTATAACATTATAATGAAAATTTAACATGAAAGGTTTTATATAATAGAAAAGAAACTTTCTAAAGGAAAAATTTAAGGAATCATTTTAGTGAGAAATTTTACCGAAAAATTATTTGAACTTTAATATTGAATATGTAAATTGAGTAATATATTAATGGTAAGAATATCATCACATCAGATGAACACCACACTCAAATCACTATGTCCCAATTGTTAAGGGGCCCTATAAAACTTGTATCTGGGTGTCATGGTAATTAAACTGTAACCCACTATATGCTAATGAATGATAAACTAGATGGGAATTCTTCCCAATGTCCTGTTGTTTAAATCATCAATGTTTAGTTAATATTGAAGAATCAATTATGAATGTGGGAATTAGTCCTCGGCCCTATCGGTCTGATGAGTGTACTAGTCCTAGTCCACCAAACTAGTCACCTTGGATTCCCTTTACGTTCTAAATTCCATTTTTCATCACCCATTAACTATCTATTTCACATACACAAACATCCAACAACATATATATACACATGAATCCCATCATTTTTGATTGAAAATACCCCTTAAAAATCCTAACACACACAAAACCCAATTGGGAACATGTATTTCATCACCCTTACATTTCAAAAAACACATTTTGAAAATAAATTATGCATTCTAAAATCATCAGAAAATTATAAATCTTATAAGAACTTACCTCAATATATAAAACTTCTGGAAACCAGTAAAATATTACAACTGCACCCTTATAAGACATAAAAAATTAAACAACATACCATAAAATTCGATATCTCACCCATAAAACCCATATTTAACCCTTACTAGGTCAGCCCATCTACTATTAGAATAAAATTCCAAGAAAAAAAAGAAGAATAACCCAAAAAAAGTTTAAATTAGTGGGTAGAGGATTACATTATGATTTATACAAGATATAATTCTAAATACGATATGAAATTTTGGTCCATGGGAGAAAAGTGGAAGGAAGAATGACTAGGGTGGATAATCCCGACTGAGATTAAGTAATCTATATTTGGGTTAAACCAGGGGTGGTAAAAGGTAAAATTCCACATTTGATGGTTTTGGGTAGGTTGCATGGTTTTGGAACACAGTCTTCCAAATTGTTCGAAAACAATGCATATTTCTATAACAAAGAGGAAATCTGCTGCACGAATTTTTTGGTTAGGGAGTCTACCTGTGTGGTCTACCATTATCCATAGAGATACTCACTATTTTGGGCACATAGATAATAAAATTCACTTGTGTAGTATTCCATGAATCTTAGATTGTTCTATTTTCCATGGTTCATAGTCTCTAATGGGATAGCGCAAAATTTATACAAACAATGTACCTCCTAAATTTTGGTCAAAAACATTAATTTTTCACCAAAAACACCCAAGAAAACCAAAGGACCAATACTAAATAAAATATGAAATAATACCAAAATATAAAATCAAAGATGCAATATAAACTAATTTTTCAAATAAAATAGATCTAGGTTATAAATAATATTTTTTAATTAATTGAAAAAACATTATGCTTTAAAAATTTACTCATATACTAACACTAGAGGATACTAATTAGAATAATATCTATACTTAAACATAACATTTTTTAAGAGAATCATATATTTTGGTTTGTAATGAAACAATATTCCCTATCAAATTTTGTACATAAAATGGATTATATAGTAGGCACATGTTGTTGTGCTCAAGTGTGGTTGATACAATACACAATTACATATTTTTTATTGAGTGTTACTAAAAATATAATTCTTTGTTTTAGAAGTATTTAAATTTAATTATCCTGAATCCTGTCACATCATTCGTGAGAGAAGAATAGAGATAAAAGTAACTATTTCCATTGAGATCATACAAAAAAATGATATATATTTTTCTTTAAGTTATCAAAATAGAAAATCTTATTGTTGATACTTCTACCAATCATCTTAAATCTGAAAGATTAAAATTAATTAAAAAGAGGTTGGGAATGATAAAATTCATGTGATATTCAATCCACTATTGTATCATCAATCTCCATACATTAATAATTTCTCCATAAAATTTGTAGAAAATAATAAAATTTATCTGAATTTTAAAATTTTTTGTTTATCAAAAAAATATGAATATGAAATATTTTTTGAATTTCAAAAAAATTATAAGTTAAATAAATTTTTTATATTCAATATATTTTTAAATTTAAAAATCTATACAATTTTTAAATATATCTATTTTTTATAATTTTTAGTAATTAAATTTATAATTATTTGATATAGAAGTGTTTTAAAATTTATATTTTACAATTAATTTTCTAAAAAATAATGACATTCAGTTTTTAATATATTGATGAAATATCCTAGAAATGGATTAATTTATATTATCTATGGAAGAGAACATCATGAATTATTTTTCTAATTACCTATATATTTTAATATTCTACAATAAATATGTTTTAAATTTTTGGGAATTTTTTTTAAAAATACAATTAATTACTTTTTTTCAAGGAATATGATTTTTTCCATTCAAAAGATATCATGTTCTTTTATATTCAAAAAGATTATAAATTTAATTTTTATGTTAATTTCTATGAAATATTATTTTCTTAATACATAATCTTAGCCATACTTATGAACCATTTCTATATAATATAAAATTATTTGAATAATAGCTCCCTCAAATGCATATATAAGGACTTCATTCTGTATTTTTTTGTTTGAGATAACATCATACATTTTATTTTCTACTAAAATAAATCTCATTGAATGTGTAATTATGAAAAAATACCACCAGAGTCTTTCCTTCAGACAATAAATTTATTTGATATAGTATAATATTTATATCACTTTAATGGTGAAGAAGCTGAGATTCAAATTTTGATAATGATAGTTAATTTATGTAGTTGTGTAGGGACTCTAAATAATATTCACAAGACATGTGGATATAGTGAAGATCAGAATATAATCACTTTATAGAAATATATTTTTTAATAGTAAATTATGGTTGAAATTGAATTGAATTAGTCAAGAAGTATTACCTCAAAAATAATAAAATTTTATTTCTAATGATATAAAGAGTTTCAGAATATCCAAATAAATAAAAAAATCATGGTTGGAAGCATTTAGAAATTTAATTAAATTTATAATTTCGAATTTTATTTATTTATTTCCTTCGGTATTTCATTTTGAATATAAAAAGGAGATAACGATAAGAAATTTGTTCTGTTATTGTTTTCTCAGTTTAAAGGTTCATTATTTTTTGGAAGGAATTTTTTTCTTTGTCATTTTTAATTTTTAATTTTTTTTTTATTTTAAGAAGTTATTTTTAATTTATTATCATAAATTTTCATTAATGGTTTCTAATTTTTCAAAATTGGGTAATTCAGTAGGATTTTTAGGTAATTATGTTATTTATTATAGATTATGTTATGAAAATTTTGTTTTATAGTCCTATGTGTTATTCACAATTCAAGGGGGATTTAATTGTATTTTAAAAGTAAATAAATTTTATTACTTGTAATCATATATTTTTATTTTACATATATATATATATATTTATTTATATAATAATTTTTTTGTGGGAATAATATATTTTTCCTAGAAATATTGTTCAATCCTTATTCTAAATTAGTGGAGATAACGAAAGGATGAAATTTCCATATCATATAGACTACATGGATATTTAATTTTAAAAATTAGTTCCATCATTCAAATTTCCTTGTGTGTTTTTTTCTTCTCAAAAACAGGGTTGTTTTTTATGTAAAATTTTAATTCAATAACAAAATTATATGTTTCTAATATCAAAATACACATTATCTAGAAATGATATGACTTATGTTTCATTAGCTTCATATGTTTTTGTTGAATGAATATTAAGTAATAAATTTATGAAAAACAAAAACAATAATTATTTTATAATAACCGAATGATACAATGTTGGAAAATGTGATTAGATGAAACATGATTATGAGGAATATAGAGGTACCAATAGAAGTCATTTTGAGATGAAGTGACATGTTATGTTTTTTTAGATGATGCAGTTTTGGATAATGTTATTACAAAGGATTTTATGTTTTAAATATTTGTATCATAATATTTTGATATGATGTTTCCTATAAAAAAATTTTAACCTCGATCTTCTAAATTACATTCAATATATCAAGCTTTGTAAATGTTTTTCTTTATTTTTATCCACTTAATTTTCTTTTTTTTTTACTTCACTTCTAATAAATGTAATTTTTTCAAAGGATTTCTAATAAAATAATCAATTGTGATAGATTTGGATTGAAATATATATTTTTCCATAATAGTTATAATTTAATTCTAATATGATTGAGGGAATCTGTGGCTAAGAAGACAGAGCTTTTATTCATACAGTTTATTAATGTTCAGTTGTGATTTTCTGCAAACATATATATTCAAGGGCTTATAAAGATAAGAAAAAATACCATCTATTATGTATAAAATCTTGGATATGTTATAATATATTGAAATTCTTATATTCAAAAAATGTAGTCTATATATATACCATTCAATTTATTTCAAAAGTGAGGCTTTGTTTATTATCCTTTAGAAGTGCATTGGGGACATTACGAAATACTTCTTTTTTTTTCTAACAATATTTTTTATACATGAATATCAGTTTCATAATTATTTTAATTCAAATGTTTCATTTAACTAACTATTTCATCTATAGTTTAAAATACTAATCAACTTAATTCCACTCTATAGAAATAACACTAATACAATACAAATTTAAATTTCTCTAATATACAAACTTATCAGTAATTCCAAAAATTGTTCAACCATTGACATTTTCAGTAATAATAAAACATGATTATCTAAATAATTGAAGATTATACAAATAATATATTTATTTTGAGACTATAATTCACCCTTGTATTTTATTTACAATCAAACCCCCAGAAAAGTTCCACCACTGATTACAAACTAAATAATTTTTTTAATTTGAATATTTTTTTCATTTTTTGAGCATTTGTTGCTAAACTGACCTAAAAAACAAGGGACTAAATTGTCTGTGGAAATATAAAATTTAAACCCCATGACAATGTACTATATTCTTAGGAATATTTACTAGCACTATGTTTTCATATCAATTATATGGGAGGCTATAGAGTAATATAATTTTCTATACAGATGTATCTCCAAACACACTAGGTTAGTGTGGACATCTATTCAATGAGAATAATAAAATATTGGACAACTCTAACATCCCATAAAAGAGTATGATAGTAATTAACCTTAGTAAAATTGGAAAAATAGGGTTAAAAACTAAAATATAAGTCTAATATGACATGAAAAAGGTTGTTATTATCCCATAAAGAAAACTCTATTATCAAACAACAATATTTATACCTTTGACACCACGGAGAACTAAACACCACCTACACCTGTTGTGCATCGATTTCTATCAAACAACATATCATATTTATAAGGATGGACACATATATGTAGGTCCCAAACAAGTCATGTTATATACATAACCACACAGAAACCCCAAAAACAATATTCTTTAAGCAATCAACTGAGATTCAGTTCAAACCATACAAAATAGCATAAGGTAAATTGATGAACCCAAATATGGTAGCATGATGTACTCAAGACACAATGTATGGAATCAGTATTCAACTCAACCCCAAGGATATAATAAATATTCTACAATTTGTGGAATATTCAACCCTTTGACCCACATAATCATTTTATATATGTAAAGATGATCTTATTCTCCTAGTAGGGTATAGAAGAAACTGACACCTATGAAGGGACCCACAACATTTTTGTGCTAGATGAAGATAAAGGAAACTAACATATAAGATAAAGGATCCATGACCCAGTAGTAGTAAGGGGATACCTATCCTATCTGATCCACTGGTAGAGGATCCCCTACCCTTACATCAAGTGTGTGATTTTGGACTCATATTATTATTGGTAAGTGGTTAATTCACCAAAAATCTCATACTAGGGTGGGTTGTCACTTACAAAGATTTATTAAACATTGAGGCTAGCATCCAAGATAAAAGGGAAATCTACCATGTTCAACACCTATATTCCCAATAATTACATGAATTCTACTTACAAGTTACACATGAATTCCCTAATTAGTGTGAATGGGAATTATAGGGCATGTCGATGGTGTACATTGGGAGTCACACTAAGTCAGGAACCATGTAATGAAATAACACATACCGTAGAGTGTGAAAAAACCAACTATATAGATTGTAGTATGAACTACATTGTGTGTTTTTCATGTTTAATCATTAAGAATGTTAAACACTACCCAATTTGTATTCCATATTTTGATACACAAGAGGTATCTATTGAATACATGTCTATGTAAGCTACCCAGGTTCCCTGGGTGTGTACTTCTGCTAAACTACATGTTTGGGCATTTAAGGTCATATGGAATGTGGCCCACGACAGATGGACATGTGATATTTTTCACATAAAAAACCCTAGTTTTGTATAAATGGGATACATTACTTGTGTACTTCTAATCTACATGTAGTTTAGTGAATTATTTTCTAAGTGGTTAGATTTATTCTGAAGAATCTATATATATTCCATCATAACCATAAATTTATCAATATATTTCAAAAAACATGTTGTCTAAAATTAGTTCTGAACTAGAACTATGACATCCACTTTAGGTCCCATGAAACATCAAGACCAACATCAATAGAGAGAAAAATTTAGATTTCATCCACAATTCATATGAAAATCAGAGCATTATTGCCTCTAAAAAGAGATTCATTATCCCACATGCCACTTATAAAAGAAGCGTCGTCAGCTAATCCTTATTAAATAATAAATCATCTTCATTGAGCCATCATCCATCATTAATCCACATTTTTAAACCCATATCAATGATATATTGAACCAATGAGTCATCAAAAAAATTGTGTCTATGAAAATGGACAAACCACTAACCAAAATGAATTATATTGATGGATTCAAGTAAAATAGTGGGAGAAAATCAAAAAAAATGAAAATATAATTATTAATATGTTATTATTTTTTATATTCCAAGAATTGGAAATGAAAAATAAATAGGGAATCAATTTAATGGATGTATAATATTTATGTTCTAAATCTTGGAAAAAAAATTAAAATCGGTCTTCAGATAACCTAATAATGGTTCAACTAGGACTCTATAGTATTATTTTAACAAAAAAAAATTAAACTAAAAAATACGTAACTAGATAACATATTTATCACTATTGATGAATGAATCTAGTATAATTATCTTTGATAGCTTGGTCGAATTATAATATTTCTGTGATGGATCCTTAATTGAAATCTCACTGCCAACAATCACCACCATGAATCTACCCTTGATAATATCTATGGGATATATATATATATATCCATGTTGATGTTTCCAATGAATGATTATATTGATATATTCTAGGTAAATAAATTTAATTAGAAAAAAATTAATAAATTTAATTCATTCATTTTATCTAGGTTTCACTAGTAAATCAAATCATATCCAAAGGTCATCCATGGATAATTCATTCCAAGGGTGAAACCCATGTCTAAAAATAATGCTGGTATTGGTTTCCCTATCTAATACTCCAGTCATAATTTTATGATTTATTTTCATTATTATGTATGAAAATAATTTATTTAATTTTTTATTTTTAATATATCAATATCTGGGATATATTATTTATAGAATTATATGTTAACTCCATGAATATATTTCAAAATATTTTTTGAAATATAAAAAACATTGAGTTAAAAAAATGATGTTATACTCGCCACATATTTAAATATTATAATCTTGAAAAGAATGAACTACTTGAATTTTTATGGTATTAATCTCCCTCATGGTTTTCATACTCTCATGATCTCTCTTGAATATTACCATGCTTCTATAAAACACACATATAAGGAATCATGTGATCATGAAGGATCTTCTTTTTTCCTTTATTGATTACATGTATTCTCGAAATGTGGCTTCATTATTTATGAACAAATGCTAGTAAATGACATCAAATGGATCAGACATATATCTCATCAACCACGTTATTTGGATGATATATTAAACATAGAATAATCGGATGGGTCAGTCTTGGATATACACACCTGTTTCGACCCAAGGAAGATTCCAAAATACACTTATGAACCTTAAAGATAGATTTCAACCTTGTTCAAATATCTATAAACTATACTAAAGTGAGAACTTTAGGAATATATGGTCTACATTGATAAACTCTTAAGAATCTGTCATCAGTCCATGTAGAAAATATGATGTCACTTGGTCATCTCAATCCACTCATGGATGAATTTCACATTAAATGTCATTTACCACAATAAATCTATCCATATATGAGATGATTCTTCCAATTTTGATGAGCATAATGGTGACCAATAGGTTCATCCATAAAGGGCCTCAAATGGAACTATAAAAATAGAACAATGATTGTTTTTATTGTTTGAAAAATCAAATAATATATATGATCTTCCAATTTTCATCCAATTGTCGACATGTAATCCGGTAGCATGTCCCCCAAGAAAAAAATAGACTACTCAATCATTATATTTTTTTTAGGGTGGAACACCACCTTTATCTATAATTACATCCCAAATCCTCCAACATACCTCTATGTAGATGATATAAAAAATAAGAATCATGATAAATGAAAAAAGTAAATGGAACATAATGAAGCCATATGATCCCGAACATATACAATATTTCTAATAACTTTATTGAACTATTATCTTTTATGGTGAGTAAGATTGTGGATTTAGTGAGTCCATCGATGATAACTCAAATAAGATCATGACTATACATTTTCCAGGTAAATATAATAATAAAATTCTATAATATAACATCCCATATAAATTTTAGTACATCACTAGTTTATTCAAACCCTACTGGTATCTGGGGTATAGCCTTTATTAGTAATTGTGTGAGGAATTGATATATTAACACTGAAACACATATATTAATACCTAGAGTCCAAAAAACTCAAAATAAAAATCATTGTATATTCATTTAACTTATAGAAGTACCTTTGAGTAATATTTATAAAACTCACATAGAACCTTAACTCGATGCATGAAATGAACCATAAACCACTATTAGAAAAATACTATATTATTCCTAACATAAAAGATCCAATTAGGGGCATATTCATTGGATATTTTCACATTAAATACCTCAAAATCAATATCTGGTAGTTGTGGCTCACTCAAACATAACTGAAGTTGAGTGGTTTCAATCATTAAATGATGGTATGTTATTCCCTCATCATCTACCAAGGATAATTTCACCAAGGCTAATGATTTAGATGTCTCCTATAGAATCTAAAATGGTGATTTTTTACTAAGAGACTTATCCACCACATTACCCTTACCATAAGAATATACTATTTCTCAGTCATAATTCTATAGTAAATATGTCAACCACATAAATCAAAATTTGAGATCTCTTTTAGTGAAGATATACTCGAGACTCATATGGTGAGAATACCCAGCAAAAATAACATAAAGAATGTAATGTCAACATGTATTTCTAGAAAACACTATAATTTCCAACATAAGATCATGTGTGGCATAGTTTTTTTGTGGTGTCATAGCACCTTAGACCAATCGACTATCATTGACTACCTCTATGTTAAAACCCTCTGAATTATTTCTCAAAAGACATCATTGAACACCATGTAGATAGCACCCTCCTCTAACTGCATTTTGACATGAGTTCTTGTGAATCTCTTTTGTAACTCCAAAAAATATTTTTGTAACATCTCTGACCAAATATAAAGAAACCTCTATCAGGTCATTGTATTTAAGGGGGGAAATATTTAACAAAAGTACATGTGAATCTATAATAATATCTCTCAAACCCATTGAATCATTTCACATTAGTGGTGATCATGGGTGGATCAAAAGCATGAACCACATAAATCATTACTCATTCATCTACTACTCCCTCTCATATGATATTTCGAACAAAAAAAGTGGAACACTCTAATTCTGAATTATCCCATTAAAAACATTCTATAGTACTAATTCTCTTAAAGTGAACCGATAATAGTCCTAAAATTCTCATAATGATCTATCTATAATGATAATAATTTGATAATGTCATTGAAAAGGACTATAACAAACTATTCTAAAAAAGGTTGGAATATCTTATTCATAATCCTCTTAAATATATATTGGGATCTCAACACACTAAACTGTATCATAAGACAAACATAATGATAATAGATTCATTATAATTCCATCATTTTATATTCAACCAGGGAACATGTAGTTGATGATTGGCCAAATATATTTCAATTTTCGGGAATGATATTTCCCCTTTAACCTGGTCGAAGAGATCATTTATACTTGGTAGAGGATTCATATCCATGATGGGCTTATGGTTCATGTTATGATTATATATAAAAACCTTATATTTTCATTTTAATTTATGAGCAATAATACTAGATATTCACATGGGACACACTATATTTGGTAATATATCTACTATGAAGTCCCTACGACAACACCCTTAGCCCTTAAAGATTAATAGGATCCCTTTGATATTCTATTTAAGATATCATAGTCGTCCTACAATTAATGTTAATAAAGAAATACACGTCTTAGAGAAGAGGTAAACCATGATATCTAAGTGGGATATTGGTAAAATATAATTAGGTAGAGTTAATTTTTCTTTTAATGATAAAATGGAAAAAAATAAATCAATTAAAATACTTTATAAAATAATAATTAAATTTAAAACATTTGAAAAAAATAAAATCAATGTTTTATGGAATGATAATATAAGTTAATAAATTAGTGGTAGAATAAAATGAATATCAATTATATTAATTAATTTCAAAATAAAATTATTATTAAATTCGAAAATATATTCATTAATATTAAATTGATCATATAGAAAATATCATAATTTATAAATGGAATTTGATAACTAATTAATAATTTTTAACATAAATGAAATAATATATTTGGTAATGATGTTTATAAATAGTACCCAAATTTACCCCTACTTTTCCCAACATAATAACATTAGGTTTTCATGTATTAGTCCTATAACATTACTAGTAGAAAAAAATAAATCTATACCATTACTTTTTACTGGATCATTAATGGTGATGCATGAAACATCAATACCAGTAATACATTCTATTTTTAAATGTAATATAATGAAAACCACCATTCCAATATTTAATAGTAGTAATCACTAAATAATAGGAAAGAGAGGATGAAGTTGATTGTTCTATCTTAGTCACTAATATCCCATAGAATATGAAGAAACACATGGAGGCATTTTCAAAATAATGTGAGTGATAATGATATTCAATTTTGGATTCACTGTCTGAAGGAAGAAATATAATACGTAGATATAGGGATACTAGATATGATAATAATATTTTAGTATTTTAAAGAAATATAGCAGTTTTTTATATTTACAAGGTTTTTTAATTAATCAATTTGTATGATCCAAGTCATATAAAATTTTATAGAATCATTATAGAGACTTTATGATCACGATGTCTATGTTTGGTGAATCATTAACATAATTAAGAGAGGGTTTATAACTAGACAACACCGAATTGTCATGGATAGTCCAATGTGGAGGAGGGGTTTACTGTGTATGAAAAGGCACTTCAATTTTGAATCTTGTGAGTATATTTTTCAGTTCTTCAAAAATCATGGTCACCTCCACAAAGCTTCTTGGATTAAGTAGATATCCTTCCTGACATTATTCCAAATTTATGGTACATGTTGTGTAGAATCTAGGATATATCATAGAAAAATATTTCAAACAAACATTTTTAATATTGAGAATTCCATGAAGTATACATATGATTAATTTTATTGGAATTGAACGTTGACTCCCTATTTACATCTTGAAATCGGGATATTAATTTTGATAGGGAATTTCAATAAGAAATAAAATGGTGTGGTCCTAAGGGTTTCACCATAAAAATTTATCGATGTGTGTTTAACCTAAATAAATAATGCACTTTGTAATGGTACTACTAAAAATATTAATGTTTTACATGGGAATTGTGGAAAGGGTGGATTTTTGTATGGTTCATCCCAGGTTATTAAATTTCCACCCCCTCTATGGATGTTTCATTGTGTTACAAAATAGTGTTTATTCATAGATTATAAAATGAATTCAATAATGAATCTTTGAAAAAAACTATCATTATGACATCAACGTAGTCTTAAACGAGAATATAATTAAACACTTTAAGAGTGTATATGAACATTAAAATCAATGACCGGTGACTAGAAAAAAAACTATTTTATTTTCCTAATAATAACACTTGAATGGTAATTTCATTCAAAATTATTATAAAATTAAATAATACTTTTATTAATAACATAATATACCTCCCCCTATAATTAAATTTAAGCAAATTCTTCGTCCAAAAATATAAATTCCCCCATTAAGAGAAAGAATTATCCCCATTGGGATGGGATATAATTTGAAACTTATACCCATTTATGTGATAAAAAATTACTAAAAAATAGTTTACAGAGAAAATAGTTAAATTTAATATCTATATTTATTTTCATCAATAATCGTTCAAGTGATTTAAAATAAATTAAAATAGGGTAAAATTTTCAAATGATTTCAAAAAAATGTTTTCAATAGAGACCATGAAATGAAATATTGTTTATAATTTTGAAATAATATATAGTAAGTTAATTTTAAATAAAATATATACATATATATATATATAATTTTGAAACAGAAATAGAAAAAAAAATTATTTATTTTTAAAAATAAAATATCTATTATAGGATGATTTTTGAATTAATAATATTTCCTCTCTTTCAAATAATGTATCTGTTGAGTTTCAAAGGATCATATACATTAAAAAATGATTAAAATAAATGAATTAATTGGAAAATATATATATTGAAAATTATTCAATTTATTATGGTTAGGTAAAATTTCTACTAGTAAACCATTATAAATTCCCTAAGAATGTCAAAAGTGTTATCAAATATTTCCCACTCACCATTCCCACAACCGAGAAAGGGTTAACCAACAAAACAAAATCTTTTTATGATATATATCTCATAGAATCATTGACCGAAACACATTCACTTGTTTTAATGCAGTCATTAATGTATTTACTAAATTTTAATACACACATCACTCTTCAAAAATTTATAAAATGTTTCGAAATACATTTCAAATTAATTTTAAATTCATTTTGAAATAAGTGATTGGTTTAAAAAACTCCCAATTATATCCATGATATTATGAGACAATTATAATTTTATAATCATACCTAACACACCATTTATTAATTCGTTGTTATGTTGAATAAGGTGATTATAAAATATATTGTAAATTTGATTATATGTTCCAATAAATTTAAGAATGGTATAATATTTTTGAAATTGATATCAAATAAAATAGTTTTTGAAGTCAATGATCTTGATTAAAGAGTAGTGTATATTAATTTTAAAAATATAGGTCACACTTGGATTTCTATACATGATTGGGAAGAAATAATTTGTTATCCCAAAGAATAAGAGAGTATTTTTCATCTATAAAATTGGAGTAGAAAAATATCCCATTCTCTACATATTTCACTCTGGATATGAAAATAGAAATAACGTCTTTCCTCTCAACACTCAATATGATGGGGGGTTTTCCATGTATATAAAATTTACAAATAATAATTTTATTATTTGTCTAAATACACTAAAATAATTATAAATAATAATTAATTTCAAATCAAGTTTCATTAAGATAAAATCATCCATGTTTTTTTCATTTCAAATAATGTAAACTTATTTTGAGTGATTTTAAATTAGATTCCTTTGTATAGGATTGAAAATAAGAAGAAAATTACAAACTGAAAATGATTTATATATAGGTCATAGGATAGGTAAATTATTTTTCCTATCATACATTGATAAATATATTTGGTGACTGAATTGATGGCTTATTCCAATTTCATATTACATATTTTACAGAGTCATTATATTTTCCATAGAATGATCAATTCCAAAATTCTTTTGAATATCATTAGATTATTTATATTGGATTAAACAAATCATTAGAATTTTTGGAAAATTTAATCTGAATAATGACTTTAATTTCTCCAAGAAAACTAATATCAAACTCTTTAATCATTAAGTTAGATAAATAAATTAACATAGTTTCATTATTTTAGATAAATATAATAAAGAGTATGTAAATTTAAATGATTCATAAATAATATTAAAAGGTTTTTTTAAAAATTTTCTAAATATTATTTTGGCATATTGGAATATTTTTATAATGTAAATTTGGTTAACCTCTCATACCAAGATCTAGGGTATTGTTATAAAATGTATAAAGCATTAATTAAATTGAATATGGGGTTTAAACTTATTGATATTTTTAAAACAAGGTGGTTGGTAAAAACACTATATTAATAAATTAAACCATTAAAAAACGTTTCATATTCATTTGATAATGTTTTAAATATAAATGAGTAGTGAATGAAGAAACTATTCTAATGTATTTTAGTTGAGGAAAGGGTGAAAGGGGCTTTCCATAATCAAAACCTTCATCTTGATTATATCCTTTTGAAACAAGTCTAGAATTATTATGGACAATATTTCATTTTCAATAATTTTTGTTTTTAAAATCTCACATTGTTCTAAATATAATAATATTAATGGGATGTTAAAGCATATTTCAATATTCTTTATATTGAAATACGTTCAACTCACCTTTCATCTAAATTGTCCTATTTTAATCATTAATAACATAATCATGTGATTTGTTTTGAATATTATTGGGAAAATATTGATGTTTAGCCTCATTTAAAACCAAACATTGAGTATGATTTATATATTGTAATTATATAATAACATTAACAAGATGATGGTACCTGGATTGATTCAAAGTGAAATTACATAGATTTTTTCTGGATTTATTTTTAAAAGTCAATTGGGAAAAATATAGGACTAGTCACTGAGATGACATAAGATTATGAGGTCCGGTGTGCCTAGATTGAGAACCACAGTATAAGGATGCTACTCAGAGATGGTCGATTGTGAATGTTAGAAATTGGATGTACCCATCATGAAAACAATTTTATAAAAAAAATTGATGTTTCATTGATCATTTAATTAAGTATTATTGTCAACAATCTAGGATTATCACCATAAACCTAGAAATTCCTCTATGGTAAGGAGATGAAAATGTCTCCGACGAATAACATCATATGCCAACAGATCATGGATTTGCGAAGACACGAAGCCCCATTCCTCCTTAATAATAGACCCTTCCTTGACATTGTTTGTTGATATCTTTGTAATTTACATTACCGTCTCATATTCAAATTATGATGACGGTCCACCCCATGAACAAGCTGATTCTTGGTTATTTAGTTCTTGTGGGATGTATTTTATTGCATGGATTAAAGGGATGATAAATATTTTTGAATGGTAGATGACTGTTATTTGTTAAACCATATGACATGAATATAACAATGATGAAACTAAAAATGTCAAGATCCATCAATTTATATGTTCTTTATCTTTTTCCACTTTCCAAAATCACTTTCATTCCTCATTACTTGAAAATTATGATCAATGGATCATTGCACCTTTGACCAGTGGCACAACAGTCTGAGACCAGGGATCTAATCATGCGTCGGCGTAAGGTGGAGGAAACGCAAGTCAGTTTCTCCATCCGGTTTAGATAGAGTGAGATAGATAATGGCCATGTATGGGGAGGCCAATGGATAAGACAACACTAGGCCAACTGGGGAGCATCAGGAATGGACCGCTGTCAGGGTGGTCACCGGTGCCAGCAAAACGCATTCTAGGGGCCACAGTTGGAGGATATTACTCAGAGCTCCATCCGTCTAATGGAACTCATGGATGTGGTAGTGCCTACAGGAGAAAGATATGTGTTGGAAACATGAATCATAGTTCAGTTATTTTTTATATGGGGGATATGGATGTCCATGTGTTCCAGAGATTGTGTGGACCATAGGTAGGCTCCAGGGGTAGGTAGCAACCCATGGAGTAGAGTTGGCCCGTGAAATACGTGTTGGGCTGGAGAACCAGGATTATCCAATGGCCTAGAGGGTGGTACCATGCACCCCTACTTCCCAACAAGCTAGGCCCATGGTGAGGGGCTATTTTGGGCTAGGAAGACTGATGGGGATAGGTCGGCCGGACCCGATCGGGTCTGACCCAGACCAGACCTGACCCCTTTTTCAAAATTGATCATATCATCAAAATGGGATTTCCATTTTATGATTATTCTATAATGTTAGTACCCTTCTGTTATGATATTCCATTTTTTTAATCTATGCGGAATTTTTTGGAATTTAGAAAATAGACTAAGTGTTCAGAGAGAAAGTTCTCCCAAAAAAATCACACTACGAGGAAACTCCTATAGAAAGCTGTAACAATGTGATTTTAGAGACAATGTGATCTTAAGGACTATGTGACATGTTTTATGTATAAACAATCCAAATTCCATTCACCATCAACCCTCTGTGTTCCATTGATACACTATGTGCCATTGACACCCTGGGGGCTATCGACGCTCATTGCACCATCTATGCTCTAGGCGCCATTAACATCATGTGTGCTACCGAAACTCGGTGAACAATTAACACTCTATGTTTCATCGATTCTCTATGTACTTTTGACACTTCTAGTGACATGGAGACTTAATGTTATGTGGAATACAATGGGAAATTATTCTCTTTATTCTTTAAAATTGTACCTCTGTGCGAAAAATGTATTAACTATTGTTCGTGTGTTTCTTTTGTGGTGTACTTAATGTGTTTCATATGTGGTGTACATTATGTATTTATTTTTTGGTATAAACAATTTATGTCATAGTGTTATTTGTCTTTGGGGTTATGGGGTGTCCTTGTGAGTATTTTTTTACTCATGCAAGGGATTTTCATTCACCAATTCGATATTGTACAGACATTCGATGATTTGACGGAGCTCTAGGTAGACCAGGACTAGATGGTGATTATAGGAATCAAATGGAAATGTTCTTCTCTTATAGATTTAGATAGCTTTCATTCACCTACCCTTCAAGTAATGTTTTCTGTAGTTGAGCTTCAAGAACGTGTGCATTTACTTTGAAGAATCATTATTTTGGTGGGATTGTATTTTGGATTTCTCTACATTCATGATTTCCTACTATTTCACTTTGTAGTTGGTATCATATTTCATGCATTAATTTTTTAAATTGTTTTGTTACTTTTCATAATTTTTTGGCATACAAATGTGTGCATGTTTACAAGAATTTAGAAAAATTCATCCCATTTGGTGATAGTCTCTACCCCCAGCCTATCGAAGGAGTTCTAGGGGTATTCACAACATGAGGACCTCCAGGACGGGTCATGATAGAGTGGTATCAGTTGTCTATAATTGTATCTAATGAACCAATTGTCTATGAAATAGATTTGGGGAAACAATGTTATGTTTTTTTACGTTATATTTTAGACCTAGGACTGCAGTGTTGGTGTTGTAGCTAACGTTTCCATACATATGAACTCTAAATTATAATTTTCAACATGATACTTGGAAAAACTTTTTGTATGGAAAATGAATGTTTAAATAATCATAATTGAGTATGTTCTCATGTCCTTATTTTGTTATTTCTAGCTCACCATGTATACTCTTTTGGATTTGGAACATAATGAGCTATTTCAGGATTCCCCCCCCCATTGAAACCTATCCAGGATTCCCTTGTGTGATTACAAGGATGATCCACTTAGTTATAAGGAATCAATACAAGTACTAGTACTAGAGATAGCATCCCATGGTGGTGTTATAGAGATACCCCCACCTTGAGAGTAGCAGTTAGTACCAGTGCTACTTGAATACGATGCACCTAGGCTGAGTGAATTGTATGAGTTCCATAGGTAGTGAAATTCTAGGTTCATGGGGGGATAGACCCCCAATAATCACAGTATTGGATGAAGGTGGTTAAACATGAATTCTTCCTAGTGAGGAACCCTCTTGACAAGAATTTATTCAAATTCACGAGTCTTCTATAGGGATCAATAGAGATATGGTTCAGCTTACTGATATAGACACATGAGTAGATGGAATTTACATTGATATATATTGAGCATCCCTTCAAGTAGGATTTCATTTTAGTGACATTATTCTCTATACGTATAAGTAGTTATTGCATCTGCAATAGGGAATCCATACAATAGAGGAGTACTCATTGATATTTACAGATATTTCTCGCTACTCCAGGGATATGGTGTGAAAACCATTCATTATTTCATGAAACATTTAGTAGGTGCTATGCGGGGAGATCTGGGAATCTATGACATCCCTTAGCATTCCTATATATGTTGGGGTACTACAGCGAGCCCTGCTTGTGGAGAGATTTCTAGAATTGAAGGTGGGAATTGTGGGAGCTAACAGTAGGCCTAATATAGTTGAGTCTGCAACGTTGGGTAACCAGAAGTTGCCACAAGGTCCCAATTTTTTCATGTACACAATAGGACGACCCCATGATATGGGATCAACACCGTGGCGCTCCTAGGGAAGAGCAAGTAAACTGAGAGATTGGTTTTGTTACTCATGCAATGGTTGAGGACACATGGTTTGAGATTTCCTAACACACCATATGGATGATCAGTAGAAAATCGAGGAATTTCTATTGAAGAGGAGAAGGAAAGAGAATAGTTGACTATAGGGTTTATGGTGAGGTAGAGGAGCAGGCCAGGTGGTAGGAGGTGGGAAGATCATTGATGTACTACCACCACAACACCATGGTAGCCACCACGAGCTCAAGGATCTATTAGAGAGGGAGGTTTCATACTTAAAGTTGTGGATAATTGTGACCTCGGTGCTCTATAGATGATTAGAGGTATTATATGTGTCATTTCCACCAGAACTATACTTTTGAGACACAGGTGAAAGTCCCTATTTTCTCACAATGATCCTTGTTCGAGACTCAGATATTCCAGTGAAACTTTTGACTCGATACCTATGCTTAGGGACTCTTAGAGGAGGAGATTAGATGATAAGACACGGGTTCTGATATTGTGATCTTACTATAGGGGGTTATAGTTTTATTTGTGATGTCTTGGTGGTGGCATTGAGGCTTTACAATGTCATTATTGGTATGGAGTTGTAATCGGATGTTCATGACTAGATTTACTATTTTAGGAATAGTGCACAGTGAGTCCTTTGATATGGGACATGGTTTTCCTTTTTAAAGAAATGGAACCCCAAGAAGTTCACGATGGACTCACACATAGGATAGTGCATCCGATCAGACACTAGTTGGCTAGCAAGACCCTCAATGCAGTTGATGAGATGAGTCCTCAGTTTCTTATTGTGGTGGATGAGTATGAAATTATATTTCCGAATAATTTTCAGGGATTAACTCCTAATAAAGAAGTAGATTTATTTATAAATTTGTACCCTAATAGGGAACTAATATCTAAACATGTATATTAGATTTCTCTCGCAGATCTTTGTTAGTTGAGGGTACAACTAGAGGGATTTTAGAGGAAGGGCTTCTTGAGACCGAGTGTTTCACATTGGGGCCCATTTTTTTCTAAGAAGGAATATTAGAGATTGAGATTATGTGTGGACATCTGGAGCCTAAACAAGGTGACAATGAAGAAGAATTATGAATAACCATGGATTGATGTCCTCTTCAATTAGCTTAAAGGAGTGAGATAGTTCTAAAATATGGACCTCACATCTGGAAATCCCCAACTTCGTGTATAGTATGTGGATGTACTTTATTCAAACGTCAGATATCATTACAGAACCTATGAGTTCATAGTGATTCACTTTGAAGTGAATAAATTTCATGCAGTTTTTAGGGGACTCATGAACAGAATCTTTCATCCTTACATAGATATTTTCTTCGTGGTCATCATGGAAGAAATTATGGTGTACTGGGTGTCTGAGGAGGAGCATGCGATAAAAATATAGATGTTCCTTAACACAATATGAGAGAACCATTTTTATGGGAAGCTCTCAAATTATCAGTTCTGTATTTATGAAGTCCACATTCTAGGACACGTCATTTTTTAGGATTAAGTTGTAGTAGATCTAGAGATGATTGAAGTGGTAACTTCTTGGGAGCCTCCCAAAATTTTTATGAAGAAGCGGAGATTCCAAGGTTTGGTTGGGTAATATTCTAGGTTTTTACATTTTCTATTCTAGGGTGGCATAACTCTTTAGATCTTTGACACAAGAATGAGAATCATTTCATGTGTACATAGAAGTGATAACAGTTCTTTCTGGAGATTAGGTAGATATTGATGAGTACACCCATCATGAAATAACGAGAGGAGGGTGTTGAGTACATGGTGTCATATAATTCATCTGGGATGGGGAATTTTATTGTTATGATGCATGGGAATGTAGTGAATGCATATGGTTTTTTCTAGTTGAGGTAGCATTAGTAGAACTACTTGACCAATGATTTTATGCTAGCAATAGTTTTCTTCACATTGAAGATTTGGAGACACAAATTAGTGGGTGAGTATTTTACCATATTTTCAGACCACAAGAGTCCTATGTATATATTCTCTCATAATGTTATGAACATGTGACAAATAAAATGGCTAGAGTTCCTCTAGGACTATGAATTTGGGATTTTCTATTTTCTAAGGAGGTAGAAGGTAGTAGATGATGCTCTCATCAAAATATCCATCATGAGGTTGCAATGTGAGCTGTCAGAGAAGTTGGATATGTATTAGTTATCATTTGTTGACGGATATGGAGCATATTACCTATAACAGATTGTTATCACCCATCCACTCTTACATAGATTTTTGTAGAAATATCTCAAATACATTTACTATGAAACATTACATGATCATATTTACATAGGGTAATCCTCAAATATATATTTGAAAGGTGGTGAAAACATCACTCTATTTCAATGGTTCATAGTGGTTCCAGTGATTTTTCAGGGGGAGGTCTTGATGGACTTCCATACATCCCATTTTCTGTTAAATACATGAGTGGAAAAGATTTACCAATACCTACAAAGTTTGTTTTGGTTTCTAGAGATAATGAAGGTTGTATCAGAGTTCATTTATCTATGACTCACTTTTCAAAAAGTGAATGTCGTGCACCATGTTTCAACGAGACTTAACCAACCACTTGAGGTGCCATAGTGGAATTGTGGTGGAATATTTATGGAATTTTTTATGGGTTTACCATGAATGTATAGGGGAAACAAAAAAATCTGAGTGATTATTGACCATCTCACTATGTTATCCCACTTCTTACTGATCCATGAGAAGAGGTTAGTAGAGAGCATGGGATGCCTCTACATGCAAGGGAAAGTTCAAAGTGATGGAGTAATATAAACAATCATATCATATCATGATTCTTTTTTCACAACCCGGTTGTGAAAATGATTGTAGGAGACCTTTGAAAATCAGTTTCTCTTCATCGCACCATTTCATCCCCAGACGGATAACCAGACAGAGAGAATCATCCATGTTCTTGAGGACATACTACATGATTGCATCCTAGACTCTGGACATAGTTGGGAAGTCCACCTAAAATTGGGGAAGTATTCATATAGAAAAAACTACCACACAACCATTAGTATGGAAGAGATTGGGGCTTTGTATGGGTGGCTATAGAGGCCACCACTAAACTAGAATGTCCCAAGAGAGTCACCACTCATGGATAAAGAGTTGGTACATGCTACCACTGAGAAGGTGTGGATTATCCAAGAGCAGATGAGGACTTCATAGATCCGGTAGAAGTCATAGGCTGATAGGATACAGATTCCTCAAGAGTTCAAGGGGGGAGACCATGTTTAACTTCAGGTCTCACAATGATGGGTGGTATAGAGATTTGGCTGGGGAAATAATTTTGCTCTGATATACATCACACATTTCTATATTTTGAGTAGACTTGATGAGGTGGGGAACTTCCTAGCTCTACCCCCACAATTCAAGAGAGTGTATAATGTCATGCACATTTCTTATAACAGGATTTAAATGTTTGGTTCATCACACGATGTCTACTTGGGATAGATGGACATAGATGAGGGGGTCTTGTTTCCAAAGTACCTAATGTAGATTGAGTGTCCACAAGTGTGGATCCATCATGGGTAGTTTATTACAATGTTTCATGATCGGTGGCAGCATGATAATATCAGGGAGAGCACTTAGGAGCGATTAGCTCAGATTAGTGATCACTACCCTTATATTTTTGTTCAGTATCCCTTGTTTTGGCTTTCAGAGAAGAAAATCCCAAATGTGGGGAGTATTTATTGACTCATATTTTTTAGGGTTTCAGTTGTGTAAATTAATTAGAAAAATTATATGACTAGGCACTGAGACAACATGAGATTCTGAGGCCTAGTGTTCCTAGAGTGATATGAAGAAAAATGTTAAATTTTTAATACTGTGCCAAGGTAGTTTCTTCTATTAATATTAAATAAATTATAAATGGTTTCACTATTACAAAATATAGGGACACCGTTTCATTTGGAGCAGTAAATATACATTCTGTTGGGCCTATTATCGACCAACGTGGGTCCAATGTGAATGTTATAATTTCAACGTTACCTCGTTAAAAAATATAATAAAAAACTTATTTTATTTGATGTTGAGTTTGTATCATTTAATTAAGGACTATTTTCATGATTCAATAGTTATTTCTATGGAAAAATAAATTCTTATAAGGGTAGGTGATAAAAACCTCTTTGATGAATGATGATGAACACCGGCAGATCAATGATCGTTGAAGATATATAACCTCATTCATCATCAATGACTGATCCAACCTCGAGGTTGGATGTTGATCTATTTGTGATTTCCTTTCCCCTAATTGATTCAAAAGATGAACAGAGACCAACCCTGGAACAGGTTGATCTGTTGTTCGTTCATTCTTACGGGATGGAATTTATTGTGGTGGAATAAAGGGTTGATAAATATTTGTGAATATCAATTGATTATTTTTCATTAATCATTCTATCATGAATGGATAAAGGACAACATAAACAAGGAAAAGATCCATCGATTTGGGAAATCATGTTATTTGTCTCCTTCCCCCAATAGATTGCTTTACTTTTTCCTCACAAATTATGATCAATGAGTCATTAAACCGTTGATCTATGGAAAAATGGAATGAGACCAGGGATACTATCCCACAATGATACAAGGTGTCGACTCGTGTCAGTTTAAGAAAATCATGGAAGGGAAAGGCCACTTGTGGGAGGCCAGTAGTGGAGGTATCACTGAACCAATAAGGGAGGCCAGGAAAGTCAGGGTGTGGCCAGAACGAGCCATAAATAGGGCTGATAGTGGTGGTGGTGAGACACAGTCTAGGTGGGATGGTGTCAGAGGAGAAGAATAGCGTTGAAGGCCAAGATTGGTGACCAAGGGCCATGGAAGGAGGCCGCAACGATGGTAGTAGGATGTGGAACAACGAAATATTAGTTGGAAGGAACACATAGAGGTGGCCAGGCCCCAGGTCCTAGTAAATGAGGTTGGATGACCGCATGAAATGTAGCCCCATGCTGTGATGACTGGTGGAACTGTCTGGGCATGAGGTCGAGCAACCGCATGGACCAGAGGGATGACTCCAGGGTAGGATGCATCCGACAAATTAGAACCGGCCCACGAAACATGGGCATAGCTAGAGAACCGGTTTGCTCCAAGGACACATCAAGCTGGACCACGGGGACCATCCGCCCTGGAACGTTTTGGCCAACCCAAACCCCCTGAGTTGGGTCGGGTCCTTTGGACCCAAATTAAACCAAATATCTTTTTAATAAATAGAACATATCTTCCAAACAATATGTCTATTGGACATGAAGTTTATGGTTTTATTACCCTTGAAATGACATAATCCTTTTGATATACTATTACTCGGTTTTTTTGGATGTTTCTATACAACTTAATGGCTCGAGTAAAGGTGCACCCGGAACGAGTGTGCTATTAGAAGAATATTGTGGCTTGCTGTGAATATGTGATCTTGGTGACTATGTGATCTTGGTGACTATGTGACTTGGGAGATGCCCGAACCATTAAACCTTCGTGCACCATCGATGCTCCGTACGAAATTGACGATTTGTGAACAATCGACGCTCCATATGCCATCAACGCTCCATGAACCATTGACTCTATAGGTTCCAATGATGCGTCACTAACGCTCCATGATCTGTTGACCCTCCATGATCTATCATTGCTCCAATCCTTATTTTAACTTCTAATTTCATGGAGACTTAGTGATTTATGGATGAAAAATGAAAATTCATATATTATTGTTTTAAACGTATACATATGTGAGATGAATGTATTGACTATAATTCAGGTGTTTCCTTTCTAGTATACATCATTTATATCATAGTGGTATTTTTATTTTGTGGTTTTAGGGTGTCATACTGGTTATATTTTTACTCACCCCTACAAGGGCATTGCCTCTATGTTTCTTATCTTGTTTATACAAATAATAGTTTCTAAAATCTCTAGGTGGACAATGATTAGGAGGTTCTTTGAGGGATCAGAAGTACATGTTGTTCCCTTATGGAATAAGAAAATTACCCTACGCCCACCCGTCAATTATGATTTTCTATGTAAGAGCTTTAGAAAGTTACTGATTCACAAGGAAGACACTTTATTTTGGTGGGAGTGTATTTTGGCCTAGATTACTTTCATGTTTTCCTACATTCGTAGTCTTTATTCTGTATCTTATTGTATTCATGCATTGTTTAAATAGTGTTTTTACTTTTATTTATTTTGGCCTCGTTAATGTTTTATTGTGTAAAGGTACTTAGGAAACTTCATCCCCTTTGTGGGGTATTCTTACTTGGTGTTAGTCCCTAACCCCTAGAATATCATTGGTGGGCATGGGGTAGTCACAACAAGGGCCCCTGTGGGATGGATCATGACACAAAGTCTTCGGGAATGTAGAGAATGTGGTATTCAGAGCATCTTTAATTATTTTACAATTTAGTGCCTTATGTAGGATTAATCTATGTTGGTAAACACCAAAATCACCTAAGTATGTGATTTGGAAAGATTCTCCATGAATTTTATATTCAATTCAAATTTATAGGGGCTTAATCCTCTTATATTTGACTCAATAGGTTTTAATTGAGATTGAGTACCCACAAATGATACGTTCATCTGATTTACAAAAAATTATTCCTAAATTATCAATGGAATTAAGGGTAATGAATTTACCAATGAATAATCTAAAGAGTCCTAATTTTTTATTTTATCCTCTCCAAATTTCCTAATGGGTATTTCTTATGACCTATCTTATAATGAAACATTTAAGGGGAAATCATGCGGTATTCTCCACCTCATAAAAACATTATTGAGATTGGGGAACTCATTAAGGATAATCATATACATTTCCATGAGTACATTTTGTTTTCTTTCAACAAACATATTTTCCATGGGGTTCTAGAGTGGATAAGGAGTTATGATAACCTTCAAAAAGTTGAAAACTCATAAAATAAATTTTTATCAAATTCTGCTCTATGATAACTTCTAAAGGAAAATAGTTTTTAAATGATTTAATTTTGGATATTTTGTTATAATTAAATAAATACTTTACAAGACCCTTTGTTAATATCACAGATAAAAAAAATTACATCTAGTAATTCATTGATAATTAAAAAAGTGTAACTATTACCTCGAATACTAGAATCTTTTGTTGCTAAAAACCTAGAATATTTATATAGATTTAAAAGAGTTAAAAAGGTATTGAGTTTTTAAAACATGGATTGTGTTTCTTTCCATTGTGAAATGGTAAAAGAACAAAAATATATTTGAATTAAAATATATATACATCTCAAACTAGTTAACTATGATTGTCTTTCAAATAAGAATGAATATTTAAATGGACAAGTCATATGTTCAAGATCCAATATTTCTAATGTTGTGATCCAAAATGATGAAAAATTAGACTAAAAAGATATTTTAAATATATAATATTAACATGTTAAAAATGGGAGTAACTGTTTTTATGAATTAAAAACTTTTAAAAATCATTCATAAAACTTATATCAAATATTAGTTTAAAAATTAGCCTAATATTATTAGAAATATTAAAAAATAAAATATTATTTACTATATTAGATCTAGAGAAACAAATTTTATTTTTTCCAAGTAATTTTTTTTATTGAATCAGCACTAAAAGTCAGATGTACTCCATAAAAATCTCCACGATGACTGAAATTGGAAGGATCACCATAAAAATGACCAAAGTATTCATTATCAATTTACCTTGTATCTATTCATTTGTTAAATATTTGTAAAAATATATATTAAGCTACTAAATATTTTAGTACCCATATTTTTGGTCCACATATGTTAAAAAATAATGCTTTTGTACTCCAAACTTGTTTAGAAAATTTTCTTTTGTTAGAAATATAATAAGAAATATGGATATTGTTTTGTTCTATGATATCTAGAATATTTTTATTACATTTATAAACTAGATGAAAATTTTTACAAAACAAATAAAAATATTATTTTGGAGACAGACCCTTATCAGAAGTAGTGTTTTTAGAATAACTGATACAAATATATATTTTTTTAAATAAAAACTTGTAGCAATATATAAAATTTTTTTGTAGAACAAAAAAAATATTTTATTTTTCCTTCCCTTGGGTTAAATGAAAAATATAATATTTAAGATATAAAATTTTAAAATCAATTTTTTCTATGATTGTTTTATGAGTAAATTTTATAAAATAATACTTTTTTTTGTTTTGAAATTTAATTTTTATTAAACAATGAGGTTGTGATTATTGTAAAAAAAATTAGTGTTTTGAAATAATATCAAAAAAAACAATTTGGAAGTTTACTTTTAAAATTTCATAGATCATCATATGTTAAAGTAGATATAGAATATGTAGAAGGGTAATAAGTGGGATGATATTTTGAAAACGGAATTTTAGAACTAACCTCAATTTTTCCCTCAACATGTGTCTTGAGACACTTGGTTCATTCATCTCTTGATAAATATATTGAAATCAAGTCCTCTCTAGGAATCCATGTTATGAAATAAAGAGATTTATTACCGTAATTATTTTCATTTACCTTTTTTATTGAAGGTACAATCGAGCATTATGTAACCCTTTTTTGATCCCTAAACATGTTTCCACAAATTCTTGACATTTTATTTTCATGTTTCTAGATATCTTCTATTTTTTATTGTAGTTTCCCATCATCTTTGTAATGTGGGAAATGTTGGAGCCACTCATTGAAGAGTCATTATTTTTATCATTGAATTAAATATTTCGTGTAGTTTTCATGAATTAAATTTCCTTTTTTAACATGTATTGTAATGGGTTTTTCATATATCATGATATAGCCTATGAGTTAGTCATCTAACATTACATTAACATCATAATATTCTTATATCATGATGAAAATTGGATCTCAACATCTCGGTGAATACAAAAGGATTTAATGGTCCACCACTTTGGTAGAAATATTATCACTAATATATTTTTGGAAATTAAAAATTTTAATAAATCTAGTAGAGAAATAATTGATAGATTCATTTGGATGTATACAGAAACTTTGAAGTTATTTCATATAGATTTCAAGCATTATGTCATTTAAATTATTTATAACTTACTATGTACCTTTAAATAATATCAATATTTCATTTAATATTTTACATGGAGATTATCTATTAAAATAATTAACATCTAAATCCTAAATTAATGCATTAATACATTTATTATCAAGTCTAAAAGTAGAAATATCATTAGGGGATAATATTTTGGCTTTATTAGATGAAAGTGTATAGCCATGGAATTTTTTTTATAAACATGATATAAAAAATATCTAATGAAATAAGATATTCAAAATTTCCAATAACCATAATCAATACCATTACAAATAATTGAACACGGCCCAATGATTATAATTTTTGATGACCATGGGTGTTTGAAAAAAACATTTAATGAAATATATCCTTATTTGAAAAACTAGTTAATTATTTCATGAAAAAAATATTTAATGAATTTGAAAACAAATTTATTAATAAAAATAAATCCTACATATGATACCAAATATAGGATGGGCATAGGTAAAATAGAAATTTCATGGGCGAATTTCACTTTCATAATTTAAAGGGAAACAACCCATTTTTAAAAACGTATTGATAAAAGACTAATGAACTAAAAGAAATTAAAAATAATAAAAAAATTTCATTGATTAAAATATAAAATCATAGAAAATATATGTTGAAGATCAAAATGAATACATATTATATAATGATATTTGATTATAAAATGATTTTGAAATATAACAATTTTCTACACACACATTAATAAAAATAAATAGTATTTAGAAATACAAACATTATAGATGTTTAAAATAATTATCGATCAAAGTGTAATTGGAAATGCTTTTGCATTGTGTTTTTTATTTTCAAGGCATCCAAAGAGACCTATTTATAATCACTAATTTTTTTGGAATGATTCTAGAAGAGTTCAATAGTATTTTAGAAGAATATGAAGATGATTGTAGAATCTTGACCATAATTAATAGAGGGGATCATAAAAGATTCATATGGTTAGTCTAAAATTATGTTCTGTATAGTAGAGATTTGCGACTTAAGAAAATAAACTATTGTGTGGATCCCTGAAAAAAGATTTCCTCTAACTAAATCGAGATCACTATGGTGTAGCCATTATGCTTATGTGTGGAAAATTGTTTAGTGGATTCTAAATTAATTATAGATAAGATGTATTTTCTGGGATACAACATGCAAGCCTAGTATAAATAGAACCTTTTGTTATGATGTGTAGCATGTGGGTTGATATGTATGAGATTATAGGAACAATAATTTTACTATATCATGGGCTCTAAAGATATCAATGTATATTCAAAATGGTATTCGACAATGTTATGATATTTTTGGACCTATGGGTACCAATACATTATTTGATTCTTGTAATTGTATCCTGAAAAATACATGAGTTATATAGGGATTCCATTAAAATCTTTGCGGATGGGTAGGGGTATTCATGTGGGGGTGGAGTTGTATAATGGTCAACAATAATTTTTTATTTACTTTCCCTCTATAGTATGGTCCAAATTTCTACATCATATAGGTTATTAAATGAGTCTAAAATGACTTCAATAAGTACTCTTCAATGAGTTATATCATTAAGAAATCCACCAAGTTGAACCCCACATATGTGAAAGAAAATTAAACACATTATGACTTTTTTTATCATAAAAATAAATGAACAATGAGAAGTAAAATAGGTACATCCTTGGGGAAGGCATCCTTATGCTCCTCAAATAATACGTGGTACAGAACATCCACTATGTTTTCTAAACAAATGGTATCTCTATACAAATGATGGAAAATTTTATATAAACTCATTCACATAAATAAGTGATTATATAACTACAATTTATTTTCACTATAGAATGAAAATTTAAACTTTTTTTCTAGGGTCTACAGCATTATCCAGTATAAATAATAAATCTTGGTATGGATGTTTGTTGGCCAGTCCATTAAAATATTTACATCGAAAAATCTCAATGTAGATATTAAATGACCCGATGGGATTCTCTCTAATCCACGAGCTAGGTATCACTACAAACAAAATAGTGTGACTTTATAATCACTAAAATATGATTATTTAGTCATAAATAGTGGGAAAATGGATTTTCTGAAGTTCATATTACTCAAATAAGGGTTATGTACAAAATGAAATGGCTCAAACCTATTTCTATAAAACTATTGTCAGGGTAGAGAAGATAAAGGATATAGTGACCCAGTAGTATCATTCATTGATATTTAATCTTTTTAGATTATTATTCATTACAATGGAAAAAACCCGAGGAACATTATATTTTGGTGGATTTGGAATCTTTTAACATAATATTCTTAATTCTAGAAAGATCTCAAATGTCTCCCATAAACATGTTCCCCTTTAGAACTCTTCAAAAAAATATTCTACATAATACCATTCCTCATAACCTAAGAAAAGGAAACATAAGAAATGGTGAGCTCAGATTCTTAGTATGGGTAACCAAAGGAGATTTGTAATCCTAATATGAACATAAAAGTTTCAGAACATGATTATAAAAAATGAAAACCAAACCCTTTATAGTGAACCTATCTTTTTATACATCAACATTACATCACTTCTATGGAATAGAAAATAAATTACAAAAATATGTTCCCAAATATTGTATTATATTTGTTCCTTTTGAATCACCAAAAAATAAACACCAAGAAATTAGTGAGCTAAATAATCCCTCACTAGGTTTTCCAGTAATATAACCCTTCTTAGACACAACATAATTAATACATATATTCATAACATGTGTTTGAGAACATGAAAAGTGGAAAGATCATATTCTTACGTAGTGTAAGCATTGGATATATGTAATCATATATATGGGAATAAGTATATGATAATGAGATAAAAACAATAGAAGATCATACCCTAAATCGTAGAGATCATAAACATAAATCATGAAATAAGGATTTGAGGTTTAGAAGACATGATTTTTATTGGAATCAAGATCATGACACATGATAGGGAAATATATGAATAATAAAAGAAATTTTGTCATACAGATTAACATGTAATATCATTCCCTATAAGTCAATAAACATTACAAGAACATATCATGGAACATCTTAGGTACTGTACCTACTAGGCGGGACACAAAACCATACATAGATGCATAAAATTCCCTATAAGGTATCGGATTTCCCTATATTCCCATAGTAGATAGGGTTGCCTCTACTTCTTATTGTAGATCATGTTTCCCCATCTCCCATAGTGGGTCAAGCCCATCTTCTTGAATCCCATCATTATGTCATAATATATAAATCATTGCCTAATGAATTTGATGTATATATATGTCCAACCAATATCTTAATGAAATCATACATAAATATTCCACAAAATTATAAACAATTATATCATAACCCATTAAATGAAATGGGTATCATAAACATGTAACAAATTCATAACATGTGGAGAAATAGATAGGTATCATAATCATTCCATTATAAGAATAACACATGAAACGAATTGGGTATCAAAGAAATATAAACCATGAATAAGAAATGGGTTTCACAAAAACATAACCTAAGAAATAGAAATGATATTCATAAACCTGATGTCGTCATAATAAAAATTTTAAGAGAAAGAATATTAATGTAACCTATTGATTATTTCCCCAGAAATGAATGAGTAACAACAACATATGTCATCCTAGATGAAAAATAATTTAGAAAAATAATTTAAACTCACTTTTTGATGTATATATTCTTTCTTATTTTCAGTTTTTTTAAAACACAAAAAAAATTTAAATACTTTTTCACAGAAAAAAAAACTTATAAAAAAATCTTGAAAATGTTTTAAATCCCATTTCCTTTAAAATAATTCAAAAAATTATAAATAATGATTTTAAAATTGTAAAATAGTATTAAAATACATTAGCATGAAAATGATTTCAAAATATAATATTTTATAAAATTAACACATTTTTTAAAACATGGTTTTTGAAATTCCATGAATGTGTATCTAAGAAATAAAATAGAGAAAATATACCTTAAAGATTTGGTAAATTTGTAAACAAAAACTCCATAAAAGTGATACAATAAAATGAATATATATTAATATCTAATATATTTAAGGATAATATTCATATAATAAATTAATGGTTATTATATACACCACAAAAAATAAATGAGTATAGAATAATTCATAATTCTCAGAGAAATAAAAGTTAGACTTGAAATCCTGATACCTTATATCTTGAATCTTGTCAGACTCTTTCAACCCTCCAATATAATAATTATATGTGTATTATGAATCTATCCATGAAAAATATTATTATATCAAAAATAATTTATTTCTTTATATTACCCACATATTAACACTTCTATATTATCATTATATTTCATGTAATATTGACATTGTTTTTCACATGTGTCGTTATTTGTTTTATTTTTGGTCCTCATTATTAAATCATGATATATGAAATTTAAAACATGATAAAAATAATATATATTATTTATGTGAGTATTTATAATAATCTAAGATATATATAAATATTAATTGGATTACATTTTTCATGGATATAGTAGGTCATACATATGCTTTAATGTTTTTTCATTTAATTATCATATTGAATGATAGTAAGTAAATTAAATATATTAATACATATATATTATAATTATAGTATAATTTTTATATAAAATATATCATATATGTTCACTAAATGAATATTTAATACATTACATTTAAGGTGTGAAAGAAACACACCACTTTGAGGAGGCAGTAGTCTACACTTACCCAAAATAAATTATCAAACTTACATGAAATGTAAACAATGAAGTTACTTGTTATATAATTATTATAAATTCACAAATACATCATTAATATAGTATATAACATATAAAAATAAATTTTAAACCATAATAACAAACCATGAGATTTGGAAAAGGAAAAACGAACAACATCTCTTTGTAAGGTGGTAGTTCGCCAAACACAAGAATAATATATTCGGTACCTGTTAGATGGAAGTGTGTATAAGTGCAGGAAAAAGAATTTGATTAAAAACATATAAGTATATTGAGGATATATTTTTATTATATAATAATTTAATAATAATAACTTTGTTGGTGTGGAAATAAAATAATAGAAAGGACCTTGAGGAATGATGTTGCATCTTTTTTTGGGAAACTTCGTTGGCTTTGCCCAAATTTGTTTCCTTGGTAGCATTTCATCAAAAATGAAACATTTAAGGTGGATTGGATGAATTTAAGAAGTTTATTTTTAGTATTTTTTGGGTGATGTAAATAGATTTATAGTTTTTAATAGGTGGGAGGGTTGACTTCCGTTTTATAGTGGAGGAGGAGTGGCATTATAGTAATTTTTTGAAAAGGGAATCCCAACCACAATTTTTCTATGAAAAACTGATCATATTATGGATAAAAATCTATAAAATGGAGGATATGGTAATAATATGTCGAGAAAATGTATTTTTGAAATGTTTCTATTTCATTTTGTCACTTCTGTTTATAGTTTAGTCCCGTGTGAAGCTAATTTTCCACTTAATCATTGTAATTAATTTTAATCAATTCCACTAATATTTTGTTTTCAAAAACTATTTTATCCTCATAAAAAATTATATAATATTATGATCCAAAATTTTTAATCAATTTTACAAATTTTATTAACATATGTGGTAGAAATTAATTTAAAATTAATCACGTAGACAGATCGCGATAGTAGGATTTTTAATAAAAATTTGTTTAAAAGGATGTAATGTTTTTATATCCAATTTCATAGTGAAATTGGTTACGATTAACTACATTGGATTAATTGTGGTAATATTAATCTCATTACACTTTAAAATAATATTTAAATATAATATAACTATATAAATAAATTATATTAACACTATTCATAAAAATGGTGTTTTTCAGGAAAATCTATAAAAATAACTCTAAGATAATCTTTACAATATAAATGTATTTTTATAATTAATTTATCAAATTAAATTTCAAAAATTATCAGAAATTAATTTTATTATTGTTCACATATTGACTTAAAAAGTAGTTCATTTAAGAAAATAGTATTTTTAAACATATATCGTTATTAATAAATTTTATGTATCATTATAAATATTATTTTTTTATAAAAAAACTATTATGAATTATATTTAAAAATTATTTATTACAATTCATATTACTATGTTTAACGACTATGTTATAACTATTTTATTTAAATAATTATAATAATAAAATGTTATTTCAATGAAACTCAGTGTTGCATGTAATGAAACCCAAGTTAGTGTCTCATGTATCACAAGGTTTACAAGGTGTAGCATGTAAATAATGTTTGACATAGTCTATCAGTAATTTTAAAACATTAATGAAAATTATTTTACTCATAAAATGGGTCTAAAAAAACTCAGGGTTTTATTTTCTAACCCCCCCCCCCCGAAATCCTCCCTTGAAATTAGTCATTATGATACAAAAAAATGAGGATATTTTTGCCTCATCATATCTTCAAGTTCCCGTGTAGCTTTCTCTAACAAGTGATTTACACACACAAAATTGACCCGGAGAGTTCTTTGGTTTTATATAACTTTCTCTTTATGATCTATAAATTCAACTAATTGTTCCTCATAAGAGAGATCCTTCTCTTTTAGTATGAAGTTTGAATTTCTTATATTTGTTGATTTAGGTATGTTATTCTATATGAAAAATTCCGAGAACACATCATGGAACTAAGAGATATTTTAAGAGAGTTTTGGAAATATGTTACTATTATTATATGATAATGAATCTATAAGAGGCCAATATACCTAGGGAGTAGTTTTCAATTCTTCTCAAACATGGTTAACTTCTTATAGGGATAGATTCAAACAAACAAATTCTTAACTACTTCAAATTCAATATCTCAAGGATGGATCTTAGCCTAATTTTTCTATAGACTCTGTTCTTCCATTATATTCTACTGAATTGTTATCATATTCTCATTCGTTACATTTTCTATGTTAGGTCCAAATAAAATTATTTCTCCAACATCATCATAGTGCATTCATGCTCTTCATTGGACCCCATATAGAGATTCATAATGTTTAATTTTAATTCATGAGTGGAATCTATTGTAGGAAGAATAATCAACAGGAGGAAGGTGATGATACCAACAAACATTGAAATCCAACGAACAATATCTGAATATATAATCTAGGGTTTGAATTCTTATTTCAGATGGACCATCATACTATGGATTATATGATGTTATAATCCTCGATTTTATAATAATTTATTATTGAATACTTCCCAAAAACATTGGGGAAACACTAAGATTCTTATCATATATAATGCAATGTGGCAATCCATCAAAAACTACCAATTACTTAATTTATAACTATTAAAGATGGTCCAGAGAGATGTATTATCTGATATTAATGAACTGAGATGACTTAGTATGGTGATTGACTACCACCAATATAATATTAAACCCTTTAGTTGTTTTGTGGGTTTCAAGGACAAAATTCATGGTGATTTTATCCCATTTTTATTCTATTATATGTAACAGATGCATCATACGATTAGAATTATTTCATTATACCTAATTTATTGGTATACCTTGCTTTGAGGTAAAAAAATCTGTGATTTCCTCTTCATTTCAGACTACTATAACTATTCTCTAAAATATCTATACATTTTCACATGTGTAGGATTAATATATAATGTAGAACTATGAGATTTATCTAATAACTCCTTCTTCAAATCAGGTATAAAAGAATCACATACAATGTTCCTAAACCATAGTATTTCATCCTAATCAGTTTTACACTCAGTTACATTTCAAACATTGTTTTTTAACTCTACATCTACCATATGTGCCTCATTAATCATTACTGGCATAGAAGGATGAACATTAAACTGTGTAATATAAAATTTCTCCCCTTTCATCTTGATTTCTAGATCCATTCGTTACAAATATATAAATATTATATCTTATTTAATCATCATCATAGGTAATATACCATGATCATTTCGAATCAAAGCATCACCACCTTGTTTGCTTTCCCATCGTGCTAATGTGTTAAGTAGTAATAATCCTTTATTATTAAAAATCATATTCTCTTTCATGTGATCAACACCTTATATTTGAATATATATTTTATGCTTTTATGATGGGTATATATATATCAAACAATTCTCCATAATGATAATGTCTCAATATCTTTAATGAAAAATTTATTTCTACTAACTCAAAATCATTATTTGGGTAATTTTTTTCCTAAATACAAAATTTTCATGAGGTATAGGATATAGCCATGTTATTCTTCACAAGAATGCATCACAATCCTTTATTGGATGAATCACTAAAGACTATAATCCCTTCTCCACTATAGGTTAATGTAAGAACAGGTACACTGTCCAACATCAACTTTAGTTCCTTAAAAGTTTCCTCACATTCATATATCTTGGGGAACATGGAACCCTTCAGAGTTATCTAGGTCAGAGTATTTCATAGTTGTAAGAAATTCTTTACAATACATCATTAATACCCTTTCAATACATGAAAATTGTATATCTTAGTCATCGTTCTTGGGGTAGGAAAACATTCAGTAACCTTGCTCATTTAAGGATCTACTACCATACCATCTCTTATGATTATGTGATATAAAAATTCATCCTTTTGTAGAAAACAATCAACACATTTAAAAGTTTCCTACAGTTTCTCAATACGGTGGTTCTTTAGTATAACTCCCAAGTAGTAATCAAGGTCATCCAATCTCTTTGAATGGATAAAAATATCATCTATAAACACAGACACAAAATGATTTAGGTAATCTCTAAATACTATATTCATAAAATCTAGTAAGACAAATGGGGAATTAGTAAGGCCAAAATCCATCACAACATATTCATATTGTTAAAACCTTGTATGGAATGTCTTCTTGGGTATATATTATTTCTTGACAATCAATTGATGATATTGATATTGAAGAACAATCTTGGAAAAACATTAAGCTCAATATTCTTGATCAAACAAGTCATAAATTTGTGTAAGAGGATACTTTTTCTTGATCATGTTTTTTTTCAACTCATGATAATCAATAGAGAGTCTAATTGATCCATATATATTTTTCACAATGAGAACAAGTTAACCACAAGGTAACACACTTTCCTAATTAATCCATTACCAATGTTTTCATGGTGTTTTTGTCTAAAATTCATGAAATCCAATAAGGCCCATTCTATAGGGATTCATTGAAATTGGTTTGTACCCTAAAATGAAATCTATTGAGAACTCCAATTGATATATTCGTGTATTCTAGGAAAATCATTTGCGGGCAAATGAATACTTATTGAAAAATTGGTAGGTAATCGATGTCGAGTTTCTCACCAACCTATTGAGACAAAACTACACTATGAATCGGAATTTGGACCCATAAACTAGATTTAATCTCCGTAATAATTTCATACTTATTATCACATTGAACGAAACTAATAGGTTGGTTTGAAATGTCAAAAAAATATCACATCAAAGAAAATTTATGTTAGATTTATGTATATAAAACCAATGCATTCCTAAGATGACATAAAACTCATCACGTAAATGAATGATATGATTTTCCAGAAATAAATTCTCAGAAACTCCAATCTAAGAGGAATCATAAGCATGAGATGAAATAATCTTTCCATTATGGGTTTTTAATACTACATCAACATCTAATAGTTTTGGTGGAATCTTAATACCCTTAAATAATTATTTAAATATGAATGAGTGGTTAGATACCAAATAAAATACTACATTATCTGTTCTAGGGTAGACGGTAGTGTATGTTTCACTATATAATTATTTCACCCCTCAGTAGAAACAATGATATCCTGAGATCCCCCTTATCATTTGGTTTCATAGGTTGTTGACACCGATAATCATCACCAACACATGGGTTTGAGAACTGGTTAGTATAATTCACATCATCTTTATAGTTGATTAATTGAAGTGTGGGATGTGAATTATATGAATATTTTATTCTGTTTTCATTATTGTAAATCTTCTTCTTAACATTGCGGCATTCAATTACTAGGCGACCTTCCCTTCCTCACATAAAACACTTATTATACCAAATAATTAAATTTCCTTCATGCCTCTCTCCACATATTGAGCATAAAGGAAGTCTCATTTGCTAATACTCATGGATATATGATTTTTCATTAAACTCCATATTCTTTTTCTTGTTAAAACAATGGTATTGATATGTAACTCCATTCTCGATTTCAAATTTGATTGCACAATTAAAAATCTCTTCACCATTACTAAAGTTTAATATGGTTAATATCCTAATGAGACATTACTTTAAACCACTAAATAACCTATAAACATTACATTCATGTTGGAATTATTCTAGAAGTGTACCTCACAAATCTTTTGAAATTATCCTCACAGGTTCTGAAAGATTCCTCATCTTTTTTCTTTAATTCTTGGATCTAATTTTCTATCTTCTTATGAAGAACATGAGGAATTTACATATCAAATAATACATTATTAAACTCATCCAAATCCAAGGATTCATTTTCAATCATTATTATTCGTATTCTTGATTATAGTCTAATATTGGCCTACTTCACATTCTAATCGATAAACAACCGGAATTACATTATCAATATCTAAACATTGGAGTATAAAATATATCTTTCTTTTTATTGATCTAACATTCAGAAACAAGTGGAATATATGACCAAATGATAGAAGGTAGATGTTTCATCATGAAGGACTCAAAAAATGTAATTTCCTCAGTTTCCCATTTTAATTCATATCACGATTCTTATCTTGGGAAAGATATATGAGCACAGTATTGAGGTTTTTCATTTCAACTCCTATATAATTTAGATGATCAGGGGAATAATCATTTCATTTTTAATTACAATCACCAATAACGAGTTTTATTTTGGTTTCCCACTATTGATTAAAATGATAATTCATAAAGTAAGAAATGCTTTTTCAGGTGGCAAACCATATAATAATGAAAAAAAAGTTACTATAAGTCTAAATTTTGATACCTTACTTAATCAATGAATCCCTAGATTTGTCCTAGGTTATTCATAGAGAACTTATTTCTTAATTAAGTAATGATGGTTTATGAAGTGTTTATGAATTCAAAAATCATATCTCTCAAGAGTTTCATACTATGCACATAGTAAGGCATGTTTTCATGTATCCGGATACGTTGGAGTTAGGATCGATGCACCATGATGGTGTTGTTAGTTCAAGATACATATGTTCCAGAACCATGTCCACATATAGTATCCAGATAGGTATATATTTCTTGGAAACAACTTCCCTTATACATTACAAAAATTTAATTATATTTTCCTATAATTTTAATTATACTTAGAGTTATCCTTATTCATTTCCTTAGAGTTATCACTATGGTTTTTCATCATAGATTAAAAATGTTTAAATTTATTTTCCCTAATACTATCTATATATACCTTCGCTTCTCATATATTAACATTACATCACATTTTCTGAATAGTTAATACATTACACAAACAGAATCCAAAATATTATTTTATAATAGAACCTTTGGAAACATAAACAATGGTATATAAGTGAGTTAAATTTTCTCCCACTAGGATATTTATAACAATAACCCTTTATAGGAACATCATATTTAATACATATATTCATAACCATGGGACAAGAACATAAAAATGGGTAAGATCAGATGCTCAGTAAGGGTAAACAATGGAATATGCATGTATAAATATGAGCATATATTTATGAAAATGTGATCATAAAATTTGAAGCTCGTACCATTCATAACAAAGATCATAATAAAAAATCACAGGTTAATGATTGGAATTTCATCATAAATTAATCATATGGGAATCAAGACAATCATCCAGTAGTTAATTTCATATAAATAAGACATAAAATGGTGTAATACACATGAAATTTTAATATCATTCAATATATTTCATGTTTAATTTCTATAAATTTTCAGGGAACTACATGGGGACTATATATACTAGGAGGTACACACCACCATCTCTAGTTGCAATCCTTTCCTGGTAACTGATCACGATTCCTGATCTTTTGATAGTGGATCATGATTCAATGTATTCCCATAGTGCGTTGGGTTTATGCATCTTCACATAGAGTATCTGGTTTCCCAATCATCCCAATGTGGAATAGTTTTTCCCATATTCGTATAGTTTATTAGGTTTCACCATCCTCCATTAGAGATCACACATTCTAACTTGAATCTAATCATTTTATCATGAGATATGAATATTTACATAATGATTTAAAGGTAGATATAGGTCCAACACATATTATTATAAAATCATACATACATGTTCTATAAATTAATAAACAATCATATCATAACATGTCAAATGATATGGGTATCATAACCATGTAATAATATCCAAAAATGTGGAAAAAGGGACATGTTTTATAGAAATTCCATAAAAAGTATAACCATGAATAAAAGTAATTGTCATAGACAAATCCCATGTAGAAGAAATCAGTTTCATAAAAATTTAACCTATAAATTAGTATTATTTTTCCTAAACACCATTCCATTTTCACATAAACTATTCAGCAAAAGAATATGAATTTAACCTTTCTACCATTTCACCAAAAATTAAAGAGTAACACCGAAATATGTCTTCTTACATGGAAAATAATTTTTAAATACCCTTTAAAAAAATTAATCATGGAATATATCCTTTCATCATAGAAAATTTCATTAAAAAAACATTAGAAAACCATTTTCATGGTAAGTACACGTGAATACTTAATAAAAATCTTGAAATCATTTTTGAGAACATTTCATTGAAAACAATTTTAAACTTAGAAGGATTGTTTTTTAGCAATAAAAAATTTCTAAAATATTTTTCCATGAAAACGATATTAAATTATAATATATAAAAACATTTTTGAAAACATGGATTTTGAAATTCATGGCATGTGTCTCAATGATGGAAAATTGGGGAAAACTACTTTTCCGATTTGGTATCATTTTAAACATAAAACCCGTGAAATATGTATCAAAAATGGATTTATAAATACATATAGATTTATTTATAATAATCATATAATATATTCACATGATACATATTTCCCACACAAAAGAAATGTGTGGCGAATAAGCATAAATATCACAGAAATAAATGTGAGACTTGAAATCCCCTTTAATTGTGTCTTGACTCTTATCATAATCATTAGAACCCCATTTATAATAAATATAATATAAGTATAAATATTCCAAAGAGACATGTTCTTATATCTAATTAAATATATGGTTTTATTTTACCATCTTGTTAGTGCTTATATTTTAATGATAAATTAAGGGCAATATCCATTTCCCCATGTCTCTTAATTTGTCATATTTTTGGGCCCTCATACATATATCATGATTTATAGAATATAAAACAAAAACTATAAATATAATCTATATTCATTATATATGTATTTATAATAATTAATTAATGATATAAATTTGAATTGGAATACACCATTCATGGAGACGGTATTCCATACATTCACATGAATGTTTTTTACTTTTAATTATCATTTTGAAGTAAAGTATGTAAATAAAATATATGAATATAAATACATATTAAAATACCAGTTGAATTAGTATATCATATATATCACTTATATTTACTAAATCCACCATTAATAAATTTCATGTATTGTTAGAATGAAGTACATCGCTTTGAATAATAGGTAGTACACAGTTCCCTAAATAAAATTATTATACTTACACAAAAATAGAAAGAATGAATTTTTGTTTTATATAATAATTATTAAATAATAAAAACATCATAAATAAATTTTAGGACATATAGAAATATATATTTCATTATAATTTTAATCCATGAGAGGTGGTAATGGAAAAAAGAACAACATTATTTCATGATGGATCAGTTCCCCATACATAGGAATGGTAAGTTAATTACATATTAAGTGGAAGTGTTTGTATGTGAAGGAAATACCCATAGAATAAAAGAATATAATTATATTCAAGATAATTTTTTAATTATATATATTCATGGAAGAAGAATAATTGAGGTGGTGGAGAGGGAAAATAAAAACTAGGAGCTTGGGAAATTATGTTACATCTTCTTTGTTTACCTCTTTCTATATTCACAAATGGGCTTCCTTGATTGGATTTCATACAAAAGGTTTTATTCAAGGAGGATGGTAGGGATATTGGGAGATTATTTGATAATATTTAATGGGATATAATGTAATTTGGAGGTTGAATAAGTGGGATGGATGAGTGACTTTTTATATTTGTTAAGGAATGTCATTCTTGTAAATTTTTTAAATTTGAATCCCACACATGTTTTTCCTATGAGAGGTAGCTCTAATAAATGATAAATTTATATTAAGTGGGGGATGGGTATAAATATGTCCAGATTGTATTTTTTAAATTTTTATATATCATTTTGGCATTTAATATTGCGGTTTATTCCCTTGTTAAGCTAATTATTCTCTTAACTATTGTAATTAATTTTTATAACATTCCCTCAATATTTTGATCAAATCTATGTTAAACTTATCAAAGATTATATATTATCAAGATTATAGATATTGAATACATTTCTCAAAATTCTAATCATAGAATAGGGAAAAATTAATTTAAAATTAATCCCACAGATGGGTCGCGACAGCAGGTTTTTAAGAAAAAATATTTACATCATTTGGATGTTTTCATAACCAATTAAAATGTGAAATTGTTTCCAATGAACAAAATTGGGTTTTTTTAAATAAAACTATTTAATCATTAAAAATATGTAATATAATTTTACAATATAAATAAATTATTTGAAAAATCTGTTTGGAATAAAATTCAATATTTTACACTATTCATCGAAAAATGATGTTTCTAGGATAAATTCATTAGATTCGCCCTTGAAAGATTTTGAAATTATAAATTCAATAATCATGTTTATTTAAAAAAAAATTAAATTTCTAAAATTGTCTAAAATTAATTATATTATCATTACCATAAGGACATAAAAAGGATTTCTTCTAGGAAAATAGTATATTGAAACAAATACCAACATTTAAAAAAATGAATTTTATCTTATCAATCGTTTTTTATGTAAAACCACTAGAAAAAATTTATGGAAATTATTTTTTACTATTAAAAGTACTATTTTTATGGATATGTTATAACTATTTCATTTATATAATTATATTAATAAAATGTAATTTCGTAGAAACTCAGTGTTGCGTAAAAAGAAAGTGAAACCAATGGTGCATGCTTTAAAATGTTAAAATTATGTATAGTATAAAGAATTTTTTTGTTAGTGTTTAATTAATTGAATGAAATAATATAATAATAATTTATTCAAACTAAATTTTCATAATAACTCATTGTGTTACAAAATTTATATCAATAATCACAATATCGAGTCATATAATTATGAATGGGTGTTCGTAAGACATGCATCAGAAAGAAATCAATGTAAATGTTCTATGAAAAGATAAAATTAATATTAGAAAAAAAATTGGAATACAAATATGAATAGAAATCATCTTCATATTAGTCAAGGATCACTACCAAGCATGTCATAATGGAATGGGTTCAATCCACACACCATCAAAGTATTCACGGTTCACTCCCAATACAATAATAGTTGAAAATAACCGATTAATTAATAATTTAACTCCCTCTTCTAGTCCATTATATCTCATGATATATAAATCATCACCCAATGCGTCATAGAAAGAGATAGGTCCCACCCATCACATAATGAAAAAAATACATATGTGTGTCATATGATCTTAAAAAAATGGTCATATTATAATCCATCAAATATGTTAATTTTTAAAACATATAATTGTATTAAAACCTATGGAAATAGATATGATTCATAATCATATAATCATATCATCGTATTTTTATCCACGAAAAAATATGTGGGTTCCATACGAATGTAATCATGATATAACCAATCGAAGCGAAAAGGGTTTCATAAACATCATTATATTATAGACATAAACCATTCATCGAAAAAATAATAATAATACCATTAGATAATATCCCTTATAAATCATAAGTAACATTAAAAGGTATCAATTTAGATGGAGAATTATTTTTGAATGATTACATAGATTTTTTCATAAGGATGTTAAAATGACTTTGAAAATCATATTTTAAAAGAAAAAATTCATAAAATATATTAGAAACAAATTTTATTCTATAATAACATTGAAATATTATAACATAATATTTAAAAATCATTTGAATCAATTTTTTAGGAAATTAACCTTTCCTTTTTGAGTCACAAATTTTAAAAAACCATTCAGAATATTTTTCTTATTATTAATATATATATATATATATATAGTCTAAAAATATGGTGACCCAGCCTTTTCTTACATTAATATTTCATCATTTTAAAGATAAATAACATAATATAATTACACATAGTAGATCAAATAGTTTAGTGTATTGGGTAAACTAGGACCATACATTACAATTACATCATCATGCATAGATGTTTATTTAATTTCTTCTTCTCTAACTTCTTATTATCACTTAACCTCTCCTTAGTACATGTGGCAACCTGAGGATATACATGAAAAGTGGTCAGCTAAAATCCCGGTAAGATGATAGATAATAACAATATATGATGGGGTGAGCATAATCATAACTTGGGAATAAGATCATGAACTTGAGAGGAAGCATAAATTAAAGACTGGAAGTCTAGAAATGCATAAAAATGAAACAACATGTCATTGTTTTTAACTACCACACATAATTGTGAACAAATCTAGCATCTTTTCCACATCAATTCACAGTTAATCATGATATTCATCACTTTACCCAATGCATTGGATCACCGTATAATTCTAGGTGCACCTGTCACATTCAAACATTAATATTACGCTATATAATTCCGGGTGCACACGTCATATCATAATATTATCATTATCATGCATGCCACATAGAAAATAATCAATGATGAACATAACAAACCCATGGAAAATAATGGGTTTAATCTCAGAAGAACACATTTATAAACATTGGTTTCCCAAAAAAAGAGGTAATAACATACTTGATATAAGAACCACCAACTTTGAATGAGATGTAAAATGTGAGGTCATAGAAGAAAATTTCTTTTAGAAATTTTTTTTGACATAAACAATAGTGGTGAAAATTTATATCCCAGAAAAGGAAATACAATGATGAAAAATTGAATTTTAACGAGTAACCATATCAAAAATGGAGTGAAAGAGGGAGAACCTGAAGGATGAAAATTGGGTTCAAGATTTTCCTCTTACCTTTTATATGAACACTTACTTCTCATTAATGTCATGTATGATGACATTGTATTAATTAATTAGAAATTAAAAGAACCTTTCAAACATGAATAGGATTCATTTTGGTTTCATTATGTCAATTTATGGGTCTTTTGATAAGTTATAGGGTTTAAAAACTTTGTTCAGAAATGATAGTTTTTATGGTTTTTCTTGAGTGGTTCACTTGTATTCATAAATTGATGTTACGGTAGAACATGGGTAAACATCTCGAACTGATCATACATGTTATTAATGATATTCCATAATTTAAAATGACTTTATAATGAGTTATATTATATACCACGTAGATGATTCATTAGATAAAATTAAATGATGATTCTTTGCGTTAATTTTGGCTGTTTTTAGATCACAATGAACTTGTTTTTATTTATTACTTAGTAATATGTACATAAATTAGTTCCAGAACATTATAAAGGAAATAATACATATGACATATTTTGGGTCAACCATAAAAATGGGTTAATGAACATATCTGAAGGTAGAAATGGATGAAGTAATCATGTCGTTATTTAAGGTGATAAATTAACACCTCCCGAAAAACGTTCTATTTAATAAATTAAAAGTAAGAAGGAAATAAGTAGGAAGATATAATATCCCATTAGTATCTTATAATTCCATTATATTCATGATAATGAAGTTACCATACCAATTGGTCAATGATAGGTGGGGAGAGAATAAGAAAAGAACTTGAAATTGAAAGGTAATTAAAGAAGAAGAGGGAGAGAAATTACCTCTTGAATCCTACTCTTCAGATCCTCCTTAAGGGATATAAGATTGGTATTTTTATAAGACCAAGAGCTCTTGGACGTGGGTGACATGACCCTTCCTCAGGTCTCGTGCTGTGACTACCCCATGCTCACCTTCCATAGGTTAGTGGCTGGCGACTAGCACCAAAGGTGTAAATCCCGATAAAAGGAAAGGCATTGCCATTATATAAGTAATCAAACACAATAGAGTATGCAAGATGAAGTAAAAACTAAGTAAACTAAGTACAAAAGTAAGTTCTAGAAAGTAAATGGGCCAGAATACAAACCCATCTAGATGTAAAGTCCAATAGTAAAGAAAAAACGGATAAAGTAAAGTAAACCAGCAACCACTGAGTCGTCCTCTAGATACCCCACCTGAAGGGGGGGGGTACAGATGGTCTCCTCAATTCCTCGGGTTCGGATGTCCGCTTTAAGTATGTCCCACCAAGTGGTCCATCTCCAGGTACCGTCCCGCTCCACAAGTCTCCACCTCGATCAGTGATTTCTGTCGTTTTCATCCAACACAACGTAGTGCGGGGATAGCCAGTGCAGGGGTGAGTATACGATATTCAGTAGGGACCCCGAGACCCCAAAATGTCTCCCAGGATCCACAAATGATAAATCACAAAGGAATGATATGAACCAAAAGTATCAACAAACTTTATTATGGTATATTCCCATACATATACCTAAGTCATCAATTACAGTTCGGCTCCAACTCACGAACCCATGTACAACCCAGTACACACAGGAAATCCCAACACATTCCGTATAGGAAAGTAAGTCAATCACAATGAAGATAATGATTGAAAAGAAAGAATCATCTCACATAGGTATACTACTCATTAAGAGGGGTGGTGATGATAGATGTAGCCTATGAATAATCTCCCATGCCGAACCCATATAGGATCCAAGTACAGAAGTCGTCATTTCCGAACCCATGTAGGATCCAAGTACAGTAACCATCGTTGCCGAACCCACGTAGGATCCTAGTACAGTCGTCATCAATGTAGAAACCACAGAGGATCCAAGTAATGTCTTCCTCGCTACCAAACACATGTAGGATCCAAGTACAGTCGTCATTGTCGTCACAGTCGCAGCCAGCTCTAGGGTTCCCACACACGGCACGCTCAATTTCTTGAGGGCCGACTCCTTGAGTCAAATATCGATACTTCGATTGACACGAATTCCATAGTTTATTTATCCCGCAATTCCACCCCACGGCATTCGGGAAAAAGAAAGAAAAACATTCCCATGTCATGGAGAACAAGATGACCAAGCCATTTCCCTAAATTACATGGCGTGTAGGTAAGAGATACACGTCGTGTCATCAGACACCGGGTACTACCAATGTGCGCTGGCCATGCCTTGCCGTGTGGTGGAGTACATGCCCGTGTACTCCACCCCATGTCCATGTATTCCAGTAATACACGTTGAGTCATCACGAAGCCGCTTCTACCATGGTGAAGGTAGTACACACCGTGCCTCTTGGCCATGGGGTTCTTCCCATGTCCATGTATCTCTCAGATTACATGCTGAGCCTCACGAATCCACTTCTTCCTTTCTATGAAGAGAATACACACATTGTTACTTGGCCATGTATTGCTGTCTGTGTCCGTGTATTTTCCCTAAATACACGCCATGTCCATCGAAGTCTCATCTTTCAAACAGTGTGGAGATTAAACATCGTGTGTTTTGAGTCACACTTCGTGTGTTACTTTTCTAACCTCCGAAACAGAAGCCATAGTACGCTTGTACTACACGGCGTGTGCTCCTGGAGGACACGCTGTGTATTCTGGAATTTTCCTGAAAACGACGCCTCTGGCCAGCACACCTTCCGAGGTGTCCTTCCTTCATTCCGATGATCCAATTTCTATGAAACTTCTACTTCTAGGTCGCCCCGACTCTCTGAGGCCATTTACAATGTTTTCGGGCCTTCGATTGGCTTCGAAAACATAGCTTGATTCACCACTCAAGAACGACCGACTAATTCCACAAATTCACAAGAACGGAGGAGGAATAAGACCGTGATAGTTTTGTTCGGTCCCTTCTACATTAGTCTGATAATAAGAAGTTTAAGAGGAACAACAACATGGAAGGAAAATCAATCATTACTCAATCCAAACAATCCCCTACCTCGTGATGTGATATGCAGAGAGGTGGTGTCGTTCGTTGTCGTTGGAAGGTGACGTCGAAGTGCGCCCGAGGAGGAAGCAGCATCTCCTCTTTTTGTCACAGATAGAATAATAGCATTGCACATTCGTTGATCTTCGTGGATTTAGTTCTCTACATCGAAGAGGTGTCATTCATCACAGAGATAATGACTTTCTTCAACGACAGAGGAGCTTCCTCCTTCCTTCACACAAGGCTCTCTTCCCAAATTCCCACACAATAAGCCAACAAAATAAAAATAAGGTCACCCCTTATTTTAATTGTTTAAGCCATGAATTTCAAAATTTATTTATTCAAAAAACTCATTAACTAATTGAAGTGTTTCAATTAATTGTTTAATGTGTGTTGGAAATAGTTAAGATGGAGAGATAGAGAGGGTGGAAGGGTTACACATTTAATTCCAAGGGGGTTAAGGGGTTATGGAAAGTGAAAAGTTTGGGGATCTTGTGGGCCCCACCTCAAATTTATCCTCACATGGGTAGTTATAATTCTAGTGGGTCCCACCCTAACTCCCCCATTTAGGATAAAACCACCTTAGAAGAAGAAATAAAATTTGTACCACAAATTTATTTACTTTTCATTTAATCCACATTTTTTAACATCTCCTCCTGAGAAAACACATCTTTGATAAAGGTCCTCTTAAGAAATAATTGGCGCTGCGGTTTCATTGGTGCCCTCAGATTTCAATTCTGAGCACCGATTCAAAAGATAAAAAAACCCGCTCGTTCGTTCACTGAACGTACCCGAGCTAAACTTCGGAAATTCATTTTGGGCACACCAGGCCACAGAAACATGTGCTGTCATGAACTATGTATTCGTAAAATCCCAATGAATATAAGAAAAAAATTTCTTTAAATTTCTGGGTCTTTACATAACTCCTACCTCATGGTTTTACATCCCTATAATGCTACATCATAACCAAGGGAACCAAATGAGGTTGATGTGCATGCATTTTTTCCTCCCGCTCCCATGTGCTCTCCTTGAGGTTCTCGTGCTGCCAACGAATGTGTACCAGAGGAATCGACTGTCCACATAGGACCCGCACTTGTCGATCCTCGATTTCCACTGAATCCTCCGCAAATGTCACCATGTCATCGATGTCAAGATCCCCGTGATCAATGATATGCATCGGGTTGTGAACATATCTTCTCATCTAAGATACATGGAAGAAGTCATGCACTCGATGTAACTGAGGTGGATGAGCCAGCCGATAAGCCACCTCACCTACCCTATTTAAAACCTGGAATGTTCCGATGAAGCACAGAGATAACTTGCTGCCCTGGAAAAATCTCTGTAATCCATGTTGAGGTGAGACACGTAAGGAAATGGGGTCGCTATCCTCGAACTCCAGTGGTCTCCATCTCCTATCAGCATAGGACTGCTATCTGCTCTGTACATTCCTCATCCACTCCTGTATGATCTGCACCTTCTCCATCGTAGCCTGGACTATCTTTGGTCCTACAAGTGCTGACTCCCCATGGTCAGTCCAACACAGAGGTTATCTGCATGGTTGGATGTACAATGCCTCGTATGGTGCCATCCTGATGGTGGAGTGGTATCTGTTGTTGTACGCAAACTCCCCCAAGGGTAGGTGATCCTCCCAGATGCGACCAAAGTCAAGGACGAATGGACAGAGAATGTGCTCGAGAGTATGAATGGTCCTCTCCATTTGGCCATCCGTCTGAGGATTAAAGGCAGTGCTCAGGCTTAGGTGCATCTCAAATGCCTCCTGCAACCCCTTGCAATGCGGGGAAGTAAAGAGAGCGTCTCGATCAGAGATGATATATGATGGCACACCATGAAGTTGTACGATTTCCTGAACGTAGAGGCATCCCATTCTCTCCACTAATCCCTTCTCTCTAATAGGTAGGAAGTGGGACTTCTTGGTGATTTGGTCGACAATCATCCAGATGGAGTCATGTCCTCTGAAAGTACGTGGAAGTCCCATCACGAAACCAATGGATATCCCATCCCACTTCCACTTTGGGACCATTAAGGGTTGCACCAAGCCTGCCGGTACCTGGTGCTCCACCTTCACCTATTGGCAGGTGAGGCATCATGAAACAAACTCTACCACATCATTCTTTATACCTGGTCACCAGTGTTGTCGTCTGAGATCCTGGTACATCTTCACTATTCATAGATGTACCGCCAAAGGGGAAGTGTGAAACTCCCTCAACACCTCCTCCTATAATGTAACTGGTACCATGGTACATCCCCTGAAGAGAATGACATGCTCTGCTCCTGCTCTGCTCCTTCATAAAATCCATCAGGCTCCTACCCTGTGGAAATCTGAGTACGTTGCGTCTCACAGTCAACGTCCCCATGTTGTGCATCTCTATCCCGCTGAAGAAGTGAATGAGTGATTGTGAGGGACTGTAGTAATTATTTACCATATCTATCCACAAAGGATATCATCAAAGTGGCTAACTTCTTTTTCGCCTCTCCATGTAGATGAAAGCCTGACCTCCTCCTCAGAGCATCAGCTACTACCTTCCCCTTCTCAGGAGTATAGACTATCTCAAATTCATAGTCCTGGAGGAACTCGATCCATCGCCACTGTCTCATGTTCATGTCCTTCTGCGAGAAGATGTACCTAAGAATGTGGTGGTTAGAGTAGACTGTAAAGCACTCGCCCATCAGATAGTGACGCCACGTCTTCAAGGCAAAGACCACTGCTGCTAATTCCAGGTCATGGGGAGCGTAGTTCTACTCATGATGACTCAACTGTCGTGAACAATAAGCGATCACTGCCCGATCCTGCATCAGGAAAAACCTGAGTCCAGTCCTTGATGCATCATAGTAAACTACGTACCCTAATCCCTCCTCTGGTAGCCTCAAGATGGGTGTAGTGGTCAATCTCTGTCTTATCTATTGAAAACTCTACTGACATCTATCTGACCACACGAAGTGTTTCCCCTTCTTCGTCAAAGATAAAAGTGGTGTAGCAACTATGGATAAGTCCAGCACAAATCTCCGGTAGTACCCATCCAGACCTAGTAAACTCCACACATCCGTCACACTCCTGGGTATCTCCCAAGCATGTAATTCCTTGATCTTCGCAAGATCCACTGCAACTCCCGCCTCAGAGATGACGTACCCCAAGAAGTGGACATCTCGAATCCAAAAATGACATTTCGAGAGCCTACCATAATTATGGTGCTCTCGGAGTGTGTCCAATACAACCCGCAAGTGGTAGGCATGCTCCTCCTCAATAGTCGATTAAATCAGTATTTCTTCGATGAAGACTACGACAAATCGATCGAGGTAAGGCTGGAAGATCCTGTTCATGAGACTCATGAACACTGCTGGGGCATTGGTTACGCCGAAAGCCATAACAAAGAACTCATAGTGGCTATACCGACACCTGAAGGCCTTCTTCTACACATCCTCGTCTCGAACTCTAAGCTGATGATAGCCTGACCTGAGGTCTATCTTCGAGAACCATCGTGATTCATTGAGCTGATCAAAGAGGTCATCAATCCTTGGAAGTGGATACTTGCTCTTCACGGTCACCTGGTTCAAGCAACGGTAGTCGACACACAGTCGTAAGCTCCCTTCCAACTTCTTGGCGAACAAAATCGGGGAAGCCCATTGTGAGACACTAGGTCGAATGAATCCCTTGCCATGTAATTCCTCCAACTACACCTGTAGCTCATGAATCTCAGCGGGAGCCATCCGATATACTGGAGTAGATATAAGGGCTATCCCAAGGTACATGTCAATATAAAAGTCTACCTCTCTGCGAGGAGGGAGTCCTGGAACATCGTCAGGAAAAACATCTGCATACTAATCCACCATAATAAGAAAACTCGGACTCCTCACATCAACTGCTCCTAGGATGAGACTATCCAACTGATGGGAGATTGGCTATCCTCTCCTCGGCATGAGCCCATCCTGTGTTGCAAAGGTTTCCTTCTCACCGGTGAAGGTGAACCTGCTCTCATCTGTGCAGAAACTCCACACTTTCCACCTAACACAGTTGATCTGATCATGGACTGTAGATAACAAATCCATGCCTAAGATGACGTCGTAAGGCCTCAATGATTCTACAAGAAGATCCCAGCCAAATATCTCGCATCCTACAGTAAGCTCACACTGACGACACCCTTGTGTAATCGTTGAGTCTGCTCCCGTAGGAGTCTCTAGCCGTAAGGATCGAGCCAACGACTCCGTCCGAATCTCCGAGCTCCGAACAAGGGAAACGACAATAAAATAATGACTCAGTTTTGTGTCTATACGAACTGCCGCAGGGGTGGAGTAGACACAGATAGTACCTCGAATCATCTTAGGTGTGCCATGGTCATAATCCTCCATTGCATGAAGCTGAGCCTGCCTTTGTCTGCCAGTTCATGTGGTCGGGGTGGACCTCCTGGTGGTGGTGGTGGTAGAGCCTCAAAGCGTCACCCACCACCCGCTACTCGGCCATCTCCTCTGCCTCGTCTGCCTACTCCCAGAGGACCGCCACAGTCGAATATCTATCTCTTCCTAGGTGGTCCCTCAATCGTCTGCTTCTCCTCTGCATGGCGAGTCGGGTAGTCATGAGAAATTTGTCCATGCCTGTCGCATGCATAGAACTGCCTGTCTCTCGTATGAGTGGATCTACTGTGTGTGCCCCGCACATCCGAACAAGTATCCTAATGTTGCCCGCCTGATGGCCTGGTCTGCTTGGACCTCTGCGTCATCTGTCTACTGCCGGCTGTAGAAGACTCCGCTATGTGTCTCCCTGCAGTAGGCCTCGGTGCTGGCATAGGCTCAGCAAGGAAGTTCACCACAAGAAGGGCTCACTCCAGTACTAATGCCTACGTCAGAATGCTGAGGGAGATCATCGAAGCCCGGATCTCATGCCTCTGTCCCTGCTCGAAGGTCCAGAAACAGAAGAATGGGTCTCGTACCATGTTCGTGGAGTAGCGCGAGAGGTCGGTAAATCTCGCCGAGTACTGGGCTACCGTTATGCTTCCCTGCTGTAGCTGTAGTAACTCTTAGATGCACACTGAACGAAGGAAGGCCGGAACAAACACTGAGCGTAAGAGGCTCTCTATGTCTGTCCAAAGTAGTGATGCCTCATCGTGCACTTGGAGCATCAGGCTCCACCATCTACCTGTTGCTCTTTGTAGGAGACTTGACGCACGGGCCACCATAAGGTCAGCCGGTGTCCCTACCAATTTGATGATTCGGACGATAACCTCCAGCCAATCCTCATTTTCCTGAGGGTCCATCTCTCTAAGGAACCTAGGCGTCCTCTGACGCTGAAACTCGTGTAGTGCACTCAGGTGACGTGCACTCTCCGCTGTTGGGGCCGGTGGTATCGGTGGCCCAGTGGGTAGAGGTACCCCTTGTGCCTCTGATGTAATGGGGCTCTTCCCTAAGGCCTCGTCGCTCGGTGGGCTACCATCTCACACGTAACTAGGAACCCTAGCTTCCAGCCATCGTGGGGCTATCCTGAAAAGAAACAGGTGTTCCAGGGTTAATACAGTATACCTGGTGAGCTGACACAATGTTATCACAATGAAAACTTTTTAAACACACATGTAATCAATGTTTTCGAGCACTATGTCGGAAATCAGAAGTCAGGGTCCTGGTGTATGGATACGTCGGCCGCCGCACCAACACTGGACTCCATGGACTGTTAACCACACTAAATACCCTTAACATTATAGCTTCATAGGAAGAAATTATCAGAGTCTTAAATTATGTCTTAGAACCACCTCCTCTGATACCAATTTTTCACAACCCATCCTCGGGGCCCGTGCCGTGACTACCTCAAGCCCGCCTTCTATAGGCCAGGGGCTGACAACTAGCACCAAAGGCGTAAATCCCGATAAAAGGGAAGCAATTGACTTTATATAAGTAATCAAACACAATAGAGTACGCAAGATGAAGTAAACACTAAGTAAACTGAGTACAAAAGTAATTGTTGGAAAGTAAATGGGCCAGAATACAAACCCAACTACAAGTACAGTACAACGGTAAAGAATGAATCGCTACAGTAAAGTAAACCAGCAATCACTGAGTCATCTTCTAGATACCCCAACTGAAGGGTGGGTACAGATGGTATCCTCAGCTCCTTGGGTTTGGCTGTCCGCTCCGCGTACGTCCTGCCAAGTGGTCCACCTCCAGGTACCATCCCGCTCCAAAAGTCTCCACCTCGATTAATGATTTATGTATTCTGCATCAAACACAACGTAGTGCGGGCATAGCCCATGCAGGGGTGAGTATACGATACTCAGTATGGACCCTAAGACCTTCGAAGGTCTCCCAGAATTCACAAAGGATAAACCAAAAAGGAAATATACAAACACAAAGTATCAACCAACACTACTTAGTTATATGCACATACATATACCAAAGTCATCATTTCTAGTTCGGCTCCAACTCATGAGCCCAAGTACAACTCAGTCCACACAGGAAAGCACAACACAGTCCACACATGAAAGAAAGTCAATCAAAACAATGATAATGACTGAAAGACAAGAATCACCTCACACAAGTATACTACTCACGAAGAGTGCTGGAGATGATAGATGTAGCCTTTGAATCATCTCCACTGTCGAACCCAAATAGGATCCAAGTACAAATGTCGTCTCTGCGAACCCACGTAGGATCCAAGTACAGTAACCATCGCTGCCGAACATAGGTAGGATACTAGTACAATCATCTTCACTGCCAAACCCATAGAGGATCCAAGTATAGTTGTCCTCGCTGCTGAACCCACGTAGGATCCAAACACATTCATCATCGTCGTCGCAGTCAGAGCCAACTGTAGTGTTCCCGCACACATCATGCTCGATTTGTGGCGGGCCCGCTCCTCGAGTCAAAGATCGATACATCGACTGTCATGAAGTCCAGAGTTGGTGTATCTCGTAGTTCCGTCCCATGTCATAGGGGAAAACCAAGAAAAATGTGCCCATGTCATAGAGAACAGGGAGACCCAGCCATTTTCCTAAAGAACACGACGTGTAGGTAAGCGATACACGTCGTGTCATTAGACACCGAGTACTACCCATGTGAAATGGCCCATGTCGTAGGGCTGGTCCTGCAGATAAGTAAGTACACAGTGTGTGGCATGGTTTCATGCCGTGTCCAAACCTCTAGGGTCGGTTCCATGTTTGCTGGACATGCATGGTCGTGTGGTGGAGTACATGCCCGTGTCGTCCACCCCGTGTCTGTGTATTCTCGGAATACACTCCGAGTCATCACGAAGCATCTTCTACCATGGTGAAGGTAGTACACATCGTGCCTCTTGGCCATGTGGTTCTACCCATGTCTGTGTATCTCCCAGATTACACGACGAGCCTTGTGAAGCCGCTTTTTCCTTTCTCTGAAGAGATTACATGTCGTTTATTGTTGTCTGTGTCCTTGTATTTTCCCTGAATACACGCCATGTCCATAGATGTTTCCTCTGTCAAACAGTGTGAAGAGTACACACTGTGTGTTTAGAGTCACACGTCATGTGTTACTTTTCGAACGTCCGAAACGGAAGCCACAGTAAGCTTGTACTACATGGCGTGTGCTCTTGGAGTACACGCCCTGTATTCTGGATTTTTCGAGAAAACGATGCCTCTAGCCAGTATGCCTTTCGAGGTGTCTGTTATTCGTTCTGATGATCCGGTTTCATTGAAACATCCACTATTAGGTCGCCCCGACACTCTGAGGCATTTTACGATGTTTTTTGGCCTCTGATTGGCTCCAAAAACATAGCTTGATTCACCTCTCAAGAACGGCCTAATAATTCCACAAATTCACAAGAACAGCAGAGGAACCAGACCATGTTAGTTTTACCCGGTCCCTTTTGCATTAGTCTGATAACCAGAGGTTTAAGAGGAAACAAAACATGGAAGGAAAACCAATCATTACTCAATCCAGACACAACCCTACCTCGTGACGTGATCTGCGGAGGGGTGGCAGCGTTCGTTTTCAACGGAAGGTGACGTCACGTGCACCCGAGGAGGAAGCGGTGTCTCCTCTTTTTGTCACGGATAGAAGAAGAGGATTGCGCGTCATTGATCTTCATGGATTTGGTGATCTACGTCAAAGAGGTGTCGTTCTTTGTGGAGAGGATGACTTTCTTCAATGATGGAGGAGCTTCCTCATTCCTTCACACAAGGCTCTCATCCCAAATTCCCACACAACAAGCCAAAAAAATTAAAATAAGGTCACCACTTATTTTAATTGTTTAGTCCATGCATCTAAAAATTTAAGAATTCAAAACACTCATTATCTAATTGAAGTGGTTCAATTAATTGTTTAATGTGTGTTGGAAAGAGTTAAGAGGGAGAGAGAGAGGGTGGAAGGGTTACACATTTAATTCCAAGGGTTTTAAGGGGTTTTGGAAAGTGAAAAGGATGGGGCTCATGTGGGCCCCACCTTACATTTATCCTCACATGGGTAGTTAGGATGCTATTGGGTCCCACCATAACTCCCCCATGTAGGATAAAACAACCTTAGAAAAAGAAATAAAAATTTTACCACAAATTTATTCACCTTTCATTTAATCCACATTTTTTAACATTTCCTCCCAAGAATACACATATTCTGCAAAGGTCCTATTAAGAAATTACCGGCGCTTCCATTTCATTAGTTCCCTCAGATTTCAATTCCGAGAACCGGTTCAAAAGATATAAAAACCCGCTCATTCGTTCACTGAACATACCCGAGCTAAACTTCGGAAATTGATTCTGGGCACACCGGGCCTTAGAATCAAGTGCCGTCAGAAACTGCGTACTCGTAAAATCCCAAAAAATTTATGAAAAAAAATTCCTCGAAATTTTCGGGTCATTATAATTGGGGAGGGTCTAGGAAAGATTCTTGGGGAGAGGTTAGACAAGGCTTCATGCTTGAGAGGTGTGAGGAAATGTGGGTGTGAAGAGTGGTATTTATAGTTGAGGGGAGAGGAGTTTCGTTAATATAAAATTCATTAGTTTATTAATTTCCCCTAAAACAAGGAATAACGAGTCTCCAATGACCCAGAATAGTTATTTTATCATGTGATCCTGAACCAATTCGGCTTACATAAGTAGAACATCACACATTACCCTATAATTAGCTTATTTAACTAATTTTGTAAATTATGGTATTTCACCAATCATAAAAAATTGATGTGTCTCAAAAAAATACAAAAAAATTACCCCAACCATTTTTCGACATATCCATGAATGAATTCCAGTTTTCAAAAATTATTTTCCAAATATGAATAATTTAATATTTAATTAAAACCATGGTTTATTACTAAAAAACTATTTTTAAACATTCATTTACTTGTTCTAAAATACAGGTACATCATACTTTCACTTGAATATTATTTTTATAATATCATAGTTAATGTTAATATTCATTAAGTTATATCACTATTCATAAGGGTATGTTACTATTCATAAGGGTATGTTACTATTCACCATTGTTTTTGGTTTTTTTAGACTCCAAAAATCATCTTGAACACAAGTGTGTATGCAAGATTCTCAAATTCCAAATACATAAGTGACAAACTTATGTTTAATGGTGACTTATCACTTATTATTTCATTATATTGTGTTTTCATGTCATTTTATTACATAATGATAAGAAGGTAATTTCTATTGAAAAACATTGCATCGTTACATTCTTCCCCCCTTTTTAGAAATTTCACCCCTGGAATTTCACTCTACACAAACAGGTGAGGGTACTTATCCTTAATCACATCCTCTAGATCCCAAGTAGATTCTTCAAACTTATGGTTCCTCTACAACACTTTGATAAGGTGGGTTGTCTTGTTGCGTAGAACCTTATCTATCCGGTCTAGAATCTTTGTTGGATGCTCCTCATAGGATTGATCATCTTCCAGCTGTACCACCTCTGGGTTTAGTACAAGTTAGGTGGCTGGTATGTACTTTATCAAGAGTGATACATGAAACACATAATGAACATGAGCCTTATTCGGTGGAAGTTCAAGTCGATAGGCCACGACTCTTATGCGGTCAAGGATCTGAATGGGGCCATTGTACCTTAGGCTAAGATTCCCTTTCTTCCCAAATCACATGACTCTTATCCATGGATATATTTGAAGGAATACATTATCTCCAACGTCAAACTACAAGTCCTTTCAATGGCTGTTTGTATTGATATTTTTTGGACTCTGAATAGATTTGATGTGTTTCTTGATGACTTGATCCTTCTCTGTCATCTCTTCCACAAGATCAGGTCCAAGTTGCTTTCTTTCTCCAACTTCATCTCAACAGGTTGGAGTCCTACATCGCTTTCCATACAGAGCATCATTTGGAGCCATCTAAATACTTGAGTGGAATATATTGTTGTATGAGAACTCAACCAATGGGAAATGCTGATCTGTCATGAACCAGGAAGGGTCGCCATCCGACCCGGCACCCGACCCGGTCTGCGACATAGCCCGAAGGGCATTCCCAATCCTCACGGGCTCGCACAAGTGCCCGGGTAACAAAATTAACACATGGCATCGATTTATGTGAAATAGTAAACACAAAACAACTGACAAGGTAAATAAACTAAAATTGAAACACACAATCAAAAAGGACATTAAAAAAAATCAATTTTAAATATTTACAACTTGAACCAACTTCCAAAAAAGTAATGTCAACGAAAGAAAATAAAACACTAACTCAAAAATCAAAGCAAGAAGAGAGGTGTGACATCCACATGTCACAAGTGTTAACCTGCACGAGAAGACTATCAATGACCAACCACCATCACTGAGCATGATGCCTCAACCTGGAATACACCGAGAACAAGGCCAACATACACCCAAAGGTGTATGTAGGGTGTGAGGAAAGAGCCTAGTAGGACGTCACCCAATAAAATGATTCCACACATAATTATTATATGACAAATACATTTGAAAAATTAACTAAATAAAATAAATAAATACATTAACAGTTTAAAAGAAAACAAAATTAAAGAAAATAGTTTCAAATGGAACAAATTAAATTAAAACACACAAACCCTTACTTTTAAAAATAACCAATGTGTCTCACCGACGAGCGTAAAGTAACTAATGAGCAATAACATGGGAGAGGCTAAATGGGTGTTAGCTAGCTTGAGTCCCTAGATCTTTGTGTCTTGGTGAAACATGGCTTAGAAGGGCACGACCCTCAGAAAATGTGGCTTAGAAGGCCACTACCCTCAGAAAACGTGGCTTAAAAGGCCACGAACCTCAGAAAAGCATATGTTTAGTTAGTGTTGCAATCGTCAGTCCTGCCAGTGAAACCGGGTCGAGTCACCTCCGGAACACTATCCCACTTGTCTAGTCCACCATCCTAGCTACCCGGGATTTCCGGTTTGTGCTCAAAAAAGTTTCAAGTTAATGTCACATGTCACACTAATACATAAATCCGAACAGGGTACTTACACACACAAAATCATAGTTTGAACACCCAGACCCTCTTTTAAAACCATACGCACATCAAACTCTTTTCAAAATATAATATGTATAGGTTAAATTCTAAATTAGTCCAATTTCCACAATAAAAAACACTAATCATTAAACAAACCACAACTCACACATATAAATACCATTTTGAAATAAGACACACATTAAAACATTTTTTTGAAAACGTTTCACACCATGGTCATGATTGAATAATCCATTTCAAAAGATCATAAAACAATATCACATGGCTTTACACACACTAAAGTAACCATTTCCACATTCAAAACACATTCTAACATCGCACGCACTCAAATACCATTTTAATGTGTGACTTGCACCACACCAACTGTTCGATGGAAGACCTTACACCATATGTAAAACACATTTTCACAAATCACCTAATTAAATATGCCACAAATAAAAGTATTCAAAATAGTTTAAAAGAAATCACTTGGCTTTGCCGACTAAACTCGCACCAAAACATATTTGTTATCCAGACACACACTAGGCCACGAAAAACATATATTTCGCACCACTTTAACAGATCAATAATCTAACCGCAACAATAAAAAAACACTAGCAACTACATTGATATGAGTATTTAAGAAGAAATAACACACATAAAATAGACATGCTATTAAATAGTTCGAATGCATCTCAAACATCAAATAAAAACAACTTCGCATTACACAAATCAACTAAATGATATTCTAAACAAACTAAACTTGAAAATTAATTTATAAAATAATAACATAGGCGTGGAACCACCTACCAGTGTGTAGCGACTTCGTGAAGCATTCTGCAGACTCTCGTTACACGCCGCACGTGCTGCATGCAGAAGGAATTGGACCCTAAATCATGAATTTGAAAAAAAAGGGATTAATCAACGAATCCTAAGGAACCTAATACCAACCGGAAAGAATCAAACTCAAAATAAGAAAATGAACTTTACCGAAGGGTGTTGCAGTTGTTCGATGGCCAACCGAGAGGCGCTCAGCCAAAGGGGGCAGCGCACCAGACCAATCCCTAGCCAGCAAGAGAGGCGTGAATGGTAATTGTGATGGAACCGGGCTACTCCTGTAGGGGGGCTTCGCGCCGTCTCATGTTTCTCTGGAAGGGGGTCGACATCAGTGATTCGTGTCAGAGGGCTGACCAGCGTAGGATGAGCGCGTAGGGGTTCTGGCGGCTGTGCGAGCTGGCTGGCCATGAGAAGGGGTGTGACGCTGGGTCTGGTTAGCTGAGAGTCGGTGTGGCACGATGCTAGTCGGGGGAGAGAAAGGGGCAACACTGGTTTGAAGTTCACCGGAAGGGTAGGGCAGTTGCATGATGGGGTTACCCGTGGAGGGAGGCGTGATCCTAGGAGGAAGCTGGTAGGAGGAAGCCGCATGGAAAGGGGGTGCGACGCTAAGGAGGTGTGCTTGGGTTAGTGTATACGGGAGTCCGACTGGAAGAGTGGGGAGGAAATGAGAGGGAGGAAAAAAATAAAGAAAAGGGAGATGAAAGAAAAGAGGGTGAGTGGAAAAAAATAAAAAAAAATAAAAAAAAACAAGGGATGGAACCCTAAAAAAAGGAAACTTACTAATAATAATAATAATAAATATAATATCCTCAAATAATAAAAATAATATTATTATTATTAAAACAATCCATTGATTTTTTTATTAGACTTTTTATTTTAATTTTTTTTCTTTATTAATTCATTTTATTTAATTAGTAGACATGGACAAGTCACCTGGTGGCCTATGCGAAGCCACGCGGTCTCCAAATCGAGCTTCGCTTGAGCGTCGGATGTTTTCAAGACGCAACGAGCCATTTATCGACAAAAACTCAAAATTCCATCGAGATTCAGCCCGCACCTCGGAAGAACATTTAGAAGCCTAGTAAAATAAAATAAAATACATGGACTTATTTTAATATTAACAATAATTATTATTATTACAACACTGATAACTTAATTAATTTATTTTATATTCTTAACACAATTAATAACACTATTATTATTATTCTCAAGCAATATTATTATTATTATCATTAAAACAATTTATTAAAGATTATTAAACATCTTATTTTCACAATACTTCTGTTTTATTATTCATAACTAATTTATTATCCCATTTTGTCATAACTAATTTTTTTTTCAAAAGCCGGGCAGACTGCGTGGTCTCAGAACCGCGCACTGTCCGTGCGTTCGGCGACGCTAAACCTGAAACAGTCATAATAATAATAATAATAATAATAATAATAATATTAATGATAATAATAATAATAACAAACATAATAAAATAAATTGCAAACTATACAATAATCGACTTAAAAAATCAAAATAATAAAAATAATACTCGCTTAAATTATTATCCAATATAATCATTATAAAATTTTCAAGTGACATTAATATTAATAATATTATTAAAAACATTCTTAATTCATCTTATTTCATTAATTTATCATCGACAAGGCATGCAGTGACGAGGAAGGGTCGCACGACGACCCAAGCGAGGATGCACAGCTTCGACCGCGGTGCACTGGAAGCAGTCAAGGTCAAAACACAAATAATAACTTATAAATTTCATGTTGATCCACGACCCGAACTACCCGATGCCCAGAAAATTAATTAAAAAAACAAATTAGAAACGATGCGTCTGACAACTATCCACACCATAATGATTTTTGTCCCTGTAAAGCCACAACTAAGGCTAAGACCCAATGTAGGAGACCACACCCCCTTAAGGTTCAAAGAGGATCTCTATAATCAACATGTGAAGAGAGGCAAAATCATTGGGCTCAAGGAAAGTGACTCAAATGATAACCACAAGAAACACGTAAAAAGACTTTCAGATATGTTTCACCCACCCCAATGACCTAGCACGCCTCTAGTTGACTGATCAAGGAAAGAGACTCTCACACTCACGGAAACCAACTTCACAAGATGAAACAACTCAAGTACTATTAAACGAAAGCCACGCCATTTGGATAGAATGAACCAACAAGATCGAACCACGTCTAAAGAAAACTCTTATCACTTATCACCAATTCATATTTAGAAACAGAGGGGCCCCCCATCATTAAGAACCTACCAACGCCCAAGACAAGACAAGAAAACAAACATGGGGAGGTCCGGGCCGACTCCCCACCATTAAGGACAGGCCAACACCGATTTATTCCAGAGACCTTTTTGTGAGACATGTCGTGGCTCTCGCCTCCATTAGAACTAACATAGGATACAAAACTTGAGAAATTTTTCAACGGGGACCAAGCACCCCACAACAAGGGGAGGGGATGGTCGGGCCCAACTACTGGGCGTCAAACCCACAACCCAAGAAAACCCAAAATCTTCACATCCCTAGATGAGTAACATTCCAATTTGATACCAACTTACCCAACATATATCATGAGGACCACTAAAGACGATTACCTTTGGTGAGACGCAACCCTCGAGACTTTAAGATAATGAGATGAACACACCCTTGTATAGCCACATGAAGCCTCACACACCCAATCGGGTCGTTCAGAATGGAACAACCACAGAAAAAAAAAATTAAATTTCTTTCACCTTCATTACTGATGATAGAGATAACACTGGGGTCTCATACAATCCCGAGGTTCCTGACCACGCGCCAGCTTCACTCTGAGGCCTATGGCTAGAGCCCTAATGTTCGAAGCATCTTCTTCCTCGAAGTCAGGCATGGAAGTATCCCGATTGGAGCTTCTCCATTTGGTGTCACATGCAACCACACTGCAACCGAGGCAACATGAGAAAACACAACACATTACGACATCCAACTGATCATACACGGAACATTTACCAACACTGGAGCTGAAATGGTGCACATGCATCACCCTTTGTCACACTGGATGAGAATACGACACCACAAATCGTCACTTGAACATGACCATTGCTATCGAGGGGAGAATTATACGGAGAGGGACTTCAATCTATGTCTAAAACAACACGTGATTCCTGCAATTGACCGAAGAATCCTCATGTGACTGAGTCTACCACACTAGTGGCCTAATGTAGACCCTTTCTTAAACGACACCAACAAAATACCAAAAGTCATTTAGAATAGTGGCCAGCACTAACCATTCTAGGTTGCTTCCACCTTTTCCCTACTAGAATCTCCTTCACCATTTACAAATGGAACATTCAGATTAATGTGGTCAAACTTCACCCTTGACTATCAAAGAGAACTCACACTGCAAGATGTCTACAAACATGACCCTTGTAGCCGATGCAAATACTATAAATCCCTTCAAGACACTGGTCGACACTGAAAATTTTGAACCGCCTTCACCCTTCCCCATTGTAGTTCCTTTCGTCGTTTCTAGGGGGAACATTCAAACACAATCGTGTCAAACTTCATACTCGACGAGTTAGACACTCAAAAGACCAAAACTCCCTTCAACTCCCCCCGCATCTATCATCCCACTGCGAGAGGATCCACATAGTTAAAAAAGGGAGAGGTGGTTCAATTCTAGAATCCAAGAAGAGATTCCTCTGATCAACTGGAGAGTCGGCCAACAACAATTTTCCTGTGGTCGCGCTTCAATCACATGTCAACGCTTTATGGCGGGGGGATACACTAGTCAGGAACGAAAACCATGGACCCAACCAAACTGGTCCAACGGTCAGGACCTAGGATAAGAGAACACCAAACGTGCAGGGGGAACCATTGCAAGGGCTCCCCGATGTACATTTCAAAATATTTAACTAAATACACGTTTTCATACCAACATAAAAATAAGAATTCAAACTCAGGACGAAAATCATTCATAAAGGATCCTTGGCTCAAAACTCCTCACATTCGACATTTCCAAAACCCAAGGACACACTAAACAAACACTGTTTACTAAATAACTAAATTTTTATTTAACAAAACATGTTGAAAATAAGCCATTCTAGTGGGTTGCACAAACACCAATGGTGTCCCATGAGCCTCGCACATGCATGTTCTCATGCCGCACCGGAACCCACCTCATGTCCATCCAGAAATTCATCTTCTCGTCCCATTAAGCCTTTCTCTTTCCATATACACTCATGCGTCTGGTTTCCTATGAGAACACTAAGGATCAAAACCAAACCTTCCCATTTTTTCAAAACCAAAACATCTAACCCACACTATTCTAACCTCAAACCTCATTTTCTTTTTAATGTGCTTAATTTCAAAACATTTTTCCAAAACATTCTCCAAAACCAAATCATTTTTACACAAGAACCAAATGTCCACAATTCCAAAACAAAGAAATGAGGAACAGTGAAAGAGAAGATTGTGTTAGTGACTGAATGGAACATATGGTTGGAGGCCATACGCCAATCACGCCACTGCCACGGAGGGTATTCTAGGACAACATCCCCAGATCTTCATGGCTTTCCAGACCCTGCGAGCTCACTAGGACGATTGACCCTACTCCATTTTCATTTCCTCTAAACAAGATTAATCGCAAAGACTAAAAACTCAAACAAACCTGAACTTACTTTTGTAACTCGAGTACCGCCACGAGGTGTGCTGGCCAGGCACCTTACTCAAATCCTAGATGGCGAGTCCCGAAAACCTTTACTTCAGGCTACCATGACTCTATCCCAAAAGAAAATGACCCAAGGGATCAATCCTCTCCCTATGATACCATTTTTTCACGAACATGGCCAGGTCACCATCCGACCCGGCACCCGACCCATCCTAGTTCGTGACATGATCCCATCGTCCTTTGAATTATAGAGAGTATGCTCTTAGAATATCTTCCAGTGTTTGAATATTCCTTTCAGACTGGAAATCAGTTTGGGGGTTATAGGCCATTCTAAAATTTAATTCAGTACTCAAAGCTTGTTGAAGGCTCCTCCATAATTTAGATGTGAACCTAGGATCATAGTTAGAGACAATTTAGAGTGGAACACCATGCACTCTCACCACTTTCTTCATCGATATATTTTCATGTTGTTCAAGCAAGGGATCTTCCCAAATATCGATAAAAAGGGAAGTCATGGTGAGTCGGTCAACCACAACCCATATCGCATTATTTCCCTTCGACATCTTTGGGAGACCCCTTAAAAAGTCCATAGTAACATTTTCCCATTTCCACATGTGTATAAGAAATGGATGCATCATCCCTATAGACATTTTTTTCTCAACATTAACTTGCTGACATACCATGAACCTTAATATATATTCCACAATCTTCTTCCGCATGTAATCCCACCAGAAGTGGTCTCAGAGATCATGATACATCTTTTTACTCCCAGGATGGATAGAGAAATTTGAGCTATGTGGATTGTCCAATAGGTCCTTCTTTATCCTAGGTGATGAAGTCACACAAAGACATGTTCTAAACCGAATCAAACCATCATCATCGATATGGAACTCTTGCAGTTTCTCTTAATTTACTGCATTCACCCTCTTTTGTATATCTACATCGTACCTTTTTTCTTCCTTAATATTATCTTGGATGGATGGTTGGGAGTCATTTGGGTATGGTAGGATGTATCCCCTGCCATTGTGATTTCCAAATCAATCCCTTGCATATCTAAGAAGATAGGGTCTTTCTCAATCCTAACATAGATAGAGTTGATGGTTCTTTTCATCTTAGAACATCAGCTACCTTGTTCGCCTTTCCAGGATGGTAGTGAATAGAAAAATCATAATCCTTGATTAGCTCTAACAATCTCATTTGACGCATGTTGAGCTCATTTTTTGTGAATATATAATTTTTTATCTTGTGGTCTATTTATATGTCACACATCTCACCATAAAGGTAGTGCCTCCAGATTTTCAAGGAAAAAATCATGGCTTCCATCTCTTGATCATGCGTCAGATAGTTTTGCTCATGGATAATCAACTTTTGTGAGGCATAGGCTATCACATAATAAATTCACATGAGTATGTAACCCAAACCTTTCTTTTAAGCATCACTTTATATCACAGAACATTCTCCACTATTCGATAGTGTGAGTACAGGTGCAGTGATCTGCCTCTCTTTAGCTCCTTGAAGCTCCCCTGATATTCTTCCATCCAGACATACTTTACCCCATTCCTAGTTATCTTAGTTAGAAGGCTTGAATATCATGAGATTTTTCTCACAAAATGTCGATATTACCCATATAATCCAAGAAAAATATGGATTTCTGTGACACTAGAGGGGTGGGGCCATTCCTCAACTGCCTTTGTCTTTGAAGGATCCATAGAAATTCCCTCATATGTGATCACATGTCCCAAAAACGTGACTCGTTTCATCCAAAAGTAACAATTTCTGAACTTGGCATAAAACTTATCCTTTCTCAATGTCTCCCACACAAGTCTTATATGTTCTTCATGTTCATCCATTCCCTTAGAGTAGATAAGAATATCATCGATAAATATTATCACCAATTTTTCAAGGGAATGTCTAAAGAATCTATTCATTAAATCCATGAAGATTGTATGGGAATTAGTAAGTATGAAGGGCATTAAAAAAACACATAGTGCCCATACCTTGTACGGAAGGCAGTCTTTTGAATATCTTCCTTCTTCATGTTTACTTGATGATATCCAGAATTAATATCCACCTTTGAGAAGAATTGTGCTCTTCTTAACTGGTCAAACAAGTCATCAATACTAGGCAGAGGATACATGTTCTTTATGGTGATCTTGTTGAGTTCCTGATAAAGGACACACATCCGCATTGTTCCATATCAAAAATAGAGTGAAAGCGGGAGAACCCAAAGGGTGAAAATTGGGTTCAAGATTTTCCTCTTACCTTGTATCTGAACGCTTCCTTCACTTTAATGTCCTGTATAATGACATCATATTCCTTAATTAAAAATCCAATAACCTTTTATAAATTAGTAGGGTTCATTTTGGTTTCATTATGTCAATTTATTGACCTTTTGATGAGTTATAGGGTTTAAAATCCTTGTTCGGAAATGATCATTTTTATGGTTTTCTTTGGGTGGTTCTCTCGTATTCATAAATTGATGTTCGGGTAGAACATGGGTAAACATCCAAAACTGATATTACATGTAATTAATGACATTAAAACAATTAAAATGATCTTATAATGAGTTATATTACATACCATTTTGATGAATTAGTAGATAAAATTAAATGATGATTTTTTGGGTTAATTTGGGTGGTTTTTCGATCACAACAAACTTATTTTAATTTATAACATAGTAATATGTACATAATTAAGTTCCCAAACATTAAATATGACATCATACATATAAAATATTCTGTTTCAACCATAAAAATTGTTTAATGAGCTGATATGAACATATAAATGGAAGAAGTAAACATGTCATTCTTGAAGGTGATAAATTAAAACCTCACAAACAACGTTCTCTTTAATAAAATAAAAGGAAGAGGGAAACGGGTAGGATGATATAATATCCCATTATTATCATATAATTACATTATATTCCTAATAATAGAGTTACCATACCATTTGGATAATGATATGTGGGGAGAGAATAAGAAAAGAACATGAAATTGAAAGGGAATTAAAGAAGAAGAGGGAGAGAAATTACCTATTGAATCCTCCTCTTGAGATCCTCCTTAAGGGATCTAAGATTGGTATTTTGATGAGAAAAAAATCTCTTGGACGTGGGGGAGGGGCTAGGTAAGATGATTTCATAGAGTTTAGGAAAGGATTCATAATTTAGAGGTGTGAGGAAATGAGGGTGTGAAGAGTGGTATTTATAGTGGAAGGGAGAGGGGTATCATTAATATAAAATTCATTAGTTTATTAATTTCTCGTAAGACAAAGAATAGTGAGAATTAAATGACCAAGAATAGTAATTTTATGATCTGATCCTGAACCAAGTGGGATTACATCAGAAGAACATCACACATGACATTATAATTAGCTTATTTAGATAATTTTATAAATTATGGTATTTCACTATTCATCAAAAATTCTAGTATCTATGAAAAATCCCAAAAAATTTCCCCAAACATTTTTCCATATGTAGAATTGTAAAATTTAGTGTATGTTTACAAAAATACTTTTCCAAAAACGATTAATTGAATATTTAATTAAAATCATGGGTTATTACTAAAAATATAGTTTTAAAACATTCATTTAATTATTCTAAAATATATGTAGATCGTACTTTCAGTTGATAATTATTTTTATAATATCATAGTTAAGGTTACTATTCGTTATTATATATCACTATTCATAAGGGTATGTTACTATTCAAAAATGTAGGTTATATTTAGCGAAAATTATTTTTGTTTTATTAGACTTGAAATATCATCTTGAACACAACCTTGTATGCCAGATTCTCAACATTCCAGTACAGAAGAGAAAAACATATGTTTAAAGGCCACTTATGACATAGTTTTTCATTATATTGTGTTTTCATGTGATTTTATGAAATAATTATAAGGGAATTTCCATTGAAAAGCTTTTGGTCGTTACAATTAATTAACCAAATACTAAGGGAAAATTGTATATTAAAATTATTTTATAAATAACTAAATGAATCTTTAAAAAAGTTATTGGTGATGATATTGGGAAATACTGTTCATGTGTTCATGTTAAAAATAATTATTTTTTTTATCATTTTTAGTAAAAGTGAAATTGGTATTATTTTGAAAATTCCATGAATATTTCATAAAATTTTTTTTAGAAAATAAAAAAATATGTAAAATGTTCTTTAAAAATATTTTGAATAATTTTTTCATAAATATTTTTAATAACCTTTTTAGGATTAATGGCTTTTGATGAAAAATGAATTTTGACCGAAGAGGTAAATAATAATGAATTTCTTAAAAAAGTATTTTTTAAATTTTGAGTACATTAAGAGTGGAAAATTATGGTAATGAAGTTATCTTCTGTAAATAACAAAATGAGAAGAAAATTATTGAGTTTCATGATATTAGGATCATGATATTACATTATTGGATGCATAATCATAAACAATCATGATAAACAATGAGATTGTAACATAAAAATCTTACCACTTTTGAAAAATTGAATCATAATACAAAATAAATAATAACATTTAATAATTAAAAAATAACATGAAAAAATAGCATTCATGATATAAAATTTCAAAAGTTATGTATGTACGCCACATAAAAGAAATGAGTTGTGAATTTTCATATGTCTCTCGAAAATAAAAGAGAGAATACAATTCCCTTACATTAAGACATAACTTCCTCTGTACATCTTAAAATATCATGTATAATAAATTTATTTCTATTATAAATATATTAAAGTACCACAATTATATATATTATAACATATATTAATTACTTTTGTTCTTTTATTACCTGTTAATTAAAAATTCTATGTTATGGTCACATTTTGGGTAATAACCACTTTGTTTTTTATTTCTCTATTGATTTATTATTTCATTTATATTGAATTAATCATGGATCCATCATATACAAATATAGATATCCTGAAATAATTATAATATTTATAAATCAATTATACCTTTTATACTAATCATGGAATAAGGTTTTTAGATGTGATGTGTGATATGTTCATAGAGATTGTAGGTTGTATGTACGAATGGCTAACATTTCCATTTTTCAATGATAATTATAGAAAAGAGGGAAGTAATATATTTTATTTTAATAATTATAAAAATATCATAAATACCATTTTAATTTAAATATAATTTTACATTTCATCCATGTGGTGTGTTGATTAAATGAGATAGTCACATCGCTTCGTGGAGGTAGTTGTGAACACATAAAAAAATGAAATTACCATCTTTCAATGGGTGTAAATATAATAAATGAAGAGATATATTATATTTTTATACTGATAAATATATTAATATAGAAATTATTTCATGTAAATTACATAACTTTATCTCTATAATATTACATATAATGTGTTAGTGAAAAAACAATTCAGGTCACTTGATATGGCCTTAGTATGATATACACAAAATAGGTGTTATCATATCCCCAATAAAATGGAAGGTAAAAAATTAATAAATTATATGATGATTAAATAGGAATAATAATGTTATATATATTTTATAAATACATTATATACATCATAATACCCAACTATGAAAGGTGGGATTGGAAAAACCAATGATATCAGTTCGTGGGGCAATAGTTCTCTATACACACGAATGATGAATTTGTAACACATTTGATGGAAGTTGAGATATTTTAGGTAATTAAAATAACATAAAACCAATATATATTATCAATATAATTAATTTTTTATATAATACTTATTAATAAAAATTTAATGTGGTATTTAAATAAATAAAATTAAAATTCTCATTGAAACATGTTACAAGTTCCTTAGATATCCTTCTAAATTTTGCATAAAAATCCTTCCACAATTTCATTTAATCCTAAATTAAGACTTATTAAAAGATAATAGGAAATTTGGGAAGTGATTTTGGTAGGTATTATTTAAATATAAAGGGTTTTATTGTATGAATAAGAGAAAATAGGGGTGGCCATTTATATGTGAGGTGAGTGACACATCTGGAATGAATTGAAAATGAAAAGGTTTTCCAACATTTGATTCATGAGAAAATGATAAAAAATATATTATTATCAATATTTAACCATTATATAGTAGATATATTTCCATCCAATATTTCATATTAAAATTTATCTCATTAAAACCCTTTTATTATTATTTTATCCCGGTGGTAATCAAATTTTTTACATTTCACGTATTAATTACTTATTACATTTTAACTATTTATTTACATTAATATTTATGTTTACCTTGTTTTAAAATATAATTTTTTAGATTAAAAATAAATAAAACATTTATAAAAATTAAATTATTATAAGTTGAATATGTTAATTTAAAATTAATCTCAACGATGTGAAAAAAAGTTGGTTACCAAAGATATAGGGTTCAAATGTTTAAAAAGTTTTCATATCTAATTTAAATGTTAAATTCATTAAAATGAAATAAATTGGATTAGTATAAATTCAATAAGACTATTTTTAAACTAATTATAAATATAATTTAGTATTTTTAATAATTTCAATAAAAATCCAGTTTTCAAATTAATTTCATTATATTCAATATTCATAGATAAAATAATAATATTATAAATTTGTAAAAATTTATCATTAAAATAGTTTGGAAATTATTATTTCCAAAATAAAGAATAATTTATCAATTACTGTTTTTAAATTTTTTTTAAAGAAATATTTTAAAAAAACATATAGACGTGAATACAACTGGTTGTCCTTACACATATTTCTGTAGAAAAAAATGATTTTTTAAGTTTATGTATAATTATAATAATTGTAATAATATCAATTATAATTTATTTATATATAACATGAATACTACAATAAAAAATTTATCATTAGTTATTATTTTAATTTATCAAAATGGATATGCATTAGGCACTTTAAAACATTTTAAAAAATAGACTTTTTAATCACAAAAATAAAATTATATGAAAATATAATATAAAGTTAAGTCAAGAGTAATTATTTTTATTAATTATAAATAAACAATAATCACGTTACCTTAAACCATAATAATGAATTTTTATTACATAATTTATTGAAAATAAACAATAGTTTTATATAAAGAAGAAATCTTTCACTATCCAATGAAAATCAATATTCTGTGAAAAAATAATAAACATTAACTATATGTTAATATTGATATAATGATTAAAAAATGAATTTAATATTATAAAAATAATTTCTAAATGATCTATAGATTATTTATAATAGTTTTTCATAAAAATCAATAAAATCAGTTTTGAAGAAAAACATTTTTTATGAATAAAAATTCTTCAGTAAAAATTAATTGATTAATTAATAATTTTTTAAACTTATTTAATAATGATTAGAAAATTTATATAAATATTTCTAAAGTATTTAATATTATTCCTACATGACTACTTAATTTCTAGGATATATTTTTCATATTTAAAATTATATCATTTCATGGTATGATGATGCTCGGTGTAATGTTTCGTGCAAACTATAAAATAAATATACTATTTCATCTGAGGATTAATAATATTTGTGTTCTATATAAAGAATTTTCTCGATTAAATTTTAATTTAAAAAAATCAAATCTCATGATTCTACATTATACCAGACACCCCTCTCCAAAATTAATTTTGGTCTCAAAACTAATCTTAATCATTTATGATTTAACCTTTGAAAATTATATCATTGAAACCCACATTTTACAAATGAAGAATGAAAATTTTCTTACAAAGGGATGGTTAGAAATAGAAAGGTCACCACTTGTAACTCAAATATAAGATTTCACATATTATAATTTCAATTTTATGTGGAGATTTTGAAATTGATGAAAAATTCATATAATTATAGAGAGTGATAGAGATCACTTATCAAAACAAAGTGAATGATAATGTAAAAGTAAATAACCACAAACCAGAATCTAAATAGGTGGTAAAAAATTAAATAATTTCATTAAAAATATAATAATATGATAAAATTTTATTTCAAGATATTTTTCCCAGGTTTGAATAATATTCATGAAAATATATACTTACCTGATTTTATAACATTTCATAAGCACAATCTCATCCTTTGGTTATTCCTTGATCAATTTCCACTCCATCTATTACTGCAATAAATAATGGTGAATTTGTATTCCCTAATGCCACAATATATCATAGGATCCATAAATATATTAATATTTCATTCCATCTATCACTAGTTATCTTTACAAAAAAATTGTTATCATAGGTTTCCATATATGTATAAATCATCATATGGTGAAGTAATACAATATTATCTGAACCCACATCCAATGTAGAACATAAACAAATTCATAAAGTGTTGTCCTTATAACCCTTAAACAATATTAATATCCAAAACCTTAAAATTAAGGTCAATAAATTTCCATAAATAACCGCATCATTAATCCACAAAAAATAATGAAGTATCTCTTAATTGTTACATCTCAAAAATGTGAACACCTCTATCATGTATTCTCTTGAAACTTAGTAAAAACCAAAATAACCAAAAATTAAAATTTAAAATATTCATGCTTCATTATACCATGAATAAAACCGCGTATTAATGATTATATTCCACAAATAGAATAAGGTTGTAGACAACATCAAGGGTAATATGAATTAATTTTTTCATAAATCATAAATCACTTTTTTTTCATCAATACTATCCAATTTAAATTGTACATATCAATCATCTCTTTATCCATACTAAACACCATTCATTTAACATCGATAACATATTATGTTTTATCTTTAGGTAATAAAAATGAAACCTTTCAATTAAAATCAATTTTCTTGGTCATTAAAATCATTCATCACATTCATTAAAATAAATAATGAAAAACATATACAAAAAAATATGTATTTATTTCAAAATTCATCGACTACAATACATAAATACTTCATTTATTACAAATTTTAATAAATCTATTAAATGGGATTCATTATCTTATTATTTAATACCCTTTCCTTTCATATTCCATTCTAAGCATTTATTTTATACAAAACTATCATTATTCGTAAAACCATACTGATTCTCTACATGATCGTTCCCCTTAGGATATCAACTTCTTTTATGATAATAGTTTCCACATTGAAAACATTAAGTAGTCAATGATTCTTTAGGGAGACCATTATTTTCATCCATTTTATTAACCAGAATTTTCATTTTTCCCTCGTAGTTACTGACCATATTTCCTTTTTTTCTTCCATCAAAACATCTTTCTCTTCCTCCAATACATTTACTTGTGTGTTTTTTCCAAGATTCTCGACATATAGAAAACTAAATATTCATTCCTCCATGGTCTCCATTACCTGAACTCTAATATAAATATATCCTTATCTTTTTTCGTGATTCCAAGAGTTATTTAAGGTTCACATTGTTAATTATATATCATGATAACTGATTATTAATAATCAAATGATTCATTAATTTAGTTATTATCTTATTTGGATTCTCATCAGGAAATTGTACCTCACATTCAATGATAACCTAATTACTTCTATTTCAAAACTATAAGAATAACCATAAAACTTTTTCTGAGTAACAATAATCATATTGGGAAGACATAAAATCATGGAAAACAAATTAATGGATGTGGAAATAATTACACATTCCTTTCAATGTATGACACCATAGGCGTAAACTAGCTCTATCAATGTGATTATATAAATCATTTAAGATAGTTCATAATGAGATTTATAGTTTCCAAAAAATTTCCTCCAGCTATGTGAAACTAGGATTATAGTGTGGCCCTATTTGTGCACTAATTGACTATCAAGTCTAGATAAATGTTTCTGTTTGATATTTATTTCTCCAAGGTACCTTTTTTCTAGAGCTACATCAACATATTGTATCCTGACTGGGATATAATTTCGTAGAAATAACGTTTGCTATCATTTAACAAAATTCAAGGAAATTATATTTTAAATTGACTCATCGATGGAGTTATCCTTATAGGAATTATTATACATAATTAACCAACACATGATTTCTTTAAAAGAAAATAATTATATTCTATAGCATAGAGGACATGTAAAATTAAGCTTCAGAAACCCATGATATATAAAATAGTTATAACATAGTTGTTCATAAGATGATATGAATAATAATTAATAAGTAATAAAAAATATATTTTTACACATAAAAAATGGATATATATTAATTATAAATAATATTAGAACCATATAAAAGAATCAGAATTGTTTTCTAAAAATTAGTGTTTTCGTAAAATACTGTTTAATCATTCTTTGCACAAATTAATTAAAATTAATTTTTACCACTATTAGAAACATTATTTAAATAAAATCATTTATTAAATAATAATACAATAAATACATCATTTGTAGTCTTTATTATTTTTTAAAAAAGTTTAGTTTTTTATGAATAGTTAAAATTACTAAATTTTAATTGAACAATTAATTTTTATTTAATTAGTTTAAAATATTAAAATATATATTTTTTGTAATATTATATCAATTTTATATCCATTAATCAAATTTATATCATTTTAGTCATTCTCAATTTTAAATTTGAAAAAAAAATCATTTTAAACTTATTAATATTTTATCTTTAAAACCCCTCTCTTTCTTCGGGTTTGCGGAATTAATTTTAAATATAAATTTTCAAATTATGTGAATTGAATTTTAATAAAATGGATTCCATATTAATAATCATCATAATTAACAATGTCAAAAAAATTAAACATAATTTTAGAAAAAATTGAATTGTGAAAACAATATGAAAATTATCTACCTAGATTAAGGTAAAAATTGATTTACCAGCATTTAAACAAAAATTATATGTGTAGAAATGACATAAAATATTATATGAATTGATTTTTTTTAAATTTACACATTTTAAGTTAAATAATCTAAAATCTATAAATTTATTTACAAATAACTTTCAGTATTCCCCTTATAATAAGTAAAATAATGATAATCACAAAAAAACCAATAATGCCTTTAATATCCTAAAATAATTGGGATATGGAAAAAATATGGTAGGTTATGGATGTCAAATTAAATTATAAATGAGTCTATTTTATCAAAATAATTTATATTTAATTGTTAGATATGAAAATATAACATAAAATGCTTAATAAATGGCAACACAATAATTATTTACATTATAATTAAATAACCTATATGATTCTAACAATATAAAAAATGATGTAAATTGAATGAGTAATTATATTCCATTAAAATATAATATGAATATATCAAAATAAAAATATATTATATCTCCATAATTTTCATCATATTTTTTAAATACAAATTAAATAAATAATGCCTAAATTAATTTTAATAGTAGATTATAATAAATGATATTTTATTAAATTAATTCTAATTCATAAAAATCACATATTATGAAAAATATATTTTTATATGGTTAAAAATATAAAATATATTAAATTATATTAAACAATTTTTCTTTTTATAATAAGTATGTTCACCCCTAAATTGTAAAAACATTATAATCATTGTTAAGGTAAAATTGATGTTTTTGTGTGTTCGATGTGCTTGTGCTAAAATAAATTTTCAACACAAATGGTATTTTTTATTTAATAAATGTGATTTCAATTTTACTATATGTGGATGAAAATTATCTAATAATTAATATTTTATATTACTTTTTAAACATTAATTACCTTGATGAGAATACATATTACCGTGGTGAAAAACTAAAACGGAAAAAATAAGGATACATTAAAGTAAGGGAAAAATTGATTGAAAAATGTGTTTTATTTTGTGGTGGAGGTGTGGATATACAATATAATACCCAAAAACATTTATTTATAAATTTATATCCACATGAGGTAATATTGTCCTCCCAATAGTGAATACATTTGGGCATTTACCAAAATGCCACTCATCCAAAAATATAAAATGGAACTCACTCACATCACTTCTCCACACCATTCAATCCATTTTGATCTAAAAATTACTGAAAATATCACATCCCAAAATCACTCCCCTCATCCATTTTATATTACTTTGGGCCTCAATCCACCCTAATAATGTTTCAGTGAAAACATAAAGATGATATCCAATGAAATTGTAATCTCTTTCAATGTGTGTCGTTATTAAATTTCATTACCCACCTCCTTAAATTGTTATTAAAAAATTATATAATAATAAAATCAGTATATTCCAAATAATGGGATGTTATTAGGACAATTTAATTTCCTAAAACCATATCCAAATCCATAGTATGGGTTACAAAATCATCACTGGTGTGTATGGTTGACTACAACCTCACGAACTGATGTCGTTTACTTTTTCATGACCACATCTTACATTTTTCCATGATGATTGATAAAAATTTGATTTATGGTTTTTATAAAATAATAATACATCTAGTGTTTCTATAATATATATTAATCTTCTACTTTCAATTTTTTACGGGATATTACAATGTCACTAGTGTATATGGAAGACTATCACCTCACAAACCGATGTGATTCTCTTTTCACTAACACGTAACATGGATCATAACAAGGGTAAATAAAATTATTATAGGTGATATATGTGAAATAATTTTTATATTAATTAAATATTTTTCTTTCTATAAATTTTATATAACTATTCATTTCTTACATTTTAACTCAATTAAAAAGTGATAATGTCGTTTGTGTTTGTGTCGACTACCACCTTCAATAAGCGATGATACTCTCTTTTCTCCAACACAAAAACAATAATGAAATACATAAAATTATATATAATAAAATAATATGTTATTATTTATATAATTATAATTATTTAATGAAAAAATATTAATTTATTTTCATAAAATAATGTACATTGAAAATGGAAATGTTTCCCATTCATATGTACAGCCTACCGTCTCCAGGATCATAACATTTTTTTAATTTTCATAACCATATTTTATGATTTATTTTAATGGTATAACTGAGTTATAAATATGATAGTTATTTCATTATTATTATTTTTTATATGATGGAAATATATACTATTCACAATAATGGGAAATTTCATAAGAAAACATGAAAGAGAAAGTAGGGAAATTAACACCCAAAAAAATAATAATGTATTATTATTGACAAAAGAGTGATGAGACATTATAAAAGTAATATATATGATTTTATAACTATTAATATGTATATTAAAATAGTTATTATTGAGACTAAAAATAGTATAACAGATTTTAATACCTTATCAATTAAATGGAAGCATCGTGTAAGGTCGTCTCACTGTTGTTTATGTTATATAAATGTCATATTCAAAAATTAATTTTTAGTGTGGTTTATGTACTAAACATGTATGTGTTTAAAGATTATTATACTAAAATTTATATTTATTTAAAAAATATTTTGAGGATATCTCTTTCATGGGGTTATGGTTTCAATTATATAATACTAGTAAGATAGTTTTATTTAATTTTCCTTCTATGACAAGTATGTCATGTTATACACCTAAACTATTTTATGTGGTTCTCATACATCTAGATTCAAATTTTTATTATGAATTTACTTATATTTATGATATTATAAGTTTCATTTAATGTTATTGACTTATTCGGATTATGATTCAATGTTACCAAAGTTGTTATAGTTCAATGTTATTATCACATAGTTTATCAGAATTATTTATGAAGATGTCTCAAATTTAGAAATATTATTATCCACCTCTCATAATGCCTCATGAAATTTATAATAATATGTATATTAATGGTATTTTAATGTAAATTTTATATTTTACACTAATTTTTTTAAAATAATTGAGAAAATGTTTGTATGAAAACCCAGCTTCATTTTTCTCTTCCATCTTAAATCAACTTTCCTCCAAAACAATGTTTTATAAAAATGTGTTAAAAATTATTTAATTGTTTTCAAAATGATTTTTAATGTGAAAATTTTACTCATGATTTACTTTTTACAAAAAAAATAATAAAAAATGAATCATCTTGTATTTTGGAAAACAATTATAATTTGTATTTTATTGAAACTATAAAAGGATTCTAGGTTTTAATGTGTATATCTGTCACGACCCGCCTTCACCAAAAGGAGAGAAGGGTCAGGAGACAGCCAGGCCCTTCCTTATTTAAGTTGAAGGAGAGATAATGACCCCTGAAACCCACCTTCAATAGGTCCCGGAGTGGCGACTAGTACCACGGTTATAGAAATTTATGACAAATGGAAGGCATTACCCTTTTTATTTTATAGCATCGAGAGATAAGGAGAGGAAAACCCAACAACACCAAGGTAGAAAGAAAAGTAAAGCCATAAGTAAACCATTCCCACGTGCAAGTTTCAAAAGTAAAAGCCACAAAGTTCAAAAGGTGACTACAAGGTAAGTACCAAAGGGAAAAGAAAAACAAAAACTGCAACTGCTCCAAAGGTCCGAGCTAGTAAGGTCCTGTGTGATCCCTGAAGTCCTCCTGGAAACCTGAAAGCAGTTTTATATACATAGCGTGAGCATACAAGTACACTCAGTAGGGAAAACCAAGACTCTCGTGCACAAGTGGGGGAATGTACTAAAGTCCTATGAGAAAGAGAGTAAACCAAACTCCTAACAAGGAAAACTATCCACCCCAGGCCTCACCAAGGCTCACTCCTTAAATAACGCAAGTCAAGTAATATATATATTATGAGCACATCAATGTTTGGGTACCCCACGCCACTTTCCCACTGGTCATTGAGATATCCTATGCATCATACCAATCCCGCCATTCTCACCGCAGTCCCACTTCCACACCCTCCCGCACACACCTGGGCCACAACCACACGCAATCCCACTACTGAAATCCCGCTCGCACACACCTGGGCCTCAACCGCACGCAGTCCCACTGCTGAATCCCGCCCGCACACACCTGGGCCACAACTGTCACATGTAACCATGCCAGCAATCACCGAGGCCAGAACAACCACCACCATGCCCGATGACACCTGGGCTAAAGGATCCCCTGCCACGCCTGAAGACACCCGGGCCTCATCCTGAAGACGCTTGGGAAACCACCTTCCGTAAACACCTGGCCACCCACCACACTACCCCACCCGAAGGATCTTGGGCTAATAATGGACCTCAGGCCCTCACAGCCTGCCCGAAGACACTTGGGATATCCGGGAAAGTGAGCAGAAAAGGAGCTAATAACCAGCCACTATGAATAGTGTTGGGAAAAACAACCTACCCCATGAAATGGGGGTGTTCTGCACTAAGTGCTCAACTTGGGTGGGGCGCCAATAAGAAACACAAAGCTACAAGTATATATATATATAGGTATCAAGCACTCACCCAAGCTAGGTTTTTCTTCAGACAGCCTACAGATCACAACAGCACTCAAGTCCGAGTCACGACTCACGCTAACAACCCATTTGTCCCCTTTCTTATTTCATGTTCGGTAATAATGTTTATTTTTATGCACTACTGGGCAACTAGTAGGCATAGGCATAAGTCCAGTAAAGTAAACAGTCAAACATCAACCAAAACGCCCACACTTGGTTCTCAAAAACAAAGGATTCCACCCCAATTTGTGATATAAACACGTAACCACCCGGATTTAAAACTCACAACCACCCAATCCATACCAATAGAAGATCCCATCCCCAATTTCACACGACCACCGAGGGTATAAAAGAACAGGGGATCCCATCCCCTCCCACATCTCCAGTAATCGGCCCGAAAGGAAAACAACCAACTACCACCACCAACACAAGTCAGGGATTACCGGTATTTTCAGATTTAAACGACTTAACACACTCCATGATTCATATTCCATGTCTTATAACCGGGATTTATTATAGAAGGGTTGATCCTAGTGCTTTCAATTATTCATCCGGATATACGTGATTAACCGATTCACTTTTCACAGACAGAGTTTACAACCACAAACAAGCCATTTAAAACATCAGTAGGGTTCATTAGTGCACAAAAAATGACCACCAACGACCTCAATTTTCAGGAGGCATAGGCCAGCACAACTCAACAAGCTGGTCATAGAAGAAACATCATCAAAATATAAGACAACGTCCACAAACACATCCCCCCCCCCTATTTCTTTATAGAATTCGTTCATTATCTTTAATTAGGTCTGGTTTATCCAATTCTACAGAATCAAAAGCACTCACACCCCGCATGATACACAAAAGAGAGAGACGAAGGAGAAATTCCCTACTTGTTGATAGATAATCGGCATTTAGGCCGGGGGCACAGAACTTTACAGATAACGATGCGCCTGATGCACCATAAGCTATTTGTGAAAATCCACGATCTAGGAAAGGAGAAACCACGACTAACCCTTAGTTTATAAGAGCCAGGGGAGGTTGAGGTGAAAATGTGAAACCGCGTAAGGCGCGGGGGTCGTGGGTTGACCACGAAGCTCCACTCATCATTAAAAAGGGGGTCGGGTGGTTTAAGCCGACTCATGAATTGATTAAGTATTTAATTAAAGCTCTTATGCACGTTACAGGTCTTAAAAACAGGCTTAAACTGTCAGAATAGGGTTTAAAACCCTATTTTCATAAAGGAGCGCTACTGATGCCGATCGGTCTCACCGATAGGTCTTACCGATTGGTCTCACCAAACGGTCTCACCGATCGGTCGCACCGATCAGTCTCACCGAGACGCGACCCGGATTTTGGAAACGGGAAGGACCAAGAGAGTCTGGGTCATCACATCAGATACCTCTGAAACTATTCTCGTCCACAAGAATTTAAACAACCCAGAAGGAAAGGGCGGGTTCGAACAACCACCCCAAAAGATACGACTCAAGAGTGAACCTCGTCGTTAACTAAGAACACCTTCCTGTCATGAACCAAGCAACATACCATGCCAAACTGCCTGGGCATGTGGGTTGGGGAGTCTCCCCCCCCCCATGTCAAGATATTATCCGCTTTGGGCGGCACTGACTTTCCAGCACGGGTTTAATCGCATCCACCTTAATGTGACTTGATTAGGGGTCGGTTTCTCTCTTTCCCCATAGACGGGGCTTTTCTCGCACAAGCAGAGGAAGAAAACCAGTACATTTCATAGCCAAAAAACAAAACGTTCTATCACAACAGGTACAAAAAGGAAAAAAACATAAAACAACTCTGGGTACTGGGTACGCATCTGTGTTTCCCTCTCCCACGTACTCTCCTCAAGCCCACCATGTCTCCACAACACGCGAACCAAGGGAATGGTTCGCCTGCGAAGCACCTTTTCCTTGCGATCCTCGATCACCATTGGTCTCTCCACAAAGGTCATGTCATCCTCGATGTCCAGCTCACCCCAATCAAGGACGTGTGAATCGTCGTGCAGATACTGACGGAGTTGGGACACATGAAAGACATCATGTATCCTTCATAGTGGCAGTGGAAATGCTAGCTGGTAAGCCACTTCGCCGACCCGCCGCAACACTTGGAAGGGTCCGATGAATCTGGGAGAAAGCTTACTCCCTTTTCCGAACCTACGCTGCCCACGCCGAGGGGAGACCTTTAAGAACACGTGATCCCCAACCTCAAACTCCAAGGTCCTCCTCCTGGTATCAGCATATGACTTCTGTCGGTCCTGGGCCACCTTCATCCTTTCTCATATGAGCTGAACCTTCTCTGTCGTGTTCTGCACCACCTCCGGACCAAGGATTTTTGCCCCTCCTACTTCGGTCCAACACACAGGCTAACGGAATGCCCTCCCGTAAAAGGCTTCAAACGATGCCATGCCAATGGTAGAGTGGTAGCTATTGTTGTAGGAAAACTCTACCAGAGTCATGTATTGCACCCACGATCCTCCTGAGTCTAGAACACATGCTCGCAGCATATCCTCCAAGGTCTGGATGGTGCGCTCTGTTTTTCCATCAGTATGGGGATGGAAATCAATGTTAAGGCATAACTGGGTGCCAAACGCATGCTGCAATCCTCTCCAGACTCGTGAGGTAAACCTTACATCCCTATCCGAGACTATAGACCTCGGAACTCCATGCAACTGCACCACCTCATCCACGTACTTTCGTGCCAAATCATCCACAGCACTCGACTCCCTGATCGCCAGAAAGTGAGCCGATTTCGTCAACCTGTCCACTACCACCCAGATGGCGGCGTACCCTCCTTGGACCTTGGGTAGGCCCGTGACTAAATACATTGAGATGTCATCCCACTTACACTCGGGGAAATCTAGGGGCTGTAGTAGGCCGCCTGGAACTCGGTGTTCAGCCTTCACTTGATGACACACTAGGCACTAGGCCAAAAACTCTGCCACCGCTCGCTTAACTCCGGGCCACCAAAACTGCCTCTTCAAACCCTGGTACATCTTGGAAACTCTTGGGTGTACCGCCAGGGGTGAGTTGTGGAACCCACTGAGAACCTTGCTGTGCATCACCTACGGGACAAACAACCTTTTCTGGAAAAGCATCTGGTTCTGACCATCCTCTGTCCATCCTTCTGGATCATTGCCCTGGTCAACTTGGTCACGCATCACTTCACACTCTAGGTCTACCCACTGAGACTCCTCCACTTGCTGAAACAGGGATGACTGCACTGTCATTTGATATAGGCAGCCTCTACCACTATCCATCTTTGCATCCAGGTGTAAGGCAGCCAACTCTTCCATTGCCTTCCAGGCGTCTGCCGACTCTCGGACCGCATCCTTCTGCGTCCTCCTGCTCAAGGCATCGACCACCACCTTTCCCTTTCCCTCAGTATAAGAGATCTCGAAGTCGTAATCCTGGAGGAACTCCACCCATCTCCGTTGTCGCAAGTTTACGTCCCGCTGGGAGAAGATATACCTCAAGCTTTTTTGATCTGTGAAGACCACAAAGCGTTCCCCGATGAGGTAGTGCCGCCATAACTTTGGCGCAACAACGATCACTGCAAGCTCCAGGTCGTGGGTGGCGTAATTACGATCATTGGAACGCAGCTGCCTGGACCCATAAGAGATCACCCCTTGTCGCTGCATCAACACGCATCCCAGGCCCTGTCCCGAAGCATCACAGAACACCTCATAAGCCGCCCCTTATTCTAGTAATCTCAGCACGGGGGCACTGACCAACTTCTCCTTCAGATAGCTGAAGGATGACTGGCACTGCTCACTCCAAACGAAAGCCTGGTCCTTCTTGGTCAGATCCTTCAAAGGGGCTGCTACTCGGGAGAAGTTGGGTACGAATCTCCGGTAGTAACCCGCCAGACCGAGGAAACATCGGACTTCTGCCACATTCTTGGGTGCTGCCCAGGAAACAACTGCCTCAACCTTTGATGGGTCGACCGATACCCCCTGCTCAGACACTAAGTGCCCAAGTAAGTGCACTTCTCGTGTCCAGAACCTGCATTTTGACAACATCCCATAGAACTGGTGCTGTCGGAGGACCTCCAAAACTGTCCTCAGGTTCTCTGCATGGTCCTCCTCTGATCTAGAGTAGACCTGGATGTCGTCGATGAACACAACCACGAACTGATCCAGGTACTCCCGGAAGATGGATTTCATAAGCCCCATCAACACAGCCGGGGCGTGCATAACACGGAAGGGCATGACTACGAACTCGAAGTGTCCATACCTGCACCTGAACATTGTCTTCGAGATGTCACTCTCTTTCACCCTCAGCTGGTGGTACCCAGACCGCAGGTCGATCTTCGAGAACCATCCTGCCCCTTTCATCTGGTCAAAAAGTTCATCTATCATTGGGAGAGGGTAGCGATTCTTAATCGTCACCTGATTCAACCTCCTGTAGTCTATGCACAACCTAAGACCACCATCTGCCTTCTTTGCAAAGAAGACCGGAGCACCCCACGGTGACGCACTCGGACGAACATAACCCCTCTTCATCAGATCGTCAATCTGTATCCGCAACTCCCGTAGCTCCGAAGGTGCCATCCGGTAAGGAGCCATCGAGATTGGACGAGCGCGGGGCTGCAGGTCTATCCCGAACTCGATATCACGTCGAGGGGGTAGAGTCGTCACCTCCTCTGGAAATATGTCCATAAACTCACGGACGATCTCTGGAACTTCCACCATTTCAGCATCTACTGATTCCACTGTCAGCTCGGTCAACAAGGAGAGGAGAGGTTCCTCTCTCCTGTTTCCCTTCGGACTGCTCCGATCGCCGGTGAAGGTAACACGCCGGTTTTCCAAGTCTGATAACACCACCCTTCTTCAAAAACAGTCGATGACAATGCACACAAAAAATAGCCAGTCGATGCCTAGGATGACATCGTATGGCTGAATCTGTAGCAGAAGAAGATCCCTAACCGACTAATGTGGCCCTAACATCAGTCTACATCCCCGAAAAACGAACAACAAGTCGGTCTGACCTCCAACTGGTGTGCTCAACACCAGTGGCACTGGAAGTCTCTCGGAATCTAGACCTAAGGCACGGGCAAGACTTGGTGCAACGAAGGAGTGCGAAGCTCCGGTATCGAACAAAGCATAAGCAAGAGTGCTAAACAGACTGATCGTACCTCAAAAAACCTCTGGCCCTACTGTAAATTATTCCTCTGCAGCGTGAAACTGTCCACGCCCAGCTCCTCTGTACCTCGGATATCGGCCACCTCCCAGACCACGACCTGGTCGAGGTCCCTGTGGAGCGCCCTGAGGTCGGCCTCCTCCTACGTCTGCCCTCGGAGGAGCGGGAGATCGCCGTCCCTGCTGCCACTGCTGGGGCGGGTGCTGGGGCTGACTTCCACTACTGTACTACACCTGGTCAGGGCACTTACTCCGGATATTCCCAGGGCTCCCACAGATGAAGCACCGCGGTCCCGGGCCCGTAGAAAAATGGCGAGGGCCGGGGGATCGAAACTGAAACTGATGTGGCCTGCTCCTTGTGGGTCGGAACCTAGAGGTTCTTGACGCGGGAGGCCATGTCCTGACAGCCTTCCCATTTGATGGTCCCAGCTGGATCCCCTCTCGCGACACTCCACCTAGATCATGCATCCGCTCCACCACTTTGGCCGTCTTCTGGACCTCCAAGTACGTCGGTAGGGTAAAGGGGGTAACAACATACTGGAGGGAGTGTCGGAGTGCCTCCTCTAAACGTCTTGCCCGAGACTCCTCATCGGGAAAGAGGTCCGGAGAAAAACGTAGTAGGTCCTTGAACTTGATCCCTAGATCCCTCACAGACATACTCCCCTGCGGGAGGGAGAGTAGTTCCTGACACTTTTCTTCCTTCATCGTCGAGGAGAGGAATTCCGCCCAGAACTCCTTCTCGAAATCCACCCAAGTCACCTCAGACTCCCTCTTCTCCCCCAGGTAAAGCATCCACCACTGACGTGCTGCTCCCTGCATCTGGCTAACGGCCAGAGGAACCCAGTACTCGGTCGGGGCCTGAATAAGGCCGAAGGCTATAACAAGCTCCTCTAGCCATCCTTCCGTCTTCATATCGGAGGTGCTGCCCTCATACTTCTCGAGGGCCTGTCGCTGGAAGGCTCGAAGCGTCTTCTGCCACTTGTCGTCCTCTTCCTCTCATTCATCTCTCTGGCGATCGGCCAAAGTATTCTTCGGGGCCTCTATTGCCTGTACCACACGTGGTCGCCTTCCAGGTGTCATAGCTTCAAGGTAAACAAGGAATGCCTAAGCCCAAGTAGTGCAGAATATCGTTCTTAAAACTTCATAAAATTTAATTTATTCTTAATTCCCAAGACATCCCAAAAACACAAGAACACAAGTCATTATTATGCATGTACCTTTTCTAGGGTCTCTACCCTGCAATCTGTGTGGCCTCACTTGGTCGTTCGGTAGGTCTAGAGTCCTTGCATCGGATCACGGGGGGCCCTAAAATCTCGTGTCCTAGCCGGTCTTCCCTGGCCTAATTCACGCTCCAAGGTCACCCAACACTCTTTCCTTACTATCCCATGCAATCCACACTGTGCCTAACTCCAGACTCCATCCTATCTCTCAACCATCACCTCGGATACCATTCTGTCATGACCCACCATCACCAAAAGGAGGGAAGGGTCAGCAGAGTTCCAGGCCCTTCCTTCTTTAAGTTGAAGGAGAGATAATGACCCCCGAAACCCGCCTTCAATAGGTCCCGAAGTGGCGACTAGCACCAAGGGTATAGAAATTTCTCACAAATGGAAGGCATTACCCTTTTTATTTTATAGGATCGAGAGATAAGGAGAAGAAAACCCAACAACACCAAGGTAGAAAGAAAAGTAAAGCCAAAAGTAAACCATTCCCACGTGCATGTTTCAAAAGTAAAATCCAAAAAGTGCAAACGGTGACTACAAGGTAAGTACCAAAGGAAAAATAAAAACAACAACTACAACTACTCAAAAGGTCCGAGCTAGTAAAGTCATGTGTGATCCCCGAAGTCCTCCTGGAAACCTGAATGTAGTTTTATATACGTAGGGTGAGCATACAAGTACACTCAGTAGGGAAAACCAAGACTCTCGTGCACAAGTGGGGGAACGTACTAAAGTCCCGTGAGAAAAAGAGTAAACCAAACACCTAACAAGGAAAACTATCCACCCCAGTCCTCACCAAGGATCACTCCCCAAATAATGCAAGTCAAGTAATATATATATTAAGAGCACATCGATGTTTGGGTACCTCATGCCACTTTCCCACTGGTCATTGAGACATCATATGCATCGGAACAATCCCGCCATTCTCACCACAGTCCCACTGCCACACCCACCTGCACACACCTGGGCCACAACCACACATAGTCCCATTGCCGAAATCCCGCTCGCACACACCTGGGCCTCAACCGCACGCAGTCCCACTACTGAATCCCGCCCGCACACACCTGGGCCACAACTGTCACATGTAACCATGCCTGTAAACACCTAGGCCAGAACAACCACCACCACGCCCGAAGACACCTGGACTAAAGGATCCACTGCCATGCCCGAAGTCACCCGGGCCTCATCCCGAAGACGCTTGGGAAAACACCTTCCGCAAACACCTGGCCACACACCACACTACCCCGCCCGAAGGATCTTGGGATAATAATGGACCTCAGGCCCTCACAGCCTGCCCGAAGACACTTGGGATATCCGGGAAAGGGAGCAGAAAAGGAGCTAATAACCAGCCACTATGAATAGTGTTGGGAAAAACACCCTCCCCCATGAAATGGGGGTGTTCTGCACTAAGTGCTCAACTTGGGTGGGGCGCCAATAAGAAACAAAAAGCTACAAGTATATATATATATATAGGTATCAAGCACTCACCCAAGCTAGGTTTTTCTTCAGACAGCCTACAGATCACAACAACACTCAAGTCCGAGTCACGACTCACGCTAACAACCCATTTGTCCCCTTTCTTATTTCACGTTCAGTAATAATGTTTATGTTTATGCACTACTGGGCAACTAGTAGGCATAGGCATAAGTCCAGTAAAGTAAACAGTCAAACATCAACCAAAACTCCCACACTTGGTTCTCAAAAGAAAAGGATTCCACCCCAATTCGTGATATAAACACGTAACCACCCGGATTTAAAACTCACGACCACCCAATCCATACCAACAGGAGATCCCATCCCCAATTTCACACGACCACCGAGGGTATAAAAGAACAGGGGATCCCATCCCCTCCCACATCTCCAGTAATCGGCCCGAAAGGAAAACAACCAACTACCACCACCAACACAAGTCAGGGATTGCCGGTATTTTCAGATTTAAATGACTTAACACACTCCATGATTCAAATTCCAGGTGTTATAACTGGGAGTTATCACAGAAGGGTTGATCCTGGTGCTTTCAATTATTCAGACCGATATACGTGATTAACCGATTTACTTTTCACAGCAGGAGTTTACAACCACAAACAAGCCATTTAAAACATCAGCAGGGTTCATTAGTACACAAACAACGACCACCAACGGCCTCGATTTTCAGGAGGAATAATCCTGCACAACTCAACAAGATGGTCATAGAAGAAACAACATCAAAATATAAGACATCATCAACAAACACAGCCCCCCCTCTTTCTTTATAGAATTCATTCATTATCATTAATTAGGTCTGGTTTATCAAATTCTATATAATCAAATGCACTCCCACCCCGGATGATACACAAAAGAGAGAGACGAAGGAGAAATTCCCTACTTGTTGATAGATAATCGGGATTTAGGCCGGGGGCGCTGAACTTTACGGACAATGATGCGCCCGATGCACCAGAAGCTGTTTGTGAAAATCCATGATCCAGGAAAGGAGAAACCACGTCTAACCCTTAGTTTATAAGAGCCGGGGACGGTTGAGGTGAAAACGTTAAACCGCATAAGGCGCGGGGGTCGTGGGTTGACCACGCGGCTCCACTCATCATTAAAAAGGGGGTAGGGTGGTTTAAGACGACTCATGAATTGATTAAGTGTTTAATTAAATCTCTTATGCGCGTTACGGGTCTTAATAACACGCTTAAACAAGTCAGAATAGGGTTTAAAACCCTATTTGCGCAACGGAGCGCTACTGACGCCGATCGGTCTCACCGATCGGTCTCGCCATTCGGTCGCGCCGATCGATCTCACCGATCAGTCTCACCGAGACGCGACCCGGATTTTAGAAAATGGAAGGACCAAGAGAGTCTGGGTCATCACAATATCATAAACAAAATTTTCCACAATCATGAACAATATTTTATTTTAATATCAATTTATAATATTTCACGGATATTTCAAAAAGAAATTATTATAAATAATATTTAAAAATATTATTTGGAAATAGAAAGGATATTTTCATAAAGAAGTGTTTTAAATAATTTTTATAACATATATTATATTTTACTAGAATTTTTTTCAATGAAAGTTAGTTTTAAATATTTTGTTAAATTTTAGTTTTAAAAAATTTATTTAAAAAAAACAGTGTTTTAAAAAAAATTATTTATTAATATTTTAATGGTAATCTCATTCATTAAAATGACATCCCTTATTGTTACTTATGCTCTATTTTGGATATTTATTATTGATACCACCCTCATTCTATTTCTAAATGGATTCATAATATTTCAATATAATAAAATGAACACCATTTATTTTAGATGGGTTAATCATATTATAAAATAATATAGATTTTTTTTATAAGTTTAATGACAAATTCCCTTCATATATTATTCATTTTGGGGTTCATTAAGATTATATATGATGGGTGCACCCAGATTGTGTTGGGTGAGACTATTATAACTTTTACTATGGGTGCACCCAGATAGAACTTAACAAAATGGGTAATGATTATTTCTTATGAATAATTATAATGTATGTCTGATATATTCCTCTTCCAATATTTAATGTTCTGTAAGGTTTTTTTATGAATTCAATTATGATACTATTCCATGATACCAACATGTATTATGTTTGATTTCAAAGAGATTATAATGGCTCTATTGATAAAAAATGATATCACATGGAAGATGATTATATATTTATATGAATCCCTCTTTTTTCAAAGCATTATTCCATGTTTCACAATTGATAATTGAAGTCATTATGGGTATGAGTTATTTTATTATTCACTCATGCACTCTAATTATGTCATAAAACCCTTATAAACACATTATGCTATTTTCTAAAATTTAATTAATAATTATTATTTTTACCTTATTGATCATTTGATTACACCATTGTTATACTTCTTCTCCTATAGGCTGTAAATAGTTAAGTGGAAATAATTATTTCTTAAATAAATTTTATATGGATGATGATGATAAATTATTCTTAAATAATAAAAGTAGTGTTACGTGGGTAAGATTTTCATTTGAAAACATGGGTGTTGTTTATATTGGAGTTTTCCATAATTCTATATAAATATATAACTAAAAATTACTCAATAATATAAGTTATCAAAATGTTACTTATGTTGTTGAATGTTTTTTATGGGAAAAAATTAAGTTGCAATTATCAGCATCAAACCTGGAAATGTAATCATTATTTTTTCAGCACCAAATCTAGGAGTGCAGGTTTTGGTTAGTTATAGTTGGTATTAGAGTTTTGATTATATAAATTTGAAGATTAATATTTTATCATGTGAGGTTATCTTAATAGTTAAGGATACCATCCTAGGTCTGTAAGATTAAGGTTAATCAATGGTTCAATGTCTTGGATACATCTATAAGGTATTAAGTGATGGGATATTATAGTTAATAATGAAACAATAGAAGCTTAAATATTGAGAAGAATTATATGTAAATATTTTGTTTAACATGAATAATTTCTTTAAATTATTTTGGAATACGTTTTAAGGTATTGATAACCTTCAATTTTATATAATATTTGATATTTTAGTAATTATTGAAACATAAGTTTTATCGTATATATTACCATGGATTGGAAATTTATTTTTTTTACTAAATAATTAATTAAATTAAAACAATAGGTATCATTATATTTTTATATTTTGAATAAGAATGGAATGAGAAAACATTTGAGTCTAAAATACCCTTTGATTTTGGGCATATCTAGTAATGATTTAGTTTGATCATTGAGTATACATATAGAATTTTAACAAATAATGTATCCAAAAAAGTTTTACCAATTTCGTAACTATCATAACATCTTCTAAACATTTTGGTTTTTTTAATGTCAATATATAAGATGAATAATTTTATTCCCCTTTTGTGGTTATGTAATCCGTTAAAAGTTTATTTTCAGTTATTCATTAATGAAAAACTCACCTTGATTACTCAATGTTTCGCGAAAAAGATGATATTATGGAATAAATTTGTTAAAGGATGAAATTACAATTGAATTCTATGTTTATTTAACTATTTTTACAGTCTCTATAGTGAAATTATTCCTAAAATCAAGGAAAATGACCATGGAAAACAATTATCCTAGTACCTTCATTTCTCTTGATCCTATATTCTTTTAGATCATCAATGTTTTTTGGTTTTTGGGCTCATAATTTTCCATTGAACAGTCAATAGGATATGATCAAGAACCTAAATAACTCTATTTAAATATTTATATTGTTCATCCATTACCACCAATGATCTTATATTTGGAAACCAATTATGCTTTTATACATTTGACATTTGTACTACTCCTTCACTCTTTGAAGGAGGATGTTTTATTAACCATTTATTTTACATCATGTTAAAAAATAATAATTTTCAAATGAATTTTTTTGATTACTGAGATAAAGTTTAAAATTTTAGAATAAAATTTATTAATAGGGGGAGGATTTAACATCCCAAGTGAAACATCCCAGTTCCTGGTGCTGCTGAAGGGTGACCCAGACACGTGCAGTCACATGTCCTCAAGAGAATTTCTCCAAATTCTAGAGGCTTCCAAATAAGAGTGAGTTCCAATATCTAATAATGGGGAAACTATACCCTCATTGGAAGAGTGTACACAACAGAATAACAATAGTAAATAATAACAGAAAAATTAATGCAAATAAAAGAAATAAACAACATAAGATTGGTATGAATATAAAAATGTGAGAACATATATAAGTGAATCATGTCACATGTAACTTGTAAAACATCGAAACAAGTCACATTGTTGGAAAAAATACATAAAAGATTGTACAATAGAAAAAAAAATTAAACTCCCTTAGCATCACAAGCCTAATCTTGGTCCCATGATCTTCAGCTCAAACAAAAATCAAGTACCTAATGAAGAAGGGTGCTTTCACATATCTATAAATATAATAATATAATTTTTTTGGGTCTAAATTCCTAACAGAAACTAGGTATGAGATGAATCCTAATAGGCAACCACCAAAATATCTGATCATAACTGTCGGTGAATATTTATAGTATGTAATATGCATAAATTATGTAATAAACTAGGAAGTACTCAAAAGTAAACAATACTACAGTTTTCAATTACATTAATCTAAATTTTTTAATTATTGAACTATGGAATAATAAAATTATTGGGTCTAGCCTAAGATCTTCATCATGTGTCTAAGAGTAGCAACAAACATCTCAGAAGACCACCTAAATAGAAATATAAGACAGAGTGCAAGAATGTGATTTATCTTACAAGGCTCTACAAAATCATTCAATACTTTATCCAAAACCCTCTGGTAATGCACTCATAGTGTATCCCCTTTAGATTAACATATCACGAGTCATTTACTAATGACCACCTGGGAAGCTCTCATGGTCAATACCCCTTGGTCAGTATGACATTAATATCATATTAACGACATCTGGGTAGCTCTCAAAGCCAAGACCCCCTAGGTCAACAACTCTTAAATAATCATAAAAGACCTCTTGGGTATCTCTCATGGTCAATACCCCTAGGAAAAATTCTACACCAAGGCTCTCACAATCAAGTGTAAATACACAAAAAACCCCCCACAATTTTCTTGGTCCAAGGTTCTCACGGTCAATTAGAAGATCAACACACATATAATAACAAGGTAGAACATGTAATATATAATTACTAAATGTATAAAATTCCCAAGCATAACACATGAAATTCATATAATAATAAAAACTCCATCCTGAACAACTCAAGGCATGGAATCAAGGTACACCACATAAGCAACCTAGGCCAAATGACCAATAATAGTTAAACCAGTGAAACACACCCATTGGGTGTCCTAGAAAATAGGAATCTATTCTCATACATATGAAACAATGCCTATCAAAAAATTAAACCATATAAGGTAAATAATAGGGTAAATTTACCACTCACGTAACACCCCAATGTGTTTATGAGAAACTTTTTGAATATATAATCGAGAGACAAAACAATAAATTCAAAAACACCTACCTTGATGTCGTATGATCAATATTCTTGAAATTCATCCATTTAATCATCCTAGAATGATATAGATCGACAAAATTCTGAAAAAGTTTCAACCTTGAAATACACATGGTAGAGGATTAATCTGGGCGAAAGGCTATAGTAATAGTAAGAACTCACCGGTGGGAATCCAATGCACCTGACGACATCTCAGATAGAGATCAATTGAAGAACTGGATGGAGCCCAAATTTTATTGGAGATCCGTTGCTATCCTATATGAACCATGGATAGAAGAAGTGTGTTCTATAAATGAGATGCAACCCTACTCTGAATCTCTAATTAAAAAAAGTTCATGGCATGTTCATTTAATGTACACATTGAGTACTAGACTCAATCGGCACTATCTTTTGGTGGTCTTATAGGTCACCTACAATACCATGTACTCAGCCATTACTCGGACATTATATATCTATATGCGGTATCTAGGTACATAGAATGTACTCAAATTTATATGGTGTGTACATAGAAAATTTTCATTTCTTACTCTATTTCTCAAAAACGCCCAAAATCAAGATCCATACGTGAAATGAAGATCTGGGATCTTAAAAACATCCCCCTTAAATAAAATCATCCCAAATTTTTCCTTGTAACGGTGTTGAAGAAGAAACATCAAAGAACTATGGCCACTATGAACCTACGTCGGCCTCACTCTCCCAAGCCTTGTCATGTACTCCCTCGTGCTTCCATAACTATTTTACTAGAAGAAAATACCATCCATAGTGAACTACTGTGATGTGATCTAGAATCTGAATAGGCTTCTCCTAGAAGAATATATCCACCTCTAACTCAACATATTCGGGTTCAAAAACAGTAGATATGTCTGAAATGTATCATTTTAATAGAGAAACATGGAAGACGTCATGCATAGCCCGATACCTATGTGGTAACTGTAACTGATAGGCAACCAGCCCGAATCTCTCTAAAACCACAAACAGACCAACGTATCTTGGTGAATGATTAAACTATCTCATAATCATCATATGTCTCAACCTTGATGTGACACTTAAGAAAACATGATCTCTAACCTCTAACTAAGGAGGTCATCTCTGTCGATCTGTATAAGATTTTAGCTGAGACTGTGCAGTAGCCATCCTCTTCCAAATCAACTCCACCTCCTCAATGGTATCCTAGACAAGATGATGTCCTAGAATATATACCTATCCTACCTCTATCCAATATAGGGATGTTCAGCATGTCCTACTATACAAATCCTCATAAGGTTCTATTTCAATCATTAACTCAATACTATTATTGTTTGAAAACTCAACAAGGGGTATGTGTATCTCCCAGTAGACCCTGAAATCCAGAACGCAAGCTCGAAGCTTGTCCTCAAAAACCTGAATCGTGCACTTGGACTGGCCATCATTCTATGGATGGTATGTTATACTCAAAAGTGCCTATGTACCCAAATACTGCTCTAGTCCATGACAAACAGAAGAAGTAATTCAGGTGTCCCTGTCTTAAATGATAGAGTGTAGAACCCCATGGAAACATAAAATCTATTAGATGTACATCATTCAATGATCTTCAACATAGAAGGTTTTCTTTATCAACATTAAAAGTGCATCCTCCATGAGTCATTAAACAACAACCCAAACCACATCATTCCCTAGAGGCGACCTCAGTAAACCCATCACAAAATCCATAGCGACATCATTCCACTTCCACTCAAGAATTGGAAACTACTGTAAAATCCATTTCCTTCACTGATGCTCCTCTTTCACCTACTGACAGGTGAAAAATATCATAACAAAACCAGATACTTCATTCTTCATACCTGGCTAAAAATAATAATTGTCTAGATTTTGTAACATCTTGGTGACACTAGGATGAAAAGCACAAACTCAAGAATGAAAATCTTGCATCAACTCATCGAGTATGTCGGATGACACCCATAAGAACCCATGAAAATGCATAACCTAATCCTCTTCTAGGGTCTTCCTAGGAGTAGGGTCCTTGCTAAGCAAACTATCCCATAGGAATAGGCCTTTGGAATATGATAGTTGCATCATTCCCACTTGATCCAATGGAGTAGAGGTAACAACTACAGAACAAACAAATATCTACCCTTGACTTTCATTCACCTATAAATGCATCTGATAGAACAAATCCATACGTATCCACACATAACTATCCTCAAAAACATCATATATCTGAGTCCTATGACACAACACATCAGCCATTATGATTCCCTTCCCAAGCATGTAGGCAATCTCAAAGTCAAAGGACTGAATGTACTCAACCCAGCATCACTATCTCAAATTAATATCTCAATGTGTAAGTATATACATGAGACTTCAATGGTTACTGTACACCATAAAAATCACTCATAAAAATAAGTTATCTAATATTGCAAAGAATTCACAACTGTAGCCAACTCGAGATCATGCATTGGGTAATTCTCTTTATGTTACCTCAATTGACGAGACTGTTACGAAACAAATCATTCCTCCTACATAAACATTTCTCTGAGCCTGATACAAGATGAATTTTATTAAATTGTGTAACTATTTCATAGATCTATCAAAATCAGTATTGGTGCTGATGTAAATCTCTCTTTCATATCCTGAAAGGCTGAATCATAGGAATCGGTCTAGGAGTACTTCACACCCTTCTTAGTCAGGCCTGTCAGTGGTGTTGCTAAGCATGAGAATTAATGTATAAAGAACATATAGTAACCTACCATCCATTGAAAACAATGTACCTCAAAAAACTTCTTCGGCTGCTACCAAGAAACAAATGATCTAAAATTCTCTGGGTCTACTGATACTCCAATCTCTGAGATATCATGACCCAAGAATTGAATCTGGTCCATTTAGAAGTGGCATTTAGAGATCTTATGATATAACTAATTCTCACTCAGTGTAGCCAATAAAATTCCATGTTGGATGCAATGGTTGTGTCGAGTTTGATAGTACACCAAGATATCATCCATGAAGACTACAAAAAAACGAATCAAAAAAAAAAGATGGAACACTCAATTCATCAGTTCCATGAAAACTACTAGCACATTAATGTGTTCTGATGGCATAACCATGTACTTTTATAGACTATAACTTCTCTGAAATGTTGTAATAGGTATATCGTATTGTCTCACATGAAATTGATGATAACCGGATCTCAATTAAATCTTATAGAACACTAAGTATCTTCATAGTAGAACAAAGAGATCATAAATATTCAGCAAGTGATATCTGTTTTTGATCATCAAAAAGTTCAGCTTCCGATAAGACACACAAAGTATGAGGATACTGTTCATGATCTTCTCAAAAGGGTTGTATAACCCGAAGTAGAAGTACTAGGTTGGATGAATCCCTTTACATACAACTCCCCCAACTGCTTATTGATCTCTTATAGATTTTTTGTAGCCATCATATATAGAGGAGTTGACATGATCACCGCTCTGTGCACTAGACCTATAGGAAAATATACCTATCCCTTGAGAGGTAAACTAAAAATTCATCAAGAAATAAATGTATGAAGTGATCCATTGCTGATGGAAAGTCCTTCTAAGAAGTCATTTGGACATCTAGATTCAAACTTCTAATCTAGGTTGTAATTCATACCAAACCATGATGCTTCGGTCTAGCTCTACTTTCCTAGACATATCATTCAACCATTTGTAGAAAAGTCCCACCCTCTAATGATGTGAAACTCACACCATGGTGATATTAGTCAATGAAGGCTTGGATGGAGATCAACCATTCCATTATAGTAATGCCATCAAAAATCCCATAAGAAGTGACACCCACAAATCTCAAGAGGTAACTACTTTCATTGATATAAATAGCCATCCAAATCCCCAACAGAGTGTTTAGAATTATAACATACTCATAAGTAATGATATAGAGAAAATGGATCTCCAAATTGTAAATAGATATAAAACTATGGGAAGACCCTTTATCAAAAAGTGTAGAATCTAAAACAGATGAACTAGAATCATACCTCTAACTATAGAGGGTCCCGAACCCTGCTCTTAATGGGTCTTCCCTACTGAAAATGACTAACCTATACCACGACCTTGTGATCCTGCCTGACTATGCTAAGAGGATACATTATAATATTGTGGAAAACCTATTTCCTAACTACCGTAGTCATGACAATCTCCTCATCCTGAATGTCCTCACAAACTACAGTTCCCTCACATAGGAGAAACTAGTTGTCCAGTTACTGAACATGGAGTCAAAGCTGATCCCCTCCCACCTTCTTATGAGGAGAAAATCTAAAACATTTTGAAGATGAACCATCATGCCACTGAATCGTCACTCAACTAGATATTTATGGCCCTGAGGTCTTGTGTTCCCACACATTATACACTGGTATCACCTCACTTGACTTCTAATAGGTAAATCCACACTACTTGAATCACCATGTGAAGGATCTCTATGGCTATTTTTACTATCAGTCGAAGGTGTACCAATAATTGATATTGAACTGCCCTTGCTCGATACTCCCATTCCTCTCATATTGCACTCAGTTATCAACGCCTTCTTAACTATAGCCTCTAATGAAGTCATCTTTAAAACATTCACCTGAAATCAGATGTTATACTTAAGACCATCCTCAAATCTCCTAGCCATATATTACTTATCACCACCCAAAAAAGGTGTGAAGCGATAAAGATATGTGAAATGATATGAGTAATCCATCAATGAAAGAGAACCCTACTCCAAATTCATGAACTCTCGATCTCGATTGACCCTCAATGTCTTAGGGTTGATATAATTGTATAAGGTCCATTGGAACTCTTCCCAAGCCATATCTTGATGACGTCCTTCCTTTGAGACAACATCCTAACTTCTCTTGGAAAAATCACATAACTTGTACGTCACAAGCTTCACCCTACTATGTAAAGGTGTGGCCAGTTTCTTGATGATAGAAAGCATGCCCTCTATCCATGACTTTATAGCCTACGGTCCTCTATCACCTAAAAAAGTGGGAGGATGATACTGCTGGAAATTTTGTCTAAACTCTACCATAGTCTGCGCATGATTTTTTTCTCCCTAGAGAGTCTTCATAATCCTAAAAAATACATCATAGAACTATGCATCAACACCTACAACTGGTATAACAGCATGTTCCAAAATGGGCATGATGGGAGGATCAGATGGTAGTCCATGATCCACTGTTTTGGGTGTTTGATCATCAGCCTACATCTGGCATACAACTGAAGGACATCTGAGAGACATGACTCGTCAAGTTCTAGTGCACACCTCAGTTGATGATTATCAAGAAAAAAACATAGAAGTGATAAAACAAAACAGGAGAAGGAAAAAAGTCATGTATTAAAAAACATGGTTACACGTCGTGTATAACTATCACACGACATGTTCCCTTTATGTCTTAACATGGGTGTGTACCTTTTCCAAACCTGTCGTGTAGAACCCCTACACATGGAGTGTTCCTCTCAAGACATGGTGTGTACTTGAATTATCCCTCCATCCCAAGTCCTTATACAGGGCATGGAATACCAGGTTATCTCATAGGTAACACTACACAGTGTGTCCACCCTAGACACGATGTGTACTACTTGATTTCCATCCTCCTGTTTCATTGGTCACACGATCAGATACAAAGTTGATAACTACATGACGTGCATTATCGATACCCGGTGTGTACATCCTATGTTCCTTCCACCAGTGTCATTGGTCACATTGATGGATAAACAGTACAGTAAAACACGACATGTACAATATAGACACAGAGGGTTCTACCAAAAGATTTCCCAACTCTTCTCACAATGTCAAGTCACAATGTAAAAGACTACATGGCATGAACATCAGGTACATGGTGTGTACTTTAGAGAAATTATTTCTTCTAGAATAGAAGAACACATGGCGTGTGTCTATAATATCACACGCCGTTTTCTTTGGATTTCCAGACAGTAAGCCTCTAAAACATATTTCAATCCTTTAAAAACATAAAATTTGGTCCAATGCATGACAAATTCCAACCAGTGAGATCCCATACTCCCGCGAATCAATGTTTTCCATCCTTATCCATATCATAACATGACAAAATTCGATTAACGTTCAAATGTGATCCTCCAATATTTGATCCCAATGGGCACATAACACCTCAAGGTCCGATGTTTATCATCCATCCAAAGGAAAATTACATATACCAATACCTTATCAAAATAGAAGGCATTTCTATCACTACATCTATCAAAAAAACATGCATATCTATCAAAACATCTATCCCAACAATACGAAATCGTTAATGTAACCTAAATGGCTTCACAACAATGCATGATATGTGATATCTATTAATTTCCATTATAATGAATGAGATGGAATTCCCTCATATCATTAGGTTGCAATAGAAATAGAACAGCATGATAAAAATCATAATAGCATAATACATGTGTATCACCCAAAAGTGGAATCAAATCAACTTTTATAATTGGAAAACCATAAAATAAATTGCTATATTTGAGGTAACGTGGCTTTTCCCAATACATGGGATAGATACTCTCGGGCACAACTTATTACCAATTATCTATTTCTTTGTATCCATGTCTATATGCTCCAAATAGTAAGGCAAAGTAGAAAATAAATTCCCTCTGATACAACTTTGTAACGTCCTGGTTTAGGGTGCCGCCCAAGGGTACCCCGTACCCGGTCAGTCACATGACCTCAATCACATTTCACTAAACACTAGGGGTTACTGACTAGAAGAAAGGACCAATGTCTGATAATGGGGAAACATTTCATATATTAGAAGAGTATACACACTAGATTAAAAATAGTAAATAATAGTAGAATTAGTAATACCAATAAAAGAAAAATACAGTAGAATATTGATTGTAATATTACAAAATGATCATATATATAAATGATGAATGTCACATGTTACTATGAAAACACCCAAAAATGGTCACGATGTTGGAAAACAATACTAAAACCAATGTACAATAGAAAAACATGTAAACATGAGTATCATCACAACCCTCATCATAGTCTCATTCTCTCCAAATATAACATCAATCAGGTACATAATGAAGAAGGGTTCATTCCCATATCTATAACTAAAATTCTATAAACTTTTTGGGTCTAAAAGAATAACACAAGAAGGGTGTGAGATGAATCCAAGTATAAAACCATCTAAAGATCTCAGTCGAACTGTCGGTAAATATATATAGCAAGTAATATGATGAAATGAAGTAATAAAATAAGAAGTACTAATAAGTAAAAAATGAAAATGTTTTCAATTACATTCATTTAAATTTATTAATTATTCAACTGTTGAATAATAAAATTATGGGATGTATCCTATGCTCTTTGTCCACTATGTAATAGTAACAATAGACGTCTCATAAGACTATATAAACAAGCATTTAAGACTGAGTCCATGCTTGTGATTTCGCATGGACGAAATGCCACAATTATTCAATCATTCATAATCAACCCTATGGGAATGATCTCACTATCAAAACCCTTTGGATTAACATATCACTTGTCATTTACAAATGATAACCAGGGAAACATTCAAGGTCAATACCCCTAGGTCAACATGGCATCAATGCCTTATAAATGTCCTTCGTCTAGATTTCATAGTCAATACCCCTAGTTTAACATAGTATAAATAATCATAAATGACCTCTAAGGTATCCTAAATGATCAATACCCCTGGGTCAATGACTATACCAACGATATCAAAGTCCATTGTAAATAAACATGGAAACCCCACATTTTTCCTGTTCTTAGTCTCTCACGGTCCATTGGAAGATCAACGTGTATATAATAACAATAATACACATGTAATCTATAACTAATAGATTGATAACATTCAAAAGAATAACACATAGATTTCATATATTCAAGAAACAACATCACATACAAATCATGTAATGGAAAAAAGGTACACTTCATAATCAACTTAAGACAAATGTCCAATAATAGTTAAAGTAGGGAAATGTACCCATGGGGTGTCTTGTAGACAATACCTCCAACCTTACGCATATGCAACAAATCCTTTCAGTCAATTAAACCATATTTGAAAAATGATATAGTAAATTTCCCAATCAAAAAATACTTCAAATGTGGGTATGTGACACTATTAGAATATATAATCCAATGATTGACAAAGAAAGGTACAATCCACAAACCTTGACGTCGTATGATCAATAATCTTGAATTTCATCCTTCAAATGGCCTAGAATGACATAGATCTATAAAAAGGTGAAAAATGTTCAACCTAGAAATACTCATGGGAGAGGAGGAATCAGGAAGAAAGGCTCTAGAGAAAATAATAACTCACCAGTAGGAATCCAACACACTTGATGACATCTCAATCAGAGCATGGAAAATGAACCAGGAGGAGCTCCATGTTCTTCGAAGTTCCATTGATCTCCGGTACTAACCGGGGGGAGAAGAAGTGTGATCTAGAGATTAGACGCATCCCCGATCTGATTCATCATTTAAAAAGAAAAGTACATGTTTTGTTCATTTAATGTACACACCGGGTACTATCCTCAACTTGTCCCCACATTAGGCGGTCTGTCAGGTCACCTAAACGGCTATATACTCATCCATTTCACGGCCAGTACACAGCTATATATGGAAACTTGGTATATGACTTGTACTCAAAAGCACACGGTGTATACTATGAAAATTTCTATTACTTCCTTCTTCCTCGAATACCCATGGAATCATGATCCATACCCGAAATGAAGATTTGTGTTCTTACACCATGTTTTTTTAATAGAAAACAATATTTAATATGTAAAAGTAAATGCAATACATAGCATAGGTGACCATCGATATATATTACTGTTATAACCTAGCAATTAAATTGATGATTATGAATATTAAAAAATAAATTATTAATTTTATATGGTTATAACATAAATAAAATGGGTATCATTTTATTCAAAATAAAATAAGAACCATGAACAAATGTTTTCTAAAATATTGTATTTTTCTAAATGATGGGTTAATAAATATTTTCACACAAAATATAAAATTAATTTTTAAAACATTACTGAAATTTATATTATAATATATACTTCAATTTTTAAATCATAATATCAAAATTATCGTTTTTTTAATTATCCTTATATTTATGAAATGTATTTTTAATTAATTAATATTGAAAATACATAATTTTACCTAAAAATTACATTTTTATTTCAATAACTAAGAATGTTAAATTATATTTTTAATTGGTTTTAGTGAAATATTATATAAATTTTATATCATTTATCCCAATGTTTTTTATTTAATCATCCTGATTTTCAAATTTAAATTAAAAATATTATAAAATTTTGAACATTTTCACATTACAAACCAGCTCTCTCATTGCGCCTTTGAGATTAATATCAAATTAAAATTTTTCAATTATTAATATTTAATATGGAAAAAAGGTTTCCATATTTTATACCACCATAATTAAAATTTATATTAATTATTAATTAATTATTCAAAAAAATGGATACAGAAAATAGTAAATAATTTATTTAACATGATAAGGATAATAATTGATTTACATAAGTTTAAACAAACATTATCAGAGTGTAAATGACATTAAATATTAAATTAATAAATTTTTTGGGATATATTTCTATCATTTCAATTATATTATTTAAAATTTGGAAAATTATTTCCAATTCCCTTTCTGTATTAGCTATATAAAAAGTTGAGTAAAGAAAAATACAATAAAATAACCTTCTATGCCTTTAATAGATATAATGCATTTGGGTGGGGACATAAAAAACATATGTTTTTTTTATGTTATTTGGAATATAGATGATTATTTTTTAACAAAATAGTTTTTCAATCTTTTTTAGAGGTAATTTATTCACATCAACCACTAAATAAACGCAAACATCATAATTATTTAGTTAATAATTAAATAATAAAAATGACATAGAAATACTGAAATATAATTAAATTGAATAAATTAGTATGTCCAATTAATTTTTTTGATTAATATATCATGTTACATTAGTTTGAAATAAATATAGTATAATTACATAATTTACATGATATATTTTAAATATAAATTAAATTCTTAATTTATACATTCGAATTAATGTCATTTTATAATAAATGATATTTTATTAGATGATTTTAAACACCAAAAAGACCATATTATTTCATGTGATTTTTTAATTTTAAAAAATATATAATATTCTTGGTTCTTAGATTAATTGTTATTATATAGTGAATATATTGACTCTAAAATAGTAAAAATGCGGTTAGCATTGTTAAGGTTAAAATGACGTTCTTGTGTGTTACATGAGATTATGTTAAAATTATATCACAACACACATTGAATTTTTATTTTATAAACTGTGTTTCATATTTTGGACTTAATTTTATAATAAGTAAATTTCTTTACTCTTGAAAGATAAATTTATTATGTTAGATAACTTGTCACCACGATGAAAAACCAAAATTGTAAAAATAAGGATACATATAAGTTAATGAAAAAAATGTTTATGAAATTTGTTTAATTATGTGGATGATGTTGTTATAGATTATATAATACCTCCATATATTTAATTATCATATTTGGATTCATGTGAGGTAACAATAACCTCCAAATAGTTAATACTTTTGGGTTTTTACAAAAAATGTCACTCCTCCTCAACTATAAACGGGCACTCACAACCCCCACGTCTTCATCCACATAAATTCATTTGTATTATAAAATTATTCCAAAAAAGAGAGCCAAATAATCTCAAAAAATCTGAGAAGTTATTTATTTTTTATAAATCAATCTTAATAATGATTTCGTGAAATCTTAAGGCGGATACCCAAAGAAGAGGTATATTTTTCAACATGCGTCTTTATTTTATTTCTATATCCAACTCCTTTAATTTTTTTTAAATGATAATATAATGTAATAAGATTATTAAATTTAATTGGGATTTATTAAAATAATTTCATGACCTAAAACCACCTTCACTACCATTAAATGGGTTATGAAAACATCATTCGTGTGTACGGTGGACTACCGCCTCACAACTGATGTTGTTCGTTTTTCCATTACCACCTATCATTATTTGGTATGATGATGGATATAAAGTGTATATATATGTATATTTTATTTATAATATACATATACCTACAATGACATTATATCAAATATTTTTTTAAATTTCAATAACATTTGGGATATGAAAACATTACTCATGTGTACGGTAGACCGCCTCCTGAAGAAGTGATGTGATTCGTTTTTCAATAATGTGTTACATAGGAGGTAAATTTTTTAAAGATAATGATTATATGTGATATAAATAAAATAAATATTATATTAATTATATATTTATAATTATTTAAATATATTATATCATTTTATTTCTTACCTTTTCAGTTGTTCAAAATGTGATAATGTCATTCGTGTTTGTATGGACTAACGCCTTCATTAATAGAGGTGACTCACTTTTCTTCACCAAAAAAAATAATTAAATATATATAAGTATTAATGATTAAAAAATATGTAATTTGTGATAAAATTATAATTGTTTAAAGATATAATACCACATACCTTCATTCAATAGTGATCATTTAAAAACGTAAATGTTACACATTTGTATATAAGACCTATCCTGTAAGTGATTGCAATGTTGGATTATTTTTTTATAAAAATATATTATGGTTACATTGAAATGTATAAATAATTTTTAAATACAATAATTTTTTTTATTATTATATTATGTATAGAACAATATAATTTCCATATAAGATCGAACATGCATAACAAATCATGAAAGATAAAATAAGGAAATTAACACCCTAAACCACAATAATAATGAAATATTATCAATGAATGGTTGGTAATAAGTTATAATAGGATCGTATATGATATTGATAATATTAATATGGCCATAAAATTTGTTAATAACATGTCTAAAACCAAAATACATGATGTTAAATCATGATCAACCAATTGGAAGTAGGAGGTAAGTGTTTTCTCATCTAACATTCATTTTTGTGAGATATATAAAATATTGTCCACTTATTTTAATATTTGGTGTATATAATTCATATTATTAATTATTATTATTTTTATAAAAAAATTTGGATTTAAATATCCACATTAGGATCTCACATTCATGGGTTTTGTGGTTTCAATGTTACCAAAGATGTAAGGGAATTTTGACTCAATTCAGAATATTATATATATATGTTTTTTATATATTAGTCTTTTTTATGAGTTTTATAAACATATCTATTGAAATTTTATACCATGAATATAATTTTTATCAATATATTCTATGTTTTATTTAATATTTTTATCTCATCAGTCTTAAGATTAAATGTTACTAAAGTGGTAAGAGTTTTATGATACAATCTCATAATTTTTTAGTATTGTGTGTGATTAAGTATCAAATGTTGTAATATTATGATACACCTCTCAATTATTCAAATGAATTTTATTTTCCTTTGGTTATTAATTCTATTTTAGTGTAATTTTACTAATTTACCACTCATTTATCATAATATAATTATTGTATTTTTTTAAATATCTAACTTCATTTGACCCTTATGTTGGAAGTATTTTTCCTACTGAAACAATGTTTTCTCAAAATTTATAAAAATTTAATATAATTTTTTCGATGTATTTATTAATAATATTTATATTAATGTTTTACTATATAAAAAAATTAATAAAATTAATATCCATGTAATTTTCTACAACAATACCTATGTGGCTATCACCAAATATATGAATGAAATCTATGTTTTAATATGTATAGAATTAAATTAATTTTCCCCAATACTAAAAATTATTTTCATTAAAACATACATTATAACTTATCTAGTTTATTTTAGTATAAATCTATTTAAAAAATATTTGATAAAAAAATTAAATATAGAAATCGTACTTTCCTAGAGATATGATTTAAATTATTTTTAATGACTCCATATGTTTGTAATGTTAATTTCAAATAAAAATATTTTTAAAATATTTTCTTGAATTTATATTTTTTAAAAATTACTTTCAATTTAAAAATTTAATTTTTTATAAACAAATAAGGATATATTAATGGTATTTTCACTCATTAATTTCAAATAAATTTTTATGCCAATTCTCAATTTGGGTTTTTTTTAAATGAAAACACCCTTATGCATTATCTGGATGGATTAAGGGTGTTTGAATATATTGACATGAAACCCTTTATTTTCACTTTTCTAGTTATTTTATAAAAGAATAAATATTTATTCTATGAGTTTTATGATGATATATATATATATATATATATATATATATATATTATTCATGTTATGGTTCATGGACATTATATATGATGGTGCCTCTAGATAGCGATGGGTGACCCCATTGTATCTTATATGATGGGTGAAACTAGATATCAATACAAGTAATTGGGTAATGATAATGTTCTCCATAGAATTATATTGGAAGTCATCAATATGGTAATTATAATTTTGAGGGTTTCGTAGGGGTTTTTTATGTGTTATATTATGATGAAGCTCTAATATACTAACATGTTTTTCTATAATATCCATGAGATAGTAATTATTCATTTGATAATAATTGATATGACAAGCATCATGATGATTTTTTCTTATTACATATTCCATTATTAAATCATTATGACATGTTTCACAATTGATGAATCAGGTCTTGATGAGTATGAGTTCTTTTAGCATTCTCTCGTGTACTCTGATTTTGGCATCACACCCTTTTTTAGTCCATATACTTGTTGATTAAATTTAGTTATTAATGCTTAAGTTTTCTCTTACTGAGAATTTAATCTCATCTTTCTATTGTTTCCTCTTTTATAGGTTATAAAAAGTGAGGCTGAATGAATTATTTCTCGAAGGGATATTATATGGATGATGCTAACTAAATGTGAAATAAGAAAAGATATGTTCTGTGGGAGAAATTCTCAATTGATTACCTATGTATTTTCATGTATGGATTTATTATAATTAAATAAATATATTAACGTAAAAGGTCCTTGATAATATATTTGATTAAATTTTCTATTTTATGTTGTATGGTTTTGATGAAATAATAATTGTATCAAATTTATCGACATAGAATATGAAGTGTAATTTTTATATTTTCATCACCATATTTGGGATTTCAGGTTCACAGTTGTTATACATTTCAATAGAAATATCCCTATGCCCTCGTAATAGATTAATGACATTATAAACAAGGTTCATAGTATTATTAATTCTTGAAATATCTTTATTGTATCCCACTACTAACTTCACCTTTTGTAATATTCACAATCATACCACACTTAAAACTATTATTCATAAACATTGGAAATGGAACATAGAAAATAGTGATCTCAAATGATCAGTAAGTGTAAGAAAAGGAGATAAGTATTAATAACATGAACATAAGGGAATCAGAATATTATAATAATAATTAAAAACCATAACATTCATAACAAAGATCATAATATTGAGTCACGTCATTAATATTAATTGGTCTTAATACATGAATCATAAATAAATGAAAGAATATAATCTTTTGGAGAATAAAATTGGCAGAAATTATAAATTTTTTTCTACACATAAGCATATAAAATAATTTCAATAGTAATAAAGGATAATTTCCATGTCTATAATAGTAGAATGGGTTCACTCCTGAATCAATTATAGTAGTCATGTTTCACATAAAAGACCACCATTGAATAAAATTCAATAACTTAATAGATTTCACCACCCATTAAATTCCTATATATCCCATGAGATATAATTAATTACCGAATTCTTTAGAGACAGAGATATTGGTCCCAATCATCACATAATTAAAATAATAAATATCTATGCAATGTGTTTATAATAAATTCATCATATCATGAACAATGAAATGATATTCTTTTTGTAAAAATTTCACCACTTGATAACCTATATAAAAGTGAATGTTTTTATAATAATATCATCATTTCATCATTTCATAACCTATGGATGAAGAAGTTGGGTTCATAAGAATTTGATTATGGTAAAGACTATGGAATAGAAATAGGATTTACAAACATTTATCATCATAAAGATAAACTATTCCAAGAAATAATGAGAATTTTACCCATGGATCATATCCCTAGTAATGAATTTGTAACATCATCTAGATGACATCACAGATTGAGAATGATTTTGAAAACAAGCATGAAAATATTTGCGAAGAATATAACATTTATTTGAAAATTAAATTTTATTTTAAATAAATAATAACATATTTTGGATGTTATATGATTTTGAAATAAAATATAATAAATATAAAGGAATCATTACAAATAAATTAAAACATTTTTTTGGGAAAATACACATCCCACTTAGAATAATGGTTTTTAAAACGTAAAAAACACAAATCATTTTTCCATTTAAAAGATTTATTTAAAATTATAATACTAAAAAAATAATATTAGAAAAATAACCATTCAAAATAAATTTTCACAACAAGCACAAGAATATTGAAATAATTAAGTGGTCATGATAGTGATAAATAGTATTCATGTCAAGCGTGTTAAAAAAAATTTCCTCTCATATTTTTGGTTTAATTAAAACAACCATTACAATATAAACAACATGAAGATTCAATGAAAATATTTTTTTTAAATAGAACATGGGAAAAAAATTAATTAATAAATAATTTTGAAAATGTGTAAAATATTATATGAAATTGTTTTTAGAAAACATGGTTTTTGAAGAAAAAAGGGTTTCGATCAAATAGAGAAATAAATACAGTTTTTCATTAAAATAATTCATGAAATACTAAGTACATAAAGAGGGTAAAATGATATGAAAACATGTATGATCTATAAATAACCCTTAGAGAAACAAATTCGTGATATTATTGAAATATGGATCATAATATTACATTATTAGTACCATAATCATAAACAATCCCAATAAACATAAAGATTGTATCATTAAACTGTTACCACTTTGGTAACATTGAATCATAATACCCAATAAATAATAAAGTTAAATACAAGTTATTAAATCATAATATGAAGTATATTTATTATATAACGGGTCAAAGTTGATGAATAGACACCACATAAAAGAAACAAGTAGGGAATTTTCATATGTATCCCAAAAATATAAGAGAGATAATAATTTCATTACCATAAATAATGACATATATAATAGACATTAAAAACACATTTATAGTAAATATATATTTATTATATATATTATATATATATAATTTATTTATATAATAAAACTTTTAGTTACTTATGTTCTTTTATTAGTCGTTAATTAACAATTCCATGATAAATTCACATTTCAGGTCATAACTGCTTTGTTTATTCATCTATTCGATGAATGGTTATTTTAAATTATATTATATTGATTATGGATCCATAATATCTAGAATATTAATAATTAAATAATTATAATCTTCATATTTCAACTATAATTTTAATATAAATTCTAAAAAATGGGTTTTATTTATGATGTATTATATTGATGGAGACGGTATGTCATACACACATATGATAAATGTTTTCATTTTTTAATGAACATTATGTAATAGTGTAAAGTAATATTATATCCTTAAATAATATTAATAAGATAATAAATACTATAATCTTATTAAAAATATATCCATATATAACATCCATGTGGTGTTGTGATAAAAAAGAATCACAACGATTCTTGTATGTGATAGTCCAAAGGTACATGAATTTTGTTATCATCATTATGTGAGTAAAAAGGTAAGAAATGAAATTATACATCTTCAATTAGTAATTATAAACATGTCATGTATATCATAATTATATTATGTATGTAAGATAAATTTATCCCTATTATATTAAATATAATGTGTTAGGGAAAATGTTATTCACATCGCTTCATAAGGGGGTAGTCCTCAAAATACACAAGTGATGTTATCATATCCACCATGGATTGGAAAGTAAAAAAGGTATATATGATATTATTACACTATTTATATAGTAATTTTATTAATATCACAAATATACATTAGATCCATCATCATACCTATCCATGAGAGGAGGTAATGGAAAAATGAATGACATCATTTCCCAACAGTGCCATATGCCTTACACATGAATGTGGATTTTATAAACCATTTAATTGATGTGTAGAGAGATTTAGGTAATTATATTAACATTTAATTATATTATTATATGTAAGGTATTTTTTTTATTATGTCATCAAATTTTAATAATAAATTAAGGAGGTGGGTGATAAAATAAAATAAAAAATCATGTTGGAGAACGTTAAATCTTCTTTGGGTACTCTCCTTTTATTTCTACCAAAATGATTCCTAGGACGTATTTATAAAAAATAACAAATCTTATTTTATTGGAATGAATTTTTGAAATTATTTTGGTAGTTTTTGGATGATCTTAATGGATTTAAAGGTTTGAAGAAGATAGGAGTGGGGGTGGCCTTTTATAAGTGAAGTGAGACAGACATTTGTTATTTATTTAAATGAAAAAGGTGAAACCACTTTTTTCCCATTCAATATATATCAATAATGGATTTTACTCTAAAATTAGGGATTATATGATCAAATTATTTCATAATATTGATTTCAGTAAAGATTTAAGGTCATATTAATGCATATCTTTTTAGTTTATTATCTGGAAACTCCATTTTTACAGTAACCAGGATAATTAATTTTTCCATTTATTTTTATTTTTTTAAAAAAAATTATGTTGATCTTATTATACAATATAAATTATTATTATTCACAATGGGGACCACATTTTTCCAAATTAATACAAATAAGTATAAAATATCAATTTAAAATTAATCATCCAAATATGATGAGAAATATTGTTTTCAAAGTGAAAATGTTCAACAAAATAAAAATATTTTATAATGAATTTCAATATAAATTGATTCCAATGAAATAAATTATATTAATAAAACCAAATTAAAATAAAATTTATCTTTACAAATAATTTATTTTAAATGGATGTTTTCAATTAATATTAAACATTTTTTAGTATTCATAATTAGAATTATATTTAAAAAATCAATATAATATAATTTAAAAATTATGATTGAAATATTATGTTTTATTTTTTGAAATTAATTTTTTGAAAGTTTAGAGAATTTAAATTAAAAAAATACAAGAAAACACAATGACATAATGGATTTTCGTGAACTGTAATTTTTTAAAGCACAAGATGATTTCATATTAAATGTATGTCTAATTATAATCATTTAATGAATAATTATTAAAATTGTTTATATGTAATATATAAATTTCATTTTAATCATTCCTCATTATGGATTATATTAATTAATTAAAATGGAGAAACATTACACACATTAAAATTTGTTTAAAAAATACCTCATTTTTTAATCCAAAAGGTATGCTTAAATAGAAATATAATATAATGATGTATCAGAAATAATTAGGTCGAATAAATATAAATAAAGTATAATTATTTTACATTTAATATTAACTGGTCGTTTAAAGTAATTAATTTATTAAAAATAAATTATTGTTTTATAAAAACTCATATTTTAACTATTCACTTAGAAGTTAATGTTTAATTATAAATTTCCATAATATCACCATATATTAGTTTCAATAAGATGATTCCAAAAAAAATTATTTAATTGTATCAATTAAATTTCCAAAAATTTCTATAAATTAATCATAATATTTTCCGATTAAAATAAATAATTTTTTTACGAAAGCATAATTTTGATGAATATAATTAAATTACTAAAAATTGACTGATTATTTACCCATCATTTATAAGTATATTTACATTGAGTTGGTAATTTATTTTCATATTTCATAAAGTAGTTAATATGATTCATAAACTATTATGTAACAATTATGGCCTGATGTTAATATTTAAATTAATATTATTTCATATTTTGATGAAGCTCGGTGTGGCATGACTTATTTGTTATCAAAGAAACTCATTATTTCATGTAACTGATGATAAAATCGATGTTGTGTATAATGAAAGATATAAAATATTAATTTTTAAAAAACTATATATTTCATAAAATCTCATCATGTTACAAAGATTATACATCATATTATACTGGGTGCATATGGTTCATAAGACTCTGTTTCTTTTAAGTAACAACCACCATGCCCACTAGATCTTCGAGCATAGAATGGTACACCTATTGTTCATGGTGGTAATATTAGATCATAACTTTGTGAACCTCGTGTAGTTCTCCAAACTCATTTTCCATATCCACCTCAAAAAATATCTCTTTGGTTGCATTGATTCTTCTACCTTAGCATCTCATCCACTATCTATCTATCTAATGTGGGATGAGTGGTTGGGTAGCCCATTGTGATATTAACCAAACATTAACATAAGAATCATCTAATTTATCCTAGATTAATCATTCCTCTATAAGATCCATACAATTCATATCTCTCTGTCTAATCCTAATTATCTGGTCCCATGTTTTTTATGATCCACTAGCATGTCATCTGCTAGCCATAGATGGTGACCCTCTTCAATGATGGATATTTATTTAATATTTTACTAGACTACATTCACCTAAAATGTTTTCCACATATTGGTATAATTCTATCACCATGACATAAGTAGGTATATATAGGGTATTACTCCTTCATTTAATATATTGTTAAATCCCACATTTAAAATAATGCATATTAAAGTTTCAATCATGAACCTTGCCAAGAAAACATCATGTTATATTAGTAAACCAAATCACATATTCAATGATTAATGAAATTACATGTTGTGTCTAAAGATTATCCATGATATGCATTAAGCATTGAGTCACCAAGAAATAATCCTCTCGTAATATATTCTCTAAATTATTCTAATGATGATTTTTCTCATCCTACAATGATGTCGCCATACTCCTATAATGTCCTTCAAGTAAATGTAGAGGATTAGTTTTAATAACCACCATTGAGTCTTATGGGATCATAAAATCATAGATTACCAGAACCATCACATGTAGCATGTCCATAGAGTCATATAGGTCCAGTTCAACTACGAACCTGCATAGCCTACACCTTTGGAACACGTGAAGTAATAATAGCTTAAATGTTTTAAAATAATATATTTCTAGAATAATGTATTTTTATCAATATATCACAATGTTTGATTATACCACAATTTGAGGTTTTATTGTTACATTATGGGAGGATTTATCTATCAATATCCATTCAGAGAAAACAACTCCAGAATTGGATCATAAATTGAGGTCATATCGCTAAACAAACGTCAATATGATCCTATCAGAAAATCTTATATAACTATTTATATGGTGGAATTCATTGATAGAAATAATGTTACATGGTAAACATATCTGATCTGGGAGTCGGAGTTAGGAATGAAATTAAAAACACAACTCATTTCTCTATGATTCATGTACCACTATTTTATCAGCAATCAGTGTCTCAGTATACCAAGGTAAAAATTATGTTATCATATTATTGTGAATAGATAAATTTTTTACTGCATATTAATGGGATTCCATGTCTAATTACCCAAAAATAAAAACTTCAATAATGTTTCTCAAAATCCCAATCAAATCCTACAAACTATCATATCTCAAAACTATTTCATAGGACAATAAGTGGATTTAATACCACTCTTACATGATCACGTTAATTGGGCCTTATTTGGTAGGTGGTAAAAAAATTGTTCTACACTAATCCCACCTATAATAGAAATGTTTTTGGTGACTATGAACAAGAATCTATATCACATAGAAGGGAGACCTCCACCTGGAATACCTTTACAAAACATGCATAAATCCCTATACAATGTCGTTTAATATGGAAAGGTAAAAAACTAGACTGAATAACTAGTGCATAGAATCTAACATAAAAAATTTAATAATTATTGTATATAACCAAATTAAATGTTGAAAAACATTCGCAAAAACTATAAATTATGCTTAACCTACCAATTAAAATACTATTATCCTGTCACCAAAACTCAATAACCAAACCATTCTCTTGTTTCATTTGACAAAAATCGCCACTAAGAACCTCCCACTACAGGTTCACCTAGACCTCTGTTGGACATCCTATAATCTGTATATGAAATGAAATGTGTTGGAAGGTCCCATATATGGGTTATTCAATAAAAACCTAACATGAATCCCTGAAATCACATAGAAGTACGAAATTAACATGAGTTTGTTTAAATCCATAAACCATAGTGTAAGTGTAAGAGTAAAACTATGACATACTTATTTAATATACTCAACACATAAGTTTTATTTTCAGTCATCATAATATAAAAAAAATACTGTAAATAAGTTTTAAGATATTTGGGTCATCTAATCCCTAAATCCATGTAACCTCTTTATAATAATAAAGGAGGATCAGGAACCTCCAGTTTTATAGGAAAATACCAAACCTAGTGGAGGATCCCACACCATGTATGATATCAAAATATTATGGTGACACTGTAACACCCGAGACTTTTATGTTATATAAATCATCAAAGGAATCTTTTTCTACACAACACTTGCTTGGCTTGCTTTACACGCAATCGCGACCTTCCTCGATAGCTTGCGTCGTACGCAATACCGAGTTTCACTAAACAACAATATGCTATTAAAACTAGCCGTTACGAATAGTAATAACCACTTTTTGAAATTTTATAAATTTTATTTTTCAAAATGGACTTCATTTTTGGACTCAGAATATCGAAATTAGCCTAGGGTGAAATTTTGGTATTTTTCTGAAAACTTTCAATTTTTGATGAATAGTGAAACCACTAAGTGGTGGGTTAAAAACTGAATTTTGCATAAAACTTAATTTTACCGCTTCTGTGAATGGAATTTCAAAAATCCAAGAGACACGGTTAATATCAAGGACTAAAATGTGGTTCAATGAGATGAAAATAATTTTTTGGTGAATAGTAACTTTTTACTATTTTTACCGCGGTTAATAGTAAATAGGGTAACTAAGGGTAAATATGATATTAATATTACCCTAACACATGTCCTAATTCTATTGGACAAGTGTAATTCGACCAAAAACAAACATAGGAATAATATATGACCATTTAGGCCCACTTGGATTAGATTAGGACATTTATTATTAATTTATTTAAAGAAGGGTTAAAATAGTTAAAATCAATGTTAAATAAGTAAATCATTTTTAATATAGGGTTATACATAAGATAAATTCGATTGTAAATATTCATTAGAAAGCTAAAACGATTTCCTACATGATGGTATTTTATTTGTAATTTTTAGACATCAAATAATTTAATTTATTTATGACACAAAGATGATGCAGTAATTATCTTATTAATGAAATATTGAAAAAATTGATAATATAAATACCAAAATAAATGTAATTTGAGACTTTTTATGAATTCCACTAATTTTCTAGGTTACTATGATATATTAGTATTGATTTAATCAACTTGGTTCGAACATATAATTCTATTATGACTTTGACAAAAATCATATATCAAATAGTGTCAAAATTGACACAAAATAGTTTTTAAATCAAATATTATATTATTAATTGTTATTTTATTCCTAAAAATCTAAGGTTCGGCCAAATGACTTTGATAAGGATATATATATTAATAATAAACAATTTGGGGCTCGTTTGGCATGTTATAGTAAGTGTATTAACCATATAGTGAAAGAAAGCAAAAAGATATGGTAAAAGTTAAATTATTTAACTTAGAGTTAAATTTAATTGATAAGGTTAAAATAATATCCTAAACTTGTCTAAATTCTATTGGTTGATAGTATTTCGACCCATCCCCACTTTAACTTCGAAATAAGACCCTTTGGAACCATTATAAACCGATTTTGACTTTAATATAAAATAATATTTTGAGATATTCCTAAGGTGACCCTCTCCTCCCTTATAAAAGGGCACCTCCTCCCCCTCCTCCTCACACCAATTTGAGCACTCAAGCTCGGCCAACCCCTGCCATTTTCCCTTCTCCACTTCCCTAGAATAATCCTAGAGGTCCTGGTCTTCTCCAAAGACCAATCTTAGTTCCTTAAGTGGAGGATTCAAAAAGGCGTTCCAAAGAAGAGGTAATATCCATTACCGATCTTTTCAATTTCTTTCTTCTTCAACTTCTTCTTCTTTAGTTGTTTCATGATAAAGTAATAACATCAGTATTACTTACATACTGATATGTTATTATAAATATGAAACAAACCTAATTCACCTTCTATCCATCCTACGGAAAAATGAAATCACCGCGCGTGCGTACGTACGGAATACCGTCTCCACGCCGTGGTGTAATCTATTTTCCACCATAACCTTACAAGGATGGGTATAATGGTGTAATAAGTAACTATATATGATTATTATTAATTAATATTGATACTGAAATAATATATATATATACTCCAATACAATTCCACGATCATAGGAACGATATCATCACTCGTGCGTACGTACGGAATACCGTCTCCACGATGTGATGCGACTCGTTCTACATGATCTTCATTTCATAATGATTGTATAAATGAATTGAATGAATGAATATGGTATATACTACACTAATACCATTCTGGAAATTAATTATCTATAACCTAAAGATAAGAATAAGAATTTATTCAACAAAACACGCATAAGATCAAAAAGTTATAAAGACCCGAGTAACAAGTAACAATGAAATATTACTAACAAGAAGCTAATAATATGACCATATATGATCTCATATCAATATGTATGATTCTGGAATAAGTCAATAACATTATTTAAACCATTATACAGGAGCTTCGGACACGTACAAAGCTAATCGGACCTAAGGTAAGGGAAATATCACAATCTCATTTTTATCCGAGATTGTTTATTCGTAAGTATTTACTGGGGTGTATTTTATCATCCACATCCATGTTCCCTCAATATGTAATATTTTTTCCATCCACTTGAAATAGTTTAAATCGAATTTTACCCTTAGGTGAGTTTTTAGTAAAGAATATGAAAGGAATCTTTTGTCGTTTTTCCGTACGAGGTACTTTTTGACTTTTCCGACAAAAGTACGAAGAATGTTTTTTTTAACTTATACGGCATGAATGGATTTTTAAAACATTACTTCAAAGAAGCTTCCTTTACAAGTTTTCAAGTTTATTTTTAATCAACTTCTTTTATTTTAAAGTTGTATGACATGTTATGAAAGGAAAAATGTTTTTGAAGAAGAAAGGATATTTTCCTCAAGAATTCAATTCAAGTGTTTTATCAAAATTATTTTCCATCTAAGATAATAAAGGGTTCTGTTTCTATCCATATTTTTACATTGGTTTGACTATGTTGTGATGGAATTATGTTTATGAATTCCTTTATCATATAGGAATTGATTTATGATGTCATGATGTTTCAAGAATCCCATTTTTGTTATATGTGTTATGCGATGATGTATGTTTTATGATTATGTGGCACACATAAGAAAGGATTCATTATAAGATGGGTGGGACCTATATCTCCCTCCAATGCATTGGGTAATGATTTTATATCTCATGAGATAGACATGGCTGGAACGGAAGGTTATTTCGGTTCAGTGATACAGGACTGAAACGAGGAGTGAACTCGGTTCAGAAAGGGACTTTGTCCACTAAGATAGTCTTGGCGATGAGTCATGACTAACAAGAAATGATTTTCCATGATTATGTGTGCATGCCACAAAGATTCAAGTTTTATGTTATGATTATGGGGATCTCATTTTCACTTCTATGATTTATTCCATGTTAAGATATTATGATCTCTTTTGCAGGTTTTGATTTTCATAAAGATATGATATGATTTTTATTTCCTTTATTTGCCCTTGCTGAGCATTTGAGCTCACCCTTTTATGTTTTCTTTTCCCCAGGTCAGGAAGATGGATATTAAGTAGAATATGCTAAAAGGGACCCTAGATATGATGAAATAAATGGGAGACACTGTAGAAGATTTATGAACCAGTTGTTTATGTTTCCCCAGTTTCTAAAGACACTATACCTATACGGTCCTTTGTGGTTTTGTCATATGTTGTAATAAGAGTGCTTCAATTTTGAAGTATTAACAATGTATGTAAAGTGTGGGTCGTTATAGTTGGTATCAGAGGAAAGGTATAGTCAACCTTTGGAAACTAGGATGTGAAAGCCTTAGTAAGAACCCTAAGGATACGTCTAAGAATAGAACACAATCTTAGAAATGGCCATGAATAACCTAGGATAAGACCATAAGCATGAAAATTTTATTCTTGAATTATGTGGTTTCCTATTATAATTAGTGTTGCTCACACTATTCTTCTTGGTTTTAGTCAATGGCTGGAACCCGAAGGAACCGTGTTAATGCGGAATGCGATGGGCAATGCAATGATTGTCCCCCTGAGCAACCAAACGATATGGGAGCTGGAATGCAAAATCTTGTAGCCATGCTCACACAACTTTCTCAAGCTATGAATCATGCAGGATTTCCAAACGAACAAAGAAGGGAGCAACATTCTGTTGAATCCTTCATGAGGCAGCGTCCACCATCTTTCAGCGGGTCTACTGATCCATTAGTTGCTGAACAATGGATTAGTACTACTGAAAAGATATTTTCAGTTCTTCAATGTTCTGAGCATGATAAAGTCATCCTAGCAGTGTATCGTTTGGAAGGAGATGCGGATCAATGGTGGAATCTTGTTAAGAATACGAGGCAAAGGGATGAAATTGAGTCTATGGAATGGGACGAGTTCAAGAAGTTATTTTTCAATAAGTACTTCCCTCGTATTCTCCGAACAAAGATGGAGAAAGAGTTCCTTGAACTGAAGCAAAGGGATGATGAATCTATTAGTACCTATGAAGCAAATTTTACAAGACTTGCAAGGTACGCTTCTGGTATTATTATCCAACCTAAGAGTAAGATCGATCGATTCTTTAGTGGCTTAAAACCAAGTCTTCGAAGGGCGTTAGCCATAAGGGACTTCAATAGCTACGAGGAAATCGTTCGATGTGCTCTCAAAGTCGAGATGGAGATTGGAGTAACCCATCAGTCACATGGGTTTGATAAGAAGAGGAAGATGGAATTCAAAGAAAAATCTAAAGAGCACACGGAAAAGAAGATGAACTTTCCCTTATGCTCAAATTGTGGAAAGAAACATGGAGGGAGTTGTCTTAAAGGGACAAGTAAATGTATTAAATGTGGAAAGGAAGGTCATCGGGCATTTGAATGCCGTGATAATGGGAAGAAGATGTCTAATGATGCAAACAAAGGAAGGGATACACAGAATGAACCTGCTACACTTCAATGTTTCAAGTGCAAGGAGATGGGGCATTATGCCAATCAATGCCCAAATCCAAGGGTTGATGATGATGGTCGACGTCAACAAACTCTTAAGGCTAAAGACAAAGGAAAGTCACATGCAATTTCTATCAGCAATGGGGAGTACGATAACGATGTGGTGAAAGGTACACTTACCATCCATTCTAAAGTAGCAAATGTTTTATTTGATTCTGGATCCACCCACTCTTTTATTTCTGAAGACTTTTCTAAGGGTATCACCGTATTACCTCAACAATTAGATGTTGAGTTAGCTGTGACAACACCTAATGGCACATCAATCGCATCAAAAGTTTATAATTCTTCTCCGATCGAAGTTTGTGGGAAATTGCTTCCTGCAAATCTTGTGATCCTTCCTTTAGTGTAATTTGATGTGATTCTTGGCATGGATTGGCTTTCTCTACATGGAGCTCATATCAATTGCCAAATAAGGGAAGTCACATTTCATATTCCAGATCAATCTACGATCGTCTATCAATGCAAGGATGAACATAACCTTCCAGTGGAAATTTCTTCCATCTTATGGGTATTGATTCCACTAAATGAAGGTTATTTATCTCAAATAGTTGGTGAGAAACTCACGATTAAGAATATGCCCATTGTACGGGAGTTTGATGATGTCTTTCCGGAGGAATTGCCGGGTCTTCCACCAAATCGTGAAGTTGAGTTTTCAATAGAACTCGTACCGGGTGCTTTGCCTATTTCAAAGACACCTTATAGAATGGCCCCAATTGAGTTGCAGGAATTGAAGAAGCAACTCCAAGAGAATCTTGATAAGGGATTCATACGCCCTAGTGCGTCACCTTGGGGAGCACCTGTTCTATTTGTTAAGAAGAAAGATGGATCAATGAGACTCTGCATTGGTTATCGAGAACTTAACAAGATCACTATCAAGAACAAATATCCTCTCCCACGCATTGATGACTTATTTGACCAACTACGCGGAGCTCAATACTTTTCCAAGATTGATCTTCGTTCAGGGTATCATCAATTAAGGGTCAAAAGGGAGGATATACCAAAGACGGCTTTCCGTACAAGGTATGGACACTATGAATTTATAGTGATGCCATTTGGTCTTACTAATGCCCCTGCTATCTTCATGGATCTAATGAATAGAGTCTTTAGAGACTATCTTGATCAATTTGTGGTAGTCTTTATAGACGATATTCTTGTCTATTCAAAGAGCAAGGAAGAGCATGAAGATAACTTGAGAATTATATTGAAGACCCTGAGAAAAGAGAAGCTTTATGCCAAATTTACCAAGTGTGAATTTTGGCTTCAAAAAGTTGCATTTTTGGGTCATATAATCTCAAAAGAGGGGATATCTGTGGATCCAGCAAAAACAGAGGTTATCGAAAGATGGTCGAGACCAACCACAGTAACTGAGATCCAAAGTTTTCTTGGTTTGGCTGGATATTATCGACGTTTTGTAAAAGATTTTTCACGATTATCTAATCCACTCACCAAGTTGACTCGGAAAGGAGTTAAGTTTGTCTGGACAGAGGAATGTGAAGAGAATTTCAAGGAGTTGAAAAGAAGGTTATCCAGTGCACCTGTGCTCACACTGCCTTGTAGTGGAGAAAGGTTTGTGATCTACAGTGATGCATCCAAGAAGGGATTGGGGTGTGTTCTTATGCAAAATGATATGGTGATAGCTTATGCCTCACGACAGTTGAAAATCCATGAGCAAAATTACCCAACACATGATTTGGAGTTGGCTGCGGTAATCTTTGCATTAAAGATTTGGAGGCATTACCTTTATGGTGAAAGGTGTGATATTTATACTGATCATAAAAGTTTAAAGTATATTTTCACACAAAAGGAGTTGAATATGCGTCAAAGAAGATGGTTGGAGCTGATTAAGGATTATGACTGCTCAATCCATTACCACCCTGGGAAAGCAAACAAGGTGGCAGATGCATTAAGTCGACAAGACCATGCTAGTTTATCCATGATGAGGATCACAAAAGATCCAATATTTATGGATTTACAAAGGATGGATCTTGGAATTATAATGGAAGGGGAAAAATCTTATCTTTCTCAAATGAATGTTCAACCATCTATACATGTGAAGATTAAAGAGGCACAGAAAGAAGATGTCGAGTTACAAAATAAGGTGAGAAATGTTCCTGAATTCAACCTTGATTGTGATGGGATAATAAAGTTCAGGAATCGGGTTTGTGTTCCTCCCATCCCCGAATTAAAGAAAGAGCTGCTGGATGAGGCTCATAGTTCTTCATTCTCTATTCATCCTGGAAGCACGAAGATGTATAGGGACCTGAAAGAGTACTTCTGGTGGGATGGCATGAAAAGAGATGTTGCTGAATATGTCTCTCGATGCTTGGTTTGTCAACAAGTTAAAGCTGAGAGACAGAAGTCTAAGGGGATGTTACAACCATTACCCATACCCGAATGGAAATGGGAAAACATCACTATGGACTTTGTCACAGGACTTCCTAAAACATCCAAAGGCAATAATGCTATCTGGGTCATAGTTGATCGTCTTACAAAGTCTGCACACTTCATTGCTATTAGAGAGGATTTCTCTCTAGATCAGCTTGCCAGGATATATGTAAAGGAAGTGGTAAGATTGCATGGAGTACCACTTTCTATTATATCTGATCGGGATCCGAGATTTACCTCGAAGTTCTGGTGAAGTCTTCAGCATACTCTGGATACAGAGTTGAGTTTCAGCACTGCTTATCATCCCCAGACAGATGGTCAGTCTGAGAGAACAATTCAAACCCTAGAAGATATGTTGAGAGCTTGCTCTATGGATTTCAAAGGAGGTTGGGATCAACACCTACCTTTGGTGGAATTTTCTTATAATAATAGCTTTCACTCCAGTATTCAAATTGCTCCTTATGAAGCTCTCTATGGAAAGAAATGCAGGACTCCAACTTGCTGGGATGAAGTTGGGGAAAGAAAGCTATTAGTACCTGATCTCGTTGATGAAATGGCAGAAAAGGTCAGATCTATTCAACAACACATAAGAGCAGCTCAGAGTCGACAGAAAAGTTATGCCGACAATCGAAGAAGAGACCTAGAGTTTGAAGTGGGTGATAAAGTGTTCTTACGAATATCTCCCTGGAAGAGGGTTATGAGATTTGGAAAGAAGGGGAAGTTGAGCCCTAGATATATCGGTCCTTTTGAAATACTGGATCGTGTTGGGAAGGTAGCTTACCGATTGGCGCTTCCACCGAATCTCTCTCAAGTTCACGATGTGTTCCATGTATCTCTCCTGAGAAAGTACATACCAGATCCTTCACATGTACTCAGCTCAGAAGTTGTACCGCTGGAGCAAGATCTTTCTTATGAAGAACATCCGATAGAGATTCTGGATCATAGCGAAAAAGTCCTACGAAACAAGACCACTCGCTTGGTGAAAGTTTTATGGAGAAACCACCAACTTGAAGAAGCTACATGGGAGCTTGAGGATATGATGAGGGAGAAGTATCCTCATTTGTTTGTTGCAAAGTGACGAATTTCGAGGGCGAAATTCTTTTTAAGGGGGGTAGAATGTAACACCCGAGACTTTTATGTTATATAAATCATCAAAGGAATCTTTTTCTACACAACACTTGCTTGGCTTGCTTTACACGCAATCGCGACCTTCCTCGATAGCTTGCGTCGTACGCAATACCGAGTTTCACTAAACAACAATATGCTATTAAAACTAGCCGTTATGAATAGTAATAACCACTTTTTGAAATTTTATAAATTTTATTTTTCAAAATGGACTTCATTTTTGGACTCAGAATATCGAAATTAGCCTAGGGTGAAATTTTGGTATTTTTCTGAAAACTTTCAATTTTTGATGAATAGTGAAACCACTAAGTGGTGGGTTAAAAACTGAATTTTGCATAAAACTTAATTTTACCGCTTCTGTGAATGGAATTTCAAAAATCCGAGAGACACGGTTAATATCAAGGACTAAAATGTGGTTCAATGAGATGAAAATAATTTTTTGGTGAATAGTAACTTTTTACTATTTTTACCGCGGTTAATAGTAAATAGGGTAACTAAGGGTAAATATGATATTAATATTACCCTAACACATGTCCTAATTCTATTGGACAAGTGTAATTCGACCAAAAACAAACTTAGGAATAAAATATGACCATTTAGGCCCACTTGGATTAGATTAGGACATTTATTATTAATTTATTTAAAGAAGGGTTAAAATAGTTAAAATCAAAGTTTAAAAAGTAAATCATTTTTAATATAGGGTTATACATAAGATAAATTCGATTGTAAATATTCATTAGAAAGCTAAAAAGATTTCCTACATGATGGTATTTTATTTGTAATTTTTAGACATCAAATAATTTAATTTATTTTTTACACAAAGATGATGCAGTAATTATCTTATTAATGAAATATTGACAAAATTGATAATATAAATACCAAAATAAATGTAATTTGAGACTTTTTATGAATTCCACTAATTTTCTAGGTTACTATGATATATTAGTATTGATTTAATCAACTTGGTTCGAACATATAATTCTGTTATGACTTTGAAAAAAATCATATATCAAATAGTGTCAAAATTGACACAAAATAGTTTTTAAATCAAATATTATATTATTAATTGTTATTTTATTCCTAAAAATCTAAGGTTCGGCCAAATGACTTAGATAAGGATATATATATTAATAATAAACAATTTGGGGCTCGTTTGGCATGTTGTAGTAAGTGTATTAACCATATAGTGAAAGAAAGCAAAAAGACATGGTAAAAGTTAAATTATTTAACTTAGAGTTAAATTTAATTTATAAGGTTAAAATAATATCCTAAACTTGTCTAAATTCTATTGGTTGATAGTATTTCGACCCATCCCCACTTTAACTTCGAAATAAGACCCTTTGGAACCATTATAAACCGATTTTGACTTTAATATAAAATAATATTTTGAGATATTCCTAAGGTGCCCCTCTCCTCCCTTATAAAAGGGCACCTCCTCCCCCTCCTCCTCACACCAATTTGAGCACTCAAGCTCGGCCAACCCCTGACATTTTCCCTTCTCCACTTCCCTAGAATAATCCTAGAGGTCCTGGTCTTCTCCAAAGACCAATCTTAGTTCCTTAAGTGGAGGATTCAAAAAGGCATTCCAAAGAAGAGGTAATATCCATTACCGATCTTTTCAATTTCTTTCTTCTTCAACTTCTTCTTCTTTAGTTGTTTCATGATAAAGTAATAACATCATTATTACATACATACTGATATGTTATTATAAATATGAAACAAACCTAATTCACCTTCTATCCATCCTACGGAAAAATGAAATCACCGCGCGTGCGTACGTACGGAATACCGTCTCCACGCCGTGGTGTAATCTATTTTCCACCATAACCTTACAAGGATGGGTATAATGGTGTAATCAGTAACTATATATGATTATTATTAAGTAATATTGATACTGAAATAATATATATATATACTCCAATACAATTCCACGATCATAGGAACGATATCATCACTCGTGTGTACGTACGGAATACCGTCTCCACGATGTGATGCGACTCGTTCTACATGATCTTCATTTCATAATGATTGTATAAATGAATTGAATGAATGAATATGGTATATACTACACTAATACCATTCTGGAAATGAATTATCTATAACCTAAAGATAAGAATAAGAATTTATTCAACAAAACACGCATAAGAACAAAAAGTTATAAAGACCCGAGTAACAAGTAACAATGAAATATTACTAACAAGAAGCTAATAATATGACCATATATGATCTCATATCAATATGTATGATTCTGGAATAAGTCAATAACATTATTTAAACCATTATACAGGAGCTTCGGACACGTACAAAGCTAATCGGACCTAAGGTAAGGGAAATATCACAATCTCATTTTTATCCGAGATTGTTTATTCGTAAGTATTTACTGGGGTGTATTTTATCATCCACATCCATGTTCCCTCAATATGTAATATTGTTTCCATCCACTTGAAATAGTTTAAATCGAATTTTACCCTTAGGTGAGTTTTTAGTAAAGAATATGAAAGGAATCATTTGTCGTTTTTCCGTACGAGGTACTTTTTGACTTTTCCGACAAAAGTACGAAGAATGTTTTTTTTAACTTATACGGCATGAATGGATTTTTAAAACATTACTTCAAAGAAGCTTCCTTTACAAGTTTTCAAGTTTATTTTTAATCAACTTCTTTTATTTTAAAGTTGTATGACATGTTATGAAAGGAAAAATGTTTTTGAAGAAGAAAGGATATTTTCCTCAAGAATTCAATTCAAGTGTTTTATCAAAATTATTTTCCATCTAAGATAATAAAGGGTTCTGTTTCTATCCATATTTTTACATTGGTTTGACTATGTTGTGATGGAATTATGTTTATGAATTCCTTTATCATATAGGAATTGATTTATGATGTCATGATGTTTCAAGAATCCCATTTTTGTTATATGTGTTATGCGATGATGTATGTTTTATGATTATGTGGCACACATAAGAAAGGATTCATTATAAGATGGGTGGGACCTATATCTCCCTCCAATGCATTGGGTAATGATTTGATATCTCATGAGATAGACATGGCTGGAACGGAAGGTTATTTCGGTTCAGTGATACAGGACTGAAACGAGGAGTGAACTCGGTTCAGAAAGGGACTTTGTCCACTAAGATAGTCTTGGCGATGAGTCATGACTAACAAGAAATGATTTTCCATGATTATGTGTGCATGCCACAAAGATTCAAGTTTTATGTTATGATTATGGGGATCTCATTTTCACTTCTATGATTTATTCCATGTTAAGATATTATGATCTCTTTTGCAGGTTTTGATTTTCATAAAGATATGATATGATTTTTATTTCCTTTATTTGCCCTTGCTGAGCATTTGAGCTCACCCTTTTATGTTTTCTTTTCCCCAGGTCAGGAAGATGGATATTAAGTAGAATATGCTAAAAGGGACCCTAGATATGATGAAATAAATGTGAGACACTGTAGAAGATTTATGAACCAGTTGTTTATGTTTCCCCAGTTTCTAAAGACACTATACCTATACGGTCCTTTGTGGTTTTGTCATATGTTTTAATAAGAGTGCTTCAATTTTGAAGTATTAACAATGTATGTAAAGTGTGGGTCGTTATAGATACCGACCATATATATAGAAGATCCTTGGCCATTTATCAATATTTAGGATTCATAGCCTATCTCTTCTATAAAAAGTGTATCCCTCCCCCTAAACATGTGGATTATTTGATAACCAAACCTAGGGATGATATGACATTATTTTGCCCATTTACTACTAAAAAATGAATTTTCAATTTCTAAGAGTGTCCTAAATATGACCCTGACCTCTATGTTGCTAACATAATCAGTCATGATTTCTTAACTTCTATTTGCTTAAATTTTGTCTACTTTAATCAGAATATCCACCCAAACCCCATAATATGATCGATGTGAAAGAAACTATTGTGTCCATATGGTAAACTAGTTGTTAAACAATTGAGAAACATGTAAATATGAAAATTATTATATTGGAATGTGAAAATTCTAGTACATTCCATGGAGTATGACCTACATGTTGTGTGGTTCATGGATCATCACTTAGCATGTGCCGCCCTTCATGAGTGGTGTTCCACTGGTTGATATATGACTTGTAACATGGGTATATACAGTCATGTTAGATTCATGGTTTCCATGTTCATGTACCTCCAATACACATTCAGTATGGATCTTTAGTATCACATGGAATGTAGGACCAACCACACAACCAAGTTATATTTTTCTTAGAAAAAACCCATAGTGATTCATTAATGGGAAAACAAACTTCTTTTCTTTCAAAATAAATATATTTTTGTTTAGAATTTTTAGTTATCTCAATATATATAATTTAATATATACACTGAAATCTATTTTATATCTACAATGTATATCATAAAATATGATGATTGATATCAATGTGGAGTTTGAAGTAATAATTTTACAACCACTCATAAAAAATAAGATATTTATGGCATCCTATAGAATATCCATCATCCCTCACACACCATTCCAAAAATAATCATCCACTTATCCATCATTTGTATTCCATTACCATCGTTGAACATATATAATCATATAATTTCTTTTGGTAAACCCAAAAAAAATTATCCACAAAACCAAAGAACAATCACATAATGAATTTGGTCTATGAAAATGGATGAATCTTCTTGAAAAATGAATAATTATGATAAATTATTGTCGAAATGAGAGATAAAACCATAAATTAAAAAATTTCTTATAAAATGATGCACATGTTAATCTTTCCTATCATTCAAGGATGGACACCATTGAATCAAGATGGAAATGGTTGACCAGAAAAATAATCCACAATTCTTAACTCAAGGAAAAAACAATTAAGTGATGATATGAGGTATCATGAACATTGATTTAAACTGAAAGGGGATAACCAATGTTCATATTAAAATCATGACAAATATTAAATTTTGATTAATAAAATATCTATACATAGAAAAAATTTCAATCACTAATGTAGAATAAATCCCACATCATTATTCTTGAGACATGGTTGAAATATAATGATTTTTTGATTCATCATTCTGAATCCTTTTTTTAATATTTTAAATTATCTACATTTAGGTAAAGTTGGAACCATGACTTCAAAAGTCAAAGAAATATGAAAAACAATGAAGAGAGTGAATATAAAATTCAAACCCACAGGCCCCCAGCTAGGTCAGGCCATCCATACATTGAGTCATATGCTCAGACATGGAAAATAAAGAATGTCAATTCCTCATCACTATCTGGAAACATCACCACACTGTTGTAATGTCTAGGAAAACTGGACATCACCGACCCATTTTCTGCAAATCAACCAGAATAAAAAAACCACATATCCTAGGAACTTGAAAAGGAATTTCAGAAGAATAACCTCCACAATCGAACCTTCACCAGAGATCTATCCACACCACCCTTCACCAGCGACATCGTACATTCCATAATTACCATACACACTATAATAAGACATCATTATAGTCCTAGGAATCATTTTTTTCAAAAACAAAACAAACACTACAAGTAATAAAACATAACTTACATATGAGTGGTCTAGAAATCAATGTGATCGTTGAGTATGGAAACAAATGTAGCATACTACAACCTCCATCCCACTCCATGCCTCAATTGAATCCCAACCTAAGTGTTTCATTCCTTGTAGCATCTTGACTAATTTTAATCCAACAAGAAACAAGTCTTGTAAAGAATAAGCATAAAAAACCCTGAAACACCAAACCAAAAACCCAAACAAGCCCAAGACAAACAAACCATAGAATTAAACTCACACCATCGCTCTCTGAAAAACACCTACAAAAGGACCTGGTATCCACTAAGAAAGGGGAGAAATGCAGTGACACTTATATCTAGAAGAACCTCCACTAAACAATAAAAATACCACTAAGTACGACCCCGATGATTACCCAACATGATAGCCACCACCAAGGTAATTCCATTAAACCAGGAAGAGAGGAAGAAAAACAAACAAGGGTGAGTTTTTGATCGATCATAGATTTTGTGATTATCATAAATTTAAACCATCAAAAATATACAATCATTATTACTTACAGGTTATCTAGAAAACCCTATACGAGTTTTTAATTAGTGAATATATAGATCCATTATAGTATTATATGTTATAGAAGATAAAAAATAGAACCAAATTTTATTTATTTAATTCATCTAACAATATGTAGAGACTAAGAATCATCATAGGTTATGGTTTGATCATGTATTATGTCATAACTAGTATAAAACCCCCATTATAGATTCAATGGTGGTATTTCATTCCATAAATATGAATCAATATTGGATATTATCCATAATTTAAATGATTTCTCACACCAATGAGTCAATATATATAATATTTATAATATATCATCATTAGGGATAAACTATTTTCAAAATTCCATGTTATCTTAATGACTCACTTGAAAAGTATTATTTGAAATATATAAATAATGAAACCAACTAAAACAGAGTTATAACACTTCCATATTAATCAAGGATTTTTTAATTGAACAATATTTAGGAAATACATATTTCAGAAAAATATATTCAATAACTATAATAAATGGGATTAAGAAAATATTAAGGGAATATATTGTGGTATACATCTAATGAAATATGGATGAAAAATTATTTTCCCATTGATATAATTATTATTAAAAATTTGATATTAAGGAGGAAGGTTGTGTGGTCAAATTAATTACCCTGGAGAAAGATAAAAAATTACTCAATATGTTCACAAATGTAATATGAATAATTTATAAAATAAATTCCATCCCAAATGATACTAATGAACAAAAAATAAGGTGTATTGAATATTTTTTTTAAGAAATAAATTGTAATTTATAGAATAATTTATGTAATAAAATGTTTTATTTTATAGATTAAATATTCATTTATCTATATGGATGTTTTATGACTTTTATAAAAATATAAGCCATCTCGAATAATAATATTTAAAAATGGAGAATGTATGTAACATCCCAAGTAAGTAATGAATAATAGATATTTTTTATCTATGTCTATTAATGAATTAGATAGTTTTTTAGAGGCTTAAAATGAAAATAAATCCAATCTTAAACATGGAATACACTAATATTTTTAAAAGATTGTTTTACTGCATTTTGATGGCAAACCATTTTTAAATATATCTTTTGAAAATTTTATAAGCTATGTTTGTCAGAATAAAATTATTATTTATGATTGGGACATCAAAATTTACTTTGTGTGAATTTTTGGTATTTTTCTGAGAATGTTTATTATTTAATGAATAGTGAAAAATATTGCATTTTACATCAAAACTGATTCTTAATCTAATTTATTTATATATTATATTATATTTTGAATTGGTCTTAATGTGTAATATGAATATATTTTTACCATTTAATCCAATGGTGGTCATTGGAATCAATTTCACTTTGAAATTGGACTTAAACTGGTGTCAATCTTTTGATACTTAATGTTTCATAAAAACACGCTATTTGTTTTGACAGTGGTAGTTAATTATTAAATTAATTAATTATACTTATATTCTTTGAATTAGGTAATATAAACATAATTTATGAATTCGGAATATTGAATATAGCTTAGAGTGAATTTTTGGAAATTTTCTGAAAAACTCCAATTTTTGATGAATAGTGAAACCACTAAGTGGTAATCAAGCAAATAGATTTTTCAGTTAAATGAAAGTTTGCCACTAATGTGTATTGAATTTTGAAAATCCGACATACATGGTTGTCATTAGTATGTAAAATGTGGTTCAATGGGATGAAAATAATTTTTTGGTGAATAGTAACTTATTAAGTTCTTAATCGCGATTAGTGGTAATTAGTGTAGTTTAAGGTAAAAATAATGTTTTAATAGTATGAGATGAGCTTGACACATGTACTACCCTCATTGGATGTGTCATGGCCGACTAAGACAAGCCATGGGTAAACTTGGGGACCCCATGGAGCCACTTTGGTTGGGAAAGGACATAAATAACTTTTTATTTAATGATAAAGTAAAAATGACACAAACATGAGTTATGTTACTAAAAAAAATTATATGGGGTTATACAAGTCAGATTTTTGACTATAAATATTAATTGGAAAGCTAAAAAAATTTCCTACATCATAGTATTTTTTTTAAATTTTTAGACATTAAATAAATTAAATTATTTATGACATCTTTATGATGCAGCGATGACCTCATTATTTAGCGATTTAAATAAAATGGAAAGTTAATGTAAAATCTAAAACCTACACATGGACAAAACCAATTGGATGAGTGTATTTAAAACCCTTATCACCGTATCATTGAATTATATCAATGTGGGACCTTTTGAATCCGAAACTCATTTTAAAATAAAGTAACTTGTCTTTACTTTCCAAGAGTGTCCCTCCTCTCCTCTTATAAAAGGCCCCCACCTCTACCTCCTTAACCACACTCCCAAAGCCTTTTCCTCGTCCAAACCCTGCCCATTTTTTCTCTCCGCTTCCCTCTCTTACTCCTTGAAGCCTCACTTTGGGCAAAAGTCTTCCCAAGGAAGACTTTGAGCTCAAACCAAAGGGAGTTACCCGATTTTAAGGTAATGTCTTCTTTTGAGTCCTTTTTTTTATTTTGCTTCTCCAACCCCCTAAAATCTTTTTATTATTTTCTTTTGTAACAACTACATTATCCTCAATATACTAGGATGTTTTTATAATATGTATTCGAGCTACACGTACACACACCTACATCTAATGGTTAACGAACATACTGTTTCCGTGGATGGTGAATTTATGCCTCCCGAAATGATGATTGTTCAACATTCTTTTAACACCTTCAAAGGTGGCCATTAAGATGTCACTATATTTATATATGATATATAATATGTTTATGTTTTCCTTAAGCTTCTGATTTTTTCTTTTTGGTCATACCTTTACCGTTTCCATTATGGGTAAACGCGATATCTTCATTTAAGGAAGTGCGGACTACCGGCCCCTCAAAGTGATTTGATTCGTTAAATACAATATGTGGGACGTATAAAGGATGGAACTATGATTTTATATATGATATTATACTATAATTATAATATAACTTTATATCATTATGATTCCATTCTATAAAATACGAAATAGATATGAATGTAGCGTTCATGCGTACGTACGGCTTACCGTCTCCATGAACGGTGCATTTCATTTCATACCTCTAAATGATCATGTAATATTATAAATGCATGTATATACTGGATATATATGATATATACATCATGATTATAATTTTGTATATAATGGATACATGAAAAACTTGTAATTATAAAGGGTTTATTATTGACTCAAGTACCAATGATTGTTAAAACAACCGCTATTAACGTAAATAATTACATAGTGTTCATGACATGGAAATAAGTGATATAACATGAATAATGAACATGAAAAAGGTTCTTAAGAAAGTATAAATTAACTCAAGTTTATTATTCAGGACAGTAAAGAACAATCGAGTCAAGTCAGACCCGAGGTATGGGACTTCGTCTCAATCTCCTTTCATTGAGGAATATTTTATTTTATACAAAACCTTCTTTTATACGGTGTATAAACCCATTTTACTTTTATGTTTATCCAAAAGGAATCTTTTTTATACGAAGTGTTTACTAAACGAAAAAAGGGAATGTTTTTGTCGTACATATGCGGCAACAACGACTTCTCTGTCGCCGTGACCATTATTTGAGTTTTCAGCTTCCTCTACAAGCCACACCTTTTTAAAAAAAAGAAAAATAAATAACATGTTTTACTTTTCTTTTATTTTGGTATTGAAAATGGTTTTCATAATATTTTTATATCAATTTGTTGTATTGATATCTTGTGATCGAATGGTGGAAAGGTTATGTTTCCTTTATGCATGTTTTATGTGATACGATTATGTTGAGGTTCTTGGGCATTATTATGAAGACGAGTGGTTCCGTGATAAACTAAGGGCGGGTGAGCCCGATATAGCTCTCCAATGCATTGGGTAACGCGAAGGAGTGAAACGTTAAGGTTTCTCCGAAGAGATTTAGGGAATATACTGTGATGGTTATTCCAAACATAACCAAGAGGGTTACTCCCTACGTTTGAATGTTATGAATGCCTCAAGTTATCTTTATGTCTTATGATTTCTATGATTTATTCATGATTTGATGAGGTCTGTTAAAGTGCTTATGTTTTATGGGTAAAGTATGATCTCATCCTTATGTATATATGTACCCATGATTCCTTTCCATATTTTTATATCCCTTACTGAGCTTTTTATGCTCATCCCAAGTTTTTTGAAATGTTTTTCATATGACAAGGGAAAGGTACATGATATGATGATAGTGTCAAGGAAGTGTCAAGAAAGAATCCATGTTTATTTTAAATATGTTTCCATTGATGGGAATGAAGAATACTATCTGTATGTAACCACTTTGTTTATATGTGGAATGTAATGCAAGTTTTATGATCTAATTCTCTAAAACTATATTCCCGAAAAGATCCTCAATGTGTAATCTTGTAATAACTCAAGATTAAGTATGGTTTAAGGCTGGGGCCTTATAGTTGGTATCAAAGGTCGGTTTAGATAACTTTAGGAGTTAGAATTCTATTAAATGATTATCCAAAAATATTTTTTATGGTTAAATTGAAGTGATATAGCATTTGAAGATTACCATGTTTCTTCATCTAAGACATGTTTGTTCAGAATGGTTTTCCATAGAGGAAACAGGGAAGCAGTTCTAGGAAGGCATACAGAAGGAAATAACCTTCCGAATCAGCATCCTGAGATGGTCGGAATTGGAACTGAACAGTTTTTTGTAGTGATGGCACAGTTGACTCAAGCGATAGTTGGCGGTGGTATCCATGCATGAGATCAGCCAGACCAACCGCAGAGGAACATGTCAGTGGTGGAACATTTCATGAGACAACATCCCCCATCATTCAGAGGATCATCTGACCCTGTGATAGCGGAAAGGTGGATTAAAGAATAAGAGAAGATTTTCGATGTCATGGGGTGCTCAGACAATCAAAAGTTTAGTCTTGCTATTTACCATTTGGAGGGTGAGGCAGATCAGTGGTGGTCTATGGTTAAAAATATCAGGGACGCCGATGAGATTGATGCTCTCGACTGGGATGAATTCAAAGGTATGTTTCATGAGAAGTATTTTCCTAAGGCTGTTCAAATTAGGATGGAAAAGAAATTCTTGGAATTGAGGCAAGAGGAAGACTCAGTGGATACCTATGAAGAAAGGTTCACTCGATTGGCAAGGTATGAACCAAATTTTATCCGAGACCTTGATAGTAAAATCAATCATTTTTACTCAGGATTAAATCCAAAATATTGAAGGGCATTATCTTCTCGTGAGTTTAAAAGTTATGAAAAGCATTTTCGATGTGCTGAGAAGGTGGAAATTGAGTTTGCCGATGATCAAGTGTTCTATAACAACCAACAGAAGAAGAGACCGAGGTGGCAGGAGAAAGGTAAGAATTCTTCAAAAAAGTCGGATGGTAAGGAAACTAAGTTTCCAATTTGTGATAAATGTGGCAAAAGGCATGCTGGGGAATGTCTTCTGAATTCTGGAAAGTGATACTGATGTGGTAAGATGGGACATAAGGCTCGGGATTGCACTGAAAAGGATCAAGGTGAAGGTAAGACCAAATTCTATTTACAGTTAGTGAAATGTTATAAGTGCAATGAGATGGGTCACTATGGAAATGAGTGTCCAACAAAGAGCTTCAGTGATGGGAAGCAGTTAGACTACAAGTAGAAAGGGGTGGTGAAATCCTTTGCAACTACTTCAGAAGATGTCGGGCCATCAAATGAAGTTGTATCATGTACTTTGTTTGTTTTTTTCAGATTATGCTAGTGTGTTGTTTGATTCGAGGTCTACACATTCTTTCATCTATGAAACCTTTTCTAGTAAAAGGGGAATACCATCTCAAGAAATGACTCTTGAACTTTTGGTAAAAACACCTTGGGGGAATGTTGAGGCAAAAAGGATTTATAAGAATCTTCCTATCCTTATCTGTGGAAAGAACCTACTTGCAAACCTTATTGTTCTACCTCTAGTAGAGTTTGATGTTATCCTGGGTATGGATTGGCTCTCTATTTACCATGCTAAGATTGACTGTAGATATAAAGAAGTTTCATTTCAGAAAGACTTTCAGTTTGTGTACAAGAATGAACCCTTACTGTTGATAACATATCAAGAGGCCGAGAAACTTGTAAAAGATGGAAATGAATGTTACCTTACACACATCGTTGAAAATAAAGAAACTGTTCAGATTAATGATGTTCCAGTGGTAAATGAGTTTCCTGATGTTTTTCCTGATGTGTTGCCTGGAATAATACCAGATCGGGAAGTTGAATTTACTGTTGACTTAGTTCCTGATGCTAAGCCAATTTCAAAACCCCCTTATCGAATGCCACAAATTGAACTGTTATAGTTGAAGGAGCAATTGCAAGATTTATTAGATAAATGTTTCATTCGACCTAGAACATCACCATGGGGTGCTCCTATTTTATTTGTTAAAAAGAAAGATGGTTCTATGAGACTTTCCATTGATTATAGAGCCTTGAATAATATCATTGTTAAGAACAAATATCATTTGCCTCATATCGATGATTTGTTTGATCACCTCCAGGGAGCTCAGAATTTTTCAATGATTGACTTGAGATCGGGGTACCATTAGCTGAAGGTAAAGGAGGCAGATATTCCGAAGACCGCGTTTCGTACGAGATATGGCCATTATGAATTTGTAGTAATTCCTTTTGGGCTAACCAATGCACCTGCTGTATTCATGGACTTAATGAATTGAATTTTTCCATGAGTTCTTGGATAAGTTTGTGGTGGTTTTTATTGAGGATATTTTGGTGTTTTCTAAAAGTAAATAAGATCATGAAAGACATTTAAGGGTCATTTTGCAAACCTTAAAAGAAAAGAAATTGTATGGGAAATTCAGCAAATGTGAGTTTTGGTTGCAACAAATTTCTTTCCTTGGTCACATTGTTTCAAAAGATGGCATAACCGTTGATCCTGCAAAAACAAAAGTTGTTGAAGAATGGCCAAGACCCACAAATGTAACTAATATTCGTAGCTTCCTTGGTTTGGAAGGATATTACCGAAGGTTTGTTAGAAATTTTAACGGTTATCTAGTCCAAATGACTAAGCTAACTCGGAAGGGTGTTAAGTTTATCTGGACAAAAGAATGTGATGATTATTTTCTGGAATTGAAAAAAAGATTGGTGAATGCTCCAGTTTTGGCACTACCTTCCAGGAATGGTGAGTTTGATATCTACAGTGATGCTTCATTGAAAGGACTTGGTTGCATCCTAATTCAGAATGATTAGGTAATTGCTTATGGTTCACGACAGTTGAAAACTCATGATGTAAATTACCCAACACATGATTTGGAATTATCTGTTGTGGATTTTTCTTTAAAAATTTGGAGGCATCATTTGTATGGAGTAAAGTGTGAAATATATACCAATCTAAAAAGTTTAAAGTATATATTCACTCATAAATAATTGAACATGAGACAAAGGATATGGCTAGAATTAATCCAGGATTATGATTGTACAATTCATTACAATCCGGGAAAAGGAAATAAAGTGGCTGATGCTTTGAGTCAAAAATGTAATGCTTCATTAGAAATGTTGCATTTGGAACATGATCCTTTGGTTAAGGATTTGATTAACATTGGATTAGAATTTGTTGGTGCAGGAAGTTCTTCTATTTTGTTTCAGGTATCGGTGAGATCATCTCTATCAGATAGAATCAAGCAAGCACAGAAGCACGAAAGTGAGTTGCAGAAAAAGGTAGAGCTGGTTCAGAAAGGTAAGTTGCATGAATTCAACATTGATAACGATTGCGTTTTGAGATTTGGGAAGAGATTGTGTGTGCCTTGTGATTCACAGTTGAAGGGAGAGTTGTTATGTGAAGCTCATAGTTCTCCGTTTTTAGTTCATCCTGGCAGTACTAATAGGTATAGAGATCTGCGGGAGTATTACTGGTGGGATGGAATGAAAAGAGATATTTCTGATTTTACTGTGAAGGGTTTGACATGTCAACAGGTTAAAGCAGAGTGGCAGTTACCGAAAGGGATGATTCATCCTTTACCAGTGCGAGAGTGGAAATGGGAGAATATATCCATGGACTTTGTTGTGGGATTACCGAAGACATCTCGAGGTAATAATGAAATCTGGTTTATTGTTGATCGCTTGACAAAATCTACTCATTTCCTTGCTATACAAGATACATTTTCCCTAGATAAAATTTCCCGTTTGTATCTTAAAGATATAGTCAGGTTACATGGAGTTCCCCTCTCCATTGTATCTGATCGTGATCCCAGGTTCACTTCTAACTTTTGGAAAGGCCTTCAGAAGTCGTTGGGTACTGAATTAAATTTTAGTACAGCTTTTCATCCTCAATCAGATGGCCATTCAGAACTAACAATTCAGACCTTGGAGGATATGCTAAGATCTTGTTCTAAGGATTATCAGGGAAGTTGGGACCAACATCTTTCTTTGGTTGAATTTTCATATAATAACAGTTTTCATTCCAGTATATAGATGGCACCATTTCAGTCATTATATGGGAAGCGGTGTCGAACTCCAGCTTTCTGGGATGAAGTGGGTGAAAGGAAGTTGATGGGACCAGAATTGGTAGAAGAGATCGCAGAAAAAGTTCAGCTGATTCAGAAACACATGAGAACAGCTCAGATCAGGTAGAAGAGTTATGCGGACAACAGGAGAAGGATCTCTCTTTTGAGGTAGGTGATCATGTTTTTCTCAAAGTATCACCATGGAAAAGTGTGATGTGATTTGTTAAGAAAGGAAAGATGAGTCCAAGGTTTTTTAGACCATATGAAATTCTGGAGAGAGTTGGATCAGTTGCTTACCGAGTGTATTTACCTACGAGTTTATCTCAGGTACACAATGTTTTTCACGTTTCGATGTTGAGAAAGTATATGCCAGATCCATCTCATGTTTTGAGTCCAGAGGTAGTTCAGCTGGAAGAGAACCTATCTTATGAGGAACAACCGGTCCAGATTCTTGACCACAGGGAGCAAGTGTTACGAAATAAGGTGATTAATCAGGTAAAGGTTTTGTGGAAAAACCACATGATGGAAGAGGCAACATGAGAATCTGAAAATGCAATGAGGGATAAGTACCCCCATTTATTCGATAAGTAAATAAATTGCGGGGATGCAATTTTCTAAAGGGGGGAAGGATGTAACATCCCAAGAATGTAATGAATAATATATATTTTTTATCTATATCTATTAATGAATTAGATAGTGTTTTAGAGGCTTAAAATGAAAATAAATCCAATCTTAAGCATGGAATACACTAATATTTTTAAAAGATTGTTTTACTGCCTTTTTATGGAAAACCATTTTTAAATCTGTCTTTTGACAATTTTATAAGCTATGTTTGTCAGAATAAACTTATTATTTATGATTGGGACATAAAAATTTACATTCTGTGAATTTTTGGTATTTTTCTGACAATGTTAATTTTTTAATGAATAGTGAAAAATACTGCATTTTACATCAAAACTGCTTCTTAATCTAATTTATTTATATGATTATATTATCTTTTGAAATGGTCTTAATGTGTAATCTGAATATATTTTTACCATTTAATTCAATGGTGGTCATTGGAATCAATTTCACTTTGAAATTGGACTTAAACTGGTGTCAATGTTTTGATACTTAATGTTTCATAAAAACACGCTATTTGATTTGACAGCGGGAGTTAATTATTAAATTAATTAATTCGACTTATATTCTTTGAATTAGGTAATATAAACATCATTTTTGAATTCAGAATATCGAATATAGCTTAGAGTGAATTTTTGGGAATTTTCTGAAAAACTCAAATTTTTTGATGAATAGTGAAACCACTAAGTGGTAATCAAGCAAACTGATTTTTCAGTTAAATGAAATTTTACCACTAATGTGTATTGAATTTTGAAAATATGACATACATGGTTGTCATTAGTATGTAAAATGTGGTTCAATGGGATGAAAATAATTTTTTGGTGAATAGTAACTTATTAAGTTCTTAATCGCGATTAGTGGTAATTAATGTAGTTTAAGGTAAAAATAATGTTTTAATAGTATGAGATGAGCTTGACACATGTCCTACCCTCATTGGATGTGTCATGGCTGACCAATAAAAGCCATGGGTCATCTTGGGGACCCCATGGAGCCACTTTGGTTGGGAAATGACATAAATAACATTTTATTTAATGTTAAAGTAAAAATGACACAAACATGAGTTATGTTACTAAAAAAAATTTATATGGGGTTATACAAGTAAGATTTTTGACTATAAATATTAATTAGAAAGATAAAAATATTTCCTACATCATAGTAGTTTTTTTAAATGTTTAGACATTAAATAAATTAAATTATTTATGACATCATGATGATGCAGTGATGACTTCATTATTTAACGATTTCAATAAAATGGAATGTTAATGAAAAATCTAAAACCTACACATGGCCAAAACCAATTGGATGAGTGGATTGAGAACCCTTATCACCTTATAATCGAAATATATAAATTTGGGATCTTTTGAATCCGAATCTCATTTTAAAATAAAGTAACTTATCTTTACTTTCCAAGAGTACCCCTCCTCTCCTCTTATAAAAGGCCCCCACCTCTACCTCCTTACCCACACTCCCAAAGACTTTGCCTCGGCCAACCCCTGACCATTTTGTCTCTCTGCTTCCCTCTCTTACTCCTTGAAGCCTCACTTTGGGCAGAAGTCTTTCCAAGGAAGCCTTTGAGCTCAAACCAAAGGGAGTTACCCGATTTTAAGGTAATGTCTTCTTTTGAGTCCTTTTGTTTTATTTTTCTTTTCCAACCCCCTAAACTCTTTTTATTATTTTCTTTTGTAACAACTCCAGTATCCTCAATATACTAGGATGTTGTTATAATAAGTATTCGAGCTATACTTACACACACCTACATCTAATGGTTAACGAACATACTGTTTCCGTGGATGGTGAATTTATGCCTCCCGAAATGATGATTGGTCATCATTCTTTTAACACCTTCAAAGGTGGCCATTAAGATGTCACTATATTTATTTATGATATATAATATGTTTATTTTTTCCTTAAGCTTATTTTTTTTGGTCATAGCTTTATGGTTTCCATTATGGGTAAACGCGATATCTTCATTTAAGGAAGTGCGGACTACCGCCCCCTCAAAGTGATTTGATTCGTTAAATACCATATGTGGGACGTATAAAGGATGAAAATATGATTTTATATATGATATTATACTGTAATTATAATATACCTTTATATCATTATGATTCCATTCTATAAAATACGAAATATAAATGAAAGTAGCGTTCATGCGTACGTACGGCTTACTGTCTCCATGAACGGTGCATTTAATTTCGTACCTCTAAATGATCATGTAATATTATAAATGCATGTATATACTGGATATATATGATATATACATCGTGATTATAATTTTGGATATAATGGATACATGAACAACTTTTAATTATAAAGGGTTTATTTTTTACTCATGTACCAATGATCGTTAAAACAACCGTTATTAACGTAAATAATTACATAGTGTTCGTGGCATGGTAATAAGTGATATAAAAGGAATAATGAAATTGAAAAAGGTTCTTAAGAAAGTATAAATTAACTCGAGTTTATTATTCAGGACAGTAAAGAACGATCGAGTCAAGTCGGACCCGAGGTATGGGATTTCGTCTCAATCTCCTTTCATTGAGGCATATTTTGTTTTATAAAAATCCTTCTTTTATACGGTGTATAAACCCCTTTGACTTTTATGTTTATCCAAAAGAATATTTTTTATACGAACCGTTTACTAATCAACAAAAAGGAATGTTTTTTTCGTACGTATGCGGCGACAACGACTTATCCGCCGCCATGACCATTATTTGAGTTTACAGCTTCCTCTACAAGCCACACCTTTTTAAATAAAAAAAGAAAAATAAATACCATGTTTTTCTTTTCTTTTATTTTGGTATTGAAAATGGTTTTCATAATATTTTTATATCAAGGTGCTGTATTGATATCTTGTGATTGAAAGGTGGAAATGTTATGTTTCCTTTATGCATGTTTTTTGTGATACGATTATGTTGAGGTTCTTGGGAATTATTATAAAGACGAGTGGTTCCGTGATAAACTAAGGGCGGGTGAGCCCGATATAGCTCTCCAATGCATTGGGTAACGCGAAGGAGTGAAACATTAAGGTTTCTCCGAAGAGATTTAGGGAATATACTGTGATGGGTATTCCAAATGTAACCAAAAGGGTTACTCCCTACGTAAGAATGTTATGAATGCCTCAAGTTACCTTTATGTCTTATGATTTCTATGATTTATTCATGATTTGATGAGGTATGTTAAAGTGCTTATGTTTTATGGGTAAAGTATGATCTCATCCTTATGTATATTTGTACCCATGTTTTCTTTCCATATTTTTATATCCCTTATTGAGCTTTTTATGCTCATCCCATGTTTTTTGAAATGTTTTTCACAGGACAAGGGAAAGGTACATGATATGATGATAGTGTCAAGGAAGTGTCAAGTAAGAATTCATGTTTATTTTAAATATGTTTCCATTAATGGTAATGAAGAATACTATCTTTATGTAACCAGTTTGTTTATATGTGGAATGTAATGAAAGTTTTATGATCTAATTCTCTAAAACTCTAAACCCGAAAAGATCCTCAATGTGTAATCTTGTAATAACTCAAGATTAAGTAAGGTTTAAGGCTGGGGCCTTATAATGTACTTGTAATAAATATATTTTTGACAACTCGTATCACAAATAAATATAATTACAAATGTGTTATAATTAAAAAGATAAATGAAAATTTTAATAATGTTTGAAATGATTTTAATGATAAAATAGGAAATAATGTTTAATCCATGGAAGGACTAAAAGTGAAGGCCATTAAACTAAAAAAAGGAAAATTGTTGAATTTATGTAAGGGATGATCACCTACAAGTTAAATTAAAATAATATAAAGGGGAATGAAAATTAAATTAAAATAATGTGACCCACTTTAAACATGACTTTAATAATGCATTAATCAAATGATTTTAATATTATATCTCTGAAACGGTCTCATAACCCAATGACATAAATGATTAGTTACCTGAATATTATATACATGAAAATATTATTTTTCAAAACATGGGTACATTTATTTATAGTCATCATTTAATAGATAAATTTAATTATATCTTCTAAGATGTATTCATTTTTTTAACTTGATGATAAGAAACATAAGAATGACGTGATCTCAAACACTATGTAAGGTCAAAAAATTTAATATCATGAAGATAGAAAATGAGGAAGACAATAATATCAAAACAATTTATAAAAATGACTTATCATATAATTATATAAAAAAAATATAGATTAACCTAATATCTCAATATATCATTAAAGAATCATAAGAGACATGAAGTGGATCAAAACTAAACTTAATAGTCATATAACATATTATCAAGGCATAAATGCGTAGAATAAATTAAAAATAAATCATAATAAAAATAATAATTCCATAGAGATTAAATGAACAAAATAACATTATAAAAAACTTTTAAATGTGGTACAACAAGAATAATTGGAAAATATTTCTATAAAAACTAATTATTTCCATAATTAACTTAATGAAATAGTTATATTCAATCCTGAAAATGTGAGATAACCCATCATGAAAGAGTATGTTTGAAAAATTAATTATTCTAATTATTGAATATATCATGAGATATAAATATAAAATAATTAATTAGAGAGTGATGTAGGACCCAACTAATCATCATCCATACATATGTGTTCCACTTAAAATCATCCATCATCAAATTTTAAATTATCCATTAAAAACACGGTCTCTCTTTAACATATCACATAACATTAACTCATGTATTCATAATATTTAATAAATATATTTTAAAAAAGGGTTTTTAATATGATGAAATATATATGAAGATAAAAACATCACTTCATGAGTGATATACCATTGAAGATGAATAAAAATGAAAACATAATACTTCTATGAAAATGTTTGAAACATTGTTCTAATATTTAGTGTTTACATTACATTCATGAAAAAAATTTGTCACATTTATGTAAATAAAATATAAAATATTATTCGAAAGAGATCTTAATAAAATATCCTTAGAAACACATAATTTAATTCCAAAACAATATTTAGTTTATTATATAACATCTATTTTTTAATGTATTAAAATAAATTTGGTTTTAATATTTTGAAATTCTATTATTTAAAAACCCACATCTTTAAAAAAATGACTGATTTATTTTCAAAAATATTGTAATAGAATTATTATAATCATATAATATAATCTATATTATCTTTATCAAATAGTGAATATAGCATTAGCGAGAAGAAAATAAAAGGATATAGATTAAAAATACCATAATAGTATTATGAATTACTCAAAATAATAGATTAATAATGGAAAATACTTTTATGTGAACTTGATTTCCAAAAAAAATTAATTAAAATGTAAAACATAACTTCTTCATAAGTAGTAATAGTTCAATATTGGATATATTATCAATAGAAGAGGAATTATGACTGAATCCAAATATACTTGTCATGAAATCCCCTTATACACTTTTTAACATTTAGATAAAAATACACAAGAGTTATAACATTTAATATATCATTAAATATAATGAAATATAATAGTATCATGATAAAAAATTAAAAAATTTCTATATTTACAACATTGAAAAGAAATCATGGTGTATATCCTAAACATGTATCAAGCAGTTTAAAGGTGAAAAAATGAAACCATTACACAATAGGATATATTCATACAAAAATATATTAAAATATATAAATATAGAATTTTAGGTTTAAATAAAATGAATAACGGTAATACCTGATTTTATATATGAAATTTTATATGTACACACCATATAAATGAAATTTTTGTTATACAAGAACATGTATCTTAATGAAGGAAGTAATGAGATAAAATCCATACATTTTCACTCTCCTTAGTTGAATAACATATATGATCCAATATAAAAAGAATAAATATTATAATCACATATTTTTGGGACATTTTCATATATATAACATTTTTAAATATTCATTTATAATTATTCCCTATATTTATATTAATTAGTCATTACAAAATTTCAATATCAGTTTTGGGTAATCATGGACGTTCTAAACAAGTTTTAGAGTAGCATTATTATTATTATATACTCTCCCAAATTAAATCATTAAATTATCAAAATATTCACTAGGATTTATTATGTATAATTATTTATGAAATTTATATTTCTTTTAATATGTAATTTTGTCTTTATCCTATAAGACGAGATATATAAGAAATATTTTTCAATTATTTTCAACATATGAAGGGTGTTTTCTAAATATATTTGTTAAAAAAATTATCATATAAAAAAATTTATGTACAAATTTATATAATTTTAAACCGCGAAATATGTTTTTAAAGTTATCTATGAAATAATTTCATATCATTGATTATGTAGGATTTAAAATTCACTTCATATAAACAAACCATGATTATTGATGATTGTGAGGGGGTTTAGTTGTAATATAATTATAGTACAAAAACAATGATATAATTTATTTTATATTATTTTGATATATAATAAATATGAATTAATTATAAAAATATATAATGTATTTTAATATATAATGTAATATAAAATAATTATTTTCATCATAGTACACTTGTTTTCAAGTTTTTATTTATGATAATCATTTTTTTATTACAAAATTAATATGCCTTCCTATTTATTATGACATGAACATTATGAAATTATAAAAAAAAATTATCCTTAAAAAAACATTTCATGACCAACCATGTATGTCATTTATGAAATGGAAATTATAAATTAATAATCCTAAGGAGGTAGTAGTTTACATGTAAGAAGGGATTATGATTTAATTTTCCATAGAATTGTTAAAAAAATTAATATGGTTTATCTTATTATAATATAATTATATATCATTAATATAATTATAATATATTAAATTCATTATTAAGAAAAAAAATTTATAGTGGTGATGGAATGTTTAAAAAATCCTCTTGGATGGGGTAGCCCAGACAAAACACTATTCATGTCTTCTTTTTTTCTTAATTGAAAAATGGAGGGTGGTTAATTAGTGTACCGTCATTCTAAAAAAATTCCATTATAATAATGATATTGATATTATAATTTTAATATTGTGAAATATAATTCATGGTTGAATAAATTGTATTAAATTAATAGTGAATAAAAATAAAATTTAATAACACATTCCTCACTTATTATATTATCTAATTTTTAAAGGAGATTCAAACATTGAAGGATAGAAATTTGAAAATAAAATAACCTAAAAAAGTTGTGTAGTAGTTTGTATGAAATGGGTGGGTAATGTTTATGATGATCTTTATAGGTTTTGGTGTGAGTGGTAGTGGAGATAGGGTTGCCACATTAATAAGTGAAAAGATAGTAATTTGTGTAAATAAGCAAAACATTTTAATCATGGAAAGTCACTCTCAAATAATGTTTCTACAAATTTTGAAAAATTATATGTTAAAAAAGATGTAATTTATATCCACTCCTATATAATTCAAATGGATACATAATTAAAACACTTTATTCCTTTTACCACTAAGGATACTTAATTTGACCAGTTTATTTTTCATCATTGTAAATTTTTTTAAAATAAAAAATTTATCCATTAAAAAAATATAAAATGGTACTTAATAAATAATTGGAACTAATTATTTGAAATTTAAATTAAATTTATATATTAAATTTTTGAAATTGATTAAAAAATAAGTATAAAATATTAACTGAATAACATTTTGAAAACATTTTTTAAATATAACATAATTTATAAAATGTCAAATATGAGTTTATTATTTAAAATAAGTATTTTTATGTTCTAAATTATATTATAAAATAGAAATTAGATATTTGAAAAAGGATTTATAAATTTCAAACTCATACTTATATACTAATAATTTTAAAAAGTCATGTTATTTATTAGAAAATGTAGTTTACAATCTTTTCCTAAAAATTTCATTTTGGAAAGTTCTCCACAAATAATTATGAAAATATATCCTTGAAAAATATAAATATGTATCTATACTTTCCAAATTCACAACCAAATCTTTTTTAAACATAATATTTTAATCTAAAAACATAAAATGTAGAAAAAACTATTCTTATTGAAAATTGATTTTACCTCATTAACAATATATTTTTATAAATTGATTATTAATATAGAGTTAATAAATAGTGTTATTATTTTATTAATGTAATCATATTTCTTTGAAATAAAATTTCAATTTATAAAAAAAATATTTTTATGGAGGGAGTGAATTAATCAAAAATCGATTTCAAAATTTATAAAAATATTGTTAGATATATACCAATATTACAATATCTATGATATTAAATTTAGATATAATAAAAATTTATAATTACATAACCCCTTATGATATCCTCCAAAGACCTACGAATCATATAATCCTTGGTTCCTATCAAGGGTGGTGATTCACCATACACATATCTCTTGGTAATTTCCCTCACTATGAATTTATCTCACTTGTTATTTTTCTCAAATTAAAATTAATCTTGTTTTGCTTATGATTAATATATTGAAACCCCTAGTGAATCTACATCATTGGAAATTTTATATAGAAACACTTTATATAGGATACTTCATCTACTCCATTCAATTTATTTCTTTCATTTATTTTAAATATGGTTGTCTTTTTTAATAATTATTAATTTATTAGTTATATTATAACAGCCTCATTTTAGTTTTTTATATCATTTTTCGTTTTATTTCAAGATTTCCATTAAAAAATATGATTAATATAATAATTTTTTATATTGAAATATCATGTCATTACATTCATCCCCGTTAAATAAGATTCTTCATCATAATTTTTATTATAATTTACACTCAGGAATAGATAATGGAGTTTAAAAGAATGACATGTCTCTAGATAATATATATAATTAGATATGAACATAAATATCCTATGGAAAACATGAAAAAACATATTTACCTAACCATTTTATGGATATATATCTCATAATAAGGAATTCAGAGTGATGTGAATGAATCATTTTTCTACATAGATAAATCATTGTTTCGATTTCACTAATAAGTGGTCATTGTTTATTTATAATGTGTTTTTACCTATTAGATAAATTAATTCCGAGTAAAAGTTGATATTGATATTCTATTGTGAAAATAATATCGAATTTTTAATGTATTATATTATATATTTCATAATGTTTGTTTCAAAAAACATAATAATCCTTACACTAAATGATTTACTTAAAATAAAAACCACTGATGGTTTTTACTAGATGTTTTTATAAAATATATAAGATACAATTAGGTTGATATAACTATATTACATTAACTAATTATGGGTGGATCCTTAGTAAAACCTAAATTCTAAAGTCCCCTTCCTAAATATTCATTTTATACGATCTTCATTTCCCCCTTGTACAAAGTGGATATAGATTCCTATTATCCTAAATATTCCTCAGATTAAGGATTTAAATAAGATAATACATATGTTCTTTACACATAAGATATTGTTTTTAGTAGTTCTCTTTGATCATTTCTATCTTTTTTTCTATTATTAATTAAAATCATAATTTTACGTCAATATTCTATTGATCTATGGTGTCCTTTAGAACTATTAAATAATATTATAGTCCCCATGATGTGTGACCCTTGGTGATTTATCCCACATTTTTAACATATCGTAAATTTATCATATTTCATTCATCATCCATTTTTGTTGAAAAATCATGATACTATATCTATCTCCTCATTTTTGTTATTAGATCATTGATTATATTCACATTGTTAATCAAATTTCATGATAGATGATTTAGAATAATTGAATGTTCTCTCATTCCACAACTCATTCTTCTGGGTTTTTTCATTAATGTAATCATTGAATTTCCCTTAAACCCATAGATTATTCTATTTTCATCCATTACTAAAACAAAAAGTGTTTAAATGAGTGAAAAAACATTATGTATATACTGAGTTATACTAATATAATAGGAATTTCAACATTTATAATCCATGTTCTCTTATATTATCAGGTTTTCCTATAGTTATTTTAGTTAAACCTATATAAATATTAGTTTGATATATGATACTTTATGTTGGTACATCTTAAAATTATAATCATAATCCCTCATAAAATCTACGAAATAAATCCATCATAGTGGTTCGTAATGATAATTGATAAACAAAAGCATATCACCCCCACACATTCAAGCCACGTGTGATGTTAACATTTCTTTTCATGAACTATGATATGATATATTTAAAATGTAATATGCCCTATTTGGGGTTATAAAACCTAGGTACTTCAAATAATGATCTTTAATTGACTTATAATATCTATACATGGATGAATTTTAAGGGTAATCCACATACATAATACTTTTACAATATTTTAGGATATCATACAATACATAGACTGATATCTAGGTTTTTTCATAAGGCAACATCAACTAGTCCATAAAACCACTAAATTAAACTAAAAAATTATCTGATTCCCACAAAAAAACCTTATAAATAAACCCCTGATAAAACTAACATTAATAATATATTATTCACACGATTCATCTATTAAATCTCACAAATATCCACATAACTCAAAGACATAAATGAGGAGTGTCTTTGAGATTAGCTGAATAACAATAATATGTTACCATAATTTAAAAACTTATTCAATATTAATGATTTTTTAGATTATTTTCATGATATCTCATAAGATATAATAATCTTCTAACCTATATATTGGTTGAAAAGAAAGGGGTGAGCTCTGTTTCTGAGTAATGAAAAAACATATCAACACATGAAGGAAAAATACGAGGAAGACATAAATATAATAATAAATGATAAAAATATATTACATGATAATAATAAAATATGTTATAGAAACATAATCCCATAAAATATCATTAACAGAGCATAAAAAAATTTACCTGGATCAAAACATAACTATATATTCATATAACATGTGAGCATGAAATAATAGTGTGATATTATTAAAAAATAAGTAACAAACATGAAAATGTAGGATTTAGTTGAAATGAAATTTGTCTTATAAGATGATGAAAAAAATGTAAATATAGTAAAAATATTTCTATATAAAAAATTGTTTATAAAACTATATGTTCTTAGGATTATGTGAGAAAATTATTTATGCACAAGCTTGAAATATGATAAAACACATCATGGTCAGGACTATGTGATTAAACTAACTATTCCCAGGAGAAAATTCATTTTTGCAATTAAAGAGACACGTATTAAATTTTGGGTTATATAGGAACCCACCAATAATCATTAATATATATATATATCTGTGGGTGTGTATGTGTTCTACTTAAAATAAAACATCATCACATTTTAAATAAACCCCAGAAAAAATAATGGTTTTCATTAGAATATCCAAAAACATGATCTTTTATAGTTATAGAATATCAGTATCTAATTTTGAAAGTTGATTAATAACATAATAACATGGGTAGGATAAAAAATATCAATTCATTTCAGATAATATTCAAGGATAATTACATATTAAAATAAAAACATTTCCAAAAATCTATATAAAACATTGTTAAAAACATTAAGTATGAATTGGTTTCAATAAAAAATCATATAAGAAAACGAATAAATTTATAAAACTATTTTATAAAGAGTTAAAGATAATATATAATTATAAATACATGAATATTATACAAAATTTTTGAATTTAAGAAAATTTTTTGGTTTATTGACATGATAGAAAACACTTTTTCTTTAATAATTTAAAATTCCAATATTTTAAATCCCACATAAATAAGTTGTTTGTTTAATTTTACATTTCAAAATATCTAATAATATTTTTTATAATCATAAAAAATAATCCATATTAACTTACCATATAATATATTAGATCATTGGTGGAATGTAAAAATATGTATATGTAAAAATGATATATTAAAATAAACAAGAATTATTCTAAATAATTGAATTATGAAAGAAAAAAAGACTTTAGGGAGAAACATGATATAATTATAAAATAATTTTCAAATATAAATTAAATTAATCATGGGTTATGATATATCAATATTTTATGATTATTTAGAAATAACATTGATTATGAACCATATAAATGATTTGAGTTAGAAAAAACCCTTACAAAATTTGTATCATCTGGATAAACCCCCCAGATAGGTATATTTATAGAAAAAAAATCAAATATCATGAAATATTATAGTATGAGAATAAAATATGATAATACTGTAGTGTTGACATCATTTAAAATGACACATGGTCTATAACATAATCATGACTCTAGGGATTCAAATTTGAGACCAAGGAACCCTTACACCTTATGATATGTTCTAATAAAACCCCAATAAAATATAGAAATGTCAAATTTAGAGTTCAAATACCAATAATAAAGATAATTCGTGATATTATGTTTCTAATTTTCAATATATATATATCATCTATATATAATTAGATTCATATAAGAAGATGTGTCTCAAAGAATGATGTTTTGAGATGAAAACCTTATCATGGTAACCCATTTAGTCGAATTAACTCTAAACTCTTGTATAGCAGACATAAATATATTAATCCTTTATTTCAAACACTTTTTCATATACAAGAAGTTTATGACCTTATTTAATATTTATTCTTTATATTTACAGTAGTTAGATATTATTTATTTTCGATGTCAGGTGTGTGTAATATTCATTGTTTTAAACTGGTTTCGCAATACTGGTTCATTTATTCATTCATCTCACAATTTTTATCTTTAAAATATATTAATATTAAATATAATATAAAAATTATAATGATTTATATTTTTTTATTTCTATTTAGGATTACTTAATCATTATGCTAGAAGATGAAATAGATAATTAATAGACAAGTTTCTTTTTATGACTAATGTGTAAAATATGGATTTATTCTATAAAGAAGCATGAAAATCATTATTTACAAATTTATTTCATGTTATATAAGTAATATCTAGTTTATAATCATCCCTAATATTAATTTATATAATTTGTAATGTTGGTGGTCAAATAGAAACCCTCTTGAACATAATAATATTATTTATGATTATGGGGGGATTTAATTTTAATATCATTATAGCAGTATCAAAATTATATTATTTAGTGTTAATTAATGATATATATAATATTTTAAAAATACTTATAATATTAATTAGTAGATATTAACATATTTTGTAATTTTAATGAATGATTTTCTTTATAATACGAATTTGTTAAATATATTTTTATCACATAACATATATGTTATCCACTTTATCATAAATGAAATTTAATGATATCATGAAGATAATGTTAATACATTAAGATCATTATTAATACCATCCATATATGATGTTGATGAAATTAAAATTTGAAATCTATCATCCCCCAGCAGTAGTAGTTTACCAGTATATATTGTTGATGGTTTCCTTTTCCAAGGAATATTGAAAAGGAGTAACATGGTTTATCATTTCAAAACATATACCATGTAATTAATTTAAAAATTATAAATCAAAATTTTTAATTATTCTATTTCTGTAATGTGTTCACAGAAAATGAAAAATGGGGCTTTGTGGAATAGGAGTTGAAAAAACACATGATTCACATTTTCATTTTTCCTAATGGAAAAGTTGATGGTGGTTAATATTTTTACAATCATAATAATAACAAAAAATAAAAATAATGACACATATTTTATCATTTTAATATATTGAAATGTTGTTTTAGGAAGAATATAATCACTTTAATAATTGAAATGGGAAGGAGGGGGTGGAAGGTTTACCTTACATCATGGATTATCTCTTTGTCAATGGGGATTAAACCATTCATGGATAGTATTAAGAGAAGGGGAAGTCCTAATTATGGGGTTTATAAATATTTAAGAGATATTTAGGAATTTGTTTAGCATAAGATAATGTAATTTTGGTGAGGGGATGTGAGGAGATGAGTACCCCTTTTATAAGTTGAAACAAGTTGCATTTTTTAAAATACCCAAAAATTATCAATAATCAGAAGTAAATTTAAATGAAAGTGTGTATAAAATTGATATCTATTGGAGTGTATAAGATACAATGTTTATCTAATGTTAAAAATATAAATATATTGATATTTTGTAAAGAATTTAGTCCCTTTAACTATAACGTTTCTTATTTTTACTATTCCAGTTTTCTCCAAGGTAACTAGCTCTTAACTTGATGATGTTACCTTCGTACCCAAAAATAATATGGTCATTATTATATTATTTGGGTCTAAATATTGTAGAATCTAAATATATTCTATGTGATACATGTTTTCAAATTAAAAAAAATTATTTTTAAAATGCTAAATTTATAATGTTTTAAATAAAATTTTTTGTTGATAATATATATTAAATTCTAAAATGTAAAATATTTTTTTATAATAAAAAATGATAATTTTTTCAATTTTTAATTAAATTAATAATTACATAATGTGAATCATTGAAATTTATTTTAAAATTCCAATGAATAATTATATACTAATAGTGTTTTGTATTCATTTTATTTGAAATATATGGTACATTATGATATTCACCTAAAAACTACCTTTTTATGTAAATATAAAAAAACTCATTATAAGATAATAAGGGAATAAAAAATAAAAAAAATCTATTAATTTTTCAAATTTACATCCTTAAATTTAGAAATTGGATTTCTAATTTTAAAAAGAAAATATAATGAATAATTTTTTATTGAAAAATGGATTTTGATTTATGAACTATGTTTTTTATAAATTAATGCTTATTTTAGTGCTGATATAACAGGTTATTAATAAATAAAAAACATATTTTCCTGAAAAAAAATTCCAATTTCAAAAAGCAATACATTTTTAAGCACTTTGTTAAATTTTAGATGAATGACTTTAGAAATGAATAAATATTCTTGATATATCTATACATATAAATAATTTATTAAATTTTGATATAATACTAATTTCTAATTACATATCCCCTTATGATATCTGTATAAGACCCTATCCTTAGATAATATCTAGTTATAGTCTAATATGGTGATTATGCTAGCATATATCTCATGTTAATTTTCCAAAGATAGAATTTAACTTCCATTTGATTTGTCTTAAACTATAATTTCTAATTTTTAGATTAGGTATAACCTAAAAAACACTAATAAATATATTTATTTCATAAGCTTGGATAGATGGGATTTAAAATAGAGACATTTGTTTCTTGATTTCATTTAATTCCTTGATTTATTTAATAATATTATTACTTCCATTTATACATAATAATATTATAGTTGTATTATAATTGTAATAATTCATAATAACAAATCACTTTTTCATTGTATACATGATATTAACATAATATTTACTTATAATAGAATTTCGTGTCATTACATTCTTTAATCTTAAATAAATTGTGTCCTTAAAATTTTAACTATCAAATTCTCATGTGATTAACTAATATTGGATAAAATATTTCGATAACCCCAGATAATTCATATAATTGGATATTTACCTCAACATCATAGAGAATAATATGAAACAAGTTTCTTAGAACCATTAAATTGAAATTTATATCAAGAAAATCTATTAAGACCCATGAAAATGATTCAATTTTCATTTAGATAATTCATACTTGTACATTCACTAATATATGGTCATATATGATTAAAAATGTTTCCCCTAGTCTAGAAATTAATGTGGGTTTATCCTGAATATAAAAATTCTAGTTCAAAAATGAAATAATTTTTTTTGGGGATGATATTATAATTTCCATATTTTTATTCCAAAAAAATAACATACCACTAAATGTTTTCCTTAACATAAAAATCATTGTGGGAGGTGACATGATGTTCTTAAAAACATAAAAGATAAAAAATGGTTGATAAAACTATAATACATTCACTAATTTTAGGTGGAGGGTAAGTGAAACCTAATTAAAAATGTCATCTTCATTGATAGTCATTGTCTATGTTCTTCCTTTATCCATGGTTTAATGTTTTTATGATTCCAAAATTCCACATTAATATTTATAATAGTGAATTTACATGGATAATAAAAACTACTATGAACCCATTACACTTAATTATTAGAGGCTACATAGGGTGAGTTATATATTCATCCCTCTTGTAAAAATAATTCTTCATTTTCCCTCAATATTTTGACTCTCTTGGGCCTCCTTTATATTATTTAAATCTTCTTCTATTCCCCTAATGGAATTTATATTGGTTATTATTTCCATATTATTAAAAAATTGGAAAGTAATTTATTTCCTTCATTATAAATAACTAATTATATTTTATGAGAATATATTTTTATATTCTACGGTGTATTTGTGACATCTAGATTTTTTTAAGTTATAATTAAATTTAATTATAGTTGTTTGGAAGATGAAAATGTTTCCCATTACAACTCAAATTCTGATGGGTTTTTTGTTTATGTTATAAATAATTTTTCCTCACACCCATGGTTACATCTATTTATATCCATTACTAAAACCAAAAGGGTTTCACTAAGTTATAAAAATTATATATTTGGGGGAATAATCATAATATAAAATTAATTTCAATATTAAATTGACTCATTAACCTATTTTATATTATGGGCCAAGTATTCTCTAATGAAACACTATATAAATCATTGATTGACCTTGGTTACATTAATATAGGTCACCTTACACTTCTCAACCTAATCACTCAATTTTTAATGGAAATAAATTCCTTATATTTGTTCATAAAGTGAATATGATCTAACAAACGATATCACCAAAGAGTGTGAAAATAGGTTTGAAACTTTTCCTCATTATTATGTACTAGTTGATGATTTATTTAATTACCAACATTCCATATCATGGTTTATAAGAGCTATGTAAAACTATGGAAGAGAATGTGTCTACATATATAGTCTAAACATGGATTTAATTTATGGAAAAACCATATAGTTTTGGCATTAATAATAATTTAGGATATCATCACATAAATAGAACCACTTTTAGGTTTTTCCCTAAGGTTATCAATACTAATCCCAGGAATAACTAATATCTGCTCTAATACCCAAAAAATACTCTATTATATAAATGGTATTATTAATAAAACAAGAAAATGATTTAAATATTTCATCTCCCAAATAGTCACATAACCCATGGACCAACAGTTTTATCATCTTGTAGATTAGCTACATAAATATCCTATTTTACAACACATAAGAACATTTACTATAAAAATTCCCCTCTAAAATATTTTATAGACATATTATATGATATAATAATCATCATATCATAGGGATTGATAACATATGAAATGTGTTAGATTAAAAGGTCTGTGAGAGAAAAAATATCATTACATGAAGGAAAAGTGGAAGAAGATATAAATATCATACTAAAGGATAAAAATTCCATATATGATAATACTTAAATGTGTTATAGTTACATAAAATCTTAATATATCATTAATGAAGAATAAATGATATGCCATAGACCAATATAAAACATAATGGTCATAATACCTGTGATCAAGACATACTAGTGTCAAATAATTTTAAAATATATTATAACCCAAAAAAATTTGATTTTATAGAAATTAAATGAACATAATAACTAGAATAATAGAAGATAAATGTGGTATGATTGTAAGTTTAGGAAATCACATGTAGCCACACTCATTATGCCTATGCATATGTGAACTAAATCATTATGTCCCAGACCAAAAATGTGTGAAATCCCAACATGACATTTGAGTCTGAATAAGATCATCAGTTCCACTCATGAATATCACAGGAGATATAAACATAAACCAATAAATTAGAGAGTTATATATGATCCCACACTTCATTAATAAAATAAATTATTCTACATTAAATCAATCATAATCACATATTAAATAACTCTTTGAAAAAATGGGTTTCTTAAACATATCACATAATTTGAAATTAGGAAATCATAGGACATAAAATTATCTTCTTTCAAAAATATTAATTAAAAGATAAAATATAAAGTGTGTTAGAAATGACTTCAATAGAAAATACTGATGGAGATAAAAAATAAGTATAAATAATTACTTTTCACGAAACCACATGAAAATAATTAGAAAAGATGAAGTATAAATTACATTCGATAAAAACTTTTAATAAGGGATAGAGATTAATAGTTAAAAAAATTTATAAATCATTTCAAATAAAATATATATTAAAATACATAAAGGATTTATTAAAAAAATTTACAGTGGAAGATAAAACATTTGTTTTTTATAAGGATAAAAAATCTATTTACTTTAATATTGTGTAATACATATTATTAAAAAACCACATCATTTAAAATATAATTAAATTTTAATTATGAAATTGAGTAAATATAATGCTGATAATTATATAATTTAGTCCACAACAGACATCCCAAAAAGAAATGATACCATTAGCGAGAAGGGAAAACATTCATACGGAAGAAAAATCTATTAAAATAAATAGAACTTATTCGAAATATTAAAATGATTAAGGAAAAATATGTTTTTATAAAACATTATTTCCCTAGAAAATAGGGTTTAAATAGATCATAACCTAATAATTGGTTATAATATATCAATAATGAAACATAATAGTCAATGGAGAGTGATTACAGGCCATGAAAATTTTTTGAGTCTGGAGAACCCCTTTAATGCATTCTATATTTTGGATGAAAATATTATGAGAGGGATAACATTAAATATAAAATTAAATTTCATGGAATATAATAGGATAAAGATACAAAATGTAAATAGGTTGGTATTGACCTCTTTATAAATGTAAACTTTTTTATACCCTGAACCTGTATAAAAGGAATAAAATTTGAGAAAAAATAATCTCTTTCGCCTTCAGATACATTCTAATAAGAACCCCATAAAATAATAAAGTAAAGAATTTGGAGTTTAAACAACATGAATTATTATAAATGATGATATTTTATTTTAAATTGGTAGAATAAAAAACATTTAAAAGGAATTATATGTATACTAGAACATGATTCCCTTGGAAGGATGTTTTGAGATAAAACCATTACATCTTTTCCCAACATAATGGAATTCATGATTAGATCATATATAACAAAAATAAATATCTTCAACACCGATTTCAAAACATTTTTTCATTTAAAAAAATAATTTGAAATATACATTTCATAAATAGATATTACAAATTATTTTATAAATAATCAATACATAACATGATTATCCACACAAGAGCTCTATAATTCATGTATCATTGAAGAATTAGATACATTACAAACTATTTAAAAAATTAATCCAAAAATATATAACTAATTATATCATCTATACAATACATCTTAAACAAATTATTCTTTAAAAAATTCTTCATATTCAGGGTAAAATATATATCATAAAAAGAAAACTCACTATCTCAGTAGGGGTAAAGAAGGTAGTTATCAATTATTAATTAAACATAAAATGATAGTAATTATTTTATAACATAATAATATAACTAAAAAACCAAGACTTTCATATCATGATGTTGAGTGTCAAAAAAGTCATGTCTTTTTATAAGACATGAATCAAAAAGGGAAAAATAAAAAGGTCCATAAGAACATAACATTGTAATATATAATAGATTTGGGGCATACAATTAATCATAGAAAATCATTTCCATAGTAGAAAAGTATCACTACCATGAATATAATTTATGTAATGGAATAACGGTTCTTCTATGCATCAAGCCTCAATTATAATTAAAATTCCTCGATTGAATTTTTGACGTTAATTTATTCTTGAAACTCTCATTTCCACCCTCCACGATTTCCCCTTAATCTGGGGTAGATATTGGTATGACCAGTTGGATAATATGGGAAAAATCATTATTTATTTCATTAATATTATCATCCTTCATCATGTGTTGTTTAATAATCATTTATCTTATTTTAGATGATCATCCTATCAATTTAACACCATTATAATTTTTTAATATCTCATTTATCTTTGAATAGTCACCCTTATTGGTCACCTTAATCAAAAATTGATTATAACAATGATCATGACTAGATAATTAGATGAAAACTCCATCTAATGTTAATGGAATTGTTCAAAAATTATGTTATTTTCAATTTGTGTGGGTAGATAATTTCATCTTATTCTGAAATCATTCCATTGATATATATTTCATTAACGTTATGTCTCATTGTGATTTCTATTATGGGTTTTGGTTGAATTTATATTAATATTCCATCATATCAAAGAATGGATTTCTAGTATTCACACTAATTTTGATCATGAGTGTACGTGGAGTGGATTTAACGCAAGTTTATTGAATTATTGTTATTCTACACCAAATTGTAGATTTATACTTATGGTTAAAATCTAATTCTATTTAATCGTAATTTATTATTCAACATGCTAGGGATTTTCTAGGAAAAAAGTAGAAATATTTTATATAACTTCCATTTGTGATTAGTCATTGATTCTACTAGTTAGTGATACAATGTATGTCCTTTAGTAATAATTCATTAATCCTTTGTTTTTAATTTTCTTGTAATCAATTAAAAAATTATAATTTTTTTCTAATTATTTTTTAATGCTCTGACATGAGTTAAAATGTCAAGGTGGTCAATGAAGGATGAATAAACATAGAAAATTTTGAAAAAGTAGTTAATCCTTACATTGTTTAGTGTTGATTCCATTATTAGGTAGGTGGTCCCATATACACTATCATATTGTATTATTCATTGTTTATTAGAATGTTAGATGTAGTTTTAGGTGTTGGGTGAATGGGCATAATTTCATAAATGTGTTATGATCTTTATGACCACTTAATTAGTTAATGATCCTAATGTAATAATCAATAAAATGAACAATTCATATTGTATCCAGACAAATATAATGGGGTCATGATAGATCCTTGTGCACTAGAATGAATCCAGATGTTGATGGATAAGGCTAGATCACAGACGCATGCATGTGTGACCATAACTGTTTTATGGATCACTTATGTGTGACTCTGTATTTTTTAGACAATATTTTAAGTTTGATCATATGTGTGAGTGTGTGTAGACTATGGTACTATGTTTTAGTTACAGATCACATGTTTGTGTGTTTCTTGTGAGACCATTTTTTAATTATTGATCATGAATGTGTAAATGTGTAGCATGTGAGACCATGTTTGATGTATTGATCACATGTGTTTTCATGAGTATAAATTGAGGTCATGCATCATGTATTGATCAAATGAGGGTACATTTGAAGCCTATGATTCCCATATATGATTCTTGATTCCACGTGTGTCCATATGTAGCTTTTATAAATCATTTTATGATAAAAATTAATTATTATATTGCAATTATATACTCACTGTGATATGATTTTATTACCCCATATTATGCTCATCTTGTTCATATGTATTTACAGTGCCTTTAATTATTTACTCATTAGAACTCAGAATAGGTGGAATTTCATTGTATTTATAAATATTTTATAAAACATCCCTTTTAATTTATATTTAAATTACATATTTTTTTGAATATTTCATTCAAAAAACATCCCCAAAGACCGTATTATTTTATTTCATTTGGAAAGATGGAACAAAAACACCGATTCTGATCGAATATCGATAATGATTCACAAAAAAATTCTCCTTTGGTATAATTACATACATCCATTATTTATATAATGGGGAAATGAATCATTTGAAAATGGTGATTTCATATTCTGATTAAGGGTAAATAATAGTTATGTCTATCATAACATAATTAAAACTCATAATTACATAGAAAATTTAAATATAATCATATCCTTATATCAATGATTATGATATTTTTTCAAGGAATAAATCAATGAAGTTCAAAAATAATCATAGAATATATTACATGCGTGAATAATAAAGAATTGTGCTAGTCCCATAAGAATAGAAATTCATTTCTATATTAGTAAGGGCTCATTTCCAATACCATAATAGTGGAAATAGTCATTTAATAATCCATGTTCAATCCCCATTCCAATACTTTATTATTGAACTGAGATTACTCTCATCCTATCCTATATTACCAAACCATGTTTCCTCTAATCCCAATCCAAAATTAATAAACCCATGAAATATCTAGTTACATTCCTATATAAATCATGGGATATAAATCCTTACCCAATTCATTAGAGTGTGATATTTTTCCCAAAAATATCATATTGGTAACCATACACATGTGTTCCACAAATACATAAATCATATCAGAACCCATAAAAGGAAATTGTTTTCGTAAAAAATAGTCCATCATAACACAACTCATTGAAATGAGATGGGTATAATAAATAGCATTTAATCATAAAAATAAATAAACTATATAGATAATATGGATAGTACCATTTAATATTATCCCTAATAAATCATAAATAACATCAATGAATTTTATCATTGATGGAAAATAATATCGATTGATCACTTGAAAATAATTATTGGGGAAAATATTCGTTCTATTTTAACATATTTTCTTATCATAAAATTTGACAAAATTTTAATAGAAAACTTTTTCTTCTTAAATAATGTTTTAATATTCTTTGTTATTATTGAAATAATTAAGGTGTAAAATAATCCAAGAAATGTAATTCTTTATAATTTAACAAAACATTCCTTTTATACTTTTTCTATAAAATTCACAAAGTACCTCGTTTGGAAAAAGAGAAAAGAAAACTATATCAAATAATTTAATAAAATTTAACATCTCGCTAAAAATAAAATTACAAAATAATAGGATAATAAAAAAATAAAAAAACTCTTTTATGAAACATTTCAATGGAAGATAAATATTCCCCAAGAGATACTTACATATAAACAATCCTAATTAATAGTGAGATTATAGAATTAACCCTGACCACATTATAATAAGTAGAATCATATTCTACATGAATTAAGGAAAATTATATGGATATTAATATAAAATAATATTCAGAATAATAATCATAAATGAATTCATAGGTATTATATAAACCAAAAAATATAATTATGTAATGTATAAGTAATGTGTCCAATTGAAATAAAATTTAGATAAAAATACCTTTCCTTATATCTTGACTTCATTCATATATGTTCATTCCTCTTGTATAATGAATATATGTTTAATATAAAAATACAAAAAAACCACATTCACATATATATTACCAAATATTATTTACTTATGACTTTACATTACCCCTTTATTAATAATTATATGTTAAAGTAATGTTTCATGTAATAACCAATGTGTTTATGATTCATAATTTGACTTTTTATCCTTATTCCTCCTATATATATCATGATTTAATAATATAATTATTTGAAAAATGAAATAAGTATAATATAAATATTACTTATATATTTATTAATCGATATTCATATTATTTAGAGATCTAATATAAAATACACCATTCATGGAGCCAATAGGCCGTATATATACATGAATACTATTTTATTTTTCATTCCACAATTAAAGAAAGAAATGTTGATGATATATTATCATCATAGAATAATTATTTTGTTATATATATATATATCATATATATTCATAAAATTAATCATTTCTTATCATCATTTTTGTCATATAAATGAAATCCAAATCACATCGCATCATTGAGATAGTAATAGATATGTACGCAGAAGCGACGTTTTCATTTCCCACAAGATTGGATTATAAAAAGTTATAAATGATATTATCACTAACTAAAAATAATTTTTTCAGAAATATAATATATAAAAATTAAACCCTTCATAATTCCCACTCTTAAAATATGGGAAAAAATGAATTGTATCTCTATATGGAGATAGTAATATGTACGTATTCATGAGCGAATCATTCATTTCATATTCAATGGGAAATAGGATGCATAGTTTTCTGTGCATAATCATAATAAAATTTAAGAATATTTATGAATATGATGTTATTATATTATTATATATATCATAGAATTATTGAAGTTATAATTGAAAATAAAAAACGGTGATCATTTAGAGAGATTACCTTTTCTTTGAAAATGCTCTTTTAGATCTCTTCAAAGAGGCTCTAGATTTTGTATTTTGGGAATAAAATAACCCATATACTGTTTTTGGGGAAGTGAAGAAGAAATGTTTTTAGAGTATTTTTGAGATATAAGGCACCATGTGATTTGAAGATGTCAGGGTGGAGGTTCCCTTTTATAATTAAGGTGAGGGGAACTTTTGTAATTTCTAAAAAGACTAAATTAAAATATATTAAATATCAATAAAAGTACATTAAATTTTAAATGGAATTATAATATAATATATATTAGGGTTTTATTTCAATAAAACAATAGATTTTTGATATGTTTTGTAGTAATTTAAAACCTTATCGTTTCTGTTGAACCTTAGTTTACCTAATTTAATTTAAAATACTTTAACAACATTATTAATATTAAAAGTTTACGATCATAACATATAGGGTGTCAATTGAACTATAAATAGAATATTTGTTATATTATACCCCGTAATATATCCCCTTATTCCATAATTAGGATAATTATTATCATTAAATAAATTAATAATATATATTTTTTTTAATATCATTAGTGTCAATTTTTGACACTATTCATTGCATTAACTCTTAAAAATACAAATAATGAAATATAAATTCAAAAAAACATATAATTCACCCCTAATATGTCATATGCACTTATTAAATTTTTTATCAACTTATTTAATTCAAAATATTTTTATGTTAATATTTTTAACCCCACTAAATTGGGTTTTTATTAATTTAAAAATTAATACATAATAATTCTATAATTATTTATTATAATTATTTCTTCCCTAAAATTTGTGAAATAAATTTTAATTATGTATATAATCCTTTTATATTTCATAAAAAACTATATAGTCAACAATATCATCAATTTATCACCATATTAAAAATATTATAATTACTAAATATAAGAGTGTTACATTTTGTCACTATCTTTGATTCTAATAATATCCAAGTAATTATCACGGGAAATTCGCCATTAAATTGATAAATTTTGAAACAATTTGTGTTAATATAATAATTAACTTCCACTATTATCATTTGGTGAAGTGTTTGAATAGTTTTCAAATATTTATAATTTCTGTTACCTTTAATTACCCGGTTTTCCTTTAACCATGGCAAAAAAAGTAATGATGATAATATTAATATTTTACAAATTTTAATGTTAAATATTTAATAAATATATATATATTATATTTGAAGATATTTAATCCATTTTTAAAAATTGAAAATATATAATTGGTTAAATGTTGTTTAACTTCATCCCAATGATGGAATGAGAAAACAAGTTTTTAATGTTAAAACATCCAAAAGATCGAAATGTTTTTACATAAAAATAAAAATGATAAATTGATTCAAAGGAAATATTTTGTATTAAATTATAAAAAAAATATCAATTGATATTTTAAAAAAATCAAAAATTTAATTCAATTGCATAATTTATTTAAAAAATAAGGTAGTTTTTAATTAAAATTCAGTATTTTTCTATATTCAACAAAACATATGTGTTTTTAGAAAATTACCAAAATTTCATCCAATGATTGTTTTTATTTTATTAATGAAAATATTAGTTTTATTTTATTTATATAAATCATATATAAGGGTCAAAATTTGGAGTTAAAATTTGTTCTCCATTAAGAGGTTGTAAAGTTACCCTTTTTAAAAATGCACAAATTTATTCATAAAATTTGATTTTTCATACATTATTCCTATAAAATATATTTTATGAGTGTTAATTTTTTGTATTAATTCATATAAAATTTAATTAAGAAAAATCCATAATTATTTTTTTAATATATTGATATAAAATGTCTTTTTTACATAGAAAAACAGTTTTATTAGAAAAATAATATCATTATCTTCAAATAGTTCTTAAATTCATTTCTAGCTAATTGATAGTCAAAGGATTAATGTTATATAAATGTTTTAACAATATTCTCATTATTTAGTTAATATTACTTGTAATTTCCATTCCAATAGCTAGGTGGTACATATAAAAATATTTTTTATAATAGTATTAATTGTATAATGTAGTTTGGTAAAACTCAATCTTGTGTGTAACAGAATCTATTAAAAGAACATGGAATTGTGTGTAAATTATTCCAATCATAGTGTTGTGTGTACAAAAATAAAGTCTATGTGTATCCTATAGTGAAATATTCTATTAGTGGTTCAAATAACGTAATCCAAATTTAGTTCTTTAGAATAAACAAATATATATTTAGAGTTTTTTTAAATGAAAAATATGAAAAATGTTATTTTAATTAGAAAGATAATCACAAATTCTAAAGGTGTTACATTATACCCCCCTTAAAATGATTTTATCTTTAAAATATCATACTAGTTATCAAGGATTTAATTATTTAATGTTCCATTCATAGAAACCCACATTGAAAAAATAAATATTAATTTTTTTTATTAAAAAGGGATTGTTGGAATCTTAATAGATACCCAAAGTAACTCATATATAGGTTTCTACATATATTTGGAAAGTGAAAACGTGGACATGGTAGAGAAATATTACCATAATGTTATAATATAGAGTGATAAATAACATGGCCTGGAGAATGTTAATATTCATAAATCCATAAATATATATTAATCTAAGGGGCCATTTCATTAATCAAAGAATAAAGTACTTGGATAACATTTTTTGGTTCTATGATCCATTCCCTAGAGTAAAAAAATATCATGAGAAAAATAGTTAATTGATTCCATTAAATTTCTTAAGCATAATATCATCATTTTGTTGTTCCTTGATCAATTTCTTCTTCATCTCTAATTCCAAAAAATAAAGGCGTTTTTTTATTAATAATGCATTAGCTGATTATGAGATCCATAGAATGATAAGTTATTTCATTTTTTATAACATCATAAAAAAAATTTATCAAAAATTATCTAATATGCATAAGTACTCGTTTTAATATATAATATTTTATTTACAACCTCATCAAAATTTAAACATAAACACTTTCATAAATGGTTAATATTATGAACCATATAATATAATAAAATCCAATACATTGGAAACAAGGTCAAAAAATTTGAAAAATAAAAGTATCATTAATACCCCTCAAAAACATATCTTAGATTATAACTCTGACACACTAAAATCCTGAATTCTATTATCATTTTTTATTTTCAAACATGGAAATAACCTACATTACAATAAAACCATAGTATAAAATTCATTATTTCAAAATTTAACTAATTTTACATACAATAAATTAGAAAATTATATAAACTCAATCCAAAATATCATGAATCACATTCTCATATTATCAGTCCCATGGTTATCTAAAATATCCATTTTATTTATATCTTAGTCAATCATATTTTAATTTAATTAACAATAAATCATGAAAAATTTAAGTTTTTTCCATCCCGTAATCGTTCTTTCTCTATAAATATCACCCTACCACCTCAATCACTTTTCACGGTTACTAGTACCATTCAATATATGATTTCAAATCATTAAAGAAAAACCTACTGTAGTCTAATTTAAATATATTTTATTACTCTATAACACCACGACATTATTCTTCAATTTCATTACATCATGACTAAATTAGTCCAACACTTCATTGTTGTACACAAATTCCCCAACAATGTCCTCATTTGATATCCATTTTTCAATATATTTAATATATTACTAATGCTGATAATAATCATTGAGACATAGATTTGGGAACTTATTATCATATTAACCATTTTCCTTTCACTTAACTCATTGATGTGGGGGGGGTTCTATGTATCCTTTTCTCTATTAATATCATTAGTGATTTTTTCCAATCAAATCAGTAGTGACTTTCTAGAGGACCATTTTTCACACACATAAAGCATATAATTTTTCCCTTAATATATTTTTCTACATTTTTTATTCAACGCATTTACAATAATGGAAAGTTACACTTTTTTTCTTCATGTTTATTATATCTCCCTTCAATCTAAATTTCCTCTTTCTTATCAAAACCATTAAATTGATATGTAACACAAAAATCCATTTCCAAATTGATATTATAACAGACAATCACTTTATATTTAGTAATGTATCTTTTGGATAATGTTATTCAATGACTTTGATTTAATCCATTCATAAATCAATAAAACTTATTTTTAGGCTGTATGATAATTCCAAAAGCATAACTCCTATGTCATGTAAAATTTTCCTCATTTGCACCAAGAGATTAATCATAATTTTTATTAAGCTCAGGGAAAATTTTTCATCTTTCTATGAAAAATATGAGGAGTTAAAATATTGAAAAATGATTAGATTAACTTGTTCTATTACATGGATACAATTTCATCTTAATGTGTCATATTCATGACTACAGTCTACCAATGGTCTTCTACACCTTCTAAATGATAAACTACCAACGTGAACATTTCCTGTTCTGAATGCTGAGGGAGAGAAAATATCATATAAATATTATTGATATATAGTTTAGGAATAAGTAGATTATAATACCACTTGAAATATGGTGTATGTTTCCTCATGAAGGAATCAATTGAAACATCTTTTCTTCAACTTATCATTTAGATTTCTAGAATGATTAATATATATTTAGAATATTTTGATATTATTTTTCATTCCCACTTCTATAACATTTTGTTTCATAGTTGGATAATCATCGCATTAACCATCTCATTCAGAATTAATTTGGTTGAATTGGGTTCAATACATTGACTAAAAAAGTATAATGTGATTAAAACTAATCATGGTTGTACAAAAAAATAATAATGGGAAAATAATTGCAATCTATAACATATTATGTTTAATTATTGGTTTTCCATGATTATTTCTCAAATTTTTGGATAATAACCTATATATCGACATAAAATTATAAATGTTATTAATGTTTTTTCATCCTTGTTTCAAAGGATGACAAACCATTTTCTTTAATACCAATTATAAATTCCCCAAATTATTGTATATAAGAAATACATCATATATACAAAATATTTCAAAAAAACAAACACCTAGAGACCATATTAATTTAGTGCCTTTGAAAAATTGTAACAAAAAATTATAGTGTGGTGAAATATCTTAAATTTTTTTCAAAAATATATTCATCTTTAGTGTACATACCAAAAACATTTTATTATAACCTTAAAAATAAATATGAAATGGGTAATCTCATATGCTTAGTAATGGTAAATGAAAGAGATATCAATCATAAAATAATACTAAGGGATTTTTACGAGGAAAAAACATTTTAAAAAATCATTTCCATTATATAGATATAATGATATAGCCACATGAAATAAATCATAGTTCATCATAAATAATCAACGAACATATTCCATTAGGGAATAACATGGAATGATGGCATACACATATGCATATTAAATAATTCCATATCAGTAAAGGATCATTTCTTTATGCATTATAGTGGAAAAATATTTTTACTAAAAATAGTTCACTCCTTGTTGTATAACTAAATTATGGAACTGATTTTACTCCCATTGCTGTCCAATATTACTAAGCCATGTTTATTCACATTCAACTTCTAAATTACATAAAAAAGTTCACTTACCTTTCAATTACTATAAATATCATGAGATATAAATCATTTCCCAATAAATTTGAGGGAAATATAGGTCCCACCCATCACATAGTAAAAATCCTTACATATATTTTCCAAAATATTATTAATAATATCATAGCCCATAAAAAATTTGGGTTTCATAAACATCATTTAATCAAAACATTACCCATGGAAAATAAATGGGTTTCTTACATATCATTGAATCATAAACATAAAATAATTATTGAAATAATATGGATAGTAAACTTGAGAAATATAACAATTAAATCCAAAATAACATCAAATAATGTTATCATAGAGGGAAAATAATTTTGAGAGTTCACTTGAGAAAAATTCTTTAAGAACTCATCAATTTTATTTTGAAAATGTTTTATTTTATTAAAATACCATCCTATTTGAAATGAAATAATTTTCAATAAAAAGTAAATTGTATTATTATAATTTAATATTCAAGGAGTTATGGAATCTTGAGATCAAAAAAATTATTTATATTGTATATAACTTAAAAAACCCTCATTCCTTATGTTTTCAGAAAAGTCGTAAAGTACCTCATTTGGAAAATGAAAAAAAGAATCATTTAATAATGTTTCGTAAATATTTACAAATGGGTAAATATTAATTTAGAAAATTTAGTAATAATAGTAAAAATATTTTAGAATTTTTTTTAAGAAACATGAAAGTGATAGAAAAATAATCCCCAATATATACATAAGTATAAATAATCTAGAATAATAATGAGATTATAAAACTCACACTTACCATATTTTAATCAGTAGAATCATATTACCTATGAAAGAAAAAAATATTAATATAAAAAGAGCATAATATTTGCAATAATACTAATTAGATTCATTAATGGGTTTCTTAAAACTCACATAGAAGAATAAATTAGTGTATAAGGCCTGGGTCCCATAGATATATAAGTGAGGCAGAAAAAACTTTGGATAAGTTTTTAATTTCTTCATGTATGTATAAAACTACTTTATAGTAAATATATTTTTATTATAATTATTCCACATAACCCTATTAATATATAGAGTACCACATTTTATTTACTTTTTATTTTATATTAATCTATTATTAATAATTCCGTGTTAATGTTGCATTTAAAGTAATAACTTCATTTTTTTCATACATGTTTTTATTTATTATCCTTGGTAATATTGCATAGATAATGATTTCAACATCTACAGAATGACAAAAAATAAATAAATATAATATAAATATATAGTATATATATATTCATGTTGAAAAATAAAAGTTAGAAGCATAAAATAGAATTCCCCGCTCTTGCTGACGGTTGGTAGTACATACGTAGGAATGTTGTTTTCATTTTCTTCTCGTATTAAATAAAAAAAATATGATATATTTTTATTGTAGATTTTTTTATCTTAGATATATAATATATATTCATATAATTAATCCTTATTACCTTCGATGAAATATTTAGTTGAAAATGAATTACATCACATCATGGATATGATATGTCATACGTACACACAAGTGGTGTAACCATTAACCAAAAGATTTTGTGGTAAAAGCTATAGATATGATATTATTATTATATAAGTATAAATTAATAATAAATATCATATATAAAGTATAAATCCATCTTAATTACCACTCCTAAAATACGGTTAATGAAAATGAATTGTATCACTATGTGGATATGGTAATCCGTAAGTACACATGAGGGATATATTAATATATTATTCAATGGGAATGAGAATGAGTAGTGATATTATCACAATCATTATAAAATTTAATAATATTTATTAGGATCCAATTATAATTTTATGATATATATCATAGATTTAGAGGATGAATATAATTAAAGAAAAAGATTCTGATCAGTTAGACCGATTACATATTCTTCAATATTGATCCTCTAAGAATCCTATAAAGGACTCATGGTTTAGTCTTTTGGGAAGACCAGAACCTATAAGATATTTTTCGTAATGTATAAAAGATAATTTTTTATAGTTTGGTGATGTGAGAAGGCTTAATGCGACTTAAATAATTGATGGAGGGGGCACCCATTTATAATGAAGGTGAGGGGCACAATTCGAATTTCTCAATGAGTAAATTAAAATAAAGTAAATATCAATACAAATACAAAAAAAATTATTTTAATTCTATGATAATGTAATATATGGTTATATTAACATAATATATCATATTTTAGATTGGTTATGATCTAAATTTCGTCAATATAATCTTTATTAACCCTTAGTTAACCAATTTTCATTTTAACCACTATAACAACAATTTTAATATTAATTTTTCAAATTTTTTACTTATAAGGTGTAAGATGAAAAAAAAAATGTTCCATTTATGTTATTTTAAACTTAATTTATCCCCTTTTTCCTTTTTTGGATTCTTATTTTTTGTAATAATTTAATAAAATATTATATGATCTAAATATTTGTTGTGTCAATTAAGACACTATTCATTACACTGAATTTAACAAATTAAATACAGAGATATAGACTGTAAAATAATTTTTTCACACACCGATAATATTTTATATTAAACTATAAAACTAATTTGGAACCATAATTAAGTTAAATTATATTTATTTTAGTCCATTTAATATTCCCAAATTAGGCATTTAATTAATCGAATAATCATCACATCATCATTTTATAATTATTTACGACTATAATTTCTTCAATAATATTAAATATATTTTTCCATAACATATATAAACCCATTATAATACATAATAATATAGATAGTCAAGCATATATTATTTTTATCCTCATATTAATGATATTATACTTTCTAAAAGTAAGATTGTGTCATTTTTTTCACTCTTTTGATTTTAATAATATCGAAGTTATTTTCATAGAAAAGTTTGCATTAAATTATTAAATTAAAAAAATTATGTGATAAGGGTTTAATTAAATTCATCCAATAAAATCTTTCAATGTGTAAGAGTGATTTTGTAATATATTAAATACTTTTTTTACAATTTTTTACCAGATTTACCCATAATCATGGTAATATATATTATTAATGTTAATATTAAAATTATCTATGTATAATAGAGAACTATTTAATAAATTTTTAAATTAAAATTATATATTTGGAATACATTTTCAAAAATTGAAAACACATAATTGGCTAAAATCAGGTTAAAATCAATCTCATTTACAGAATGAGAAAATGTGTTTTTTAAAGTAGAAACATTCAAAAGATCAAAATGTTTTAATATCAAAATATACTGTGAAAATGATTTTAATGACATAAATTGTATTAAATGATATAAAATTTTTCAATTTATACTTTTAATACAATAAAAATAAAAATTTAACAATAAAAATTATTTTGACGAAAAGGTTCTTTTAAATTAAAATTCAGGATTTTTAATTATTCATTAAAGCATGATACTTAATAGAAAAATAAAAAAATCATCCAATGTAAATTTTGATATTAGTATTTAGAATATTAATTTTATTTTTTCATTTAAAAAGAATAAAATTTTTAAAATGTATATTTTAAATGGGTTCTCGTTCAAAATGTGGTTAAATTACCCTATATAAGAATGCAACATTTTATTTATAAAATTGAATTTATTATTTTTATATTCCAAAAAAATATGTGGAATGGGTGTAAAAAAAATAGGATTCTATATATGAAATATAAATTTTATTACAAAAGTCATTAATAGTGGGTTTTTAATTAATTAAGTTAAAATGTGTTCTCTACATAGAAAAATAGTTTCATTATAAAAAACATCATTATTTTCAAATACATCTTACATTCATTTATAGATAATTGATAACCGATGGATTAAATTTATATATATGTTAAAATAATATTTTAATAATTTAGTTAATATTATTTGTAATTTCCATTCTAACAGGTTGTTGGCGACTATAATATTATTTTAATAAAAGTATTAATAGAATATTGTAGTTTAGTAAAAACGGTCTTATGTGTAACACATGATATAAAAAGAATTATGAATTTGGTGTAACATAATCCAAACATAGTTTTCATGAACTGTAATATAATACGTGTGTTTTATATAGTGGATGATTAACTGGGTGGTGTGTATAACGCAAGACCATATTAGTGATTTTCTATAACAAAAGCTTTATTAATTGTTGGGTAAAATGATAAATATATAAAATATTTAAATAATTTGAAAAAAAATCACTATATTTTGGGGTGTTACATTATAGGGGTAGTGAACATGATAGAGAAGATTATAATTTAGTACATGTACACATGGTAGGGCATAAAAACATTGTGTCCTGACCCTTATAGTGACATGTGAACTCGATTCATTAACAATTATGAGTAACATGTCCACTAGTCGGCCATATAGCCAAACCCAAAACACAATTCGTTTATAATTCTATTTAAATTTTCCACCATTCATCTTTGTGAATCATCTTGAAAATTTAATAGTTTATTTTGAGATAGGTAACCATCATTTTACCTCATTTTCTGACCTAAAATATGATGCCTTATGAATAAAAAATGACTTTTTCACCAAACTTATTCCTAGTTATTTGTTACCATCAGTATTCTTTGAAAATTCATTATAGAAAACAGTCTAATCTGGAATAACCAATGTTTCATGGAAGTCTAGTAAGTGCATATTTGATTAGTATATGTTTTTTTGTTTCTTATGTTTTGGTCATTATAGTTAATACTTGTGGAGTCATGTTTTGCATTTTTTACTTTCCAATGATATTATCACATTCATGTACATACAATTTTATGGTTATGTATGGAAGTTTATTGGTGGGGTTCTCTTGATTTGTACTCACATCCTTGTTGGGTATCCATGGCACTTGAGCACATGATTATCCCTCACTTTTTCCATGTATACATTGGGCTACATCCCATGTTTCATAATCTTCTGAGATTACTCATATTGAGTTTGGAGACAGAGTGGAGGTGCATCTTTTTGTTAGGTGCATATCCTATTTTAACCATTGTCATTTTCTTTTTTTAAATTTATTTACCCTTATCAGTTATCAATGATTTGTATTCTATTTACATATTTTCATGTATGATGTCTTCACATTGATTCATTTCAAATGGTATGTTTATTTTTTGTCTTAATTTAATAGAATATTATAAAATTATTGGTTATTTATATGTTATTATGAATTATGATCGGTGTTATAGTCTCCCCACAATCCACTCTAGAACCAATTCTATATTTTGATGCCACAATCATATGTGGAGGCAATCCATATGCGATGTTTCACTCTATCTCTAACCCATTAATCCAAGTAGGGGTTTTTCTATAAAAAACATCAGATGGACCGAGCCCTAGTATACTAAATAAGCCACCTCACATAAGACCTGAAAATGGATATACTATATTTTACAGTTCTTGAAGATCATTACACAATGAATGTACTATCTCTTACTATACATGGATTCTTTTCCTACCCCATAACAAGAAACTATGACCATAAGAATAATATTCACTCGAAAATCCTTATGAATACGAATAAACGAATTTCTTTATAGTAGTTATAACACTTCCTAGTTAGCTATTATTTTTGAGTTCACATGTTCTTGTTTTGGGGGAGGTGAAATCATAATCATCACTAGTAAAGAATAGTACCTACTATGAGTATAGCATCACAACTCCTCTGCCACACTGGTTTCCCATTTCCGAGTATAGTGTGAGGTGTCCAACCTTGTGCTCGTGGTATTGGCCTAATAGGGGGTCATTACAACAGTCTAATAATTATATTTTTTTTACATAAGTGATAAATTTTTTGTGGTATTATCAAACAATTTTATTGTATAATGGATGGAATTTGGGGGCTAGATCCTAACTATAAAGTTGGTGTTACATTGTACATGGTTGGTTCCTGAATTATGGATTCATCAATTAACAATTTCCGATGAAACTTTTAAATAACTAGTAGGGTGATATATTCTCCTAGGATGAAAACAATAGTAAAATAGGGTTGTATTAATAATTATTATGGGTGATCCTCACTATAAATTATAATTTTATTTATTATTATAAATTAATTATTAGTTATAATCATACAACTTGAAGGTGTGTAAGAGTGAGAGATACATTCACTAAAGAGATGATTGATTAAAGAAGTATAAAATTTTAAATTCCATAATAAGAAACCAATACTAATTCATATACCCTAATAGAGATTTACATGATCCAATGATTCATAGAACAAATTTCAATATAATAGATAAAAAATATATTAAATAGAATTAGAATTTATAAGATGAAGATAATGAAATAATAGATTTTCAAAAGGAGATTTAAATTTTCAAAAGTAACCAGGTGGTCTAGAAAGAAGTTATTTTACAAATAAATATGTAAGTATATGGTAATGAAAAAATTAAAATTTCAATTAGATTTTATCTATTTTATTCTCTATATTTCATTAATTTCAAGAAAAAAATACATATTTAAATTTCTTTTACGAATCAAAAAATGAGTTCCATGTCATTAAAATATTTTTTTAAATATAATTGATATGTTCAAATCCAATATTTTTGTTAAAACTATTTTAGGAGTTGAAATTGTTACTGAAGTATATAATAATAATAATGATTAAATCTAATCCTATTTAGATAGAAATACAATATTTTTCAACGAATGAGTTTATAAAAACATAAAAATCTAATGATCATTTCTAAATTGAATATTTTTTATTATTTTTAGCATGGTTTATTCTTTTAAAATAGATCTTAGAAGAATGTTTAAGGATTAATATAATTTTCTATAGGGAACTAAATACCCTAAAATAGACTAAAAATTTCTAATATATTATTATTTTAGTAAATGAAATTATTATGATTCATTAAGTTTAAATTATGATATAAAAAGGATATATGTGGTGATTGATTATTTTCATGGTGATTTATTCACATTAAAAACCTATAAGAATAGATGAACTTTAGAATTCTTTGAAATAGAAAAAATAAAGATATTAGGGATATTAAATGATCATTATAGGTGGTATGTATGAGTATATTGATTTTAGAATCATGTAATTGAAATGCTATAAAAACTCCATGAAAATTCAAATTTTATAAATATTTCATGAATAATATATCAAAATAGGTTAAATATAGTGTTTAATTAGTACATGAAACATTATAATAAAATATTATTTATTTTTAAAGGAAAAAATAATATATAGAAAGGGGCGTTGAATATAATTTCTCAATTTTTAGTTTGATAAATAGAAACTAATTTCGAAAAAATTGGGTGAATTTTATTCATTTGAATCATAGTTCTTCAAGGAATAAAACGAGACATCTAAATATCAATGGTTCATGTGACAAAAAAAGAAAATACAATTTTAGTTTTCAAAATAACATTTTGTTGAGATAGAGAATATTCGTTCAAATCATGCGTCTTAGATAAAATAACAATAAATAAATTTTTTTTTGAACATTCATGTTAATCAAATAAAATTGATTATTTAATTTAAATAATTTATAATGAAAAATATCATTAAAAAACAATCTAAATATTGTATCAGAAATATGAAAATAGTTTACATGAGATAATAGAAATGATTATAAACTAATAGTAATACATTCTTGATCATTTTTTGATAGTGTTATAGAATAATACATGAATGAAATACAGAATGAATAGATATAAATTATAAGATAGGAATTTTAATAGCTATTTTAATATATAATTTATGAATCTATATTAATATTAGAGGCCTCTAAGAAAGTTATATATGATCATATAATGAAAATTCACGGAGGTGTTCCATTAAATAAGTTGGATGCATAAAAAAATTATTTGAAAAGGGTATTAGTATATCACATGTCATATTATGAGATAGAACTAAATGATACTCATTATCAATGGCTAATTTCTTTTATAGATTCAAGGAATACTCCAAAATATTATTGATGGCTTACTAGTCATGACATTTATTTTCCAAAATTAATCATTTTGGTATGATATAAATTCATATCATGATAAAAATGGTATGTTGCCGGAATATTGATACACATTAGATAAAATTCTGAAATGATCCCAAGGACTCGATGAAATTTTAAAATAGTCTTATGTGATACATCGCATCACAATTTTGATTTGGTACACTAATATAGTGCTTTCTATTCTAAACCTCAACCATATAACCAAGACTGTGTACCTTTTTATGAGGTTGAAAACCATATAAACAAAAATCAGTAGTACTTTTTTTATTAGAAACTAAATACCTAGGCCAATTGATTTTTTTTCTAATTTAGGATTTACTATTTATCTATTTTATTTACTATGGATTTCATTTTCTATTACAAAATTCACGTCACTAACCGATCTTTTTTATGTTTGCTGTGAAATTCTAAAGGATTTATCTTAATTTTAAAATATTTAATATGTTTTTAAAAATAATTAAATTTCATTTTGATGTCTAAATAGTTAAAATAAATAAATTCGTTGAAAATATAAAAAATTAGTATACTAATTAATGTTCATATTATTATTAATGACTATTTTTTAATCTATGAAAAATTTTCGTTACATTTAATTGTTTTGGTTTTGAATAAAATGTTGAGTATTTTGGTAATGTTTTTTTGTGAAAAAATATTGACAAATAATAAAAAAAAATTGTGTTATAAAAATAAATTTTTTACTAATGATTTTATTTTAACATATTTTCATGTTATTTATTACGATTTTAAAAAGGCCCTAATTGTAGAGTTATTACTATTATTATATCTTATTTTAGGTCTAAAAACATATTTTATGTGCTATGTATTATTTATATAATATTATTTCATTCATTTTAGAAATAAATAGTTATTTATCATATGTTTAGATTTATTTCCAAGTGTTTAATGTTTTATATCACATTAATTCTGAAAAAATTGAATGTTTTGTATGTTTCTAGAAGAATGAATATCAAAAATGATAATATATAACTAATATATCACATCGGAGAGAAACATTACCATCAATATAAGTAGTTGAAAATTTATGGGATATTATATATAGGCATGAAACTTATGATATTATTTTTGTTTATTGGAAAAAGTTTTGTTTTTGCGATCATTATATCTATAATATATTTCTTATAGACGCAAAACCTTATATATTGTGGCAAAATCAAACACATTACATTAATTATGTGATCTATTACATATTCATTAGATATGTTAGGTTTTATATTATTATTGGAGATAAATGATACATATAATATAGGTTCTAAATTCCATTAATTATCAATGATACAGTGGCATTTAATATTTATAGAATAAGAGTTCTTAACTCTGAAGTATTTAATTTTCAAAAGTATGATTTTTTTGAAAAACGTTTCCATGTATTTGTAATCTAATATTTCTAAAAAAGAGAATTATATCTTTTCTAAATATTATAATTTGCATAGAGAATAATTATTATTATTTCAGTTCAATTAATATATATATATATATATATTATTTTGAAAAAAATAAGGAGAGAAAAGGAAATGTATGATAATATAACATAATAGATATTATATAAGATCAATTTCTTGTATTTCATCATGGCATTTTTCTATAAATCCATCTATTATATTTTTTTACAATATAACTGAATTGAAAAAAGTTGATGAAAAAATATTTTTTTATTGTATCCTTAATTGATGAAGAAGAATGATTGAAGATTCTTTAAATGACACACTTATTAGAAAAATGTTTTTTAAATTAAAAAATATTCATTATCTATAATTTTTTTGACAGCTTTGATTTTTCAACCGTAATTTAAAATCTATATTATTTCTAATTCCATGAGTTAACACATAATGTTTCTAGTTTGGTAACTCGTCCTTATAAATCCATATGAGATAGATTCTAATAAGAAAATTATTTTAATTAGAATTAATTTGTTTTTTATTTTCTTATAATCAACTATGAAATCCTTAAGAATCATATTTGAATAAAAATATCAATAGAAAAATTGGTTTTAGTGGAATGAATATGATGATGATTTATAAAACAGTAAAACCATATTAAAAACCTTTTCTATTTGGATAATTTATTTTCATTTATGTTCACTATATATTTGATTAATTGGAAGAGGATGGTCTTAGAAAATTAATATATGTTAGTTGTTTTGAATGATAGGAATTAAAAAAAGTGGTATTCATGTTTTAAATTCACCCCACTATCAAATTATTATTAAAAACCCATGATAATAATATAACTATTTATAACAATATTCGTATTCATTAATTTATTTTTCAAATCATTTCACCATTATCTCAAGTATTTGAAACCATTATGGATATGAAATCATTCATTATTAAATTTTTATAGTGACTGTATTTTTTATATTACATTCCATAAATTATTATATATTACTAGAAGTGAATTCACGATGAAGGATGCTTGAAATTTTTTAAAAAGAATAAACTACTTGATTATTAAATAAATATTATACCCCCAAAACCATTGACACATATTAAGATAATATATTTTATCTATATAGAAAATATATCATATCAACTATTATGTGAATGAATATATATTTCATCAATAATTAGAATCCACTTTTAAATGGAGTAATAGGAATATTGATGTAAATTTTTAAGAAAACAATAAAAAATAGTTGATTCATTGAATTATATATCTAAATAAAAAATTACATCCAATAAAATAATTTGACTGCTTTAATTTCAGATCTTGAACAATGCCTGGTCTTGAAAAATATAGAATCATTTAAGACCCATGTATTTTTTTAGTTTTTTGTTAATTTGTTTGGTATAACTACTAACACTATATTTCATTTATATAATTTAATTAATGAAAATTTTAATCCGTTAACATTATTTAGGCTGGAATTAACATCATAGTATCTAGGAGAGACTCATAATTCTATATATCTGCTACCTGAGTAGCTATCTTGCTTCATTTTTATGATTATTTCTCCATTTTTCTTGTTTAATTCTTGATTAACCTCCATTAGGAATTTAGTATTCAGTATTGTAAATTTTTCTTCCTAGATATATTATTTAAGTGCCCCCAATTTCTAATAGAAAATCAAAAACTTTGTAATAACATTATATAATTCTCAATAGTATTTTTTAAACTCCACAAAAAGATAAATATTCTGTGTTGGTGGTATATGTTACTCATAATTTCAACCATATCTGTTTGGGAAATCAAAGTAAAAATATTTTTTAATGAATTATATTGTATTATTTGATTATTATTGATGGGTTTATCCTAGAAACAATATTCATATTCTGAGATAAAAGTATACATTGGATTGATAGTTCTATTTAATAATGTCTATGAAACCATTAATGATGATTCATTTCAAATCATTGGTAAAGCCCCTATATTTGTAAAATTTCAATATTATGGACCATGATCAGTGTGGGTGATATAGATATTTTAGACTATAAATATTCCAGGTATTGTTTCAAGGATTCTATATTCTATTCCTTAATATCCTACATTACCTATATTAGTTTGTTAACCCTATGGTACAAAATATTGTGCTAAAATATTGGAATTTGGGAATATATATTAATATGAGAAATTAATTCCATAGATTATATATATATATTTGATCAAAATACCTTAATCATTAGTTTATGTATCCATCAAAATAATTTTATCAACCTAGTTGGTTTCTTAATCTCCTCCTCCAAATTAAATTTTTTATTATCGAAACACTTTTTAGGGAAATGTAAGAAAACATAATGTTCAACCTGAAATAACACCATCATTGAACATAAAATATTCATTGAAACATAATTTGAGAAATTTAGAGACCTTATCCGTAAATAATTTCAAAGATAATATACAGACTTGTGTTTCTGGATCATCCCTTATTATGTCTTCAAAGTGGTATCCCATTGTCTCCCACGTTTGATTATACTCTTCGTAGTTGATCCTTCCTTCATTAAAAAATATTACCAAAATAAGATCTTGTTTATCAATCCTTTCAGTCTTCTCAGTATTGGTATCAATTTGAAGCCATATTCTAATCATTCTTTTTTTACTTCTTCTTTTTTGGCCTTGATATCAAGGACCTTCTCTCTCGTATCTTCTCCCGAATGTAGTAGGAGTTCCCATAGGTCCTTGTAATTGTCATTCTCCATCTTTATCTCTAAAGGCTGATCACCCCTAGAACTCTTAGTCAGGATATAACCCTGGCCAAGACCTTCCTCCTCATACATTCACTACACTACATTATCATCAATAATTATGCCTTCCATTTCATTTGATTTAATTTTATTCACTGACAATGTCTCCATTGGTTTTGGTATGGATGAATAATCCCTGCATCCATTCTTCCTTCCCCAATTCAATAAGGTCTAGCTTCCCACATCCAATTTGGATTTTATACCTTCCTTATTCCCTAGGAAATAAAAACATGAGAATGTTTACCACCTACATGATCCTCAAAAAAATAATGAAGGGAATCATCCTCAGATTCAACACCATAGGCAATTTCCCCCTTTGTAGGGACCTATCCTTGTCGGAAACCTTCTTGTTCATTGGTCGCCCCTTCGATTTCAAATCTTGCATATTTGTTTCAGGTCAGGATAAAAACATGAACTTGATTGGTCTCACCTTCTAATTTGTGGCTCATGAAATCTTTTGGAGTACACTTCCTTGAGAGGTTCTAACCTTTAACACTCATGTTCTCCCACACTGCATTCAAATATAGTACAGAAGTCACATCCAACTACATTGAGTTTGGTCTGGTGATCATAACCCCTTATCCACAATTCATCTCGACCCCCTTAGTCATAGATCCATAAAATACCTATAGAGAATAATTGTCACACCCAATTTTCATTTCTCATTCCAGATGATCAAGGAATAAACACACTATGGGGTTTGGTGGTATCCAATGTTCGTTCTTCTTCATGGCGCTATATCATAGTGTAGATTCTTCATTCACTTGATCTACAAACTGTCCAACTTTCACATCATCATGGTTTCTACCTCAAACAATAGGATCGAAAGACAAATCATTTCCCTTTGAGCCTTCACCAGTGGTATATACCATTCGCTCCATCCTTGCATCCACTTTATTATTACACTCTTACTTTTCTAAAGAGCCCCTCCTCCCCCTTATAAAAGGACACCACTTTTAACCCATTCCACTTACCTCTCAGGCCCCTTGTCACGTCCAACCCATGCCAACATAATCTCTCAATATCCTCCTATTCTACCTAGAAGCCTTAACTTAGGAAGAAGGCACATCAACAATTCCTTTTGGTTCAAACCAAAGGAAGTTACCCAAATTAATGGTAACGCTTTCTCTTAAATTCTTTTGTTTTATTTTACTTATCCAACCCCCTAAAAAAAATTTATTAATTTATTTTATAACAAAACTAGTATCCTTAATATACTAGGATGTTGTGATGATAACTATTTGAACTAAACAAACACACACCTCTATCTAATTGGTGAAGAACATACTGTTTCTGTGGATGGAAAACTAACGCCTCACGAAATTATGATTGTTCGATGATCTCTTACCGCCTCTCATGGTGGCCATTAAGATGGAACTGTATTTATATATGATATATATATATATATATATATATATATATTATGTTTATGTCTTATTTATGGTTTTTTATTTTCCATTTATATCATTATTTTTTGGTTTCCATTATGGGTAAAACATGATAATTTCATTTGAGGAACTGTGGACTACCACCCCCTCAAAATGATATTACTCGTTAATACATTATGTGGGATTTATAATGGTTGTAATTAATAATATTATAAATGATATTATACTATTATTATAATATACATATGTATCATTATTTTTTTATTCCATTAAAATACAAAACATAAATGAAAGTAGTGTTTATGCGTACGTACAACTTACTGTCTCCATGAATGGTGCATTTCATTTCTTATCTCCAAATGGTATGTACTTTTTTAAAAAGATATATATTATGGATATATAATATATATATGATATATAAACCATGTATATCATTCTAGAGATAATGGACTTTTTACCACATGGAAAATTTGTAATTATTACAAGTTCATTTATGACGCACGTTTCGAACATCGATAAAATATCTAATATGAACTCAAATAATTAACTAATTGTTATATCAAGAAAATAAGTCATATAAAAAGAATAATAAACATGAAATATTTTTTTCATCAAGTATAAATTAACGTAGGTTTATTATTCAGGAAGAACAAGGAACATACAAGACATTTCAGACTTGCGTTAAGGGGTTTCTTATCTCACTTTTAATTCCGTGAGATTTCCATTGTTCGCCACATATTTATTGCATGTGGAGTATTGTGTACTAAAATTTGATATATATTATCATGATTATTTTTATATTCAATGTATTTTATGATTTATTTGGTGGTTATTATATTTTTTTCATACCACTTGATTGATTTCAATGATGTAAGGGTTTTTCATCTCACTTTTATTCCCGTGAGATTCATGCTATATTGGCCACTATTTACATTGGTGTGGAGTATGTTGTTGAGAAAGTGTTGTTTTCATCAATACATTATATTTTTATTTAAATAGGGGGATATTGTTGAGAACAATACTCTCTCTCTATGATGATTCTTACACTCATAAATTCCCTTAATTATTTTCTAATGATTTTATTTTTACTATATTTATGGAATTTATTAATATTTATATTTTTATTTCAGAAAGAAATATTTATGTTCTTAAACAAAGATATTTAATTACTAAAGTATTTGAATTAGAATTTTCTAGAAGTACTATTCATTCTTTACCTGTTCGGGAATTTGTTAAGCGTGTTCTGGAATCACTGTACATACTATACATGGAGAAACATAGCGTAAGGATGGAATGTGATGTATACAATATGAGATATCATTGAAGTATGGTTAATAAACCATACATTATTGGAAAAATATGGAAGAGGAACCCTATGTTAGGAAGGAACCATATGTTTATGATATTGAAAAGTATGGTTCATTAACCTTACTTTTGTAAACAACCTTATGTTTCATCAGAAGTATGGATCATGTACATTACGTTTGAAAGATTTTAAAAGTATGGATAATTTATCATAAGTTTGAATGTTGAAAAGAAAATTATGGTTCATCAACCCTATTTTTGTAGTCAACCTTACATTTCAAGGATGCAACATCAACCCTGTGTTTTTATTCAACCATACATTTGAAAGATGCTTTCCATACAATTCATCCTTACGTTTGGTATCGGAGAATTAAAGACGATATTATTATGCAAAGGTCTACAAATGGATTATTAGGCTGATTTCAAGCTAGATTTAATTCAGATTTTTAAAACGCGAATTTGACTAATTCAAATCCATTATATGTATGATTCAAAGGATAAATTTAAAAGGATCTTTTTTGCGGAATTTTCATTGGAGTTACGAATGCTCTATTATGTTCAATTTTTGAATATTGTGGGTTGGAAGGCTACTTTCATGGATATAAATTTTCAAGAGAAGTTCTCGGTGTTATTTTATATATAGTTTTGATATTTACCCAGAGAATACACACAAGATTTTCCAAACAACAACGAAGAATATAAAAAAGGAGCAAAACAGTGACTATCAAGAACACAGATCTACTGATTTCCAAGAGAGGAAAAGCTCTATATATAGAATAAGAAGTTTCATGATAGAAGATTCACTCATTTGACATAGAAGTTATATTTTGAATCTACTGTTTCTGACGTTTCAAATTATATTTCAATATCTACTAAAACTGGATCGACTCAGAGTGACTCTTCTTGAAAGATCATTATTTCAAAAGGCAACGATCCATCTACTGTCAATTGCATTCTGTTACAATTTTGAAGAGTAATGGGAATGTATTTTCAATGTAGAAATACCTTTCTTTTTTTATTGAGTGTACATCTTCTCGTACTAATTTGTGAAGGTTCGGTGATTGAACCAGAAGGCTTTGTTTTGCCTTATATTTTAATGGATTTCATTACCTGTACTCAGTTGTGGAACAGTCTACTGACAACAGGACCAGATTATGAAAATCACCAAGCTTGTGGAGTAGAGTGTTGGTGGAGTGGACTAGGGGCCTTCTATTCCCCAAACCACTATAAATCATGTGTCTCTACTATTTAAATTTCCATTGCATTAATCTATATGATTAATGTCAAAGGGTAGAACACAATTTCACAAAGAATTTTTAAAAGACACAATTAACCCCCCCCCCCCCTCTTGTGTATATTTTTTATATCCCGGTCCAATAATTGGTGTCAGTGGTGTAGCTTTTTGATAAATCCTAAACAAGCTGAATGTGATTAAAGTTTATACACAGAGTAATATTAATGATACAAGAGAACAGATGTCCATGGTTAGAGCACCATACCTCAATGAAGAAAATTAAAAATGCAGGAAATCAAGAATGATAATATATCTGAAAAACCCTGGATATAGAATTTATTCTAATATTTTGACTCCATTTAAAATACCAGAGAATCCTAAAACATGGAGTGCAGCTACTGAAGTAGAATATGATATGAACTTGAAGGCAATGAATACAATTATATGTGGTCTAGGACCTGATGAATTTAAAAGAATATCTTAATACATGACAGTATATGAGATGTGGAAAACTATTACAGATTCTTATGAAGGAACTGACAATGTTAGAAAAATGAGATATATTACTGCTAGGATTAAATTTGATACATTCAGAATGTTTAAAGGTGAAATAATTACTCAAATGAATGGAATATTGACATAAATTTTCAATAATATAACTACCTTGGGAGAACCAACCAAACAAGATGATCAAGCTTTAAAAGTACTTAGAGTACTGCCTACTAAATGGAATGGAATATCTACTGCAATCAGATAGTCAACACCTATCAAAGACATAACCATGAAAGTGTTTATTAGAACACTTATGATATATGAAGCTGAGATGAAAGATGAAGTAAATGTGCATAAGGTTCTGATCAAGAGAGAATACACTGCTTTAAAAGTGTCATCTCAAGGGAAAAGGAAAATTATAATGAAAAAAGATGTAATGATGAAATCAGAAAGTTCTGATTCCTTAAATTATGATATAGAACTGGCTCAGCTGGATATAAAGTTTAGTAAATTCTACAGAAAGAAGAAAGGTTTCAGAAAAACATTCACAAAGGATGAAAATGAAGTCAGATGTTATGAGTACAAGAAGGTGGGTCATATGAGACCTGACTGTACACAGTTAAAAGAAGACAAGAATATGAAGTTCTTTAAAAGAAATTATTATGATAAAAAGACAAGAAAGAAATGAAATTTACATGTAGTGTGACTGAAGACTCTAGAAGCTCATCAAAATCAGAATCAGAGAAGGAAGAAGTAAATCTGAAATCCAACATGTGATTTAGGGTAGAAACAGATGAGGAAGAAGGTCACCGAAGAAAAAATACCATAAGGTATATGTACAATGGCTTCTTGAGGAATATGAGTGGAAGATCATCGAATTTCTCCATAATCGCTCAAAAAGATGGTGGACTTGTCACTTTTGGAGATAATGAAAAAGGGAAAATCATTGGAATTGGAATAGTTGGAGATCCAGAGGCTGTGTTAATCAATAAAGTACATTATGTACAAGGATTGAAATATAATCTGACAAGTATCTCTCAACATTGTGATGATGGTTATGCTGTTGATTTTTGAAACAATTGTGGTTCTATTTTAAAAAATAAACTACTTAAATTTAGAGAAACTAGAACTGGCAATGTGTATACCCTAGATTTAAATTCCTTGTGCAAACAACAAGTAAACTGCTTAACTGTAAAGATAAAGGAATATTGGATCTATCATAGAATACATGGACATTGAAATATATATGAATTACATAAATTATCCATGAAACAACTAGTTTATGATTTACCTGGTCTAAAGATTGAAAGTGATAGATTTTTTAATTCATGTCAACTTGGAAAATAGCACAAATCATCTTTCAAATCTGTTAACAAAATTGAAACATCTAAACCTCTAGAACATATCTATATGGAATTGTTTGGTCCTTCAAGAGTAGCAATCTAGGTAGGTAAACTATATGTATATGTTTTAGTTGATGACTATTCTATATTTACATGGATTTTCTTTTGAAAGTTTAAAAATGAATCTTTTACATTATTTGAAAGTTTTTTCAAGGCTGTTCAAAAAGAAAAAGGTTTTAAAATAATTTCATTAAAAAGTTATCATGGTGCAGAATTTGAGAATCTGGAATTCAATTACTTTTTCTCAAATGTGGGTATTAAACACACCTTCTCTTCACCAAGAACACCTCAACAAAATTGAATTTTTGAAATAAGAAATAGGACTATACAGGAAATTTATAGGACTATGCTAAATTAATATTGTCTTCATACTTGTTTTTGGGCAAAAGATGTAACTAAATCTTGCTATATAATGAATAGAGTTTTAATTAGACCAGTTTTAAAAAAGTCATTCTATAAACTCTATAATAATAGAAAAAAAATGTAAATTACTTTAATGTTTTTAGATGCAAGGTCTACAACATAAACACCAAATACAATATTGGTATGTTTGATCCAAAACCAGATGAAGGAATTTTCTTAGGATATTCAGCTACTTCCAAATCTTATACAGTTTTTAATAAAAAGTTATGGATTGTTGAAGAATAAATTCATGTCAAATTTGATGAATATGATCCCTTTGAGAAAAGGATAAATCAAATATATGGGCTTGATTCATATGATAACATGAGACTTGTGAACATGAAAGATGATTTTGAAAAAGAGATAAATGAAATTTTGTCTATTCCAGAAGAACATCACACTGAAGAACCTATAAGTGTACTACCTAGATAGTCAAGGACCCTAAAGAATAACCCTTTAGAAACTATGATAGGAGACTTAGAAACCGGAATAAAAACTAGAAGGAACATAGGAAATCTTCTTGAGTTGTTTTCCTTTATATCCCAATAATATTCCAAGTCTATAAAAGAAGCTTTAGATTATGAAATTTGATTGATAGCAATGAAAAAAAATTTAAACTATTTCAAGAGAAATAAAGTTTGGAAATTAGTTGAAAGACCACAGAATTATCCAGTGATTGGAACCAAATGGTTTTTTAGAAATAAACACGGTGATCAAGGAATAATAACTAGAAATAAAGAAAGTATAGAATCTGAAGGATATAATCCGGAAGAAGTTATATATTATGATAAGACCTTTGCACCTATAGTGAGATTAGAATCCATTAGAATTCTCTTAGCATAAGAATCTCATATGAACATTAAATTATTTCAGATGGATGTTATGTATTCATTTTTAAATGGTTATTTAATGGAAGATGTTTATGTTGAGAAACCTCCTCTTTTTGAAAATTCATAGAAACCATATTCTATTTTTAAACATACTAAAGCTCTTTATGGCCTTAATCAAGAACCTAGAACTTGGTATGATAGATTAAGCTCATTTCTTTTGAAAATGATTTTTTTATTGGAATAGAAGATCCAACACTATTTAAGAACACTATAAATTCTTACATTATATTGGATTAAATTTATGTTGATGATGTAATATTTGGATCAACTAATAAATTACTTTGTCATGAGTTTTCAAATATTATGCAAAAAGAATTTGAAATGAGTGTGATGAGAGAATTATATTTCTTTTTAGGATTTCAATTTTATAAAAATGTTTTTGGAAATGTTTTTTATCAATGAAAATACATTAATGATTTACTAAAAAAATTTGGACATGAAAACATCAAGACATATACAACACATATGTGTATTAATATAAAACCTGATTTGGAGGAAACTGGAAAATCAGTTGACAATAAGTTATATAGAGGTATGATTGGTAGTTTATTATATCTTACTTCTAGTAGGCCAGATATAATGTATTATGTATGTCTTTGGGAAATATTTCAATAAAATCTTATAGTATCCCATTTAACTATGGTTAAAATAATTTTTATATATTTAAAAGGAACAGTTTTCAATCTCTTCTTTTTAACGAAACGTCTGATTTCAATTAAATTTCATATTCAGATGCAGCTTTGGGAGTTGTAGATTAGATAAGAAAAGCACTTTAGGTACATGTCACTTTTTAGGAAAATCCTTATTGTCATGGTCAAGTAAAAAACAACACTCAGTTTCCCTATCAACAGTTGAGGAAAAATATGTATCTACAGGCCGTTGCTATGCAAAGTGTTGTGGATGAAAAACACTCTTATGAATTTTGGACTATGTTTTATTAGTACGCCTGTTTTATGTGATAATAATGGTGCTATAAATATTTAAAAAATCATATTAATCATTCTAGGACTAAGAATATTGATATCAGATATCATTTTCTAAGAGACCATGTTCTTAAAAAGGATATATTCATAGATTTATTAAGTACTGAAATTCAATTAGATGATATTTTTACCAAACCACTTCCCACTACAAAGTTTGATTTTATAAAGGGGGTGCTAGGTTAATTTGTTTTTAAGTAAACCCTTCATAATTCCCACTCTTAAAATTTGGCAATAAAATGAATTGTATCTCTATATGGAGATAGTAATATGTACGTATGCATGAACGAAGCATTAATTTCTTATTCAATGGGAAATAGGATGCATTGTTGTCTGTGCATAATCATAATAAAATTTAAGAATATTTATGAAGATGAAGTTATTATTTTATTATATATATCATAGAATTATTGAAGTTATAATTGAAAATAAAAAACGGTGATCATTTAGAGAGATTAAGTCTTCTTTGAAAAGGCACCTTTAGATCTCTTTAAAGAGGCTCTAGATTTGGAATTTTGGGAATAAAATAACCCATATAATGTTTTTGGGGAAGTGAAGCAGAAATATTTTTAGAGTATTTTTGAGATATAAGGCACCATGTGATGTGAAGATGTCAGGGTGGAGGTTCCCTTTTACAATTAAGGTGAGGGGAACTTTTGGAATTTCTAAAAAGACTAAATTAAAATAAATTAAATATCAATAAAATTACATTAAAATTTAAAGGGAATTATAATATAATATATATTAGGGTTTTATTTCAATAAAAAAATAGATTTTAGATATGTTTTGTAGTAATTTTAAACCTTATCTTTTCTGTTAAACCTTAATTTACCTAATTTAATTTAAACTACGTTAACAACATTATTAATATTAAATGTTTAAGATCATAACTTATAGGGTGTCAATTGAACTATAAATAGAATATTTTTTATATTATACCCCATAATATATCCCCTTATTCCTTAATTAGGATAATTATTATCATTTAATAAATTAATAATATATGTTTTTTAAAATATCATTAGTGTCAATTTTTGACACTATTCATTACATTGACTTTTAAAAAAATAAATAATGCAAGATAAATTAAAAAAACATATAATAAACCCCTAATATGTCATATGAACTTATTAAATTTTTTTATCAACTTATTTAATTCAAAATATTTTTTGGTTAATATTTTTAACCTCACTAAATTGTTTTTTTATTAATTTAATAATTAATACATCATCATTCTGTAATTATTTATTATAATTATTTCTTCCCTAAAATTTGCGAAATAAATTTTAATTATGTATATAAACCTTTTATATTTCATAAAAAAACTATATAGTCAATAATATAATCAATTTATCACTATATTAAAAATATTATAATTATTAAATGTAAGAGTGTAACATTTTGTCACTATATTTGATTATAATAATATCCAAGTAATTATCAAGAAAGATTGACCATTAAATTGTTAAATTTTGAAAAAATATGTGTTAATATAATAATTAACTTCCACTCTTATTATTTGGTGGAGTGTTTGAATAGTTTTAAAATATTGATAATACATGTTACGTTTAATTGCCCGATTTTCCTTTAACCATGGTAAAACAATTAATGATGATAATATTAATATTCTAAAAATTTTAAAGTTATATATTTAATAAATATATATTTATTATATTTGAAGATATTTAATCCATTTTTTCAAATTGAAAATATATAATTTGTTAAATGTTTTTTTAACTTAATCCCAATAATGGAATGAGAAAACAAGTTTTTAATGTTAAGACGTCCAAAAGATCAAAATGTTTTTACATAAAAATAAAATGATTAATTGATTCAAAGTACATATATTGTATTAAATTATAAAAAATATATCAATTGATATTTTAAAAAAATGAAAATTTTAATTCAATTACATAATTTATTTAGAAAAGAAGGTAGTTTTTAATTAAAATTCAGTATTTTTTTATATTCGACAAAACATAGATGTTTTTAGAAATTTACCAAAATTTCATCCAATGATTATTTTTATTTTATTAATGGAAATATTAGTTTTATTTTATTTATATAAATCATATATAAGGGTCAAAATTGGGAGTTAAAATTTGTTCTCCATTAAGAGGTTATAAAGTTACCCTTTTTAAAAATGCACATATTTATTCATAAAATTTGATTTATTCAAACATTATTCCTATAAAATATATTTCATGAGTGTAATTTTTTTTATTAATTCATATAAAATTTAATTAGGAAACATCCATACATATTTTTTTAATATATTGATATAAAATGTCTTTTTTACATAGAAAACCCGTTTTATTAGAAAAATAATATCATTATCTTCAAATAGTTCTTAAATTAATTTCTAGATAAATGATAGTCAAAGGATTAATTTTATATAAATTTTTTAACAATATTCTTAGTATTTAGTTAATATTACTTGTAATTTCCATTCCAATAGCTAGGTGGTACATATAAAAATATTTTTTATAATAGTATTAATTATATAATGTGGTTTGGTAAAACTCAATCTTGTGTGTAACAGATTCTATTAAAAGAACATGGAATTGTGTGTAACTTTATCCAATCCTAGTGTTGTGTGTACAAAAATCTAGTCTATGTGTATCCTATAGTGAAAGATTCTATTAGTGGTTCAAATAACATAATCCAATCTTATTTCTTTTGAATAAAAAAATATATATTTAGAGTTTTTTGAAAAGAAAAATATAAAAAATATTATTTTAATTAGAAATATAATCAAAAATTCTCAGGGTGTTACATTATACCCCCTTAAAATGATTTTATCTTAAAAATATCATATTGGTTAACAATGGTTTAATTATTGAATATTCCATTCATAGAAACCCACATTGAAAAAATAAATACTAAATTTTTTATTTAAAAGGGACTATTGGAATCTTAATAGATACCCAAAGTAACTCATATCTAGGTTTCTACATATATTTGGAAAGTGAAAACGTGAACATGGTAGAGAAATATTACCATAATGTTATAATATAGAGTGATAAATAACTTGGACTGGAGAAAGTTAATATTCACAAATCCATAAATCTATATTAATCTAAGGGGCCATTTGATTAATCAAAGAATAAAGTACTTGGATAACATTTTTTGGTTCTATGATCCTTTCCCTAGAGTAACAAAATTTTCATGAGAAAAAATAGTTTATTGATTCCATTAAATTTCATAAGCATAATATCGTCATTTTGTTGTTCCTTGATCAATTTCTTATTCATCTCTAATTCTAAAAAATAAATGTGATTTTTTCATTCATAATTCTTTATCTGATTATGAGATCCATAGAATGATAAGTTATTTCATTTTTCATAACATCATAAAAAAATTTAACAAAAATTATCTAATATGCATAAGTCCTCATTTTAATATATAATCTCTTATTTACAACCTCATCAAAATTACAACATAAACACTTTCATAAATGGTTAATATTATGAACCTTATAATATAATAAAATCTGATACATTGGAAACAGGGTCAAAAAATTTTAAAAACAAACGTATCATTAATACCTCTCAAAAAATATATCCTAGACTTTAACTCAGACACACTAAAATCCTGAATTCTATTATCATTTTTTCTTTTTAAAGATGGAAATAACCTACATTGCAATAAAACCATAGTATAAAATTCATTATTTCAAAATTTAACTAATTTCCCATACAATAAATTAGAAAATTATATAAACTCAATCCAAAATATCATGAATCACCTTCTCATATTATCAGTCCCATGGTTATCCAAAATATCATATTTATTTTTATCTTAATCAATCATATTTTCATTTAATTAACCAAAAATCATGAAACAATTAAGTGTTGTCCATCCCTTAATCGTTATTTCTCTAAAAATATCACTTTACCACCTCAATCACTTTTCACAGTAACTAGTACCTTTCTATATATGATTTTGAATCTTTAAAGAAAAACCTACTGTAGTCTAATTTAAATATATTTTATTACTCTGTAACACCACGAAATTATTCTTCAATTTCATTACATCATGACTAAATTAGTCCAACGCATCATTTTTGTACACCACTTCCCCAACAATGTCCTCATTTGAATTCCATTTTTCAATATATTTAATATATTACTAATGCTGATAATAATCATTGACACATATATTTGGGAACATATTATCATATTAACCATCTTCCTTTTACTTAACTCATTGATGTGGGGGTGGGGGGGTTCTATGTATCATTTTCTCTTTTGATATCATTAGTGATTTGTTTCCCATCAAATTAGTAGTGAATTTCTAGAGGACAATTTTTCAAACACATAAAACATAGAATTTTTCCCTTAACACATTTTTCTACATTTTTCATTCAGTGCATTTACAATAAATGAAAGTTACACTTTTTTTCTTCATGGTTATTATATTTCCCTTCAATCTAAATCTCCTCTTTCTTATCAAGACCATGAAATTGATATGTAACACAAACATCCATTTCCAAATTGATATTATAACAGACAATCCCTTTATATTTAATAATATATCTTTTGGATAATGTTATTCAATGACTTGGATTTAATCCATTAATTAATAAATCAAACTTATTTTTAGGCTGGATGATAATTCCAACAGCATAACTCCTAAGTCATGTAAAATTTTCCTCATTTGCACCAACAGATTAATCATAATTTTTATTAATATCATGGAAAATTTTCATCTTTCTATGAAAAATATGAGGAGTTAACATATTGAAAAGTAATTATATTAACTTGTATTATTACATAGATACTATTTCATCTTAATGTATCATATTCATGATTACAGTCTACCAATGGTCTGTTTCACCTTCTAAATGATAAACTACCAACGTGAACATTTCCTGTTCTAAATGCTGAGGGAGAGAAAATATCATATAAATATTATTGATTTATAGTTTAGGAATAAGTATATTATATGACCACTTGAAATAGGGTGTATGTTTTCTCATGATGGACTCAATTGAAAAAAAAATCTTCCACTTATCATTTAGATTCCTAGAATGAATAATATATATTTAGAGTATTTTGATATTATTTTTCATTCCAACTTCCATAACATTTTTTTTCTTAATAGGATAATCATTGCATTAACCATCTCATTCAGAATTAATTTGGTTGAATTTGGTTCAATACATTGACTAAAAAAAGTATAATGTGAGTAAAACTAATCATGTTAGTACAACAAAATAATAATGGGAAAATAATTGCAATCTATAACATATTATGTTTAATTATTGGTTTTCCATGATTATTTCTAAAATTTTAGGATAATAACCTATATATCGACATACAATTATAAATGTCATTAATTTTTTTCATCCTTATTTCAAAGGATGACAAACCATTTTCTCTAATACCACTTATAACTTCCCCAAGTTATTGCATATAAAAAACACATCATATATACAGAATATTTCAAAAAAAAAACAAACACCCAAAGACCATATTAATTTAGTGCCTTTGAAAAATTGTAACAAAAAATTATAGTCTGGTGAAATATCTTGAATGTTTTTCAAAAATATATTCCCCTTTAGTATACATACCAAAAACATTTTATTATAACCTTGAAAAGAAATATGAAATGGGTAATCTCATATGCTTAGTAATGGTAAATGAAAGAGATATCAATCATAAAAGAATACTAAGGGATTTTTAAGAGGAAAAAACATTTAAAAAAATCATTTCCATTATTTAAATATAATGATATAGTCACAAGAAATAAATCATAGTTCTTCATAAATAATCAAAGAACATATTCCATTAGGGCATAACATGGAATGGTGGCATACACATATGCATATTAAATAATTCCAAATTAGTAATGGATCATTTCTTTATCCAGTGTAGTGGAAAAATATTTTTACTAAAAATAGTTCACTCCTTGTTGTATAACTAAATTATGGGACTGATTTTACTCCCATTGTGGTCCAATATTACTAAACCGAGTTTATTCACATTCACATTCTAAATTATAGAACATTGTTTACTTACCTTTCAATTACTATAAATCTCATTAGATATAAATCATTACCCAATTAACTTGAGGGAAATATAGCTCCCACCCATCACATAGTAAAAACCTTACATATGTTTTCCAAAATATTATTAATAATATCACAGCCCATAAAAAATTGGGTTTCATAAAAACCATTCAATCAAAACATTACCCAAGGAAAATAAATGGGTTTCTTAAATATCATTGAATCATAAACAGAAAATAACCATTGAAAGAATATGGATAGTAAACTTGAAAAATATAAACATTATATCTTAAATAACATCAAATAATTTTATCATAGAGGGAAAATAATTTTGACAGTTCACTTGAGAAAAATTCTTTAAGAACTCATCAATTTTATTTTGAAAATGTTTTCTTTTATTAAATTACTATCCTATTTGAAATGAAATAAATTTCACTAAAAATTAAATTGTATTATTATAATTTAATATTCAAGGAGTTAAGGAATCATGAAATCAAAAAATATTTATATTGTATATAACTTAAAAAAAACTCATTCCATTCTTTTTCAGAAAAGTCGTAAAGTACCTCATTTAAAAAATGAAAAAAAAGAGTCATTTAATAATTTTTCATAAATATTTACAATTGGGTAAAGATTAAAAAATAAAATTAATTAAGAATAGTAAAAAATTTTAAGAATTTGTTTTTAAAAAACATGTAAGTGATAGAAAAATACTCCCCAATATATACTTAAGTATAAAAAAACCAGAATAATAATGAGATTATAAAACTAAAACTTACCATCTTTTAATCAGGAGAATCATATTACCTATGAAAGAAAAAAAAATTATTATAGAAAGAGCATAATATTTAAAATAATACTCATTAGATTCATTAATGGGTGTCTTAAAAATCACATAGAAGAATCAATTAGTGTATAAGGCATGTGTCCCATAGAAATATAAGTGAGCAAAAAAAATCTTTTCATAGGTTTTTAATTTCTCCATGTATGTATAAAACTACTTTATAATAAATATATTTTTATTATAATTATTCCACACAACCATATTAATATAGAGAGTACCACATTTGATTTACTTATGATTTTATATTAATCTGTTATTAATAATTCCATGTTAATGTTACATTTAAGGTAATAACTGCATTTTTTTCATACATGTTTTTATTTATTATCCTTGGTAATATTGCATAGATAATGATTTCAACATCTACAGAATGACAAAAAATAAATAAATATAATATAAATATATAGTATATATATATTCATGTTGAAAAATAAAAGTTAGAGGCATAAAATAAAATTCACTGCTCTTGATGATGGTTGGTAGTACATACGTAGGAATGTTGTTTTCATTTTCTTCTCATATTAAATAAAAAATTTATATGATATATTTTCATTGTAGATTTTTTTATCTTAAATATATAATATATATTCATAAAATTAATCCTTATTACCTTCGATGAAATATTTAGTTGAAAATGAATTACACCACATCAGGGATATGATATGTCAGACGTACACACAAGTGGCGTAATCAATAACCAAAATATTTTGTGTTAAAGGTGTAGATCTGATATTATCATTATATAAGTATAAATTAATAATAAAAATCATATATAAACTATAAATCCATCTTAATTCCCACTCCTAAAATATGGTGAATGAAAATGAATTGTATCACTATGTGGATATGGTAATCTGTAAGTACACATGAGGGATATATTAATATATTATTCAATGGGAATGAGAATCAAAATGGTATTCTCATAATCATTATAAGATTTAATAATATTTATTAGGATCCAATTATTATTTTATGATAGATATCGTAGATTTAGAGGATGAATATTAGTAATGAAAAATATACTGATCAGTTAGACCGATTACATATTCTTCAATATTGATCCTCTAAGAATCATATAAAGGAAACATGGTTTAGTCTTTTGGGAAGACCAGAACCTATAAGTTATTTATCTTAATGTATAAAAGATAATTTTTTATAGTTTGGTGATGTTAGAAGGCTTAATGCGACATAAATAATTGATGGAGGGGGCAACCAATTATAATGAAGGTGAGGGGCACAATTCGAATTTCTCAATGAGTAAATTAAAATATATTAAATATCAATCCAAATACAAAAAAAATTATTTTATTTATATGATAATGTAAAATATGTTTACATTACCATAATCCAACATATTTTAGATTGGTTATGATCTAATTTTAGTCAATATATTCTTTATTAACCCTTAGATAACCGATTTTCATTTTAACCACTATAATAACGATTTTAATATTAAATTTGGAATTTTTTTACTTATAAGGTGTAATATGAACCAAAAATGTTCAATTCATGTTATTTTTACCTTAATTTATCCCCTTTTTCCTTTTTTGGATTCTTATTATTTGTAATAATTTTATAAAATATTATATGATCTAAATATTTTGTGTGTCAATTAAGACACTATTCATTACACTGAATTAATCAAATTAAATACAGAGATATAGACAGTAAAATAATTTTTTATTTCACCTATAATATTTTATATTAAACTATAAAACTAATTTGGCACCATAATTATGTTAAATTATATTTATTTTTGTCCATTTAATATTCCCAAATTGAGCATTTTATTAATCGAATAATCATCACATCATCATTTTATAATTATTTACGATTATTATTTCTTTAATAAAATTAAATATATTTTTCCATAACATATATAAAACCTTTATAATACATAATAATATATATAGTCAAGCATATATTATTTTTATCCTCATATTAATGATATTATACTTTCTAAAAGTAAGATTGTGACATTTTTTTCACTCTTTTGATTTTAATAATATTGAATTAATTTTCATAGAAAAGTTTGCATTAAATTATTAAATTAAAAAACTTATGTGTTATGGGTTTAATTAAATTCATCCAATAAAATCTTTTAATGTGTCAGGTTAATTTTGAAATATTTTTAAACTATTTTTTACAATAGTTTAACAGATTTACCCATAATCGTGGTAATATATATTACTAACGTTAATATTAACATTATCTAAGTATAAAAGAGAACTATTTAATAAATTTGTAAATTAAAATTATATATTTGGAATACATTTTCAAAAATTCAAAACACATAATTGGCTAAAATCATGTTAAAATCATTCTCATTTATAGAATGAGAAAATGTGTTTTTAAAGTAGAAACATTCAAAAGATCAAAATGTTTTAACATCAAAATCTACTGTAAAAATGATTTTAATGACATAAATTGTATTAAATGATATAAAATTTATCAATTTATACTTTTAATACAATAAAAATCATAATTTAACAATAAAAATTATTTTGACAAAAAGGTTCTTTTAAATTAAAATTTAGGATTTTTCATTATTCATTAAAACATGAAACATAATAGAAAAATAAGAAAATCATCCAATGTAAATTTTGATATTAGTATTTAGAAAATTAATTTTATTTTCTCATTTAAAGAGAATAAAATTTTCAAAATGTAGATTTTAAATGGGTTCTCGTTTAAAAGCTGGTTAAATTACCCTATATAACAATACAACTTTTTATTTATAAAATTGAATTTTTTATTTTTCTATTCTTAAAAAATATGTGGAATGGGTGTAAAAAAATAGGATTATATATTTAAAATATAAATTTTATTACAAAAATCATCAATAGTGGGTTTTTAATTTATTGATTTAAAATGTGTTCTCCACATAAAAAAATAGTTTAATTATAAAAAACATCATTATTTTCAAATACATCTTACATTCATTTATAGATAATTGATAACCAATGGATTAATTTTATATATATGTTAAAATAATATTTTAATAATTTAGAAAATATTATTTTTAATTTCTATTCTAACAGGTTGTTGGTGACTATAATATTATTTTAATAAAATTATTAATAGAATATCGTAGTTTAGTAAAAACGGTCTTATGTGTAACACATGATATAAAAAGAATTATGAATTTGGTGTAACGCAATCCAATCATATTTTTCATGAACTGTAATATAATACGTGTGTTTTATATAGTGGATGATTAACTGGGTGGTCTGTATAACGCAAGACCATCTTAGTGATTTTCTATAACAAAAGCTATATTAATTGTTGGGTAAAATGATAAATATCTGAAAGATTTAAATAATTTGAAAAAAAATCACTATATTTCGGGGTGTTACATTATAGGGGTAGTGAACATGATAGTGAAGATTAGAATTTAGTACATGTACACATGGTAGGGAATAAAAACATTGTGTCATGACCCTTATAGTGACATGTGAACTCGATCCGTTAACGATTATGAGTAACATGTCCACTAGTCGGCCATATAACCAAACCCAAAACACAATTCGTTTATAATTATATGTAAAAATTCCACCATTCATCTTTTTGAATCATCCTGAAAATTTATTAGTTTATTTTGAGATATGTAACGACCATTTTACCTCATGTTCTGACCTAAAATATGATGCCTTATGAATATAAAATGACTTTTTCACCAAAATTATTTCTAGTTATTTATTACCATCGATATTCTTTGCAACCTCATTATAGTATACAGTCTAATCTGGAATAACCAATGTTTCATGGAAGTCTAGTAAGTGAATATTTGATTATTATATGGTTTTGTATTTCTTATGTTTTGGTCATTATAGTTAATACTTGTGGAGTCATGTTTTGCATTTTTACTTTCCAATGATATTATCACATTCATGTACATACAATTTTATGGTTAGGTATGGATGTTTATTGGTGGGGTTCTCTTGATTTGTACTCAAATCCGAATTGGGTATCCATGTCACTTTATCACATGAGTATCCATCACTTTTTCCATGTATAGATTGGGCTACATCCCATGTTTCATAATCTTTTGAGATCACTCACATTGAGTTTGGAGACAGAGTAGAGGAGCATCTTTTTGTTGGGTGCATATCCTCTTTTTACCATTGTTATTTTCTATTTTTAAATTTAGTTACCCTTATCAGTGATCAATGTTTTGTATTCTATTTACATATGTTCATGAATTATGTCTTCACATTGATTTATTTCAAATGGTATGTTTATTTTTTGTCTTAATTTAATAGAATATTATAAAATTATTGGTTATTTATATGTTCTTATGAATTATGATCAAAGTTATAGTCTCCCCACAATACACTCTAGAACCAATTCTATAGTTTGAAGACACAATCATATGTGGAGGCATTCCATATGCAATGTTTCACTCTATCTCTAACCCATTAATTTAGGTAGGGGTTTTTCTGTAAAAAACAACAGATGTACCAGGACCTAGTCTACCAAATAAGCCACCTCAAATAAGATCTGAAAATGGAAATACTATATTTTACAGTTCTTGAAGAACATTACACAATGAATGTACTATCTCTTACCATACAAGGATTGTTTTCCTCCCCCATAACAAGAAACTATGACCTTAAGAATAATATTCAGTCGAAAATCCTTATGAATACGAATAAACGAATTTCCTTATAATAGTTATAACACTTCTTAGTTAGCTTTTATTTTTGAGTTCAAATGTTCTTGTTTTGAGGGAGGTGAAATAAAAATCATCAGTTGTAAAGAATAGTACCTACTATGAGTATAACAGCACAACTGCCATACCAGATGGGTTTCCCATTTCCGAGTATAGTGTGAGGTGTCCAATCTGGTTGTCATGGTATTGGCCTAATAGGGGGTCATTACAATAGTCTACTAATTATATTTTCTTTACATAAGTGATAATTTGTTTTTGGTATTATCAAACAATTTTATTGTATAATGGATGGAATTTGTGGTCTAGATCCTGACTAGAATGTTGGTGTTACATTGTACATAGTTGGTTCCTAAATTATGGATTCATCGATTAACAATTTTCGATGAAATTTTTAAATAACAAGAAGGGTGATATATTCTCCTGGGATGAAAACCATAGTAAAACAGGGTTGTATTAATCATTATTATGGGCGATCCTCACTATAAATTCTAATTTTCTTTATTATTATAAATTAATTATTAGTTATTATCATACAACTTGAAGGTGTGTAAGAGTGAGAGATACATTCACTAAAGAGATGATTGAGTAAATAAGTATAAAATTTTAAATTCCATAATAAGAAACCAATACTAATTAATATACCCTAATAGTGATTTACATGACCCAATGATTCATAGAACAAATTTCAATATAATAGATAAAAAATATATTAAATATAATTAGAATTTATAAGATGAAGATAATGAAATAATAGATTTTCAAAAGGTGATTTAAATTTTCAAAAGTAACTAGGTGGTCTAGAATGAAGTTATTTTACAAATAAATATGTATGAATATGGTAATGAAACAATTAAAAATTTCAATCAGACTATATCTATTTTATTCTTTAAATTTCACCAATTTCAATAAAAAAATACATATTTAATTTTCTTTTACGAATAAAAAAATGACTTCAATGTCATTGAAATATTTTTTTAAATGGAATTGATATATTCAAATCAAATATTTTCTTTAAAACTATTTTAGGAGTTGAATTTGTTACTGAAGTATATAATAATAATAATTAATAAATATCAACCTATTTAGATAGAAATACAATATTTTTCAAAGAATGAGTTAATAAAAATATAATGATCTTAATGATCATTTCTAAATATAATATTTTTTATTAAGTGTAGCATAGTTTATTATTTTAAAATAGATCTTAGTAGAATGTTTAAGGATTAATATAATTTTCTATAGGGAACTAAATACCCTAAAATAGACTAAAAATTGCTAATATATTATTATTTTAGTGAATAAAAATTATTATGATTCATTAAATTTAAATTATGATATAAAACGGATATATGTGGTGATTGATTATTTACATGGTAATTCATTCACATTAAAAACCTATATGAATAGATGAACTTTATAATTCTATGAAATAGATAAAAATAAAGATATTAGGGATATTCAATGCTTAGTATAGGAGGTATGTATGAGTATATTTATTTTAGAATCATGTAATTCAAAAGCTATAAAAACTCCATGAAAATTCAAAAGTTATAAATATTTCATGAATAATATATCCATATAGGTTAAATATAACGTTTAATGTGTACATGAAACATTATAACAAAATATTATTTATTTTTAAAGGAAAAAATATTATATAGAAAGGTGTGTTTAATATAATTTTTCAATTTTTAGTTTGATAAATAGAAACTAATTTTGAAAAAATTGGGTGAATTTTATTCATTTGAATCATACTTCTTCAAGGAATAAAATGAGACATCTAAATATCAATGGTTTATGTTTCAAAAACGAAAATAAATTTTAATTTACAAAAAAACATTTTGTTGAGATAGCTAATATTCGTTCAACTCATGCGTCTTAGATAAAATAACAATAAATAAATTTTTATTTGAACATTCATGTTAATCAAATAAAATTTATTATTTAATTGAAATAATTTATAATGAAAAATATCCTTAAAAAAATCTACAAATTGTATCAGCAATATTAAAATAGTTTACATGAGGTAATAGAAATGATTATAAACTAATAGTAATACATTCTTGATCATTTTTATGATAATGTTATAAAATAATACATGAATGAATTATAGAAGTAATAGATATAAATTATAAGATAGGGATTTTAATATCTATTTTACTATATAATGTATGAAACTATATTAATCTTAGAGGCCTTTAAGAAAGTTATATATGATCATATAATGAAAATACACAGAGTTGTTCCATTAAATAATTTGGATGCATAAAAATATTATTTGAAAAGGGTATTAGTATATCACATATCATATTATGAGATAAAACTAAATGATACTCATTATCAAGGGTTAATTTCTTTTATTTATTGAAGGAATTCTCCAAAAAGTATTGATGGAATACTAGTCATGACATTTATTTTTAAAAATTATCCATTTTGGTATGATATAAATTCATATCAAGATAAAAATGGTATGTTGGTGAAATCTTGGTACACATTAGATAAAATTCTGAAATGGTCCCATGGACTTGAAGAAATTTTAAAATAGTATTATGTGATACATCGCATCACATTTTTGATTTGGTAAACTAATATAGTGCTTTCTATTCTAATGATCAACCATATAACCAAGACTGTATACCTTTTTGTGTGGTTGAAAAACATATAAACAAAATTCAATAGTCCTTTTTTTCTTAGAAACTAAATAACTAGGAAATTTGATTTTTTTTCTTATTTAGGATTTACTATTTATCTATTTTATTTACTATGGATTTCATTTTCTATTACATAATTCACGTCACTAACCGATCTTATTTATGTTTGCTGTGAAATTCTAAAGAATTTGTCTTAATTTTAAAATATTTCATATGTTTTTCAAAATAATTAAATTTCATTTTCATGTCTATATAGTTAAAGAAAAATAAATTCATTGAGAAAATAAAAAATCAATATAAGAATTAATGTTCATATTATTATTAATGACTATTTTTTTAATCTATGAAATTTTTTTGTTACATTTAATTGTTTTGGTTTTGAATAAAAAGTTGAGTATTTTGGTAATATTTTATTGTGACAAAATATTGACAAATAATATATTTTTTTGTGTTATAAAAATAAATTTTTTACTAATGATTTTATTTTAAAATAATTTCATGTTATTTATTCCGATTGTAAAACAGTCTTAAATGTAGATTTATTACTGTTATTATATCTTATTTTATGTCTAAAAACATATTTTATGTGATATGTATTATTTATATAATATTATTTCATTCATTTTAGAAATCAATAGTTATTTATCATATGTTTAGATATATTTCCAAGTGTTTAAAGTTTTATATCACATGAATTCAGGAAAAAAATGAATGTATTGTATGTTTTTTGAAGAATGAATATCAAAAATTATAATATATAACTAATATATAACACAGGAGAGAAAAATTACCATCAATATAAGTAGTTGAAAATGTGTGGGATATTATATATAAACATGAAACATATGATATTAGTTTTGTTTATTGGAAAAAAATTTGTTTTTGGGATCATTATATCTATAATATATTTCTTATTGATGCAAAAACATATATATTGTGGGAATATCAAACACATTACATTAATTATGTGATCACTTACATATTTATTAGATATGTTTGGTTTTGTATTATTATTGGAGATAAATGATACATATAATATAGGTTCTAAATCCCATTAATTTTCAATGATACAGTGGCATTTAATATTTATAGATTAAGAGTTCTTAACTCTGAAGTATTTAATTTTCAAAAGTATGAATTTTTTGAAAAAGAATTCAATGTATTTTTAATATAATTTTTCTAGAAAATGGAATTATATCTTTTTTAAAAATTATAATTTTCATAGAGAATAATTATTATTATTTCAGATCAATTAATATATATATATTATTTTGAAAAAAAATAAGTTGAGAAAAGGAAATGTATGATAATATAACATAATAGATATTATATAAGAAAAATTTCTTGTATTTCATCAAGGGATTTTTCTAGAAATCCATCTATTGGATTTTTTAACAATATGACTGAATTGAAAAATGTAGATGAAAAAATATTTTTTTTATTGTATCCTTAATTGATGAAAAAGAATGATTGATGATTCTTTAAATGACACACTTAATAGAAATATGTTTTTTAAATTGAAAAAGATTCATTATCTATAATTTTTTTGACAACTTTTATTTTTCAACCATAATTTAAAATCTATATTATTTCTAATTCCATGAGTTAACACATAATGTTTCTAGTTTGGGAACTAGTCCTTATAAATCCATATGAGATATATGCTAATAAGAAAATAATTTTAATTAGAAATAATTTGTTTTTTAATTTCTTATAATCAACTATTAGATCCTTAAGAATCATATTTGAATAAAAATATAAATAAAAAAATTGGTTTTAGTGGAATGAATATGATGATATTTTATAAAACACCAAAACCACTTTAAAAACTTTTTCTATTTGGATATTTTATTTTCTTTTATCTTCACTCTCTATTTGATTATTTGGAAGAGGATGGTCTTAGAAAATTAATATATGTTGGATATTTGGAATGATAAGAATTAGTAAAAGTGGTATTAATGTTTTAAATTCACCCCACTATCAAATTATTATTAAAAACGCATGATAATAATATTACTGTTTATAACAATATTCGTATTCATTAATTTATTTGTCAAATAATTACACCATTATCTCAAGTTTTTGAAACTATTATGGATATGAAATCACTCATTATTAAATTTTTAGAGTGACTGTATTTTTTATATTACTTTCCATAAAATATTATATGTTACTATAAGTGAATTCACAATGAACGAAGCTTGAAATTTTTGAAAAAGAATCAACTACATGATTATTAAATAAATATTATACCCCCAAAAGCATTGACACATATTAAGATAATATATTTTATCTATATAGAAAATATATCATATCAATTATTATGTGAACGAATATATAGTTCATCCATAATTAGAATCCCTTTTTAAAAGGAGTAATAAGAATATTGATTTAAATATTTAAGAAAACAATAAAAAATAGTTGATTTATTGAATGATCTATCTAAATAAATAATTATATCCAATAAAATAAGATGATTGGTTTAATTTCAGATGTTGAACAATTCCTGGTCTTGAAAAATATAGATTCATTTAAGACCCATTTATTTTTTAGTTTTTTGTTCATTTGTTTGGTATAACTATTAAACCTATATGTCATGTATATGATTTAATTAATAGAAATTTTTATCTGTTAACATTATTTAAGCTAAAATTAACTTCATAGTATATAGGAGAGACTCATAATTCTATATATCTGCTACCTGAGTAGCTATCTTGTTTCATTTTTATGATTATTTCTCTATTTATATTTTTTAATTCTTGATTAACCTCCATTAAGAATTTAGTATTTTGTATTGTATATTTTTCTTCCTGGATATATTATTTAAGTGCCCCAAATTTTTAATAGAAAATCAAAAACCTTGTAATAACATTATATAATTCTAAATAGTATTTTTTCCCCTCTACAAAAAGATAAATATTGTGTGTTGGTGGTATACGTTACTAATAATTTCAACCATATCTGTTTGGGAAATCAATGTAAGAATATTTTTAATGAATTATATTGTATTATTTGATTATTATTGATGGTTTTATCCTAGAAACAATATTCATATTTTGAGATAAAAGTATACATTGGATTGATAGTTCTATTTAATAATGTCTATGAAACCATTAATGATGATTCATTTCAAATCATTGGTAAAGCCCCTATATTTGTAAAATTTTAATATTACGGACCATGATCAGTGAGGGTGATATAAATATTTTGGACTAAAAATATTCAAGGTATTGTTTCAGGGATTCCATATTATATTCCTTCATATCCTACATTACCTATATTAGTTTGTTAACCCTATGTTTAAAATATTTTGCTCAAATATTTGAATTTGGGAATATATATTAATATTAGACATTAATTCCATAGATTATATATATATTTGATCAAAATACCTCTATCATTCGTTGAAGTATCCATCACAATAATTTTATCAACCTGGTTTATTTCTTAATCTCCTCCTCCAAATTAAATTTTTTATTATCGAAACACTTTGAGGGAAAATTAGGAAAACCTAATTTTCAACCAGAAATAACACCATCATTGGACATAACATATTCATTGAAACATAATTTGAGCAATTTAGAGACCTTATCCGTAAATAATTTCAAATATAATGTACAGACCTGTGTTTCTGGATCATCCCTTATTATTTCTTCAAAGTGGTATGCCATTTTCTCCCATGTTTGATTATACTCTTCACAGTTGATCCTCCCTTTATTAAAAAATCTTACCAGAATAATATCGTGTTTATTAATCCATTCAGTCTTCTCAATATTGGTATCTGTTTGAAGCCCTCTTCTAATAATTCTTTTTTTACCTATTCATTTGTGGACTTGATAACAAAGTCCTTCTCTCTCGTATCTTCTCCCGAATGTAGTAGGATTTTCCATAGGTCCTTGTAATTGTCATTATCAATCTCTATCTCTAAAGGTTGATCACCCCTAGAATTCTTAGTCATGATAGAACCCTGGCCAAGACCTTCCTCCTCATACTTTCACTACACTACATTATCATTAGTAATTATTCATTCCATTTCATTTTATTTAATTTTATTCATTGACAATGTCTCCATCGGTTTTGGTATGGATGAATAATCCATGCATCCTTTCTTCCTTCCCCAATTCAATAAGGTGCATCTTCCCACATCCAATTTGGATTTTATACCTTTATTCTTCCCTAGGAAATAAAAGTATGAGAATGTTTACCACCATCATGATCCTCAAAAAAATAACAAAGGGAATCATCCTCAGATTCAACTCCATAGACAATTTCCCCCTTGGTAGGGACCTGTCCTTGTCGGACACCTTTCCTATCATTGGTCGCCCCTTCGATTTCATATCCTGCATATTTGTTTCAGGTTAGGATAATAACATGAAGTTGACTAGTCTCACCTTCAAATTTCTGGCTCATGAAATATTTTGGAGTACACTTCCTTGAGAGGTTCTAACCTTTAACACTCATGTTCTCCCACACTGCATTCAAATACAGTTCAGAAGTCACATCCAACTGCATTGATTTTGGTCTGGTGATCATAGCCCCATATCCACAATTCATCTCGACCCCCTTGGTCATAGATCCATCGAATACCTATAGTGAATCATTTTCACACCCAATTTTCATTTCTCGTTCCAGATGATCAAGGAATACACACACCATGGTGTTTGGTGGTAGCCATTGTTCGTTCTTCTTCATGGTGTTATATCTTAGTGTCGATTCTTCATTCGCTTGATCTACAAAATGTCCAAATTTCGCATCATCATGGTTTCTACCTCAAACAATAGGAGCGAAAGACAAATATTTTCTCTTCAAGCCTTCAACAGTGGTATATACCATTCGCTCCATCATTGCTTCAACTTTATTATTACTCTCATACATTCCTAAAGATCCCCTCCTCCCCCTTATAATAGGACACCACTTTTAACCCATTCCTCTTACCTCTCAAGACCCTTGGCATGTCCAACCACTTCCAAAATAATCTCTCAGGATCCTACTATTCTACATAGAAGCCTTACCTTAGGTAGAAGGCACTTCAACAATTCCTTTTGGTTCAATCCAAAGGAAGTTATGCAAATTAATGGTAACACTTTCTCTTAAATTATTTTGTTTTATTTTACTTATCCAACCCCCTAAAAACAATTTATTAATTTATTTTATAACAAAAATAGTATCCTAAATATACTAAGATGTTGTGATGAGAATTATTCGAACTAAACTTACACACACCTCCATCTAATGGGTGAAGAACATACGGTTTCTGTGGATGGAAAACTAATGCCTCACGAAATGATGATTGTTAGATGATCTATTACCGCCTCTCATGGTGGCCATTCAGATGGAAATGTATTTATATATGATATATATACATATATATTATGTTTATGTCATATTTATGGTTCTGTATTTTCCATTTATATCATTATTTTATGGTTTCCATTATGGATAAAACACGATAATTTCATTTGAGGAAGTGCGGACTACCACCCCCTCAAAATGATATTAATCATTAATACATTATGTGGGATGTATAATGGTTTTACATAATGATATTATATATGATATTATACTAGTATTATAATATACCTATGTATCATTATTTTTTTATACCATTTAAATAAAAAATATAAATGAAAGTACCGTTTATGCGTACATACGAATTACCGTCTCCATGAATAGTACATTTCATTTCTTATCTCCAAATGTTATGTACTTTTTAAAATAGATATATATAATAGATATATAATATATATAAGATATATAAACCATGTATATAATTCTAGAGATAATGGACTTTTTACCACATGGAAAAATTGTAATTACTACAGGTTCATTTATAACGCAAGTTTTGAACATCGATAAAATATCTAATGTGAACTCAAATAATTAACTAATTGTTATATCAAGTTAATAAGTCATATAAAACGAATAATAAACATGAAATTTTTTTTCATCAAGTACAAATTAACTTATGTTTATAGTTTAGGAAGAATAAGGAACATACAATACATTTCAGACTTGCGTTAATGGGTTTCTTATCTCACTTTTAATTCCATGAGATTTCCATTGTTCGCCACATATTTATTGAATATGGAGTATTTTGTACTACTATTTGATATATATTATAATGATTATTTTTATATTCATTGTATTCTATGATTTATTTGGTGGTTATTATCTTTTTTTCATACCACTCGATTGATTACAATGATGTAAGGGTTTTTCATCTCACTTTTATTCCCGTGAGATTCATGATATATTGGCCAATGTTTACATTTGTGTAGAGTATGTTGTTGAGAAAGTGTTGTTTTCATCAATACATTATATTTTTATTTAAATAGGGGGAGATTTTTGAGAACAATACTCTCTCTCTATAATGATTCTTATGCTCACAAATACCCTTAATTGTTTTCTAATGATTCTTTTTATTATATTTCTGGTATTTATTAATCTTTATATTATTATTTATGAAAGAAATATTTATGTTCTTGAACAACGAGATTTAATTACTAACATATTTGAATTAGCGTTTTCTGGATGTACTGTTCATACTTTACATATTCGGGAATTTCGTAACTGTGTTCTGGAATCACTGTTCATACCCTACATGGAGAAACATAGCGTAAGGATGGAATGTGATGTATACAATATGAGATATCATTGAAGTATGGTTAATCAACCATAAATTATTGGAAAATTATGGAAGAGGAACCCTACATTAGTAAGGAACCCTACGTTTGTGATATTGAAAAGTATGGTTCATTAACCTTAATTTTTTAAACAACATTATGTTTCATCAAAAGTATGGATCATGTACATTATGTCTGAAAGCTCTTAAAAGTATGTATCATTTATCATACGTTTGAATTTTTAAAAGAAAATTATGGTTCATCAAACCTATTTTTTTAGTCAACCTTAGGTTTCAAGGATGCAACATCAACCCTGTGTTTTTATTCAACCTTACATTTGAAAGATGCATTCTATACAGTTCATCCATACGTTTGGTATCGGAGAATTAAAGATGATATTTTTATGCAATGGTCTGTAAGTTGATTATTAGACTGATTTCAAGCTGGATTAAATGCATATTTTTAAAACGCGTATTTGACTAGTTCAAATCCATTTTATGTATGATTCAAAGGATCAATTTAAAAGGATATTTTCTTCCGAATTTTCAGGGGAGTTACGACTACTCTATTATGTTGAGGTTTTGAATATTGTGAGTTAGAAGGCTACTTTCTTGGATATAAATTTTCAAGAGAAGTTATTATTGTTATTTTATATATAGGTGGGATATTTACCCAGAGAATACACACAAAATTTTTCAAAAAACAAAAACAAATATAAAAAAGAAGCAAAATAGTGACTATCAAGAACACAGATATACTGATTTCAAATATAGGAAAAGATCTATATATAGAATAAGAAGATTAATGATAGATGATTCACTCATTCGACATAGAAGGTATACTGTGAATCTACTGTTTATAAAGTTTCAAATTATATTTCTATATCTACTACAACTGGATCGACTCAGAGTGACTCTTCTTGAAAGATCATTATTTCAAAAGGCAACGATCCATCTACTATCAATTGTATTCTGTAGAAATTGTGAAGAGTAATGGGAAAGTATTTTCAATGCACAAATACATTTCTTTTTATTCTTGAGTGTACGTCTTCTCGTACTAATTTTTGAAGGTTCTTTGATTGAACCAGAAGGCTTTGTTTTTCCTTATATTTTAATGGTGTCCATTTCATGTACTCAGTTGTGGAACAGTCTGCTAAAAACAGGACCAGATTGTGAAAATCACCAAGCTTGTGGAACAGAGTGTTGGTGGAGTGGACTAGGGGCCTTTTATTCCTCAAACCACTATACATCATGTGTCTCTACTATTTAAATTTCCATTGCATTAATCTATCTGATTAATGTCAAAGGGTAGAACACAATTTCATAAAGAATTTTTAAAAGACACATTTCACCCCCCCCCCTCTTGTGTATATTTGTTATATCATGATCCAATAATGGGTGTCAGAGGTGTAGATTTTGATAAATCCTTAACAATATGAAAGTGATTAAGGTTTATACATAGAGCAATATTACTAATACAAGAGTCAGATGTCCACGGTCATAGCACCATACTTCATTGATGAAAATTACAAATGCAGGAAATCAAGAATGATAATATATCTGAAAAACCTTGGATACAGAGTATATTTTAATATTTTGACTCCATATGAAATACCAGAGAATCCTAAAACATGGAGTGCAGCAACTGAAGCAGAATATGATATAAACTTAGAGGCAATGAATATAATTATATGTAGTCTAGGACCTGATGAATTTATAAGAGTATCTTAATACATGACAGTATATGAGATGTGGAAAACTATTACAGATTTTTATGAAGGAACAGAAAAATGTTAGGAAAATGAGATATATTACTTCTAGGATTAAATTTGATACATTCAAAATGTTTGAAGGTGAAATAATTACTCAAATGAATGGAAGGTTGACAGATTTTGTCAATAATATAACTACCTTGGGAGAACCAACCAAAAAAGCTGATCAAGCATTAAATGTACTTAGAGTACTGCCTACTAAATGGAATGGAATCTCTACTGAAATCAGATAGTCAACACCTATCAAAGACATAACCACGAGAGAGTTTAATAGAACACTTATGATGTATGAAGCCGAGATGAAAGATGAAGTAAATGTGCATAAGTTTCTGATCAAGAGAGAATACACTGCATTAAAAGTGTCATCTCAAGGGAAAAGGAAAATTATAAAAAAAAAGAAGTAATGATGAAATCAAAATGTTCTGATTCCTTAAATTATGATATAGAACTGGCTCAGCTGGCCAGAAAGTTTAGTAAATTCTACAGAAAGAAGAAAGGTTTCATAAAAACATTCAAAAAGGATGAAAAATGAATTCAGATGTTATGAGTGCAAGAAGGTGGGTCATATGAGACCTGACTGTCCACAGTTAAAAGAAGACAAGAATATGAAGTTCTTTTAAAGAAATTATTATGATAAAAAATACAAGAAAGAAATGAATGTTACATGGAGTGTGTCTGAAGACTCCAGCAGCTCATGAGAATCAGACTCAGAGAATGAAGAAGTAAATCTGAATGCCAACATGTGATTTAGGGTAGAAACAGATGAGGAAGCAGGTCATTAAAGAAAAAAGACCATAAGTTAGATGTACAATGGCTTCTCAATGCATATGAGTGGAAGCTCATCGAATTTCTCCACACTCGCTCAAAAAGATGGTGGACTTGTCACTTTTGGAGACAATTCCAAAGGGAAAATCATTGGAATTGGAACAGTTGGAGATCCAGAAGGTGTCTTAATCAACAAAGAACTTTATGTACATGGATTGAAACATAATATGACAAGTATCTCTCCACATTGTGATGATGATTATGCTCTTGATTTTTGAAACAATTGCGGTTCTATTTTTAAAAATAAATGACTTAAATTTAGAGCAACTAGAATTGACAATGTGTATACCCTAGATTTAAATTCCTTGTGTAAACAACAAGTAAACTGCTTAACTGTAAAGATAAAGGAATCCTATATCTGGCATAGAATACATGGACATTGAAATATATATTAATTACATAAATTATCCATGAAACAACTAGTTTCTGATTTATCTGGTCTAAAGTTTGAAATTGATAGATTTTTTAATGCATGTCAACTTGGAAAATAAAACAAATCATCTTTCAAATCTGTTAACAAAATTGATACATCTAAACCTCTAGAACTTATCCATATGGAATTGTTTGGTCCTTCAAGAGTAGCAATCTTGGTAGGTAAACTATATGTATATGTTTTAGTTGATGACTATTCTAGATTTACATGGATTTTCTTTTGAAAGTTTAAAAATGAATCTTTTACATTATTTGAAAGTTTTTTCAAAGCTGTTCAAAAAGAAAAAGGTTTTAAAATAATTTCATTAAGAAGTTATCACGGTAGAGAATTTTAGAATCTGGAATTCAATTCCTTTTTCTCAAATATAGGTACTATACACACCTTCTATGCACCAAGAACACCTCAAAAATGGAATTTTTGAAATAAGAAATATGACTATTCAGGAAATGTCTAGGACTATGCTAAATTAATATTTTCTTCCTACTTATTTTTCGGAAGAAGTTGTAACTAAATCCTTCTATATAATGAATAGAGTTTTAATTAGACCAGTTTTGAAAAAGACAGTCTATGAACTCTGGAATAACAGAAAACAAAATGTAAATTACTTTAATGTTTTTAGATGCATGGTTTACAACTTAAACACCAAATACAATCTTGGTATGTTTGATCCAAAACCAGATGAAGGAATTTTCTTAGGATATTCAGCTACTTCCAAAACTTATACAGTTTTTAATAAAAAGTTAAGGATTGTTGAAGAATCAATTCATGTCAAATTTGATGAATATGATCCCTTTGAGAAAAGGATAAATCAAATATATGAGCTTGATTCAAATGAAAACATGAGACTTGTGAACAAGAAATATGATTTTGAAAAAGAGATAAATGAAATTATGTCCAGTCCAAAGAACATCACACTGAAGAACCTATAAGTGTACTACCTAGACAGTCAAGGACCCTAAAGAATCAACCTTTAGAAACTATGATAGGAGACTTAGAAACTGGAATAAAAACTAGAAGGAACATAGGAAATCTTTTTGAGTTGTTTTCCTTTCTATCCCAATAATATTCCAAGTCTATAGAAGAAGCATTAGATTATGAAATTTGATTGATAGCAATGAAAAAACAATTAAACCATTTCAAGAGAAATAATGTTTGGAAATTAGTTGAAAGACCACCGAATTATCCAGTGATTGAAACCAAATTGTTTTTTAGAAATAAACAAGATGATCAAGGAATAATTACTAGAAATAAAGAAAGTCTAGAATATAAAGGATATAATCCGGAAGAAGGTATATATTATGATAAGACCTTTGCACCTGTAGTGAGATTAGAACCCATTATAATTCTCTTAGCAAAAGAATCTCATATGAACATTAAATTATTTCAGATGGATGTTAGGTATTCCTTTTTAAATGGTTATTTAATGGAGGATGTTTATGTTGAGCAACCTCCTATTTTTGAAAATTCACAGAAAACGTATTCTATTTTTAAACATACTAAAGATCTTTATGGCCTTAATCAAACACCTAGAACTTGTTATGATAGATTAAGCCTGTTTCTTTTGAAAAATGATTTTACTATTGGAATAGAAAATCCAACACTATTTAAGAAAACAATAAATTCTAACATTTTATTGGTTTAAATTTATGTTGATTATGTAATATTTGTATCAACTAATAAATTACTTTGTCATGATTTTTCAAATATTAATCAAAAATAATTTGAAATGTGTGTGATGGGAGAATTATATTTCTTTTTAGGATTTCAAATTTATCAAAATTATTTTGGAAATGTTTTAAATCAAATAAAATACATTAATTATTTACTAAAAAAATTTGGACATGAAAACATCAAGACATATACAACACATATGTGTATTAATATAAAACTTGATTTGGATGAAACTGGAATATTAGTTGACAATAAGTTAGATAGAGGTATGATTAGTAGTCTATTATATCTTACTACTAGTAGGCCAGATATAATGTACTCTGTATGTCTTTGTTAAATATTTGAATAAAATCCTATAGAATCCCATTTAACTATGGTTAAAAAAATTTATATATTTAAAAGGAACAGTTTTCAATCTCTTATTTTTAACGAAACGTCTGATTTTAATTAAATTTAATATTCAGATGCATCTTTGGGAGTTGTAGATTAGATAAGAAAAGCACATTAGGTACATGTCACTTTTTAGGAAAATCCTTATTGTCATGGTCATGTAAAAAACAACACTCAATTTCCCTATAAACAGTTGAGGAAAAATATGTATATGCTGGCCATTGCTATACAAAGTGTTGTGGATGAAAAACACTCTTATAAATTTTGGACTATGTTTTATTAGTACTCCTATTTTATGTGATAATAATGGTGCTATAAATATTTAAAAAATCCTATTAATCATTCTATGACTAAGAATATTGATATGAGACATCATTTTCTAAGAGACCATGTTCTTAAAAAGGATATATTCTTAGATTTATTAAGTACTGAAATTCAATTAGATGATATTTTTACCAAACCACTTCCCACTACAAGGTCTGATTTTATAAAGGGGGTGCTAGGTTAATTTGTTTTTAAGTAATTTTTTATATTATTGTGTTGTTTATTTCTTTTAACACTGTTTAAAATAATTTTTTTTGCAAAAAAAATTAGTTTCTTCCACGTGATCAATTATATTAATTTTTAAAAGAAATGTAATAATTATTGATGACACATGAATCAAGGATGTTAGAAACCTTTCGAATTCTAAATCAATTCATTATACCAAAAACCCTTTTGAACCTGCAACGCTTTACCACTCTTTGTCTATTCAAACCTGAACCTTCGAAACCATAATTCTCTTTTGAACCATCAAATAGTTTTTGAAAAAATGGCCACGACCAAGAGAACCCATGAGGCTGAGACCAGCACTGCCAAGAGACAGCTCTCTAAAAGAAGGAAAATTTTGCAAGGAAATGTCATAAATCAGGAATGGTTATATCAAATGAACATGTTGCTGAAGCAAGCTCTAGAAATTCCGAACCTTGAACAGACGTTTAATGGAGATTTTATATAGTTTCTATATGAGGTAGAACATAGTCATTTCTTTAAATCGATTAGTTTTTTTCTTGGGGAAGATGAGGATTCTTTGGTCCCAATGATTTAAGGTAGATATGTTTCGATATCCTCTATGGAGATTGGTTAGATTCTGAACTATCCTCATGAGGGCATCGTTCATTTTGATGTGAAGAATATTGGAGATTCAGTATATAATTCTGAAAATATTATGTCCTTTATTTTTGGTTCTACATATATAAGAAGTATGTTCATAAAGGACTTGGTGCCGGATCAGAAAATCCTAGTGATGTTTGTGCAAATAGGGATTGCACTGCGGATGTCTGAGTTGGAGAAAATCTTGAATCCAGGCATGTATATAATGTATCTGTTGATGAGTGATATAAGACATAATTTTCATAGGTACATGGTAAGGTAGCTTCATTGTAGTTTTCAAAATGAAGCTCGCATGAATTTTTTTCTATTTGGTAGATTCATATCAAAATATTTGGTAAAAAAGGATATAGTGAGGCTAGTGGAAGCCAGAGTTATATTTCATTATAGTAACATATTTGGTGCTGAGACCCTGAGAATGATTTTTTAATAATGGAGCACATTGAAAAGAAAACTATTTCCAGTAAGAGCATATGAATAGGAAGAGATTTCTTAGGCTCAGTCATCAAAGTCCAAAGAGGGATAGGCTGAATCAAGATTGAGCACTACTGTAAGAAGAATAAGATTTGAAACTAAAGAATCTCAAGAAGAATGTAGTCAGTAGGGACTTAAAATTCAAAGTAAAATAAACACTAATGCTCATGATGAAGTTGGTTCACATGTGTTAACATCAAGAGATTACTCACTTATAGTTTCTTCAGAGAAGGAGCTATTGAGATGCCACAAGAAAAGGATACTGCTCAAACTAAAGTGACTCCTCAAGTACAACCTGAAATTCAAGAAGCTGAAACTGATACACAGGAATAGGTTGTGGTTGTAACTGAAATTGAACCCCAAATTTTTTTTGATGCTGAAGTTAAAATTGAAAAATAAAAGGAATTAGAGCCCGGTGAAGACGTGGTTAGACCTTATGAAAATCAAGACGATATCATTTTACAAAATCCAGTGGATGAAATGATTACTGACTTTCACGATAATAATTTTTTTGATGTTCATACAGAGATAATTCATGACGATTTTTCTATGGAAGAGTCTGGAAAAGACCCTGAGGAATAGTCTGTGGATCAGCTAGCTCATGAAGAAGCAAAAGAAAAATTTGATGCAGACTGATTTCCATTAGTACTATAATATCAAGTATAGGCTGAGGATGAGAATCAAGCATAGGGTGCCTCTGATTCAGTGAATAAGTATAATAGATTTACAAAAAGTTGTCTATTTTGGAAACTAAAAAGGGTGCTCTGAGGAGATCCTTAGAGAAAGTACAATTGAAATTTCAGTGACTTAAAGGAAGTACATTTTCTAGGTAGGAAGTTGAAATTTTTAAGAAAACAATGTTGACATAAGTATCCAAGATGATTTTAGAAATGGGGATGAATTATGATCTATCAGAGTTTGAAACCTATACGGAGACACAGTTTTCATCTGTCAAGACTGGTTAAGCTAGTGGATCATGTACTTCACCTGATTTAATCAGAATATTTTAGGATATCACACTAGCAATGAGTAATATAAATGACATATTTCATGATTTTCAATGCATTAGCGCTCCACTATCAGTTTTATTAGATAATCAGGGATTTTTTGTTGAGTAGTTGACCTCAAGTGAACCAGTTATTATAACTGTGTTGACTCAGTTCACAGAGAAGTTAACACTATTAATAGAGGAGGAAGAGAGACTTCATGAGTTTTTTTTAATAAATATGATAGAATATATTCATATGGCTCATGAGAATAGAGATCTTACTATCATGGTGGGAGATGGAATGATGAGAAGGATGAGGGAGTAGTTGATAGAAATCAAGGTCATTGTTTAGAGGAGATAGACCCTATCTCATATCATTACAACACCTTGATTCCTGAGTTTATCATAATTCTAACTATTAAATTTATTTTTAATGAAATTTTATTGCGTTCTATATTTTTGTGTTTTTATTTCTTTTACTCTCTTTTTTATAATATGCTCATAATCCACGTTTGATTGTTGATAAATGGTTAGTAATAGCATTTACATCTGTTCACTCCTATATTAAAATGTGTTCTATTCTATATTCTATAATTCTTTTTGATATCATAGAAGGGGGAGCAATTTAGGATAAAGAGAACATTTTATTTTTTTTAATTATTCACATTCTACATTAATTTTTTTATACTCTTTATTGGGGGAGAAATATTAACCGTTATCTTAATCATTTAATGGGGAAAAACTATGTTAAATCTAATATTTTATTTATCTTTGGGAAATTCAAAACTATATGTAATTAATTTTTTAAGTTAATTTCATTGGTTATTTTATGTGTTTTGTGAACATAAAAAAGGGGTATATTGTTGAGAAAGTGTTGTTTTCAACAATACATAAAATTTTTATTTAATGAGGGGAGATTTTTGAGAAAAATAATCTTTTTCTATGATGACTTTGATGCTCACAAATGCCCTTAATTTTTTTCTAATGATTTTATTTTAAGTATATTTCAATAATTTTTTACTCTATATATTTATTTTTTTTGATGAAATATTTACGTTCTTGAACAAAAATATTTAATAGATAAAGTATTTACATTAGTGTGTTCTGGAAATAATGTCCGTGCTTTACATATTCGGGAATTTCTTAAGCATGTTCTGGAATCACTGTTTATACCATACGTGGAGAAACGTATCATTAGGATAGAACGCGGTGTATACTTTATGAGATATCATAAAATTATGGAAGAGGAACCCTACATTAAAATAGAACCCTATATTTGGAATATTGAAAATTATGGTCCATCATCCTTACTTTTGAAAACAACTTTACGTTTTATCAAAAGTAATGATCATGTACCTTACATTTGGAAGCTTTTAAAAATATGGATCATTTATCATACGTTTGAATGTTGAAAAGAAAAGTATGGTTCATCAACCCTATGTTTATAGTCAACCTTACATTTGAAGGATGAGACATCAACTGTACATTTGTATTCAACTTTATGTTTGATAGATGCATGCTATAAAGTTCAACCTTATGTTTAGCGTCAGAGAATTATAGACGATATTATTATGCAACGGTCTGCAAGAGGTTTATTAGACTTATTTGAATCCAAATTAAAAGCGTATTTTTAAAGCGCATGGTTTACTGATTCAAATACATTTTATCTATGATTCAAAGTATAAATTTAAAAGGATATTTTTATACCAAATTTTTAGGGGATTTACGACAACTCTTTTATTTTGAATTTTTGAATATTGCGAGTCAGAAGGTTAATTTTTGGGATCTAAATTTGTAGGAAAAGTGATTGTTGTTATTTTATATATAGATGTGATATTTAAACAGAGAATACAGACATGATATTCCAAACAACAATTATGAATATAAAAAAGGAGAAAAAATAGACTATCAAGAACACATATCTGCTGATTACGAAGAGCGACAAAGCTCTGTCTATTGAAGAAGAAGAATCACAATAGACGATTCCCTCATTCAACATAGACGATCTAATTTGAATCTAATGCTGCTGAATTTGCAAATTATATTTCTATATCTACTTCCTTCGAATAGACTCAGAATGAATCTTCTTGAATGATCATTATTTTTGAAGGTGACGATCCATCTACTGTCAATTGTATTCTGTTTCGATTGAGAATAACAACAAGAATGTATTTTCAAAGTACACATACATTAATTTTTAAGCTTGAGTGACTGGCTTGTCATACTAAGCTATGAAGGTTCTTTGATTGAACTAGAAGGCTATGTTTTTCCTTATATTGTAAAGGTGACAACTGCCTTTACTCAATTTTGGAACAGTCTGTTGACAAGAGGACCACATAGTGAAAATCACCAATCTCGTGGATTAGAGTGTTGGTGGAGTGGATTAGGGGCCTTCTGTTCCCCAAACTACAATACGGCGTGTGTCTCTACTATTTAAATTTCCATTGTATTAATCTATCTGATTAAAGTCAAAGGGAAGAACACTATTTCGCAAAGAATTTGTAAAAGACACAACTCACCCCCCTATTGTGTACATTTGGTATATTCCTATCCAACATATACACTTCCCATGATTGAATTATTTTTGTAATAAACTTTAATTTATAGGTATTTACATCTTCTTTGAATAATCCTTCATTAATGGGGTATATGTTTTAGGAGTTACCACATCGAAAAGGGAATTTCAAATTTCAATTTCCACTCATTATGATTTACGCATACTTTATTAATAATTTTACTCCACGATTATGAGTGGAATCACTATTTATTATTTATGTAGTAATTTACACTCCCCTTTCTATGGATATACTTTTGATACACATAATCACTCCATTGATAAATTCTCAAGTCATCAATATGAACTTGATAAGAGTATTTCTAACTCAATCTCCATTTATTGAGTTAATCATCCAATTCATTGGTGTTGTTTTTCAGGAATACATGTGAATTTCTTATGATATATTTACACTAAATAATCAATAATATTGATTGTATTTATATTTTTCACACAAAATTATGTGGTTGATTTATCCTTAACCAAAGGATGCTGTTTTTATAAGATATTTCATCTCAATTTACATTCCATTGAGTTTTCGTTGTTGTTATACACCAATTCACTTTAATATAGTGTATATAAAGTAATTTGACATAGTATATCATTAATCCCTTTATTATCATGATATTAAAATGTTTTTATTACCTCAATTATTTTTATTCAAGTGTCTCTCTTTTGGTTAGGAACTCTAACTAAAATATCAATTTGAATGTTTTAATGATTTATTATTCTAAATCTTTCTCATTAATTTCCATGTTCTAAAAATGGTTTCAGGTATTTATTTATATGGAAATTAAATATTTTAAATTAAAATTCCTTTTAAAAGTTTCAAAGTGGTATGGGACACTTGAATTCAAAAATCTATTTTTAAACAGCTTCTTGACAAATAGTTTGACTTTTAAATGTTTTCAAGAAAAAGGGGGATATTTCTCTTAAATAGATTTGATGGTTTTTTTCATCTATGCCAATATCCTTCATTATTCTTGTTTGGCGTTAATCTGTTACAATACAATCTTCCATATTGTATTGAATGAGTTACGTTTGACTGTGGATGTGCCATTTTTATACCATTCATTGTTTGTGGATAAAGTATTGACATTTTGTATGCTAGTTTTAATACGCATGTTTATGTTATGTTTCAAAAATTTCATATGAGGAATACATTGGACATAGTAAGTGATGGGTGGATCCCGCTATAACTCCTCGATGAATCGATAGGTCTCATTAGACCATCTATTGACTTCCCACAAGGCCTTTCCAAAATTTTATTTGTAGTTTGGTACAAGGCCTTGACTATGTGGTTATGATGTCCAGAATTATGCATTCCATAATTATGTGATTAGATATTAATATTTCTTATGGTTATTAGACTTCTAGAATACCCAGGACTATGTTTTATTATGGAATTATTTATGCATCTCATATTCCTTCCTTAAAGCATTAATGTTTATTATTTGTAAAGTCTTGTGTTTTAAATTATTCACCATGCCAAATGTTTATATTATCTTCCACTGTATTGCTTACTCTTACTGAGAGTTTGAGCTCACCCCTTTCTCATGATTCATTTTCCCAGGAAATGAAGGAGTTAGTTATGAGTGACTTGTAGGAATAATCTTGTAAGATTGGATGTTTCTAATGCAATAAATTAGTTTTGTTTTTTATTTTCAAGTTGAAGTGTTGAACTTATGTATGTATCTAATTTTTAAGACTACTAAACTGATCGTTCCTTCGATAATGGATTCATTTTAATCATTCCAATGTTATATAATAATGCACAAGCTCTTGGATTTTGGGGTCGGGGTGTAACATAAAACATTCAACTGATCCCTCAGAAAGAACCTCATTCCCATTCCTAGAGTCACCTGGATGATTCCTTTTTCCATGGGAGGCTCTTGCATTATGAATTTCATTCCCACATCTGTAGCATAATTCCATCCATTTAAAGCATTTTATTAGTTTTCTCATTCCATATCCTTAATACATAGGTTTTTTAACATACTTACCACTATGATTATTACCTGATCATCTATAGGGATTTATTTCTCACATATACGATGCCTTATAAAAATAACCATGGATTAGGTGTTCAATAATGACTCCAGATAGTTGGTTGAGAATAATCACAAGAGTTCACATTGCATCTCCCATTCCGTTCATTTGCTCATTTAGAAAACCGTCACAGTTTTCTTCACATCTACTATTTCTTTGATGCCTACTAGATCCAACCATCTAAAAAAGTTCAGTGTGAGTATATTAGTAAGATCATCATATAATATCTTCTGAGGCGGTTAAATACTAAGATAGACATATTCATGTTATCTTAAACTCAATCAATTTATCAAAATTAATTATGGATCTTTATAATTTGATAACCATTATGGTTATGTCACTTATGCTTAAATAAATCCCTAACTTCTAATTTTATCTAAACTGACCTCTAATACCAACTCTAGGGATCTCACCTTATACATTACTTAATCATTAAATAAATCAATATTTCACATTGATGATATTTTCATGTTTAGTGTTTTAGAGAATTAGGCCCTAACTATTACATACCAACATGAATTTTACATGTAGACACTACTACTCAGTACCCATTTTTTAATAAAGTAAAAACTCTTAAAAGGTAATATTTCAAGTTCCGTGTTTTAGACTGCATGACTTTTCCATGATCCCTTCCTCAACCTTATTAATCTTTAATTCATGTGGAAAAAATTCTAAAAACATGGGATTAGCATAAAAAGCTCATGAAGGGTTATAAAATAAATAATGAAAACATTATCCCATCAATAAATAGAATGAAATGAAACCATTCTTTTCAATCATTACCTACTTTATGAAATCATGAGATTTGTGAATAACACACAGAATTCATAAATCATAAAGGTAATTTGTGGCCTACAAAACATACTAGCATTGTAGCTATCATAGCTACAAAGGGAGTAACGTTGGAATACCCATCATAGTATATTCCATAGATCTCTTAAGAAAAAAACTAACCTTTACCTCTGTCATGTTACCCAATGCATTGGAGAGCTATATTGGGCTCACCCGCCCTAGGTCTATAACAGAACTACATATATACGTAAACAATTCCAAATGACCATAACATATTTATAACACATAAAACATGCAGAAAGGAAATATAACATTTCCACATTACAATCACAAAATATCATTTCAAGATATTGATATAATTAATGCTTTATCAAACCATTTTCAAGCCCATTTATAACATTTAATAAATTTATTTTTGAATCAAAGTGCCCTATACCACATTGATGCTTTTAAAGGAATTTGGATTGTTAAAAAATTATTGTCCAAGTAAATAAATCCTTAAAACCATTTTGAAAACATGGAAATTACTGAGAAATATTTATAAGACTTAATTATTAAAAATATATTTTAGTTAAGGAGTTCTTAAAAAAAATTAGAGATGCCTGAAAACAAATAATTGATGAATATCATTAAAAAAATACTTTATTATATCATGAGAATAAAGGTATTCATGATATAATATGCCAAAGGACATTATATACACCATATAAATGTCAATTGATGCATATAAACAAAGAAGTCTCAATGGAATCTAAATTGAGACAAAATCCCTTATAAAGACGATGTCCTTATATTAAGGATAAATCAATGAAATAATTATGTGTGAAAATTATAAATACACTCAAAATGATGGGATATTCTGTGTAAATCAATCAGAGAACATTCACACATATTTTTGTAAAAACAACACCAAGGTCATGGATGTTTAACTCAATGAATGGAAATTGAGTTAAAATTACTCTTATCAAGTTCATATCGATGAAATTAGAAATTATAAATGGAGTGATTATGTGTATAAAAAGTATATCCACATAAAATGGAGTGTAAATTACAATATAAATAAATAAATAGTGAATCCACACATAATCATAGCATGACATAATTAATAATTACAAGATTAACCTAAGGAATGAGAATTTGGTTTAAAAGTTCCCTTACCGATTTGGTAACCTATGAATCATACAACACATAAAAGAAAGATCCTACAATGAAGATGTAAGTACCCATAAATTAATGTATATTTTGCAAATAATACAATCAAGGTTATTATATACAGCACAAAAAAATACGGGTAATCATAGAATGAATCTCACGGGAAAAAAAAGTGAGATAAAAAAACTCTTACCACATTGTAATAAATCATGTCATATGACCAAAAGATAATTACCAACAAATGAATCACATAATACCATGAATATAAAGATCATAATTATAATATATATCAAATTTATGTACACAATACACCAAATGAAATAAATAAGTGGCGAATAATGGAAATCTCATGGAATTAAAAGTTAGATAAGAAACCCCTTACATCGTGTCCGACTAGACCCATTTGTTGTTTAATATCTTGAATTATATGATAAATTTTATTTTACTAGATTAAGAACCTTTTTCATGCTTATTATTTCTTTTATATCACTTATTACCTTGTTATAATCATTTTTTAATCATTTATGTTAATAATGGTCCTTTTGACAATATTTAGTACTTGAGTAAAAAATAAACTTCTTATAATTAAAATTTGTTCATGTGGTAAAAATTATATTATATATATAATGATATTCATAATTTATATATCATATATATCATATATATCTAGTATATGTAGGTATTTATAATATTACCTGACATTTGGAGATTAGAAATGAAATGCATCGTTCATGGAGAACGTAAGCTGTATGTACACATGAACGCTACTTTCATTTCTATTTCATATTTAATGGAATGAAAACATAATGATACATAGATATGTTATAATTCCAGTATAATACCAAATGATATATATGTTACATAATTTCATTAAAATAATCATTAATATTTTCCATGTATGTCATTAATGAATCATATCATCTTGAGGGGGCGATAATATGCAGTTCCTCAAATGAAATTATCGCATTTACACATATTTCAATGCATAAAAGTATGTTTGTAAATAAAAAATTACAGAATAATAGTGGAAAAATAAACATAATATATATCGTATATAAATATAGTTCCATCAAAATGTCCACTATGATATGTGGTAGGAGAATATTGGACAATAATCATTTTGTGAGGCAGTAGTTCGTCATCCACAGAAACTGTGTGTTCATTACCAATTGGATGGATGTTTGTCTAAGTGTAGTTATAATACTTATCATAAAAACAAAATAGTATATTTATAATACTATTTTTTTTATAATATAAAGGAATAAAAAGTGTTTATGGGGTTGGAGAAGTTAAATAAAACAAAAGAACTTAAGAGAAGATGTTACCTTAAAATCATGTATCTATCCTTGGTTTGAACCAAATGGTTTACTTGAATTCCATTATGACAAGGGGAAAGCATCTAGAAGGAGGAGAGGGATGTATAGAGCTTCATTGTATATTGGTTGGATGACCCAAGGGTCTTGGGAAGTGATAGTAATGGGTTATAAGTGAGGTATTTTTATAAGGGGGAGAGGGGCTCTTTAAAAATGTTTTAAAATATCATTTTATTATATAAGGAGTTTCGGTTTATAAAGGTCAAAAAATCATTAAAGTCCAAGATAATGTGGCACAAATTAGAAATAAAATCATCCAATAATAATTTTACAGGTTTTGGTTATTATTTTAATATTTATAATCTTATTCATTTAAATCATTCACTGATGAGGTAAATACTGAATCAATATCGTTTCCTAAATAATTTTTTTTCACTGATGTATAAAAATTAAAAAAAAATCCATGTACGAAATAATTTTATATTTAAAATTAATATTTATATTCAAATATATAACTTATATGACCCCATGTGAAAATTTATTTACTAAAAGATATATGTTTATGTCATTTTTGTCTTTACTTAAAATTAATTAATATAGTGTCATTATCACTCTCAAGTGGCTCCATGGGGTCCCAAAATCGACCCAAGGATGCCCATGGTAATAAAGTTGTCATCCAATAGGATTATGACACATTTTGGGAAAAATTAATATTATTATAATATTATTTTTTACCCTTATTTTCCATATTTACCCTTTAACCATGGTAAATGAAATTTTAACTAAAGTAAATTTCTAAAAGACCGAAAAATAAAAGATTCTTATTTACAAAATTTAGACTTCCTGATTCCAAATATGTAATCCATTTATCAAAATTAAAAACACATAAGCGGAAGAAAATAATTTAAAATTAATTCCCACTTTCAAAACAAACAGCGTGTTTTTAAGAAATAATAACTATCAAAAGATTGCCAATTGTTTATGTCCAATTTCAATGTGAAATTACTTCAAATGACCAAAATTGGATTAAATGTTAAAAATAAAATCTAATTAATCTGTAAAAATAATTAAAAATATAATCTAACCATATAAATAAATTAGATTATAAGGTAATATTGAATTAAAATACAGTATTTTTCATTATTCATTAAAAATTTAATTTTATCAAAAAAACCAAAAATATACCACAAGTAAATTTTTATTTAAAGACATTAAAGAAGAATATTATTTTGTCAAATAGAACATGTTAATGTGACCAAAACTAGAATTAAAAAGGGTTCACCATCCAAATGTGGTAAATCAGCATTTTAATGAATATTAGAGTGTGTATGCTTAAAATCGGATTCTTTCTTATTTTAAGCCTCTAAAATTTATTGAATAAATGTAAAAACATTTAAGACACATAGTCAATCATAATAAGGTTATTTTTTTCATTCCCACCAATACAACATCTATGCGTTAACTACCATTTAAAATAATAATATTATATTAATATTTTTCTGTATAACTCAACTTTGGGTAGAACGTATGTTCTCAATGAATCTTATTACATATTAGATATTTCATCATACACAGAATACCCTTTAAGATAAAATTATCATTTAATTAACAAATTTTAATAAATTTTAAAAAGTTATAATCATTATTTACCTGGGATGTTACAATATATATTGGAATTTAATGTAACTGTTATATATATTATCATTCAAAATATTGTCATGGGATATATGTTCATTGGTAAAATTTCTTTTTTTATGTGGGTTATAAGAAGAATTATCTAAAATAGGTATACTAAATTGTTTTAATTTTTAGTAAAAATTTGAATATAAATATAAATATAAATAAATAATATATATTAAAAACATATTATTATAAATGAATATATTTATTCATCCTATATTTATAATAGTAGTAGTAAAATATTATTTGGAATAATAATATAATTTAAATAATTATTATGATACCAATGTATTGATAAAAAATTAATATTTAAACTATTAATAAATAAATTTCAGGGAATGTTATTAAAATCATTTTATATTAAAATTAGACATATTTCATAAAACTAATTTTTAAAATGTTTTTTATTTTTTCATAATAAATTAAATTTATCATTTATATAATAAAAATATACTATAATGGTTTAATTTATATTCCAATATGTTGATAGATATTTAATTATTAATTGAAATCAAATAGGCATAAGAAAACATAATTTTCTAAAAGTCGTTTTTATAATATAAAGTTATTCCTATATAATTTATGATATCATTCAAATGTAAGAATTTACATATATAGAAATAAAATTAGTTTAAATTTATTTCTAATTTTTAATTAAAATATGAAAATTATGAAATATTGTTAATTAAAAATTTTATTAATTAAATATTTATAATGGTTAATAATCAAACAATGTAAAAAAGTTAAAAAGTGGAAACAAATTGATTTTAAATTTTTTAAATGATATTTATGCAATCTAAAAAGAGTTTTTAAAAGTGAGAGTGAAACTCAAATGCCTCAAAATCATTTCCTTACCCATGTAACCCAACTCCTAAATGATTTCATCACTATCGATCACTTTACTCAATGATGTAAGTAGATATCCCTCATTTCCACCTAAAAAGTAGAAATCCTCTAACACTAATAATAAAAATTATCACATGAATATCTCTTGATTTCCAATAAAACATTACAACCCAAATCGTTGGAAGATGTTTCATGGGGTTTTTTTCAAGAAAGAATATGAAGTAATTATTTCCGAATGATTCTATTTTAAGAAGAATATATTTCATCAATGTATATCATTTATCCCCTTGTTTTTTAATAAAACATGAAAAACAATAATTTATAGATATCAATATACACTATAATTCTTTTATATTAACACAATTTTGTTGTGATGTTGCAACTAGTGGGGGGGATTGAAATGGTACCCCATGCTAGTTTACTATAAATTCTCAAGTGTGTCTCATCGTACAACAGATTTTGCCGACTGACAGTGAGATTACAATGGTGGTGTGCTGGGGAGACAACACCCTCTTGATTAAAGTAGCACTCGGGTATAAATGTAAAAATAATCATTAGCCTGTGAGTATGAATAATATATTAGTGGGAGATAATAATAAAATATCATAAATAATAAAAAACCAGTCCAAAGCTAAATAATGAATTTTGGAATAAACATGGTTTAATGTGTGTACTAGAATACATGAAGCACAAGACACAAAACAAAATAGCCAAATTGAAAAATGAGTAAGTAAATAAACACCTCCATCTACAGAAGGAATCCTAGGTACTGGTTTAGTTTCTACTCCCAATCTCTAATGTTTTGTCCTCTCCCATAATGGGTTAACACTATAGAGTATGTTTTAGACCATAGGTAGTAATTTAAAGGAATTCTTGGAGATCAATCAGTGGATCTAATATGATTTCACATATACTCAGTATGCATACACCAAAAGAATTTAAGGAAATTAAATCTATAAATATAATATATGTTCCTTTCATGTATAATAAGAAGTAATGTGTTATAATGAATGTAGATTAAAACAAGTTAGCCCGAAGTTCCTCTTGGAATCTCGATCAATGATACCTAATTCGACTAAAGATGGAATGTATCTAGAAACATGTAAATATTTATATATACATACATATATTGTTATGTATGAATATATGTTCATTGTATATGTGGTCACATAAATGGCTAAATATACATATAAACATTATAGATAGGACTCGTGGTGTAACTTAAAAATCGTGGAATAATTGAAAGAGTCTCATAGAGTAATAGGGGAACCCTTTCCTGATTTTAAAAAGGTTGGATTCTATATTAAGAATCATATGTAATAAATAGAGGTTTTTATTCCCAACATCCTATCCAAGTGGGTAGAAACATCATTCAAAATATCCCAAGTGGTGTGAAATTCCATGTATTATTCCTCGTTGAAGGGGGATTGAAATTCCATTTTTTATTACACTAACCAATGTCACCCTATAATAATCATCTATATGGTAGAATCACTTTCCCTATGATCCATTATTGTAGGAAATCCATAAAGAGGAACCAGACATTGATCAAGTAACATTGTACCTTCTTTATCATAAATCATTTAAAATTTCAAAAAATCTATGTGATCATCCATATTATAACAGTATTCATCAGCCACAATATATATTTATATTATATTTTCCCAAGTTGATTGTCCGTTGGTTATATACTGACACACCTTGTGAGGGTACATTGTTACTTATGTGTGTCAAAATTTTAGTTTTTATGCTATATAAAACTCTCTTTTTCACCCAGGCATACTTCATAACATAATATTGGAAAGGTATACTACCCATATTATAATGAAATCCATTTAATTACCACATTCCTAAAAAAATTGTTTTGTTAATTTAATGGAAAAACCCTAAAGGGTGGTCCAATTCAATGTCACAACCGCTATACCAAGTTGAGGGGAATTGATATCATGAAGGTTGTGGACATGGAATTTAAAAAATTTCGTTTCATCATTTAGTACCAACATGTAAAAATTCTGACATTTAGGATAATAAAAATACTAAATTATTGGTGAATGTTTATGGGAAATTAAGATAGAACACTTTCATAATACATAAGAATATTTACTCATCAAATATTGGGAGTTTATTAAATCTAAAAGGGTAATTGGAGGATTAGAAAAATTCCCAAAAAAATAGGGTAAAATTGATCAAATAGATTTTTATTCTAAAATGAAATGGTAAACAATGAAAAGAGGGAATATGGAATTATTACAAACAGAGGTCTATCAAATGAATCATAGTATGGCTGATTTTGAGCTCGTATGATATAGATTCATTTAATACTAGGAGAGGGGGAGAGGGAGCTCCATTATGTTCTAAACATTGGAAAATGAGGGGTGGAAGAGGGATGTTTTAGTTTTAATAGGAATAAGGGAAACATGATCATTTAATCATTTTTAATGAGATAAAATATTTTCCTGATTTTTATTAACTATTACCCACCCCAAATGATTTCACTTTCTAAGATCCATACACCCACACAGTTGATGAAAAGGGTTAAAAAACAGTGTGCCAATTGGTCCTCTAGTACCATGTCAAATCCACACCCACATGATTAGTGCACGGGTACATTATTCATGAGAAAAAATGAAGATAACCTATATAATAATTTTAAAAGGTATTGAACATAAATACTACTTACCCCACATGGTATAAAAAACAATGTGACATGACCTTCAATGTTAAATGTTTAATCCTGGTGGAATTAATTCTTTAAATAAAATGTGAGCATTTTGATTTTTCTTTTAGAAATGATATTTCGAAGAACAATGATACTGAAACTCATCAAAATTCATGAGAATCCTCTTGGGACTTATACCCAATTTATAAAATTCACATTTAAGTGTTCTAACTCTTAGAATTATTTTTTTAATCCATTCATAATATTTTTCATATCTAACAAATGAAAATTTTAAAAAACCATGATATTTTAAATTGAGTCCAAAATATAATATTCTTCAGTATCCCCACAATAGAACTTATCATCCATGATAATCATTGGCGAAGAACCAAAAAACCACCAAATATACTAGGTTTATAAATTCATTCTCAAATGGAGGTGTTGTGTTTCATATGCCCAATGCGCTTATAAGCGCTAAGTTAAACATGTGATACTTAAGCTACAAAAACATGATTTAATTATCATATTCTAAATGAAAAAATCTAGAGTAAACATAAAAATTTCATCTATCCTGAGACATGATCACATCATCAAAAATTTCCTCATTTTACCAAGGGGGATTCCCACCATAGGATCTACCATTGAATGGATAATTATGGAAAATGGTACTGTTGGAGTTTGTCTCATAGGACTCACTATTTCTACAAAGATAAAATGTAAATTTTATGTATTTAATATTAATTTAACACATTAATACCTATTTTTCCTTATTATTCATGAACATTGTTTAATAATTTCTAGATTACGTTTCAAATTCATATTATCATAGCAATCCCCTACTATGATGAAAAACTTGAAGTATTGTAAAAATATTTTTAATATAGATCTATTATGAGATATTCTACTACAATGGGACACATCATATTTAACTCGTCGTGTGTGATTACTCATAAAATGATGGTGGTTCTTCTTATGAACTTTTCACTTGGTACACTCCATGATGTGAGATTATGAGAATGTACAACCAGTATAAATTCCACCTATTTTTATGTTATCTAATATTCCTTTCTCTAAGTAGGTGTCATAGTTCATAGACATTTATATTATCATTTATTTATTTTTTGATTTGTTCATATGGATTTTTTTAATAAAACTCATGGTGAAATATTTTTATGGTGAGGTGGGGTATATTGGATGCATCACTATAGACCTATCATCAATGGATAATTCGAGGAAATTTTTTCCCTTCCATATTTATGGAATCTGATATCTTAGAAAAATAATTGAATTAAACCATCGCCACAAATTCTATGGCCATGATGTAATGAATTATTTATTCCAGATATTCAAAGGATGAGCTATCAAGCATATAGGCTAGGTAAATAGATGTGAATCCTTCATGAGGGGATATATTGATAATGAGATTTTATTTTGCAGTGATAATTCAAAAGTGGTTGTCTTTATTGTGATATTTAATTCCTTATCTAGTGTTATATGATCCATTGTAAGATAGTAATCATGGACCTGGAGAAAAATTGACTAATCCCAATGAGAAAATACCTCTAGAGGGTCAGAAATATTTTTAAGTTGATCTAAATTAAATTACATTTTTATTTAATGCATGGAATAAATTTTATTCTCAAGACTGTGGAATAATTTTTATTCATGTACTATTGATAACATAAATTATGAAATATTAATTTTCTATATTTTGAATAAAAAATATCAAACAAAATTAATTAATATTTAATATGTTTTTATCTGCTAGTTACTGAATAAAATATTTATTTATGAGAATAAAATATTTTATTTCTGTATTTAACAATATCTAGAAGAGTTCGAACAAACCAACATGGTTTCAGATAAAAACTATTAATTAACAAGTTTTTTAAATAATATGTGTTGTTTACTTAAGTTTGTGTGTTGAAAATAATAATATTATTATTATTATATTATGTTGAATAGGGATTATAAACGATTATTGTATTATTTAATGGCCGAAATGAATTAAATAATTATATTAACAAATACACTAACTCTATAAATATACGGTTATATCTATCTGTGTAGAGTATTGATCAGTGCGATTGAAATATTTAATTTTTCTATAAAATGAATTTTCTATTGACTCCTCTATCTATCTCCACTTAATTAATGATAAAAACAAGATATATTTCTTTTATTTTTAGTAATGTGTGATCAAGAATGAAACGTACATTAAATTTTATTTTTTGTGGTAGCACTCTAAGATCGAGTGGAATTTATCATAGATGAAAGGAGCATGTGTGGCTCACCAATTGAGTTAATTTATTCTTGTATGGACACAGTAAAATTAAAGAATTATGAAATGGTATTTTCATATGATCATCATTCATCAATGATGAAAAATCTTAAGCACAAGAAATCAATTCATCATATTTTAAATAAACAAATTATTAATTTGACATGAAATATAATTCAGTCATTGTTTCAATAAATATTAATTAAATTCTTTTTCAATATGTTCCACAGTTTCACACTTCTATTACACCCAAAAAGAACATGTTGTATTAGAGCATTCACATTAAATTTTTAATTATTTGATTTCTTATTGATCTACGTTCAAATTTTGTCAGATCTTTGTTTCATGTCTGATCTTTAATTCAATTAAATTTATCATGCTTTAACAAAATAATGATTTTTTCTCATTGTTTTATTCTCATAATGTATTAATAATAGATAAATAATGATTAGATATTCCATTATGAAACAACCAATTTTTTAATGGTAAGACATGGTTACATGGCATGTACTTTGAATTACACATTGTGTACCCAAGTGTATTGCATATGAGTGAATTGAGGGATTCATGGCCCACCAATAAGTATTTACTTTTGATGTACATCGTGTGATGACAAACCTACATGAATCACTATTTTCATATTACATGGTGTGTATCAGAGTACACAATGTGTGAACTCAATGGGTTAGAAGAGTGAATTGAAAAATTGGTGTGGTCCTTATATTTAGAAAAAATGACACATTACTAATATCCTTTAGCATTTATGATATACACGTTGTGTATGCATTCAACATGGTATGAATTATATGAATTATCACATCCAAAACACACATCAAAGACCTAAGAATTCATTGAGGACACATGGAATGTGTAACACATGGTATCTATCCATTCAGTACATTCTATGTATTCATACCATGGTACATGACGTAGTCCCAATAGTTTACCCTAGATACATCGTAACAATGATACACAATGTGTAGATGGTATATACATTCAATGTAGTCACCCATTAAATGAAACTATTAAAACTTACATTAAATTAAAATTTAATCATTGGTACATTATTCTATTTATTGGACCACCAATGTATGTTTGAAAATTTAATAATGTTTTTAAGCAATATTAACTGATTTACTAATTTATTGTAATTATTATTTAATTATTGGCTCCACAATTTATTTGTCATGAATGACATAAATAATGATTATATCCAATTATCTTTGAATGATCACTGATATTAATTGAAATTAATTAATTAATTAATTAGAATATTTGTGTTCATCTTAATAATCATGAATGAATAATTAAATGAATTCTATATATTTACTTTTGAATATTAAATGCATGTATAACCATTCATGAGTTTTACCAAGACCTATGAATCTATTAAATGTTTTAATTTAATTTATTTCATTGTTTCTTAATTATTTTAATCAAATTAAATATGATTGATTGAATTTAATCCCTCCCATTATTATTATGTTGGACCTATTATTCAACAGATTCTTATGTAATTCACTTTTAACTAATCTATTTAATCTGTTGACCTTTGATTGAGTAAAAAATACATATAATTAATGTCGTTACCCAAGGAATGTTGAGGTAGTTCAAGACAGAACCATTATGATTCGAACATAGGTGATATATATGTGGAATGTTGCAACTCATGTCAAAAATTGAAATAAGAATTTTTTCCCTTATATAAAAGTTTGATTTAATGTAAAACAATTACATCAACAAATAGATAAATACTACGAACAAGTCATCTAATTATTTCTATATTTATTTCTATGAAAATGTTTATTTTATGGATGTAAGTCTATGTTTACATTATAAAATCCATTAAGGTGAAAAGATAGAAATTAAATACATTAATTATATGTAATGGTTTTATAAATTGTGGTTAATTAATTAAGTATCATCCACTTAATTTATAAATTAATTTTAAAGTATAAAACATGATAAAAAATGTATGCCTAATTAATAGGAATCCCTTAATTAAATATTAATTTATACCTGGTATTCCATTAATTTATTATGAATTAAATCCATGAAACTAATTGTTTGACCCATCTTTCTTTGTAAAAATAATAATAATCTAGAGTTCATATGGTAGTAATAGGTGGTGATAAACATATTACATCAAGGGAACATTCCATTCTTCAACAGGATGTAACTAAGAGGCAGATGTTGATGATATTGAAGTCAATATTTTAGGATAGTGAAGTCAACTCAGTGGATGTAGTAGCTACATGCCCATATTTTGAGAAGACCTTAATAAAAAAATACCATCAAGTAGCCTGAACAACCAAAATTGGGGCTATTAACAAGTTTATATGGATCCTTTCCACTAAAACTCCATAGAAACTAGATACACCATGTTCAATCTGGATTTCTATTGGTACATGATAAAAAAAAATAATATTTAATAAAAGAAATTCTAAAATCATGTTAATTTATTTTTTCCACCTAATTATTAATTATGAAAATTACTAATAATATAGTGGTTTAATTATAGAATGAAATTTCTATATCTATATTCATATTATCTATAAAAAAATATATTGGAGGAAAATAACCACCTCATCATAAGTAATTTCGAGGATTGTTTTAGATGAATTTGGGTTATTTTATTCCATAAACTGATATATTATAATTTAGAATCCATAATGCCTTATTTTACTGCTAATGAGGTGAGTGTTGAAGTCTTCTTGGTATATGAAAATAATTGCAGTGATCTGGTCGACATACAATGTTTCTTACTTTAATTAGTTCTAGTAAACTCTATTAAGTATCATGAAAAAATGGTTGCATATAGCATTCTTGGGAAGCTATGTGTTTTTTTCCCGGAGAGAGCTAGATAGGAAAGATTTGTGATAGAATAGGCACTATTTTAGAGAAATATTTGAGAGGGTTCCCTATTTTGGTCGTACGTAGTCATGTTCCTTGGCATCATTGACTTCCTAGGGGTTCTAGGCTTTACTTTCGTCGAATAATTGGAAACATATATCATCCTAAAGTCACCCCCATATAGGTTCTCTACTGTTTTTGTAAATAATAATATGAACAAAATTAAAAAATATATGATATATCATTTAAACCTATTCATTAAATAAATAAATATACATTGTGATGAATCCCTTCTTTCCTTTCGGTGATCTTACATAAGTAGAAAAAGTATAGTTTTCAGACCAAATCATTTTTTGAGTGGATGAGCCCGTAAGGGGCTCTGCTCACCGCTAGGGTTCTCTCACGCCACCTCCTCCAGCACGGATCAACTCTTCTTCCTCCCTATTTCAGAGGTTGAGGTGGTGCTCTTCTCCCTGTCGATACCATGTTTGGACTCATCCTGCGTGTATCGGGGTCTTCGCGACTCGATGTTGTTTCGGCGCCTGAGTCCCTGGTCTGGCCGGGTAAGATTGTCACTTTGTTCTTTGATTTAGGGTTTAAAGGTTGAGAGTTGCATCTGTGGACGTTATGGATGGCGGCGCGGGGGGTTTAATCTTTCTTTGTGCAGTTGTGGTCGGCAGCGTGAGCCTCACCGGTCCCTCGTTCAGGGAGGTGATGGTTGATGGTTGTGTTGTTTTTTCTGAATGGTTGTTTTTCGTTTATGGATCTCTTTCCGGTGTATCTGGCCGGGGGTTGAATGGTTCCGTCGGCCTTGGATCTCTGCTTCGGTGGACTCTTGATGCGTTCTTGGATGGATCCTTGAGTGTAAGACCGGTTCTCTCAACGGCACACTCTTCGGAGCGCTCTAGATCCTCCTCAATGCGTGTTGGCGTTTTCCGCGGCGGATGATTCTTGGCCTCAGCGTAGTGGTATTGTCGGATGCTGGTGTAGCCCACCTTCCTCCTGCTTCTTCTCCGGTGGACGGGCTGATGGTGGCGTCTGGTCGGCGACTCTTCTGTTGCTGGCGGTGAATCGGTAGTCGGACCGGCGCGTCTCGCCGGCGACTTGGATGCACGTCTCGAGGCGACAGTTCGTCCGTGGTGTCAGGGCGTGGTGGCGTAGCCCGAGGTGACAGAGCGGCGTGCGGTTGATGGACCCGTGGATCGAGGGGGGACACGTGGTCACCATGGCGTTTGATTTGGTTTTTGGTTTTCCCGCTTTAATCTCGCGATTTTGTTGAAACGACGATGTGGTTTTCCGGTTCTCCTCAAACCGGCTTGTAGGGGAACCGGCTCCCCTCAAACCGGCTTTTTGAAAATCAAAAAAAAATTATTGTCAGACCAAATCATCTTTAGACCCTTCCAAGAAGATGATATCAAGGGGGAAAAGGGAACACGAAATTATTTGTTTTCATCTGGAAGGAGGGGCCATTAGAAGTGGAACTGTACCCAGCCAAACAAGAAAGGGGAATCTTAAACATCATTTTTTATTGAGTTCAACTTATCTTACTCTGAAAATTTGTTAATATATATTTATTTTTGATGCACAAATGTATTCAAATATAGAGACCATGTAAATTAAGAATGATTTACCAATGGGAGGTAGATCTACAAATATACAATATGGAAACCATTGTATTGTAGGTATGTGGGACTACCTCCACAGACTTACAACAAATGATGATCTTGGTTTTAAACTATTTTTAGTATGTTTCTGTAGTAACCAATAATAATTTAATATTATTTATACTAGATATATTTGGTTTTAATTTAAAATTTTGAAATAAATGTTGCTTTTCTAATGATTTCATTATATATGGTATGGAACAATTAAATAATGTTCTTTATGTGTTTGGATATACAAACATTTTAATATAAATCGATAATGAAATAACATCCCATGACTCATACTGTACCCAACATTGAATTCAAAAAAATGACTTGAAAATGATATGATCCATAATAAACTACATCAAGAAGGATATTTAGAATCTTTTGAACAAAAAAATGATAAGTTTATATCACAAATGTTAATAAGGTAAAATCACAAAATCACCATTTATTGAGAAAGGTGAAAGGGATTAAAATATTGTTGAATTATTTAATTAAAATATGTTTAGACCATTTCATATTGAATAAATGGGTGGGTACTCATTCTTCCTAACCTTTACTGATGATTTTAGTATCTATGGATATGCCTATATAATTAAGTAATACTCTTATTAAATTGATAAATTCAACGAATAAAAGAATGAAGTAAAGAAAATAACTCAGTAAAAAGATTAAGAAACTCATCTCAGACCATAGTAGAGAATATCCTATTCAATACTTCATTGATTATATATGTGTGTTTGGGATACATTCTCAAGTAAATCCTCTATATAATTCTTAGTGTAGTGGTTAATGAAAAATAAGGAAATGTACCTTTTTGTATGTGGTTAGATAAATAAAGAGTCATGTATTTATTAAATTGTTCCTTATCGGATTCATGTTAAAAATAGAAGAAAACATAATAATCCAAGTTCCAAATAAAGTAGAATACTGTATATTACACAAATTATAGAATGAGATGAAAATCATGTTCTCATTGTTACATGTCTGGGGTTGGGATATATTTTTTATGGACACTTCAGATAAAAAACATTCTCTCTAAGGAATAAAATGTACCTTTATATAATATCCCATGGAAATAAGGGGATATTACCTATATGAACCCTCAAAAAAACATTATAGTAGCAATACAGACTATATTCCTCAAGAAAAAGGTAAATTGTAATAGAAATAATGGTAGAAAGATAATATTTTATGATGTTGAGGAAGAAGGTACAAAAGATTTGGTACAATAATAGATTCTACAATGAATCGTATAAAAAGAAATTATCTCAGAGATACATGTACTATGTAGGAGTACAATAGTGGTTAGATAAACCAAAAAATTATATAAATCTGATCACCAATGATTATGACTTATTATTATTTGATAATAATTATCCTTTAACCTATAAGGATGTAGTAATTTCCATAGATGATTCCATGTTAAAAAAAACCAATACCCAATGAAATGAATTCTATACACAAAACACATGTTTGAATTTTCGTAGATCCTCTAGAAGATATAAAGCCTATTGGTTGCATATGGGTATTCAAAAAGAATCCAGACAAAGAAGGGAAATTTTGTATCTATAAGAAATGACTATTTGAAAAAAAAAATTAAACAAACATCAAGTTATAGAATATGAAGAAACATTTTCATTAGTTTCAATGTTAAAATCCATTATATATTTACAATTTACCCATTCCACATTTATGTGATTTGGGAAATGGATATGAATATATCCTTCTTTAATGATAACCTATAAGAATATTTCTATATGTAAAAACCAGAAGGTTTTGTGACTCTAAATGATTCCAATAACATATTAAAACTTCACAAATCCATTTGTTGATTAAAGAATGAATCTTGGTCATAGAATGTTCATTTTGATGACGCTATTATAGAATTTTTTTATATAAGGATGGATATGGAGCCTTGTGTCTATAAACATTTTATTTAGAGTGCATTTTTTAAATAATAGATTATGTCAAGGACATATTACTCACTGGAAATGAATTACCAACACAACAAACTATAAAGGTGTTATTGAATAAATGATTCATAATAAAGTACATGGTAATAGTATTACATATTCATGATATCATGATCCATCATGATAAATACAAGTGTTTTCTTGGCTAATGAAAAAATATATATATTGAAAATAATTTTAGGATATTTAGTATGGAACCATACAAGAGGGTATTGTTGAGAACATAACCTAACATTTATATAATAAGGAAAATGTGTCCTCGAAAAAATTATAAAAAAATAGAATGGAAAAGATTCAATATAATTCATCAATTGGGTTATTCGTATATACTATGTTATTTACTATGATATATGTATCCTACGCAATATGTTTGATATGAATATAACAATTTAATCCAACTGACTTTCATTGGATTATATTCAAGAATATCATTAATTATATAAGGAATAATTATTCCCAACTCAATTAACATCAATGCCAATGACTACCAAACCGAAAATAGAGTGGAATATGAATGGAAGCCCCCCTTTTGTGATCACTGAAAAATCATTGGACATAATATATATAACTATTGGGTGATTATAAATCAGGTAACAAAACCAATTGATAATGATTGGAAGTAAATAAGAAAAACATAAAAAAGTCAAAACCCCAATGATAGACATACCTGAACCACCCAAAAAGGATGTTTGGGTAAACAACACACATGTTGGAGTACATAATGGACAGCTCGAGTACTAACTGGGTAGATGATATTGAAGAGGAAGACAAATAGATTAAGGACCAAAGCATCTTAACTGAAATTGCAAAGCTGGTACTATATAATATTATTCTATCAAATAAGCATGAAAGTACCTACAATACATGCACTCTTAACAATGGTCCATACCTCAAAGACATGGTAGAGGGGAACACCTCATCTAATGCCAAAAATCAGTCTCTACCCATTGTAGAAACTGAAGTGCAGATGAAAAAGGCCATGGAACCTATTCTACATAACATTACATCTTCAAATCTAGTTCCCAAACATATGAATATTTTTAAAGACCTCCAAAAACACAAGGAGAGTCCCTTGAAATCTATCCAATAGAGGTCTAATTTGGAACCTCCTGTCTCAGGTATTCCCTCTCTTCCAAATGATCTTACTAAGGATTTTTCTATGAAGTATAAAAACATGCTCTTTGGTAATAATGACAGTAATTTTCTTCTTATTGCTAAGATTCCCATAGACTCCTGCACTAATTCTCTTGCTGATGAATCTGTTTCATCACACGTTTGAAATATAAACAAAACTGAATAAACCCCTACTACTACAAAAAACATCTAAGACAGTGACCTGATTGTAATTATGACTCCCTCCACTAACACACACTCTCTCCAAACAAAGCAGATCAACCCGTTACAATGTTTATATGTTCTGCTTCTACTTTTTCTAGATTACCATTAGAACCAGTTGCACATGATTGCCTACCTCTTATGCTAGAACCATTAAAATTGTAGGAACATAATGACCCAATGAAACATGAGAAATCACCCAATATTATCAATCCACTATCCATAGTGGATCCAAAGGTTCCAGGTAACTCTAATCCACATACTCTAATAAATGATGAATGCATTACTAAGCCTAAAAATCTGGTATCTCAAAGTCCCATTGACCTTCCACCTATTTCAAAGGATAACACATGTTTAGATATTACTACACACATGAATAATCCTCAAAATAATACCAATACTAAACAAGGAAAGACCACTCATACTAAAGTGGTTGGGATATATAATACAAATAATGGATCTGGGAAAAAGAAAAAAGGGTGTTTTACCTCCAAACTCCAGTTTAAATGAGATCCTTTTCTATAATTTCTAGGGTATTTCCAACTCTGACACAATAAATGTTCTGAATATAATGGTTAACATGCATCACCCTACTCTTTTTTCTATTTCAGAACCAAAAATGTCTTTCTCCTATAAATATTCTCACTTGTGTCAACACAACTACATGTTTTCTGGTGAAATCAATAATAATCTAAATGATGATTCTCTATGGGTTTTTCACATTCTTCTTTTGAATATTTTATTGTTTTTAGTATCTAAGATCAGATCCTCACTCTCACTTTTTATATTGATGGTACTCGCACATTATTCTGCTTTTTTTATGTTATGAATAAATACCAAGATAGAAGAACTCTTTGGAATGGTCTCTCTCATTTAGGCACCAACTACAATGCTCCCTTAGTTCTTATGGGAAACTTTAATTCTATTCTTAACTCTAGTGAAAATATCTTCCCATCTCACACATCTATCTCCACGAGAGGATTTAAAACCTCGATCAATGATAACAATATTATAGAAATTATTCTCACTGATGAAAAATACAACTTGTATATAAGACATTATAATAAAGTGGTTGCCTTTAAATTAGACAAAGCCTTTATGAATGTCCAAAATTTAGATAAATGGGACATTATATCAAGCGTCACTATTCACAGACAGAACTCGGATCATCATCCAATCCTGGAAAAAATTTCCTCCAAAGACGTGAATCCTAGATTACCCATCTACTTCAATAATGTGTGGTTCTCTGATGAATATAGTAATCATGTCAAAGAACAAAATATGTTCCTCTATGTCTCAAAGTAAGGATGACTTTACTTGAAACCTCAAACTAAAGAATGTAAAAAATACTCTCAAGTCATGGTGTAAAACCAAATCCAAACAAATTAATAATGACATTACTCTTCTTGAGAAAGAACATGATAATCTCCAAAACAAAAGCACCAACTCTAACCTCCACGCTGACCCCCCCGCAAGAAAGAAATGTTGCGATCAATCTTAATTCATTTCTAACTTTTAAAGACAACATTATAAAGAATGATTATAAAGATAAATGGTTGACTGATGGGGATAGGAATAACAAATTCTATTATTCCCTCCAAAGAACTAGGAAGGCCTATAGACCTCTGTCCTTTATAAAATATGGGTACAAGATTTTAGACTAGGATGATGACATATCTCAACATATAGTCTCATATTATGAAACTATATTTAATGTACCTGATAACAATAAAGACCTCCTTATAGAGGTCATTCCTTTAGTGATCACTGATGCAAAAAATACTTTCCTTCTTAACACGCCATCGAATCATGAAATCAATGAAACTGTCTTCAGTCTGAATCCAGATAGTGCCCCAGGACCTAATGGATTTAACAATGTCATCTTCCAAAATTATTGGGATGTGTTTCAGTATGATGTTTGTAATCTTGTTAAATCATTTTTCACAAAATGGGTGCTCCCTCATGCTATCAGTTCTCAGTTTCTCACCTTGATCCATAAAGTGGATAATGCCTCTAAAATTCAACTTTTCTGACCAATTTCTCTCATCAACACTCTCTACAAAATCATTACCAAAATCATTACTAGTAGGCAATCATATTTTACTAAAAAATTGATTCATGGAACCAACTTGGCTTTATAAAAAGTAGATCAATTCAAGACAGTATCTGTCTTTCCCTTGAATGTATCAACAACTTGAATAAACCTAATAGATATGGCAACATAGATATTAACCATGACATCCGGAAAGCCATTGACACCATGGATTAGAGTTTTATCTTCAATGTCATTCAATGTTTTGGTTTTAGTGCTCAATTCATTGGTGTGATCCGAACTCTCGTCAACTCCACCACTACATCCATTTTGATCAATGTCTCTCCCAAAGGTTACATTAAATGAACCAAAGGTGTCAGATAAGGAGACCCCCTCTCTGCCATTCCCTATTCAATAACAGAAGACTACCTAATTAGACTAATCAATCGTATGGTGGTTCAAACGAAATTGAATCATATTCATGCATATAGAAATGTTAATGATCCTACTAACCATTTTATGTTGTTGAAACCATCTTTTCCTTCAAGGAGGCAAAAGAAACATTCTTAACTTCAAAATAGCTCTCTCCCACTATGAGGAGGTTTCTAATCAAACCATATGTTGGAATAAATATTGTATCTTTAGTTGGGAAGAATTTTTTCCCCAATAGAAAATGTTATATTATCAATTATTTGGGTCTGAAAGTAGTATCTCTCACCTTCACTTACCTTGTTGTCCCCAAATTTTTCGGTAGACCCAAATCATGCCACTTTGTCAAAATTTTAAATCATGTTTTTAATCGGATTTCTACTTGGAAGGGTAAATCTCTCTCTATGGCAGGTATGTGATGCCTTGTTAAATCCAATATTGTCTCTATGATGGTTTACTCTATGATGGTTTACAAATGGATCATTGGTCTTGTCAAAAAAATTAACATAGCTATTTAAAATTTCATCTAGACTCGTAGTACTCTTGAAAGGAAACTCGTGATGGTCCCTTGGTCAACTTGTTGCAAGCCTATTGGGAATGGTGGCATTGGTATAAAAAACATAAAATAATTTAATTAATCCCTTCAAGTATAGTGTACTTGGAATATTTTTCAAAATTCTTCTAAATCCCTCATTTTTCACAAAAATAAATATCTTGAAAAACTAATGATTGGAAATTTGAGCTTTATTAATTCTTCCATATGGCCTACCATCAAAAACTCCTTCACCAATATTATGAATAACTCTAGATGGATGGTCTCCAAAGATTATTCCATGAAGTTCTATCTTATTAACTAGACTGGCGCACATTTAATCTCTTTGATTTATCCTGATCAAATTCTTGAAAACACCAAAAAATCTATCGAAAATTCTTTAAACTCTCAAAAATATAATCTCCCAGATACTATATTTAATCTAATTGATGGATACCATTTGTCTTACAACAATGAATTTTTAATTTGGTAGCCGACTCACAGTGGAATGCTTACCTCAAATAATTAGTACACACATATATACTATAACAATGAGAACGATTAAAACTGCGTTAAACACATAAAAAAACCTTGGATAAAGCCCTCAAGATTTAGTCTCATCTGGCGCCTAGGTCACAATATAGTTCCCACTGATAATTTCCAGAAATCATTTTCAATTCATATTTTCTCTAAATGTAAAATATATAATCAACATATATAAGATTCTAACCACCTATTCCTTTTTTATGCCAGTGCTTCTAATCTTTGGAATTATATTTTTGACATATATAATTGCATATGGTTTATTCTTGACTCTATAAAAAGAAACTAATGAAATGTTCAAAGTTGGATGGCTCTCAGCAAATTAGAAACCTCTTCTTTTCGGAAGTTTCTGAGCTTCACCATGTGATCTGGTATGATCATAATGCAATTATTCATAAACACTAATCACATAATCTTAATGAAGGTCATAATCAGATCCTTATTTCCATAAAGGAATCTATTTTGATTCAAAAAGGTTATTGCCACAATACTGCTCATGATTTCGAAATCATGAAACATCCATGGATAGATGGAATCTCTTGTTAACAACATCGCACTCTGGAGGTGTTCTAGATAGCTCCTCTCCCTGGATGGATAAAAATCAATAGATAAACAGTCTCCAAGGTAAATCTGGGACCTACAGGGTGTGGCTCCATATCAGGAACCACCTCGGATAGACTCTAGGATACTTCATGGGTCACTGTGGCATTGCCTCCTCCCTTAGAGCTGAGATGAAGGGCTCGATTCATGCACTTAAATTTTTCATGGTTCATGGGTGTAACAACCTTTGGAGTGAATATGACTCGACGAACATTGTTCATGAAATTTGGAATGGCGTAACTCATTTACCTTGGCCGATTACTACTTGTTGGATGGAATTCCACTGATTGCTCACTAATCTGGACTAAATCATCATACATGTTTATTAGGAAGAAAACATGGTTGCTGATGGCTTGGCCAATTTGGGGGTTAATTAAGACATTAACTGGTGTGATGACCTCCAAGATTCTCGTATTCCCTTTCATGACAAATATTGTAATATGATCGTGTACATTAAACTTTTTTAAACATTATTTTAATAAAATTTGTGCTTTGGTCGTTTTGGCCATGGCATTACCTCTAAAAAAATGAGTACTTACGATATATTCCTATTTTAAAGAGCCTATGAGTAACTTGTCATCATAGGATATGTAGATTCTATTTCTCAAATAGATCAATATAATATGAAGTCACAAATGGGATACATATTCAATTTCAATGGAGGTATTATGAGTTCGTAGAACTCAAATAAGGCCATGGTTTCAGAATATTCAGATTAATTTGAGTAAAATGTATATTTTGAGGTATCTAAAGAAGAATTATCTATGAAATAATTTTTCCAATACAATTATGTGGTACCTAGTTGTAATGATCCTATCATACTCCACTATGATAATTATAATTCCCCAAGCTCGTGCTGCTGGACACAGTGCTTAAAAATGTTGTGTAATATTTATAAATGGACTAAACAATTACAAAAATAATTAACACAAAATATGACCTTTTACCGGTTTCTATTCTAGGGGATTAGAATAACCCATACATATATCAGACTTGAAAAAAATAAAACAATTTCCTACTACGATTCTATGTGTGCTAACATTAAAAGAGATGAAGCAAGAATTAGAACTTCTATGATTCCTATGGAAAACATTTCAAAAAACAAGGGTGAGAATTCAATTTCCTAGTATGGAGTTTTGATAAATTTTGATAAATCCTTTTAAAAATATCCCTTTGATAATACATTAAAAAAATCAATTATAAATATAAAAGAAAAAAACTAATCCTATAATTATAATACAGTAAACTAATCCCATAAAACAACCAAAAAAACTAAAAAATAAAAATTATAAAACTAATCCTACAATTATAATATAATAATTATTTGAAAAATAATTATTCTTCGTAAAATATTATAAAACTAATCCTTTGAATGCATGCTCTTAAAAATCAACTGAGGGCACTTGAAACTTTTAAGTCTATCCTGGGCCTACCCAGATGAGGGATATATTTACTATCTAATTCCTTATTGTATTTACAATGATCATGTACCAGTTTTTTTAAAAAAAATAGGATTTCTCTAATTATATATAAATTTTAACTAGAGTTTTGGATTTAATTAAATTTAATCATACATGAAATAAACATGGTCAGAGTTATTTATATAAAATTATATAAATACTTCTCTTCATTGAAAATTACATCTTCGAATTTGTAATACCATATCTTATGATACATAAACTTTGCTTATCCATATTGAAGATAAATCATCATTCACAAACATAAAATTTCAAACATATAATTATAAAATTTATTTTAGGCATAAAATAATGACAGGAAGGTATAAACTAATAAAAATAGCGGACATATAATTTTTTCTTCTTATAATTAATCATTACGAATAGATAATTATGTGACATGCCCAAAATCATTAAATTTGAATTTATTTACAAAATAAATTTATCCTTTCATGGAAGTATATTTATTTGAACTTATGTTTTATGGAACATAACTTTAAGAAGTACATATATATAATAATTTATAAATGTCATGATAACAAAATCATCGATGTATGACCATAACCTTTATTTTTATATGACTTGTATATGTATTGAAATAAATTATGATATTCTTAACATATGCCATATTTTATAAAAAAAAGTTATTAAAATAAAAACTATAAAAGTTAATAAATATTGTCCTTATAAAAATAGAATAAATTCATTTACAATAAAGATTAAATTAATAGAATCTTCCATTAGAATGAATAACATAAAATAAAATTAAAACAAAACATTGATACATATATAGATATATCCTTCTCATGTAATTAAAATGATTCTAAAAATAATAACTTATAAACCCAAAACTAAATTATAATAAAAACATTTGTAAAAATAATTTTCCATTGAATCAAATTTGTCTTCAACATAGATAAATAAATAATCTCACTAATTCATGAGTTGAGGAACATAATTCAAAAACATGTTATATAAATATATTCATTACTGAAACACATAAAATTAAAATCATAGTTTTGAAATAAACTAACTATCTCTTACAAATATTTTTTAAATAGATAAATTCCAAAACTATCCCTTACAAACACAAATAAAAATAGAAGTTTTAATTTGAAATAAATAACAAACATACAAAACATTTACATGTGGGAAATTATTTTGTATTCTTGTCATTGGTAGAAGGATCACTCAATTCCTCTAACTCTCTCTATGATTTTAAAGACTTGTAATATGAAAAAGAAATAAAACAAGAGGTTTGTTCTAAACACTCATCCTCACAACCCCTCATAATAAGAACGACTTATATATAAGTTTCAAAATACATATAATAAATTAAATAGTATTTATCATGACTATCATACCCCAAAAATTCCATGGAAGAAACTATTCAAAAATTGACAACCAGACTAAATTCAAAGAAAGAAAAACACTATTATGTGCATAAAAAAATACCCAAAATGAAATAAAATGATAAAATATCAGTGATGCAACCAACATCATCCACATAGCTAATGATACCAAATAGATAAGAAAATATGAAAAAATCATATCATGCATAATATTGGAAAATTACCCCCATTGTTCTTAAGATATCAATTGACATGTGAAATTAAAAAAACTAGCAATACAATGAAATAGAATTTAAGAAAGAATCTAGATTGGGATTGTGGATAAAAATACGTAAATACATGCCTACGTGTAGATCTGGATGAAGTTAATAAGATCTATAAATCTTAACAACAAAATTCATTCAGAAACCCTAAATGTGTCATGGTCATCCATTGATCAGAGCTCGAACTTCGAACAGTATTTGAAGCCATTCCTCATCACTATCATCCTCAACCCTGCATCCGAATAGGAACCTGCCTCGACATCTATATGGACATGCACTTGCATTGAACCTACTTTATCCTCAACTCCCAAAGGTGAAACATCAATCAATATCGACATGTGCTCACCATGGTCTTGACCCAAAGGCGTCGTGGTCTCTCCATTGAAAATGGCTGGAACAGATCCGCATAAGCAGAATCACAATCCCAAAAATACCTCCACCCTGATTTAAGGATTTCATTCCCATTTTTTATTTGATTTATCATATTTATATTCTTTTTATTAAAATAATTTATCATTTTTTATTTGATTAAATAAATAAATTATCTTAATATATCATTTCGTTATATATATATATAAATATCTATATTCATTTTCTAATAAACATAATTTTCATGACATTAATTTTATATTTTTTATATTTAAAACATATCTGTTATTTTATATAATGTTATTAAATATTTTAATTTCAAAAATTATTTATTGTTTTTAATGTATTATGAGTATTTATAATAGTTCATAATTACTTTAGATATACAATAAACTCCAAAAATAAAACATTATTTTAAGTTGAACTTGGTTTATAAAAGAATACTTTATAAAAATATTAATTTATTACTAAATATTATTGTAATTAAATATTATATATTTTATTTTCTAACCATCAAAACAAAATTACAATTGATGTTTTAAATGATCATAAATATCACTTCAATATTTTATTTTATTTTTAAAATATTAGCAATTCTATAAAATGTTATGCCAATAGCGTTTAAAAATAATTTAAAAATGATTTTATCAAGAAATATTTTTTTATTGTTTTATTATTATTAGAGCATGTATTAATAAATATTTAATAATAATAATAATTCAACATTTAGAGGAATAGTATTTAAGTAGAAAAAATAATAATAATTTGATTTTTAGTTAAAAATATGATTTTATATAATTATTAATTTAGTTTATTTTATGTATAACCTAGGGTGTTACATCCCCCCCCCCCACCAATGAATTGTGCCCTCATAATTCTTTTTTGGACTTATAAAAAAATTGAATATTTGTCTTCAGAATTAATGAATTTCTAAGGGGACATAATTACCTAACAAAGGTTATAATGTGTAGAGTTATATTCCTTAAATGAAAATATATACTCTTTAAATTTTTCCAGACTGTTCCTCTGATACCAATTATAATGCCCTGATCCCACGCTTCTAGACTGAGTGCATAAAAATGTTGTGTATTGTTTTAATTTATAAAATTGAATAAAAAATTACAGAACAAAAAAAAATAAGATAACCTTTTACTTGTCTTGTTTTAAGAGGATTAGAAAAAAAACATAAATTTTTTAGTGTTGAAGAAAAATGAAACAATATCCTACTACATTTTCCTGCAAACTTACCCCAAAAGTTTCAAAGCATGAATTAGAACTTATATTATTCCTATGAAAAACATTTCAAAAACAAAGGGTGAGCATTCAATTTCCCAGTTATGAGTTATGAAAACTTTTGATAATTTCTCATAAAAATATCTCTTGGATAATACATTTAAAAAATGTAATTAGAATTAATATTTTAAAACAACTTTTAAAAAATACTAAAATCTGTTGAAAAATATTTATACTTTGAAAATTCTTTTAAAACTAATCAAGTGATTCAGTTGAAAATATTAAACAAACTTTTAAAAACAAAACAATAGAGGCCACTTGAAAAAATGAAGGCAATCTTGGGCCTACTAACTTGAGGGATGGATTTAGTATCCAATTCATTATCATATTTAAAATGTTCAAGTAACAGTTTTAATATAAAAATAATTTTTAAGATAGCATTACATATATATACATTTTCAATGGAGTTTTAGTTTTAATTAAATATAATAAAAATTTAAATATTCTTGTTAACATTTATTTATATATAATTATATAAATACTAGTCATCAATGAAAATTACATGTTTGACTTGGTAAAACCATATATTCTGATAAATAAACTTTTCTTAGAAACATGGAAGATTAATCATCATTTACATAATTAAATTTGAAAAGGAAAATTTGGTACATTTATTTTATACATAAAATAATAACATGAATGTATAAACTAAAAATAATAGAGAACATATAATTTTGTCTTCATAATACTAATAATTAGAAATAGATAATTATATGTCCCACACAAAATCATCAAAGTATAATTTCATTAAGAAATAAAATCATCCATTCATGGATGTATATTTATGTGCAGTTGAGTTTTAAGGAACATGACTTTAAGAAGTACATATATATATATATATTAATTTATAAATGTTTTGATATCAAAATCATCGATGTATGGCCATAACCTTGATTTTATATTACATATATATCAATTGAAATAAATTATGATATTCTTAACATATATCATAATTTATTTAAAATAGTTATTAACTTAAAAATTATACATGTAAATAAATACATGTCATATAATAATAGAATAATTTCATTTCAGACAACTCTTTGATAAATAGAATCATCTTTTAACAAGACAAAAATGAAATAATATTAAAACATACCTTTGATACATATATAGATGTATCCCTCACTTGTAGTTAATATGATTCTCAAAATAATAATCTTTTAACACAATACTAAATAACAATAATAAAATTTCCAGAAATAATTTCCCCTTGCATAAAATTTTTCTTGCACATTGAATAATAACTAATATCACTAATTCAATAATTAATGAACATAATTCAAAAATAGGGAATATAAATATATTCATTACGCAAAACCATATAATTAGAATCATAATTTTGAAATAAACTAATCATATATTACTAATAATTTTGAAATTATAAATTAAAAATATATCCCTTACAAAAACAAGAATAAAAAGTAATTATTATATTGAAATAAATAAGAAAAATCCCTTACATTTTAATTTCTGGATATTATTTTGTAATCTTGTCGTTGGAAGAAGGATAACTCACTTCCTTAATCTCTCACTAAGAGTCTGAAGTTGTGTAACATGAAAAAAATGAAAACAAGAGGTGTATTCCTAACACTCATCCTTGCAACCCTTTTTAACAAGAACTGAATATATAGTAGTTTTAAAATATAGTAAATAAATTAAAAAATATTTATCACAACTATCATACCCCAAAAATATCCATGGAATAAACTGTTCAAAAATTGACAACTAGACGAAATTTAATGAGTGAAAAACTCTATTATGCGCACGGAAAAATACCAAAAATTAAAGAAAGTGATAAATTTTAAATGATTCAACAAAAATTATCGACATATCTAATGATCCAAAATAGATTAGAAAATATTAAAAAATAAAATCACATATAATACTAGAAAATAACACCTACTATTTCATAGATATCATTTGACAATTGAAATTGGAGAAAAATAGTAATATGTAGAAATAACAATTAAGAACAAATCTAGATTAGGATTTCCGATAACAAAAAAATTAGAGACTCACTTACTTGTAGATCCGGATTATGTGAATCAGATCTTCGAATCTGAATCCAATTTTTTTTTCAGAAATCCTCAACGCGACCTAGTCATTGTTCGATCAGAGCTTGAACCTAAAATTGTGGTTGAAACCATTCACCGTCGTGATAGTCCTCAACCCTACATCCGAAGATAAACCAGCCTCACTAGAGATCGGGACACACACCCACCTCAAATCCGCTTTAGCCTTAACTTCCAATGAAGCAACATCAAGTGGTGTTGACATGCGCTTGCATGGGTCTCGACCCAAAGGCCTCGTGGTCTCTCCCTCGAAAATGGCTTGAACAGATTCGCAGAAGCAGAATCAAGAACCCAAAAAAAACCTCAACCCCAATTAAAGGTTTCCAATCTTGTTTTTTAATTTGATTTATAATTTTTTATTTTTTTTCATTAAAATCATTAATAATTTTTACAATTTTTGTTTAAATTTAATGATTATTTTAATATATGATTTCTTTATATATACATATATTAATTTTTTTAATTGACATAATTTTCAATACAGAAAATTTATTTTTTTTATTTTTTAAACATATATGTGATTTTATATCATATTATTTATTTATTAAATTTCAAAAATAATTTATTATTTTTATTGAAATATGAGTAATTATAACAGTTCATAATTACTTTAGAAAATAACTAACCCCTAAAAAGAAAATATTATTTAAAATAAAACATTATTTATAAAAGAATTATTTATTAAAATTTAAATTTATTACCGATTTTTATTATTGCTAAATAGTAAATATTTTATTTTCTAATCATCAAAACTAAATTAACATTAATGTTATTATATTTTATTAAATATTTATTATATATTTAGTTTTTTTGTAAAATATTTTTAATTCAGTAAAATTTAATATCAATATTGTTTAAAAAAAATTTAAAATATGATTTTATCAATCCATATATTTTTTTGTTTTTTTATTATTATATCATGTATTTTTATATATTTATTATTAATAATCTTTACAAAATTTGAAGAGTATTATTTAAGTAGAAAAAATATTAATTATTTTATATTTAGTTACAAATATGAATTATTAAAAGTATTAACCCTGGTTATATTATGTAAAACACAGGGTGTTACATTCTCCTCCCCCTCCCCCTAATTGAATTCCACCATTGTAATTCCTTCGTCAGACTTATGAAAATTCAGAATATCCATCTTTAGAATGAATGAATTTCATTGGGGACATAATTACATAATGAAAGTTCTAACGTGTAGATTTATTTTCCGCAAAGGACAAAATCTACTCTCCAATGTTGTCTAGACAATTCCTCTAATAACAATTATAACGCACCGAGCCCATGCTTCTGGGCTCAGTTCTTAAAAATGTTGAGTTTTTTTAATAAAATTTAATAAACAATTACACAGCACTTAACATAAAAGAAGATCTTTTACCAGTCTAGGTTCAAGAAGATAAGAACAAACCATAAATTTATCATATTTGAAAAAAATAAAAAAAATTCATATTATGCTTCCACACAAGCTAACATTAAAATAATCGAATTCCGAATTAAAACTTGTATAATTCGTATGAAAATCATTTTTAAAAAAAGGGTGAGCATTCAATTTCCTAGTAAAGAGGTTTTAATACATTTGATAAATCATATTAAAAATATCCCTTTTATAAAATATTCAAAAATTAAATTAGAAATAAATTCGTAAAATAAATTTTAAAATTATTATAATTCATCGAAAAATAATTATACATTGAAAACAATTGTTAAAACTAATTTACTGATTTTGTTGAAAATATTAATCAAGCTCTTAAAAAAACAACCGAGTCCACTTGAAACATTAAAGGATAACATGGGCCTACCCACTTGAGGAATGGATTTATTCTCTAATTCCCTATAAAATTTATTATGTTTGAGTACTAGTATATTTTTATAATTATTTTTATAATTAATTACTTTTATATACATTTTCACTAGAGTTTTAGTTTTAATTAAATATAATCATAAAATAAAAAAACATGTTCCCTTTTATTTATATATAATTATATAAATACTACTCTTCAATGAAAATTACATGTTCGACATGGTATGACCAAATCTTATGATACATAAACAGTCCCTAACCACATGGATGATTAATCATCATTCACGTACTTAAAATTTCAAAGACATATTTATTAATTTTCTTTAATTCCTAAAAAATGACAAGAAGTTATAAACTAATAACAACAATGAACATATAATTTTCTCTTGTTAAAATTAATCATTAGAAATAGATAATTATGTGACATCCACAAAATCATCCAAGAGGCATTTCATTACAAAATACATTCATATTTTCATGGATACATATTTATGTGCACTTATTTTTTAAGGAACACAAATTTAAGAAGTTCATATATATATTAATGTATAAATGTCTTGATAACAGAATCATCATTGTATGGCCATAAGCTTGATTTTTATACGACATATATATGAATTTAAATAAATTTTGATATTCTTAACTTATATCATAATTTATTTAATAAATTTATTATCATAAATATTATACAAGAAAATAAATATATGTCTTATAAGAATAGAATAAATTAAATCTGATTTGATAAATAGAATAATCCATTATCAAGGCTGACTTGAAATAAAATTGACACAATAATTTGATACATATATAGATATATCCCTCTCATGAAATTAAAATGATTCTAAAAATAATATATTTTGAACTCAAAACATAATAATAACCAAAACTTTTGCTGAAATAATTTTCCCTTGCATCAAATTCATATTTCAGAGAGATAAATAACTAATCTCACTAAGTCAATAATTAAGGAACATAATTCAGAAATAAGTAATAGAAATATATTCATTACAAAAAACCATAAAATTAAAATAATAATTTTGAAATAAACTAACTATCAATTACTAATAATTTTGAAATAATTTATTCAAAAACAATCCCATACCAAAACAAGAAAAAATTGAAATTATTTTGTTGAAATAAATAACAAACATACCTTACAATTTAACTATTAGAGATTATTTTATATTCTTATCATTGGAAAAATGATCACTCACTTCCTCTCAATCTCTCTAATAGATTGAAGAAGTGTCATATAAAAAAAGAAATAAATCAAGAGGTTTATTCCAAACACTCATCCTTGTAACCCTTCGTAATAAGAAATAATTATATTGTAGTATCAAAATACTGATGATAAATTAAAAAATATTTATCACAAATATCATACCAAAAAAATTTACATGTAAGAAACTGTTCAAAAATTAAAAACGGGGATAAATTAAAAGAATGAAAAACTATACTACGCACAAGAAAAAATACCCAAAATGAAAGAAACTGATAAATTTTCAATGAGGAAAAAAACTTCATCCACACAACTAATGAACCAAAACTAATTAGAAAATATTAACAAAGCAGATCACTCATAATACTAGAAAACAACCACCATTGTTCTATAGATATCGATTGACATGTGAAACTGAAAAAAAAAATTATAAATATGACCAAAAAACATTTAAGAACGAATCTAGATTGGAATTTCAGATAACAAAAACAAGTAAAGACACCCATACATACATATCTAGATGATTCAAATCAAATCTCTGAATCTGAACCCAATTTTTTTTTTGGAATCCCTAGACTTGGCTTGGTCTTTCGCTCAATCTGAGCACAGACTTCGAATGGAAGATGAAACCATTTACCGTCGTTATCATCCTCAACCCTTTATCTAATGATGAACGAGCCTCGACATATATCAATACTAGCACTCACCTTAAACCACCATCGACCTCATCTACCAATGAAAAAATGTCAAGTGGATTCGCCCTGCATTCATCTTGTTCTCAAATCGAAGGCCTCATGGTCCCTCCCATGAAAACGACTTGAAACAATTTACCGAAGAAGAATAACGAACGAAAAAAAACCTCGACTCCAATTAATGTTTTCCATTATCATTATTTTAATTTGAGTTACCATTTTTTTATTCCTTTCATTAAAATCGTTTATCATTTTTTGTTTAAATTTCTAAAAAACAATTATATTAATATATCATTTCGTTATATATATATATATATCAATATGTAAAAATCTACATTCATTTTTTCTAATGGAAATAATTTCCAAAATATTAATTTAATAGTTTTTTTATTTAAAACATATATGTGGTTTTGTATAATATAATTAATTATATTAATTTTAAAATTGATTTATTGTTTAAAAGTAATATGAGTAATTATAATAGTTCATAATTACCTCAAATAAAAACTAAACACCAAAAATAAAATATAATTTTAAATAAATATTTTTTTATAAAAGCATCATTTATAAAAAATAAGAATTTATTACCGAATATTATTATTATTAAATATGAAATATTTTATTTTATAATTATAAAAATTATAATTAATGTTTTCAATTTTCTTAAATATCACTTCTATATTTATTTGGTTTTTAATATATTATTTATTCAATAAAATTTTATGTCAATAGAGTTTAAAAAACATTTCAAGAACAAATTTATCAAAACATTTATTTTTTTATTTTTTTATTTTTATAGCATGTATTTATAAATATTTATCAACAATAGTAATACAAAATTTAGGAGAATAATATTTATGTAGTGAAAATAATAAAAATTTGATATTTATTTAGAAATTTGATTTATTATCATTATTATCAATAATTTAATTATCTAAAACTTTAGGTGTTACAATAATAATATAAATGTGGCTATTGAAAAATATCCAAAGTCCCATTATCGGACCAGAAAAATACTTTGGAAGAATCTTCTCTTGAGGTATTTTCCTTAGAGAGGTGATGTGGCAGTGAGAATTACTTCCACTAAAGAAATTTTTTTGAAACCATTGACTAAATCCTTGAGTCATTTGAAATATGATTATCATATAAGATCCATAAAATTGAAATTCTTAGTTAAATCTCTCTACTCAAAGTGAAATTTTATTATACATAGTGTGTAATGACCAACTTTTTTTATGTTGATTACATATTTTTTTGATGTATTTAATATTAATTAAAAATATTATTACATATTATTCATTGTTATTCATGTATTTAGTGTATTAATATTTCCTATTAATTATTACATTGATAATATCACTAAATTCTCTACTATGGTGAAAACCATGAAGTAATTTGAAAATATTATTAATAAATTTATATGTTTGTGTAACATAATATGATGGGTGTTATGTTTTTCGTTTTTGGGTAGGTCTGGTTCTGGACTGGGTTCCTTTGCCAACCCTCATGTGACTCTTTGTGGACACTGTTTTTTGGTTATCAGTTATCCTTAATGTGATTTTAATTTATAAAAAAAATTATTTGTTCGTGGGACTCGTAGTATTTAGGTTGTCGTGTGGGAGAAATCTTAACTAGATGATGCTTCTTATCTTGAGTTTTTAACTTGGTAATATTTAATATTCAAGACTATGGGAACAAAACCACCTGTAATAATTCTAGTTGTTTTTGTTTCATCATATATTCCTATCAATGATAATGTGTGAATGACCATAGACTTTATAATTATCAATAATTAATTTCATGACTCACACAATTGGATTTTTTAATAATGGCCATGATGAAATATGGTCGCATCATTGAAGGGTTTATTGGGTGTGTCATGATTAACATCTCATTAGTGGAAAAGTCAATAAGGTATTTGTGACTTCAATATTTATGGATATTGATATCTCCTCCATTTTATTGGAATATAACTATCACCCAATATTCCATGGTCATGATCTATTTACGTGAATATAATAGATAGTAAAAAAAGTCATATGTAGAATATCGGTTGGTTACATAGAAGTGAAATATTAATGATGAGATATTATGGAAAATGAACTTTATTAAACAATGAAAATTAGTATATGGTTGTATTCATTGGAAATTAAGTTATTTCCCTTAGGATTTTACCTCATTTCATGAAATTATATGAATTCGTGTCTAATGATAAATAGAATGTATTCTAGAGTGGTACAGACAATGTGTTTTAATTAAACTCGATTAAACTTTACTGGAATATAATTTTTGAATATATATTATTCTCAATACTGAGAAAAAAATTGGAATATGTTTTATTAATAATATAAATTAAAAAATTTCTTATTCACTAGAATGAGAATAATATTTTTTTATTTTTGTTATTGAATATTTTAAAAAATATGTATTCATTGTTTTTTGAATGACATATTTTTTAAGACAATGACATATTTTCTTTAGTTATTCAGTAAATACTAGAGGATTTTTAATAGAGTAGGAACACTCCCTATGAAAAATATTAATTAACATGTTGGTTAATTATACATATTATTGCAATAAGTTAGCATGCACCAAATAATAAAACAAATCTTTATTATGTGGCATAAGGATTAATAAATGTAATTATATTATTTTATGGTAATAATTAATTAATTAAATACTTCAATTTAATCACTAAATTTATAAATGTATAACTATTTAAATATTGTAGTGTTTCCATCAATGTAATTTAAAAAGAGAACAGTTGCACCCAAAAAATTATCTCTTTACTACTCCTTCAATATCCCCTCAAGAGTGATAAATGAAATAGAAATTTCTTCAAGACTAAAGAGAAAGTGATCAAGACTAAAAAATGAATTACATTTGATTCTCTATACTAACAATCGGATATCGAGTAGAGTTTCTTGGATACTATAGGAGCACATGTGGACCACCACTAGAGGGATTTTTTCATGGATCCTCACATCAAACATAAGGCAACCATAAAGGGTCCTTTTGGATGATCATAATTTATTATGGAAGAATTTTGTTAGGATCATGTATTCATTTCGTTGGATACTAAATAAATTATTTAATAATATGACATAAAGATATTCAGTAAGGGTTTTGAGAAATGATTATTAAAATAAATGTTAATATATCACCGAAGAAGCCATGATTTTGCAACAACTTGAACAAATAGGTACTCCCCACAATCATAGATTCCCTAAAAAGCAACTCATTTGTGTTTCAAAAATAATCCATTCATGTTTCTCAACTCGAGACACTTGGTTTTACATGAGGTCACGGATACTGGTTCACTATTAGATTAAAATAGTCACATTTAAATTAACAAATCTAAACTAGTTATGTTGGCTTTTCCTTGAATGTCCCTATCCAATTATTCCCCTACCTTCATAGGCTATGAGGATGTATTTAATATAGTCCCATTCTAGTCACATTCAACTAAACATGAAAAAAATCATGTTAAACTTCTTTTAACAGATAGTTTCTAAAAATAATTATCTTTTTAAGCGAGTATAATGAAAAAAAATATGATTTTAAGAGATTTTTTTAAGGTCTAAAGAATTCATTTTGAGCAAGATCATCAATGTCTCTAACAAACACTGGATATGTCTCTTTGCAAAACCATTAATGATTCTAAAAATCCAATAGCGTAAATGTGTGAAAACTGGTCCCAATATGTTCTTGACCCCATTCAGAATAGGGTCATCATTCAAACTATGATAGAATTTTTTCAATTATAGAGAATAGAATATATCTGAGACTCACTCAGAATAATAAGGATTATCTAATGATATTGGTCATGATCTCTACTATACTAGGATTATAACTAGATTCTACAAATTACCCATTCCTAATACATAGAATGGTAAATGAAATATTCACCAGAAACTCAATCAATAGACAGGTATTGATCCTATCGGTCCAATCCTCATCAAAACAATATTGGTTACTCTTAAAATATAGTTTTATGGGCCATGACATAAAATTCAGTAGTCATTTTTAACATGATGCAACCACAGTATCCAAATATCACCTTCAAAATGTGGTCCCTGAAGTGTTAGTCAATTTACATCAATATGAAATAATTATGATACACCTTGATTAAAATTTGATGTTTTATATGAAATTTGGTTCATGTCACTGTAAAACACTCGGTACCAATTATCATTCAATCTAATCATCAATGTCCAAACCTGAATCTCATCGTTCATCCTTGGTTGTGTACATAACTAACCACTATACCTTTTTTTCTTCCTTGCAAGTATAGACACACTACTGACTCGTCAAAATACATAGTTTATATTTCTTAACAGGATTTATTATATCAACTATAAGTTGTTTCATATTATACGTATATTCTAATAATCATTTTCAAATTTGAGACTTGAATAATGGAGTTGAAAACTCACTATCATCATGATATCATTAATACTATTCCAATTAGTCATATACATCTATATTCCCCTTAAAAGGAAGGAAACATCCTGAAAAAGATACATGAATCCACACATTAAGGGCAATATTTGAGTAATTTTACTAAAAGCAATAACTAATACAGTAAATAACACTCTATCCACCCATGGACATGAGTTTTGAATGTGGCTAACATGATTTATAAAGTGACAACGTGATAAGAGAGGGAAAAATCCTCATAAAAGCATATGGGGTTTGGTTCTCTCTTATATCAATATGTTACTATAATCCAAACTGATACTCACACATTCCATCAAAATCATTCATGGAGGCCAAAAATAAGACCGATCAGCAGTGTTATCACACCTGATATTTTTTACACTGTTTTATCGAGCACAACATTGATTATTAATTTTTTTAAGGCCTATTTCAATCCATCCCAAAGATTACCCATGCATGTAGAATTATAGATCAAGGGTCAGATGATTATTACTAAACAAATATGGTTCATTGTACTATATTGTTACTAAAAAATGACACATATGATACAAATATATCACAATAAGCATTATAATCATATTTAATTTAACTGGATGATGACTCTCGAGACACACTCCACTATTAAATAATATATGTTACATGACCATCAAAATGAATGAACTTAAATGATGCATTACTAACTTTATGTGCTTGAGAATTACCCAATGCTCATGATTATAATAAGGAATGACTAGACCAAAAACACACAACTTACCTAGGTTTAGTTATTTATATTAAAATTCCAAACATAGTCAATTAATTTTTGAATGAAACCTAATTTAATAAATGGGAAAAAATTATTTACCTTATAGGTCTCCACCTAAACCAATTTTTCCACTTAAAATATCATAAGGTATAAATTCTATAACTAGGTCATGCTGAGAAGGTTACTATGTTTACCTTCCAAACCTGTATTCTAACTATTAAAAATAATTTTCAACTAAGACCTTTTGGAAACATCCACATTCACATCCAAGGAAAAAATTTAAACTACCCTTACTTGAGGGTTTAAGCTATGAACAACGCATTATGGTTTTATTTAAGCCAGCACAAATATTCAATTTTATTATAACATTTATAGTCTAAGATATATATAAAATATTTTACATTTTGATTATAAAATAAAAAATTTCTAAAACTATACTTATAACATTATTCGTCTAATGTAATGTTCTATAATATAATAATCATCTTATTATTTATTTTTTTAACATTTAATCCTTAATTAATTAAATATAATTTTATCAAAAATATGTTCTATTAATGAAAATGTAAATTAAAATCCATATAGGAAAGAACTCCATAAGTTTATTTTATATTCATATTAACTGATTCCCCATAATATTATAAAATATCCATGAATATTACAAGGATTTTATTAATAAAAGAGTACTTATTTTGGTATGTTTCTACCAAAAAACTATATGTAACACCATATAAGAAAATAAAAATTGTTTAAATAACTATCCCATTTATCTTAACATACCTCTGTGGGGTTAATTACTACGTATAAAAAGATTTAAAGGTGACGTACACGATTCATGTCATTTGATTAAATCTATTTATAACCCCTTAATGATTTTATCCCTCATACATGTCATATAAAAACTAAAAAATATATGCCACATCCTATTTATTCCACAATAAACATTCCCCAACTATCCCAAATGGGTCTATTTGTTCAGTTATGAATCTAGTCATATGGTTCACCATTCCCAAGGGATAAAGGTAAAATAATCCGAAGGAAAACATTGCTTTCAAGGAATTTAAATATTAAATAAATATATAAGAAACATGGTTCTGGTAGATGTCTTATCATTCTTATTTTATACATGTACATTCCTTTATAAGTTATAATTTATAGTCAAGTAATTACAAACATGTTTTTACCATTATTGTCAAAATATAATATGTTTATTTATTGGGGTTGAGTTATATCATTCACCACATCAAATGTATAAACTCCAATAGACTTTATAAATTGAAAAAATATCACCAATATAATTCTAACCAAAAATATTTTATCCCACATAATTAATGTTCCATGGATAATAATCTAATAATTGGTTAGTTAAATATCATTCTACCACCAGGATATGAGGGAAAAAAATTTATGATGATGCATGAATATTATTTTTTTATCCATCTATTATAAATATAATATGACTCGCTGTAAAAGAGTAATAATATGAAAACAAGCATGGACGTAATCATGGACTGATACTACATATCCAATTATAATAGGTAAAATTTGAAAAAATAACCAATGAATGTTTATAGGGAGGCATGTAACAAAATAACTTATGATTGGAATTAAAATCATCATGCATAACGAATCCTACAATTCAATCTATATAGCACGACATACACATGGAAGGACAATCTCAATTTTCTTATAATGATAAATGTAATGATATTTACTTTCATATCTATGACATATGTAAAAATACAAAAAACATGAAATAGTGAAAGTACATCAACCACTAAGGGTAATATAAAAATATAATTTAATATTGAATAGAAAATCATTGTTCCCATCCGAGGATGATTTGTCTTTCCATTATCGGAGGGTTTCTAGACCCAAACTCATTCTGTTTTGGAAGTTGAAAAACATCCATATCCTCTTATCTACCATCACAAAATATTATGAAATAATGGAAAATAATTATATAATACATCATTGTAACATCCCCTCCTAGGAGCCACATAGAAAGTTCCACAATATAGTTTTCCACATGTCACCAAGATCACGCCATTTTATTCCAAAGGCCACCAGATAGCAGTGATTGTCTAATGGTTGCACGTTTGTGATATTATAACCTCATGACCATATCTAAAAATGTTTGAATTTATATATAAAAAATAGTGGATGAATATGAATAATTTATCATTGGAAGATGATAATAACCAATATATAAATAATAAATATATAAACATGAAAATACCAAATAATCCAACCATTCATGATCATGATTAAATGAGGAGATAAAAATACATGTTTTAAGTTATACATAACAAAAATAAAAGACATAAATAACAATAAATAAATAAAAGACAATATATTTGAAGGAAGGATGAGTATATGATTAACTATAACTCTCGAGATCTAATTTATATTCCATTACAATAATAGGTAACCAAGGAATTGTACTATCCATACCCTAACTTTAAATCACGATTCATATTCTCATGTAAATCCAGGGACATAATAACATGTGAGATATAGTAGGCAGGCCACAACTAATGATGCCTAATTTATTCCATTATGTAAATATAAAATATACACTATTCTAGTATAGTAAAAATTAATGGTTTATAGTAAATGTACATGTAAATAAGTTTGTTGTAGGTTCCTCAAGGAATCAAGGATAATGATACCATCTTTTTCCTATTCCAGAATATCTCTAATAATGGTTCACTGTAAATATATATATATATATAAGTAAATGGATATGAATTTATGTATATGTAAAAATTATATATATGGTAGAATATATAGAAAAATATATAGATACATAATATAGTTTGGACATGAGGCTTCACTCCGGAATCCATGAAAAATGGTAAGATTCTCATATAGTAATAAGGGTTAACTTTCCCATGTATCATAAATAATGTAGGATTCAAAGCTAAGTATCATAAAAAATAAATAGAGGGTGTTTATGTCTAACATCCTAACCAAGGTGGTGTGGAATTTCATTCCCGACAAGACAAGTGATGTGAAAAGTTGTGTCCAACATCCGCAACAAAGGGTATTTAAAACACCATGTACAAAACCATAATTGATATCCCTCTATAATAATCTAGTATAATGTATCATCACTTTCCCTATGCACCCAACAACTAGGTCTTATCTAATGATGATCTAATTACCTCTCAAGGGATAGTGTACATTAATTATAATATATCATATAATATTTTAAACATGACATGAGATCATCCATTGAAGATGGTCAATTACAAGTTCATATGAGGGAGATCCATTGAATCCCATGATAGGAGGATAGAGGTAATATGCGACGCCATGTCATGGGAGGAAAATGGGGTAAGAATAAGGTGTTTCAATTTTACGATGAATGATATAAAATGGTCATTCCCAACATTTTAATGAACCACGAGGTCTAGCCACATGTTTTTCAAAACTATTTTCCAATCATGTGGATTTCTCTATCTAGGGTCAACACACCACCTGGTATGTGTGCATGATTATGAAAACCATGCACCAACCATACATTTGTTTTGTCCTTTCCCCAAACCCTAAAGGATAAGTGAATAGATAGAAAACCCATTCTAAAATAATTTGTTTCACCACTATAATAATATAAAGAGTCATTTATTGGTTTTTTTAGCCACATTTCTTGGTTTAAATACCACTGAAATACCCCTTTCAGAGTTGCATGGTTTCTCTTATAGGGTTGAATGGTTTTAAATAACAATGTTCCCCAGCCCGTTTCCGCGAGAAATGATCTTTATGAGCCCATTGATTACAATAGATAATTAAAATCCTAAGACACCTATAAGGCGTAAACCTAATCTAAAAACATCTCAATTAAGTGTTCAAACACGTTTAATTATATTTTAATTATCATCATAGGATTTATCTTTTCCACTGAAATAAATATTCAAAACCCCATTAATCTTTCAAAATAGTATAAATTACAGAATATTGGATATGATCATAATGATATGATAATATTGTAATATAAAATTATTCACATACACATTCATTAATGTAATTTGTTCTTTTTTGGGTCGATTCACCCAGCAACATTAATTAGGTTATAAAATCTCAACTATTCCCTAATGGAAATGTATTATGAAATTAATTTGGCTAATACGAGAAATAAATTTATACTTTTCATGTTGAATAATTTTATCTATGGATTTATTAATCAAATTAATGATCAATAAATAATTATTCATTTTTATAGAAAAAATACATAAAAATAGTTATTGGGAATCCTTTCATAGAATCCATAACTATAAATTCCATTAAATGAACATGGGAGAATATAACACATTACAAAAAATTTATTATACTATAACGAGTAATATTGGAATGATGAACAAGAAATAAATGAATAAAGATAAATATTTCCATTATAAAACATTTATGAAACTATATAATCTCCTTACTTCTGTTCATCAAAATAATCAATAACTGAGTATCATATATGATATGAATAACTATAATTGAAACTATAAAATTTAATGTATATTAATTAGTTTCTCAAATAAGATATTAAGTTTTTTATTTTAATTATACATGTAGTTAATGTGATTATATTTAATTATAGATAAAATATTAGTTTATTGTTTCAATACTCACAAATAATTTAGGATAGTTAATGACTTATTTTCATCATTGTAATTATATTATAGTTCTTCCTAACACCCATATATTTTATTCCACTATTTAAAAACTAGATTTTATATTTATTATTACCCTTAAATTTCTATTTTTGACATAATTTACTAGAACTGATTCCTGTTATTGAATCTAACCTTATCTATTATTTTCAGTTTGGATTCATTCTCATATACGGCCATATTCATTACATTTCTTCATATATGTCCTTTTCAATACAACAATCATTTCCCAATATTATCTTCTCATATCTTTTAATTTTATTAATTCTTATTAGAATGAATATTTTTTATTCAATGTGAAAATAGGTGATTTTCTATTATCATGGATTTTTAGAAAGGTGTGAAATGAATATATAGGGAGAATGCATCTGTTAGGCTTAAGTTTGTTTTCAACAAGTATGTGGTTTACTTTAGTGGTGTACCAGGGTGATCTTGGGGTTTCTCACTTTTCATAAAAAGTGTTTTGATAATAAAAAAGTGAACTTTCAGTCAATTAATCTATTACTAGATTATGTATTTTTTTGAATCCATTACGGCAGAAGTATTAATGGTTTTTCATTTTGTGATTCCTGGGTCTAATATAGACAAAAAAATAATTTGGTAAATATTTATGTTGGATGAGAGAATGATTCGAGGAATGAATCATATAAATTTTTTCAAAATTTATAGTATAGGAGATAATAAAATTTCTAATATTAATCATGGTTAGATTTTAAATAATCTAAATCTTAATCATGGACATGGCATCTCCAATCCTTATTAAAAAAAATTGAACACGGAATCTCCTCTAATAAATATACACTATTGGACATGGAATTCCTTCTCTTTGAAAATAGAATTAGACTATGCAATCAAAATCCTTGAATTTACTGTAGTCATAATGGTCCGAGAACCATGCACTTGACATGAAATAGGTTAATAATAGTTTTCATAAAAATTAACTAGGACATGTTCAAATGTATTGGGTGTCACAATGTAGGGTGATATAATAATATTGTGCCTATCAGATATATTACTATATTCAAAATTCATAAATTCCATGGAACCTCATAGTCCATTAAATGATTATTTTGACATGGATGACTCATATCTGTGACATGGTTCCCCATATTTTCGATACAAACACACTTACTTTAATACATAAGTAAGATACTTCTTCAAAGACATTTCAGATTAGTTTGAGGTATGTAGGATTAGATGTGTTTACCCCCGAAGATTCAAATATTTCTTAGATTTTTTATATTATTCATTCATTATTATTTCCCCTATACACATCTATTTTATATAAATTGGATATTTATAATTAATCACTATTAGTGGTGGCCTATTGTGTTTTAGTCACACCCAATTTAGGTTATTATTTGTACCCTGATAGACCTTATGAATATTGTTAGGGAAAAAGGGACACATTATGTTATGAATTCTTAGTTTTCTGTAATAGGATGATGTACTGGATCAAAGGACCAATCATAGGATCATGATTCTATTAGGGAAATCTTTTACTATTTTGGGTTTTTGTAATGTTTTATATGAGTCATATCCTAATCTCTTGTTTCCCCTATTTTTAAGGAATCATGGTATTATGATTTGTATATGACAATTGATATTAATTATTTCTCTGCTTTTCAATATTTTTACTTATGTTTCTCCAATTATTACTTCTTCTTCTTGTTTATTATTATGTTTCATAATTTTTCTCTACTTTGGTCTTGAGGTTATAGTATCCCAATTGTATCACCGTAGACCCTCACTTATATTCAACATCCTCTACTATATAGGGAGGTTCTCCTTAGACGATGTGGATAGCCATGTTCTGTTACTTATGAGTGAACTATATTTATGATGCTATAAAGTGGTATTAGATGCATTTTTTGTTTTGTCTTACTATAAGTGGTTAGTAGAAAGGAGATCAAGAATGTGAAAAAATATTGTAGTGATCAAGTTCATGGTATTAGGTAACTCATTAGTAGGGAAAAAATTGTGTTTCATAGTACTTTAGCTATTTAGAATTATGCCTATTATTATTTTATTGATTTCAAAAATATGTGAAACACGTGATTTGTGATGTTTCTTATTTTTTACAGATTCAATTTTATCCACTTGCTCAGTATAGAAGGTATGTATTTGTCTGATGCATTATAATAGGCACATGAGGATCCACATGTCATGCCATATTTATTCTATCACATGCATTGACTACAACATATCATATGTCCCTCCATTTATATATCTGTAAATTGTTCTGAAATTTGATATAGGTAGAGGATAAATAAATTATTGTTAAAGTGTCTTGTTCAAAATATTTTGTATTTCACCATATAAATTCCTGATGGAAAATTAATTAATAAATGTTTTATATGTTTCAGATATTCTACAATTGTTACATTGATGGAAATGTTACTTGATTTAGATTACATGATTTCTAATTTTAATTTTTAAACGATGTACATTTATAAATTAGTAATGTTGATTCATAAAATCGAGTCATTATATATGACTGGTTATATCCTGATACCTAATTTAATGGTGATATTTATGTTACATGAATTTCCAATTTTAACTTATATGGCATATCCATTTTAACATGTGAAATGTAACTCATCTAACTAAACTGTGATAAATATAAATATGAATTGGATAATTACCAAAATGATAAATGAAATTGTTTTTGATAAATTTGTAATCCAATTTAATCATAATGGGTGCTTTCCTTATAACATGAAATTGGACACTTTATAGACCATGAACTAATGTATATGAAATGAGACCCTAACCCTAAATAAACCATAGTTGTTGGTAGTAGGGAGTGTATTCTATGACTCTTATGATCATATATATCACATAGACAACGATTTCGAACTTGGAAATATTGTATTGACACTTGTGTATGATCGATTTTACCAATCTTAATCACTTATATGTGACCCTTTCTAATATCAAATCAAGTTCAAATGTTTGTTCCAAGAATTTTAGATATTTACCATTATGATGGGCTGAAGAAAAGATCCATGAAGGTGGTGATGACTAAATATTGTTCTCTATTCATCAATTTATAGTTTTGATAGGGTTTTTTAATAGTTTGTTTATTTAATTCAAGGATATCGAAAACCTTCCCTTCTGTGGAGGAGTTGACTAAGTATTACCAATAATATACCCATGTATGTTTTTCATGATATGGTGGACCCTAGGATGTTGAGTGATAGATAGAACGATGCTATCTTTCATTGACCATCAAGAGACACCACTGGAAAGGAGAGTGAACCTCACTACATAAATGCTTCATGGGTCTGTGAAGAGGTGGTAGGTGTTTATCACACTATATTAGCATCATGAAATATTCTAGAGGGATTTCAAGACTACATTATATGATTACATATATGTTGATACCATCAGATATGATCATGATTTGGAGTTTATTCACCTATACCAGGGAAATACGTCTATTATTGAGGATTATTATTTTATTAATAAGCATTAATGATTCACCCTAATTAATATAAGTGAATTTTAATCTATATATAATATATTTGATGTTGTAATTTGGTATGATATCTTATCACTTGTGATTTCAATCTGATTTAGTATTGTATATGGTAATATAAACTAGTCCCTCATTACCGAGCATAATATAAGAGAGGATATAGGTGTTAACCATGGTAGTCCTACACCTATACTTTATAGTACGTCCACTAATGGTGGGAAGAGTTTTCTAGGTTGTTCACATTATTGTAGTGGATGTCATAATATATTCATAGGTACATAGGTGTTAATCAATCATTGTTAGACGTCAAGTCATAGAAAGACTGAGTGTATTAGAGACCTTATTGATTGCTGATCTAGTAGTGAGATGGGGAATTATTATCTATTATTTAAAAAATTCATAAAATTTTCATTAAGGGAATATCCACATTGACTCTATGTTCAATAGCAAGGTTAGTAGCCTCACTCCATGTGGGCAGCTGGAGTGCAACTTGTTGTTGAGGGAAGGGCGGTGGTCATGGACAAGGGATTCAGAAATTAGAATTACTACTCGGTAGAGAGGACATGAGTATGGTAGTCTTGTTTTACCTCATGGTCATGAATTAATAATGATATATGAAATACTGATAACACCCTAATACCATTGTGTCATTATTTAAACAATTGTATTTACAATTTTAGTATTCTCTACTCTAGTGTATACAATAATAAATATAAGAGATTCAAATTAATATATTTATATATATATATGTATGTAATTTTTATGAAGTGTTGGCCTCAAGATCAAGTAATTATGTGGAGTGATGACTATTAATATAAAATTGGGTGTTTGATCAGATAGTGTATTCCGATATAAGGAATTCCCCATCAAATAATATGTTATCATTTAATATGGAACCTCTTCATCTTTGATTATATATATTTTGACATTATTATATGTAATGATTAGTTAGTTCATTATAATTATCATGTTGATTCTTATTAGTGGATAGTGTATTTTTCATCACTCGAGGGTGGTAATTACATCCAAAATGGATTATGGGTTGTCCAAGCCACCCACCCTAGACCAAAGCATCATGGGTTGGGTAATGTGATATCCTAGGTTAGAAGAATCTTATTGGATTATCAAGGAACACATTAGATATAATTATCACATGAAGTGGATAATTTCTTTGATATATTCAATGAATACTTTTATAGATTACATCATATGAAGTATGTAGAGTTTATTATTGATGTTTCACTAGGAGTGGCGCTGGTATTCATGTATCCTTACAGGATGACTCCTAATAAGTTTAATATTCCCAAAATATAGTCAGAGTACATGGAATCAATAGGTTTCATTCAACCCAGTACAACACATTTGGGTTTTTCAATCTTTTTCACAAATAATGTGGATGAAACTCTTATGTTTTTATGTATTACCGATCATTGAATCAATATATGGTTAAAAATCAATTTACATTACATCAAATAGATGCCCCTTTGATCAGATTCAAGGAGCATAGTTTTTCTCAAATTTGATTCTATGGGGGGATATCTTATTTTAAGGATTTGACACTTAGAAATACCACATACAATGTAATATAGTTGATATGGAATGTATGATTAATTGGAAAAACCATTAGATCTCAAAAATGATCTAGTTATTTCCATGGCTTCGATAAATTGGGGTTTCCAAACATATCTATATTCCTTCATGGTTTTCATTATGAACGAGATATAGGGGTAATATCATATGGAACACTATTATTCTGAACAAATTGAAATCTATTTGAGTACACTACTATTATAGAGGTTGTATTCTCATCTCAAATAGTGTTAGTTAATTTTCTTACTAATAAATTTCACTTATGGGATCACATAATTTTTGATACAGTAGTATTAGTATTCCCATGGGAGGTGACATACATGGTTTCATAGGATAATCCTAAGAAAATAATTGAAATTAATATATTCTTAGTGATAGATATATATTATAGATTCTTTTAGAATGAATTTTCATGCCTTGATAAAAACATATTGGTTTGAAAAGGAAAGGTGTTAAATTGTCATTGTCTGAATCTTGTGAAAAATTCTTTCAGGGGTTAAATGGAATACTTAACTCAGTATTGATCCTAACTATATTTGATCAAGTAAGAGGATGTAATGTTTACTATGATAAATCATGAATTATGTTGGGATCTGTTTTGATATTGGATGACTGATTTTTGTCATATATGTCTATGATGTTGAGGTCTCATTAGTGTAATTACCTGATGCATGATATTTATTGGGTTGTGGTTGTCCATACATTGCATTGTTGGATGAACTATTTTTTGGTAGAATATCTTTTTGTTTACACATATCATAAATGTGTCAAGAAAATTATCCCTCAATGTCACTTGAACTTTGGAAATTGATAATGTGTTGAAAACCTATAACCATATGTTTCTAAAAATTCGTATAGGCTTGTGAAAAGTAATTCAATAGAAAATGGTTTGATTATATAGACTTAAAAAAATACTACTCATGAAGAAAATAATGAGTAGCTATTGATGTCCTTATTTTTTGAGATGTACATGTAGGTGTTTGGTCATTTTAAGAAACATGTATTTAATCATTTTCAATTTCATCTTTAATTTTGGATATATTAAAGATGAGATAACTTTTTGATACATAGGCCTTAGTCCTAATTAAAAAAATTATCATGTAATGACTCACCGCCTATTTGGTGAAATGATGGGGATGAGATATTGTGCATTCATGAAGATTTATAGGTTGTGAAAGACTTACGAGAGATGTTTAAGAAGGAATTTCATGACTCTACCTCAGTTGTACATACTGGTCTTACCATTATGTACCATGAATTATGCCTCTAGTGTTGGTGTCCACTTGGGAAAAGGTAAATTTCATGTTTCACAAACCGGTGTTCCACCTATAAAAATATGATTGAGAATAATTTTTGTCTTGTAGGTTCATTAATGTTGTTTCCTACTCTTTAGTTGAAATTTGATGAAATAACTATTGATTTTATGATATTTTTTCTTAGGCCCCCTCGAGTCAGTAACAATGTATAAGTGCTTATAGACATATTGAAAATGGAATCTTACATTTTACCTATGAGAGATATCTATTTAGTATAATATAAAAAAATCCTATATTTTAGTGTGATTATATCACATCATGGGGTTCAAAATAATATAAGGGTTCCAGATTAAATTATTTGAGAATGAAACCTTGGTTTTGAAGGTTATTATGATAAACACCTTCCTCTTATTAAGTTTTATTTTAATCATATCTTTAAAGTGACTACATAGATTACTCATTGTGAGTCCAAGAATGGTATTATGGGAAATTTACCTCAGATCTAGTTACAGGAAGCAGATGAACTTATTCTAGGACCTCATCTCATTCTGTAAACATTTGAGTAGGAACAACTTCTCATGGAAATTATTTCTCTAAATTATTATACGTAAAAACCTCCTTGTAATTGTCATCCTTGATGTCTCTAGTTCATTGTGGGACATCAGATCTTCGTTATTGTTCCCCATAGATTAGAGAATAAATGGATTTAGAAACAATGGAGTCTAGATCCTTGGTTTGTTTCAACCTTTGAGTTATTAGAGAGAATCATGTTGGTATCCTATAAATTTCAGCAATCTTAGAGATACCTACCAATTCATGACATCTTCCTTGTTTCGCCGTTATATCATTATCATTCCGACCTATCACATTTTTTATCATTTGGAAATTAATTATTATACAATTTATTATTTTTAGGATTATGTAGTTCATATTGTTGATCATAGCATGAAGTATATCCGATGAAGGAATGTTCCTCTACCTCAGTCACTATGGAAAAATAGTCGTGTATAAGCTGACACTAGGGAGATGAAGGCTGAAGTACATGTTCTATCGATGAAATTGCTCTTAGATTATGATCGCCCCCCCTCGTAATGGTTAATCATATATTTTTTGTTTTATTGAGTGTAGGTTGTAAAGACATAGATTTCTACATACATATTCATTGATTATGTATCAGATTAAATGGAATTTCGATCTATATAAAACATCCTAATATTGTATAAAAGGGTTTGGGAGCATTTAGGGATTGTTCAAAGCTCATATATTCAGTTTTTCTTTGAATAGAACAATGAGGGACATGGTTAGTGCAAACTTTGCAGCTTAACCATACATCACCAACGATGAGGTTCACAATTTTATTAACTATGAAACGGAGTCCAAATTCCCATGAAAAACCAACAATAAATTTCTAGTGTTTTGAAAATAGTCAGTTCATGGTTTGTTTATCCATGAACTAAATGATTTAATGGATGGAAGTGTTAGTCAGTGAGCACAGATATGAGTCCAATGATTGTTCATACTGTGTGCCTATCCATGTGAGGGGGTACAACCTTTGATAGTGGGTAGTCATAATTGGTACATAGTTTGGATAAAAATATGTAAAACCCTCGTATCACTTTAAAAATATTTAAATCATGATTCTAAACTATATCCTTTAACCCTTATTCCCTTGTTCTAATTATAAAATATTATAGAAACTCCTCCCAATAACTATAAACTCCACCTATGAATATAGGATTTCGGTTAGACTCTTCGTACGATGTTAGAATTAATTTTTTTTCTCACATTGGAGGACCATTATTGTTATCTTTAATCATATTTCTTCATTTCTTCATTTATCTAACAATATGTGACGCTAAATATGTGTGATCTAATATGTCCAATTTCTAGGGAATTTGTATGTTTCTCGTATTTCTCCAATTCTAGACTTAATGATTGGATGATACTAAAAAAGGATTATGTTGACCATTTAATGTATTTAGATTTATTATTTGACATAATGTTTTAGTTGAATATAATATGTGTCATTGTGTCACATGTTCATCCTTCTGAGTGACAGACAATTAATTTTAAATTAAATAATTAAATTAATAATACTTATTGTTAGTTAATCATTGAGACATAACATTATTTTCAAAGGTTTCTTACCTCATCACAAATCACACCTTATTATTTTGTTCAAAAAATACCTAAACATTTTATATCATAGTGATTTTCTAATAAACCTAATTTTTTGTTTGGAATTCTTCATCATAAATGAGATGTTTAATTTTTGTTAGACTGAATGATGTGATGATGTGTTTGGCCTATAAGAAAATAAATGTAATTGAACCACCTTATAATTTGTATTAAGATTATTACTATTAAACAAAATGGAGAAATGGGATAAATGAATGGTGAAAGATATATTAATTTCAACCAGTCCTAGTTTAAGTATAATTTCTGACCATGCCTATATTAATGCTTTTGGATAAATGACTATTATTATTACTGGGAATGATGTTATTTATTGTTTTTTGGGGAAAGTGTTAGACCTTCCAGTCAACTCATACACATTTCATTGATTTATGATATTGGCCATGTTGATCCTTATATATGGAAGGAATGATGGAAATTGAGATTTCACTCCTTGTAAAGTATCAGTGGACATGGAAACTCCTCTCCCTATTATACATTTTTAGACAAGAAATTATAACTCTTTGAAAAATATATTTTAAAATGTATTCGAAATCCTAGAATGTAGTGTAGTCATGATATTATAGGCACTAAGAATGTCACAACCCCATCACCCCAATAGTGTACCCCTCATATGCCTGCAATCAGTGATTGGATATAGTGAATGCTCATGACTTTCTACATTAGGACCCATGTTGATGACTAGAACTTGGGTATAATAATAAAACATTAGGGATGAATTTCCCTATAAGAGAACAAGTAAAAGAGAGAAAATAATGATATACCAACAAACATATAAACACACACACACACACACATATAATATAAAACTGAAGTCCAAACCTGCAAGGTCGAAAATTACTATAATAAGTAAAAGGAAAATATTAGTACCACAAACGTAAAGATGATAATGGCCAAGAATACCAAAAAAACTCTTATAAAACCATAAGATACCAATATTTGGACTAATATTCAAATTTCTCTCTCTAACATGAAAAATAGTTTATAAATTCCTAGAGTGACAATAACATTATATTCAGTAGGTCTGTTTATAGAGCCTTTAAAGAAAAATATATTGAAATAATTCTAGAGAACATTGAACAATAGTGAATATAACTCAAAACTTAAATAGGTATACTAAGATCTCAGCCCCTCCACAACTATCATTCACCAAGTATCATATACAATATATCATATAATATAATAATGCAACATCAGGTGTACCCCATAAATACTTCCCAAAAAGTTTTCCATTATGCCCCAATGTTTCACATCCTGAGCTATCTTTCTCAAACAATTTCTAGCCCAAATAAACCTAGGCAAGATATCACAACATGCACTGCATGTATCCCATCATCAAATCAACCCATGACACATCACCATATAGAAACCACATTGTTTTTGGGATCCACTACAGTCCATATATCTTGTATCGTACATCAATTATTATAACCGAAGCCATGACACACCATACACTAAGTAAGTACATCTAGCCATCATAGCCTATATACTTAAAACATATAATTTTACTTTAAATACAATATTTTGAGATATATGTGTGTGAAATAACAAAAATCCATTACATACCTCTTTAAAAAATATATTTTAAAACTAACCACCATGCATACTCGAAAAACTAACTACTAAGAGAAGAGAGAGTAGCCCGAGGGGGTAGTCATCCACTCATCATTTGACTATGAATCTCAGGAAAACACCCTCATGGAGTCCAATATGGTTCAGCCTCCCTAACCAAAATAAGTAGAGTACAATATGAAATCATATAAAATAAAAGATATAATTTATTTCACAACCACACTATGGGAATAACCTATTCATAGACTCAACTGCATCTAACATTTCTCAGACTCTCGACTGCAACAACTATGAATAAATATCATATATGTAATCAAGAATTTAAAATAGCTTCATTAATTACATATTTAAAAATTTTAAGTTCAATCTGTTAATTAAATATTTTTCCAATAAGTAACCATTTACGTTATTCCACATTGCATTACATAAATTGTCAGAGTAAAGTCATTACCTCTTGGAATAGTCCAAACCAAGTCCACAGTTTCAAAATATTAATGTATTTTCAGAATTTTAATTCCATAAACACCAAAATCATGGTTTATGAATTAATTATTTATAATTTGTATCATTACATAAACTAGGTACTTTAGGAAAACCATCAAACGCTACCACGAAGAGTAAAAATAAAAATAAGAATACCTAGCAACCTCATGCAATGTGGAATATAATGTAGATACATTAAGAAACCCATTCAATAACAATTTAAAAGATTCATAAGAGAGCATCCATACTCTCGTTATCACATCGACATGTAATCCCAATTTCTACCCATTTCAACATCTCATGCTCCATCCCCAACACCCACATTCATATCATGATGCATCTTACGATTACATGGAAAAACATTTTCTCTAACGTAGAGGTCTCCATTACCACATCACATCAATCATCCCATACTCAAACATTCTTGGTGCACATCTTTTTTGGGCCTCACTACCCTATATCACATATCATAATGAAGCTCACATCCATATCACATCACAAAAAAACATCTAGAAACAAACATGCTTACTCAAAATGGTAATATAGTTCTTAAAAAAAGGAATCTATCATTCTAATATAAATCAGATCTCATGTCTCCAAACTCAAGGTACATTGTACTTCATCAAAAATAGGCAAATCAAGACTCAAAAATTATCTTTATAAAAAAATATATTTTCATTCCATATTTAATTAATCCAGTCTTTATTCTTAGGTTCATATAATATGAATTCAATGTCATAAAACTATAATAATATATCAAATTCTAAACATGGTATTATCTATAAAACTAGAATAATAAAACAATGATGAGTACCATTTCTATTTAGCATTAATTTTATTTTTTTCGACATTATCATCATGAATTATCATTATTCATATTCTTGATCAATTACATTAACACTTGAAAGGTCACATTTAAGTAATCATGACCATTACATCACATTGAGTTTCATTAATTTATAGCAAACGCCAAATTACAAACATTCCACTTATTTAATTATTCATTATCAAATTAGTAAATTAAATCCGAATTTATGTTCATTAAAAATTTCCATGTGGTACTGCAAGCATAAGAACACACTAACAAAGTATAGCGTAGATATCAAATTATCTATAAAATCAAGAGTCAAACCACTTTCTGGGTGGAAAGCATCCAAAAAATGTGATAACTAACTAGTTTTTTATCGATATGGTTTAATAATAATTAGGTTAATTACAATTCTATAAAAATGTCCAAATCATGATCAATTTACAGTTTCATGTAAATAAATTATAATCAATTAATCTGATACCTCAAAAGAATCAATATTATTTACATGATAAAAACCCAATGTTTTGGATCCCAATCACCACTCCCCCAAGAATTAGTATCACTCCAAGAACATTGTGTAACAACTACACAAAAAAATTAACCCTGAAAAACCCCATTTGAAAAATAGAGATGATATACCATCGCATGGAACAAAGGAATGATAGACAACATATCAATGAACAATGATGGAAGAGGTAGAATATACCTCAGATCTCCACTGATCAAATATGGGTAGCCCAAAATTGATCTTTATTGAAGGAATCTCCAAAATCTATAACTGTGAACACTATTTTTTCTAGAATATGGAGAAGTGGAATAGGGTTTGAGAACTCACAAGACACTAAAAATTTTACAGATTTAATTGATTGGATATTTACATTACATGTATCCATCTACAGGTCGTGTAAAAATTGGGTTTCAGATATCACTGACATACATGTGCCCTCAATCCTTTTATGAATAAATATATTTATATTGTGTAACACCCCATGAACCACCTTGAACAATATATATTCTTATAATAAATTTCATGAAATATTACATGCCATGATTTCTCCCATCATCCAATCTTTTAGTAGTTGATCAACTAAAAACCAAAACCAAGCCTTATCTGAGCACCATGAGCATCAGAAACCCGAAAAGGGTTCGGTTAGATGGGTCTAGTACCTTACATTAGATACATGTCAATAAATTCTCATCCTCAAGAATACAAAACCAAACATAGAGAGTAATCAAAATGTGGTCCTATAAACTACCTCCGCATAATATATCTCTCAAATGTTTTACCATCTCAAGAGATCAACCACCGCATAATGGGGGAAAAAGAAAAAAACCCAAAATAGTAACAAACATGTCATAAATGATATCACAAGGGAGATACCATTCAAATGAGAGTAAATACACAACATGAAACAAGATAATCCCATCTTATAAAATACAGATGTCAAAATACATAAAATGAACAATGTTACAAGTGAATAAATAAACATCATATAGCTCAGGGTACTGAGTGTACATCCTCAAATCGTGCTCTCAAATACACACCTCCACACAACTATTCCACCACAAATAACTAACCAATGGAATATCATGTCCCATTAACACTATCTCATAGATTTCCTCGATCTCTATAGGATGCTTCTAAAAGGTTATGTCATCAACAACATCAATCTAGACCCAATTGAAGAAATTAGTTTCATCGTCAAGATGATGATAGAGCAGCGACACGTGAAAAATATTACACATCTAGCTCATATGGAGGGGAAGGGATATTCAATACTCTATAGCTCCAATATGAGATATGACCTCAAAAGGGACAAAACAATCATGGAGAAAGAATAATATCATAGCCAAACCTTCACTACCCTGGATGAGGTCTCACCATGAAAAATATGTTCTCTCTAACATTGAACTATAGAGGAATATTCATATGATTGGCATAAGATTTTGTAAAATCCTTCCATACCTTAAACCTCTAGATAATTTATTAAACCATATCTACTGTATTCTCTACTTTTTTTTTGACCCTTGAATTTATGCCTCTCCAACCCTAATCTACCACAACAATGAATAGAATGTTCATACATAAAATAATTTAAATGGAACCATTCCAATGGTGGAATGAAATATATTATTGTATGAAACTCAATAAAGGGAAGGTGACTCATCTATAAACATCCTAAATATTGGACAAAAGAGTTCAATATGTTCTCAAAAGTATGGATGGTCTTCTATGTCATGTATTCTATTTATAGATGTAATGTTGTATAAATGAAAAACTAAGATCCAAAATACTATTGGAGACCTCTCGACACCATGGAGGATAAATGAGGATTTTGATCATAGAATATTATCCTTGATACTATATAGAGTCTCAACATCTCCTTTATATTATTTCTCAAAATAATCCCCATTGAGATTGGTTCTCAAATCCCTATAAGGTGGGGATTTTTTTTAAATGGATCCATTATCATCCATATAGAATCATTGTCTCACTATGGATGAGGTAAATATGTAATGATGTACATCGATATGTATTACCACATCCACTAGGAAAAATCTAATGAATGATGAAACCCATTTGGAACATGGTTCTGGACCTTCACCTTATGGAAAAACAAACACCATAAAATGAACTATAAAACTTGAAAATTCATCCCAGGCCACTAGAACTAGACTCTCATGTATTAGAATATCATATTATTGACATTATTTACTTCCAATCAAAAAATATGAAACTCAAGGATATCTATCTCATGGATCACTAAAAGAAAGAAAATCATTCCTAGGAGTAAAACCTGGTGTTTTCCATTATCAGACTAACTGTTATGGGCATAATTAAATGCAACCCAGTCTCTTCAAAGCTCCACATCATAATTCCCCCATTAAGTCTCCTCCACCATAAATACCAAATATAAATTCACTATCATATGAAAAAGACAACACCTTCCTCACACCTATACCATATATATATAAAAATTATTGAGTGTTCTTATATTACTCCCCAAGAATCTCCATATTAAAAACAAAAACACTACATGCCTTCCTTCGTAGCACATCAGCTACATCATTTCCCTTTAATGGAAAATAAAAAATTTCAAAGTCGTTATTACTCTTTAATTCCATCTATCAATGACTATTGATGATCAATTAATGATGGGAGGATACATACCTTAGACTATTATTGTTAAGAAAAACATAAAAATGATCATCAATGAGGTAATGCCACCACAACAAAAATGAAAAAAAATCCACAAATTCAAGGCCATGGGTTGAATAGTTATACTCATGGGTTCATTACTTCCATGACCCATAAGAAACAACTGATCTTTTCTGTATTAGACTCAATCCTAAACTAATACGTGTTGCATCATAGAAAATGTTAAAATAAATTCCCTCTACTCGAGAAAAAAGGTCATGAGCATTGAACACCTTCTCCATAAAGTACTAAAAAAATCCTGACCCTAGTAATTCTACAAAACAGATAATCAGTTAAATAAAATGTTGTTAAAGGAACCACAACCCAACATTACTCACCTAAAAACTGCTAATAATAGTCTGAAAGACAAAAGAAACTATAATATTTATCACCATATTGGGGGATCCCCAATACAAAAAACGTCCCTTAGCATTGAATGATCTATTTTTACTCCCTACTAGGATATATAATTCCCCAAGAAATGGAATTCATGAGCCCAAAATAGACACATATACGACTTCCCCAATAACTGCTCATGATTATGAATTCCAAAAATGGCACACTGATGCTCTTCATGCTCCTAATCAGACACAAAGTAAAAAATAATTTCATCAATTAAAACTTCAGCCAAAATATCTAGGAACTCTCTGAAGACTGTGTTTATCAACACCATGTAAATAGCTATATCATTTTTCACTCCAAATGATATCACAAAGAACTAATAATTCCTATGATGACAATAAGATTAAGTCTTTCAAATATAATAATTATGCACCCACATATGATGATATCCAAAATGAAAATTGATTATCAAGAACCAACATTCTACCTTTATATAACAAAATAAATCTACAATTCATGAAAGATGATAGTAGTTATTCACTGCATTTGTTTCAAGAAACCACAATTGATACCATTGTACAAACTACCATCAGTGTTCTTCAAAAATAAATGTTACAAACCATGGTGACATACTCATACAAAAAATCTAATTACAATAGATCATTCAGTTGTACTTTTTGATCTCACAAATCATAAGGTTCCATACTATATATAAATATTGAGATAGGATACATTCATGGATATAATTCATTGCCAAAGAGTACATCACATCACGAGAGTAACGATTAAACCTCCTTTGAAAAGAGGTCATCTTACTCTTCCACAACCCAAGGAAAATATGACTATTTAATATCTGATGAGATCAACATCAGCTAAGACATCATGAATGAAAAGGATTAAACTTGCCTCTAACTGGTTTGAGGGTCTTTTTCTACAACAAACATTGCTATATAACCATCAAAATTAGAACACACAACCTACCTATTAATGTAATCTGTGATATCTTGCACTGAATACATCTAATACTTGATGAGGGTCACTCATACAATTGTATCCATAAACATAGTAGTCATCTCTAAGGCCAGTTATATACCAAAATGATCTCACAGTGTCAATATACTTCATACAAGTTATCTTGACATTAAATTTGAGTAGTGAACACCAAGGATTATGGAAGGATATCTACCTCAAGTCACAAATCATGGATGATGGTTTGTTATATAAAGGAACGTATCACTACTGAATCAAAAAAAATTAACCATTCAACCTTGTTGAAAATTATAAATAGTTACCTTAAATGATGTATGTCTCACTAGGAAATAATAGTGCTAGATAATTAAGTTGACAATGACCTACAAAATGTCCTTGTTTTCCCTTCTTATGACCACCTCCATTGTTTCACTCTTGTCCCTAAGGATAAGAAGCACCATAGTGTTGTACTCTTCCATCCAAATATCCTATTTACATATTCTAGACTAGATCACCCTGCTGATTCTTTCTCGGTTGAAACTGCCTTAATAGAGAATCCTTAAGTAGAACACCTAAAACATGTTGACTTCTTGAAAATGGAAGTCACTCTTACCACTAATAACATCAACATTCACAAGAAATTTTTTTATCCCTTATCATAGGTCATAGAGACAATGCCTCAGAAAAATCAACATGATGAGGGATATAACCTAACATTAACTCACAAAAATATATTCTATCATGACAACATGGAACCCTAGAGCCCAATTGTGCTTCATGATGAATTCTAATTACTCCCCTATCATGATGACCTAGTTCAGCCAACATACTCCCAATAACCTCTACTCCTAGTAGGAACATAAGATATATTGTCAACATAAATTGGGTGACATGGAGATGGATATATGGATAATCATCTTCAGAGAAAAATAAATGTAGCTAAAACATATCCAATAGTTCTGAATAATATTATAGATGGGTTATCAAATGAATCCCAAAATGTCTAACACTATAACTCCCTTGTCTAAGAGTAATAATGATTGGGCAACAGGTCACCACCATAGTCAATAAAATAAAATCTATTCAGAACTGGTCTCAAAACTTCTACCATGATTCTTCCAACTCCTCTCAAACCCCAAGGGACAAGAGCCACCACTAAATCATTGATCCACATTACATCGTCACCACAGATGAAACCTATTAAATTTTCTGATCAAAGATCGAACGAAAATATATCTAAGCCTTCTCAAAAAATCTTCTGTGAAAGAATCTAAAATGGACAACCCATAATTCTAAAGCATCTAATGCATAAACTCTATGACTGACCTCTTCCAATTTTCAATCATATCGGGATCCATGATGTGGTGATATTATAGAATATTTTACTAAAAATATTCCATATGAATGAGATGAGTACATAGACCTTCATCAATGACTAAAAAAGAAAGATCATTTATTGATAACAGACCTAGAATATATAATATATAATAATAATTACTAAATTATTTTGTTATCGTTTGAATATTTTATCTTATCCCATGTTCTATCCTTTTCATACCTAGGTGAAAAGTAGAATAATGCATGATCATATCCATGGTCTCTACCCTACAACCATTATCAATTAATTTTTTATGTTGAACGAACATAAAGGTCAATGAATCATCTCATGAGTATACCTAAATACCCATGTCTCATACGGTCTCCCATGTTTACATTTCTCAGAAAACATATATGAAACTGTTACCCTAACTACACATGTAATCATAGATGATTCTCACTCGAAAATCCTTCTTATCTCTCTACATGAACATTTGATTCCACTATGTGACAACCAAGTCCCCCCAAATTATACCGCTCTTGGGCCATTAATGAAGGAAGGGAGATGGTGACTACCTAATTATTGCCTCCAGTCATCCCTAGTTTGGAGACTGGCACTGAGGGTATAATAAGAACCAATATTGTATGTTATAAAATATTCCAGAGAATGTAGAAGATAATTATAAGAAGGACATACAAATCAAAATATACTTAAGTATATATATATATAATGAATCTAAAATTAAAACAATAACATCAATACAATAATACATGATCTTTACAGAAACCAATAGTACCCTATTGGTAAATATTACAATTACACAAAGAACAAATTATCCCTACTACCAACAATTTATTAATATCTAGGATGATCTCCATAAAACTCCATCAAAACTGAAAAACAATTCATATAAAAATAGGTTGATCGTAACAGTATAATAAGTAGTATCCTCCCAAAAATACCTCATGAAAAAGTTAAAATAACCAGGGGTGAATAATGTGAATCTAACTTATCCCTAGAACAAGTACACTAATTTCCATAATTAAACAAGGATAACTCTCAATAAGTATCTTATAAAAGACAAAATATAATATAGTAATGATTCATCTAGGCTACCTCATATTCTCTTCCCCACAGGTTGGACACTCTCCCCTAACATCACATGTCATGATCCATCTCTCTCTAAAATAGTCCTAGATGAAGCCACTAAGGAAACACATCACAACATTCCCCGTTTTCATGACATAATTAAATCATCCCAAATCACATCACCAAATTGTTACCAAGTAGTTTAATATAGCCACCATATCTCTTATGACAAGTATCATACGTCATGTATTATACTTAATTCAATTAAAACCCATACACTGAGTAGGTACCTCATTCCATCAAAATCTATATGTGCCATACCTATAATAATAACTTGGATACGAAATCTGGTAACACATGTGTGTGTAATGAACAAGTCCATTAAATACCATTACACAAATATATGGGAAAACTCACAATTTTTCCAACAAGTATAAGTGACTAAAAATATATTATATTAGGGCTAAAAGGGTTAGTTGGTAATCTAGTATTCTAGAGGGATTTGGGGAAAATAAACTCCAAGAGTCCACAGGGTGTCAGTCACCCTAACTGATATTGGTGGGGTAGCATATGAAAACCAAAAAATATATTGTAATGTCTCAGATTTTCCAGGTATTGTTTTAAACCTATTTATGGAATTATATTGAGACTAGTATTTGTGACATGGTGCGAATTTAGGGCATGTGGTGTATGGAATAATTGTTTTAAATACATTAATATTTTAAAGATATAGCATTAGACGTTTTACTGAAAAAGTGGAAAAGCTATCAAACCGGTTCGTAAATATGATATCTTAGGACACCATTTCACTTATATTAGTGACTTTACCTTTCCCAGTACCTAACATCAATTGATGTGGGTATGCTGAAGAAGTTATTTATTTGGATTCTTAATGAAATGAAATAAATTTATATTTATATTATATTTACTTTTCAGCAACATAATGATGGAATATATTAATTATGATGTAAATAATAATCTATAGGGTTAGCTTCATTACCCTAAAATTCTCTGGAGGCATGGAGAGGATATCGTTTGGAGAATCCTCTCGATAATTAATGGTGATGAGTCAGCCATATCATAATATCGACACCAACAGAGTTAGAGGATCTCATTGATGATGTCAGCACAGTCCCTCTTCTTTAGCAATCGATACTAACCTAATGTATGATTTTTTATTTCAATTATGTTATTACTTGTTCAAGGTTTTAAATGAATAACTTGGACCATCCCATATATATGTTGACACACGGTTCGATCAAACTTGGGGGATAGTTTTTTTGTAGGGTTTTTTCAGTGATTTTTTTATTTCTTTTTGTTTGGATTGATCCTTCTAACAGGATTGGATCAATTCCAGAATGAACAATATTAGTGGTTCCATCCTTGATTTTTTTATGAATTTCTTCTCAAGACCCCATGTTTTATTTGAGTTATTCAAGTGATTATAAATAATTAATCATTTCACATTCATTTCCCAATGCAACGATCCTAAATTGAAGATATGTAATTGTGATGAACTTGATGTGGTGTGACAATGATGGAGGATAATGAATCGACTTGGATCAGATGAAATATTTCTACAATCGTTCTCTACATGGATGACTGAATGGTGTTTTTGAAGCCGATTGGATTCCTAAAATTTATGGAATCATCATTACCATGATGGCACGACATAGGATCAAGAATTTCAAGGAGATTGAATAGCTAGATTGAAGATCACTAGAGGCGCACAAAGGAAGGGTAGTGTTTCTAAAAAATCACAAAGATCCCATCATGTTCTCTGAAAAATATGGCCCATGGGGCCATCTCTATAGAGGCTAGAGTTTTGCGATGGTGGATTTGATGACATGGTGTGTGAAAACTGTCACACAACATGTGGGTCATCTCATAGGTATTTGCCTGTATATGAGATGATACACATACACGGGGTGGAATACACAACATGTACACCACCACCCAGCCTGACTAAGCCAATTATACGAGTTACACGTTGTACTGGTACACAAGTTAGAATACAAGGGTCGAAGCCGTGTACATGAGCATTAACAACGTACATGGATCTGACCTCAGATAATAAGACATGGCATGTGACCATCTCTAAATTCCATGTATGTTATTTTTACATTACACATCTTATGACTCAAGCCATTCCACATGGCCAGTGCTCAATGAAAAGGGACATGGTGTGTGACCTAACTACACGCCGAGTACCCTCTTCTACATTGATTGATATCCTTGTCCACCATTACATGGAAATGTATTTTTTTGTTTAGTTCCCCCTTTTCTCATTCATATAATGGTCGGGTAACATTTCCACCCATATGAGTATGATCCATTCAGCAAGACATTCTAGATAGAGTCAGAATCCCTCCAAGTGGTCCGAAGAGAGATATGATACCCATTCTTGGCCCTAGGTAGAGTCAGGTATCAGTGTGATAAATCCTAAAAGACACTAATCCTATACATTGTAGGTGAATCTAGATTGGTCTTGGAATAATCTCTGGTCTAGGTTGTGATCCTCATCTGTGAATCGTGATCTTTTCCGACTCCAGAGTGAGTTCTCCTGGAATGTGTGCATCTTCTCTCTCTTCAAATCTATCAGTCTTTCTCTCTCTCTCTATATACACTTCCCAATGAACCTATATCCGAAACAAATTTCACAATATCTATCAGACTCTTGTAGTGATTTCTCATGGAAAACTTCATTGTGTATTCTCCAAATGATTCCCCAGCATGGGTATTAATGTCCTTGTGAATTACCACTAGACAACGGGTCTGGGTTTTGAGTATATCTTTATGTTTCACATATTATATGTTCTATTTACATATACTATGTATAGATGACTGCACATTTAATCTATGTATTTTTTTTAGGGTTTTTTGTCCTCTACTAAGTATTGTTATAATCACCCATGAATGGTCTTTCCCCACACGTGTAGTGTCTTGTGCAAAGGAGTTCCCTTTTGACGTAATCTAGGGTGGACCAGGACCAGACCAAGTATTGTAATATTCTTTATAGGAAATGGTGTTAAAAATCTATTGGCCGCATTCCTAGAAGATATTTATTTATTAGAGGTTAGACTTTGTAGTTTTTCGGCTCTTTATTTTGATTGGCCTATATTCTGGCCCCATTTACCTTCCACAAAATACATTATACGGTACAAATATTGTTGGGTTTAGTTTTATTCTTACATTATGATATTTAATGGTTTTTAAATGTCATAATTTGTGGGCTTTTAAATGTGTTCTTGTGTAATGGTACTTAAAAAATTCTTCCCATTTTGGTGATATGCATACTTGGTGATAGTCACATCCCCTAGCCTATTGAAGGCGGGCTTGGGAAGTAACGACATATTCCCCAATAGAAAGGGTCATGATATAGTGGTATGAGAGGAGTTAAGTTCTTAATTAGGACCAATAGTCGGGGACACTAGTTTAGAGAAAAAGTATAAAGTGTTTTGAGTTCGTATTTTAGGATAGGGACTTCAGTGTTGGTATGGTCAGTCGACATGACCATACACCAAGACTCTGATAACCTTCTTTTCAACTTGGTACATAAGAATACAAGTTTCATGGGGAAAGGGTACTTGAATCATATTGGAATGAGTTGTGTTTTTTATTTCCTTTTTTCAGCAATCCAAAGATACTATTTGATCATGGTACATCTTGTTTCATTATAGGATGCCTCAATGACACATTCCAGCTAGAATTCAGCAGCTCGATTATTTGGATGACCCCTCAGTGATGGGGTTTAAATTTATGGACCAATTCACCTTGAATTACCGATAGGTGGTGCATATGTCATACCACCACTAGTGAAGTAGCACGTGGTACCTACTGTACTGACAGATGAAGTGCATTGGATAAGTGTTCTCTACAAGTTTATGATATAGAGAACCCACAACTTTCAATGAGATCTCTACCCTCAATATGTTGAGGACTAGATTGAGGTGGTTCCCATAATTTTCTCTCTACTGAGGACACCAGCGGACTACATGGTGATCCAATGAGAGAGCCTTCATCATGCTTCTATACAATGATGGAGGAGTTTGACCATGAAAACTCATGACTATGATATCTTTTTTTAATGGAGTTTGAGTGACACATTAGGTAGGAGTTATCTCTAGATAAGATGAAATGAGTGGGAATCTAAGAGAATAATCATCTCTAATAGGGAAGTTTAATGGTGGCTGACTATTCATTGAGTTTCACCAACAACACTATGTATTCAATGGATATAGTCATGGATCAACACTTAAATGCTCAGACCATCGAGTGAGGTCTATATTGGGACATACGAGATAGTGTTTTGGCTTTCTAAACATAGACATATGTAGGACTGATCGAGAAATATTTTGTGGTTGAGAGCTTCTTTGCTAAGTAGAGACAGCTAGTGGAAGTCAGTAGCAGGAATACAGGTGCATAGACCTCAACATTAGGGAGATGATGTCAGGCACAGGGATTAGGACACGGGAGATGTCACAAGAGGGCCCATAATAGGGGATCTATTGTACAAGGCTATTAGGATAGATCTAGTAATCCATGGAAGATGTAATGATACATTTTCAATGACATGGGGAATCTCCCTAGGGATCTACAAACCCATCGAACTCCTGAAAGGGAGGCAGTGGAAGACAACCGAGGCAGAGGAAGAAAGATTATTAGGTAGACCCACTAGGAGGAAAATGTGGAAGAGGAGCAGGGAGAGCTATAGGATGTGAAATATGCTTTGAACTACTTCCACCACCCCCACCAGGGGGGTCCATACCAACATCATAGAGCAGAGGGATAGGGTTGGGGGTAGATACATGTGTTCAAGGCGTATGACCTATGGACTCCATGGATGATCCAATGTATTAACCATTTATTTTATATCTTATCTTCAATACATATAGACATAGGTGGATGTCATTCCTTCCAAGCCACAAGTCTGCTGTCAAACCTTGATATTCTGGTGGAGCCATTGACTCAACCCTTAATCATTGAGACACCTAAAAAAATACTCAAAAATAATTCATATTTGAAAATAGTGTGATATTACCTTAGTTGTAACCTCTAGGTGTGAGTGTTGAGGCCCTTGGAAGTCATTATTAGTAGGGATTGGTTATCTTTGATACATCCCCTGATTGACTACTTTATGTGAAGAGTGTGGTGTGTCTGCAGTGATGGAATGAGGTTTTCATTTTTGATGAAAAAGAAAACCCTAGAAGCACTGAATGGGATCATTATTTTGAGGTTGTAGCTGATCACTCATGAGTTGGATATCCTTACCCTCAGAGTAGTAGTTGTTTTAATGTTCCATTTCCCGAGAGTAGTAGTGGAGTATGAGGACACATTTTTAGAAAAAGTTCCAAGATTACCTCCCCACCAGGAAACTAAGTTCTATATTGACTTACACACTGGAATGGAATTGATATCCTCACTAAAAATTCAGATGAAAATAAGGGCATCATAAGACCCAATATTTCACCCTGGGCAGCACCTAGTTTTGTTTCCCAAGAAGGGAGACTATATTGTGTGGTTGTGTGTAGATTATCGATGCCTGAATCAAGTAATGGTGAAGAACATGTATCCACTAGTGAGGATCGACGAGCTCTTTGAGCAACTGAGTGGGGCACGATGGATCACGAAGATTGACCTTCGATCGGGTTACCACTAGTTACGAGTACAAGATGAGGATATATTGAAGATATATTTCAAATACTGCTATGGACACTATGAGTTCATGGTGTTGTCTTTCAACATGAATACCATCCCTGTTGTGTTAGGGAGACTTATGAAATTGATCATCTAGTTGTTCATAGATCGGTTTGTATTTGTATTCATAGAATACATCATTGTGTACTTGGTGTTAGAGGAGGAGCACATGAGACACTTATGGAAGATTCTATACGTAATCTGAGAGAACCAACATTATGGGAATCTATCAAATTTACAGTTCTAAATATAGGAGCTCCACTTTCTGGAACATGTTATCTCATTATATGGGATAGAATAGGAGCAAACCAAGGTCATGGCGGTGATTGAATTGGATCCACCAAGGAGTGTGACAAATGTGTAAAGATTCTTTGGGTTGGCCAGATTCTATAGATGATTAATCTTGGAATTCTCAAAAATATGTGCACTGATGTAACCCTTTACCTATAAGGGGAATCCATTTATATGGGAGGATAATTCCCAGAAGGCATTCCAGAAATTGTGGAAGAGTTTGATGAGCACACCGATCTTGAGACTTCCATATGAGGGTGTCGAGTATGTAATTTTCTGTGATGCATCAGGGATTGGGCATGGATTTCTCTTGATGCACTAACAGGTGGTGAATTTTTATTGTTTGTTCCAACTAAGGCCACATTAGAGGAACTACACAACCCATGATATTATGTTGGAAGTTGTAGTCTTCACATTACTGATGTGGAGACACTACCTGATGGGGGAATAGTTTATCGTCTACTCTAACCACAAGTGCATCAAGTGCATCTTCTCATTGAAGAATTTTAATCTATGGTAGAGGATATGGTTAGGGTTCCTTCATGATTATTACTTTTAGATCATCTATAATACATATAAGTTAAATATAGTAGATGATGCTCTTATTCGGAGACCGAGTTCATAGTTGTTGAGTGAGGCATCAACGATGTTGGTCTTTCTACAATTATCCTTTGTAGTTAGGGAGGATGCATCTTATCTCTAATTTCTGGTTGTTAACCTTCCACTATTGTAGGTAGTTAGGGAGGTACAATTAGGGGATGTTGACTATGAGACATTACATGTCTTTTCTCAACATTACAATCCCCTGATGGGTATTTTAATGTTGGGGATCATGTCATTCTTTTTATAGGTTTCACAGTTTTGCTAGTGGAATTGTGAGTGGAGGTTCAGAGGGTGTTTCATACATTCCCCGTGGTTGTACATATTGGAGAGGAAAAAATGTACTAGGAACTCTGGAATTAGTTATGGTGGATAGGTACGAATATGTTAATTTCATAGTTCATTTCATGATGCCCTATGTGTATGCATGTAAAGGTAGAGCAACAGGTTCCAGCAAGGTTATCTCACCCCTAAACATGCCGAAATGGAAGTGGAATGTAATATCAATGGAATTTATGGTGGGCTTGCCCCGAATTTCTAGGGTACACGATTCCATATGGGTGATCATTGACTGACCAACAAAGTCGGACCACATCCTAGATATCTGTAGATAGCTTGAGACACCTCTATGTACAGGAGACAGTTTGGCTTCAGGGCATCCCTTCAGTGATAGTCTTATATCATGATGCTCTTTTCACATCCTGATTGTGGAAGGGATTATATGAGGGATTTGGGACTCCGTTATGCATGAGAATAGTATTCTATCCCTTGAAAAAGGGTAATATAGAGAGAACCAATCATGTTCTCGAGGATATGATGCAAGCATATATCTTGGTTTTTTGTTACAGTTGGGAGGACCACCTATCACTGGAGGAGTTTGTGTACAAAAACAGCTACCTCTCTTTCATATATATAAAACATTTTGATGATTTATATGGGATACCCTTCCTATCACTATTTTTATAGACTTACCCCAGATAGTGACCACTCATGGTTATAGAGTTGGTACGAGCTGTCACTAATAATATGCAGATCATCCATGAGATGATGATGACAGCACAGATCCTACGTATGTCTTATGATGATAGATGGTGTAGACCACTAGAGTTCAAAGAGGGAGACTGTGTCTCCCTTCATTTTCTCCCAACGATGAGGGTTACAGAGATTTGGAAGGGGAGGAATGTTTTCTCTGATGATCATTGGCACTTTTCAGATACATCATATGGTTGGTGAGGTGGCTTACCACCTAGATATACCATTACAGATTCACCGGGTACATGATGTTTTCAATGTTTTGTTGGTGAGGAGGTACGTTCATGACCCATCGCACACCATTTAGTGGGGAGAACTGGAAATTGAGGTTGGAGAGACATTTTTTGAATAGCCACTAGAGATCAATGATCTGCAGTAGTGGATCCTTTGTGGGTGAGTGATTCCCGTAGTGTGTTTCTGGTGGAAGTATGAGAACCTTCAGTAGATCATGTGGGAGTAGGATTCTTAGATTCACATGAATTACCCACGTATGTTTGAGTATCCTTTTGTTTTCTTTTTTTTTATGGATGTAAAAGCCCAAATGTGGGGAGAATACAATATCTCATATTTTCTATGTATTAATTTAAAATATTTTATGGAATTATTTTGAGAACATTCTTTGTAACGGCATGAGATTCCAAGGCCCAGGGTGCCCGGAATAAATATTTGAAATAAATCAACATTTTAAATAGTGTGAATGAGTGTTTTTCCTAAAAAAATTGAATAAAATTTAAAGGGTTTCATAGATAATAATTATGAGGTCACCGCTATGTTTGTACCATCAACATTACCTTAGTCAGTGACTAATATTGAACGACGCAGTTCATATATTGTAGTTAGTTTTTAGACATTTAAGGAAATAAAATATATTAAAATATATAGTTTATTTACATTTCATCAACACACTGATGGTAGATTTTAAATATGATGTCATGTATCATCTTCTGGGTTAGCTACCTATCCTTGGAATTTTCTGGAGACGTGGAGAGGATACCCCTTAGAGAAACCTCTAAAAATGAATGGAGATGAATAGACCATTCATGAATCACAAGGCTAACTGATTTAGAGGATATCATCGATGATGGAAGTGTCATACCTCTTCGTTAGTGATAAAACCTAACCCAAGGTAGGGTTTTTTATTTAAATTATGTTTTTCCCCGTAATTGTTTTCAAAGGAAAATCATGGATCAACACACGAACAGGTTGACCCTTGGTTTCATCACTCTTGTGGGAGGGTTGTTTTGCTGGTTTGTTTTCATGTATTGATTCATATTTGTTTCATTATAATTGATAAAACTAATGGGAGTTGATTAATGTTGTAATAAAATATATAAGTGGTTCATTTCATGATTTGTTTTATGAATTTCCTCACCCATCCTTGTGGGTTCATCACATTTTTCACAGGATTAAGAAAAAAAGATCGATGTGCATCTATTTTGCAACACAACAATCCCAAATTTCAGATACATGAATGGAAAAACCCAGCAGAGGTTCATCGACAAAGGAGGATGATGAATTGACATTGGTTGGAAGAAATAGTTCTTCAACAATTATTTACACTATTGATCAAAACACATTATTGGAGACGATGGGACGCAAGAAACATACTGAATCATCATTTAAATGATGGGGAAACCTAGGATCTTGAGTATCAAGGAGAATGAACAACCAGATCAGCAGATCAAAGAACACTGGACGTTCAGAGAGGAATAACAGTGATTCGGTAAAATCATAAACAACAGGGAATTTTTTCCAAAGAACATGGTGCGTGGTGTTGGCTCTATGGAGGTAAGGCTTTTTAAATGTTATAATCATTGAAATAGTAGGTGACAATTGTCACAATACCTATGGTCCTCACACAGAACATAGATTGTATCTCAGATGATATTGAGACACAGGGTGTAGTACTTGACCTGTATTCCACCACATAAATATACCAAGACGGTTACGCGGATTACCCTATGTATCGGTATATGTGTGGTCATACATGGGTTGATGTCGTATATGGGAGCATGGCCAGTATACACGGAGAAGAAATTGGATAATTTCATATGGTGTGTGACCATTACTACACAATTTGTATTAGGGTTTTACATGACATGACTTCTGACTTGGTCCATTGGGCACGGGCAGTACTAGAAGTGAAGGGACACAACATATGACCTCGTTACACACAATGTACTCTCGTCTATTTGGATTGATCTCCTTGTCCACAATTCCTTGGACAATATTTTTTTGGTTTAGATCCACCTTTACTCGTTCCCCTGATGTTCATGTATTGTTTCCATCTATATGAGCATAATCCCTTTAACATGGCTTTCTGGATAAAGTTAGAATCCCTCTAAGAGACTGAGAGCATGATACTCTACCCATTCTTTTCCCTAGAAAGAGTCAGGTATCGATGTGACCAATCCTAGAGGATGTTGATCCATTATATAGAAGGTGAGTCTGAATGAGTCATGGTATACACCAAGGCCCTAGCAGTGATACTCACCTCTGTATCCTAATATTTCCCCACTCATGTGTGAGTTATCCCTAACTGGGTGAATTTTTTTTTATATTTAGATCTATCAGTGCATATATCTCTCCCTTATGAGACCGCCAAACGGAGATACTTCTGGGATAGAAATAAGTAGAGCTATCAGACTCCTAGATTGATTTCTATAGGATTAGTGCATCGTCAAATCCCCGAACTGAATCCCTAGCATGGGTACGCACGTTGTTGTGACTTACCTATTGACTAAAGGTATTAGTTTCGAGTATATCTAGATGTTTCTCTTGTTATATATTTTTAAAAAATACACATTGTAGATATGACTATATGTTTACTTTTTGTTATTAATTATGGATTGTGGGGTCCTCTTCTGAGTATTGTTATACTAACTAGTACCCAAGATTGACTCACACATGTCATGTCTGGTGTAGATTACCTCCCTATTGACGGAGTCTAGGGATGACTAGGACAAGGCTGAGTTTTGTGATCTTTCTTATAGGTTGAGGTGTTCCTACAGCTATAACAAGAAGTCTTGGTACTTATTTCTTTCTCACTGGTTGGAATTTATAGTTTTCAAGCACTTTAATTTGGTGGGCTTGTATCCCGATCCAGTTTACATTCCTTAATTTAAATACCATTGTACTCTATTGAATGGTTTTAGTTGTATTCATGAATTTTGATCCTTAGTGGGTTTTACATTTCATCATTTGTGGACAAGGAGATATGTGTGAGTGTGTGTTCTGGTACATAGGCAATGTATCCCATGATAGTGATATACCTACTCAGTGCTACTCAACTTCCCCTCAGCTATTGGGGGTGGGCATGGGGAGTCATTACATGGGCCCCACTAGGATGGGTCGTGACATATAATGTATATAATACAGCTTAGAAACACACTATGGGAATAACATAGTTTGATACTCAACTCTAGCTAATGTCACTCAAACTCTCAACTACCACAACTAGGACTAGATATCCAATTAAAAATAAATAATTAAAAAAATATTAATTAATTAATTATTTCATTTTTGTTATTTATATATATTAATTAATTTTATATCCATTAATTAATTGTAAAAATTACTGAACATTACATTACATTAATCATCAGAGTAAAGTTCACGACCTCTAAGAATAAACTACACATAGTCAATATTTTATCAATATTAAAATCATTTCATCATTTATATTTCATCCACACAATTCTCATGTGTTCAAAATTATAAAATCATTGTTAGAATCATTCAATAAACATGTATTTCTAGGAAAACTGTCATAATATAACAACAAAATGAAACATTAAACCATGCATATTGAACTGCCTCCACAAGTAGAGAATAGAATCTTGATTAAAAAACATGACCATCAACCATTAAATAGATTCAGATGTGAACATCATATCACTTAGCAACACATTAATGGGTAATCCCATCATCAATATATTTAACCAACTATGGTTCCATCCATGACACCCACAAGCATATCATGATGCGTCTCACTATTAAAGCTTTCAAATACTACCCCATCATATGGGAATCCCTTCCCACATAACATCGTCCATCCTAGGAACATCCATCCTAGTCCCATGTCACATATGGGACTCCCCACCCCACACCACATATCAAATTAAATCACACATTTGAAAGAGATCACATATGTAAGAGTAAAAAAACAATAATATTGTACAATTCCATATATTCCCTAAAACGAAGAATCTATCCTTTACATTTAAACATGTTCTAATCGATCCAAACACAAATAACTTTGGGCTTGATAAATAAATGTAACTAAATCCCCAATAATTATATTTATCAAATAATGAGTTTTTTATTCCATATTGAATTATCACATTCATTAATCATAGGTTCCAACTATGTGAAACCTATATAATTAGGCTATAATAATTTATCAAAATGTAAACATGATATTAGCATTAAAAGATATTTTTATCAAACTAATAGAAAAACATTTTTCATTTACCATGATTTTTTATTATTATCAGCATTCTCAAAAATAATTGACCTGATTCAAATAATTAATATATTCTATTTTCTTATAGAAGAAGATATTTAATTAACCATGTTCATAACTACAATTTGATTAGCATAAAATCATAAACAACACTACATTACAGAGATGAAACATACTTAATTATTAGTAAAACAATTAATTTATTAATTAAGACTATGCATGAACTAAATAATTTATATTCTATTTAAAACATTAAAAAATGCTTAAAAAGAATAAAATAGACATCAAAATATCTAGAAAATGAAGAGGAAAACCATTATCTTGGTTGAAAGAGTTATAAATATTTGATTGCTAACTCATTCTTTATCAATCTTGTTCAATAATTATTAGGTTAATTCAATTTCAATCCAAAGGTAATAGTCATGATGAATTTAAATTTTTTTAAATAAAATTGATGAGATGAACACCCTTCATCAATGTAATCAACCTTCTACAAACAAGAATAGAACAATGTTGAGGATACCAATGTCCTCTCATATAAGAATATACAAACCTCCATGGAATTTGGGGAATATCCTCACCATCATCTAAATATGATAACTCAATTAGAAATATAGAGATGATATTCCATCAAATGTGAAGATGGATTTTGAGAAACCATAACAATTATCCACGATAAATGTGGAAGAAAATAACTTAGATCACCACAAATAAAAGATGGGAAGACAATGATCTAGCCCCATTGATGAAATCACAAAAATAAGAGAAGATTTTAGTGTGGGATTTCCATGAATTGGGAAAATGGGAATAGGTTTTGAGAACTCTTAAGTAGTTGTACCATTTATAAATGCACTCCACTAGGAATTTACAGAACACATAACCCTTTAAAATTCATGTACATGTAATGTTTCAAATATCTCTAAAATATATATATATAACATTTTAATCGTGAATAAATATGCAACATGTGACGCCCTGAGAAATTCCCTTAACAATCCATTGACATTGAATACATGGCTTGAAATATTTACATGTCGTAAATTCTTCCTACATCCAGAAGCTTTGTAGAAGATTGCCTCCAGACCCACTCCAGGAATACATCAAGCACCATGATATTTGAAAAGAAACAATGTGTTTATTTACATGGATTTGAGACTCTATAGTGCACTTGAAAGGATATAAGATCTTAAGAGTTATCATTGAGGCAGCCTAAAAAGTGTTCTAATGACTACGGTGTAACAATGTAGGGTAATATTTCATGGGTATTACACATAGGAATTAACTATTAAACTAAGACTTATCTATTAGGGAACATAATTTTTCATTATCTGATTATTTTATATGTAATCCCCCAATTTATTCGAAAGGTCCTAATATTGTGGAGAAATAATCTCTTACATGTATATATTAGTGTATCCCTTGTTTAGAGACATTCCAACTTATCCCAAAACTGGAACAGTTGGACGGGTATCACCATATGAACTGAATCCATCTTGGATATGTTATATTAAAACTTTCATTATTATTATACCCCCACACTACACTTTATGATATGCTAGCTAGATATAATTTTACACCATTGTTTATGGTATACCTATTTTTACTATCACCCTATTTGGGAATAAATTTGGTTCCCAAATAGACATTATGGATGAAACTAGGGAAAATGTACGTGTTATGCTATAGATTATTGATTTTTCTTACTATGATATAATACAGGAGAATATGACCATGTGTGGTATCATGATGCCATTTGAGATAGATTTTGGACTTTTTCATTTATTTTGTATATCATTTTTCATGTTCCTATTGACCATTTAGCTTATATCCCTAATATTTTATATCATCGTCACATTGTTATTTTTAATATGAAACTATGTATTATTTATGTTATTTTTTTCTAGAAGTTTACTTATGTTTTTCCCATTAATACTATGTCCACTAGTTTAATATTATATTTCACCACTATTTTTCACTCTTATTATAATGATGGTATCTCCCCAATATTTCATTTTAAACCCTCTATTCTAGTCATTAGCCTCTAGAAATCAAGGATGTTTTCTTGAGGCCATGTGACCAAATAGGTTCAATTAAATTTGAGTGAACTAGGTCCAAAACAATACATTTATCCTTTTGATATAAGATCATCAATATCTCCCATATATTTAATTTTTTTTATGTTTATGGAATATCCTACATACATTTCCACAATAATAAATTAGGAAATAAAACCATCCTTCATGTACACTATAGACTACCACCTCACGAAATGTTGTAATTAGTTATCCATCATCAATGAAGTGATGTGATTCATTTTTCATCACCATGTCACATAGATAATATATATCAATATATTTAATGACATAATAAATTATTTATGATATTATTATTATGTTGGATGTATAGTATAATAATTACCTTCCTTCCCTAATGATTTTGTAAAAACTGGAATGTTGTTGATGCATTCATTCTACATATTATCTCCATGATTTTTATGTATTTAATTGTTTATAACATCAATAATGGATGTCTTTAAAAGTATAATGTACATATAAAATAGATAATTATATGATTATAATTATTCTAGATTTGATAGAAATATAATTTCTTTATCCATAGTCATCCTTCTCATTACATTTTGGATATATAAACAAAAAATCACAAAGATATCTAATGTGAACATAAATTATTAAACAAATAAACATAACTATGAATGAAAGAAAATATTTTTAATAATAAACATGCAAAATTTTCTTTAATAATGTTTTTAACTACCCTAGTATTATTATTTATTATGATAATTTACATACATGTAGAGTTAAACTCTTGGTAAGGGGTTTCTTAACCCAATTTACAATTCATTGGGTTATATATCTATATCATTGTCTATGTTTAGAAATTATTCAATATGAGATGACATATGATTATATTATTTTTCAATCCCCGTTCACTTTCTGAGGGTTTACATTTGATACACAGTATTACTTCATTTTATAATTCACACATTAATGTTATGATCTTTGAAAGGGATTTTATCTCATTTTTAATTGATGATTATTTTAATCTTATAAAGGTAAAATCTATTATACATGGTATATAATACCCCATATAAATTTTATATCGTGAACCCTTCATTCAACATGGTATTTTATGTCACAATTCATTTTATTTCATCAACGGGGATTTGATTCATAAGCTTCCAAAGTGGTAGAGGATATGTGTTACAATCTTCATTCATTCTGCGATTTCTTATTTTCAAGGGTATATTGGGGGAAATCTTATATGATTATTTTATTAAACAAAAAATATATAATTATTCCCTATTAATGCATGTGTTTTACACGTTTTTTTTCATTTCCTTATATATTTAATAAATAAAAATTATTAATTTGTTGAAAGTAATAATAATTTTCATCAATAATTACATATTAATTATTTAACTCACAAACCTACATTTTATATAAAATAATTTCAATAATGTTTTACTATTACCTACTGATTTATTAACAACATTTTTTACCCATGATTGAATTTTTTTAGAAAATTATTTAAATGAAATCTTCCTTTCATATCGACCACACAATAATTTGATGATTCCATTACAAGTTTCTATATTTTGTTTCAATGAAAATGATTTCTATAGTATCATGGATATTTTTATATTTTTTATAATTCACTGTAATGAAAAATTTATTTTCATCAATAAATATCCATCTGAGCCTTTAAAAATGGTTTTACCTATGATGATAACATTTGATGTCATAGATTTCTTCTAGATTCGGAATATATGTCTCTTAAACATAAACCAACCTCATTATAACTTGAATTTAATGGGTAATTCATGCGTTATATTCATTTATAACATTATTTCATTAGTATATATACATTGATTATGATAAGAGTCTTGATTATGGAGCCCATTTTATTTTCATTATTAATTATTATGTTTCTTAGTTATGATTAATGTTCATTTTGTGGTGCATATAATCAGGATCCTATTATGATGGGTGACATCATATTGTTCTCTAATGAATTCGGAAAAGTTTTTTTCAAATGATATGTTATGTATGGTATTATGGAGTAATCCTATTATTTTACGGAATATTTTTCTCTTTGTGATATTATGTTGTCGGTTATCATTGACTCATGTTTATGTCTTCATATATATATCGATTCCACATTTCAAATATTTCAATGATCTTATGATATAATATTCTTGATTTTAATATTCTATATGATACATTGTATGCAACACCCCATGATTTCACAATATGTATCTTTTTTCAAACAATCAATAACATGGGATGTGTGTAACACTTAGTTCAGGAGAACCATGATCTATTAAACTAGCCATTTAAAAAGAGGTTATCAATTATATTAAGCACATTATAAAATTATAAAATATTATCTTTCAAAACAGAGATCATTTTAATTTTCAATATCAATATTAACAAAGGGTTAATTTTCTGTATTTTTTATGAAATGATTTAATTTTTTATGAATACTAATAAATACTGCATTACTATTTAAAAATAACTATTTCATTAAATAAATTATTTTACTTGAATTTGATTTTAAAGTCACAATATATATAAAATAATTATTTCAATCCAATTCAGGTCTTTTTATTCACTTTTAGAATGTAATTAGATGTCAAAATTTATTGATCTTTGGAACGTATCTCTAACCCACCTTTTTACAACATCTAAAAGATTAATATTAAACATAATTTTCCCATTTCTATGAATTATTTTTGGAAGAATGAAAACACATGGTTGCAATTAGCATGAATTATATTTATAATAGAAACAAGTTATTTTTTTTTGAATATAAACATTATTATTTTTATTTAACCATGGATATGCATACCCCTATTAATTAAGGGTACAAATAATATTATAAAAATTACATAATTTACTCTAACAGTTGTAATAATGTAATTAAATTACATTTTTTACCATAATCATCCTCAGTTTCATTTTGAGACCACAGGGAGCCAAATGGATGACTTTGATATATATATGACATTATATTTTATAAAAATCACATTTTTTATACATTTTTTTACAAGTAAAATATATTTTATATGAGGTAATATAAGTGATATGGTTGACTATAAATAGAATTTAAAAATATTAAATGATTACATACATCATAATTGTTTTTATAATTTTAGAAAATAAATAATAAAATTAAATGGAGACATAATGATGATTCAATAATTAATTTATTAAAGAAATAATCAATTAAAATGTATTAATAATATTAAAATAAATAAAATTTGAAATATTATTTATCATCCATGAATTTTATTGGTGAATTTGACAGGTTAGTGATGTTTTAATATAGTATTTTTGAATAAATAACTTTATTAAAATTTTTCAAAAGTCCCATATTAAATAGTGCCAAAATTGAAACAAATTATACTTTAACATAAATAATATTTAAATAAAGGTTATACAATTAATAAATATATATATTATCAAAATCACATGTATATTGTTAAAAAATTGATAAATGATCCAATTGGGGTGTGTTTGGTATTTTATATTAACAATATTTACATTATAGATTAAAAATCCATGTTGTCACAGTAATTGTTAATGTGGCTATAAAATTGTTAAAAAATGGTAATGATTGAATATATATTTAAAAATTATAAAATATCATCGGATAAGGAATATTATATTCTTTTCACATTATGAAATATTTTTTTATCATATAACGGACACCTTTTTCTGATAATTACATAGATTTTATAAGAATTAAAGAATGTGAAAAAATGTCACACTGTAACTTCATATAAGTATGATAATAATATTATTAGTATTACCATGAGATAAATTCAATAACAAATATTTTTTTAATGATAAAATTATTTTATAAATCATAGGAATATATTTATTTTTTTATAGATTAAATGATTACGATAAATAATCATACAATAGTAAAAATTTAATTGTTTTATTAACAGAAATATCAATTAAATGATTTAAAAAATACTAAAAGAAATAAAATATGACTTAATTGAGGTCCTCCATGAGTATTCTATGTGACTAGGACATGTTAGATGTGTAATAATTTTTTTTTCTTTTATGAATTTCAATTTATGTATGAATTTTATATGAAGTCAAAGTAAATAATAGTTTCAAAATTAAAAGTAATTATATTTTATAAAAATAATAATTAATTAATTAATCAAAAAATCATGAAAATAATTAAAAGTAAAAATTAGAATTTTATATGGTATTAAATTTCTTTAAATTTCAATTTATGGAAAATTAAAACAATATGAATAAATATATATAACAATTTAATATTTTAAGTGATATTAACACAATTAATATTAATGTCATGCCCTTTCCCAGTGGGGCCCATGACACCACTCCTCAAGCCCGCATCCAATAGACCTAGGGTTGGTGACTAGAATCGAGTAGGCATATCACTATCACGGGAAGCATTTCCTATGTACTTTTACACACACACAAACATCTCCAAGCCCACAAATATGGAAAAGTAAAAACCACTAAGGGAAAAAATATTTGCATACAACTAAACCTAACTAACAGAGTACTACGGAAGTAAAGGGAAGAACGAAAAACTAGTCCTGAATATAATCCCACAAAAACAATATTCTTTAAACTACAAAGTCCAACTTGTAAAACAAAGAGGTACTAGGATAGCTACTCATAGACGTAGGAACAACTCACCCTGAAGGGAACTCATAAGGCTCGGTCCGGTCTTAGTCCTCCCTATACTCCATCCAAAGGCCGCTCATCTGCACAAGACATGACATTTGTGGGAAAGGCCGTTCATGGGTGAGTGTAACAGTACTCAGTAGAGGACCCCTAAAAATTGCAATGAGATACACAAAGTAAAGGTATATTCAGCTCTATGTAGTATCTGTCTAATGAAAATATAGCAAGAAAAAAATAATCCATATATACACAAAAGTTAGACCCTTAGTCTAAATAAAAGTCATGACACATCATAACCATGAATGAGATTTAGTTTGTGGATTCCACAAATCACTCATCTAAGAGAACTCACTTCACAAGACTTAATGCTTTGACAACATTTTTATAAGAAGTACCATTCCACGGGAAAAATCATGAGAGATAGATACACATATTCCGAGAGAACACACTCCTAGGTTAGGAAGGATCGTGACACATAGATGAGGATCACCGCCAGGGCCTTAATGGATTCCATGACTTTTCCAGATTCACCAGCTATGTAGATGATCAATGTCATGTAGAAGTAATCATGTCTATACCTGATTCTACGATGAGTCAATAATGGATAAGGGATCTCAATCTGGGCCTCTCAGAGGGATACCTGACTCAATCTTGGGAAGTCCAGCTGAAGGGATCATACTCTTTTGGATGTAAATGATACATATCCTTTAAAAGAATGAGAAAAATGGGCACTAATTCAAATGAAACATGTCCATTGAATGGTGGAAAAGAGGAAAACCCATGTTTAGAATATACACAGTGTGTATAAGGGTCACACACCATGTTTCTCAACTCTGGGTGCAACCTGTGTAAAACGGCATGAGTCAGAAGAACATGTCATGTAGAAAGGTAAATACACAGCGTGTAGGGTGGTCCACGCACCGTGTTCGAGTAACCGAGGTTCCCTCTGTGTTCGCGGTCATGTGCCCGTACATGGATTCAACCTGTCTGGGCCATCTCGTGAAACTGATACAAAGGGTAACCTATGTAATCAGCCTGGTTTGGTCGTGTGGTGAAGTACACGACCGTGTACTACTCCTCATGTCTATGTATCCCTTGAATAAATTCTAAGCATTAGGAAAGGTCCAAACCACCGTGTGACAAGGGTCACATGTCGTGTGATACCATTCATTCACCCAAAACCCTAGCCACCACTGCAGGTACCACACGACGTGTTCTTCGGGATATATGCCATGTGTTCTAGAAAAATCTAGAAAAGCGTACCTGATCTGCCGCACCTCGACGATGATCTAATTCTCGATCCGATGATCTGTTTTCCCTGAAACGCAAAATCCAAAGTCACCCTTCCATGATATCAATGTTCTGGGAGATTTTAGGGGTCCGATTGGACCCAAAAACATGGTTTGATCATCTACGCAAAGAACGGTCAAAGAACGATTTCTTCCTAACCATGTTGATTAGTTGGTCGTCATCGTCTTCACACATCCATTGAGTCTTCACGATTTTGAATCTCAAATTTGGGATTTTTGAATCGCGAAGTGGGCATGCAATGATCTGTTGTTCAAAACCCAGTGATGAATGAAAACAACCTAGGATCTAAAAAGAACGAAGAGATTCAATGGAAAAATGAGGAATGCACCTCCTCCATCATTCATCATAGCGTCGATCCACTCCCATTAATTGGATTAACAGAAGAATAAAAAACAATATAAGAATTTACCCAAGATCAAATCCCGAATTAAAACCCCAAAAGAAACAAAAATTAACACCCTCCTGCAAGAACACACGATCCTTGGGTCAACCTATTTGTGGGTTGATCCGTGTTAGTCTTTTAATCAATGAACATGGAAAGGAAAATAATTGAAATAAAAACCCCTGCTTCGATTTGGTTGAAGAAAAGTTTCCCTGTCGCATTCATTGAGAGGATCGTGGAATCAGGTTTGCGTCAATCGATCGTGTCGTCATCATCCCACAATGAGTTCTCCTCTAAAGACCTAATGGAAATACTCAATTTTCATGTTTATGTGACTATCCCTATTAACAAGTCATAATCATGAATTTATAGGGATGTATTTTTTCCCAATGCAAAAAAAGGAAATTTTTTAAAATAAAATAAATTATTGATTTATTTTAATTCCATTAAAACATCTAAAAACGATCTTTTGAAGCTAACCCAACCTAGTCATTGTTAGGACATGTCTAAGGTAATGTCACTACTCTAAACGCAACGTTGTTATCAGAATTCAATTTCAAGAACACATTTAATATTAATTCCACTTTTCTAGTAAAATCGTTCAGGCGCGCTGTTTAAAAGATTAATTTATACCAAACATTTATTCTGAGCACTTTGGGCCTTGAAATTGCACGCCGCCAAAAAAATGGTCTCGAAAAAATTCCATATAATATTTAAAAATAGTACACAAAAAATTTTGATACATTAAGTTCCCCCCACCTTGGGGATTTGTGTCTCCGAAATGCCAAAACAAAGGCTACTAAAAAAGATTTGGGTACTGGTCATAGATCTGAGCCTCCCGCTCCCACGTGCTCTCTTAAAGATTCACATGCTACCACTAGACTCACACCAAGGGAATAAATCACCAATGAAGGATCCTCTACTGAAGATCCTCAATCTCCACTGGTTACTCAGGAATGGTTACTCCATCCTCGATGTCCAGATCACTCTAGTCGATGACATGTGTTGGGTCAGGCACATAGCTCCTTAGCTGCGACACGTGGAAGGTATAAAATACCCAGTAAAACTTTGGTTGTAGAGCTAGGCTATATGCCACCTCACCAACTCTTCATTTTACCTCGAAAGGTCCGTTGAACCTCAAAGATAGCTTGTCATCCTGACCAAATCTCTATAACCCTCATCAAGGTGTGACCTAAAGGAAGACGTGGCATCCCTCCTCGAACTCTAGAGGTCTCCATCACCTATCTGCATAATCCTTTTTCTAGCTTTGTGCATTTTTCATCCACTACTAGATGATCTGTACCTTCTCGGTGGTTGCTCGGACCAACTCTATACCCATGAGTGCTAACTCTCCGAGGTTGGCTAGAAATGTGGTGACCGAAAAGGTCTTCCATAAAAATCCTTGAATGGTGCCATACCAATTCTTGAGTGGTAGTTGTTGTTGTATGCAGACTCCACAAGTGGTAGGAGGTCCACTCAACTACGACTAAATTCCAAGATACAGGCCCATAAAATATCCTCCTGAACTAAAATGGTCCTCTACACCTAACCATCGATCTGAGGATGGAACACTGTTCTCATGTGTAGCTGTGTCCCAAAAGCCTCATGCAATCCCTTACACAGCTGGGATGTGAAGCAGGTCTCTTGATCTGAGACTATTGTCAAAGGGAAACCCTGAATCTAAACTGTTTCCAGCACATAGAGGCCTCCCAATCTCTCTACAGAACTCTGCTCCATTATAGCTATGGAGTGGGTTGACAAGGTGAGTCGGTAAACGATCACCAGGATCAAATCATGCCTCTTGGACATCTGTGGTAATCCTATCACAAAGTCCATAGAAAATCCATCCCACATCCACTCAGTAACATCTAGGGGTGAGCTAATCCCCCTAGAACCTTGTGCTCAGCCTTCACCTACTAGAATGTAAGGCATCGAGAATTGAACTCTGGTACGACCTTATTCATGCATGACCACCAGAACTTTCATCTAAGGTCCTAGTACATCTTCTCCACTCTAGGACATACTACCAAGGGGGTTGTATGAAACTCTCTCAAGACCTCCCCCTATAACACCACTAGTAAAACAGTGTGTCCTCTAAAATAAGTGTGTGATCCCCACCTAATGAATATCCATCATGAGAATGTACCATGGATAACTAATAATGTAAAACCTCAGAGTCGATATCCCCATGTTGTGACTCCCTAGCTCGTTGTAAGAGTGGAGGGATGAAAACCATCGACTAAAGGTATGATATATCCTCTCTGTCCATGAAGGATAACTATAACAAGGCCAATTGTTTTGTTACCACACTCAACAGTTGTGAGCTTGATCTCCTTCTAAGAGCATCTCCCACCTTGTTCCCCTTCTCAAGAGTATAGATAATCTCAAAATCATAGTCCTGGAGGAACTCTAGCCAATGCCTATGGATCATTTTCAGACCCTTCTATGGGGGGCTGTACGTGAGGCTCCTGTGGTCCGAGTAGATGATAAACTTCTCTTCCATAATGTAGTGTCTCCACATCATCAACGCAAAGGCTACCACTACCAACTCAATATCATTGGTCGCATTGTTATTCTCATGTGGCCTATGCTGGTGTGAACCATAAGAAATCAATTTTTGTGTCTACATTAGGACCCATCCAATCATGTTCCCAGATGTGATGCAGAAAACTACGTACTTGACACCCACCTCTATAAATCTTAAAATTCGGGCGCTAATCAAACTCTATCTCAACTGCTCGAAAGCCTTCTGGAACTTCTCCGTCCACATGAAGGGTTTCCCCTTATTGTTAAAGGCCTTCATTGGTGTTGATATTTGTGAGAAATCAGGAATGAAACTCTGGTAATATCTTGTGAACCGAAGGAAGCTTTACACCTCCATCACACTCCATGGTGGCTCCCACTGGAGCACTGCCTCCACCTTGGCTGGGTCCATAGCTACTCCATCTACTAAGAATAAATACCCTAGAAAGTAGACCTCTTTAATCAAGAACTGTTACTTCATGTGATTCCTATAATGATGGTTCCCTCAGCGTATGTTTAGAACCATGTGAAGGTGTCTCGCGTGCTCCTCCACTAGCGCCGAGTACACAAGGATGTCGTCAATGAAGACCACTATGAACCAGTTTAAATATGGCTAGAAGAAATGGTTCATCAATACTATGAACATTGCGGGGCATTTTTCATGCCGCAAGACATCACCAATTACTCATAGTGACCGTATCAGCATCTGAAAGCCATATTCGGTATATCCTCATCCTGCACTCTTAACCAGTGGTAACCTGATCAATGGTAAACCTTTGAGAACCAATGTGACCCTCTTAGATGATCGAAAATGTCACTGATCATTGGAAGTTGATACTTGTTCTTCTATATTACCTGATTTAGGTGCCTATAATCCACACACAACCTCAAACTCCCATATGACTTCTTGGAAATCAAAAATGGGGCTTTCCTGGGTGAAACATTTGGTCTTACAAAACCCTTGCTCCGTAAAATCTTCCAACTACACCCTCAGGTCGTGAAGCTCTGTGAGATCCATCCAATATGATTGTGAGGAAATTGGAGCCATCTCGAGGTGTAAGTCAATGTAGAAGTCTATTTCCATGTGGGGAGGTAGCTATGGACATCTTTGTGAAAGACGTCCTCATACATCGCCACTATTGCTGGGAACTGGGAGCTCACACCATTTACTACTCCAAGGGAAAGGCTAGCCATCTCATGAGTGATCAACTGCACCCTCCTATGTATGAGCCCATTCTGTGTTTGTTGGGTCTCATATTCCCTGATAAAGTAAAATATTGTCCCATCATTTCAGACCCACCACACTCTTCACATAAAGTAGGCAATTTGGGCATGTGCTGAAGATAAACAATTTACACCGAGAATGACATTATAAGGTCTGAACGCATCCACCAAGAGGTTCCAAACAAAATTATATCTTTCAAGGGTAAGATCATAATGTCTATAATGTTGTGTTATCATTGAGTCTCCTCCCATAGGTGTCTCCATGCGTAAAGGTCAAGTCAATGACTCTACCAAAATCTCTGGGTTTTGCAAAATACAAGTTGTGAGAAATGAATGACTGGAATTTGTCTCTATTATTACATAAATTGAGGTAGAGAAGACATAGAATGTACCTCAGATCCTCCCTGGATTCCCTGGGTCAAACTCCTTGACCACATGTAGATGCCCCCTCTTATACCCCCAGCTCTCTAAGCCTGGTGCGGACATCCTCTGGGTGGTTTTAGACTTAGATCAAAGCATATTCCACCACCTAAAAAGCTCCGTTCTCATCCGCAATGTCCACCTCCTAGGTGGTATATCTTCTCTACTCTCTACCTCTTCCTCGAAGGTCCATCCACTATTTCCCTATCAGCAGCTAGACATGTTTTATTGTCTCCAGTATGATGTCATATATTGTCCCATGAGTAGAATCCCCTCTCCCAGGGCTTATTGGATCCTCCATGAGATCCCTAGACTGCCAAACCCTTGTATTGGGTCCTCTTATGATGTCCCCCACATCCTGATCCCTGTTACTGAAATAGTTTCTCTACCGAAGAGGTCTCTTACCCTATCTTCCTATTGCTGATTGCATTCAGCTATCTCTGCTCCTCCAAGATGCTCTTGACCACCAATTCCCTCTCAAGCACTCCAACATATGTCAAAATGCATAGAGGCATGACACTTGTTTGAATTTTCCTTTGTAGACCTCGCTCGAAGGTTCGACATCTAATGTAATAATCCCTAACCATATCCATCGAGTACCTAGTGAGGTTGTTGAACCTCGATGAATATTCATCCACCATCAAACTACCCTGCTGGAGTTGATTAAGCTTCGGGATACACACTTCTCTCAGTGTAACTAGAGAGAAATCCTCCCTAAAGAGTCACTCACACTCCTTATACAAAAGAGTATCCTCATCGTTAGTCTGTGTGGTCATACTTCACCATCATCCCATTGAATCCTAAAGATGTATTGCTCCTAGGATAACCATCTAGTCTGTTGGTTTCCTCACTCGACAAAAAACTCTAGTCACCACCTCATGCCAGTCCTGAGCATCCTAAGGTTTGATCTCACCTGGTAACTTGAGGGGTCTCTGTCTATGGAACTCACAGAGCGTGATAAGACTCCTCCTCTCTTCTTTCAGAACTCTAGGTGCCACATACTGCTCTACTAGTGGTGGTATAGTAGGTACACCACCTAGAGTCAACACCTGGGGAACTGGTCCCTGTATCAAAGCCTCGTCACTAAGGAGTTAATCCTTGTGATCACGTAGTTAGGCTCCACCGAAGGTAATGTCGCTTCTATGAACTCAACGGGTCCTTCAAATCTCTTATCCGAGCATCCATTTAAAAGAAATTCCAGATTTCTTGGAAAACAGATCAGACACACTATTTAAAAGCTTAATTTATTTCAATTAGTTATTTCTGGCACTTCGGGTCTCTGGATCACACTCCTTCAAAATCCCTTATCTTGAAATAATTCCATTTACTAATTAAAAATAATACACGGAAAATCAGAGACAGTACAATTATAATTGATTGGTTAGGGGTTAAATTCAATGGCAATGTTAATATTTTGACCAAAACTAGTATAAAAATCATTTTTTGAGAGGATCTAGACCCATACTCATCTTATCTACAAAATATCTCTCTTTTGAGATATTATAAATCAAAAAACAATTTATATTAAATTAATAGTTTGAGTGATTCTGAAATACCTACTCTATTATTAAAGGCTACTTATCCTTCTATTTTATTCACACCCATAATACCATTTGTATTGAATAAAAACTACTCATTTACCCTCCCAAATTTTTCAAATTCATCTTATTGTCCATACGTTGGGAATAAATTCCACCTAATAAGTCTGTTTTTTTAAATTATATGGAGATACTCAGAGATGAGGTAATTGTTTTACCAACACTTTTAATGTTCTTTTCTTCATATAGTTCCTATTCCTATGATTTTTCCATAATAAATTAATAACTCTAGTATGCTATATATTCTGATATGGTATTATTATTATTAAATAACTATATTCCACATTTTTTTCATTATTTGAATAGCAGTATCACCATGCGTTCATATATAAAACTTTTTATCTCCATGCATTCTCCTTTAAGGAAACAAAATAATTTTGAGAGTGGAGAAGATTATTCTGCAGTGGCCCCCCATCAACCATCTGATTGCATGGTGGCCCCTTCATTGAGTTTTCCTCTTCCCTCGGTCCTTCACCTCCATCCCATTTCTTCTCCCACCAACCTCTCTCATCCCTTACACTTTTCTTCTCCTCTAGCTCCACCATCCATGAACCTAGTTCTCATTTTGGATTCTTTTACCTTCCCCTTTCATTCCCCTTACTTCCCCTAGGCCCCCTTGGACCCTCTTTTCCCCCCAACCCTCTCCCCTACATGGTGATGGTTCCTCTTTTGGATGACTCCTCTGTCTTGGATATTCTCCCTCTAGCCACGGTGAGGATGACCGCCCCTATCCAAGTGTGGTCCCTGATTCCCACTAGCAACTCATTAGAGGCATTATCTATTATGAAGGTACATTCCACCCCATGCTCACTAAAAAAGGAGATGTTGCTCTGCTCTTCCTAACAAAGATGGTTCTTCTACATTTATGTCTTCCCACATATCTTTATCAATGTTGATGGTTACCAAATTGCAAACTAGAGATTCTTTCACTACTTCAATGGAGCTTTTCCAACTAGCTTCGTCGCTTGGGGCCAGTGGTAGGATCACATTTTTACAATGATCTCACTGATTATATGGAATTCCCATGGTCTAGGGGACAGGGTGAAAACATGCTTCCTTTCATTTGAGGTCTCTCACCATATGGTTTCGATTGTTGTGGTCTTGGATCCCAAAGATTGTTCTTACAATTTTTTTTAGTTTTATAAGTGATTTATGTTTCATTATTTCATGCATGGAGAGACATTAAACCATCAAATATATATTTTCTAGAGTTTATGTATGAATATCAACTTGCTCACATCGTTGGACCAACACCTCTTGGTCAAAGTGATGGATGGGAACTGGTTTTTCTTCTGTTCCTTTGTTTATTAAATGTGTGATTCTAACCAGTGAGACCAACTATGGATGGATCTCAGGTCCTTTAACCTAGGAGAGGAGCCTTGAATCATGGGTGGAGTCTTCAACAAAATCAGTCACCTGTTTGAAAAGAAAGGTGGTATGTCTCTCCCACCTAATGACAGATTGGATTTCTCCTCATCCGCTACACAAGATATGATTTTGGTCCTTGTATTTATAGGTGAATCTTCACGTGATGTATCAACCAATTAGGTAACATGTGAACTTGGTGTAGAATTTATTACTACCTAGGTAACCTCCACACAATCTCTTCCTTTCAGAATCATGATGTCTCTCATTAGGACCGGGCTGTGTCTGACCACTCTCCACTCTATATTCATCTGAGAATGAGCTTCATGTCTTTTGGATGGTTCTTCTTCCCCATGTTTCTGTCAGAAAACCTAGGGTTTCTCAAGGTTATGGAAGATTCATGGATCTTCCATTTCCAACAATTTAGTTGGCTTGGCCTCCACGTTAATCTTCGGTTCTTGAAGTAGGCTCTCTTGGTTTGGTGTACTTCCCAAGAACCTAATCATCTAATCATGGATGATATTAAGAAATACTTTATAACAATGAAGTTTCATTGAATTATTTGTGGTATGTTGAGTTTTTTACCTCACTCTATATTAAAAAACATTGGTTGAATGAGGTTATTCTTGAACAGGATCAATGCCTTCAGGACCGTGCCTGTATTTCCTCGCATAGAGAGGTTGATCAAAATATAGCTTTCTTTCATGCCTACATAAAGGGGAAGAATTGAGTTCGTGTTCCCAAAATTAGGAATGAGGATGAGTTTATTTCTAGTGACTCTAAGCTTATTTTCTATATGGTTTGTTCCTATTTTAGATATATATTATGCGACCCTAACACCCGTTTCCAGAATGGTTACCCCTTTGGATAGGAAGTGCTTTTTGACTTGATCCCATAAAGAGTTTTCATTCCTGAAAATGATATTCTTAATAAAGTACCTAATGAGAATGATATATAAGATTCAGTAAACTATCTCCACCCTGACAACACTCATGGACCAGATGGCTTCTCAAGTTCATTCTACACCCTTTCTTGGAACATTATCAAAACATATCTCTTCGAGGATGTCCAAGAATTTTTCAGAGGAAGCTCTCTCCCATGAATGAATACTGATACCACCTTGGTCTTGATCATGATGGATTACCCCCTCCTCCATCACTCAATAATGGCCCATAAGCCTGTGTAAATGTTCCTACAATATCCTAGCTACCATCATTAATAGTAGGCTCATCACCTTCACCCACAATTGGATTTCAGATGCGCCGCATGCCTTCATATGAGGGAGATCAATCCTAGGGGTAGTTGAGGTCTCCTTTGATATGGTTTGGGAGACAAATAGGATGTTCATGGGATAAAATGTGGCAATTAAACTATATATAGATAAAGCATATGGCCTTCTGGTGTGGAACATCATCATTCTCACCCTGAGATGTATGGGTTTATCAGAAGCTATCATTGACATCCCCTTTCATTGATATAGCTCCCCTTAGTTTAACCTCATATTTTTAGGGAAACAATGTGCGTTTATCATGTCTGTTAGAGGCCTACATCAAGGTGGCCCCCTCTCCCAGAATTTTTTTATTCTTTACCAAGACTCCCTCAGTATGTAATTCTCATCAGCCATACAGAAAGGCATTGTTTTCCTTTCCATTGTAGGTGTCAGGTTCCCAGTGTTCCCCACCTCTTATTTTCAGATAACCTGATGTTCTTTTTCAATTTTATGAGTCCCTATATCAAAATCATGGTGAGGAATATGGATGAAAATTCTCAATGGAGTGGAATACTTATCAACCAGGAAAAGGGTGGTGTTTTTATTCATCAGATATGCTCGAGAATGAGTAGGGGTATTATTAAAAGTCTACTCGGGATCCTTGAAAATCATTTTCCCATAAATTATTTTGGGTAGAATATTTCTCCTAGGAGGATTCAGGTTCAACACATTGAGGACCTGTTAACGAGGGTTATAAACTACAACAAAAAATTGAATAATTGATTCCTCTCTTTTGGGGGGAAGATTACTTTCATTAATTGGGTATTCTCTTCAATCCCCATACACATCTTACATGTTAAAGAGATTCACAGTTCAATAATAAACCTACTAGATTCCATATTTAACACTTTTCATTTTGATGCTCACTATGATGGTTGATGCAGATAAGCCTCTGGGATAAGATTGGAAAAGCCTATCGAGCATGGTGTCATTAACATGAGAAGACTAAGTGAGTACATGTTCTTCTTGCAAGGAATGATGGCATGGTAAAATATTGAGGGCCAATATTTATAGAGAGGTTTTTTAAATGGGGGATTTTTTATTCAGGCTCATGGAGAATGGCAGGAACCCCCCCCCCCCCCCCTTCTGGAGTTCCCTCTACATCAATGTGTCCCATATTCAAAAACACTCCTAATAGATCATCAGACAGGGAGTCTCAAACTTATGGGATTGAAACTGGGGAAAAGGATTCCATGTCATCCCAGGATGTCTGACTCCAGAACTCTTGATTATGTAGGCCTCCATTCATCATTCCTTTCTCATGGTCGTCCTCATCCCCTCCTAGGAAACTCAGTTCCATGACATATTCCTGGACGAATCCGTGGGCAGGTGCACCTTCAATGGTTCTCCTTCAGGCAGGTCATCGGAAAGGGACTATAGGAAGGCCATTCATAGGTAGTCGACTAGTGACCCATGGGGCAGTGTTATTTATTGTATGTTCCACCCAACAATGTCTAATTTTCTTATCATGAGGGTTTGATCCAATTCTATCCCAATAGATATGGCAATCAAGTCCAAAAGAAGTCCTCTTGCCTGAAGATGAAAATAATGATCACCTCATAAATAGGAGACATCAATCTACCTCTTTCTTCAATGTGACTGTGCTGGCCAGTATTGGAGTTCCCTGGGAGAGATTATGGTGATTTTGGGGAAAATTTACTCTCTTGTAGAGTTCTTCCTAAAATGGTACATCAGAGCCTCCACCAAATAAGAGGAGGATGGCCATTTGAATCTTATCCCTGCTGGTTTTTTGTGTATATGGAATTAATAAAACCATTACAGAAACCTCATATCTCACCCCTCTCCCCATTGTTTGATCCATCCGACCTTTCTACTTGTTGTTGAGCTGGAATCACTCCACAAGCTTCACGAGGCATCACCCTCCCTCAGTCGTTACTCCAGAATTTTATGCTCCATGAGCCCTCCACCCCCTATGATGTTGAACCCTTTATTAATATAGCACCCACCCTCTCACAGACTCAAACTCAACACAAACAGGGCTTGCGACCAGATGGTCATAAGGGGTGGAGGGGCTATTCAAGACATGCCTAGCTCTGTTGTTCTTGATTTTAACACCTACTATGGAGCTAGTGACCCTATGATGGTGGAGGAAAATTCCATGAATAGTGGCTTAGATAATTTTTCCTAAATTTATCTCTCCTAGGCTATAGTGTTGACAGATTCAAATATCATTTGGAGCTCCCTCAAGGATAACATCTCTCCTCTTTGGAAGATTGCCAACCTCATCAGAAAATGAAAGGACCTTTTTCCCATGACACCATGAATCTCCATACATTGAATGAGAGTAACAATATGGATTAATTCTTGGCCTCTAGGGAGACCCTATTCCCTCCTCATTTTTATTTCATTTACCTTGGATACCTTCTTCTTGGTGGAGTTGACATCGCTATCAGGGATGCTCATGATCTTTACTTTTTCAGACCTCCTTTATTTTCCTTTTTGGATTTGATGTTAGCTATTGGGCTACTTTGTTTTGGTACTTTCTTTTGAATAAATAAAAACTAATTATGTGGTGTCAAAGGAAAATTTTATTAAAAATTAAAGTAAATCGTTTTTAAATTTATAAAGGTTTATTTTCCTGTGAAAATTTTAATGATAATATTTAAGAATTTTCATCTATGTCTATGTCCTTTGTTGAATCTTATATTTAATTGGGGTTTATATCTTAATATGTCATTTACTATATTTTCTTGCATATAATGTGATTTATTTTGTCTATGGATGTGCTATTTTTATAAAATTCATTTATTATGGTTTCTGTATTGATATTTCATTTGATATTTTTAATAAAAATGTTTATGTTGGTTATGTTTTACCCCTTCAATGAGAGGAATGATTTAGTCCTTTAATGTTTCAGGTGGGGACTTCTATAGCCCTTATATGCATCATTAGGTCTCAAGGGACAAAAACGTTGGTTTTTTGCTAACGTATTACCCTATTACATATAGTGTCATAGATGAAGCCTTCCTAAAATGTTTACGATGTACCACATTATTAATTCCATCATTATGAGATTATTAATTCATATTACTTATGATTATTAGACTAGTAGAATATACATGTGTATGTTTCTATGGGAATATTTGATTAATTTATTCCACAATTTACTCAATATTTTTTTTAAAATGGTTTTATTTTTGTTATACACATTTCTTTAAATGTTTATACTTATCTATGGAAGCTTATGATATATTTTTTTACCCGTACATAGAATCTGAGATCCCCCGTTTCTTATATTTTATTTTCAATAGATTCCAAGATGAGTATTATGTTTGATGTGAAGGGTTAATCTAGGAGGATAATATAATTATAAAATAATTATCTATATTTTATTTTATGTTTTATATTGAAATGTAATGTACTTGTATGAAATCTAATTTTTTAGACTGGTAAACTGATCAGTCCATTAAGATTTGACTATATATAATCATGCCAATGAATAAAAATAATACCCTAGAAACTAGATTCTATGGACTTGGGGTTAAAGGATGTTTAACGAAAACCAAATAAACTATATTTAGAAAGAAAAGGGAATGGAACAATTTCCTAAGGATGAAATTGAGGATAAGTATAGAAGAATATTCTTGAAATTTAGAAAGTTCTAGATTATGTGGGTATTTCTAGAAATATACGTATTGGGAATATATAAGTGGATGTGGATCCTCCATAGAAGTACCTAGGAGTAACAACTTTGAAGCTACATATGGCCTAACTCAGCATAACCTGGTACATGAAAATGGGCCTTATTGCGCACCTAGTTTGAAACTCCCAAGGGGATATTCTTAGGATAATTAAAATTTTATTTAGAAAACATTATGAAGGATTTTAACGTAAATAAATCCCCAATGAAACCATATTTATGATTATTAGACTACATATACATAAAATTTACAATTTATGTTAAGTATTTTTCTTGTTTGTTGAATTATACATTATGAAATGATCTAACTTAGTGTATGTCATCATTAAAAAATGGCACTTAGATGAAGGAATGTTAACCTCACCAATTCACATGAGTAAAAGTATAAGAAGGATAATATATTTTATTTTTTAATCCAATATTTCGAAGGGAAAAAATATCCAAAGAATTTATATCATACAAAGACATAATGTAATGTTATAATATAATAGGAAAAGAATTCTACATGTTCTTTTTCTTTGAAGGAATGAAATAATATAATATAATGGAAGGTTAAAAGAGGTATAAATGGTAGAAGGGAAAAACGTATTTTCCCACATGTGATAATTGTGGAAGGAAACACCATGATTCTAGGTTCAAAGGAATAGTATCTTTATACAAGTGTAGTGGGAAATTAAACCATGCTTCTGATTTCTAGATAAATAAAGAAGCCATCAATGTTCAAAGATATAATTGTAAAGAGATGGGACACTACAAAAATCAATGCCTCGTGTATAAAGTAATATAAACCAATATTGGATAATGGATCATATCCAAGATTATGAAACTACCACATACAAAGATGAATGAGTAATGTGCTTATGTTGGGATTGAAGAATTATGATATTTGAGTATTCTATTAGAGATATACTGGTTATATGAATTATAGAAACAATTATTATATTGTAGTAAATATTCATTAGGAATTTAGAAGTATGAATGTATCCATTATGAATTTAATTTTATCAAGGTATTCATATATTTGGCATGTGATAATAAGAGAAGAATTGTGTTTTTGGAGGAAAATATGATGTTTTATTGATTTAAAAATTTAAGGACCATTTTGGACTGTTAATTTTGACAAAGATATTTTGGATAAGTCTAAAGGATGGTATATATTATGACTAACATTGGATAATATTTTTTAAGGGTAAAAAATTTCATAAGTTTATTTTGGGAATGTTATAATAATGTAGTTTTAGAAATTGGATAGCTTGTTGGTCAAATGACATCCTGACGCATCCGGAATGGTTTCGATAGTTAAACACTCAACCAAAAGGTGACATGAGTGCATTAGATTCTACTGGACAATATGATTTCATGGTTTGTATAAAATATTTTTTTATTTAATTAGTATGTTATATGAGTTTTAAGTTATTTCTTGGATCCATATATTCTTAAGATAAATCCAATATTTTTGAATTTTATTATATCTTGGGGAAAAAGATGAGTTTGTGGTAGATATTGATTGAATAATAAAACACAAATTGTCATGGAAATATTTTTACTCATGTTTTTTTTATGAATTCAATTAATTCCTTGAATCTTGTTAATGGATCACAAAAAAACAAATGTTAACCTAATAGCTTTTTTTCAAGGGATTAGATGGTCTCTTAGATGATCACAAATTTATTTCTTGGTGATTGTTAAATTAATTTTAATAAAGTTCAATATCACTCTCCATTAGAACATGATGGTTATATTTTTCTTTTATGTTAATGTTTTCTTACACGGAACCCTTGTACTTTTCATATCAAGTAACCTTTATACATCACATTCAGGATGATAAAGTGGTTGTTTTATAAACCCGTGTTCTAATGAATGATTTCAATAATGTAATTTTGAATAGTCCAAACATTGATGCAAAACCTAAATTCAAAAAGGGAATGGAATTTTTTTTAATAAGGGGATAATGAAACACCCCATTATTCTCTGATACGTATATTTTTAAATAAATTAAATAGATTTTTTTGTAAGCAAAAAAGATCTTAAGCGAACTGTGATTGATCAAACTGCCTAATTATAATTTTTTATAAATATTATTAACCATATTATAAAATTTATAAATTTTACTTTTCAAAATAGACATTATTTTTGAATTTGAAATATCAAAATTATATTTTGGGGTATTTTTGGAATTTTTCTAAAAATTTTCAATTTTTTTTAATACGGAAAAATAATGTGTTGTTGTAAAAACCGAAAATTTCGTTTAAATAATTATTATAATTTAAATTTATTTTAAAGTAATAGTAGATAATTAACACTAATATTAATCCAATTTCGGCCATTAGAATCATTTTTATAACTTAAATAGATAAAAAAAATTGTTTAACTTTCGAACAACTCTTTTACCCGACTTCTCGACACATCTGTTGGAATAAAAATAAATTTCATTTTCTCATTTCGATGAATTGAATTTTGGAAAACATATAATAATGGTTGTAATTAGTATAATTTTTTGTCTAATAATAACAAATTAATTTTCAATGAATAGTGTCTTTATTGATGTTTTTACCACAATAAATGTTAAATCAGTTAATTAAGGATAAAAATAAGATTATAAGCATCATAAAATATACCATAAAACATGTAATAATTTAATTGGTTGACAGTTTTATGATAAAATTTATCCTTGGGTCGATTTTGGGTCCACATGGAGCCACTTTTCTGATTTTAATGTATTTATGATATTATATTAGAAGAAAATTCAATTTTTTATACATTTCTTTTGAATATGTAAAATATTTTAATATGAGGAAATATAAGTGATATTGTTGAATATAAGTAGAATTTGGGAAGATAAAGTTTTTATTTAAACTTTCCTAATTTACTAAAAATGGATGAATAAAAATAATTTAATTTTATTGTGACACAATGATGTTGTCATAATTGATTTATTAATAAAATCAATTAATTTATAATAATAAGATTGAAATAAATATAATATGAAATATATGATATTATGCAAGAATTTATTGGATGAATTGCACATGTTTTGGGTGGGTTAATTTATATTTATATATGGAATCAACTTGTTAATAGTTTTTTATTGTGAATTAACAAATAGTGTCAAAATTGACATAAATGTGATTTTAAAATAACTAATATTTTATTAAAAAATATAAATGTATTAAAATAAAGGTTTTGGAAAATGAACTTGGATAATGTGTTCTATTTTATAATTGATCCAATTGGGGTTCTTTTGACATTTTATAGTGAATATATTAACCCTGTATAAGATAAATCCATGTTGTCACCGTTATAGTTAATAGGGGAAAATAATAGTCAAATGAAAAATATAAGCATCGAAAAAATAATAAAAACATAATTAAATTTTTTATAAAAAATATTCAAGTTTTATCCCATTATTTTCAATTTATAATCATTTCATGGAAAAATTATAGTAAAAATAAAATAGATATTATAAAAAATATAGAATGTGAAAAAATGTCACACTCTCATTTTTATAAGTATAATAATTTTAATTTTGAAATAAACAGGATATAACTTCTATTAAAAATATCTTTTGGAAGGATATATTTTTTTATAAATCATAAGAATTTATTAATTTTTATTAGAGATTAAATTATTACCTTAAATAATTATACAATAATGAATAAGTAATTATTTTATATAATGAAATATCAAATAAGTGATGTTAAATATATTAAAAGAATTATATTTCAATATAAGTGTGGTTATCCACCATTTTTATAGTTTACTATGATTTTTTATTCCATTATAAAATGTCATTTATTGAATTTTTGTTTTTTGTTTTGATTTTATATAATGTTAAAGACTTCAATAGTGTTAAAATTGACTTTATTGATATATTATAAAAATAATAATTTATTAAATTAAATATAATAAAATAAATCAATAAAAATATAAAATTATTGTTATATGGTCTAATATGAGATAAAAAATTCATTTATTGTCAATTTAAACCATATAAGTATAAACATATAACCTTTTAATATTAAAATTTTATTAACACAATTAAAATTAAATATATTAATTAATTGTTAAATCCAAAAGATAAATTAGATATTGTGACCTAAACATTTATAAAAATTATTTTTTGAATGTATTTCAACTCATCCTTATATTATATTCATAATAAATTATTTTGGAGATAATTGAAATCAAAAATAAATTTATATTAAATTAACAGTTTTGGAGTTTCCTAATGTACTCTTCTCTTCTATTATAATAGGGCACATATTCATCTCTTTTATTAACAACCCTAAAACCCTTTGACTCGTCCAAAACCTAAAAAATTGTCCAATAAAAATATTTTAGTTAAAACTAGTGGTTAAAATTTGTGCATAAATACAACTTAGGAAGTTGTTTTCTTTAAATAAATATGACATATATTAAGAAGAGGTAATTTTTTTAAAAATTATTTTCAAGTTTATTTCATCTTATACTTCCTATTAATTTTTTTTCTATAATAAAGTAAAAAAATACTATATAATATATATTCTAATATGTTATTATGATTATGGTACTACTATATTCCTCTTTTTATCCATCATATAAATACAAATATCACATTGCATGCGTAGGTATGACATACATTCTCTATATCGTGGAGTAATTTTTTTTAAATGTACTTTATTTGGGTGGGTATAATGATGAGTATAATGGATATATATAAATAATATGAAATTATATACATTCTTTATAATTAATATACCGTCCACTTTCATACCATTTAACTAGTAACATAATGATATTGTTAAGTGTGTGTATGTAAGGCCTACTGTCTCCAAGACACGATAATAATCATTCTCCATGTTAACCATTATATATTGATTATTAAATTTTTATGATGAGTAAATATAGTATTTATGAACATTATATCATTTTTTATATGAATATAATATATATTACGTATATCAAATATGAATTACATGTCAAAATATGCTTCTTAAGGAGAAGCAATTAACACCCGAAATAATTGTAATACTAAATTATTATTATGAGGATAAAATCAGAGTATCATATATGATATTATAAATGTAAAGACCCGTAAAATTCAAGGGAAATTTTTTCTTAATTTTCTTTAGAATTTTACAAGAGCGCGGTTTCAGACGGCACCTGATTCCGAGGCCCGGAGTGCCCGGAATTAATTTCCGAAGTTTGGCTCGGGTACGTTCAGTGAACGAACGAGCGGGAATTCCTAACTTTTGATATGGTGCTCGGAATTGAAATCCGAGGGCACCGATGAACTCGCAGCGCCGATATTCGCTTAAAGAGTCCTTTTCGGGAGTTGCGTTTGATGCGGGTTGAAAGTTACGTTTTGGGGTTTTTAGTTTGAGTTAAATAAAATTGTGAAGAACAATTTTATTACAACAAGTTAAAACCTATCAAAGGTGGTTGGAAGTGGGACCCACACCCACTTAACCTCCCTTGGGAGGATTAAGTGTGGTGGGGCCCACACGAACCCCTAACCTTTTCAAATTCTCTCAACATACTTAACCCATAATTAATTGGCTTAAGTTACTCTTAATTAATTGTGGGAGTTAAGTCTTTTTGAATTTCAAACTTTGAAATTCTTTTGTGTTGTGTTAATAAAATAAGAGGTAGTCTTATTTTATTTTGAGTTCTTTGTTTTGTCTTATTGAGAGCTCCTCTTCATCTTCTCCGGCGAAGAACGTCATCATCCTCAACGAAGAACGACAACACTTCGTCAAGGATCATCGACTCGGCGACCCGGTATCTTCGGACCACTTCTTCCTCCTCGGACCTTCTTCGTCGGCAAACGAAGATCCGCCAACGTCGTGTCTCTTCGGGCATAACACTTCGTCAACGGATTTGACGAACGACGACCGCGACGCCCGACCTCCGCGACGCCGTCTTCCGCGGGACGTAGTCGATTCTTCGAATCTTAAACCCGAGGTAGGGGATGTTGTTTAATATTTAATTATCTCATTCTTGCTCGTGGTTCGTATGACTAACGTGAGGATGTTGTTTATTTAAAGTTGCGTTATTAATTTAACGTGAGGGGGCCGGACCGTACGAACACGGCCGAACCCCCTCCAACGTTTATGTTGATTTATCTTGCGGGTGGAAGCAAGTGGCGTGGTGCCGTCGCACCACGCGGATGAACGTGCAATTATCTTCGCGATGCCATCGCACGCATCATGGAAGAAACAACAGAAACGTGACGCCGTCGCGCCGCGTTGAATGAATATCAAAGTACGGCGAAAGGGCGCGGTGTCGTCGCACCGCGCCGGATGACGAACGCCGCGGCCGGTTCCGGGCCGCGGCGGAACGAGGAGACCGCGGCCGGTTCCGGGCCGCGGCGGAAGAAAAGACCGGCGGCCGGGCCACCGGCGTCGGAAGCCGAAGAAGGGGACCGGAAATTCCGGTCCCGTTTGAGAAAACCGGCCGGCCAGCTGGCCGGCCGGATGTCTTTAAAACCGGGGAATTAAATTCCCCGGCCACCCCCATAAAACCCCCCTCTTAAAGAGGGGGGGTGGTTCTTGAAGGAGGGGGGCAGCCGGCCCCCCTGGTTCCCTTAAATAAACCGGCCCCCACGTGGGGGCGGTTTCAATCAAGGGCGCGGCTAATGCCGCGCCGTTTTTCCAGGAAGAGCGGGGGCTTAGCCCCCCGCGTGCGCCGCGGCCCGCAGCCGCCACGGCGGCCCGCCGCCGCCGCCACCGCGGCCCGCCGCCGCCCCCGCGGCCCGCCGCCGCCGCCACCGCGGCCTGCCGCCGCCGCCGCCACGCCGCCGCGCCGCCGCGCCGCCGCCGCCCGCCGCCGCCGTCCGCCGCCCCAGGGGGGGGTCGGGTCGGGTCGGCCCGGACCCGGACCCCCCCGTTTCGAACCAGTTTTGGTTTTTGGCTCATATCTTGAGCCTCGGACCTCCGATCGATGAACCATCAGCGGCAACGCGATCCTTGGATCGAGACGGTCGTTTCGGTATATCGCACTCAAGGTTTCGGATTACTTTGAGTTCGGCCGGGTTGGTTCATTCACGAAACCAACCGGGCCTTCGGAGCGGAAACGCTCATATCTTGAGCTACGAACGTCCGATTGACGCACCGTCAGTCGCGTTGTGTTCCTTTTAGTGAGTCAGATCTTTTGGCATACTCCGCCCGAGGTTTGGACGCAGGTGGAGTACGGTCGGGTTGGTTTTGCCTTAAAAACCAACCGGGCCCCGGAGACGAAAATGCCAATAACTCACAGACCGGGCGTCCGATTGACGCGCCGTCTGTTTCGTTGACTTCCTCATGATGAGACGGAACTTTTGACGTACTCCGCCCGAGTTTTGGATACAGTCGGAGTACGGCCGGGTTGGATTGTACCCGAAATCTAACCGGGCCCCTGGAACGGAAAAGCTGATATCTTTCAGACAGGACGACCGCTTGACGAGCCGTCAGCAGCGTTGGTGGTTACGTTGAGTAACGATCCCTTTGAGTTTACCCTATGGGAGTTCGGGGTACAGTTGAGATACGGCCGGGATTGGTTTCGCTCACGAAACCATCCGGGCCCCTGGGACGAAAAGGCTAATAACTCACAGACCGGGCGTCCGATCGACGCGCCGTCTGTTGCGTTGAGACCCCTGTGACGAGACGGTCCTTTGAGACACTTCTTTGCAGGACTTTGAGATACTTGGAGTATCGACCAGTAGCTCGTGGAGCGGACCCTCTCGGAGACGAGCGTGCAGAGTACGGAGACCGTGTAGCCGGCTGAGACCTGACGACTGCTTGACCGACTCGACTTGGAGTGAGTCGACTAGCCCAGTGGACGGAGCACCGGTATTTGGATGCAGACCCACGGCGGACGGAGCGCCAGGTAGTTGGCAGCAAACCCGCGGTACTCGACAGGAGGAGTACCTCAGTAGGCTATTTGGGCGAGCGCCCGGTATTTGGCGACAGACCCTCAGCGGATAGAGCGCCAGGTAGTTGGCTGCAAACCCGCAGTACTCGACAGGAGGAGTACCTCAGCAGTCTTAGGTTAGTGAGCAGTACCTCGGAGACGTGACAGGACCACTGCACACTCCAGAGACGGAGCTCTTCAGCAGTTACGGTTTCGATAATGAAAATCCTGGTTTGAGCTGAGACTTTTGACCTTGTGTTTCCTCATGATTGAGATGGGTCACTTGCTAACTTTGGTATATGTATGGGCATATACCCGAGTAGTGGTTATCCGTCGTTTTCACAATCCTTGTGTTTCCTCATGATTGAGATGGGTTACTTGATAACTTAGGTATATGTATGGGCATATACCTAAGTAGAGTTTATCTGTTGAGATCTTCTTGTGTTTATCCTTGTTGGTTTTAGTGAGACCTTGAGGGTCTCGGGGTCCCTACTGAGTATCGTTATACTCACCCCTGCACGGGCTATGCCCGCACCTCGTTGTGTTGGTTGCAGACGACGGACAGTGCTGACAGAAGCCGAAGGTTCAAGGACTGGACGGTACCTGGAGGTGGACTATACGACGAGGCGGTACCCGGAGGTGGACACTGGGCGGGACATACTCGGAGCGGATGGCGGGACCCGAGGAGCAGAGGAGCTATCTGTACCCACCCTTCAGGTGGGATTTCCAGTGGACATATCAGCGTAGCAGCTTTACTTTTCAGTCGTTGTTTTCCCTTTCGAGTTGTACTTTACAGTTGGGCTTGTATTTCCGGCCCCTTTTTACTTTTCAGCTCTTCTTTTTGTACTTAGTGTTTTACTTCCGCTTGTACTCTGTGGTGCTTGTTTTCTTTTATAAAGGCAATGCCTTCCCAGTTATCGGGATTTTACGCCTTTGGTGCTAGTCGCCAGCCCCTGGCCTATGGAAGACGGGCCTGGGGTAGTCATGGCACGGGCCCCGAGGACGGGTCGTGACAAATTGGTATCAGAGGAGTTCGGTTCTACCGCAGAACTTATAACTCTGATGTTTCTTTCTGTGAAGCAATAGTGTTGAGAGTACCGAGTGTGGTTTTCAGTTCAGGGAGTCCAGTGTTGGTGCGGGCGGCCGACGTATCCATACACCAGGACCCTGACAACTGATTTCCGACTTTGTGCACGAAAACACTGATTGCGTGTGTGTTTTCAAAGGTTTTTCCCCTTAAAACAGCTCAAACCAGGTCAGCTCACCAGGTATAATCGTTTGATCGTGTTACGTTGTTTCTTTCAGGATGGCCCCACGACGGCAGCCAGCTAGGGTTCCGAGAATCGAACGTGACGACAGCCCACCGAGCGACGAGGCCTCGGTGCAGGGCCCTTTGTCAGCAGTGGCACCGGCGGTAGCTCTACTCGCCGAGCCCCCGATGCTTCCAGCAGCAGCCGCTGACGATGCACGTTGCCTCAGCGCACTGCATGAGTTTCAGCACAAGCGACCGCCCAGGTTTCACGGGGAGACGGATCCCCAGGCTGCAGAGGACTGGCTGGAGGCAGTGGTACGAGTGTTTAGGCTAGTGAGGACACCAGCAGACCTCATGGTGATCCTCGCTGCGAGCCTACTACACGCAGCAGCAGGTAGGTGGTGGAGCCACTTGTTTCAGTTTTGCGATGAGATGAACTTCGCATGGGAAGACTTCGAGACCTTCTTCAGGGTGGAGTTTGTGCCAGTATCTCTACACCCCGAGCGTGTACAGGAGATTCTGCCTTTACCGCGTGTTTTTCGATCAGAAGCTGAGTCATCTGTGGGCAGTAGACAGATGATGCAGAGGTCCAGGAAGACCAGACCAGCAGTTGGGCGATCTCGGGTTTTAGGACCAGTGGTGCAGGGCACCCGGAGTGGGAACAGAGCTAGCCGTGCAAGGAGCAGGTTGTGTTACTCATGCCGTGGAAAGGGTCACCTGGCGCGTGACTGTCCGACTCCTCGATCCGCAGGCTTGGAGGGAGCCACCGAGGTTGAGGTAGCGACAAATGCTTGAGCAACAGTAAAGCAGGTGGACAGGAGCGGAACTAGTGGATACGTCTTTTGTACTTCTAGTTCCATGTTGATGTTGCATTTGTGTAGCGTCTTGTAATATGAGCTGCAATAATAAAAGACGCATACCTTTGTGATGTTTTCTTTCCTGTCCTCTTTTGTGATGTTACTAAGAGGTTCCAGTTGACTGTTGACTTGACCCTCACTTGTGAGACATCTACTGGAGGAGACCCAGTTACCACACACTGATGCCGACAGTGTGACTCAACCCTTGGAGGCGAGAGTAACGGTTGGATCTCTTAGTAGTAGCGTCGAGGCCTTACGACGTCATCCTTGGTATGTATTAGTATCATCCATGTTAGGATTGACTGTTTTAGGCAAAGAATGAGGTTCATCCAGGGGATGAGACCAGGTTTCTCTTATCGGCAAAGAAGAAATCTCGCAGCTCTTGTGGGACCAGAGATGGTCCGGGCCACGTCAGAGGAGGTCCATGTCATCCAGGAGCAGATGAGGACATCATGGAGCCGGAAGAAGTCATACGCTGACAGGAGGCGGAGGCCACTAGAGTTCGAGGATGGTGACCACGTCTTCTTGAGGGTCTCACCTCGACGTGGTATTCGGAGTTTTGGCCGAGGCGACCAGTTATCTCCGCGCTTCATCGGACCCTTCCAGGTCCTCAGCAGGGTTGGTGAGGTGGCTTATCGCCTGGCTCTACCACCTCAGTTGCACCGGGTGCACGACGTCTTACACGTGTCTCAGCTGAGGAGATACGTGCACGACCCGACGCACATCCTTGACGATGGGGCGACTTTTACGGAGGTCCCGGTGGAGATAGAGGATCGACAAGAGCGGGTCCTACATGGACGATCGATTCCTCTTGTGCGCAACAGATGGCGGCACGAGAATCTCCAGGAGAGCACATGGGAGTGGGAGGCTCAGATGCGTGCTCAGTACCCTCTTTTGTTTCCCTAGTTTTTGATGTAGCTTTACGGGGACGTAAATCCCTGAGGTGGGAGTAATGTAAAGACCCGTAAAATTCAAGGGAAATTTTTTCTTAATTTTCTTTAGAATTTTACAAGAGCGCGGTTTCAGACGGCACCTGATTCCGAGGCCCGGAGTGCCCGGAATTAATTTCCGAAGTTTGGCTCGGGTACGTTCAGTGAACGAACGAGCGGGAATTCCTAACTTTTGATACGGTGCTCGGAATTGAAATCCGAGGGCACCGATGAACTCGCAGCGCCGATATTCGCTTAAAGAGTCCTTTTCGGGAGTTGCGTTTGATGCGGGTTGAATGTTACGTTTTGGGGTTTTTAGTTTGAGTTAAATAAAATTGTGAAGAACAATTTTATTACAACAAGTTAAAACCTATCAAAGGAGGTTGGAAGTGGGACCCACACCCACTTAACCTCCCTTGGGAGGATTAAGTGTGGTGGGGCCCACACGAACCCCTAACCTTTTCAAATTCTCTCAACATACATAACCCCTAATTAATTGGCTTAAGTTACTCTTAATTAATTGTGGGAGTTAAGTCTTTTTGAATTTCAAACTTTGAAATTCTTTTGTGTTGTGTTAATAAAATAAGAGGTAGTCTTATTTTATTTTGAGTTCTTTGTTTTGTCTTATTGAGAGCACCTCTTCATCTTCTCCGGCGAAGAACGTCATCCTCCTCAACGAAGAACGACAACACTTCGTCAAGGATCATCGACTCGGCGACCCGGTATCTTCGGACCTCTTCTTCCTCCTCGGACCTTCTTCGTCGGCAAACGAAGATCTGCCAACGTCGTGTCTCTTCGGGCATAACACTTCGTCAACGGATTTGACGAACGACGACCGCGACGCCCGACCTCCGCGACGCCGTCTTCCGCGGGACGTAGTCGATTCTTCGAATCTTAAACCCGAGGTAGGGGATGTTGTTTAATATTTAATTATCTCATTCTTGCTCGTGGTTCGTATGACTAACGTGAGGATGTTGTTTATTTAAAGTTGCGTTATTAATTTAACGTGAGGGGGCCGGACCGTACGAACACGGCCGAACCCCCTCCAACGTTTATGTTGATTTATCTTGCGGGTGGAAGCAAGTGGCGTGGTGCCGTCGCACCACGCGGATGAACGTGCAATTATCTTCGCGATGCCGTCGCACGCATCATGGAAGAAACAACAGAAACGCGACGCCGTCGCGCCGCGTTGAATGAATATCAAAGTACGGCGAAAGGGCGCGGTGCCGTCACACCGCGCCGGATGACGAACGCCGCGGCCGGTTCTGGGCCGCGGCGGAACGAGGAGACCGCGGCCGGTTCCGGGCCGCGGCGGAAGAAAAGACCGGCGGCCGGGCCGCCGGCGTCGGAAGCCGAAGAAGGGGACCGGAAATTCCGGTCCCGTTTGAGAAAACCGGCCGGCCAGCTGGCCGGCCGGATGTCTTTAAAACCGGGGAATTAAATTCCCCGGCCACCCCCATAAAACCCCCCTCTTAAAGAGGGGGGGTGGTTCTTGAAGGAGGGGGGCAGCCGGCCCCCCTGGTTCCCTTAAATAAACCGGCCCCCACGTGGGGGCGGTTTCAATCAAGGGCGCGGCTAATGCCGCGCCGTTTTTCCAGGAAGAGCGGGGGCTTAGCCCCCCACGTGCGCCGCGGCCCGCCGCCGCCACCGCGGCCCGCCGCCGCCGCCACCGCGGCCCGCCGCCGCCACCGCGGCCCGCCGCCGCCGCCACCGCGGCCCGCCGCCGCCGCCGTCGCGGCCCGCCGCCGCCACCGCGGTCCGCCGCCGCCGCCACCGCGGCCCGCCGCCGCCACCGCGGCCCGCCGCCGCCGCCGCCAAACCGCCGCGCTGCCGCGCCGCCGCCGCCCGCCGCCGCCGTCCGCCGCCGCCGGCCGCCGCGCCGCCCCAGGGGGGGGGGGGGTCGGGCCGGGTCGGCCCGGACCCGGACCCCCCCGTTTCAAACCAGTTATGGTTTTTGGCTCATATCTTGAGCCTCGGACCTCCGATCGACGAACCGTCAGCGGCAACGCGATCCTTGGATCGAGACAGTCGTTTCGGTATATCTCACTCAAGGTTTCGGATTACTTTGAGTTCGGCCGGGTTGGTTCGTTCACGAAACCAACCGGGCCTTCGGAGCGGAAACGCTCATATCTTGAGCTACGAACGTCCGATTGACGCACCGTCAGTCGCGTTGTGTTCCTTTTAGTGAGTCAGATCTTTTGGCATACTCCGCCCGAGGTTTGGACGCAGGTGGAGTACGGTCGGGTTGGTTTTGCCTTAAAAACCAACCGAGCCCCGGAGACGAAAATGCCAATAACTCACAGACCGGGCGTCCGATTGACGCGCCGTCTGTTTCGTTGACTTCCTCATGATGAGACGGAACTTTTGACATACTCCGCCCGAGTTTTGGATACAGTCGGAGTACGGCCGGGTTGGATTGTACCCGAAATCCAACCGGGCCCCTGGAACAGAAAAGCTGATATCTTTCAGACAGGACGACCGCTTGACGAGCCGTCACCAGCGTTGGTGGTTACGTTGAGTAACGGTCCCTTTGAGTTTACCCTATGGGAGTTCGGGGTACAGTTGAGATACGGCCGGGATTGGTTTCGCTCACGAAACCATCCGGGCCCCTGGGATGAAAAGGCTAATAACTCACAGACCGGGCGTCCGATCGACGCGCCGTCTGTTGCGTTGAGACCCCTGTGACGAGACGGTCCTTTGAGACACTTCTTTGCGGGACTTTGAGATACTTGGAGTATCGACCAGTAGCTCGTGGAGCGGACCCTCCCGGAGACGAGCGTGCAGAGTACGGAGACCGTGTAGCCGGCTGAGACCTGACGACTGCTTGACCGACTCGACATGGAGTGAGTCGACTAGCCCAGTGGACGGAGCGCCGGTATTTGGCTGCAGACCCACGGCGGACGGAGCGCCAGGTAGTTGGCAGCAAACCCGCGGTACTCGACAGGAGGAGTACCTCAGTAGGCTATTTGGGCGAGCGCCCGGTATTTGGCGACAGACCCTCAGCGGACGGAGCGCCAGGTAGTTGGCCGCAAACCCGCAGTACTCGATAGGAGGAGTACCTCAGCAGTCTTAGGTTAGTGAGCAGTACCTCGGAGACGTGACAGGACCACTGCACACTCCAGAGACGGAGCTCTTCAGCAGTTACGGTTTCGATAATGAAAATCCTGGTTTGAGCTGAGACTTTTGACCTTGTGTTTCCTCATGATTGAGATGGGTCACTTGCTAACTTTGGTATATGTATGGGCATATACCCGAGTAGTGGTTATCCGTCGTTTTCACAATCCTTGTGTTTCCTCATGATTGAGATGGGTTACTTGATAACTTAGGTATATGTATGGGCATATACCTAAGTAGAGTTTATCTGTTGAGATCTTCTTGTGTTTATCCTTGTTGGTTTTAGTGAGACCTTGAGGGTCTCGGGGTCCCTACTGAGTATCGTTATACTCACCCCTGCACGGGCTATGCCCGCACCTCGTTGTGTTGGTTGCAGACGACGGACAGTGCTGACAGAAGCCGAAGGTTCAAGGACTGGACGGTACCTGGAGGTGGACTATACGACGAGGCGGTACCCGGAGGTGGACACTGGGCGGGACATACTCGGAGCGGATGGCGGGACCCGAGGAGCAGAGGAGCTATCTGTACCCACCCTTCAGGTGGGATTTCCAGTGGACATCTCAGCGTAGCAGCTTTACTTTTCAGTCGTTGTTTTCCCTTTCGAGTTGTACTTTACAGTTGGGCTTGTATTTCCGGCCCCTTTTTACTTTTCAGCTCTTCTTTTTGTACTTAGTGTTTTACTTCCGCTTGTACTCTGTGGTGCTTGTTTTCTTTTATAAAGGCAATGCCTTCCCAGTTATCGGGATTTTACGCCTTTGGTGCTAGTCGCCAGCCCCTGGCCTATGGAAGGCGGGCCTGGGGTAGTCACGGCACGGGCCCCGAGGACGGGTCGTGACAATAAATATGAAAATGTTCATGTTATAATTTTAAAACAATCATTAACCATTATGAAAGTGTTTAACACACCCTCTACTAATGTAAAGTACAAGGTAAGCATTTATTTCACCATCTATTTTATATTTGGGATTGTTTATACCAAAGTATTTACTGGGACACCTTTAACATCCATGTACGTATCTCATAAAAAATGTTTTCCAAAATATTTTTACTACTATCCAAAAAATATTTAAACACATTTTCACATATGTTATAATTTTATAAAATTTTTTAAAAGGAATATTCTTTTTTTGTTTTCCTTGAGATGTATTTTTTGACATTTTGACAAAGTATGAGAATAATGGTATCTTTATAATATATGTTGTGAGCAAAATTTTTTTAGCATTCATGACACTTTATCATTTAAATGCTTCCATTACAATATTATATGGTTATTTTCTATGTAAATGTAAATGCAGATTTAAAATAAATGATATTCAAATTAATGAAGGTCTATTTTCTCAAGAAATTGGTAATAATTTTATTAGAGTATTTTCATCAATGTTAATATCCTTTTTCGAATGTAATGTTTAATTGAGGTTCATATCATAAAATATCATTTACTATATTCCATTGAATGGTTAATAATGTAGTTTGGCTATGGTTATGCTATTTTGATACCATTCATAGATTATGGTTTAAGTATTGACATTTCACATTATAGTTTTAATACGAATGTCTATGTTGGTTATGTTTTACCCCTTTCGTATGAGAAGAAAATTGGATCTTGTAAATTTTAGGTGAGGCCTTATATAGCTCCTCAAGATATTAGTCGGTCCCATGAGGCCACGAAGTTTGGTTTTTGGCTAATTTCATACACTGTTATGTATTGTGTATTAGCTGAAACCGTGAATGTATGTTTAAGGTGTCCTGCATTATGCATTCCCTCTTTATGAGATTAGTTATTGATATTAATATACAAGTGTATTTTTATATGGATATATTTTATTAATTCATTTGAGATTATTCTCAATGTTTTTTTAAAAGGATTTTGTTTGAAATTTATACTCTTCTCTAAATAGTTATGCTTATTTATGATATCTTCTCATATATCGTTAACCCTTACTGAGGTTTTGAGCTAACATCTTTATTATTTTAGTATTTTCATCGAATTCCATGAGATGAAATATGATTAATTTTCTGGGTTAATCATGGAGAATAATTGAATTCTCAAATGATTTTCTATGTTGTATTTTATGTTTTGAATTAAAATGTATTGTTCATGTATATAATCTATTTTCACAGTCAACTAAACAGATTACTCCTTTGGGATTTGATTATATATAATCATTCCAATGAATTAAAATAATGAACCTATCCTGTGTTTCCGGGGATGAGTTGTTACATCATGATCCTCCTCTTTTATGATATCATGTTATATCTTTTTCCCACATGTTATATTTCATTTTCATGTTTACACCCCTACTAGGCTTTTTTGATTACCGCTTTCTTTTATGTATTCTATATGTAATCCTATGAATATTTAAAAGCATAAAATGATTTTTGAGATCCTTAAAGATAATAAATAATGATTTCATGTTATAGTTTCTATTAATCTATTATAAACCCTATATTCTAAATACAGTAGACATCATGATCTTTGGGTTTTAACTAAGAGGTGTTTTTGTTTCAATTCATTTATCAACGTGTTTAAAATGGCTGGTTCACATCAATATCAATGAAAAACAATATTCATGAATAAAATGTTCACATCCATTACATTTAAAATCAATGAATATTTTTTGAGGGATATAATCTAGTGTTCAACTAAAAATGGTTTAGTAGTTACCTAAAAATATATAGGCTTCTATCACCTAAATTGACCCAACATTAGTAAATCGCATTATGGAACAATATATTGTTCAATATAGGCAGGGTTATTCACTATAACCTGTGTCAACATCCCCAATATGGTAATGATCTTCTCAGTTCCACGTGATACAGTATTGGATTTCTAATAGGGGAATTAATTATATTTATTATGGGTGTTGATGTTCTTTTTTCTAATAGGCTCAATCCCAAAATAAGGTCAAATGCTGAGTTAGATCATAATCATCTTTAATATTTCTATATAAGTTAAAAATCTATATATTTTAGAAGTTCTTCACTACTATAAGGGATAATCAAAAGTCTAATATTATCTATAATAATTTATAATATTGTACCCAATTGTTATTTTAAATATTATCTGATAAAAACCATAGAATCACCATCCACTTTATCACAAAGTCAGTGGTTACTTTAATAAATTTGAATCAGACACAATAAATCACATCACAAATGATAAAATAGTTTAATAGTCTTTATCAACTAGATAAATAATAATAACCACATTACATTTTAAATATAAAAATTTAATAAAGATATTCATTCATTATTTTTATCATTCAAAATATTATTCTAGATATTCTCGGGAAAGGGAAAAAAATAAATGGCAGGAAAAATGATCAGTAAGGGTAATGTATAATTGAATTTATGATGACTAAATTAGGAATATTTAAACTGGTAGAGTGGATGATGAATAAATATTTATTTAAATCATTAATTTTCAGTTCAATGAAAATCCTTGGAAAATATCAACATATAAAACACATGTATAAAAAATGAATTATTTATAAAAGAAATGAATAGATATGGAAATTCTGGATCAAGGCCTCTCAACCCTGAAATCATGAATCGTAACATAAAGGCTGCAAGAATCATACCATCAAGGAATCTCAACCGAGAAATTATCTTTTCATTAAGCACTCTAATAAAAAAAATATGATTATATTAAAAGGCATACGTCAAATACAATACTATTATAACATAATCTTATAGCCTCAACATATACATCATGTTGACCTCGTATGTATTGTGGGTCCTATTGATTCATTTTGAGAATATATAATGTTGATCCCCAACCATCACTCACACATCCTATGAATTCATTATATTTTGAATGATCATTAAAATTAATTCTAAAAATGTCTTATAATTCAGTAATTATATATACTGAACCAAGAATATGGAACATCAAAACATTATCATCATATAACACCCATATAAAGAATAAATATGGTATCATTGTATTATATCCCCCATAAAATAAATAGGTGTTTTCATAGTTCGAAATATATTTAAATTATTAATGAAACAATTCTTGAGAAAAAATAGCCTTTTCACTTGAAATCAGATATTAAAATAAAAAAAAAATTCAAAATTATTAATGAAAACAATTTTTCATAGAAAATAAAATAGTAATATTTTAAAACATGTTCCAAGCCATTGAATGGTCATGATGGTGGGAATTTTCATTTGTTTCTTGTATGGTAAAAGAAATATTCATTTAAATTTTTTTGAATGGTATCCAAAGTAACTCATTAGGATAATGATGCTAATATTCCTTTTAAACCCATTTGAATGAAATTCAATAATTGGTAAAAACTAATTTAAAAAATAATGTTAAAATATTAAAAATATTCGTGAATTAATTTTTATAAAAAAGTATGTTGATGAAAAATGATTCTCGATAGATGAGTGAAATGAAGTTAGTTTTCATTTAAAATATTCGTTCAATATATTGGGTATATAATGTCATTAAAATGAAAAAAAACATGTTGTCACTTCAAAGAACTAGTGAAAGAATAATATTTATGAGTTTCTTGAGAGATATATCATAACCATTCATCATCAGTGTCTCAATCATAAATAATACTATTAAATAGTATGACTATAAGATAAATAAAATACCACATTAGATACTATTGAATAAAAAACACATGAAATAGAGAAACATAATCATTTAAATACTTTTAATATCACATCATATCCACTTATATCATTTTAGATCATATTTATTAACAATTAATTTCTAAAATCATCATTTCTTGGGTATTAAATATTTCATTTTTCATGATAATATTGGTTCTTTAGTTTAAAACAATGTACTAGGTTACATTATTTTAGGGATTTTAGCCATGATATAAATATCATATATATTCATTATATATATTTAGACTCATTTATAAAGGATATTGGTAAAAACTGAAATACTATATTTTAGGGATGGTTTGTTGTACATAAACATGAACATTATTTTCATTTTTCATTAGACCTAATAGAAGAATGATAAATAATAATTAAGCATTAAAGAATCATTAATCTATCATGTATATTCATTAAATCTATCCTTAGTACAATCCATGTAATATAGAAATCAAAAAAGGAATCGCTTCGCTTCCTGGAGGTGGCACCATACATACACATATAAGCGAAATTATCATTCTCCAATCGATTTGAAAGCTAGTTAATAGATATAATATTATAATTAAATTCTTAAAATTATTTTATAAATATAATATATAAACATTAAACCCATTATAATAATAATCCATGAAAATTGGCGATGGAAAATTAATTTAATTTCTCTATGGAGGTGGTTGTCCACATGTATGCAGAATTGATAATTTAACTTTACATTGTATGGAAAAGTGGTTTGATAATGGTTCTTACATCATCATGATAATATTTAAAAATATTATTGATAATTACATAATTTTGATACGTTAAATAAAATAGATTTAATGGAGTTAAATGATAAAAAATATTGAATGAGGTCGGGTAGGATGACCATATCTTCTTAAATAGGACTCTTTTAGATCCCATATTAAAGAGTTTTGGAATTTTATTTTCACAATAAAAATATAGTAACTAATGAATAAACAATTTTATAAAAGAACATTTCAGGTTTCAGTTGAACTATATGGTTCAATTTGGTGTAAAGGAAATGAAGAAGGGGTTTCCTTTTATAGGTGAGGGGAAAGTATCACTGGGGATTATGAAGAAGATTAAAATATAAATAACTCGTTAAAAATATAATTTATCAAAATGTTGTAGTGATTTAGAAAATAGGATATGGTCAATATACAATCAAATAATGAAATTTTTCCATTTTTTCTATCATTTTAAACTTTGTCCTTTTGTTTTACATGTTCGTTAACCAAATTTAACCTTGAATGTGATAATTAATTCTAAAATATTAATGTGACCTATTATTGCATATAAGGTAATAATAGTCTCATAAATGGGAAGGGGATAAAATTTTAAATCAATTATCATCATTATTTTCCTATGTTAGTATTTTTATGATCCTTAAAATTTTAATATAATGTTATTTTAAAAAATTATCATTATTGTCATTTTTGATACTATTAATTTACTTTAACATTAAATCCATAAATATAGTTTTGGAAATAAAATATAAAACTTTTAATAATCCATATAATATTATATTTATATTAAATATTCAGGTTACAATTTAATTAATTCATAATGTATTATATTAAATTATTTTAATATCATTTACTTTATTTTTTTCTTGAAATTTAATAATGACTTTATGAGCATTAGATATGATTTTAACATATTTATTCATTCATTAAAAATTTTAATGTAACATTCATTATAAAAATATAATTATTATTTTTTTACTAAAAATTTAAAACTAAACTTATCTTCTTTTACAATTATGAAAAAAAATTAAATATATTAATGTCATGAGAATTCCATTATTGAATTTTATTTACATAATGTTATAAAAATATTATTATCATGATATAATGGTGGAAAATGCAATATATTCTGATTTTGGATGTACATGGTCAATTATTTTTTATAAAATATAATAAATCAATGTTTTAGATTGATTTAAAGACCTTAAATCATGGTTTTAATACTATTTTTCTCATTTTACCATTATGATGTGACAAAGAATTTTCACATTAATATTCCCAATGACTAAAAATATAATAATCTTATTTACCACATATTAACCTCCCATTTCCAAACATGGTATAAATTTTTAAATATTATTTCTATATAATTGGAAGGAAATTATTTTAATATAAATTCATTAACTATAAAGATAAATTATTAATCCAAAAATGTATTTCTATCCAAGAAATGAACTTATATATAAATCATGAATAGTACTCCTTAAAATGGAATGAATTTTATTATTATAAATCAAATGAATCAAACTAATTATTAAACCAAATACAACATATAATTTGAATTTGTAAATACATTATTTACGGGAAATAAATGATAATATTTGGAAAATCTATATATATATACACTATTAATTGATAAATCATTCATTTCCAAAAAATACACAAGATTCAACCAAGTTAATTTCAATAAATTGAATTTTTAATTATGTAATTTTATTATATAAATTAAATTTCAATACATTTTTTAAATTAATAATAACAATCACACAAAAAATTCAATAAAACCAATTTAAAAAAACATATTTTTGAAATATAATAATAATTTACTAAAAATTGAATATATATAATATATTTAAGAATAAATATTAATTATGTTAAAATTTTAAATATATATTCCATATTTTATTGATTAATATTCTTACCCATCATTTTAATTTTTTTATAAATATCATAGTTCATTTTATATTGGAGTTCAATTTCGAACATTATATAAATAACATAATATTTATTAAATGATAAATATTTTCTAAAATCAATTGGTGTTATATTTTATTTTGATGATATTTTTATATATTATTTTTTAGGCCTCCTATATATCATATAATAATTTCTATTTAGTTTTTTTTTGGTATGAACCAGATTATCATCTAATTATGTGTAAGACCATATAATTTATTACATATTCTTTATTGATAACATTACGATCAGTTTGAATGGAATGAATTTTTCACACAATATTGGTGTAAAAACCTGGATTATCCATATAAATTTACTTTTAATTATTTGGTATTGTTACGAGTCTGTGAAAATTGATGGAACATGATTCTGAGGCTCGGAGATCCTAGAACATAATTTTGAACTTTTTAAAGGTGCATTCAATAAACATGTAGGTGACAATTTCAATCTTTTGAACCAGCACTCTTATTAACAATCTGAGTGCACCTTTGAATCCAAAACGTTGGGATTTGCTTAAGGAAGATAAACATTGACTGATTAGGGATAGGAAAAATAGTTATTTTTTTGGGAATTTATATGAAAATATTAAAATAACTCAATGAGTTATATTATTTTATTGTTTGTAACTCTTGAGTGGAGGTGGAGGGACAATGAGGTTATGAGACTATTTAATTACTGATAATACTTGGTTGGGTAAACCCACCATTGGGATAATTAATAGGTTCATTAATTAAATTTATTAATGAACCTCTTTAATTGTATGGTGGGTTGATCTCCTCTTTTCTTCTATTTAAACAATTATTGGGAATGAGTTTTTGGAACTGAAGAGAGGTACCTTTGGCGATGTGTCGGTGATGTTTTCCACTAACATAGAATGGAGCTTCGACGACCGTTAGAGGATTCTATGATGGGCGCCAAAGGACGTGAACCATCTCCCTTGTCTGCAACACCCTCGAGCATTGACACTCGTTCCTCATCTGCAACGACTACTATGAAACTCGAGGTGGGGGTGGGGTTTCATTGTTTAACTAATATTTATTCATTGTTGAAATTATTAACTTGTTAATATGAAAATACGGAGGGTGAAATAAAAACGAACAAGTCTCGGACCCTCTGCTGATCTGTATATTTGTTGCATTCTTTGTGGGAAAAAAAGGTGTAGCCAAGGGCCACACAATATAATCACTGTCTCAGGATGATCGTAGGCGTAGAAGAGAATAAAATTGGACCGCTAGAGCTTCACCGGTAGTCCATGGATGCTTTGTCAGAGCAGAGGTACCATAAATTTAGGGAGGAGACATTCGACACCTACCGACCGTGAAGGGACGGTGGCGCCTGATTGCAGCATGGTGGACATGGGGCGGCTGTCCTCTTCCAGCCGCATTGGAGCCAAGTAGCAAGTTGTGACGGTGATCCCATCAAGAGGTTCGTGACTTCGAGTTGTGGTGGAGGGTGGTCCCATGGTGTACATGTTCCACAAGAGGCATGTCCATGTGGACTGCCTAGGTGGTGCGGCACCATCTGGTGTCGTTTCTTTGATGACCCGAACGACTCAGTTGTTTAGGATGGGAGAAAACCCTCGCTCCCGGCCAGCGGGCCGACCGGACCCTCAGCCCAGTTTTCCTAGCCCATAGCCATCAAGCCAAACCAGGCCAAACCAAACTGTGCCATGTCCATCCCCTTTGGGCTTGGACCAACAGGACGGATTGGGTCGGTCCAACCGGGTCGGTCCATAATCAGACCCACTAACAACACAATTACGCTTAAATTGGCATATCTCCAAAACCAGATATCAGTTTGAGGAATACAATAAGGTAAAATATACCACAAAAGGAATGATACAGTCAGATCTACAAAGTATATGTCTACCCACCATATAACAAGAATATCCAGATATACTCATGCACGATCGACTATCACAAATACCACCACTAAGATCCAGCTCGAGGATTCCACTAAGCATGTAACCGGGAGAACACACACCTAGGTCTGAAGAGTGAGATACGACGTACTCGTTCTGGGAGAACACACTCCACAAGTACTTTGTGAACATTATGCTCAGATGAGGATCACGACCAAGTCATGGGGTGTTTCCGACAACTCAGTCTGAGCTAATCCACTAAGCAGAGGATCGACGCCCGGGTAACGTTGGTCACATCGATACCAAGAACTCTACCTATGGTTCTAGAAATGAATAAAGGATCAGGATATTTTCTCACAGAGGGGATTCCAAAAACTCAATTAAAGAAGTCCTGTTGAAGGGATCATTCTCATGTATAAAGGAAATGATACTAGAACCATCAGAGAAAAGACCAAGGGTACGAACCCTAAGAAAACTAGTCCAAGTCACAGAAGGAAAGTGTCTCAATCCATGAAGAAACTGTTACATGGCGTGTATTATGGTTACACGTCGTGTTACTTGACCATGTGTACTTCCCATTTAAACATCCCATGTCATCTGTTCAAGCAGTGTGAAACTCAACTACACGGCGTGTAGAAAAAGTACACGCAGTGTTCCTTGTCTCCGGGTACTGCCCATGTAAACGGCTCGTGTCATACTACTTGTTGTATAGAAAGTATCTACACGGCGTGTAGAAGAATCAAACGCCATGTCCAAGCACATGGGGCTCGCTCCGTGTACACTGGCCATGTGCCCGTACACAGTCTCTACCTGTGTCGCCTTCCCGTGTACCAGTACACGGGGTATCTCGTGTATTTGGTTGGGTCTGGCCGGGGAGGGGTATACACTGCGTGTCATTGGCTGTGTACCCTTCATGTGTCCATGTACTCCTGATGTACACGCCAGGTAATCCTGCCGACGAACATTCACCGTGTAGCCCATACAACACGACATGTAGTCAGGAAATTTTCAGAAACACCGTCTTCCTCCTCGCGCTGCGGCCGATCCTCCGGATCTAAGATTTCTCATCCGTTCATCCTGATACTCAAGGTTTTGGTTCATTTCATCATGCGAACACTGTAATGGGTGTTTTAGGTCCATAAATCGGATCATAAAACCTCAAACGATCCATCTGAATAAAAACACCCGAAAACTCGTATCTCCCGATCCTCTCCGAATCGCCCGCTGAAATCGTTTTCTCTCCTCCGTGACATCGCTCCAGGGTTGGATCCGCAATCTCAGATTTTTGCGCCATCAAACGAATGCGCAATGATAAATTTCCTCAAATAATGTGTAGAATGCAATGAAGAATGCGAGGGAGGAAAAAAACAAGAATAAAACAAGAGGGACGAACCTCGATCATTGTTCGTGACGATTCAGGTTCGTCGCCCTTAGTTCAAAACCTCAACAAACAACAGATTATAAAATCTCGAGTAATTGATTTCCCGATAAAACCCAGACTCATGCCCGCCCACAAAATGATCGATCTGTAGGCTAATCAGGTTGCAGATTAGCATGCGGTCATCGTAGGACCCAAGAATGGGGAAATGAAAATCAAAAGAAAAACATCCTACCTGGATTTGCGACATTCGTTGGAGAAGATATGGTCTTCGCATCGTCGTCGCCGCGTTGGGAGGTTTTCTTCAGAGCCTCCGGAGCCGCCAAGGGTATCATGGTTATGAGGTTTGTAACCCTGGACCCCTTCACTAGCCTTTATTTAAAAAGGATAGGGATATCCACTATAACAGATTTAATAAAATATTTTAAATTAAATATTTTATTACGGTTACGTCCAAAAACAAGATTTCACCACCGACATGCGTCAGCCGATGTTAATCCTCGCCTATGGTAAAATCGATGTTCTGAACGCAACTGTGTCGTCGAATTTCTGATCCGAGCAATCATTCAGTAGTTATTCAACTTTTTTAGTAAATCCGCATGGGCATGTAATTTAATTATTAAATTAAATTCAAATATTTTTTCCGAGCTCACCGGGCCTTGGAACTGCATACCGTCTTAGATCCTGGTCTCAAAATTATCCCAAAATAATATTAAAATAATACATGGAAAAATACGGGACATTACATCACACCCACCTTAGTGCTTTTATGTCCCTGAGAAGCCAAAACAAGGGCTACTCAAAAAGATGTTTGTACTGCACGCGAATCTGAGCCTCCTGCTCCCACGTGCTCTCCAGGAGATTCCCGTGCTACAACCAGAAACACACTAAGGGAATAGCTCGTCCAAGAAGGATCTTATCCTGCCGATCCTCGATCTCCACTGGGTATATAGAAATGGTCACTCCATCATCGATGTCCAGCTCGCCCCAGTCGATGACGTGCGATAGATCGTGCATGTACCTCTGTAGCTGCGACACATGGAAGATGTTGTGTACCCAGTCCATCTGAGGAGGTAGAGCCATTTGGTATGCCACCTCTCCAACTCTACTTAGAATCTGAAAAGGGCCAACGAACTTCAGAGATAGCTTTCCGCCTCGGCAAAATCTCCACAATCCCTATCGAGGTGAGAACCAAAGGAACACATTGTCTCCCTCCTCGAACTCCAAGGGCCTCCCCCTCATGATGGCATATGACTTCTGCCAACTCTGTGTAGTCTTCATCTACTCCTGGATGACCTGAACCATATCTGTAGTAGCTCTCACCATCTCTGGTCCCATAAGTGCTGACTCTCCTGGATCAGTCCAGCGACGTGGTGACCTGCATGGTCGACCTTACAGAGCCCTGAATGGTGCCATCCCAATGGTGGAATGATAACAGTTGTTCTAATAAAATTCCACCAATGGTAGGTGATCCTCCCGGCTACGACCGAAGTCAATTATTCAAGCTCGTAGCATATCTTCCAGAACCTGGATGGTCTTCTCTGTCTAACCATCATTCTGGGGATGAAACGTTGTGCTCAAGCATAAATGAGCCCCAAAAGCTTGCTCCAATCCCTTCCACAACCGGGATGTGAAAATAGAAACACGATCTGAGACGAACGTGGATGGAACTCCATGAAGTCGAACTATCTCCTTCACGTAGAGGTGTCCCAAGCTCTCTACCGAACTCTACTCCCATATGGCCATGAATTTGGCCGACTTGGTGAGCCGGTCAACAATCACCCAGACGACATTGTGTCCCCAAGATGTACGTGGTAAATCTTTCATGAAGTCCATGGATATCTCGTCCCACTTCCACTCTAGCACCTCAAGGGTCTGAGTCAACCCTGCTGGCACCTGGTGATCAGCCTTTACTTGCTGATAATTAAGGCACCGAGAAACAAACTCTACCACACTCTTCTTCATTCATGGCCACCTGAACAGACATCGGAGGCCCTAATACATCTTTTCCACACCTGGATGCACCGCCAAAGGGGTTGTATGGAACTCCCTTTGAACCTCCTCTCGTAACATCATTGGTACTAATGTACACCCTCTGAAAAGAACAACGTGTTCCCCACCATCTGAATATCAATCAGCAGCATCACATGTTGATATCTGAGCACTTAGAGTTTCACAGATAGCATCCCCGAGCTGTGCTTCCCTGACTTTCTTGAAGAGTGTTGGGGTAACAACCATCGATTGAATGTAAGATCCCTCATATCCATCCACAAATGATAACTATAAGGAGGCCAAATTCCTCGTCGCCTCATCTAGAAACTACGAACTGGATTTCCTGATGAGAGCGTCTGCCACAATGCACCCCTTCCCAGGTGTGTAAAAGATATAAAATTCATAATCCTAGAATAAATATAGATATCATATTTTTCTCAAATTCACATCCTTCTGAGAGAATATATATCTGAGACTCTTGTGATCAGAGTAGACGGTAAACTGCTTGCCCATCAGGTAGTGCCGCCACATCTTTAACGCAAAGACTATCGCTTCCAACTCATGGTCGTGGGTCACATAGTTATGCACATGGGGCCTCAACTGGCATGAGCCATAGGCAATCACCGCTTGCATCTGCATCAGGACACAACCAAGCCCGGTTCCTGATGCGTCGCAGAACACTACATTTTCGACACCCTCCTCCGGTAATCTCAAGATCGGGGTGCTTGTCAAAATCTGTCTCAACCGTAGGAAAGCATGCTAGCATCTCTCAGTCCACACAAAAGGATGCCCCTTTCAGGTCAAAGCTATCATGGGTGCTGAAATCCTGGAGAAATCAAGAAGGAATCTCTGATATCAGCCTGCCAACCCATGGAAACTCCGCACCTCTGTCACGCTCCGGGGGTAGCTCCCATGCTAGAACTTCCTCCACTATGGCTGGGTCCACTGATACACAATCTACCGAGATAATGTGTCCCATAAAGTGGACCTCCTTTGTCAAGAACTAGAACTTCAAGAGTTTCCCATACAACTGGTGCTCTCGGAGTGTGTCCAGAACCATCCTTAGGTGTCCAGCATGCTCCACCTCAGACGTAGAATACAAAAGGATATGATTGATGAAGACCACTATGAACCGATCTAGATAGGGCTGAAAGATCCGGTTCATAAGTCCCATTAACACTACAGGGGCATTCGTCATGCCGAAGGGCATTACCAAGTACTCATAGTGATCATAGCGACATCTGAAAGCTGTATTCGGTATATCCTCATCCCGTACCCACAGCTGGTGATAGCCTGATTGTAGATCAACCTTCGAGAACCATCATGCCCCCCTCAACTGGTCGAAGAGGTCATCGATCCTCGTTAGTGGACACTGGTTCTTCACGGTTACCTTATTCAAGTGCCAATAATCCAAACATATCCTTAAGATCCCTTCTTCCTTCTTGGAAAACAGAACTGGGGCCGCCCAGGGTGGAACGCTTGGTCTCACAAATCCCTTCTTCTACAAGTCTTCCGGCTGTACCCTTAGCTCATGAAGCACTGCAGGAGACATCTAATATGCTGATGCTGATATCGGTGTCATCCCGGGTTGCAACTCAATGCAGAAATCTATCTCCAGATGGGGAGGTAGTTTAGGGACATCCTCTAGAAAGATGTCCTCATACTCAACCACTACTGCTGGAAACTGGAAACTCGTAATGTCTACTGCTGCAATGTCTAGGCTAGCCAATTGATGTGAAATCGGTTGTTCCCTCCTAGGCACAAGTCCATCCTGCACTGCCTGGGTCTCTATTTCACCGACAAAAGAGAACCTCGTTCCATCACTACGGACACACCGAACCCTCTGCCTAAAATAGTCGATATTGGAATGACTGTGGATAGCCAATCCATTCCAATAATGACCTCGTAAGGCCTAAACGCTACCACTAAGAGGTTCCAACCAAAACTCTCACCTCCAAGGGTCAGGTCACACTGTCTACGGAGGTGTTTGATCTCAGAATCTTCTCCAGTCGGTGTTTCTAAGAATAAGGGTCGAGTCAATGGCTCAACTGGAATATCAAGGTCTAGACCAAGATAAAAATCCAAAATGGAATTACTAACACCTGTGTCTATCAGTATGGAATCCAAAGTAGAAAAGACATAGATTGTACATATAATTATTACGGGAGTACCTGGGTCATAAGGCTCTACCACCTACAGATGTCCCTGCCTCTGTCCACCAGCTCCCTGACCCTGGGGTGGACCTCTTGGGGGTGGTGGTGGTGGTAAACTGTCAAAATTACAACCACCTTTAGCTGCTCTCCCAGCTCCTCTACTGTGTCCACCTCCCCGCAGATCTGTCTGTTCCACATATTGCCTCTGCCTCGGTGATCCATCCACTGCTCCCATGTCAGTAGTACAGCGGGATGGACAATCTTGAGCAATATGTCCCCTGCCATCACATGAGTAGCACAACATCTCTCGAGGATGGATGGATGCACCCTGCAAACCCCGTACTGAAGATCCCCTATCCTGGGATCTCCTCTGAAAACGTCTCCCACAACTGGGTCCCTAACGTTGGCTCCCTGCTACCGAGGTCTCTGCTCCAGCTCGCCCACTACTGACAACTTCCAGTTGTCTCTACTCTGCCAAGAAGCTCTCGACCAACAAAGCCCGCTCGAGCACTCCCGCATAAGTAGGAACTCTCATAGGTATGATGCTAGCTCAGATATCTCTATGCAAGCCTCGCTCAAAAGTCTGAGCTCTGATGTACTGATCTCTGACCATATCCATCGAGTACCACGAGAGGTTGGTATACCACGATGAGTAGTCAGCCACCATCATGGTCCCCTCCTAAAGCTGAAGAAGCTCCTGTATACGTACTTCTCTCAGGGTAACTGGTGAAAACTCCTCTCTGAAGAGATGCTCAAACTCTGACCATGAAAGAGTCACCTCTTCGTGAGTCTGGATAACCAAACTCCACCATCATCTTGTTGAGCCCTACAGAAGGCTCGCTTCCAGGATCACCAACATGTCGGCTTGTGTCCTAACCAAACGGAAGACTCTGGACACTGCCTCAAGCCAGTCCTCTACTGCTTGAGGGTCAGGATCGCCTCGAAACCCGAGGGGTCTATGTCTTTGAAACACGTGGAGTGAACTCATCCTGCGCTCCTCCACTAGTACAGCATTCACTAAACACTGCTCCACAGGTGGTAGGATAACTAGTACACCACATGATGCTAAAACTGGGGGATCTGGTCCCTGTATCGAAGCTTCATCACTGAGGGGGGTCATCCTTGTGATCGAGCAGTTGGATCCTAGTGGGTGCACGTTGCGGAGGAATCCTGTAAAGAAACAAGATGTATCTCAGTCAGTGATTATATCTGGAGAGCTGACTTAAGAAGGAAATGGAAACCACAACCCATTCCTATATTATGCATCTACAATTATTTTACCCTGCAACTAGTGTTCTCATGTGCCGAGTTGAAAAAGCAAGTTATTAGATTCATGGTGCATGGATATGTCGGCCGCCCGCACCAACACTTGGGTCCCTAAAGTGAAAGATGAACTCGAAACACTTAAAATTATTGCACCAAACCAACTCATAGACTCTCGGTCTTGAGGTAGAACTGACCACCTCTGATACCACTCTGTCATGACCCGTCCCAGTGGGGCCCTAGCCGCAACTCCCCAAGACCACCTCTAATAGGCCAGGGGCTGGTGACAAGCACCGATTAGGCATGCTACTAACATGGTAGGCATTGCCTATAAACTTGTACACACGCACACACATCTCCAAGCCGACAAAGATGAAAAGTAAAAACTGCTAAAAGAAAAAGATGCATGAATACACTAAAACCCAACTAACAGAGTACGACATGAAAGTATGGTAAATAAAGTAAAACCCTGGTCTAAAAGTACAAGACCATCAAAATAAAGTCTATAACAAAGTCCAAACTATAAGTAAAGGTACTGGGAATGCAATCTATATCTGTAGGAACACACCGCAGCTCGCCCGATCTCAATGAGCATCGTCTGGTCCTGGTCAACCTAGAATCATGTCAAAGGCTCGCTTGTCTACAAAAGACACGACACGTGTGGGCAAAGCCCTTGCAGGGGTGAGTATAACAATACCCAGTAGGACACCCCGAAACCACAAAGGAAAATAAAACGAGGGAAAATATACCACAAAGGAAATATAAATTCACCTATACATAGTATATGTCTACCCATTATATAAGAAGAATATCCAGATATACTCATTCACGATCGACTATCGCAAATACAACCACTAAGATCCAGCTCGAGGAATCCACTAAGCACGTAACCAGGAAAACACAGTCCTAGGACTGAAGAGTGAGATACAAAGTACTCGTTCCTGGAGAACACACTCTATAATTTACATTGTGAACATGATGCTCATATGTGGATCACATCCAAGTCATGGGGTGATTCTGACAACTCAATCGGAGCTAATCTACTAAGTAGAGCATCGACGCCCGGGTAATGTTGGTCACGTCGATACCAAGAACTATTCCTACAGTTCCAGGAATGAATAGATGAGATGGGTCTAGTCTTAGAGAGGGGATTCCAAAAACTCTATTTAGGAAGTCCTACTGAAGGGATCATGCTCCTGTATAAAGTAAATGATACCAGAACCTTCAGGGAAAAGACCAAGTGTAAGAACCCTAAGAAAACTAGTCCAAGTCACATAAGACAAGTGGATCAAGAAATGAATAAATTGTTACACGGCATTTATTATGGTTACACTCTGTGTTCTGTGACCCTGGGTACTTCCCCTGTAAACAGCTCGTGTCATCCATTCAAGCTGTGTAAAAGTCAACTACACGGTGTGTAGAAAAATTACACGCCGTGTTCCTTGACTCCGGGTACTGCCCGTGTAAACGGATCGTTTCATTCATCTTGTTGGATAGAAAGTAACTACACGGTGTTTAGAAGCATTACACACCGTGTTAGAGTACCTGGGGCTCACTCCGTGTACGCTGTCCATATGCCCATACATGGTTTCTACCCGTGTTGCCTGCCCGTGTGCCAGTACACGGGGTATCACGTGTTATGGATGGGTCTGGACTGGGAGGGGAATACATGGCATGTCATTGGTCGTGTACCCTTCCCGTGTCCGTGTTCTCCCAGAGTACACACCAGGTAATCATGCCGACGAACACACGCCATGTAGCCCATACTACACGCTGTGTAGTTAGGAAATTCCCAGAAACGCCGTCTTCCTCCTCGCGCTGCGGCCGGTCCTCCGAATCCAAGATTTCTCTTCCGATCATCCCGATACTCCAGGGGTTGGTTCGTTTCATCATGAGAACACCGTAATGAGTGTTTTCGGTCCTTAAATCAGATCATAAAACCTTGAACGATCCATCCGAATAAAAATTCCAGAAAACACTTATCTCCCGATCTGCTCCGAATCGCCATCTGAAACCGTCGTCCCACCTCCGTGACATCGCTTCGGGGTTGGATCCACAATATCAGATCATTGCGCCAACAAACGAATGTGCAACAATCAATTTCCTCCAAGAACGCGTAGAATGCAACGAATAACGTGAGGGGGAAAAATACAAGACTCAAACCATAGGGATGAACCTCTATTGTTGTTTGTGAAGATCCGGGTTCATCGCCGTTAGTTCAAAACCTCAACAAACAATAGATTATAAAATCTCGAGTAATTGATTTCTCGATAAAACCCCAAATCACTCCCCCCCCTTTAAAAGGATCGATCTTCGGGCTAATCAGTTTGCTGATTAGCCCGCATTCTTCATAGGAACCAAGAACGTTGAAAGGAAAATCAAAATCATAACATCCTACCTAGATTCACGGCGTTCGTTGGTGAAGATCTGGTCATCGTGTCATCGTCGCCGTGATGGGAGGTTTTCTACAGAGCCTCCAGAGTTTCCAAGGGTTTCAGGGTTATGAGGTTTGTAACCCTGGATCCCTGCGCTAGCCATTATTTAAAAAGAATAAGAAAATTCGTTGCAACAGATTTAATAATATATTTTAAATTAAATATTTTATTACGGTTACGTCCAAAAACCATATTTCACCACGGACCTACGTCGGCTGATGTTTGGCCTCACCTAAGGTAAAATCGTTGTTACGAATGCAATGATGCCCTCAGATTTCTGATCCGAGCACCCGTTCAGGAGTTATTCCACTTTTTCAGGAAAACCGCACGCACTCGTAATTTAATTATTAAATTAAATTCAAACATTTTTTCTGGGCTCACCGGCCCTCGGAACTGCACGGCGTCTCAGAGCCTGGTCTCGAAATTATTCCCATATAATATTAAAATAATACATGGAAATATCTGGGACATTACACGGAGCTTTCGAGGTAGAGGAGGTCATCTGAGGAATAATGTCTATTTCTTTTGCAAAAGATAGGGTCACATGGATAGAGACTATCTGACTCCCTACGTCTATGATTAAGATATGGTTGAGGGACCATCAAGACTACGATAGAGGTTCGAGTGAGTAGGTATATAGGGTGGTGGGCGTGGTAGTGTGGCAGGTCGTGCTGTAGGTGGTGGATGATATATTCATGTTCTACTACCACAACCTCTAGGAGGTCCACCCTGACCTCATGGAGCTAGTGGATATAGACAAACTCAACTCTAAGTAGCTGAGGAATACGATCATAGTGCTCCCGATATAATTCAAGGTATGATCTGTGTCTATTCCACCCTAGCTAAATTACTTATAGAAATAGGTGTCAGATGGTCCTTTATTGTTGTGGTTGTTGTTCAGAGCACAGAGATTATGATAAAGTCGTTAGCACGATCCTTACGATTAGATACTTCTATGGGAGAGGATTTGACAATTACTCATTGGTGCAGGTAGTGTGAGATCACTCTATGTGGTAGGATATTTTTTTGGTATCTCCTAGTACTAGCGTCGAGGCCTTATGATGTCATCATGAGTATAGATTGGCTATCCACAGTCCATGCTCAGATCGACTATTTTACATGCATATTGCAGTGTGTCTGCGAAGATGGGAATAGGTTTTCTTCCACTGGTGAGAAGGAAACCTTTGCAGTACATGATAATCTTTCTTAAAGGATGGTGTACCCGATCAATTGTTAGTTTTCTAGAATCACCATTGGTGTTGTGGATGAGAGGAGTCCAAGCTATCCTATTTTGGTGGACCAGTATGATGATGTATTTGCAGATGATGTTCCAAGAATACCACCACTTATAGAGGTAGGCATTTACATCAGCCTTTACCCTAGGAAGACAACGATATCTACACAAACATATCGAATGGATCCTGTGGAATTTCATGAGTTGAGGGTACAATTGGAAGACTTACAGAAGAAGTGGTTCATAAGGCCCAATGCTTCTCTATGGGTAGCCTCAATTTTGTTCTACGAGAAGGAAGATGGGATTCTGAGGCTTTGTGTGGACTATCAGCGCATGAATCATGTGACCGTGAAGAATGTGTATCCTATGTCGGGGAATGATGATATCTTCAACCAGATAAAGGAATCAAAGTTGTTTTTGAAGATAGACCTCAGATCAGGCTATCACCAGCTCAGGGTATGGGATGGGGACATACCGAAGACAGCCTTCAGATGCCGGTATATCCATTATGAGTAATTGGTAAGGCCTTTCCGTATGACCAATGCTCTGGAAGAGCTCATGGGAATCATGGATAAGATCTTTCAGCCTTTCCTAAATCGCTTCATGGTGGATTTCATTGACGACAAATTCATGTACTCAGAAATAGAGGAGGAGCACGACACACAACTATATATAGTTTTGGATAAACACTAAGAGAACCAGCTTTATAGAATTCTCTCAAAGTTAAAGTTCCGGATAAGGACATATAGTTATCTGGAGTGTCCATTGCCTTGAATATGTGGTGACACTACTTGATGGGTGAACGGTTTACTATCCACTCTGATCATAAGAGTCTCATGTATATCTTCCCACAGAACGACCTGAACCTGGGAAAGTGTCTATGGCTAAACATTATACAAGATGATGACTTTGAGATAGTATACACTCTTAGGAAAGAGAATGTGGTAGAAGATACACTCAACATGAGTTCTGTTCTAAAATTGGTGAGTGAGGCAATAGGGCAGCTAGCTGTGTTGTAGATATCCTTCGTAAATTGTGATGGAGCAACATACCTCTAGTCTATGATAGTCACTCCCCCACTCCTTCTATGAGATCTAGAGGCACCTCTTGGGGACATGGATTACAAGGCCCTACGTGCTCAGGTATCCTTAAGATGGCCTCCTAAAAGATTTTCTGAAGGTGGGGAGCACATCGCCCTTTTCGAAGGACGCACCATGGTTCTAGTGATTCTATTGGAGTAGTTTATTAAGGAGTTCCACACATCCCATTTGGAATTACATCTGGGTGTGGTGAAGATGTACCAGTATCTCCAGTGTCAGTACTGGTGGCCATAGATGATGAAAGTAGTGGCAGAGTCTATTTCACGATGCCTAACTTTTCTAAAAGTGAAAGTCGACCATCATGTTTTAACAATCTTATCATAGAAACATGAGGTTCCAAAATGGAAGTGGGATGGAATCTCCAGGGAATTCGTGTAAGGGTTACCATGTACATCCATGGGACACTATTCAATATGGGTGATCGTTGGCTGACTCACCATTTTGGTCCACTTCCTACCCATCTGAGAGAATGGATCCGTAGAGGGATTGGGACATCTCTATACACAGAAAATTGTATGGATTCATGGGGTTCCATTGATGATCATTTTAAATAATGATTCTTGTTTTACATCGTGGTTGTTGATGAGATTACAAGATGAGTTCAGGATATTGTGACGATTGAGCACCGCCTTTCATTCTCAATCATATGGTAAGAAGGAGAGGACAATATAGACGCTTGAGGACTTTCTTCGTGCGTGTGTCTTTAATTTTGGTCACAGTTGGGAGGACCACCTGTCCCTGTTGGAGTTTGCATACAATAATAGTTATCACTCCACCATCGTCATGGAACCGTTTGAGGCCATGTACGGACAACTATGCAGATGACCACTTTGCTAGAAAGACCTATGGGAGTCAGCACTTATGGGTCCAGAGTTGGTACGGGCTACCACTGAGAAGGTACAGATCATTGCGGAGCAGATGAAGACTACCCAGAACCAGCATAATTTTTATGCCTACAGGAGACTGAGAACTATGGAGTTCGAGGAATAAGATCATGTCTTCCTTTAGATCTCACCCTACCGAGGATTGTAGATATTTGGATAGGGCAGAATGATATCTATAATGTTCATCAGACATTTCTAGATCCTCAGAAGAGTAGGTGAGGTGATGTAATGTCTAGCTCTTCCCCCACATATGCACTAGGTGAATTTTTTTTCTATGTGTTGCTGTTGAGATGATATGTGCATGATCCATCACACGTTATCGACTAGGGAGAGCATCACATCATCGGTGGGGTGACGTTTACGGAGTTCTCAGTGGAGATAGTGGAATGAAAAAAATGTGTCCTTCATGGGCAGTTCATACCTCTAGTGCAACTTCGGTTGCAACATGGGATCCTCCAGAAGAGCACATGGGAGTGAGAGGCATAAATACGTTCTCAATACCCTCAGTTGTATGCCTACTTTTTTTTTTAAGGATTTTAGGGAAGAAAGGACCTATTTGTTAGGAAAATGTAATGATTATGTTTTTCAATATAATTGTTTATATATTATTTGGGATTGTTGCATGTCTGCGAAAATTGAGGACACGTGATTCTGAGGCCCCGAGATCCTGGAATTGAATTTTAAACTATATTTATGGTTTTTTACTAAATTCGTTGGTAGTGCTATCAATATTTCAAATTGATGCATGAATTAAAAATATGGGGGCACTGTTGAATCCGAAGTGATGATATTTGCTTAAGGTAAGATTAAATTTGACCGACAAGTGTCGGATGAAAAAGATAATTTTGATGGGAATTTACTAAAAAAATAATAAAAAAATAACTCAAAGAGTTATTTTATTTCATTCTTTGTAACTATTAAGTAGAGGTGGGGGGACCATTGAGTTTTTAGACCATTTAATGTGATGTCACACTAGGTTGTGTAACCGCACTATTGGGAGAAATAATTGGTTCATTAATTTATTTTTTTAAGGAGCTTAATTAATTGTTCTATTGGTTGATCTTTTTTTCTTCTTTTTAATCAAATCCATGGTCTTGGTTTTTGGAACTAAATAGAAGAACCTAAGACGACGTGGCGACGATGTATTACTCCCACATAGAATTATTGTTTGACGACTGTTGGAGGATTTGACGATGATGCCCAAAGGACATGAACCATATCCTCTATTAGCAACACCCTCGAACATGGAAACTCCATCCTCATACACAGCGACATCCAATGAAATATAGGTAGTGGGGTTTCATTGTTTAACGATGATTATTTCATTCTTGAAATGCTTCACTTGTTATTATGCTAACCTGGAGGGTGTGGGCCAAAAAAAACAAATCTTGGACCCTCCACCGATCACAATATTGGTTGTGTTCTTCGTGGTCAACAAGAAGATTTGGAGCCAAGGTAGAACCAAGGGCCTCATAGTATAGGCATATTCCCGGGAATCCCATAGGCAGAAATGGGAATAAAATAAGACCACTAGAGCTTCACCGGTGGCCCACAGAAGCTCCACTAGCGTGGCGGTGCCGATGACTGATGGAAGCGGCGGCCTGTAACCGCTGGCCATGAAGGGATGATGGTTCCCAAAGGAACAATGAAGGAAAACGGGTGGTCGGCCTTGTTCTGATGCATTGGAGTAGGGCAGCACATTGTGGCGGCACACCATGGAGGAGTGTCGCAGCTTCAAGCCACGACAGAGGGAGGACCCTCGGTTAGAGGTTTCCATATAAGGTCGGTCTACATGGACTGACCAGGATGTGGGGTTCCATATGACACCACAAAATTGAAAACCCAAATAGCTTGGCCTTTTGAGAGGGGAGCAGACCCCCGTGTCGGGCCAGCGAGCTGGGTAGTTCTATGGCCCGGTGGGCCACACCCCGCTAGTTGGGATGGGTGGTACCTACGTCCTGCGGGCCGAGCCCGCAACAAAGCAGGGTAGACCAGGACTAGCTGAACCGGGCTGAGTCCAGCGGACCAAGTCGGGTCGGTCCGACCGGGTCGGCCTAGACCCAGACCCACTAACGACCCAGTTACGCTTAAATGGGCATATCTTCTAAACTGGATGTCTATTTGAAAAACCGTATGTGGCTGCAGAACCCTTAGGATGAGGCAGTACTATTTAGATACTCTACTTGAGTTTTGATGAATGTTGGAGTACATTTAGGATTGATCAAACTTGAATCCAATCGGGCTCTCAGTACTGAAATGCCTATAAATTTTAGACTAGGCGTCCGGTTGATGCATTGTATATTGTGTTGGAACCCATATTACATGGAGGATCATTGGGTTACCTATCCCTAGGAAATCATGCTAGTTGAAATACAAATGATGTCTTTATGAGTGAATCCTATCAGAAGCAAGTGTGATTTATACTGGAATTCAGTGGCTGGCTATGACGTGAATATAGAATAGCGATCCTATGTGGGTCAGTACCTAGTGATCCTATATGGGTAAACACCTAGTGATCTTATGTGGGTTAGCACCTTGCCATCCTATGTTGTTCTGCACCATTTTATGCTCTGAGGTTAGCACCTAGCGATCATATGTGGGTCACCACCTAGTGATCCTCTGTTGGTCAGCATCTACTGATCCTATGTGGGTCAGAGCCAAGTGATCCTATGTGGGTTAGCACCAAGCGATCCTCTATGTGCCAGCACCTCTAGAGACCTTGTACGGTCTTCCATAAATGTCCTTTGACTGAATAAAATGATTTAGTTTTTAAAAAAACATTATTTATTCATGTTCTTCATGTTATATACATAGTGTGAGTTGTATTTTTATTTGTTCTTTTTCATTGAGATCATTATTTGTGGCCCTTCATTTGTGAAATTCTATGAGACCATCGGGGGTCTTGGGGTCTCTACTCAGTATTGTTATACTAGCCCCAGCATAGGTTTTACCTGTAGATTATTGTGTATTGTCTAGATGACGAACAACTAGACTAATTCTTGAAGTGTCAGGGATTAATGGTGCTCATAAGTGATTGACAGATGGTGTACGGAGGTGACCGGTTGACATGGAGATCAGTAGTGACGAGATGTCCTACCCTTCAGGTAGAAATATTACCAGATGAATGAAGGTGTTTTTTTCCATTATTATTGTAATTCCATTTCAATTGGGCTTATATTCTGGCTCTTATACTATCAGTACTCACTTTTACACTCAGTGGTGGTTTTTATTTGATGGTGTACCTTTCTTCTTCTATTGTGTTTACTAATGCACGGTGTGACCTATCTATGTGTGTACATGTTTTTGAGGGAATTCCTTCCCATTTTAGGGATATTCCTTTCTGGTGCTAGTTTCTAACCCCTGGCCTATGGAAGGTGGGTTTGGATTAGTCACAAAACATGCCCTAGGGGACGAGTCGTGACAATTGTTTAAAATGGATAATGATTTTTCTGAAATGTTTTTACAATTAAACATGAAAAAAACCTCATTATAATAATATAATAAAAATATGTTCTAAGAAACATAAATTATAAAATTATACATTGATTGAAAATAAATGATCATGTAATAGAAGAGTTATTTTATATGGTCCCCAATATAAATAATAACAATTCATATATGTTTTTATAAATGAAAAATATTAAAAAATTTATAGAAATTTTTAGAAATAAAAAGGGAGTTTGATATATTATTTTTTAATATATATCTTTAGATGTATAAAAAATAGAAAGGGTTAATGTGGTTGTTATATAATCTTTGGGTATATATAGTCATATGATATAAACATAACATATATTCACGTTAAAGTTGTTATAATTAGTATAATATCATAATATATATTTTTATTATTTATTATAAGTATTATATTTTTCATGTGAAACAAAATAATTATCATCCAAAAAGAATGATTGAAAAAATGAATAATTTTGTAAAAAAATCAAGGAGAAGAACAACATAAATTTTTATTGTCTGGGTAATTAAAATAATTTTTTTTAAATTTTTATTTTTAAAATTTTTTGTGAATGCAATAAAAACATAAATTTTAATTTATTAATTTATAATGTTATAATTTGATGATGATGAACAGGATTTGATGGATTGTTTTTTATATAACATGTGGAGGAAATCCAATCACATGGGGGAATAGAACATTGAAACAAAAAATTAGAATACATGTGTATGAAACTATCATTAAACATTATATATTAAATTAATTAAAACTATAACTCAATTTTTTTAAATTCCTAAAAATCATTTAGGATTCTTGTTTTAGAAAGTTATGTCATAACTATTAGATTCCAATCCCATAAAATTAAAATTAAAAACTTCAAAAAGATATTCATTTTCCTACCAAATAAATAATTTATGATGAATCATATTTTATTTTCATGAAATATATTCACAAGTTTATCAGTATATAATGTGTGTCCTTAATGATCCTTAAATATCGTTGAAATTTTTTTAAAAAATGGGATGATCATAAAATCATAGTAATTGACAGAAAAGGAATGAAACAAAAAATTAGTCCATGATTACATATAATAATTTACTATTTTTAAAATAGTCATTGAGATCAAAAGACACATTTTCTTTCCCAAGAAATTAAATTATATCCCCAAAGAATTTTGTAAAATATATTATAATTAAAATGATAATGGTTTCTTAGAAATCATGAAAAACTCATAATGAATTTTTCTCAAAGATATACAGTTCAACCACACTATATAGAATTTAAATTTCATTACCTTGTGAATTATTATATTTCCATAAAAACACATGTAAATAATTGATCAATCTTGTAGGTAACATGCTGCATTATATTCATATCATTATAAATTACACATGAAATAACCAACATGGTTGTACATGGAGTAACCATGATTGTTAGACTTGACATGACCATCACATTTATACCTGTAATAACTGTCATGGTATATTCCCATAATACATTAGGAGAAACCTATCTGGTCAACTCCATCCAAATTTTTTTATTAAAAATTGCAATATATTCCCAAATTCTCATAGGATAAACCTAAACAATAAACTCTTCCCCTTAACGCAATGTGTTTATAACCGACTTATCCACCATTTTTGTACCAGAACAACCAATTCTCAAAAAACATTCCCATTATATATAACCGAAATAAATTACCTACAGATATCTATTCATCATTAAACGTAATTGAAATATATTTTTTGTATTTAGTACATAAAAATACCAATAAAGGTTAATAAAACATTTCCCAAGGAAAATAAATTTTTCATTTGAAATAACTTCTTTAAGAAAAACTTGTTCACATATAAAGAAAAACATATTACTTGAAATTAATCATGAACAATTTTAAATTCATCTTTAAATAAAAAAATTATTTATGATGGTTTGAGAATCCATTCATTCCATTTAAGTTAAATAAACATTATTTCCATATTATTGTTAGAAAATTGACAAAGTACTTCGTTTGGAAAATGAAGAAAAGTATTCCTTTCAAAAAAATTTACAACATGTCATGTATGGGTGAAAATGAATTTAATAAATAGTATAATAATAGTAAAATCCTTATTTAAATAATTTTTATAAAAAACACATGTATATCAAAGATAAATTGAGTTTTAAGGGACTCATTAATTAAGATTTTAAATATAATGTCAGTCATCATCAGTCTGAGTCATCTTGTACATTATTTATGTTGGAGAATAATAAACAAAGGATAATATATACCTCATTAAAAAAAATTATTACTTTTATTTTATATATTACCATTATATATTTCATTTATTAATCAATTAAATCCAAATCGGATGTTTTGATGATATTATTTCATAAGTTCAAAATGAATTTGGTATGATGATTATGGTTATATTGGTCATTACTCAGTCATATAAAAAATATAATTTATCAAATAATTATCATTTTTATACATAAATTAATATTTTTAAGTCAACGATTAAATATGTTTATGGAGAAGGAATTGACTTACAATCATGGAGATGAAAGGTCCAATGTGTTCTGGAGTAACATTTCAATTTTTCAATGATCATTATGGAAAGAAGGTATATGTTATTTTATCATTATATTGTGATAATTTTAAAATAAATTTCATATTATTTATTTCAATTTAGTTATACATGTCATCCATGTGATATAGTGATGGAAAATAATCACATCACTTTATAGAGGTTGTAGTCCACACATATATATGAATTAAAATATCATTTTGAGTGAATGGATAGGTAAGATAGTAAATCCTATATTATAATTTATTAATGATAAATATGTCATGAATATAAAATATAAACATTTAATTTATCATTATAATTGATCTTGGATATATGTTTATGGAGAAATGTTTTATATTAGTTCACGAGGAAGTAGTACGTCGTACACATGTAAGATGATTTTATTTTCAATTTGATGGAACGGGAGGTAAATATATGTCTTTAACATTTAAATAAAAAACCTTATTATATGGAATATATGTTCGTTAATATGTAATAATTGTTAAGGATTATTTTAAGAACAAGGAATTGGTGAAAATAATTAAATATGTGATGAAAACTATTCATCTTCTTTGGAAAGTCTATACTGATTAAATCCCTAAGTCTTCCAAGGATGTTATTCTTCCTAAAAATATATATATTGAATGAAGGAAGGAATCATGGAAGATATTTGTATATTTATTAGATTTATGAAAATGTTCTTGAATAGTGACGTAATGAAAAGGAGATGACCCCTTTTATATGTGAGGGGTTGGGCGATCATGGATTTTCAAAAATATGAAATGGATATAAATTATTTTTAAATTAAAAATGTCTATAAACATATATTAAAAAATATATGATTATTGTAGATCTAAATAATATCATCCAATAAAATTTATTAATGTTCAGACTACGGTCTTTCATTAATATTTTGGTTTTATCCCGTTTCTATCCCCAAACATACCATGATAAAACAATTTTACTTTTTGAGGGTCAATATAGTTACTGTAAATTAAAAAACCCATAATTGGACCATGTCAGATATTATAAACCACATCTTATTTAATATCAGTATTATAATAGTTTTAATAATTTTATATCACATAATAAATATTTATTATTATATTATATCATTAGTGACTATTTTTAGAAATATAGATTACTTTGACCTTAATTACTTTAATAAGGAAAGTAAATATCATAAAAAATATTTTATTTTATCCTTACATTATCATTTAATCTATAAAATTTAATATATCACATTATTTGTCCCAAATTAAATTTATTTTAATAATTTTTATTTTATATATATTTTGTTCAATTAATTAAATAATTTATACTTTACTGTAGTGTATGACTTTAAAGAACATGTTTCTTACCTAAAATATAAAAATAAATAAAAATTATGATGATCGATCATGTACCTTTTAAAATAATATATACAATAATTCTTATCATCTTGACAAAAACATTTTTGACATTTTATAATTATAAAATAAAAGATTGTGACATTTTTTAGTTTTCCTTAATTTAAATATTATATAAGTTATAATCAAATCCAAATGAAATAAAAATTTATACAACCAAATCCTGTATGAGTATAGTTGAAATGGGATCATAAAAATAAAATTATGCAATGATTTAGGATCATTTTATTTTCCTTATCATTTTATTTTTATCATTAATTACCCAATTTATCATTTAATGTGGTAAAAAAATAATTGACATTACTATTGGCATTGACCAATAATACAAGATAAATAATATTAATATTTGAACCCACTTGTTAATAATAATAAATCCATTTATCAATATTCAGAACACATATATTTATTAATATAATTTAATATCAAATTTTAAAAAGGAAATGAAAAATGGGTTTTCCAAAAATTGATTTTTCTTAATATAATTTTTTTTATTAAATTAGAGTATAAAAACCAATCTAAAACCCCTGATTAGAATATTTTGAAATAATGTAAAATAAATAAATTTTAATAGTAATATAAAATTTTATTTAATTTATAAATACATTAAATAAAAATACATTTTTCAATAAAAATTATATTTTTTCAATATTCACTGAAAAATCAATCCTTTCAGAAAATACCATAATTTTTCCAAATATAATTTTATATTATAATTTAAAAATTTATTTTATTCATTAAATTGAAATTATAGAAATTATAAAAATTAATTATAATATTCACTCTTAAAAATAAAGAAACAAATTTTTTGAAGAATAAAAGGACTTTACTAAAAATTGAGTACTTATTTCCACAGACATGATTAATAAAATATAAAAGAGTATGAAAATTATATATTTCATATTATACTTAATAATTTGAGATTTAAATAATAATATTCCCTCGATCCTATAAAATTGGTTTTACATATATTGTATTCTATCAAAATGTGGACTTTTCTTTTGAAATCTCATAATATTACATCGGCCCACTTTATGAAACTGAATCCTCAAAATTTGAACATAGGATCTAAAATTATGGGTTTTACCATTAAATCTATATTTATTGATATCCCACATCATAAAAAGGGTCAATAAAAGTTCCCCTTGAAAAAAATGAATGGAATGTATGAAGGTCATCAGGAAAAACAGAAGGTATGTTTTAAAGTATGTGAACATAATAAGAATGGGAAAAAAGGATATGAAATAAATAACTAACTCCCAAGTAATGATATAGATTTATTTATAACATGGAAATGTGAAATTTAACAAAAAAAAAATCTATAAATCATTAATGGGATAAAAGGAAACTGATTTCTCAGTTAGAAAAGTAAATGGATAATTTTTTTTCTAAATCGTTTTCCAAGAGTTATGGAATTCCATTATCACCTATGATAAGAGCATAAAAAAATAAACTTAATTTTCATGTATAATTTTAGCTTTCAATAAATTCCCAATATAATCTCATATTTTTTTCCAATTGATGAGTACTTATGATTATTTTTTTCATTCATGATGCACTATTATAAAAATAAATTTGAAATGATAATCCAAAAATTTCTATCATTTTATTCTTATTATCATTATAAATTTAACCAAATAAAAAATGGTGAGGCTGATATAAGATAACTCCCAAAATTAATAAACCATCATATAATAGAAAAATAATATAAATAATTAAATAGTTGTACCAAAAATTCATCACATATCATTTGATAAATAACTACACTTAATATTTTTTTAAATATTCTATTCTATGATGGATACCCAAAAATAATATGAATTTTATCACATGGTCTTCTAAGATAAATTTAATATTCATCTCTATATAACATTAGTCACTCATAATTTCTCATACCAAAATAATGTAACTTCATTAATAACATAATATACAAGATATACTAATCATTTATAAACATAAAATGAATCACCAAATTAAAATAATATATGCCTTTTAATGATAGTTAAAACATCACTATTAAAATAATATGCCATAATATCTTTTTTTCCCTAAATCATAATGGGATCCCAATATAGTGAAATTATTTCGAAATAACATTTATCACATAATATCAAAAAAAATTCAATCTCATGGTTATCTATATGATAAAAAAAATATTTTATAAAAACACACAAAAAATATATTTTCAGACCGATTAGATAAAGAAAAAATATTTTAATACTAACCAAGATATCCGATAGTTCAATGGTAGGTGATGCATGTAAGGTTCCGGGACTGCGCAACGGAAGCCTGTGGGCTGGGATTTTAAATTTTTTCTGCTTCATCAGAGTGACATAACCTTGTCAGCTCCGGTGATCTTGTCCTGGCTTGGTCCGGGGATCTCGCAAGGTTCTTTAGGAGCACAAAAATAATCTTGAACATTTACCCTGTTTGAAATTGACGTGCAGGACGCCGGTGATCGTTGCTCGAAGACTCCGACGACGAAGCCCTCTAGATCATCCACACATGCCTTGCAAATCTGCACGCGCATCGTTCGTCAAGATTTGGGTGCTAGCGTGGATCTTCGATGCACACTTCGACGCAGTGATGATCACCACCGAACTAGCATCTACGATCCGTAAAGGCGGAACTTGAAGAAATTTCTAGTTTGAGAGAGTATCTCTCTAGAACTCAATAGGAGAGAGAGGCTCTCAATTCCAATGGATAAATAGTCACATGGGGAGAGCCTCTCCTTAAATATATATAGGGAATATCTAAAATAGGCGGTAAGGGTTCCCGGCCCCCGTGTATTACACATTCACTATATATATATTATAAATATTTATTTGTGACAAATTAAATTATTCCATAAACAATATTTATTATTTATCACTGAACTGCAATATATATAATTATATATATATATTACATGATAAACATGAGTCTAACTCGACCTGCACCTCCTGATAATATTAATCGAACCCAAGATATAAATATCTGTCTGATTAATATTTATCTATGTGTTTACTTAATCACTCGTAAATAAATGTTATAAATAAATTCAGAAAATTATTCCAAACTTGAATAATAAAAGAATTTATTTATTACTTGGTGATCCATAGGACTTGGATAATACCCGGACCCCGTGGTGGGTCCCACCAAGCCCTATAATCCTATTCATCAGAATAGGGCAGATTGTCAAAGCGCTGTTGTGTGTGACCCTCTAGGCCCTTATTTCAATAGTAGTGAATAATATCACCGACCTAGATCGGGGTCTAGCAACCCATCGAGGCCCCTATAGAGATAAGGCAAAGTCAAAGCAACGACTACCTTCCCACGAACACAGTCTGTGTAATCTAATCTCTTCGTCATCGATATCTCAATAAAAGAAAGATTCATACTCGGTGTCATCATTCTTCATTTGCTTTACTTTATTTGTTGATTTTTCCGGACGGTCTTACCTTCCACTACCATGGCCATGGATTTAATGAAGGTGCAGCCATCCTAATCAACCAGGCCCGAGATATCTCTTCCTTAACTCGGAAGTGACAAATCCTTTCTTGATCATTCAATCAATGTCATGCCATTAATGACGTACCCGATATAAACTACCTCACCACAACTTGTCGCCATGGTTTTCGTCTTATATCAAATGTACGTAATTAAATAACATTCACTGATAATGATCTCAAGTCAGGAGACCATTAATCATGTCCGTAGATAGGAATGACCAATGACACCAGAAACATGTGGTGTTCCTATTAAACGGGTTTGTCCTCATGATCTCGTTATCTAGAGATCATAAAGTGCGAACTTCATGAGATGAATTCTCAATGCTTATGATCCCCCAGCACCTGATGGTCACACATCATCTGTGTCCTTTTATAATGATGTAACTGGACTATAGGACGTTACTTTAAGATTACTGTCATGGCATTTCGGGGCTCTCATTATAGCCTGGGACCTGCTATAACCATTTGATGCGATGGGTAATATAAGGACATTTCCATTAATAAAGTTGATGCAGAAGTATCTACACTGTCATGGAAAGATAAATACATGTATAAAAAAACTGTATACATGTAACAATAATCAAAGTACAAAACAATTTGGGTCTAGGGCACCCACTTTCAACACTCCCACTTGCACTAGAGCCAACTGCTAACAGGTTTCAATCCGCTAGCTCTCACATGTGAATCATGATTCTACTGAGAAATGGATTTAGTTAGGGGTTCTGCCACATTGTCCTCTATGGCTACTCTGCTAACAGTCACTTCATCTCTTTGAGTAAAATCCCTCAAGAGATGGAACTTCCGAAGAATACGCTTTGTCCTCTGGTGAGACCTGGGATCCTTGGCAAGAACCATTGCAGCAGTATTCTCACAATATACTTAAAAAGGGTCTGCACTACTAGGTACAACACCAATGTCTGAGATAAAGCTATATATCCCGACTGCTACCTTTGCTGCATCAGAAGTTGCAATATATTCGGACTCTGATGTAGAATCAGCAACCACAGCTTACTTTGAGCTTCTCCATCTAACTTCACCACCATTCAGGCAAAAGATGTAGCCTGACTGTGATTTCATATCATCATGATCTGTCTGGAAACTAGCATCAGTTTATCCCCTCACAACTAGTTCCTCATCTCCTCCATACACCAGGAACGTATCCTTAGTACGCCTCAAGTACTTAAGGATAGTTTTAACAGCTTTCCAGTGCATCTCTCCTGGATTGTCTTGATATCTACCCACCATGCTTAAAGAAAAGGCAACATCAAACCTAGTACATAGCATGGCATACATGATAGAACCCACTACCAAAGCATAAGGGACTCTACTCATTCTGTCAATCTCCTCCTGTGTTTGTGGACACATTTTCTTGGAGAGATTTACACCATGTGACATAGGCAACAATAAACTTTTGGATTGTTCCATATTGTACCTTTTGAGTAACTTTTCAATATATGTACTTTGACTTAGGCCAAGAATACATTGAGGTCTATCTCGATAGATCTTGATCCCTAGGATGTAGGCTGCTTCACCTATGTCTTTCATAGAGAAGCATTCATTTAACCAATTCTTAACTGACTGTAAGACTTGCACCTTGTTTCCCATGATTAATATGTCGTCAACATATAAAACTAGGATAACGATAGCATTCTCTTCAAAAAATTTATAGACACAAGGCTCGCTTTCATTTTTGACAAAACCAAAATCTTATATGGCCTCATCAAATCATACATTCCATGATCTTGATTCCTGCTTCAAACCAGAAATGGATCTCTACAACATTCATAATTTATTGGAATTCTTTGACTTAACAAACCCTTCGGGTTGAGTCATATAGACATCTTAAACCAACTTCCCATTTAGAAAAGCATTTTTGACATCCATTTACCATATTTCATAATCATGAAAGGCTGCTATTGCAAGCAATATTCAGATGGATTGAAGCATTTCCACTGGTAAGAAGGTTTCATCATATTCAATGCCTTGACATTGTCTAAAACCCTTCGCAACCAGTCTTGCTTTAAAGGTATTAACCTTACCTTCCATGTCCATCTTTTTCTTGAATACCCATTTACAACCAATGGGCTTTACATCAGCTGGAGGGTCTACCAAAATCCAAACTTGATTTTGGTATATGGACTCCATCTCAGAATTCATGTATTCTTTCCATGTTGCAGCTTCTTTGACTTATACTGCTTCCTTGTAGGTCAGAGGTTCATCATCCTCAAGGATTATTGTGTCACCTGACTCAGTGACAAGAAAACCATAACACTCTGGTTCTCTAACCTCTCGCATAGACCTACGCAGTATCTGTGTCTCAGGAACAATTTCTTCTTCCACTTTTTCTTGTAGAGATTGTTCCTCTACCAACTCTTGTGCATATGGATCATTGACTTCATCGAAGTCAATCTTGCTCCCACTATTTCCAGTAGAAATGTGATCCCTTTCTAGAAATGTGGCGTATCTTCCCACACTGACTTTTCTATATAAAGGGTTATATAGGTTGTATCCTCTAGTTTCCTTAGGATAACCTATAATGATGCACTCAGTGCTTCTAGATGCTAATTTGTCACTTGGTAAAGTCTTGACAAATGCCTCGTACCCCCACACATGCATGTGTGTCAGATTGGGTTTCTTTCCAAACCATAACTAATATGGAATTCCATCTGTGGCTTTAGTTGGTACTCGGTTAATGGTATATGCTACTGTCTGCAAGGCGTATCCCCAAAAGGATAATGGAAGAGTTGTATGACTCGTCATTGATCTGACCATGTCAAGCAAGGTCTTATTCCTCCTTTCACTAACACCATTGCATTGTGATGTATAAGGATGATTGAGTTGAGATACTATCCCACACTCCTTCAAATGATCAATGAAAGATTTGTTAAGATATTATCCACCTCGGTCTGACCTAAGTGCTTTTATATTCTTACCAAGTTGGTTTTCTACTTCACTTTGGTATTCCTTAATGAAACGAAAGGAATCTGACTTATGTTGCATTAAGTAGATATAGCCATAACTACTATAATCATTAGTAAAAGTGATGAAGTATAGAAAACCACCCCTTGCCTCTACTGGAAATGGACCACATACATCAGTATGTATTAATTCCAGTACTGAATTGGCTTTTTCTCCCTTTCCTGATAAAGGTGCTTTGGTCATCTTTCCTTGTAAACAATCTTGACAAACATCTAATGGTTTTAACCTTACCGAGTCTATATACTCTTCTTGATATAATTTTTGTAATCACTTCTCTTTTACATGACCAAGCATGAAGTGCCATAGGCGGGTGTTATTTGAGTCATGTTGGTTATTTTTGTCATTGACAGCCATTACTGAGTTTTCTAGTTCTAGTATATATAAATCATTGTTAAGATGTGTCATACCATAACATATTTTATCCCTATAAAAGAGACAACTTTTATTTCCACACTTGAAATAAAAACCCATAGTGTCTAAACATGACACAGAGATAATGTTTCTAGTAATAGACGGTACATAATAGCAATTGTTTAAAACAAGAACCAAACCAGTTGGTAAAGTCAAGTGATAGTCTCCCACTACCAAGGCCACCAAAATTGCACCATTTGCAGCTCGGAGATCCACTTGACCTTTTGAAATCTTCTTAAATCTACTTGGTTCCTGTATATGAATACAAATGTGTGAGCCACATGCCGTATCCAATACCCAACTTGTAGATAAAGATAGATTGCATTCAATGAAAAAAATACCTGAAGCAGAAGCGTTAGCTTGCTTCTTCTTCCCAGCTCTGGAATTCTTTTTCCAGTGGCCTTTCTTGCCACATCCAAAATAGACAGCTTCCTGCTCATTACATTGCCTCTGAATCTTTGGCTTTTTGGTAGGACGATGCATTGGTGTCTTTGGCCTTGACTTGGCTTTAGACCCCATTGCCTTGCCCTTGTTTTTCTTGTTCATCAGAAGGACAGATGTATTGGTTTTTTTCATGTCCTTATCAGCTTGGAGAACTAAAGCCAAAAGATCTTAGAGTGACTTTGTCATATCATTCATATTATAATTGACAATGAAAGTCGAGAAGCTTGATGGTAAAGTGGCAAGAATGAGATCCACTTCTAGTTATTGGTTCAGTTTGAACCCAAGGGCTTCAAGCCTCTCAATATACCCAATAATTTTGAGTACATGAGGACCAGCTTGGTTCCCTTCTTCTAGTCTGCACTTATAAAGCGCACATGAGATTTCATACCTTTCTTGCCTAGCCCTATCCTGATATAGTTCTTAGAGATGTGAAAGCATCTCGTAGGCGTCCTCTTCCTCATGCATTTTTTGCAATTGGCTGGACATGGATGACAACATGATGCATTGTACATCAAGTGTGTCATCTACATGCTTTTTCCACTTAACTTTTTCTAACATGCTTTCTCCCCGAGGAGGCTCAGCAGGAATTGGGGATTCCAGCACATATAACTACCTTTCTTGGCATAGTACTATGTGCAAGTGCCTGTACCAATCCTGGAAGTTATTGCCGGTTAGGATTTTTTCTTTATCCAAGATTCATCACAGTCATAAAGTACTAGTGGTGTTGGTGATTTCGATTTTGAATCTACATCAGATAAACATTTAGCAGTTAGTACTTTATCTTGATTACCTTTTTGACATTTTATGATTAATAAATTATTATATCATTTAATTTCTCCCACTATTTTAACGAACCTTAATAGCCCTCACCATTAGATTCGGAATACTCTATCGCTTGAGCATTCTAGTGTCAAGGATCCTTAAAACCCCCTTCGTAATCTACAAGCTAGGGCTACGACACTACTTGAAGGGTTTCAAGGTAGGATCTAGGTTGGCCAACCACTTGTTCTTATGGTTCCTTGTATAGTTGAGTAAAGTCCCAGATTTAGGAATCCGTACTTGATTCCCTCAACCTCTCACCTCTAAAGTGATATCAATTTAGCTAAGTGTAATCTTTCACAACTAACTTTAGTTAAGTCGACCCATTTCTCACATGGAAACGCCCCGGTAGTAAGAGGCACTCTCAAATGAGGCTGATGAGCACCCAAACAGCCGGTTTTGTTTAGATGTGAGAAATGGAAGGCATTATGACGTAATATATCTTTGAGATATTTTTAAATATTAATTGACAAATATAACCCTTTTTTATTTATTATGTTCAAACTGGGTTGTCGCGCTCACAACTGAACATTCAATAGAGTATTTATTCATCACAATATTTATGCATTTTATCTTGTTTACTATCCTATGTGATCATGAAATAATCATGCAGTCGCATAAAATAATAAACTGTGCATAAAGTAAATCAAGCATTCTAACTGGTCTTGAGCATTCTATAATGATTGATCAATAACTGATCAATCATCACCTAGGGGCACTTGTACCTGAGTCGATACAAGACTCTTGTCGCTGCTGGCCCCAGTGAAAAGCGTCCAACTCCTATCTGTTCTACCGCCTCATTTTGGAGAGGTCTGCCTCTTGGATCGTCATCGAATAAATACAAATATACTCGCACGCAGGAGAGGGGGTCTAGGGTACAAAATACAAGTGGTGCAATGGACACGCAGGCCCTTATACATATTTTAATTATAAGACGATTCGCAGACCGTCATTTATCTAATTAAATATTACAATCATCGCACACATTGAATAAATAATTAAATAAATAAATACATGCCATACATACACAGGTCGGTCAAAAGCTCAAGACCAGTTGGCGTAAAAGCATAATAAAAATTAAATTGCAATAAATTTAAATTATGCGAGGGTGTTCTAATAAATCAAATGAATTTGATTAAATTCAAATAATTTATTTTTATCGGTTCCATTTGTTTAATTTAATTTTAAATCCAAAATTAAATTAAATTAAACCATTAAAATAATTCTAAACTTAAATTAACTTAATATTTTTCGGATTAAAATAATCTAAACCCCTCAATTAATTACAATTCATATAATTTAAAAAACTAAATTAATTAAAATTAATTCAGTGCAGGTTACCTCTAACCGGAGAGGAGTCCGGCGGGTTTGCGTACCACCGCAGGATGTCGTCCTGAAACCGCGGCATAACCACGGCGCGACCGGGGCGTGACGGCAGCGTGACCGCGACGTGACCGTGGCGTGACCACGGTGTGACAGCGGCGTCCAACACTTTCTGCGACTGTTGCATCTCCGGACAGCCCGCTGCTCCGGTGATGGTTCGGGGCGGCCGGACGGAGCCGGTACGGTGCGGCCCGGAGGAAGTCCGACGAGGGGGCGAGGAGTGGGCTGTCCAAAGCGGTCCGGCAGGGAGATCCCCAGCGTGGCGGGCGGCTACCGGCAGGAGCCTGTCCGACGTGGACCGCGTCTGGAGAAGGGGCGGCCGGCCCGAGGGCTGTACGGCGAAGGGGAGGCCAGCGCGAGGTCGGTCCGGCGCGGGGATGGCCGGCGCGAGGTCGGTCCGGCGCGGGGATGGCCGGCGTGAGGTCGGTCTGGCGTGGGGATGGCCGGCGCGAGGTCGGCCCAGCACAGGGAAGGCCGGTGCGAGGTCGGTCTGGCGCGGGGATGGCCGGCGCGAGGTCGGTCCAGCGCGAGGATGGATGGCACGAGGTCGGTCCGGCGCGGGGATGGCCGGCGCGAGGTGCGGCGTGGTGCTAGACAGCCGGAGGAAGGGAGGCCTAGGTTTTCGGCCTCCCTTGGTGCGCCACGGGAGAGAAGACTCGTAAGGGTCTTCCTCCCCACTTCCCCTTTTTTTCTCCTTTGACACCAATTGCCCAGCCCATTTATTTTATTTTTTTTAAACAAAAGGAGAAGACCCCATTTTGGGGTCTTTTCCACACCCCTTTTTTTATAAACAAAAGGAGGAAGACCCCAAGTCTTGGTCCCCTCTATTTTATAATAAAAAAAATTCCACACACTTTTGTGGGAAAATATTGTATATATTATATTATTATAATAAAATTTATTATAAGATATAATAAAATATTTATTATAAAATTATCATAAAATATATTTTTGATGTTTATCTCAATTTGAGAATTAACATCAAACGAACAAGAACTTGCGACGTCGATCCGATTAAAATTTTTAAATGATCGTATCTTGATCATTCGAAATCGAAACGACGCGCGGTTGAATCTGAATGAACCATTTTAATTCCCCGCAATTAAATTTAATTCATTTTAATGTTTTGGACTCAGAAAAACCTTGCGTTCCCTTTGATACCACTGTAAGGTTCCGGGACTGCGCAGCGGAAGCCTGTCGGCCGGGATTTTAAATTTTTTCTGCTTCACCGGAGTGACATAACCTTGTCAGCTCCGGTGATCTTTTCCCGGCTTGGTCCGAGGGTCTCGCAAGGTTCTTTAAGAGCACAAAAATAAACTTGAACATTTACCTTGTTCGGAATTGACGTGAAGGACGCCGGCGATCGTTTCTCGAAGACTCTGACGACGAAGCCCTCTAGATCGTCCACACATGCCTTGCAAATCTGCACACACGCCGTTCGTCAAGATTCGGGTGCTAGCGCGGATCTTCGATGCACACTTCGACGCAGCGATGATCACCACCGAACTAGCATCTACGATCCGTAAAGGTGGAACTTGAAGAACTTGCTAGTTTGAGAGAGTATCTCTCTAGAACTCAAGAGGAGAGAGAGGCTCTCAATTCCAACGGATGAATAGTCACAAGGGGAGAGCCTCTCTTTAAATATATGTAGGGAATATCTAAAATACGCTGTAAGGGTTTTTGGCCCCCGTGTATTACACATTCACTATATATATATTATAAATATTTATTTATGACAAATTAAATTATGCCATAAACAGTATTTATTATTTATCACTGAACTACAATATATATAATTATATATATATTATGTGATAAACATGAGTTTAACTCGACCCACACCTCCTGATAATATTAATCGAACCCAAGATATAAATATCTGTCCAATTAATATTTATCTATGTGTTTACTTAATCACTCGTAAGTACATGTTATAAATAAATTCAGAAAATTATTCCAAACATGAATAATAAAAGAATTTATTTATTACTTGGTGATCCATATGACTTGGATAATACCCGGACCCCGTGGTGGTTCCCACCAAGCCCTATAATCCTATTCCTCAGAATATGGCTGATTGTCGAAGCACTGTTGTGTGTGACCCTCCAGGCCCTTATCTCAACAGTAGTGAATAATATCACCGACCTAGAGTAGGGTCTAGCAACCCATTGAGGCCCCTATAGAGATAAGGAAAAGTCAAAGCAACGACTACCTTCCCACGAACACAGTCTGTGTAATCTAATCTCTTCGTCATCGATATCTCAATAAAAGCAGAATGCATACTCAGTGTCATCATTCTTCATTTTCTTTACTTTGTTTGTTGATTTGTCCGGACGGTCTTACCTTCCACTACCATGTCCAAGAATTTAATGAAGGTGCAACCATCCTAATCAACCAGGCCCGAGATATATCTTCCTTAACTCGGAAGTGACAAATACTTTCTCGATCATTCAATCAATGTCATGCCATTAATGACGTACCCGATATAAACTACCTCACCACACCTTGTCGCCATGGTTTTTGTCTTATATCAAATGTACGTAATTAAATACCATTCACTGATAATAATCTCCAGTCAAGAGACCATTACACATGTCCGTAGATAGGAACGACCAATGACACCAGAAACATGTGGTGTTCCTATTAAGCGGGTTTGTCCTCATGATATCGTTAGCTAGAGATCATAAAGTGCGAACTTCATAAGATGAAGTCTCAATGATTATGAGCCCCCTATACCTGATGGTCACACATCATCTGTGTCCTTTCAGAATGATGTAACTGGACCATAGGATGTTACTTTAAGATTACTGTCATGGCATTTCAGGGTTCTCATTATAGCCTGGGACCTGCTATAACCATTTGATGCGACGGCTAATCTAAGGACATTTCCATTAATAAAGTGGATGAAGAAGTATCTACACTATCATGGAAAGATAAATACATGTATAAAACAAACTGTATACATGTAACAGTAATCAAAGTACAAAACAATTTGGGTCTAGGGCACCCACTTTCAACAATGCAACCTTACCACCCATTGATTTTGGATTCATTCTTTGTGGCCTTTCCGAATGTGATGGGTTGTTGATTAGTATATGATTTTTCTTTTTTGTAAAACTATTTTCATAAAATATATATAAAATTCATAAAAATGTTATTAACATCCTCAAAGATAATATTACTACATTCAACATTAAATAAATTTAATACCCTCAATGTTTGTGTCACACCATTCATTTTACATCCCTTTAAATTTAATAACCAACAATTACATAAAAATAAATGATTATATAATCCCTAATGGTTATCCATACCATTAAACAGAGGTACATAAAATAAAAAATTCATACTTTCTTAATAAACTTTTTAAAATGTTAAAACTCCAGGTTATATATACCACAATAATAATTGTCTCCAAAATCACTTTAATCAAATAAAGAAGCAAAATATTACTGATTTTTTTGATCATACATAGATCATAATTCTTGAAAACATATATATAATCACCTCAATAATTAAAGGTTCATTATAATATATTAAATAATTTTTTATCTATATCTTTAATACATTATTACTATAAAAAATATGATTTTCACCCTATGATTCAATAATATCAAACATGTATGCCAATATATAATCCATAAAATTCAAAAGTCATTTGTATATATCTAATCCTCATCAATAATTTTATTATCTATTGCTAAATATTCATCTTTATGGCCTTGATGATACCATTTTTTATATTTCCCATAGGAAATAGATTTTCATAATGACCATACAACACACATATAAAAGTTATTTTTTATGATTGTATTTTTTTCCTTCCATATTCATTATACACAGGTCATTGAATATATTTACCTTTATAATCTATATCACATGAAAATCTACAAGGATTAATTTTTCTTATATTTGATGAATTAAAAACCTCAACAAGGTTTTGATTATTAATATTTACTCCTGATATATGGTTATTAATAACATGATGTCTTTTCACTAAAAATATTATTCCATTCAGTAGATTATTCATACAAACACCATGTTTTCCATCAAATGAATTGCAACTTTGGTTCATAATGGTCCCATCCATTTACTAAAACCCAAAATTTTAGTGCGGTAATATTAGTAAAATCAATATATAACATCTTATGAGATGGATACAAACTAATATATCCTTATAAATGTTATCTAAAAATCATTATAATTTTTCAAAATAACTATGATTATCCATAAGATACTATCCTTTGTGGTTATATAGGTCAATTAACTTATGTTAAAATATAATCCAAACCAATAAAGGTATAAGGACCATGATCTGATAAAAATTGTACAAACCAAGCCATATACATTATATATTCTAGTGAATCTAAACTAGAATAAAATTTCTTACATTACAAAATATCTTGTAGTTTAATATATTTATATTGTTAGGTCATAAATATTATATGAAAATCATACATAATATAATGTGCACACATATAATCATCATCCATTTTTTCCACAAAATAATGATTTTAGTAATAATCATATCTTATTTTTATGAAATATATTTATAAATTTGATATTGACCTCATCCTTGACCCTACTCATCATTAATTCCCTTTGAAAAAAAAATTTATAATTTGGTATGAAAAAAATTATCTCTCCATGGGACTTAAAAAGAAATATTGAAATCGTTGGTCTATGAATAATTATAAAAAATTTATTTTTAAAAAATAAAACTTTGGCTAAAAATAAAAATTTTCTTACTCAATAAATCACCTTCTACACCCAATAATTTTTGTAAAATCTTTCATTATAAAAATCATAATGTTTTTTTTAAATCATGATAAAATAATAATAACATCTTCAAAAAGTTATATAATTCAACCATAAGAAGTGGTATATAAATTCCATTTCGTTTTAAAATCAAAGTATTTCTGAAAAACACAATGAATATAAAGATAAATCATGTTTGTAACTTAAGGTGTCATATTCATATCTTTATTACATAATCATTGATTAATAATCATTTTTATACTTGGAGTTACCATCACTGATACACTTGAAATAGCCATCATGGTTGTACATGGAATAACCTACATATTATATACTAATAATATCTTAGTAGAAAAAAATAAGTTAACTATTTTCTATATTTTTAACGATAATCATAGTATATTCTCATATTCACTTGGGATATACCTAATCAGTTAACCATTTCTCATTACCCAACGCACTGGAGTGATCTAACAAGCTCACCCACCTTTGGATTATAATAGAACAACCTATCCTCAAAAAATTTTCCACTAATAAAAAATATAAGTGAAGTTTATATATAATGGATTTAAACATAAAACAGAGGTTAAATCATTTATTTTTAACTATAAATATTAAAAATACCATTTATTATCATTAAAAAATTCTTCCAGAAAATAAAATTTTACTTTGAAATAACTTATTTAAAATTTTGATCACATATACAAAAAAACATTATTTTTTAAAATAAAAATTTATTTATATAAAGGGATATTAGAAGAAAATATTATTCTTTAATGTGGTAAAATCCATTCATGATTTATAATTTAAAAAAAACATGCATTCCATATTTTTTGGAAAAGTCCTCAAGTACCTCATTTTGAAAGAAAAAAATATTTCATTAAAATTAGTTGTAAAAAGTAATCCATGGGTCAAAATGACTTTAAAAATAATATAATAATAATAAATAATTTCTTCGAATAATTTTTAGATAAAAATTATATAGATATGGATGTAAAATAGTTTTTCATGGAAAATGTTAATGTTGATTTAAAAAAAGAAAGACTAGTTCTTTGAGTCCAACTCATTGGGTGAATTAATTATATTTGTAAATAATAGAACCATTTTATTTAATATATTATGTAGATATTTTTTGAATATTATTATTCCTTTTACTTAATCTCTTACCATGATAATTTTCTACATAATCTATTAAATTCACATTATATGTTTTGATGATATTATGTTTATAAGTCTAAAATTACAATGGTATGTTGCCTATAGTTCATGATTACATTAATAAATAATATCTAGAATAATAATAATGACGAAATTAAAATTTTTATAAATCCATTTTACTAATAAATATAGTAATTAAATATGGTTATAAAAAATATAGCATGTTACAGTCATGGAGATTGTAGGTTGTATGTATGCATGAGTAATGTTTGCATAATTTCTAAATTCATTATGGAAATATGGGAATTATTATCTTATGAATAATTATATTTATATCATAAATATCATATTATTTATTTAAACATACTTATATATATCATCCATTTTATGGTATGATGAATGAAAAGTCACATATCTTTATGGTAGTGGTGGTCCACATATACGCACTGATAACATTATCAATTTCAGTAAATGGAATGGTAAGATAAAAATAATATATTATATTTTAATAATTATAAATTTTTCATTAATATCTTATATATATAAATTATTTCCATAATTTCAATCTACATACGAGAGATGATGATTCAAAATGAATTTCATCAGTATATGACATGGTCACCTGGCGTACACAAGAATGATGTTTTCATTTCAGATTTTATGTAAGATTAGATTTATGTGGGTTGTTACATTAACATAACAACACATCAATATGTTTAATAAATATTTTTTATTATATAATCATATTTATGGATGATTTTTAGGATATATAAAAATATATAATACCAAACAATGGGATTAAAACTATACATCTTCTTTCGAAAGTCTCATTTGATTAATAACTTAAGATTTATTAGGTTGGTATTATATCATTAAAAGTAATATATAATGGGGGGTATAATCTAAGATGTTCTTTGGGTAGGTATTGGCTGAATAAATTTTTCTTTATGATTTATGTAATGGGATGAAATGGAGCCCTTTTATAAGAAAGTAGACGCACACTCTTGGAATTTCTCAAAATAGTAAATGAATATAAATTAATTACCATTTTCAAATGATTCGAAACATATTAATTTATAAAAATATATTATTATTGGTCTACATACTAGAGTAAAATAAAAAATTTAGTTGTTTTGAATATTATTTTTCTTTTATCTTTAGGTTTCAACCCCTTGTTAACCTCTATCACACATACCACAAGAACAATGAATCTCACACATTGAGGGTAAATATAGTTATAATAAATATAATGGCGTCCCAAAAATGTACTATGTTCTATGTTATAAACAATATTATATTAACATTCCCAAATATATTTTTTTGTAAATTTTATATCATTTAATAAATTATTATTTATTATTTATAACTTTACTGTATATTTTTAAAAGTATACATTACATTGACTCTAATAAAAACATGTTGACACGCAAATTTCAGAGAATTAATATAATTATATCAATAAACTTTTATTCAAATCTAGAAAATTAATGTATCATATTATCAATATCATATTATATTTCCTTTAATATTTTTAATATCATTTACTTGATTGTTTAGTTTGATGATTAATTATTGTGTCAGAGTTGTGTGAGTATTTAATGAACATATATCTATGATAAAAATTAAAAATGAATTACAGTAATAAAGATAAAGAATTTTTATTTTAAAAAAATATTTATAACCAAATATATCATTTGTTCAACCTTGGGTTTAAAATATTAATGATATTAAATTAAGAGGAATACCTTTTTACATTCATTTAAATAAAATATTCTAAATATTCAAATCAAATCCAAATTGAAATAAAAATCCATATAAACAAAAATAGGATCATTATAGATGAAATGGAATCATAGAATAATATTAAGACATGTTTTATGGTCATTGTATGTTCATTATAAATTTATTTTGAACTTTAATTACCCAATTTTCTAATTATCATAGTAATTTTTCCTATGAAGTGACTATTCATATAAGATAAAATTAGAAGTGAAATACTTAACAAATTTTTTCCAAGTTGTAAAAATTATGAATTATATTACTAAAAATTAAATAAACATAAATTTATTAATTTAACATAAAATAAAACTAGAAAACATGATGAAAAAAAATCTTTTGAGATAAAATGCCCTTTTCATATATAAAATGCATTTATATTAAAATGAAGAATAAAAAACATCTCAAATACTATAATTAAGTTATCCAGAAATAAAAATGAATTTTAAAACAACAAAAAATAGTATATTACATTTTATAAAATTTAAATGAAAATATAGTTTTTAAGAAAAAATTATATTTTGCAAAAATCAATGAAAAATATATTATTTTAGAAAAAACATAATTTTAGACATATGTAATTTTTATATGATGATTTAAAAATTATATTGTTTCCATAAAATTAAATATTCATAATTTACATAATTTAATTTTAATATATACTCATAAAAATCAGAAAATCCCATTTTTTGAATAATAAAATTACTTTAAATAAAAGTTAGTGATTATTTAAAAATGAGTAATTTATCTAACTGAAATGTGAAAAAAAGAATAATATTTCATCATTTGGTAAATATTATTAATTTTAACAATTTAATGGTAATGTTATAATGTTCACATTTAAAAAATAACAGTTCACTGTTCATTTTTGTTCGGTTTTGTGTATCATCTACATTTTCGAATATAGTGTTTCCATTTATAATCTTGGGGTAATAAAAAATATATATCTACCCACCCATATTGGAACCCAAATCAGGTTAAAATTGAAGTTATGTGTGACCCATGAACCCCACATCCAACAAGAAACGTATGGGAGACTATAACTAAGGATATGTTTCACCCATATGTGAATCATTAGCATTAGATATTCTATAGGAAAAAAATGAAACCACTAATCAACGCTATAAAAAATTTAAAAAAACCGATAACATTTATATCAAAAAAATGTTGGAAATTTCAAAATTAGATACTAGACTCATATCAACATGCACTAAAATTAGTATCCCAATCGTTGTCAATCTATCATTCAAAAGAACTCAAGAAATATATAGATAGTTATGGAATTCAGAGAACTCAGTAGGATAATTTTTCATAAAAAATAAAATCCATGTCAAACAAAAGCTATGATATGGAAAATAGTGAAATAAACTAAATAGGATATATACTAATCAAGGATATTTTTTATGAAATTAAGTAATATCCAAAGTTAATATATTGTTATATATTGACTAAACTACCACCTTTAAATGTATCACATGAAAATGTACTTGTGAAAAATATAAAAATAAAAAAATAAATGAAGAGAATAATTTTTTTTGAATAATTAATGATTATAATTTATGGTTTTGAAACAAATAAAATCCCATTGAGACATCAATGTATCAGTATAATAAAAATACTAATAACAAATATTCATATTTATTTCCATCATAGTTACCTCATAATAACCGTGATGCCATGTAAACCCTATCATCACAACCAAAAAACATATCCCTTATGAAACATCACCACTACCACTCCACAAAATCCACAAAACTACCATCAAAATATGAGTATATTTGTACATCTAATTTTCTAAATATATTATACGCTATAAATTGCTACATGTTCTGCAATGTTTTGAAATTATAGCTTGTTTATATAAAAAAACACACATCACATAAATCCATTAATACCTATATATATATATTGATATCACAACTATAAAGAATTAAAAATTGTGTCAGAAATACAAATGATGAAAATGATCCATTAAAACTGTTAGATTGATAAATTATTCCTTAAGACATTATATCTGTTGAATTTTGACACATATATGTGGAAATTACAATCTAACTATATAGTATCTTATTATCGAAAAATCAATAATTCAAATAGGTAAGCATACATGAAACCAAATATATAAGAGAAACACACTCACATTACTCATAAAAATTTAAAAATATACTGTATGAAATGATGACAATGAAATTTCCAATAAATAAACACATCACTTCCAGGACACATAGTAAAAGATATTCCTATGAAATATAACTATGAAAAACATAGTTATACATAACTCACCATTAATTACACGAATACAAAATTCCACTATAATACCCTTTGATTTTACTATACATTCCCCTATAAAATAATTATTGTATCAAATAGCTTGTTTCACAAAGAAAACAAAACCAAAATGGAACACAATAAATTTTAAAAATAATTATTTTTCATTTTGTGATATAAATTAATAAATTATGATAATATTATATAACACGTCATTAGGAAAAATTCTAGAGGTATAAAACCACAATTAACTTAAAATACAATGCACATAAAATATTTATCCTCATGTTTTTTCTGGAATAAAATAACACTAATTACAACTATTTAAAATAGCAGTAAATTATAAATATAGTAGGCATGATGAAATATAATTAAATATACAGTACGGATGATCTTATAAATGTTTTTAAGGAACTGTATATGAATGAAATATGATCATTTTATATATGGTTAATAAAAATATTATTATTGGAAGTATGGTTATGTGGTATGTATATATTTAATAGGTCCAAAAAATTAGTGTAATTTTTAGTAAAAAAATGGAAATGATGTAATTTATAAAATATATCATTATTTAAAAGAAAATAAAAATACAATATTTAATTAATATATTCTATTTTAAAAATATATTTTTATACATTACATATAATTATAGTTTCTTATTATAATTTAATAATTTTATATATTTATTTAATTAAAATAATGTTTCTAAAACCTATGTGGAAATAAAATTTAATGAATAGAATAAAAAAATTAATTTTATGGGGACTTTTGTAAAATAAATTAATTTAAACATTTTTAATCATTCTCAAAAAAAATGTCTTAATAGTTATTTATTTTAATTATTCATAAATTATTTTTATCACATTTAAATGAATAATTTATTGTAATGATTCGATGAATAGAAAAATATATTAAAAATTATTTATCTATTAATTGGTATGAAATTATATTAAATACACATAATGTTTGAAATGTTGTTATTATATGAAAATGTATTTTAAAATATATTATGTTTTAAATTATAATTTTATTTTCTATTATTTTTTAATTTATTAGGATTTACTATATTTTAAATTTATAATAAAAAAATAAAAATTAGTTAAGAATGCCAATTTATTATTTTCATTAAAGAATTACCACAGTATAAATGAGTTACACTAGTAAATGTAAAATAATACCAAAAGATAGAAAATAAGTTGTAAAAATATAGAATTCAATGAAAGATTTTCTATAATTTGACTTTGTGAGGTGATTCATGACGTATATCTAATAGATTTCTAAATTGTTTGACTATTATTTTAAAATGACACCCTTACACCATGTGTAATAAATATTGGCATTAATACCACATGAAACACACACATAAAATGGAATCCACCTATACCTATATGAAAAACACCAAAAAATAAATTAAATATTAAATATCTTCTTGATTATCCTCTATCAATTCCATCATAGTCATTTCGTTTATTTTTTATCAACAAAGTATTCCAAAATGAATCATTCTGAAGGAACTGTTGTTGACAAATAGTGAATTCGTCAAAGTATGCACGAATTTATTCACAATAATTTTCAATATCCATTTCATATCTAGTCATTCAAAATAAAATCCAGACTTTTAGTGATATTATATTATCATAATCCTGAATATAAGTAAATTGTACTACTATTATATAACTTCCACCTTTTCTTCACTAGAATAGCATATTCTTATTTGGGTCGTTTCAACAACCAAAATGAAAGATGTTATACCAAAATAAAATTTATCATCTTAAATAAATACCTAAAAAAATAATAATGGTAATATATTTTATGAATGGGTTATATCTTCAATGAATGTTGTTGTTAATGATGGAAATAAAAAATTTATCACTATAAAAAAAATTGGATCATTTAATTACACAAAAAATTATAATTTTGGATTTCATTATCACAAAAATACACATATATTCCATAAAATGAAAATTGGAATGAATTATTAATTAGTTGATAATTAATTTATTACCATCATTAATAATTTAATGGTGAATATTTTGTTAAAAATTTGGATCAAAATTACCATTTATAATCATGTATGAAACTAACAAAATTTAAAAAATCAGATGAAGAATATATATATATTAACCAATTATTATATGTGAGATGAAAATTTATAATTTAAAAATATTTATGGTAATATGACGGAATAATTTTATATGAAAAATTATTAGGAATGATTATGTTTATTATACAAAAGGATAATCTGATTTCATGAAATTTAAGATTTAGGGTAAGGGAAACATTTCTCATCTCATTTTGAAATCTTGATTTCTTTTGTTAAAAAATTCATATATAAATATTATATATTACTTATCTCTAAACAACCATATATATTCATCTCCTCTATTTATTCATGGCTTTTACATGTACTGATAAAATTTCACATGCATGTGGTATATAATTCAAGTATAATGATTCTAGTACGTGGAGATGAACTTTACTCTTATATAGATTAAAACATTGGTCCTCCAAGTCAATTTTTCAATATATTATCATTTATGTACTTTTTATACATTTATTATTTCATAAGGTCTAAAAAAATGGATAATACTTTCTCTATAATATTAATATTCACATAATATTTTTTTATTCTTGTTTTCCTCATAATTTGACATTCTTTACAGAGTATAATAAAAATATCATTTTTAATCATTTTCCAAACTAATGAATCATCCTTCAATGTTTTTTATATACTTGATGAAAAATATTCTCCATGTTATCATGGCCTTTTATGGAACATAATATTACATAAATTTTTTAAATTATTTTTCTTATTAAATAAGTGGAATTTACAATTTAGTATGTCTTTTATATAATTTCTACGTTAAATTCTTAATTCCCATCAATTTTTTTCATATTTATATGATTATCCCTTATTTTTATTATTATTTACTGGGAATATGAACAATTTATACAACCCACATTCTTTATCTTGATGAATATTGATAATTTTCTAATAATTTATCTAGAAACATGTCTCCTCTTCAATAGTTAATTATTATATGATGGAATTAATAGTGTTCTGATGTTCATGTGTACAAAATATATTTAGAGTCTCATTATGTGATGGGTGGTACGAAAATTATATAATAATTCGTTAACAATGGAAATTCATCATTTCCCATTAGATGATATATAGGGTTTCCAGGATTTAACACGATACACTATGAGACTCATTCCACTATATTTATAAGAATGTAGATTAATCTCAATCCACTATGGGAAATTTTCCACTATTCATTTTGGTATGGTGATTTAAACTAATCAACTATGGGAATCTATTAACTATTTTGTTGACCTTACAATGGCACTTTTCAATGAAAATGATTTTTATAATTATGTGTGTTTCATATTGTTATTCCAATTTTATACTTTCATGTCTCATGATTGTTGAATCCTATAGTCAAACAACTATTACTCATGTTTATTGAGATAATAAAATCATTAAATCATGACCCATGATATAATATCTATAAATTATTAGGTATGTTACACATATATTATTTCCATCACCTTTGATTTTTTTCTTATACCCACATGTTTCTCTTATTCTCATATATAATCTTTGATTATTTAATCCAATGTTTGCACTATTTGAGAATATAATCTTTCCATTTTTTATGTTTATATTTCACAATGTTATGGAGAATATTATTACATATAATATGATTATAAATAAATAAAATATAAATAATATTCGTGTAATATTATAGAGAATGTTTTTAAAATATATAAATTATTTATGTATCCTATAGTGACTCTAAATATACTGGTGCAATGGTGTGTTTTATTTTGATATGTAGTGAATAACCATATTAAATGATGTAATATATGAATATTTTGTTTTTGTATCACTATGGAAGGTTTCATACTTTCTTTTATTAATATTTGGGCATTATGTTTTGCAAAATAATAAGATATAACCTAAAACCCATCTAACGTACCAATGGTTATATTGGGAGAACATAAAATTGCATAGGTTGAAATGAGGGTTTAATAATTTATGACATCATTATATGATATTTCATTATATTATGTTTTTTTTTCTAATTACTCTTTCTTGATACCCAAACTATCCTTTGTGGTTTTAGTAAATATCATAAACCTAGAGGAAAAATGAAATAATTATTGAGAGTGATAATGTAATGATCAAACTAATGAGAAAAAAATGGGATTGGATCTAATGTGAATGATATCTATTCCATGCTCAACCAACTATCTCAATCTTTGAATAATAACAAAAATCATACTAAACTCTGTATAGTTCCATGGATTGAATTAATTTTCAATGAGACCTTCAGGGAAATTTCCACCCACATTTAGTAGGTTTTCTAACACACTTATTAACGATAAATTGATCATTGGAATAGAAAATATATTCATTGTTTTTTAATGATAAAAAAGAAGAAAATGATTTATTTTTCTATCATTTAGATGTTGAAATAGTCCAATGGTTGAATGTCATTAATAATACCAATAAATCAAATGAATTTGACTATATAGAATGGATGCAGTTCAAGAAGGTATACCTTAAAAAATAAATTCATTGAACACATCAAACTAAAAATGATATAGAATTACTAGAGTTGAAACTGAAGTAGATTGAATCCATTGGTACCTATGAAATGATCATCCCTAACAATATGAGTTATAATTTTGGATTTTTCAATTATATTGAAAAAAATTGATCATTTCATCAGTGGCTCAAAACCATTTCATAAAAAAGTGTTACATATATGAGAAATTGGTATTTATAAAGATATTTTTAATGTTTTATCCGTGAGAAAATGGTTATTAGATACACCCATTATTTTCATTATATTAAGTTATGTTATAAAAATTGAATTTTCATGGAAACTAATTTTATATAATCCATAGAGTATGAATATTAATCATTCTAATTTTTGAAAAATATGGGGCATCGTATGGGGAATTTCCTCACAGGTTCATGTGTAGATGAGAATTCTATAAAAAACATTAATTCTATAGGGATTGGTATCTTCCAACAAATGATATGGATAAATATAAATAACATCCTAATTCATAACCCACACTCTAATTATTTACTTTTATATATTAATGTAATTTTACTGACATGTGATCCATAACAGGGGTTAATAACCAAAATCAAAATAAGTATACCCTTATAAACATCATAGGAATGGAATTCCTATGATGTTGTATCCTTATTTTCAGGTACATGACTTCGTATTTATATATACTGTATATATAAAGGGACTAGGTTGTGTTTCAATATTATCATAAGAGATTTGGAATTTTTTGAGTCTTTTTTAGAGGTTCACATTTTGGGAATGGTTTGAAGAAACCATGTAACACCTCTAAGAAATTGTGTAACTTATACAATGGGATCTTAGTGGGCCCAAGTTTTATCATAACCATAAATATTATTATGATAAACCATGAAATGATGAACATATGGGAATATAACAATTCCCTCATTTTTATTTTAACTGGGTGATCCAACCATGGTTTGTGTGGTTTGTAGTAGTGGATTTTGAATGGTTAGTGCATGGTTTTCATAACTATCTTCCCTAACAGTGTACCATTAAATTTTATATTTTAAAATCATGGATATAATCCAATTTAACTCGAAAACCTATAGTATTTCCCCAAATAATCAATATACACGAATTAATTTTCTAACTATGTTTATGAGGACCATTACTTTTGATCCTGTAGTGATTCTGAGGTGAATAAATGTACATTGGGGACCGAAAAATTTATGTAAGTGAAATTTATTCACAGTTTACCTCATATATATTGTTATTATTTCACATAAAATCATATATATAGTTCATTGAGGATATATCCATGATGTGTGATGATAATTTTTATTCTATTTGAACTTGTTATTGAAGGTAATGAGATCTAAGTGTGTTTTCAAGAGTTTTAATCCAATATTTCGATGTAGTTATTAATTTCATTGTTTTTTCATATGTTCAAGTGGGGGAAAGATTATCTATCCACTCTCCTTGTTTATAAAATTATGCCATGATTTCAAATAAGTTTAATTTCATGAAATTAATGTGAATATCCTTGTGTTGTTTCATGTAAATTCATGTTTGAATTACGGTTTGGGAAATCATGGGAGATTGATACTTTTTTTGGAAAACCCATCGTTATTAATTTTATGCAGTTTTTTATGAAATTATTGTATGTTTGATGAAACTAAATTATTTTTTTGATATAAGTTTAAAGAGATTATATAATCATATTTAAATGTGTGTATATAATTTTTGAATGATGGTTGGGTATGAGTTGAATGGAAAGGATAATGATCATGAATTACCCCAATTATTGTGACAGAGTGTGGATATTAACTTTCTCTCTTAATAGTTACACCATAATAAGGTTTCTATTGTGTATGGATGTAGAAATAAAATTTTATATATAATATCAACAATCATGAAATTATTTAATGGATTTTTTTTATATATTCCCTAATATTTTTAAAGTAATGCTGGATTACTTTCCCAAGAAAACTATTTTTTGAAGATATAAAATGCTTTATTTGATTAAATTGTTTTATATAAATGTGATAACAAGTTTTATATTAGTGGAATGAGTCATGATTAAATTAACTAAATCGTAATATGTATTTGTACCCACCCCCTAAAAGGGAAATATAGTTCATTTGTAGAGGTTATATATCAAGAGATCGTTAATGGAAATCTATTCCAATTATATTGTTATTATACTTGATACCTTGGTCAAGGAATATAGACAATGATCATAGAGATGTTTTATAGTTTTCAATTAGTGTATTTGGTGTCATTGGGTTTTACCGTCTTTTTTTCATTTTGATTTTTCCACCTTGGTACTTCTTGTACTCCAATGCTATATTTTTGTTTCATTTTTAATTTTCATGGGTTTCTATAATCACACATCATAGTAAGGTTCAGTTTTTTATTGTTATCATGTTTTGTATGTTTTATTTTCAAATTAAATATATTACACCAATTATTTATTAAGACCTTCAAATTTATTAACAATATTTGGGGTCTTAGATATTTCACCTCAGGCTAGTAGCACACCCATCAAATCTCTTGCTAAAGAGGAAGGGTGGGATCCTAAAAATGGTATCACTTTTTTAATCCATTATAAGGGATTAGTGTTTGTATCTCTATTGGTATGGTATAAAGGTTTTGGATTTGTTGAACCTAAACTGTAGAGAATAAAAAGGAATAGCTAAAACATTTATAATGACCTTCATGTTACTAGGGAGTTCGTTTAAATTAGTGTTTTGAGACACATCTAGGAGTTTCAACCTCATAATCATATGTTTAGTCAATGAGATAAACATAAAAGGAAATAATAAAAATGAATTCCCACATGTAGTGAATAATTAATTTTGATTATTGATTTATGATCCGGTTAGAAAGTGTTTTTTTTAATAGTTGAAAATGATGTGATTTTCTAAAAGCTTGGTGGAATTTTCAAAAATATTTTCAATGATAAAATTGTTGAATTTTGAAAATTCTTATTGTTCTATGTTTGATGAGGTAAATTTTATATTATTAAGCCTTATGTTTTTATATATTGAGGGAAATTTGAGGGTTATTTTAGTTGTTGTGAATGGAACTTGGTAGTAACTGTAGGAACCAACTAGAAGAGGTTGTTAAGAATGTTGTCACAACCGACCGACATGTGAACCAAAAGATGCTTTAGATTATTGTGTTGGATTTTCAAATTGTAGATAGAGGTAATATAAAGGATGAATAAATGAATGTAGATCATTCATTTCAATTCAAAAAACAAAATCCACCCATTATTAAGGGTGATTCAAAACTGGAAAAATAAGAAGCATGGTTAAATATGATGAATCAAATCATCAATTTTCTAGGCACACCAACTGATTTGAAGGTGATTTTAGAAATTTGTAGGATAGAATATATTCCAATTAAATTATGTCATTTATATGAATATGATAAATTAAACAAAGGCATAGATGGGAGGATGTTAAATAATTTTCTGAAAAAAATTTATCCTCATACTTTCCAAATTACAAGAATAGTATAATTATTAATTTTAATGTAACAAAATCTCATAATGATAGAGTGTATGGATAAATTTATGAATTAAGTCTTCTTTCACAAAATGTTATTAGAAGTGCATCCCTTAAAAAATGTGTTTTTGAATCAGTGTTGGGGCTATAAATTTTCTCAAAGATTGTAAATATTTTTATGTAATAAAATATAGATAGGTTTAATATAGAAATATATGAAAAAAGTGATATCTCATGAAATAATGGGGGAGGATTCATGTCGATACCTTTTGGGAATGGTGGGGAATATAATATTGGGAATAATAATAACATGGTCCCCTATTTACAATTTAGTTGTATGACTCAGAATCAGATGGAAATATTTTTGAATCATCCTCACAATCAAAAGGATTACCCCAATTTTTTTCAAAGTTATATATTTTTTTCATGAATCAGGATTTTATAGAACAACATATATCTTAAATAAATTGCAACCAGATGGGACATATTTAGCACAACAGCCACATTTATCTATGGTCGGGTTATCAAGAGATATGTAATGCTTCTCCGGCTTCTTATACTTCAATGACACTAGTGCAACAGTATATCCCTCATCAAAAATTCCAAGAAATACATTTTGATTCATAGAATATATTGACTCCACAACGAGTCCAATCTTAACATGGTAGTAAATGGAAATGTTTATCTAGTAAATAATTGTATCTAATCAAGTGATCATGGATGATGAATCAAATCCTCTGATTGGGAGATGTATGATTCATTGGAATTATACCCTTATGAAATATTTTCATTATATAGGTTCACCCCATATATTTATTTATTCTCATTGTATTTATATTATAGGATTTCATTTTTGGAATATTACATCAATTTTGAAAAATCAAAAATATACTTTTCCAAATACATTAGAAAGACTTTATTTTCAATTCGTGTTCTATAATTATCAATGGGAAAATTTTATTTTGAACATATCAATGATTGAGATGGATGAGTGTGATGTAATTCAAGGGGTGGTTTATTTTAAAATGATTTAATCTCACATAGATTGTTATACCGGAATGTATAGTTTTAAAACTCATGATCGCATTGAGTATCTCATTAGAAAAGATTGAAATTTGAAGAAAAGTGAGAAGTAATTATGGAACCAAAAGATTTAACTATCTCATACTAATTAGATGAAATTAACATGGAATCTCTAGATTTTATTGGGAATAATATTTTTCCATGAATTTTTGACTAGTTTTTTGATGTTTTGCTCAATGTTTTTTTAGGGTTTCCAAATATATGACAAGTGTTCTTTATGATTGATCTTTTATGAGGGAGACATACTATATCACTTTTATCTTATCATATGGATATAAAAAAATTAGGGAAATAGAAATTTAGTTTCAAGAGTAGAAAACTAAAGGTTTTATTTAACCCAGTACATCTTTATAGGTATAATTGGTACTTTTTTTAATAATTCTTTTTCAAATATTTTTATTTTTGTGGATTATCATAAGATTAATCAAGTTATGATAAAGAATTAGTGTCTTGTTCCATAAATTTATCATCTATTTGGTCAATTGAATGGATTTCAATGGTATTCTAAAGTTTACGTATTTTTAGGATACCTCTAATAGTGCATTAAAAAGGTGGAGATTTTTAAGGTATCATTCAGGAATAGATATGGTCATTATGAGTATGTGAATATGCCTTTGGGTTTTAAAAAGGAACTAGTTATATTTGTGGAAATGATGAGTCATATATTTAAAATAAATCTACTTTATTTGATGGTGGTATTTGTGAATGAAATAATTGAATATTATAGGAAAAAAATTAATCATTATAAACACTTGGAAAAATAGTTTGGTATCATGTAAGATTGTCATCTGTATTCCAATCATTCAATGTTTGATTTTTGTATACAAGATCTACATTTCCATGTATATATAATTTTTTAAAAAGTGTTTCACTGTAACCATAAAATATAGGTTGTTTGATCTCTTGGAAAGATCCAAAGATTGTATTTTTGATATGTAGTTTCCTTAGTATGGATGGTTATTACAAATTTTTTATTTTTCACTTTTCACAAATAGCATTACCAATTAATGATTTGACAAGGGAAAATGTTCTATTAAAATGGAAGGATAAAGGTAAAAAATACTTTAGATAGCATAAATTTTTCCTTACATCAACACTAATCATAATATTTCAATAATTTTAATTGGTTAAGTGGTGTATTGTGATTATTAGATATCTTGGTTGGGGTTTCTTATTATACAGGGAGATCATGTTGATGCCTCACAGTAGCTACGAGTTCATGGGAAGATCAACCCAAGGCCTGATTTGGAATTATAAATTGTGGCCTATTCATTTAATGCATAGTGTATTTACATCATTGGTTGGAAATTTAGGGTTTTTTCCGATTATAAGATCTTGAATGACGCTTTAAAAATTTATATTTTAATCTATGAAAATAAAGATTAGTTAAGTATATTCATGAGTTTTAATTTGAATTAATTTATACTCCAGGTAATTGTATCTCATTAGGGAACAAATAATGAAGGAATTGATATAGTGAGAACCTTCAGATCAATGGTAGAAAATTTCAAAGACAGCTATCACGTACATGGATTTTGAATATCATCGTAGTACTGTATTTTTATTTCCTGTTTCTTTTGACCATATTTGGTTCAGAAGGTTAAAGTGGAAGAGACATCTGATTCTAAATTTGTTGCAATGAGATCAAAAATCCATGGTGGGGAGATCATTAATGGATGGAATCTTGATATAAAATCAATGTTGTGGTTCCATTATCAGATGGTCAAAGAATTATCTTTTCAAGAACAATTTATTCGTTCTTACCACCATTGGAGAATGGATGTTCATCCTAGAACATTGAATATGTATGTGGTACTAAAATAAAAATTTTGGTCAGTTGTAATTAATATAAAAGTGGATAATTTTTTTAGAAATTCCGCACCCATCATAGGTTATGTATGATCACCATTATAGAGTAGTTATATTATAGTATATACTAATTATCATGTGTAAATTAGAGAAATTGGAAATATATTTTTAATAGGTATACAATGGATGGTTCAGAATCATAATTCCATAGGGTCAATGGACCAACATAAAATGTTATCCCATTTCATCTATATCATTAACAATGTATCATCCTCTAACGGATGGTCAATTTGAAAAGAGGATACAGTCATTTGTATATATTCTTAGGGATTGTCTAATGGATTATGGTGGCTGATGGTAGGATAACATACCATTTTTTGTGTTCTCATATAACTGTAGTTATCAGGACTTGATCCATATGTATCGTTTTCAATTATTTTTTATTCATCCAAGTTGTTCCATAAATTGTTTGGAGAAATAGATGAAACATCATTGGTTGGACCAAGCCTTGTAAAATATACAATAGAGAATATTCAATTGATCAATAAGAGGATGAAGATGCATCAAAGAAATAAAAAAATCATATTCAGGTCATCTTATATACCAATATTCATTTAAGGTGATTGATCTTATGTTATTTGGAATCAATCCAATGATTGGACAACATTGTTTTTAGAATTATGGAATGTTATCTTCCTATTCCACATGCCCTTTTGAGATAATTGAATTGATTGGAGATTTATAATAGTTGTTGTATATTCACTAAGGCTCATTTTAGTTCGTAATGTGTTCCATATATCTCAATTGATGAAATATCAAACTGATCCTAACCATTTGATTCTATAGGATCACATTGACCATGTTGTTGATTCTATATTTGTCCCTGTGATTGTATGGATTGTGGATAATCAATATAAAGTATTAAATGGGGAAATAATTGGCTACTGTGGGTTTTATGGAAACATGGTAAGATTTGTGAATAAACATGTGAGTGTGATGAAAAAATGGTGGAGGTATGTATTGAAAAAATTCCTAAAAAATGTGGTTTTCACCTTTCTATGGAAAAAAGTCCAATGTTTGTGATAATATAGAACCCCCCCACCTAGTTTCATATAAAATACCATTTATTTATGTATTTCATGTATATAAAGTTATTAGGTTATGTTTTGGGAGGATCTATGGAACTTTTTGATGTTTTTGAGGCTTTTATGTGGGTGTGTAGTTTGAGCATAATTAATAGAAAATGTGAAAGACTTCTAGGGAACCCTGAAAGGGAAACATTTGGTATGGTTTATTTAAATGGTTAGGTGTACGGTTTTCCCAAACCACATGGGTACCCAAGAAAAACTATGAAATTATTAATATATGATAATATCATGGTTGGGGAATATGTTGTATAACTATGTGGGGTGTGGTGTTAGTCAGTGGATCATGCACAGTCATCCCACAATTTTCCAAACTATGCACCATAAACATGCAACTGGATATATTATATAAAAAACAAGAATGTAATTCAACTTATATTCTAAACCACTCATTTACCCCTAATAATCCATAAAAACTAATTCTATTTCTTCCCTAGGTTGGAGAGACTATTTATTTCAATTTATAATCTATTATTAAGAAATTCAAAGTGCATTTGTGGCCTAGATTCATTAGTAAGTACTCATTATACATAGTTTTCTTCAGATATCTCCTTTTCCCCATCTTGGAATCATGGATATAATCTAATGGTGAAATTACTTTATATTGTGATTCTATTATTAATGATATATGATTTTTTAGATTTAAGTATATATATCTAGCGACATTTAAAGGAGTTTCAATTCATGTTTTTTAAAGTTGTTTTTTATTCATCATTTTAGATATGATTAAGAGGTTGGAGTGTTATCTCACAAATACTCTTGTATTGAAATCGAATGATTCATATCTAATTGATTTAATTTCATGATTTTTTTGTGAAAATAATTTTGTTATTTTTTGGAAAATATTTCTTTAATTATGGTTTTTGATATCATTGGAATGGGAAGACTTTTTAGAAATATATTTATTTATAATTTTAATAATGTGATTTATAAAATTATGTTTTCTTTGATATAAGTGAATTATTTTCCGAAATTTTTGAATGGGTAGGTATGATTTTATTAAAATGTGTTGATATTTTTTCTGTTGTAATGGTTGAGTATGAGTTGAATTGGATGGATAATGACCATGACGTACAAACATCATAAGGAATGTGTATGGATGTGACATTCCAACATCAATGGTAACAAGAATATTGTGCATGTGTGTTTATTTTTATTTTTTAGAATACTGTGGAAATGGTATATTACATTCCAATTTACAAAATGAGAAACATTTTAATGAATTTTGTGATATATTCCTTGAAAAGATGTTTTAATGGATTTTTTTCTTTCATTCCTTAAAATTATTCCTTGGTTGAATTTAAACTAATTTAATTTATTTTTAAAACATTTTTTATAAATTTTATAACATGTTTTAACCGAGTGGTGCGAGTTGGGAAGTTATTGAGGAAATCCATATAATTTTGTTACTCCCAATATACATGGGGATTATGGTTTGTTTTCATATGTTATATATGGAGACATTGTTAAAGTCTTGGTATCCTAGTTCATGAGTGATGCTTCTTAATACCATTGGTGGGGATTATGAATTAGGATCTTCGTTCAGTTTGATAGTTTTTGGTCTGTGTATTTGAGTTTTTTCATTTGTCGGTTATTTTGATTATGTCACTCATATTATTCTTTTACTAATGTTATATTTTGTTTTTATTTTATATTACATAAGAATCACATAGTGGTTAATTTTTTATGGATATACTTTATCTTTAATCTTCATGTGGAAAATTGTCCCCCAATTTTTTATGATGTTGTTGTCATTTATTTATAGCATGTAGTGCAATGTGGATGTCTTTTAAGGATATTAGCACACACATCAGATCCCATGAAAATTATTAGGGGAGCGATGTTACATATAATATATATTGTGTAATGGCTATTGGAGTTCTTATGTGTAAACATAAAAATTCATATTATAGATGAACTAATTTTACAACTAGTGGTTTGATTGATAACTATGTAATTAGAATGTCAAAAATAGATGTTTTGTAATTCATTTCAACTTCTATGAGGTGTATCATGTTCTTAGGAACATATTAAGAGAATTGGGGGTTGAAATTTTTATTTTATTGATATCATCCCCGAGAATATGGTTAGTGCTATAGATGAATCCCAATTGTGTGGCTTGGGATATATATGAGTATAGTTATATGAACCATGTGAGGGGATACAAGAAAACTATAAAAAAATTATATAGAATATATCTGATCAATTTCTTAGGTTTGTTGAATGGTTTGTCAAAATGTGTATCCTAGCCTTGTGTAATTGAGTATCTATGAAAGCGAGGCCTTCATTGTTATCACACATTCTGGGAAAAAAATGTTTCCAAATATAACAAATTATTAAGAAGTGAACAAATAAAAAATAAAAACATTTTTCTTTTATTTTTCTATCACCCATTTCTCCTCTTATTGATAGAAAAACCCACACACACTATATCCATTCCACATTCTTTTTCCAAGGTTGGATATAACCTATTACTTGGTCATCAAATGTGTCATCACATGCAATCAAGATCCCTTATTGAGTATACCCCCACTTTTCTATATATGTCAGTATTCTCTCACTGAAGATAGATATTCCAGTAGTTTTCATTAATATTCCTTATTTTAGGGTGTTTATATGGTTTATTGATTTATCCCATTTTATTTTCAACCATTGGACAATACATAATGGTTAGACTATAACATGCATGAGGAAATTGGTCAATTACATTTATCCTATATTCTAAAAAATTATAGAATTGTGTGGCTATTTTAGTGAAGTATACCATTTCATTATTGACCATTATTAAATTATTTGTTTTAAATTGAGTTTTATCATGTTAAAGTTCAATTTTTATTATTTATAGAATGATATAAATAATGAAACCAAGTAAATAATATAGATAATTAGTTTGACAATTTTTTGTTCTAGAAAATTTGGGAAATGTTATTTTAAAACATCAATTGAATATGTTAAATATAGATTTCCAATCATTTTATATATATATATTTCATTTTATTAGATGAAAAATCATTACATTAGTTAAACAAAAAAATAATAACTATAATAGTTTATTTCCTTAGCTATCTTGGATACATAATCAATTGGTGAATAATTGAGCTATATCATCTCTTCTATATTATTCATAACTAGAACCATTCTCAGAAATTTCATGCATAATAAATATCTTCATATCTTGGTTAAACAGAAACATAATAAAGTGTGAGATTAGATGCTCAGTAATGGTAAAAAAGGGATATACATAATCATACAATAAACATAACAGTATTATAATAGTAACATTACATTCGATAACTATACCCAATATATCAAAGATCATAATCATTTGTCATGTCATAAATATTAGAAATTCACAAGAAATGGATCATAATGAAATAAAATAACATGATCCATGATAGCATAACATTGGAATAAGAACTATATATTGGAATGCATATATGAATTGAAAATTATATGAAATGGATTCCCAAAAGGACATTCATAATAAGAAATGCTTGGGATAACCACCCATGTACTTACTTCATACATGTGATGACCTCCCATATGACATTTTTCAAGAATGGTATAACCTTCTTTGTACCCTATGAGATCATATAATATTAATAATTTCACAGTTCATGGGATGGAGTTATAGGTTTCACCCATCACACAATGAAAATCATACATATGTGTGCCAAAAGATCCACATACAGTCATTATATCATAACCCGTGAAATGAAATGGGTTTCATAAACATTTCACTATATTGTAAACTATGAAAAATTGAATTGTTTCATAATGTTTTTATCACTTCTTCATTGAATATCCCATAAAAAATAAGCTGGTTTCATAATAATTCAATCATGGTATAATCCATGGACGATAAAATGGTATCACAAATATCCTGTCATAATAAATAATTATGATAAATTATAAGAGTTTCATCTTTAGATCATACCCGCATTAAATCATATGTAACATCAACATATGTCATCCATGATGGAAAGTGATTCTGAATGATAACATAAAAAAATTCTTCAGTAAAATAAAATTACATTTAAAATAAATTTTATGCATTAAACCATTTGAATATCCTTTTATTAGAAAATATCCTTCAAATATAATAAAGGTAGATTTAGAAAAAAAATTAAATATTTCTTGAAGAAAATATAATTTCCAATTTTAAATTTTTTTTCAAAACCTAAATAAATTTAATAATATTATATTTTTTAATACACAAATAAATAATTTTAATGTATACTTTTAATAAAATAATGGTCATGGAGATGGGATGTAGGTTCATGTCATACACATTAAAAAAATAGTTCCATCATATTTTCATCAAAATAAAATGGAAATTTTCTAGAAGATGACATAAACATTAATTTAAAAAATATTTTTAAAAACAGTAACATGGATATAAATTGTTTTCATACTAAAAAAATAACATTGAATTATTTTTTAATACATTTTTGAAAAACATTGTTTTGGAAGAAAGCATATTTCTGACCGAAGAGAAAAATAAAATGGTATTTTCCAAAAAATAGTTGCTCTATTATTTAATGTACCAAATAGTGGAAAATTGATACAATTAATATCATGAATATTCATAGTATAATAAAATTCATGATTTTATTGATATATTTATAATATGATGTTATCATCTGAAATATAATCATATTCAATCTGGATAAACAATTAGATTGTCACATAAAATTGTTTCCACATTGGTAATATTAAATCACAATTTTGATGTTAAATAAATTCATTTTGATTCATATAAATATATATTTATATACATCTTGTGAATGATTATGTGAGCATAACATAACATATATATCATATAAGCCATATTGAGAAAAGAATTTCTTAACCCTTTTGTATTCCTTCTTAATCATATCCCCAATAAATCATAACATCAAATGAAAATTAAAATATCCTGAAAATAGGTGGATTCATGATATAACAATTCAAAAGGTAATTATATACACCACATGAAATAAATAAGTGGTGAATTTTCATATATCTCCCAGAAACAAAAGAGAGTCTAGAAATCCCATACCACATTGATAACATTGAAACTGTAAACCCAATGAAAGAGATATACTAACATTAATGTATGAATCAATATAATTTTCCACATAAGAATCATAAATTACATTCATGATAATTATACATTCTACATAAAATAAACATGTGTTGAATGTGGCACATATCTCATTTAAATAAATGTGATAAGGAAATGTCATAACATAAGTCTTGACATCCATGAAACATGTTCAAATATCCAATATAATAAATATAAATTTATTATAAATATTTTATATTTCCATACATATATATTATACCATATTGGATTTACATATTACTTTTTATTACTCTTTTATTAAAAAATATTTGTCAAATTCACATTTCAGACCATAGTTTGTTTGTTTTTTGTGTAATTTTTTATTTTTTATTTTTAGTCAAATTAATTTATTGATGTTTTGAAAATAGAAAATGTAAAACTATTTATAAATATCATATCTTTTTATTATAAATTTCTTTATAATATTCTATAAAATATTGTGATATAAAATAAATTACAACATTCATGGGGACAGTGGGTCGTATGTATGCATGAACGTTAAATCCATTTTTTGGATTAAAAAATGAATATAAAATAAAATATTGTAATTCTAAAATAATTTTAATTTACTTTATATCTCATTTTTAATTAATACCATCCTTATTAATTTCCATGTAATTCATGATGGAATGACATCACTTCCTATGGTGGTAGTCCTCCATACACACGGGCGACATTATCATATCCCCACAAAATGGAAATCATGAAGGTAAATGTAAAATTATAATTATAGAATAATAATATTTTCATAATTCTCTTAAATAAAGAATAAATCCACAATTTTAACCATCTCTTATATGTGGTAATGTAAAAAATGAATGGCATTGGACCACGAGGAGGTAGAACATTGTATACACAAACAATGATTTCATAAACCATTTTATGTATTAGAGATTGTTGTATGTCATAAACATAACATAACAGAATATATGTATATAGAGGATATAGAGGATATTATATCATTATAGTATATTATGTATTTATGTAGGTGGAGGAAAAAATAAATCAAAAATCCCTATTAATGAATTTTACGTCTTATTTGGGTTTCTTCCATATGTTTTCACCAAAAGACATCATATGATTTCTTTATATAAAAAATGATTTTATAAATTAAAGAAGGTAATTTGATAATATATTTGGGTAGGTCATGGCCATGATAAAATGTTTTTAATGTGAGAATATGAAATGATATGGGTTAGAATCTTTTAAGTGGTGTGAGGGGAATACTTGTAATTTTTGGAAGGAAATAACTCCAACCACATTTATTTCATATAACAAGTATACAATTATAAAAAAACGTTGGATAACCAATCCAAACACCTTATTATTTGGACTTCATCTGGTAATGTGACGTTATAAATTCAAACAAGTCTTGTATATTATGAAAAAATGCATACAATCAAAGTACTATCCATTGAAGAAATATAGAACCATATCCATAAAACCCAAGACAAACGAGATAAACATGAAGGAATGAATAAATCAAGAATAACAATTCTCTTTATAACCAATATTCACCTGTAAACCAACCCAAACCATAGGAAAAGACCACATGAAATGATTACATGATACAATATTCCCTTCCATTTACATGTATGATGTAATATAACATCTTCAAATAACAAAAAGAAAAAGTTACGGTGTCATAAAAATGAGAAGTAGGATACCAACATAGATTCCATACATGGTCTCATATCAGTTATTAAATAGTTTTTTATTTTTTAACGAAATTGTTTTCCAAATAATTTTTCATAAATCTATAACCCACTTGTAAATAATGTTCCCCACTTTCAAAAAAAATCCATTCATATTAATGATAAAATAAATATAATAACTATAAGTCATAAAATAAGGAATCATATCCTTACATAAAGAGGTGATAATGTGAACATACATCCATGACATAAACTATCAAGTGAAACTATGTGATACATCCACTTATAAAAAATTTTAAGCAAAATTGAATGATAAATAAATCATGTGGTATACAACCATAGAAGACTAGACACCTCATATTGGGCCATAGCTTATCATATAATACATTCTAGACACTCAAGGACCTAAATAGAAATATCATTGATACCAACCAATATCATGTCCGTCCACAGCCCATCAATATCTAAAAATCATATGTCAATGTGGTATCACACACCCTTAAAATAAACATGTATCTTTACTAACACACCAACTTTTACCGATGTTTCAATTATCAAAATATATTTCAAAATAAGGATAACTATTTTATAAAAAAATTTAAAATCTAATCCAATCCACTTCAATGTCCAAAAACCAATTTCTAAATAAACCAATATGTTTTAAAAGAAAATTAACCTTAAAAACTTTTTTCGTTACAAGAAATTTGTTAAAACCACAAACCACATTATATCAATGAATTTTTACCAATAATGGTAAAAAAATATAATGAATTAACCCTTTTTATAGTAACACCTACATGAAAATGGTATAAACCCAACTACATTCGACAATAATGATTGGGAAACTTGATATTGACCTTCGAAGGACCAGGTGTGTCAAGAAACTGAAAATCATAGATATAAAAACACTCTATGAACAGGAATCGGAAACCTAAACACATAAAACACAAAATATGAATCTAGAAGAAAGAAGAACCAAAAGGAATGATTATAAAAATTGGAAAATCAAAGAAAACCCATTATGGTTGATCGATGGGTGAATTGTCCAAATGTAGTGAAGATATCAAAAAATGTCTAGGGTATGGTTTGGGTAATAAGGGGGAGGATACATGGATGAATGAAATTAAAATATAGCAAGCAGTTCCTAAAACATATATCTCATGCTATAAATTGTGTATGTAATCCCATTACACATCATGAATTCCACATTGATTAAAAATGATAAAAAAGGTTTCACCTTTTAATTAAAACCCAAATTTTTTTGACACATCACGTCTTGATCCTATTATATAGAGTGTAATTCATTCAAATCAAATATTAGTTCATGGAATATATCATGTTATAAATAAATATCATGTATCCCATTTACATGGTGTGTAATTACCAAGAAAATTGTAGAAACTTTGGGTTTAAGCCAAAATACACCAAGCCACTCTACACATTATCTGAATTTATGGATAGCCACTCAACGAAATTTAATAATTTTTATACATAATACATAATTCAAATAAATATGCATCCCTAAAGTTCATTTCAATTATCCAAGAAAAATATATCCATCATGATGAATCCCTCAAATTCACCCATACAAGGATGATTAAAAAAGAATAGACATAGATGTACCTAAAAAGCGTAACAACCTGATACAATCTCCCCACCAAATATGTTTTATACCACCCGATGTACCTTATAATTGTATAATCACAAAAATTAAAATTCATTTCTTCTTTATCAAAAATTACCTCTCCCAGATATTATGGTTATCGCATATGCACATCAATATTAACCAAACAAGAGGAATAATTTCATCTCATAATGTCTTCCTCAAAGATCCATAATTTGAACTGGATACACATTCAAAGTGGTTTCTATGACAATATAAACATATTCTCATGCTATCACATGGTATGGGTTTCGTATATAACCTATTATATGAGAACCATGAAACAATTCATTAATAAAAGTATAATCATGTGGAAGGTTTAATCAAGAGGCCACCTTTCCTAGCAATCTAATGATCTGAAAAGGGCCCAAAAACCTGGGTGCTAGCATATAGTGCTAACCCATTCGAAAAATGTCCCAATTGAGGGGAAACTCTATGAATCTCCCAATCACCAACCTCATATTCAATTGGATGAATGGAATTCCTCTATATAAGATTATTGATGACTTTACTCCATGATAAATCCCCTCCAGATAAATTGCACCATCTTCACCTTCACCAAAATAATACTCTACCCAACCAAGGAATACACCCACAACACTACCCAAAAAATGGGAGATCTATATGAAAACACGTACAAACCCTCAAATACGCCATCATAATAGATTAATGATAAATATTTTTTGAGGAAGACTCGATCATAGTCATATAATTTTCCCATGATCCTATAAAATCAAGAAGACAATCCTATAATACATCCTCAAGAACCAAGATATTCCTTCTTATCTATCCATCCATTTGTAGATGAAAATAACTTCTTGATCTAATCTGGAAACCCATCACCTCCAAAAATCCTTTCCAAATCAAGGATGTAAAACATTGTACCCTATAAATACCACCGTAGAGGGAACCTCGTATATTCTCATTGTAAATTGGACATACAAGTTCACAAGATATTCCACCTTCCTTGTATCCTAAATTGGGAGGAAAAGCGATGATTTAATGTGGTAATCAATGATCAACATAATTTCATCCTTCCCACATCAATTTCATGGAAAAATATTGATGCAATCCATGGAAATATCATCCCAATTAATTACAAAAACGTATAAGAGGATAAAACAACACCAAAATTCTCTGGTGTTCCACCTTGATTTTCAGACAAGTAATAAATTATGATACAAAATTTTTATAAATCACCTCATCCCCTACAAAAAATATTGATGTCTCAATGTGTGATACATCTTGGTTACCGAATGGTGAAAAGATGAGAAAGAGTATTTTCTACTTCCCATTAATTACTTCCTCGGGGGAAAAACAACCTACCTACTACATAAGCACAATGTTCTATTAGGAGACCAAGACTAAAAACTATAGTTTCCCCACCATAGTTTATTTCATTAATTAATTTTCAATCATTTTCTGTCACATTTTGAATCCAAACTCACTCATCCAATTACGATTCTTTGTTAATAGAATCCAAGAATTCATATCCACCAACCTCTTCCTCTCCCAATATCATCTCATAAAAAACACATTAGATACCACAACCTAACTAATTATTTTATGGCATGTGTCTGCAATTTTTTTCTCAATTCAAATACAACCACATTCTCTATTACAATAGTTAAAACAATATCAAAGGGAAAATTTTTAAGATGCTCTACCCAGTATACCATTCACAAGATCAAATTCCTCTGGGTAAAAATTACATTCAAGTTCTTATTATCAGAATACATTGTAAAATTCACACCAAATACTTAGTGTGTCCACATTTTGTGTACATAAATAACCATTTCCTAATATATATATTGAATAGGGAATTTATATAATGATGAAATAAATGGAATGACCCATAGGTCCCCACTAGTTTCAACTACATTAAGAAAAATCCAAACCCCATACTAGAAAAATCAAGTAAAAAACATTAATCAAACACGATTCTGAAATAATAAAGTTTTTTGTTTAATTTAACCATATCTTCACCTCATTGAAATATCAATAAAATTTGTTATTACACTCCAAAATTACACACATATAGGTAAAATTAGTCATAAAATAATAAAATGTATCTTTTCAACATCAAATTATATTCAACATCCACTTATATTCTTTTCAAAATCCACTTATATTCTCCTCTCATATATCGCATGCCCAAAAAATTTCACATCTTTATTTGAATTCTCACATTTGGAGTGATTAACATATAGATGATGTCTCTTGAAGGTTTGAAGAATGATATCAAAATATTTTCTATGCTCCTCATCTAACTTGGTGTATACCAACATATCATCAATGAGAAAAAAAAACAAAACATTTATAAAAATGATGAATGATCTAGTTCATTAAATAAATAAATACCACTTGATAATTTGACAGATCGAATGAAATAACTATCAAATAAAAATTCTCATTTTATCTACTTAATATAGTTTTAACTATATCCAATTATAATACTCTCAAATGTTTTTCTCCGACTGTAGGAAAATCCATGAAAACCCAAATTCCCATCAATGCAGGTCAAAAAGATCCGAAATACCATGAAAGGATTATTAGTTCATAATGTTAATCCAATTAAAAATCAGATAGTGAAAAAAAATGTTTCCAGATCATGTATGACTTTATAGAAAAGAGGATAAGAAAATCCCATGGTGACATCCTATGAAGGGTAATTACATTATCCTTTAGGTCCTCAATTTGGATATTAAGTTCCAACAGGTCAAATTATTTCAAGTGATAAAATGACATAGAAATGGGAATCATACCATCGAGCATGTCAATATTAAAATCAACCATTATTTATAATGATAATCAAAAATATCATATTGAAAGACCTCAGGGTAAGTAGTCCCCAATTTAGGGAGTTTTCCAACACAACAAGGGTTGAATTCATCACGATACATCAATGAATTCATACATGATATTACCACAGTATAAGTTACAAGAATACTTCCCATTCTTGATATATAATCCAACATACCCTAAAAGACAAGAGTAACCCCATCAGTAGATTTGAAATGTATCCATTAGTGACATTGTTATATCTATTCCTTAACACATACCATACAATCCATGTTGATAGTCAAGTCAAATATGTCATCATCAAGCACTCATAAGTACCATTATACCACAATGTTTGTTTATTCACCGAATAAGAGGGACAGATGAATCGTTGTTCAGATATTTTTACAAAAGGAAAGGAAATAATTAAAATATTTTGGAACTTTCTAACTCAAATCCCACATGTCCACTAACAATAAAAATATAAAATAATGATTAATATATGTATAAAAAAATATTTCATCATAAAATACAAGATAAACACAATACTTCTAACATTATCTATCCTTGATTCATATTTTTCTTGTTTATACTCTATCGTAGAAAGAGGTATTGTTTTATATAAATGAGCATACCCCTTGGACTGAGGATTTTCCTCACCACACTAGGATTCATAATCCAAAAACATTGAACTCTTGTTGAGAGTGGATCTTACCTTTCTTCATTGGGACATCCATTAACATAAACACTTTTGTTGGACCAATAACCCATAATGATTAAATGATAAATAAACCTCCACACTATTAGGTTTAGTATGAACAAACATAAAACAATAATAGCCAAAAGTCTACTTATATACTAAATAATCCCTTGAAACAGATCTTGAAGAGAACTGGAAATCATTACATTTTATTTTTTTCTTAGATGATACACCATGTCTATCAATGACACCAACTAAAGATCCACAAAAAATATTCTTAATACTATTAATGTCTCATCCAAATACTTATTTTAAACTACCTAAACAATGTATGGGAGTCACATGAGAATCAACATCAACCAAATATCTAACCTCTTTAATAACTCAATCCTTTGAGCCTTTAGTTAATTATTTTTACGAACATTATAGAACATTTTCACCATCTTAGAAAAATTTGTAAAATACTGTAGAATAGTATGTTCTCCCTACTCTAAGGTAACAAACTACTTTTTATTTTCCACACACGATTTCTCAAGAATAAAATTGTTATTAAATATTTTATTTAAAGAAGACAACGTATGTTCATCTTGAAAATATTATTTAATAATAGATTCCCACCATATTCTTCTCACTCCCTCACCACGTATGTACAAAAACCTACATTTACGACATGAGGAGTCTTCATTAAATTGGATCTCCCCTTAATATGAAATATCCACTTCTTGAATTCATGTTTCTCTTTGTCACTATAGAAGATGGGTGGATGTTAACTAGTACACTCAAATCAATGATCCAATATTCGTATTGTGTTTCCATCACCCATTTGACCCAGATAGTAAATAGTTTTGATTGAATATTCTACAAAGAAAGGGTCTATAGGTTGATTCTTTTGAGGAAATTGTCTTATAATTTCTTCTCTCAGATTTTGAAGTGATCGTCTAAAATTTATTTTTTAATAAACATATAATAATAACCAATTAAATCATGAGCACATTTCGAAAATATTAGTACAAATTTATAAATTCAATCCAATTACTGTATATAATAAAAAATTTAAACAAATTATGATTTATATCAATGTAATTTAAATCCAAAGAGAATAATACTATTTAAATAAACATCCCACAATGTTCAATTAAATGAACCTGAACCCCAAGTCTCAATCCTATATAATTTTTCTAAACACCTATTGTAAATTAGGATCACTAATAAAAGTGATATATTTATACCCCATTTCCTTACTTACTATCTGAAATATGATCGTCTTACTCCTATCAACCCATGTCAATAAACAAAACATAGGTAGAGTTAACACAATTCAATTTGAGCCTAAACTAAAAAAATTAATAGATAAACCTCTGTAAAACCAAACAAAACACCTATGGTGGCCATCAAATGGTGAGGTAAAGAAATAAAATAGAACAAGTATTGTATACCATGAAATATGACATACAACCAGTGTACTTTTTGGAATAAAATGATACAACCATTTCCATGAAATCCAATCCAAACTGGATAAATTAGAATGTATGAATAATGGAATACCCAAAAGTCTATGTGCGATGAATATTAACCCTTAATAGACCCCTAACTGAAGGCGAAGTCCAATGGTAAATCTGACATGCTATGAGATTCTCTTCCCTTTACTAATATCCTACAATAGAACATCAATAATCTCCAAAAGAAATATTTGGCCGTGAGAACAAATCCCTATAGGATATCACCAAATAGACATTAAAGTGTCTAAAATCAAGAAATATAAATTAATACCTTTTAAGAAATTAATGATTTTTATAAATCACTTTTCAAAAATCCAAAATACATTATTAAATCATTTCACAAATGTTTTCATAAAATCAGTTCAAATTATTGAATCCAAAAATATAATAGGTATACATGATAAATTACAGAATAATATCCATACATCAAGTGGAAATAATGTGAACTCATAACCATGAAATAACATATCATGTGATGTTATGTGAAACAAAATAATATAAAGACCTATGAGAAACAGTCCATGATAAAAAGTGTAATGTGATAAATAAACATAAATGATAAAGAATCTCATATTAGGACCTATCGTATTGTAAAATGAATATTATACAATAAATATCATAATTAGGCATAACATTGTTGCTAACCAATATCAAGCACCACCCATGTCCATCAATATCCAAAAATGTTGCCTCCTAGTTATTCCATACACACTAATGTTACCCATGAATCTTTAAAGACACATCAAGGGTTCAAAATGTTTCAATTGTAAAAATTAAATTCAAATTCATGCAATCATTTTAACATGAAATTTTAAAACCCAATATAATCTTACTTTGTGTCTGAAAATCCATTTTCAAAGCAATAAAATCAATTTTCAAAGAGAGTCCCTTAAAAAACATTTCACTTAACATTGAATACTTTAAGACCAAATGTCATGTTAAATAAATTAAAAACCTAATGAAATTTTTAGGGATCAACAACAAATTAATTTCTTTATACCTTTATATAGAAACAACAACCTAAAAATGAAATTATGCAATCTTACTTCGATAATAGTTATTGTAAACCAAGAGATCACCACTTTAAAGGAATGGAATGACATGAAATTGAAAGGGATCTTTAGAAAACATTGTATGATCATGAATATATAACCTAATCTCAATTAATAAAAATTCCTCAGTCAAATGGTATATGAACAATAAATAACATTTTCTTGGAGATCTACACTATAAAAACCTTGATGTTTGATCACCGAACAAATGATTCAGTCATAGTGGAGATCTCCAAAATCTATTACGGTGAGGTATGGGTTGGGAAATGGTTTCATTATAGATTAATGAAATTAAAAATACTCAATCGATACCTATAATCCTTATCTCATGAAATTTATAGGGAATGTAATCATATTATATGTAATTAATTATACAATGGATAAAAAAATTATTAACCATTTTATTGAAAACAAATTATTAACCCTTATATATTGTATACATTTTAGACGGTGTAAAAATAATTCACAACCTACATCTATTCATGAAATCTGTCAGGAAATAATTAATCATCGTTTAACCTACTCACATGACCTATAAGTCCCTAATAGACTTTAGGAACTACATGTTTATGCAAAATCTCCAATTCACATAGGAAATTCATCAAACGTGGCTATAATCTCTTTATCCATTAACACATTATAATCATTATCCATAATTGTAAAAAACATTAATCCATGAATATTAGGTCATTTTCCCTAGGAAATTCACTTTATCCCTTAGAAGCCCATAAATTCACCCAAACATGGATGATAAACAATTCATAATCAAGGTATTAACATAAAAGCATAATGGTCTGCATAACACCCCAAGATCTTATGGTATTTCACTTTTAAAATTAAATATCATTGATTTTTTATGCTTCACACAACACCGTGTTTAAAACTAAAATATAAAATTAAATATGGCTATAAGAATAGTAATATGACTGTAAGAAATAATAATAAGACCAATAGAATAATAATATAAACTATGAATGTATAAATGAAATTTAGGTATATTATTAATGAAAATATGGAATGTTTACAATATGGAATAAGCAAATAAATGTTTTAAAAATGATAAATAATGTATTGGTTTGTTTTGTGAAATGAAAATTTTAAATCACAATTTTATAAATATATTATATATTGAAAAGAGAATTTATTTTCATGAAATATATGAATAAATTAATATTGTTTCATTAAAATTATATGATAATTTTATGACACCTTAATTAGGTTTTGGAACGGTCATAAAATAAATTATAATAAGAAATCCATTATATTTTTGAAAATGATATTTTTATTTAAAATTAAATATTCACATAATTAGAAAATTATTTTCATAAAATTGAGACCAATATTTAATTATATATGAAAAAATGGTTAGGGTTAATTTTTTGGAATTTTTTTAAAATAGTTGATTTTTTGTTTAGTACTGAAATAATGTAATTTAGGGTATTATGTAAATAAATGAAATATTGAATAATTTATAATTTATGGATGATTTAAGAAAAAAATATCTAACTATAATTATTAATTTTAATATATTTAATGATAATTATTGAATGATTTATATTATTTATCCAAAATAATAATCAAATTAATATATTATTCAAAAACACCTCTCTCCTACACTATAAATATTGGCCCACACCACCTCTTCTCCTCACATCGTTTAGGCATTAATGGAATTAAAATTTCTTCCCAATACTCCTCTGAAGACTCTTCCCCATTTACATGAGTTTCTAGTCTCAACAAAATACCAATACCAATTTCTATAAGGAGGTCTGAAGGAGAATAATTCAAGAGGTAAAATCTTATTTCTCTTTCATTAGATTCTTTTCTAATTCATTTAATTTCATATACTCTATTCACGTCCTCTATCAAAACATGCATGAAATATCCATTATCTTATATATATATATATATAAATATTTTTTAAAATAAAAAAAACAAATTCAATCCTTCTCTCCAATTAATTTTATTCTAAAAATGAAAACATCATCCTTGAGGTGCCAATTAACCGCCTTCATGGATGACGTGTTATTTTTTTTCAATTCCACATTTAAGGCATAACATAATACCATTTTATGGTTAAAATGTTATATAATATTTATTATATATTACTAAATTTTCTAGAACATTTATATATATATAATATTAATTAATAATACAAAACTGTTTTTCAATGATCAAAAAACCTCAAAAACAATCTGAATGATTATCACTAATGTATTATTTTATGATCAATTATCATTTAAAATATCCAAATGAATTATATTAACATTTAATCTTATTTATTTTCATTAATAAATTATAATTTAACTTCTATATAACTCTTCAAATTTTACATTATCTTTCACACATAAATACATGTTAGACAATCATGAAAACCAAGGAAAACAACAATCTGAATCGATAGAATTAAATCATATAACTCATTAAAAATACCATAAATAACCATAATAAAATTGTAGTAAATCAAAAAAATATTTAATAGGTTCTTAATTAAATTATTAATTAATATAAATCAATTATCCTGTATGTTGCGTATAGTTTCGAAACACTTTTGAAGATAAAGTATGGATTTCTCCTTGATCCTTCATTTTTCATTAAGGTTATACTTTCTCCCACATTAACCAAAATAAATATTATGTTATTTTTATACAATTATTCCAGAATTTATGTATTTGTTCCAATATAACGTATTTTAATCAGTTTATAATTATTTTTTGGAAAAATAGTTGTTTTATATGGTTCTCTTTTTAATTCTACTCGATATTCAAGATCATTTATAGGTAAGTTCCAAATTTCTTACACATTTTCATGTACAATCCATAATTTGTCCTATGACACCAATATTTTTATTAAATTACCATTAAAATAATGAAACCCATATTTTTTATGTTATTATTTTATGTTAATAATTAATCATTTTTCCTCTTTAAATAGACCGTTATATTTTACATCAAACTGTAAAAAAAAGACCCATTTCAAATGTTTATAAAAAAATATTTTTTCTAGTTTTCATTTCAGTTGAAATATTTTAGTATGAATATTCTTTTAATATTCCTAAACTATATTATTATTCATTTTATAGTTTATATATTCTTAAAATATGATTTTATAATAATTATAAATTATTTTCCAAAAGATTTATTCTTTCCAAAGTAAAAGTGCATTTCTCTACAGAATTAATAAATGATTTTATTAGATTATTTACATATATTTAAACACTGTTCGTTGAATCCTGTGCTTTATTGATATATTATGTTAACATGTTATATTAGATGGTTTTGGATTATTTATTGGTGTTTACTATCTTGGTATTATTCTTCATATTATTCTTCATGGATTATGATTTTGTTTACCAATTTGGGGTACTATTTTAATTTCATATTATAGTTACAATATGAATGTATATATTAATTATGACCTAATACATTTATATGGGTAGTGATTTAGATTTAATAATTGTTTTGTGGGGCCTTATATATCCCCTCAATGCATCATTAGGTCTGACTAAAGAAGCTATACTAGGTTTTGACCCATTTATATATGGTGTATTGGTTAATGATTTGATCATATGATTATGATGTATGACATTATTCATTCTCTAATAATTATATTAGAAATTTGTAATTGATTAAATTATTTGAAATGTAGAATATCCATTGTTATGTTTTATTCTCTTGTGATTATTTATATGGAATTATTTATTTATCTTTCATTATTTCTGTATTTTTCTTAAGATTATGCTTCAATGACTTGTCCTTTACTTATTCAAAAATAATTATTATTTATTTTTTTCATGATAGATTCTCATGTTTGTTATACCCATACAGAAAATCTATTCTCACCCATTTCTTATGATTTATTGTTCCCAATATTATAATATCTGTATTATTAATGACTTGTAGGGATAATCTATGATTTTATTGATGTTTCAATAGATATTATTTTTTATTTTTCATTTCATGTTGCTATTTAGAAAATATGTATATACCTAGTTTTCAAAAGAAACTATACCATTCGGTCCATTAGGATATGATCACTTGATCATGTAACTAATGTAATAATATATGGCACCGACTATAGGCTATTATTGGCTGGGTCATTACAATGGGTAACATGGGAAGATTAATAGAAAACATAAAAGAATGATTTAAAAAATGTTGATTAGGGAATAGAACCATATGATAGAATTCTATAATGAGCATAGAGGAACATCATATAATTTTTGTAATGTAGAGTGTAGAAACCCAAACCTAGATATCCCAAAGTTGGTGTCTCATTAAATTTTATTGGAATGATTACAAGGAATCGGATCATGAATGATCTAAGGGTTTATTAGTCACAGTAATCTAGATATGTGAATGGGTATTGTATTAAATATAATACAATAATTATAAAAAAAGTTTTCTTTTTAAATAAATAACATTGAGAATAACTTAATTATATCTCTTATATTATCTCATGTCATTCTTACTTATCAAATTCTTAGGGAAATGAAACATAATAATGGTGAGATAATATTCATAGTAACGTAAGATTTTAGTGTAACCAATAGTGAAAAATGAGAGTATATAATATGTAATGGTATGTAACTAAACACAGATGCCATATAATAAATAAACTAAATGGATGTGTGAAAACAACATGTAAAGATAATGATTATAAGTACATTCCATTAAAATTACTAGATAAGGAAAAATAAATATGTAATGGTAAGAAACTTAAACACATACCATCAAAATAACATAAAATTAAATATATACATAGATATGTCGACATAAAATCTCATGGATGAATAATAACAAAAAAATAATTGATTTATATTCAGAATTATTGGATGTTGTCTTTTTATGGTACATGAACCAGTACAATCAAGGCCTTTCAAAATATGACCGAGTATATTGGGTAAAACCCCATCTAAAGAGTCCATCCGACTAACTCATCCCTTGAGACTACAAATGCATTCAGGAGATATCTATAACTATTTTGACCTGTGTCATACTAATCCAATGAATTCTTCACATATCGAACTAATAAATTTAACAATGTACCTTATCTAATAGCCATACATTGAAGAGGGCATGGATTTATTTAAATTTACAAAAATAGTCAAATTAATTCCAAACTAAGAACCATATAAATATTTTTATACAATTTAGAGAGTTAACATATCTATGATAATTGAGATATCTAGGGGCAGTTCAAATTTCAATGATTATAAGAACTATAATTATTCAAGTGGGGATAACAAATGAAATCTAGGAAATGAATGTGAATACTATCCATGGACAAATAATTATCAAACCATACAGAAGAAGAATATAGAGGTTATCAATACAACATCTACCTAGTGTATTAAAATGAAGTCTGTTGTCGGTGGTGAATGGAAATATTATATAGATATATTTTCAAAACATTCTTGAGGAAGATATCCTTTTGTTTGAAAAGTCAATTGAAACACCATTTATTTTATAAAAAAATAAAAATATTTTCTTTAAAAACTATCCTTTTAAACATGAAAATGAATTTTCTACAGAATGATAGTGGGTAAATCTATACATTCCATACAGGGTAAAAATAAAATTCCATTTCCATGGTAAAAGGTAATAAAATTCCTTATTCAGAAAAAGATAAGACGATTCCATTGAAAACATTAGTAGATGATTTAATTTTAAAAATCTATTTTAAAAATCATTATAAAAATAATTTTGGGGAAACTTCTAATGAATAAGGTTTTTAGAAGAAAATAATTTCCCTAACTAAAGAGATCAATAAATCCGGGTTTTTTTAAAACATTTTCTAAAACATTTTGAGTACCACAGAGTGGGAAAATGTTATTAATTCTTGAAAAAGGTCATTAATAACAATAGGATATAAAATTAAATAGATTTATATTTTACAATATTCTTAAAATTTCATCAAATAAAAATACCATTTAAATATCATTAACGTTACTATTGATGATAATAATATTTAAACATTTAAAATTGTCCCATACCACATTAAATCATTTAAAATGATAATCCTCGTGAATGAATATAGTTAAATAAAAGTGGTAAATACCATGAATTTGAAATAAATCATGATATAGTATATCAAAACTCTCTTTTGATACATAACATAGGGGATTTAATTGAATAACATTACATTTATCTCACAGATGTAAAAAGTGAGATGAAAATACCTTACCTATTGTTCTCCTAGTATCATGTGAAATTTTTTATTTATTAATAATAAACTTATGTTAATTATTTACATTCATGATAACCTTTATCATATTTTTCATTACAATTATTTCAATTATTTTCATGTTTCATTCAACTAATAAATCAATTATGTTAATATCGTTTGTTTTTACCAAACTCTGGTAATATGTAAAAAATAACTAGTGTTCTTCAACTATTCTCAAATGGTTTATTATATAAAATCTATATAAAAATAATAAAAATTACATAATTATCATATTAAACCATCACTTATACTCTTAAAATTAATCATTAAAAATGGACATGAAAAATGATCCAATGTTAAAATCATTGAGATGGTAGGCTGTACGTACACATAAGTAACATTCCCATTTTAAATGATCATTTATGAAAAAAGGTATGTGAAATAAATATTTAAATGATGATAAATATATCATAAATACATTATTTTTTAATAATATATAATTATATGTATAATTTTGTTGATCTAAATGGAATCACATCCTTTCAAGGAGGCGGTAGTCCAAACGTCCATGAACGACAATATCACTTTTCAAGTGTGTGTGAAATGGTAATAAAGAAAAGATATATATATATATATATTAAGAAATGTAATTATGTCATAAATATCATATATATTTTTTTTATCTCATGAAGTTTTCATTAAAACCATCCTTTATACATTCCATGTATCGTGTGACAGAATTGCATCGCATTGAGTGGGCGGTAGTCCACACTCCACAAAATGATATAATCATTTTTTACAAAAAATGGATAGTATAAATATATTTTTTTTAAAAGAAGTAAATAATATTAAATAAATAATATATATCATATATATCATATATTAATATATTTTCCATCATAATGGCCACCATGAGAGGAGATGAATGAAACATGAACAATTATCATTTTTTCAGGTGGTAGTTCTCCAAACATGTACACACAATGTCCGTTACCCATAAGATTGATGTGTGTGTGAGTGTAGGTCTAACACATAGCATAAAAAATCCATGTATATTTCGGATAATGTAATTTCAATATAAATAAGGAATTATAATTTTATAGGGAGTGGATAATGAAAATAAAATTAAAGATCATTTGAAAAGATATTACCTCATAATCAGGTAAATCCTCCTCGTTTTCACCAAAAGAATTCATCAGATTATATTAATTAAAATGAATAAAGGAGTATGGGAGGAATATGGGGAGTGAATTTGGTAGAGGTTTTATGATAATATGTGGCTTGAGAGGTGTTAGGATGTAGGAGGAATGGAGTCCTTTTATAATAGAGGAGGAGTGATACTTTTGTAATATTTTGGAAGAAAGGAAGCCCAAAAACATTTTTAATTGAAAGTATATCAATAATGTTGAAAATTAGATAGTAGTGTGTATAGGATAAAAATATGGATAACCCATGGCCTTTATAGAACTATCTAGGTTATATTAGGCCTTATGTTAGGAATTTAATCCCCTTTTAAGCTTAATATGTCCTTAATCATTTTAATTTATTTTAATTACTTTCAAAAATATTTATTATTAAGAAAAAATTATATCATATTATAAATTATAAATTATTTTGAATGCAATTATTAAATCAATTTTTTCCAATTAAAATCTATAATGTGTTATAAATTAATTTACACTTAACCCTGTAGACGAGACGACAATTCTGGTTTTTCAATTTAAAACATCCAATGTTTTTCTATGATTTTATAGCCTATGAAATTAAAATTGATTAAAATGAACTAAATTGTATTAAATGTTAAAAATATTATAAAATTAAAAATTACAAGATTTAAAAGTATAATTTAATTTCATAAATAAATTATATTAAAAATTAGCTTAGAATTAAATTTTAGTATTTTTCAGTATTCATTACAAAAAGAATCTTCAATGAAAAATACCCAAAATTTACCCTATACATTTTTTATGTTCCAATTACATATATGATTTTTTTTAACATATTAAAATTTTTAATGTTCTATAAAGTTTATTTAAAATGGTGTCTCTATTAAAAGGAGTTAAAAGTTCATTAATAAAAAATATAGGTTTATGTGTGTTATATGGAGTATATTTTTATCTTATGTCTATAAAATCTACTGGATGACTAAAAAAATATATTATTGAATATATAACATATATATTTTGTTAATATCATTCAATAATTTTAGTTAATTTAATTTATTTCAATGAAATGTCTCTGTGAGCATAAAAATACTAACATTTCCTTTATATTCAATTGGTTTATATTCTAATATATCATAAATTGGTAAATTAATAATTCATTTTATATTTTTTAAAACCATATATTTTCATAAATTAGTTAATAATATTCATAACAACTAATTTAATGTCTTATTAATGTGTTTTTATAATACCTAATAATATTTAATAATATATTATTGTTTTGTAAAACTCGGTCTTGTGTGTAATGCAAGCCATTGAAGAAACTAATTTTTTATTGTGCCACATACTAAATTTGTATCACATGTATTTCAAGCTATAAAATATATTTAATTTATTTAAAATAGTAAATATATAATAAATTCATAGGATATTGTGTTCCCTTATGTGATTTTTGTCACGTGTCATTCACACTATCTTATACGGGGATCCTACTTTAGATTTTAGGGGTGTGACATTTTCCCGACCAAACTCAAATGGTGTCCTCATAGTTTAAACATGATCTTGGTAATATACTAGTACTCGCTCATGCATTCACAGGACACTATATAATAAATTCTTTTTTTAATTAGAATGTAGGGAACTATAAAATAAATGATGATTTCAATAAGATAGTATTATAGTATAGTGATATTAATGAACATTAATATTGAATTTATTTATGTCAAAAATAATTGGTAAATTTTATTGAAATATTTGTGTAGAATCTATTATGACATAATTGATATTGTAAAAAACATTACACTCATAAAATTATTTAATGTTTATAACATAGATGTACTATGGGAAACAATAGTGAAAGCGGAAGGATGGGGGACATTACATAATAGATTCTAATCTAATTCAGAACAACAATTGAATAAACAAATAAATCCATGTTACACAGCTGAATGAAAAAAAAATTCCAACACCATCGGTATAGCTCGCGAGACTTCAAGTTGAATAATAACAAAAATGATTGTTTTGAATAAGGCTATTTGGGTGCACATAATCAAAAAATATTGGGTGGATCAATGCCTCAAAATCTATACATCCTATATTGGGAGTATTACAACAATCATAACACCATTACATGCATAGATATTTTCTATCATGGACATGATATAATAGAACTAATAGAAAAAAATTGAAAATTTTTTCAATGAGTAGAACCAATAAAAAACAATGCGATGAAGGATTAAGGGAGATAGAATACAAATTATGTAAAGTAAATGTAACAACCAACATTCATATTTAATTATGATATTGATAAAAGTTTAAAGGTGTATATTTTCAAAGAATAATATGTAATATGCATGTGAAAGATATGAAAAATGCATGTGAAAATATATAGTTTAGAGAATATAAAAAACCAAAATATACTCTATAGATTAGAAATATTCATGGACATGTTATAATAGAATAAATAGAAAACAATAGAAAATGTTTTCAATGAGTTGAACTAATCAAAAACAATTCTTTCAAGGATTGAGGTATCTAGAATACGTATTATGTAAAGAATGTGTAATAAATAACCCCCTGTTTTAATTAAGATATTGATAAAAGTTAAAAGGGGTATATTTTTAAAGATGAATATGTAATATGCATGTTTAGGATATGAAATATTCATGTGAACATATATAGTATACAGAATAGAAATAACGATAATATACTCTATAGATTATAAATTTTCATATAATAATAGATTTTTAAAATGAATAACCAAATGAAGATAAATGGGAAGAGAATACATCACACCTTATGTGGAGACTTGTGGAAGAAGGTAGAATGAAAATTCCATAATGGTTAATTAAACACTAAAAACAGCACAATAATTCCATGTCAATGAATGCCAGAAAGGTTAATTAACCACCCTTGAAAATCATGCAATGGATGCCTATTCTAGTTCCACATAATCCTTCCAATTAACCTAAAAAACCAAACTTTGTTATATAATATCAACAGATCATATTAAGAATATACAATAACTCTCTTAGAAGAATTAAGATATTTCAGTACATGTTCTTTGGATATTATACAGAAAAATAATCACATGATCTGAGTAACATGAATTATCTAAAAATTCATGTCTTGGGTTAAAGAAATCACAGGATCTAGTCTCATCCATTTCAAATCCCATTGATGATATGATGATTTCTCTGATGAGGGTTCCTTATTCAAGTATATTATATTGTGATATTTCTGTTTCTCAGAAAAATTATAGTGTATAGGGAACCAATTATACCATGTCTAATGTGGATTTAGGAACTATAACCTGGTCTCCTATCCCCATAGTGGCTCAAAAATCAAGAGGATGTCCAATTGATGGTTATTGTATCGAGCCTATTTGTCATTCTGGTTTTTAGGACATGGATAGGGTGAGGGATTTATTGCAAATATCAACTATATATGTATTCAATTCAGGAAAAGGGGATACTGTTAAATTTCAGGTTCCTAGGCAGTACCATGTTTTTTTCTTGCTAAGGTTTTTGATTCTGTGTGTTTTGATTTTGGCTTATTTATTTCTATAGAAATGATTGTTCCTAGTTATGTGGACCTGTGAAACGCTACTACTGCTTCCCCAGTATAGACAACATAGGTTTTCTTAGTTATTATTAATTGGAAAATTCTAATACTAATTCCCCATCTTCTACATCAAACAGTCTTATTGAACCTCTTCCATATGCTATGGATGATTAATGGTTGTTACTGAAAAAAAAACGTATAATCAAATAGAAATTAATACATGATTTTGATGTATTTAAAGTGGTTATTTATGATAAAACGTGATATATTTCAATAATTCCATACAACATAACTTGGAAAAGGTGATGTTGTTAGGGATGTAGAGAGAAGGCATATATTCAAAAAAAATCATCAACATTAAAAAATTAATACTATAAAAGATGGAATATTTTTTTGTCATTCATGCATGTATAAGGGGTAATCATACATGTACCTTCTATTTGTAACCTTATTCATTGTACATATAACATATCTTCTCAAAACAATTCCATGTTTTGTTCAACACAACCTATGCAGTGAATGATGGAAACATATGAGAAATCAACATGTTCAATGAATCTCATTTTTCAACAGATAAGATCAACATGTGAAAATATAGGTAATCCTCTACCTATGATGGCTGGTAATATTGAAGGCTGTTTGATTTTACATAGCCCATTTATTACACCGATAGGATCAATATAATTCGTCAATGAAAAAAAAATAGTACTACATCATGAGAAGTAATCGACCAGGAGAACATAAAAAATAGTAGTGCATTATGTGAATTTAATGATAGAAACTGTATAATAATTCTGTAACAGGAACAGTACAAATTTTTTGGGCCATACTAAATAGTATAAATGTATTCATGTATATAAGTGAAAACATTGAAATCAAATGATTAAGGTCCATCCATAAGTCTGTCCAGAAAAATGGAAATCATAAAGTATTAGAGAACTTCCAGCAATGAAGAAGTCCAGCATGAAAACCCAATTATAAAAAAAACCTCCATGAAAACCATCCTCCATGAAAATCATCCAACAATAGAAAAAAACCTTCAACCATGAAAATAATCATTCATGAAGAATGTCCTGAATAAAAAAATTATAATCAACCTCTAGAAATAATGAGTAATTGGATAAGAACTTGATAACACATAAACACTTTGTTTGAAATATAGATTCTGAAGAATGTTTGGTTCATTTTATAGGGTTTATTTTCACATGGAAGATTGACATCATAAATAACCATTGAAGATAAGGTTATTCAAAGAGAAAATATGATTTCTACATGCAAGAAATATGTTTTAATGGAAAAAATAATAATTTTCCCATCAGCATTACTGAATTTATGAAATTACAATATCATTAGTGTATTAGTAAACTACATTATAAGTAGACAAAGTATTGGATAAATATATTGTAACAAGACATTTATAATTAAGAGATATCTGAAATTGTCTTTCCAAAATGAATACTTACCGTAAGACAAACCATTAGTCTACTTTGTCTGTTTTTTTTTCTTTAAGCTATTCTTTATACGAATATGAACTTCAATGGCATCTGTTGATGGTGGTGTGGAGTCACCAATCACTGACACATTCTTCTTGACTGCATTATCATCATTGAAGTCATTCAACAGATTTCTCTACAAGTGAAAGTAAATATTAACCGAAACAAAATACAATGACACAAATCTTAATTTAAAACCTTTATAACGATAAAGAAAAGTACTAATTGTATTTAATGTAAGTTGACATATATTTACCTAGACAATTGAAATAAATTAATATGATGTTACAAATCCTGATTGAGGCATTGCACTGGGTTGAAAATATTTAATATACTGATGATCCTATAATGGAACGTGAAGAACAATAGTACAGTACGTTGTTATTTACTGACAGGTAAAAAGAATTAATAGAATTGAAGATCTTGTACCTGATTCAGTTCAATCTCATTACTTACTCCAATAGAGTCAATGCTCTGATAATATTTCAAAAAAAATTACAATAGGATTAATGCTTTGTAGGTTTAAAAAATAATTGAATTTTGGAATAGATATTTGATATTACCTAATTGTATGTGAAGCTCACATTGAATTTCCTGATGTTGTTTTCATTTTCGCTAATTAAAATTAACATGTATGTGTTCTATTCTATTGAACGATGATGATTTTGAATAATGAAATTTGATATTTCAATTGATAAGAGCACCATCTCTGATTGGAAAATGGTCATTTTCAGAGGAAATACACATTCGTTGTCGTCCTGATGATCAAATTACGAAACAATATTCAATGTTAGGAATAATAATTTTCAATTTTTTTGACATGATTGGTATAGTTGGTTTTACCTGTATCCATGCAACTCTCAAGTATGCAGCTGTCTTTTGCATGAATTTCATGATTTGTTTGTCCAAAAAAACTATTGAAAAGGAGTCTGTATTATTAGTAACCTTTAGTTTCCCTCTAAATCTGTCGAATATAAAATGATGACCACACTATTAGTACAAATAAGTATTTTAATTTATTAGTTCACAAGTAAGGAATTGATAATATGAAATTTAATAATTTAAATGAATGTAACCTAGGAGTAGTGCTATGATGAGATACTTTACAATTTTGGCACCAAATTCTATCATCTGAAAGGTGTACTTTCTTCATATAAAAAATTCATGACTCATAAAACCAACTGTAGGTGCTTTGAATTTTTTGTGTTTTTACAGCAAGTATGCAACATGTAGGCTATAAAAGGTTGAGTACGAAATAATATACTCATTAGGTGATGACATAATTTAACAATTCAATATACTGAATATTTAATTTCCAACATTCATATCTATTATTGTTACCTGTGTACAGTTTCTGACATCTGAAATGGATTTCTTGTTGTTCCAATATGTTACATCTGTAGAAGGGTTGCAAGTTATCGGTGGTGGAGTATTGAACTGTGATTCAACCGCCAACCCAAACCAGTAAAATATACAATAACAGACTTAAAAAATATTAACAACCATTCAGTATTATATTTTAGATGTAAAATGGAGGAAATGTAAATTTACTGAATCTCTATTAGTTCAAAGGTCACTAGCTTCTAATGCTGTTTACTTCTGAAATATCTAGATTGTACAGAATTTTCTTAGCATTAATATTTTTAGTCACAATAATATTCTCTATAAGTAGTTTGAAACAATTGAAATTATTTGAACTAATTAAACTTTCAAAGATACCTCATGAAAAGAAAATAGATTTACTAAGAGCTCAAAATGAATAATGTAGTTAGAAACTATACTACTTAGTCGCTTCACACATACAAGTTGTAATATAATAATAGATGATGACTCTTTGTTATTTTCCTAATAACTTGTCATTTCATTCACAATGTCTTCCCATAAACTACAGGTATGTTGCATACCCCTTTAGGGAAATAAATTAATAGTAATGCATAAATTTTTTTTCTGCATTGTAATATAGTAAGAGCATAAAATTATTGACCTGTCATCCTCTAGAAGAATATGCATTCGGAGGTTGGAATGTCCCATAGATTTCACTGGATGTGTGTATCATAGACATCCAATAATTTCAATAAAATTGATAACCAAAATAATATTTGTTAGAAAAAATTAAGGACGATAATGATATTATTGATTTCATGATTTTATTGAATTCAACTACAAAGAATAGTCAGGAATAGTTGATAATGAAATATATCTATTAAATGTTCCTCTAGAATCCTCCGTTGAATAATCGAATCATATGAAGTAAATTCAAAACTAAAAAATGGGTTGTTTTCATCACATGGTCGAATAAATGTCATGGATGTGAACATGATTCTACATGGATGTCTATATCCCATGTACTTGCCTTCGTTTGAAGCTATTTGGAAGTTTTGTATCATATAACACATTCCATCACGCAAATAATGTTTGTACTTTGAGAGAAGTTGACTGTTACTTATTGTACATTGAATCTTAGTTCCCTAAATAATATATGTTGAAAAATATATTAGTATGTAAAGAAGACTGATGACAGAGGACAGATAGATACAATGTGTGTAAATGTTGAAAGACGTACAAAACATAACAGAACAATATAGAAATAAATCAAAAGTTCTTCATGTAACATAAATTTACTTCATTGACGCATAATATCAGATCAACCATGAAGAAATCAGTGGAATATTTGGGCGATGAATTGCACCACATGCTCAGCAAACTAACTTCAATCCGTAGTGTCTCATCATCCCCTGGTGTAATCTCATTCAATAGGGTTATTGATCATGAAATTTTTATTCTCAGTACTGTTAAATTTAATATTGAAAATATAAACATAGTAATCACTTAAAGAAGAAATTGAAGTACACATCATGCATATGCAATATATAGTAAAATATAACCAAATTATTTTAAATGATATATAAAAAAGGTTATCAAATATTTCTTTATACACAATACTATGTGTTAACCTAGTAGATGTGTTAGTGTTATCCTATATTACTATTTTCAAACCATTTGGTGGTGTAACCCTTAAAACCGCAACATAAAATTGACCAAGAGAGAACACATGCTTTCGAAGATATAACCCAACAGAAGACAATTATTGGCCTTGACTTTTATTAATAGTCATTGAATATGAAACTGTTAAAGGATATTGCCTTCTCTATAATTTGAAAGGCCATTTATCATCAGAGTGTGTCATAGTTAGTCTCGAAATGAAATCGGAATACCCCGAATTACAGCCACTCAAAATATTTTCTCCAATCACATGATCACCAAAATGTGTAACAATAATACTAGTGTCATTACATAAACCAACAGATTGATCAATATTTCGGAGTACCATAATGGGAACACCATTCTGTAGTGTAATTTTTTGGGCAGACAACCCAGAGACATTGATTCCAATAAAAATTTTAGAGGTGTAAATGTTTTCTGACCTATCAGTATCAAAACTGGCATTGCAAACAGAATCTTAGCTGAAGTAATCTCTCTTATCAGAGTCAGTGAGATACAACATGTACTCTTTTACTTGTTGAACAATATCACAGGGTGGAGATAAAATTGCACAGTCTTTCAAATAAGATACATCACCATAATTGGCAATGAAATTAGGATATGTATGGTCAATAATTGTAGCTATAACATTTTCAGAGTTGGTAAGAAGATACTTAGAATGAATTTGGAAGACTGCTTCAAAATCATTCGGTTCTCCGACTCTACCTTCTCCAATTGCCAAAGTCCATCTTGTAATCTCATGGACATCCTCTCAATTATATTGTTAATACAACTGAATGCAATCTCATGATCCTTTTTAGAGTTAGGACCTAACAGTGTTTCCACAGATATGAAGACATAATATTTTCAAATACAATTTCACTTCTGTAACCATCAGGTATTAATGATAGTATTTTCCTGAAATCTCCCCCCTCATACAACCATTAGACCACCAAAATGAAAATTTGGAGCATTAACATTTCCTACTGTCATTATATCTCTTAGAGTACGATCGAGAGCTTCAAATCAATGCTTTTGAACCATAGCCGCCTCATCCCAAAAAATAACTTTTTTCAAGTGTAGACGTTCCGCACGATGACTACCTTTCTGAATATTGCAAACCAACTACTCAGTAATAGATATTGGAATAAAAAATTTAGAATGTGCAGTTTGTCCCCCTAGAAGAATTAATGATGATATTCCACTCAATGAAACATATAGAACAATAGAGCCCTCTAAAATTATCAAATATGTTAGAATATTCCAAAATAAGGTTTTACTCATTCCTCCATATCCATGTAAGAAGAAGAAACTTCCAGAATTGGAATTCAATGAAGACATAATGACATCCATCACATGTTTCTGTTCATCGGTAAGCATATTTTATTTAGTTATATATTCATTTTTAAGTAACTCCCTATTTCTATATAGTACATTTGCAACTAAACGATATGGATGACTGTTAATTACAGAATCTGGAACTAGCATAGGAGGATACAACTGAAGAGAAGTACCATTGCCCTGTAAAATTTGATCAATTTTAAGAAGAGCATACTTATGCCTCTGATCATCTGTCAACGTCAAATCTAGAAAAATGATGCATATAACATCAGATAAGTATAAAATAAACTATATCTGATCATTACAATAATGTATAATAATTAAAAGATATCATAAATGATGTATAATGAAATGATCAGAGAGAATAAAATGACAAAAATTGAATCTTGAAGTAAAAAAAGAGCGGATTTTACAGAACATTTCTCTAAAAAGAGTATAATATATAATAATACAGTATTCAGCTGAGGAGTCATTTAATTATATGATAATATGAATTAATTATGTTGATAGTATTTATGTTCATCAAAAAATATAAATAAACAACTTAATTTTGTTTTTTAAAATATAATGAAAAACATACAGAAATTCCTGGCATTTCTAGCCTTTGTCTCTTCCCATACAGAATATATTTAGTAAGAAAGTCACGGGTTTGATTCCATACAATTTCAGCGAGAGATATATTTTTTGAAAATAACATGCTTGCAAACAACCTCCGTAAAAAATGTCACATTCCACAGGCTGACACCTCCCATAGAGCTTCAATAAATTCAGCGTCATCTGCCAGTAGTCCCAAAGCATAACAGGCCTCTCTAAATGTTCCATGAGTAATACCGTTCACTGTTCTCATATCATCATATAATGTATCTCCTTTTATTTTTGTTAGAAGTAACCACAAGTAAATCAACTCTTCAGTTTTTGAAGGGACATAGTACAGTCTACCAAAACTAAATCCATGTTTTCGAGGAGTCCATTTTTTTCATTGCAGTGGAAGACAAATCTAGTTGTAAACTCTGCATTACAGAGACATCTACCTTCTAGGTGAGTATGATTTGCTTTAAACCATTCAGTGAACATTGATTCAATAATATTTCCATGGTTGAGGAAATATTCAATATTATCATCGTCTTTATAAGTAACTATATTCTTTCCTGTTAAATGGAAACATAACCTCTCAACTGGTGGATATCTATAGTGGATATCATAAGAAATTATTCTACATGAATCCTCAAACAAAGTTATGTACCGGAAATCATAGTACATATTTATCTCATCCACATTGTTGTATGGACAGTCACTATTGTTTCTCTCATAGAGTGTTGTTGTAACATGATCATTCCCTTTGATAATTTATTTAAATAGGGACGTGATAGAAGATTATTGATTGTAGACCTCAATATTCAGATGAGCATGATACTTTAAAAGAAAAAAAGGACTGTATGGTACCACAAACCAGTTATCTAAAGGCACACCATTTCTAACAACTGTATGTCCATAATCTCTTCTACGATATACCACATAACCATCCTTGATTACTATTGTGTGTGTGGAAAATTTTTTGATAAAATTTTGTACATTCTCCATTTCTCAAACAAGGGGAGGGAGGAATGGTTGGAATCACAGCAAGGGTCGTGCATCATGAATTTTGTAACAGCTTCATGATGCATTGTTAATGCACAGTGATTCGGAATTTCAGTGCAAACTATTCTGTAAACATCTTCATGAGTGTTAACTTTTTTCATGGTAGAGAAATAATAGGATGTGGACATGAGGCCATCCACGTTTTTGAAACTCCGCAGTTCGAGGAACTACATGGGAAAAATAGTATTATAGAATGTTAATATATGATGATATAATATAAGAAATTAATTAAAAAATTATAAATATTAAATATATAGATCATTACCTTCTCATGATTTTCCAAATAAGCATCCCTCACTTAAAGAATTCATAATATTATCAACCTTAATTTTGAAAATTCAAGATAATATCTGAGGGTAGTCAATTGTACGAAGATTGTTATTTCTAACAAAGCGAGTATTTTTAGGCCACATTGGGTTACATTTGAATACTAGAAATAGATCCAGATACCCTTCCCAATTACAAATAGACATTGCATCCTGGTAATTATGAATCATATACCTAGCTCCACCGATAAATGATGAAGGTAAAATGTTACTCCTTCCATAGGATAACCCTTTACAGTCACCTCGTAGAAATGCATCTTACAACCCATTTTATAATTCAACCCTCATCCTTTTTTGATTGAATCGAATGAAAGATAGTCTTTGAAACTCAATCATTGTATAAGCATCAACAATAGTCTTCTACAACAATCTTCTACAATAAAATAATGTTGATCCATTGTTTTGATGAAATTGCAAGTGAAAGGAGTAGTACTCTTTCATTTTTACCTTCATGAGTACAGTACTTGTTGTGAAATGAGTAGCTCGATGCTATACATTGTCAACATTTCCATCTCGACCTTCTGTAAAAATCAAGGGGTATTGAAATGGAAGATATAATGGGTGATGCTCATATACTCTTTGTAAATCACTACTTTTCCTTTGAATAATGATATCATGTTCATGGTTGATATCTTCAACATCACTAACAATCAGCATAGAAATTTCATAAGTGTTTAGTAGGATATATTTGGCTTCACATGTATGTCTTCTTTTAAGTAGTTGTAGATTTATGGTTGGTACCTAACGATGTTTAAGAACATCCCTAGCACTTATGAATTATCATGCCAAAGCATTGTGATCATATAGAATATGTTGTAATTTAAGTACAATATTGTCATCAATAATCGAATGTTTATTACAAGCATTAAAGCTGCATAAAAAAATTATTAGCTAATATTAAATTATTAATGGTTTGAAAATTTATTACGTAACTGATACACAATTACGCAGACCATGTTTTGACAATCATGTGGAGTATCATACATGTATAGTTGTGAAAAACATGGTTGTTTTCCATCATGTGGACATAAAATACCAATGCAATGGTATTTTTTTCCATGTAGTTTGAATATACATTGACCTAGACCATTGTTGAATGACCTATCTACCTTTCAACTCATGGAAATGAATGCAATAATTGAGTTGTAAACATGAATGTAGTCTTGAAAAGATCGGGACTCAGCTGTAGTTCGATCAAATACCAACATCCTTAGGTACGCAGGACATAAAGGTAGTAATTCCAAAGATATATTCCCCATCGAGCAGCATAGTGATAAATGTGGGTTTTTTCTATTTTTGTATTTCTTATTTCTCTCATCAAACCACATAAAAGAGTGACAATATTGAAAAGAATTAGAAAGTACATCAATTCCCGAATAACCTGATTGACAAACAGTATAATGTTGAACATATTAATAAAATAGAATAGTGATATTCTGAGTAAATGATGGTTGATTATAGAATAGCAATGAAATTTTAGTAATCACACTAACCCGTGATCTCGGCAGTATGCTGCTCTATTGAGTTTTATGTAATAATAAATGTTAGGTTCACATTTATAGGAAAAATTAACCGTAATATGATTTCTAATTATAGAGAATTATTTTAAATGACATATCTATATTTTCATTGTCATGAAAAGAATCAGTAACATAGAATCATTATGTTCAAGAAACCATTAGAAATAAAAAATTAATTAATAGGGATATCAACTTTTAGAGACAGTTTTTCATCGTACTATGTTGAGGAGATAGGTGAATCATCTGTCAGCATATCTTCACCAACCGTTAAAGCTATGAAAAAATTTGAGTGAACAGTTATATGGTGTATGCCGAGTACAAACAACCAACAATATTTTCATCATAAAATCGTTGACAGTCTACTTACAGGATGGTAGTGGGGATAGTGTCATGTATTGTGGTATTTTTTTTGTCTTTCCTTGAACACAGTGTTGATGGTTCGAGTTCTGTGCTTAATTAACAGGTTTAATATTAGTAGATTATGTAATTATCAATTGCCCCATGAATAGTAAAAATTGATAAAAGTAAATTCAAAAGGTACTAACCATATATACATAAAAGAGATTATTGTACACATGTAACTCCATCTTTATCGCAAATTGTTGGTAGCACTGTAGTAATTGTAGCAGTAGACTGATTGGTACACATCAATGAAGATATTGCAGTAGGAGTTGGCATTGATTTTTTGGCCACTGAAATAATTTAAGCTGCATTACTATTATTTATTTTGAAATCGAAATATATGTGATTATTAACTGAAAAAGACGATAAAGGTTTACCTATGACCCATCATGTGATGTCATAGTTTGATACCGGTGGAGTTATTTTAGTAGCAAACTCATCGAAAGATATAACTGAATCATTTCCACTTGTTGTTGACGCTTCTAACATGTAATAAATAATGAAAATAAATATTGTAAAAGACATAATAAGTAAGAAATTATTTGGTGAAAATAAATGTAGTACTTATAAACTACTACTCATTCCTTTATTAATTGTCTCCGCAGTAACCTTGTATGTCTAGTAGAAGATGGGACAGACATGTTTTTATTTGATTGAGTTGCATCATTTATAGGGACTATTGTCAAATATGAAATTACATATCCATCTGTTTTGTTAGTCTGGATAGGTTTTTTCAAATGATGTGTTCTATTTTGTTAAAGATAACTGAATTAACCATTGAAACAGATAGATGTCAATGGCATTCTTGTGAGTCTGTGTCTGGGGACATCAGTTGATAGTGGTCTAGTTTATTCATTTTCAGTCATATAGGTAGGTGTCACTGAAAAATCTATAGTAGATTTTGGATAATTTATGTTGGCAGTTGTAATGCGATGTACTAATGAAACAACGACATATAGTATCACAATTATTAACAAACATAGCACTATGATGAAAAACATTTTATGGTGTTATATTCATTAGTTAGACAACTTGATGCAAAAATAACAGATGACTTAAAATCTTTATGTCGTTCCTCTAGAAGTTCTATCTATTGTAACCTTTCATCTCTTGAGATTTATGGGCCATACATGTTTGTATATGTTTGAGGAGAAGATATTTAAGGCACTGTCATCAATATTTAAGGTGGAAATTAGTCATTTGATTTAGAAAGCAATGCAGTTGGTAGTGTAATGTTTAATGTTTTATATTATAATAAGAAATAACCGTTGACAGACAAAGTTGATAACAGAATTTGTGAAACTACATGTGTGACGCCATCAGGTGACAATGGTTCAGTTGATGTAATAAATGACATTTATCTAGACCTCATTAATAAAATTTCAGTTTATTTTGACACTATTATTGTGTCGGTTGTAATTAATACATATAGTAAAATAATGATATGAATTAGAACATGAGATAGATAAGAATACTGAGAACTTACCATATATATATTTATTTCATAAGATGGATCAGTTGTAACCTAAACTCTACAGTGTTTTTAGGGTGAGACATGTTTTTATTTGGTGGAAGAAAAAATTCCATAGGCACTATAGTCAAAATATAAGTTAAATATGTCAAAATTACATTAGTATGGAAACCAGTCATTTAGTGTAGTGTTTTTTCTACAAAATTAGGTCACTAAAATCCGTTGATAGATAGAGATCACATTGTCATTTCTATTACTACATGTGTGATGTCAACAGATGATAGTGGTTATGGTGACCTCGTACCTGAAAAAATAGTAGAAGAAATTGATGAATTTATAGTAGCTTTCATCAATGTTAAATTATAAGTAATGATGAATACTTCTATTGTGAAAAAATGGTAGTAATTTGAAGTATGTAAATGGAACAGAACAGAGAAATCAAAAATGTTTTATATTCCGTAGTTATTGTCCCTTGACTGTAACATTTTTTATCCATAGCTTGACGGGGAGAACAAGTTTTCAATGTTGTTCCTTATATATTATTTTCAATGTGTGGAAAGAAAAATATGGAAAGTTGAATGTATTGATAATGTAATGCACAGTACATAGGCAAAAAGAATGTTGGTTAAATGTTTAATTGGACAGGAGTAAAGTGTTAGTAATGAGAAATATATGAAGCATGACAAAATAGTAATGTGAAAATAGATTATTGCAATTAAATAGATTAGAACAAACCTTTCAGATTATATTATACAATGTAAAAGAATGTTCTGTTTCCTTCTATTCACAGAGGTTGAAGAATATGTGTCTATGTAAGTTAATGATGTTTGATTAGTAGCTGAACCGAAAATAGAGAATCAATTCAGATAAGTAAAAAAGGTAATTTGAGTTATTTGAGGTAATTGAAATTATGTAATTGCATATGTCTAGTTGCACAGGAGTGCAGTTTTAGTAATGATAATGACATGAACTGCAGGAAAATAATACTGTTAAAATTGTTTACTACAAATAAAGAGATTAGTAGTCTCTTGTTATAATATATTATGCAGCGTAAAATAGAGATGAAAAATTCATAATAGTATAATTGAAATTTTGTAATTACAAATGTTTAAATTATGAACAAAAAAATAGATATGTTAGCATAAACATCAAGCCCAAATTGTATTTTAAGATATATGTAGATAGGCTTGAGTTACCTTTTTTCCCGAAGATAAACAGATAGAACAAATGAAATTTGACGATAAGATGGCATATGAAAAATCCGTGTAGTGGGCAGTGTTATTTGACAACGCGAGACACAACATGAACATGAAACAAAAAAGGAATAGACTGATGGATTAACCTTAGTCTAGTAAATGAAGAATTCAGTAAATTCATAGTTACCACCAAATAAGGAGACAAAATTACCAACCTGAATCAATCTCAAAGGAATCGTTTGATGTCATATGAAATCGATTGATGTTGAAGTGATTCGTTGGGGGAACGAGTCCTGGAGGATCATGCGGAATCAGATGCGTGAGTTCAGAGGGGATTAGTTGAGGGGAGTGGGAGAGGGGATTCAGAGAGAGATCTCGGGGAGGGAAACTTGAGGGTAGGGAGTAGTCTGTGGCTAAGTGTTGCAAGAACCCTCGGTCTAGAAGACGAGTGGAAGGAGAAATCCAATGAACATGTGATGTCAACGAAGGTCTTTGAAGTCGTCGAAGGTAGGGTTTTCTCAGGCACGGAAGAAATTTACATAGCAGTGGCTGGTCTAAACAGAATTACGATAATAATAAACTATGAATAGAAATGCAATTTAGAGAAAAAACACAGTGCAGATGTAAGCTTAAACTCAGATTAGGATGAAGAAGACATATGAGCAGGCTGGAATACAGCGAAATCTGGAGGAGATTGATGTCGTTGTCGGGAATTTTTGGGAACTCAAGCTCGCAAACATCATAATCTCTCCCACTACCAGATGAATGAAAAATGTAGAGACTGTAGTTCAACTGAGGAGAAGTCGGAGGTCGGAGAAGTAGGGTTGCGGACTGTGGGTTGATCGGGAGAGGGAGGATGATAGAGGCATTTGTCGTGGGAAATCATGGTTGCGACCCCAAAAATATTCAGTGGGAGTGGGATAGGGAGGCACAGAGATTATGAGGTAGTGCATAGTGGGGCGACGTCGATAATTGGAGAGAGGACACATAGTGAAAAAATGATGTGGAGGCATGAGAGATTGACACGTGGTAGGGGAGAATACCTAATATAAGTATATATATATATATTGATATTTTCTATATTGAAATTGATCATCATGAGAAGGTTTCATAAGTAATCCACTATAATTGAAATAATGGGATGTGAAAGGGTCACATGGAGTACAATTTCACAAGATCTCTAAAATAGGAGAACATTAGTGGTAAGTAAAAATATTTACATGGAGTAAGGATATTATTATTTATAGGGATTGAATGTGCTTTTGAATCAATGATAAGTGATTGATCAATATAATTTTAATGGACTAAAGTTTATAAATCGTGGATAATTTAATAGACCATTAGTTCAACAAATCTTAATGTATTAGAAAAACATTTTATTTCTATTTCATTCTCTTAGTGTTGGGAAATTATTTTACATACCTAGATTATAATTAAATACTCTTACATGATATGTTTTAATTTAATATAAACAATCCAATGATTTTTTTTCTCCAATCAAATTCCAATTTATCCCTTTACTCCCCAAAATTTATTACCAATCATGATTTTTTGTGCCTGAACCAATAAAAGAAACTTTTAAACAGCACACGTCCTATAAAAGAGTTTAAAGTCAATCTATTTGTCTCTAAATATTCTCAAAAGTCTATATAGTTTATATATTAACCTCTAAACTTATAAATTATCAATTTTCATTCCTCATTAATATTTAATTGTCAAATTATTTAAATAATTACACATTAACAAGGATTACACGTAGGCCAGTGGTAGGCACAAAACCCTTATCATCCATCAGCCATAGGTTCAAGACATATGACCTTTTCGGAAATGATATGTTTTCACCTTACATACAATGTTTCCTTTTCTAAATCTATATAATTAAAATTGAAAAAATATATATGATTAAAATCCATGAAATAAGGTTATTCACAATATTGTTTTTTGTAATGGTTTATAGCACAATACCAATATATAAATATTTCACCCATTTACATCCATATAGGTCCTTATTGTAGGTTATTTCTATAATATTAATTTTATGATTTCATAATCATTACAACTTATCTTCAATATAGAAAACCCTTTGGTTTAACATAGGTTTATTATTATATATCCAAATCCAATAATATACTTTATAAGGAAAATGTGAATTATCATATAAATATCCCTTGGGATTGTCAAACCAGGTGCAAAATAAGGCTCATTGTCATGTACCCAGCTACATCGAGTTAGGATCAGAACACCTTGTTGAAGTATTTACTCCTAGGAACATATTTCATAGAACCACATACACATACAGTTTCTATATAAGGATATATTTATAAAAAAGATCACATAATCAATACCTTACCAAAATTCTATGCATTTCATCAATAGTTATCTTCTAAGTCTATATTATTGTTATGTTATCTAGACATTGTATTTCTAATTCTAGTTCACAAGGTTGATATGAAACCTCCCAATGATAGTAATTGTATCGACCAAACCCCAGATAGCCTGGACTCGATGTATGCTACTATTTCACTAGCATGACTAGAAGAAATCAAATCCTGATGGAGTGGATATTTTAGTAGTCTTGGTAAAAAAGGTACATAAAATATTCTTGTATTATAATTAAAAACATTAATTAAAACATAATTTTATTCTTTTTATATAAATAACATTAAGAATAACCTTATTCTATCTATCATATCCTTGGATATCTTTCTTACTTCATAGATTCATAGGGTAGTGAAACATAATAAGCCTGAGATCAAATTACCAGGATGGTTAATTTTTAGTTGAAGCAATATGGAATCAATGATAATAGAAAATATATAATGGTAATTAGCTGAACAAAAATTCTATGTAATTAATAAATTGAATGAATGTTTTTAATCATTATGGAAAGGTAATAACAGGAATCACATTCCATTAAAAAACTATATAAGGAAAAATAAATATGGAGTGGTAAAAACTAAATCACATTCCATTTAAATAACTAAATAGTAAATGTATCCATATATGTGCAGTTAAAAATTCTCATAGATGAATAATAATTGAATGTAAATGGGGGAAACACTTGATTATTGGATTCCATGTTTCCAAGATACATTGAACCAGAATTGTCAAGGCCTTTAACAAGACTGCTTAGCATATTTGGTAAGACCCTATATAAGGCATTCATCCAACGAAGTAATCCCATGATCCCACAGATGCATCATGGGGATATCTATAATCAGGCTCCACTTGTTTCATACAGTTCTAATGAATTATTCATATATCAAAATAATTGATTTCAGAATTTTCCTCATAATATATCAACATGAATTATAAGGAATAAATTTATAAACATTGGCCCAAATAATAATTTTTTTAAAATAAACACAATATGAAAAATAGTTTACTATTTTAGAAATTAACATATCCACAATAATTGATATGGATAACTTTGGTAAATTAGATGTTAAATGATCCTAGGAAAATAAATATTTACATAGGGACTAACAAATGAAAAAAAGTAAGTGAATATGAATCATATCCTTTCCCAAATTTATAATAAACCATTCAGTTTATGAATATGGATTGTATAAATATATCATATCCCAATTAAAGAAAAATAAATTTTTTATTCATTGATCAATGGAAATATTATAAAAAGATTTTTTAAAAATATTCTGATGGAAAATATTATATTGTTTCAAAAAACATTTTGAAAAAAAAAATATTTAAAAAAATATTTTGATTTTTTTTAAATGAACCTTTTGAATATGTAAGGAAATCATTGATGGAATTATGGGGGTAAATCCATACATGTTAAACATTTTAAAAATAAAATTCAATTTTCACATTAAAATGGTAAGAAAAATGACTTCTTCCAAATTATATAAGAAGAGTCAACTGAGAACAATGGTAAAATATAAAAAAGGTAAAATGTCTTTAAAATTTAATTTAATTTTTTTTTTGAAAAAAAATTAATAAAACATGGGTTTTCAATGAAAAGTGGTTCTCCAACTAAAGATAGAAATAATGTTTATTTTTCTTAAACAAAATTGTAAAACATAATGAATACAAAACATTGTAAAAATTGTTGTAATATATGAAAAAGGTTATTAAAATGTAGAGGATAGAAAAATTAGTGTTTTTATTGAACAATGATCATATAATTTCCTTGAAATAGAAATACCTTTTAATGATCATTATAGTTACGATTGAGGAAAATAATGTTTTTACATTACAAAGTTTCTCATACCATATTGAAGAATTTGAAATAATAAGCCTCATGATGTAATAATGTTAAATAAAAGTTTTAAATAACATGAATATTACATAATTAATGATACATTATACAAAAATGGTCAATAGATACATCACACAGTGGTCTAAGTGGTGACCATGAAATTTATCTCATTAATTTAAAAATTGAGAGAAAAATCACTGACTTTTCGTCAAACATGTCTCATGGGTATTTATATTCTTGAATACAAAACATATGTTAATTATTTAAATTCATGAGAAACTTTTCCTATTTATCAAAAAAAATATTTAACTTGTTATTTTGTTTTATTCAACTACTATGTCAATTATATTTATGTCGTCTGTTTTGAATAAATTTGATTTATATGTCAAAAACTTATGTTGGTTAAATATGGTCAATGGGTGATTATATAAAATATCTGGAATAATAATCCTAAAATAATAATCATATTTATACTTCATGTATACATTTAATACCATTCATTAAATATGGTAATGAAAAATGGACCAACATGACAATCAATGTGATGGTAGACTACACATACGTATGAGTATTGTTCCCATTTTTCAATGATTATTTTGGAAATAAGTTAATTAAATTCAATCAATAATGAATAGTAATTATATAATAAATAAAATATTAGTTAATCATATTTAGTTATATTTATATATAGTCTTCTTGATCATAAAATAATCACATCATGTTAAGGAGGTGGTAGTTCACACATCCATAAACTATGTTATCAATTTTTAAGTGTGTGGGAAAAGGTAATAAAGAAAAATATATATAAATATATATATAATAGTAATTATTTAATTAATATTAGTAGAATGTTTTTTATTTAACATATTTTCCATTAAAATTGTCTTTTATAAATTACATATATCGTGGGAACGAATCACATCGCTTTGAGATTGAGGTAGTCCACACTTCCACAAATGATGCTACAATTTTTACAAGAAATATAATATATAATGATATGTATTCTAAAGTAATTAATTGATATTAAAGACATAATAGATATCATAAATATCATATATATAAATATATTTTTCATCATAATTGTGATCATGAGTGGTGGTAAGAAAAAAATGAACAATCATCCTTTCATGATAAAATAGTTCATTGTACACGTAAACAGTACGTTCATTACCCATAAGTTGGAGTTATGTATAATTGCAGGTATAAAACATAGCATAAATATATCAAAGAATATTTAGGATACTGGATTTTCTATATAAACAAGGAATATAAATATTTATTGTAGTGGATAATAGACATAAAATTAATGGTATTTAAGAAATACTATAACTCTTAATCATGTATCTTCTCTTGGTTTGCAGCAAAAGACTTATCTTGGTTTGCTTTATAAACAAATTAAGGATTCACGAATGAATTTAGGGATGTGGGGAGTTAATTGGAAAGATTTCTTCCAAACCTATAAAGATTTATATGGGTGAGGATGTGCGAGGAAAGTATGCCTTCTATAATAGACAAGGAACTAAACTTTTATAATAATTTGGAAGAAAATAACCCCATCAACGTTTTTTAATGATTGTAAATAAATAATGGTCCAAATTTGATAAATGGGAGTATTGGGTCCAAATGTGTCCATACCATGTCTTTTTAAAAAATTTATTGGTAATATTAGGCCTTAAGATTTGGGTTTAGTCAATTGTTATGATTAATTTCACCTTAATCATTGTAATTATTTTTAATTGCATTCAACAATATTTAAGTTCAAATACACTGTTCAGCTTGTTATAAAAAATTATTTAATATAATTACAAATATATAATATATTTTCCAAATTAAAATTACACAAGTGGAAGAAATTAATTTAAATTTAATTTCATATACGGGGTGACAATGCATAGTTTTAATGTAAGAATTTCCAATTTTTTTCTATGTTTTTATAATCATTTTCAATGTGAAATTGATTCTAAAACCCTATATTAAATTAATTGACAAAATTATTATCTAATTATAAATTTAAACCAATTGAAATTTTAATTTACCCTTATAAATAAAATAGATGAGAAAAAATCTTTTAATTAATTTTAGGAATTTTTATTATTCATTAAAAAAATGAATCTTCACAGAAAAATACCAAAAATGTAACCTAATGTAATTTTCATTTTTCTATTTCAATGAACATGTCTATATTGACATATAAAATTTATTAAAATGTCAAAAATTGTATTTAAAATGGTTTCTCAATTAAAATATGGTAAAAGTGCCTTAATAAAAATATAGGTTTTTATGTGTTATATTGAGTTTATTCTTATCATATGTCTATATAATCTATTGTATGATTGTAAAAAAATTATTTTATATATTTAATATATAGTTTATTAATATAATTCATAATTTTAATTAATTTAACTTATTAAGACAAAATCGGTTTGTGAGCATAAAAATACTAATATTTTCTTTATACTAAATTGGTTTATATTGTCAGTTATGATTATTTGGTAACCTATTAATTAATTTTACATTTTCCTAAACCAAATAATTTCATTATTGGATTAATACTATTCAGAAATGCTAATTTAAAGTCTTGGTTAACTATTATAATATTAAATAATAACATTTTAATAATATATTTTTATTTTTTAAAATTTGATCTTGTTGGTAACAGAAGCCATTGAAGAAACTCATTGTTGCATGTGTCACAGGAAAACATAGTGTTGCGTGTATCAGAAGATATAAAATAAATATAATTTATTTCAAATATTAAATATATTATATATTCTAGGGATGTTTTTTCCTTTCTGCGATTGTTATATCGTGTCATACATGCTATCAAATACATGGTTCCCACTTTAGATTTTTTGGGCATTACATAGAGAGTATGTGGTATTCTAAGAAATAAATCATTTTCTGTAAACTACAAGAGGACGTGGTTCTGGAATAGGTTTACAAAGGAGTAGCAACTCAGATATGGTGTGTCAGTCTTGACTCAGTGTATCCTGGTACACGACAACGAGCCATAGTACACACCTAGTTTGACACTACCTAGGTATATTCATTGGATAATTTAAATATTCATTTCAAATTATTATGATGTATCTCAATGTAAACATGTCCCCAATGAAAACATATTTATTCTTCTGATTTTAGTTATGCATACATTACCAATTTATGTTTATTGTTTTTCTAGTTTCATAATTATGCGTTTTGATTAATAACATAATTTGTTATATTTCATCATTTCTAAATATAACCTAGTGAACGTAAGGAAAATCATATCAACACACATTTTTCATTTAGGGATTTCCATTATATATATGATGTTTATATTAAATAGAGAGAATAAATAAGAGTTTGGAAACAAATTAGTATACTGGGAAATTTAACTGAGGTTCGGGGAAATAACCCTACTCAGATAGAGAATCCTGATCCACAATTTGGTGTAACAATGTTAGACAACTTTATGTGAAAACCACCATTATCATTATATGGGACTAATTTTCATTTGAAGTTGAATGATATATAATTTTATTAGAAATTATATATATCATTTTTGAATTATTTAGATGGAGAAGGTTATCATGGAAATTTATCATCTTTAAGAAGATGATGATCAATGTTGGTCACTGATTCAAAGCATAAATGTGGAGGAAAGAATTTTGAATAAGGAATTGAAGTATTTTAAAGAAATTTTCTTTTAAAAATACCTTTCTCATGAAGAGTGATCAGATATAGAGATATAGTATGGGATTAAAAAAATATGATTAAAATGTTTCCATGTATGAATTCAAATTATCATGGTTAATAAGGCATGTCATCGATTATGTACATAATAAAAAATAGAAAGATTTATCAATTCATTGATTTGATAAAATAATTCCCTCCAATGGAACTGGTCTCCCAAAAATTCTCATCGTATAAGGTTATTATCTAATGTACAATCAATATAGATAAATAATTATCTATGTATTATTACATTGAGGCAAAACAAAAGAAAAATAGGGTTATTGAGGAAAAAATAGATAAATGGAAGAATTAAAATGGAAATTTTCCAAAGTGTGATACTTATAGAAGGAAATACCCTAGTCGGATTATAAAAGGAAAATGAGTTTTCTATAAGTGTGGAGAAAAAGGCCACCAAGCTTGTGATTGCAAGGGAATGAAAAAGCTACCAATGTCTAATGATACAATTATTTGGAGATGAGACACTATGAAAATGATTTCCTAAAGTTTCAAGTAAACATTACATTAAAAAGGAAAAGGGATCAAGGATGAGGTTATGTGATCACATTATCTAAGGTTGAGTTTAATAATGATTTTCTGGCATATAATTTAATCATCTCCTCAAACTTAGATAATTATTTATTTTATTCAAGATCATATAATTCATTTTTATGTTCTTTTTTCATGAAAAATTAGATATTTAAAATTCACCTTAATAAGGGATTCGTAAGTAATAAATCCAAATGGAATCCTAATTTCATTAAATATTTGTCAACTGGTTTCTATTATAAAAGATAACCATTATCTAGATTATGATTTTATCTCCATACCTATAATTGATTCTGATATAATCCTACTTATTGACTGGGATTCATAATTTAATTCACAATTATTATTGAAAATATAAGTAAATTATGATCCATAGTGAAGGTATAGAATTTACAATAATTATAGAGGAGTCTATATCATCCGATTCATATCTAGATCAACCTCTAGTAGAACTTCTAAATGAAATTCTTGGTGAGGATGAGACAAAATCATCTATGGATGAGGAATGAAATCATCAAATTTAAGATGTACCAATTATGCAAGAAGACATAGCCGAATTTATATAGTATTTAATTTTACATCCTCCTATGTGGGATGTTGGTTTCAATATTTATTTTATTCTTGATGCCAGAACAATATCAAATAATCAATGTTGAATGACCATAGTGGAATTAGTGGGGATGAATTAACAAATTGTATAATTGACTAATAATTTATTTATTCTCCCTAGTTTTTCACCTTGTGGAACGCCTAATCTATTTTGGATGAATAAATATTAATCCATGAGGCTATGAATTGACTATAGTTAAATCAATGCTTCTATAGTAATGAAATAGTATCATCTACCTCGCATTGATTATTTTTTTGATTAACTTCCTAGAGCTCAATATTTTGTGAAGATTGAATTTATTTTTTGATATCATCAATTTCATGTGTTGAAGTAATATATTTTAACGAAATAATTTATAACTAGGTAAGGACATTATGAAATTATTGTAATTCTATTATTACTTACTAATACACCCTCTATTTTTATGGATCTAATGTATTGAGTGATCATAGAATTTATTGACAGTAATTATGGTATTTATTGACGATATTATAATATATTTCAAAATCTATGAGGACCATGAGGGCCACATGAGGGTAATTTTGGAGTGTCGTAGAAGAATATAGTCATAAGGGAGGTTTCGAAAATGTGAATTTTGGCTTCAAAATGTTTCATTTCCTAGCCATATTGTCTCTAAGGATGGAATCGCATTCGATCCTGTGAAGACCAAGACACTTTAGAAATGACCTATAATAATAAACAGATTCTAGCTCTATATTATCATTGGATAATCAGGTAACTATTGGTGTTTCATTCATAATTTTTCATTATTAACTAACTCATTAACTAACCTTACTTGTAAAGTGGTCATGTCCCTATTGAAAAAGAATTATATGACTATTTTGAATAATTGATGAGGAGACTAGTGAATGTTCCAAGGTTGACTCTACCATCTAGAAAGGGTGAATTTGTGATTTAGAGTGATTAAATAATGAAAATACTTAATTGTTTAATATTGCGAAAGGATGTAGTTAATTTCTAAGAATTAATATAGTTATACTCATGTTTAGAAAAATCCAACTCAAAATATTGAGTAAGTGACTTTAATATTTTATCTAACAATATGGAGACACTATATCAATGGTGAATGATTTGAGATATATAAATATCAAAAGAGCTTTAAATATATCTTCTCATTGAAATAACATAATAAGAGGCAAATGAAATGTCTTGAGCTACTCAAGGATTATGATTTTTCAATACAATGTCACCCAGGGAAGGTAAATGTCATACTGGATGAAATGAGCATGAAGAATTGTGGAGTTTTCAGAAAAAATGAATGGATAAAGATCATATAAACATTGACATAATAAAGATGGATATGGGAATTATCATGGACGGTGAAGCATCATCACGTTTTTAAATGATATAAAACCAAATGTTATTAGACATTATTAAAATATCTCAGTGTAATCATGTATATTTTTAAAAAGAATATTAAAGCTATGAATGATGTGAAATTGGTATACATTATATATGATGAAGGAATCTTGAAATTTGGGAAGATGATTTTTTTCTATACATGATCTAATGAGGGAATATTGTATGATTCTCATATCATAAATATCATTATACACACTGGTAGAACTAATATTAATAGGAATTTGAAGGAACATTTTTGGTTGGATAATATAAACCATGAAATTTCTAACTATATATCAAGATTTCTAGACATCCAATAGGTTAAGGTTGAAAGATAACATCCTTTATGAGTCATGTAACCTCGTATTATTCTTACATGGAAAAGGGATGAAATTACTAAAAAAAATTACACTAGATTATTTAAAACTCAATGAATGAATGATGTAATCTAGGTAATATTTGATCGAACTACCAAATAATCACATTTCTTTACTATATGTGAGGATTTACTTTTAGATAAAATTAAATGAGTCTATTTTAATGAATTATTAAGACATTATGGTTCACCTCTTTAAATTGAGTCTGATCATGATCCCTGATTCACATCAAGACTCTAGAAAATTCTTAATAATGATTTCGATACTGATCTTCATTTGAGAACTGCTTATCACCCACAAAATAGAAATAATTTTGAAAGGAATATTCAACAATTTTAAGGAATGTGGAGATCATAATAAGATGACTTTAAAGGCACATGGGATCTGTATTTACCTTTGAAATAGTTTTCCTAAAATAATAGTTTCCATTCAGTTATTGAAATGGAACCATATGATCCATCATATAGACATAGATGTCTTACTACAACTTGTTGGAATGATGTTGGTAAAATGTAGTTGTTAGGACCATATAATGTGGAGGAAATAATAATAAATGAAAATTGTCTTCAAACTAATATCAATGCAAGATCAATGTAGACAAGAGATTATTTTCTATAATCAATGGAATGATATGAAATTTCAAGTGGGATATCATGTTTTCTAGAAAGTGACTCCCGGTAGTGTGTTATGATATTTGGAATGAAATTGAAACTAAAACCTAGGTATATTGTTATTTTTGAAATACTTGATAGAGTTTGAGCTGGGGATTATAATTTTCCAATTCTACATATCCATTCTAATGTAGACGACGTGTTTCACAACTATTTGTTAAGGAAGTACATGTCTGACCTAATGCATGACCTCACTTATGAAGGAATATAAATAAAATCTGATTTATCCAACTTTAGTTATCTTATCTATATATTTGATATCAGATAATATGTGGTGAATAATCAGACAACTCATATTGTAGTGGTGTTTTGGAAAAATCATAATACTGAGGAGCTAACATGGGCACTAAGGGAATTTATGATGAATAACTACCCAAATAATTTTATGAGGTGAAATTATAGGAATTTTTAGGATGATATATTTGTATTAGGGGATAATGTAACAACCCAAGATCTTATGTTATGACTCTTTTACAATTTAATATCTTTGATAGTTTTTGATTCACAAAACACCATGTTTAAAATCATAAAATACTATTAAATATTACCATTGTGATAGTAATGTGACCATTAGTAATAGTAATATGACCAATGGTATAGTAAATTCAACTATGAACCTATAAATAAAATTTAGTTATCTTTTAAGTGAAAATATGGTATATTTATTTCACAGAATAAGTAAATAACTATATTAAAAATGAAAAATAAAGCATTGGTATTTTTGTAAAACATGAATGTTTATTCACAATTTTATAAATAAAATAATAATTTAATAGAAAATTTATTTCCATGAAATTGATTCATAATTTAATATTTATTTTCCATATAAATATAAGATAATTTAATGAGAACTTAAATAATTTTTAAAAGTGTCATAAAATCGTTTATAATAATGAAATATTTATTTTTTGTGTAAATTTTTATTTTATATTAAAATTAAATTTCTCATTATTAAAAAAAAAATTCATAAAATGGATTATATTTTTTAATTCTACATGTTAATAAATGATTATATGGAATTTTCAATATTTTTCTAAAATAGTTGAATTTTTATGAAAAGTGAAATACGATAATTTACATTACTAGATAAATACATGAATTATTATGTTATGGATGATTTATAGATTATGTAATCCAATATTATAAAAATATAAAACATTATTTCAATATATTAATTTATAATTCTCAAATTATTCATAGCCTTGAGCAGAACTATTAATCAAATGAATAAAATATTCAAAAAAACCTCATCTACTCTACTATAAATACCACCCTTCATAACGTTATATCCTAATTCATCTTAAGCATTGAAAATTTTCCATTTTTTTTTAAATACTAATCCCATGACTAATAGTCAAATATTTAAGGTTTTTTCCTAAGAAAAATACCACAACCAATTTCCATACATGGGTTCTGAGGGAGAATAATTCTAGAGGTAAAATCCTCTTTTACTTTCTTAATTTTTTTCACATTCTTTTCCATTTTGATACAATGATATACTCTTATATATAAAAATTCATGATAACTCTTGTATCATATATATATATTATCTTTATTATTTATATGTAAAATATATCATCATGTCTCTTCTCCTCATCCTTTTATTCAATAAAAACATCGTCTGTGAGGGGCGATTTACCGCCATCGTGGTTGACATGTTTTCATTTCTGAATATCTCCATCAAGGATGGTAAAAAATAATTTTTATGGTCAATAATTACTATATTATATTTATTACATGTAATTTAATGTTTTTTAATCACTATATATACAAGATATAAATTAATGAGAAAAAACAACTTCACGATAATCAAAAAAACCGCCAAAATAATCTAAATGGTTATCACAAAAATATTATCTAAAGATTGATACTCTTTATAATTAACAAAATTAATTATATAACAATTTTTTATTATGGGTTATCATTAATAATATATAATTTCAATTTTAGAAAACTTTTCCCATTTTACATGATCCTTCATACATGTTTACAAGAGATCAAATCATGGAAACCAAGGAAAAGAACACCCCCAAACAATATAATTAAATCATATAACTCATAATAAAGAAAGTAAATTAATATAATAAAATTATAATAAATCAAATTAATGTTTTATATGATCATAATTAAATTATTAATGATTTTAATTTCATTTTTAAGGATTTTAATTACATGTACATTACACTTTCAGACATAAGTTATGGGTTTATTTACAAACATCCATTTTTTATTCGAGAGATGATTTATCTCTATTTACAAAAATTTATTTATTATTTAATTTTATATAATTCTCATATAATCTATTTTTTTATTATGAACTCGTTTTTTCAGATTACTTCGTCTTTATTTGATTGTAGAATATATGTTTTATAAGGATCCCTTCTTAATTCCTCCCAATATTCAAACCTGATTTAAGGGAACATCTTCATTTCAAAACCATTTTCAAGTACACTCCAAAATATATTTTAAGACACAAATATTTATATAAAATAAAAAAATTTCCTAAAAAAATCTATTTTCTATTTTTTGGGTTTATGTAAACAACTAATCTTTTGTCCCATTTAAATATGCTTTTATGTTTTACCTTAAATCGCACTGAAGAGACCCATTTATAAGGATGTTTAAATCCTATTTTTATATATTTCCATTATGTTTTAAAATTTAGTAATAATACTATATTAATATTCATACAATATATTTTCATTCCATTTTATTGGATATACATGTTTACAATCTATTTTTATGAAAAATACAATTGATTTTTCAAAAGAACTATTCTTTCCAAAGTAAAAGTGTGTTTCTCTCAAGAATTTTATAAAGATTTTATTAGACCATTTATATCTATGTCAATACCCTATCTTGAATTCTTTTATTTATTTATCTATTATGTTTTATATTATAGTAAATGGATTATTTTTATTTATGGGGATCTATTATCTTGATACCATTCGCCATAATAAATTTGATGGCTTATGATTATGTTTAGTCAGTGGGGGAATTATTCACATTTCATATTCTAGATTAAATATGAATTTATATTTTGTTAATGATTCACCCCATAAATATTATAAATTAATTAGACTTATTGGATGGGGATCTATATAGCCCATTGATGCATCAATAGGTCTTATGAGACAAACTGGACTCGGTTTTTACCAATTTATGTATGGTGTCTTGTCTGAATCCATGATGGTATGTTTATTGTGTATAGAATTATAAATTCCCTTATTAAGATATTATTAATATCTAATTCTTGATATTATTCGACTATTTTATCATACATGGTTATGTTTCATTCTAATTTGATTATTTATATGGTAAATTTTATATTGATTTTATTCCTTCCATATTATGCTTGAGATTATGTTTTAATGGAATATAATTTCATGATTCACCCTAAATTACTGTTTACTATTATTTATGATAGATTACACTATATTTTTTACACTTACAGGGAATCTGAGCATGACCCTTTCTTATGTATTAATTTTCACAGGATGAAAAGATGTGTATTAAGAATGAATTGTAAAGATAATCTAGAATTGTATTTTTTGTTTCCAAAGGATCTTATTTTTTCTCTATTAATGTCACAATGTAATACTTAGGTGTTTGTTTATTTTACCAAGGATACTAAAATATTCATTCCTTTTGGATGAGACCACCTTTTCATAGTACCCGTATAATAAATTAAGGCACCAGCTCCATGATTCTAGTGTACGGAGAATTATAGGGTGCTACACCAATAATGGCCCATTATTGAGAAAACAAGCGATAAGGTTGAGATATGTACATCCAATGGGTTTTGGAGATGTTTTGATTTTTCTTACCCTTATCATTTCAGCCTAACCCACCCTAAAATAAATTTACATTTACCCTAACCACAGTAAATATTTTCTTTATTTTTACTATTTATTTTGGTAAAAAAATTGTTTGAAGTTATGAGATAATATAACTTATATTGATTGAAATTATAGACTAAATTTTTCAAAATTATTTCACTATTGTGACAAAATATAATTTAAAAATAACCTTGCATAAATAATGATAAATCTAGTTTTTAATGAAAAACTTGTTAGAAGCATACACAATTTTTATAACTGAATTCAATATGAAATTTATTCTAATATCCTAGATTGGATTAATTTATTTATAATAGATCTAATTTTATTTTCAAACCAATTTAAAATATAATTTAATGTTTTAAAAAATAAATTAAAAAGAACATTCAATTAAATTTCAGTATTTTCCATAATTCATAAAAAAGTGTCACTTTTTAGAAAAATCCAAAAAAATCACCATAAACAAATTTTGAAATTATTATTATTAAATTATGTTTATATATATATCTATTTTTATAAATTGGTAAAAATTTATTTTAATTAATGTTCCCAAAAATACATTATTTGAGAATATTTTATTTTAGAAATAATTGAATACATTAACGAAAATTAAGTAATTTTTATGAATATTATTCCATTAAGTAAAACCATTATATAAAATATAAAATAATTAGTTATTACTATTCATACATCTTTGTGTAACAGATATATTGTAATATTTATGTTCAAATAGATATATTAATAATATATTGTGATTTTTTAATATCACAATGCCACATGTAATGCAAGAAAAACAAATGTTTCCTGATGAAAAAACATAACTTTTTGTTTATTTTAATTTAATATATCAATAATATATAATTTATTAATAAAATAATTCATAAAAAGTATTTTTTTCATTATACCTCCCTAGTAATGAATTTCACCCCTAAAATTCATCACTCCAACATAAACAATTCCAGATAAGACTAACTTAATCTAATCCTAATGTTCACATATAGTTACCTCAAACTAGTCGTTTCACCAAATAAACATTTACCTATTGAGTGGTCTTGATTCATAGAGAATTCTCTATACGGTCTTGAATCTCACCCAATTTTTTTCATAAGAAATATCATTCTCTAGTGGTTTGACCTCTTAGTTCAGTATTTCTTAAATATTATGTATATACATCTGGATGACAGGTATTTGGACTCATTGTGGGCTTCATATGGATTTGGTATAACTGTTATTCAATAATCTATAGTCCAGATATGATAAATAATTTCAAAAGGACAGATATACCATGGGATTTTTTTCCCTTTCTTCCAAAATATTGCAACCTTATTCCATAGAGATATTCATAAAAACAAATTTTCACTAACATCACATTCCATAATATATTAACTATTTTCCGAAAAATTATTGTGCCAAATATCAACCTCTTTGACATGTTTTTTATTGAATATAACCTTATCTCATATTTATTCTTTTATCTCAGGTCCTAATATATTTATTTTTCAAACATCATTCCAGAATTTTATATCATTCCATTTAAATATATAGAGTGATTTATACAGATCCATCTGAATGCATGAGTGAAAAATAATATTGTAAGAAAATGAAACTGGAGGAATGTATTTCTTCCATACACCATAATAATAAAAAGATAAATACATCAATATAAACTCTAGAGATTGAATTTTTATATTAAACTACCAATCTATCTAAAGAAGATACAAAATGGTGAAATTCAAACATGTATCTTGTTCTTGCTGAAGACTACTATAGATCATTTAGGTGAGCCTATGATATAAATTAGACATAATGGAATGTGGTGGTCCATGAATACATTACATATTTTGAATGTATATCCTAAAAATATTATCCTAATATAATTAATATATAATAGTGATAAATGGTGTTGACATAGTATAGTGATTGACTATAACCAATATAGAATTACACCATTTAGATGTTTTGTGAAGTCCAACCAAAAACCACTGTGATGTTTTCCCATTTTCATTATGGTATGGGTAATATATTTAAAATCCAATTATATATATTTTTATTTTATACTTAACTTACTTACATACCAAATACTAAGACACACGCTTTGATATATCTCTCTTCATGTCATCCCACCATAAATATTCTTTCAAATTTCAATACATATTTGTACTTACCAAGGAATAGAGAATGAAGAACTATGAGCATCCTCTAAAAATATTAATTCATGTCTAGTATGGAAGGAAAAATAATGAATCTTGAACCACATCATTACATTGTGATAAAGGTTACACTAATGAAAAAAATCTAAACTTCTATTTCAGCTCTATATATTCCTCATAGATCTATTTAATATATATTTTGATATATGGTTTAGCATTCAATTGTGAAAGATAATATTTTCCCCTTGTTTATATATTTCTAAATCCCTTCTTTGAAAAGTAAGAAATATTGTATCTTTTTCACTCCTTAACATGGGTAAATTAGTATGGTTCTTTCAACTCAAAGCGTTGGCAATCGGGTTAGTGTTTCCAAGGTGGTAATATATATAGCATTTAAAATCTTTAATCCACTCTAGCCATGTTCTTTGACTCATAATAAACTCCTTATATGTTAATATATAAATTAATCATTCATTATTTGTATATATATAACTTCTCCCAATAATGATAATGCATCCAAATCCATAATGAAATAATTTTTCTAGCTACCTCCAAATCATGAGTTGTGTAATTTTTCTCATGAGTATTCAATTATATTGGGTGATATGGTATGACCATATAATTATTCATAAGAAAACAATCTCAATCCCTTTTTTGATGCATCACTATAGATTACAAAACCATTTCCAGAAAGGGTATCATAATAACAAGTGAACTCAATATATTTCTCTTAAATTCCTTGAAATTTTCCTCACATTCAACTTTCCAGAGGAACATTTATCCATTCTATTTTCCAATGGATAGTGTATTAGATATAAATCAAAAATAATCCACAAACCAATGATAAAATCATGTCGAATATATAAAACTATGGTTATTAGTCACATTGGATTTTTTTGGTCCAACATTCAATAGCCTTCATCAGTAATAGATCCACCAATATACACACTCTTGAGTTTATATTACCAAAAATGGAAAAATTTACAACCAAATGTAACACCTTGTATATTTATCATATTATTTATCCTTACTTAAGGTATTTAGGATAGTTCCCAAGTTATCCTCATTCTCTTCCTTTCACTTTGAATATTTAAGAAAATCATCTATAAATATATTGAAAAACTGATAAAGGTAATATATGAGGACTATATGTATTGAATCCATGAAGATAGTTGGTAATTTTTAAGATATAATGGAATCAATATATTATTATAAGTTATATTACTCTTATGGAATGTTCTCTTAGGTAGATTCACCTTCTTTTCCATCAATTGTTGACATCAGAAATGATGTTAAATCTTGGAAAAGAATTGAGCTCCCCAAAGTTGACTAAAAAATTCACTAATATGGAGAAGATGATACCTGATATTTATTTCAATCATTTTTTTCACCTGATAATCAAAGTAGAGTCACATTCATCGATATTTATTTTAAAAAATTAATATTTTGACCCTTTAGTGACACACCTATGTTGATAAATCCCATATCAATATTTCTTAAGAGTTACTTATTAAAATCATGATACTCAATTAGGGTAATTCTATAGGGAGTCTTGGAAAATATTATAGCACTATGTATGAGTCATATTGATAAATTAAGATCATATTTTAGTTGAAATATGGTTAACTATCATATAAAGGAAAAAAATTCATTCACAATACGTATATCATTGATCTTGAATTTCTCCCCAACCATCTGGGATAATCACCTCTTATGAATGGGAACCAAGACCAATATAGTGGATGTGATCTCAATAAAATCATTTTACTTATCATCACAATGATTTCAAGTCATAGGTCTTCTTAAAATTAAACTTGACTTCTCATCCCCAATAATTTGTGTCGTATAAGTGAAAAGAACATCAATAAATGCCTAATATTAATTTTATTTATACTAGAGGAATAATGATAAGAAATAGATTATTCACATTAACCTAATCACCAACTAATGTAAAATCAAATAATTTAGTTGAGAACATCATAGCATTATGTGGTTTCACTTATAATTTTACATCAAATAATACATTAATAATTCAAGAGTGGATAGTATGTGTACATTTCACCGCATCATTTTCACACCCCATATCAAAAATAGTAATTAGATAAGATTTCCCCTCATCACTCAGTTCATTTGAAAAACTATTGTTTAGGAGGATCATTATATAATGATTTCTCATTATTCGTAACATTTTATATCTTCTTCACCTCACTTCCTCATAGTTTCTCTCAATGAAATTCACTTAAAATCATAAAATATTTGGTTAACAGCTTTATAAAATTGAATCCATTGTTCTTCACACACACTGAGAATGATGGAAAGATCATCTTTTTATCTCCAGAGATCCTATATTCTCATTTGATTTACTATTTTCTATTCTCATGAAAACCATGATTTGAAATGTAACTAAAAAATAAATATCCACCATCATAACACATTGAACAATATCTTTATATCTACTGATGTCTCTTATGGATAACAACCATCAGATACAGAGTTTAAAGGCAATAAGAAATGACCAACATTATATTTAGGATGGATGATGACACTATAATCATACCATGAATGTCCTATGAAATTAGACTTATATATTTAAATAGATTCAACATCATATTCATTTATCTCAATTAACTCATTCTCTATATTCATATAAATAATGTGGTGAATTTATTAATTAAAAATAAGTTATTTTACTCATCTAAATCCATGGAGTAAACTTCATCATGTTGCATCATATTCTAGAGAAGATTCCCCATTTATCTGCTTCACCTTCCAAATGGTAGATATCAAAATGTAATTTTTCTTGTTCCAAACACTATAGAATGGAAAATATATTTTCAGTGTTACAGATCGGTTTCTCAACAAATTCTGGATCAAAAGACCCATTGAATGATGGTTTACATTGCCTCATGAAGGTCTCTATAGAATATTCTTCCCTCCATTGTTTATTTGGATTTCCAGTATGATTCATGACCTCATAAATGATTATGATATTGGAAATGAGATTTTTCATACTAGATTCCATGATTTTGGATTCTTCGGAGGATAATCACTACATTTTTCATCACACATAGCATTAACATAGTTATTTTATATTCCATCCATTGAATAAAACGAAAAATCATAGTTTATGCAACAATAACTACATAATCATAAAAAGTCACTTATAGGATGTCTAAATCTTGGAATCCTCTTTTTAATTTTAGAAAACATATTTTATCTTTGTTCATTCATAGTCATCAAATCTGTTTATAATTTAAAAACAGTAATATTGATTTTTTGAATATCAATATCATATCCCCATGGATTTTCAGGCTACTTGTACAAAATGACCTATTATTAGGCACCTGGTGACGATTGATTATAGTTAAATGATCCCTTTTGGAGTTATTTCATATAGGTACCATGGGAGATGCATTTTCCTAACATGAATATTTGAAAATGAGGAAATGATCCAAAACTTCGAAACCATATTATGTATATTAAATATCATAATCTAGAGTCATTAATTATAGATTGAAGTTAATTGGACATATATCATAAGGAATTCAAATAACATGATACAATATAGGGTGAAATTGTCATAAGATAATGGTTTTTTTTCATATACATAAGAATATAAGATATTATGTTTGGGTTACCCACAAATATATTCATTATAGGATTCGCATGGTCTAACCACCAATTTATTTTCATTGGGATTGAGATAACTTCCCATGTACCTTTTTCGTGATTGGGATAACCCCCTGTGAATGATTTGAGCTCATATAACATGAATTATTACCCAACTCATTAGAGTTGGATATTTGTACAACTAGTCACATAATGAAAATCATGAATATGTGTTCCACAATATCATAAAAAATTTATTTTAACATAATTCATGAAATGAAATGGGTTAAAGAAATATTTCATCCTATCATAACATATTGAAAAGTGAAAATTTCCCTAATCATTTTATCAGTTATTCATTTCATCATTCCATAAACCCTAAAACAATAAATAGATTTATTTATATTATTATCATTGTGTAAACCATGGAATAGAAAATGTATCCATAAACATATTTTTATAATATACCATTCCATTAAAGAATAATAATAGTATCATTGGTTCATATTCCTAGTAAAGTATTTTTAATATCAATGGAGGCCATCCAAGATGGAAAATGATTTTGAAATATCATTTCAAATATTTTGTGATAAAAATAATTTGTCATTAAAAATCATTTTTTTAAAACATAAAACTTTTTGACAATAAATTTCCTTGAAAATAACTTAAATGCTTTGAAATGAAAATTTATAAATCATTTAAAAAATTTCTTGTGGGTAATATTTTTTATTCATTGAAAAATATAATTTAAATCATAAAACATTTTAAAAATAATTTTATTTGAAAATAACTTTGAAAACAAATATTGTATTCTTTAAAGGAAAAAATGGTTAAGATGATATGAAGATTCATTCATGATATAACTACCCATTCATTTCATACATAGTTATTAAATCTAAATAGATGAATATTCATTCCATAACATAACAAATGCATGGAAAAACTAAATGGGTATATTGTCCTTGGAAGCACGTAATCACAATCAACTGGTTTACAAAATATTTATAGAATATCATGCTTATTACATCATAACATGAACTCTTTTTGACATATCTTACTTAATACCATTACTTGTGGAAAAAGATATCTCCACATTGTTTCTTTTTTTTAAAATTTTCATATCTGTTTTAAACATTCATTTATAATGGGGATGTTAAAAATTTAAAATTAAGAATCTATTTTTAAAAAATGACACTAAAAAACAAACCTCTAAGAGTTTTATTTTCATTATAACTAATAAATGACGTGAAAACCCAATCTTCAACATCGATTTTTGTATAAATAGATAACTCATACATGGGGTTCAATACTATGCATCATTAGTTTACATACAATATAATTCTGAATCATGGGGTTTTGACAGTCTTTGGTGTCGATATTCAATAATATTGTTTCCAAGGTTCATATTGGATTTTTTTTTAGATTAAAACTAATTTCGAATATTGTATTTTGTAGATTCAAATTTATTTTACATTAAAACAGACACCGATTATTTTCCTTGTAATGTTTTCGGTATTGTTTTTAATATCAATCGATTCAAAAAAGTATTAATTCAATGAATATACATTTTTATATTTATAAATCACTATTGAATGTTTTATATTTTTTTTAAAAAATTATTTTCAGAAAGAAATTTCCCTTAATATGTTATAAATAGAATTTACATTTCATATAAAAAGGAAAAAATAGAACAAAAAATATCAAGAACATGTCAACATAAAAAATAATATGCATGAATCATCCTCATGTCATCTCTTTATACCATGAACTATAGTAACATTACCTAAAATGAATACACAAAGGTAATCAACAAAAATATAAAAAATATATAATTAAATTATAACATATAATAATTAATAATCAATTACATTAGTTAAATCTAAAATTTCGATGAAAAATACAAAAAAGGTGTGGTAATGAATTTCAATTTTCATATTAATGATCTAAGAGATTAATTATTATCATATTAAGAATAAGAATAGTTTGTTTTTAGTGTTGTACATAAATACAAAATATGTATCATGATACGGTGCAATGTAGGAAGAATAAAATAAAAGAAGTAGGATATATAAATTATGGAATTATTATACATTAGTGTGAGAAAATATTTTTTTTCCCCATAAACTCATTAATATTATGGGATGTAAAAAAGGGTGACATTCATTAAACAGGTTTGTGTGATACACACTCTAAAATATCGATATAATTTAGTGTAAATATTATAGGCTTTTAATGATTCATTATATCATTCTATATTAATTTCGTTCACACCCAGGAATAACATATAATTTTGAAAGGAAACCCTTATAAATTGAAGAATCTCTTGTGTGTGTTTGGTAATATTATATATATGTTCTCCAATATGATATTAATTTCTCCTTACTAATTTTTTAGCAAAATGTGTTACCAAAAATTTTAAAAAATGGTTGATTAAAATTTTAGTAATATCTTATGAGTGTTTGTGATTAATTTCATCATAAAAAATGATGACATAAGTGGTTGGATGATGGAGCTAACCAAAACCACCATGTTTATGTTTTTGACATGACATGTTAAAGAAAACCAACATGTATTTTATTCAGTGAAATATTTTTTATGTTTTGAAGTGGATGACTAACATAGGGATGTCAGCACATTGTGTTTAGTGTTGTAAATGTGTTAAATAACTTTACTTCTGAATAAACCTACATATTTTTTATGTCATGACTGAGGTAAAATAAATTATTTCGTAGTCAAAACCATGTCTTATTTGATTTCAAAAGTTTAATTTTTATGGTGTAACCGATACAACTAAAATTTATTACCATGTATTTTTTAAAACCACCAAGTGTAACATAGAAATACCTGCTAAAACCAATAAAAACAAAAATAAAAGAAAGTTTAATAAAAAAATAATTGTATGATTTCTCAATTTCTAAAAATTAACAAAATGAAATATCCCTTAAAATTCTTGTATAGTGTGAAGATTTTTTTATAAATTTGTAACACTTTGTATAATATAAAACAATGTAAAAATAAATATAATTTTCCAACATAATGTAGAAAATGATTTTCAAAATACCCATCATTTAAATTTAATTAAAATAGACTTACCAGACAATTTAAATTATAATCTTAATTAATACGTAGTTTACAAAAAACTACAATGATAGGTAATTTCATCATTCGTGTATGACATAGAATCATTGAAATGATAAAATAATAATGAATGTCATAAAATTAAGAAATATAATATTTTCATATAAAGAAAAAATTAATTAATATGAAAAATACTTTTTAAGTTCAGTTGTTTCCCATAATTTTATTATCTCATACAGGAATCGTAATACATAATAACCACATTCAAAGCATCCCTTTTGAGGATGACACTGAAGTAATAAAAAATTAAAGTCAAAAATAAAAAACAACACACACACACATAGTTATATATATCCCCATATATTAGAGAATATAGAAAATTATTTACCTTTACTTGTATGTAATAAATTGATTTTTCTTCATTATCAATAACTAATCATTTTTTAAAATAACATTTGACCATTGTTTTCAAATTTATCATCAAAAAAATGTGTATAAATTATACTAAATAAAAAATAAAGAATATATAAAAAATATGTAAACTTAATTATTAAATACGTTGTCATTTTTGTTTACGAGTAGGTCATAATAAAGTGAAAAAAAAATTAATATAAATTTATTTAGGTAGAATATACCCAACTTCCAGTGTCCTCTACAATATAAAAATTTCACAATTAATGACATTTTAATCATTATTATTTCAAAATTATCTTAGTGTTATTACACATCACCGAGTAGAAAAAACCAAAACCTAATCTCTTTATTTGAGAATATATCATATATATATATATATTCAAATATTTTAGGTGTAGTCATATATTTCAAACCAACTGAAATAAATTACGGATCTAAAACCCAAAAAAACAATTAGTGTCATTTTTAATAATAATCATGTCTATATACCTAATTAAATTAAGTAGTATATTAATTAAATTTAATTTTTATTTATTTTTAAGAAAGAATGAAAACATGAAACATAATTTTACTTACATGGAAAAAATGTCAACACATGCATAGTTAGCTCATAAAAAATAATTATATTCATGATATATTTTTTAATATTTTTTATGTATAGTCTCTGTGACAAATATTTGATGTCATTCGAATCTAATAAAAGTTATTTAGTGAAAAAGAAACCAAATTAATTTATTGTATCCCATTACAAACATCAAATGTATCTGATTTTTTTGGTTCCGAAATAGATTATTTTTTTTGTTACCAATTATTTCCTATTTTAGATAATCGTGTATAAAATAAATGTCAGAAAAAAAACTAATATATTTTCAATCAATTGTAAATAATTTTTACAAAAAAAAACACATTAATTGTATGTTATATAATGCATAAAGCTATCCATATTCTTCCTTAACCAGATTACATAGGACAATGATGTATTGAATAACCAAAATTATGTATGAATCCGTACACTACTCTATGTACATGATTATCTATAGCATATAACACATAGTATACAGTCAGGTTTGAATGTGGTGGTGGAGGTTCTATGTAGGATGGTTGGGTTTGATAGGTAGACTGGGAAAGTGGGGAAGGATGGGCTGGTTGGGACAGCTAGGAAGGTTGAGAATACTGGGCTAGCTGGGACGGCTGGGTTTGATAGGTAAACTCTGTAGGCTGCACATGTTATGTCTCTCTTTCCATTAATTCAAAAATATTTGGAATAACTGATCAAATTGGATCTCACATGGACAGTGTTTTGTATTTTAACTCAGAATTTAAGGAATAAATTTTTAGTTTCCATTAATTATTACTCTAATGAAAATAAAATTCTATAACACATACACCTACATCATATCTTCCAATATGTATAGGGTGTTATGGATTTCTTAAAGTGGTCACTTGGATTTTCATCCTCTCATTAGGAAAAGAAATGCATTATGTCTCTTTCTCCTAAAATAAAAAATAAAAAATATATATTTTAATAATAATTTTAATAACTACTAACACTAATAGAGAAAGAAAATTAATTTCATACCTTTCTATTAACTAATTTTTAATACCCAAAGACTTCAAATTACAATATCTCTTCCAAGAAATTCAATAACTTGCGCTACAGGCAACACCGAGTTCGAGAACACCCCGACTTACGAAAATAGTATTTAAAAAAGAGGTTATAATTAGTATTAAATGGTTTTTTAATTTTATATACTCCATATAATTTTATAATCCATATTATGTGTTTATTAGACATAATATAAGAATGGATTCATTTTTTCAGAGAAAAGAAGTATTTTTCAAAAATATCAATTTTAACGCCTTTTAATGGAGAACCAATTTTAAAACCAATATTGGACACTTTTATATATTAAATTTAATGAAATTAAATTCTTTTTTACAATCAGGTCATAACAATTTAGTTTGGACAAATATTTGGTACTTTTTCAGATAACTTTCATTTTTTGTCGAATATTGTAAAATACTGTGTTTTAATTGAAAACATCTTTTTTATTAGAAATAATTTAGAGTATTAAATTATGTATTTTAATGGTTTGGAAGTTTAATTAGATTATATTTTTATCATTTAATACAATTTAGTTCATTATAAGTACGTTTTCATTTAAATTTTACATAAACACGTGTCCATCGTTTGATAGTTTTTACTTTTAAAAAACCAACCTATTGGTTTTGACAATAATAATTTAATTTAAATTAATTATAGAAAATTATATGTTTTAAATTTGGTAAAATATAATTAATTTTTGAATTCTGAATATCAAAATTAGTTTAGGGTGAATTTTTTGTATTTTTCTGAAAACGTTCATTTTTTCTTGAATAGTGAAAAACAATGCTTTATTGTTTAAAAGTGACTTATTATTGAAATAATTAGTTATTTTATTTTAATTTATTTTCAATAAATATATATATATAATACCTATATATGTTCAATTAAATTAATTAGAGTGATTTTATAATAATTTTAGATATATAAAATTTTATTGAACTTTTTACCGGCTTTTACCCACCTCCGGGCAGCATTTGCAAATTTGCATAAAACATAATTTTACCGCTTCTATGAGTTAAATTTCAAAAAATTTAGAGAAACGGTTAATATTAGTAAGTAAAATTTGGTTTAATAGGATGAAAATATTTTTTTGGTGAATATTAACTTTTGACTTTTATTTACCACGGTAAAAAGTAAATATGGTAATTAAGGGTTAAAAATGATATCATAATTACCCTAACACATTTCTGAATTCAATTGGATAATTATAATTCTAGCTAATACAACCTTATTAAGACAATATGATTCTATTGGACTACTTTTATTATATTAGTACATTTAGTATTATTTTATTTAAAGAAGAGTTAAAAGTGTTAAATTCAATGTTTAATAACTAATCCATTTTTCATATAGGGTTATACATGAGATAAATTCGACTATAAATATTCATTATAAGTCTAAGAGTATTTCCTACATCATGGTTTTTTATTTATAATTTTTAGACATTATATAATTTAATCTATTTATGACACAATGATGATGTAGTTATTACCTTATTAATGAATGATTAAAATAATTATTATTATAAATATCCAAATAAATTTAATTTGAGACTTTTGATGAATTACACTAATTTTATAAATTAATATGACATTATACGGTTTATTAAATAATTTTTTTTGAAGTAATCATGCTGTTAAAATTTTCACAAAAACCAAATACTCAATAGTTTCAAAATTGACATAATTAAAATTTTAAAATAAATACTATATTATTAATTGATATAATATTCGTAAAAATATATGGATCAGACAAATGACTTATATAAGGTTCTATATATTAATAATGAATCAATTCGAGTTATATTGGCGTGTTATAGTATGTTTATGAACCATATAATATAAAAATACCAAGAGACATGGTAAATGTCACACTATTTAACTAAGAGTTAAATCTAAATGATAAGGATAGAATGATGAACTAAAGCTATCTAAAACCTATTGGTTGGGTGGTTATCGGCCTATAACCACCTTATCCTTGAAATAATTCATTTTGGAGTCATTATAAATATAAAATTATTTTATAATAAAATAATGTATCTAGCTTTTTCTAAAGTGACCCTCACCTCTCTTATAAAAGGAAAATTATCCTTCTCTTCATTTCACACCTCCAATGAAATTTGGATCGGCCAACCCCTTCCCAAATATAATCTAAAATTTCCTCAAATCAGTGTAGAGTCTTTAATTTTATCATAAAGCCATCCTATGGAGCCGTTTTTATCTACTCCAACGGAAACACCCGAAAAAGAGGTAATAATTTCACCACCCACTTTCATGTTTTTTTTCTTTTTCTACTTCCTCTGTCTTTGCTATTTCCATACAAATATAATAAATCCAGTACCTCTTAAATACTGTTAATTTATTATAAAAATGTTAAATCATATTCTTTATTCTATCCATCTTATAAATTTCAAAGCCACCATACGTGCGTACATACAACTTACCGTCTCCACATCATGGTGTAGATAGTTATTCAAACACATCATTATTTGGATGGGTATAATAAGGAGTATAAAATATGTAAATAATAAATATAACTTGATAATTATTCTGTATATTTGATATACCATTCAATTTCATGCGATTTCACCATCAATATAATGATATCATCGCTCGTGTGTACGTACGGATTACTGTCTCCAGGACGTGGTGATATTCATTCCCATGGTCACCATTCAACGGTGATTATAAAAATATATATTATTAATAAGTATTTAATATATGAAATAATAATTCTTCTAAATATATATATGTGTGTGTGTGTGTGTGTGTTTGTATGTATTTACTTACATATATCTTATTCACTAACTTCTATTCAATACGATATTAAAACCGAAAAGGCGTTTATGCATACGTACGACCTATCATCTACAAAAATGGTGCCTTCCATTTCATATATCTATCTATTATAAATATTTATATTCTAAATATATATGATATATAAATAAAATTTTATATTCTGGAATTATTTAAATCATGATCTAAATGATAAGATCAAGAATATCAATTTAAAACACATATGATAAAGAAAGTGATTATTTTCTGATATTTTAATTTTACATGGAAATCATTATTAAATGGGTAGTATAAAGACATAAATTAATCATGTATGATATAATAAATATTACTATGGTTGTGTTATAATTTAATAACCTAAAATTATCATTATACAAGAGGTTCAACGTACCCTCGACCAAAGGAAAGTGTAAGTTAAGGGTTAATTCTACAATATCTTCATTAATCAAGATTGTTTTTACATGAGTATATACTGGGACATATTTATCATAGACATCTGTGTATAATAAAAATAGTTTCCAAAGAATTATTTTAAGGATTTATGGAAGGTACTATTTAACAAGATTATCATTTTAAATGGTTTAAATATTTATTCTTCTAAATCATTCTCATTAATGTCCACCTTTTCAAAATGGTTTTTTAGGATTTATTTATATGGTCATGAATGTTTTTAAAATGTTAATTCCTTTCAAAATTTTCTAAGTGTTATGGGACACTTTGATTCTGAAATCTCTATGAATGTCTTCCTTTATAAATTGTGTGACTTTTTAATTTTTTTTGAAAAAAGGATAATTCTCTAAAAGAGTTTTAAAAATCATTTTCATCTATGTTAATATCCTTTGATGGATTTTAAACTTGTTTGAAGTTGATTTATTATGATACAAATCTTCCGTATTGTATTGAAGGATTTGTGATATGTTGGACTGTGAATGGGATATTTTTATACCATTCAAGGTTTATAGATAAATTATTGACATTTCATATGCTATTTTTAATATGAATGTTTATGTTATGTTTAAGCCTTTTCATATAAAGAATGCAGTGGATATAGCAAGTGACGGGTGGGACCCTGTTTAGCTCCTCGATGCATAGGTAGATTTCATGAGACAACTATTGTCTTGGCACATGGCTTTGACAAAATATTATTAGTAGTCTTGGCACAAGGCCTTGAATTTATGATTATGAAGTCTGACATTATGAATTAAAACATTATGAAATTGGATATTGATATTACCTGTGATTATTTAACTTGTAGAATATCCATGTGAATAAGTAAATGGAATTATTTGATTTATTTTTTCCATATTATGCTGAATTTTATGTTTAAAAGGCTTTTGCTTTAGTCTTATACATTTCCATAAATGTTTATGTTTATTTTTTATAGTTTCCCCTATATTGTTATCCTTAATGAGAATCTGATCTCACCCTTTAAATGTTTTAATTTTCCTAGGATTCCAAGATGTGTATTATGATTGATAAATAGGGTTATGATATGTTTTTAATGGGGTTCTCAAAGGTTAATTTATATTGTTTTTTATTTTATAATGTGTAATGAAATGTTCATGTATGTAATCTATTTTCCAGTACTGCTAAACTAATCGGTCTTTTAGAACGTGATTCCTTTTAATCATTCAGATGTTATGTAATAATTCACCGACTCTTGGTAACAAGGTTCGGGGCATTATAGTTGGTATCAGAGGAAGTTTTGAAACAACCTTGGAAATAGATTAAAAAAACTCTGATTAGAGAACATTACCCTAATATATACATTGAGGATTAGTATATATGAACTTTATATAATTTTGGTAAAGAATAGATTTTGTGAATTTTCCATGGAATACATCCATGACTTGATACGAGCAGTTAGAGGTGGCTCTGGCACAGTTGTACCTTGGAGTGAAAACTCTGACAAAGAGTTTTTGTCTTGACATGCAGTATCCTGTTACATGACAATGGTCCTTGCTGCACTCTTGGTTATGACACTTCAAGGGGATATTCTAGGATAATTCACATTTCCATTTCAATCCGTTATAAAGGATTTAGGAGTAAATACATCCTTAGGGAAAAATTTTATGATTATATATTATATACATAATATTTTCAATTTACGTAAAATATTTTACATGTTTGGAATTATGTATTTTGATTCATAAACTAAACTAAAGTATTCAATTGTTTATAAATGGAGCCTAGTAGAAGGAATGATAATTCCATCTATACGCATGATCGAAATATTTATAAGGACCATATCTTTCATGGTATTATGCCATCATTTAAAAAGTAAATTTTCTTCCACATAATCTTATCATATTATGATATACTATAATGTATTAATAAGATAAGTAAATAATTATCTGAGTACTATGGATTTGAAGGGAATACATAAAATAAAAGTATGGTAGAGAGAATGATAGATAAAGGGAAGAGGGGAAAGAAGGATTTTCATATATGTGATAACAGTGGAAAGAATCACCTTAGTACATGATTGAAGGAAATGAGAGTTTGTTATAAGTGTGGAGAAAAAGGACACCAAGTACGTGATTTCAAGGGTTAGAAAAATGTTTCAAATGTACAGTACTTCATCTCTAAGTAGTTGGGACACTATGTGAATCAATGTCCCATCCATCAGAATATACTACAAATTATGATGTTGGATAATAACCATGTTATGATACTACCACAGATGAAGAGGAATTACTAGTGTTATCATGTTGATATTAATGAATTATTTCATTTGAGTGTTATTTTAATGATGTACATGTTATAATAATTATAGAGTATATAACAATTGTAATGTTGTACAATTTCAATAAGTATTAGAGATTGTATGGTACCAAGAAAAGTTACTCAATAAACAGTCGTACTTTTTAGGAAAATAAATGGTTGATGGAAATATAATCTTTAATATGGTCTTGATACTGAGATATTAATTTTGGAATAAGAGATGATTGATTTGGATAAATTATATTGGATATTATAGACTACCTAAGAACTAATTAATTGTTTGTTTATTCCATCATTATTGGATTTTACATCATTTTCGTATATAAGAAGTATATCCAATATTCTAAAAGGAATAAGGAAGAATGAATTTAATCAATAAGGTTTTATGGTAATTCAGGGTGTTACCTTTTTTTAAAAGAACACATGATGAATGTGTTCAAATGTTATTACGTGGAAAAAAGAATATTCATTGTGTTTTCCATCCTAAAATATTTAGGACTGTGAATTTGGAAATAAGTATTATGGATAAGTCTTGTGGTTGGAATGGATAAATTTTGGCATTGGATACGATTATTAAGGTTAAATCATTTCATAAGTTTATTTTTTTATTGTTATAAAAAAGGAAATCTCTGAGGTCGGGCGACAACCTGTCGCATTCGGCAAGGCCGCAGGACTTGAACCTGCAACCGAAGGTGGACAAGGGTGGATCACCTACCACTAGCATATGTGATGTCCTAGTTTGTATAAGTAATTTTTTTAAATATTCTGAAAAATGGATTATAAATTCATTATTTTTGGAACCCTATATGATTAGGATAAAAAAATATTTTTGAATTCTATTATCTTTTTCGGCGAAAGATGTATTTGTGGATGAATTAGTTGAAGTATGAAACGCTACTTGTCAAGTATATTTTTGACATATTATTCTAAGAATAAATTAATTCTTAAACATTAGAGAAGGGATCTTAAACCCAAAAAGTGTTATCTTAATACCTTATGTTTTGTTGAACAAAAAATATTTTAAATCGTCAATGCTTATTGGCTTTGAGGCCCTCAATTTTACACTTGATGGTAATTGATGACCTCAATCACTACCGATAAATATTGACGTTCTTCCTCAAATTATGTGCCTCTAATTTCCACCCATGTTCTACTAATCAATATCATTATTTGGTGGTGAATTTTTCATTTCCTTTCCTCTCTTATTAAGAATATATTTTATTTATCCAATTATAAATGTGGGTTTTCCACAAAGGTATTTTTTTATTTTTAACCATTTATTTTTAAAGAACAATTTCAAATTGTGAGAATGCAATTTTTTTAAGGAGGGGATAATTAACACCAAAAGATTTCAGAGTACATTATCTCTTCAATGAAATTCAATAACTTGTGCTACACGCAACACCGAGTTCGAGCATACCACGACTTACCAATCTAGTCGTTCAAAAAGCGGTTATAAATAGTATTAACTGATTTTTGAATTTTATATACTCCATATAATTTTAGAATCCATATTATGTGTTTCTTAGACATAATATAAGAACAAATTCATTTTTTCAGATAAAAGAATTATTTTTCAAAAATTACAATTTTATTGCCTTTTAATGGAAAACCTTTTTTTAAAAACTGTATTTGAAACTTTTATATATTCAATGTAATTAAATTAAATTATTTTTTATAAGTGGGACATAAAAATTTATTTTGGATTACTTTTTGGTACTTTTCGGATAACTTTCATATTTTGACGAATAGTGAAAAATACAATGTTTTAATTGAACAAATTTTTTTTATCAAAATAATTTATAGTGTAAAATTATGTATTTGAATGGTTTTGAAGTATAATTAGATTAAATTTCTGTCATTTAATACAATTTAGGTCATTATAAATAATTTAACATTTAAATTTGACATAAACACATGTAAATCATTTGATAGTTTTTACTTTTTAAAAACCCAATTTTGGGTTTTGACAACAGGAATTAAATTTAAATTTAATTATTTGATACTTATATGTTTTGAATTTGGTAAAATAGAAATAATTTTTAAATTCAGAATATCAAAATTAGCTTACGTTTAATTTTTGTTATTTTTCTGAAAACATTCATTTTTTGATGAATAGCGGAAAACATTGTGTTATTGTTGAAAACCAAATTTTTATTGAAATATTTAGTTATCCTATTTTAATTTATTTTACTTCATAATAGAAACATAATACCTATATATTTTCAATGAAATTAATTGGAGTCATTTTATAATATGTTTAGATATATATATTTTTATTGACCTTTTTACCGTCTTTTACCCACCTCTTAGGGGCATTTGAAAATTTGCATAAAACATAATTCTATCGCTTTTGTGAGTTAATTTTCAAAAATCAGAGAAACAAGATTAATATCAGTAATTAAAATTTGGTTCAATAAGATGAAATTAATTTTTTGTGAATAGAATCTTTTGACTTTTATTTACCACGGTAAAAAGTAAATAGGGTAATTAAGGGTAAAAATAATATCATAATTGCACTAACACATGTCCTAATTTTATTGGATAAGTATTATTCGACCAAAAACAACCTTAGGAGAAAAATATGATCCTCGTGGTTAACTTGTATTTTATTAGGACATTAAATATTATTTTATTTATAGAAGAGTTAAAAGTGTTAAACTCATTGTTTAATAACTAAACCATTTTTAATATAAATATATACATAAGATAAATTCGACTCTAGATATTCATTTGAAAAATAATAATATTTCCTATATCATGGTATTTTATTTAAAATTTTTAGACATTAAATACTATAATTTATTTTGGACTCTATGATGATGCAATAATTACCATATTATTATAAGATTAAAATAATTATTATTATAAATATCCAAATAAATGTAATTTGATAATTTTGATGAATTAATCTAATTTTCTAGGTTAATATTACATTTTAGGGTAGAATGAATATTTTTTTTCGAAGTAATCAATCTGTTATGATTTTAACAAAAACCAAATACTAAAAAGTGTCAAAATTGACAAAATTGAGTTTTTAAAACAAATACTATATTATTAATTGATATAGTATTCCTAAAATTCTAAGGATCGAAAAAAGTATTTAGATAAGATTATATATATTAATAATGAACCAATTGGTGTTCTCTTGGATGGTTATAGTATGTTTATTAACCATATAATATAAAAATACAATGAGACATGGTAAATGTCAAACTATTTAACTTATAGTTAAATCTAAAAGATAAGGATAATATGATGACCTAAACCTATCTAAAACCTATTTTATGAGAGGGTTTTGACCCATACCCACCATATTCTAGAAATATTTCATTTTGAGCCATTAGAAAATGAAAACGATTTTATTATAAAATAATATTTCAAGCTTTTCCTAAAAGGACCCTCACCTCTCTTATAAAAGGAAACTTTCCCTTCTCTTAGTTTCACACCTCCAAAGCCAATTTTCTCGGAATAAACGTACACAAATATCCTCCCAAATTCTCTATCATAAAACTAGAGTCCTTCATTTGATCATAAATCCATCCTAAGGAGCCCTTTTGATCAACTCAAAAAAGAAAATCCGAAAAAGAGGTAATAATTACACCACCATCATTCAAGTTCTTTTCTTCTTCCACATCCTCTTTCTTTGTTATTTCGATACCAAAATAATAAATCCAGTACCTCTTACATACTAAAATAATATTATAAATATTTTATATCATATTCATTATTCTATCTATCCTATAAATGACAAAGTCACCATACATGCGTACCTACGGCATACCATCTCCACATCGTGGTGTAGCATATTATTCAAACACTTCATTATTTGGATGGATATAATAATGAGTATAACTGAAGTAAATAAAAAATATAACATGTTAATTATTATGTATATATGATATGACTTCCAATTACATATTATTTCACCATCAATATAATGATATTGTTGCTCTTGCGTACGTACGGATTACCGTTTCCACGACGCGATGAGAATCATTCCCACGTTCACCATTCAACAATGTTTATAAAAATATATATTATTAATAAGTATGTATTATATGAAATAATAATAATATTGTATATATATATATATATATATTTACTTACATATATCTTATTCACATACTTCCGTTCTATAAGATATGAAAACAGAAACAACGTTTATGTGTATGTACAACCTACCATCTCCATAAACGCTGCCTTCCATTTCATATATATATTTATTATAAATATTTATATTCTAAATATATATGATATATAGATCAATTTTTATATTCTGGAAGTATATAAATAATGATCTAAATTATATGATCAAGACTAAAAAGTTAAAACATGTACGATAAAGAAAACGATTATTACCCAAAATGTTAATTTATCATGAAAATCATTATTAAATTGGTAGTATAAAGTCATAAATGTATCATGTATGACATAATAAATATGAATATGGTTATAGTATAATTTAATAACATACTATGGTCATTATATAAGAGGAAAAACATACCCTTGACTAAAGGATATTCCAAGGTAAGGGTTAATTCTACAAATTCGTCATTATCTGAGGTCTTTTATACGTGAGTATCTACCGGGACCTCTTTTGCATCTACATCTGTGTATCATAAAAAAAATCAAAAGTAATATTTTATTGTTTTATGGAAGGTACTCTTTAACTATATCATCATTTTAAATGGCTTAAATATTTATTCATCTAAATCATTCTCCTTAATGTCCAAGTTTTCAAAATGGTTTTTAAGGATTTATTTATATGGATATGAATGTTTTTAAAATTTTAATTCTATTCAAAAGTTTCAAAGTGGTGTTGGACACTTTCATTCAAAAATTTCATTAAATGTATTGATTTCTATATTGTGTGACTTTTAAATGTTTTTATGAAAAATGGACATTTCTCTCAAAGAGTTTTACAAATCATTTTCATCTATGACAACATCCATTGATGGATTTTAAACATGTTTTAAGTTGATTTATTATGATACAAATCTTAAATTTTGTTTTGAAGGTTCTATGATATGTTTCACTATGGATGTGTTATTTTTATACCATTGATGGTTTATAGATAATGTATTGAAATTTATAATGCTGCTTTTAATATGAATTATTTTGTTATGTTTAAATCTTTACATATGAGGAATGCATTAGACTTAATAAGTGATGAATGGAGCCCGCTATAGATCCTCGATGCATTGGTAGGTTTCATGAAACAAACTAGTGTCTTGATATAATTCCTAGACAAAATATTATCCATAGTCTTGGCACAAGGTCTTAACTATGTGGTTATGAAGTCTGGCATTATGCTTTCCCACATTATGAAATTGGATATTTATATTTCATGTAATTATTTGACTAGTAGAATATCCATATGAATAAGTAAATGGAATTATTTGATTTATTATTTCCATATTATGCTGATGTTTAAGTTTAAAAGGCTTTTGTTTTATTATTATAATTGCCTTAATTATTTGTGTTTATTTGTGAAATTTTCAGCTATATTATTATCCTTAATGATCATCTGAGATCACACCTTTCTATGTTTTATTTTTCCCAAGATTCCATGAAGTGTATTATTATTGATAAATATGGTTAATCTGTAGGATTAATGTCATTCTCAAAGGATCATTTATGTTGTGTTTTATATTCTAATGTGTAATGTAATGTTTATGTATGTAATCTATTTTCTAAGACTGCTAAACCAATCGGTCATTCTGGACTTGATCCCTTGTAATCATGCCAATGTTATGTAATAATAAACTGACTCTAGGTAACAAGGGTCAGGGCATTATAGTAGGTTTCAGAAGAAATTTAGAAAAAACCTTGGAAATAGATTTAGAAAAACGTTAATTAGATAAAATTACCCTATGATAGACTTTGAGGATAAGTATAGAAATGGTTCCCGGTAGAAGGAATGAGAATTCTCGCAATACACATGATCAATAGATTAAGAAGGATCACATCATTCAAGGTATTAAGACAACATTTAAAAGGGAAATAATCTTCCACGTATTATCATCATATGAAGAAATAATATCATGTGATAATGAGATATGTAAAGAATTCTCTAAGTCATATGGCTTTGAATGGATTCCATAAATGAAAATTATGGTAGAGAAAAATATGGATAGAGGGAAAAGGGGAAAGAAGGATTTTCCCATATGTGATATCTGTGGAAAGAATCACCCTGGTAAATGATTGAATGTAATGGGAGTTTGATATATGTGTTGAGTAAAAGGACACAAAGTATTTGATTTAAAGGGTTAGTAAATGGACTCAAATGTACAATGATTTATCTCTAAGGAATTGTGACACTACACGAATCAATGTCCCAATCAACATAGTATACATCAAATGATGATGTTGGAAAATAACCATGTAATGATACTACCGCAGATGAAGAGGAATGACTAGTGTTCTTTTGTTGATATTAAATAATTTTGTCATTTGAGTGTTTTATTCAGGATGTACATGTAATAATAATTATAGATTATATAATTGTTGTACTACATTACTATTTCATTAAGCATTTGAGATTGTGTGGTACAAAGAAAAGTGACTCAATATCAAGTTAAAAGTATTGCAAAACACTTGGTTGAAGGAAAGATAAACTTAAATGTGGTTATGATACTCATGAATTGATTTTGGTATAAGGGATTATTGATTTGGATAAATTATTTTGGATATTATTGACCACCATGGAAATAATTAATTGTTTTTTTATTCATTCATTATTATATTTTACAACATTTTTGGATATAAGTAGTATATCTAGTATTCTATAAGGGATAATGTATCATGAATGTAGTCATTAATGTTTTATGGTAATTTAGAGTGTTACCATTTTTTAAAAGAATACCTGATAAAGGTAATCACATGATATTACATGGAAAATAGAATCGTCATTGTGTTTACCTTCTTTATATATTTTAGAAGGTGGATTTCTACTGATGTATTTTGGATAAGTCTAATGGTTGGAATAGATTAATCTTGATATGGGATACTATTATTAACTTTAAATCATTTCTTAAGATTATTTTTTGATTTTTAGAAAAATAAAAACACAGAGGTCAGGTGATAAATCGTCGCATCCGGTAAAGCCGCAAGGCATAAACCCGCAACCGAAGGGTGACAAGGGTGGATCACCAACCACTGGAATACGTGATGTCCCAGTTTGCATAATGTAGTTTTTTTTTAAAATTTTCTGACAAATGAATTATAAATTCATTATTTTTGGAACCCTATACGATTAGGATAAAATTATTATTTTGGAATTATGTTATCATTTATAGTAAAATATGTGTTTGTGGAAGGAATTAGTTGAAGGATGAAACTCCACATGTCAAGTATACTTATTCCCCTTATTCTATGAATAAATTAATTCTTAAAAATTAGGAAATAGATCTTAAAACCAAAACTGTGAAATCCTAATACCTTATGTTTTGTTGGACCAACGATATTTTAAATCATCATAGATTGATGGCTTTATGGCCCTCAATTTTACACATATTTGTGACTGATAGCCTCAATAACTCCCTATAAATATATACATTTTTCATCCAATTATGAGTCTCCAATTTTACACCAATGTTCCCCTAATTGATATCATAATTTGGTGGTGACTTTTTCATTTGTCTTTCCCTCTTATTAATACTCTGTTTTTTAACCCAATTTCCGATGTGGGTTTTCCACAAAGGTATTTTTCTATTTTTAACCATTTATTGTCAAAGAAAAATTTCAAATTGTGAGGACGCAACTTATTTAAGGAGTTTAGAATGTAAAAACCCATGATTTCATAGTACATTATCTCTTCAAAGAAATTCAATAACATGCGCTCCCCACAACATCGATTTCGAGCGCACAACGACTTACCAATCTAGTCATTCAAAAAATCGATTATAGATATTATTTACTGAATTTCGGATTTTATATGGTCCATATAATTTTAGAATCCATATTATTTGTTTCTTAGACATAAAATAAGAACGAATTCCTTTTTTCAGATAAAAGAAGTATTTTTAAATAAAATTCAATTTCAAAACCTATTAATGGAGAACCCTTTTTAAAACCAATATTTGAAAATTTAATATATTCAATTTTATGAAATTAAATACTTCTTTAAAATCAAGACATTAAAATTTAGTTTGGATAAATTTGTTGGTGCTTTTCTGATAACATTCATTTTTTGACGAATAGTGAAAAATACAATGTTTTAATTGAAATCAATTTTTTAATCAAAATAATATATAGTGTTAAATTATGTATTTGAACAGTTTTTAAGTATAATTAGATTATATTTTTATCATTCAATACAATATCGGCAATTATAATTAATTTCACATTTAAATTTGATATAAACACATGTTAATCGTTTGATAGTTTTTAATTTTTAACAACCAGCTTTTTTGTTTTGAAAACGGAAATTAATATTAAATTAATTAATTAAATTTATATATTTTAAATTTGGTAAAATATAATTATTTTTTTAATTCGTAATATCAAAATTATTGTAGGGTGAATTTTTGATATTTTTTTGAAAACTTTCATTTTTTGATGAATAGTGAAAACCACTATGTTATTGTTTAAAAGAAAATTTTTATTTAAATAATTATTTATTTTATATTAATTTTTTTTAGGTAAAAATAGGTACATAATACCAATATATTTTCAATCAAATTCATTGGAGTCATTTTATAAAAAAATTATATATATAAATTTTTACAGAACTTTTTACCGTCATTTACCCACCTCTTATGAGCATATGCAAATTTGCATAAAATTTAATTTTACCTAATCTGTGAGTTGAATTTAAAAAATCTAAAAGACACGGTTAATATCAGTAAGTAAAATTTAGTTCAATAATATGAAATTATTTTTTGATGAATAGTAACTTTTTTCTTTTATTTACCATGGTAAAAATTAAATTTGCTAATTGAGGGTAAAAATGAAATAATAATTACCCTAACACATATATTATTTCAATTAGATAAGTATAATTCGACACAACTCAAGAATAGGAATTAAAAATGATCCTCATGGTCTACTAGGATTAGATTAGGACATTTATTGTTATTTTATTTAAAGAAGAGTTAAAAGTGATAAATTCAATGTTTAATAACAAAACCATTTTTAATATAGGGTTATACATAAGATAAATTCGAATATAAATATTAGTTAGAAAGATAAAAATATTTCATATATCATGGTATTTTACTTATATTTTTTAAACATTAAATAATTTAATTTATTTATAACATAATGATGATGCAGTAATTACCTTATTAATGTAAGATTTAAATAATTGATATTATAAATATCCAAATAAATTTAATTTTAGAATTTTGATGAATTCCACTAATTGTTTTGGTTAACATGAAATTTTATAGTTGATAGAATAATTTTTTTGATGTAATCATGATGTTATGTTTTTCACAAAAACCAAATACTAAATAAGTGTTAAAATTGACATAATTGAGTTTTTTAAAAACAATACCATATTATTAATTGATATAAAATTCCTAAAAATATAAGGTTCTTCCAAAGGACATAAATAAGGTTATATATATTAATAATTGACCACTTGGGGTTCTCTTGGATTGTTATTGTACGTTTAATAACCATATAATATAAATATACAAAGAGACATAGTAAATGTCAAACTATATAACTAAGAGTTAAATATAAAAAATAAGGTTAATATGATGACCTAAAGCTATCTAAAAACTATTTTTTTAGTGTTTTTCGACCCATCACCACCATAGCTTCGAAATTATTCATTTTTGAGCCTTATAAACCGAAAATTATTTTATTAAAATTTAATATTTCATGCTTTTCCAAAAGTGACCCTAAACTCTCTTATAAGAGGGTACATCCCCTCATCATAATTTCACACATCCAAAGCCTTTTGGCTTGGCCAAAACCATCCCAAATATCCTCCCAAATTCTCTCACATCAACCTAGAGTCCTTACATTGATCAGAATGCCAACCTAAAGAACCCATTTTGATCAATTCAACTGGAAACACTTGAAAAAGAGGTAATAATTTCACCACACTCTTTCAAGACATATTATTATAAATATGGTAAAACCATAGAAATTATTCTATCCATCCTATAGATGAAAAATCCACCATACGTGCGCACATACAGTTTAATGTCTCCACATCGTGGTGTAGTTTGTTTTTAAAACACATCATTATATGGATGACTATAATAATAAGTATAACATATGTAAATAATAAATATAACATGTTAATTATTCTCTATATATAATATACGATCCAATTAAAAAATATTTCACTATCAATATAATGATATTATCGATCGTGCGCACGTACGGATTACCGTCTCCACGGCGTGATGAGATTCATTCCCACATTCACCATTCAACGATGATTGTAAAAATATATATTATTAATAATTATGTATTATATGACATAATAATGATACAGGATATATATATATATATATATGTACTTATGTACTTACATATATCTTATTCACTTACTTATGTTCAATCCGATATGAAAACAAAAACAACGTTTATGCGTACGTATGACCTAGCATCTCAATAAACAATGCCTTCCATTTCATATATCTATATTTTGTAAATATTTATATTATAAATATATATGATATATAAATAAATGATTATATTTGGGAATTATTTAAATCATGATCTAAATGATACGATCATTAATAACAAGTTAAAACCTGTAAGATAAAGAAAGCGATTGTTACCTGAAATGTTGATTTAACATGTAAATAATTATTAAATGGGTAGTAAAAAGTCATAAATAAATAATGTATGATATAATAAATAATAATATGGTTCTGGTATTATTTAAAAACATACTACGGTCATTATATAGGAGGTTAAATGTACACTTGAACAAATAAAAGTGCAAGGTAGGGGTTAATTATACAATCTCTTCATTATCCGAGGTTGTTTTTTCATGAGTATCTACTGGGACCTATGTATCATCCACATCCATATTTCAAAAAACCATTTTGAAAAGGAATATTTTCAGGTTTTTTGGAAGGGACACTTTAACTGGATCATCATTTTATGTGGTTTAAATAATTATTATTCTAAATCATTCTCATTAATGTCCATGTTTTCAAAATGGGTTTTAAGGATTTATTTATATGGACATGAATGGTTTTAAAATGTTAATTCCTTTAAAAAGTTTCACAGTGGTATGGGACACTTTGATTCAAAAATCTCTTTAAATTTATTCCTTTCTAAATTGTGTGACTTTTAAATGTTTTTATAAAAAAGGGATATTTCTCTTAAGGAGTTTTACAAACCATTTTCACTTATGTCAACATCCTTCAATTGATTTTAAACATTTTTTAATTTGATTTATTTTGATACAAATATTTCATATTGTATTGAATGTTTCGTGGTATGTCTGATTATGGATGAGTTATATTTATACCATTCATGTTTGATGGATATGGTATTGACATTTCATATACTAGTTTTAATACGAATGTTTGTGTTATGTTTAAACCATTTCATACGAGGAATGCATTATACTTAGTAAGTGATGGGTGGAGCCCGCTATAGCTCCATGATGCATTGGTATGTCTCCCGAGACACATTAGTGTCTTGGCCTAAGGCCTTGAAAAAATATTATTTGTAGTCTTTGGCACAAGGCCTGGACAGTGTGATTATGAAGTCTGTCATTATGCATTCCAACATTATGAAATTGGATGTTTATATTACATGTGATTATTCGACTAGTATAATATCCATGTGAACAAGTAAATGGAATTATTTGATTTTTCTTTTCCAAATTATGCAGGAGTTCATGTTTAATAAGATTTTGTTTTAGTCTTATACATTTCCTTAAATGTTTGTGTTTATTTATGAACGTTTCTGGTATATTGATATCCTTACTGAACATCTGAGATCACCCCTTTCAATGTTTTATTTTTCCTACGATTCCAAGAAGTGTACTATTATTGTTAAGAAAGGTTAAGATATTGGATTAATGGAAGTTCCCAAAAGATCATTTTTGTTGTGTTTTATTTTCCATTGTGTATTGTAATTTTCATGCATGTAATCTATTTTCCAAGACTGCTAAACTGATTGGTATTTTGGGACACGAATCCTTGTAATCATGCAAATGTTATGTAATAATGCACCAAATCTGAGTAACTATGGTCTAGGAATTATATACTTCCTTAGATGTATCTTTATGAAATTATTTAATTTTAATTCTTCTAACTCTTCCATTTTTATTTTGAGTGTGGGAGGTGGAGGACTGAATTGGACATGATGCCCCAGACTCATATGTCACTTTATAAGTGGCCAGATCCTGGTGGGGTGCACAACCTGAAGTGCATCTTCCCAAATTCCAAAGGCTACTAACTAGTAGTGAGGGCCCTGGGTGTGTCTGTGGGGAGACTATTCCCTTATAACATTAGTGTAGCACAATGGATAAATATGAACATATATAAATAGTAGAAGAAATACAAGTAAACATATGGCATATAAGAAAATACATACAAAAATAACAATAATTGAAATAACTTGAATATAATACAAGCATACAACAACTAATGATGATATTTCATGTCAGTAGAAAACTTGAAAACATGGATACATAAAAACAAGAATAACATGTTTCAAAAAAGTATAAAAGAAATCGATATACTATCCCATGGATCCCAAGATCTAACTCGGTCATCTTCTATCTAGATCCATCCTAATCAATAATAAATCAAGTGTTCATTGTCTTATATATCCCTTTGTCACCAGCTATATTGATGTAATATACTATATGTACCAAACGGTGCATGAAGAGGTTGTGTGATAAATCTAAGATGGCCACCACCAATGGTTACTATAACATCCGACCCATGTAATGGAAATGTAATAGTGTGAAAGCATGCATATATAATGTAAATCAGTGCAATATTACTAAATACCCAGGTACTTGCTTTATCCCTCAGCTGGTGCGTGAAACATAACTAGTCCATTAAATTAATTTTACCATTTTATAAATACATCAAATTATAATAGTAGTTATGGTTCAATTTATTTATAAGGAATCCTATAATTAAATTTAATAATCAAATTCCATGGTAATAACCAAGGAAAAATAGACATATAGATTCACCAACTTAGTGATAAATATAGCCTAGATATGGGTAAGAGTGTAATGAAATGAGCATATTCCAAGGAATTCCACAATATGATGTCTACCGAATCCAAGGTGATCATCCAAGGTAAAACTAGCTTAAGCCAAGATAGGGCCCTATGGGCTGTAACCATGGAACCTACTTGGGAATTCTAGATCAAAGGAGTTTATCCAAGCCATCATTCAATACAATGTGAGGGATACTATAGTGTCCTACCAAGAATCAAAGAATAGATAAGGATCAAGATTCTGGTGGGTTTCAATCTAATCAAGTTGTATCCTTAAATCAAAATTGGGTTCTTGAGTGCTCATGGAATTTCTTGATAAGAATCTTTGGGGAGATCAATTCAATCCATTCCCTTTTAATTATCAAGTCATGTAATATTTCATTTGGCTCAAGCCTTTCGTTTCATTACTTTGATAATTTCAAGTAGAATGCAACATTTAATATTCCCATTAAAGGATTATTCAATATTTATCCTTCATTATATTACCATCCATTAAGGTGGTAAGGGTTTCTACATACATGAAACCTATTAATCATTTACATTTTATGTGGCCAAGTCATATAGTTAGTATACTTTCCAATTTACCTTCCACATATAATTATCAATTTGAAGAACATTCCTTAGGTGGATCTTGTGGTGAGAACACATGGTACATTCCATTATGCAATTCACAATATAAATCAATCCATTTAATATATAAAATATTACCCTTCGTAAGGATAATCCAAGTCACACCTGAATGGTGGATCAATTGTGTCAAATACTAAAAACCCAATTATAGAATGACATCCTACATGGTATGGATGGAGTTTTGGACATAACCACCAACAATTAGTCAAATACATAGAAAGATAATAACCATACATTTGTAATGGATATAGGTTTGACAAATAAATTCAATAAATAACACTAGATGAAATTGTTGGGGCCCAAATGAATATTCCAAAATCAATAAACACGAGGGATGTCTTATATACCACCCACAATAGGCTTGTATGGCTCTCCTCCTTCTGTATTTTCCATTTATTTGGTTCAAATAAGAATATATCTATGAAAAGAGTAAAAACACTCACACCATGAGAACTAGGTCGGGAGAAAAATATAAGGATAAATGATTAAACAGACTTGAGTACTTATCGTTTCACATACTACTTGACTAAAAGTTGATTCACCGGATCCTGGATGAAGGATATATTTCAAACCATAGATTTGGCCTTCCAAAATCTCTAAAATGACGCCCCTGTAGGTAAATCCCACTGTAAATCTTATTAGGGAAGAAGTAGGTGTTTCATTAGATCATTATGAGAAAAATATACATTTACCTAGAAAATATCATGTGCAAGATTTTTCCGCATGGTTTTTCAAACCATGAAAAAACCCTGCATGGGTACCTGTGAAGAAATGTCGCATGCATGGTTAGGTCGCATAGTCATGCACCAACAATGTAATATGGTTATGCCCAAAAATAGACTTTCTACGATGATAGGAAAATCGTGTGCCAAATGTGCTCCAACCATGTGTGGTGGGCAGTATTCAAAAAATGATGGGTTCTGGGCTTTGGGAATTCCCCATACACCCCTAAGAAAATTGGTATCTCATTTGGGATTGATATTAAGAAAATATTAAATGTTTAGATAAAAATTTAAAGGATCCATACATGAATGGAAAACTGGGTTCGTACAATCTTTCCTGATAAAGGAACTCATCCCCGAGCTCATCTTCTAAGGGTGGAGAAGCACTTTCATAGAAAAATTATTTCCACTGAGAAAGTATGTTGGACTCTTGCTCCCTATTCTCATCTAGTATGCGACCATTATAGGATAAAACCTATATTAGACAGATATATTGTCTTCAAATAACCATCGTGCTCTAGTCAATGATGCCTACTAGATTCTCCTCAAAGGTAACATCAACTTCTAACTCATATTCCACATGATCAATGGTATGGGATGGGTTAGAATTTTAATGGGGATTTCATGACCCGACCCTACCCAGGCTCATTCCACAACTACCCCATGACCGACTCCAGAGGCCAGGGGATGGGAACCAGCGCCGAAGGCACAAAAACTCGAGAAGGCCTTTGCCTATATACCTGTACACACACACAAGCAGCCCATTCAATGCAGAAGTGAAGAGTAAAAGGGAAAGTAAATTACTCACTGATATAAACAAACCCCAAATGTGCATCGACCTCTAAACAGTACAAAGTATGTGCTGATGGTAAACTGAAAGGAAAATGGGAAAAACACATGCCCAACCAGAAAAGTGCCACAACCTGGAAATAGGTAAACAAAAGTAAACAACCGGGTGAGTCCCACACCTAGAACCCGACTACAACCACTGTACACGGTCCAAACACCCGAACTCCTATGCTCCGCTAAAGTCACGACCAACATGTTCATCGTCTACAAGGGCACACCAAGTGCGGGCAAATCCCAAGTATGGGTGAGTATAAAAATACTCAATAGGATATTGTAGACGCCGGAAAAGTCCGTTGCTCCCAAACGAAGCTCTGGATGCGGAAAACAAAGTGATATTTGGAGTCAGAGGCACGTTCCGGAGGGCCCGGAGGACTTGCGCGAAATTTCAGAGGCCCGCGCGCAAAGTTGAGTCGCGGCGCGCAATCCTCCCGGGATGCGCGTAATGCGCTGGGTCGGCGCGCTATTTTGCGCGCCCGTGGCCTGCGCGGCTCCCTTGCGCGCCGGGTCCTGATTCCGCGCCCGCGAAGGGAATTCCGCCCCCGAGACCGGATTCCACGCCCGGGGTTGCCTATAAATATAAGGTGACCCCCGACGTTTTGAAGGTTGCCAGAATCCGAAGCGTCGCTCGTTCGCGCAATCCAACCCCTTCCGCGCGCAATGCCGATCTTCAGGTAACCTCCTTTCTTTCGCGCAATAGAGCCTTGGGGTTCCCCTTCGCGCGCAATCCCCTTGGCTCCTTTACTTTGAATAATCCTTAACCCGAAGGCCTTTGCGTGCAAAAGAAGCCTCTTGCGCGCAATTGCCCCCGGGTGCGCGCAATCCAGCCCGATTGCGCGCACCCCCCTCTTCAAAGTGGTCGTTCGTTAGAGAATGAGCCGTTGCCCCCGCGTGCTACCCGAAGCCCGGTGCGCGCAATCTCAATCATCCGCGCGCAAAGGGCTGGCCCGATTGCGCGCTAGCCCACCATTTTGCGCGCCGACCTGCTGTTTTGCGCGCAAAGCTCCTCTTTTGCACGCAATCCGCCAGGGTCGCCCCCCTTGACCCCCTGAGGGTACCCGCCTGCGTGGCGCCCGATGATTTTCATCCTGGGTGCCCGCACCATGCGTTGTCTTCCCGTGCGGCCCTCCAGGCTCGCGCGACGTGACACGGACCCATCAGCGGCAATCCATCGTCCCGCATGACGTTAAACTGCACATTTGTCCAGCATGACGTTAAACTGCACATACGTCCAGCATGACGTTAAACTGCACATTTGTCCAGCATGACGTTAAACTGCACATTCGTCCCACATGACGCTAAACTGCATCCGTCCAACATGACGTTAAACTGTACTACGTCCAAGCTGCACGACGCTAAACTGCCTAGCCCCTATCGCCCATGCTGTAAGACGTTAAACTGCCAAGCACCTTCGTCCTCAACACACAACGTTAAACTGTACTTCGTCCGGCAAGACGTTAAACCGTCCGCTTCGTCCTCAGCACACGACGTTAAACTGTACTTCGTCCGGCAAGACGTTAAACCGTCCGCTTCGTCCTTAACACACGACGTTAAACTGTACTTCTTCTGGCAAGACGCTAAACCGTCCGCATCACCCGATCCCGTGCCTCGCACGCAAGGTCCCCCCCGGTTTGGATGTGGCCCCCACCCGCTCGTCTCTGCAGGGATGTCGGGATTGCCCCTCTTTAGGGACGATTTAATGGGAGCGGCTTTTCCCTACGGGGGTAGGGTATTACAAACCCCTAGTTTCTTGTGGGGGGCTGCACATGTGTATCTCCATTGCGCTCCCCCACTGCCGAAGCCAGTAGAGGGTGTGACTGGGATCGAGGTGTCTCCTACTTTCGGTCCAAGTCCCTTCCAACTGAGTTTTGCCGCATCCGGGCTGCCTCAAGTGCGTAAGTCCTGACAGAATGAACTACGTGGACTTTGATCCCTGTCTTCTAAACAGGGTACGTAGGAAACCTCCCTGAGGTTCAAGCCCACCACCTGGTCGTCCCGGTCGTATTCACGTCGGTTCGTCCATCAGTGGACCCCTCCAGGGTTCACGCTTGCGTCGATTCACCTATGAATCCGCCCCTGTGGGAGACTGCCCGTGTGTATCTCCATTGTGCCTCCCCACAGCCCCTTTTTCCATTTCTCCTTTTATCGTCCAGCATGACGTGAAACTGTGATCCACCCGGCCGTTCCATCCCCCTCTGTGCGAGGTGGTTCAGTTCAATCCTCCGCCCGGCGGCCTCGACCCCTTCGTGAGTCGGCTTGCCGACGTCCAGCATGACGTTAAACTGTATACCCGAACTACGTTGACTTTGATCCGTGCTAACGCGCGGTACATAGGAAGCCTCTACGGGGTCCAAGCTCTTCACTCCATCATCCATCCTGATCCTTACCCGGGCCGCCACATCCCGGTGGGGTCATGCCACTTCACTCCACTCCATATCACTTGGGAAGCCACCCATGTGTTGGCCCCAGCGTCGGAGGTTCCCCGCAAGGGGTTCTGTCATCTGATCCACTTTTCGTGTTGATCGGTCCGATGCCGTCCCCGCTGGACGTTAAACTCGCGGCATACCCCGTGTTAGACATGGGAAGCTGAGGAAAACCTCAGGGGACACAGTTCCCCGCACCCAGTGCGGGATGCCTCAGGCAATCATGCCTTCGAGAAGCCCTATTAGGGACGGAAGACAGACATGCAGAGCCGCAGTGTTACAACACGCCCCCAGCACCCAGAGCCACCCGGCCTTCTCACCGCAGGTTGCTGCCCCGACCAGACTCCATGGAGCGTCCGGGCGGAAGCAGCGTAATTAACCGGTGTCCATGAAGATATGGCGCCGGGAACGAGATTCACGAGCATGTCTTAAATCTATGAGGGAGACCTGGATTAGGCGACGAGTTCCGAGGAGACGTCCAAGGAAGGAGGAGCCGACATCCCATCATCCCGGTTTCGATCAAGGAGTAGACGCCCCTGAATAAGGGACGGATGCCGCCCGCCTTTGGAAAGCAGGACTGCGGGACCACAATCCGCGCGCCCATCCCCTCGGGTTGACGGGTGCACGCGCGAACGCGTCCTGGCGGAACAGCGTAACCTGACGTACATCCGCACCGAAACAGAAAAATGGTGAACCTGACGTGAATCTCTTCTCCTCAATACGAAGACCGATGGCTTTCAGAGGTGTTGGAAGACCGGCATGTTGCCCGGCCAAGCATCCAGTCTTACCCGCCAGGGGCTGGGGAGGGGACATCGGGCACTCCGTCTCGCAACGTCGAGGGCCTGGGTTCCCCCCACGGAAGGCGTCGTGGCGCTAATGGTTGGTTGTCGATTCCTTCTTCCTGTCAGTGTTAATGGGTCCTTCTCCCTGCTTTCAGAAATCAGGTCGCCCGATCCAGTGCCCGATCGCCACCCGCCCACTGGCGCAGGGGTAGGGGAAACACCGACGCGGCTACTCCGCGCGGTCCCGCCCGTTCCACAGCCGTCCCAGCAGCCGCAATTGCGGGACGACCACGCCCTCTCTCCCCCTCGGAGGTCATCCAGAGAAGGGTGATCAACACCCTGGTGCGGAGATATGAGGAAGAGGGAGTCATCCCCACTAGGGACATGGCTCGCCTAGACCTTGAGGAGGCTGCACCTCGCCACCACCGCCGCCCCCGAGGGCCGCGCAGGGAGGCACCGCTGCCTACCCCAACGTCCAACCGCTTCGGGAGCTTATCCCCAGAGCGCTCTGACAGTTCCCTTCCCTATGCGGATGAGGTGGAAGATGCCAGGGATCACCCTATCCGGGATTCGCTCCAGGGATCTACGGTAAGGGCTCTCGCCAGGCCACGGCGACACCGCCGCCAGGCCTCTCAAGTCGAAGAGCGGGATCTCCACCTGCCTGCGCCGCTCATCCCGACTCATTTGTCCCGACGCCAACGTCGGGCACGAGCGGAAGAGGATGCCCACCATGGGGCCCTAGCAACAGCGGCCGCATTGGACCAAGCCACTGTTGGCCCCAGTCGCCAGGCCCCTGCGCATCCTGAGCAGGGGAACTTCTGTGCCCGACCTGGATCGAGGCCTCGACCGCCCCAAAGGCAGGTTGGGTCGACTCTCCCGGTTGCTGGTGCAGGCAGTAGCCACCGCGGACCACCTCGCGGTAGCGCTATTCACCAGCGGGATCTACTCCGTGTGGCCGATCCAGGAGGCATGGGTCATCCCACCTTCCGATCCCGGCCTGGAGTCCTGCCCGGAATCATCTCTCCCCACGTCCCCTTTGATATCTGTCCCGGTGCCCCTCGCACCTTGGTTTCCAGTCCTCTTGGCCCCAGCACCAGTGCGGCTGGAGGACGCCAGGACAGAGATCAGCCCTGCCCCGAAGAACCACCCAGGGGCAGGAAGGCAAGGCGTCGACGCCGAGGGAAGAATGTTACGGAATTCCGGACAGAGATCCGACCGGTTCGCTTCTCTGATTCAGAGGCGGAGTACGATTCGGCGACAGAGCCCTTTCCCCAATCCCGCCAGTCAAGGGCAGGGGCAGGAATGCGGCACGTCAGCCTCGTGCTCCCCGAGAGCGAGATCGATGTGATCCCCGCTTCTCTCCGAAGGTATATCCGGAGTAACGAGGGCCTGGTAGACCCCCAAGTATCAAGCTTGCGGTTGGTACCGGCCCCTCCGGAAGTGCCTTCCGTCTCAGTCGGAGAAGCCGGAGACTTTTTCTGGGGACCGACGGTCGAACCACGATCTGGTGCACCCTCGGCGAGCACCGATGCTACGGCAGGATGTTCGCTCGCCGGCCCGTCCTATCGTGATGTGGTAGCCAGGGCACCACCACCCTCAGAGGGCGGCCCGGGATATGGAGGCCAATCGGCCTGTTCGCCGTATTCACCGCCGGCCAGCCCGTCAGCCCGGCGGCCCGCCTCGGCACCACTGCCGGTTCCCCGTCCGTTCCCAGCCATTGAAGAGGACCAAGGAGATCTGGGTCCCGAGTTTGAGTCGTGGAGCTTCTGGACCGTCCTTGCAGAGGGCCACTTCCCTGAGAAGTTTTGGCCAGTCGCAGGATCGGGCTTTGATGCACCCGAATCGCTCACCCCGGATGAGTTCGAATGCTTCCGCCGAACTCTCCGGGAGACTCGCTCCTGTCTTCACCGCCTACAAATGCCATACCCCGGGAGTCAAGCGCACCTGGAGGATATTGGTGAGCAGTGCCGTCAAATTGACCTGGCCATGCTCCCCGCGGTTCGGCACCCCGGGTCATTTGGGCACCACGAGGCCCTCCAACAACGATGCGTTGAGTGTTTTCAGGTACTCCGCAAAGTTATCGAGGAAGCCACTCCCCACATGTATATCCGTGGATGGGGGCAGTACGCTGCCCTACGCTTCAGTGTGATTCGCCGACAGCCCGATTCACTGGGTGGCCCTGAGGGTACATCCCCAGGGACAGAAACAGTCAATATGGCTGACCTGTCGGGAGAGGAGAACGACTTGGAACTTCTCGACGGGGGCTTCCCCCCCGAAGACAAGCCGTCGTTAGATCCATCGGTGAGAGTTACTCGCCATCAGAGGAACCTCCTGGGGCTCCCCGCACCCACTGAATCACTGACGTTGAGCCGAAACGTCAGTAAAGGAAAAGAGCACAGCGAGGCTATAAAGCCCGCCGACCCATCTACCTCCATGCAGAGGGCAGAGGAGGATCCCGAGAAGGCTACGCTACGTCAGCAGCTCGCCGAACAGAAGAAGCTGGTTGACCAGCTCCTCGCCGAGCGCGCTGCAGAACGGCGGCCTGACTACGGTGATCTTAGGCCAGGACAGCAGGGACCGGGACAACCGCTCCTCGACGAGACTCTCCCGGGCAACCGTGATTACGCCGTGTTCGCCGACAGGAGAGAGGCCATTGCCTACGGCAAGAGGGCGCGGTATGTTTCTCCACACCCTCCCGAGCGGCGTGAATACCTGAGATACCCCGCTCGGATTCCTCCCGCTGCCCCAAGGGCCGCTCCACCCGCCATCCCACGAGCTGCCGAGTTCGACGACCCGGTCGACGACCCGATTGAAGGGCCGTGCAATGCGCTCGTGGTTAGATATCATCGCCAGGACTGGAACCCATGTCCGGACGATCCGATGGCGGCACTCATTGCCCGCTTGGAGGCCTTGGAGACTCGGCAGGTGGAAATCCCACCGGACGGCAATCCCTACCCAGCATGGGTGGATGACATGCCGGCGCCTCCGGGATTCGGGAATCCCACTTTCGCTCCCTTCAACGGGACTAGAGATCCGCCACAGCATTTAGCCCACTTCAACTCGAGGTGCGGGCCTATGTTGGGGACTCCGGCGCAGCAAGAGGCCGCTAAGCTTCGCTGCTTTGTTCAGACACTGGAAGGGCCAGCATTTGTCTGGTACAGCCAGCTCCCCGTCGGGTCGGTAACCAACTGGGAGGACCTCCGTAGACAGTTCCTCTACCAGTTCAGTTCCACGACCCGGAAGACAAGTATCGCATACCTCTTCAAGTGCAAGCAGAGGCCTGATGAGCGAGTCGCGGACTTCGTCGCCCGATGGAAGGGTCTCACGTATTCCCTTGACATGCCATTGACTCAGGAGCAGTTGCTGACAATGTGCGTCGGGAACGTCAAGACCGAGCTGGTCCCTTCCCTGATCACTCAGAATTACCCCGGAGGGTTCAGGGACTTCTCAGAAAAAGCTCAACATCTTGAGGAAGCCCTGCAACAGGCCAGCCAGGCACACCCGCTGCCTCCTATGATTCCTGCAAGGAGAGTCAGCAGGGCTGAGCCCGCTGCTGTTGCCCAGATAGAGGCCCCCAGGCCGTTGGAGCTGCTGCCGGTGAGGCCAGCTCCACAGCCTCACAGGAATCCGCCTCCACGGGCTCAGTTCCCGGCCCAGCAGCGGCAGCCTCAGAACCGGCCGGCCCCTCCGCGTAATGTACCGCCGCAACCCAGGCGAGATAATCAGGGTCCACCTCCTCGGCCGGCCCCTCCAGCCCCTCGTCAAGACCACGCTCTCAGGGGCCCGCGACACCTGACTTACTCATTCCACGAGGATCAGGTCCCCGGTTATTTCCGGAGCGCCCTGGAGCAGAGGATTGTGTGACTGCCTGAGTGTTGGAGGCCAGAGGAGGCACATCTTACGAATAACCCCCGCTACTGCCCCTACCATCGGGTCCTGGGGCACACCATCCAGCGGTGCTATGTGTTTAAGGATTGGCTCCAAGACCAGATTAACAACAATGTAATCAGGTTGGGCCCAGCTCCAGCACAAGTGGCGGGCGTGTTCGTGGGATCAGATGACGATAGTGGCAACGAGGACGAATGGCAGCTGGTCTCCAACCGCGGATCCCAGAAGTATAATAACTGGATGGCCCGCAAGACGACCATTCGCGCCCATGGAATCATCCGTGCGCGCTTGAATCAGCCTGAGCCCCCAGAATCTGCGGGTGCTGCTTCGGCATCGTCGTCCCAGCCTGCCTCTTCCAAGAGGAGCAAACGACGGCAGCGCAAGAAGGAAGAGCGCGCCCCGCCGGTTCCGCCACTATCCCGCACTCTCGGCGATTTCATGCCTCCGGAGATGGGGGTCCCTCCTCGGATCCGCCCGGTGATGGATGATTCGTCTGATAACGGTATTGGGTACGCTTCGGTTAACACCGTCGAGCTGGTAAATCCCTTTTCGGTTCCCGACGTTGAAGAACACCAGGTGGACCTCCCTAGTGTCCCCGGTCGTCGCCACCGTCGGAAGAACCGCAGCAGCAGGAGTCGCCGGGGCACAGCCGTTGGTACCTCCAGCCAGGCCGTGCACGCCACTGAGACTAGGCAGCAGGCTCAAAACCGAGCACAACGCGCGCCGCTCCCCCATTCGGGGATGACGGATTCGCCTCCGCCGCTGTTTGTGGTGTGGGACCAGGCAGAACCGCCTCAGCCGCGTCGCGACCAGCTCCGCCCTGCCACGAGTCCATCCTGGCCTCCTGACCCCAGTACGGTGACCATTTCCCGGACTGCAGCCAGTGAACAGCGAGATGCGCCAAATACCAGTCGGCCGTCGATCCAACCGGCAAGGCCCGTCATGCCGCCAACCGCAGAGCAACCTCCTGCAACCAGGGGATCGCGCTTGGCCAAAAAGTATGATGTCCTGAAGCACCTGGCTGACATCCCAGCAAGGCTCTCCATCCTTGAGGCTCTGTGCATGTCATCTGAGATGCGCGAGGCACTCGCTGAAGCCCTGAAAAGTCCCCTCCAGTTTGAGACAGAGGTTGCGGCTGCAGAGGCCTTTCACGCCGAAACGATCGAGGACGCCGAATGTCAGGCAGTTATCTCGTTCTCTGGTAAGGATGAAGACCCTCCTATACAGGGACATATTCGTCCGCTGTATGTCACTGGCCAGTTCAATGGCCTTGAATTCCGGCACTGTCTTGTCGACACGGGGTCCGGGATTAACCTGATTCCAACTCGGACGCTCCGGAGATTGGGGTTGTCTGAGGATGACTTGATTCCCTCCAACCTCAGGATCCAGGGGTACGACCGCACCGAGAAAACCCCGGTCGGCAAGATACGTTTGAAGACCCAGTTCGGTGACTTGGTTGCCAACACCGAATTCATGGTAGTCTCTCAGGACACTGCGTACAACGCATTGATGGGCAGGCCATGGCTCCACCTTCACGCGGCGGTTCCCTCGTCATACCACCAATGCCTCAAATACTCCCTTAATGGTCGAGTAGGCGTGCTTCAAGGAGATGCCTCTCCTTTTGCCTCATGTGAAGCCCGCTATCTGGACGCGGACTATTACAAGAGCAAGGATAAGCAGATCCTGGCAGGTGAGGTTGAGCCTGTCGCTGTTGCAAGTGATCCCTGGGCAAGTCTGGATGACGCTTACGTCCTCCCGGTTCACCGGTTGGACGTCGCCATGGTCTCGACAGCCCGCGAGTCTCCTAATGAGATGACCGCGACCGCCCGTGCCAGCACCAGTGGCCCAGAAGGATCTGGTATCCCCAATGCAGTTGCCAACGCGGTCTCTCCCGTGGACGATCCCTCCCCGAGTGGAGAGGACGTAGAAGATGCACCCCCAGCCTTTGAGGAGGGCGTCCCCGCCACGGTCGATGAGTTAATACAGGTGAACCTTGGAACCGAGGCCGATCCAAGACCCACATTGGTTAGTGCCGCCATGCCCTCTGAGGAGCGGCAGCAGTACGTGGACTTTCTCAGGCAGCACCGGGATGTGTTCGCTTGGGGCTATGACGAGATGTCGGGGCTAGATCCTCAGGTAGCCGTCCACCGTCTTGGTCTCCCGGCGAACCATCGCGGGTTCAAGCAGCCTCCCAGGAAGATGCACCCATTTCACGGTGCCATGGTTGAGGCCGAAGTTGACAAGCTTATCAAAGCCAACTTCGTGAGGGAAGTTCAGTACCCCAAATGGCTGGCCAACATTGTGCCGGTCAGGAAGAAGAACGGGCAGATCAGAGTCTGCATCGACTTCCGCGATCTCAACTGCCACTGTCCGAAGGATGATTTTCCCCTTCCAGTGACAGAGCTGTTGATTGATGCCACGGCAGGGTTCCAAGCCCTCTCCTTCATGGATGGATACTCCGGATACAACCAAATTCGGATGGCCCCTGAGGATGAGGAGTTCACTGCCTTCAGGGCCCCCCAAGGTACCTTTTGCTACCGGGTCATGCCTTTCGGCCTGAAGAATGCAGGTGCCACCTATCAACGGGCGATGCACCGCATATTCAAGCCAATCCTCGGCACACTGGTGGAATGCTACGTCGACGACTTGGTGGTCAAATCGCGCCAGCGTCAGGACCATCTCAAAGATCTTGAGAAAGTGTTCGGCTTCCTCCGGTCTCGCTACCTGAAGATGAACCCGTTGAAGTGTGCCTTTGGGGTCACCTCCGGAAAGTTCCTTGGATTTGTGGTAAGATACCGGGGTATTGATATCGACCCAGAGAAAATCAGGGCGATTAGCCAGATGCCTCCCCCAGGTACCATCCGGGAACTGCAAGGGTTCCAAGGCCACTTAGCCTATATACGCCGATTCATCGCGAATCTGGCCGGCAAGTGTAAGCCCTTTTCTCGGCTCATGAAGAAAGGTGCCACCTATGTATGGGATAAAGAGTGTCAGACCGCTTTCGAGGAAATCAAGCAGTACCTGCTTCAACCTCCGGTTTTGATGCCGCCTGTATCCGGGAAGCCGCTGGTCCTCTATGTGACCGCCCTGGAACGGTCCCTGGGTGCCCTTCTCGCCCAGAAGAACAACGAGGGAACGGAGAATAGCCTCTATTACCTCAGTCGCATGCTCCTCGATGCAGAAGTTAGGTATTCCCCCATCGAGAAGAGCTGCCTGGCGCTCGTATTTTCCGTACAGAAATTACGGCACTACTTGCAGCACCATGAGGTACAGTTGGTTTCTCGGGTAGACCCGTTGAAATATATCCTGAGCCGGCCTATGTTGACTGGCCGTCTAGCACGGTGGGCTGTGATTCTCCAGCAGTTCGACATCAGGTATGTGTCTCAGAAGGCCATCAAAGGGCAAGCATTGGCAGACTTTCTGGCAGCTCACCCGACCTCCGCGGATCAGCCGCTGGATCTAGGCTTTCCTGATGAGACCATTCTCTCAGTTGATCGAGCCGATCCATGCTGGCAGATGCACTTTGACGGTGCCTCCCGGAGCCCCACCGGTAGAAGACTCGATAATCCTAAGCTCAACAGAGTGGGCTTGGGTATCGTCTTCATTACCCCGGAGCGAGACGTGCTGCCATACTCGTTCCTGTTGTCAGAGGGCTGTACCAACAATGAGACGGAATACCATGCCCTCATCACCGGCCTCGAGTTAGCTCTCGAGATCGACGTGCCCCGTCTGTGCGTGAAAGGGGACTCCGAGCTGGTCGTTAAGCAGATCAATGGCGACTATGTTGTCAGGAAGCCGGAACTTGTGCCATTGCTGGAGTGCACCCTCCTTCTGATGGCCCGGTTCCCTTCTCGTCCAGAAATTGTCCATATTCCCCGGTCGCAGAACGGTCGAGCAGATGCCTTGGCCAGCCTTGCTGCGTCACTTGCAGAGCCTGAACAGGACAACCTGATCGTCCGCGTGACGCGCCGCAGGCTCATTGCTCCCGTTATCCCGGAGGAAGATCGCAGCCCGTTGGTAAGTAATCTCACCACGGTTGCCCCTATGCCCGGAGCCCCGAGTACCCCAGATATGACAGTCGGATAAGCCCCTGATTGGAGGACGCCTTTGGTTGAGTACCTCCAACATGGCACTCTTCCATCGGATCGGGCTGAGCGCGAGCGAGTTCGACGCCGCGCATCGCAGTTTGTCCTCCAGAGCAGTCTCGGCCTGGAGCAGATCCTCTACAGACGCGGATTCGATGGTGTTCTCCTCCGTTGCCTTCAGGGAGTTGAGATCCCACGAGTCATGCAAGAGGTTCATGCTGGTTCATGTGGCGCCCACCAGACTGGGCCGAAGCTGTCCCACCAGATTCGGAGGTTGGGATACTTCTGGCCCACCATGATCCATGACTGCATCGAGTATGCCAGGAGGTGCCATGGGTGCCAGGTTCATGCGAACTTTGTGAATCGGCCGCCGGAGCCTCTCCATACCACTAGGTATTCCTGGCCCTTTGCAGTCTGGGGTCTGGACGTTGTGGGACCTTACCCGCCGGCGACAGCTCGCCAATGCCGGTTCATTCTGACCGCCACGGACTTCTTCTCCAAATGGGCAGAGGCGATTCCGCTCAGAGAGGTCAAATCCTGTTCGATCGCTGACTTCGTGACCTCCAACATCATTCATCGATTTGGAGTGCCTCACGCTATCCTCACGGATAACGGAACCAATTTCCGAGTAGCCGAGTTGAAGAAGTTGTACGCCAAGTATAAAATTCGCTCGAACCATACATCTCGCTATCATGCGCAGGAGAATGGACAGATCGAGGCGTTTAACAAAACCCTCTCTAACATTCTGCAAAAGATGGTTGGTCAGAACAAGAAGAGTTGGCCGGACAAGCTCCCCAACGCCCTCTTGACTTATCGGACGACGACTCGCAATTCCACCCAGATGACCCCTTATTCCCTGGTGTATGGAGCTGAGGTCGTCCTACCCATCGAGATCCAGTTACCGTCCTTGCGCACTGCGGTCTACGACCAGCAAGCGCCGGACAGAGTTGCTGAAGCCCGTCTAGTCGAGTTGGAAGCACTGGATGAGAATAGACTTCGCGCTTTGCACAACTTAGAGAGGCATCAAAGCAGAATGGCTCGAGCTTTCAATAAGAAGGTTCGCCTCCGCTCCTTCCTGCAGGGTGATCTAGTGCTAGCCCTAAGAGCACCGATGATCCCCGGCCGGAAGCCGCCCAAGTTGGAGCCCAAGTGGGAGGGACCTTTTGTTGTCCACAAGGTCTATCCCAATGGCGCGTACTCCCTAGCGACTATGGATGGTGAGCGTGTCACTCCTCCCACCAACGCTAGGTTCCTCAAGCAGTACTTTGTCTGAGTGTGCCAACGTCCTGCACGACGTTAAACTGCATACGTCCGCGCGGCAAGACGTTAAACTGCCAAGCATCATTCGTCCAAGCTACAAGACGTTAAACTGTTCAGCATACGTCCTGCACGATGTTAAACTGCATTCGTCCAGGCTCCAAGACGTTAAACTGTTCAGCATTCGTCCGCGCTGCAAGACGTTAAACTGCCAAGTGCCTCGTCCTGCATGACGCTAAACTGCACCACGTCCAAGCTGCACGACGTTAAACTGCCCAGCGTATCGTCCTGCATGACGTTAAACTGCCCCTCAAGAACTACGTGCGGCTTGATTCCCATCCTTATGGGATACGTAGGACCGTCTGGACATTCATGTTTCAGGCCCAGCACCATCCTTTGGGAACTTCCATCCCATCTCGGGCCCTTGGCCCAGTTGCCTCCGGGTGTGCGGCGTATGGTGTGAACGCGGGGCTATGCCCTCATTCACGTCGGTTTGCTCGCCACACTGTACGCCCCTCACGTTTGGGGATGCCTTCTGCTCCCCCTTCATTTTTCTCTATTCGTCCTGCATGACGTTAAACTGCACTTCAAGAACTACGTGCGGCTTGATTCCCATCCTTATGGGATACGTAGGACCGCCTGGACATACATGTTTCAGGCCCAGCCCCATTTCCCGGGAATCTCTATCCTGCGTCGGGCCTCTGGCCCAAGTTCCCCTCCTTTTTGTGCGAGGCGTATCGCGTGAGCAGGGGATTATGTCCTCATTCGCGTTGGTCTACTGGTCGCGCCGTACGCCTCCCCCGTGTGTGGGACTACCTCACACCTCCCATCGTCCTGCATGACGTTAAACTGCCTCCCAAGAACTACGTATGGCTTGATTCCCATCCTTATGGGATACGTAGGACCGCCTGGACACCTGTGTTTCAGGTCCAGCCCCGTCTCTTGGTTGATCACGGGGATCTGCCCTCTTTTGGTTGCTCTCAGGGTGAGTCCTCCGACCCTTTTCGGTGATCTGTTAACATGTTTTGGGTACTTCGGTCTATGACTCGTAGTGTCAGATTCAATCCTGACAAGTCCTGTGTTGCTTGTCAGGCCTCGCGCTTCCTCTTGTTCGAGCCTTCACTCAAAGGGATCCTCGTTAGCGGTTTGGTTACGATGCCTCAGTGCTCTCCTACCGCTCTGGGTCGATTTACCGGCGAGTCTTGGGCCGCAAATCGATATGAATCCTACGCTTGAGCGGTTGATGCTCGTTTGCTTGCCCCGTCTTAGGCTGACGCGATCGGATGTTGTGTTGCGAATATGGTCAGCAACGTCCTTGATCGCCATGTCGGCTCTTTCAGGCTCTGAACATTGGTTGCGCAGTCCTCCTCACACTCCGCCTTTGCGCGTTGTAGTGGAATCTCGACACTCTCTTCATACTGACCTTCAGTACACCTCTACACGTTAGGCAGACCAACCAGGGTAATGATGTCGTTCGAGGCTCCCATGATCTGAGCACCAAGGATATATGCGGATATCCTCCCTAAGGGCCATGCGTAGCTGGACCCTCATCCCCATAAGGAGGAAGGAGTCGCCCGAACAATCGCGTTCTGGGCCCAGTATATCTGGAGGCTAGAATCTCTGCCCCTCGAGTGATGGACATACGCAGACCCCTATCCCAAGACTCTTCTCCTGGAATCGTGCATGACTGCAGGGCTGGGTATGTTCCCACCTCCGCCGTGTCCGCCGTACCGCGATAAGAGGATTCCTCCATGGTCCGAACCACACGACCTTAAACTGTGTTGTCTGGTCCTACCACACGACCGTAAACTGTGATCGTCTTGGCCGCCCGACGAGAAACGGCACTGCATCGTGATGTTCCCCTCAGGGGGCACTCATGTTGGGCGCTGGTTAATAACCACGCCATTCATCAATGCCTTTCGTGGCTTGATTATTGTGGCGACGCCAGATATTTCTCAATCACAGGCATGTCGCCGCACAAAGAAAAACCATTCATCTTTAAGGACAAACAAGAAATATCAAATGCCGCTCCTTCTGTGTGCGAGGGTCAGACCCGCACTCTTCCCCGCGCTGGTGCCCGATTGTGTTGCGCCGCGCTTCAAGAACTACGTGTGGCTTGATTCCCATCCTTATGGGATACGTAGGAAGGCCCGGATGTTTGAAACTTCGGGTCCAGCCCCCCACCTCTTAGAGATTCCCCCTTCTCTGGGGAATCCGCCACCTTCAGGTCACCCTCAAGGCGTGTTCCCCGACCCCTTGCAGTGGTCCACCGGTGTCAAGAGTACTCTGGTTTATTTCCAGGAGGGTCAGGATCCGCTTGGTCAGGTTTCCTCCACTTTTCAGGCTGCGTGCTCCCTTTCATTCGGACCCATCGTCTACGCCCTGGGTGGAGCCCCCGTGAACGGTTCGGACACAATGCCTCAGTGCTCTCCCACCGACTCGGGCTGGTACCCCCAATGGCCTCGGGCAGCAAATCGATATGAATCCTACGATTGAGCTGTCGATGCTCGTTTGCTGCCTCATTCCACCAACGGTTAGTGCGATATTGATGCTGCTTTTCCGCCACGGTCGGCAGTACTCCCATATCGTTACTCCGGTGCCCCCAGTCCTTGAGTGAATGGCCGCATGATTCACATTTTCCACCTCCCATTCTGACCAGGCAAAACCTCGACACTCTTGACACTATCCCTCAGTGCATCTTCGCATATCCAGGGGATAGGACCACGATGTGGCGTACTTTGAGGTCCTTATGGTCCGAGCTCTAAGACCTTAAACTAAGATCTCCCCTTATGGTCCGAGCTCTAAGACCTTAAACTAAGATCTCCCCTTATGGTCCGAGCTCTAAGACCTTAAACTAAGATCTACCCCTATGGTCCGAGCTCTACGACCCTAAACTAAGATCTCCCCAAACGGGGTTCTGCGTCCTGCATGACGTTAAACTGCACTCACAGAACTACGTATGGCTTGATCTCCAGCCTGATGGAGTACGTAGGAACGCCCGGGCATCTCAACTCGGGTCCAGCCTCAGGGATCGTTAAGTCCCGCCCCTCCTCGTCGCCGGCCGTCTGGCCTGGCTTCTGGTAGATTGGTGCAGTTGTGATATTCTCCCCGATTCAGCTCGGGATGCCCCATCGCAATGATGGGAAGCGACGGTTGCCTCGTCAGAGAGGTTCTGTCTGAGAATTGGGGTGATTCACGGCCAGATTAGTGCATCCGCCTAATACGCTTTCCCCACGGTGGCGCAATTTTGAGAGCGTTGGATTCTGTCCGAACAAATCTTAACTTCCCCCACGCTTCGCATGCCCTGTTGATCTGGATTTCCACCCTTGTGTCTGAAGGAACCCCCAAAGCGGTATTCATGATGACATGTGGTCCGCCTCCTGCAATATGAATGATGACCTTCGGTCCGTCTATTGCAGTTGTTATGGTCGATCCACTGTCCGCCTACCATCTTGGGCATTTCCTGGAAGGCCGACCGTTTTGAATGTCTGGATTCGGGACACGCGATTCACCCTTTCTCATTTCCCTATGTTCGGATAAAATCTCAACGCCCCTAGCATTGTCCCGCTCGTGTGTTGGAACAAGTTGGGAGATGATACATTGATTAGGCTTGAGGTCTCCTTTCCTAGGAATGACCTCCCTCTTTTCTCCAGCAATCCAGGCCCAACTATGGATGCCTGATGCTTGGTTAACGCTCCTGCAAGACAGTGAATTGTGGTTGAGCATGTTAAGCCAAAAGATGCAGATAAATATATTGATTCATACAAATGGATCAAAGTAGCGGAAGCAAATGTTCTGGGAAGGGCATAACAAAGCCCTTAGGGATTAGCGTGCTGAATAAGTCTTTCTAATGCCGCTACCCTTTGGCTGGTGGCCTCCAGAGCTGCTTCTCGCTCTCTGTGTGCCCTCTCTTCATCGGCGGTCGCAGCATGCAGTTTGTCGATTCTGGCCTGTGCACGCTCCCGCTCGACCTGAATTGTGACCATCTGTTGGCCCGCCTCCGTCAGCTATACCTGGGCGTCAACCAGCTAGGCTGCTAGTTGCTCCACAAGCTCGGTACACGTTGCGACGAAGGCCTCCTTCTCTGCCGCCTGCCCTTCGAGGCACCGGACTTCCTGCTCCGCCGCGAGGAGCGCCCGCGTGCTCTCCGACATGTCCCGACTTTGTGTGATGTCGGCACGCCGGCAGCTCTCGCGCATCTTTTCGGCCATGAAATCACGAACCGTCAGATGGAGGCGTTGAGCATCAGCTCCCCCGGCACACAAGAAGCGCAGCCAGGTTTGAAGTGATCTCATGCGCCCCAGCCACTCTGATGGGTCTCGCTTGAGGAATCGCTGGATGCACTTCCACCCCCTACGGCGCGTTATCCGGCTCTCCTCGACCGCCTCCGCGTCCGAGTCGTCCATCTCCTCGGGGTCGGCAGGCCGGTAGGCAGGGAAGGCAGCCAGCAGGTCTGCTGCAGGGTCCGCCCCTGGGAGGTCCTCATGAGGGATAGGTTCCCCAACATCTGGGCGACCTTCTTCTCTCTCCCCAGCGGCGCTGACACCCTCGTCAGCCCCCGACCTCTCTCCGATGTCAGCACCGCCGGCGTCCGCAGCCCCCTGATCAGCAGTTGGTGGGGCCGGCTCGGTTTGGGAAGTCTATTCCGGAGCAGGAGGCATGTCCACCACTGGTCCACTCGTAGATGGCCCGGGTTCGGCAACCCGACGAGCCTCCAATGTTGAGATCACTGCGCGGGGCATGCCATGGTTAGTCACGGATCGTCAATGGCAAGCACCAGCAGTAAAGTAAGGGGACTTACGGGAGGTCAGAGTGTCATCTTCCGCTATCCCGGCCGCCGCAGGAACAGTTGCAGCAGGGGGCCCTTCCGCGCCTGTCAATTCGATAATGGGTGCCTGGCCCCCGCCTTGTCCTGCTGGCGCCCCTCCTACTCCCACTGAGGACGCCTGACCAACATCCGTGCGCTCCTGAGAAAGGTGGAGAAATGGGTTAGAAGCTGCATAAGAGAATGGATGAAGCAGATTGAGTAGGGATAGAAGCGGACCTCGAGGAGCTCAGTGACATCAACATTGTCAGAGCCGGCCACCTCGCCGCTCTCCCGCGGACTCCCCTGATGGGATCTTCCCTCGGAGCCTTCATCCTCCCCCATCTCCTCCTCTTCCTCGGAGTCGTTGCTACTGTCGTCTTCTTCCGGCGGCATCTGTTCTGGAGCGGGCTCTAGACCGAGCATCACCTTCACCAGAAGGGATGGCTCCGCACGCTGACCACGTTGGCGCGCGTAATCGTCCATGGCCGTCAGATACGCATACTGCCGGTTGAAGTCCACCCTGTCGGCAATATGGAGGCGCCCGACCTCTGGCAGATGGATTCCTTCTCTGAGAATCTTTCGCCAGATGGCGTCGGTCCCCAGTGACTGCCGCAGGGTCATCTAGGCCGACCACAGCGCCGGGAAGACTGCATCATGGGAGGGTTCGAGCAGACGTCTCACCTGCTTCCCGGGCCGCTCTTCGACCACTGCGCGTGCCCCCTCTCTGGGCGCCGAGGTCGTAGCGGCAGCCTGCGATGTGCCCGCCGCCGAAGTCCCTGCTCGCGCCGGCTCCGCTGCTTGGCGCGCCTCCGTTCTCCCCCGTGTGGCGACGCCTCGCCTCCTTCCTTGACGCCTGGTCTCCGCACGGGTAACCTCGAGCCGCCGAACTGGCTTCCGTAGAAGCCCCTCGGGGTACGCGATGGCCCAGTGTTCGGCGTACTCGGTTGCCAAGCCTGCGTCAACCCCGGTAGGAGGGAGAGTGATGACGTCGCCAGAGCCGAAAGCGGCAAACATCAGCCACATCTGGCGAAGGACGCAAGGGTTTGCCTCCTCCCGGACAGCAGTGAATACCCTCTTCGGCATCCGCTGAAGGCACCCGAACTGCCTGGCGAACCGGGTTGGCACGTAAGGCTCGCAGATCACCTTCCCGTCGATCCGAGCCACGAGCACTCCGCCCCGCATGTTCAGGAAGTATTCATGCTGCTCCAGCGGACCCTGCCCATTGTCGATCATCTGGCCGACGGGAGTGGGGAACGGACTGAAGTTGAAATTGTCATGATTGCCAATCCGAATCCTCACGCCCTCCTCACTTAGGGTCATCAGAGCGACCCCCGCGATGTTCAGCAGGGAGGGTCGCAGGCCGTTGCCCGGAGGAATGATGGCGTTCGGAAACGTGTACCCACCGAGGTGAGCAGCCACCCAGCCGTGGAAGAACTGAAAGGGCCCACAGATCCTTCGTGGCGACCCCCCTCGTGAGATGCGTCCCAGGATGGCATACAGCTTCGCCAGCACTGGGACCCCGAGGTTGTATCTTTTGTTGGCGGCCATAGCGCCCGCCACCGCCAGTGTCGCCGGGCGAACGCCCATTCTCGCATCCCGCACTGGCAGGAGCCACCCACTCAGAAAGGCGGCCAGGAACGCCGCGTACCGGACATTTGGGTCCCGGGCCTCGATGACGCGATACCCCCATGAGCGGTAGTCGCCCGTCTCCAGGACCCGCCAGTACGACCCGTTCCGGCTCCTCTAAGCCGCGGTCGGGCACCGCTTCCCCCTGCCTGGCATCTTGACCGCCGGGTCATGCTCCAAGAACTGGCCGAACCACTCCTTGTAGGCTATGTCCTTCTGGAAGTCCTTGATCCCGAGCCGCTGCGTAGCCAGGTCAAGCAGATGCCATGTCAGAATGGGAGTCCGTGACCTGTCCTCCCAGATGTTCTTCGGGGGCAGGAACTCATCGTATTGGTAGCCCTCCAGCGGGATACCTCCGATGTAGTGGATGTCCCAGAGACCGATGCCGACCTCCCCATGGTGAAGATGGCAGGTGTTGGTATCCGGAGACCAGCGGGTGAACAGCTCCGGCCCGAGCTCGGACTGCTGGTAGAAGTGGAACTGCGACGTCCACACCGCCTCAAACAGGCCGATGTACCGCAGCTCCTCTGCGAAGTGATCGCAAGTGTGGCGTACCCAGAACGCCCAGGCCCACTCACTGGTGAAATTGCCCCCAGACCGCAAGTCCCAGTCCTTCAGCCAGCCCTTGGTGTCGTCAGTGACACTCTGGCGATATGTGCTCGAGTAGAGGGCTGGAGAATTCTCCGCAGTAGGCTCACCCTCGTCAATGGTTCGCGTCCTCGGGTTCAGGACATAGACGTCCAAGTGCCTGGTCTCCCTGGAAGGATGCCCATTGTTGGTGATGTTATAGCGGGGAAGCTCGTCCTCTCGAGTCACCCAGGTCTATGGCGCATCAACCTCGAACCCTGGCACCGGAACCTCATCTAGGATGCCGAAGTTCCAGAGCGGCAGGTTTTCCGACAGTGGATATGTCTTCTGGGCCGGCGTCAGCAAGTCGAACAGGGATTGATTGTTGGAAACAATCTCCTTGTCTTCGTAAACCTCCTTGTTCGCCGCCATCTCTGCTCTGCGAATGGCGGCATCCCCCTCATTTCTTTGATGTGCGGCCATCTCAGAAGTTTCGGGAGTCGTGCGGGTTAAGGGATGAAGCGTGCGGGATCGGACGAGGCTGGTAGAGAAGTTTGAAGGTTGGCGCGCAATCCAAGTGGACGGCGCGCAATTGGGAAGAATTTCGCGCAAAGTTCCTGGTTTTCGCGCAAAGACAGGCGAATTCCGAATGGTTTTGCGCGCCGATCGGGCGAATTTCGCGACCGGAAAAGGCAATTTCGCGCACGAGAGCGTTGAAGCTTATCGCGCGGAAGGCCTGTGTACGGAACGCGGAACCCTGGACCCCTATTTATAGACGAGGACGGGATTCCGCGCCGCGCGGAACGCTCGATTGCGCGACCGCGGCGGCGAATTGCGCGCCCGGCGCCCCTTTTTGCGCGCCTAAGTCCCGCGCAACCCAGGACTTCGGCATTCCGGCGTCTCCCTCGGAACCAGATCGTTGCGACCTCTCGCCGATCAGATTCCGAGGGGGGGCTTTTGTAGACTCCGGAAAAGTCCGTTGCTCCCAAACGAAGCTCCGGATGCGGAAAGCGAAGTGATATTTGGAGTCAGAGGCACGTTCCGGAGGGCCCGGAGGACTTGCGCGAAATTTCAGAGGCCCGCGCGCAATGTTGAGTCGCGGCGCGCAATCCTCCCGGGATGCGCATAATGCGCTAGGCCGGCGCGCTATTTTGCGCGCCCGTGGCCTGCGCGGCTCCCTTGCGCGTCGGGTCCTGATTCCGCGCCCGCGAAGGGAATTCCGCGCCCGAGACCGGATTCCGCGCCCGGGGTTGCCTATAAATATAAGGCGACCCCCGACGTTTTGAAGGTTGCCAGAATCCGAAGCGTCGCTCGTTCGCGCAATCCAACCCCTTCCGCGCGCAATGCCGATCTTCAGGTAACCTCCTTTCTTTCGCGCAATAGAGCCTTGGGGTTCGCCTTCGCGCGCAATCCCCTTGGCTCCTTTCCTTTGAATAATACTTAACCCGAAGGCCTTTGCGCGCAAAAGAAGCCTCTTGCGCGCAATTGCCCCCGGGTGCGCGCAATCCAGCCCGATTGCGCGCACCCCCCTCTTCAAAGTGGCCGTTCGTTAGAGAATGAGCCATTGCCCCCGCGTGCTACCCGAAGCCCGGTGCGCGCAATCTCAATCATCCGCGCACAAAGGGCTGGCCCGATTGCGCGCCAGCCCGCCATTTTGCGCGCCGACCTGCTGTTTTGCGCGCAAAGCTCCTCTTTTGCGCGCAATCCGCCAGGGTCGCCCCCCTTGACCCCCTGAGGGTACCCACCTGCGTGGCGCCCGATGATTTTCATCCTGGGTGCCCGCACCGTGCGTTGTCTTCCCGTGCGGCCCTCCAGGCTCGCGCGAAGTGACACGGACCCATCAGCGGCAATCCAACGTCCTGCATGACGTTAAACTGCACATTTGTCCAGCATGACGTTAAACTGCACATACGTCCAACATGACGTTAAACTGCACATTTGTCCAGCATGACGTTAAACTGCACATTCGTCCCGCATGACGCTAAACTGCATCCGTCCAACATGACGTTAAACTATACTACGTCCAAGCTGCACGACGCTAAACTGCCTAGCCCCTATCGTCTGTGCTGTAAGACGTTAAACTGCCAAGCACCTTCGTCCTCAACACACGACGTTAAACTGTACTTCGTCCGGCAAGACGTTAAACCGTCCGCTTCGTCCTCAGCACACGACGTTAAACTGTACTTCATCCGGCAAGACGTTAAACCGTCCGCTTCGTCCTTAACACACGACGTTAAACTGTACTTCGTCTAGAAAGACGCTAAACCGTCCGCATCACCCGATCCCGTGCCTCGCACGCAGGGTCCCCCCCGGTTTGGATGTGGCCCCCACCCGCTCGTCTCTGCAGGGATGTCGGGATTGCCCCTCTTTAGGGACGATTTAATGGGAGCGGCTTTTCCCTACGGGGGTAGGGTATTACAAACCCCTAGTTTCTTGTGGGGGGCTGCACATGTGTATCTCCATTGCGCTCCCCCACTGCCGAAGCCAGTAGAGGGTGTGACTGGGATCGAGGTGTCTCCTACTTTCGGTCCAAGTCCCTTCCAACTGAGTTTTTCCGCATCCGGGCTGCCTCAAGTGCGTAAGTCCTGACAGAATGAACTACGTGGACTTTGATCCCTGTCTTCTAAACAGGGTACGTAGGAAACCTCCCTGAGGTTCAAGCCCACCACCTGGTCGTCCCGGTCGTATTCACGTCGGTTCGTCCATCAGTGGACCCCTCCAGGGTTCACGCTTGCGTTGATTCACCTATGAATCTGCCCCTGTGGGAGACTGCCCGTGTGTATCTCCACTGTGCCTCCCCACAGCCCCTTTTTCCATTTCTCCTTTTATCGTCCAGCATGACGTGAAACTGTGATCCACCCGGCCGTTCCATCCCCCTCTGTGCGAGGTGGTTCGGTTCAATCCTCCGCCCGGCGGCCTCGACCCCTTCGTGAGTCGGCTTGCCGACGTCCATCATGACGTTAAACTGTATACCCGAACTACGTTGACTTTGATCCGTGCTAACGCGCGGTACGTAGGAAGCCTCTACGGGGTCCAAGCTCTTCACTCCATCATCCATCCTGATCCTTACCCGGGCCGCCACATCCCGGTGGGGTCATGCCACTTCACTCCACTCCATATCACTTGGGAAGCCACCCATGTGTTGGCCCCAGCGTCGGAGGTTCCCCGCAAGGGGTTCTGTCATCTGATCCACTTTTCGTGTTGATCGGTCTGATGCCGTCCCCGCTGGACGTTAAACTCGCGGCATACCCCGTGTTAGACATGGGAAGCTGAGGAAAACCTCAGGGGACACAGTTCCCCGCACCCAGTGCGGGATGCCTCAGGCCATCATGCCTTCGAGAAGCCCTATTAGGGACGGAAGACAGACATGCAGAGCCGCAGTGTTACGACACGCCCCCAGCACCGAGAGCCACCCGGCCTTCTCACCGCAGGTTGCTGCCCCGACCAGACTCCTTGGAGCGTCCGGGCGGAAGCAGCGTAATTAACCGGTGTCCATGGAGATATGGCGTCGGGAACGAGATTCACGAGCATGTCTTAAATCTATGAGGGAGACCCGGATTAGGCGACGAGTTCCGAGGAGGCGTCCAAGGAAGGAGGAGCCGACATCCCATCATCCCGGTTTCGATCAAGGAGTAGACGCCCCTGAATAAGGGACGGATGCCGCCCGCCTTTGGAAAGCGGGACTGCGAGACCACAAGCCGCGCGCCCATCCCCTCGGGTTGACGGGTGCACGCGCGAACGCGTCCTGGCGGAACAGCGTAACCTGACGCACATCCGCACCGAAACAGATACCCCAAAGCCTTGAGGGAGCAACAAAAAAGGAACCAAAGGGTGAGCAGTTGATCGAATAAGAAGTAGTAAATGATTGAAACAGAGAGTGCAGTAAAGAGTGCAATCGAGTAACAGTAGATGGTCAAGCTCAACCCAACAACAGAAAGGAAGTATACTCATCTAAACACAAAGAGATGGAAACGGTGAGAAGAGGAAATTCTCGTCGATTCTTCGCTACCTATAGTTGGATAGTAGACTCATCCAACCACGAGAAGCTATACATGGAAAGTACATGGAATACCCCACACGTCTTTGCCTCGCCTAGAAGGAGAGTAACCAAAATCCAAGGAGTGGTACTGGAACAAGGTATATACACATTCATTTTCTCAAACAAGAAACCCGAACAAGATCATAAGGGGATCTCCATCTCATAGCTCAGCCCAAGAAAGTGAGTATCCAACAGTCCTAGAAGGAAAACACCATCGAGGACCAACATCCCGCACGTCTGCCCTGAACTGCAAGTTAAGGGGTTCAAATCACCGCACCTAGATACTATCCACTTTGGGTGGCACTAACTCACCCTCACGGTTTAGGTTGCGTCACAAATACTGGTCTCGGTGTGGAAAGTTCATGTCATCCTAGAGAGTTCAAGGGTAAGGTAATCCACACCACGTCACTTCCAAAGATGTCACATCACTGACCCGTACTACCAATGGTCTTGCTCCGAATGTCAGGGAGAAAAACCACAGACTATCCTAGTATAAAGGACTGAGTCTGAAATAAGTCATCGGGTAACCCACTTCCCAACCCTACTAGAGGGTAAACCTTAAGAGGTCTTCAGGTAACCCACTTCCCTGCCTTTTCTAGAGGGTAAACCCTAAGAGGTCGGCTGGTAACCCACTGCCCAGTCTCTACTGTAGGGTAAACCTTAAGAGGTCGTCGGGTAACCCACTGCCCAGTCTCTGTTGGAGGGTAAACTCTAAGAGTTAATCGGGTAACCCACTACCCAATCTCTACTATAGGGTAAACCATAAGAGGTCGTTGGGTAACCCACTTCCCAGTCTCTACAGGAGGGTATACCCTTTGAGGTCAATGAGAAACCCACTTCCCAACCCCACTGGAGGGTAAACCTGAAGAAGTCTATGAGCAACCCATTTCCTAGACCCACTAAAGGGTAAACCCAGAACTACTCTGGCCATCCCAACTGGATGGTACAACATTGGCCAACAGAACACAGAGTGGGTATCGCGCAACCACCCAACTCTAGAAAATTCACCTAGTAGAGGTTTAGCGCCCGTGTAGTGTGGGTAACACCGGTACCTGGAGCTCTGCCTACGGAAAAACGTAACTGTAGATCATAGAAGGATGATATGATCTCGATACTCGGCTAGGGAATCTTCACCAAGGCTCACTGGGGCTCCGTACCATAGTAGAAACAACCTCCTGGGTAGAGGATCAGTGGCCTCTTAATGTATTGGTCACGCTAATTTCACCATAACCCTAACAGGGAACACGAAGGGACGTGATACAGAAATACCACATAGGTATAGAAAAATTTGAACCCAAACAACTTCGCCAATAAAACCGTTGAGAACAGTACCAGGGGAAACCACTCAACCCTACTGGTCTAAACCATTGTGAACAGAGGGACCCTCTACGTCACGAGAGATCAAAGTTACGTAAAGTAGAACATGACACGCAAAAGGGTCCCACATGATGTGTGGACCTATCTCATCTCTAAACCAAGTACAAAAACTTTAACGGGTACAAATTACAACATGTACCTCTAAGAATCCTCACATACTCCGAAAGTACACCACATCTCTAGCCCAAAGGCTATCGTGCCCACGACATCCAACAACAACGCGAAGAGTGAAAACGTAATTTTTCCAACCCGCTTCCACCACAGCCCTAGCACAGCCAACCATATCTCTTCAAACATCAAATTCACTCACATAGTAGTGAACGTGATCACATTCCAAGGTTTCTCTTCCAAACACAGCATGAAGAACCGCCACCAGAGCACCTTTCATGCTTCCAAATTTGATTAGATCTCGATTGATTCTCCGCACATCCAAATATATTATACCATCGTAATCCTCGCGAAAAATCATGCGAGATCGACTATTTATTGGCCTCCAACAGACATTCAATGAAGAAGTTGACCAACACCGCTTTACGCCCGAACGACGTCTCGTGGTCCCGAGCCTCGGTCACGAAAACAGTCGGGCACATCGCACCGTTGTGATTTCATCGGAAAGACACGTCAAATTGACTGCTTACTTCTGTGGAATGGATGTCCAAAGAAAAAGATGCATTCCACCATACCACACATGAGGTGTGATTCGTGGGACCCGCATCTCGGTCCTGAATCACAATGAAAGGATCGCACCATTGTGATCCTCTCAAAAAAGTACACATGATTGACTAATCAGTTGTCCAAAACGGACACCCGATGACATAGGCGGAATTAACTGTCAATGCAAAAAACGACCCTCATGGGGCCCATACCGCCGTGAGGAATTAATGCGGGCGGATTGCGCCATTGCAATGCCCTCAGAAAAAACACTCAAAATTAACTGCTTTCACGCCCCTAATGGACGTCTGATGAAAAAAACTGTGAAATGGGGCTTGTAGATTAAAAGACGGGCCATGGGGCCCACATCTCTACTCCGGCTTCAATGCAAGAAAACCCTCTTGAAAACTCTGCCTCGACGCCAGGGTCCCAACGCCATTGACGACGCTCAAAACAGATTCTGGATGTGTCCACGCCGCTAAAAACAAGAACCTCGGAAAAAGCGCTAAACCACTTAAAGTATGTGTCGCGCCACCGAGCCCCGTGTCTCGGGAATTAAAAATCCCCAAGACCATCTCTGAAAGTTCTTCTTGAGCCAAGGATCACACTTCCATAGATGGCACACAAAACGGACACCCACAGTGACAATTTCAAGTGTCCAAAGTCGACGGGACAAATCCCCTTGGGCTGGACCGGCCTGGGCGGGCCGGTCCATCCAGGGCCGGCCTACGGCTCCGCCGCACGGCCCGTCCATGGACCCGCTGTCAACCCTAGCACCAACCGGCCCTCGTGGACTATCTTTGTTTCACGCGGAGACCCACCAAGCATGGGTCTCGTTCTCCCGCACAGAGTCACGGCCACGATCCTGGTCCACCTGAGCACCGACGACCCCACTGACGTCACGGCCTCCTGCCACGCTCGCTCGCCCAGCCACCTGTCGCGCTCCCTCGCCTAGCCGCCATCACCCTCGGCCCGCCAAACTCCTAGCTGGACTCCGTTGTCAAGAAGCCCCACTGCCTGGATCCACCGCGCGCCGCCGCCTGGAGCCACCGCGTGCTGCCATCGAGCTCCCTTGACCGCCGGAGTCCCGTCGAAATACACCAAAACGACCTCGAAACCTTTTTGGACCGCTACGGACGGCTCGTGACTCGGAATTCAAATCCGAAACATGCTTAAGAAAGCTCAGAATATATTCTATGCAACCATGTGCTTAGATCGAAAAATAAAAAAAAATTGATGCTACAAATAGATTTCAATGGAGAGGTTCGAAATTAAAATACAAAACGAAGATCTCCTACCACTTTGGTTGTAGCCCGAAGCATCGAACCTTCACCACGCCACCACCGTTGTCGCATCCGCTTGGCTCGTCGGAGGAGGAGAGTAGGTTGAGAGGGATTGATGGAGGTGGGAGAGTTCTTCCACCAGAGGAAACATTATAGAGAAGATAAAGGGAGAGTTTAGGTTTAAATAAAGAAAAATTAATTAAAATTTTAATTAATTTAAACCACCATATTAACCCGCATCTGAAACCTCGACGGGGTTGAGGTTAAGCCTCCCCTATGGTAAACACCACCTCTCGAGCAGAGCGACAGTCTTGGAATTTTAATCTGAGGCCCCATTCAAAAGTTATTAAACTTAACGCCCGAGGCCGCTAAATTATAAAAATGCCTCTGGGGCCATTTTCTACAGAAGGGCCACGCCTGAAAAAATTACACCCCTCCTAAGGTAAATGGAATGCTCTGGACTCAACTATGCCCTTGGTTATCCCATCCTAGAAACCATTTAAGAGTTATTCCATTTATTTTGTGTGCCCAGTGTGAACGCACTGAAAATTTAATTTCAGCCACAACATTGCTTGGAATCGCATGTCATCTGAAGGTGCTGCTCTGGAATAACATCACGGACATTCCAAAGTCTTTTATAGAAAAAACCGGGTTCTTAAATTATTCTATCCTTTAATAGTTTCATCCATGAAAAGAAAAACTAGGCGAATAACTCAGGGTACTAATCCCACAACTGGCTCTCCCGTACCTAGAAGAACTCTAGCACAATTATGCATCACTACACAAAAAGGATTTGATCCGTTCACGTGAGGTCTGATCTCGCCGATGACACACATCTCCTTATGTACTTCATGTGGGAGGCATCGTGCACCCACTCCATAATTGGGGGGGGGGGGTTAGGGCAAGGCGGTAGACAACCTCGCCATCCCTTCGCATGGTCTCAAACGGCCCGAAGGCCCTCGGGGGTTGCTCACCTCCCCTGCTGAACCCCCACGTTGTGCCCTAAAAATGGAATCACTATAACACCCCAAGCTTCCATGGTATGCTTCACTTTGAATAATACAGTAGCGTGTGTTTTACGCAACTTCGAGTTCTAACACACACCACAACCAATCAAACTAGCCGTTATGAATAGTAATACCCACTTTTTGAAATTTTATACATTTTATCATTCAAAATGGACTTCATTTTTGGATTTGGAATATCAAATTTATCTTAGTGTGAATTTTTGTTACTTTTCTGATAACTTTTATATTTTGATGAATAGTGAAAATTACTAAATTTTAATTAAAAACAACTTTTTTAATCAAAATAATTAATAGTGATAAATTATGAATTTGAGTGGTTTTAAAGTAAATTTAGAATATATTTTTACCATTTAATACAATTTTGGTCATTGGACATAATTTCACAATTAATCCGGACATAAACAAGTGTCAATCTTTTGATAGTTATTATATCTTAAAAACAAGCTCTTTGTTTTGACAGCGGGAAAAATTTTTAAATTAATTTCTGCCACTTCTGTGTTTTGAATTTGGAAAAATGGATTTCATATTTAGAATTAGGATGTCCAAATTTTGTAAATAGGTAACTTTTATTTATAGACATTTTGAATAATTACTTCGGTAAATATTTTATTTACCATGGTTAAAGGGTAAATCTGGTAAATAAGGGTTATAAAATAATATTATAATTATAATACATTACCCTAAAACATGTCATAACCTTATTGGTGGATACATGTACGACCATGGTAATATTTGGGTCGATCTTGGGACCCCATGGATCCACTTGTATGTGATAGGAACACTTTATATTAATTAAGTAAAAGTGAATACAAAAATGACATAATATTATATCTTTTAGAAAAACAATTTTTACATAGGGTTATGTATGTTATATTTTCGATTATAAATATTAATTATAAATATAAAAATATTTCCTACATAATGGTATTTTATTTAAACTTTTTACACATTGAAAAAGTAAAAATATATATAACACAATAATGATGTAGTATTTTTTTATTAATGAAAGAATCAAATAATTGATATTATAAATGTTAAAATAAATATAATTTGAATGTTTTGATGATATACACGAATTTTATTGGTTAATATGACATTTTAGTATTTCTTAAAATTATTTTTTTAAAATTAATAATGTTTTAAGACTTTAATAAAAGTCAATTATTGAGTAGTGTCAAAATTGACATAAATGACTTTTTAAAACAAATATTAGATTATTAATTTATATTCTATTCTTAAAAATCTATGGTTCGTCCAAGAGACATATATCATGATAGGTGAATCATTAATGGACCACTTTGGGGTCTATTGGAGGTATATAGTAAGTTTATTTAATATATAATATAAAGATACAAATTGACATGGTAAGTGTCAAACTAATTAACTAAGAGTTGAAACTATAAGATAAGGTTAATATAATAACCCAAACCAGTATAAATTCTATTTGTTGAGTGATTTTTGACCCATTAACACCTAACCTTTAAATAATCCACTTTGTGGTCATTTTAAACCGAATATGAATTTATTATAAAATAATATTTCTTGATTTTCCTAAAGAGCGCCTCATCCACCTTATAAAAGGACACCGCTTATAAACAATTCCTCAAAACTCTCAACCCTTTTGGCTCGTCCAAAATATTCCCAATTAAGCTTCCTACATCCCTATACCCCTCTTAGATGTCTCACCATATGCATAAGGCACTTCAAGAGTCATTTTTGGTTCAAACCAAAGGGAGTTACCCAAATTAAAGGTAACAATTACTCTTAGCTTATTTTATTTTATTTTAATTCTCCAACCCCTAAACTCTTCTTATTATTTTCTTTTGTAACAAAAACAGTATCCTACATATACTAGGATATTTTTATTAGAAGTATTAGAACTAAACTTACACACACATCCATCTAATGGGTGAATAAAATAATGTTTCTGTGGATGGAAACCAAACGCCTCACGAAGCGATGATTGTTCAATTATCTCCTACCACATCTCATAGTGTCCATTATGATGGCACTATAATTAAAAATGATATTAATGATATTTGTTTTATATATAAGTTTATGTCCTCACATTTTATATCATACCATTATTCATTTCATGTTTTATAGATATACGATAATTTAATTTGAGGAAGTGCGGACTACCGCCCCATCAAAATGATATGACTCGTTCAAACCATACATGGAACTTATAAAGGATGGTGTTAATAAACTTAAGTAACACATATAAGTTATTATATTATAATGGAATAATTATATACCTGTGTATCATTTGGTTTTTATTCCTTTTAAAATGAAAAATGAAATGGAAGTAGCGTTCGTGCGTACGTACGGATTACCGCCTCCATGAACATGATGAGATTCAATCTCCATCATATCCATTGAATAATAATTATCATTTGATGATTGGAAGTAATTTTTAATAACTTTATATCATTTTGGATATGAATAAGATACAACCTATCCATAACAAACATGACTTATGTAACAAAACATATAAAAGAAAACGATTAAGTTAACACCCAAAACGACGACAATACTAAAGTATTATTAACAAAGAATTATTAGAAGATCATATATGATATCATAATTATTCATAGGGTTCTTGTATAATTTAATAAAAAAATTAACTATTATACAAGAGATTAACATACCATCGACTAAGGAAAAGTTCAAGGTAAGGGGTTTTCATCTCACTCCTTATTCCCGTGAGATTCATGCCATATTGCCACTATTACCTTTTGTGTGGTGTATGTACTGCCCATAATTGTATTCTTTGTTTAATAAACATTAATGTATGTGTATTTACATATTCAATGTATGATACCTATTTCATGGGGTGTATGTTTCGTAAGTTAACAAATTGGTAAGGATTATTTCACAATCTCTTCATTATTTGAGGTTGTTTATACGTAATTATCTACTGGGACCTCTTTATCATCCACATCCATGTTTCTTAAAAATGTTTTTCAAATCATTATTACTATTTTAAAGACTATGGGATAAATTCATTTATACCATTGTTTAACTTTTATAAGAAGTTTATAAAGGAATATTTCTGTCGTTTTCCAAACAAGGTCCTTTTTAACCTTTTCGACAGAATTAAGGTAAGAATGTCTTTTTTTAACTTCTACGGTGGGTGCGGATATTTTCCACCTTTATAAAATCGTCGAAGCTTCCCTTACAAGATAATAAGAATATTTTCAAACTAAATGTTTTATTTTATAATTATGTGACTTTTAAATGATTTAAAAAAAGAGATATTTCTCTCAAATAGTTTTGATTTCATCTATGTCAACATCCTTTGATAAATTTTACACTTGTTCTATGTTGATATATTATGATACAAATCTTACATATTGTATTTATGTTTTTGTGATATTTCTGACAATGGATGAGTTATTTTTATGCCATTAATAGTTTATGATTTATGTTTTGTAATTTTTTAGGCTAGTTTTAATAAGAATGTTTATGTACTCTTCTTAAGATGAATGTGTTGGACTAGTATGTTCTGGGTTGTGGACTGGTAAAAGTAAGCCCTCCGAGTTGGGCTTCGGTTACAGTAAACCCTCTAGGTTGGTTTCCGTTTATTAGAGGCACTCCAAGTTGGTGTCCGGTTATTAGAGGCACTCCGGGATGGAGTCCGGTTACAGAGGTTCTCCAGGATGGAGTCCGGTTACAGAGGCTCTCTAGGTTGGGTTCCGGTTACAGTTATCACTTAGGTCTGGGCACAAGTCCTTGACATAGAAATTAAAGTTTGGCATTATACGTTCAGTCATTATGAAAGTGGTTATTGATATTTCATGTGATTATTCGACTAGTAGAATATCCATGTGAATAAGTAAATGGAATTATTTCATTTTATCTATGCCATATTATACTAAAGTTTATGTTTAAAAGGCTTTTGTTTTAGTTATACATTTCCATAAATGTTTATGTTTATTTATGAAAGTATCCTCTATATTGTTATCCTTACTGAGTATCTGAGCTCACCACTTTCTATGTTTTATTTTTCCCAGGATGTGAAGATGTAATTTATGAATGACTTTTAGGGATAGTATGAGTGTGGACTATGGATACTATGTTGTTGTATTTTTCATTTTATGATGTAATGTAAACTTTATGAATGTATCTAGTGTTTCCAAGACTACTAAACTGATCGGTCCTTCGAGACGTGATTCCTTGTAATCATGCCAATGTATTAAAATAATGCACTGACTCTGGAAAACTGGGGTCAGGGCGTTACATTTGATATCATAGGAAGTTTAGCAATAACCTTGGAAGCTAGATTTAGATAAACTCATATTAAAGCAGATAGCCCTAATATAGAATTTGAGGATTAATAGAGAAGAACATCCTAAAATTGTGATATTGTTGAGATTTTGTGAGTTTTTTGAGAAATACATCCATGTCTCGATACGAGCAGGTAGAGGCGTCTCTGGCACAGATGTACCTAGTGGTAAACCCCAAAAACACTGCTTTGGGCTAGAGTTGAACGGGAACTGGTGCACGACAATGGGCCTTGCTGCACCCTTGGTTACGACACTCCCAGGGGATATGCTTAGCATAATTATCATTTTCTTTATGAACCATTATGAAGGGTTTATGAGTATATAAAAACTCAATGAAAACATTTTTATCATTATGGATTATATCCATAAACTATTAAATTTATGTTAAGTGTTTTACAAGTATGGAATTATGTATTTTGATTCTTAAACTGATCTAGTTTATGCCATTGTTTAGAAATGGCTCCTTGTAGAAGGAATGAGAACTCCAGCAATACACATGATCCAAAGAGTAAGAAATATCATATCTTTCATGGTCTTAAGCCATAATTTATAAGGGAAATAGTCTCCCACGTATTTTCATCATATGAAGAAATAGTATCATGTGTTGATATGATAAGTAAAGAATTCTCGGAGTCCTGTGGCTTTGAAGGGAAGCCAGAGAAGGAAAGGATGGCAGAGAGAAGGATAGATAAAGGGAATAAGGTAAAGAATGATTTTTCCATATGTGATAACTGTATAAAGAATCACCTTAGAAAATGAAAGAAGGGAATGAGAGTATGTTATAAGTGTGGAGAAAAAGGACACCAAGTACGTGAATTCAAGGGAAAGAAAAAGGTTTCAAATGTACAACGCTTCATCTGTAAGGAGTTTGGACCCTACACAAACTGATATCCAAATCATCATATTATGCCGCAAATGATGCTATTAGATAATAATCAAGTTACGATACTACCACAGATGAAGAGGAATGACTAGTGTTATTATGTTTTTATTTTTTAATTATTTCATTGAAGTTTTGTATCAATGATGTACTGGAAATAAATAAGGATTGTACTGTAGTACTATTTCATTGATGATTTGAGATTTTATGGTACTACGAAGATTGAATCTACAACGAGTTAATATTTTTGGAAATTACATGGTTGAAGGAAATATAAACCTTAATATGGTACTAATATTGATTTACAGATTTTGGAATAAGATATGGTTGATTTGTGTAAATTATATTGGATATTCTTGACGGCCTTAAAACTAATTAAATATTTATATATTCCATCATTGTTGGAGTTTACAAAATTTTTGGATGGATGAAGTATATCCAGTATTCAACAAGGAATAAGGGAGCATGAATGTAAACAATAAGGTTTTATGGTAATTCAGGATGTTTCAGTGTTTTAAAAGATTACATGATGAAGGTATTAACATGCTATTACGGGGTAAAAAGGATCTACATTATGTTTACCATTCTTGTAAATTTTGGACTGAGAGTTTTAAAAAGTATTTCGGATAAGTATAAAGGTTGGAAGGGATTTACTTTGAAAGGTTATTTTTCTATTTTTATACTAGGATATCCCGGAGGTTGGGCGGAAAACCGTCACGTCCGACAAGGCCGCAAGACATGAACCCACAACCGAAGGGTGACAAGGGTGTATCACCTACCGCTAGCCCGCGTGATGTCCTAGATTGAATAATGTAGTTTTTTTAAAGGGTCTGATATGTGAATTATAAATTCATTATTTTTGGAACTCTATACGATTTGGATAAATAGAATATATATATATATATATATATATATATATTAATTATTTTAGAGTAAAATATGAGTTTGTAGTAAGAATTAGTTGAAGGATGAAACTCTACTTGTCATGTATATATAAATACATATAAATATATTTATATTTATATTTATATTTCCTCTTATTTTACGAATAAATTAATTTTTAAACATTATGGAAGGGATGATAAAACCAAAAAAATTTTATACTAATACCTTACATTTTGATGAATTGATGGTATTTTAAATCATCATAAATTGGTGGCTTTGAGGCCCACAATTCTACAATTGTTTGTGATTGATGACCTCAATCACGACATATAAAAATTAAAGTTTTTCATCCAATTATGTGTCTCTAATTGCCACCAATATTCTCCAAATAGAGATCATAATTTGGTGGTGACCCTTTCATTTCTCTTTTCTTCTTTTTAAGACTAAATGTTATTAACCCAATTTCTAATGTGGGTTTTCCCACAAAGATACTTTCTATTTAAAACCTTTTATTTTTGAAGAACAATTTCAAATTGTGAGGATGAAATTTATTAAAGGAGGGGAGAATTTAACACCCCAAGCTTCCACGGTACGCTTCACTTTGAGTAATATAGTAGCGTGTGTTGTACGCAACTTCGAGTTCTAACACACACCACAACCAATCAAACTAGCTGTTATGAATAAGAGTACCCAATTTTTTAAATTTTATACCTTTTATATTTCAAAATGGACATCATTTTTGGATTCGGAATATCGAAATTATCTTAGGGTGAATTTTTGGTACTTTTCTGATAACTTTTATATTTTTATGAATAGTGAAAAATACTAAATTTTAATTATAAAGAAATTTTTTAATCAAAATAATTAATAGTGATAAATTACGAATTTGAGTGGTTTTAAAGTATATTTAGAATATTATTTTACCATTTAATACAATTTTGGTCATTGGAAATAATTTCACAATTAAACCGGATATAAACAAGTGTCAATCTTTTGATAGTTATTATATCTTAAAATCACGCTTTTCGTTTTGACAGCAGGAATTAATTTTAAATTAATTTCTTCCACTTATGTGTTTTGAATTTGAAAAAATGGATTCCATATTTGGAATCAAATTGTAAAAATTGTGTAAATAGTTAACTTTTATTATTATACATTTTGAATAATGACATTGGTAAATATTTTATTTACCATCGTTAAAGGGTAAATCTGGTAAATAAGGGTTAAAAAATAATATTATAATAATAATAAATTACCCTAAAACATATCCTAACATTATTGGTGGATATATTTCTGACCATGGGAATATTTGTTTCGATTTTGGGACCCCATGGAGCCACTTGTAGGTGATATAAACACTTTATATTAATTAGGTTAAAGTGAATACAAAAATTACATAAGCTTATATCTTTTAGTAAAACAATTTTTACATAGGGTTATATATGTTATATATTCGATTATAAATATTCATTAAAAATCTAAAAATATTTTCTAAATAATTTTATTTTATTTATAATTTTTAGACATTGAAAAAGAAAAAATATATATGACACAATAATGATGCAGTATTTTCCTTATTAATGAAAGAATCAAATAATGGCTATTATAAATGTTAAAATAAATATAATTTGAAAGTATTTATAACATACACGAATTTTATTGGTTCATATGACATGTTATGATTGCTTAAATGAATTTGGTTATAATTAATAAAGTTGTTAAGACTTTAACAAAAATCAATTATTGAGTAGTGTCAAAATTGACATAAATGAGTTTTTAAAACAAATATTATATTATTAATTTATATTCTATTCCTAAATATCTATGAATAGTCCAAGAGACTTATATAATTATAGGTGTATCATTAATGGACAAATTGGTGGTATCTTTGAGGTATATAGTAATTTTATTAACTATATAATATAAAGATACAAAGTGACATGGTAAGTGTCAAACTAATTAACTAAGAGTTAAAACTATATGATAAGGTCAATATAATGACCCAAACGAGTATAAATTCTATTGTTTGAGTGATTTTCGACCCATATCAACCTTAACCTTTAAATAATCCACTTTGGAGCCATTAAAAACCGAACATGAGTTTATTATAAAATAATATTTCAAGATTTTCCTAATGAGCCCCTCCTCCACCTTATAAAAGGACACCACTTATAACTAATTCCTCACACCTCTCAAGCCTTTTGGCTCATCCAACCTCTGCCCAATTAAGATCCCTACATCCCTATCCTCCTATTATAAGCCTTAACTTATGCATAAGGCACTTTAAGAGTCCTTTTTGGTTCAAACCAAAAGGACTTACCCAAATTAAAGGTAACGATTTCTCTTAGCTTCTTTTCATTTATTTTACTTCTCCAACCCCTAAACTCTTATTATTATATTCTTTTGTAACAAAAACAGTATCCTAAATATACTAGGATATTTTGATTAATATTATTATAACTACACTTACACACACATCCATCTAATGGGTGATGCACATTATGTTTTTTGTGGATGGAAACCAAACGCCTCATGAAGCGATGATTGTTCAATTATCTCCTACGACATCTCAGGGTGGACATTATGATGGAACTATAATTAAATATTATATTATTGATAATTATTTTCTATATAAGCTTCCTTAATTCCATTTTATATCATAACATTATTCGTTTCATTTGTATAGATATACGATAATTTCATTTAAGGAAGTGTGGACTACCGCCCCCTCAAAGTGATATTACTCATTCATACCATACATGGAACGTATAAAGGATGATGTTAATGAACATAAGTAACAAATATAAGATATTATATTATACTGGAATAATTATATACCTATGTATCATTTGGTTTTGATTCTTTTTAAAATGTAAAATGAAATGGAAGTAGCGTTCGTGCGTACGTACGGATTACCGTCTCCACGAACGCGATGAGATTCATTTTCCATAGTATCCATTAAATACTAATTAGAATTTCAGGATTAAAAGTAATGTTTAGTATCTTTATATCATTCTGTATATGAATAATATACAAGATATACATAAAAAACATGACATATGTAGCAAAACATATAAAAGAAAATGAGTAAGTTAACACCCGAAACGACGATAATACTAAAGTATTATTAAAAAAGCATTATTAGACAATCATATATGATATAATAATTATGTATATGGTTCTTTTATAATTTAATAACATTGTTTTAACTATTATACAGAAGTTTAACATACCATCGACTAAGAAAAAGTTCAGGGTAAGGGGTTTTCATCTTACTCCTTATTCCCATGAGATTCATGCAATATTGGCACTATTACCTATTGTGTTGTGTATGTACTGCCCATAATTGTAATCTTTGTGTAATACACTTTAATGTATGTGTATTTACATATTCGGTGTATGATACCTCTTTCATGGGGTATATGTTTCGTACGTTACCAAATTGTTAAGGTTTATTTCACAATCTCTTCATTATTCGAGGTTGTTTATAAGTAATTATCTACTGGGAACTCTTTATCATCCACATCCATATTTCTTAAAAATGTTTTTCAAATCATTATTACTATTTCAAATACTATGGGATAAAGTCATTTATACCCTTGTTTACTTTTTATGATAAGTTTATAAAGGAATCTTTCGGTAATTTTCCAAAAAAGGTCCTTTTTAACCTTTTCGACAGAATTAATGTAAGAATGTATTGTTTTAACTTATACGGCGGGTGCGTCTTTTTTCCACCATTATAAAATCATCAAAGCTTCCCTTACAAGCTTATAATAATATTTTCAAAGTAAATGTTTTATTTTATAATTATGAGACTTTTAAATGATTTAAAAAAGAGATATTTCTCTCAAATAGTTTTGATTTCATCTATGTCATCATCCTTTGATAAATTTTACACTTGTTTAATGTTGATTTAATATGATACAAATCTTCCATATTGAATTTAAGGTTTTGTGATATATTTGACTATGGATGTGTTTTTTTCATTAATGGTTTATGATTAATGTTTTGGAATTTCGTATGATAGTTTTAATACAAATGTTTATGTCATATTCTTAAGATGAATGTGTTGGACTAGTAAGTTCCGGGTTGGGGACTGGTAAAAGTAAGACCTCCGGTTTGGGGTCCGATTACAGCAGACCCTCCGGGTTGGTGTCTGTTTGTTAGAGGCACTCTGGGTTGGTGTCTGGTTATTAGAGGCACTCAGGGTTGGAGTCTGGTTATAGAGGCTCTCCGGGATGGAGTCCGGTTATAGAGGCTCTCTGGGTTGGGTTCTGGTTACAGTTATCCCTTAGGTCTTAGCATGAGGCCTTGACATAGAAATTAAAGTTTGGCATTATGCATTATGTCATTATGAATGTGGTTATTGATATTGCATGTGATTATTCGACTAGTAGAATATCCATGTGAATAAGTAAATTTCATTATTTCATTTTATCTATGCCATATTATGCTAAAGTTGAAGTTTAAAAGACTTTTGTTTTAGTTATACATTGCCTTAAATGATTATGTTTATTTATGAAAGTTTCCTCTTTATTGTTATCCTTACTAAGTGTCTGATCTCACCCCTTTCTATGTTTTATTTTTCCCAAGATGTGAAGAAGTAATTTATGAATAACCTACAGGGATAGTATGAGTGTAGACTATGGAGACTATGTTGTTTCAATTTTTATTTTATGATCTAATGTAATATTTATGAATGTATCTAGTGTTTCCAAGAATACTAAACTGATCGGTACTTCGAGGTGTGATTCCTTGTAATCATGCCAATGTATTAAAATAATTCACCGACTCTGGGAAACTAGGGTCGGGGTGTTACAATCACCGTTTGGACATGGAACAAAGCTCGATGATTCCCTTCTTAAGAACATATATATGGTAAAAAACTCAACGATATTCGGTCATGCAAGGTTTCACAGTCGATGTCCCACGACCAGTACTCTCTTACACACATGGATAGTGAAGGAGTTGATACCATCAACTAAAGAAATGGTTCCACGTCTTCTACTCTACTGACACAGTGTTACACTGACGCCCCACATCACCCTCTTATCACCTCAAACAATGAGCAGGGAGAAATTCATTTCACATACAGAGTATAAAAATTCTACTACAAAAAGTAGAATAGTTGTAGAGCATACCTCTTATCACCTCATTCTATGCAGGATCGTAGACATCCAAAGCTCATGGCTGTCTGTGGTCCCAACTGTCAGCTCCCGGAGCCTGATGTGGACCTCCTAGTGGTGATTTGAAGACCTCGTAATGTTGTCCCCCACTTCCAGCTCCTCCCGGTCCTCTAATATCACTACCTCTCTGGCCACTACTCCGATCACGGCGCTGCCTCCGCCGTGATGGTGCACCTGCTTCCTAACCGATATTCTCAGCATGCCTGGTCGGGAAGTCCCTTGCAAAGTGACCTCACTCATCCCAAGCATAAAACTGAATCTTTATGGGTTGCACTAGTGCCCTCCAGCTCCACTGTGGTGTATGACCACGCCCCTGAGTCTCATTATCGGAAATCCACCTGCGTTGAGGGTTTGTCAGCTGACACCTGCTAGATGAGGGAGATGTCTCGGCTCTGTCGAGCCTGCTGCCACCACCTACTATAGAATGCGATAGGAAGCTCTCTGTCACCAGTGACTGCTCTAGACCCTTGACATATGTGGAAATACCCAAGGGTTCTATGATAACACAAATCACTCTATGGAGACCCTGCCTGAACATCCGTGCTCAGATGTTTCCTTCGTGGACTAGGTTCGGGTAAAAACATGCACAGTCTGCAAAACTAATCGCATACTCAGCCACTGTTATCCCTCCCTTCTGAAACTGCAGGAGCTCCTGGATCTGAATGGAGTGTAAGCTGGAGGTGTAAAACTCCTCACAAAACTTCAACTAAATTTTTCCCCATGAAAGTGATGACTCATCGAGTAACTGAGTCACCAGACTCCACCAACGCGCACCTGATCTGTGGAAAAATATGGTGGCCAAGGCCACCATATGATCTTCCAGTGTCTGCGCAAGTTGGAAGAGTCAAACCAATGTCTCGAGCCAAACCTCTACTGCCTGAGGGTCTGGCTCACCACTGAACCTTAGCGGTCTCTGACGCTAGAACTCACAACGTGTGCCCAACCTGCGCTCAAGCTCCGCCTGCTCTACTGGAGCTGTCTGTTGCTCACCAGGTGGGGGTGCTACTACCAGCCAACCCGGAGAAAGGGGCTCACGTGATGGGTTATGGACTGAGTCCACGTATCTCGCAGGGTCGTCGTCACGAACCGAATCTAGTATCCTAGATGGCTGTTTTTGTGGAGGCATCCTGAATGTTATCATGGAGCACCGTGATCAGATGAGAATATATGTATATAACAGTAACATCAATGGGAAGCTGACTCAAGAAGGACATTCATGTACTCGATCCTATGTGATGCACAAACAAATTTTCCTACAACGAGTTTCTCAGCCTTCCGATTCGACAAGCGGGTTATCAGGGTCCTGGTGAATGGATATGTCAGTCGTCGCACCATCACTAGACTCCCTGTCCTGAGAGCCACTCTCGAGACATGTTGACACGGTTGCCCTAGATACCAACCAATTCCTTTTTAGGGACGTCTGAACAACATCCCAATGAAGGAACCACCTCTGATACCACTTTTTCACGACCTGACCTTACATGGGCTCGAGCTGCAACTACCCCAAGCCCGCCACCATAGGCTAGGGGCTGGTGACTAGCATCGAAGGCACAACAACTCGGGGAGGCCTTTCCCTAAGTACCTGTACACACACACAACACACTCAATTCTGAAGTGCAGATTAACAGGAAAAGTAAGGTACTCACTAATATAAACAAACCCCAAATGTTCATAGACCTCTAAACAGTAAAAAGTAATTACTTAAGGTAAATTGAAAAGAAATAGTTCAAAAAATGCACCCAACCAGAAATGTGCCACAACCCGGCAACATGTAAAAAAAGTAAACAGTTTTGAGTGTCTCACACCTAGAACTAGACTACGACCACCGTACGTGGTCCGAAATCCCAAACTCCTAAGCTCCAATAATTTCATGACCAACCTGTCCATCATTTGAAAGGGAACACCAAGTGTGGACAATGTCCAAGCAGGGGTGAGTATAAAAATACTCAGTAGGATACCCTGAAGTCTAGAGGGAGAAAAAAAAGAAACTCCCAAAGGGTGAGTAGTAGATCAAACAGGGAGTAGTAAAGGAGTACAACAGAGAGTGTAGTAAAGAGTACAATAGAGTAACAGTAGAGATTAGAGCTCAACCCAACAAGAGAATAGAAGTAGACTCATCCAAACACAAGGAGCTGGAAACGGTGATAAGATGAACTTCTCTTGGAGTATTCGATACTTATAGTAGGAGAGTAGACTCATCCAACCACGATAAGCTAGACACAGAAAGCACGTGTCATACCCCACGTGTCTTGGCCTCTCCTAGAAGGAGAGGAACAAAACCCAAGGAGTGGGTACTGGAACAAGGTATATACATATCCATATTCTCAAAAAAGAAACTCGAACAAGATCTTAAGGGGATATCCACCTCATAGCTCAGCCCAAGAAAGTGAGTATCCAACAATCCCAGAAGGAAAACACCATCGATGCTTAGCATCCCGCACGTCTTACCTGAACTGCAAGTCAAGGGGATCAAATCACCGCACCTAGATACCATCCTCTTTGGGAAGCACTGACTCAACCTCATGGTTTTATGTCACGTCACAAGGATGCATCTCAGTGGGGAAATCACCCCTCATCCTTGAGATTTGAAGGGTAAGGAAAACCACACCACATCACTACCAAAGCGGTCACATCACTGACCCGTACAACCAAGGGTCCTGTTCTGGATGTCATGGAGAAAAACCACATACTAGCATAGTAGAAAGGACCGGGTCGGAAAGAAGTAATTGGGTAACCCACAGCCTAGCCCTGCTGGAGGGTAGACCCTAAGGGGACATCGAGTAACCAACTGCCCAGTCTCTACTGGAGGGCAAACCCTAAGAGGTCGTCGGGTAACCCATTGCCTAGTCTCTACTGGAGGGTAAACCCTAAGAGGTCGTCGGGTAACCCACTACCCAGTCTCTGCTGGAGGGTAAACCCTAAGAGGTCCTTGGGTAACCCACTACCCAGTCACTGGTGGAGGGTAAACCCTAAGAGGTCGTCAGGTAACCCATTGACCAGTCTCTGCTAGAGGGTACACCCTATGAGGTCAATGAGCAACCCACTGCCCTGCCCTACTGGAGGGTAAACATGAAGTTGTCGATGAGCAACCCACTTCCCAGCCCCACTAGTGGGTAAACCCGGAACTGCTTTGGCAATCCTTATAGTATAGTACAACACTAGCCTATATAACACAGAGTGGGTATTGCACAACCACCCAAATCCAGAAAAATTCACCTAGTAGAGGTTCAGTACCTGTGTAGTGTGGGTCCGGCCAATACCCGGAGCTCTGCCTATAGAAACACATCACGGTAGATCGTGGAAGGAGGATATGATCTCGATAATCGGCTAGGGAATCTGCGCCCATGATCACTGGGGATCCGAACCATACTAGAAACAACCTCCTTGGTAGAGGATCGGTGCCCACATAAAGTATTGGTCACACATAATCCACAAAAACCCTACCAGGTAACATGAAGGGATGTGATACTGAAAGCGGAAATGGCTAAAGGAAAAAGGGGAACCCAAACAATGTTGTCGGTAAAACCGTGGAGAATAGAACATGGTGAAACCACTCAACACTGCTGGTCTAAACCATCGTTAACAGAGGGTCCTTCTACGTCGCGAAAGATCAACGGTACGTAATGTAGAACACGACACGTACAAGGGGACCACAAGACGTGTGGCCCTATCTCATCTCCAAACCATGTACACAAACATTAACGTGTATGAACTACAACATGTACCTCCAAGCATCCTCGCATACTCCTAGGGTATACAACATCTCTAGCCTAAAGTATATCGTGCACATGACATCCAACAGCAGCGCGAAGCACGAAATCATAATTTTTCCATCCTTCATCCACCATGGCCCTAGCACGGCCAACCATATCTCTTCAAACATTAACTTCACTCACACAGTAGTGAACATGATCATACGCTAAGGATTCCCTTCCAAACATAGTAAGAAGAACTGCCACCAGAGCACCTTTCATGATTTCACGTTTGATTAGATCTCGAATGACTCTCCTCACATCCAAACAGATCATACCATTGTAATCTGTGTAGAAAAACAAGAGAGATAAACTATTTACTCGCCTCCTACAGACATCCGATGTAGAAGTCGACCAACACCCATTTACTCCCGAACTACATCCCATGGTCCCGAGCCTCGGCCCCGAAAACAGTCGGCTGCATCACACCGTTGCGATTTCCTCAGAAAGACATGTCAAATTGACTGCTTACTTGCGTGGAACAGATGTCCAGAGAAAAAGATTCATTTCTTCATACAGGACACGAGCGGTACATCATGGTACCCACATCTAAGTCTCGATGTGTAACCAACGGATCGCACTGTTGTGATCCTCTCGAAAACAGTACACAATATTTGACTAATCACTTGTCCAAAACGGACACCCTGTGACAAAGGTGGAATTCACCATCAACACCCAAGAAGACCCTCATGGGGCCCACACCACCATGATGAATTAAAGCGGGTGGATTACGCCATTGCAATACCCTTGAAAAAATACTCAGAATCGACTGCTCACATACCCCGAACAGATGTCCGATTAAAAAGTTTCAAAACGCAGCTCAGAGCATAAAAGACGGGCCGTGGGGCCCACAAATCAAATATGGATTCGATGCCTGAAAACCCTCTAGAAAACTCCCCCTCGACTCCAGGGTCTCAACTCCACTGACGGTGCTAAAAACTGATTCCAGATGTGTCTGCACTGCTCAAAACAAGAACCTCGGAAAAAGCACTAAACCACTTAACGTACGTCTCGCGCCACTGATCCGCTCATCTCAGGAATTAAAAATCCCCAAGACCATATCAAAAAGTTATTCTCGAGCATAGGATCACACTGGCATATATGGCACACAAAACGGACACCCATTGTGAAGATTTCGGGTGTCCGAAGTCTCGGGGACGAATCTCATTGCGCTGGACTGGCCTGGGCCGGCCGGCGCGGCTCGCAGCGCCGGCCCGCTGCTCAGCCGCTCGGTTAGGCCGTGGACCCTCGGTCCACCCTAGCACCGACTGGACCTCGTGGCCGGTCTTTTTTTCATTCAGCGACCCAACGAGCGCGGGTCTCGGCCTCCCACACTGAGTCACAACAGCGACCCCGGTCTACCCGAGCGCCGACGACCGTGCTGACGTCGCGACCCCCTGTCACGCTTTCTCTTCCGGCTACCTACCACACTCCCTTGCCCGACCGTCGTCGCCCTCATCCCGCTGACCACCTGGCCGACCTCTACTGTCAAGAAACCCCACCACCTGGAGCCACCGCGCGCCGCCACCTGGAGCCACCACGCGCCGTCATCGAGTTCCCTGGACCGCCGGGGACCCGCCATAATACACCAAAACGACCTCAAAACTTTTTCGGACCACTGCGAAGGGCTTCGGAGTCAGAATTAATATCCAAAAATGGATAAAAAATATCAGAATATATGCTACACAACCATGGGATTCATTTGAAAATTAAACAATATTTTGATGCTACAAATAGAGTTCAAAGGAGAGGTTCGAAATTAAAATACGAAACGATGATCTCCTACATCTTTGGGCATAGCCCAAAGCTTTGAACCTTAACCGCACCACCACCATTGTAGATTCCACTTGGATCAGGGGAGGATGAGAGGAGGATGAAAGGGCTTGAGGGAGGTGGAAGAGTTCATTCACTAGAGGAAACCAAATGGAGATGAGAAGGGGTGGGTTTAGGTTTAAATAAAGAAAAACTAATTAAAATTTTAATTATTTAAAACCCCGAAATTATCCAACATCTGAAACCTTGACGAGGTTGAGGTTAAGCCTCCCATAAGGTAAATACAACCTCTCAAGCCCAGCGGCGGTCTCATAATTTTAATCTGAGGATCCGTTAAAAAGTTATAAAACTTAACGCCTCAGGCCGCTAAATTACGAGAACGCCCCTGGGTCCATTTTCCACAGAAGGGCCGCGCCCGCGAAAATCACACCCCTCCTAGGGTAAACAGCATGATCCGGACTCAATGGTTCCCTTGGATTTCCCATCCGAGCAATAGTTGAAGATATATTCTATTTATTTTGTGTGCCCAGTGTGAAAACACTGAAAATCTAATTCCGGCCACAACAGGGCTTGGAATCACACGCCATCTGAAGGCGCTGCTCCGAAATTACATCAAGAATATTCCAAAGTATTTTATATCATAAACCGGGTTCTTAAATTGGAATTCTCTGAAACATGGAATACATAATATGTGGAATGATACCACTAAGGTAATAAAGATAGATAGGCTACCGGTCTAATTCATTCTAGGATCTGAAACAGACCTACATAAAAAGGTGACATCTTACCCTTTTTTTGTAACCGTCTATTCCCTAGATTATGTGATAAACAAATAAAAATATGATCCTTGACCTCAAAATGAAGAGGTCTTCAACTGAAATTATCATAATATTTCTTTTTATACTAGGCAGTAGTCATAAGCTTTTCTGAGTAGCTGAACCTTATCTAAAGTCTCCTGAACAAGACGAGGGCCTTATAGGGCTTCCTCACCTACCTCTAGCCATCATAGCAGTCAATAACATAGCCTACCATATAGGTCCTAAAAATCATGAATTTTAATATCCTCATAAATGATAATATTATATGCGGACTCAATAAGAGGGATATTATTTTCCCAAGAACCACCAAAATCAAGGACACATGCTCGAAGAATGACCTATAGAACATGTATTGTCTATTATCACATTCTGTCGATCTGAAAGTGAATTTTTTTCCTTTTAATCACATGTGTTCCAAAAGATTTTTATAATCCCTTGTAAAATTTTTATGCAAAACAAGCATACCTATTAAAAATGATAGAATGAGGGACTCATGTTGTCATATGATCGCACAGACATACAATCCTCCCAACTCATCAAATGAGAAATTCACCCATATTTGAATGATGTGGGATAAATTTGTTATAATTTAATTAATACAAATAAAGTGATGCTACCTCTAGGGGATCATGGTAAAACAACTTCAAATTTCATAGAAACATATTACCACTTACCTTTGGGGATAGGAAGTGGCTGTAAAAAGACTACAGGTCTCTATTACTCTACCTTCACCTATTAACAGGTGGGACACCTCGTGATAAGGCATTTTCAATGAATTTTTATCCTAGTCCACCAATACTAGCATCATATATCTCAATAAACATTCTCGATGCCTAGATGAAGTACCCACTAAGATGCATTGGATTCTTTATCAACTCTGATTTAATATCTGTTGGGACCCAGAAATGTCTATGAATACGTAGGATGTCATCTCTATATATAGACCAATATAGAGGTGGGTAATCTCTTGATATAATCTCACAGATTACAAAAAACTATAGGATTTGGAATTTTCCTACACTTAATCTTCTCATGGTGGGAGAGTTAATTGACAAAGAGGAGAGATAATATTTCTCATGACTATCATGAAACTCTAGGTGAATCTAAGAGAAGAGTCCCATTAACATACATTCATCATTGTCTTACCATAATTATTGTTCCTATGTTTTCTAACTCGGTAAATCTGTAACCACATTTCCCTTCCCAGGCGTATATGCAAGCTCAAATTAAAAGGATTGTAGATTTTCACCCATCTATGAAATAAGAGGTTTACATCATGCTGAGTAAAGATATTTTTGAGGATCTTGTCGTCTGTGTACACCATAATGTACTCACCTTAAAGATAGTATCTCCATCAATATAAGTCATAGATATCTGCTACTAGCTCATGGTCCTATTTCGGGTAATTTCTATCACGATGTCTCAATGGTCTAGATCTATATGCAACTACTTTTTACTCATGCATCAGCATAGATCCTTGGATGAAGGTTGATTCATCCCAAAAGAATGTATATCATATGCCTGGCTCTGTAAGAGTAATAATAGGTGTTGATAAAATCCTCCCTTTAATCTCCAAAATGGTTTTCTTACATGCTTCTAACAAGAGGAACATATCACCATTCATTGTATGGATAGTGATATTTGAAGAAAGGAATGACAAATCTTGTATGAAATTATTTTAATATAAACCATCCCCACAAAACTCTATATATCTAATACGTTCATAGGATGCTCCCAAAAAACTATAGCACTAAACATTTTAGGTTCAACAAATACTCATGATTCTGATATAATATGACCAAATAAGTGGACATTTTTAATCCATATGTGCCACCTAGTATTCTTTTAGTGAAGGTGATTCTCTCTCAGTGTACTACTAAAAATATCATGATTATTTTCAGGGTTTCTATTCATGGGAGAATATACCAACATTTATTCTAAAAAGACTATGAAAAAAAGACCAAACTGTGGTGGAAAACCATATTCATCATAGATATGAAATTGGAAGGTGCTTTTGTAATACTGAACGACATAACAAGGTACACATACATACCATACCTTCTAAAATAAGTTGTATGAAGTATGTATGATAGCCTAACTAACCCATGATGATATCATAATAATAGGTTGTTCATATAGAAGACCTTTGATCTTCGCATCCAGTCAAAGAGATCATCTATTCTAGGTAGTGGATACTAGTTCTTGACCATAAGCTAGTCCAACTTTTTCTAATCCATGGATAAACGTAATATTACATCTGTATTATTGGTAAAAATCATAGGCGTACCCCATGAGTTTGTAATGGGCTATATAAAAAATTTGGCCTCCAAATTATCTAACTAGTGCTTGAGCTCTTGAAGCTCTATAGGTCCCATAATTTATATGGGAATGGACACTGGAGATTATCCTAGAACAAGATCGATTGTAAAGTATACCTCCCTCTCAGGAGGTAATCCATTGTAGTTATTGGGAAAGACATTGCTGAAATGAACCACTACTATAGGTAAATAAACTATTTGTAAACCCTAGTCATCCTCAAATATATTTTCAATATGGACGGTCACTCCACCCAACCCATGATTATTTTGTCCAACTCTACCATCCTCGACATCCACCTCACCCTTGTGCATATAAAAACTTCTCTTTGGTGATGTAAATGATACCCTATAATGATAAAATTATACAAAAGCCTAATATAGAACCAACCAATCCATTCTGTGAATGAAATCTAAGCCTATCATCTTGATAATGATGGTTTTCCATAATAATGGTTAACTTCCAACCTCAAGAGGAAGTCTTTGCACTTGCTTATTCCCTTTGTTCATACCCCAAATGGTGTACCTAGGGTCATTACACAATAGTAATATTGTATTTATATTTTGAGAAATTCCACGATAGATAAAAAGATAAAAGTGTTCAAAGAACCTATATCAAATAATGTAGATAGTATAGTAAGTGCCGCAAGAATAGTCCCTCGAACTGTAGATGATCCCACAACTAGATCCATGGGTATTGGTTGTAGTGCATGCAATTGACTTGAACCACAACCATGTTCAAAAGTTAGATTACCACGATTAGAAAAGCTCTATTGGAACTTCTAGTGATTCGGGGTCTAGCTTCCATATCCACGACCTTCTCCTTGTCTAGACCTACCAGTGTTATTACAACTCCCCTCTTGACGTGATGCAAAATAACTCACTCTTAAAGGTGGAGCTGCTGTAGATCATATTCTATGTGAATATAATGGAATGGTCTTATAGAAATGTTGGAGATTCCCCATATGGCTGAAACCCAGCACTCCATTGGGTTTCTATCACAATGTGGCTTCATGTGGCCCAAACATCTACTCTAATGACACACTTTGGAGCTATCAAAATAGGAACTCTTTTTATCACTTCCCGGGAGAGAAATTTTAAGAGAATATTTCCTTCCACTAGAAGAACTATTGACCTATTGCAGCACTGATCCTCAATGACTTGTATTATTACCCTCCCTTAGGCTATGCTCAATGATAAAATCCTGCTTTAATATTTAAGAAAATATAGGAAGGTGAAATACATTCACCTATGTACAGATGTCATACTGGATCCCATCCTTGAAATGTCAAGCATGTGAAAAATAATCACCATCCAAAAGTGATGTGAAGCACTAAAACTCCATGACACGTGTTGAATACTCCATACCTGACATTGAACCATTCCCGAGATATATGAAATACTTATTTATGTCATATCGTACTAATTGAAGAATGAACTGATTATAGAAGGAAGTTTGGAAATCAACACCTAACATTCCCTGATGATGACCAGCCTGGGTAGTCACATCCCCCAGTGCCTGGACGAATCCCAAAGCATGTATATGGAAAGAATGACCCTCGGATCTTGAGGAAACTATAGATTCTTGAATATTTATAATGTGGATTCTATCCAATCCCAGTAGGCAATGGACTTCCATACTCTAAAAAGGTAGCATGATGAAACTTCTGAAACCCACATATCAGATCATCCATCATAGGTGCATGCTATAGTCCACCACACATGGAATGCATTAGATGTATGAAATATTCATGAACACAGACATTAGTTCCCAGATCAGGTATAGCAGGTGATGCCTTAAGTGGCACTCCTAGAGGTATGAGTTTTGGGTGAGGGCCCACTATATATACTGCATTGTTTTCACTATACTCCTTGTGTATGATATGTGGATGTCATGGAGGAATTGGTCTATAAATTAGAAGCATAATCATCAAAAAAATATTATGAATAATGATAACATTACTAGCATAAGATGGATGTAATACACTCACACCACGATTTGTACTTCCCCAACTAACAAGTTAGATGGCCATGTAATTGTAATTGATAATGTGTATGTTTCATTTCATATTACATTTAACTACCATGTTAACTCCTTTAAAAATCATATACTTGAAAAGGCCGGATAATGATGTGCAAACAAACTCATTTTAGAATATATGTTTTCCTTATAATTGATATCCATCTATAGGGAATTAATTCCCATACACATTATTACTGGAAATGACACCCATCTATTTATAACATAATTCCTCTACGTAGTAAATTACTCATTCCAAACCATTAGGGACCATATACCTCATTAATTGGGGCATTAAATCACTTAATTAAAACCATGAGTAATAAAGGAATAAGATAACTATCACATAATCACTCATCAATCACATTCTTATCATGTGATGCAAAATATTTAAGTTCACATATATGGCATGGAAATATGCATGACATTAGAATTATAGGTTCTTATAAAGATTAATGTTACAATGATCCTTTCCCTCTTATCATCAGACCAAGGATGAATGAAAATCCTAAAACATTGTTATAATTAAAAACACCATACAACATGTGTGTCAACCAATAGAAAAAATAATGTCAATTGTAATAGTTAAAATAGAATAAATATTATAATTTAGTCAACTCATCTTTTACCCTTAACATGGTTTTTCCACACCCAGGCACGACTTATGAAAAAGTTTATAGTATTCCTAATGACCCATATATTTCATTTTAATAATAAAGAGAAAATGGAAAATCTTTTGATACCACGTTGTGATGTCCCTGATCTGGATTGCACTTAATAGGTTCCCCGAGCCCAATGGGCCACATGGACTCAAGCACATCTCCCCAAATACGATAGGCTGCTGACTAGTTGTCACAGCCTAATGTGAGTCTATAGGGATACTATGAACTCATTATCAAAGTGTAGTACAATAAATAAATTTGAACATATGTAAATATTGGAAGCAATACATGTAAAAATATGGCATAGCGTAATGTAGAGATAACAGGAATAATAACTGAGATATAATGAATAACATACAATCATACAAAAACTAATGACGATATGTTCTATCACTAGAATACTGGAGAACAAGAATATAAGACAACATGAATAATATGATTTAAAAAATTATGAATTATATCAAAATACTATCCCAAAACTTCTCGAGATTTAGCTCTATCATCTGCTATCAAGATCCATTCTAAAAATGAATCAATAATGTGTTCTCTATTGTATGTTCTCCATTGTCAACACCTTCATTCATTTAAACTACACCATGTAATAAATGGGCCCCGGAGAGGGCAGGATTTAAATCTCTGTGGGCTACCACCAATGGTGACTATATCATCTGTCTTGTGTAATGGAAATATAACAGTGTACAAGGATGAATATAAAATGTAATGTAGTGCAATGTAACTAAATACTAAAGTACCTTATTCATCCCATAGATGGATTCTAAAAAATAACCAGTCCACTAATTGATTATTACCAGATTATATATAAGTCAAATGATAACAATAGAGAAGGTTCCATATTATGAAAATGCCACATGTAATGACATTTAATAATGAAGTTATAAGGTAATAACCAAGGAAATATGGACCTTAAGGGTCTCCAAATCAGAAATAGCTATATCCTTGATAAGGGTAAAAGTGTAATCCAAGAAAAATATTCCAAGGCATTCAATAATAAGATGCCTACAAAATCCAAGGTGGTAATTGAAGGAAAAATAGGGATAAAAATGGATTGAGGCATATGAGATGAAACTAGGGAACCTACTTTTCAAAGCTACATCCAAGGAGTGTATCCAATCTATCCTTTAATACTCTGTGATGGATCATATGATACCCTACCGAGCATCCAAGAATAGACAAGGATTGAGTTCAAGGTCCATTTCATCCTATATAAGATATATCCTTGAATCAGAATTCATTTACTATATCCTCATTGAATTCCTTGATAATAATCCATGGAGAGATCGAGTCTAACCATTCCGGTTTAATTATACAGGCACACACTATTTCATTTTGTTCAATACTTTCCTTTCATTGGGGTGATAATTTCACATAACATGAAACCTTTATTAATTCCATTTTATGTATATTCAATAATTAATGATCATTCCTCTGCCTTCTATAAATGTGGTAAGGGTTGTTATGGTAATTCAACATATTAATAATTCATATGTAATCCGGTCAAGTCCTATACATAATATACTAGCCAATTTCCCTTTCACATTTAATTATAAATTTGAAGAACAGATCTTAGGTAGGTCAAGGGGTGAGCATAATTGGTACATTACATTATGAAATTAAAAATATTAATCAATCCATTTAATATATAAAATCATACCATTATAATGGTCAATCCATGTCACACCCGAAAGGTTTCTCAATTGGGTCAAATATTAAAAACCAAATTATGGCATAGCATTCTACATGGGATGGATGGTTTTATGGGCATAACAACCAAAAATTGATCACATATATGGAAATTTCAAAACCACATGGTTCTAATGATTATTAGGATGGAATATAAATTCAATAAATAGAACCTGATGAAATCAGTGGGCCCCACACAAAAAATAAAAAATCAATGAACTTGAGGGATGATTTATTGACCACCCACCATAGTCATGTATGACTCTCCTCATCTGGTTTCGGACCTTGATTTAGTTCGGATCAGAGTATATATAAAAAAGTGAAATAATTTATCATACAACGATAACTAGGTCGAGAGAAAAAGAGAAGAACAATGTCCTAAACGGGCACGGGTACTTAACATTGTGAACTCAATGTGACGAACATAAGCTCGATCAGATCATGAATGGAGAAGATATTTAGATTCCTAAATTTTTTTCTTAAAAAATCTCAGAAATGTTATCTATGGAGTTAAATCCCACTAGAAATCATATTAAGTAATAGAAGTCAAATTAATTAGATCTTTATGGAAAAAATTGACATTTTACCCAGAAATTAGCATGTGCACGTTTTGTATGCAGAGTATGAAGAACCATTTTCAAAGCATGCACTGGTACATGGGAAGAATAGGAACCTTAATGGTTATTTATCATAGCTATTCACCACCCGTGCGATGTGGTTTGTCCCGAAAATAGACCATCCACATAGTTAGGGAAACCATGCATCAATTGTGCGCCAACCTATGAGATATGGGTAGTTTTCTTAAAAAGACGATTTTCGATATCTAAAAAAAACCCAAACACCACTAAGACCTTTTATAACTCATTAGGGATCCATGTTAGTCCCAAAATAATGATTTTGAATGAAATTTAAATGATCCATGCCTGAGTAAAAAAATAGGTTCTTATAATCGACTTCTTGGAAACCACTACTATACTGAGCTCTTAATGAATAAAATGTTTCTGGAATCATTTTATCAATAAAAATATTATACTCACCATGTGATAGAGTATGAGGGAATAAGTTATGAAACTAGATATCTTGAATATATTTCTTGGAATACATTTAATAAAAAAATAATCAAATAATTAATAAAGTAATATATATTAAATTTTATAATATAAACTAATTATGTTACCATAAAAGCATCATCGTGCCGACTGGTGAAAATTTTATTCCAAATATCGGAATCTAAAAACTCATACATGAGACATGGTTTTCAATATGTAATATACTAAAGAAAATTTATTTATCTATTTTTAAAAAATATCTCCATTAAACATGCATCCAAATATTAGAATCATTTCACAACTTCTTTATGTTAAACAAAAATTAATGTCATCTGTAATAAAATAAATTAAATATTTGTCATTTAAAATATATAACATTACTGAAATGAAATAGTAATAATTAATTGACATATTTCACTAATATCTACTCCCACAACTAGTCATTGTCCATCTTTATATGGACTTCCAATCCGGGTATAAAATAATAAACATTAAATGACTATACATTAACATATAAATAGTAAACTAAATTTTATAAGGTCCAATTGGGTAATTATTTTCATCCATAATAATATTTATTTTCTGGACATCATGGTAAAATGGAAATTTTGGTAAATGTGTAATCGCACATTTCCAACCCTAGAAATTGATTGCATCGTAGAAGGAGAAGACACTTCTATATGATGAGCATCTATAGTTATCCAATTATTTTTTTGACAATTACATGTTTTATTTTTGGAAATAAATATATTTATAAAGATTTATTAAGAAAAAAACATATACCACATTAAATGTTCCTCTTCATAGATGTCTATCATTTAATTATTCAAATGTAATAATATTTTCTGAACATTCATATTATTAGAAAAGTGAACATATACAAATAATGACAACACACATATATAATTTAGTAATTATTGTCACACATATGAATATTAGTGAAATAAAAACAATGATGTCACGATTCTTAAACAAAAAATACGTGAGCTAAAATATTATATATAAACAGTAATTCTAAAATGATATAAAATTTTATAAAATTAAATATAACATTTTGAAAAAATTGTTTTATGTGTAAACATAAACAAAACATATTAATGTACATCACGATTTTAATTTGAAAATTAATATTTAGCAATTAATTTTGAATCATAAAATTAACACAAAATCATATAATTAATCAAATATATAAAACTATAAACCCAGTAATTAATTTAAATGATTTTTAACCAATGTAATTTTCTTAAAATAAATAAAATATTTATATTTATATAAATAATTAGTAGAGTAATTGGGTGCTTCCCAATATCCCATCAGCATGATCATTTCTTACAACATAGACCATGTATTCATTATAGTCATTATTATCATACAAAAATATCATAATCGATGAAAAATCCTCATATAAATCCATAAGATCACCATCATCATCATCATCCAAATGAATTATATTCACATGAAAAATGATAGACCACTAATCATTAAATGGATCAATGACATAAAATATTTTATTTTCATGTCTTCAATGATAAATGGTCCCCTTTGCTACTAATTTTTTTCAAATAAACAATTGTTAACCCATAATTTACATATTGGACACAACTATTACTAACATTCCCATTATAACTGAAAAACTATGACTCAAAATTTAGTAAAATAAATTCTTCATACATCCTCTATAACTCCAATATACGATGTTGATTCAGAAATTGGTTTTTTTCTTTATCACTTTGGAAAATGAACAACTTTAGGATTGACCATTACCCCAACTATTAGATTGGTACTCTTATCAATCTAATGTTTTTCGTAACATGTCCATCCATTAAATATTTAATGAGAACACATGATTTCATTAAGAGAAAGTCCCCATGCCAACCATTTCAAACTTTTTTATTTAGATATATATGTGATGAAATTCTCTTTAAACAATGAAAAAAATAATTTTTTTCTCAATAATCAACCCCTATTAATTTAAATTTGGATATCATACCTTTAATTTAGCAATATGTGATAATATATATAGTGGAATCTCATCTGTTCTTTTTAAACTGTATAAATGTTCTTGTTTGACATCACCATGTGAAATTAAGTTAACATTTATTCCTCCAATACCTATACCTTCATTATCAACTATCTAATATCGAGATATATGGATACCATCATCCTACAATTCAAATTAATAATCATTATAAAATTCAATCACCTCTTTCAATACCTATTTTTGAACAATAGAGGCATTCAGTTGATGAGTGTTTTTTAACACATCCCTTCAAACATTCTATTTATCTTTCAAAATTACGAATCCAACATAAATGAATTGGACTATATATTTTTATCTCACTATCCCAATGAATAACCAGTTGGACAACTATATCAAAAAATGTTAGTGGTAAATACATTTTTAGTTGAAAAAAATTTGAGAATCTTCATTCTACAACACATCTATAAAATCATGATTAATTAACTTCTTATAAATGGATTTGAAAAAAATTAAAAAACTAGGTGACACTATTTTGGAAAGTTCGAAGTAATATACCTCACAGTGATACAATTATATGTGTTGAATCAATACAAAACATACATGAAATTTCATGGAAATTAATTTACAATTTTATCATGATATCAAAAAATTCACAATTGAATAATTTCCTAATGGTACATTAATACCATGACGACACTAACGAAAAATCACCTTCTCACCCTCTCTTAACATGTGACATTACATGGGTAAATACATATTATTTCCTTTAATAGTAGAAGAAATCTCCATATGTATACTAATTGATATCAGGTATAATCTATAATTCATTACATCATTTTTTTCATTCCTTTTATTTCAAAATTATGTTCCAATCAAACTATCACATATATTTCTGTCAACGTGCATAATATCAATTCTATGTTTCGTCTCTAAAAATATCTTATAAGGAACTTCAAAAAATAAATACTCCTTCCATATATTTTATTGATGACCAAAACAAATTTTCCATCGAAATGTGAAATAAATATTGTTCTATTATTTATAATATTATTTAATGAGAAATGGTTGTGGGGGAAGATTATATTCTTGCTAACTAATAAGTGATTTTTTTCAATTTACACTATGGATGATCAATTCTAAATAATCCTCAATTTTACATATAAAATGTCTTTTATAAATAATGAATTTCATACTATAGAGTCTATTCTATAAAAATTAGACATGATTAATGCACCTTAACTGTTGAAATAGTGGGTTTCATGGACCCAATGATTCAATGATTTTTAGTACCATATAGTGTATACAAATAGGTATACATGATGTCATCTTACTATTATAGATTAGCCTTTTCTGCATCCACTATTGAAATGGTAATTTCCAAATATTAGTTGATGTATCAAAAGGTTATAGTAGATCCCAGGAAATAATGTGAACCTTTAGTTACAATCACATTAATTTTAAATATATGTTCTATGGTCTACATACATTTTAATGATCAGACACAGTAAATGATTGTATATCAGGTGATGGGGGATAATAAGTATCGATACTTTTTATCATGATGTTCTCACTTGGTAATCTCTATTAGTGAGATCATGAGAACTTACCCACCAATAAGAACACCACATGTTTCGAGTTTCATTGGATGTTCCTATGTATGATCATGTTTAATGGTCTTAGGACTTGTTATTATTACTGATGTATATCATTTTATTGCATACATTGATTAAAGAAAAAACCATGACAATGATGTCTTTGCGAGGTAGTTTGTGATGGGTATGTCATTAGTGGCATGGCATTGGTTGAATGGTCATGAAAATATTTATTGCTTACATGTTATGGAAGTAATATATCTCAGGACATGTTGATTTGGATGGTAGTACCATTATAAGACCATGGTCATGGCAGTCGAGTGTAAATCCATCCAGTTAAACAAACAAAAAATAAAACCAGAAAAGGGTGATGACACGTGAGTGCGTCCTGCATTATGAGATATTACAAACAGAGAGATTATATTACACAGTGTGTGTTCATAGGTTGGTTGTCGCTATTTTGACAATCCTTATGACTTCAGGGGGAATGATGGGTTTCTAGATCCCACTCTTGGTTTGTGAATACTATTTACTACTGTAGAGATAAGGTCCAGATGGTCACACACAATTGCACATTCAAGAATCTTCCATATTCAGTTGAATAGGATTTTTGGACATAGTGGGCCCCAACACTGGGTTCTGAGATTTTTCCAGTGAAAAATGATCACCAATCCGATAAATAATTTCTTATAAGTCAAGATTAGAATAATGAGAATTTAATTTATTTATTAAATGTATTTACGAATTTTAAGGAAATACATTAAAAATATTAATTGAAATTTTTTAAATATATTCAAGGATCAATTAATATTTATTGGAGCGAAGTGTCAAGATTAATGAGTAAATTAATATCGCATAATATATTAAAATATATTAGAAGTGAGTGATATTTATATTTATGACTCATCTACGTAGTCATAAAATGTCGTTGATAGTGCATTATGTATTCGGGCCTGGCAAGGCTATACTGGGTATTTTAAATAAGCACCATAAATAGATGTGGTGGGGATTTTTCCAAGTACAATTCAAGGGGCTTCTCTATCCTCTCCACTCTCCCATGATCTAGAGAGAGATTATTTAGATCTATAAAGATCAGATGAAGCTCTCTCTCGGGCATCACTAGCAAAGCGATGTAGTGATTGTTGGAGCATCGAAGGTGTCGTTGGTATTCTGTGCTAGCACCCAAATTAAGATGAACAGTGCTCCTACAGATTCCTTAAAGCAAGTGTGGACAATCTAGAGGAATTCAACTTTTAATTTTTCGAGCAGTGATCGCTAATGACGAGCAGACCTCATGTGCAGATTCATAATTTAACTTGTTATTTTACAGTTTAATTTTGTTCCCAAAAGCCTTCACGAATGGTCCTCGGCTAAGAAATGGCTACTTTTCACGGACGTCGACATGTTGTCATCAATCCTCGTCGAAATTTTTTTATAAACCCACCTGTTTGGGGTATCCGCTGCACTCCAAGTTCCTACAAGATATATTAGAGGGACATGTGATGATTTTAGGTCAAATGAAATATTTATATTTGCATGAAAATATAAAAGGGTGTTGATATGGTCCTAACTCCGTAGACGGAATCAGAATCTGACATCAGATGTCCAGTTTGCAGCCATCCGATGTTTTGAATTTAGATTCGGGATTCATTTCCAATGGTTTTTCATATTTTGACTAGAAGTACCATGACCAAAATACTCACCAGAATATCAATTTTTATTTGATATTAATTTCTAAAAATTAATTGAAATATTTTTATAATAATATTAATTACAAAATAATATTATTAGTTTTTAAAGCCAAAGAATATGGATTTGAGAAAAAAGGGGAGGGGAAAGACATGTAAAGAATGTCTTCATTGACCAAATAAATTGACAAGATTTCGAACAAATTCAAAAAATGAATTGAGGCCAGCGATGTATGTCTTATGAATAATACTAATAATAATAATTGGGGGTGGGGGGCGACCTGCATTTGAAGGTTGAGAAAAAAGTAATCTCCTTCAATTGGTGGCCCTGCAGGGTCGTCTCTTCCACACAATGTTGCACCGCAGCGCACCAACTAGTTGGGCTAAACCAGACACCGGCTACTCCTCCCCATGGAGACCAGGCGAACAAGGCCGATAACCCACTGGCCTCCCTCCCCACAGTGGATCCCTACTGCATCAGGCATACCAGGCCCAACCAACCCAATAGATGGTGTGAGGAAACCTTATCACCTCCCTATTTTCTCATAGCAGAAGCGCACGACCGGTAGCCTCCACCTCAGCCCGCCTCTCCCTATCGCATTGTAGCACACTAGAAGACCAGCCCCCAGTTCAGCTCTGTCTCAGGCACAACGCCTCCCACAGGCGCGGGCTCTCCCTCTAGCCCTCCAACTCTCCCTCTCAAACTAGGCACAAATCCCACGACCGAAGACTCCCATGCTCGGCCTTTCGGATGAGTCCGCCTCCTCCCTCCCCATGTCAGACGGTGCACTGCACCCCGGAGCCGATGCGCTGCAGCGGTAGAGTGTCGTTGCCGAATAAGAAGGCCAGACCATGCCACCCCACAATGGAACCACCTGGAGACCCACCGCAATGGTATCCCCACAGAAGGTCGGCAACATCTCATCGACAGCCCACATTGAGACCTCGGGCCGCACACCTCGTTTCTTATATGCTGGATGTTGGCCTCACTAGATCAGTCGATCCCTATCGGTGCCCTACTTCCCAGCTAACCATGTTTTCTGATCGGCGTAGCCTACAAAATTAATCCTCGGCCGATGCCTGGTCCTTCTTCTAGATATGTCACCACAATTTGATCTATGATCCACCGAAAATGGCTCGAACAGGTCTCTTTAGCCAGGAACAGGCTTGTCGGGGATGTGTCTTGCCCTGAATGTCTTGCATGGTGTCGGGATAACTCCAAATGTGCCTGTGTGGGTTTGTTCGATTAAAATTAGAGTGAAATTTTTTATTCAATAAATAATTCCCTCAGAATTTATATTTAATCCATGTTTAATTTTTTTATTCTGAATTTATTTAATATACGCGAGTTTCATATGTATATTACTAATCATGAGATATAGACCAATCAATGTATGCTGGGTAAATCTATTTATTTATTTATTTATTTATTTATTTATTGCATTTCAGTTTGTAAAAAATATTTTAATTAAATAACAGACGATCTGCTTGTCGTCTCAACTATGGTTATTTGTATAAGGGTCTACACACCCATTCTTAGAGATGTATATTTATACCCTAATACCTATCACCAGCGTGCGAGTACAATTGTAGAATGACAAGATGACCGATGATGTACTTCTTGCCAAATGACAGTGACGCACCACACGGGAGTTGGATGAATTGGATGAGCAGCCATTGCTATTCAAGTTACTGTCCATGTGAATAATGGTACATACCGCTATGGTTTTGGTTGGTCCGTTATTCACTCAACAGTTAAACCAATGGTATCTGCACATGATCAGGTTTCTAATTTTATATCTTTATGGTTTATTAGTTTGTGAATGTGTAGTTAGAACATGATCACATAGAATAATAATAAACAAGCATGCATGATAAAATGATCATGTGACATGATATATTTTTTCTATTTCATGCATGGTCAGTTGCGAGTGCAATCACATTGTACGTTCTTATAAAAATAGAAAATTATTTCTTTTGTCACATTAAAAATAATAAAACCTTCAAAGATATATTAAGTCGTAACTGCCTTCCCTCATTCATCTTTGGAAAAAACTGGTCGTTTGAGATGTCAGTCATGCCATAGTTGACGGTGCCTCTTAATAATGGGGAGTCCTTATAAGAATGATGGGTTGACATAACTAAAATTGTAGTAAATAAATAACCATAGCTAGCTTGTTGTAATTTTACAGGAAAATGATGAGTAAATCATGTTCTAATTTTGGAAGATGTGACATCACTCAACAAATCATGGAACCACATGTTAAAGTGGCCATCCAACCAAAATCCCACTGAGAACCCTCTGTGTTATGGCATAGCAATAGCTGGTAGACTATGAGGGGTGGTTCTTGGATCCTTGCCACTTGAATACTCAACTAATAGAGTATTACAATTCTAGAATAGAGGGTTCCTAGAATCCGATAAAATAGTGGGAGACATTATTTGATTTAATTAATTAATAAAAATGTATAAATTGGTAATCCAGATAAATGGCACTCATCTGCTAAAATTCATTTTTGTAGAAAAATGACAAGTTATACAACAAGAATAAACTGTGATAAATATTGGACTATGTAAATTTCAAACTGACATGAGTGTCCATTAATAGTACAGGTTTGTATGCATAACCCTATGATATAGGAAACTAAAGGTGCTAGAGTCCCCAACACCTGTTAAACTACCTCAATAAGCGAGGGTGAAAACTGCTTACATGAGGCTAATGTACCAAGAATAAGATATTTATATCATTATTCTTTCATCAAAGTATGGTGTTACATGTGGTCTCTATACTAGGAGATGGGTGATATGAACATGAAGTCTCATCTCCAGGATGTTTGCAAGGAGAAAGCGAATCAATGATATGAATAAGGCGATGGATACGCCGACGTGTGTAAATTTAAAGATCGATCATGAACATAAAATGTATCCCTTTCTCATATCACATTAACCACATTACATAAGTCTAGTTTTAAGTAATAAAATGATAAAGTATTGAGTAAATTCTCCATTACCTATATATGTAAGGTTCACCAAGTGGATAAGAATAAAATACGGTTAAGATTTAATTCTTATGGAAAATAAAATGAAAGAAAATGTGGAAAGGTCAAAGGAATTTAATGCTAATGCCACATTCATGACATCCTTCAATTAATGAGGTATTAACAATGGGTATTTTCCATAAATATTATAAAATAAAACAATAGAAGTTTAAAATCAATAAATTGATTTAAAGAAGCTTGTTTCTGCTTCTGCATCAGGCATATTCATCAATGTAATAGATCCCTTTTTACTACTTGTGTATTTAATAAAATAGGATGGTGACATATGTGTTTTCGAATAAAATAACCATGTTAGTATAGAAACCTTACTAGATGTTAGGTGTATTCTCCAAGTGGCTACGAAAGGGTGATTCATAGTTTAGTGGTGAGAAGTACCTGACTTCTTAATTTCCACGGTAAAGATTCATGTTGAACAAGTATTGAGTATAACCACAAACATTATTCTCATGTGTCTTTGGACGCATGGATTCATTCTACCAGTTTCTGGAATGAATTTTGTTTTTTATAAACATAATCTCTAGTTAAGTAAAACATGAATCATAAGCAATTAGTGAAGACTATAGATGTAATTCTTATACCTAGGTGTGACAAGATAATTCATTTTCATGTAATAATAAACTTAGACGTCATGAATATACCATGAATGGTATTTAGGCTCGGCACAGATCAATAATTTTGGAATTATAGACGTCTTTAGTTTGAAAAAAGGAGCCTTTAGAAATAAAGGTATGACACAAAGCTTTTGGAAATAGTTCAACAAGAAATCATGAACTATTTTAAGTATAATATAGAGGTATATATACTTCCTGAGATTAATTTAAGTGATTATTGAATAATAAAGTGAAGTATATTCATGGTCTAGAGATATAAGTTACTTTGGGTTGGTATACCGAATAATATCTCAACCAAGCATTCATCAATCATGTTAATGTATCATGGAGTAATTCCAAAATTCACATTACCTTATCGACATGACGACATTGATATTAATGAAGAGGATTGATGATGAAGCCTTACATATCATTTTTGATCAAAAAAATGTTTCCTGGAGTAATTCCTAATTGCACATTTTATACATCAATGTATTTATGTATGTAATTTCAATCTTGGAACTAGCATAAACATCGATTATATTTTATGAAATGCTTTGCAAATAATAGTGATATCCAACAACCATATTCCAACTGTAATGAAAAATGGATATCATAAAACATATAGTATGATGTAAATCCATTATGTCATAAGGACATTTTTTATGAAAATAGTTTGTTCGGATACAAACAAACATGCTTCAAGAAAAACACATCTGGCATCTAAGGTACTTATCCTATCAATTTCATTGGATATTACATAAATCTCTATGATAGAAAATTTATATTTAAGTGATAGACTACATATCTATATATAGATTCACACTTCTATTAAAGATAGTTGGAGCTATATTGAATTGTATTTAGTCAATGCTAAAGATGCACAAATAGTTGGCATAGTAACTTGTTCCCAAAGTGAATGTAAAAAAAAAATATGTTCTAAAGACACATACTATGCAGGAAGGGTAAAACCATGGTTATGGTTTTATTATTCATTGTGGTTGGTGATATATTATTCAATGTGAATAATATTTCATACCAGTAAGTAGGTTATTGAAATTAGCTAAAATTGAAAGTCCAACTAAAATTCAATTAATGTATTCGATGTATCAATGTGAAAAAAGGATTATTATTTGAAATACTATAGTGTATATTCAAGTGAGTTGATACATGGATGGTACATGTATTGTACCAATAATTCTTGATTGGTTTAGACAAGTCATTATGCCTAAATCCATTATAATTTTACTTATCATTACTAGTATCTATGATCAAATTATTTTTCTTTTGATGTCATGACCACCAATCATGGAGAACGTCGATACAATGCAACTAGAAAGGGATGGTCACATCACAGAATGCTAATAAAGGTTTCATTTTATTGAAATACAGTTTAGGATTAATGTAAGAAACATGATAATAATATACGAATTTGAAAAAAATATATAAATGTGTTTTCTTGAGGTTAATGGGAGAACCAAAGTTTTCCCTGTGGAGTATGTTTGAAAACATATGGAAAATAGACATTGGACATACAGTTAGTTAAGACAAAATTGAAATTTGTTTTGCAGTGATTGACTTAAAGTAGAATCATATGTTCAAGGGAATGGGATCTACTGATGTAAATCTATAGTTTGGTTGGTCCCAGCCAATCATCCATATAGTGACAATGCATTGAAAAATACAAGTTGGAACAAGTGGCATAATTTCTCTATGTTGACATGTATGAGACATGGGAAAAAAATGCATTGAGTTGAAATCCATACAATGAAGAAATGAATCAATCACCAATGACGTGATATGTACAAGAACTGATATTTCCAAGGTATATTTTATAGTAGGAAAATATCAGTTATATGCATGAGTGCCTCCTAGAATGCGGTCAGAACAATCTAATTGTTATTCAAAAAGTACAAAAGATATGTACCTGGTATGTGGATATAAATGTATACTTGTTTTGGAGGATAAAAACAAGTCTTTTATAGATCAATGTGATCTACAACTATAGTTAGGCTTAAGGTGATAAGAGATTCATGCTCATATCAGCCAGTGGTATCCATACATACAAACACCTACTATGTTGAAGCTTTTAAGACAACTAAGAAGAAGTTATTAAAGGCAATGATTTGTTCCAGTTCATGGAATCACACCCAGTAAAAAAAGTGTTATCATAATATTCTTATTAGCCATGATGTCATGTTATGACAATGGAGAATTGATATATACTTCAGATATCATATATTGAAAATTTTTAATCAAGGAGATATGGTCACATTAACAAAATAGCCATGTGGTTCAACCGTGGGGGACCCTATAGCTAAATCTGTTACTTAGCAGAAACATGCTCTATATCATGCGAGTAGCTAATATGTTTAGTTAGCATGTTGTCTCTTGTTCAAGTGGGAGTGTTGAAATAGTGGGTTCCCAAGACCCAACTATTCAGTGTTTTTGATTACCACATTGTTTATATTGTTAGCTAAACATGATGTCATCTTACAAGTACAATATAAAATTTTCTGTATGCACTATTGAAATAGTAATTTCCAAATATTATTTGATGTATCAAAAGGTTATAGAAGTTCCCATGCTATAACTAGAACCTCTTGATACTATGACATTAATCTTAAATTTTTGTTCTATGGTCTAGATGCATTTTACAGATTGGACACAGTAGATGATTGACTATCAGGTGTTGGGGGCTCATAAGCATTGAGATTTCTTTTCATGAAGTTTGCACATAGTGATCTCTATTAGTGAGATCACTATAACAGACCCACCAATAAGAACAGTAAATGTTTCCGGTGTGATTGGATTTTTCTATCTATGATCATGTGTAATGGTATCCTAACATGAGATCATTACCAATGTATGTAATTTTGTTTCATATTTTGATGAAATACAAAAACCATAGCAATGAATTAATGGAGAGGTAGTTTGTGTTGGGCGCATCATTGGTGGCATGACATTGGTTGAATGGTCAAGAAAAGATTTTCTGATTCTAGGATATGTATGTAATATATCTCAGGACATGTTGATTTGGAAAATTCTATATTTATAAGAAAATTCCCATGGCAGTTGAGGGTAAATCTATCCAGTAAAATCAACCATCAATTAACCAAGAAAAGGGCGATGAAACGTGACTGCGTCCTACATTATGAGATATTATAGACAATGAGATTATATTACACAATGTGTGTTCATAGGTTGGTTGTAACTTCTGTGACAATCCTTATCTATTCAGGGGCCATGATGGGTTTCTAGATCCCGCTCTTGTTCTGTGAATACTATTCACTACTGTCGAGATAAGGGCCGGGAGGGTCACACAAAATAGTGCATTCAAGAATCTGCCCTTTTCATATGAATATGATTTGTGGACATATTGGGCCCCACATCTATTGTCTGAGATTTTTCAAAAGAAAAATGATCACCAATGCAATAAATAAATTAATATTATTAATGTTTAGAATAATGACTGTGGAATTTATTTATTAGATGTATTTATGAGTTTTAAGTAAATAGATGAAAAATATTAATTGACAAATATTAAATATATTAAAGGTTCAATTAATATTTATGGGAGAAAATAGTCGATATTTATGATTCAATTATTATCACATAATATATTTTAATATATCACAACTGAGTGATAATAATATTTATGAATTCATAAGTAGTCATAAAATGTCATTGATAGTGCGTTAACTATTTGGGTCCGACAGGGCTATACCTAGTATTTTTATTAAGTACTATAAATTGAAGAGGAGGGGATATTTCCATGTACTATTCATTGGGTTTCACCTTCCCCTCCTCTCTCCCATGATCTAGAGAAAGATTCTCTAGATCCAAGGAGCTCAGATGGAGCTCTCTATCGAACATCTCTAGAGAAGTGATGTAGTGATTGATGAATCATTGAGGGCATCATCAGTATGCCTTGCTAGTACCCAGAATAAGATGAAGGGCACTCCCGCAGATTCCTTGAAACATGTTTGGATGATCTAGAGGAATTCGACATTAGATTTTTCATGTTCCGATCACCAATGACAAGAAGACCTCGTGTACGGCTTCAGAATTAAAGCAAGTATTTTATGGTATATTTTTGTTCTTAAAATCCTTCACGCATGGTCCTTATATAAGACATGGTTGTTTTTCACCAACATTAATAAGTTTATATTGATCTTCGGTGGTAATTTATTAAAAACCCACATGTTTGGGGCTTTTGCTGCACACCCAGTTCCTACATTAACACTATATCTAGATATGATTGCATTGAAAGAAAATTTGTTTAATGTGAACATTTTCATAACTTGAAAATGGAAATACTCTTTCATGTATGAATCAAACGATGTAACACATGTACCAAATTGTAGTTTAATATCATCAATAAGTGGTGAAATATACAGTTTAATATCATTTACTATATTTTTTGGTCCATAAATTATCAAGGTCATCATAAAATATTTTTTATTCATACATATATGTTGAGTGAAGTTGTAAACTACAAAAAAACATGCCATGAATAATGTTGGATACTAAGGTATCGATTTGGATTCATTCTATATGTACACAATGCCATTATGATATTTTGACAACACTTCCATATCAATGAAATTGATTATAAATTTTTTTCCACTGTGTTGAATCATTAGGGTGACGTATGTTACCATCATATATTCACACATTAGTATGCCATGTTAACATTTTCAAATCATTTGAATTATCAAATAGAAACTTCAAATGGGGAAATTTTGGATGGTCCGAGATTTCATTAGAGGGATATTTGATTTCGATACATGAAAATGAATAAGAGTTTAATTATTGTAATTATTGGAAAGAATTATTTAAAGGTACCAAATTGATTTAGTAGATGGTTTAATGATTGTACCTTATAATGAATCAGAGTTTAATTGTTTTTCCATCTTATTTTGTGATTTCCCAAATTTAGGGAATTCAATAAATATTAATTTTCCTTCAATATGTGAAAAAATGGGGAAAGAATGTATCTTTTTATATTGTAATCTCATTGGGAATAATATTTTTTATTCCTCATAATTGTAATATGTAAGCCTATTTCTCTATGGAAGTTTCTCTTTTAAAAGTTCAATGAATTTAGAGAAATATATATCACACCACACATTTCTTTCTTTCAAATTAACTAATCTTAGAACTTCTGATAATACAATATATTACTACAACCTAGGAAAAATTGATTTCATAATCTCTAAAAAACCATTAAACAATTTTTTTTCTTTTCAATACATACATCATGAATTAGTTCTCCAATACAATCATATATATCATTTTGAATATTTACATCAACATTAGATGTTAAATTTTATATTATCTCACCAAGAAAAATACAACCTGTAAAATTCTGTTTAAAACCATAGAAATTTAGGCGCTATTTGTTTTCTCTAGAAAATAAATTTTCCATATTCATTAACTTTATGCAATGAATGAAAATAAAATCTATGGTTTAAGATTTTTGTTTAGAAAATTATGATAAATCGTCATATCCTTTTTCATATTCATTTGTGGATCTTCATAACATTACCCAATTATGACACCTAAAATACTTAAGATCATCACATAAATGGTGAATATATTAAAACATATAAAGATTTAAAATATATATATATAAATGAATAAACCTAAAAAACTAAAACTTATTATAAAAATTATTGGTGATCACATTGGAAATATCAATGATTATTCTAAATAATATAAAAAATAAATTAATATTGTTATTTATTTTATATAAATAATTAGTTATAATCTATGAATTATGAACATTGTAATGAAATAAAACTATTTTTCCAAATTTAGATAGATTTATTTAAATGAAAATCAGAAAACACTACTTAAATTATAAATTGATCCTTCAACATAGACATCAATATTTCGTATTGGTTAACATATAATATATATAATTAAATATAAAATCCTTATGTATATATTCATAACTTTTTTGGGAACTCTATAAATTATTTTGACATTTTTTTTTATTTTTTCATAAGAATAATTTCAAAGCATAGAGTTCTGAAATTATTCTTTTCAGGTACATTTCAATAATTAGTATTTATAAAAATGATATTTTTTATCCTTATTGAAATTTCAAAATCCATATACCCTCATATTTACTTGAAATATTTTGATTATTGTTCTCTAATAATTATTTTATTGATTTTTTATCAATGTCAACAAAATATGGGGACTCTTTTGAGAACTATAAAGTGATTGAATGTGTAGGTACCCAGTTCATTGGTTTTTAATGATTATGGGTTGTTACTATTCATTACAGTGAATAGTTATTAAAAAACTTGAATTCATTTTTTTGTAACCATCAATGTTTACCCAATATATTTTCAATATATTAATCATATTCAAACTCTCACGAATAAAGATAGAATTTTATATATGTTTTGTGATGAAAATATTTGAATTCTAGTAATAATTGAAAATATGGATCAAATACTATGTTTTTTCCTTTTGAATTCAATGGTTTCTTAAAAATATCATCTTTAAAATATAGGCGGCATCACTGTCTTAATATTGAGGTCATGTTATTATAAATTTCTATGAAAATTGAGATATTAATTTTCCAATGACATAAATGTTTTATCCAATTTAGGAAAATATAAATGTTTTGGAGTTAATCAACGGTAGTGGAATCGTAGGAGGGTTTTATTTTCTAATCCTTTATCACATATTGAAACCATCATAATATATGATATCAACTTTTTATAATGTGATATCCATGGTCAGGTGATACTCTCCTTGGCTTGTAGTTTCATATCTATAACTTGTCAATTAATTTTTAATTGAGGGCACATGTAATAAAGTCATAAAACTTTATTGTATATTAAAAATGAGTGTTGTTATAATTATCATCAAACAATTATTTTAATTGAAATAACAGAAAAAAATGTGATATATTAAGTGATAAATATTTTCTAATTTTTAATAATTATATTGAATATGTATACTTATTTTTTATGGATCATTTTTATGATGATCTGAAAATATATAAGTTGGTTATAATTAAAAATGAAAAATAACATAGCTAATAATTTTTACTAATATATATTTATATCATGTCTGGCATAAAATTTCATAATTCCATCAAAAAAATATAAAAAAAATTATAACTAACAATAAAATTCACACAAACAAATGAATGGATAAATCAAATTTTAAACTAAAATATATAATTTATCTTTGTATTTTATTCTATAAAATAAGATATTTTGAGTGGGGTAATTATATGTTGATCCTAAATATATATTTACTTCATTTAATTCATTTACAAGGTGGGCCTTGAAATGTTGAAAAAAATGGTTATGAAAAATGAATATCAAAATGAAAAAAACATATATCCGTGATGGCTATTGACAGGAATAGGCTTTCCAAGGAATATTTTTTTGGGGGTCATAAAAAAACGAAAAATTTTATATTTATGGTTAATGATCTTGAAAATGTGATTAAATTGACAATAATTGACTATAATATGAGTCAAAGATCACTGGGTGGTTGATGAAGGATTCATCAGTTGATAGAAAAATAAGGACTTGAAAAAATGAAATGAATAGTCATCAAAGATATTTGGAAGTTCATGGGAGTCATTATATGTCACGAGAAAAATTGGGAATCAAAAACAACCTATAAATAACATATGAAGATGGATGAAGGGGCTCCAGATATCATATGTTGAGAGAAAAGTGGAGAAGGAAAACACAAAAATAATGTCTTAGGTTTCTTCCTAAGATTAATTTTTTAAAAGGGTTTCAGCGTCATTTTTAGTAAAAATAAATGGTAAATGTTTTTTTTAATTTATAGTATAGGTTTTAATAAAAAAACAATACCAATTTTATTAATGATTTCGGTATCATTTTCAGTAAAATCTAATGAATATTTTTTTAGTTTCCATATTTGGTTATAAGAAATATCGAATCCAAAATGACTTTACTAACATCTATAGTGTCAATTTTTTAAAAAATTGAAAATAAAATGTATCATAATACCTTATTATAATGGGTCTATGGGAAACAAATTTCTTAAATATCACATTGAATGTAATATTTCTACTAGTTGTTTCATCATTTTCTTGGGAAAAGAAACACATCAAAATATTGATCTCAGATTCACAATATAGAAAAACATATTTGATTTAAATCAATGTTCACTTGAATGAATAAGATATGAATAATGTTATTTGATCATGATCATATCTTGTGAAGTTCATACCAAACCTATAATAAATAATAAACAAGATTCATTTCATAAGAATAATCATTTGAAAAAACAATTACTATAAGTGTTATAAATCATAATAAATCAATTATGATCCATATTCAAATTTCATTAATTTATGTCACCCAAAAAAATATAGAAAACCATTTTATATGTCAATGTCAACTACCGATATAATCAACATAGTGGATTATGAAACACCTATTTTTCATTGTGGATCTAGAAGCACCATCATCCCATAGTGGATCAAACCCATCGAATTGATTCTCATTGTTATATCATAAGATATGTGATTTACCTTATTAATTGTATGGACATATTAGTTTCATCCATCACATAATGAAAACCATACATATGTGTTCCACAAAAACATCAATCATTCATCATATTAGAACACATAAAATAAATGGTTTTCATAAATATCAAGACATAATAAATATAATCTAGCCATAAAGAGAATATGGACAATATCCTTGAATAATATATCTAGTAATGAATAAGTAATTTCAAATTATTTTATCTTTTAGGAAAATTAAATCTGAAATATCAATAAAAAAATTCATGAAAAAAGTTCCTTATTTAAAATTACTTATTTTTAAAGATACATGAAATTATGAAGGAAAATTAAATCTGAAATATCAATGTTATTTATATACACCACACAAATGATGTAAGTGATAAATAAGTATTATATCTAAAATAAGTAAAAGTGATATAAAAAACACCTACCTCACGTTTCCCATTAGTAGTGTGTACATTAAACTAATATATGAAAGTTTATATAATGTTTTCTATTAATTAAAATCTATAATAATATTTATAATACCTTATATTAATCTTTTATTACATATTAACACCCATTGATTAACAATATTTCATTATTTTCATTGTTTCAGGTGTGTTCTTTCTATGGTTTCATGATCAGCTAATTTGTGTATTATTAGGGATTCCCATTTCAAATATAAATGAAACCTATGAATTTAAATTAAATTGTATTCATGAACATCTGTAATTTTAAACTTCCCATTTATAATTTATAATTTTTACTTGATTCTGATTATTTTGATAAAATGTAATTGATAAATGTTTAGTTTATTTTGACTGTTTTTTGACCATTCATAATTAATATACTTTTCTTAAAACTATGTCTTTATATTAGTTATATAAAATTAAATATATTATAATAAAATTTTTAAAATATAATTTAACCATAATAATAAATTTTTGATCACCCTTGAAGGAATTAATGGGAAAACAAGAAATCATTATACATGGAGATGGTTAACCACCATAATATAGATTATTGATCTGTACATTTATATAATGGGGGATAAGAAAATATGCCTATAGAATATACTCCATTATAAGTGTATATTTAAAGTATAAAAATAATAATAGATTTATTATGCTTTTATGGTTTAAATAGGTTAATATAATGTAGAAAATGATAATAAATTAAGAGATGTTGTATGAGAACTTTTCCTCTTGAATATCATCTACTTAAATGACCCATTAAAGAACATGGAAATTATTTTTGTGATAAAAGAAGAACATATATATGGGAGGAGATGGGAGGGGAGGTTTTGATAATTAATTGAATATCTTATTGTCTTATTAGGATAAATGTTGTGGTTAATTGTTGTATTCATTCTTAACGAGGGATGGTGTTAAATTATTAAATAAAAATTATTTTATTTTTAAGTGCACCCACATTTTGGTCGAATTAATTCCAAAAAAATTTATTCTAATTAATTTTGAAAAGGAGTGTTATATTCATTAAACACATTATATAACCATTTAATTTTTTTTTACTTTTGGATATTTTAATCTTTTACATTTCAACATTAACCAACAACATTATTTTAACAACACTGCTTTAAATTGTTTTTTACCCAAGTAATTTTTTATTCCTAAAAACTAAAATAAAGATATTACATTTTGATTCAAATACTGAATCAACTTTTAAAAATTTAAAACATAAATGTCTAAAAATTACAATTCAAAATAAAATGTTAAAATGAAATGAAAAATAGATCTTCTTGGAAATATATGTTTCTAAACCCAAAACTGTACTCATAAAAAAATATGGTCTAATGGATATTTAAATTAATTAATCTGATTATATAAAACTATAAATTACTTATGTTACATTAATTTCAATTTAATATCCTATCATTAATTTTGAATGTAATGACAATGAGGGTTTTATTGTTTGATTTACTATTCGAGGAAAAATTAATATTTTCAAATAATTAAAATAATCACTCCTAAGATAATTTAAATATGGTGAAAATAATTGATAAAAATTAAATAATATAAATTATATAAAATTTTCAAGCATTTATATATTTTAACAAACAAAATGAATTTACTAAAAAATATGTAAAAATTCACAAATAATTAAATAATACATTAAGAATTATTTGGAAAATTATAAATTAGATAATGCAATTAATATAATTCATTCTCTCTAATTTAATGTCTATGTTATAATGTTAGTGTTAAAAAAAATAATATTTTGGAGTTGGTTTAAACATAGTTTTCAGTGCAACTTAAACTATCAAGAAGATTAAATTATTTTCAAAAGAGACATACCTTAGTAACTTGTTGTGTAAAACTGTATCCACATTAAATTAAATTTCATCGTCAATATTCATCACTGAGATATAAATAGACGAGGATACATGTGCCACACCACATCGTTAGGTTCCCACACAGGTTCCTCAAATTGGTAGTGTCATCAAAAAATATTAACCAGGTGAGTTGTGTTGTTTAGAAGAACAGTATATCCATAATATAGAAAATATACTATTTTTATTCATAATAATTTTCTTTCCTTAGATGTATGACCTATGAATTTAGTACATGTGAATGATGAGAAATTTACATATTCAAGAGGGATATATGAAACACATCATTAACATGATAGAGATTCAGTTGAAGAGATAATAGATAAGCTACCATTATTATATGATCAACAATTAATACCCATTATATCCTTACAATTTGAAATTTAACTTAAAATATCAATGGTTTATATTTGAGAATTCTGTTTTTGGAAACTAGCATTGTAAATGGTTGAATAAAACTTCCTCTTAAATGGATGGAAATAAATGGTGGAGGTTACCACAAAACATGGACTCCAATTATAAGTATTCTAGTGGAATGATAAAATATAGACACAGAAGATAATTATAAAATACATATTTTGAAGTATAATTATTGGAAAGATTATCAGGAAATGGTTAATGGGAACAACTACATAGAAAAATGTTATTCGAAAAAGTCATTATTATCATCAGAAATAATGATAATAGAAAATAATTTTATTTCTAATTCCATTAACAATATATACTCACTTGATTTAATTTCAGAAGTATAATATCACTTGTTGGTTATTCCATTATTACTTTCCACATCATTTCTTACTCTATGTAATGAATTCAAAATTGATATTCCCAAAAAACTATTGAATCATAAGATCCATAATGAAATGATAACTCATTAATTTTGTGTGTAGCTATCATCATCCCCAAATGGTTAGTATAGGTTACCTAGTTCCCAAAAATATTCATATCCCTAAGTATTAAATTAATCTACAAAATCGCATTCAATTATCATCATAAAAACAATTATAAACATTTTCCCATATAATCAATCCAAAATATTAATTTTAAAAACAATTTAATAAGGTCACTAAATTTTCAAAATCAACATGTCATTAATCCCACAAACAAAATGATGTAATTATTAATTTTGACACACCAAACATGTGTAGGTCATTGTCATTTATTCTCATAAATCATATTAATCACAAAAATTACCATAAAACTTTAGTTGAAATACAGATCCATTCATAATATTACTCTTCCATCATAAAATAATTCAAAAAATTCCCTAAAACTCAATCCCTAAACCAAATTATAATCACATTACTAATCATTTACAAGGTCATCAATAATATACAATTTAATTTATCAGAAATAAAATATTTTTATCTCATTATTTTCCCACAATCATGAGCATATTAATGGTTATCATTCCCTTAATCACGTGATCTCCATAAATAACACCTTACCACCATAATCACTTTTCATGGGTTTTTGTACCATTCTATATATAAAAACAAATAAATATGTGAAAACTATAGTGTAACATGACTTAGATGGTTTATTATTCTATAATACCATAAAAGAACATCTACAACATCATTCTTAAATTCTAATACATAAATAATCCATCATTCCACTTCCTTCTTCAACCATTAACTAACATTCACCATTTTATTCATTATCCCTTATTTCACGTTATATGTCATTCATAGTCTCTTCATAATTTTAAATATATCAATTAATAGTACAACATTTTAAATTTTATTCATGATATTTCCCACTATAGAATCAATTTTAATAATTCTGATACATTCCACATTTAAAATATTTAAATGTTGATAATGTATTCGGAAAAAAAATTATTCAAGTCCATTTTATTAATTGAACCCTTCTATTTTTGTTTTCAAGTATATACATTGTTACCTTCTGTTCCACACCCAAAAAAGCTTCTAGTACATCCGAACATTCTCATTGATGCATATTACCATAGGATTTACATGTGGAAAATTAAACTTTCACTCCACTATAGTAACCATGAAACTCTACATTTATCATAATTTATGGGTCATTAAACTAAACTATGTTATGATTATTGTTTTACTATTATATTACAAATTAGGAATAATAATATGGTTTTGTCTTTCACCTCCCATTTAATTTGGTAAATCATGAGAGAGGTCATTCCATAGTCCATTAAATTCATCATTAATTTGACTCCTCCAAGTTCTTTGCATTATCTAAAACCCAAAAAGAATAGTGTGAGATTCAATAATCATAGTGGAAATCACATAATAATGACAAATTAATTATTAAATTTCAATATATGAAGCATTATGTTTAATAAATGGTAATCCATGATCATTACCAAAATTATATGATGGTATCATATAATAATACTTATCCATATGGATCTTAATTATCAGTTTCTCATACTTGTTTCCAAATATTAACTAAAACATTCTGTGATACCAACTATAACAATCCATTTTCTTCATACATAGATATTACATCTAAATAGATAAATGTACACTACATAACATAAAAACCCATGTAATATCTGTATGAGTTTAGTGTATTTGGAAGCATGTAAAAATAAACAACTAGTTCATAAATCTTTAACATCATCTCCCACTTATTCCTTCATAATTACAACTATTTTTTAAATATTATAATTAATTTTTTTTATTTATATCCTTTGAAAAATAAAAATAGTAAAATGGTCATATCAAATGTTCTATAAGGATAAATATAAGAGTTATAAATCCATGGTCAAATGATACAGTAAGATAAGAATAATGTTATGTGAACAAGATTATAAAATAAAAATATCATACAAAACCTATCAATGATCGTAAGAATGATTCATGGCCTAATAATTGTCATTTTAGAAAACATGGTCAATAGTAGTGAGGAATAATCAATATTAACTCATGATATATAATCTAATGTCATTAAATTGTGGCACCATGATAAATATAGAAAACTATTTCATTTTTCATGTTTAACTACTTAGACCATTAATATAGTAGATCTACACACACTTGTTTCCCACAATGGATCAGGTCGTACCAATTTACCAGAGTGGATCAAGCCTATAGACATAAGTATATTTTTTAACTCATGTGATATAAAGGATTACCCAATTAGTTTAACAGATATATAGGTTCTATTAATTACATAATTAAATCCATATATATGTGTACCACAAGATCATAAATCATTCATCATATCAAAACTCACGAAAAGAAATGAGTTTCATAAATATCAATCCATAATTTTCAAAAAAACAACCTTAAAGATAATATGTATATTAACCATTAATAATACCCCCATTAAATGTTACGTAATATAAAATAATGTTATCATATAAGGAAAATAATTTTTAAACATACCGTTAATTAATTATTGAAAAAGTAAAACGTTTTTTTATAAAAAAGTTTCTTCTTAAAAATCCCCAAACCTATAAATAAAAACATTTTATTTTTAAATAACATTGTAATATTACAAAGGAAACATCCAATAATTAAAGCATAATGGTGGAGGTCAAATAATCTAATGCGCTATATGAAAACAAATTGTTCAATAATTTTTCCAGAAAACTCACAATGAACCGCATTTAGAAAACCAAAAAAAATCATTTCATACCATTTAATAAATTGTAAAAAAATAAGTAATAATAATTTTAAAAATATACAAGGTAATATTAAAAAAATTATACCAATTTATGAAACACATCGATGTTGAAGAAATGTGACTTCAATGGGAAATTAAAAAAAACAAATTTTAAATGAAAGTCCCTTATAACAATCATATCATTAATTTGAAAATTAATAAAATGAATGGATTATGTTTATCATATATAGTTACACATAAAATGGTGTAAATTAATCATTAGTTAATAACTTTTCATTTCATAAAAAATCTATACAAGATATAATCAATGAATTAGATGTTTAACACAATGAATGGAAATTGAGTTAAGACATCTCTTACAATTATGTATTCAATGGAATTGTATTCCCCACAAAAGTATTAATTATAAAATTAAAATTTTAATAACATTAAGATAATTATATTCATGATAAGATATTTTAGATGGTATTTTATACACCACACTCAATAAATATGTGGTAAATTATCCATATAAATCGTAAAAGAAAAAGTGGGATGAGAAATGATTATGTCATGTTTCCCTTTAGTTTTCCATATTTTAACCTCATTTATCAATGATTATTTAATATTAAAAATTCATTAGAGAACTATAATCATATTAATTAAACTTTATATGATACTTATATAATATATTACCACCCATTATTTAATGGTATTTCATTATTTTCATATTTCATGTCAATTCATTTTTTGGTTTCATGATCAGTTCATTTGTGTATAATTAGGGATTTTGTTTTAAAATTGAAATAAATCTTCAAAATTGAAATGAAATGGAATTAGTACACATAAATATGTTTAAATGGTCCCACATGTAATTTTTTTTTCACATTATGAAAATTCAATTCATAAAATGTCAATGATAAATATTTAGTTTATTTTAGAATTTTTTAACCTTCATGAACTAGTTTCACTTTAATTAATTTTATGTATATATATTAGTTACAAAACCTGAAATAGACTATAATATACGAATTAATTTTTATTTCCCATAACAGTACATTACATACTAATTTTAAATGTGGTAAGATAAAATGAATACCATTATCTATAGAGACGATTAACCACAATAATTTGGACAGAGGTTTCACTTCTTTAAATATAAGGATGTAAGAAAATGGGAGGATATAATATATTAAAATATAAAGATAAATTTATAGTATATACATGATTTCATATTTAATATGATTTTATGGATGAATTACGCGAAGATAAGTTTGAAAAATGAATGAAATTAGGAGATGTTGGTTGAGAATGTTACCCATTGAATATCACCTCCTTGAAGGACCCCTTATGGAATATAGAATTGGTCTTCTGGTGATAATATTAGTATTTGGACCTATATTGAGTGTATAAGAGTGTTTTTATATACATTTTAATAGATTTATGTCCTTCTAAGAGAAATGGTGTTGAGAGGAGTGCAATTTATAGTTGATGAGGGGTGGTATTAAGTGATTAAGTAATAAATATTTTATATTTAATGACAATAACTTTTAAGTGGCATTAATTCTAATAAATTTATATTATAATTAATTTTATAATAGTATTTTAAGGCCATAAATCACATAAACCACCCATTTTATGATGTGGTTTTTAGGTATTTTATTATTTTACAATTTAAATTTAACATGCAACATTATTTTACCTCTACTTTTACAGATTGTTTTATTACCATAATAACTATTTTATTGATAATAATTAAAAAGAACATATAACCTAATTTATACCTCCATATTATAAATTTTGAATACATGTTTAAAAATGACAAACACAATGTATTAAATATCAAATATAAAATTAAACCATCAAAATGAAATGAAAAAATTATTTTTCACGAAAAAATGTGATTTTAAACCAAAATGAAAATATCCAAAAAGAATGTATCAATAATTTGTAAATGTGATAAAATTTAATTTATCTATCAAAATAATAATAATTTTAATATTAGATAATATTCCAATCATAAAGTTTCTTTTGAATATAAATACAATTTTGGTTTGATAAGTATTAGTGTTTTTTAATATTTATTGAAAAATTATTCTTTTATTTAAATTTTTAAAAATTAATCCTAATATAATTTTTACATGAAGAATAATAAATGATGTTTATTTTATCAAATAATTTATCCAAATTATTTCAAAATTATTTATATTTATTTTCTCCAACAAAGAAATACAAATATCTTTTTGTAGAAAACATATTTTTTTAATAAAATTACATTACTACAAATTAATATTATATGCATGAAACATTAATCAATACATTAACAATGATTTGGAAAATTATATATTTCATAATATGTTTAACAATATTCATTCCTAACAATTTAATGGTTACATTATAATGGTCGGGTTAAAATAATAATATTTTGGGGTTCATTTTAAATAATTTTTAACGTATGAAATTTAATAGATTAAACATATTTTAAAAGAGACATACCATATAATTTGGGGTGTTAAAAATGTCATATATGAAAAAATACGCATTAAATTCACATTTTTTGAAAAAACCCAAATGAATATTTTTTCAAAAATGGCATGAAGATTTATTTGAAATAAATTATGAAAATTAAACATGATTAAAATTGGATTTTAAACAAAAATTTGAGGATAGAGAAAAATTTGAAAACATTTCTAGAAAATAAGGTTTTGGAAGAAAATGGATTTCTATCCAAATAGTGAAAAAATGTCATAATAAATAAAACTTTTGATATTTTATTTTAGTTACCAATGAGTAGAAAATGGAACTATCAATATGATGAAAAATTATAGTAGATGAAAAATAATCTGTTTCTTGATAGATGGATCATAATATGTTATCATTAAAAACATAATAAAAATCTATCAAGATAAACAATTAGATTGTAACATAAAATCATTGCCAACTTGGAAACTTTGAATCATAAGAACTATCAAGGAATACTATTGAATTAGTCTAAAAATATCAGGTTGATAAATAAATTCATGATATTACATGATAATGGTTTTGTTTATTCAACTTAGGAAAGAGATATAGGTGCATTACATAACATAAATCTTTATGAAGGAAATTTAGAAGAAAAAAATCTCATACCACTTTGGTAGTATTTTGAATCATAATCCCAAATAGTGAAATATAAAAAATAAAACTTTAAATATCCTAAAAAAATACTATGAATGATATAAAATATCAACATTTCAATATATACACCACATAAAATAAAAAATCGGTAAATTTTCACATGTCTCTCAAAAATGAAAGATAGATTAGAAATCCATTACTTTAGTGACAACATTGAAACAGAAATCCCTATGAATGGTAGGTCCCAAAATGGAAGTATAAATCACCATAATTATTTTGATAATAATAATAAAATATATACATTAGTGGTATACATACTATATAGAAGAAACACATGGTGAATATGCCATTTGTCTTAAAGAAAATAAAAGTCAGAATAAAATTTATTACTATAAGCCTTCAATTACTTTGTACATGTTAAACCAGATTTTTTTATAAATATATTTTTATTAAATATTATATTATCTAAACATAAATATATATATTATATCATATAAAATTTATATATGATCTATTATTTCCAATTTATTAATAATTCGATGTTAAGGTCACATTTTAGGCAACAACTACATTGTTTTTCATGTATGTTTTCATTTTATATTTTTGGTACTATTAAAATGATTATGGTTTTATCATATCTTTAATTTATCCACTAGTATAAATATCATATATATTCATTATATAATAATATATATTAATCCATAAAACATTTTGATATAAATAAATACAATGTCTATAGAGATGGTAGGTCGTAACTACGCATGACCGTTGTTTCCATTTTATTGTTGAATTGAATGAAAGATAATTAAATGATAGATTACCATTAAAGAAAAATTTTTATGTCAAATTTATCATATTATTTAATTATATCCATCCTTACCTCTTTCCATTTAAAGCATGAATGAATTACATCGCTTCAAAAGGCGGTAGTATGTCATACACATGAGAAATGTTATTGTATTCCTAGAAAATGGAAATTAAAAGAGTATGTGTCGTATAATAATAAAAATTAATCATAATATAATCAATATAATATATTAATAATAAATATTAAATTAAAATAACCTTGAGTTGTGGGGATATGAAAAATGTATGGCATCGGTTCGTGAGGCAATATTCTACTGTAATCACGAACAATGATTTTGTAACCCAATTGATGGATGTAGAGATGATAATTTGTCCTGAAAATAAAATAAAAACATATAATTATATATAATAAACAGTTTTTATTATCTCAAAATGGTATACTAATAATTTAATGAGTTATAGGAAGAAATAGAACATAAATGCATGTTGAGGGTTTTTACATCATCCTCGTGTATCCTTATTAGGTTTCAAACACAATAATTTTTAGGTTGGATTTCATTCCAAACTAAGGATTATAGGATTATATTACATAAATTGGGAAGTGATTTGGGCATTTAACTGTTTAAAAAAACTTCATAAAGGTGTGAATAAGATAGGAGAGGTGATGACCTTTTTTAAGTGAGGTGAGTGACACACTTGCAATTTTTTGAAAGAAAGAACTACACCCATTATTTTTTCTTGTCATAATGAACCAATAATAGACCATAATCTAGAATATAATAATGAGTTTATAAATATGGGAATAAAATGTTTTTTGGAATATTTTTACATTATTTTTCACCATTAACATTTTATTTTAATCACCACCCTACTCCCCCAACCAATAGGCCTATTTTTACTATAAGGTTTGTAAATAATTTTCAATATTTTTAATAATTGTATTGTTAAATAATTATGACTAAATTATTAGATATTATAAATTATTCTTATTCCTAATATGGAATCATTTCTTTCAAATTCAATTAATGGATATTAAATTTTTTTATTTCAAATTAATTATAAATATTCGATGAGATAAACAGTTTTTAATTAGAATATGTTAGAAAGTTCAAAATGTTTGACATCAAAACTCAAAATGAAATTTATTAAAATGGAATAAATTTAATTAATGTATTTATAACTTAAATAATGTTAATTTAAATTTTTTTTTATAATAATCTTACATTATAAATAAAATAAACAAAACGGGGGGGGGGGGGTTCGATTAATATTCATTATTTTTTACTACATATTAAAAAATAATTCCTTTTAGAAAATATAAAAAATTCACACTAAGTTAAATAAGATATGATGATTTCCAAAAATAATTTTTCTAATCAAATTTCCTGGAAATAATTTCAATAGTTTCCACAAAAATAGATAAATATTTTTTTTTGAAAAATATAAAGTCATTATCGAAAATTAAGTTATTTTTTTATCAATATGAATTCATTATGTAAAACATTTATAATTAATATTTTAAAAAATTAGTTCTATTTAAATTTTTTTGTTTAACAAATATGTTATATTATTAATCATTAAATTACTATATGAATAATATATCATGGATTTATTAACACTCAATATAATGTATAACACCTGCTAACCATGTTTTGTGTGTATCCGAATCGTACCATAATGTTATGTGTAACAGAAGATACCAAATAAATTTCATTTATTATAATATAATAATCTATAAAAACATAGTGTGTTACATGAACTAGATAATTTAGTTTGAAATGGTTGGAATATGATTTTAGAATTATTTTTATAGAGGTGTTTTGAGAATTCACAACTACCGATCATGAATATAGAACCTGTAAATAAAATGGATAATTTTTTTAGTAATTTGAATGGTATATTTTTTAAATGATTACTGGGTTTTTAAAATGACTTGGCCAAAGGTTATGACTAAATAATTTCTTAAAAGGAGGGATATGGTGGAATTTTTAAGAAATGGACGAAGATAATTTAATTAATTGTTTTGTTATTGGTAAAGAACAATGAGTCTTGTTTATGATTAAGGATTTTACTTGGTAGAATGTTTTTCATTAATATTTAACGAATTGATAAATTATGCATCATTATATTAAGATGATTTCTAATTTAGTAGAAGGAATCCAATGTTTTAATAGTTCAAGAGACATGTGGGATATTACGAAAAATACACATATTATACTAAGAAACTCATATGAATGACAACATTTAATGTCATCCATGGATTCACAGAATCCCAATGCTATTTAATGCCTCAAGATAGGCCTTATGTTCATCTATATTCATTATTGTGAGTGCTTTAGTGTTGCTTTTATGTAGAATTTAAAATTTTCAAAACTATTTGAATGAAATGGATTAATATCATTCATTATTTCAAGGTAACATTGTGAAAGTCATTGGATGAGATATATAGATTCGTGCTAGTTATGTGGAGTGAAATGCCATGCGTATAAGGTGTTTTTCAAAACAGGGCTATGGTGGAATATTACACGACCAATTCCGAAGATGAATTTATGATATATGAGCACATAAAAATAGAATGATGATGTTATTGACTAAATAAAGTTCCATAAATAATAATATAATGTGTTTCCCCCCATAGAATGTTAATGAAATAATATTTTATGAACATTTTGAAATTTAAAATATTGTCAAATACTATATATGATGAAATTGTAAATCATAGAAAATGTTAATGAACTGTTAAATTTTTATGTCTTTTAAATAATTTTCTAGTAAGAAATCCATAAAGTGTATTCTTATATCGATTTTGATTAACACCCTATTTAATTATAACTTGATGATATAGATTTTTGAAAAATCACTAAATATTTAAGAGTCAATAGAATTTGAATGATAATTATCATATTGAATATGTAATCCTTAGTTATTGTTGTACTGTAAATCCCTTGTGAAATGTTAGTTCTCTAAATAATCTTTGTAGGGTTAAATAAAAATCTAGTAAGTAAAATATAAATTACATTCCTCTATTTCTTACAACTGAAATTATTTTTAACTATCACTACTTTGGGTTTTTATAAAACTTGAAAGACTTAGTTGTGTAATACTATAAATTATTATGAAATATTAGTAGATGAGGTGACATAGATACATTATGTGTTGGTTTTACCTAGTGTATGGCTAGTTGGACCACTATGAGTTCCTAATATATGAGGATCTTGTTCTTTGTATCTTGCATCTATATGGGGATTACCGAAATGATAGATTGTGGGGATAGATAAAGCTCCCAGTTATTGAGAATCATGATTTAGGTGTTTGGCATGCTAGATTCCGTGTGGCCATGAGATGAGGATGGATGTCATTTGATGAACTATTAATTTTATGATTATTATTTTACGGGCTCGGTGAATGAACATGTTGACCCTTGATGGTCAGTTAGGTTTACTGAGTTTCTATAAAATGGCATTTTTGGGTAACTCAAAGGTGGTTTTTTATGGATAATGGTATATTACTATAGTGTGTGTGACATAGTTATATAAAAGTTTTTTATGTTTTGTGTATGTGTGGTGCTACCATGTGTTATTATGTTTTTGGTTGAGAAAATATAGTGGTAATTCTTTGTGTCTAGTCTATTATCAATGATTAGGATCATTCAGATTATTGATCCTAGATCAATTCGATGTGTTTTGGATATGTCATTTTTATGTAGGTAAGTAGTTTGGGCTCAAGAATGGACACATATGTTGATAGGTGGTAGTGCATATATCCATGACATGTGTTGGGATCTAGGATTGTTCAGTGATGAAACATAGTATTTCATTGGTTATTAGATGAAATATTCCATGAGAGTGTTTTATTTCTTATTTACGCACATGATCCAAGGTGTGGTAATGATCATCTCATAGGATGATTAGTCCGGTCTTATGAATTGGTAACAATATAGTTGTTATAATTAGGCTTTGACATTATCAAATGTTTCAAGAGTGATAAATCAGGTCCTAAATGATATAAAATTGATGCAAGGGGATCGTAGAGGTTCAAAAGGGGTGTGAAATTCTTTAATTAATAGCCAAATATATTTCAAGAATGGTAATAAATTTTAATATTCTGAGGGTTCTGTTGTTGCATATTAATGATGGGATTAGCGAATGAGTAGTTGAGTTCATGTACTATTCATCCTCGATGTATGATTCTAGAAACTTTGTGTGAGAGGTAATAAATTAGTGTAGTTCAAAAATGACTCCATGTGCTGGGATGTAATGTGATGGACCTTATCAAAAGTGAAGTTCTTTGTTTTTATTAGGAGTACTATGGTCACTGAAAATTTCTTATGGTAGGAATGATAATTGTTTGATACATACTCCTGTGATCCTTGTTTGGATATGGAATGACACATTTAATCATGAGTGGGGATACATGATAAGTTGGTGAAGTAATGTGTGTATTTGGATTTTTTCGGATAATGGAAGTATTCCCTAGAAAATGTGGTTCCAACCATTTTTTTTTCTAGAGAGAAACAAGGTGAGAGCTATGGTATTATTTCCTGGATGATGTGTTATAAGTACTATTTCTTAGGGTTTGGATGGAAAAATAAAAATACCTCTGATTTAGAGGGTTATATTTTGTATTAGTCGATTTTTTTATATGATCGATCTCTACGATAAATCCAAATCATGTTTTGAACAGATGATGTACATGGGTTAGATGTAGTGACACATGTGTGATGAGAGAAATACCCATTAGGGTATGTTAAAATATGCTATATTAGGTAAATAAATATTTTTGGGATCCCAAAATAAGATATATGAGGGCGTGAACCTCATTCTAAATGAGTTTATATGAGAACCATTATTTCACTCTCATGAGATGTATGTATATAGTGTTTAATATCTTGAGTGGCGCACAATTTACAAAATGATATCCACATTTAATCATTATATTCGCTGACGAATGGGTTGTGGTACATGAGAATGGGGTTTCGATCATGTGGATTTATAGGAATGATAGTCATATATTGGGAAGTAGCATTTCATTTTGGGTAATGTGTCTTGGGGTGAGAGGGGTTTTCAGTGTGTAAGACTCGATTTATATTGTCATAATAGAACTGGATACCAATTCATGTGTATTTTTTATGTGATCTGGATTCTTTTGGGAACTTCATATATCACTCACATTATAGTAATATTTTCATTATAAGAAAATGTTTTAGGCTTATAGTAAAATAATGTGACCTAAAAAGGATTTGGATGGTTACAAATACATTCATAGGTGGGAGATTAGGGGGAATGTTGGGGCTGTATGAGTATTTCCCATAGAAATAAAATTAATGGTTAGTATAAAAATTAGTGTTCCTTGATGATTTTGGGGATCCATTGGTGTTAATGAATTGTGCTATTATTGTTTTAAGGTTCATCATAGGAAATAGATGGGTATTCTTGTTGCGTATTTCTTAGAGATGTTACACCATATTGTTTTGGTGGGAATTTGATGTGCAGTGTAAAAATCGCATTGAAAAAATAATTATTGGTAGGATAGTTATATTTTTATATCTTTTATATTTTATTGAGGATTATATGGTGTATTTTGATTATTCTTGGATGCAAGAGGCAGGAACATTTTCTATTTTAATATGGGAAAGGAGAGTGGGTTGTAGAGGTGTCTATCACTCCTTAGATATGGTACATCAAGAACCATGTCAGGCATATTGTTGGATAACTGATAATTTATATTGAATAATTAAATCTATCAATAAATATCACCATGCATCATAAATTCAATTTCATTAGATAAATCCAATATTGGGGAAAAAATATGATAGATGATTAACTGAATAAAAATATAATCATTTCTCAAGATAGACGTTATTATATAATAATTTTCATAGTATTGTATAATTTAATTTTATAAATGTATTATGTTTTGATAACAAATAATTAGATCTTAGAAGATGTTTTAGAAAAGAAATTTAATTCAATAGCAATAGAATTGGTTATTGGATGAGTGTTATTGGTTGAATGAGGTTTGGGTTGCAGTTTGATTTCCATGAGGACTTGTCAAGTATGCATATGCTAAGGTGGTGGTTTCATAATATCTCATTTATATGGATTTTTTGAATTCATGTGGGGGAATTGTTCTTTTTGGAATAGATGTGAAACTGTGGTCTAGATTGAAAAATATGAGATTTAGAATATTAAAAATTGTTGTTTTCCGATGTGGTTTGAGTCTTGAGAGGTGTATCAGGTCCTTAGGTCAATCTTGGTAGCTTTAGGGTTCAAAATTCCATTTTTTGGTATGGAATCCTAGAATTCATAGTTACCACACTGTTATTTTTCTCCCTGACCACCAACCATGAGGTTTTGGTTGTATAGGTGCTTGGTTTCTGTAAATTATGATAGGAGATCTTGAAAACCATAAAAAACTATGAACAATATTCCACAAAAATTTCTCATGGTTGATGCACAATTGGTTAAATTGTGCAGCCTACCCCTTTTATCCACCCCTCTAGTCATACCCCTCCCTCCATTTCATATACTCTTACCAAGGGTGGAGTTACCTTATTTTTTGGAAATTAAGGGCATCATTTTCTTATTCAATGTCCCTTTTTGAGTCTATTTCTTCTCATCTGCCTATTTTTTAATTCATTCACAGTTAAACCATATTCTGTTAGTTTTCATTAAAATTCGTTATTTTGAAGGTGCTAATCTTGTTTTTGTTTCTTGATGTTTTAGACTAAACCATCCATTCATACTTGATGGGTATACTATCCCAAGAATGATTTAGGTGTTTCATTGTGTTTATCCCACAATATTTCCTCATTTTTGTTCGTATTCATTATATGGTCAAGATAAACCTATCATGGTTAACCATAGTTTAATTTGTTAATTTACAATGGGGTTTCTAATTTTATTTTTCATTAAAAATTTTAATTAATAATCCATAATGGATCACCGAATTTATCAATTTTACCCTGATTTTGGATTTAAAGGTGATGAAATGTTTTTATAAAAATATAATAAAAAATGTTAATGGTATAGTCATGTTTCAAATGGTTGGAACAATATTTTGGATTAATTTCATGGTTGTGAAATGAGATTTATCAACCATAACTATTGAAAATGGAATTATAACATGAAATGGATAAATTTGTTGGAAATTGGAATGTACACTTTTTTTTTAAAGAGAAGTTACTTTTAAAAATGAAATTTCATTTGTAGTGAGTTAGTAATTTTGCAAAAGGTAAATATGATAGAACCATTGTCAAGTGGAAAGGGTTTATTAAATGGATTGTTTCACTGTTGGTTACTAGTATAATTTTCTATATAAAGGTACTTGTGGAATTATTTAGTGTTGATTCACTGCCTTAATATAATGTTTTATTGGGATATTTAATGAATTGATAAATGTTTCTTCTTTAGATGATGACGGGTTGGAATACCTTGGATGTATTACATAGAGTTAAGATAGAATGAAACATGTTTGGGTTTTATTGATAAATACTTTGATTCTAATAAGGTATTATTATTTATTTCATGGTGTTATGAATACCTTAGATTAATAAAGATTCAATGTAATATAATACCTCAAAAAATGAATTCAATTATTCTATATTGATTATATTGAATTCAGTGGCATGGTTCCTACTTGGATGTTGGTTATTTCTATATTTTCTGAACTCATTAGATTAATCTCTAAGAATCTTGAAAGGTACCTTGGTAAATTACATGGTATGAGCTTCTGAGATTTGGTCGGATATGTTAAGTGGATTTCCTCAGGAGTAAGTTGGGTATTCCAATTTGGATGTGCATTTGAATGCCAAGAATGGTTCATTGAGTTTAGGATAATAATTTAATTAATTTAATACCAATGTTCGTGCAACCATTCGATTCGATATAATATATATTGAGGTAATTTTTTGTAGATCAAAGTGGGTTCCCTCAAGATGTATAACCATTTTCCTTGGTTTTCTATCAATGAGTTAGTCATTTCAGGATGTGTATCATAAACCTGAGCACACTAGTTGGGGTAAAATATTGAATTAACTGGTGTTAGGTTTCACCATTGATCTTGATAATCATTGGCTGGATTACTTCCTTCTCAGATAAATTATTGATCTAATAACTATTGTAATGTTAATTGGTTAATGGTTATTTATAGAAACAAAATAATATATATATATTGTGAAATGGATATTAGAGATATGTCATTGGTGGTGGAATATTGAGTATTACACACATCCTACTCTGATCGATATGAAAATTCACTACCTAAGAAAGAGACTATCTGGTTATAGGTTAAATTTTGGGAAAGTACTCAAGGATGATTATTGATTAAATTTTTCTTTGCTTGTATGGACTGGGGACATTGGGAATGTGATAGAGTTAGTATTGGAATGTGGATTAGTTTTATCTTTTTTTTTCTATATTGTACCTTTGTATATGATTCTCTTATGAGGGATCGATTTTGGAATTTGTTTCACTACTCATAGTTGTATAATTTTGTTACTATATTTATTTCTAGATCATTCCATTGATAATATATTTTGGTTATTTGATATGATATTTTTTTACTATTATTTTCTTATGTTATAACTCGAAAATATTCCAATAGTCACCCCAAAATTTTACTTTTTAACCACACTGCTAGATGGAATACTTAGTCATATGGATTGGAATTCATCAGACCATGTGCAGAAATAGCATAAAAAACATGTTTGGTGGTTCTCAACATAATTTTTTCAATTCATATGAAATTAAAACATCTGAAGTTGGTCATGAAAATTATGGGGTGAACGTTACAATTTGAATTCACACTGTAACAATAAATGTATTATTTTATTCCAGATCTACCCACTCAATCATATCATGGAATTTTTCTAAGATAATCAAATTAAAAACATGATTACATGATATAGAAATATATATGAAATCTCCTCATCATAAAATTATTTCATTCTATGTCAATAATACCTCTCTTATATAAGTTTACAATAATTTTCTTCCTAAAATCATATTATTATCTCAATAGTCATATTTGATATGATACTCAGAATAGATTAGTTATTTATATATATATATATAAATATATTTATATATATATCCCATATTAAATTTCAGTTTCTTGCAGTCACATTTCATATTCTGATTCAAAATATAAAAATCAATCAATGATATGTTTACTATGAACTCCTTATATATATTTACACCATTATATGTATCTTAATTATTAATTACATGGGTTATTTAACTGAAATGGTCAAGGGGAAAATCAATATTTATGTTATTGTAATTATGAATTATTGTGTAGATGTTTTTCTTGAAGATTTTTTAACCTTCTTCTAAATATTGAGGTTTTTTTCCAATGAACACATAAATATTGGGTTTCTTATATCAAAGGGTTATTATAGAATGATACTAATTAAATAGTATGAACTAATGAAGGAAATCATAGTCAATCATGAAAAGTGTTTTATATGTAAAATTTCTTCACCTAGGATTTAACAATTATTATTTTTTAAAAAATGGATCAATTATTTTATATATTGATTATTGTGTTATTAAAAGAATCTTGATCAATAGAAATTATCTTATACCCTATATTTATGACAGGTTTCATCAGCTATGTTCAGATAAATTATCATTGAAGAATGTGTTTTTATCATCATATCATCCAATAAGGGTTAAATGAGTGGATCTTCCAATTAAAACATTTCAAACAACATAAGATCAATTTTAATTCTGAGTGATGAAAATAAGACAACTAAATGACCCAAAAATAGTTGTGAATTTCATGAATTTAGTCCTTAGAGGTTACCATGAATTTTTTTGTTGTATTCATAGATGAAACCTTGATATGTTACAAGGGTAAGGATATTAATGGTATTTATTTTAGGACTATGTTGAGTAACTTGATAATGGATTAACTATATGATAAATTTTACTAATGTGAATTTATGCTAAAAAATATCTCATTCATGGATCATGAAATCTTGAGTGAGGTAATATATATAAATACTTTAGAGGCATAGGTGATTAAATAATTGGTCATACCATCCACTAAAACATTGATCTGTATCTTTCTTATATTGGTTGGGTATTATTGATGTTTTGTGAGAATTTTATAATGACTATTAAATACACTAACCATGTTAACTTTCATGGGATCCCGGTTCCTCTAGAAAAAAATCAATGTGAGGAAGATTTAATGGAGCTCAAGTGAATGTTTGTCACATTATGTGTACTCACAGAACCCTATCATGGAGAAGGGTTTGTGATATATATTCAGGTATCAAATAATGGATTAATATGTTTATTTATGTATAATTAAATTGTGGTAGATTATGTCTCACATCAATAAATTATTAAAGATATGAATTACAAGACACATGATTTAGAGAAAACCATGGAAATATTTTCATTAAATATACAAAGGGATTATCTGTATAGTGAATGGAAAAAAATATATGACGATAATAAGATTTTTTATTATATATTCACATAGTATAATTTTAATATGTTATAAAATAGGTGGTTTGATTTGATCTGAGAGTATGACTACATGATGGATTATCAACTGTGGATTGAAAAAATGGTCTTGATTCTTCAAAAATAACGTATCATAAAACCACATATATTATGAGTATTCAAAGAGTCCCAATTATCATGAATTTTTAATATATGTTCCTTGATAACATAAGGGAAGGGAATATATCATATCATTCCCAAATTTACTCACAAAAATCAATCCATGTAATGATCAATGAGGCATATACTGTGTATAAAGAGAAATAGAAGAGGTTATGAAATATCAAATAATTCTGTATTGATTATGATGGAATAATAATATTTAGAAAATTGATATAAATTTTATTAATAAAATAATTGAAGATGGATTTTTGGATTATTCACATAGATCACCATTCAATATCTACCATGTAAGAACAAAAAATCATTGAGATTTCAAGAATCATTTCAAGAGGTAAAAAATGAAGTTGGATTCATATAGTATATATCTCAATTCATGTTATGATGGAATGTTTTTGTGAAATGTTATATGTATGATGGGATGATGCAATCATTACCTTTACCTATATAGAAATGGGTGAATACCGATATGTGTTTTTTTGAATGGATTCCAAAAACAAATAATTGTTATAACACAATTTGGGATAAGGTTAACCAAATAAGAAATTCATCATGTTTCATTACTATTAGACAATATTTATTAATATATATACCAATTATGATATGACATATGGAATTTTTATTATTCTTGTATAACAACTCACAATTAAATCTGATTGTGATCTATGGTTTACCATAAATTTTTATAGTGGCCATCAACATGATTTGGATTTAGAGTTATGTTTTAGCACTTCTTATCATCGTTAGACTAACTATTAATCTAAATGTACCATTTATACTATATATCATATAATAATATCTAATTTAACATATTTTCAATTAATGTGGGATCAATATCGTCCACTAATAGTGTTCTCATAAATTAATATATTCTATTGTAGCATTGAAATGAAAATATATGACACTCTATATGAAAAGATGTGTACAACATCAAATTATTTGGATTAAAATATATATAATTTTTTATTTGAAATATAAATTTGAATTATTGAACCATATAATTATGGGTATTGAAATACCATGTATATGTGCATTTTTAACACTGTTGAAAAGTTTCTTTTGAGAACAATGATTCTAATTCGAATTCTGGGGCATCGAGAATCATTGGGAGATATTTTTTAGAAATTTATTAATGTAAAAGATATTTTTATGTTATCATATTCATATTTTTTAAAATATACTTACATGTTACATGGTTACTGCATGGTAAGATAAAAACATGTGATTGGAATGTAGAAGATGGTTTTAATGGGCATTGGAACATTATTTGAACATGCTAATTAGAAAAAATGATAATTCTTCAATTCCAGATAATGAGGGATTTTAATTATTGAATCATTTTTTTGGAAAACACTGAATTTAAACTATAGTTGGTGGTTTACCTGAAGACAATGGGGTATTAATGTTTGGATCACAATTTTTTGAACCATGAGGCACACATGCAACTAAAAAATAGCATAAAAAGTGGGATATTACAATTTTTAGGTTAATATTTAATCTATCCCCACCATTTATCTCTACTTCATATAGAAATACTATTAAGATCATTTCACTATACTTCTCTATCAAAACACCATATTGGGGGCTAACTGTTTAGTGTTTTATTAGAATATCAACATGTTTTATTTCCCTTTGTTCCTATATTAATTTTATTTCTTCATAATGGATAATATTAATGTTTATACTGAGGGTTTCACTGATATTTCCTTGGATCAGAGTGGATTTATCATGATATAATTGTGTTTTAAATCATCATGGCAACAATATGTCATGAGATATTGCACACAGCATGTTGTATGTTGTTTCAATATAGGTACATATCACTATTTATTTTTCAGTATTTATTACCTAAATAAGATTAAAATATATATCTATTTGGTCATATAAATCATGTTTTTTTTTAAAAAATATAGGTATTGGTGTATGATGTAAGTTGGCTATATCTCATTGCATAAGGTTATAGTGATATGATATAGATCAGGGATATTTTTGACATTTATTAATACTTCATTTGAATAAATAATTTATTATAATTTATTATAATCAAATAAATATGATTTAATAACTTGAGATAGGTTTTTTGAGTTGATATATGGATTGGATGAACAATGTAATTCAAAACCAGAATATAATTAATGGAATAACTTCATATGTGGTAGGTGGTCCTTGAACATTTGCCCATTGATAATTATTTTTCACATGAGCTTGTAGTATGTGGTCACATCACATTAGTTGATATAGATGTATTAAAATGTAATATTTTGTAAAAATAAAATACATATGGATAGATGCACTTGTCAAGGGTTCAAATAGATAATTTACCATGAGCTTGGTTCCTCATACACTAATGGTTGATGGTTTCCTAAAAAATATACGATCAGATATATCAAACATAGAGGGGTATGAATGAGAGATGATTTAATTCATCAAAAATAAGGTGGATGTATTTAATTCTTCTTGTGGAGGGATGAGTAATGATACATGAATGGTTTTATTGGGGATATTTCATATATTTACCTTGAGATATCTTATATCTTATAATATAGTTGACTATAAATGGGTAAATTTCCCTCCCACAATAATATTCGAATAACCAGGTGGGTATACCCAAGGTATGATTATGTATATTTTTTGTTCTAATGGTCTAAAAAGGAATGACCAAGGGAACATGATGGGATTATTTTGATATATTTAGTCATATATTGGTATGCTATTACCTATGAGGATGATTACTCCTGTATGAAATGAAATAACTTATAAGGGGAAAAATATTATCCAATTTTGGGTTTGTCCTAAGTGATAATAGTCTGAATTATAATATTATCCTATACAGGACCACACCCAATGAGATGGGTTTGAATCAACGTTTTAAGGATTCATTATTTGATAATAATATTTGTCTCTCACATTGATGAATACATCAACTTCTCTAAACTTTTCAACACAATGAGATATGAAAGGATAAAAAACTAGAAATTTTACTCGTTACACCCACACTATTATATGTCTATGTAGAATTCATGGTAATGCCCCAATGCACAAAAATCCACTAAAAGATCACTTCTATATATTTAAAAATTTGGAATAGTCTCACGGACCCAATTGGTTCACAACAATAATGTAACGATACATACCTATATTAAAAAATAACACAATATTTATTATATAAAAATACCCTTATTTTATAAATAAATAAATATAATCCTGCTTCCTTTTAGAATTATTCAAATTATATTACAAAATAAAAAATGGAAGAAACATCTTTATTTAAAATTTCTTTAACATGCATGAGGTTCAAACTACATTATATAACCTAGGAAAAAACTTAAAAAGGGGTTGATCCATAAATCCATTTAAGGGAATAAAAATGTAAAATCATGATGATAATAATAAATGTTAGACAAGTAATATCAATGAGTCATAATGGAACATGAATAATAGGGAAAGATATAACATGATAATATAAACATGAGAATTGTGGCATTAACATGAATTATTACATCATAAACATAGGTCATGGCTAAAGCACCAAGACAACATGGTGGAAGAATTACCATAATTAAATTAGGTACGCCCCTATCCCATCATGACATATCATGATACTAATCATTACACAATACATTAGATCACTATATAATTTTGGGTGTATCCATCACTTTCATTTCATTTTCAAGCTTATGTGTGCTACAAAGATCATTAAACATGGATTTATTCAAGGAAATTATTCATTAAAATATTAAGTATTGTGAAATATATACATGTAATTCCACAATAAAATGGTATATGTCCATTAAAGAGAAAATCATTTATAAGAAATAGTTCAAGTATTTACTACATAATTGTGTTTACTTCGAAAATCATGGAAAAAATATGGCAGCATAACAACGACATAGATAAAGTAATAAAATTTATGATGATAGAAAAATGGATATTTAATCATTTATAAATGAAGTGGAATGTAATAGGGACATGGGGGGACATTTATACACACATATAATTAAAACAATTTAGGGATATAAGAATAAATAATCTAGAAAAAGGAAAAAGAAAAGTTGAAAATGAAATTTCAGCATAGTAGTGGGTGTATATTGGAGGCATTTAAGAGAGATAAAGGGGTCTTTAATAATTTAAAAATAATAAGGGTATTATGGTGGAGGTGCAAAAATATTCCCCATAATTAGTAATTGAAAATAAAAGGCCACAATAAGATAAAGAAACTTGGATAAAGATGAGAAAGGAAGAACCATTATGTAATTGTGTGTCTCCAGATGTTTGAATATGGGTTTATTTAGAGCTTGGTGAACCATAGAAGGATAATATATAGGTTATGGAAGAGTAATGAAGTGATATATATATTTTTAGTTAAGATACATAAAAGTTTGGGTGGTTCTATATAGAAAATGAGAGGGGATTTCTTTAATATTTCTAATACATAGGGTTTAGACTCTATATAATGAAATATTGAATATCATAAAAAATCCCATTGTTTTTACGAAAGTGGGGTGGTATTAATTATTTTATTAGGATATGAAAAAAACATATTAAAATTTTATTCTTTCTTATATAGAGGTGGGTGAAACTTTTAAAGAAATGAAAATAAAATCATAAAACATATTATATATATTAGAGGATTCACAAAGAAATTTTAAAATTAATCAAATTAACTTATAATAATATTATATTATGGGGAAAGAATAGATTTAGATGAGGATACCCATTATTGTATTTTTAAATCATTTTGGTCCCTTATGATGTCATAAAACACACAATATATTTATATGGTATTTATTTTTTAACTATAGATACAATTTCTATTTAATTGAGTGAAAATAAATATCATTTATAAAGTAGTAGTAATATTCAAAATATATATATTATTCTATAAAATATAAATATTAATAGTATTAGGGTATTTATTCATATACCTTTATAACACTAGTATATTACATAAGAGTAAGTTGTGCGACGATGAGACTTCTATGGGGTTATTTAGAAAACATTTTTTAGGACCTAATCTTCATGACCATGAACTTCTCCCGTAAAAATTTTCACTCATGATTATGTTTTTTCATCTCATCTTGGGGTTAGTCAATGGTAAATCTGATTGATTTTCATTCTCTCAGAAACTCTGATAAATGGGATTCATCGGGTATAATCCTACTAGATGAGGTAATTACTTCTGTTTTCTTTGTTAATTAGACTTGTTAATTCACAGTATTTAAACTAATCATGTGATCACTGTTAAAGGGAGATATTATCAATGTTAATAATTCATAACATTCTTTTAAATTAAAAAATATATAAAATAGGAAGTGAATGTGATTTCTATAATCATATTATTTAATGAAACATTAAATAAAAGGAAAAAATTAGATAAAAATTTTGAGTCATTGCATAAAAATATTTTGATAACACATTGAGCTCATTCAATGAGGAACTCCGTTATTTTTCGTTTGAATATCCCTTCTTCACATGTAAGGACAATAAGACCACGAAAAAATGGTTTCTCCATTCATCATAAAAAATTCTCATTCTAGTGAGTATGAGGGTCATAGAAGAAAACCTTATTCAACCATTAAATTTTCAAATGAGACCTAGAATAATTCCTCTAGAAATATAGTCTTAAAAAATACCATATTCATAATCTATTTATCTTTCTATTCTATCATTTTTCATTGAATAAATATAATATTTTTCAAATCAATATAATTGATACGATCAAACCCTATGACTCAAAGATTGATCCATATAACACTTATGTAAATTAGACAATTCACTCACAATTAATTTCTAATTTACACATGTTATCTTCAATAAATAATTTACTTTTAATTAAAAACTATAATATATTGGTTGTAGTGTGCCCTAATCTATCTGAAATAGAATCAAAAAAAATTTACAAACAGTACCATGGCCACCAATGATACAACATATTCATGAAATCCTCAATCCACACACATGATGGTCAATATAGCTATTATGTGGATTCCTATAGCTAACAAGACCCACTTATCCATGAGGAAATGACTCTTATTAACTCCTACTCAAATCTTCATAACACTATAACATAAAGTCATCACATGGTGTGGGTTATGATTTGGATACTACTACTAATGTGTCACCTCTTGTAGATCAATAATTCCATCGAATCATCATCACTACCAAATTTGGACATTCTAAGTAATAATATGACAATACAGTGTGATCTTCTTCACTCTCCATGAGTCTAGCATAGTAACTCTCCTTGTTATGGAATAGGCTCTTATATTCGGGGGAAGACCAAAATAAGTGGTTCTACTTAATATGTACCTCTATGATTCATGTTGAAACTATGATGTGGTTATCTCTACATTCAATGGGGTTGATGTATAGTCCATCATATTACAACATTGAGTTATTCCCAAGAAACATATTGATCCTCTATAATGCATTATTGAGCCTCTACACCAGGTTTACACCTATTGTGGCATATCTGCAAAACCTCTTGTCCCACTGTAGACATTAATACAAAAATGTCATGTCTTATAATCATCTTTGTGTTGCTTCACCATTGATCAGATAGTGGGGTTACACACACACAACACCATCCACACACAGACCTCGCATGCTATGAATCTCATATTCTAGTCCACCTACCTAGCCCATGTTCTTTCACACAAGTGAATTCTCTCACATTCCCAATGTGGTTGTCCTATACTTAGCCTATTTTTTCATCATATCCCTCGATGGATTAATGTTTTTGTTGGAATCATTTTTGTAGAACAACCATCTATATTGTAGAATAGTACATAGAATAAAATATGGTCTCTATAAAATATTCATCCCACCTCTTCACTCATCCAAAGATCATTCTTTACCATGTTGATAATGAAAAACACATATATCCAAATAGATTTTTTTTCCAATAGTATCCACTTTTAGTTTATTGATAAATCTACAAATTCTTCATCTAATACCACATTAATTATTCTTAACAAAGATACATGAATCAGAAATTTTAATCTAATGGGATAAAGGCTCGGTGTGAGAAACAAAAAATGAATTCAATGTTTATCATGATAACTCTTGAACAAAATAAAAATCCCCATTATTTTTCATCTCACTAATTATTTAGTAACATACTCTCCCCCAATTTATCATTCTTTTTATACCATTTAAAAAAATTTGGTGGTTTTATCCGCCTTTCATGAATAACCCAAAGAGATCACATCCTTAAAAAGTCCATAAAATAGGGATAACAATACAATAATGTGTGGTTATAAAACATGTTATGGGGAGTGAGAGTCCATCACAAAATCAAATATGTGCACTAAGTTGGTTGGAATCGAAGATCCAACAAATTCATTTCAATCAAAACATTGGGTAGTTTCATTTTCAAATATCTTCAACTTGATCTTGTGTTGACATATATTTCAAAATCACTTCTCCTTGCTCAAAATTCACTATTCTGAAATGATATTTGATTATTATGTTCTTTTTCAGTGAATTATGGATACAATGTATTCTAATATTGATCAAAGTTGGGTTATAAAACATAATTGGAATGAGAATAATTTAATCAACAAACACATATTCATTATTTATTCCATTTATGGAAAATGGTTTCATTCATGAGTGGTAGAAAAATAAAGTTATTCCATGGTACTCATTGATATTAAATCCTACTTATCAGTTTGTCACAAAATACCTATAAATATATGATTAAATAGGCCAATAGATGTTTATTTTAAATTTTTTATCAAATTAGACCAATCTTCATTTGGGAACCCATCCAAATTATATTATGAATACTTCTAATAAGGAACCCAATAGGAAATTTTATGATGAATATATTGATGAATTACTTTCATAGCCTTCATGTTATAACACATGGTATCACATTGAAAATGAGAATATTGACGAGTATAAAATAATATGTTAGGCGTGGTGGCTATAAAATAAACAAAAAATAATAATATTTCAATACTAGGTTACATATGTCTTGTTTCATGACTCATCTTTTGATAATTTCATCCTTATGACCATCGAAGTCTCTATGGGTCTTCATATGTCCATCTTAAATTTTCTTAATCCATTCTTGGTGTATTTTATTTTTTATATAAATATACCTTCTACTATTTTTAGTGACCTACATGATAATGAAAAATAAAATTTTACCAACTATATAAATTTATAATTCTTACCTCATGAGTTTTTAAAATTACTGTCATTTTATGTAATTAGAGACTCTAAAAACAAGGAATTTGACATAAATATGAATGATCTACACTAATTAAATTTACTTCATAATATACCGATTATGATTAGATCATAATCCCGGATGACCATACATATTTATTTTATTGGACTAATTCGGAATACCAAGATCTTGGCGTATTCTCGAGGCCATACAAAGACTTTTGTAGTCGACAGACCACGTCTTCATCTTCACTAATGAGAAACCCATATAGTTACTCAATATACACATCCTCATCAAGGAAAACATTAAAGAAGAAATATTTGGTTCCCATATGATAAAAATTAAACCGCATAATATTTTACATTGAAAAGAAGAATTGAATTGTTTCAAGTTGTTCAATGTGGGCATATATCTCATCAATATAAACTCCTTCGATTTGAGAAAATCATTTTCACATGACCCATCATTATTAAAATATCACCATACTATTTCATTAAAAAAAAGGAACCAACTAGGATAAAATAATGTTTTTAGAGCTCATACATTATAAAATATAAATTTCTTGTTCAATTGATTTTGAGAAACAAAACAACAATGAAAAATAATCCACAAAATATAATTATTTAAATTAAATATCATAGATATCTTGAGGAATAGGCACCCAGGGCCGAAATAAATTGTAATATAGTATACTATTAAAACCCTGCCATTAAATTTTAAGTAATGAATGAGAATAATGGAATGATGAAGTGGATATGGTTTACTCATGTAAAAAAATCATTGGTTGTCTATTTATTATGGAAATAATAATAATAATTTGAATGAAAAATAATAGTTTTCCGAAAAACTATAAATTTTGTAAAAGATTATTTATTCACGATTTGGATCATAATTTATAATTATTTTTAAAAATCATACAAAAATTAATTTAAAAATTTTTTTTTTTGAAATTATAATATCAAATTTATCATAGGTTGAATATTTTTTATTCTCGTGAAATATTTCAATTTTTTTGAATAGTGGTAATTAATGAATTTTAATTGAAATTAAATTTTCATTTTAATAAATTATAATATTTAATTATATTCATAGTTGGTTCAAATTATGAATATTTATATTTTGTATTAATTAATCCAATTAATTACATTTAATTATTTTTTATATTCAATTTTTATGTAAAAACATTTTAAATTTTTGAATATTTTAACATTGAAAACCAACTTTCTCATCACGTCTTCATGATTAATATTAAGATAAATTCTTCCAAATCTATGAATTGAATTAAAAAAATGGATTAAATAATTTTAATAAGAATAATTTACATGTTTTAATACTATAAAATTAATCTTTTAGGATTAATAATTATGAAATTGTAAAAATTATTTACTGCGGTTCAGGTAAAAATGGATTGACCAGGGGTTAAAAAATAAAGATAAGTGTTAAAAATGACCCATAAAATTATAAAAAACTAAAATTTTAACCATTTTAACAACTTATATCTTCTAGGTTCGATAATGGGGCATTTTTTATCTTTACAGGATGATAAAAATGTGGGAATAATTGAATATTTTAAAATATAACAAGTGTGTCACTCACTGAACGTATAAAAAAACACACCATATCATCTATTATTAACACCATAAAGACATTTTTGTAGATCCAATACCTACATAAATAAATTCATAACTTCCCTTATCACATAGTATAATCCTTTATGGGGATAAATATGACCTTTTAAGGTTTTGGTTCAAAAATAAAAAGGATACCTGATTAAGATGTAACGTTCTTTGATGATCGTTTTTTTTTCTACTCATCATCATTCAATTATAATTAGGAAATGATTAAATAGTAGCCTCAGTATAACACATATACTATTATTCTTTTATGATTACATCATGATCTATAACAATCCACACATCCATCAAATGGGTTAGGAAATCATTCTTTAAGTGTACGATGGACTACGACATCGTGAAACATTGTCATTCATTTTTCCAATACCACATCTCATAGTTAGGTATAATGATGGAAATAAAGTATATATGTGAAATTTATAACATAACAATACCTATGTAGTAATTATATAATACATTCCCTTTTTAAATTATATTTCTCAGTGTATATGATAATGTGGCTCATGTCTATGACTGACTACCACCATATAAAGCGATGTGATTTGTATTTCACTAACGCATTACATCGATGGAAATAATGATAATGATAATTAATAAATGGGATATTAATGAAATATTTATATTTCTTAAAATGTAATATATTATTTTCTTTGATATATCTTCACTTACATAAAGATGATTACAACATTCGTGTACGTGTGGACTACCGCCTTCATTAAGTGATGTAACTCACTTTTAATCAAAAAACCACATGGATGATATATATATATATATATATATTAATATCCTTAATTAATGATATAATATTATGTCACACTATTCAATAATTATTGTTTAAAATTTTAAATATTACTCATTTGTATGTACAACCTATCGTCTCTTTGATGGTGAATTAATTCATTTTTCAAAAATACTTATCATGATTGGTTTTAAAAATAATAATTGATTTAAAATATTATAATTATTTTAATATTAATATTATGAAGATGATGTAACTACATAATATGAATAGGTAATGTAAAATATATATTATTATATGAATGAGAAAACAAGTCAATCAACACCTAAAATACTGAAAATAATGATAAAATAATAATCCAAATGGGAGAAGATGTTATAGAAGGATCATATATGAGGTTATAAATATAATTATGTTTCCTTAATAGGTTAATAACATCTTTTAAATCACCATATAGTTGTTTTAATCATGATAAACCAAATTGAATCATGTTGTAAGGTGTTTCTTAACTCAATTTAAATTCATTCAGTTAAACTTCTACTTCATTGTTTATGTAATTATAAAATTATGTGTGCTATAAAATTTGAACATTTAGTATGATATTTCTACTTTTTTTAGGTTTATATACATTTTATTAAGATAATAAATTCATTTATTAACTCCCACATCAATGATATGATATTTATAAGGGATATTGTCTCAATTTCCCTTCCTGGAGGCATATCATAATACTATGAATGTAATTTATTATAAATTGTTTATATAACAGCCCTTTGAAATTTAATATCATTATTCTTTAATAATTCATGGTTTTTTATTTTTATTTTTAAGTCTAAATTCTATGGGGACTTGACCTAAAAGTAACATTGGGGTAATTATTCCTATAACTCAAATTCATTTCATTATGATATATTACTCATTTATTTGTGATATTATGTTATTATATGGAAATGATTTTTTATATTATGTTTTATTTTAAATTATTTTGAGTGGATTAATATTTGAGGCACATAATATATTCATTAATTAATCCTCAGATCAATTTTATGATCATTGTAAGATATCATGTTTATTCTTTAATTATAGTTCAAGGATATTATTTGAAAATTTCCTATATTATTTTTATTCATGATCATTTGATGTTATTAATTTTTTTTTCACTATTTAGCACTTAATAAAATTTATAAAATGATCTGCAAAAAAATTTACATTATTTCTCTTTTGGTATAGAAATGCATTTTCTTCCAAAAAACATTTTAATAAAATTGTTTACATTTTTTAATCATTTAATAAATAATTATTTAATATATTTTTACCCATTTCACCATTTTACAAGTTCTTCTATATTAATCTTCATATAATGATCAAAATAATCCCCATTTATATTTATTATAAAAGTTAAATGATTGATTGCTTTAGCATGTACAACATGAAAATAATTTCTAGTCTTCATGACCACATAATTGTTTTATAACATCCTATATATATTTCCAAAATTATTTTTAGTGAAAAATATATGAAATTTATTTTTGAATTTTTAGTTATAAAAAGTTATATTCTAAATGGAAAGGATATTTTTTGTAGAATTTTTTATGAAATTTTTATTGAATTTCAATTAATCAATAAAAAATCCACTTTATTCTCACATAAGTTGGTATACATTGTATTGATTGCATCTCTATTATTCATCGGATGGTTTATGATTTTTTTGAATAGGTAAATTATTCAAATTCCCATTTTTTATTAGTTTTTGATGTCATTAAAATTCCCTTAAAATTTTCAATTTCCTATGTTAATTGGAATTTAAATTTTCAAAAAATATCCATATTATTCATCATTGATATGATTCTTGTTTAGAAAATATATAATTTATAAATATAGTGTTTTATTTAAGAAAGATATTTTATTATCTGATGGAATATTGATAATCCAAATTCTTTTTTAATATATATTAGTAATGGTAATTCATGTTGTTAATGAATTAGATCTATTTTTCAATAAAGGAGGAATGATTTAGACACAAATACATGTATTGTGACAAGTTATATAAAACCCCATGATTCATCGATTGTCTCATGAGGATAATCTATAATACTGTATAAAATAAGTTTATGAAATATATGAGTTAGTAAATTGTAGTATTAAACTATCTTCTAACGAGACTTGATGTAAAAGGTATTATGTGAATAATACATGAAATATAATAATTAATAATTTTATTTCATTCAGAATTAAGTTATTATTATCCATGATATTTTCTAGAAGATATTATCTCTGGATTTATTTATTTATTAGATAAATATTAAATGGGTTGTTTTCTGAGTTATCTACATTTTGAAATGTATTATTCCTTATTCAAATGTGATAATTGTGATATTTATTAAATAGAATTTGATTTATGTTATTTATGTTTCCATAATTATTTTTGACCTATCTTATTATCCATTATATTTTCCGCAAGTTATTATATTTTGATGCATTCCATACTCATCATATATTTTAAATGGAATGTGTGTTTAGATATTTACCATACAATATTCATTGTTCTTATTAATTCATGATATATTCCACTATACGTAACCCTTACTAATCATTTTATGCCACTCCTATTTATGATCCATTCCATATGATTCCATGAGGTTTACAATGATTTATTTACAAGGATGTTCTAGAAAGGATAATTTTATTCTCAAAAATTGTGTGTTGTAATCTGTATTATCATATGCAATGAAATGTTCAAGTATGTATCTATTTAACAATGACTAATAAACTATTCTATATATCAGGATAAGATTACTTTACTATTATACCAATTTAATAATATATAAACTAACTTGGGAAACTTGATTTGAGGTCACTATAATAGGTATTAAATGACAATTTATTATGAACATGGGAACTAGATTTAGGAAAAAAATGTATTAGGGAAAATAACCATTTGATAAACATTGAGGCTAAGTACATGAACATCCTAATGTTTTGTTAAGCAGGATATTCTGTAGTTTTACTTAGTAATAAAACCATATATAGATACTATAAGTGGGCATGGTTTTAGAATAGGAGTCCCTAGGTGTAATGAGCCTGAAAAAGGAAAATGGGTATTGGCCCAATAATTATACGGTGCATGGCAAAAATCCTTATTGCACAACTAGTTTGACACTCTCGAGTGACACTCTAGGGTTATAATAAATTTTAATTTCAAATTTTTAACGTATTAGAATATATGATGATAATGAATGGCCAATGTCAAACCTAAGGTGTCTTATATTGAAATTTATGTATCATAATTTGAAAATCCTATAAATTATTATATTGTTTTCCTAGTATGATTATTTTTTCTAATACTATACTTTTTATATGTAGTCATTAGACGAAACCCAAAGGTATCATATTATTATTGAAAATAATGAAAAATGTGGTGACTATTAGCAACCAAATGGGATAAAGATATAATTTGATGATGTCATAGTTATCTCTAATCAGTTATCCTTAATTGTTATTAAAATTTTATATATTAACCAAATTTTGTACTCACTAAAATGAGAATAATGTATGTTTATAATAACTCAAGGGATGGGGGCATTGAGGAAATAAGGTCACATTTATATCATGTCAAAATATATGGAAATAGACAACTTGGAATGCATAATGAATGAATTGAAAAATGATTGATGTTTGAAAAGAAAATATTTTATATGTAAAAATAGATGGAATGATATTAGTAAATAATTGACATCCCAAGGATCCATTTATAGTAGATGGACTTTAATTTGGGGAGATTGGAAATTATCTAAATAAATTTCTTCTTACAATGGTTAAACCGAAGAACAATAAGTACCAATTTTAAAATAAAATGGATTATGTATTTTTTATTTGGAATCAAAAAATTAAATTTCATTAGTATTTTGCTAATTATATTTTTGTTATAAGAATCAATAATCAAGAAATGATTGTGTGGAATTATATAATAATATTTTTAATAATTGTAATAATAGTTATGGATACTATCATATGTTATGATTTTAATATTAAACATAAGTTGAATGTCATAAACACACATTTTTATGTCTTATTTGATGATATTTTAACATTATTAAGGACAACTTGGGAGAATTTTTTAAAGGAAAAATAATTGGTTTAGTATATGATTTACTGAAAAAGGTATTTGAGGAATAATAAATTTGAATTTTTTTATCTTATGTTTAATGATACTCATAAACATTAAGGTTAGTTTAATTCTTAATTCCATTGTAATAATATTAAAATAATATTATTAGACTGCAAAAAAAGGTTTTTTTGAAATAAATAAAAAAATGGTTATTAAATAAATAATTTTATTTCATAGATGTGCATTATATTCTTTTAGAACATTGTAGGAGTTGTATTTATATTTTTCTGAAAAAATATAACCAAAAATATGTATGAAAACCTATCACATCTAGCAGGGTTGTCAAGATGGAAGTTATTCCAGATGAATGATAATCATTTAATGTTTACCGCTACTTGGCCTGATGTCGTAGTTAATATTTCACTCTTTTCAGTTAAAATATTTGAAAAATAAATACTAATGATGGAAACATTGTTTTAATTTTGAGATTTATAGAATAATTAATTATATATGAAATATTTTTCTAAGAATATTTGTTTTGTAAATAGTTTGGCATATATGAAATTACTTTTCACTCTTCAATAGATCTTATGATTTATTAAAAAATTATTGATTTAGGAATAAAAAATTTATTTCTAGATATGGAACTAGATCCAATGGCAATGAAAAAAATAATTTTTTTTTAAAATTGTAATGTATCATGTACGTATGTTTTATTATATTCAATGATAGAAGAAAACTAATTAATCTTTAGTCAAATGATCCTAAAACAATAAATTTATCATATTACATTCATACCTAATAAATTAAATAGTACCTCAAATTATTTATTAATTTATAAGGCCCCAGCCTTAAAAATTACATAATATTTAGTTAAGTAAAGAATTCATATAGAGGATCTTTCCAGGATTATAGTTTCAAATAATTAATTCATAACTATTTCATAATAGACCTAGACAATACATACATATAGATTCACTTAGTATCCTCATTTTCCAACAAAGGAAACCCAAAAAAACATGATTTATTTTTCTACATAAAAATAATCTTTACTTCTTCACCTATATAACACATCCATGTAACCTATAGAAAAGATTTCAAAAACATAGTATTTGAATAAAAATATTATTAAGGTATATAAAATGAATAATAAAACCATTAGTCACTGAATATTTTAAACACATGAAAACATTTTCACAAAATCATTTTTCACCCATAACACATAAACTACATAGATTACATCATATAACAATACGATTATTACAAAACATCATATAAATCATAAAACATAAAGGGAAAATGTCCCATCCATATCTTATATACATTATATCTTTCACAAATACATAGAGACTAACAATTATGGTTAAGTTTGGAATACCCATAAAAGTATATTACATAAATATTTAATGGGAACTATTATCATTTACCTATGTCCTATTACCCAAATAATTGGAGATCTATCCCTAGCTCACCCGCCCTCGGTTTATCATGGAACCACCCATATACATAATCAATTTCCAAGAACCATAACATAATCATAACACATGAACAAGCATAAAAGAAAAATAATATTGCAACATTGTAATCATAAGACATAATTTTAAAATATTGATATAATAAATACATTTTAAAAACTATTTTCAATACCAAAATACCAAAATAATAAATATGGTATTTACATGTTTAAAAAAAATATTATGTCTTGTAGTGGAAAACAAATATCAAATAATGGTTGTGGTGGAGGAATGGTCGTTGTCACCATGTATGCTAATAAATTTCATTTTTTCATTTAGAAAAATAATTCATAGAAAAATATAACTTTTGGAGACTATTTAATAAAATTAAAAGTTATAGGGGTTTATATGACACAGTATAAAAGAAAGAGGTGTGTATTATCAAAATAAGCGACGATCAAAGGAGATTAAGACGAAGTTCATTACAATGATTATATCATTATATAAATGATAAATTAATGAAATTATTATGTGTGAAAATAAAAAATACCTCCAATATAAGTGGATATTTTCTTTAAAAAAATCAATGGTCATTCAGACGTGTTATTTAAAAAACAAAACCACTTACATGGATATTTAACTGAATGAATGGAGACTGAGTGAAGATTTCCCTTAGCCTGAGTCTGACTCATCACGATCAATAGTTATGTTCCTGAATAATAAAATTAGGTCAATTTATACTTTTATGATATCATTTTTCATGTTTATTATTACTTTTATTAAACTTATTACCTTGTTATAAAAATTACAAAATTATTTATGTTCATATCGGTCTTTTTTGATATTCGGTACATAAGTCGAAGATGAACTTGTTTTGATGTAAATTTCCAATGTGTTAAAACTAAAATATTCAATAGAATAATATTAATGATTTAAATATCATATATATACATTATTTTTTTTTAAAATAATACATAACATTTGGATATAAGAAATTAAAAGCATCATTCATGGAGATGGTAGGTTATACGTTTGCATGAACGCTGCTGTCATTTCATTTTCATACTAAAGGAATGAAAACAAAATAATACATATATATATTATAATTATGTTTAATATATATTTTATATATGTTATATAATTTCATTAAAACCATCCTTTATATGTTCCTTGTTTGGAATGGATGAGTCATATCACTTTGAGGGGGCGGTAGTACACCCTTCCTCATATAAAATTATCATACTTACACATTATGGAAATCATAAAGGTATATTTTAGATAATAATTATAAAATAATAAATAAAATATAAATAAAATATATTTCAAATATATATATATATATATATACAGTTCCATAATAATGGCCACCCTGAGAGGTTGAAAGAGAAAATTGAACAATCATTGTTTCTTGAGGCATTACTTCACCATACACAGAAATAATGTGTTCTATATCATTTTGATGGAGGTATGTGTATGTGTAGGTACAAAAATTATCAAAAAAACATCATATTTTACTGAGGATATTGGTTTTGTTATAAATAAAGTTGAATGAATGGAGGTTATGTTGTATGAGAAGAATAATAAATGAAAGAAACTTGAGAGAAGATGTTACCTCTAAATCGGATAACTCTTTTTGACTATAGATAAAAGGCTTAATTGGTTTTCCTTAAGACCACTTTAAGGCTTCTAGGAGGAATTTAAGGATGTTGGAATCTAATTTGATTATAATTTGGGCGATCCAAGGGGCTTGAGAGGCATACGTAATTGCGTAGAGTTGGAGGCCTTTTATAAGAGGGAGGAAGGGCACTTTAGGAAATGTTTGAAATATATTTAATTATAATTTTATTTTATAATTATCATATCTTAAAAGTGATATATTTAGAGGATAATATTTTGATGGGTCTAAATCCTCTCATCCATTTGGTTTTAGACATGTTTATGTCCCAAATGTAATGTTATCATTTGGCTTTAACCCTTAGTTAAATAAATTAACTCTTACCATGTCATCTATATTTTTTAGAATATATGGTCAATATAGATAGTATATAATGAAAAAATAACCTCAAGATGATAATTAGTGTCATTTAATACAATATCTATGTCTGTTTATTGACTATTAAATTTATTTGACTATTATATCATTTAATAAGATAGTATTTGTGTTAAAAACACATTTATGTCAATTTTGAAACTATTTAGTAATTGATTTTTGTTAAATATATAATAGTTTATTGATTTTAAAAAATCCAAATAGAGTTAACATATCATAATCATCCATTAAATTTTTTTCTAGAATCAAAAAATTTAAATTAAATTTCTTTTAATATTTATAATATCATTTATATGAATTATTCATTACTAAGGTAATCACTACATCATCATTATGTCATAAATAAATTTATTTATATAGTGTATAAAAAGTATAAATAAAATTCCATGATTTATGAAATATTTTTGTCTTTATATTTTATATTTATTGTCAAATATATCAATTATATAACCCCACCTTAAAATGTATTAATTAAAAGTATACATGTTTGTGTTATATTTCTCCATTCTTTAAATTGAATATTATAAAATTTCATTTTGAAAACCATGTGTCTCCTAAATTACAAATGTTTTGACTATGGAATGCTTTGGTCTCCCATTACTTATACAATTATACTAGGGCACGTTTTAGGATAGATTTATATTGTTGTATTATTATTTTTTACCCTTATTTACCTAATTTTCCCTTTAACCGGGTTAAATAAAAATATTTACTGATGTTAGCATTCATAATGTCCAAAAATAAAAGGTACCAGCAAACATAATTTGGACCATTTTATTCAATATATAGAAAAAACATTCAAAATAAAAAACATAGAATTTTCATTAATTATTTAAAAATTAATTGTCGTTGTCAAAACCAGAGGGAAAGTTTTTATGATCTAAAAACTATAAAAAGATTGACATGTGTTTATGTCCAATTTAAATGTGAAATTACATAAAATTAACAACATTGGATTAAATGATAAAAAATAACAAAATTTCACATTGAACATAACTAAAGGATAATATATCTAGATAAATAAATTAGAAAAAAAAGAATTTTTGAATTAAAAAGAAATATTTTTCACTATTAATAAAAATATGAATTTCATCAGAAAAATAAAACATTCACAACCAAGTTAATTATTGGTGTCACTCTTAGAAAGAAGAAGATTATTATGTAAAATAGATCTTATAAAACATTCAAAAACTATATTTTAAAAGGGTTCACTATCAAAAGGTGGTAAAACTATATTTTGTTGAAAAATACTTCTTTTATTAGAAAATTTTATTGTTTATTATATCATATGTAGAAAATATACGAGATGAATTTAAAAAATTAAATTTAATATATATCATATATTTATCATTAAATAAAAATCCTTAAAGTGTGATATGATTTTATAAACCCAATTATTCTCTTTTATATAGTTTTTTATAAATACACATCCATTATATTCAATTTGATTTTATTACCAATTCTAATGAATTTGGTATCCAATAAATCATTATTAAAACCTATGTAAACCATATTTATATAATTTATTTGATTCTATTCATTCCTGTAATTCCAATGGCTAGGTTATAATGGTAACATTTAAATAATAATATTTCATTTTTTGTTTAAGCATGATGTATTATATCATGTTCACTAATGAACATAATGTTTTATTCTTAAAATTCAGGATGTTACATCCTCACCACCATTAATGAATTCCATAATAGAAAATTGAATTTGGTTTTGGTAACTAGTGTATGAAATTTTAAAATACCTTAATTAGATACCCACATCCGAAAGATGGTTAATAAAACACCCACTATAAAAGATTGAAACTGAAGTACAAATGCCACCTAGTATAACACATATGAGGATTACATATAGTAAAACATGCATATGAATGAAAATATAAGTGTCATGTTATGATGTAGAGTGGTATAAAACAAGTTCAGGAGAAAGATAACAAAAAAAACCACAAAATTGTGATGGATAAATAGTCTTTTATTTCATTGTAGGAAAATGTAAATAGAAAACATTTTTGATATGGGATCGACTTCACATAGTTTAGTAATTATATTTATACTTATAACAATAACATAATGAAATATAAATACATGAAATGTAAATTTTCATCCATTAATCAAATTCCACCACAAAGTCATCTTTTTCCCAGATCGATGAGTATTTCAGATTATTTGGTCTCTCTAGAAGCACTATAATAGACATATAATGAATCAAATAATCCAAAAAACGAGAACCATATATTTATCCCATCTTTAAACATTAACCATACCCAATATTTTAAGTAAAAGATCAGATAATTACCCAAAATAATAATCTTTTATAAGGAAAAGGACTACATTTAATCTCTATAATTCAGCAGTAATACCCATGTTCTAAATAGGTTATTCATAAAACAAATGTCCTTATAATTAATCAAAATACTCCATACTATGATTGAAAACCAAAATCCAGAAGTAATTGATCCCATATTCTTTCATAATAAATTTATAAATTTATGCCCAAATAACATCAACTAATGTTACTGACTCATACTAAAAATTAATTAACCTAATCACATATTCAACATAATAGATTAATCATTTCCATTAATAACCCAAATCTATATATGTATATAATAAAAAAATAGATTCTTAAAAAATAAAATTCAACCATTACTTCTCAATTGAAATCCTATAGTATTCTATTTTCCTTAGGCATATAGTGTTCCTATAATAGGGAACATATTCAATAATAACATTTATCACTAAATCATAAAATCATATTTTATAGAAGTATATCCATTTGACAAAACATAAGTTTCAAAAATCAATGCATTCTTAATACATAAAATCATTAAACTATAAATAATAAGTCATACTAACCCGGGACTTCTTGTAGGCCTTTGGTAGGTGATAAATCTCAATCACACATTGATTTTCAGTTCGATTCAAGCAGCCTTGTTTGACAAGATGGGTTTCCACAAGGTCTTCATGTTGTCCTTTATCAAAAACTATATAATTCTTATAAAATTCTAAAAATGAGATAAAATACCCAATAATAAGATTAATATATTTTAACCTCAATGTTTATCTCATGCATTTCATCATTCATCCATAAATTTAATAACCAATAATTACATGAAAATCAAAGATCATATAAACCCTAAAGTGTCTTCATAATTATGTACATAGTAGAAAATATAATCTTCCAAAAATAACATTTTCACAAAACAAAATTAATGGTTACATATACTAGGAATATTATTCCAATGTAATCCCATCATTAAAAGTGAATTGATTTTGTTACACATTCAACATCCTACAATCTATAATAACTATTTAATTCATTTTATAATCATTTAGTTTTCTTCATGATCCTATAACAATGTTTTTCAATATTATTCTTTAATACTTATTTCCTACAAAAAACATGTATCATGTTCTGAGATTAAATAATTGAAAATCATAATATATAAAATAGTACATACCATTCACAGGTCATTTTTAGTTTCTCCATATTCAATTGTAATGTAATTATTTAATGGTAATAATATATTTGTATGATCTTGTTGAACCAGTAATTTCCTCAAAGGTGAATGCATCCAAAAATACCCTTAGTATCTTTAATATTTATAAACATATTTCCTCAAAAAATATTCTTTATGACATTTAAATTAGGATGAACTATATATTTATTCACCCCTGATAATATCCATAACTCTTAAGAAAACATCTTAATCTCGAAAGTTCTCTAAACCAACCATTGATACCAACTATATAGCCTCATCCTTAAACAATACCTAATATTGAATTAAGTCAAGAATTTGCATTTATTGTCTTTTGAAATTTATTTTTTAAGATAATTATTCCATAATTATTACATAATAGTCCTAGATATTACATGTGGATAGTTAGATGTAATATCTACATTTTCCACCAAAGGAAACCCTTAAAACGAACCTGATTTTCATCATGGTAAAAGTCATATTGACATCATCCTTTCACTAACCCATCCTTATACCCTATGGAATACATTTAAAAAACCATGGATGAGAATAATAAAATCAGTATGGAATGTAAAATAAGGAACTATACCATTAGTCCATGAATATCTAAGGTCTATGAAATCATTTTCACAAATCATACTTTTCACCCATGAAACATAACAAAAATTGCTTAAATAATTTAATCAAAAGATTCCTAAAATACATCAGAGAAATCAAAAACAATAATGGTAAATTGTGTCATCCATATCATATATACCTTATAGTTTTCATAGCTACATAGGGAGTAACCTCCATGGTTACATTTGGAATATCCATCACAGTATATTCTATAATTCTATTTGGAGAAACCATATCATTTACATCAGTCATGTTACCCATTGAATTGGAAAAATATCATTGGCTCACCCAGCCTCTTGATATCATGAAACCACTTATATACATAATCAATTCCCAAGAACCATAACAAAATCATATCACATGAACAAGCATAAAGTAAAAATAACATTTCCCCAATGAAATCATAAGAAATAATTACAAAATATTGATATAATCAATATATTCTCAAACCCATTTTCAATACAAAAATACCTAAAAAGAAATATAGTATTTACTGTTGTTTTTTAAAAAATTATGATTTGTAGAGGAATCCTAATATCAAATAATGGTTTCAGTAATTGAAAGGTCATTGTGGCCGCATACATTAAAAAAATTCATTTTTTCATTTACTAAAATGATTCATCGAAACAAATTCGTTTTGATGAATTTTTATTGAAATTAAAAGTAATAGTGGTTTATATTACACTGTATAAAATAATGAGTTGTATATTATCAACAAATTCTTAAATAAAAGGAGAATGGGATGAAGTCCCTTACAATGAATGTATCATTAATTTAAGGATAAATCAATGAAATTATTATGTGTGAAAATAATAATACACCACATATAAGTGTATATTTAGTTTAAAACAATCATTCGTCATTCACTCATATTATTTGAAAAACTAAACCAATGACATTGGTATTGAACTCAACGAATGGAGATTGCGTTAAGATTTCCCTTACCACGAGTCTGACTCATCACATACAATAATTATGTTCCAAAATAATAAACTTATGTGAATTTTTAAACCATCAATAAAATTTTTCAAGTTTATTATTACTTTTACATAAATTATTTCCATATAAAAAAATAACATAATTACTTAATCTCATATTAGTGGTTTTGTCAATATTCGATAATTTAGTCGAAAATTAACTTGTATTGATGTAAATTGTCCATGTGGTAGAAATTGAATCATCTCCCGAAAAATATTAATTATTTAAATAACATTAATATCTATAATATTTTTATTTATAATATTCCATAATATTTAGATATAAGAAATAAAACGCACCATTCAGTGAGATGGTAGGTCATGCGTACACATGAACCCTAGTTTCATTTCACTGTCATATTAAAAAAATGAAAACCAAATGATACAAATGTATATTAAAATTATAGTATAATATCTATGTTATTAATTTCACATATATTAATTGACACCATAATTTATATGTTCCATGTTAGGAATGAACGATTCATATCACTTTGAGTGGATGGTTGTCCATACTACTTCAAATAAAATTATTGTATTTAAACATTATGGAACGAATAATGGTATATTGTAAAAAAATTATAGAAGCATAAATGCAATATAAATATATTATATTTCATATATAAATACATTTTCGTCATAATGGCCACCATGAGGGGTGGCATGGAAAATTTAATAATAATCATCTCGTGAGGCATTAGTTCATTGTACACAGCAACTGTTTGTTCTATATCTATTAGATGGAGATATGTATAAGTGTAGGTAGAAAATATATCATAAAAAATACTATTATATTGAGTATACTATTATTGTTATAGAATAATATAATTTATATTGTTTAGAGTGTTGGTTAAGGAAAATAAATGAATGGATCTTGACAGAAGACGTTACCTTTAAATTGAGTAACTCCTTTTGATTAGATCGAAAACGATTCATTTAGTTTTCTTATTCCCAATATATGGCTTCTAGGAAGAATTGAGGGATTTTGGAAGCTTATTTGAGCATACTATTGGTGATTCAAATGTCTTGAGATTTGTGACTAATTGGGTAGAGGCGGGAACTTTTTATAAGAGGTGAGAGGAGAAATTTAGCATTCTCCTGAAATATTGTTTTATTATAATAGAATTTTAGAATTATAATAGGTCCAAAGTGACATATTTAGAGTATAAGATGATTATGGGTTTAAATCCTCTCAACGAATAAGTTTTATACAATTTTAGGTAATAAATCTATCATTATCTTATGGAAGTAACCCATAGACAATTTAATTAACTCTAACAATGTCTTCATGTATTTTTACACAATATGGTCAACATAGTTACTATAAAAATCCAATAAAACCTTAAGTGGATAATTAACGATATATTTAACATCATATTTGTCAGTTTGAAAAATATTATATATTTTTTCTATTATACTATTTAATGAAATAATTATTGTTTTAAAAACTCATTTATATCAATTTTGACGGAATTTTGTAATTAATTTTTTGAAGCTATAAAAAAATGATTGAATCAATAAAAAATGATTAAATCACATATAAAATTTTTAATCATCTATACAATTCTGTTTTGGAATCATAATATTCAGATTATAGTTATTTTTATCAATATAATATCATTTATTTGGATCTTTCATTTATAAGGTAATCAATGCATGATCATCATGTCATAATACAATTTTTTTTATATAATGCATAAAAATTATAAATGAAATACCATGATATAGGAAATATTTTTATCTTACTAATTATTATTTATAGTCAAAGATATAAATTATATATCCCCACATTAAAATTATTTTATTATAAATATAGATGTTTATGTCTTATTTCTCCATAATTTAAATTAATTATTATAACATGTCATTTTCACCCTAAAGTGGATACAAAATTCCAAAAATTAGGCCTAATGTTTTTTGGGTCTCATGTGACTCATATAATAATATTTTGATATGATTTAGGGTAGTTTTATATTATTATAATATTATTTTTACCCTTATTTTATTAATTTACCCTTTAACTGTGGTAAATAAAAATAATTACTGAGGTTACTATTCATAATGTGTGAAAAAAGGTACATATTATCAGGACCTATCCTTAAACATTACATAAACATTAATTAAATGAATAATTTACATTGATGATCCTTTCAAGATTATTTTTTTAGATAAATAGGCCATTATTATTACATTACATCTCAAAAATAAGAAAGTAGACACTTCTACTCAATTTACAATTTTTTAACAAAATAAAAACACTTAGAAAGAAACATGTCTTGTTCCATGTTTTAGATAACATGAAATTTTCATGATCCCATCCATGACCCTAATCATCTTTATTTCCTTGTAGAAAACACTTTTAAAAACATGGGTTGAGTATAAAATGATGAGAAAGGGTTATAAAATAAGGAATGAAAACATTATCCCTTAAATAAATAAAAATCAATGAAACTTTTCTTGTCAATCATAACATACCTCATGAAATCATTTGACTTATAAATAGTACAGATAATTCATCTATCATAAAGGTAACATATTCCATCCATAAAACACATACATTGTAGATTTGACAGCTACTTAGGGAGTTACGTTTGGAATACCCATCATAGTATATTCCCTCAATCTCTTAAGAGAAACATTAACAGTTACCTCCATCACAATACCCAATGCATTAGAGATCTATCTCGGGCTCCCCCGCCCTAGGCTTATCATGGAACCATCCGTAAACATAAAAATTTCCCACAAACCATAACATATTCATAACACTTAAAATAAGAATAAAGTAAATATAACATTTCAACACTGAAATCACAACATATCATTTCATGATATAGACATAATCAATGCTTTATCAAACCATTTTCAAAACCATTTAAAAAATTTAATAATGAGATTTTCGAATCAAAGCGTCCCATACAAATTTAAATATTTTAAAGGAATTAACATTTAAAAAACTTAATGTCTATATAAATAAATCCTTAAACCCATTTTTAAAACCTGGAAATTAATGATAAATATTTAAAATAATAAATCCTGAAAACAATATTTTAGTTAAGGAGTTATTAACCAAATAAGTGATGCTTGAATAAAAATAATTGATGAATAACATTTAATCAAAACATTATAATATCATGGCAATAAAGGTATTCCTGATATAATATTCCAAAGTACACTATATACACCATATAACAGTGAATTGGTGCATAACAATAATTAAGTATCAATGGAATGTAAATTGAGACGAAATCGCTTATAAGATTGTATCCTTAGAGTAGGGATAAATAAATTACATAATAATGTGTTAAAAATATAAATAAACTCAATATGATAGAATATTTTGTGTAAATAAATCAGAGGACATTCCTACATATTGTCTTTACTGAAAAACCAATGACGTGGATGTTTTACTCAATGAATGGAAATTGAGTTAAAATTAGTCTTATCAAGTTCATATCGATGACTCGAGAATTTATCAATGGAGTGATTATGTGTATCAAAAGAATATCCACAAAAGGGTAGTGGAAATTAAAAAATAAATAAATAAATATTTATTCCACACATAATCATATCATGACATAATTAAGAATTAGAATACTAACCCAAGGAATAGAAATTGGGTTAAAATCTTCCCTTACCGATTTGGTAACATATGAAAAATACAACCAATGAAAGAAGGATCATAAAATGAAGATGTAAATACTCATAAATTTATGTATATTACCCAAATAATACAATATAGGGAAGTATATAAACAACACAAAATGAAATAGTGGCAAATATACCAGGAATCTCATGGGAATAAAACGTGAGAGGAAAATATCTTACCACATTATAATCAATCAAGTCATATTGCCAAAAGTTAATAACCACGAAATGATTCACATAATAAAATTAATATAAATAGAATCATGATAATATATATATATATATTGTCATTACAAAACAAACTACATATAATAAATTAAATGTGAACAATGGAAATCTCACTGAGTTAAAAGTGAGATAAGAAACGCCTTACCTCGTGTCCGACATGATTCGTTTGTTCCTTTTTATTCCTGAATAATAACTTTAAGTTAATTTATAATTTATTAATAACCTTTTTAAAGTTTATAGTTCCTTTTATATCTCATATTACTATGTTATAAATAATATGCAATCATTTAAGTTAATAACGGTCATTTCGTCGATATTTGGTACTTGAGTCAAAAATGAACTTCTTATATTTACAAGTTGTTTATGTGGTCAAATGTCCATTTTCACCAGAATGATATTAATGATTTAGATATCATATATATCTTATATATCCAGTATATATATATATATATATATATATTTATTTATAATACTACATAACATTTTGTGGTAAGAAATGAAATGCACTGTTCATGGAGACAGTAAGCTGTATGTACGCATGAACGCTACTTTAATTTCTATTTCATATTTAATGGAACTAAAAAATAATTATACATTGGTATATTATAATTCAATTATAATATGACATATAATATCATTAACTCCATCCTTTATATGTCCCACATATGGTATTAATGACTCATATCACTTTGAGGGGGTGATAGTCCGCACTTCCTAAAATTAAATTATCACGTTTACCCACAATAGAAAACATAAAGATATTCTATAAATGAAAAATACAGAATCATAAATAAAACTTAAACATAATACATATCATATATAAATACATTTTATTCATAATGGACACCATGAGAGGCAGTATGAGATAATTGAACAATAATCGTTTCGTGAGTCGTTAGTTTTCCATCCATAGAAACAATATATTTTTTACCCATTAGAAGGAGTTGTGTGAAAGGGAACTTAGAATAGTTCTCATAAAAACATTCTAGTACATTTTTGATACTATTTTTGTTTTAAATGAAAATAATAAAAAGAGTTTAAGGGTTGTAAAAGTAAAATAAAAAAAATAACTTAAGAGAAGATGTTACCTTTAAATCGGTTAACTCCCTTTGGATTGAATGAAAAGGGTTTCATAATGTTCCTTATTCAACAGTTTAAGATTATAGTGGAGGATAGGGATCATGAGAGATTATTTGGGTATGGTTTGGTTGAGACAAGGGGCTTTATTTGTGTGAGTAAGTGTTTAGAGTTGAGGTCTTTTTATAAGTGGGAGGAGGGGCTCTTTTGGAAAGTGTCGAACTATTAATTTATTATAGAATGATATTCGGTTTATAAAGGACCAAAACTAATTTAAGTATAAGATAGGATGACACATGGTCTAAATAAAATCATCCAATAATAATTGGAATGGTTTTGGATATTATTTCAATATTTATAGTCTTATTTATTTAAACATTTTATTAATGAAGTAAACCCTGCATCATTATTGTTTCATAAATAATTTAATTTATTTGATGTCTAAAAATTATAAAACAATTACCATGATGTAGGAAATATTTTATTCTTTCCAAATAATATTTATAGATTAAAATATAACTTATATAAAACTATGTAAAAATTAATTTTCTAAAAGCTATTTGTTTATGAAATTTTTGTCATTTATTTAAGTTCATGAAAATAAAGTGTCATTATCACTCTCATGTTGCTCCATGGGGTCCCAAAATCGACACAAAGATTCCCATCGTAGGATAGATATCAACCAATATAATTTGGACACATTTTAGGGTAATTTTATATTGTTGAAATAATATTTTTTTACCCTTATTTACTAGATATACCCTTTAACCATGGTAAATAAATATTTTACTAAAGTAAATATACATAATGTATAAAAATAAAAGATAAATATTTACACAATTCAGACCTCCTGATTCTAAATAGTAAATCACCTTTTCCAAATTCAGAACACAGAAGTGGCTGAAATAAATATAAAATTAATTCCTACTGTCAAAACGAAAAGCGTGCTTTTTAAAAATATTAACGATCAAAAGATTGAAACTTGTTTTTGTCCAATTTAAAGGTGAAATTAATTCCAATGACCATAATTAGATTTAATGGAAAAAATATAATCTAATTACACTATAATAAAAATTAAAAATCTAATCAATCCATGTAAATTAATTTGATTAAAAGGCAGATTTGAATTAAAATACAATATTTTTCACTATTCATTAGAAAATGAATTTTATCAAAAAAATACCAAAATTCTACACAAAGTGAAATTTGAAGTAACAATTATAAAAAATAATTTTATTTTGTCTAAAATAACATAAAAATGTGGCCAAAACTAGATTTAAGTAGGGTATTCCATTAAAAGGAGATAAATCACCCTTTTAAAATAAATTAGATTCATTCACATTTTAAGCCTTTAACATTTATTGGATAAATGTAAAAATATTTAACAAACATGTATAATCATTTTTAGTTAGTTATATTTATTTCCACAAATAATACTTCTAAGCATTAACTACCATTTAAAATAATAATATTATTGTGTTATTTTTCATTACAACTCAACATTGTGTGCAACGTAAGATTTCAAAGAAACACTTTGTTGTGTATCAGGTATGACATCAAACATAGCATCCCCATTAAATTAATAATAAATAATTAATCTCAAAATACTAATAAATATGAAACTTTCATATTCTTTATTTACCTAGGATGTTACATCATTCCCCCTTTTGGGAATTGCTTCCTCACAATTTTAAAATTGGGCTCGAAAACTTCATTGAAAGTCCCACATCAGAAAAAGATTCAATAAATCTGTCACTTTAAAATAAAGGAAGATAAGTACAAAGGTAACCCAAGAAAAAAGATTCTAGAATTCAATGAAAACCTAGATATGGAGGAGAAATCAAACCATCATGTTCTGAAAGAGAGTGATAGAAAACATTATTAGGAAAAAGTTAACCTCCAGAAAATCAACAAATTGTGACGGGTAAAACAGTATTTGATTCCCCGATATGAAAAGTTAACGGAAAATGTTTTTTTAGTTACTTTTCATAAATTTGAGGAATTCATTTATGAGCTTAACTAAAAACAAAACGAAAGATACTTACTTGTCATGTATACATTCATCCATTACTAACTTTATACCACAAACTCATCTTTTATCCTAATGATGAGTATTTATTCAAACTTGGTCACATTAAAAGCACTAGAATCAACTTCTAGATTATCATATAAACCAAAAATGATAAACTATATATTTCCCCTATCGTTAGACATCATCCTAAAACAAAACATTTAGTACAAGACCAAATAATCCTCAGAAAATGATAACACTTTATAAAATGAAATGCAACTCTTAATCCCCAAAATACGATAAATTATACCCAAATATAGACAAAGAACATTCAATAAAAAAATGTCCTTAAAATTAATCAATGTAACCCAGTCTAGGATTGTAACCCAAAACCAATATGGATTTAATAACATAGTATTACACAGTAAATCATAACAACCAAATCACATATTCTCTGAGTTAGATTAATCACTTACATATAAAACCCAAAATCAACTTATTCTTCATTTATAAAATCATATATGTAAAAAATAATTAGTCATACTAACCAGGGACTTCATGTAGTCTAGTGATATGTGATAAATCCTTGTCACTCTTTGGTTGTGGGTTTGATTCCCGCAGCTTTGTCTGATGCGACAGGATAACGCACTGTTTGTGTATTTTCTTTATTCGAATTCTATATTATTTTATAACATTCCCAAAAAAAATTCATGAAAAATAACCATATCATATTTTGACCACAATGGTTTTTTAATAATTTTTTTTTCATCCCAAAATGTATTAACATATATTTTCCTCAAATTCAAGGATCATATAAACCCAAATAGTTCATTATAATTATATTACAAAAATAAACAATAAGTATTCCTTGAATAAAATTTTTATATGTCAAACATTAGGGTTACACATACTATAAAAAGTTGTCTAATGTAATCCCATCATCAAAAGAAACTTATAATATTTCTGTATTTCACCTTCCTAAAATATACCATAACACTTGAATCAATTATATGTTGACTTCTTACTCATTCAAAGTTATTCATGATCCATTAACCATTCCTTACAAACTTATTCTGAAATAATTCTTTCCTGCAAACAAAATCATGAATCATATCCTATGATTCAACAATAGAAAAACATATGTTATGAAATAATCCATACCTTTCATTGGTCATTTTCAGTTTAATTATCCTTAATAGGAATGGAATTAGTTAATGGTAAACATATACTTGTACGATCCAGGTGATCCCATTCCCGAAACTTCTTCGTAGGACATCTGTTTGTATAAATACCATGAACACCACATTTAAAACATTCAATTGTTCTTTCTTAAGAAACATCATCACCTTTATTAGAGTCAAATGGATGATTCCTTTTTTCCATGGAAGGTTCTTGCTTTATGACTGACATTCCCACATCTATAGCATCTTCACGTCCCTTTAAAAAAAATTCTAATGTGTTTCCTTAAACATTCTTGACACATAGGTTTTTGAATATTCTTACTTTTATGATTATTACGTGAACATTCGTTGGGATTTTTATCTCTCATATATAATTCCTTAGAAAAATTACCAAGGATCAGGTGGTCATTCACGTCTCCAGATAGTTGGTTGAGAATAACCACAAGAGTTCTCATTTCATATCCCATTTCATTCAGTTGCACATTCATAAAACCGTGAAAGTTTTCTTCACATCCACTATTACTTTGGTGCCTACTAAATTCATCCATCTACTAAAACCAAAAAGGTCAGTGTGAGTATATTTGTAAAATAATAATATAATATCTTATAAGGAGGGCAAATACTATGATAGACTTATTCATGTAATTCTAATCTCATTCAATTTTTCTAAAATAACTACAACCCTTTCTAAAATCCTAACCATTATGGTAATGTCACATATGCTTAAAGAACACCATAACCACTAAAATTATCTATACTGACCTATGATACCATCTATCAGGACCCAACCTTACACATTACATAATCTTGAACTAAATGAATAATTCACATTGAGGATATTTTCATGTTTTGAGTTTTGGAGAACATGAGAATAACTATTACATTACATATCAAAAATTACAAAGTAGCCACTTCTACATAGTTTCCAAATTTTTCACAAAATAAAAACACTAAAAAAGAAACATGTCTAGTTCCATGTTTTAGAAAGCATGAAATTTCCTTGATCCCATCCCTAACCCAATTCATCTTTAAGTCTAGTGGAAAACATTTCAAAAGCATAGGATGAGCATAAAAACCACATTAAGGGATATTAAATAAGGAAAGAAAATGTTAGACCATTAATAAATAAAAATTGATGAAACCATACTTTTCTATCATAACATACCTCATGAAATCATAATATTTATGAATAACACACATAGGTCATAAATCATAAAAGAAACTTGTGGAATCTATAAAATACTTACATTGTAGCTTTCACAGCTATGTAGGGAGTTACTTTTATAATAACCATCATAGTATATTCCCTAAATCTCTTAGGTGAAACAATAACATTCACCTCCTTTATGTTACCCAATGCATTAGAGAGCTATCTCGGGCTCACCCATCGTAGGTTTATCAAGAAACCACCCATATATGTAAACTATGCCCGAGAACCATAACATATTCAGAAAACATAAAACATGAAAAAAGGAAATGTTTCATTTCCACATTGCAATCACAACATATCATTTCAAGATATAGACATAATCAATGCTTTATCAAACTATTTTTCAAACCATTTAAAACATTTAATAATGTGATTTTTAATCAATTTTTCTCATACCACATTGATGATTTTAAAGGAATTAACATTTTAAAACACTAATTTCCATATAAATAAATCCTTAGAACCATTTTTCAAATCATTGAAATTAATGAGAAAAAACTAGAAGTATAAATTTATAAAACAATATTTTAGTTATGGAGTTCTTAACAAAATGATAGATGATTGAATACAAATAATTGAGGAATGAAATTTAATGAAATCATTATAATATCAAAATAATAAATGTGCTCATGATATAATATGCCAAAGGACATCATATACACCATATAAAATTGAATTGGCGTATAACAACAATGAAGACTCAATGGAATTTAAATTGAGACAAAATCTATTATAAAAACTGTATCTTTATATTAAGGATAATTAAATTTCATAACAATTTGTGAAAATTAAAAATACACTGAATATGATTGGGTATTAAGTGTAAATCAATCAGGGAACATTCACACATATTCTTTTAAAGGAAAAACCAATGACATTGATGTTTAACACAATGAATGGTAATTGAGTTAAAATTACTCCTATCAAGTTCATATCGATGACATGAGAATTTATCAATGGATTGATTATGTGTATAAAAAGTATATACACACAAATGGGTGTCGAAATTACAACATAAATAAATAAATATTGATTCATCACATAATCATAGCATGACATAATTAAGAGTTAGAAGATCAACCCAATGAATAGATATTGGGGTAAAAGGATCCCTTAACGATTTGGTACCTTACGAAACATAAAAAACATGAATGAAGGATCATAAAATAAACATGTAAATACTCATAAATTGTTTTATATTACCTAATGTATAAAATATGGGGATGTACATACAACACATAAATGGAAATATTGGAAAATATAGAATGAATCTTAGGGGAATAAAATGTGAGATATAAATCCCTTACCATGTTGTTATAAATCGACTCATATTACCAAAATATAATAACAACCAAATGATTCACAGAATAAAATGAATATAAAGAGAATCATGATAATATACATCAAATGGAATTACACAACAAACCACCTGAAATAAATTAGTGGCAGACAATGGAAATCTCACATAATTGAAAGTGATATAAGAAACCCCTTACCACGTGTCTGACTTGACTGGTTTGTTCCTTGTTCTTCCTAAATAATATACAAAAGTTAAATTATAAATTCTTAAGAAACTTTTTCAAGTTTATCATTTCTTTTAAATCTCATATTACAATGTTATAAACATTATGTAATCATTTATGTTAATAATGGTCGTTTTGCCTATATTTGGCACTTGAATTAAAAATGAACTACTTATATTTACAAGTTGTCTATGTGGTAAAAAGTCCATTGTCTCCAAAATGATATTAATAATTTAGATATAATATATAACTTATATATATAGTATATATAAATGTATGTATTTGTAACAGTACATAACATTTGGAGGTAATAAATGAAATTCACCGTTCATGGAGACGGTAAGCCGTACGTACGCATGAACGCTACATTCATTTATATTTAATATTTAATAGAACTAATACATAATTTTAAATAGGTCTATTATAATTCCAGGCTAATATCTTATGTAATATAATTAAATCCATCCTTTATATGTCTCACATAATTCATTTATGAGTCATATCACTTTGTGGGGGTGGTAGTACACACTTCCTAAAATGAAATTATCACGTTTAACCATAATGGAAACTATAATGGTATGATGTAAATAAATAATATAGAATCATAAAGGAAACATAAACATAATATATATTTTATGAACCCAGTTCATAGTTTTGAGGTATGGGTTTCTTCTTTTTCTCCTTTCTTTAAGTTTTTTTGAGAAAATAAATGAAATGGGGAAATACTAAAAATCTGGGACTACATGTCATGTACTTTTCCACATTCCATGTACTTTTGGCCATATGGGATGAGTACACAGGGTGTGTATCCATTTCGGTGACGAAAGGTGTAAAAACCAACTACACGTTGTGTAGTTGGTATTTACATGTCGTGTAGTCAGTTAGTAGGTGAATAGTAAGGCAATGGAAGTAGCTGCCTGCTTCACGACAGTACATTCCGTGTAGTAATGAATACACGCTATGTACTCATGTCGAGGGATGAGAAGTGCAGCAGTGCCACCAAAGTAAAATTTAAATGAAAAAGTACACTCCGTGTACATGAAAGTACACGCCGTGTACTTGAGAGAACATGTCGTGTAGTCTGTTTTTCAGCTTAAAATAGCCAGTAGCCTCCTCATTTGGTCGGGGAGGCATTTGATCCATTTCGGAGCCAAAGGAGGAGGCCGGATCTTTGGAGATCCATTGATCGTGAACCGGGAATCCGATTCTGCTTTCATCATTCACGTTGGAACCGCACGAGTAAGAGCTACCTTCATCTTGAGTGGTTCTTGCCAATTATTCTACTAAGGGAAGTTATTTATGTTTTAATGGGTTTTCTTCTAACCCATATCTACGTCATCTTTGGGCGTTTATAGAATTTACGTTCATGTATATCATTCATTGGTGTTAAAGGTACGTGTCTTGGTGTTTAATTTCCAACTATTGTGCATTTTTGTGTACCGTTGGGACATGCGCCCATGAATGGGGTGTTTTATGGCTGAGTCCTTGTTGAATTAAATACCTAGAATTTTATCGGTGATTAAATGTGATAATAAACTAATGTTTGGGATCGTTGCTTGGATCCAGGACCACCCTGGGGGTGCATTCATATGTTTAGCCGTTTGGCCAGGATACCCGAGGGTATGCCATGTTTATTTTATGCATTACTTTTTTCCTTGAGAGGAATTTTAAATAATTACATGTTTAAATGTTTTGAATGACACCGTTATTTTATAGCCCAAGGGCGTGGTTACTTGTTAGCCTGAGGGTAGTGATATATTAGCCTGAGGTCATGGTTGATTAGCCTAAGGGCATAGTTCTGTTAGCTTGAGGGCAATGCATGAGGTCAAGATTCTAATTACCTGAGGGTTTTGTTTCAGTTTGGACTGAGAGAAAGATTCTATTTCACCTGAGGGAAATTCCTAAGGGAAAGATTCTGTATAACCTGAGGGAATGTGTTTACTATATTATCCTGAGGGCATGATTCTGGTTGGCCTGAGGGCTTGGTTCTGTTGAACACAAGATTTTATTAAATAAAATGGTTAAATGAATACTAAAATAGAAATATAACAGGTAATGATAGATGCTTTTGAGTAATACTTAGTTTATAGCATTTACTTTTGCACACTGTTGTTGCATGATTACACACAGTTGAGCACGAGACTTTGGCGGGTGCCTACTGAGATTATTTCTCACACCCTGTTTGGGTCATGCTTCTCGGCCCAAAAAGAATACGTATCTACAGGTGTGGATAAGGTCAAGGGTCCCTATACTGGGACGTGATTGCTGGTGAGGATTAGGGAAGCAAGAGACCGGGATTAGGGTCACGATGCTACCAGCTGTTTTGTTTTGTTTTGATGTACTCTGTATTGTACTGCTTTGTAAAATGTTCTGGTTATTTTTGACAACCTGAGGCATGTTTCATCATCAATATATATATTACTGTTGGATGTTTTTGTGGCAGTTGTTCGTTTAAAAATGTGTATGGTTTACCTCTTTTTCTGTTGTCATATGTTTTTATTATTCCGCTGCGTTACGGTTTTACAAATGAGGGCATAGTTTCCCCAATATCATACCAGAGCCCTTGCAGCTAGTCTGCAACCTCTGGTGTTTGGGGAAATGCGCTTGAGGTCACATGGAGAACCAGGCTCAGGGCACCCATTGAGTGGCACCCAGACCCAGGATGTTACAAAGTGGTATCAGAAGGTTTCCTTTTATTGACATACTATTTGGAGCCATAGTTAGTGATATAACAAAAGCGGTAGTTGGTAATATGTTGTGCCCGAGTGTAGCTGACTCGTGTATAGGGAAAATCCAGTCTATCTTGGTTATTAAAATTTTTATGATCTTGAAAGTTTTACCGCCGATTTGATTTCACCGTTGGGTGACACACTTGTATTGTGTTGTTTATATTTTATTCGTGGGTTCTATTTAGTGCAACCTGATGAGATGAGGGTATGCCATCTCACGCATCATTAGGCACATGTTATAAATCACATGCCATGCATAGTTCCATGTCATGTAGGTGCATTAGAAATCAAATGCTTTTGTGATAGTTATGGTGATAGAGAATCATGCTATTGTGATAGCTTCTTGATAAATACTTTCTATGTGATGGGTATTTTCGTGTGAGACTATTGATTGAATGGATTCCAAACTTCGGTTTCTACGGATTATGGGCCCTCATTTACCGGAATTTGGTGAACCATTGACTATTTATTTGGTTATAACACATATAATATGCCAAACATTGATTCGTGGGGATTATGGGCCCTCACATATCCGAATTTGGCACATAGTTGTTGATTTTCACTATTTTATGGGTTTTGGGGAAGTTTCTAAGGCATACTGTCCGGAAACCCAGTATACATTCCATGTTGTACGTTAACCACGCCGTGTATGATATTCTGTTCGAGAAGAAAAGAACACTTTTTGAGTACACACCTTGTACCCTAAGTACACATCGTGTAGTGTCTTCCCGTGTCATAGACCATGTGGGAGGGGACACGGGTATGGGAAATTCATGGGGAAAACACGTCGTGTACATGATGTACATGCCTTGTAGGGTTGACCCAGAGTTCGTCCATGTAAATAACAACACGGATGGAGGAGACCTTAAGACGTACACGTCGTGTCCATTGCGGAACACATCGTGTAGTGGGAGCCATGTATCCGGCCATGAAATGAACAACACGGGTCGGCGGATCTAGTTTAGTACACGCCGTGTAGCTGTGAGACATGCCGTATAGTCATGTCCGGTGACAGACTGTGTGGAGTTAGCCATGTGGCTGGGAAGACAGAGTGGTGTACACACCGTGTATGGGTGTAACACACCGTGTAGTCTCAATTCTAGTAGTCGACCATGTCACAAATGACAAGGTTAGTAGGAAAATTACACCATACACTCCGTGTAGATAATATACACGTCGTGTAGTTTTGTTCAATGGGATCCATGTGGCATATCCATGTAGAAGGACCCAGGCAGGGGAAGAGAAGTCGGTACACGTCGTGTAGTCAGTATACACGCAGTGTAGTCTTGTTTTGTAAATCGTGAAATGCCTTCTTCAACCTGTTCCTTTGTCTTGGTCACTTCATTTTCAGTCCTTGATAATGTGGGTCTAAGGTGTGTGTTTGATCTTGTAGAGTCATGACACCGAGATGACAATATGTTGTTCTCATGGAGAGCAATAACAATTATACTCCAGAGATGGTGGGCCATGGGCCTCCAGTGGATCCTCCAGCAGAGCCAGATGCAGCGCCAACTGTTATACTGGACACAGGCGCAAAGGCGCAGTTCTGTGATGGATTTTTTCGGTTCATACAGACCATTCAGGGAGCACCACCAGCAGCCACATCTATGTCTGAGCTGACTCGTATCTTCCAGCATTAGCATCCGCCTACGTTCTCGGGGGATGGAGGACCACAGGATGCAGAGTCTTGGCTAGGGTCTATGCAGACTATTTTCGAGCATCTTGAGACGCCTCTAGGGCAGAGGGTCAAGATTTCAACTTATATGCCGCGTGATTCCACCAAGAGGTGGTGGGATGTTACCACCCAGTCATAGAATCATAGGGACATGGCGTGGGAATATATTCATGCAGTCTTCTATGAGTTCTTCTTTCCAGAGACGCTGAGAGCCGATAAAGCTCGAGAGTTCATGAATCTGCAGTAGGGCTCTATATTGGTGATGGATTATTCTGCTTGTTTCACTGATCATCATCATTTTTCACCCGTGCTGGTGGGTGATGAGTCATTGAGATCCAGAAGCTTTGAGGAAGGTATTATTTATGACATCTGAGTACTGGTGAATGTTTTCAGGTTTCCTACTGTACATGCTATTTTGAACCAGGCACTGATTACAAAGAGGAACCTATTGGAAGTAAGTGGTGTGGGCCAGAGCGGTTCAGCATCGGTTTCTAGTAATATTTCTACTGGAAAGAGGAAGAGAAAGATGGAATTCTCTCAAGTGGTAGTACCATCCAGATGATTTTCTAGGGGGCCCGGTCAGGTGGTACCAGTGTGGTAAAGAGGTGAACAAGAGACCGCAATGTCCACGTGATCCAGTGGAGTGCCGAGCTTGCATCAAGATGGGTCATCTTTAGTGCTTTTACAGGGCGTTTTTTCAGGGCTAGTGAGAGGGGTTTTGTACAGACTGCATGTGCGGGATTAAGACCAACAACTTCCTTCCAGTCAGGAAACTGGAATAAGTCAGGGCATGCATGCGGGGATGGTGGTCATGGTCGTGGTATCTAGACACCAAGATCTCAGAGGCTGTAGAGCCGGATAGCTCAGGGTAGCCAGGCTGTGTCGCAGGGCCGCGACACTTGGCAGGCATATGCTGTGCAATAGACCCATCAGGAGCAGTATCCTGGAACTTTTACAGTCATAGGTACTATTCTACTAGCTTATGTCTTATCTACAGTACTTTTTGAAATAGGTGCTACACATAGCTTCATATATGTGCCCTTTTGTGGAGAGCCTTGAACTCTGTGTTTCTACTTCTTCTGAAGTTATGATGCTAGAAACTCCGTTGGGGACTAGAACGGCTGGTGTGCGTCAGTGCAAGGAGTCCCCCATTGAGGTTTGTGGGTGTAACATCTTATGGGACCTCTATGTCTTTGAGATGACGACTTATGACATCATTCTCAGGATGGACTGGTTGGTTCCCTTCTGAGCCTTTGTAGATTTATATCGTCGCAGGCTGTGTTTCACGTCACCTGAGGGAAGACATTTTCTATACAACGACAAATGGGATGTTCAGGCAAGTCAAGCTGGACCATAGCATCATGGGCATGGTGGAGTTACAACCCAGATTGAGAGTTTATATATGGACGATCAGGGGACTTGTCAGACGGATTTCCCACCAGTGGTTGATCATTTCAGGGATGTCTTCCCGGACGACTTTCCAGGTCTACCTCCGGAGCGTGAGGTGGATTTCTCTATTGAGCTTGTGCCAGGAGCAGCACCGATATCCATTACTCCTGATAGGATGGATACACCAGAGTTGGAGGAGATCAAGAGGAAGTTAGAGGAGTTAGAAGCAATGGGTTTCATTCGAACCAGTACTTCTCCTTGGGGTTCGCCGGTCCTTTTTGCGAAGAAGGCGGACAATACCCTCAGACTCTGTGTGGATTATCGGAAGCTGAACCAGTTGACGGTTAAGAACTGATATCCTTTTCCAAGGATTGATGATCTTTTTGATCAAATTTGTGGAGCATGAGTGTTCTCAAATATTGTCTTGAGATCAAGATATCATCACCTGCGCGTCAGACCCTCTGATATACCTCTCATAGATTTTAGGAGCAGGTATGGTATATACGAGTATAAGGTTATGACGTTGGGACTCACAAATGCACCAGTAGTTTTTATGGCTCTTATGAATCGTGGGTTCCATCCTTATCTGGATTCTTCCATGGTAGTATTCATGGAATATATTTTCGTGTACTCTCACACTCGACACGACCATGCCACCCATCTTGAAATCGTATTGAGTACACTGAAAAAGCATAATATGTATTCTATACTCTCAACGTACGACTTTTGGATGGACTAGATTCACTTCCTGGGTAAAATCATCTCAAGGGTAAGAGTTGTAGTAGACCCAGAGAAGGCGAGGGCAGTGGTTTCTTGGGAGAATCCTAAGAATGTGTTTGAGATACAGAGTTTCTTGGGGCTTACGGGTTACCATAGATGCTTCATACAAGACTTATCCTGCTTAGCAGTGCCATTGACTGGTCTGACTATGAAGGGAGTGATGTTCATTTGGTTCAGAAGCTTGTGAGACAGCCTTTCAGGACCTGAATGGAAGGTTGAAATCCGCACCAGTCCTGATACTTCCAGAGCAAGGTAAGAGCTATACAATTTACTATGATGCATCAGGTATGGGGCTGGGAGCAGTGTTGATGTAGGGTGATCGAGTTGTTGCGTATGGTTCTCGGTAGTTGAGGCCACATGAGAGGAATTAAACAACACATGATCTTGAGTTGGCTGCAGTTGGTGATGTGTTACGCTGTTGGAGGCATTATCTTATAGGAGAGCATTTTGTGGTTTTCACCGAAAACAAGATCCTCAAATACATCTTTACTCAATGTGACATGAACCTGAGACAGCGAAGGTGTGTTGAATACCTTCAGTCCTTCAATTTTGATCTTGCCTATACGCCTAGTAAAGGTAATGCAGTGGCTGATGCACTGAGCAGGAAGACTCATATACAAGCAGTGCAAGATGCCAGTGGTGAATGGAAGCTCATGGCATTGTTCTCTGAGATGTATTTGGAGGTGCATGACATTCAGGGGAAAAATTATCTTTCATATTTTGCTGTGAATTCTACCCTACTAGATAGAGTGAGGATGAGACATCTATATGATTCGGAAGGCCTATTTTTATGAGATTCGGTGGAAAGTGAGGACCCTCCTTTTGGTTGTACGATAGGCGATGATGAGGTACTGAATTTCCATAGATGAGTATGGGTTCCAGGGGATATACGCGAGGAGTTGAGGTGGGAGTTTCATGCTTCAGCATGAGTAGTTCATCCCAGAGTTACCAAGATTTACCGTGACTTGAGACGTCAGTATTGGTGGCTGGGTATGAAGAGTGAGATAGAAGGTTTTGTTATGAGGTGTTCAACCTGTCAGCAGGTGAAGTCGGAGAATCAGAGATCAGCTGGACTATTACAATAGTTAACCATTCCAGTGTGGAAATGGGATGATGTCGCGATGGATTTCGTGATGGGGTTGTGGAGGTCACCTCGAGGAAATGATACCCTGTGGGTTTTTGTGGACAGACTCATGAATGTAGCTCTCGTTTTTCCGATCAAGGAGACCTTCGGTGTTGACGAGCTCAAAAGCTGTATATCCGAGAGATCGTAAGCCTTCATGGGGTCCCTCGTTCTATCATTTCCGATAGGGATGATCATTTTAAATCTCGTTTCTTACAGAGTTTTCAGAGGGAACTGGGTACACAGGTGCTTCTAAGCAAAGCTTACCACCCTCAGACTGATGGTCAACTAGAGTGTAGTATACAGGTGCTAGAGGACATGTTGCATGCATGCGTCCTATTCTTTGGGGGAACTTGGGAGAATCATATACCCTTAGTAGAGTTTTCCTATAATAATAGTTTTCAAGAAACTATAGAGATGGAAACTTACGAGGCTCTATATGTTAGGCCATGCTGATCACCTTTGTGCTGGTTAGAGGCAGGTGATGCACCTTTACTGGGACCAAAACTAGTGCAGGATACTTCTGAGCAGGTCTAGTCAATTCAGAAGTAGATGGATAATGCATAGTCTCATCAGAAATCTTATGATGATCACCGCAGAAGACACTTGGAGTTTGTGGTTGGGGATTAGGTTTTCATGCATGTTTCAATGAGGATGGGACACAAGAGGATCAGAGACAGGGTAAAATTTCACTGAGATATGTGGGGCCATTTGAGATTCTGGAGAGAGTCGAGCTGGTTGCCCATCAGACCCAGTCACCACAGAGGTACCGAGCCACACACGATGTCTTCCATGTATCTCAGTTGCGTCGCTATCATTCAGACTCATATCACGTCTTTCAGCCTGAGGATATTGAGCTTGAGGTATATGCGTCCTTTTAGGAGAATCCGATTCGTATCATTGATAGGAGCACGAAGGTTTCTGAGGCCGGTCAGTTCCTCTCATACGGGTGCTATGGTATCATGGCCGAGTGCAAGATGAAACCTGTGAGTAAGAGACCGACATACATGATCAGTGGAAGGAGTTATTCACGGCTATGTCTTCACCACCCTTGGAAGGGAAATTCGGGGATGAATTGCTTTAAGGGGGGAAGTTTGTAAGAACTCGGTTCTTAGTTTTGAGGTATGGGTTTCTTATTTTTCTCCTTTCCATTAGTGTTTTTGAGAAAATAAAAGAAATGGGGAAAATCCTAAAAATTTGGGTCTACACACTGTGTACTTTTCCACACTCCATGTACTTTTGGCCATGTGGGAAGAGTACACCGGGTGTGTAGCCATATCGGTGACGAAAGGTGTAAAAACCAACTACACGCCATGTAGTGGGTATTTACACGCCGTGTAGTCAGTTGGCAGATGAATAGTAAGGTGGTGGAAGTAGCCACCAATAGCGCGATAGTATACGTTGTGTAGTCAGGAATACACACCGTGTACTCATGTCGACAGATGAATAGTGTGGCGGTGCCGCCAAAGGAACATCTAAATGAAAAATTACACGCGGTGTACTTGAGATTACACTCCGTGTACTCTGATTTTTCGCCTTTAAAAAGGCTGTAGCCTCCTCATTTGGAAGGGGAGGCGTTTGAGCCGTTTTGGAGCCTAAGGAGGAGGCCATAGCTTTAGAGATCCGTTGATCGCGGACCGGGAATCCGATTCCACTTCCGTCGATCACGTTGGAACCAAAGAGGTAAGAGCTACTTTCATCTTGAGTGGTTCTTTCTAATTATTCAACTAGAGGAAGTTATTTACATTTGAATGGGTTTTCTTCTATCCCTGATCTATGTCATCTTTGGGTGTTTCTAGAATCGACGTTCGCGTATATTTCTCATTGGTGTTAAACGTAGGTGTATTGGTGTTTAATTTCCAACTGTTGTGCGTTTTTGTGTACCGTTGAGATACACGCCCATGAATGGGGTGTCGTATGGTAGAGGCCTTGTTGAGTTAAATACCTAGAATTAAATCGGTGATTAAATGTGATAATAAACTACTATTTGGGATCGTTGCTTGGATCCAGGACCACCCTGGGGTTGCGTTCCTCTGTTTAGCCGTTTGGCCAGGATACCCGAGGGTATGCCATGTTTTCTTTATGTATTATTTTTAACTTTAGAGGAATTGTAAATAATTTCATGTTTAAATGTTGGGAATTGCCTGGTTACTTTATAGACCAAGGTCGTGGTTACCTGTTAGCCAGAGGGCAGTGATAAATTAGCCTGAGGGTATGGATGATTAGCCTGAGGGCATAGTTCTGTTATACTGAGGGCAATGCCTGAGGGAAAGATTCTAATTACCTGGGGGTTTCATTTCAGCTTGTCCTGAGGGAAAGATTCTATTTCGCCTGAGGGAAATGCTTGAGGGCAAGATTCTGTATAGCCTGATGGCATTGGATTACTATATTATCCTGAGGGAAAGATTCTGGTTGGCCTGAGGGCTTGGTTCTATTGATCACATGATGTTTTTAAATAAAATGGTCAAATGAATACTAAAATGGAAATATAACTGGTAAAGATAGTTACATTTGAGTACTGATTAGTTTATTTCATTTACTAATTCACACTGTTGTGGAATGATTACACACAGTTGAGAACGGGTCTTTGGTGGCTGCCTACTGAGATTATTTCTCACACCCTGTTTGGGTCATGATTTTTGGACCAAACTGATTACGTTTCTACAGGTATGGATAAGGGAAAGGGTCCATATACTGGTACTTGATTTCTACTAAGGAGTAGGGGAGCAGGGGATCAGGCTTAGGCTCGTGATGCTTTCAACTATTTTGTTTTGTTTTGTTGTACTCTATATTGTACTGCTTTGTAACATGTTATGGCTATTTTCTTAGAACCGGGGGAATGTTGCATCATCATTATATATATGACTGTTGGTTGTTTTTAATGCATTTGTTCATTTAAAATTGTTTATGGTTTATCACTTCCACTGTTGTCGTATGTTTTTATTATTCCGTTGCGTTACACTTTGACAAATGAGGGCATAGTTTCCCCACTATCAGACCTGGGCCCTCGCAACAAGTCAGCAGCCTCTAGCATTTTGGGAATTGCGCTTGAGGTCACGTGGAGAACCGGGCTCGGGGCACCCGTTGAGTGGCACCCAGTCCCGGGACGATATATATATCATATATAAATGTTGTTCCATCATAATGGAAACCATGTGAGGCATTAGGAGGTAATTGAACAATCATCAATTCATCTGGCGTTTGTTTGTGATCCACAGAAACAGTATGTTTTTACCCATTAGATGGAGGTGTTTGAAAGTGCAGTTCGAATCCTTCTCATAAAAACATACTTGTATATTAAGGATACTAGTGTTTTTATAAAATGAAATAATAAAAAGAGTTTAGTGGTTGGAGAAGTAAAATAATACAAAAGAACTTAAGAGAATACATTACCTTTAAATCAGGTAACTCCCTTTTGATTGAACCAAAAGGGTTTCTTTACGAGCCTTCTGTATAAGTTAAGGATTCATGGTGGAAGAGAGGGATATTGAGAGATTATTTTGGACGGGGTTGGATGAGACAAGGGGATTTAGAGGTGAGGGCTTTTCATGGGGGGGGGGCTCTTTCGGAAAGTGTGAAACTGATATTTTATTATATAATGATTTTCTATTTCTAAAGGTCCAAAACTAATTAAATTCAAAGACAAGATGATTAATGATATAAATAAAATCATCCAATTATAATTGGATAGGTTTTGGATATTATTGTATTCTTTATAATCTTATTTATTTAAATCTTTTATTAATGAGGTTAACACTCCATCAATATTGTTTCATAAATAATTTAATTTATTTGATGCCTAAAAATTATAAAAATATTACTATGATGTAGGAAACAATTTTATATTTTCAAATAATATTTATAGACGAAATTATAACTTATATAAACCAATGTAAAAATTAATTTACTAAAATATTTTTGTTTATCCCATTTTTGTCTTTACTTTATGTCAATTAAAATAAAGTGTCTTTATCACTCCCATGTAACTCCATGGGGTACCAAAATTGACCCAAAGATTCCCATGTTTGGATATGTATCAATAAATAAGATTAGGACACATGCTAGAGTAATCTTATATTATTATAATAATAGTTGTATACTCTTATTTACCATATTTTCCCTTTAACCGTGTTAAAGTTTCTTTACTGAAGTAAATATTCAAAATGTCTACAAATAAATGTTACATATTTAAAAAATTTAGACCTCTTGATTAAAAATATAAAATACATTTTCCAAATTCAAAACACATAAGTGGCAGAAACTAATTTAAAATTAATTCCCACTGTCAAAAAGAAAACCGTGTTTCATAGAAATATTAATTATCAATTGATTAACTCATCTTTATGTCCAATTTCGATGTGAAATTAATTCCAACGACCAAAATTGGATTAAATGGTGAAAATATAATATAATTACACTTTAAAACCAATTAAATATATAATGTAACCATATAAATAAATTACATTAAAAGTCAGTTTTGAATTAAAATACATTATTTTTCATTATTCTTTAAAAAAAATTTATCAGAAAAATAACAAAATTTTACCCAAAGTGAATTTTGATGTCCGGATTCAAAAAAATAATTTTATTTTATCAAAAAGAACATATATAAGATAGAAAAGCTATATTAAATGAGGTTCCTCCATTAAAAGGCGGTAAATCTACATTTGAAAGTAAATTTGATTCATTTACATTTGAAGCCTCTTTTATTGGATAAATGTAAAAATATTTAATAAACATGTATAATAATTATGTAGTTAGTTATATCTATTCCTACCAAACCAACATATAGGAATTAACTACCATTTAAATTAATAATATTATTATATTATTTTCCAGTACAACTCACCATTGTGTTCAACATAAGATTTGAATGAAACAAGTTGTGTATCTGGTATGCCATCAAACATAGAATCCCCATTAAAATAAATTTAATAATTAATTTATAGATATTAATAAATATGAAAAATTCATATTCTTTATTTACCTAGGATGTTACACCTATTTAAAAAAATTAGAACTTATGATTCAAAATATTGCATCCAATTTTCCAAATTCAAAACACATAAGTTGCACTAATTAATTTAATATTTATTCCCATTTTCGAAACTAGAAAGTAGGTTTTAAAAATGTAAAAACATTCAAAAGGTTGACATGTGTTTGTGTCTTATTAAGATGTATAATTACATAAAATTACAAAAAATGGATTAAAGTATTGAAAAATAATCCAATTACACTTCAAAACTAATAAAAAATATAATCTAACTAAATAAATACATTATACTAAAAGAATGTTTAGAAATAAAATTCAGTATTTTTTACTATTTATTAAAATATGAATTTCATCAGAAATGTACCAAAATTTCAACCCAGTTAGATTTTGGTTTCCATATTGCAATGAAAATTTTATTATCTCAAATATAACATATAAAATTGTCAAAAAAGATTAAAAAGGGTTCACCATCAAAAGGCTATAAAATTGTATTTTTTTTTGAAAATTAATTCATTAAACTAAAAAAATTCATTTGTTCATATATTATATCTATAAAACATATAAGAAGAATTTAAAACACTAAATTGAAAATATAATATATATTTTTTATTAAATAAAATTCCATAATGATTGATATGATTTTATAAATAGAATTATTATCTTTTTAATTGGTTTTCATAAAAAACATCCTTTATATTCAATTGGTTTTTATTTCCATTTCTATAAAATTTGGTAACCAATGAACCATTATTTAAACCAGGGTAAACAATATTTTCATAATACACTTGATACTATTCATTCCCTCCATTATAATGTCTATTTTATGATGGTAACACTTATATAATAATATAGAGTTGTTCTTTTAAGCTCGATGTAGTGTATCATGTTCACAATTAAACATAGTGTTTCTTTCTAAAAAATCAGGATGTCACAAATTTATGGTTTTGAGGCTTTTAAGATTCCGTTGATCATTCATATATTTTTGATCAATAACCATAATCGCTCTTTATAATTATATACACATATATTCCATGTCTGTATATATTCATTATACCAATGATATCCTCTACAGAATCCTAGTTATGTGGTATTTTATATGGCCATTGTAAATACCTATCCCTCTTATTAAGAGGATTTTTTATTATATCTTTACAATTTTTGTTTTCAATTAATTATTTTTTAAAATATGAAAAACCTGATTATCAAGATCATGTTTAATTTGAGAGGAGATAATTTATTTGAAATTGAGTGAATTTAATAGCCCAAATTTATAAAATAAGAACATTGTATTCAATAACTTCTATGAAATACCATACCAAGATTATGAAAATCCAAAATATATTTCATCAACTTTAATCTCTTTGAAAGATTGTGGAACATACAACCCAGAGTTTAAATGAACTATAATGTATTATACAGTTAAAACATATTTATAAAATTAGTGGGTATAAATTTTACTAACATAATATTGGAAATTATATAACTCAAACATTAAAAAAAATTCATTCATTATCACTTTATTTGTAAAAAATAAAATCAAATGAAAGAGATAAAATTATTTTCAAAAACCTGTAATTTTTTTATGAGATTATTTATTCATTCATTGGGAGCATAATTTATAATTAATTTTTAAAACTATAAGGAAATTTATTTTATGAAATAAAATTAGTTTCATTAAATCATAATATAAATAATATCATAGGGTAAATTAATTCCATTCTTCTTAAATATTTCATTTTTTATGAATATTGAAAAACACTTAATTTTATTTGTAAACCACCTTTTATTTCAAATAATTTATAATGATAAATTATATTTGTAATAGTTTTTAAACTAAATTTAGTTAAATGATACATAAACTAGTACTCAACCATCCATAAACATGGAATATTGGATTAATGGGGTTTTAATAAGATATTGCATTTTATAAATGTTGAGAAAAAATTTATAATGTAGATCACATTTTAATCACAAAGTATTGGTACATTAAAATGGAATATGATTGGATAAAATCTGGAGACAACATTAAAATAGTTAAAAAATGTAATTATAAAATAAATGTATATGAATTTATAATTTTTGATTATGGAGATTCCAATTCCATATTAACTGTATTCAATAATACATTTAAGTGTGTATTGAAATATGAAGTGCAAGAAAAATAAAATAAAGGATAGTGGTTGCAATAATACAAATGAAATACTTGTAGATGTTAAATTTTAACACATAATAAGAAAAACTAAATTAGTAATTGTATCATAACTTATGATGTTTATATTTGTATTGGTATTTAATCCAGTTGACGTTGTACATTTAGAAAATAAAAAAATATTCTTGAAATATATCTTCATCTTGAAAATCATCTAGTAGCATTATTCTATAGATATAATAAAATATAGAACGATGAATAAATATTAATGAATACTTAAATTGAAAAAAAATCTTACAATAACAAAAAAATAGAGATGAAGTATTAAAATTGAATATTTTGGTTCTATACATTAAGGGAAACATAATATTTCAATTATTTGTGACCCATTTCATCATTGTATACTTCCACATGCCAATTTATTTTTTCTTGGTTAGAATATTTTTGTAGTTGAGTATATTGGGTATTGAGTGTAATCTTTTTTTAACATTGTGTTATTATGTTATTATTATTTTCTTATAATATGAAAAATTTAATTTTTCAATCTATATATTACATCTAGTATTATTCATTAAAATTGGTTTGTAAAAGTATTAATTATCAGACAATGATTAAATGTAATAACACCATGAATGCAAGTATTTATTTATCCTCTGTTTCTTCATTATATAAAATCATATCAAAGAACCATCCTTTTTAATGATATCAATTTCAATTATCATTCCTAGATATAAATAACTGGTCAATTTCATTTATGTTTGTTTAAACCATTCCAAACCAAAAAAAAGAATTTAATATTTTTCTTAAAACATATGGAAACAGACTCATAAATGTTTAAAAACATAACTAAAAACCGTTTTGATTTTGTTATTTAGATGAATAATTAAATTAAAAGAAAAGAAAAAAAATAAAAAAAGTAAAAATAAAAATAAATTGAAATGAAAAAATCATAAGTTTCTACGAACATGTATGTACAAAACCTAAATAATTAATGTAGAAATATTCTTATAAAAAACAAATTCCATAAGAAATTAGAGATAACACGGTAAATAGTTTATATTTTCAAATTCATATGCAAATCAATTCATATACCTAGTAAATTTGAAGAAAACATTTTCAAATAAGGTATGCGTACTATGAAGTCTCTAAAACACTTTTTAATATAAATTTATTTTTTCATAAAAAAGATGTGAAAAAATTAAACAGTAAAATTGTATTATTACCATGTGATTACTTATAGAAGATGAATTTAGTCTGAATTTTCACATTTCTTGTTTGAATTTCTATTTGTTTTGGTGTGTAGTTCAATAAAATAACTTTTTGTAGCCATGGTGTATTAAAACATCATATGATTATGTTTCACCCCATACTCACTATCAAAATCACATGACACATTTTTCTATATGGAGAATATAGTTTGAAGAATTTAAAGCTAATATTTGTGGAAAATCAAATCACTATAGCACATATTAGATAGTAACCTAAAAATTCCTGATTTTAAAAAGAACTCTTGTTTTGAAATATAGAAAATATAAAATACACCTTGAAATTAATACATGTATTTTTGTAATAATGGAAATAATATTGTAGTCACTCAAGATTACAATTATATACCCGAGTAGATGACATATTTGAGGATTATGTAACAAATCATATTCCAATGTTTCAACATAATAGAGATGAGCTAACAAAATCATACTCCTATCATGAAATTTTAAATGAAATATTATAATATGGTTATTTAAATTTGTCAAAAATGATGTTCAAAAAATATAAATAAAATATACCTTGATATATTCAATTTCACTACTTACTCATGAAGACACACAACTTTGATGTTCCAGTATAGTAACAAAATAAAGAGTAATGGTTTGTCATTTATTTTTTAAAAAGAATTTATAAATATCATTATAGTATTAAATGACTGTGTTCAAAGCAGTCAGTAGTGTTGCAGGTGTACTTTTTATTATAACTGATAAAAATTACTGTGTAGCTATTTTGTTCAAAAGAGTAATGAATGTTTTGAATATTTTAATTTGATAAATCAATTGATAACAATCCATTATTTCATTTTAATATTTTCAACTCTAGAGGAAATACAAATTTTCCATCATCCTAATTAAAAAATGATATAAAATTTTAGTTGAAATATATGAAAAATGCATTGAGAGGATTAAGAAGTTGGTTCTTCCTATATCAAACTACCTCTCATCTTTGCAGCTATTTTATGTATGAATTTCAACCATTGATTTCCAAATAGACCAACTGAAAATGAGTCTATTTTATCAGTAACAATCAGTTTCTCATTAAATTTGATGGATTTGATATCATCATCAGACTATCAGTGATAAAATCTATTTCAATTCATTAGGTAGAAACTATCTAAGTGATAATAAATAATTGAGAAATTAAAAAAAAAAATTATCCTTGGATTAGAGCTATAAAGAAGTAATTTTCAATTGTGGCATCATATCCTTCCATCTAAAATGAAATAATTCCTCATGTAATAGTTTCATGATTCATATAACCAAATATGGGTGCTTTAAATTTTATGTATTGTAGATGAAATTAATCACCTTGTAGGCTACAATACACTGAGTACCTAAAAATATACTAATTATTACATGATAGAAGTAGATAGTTAATAATAATGCATAATTATATTCAATGATTAAGGATATATTACATACCTCTTGGTATTTCTCACATCTGGAATGCTTTTTATGTTATTACAATATTTTATTTCTATATAGGGGTTCGATTATGTTGGTGGATTAATATTTAATTGTTATTCCATTTTTAACCCAAACCTGATAAATAGTGAATAATATTCTAAAAACAAAATAATGACAACATTTTGATATTTCATTGGTTACGCAAAGAGGAAAAAATATTAAAAATAAAGAAGTAATAGTAGTTAAAATGACACCAGCTTCTGATGTTTTAGACTACTCAAAAATATAGGTTGTATCAATTTTTTGTATATTTAATTGTTTTTTGACAATAATAGTGGATGAAAGAATTTTAAAATAGTCATTCCGTTCATGGAATATAGATAACAAATCCACACCAAGAATGACATTTTTAGGCCTCGACAATGATACTAAGAGTTAATATCCCAAACATTCACCTCCAAAAGAATGCTCACACTACCAACACTATTGTGTGATAATTGAATACCCTCTTGTAGGAGTCTCTAATGACAAGGATCGATCAAATGGATCTGCCGGAATATCTTAGATCTGAACAAGGTCCATATCAAAGAAGGTTTGATAGGATCATGTGTCTATAAAAACTACAAAAATGTTGTTTTAGACACACATCATTACTCTATTTATCTCTAGAGTGATGGGGCTATTAGCCACTATCTCATGAAGCTATCCTCATCCCGATCCACTAGCACAATGATCTTGGGGTGGACTGCCAGGGGGTGGTGGTTGTTGTAGTAACTCAAACCTTTATCCCATGAAGACTACTCTACCTACTCCCCTACCATGTCTATTACCCTATAGAACTCTCAAATCACACCTCTTCATTTTCCACAATAGTCCATCGACCATTTGTTGATTATCTTCATGACATGTCGGGAAATCATGAGCTACATGTCCCTGACCACGACACATGAAACACCTTCTTTACTTAAGCCATCATGCTATTCCATGAGAGCATCACACCACTTATCTCATATCATGGGGATATTTCCTAAAGGACCTATCCCTCTTGGGACCCTTCATCTACAGCCTACTACCCACTACGAAGGACTTTGCCACTAAATGTCTACATGTAGTTCCCGCTATTGGAACCTATTCTTCCAGGACGCTCTCCAAAATTAGAGCTCTTTATATCCCCCCATACTGAGTATGGATGATAAGAGACACCATGTATTCCCTGATCTCCCATTGTATCCCCTCATTGAAGATACATGCCTTGAAAAATGGGTCATTCACCATGTCGGTGGAGTTGTAATACTGACTTGTAAATCATTCCATGTACATATCTACTAACTCGATACCATTTTCAAGTGTAGTATCTTTTTTATACACATAGAGTGTAACATTGTTTGAAAGAACTCATCCATGAAGAAGAACTCTCTGTCTGTCCATGATAGCATCACCTCCTCAGGCGTTTGGAACACAAATCTCCACCACTGTCCCGATGAGCCTTGCAGAAGTCATGTAGTTGAGATTGTCAAATTATCGGGCAGTGTCCTCAAAAGGTGGATTTAACGAGTAACTACCTACTTCCAATCCTTAGATTCCTTGTGTTTAGTCTGACCAATTAATATAGGAGGTCTCTACCTTTGGATCTCATACAATGCACTGAGCATGCATACATCCTCGATAGGGAGAACTGGAAAAAACTACATCTCAATGGGTGTTACTGGAGTTGGAAAACCACACGAGGAGTTCCATGTCTATCATAGGCCCATGTACTATTGCCTCATCTTAGTTGGATCATCCTCATGATCATTCATCAGGATCCTGGATGGCCGTATGTGTGAAGGTATCCTGGAATAGATCGAGAGTAAAAACAATCAATTGAGTATATCTAGAGAACCGATTTAGGAAGGACATTGAAAACAAAAAACCATTCAAATACGTTTCCAATAAAATTAATTTACATGAAACCAATATTTTAATATATTCAGTCGGAAAGCCGGTACATCAATTCCTAGTGTATTGATACATCATCTGCCGTACGAACACTGGATTCCCTAGCCTAAAATCCAAACTCCATAAAATTAACACAATTTCCCCAAGCCAATCCAACTATCTTCTGGTTCCAATATGAAACCAATATATGCCTCTAATACAACCTTATCATGATGTTTCCACCCGGGTCCATGCCATGAGTAACCCAAGCCTACCTCCATTAAGAAAGGGGGTTGTGAAAACAGCTGAGTATGCATATACCAAAAAAATGGGAGGTGTTTTACTGAGAACCTTTACACAATCATACGAATCCAATTCAAAGATAATGGAAATTAAAACTTACTACGTAATGAAAAATTATGCATACCACTTAATCCCAACTACACGGTATGATAAAAGTAAAATATTAAAGCTTAACTGGGCCAGAATACTAGCCTACCAAAATAAAAGTCAACTACAATGTCCGAACTGCAAACAACGCTACTGAAGATATAGTAGAAAGCTACTGGAAATACCTTGGTCAATATAATATCACAATTCATGGTCCGGTGTTAGTCATAGTCGTACTCCTCCAATGACTCCATTGAATCATCAGTCATTTTCACAACACATGACGTGTACGGGAAAATCCCATGCATGGGTGAGGAAAACAGAACTCAGTAGAACACCCCCAAACCATAAAGGAAAATCCTAAAAAGAATTAATAGTCAAATATATAGAATTATACCCACATGCATATACCAAGGATATTCAAATATACTGAAATACCTTCCTTAATTTAGAAATGATTAGTTACATCCAAACATCCTCCAAAAGATTCCACTTGAGGTATTCTTGCTTTAGGAGGACTTGCTCCACAATCATTGATGTCACCACTGGTCTTGATTATGTTATACAGAAATGGGATTCCCATATAGAATACCATGACCGAATCCATATTACACATTATTATAGTAGATTCACATATAATAATACAAACCCCAAATATGTGGCTTGTAGCATAGGGGTTTATAAATAATACCATGACCCCTACTGATACAACCCAATAGATTGAAGATTAATGCCATTCTCTTGGAGGTCACGTCAAAACCCAACGAACTCCATTAGGGGTGATAGAGTGTGATTATATTCTAATTGAGGATTTCATAACTCTATTTGGAACTCTGTCTTTAGAGGGGATTGATGTGAAATTCCATTCCAAAACATCAAGGAAAGGATCAATGGGAAAATATTTTAACCTATATTGGTCCTCATTATGCACTCACATTGCCATGTCAAAAGGACCACCTTGTTGGAAAAGTCTAAAGGTCATATATTTCATGTCAAATGGAATTATGGTTTGAAAGTTATTTTGATTTTTTAAAGAGTGGTCTAGTTGGGTCTGGGCCCAGGGTAGGCCGACCAAACCTGACCCAACCCGTCGCACCTTCCCCAACCCATCGAGTTGATACATCCCAATAGGTGGGATGGGCTCAAAACACTTGGTCACCCAACAAGTTTTACCATAATAGTCCACATGAGTGGCCTAGATCATATTTCCATGACACAATGGCTGTTGTGTCCTATCCCATCCAATGTGGCCTGTATCTGGCTGGTCTCTTCCCAACACACGGTCCGTAGGACGACATGTCGGCGCACAATGACAGTCAAGCTGTGGGCCTCCAATATGACAAGACATGTCAAAGACATGTCCCTCCACCATTGTGGCCTTTGTAAATGGTGCACCTCTACCACCCGTGACCATTCTATTGTGGGATCCTCCGCGAATGGTCATTGAGTAGGTGGCTATCCACTGTCGGGTGATCGCACCACCACTACTTATTCGGTATCCCGTTCCATCATTGTTGGTAATGAAAATATTCATTAAAACATTGATATGTAATCTTAGAGTCCCAGTCTACACAATTCTAGTCTCTACGATCGAAAAAAATTAAATCAAGGGGTTCGATTGCATATAGAACTGCCCAACAGTCATCGAGCCGCGACCACAGTGGTCTAATAGTGAATATTAAAGAGTGACGAAAGAAGAAGAATCATGAACACACAACATGGATAGATCATGGCCTTTTTCATGTCGGCCTTGATCCTTCCATGAATTAATTTTATATAAAGTAATGAATAAGGAATTATTAATTTGAATTCACCGAATAAAGATCCTGAAAAAGAAAACCCAACATACACCTGATTCATAGAGTATCTTGTTATATGGATAATCCACATTCATCATGGACACCATCGAATGGGGAATGAAAATTTTGAGGAAAAACAACCACTACCTTGTATTAGATAATTTGTGTATGGACAAATAATTTATCATCATTGATGATCTGCTAAAGAATAATCTCGGTCCCTGATCCTTGATTCGAGTAGGCGTCGAACCATTATCATTGTCCAATGCCTTCTTTCTAGGATCATTCAATCAAAATATCTTAGGGAATTTACAGTGATGAAAATTTTATCCCTAGATCCCTACCTCTAGGTTTAATAAAAACTAAAAATTAATTTTTTGCACCATTAAAATACTTTTATTAAAATATTTAATGATGGTTGCGTCTAAAATCTAACATTCATGTTTGGCCACCACCAGATCACGATAGGCCCTACCTAAGGTAAAAATTATGTTTTTGATAAAATAGTTGCATATGATTATTGATCTGGGAAAAAATTTAGAGGTTATTAATGTTCAAATATAGGCATTGATCATTTTTAATTAATAACTTAAAATTATAAAAAAAAACATATTCCATGCATACTAGGCCTCATAATCTCATTCCATCTCAGCATACTATCTCAATATTTTCCCAATAATTTATAAAAATAAATCAATGTAAAATTTGAGTCACTACACTCAGAGGTGGGGAGATTTATTCTCATGGAGCTGTACTACATGAGGTCTATGGAAAAAATATATTGGATCTCATCCACTTTGACCACCTTGACCCAAAAGGGTATCCATTTTCTAGGAATGAGTAGTGTTTGGTGTCATTTGAGGAGTTGAGGAAGAGTATGACTAGTGACCCAATGATGTTACTACCAGAAGAATCTTTGGAGTTTATTGTGTATTTTGATACCTCAATATTTAGGCTCAATTCATGTTGATGAAAAAACATGATGTTATCGCATAAGGTTCGAGGTAGCATAGACCCTATGAGAAGTACTACGCACCACATGACCTAGAAATTTTAGAAGTGGTCTTCTCAATTACAATGTGGAGACACAACCTTATGGGATATATAATTGGAGTTTATCCAGACCACCAGAGACTCATGTACATCATTATTTTGAGATTCCTAAACCTGAGAAAATGATACTGGATGGAGTTCTTAATAGACTATTACATTGGGAGAGTCTATACTCCATGGAATGGAAATGTTTTAGAAGATTCATTTAATAGTCTTTCCTAGAATTTCATGGTTCATGAGGCTTTAATTAATTTTTATTCCATTTAGATGGCCCTTATAGAGTCAGATTATATAACTTTTCTTTAGTTGATTGTGTAGAATCCTTTGATTCTCAAGAATGTGAGAGTGTCTCGGCTAGGATACATTGACTAAAAGAAATTACAAGATCATATATCCATAAAGGATTCACTATATGGATATTCTGAAAGATAGAAATTTTTTCACTTTTTCTAAAGGCGAACAGTAGTTCAAGTCACAGTATGGGAGGAGGTGATATTAGAGTTCCACACTTTTCACCTTCGGTGTACATCCTGATGTGTAGAAGATGTACATATACCTTTAATGGTAATATAGGTTGTCCAGAATGAGATAAATTTTAGTTGAGTCCATCTCTTTAAGCCTTAACAATTATCTATTTAATGATGAGCACAATGGTTGGTGGATTTGTTTTAGCATATTGAGATCCTAGAGTAAAAGTGGGACATCATATCCATGGACATTGTCAAAGGTATTCGGGTCAAAGAAATGGGACATTACTCCATCTAGGTAATAGTTGAATGACTCACATTGATATCAACACACTTTTTTTCTTTTAGTGAGTAGATTTTAGTGGAGAGTTTTGGGCAGTTTTATGTACGGGGTATCGTTTTCCTTCCTGGGGTTCCCTTGATGATTATCTCTGATCATGAGAAACTATTTACGTCATGATTGTGGAGATGTTAACAGAAGATATATAGGACCTAGATTTGTGTGCATATATACTTTCATTCCTCGAACGATGGGTATATTGAGCATACTATCCTGATGTTAAACGATATGTTGGGGGTGGGCATGTTTGACATCAGATGGATCTAGGAGTATCAACATACCATTGTACAATATGTGTGTACAACAACAGATACAACTATAACATCGACCCGAAACCTTTTGGGGACCTGTATATGAGACCCTTTTGGATAACCTTGTAATGGATAATGACTATTTAGACATATCATGTGGGATCAAAGATGGTGAAGGTGATGATATAGAAAGTCCAGGTCATCCATGAACAGTTGAGGACACTCCTGAGTAGACATAGTTGTTATGAAGGTCAACATTGTAGTCCCTTGGAGTTCAATCTGGGATACCAAGCTCTCTTATGAGTATCCCTATTGAAAATATTTTATAGGTTTTTCTAGGGAGGTAATATATCCATGAGATTCATTAGTACATTGATGATCATGTAGAGGGTTGGAGAGGTTTCTTATAGCCTTACTCTACACCCACAACTAGAGCTAGTTCTCAACATCATCCACATTCCAAGGATGAGAAGACACATGCATGAACCAATGTGTTTCATCGACTGGGGTGATCTTAATATATAATATGTTTCCACGTTTGTGGAAAACATGGTGAAGATCAAGAATCCTTATGAGATGTCCGTATGTGGTTGGACCATCCACTTGGTTAGCATGTTGTGTCATCACAAATATGTACAGGAGAGTTTATGGGAGCGGGAGATCATGATGCAATCTCAGTAACTAGAGTTGTTTTCCATGTTTTGATATTAATCGATCAAAATATTAATGTACGGAAATGTTTGAAAATCTAGGATTTTATTTTTAAGAATTGGGTATATTTCAACATATAATTTCAGTGATTGGTACTGAGATAGAGTGAAATTCTAAGTACTAGTGTGTCCCTATTTAATATTATTAATATTGTAAATATATATTATATTACATGTACATATATTTATAAATTAAATGGGATAAATAATAGATGTTTTTTTTGATAAGAAAATTGAAACCAAGTTTGAGTCAGGAACACAGTGTTTACCCTATTTTTGACAAAAAATTAATCAATGAAGGAAGGTTAGAGTCCTTGATTGTGTTTGGTATGATAAGGAAATGAATAATTGTTAAATTAATTAATTATGTTACTTTGAACCAGATTAAAATCATATTAATTTTCATGGAGAATTTTCTAGGGATGGAATCATATTCCTTAAATTGCTGGTGAGATCTCTCATCCCACTTTAGTTGGTAGATCTCAATCTAACGATGATAAATATCTAGATAAAATCATTGCAGGATATATTGAATTTTAAGGCTCCACCAAAATCATTGGAAGACTTGTTATTCATCAATTAATGATCCATAATCAAGGAATTACTCGTCAATTTATGTTTTCATACCCTTGGTTGATTTTATTGATAGGTTCACCCAATGTTCTTCGATCTACTTCCGGTTTGACCCTTTCCATGTGCCAATTTATTTAAATATAAATTATTCTTAATTTTTCATCGAAACATGAGTTCCAAATTCGTAATAGATTTTCCATGAAAATGTGTATTTTATCATTAAACATTTTTTATTCCATTCTCCATAAAAATACATGGAATTCTTCCTCGGATGGATCCGCATGGTCTCAGTTATTCTTTTCTAGGAGGTACTGAGCCCGATCAGACTTTTGGATTCATCGCAGATTATTGAAACAATAATATTTTGATAAACAAATCATACTTATAGGGTCTTTGAGATAATATAATGATATATCTTTTGATTAAATAGAATGAACTCATTGAACTAAGGTACAGTACCATGCATATCTTGTGGTGAAACCCTCATGAAAAATGAAGGTCATTTCTTATTGAGTGATAGACATAGACCATGAATTTTAGATAGATCCATTTATTTTTCTAGAAATTAAATGCATTATCCATATTAGATGAAGCATATTTGAGTGAAAGGATCATATTTGGCGTTTTTTGGAAAAAAATGTTATCTAGACGCTATGTTTCATAACAAACACATGACATGTAGTCTCTTCCATGACAACAGTTAGGGATTGAGAAATATTATGCAGTAAATGATATGTGGTTCCCTTCACATTCTATTTTTCCCTTACCCAATTTTACAACTTGTGTGGTGGGTCACATGAATGAGAACATGCATGGAATTACACAGGTTCTGGTACCCATCATGGACTCTAATACATGGAAAATATGAGAAACACATGACCTCAGGCTCAATTAGATAATACATTCCGTGTTTTCCACAAACACATCATGTAAGTATTCATTTATAGGGATATGTTTACTAGATATGGACACAACATGGATATGAAGGGGGTCCACATGTCGTGCGTGTCCCTCACAAACTATGTAATCCTTTGTTCTTTTTTAAGAATCATCAATCAGACATATCTCCTTTATTTGAAATAGGAATTTTCCCTGTGAGTATCCTATCATTTGTTTTTTTTATTCTTAGAATGTCATGGTTCCATAGATTTTGAATATTTAGATAAGATATCTAATTTTCAGAGAACAATTCATTCTAAAGAAATTTTAGATGATGACAGTTATCCGGAAGGATCGCCATAGAGTTTTTTAGTAGGATCGTCCAACTAGATTTGGTAGTGTGTATTCAACACAGTCTGAGTGATTCCCTTTATAGGTACTTGGCAGTGGGTCCTTGATGTACATTGAGTGGTACCCTCCAAATAGGACGGGAAATGGGTCCTTGATGTCTTCTATGTGGTGCCCACTACTTGGTCTAGGTAGTGCTTCTAAAATGTCTTCCATGTGTTACCCTCCAATATAGCTGGATAGTGGTTCATCAACACCTTCAAAGTGGAACCCTTCTATTGTACCTAAGCATCGTTTCTGTACATAGTGATTGTGAACCCTTGATTTTTTGGCAAATTAATGACGTGTGGTTTGACATTTATAATTAGTTTGGGTAGATTAATGAAATGTTGGGAATTATAAATAGATTTTTGAAACATTTTCCAACTCTTCTTATGGGTTTGAGTTTTGAAATGGATATCCCATACCTCACTCGTTTGGGTTTTTTGACATATTATATATATATATATCTTTCTTCTATATCCACACATTGGATTTTGTTAGTCTTATTCTCATAGATGGAATGACTTTTAGGTTATGTCACGTGTTATTCATGATTATCTTCGTGTGGTTGGGTGAGTCTACTCTCCAGCCATAGGTGGCCAAGCCTTGATGGGTAGTTCATTTATCACCACGTTTATACGCTTATTATTGGTTGATCATACTTTTACACTTGGTTGGGTTAATATGTACTATTTTAATATACATTGTGCTATCTACAAGGTTTCTCTTATATTCGATCTCATTCTCCCCCCAATCATTCGAGGCATCCTACTAGATATGTTAATACTCCCCTAAGCATGGGCTTTGACCTAACATATCTTGCATAATTGAGAATATGGTTAGGCAGAATGAGACTATATAAAATCATATGTATACTAGGTCATTTGACCACCTATGGTGGTCATAGGTTGGGATTCAAGAGATTGGATCGCTTTCTGCAGTATAATTTTCCAGTTTTTTAGGTTAGGAAAATGATCATGATGGGCATGTATTTTTCCCATTTACGTTCAGTTTACACTATCATATAGTTTTCCTTTATTGAGTATAAAACATTCTTGTTTTATTTTATAGATGTGTTTCATAATTTATCCTTTCCCTCTACACTTTTTTGTTGATATTGATGACAGTGTAGGTACTTAGGCAGAGCCCTTCCCGAGTTAGTTACCCCATCAGTGCTTGTCACCACCCCTAGTCTATGGAGGTAGGATTGGGGTAGTTAAAACATGATCCATTGATTGAGTTGGGTTGTGACATGATCATTATCATCATTTACACTGGAATTCATATCAAATGATCCATAAACCACAGTATCATACCAATTGGTGTTCACATTCAGTTTTCATCATGTTTTTTCCATCATTTTTTGTTATTATATATTCTGTAGAAAATAAAATGGCCTTCCACCTCTTCCTACCTATTATTTCTTGAATAACAAAAAAAAAATAAACATTGAAAAAGGATTTGATAAGGGTCATATGAATTCTATATTGATAATGTGATAGATTATTTAACACCATATTCATATGCTTTTGTGAGATTATTATTATGAATCCATTGATTATTCATATCCATCCTATTGGGTTCATAATACATTAATTCTATTTAATAAATATTTAAATACAAATAATATATTCATTAAAAAATTGAAACATATTGGTAATTGTAATAACGAAAACCCAACCATTGATTATTTCAAATAAATTTTTTATTCTTCAATAAATTTGGGAATTTAATTTAAAAATATTACTCCACTATGGTGGTCATTATCCTCTTAATTCATTCAATGATGAATGTTATAGAGACATTTCATCCTCATCAGCTCATCTCCCAAACATTAATCATTGCATTTTGTTTCTTAAAACATGTTTTCTATGTATTGTGGACACTCACCAATGTTTCTTTAAATACTCTAAGTAGTATCCATCCATGGGATGACTAATTGTCAAAGTAGTATAAGAAAAATAAAAGAGTTAGGGGATGTGTCTCATGAAACAAAATTTAATAATTGTATGAGAAGTTATACTGAGGAGGATGAAATTTTTACTTCATTATGTTACCTAAAGGGGGTAATTGCTCCCATTTTTGGGAATTAAATAGTTTTATCTAGTCATTAAATCTTGGGCTATTGAAAGTGAGATTTGTGGGGCCTGAATATTTTTGTCTTTCATCCATGGGGTCTCTATAGTGACATGTTATGATATATGAATCCGTGGGGCCTTTATGAATTCAATATTTATAGTAGAAATATCACTTTTAATACTTTGATTAATCTAACTAAGTCTATTACTACCAGTTTTAAAATGATTCATCATGTCTTTCTTAAACCTAATTAAAAAATAAAAATATAATATAGAGAATTAAAGACTATTAAGAAACTGAAATATGATAAATAATAATAATAAACTATCATTGGATTGATTAGAATATATTAAAATATATTGATAATTTTTTTTGTTAAATAATGATTTATTTCATTTACATGGATGATAATCATATTTTCATAGGGGGAAGCCAATACATGTTGACCTAAATGATGAATACCTAATAATAAATTCTAATAATTATTCCAACGTAAATAATACTAATTATTGAAGATATAGTGGTTTTAAGTCAAATGGGAGATGAACCACTCTTACAAATATATATTCAAAGGGAGATGAATCATCACAAGTAAAATTAGATGATGAATTTCAACCGTTGAATGAACGCCATTGAAATACATTTGTATAATGTTTCTTTATAATATATATTTAATTATAGTATAATATATATATATATTAATTTTTTTAGTATATATCTTTATTTGTATACTATATACTTTTATTTAATTTTTTGTAATATAATATATATTATTGTTTGTAAAATATATATATTTCAATAATTTATTTTTTATAAAATCTTAATATATAATATTTAAAATATATTTATTGAATAATAAATATAATTTATGTAAATATATGTAAATTTTCTATTTTTTTAAATTTCTACATAGTAATTTGTGTAATATATCTGTATAACATGTTTTTAAAATATATATTTTTATATTATATCTATATAACATATTAATATATTATATTTTCATGATATATTGGTATATTATTTTTGAATAATATTTTTTATAATATATATTTGTGTTTGTATAATATATAGTTGCATAAAGTATTCATATAATATAAATATTCTTTATATATATATATATTTATCTCTAAAATATTCAGTTCTATGTCTATATAAACTTTTATAATATATAAATATATAATATATAATATTAATATATATCTGTATTTTTTATATATTTGTAATTTATCAAATTTTTACATGTAAATATATAACTATATTCCATATATATATATATTAAATTTGTTAAATCCATGTAATAAACAATTATATATATATATAATATACACACACATAGACACATGTCTATATATTAAATACATATATATAAATGTATTTATAAACAAGTGAATGGTTTAGTATCTGTATTTAAATATAATTATATTATAAATATTCTATTATATATATCTATATATCATTATATTGATATTCTCTAGTTTAGGTGTTCATTCACTTATCTTTCAATCCATAGACCCTATAGTCGAGTCTAAGAGGAAGAGAATATTTTGTTTGGTGTTGCCTATGTGTATATGGGTGGTAGTCATCACCTTTGTTGGGCTGAGAAATTTATTAGGGGGAGGAATTCTAATATAGAAGGAGGTAACAATACAGATGGGATTAATTCTATTTTAATACTAAGAAAATTTTAATGTGGTTGGCAATCTCATGAAGCATGTTTCATTGGCGTTGGGGTTTGAGGGTTACAAAGAATAAAAATGCAGTGAGGGTTGGGGGGGGTAAGGAACGATATCCAAATATATTTTCAGTCAAACCTCCCTAAAAAAAATTTATAACCATAGTATTAATGTGACATTAAAGATATAATGAAGATAAAAATGAAAATTCGTCCCTCTAAAAAACAATCAATGAGTGGGGCGGATGAAAATAAAATAAGATACCTTGGATTGAAACATTGAATCAACAAAGAGAAAGTAGAGATAATTAAAACCTGGAAGCTATTCAACACTTGGATTATATATGAAAATTTATTAGTTTCATATATTTTAAATAAAATAAAATCCATTTTATCAATGTTAAATTTAAAAATCAATAAATGTTCCATTATATCCATTACTCTATTTAATTTGTACATATTTTAAATTCATGTTGATTTTTAATTATAAATTGTTCATCAATAATTAAATATATTACTATTTATCATTATGAATACATATTTTTCATTATATAAATCAAATTTAGATACATTCATATATATGTATTTAATAAATATTATTTATTAACATTACCGTTAATTATTTAATTAATAAAATGTTTATCATTTTTCCCAATTTTTATATTTTATTTTTATATTTTTTTATTTTTCATTATATATATATATAATTAATATATTCTATTTTTTTGTTTATATAATTTTTAAATGGTAAAATAAAATTATTTGTTTTAATCAATCATTATTTAATTAATAAAAATTTTAATACTTATTTATTAAACTTATTATTATTATTTATTTATTTTTGGACCTTTTTAGGGATAAAGAGAGGATGATAAATGATCTCATTATGTTTACTAAAATATAAATGATAAAGGGTGCCCTTTATGGTTGCTAAAAATAAATCATTAATAAAGGGTACCCTTTATTATTGCTCAAAATAAATCCCAAATAAAGGGTACAATTTATCATTGCTAAAAAGGGCGCTGAAAAAGTGTACTATTTGTTAGTGCTAAAAAAATTTATAAAATGTACCATTTAATAGCTGTTGTTTGACCATTGATAAAGTGAACCTTTTTCAGTGCTGAAAGAGGGCATCACTGTTCAAGGCCTATTTTGTTGTATTAAATCCTATGGTGAGTTACCTAATGAAGTGGTAATATTCTTCAACATGAATTTTTATTTTATTTTTCCCTCAAACACTTTCAATTATTATTGAATCATTAATATATAATATCCTACATATCATAAATGTACAAAAAAATTGTGTTATGATCATTATCTACAACCATCTCTATATCCATTAAATTAGTTAGGAAATCGTCATCTGTGTTTACGACAGACTACAACCCCGCAATATAACGTCATTAATTTTTACATTACCACTACATAGAGTTTGGTATGATGACAAAAATATAGTATATATCTTATATTTAAAACAACATCACACCTCTAGAGTAATTATATAATTTTTTTCTTTATTAATTTCCAATCCTTATGGGATATGATATCATCACTTGTCTGTACGGTGGACTACTACCTCTTAAAGTGATATGATTTGATTTTAACTAAATATGTATATGGAAGTTTATAAAAATAAATTTTATTTATATATGTTATATACATTAAAATATTATCATATTAATAAAATATTTATCATTTTAAATTATAATATATCATTTTATTTCTAACCTTCTCACTCACATAAAGAGGAAAAATCCTTCTTCTACGTGTGGACTACTATCTTCATGAAGAAATGTGACTCTATTTCATCACCACACCACATAGATAATATATATGTACATTTATAGAAATATTATATTATGAAAACTATATAATGATTAAAAATTAAGTACCACCTTTCCATAATGACTGCTGGAAAATTGAAATACAACTCATGTGTACATATAACCAACTGTCTCTGTGATCATAACACACATAATTTTTAAAAATAATATTCCATGGTGGGTATTAAAATTTATATTTAATATTTTAATATTATAATTACTTCATTATTATTAATATAGATATTATGGAACTATATAATTTGAATAATAAATAGATCCTTCATAACAATGCACGAATACAAAAAACAAGGAAATTAACTCCTAATATAGTGAAAATAATGAATTTTTTTTAATGTATGGGTGATAATATGTATTAAAAGAATCATTTATGATCTTATAAGTATTAATATGGTTCTTAAATAATTTAATAACATGAATAAAACCATTATAGATGATGTTAAATATCTTCAACTAAAAGGAAGTTTGGGGTAAGATATTTCATAACTCAATTTTCATTCACCGGTTTAAACTTCTAATTAAATGATTATATAAGGATAAGATAATTTGTGTAATGAAATTTGAATATTTCATGAGGTATTTTAATTTTTATTCAAATTTATATTTGACACACATAATCAACTATTTGTTTAATCCTAACTTGTAGGATATGATCTTTTAAAGGACTTTATCCCAACTTCCATTCATTTAGACATTTTGTAATGTTATGTAATTAATTTAGTTTATATGATGTATGTAACTCCCCATTAAAAATTAAATTTCATGATAAATTATTTATTTTTTATATTTTTAGTTTAAATTAGAATTATTGCATCTAACAGGATTTGAGATAAGACAACCGCGTGGTAAATAATTTCATAACTGATTTTTATTATTATATTATTTTGATCATTTATCATCTTTAATATTATAAGATTATGTTTTAAATAAAATTTGATTATAATATGTTCAATTTAAACTTATTTTATGTCAATTTATGTTAGATAAACATAATCAATTAAATGAATAATCATCACATCAACGTTGTGATCATTGTAAGGGTTTATTTCAAAATATCATTCTAATCAAGAATTTTCATTCTGGAATATCAGTTGAAGTATTTTTTTTGAATATTTCTGATTAAAAAGTTTTAATTTTACAATCCTCTCTTTATTTATGGAATCTTAATTTAATATTTACATTTTTACTATCTTTGTATGGTAAAATATTTTTAACTAAATCAGACATCATTTTTCTCTTCGGTGAGGAATATATTTTCATTCAAAACCAGGTTTTCTAAAAATGATTCATCTTTTTTTAATATTATATTATTTATTTATTTTTTGGATTATTAACCATTTTAATTTTTTAATAATTATTTTGAAAAGAATTATCATGTTATTTTCAAAACAATTCCTATTACGGTTTTACGAAAACTGTTGAAGGAGTATTTTTTTAACACGTACGATCTAAACAGAATTTACAGTTTTTATGAAAACTCAAATGATTTAAAACAGAAATTATTTGTTTCAAATATTATTTTAATAAAGAAAATTATACATTATTTGGGAACATTAATTTTTTAAAATTCAATTTCAATATGAAAATTTTATTTTTATCAAATTTTAATGATTTTTTTATAGTATTTCTATTTATCAATTTAAAAAACATATTTTATTACTCCAATGATTATATGTAGTATTTATAACACCATTATTCATCGCTTGGATGATTTTTGATCATCTTGATAATGTTATGAATTGAAATTAACTTAATTGATTAATTGTTTGTAGTCATTACCTTTCTCTTGAAATATTCCCATTCCATATATCATTAGACGATAAATTTCCAATAAATAAACATATTATTTGTTCTTATATTTTTATTTCATAAACTATATAGCATTTCAATATAAAATGTTTTAATTTTAATGTTATTTTATTGACTATGAAAATATTAATAATTTGTATTCTTTCATCTATACAAATATGCATTGGTAAAGCTTGTTGTTCATGAATTAAATAAATTATTTCATATAAGAGGAATGATTTGTACATAATGATATGGGATGTTACTTGTTATAGAGATCCCATCTATGCATCAATAGTCTCATGAGGTGAATTATTATTATAGAATAAAATATTTTTTCCAAACCAAATGATTTTTACCCATTGGTTTTAAAATATCTTGTGAAAGGCCCTGGTGATAGAGGTATCAGGTGCCTAATACATGAATCCAAATAGTTAATGATTTTATTTTAGGTGAGATTAATTACCATTATCCAATAGATTTTCTAAATTATATTATCTCTAGATAAATTTAATTCTACGTTATTAATTAAATATAATGTTCATTCATTTATTTACCTTTACATGTTAATTATTCCTAATCAAGTTAAGATAGTTTTGTTGTTGGTTAAATAACATGTTTTGTTGTTATTTACCTTCAAAACATGACGATTCCTTATTTTATTATCCATAATATTTTCACCATAATATTATCTTTGAAAAAATAAATTATCATAAAATGGAATATGTTTTTAGAAATTATCCTTTAAATATTGATTATTCATATTGACTCATAATAGATTTAATTATACTTAATCATTACTGAGAATTTTAGCTATACCTTATTTTCATCCATTCCACAAAATTTAATGAAATGTCCTATGATTGATGTGCATGGATATTATAAATAGAAAAAAAGTTCTCCAAAAAAATGTAATTTTCATTTTTAGATGTAATGAACTAGTCATTCAAGTATCTAGTTTACCAAGACTAGTATTATATTAGTTCTTTTGTAATGTGATTACTTCTATCTTATGGAATTTTAATAACAAATACACCAACTCCAAACTATTGCAGTAGGGTCACTACAAAATTCTTATCACATTTACTCAATAGAGATTCCCCATTATTATTTTTCATTATTTGTTAGAACATTGGTTTCATAGCATTGGCCAAAATATTTCCATTTTCAGTCTCTCTAAAACAATTTGTTTCTACCAAATACAATAAATATATCGACTATTGTGCCATCATTTTTTAGGTTTGGACATGGGATGTGTGGCCCCTATTAATGTTTCTGTTAGTGATTTCATCCATGTTTGTCTATCTCCACAAACCTATGGGAATTTTTTTTATTTCATCATAGTGAATTTATTATTCATATTTCCCATCATGACTAATTTCTCCCTTAGTACTATACACATCTTAATCACCATCAGATACTAATGTTTTGGGATATTCATAAAAAACAAATTTTTTGCTGCTATCATTTCTTCATCTTGAACAACCAATACATCATTAAATTAATCCATATTATGAAGAACCTTATATTAATACCTTAAATATTTCATCTTATATGAATATCTATTAAATATTCCATTATATAACCAATTTTCAAATTTTATTCACTTGCCCTTGTTAATAATAAAACATTTTCTTCCAAACACTTGTATTTATTTGAGAGTATGTTTCACTCCATTGCATATTTATTATGTATTTCTCCCGTTTTTTTCACATATAAAATTTCTATTATCTATATATACCATTTTAATAACAAATTCATTTCAATACCATTATGAAATAGTGTTTTAAATCATTGTTGTTTGAGAAATGTTGTTGACTATAGGATTTTATATTTCTATAGCACTTTTTTGTTGGGTTATTTTTATATTCTATAAATGTGGTATAATTTCATGCTTTTATAGATATTATTAATCTTGATGATCTATTGATTATGTCCCATTTTGGTTCAAAAAATGTATATCTTCACTCCAAGAATCTTTTCAGATCTCATGTGATATTGATTAATACATATTGTTACCTCAATATTTTATATGATGGAAATATTCCTTAATTTATTTTGTATTCATATTTTAAAAAATATCCACTTCAATTTATAAATTAAGTTCTAATTGGTGCCCAAAAATCCACATGTGGAAGCTATAACAAACTTGATGCCTTCATATTCATTGATATATACGACTTCTCAATAATATCTCCCTTTTAACATGAATTACATGTGTGATTGTGATTATATTTTTAGTGAAAAAATCAATGAAATCCATTTCTATTTACCTACATTTCTAGATATATTTTTATCAAATGCATAAGACACATACGACACAACCCATTCTCAAACTCTTTTGAAAATATAAAAATGTAATCTCCTTCAATAAATTATAAATTTTTTTTACATGGATAATTAGTGAAACAACATTATATTTGATGATACACTCATTTTGACTAAACTCCACTGTATGACCATGGTCACGTAATTTTATAACACTGAGGATGTTGTGAATCATGCCATTAAAAGTTGCACATCTATTTTCCTACTGTAATTTCTTCAAATTTTGGAACAAAAAATATTTAGAAAATAATTATTCCTAAAAATTGATTAAATATTTATTATTCTTGATGTTTGAAATTAACCCACTATTTCCATTCAAATTATTTGTGTGTTCTCTTTCCATATTCAAATAGATAAAATAATCCATTTCAATTATGGAAATCTCTGTAAACTTATCCTTATCAGAAATCACATTCATTACCTGTGTTGGTAATTAGTGTACATCCTCAAAATATAGCTTTTAAAAAACACTGATTTTCTTTAAAAAAAGAAGAAAATATGTTCTGAGTATCTACACAGTTGGTTGAAGATTCCAGATTTATCGTTCTTCCACCATGAAGAATTCATGATTTCAATTATTTCCTTCTTGAATTATATAATTTTCCATACACCATTTGCCTTAAAAATAATAACAACATTAATATTAATAAAAAATAATCACAAATTATTCATTACTATTTGGAATTATTTTTCTCATTCATGGCCCTATGATAAGTAGAGCACACATGATAATTGTTTTCCAAATTTTAATAGTAAAAATAGTTATCCCATGAATCATTATAGTGAGGCTGGTTCACCTGAGTTTTTTTACCTCCAAATGTTATGAAGTTTTACATTATTATAAGGAGTTTGTTCCTGTATTATTGAGACGAACACATACTAAACATATTTTTAATTTCTAAAAATAAATAATATTTTTTTTCCTCCTATGAATATTTATTGTCTTGAATTGATATTGATTATTATATTTTTGATGTTATCGTTTTTGGAGAAAATATTCATTCATATTCACTACATTCCCAGAACCAATTAATTAATTATTCTTCAATTGGATAAATCTTCATAAATATTTCATTGATATTTTTATAAAAATAATAAAGGATTTAGGTTATTTCATAGATACTGAGTTCCAAAAAAATCCATTCTATATATTTTCAAAAAATATTTATTATTGTATTTATATTTTAAACTTCATCTTTATATTTTCATTTTATTATTGTTTCTTGTATAGATTATTAATGTGAACCACTAAATCATCCCTCTTGGAAATTAATCAATATAAATAATGTACATCAAGGGTTGTCTATTGATCTCCATTCATATTAACCCCTCAAAAAAAATCCTTAATTTTTACTATCACATTCATAATCTCTCAATTATTTTTCAATATGAATCAACACACCTTAATATTTGTAGGATTCATGTTCTTCAAATACACTCTCCCTAAAACTATCATCTTCTTTATAGGTAATATTTCTTCTATTTATGTATATCCATATAGAATTATTTTTTTCTTATTTTTTCTTTTTTGTTAATGGATTTTTTTTATATCAAATAATTGACTTTTTTGGGAAACATTCCAATGATATTTACCACTATTCCTAATATGAAATAAGGAGGGTAATATTACACATTAACAATACTATTCTTCAATTAATAATAATGGATACAATGATATAACCTCACTAACTTCATTAATCTATAAATTTTCGACTATTGAGATATTATACATTTAATTAATGGAAACCTCATATTTACTTTCCATTAATATGGATTCATTTTTGACCTTCTCATTTAATAATCCACCAGGGTGGTAAGAAATATATCAACGGAAATATCATTCAGATCCTTGTATTTAATGAATAACACATTTTTAATTAAACAAGGATTGGTTCTTCTCATGATTATCTACATGATATTTTAATTTTTTTAATCCTCAGTGAGACCTCACATATATTCACAAGACCATTTATTTGATCAAAAACATATCAATTAGTTCATTTGAATTCATTCTCAAATCATCACACATATTCCATCGAACCTGCATCATGACCTCACGAATCTTCAAATCCACTTCATGAATATTAATATGATATTCTCATATAACATGAGAGGTTTTATAAGATATTAAATTCATGAATATGTGATTTTTATGAAAAACTTTCCTATAATTAATGTACTCAGAATCCACATCCAATTATTATTGATCACTCTTTATTCAGGATCTACATTCAACATTTTTAGTGATTCCATATAGGGATGTTGTGTGAACATCTATTTATAGGGACATGGTATAATACTACATCTATAATTTTCATAACTAGAAACTTTTAAACCTGATGATGGGAGAAACGTTTTGGTTGATAATAATTCCCATACATACAAGATGTAAGAAGAGTAAACTCTCCTCCAGTGCCACTTGTTAAGAATCATATAGATGAAAACAACATTATAGAGTGGTGAATATAGGTATTGAATATTAATTCTTTGATAAAAATTTTATATTCTAACATTGAGGAACCATTTGAATTCCCTCTACCATTACCCTAATTGATTGATGAAAATAGTGAAAATATATATAAATTAATTCCCCAACAATGGGATACATCCATGGTTCATTAATGAAAATAATCCTTTGAAATCAAATACACTAAATCACAACTATTTGCAATTAAAAGTATTGATAATTCTATGTGACCCTCATGGTTCACTACCATGAAAAATTTGAGAAATCATTTATCTCTTCTGATAAGGAACACACTATTCCATCAGTTGAATCATCCTTCTTCCCATGTAAGGATAATATGAACATTATTTAGTATTTAGCTTCAAATTTCAACAAAATAATATTGATTTCATGAATAGATGAGGCTCCTAGATGAGAAATTTATTTTAACATTAACCTTCTAGATGATAATTTGTACAACACCTATTGTCATACTATCTAGATAAAATCCTCTCTAAATCCCGTAAATCTCTGTATTTTTTCATCTATTTTTTTACAAAAACATTCTATTTTTTTAATTCAATATAAGGTCTCGAATTAATCCATATCACTAAATGTTTATTTTAGAAGTACCTTTTTTAATTAGAATAATAATTCATAAATAAATTTAAATAAACTAAAATTATTTTCAAGACACAATTACATTTTCTTTTATAATTATAACAGTCAGGATATGGTATAGCTATAATCCATGTGGTATAGAAACACAAATTTTTCCAAAATTGAAATGTGGAGAATAATTATATGGTGTAGACATGAAATGATCTACTCCTATTATGCAATGGTCTAAATGAACTATTACATGGTTTCATATAATTTACCAAATAAAAATCTCATAGAGAAAATAACTCATATAAACTCATCCTCATAACATCTTGACCCTGTGTCATAGAGACATCACTAGGTGTGGTCTATGAAATTTATACTACAATTGTGGTGCATCCACTTGTAGAAATATGAGATCACTTGAATCTTCACTATACCAAATATTTACACTATATGTCACAAAGTGTCACTCTAGTGTAGTCTTCATCACTCTCTATGTGTATTTTGGTGTAACAGCCCTTACATTGACAAGGACTCATATATGATAGGGGAACCCAAAAGAAATTATTTTATAAAAGTTTCACCATTAATGTCACAAGGTGATGATGTGGAATGTAGCTCTGCACTTTCAAAGGAGCTATGGAATACACCATCATAATATTGAATAGAGCTATCTACATTCAAGGTGGATGTCTCATGGACCTTAATTTTATAACATGGTGATATTCCCATGAAACTTCTAGAATCAAAATAATGCGTCACTGAACCTATCTGTTTTGGTTACAACCATAGATTCATATCAATAAATACTCATTCTAAATATCACAAATTAACTCAAATATATAGTTTCATATATACTTCTATGTGTAACATCACCCTCGATCGATTAGTGGTATTGAAACCAACAATACCATGAACGTATGTGTAACACGAGTCATACCTCACGTGCACTGTCCCAAAAGACAAGTATATGATCATTCACTATAGTGTGCGCTTCTATTTTCCCAATAAATCCCTCTATTGGTTTTCATTCTATATGCTTAGAGGTATCACTTGTATAGATGGAATCAATTACACTTATTTATATTGGAAAACTATTTTGGGTTGTGATGTAGTCTTTGTACTATAGTGTGTCCCCTTTCAATCCTATGTCAAACCTCTTCACACTTAAAAACTTATTTAATCACCTTTACATAAAACACAACAAATAGAACTCCATAGGGATTTTGTAAAAGAAAAAAATAGCACATCTAGGGTGTTAATACTATAGTGGGACCTAGGGATCCTTGGTCAGTGCCATAATTTCATGTTAAATATAAAGTGTGGAAGATTAGAGTGGAAGTTATCATTGAATGTTCTTTTCACCATTGAACATGATGGTATATTGTGTGAGAAAATTATTGGTATATAGATAATAGAGATTTGGAGGACCTCAGTGGATGCACTAAAGGGGAGATGTGATTATCTGTAGGTTCATCATGATATTCTTATAGGACCATGATAGTATTTAGCATTTTAATGATATTCTAGAGGAATGGAGAGGCATTCCTTAATATGTCAGGATAAGACTGAGTGTCTAGACACCAGTTGATGATATGGTAAACTCTGGGATGGGATGTGAAACCCATGGTTCTGGTTCCATGTGATTATCTTTGGATGAGATGATACACCAGGTGTGAAATTTCCATGTTTTTTATTATTTAATATATAGACTAATCATTGATTCTAAATGATGGATCTGAATTCCTAATGGGGAATGGGAATGTCCTAATGATTCCAAAGAACTATTATTAGGTTTCTTATAAGGTGTCTTTATTCACCTGATTTTCTAGATTATTATCATGTGTTTCTCATTGGGTACAGTCTTATACTGTGTTTTTGGATGATTTTTTTTGTAAATCCTATTAGGGGGAATTTTCCACTAATTTCTATATGTGTTATTTTTTGTGAGATTATAGGAAATACCATTATTTTCTTATTTTACTATTCTTTCTACCTATAAGGGTGAGGGCCCAAACCTATCTTCCAAGATATTGATACTTTTTTTGATAGCATGGTTTATTTATTCCCCTATATTTCTTAATGATAAACACATTTTTACTAGTGGTGAGTCTTCATGGGAGATTCCAAATGTTATTCTTCTAGACTAGTTTTGGTTATGCCATTGAGTTTTTGAATGATATGTTTCTATGAATTGTGTGTGTAATCCCATGGATATTAGACGATGGTACTATAAATAATGACACAATGCCACTAAAAAAAGTAGGAAGGGTCAATGATGAGTGGCTCATTAGAACCATATGATGACCATGATTGTTTTCTTATACAATGTAATTGAATTTATTTTCTATTCATATCATATTTGAATACACATTAATTATAAGTGATTTTTGGGAAAATCTTGGTGGTAACCTTGGATTTATACTCACATCATTTTTGGTTGTCTATGATACTTGGGTACCAGAATAGGCATAATATACATTTCATGTTTAGGTAGGGATGAGGCCCAGAGTTTTATTATTTGGCTATATTAGCTTGATTGGAATTAAAGGCATGGTGTGTTGAGGTGTGGATACTGTTGTAGAGCCTACTTTATTTATAATTCATTTATTTAATTAAATTTATTGAAGGAACTATGGTACACATAATGGGATGTATAATATATGCTTATTTATTAATTTTATAGGCCATGGTTAGGTAAATTTATTATGAATAATGATTTTTTATACCAGAATATTTTTAGTTATTTTATACAATTTTATTCACTCTAATATAAGGGGTCAGTCTCCCCATACTAATACCTTTGACCCATAAAAAAATATTGTACCTACTTTTGAATATAGTGGCATGTCTAAGGTAATGTGTTGAAGATGGATAGTTAATGTGGTGTAAATATATATGGCCTATTATAGAGTGGTATCAAATCCTTTTATTTTTTTATTGATAATTGTGGATATGGAGGACATGTTTTAAATGAATGTGTTGGGTCATATTGGGACCATGTATTGGTGTGTATTAAACACCTCTCCTAGTGGAAATTCCATATTACTAGGGATATGGAATTGTTATTCATAATTTTTCCTATTACATTTGAGATAGGTATTCAATATGACATATGAATTTCTATATATCTATTTTTGTTTTTTATCTTACACCAATGAAAAGAGGAATGTATAAATATATCATTCAAACCATGTTGGACTCGCATGACATTAACATGACTGTTTTTTATTGATATCAATAATGGAAATGCTTTAACTATTTAATGTATTTAAAAAAACATATATGATATTTTATTATGTGACATGTTGGTGTAATTATACTCAACAAAAACATGCTATACATTCATCGATGACAAGTCATTTGGATATTATAAATGATTCAACCTCATGATTAGTAAATATCTCCTCTATATAATGGATATATAAGATCCTCATTTTGTAGCTTTAATTATTGGATTGTTTGTTGATCAGCCACGTATTAGTAAATAAGATTCTCGTTTTGCAAATGAAATTGTGTATTTTTCATAAATTTTCAAAAAAAATCTTATATATTATTTATTAATATAGATTTTTGGAGATATTCTACATAATTTATACATATTATTGTGGTTATAGTCAACATATTTTGGAATATGTATATGATTTTATAAACTTATGTATGATATCATATTTCACATTGTGGTAGTCTGGTATGTGGATGCTTGGTGAGGATTAGTGACCAGATGTAGGTTAATTATATGGAATATGATGCTCTTATATATATATATAATTCAGAATACTAGTTAATGTTTTGTAATACATGTTTACATTTCATATTTTATACTATATAATAGATGTTCATTATGAGGTATGACCTACGTGAGGTTTGTTTTATGTGCTAGGTTGGAGAGCCGAGTGCTTGAGATACAACTCATTATTTTGGTGTGTTGGGTACTATGGTTTTGATGAATTGTTATATTTTTTAGGTTACACAAGAGAGGGGATAACCAAATATAGTTGTTGAATTTGAGGAAAAATGATGAGTAGATTCTTTTGGTTATCATATTTGTTCATATGAGGAGTTATAGGGTTTATGTCAATGTAAGGGAGATGAATTTATATTTTTTTTATGATGTAAATTACTTGAGGTGCTTTGGCATCAAGGATTTTTTTAGAAGGTTGTATTAGAATGATAATCAATTCAATATAATTCTAGAGTAGATCACGTTGTGTTTTTTGGATCAATATCATATATGGTTAGATCTATGATGAATAGATTATTGACATATTCTTGGATTCTTGAGTGAATCATGAGTACTATATGATCGTGCAACAATCCTTGTTATAAGGAAGATGTATTGTCTTGTAGGAAAAGAGAAACATTATTCCTATGATTTTATGGAAATTATATTTTGTGGTTTATGGATATTTTTTAGTTATATAATCCTAATTTAAATAATATGAAACTCATGGTACAATGAGACAGACTAGGAGGCCAAGTTAAACATGAGTGTACAATAATTACATTTAAATGAGATCAAGCTAGTGTTAATGGGGTGGGGGGGTTATGCGCGATGTTTGTTTGTATTTATCATATTGAGTGACCATGTACGGGACATGTATTGATGGATTTGATTAGATTCTTAGGGCTATGATAGACTGATGTATTTGAGTTGGAAGGGTGGTTTTCGCTCAGTAATGTATCATGACATCATAGATGTATGGTTTTTTTGGTTCATATGACGGATGGGAATGGATTGGTAGGAGTGACACACATTTCATATTAGATTATTTTTTGACTTCACTCATGAGGTGGTATATATAAATCTATTTAGTGTAGTTAACCAAAGGATTTTAGAGGGCATGAACCTCGGTACAGAAGAAATTTTGGTTTTTGTTGAGGATGATGTTCATAGTGAGTTGATAACACGAAGCATTTGATGATTCTATTTAGAACTTGGGTCTATGTGGCATGATAACCCATGGATTTCCAAAATAAATATTACTTTATTTAATATTAATATTCAAAAATTTTTACAAATATCATCATGATGATGATAAATTTCTAGACTACTAGGATATGAGATACAAAATTTTCAAATTTTAGGAATGATACTCGACATTTAATTTGATGAAATTTTGACATAATACACTATATTGACATACACTACATAAAATATATATATATAATATGGGGAACAAAAATATAAAAAATTATAAGATAATATACACAGTAAGGGTAAATTTAATGGATATTAACATAACATGATAATATGGGTATGATAACATCATAACAACATTTGTAAACCACCCCTTCAATATCAAAGATCTGAATAATGAGTCATGGAATAAATATTGGGAGTTCATTAGAAATGAACCATAATAAAATCAATGAATATGAGTGATGATAATATAAAATTGGCATACAATATATTTTTTAATTAACATTTGTATATATAAAATAATGTCCAGGATACCCACTAATATAGTCCTAACATGTTAGGCTTTGGCTAACCACCCACATACCGACATTAATCATGGGATTAAATCCCTTATTCCATATTTTTGGATTGGTATAGCTACCCATATAACATATTCTTTTATGCTTAGGGAAACCTCCCATTAACCCTCTTATTTCATGTTTTTGATAACCTCCTGTGTACCCTCTTATTTTGGGCATGGAATAACCTCCCATGTACACTTCGAGTTCACAATACATTAATCAACTACCAATGCATTAGAGGGAGATATATGTATCACCATTCACATAATAAAAATAATAAATATGTGTGAAAAAATATAAAAAAATATTAATCTCATCAAAATCCATGGAATGAAATGGTTTTATAATCATTTCATCAACTCATCATTTCATAAAAAATCAAAAGTAAAATGGTTTCATAAATATTTTACCATAATATTACTCATAGGAAAGAAACAGGTTTATTAAAATATTTTTATCATAATAATTAATCATTTATAGAATGTATAATGTTGATATCACTGGATCATATCCATTATAAATCATAAGTGACATTAGTGGATCATATATTATATGGAAAATTATTTTGAAATATCACTTGTAATATTTATTGAGGAAATATCCTTTTAATTTTTAAATAACATCATTATAATCAAAAAAATACAACATAATAAATATAATAATTAATTTTAAAATATAATATTAAACACATTAGGTAATATTAAATTCTTTTCATTGTTATAATTGTGGGAAATTCTATTCTTAACCTATTGGTTAAAACCAATATTCATTTAACATTTTTGAAAAAAAAATTGAATGAGGCTTGTTTAAAAATTAAAAAGAAGATCCCATTGAATAATTTTTAAAAAAAATTTAAATCATGGTATAATATATAGTTTTAAAATAATTTCATAAAGGAAAAAAATTCGTTTATCATTATTAGAAAACTTTTATATGGAAGTAAAAGGATTTTCGACAGAAGAGAAAAATAATGCTGATTTTTCGTAGGAACATTCTTCAAGCCTCTTATAAATTTAAAGAGAAAAATATAAAATGGAAATATTTAGTTTATATAAATAAATATATTATAAATGAATTAATGGTTTTGTTCTGAAATATATCATAATATATTATCATTAGAAGAAAAACCACAAACAGTCTCGATAAGCACTATGATTATAACACAGAACCATTACCTCTTTGGTAGCTTTGGAATAGGAATCACCTTGATAGAAAGAAAATTATATGGATGTTTATATCTTATGATATCTAAGATAATAATAATAAAATAAATTCATTTCAAATTTATTCATGACACAACATAAATATGTGGTGAATATGGATTGTTTCCCACGTAAATAAACGTGATACGAAAATCATTTAACAAATGTCTTGACATTCTTCATACACATTAAAATATAACTAAAAATATATCTAAGATTATTATAAAATGAGTATATAATAATAAATATACATATAATTTCAAATGTTATTTGGTTATGAGATTTTTTTACTCATTTATTAGCAATTGATTATTAAAATCACATTTAGTCTAACAACTACATCATTTTTCAAGTAATTATTGATTTGGTATTTTCTATCGATTTACATATATCATGGAAAAATATTTTACATAATTTAATACATGATTTTAATATCTTGAATATTCATTATATATGATTTAATCTTAATCCATAAAATTTATCTATATATAATGAGTTACCCTTTTCATTGAGATGGTAGGTCATATGTACGCATGAACCTTATTTCCATTTAATCAATGGATTTTAAAAAAATGAGTAATATATAAAGATTTAATAATCACTATTTTTAATATAAAATATATATATTTATTTAATCTATCCTCATTTCCATCCATGACAAAATTAAACTAAAAACAAATCACATTGCTTCATGGAGGCGGCAGTCCACACATATGCATGAGATACATTATAGTTTTCCAATGGAATAGTGGGAATGAAGGTTGATGTAATAAGTTAATTATATTGGAATATATAATTGATTTTTATGATATATTTAAATTATATCCACCATTATATCTAACTATTAGAGGTGATTATGGAAAATAAATTACTTCAGTTTTCTAGGTGGTATTCTGTAATACACATGATTAATGGTTTTGTTTCCCACATGACAGAACAGGCGATGGATATAGATCATGAACATTAAAAAAACTAATATATTTATGAAACTTATTTTAGTATATACTCATGTATTATTATTATTTTAATGAGTTATAAGAATAAATAAAATGAAAATGAATGGTTATGGACTAGACATCGTCTTCGGAGAACCTCTATTAGTTTATAATTAATTCCTTCATAGAAGAGACAAATGATACAAATAAGGACCCTAGGATGTCTGGAAAAAATTATATAATATATTTTAATAGGTATTTTTCAAATAAAAATTTCTTCTTACGTGTGAAGAGTATATGATATGGGGTTCGCATTTATAGGTTGTAGAGATGTCAAAGTTGAATTTTTTAAATGAAAATTTTATGCTGGAATTTTAGACATTCAAAAAGCCTCCAAATTATATAATTATCATAAATAATATTATATAATGTTGAAATAATAATATAAATTAGGATATTTATATTTTTTATGTCATTTTAACTCTTATCTTTGTAGATTAACCCCTCGGTAGTCCCATTATAACCATATTCGTGATAATTAATTATTACTATTTTTCAAATTCATTATGAAATAAATTGACCTAACCAAAATATATTATAGAAATTATTATGATTGATATTTTTTAAAAAAAATTTCCAAATTAAAATCATAAAATTAGTAGAATTTTATTTAATATTATACCCAGATATGTGCAGAAAAAGAGACTTTCGAGAGAAAAAGTTTATATAAGTATCAATAGTTTTAAAATAAGAATATAATATTCAATTGATTATAATAAGATATTAATATTCATAATATTAATAATTATTTAATTTTAATATTAATATATTTTTAAACAATATATAACTTTTTAACTTATAAAAAAATTGCTATTTTCAATTTAATCCAATTTTATCATATTCAATAAAAAATTATACTTTTCAGAAAAATATCAAAAATTCAACTTAAGATAATTTTCAAATGTGTATTCATAAAATTATTTTATATTTATATAATATATTTTAATATAATATCCAGAATTAGTTTTATCATTTATTCCCAAAAATCAATAGAAATAATTTTTTTGAGATATATATTTTCAAAGTATATAATTACTTTAGTATAAAAAAATAATTACTTATTTATCAATTTATTTTTATTATATAAAACCTTTATAATAAATTTTAAAAATTTAATGTTTCAAATTTATACCACCATGTTTAACTGATAGGCTATAATGGTTTGGTTTAAATAATAATATTAATAGTTTGATGTGGTTCCACAAACTCGGTGTTACTTAGAATGAAAACCATCGATTAATTTTAAAATTATTTTTAAAAAATATTACAAAAAATATTATGATGTTATATTCTATACGAAATTAATTCTATTTTTATCTCAGAATTCCAATACTCTTATATAGATAGCATATGTTACATTTCCCTATTATATCCTTAGGTTATTATATAACTCCCTCCGGATGGTGGTTTCACTGTTAATCATTGATTTGGTATGCATGCATGATTTTTATTACACTCTATCTATTTATAATAATATCCAATGGGTTTTTCATCATATAAAAAATAATAATCAAGTAGTACAACTTCTAATTTAAATAAATTCTAATTATTAGTTTTGAACTTCCTTAAGCGAGAAACATTGAACACATCATGGGCATGAGAGATGGTCGGGTGAAGCGAAAAGTGATAATAAATCATCCCTACTCAATTAATAATATTTAAGGTTACAATATACCCAGGACGTAGTTTATTTATTCTATAATCTCATAACATTATTCCATGTATATTTGCATAGAAAAAACATCTCACCAACTTAAAACTTTGGATCACAATGATGATTGTCAGTATAATCTTTATGTCAACCCTAAACTTCCATGATGATATTATGAATGGATACAACCTTTTCTTCCATTTCATCAAATAAAACCCATCCTAATAGATTTCATTATATGAATTTATCCCAAAAAACTGTAGTTATATACTTCATTCCTTGTAGGGATACAAAAATATCCATCAGAATGGTCAGGTAAATGAAAATGTTTTATGGAAAATCATCTAAAATATGGTGTTGATCCAAAAACCTTTGAAGTCCATATAAAATGATCTCAATATATTATCAAGGATTTTTGTTTTGAATTTAGTCTATCCATTTGTATATGGATGATAATTTTTTATGAAAATTACCTCTCCATATAGAAATTATTTTATACTTTTCCAAAAGATCATGCAAAACAATAGACCTTAATACAAAACCATAGAATGTGAAACTCCATGAAACATTACCATTATCTTAATGGATGTCATTGAAATATGATCCCAAGGGATATCTTATATAATATTAGAGAAGTGTTCTAACTTTTTAAGGAGATTGACTACAACCCATATAGAATTATTCACATAAAATGTTTTAGGGTGTCAAAAGACAAAATACATAGTATTATTTCCTCATTTTCCATTCTTGTGTGGGTAATGGTTGTAACATAACCATTGAATTTTTTCCATAAAAAAAAAATTCCTAATATTCAGATCCCTAAGATAAAAAATGTGTAGTATATTTTTTCATTATATCACAGATAAAATATGGGTTCAAATCTTTATACATATTTTATCATCTAGGTTGAACAAAGAAAGAAGAACTATGATCTTCCTCTATTAGATCCTTCTAAAATTATGGTATCGATGTGAAACATAAATTCTTCTTAAATATTATCACACCATCATAATCATTTGTATACTCACAAATATTTCTGACCTTCATATGTTTCTCTACATCTTCTTTATATCCATTTATAATCTTATATGGATATATGTTAGATAACATATTTGAAGAAGACAATATTTATCCCGTTCTTTCAATATTTCCATAACCATTCATTATAAATCCATAAATATTTGATATATTGTGATCCACATCATAGATTAGATAGTGTGATTCATTCAACAAAAATCATTGACCACCATGTTTTTTTTCACTATGGGGTAACACATTGAGAATTCATAATCATTAATCAGCTCCATTCATCATCTTTACTGACTATTTAATTTTTTTTGCAATAAAATATAATTGAATGTTTTATTATTAATATATATATATATATATATCTAAATTTATTCCCAAAGATAATTATGATATATATTTACTGAAAAAATAAAAACACCTAAATCCAAATCATGCTTTGTGTAATTTTTCTCATGATCCTTATTTTTCATGAGGTATAAACTATGAACTTTTAACTCTCTAGGATAACACATACCAATATCTTATTTTAAATAAAACTATCTATTACAAAACCTTCACCACTAATGGTTAATATACATATATATGTACTGAAAATCAATCTATTTAGATCCTTAAAAGTTACCTAACATTCATTTATCCCATATAACTTGCCTCTATTATATATTATCCTAAAAAGATAATTAGACATTAATGATAAATTATTCAAAAAGACTATAATATCTATCCAAAAATAGGAAAACTATGAATCTCTATCACCATGGTTTTTCGGGGCCAATGCCCAATAACCAGCGCTTTTCATGGATCCACTAATATGACCTCGTATGTGATTATATGACTCAAAAATGATACTTCGTATTTCCTAATGTAATGGTTATAATATTTTTAATATATATAATTATTTCTTAGGATCTTCAGTACATATCCCATATGACCTATATGATCTTTCATTCCCTTTTAAAAGATAATAATTTCATCTATGAATAAAAAAACAATTTAAGGTAATCATTAAAAATTTATTCATTAAATCCATGAAGATTGTGGGAGAGTTAACAAGACCAAGTAAAATTATATGTAATTATCATTAAATCAGATTCTAAGCATGTATATCCCAAAAAAAGGAATTAAAATGTATTTAGTAGTATTAAAATAGTATTCATACTAAATTTTTGAAATTGATTGAAAACATGTAAAATGTATTTATAATAAACATTAGAAATTGGTTTCTTTGGTGCAGATTGAGGTAAAATATAAAAGTGTCTTTAAATTAGAAAAAAGAATAATTGTATATGTAAAACTAGAAAAAGAATCTTTTTTACGATTAAATGGTGAATTTGGAAAAATACTCATTTACTGAAAATGATTATGGATTATACTTTAAAATGTGTAAGAAATCGAGATGTTCTCTTAAATAGTGCTTGTATATAGGGAGGAATTACAAATGGAACCTTATAAAACATGTATTCTCTCATCATGTAAAGTTCAGTTGATCATAATATCTGATTTGGGAACATATCAATAGAATTTATAATAATTATAACAAATTAAATAAGAAATATTTTAGGGTAAAGAGATAGAAATGGAATCCCGAATAAAAAAAGGAGGTACGGGAAGTAACCATTACATTGTGTCTGAAGTCATTCTAAAGTTATACAAAACATTCCAGATAATGAAATTTGATTCAATAATAATTTCTTTGAAAATATATTCAATTCTTATTGGATGAATTCTAATTTTATTAAGTTCATTTATGGTCGTTCTGATGAATTATAAGACTCAATTTCATCATTAAGAAGTGTTCATTTACATGGTTTTCATGATTAGTTCACTTGTATACATATAGAATAGATCATGTAAAATAGGAATAGTTATCAAGAATTTTAATTATATGTCATTAATGATATACCATAATATCAAATGGTCTTATATATCATTTTATTACATATATGATAATGATTCATTTGATAAAATGTTTCTGATAACGTTTTTGAATATTTATGTACTTCTTTTATCATCCCAATAGATTTTTTTGACAATTAATATCATCTATAATTTTTTTTAAGAAATAAAATAGTCTATAATACATATATTATTATCTTTTTAACCATAAATTTTTTTTATTACTATCTCTGAAGGTGGAATTGAAAAATGAAAACTCATTATACACGAAGGTGGTAAATCAGTACCCCACGGTCAATATTTTCCTTTTTGGAATAAAAAGGAGAAGATAAAAGAATTGATGAACGATATAAATTTATCATAATAAAATTATAGTATATATTGGATAATATATTAAGAATTCATCTTCTGATAGTGTAGTTATGTAATGGACAATAAAAGAAAATAAATTGTAAGTAAAACAAAGGAAAATGAAAGAGGATTCTACCACTATAATTTATTCTACATGAGAACATTCTTAAGGGGCTTGGGTTTGACATCATGGTTATAAAACAATTCTCATAGATGTTCATATGAGACATGGGGATATTATTTCAAATTAATTGGACGTGATTCAATGCATAATAGTTGGGAAGAGAAGAGATGGAGATGTGTTGTATTTATAATGGAGGAGAGAGGTGTTTTCTCATTATTTTAATCATTAGATTAATATTTTTTTCATAAGAATATAAATAGTTTGAGATTTATGACCAAATTTGTTGATATAATGAATTATAGGTCTATATTATGACATCAGATTATCTATACATCATTTATGAAGCAATAATTTAGGTATTTATTAAATATCGTAAACTACTGTATTTCACTATTTAGAAATAAAATAAATTGTTTTAGAAAAATATAAAAAATTAATAGTAACCATTTTTCAACATATAAAACTCAAAAATAAAATTTCTTATAAGAATAAAATTTTATAAATTGTAGAAATTTAAAATTTAAATAAATTTCTCATTTATATGAAAAATATCGATTTTAACATTTTAACTGCTTTAATGAAACATTGAAAAATTAATTAAGGATTCATAATATTCTATATAATTATAAGAAAAGAATATATTAATATATGATTCCATTTTATGAAAATAAATTTTCTTATAAATAATTATATTAATTATAAAATTTTGACTAAAACATTAGGTTTCAAAAAAATGCCAACACATAAAGGATCATTTCTAAAACATTAATTTACTTATTCCATAATAGAAATATATAATATTTTTAATTATATGAAACTAAAATTTTATGAATACATTCATAGTTTATGTTAATATTCTATTGTTCATATTACTATTTTTCAGGGTCGTATTACTATTCTGATGACTATATTTAATAGAATGTTAATATTTCAAACTCGGTGTTGTGTAAATTGTAAAATATCAAAGATATTAAATATTAAAAGAGACATTCGATAATATCATGGTGAGTTACATTATAACCTCCGACAAAAATTTCATCCTAAATATTTCCATAATGTCACCCTATAATAATATTTGGGTTGTTATTCATCATGAATTCCTCTAGTCCCCATGTTGCCTCCTCAGTATTTCAATTTTACAAAGTATAATTACCAACCCACTCATCTGATTCCTCAACAACTATTCTCTTTTGTCCGAAATCTGGATTGGCTCTTAACTATAAGATAAATAATGTTCCAATTATACTCCTCATAGGTTACGAAATGCATTGGGACATGCATGTACTTCCTTAACAAATATATGTGGAACAGTTTTTGTTCTTTAGAAAGGCTACATGGAATTGTCAAAAAGTTAGGAACAACTCCAACTCCCTACAATATTTAAAAATTATTAATGTACCTATGAATTAGTTTCTATTTATTCCAATATTTTAAAACACCTTCCATAGAGAAACATTCAATAAAAAACTATCTCTTAATTATAATTACAAATACATCCTTCAATTGGTAGCATACCATTTTCTTCTATATTGATATTATTTGAAATATGTTTGAATGGTCTTTAACATTTGTATTTATTACTCCATAATATATGGGAAAACAATATTTCATTCACCAACTTCATCCCAACAAGTTGGTGTACAACATCTCTTTCCATACAATTCTTCGTATGGCTCCTTTTTATTGCATGAATGAAAAATATTGTTTTAGGAAAACTGTAAGAGAGGTAAATACATACCCTATAATCCTTGAAATTCATGTTAGAATAATCTCGAAATGACATATAACATTTTAATAGTCCTATGAAACCACCCATTGACTTTATGGTGACAATCTATTTTCAAATGAAGCTCAGTATCCAAATATTTATAATGATTTTTTTTTCTGAATTTTGATGTAGAGAGTGGATCATGGTAAAAAATAATTGATTGTGGTGTAACATAAATTCATACATCTTCATTAAAATATGGTCTTGCAAGGCTGTCCATATGGAAATCTACCCTTATAATGAGGAAATATACAACTTTGGTTAGGTGATTAAAAATTACCTATGTTGCATCATTCTATCCTGGAGTTTTTGGTTATCCATGGAAAAAATAAATAATAATGTCGTCTCATTTCCATGTAGGAATAGGTAGAGGTTTAATGACTCCCCTAGAATGTATTCTTTCATTATTCACTTATGATCAGACTAAAAATATCGATACATAATCTTATATTTGATGTTTCATGTTAACCCACCATAATTGTTCCTTAAAATATCTATTCGTCATAGTGCTACCCGGGTGTATAGAGAATTCTGATATTTGAGAATCCATTAATAATTCCCTCTTTATCTCATGTATAACGGGAAAAAAATTCATCTTCCCCAATATCATGATTCCATATTCAAATATGAAGTCTACAGTTTACCATATTTTATAGATGTAAATTTATTTTGAAAATTTTATTCATGAGACTGAAAAATTTTATTGAATTTTAAAAAAGATTATTTGGAAATCATTTGAAAAAAGTAGTGATATTTCTCCTTCATTGATAATTCTTATATACATATTTACTACATCCATGTACATTGGATTTTTGTTAATCAACATTTTCATAAATCTACAAACTTTCTTGTTCAATGCATCTACTACATTATTTTCATTCATGGGGTGATAGTGTATTTAATAATCATAATCCTTTAGTATCTCAATCCATCACCTTTGCCACATTTTTGTGTTGTTTTTATGAGAATATAAATTTCACAATATTGTGTTCTGTAAATATCTCATATATTTCACTATAAATATAGTCTCACTATATATTCGTAGAAATTATTACATCCTATAACTGATGATCATGAGTTCAAAAGTTGCGTTCTTGAGTTTTAAATTCCTTGATGCCTATGAAATATCTCAATCATTATGTATAAGGACACAACCAAATCATTTCCTTGATAAATCACTATAAATAATAAATCCATAATTTCCCAATGGATGAGTCAAGATCAAATAATTAAATATTATCCTATTAAATTATTCAAAACATTATTCACATTCATTTATTCATATGAACATAACCCCTTCACGAGTAACCATGGTTATCGACTAAGGTAATCAGGGAAAATTATGAATGAAATGCTAATGTAACCTTATAAACCAAGGAAACAGCATTCATTATTTATGTTCATTGGTGTATGAATTTATTAATCACCCTTTCTCTTCACTATATCAATAGAGATATCATTCATAGAGACAATAAGGCTATGAAAAGAAACTATTTGAATCCAAAAGTCACACTTTCCAAAAAACCATGTGACTCTTTTCTTCTAAGATTCTCATGAACAACCCAAAATCGGTCCTCATGGTCGTCATATCTTTTGTAAGAAGATAATATATAATTAATAAATAACAAAATAATTTTTCAGGAAATTCCTTCCACATTGTATTCATTTGAACCATAAAAACATAGTGTGTAATAGACAGTCCAAATAAAAGTTTTGTAAACTCATGATGTCTATACCTAGATCAAAATACTATATTTGAAATATCTTCATATATAACATGATATTGATGATATCCTATTTCAAGTTCAATATTAAAAAAATATTGAGCTCTATTTTGTTGATAAAATAAATCATCAATGTGAGGAATGAGATAATTATTCATTTTTATAATATCCATGACTTCTCTACATGTAGTGTGCATCCTCATGGGTCAATAATTCTTTTTGACTAAGAGAAAATGGTTTCCCCATGGAGAAACACTAAGGTGAATAAATCTCGTATATCTCAACTCCACTACTTGTTTCTACAACAGCACTAATTCTATAGTGTCTATTCTATTAGGATTCTTTGATATAAGTATGTCATCTAGAATTAAATCAATAGATAACTCAACATCCCACTTTGAGGTATGTCCAAGTAATTCCTATAGAAATACATCAATGTATTCTTTACTAATATGTACATCATCAATTTTAATATTTCATTCCTCTTTTATAGTTCATGTTTTATCTTCATCCCCAACAATCTCATTTAGAATAGCTTCTTGAAGTGCATCTAGATATGACTCATATGATGAGGTCTCCACTATAAATATGAGAAATAAAATACCTTCATCACAAAGCATAATTTCATTATGGCTGCTGTATTTTTTTCATTATAAGTAGAAATTGATTCCATACATAGTATTTTATCAAAAGAAACAATAATTATGATGATAAAATCAAAAAATTGATCAAATTTTCCTATTATTATAGGATATACTTGACACATCTTGATTGAAATAAGGATTCCACTATGAATATTCACTATAATCACAATTGTTATGGTGAATTGTAAATATATAATTTTGGAAGAAAGCAGGGAAGATATAAAGGAATATGAGGCCAAGAATCAAATAAATCATTAGATAAATTTTATAAGATGATTAAATTACCTACCACTACATCATTTGGATCTTCAACCTCATCTATTTTGACTAAATAAGCAAATCCTTGTTCCATATACATTTTCTAGGGATATTTTCTTTGACACATAGGAAACATATTTTTATAATGTCTCATCTCTTTACAATTTTAGAATTGAACATTGAAGACTTCATTATTTCCCATAAAATAATGGGTTTTGTGCCTTTCCCTCCAAAATTATAACAAACTCCAATACCCAATAATAATGTTCCATGTTATTTCATTCCACATTTATACAGGATGGAAAGTCAACACATCCCCTATCATCATTTTCTTATTACCTTTGCCAAATTGTTCAGTATCCCTCTTCTTATCTTTCTTTCCTTAATAGTAATAAGACCTATAGAATTATTTCCCTATCTTGATAAAACACAAGACCATATCATTATATGATGAGAATGTTTGGGAGGGTAGTTCTCTTTCATATTAATGTTTTATACCCATAAAAGAAATGATCAATGATTCTCTTTATATTATTTACATAATCTATAGCATGCCTTTCTAACCATGAAATGATGTATTAAAACATGGAAAAATTCTCATCCTACTTTTTACAAATATTCAATAATGCCATCATTATATTCTCTCACTATACATGATGTAAATATTTCTCCAAAAAAAATTACTTAATATCCTTATATTCTATATTTTCAATTTATTCCTCCTCTTTGGTGTTTTGAATTATTGACCAACATTGATTAGAATCCCTCAATGTATGATAAAATACCATGATAACCTTCTTCCTTTAATTAATTCCTAAAGAGAAAAATATCTCCTCTAAAGAACTTATCCACTACATAGCTAAAAATGGATTGTAGTCCCTTTTAATGATGAAGGTTTTCGTCACATAAAGTGGCATAACATCATTCCTCAACATTATTTATCCAGATTCTCTATACACGTACGGTTATTATTTATTACTCGAGTCAACTCTCTCATTATAGATATATGTTTCTCATCCCTAGTTACATCTCATTCTCCAACGTCATTATTATTCATAGGAGGGAAATTCCTACAATGGATGTGTGCATTGATATAGTTTCCATTCCTTGCACTATCATCCATTTCAAAAAAAAAGTTATACACTCAATAAGGTTATTAATCATAATGCAAAATTTAAAACTAGAAAACCCCTTGGCATTAATTGGAAGTTTTATGCGTTTCTAATATCTTATTCATTAAAATAATTTCTTTCCAGACATATTTACTTTTAAATCCATCATTATTATTTTTAATGGAAATTTAAATTATCCAATGAATATCGCCCTACATTGTCAAACTAGGTGAATATTATGGTCCATTATCATGTAAATAGTAATGATGAGTCAAAATAAATTCTCTTTATTAGTGTTTTTACCCCTATGTACATCTGTTCTAGAACCAAATCCACTTGTAGTAGAATCCAGATAGGTATGTATTAATAAAAAGACCCACATCATCTATACCATAACAAAATTATATGATTTTTTTCAATGATTACACTCAATTTATATCTCAGGGGTTTGTTCCCTAGTCTATCCTTTCAAATTCTAGTTTCCAAGGATTCCATTAAACTGCCTATGATTTCAATTGTAAAGTCCCTTACCCCAACAACTCAAAGATGGTAGTTTACATTATTTAATTGTAACTATGAACAAGTGATCACATCCCAAATTTCCAAATAGTTTAATATATTTGTAATCATAGATACATAAATTAGTTTTAAATTAAATTATTTAGGAAAAAACAATTAATCAACTACATTGGAAGCAAAAATAAACACCATGATTAACCATTCAAGTCATTAATAATAATCATCTTTCCACCCATGGAAAAATAAATCATAAAAATTGATTGATATAAAATGATTGGTATGGGTAAGAAATATAGTTTATTTTATCATAAATAAACATAAACAATGAGTCACAGTGAATAATAAAAACAAATTACATTAGAAAATTATTATGAACATAATATTGATGGAATAAAAGAAGAATAAATAATTCAATATAAATAGTCACATGATAATTGAACTTAAATAGGGATATTAGACAAGTTTTATAATATCATGGATTATAAATTACTAATATCATTTTGAGGGAATGAAAAATGTTGAACATCATAAACATACCATCAAGGCTTTGGATAGGAATCCTTACCTAAATGGGTAAAACCCAGAATAGTTTTTCTACATAGACATATAAATGCATTGAGGGGCTATCATGGGGCCCAAACATCCCATAAAAATTATAATTCATTCACAATATAAATTGGGTGAAAAATAATAAATATATACATTCATAATGAATCTATAATATGAAATGTAAATAACACCCCCATTCCGAAAACATAATATTATACCATATATACTAAAATAGTGAATTTTATAGAGGTATTACAACCCCCTAAATTAACATAATCCATTAAATATAATATGGTAACATATTAGATCAATAAAAAATATGATTCAACAGATGCTGTTAAAATATTTTAAATAATCTAATAAAATCTTTTAGAAATTCTTGATATAAATACCCATTCACTTTTGAATGGAGAGTTGTTTTGGAAAATCATTTATGAAAGACATAAAATTAGATTGTAAATATGTATATCCTAGAAAATGGAATTAAAATATATTTATGGAATATTAATATAATTACCATACTGTAAATTTAAAAATGAATTGAAATCATGTAAAAAGAGTTTTTAAGAAACATTAGATTTGGGTTGCTTTAGTGTAGTCTGATGTAAAATATAAAATCATATTTAAATAATTCTAAGAATTAATTACTAACATATAAACAAAAACTAATTTGGACAAATTATCTTTATAAAAGAGATGCCTTTTGAAAAATATATTTCTTGAAAATGATTAAGGACTATACACGGAAATGGTTAACTAATTAGAAAGTTTCTTTGAATTGGGATTGCATATTGGGGGGGGGGGGGGATTAAAAAGGGAACCATATAAAATGTGTATTCTACCATAATAGAGAGATTAACTTATTAGAATAAATGATTTTGTAAAATATAAATATAATTCTGAATAATGACATAAAATAATAATAATTACTTTGGGGTATATAGAGAGAAATCATAACTCGGAAAAATGGAAGTTCGTGAATAAACCATTATGTTATATACAAAAGCGTTTTGCAGTTGTACACAACATGATGTTTATTAAAATTTGAGTTATTATAAAATTAATTCAAAAAAATATTCCACATTTATTTTATTTGTTATAATTTCATTATGTTCATTTACAGTCTTTTGGATGAGTTATAATATACAATTTTATCACTTAGAAGTGTTTGATTCTTTGGTTTTCACAATTTCTCCAATTGTATACATGTATAAAAGATCAGGTGAAGTGGGAATAGATTTCTATAATTGAAATTATATGTTATTAAATAACTTATAGAATATTTAATGGTCTTATATGTTTTTTTCCATATATGATGAATATTCATCAAATTAAAACTAAATGTTAACCATTTAAATTATTTTGGTGTTTTTTGATCATCATGAACTGGTTTTCATTATTATTTAATATTATGTTTATATATTTCTACAATAACATTAAATAGGTTTTAATACATATATTATTAACAAAATTTACCAAAAAATGGTATTAAGACCACCATTTTTTGGTGTAATTGTAAAACTAAAACTCATCATCTGTGAAAGAGATAAATCGAAACCTCATAGATGCTGTTTTGATTTTTGGAATAAAAAGGGGAAGAGAAATTATTTATTGATTATATCCCTTTATCATAATAAAATTATTGTATATATAATATATTGGATTCATTATTCTAGTTCGGATAGAGTAGGTAATGAATGGATAAAAATAATAAAGAAATATAAATGAAAATATAAAGGAAAATGATAGAGGATGTTACCTCTTGAATTTCTTATTCTGGAGAACCTCCATAAGGGACTTGGTTTTGGATTTTTGATGATACCAATGAATCCCAGACATGGGGAAGAGTCATTCAAAATCATCAATGATTAAGTTGTGTGATGAGAATACGTGATGAGGGGTGAAGTTTATTGTAGTGGAGAGGGGTGTTTTCTCATTATTGATTTCATTAGTTTATTATTTTTCCTCAAGACTATGATTAATTTTAGAATTATCAATAAATATATTAAAATATTGAAGTATAGTTGAATATTATAGGCCTCCATCAAACATATACCATCTATGACTCAATAATTCATGTATTTATTATATAATATAAATTATTGTGTTTCATTATTCACCAAAATTCAACTACTATAGAAATTTAGAAAAAAATCACCTTAACCATATTTCAACCTGAAGAATTCATAAATGAACTAAATTTTATTAAAATAATTTTCTGCATATGATAAATTAATTTTTTTAAATGAAATAATAATTTATATAAAAAAGACTGATTTTAATGTTATGTTATTTACTATGCTTTGAAAAATTATTTATGGTCTAATACAATATATTATAATCATAAAAAATATATATATTAATTTATGATTATTTATTATGTAAAAATAGTTCTTTTAAATAAGTATATTTAATATAAAATTTTATATAAAAAATTATGTTTAACAAAAATACGAACTCTTAACATCTAATTTTTAAATACTTTATTTACTTATTAAATTATATAAATATAAAATATTTTCATTTATAATAATTCAAAATTTTATGTATACTTTCATTGTTGAAGTTCATATTCTATTGGTCATATTACTATTCCTAATGGTCATATTACTATTCCAATGGTTATATTTATTATTATATTATATTTTGATACTTAGTATTGTGTGAAGTAAAAACTGTCCAGTATATTATATTTCAAAAGAGAGATACCATAATATTTGGTGTGTTAAAAAGATACTTAAATATTTTACCATAACTGTTACCTCCCTAACTTCATTTTTCTATCTTCAATGCCTTTCTAAAACCTAGATGGTAATCCTAACCACCATAAATCATTAATAAGAGGGATTAATAATGAAAAATCCTCCATAGTATGTATAAACCAAGACACCATGTTTTAAATCATTATCACCATAGTTTTAACATAGTTAATTCTTGGTCATCAGATATTGAAATCTTTTATAATGGTTTATAATGAGATTATTTAATTAGAAAAATATATCCCCCGTGAGTGTAGAACTATATGTGCATAAAGGACCATTGTCTTGCACTAGGTGATAACCAATTCCATATCAATTGTCCCTTTTTTGATTAATTATATCTAGGTAAAATTGTTCTATATCGACATTGAAATTTATTGTCTAGATAGAGTTATAATTTCATAGAATCAAATTATCTTATCTTACTTCAAAATTTAAAAAAAATCCCTATAATTAGTGTTATCCTGACTCTTATAGATCAACATATCCTTATAGATATACTTATGGATATCACTATGTTTTTAGCATCCTTGTTTCCAATAGTTTTTAATACCTTTCCACTGATACTAAAAACAACATCCCAACCATTTCGTACATGGATATTACATTATTTAAATAAATATTGAAAACATTTTTCATGTACATTTTTAAGGACCATAATGTTTTCTATATTTTGAGACTAGATACAAAAGTTTTTATAATTTCATGAAATATATTCAACAACTACCATAACTATTATTCCACATAGTACACTATATAGATATACCCTACATAAAACTACTATTCATAACCTAGGTAAGTGAAATGTAAAATAGTGTAATCAAATATTACCAGTTAAGGTAAATATGCTAGATATCAACATTATATGAGTTTAAGGGAATGAAAAAATGGGAATAACATTTTAAAACAATACGATTAATATCATATATCATAAACATGAGTAATGTCATAAATCCTATGAGTTAATGAGACTAGAATCATAATGGTATAAAGAAACATGATTCATTGGAATATAACATTGGTATAAGAAATATATTTTATTAAAAACATATTCATAGATTATATTATGTCAAGGATACCGACAATGAAATTCATAACATGTTAGGCTTTGACTAATACCCCCTGTACCTTATTGGGTCTGGATACCCAAAAATATATCCCCTTTTGAGATTGGGAAACCTGACATGTATATAATTTTTGTTTTCTAGGATAGCCTCCAATACAACATCATTTTTTATCTTGAGATAAACTCTAATATACCATCTTCATTCATGCATGGGATAACCTCCCATGTATCATTTTTTTCATTACACATTAATCATTACACAATGCATTAGATTGAGACATATTTCACACCCATAAAGTTATTAAAATAACATACATGTAGGCTGGAAGATCATAATAAATTTTTATAATCATAACCCATATAAATAAATGAATTTTATAATAATTTCATAAACTCATCATATCATAACTGAATGAAAATAAATGAATTTGATAAACATTTCACCATAAGATCACCCATGAGAAAATGGTTTTCAAATACATTTTTTCATTATAAACATAAATCTTCAAGAAAAAGATAATGAGTATGGTATCATTGGATCATATCTCTAATAAATCATCATTCACATAAAATTAGATCATCTTTTATAGGAATTGATTTCGATTGAACACATGTAAACTTTCTTGAGGAAAGTATTAATTCCATTTTGATTTGACATCTTGAAAATATAAAAAATTAACCCATATTCGAGAAAAAAATTTCTTTGAAAAGATAATTAGAAACATATAAGCTAATAACTAAATCAATGAGTGGTCAGGATTTTGTTAAATACCATTCATTCTATACATGATAAAACAAAATTGATTTCACATTTTATGTATAAAGTCAAAAGTGTATTCTTCATAAAATGATTAGAAGATTCATTTTAAAGCCTTCTTTTAAATTTAAAAAACACATAAAATATTATTTAATAAATAATTATATAATTTTGAAACCTTTATTAAAAACAATTTTATAAAACATTGACAAGGAAGAAAAATTATTTTTAACTAAAGAGAGAAATAATGTGGATTACTATTAAAAATAATATTTTAGTATATTGGTTTCATAATGAGAAAAAAAAGAAAGGAAAAAAATTTATTATCAAGAAATTACTATAAGAGAATAAATTAAATTAATTTCATTATAGACATATTATAATATTTCATCATTACAAAAAAATCCCCAATATACCTGATAAAAAACAAGATTGTAATATAAAATCATTGCAAAATTAGTAAATTTTGAATCAGAATACCTATGAAATAAAGAACCATATAAGGATGTTTATATCTCATAAAATTCATTATAAAAATCATAAAATACATTCATGTCTGTTATATACACCAAAAAAATATGTAAGTGTTCAACATGGAATGTGTATGACAAAAATAAATGTTATATGAAAATACCATACCTCATGTCTCAAATTTCATTAAACATGGTCGAACCTCCTATATAAAATATATACATTAATTATAAAACTATTATAGAACCATAATAATTTATATCATTACATAAATGAAATCCTTATGAAATTTTATTTAACTTTATATTAACAATACATTATCAAAATCATATTTTAGGAAATAACTGCTTCATTTTTCATGTTTGTTTTGGTTTTGTATTTTTAGTAATTTTACCGTTATCATTTTTCAATTATCTCAATAATATTATAAAATATATAATATTAATACTTATTTTTTATATATATTTATATAGTAATCGATACAATTCATTAATAGAAAACCAATTACACCATTCAAGGAGATGGTTCGTCATACGTTCTAATGAACACTATTTCCATTTTCTCCCAAGATACAATGAAAGAAAGGAAAATAATATATAAAATTTAATGAATTATTTTAATTTCATATATATCACATATATTAATTAAATATATCCTTATTACTATCCATGTCAAAATAAAATAGAAAATAAATCATATCCTTTTTGGGAGGCTATAGTCCAAACATACGTGAGAGAAAATTTATGATTTTCCAATAGATTGGAAGGTAACATGGTTAATGCAATATTATAATTAGATTATAAATATTTTTTTAATATAATATATAAAATCCAAATCCATAATTATCTCTAACTACTATTGGTGTTGATGAAAAATCAATTACATTGGTTCATGAAGTGAATGTCTAAGGTACATATGATCGAAGATTACGATTACAATTTGATAGAGGAGGAGATGTATATAGGCCATTAAATTACCATAAAAAACATTATTATAGGTTATATAATTATTATATTATATAATAATGTCTGAATAATAATTTAAGGAGTTATAATAATAAATAAAATTAAAATTAATGGTTAAGGACTATACATATTCTTCATCGAACCACTTTATTTTTACAAATTATTCCTTATTATGAGAATTTAATAATAAAAATAATTAATATACAATATATGGTTAAAGATAATGATGATATTTGAGTGTTTCCATTGCGAATAAAAAGATTTTTTAACTATGGATATGGGAGGATAAGGGGTTTTCTTTTATATAAGGGGGAGATGACACACAATGAATTTTTGAAAAAAGATTATAACCATATTAAAGAATTTTAAAAAGTATCCAAAATGGATAATTATAGAAATCATATTATATAAGTTAAGAAATATTTCCATAATATAGTATTTGAAAATGTTTTTAGGCCACTTTAAACCTTATCCTTTCTTATTAACATGATGATAAACTTAATTTAACATTAACCATGGAAATTAATATTTACTAATTTTAATTTTCATTGTTAACAAATATTAAGATAACCAAATTATATAATTTTAATTAGGATGACTAAAAATATCAGACCTCTTTTTCCAAATTAAATTAATAGAGTTTTGATAGTTTTATTTAAAATAAATTCTGCAGATGTGATGAAAAAATAGTTTTATAAATAGAAATCATTACAAAGTATAAAATTATTTAATAGAAAAATTAAAAATTAAATTGATTATATTCATATAAATTGAGTCAATTGTAAAATAATGGAACTAATTTTATATGTCAACCATATTAAAACAAAATAATATTTTTTTAAATGAGTTGAACAAATTGAATATTTCTATAAAAACTATTATTTAGTAATGATCATTAAAATATTAATATTTTTTGAAAAATCCCAAAAATTGACCCTATAATAATATTTGCATTTTTATTCAAAAAAGATATTTATATATTTTAAAATAAATTTTATAAATGGTTTGAGGAAATTATTTTTATAATTCTCTAAAAAAACAATAAAAATCATATTTTTACGAATTTTTTTTGTAGATGTTAAATACTTCTCCAAAAATATAACAACATATTTATTAATATATTTAATTTATATAAAACCTTTTTATGTAATTTTCAAAATGTGGTAATTCATAATCATAAATCCATGTTTAACATCAAGGTAATAATGGTCAGGTTTAAATAATATTAGTAATTGTATTTTATGATTCACTAAAAATTGTTTTTCTGTGTATCCAAAGAATTATATGAAATTAAATATATTTGAAAAAAAAATCAAAAAATATTTTTGTTTTACAAGTTGGATAACCATGTACAATCATTATGTATATTAATAGATGAATCATGTGAAGTTGAAGAATGATCCTCATATTGGCATTGTTGTGGGTTTGATATGTCTGATCATTGTATGATTGGTATGGAACATGGATGTTGGTGTGAAGATAGGTTCAGTTTTATCAGTTTCCATATATAATAGTAGATTTTATTTTTTTATGTGATTTCATATGAATTCCATGAATTATTATTAGTATTGGGCTAGTTTTAAACATTATCTATTGATGAATCATAATGATTGTTTGACGATTCTGAAGGTGAGAGAATGAATAATCTCATGATTGGTTGAAGATTAAACTATGGAATCACACTGAATATGAAATTTAGAATTATGTTTGGGTTTGTAAAAGAATTGATGAATCATTCAATAATTACAACATCTTGATATATTGATGTTATAGTGGATTAGAGGTCACACCCATGTGTTTTAAGGAATGGACATCCATGGGATGATCAAATTGTGGTTTCATATAAAAATGGGTGTGGGGAGTTAGAAACTAGAAGAATATCATTGAACTCATGGGAAATCATTTTTTGATTGTGATCTTGATGTTGGAATGAATTTTGACTTAGAACAAGCTGTACAAATTATGCCTTATTGTAGGAAGGACCATGTTCAGGGATGAATTTATTGATGAAACATATGTGTCTTGTGATTGAAATGTTTCATTGAGTGTCTTATTAGTTTTGGTCATGGTAGTGAGTGGGTGACTTATTTATTTTCTAAATCTTGTGCATAAGTTTGATGATTCACAGTGATGTATTATTTAGTTTTTGGGGATAGAGGATTGTGACTAGTTCATTGATTGATGAATTTAAAATACAAATATTTTTGGATTAAATACCTCAAAAAATTTTAAGGTAAGGTAAGTGTTATGGTGGAGATTTTATAACTACCAACATCCTTACGAGTATTTACGTTCCATGAAAATATTTATATTCAACTCTAGATCATTGATCATTTTGAGAACAGAGATTGTAAATGTAATTCTTTGTGTTGTAGCATCTTGATGAGATATTTTTTGATGTGAATCATAGTGTGAGATGTAAGTAGGGTTCACAAGTTAATCTTATGATATTCATGATGATGATTGTATTTTTATAAAGGAATACCCACTTTTACATAGATACTAGATGGTTTATGTAAATGATTTGAGTGAAATATTCTCCTTATTTGTATCATAGGTGTTGGTGCATTGTTACCTATAATTATATAAAAATCGTAGAAAATTTATGATTTGGATACTAGAAATATCTAAAAAGTTGACACTTGGTTTTGATAACCACATGACCAAACCTAGTGATATCATGTGGCTTAGGACCTTAAAATAGAAAAATTGGTGCATAATTTTAAATACAATGTAAGAAACATATGGGTCGTCATATTTGAAATAAAATATGATTTTAGAAATGTTCTATATTGATTTTTAACCCCCTCCAACTCCATTATTCTCCCCCAAATACAGTACAAACATGGGGTCTATTCATCCCTACATCACTACTGAATACTGTTAAAGAAGGATGGGGTTCTTTAATTTTGTTTTATGATAAAGACGTATATTCTCCCATATCCTCAAACATTCGTCTTATTTAATTGTTCTGGGTCCTATCATTGTATCCAGTTATCGTTTCATTGATAATTCAATAAGATCATGGTGGAATCAACCTGATATATTGTCTATTTCTATAAATATAGAGATATTACATAATAAGATCTTTAATTCATGATGTTATATGTAATTATTATGTAGACAGACCAGAAAATATATTTTCCTACAGTTTTTTTACTAAATTTGATGAAATTGGATAATTAATAGAGCATATAAATTAGTGATTTTTCATTGATTTTGTCTATTGGAATCATAAGAGTGGATTGTACCTCATTAAGTAAGGATTCTTTTACTAGATGTAGTTCAATGATATATTATGTTTTGATTCATATTATAAATAAATTGGTTATTTAATAGTAAAATAATAAAACTATTTTTATTTTTATTTTATTAGATGGGATTGATTCATATGAGTTGATGTGAGGCTTGGAAAATTCCATGTGAGAGTGTCTATGATATCTTTATGGGAATGACTATGCATAAGTTAGGTGGAACCAAACATTTACCTATTGTTTATTCTAGTTTTAATATGTTAATATTATACATTATCACCACTGCGTGTGATTTACCATTCATTTAAGTCACATATTTCTTTAAAATTTAATTCATATCAATAAATCCAAGTGGAAGGGTTCAAAATTAAACCATGAGCACTAGTTTGGTTCCTCAGCATCCATTGGATAATTGAATGATTATAAAACAAGTTCAATAAGAATATTTAACACTAGATTGGTATGAGAAACATGATACTGAACAAAGTATACCGGGGATACATTCATATGATTCCCCTTGATTAGGGGTGGGTGATAAACTATGAATGGTCAGCCAAGTTTTATAGACCTTGAGATTCCTTAAAGCTCACAAATAGGTTTACATATATGTGGGGATAGTGTCTCATTCCCAATGAATATGTGACTATCGTGGTGGGTATACCTTGGATAATATTAGGAAGATGATGGGTGCATGTGGAATAGGCTATCTTTATTGGGGAAGAATTATGGGATTATTTCCATTTCAATAGTGAAAAATTAGTACGAAATTTCATGCAAGGATTATTAGGATATGACATGAAAATGACAACAATGAGGGATGTTATTCCCTCCGGGTGACATACCAATAAAAAGGGTTGAAAATTGCATTGAGGATCTCATGTAGGTTATTTTGGACAATATATAATCTACATGGATCTTAGTCGGTCCCACAATTTTATGTTGAATGTAGAGAAGTTTACTACAGAGAGACATTTATCATTATTATCACCTGTCATCCATGTAATTGTAGGGAAAAAATTTAATCCAATTATGGAAATTGAGCCATATACTATTCTATATGTATTTATTTAAATCCTCTTGGGTATGATGAGGATGTTGTTATGTTTGGTCTGATGTGATTATCCTATTGTGATTTTATTGATTGTTCATCAAAGTGTCTTGGAGGATATACAAATTTTCTAATATACATTAGGATAAACAAAAATAGATTACACCCTTGGAAAGATCTAGTGAGCACATAAACTAGTTATGATTCTCGTGGTGTAAGTTATGTTTCATTATCCAATGGATAGAGGATACCCCCCATGTATAATTTCAATTCCTTTCCGTACAACGTGTTGTCTTGCAATAGAATTTCTAGATGGTGATACTAGTTTCCTGGAATGGTTTAAAATTTTATATGATATTACATAGAATAATGATTTTTTTCCATTATTTTACATGTGTATGTCCATGTGATTATTTTTTATATTTATTTCTTTCAAAAATGATGATTTTATTGTTTAATTATTGGATTTTCTATATGTTTGTTCTAGTAGGGATACCCTTCCACTATTATCTATATGAAATGTTTTTTGGAAGGGTGTGAGCATGCCAATGTGTTTAAATATAGTGATACATCTTTCATTATTAGGTTTGTTCTTTCCGGTTTTTTCCCAAATAATGATATGCGGTCTCTTGATAGATTTCATATACATACTTTATTTTTTATATGATCTTCATATATTTCCATGAGGGAGGATTTTTACCCATTATTATCTAGATGATATTTTTCCTAGTAAAAAGTAGTAACATCGCTATGTTTTGGGATGATATATATCTTGTTAGGGCATGTCTATACCTCTGGGTTGCAAAATAAAATATTATAATAAGTGAAATTTTTTTTCTAGTTGATGAAATTATAGTCAACCATAGTTTTCACCTTTGAAAATGAAAATAATTTGTGATTATTTTATTATGCATTCACACTATATTTATTTTCCAAAAAATATCATGTATATACCTAATATTTGTTAGTTATGATGGATAACTCGTTTTTTATTCCCTACCGAGTAGTACTGATACCCTTCTCAAACATCCAATAAACATGGTTACCTTATAATAGCATATTATTCATAGGTTTATGTAGGGAAAAGGCCCAATGATGTATGATTTCCAAGAGTATCTTTACAAGGATCAATGAATTGGAAGAGATGAGCATCACTATTAATAATTGATACCCATATATTTTTATTTCATTTGTTAATTTGTATTTTTGTCTAGAAATTCAGATATCAATTGGGGTGTATACTTATATTCATCAACATTTATTTTATATGGAATGTTTGTCTCAATTATTTTTTCATACATTGATTTATTTTATTAATTAATATTATTTATTATTTTCCACTCTTTTCTTCACTCTAATATAAGGTTATAGTCTCTACAGAGTAACACCATAAACAATTATTACCAGTAATATTATTTTGTATATAGGGAGGTTATCCTCATTCCACATGGTGAACAAGCCTATATATTATATAGTGAATTGGGTTATGGAGTTGTATCCATAAAGATATGTTAGATAATATTCGAACCTCTCAATGAAAAAATTTACTATACCAAGTTAAAAAGATGTTTTATTGTGATATTAATTCTAGGTATTTGGATATTAACATTAGATAAAATATATTATATTGAATTTAACTATGAAATAGTGTTTTGAGATTCTAAATGATGGGAATATTGGGCCTTTGATATATTGGCCCCCTTTGAACCTCAATCATGGGAGTGGTAGTTGATTATTGACTTTCACATCCATGGAACCTCTTATAAGAAAATTTTGTGTTCCATATATTCTTTTTAAGGATGTATATACAAAACACTTCACATATTCATAACTCAAATATTATATAACTAGAAAATGGGAAATCATATGAGGGATAACTCATTCAAATATTAGAATGTAGAGATGATGTAATATAAAATAAGGACATTTTTAATGGATTTTATTTTTACATTTATTTCATTATAAAATTAAATATATTATTTATAGATCTTTGTGTTAAGATGATATAAGATTCTGAGGCTGGCTGTGATGAGGAATAATTTCTCAAATATGTAAAATAAAACTCATGTGATGTTTTCATACAAAATTATTAACTTCTAAATATAGTCCATGATTATAAATATGACAAACTATTGATTTTATAGTGTGGGTTTTACAATAGGTGCATCCTAACCTTAGATAATGTCAGAAATTATGGTTAAACATGTTTTTGGCTGAACATTTAAATAAATTTATTTATCTAATTAACACAAAATATTTCTTTTTCCTATAAGTATAACGTTATGATTTAATCTTAGGGTTAGCAAAAAAAACTAGATCAAGTTGAGAGAATGTTGGAGGAGTTATCTTGGGAGAACATTGGCTAAATCTTGGAACATCGATCGGTGTGCAAATTGAATGTGTGGATCTCAACAACAAAAGAAGCTTGTGTTTTTCTTCACTAGAAATTGATCCAAATTTTGTTTAGATATTATATTATGTGTATTTTCACTTTTGATTTCTTATATGAAAAACGGGAATCAATCAAATAACAGGTTGATTTGTTTGATGATCATATTGTATGTGTGTGATTATGTATAGGGAAATATGGGAAAATTTTTTATATAATCTGGGATCTTCATTCTTTATTATAACATCAATAGATTGATTCTAACCCAAACACGTTCATCTTCAATTAATCCTTTTGTGTTTCTTTTTGTTCTCCGACCATTCTCGGTGTGTTCATTATAGTTGTATTGTTTGTACAGTGATTCGAAAAAATATCATATATTTAATCATTTCACTCCCATTTAATGGTGAAACATATTGTTATTAGAGATTATAGATTGAATTGGGAATATGATTGATTTGTGATGATGGTTATGATGTATCATGATATGGTTGTACAGGTTTTAGAATGTGCAGTGATAGAAAGGTTATAAGAAGATTACAAAGAAACTAAGAAGAATATAAATTGGTCCTCCAAAAAATTGATCTTGTCTAACCCATATCTATGATCCACTAATGGTATGTAAGGAGGATCTAGTGGTAGTAGTGGTAGAGGAATATAATTTTTGATGAAGAAGCAGTATCGGGATATTTAAAAATTCAAAAGTGTAATCCTAGAATACAAGTCACGTGGGGCCCTACTAATATAGATATGGGTTCCTCAGAGAAGATAAATACGAAAAAATATGTATGAACAATCACATGGTAGTTAACCCTTACATGGTGTATTAGTGTGTACCTCAGAGGGTACAGAAACACAACCATGAGTATATCGGGTGAGACATACTGTTTAATCAAGAATCGGCATAACATGGACTTTTCTACATGGTTATATCCTTGTATAGCGATTTGGATAGATGTACACATGCTCATACATGCCATTTACTAGGACACAGACACAGTCAAGGTCCGTGATACACATGATGGAGCCAGTGTCAATGGGACAAGCCTTCAACTACCGGTATATTTGATCTACTTCATAAAAAAATGACGAAAGACCTTGTCCTCTTTATGTTGTAAATGTTTTTTTTGGGTATGTTATCATGATCTTTTCCTTAAGAGTTTGGTAGGTATTCACATCCTATGCATATGATGGGGATCCACTATAAGAAACATTTCTCATGGATAGAGTAGTGGAATCCCTTTGTGAGTCTTGAAGTGGTATCCTCTATCATCATTTCATTATGTGGGGTTCATGGTATCATCACGACAAACAATACATGGGTAATGATATCTTACACAAGAGATTGGATTTCTGGTATATCCAATGGACTTATGCGTGATCCACATCAATTTATTTTTATCTTTACTCATACATCGTATAATTCTCATGGTGATACAATATGAGAACACCAACATCGATAGACACCATCAATTATATTTTACACATGGAGTTCGTTCTTTCAGAAAAATTCTATTTGGAAAATTCGAACATGAATCCTATTTTGGGATTAGTGTTGTGACTTTACCTTGGGATAGTGTGTCAATGATAAAAATATCTAGATATTATTTTTATATTCTATTGAAATATAACCATGATTAGAAAATTATTATTCTGGATGATATATTCTAATTGATTTTAGGGTTTCCTTTACGGTAGTTTTATAATCACCCCTAGAGAGTACATTCTTATAGATGTCATGACTTATGAAGATTGCTGATGCTGGTGAGGGGAATTTCAAATTTTCATGTTTTGGTATTGGGTTGTGTTTATGTAATCATTTCTTTGAAGTCATGTGAGGTTTCCCCCTTTTCCCTTAAAAGTGGGTTTATCCAAAATTAATAAAAATTGAGGCCTTCGGGCCATTCAGTCATGTCTTATAAAAATAATCATCCTTTTTATGGAGTCTTATAGGGACTAGGACCAATTACAGATTAGTGATCCAAAAAAACATGTTTATTTCTACTAGTTACCAGGAAAGTAGTCCTCACCAACTTTATAGGTTGGACATGAATTCATTATCCTTTTAGTGGGCTTCTATTTTTTTCATTTTTCTTTTCAATACATGTTAAAACACAATAGTGGTGGGAATATATATGTATGCATGCCTGGTTATAATTAGTTTTACATTTTAGCATTGTATCAGCTCATATAGGTGTGCATACGTTGAATTATATTAGTCTAAGGCCTCCAATATGTGTGATATTTCTACTCGACACCAGTTTCCATACCCTATCCTATGGGAGGTAGGCTTTTGGTAATTTTGGAATGATACCCATTAGGACTAGTCATGATAGAATGGTATCGGGTCAGGGGTTTTACCATAGTATCAGAGTCCACAAGATTGGTTTTAGGAAACAATGTTAACTGTTTCCGGATTGGATCTTAGGATATGGACTATATTATTATTTTTGGACTATATATCCATACAACAGCACTCTAACAAATATCTTAATGACTCAGTACACATAGACAGTAGATGCATGGAAAACATTGGTACTGCTTTATATAAGAATAGGTTGTAATTTCCATGTACTTCTTGAGTCATCTCTAAATATATACAAATTGATTATGGTACATATTGTCTATTTCAAGATGGATCAATGATATTTTCATGCTTGGATTCCAAATAAGGATCGTGAGGATAATCCTCTAACTGATGATGCTTTGATACAAGGACCTGCTCAAGATGTTTTAACTCTTTGTGGTGAACCATTCATTGAGCCACCTGTCAATCAGAATATGGTTCCAATAATACTTACATATTAGGTGCACAGTTTGTGAAAACATATTGAGTTTTAGTAAAAGTGAACCCTCGGGTTATGAGTAGAGCCTAACCCATAGGTGTATTAAGACTCTCTTGAGGTAATGACTTGAGTATTCCATCTTTTTTGGAAACTAGTAGACTAGATGCTGGTCCAAGAACAAGTCTTATCTATGGAACTACATGATGATGGTGTGGATAAGTAACGTAGTCTTTAAATGAGGTGAATTTGGTATTGTCATATTTGCAGTTCCTTTTCATAGATGATTTATATTTTTCTAAACTGAGGGATGTGTGCATCCAATAGATTCTACAGATTTAGTAAGGATGTATCATTGGGGTTACGTATTTATCGGGATTCACTAACCCCTTTTCATACTCGGTAGATATAGTACTTGATGATTTCTTTTAGGATAAGACCATTGATTGAGGATTACAAAATGACATCTGAGATAGAGTTAGGAAACTATTAATTCTTACCTATACTGTGTGCAAGGGAATGATTTGGTGGTTGTTAGTTTCTTAACCAAGTTGAAGTAAACAGTTGGTACCGGTATTGGGCCCACATGATATTTGACCTCCAGGATAGGTAGCGAACATCAAAAACAAGGACACATATGTGTGAGGAATTTTAAGTGGTGATCCAAAGAAAAAGGTTATATGGTTCTAGGCTCATATGATTGATCTACTCATCCAAGAGAGATGAGAAGAAACTCTTGTGATGGTAGGGACATCTCTCGTAGGTTATTCCAAGCTGCCATATGGATGATAAATAAATAAAAGATGTGATGCCTACGTAGAGGCAATGGTAGGAGAAGAAATTTATGAATGGAGGAAACATAGCAGGGGAGTTGGAGAGTAGCTAGATGTGGTATTAATTTTTACTTTTTAACACCACAATCTCTAGCTTGTCCACATCAGTCTCAAGGAGTAATAGACATGGTTGAGGGAAGCTACAGGTGATCAAGGCCTATCAAACAGAGGCTCTAGATATGATATTATGTACAATATTAATCTTTTAAACCTTAAAATTCATACTGATAGAGTCTACTGTGAGAAATTATGTTATATCCACTAATCTAGTATAAGACATAGTGATATTGGTAGAGCATTTGCCTCGACCGTTTTTCATAGGGGTTATTACTATAAGTGACTCAGTGATAAAACATTTGTGCTAGTAATAGGATCTTACTATTGTAGGTGGGATTTTATTTTGGTATCTCTTTATAGGATCAATTAGTCCTTACAAATTCATCTTATTTATGGATTGGTTATATATAGTTCAATACCGTATAAAATGTTTTAGGCGGAGGATGTGATGTGTCCACTGTAATGAGATGTGGTTTTCCATTCTGGGTGAAAAGGAATCCTAGGAAGAGTAGGATAGACTCATGAATAAGATTATGTTGTAGATTACTCATCAGTTAGCTAGCATGATCCATGGTGTTGTGGATTCTATGACATTCTTGTTTATTGTATCTGTGGAAAAGTACCATGTAGTCTTACCTATGTATGTGTTTGGATTACCTCCCAAGTAATAGAAAAGAATATGAAATGACCTACTCTATAGGATGGACCCAACATTTGTTCCATCACATTGGGTGGAACCTTCTTTATATTTTGATATAAGGGTAATGTTGTATGACTTTTAGAGGGAGGGAGTCGTATGTCCTAGTGTTTTTTCCTTGGAAGACCTACTATTTTTCACCAAGAAGGTGGATGAGGGACTGGGTTTGTTTCTAAATTTCTGTCCACAAAACCAAGTTCCTATAAAGAACAATAATAAAGTACAATGGATCAATGATCTCTTTAACATTATTATTTGGTCACTTTGGTTCATGAATATTGACCTCATATCAGGTGGTCAACAGTTATACGAACAAGAAGGGAATTTCTTGATGATCACATTATAATGTTGTGATGGTCACTATGGGAACATGGTGATTACCTTTAGTGTGATGCACACCATAGAAGTGTTCATGGAACTTGTGAACCAGTTCCTTCATCCTTTAATGGAACAATATTTAGTAGTCTTCATCGACATTATCCAAATATACCAAACATCTAAGGAGAAGAATGAGAGGCACATGAGGACTGTTTTGAATAAATTTTAGGAGCACCAAATTTATGCTAATCACACAAATATCCAGTTCTTGATTTGGTAGGTCCTCAATATATGACCTTTTAACTCAGCAGATGGGGTAGTAAAGGGAACTATAATGGTAAAGACAGTGCTAGCGTGGGAGCCACCCAAGAGCATGGTGTAGGTGTTGAGATTTCTTGTGTTGGTATGATACAATCATTATCAATACCTGATTTATCCATGATATTGTCTCCTTTAAAATATTTGAACTGATAGAAGAATCATTTCATGTTGTCAGTGAGGTGACATCAGGCATTTTAGGAGTTGAGAAAGGGACTGACGAGAAATCCCATATTGATATTTCCAGAGGATGGTATCAAGATTTTAGTTTTTTGTGATTTAATAAGGATTAAGATTGGTTGTCTTCTGATGTAGAGGTAGGTGGTGATTTTTAACGGTTCACATCATTTGAAACCACAAGTGATGAATTATGTGACCCATAATATTAAGTTAGTATCAGTAGTCTTCACACTAATGATGTGGTGACACTGCTTTATGGGTGATCTGTTTATCATCTATTTTGACCACAATATGATCAAGTATATATTCTCTCAAAAAGATATTAACTTGACATGGATGAGATGGTTTGATTTCCTCTTGGATTATGATTTTTATATATTTTATGCTCTTAGGAAGGGGAATATAGTGTCATATACTCTTAGTAGGAGATCTTCTTCACTACTGTTGAGTGAGGTGTCAGAGTATTGAGCAGCATTGTAGTTATCCATCATAGATAGAAATATAGAAGAATACCTCTAGTCGATTTTTATAACCATAAAACTATTATACTTATTCAAGTAGGAATTGATTGGGGATACTAACTATGAGACCTTACAAACCCAGATATCCACTAGGCTTTCCCTGAATAAACTTTTTAATGGTGGGGGAAAATTTCATTTTTTTCAACGGAACGATGATGGAAACAATTGTGCGGAGATAGGATGGGTTGAGGGAGTTCCATACATCACCATGAGAAGTACAAGGAGGTATGGATAAGATGTACTAGGTCATCTGGAAACAGCTATGGTGGAAGGGATGAATAATGGAGTTTTAGTGTTTTTATCTCAATGCCCTACTTTTCAACATGTGAATCCAAGGAACCATGTTCTAGTAGGTTTAGCTCAACCCCTAGAGTTGTCATAGTAGAAGTGGGGTTGGATGTTGATATACATTAAGGAGGTGTTACCACATATAACCAAAAGAAATGATTAAAAGTGGGTGACTGTATAATGACTCATCCATTAACCAAATTCCTATCTATTCAGGATCTGATTTCAGTAGACAGGTTAGGATGCCTCTACATGCAGGATAAAGAATGACCCTATGGTGTTCCCTAAAAAATCATTTCGAAATGTGATGTTTTCTTCACAACTAATTTATGAAAGGGATTATATATGTCCCATTTGATTCACCGATATTTGAGCATAATAGTTCACCCTAGACTGGAAATCAGATTAAGTGGACCATTCCGGTCTTGGAGGTCATGCAATGGGATTTTAGGTTAAACATTTTCCACATTTAGGAGGATCACCTAAAATTGGTGTATTTTTCATACAAAAAAAATATTGTATTCCCCCATCAGTATGAAATGTATTGAGGCCTTATACAGGCAACTATATAGGCCTCCACTATACTAGATAGACTTAAGGGAGTCTAAACATATGAGTCTAGAATTTGTGTCAGCCACTATAGAGAAAATGAATATCATCTCAGAATGGATGATGATTACACAGAGCCATCATAAGTCTTATAAAGATAGATTATAGAGGCCTTTGGTGTTCGATGAAGGATTCCATGTGTTATTGTGGGTCTCACCTCAATGTGGGTTGTGGATATTTGGCTGGGGAAGAAAGAAATCTCTGAGATTAATTGGACTTTACGAGATACTATGTTGAGTTAGTGAGGTGGTGTAACTATTGAATCAACCTTCATTGTTAGGTAGGTACCTTATTCCTTCCACATGTCGTAGTTGAGGAGGTACATGTGTGAACTGTTCCTTGTTATCAAATAGGGTGAGCTAGAATTCATGTATGGAGATACCTTTGCTAAGTACCCAATAAAGATTGAGTATCATTAGGTGATTATGCTTCATGGGTGATTGATTACTCTAATTCATTTTTGATGGTAGCACAAGGATATTTATGAGTGAAACTTAGAGCGAGAGACCCAAATGCATGCTCAGTAACAATATCACTTTGTGTAAACTATTATTTTAGATTTCAGGGATGTAAATTCTGAAGGTGGGGGGAAGGTAACAACTCTAATTTTTTCATTTATTTCATTCTAACATTAATTTTTTTATTAACGGATCTAAAAACTATGATTGAAAGAGATTCTAAGGATTGATGTGAAAAGAATTATTTTTTGAAATATAATAAATATCACATGCGTACAGTTTTCCTAAAAAAGTGTAATTATTACTAAATGATGGATGTGATGAAAAATAAAATCTCTACATTAAGTTTATATCATTGATTTTATCAAGGAATGACCTAACCTTGTAGTATATATGACATTCAAATTGTGATAAGTTGTCGTAAAAGATTTAAAGAAATTAATTTATAAAATTAATTTGTTTAATCAAAGCATACATAAATTATTTTTCCTATAAATATATGAAAATGATGGAATCATAGGGTTATTCACATAAATATATACAAATTAGATATAGAATTATAGAATCATATATAGGTTAACAATGACAAGATCGTGGATCATCAATCAGAGTACCAATAGAAATAATGATCTCTATATAAACAACTATCTATGATCATTCCTCATCATCGATTGATCCAAATAAAGGATAAATATTGTTTTATTAAAAATTATACTCCTTTTTTTATATCCAATAATGAACTTCAATAAATCTACAAATTGGTTCATTCATGGGTTTATTGCATTGCATGTGTTGGATTATTTGGGGGAAAATTTGATTTAATTTTTTCTTATGTCATAATTTTTTTTATTAGTATAAAGGTAATGGATTGAGTCCAACCCATACATGTATGAGGTTTTTTTATCTTCTTGTGTTTATTGTTTTTCTATAATTGGTATTAATTCATTCATCATCAGTGTTTCATTTTAACTTTGGTTCAAAAAAATACTAGAAAATATATCATTGTGCACCCATTTCTTTGTGGAAAAGATTGTTATCACATATTTAGGTTTGGACCATGGAAAATATTGAGCAATGATGATGGTGAAAAATGATTCGGATGTGTCCATGTAAACATTAGGTTGTGTGATGATAGAAAGGATGCATGGAAATTCCCAAAAAACCATGATGGATGAAAATTGGTCCTTTGGAAAAGATCGATGTCGGTTGACCTAGATATATGATACATGGACATGGTGTGAGGTGGATCGAGTGGTGTAAATGGCAGATGAAGTAAACACGGGATGAACTAGTGGGTTACAGAAATTGGGGTATACATGGTGTGTAGTCTGAGAGTGCATGGCATGTGGTTATATGGATATGGAAAAAGGGTTTCCCTAGAGAAGTTAAATATCACATGGTCTGTGACAGCTGTCAAACTATTTGTGATCCTAACATAGAGGATCAATATGTCCATTATCGAGAAAACAAAAATGGCTTTTCATACATAGGATCGTATAATCCTTATACTCATACATAGACATGGCCATGCTAGGTTCCCACATGCATAGTTGAAACAACCAAAAAATTTATAAAAAAAAATTCCCTTTTGAATTTAATTAAAGGAATTCTTTAATATTATAGATATAAAAATACATTCACTTATTTTATTTTATAGTATCCTTTCATATTTCAAAGATAATAAATTATCATTATCATTGATAATATAGTCACTGAATAGTGTTCCTATGTTTAGTATAAATATATGGTTTTGAAAAATCTAATGGACATAAAAAATGGATGTGATGGAATCATATAGTAGGATCATAACCTATAAATCAAATTTAACAGAGCTTTAAAGGGAAATAGTATCAATAAGATTTTCCCTAGACCAATCCCAAGCTGAGATCCAACATCTTATGAAATAGGTTAACCATTTACACATGAAGTTTAAGCTCATCAAGATCATGTACAAACATTGTAAGTTAAACCACCAAATTAAGGCCTCACTATTGCACACCATAATCATAGGGTATTTTATAGTGTATTAAAAGGATATATATCAAGACCAAAGTAATATGAATATATATATATATGTATTATAGAATAATTAATATATTTTAATCTTGATTTTGTTACTTTGAAAATTATTTTTATTTTAATACAAAAAAACACAAATTTTATTTTTATATATTATTAAAATATAGTTAATGAACGTAATATAAAAAATAAGTTGATTTTTAAAAAAAATTTAATTTATTGAATTAATTTATTAAATTAATTTTATTAAATATAAATTCTCATATAATTTTTATGAATTCAAATGTAATTTTTATAAGGTTTCGAAAACTATGATTGTAAAAAAACTCATCATTTTTCAATAAATGATTATTCAAAATTTTAAAATAGAAAGTGAAAATATTTAACAAATTATTTATATAAAATAAATATTACATTTCGAAACAAAATTTCTAAATTATCCCATAGATTATTTTTCATAATTTTTCATGATAGGTGAATTTTTGGGTAAAAATTTAATAATGTATAAATATATTGTGTGTATTATGACATCATAACGACCGAAAAATGATGTAATAAGTACCATGAATGGAATATAAAACCAATTAAATATTTAACCTTTAAAATAATTTGATATTAAATTTACATTATAAATTTTATAAGGCCCTTTTCTACCCTCCAAAACCTATAACATATTTTATGGGTTTTAAATCATTTCTTTAAGAGTATAACTCACCACCAAGTTAACAAGGGTAACATTTTAATTCCTTCAGATCATAACCTCAACAAATAATTATATCCAGACCTATTTGGGAGAAACCATGGAAAACAATCATGGGAATGCTTCTAGTGTTTGTTAAATTATTATATAGAGTCCAAGACAAATAGTTGAGAAATAATAAATACCTCACATATCATTTCATCTATAATTCCACCCAATATCACATTTATCAGCACTAATAAACCATGTATAACATCTTTCATCTCCCATCTTCTTTATTGAGTCCCTTAAAGGTGCATAAATATCCCATGAAGCCCCTTCAAATCATTTGGACTCTCCCGTTCAAGGTATGGTATCCTCTCATTCTCCGCTATAGTCATGTTTCTTCATTATAATATATCTTTTAACTATAGTTTTTAATGATGGGATATGTTCTTCATTATCTTCCATACATTATATTTTATTTCTAAATTATAGGATAACCCTTTCAATCTCATTAATCCCTTCCATAAACATTTATACACTTTTTTTCTTCCAAATTTTTACTCTAATTTTCTAGGACAAACAATAGTGTAGTGAAGACTCATTTTTTATTCATATGAATGGTGTCCAACATCATGCACATATAAATATTTTTATAGGTAATTATATGTGTGAATTTAAAACTATGTGATTATTGAATAAAATGAGAAAATAAATTATTCCATGTTTTATGATCTATATGGCTCACTTAATCATGAGAATGAAATGAGAATCACGGATTTTCCGAGAAATAAATATTGTTTCAATGCATTGGGTAATGGTTTTGTCTCACAATATTATGTGAAAAATATTAGGGAGTGAATCTAATCATCCTCGTGAATTTTTCAGCCATGATTACCTTGAATTTAGCCCTAAACTATGTTTTTATGAAATTGTTTTTGTTGTTTCCTCATTTCCCTTGTATCATTCATTATGATCATGTTATCTCTTGACTCATTATTCATGTTTATGATTATCAACACTTTTATGTATCATTTTAATTCTTATTGTATAACATGTATTACTTTTTTCATGTTATGCCATGTATATTCCCTTAGTGAGTTTTATAGCTCACACCTTTCTTATGTATATCCCCAGGTTATCCCATTTAGTTTTATGTATGATAGAATATTATGATCAAGTAAAAAAAATTCAATAATGGTGATGTATTCATTATTTAATATTTTTATTTAATGTACTTAATTCCCAAATACACTATCAATATCTATCTTATATGTTGTATTATGTGAAATATTATTTAATAATTCATGAATTAGTGTGTAATAAATAGAAGGGTTGTTATATTTTGTATCAAAGTAAAACATTAGTTATTTTTTTGTAAGATTAAAATATTCTAATAAACTAATTAGGGATAAATCAAAGTAAAATAAAAAATCCCCAGATTTTTTTAAATTATATATTATGTGGTATATAAATTAAATAATACGATATCTTGATACTAGAAGTGGATGTGGCTCTTGAACATATGTAAATTAGTGTAAAACCCAATAACATCGCATTGAGATATAATAGAATATGAATTACTGCATGAAAAATGGCCTTGATGAAAAATTGGTTTGTCACTCCCGAGGGATCTAATTTTTAAATTCACAAGCTTATTAAAAACCTATATAATGGCAACCAAAAAACTATCAGTGTATATATTATTAAATATTCCATGGATATATACACTAAATAATTGAAAATTTTAACTTATGTAATTAATATCATTTAAATTTTGTTCACTTAATGACATTGAATTCTTCTTTATGCATTTAATAGATTGATAATAGTCATATTTAATTTTCTCTTTATTAAATATAGTTGCTGAAAATAAGAGTAATTGGGTAAAGAACTAATTTCAAGGGAGATGTGATGAATACCAAAATGATATTTACATCATGATGAGAGTAGAAATAAAAAAACATTCTGATGATAATCTCTTAGATAACTCGAGTTTAGAATAGAAACCATGGTCAATAAGATTTCCCAAATCTCTCTCAAAATAAACATGTTGTAATTGAGACTATTATGTGAGGAAGGCCTCTGACTTTCAATGGATCACCCAGTCCCTTAAAGGTGGAAGAATGAATCAAATATAATGGGAATATATTCTCCATATTTCAATTTTCTAATCATGATATGGTTTTACTAATATTTTATCATATGGAGGGAGAAACAAATTAGTGGTGGACTTTGATCAAGAATACAAAACATGTGTAATAGATTGATAAATTGGGTTGATGGAATTCCAAAAATTGTTTTTTGATTAATATTTTCATTTAAATATCAGAAATAAAATAGAAACTTATTTCCATTCCCCCCAAAAAAGATTATCAATCTATTAATGTGTATAAGGAAAACTACCCAAGATATTAATGAAATGAATCCTTATTGTCTTCAACCCATAATTCCAGGTTTAAATAATCATTAGTGGGATAAAACATAGTCTAAAATAGTTAAATTCGATCCAAGACATTCCGAGTTGTGAGGATGATTTCTAGTGTGCCCTAAATTTCAAAATGGTAATAATTGAATCTCAATTGTATCCTGGGGAAAAGAAGAGGAAATTTGATTTTAGTTTTGTTGGTCCGACAAAGAAATATAAAGGTTCAAAGATGTTTTAACATCACATTTAGAAAAATTACAGAAAAATAATCCCATAAATATCCTAAGAGGTCGAAGAAATGATTTATTTTTGGTATTTAAGGACACCATGCTCTCAATTACCATTGAGAAAACCATAATAATGAGATAGTGGAAAGGAATTCTCTAGTCAACCCTCAGCACATTATTCATTTCTCCAACTGCAAATAACCATCATACTTTGAAACCCAATGCACATAACTAAGGGTTTTACAAGACAAAAAACATCCTTTAATGATGTAAGGGTGAGCTTATTCCATCACAATTTCTATGGTGGATCACGAAAAATAAGGGGTCATAGGTACGCTAGTTATTGAGTAATTAATAGAAAATATACCTTTTTATTATGGTTCTATTCCTTTCTTCATATCAAGAATTTTTAGTAGAACAATTGAATCACCACCAAAATTTATGCATGTAGTGATATCAGTGAGAACATAAAATGTGTATAAAATTTCATCCTAATTATATAAACCCTACCTTGCCAAAATATATTGGCTGAATTTCCCAAAGAACACTGTGGTACTCCCTTATGATAAATTTTATTAAATTATAAGTACGGATATTATTTCCCTATAAAGAGAATAAATACATTATCATGAGAAGTAAATAAATCTATGTATCATGAATTAACCCCCAATTATATACATGTGAAACGTAGATGATAAATCTTCTTTTGCACAAAAAATCTCATGAATTTATTTTATTTTACCTACAAGAAAGTAATAAATAGATCAAATGATAGAGTTTAAGGAAATGATTATTCTTAAAGACATTAAAATTGTGAGGGTATACAGTGATTTGTTTGAAATGTAATTTTCAAGTCATACACATTGTTAATTGGTGGAAGTTTTAATTGATATTATGCCTGTGGAATTGACATTATTTAAGAAATTTCAATAATTTTCCAATGAGGAACTTCATGAGGTAAAGAAGAAACTATAGGAGAATCTAGATAAAGGGTTCACTTTCCCAAGTGCTTAAAATTATTGTAAAATATTAATCATTATCAAGAATAAGGATGAGTCTATGTAACTTTTCCTTTTATGATGATGAGATAAACATGATCATAATAATGAATAGGTATCATATTCTATAGATTTATGACTTGTTCGATTAGAAATGTGGAGTGTAATACTTACCCTAGGTGGATCTTCGATCAAGATATTTTTTAAAAAGGTTAAATGTAGAGGATATCCCCTAAAATACATTAAAAAAAGTTAAAGGAAATATAAGTTACTTTTAATTCCATTCAGACTCACTAATGCTCTAGAAATAATTATTTACTCCTTGAATAGAGTCATTTGAGATTACCTTGATAAATTTCAAATGGTGTTTATAGAAGTTATTATAATATACTACTAAATAATAGAGGATCATTAGAATTATCTGATAACTATGTTAAAGAAATTACGAAAAGAAAATGTTTATGAAAAGTACATCAACTGTTTATTCTGGTCAAAGGAAGTATCACTCTAGGTGAATATTATCACAGACAATGGGATATATGTGGACCCAAGAAAGAAAAAGGAAGACACATGACAAAAATTGCGATATATATTTGTAGATTCAAGACATTATCTGTGTAATATTGTCAATTTGGTATGAATTTACCACAATTATTTAACCCTAAAACTAAGTTAACTCAGAAGGGAGTCAAGTTATCTTGGAATGATGAATGTGATGATATCTTAATGAAGTTGAAAAAGAAGTTTATCATTATACATGTACTCACAGTACCCACAAGTGGAGAAGATTTTTTGGTATTCACTGATTCTTCCAAGAAGATATTGGGCTATGTGTTAATTCATAATGAATGTGTGCTAGCCTATGACTCAAGGCAATTTAAATTTCACAAATTTATCTTAAATGGAATGATCTAGAGTTAGTTGTAGTTATCATCTCATTGAAAATATAAAAACATTATCAATTAGGGGATATCTTTGATATATATACAGTTCACAAGATCCACATGTATATGTTCACATAGAAATAGTAGAATATTCACCAATTAAGATTTTTAGATATGATCATGGAATATGACTATTTAATCCACTACCATCCTATGAAAGAAAATAAACTCGAAATAAATCTAAGTAGAAAGGATCCCAAAATTTAATCATTAATTATAATCGAGATGAATATGATGTTATTAGATTTTAGAAGGATGGATATAGGAATCATAATGGAAGGAACATCCTCAATCCATTCAAAATTGAATGATCAACTATCCCTTATACATAGGATAAAGGATTTTCAATGATATAATGTAATAATTCATATGTATGTGGATGATATAAGAATATATAAATCCTAGGAGGTCTATATTAATGATGGTTATTTGAGATTTGGTTTGTGACTATGTGTACAATAAAATCATAGTTTCAAGGAAGAGTTTCTGTATAATGAAGATGGATTAATTTTTTCCATTCATTCATGAGGCACAATGATGAATCGATATATCCATAAGAAATACTGGTACGAAAATTTGAATAAGGAGATCATGGAATATACATTTTTACATATTGAAATTCATTATGTGTAAGTGAAAAGACAAAAATCCAGGGGGTGATATAAAAATTACACAAACCTACAGGGAAATGGGAGAATATCACTATAGACTTTTCTACTAGTAATTTAATGAAATAAAGAGAAAATAATTTAATATGGGTTGTATTGTATTGTATCATAATAACTTTTCACTTCATTGTAATTAAATAGGACTTAAAACTTGATCATCTTTCAAGGATATGTATTAGAAAATTGATGAGGAAACCTAGAATACCACTATAAATTATATATAATGGGGACCCAAGATTTACCTATAACTAGTTGAAGAGTCTCCAATATAAATTAAATATAATGATGAACAGTAAAAAAAATTTCATCCTTAAACCGATTACTAATATGAGTGTAGTATCCAGACATTGGAGGACATGTTGAGATTATACTCAATTGACTTGAAATGAGGATTTGGTCAACATCTCTCTCTAGTCAAGATCTCATATAAAAACAGTATCTACTTTAGCATCCAAAAAACATCCTAAAAATCCCTTTATTGGAATAGGTCAAGAAATCATACATTTGGGATAATATTAGGGAAAAAATTTATTGGTCCATAAATGGTCTTGAAAAAGGTGGAAAATGTAAAGACCATTTAGTAGTGCATCATGAATTCTCAAAGCCAAAAATAGATCTGTGTGGAAAATCATCGATGTGTCCTTGAGATTGATGTTGGAGAAAAACTATTTCTCAGAATATATAAATGGATTAAATTCATGAGATTTAGAAATAAGGGAATGCTTAGTCCATGATACATCGATCCCTTTGGCATACATAATAACGTCATAGTGGTTTTCTATCAATTGTCATCCCCGCCTAAGATATCTCATGTACATGATGTATTCCATGTATCCCTCTTAAAGAACTTAATACTATACCCCTCACATGAATCCAGTATTGGATGATACCATTGGAGAATGATATTTCCAATGAGGAGCATCCAGCGAAAATCTCACATTATTATCAAAATATTATACAAATGAATACAATTCACCTAGTCAAAGTGTTGTGCATAAACCCAATGTTTGAAGCATTGACTTGGGATATAGAGGAACCGATGAAAAATGTACCCTAATCTGTTTTAGTGTGTTAAATGAAATTTTCATGGGAAATAATTTTGAAGGGGGGAAGAATGTAACGACCTGTAATTTTAAAACTAAAATTCCACTTGAAATTTAACTAAAGGCATAGTTATGCATTATATATATATATAACACATTCACTTATTTGGTTTTATTAAATAATATCATATTTAAAAGAATATTAAGCATAATTACCATTGATAATATCTCCAATTATCAATGATCATATGATTCTTGTAAATAATGGGTTTTAACAATCCAATTGATAATGAAAAAGGAATTGATGACCTAAACTAGTAGCATTAAACCCTATAAAGTGATTTTACCAGAGATTCTAATGAAGATACCACATCTGGGATTTTACCTTGGCTAATAAAAATATGAGTTATAACAACTTAATCACCAGTGAATCCGTTTATGGGAGAAGATCAAGATCATCATGATCCCAAACCAAACAATATATGCCGAACAACCCCATGAAATTCTCACCTGCACATACTTTACATTTAGTGTGTCTACTAGTTTGTTAATGTGACATGCATCAAGAACCGATTAATATGAACAATTATATTATATTGAATAATGAATATATTTCTATCTTATTATAGAAACATAATAAATGATTTTTATTTAGATATAATAAAATTGAAATTATATTTTTGTTTAATAATAAAAATCAATTCCTGGAATTATTTTGAGAATTAATGGATTTCTGAAATAAATAATATTTTATAGAAATATTATTATTAAATTTTTATTATTATTTATAAGTGATCATAAAATATTTATGAATTCAAATGTAATATTTATAATGGTTCAAAAACTATTATTTTAAAAAACCCATCATTTCACAATAAATTTTTCTTCTTATATTAAAAAGTTAAAATTAAAATATTTAGAAAATTATTAGGAAAAATAAAAAAAATTAAATAAAAAAATTTAAATTATCTATTTTATATTTTTTTATAATTTTATGTGATAGTAATATTTTCATGAAAAATTAAATATGATATAAATATATAGTGTGTATTACGATGTCATAACGTCAAACAAAATATTATGCAACATAACAAGTATCCACAAAAAAATATATGAATCGAATAATATATAAAATGTATAATATTTGTAACTAAAGAACTTGAACAACAAATATTATTTATAATTAATTTATGTAAATAAAAAATCACCTTAAGTGATATTATTTTTTTATTGTGATATCATAAAATGGATGTACATATAACCATCATTTAATTTTAGGAATAAATTTTGGATTCCCTCTATCAATGATCTGCATGGTATCTATGAATCTCCAAATGTAGCTTTAAGAATCTTTAGTTTACAGCATGGTAGATCCTAATGCTCATGTTATTCACCTTTGATATCCATGATAATCACTTCCAATGGATTCTCCTTGGTCTATCTACACTCTAGAATGAATGTTGTCAAATTACCTCTCTCTTTCTATTGGAGTGTTCTAGGAGTGGGAGCTCTATAGGGATTTAGAGAATTCTCACTAGATATTATTGTGAAAATAAATTAATTATATCTCTTAAGAAAATAATATAAATGAAGTTATCAATTGGTAGGTTTAGAAAAAATAGTAACAAAAGTGACCTTTATTATTTTTTTCAGCCTTATGGAACCTCATGTCAAAAATAAAAATAAAAATATTTCAGGACCGGTTGAAAAATCATGAATGAAAATTAAATATTATTTATTTAAATAAAAAAAAATATATTATTTATCACCAGACTATTAAACTCATCCTTCAATAATTATTCAAAAATTGATCCAGTCATGAAAAATTTCTACTTATTTAATAATTAAATATCACTGAAATACTCACAAATAATTAATGAAATATTATATCCACTAAATAGAATATAAATATTTTTTAAATATTCAGCTAACATAATATTATATCGATTAACATGTGTGGAAATATATTTGATCATAATTTTTTTTTAAATATATTTAGGGACTAATATTTATCAAACTTTTTAAATAATAAATAATAATACAATAATTTAATTAAGAATATGAATGCACATAGTGTGTGACCCTCAGGTACCTCTTTCAGGGGTATTAGGAAAAGAAACCCAAAGTCCAACATTAGTATATAAAATATAAAACCAAACCCATCATAAAAAAATTTTAATGTCGCAAAAAATAATAACTCATATTGGCACTTATTATGTATTATAATCCCTTTATTATAATATCTCTAATCAAGTTTGTTACAAGTGCGTTGCACCATCATAATTTCTCAATGTATCTTTCACGAAGGTTTTAGAAATAGTACTTGCCTATAGAACATCATGTCATGGATATATTTAGTATATATAATTTATTATCAAAGGGAAAAGGATATAAAAATCCATTGATGAACATACGAGATAAATCATTTTTCTCATTATTCATTAATGAAACACTCCAAGTGATGCATCCAATATATCCTACCTCGCCAAGAATATATGACACAATGGTTTTCACCAATAAAGAAAAGTAGAAGAGTTAAAACACTCATAAATAGTAATCATAATGTATAAGGATAAATAAAAAAATTCATCAATTGAAACATACAATAAAACATATAAATGTGTTTTTTCTAATGGAGGGTTTTATTGTCATATTATTCTATACATTATATTAGAAAGGGAATACACCCCAAGAAGGATACCCAATGTAAAATGAGTCCTCCCCCATGATATCCTATATCATTTTTTCATTCAGTTCATTTCATCATACAATAAAATATATATTTAGAAATATTATTGTACAACTTCTTGGTTCTCATCATATTTGGGATCATTTATAAACATTTATTGTGAAAACAACTCTTATAAAATTATCACATTCTTTTTCATGAATAAATAATTCCCAATATGGTAATAATTTTATTAATTTTAAAAATAATGTATACATGTTATCATAAAGTACATTGAAGTGGGTTCTAGGGATCAACACCAACAAAATTCAACTTCACTAGATCCCACTACTAATAACATTCAATCACTATATCTCATATGATACTCATGGTTCTATATAGATAGGGCATTAGTAATGGGTTCTGCCACATTTTTATCTATTGGAACTATTACTACAAAAAATTCAACCCTTCTATAAAAATCCATCCAGAGGTGATACTTCCAAATTATTTTCATTTCTTATTTGAATGTCCTTTTCCATTTTTTAGGGACAACCATTGAAGTGTTATCACAATATATAGTGATATTACAATTACCTATAGGTACCACATCATGCTTCTAAACAATGTTTAGAATCCACATGGATTCTATGGACAAATCAAAATCCTCTCTATACTATAAATCCATTATAGAAATAGTGAAAAAATTGTCCTTTGAACTCTCCCATATCACATCTCCTCTTTTGATAAAGAATTCATATCATGACAGTGACTTATTATCATTTTTATATCTTCAAAAACTAAAATCAATGTTACCCATGATGACCAGCTTCTCATCTCCTCCATACTCTAAGAACATATCTTTAGTTTCACTCAGATACATGAGAATACACCTAATAGTAGACTGATTATTTTCACCTACATCCACTTGATATATTATTATCGTGATCAATTCATTGGAAACATCAACTATAGTATATAAAATAGAGTTTAATATTTACCCTTATTCTAAAGTATATTGAATATTTCATATTATTTCATTACCCTCTTGTGTGTGAGGAAAATGATATATAGAATAACGAATACCTTGTGATACCAAAACCCATCCACTCTAGGATTGTTCTATAGTATATCTCTTTATTATTTAAAAAATATATGTACATTTACTTAGTCCAGGAATCCTCATGAATCTATCTTTAATGATCATTATCCCTAGAATATATGTTGCTCCACTTGTTTTCTTCATAGATAAATACATATTCAACTTGGCCTTAATAGACTGTAACACTGGTATGTCATTTATAATAAGTTATATGTTATTAATATATACTACTAGGATAACTACCAAATTCGCACTAAACCTTTTGTAAACTCATTTATCACATCTATTATTAATGAAAACAAATTATTTTATAACTTCATCAAATTGAGTGGTCCATGACTTGGATACATTCTATAATCCATAAATTCATATCTAAAACTTGTAAAACCTTTATGAATCACCTGGAGTCACAATACACTCTGGATGTTTCATGTAGACATCTTCCTAAAGGCTCTCATTATGGAAAGTTGTTTTGACACCCATCATCCAAAATTCATAGTCAATTTATGCTAATATTTCATGTAGAATTATGTTGTATTTAAATATATAACCTAATGAAAATGTTTCATCATATTAAATTCATTTACATTTCTTGAAACATTTAGCCAATAGCCTCTCTATATGGGTATATACCTTACATAAAACATCAAGTTTTCTCTTGAATAACCATTTTCACCCTATGAGATTTACATTAAATGGCACATCAAACAGAACCCAAACATGGTTTTAATAAATAGAATCTATTTTAGAATTACTATATACATTACATCGTGTAGATACTAAGTTATCTACATCCTCTTTATATGATAGAGGTTAATAATTGTCACAATATAATGAGTCACCATATTCTGTGGTTATAAAAACCTATCTCACTGGTTATCTGAACTCTCTAGTTATCATATTTAGTACATGTGTTTCAGTAAAATAATAGTTCTATTGGGACATGTTGAATATGTTATTGTACCAAATATTATGTATCTTGAGCATAAAATTCAACTATGTATAACTTTATCCCACAATAATTTTTAATTTTATACTCCCTCTGTAGATGAAAGGATTTTCTGGATATTGTCACATTCTTTTCTGATAGGTTTTATAGGTTTTATACCATTTTTTCCCTGAGATACCCTATTGAGATACACTTTTTACCCCACGAATCTCGTTTTCCTTCTCATATGGCCTTAAAAAATACCTCACAACCCCATATACAAGTATGTAAAAAAACAATATTCATTTAAATCCATAAGTCAATGGGAAATATGTTTTCTTTTATTGAACTCAGTTTAGTTTGTATTCCATGATTTCTAATGAATACCCCCAAAATGATCATAGAATATATACATTCCCCTTCATCGACTATATCATATCCAACAAGGTATGTATTCTTTTTTAACTAACATCATTCCACTATGGTGTGTAAGGATGAGTTATTTGATATTGAATCCCAATAACCCAAAAATTTTATTAAACCCTTGGTTAAGATATTCGCCACCCTAATCTAATCAGATCTACTTTATCTTCATTAGAAGTAGATTCCATATTTCATTATTGAATTATTTTAATTTATCAAATGAGTAAAACTTATACCCCATAAATTATACATAGCCATATATATTCAACTTATTATTAAAATTTATGAAGTAATAATATCCACCTCTATATTCCAATAGAGGTTTTGCACACACATCAATGTGTACCATTCCCATATTCTCTTTTCCCGTTTCACACTATCCACCAAATAATGGTTTTCATTATTTTCCATATAAAACATTCATGACATATTTCAGGTGGTTTTAGCTCAGAATAGTCTAAATAACTATCATGACAGTGATTTTTCAAATGATCCTCATTTAGAAGACAACATTAGTGATACCATTGTTAGATGTTATATGAGTTGTGTGAAATGATTCATTATATATTTCAAGTAATTGTTTTTTTTAATTTAACACATAAAAATTACATGTTAAATGTTCAATACCATAACAAATATTATCTTTAAAAATAAATAAATATTATGTCTAATTTGTAAAATTAAACCATCAATATCTACAAATGATACAAAAATTATGTTTTTTGGTAATATTTATTACATAATAACAATACAATATAACAAAAAAAATTCATGTTAGCAGTGAAATGGGTAATTCAATAATGAATAGATCACCCAGTTTCTAAATATTTGCAGCTCACGAATCCACATATCCTCTATAAATCATTTAGAATCAACAAGGTTCTCTAATTGGGATACAAATGTGAGAAACATCTACTCTATTTAATACCTAATGTGTATATATTAAAATGGTACACATGATAACAAATACACCTTCATATTACCCTTAATTTGTGTGAAATTAATATTTTATTGTCCTTTCATTACACATGAAAATCATAATGAATCACTTTCCTTTCATTGCCTCTCAATCATCCTCTGTTTGTAAGGATAGTACTAGTGACATTTAGACTTCATATGAGTATAGGTCCCCTTCTCATTGTCCTTCATTTTCTTATTGTCTATAAGTAATTATGGGTTATTATGACCATTTCCACACACACTTGTAAAATTATAGTAACAATATCATAAAGACTCTTCACATTATTCCACAAGTTATAATTTAAAATAAAACTATAGAAGGTCATTGGTAGTGATGAAAGTATGAGATCTATGAAAAAATCATCCAAGAATTTAATCCATATGATGTATAATTATTCATTATAACCAATAATATTGACTACATGAGACCCAGTTGGCACTGAATCTCCAATCCTAGTTGAAAATACAGAATTATAGATATGTTATAACTATTGTCTCACCTTCTCTTGATATATATCTCGATGGTGATACATCTTCATATATTGATACAGGTCCTCGTGTTTCATCAAAATCACATTGGTCATTTATGATAGAATGATACACTTAAAATCTATAAAATCATTTAAAATTATCTCATTATGTCATAAATCCTCATCACTAGCCTCTTCACGAGGCATATTATGACTACGTTCATTCAAAACATACATTTTCATTTCATGGTCGAGGATAATGCATAACCTCGTTTTCCATTCCTAGAAATTTTTTCTAGTGAGAAGGTTATACTTCTATAGTATGGTTTGTAAATATATGTTTGAATACATTATTATAGATATTTCTACAAATAATATGTGTAGTGTTTTATTACTTTATCTGATAGAATTTAGAAAAATAAATAAATATAATATTTACTAATCTCGCATAATTATGTTGAACCCCAATAACCCTTTCCATTGGATTCATAATATCCTATTTATTGAACATTATTGTAAAATGTATCATCCGTACCCTTATCATCACCCCAACATTGGATGGTAATGTAATTTGACAGGTTTAGGTTGGAATTTCAAATTCTAACTGTATTAACTCACATTTCTTTATTATGTTGAGAGGACTCTCTAATCCTAAAATCCTAAATTATAATTCCTCAAACGTTTCATCATTTTTTCACCACGTATTGATTTGGTAGTAACCATTTTTTGTGAAATATGTTTTTTCTACAAAAATGCAATTTATAATTCTTTGAAAATTAAACTAACCCCTAATTCGGGTGGTCAATAACATTGAACAATGGATTGATTTTAAATAAAGTAGTCAAATTCTATTTTTACATAACATATATATTTGAGGGATTTTATATTTTTGTGTAAAATACAAATTATTATCATTATTATACATTTAATAATATTAAGTGGATTTACATAACTGATTAACCATGTCATAGAAAGTATTTATACATAAGAAAATTTATTTTAGATCTATCTTGAATTCTTGTTAATTCATTAATTCAAGTGATCATGAAAAAACATCCATATTGAAATAACTATGAAACATGACAAACAATAACAAGGTGGAATGATCATGATTTTATTCTAATGGTTAATTTATTTTGTGGTCGATAAACTATACACCAACCTAGTGTAAATTCACAATTATTAATATTTGGTTTTCATTGCAACATTCCACTTTTCCACCTATGTATCTTTCTAGGATTGGTTTCACCTCATCTAAAAAAATGAATTAGATCCTCTAGCTTGATAGGTCCATCTATTACTTATGATTTTACTCACATGCAGGTGAAGTGATCCAATATATTTGTTTAGACTCTATATAAAATAAAATGTGGGAACAAAAACCCTTAATTTATTAGAGGATAGTTGACACACAAGACAAATATTTCAATTAATAATAAACTAAATTAATCCAATGACATAAAAAGGTCTATTCTAGGCTCATGATGATCAACTTGTGTGAAAATAATTATGTAGTTAATAAAATTAACAATAACTTCAAATAATTTTTATATAATATAAATCATGATCATATAAATTTGTTATCATCATGTATAAATTGATTATTTCATCTTAATTATCTTTTAAATTTGATTTAGATTCTCATCAATCATAATTATAAATTAATTATTTAAATTGGTTCATACTTAATCACATAAGAAAAAATTATACATTGGAGGGAAACATGGGGATTAACCATTCAAACTACCCAATGTGTTTTATACATCTATATTTTTTACTATTTTAACATGTCACATATAGGACATTTTTAAATAATTTCATCATATGTATTACTAACATAATGATCACATGGTTTACATTCTTTTTATTTACTGTGCATGTAGATTAATAACATTAATATGAATTATATATTATATGAATATCTAAAAATTACACATAAATTACATAGATATTTATATATATCACCTATCACAAGTTGGGTCATATCAAATTAATGACCACTCACAAAAACATGTAGATACGTTTTTCACAAATATAATACATTAATTTTCAATTTTTTTGTAATTTGGTAAAATTAAATGACATGTACATTGAATATACAGGATATGTATTATTCTCCCTCTATATCCAAAAAACATGCATCGAGAATCGTCGTGTAATAATGAAATGGAAAATTTTGGATTGCAAGGCATATAAATAGGGTACCCGGTGTGTGGTCTACATTTTACAAATACAAATGTCTTGTTGGAAATGTAAGAGAATACATGGACCTTATGTGACTAAGGTGGTACATGTATTATATTGAAGTTACATGGTATGTACACAAGATGAATGTGTTCCATGTAATCATGGTCAACACGAGGTGTATAATTAATATTCACCTCTTGTAATAAGTGTACATGACTTGATTTAATTCTATGATATTTTTTGTTGTATTAAACTCTAGAACATAATGCCTACCGCAAGGTTATATTTCATGTACTCTTATGTTATATGGTCAGATTACTCATCACAGAAGGGTGAAATATTTGAATTTATTTATTTAACAAAATTATTCAAATTGAATATATTTTTGAGAATTGAAGAGGAATAAATAATATCTCATAGTATGGATTGAATAATGATTAAATAATAATTGTAAACTAATGAAACAAGTGCAAAGAAATCAATGATCTATCTATAATTATGAGACTGGGAATTATACCACATCTCAGTTTTTGTTGCAATAAAAGTATTAGAAGGTTAATTCCCATGTTTTGATTTTTATCGTGATCGATGATTGGTCCAATATTTACATAATGATAAATGCAATGATCACATGATTTGAATAAAAGAATACAGATAATTGATGCACACTATAACAATAGTTATGGATCATCACATATTGTTAATAAATAATTTATGAAATTACATAATTTCTTTAAATGAAATTATTTCTTAATTTATTTAATTTAAAATGGATCTAAGTCATACCAACATTGAATTATGGTATTCAAGATTATATTCACTCTATTTTTAATCTATAAATGGTCCACGAAACGGTAAACATCACTGTAGGAATCTCCAGGTGTTGGAATGGTAGATCTGAACTGTTGCATTGTTTATATTTGATCTCCCTATGAATTACTTCAAAATTATTCACCATGATCGCTCTAGGATCGAGAGAGGATGATGGATGAATATCACTCTCCATTCATGGGAGCGTTCTTGAAGAGGGTTATCTATTGGGCTTGATGGGACTCTCTATGAATGTTCTTGCTCACAAAACAAAATAATTGGATTTCATAATAATCAAATATAAAAGGATTTATATACCACTAGGGTTATAATAAATAGTTGAAACTATACCCTTATAGTTTTATTAACCATCTCATTTCCAGACATATATAATAAAAAAAATATTTTTTATTGACATGTTCTAAACTTGTGAATTAAAATTAAATATTATTTCTTAAAATAATATTCAATATATATTATTTATCAATAGATTATTAAATTTATTCTTATCTTCCTCCATAATATTTAGCAGCCTTTGGGTTAGGAATATATATTTAATAAATAAATATTACATCTATATTAATCAATCAATAAATAAATATTATGTCCACTAAATTTGAAATAAATATTTATTAGATATTCATCTAAAATAATAATCTATTGACTCACTCCTGAAGAAATATATGCTCTAAGGAAAACATGAATAATTATTAAAATACGTTTGAAGAAAATATTTATTCATATTGTTAAATAATAAATAATAATATAATATTTAACTGTGATTATGGATGAACTTTGTGTGTAACCCTCTAGGACTCTTTATCAGTGGGATTAGGAGAAGAATCATAATTGGAAAGGTTAGAGTCTTGGATCATGACAATGAAGACCTAGAGGATGAAGATAATTATGCAGTGACAAAACAAATCATATGGATCCATAATATGTTATTTAATCCATCTATTGAGATATCTATGATCAAGAAGGCTTCCTGATTGTGCAGTCCACATCAATGCTTGATGTATCTTCATTTAAATTTCCATAAATAAAAAATTCCAATAGAACACCCTAGATATGGATTTATTTAGGATATATCATTTATATAAAATGACCTATGATATCAAATTTACTTTAAAAAATAACATATAAATCCTTTCTCAAATTATTCAGTAATGAAATATTACTCATGACATAGCCGACATATCCGACCACATTGTGAACATATGTCATCATGAATTTTTTCAATAAATAAATGAACATTCCAAATAATATTCATTAAGAATAATATCAATTTATAAGGTTGAGTACACACATATAAAAAAATTAAAATCAAATTAAATATATAAATTTCTATCTCATACTGGCATGTCTTGTTCTCATAATATCATGTGATGCATATTACCAACAGTGTACACAAAGAAAAGATATCTCAGAGTCCATGAGTCTCCACTACGGATAGATTGTATCATTTTTTCCTCAAACTATTTCATATGTCTATAAAATATATATTTAAGATTAATATCATGAATGATAAGGGTTGTTATCATTGAATTTATCTTTTATTGCCTTTTAGTGAGACAACTACACTTTGGGAAATATCACATACTATTTCAAGCAGAAAAATGATAATGATGTGATAAAGAGTTTATTAATATTCAAAATATTTATATTATTTACCTTAATATATATATATATATATGTGTGTTTTTTTCTAGGAAACCAACTCCAATGAAATCCTACTTGACCTAGATTCAACCCTTATTAACCTTCAGTCTCCAAGAACATACATGATACTCATGGTTTTTCTATGTTATGTCTTTATTCAAGGGCTTTTACACATTTTCTTCTATAAAAAATCATCATAATTCAACAAAAAATATTCTATAAAAAACCCTCAATAGGTTATACCTATAGAGTCTGTGATTCATCTATTGGGGTGACCTTGGATATTTTTCATCATCTACCACTGCAGTTTTATCACAATACAATGTGAAAGAATATTTATTATTATGTACAACGTCTTTCTCCTAGATAATTTTTCTTATCCTAATTGATACCTTGGATTCATCATAAGCTGCTATATACACAAAATACACTATTGAATAAGAGAAACTAGTATTATTGAAATAATCCAGATTAAAGATCCTCTATTGAGATATAAATCGTATATTTTTTTGTGACATTAGATTGATATAATTTGTTTAAAAACTACAATTAGAGTAACACTTGATGTCCATATCCTCCTCTCATCCATTTAACAGTAACATATCCTTAGTTATAATTAAATAATTGAGGATGTAATTTATAGTTAACCATATTTTTTCTCCTATATATTTTTGATATTTTCTTACCATACTCAATGAATATGCAACATCATGTCTAGTACATAAATTCTCAGACATTATTGATCTCATCACTAGAGAATAAGAAATATTACTCATTATCTCTTTCTTCTGTTGTTTTTGAAAATATATTTTATCTTAAATATACATAAATATTTATGATAGAAACAATCCTATCATGGATTGTTCCATACAAAATATCTTTAGTATCAAGTCATTATATGTAATTTGTCTTAGTCCAAGAATCCACTTGGATCTATCATGAATGATCATGATCTATAGAATATAGTCTTGTTCACCTATATCCATTATATTGACAAACCTTTTCAATCATACCTCTATAAACTATAAGATTGGTATGTAATTTCCAAAAAGTAATATTTTATCAACATATAATACAAGGATAACCACAAAATTCCCACAAAACCTCTTGTAAACACATGTCTAAAAATAGGTATTAATGAATCTGAATTATTTTATAGCATAATAAAATAAAAGATTACAATACCTAGATTTTTACTTCAATCCAAAATGTACATCTACAACTTTAAAACCATTTTTGTAATCACATGGAGTCACAAAACCATCTAGTTTTGTCATATAAATATCTTCTTCAAGGTTTATAGTAAGAAAAACTATTTAACATCCGTCGTCAAAATTTCATAGTCATGGTATACTACAATATAAAGTTTAATTTTGATGGATTTAAACATGAAAAAGGGTGAAAATAATTCATCATATTGAATTTAATGATTATATTTAAATGCATTAACCAATAACATTGCATTATCGCTATATACATTACCTTCCATTTCTATTTTTTTCTTGTATAACCATTTTCACCCGATAGTAATTAAATCATCTTGGGCATTGAAATAGACTAGAAGTTGGTTCTAATACAAGGAATCCATATCACATTTCATTGGTTTTTTACTTCTTACAATATCTGAGCATTCTACTACCACATTATAGGTGAGATGTTTATCGTTTTAAACTAACATAAAGTTACTATATTAGGTCACTAGAAAAACCATATCTCTCAGGTTCTCATACCTCTCTAGTTCTATTTTTTTATATATACTTCCATATGGACCAATGGAATATGTTACTATACCAACATGGTTGTATCTTTACAATTAAAATTATCGATGTTAATCATCCTACCACTATTTTTTTTGAAGATGTGATCCCTATAAAGAAATAAGACTTATCTAGTGACCAATTTTTTATTTAATTAAGGGTTTTGAAAGTAGTATCACATTGCTTCCATAGGATTTCCTATAAATATACACTTTTTTCCCATCAGTTCTAGTGTGTTTCTATAAAAGTCTTTAACAAATTCCTCACAAATGCATACATGTGTGTGTGAAAAATAAAGGTCTATTTTCACTCCATAACTTAAAAGTAATTCCATTTTCTATATTAGTTTGTACTCAGTTGAGTTTGTATGTTGTAGTTTTTGATTCATATTCCCAAATGGATAATGGAAGATCTCCATGACTCATCATCGACCTAACCATGTCTAAAGAGGTATGATTTTTTCTTTCTCTAACACTATTCCAATTTTGTGTGTTAAGTTGAGTGAGGTTATATGGAATCCCAAACCACCGTTGAATATCAATGAAATCTTGGTTAATATATTTACCACCATGATCCAATCAATGTTTCTTTATCTTCTTTGAATTATGATTATCTACTTCATTAATGAATTATATTAATTTCTCAAAGTTGTTGGACTAATAACTCCTCAAGTACACATATCCATTTATACGCAAGTCATCAGTAAATGTTTTATTTGTAAGAATACCAACCTCAAAATTCTTCTAGAAATGGTCCACCCACATCATTATGTACTAATCCTAAAATATATATGTCCCTTCCATCATTTCCCAGAAATGGAGGTTTATTTATTTTTATTGTAAACACGCATGACATCTTTCATATTTTTTTAACTGAAAATAGTCTAAATATCCATCATGATAGAGATTTTTTAAATTCTTCTTTGTCACATGGCCACGATATTGATTCCTTAGCAATGTTTTATATGATTCATGTTAAATTTATTTGTTATCTATTTCCAATAATTTTTTCTATATTTTTTTACATAATAATCATTATTCTAATGTTCCAAAACAAAACATATTTTTTACCTATAAATGAATAAAATCCTATTTTAAAATTTAAAAATAAAACCATATACATCTAGGAATAATATGAAAATTATTTTCTTGATAACATTTAGAACATAATTACAATTCAATAACGTAAAATACATTCTTATTTGAAATGAAAGGTTGTAGTTAATAGTGTCTAGAGAATATATCGTCTAACCATTAACAAGTCACAAATCCACCAATTCTCTAGAAATATTCTATAATCTACTTTTTTCATTCATTTAAATATATATTTTAGTGACAAAAGATATATCTAATACTTAATATGTTGATATTTAAAGATTACACAATATAACAGACACCCATTGTGCTTCCCCTTACTTATTTGTGAATTTATTCTTCTATTATCCTTTCTTCAAACAAGGAAAACATATTTTCTATTCTTACTTTCCCTCCATCTGATCATCTAAATCATGAAAAGAAGGTGTTTAGGAGATTTATACATGTCATGGGGGAATGATCCCCCTTTTCTAGTTTTCCATTTTTGTATTAACTATGTGGCACATGGGTTTGTCATGCCAATAGTCAATATCCACGTAGAAAATCATATAATGAATATCTAAAACAATATTCCCATTATTTATGATATTTTAATTAATAATAAATATGGTTTTTTATTTTTTTCATGTGGAATATATGAGATATTTGAGAATTTCATCAGGTAATTGAATCCATATGATGTCTATTCGTTTATTATAGTTGATAAATTTGACTACATGAGCCCTTATTGCCACCAAATCAAAAAGTATTAGTTTAAATAGAGAATTAGAAATCTCATATCTCTCTTGTATCACCTTCCATTTTTAGATATAATGAAAGCGATACATCATTCAATCCACACCCATGTCCTTGGGTTTATTAAAAATTTTATTGCTAATGGATGAAAACATAAAAGTGTTATCATATTTAGATTCATTATAAATTTTCTCATATAGAGATAAATCTTACTCACAAGACTCATTACTAGGTGCATCAATAATAGGTCCTTCCAGAATATACTATTTCATTTCATGGAATAAGATAACATGAAAGTGCCTTTTTCACTCTTTGAAATTTGTGTCGGTAAAAGGTTATCCTTCTTATTTATGGATCATAGTGGTATTTTTGAAATCATTTAATCGATGTTTCTAAAAATAATATGAGTAGATTTTTAATACATTATTTGATAGATTTATACGAGTAAAAAAATATAATTTTTATTAATCTCCAATTATTTTACAAAAACCCAATAGCCATCAACATTGGATTTGGAATATTATATTTCTTTTTAATTCTCTTGTAAAAGGTCTATATTTCCCCTCTCATCACCCAAAATTTTTCTAGTCATGAAATTAGAAGGGTTTTATGTAGTAATTTCTAATGGAAACTACATTAACATGTAGTTCCTTAATCTTTCGAGTGGACTACCCAATAAAAAGATTGTTAAATTGGATTTTCTCAACACTTTTCCACTTAGTTACTCCATGACCTAATTTGGAAGCCATCACCAGATGTAATCTATGTAATGTGAAACAAAAACATCATGTTATAACTCAATGACAATTGAGATAACCCAAAATTTGACTTCTCAATCCAATTGGAAATTGGATGAATTTGAATTGAAGTACTAAATCTATCTGATGAATTAGTATATTTAATTAAAGGATTTTATCTTTTATGAAAAATTTCCAATTTTGATATTTATTACTTTATTTATAAAATTATGTGGATCTACTTAAGTGATTAATAATGTATTAGAAAATATTTAAGTATTTGATAATTAATTTTTGTTCTATCATGCATGCCCGTTTATTCATAAATTCAGGTTATTAAGAAAAAACATCAAATATGAAAAAGCCATGGAAACTGATAGAAATAAAAAAAAGTGGTTTGGTCTTCTGCTTTTACTAATGGTTAGTTTATCTAGTGGATGATAATATAACTGTTGACCTAGGGGAAACCCTATTGAACCATTTATTTTTCATGTTTCATCTTTCCAAAAATACACTTATATATATCTCTTGGATAATTTTTTCATCAGATCCAAACATGAACCACCGACACTATATTGGTAGTTCAATCCATTAAATTTGGTTTTACTCACACACATGTAAGTGGAGTCAAATTATTGGATAAAAAGTTTTCATTAATGAAACAATGGAAATGAAAGCCTTACATAATGTGGGAGTGATGAAATACATAACAATAAATTAATTTAAAAGAAAAATTAAATGAAAACAAACTCATGAAAATGTATAGTCTAGGATCATGATCTTAAAAATGTGTAAAAAAATTATAAATATAATAAAATTTACCATTAAATTATAATCATTATTATTAAATATTAATTGTGCTCAAATCTATTTATTATTTTATATAAGTAATCTATTTTTTATCTCAATTCTCATATGAATTTACATTTGATTCTAATCCATAATAATTTTAAACAAATTAAACAAATTTATTTTAAAATGAATATATATAAAAACAATCATGGAGGAAACACGAAAAGTACTCGTCTGAACTATCAGACGTGTATTCTACACATATATTGTTTAATCTTGCAACATGTGTCATACACGATTTATCAAATAATTTCATGTTGTGTACTATAAACATAACGACCAAACATAACACATAGTATTTAGATATTGATTAATGCTTTAATGTGTGTAGACAAGTAACTATAATAATACAAATACATGATATATCGATCCAAACAATACACATGAATTAATAAGATATTTATAAATATATAACGTAACATTGATTGTCATATAAACTTAATTACAATATACAAACACCTGATGATAATGTTTTCATAGTATAAAAATTTATATCATTATTATTTGATAAAAATACATGTTGGGTATATCTATGTCGATACGATGTGTATTATTCTCACCATATATCCTAGGAACATGCCTTGGGAATTATTGTGTAAAAATGACATTCAAATTATTTTAGTACAAGTTTTTTACATTGGATAAAACGGGTCTGGTATCTATGTTACATGGCCACCAGTCATGTAGGTATTTTAAGAAGACACATGGCCCATATATGACTAATGGACAATAAATTTTGTAATCAAGATGGTGGTGCAGTAGGAGGAACCAATCAACATGATGGGTATAATTAAATCCCTAATCATAATAAATGAACACCCTTGAATTAATTATGAATTTATTATTAGTTCATAAAAACATTTACATTGTGTGTACCTCCATGTTAAAAAATGTGTACTCTTGTGGTATATTATTAGATTCCTTATCACCACTAGATGAGATCGTTAAATTTATTTCATTCATTGGATTAATTGATTTTTTATATTTATGATAAATTAATCTGATGAATCAAGATATCATAATATAGATTAATGTATTATTAAAATAGTACTGAAAACCAATATTAACTGCATGATAAATTAATGATATTTACATATTTATAAATAATTATTCGATCCCTTTAATACAATTTATTAGTTCTGGACATAGTGGAAGTGTCATATGGTCAATGCAAAACTTTTCTTTTATTAGTATCGATGATTAACCTATGATTTACGTGATGATGAAATCCATGATTAATGGAATTGAATCAAGGAATATGGAACATGGATATATTTCATAAAAAAGTGCAGGAGCATCTCATATTATCTAAAATTATTTATAAACCAATTGAGAATTACATTGAAATAAATTATTACTTTGTTGATGTATCTAACAATAAATCTACATCATTACATTCACTTATTATTACAATCATGAATATATTCCCTAATGAAATATCCCACACTCATTCTACAAATACCCATACAACACCATATGAATCTATGAGTGCTAGCATGGTAGATCATATCCCTTTCAAAATTATCCATTCATCATAGAGAGAATACCATTCATTGGATTCTCTATGGCCACACTATAATCATGAGTGGAAGTTGGAGGAAGATCACTATTTTTTCTTTGGAGCATTATTAGGGAGGGATCCCTCTATGGCTTAAGATAATTATATTCAGATATCATTTTCCACAATGTAAAATGAATTTGATATCTTGTTAAATTATATAATTCATTTCATATACCACATGGTTCTAAATAAATTGTTTCGAAAGTTCCATTTATTATTCATCTAATCCATACATAACCCCAGGACCATGATAATAGTAATTTTATTAATTTATGACATGTGTTAAAATTGTGAGTTAAATTAACTATTATTTAATCAAATAATATTCAATATATATTATTTATCACTGAACCATTACAATTGGGCATTCATTCCTCTATAATACTTTTCAGACCCTAAATAATGACTATTTATATAACACATAAATATCAATTAATTATTTTCAAAAAAAAGATATGTTAACCAATTAACAAAAAATATTTATTAAATAGCATGTAGACATAATATTCTCTCAAATAAGTAGAGATAGAATATATGTGATCTGGAAATCATGAATAATTATTAAATCACATGAAGTAATACTATTTATTCAACTTGTTAAATAATAAATATTAATATATTATTTTACTGATATTCTAGATACATTTATTAGGTGGCCCTCTAGCCCACTTTCTTAGTGGAATTACACATTGAAACCTAATGTCCAAGGATATAATCTAGAAATATGCCAATACACCCATAGAGGAAAATGTTAATGATTAAATGAATTAATATCATAACAAATGCTTACTATGTAATATAATCACATTATCAAGGTATTTCTAGTCAATTAGGTTTCAAACTGGTGTCATTAACCAATGTACTCGATGTCTCTTTATATAAATTTCTTGATTTCATGATTTCCTATAGAACATCATGTACATTTATTTTCATAAGCAATAACATTTCCATAAAATTTAATGAGATGTAATATGTCATTATTGTATCTAATCGTAAAATCCTTTCTATCGTTATTCATTAAAGAAATATTAATCGTGATAAACACAACACATCCTACCTCATCATCAAAAGGTATCATCATGATTTGTATCAATACATAAAATTGTAGTATTACTTCCACTCATTAATAATAATATTCAGATATATGTATCAATACATATACCCACATATAAGAACATCCAAAATAGAACCTAAACAATTATTTCATACTAGTGTTAATCTTTCTCATAATATTCTACACTGAATATTATGATTGGTGTACCCCATGAGAAAGTTCCATAATTTCGTATGATTCGACTCCCCATGATAGCATGTATCACTTGTTTACATCAGATGATATCATCTAGAAATTTTAAAATATATTTAAGAATACTACTATGGTACTTATGGGTTCCCATCATAACATGGATAATCTATAAACATTTATTGTGATATCTACTCTTAGGACATTATTAGATGCTAAATTGTACAGAATATGACTCACTATGTGATTTGAGTTTATTTATATTAGAAAATATATAATTATGTAATAATAATGTTAATGGATGTTTTTTGTATAGGGAACCAACTCCAATAGTACATCAAAACCCCAACAATATACCCTTTCAGATAGGTGACTCCATATCTATAACAAATCAAACAAACCCTATAAAATAAATTTTTACATCTAGAAAATTTGAATATATGAAAGAGTGTGAGGTAGGTTTGTCAAATAGAGTAGTTTTTTTATTTCAAAAAGGTATTAAATATATTACCTCTCATTATATCAAGTCATGCATTATCCTCTACTATAAACTCATCTACATTGTGAAGGTTCTTCACGCTGCAGTATTTTGGAAAGATCTCTGTGGTATTTGATTCATTTTATTTTTCTATATTTTCCTTTGTAGGTGAATATCATTGACTATAATAGGGAATAAAAATTTCTAGGAAGAACCTATAGAGATATTCTTGGTAGCCGCAATCACTGTAAATCATTATGGGTACTGTAAAAGACCACCAGTTGTCCCCTACCATGAGAATATAGTATAAAATTTAGGGTATATAGCAATATTCATGAAATTGTGAATTGGAGGCCTGAAGCAAAGAACAAAATCAACCAACCTTATGATTATCATGAAATATTCTCTTTTTCCGCATGTACTAATGATATATCCACATGGAGGAAGAGATGATCCATATAATCTAATCCTTCCAACCTTACCAATTTCAACCATAATAACCCAATCAAATGACTCAAAATATATGAAAAAAATTAATTTTATATATTTATGGTTGAATGTGTCATCATAATCCCTGTATGGGTTTCGGTGCTTTCATCGGATCATTCATCAACACCTTTGAATAAAAACAAAATAGAACCACAAAGAGGTCAGTGTACTCTAACACTAAAATTTACACCTACATCTTAGAGACTAATCCTAGATACTTCTATTTCAATTGATATTTTGATCCTCATTGTCACGACCCGTCCTCGGGGCCCGTGCCGTGACTACCCCAAACCCGCCTTCCATAGCCCAGGTGCTGGCGACTAGCACCAAGGCCTAAATCCCAGAAAAAAGGGAAGGCATTGCCTTTGTAAAGTAATCAAGCACTACAGAGTAAGCAAGAAGAAAAGTAAACACTAAGTAAAAGCTGGTACAATAGTAAGTGCGGAAAAGTAAAGGGGGCCGGAAATACAAGCCCAACTGTAAAGTATAACTGAAAGGGGAAAAATAGCAACTAAAAAGTAAAGCCGCAACGTCGAGCCGTCCAATGGAAGTCCCACCTGAAGGGTGAGTACAGATAGCCTCCACAGCTCCCCGGTCCAGCAGTCCGCTCCGATTACACTCCGCCCAATGGTCCACCTCCAGGTACCGTTCTTCTCCGCAAGCCTCCACCGCGATCAGCGCTATCCGTCGTCTACAACCAACACAACGTAGTGCGGGCATAGCCCGTGAAGGGGTGAGTATAAGCTACACAGTAGGGACCTTGAGACCCCCGATGGTCTCCCAGAATCCACAAAGGATAAACCACAAAGGAAAGATACAATCACGAAGTAACATCTGACACGGCTTAGGTATATGCCCATACATATACCTAAGTAATCTATTCTCGCTCGGCTCCAACATCCGAGCTCAAGTACAACCCAATCCACATAGGAAAGAAAAACGAAAATCCACACAGGATAGCACAACACAATCCACAAAGGAAAGAAAACAGGGTTTCAACTCACACAGGTATACTTCTTCGAATGACAATAGAGATGATCACTGATCCATCTAAGTCGTCGGACCCACAAAGGATCGATAGGTACTAACCCCCGCAAAGACCCACACAGGATCGGGCCCACACAGGACCTGTAGGTGCTGGCTCACACAGAACCGCTGAGCGCTGACCCACATAGGATCAGACCCACACTGTATCGGTAGCACTGATCCACACATAATCGCTGAGTGCTGTAGTCATCGTCGTCGAATCCACTGAGGATCTCTGCACAGTCGTCGTCATCACAGTAGCAGTCGTAGCCAGCTCTAGGGTTCCCGCACACAGCAAGCTCGTCCGGGAGGGTCCGCTCCACGAGCCGAGAGGCTGATACATCAATTTACACCTATTCCAGAGTTGATGTATCCAAAAGTTCTGTATCGCCAATAGGAACTCAACGTCACAGACAGCGCGTAAATCGGACATCCGGTCTGAGAGATATTGGCCTTTTCATCCCAGAGGCCCAATTGGTTTTTAAGGAAAAACCAACCCGACCGTACTCCACCTGTGTCCAAACATCGGGCGGAGTATGCCAAAAGATCCTTCTCACTTTGAGGAATTCAACGAAGTCGATGACACGTCGATCGGACCTCCGAAGCTCAAGATATGATCGTTTCCGCTCCGAGGGCCCGGTTGGTTTCGTGTACGAACCAACCCGGCCGAACCCAATGTATTCCGAAACCTTGAGGGTGATATACCGAAACGCCCGTCTCGATCCAAGGATCGCAACGCCACTGACGGCACATCGTTCGGAGGCCCGTATCTCAAGATACAGGTAAAATACCGAAAACGGTCCGAAGAGGGGGGGTCTGGGCCCGGACCGACCCGGTTGGGCGCGACCCAGCCCGGCAAGGGCGCAACCCGGCCGGCGGTTCGGCTCGGCCCGGCTTGGTTAGGCCGAGCGACCGAGCGAGCGTAGTCCAGGGGCGGGGGTGTGCTGCCCCCGCGTGTGAACACCGAGGCCCCCGCGGGGGCCACCCTTGGTCAGCAGACGTGGCATTGCCGCGTCCCGTGTGTGCAGGACCCGCGCGGCCGCGGGTCCACTGGTGTCGCCGCCGCCGCGGCGGCTCTGTCCGGCGGCGCGCCGGGGCGCCGCCGTGTCGGCGACCCGCGCTGCCGGTGGTTTCCGCGGGCCACCGGAGTTGCTCCGGTGGTCCGATTCCACTCCCATCTGCGCCGTAGCTCCTCCCGAGTCCCGTTCTTCACTGCGGAATCAACGAATCACCCCTGTGGCATGTTTTTTTGTTGCCCGCCAATCCTCACATCAACAAAGAACTGCAGAGGGTTTTCGGGCCATGTTTGTTTCGCCCGCACCCTCCGCGTTAGGTGATAACAATCGGGAATAAAAAATATTCAACACATGAATAACAAACGAGGCACAATTTTAATAGAATTAAAATTGAACGTGATCCAGGTTCTTTGTTTAAAAAAAATCACGGGAATTAAAGATTGTTCTTAAATAAAAAAATCCCTACCTCGCCGTAGTCGTCGAGCGCGCGTTCTTCGCAGAATTGATTGTCGCGGAAGGAGGTGATCGTCACGGAAGAGCGTCGCGTCGTTGCGGAACGTGGCGTCGCGTCGATGAACTCTGAGGATCAAAAACATATAGATTTAATTAATAATAATTATATCCATATTGTTTTTATAATCCAAAAATAATTTAAAAGGAGCGCAACCCCTACCTTGTCGCTGTCGATCGAAGTTTGTCGTGGGGTTGGATTGTCGTGGAAGAACGTCGAGGAAGAAGAATCACCGGCGTCGCGGAACTTGGCGTCGCGTCGTCGATCTCCGAGGGCTCGGCGTTCTTCGTCGCACTTCGTCGAAGGCCGGCATTCTTCGCTTTCTTCGCGTTCTTCGCGTTCTTCGTGAAGGAGGATGAAGAACTTGAGGTTTCTGTCAAATGCTCTCAACGAACAATACTTAAGAAGAATAGCGTTGGTCTTATTTTATTAACATGCCAAAAAATGAAAAAAGAGATAACTTAAATAACGACCCATTAATTCATAGAATTAATTCAACGAATAAAACCGCCCAATTAATAGGAGCATCTAATTGTTTAAGAAACACTCTAGTTGACTTTCAATCAATAGGGGTTTTCGCGGGTGCGTTACATAGCGGAAAAGAAACGGTTTGCTTGTGCGGGCCCCACCCCACAAATATCCTACCAAGAGGGTAGGATATTTTGAATTGTACCCTATCCGCTTTAACTTAGCTTAAGCAGCTTTAAGTGGCTTTTAAGTGGCTTAAGTGAAATAAAAATAAAGTTGTCGCACCACTTTATTTTATTTCTTAACATAAAGTACAAAAATTAAAAACCACACCCAAGAAAATGCGACACCGGAAGAGGTGTTTCTAAGCAAGTACCGGCGCTGCGATTACATCAGTTCCCTCAGAATTCGATTCCGAGCACTGGTTCACAAGTTAGAAAAACCCGCTCGTTCGTTCACTGAACGTACCCGAGCCAAACTTCGGAAAATGATTCCGGGCACACCGGGCCTCGGAATCAGGTGCCGTCAGAAACTGCGTTCTTGTAAAATTCCAAAGAAAGTTAAGAAAAAAATTTCCTTGAAATTTACGGGTCTTTACATCACTCCCACCTCAGGGCTTGACATCCCCATAAAGATACATCATAAACTAGGGAAACAAAAGTGGGTACTGAGCACACATCTGAGCCTCCCGCTCCCAAGTGCTCTCCTGGAGGTTCCCGTGCTGCCATATGATGCGCACAAGAGGAATCAACCGTCCACATAGGACCCGCTCCTATCGATCCTCGATCTCCACTGGGACCTCCGCAAAAGTCGCCCCATCATCCACGTCTATCTCCCCATGGTCAATGATATGCATTGGGTCGTGCACGTATCTCCTCGGCTAGGATACTTGGAAGACGTCGTGCACCCGGTGCAACTGAGGTGGTAGAGCCAGGCGATAAGCCACCTCGCCAATCCTACTGATGACCTGGAAAGGTCCAATGAAGCGTGGACACAACTTGCCGCCTCAGCCAAATCTCTTTAATCCACGTCGAGGTGAGACACGCAAGAAGACGTGGTCACCATCCTCGAACTCTAGTGGCCTCCGCCTCCTGTCAGCATAATACTTCTGCCGGCTCTGAGCTGTCCTCATCCACTCCTGGATGACCTGGACCTTCTCTGTCGTGGCCCAGACTATCTCCGGTCCCACAAGTGCTGACTCCCCAGGGTCTGTCCCGCACAATGGAGATCTGCAAGGTTTGCCGTACAACGCCTCGTATGGTGCCATCCTGATGGTGGAGTGGTAGTTGTTGTTGTATGAAATCTCCACCAAGGGTAGGTGGTCCTCCCAGCTGCGACCAAAGTCGAGGTCACATGCGCAGAGCATGTCCTCGAGAGTCTGAATGGTCCTCTCTGTCTGACCATCCATCTGAGGGTGAAAGGCGGTGCTCAGACGTAGTTGTGTCCCGAACGCCTCCTGCAACCCCTTCCAAAGCCGAGAAGTAATGCGAGAATCTCGATCGGAGACAATAGATGATGTCACACCGTGAAGCCGTACAATCTCCTGAATGTAGAGACGCCCCAAACTCTCCACTGAGCCCTACTCTCTGATGGGTAAGTATTGATCCGACTTGGTGAGTCGGTTGACAATCACCCAGATAGAGTCGTGACCTCTGGAAGTGCGTGGAAGTCCAGTCACGAAGTCCATAGATATTTCATCCCACTTCCACTCTGGGACCTCCAAGGGCTGTACCAAGCTTGCTGGTACCTGATGCTCTGCCTTCACCTGCTGGCAGGTGAGGCATCGAGAAACGAACTCTGCCACAACCTTCTTCATGCCTAGCCACCAGTGCTGTCGTCTGAGGTCCTGGTAAATCTCCGTCACTCCAGGATGTACCGCCAAAGGAGAAGTGTGAAACTCTCTTAGCACCTCCTCTCGTAAAGCGACTGGTACCATGGTACGTCCTCTGAAAAGGATTTCGTGCTCTGCTCCAAAGGAGAAGCCATCAGTTTCCTGTCCTGAGGATAATTGCGCACGCCGCGTATCACAGTCTCCGTCCCCTCGATGTGCCTCTCTAACCCGCTGCAGTAGTGGGGGGGGGGTGACTATGAGAGAATGGAGGATGGATGCTCCATCTCTATCCAAGAAGGATATCTGCAAAGTGGCTAGCTGCTCTGTCGCCTCCTCAAGTAGCTGAATGCCCATCCTCCTACTGAGAGCATCGGCTACCATGTTCCCCTTCCCAGGATTATAGACTATCTCAAAGTCATAGTCCTGGAAGAACTCGAGCCATCGCCGTTGTCTCAGGTTTAGGGCCTTCTGAGAGAAGATGTACCTGAGACTCTGATGGTCAGAAAAGACTATAATGAACTCATCCATCAGATAGTGTCGCCATGTCTTCAGAGCGCAGACCACTGCTACTAACTCCAGGTCATGGGTAGCGTAGTTCTTCTCATGAGGCCTCAACTAACGTGATCCATAGGTGATCACTACCCACTCCTGCATCAGGACACATCCAAGTCCGGTCCCTGATGCATCGCAGTAGACTACGTACCCTACTCCCTCCTCAGGAAACCTCAAGATAGGTGCGCTGGTCAATCTCTGTCTCAGCTCTTGGAAGCTCTGCTGACATCTGTCTGACCACACAAAGGGTTTCCCTTTTTCGTCAAAGATGAGAGTGGTGCCACAACTCTGGAGAAGTCTGGCACAAACCTCCGATAGTATCCAGCTAGTCCCAAGAAACGCCTCACCTCTGTCACGTTCCTGGGTGGCTCCCAAGCTAGCACCGCCTCAATCATCACAGGATCCAATGCAACTCCCATCTCAGAGATGACGTGTCCCAAGAAGTAGACCTCACGTATCCAGAACTAACACTTCGAGAGCATTCCCTAAAGCTGGTTCTCTCGGAGTGTGTATAGTACAACCCGCACGTGATAGGCATGCTCCTCCTAAGTCGTCGAATATCAAAATGTCGTCGATGAAGACCTAGACAATTCGATCGAGGTATGGCTGAAAGATCCTGTTCATGAGGCCCATGAACACCGCTGGAGCATTGGTTATGCCGAATGGCATAACCAAGAACTCATAGTGGCCATACCGACATCTGAAGGCCATCTTTTGCACGTCCTCGTCTCGAACTCTGAGCTGATGATAGCATGACCTGAGGTCTATCTTCGAGAACCACCGTGCTCCCTTGAGATGATAGAAGAGGTCATCAATCCTCGGTAGCGGATACTTGTTCCTCGCTACCACCCGGTTCAGGCGACGATAGTCGACACAAAGTCCCAAGCTCTCGTCCGCCTTCTTGGCGAACAATATCGGGGAAGCCCAGGGTGAAACACTAGGTCGGATGAAACCCTTGCACTGCAAGTCCTCTAACTATACCCGTTGCTCTCGTAGCTCACCAAGGGCCATCCGATATGCTGGAGTCGATATCGGGGCTGTCTCGGGGTACATGTCGATATGAAAGTCTACCTCTCTGCGAGGAGGTAGCCCTGGAACATCGTCGGGAAAGACGTCCGTGTACTGATCCACCACTGCAGGAAAACTAGGACTCCACACGTCAACTGCTCCTAGGATGAGGCTATCCAACTGATGAGTGATGGGCTGTACACTCCTCTGCGGAAGTCCATCCTGTGCTGCGAAGGCTCCCTTCTCGCCGGTGAAGGTGAACCTGCTCCTGTCGGTGTTCACACATCACACCTTGCGCCTAATATAGTCAATCTGTGCATGGACTTTAGATAACCAATCCATGCCCAAGATGACATCGTAAGGCCTCGACGCTACTACAAGAAGATCCCAGCCGAAGCTCTCGCCTCCTAGAGTAAGCTCACACTGCCGGCACCAGTACGTAATCGTCGAGTGTGCTCCCGTAGGAGTCTCTAGCCGTAAGGATCGTGACAACGGCTCTGTCGAAATCTCCGAGCTCCGAACAAGGGAAGCGGCTATGAAAGAGTGACTCGCTCCTGTGTCTATAAGAACTGCAACAAGGGTGTAATAGACACAGATCGTACCTCGAATCATCTCGGGCGCGCCGTGGTTGTAGGCCTCCGCTGCCTGGAGCTGTGCCTGTCTCTGCCCGCCAGCTCCCGGTGGTCAGGGAGGGCCTCCTGGTGGTGGTGGTGGTAGAGCCTCAAAGCGTCGCCCACCACCTGCTGCTCGGCCAGCTCTTCTGCCTCGTCCACCTCCACCCTGCGGACCGCCACGATCGACCCTCTGCCTCTGCCTGGGTGGCCCCTCAACAGTCTGCTGCTCCTTGGCACGGAGGGTCGGGTAGTCACGAGCCATGTGACCCTGCCCGCCGCAAGTGTAGCACTGCCTACCTCTCGAAAGACTGGCTCTGCGCTGTGTGCCCCGCACTGCTGAGCCAGTGTCCTGAGGCCGTCTACGTGAGGGTCTGGTCTGCCTGGAGCCCTGAGTCATCCGTAGACTGCCCGTTGTGGAAGACTCTGCTACGTGCCGCCCCACGGTAGGTCTCGCCGCTGGAGAAGTCTCAGAAAGAAATCTCTCGATCAAAAAGGCTTGCTCTAGTACTCCTGCCTGGGTCGGGATGCTGAGAGAGATCAGCGATGCCCTGATCTCGTGTCTCAATCCCTGCTCAAAGGTCTGAGCCCGGAAGAACAGGTCCCATACCATGTCGGTCGAGTAGCACGAGAGATCGGTGAATCTCGGCGAGTACTGGGCGACCGTCAAGCTGCCCTTCTACAGCTGAAGAAGCTCCTGGATGCGCACCGCACGGAGGGTGGCCGGGACGAACTCTGAGCGGAAGAGGCCCTTAAAGTATTTCCAGATGATAGGGGCCTCATCGTGCACCTGGAGCTTCAAGATCCACCTTCGTCCTACTGCTGTGTGCAGTAGGCTCGCTGCGAGGATCACCACGAGGTCTGCTGGTGTCCTCACTAGCCTAAAAACTCGTACCACTGCCTCCAGCCATTCCTCGGCTGCTTGGGGGTCCGTCTCCCCGCGGAACGTGGGCAGTCGCTGGTGCTAAAACTCATGCAGTGTACTGAGGCGACGTGCATCATCAGCGGCTGGTGCTGGAAGCATCGGTGGCTCGGCGAGTAGAGGTACCGCCGGTGCCTCCGCCGTCAAAGGGCCCTATACCGAGGCCACGTCGCTCAGCGGGCTGTCGTCATGTATGACTCTCAGAACCCTAGCTGGCTGCCGTCGTGGGGCCATCTTGAAAAGGAAATAGGTGCGCCACGGTCAGAACAATATACCTGGTGAGCTGACACAAAGTAATCACAAAGAAAACTTGAAACACACATGCAATCAATGATTTCGTGCATTAAATCGGAAATCATGAGTCAGGGTCCTGGTGTACGGATACGTCGTCCGCTGCACCAACATTGGGCTCCCTGGACTGATAACCACACCCAATATTCTAAACACTATTCTTTCACATACAAAAGATCAGAGTCAGTGGTAGAACCGATCTCCTTTGATACCAATTTGTCACGACCCGTCCTTGGGGCCCGTGCCGTGACTTCCCCAAGCCTGCCTTCCATAGGCCAGGGGCTGGCGACTAGAAACAAGGCGTAAATCCCGGCAAAAAGGGATGGCATTACCTTTGTAAAGTAAACAAGCACTACAGAGTAAGCAAGCGGAAAAGTAAACACTAAGTAAAAGCTGGTACAACAGTAAGTGCGGAAAAGTAAAGGGGGTCGGAAATACAAGCCCAACTGTAAAGTACAACTGAAAGGGGAAAACAACAACTGAAAAGTAAAGTCGCAACGTTGAGCTGTCCACTGGAAGTCCCACCTGAAGGGTGAGTACAGATAGCCTCCACATCTCCTCGGTCCAGCCGTCCGCTCCGAGTACGCTCCGCCCAGTGGTCCACCTCCAGGTACCGTCCTGCTCCGCAATCCTCCACCGCGATCAGTGATGTCCTTCATCTGCAACCAACACAACGTAGTGCAGGCATAGCCCGTGCATGGGTGAGTATAAGCAACTCAGTAGGGACCCCGAGTCCCCCGAAGGTCTCCCAAAATCCAAAAAGGATAAACCACAAAGGAAAGATACAATCACGAAGTAACATCCGACACAGCTTAGGTATATGCCCATACATATACCTCAGTTATCAATTCTCGCTCGGCTCCAACATCCGAGCTCAAGTACAACCCAGTCCACACAGGAAAGCAAAACGAAAATCCACACAGGATTGCACAACAAAATCCAAAAAGGAAAGCAAACAGGGTTTCAGCTCACACAGGTATACTTCTTCGAATGACGATAGATATGATCACGGATCCATCTAAGTCATCGGACCCACAAAGGATCGATAGGTACTAACCCCTGCAAAGACCCACACAGGATCGGGCCCACACAAGACCTATAGGCGCTGGCTCACACAGAACCGCTGAGCGCTGACCCACACAGGATCACACACACATAGGATCGGTAGCACTGATCCACACAGGATCGCTGAGTGTTGTAGTCATCGTCGTCGAATCCACTGAGGATCTCTGCACAATCGTCGTCATCACAGTAGTAGTCGCAGCCAGCTCTTGGGTTCCCGCACACAGCAAGCTCATTCGGGAGGGTCCGCTCCACGAGCCGAGAGGCTGATACATCAACTGACACCTATTCCAGAGTTGATGTATCCAAAAGTTCTGTATCCCCAACAGGAACTCAACGTCGCAGACGGCGCGTTAATCAGACACTCGGTCTGAGAGATATTGGCTTTTTCGTCCTAGAGGCCCGGTTGGTTTTTAAGGAAAAACCAACCCGACCATACTCCACCTGCGTCCAAACCTTGGGCGGAGTATGCCAAAATATCCTTCAAACTTAGAGGAATTCAACGAAGTCAACAGCACGTCGATCGGACGTCCGAAGCTCAAGATATGAGCGTTTCTGCTCCGAGGGCCCGGTTGGTTTTGTGTACGAACCAACCCGGCCGAACCCAAAGTATTCCGAAACCTTGAGTGTGATATACCGAAACGACCATCTCTATCCAAGGATCACATCTCCGCTGACGGCACATCGTTCGGAGGCCCGTAGCTCAAGATACGGGTAAAAGACCGAAACCGGTCCGAAGACGGGGGGTCTGGGCCCGGACCGACCCGGCCCGACTCCCCCTGGGTCGACCCGACCCGGGTCCGACCAGGTTGGGCACGACCCGGCCCGGCCAGGGCGCGACCCAGCCGGCGGGTCAGCTCAGCCCGGCTCGGCTCGGCAAAGCGGCAGAGCGAGCGGAGTCCGGGGGTGGGGGCGTGCTGCCCCCCGCGTGCGAACACCGCGGCCCCCGCGGGGGCCGCCCTTGGTCAGCGGACGCGGCATTGCCGCGTCCCGTGTGTGCCGGACCCGTGCGGCCGGCGGGTCTGATAGCGCCGCCGCCGCTGCGGCTTCAGCCGTGATGGCTCTGTCCGGCGGCGCGCCTGGGCGCCGCCGCCTCCGGCCGCCGATGGTTTCCGCGGGCCACCAGAGTTGCTCTGGTGGTCCGATTCCACTCCCGTCTGCACCGTAGCTCCTCCCGGGTCCCGTTCTTCACTACAGAATCAACGAATCACCCTTGCGGCATGTTTTGTAATCGCCTTCCAATATGCACATCAACGAAGTCCTGCGGAGGGTTGTCGGGCCATATTTGTTTGGCCCGCACCCTCCACGTTAGGTGATAACAATCAGAAATATAAAATATTCAACACATGAATAACAAGCCAGGCACAATTTTAATAGAATTAAAATTGAACTTGATCCGGGTTCTTTGTTTTAAAAGAAACAATCACGGGAATTAAATATTGTTCTTAAATAAAAAAATCCCTACCTCGCTGTAGTCGTCGAGCGCGCGTTCTTCGCAGAATTGATCGTCGCGGAAGGAGGTGATCGTCGCGGAAGAGCGTCGTGTCGTCACGAAACTTGGTGTCGCATAGACAAACTCCGAGGATCAAAAAAATATAGATTTAATTAATAATAATTAAATCCATTTTGTTGTTATAATTCACAAAGGATTTAAAAGGAGCACAACCCCCTACCCTGTCTCTGTCGATCGAAGGTTGTCGCGGGGTTGGATTGTCGAGGAAGAACGTCGCGGAAGAAGAATCGCCGGCATCGCGGAACTTGGCGTCGCGTCATCGATCTCCGAGGGCTCGGCGTTCTTCATCACCCTTCGTCGAAGGCCGGCGTTCTTCGCGTTCTTCGCGTTCTTCGCATTCTTCACATTCTTCACGAAGGAGGATGAAGAACTTGAGGTTTCTGTCAAATCCTCTCAACAAACACCACTTAAGAAGAATAGCGTTGGTCTTATTTTTTTAACATGCCAACATACAAAAAAAGAGATAAGTTAAATAACGACCCATTAATTCATAGAATTAATTCAGCGAATAAAACCGCCCAATTAATAGGAGCGTTTAATTGTTTAAGAAATGCTCCAGTTGACTTTCAATCAATAGGGGTTTTCACGGGTGCGTTACTTAGCGGAAAAGAAACAGTGGGCTCATGCAGTCCCCACCCCACAAATATCCTACCAATAGGGTAGGATATTTTGAATTGTAACCTATCCGCTTTAACTTAGCTTAAGCAGCTTTAAGTGGCTTTTAAGTGGCTTAAGTGAAATAAAAATAAAGTTGTCGCACCACTTTATTTTATTTCTTAAGTTAAAGCCCAAAAATTAAAAACCACACCCGAGAAAACGCAACTCCGGAAGAGGCGTTTCTAAGCAAGTATCGGCGCTGCGATTCCATCGGTGCCCTCAGAATTCGATTCTGAGCACCGGTTCAAAATTTAGAAAAACCTGCTCATTCGTTCACTGAACGTACGCAAGCCAATCTTCGGAAAATGATTCCGGGCACACCGGGCCTCGGAATCAGGTGCCGTTAGAAACTGCGTTCTTGTAAAATTCCAAAGAAAATTAAGAAAAAAATTTCATTGAAATTTACAGGTCTTTACACACATGAGGATTAAATTTTGGAGCATTTATCATTGCACCCTCTTAAGGAACTCGTATAAGACATCTCAACTGTATTTCTCTTCCAAACTAAAAGATGGAAGAAATTATCTAAACAATATAAAAATCAGTTTAATCTTGAATAAAAAATTTATTAAACTGAGATCGAGGTCAAAACCTAATATATGAGACACAGATCTGAACATCCCATGGTCACTTAAGGATCATCACAACAACATTTATATGCAAACTCACCGGAACCAACCCCTCATCAAATATATATCCTAAATCATATCTTCAAAATTACCAGGACTAAGAATAATAATAATCTGATACAAAATTTTCATTACCTTAAATGGAAAACCCTATACAACTAGTATCATAAAATGACATTAAATGTAATCAAAGGGTCTTCCCAATTCCCATGGGGTGCTGACTAATACCTATGAATCCTCAAAAACTAGAGGGAATAATTTTACCGACCAGATAGAATAGAAATTGAATATATATATATATATATAAACATAAAATAAATATTTCTATACAATTAAAATTTTATCAGTACCACATAAGGTAGTAAGAGAAAAGAAAATACATATGTCATAAAAAAACGCAATATAATGGAAAACAAAAATAAAAAATGTTACCACCTATGACAAGGGAAAATTTCCCACCAACTCACCAATATCTACCCGTACCCCAATAACCTGAACCTAGCTACCTCATTAAGTTACAATTCCATTCCTTGAGTCATATAAAATATCATTTAAGAACTCTATAGTGAGTGTGTGATATGTGATATTAATGTCATTATTTTAGTCCCACCATGTGTTCTCTAAAAAAATTTTATAATAATTCGAGTATTCTATATTTAAAAAAAATATGCAAGTATAAATAGTTAAATCATTTTATATCAAAATCAAGGTAAAAATTTCATGTTTTCCAAATCTTCCACATACCATGTTAATCAATTTTAAAGAATAATTTCCAGAAACCATTTATGTTTATCAATTAATTTTAAAATTATAAAATAGAAATATGAGAAGAGATATGAATCAGGAGGATGAATACCCCAAGGATAGGAGTGGCTAACATAAATAGGTCACTCATACCTCAATAACCAATAAATAAATAGTTAACAGACATGTCCCGAAAGTCAATACACAAATAATAAATGGATGGATGACCACCCCTTAAAGTGAACCACCTTACATTGTCAATCATGATACTAGTTCATATGTGTCTACTTTATATAAACGGAGGAACACCCTATGAAGTAATAAACATTATTATTATAATTGATATAAACTAATACTAAACAATACACATATGAACCAACTGCTCTCATGTGAGGAATATATCTAATCTATTTAGAATATCTTATCACATTTTAAAAATAATTAAAAATAACCCTTTTTCACAAAAAAATGAAGTGAATTTTTCTAAATCTATTTCAAATATTTTTGGAAAACCCGATTACTTTCTCCAAATGATAGGAAACGAACATTTATCCTAATATTTTTATATAAAATAGAAATCAATCCGGAAATATTCTATTTAATTTATAAAACTATTTAACAAATCAATATCATTCACTCTTTAGAGAATAAAGGCTGCATATGGAATTTCATACCTCACGCATGGGTCATACACTACCTATTACGGTATCTTCAAACACCAAAAAGAGAAAATAATGAAATAATAATGAATGGTTTAATTAGAATCAATTATCCCATCATATAACTGAATTAAAAATGTATAAAAGTGTATGGTCAGCCCATATATCAATAATCTTATGTGTCCCCCCAAATCCAATAAGAGAACCAGCCTTTAATAGACAATCATAGAGGGGATCTACAAGATGTTGTTAAAAGATCATATTATGATAATAGATCCTAGAATCACAGACCAAAACCTCTTCTATTTCCACGATAAATGAAGGAATGTAGAAGATAATGACTATACATTCTAGAAGAGGAGAAACCGACCACCATGAAGATCTAGGTTCCAATTAGAGAATCTCAGATGAGATTGATTCTCCCAAAATCACGTATAGATGACCTAGGGTCAAAAAAATAAATACAAAGAAAAATTATAGAAATATTGGATGTGAAAAAAAAACATTAATTATCTTTAATAGAAACAATTCATTATTTGAATTTTGTGTTCATCTAATAATATTTTAGAATGAATTTTATTCTAAATAATTCATCACCTCAACATAAAATCAAATATTCCAAATTATTTATGTTAATATCATCTCATGTTTTAAATATATTTAAAATCGTAAAACCAAAATCATAAATTCTTCAAATAATTCTTCCATGTTGTAAATTTTCATTCACAGTGTGAATTGGGGCATGTAAAAAAGATTCATCTGAGAACATTTAGAAAACCCCTATACCATGTACATCACAAATCAAGCCAAAAAAACCTATAAATAATTAAAATAGATCATACTAAAACAAAGATTTTTTATTCAATATACAATGAAGTATATAGTAATATCTTTTAGTATCAATTAATAATATAATAAAATGTAAAAAGTGAATCAATAAATTGAAAATAATTTAATAAAATAATATCTAAGAGTTTATAATACAACATCTAATGAATAAGAAAACTACAACATGTAAATGTGAAAAAACAACTATCAAATATGGAAAGTGTTTTTTCCAAATAAATAATAATGATGAACTAATAAAAAAATATAGAAAATTGTCCACCAACAACTGACCATTATGAAATTTTCATGAGAAAACCCTCTTGTTAATCAAACCATTCCACTATCAACGATCTCATCCATATAACATATTATAAAATATTGTGAAATATATTAATAATTTTTAAAAATTATTCCCATTCATAATAAAAATTTACGGTTTGACCAATGACCTTATTAACTGTAATTGAGTCTAGAGAAAACAAATCAAAAACAAGGCATGTAAATATTTATCCATTCAATACTAACATCAAAAAAATATAATAATAAATATATATTTCATTAGAGATTCACTTGGAAAATTTATATCAAATTCGTTAAAAATTACACAATTCATATATTAATCACATTTTAATAATTTCACAATATTTTTTATATAAATTTTGTTCGATAATATTAATTTTCCTCTTAATTTTTTACATTCTTTGTTTTCATAATTCTCACATTCTCTAAAATGATAATATAAATATTGTAAAAAATTATACCATGTTGTGAAATTTTTAACTCATCATGTTCTTCAGTGAATAAATATCAATTAACATGTCACATAAGATATATTGTTTGTATAAAAATTAATTATAGCATTTAAAAATAGCAGATATGTTGTCTAAAATAGTGATTTCATGAATATAAAAATATTTATACATTTAATTCTTTCATTATTAATTACAAATTCACACAATATTTATTATTCATGATTTATAATAATTCATTGAATTATAGATAATTTTTAAAATGAAATTATAATTATATATTTATCATAAATTAAGGTATATATTATTTATCATATATCATGATAACTAGTTATGAATAACCAAAATATCGTTCACTTCAATCATCAAACCATTTGGTTTCGTAGAATCACCATAATTTCGATCACATTCATTGATATCATAATTCCTATTTCTTCCAACCATTGACTGAAACCAAAAATCATAGTGTGAGCAACAATAACTATAATAATGAAAAATCATTTATAGGATGTTAAAATCATGGTATCATATTTTAAATATATAACATGTTGGGTTTAGCCTATGTTATCAATATTTCTAAACTATTCCAATCATTTGTGATGGTACATAATTTCAATGTTAATTTTAAGAAAATATCCCCCAAGAGTCAAAAACTAGGTGTATAGCAAGTCCAATAGTCAGGAACTAGGTGAAAATCGAGTCAAAGAAAAATTCACCCTGTTATTTACCCCCTATATACATATATTATATCTCAAAATCCCCTTTATTATTCATATGTTGAATTAATATCTTGGAAACCACTCTCTCTATCTTTCAAAAAAATGAAAGTTATTTTCCTATACATAGAATTGTCTATAGGGTTTTCACTAATGTATTGTAGTCATAATCCCAAAATATGATTTTCATTTATTTAATACCGAACACAGTGACCCAATCCTCTTACAGATATTATTACATGATTTTTAACACAAAAATAAATTATTTATGTCTTATCTATTGTTATTCACATTTTATTTTGTTGACATTGTTCATAATATTTCTAAAGGAAACTAAAACATCACATCCTTATTTTTATTATCCTTAGTGAAATCATAAAACTCTTTGATCTATTAAGACAACATAGTACAACCTAGGGAATGAATTAAATAATGTTGTGATCTATAATGCCTAGTAATGAAGTAAAAAAAGTAAACATAACATCTTAGTAAAAACAATAAAATTATATGATAAAACATAATGATACAGAGGTATCATATGGAAGAATATCATAAATAAAATTACATCAGAAGATCAAGGAGAGAAATATATTGGGGGAAACACATTTAAAATGAAACTATCACGTGTCAAGGATGTATTACTATATAATAATACATGTTGGACAAGGACCCACAATAAATTATATTCCATCCCTTATCCCTTACGTAATGTATCATGAGATAAATGATTTACCCAATGCATTGGAGCACTATATGGGTGAACACATAATAACATGCTCATGATTATGCGTGCCAAGAAAAGGATAATAAATAAATTAAATAATTACCCATGTAAATAAAATGAGTTAGATAATCTGACCTATTAAAACAACCAATGAAAATTTCATAATAAAGGAATTTGAGAAATTAATATATGGAATTTACCCCCCCCCCCCAATGTAAGAGATAATGGGGTGCGTATGTTTTTAAGAGATATATATACATAATTTTAAATCAGTTTAGAACAAAAAAATCAGTCTCCATTAATGAAAACATCTTTATAAGTTTACATTGATTATTTATTGATAGAAATAACTATTTCTTCCTTTTAAACAATTTCTTTAAAATATAATATCAATAAATACATTATAGAAAATATTTTTTAAATGATACATGAAAAAATGTAATTGAATATTATTTTAATTTATTGATCATGATTATAGAATATTCCATTCATTTAATATGAGTTTAAAAAATATTCCTTTCTCAATTTTTTAAAAAAATAAAGAAAGTTCTTTCATCAAAAAATGATATAATTATTACATTTAATTTTATTTGAAAAAAATATTAATATATGGGTAAAATTTATAAAATATATTATAATATAGTATTAAAATAATTCTAGAAAATATTTTAAGAAAAATACTGTCATTAAGGAGAATGATAAAATATCTACAAGCTGATATAATATTTTTATTACTTTTTAACAACTCTCTTGATGTTTCATTACCCTATAATAGAGGAAATGTAAAAAAACATATAAAATAGAATCATTAATATAATAAATTTAAATATATTTGTGTAAATAAAATAATTATATGATATTTACCCTAAAATAATCCTTTATCATAGACAATCTAAAAAAGAATGATGATTGTGACATATAGCCTATACCACTTAGGTCACTTCTGAATCAGATCCCATTGGATGAGGTATAATTAATTTCAGTACAAAGTACAATGAATTATTATGATTCATGAAATAATATGTAAAAGGTCTAGACTAATCCCAATATAAATTAATTTAGGTTTATAATATGAAAATATTCCTCAACGAAAAGAAATTGTGACTGAATCTCTTATAATGATCATAATGTTAAAGTGAGAATTAATCTATGATTTATTTATATATCTCAAATTTAAAACGCAATAAAATATAATTTGTTATATAAAATAATAAAATAATAATTCTTCTAAAACATAATCATATCTTAACACATATGATAAAGTATATGTATAACCCTATGTATTGTAAATTGAGTTAAGATATCCCTTGCCTCATATTTGAATCATGATTTTTCTACATTATATTCATGAATAATAAATATATTTTAATTATATAATTTCATAAGACCATTATACAATTTTATGATTCATTTTTTAAATTTTTGATTTATTTTTTTACTCAATTAAGATCCCATGGATCATTTTGATGATACACAGTTCATATGTCCCAAATGAAATTAGTAGGTTGACCATAGGAAAAGAAATCTGTGTCCCATCATATACATAATAATAATAATGAAATAATTAAAATATTAATATATCAATTTTCTTTTTAAAAACATCAATTAAATGTTGTAATGAAAAATTAACTATGTTACAATCAGGGAGACAGTAGACCAAACCTACACAAAATTAATGTTTCCATTTTTCACTGATCATTATAAAACTAATATTAGAATTATAATCTAATTATTGAATTATACTAATATAATATATACCATATTATTGTTTTTACACACAAACACACACAAAAATATATATATATATATATATATACATAGTCCATGGGATGTGTTGACGAGGAACGAATCACATCTCTTCACGGAGGCAATAGTTCACACATACACATTAACAACGCTATAAGTTTTTAGTGAATGGAATGTAAATAATGTAATTTACATATAAATTTTTTTTAAATGATTTTTTATGAAAATAATATTTAAAAAATAAAAAACATAATCATAAATATCCTTGATACGAGATTATAGAAAAATAAATTTCATCAGTTCGTGAGGCGGCAGTTCACCGTACACACAATGATTGTCTCATTTATAGTTTTATGGAAGATGAGATGGATGTATTATGTACTATTAAAATAATAACACATAATTATATTGGATATATTTATGTTTTATATTATCATATTTTAATATTAATTGAATGAGGTCGAAGAAGATATAAAAAATGCTCAGTTAAGAACGAAACAACTTTTTTAGACAACCTCTTTAGGTTTACACCGAAGGATTCTCTATATTTGGTTTTGGAAAAAAAATTCTAATATATAATTATAAGGGTATTAATAATGTTATATAAAAATTTATTTTAGGAACAAATTGTTTTTTTGTATGAAAAAAAATGGACAGTAGGATCCCTATTTTAAGAGAGAAGGAATTGTTTTTTTATATCCCCAAAACTATTCATTAGTGTAAAGTCACTCCAAAGAAAAGTAAATTAAAATTCATAAATGAAATATTTTTTGGAATATATTTCTGATAAAAACATCAAAATTAAAAAATAATAATGCTTTGAACATGTTATTGCCTTTACCTTTATGGTTACTCCATTTTACTATTTTAGATTTCACCACGGTGACACGTTTAAACCAAGGTACGTTATACATTAACCCAAAAAAATAATATTATGATTATGAGAAAATTTGGATGCAGATATTCTAATTATTTATAACAATTTATCAAATAAAAATCTTCTATGATTAGAAAACTAATTTTAATATAAGTGCATGTTATACACAAACCCTCATTTTAACCATAACCATGACAAATTATTTTTTACTAGTCATTAAGAATAATAATTAAGTTGAGCATATTAAATAATATTAAATAATATTTCTCAAAATATGGAATCCATTATATAAAAATCAATTTATATTATTCCAATAATTTAATTTAAAAATTAACCTGTAAAAGTGTTGCAATTTTTTTCTAGAAATTCATTTTCATTAACAAGATACTATTATATTAATAATAAGACTGGTAAATATCAATACATGAATATAAATTCATATAAAAACATATATTATATATAAATATAATTTATAATTTTCATTATTAGGAGTTATTTTAATTGATTTTAATTTATAAAGGTGGTGGACATATAAATAATTTGTAGAAAACTAAAGTTTTAAGCATAAAAATAAACTTATACAAAAATATGGAGAATTGTGATTCAAATGAAATTAGTTATATTATTCAAAATAATATATATTATATATAAATTTAATTAAAAATTCAAAATACAATGTTACATTTAAATTAGTATATATAATGAAAATAAATTGTAGTGTATGAAAAGTATGTAATTTTCACTATTCACTGAAAAATAAATCATTTTAAGAAAAAATCCAAAACATCACTGGTTAATATTTAAATTATGATTTTAAAAATGATGTTAATTCATAAAAATAATATTACTAATAGTTTAATAAATTAGTTAAAAAAAATTTCACAAAAAAAAAATCAATTTAAAAGAAAATGTTTTTTTCAGAATAAACATTCTTTAATTAAAAAATGAATGATTATATACAAGGAATATATAAATAAATTTATACTTATTTGTAACATAATATATATTAATAAATAATATAATACTATCAATTCCCTCTAATTTAATGTTTAGTTAATAATGGTCATATTTATATAATATTATTTAATGGTCCGTTTAGGCATAGTGTTCTCTTTCAAATATGCTATCGATCCAAGTTTAATTATTAAAATAAAAGAGGTTTTGAATCGACATTGAGATAATATTGAGACCCATATAGATGATCAAATAATTCATTGATATGAGCAAATATATAATTTTTTTAATAGCGCTTTTATTAAACGAAGTATAATAAATGCAATTACTCATGGAATTATCCTTCTTTTTAGAAAATATAACAGGGGAAACCCATGGTTACGTTCTAAGAATTATGAGACACTTATTAGGTAACTCATAAAACTACCTTTTCAATTCAATATGATCAAATGATCTATTTGATAAAATGGTTTTGAATCAGTTTTTGCATCAAACACCTTGTCAATAGTAAACTCAACGTCCCAACTAGGTATAGTACCAGAAAACTCATCAAGATGAAATCTAGATATTATTTGACTACATGAACATAATAAAAAATTTTAGTTACCAAATTTTTGTAACAATATCAAGGAAATTTTCATTTCAATCTCATCATAGTTTCCCAGATCGTTGGTATATTATCAACGGAATGATTTCTTTAATTTAAAAATTATAAAACACATTTCAGAAAATAAATTATTTGGGTCTATAAAATATAAAAACATGATAAATTAAATGAAAATCCATATCTATAATAACATCAAGTTATACAATGGGAATTAATAAAAGGTTTTTAGGGAACCCTTCCATAGATTATTTTAAGAATATATTTACAATTTTTTTGTTGTGTAACGTTCTGACTTGGGTTCTACACACTTGTTCCCCAAGTCAATCTGTCACATGACCTTAATCACACCACGACGTACACCAGAGGTTTCAGATTAAGAGTGAGGGTAAAATTTATAACATGGGGATACAATACACTCTTTATCAAAGCAGAACAATAGCATAAATAAATGATAGTAACCAAATGAAAATAAAAATAACCAGAATATTACCATTATCACATTATGAAACAATAACAATAAAATATCTAGACCAAAACAGTGGGCATGTCCTGAAATATACATTTCTAGACTCAAAAATACATACCAAAAATAAAAAAAGACATTGAAAACTCCAATGAAGGTCCCAAAACCATGTCTTCTTCCTTCAACCTTGCTTTATCCAAACTCATCTATAAAACATACGGCTATTTAAATATTATGTTCTCCACACATCAATTATATTATGGTATCAATCTGGTATCCCAAGTAAAGAGTGAGTATAACTCAGTAGGAAACCACTAATTATTTTTTAAAAAATATCTTGTATATGAAAGTCTAGACAGTTCAATAAATAATAAAGTAGAATCAATAAATTAAATGGTTTTCATTTTAAATTATTCTTTATTTAACCACATAATTTTCTCTAGTTTACAATGAAACCCATCCCATAAATGTATACTTCATCCCATGATAGTGTCTGAAAAAAATCACAAATAGAATCATAATTCACATAACTCATGGGTTCTCATTTATCATTTCATGTCAATTATTATCAGGACCATTTGGAATGATAGACCAATTCAAATATCATAGTCATATAACATTATATCTTGCACCCTATGTGTATTTGGAGAATCAGTCCTTATCCCGCACCCCATGGGTATTTAGATCATCAATCCATTTCACAAAAAAATATTTTCATGCATGATTTTTGTCCTATAATGTCATTGATAGAGCCCCATGGATATTTGGTGAATGATTATTTGTCCCACACAACATTTCTCTATCAATCAAAAAATATATAACATATATCACATTTAACTAGGTTAATCATCATTAAACTTCTTATCATAAATTCTCATATATAAAATTCATTAGGATTAATCATCATTAACCCTGTTCAACATAATAATTTTTCATTACTTAAATAACATTGAATAACAATAAAAAATAACTATTAAACCATTTATCAACAATATTTCATAGTACCCATTAATCAATCAATTCAATATCCCATTATCCACCAATTCTATAATCTTAATAAACTAATATTAATTTTTTCACATTAAAATCATTTCATATTCACATAATAATTCAATTAATCACTTCCATGTTCCCCCATTAAATAATTAATTAAATAATTAATTCAATTAATGATTTAAATTCCAACCATGCCAATTCCAATTTCACAACACAAATATACCATTGTAATTAAATAATATGAAAATTGATATTTAGAACACCTAACTCATGATCAATGAAGATCATTCACAAATGAATAAATCCTCAAATTTATGTGGAATATTCAATTTCACAACAAGGAATGATATCTAGAATGAAACGCAAGATCTTAGATCCAAAAATAATTGATCCATCATAACAAATCATGAATTCTTTACTGATAGAATATAAAACATTCCACTTAATTCGAGAAGAGATATAAATGAGAGATAAAACCACATGCGAAAATATTCTATATCAGGAGAGGGGAAGATCCATTTATCAGATCAGTGATTTTCCAATAATGGAGATCAAAGGCCCTTGAAATCCATCAGTTTGCATACAAATTCAAAGGTAAATGATTTTTGGAATAGAAATGGAGATTAAGGATATAATATTGATTTTAGGGGATTTTTTAATATTTTTTGGTAATTAAATATTCCACATGCACATTTCCAGGGTAGCATCACATAGTTTTCCAAACCATCTACCCAAACCATGTGCATTATCATAGAGGGTGAATAGTTTCTACTCAGAGGTCACATGTGTTAAAAAATCGTGAACCACACATTTAATTTACCTGTGGCTTGGTTGAACTATTTTTTTGGGGTAGGTGCGTATTTTGGCCAAACATTGTTGCAACTATACACTACCCACGGTTCGCCTAAAATTTTGAATTTATTCCCGAAAGCCACTCAAAAAATACCAAGATATATCAAAACACAGGTAAATGAGTACATGTAAATTAGAAAGAAATAACTATAGAAATGGTTAGTATCCTAAAATCTCCCAACCTTAAAAAAACTCATCTTTGATTTGTTCTCCCAAATTTCTCTTATATTCCTAGGTTAAAAGATCAGGCTAGTGAGCCCAAATATCATCTTCTCTGTCTCATTTTTTAATACAATACACGACCATGTTAGCATAGAACATGGAATATCTGCATAATTATTCTTGAAAAAAAATCTCACTATGATCCTTAACACATATATAATTTCCCATAGAAGATGCATCAACCTCAAGAACAACATCATCAACATCGATCACATGATAAGGGATGGGGTGATACCACAAAAAAAGTGACACATTAAAAAATTCATGCATAACACTAAACCTCTATATAAGGGATAATCATTACACCAATGACCTAATTCTCTCCTCAACCACAAATGTTCTAACAATCCTGGGAACCAACATGCCCTACATCCATATCCTATAGTGGCTAATAATGGATGCACTCATAGGAACACAAAAACACCCACTATAAACACATGGGATTGTTGAAATATATCATAATACAAGATCTGTCTACTCTGAGACATAGCGTTATGTATTTAAATCATCAGAACCAACTCTGATATGACAAGCATGATAATCTATCCCAAAAAATATAACTAACCAGCCTCCATCTGGCATAGTGGTGATTTGAATGGCTGACTATATAGAGCATAATATAGTGAAATCTATTTGGTTTCATGAAAAAAATTATAGGATAACTCCTTATGTTATTGGTGCTTGTCAAAAGACCCAAAAAGTTTGAAATACATTCTTGGAGCATATCCTCAGTTACCATCATAGTAAATTCCATATTTTTATCTCTCTATCTGTAGAAAGGTATACTTAACATTATATTCATACCAATTTCCTTCTAAAAGCCATACCAAAATCACCATGTGAATCACGAGTCATGGAATTATACAATACTCTACGAACACTATTTGGATGGACCAATTCTTAAATGTGTGTGTCTTCAAATTGATCTAGTGATAAATTCTCTCGAATAGGCATTAAACGTGCTACATTCATCAATTAGTCCGTAGTCTCCCAAAAATCATCCTTCTTCCAAGGATTCCTTAGGATACCTACCAAAAAATCCATGGAAAAATCCTCCCATTTTCAATTTGGAATGGGTAATGACTATAATAAACATACAGGTCATTGATTCTCATCCTTCACCTATTGGCTGGTGTATCATTATGTCATGAACCCTGTAATATCCTCTTTCGTGTATGAACACCAATACTGTTGATGTAGGTCATAATACATTTATTGAAACTCTGATGTGCCTCCCACTTTGAGGAATTAACAACCCATATTAGCTCCTCAAAATTACTCATATGAAAAACTAAAAAATTTCCAACATATATTATCTCATCCTAATATATGGTTAAATCAAAACATGTATCACCAACATCTAGGATTTTCATTAATTCCAAAAAAAACTAAATCCTCATAATTCCTCTCCTTCATCCAGCTCAAAAGATTAGAATATACTAAAACTAATCTGAGGTTCATCTTTTCATGGAACTCATGATCCACGAAATGCATCTCATCCATATAAGTCATCATCATACACTCATATCTAGAATTCTGAATAGCCTATGTTTGTTTTTTTTCTACTGAAATCAACTGTAACATTCTTTTCCCTTCTAGGGTGTATATTCTAGATCAATGTTGAATGACTAAATATACTCAAACCATATCTGTTTCTGGAATTTAATGTTATATTATGAAAATATATACTTTAAGATCATATGATCGTTATACACAATGATATTTTCACCCAATACTTTATACCTCTATCAAATCAATTCTTAGGCCACAACATTTAACTTGAGGTAACGTGTATGGTAATTCTTTTCATGTGTCCCCCATGACCCATAATCTACAAATTGATCTACCCACATCATCACTTTTTCGTTACTTTTCCTATATTCTACAAAAAATATTGTATAACCCACCACTGGATTGTGTAAGACCATATATAGAGTTTCATTCAAGCACATTTTAAAATTATATAAATAATCCAAACACGATCCACAAAATTCAATATTAACTCCTTTCTTTGTCAAGCCTGAATGTGGTGTTTCCAAGGAGGATATTTCCTAGATGAACCTTTGAAAATTTCGCTATAAACCAATAAAGATATTAATATCAATGAAATTATTATGATGATTCCCAATAAAACACTATATGGACCTTCTCTAGGTCCACCTATACACCTTCAACCATGTTGATGTGACCCATGAAATGCACCTCATCAATATAGAATTGACACTTTGATATCAGGGAATATTTTCGATGCTCTCTCAGTGTACTAAAGAAAATGCCAATATCTTGGTCATGATAGATATGATTATTTGTTCAATCCATTATTTCAACTACAAACTAAACCACAAATTTATCCTTGTATGGTTGTAAAATTCAGTTCATTAAGGCCATAAACACTATCAGATCATTCTTCTATCCGAATAGAATTACAATGAACACATAATAGTCAGAGATAATTCTGAAAGATGCCGATGATATTTTAAAAGTTAATAATATCAACTTATTATACTCTGAACACAATTCAATATTCGATAAAACAAATCTCCACTGAATTGATCGAAAAAATCATCAATAGGTAGAAGAGTATATTGGTGCATCACTATCATTCAATTAAAATTCCATTTATCAACACATATTCTAAGTTCCCATCAAACGCCTTTGAAAACAAACTAGAGAACACAAATGAAACATACTAAGAGGGATAAAGACCTTATCTATGAACACTTATAATTTATTATTATTCTCTTTTGGTTCCATTCTATATGGTGGAATAGTAACAGTCTTAGCCCCTGACATGGGAATAATTATAAATTACTCATCTCAATTAGGAGGAAACCATGAGAAGTCCTCAACACACACGTTATGTAAATGATCTACTTAAGGGGGAAATAAATCCTACATCACACACTGATCATCAAGCATCAAACATGCAACCAGGTTAGTGATATCCAACTATTATTGATGAACATTGTCCACATCGACCACCATGATATCCCAATCTCCATAATTAACATAAATTTTACCATCTAGAGACATAAAGATAACTATCTAGTGGTAAAATTATATGTGTGCTATGTATGCTACTAATAAGTCCATACAAAAAATTATTTCAATGTCCAACATGTCTAGGATAGAAAGATTCCAACTGTAATGATACTCAACAAACATGAAAGAATGTCCCTTGCATAAAGTAGATTTTACATGGACATCACTAAATTATGTTTTTATCATCGTATTATCACTCAAAAAATTTAATACCAAACTTAAACCATTAACATGTTGTGTAGATATAAAATTATGAGAGGAAACAGAATCAAATAAGTTAGTAGAAAGTATAGAATCTATAAGAATAGTACCTCTAACTGTGGATGTTCCAACATCACTATCCACAACTATAGGATAAAAAATATGAAGTTATCCTTACCCACTTATCTATAGTGTAGGTCAAGTCCCATAATCTACACTACTCTCATGATATGGTAACTCTAACATAGAACCACCATGTAAACTTCTTTGACCTCATGGTCAGTAGAACAATAGATGCCAGATTGATCAAATGTAAAATATCATCATGAAAAACATTGATTCTACTAATCTCCCCCATCACTACCCACATATTAAAGGATCCTGTAGAACCATTATAGATTTCACACCTCTAAAGGATCATCATTCAACTAGTGGGCATGATCTTTATCTACTTCTGTGACCCATCCCACCACACTAGTGATATATTACTTGAGTAAAGTCCAATTTAACTAACATCTCCCAAGGATTTTTTTTCTATAACCTTGGATTATTTTATAATAATGATGTTTCCAACTCTGAGAAATCATCGCTCTTAATCATTTACCATAAACTGCTTACATCTCACATAAATCCTCCTTTATGATCCCCTCAAATATGAGAACATAATTCACCGCCACTAAAAAAATCATCCAAAATATATTAACATGAGGAATAATCTCATATATACGACCATCTTGACACCATTTTCCACCATTTCTTATTATAATTACTACAATGGAAAAACAACTATAAATTATAAAGTTCCCTCCATAGTCTGTCACAAACAATCTTTCTTAGGTTAGTTTCATTAACTCAGTTTCCCTCTCCTACCTGAGCATCTCAGGGTAAAAGATCTCCAATAATTTATCTAAGGTTTAACGTCACTTCATATTATTATGATATAAAACCCATGTCTATGTTTTCTACCAGCATTTGTCTTGAACATGTTACATATAATAACCCATTTTGACTCTTTTCTCAATAAGAGTATCTATGTGGTCATGAATCATCTCGATAGATTGGGTCCAGAACTCATATTCCTCTTGTCCACCATCTTCAGTAAATTTATGATGGTGTTACAAATAAAAATAATATATTCGATATGACATAAATTTCACATACCACCAAGTTTATCCTTAAAAAAATTCATAAACTAGGAAATGTTCTTCTGGAATATCTCTCGGTCTTCAACACCCGAGACTATTGGCACCTCAGGTTCCACTACTAGAGAATCACTGCCATCCCCAACCTCATGTTGTCCAATCAATAATCATAATCATGGATCCATATATATAAAATTACAAAACACACTTATTATGAAACATAATCGATTATTATAACACTTACCATGGTTAACTCACCAAAATGCATAACATTTCAACATTCTTACCCTTCCGCATAGTAAAAAAATTAAGAATTGTCACTACCCTCAGATATCCCTTATATAGTTCATGGTTAACATAGGGTAAACACAATGAAATTTAAAATTCATCTATAGAAACCCATTAACCAATATTTTACCATATTCAAGATCATTTACAATTATCAATTTCATATTAGGCACCTCATCATTCAAATTACACAATCAATAAATGAAATATCAATTTTTTTAAGCCTACCAAAAACATTATTATTTGTGCATTCATAAAATTGATGCATGCCACAATAAATATATATTACATGATTTATGAATAGATACTCAACTCTTATAACTTATAAGGATATTGAGTCAAATATTATAAAATTATTGAAACAATAATCCCACTAGACAACAAGTGGATCACATGAGGTGAAATAAAATACAACTAAAACAACACACATCAATAACAATAATCCAACTCTAGGTACATGGTTTTTTCCTCAGACATGGGTTAGATACTTCTATTCACAAGCTCATGACCATGTACGAAATATCACTAGTCTCTTATCTACCTTTTCCGAAAATTATGTCCATATAAATTAAAATAAAACTCATATGAAACCATTTTTTAATGTCCAGACCTGAGTGCCACACACTGGTGCCTAGAGCTAGCTAGTCCCATGACCTCCACTGTGCCTCCCCATATTCTAGAGTCTATCGACTAGTACTGAAGGTCAAATATACATGATAGGGAGACTATACACTCTTTATTAAGGTAGCGTAATAATGGAAACAAATAAAAATAACGGACTAAAAATTACCATTACTCGAATAATACTTGTATCACATGATGACTAAAAAACAATTCAATATCAAGAAAAATATAGCAGAAATGTCATGCCATATATTTTTCATGTGTCGACACGAAAAAACCAAAAATAAATAAATACCCTTAAAACTCCCAAGAATGTCTTGAAATTATGTTTTCTTTCCTCATCCATCTTCCATCCCATCTCAGACATCCAACATTGGACTATTGAAATTATAATGTCCTGAAAACATATAGTTTATTCGGGTACCAATATGGTATCCCAAGTAGGGACTATGTAAAACTTATTAGGAAAACCATAACAATATATAAAACAATATCATTTCAATAATAGTGTATTAAATTTTGTAAATAATAATGTAAAAAAATTCATATTAAATTATTCCTTATTTATCAACATCATTTTCTCAGGTTCATGATGACACCCAAACCATCAGTACTTGCTTCAACTTATGAGTTATCCTAAAATAATCATATTGATAATAACAATTATTATAACTCATGTATTTTCATTTATTATTCATATAAATTCAAATACTAACAATTTGTAACCATAGTCCAATTCCAATCTCATAGGAATAGAACATCATGGGTTAGACCCCATGGGTATTGGGAAAATTAATCTCTATCCTTCACGCATCGGTATTTGGATAATCAATCCCTATCCAATAAAATAATATTCATATGCATGAATTTGGGTCTAGAATGTCTTGTCTATCACCATGTGGGTATTTGGAGAATAAGACCTTGAACCAATCCCCCTTTCTCAATCAATCATAATATATATCAAATTAAACATATTTAATATTCCATATCCATCATATTAAACATTTTCATGTATCTCATTTTTTCAGGATTAGTCATCATCAATTCTTATGATCACAGTCATGGTTCATTACATAAACCAAATGGAATAATACAAATAATTCACTATTAATCCATTTATCAACAACATTTCATAATAACCATTAACCAATCAATTAAATATCATATTATTCACCATTTACAATTTTATAATTACTAAATACAATTTTTCCATGTTTAATTAATTTTATATTCACATAGAAATTATATTCATAAATTCCATGTTTCAAGTAATTAATCAATAAGTTAATTAAATTAAATTAATGATTAAATTTTCAAATGTAACAATTGACATTCTAAAACACATAAACATAATTTATAATCAAGACTATGCGAATGGGAATTTATAAATCCAACATCAAAAACATATATGATCATTATCCATTGAGGAAATATCTAGATTGATGTGAAATTTTCAATTTCACTGCAAATAAATAGATTTAGAAACAGAAAATAGATACAATATCAAACTGAAATAGACCTATCATAGTCTTGAACTAATATATTTCCAATAAAATAAAAAACATTCCTTTTGTATAAGAATGTATATGAGATATATAGGAAACCATAAGGGATGATATTTCTTACCGAGAGAGGTACAAATCTATCAATCAGATATTTCATTAGATATTATTAGAGTTTGGATGCCTTTGAAAGATGTACGCGGACATCCAAATATGATATATAATGTTTTAGGATTGAGATGGTTTGTTTTGGGATATATTTTTGGGGTTCAATAAAATTTTAACAATTTTTTGGTGGTTTAATTTTCCACTTGCATAGTTTCCTAGGAAGTAGTGCGAGTTTCTCCAATTCGTGAACATACTCTTTAAGAGGATCATGGTTTCCACAATTAAGGCACCAAATTTGAAATCCCATTATCCAAACATGAAATCCACATATACCTGGGGATTCATGATTTTCTTGGGGTAGGTTCATGGTTTTGGAAAATCGGGCACTAATCGTACACTTCCACTTATCTATACCAAATTCACAATTTTCACTTGAAAAAGTAAACAAAAACTCTCCAATGATATATCAAAATATTGGTAAAAGGTCACATAAAATGAAAATGAGAAATATACTATAAATATTATGATCATACATGTTTCATTAATACTACACAACGTGTTTTTAACAAAATCTTAAAATTCATTTCTTGAGGTGAAATCTTTTATTTACGAGGATGTTTCACATAAATGAAAGAATATATAGACCATGATCCAAAAAAATACATTATAATAATCTAAATAACATATTTATATACCTATTAAAACTATATTTTATGGTTATCATCACCCAATGTTGTTTAAAATGTTTTACTACACTCTTCTACTTATATTCTTACATCTTCCCTCCATTCATATTCATTGTTAGACATGGATTTTCATAATGTACAATATAATTAATTTTTAAACACTTCAATTCATGTTAAAATAAATGTTTTTAAAAATAATAGGATAAATTTATTTGAAATGATGATTCATATTCCTAAAAATACCTCATCAAAAGAACTTCACATATAAAATAGGACATTTCCTTTGTTATTTTTACCACACTTATCACAAAATTAATAAAGGATTTAATAATCGTAGGATTTATTTGATAGATTAATTCCATTTTTCATCCTCATATATATATTTTAATTATTTTTTTCATTAGAAATATTATCCTCAAAAAACTCCATTTCCAAATTCATAGAATAGTGAATGATTTTTTCATAAATTTTAATATTCATGATAAGACGGTTATATTTTATACCATTCTTTTAATACTGAGTAATGAAGATTAATTTTTTGATCAAGATCCCATATAAAATTTGGTGTGAACCTTTACATTAGTGTGATGTTTTCATTATACATGGACATTAAATATACCTTATTCTTCGTCAATTCCAAAAATTTATATTCTATCCTAAATCAAAAAAATTTAGAAGAACATTTCTTAAGGAAATTATTCATAAATGTTTTCCATTATAGGGTGTCAATATATTCTCTTTCTAGCGTATTCATAACCATTTCCCACCATTGATTTTCTTCCCTATAAATGGTTAAATATAAAAATTTCCTTTCTAGTTTTCTAAAATACCCATGACGTAACATATATTTTCTTAAAATTTAATCCATCCCTTAGCTATAAATGTGTTAGAAGTTATAGTGAATGATGGATGGTCTAATCTCATTAAATGTACCAATATCAACATATTCTAATAAGGTATAACATATTTCCTTATAGAATGTATGCTAACGCAATTTACATGATTTTTAAATTGGTTCATCATATCCACAAACTACCCATATCTAATCTTAACAATTATAGTTTATAGATTTAGAAGGATATTTTCATCTTGGTTTCCTCCTAGTTCTGCATACCAAGTTCTTCTATGGAAAAACATTCTGGAAATTCATTTTTTAGATTAAAAAACATAGAAATATTCAATATATATCATTATTACAAAAAATTAGAATATCTTATTATTATTCACATTCATTAGTCTAACCTCTATAATTATCTAAAAATTTCCTATGATTTCAACTATAAAGACCTGACCTCATAATTATTTTAAAATTTATTCATTAGAAATTAATTCATTTTAATATATTCCAAAATATTTATCAGGCTTATAATTTTAGAAAATTATGTCATCCCTATTAAAAAATAAATATTACATCACCAAGTGGTCAAATATACTTAGTATCAATTTTCCCCCAATAAAAACATTTCATATATAATTTTTTTCTTTTCATTGCATATCATCAAAACTTTAATAATGATCTCATTTGTTTCCCTACAGATCCATAAAACCCAACAATAAATTGTTATTTTGTATAAGAAAAATATTCATTATGACTAAAATATAAAAAAGAAAAAAACATATTAGTCAATGAGTACCAATAAAAAATTCCATTTTCTAAAATAAACTAAAATCTCAAAATAAACACTCTCATACACAGTAAAGAAAATTTCCTCCCCAAACCATTTCATAAAATAATTTATAAGAAGTATTAATGTAAATGTATGAAGCATTATGGTTTCTTTTCAATCATATAAAAATCATGAAATATTTTTCACCCAATAATAAATTCCAATTTTAATAAATATCATATACGTTCCATTAAACAATAGTACATTACAATTCCATGTGATGTACAACAATTTCTTTAAAAAACCAAATAATTCATAGATAAATCATGTAGTTAATTTGAGACAATATCATATTATCACTCTTATAATCACATTAATAGATGTATTTATCCCACGAAATAGTAATGATATTTTCACTCTAGAAAGGTCAGAAGTTTACCCAAAAATGATGAACCTTACATTCACGATGATTGAGGCCCTGAAGGATCAATGGTTTCTCAGATTGATTTTTCTAGTACATTAGAGTGGATTGTTTCTATAATAGAACATGCACCTATTGTCCCTCCAATTTATATTTATGAAATCGCCAATTTTAATCTGGAATCTTTTAGTAAAATGATACTATTTGAGTTTTATGTGAATATAAGGAATAAACCTCCTTATTTTTCTTTAATCAGTTATAACGATGAGATATATATCCTAGATTTGGTGATTCATCACATTAAATTAAAAATTATTCATCATATTTAAGAGGTATATAATAAAAAATTGATGGTTGGAAGATGATAATGAGTCCTCAAAATTTTATATGAATAGAATGAAATCATCTTTTATTGCTTGTTTGGATGACCTTCCTGAATGGGTGTAGAATATCACTTCCATATAATCTAGTTATAGTGCACCTCCTCCACCAATTATTGATGATATCTTTCTTAAAACTATTTTTAGATAATAAATTTTTGAAGTTTGATGTTGAACTTCTATTGGTGAACCCACCATTCATTTAGAAATTTTTTGAATGATTGAACACAAAATTTATCAAGATAACATGATGAAAAGAAATTATGAAATAGACATGTAAAAAAATAGGGAAACCATAACCAATTAAATTAGTTATTATCTCTCTAGAATCTTTGACTAAGCATGAAATTGTTTCCACTAACATTTTTTTATGACAATATGATAATTCAAACTGTTACTCAAACCTTTATTTTGTAAGTCGCATAGTTGAATGACATGACTCCAGTGCTCTAAATACTTATGGAAGAAAATAGATAAATTTTCATTTCCATGGATAGAGGTAGGCATATCATATTTTAATTCATCACCCATATAAATCCTTTAAATAATTTCCTTTGGACTGTATTTGTAACTCATGAAGTGATACCAATGAATGTCTGTTTGTATCCTCCTAAAACAACTCTATGTATGGATGTTGAATTCTATATTACATTTGGAGTAACTAAATATACCCTTTCTCCTCTTCTATCTTATTTTCTGTCATTTTCATTATATCTTATCGAATTTTTTATACACCATAGATCCCATCATTATTGTATTACATCGATCATATTCTAGTGTACCAAATACATTACCTCTACCCACTTCAACTATAATTGATATTCTTATAGAACCCTTTGTCACCATTTCTTCTTCCATAGAATAGGTCCATGCCATGATCAAATGAAATGAACTGATGGACCAATATTCTGAATCATAATATTATTTTTGGATTATACTTTATATCTTTTAGGTGACTTTTTTCAATTAAAACTTTTTTTTATTGATGTTCCATAATTTATTATGCAATTTATCATTATCTTTTTCCTAATATTAAATTATTTAGTTATTTTTCTGGTGATATTTTTAATAATACCAAATGGTGGATCGCTTTAGTATGGAATTTATTTACTTATGTTATTATAGGTGTTATTTTTTATTTATATTTTTTACCACTTGTACACTATGTCATGTTTTATTTGTGATATATATGTCATGGTTTATTTTTTTGTTACTACCTTTGATTCCAATATTTTTTATCTTAAAAAGGGGATATTGTTGTTATACTTGTTTTAATGAACAGTAAATCATACTTATTATGATATTAATGAGTATAATTTTTTTAGAGAAGGGAATTCCAATGTGTATCCTTTTCGAACCCTCCACACATGGGAACCCCCCTTCCCAAGAAAAGGTCACTCTAGAGAGAGACCCATCCAGGAAGGAGTCATTGCCAGCTGAGATGGAAGAGTGTCCCGGAGGGTGACAAACCATGTCGTGATGGTTCGTCAAGAAATCCATCAGAACAGGTGGGTTGCACCTCATTTTTCCCACCCAATCAGAAACCGAGTGAATCGGCGCGACAAGTCGATCTCGGTGGAGAGGTTCACCCCGAAAGCAGAATCCCATGATTCGAACCTGGACCCTCCCAAAGAACATCGTTGTTGTACCCCTCTCATTCACCACTACGCCACTGCCAAAGTGGCATATTAATGAGTATAATGGTTTCAATAATAATTTCACAATATAAGATAGGTGATGAAATTTATCCAAAGTATGAGTCACTAGTAGGTTTGAGAAACCACTAATGATGTGTCAGTGTTGAGACTGACTCACCTCTAGGCAAGGTATTTGTTCTCATATGTCTTACCATCATACAAAAATAATGAAAATTTAAGATACACATCATAAAATTTTCACTATTATCTCCAGACAGCACCTGTTGTGTCAAGCCACTGAATCAGAGAATTGGTACTTTAGGAGTCACCACCAGCCTGACCTCCTGTTAGAGGAGTAACCACCTGAATAATGGCTCAATGTCAACAGATACACTGTTATCCAAGAGATTTGGCTATGTACAAAATGTCACAAGTCAATATTAACATACCACTCTAAGAAGACATTGTTATTCTAAGAAACTACTATAATGAGACGCCTCTAAATTATGAGTCACTATTCATGACTCAAAATCGTTATTTCATACCTTATCTTTTTGAATTAATTTCTCAAGTGGAAAATTTATTGAATTTAATTCCAAGTGCTATTCTAAATAATGTTTCTTGATGGATCAAGAAAATGCATTAAAGGATGTGTTATATTTGAGTAAAAGTTTTTATATTATTTTCATGCTCACATGTATATAAATTCTATTGTAGACAAAAGAGAACAAGACTCTCTAATGAAATACACGTGAAAATGTGGGGGGTAAATGAGATGAAGTAATGAAAATACATGGTAAGATATTAAAATATAGTGATGAACCAGATTACATGAACATACCTACTACATCTTGATACAATCGATTGAGGAACCCTAAGAACAATACACATCTATTTACTTCCTGCAATCACGAATAGAAGATTCAATGACACTCTATTTTACAATATTTTTCCTAAGAACCTGACTCAATCTACACTAAAAATCAATATCAAGAGTAATGGGATGGAATGCATAACAAACTGATTATCCTTAATCCAATTTTCTTTTTAATTTATCATTTCTCATACTATATTTTACATTACTAGCAATGCGAGTTTTTAAATTTATATTACAACATATTATATCATAATATAATTACACGATAAATAGATATTATCATAACTCTTTTTACACCTGTACTCCTATAGATAACAGTTGAAGAGGCCCTGTGTGGTCTGGAAAATTGTATACTAATGAAAAAACCAATCTAAGTGGTGGATTAAACTATTTATTTATATAAACTACATTGTGGAAGATTGTCAACAAATTGGAAGGGAAATGTCTCAACTTGAGACTAACCCTCTTGTATTCAAAATTTTAATACATGTTTAATTTTGTTTTATTTTTACTCTATTCATTAAAACTGTAGTTTTATTAACTGTAAGAAAAAATAATACTTTGATTTTTAACCACAGTTACTATCTTTATTATATTTTAATTTTGTAAATTGATTTAAAAGGATTAATTGATATTTTATATTATTTTATTCAATACCTAAACAATCTTATATGAAATTTTTTTAATGATTGAAACTTATAAGGATTTTTTTTCTTGGTTAACTGGAATGATTTTAACTTATTTGGGGGAATCTATTTTAGTCCATTTTTAAAGGGAATTTTTATTGGGTACTCAATTCACACAATATTGAGATATTCAATATGACCATCATTTGGAATCAAGTGTTTTAAGCATTGGTATCAATTTTTTCTAAAACATTGGAAATATGATTTTTTAAGCATTAAATATATTAAATTTATTTTATTTCTAAATTTAGTTCTTTAAATGGATTATAGACAAGTAGGTTATACAATCAATAGACCTCCCTTTTTCAATGGTAACAATTATTCTCATTGGAAAACATGTATGGGAAATAATCACTAAAGGTAACATTTAAGAATTTTTGGTTTGATTAAGTTTGTTGAAAAGGTGGATTTATATGGTATGATATGGAGTTCAGGAGATATATTAAACAATATATCTGGACAATGATCCAAGACAAAGGAAGGGTAACTCTAGAGGTTGTGTAAAATATTATATATATCGTGGAACCATTATCTATTATTTTCCCAATTTTTGGGCCTTGAAATCCAAAGAAAGAAAGAATGTAATTTTCGACAAGGAATTTGCATACAAAATTGAACATAGTTTGTAATGTTTTTCACAAGACATGTTTTAACATCAGAACTTGATAATATGGAAGATTAGTGAATTCCATGAATGATTTGTAATTTTCATGAAAAATGAGGTAGTATGAAGGACACTTGGGATCCCAATGCGATATGAAATTTGGTTTTGGATGATCAGAGGGGATCATAAAAAATGTGTAATATCTTTTTCATAGGTACCAGTGATTCCTATAAATAATAGGTGACTCCATCATTTAAGTATCTCAACACATAGTACAAATCATAGATCAAAATCGTGTAATAATTTCATGTAAAGGTAGTTGCACATAAGAATTGGAGGGGCACATAATAATGGAATTAGCATGAAAGAAAGGATGTTTCATATAATATTGGTGTTTTATATAAGAAATAAGTTACACATATGACAATTGTTTTTGGAAAAATAATAAAACATGTGTGTAAGGAGAAGTAAGGGTTGTACAAAATATTTGAAACTTCTTAGTACATATGTGGTAAAGCAGTATTCATCAATTGATGAAAGTTGGAAATGAATAGAGAATATATATACAATAGAGTATGAATTCATTAGAGATAATGAAGGGAACTACATGTCTATAAACTATGAGTAGATATTCTGAAGAAATTATGAGCACACATTTGTTGACAGAGTAGTGAGATTTCAAATTGTGATTAGTTGAAAACTAGGAGGGACCATTAGTCTACTCCAAATATTTTAAAAAACATTGTTCTTTTATAGAATATTGTACATCAACATATTTTAATTTTATTATCCTTAGAAATATCCCAGTTTGGGTGAACCACGTAAAAATAGTTGTGTCTCGTGCATGATTTTGTTTATGGTCATCCTTTTCTTTGGGAGACAGAGATAATACAATTTGTTTTAACAAGGAAACATGATCAATAGGGGAAACTGTTTTAATATCTCATACCATGATTCACCCCCACCCCCTATTAGAGTATTTGAACTATAGGATCTAACAATTTTTATGAGTGGCAAAGGATAATATCAGTGTTTCTATCTAAATTAAGTTTATCAACAAAATGGGATTCCGGTCTTAAATGGGAATAATTTCCATTTATGGTAGAATAGGATACATCACTACTTTTGATCAATAGGAAAGGATTCCTTCATATCAGTTATTCTTTTTATTTCGTCCAACATTTACTACAAGGCCCCTACCTTAAATGTTACTTAATATTGAATTAAATGAATAATTCACATTGAGGATCTTTTCAGGTTTATAGTTTTAGAGAATTAGATCATAAATCATGAATTACATTCCACATTTAAACAAAGTGGTTACATAAAATATAGTATTAATTTTTTCCCATCAACGGAAACATATTTGAAATAAAACATGTATTCTTTCTTGACACTTCCTTGACACTATCATCATATCATGAACCTTTCCCTTGACCTGTGAAAAACATTTCAAAAACATGGGATGAGTGTGAAAAGCTCAGTAAGGGATATAAAAGTATGAAAAGAAAACATTAGCCCATGTATGAAAACATACTTTACTCATAAAACATAAGTATTTTAACATACCTAATCAAATCATGAATAAATCATAGAAATCATAAGACATAAAGGTAACTTGAGGCATTCATAACATTATTACGTAAGGATTAACCCTCTTGGTTACGTTTGGAATACCCATCACAGTATATTCCCTAAATCTCTTTGGAGAAACCTTAACATTTAACCCCTTCGCGTTACCCAATGCATTGGAGAGCTATAACGGGCTCACCCGCCCTTAGTTTATCCCAAAACCACCCGTCTTCATAATAATTCCCATGAACCATAACATAGTCGTATCACATAAAACATGCCTAAAGGAAACATAACATTTCCACTTTTCAATCACAAGATATAAATACAAAACATTGATATAAGAACATTATGAAAACCATTTTCAATACCAAAATAAAATAAAATTAAATCAGGGTTTTTTTCATTTAAATAAAAGTATGGCTTGTAGAGGAAGCCGAAACTAAAATAATGGTCACGACGGCGGAGAAGTCATTGTCGCCGCATACGTATGACAAAAACATTCCATTTTGTCATTTAGTAAAATGATTTGTATAAAAAAGATTCCTTTCGAATAAACATAAAAGTCAAAGGAGTTTATATACACTGTATAAAAGAAGGTTGTGTATAAAACAAAATATTCCTCAATGAAAGGAGATTGAGACGAAGTTCCATACAAAGACGATATCCTTGGATTAAGGATAAATCAATTACATAATTATGTGTGACAAATGAATAAACCAAATATAAGTGGATATTAAGCGTAAAACAATCAGAGGACATTCACACATATTCATATAATGACATATTCAAGGAGTAAAAGTTTATCCCAAAGAATCAAAATTGGGTTAAGATGTTCCCTTGAAAAAATTCGACAGCCTAACGACGTCACTTCAAAATTCAGAAAAAGAGTTGATGAGAGATAAAAAGGGTATCTCAGAACTTGGACATCAAATTTACATCAATAAGGATATATAAGAACATATACCAACATAATAGTATGTGAATTAAAAGACATAACAAAAGAAGTCTTTTAAAAAGAGGAGGGTGAAAGGTTCCCTTACCGACTTGGGTAACTTTCGAAACGTACACCCCATTGAAGAAGGGTCATACAATGAATATGTAAATACCCATTAATGAAATTATATTACACAAATTGTATAATAATGGGAAGTACATACACCACTCAAAGGAAATGGTGGAAAATGTAGCATAAATCTCACGGGACTAAAAGTGAGATGAAAAATCCCTTACGAAAACTCGGCAGCCTAACGACGCCACTTAAAACATCCAAAAATGGATTGAGGAGATCAAATAAGGTATCTCATCATATTAGAATAAAATTTACAGAAAGAGGAATATAAAATAACATCCCCCATCATAACAAATAGAAGCTAAAAAGAAGTGACATAAAGGATAGTACTTAAAAAGAAAGAGAGATGTTAGATCTCTTACGAAAATTTGGCAGCCTAACAGTGCCACTCAAAACTACCAAAATGGATTGATGAGAGAAAATAGGGTATCTCATCATATGAACATAAAAAGTACAGTAGGATTAATATAAAATAAAATCTCAATCAAAATAAAGATGAGCTTAAAAGGAATGACATAAAAGAGTGTACTTAAAAAGAAAAAGAGTAGTAGGATCCCTTACCTCGTGTCCGACATGACACGATCGTTCTTTAATATCCTTAATAATAAAATTTACTCAAATTTTAATTTCATAAGGAACTACTTTAGAGATTATTATTCAGTTAATATCTCATATTATAATTTTATAATAATTGGTTAATAAAGTGAGTTCATATCAGATGTTTTTTTCGATGTTCGGGACATGAGTAAAAATCGACCTTGTTGGAAAAGAATTTTCCATGTAGTTATTGGTACATCATATACAGAATAGTATTGATGTTTTAAATATCATATATATCTAGTATATATTCATTTTATACTATTCCATATCATTTGGAGAAAAAAAATTAAAATAAACGTTCATGGAGACGGTATGCCGTACGTACGCATGAACACTACTTTCATTTTTTGTCATATTAATGGAATTAAAACAAAATGAGAGATATATAGATTATAATTCCATAATGATATCCATAATTTATATGTAATATATTACATATATATCCATTATATATATGTACTTATAATAGTACATATCATTTGGAGATAAGAAATGAAATGTACCGTTCATGGAGATGGTAAGCCGTACGTACGCATGAAAGCTACTTTCATTTATTTTTTTGTATTAAATGGAATTAAATAATAATGATATAAAGGTATATTATAATTCCAGTAGGATATCATATGTAATACCATTAATTCCATCCTTTATATGTCCTACATATGGCATTAACGAATCAAATCACTTTGAGGGGGTGGTAGTCCACACTTCCTAAAATGAAGATATCACGTTTACCCATAATGGAAACCATAAAGGCATGACATAAATGAAAAATACAGAAGCTTAAGGAAAACATAAAAATATTATATATCATATAAAAATATAGTGACATCTTAATGGCCACCTTTGAAGGTGTTAAAAAAATATTGAACAATCATCATTTCGTGAGGCAGTAATTCTCCATCCATAGAAACAATATATTTTTTAAACATTAGACAGAGGTGTGTGAAAGTGTAGCTCGAATCATTCTTATAACAACATACTAGTATATTTAAGATACTGGGGTTGTTAAAAAAAGTAATAAAAAGAGTTTTGGGGTTTGGAGAAGAAAAATAAAACAAAAGAACACAAGGGAAGACATTTCCTTTTAATCGGGTAACTCTCTTTGATTTGAGCTCAAAGGCTTCCTTGGAAAGGATTCTTCCTAAATTGAGGCTTCAATGATGAAGAGAGGGATGTGGAAAGATGAAATGAGCAGGGTTTGGCTGAGCCAAAGTCTTGAGAGGTGTGTGTATGGTGGTCGAGGTGGGGACCTTTTATAAGAGGAGAGGAGGGACACTCTTGGAATGTCATAAAATATTAATTTATTATAAAATGATTTTCGGATTTAAAAGGTCCCAAAAGGAAATATTTCAAGTATAAAGTTATAAGGTTTCGAAATCCAACCATAAAATAGGTTTGTGACAAGTTTAAGACTTATATTTCACCCTATCTTCTAATTTTATTTAAATCGTTCATTTATGAGGTAATCATTGCATCATCACGGTGTCATAAATAATTTTTTTAATATATGAAAATTATAAAACAAATATCATGATGTATGAAATATTTTTAGCTTTCTAATTAATATTTATAGTAAAAAATATGACTTTTATAACCCCATATAAAAATTGTTTTAGTAACACAACACATGTTTGTGACATTTTATGTTTAACTTTAAATAAAAAGGTATTAATGTAATTTTCTAACCAATGTGGCTCCATGGGGTCCCCAAGTTGACCCATGGATTTTATTGGTCTTCCATGACTCATCCAATGAGGGTAGGACATGTGTCTAGGTCATTTCATGTTATTAAAACATTATTTTTACATTAAACTACACTAATTATCTCTAATCGCGATTAAAACTTAAAAGTTACTATTCACCAAAAAAATTATTTTATTCCCATTAACCCACATTTTACTTCTTAATGACAACAATGTTTGTCGGATTTTTTAAATTCAAAACACAGAGGTGGTAAAATTTCATTTAAACGAAAAATTGGTTTTTTAAGTACCACTTAGTGGTTTCACTATTCATCAAAAATTGAAGTTTTCCAGAAAAATACCAAAATATTACCTTCAGCTATATTTGATATTCCAAATTCAAAAATGATTTCTATTTTAAAAAATTCAAAACATATAAGTTAAATTAATTAATTTAATAATTAATTACTACTGTCAGAGCAAATAGCGTGTTTATATGAAACAATAAGAATCAAAAGATTAACAGTAGTTTAAGTCCAATTTCATGATGAAATTATTTCCAATGACCAATAATGGATTAAATGGTAAAAATATATTCTAATTTCACATTAAAACCAATTCAAAAGATAATCTAATAATATAAATAAATTAGATTAAAAAGAGGTTTTGAATTAAAATACAACATTTTTCACTATTCATTAAAAAATGAACTTTATCAGAAAAATACCAAAACATTACACAAAGTAAATTTTGATGTCTCGATTCTAAAGAAGAATTTTATTTTGTCAAATATAACACATAAAATTTTCAAAATGTGGATTTAAAAGAGGTTCGTCATCAAAAGGCGGTTAATTGACCTTTTAAAGAATATTAGAATGTTTACGCTTAAAATTGGATTCATTCGCATTTTTAGTCTGCTGACATTTATTATAAAAAGTAAAAATATTTTACAAACCTATATAATCATTTTGTAGTTGGTTCTGTTCATTCCCGCCATTACAACAACTAGGCGTTAACTAAAATTTAAAATAATATTATTTTATTATTAGAGTGCAACGTAAGATTCCCAAGAAACTCGTTGTTGCGTATTGGGTACGCCATCGATCATATCATCCCCTTTAAAGTTATATTAATATTTTATTCACAAATACGGATAAATGGGAAAATGCCATATTCTTTATTTACCTGGGGTGTTACATCTTTCCCACCTTTTTGGAATTTTGTCCTCGCAATTTTAAAATTGGGCTTTAAAATATCATTCAAAATCCCACATCGGAACAAGAGTCAGTAAAACAATCACATTAAAATAAAGAAAGAGAAGTACAAAGGTCACCTGGGTTAACCCATACTAGGATTCCATGTTGGAAAACATGGATATGGAGGAAAAAACAAAGGGTCATATTCTGAGGGAGAGTGATAGTAAACATGTATAGGAGATAGTTATCCATAAGAAAATGACAAACACGTGATGAGTTAAACGGTATTCGATTCCCCACTAGGAAAAGTTAACAGATGACATTTTTGTTTTAAGTTACTCTTCATTGAGGAATTTATTTTTGAGCTGAACTAAATCATAATGAAACGTACATACTTGTCACGTAGAATTTCAAATTTTACTAGATTCCTTAATCAAACTCATATTTTCTCCAAAAGGCGAGTATTAGGAAAACTTGTTCGCATTAAGAGTACTATAATCATCTTCATGAGAATCACCTAATCCAAAAAAAAGAACTATATATTTCCCATTTCTTTAGAAAAAATCCAAAACCAAAATTGTTAGTATGAGATCAAATAATCCACAAAAGTATAATCTATTATAAAAAGAAAATCTATTCTTAATCTCCAAAATTTGTCCAAAAAAACCCAAAGTTCAATGAAGACCATTCGATAAACAATTGCCCATAAAATTATTCAATGTAAACCAAACTAAGATTGAAACACAAATATTTGAAGGATTTAATCACATAGTCTTCCATGGTACAAATTAACTTTTATATCCAAATAACATCTGTTGCCCTTAAATTCTCATATTGAAAAGTAATTAACTTAATCACATATCCTCGATGATAGGTTAATCATTTCCATAGATAACCCAAAATAAACATACTCTTGATTCCTAAAATCATCTAACTAAAAAGAATTAGTCAAACTAACCAGGGACTTCACGTAGTCTAGTGGTAGGCGATAAGTACCAGTCACACTTTGGTTGTGGGATCGATTCCCGCAGCTTTGTCCGACATGACAGGTTGTCACATAGTCTGGGTGTTGTCCTTTTTCCAAAACTATATAATTATTAAAACGTTCCCCAAAATGAGATAAAATCTTCAAAAATAATCATAACATATTTTGACATCATGTTTATCTCATGCCTTTCATTTTCCATCATAATATATAATAACACATAATTACCTCAAAAGTAAGGATCATATAAACCCTAATGGTTACCATTATAATTATTACCTGAACTTCCACATCGATTGGTCATCTTGTACATGATGCATTACAGAACATACCAAGGTACAAGTGGTTGATCAAGACTCCTTGATAGTTGGTTTAGAACAACCATGAGTTTCCTCATTGAATCCCCCATTTCATCTAGTCTCTTAATCAGAGAACCACCACAGTTTCCCTCAAACCTTTTGTCACTTTGGTGCCTGCTAGATCCATCCATTCACTAAAAATAGAAATTTCACTGTGATTATATCATCAATACCATCATTTACTAAAGAGGAATATAAACACTAAGATATACTTACTCATTCACTATATCTAATACTATGAATCTTTCTGAAATCCAAACCATTATGGTAATGTCACTTATGCCTGGAGAATACCATAACCTCTAAAGTTATCTAAACCGACCATTGATACCAACTATAAGGCCTCGTCCTTATATATTACTTAATATTTAATTAAATGAATAATTCACGTTGAGGATCTTTTCAGTTTTAGAGTTTTAGAGAATTTGATCATAATTCATGAATTACATTCCACATTTAAACAAAGTGGATACATAAAAGATAGTATTAATTTTTTCCCATCAACAGAAACATATTTAAAATAAAACATGTATTCTTTCTTGAAACTTCCTTGACACTATCATCATATCATGCACCTTCCCCTTGACCTGTGAAAAACATTTCAAAAACTTGGTATGATCAAATTTTTTTAGTAATTGATATAAAAGTATGAATAGAAAACATTAGTCCATGTATGAAAACATACATTACTCATAAAACATAATCATTTTAACATACCTCATCAAATCATGAATAAATCATAGAAATCATAATACATAATGGTAACCTGAGGCATTCATAACATTCTTATGTAGAGAGTAACCCTCTTGGTTACGTTTGGAATACCCATCATAGTATATTCCCTAAATCTCTTCGGAGAAACCCTAACGTTTAACACCTTCGCTTTACCCAATGCATTTGAGTGTTATAACGGGCTCACCTGCCCTTATTTTATCCTGGAACCACCTGTCTTCATAATAATTCCAAAGATCCATAACATAATGGTATCACATAAAACATGCCTAAAGGAAACATAACATTTCCACTTTTCAATCAGAAGATATCAATACAACACATTGATATAAAAACATTATGAAAACCATTTTCAATACCAAAATAAAAGAAAAGTAAAAGATTTTATTTTTCATTTTAAAAAAAGTATGGCTTGTAGAGGAAGCCAAAACTCAAATAATGGTCACGGCGGTGGAGAAGTCGTTGTCGCCGCATACGTACGAGAAAAAAAATCCCTTTTGTTGTTTGGTAAAACACTTTGAATAAAAATGATTCCTTTCAGATAAAAGTAAAAGTCAAAGGGTTTTATACACCATATAAAATAAGGTTTTTTATAAAACAAAATATGTTTCAATGAAAGGAGATTGAGACGAATTCCCATTCAAATACGGTATCCTTGGATTTAGGATAAATCTACTACATAATTATATGTGACAAACAAATAAACCAAATATAAGTGGATATTAAGTTTAAATCAATAAGAGGACATTCAAGCATATTCATAGAACGACATATTCAAGGAGTACTGGTATATCCCAACGAATCAAAATTGGGTTAAGTTGTTCCCTTGCAAAAATTCGACAGCCTAACGGCGTCACTTCAAAATTCAGAAAAAGAGTTGATGAGAGATAAAAAGGGTATCTCATCACTTGGACATAAAATTTACATCAATAATGATATAGAAGAACATATCCCAACATAATAGTATGTGAATTAAAGGACATAACAAAATAACTCTTTTAAAAAGAGGAGCGTGAAAGGTTCCCTTACCGACTTGGGTAACTTTCAAAACGTACACCCCATTGAAGAAGGTTCATACAATGAATATGTAAATACCCATAAATGAAATTATATTACACAAAGAGTATAATAATGGGATGTACATACACCACCAAATGAAATGGTGGCAAATGTATCATAAATCTCATGGGACTAAAAGTGAGATGAAAAATGCCTTACGAAAACTCGACAGCCTAACAACGCCACTTAAAACTACCAAAAATGGATTGATGAGGTGAAATAGGGTCTCTCATCATATTACAATAAACTTTAAAGCAAGTGGAATATAAAATAACATCCCCCATCATAATAAAGAGAAGCTAAACAGATTTGACTTAAAGGAGAGTACTTAAAAAGAAAGAGAGATGTTAGATCTCTTACGAAAATTCGGCAGCATAACGGCGCCACTCAAAACTTCCAAAATGGATTGATGAGAGAAAATAGGGTCTCTCATCATATGAACATAAAAATTAAATTAGGAGTAATATAAAATATCATCCCAATCATAAGAAATATGAGCTTAAAAGGAATGACATAAAAGAGTGTACTTAAAAAGAAAAAGAGGAGTAGGATCCCTTACCTCGTGTCCGACATGACTCGATCGTTCTTTAATCTCCTGAATAATAAAATTTGGTCAATTTACAATTTCTTAAGGACCTACTTTAATGATTATTATTCAGTTAATATCACATATTATAATGTTATAACAATTGGTTAATAAAGTGAGTTCATATCAGATGTTTTTGTCGATGTTCGGTACATGAGTAAAAATCGAACTTGTTGGAAAAGAATTTTCCATGTAGTTATAGGTACATCATATACAGAATAGTAATGACGTTTTAAATATAATATATATATATATATATTATATATATTCATTTTATACTATTCCATAGAATTTGGAGGTAAAAAATTAATAGCACCGTTCATGGAGACGGTAGGCCGTACGTACGCATGAACGCTACTTTCATTTTTTGTCATATTATTGGAATTAAAACAAAATGATATATATATATATTATAATTACATAATGATATCCTTCATTTAGATGTAATATATTACATATATATCCATTATATATATGTACTTATAATATTACATAACATTTGGTGATAAGAAATGAAATATATCGTTCATGGGGACGGTAAGCCGTACATACGCATGAACGCTACTTTCATTTTTTTGTATTAAATACAGTTAAATAATAATTATATAAAGGTATATTATAATTCCAGCAGGATATAATATTTAATACCATTAATTACATCCTTTATACATCCCACAAATGGAATTAATGAATCAAATCACTTTGAGAGGGGCGGTAGTCCGCACTTCCTAAAATGAAGTTATCGCGTTTACCCATAATGGAAACCATAAAGGTATGCCAGAAATTAAAAATACAGAAGCTTAAGTAAAACATAAACATAATACCATTAATTCCATCCTTTATACGTCCCACATATGGAATTAACGAATCAAATCACATTGAGAGGGGCTGTAGTCCGCACTTCCTAAAATGAAGATATCGCGTTTACCCGTAATGGAAACCATAAAGGTATGACATAAATTAAAAATACAGAAGCTTACTGAAAATATAAACATATTATATATCATATATAAATATAGTGACATCATAATGGCCACCTTTGAAGGTGTTAAAACAATATTGAACAATCATCGTTTCGTGAGACAGTAATGCGCCATCCACAGAAACAGTATGTTCTTTAACCATTAGACGGAGGTGTGTGAAAGTGTAGCTAGAATAATTCTTGTAAAAACATCCTAGTATATTTAAGATACTGGTGTTGTTACAAAAACAGTAATGAAAAGAGTTTAGGGGTTTGGAGAAGAAAAATAAAACAAATGAACACAAGGGAAGACATTACATTTAAATCGGGTAACTATCTATGATTTGAGCTCAAAGTCTTCCTTGGAAACAATTCTTCCCAAAGTGATGCATCAATGATGAAGAGAGGGATGTGGAGAGATGAAATGGGTAGGGTTTGGCCGAGCCAAAGGCTTGAGAGGTGTGTGTAAGGTGGTAGAGGTGGGGGCCTTTTATAAGAGGAGAGGAGGGGCACTCTTGGAAAGTTATAAAATATTACATTATTATAAAATGATTTTTGGATTTAAAAGGTCCCAAAAAGATATATTTTGAGGATAAGGTGATATGGTTTCTAAATAAACCCATACAATAGGTTTGTGACAAGTGTAAGAATTATATTTCACCCTATGTTCTCATTTTATTTAAATAGTTCATTTATGAGATAATCATTGCATCATCACGGTGTCATAAATAAATTAATTTATTTAATATCTAAAAATTATAAAAAAAATATCATGATGTATGAAATCTTTTTATTTTTCTAATGAATATTTATAGTCAAAAATATGACTTGTATAACCCCATCTAAAGTTTTGTTTAGTAACACAACACATGTTTGTGACATTTTAATTTTAACTTAAAAAAGCTATTAATGTCAATTTCTAGCCAAAGTGGCTCCATGGGGTCCCAAAGTTGACCCATGGATTTTCTTGGTCGTCGATGACTCATCCAATGAGTGTATGAGATGTGTCTAGGTCATTTCATATTATCAAAACATTATTTTTACCTTAACCTACACTAATTACCTCTAATCGCGATTAAAACATAAAAGATACTATTCACCAAAAAAAATTCTTTTAATCCCATTGAACCAAATTTAACTTCATAATGACAACCATTTATGTCAGATTTTTGAAATTCAAATCACATAGGTGATGAAATTTCATTTAAACGAAAAATCAGTTTTTTAAGTACCACTTAGTGGTTTCACTATTCATCAAAAATTGAAGTTTTCCAGAAAAATATCAAAAATTCACCCTAAGATATATTTGATATTCCGAAATCAAATAATGATATATATTTTACAAAATTCAAAACATATAAGTTAAATTAATTAATTTAATAATTAATTCCCACTGTCAGAGAAAATTGTGTGTTTTTATGAAACAATAAGTATCAAAAGATTGACACTAGTTTAAGTCCAATTTCAAGATGAAATTAATTCCAACAACCACTATTGGATTAAATGGTAACAATATATTCTAATTTCACATTAAAACCAAATAAAATGATAATATAATCATATAAATAAATTATATTAAAAAGTGGTTTTGAATTAAAATACAACATTTTTCACTATTCATTAAAAAATGAACTTTATCAGAAAAATACCAAAAAATTAAACAAAGTAAATTTTGATGTCCCGATTCTAAAGAAGAATTTTATTTTGTCAAATATAACACATAAAATTTTCAAAAGGTGGATTTAAAAGAGGTTCGTCATCAAAAGGCGGTTAATCGGCCTTTTATAGAATATTAGAATGTTTACGCTTAAAATTGGATTCATTTTCATTTTTAATCCTCTAACATTTATTGTAAAAAGTAAAAATATTTGACAAAAATATATAATCATTTTGTAGTTAGTTCTGTTCATTCCCGCCATTACAACGGCTAGGCATTAACTACAATTTAAAATAATATTATTTTATTAATAGGGTGAAACGTAAGATTCCCAAGAAAATCGTTGTTGCGTATTGGGTACGCCATCGAGCATAGATTCCCCTTTAAAGTTATATTAATATTTTGTTCAAAAATATTTATAAATGTGAAAATGTCATATTCTTTATTTACCTGGGGTGTTACATTTACATTGGTTCTTTATCAGAAGAAGAATAAAGGGAATTGGATTTTGACATCAGAGGAATAAATTTTTTAGGGGGAGCCATGTCCAATGAAATATATTTGACTGTGATGTTATATAATACATCATAATATATGTGGGAGAAGCTATTGGGTAAATATTAAGGTGATTCAATTGTTATAGTGTAAAATTTTTAGGTTTTTTGGAACAACTAAGAAGATTTGAGAATGAACTCAAATTAGTTAGTTGGTGCATTCATTGATATGGTAAATTTTTTTAGTAGATGAAAACTGTGGTTTTAGAGAGATTATTGAATATGTAAATATCATCATGAATGTTAACATAATACATTCACCTCATTTCAATCCAAGTGTTTCTCTATTGTAGGAAAAATATACAAAGGGGAACACATTAGATAGCTTGCACAGTACTCTTGTCACAAATGAGATGGAAAATGATGAAATTGAGTCTATGGAAAAAGGGAGTTCCAATGAAGTGGCATTGAAAAGAATGAATAAGATCACCATTGAAGATTAAAAGTAAAAATATGTTCTAGAAGAAGTGATGTCATTCCATTCCACAAATCCACAAAGAGGAAAAAAATAAAATGAAAATTTTCATATCCATAAATTCGATAAGGAAATGAATGTCATCTTGTATCAAGGTTCTCCATGAGTTATAAGAATATGATGGGGAAGAATTTTTTATTCTTATGGGCTATGTGATAGGAATGAAAAAAATTATGAAAACATTATTTAAGAAGAAGAATCACATTTCACAAGAATGTTACAGTTCATATGAACCATAGGTTGAAGGTATAGAGAATTAAGAAGATCATAGAAAAAATGCTATGGTATGGGTTGTAATTAGTGCTCATAAAAAGGAATATCTAACATTTCTGAAGAAGAAGTTGAAGTATGTGTTGATTTGAAGGATGATCTGGTGGAAACTCTAGAGGAGATAGAAGATTGGACATCCCAATCAAAGAAATACAATAATGTAGTTACTGATCCCAAACATTGTATGAAATAGTGGGAAGAATAGAATTCTTAGTAGATGGAAGAAATCGAAAAATATAATTCTTCAATTCCAGAGATATTATAAAAGTTTGTTGTGTATAAACTCAAAATTGAAGTACAGAAATAATAGATTGATATTTTTACTAACAAAAGAATAGATAAAAAAACATATCGAAGAACTAAAAGATAACGATATAAGGTTGTGATGAAATTTTAATGATAAATAACAACACATAACTCTCAATATTAAATTTAAAATTAAGTTCCTTCAAATGAAAGAAATGTTGGAAGGGGATCATAATTTTCCAACAGAATAGAAGCAATAGAGAAATCAAAATGATAATAATGGTATGTGTATTTATCGGAAACTGAATGTTGTTATGGTTAATGTTAGACCACAAGTACTTGCTCCATGATTGAAGATATATTTGGGTAAAAACGATAATCAAATGATATAGATAACCCAACGGTGACCCTGTGGTGCATATGTGACATATATGAAATCACCCAATAGTAGTTGATGTTTCATTGGAAATATGGGGCAGTCACAAAATTTGAGTTCCATATATAAGATAAAACAAAGGGAATAAGAGCAGTAGTTGAATCCAAATAGATCATGGTACTCAATAATATCACATGAGAGGAATTGTTTTTGGTGTGATAGATTAGGGTTCATGTCTAGATATTATTCATAAACTATGCAATGGAATATTTCCAAGAAAATCCAAAGTGGTCACATGTAGAAAATAAAATATTCAATAGGCGAGATGAAAATGAAAAACCAATTTGAAGCTCTGTTGGATGAAGATGGTCCAACAAAATCTAAGTTAGATGAAGACTATAAGTCAATATTGATTGTGTAGTAAAAAACATGGATAAAAAATAAGTGAGTAGAGAATTCAGTGGTTGTGGAAATTTCCCAAAAATCATTGGATCATTCTAGTACATAGATCCTTTATAGTGGTTTCACATCACATTTGATAAGGAATAAGGATATTGTTACCAGCATAACATTTGAAAAAGAAGGAGTTTTAATATTTAGAAATGATAAATTGGGACATAAATATATCATCTATATAAAGCTAGGGATTCATTAATTAGAGATAATAAAGGTACCTTCATGTCGATAAATTATGAGCAGATATTCTGAAGAATCGGTGAGCACATATTATTGGAGATAGACGTGAGTTTTCAAATTTTTGTTGGTTATAAACAAAGAGGGGTAGTGAGTCATCTCTGAACATTTTAAATATTTGTTCACATTTAGTGGATTTGGTACATTGGAATATATCTATTGTATGATCCTTGGAGAAATCCTAGTGGTGGGGATCCAAGTAAAAATAGTTGTGTCTTGTTTGTGGTCTAATTTATGGTCATCCTTCTTTATGGGAAAGAGAGAGTAGAGATTATTTTTAACTGTGAAATTAGATCCAAAGGGGGTTTTCTTTTAATTTTTCATACCCTGATTCACCCCCCCCCCTCTTAGGGTATTTAACATAGTGGTTTTAAAAATTTCAAATGAATATTCCCATTGAGAGTATGAGTTTCAAAATTTTGACTATCAAAAAAGAAAAATATTTTATCTAATCTAGTGATGGGAAGGATTGGGATGATGCCAAATAGCATGATTATAATAATAATTTTAAACTAATAAATTCCATTTATTGTGCTCTTGGAGATGAAGAATTTAATAAATTATATACCTATGAAAAGGCCTATAAACATTGGGAGACCTTATTTATTTCCATGAGTGAACAATTAATGTTAATGATATGAGACATAACATATCTATTTTTATGTATGATAAATTTAAGATGAATCATAGTGATCCTAATTCTAAAATGTACCTCAAGATCAATGACAATTTGAACATAATGACCTCAATTGTAAATATTTAATCCAATAAGGTATAGATCACACAACTACTTATAAATTTAAATAAAATATAGAGATTCACATCTATGTTAATTAGTGATTCATGTGATACTATAAAAATTTATTTCAATGAGAATATTGGTAAAATAATTATTTATAAAAAAAATAAATAATGGTAAAATGAAAAAATGATGAAGATTCAAATGGAAAATCAATTATATTTAAGAATACAACATCTTAACAAAAGGAAAAAGAGAAAGTTCAATATTTTATTTCTTGTAACAGTGAGTCACCCCCATTTAGTGATAAAAAGGTGTACCATCTGGCCATGATATTCAATAAATTTTATGGGAATAATAACATTTTCAGAAAAAATAGTTAAAATAGAAATTGTGATTATAGAGGAACCTAGATGAATGATTGGAATAATGATGAAAACACACACGAAGCTATATGATATGAGTGAAAAAGGAAGGTACATGTGATGTAAGACTATCCAAAACTAATGTATAAAAACATATATATTAGAAAATACATATGGAAGATGAAAGTAATTAAATCACCAAGAAGAGCTTTTGAGGAAAATTCCATTGATTTTAACTCTTCCCGTGAAGAAAAATATGACTGCACCAATATGTGATTTATTATTGAAATCATTGAGGTACCCATGGAGTCATATGTTTATATTTTGGATAATTCAAAAAATAAATAATCAAATTATTATAAGACTAAGGATGATATTTTTCAATACTAAAATTTGATGGAATATACTTTTAAGGAACTTATGGATAAGTACAATGTTCTTAAAGGAAACCATTCTTTATCTAAAAAATTTAAAAATGATCCATCTATTGAAAAGGATATTAATTATCAAATCTTCAATGATAATAATAAAAATAAAAATTATAATTTGACACAAAATAAATACTTGGAAAAATGCATTTGTGTTAGGGAAAATTTCAACAATATTTTAGAAAATAATTTTTCACCGAAATATATTACATGTATAGGATTTCTATAGGGAAAAAATTAGAGCAGAAAATAGTACTTTTGTACCTAAGTTAAACCCAATGATTTAAATTACTATATAATTTTCTATAGGACCTAAAATATAATGTTTTTAAAAAATTACACACCCTTATTATAGGAATCCATTAATGAAATTGTATGTTTTAATGGTTATAATTACTATCATCTCTTGACATAAGGTAATTTGTGTACCGAATCCATTTATTGTAAAAATTTTGTTTCATAAGAAAGTAGTCTATAGTCCTCATGTAGAAGTATATAGTTTTGGATAGAAAATGATCTAGACATATTATGGGATATTATTCTTTCTTCATGATTCTTATTGAGGTTGATGGTTGTTATGTCACCTTTAGTGAAAATGAACAAGCAAAAATCATAGGCCTTAGATAAATTTGTAACATTATTTATCTTTTAATTTATAATTTATTATATGTTAATTTTTTGAATTATAATGTGCTTAGTATTTCTCATATATGTGATAATGGTTATTATTTTAAATTTTTGAATGACTCTTTCAATTAATATTATTATAATAATTATTTAACTTTTACTTCTTTATGGAGTGATAATGTTTATGTTTTTTATTTAAAATTTTTAATTTATCAAAATGTTTCCTTCTTGAGTTATATTCACAATGAATCTTTGATTTGGAATATAACACTATAATATGGAAATATTCACTCAATTATGATTAATATTATGAAATTATTATTCACGTATCTTCCAAAACTATATTTCATGAATGATAATGTATGTAATCCCAATCAAAATTGGAATCAACAAAGAGTTTATTTTAAATTAAATAAATTTTTTTCGACTTCTAATCCTCCTGAGTTGGTTTATATGGATTTATTTATAACATATAGAGTTTCATGTCTATATAGATATCACTATTTATATATAATAATTGAATAATTTTCTACGTATTCTTGGGTATTATTTATAGACCAGAAAAGTTATTCCTTCCCTTATTTCACAAAAACTGATAACTACGTAGAATTCTTAAGTGGACATATAATTAATCCCCTAAAAAGATTCCATGGATGGGAGTTTCAAAATCAAGACATTTTATCATTTTTCTCGCCAATTTTTTACACTCATAACTTTTATGCTCTTATGATCTCTTAGTAGAACTTAGTTGTATAAAGAAGGAATAAAACACTTCAATAAACATCTCAGAAAATGATAAATGAAAATATCTTGCCTGTCTATTTCTTTGTTGAGTTTGGGAATACAACCTGCTACATAATTAATAAATTTTAATTAGACAATATAGAATAATTCCCCTTATGAAAATTTGTAAAATAGAAATCCTAAAGTTAATAACTATATATTTTTTGTGTACAAAGTATTTATTCTTCACACTAATTTAAATCATTAAATTTTTCCTCCAAAAGTGATGAAGGAAATTTCTATGGTTATTAAATTTCAATTATATCCTACAGAGTTTTTAATATAAGGAAATATACTAAAGTTGAATATATGTAACACCCTAGGATTTTGTGAATTAAATTTCATGAAATAATTTAAATTTTTTGATATTTTACATTTAACGAAACACTAAAAAATTATTATTTCATATTAATGAACTATGCATGTATTTCATTATATAAAACACCAAGTTAATCATGTACAAAAAAATATAAATTTTTTCTTTCTCTATGTGGAACATTGAGGTTTTCATTCATTACATGCAATAATGACTTTTCTTGATGGATTACATTACACACATGATCAATTTTTAATAAAAAATAATATATCATCAAACTCTTGTTATGGGAAATACTAAGATATATCATAGATTTCAAATTAACATTTATGAAAATTATTAACTAATTTATTAAAATATTTGTTTTATACAAATTTAATATGAATTCATATGGTATCAATTAATTATAAACAAATATGAAAACAGACTGAATATAAAAGAAAAATATTATTATTTTGATTGTAACAAATTAGTTTTAACAAAAAATTTAACTAACTATAAATAATTGGTGAAATTAAGGTAATTTAAATGTTATATATTGAATTTTTTTTTAAATTAGTATAATATATTCAATTGACATAAGATAAGAACAAACCCAATTTTATTCATAAAAACCAATTTTTTTATAAATGTTATTTTAGTAACTTTGAATGTAAAATCCATTTTAAATTCAATTTTAATATATTTAATAAATTTTACATGTTAAAATAATAATCATCATTGTAATAGAAACATTAAAATTATGTTAGGATATATTATTGGTATTTTTACGGAAGGTTTAATTTGTTAATGAATAAATAAAAACAATGAATGTTAATTAAAAACTAATTTTTCATCTAACTCATTTTTAAGGATAAATTATATATTAAATTATTATATAATATTACATATATAATAATTTTATAAATTAATTCAATTATGGTCATTGTAACCACTTCACATTGAAATTGGATATAATAACTTAGAGAACTATTGATTATGTATACTTTAAAAACTTGCAGTGTCATCGCGTCATCTGAATTTATTTTTAATTAATTTATACTGATAATATGATTAGAAATGGAAATAATGGTTTCAATATTTGGAATCATCATAACGTATAATATATTATAAGGACAAATTATTTTTTTCCAAAACAATTAGTTGAAGTAATTAAAATTAATTACAAAATAAAGGACTAAACCATAAATATATCAATTGAAATGACATATACACTTGTCCAAGATCCATTGGATGGAAATATTTATACCCTATCCACCATTGTTTATAAATTGTCCCATTATTTGATTTAATTTTATGATTAATAACATTGGTGGAATTATCTCTTATAATATTTACAAGAGTGCCACTCCTCCTCCACTATAAAAAGGCCTTATCTCCTCCCACATCCACACACAACTCAAAAAACATGAAAATCACAAAATATAATAAAATTAGTTTCTAACATCCCTACCTTCATCCTAGGAGCCTGTCCATGGGAATTCAGTTTTCCAATGAACCACTTTGGTAGAAACCAAAAGGTGTTACCCATTTAATAAGTAACAATTCTCTCAAATTCTTTTATTTTCATTTTCTCCTCTAGCCCCTCCAATATAATTATTACATTATTTTTTTAAAAAACCAGTATACTAAATATTCTCTTATTTTATTATTCTCAGGGTTTGATAAAAAATTATACACACCTCCATCTAATAGGTAACGAACATACTATTTCTGTGAATGGAGAACTACTGCCTCACTAAACAATAACTGCTGGGTTTTCCTTTAATACCTCTCATGATCGAATTAATGATTGAAAATATGTTTCTATATTTTATATATTATATTTATTATTTATTTATGCTAATTTATTCATTTTAAAACATGTATCCTTTATTTTCATCCATTAGGTGTAAATATGATTATTTCATTTGAGGAGGTGTGGACTACCACCACCTAAAAGCGATGAGATTCATACAAAAACTAAATGGACTGTATTAAGAATGGGTGTAGTGTAATTATATGATATAAATAAATTTATAGTGCTCATTTTTTGATATAATATACATATATACACACATATTACTTTCATTCTTTCTTCAATACAATATTACAAATGGAAACAATGATTACATGTTTGTACAACTAAACGTCTCCATGAACAATGTATTCCATTCCATAATTATATAATATATTTATTTTTATAATAAAAATATAATCGTTATTGATGATATTTGTATTATTTTTTACATTATATAATAAATATATAAGTATATGGATCAAATTTATAATAAATTAAGATAATGTGAAGAACAAAGTGAATATCACCAAAGGGAAACCTTAACATTGGATAGTTAACAGGCGGATAATATAAGGTGATAAAAAAATCATATATGGTTTTATATTCAAAAATATTTTTATTTAAAATATGTTTAATATAAATAATCTTATTATATAATAATCTTGAATGAGTATGAAGTGATTCAACACACAAGTTATGATAATATCATATCATTTTTTATTTCCACGACATACATGCTATGTTCACCACTATTTCCTTCAGTGATATGTAGGTTCATCCCATGATTGTATTTTATGTATAATATAATTAAATTTATGGGTATTAACTTATAAATTTTATTATTATTCATTCAAGGGGTATTTTATAAAAGATACCAGATCGGTAAAATATTTTTGTCACAATTTTCCTGATTTAAGACTCGTCTTTTCTTATGCACCTTAATTCACTTTCAAGGTTTATATAATTAAATTTTACATTTTATATCATTAATTTAAATAATTTATGTATATCTTATGATTCATGTAATTTCATTTCCATACAATGAGTTTCGGCTCAAAAGTTACCTTGTTATAAGAGTTTATTGAGAAAATATCATCACTTTTCAAGATTGATTATGTTTATGATTCTATTGATGATAATTTATGATCATTACATCAAAAAAAATCATAAATTTTCTTATCCTTTGGTATTAATGATTTATTCATGTATTGGTATTATCTTTCTACTTTTTGATACATTAGACTCTAAGTATTTTTTTAAGAAAGCCCGATATTAACCTCTCTTCGGTCGAATGTCTATGTTTTCTAAAAAGGGTTCAAAAATACTCTACAAATATCCCATGGTGATTGAAATAAATTATTATTCTTCGTTACATATTCTTTCAATGGAATCATGTTTTTTCTTTTTGAATGAGCCATTTTTTTACCCTTTTTCCCATGAAAAGGGAATATTTTATTTATATCTTACGATGTGTATGGATTTATACATAATCAATCCTTTAAGGATTTATTTTCATGTTTAGAGGTTAGTTTTTTAAATAATTAATTTAATATAGATTTAGAATGAAATGGTTTTTAAAAAAATTTCTTACTATTTTATGTTTTTAAGGAAAATTGTTTTCAATACCTTTCAAATCCTTATATATATTTTAAAAAATGTTTTTATTGAATAATTTAAATGATTTAACATTTTTTTTAAAAAAAAATATTTTAAAATGTTTATATCATTTAAATATCATTTTTAAATAAGAATGGATATTTACCACAAAAAATATCTTCAAAATCATTTTTTGGCTTATTTTCTATTTAATATATTATACATTGATGTTACTCATTCTCCCCTAGAAAATGATCAATGGTTTCCCATCATATTCTATCTTGAATGATTTTTTGAATGGAATTATGCTTATGAAACCCATTTTTATTCCACATGTTATATTCTTTTGAACCATTATTCTTTTCACGGGATATGATTCGATAAAATTATTGTGTATCCTATATGCCTTACATAATTTCTAATGTGATAAAATGTTAATGGTACCTATTTCATTTCATGGGTTATGTTTTGATGATTATAGAACCAATATATTTTTATCATTCATGATATGGTGAATGTAATATTATCTTGTGGAACATGTATAAAGTATTTTATTATGAGATGTGTGAGACCTATATCTCCCTACAAATCATTGGATAACGATGGATGATTGATGAGTATGAATTTTATACATGAGTCATTTTACATGTTCACAATGTTATGAATGGATCTGGCTGCATGTCTATATGTTTATGCATGAACAAGATTACATGTTAGTAATGTTATTATCGATCCTTATTACATGATCAAAATGATATTCACTCACCTGGTTTCATGTCCATATGTTTATGTGTAAACATCATTCCATGTTCACAATGTTATGCATGGACTTTGTTTCAGGTCTAAATATTTATTCATAAACATGATTACTTGTTTATAACACTATGCATGAACCTGATTACATGTTCATACTTTTATTCAGAGACCTGGTTTTATATCTATAAGGTCATGTGTGAACCATATTAAAAATTAAAAAAATTATTCATGGACATGGTTTAGGGTCCATAAGGTTATGTGTGAAACTTATTACACGTTGACAACTGTATGCATGAACCTGGTTCAATGTCCATAATTTGATTATGTGGCCCGATTTCATGTTCATAACTTAATGAGTAAACATGTTTCTACTCATACATGTTTTCAACATTATAAACCAATGTTCGAGCCATAAATCCCATGTCTTATACCTATATTATGAATTCAAGACTTGTGATCTTATTATCTTATCTTCCTTTTCTTATAAAATGACAATCATTATTATTATGTCTATTATATAGGGTATGATCTTCTAACATTATTCTCAAGTCCCAAACCCCTTTTTCATGTTAGGATTAGGCATTTGCTTTATTTACCCTTACTGAGAAACTGAGCTCACCCATTTCTTATGAATCATTTCCCCATGTTATAATGAAATGTATTTGGTAAAATTAAATAAGGTTTTGATCATTATTGGGATGTTGAATGTCATTCAAGAGGATAGTGTATTTTTTTTCAATATTATAAAGACTTTAAAATTTTATTATAGACCCCCCAGTTTGTGTTATGTAACCTATAATTTTTACGAATATAAAGTATATGGGTGATATTTGCAGAGTTTAGAGATATTTATAATTTATTTTTTTCTTATAGGTGAATGGTTTGTTTATAGTTTGGGAAAACCATTCAAAATATGTAGGAAATCATGCACAATGAGACATGGGAAAGAGAGATGTAACACAACTGGCACACGATTTTCCTACACAATGTTTCCACTATGTAGAAATTATGGTCCATGAAAATTTTCATTATTCATTTTGAGGAATTGTCTTCTGTATAGTTAGAGAATGATTTGGAGACCATGTAAGGAAACTATGAAAGGTCACACTTAAAGAACTATAAGGTGCACAGTTAGTGTATGATTTGTCATACCACCCGACTAAAACATGGTCGGGTCAATGTTAGATCCTTAAATTGTGGATCTAATTTATTTTTACGTATAAGTGCCTCATTTTTTCTCAAAACATCTATACTCTGAATTTTGGTGTCTCAATGGATGGAAAACCTCTCCCATAAAAATTATAATTGATTTTGTGCCTTTACATAGAGCATTGAAGCTCCATTATCATGGTATGTGATCATTCTTGTTATTTCTCTTAGATATACATCACCTTATCTCTTGGTTACTTATATCTATAGCATATGTGGGTATATATAAGGTTATGGATTCCAAATATCTTTATATTTTTTTTATAAAGGAAATGATCTATGGTGGGATCATAGAGAATCAGCCCTATTTTGTGATGATTTTTGTTCCCTTTATCATTTTTTCCAAAACTATTGAAATAGGTGGCTTCAATCTTAACTCTTATATTTAAGAACATAAAGGATTATTTTCAAATTTTTTTTTAATTTATATTTATAATTTATCCCCTATGGAATTATTTTTAAATACCTCTTGATAGATAATTTTTTGGAAATTTGGGAAGTTGGTGTGTTTTTGGAAAGTGGTTTGATAACATGATTTTAAAATGTTAATTTTAAAATATTTTCTGTTATATATTCATGAGAAAAAATATATTTCAATAAAAAATGATGTTTTATTTAAATATACATAAAATTGGTTTTTTATTGAGATTGGAGTGGTCAGTTTTCATGTCTTCAAATGAATTAGGATGGATAATGGCATGAATTACCCCCTTCAAAAAGTTTGGAAAAATATGGGTGCGAAGTCCCCACATAAAACTTGTCCACTAAGTGACAGCATAGTGGAAGGTTGACTCGCAACTCATGAGTATAGAGAGGTCGATGGATTGAATACATGGTTATATTTATATGTGGTTTTCTCAAAGAGAATTGGTTTTGATAAAGTGTAATGTGACATGGTTTGATGAATATTTTACGTTCTTACCATGTAAAACTATTTAAATTGGATTTAGTTTATTTGTTGATATAAACTATTTTAGAATATTTTTTATATAAATAAATAAATATATATATATATGATTCTATCATGTTCTACTGTAGTGGTTTGAGTAGGGAAGTGATTTGGTAAATTGTACTGAGTTTTAGTACTCACCCCTACTTTGGAACATTGGTGCTTCTGTCGTTGTCATCTACTGGTACATGGTAAAAGGTGATGTATCACACCTATTTAGAAATACCTCATGATTCTTGTGATTTTTTGTATAGTTTAAACATGGATCTTGTGGAGTGTAGAGTCATGGGGTGGTCTGGGTGTTTAATTTGTTCGTAATCTACTTTTTTACTTTTATTTTGTCCAATTCTTCGGTGGTACTTAATTCATGAATGAATTTGATAAGTGAATGTTGAGTTTTGTTTCATTGTTTCCATGCATCATATAGTGGTTTTTTGGTAATGGATTTATTTTTATTGATTTTATTCTAAAAGGGTAAATCATCCCCCACATGTATCAATACTCATCGTCAGTTATTTCCATCCTTTTACATATTGGGGATGTTGTCTACGGAAAAGTAAAACCCTTCAGACCTCTCAATCCAATGATAATTATTGTGATGTTACAAGTGGAATCAGTTTTGTTTGATCTAAAAATATGTTTGGGGCTACTGTTAATTAGTGATGTCGATCATGGAGTTGAATTTAATTATTTTCTACAGTTTGGGTTGTGATCGTAGAAGGGACTAGAACTGTTAGGACATGAAATATAAAGCAAGGTCATACATAACTTTTATGATGAACATCATGTTACTAGGGATTTGGGTATATAAGTCTTTGGGGGAATCATTTTGGATTTTGTAATCTCACAGTCTTGGGTTTATCCAAGGAAATGATAATGACATGCATTATAGAAATGGCTTCCCACTAGGAGTATATGTATCAATTTGAGTAATAATTTATGTTTGGTGAAAAAGTGATGATTTTTAAAAAAAAAACATATTTTCAAAAGAATGAATTTGTAAAATAGAATAATGAAGCTATTTTTAAATTTTTTTGATTTTAAAAAATCATGTTAAAATGTTTTAAAAAGTGGTTGAATGTTAAAAATTATGATGTTAAAAATTAATTTTTGGATTGTTTATTTGGTATAATTTTTAATTGTTAAGCCTTAAGTTAATAATTAGTGAGACTTATGGAGTTTTTTACATTTTATAAAATTGATCCTTGTAGGTGTCATAGATACCAACCAGAATGAGCTATGGAGAATATAGTTACACTTGAGCCATATGTGAATGGAAAGATGGTTCATAGTTTCCTCTAATAATTTCAATTAATGTGAATAGGGAATTAGAGGGATGATCCAAGGAATTTTGATCTTTTAGACCAGTTATAGATGTAGAATCTACATATCTTCTGGTGTGATTATGAACCAGAAAATATAGAGGTGTGGCCAAATAGGTTGAATTGTATCTCTGATTTCGTCTTCATAGTACTAGAACTAAATGTAAAAATATCGACATATATTCTCAAGGATATTACATACCAGTGGTGGGATCTAGCGGTGTAGGGTAAATAATTTCATGGCCTCAGTTGGGATAATTTTTCAGAATTTTTCATCAAACAATTCTATCCTTTTATGTTCATGATTAATATAGTGATAGGAATTTTTATCCTAAAGTATTAAAATATCTCTATCATCGAGTATGTATAAAAATTCAGGAATTTAGTACTCTATGCACCAAAGGTTTTGGGTAGTGCAACCTTGAAGGAACACATATTTCAATTGAGGCTAAGGATTGAAATTAACACAATGATAGTGGTTATATGTAGTATGGACTATACAAATATGGTGAATAAATCAACAGTGGAGGAAAAATACATCATAAGAGCTATGGGAGGAGGTATTACGTTGATACCCATGGGAAATGGTGGGAACTCTAATGTTGGATACAAGATGAAAAGGGATAACTACATTCATGGTAGAAGTGTGAATCAAAATCAAATGGATAGATTAGTGAACCTTCATCCTCAACCCAAGAGAAACAACGAATTTTTCGAATGTGGTTTCCCTCAATAAGAAAATTGAGAGTGTACGACATAACCTATATCATATCACAACTACAACCAAATGGGGAATCATCAGTGCTATTGTCATAGTGCTCCATGGTCAGGTGCTCAGGACACTTCTCAAGTGTCGCACACATTGTATGACATTACATTATGAAGACAGAAGCACCAATATTGCCAGTAGAACAATGATATCCACGGTGATTCTAGGAATACCATGACTCCTCGAGTAGGTAAATCCCAATTGTGCAATGAAGCGAAAATTATATTGGTGAAGCAATTTTATAGAGAAGATTAGGTGATTATTGATAATCATATGGTACCATCTATGGTGATAGGTATGCTTCTTTTGAATTATACCATTATGAAAGTGATGTTTGATAGTGGTGCATCACATTCCTTTATCACTTCTCATTATGTTTTATTGCTGAGTTTCATCCTTGAGATGATTCACTCTGTGATAAAACAAAAAATCATTTCTTGGGAAAAGATAATTTTTAGGCATACTAGGTATATCTTATTCTATAATTATTTGTGGAGTTGTGATTAAATGGGACTTCATGCTGATGGGGATGAATATATATGATATAATCCTAGTTATGGTATTGTTAACAACATTCAAGGATCACATAGAGTATTATATCAAAACAAATAATTTTGATAATGTCGATGGAATTGAACATCTCTTTTGAGGAGAAAGAGATTTAAGGAAATGTTAAATGTGATTTTTGGTACCATCATTTGGAATGATCTCCATTCAATTAGCAGATTTTTTCTTAGAATCAATGGTATAGGTTGGGGAAATTTCATTTCCTATAGTTTTTGATTATTCATTGGATTTCATTGTCGAAGAATTCATCATGTTTCCACTCATGAGATAAGTAGAGTTTATGGTTTTTCTTATTATTGGGACCATTCTTATCTCACTAAAATCTTGTTGAATGAAAACATCTGAATTAAAGGATCTAATGTTCAATTTTGAAGAGCTATAAAGAAATATTTTCATTATGTCGAGCATGTCTCTATTGGAAGCCCTAGTTTTTTTCATGTAGACAGCATACTGAACAATAAGGTTTTGTGTGTATTATAGTAAGATAAACTATGTTGAAATAAATAATATGTATCTATGTAAATGAATTGATGTTATGTTATATCAATTTAGTGGATCTTAGTGGTTCTCAATGATTTAATTTCGATCAAGGTATCACCAATTGAACGTTTGAGAGAATATTATCCATATTTTTTTCAGAAGCCTATTTGGAAGTTAGAAATATGTTTCAATGACTTTACCTCTTACTATACCACCAAACATATTTATTTTGTTGGTGAATATGATATTTCAATGATATTAGGATTCTTTTTTATTGTGTTTATGGATAACATACTAGTGTATTCAATGACAATGGATCAACATGAGAAATACATAAAGACAATGTTGGACTTCTAGAGAAGAAAAAAATTGTATTCCAATTTATCAAATTGAGATTTTTTGATTTAATGATTATTCATTGATGGAATTTTAGTTAATGAAAATGGTGTTTTAATAGATCTAGAAAATATATATGCTATTATCTCATGGATCCCACTATAGAACGTTTTTCAGATACATAGTTTTGTTGGTGTCATTGGCTATTACCATCACTTTGTGTGTTATATTTCATGAATATCCTCACCAATGAAAACATTGAAAAATAAGAATTATACATTCCAATGAAATAAGGAATTCCAAATATCATTTTAAACATCTTGATTTTTTCGGAATCAGGACAAGGGTATGCGGTGTATTGCGATGTTTTAGGATCTGGTTTGGGGTGTGACCTCATGCAAGGATACCATGTTGTTCTCTATGGATCAAATAAGTTAATATTTCATGAGAATAACAACCAAACCCACGATTTAGAGTTATCTGTTGTTGTCCATGCATTAAAACCATGGTGTTATGATCTCTTCACTGAGAAATTTGTGGTGTTCACAGCTCAAAATATCTTAATGCATAGTTTGATACAAAAGGATTTGAATCTGAGGAAAACATGATGAATGGAGTATCTCCAAATGTTCTATATTTACTTGATGTATAAACATTGAAAATGAAATTTGGTGGCCAGTGCATTAAGAAAAAATCATATGCTCTATTGGAAAATGAAGCTTTATATGAGTGTCATATGATGTCGGTCCTATATGACATACATACGAATTGTGAATAAAGAGGAAACTTTTAGGTTTTTTTTAGTTGTATTAGATCTTTATTTAGTAATGATAGAAAATAGGGCACATTCATTCCATTTAGAATGTGTTTCTATGAAGTAAAAACTCAATGGTGAGGAGACCATTGAGTGTTGGAGGATGGATGATAGTTCAGTTTTGTGGTTTCAATATCAAATGGTTGTACCTATGACTTCGTTAGAAATTCTTCTTTATAATTACCCCTTTCGAGATGTGTGGTGCATCCTAGAATATATAATACGTACAATTCATTAAAAGTGTTGTTTGGGTGTATTGAAAAAATAGGAGGTTGTTGAGTTTGTTTCAAGATTATTAACATGTTAGTATGTTAAGGTAGAACTTCACTGACTAGAAATCATGTCACAGTATTTACCTACTCTCATGTGTAAATAACAGAATATTGTTAAGGATTTACTAACATGTCTCCGATGAACAGTTCACAAACAAGATTCCATATGGGTGATCATTGCTTGGGTCATGAAGTCAGACCATTTTGTCCCATTTTGCGATACTCATATAGTGTAGGATATAGAAAAAATCTATATATAAATGTTGTAAAAAACATGGAAAACACGTTTTGATCATATTAAACAGATATTAGAGGTTCGCTTTTTGGTTTTATAAATCTATATAGGAAACTCTTGGAACATAGTTGACTATGAGTACACTGTATCATTCTTAGACGGTTTAAAAATATGAATTGATGATAAAAACATTATTGGATAGGTTACAAGCTTATTTAATAGATTTTGGTGGATCTTTTGAATATCATGTGTCATTGATGGAGTTATCATATTACAAGAGCTACTAGGACTTGATATATGTGGATCCTTTTGAAGCATTGTCTGGGTTACCTTATTGTTCTCCACTTTGTTGGGTGGAAACATGTGATACTTTTCATGTTGGTAGAATCCTTGTTCAGGAGACAAAGAAGAAGATCCACTTGATCTAAAAAATGATGGAGATGGATCAAAGTCATCATAAATCAATTGCGGGTCATTATCAATGGACATATTCATTTTTGGTGACTGATCAAGTGTTCTTTAGGATCTCTCAAAGACATGGACATTGAAATTATGGGAACACAATAATTATATTTATTCGATACATATTCCCTTTAAAGATACTAGAATTGATTGGATATGTGTAATATCAACTACCATTTTAACCATGTTTCATTACAGTGAATAATATGTTTCCTAGATCTCGGTTCAAAAAATTATATGCCTGATCCAGACTATGTGATCACAAGGAATCAAATTTACCTAGAGATAGATTCTATATTGGTACATATCCCAATGTGGATTGTGGATATGATGGATAAGGTCTTACATCTAAATGGAATTGTTCAAGTGTGGGTTTTGTGGCAACCTGGTATGATTAAGGAGGATACTTGGGAATGGGATGAGTTGAAAGAGTAATTTTAGGAACACTTTGAGGGAACCAATATTTCTCTACATTCCTTCGATTGATAAACCAATAGAAGGGATAATGTTCCACCCTTGGTTTGTGGTATGTATGCTTTAGTTATGATTTAATATGAATTTAAATATATGGGTGAATATTGGGAGTGTTTGGATGAATTTCGTATGTTTTTTTCTTTTCTACAAGTTCAAGGTCAACACACAGTTGGTTAAAATATCAACACATGTAGGAAATCATGCACATTAGGACATGGGAAAGAGGTATGGAGCACGGGAAATCATCAGTTTTCTTAAATTGTGCATCCACTAAGTAGAAACAATGTTCGTTTAATAATGACTTTTTTCATTTTGATGTAGTGGCCTTAGAGCGGTTAGATAATAGTTTAGAGATCGTGGGAGGAAACAATGTAAAGTCCCCCTAAAAAAAGTAGAAGCATGGTTAGTGCATGGTTTATCTAAATATATGACTAAACCATGCTCGAGTCAATGTCAGATCATACAGTTGTATATCTAACTCATTCATACCACTAAGTGCCTTGTTTTTTCACCAAAATGGCACTAACTAGTGATTTTTATCTCTAAAATGTTGAAGAACCCCTCCTAATAAAATTGGAATAGATCTGATTCTTTCATTGGTGCATTGAAGATCAATTCTCATGGTACGTGGACTTTATTGATCATCCTTGTTAGTATTCTTAGATCTACTTCACCATCTCTCTCAGATTATTAGATCTATAGTCGTTGTGGTTAGAACTAAGGTAATGGATTCAAAATATGTTTATATTTGAGCTTGATTTTTATAGGGGAAGAGGTCTAAAGTGGGTTTGGGGAGATTCAACCTGGTTTTGTAACATTTTTTTTTGATAATTATCTGTTTCTCCAAAACTCTCAAGGTATGTGGTTTCAATCTATATCCATTATTTTAGAACATGAAGGCCGAGTTTGAAAAATTATTCTATAATTGAAATTGATCATTTATCCACTGTGAATTCATTTATAAAATCTTCTTGAGTGATAGATTGTGGAAATTTTGGAAATTGGTGTCTTATTAGAATGTGTTTTGATTTCATGATTTTAAAATGTTAATTTTAAAATATTTTACTGGATGATATGCATGGGAAAAAATGGGATTCAATAAAAAATATTTTTTTATTGAAATGGATTGAACATACATGGTTATCCATTAAGGATGTGATGTTTGGGTGGTTATTTTTCAAATGTATTTGGATGGATAAGTGCATGAAGTACCCTGATCAAAAGATTGGGATAGATATGGGTGTGTATTACCCCTATCAAAGTGGGCCAACAAGTGAAAACATAGGGTAAGGATGAATTTCCACTCATAAGTATAGGGACTTCCCTGGATTGAATTCATGGATGTATTTATGGTTGTGTTGAAAGAAAGAAGTTATTATAGAGTGGAATGTGAGATGAGTTAAAGAATTTTTAATGCAATTTCATTGGAAAACTATTTACAATTTATTTAGTTAATATTTTCGTAGAAACAATTTTAGAATATTTTTTATATAAATTTTTTTATATAAATGTTGCTGAAATTTAAATCATAGCGATGTGAGAAGGGAACTCATTGGGGAAAACAAACTATGCATTAGGACTTTCCCCAGTGTTGAAACTTTGGTGGTTTTGTAGTTTTCATCACTGGGACATGGGAAAATGTTATGTATCACACATCTTTAGCACTACCTCATGATAGTTGGGCTGTTTTGTGAAGTTATAACATGAAGATTGTGGATCATGTATTCTTCTGGTGGTCTTGGAGTGTTATTAGTTTTTCATCATATGTCTACATTTATATTATAGTCTTCCTCTATGGTACGTGATTGTAGAATGATTTTGATAAATTATATGTTGAGTTTCCCTTCATTATTACCATGAATAATATAGGGGTAGTTTGGTTATCTATATTTTTGCTTATTTGTTTTATATTTAAAGTTTAAATCATCCCCCACATGTATTAAAGCACTTTGTCATTTATTTCTAGACACTGGCATCTTGGTGAGGCCACCTTAGGCTATGTAAAATCCAAATCCCCTCTCAAGCCAATGAGAAGAGTTGGTTTGTCACAAATGTTATCGTTATTGTTCTATCCAATAATATATTTGGGACATGTTGGCATTAGGGATTTCGATCATGGGGTTGAATTTCATTATTTTCCATTCCTTGGGTTGTGATCATTGAAGGGTGTAAAACTATTGGGACATGAAATATTGATAATAAAAATAAATAGCTATCCTTTTTATGATGAACTTAATGATACCCAGTAGTTGGGTACATATGTGTTTTGGGGTCACTTATAAGATTCTGAAATAAAATTTTCATTGGAATATCCAATTAGATGTTCATGCTATGCATTAAAGGAATAGCTTCCAACTAGCTGCGCATTTATAATTTTTCATAATGATTTATGTTTTCTGAAAACTACATTATTTTTTAATAAAAAAATTTGAAATTATTTCTAAATAAATGATTTTGAAAAATTAAATAATAAAGGTATTTTAAAATGGTTTTATTTTCAAAAAGAAATTTTAATGGTTTTCAAAATTTTATTAATGTGGAAAATGTTGGTTTTGAAATGAAATGGTGTGATATTTGATGTTGTATAGTTTGAAATTTGTTAATTCTTTAGTAAATAAAGAGTGAGAATTACAGAGTGTGTTTTTGTTTAGAAAAAAGTACCAGGTCGGCTTTGTAGAAACCAAACATAAGAAGCTATGGAGAATTTAATTGAACCTGGCCCATAGTTGAATGAAGATCTAATTCATAGTACCAAGCAATCATTTCATTTCATGGAAAAATTAAATCAGATGGATGGGAAAATGTATGTGGATCATTCTGTCCTCAAAAGTAGAATCCACCCATCTTCCTGGGTGATTCCGCACAAAAAAGGCAGAGGTTTGGCTGACTGGGATGAATGGTATCTTTCATTTCATTAGCATACTAGTGGATCTGATATTCAAACAGTTTATGGGTGTGCTTTATGATCTTGCACGCCAATGGGGGTATCTAGCAGAGTAGGATAAAGTAGATTAATTCCTTTATGGGAAGGATTTTGAGGAATTTTCCAACCAACAATTCTATCATAATACGTTTACGATTCAAATAAAGATATACATTATCAGCCTGAGGTGGGAAAATATATCTATCATTGATTATGTAGCTAAATTCAAGAATTTAGTATGCTTTTCTCCTATGTTTTCGTCTAGTTATCCTTGGATGTACACATCTTTGAATTATAGATCTGGAAGGAAATTCTCTTAAAGATAGTTGTTCTCTATATTATAAAATATAAATTGATGGTGAATAATGTGGCAGTGGATGATAGATATTTATCAAGAGACATGGGAGGAGTATATATGTTGATACCCATAGGACATGGACTAAACCAAATTTCTGGGGGAATATGGAAGAGGGACACATACATACAAGGTGGAAGTATGAATCAAAATTAGGCGGTTGGAACAGTGAACCTTTCTCCATTACCTAAGAGAAACCTTATGATTTTACTATTGTGGTTTTCTTGAACATATAATGTTAGTTGGTACAAAACAATCTAGATCATGAAAAAAAACCAATTGGATCATCTTCTGTATTATTGTCACGGTGCTCCAATGTCATGTGCTCGTGACACTTATCTATTGTCGAAAACATAATATGCTTTGACAATACATGGATACCAGAACCAATATCACTAGTAGAACATAGCTATACATGGTGATTATCTGAATACTGTTACCCCTCATGTCGAGAAATCAAAAAATGTCAATTAAGAGAAAAGTTATATGACAAGGAAATTTTATGGATATGAGAAGGTGATTTTGGATGATCATTATAACAACCCTTCTATTTATTACACACTGAAACATGATTTAATAGATAAAATTGTTCTAAAGAAAACTACGATAATTGAGTGGTCTAGTTTCTTGGGAATTATGAACCCCAGATAAGAACTTAATACATGAAATAAAACATCTTTGTTTCAATATTCTTTTACATGACCAACTCATTCCTTTGTACATAACACTGCATGGGATAACCTGGAGACATACATATGAAAGGGGTGAGCTATAATGCCCAGTAAGGGAGTATACAATGTATAAGATTAATAATACAATACATTTTGGGAAATAGGAATATCAATGTAGAATAATATAAACATGAACAAAAAGTCATGATATATAATGATTATCATAACCGGGAAATGTGGAAACAACATAAAACATGATATTAGCATAAACCTAGACTCATTGAACATGGATTAATAGGAGTAAACCCTCATTTCACATGAATTATCATGTGTAAACCCTCATTACACAGGATTTATCATGAGTAAACCCTCATTTAGCATGGTGTATCATGATAGTAAACCATACCCAATGCATTGAAGCATTGTTTGGGTGCACACTTCAAAAACATTTCTTTTCACGCCTAAGTTTGACACATAGATCATTCAACATCATTAGTTATTACATGATTAAGGAATGTGGAATAGATATATGTATGAACCATTCAAAAATTACATGTCCATAATGGTTAATACCCTTTATAGAGAAATGGGTATGGTATTCACTACTTGATGATTGTGCCTTGGAAAATCCCATTGCAATTTTTCCAGCATAACTTCATCCTACAGATATTCATAAGTTGGGGTGATGAGAGAGAAAGGTCTGTCTCATCATTTATGCATAAAATATATAGTAAGGGGATAATGGAAATTTATATCCCAACACATTAAACGGAATTTAGATGTAATATATGGGATAAGTACTTGAATGGAAATAAGAAAAGAGACATCCCTTAGGGAATTTTGGCATGGTAGCAGGTGTACATGGAAGGAATTAATGAGAGATAAAGTGGAATCTAATCATTTAACATATTGAGAGATATATGGGGGAGGATTTAAATCATGCCAAAATTTTTTTTCATTGAATGAGAAAAGGTATTAATACATAAAGAAACTATGATAAAAATATGAAAGGAAAGAATCCCATACGAAGTCTCGGAATGATAACTAGTGTATATAAGGGTTCATAAGAGGAATAAATGAGACTGAAAGGGGATATCATAATTTATACATAAAATGGTATGTATTTAAAATTTTATTAACCTATACCAACATATTAATAAAAGGGATTAAAATACATGACATGAAAAAAATTCTTGATAAAACAGGAGGGTAGAAGATACCATACTTGACTGTATGAATTCTAGAGATTGAAGGGGGGATTAATGAGAGCCTGGGGAACCTAGGGAGGACACAATGGAGTATATAGTAGAATTATTAAATGTATAATGAGATTTTAGTGACAAATAATGGGATCTTGGGTGGGTTTATATAGGAATCAAGAGGTAAATTCTTTAATATTTCACAAACCTATGTTTTGTAATCTATACAATTAAATATTCAAAACCAAAAACATTACCATGGATTTTTCCCATTATTTATTCTAGTTTGGAGTGGAAATAATTATTCTATAAGTTCACGGTCTACACATATTAAAATATTATGCTTTATTATGTGGAGGTGACTCACACAGTCAGGGAAATCATTTTAAAATGATAAAATAGTTTAAAAGAATTTGAGGTTCAACTAAATCAATATAAAATTAATCAAACTAATGTAAAATAACATTATATTAACAGAATTAATAATATTGGCTTATTTTTCATTTTAATTTTTTATTACTTTAATATTGGGTCATTATGATGTCATTATAAACATTATATATTTAGAGGGTAGTTAATTTCTTACCCAAATATTCGACTGAATATGAAAATTATGAAAAATTAACTGTCAGATAATTTACACTTCTTGAATCTGAATATAATACTTATTTTAAGTAAATAGTTTGTAAATATGCAAATTTTCAATTTAAAAATAAAAACAGACATTTATTGAAAATTCTTGGGTTGAATAAAAACAATTTTCATACATTAATAAAAATTAAAACAGTATTCATAAAAATTATATGATCATTTATATTTAATAAAACTTAATTTAGCAAAAATATTTTAATAAAATATTATCTAATTAAAAAACTAGTTAATTAATCAAATAGATTTCTTAATTGAATTTTAATATTATCTTAAAATATTATTTGTGATTTAAAAACCATTTACAAAGTATCAATAATAAAATGAATGTATATTTTTCATTATACAAAAAATAATTCACATAATTATAATTCTTGGGTCTTGTTACATATCCCTTTATTACACTAGTATATTCCCCAAGAGTATGGTGTGTGGTGGTGGGGCATTCTTGAGACCATTCAGTGAACTTGGTTTGGGTTGTGATCTCGATAAGCATGAAATTCTCCCATAAACACTTTCCCTCATAATTAAGTTATTGGATCTCGACTTGGTCTTGGTATTGGGAAATTCACTAAAATTATATCTCCCTTGATGGATCCAATATATTGGATTCAAAGGGAACAATCGTACTGGTTGTTTCCATCACTTCCATTGTCTGTGTCAAAAAGTTTTGATAAAATCCAATATTTATATTAGTCATATGGTCACTGATGAATAACTATATTAACAAAGGCAGTGATATATAATAGTTATTTAAATACAATAATTTTTTTTATTCTATATCCATAAGACATTAAAAGAAAATGGAATTTTATTCATAAATTATCAGGTCATTACAACATTCCCCATTAAGATATTTCTCCCTCAAATTTTCCTTTTCCCATAGTAAAATTGAATATGGTAACTCTACATCATCAATTCCTCTAGTTCCCATGTTTCTTGATCAAACTTTTGTTTTCTCCATAGCACTTTGACAAGGGGCATTGTCTTATTTCATAGAACATTTTCTGTATGATCTATGATCTTCAATGAAATCTCTTCATAGGAGAGTTCATTCACAAATAGTTACACCTCTGGGTTGAATATATGTGATGGGTCGGGTATGCACTTCCTTAAGAGTGATACATGGAATACATCATGCACATGAGACAGGTTTGGTGGGAATGCAAGTGGATAGCTCACTGCTACGATGTGATCACGGATCTCAAAGGGGATGATGTATCTTGGAATATGATTTTCCTTCTTCCAAATTATCATAACTCTCTTCCATGGTGATATGCGGAGGAAATTCATATCTCCAACATCGAGCTCTAGGTCTCGTCGACGGTTGTCTACATATATCTTTTGTCAACTCTAAGCGTCTTTGATGTGCTGTTGGATATTGATAACCTTCCCACACATTTGTTTTACCATTTATATATCAAGAAGTGTTCACTCTACAAATTCATCCCAACATTCTAAGGTTCTACACCTATTCCCATAAAGTGCTTCATATGTCTTCATTTTAATGCTTTATTGAAAACTATTGTTATTAGAGAAATGATCCAGAGGAACATGTTGATCCCTTCATCCATTAAAGTCCATTAAAAATTCCATCAACAATTTATAATGTGTTTGGATAGTCCACTCAGATTGGCCATCAGTTTGAGGATGATAAGACTTACTAAAGTACAAATCAGTAATCAAAGATTGTTTGAGACTCTTCCAAAAAATAGAGGTGAATATTGGATCATGATCTAATACAATTGATTATGGTACATCGTACAACTTTACCACTTCTCTGATTTATATCCATGCCAGTTGATGAAATTATTAATCCCCAAGAAATAAAATGATGTGTGGAATCTTTGAAAAACGATCCACAACAACCCAGATATCATTGTTTCCTTGGATGTATTTGGATGTATGGTGGAAAAGTCCATGGTGATGTTCTCCCATTTCCATGTGGGTATGCATAATGGTTGCATCATCCCCTTATACTTATTCCTATCATATGGAATTCTCTATCATACCAGCCAATTTGATGTATACTCAATGATCTCCTTCTTCATGTTATCCCACCAATAATTCTCTTGAAGATCTTGATACATCATTCTATTCCCTTGGGTAAAAGTGAAATTCAATATATGTGCATCATCCAAAAGTTTTTCTTTAACTCAAGATTTGATGGAACTCATATACATGATCCAAATCATACAATTCCATCTTCATTAACATTAAACTACAAGTATTTCCATTTTCTAATAGTTTCCAATTTCCTCTAAATTCCCACATCATCCTTTTGAGCATCCTTTAACCTTTATAAAAGAGAAATTTGAGAAATCATTTGTGAATTTATAGTTTATGTTCCCTTATTTATGATTCCATTGTCCATATTTATCAAATAAAAGAAGATTGGATCCTTGTTAATTCCCATTAATTAAAGTGTATTTGGAACCTTTATACATAAAGAATATACTATATTATTTAATTTCCACAAATGGTAGTGAATTGATAAGTAGTTGTATTTTAATAGCTCTAACTATATTCACTGGCACATATTGAACTCTTTCTAGGTGAATATATACTTTTGGATTTTGTGATCTGTATATATTTCACACTTTTCCCAATAGAGCTAATGTTGCAATAATTTCAAAGCTAAGATCACTGTAGCTAACTTCAGATCATGTGTAGGATACTTATTCTCATAAACATTAAATTTACTTGATGAATATAAAATCAATGTGTCATTTTGTATCAACCCACATCCTAGGCCCATATTCAAATAATCATAGAATACCAAAAACAATTATCCACTTTTGGGTACTGTGATCACGAGCTTAGAGATGAGCCTCCTTTTTAACTCCTTGAATATTTCTTCGCATTCAACATCCCAAAAAAACATAACTCCCTTTCGATTTATCTTTGTAAGAGGGTTTTATAATCATGATAAATTTATCACTAATTAACGATAATATCCCACTAACCCAAGGAAGTTACATATATCTACCACAGATGTTTGCCTCGTCCATCCCTCAGTTTCATTATTCATGGATGGATCCATAGATATCCCATTTCTTATGATGATATGACCCAAGAATGAGACTTCCTTTAACTAGTACTCAAACTTTATATACATTTCATATAGATTCTCCTTTTGTAAGGTCTCTAGTACAGTGCATAGATTCTAATCATTTTCCTCCTTTGTTTTGGAGTATATTAAAATATCACCTATAGAGACTACTGAATATTTGTTTAGGTATTCACTAAAGACTCAATTCATAAATTCCATGAATATTTATAGTGATTTAGTGAGTCCAAAAAGAAATAATATGAATTATTAGTGCCAATACCTTATATGAAAAGAAGTCTTGGGGATATCCTCCTTCTTCACCCTTACTTGGTAATATCGCGACTGTAGATCCACCATGGAGAAGTATTGTGCTCCACATTACTGATCAGAAAGGTCATCAATTCAAGAAAAAGGATAATATTACGTTAACATGATTTCTTTGTGCTCATTATAATCATTGTAAAATCAGAATTACCCATCCATCTTCTTGTCAAAAAGGACTAGTGGACCCCATGGTGAGGCACTTGGGCGTACAATCCCTTTATCCGAATTCTACTTTAGTTGTTTATTTCGCTCCTCAATCTCCAAAAAATCCATTCTATATGGAATATTGGATATTAGAATTTTCAAAGGTATGAAATCAATCAATAATTCATCATCTCATCTAGGAGGAATACTACGAAATTCCCCGAGAAACACATCGGGGAATTCCTTCACAATAGGAATTCCTTCATGGATGGTTCCTTCTATAGAAAAAATCATCTGATAAAGATACTCATTCTAATAGGGAAGTAATATTCATTCTTGAGATGATGTTTCTAGAGAAGATTCATCCTCCTCCTTGTACTTGAGTAGAATCGGGTGGTGATTCTTCATATAGAGAGTGATTTCCCTCTCACAAATATGTATGTTGGCTCTATATTGGGAATGTAAATCCATGATAATAATTGAATCAAATTATACCAGAGGGAGTATAAAAATGTTCCCCTAGAAGTTTAATCATCAAATTTTGACCGTGGAAGAGCTATATTCATTGGATGAAGTAATTTCCCTAATTGTCATTCTCACTGACAACTCTTATTCCATGGTTTTTGGTGGTGTTTATATTGTTCTACTAATCATCCGGGATATAAAAGAATGTGTAAAATTAAAATCTAAAATTATATTCACTATTAATGAATGAATATCTATCTTATCTATTACCACATTGTTTTAAGGATTCACTTCAATAGTAGTGATGGAAAAATATATCCCTAACTACTTGGGAGGTTGTTGGTTGCCTCCTGAAACCCTTGTCTTAGAGAACTAGTTTAAAAAGTGGTGTGGTTCTTTATAGTTTTAGCAATGAACAATGCATTGATGGTCAAATGGAGTGTTCCTATCCTCTATTGCAACAACATGGTTTTCATGTTAGTAATTAATGGCAAGGTGTTCTTCTATTCCACACCTAATTCATTTTCTCATTCCCTTCAGGCAATTTGTAGGGTTCTTTTTCCTGCACAGTGGGCATGTGGGATGATGGAATTTCATAGTACCATTGGTTTTGTCCATCATATCTCAATAATTAAAGCCCACATTACACTTCTTATTTCCATGACACCCTATAGATTACTAGATCTACATTTAGACTTTGAGGGTACATTACACAATATAATCATAGTGTTCAATGTCATGGATCATTAAAGATTTCTGTTGGATAGTTTTTAGCACAACAAAGAAGTGGTAAACCTTGCATTCAGGGGTAATGAAAAAATACATGGTGTATCATGTATGATTGGATATTTTTTCCTCATATGTTTCTAAAGATTAATCATCATTTTTCTATGTGTGGGTAAATAACATTCTCTCTTTATATGGAGGGTGTAGAGAAAATATTTATCAAAAAATATTTTTTAGAAATCCTTCCATTCCAACCCCTGGATCTCTTCCTCAGAATTCATATTTCTGATCAATTTCCACCATTCATTAGGTTCACACTATATACGATAAGCATCCAGAAGAACCTTATCTTTTTTAGAAAATTTGATGTAGGAGAATATATTTTCAATGGACTTGATCAATTGTTCGGTGATTGAGGGATTGGACGATCCATTGAAAATAGGAGAACATTTTCTCACTAATTTATCAGTTAAGACTAGTTATTTCATAGGGGGGATGGAAGTTCCCCTTGACCAATGGTTCTATTAATGACATGACTTTAATGAGAGAGTATCGTGAAAAATATTGTGATTCCCACACCCATAGGATTTGGCATCTTACTAAAACAGTCATCACATTAATCTTCACATTCTTTTTTAGCCTGAGTCCTCCTATTACTGGACATTTACTATAATAAAAGTAAAATTAAGTGTATTTATTTTAAAATATTAAACAGAAAAATGGTTATACAATGAATAAAATGGGTAACTTATAAATTTCATATATCTCCTTAACTTATGAATTTAAAGGCTTCAATCTATGTTATGCATGATCTATTTCTTAATGTATATTCTTATGGGACTTTTTTTATCCCTTAATAATGTTTCATACAGTGATTATGAATTTACCAATGCCCATCCCCTAGATGTTTAAAAACAAGAGTGTAGGAAGGCATTTTTTCGTGCACTAGTTCTCATTTGATTCTAGCTCAAAACGGTGTTTTTGGGTTTTTCACATTGATATATATTTGCAAAAACTGTCCCTAAATGTTCATATAAAGGAAGGGATTTATTTTATTGGTAAAACACATACTATTTAATCAAAAATAATTATAGATATTTTTCTTATTCTTAGTCTTATCCCTAAGTAATTCACTAGATATTTATAACACTAAACCCAAAATTAACTAAACCTATGCATTTATACCAACTATAACAACCCAACACTTTTATACACACATAATCATGATTAATTACTTACAATTTGACTACAAAAATCTCTGAGGATCGAGAGGTCTAGTTTCTTGATAAATTAGGACGATTAGATAAAAACATAAAACATTATATACAACATCTTTATTTCAAACTTCATTGATATGACCAACTCATTCCTTCATTCTTAACACTGCATAGGAAAACCTGAGGATGTACATAAGAAAGGGGTGAGCTATAAATCCTTGTAAGGGAGTAGAAAAGAAATAAAATGAATAATACAATACAAGTTAGGAAATAGTCATATAAACATAGAATTAGAGAAACAAGAATATAAAGTCAAGATATGGTATTATTATCATAACATAGAAGTGTGGAAACAAACTACAACATGATATTATCATGGGCCGAGACTCATTGCACATGGATTAGAATGAGTAAACCATTATTGACAATGAATTAACATGAGAAAATCCACATTTCACATGATTTATCATGACTAAAAACTTATTTCACTAGGAGTATCATGATACTAAACTTTACCAAATTAATTAGAGTGATGTCAGGGTGTACCCTTCATAAATATTTCATTTAATGCATAAGTTTGACACATGGATTATTCAAAATCATAAGTTATTCCATGATTAAGGAATGTGGAATAAATAAATTTATTTACCATTAACCAATTATATTTTCTTAATGGTGAATACCCTTGATAAATAAATGATTATGTTATTCACTACACAATTATTTTGGCTTGGAAAATCATGGTGCAATTTCAACATCATAACATCGTCTTATGGATATTCATAAGTTGGGTTGACGAGAGATAAATGGATATATAATAAATTATAAATGAAATAGACTATAATGTTATCATATAAAATAATATTCAATCATATGAAATATAATTTAGATGCATATTATAGGAGAAATACTTGAATTTAAATAAGAAGATATAAATCCCTTACAAAATTTCATCATGCTAATGGGTGTAAACCAAAGGCATTAATGATAGAAAACGTGGAATATATTAATTATAACATAAAGGGGAAGTATGGGGGACATCTAAAATCACACCCAAACATTTTTAATTGATATAAAAATGGTATTACAAAACAATGAAACTTGGATAAAAATAATAATGGAGGGAATCCCTTACAAAAATTTGGCATGGTAACAGGTGCACAAAAGGGATCATTCAAGGAATAAATGAGAGTGAATTGGGACATATTAATTTATAAATCAAATTTTATTTAATTAGGATATTAAATAACATATTTTAAAATAGTAATAAAATAGAATAAAAGGCATAACATGAAAAGAATGCTGAATAAAAGAGGATAGGGGAAGATCGCTTACTTGAGTGTGTGACTTCAAGGATTGATGAGGGGGTTATTGATAGATTGGTGCACCTTTGGAGGAATCTAGATATTGGAGAGAAGAGTGAGTGTTTTATTCATGAAATATGAGTGATGAGGAATGGGAGCATCGGTCGGTTTATATAGGAATTGGGAGGGGAATTCTTTAATATTTCACAAACATTGATTTTGTTCTATATAATTAAATATTCAATAAAAAAACCTTACCATTGTTTGTGACCATGTTTTTTTTACCAAATTGGAGTGGAAAAAATAATTTTATAAGTCCATGTTCCAAAAATGTTAAAATATGAGGCTTTCTTCTAGGAAGTTGAGTCCTACTCTCAAGGAAATCATTTTAAAATGCGAAAATATTTTATAAGTCTAGTTGGGTATACAAAAGAATTATGAAATTAATCAAACAAATCAAAAATTAAATTACATTAATAGGAAATATTATATTTTCTAAATATCCCCTTTTAATTATTTGATTAAACCAATATTAAGTCATTATGAAGACATAAAACACATTATATATTTATATGGTATTTAATTTTTTACCCAAAAATTCGATTATTATAAAAAATTATGAAAAATTAACTGTTAGATAATTTCTACATCATCAATACAAAAATAATATTTAATTTATCTAAATAATTTTATATATTTGTGAATTTTAACTTTTAAAATGACAATACACAATTATTGAAAATTCTCAGGTTAAACAAAAATAGTTTTCAAAACTTAATAAAATTTAAAATTGTATTCATAAAAATAATAAGATCAATTATACTTAGAAAAAATTAATTTAGTAATAATATTTTATTAAAATATTATTTAATTCAGAAATAAATTAATTCATAAAAATAGATTTCTTAATTGAATTTGAATATTATCTAAAAATATTATTTGTGCCTTAAAACCGATTTACAAAGAAACAATAACAAAATAAATGTATATTCATATTGTATACAAAAATAATTCACATTATCATAATTATATGGTCTTGTTACATATCATTTTATTACACCAGCATATTCCCTATGAGTATGGTGTGCGATGGTGGGGCTTTGTTAGGGTCGTTTGGTGAACATGGTTTGGGCCATGATCTCGATGAGCTTGAATATCTCCTGTAAAGGGTTTTGCTCATTCTTAAGTTGTTGGATCTCAACATGGTATTGCTCTAGGGAAAAGCCCAAAAATTCTATATCCCTCAGAAGATGTGATAAATGGTATTTGAAGGGAACGATCCTACTGGTCGAGGCTATAACTTCCTTTGTCTGTGTCAAAAGGTTTTTTTAAAACCCAAAATTTATATTTGTCATGTTATCATTGTTCAATGGATATATAATCAATAGAAATGATACAAAACAGTTATTTAAACCCAATAAAAAATCATTTGTTTTTTATATCCATAATCCATTAAAATAAAGGGAATTTTATTCATAAATAATCATGTCGTTACAAACATACAAGACCATCTACCTTGAAAGGTAAAAATATTTTTAATTCTAAACTTATGAAAGTGTTGTTTGATAATGGTGCATCACATTTCATTATTGTTTGTCATTCTATTGATTTTATGAATTTAAACCTTGATATTATGTCATTGATGATAAAAAATCAAACTCTTCTATGTAAAAGAGAATGAATAGGCTTCTTATGTAGACAATGTTCTATAGCTATTGATGGAGATGAGCTGAAATGGGACTTCATGGTGATGTAGAAGAATGTATATGTTCTAATAGTGGTTCTAGATTCATTTTAAACATTCAATGCTCGCATTGACTTTTATAGTGCAATAGTTAGTTTAGATACTGAGTACCCCATTGAACATCACTTTAGGGATAAAGGGATGCAATTATAGTCACAATGTGCTTGTTAGAACTAGCTATGGGAACTATATATGACATGTTAGAGGATTTTTCCTGTGAATCAATGGAAGATTCTAATAAAAGTGCTCTTACAAAAGTCGTTGACCAATTTTCGGATTTCATTCATAATGAATCCTTAGGGTTTCCACCCATGAGAGAAGTGGAGTATTAGGATTGATATACATATAGGGACTAGTCTTATATCACTTCTGTCATATCTAATAGGACAAAAAAATTAAGGGAAGTAAGGGTGAATTTGTAATATCATGAAAGAAAGGGTTTCATTTGTCTATGCATGTCTCTGTGGGCAGCCCCAATTTTTTGTGTGAAGAGAACAGATGGAACATTAAATATGTTTTTTTATAATCTTAATCTTAACTAGGATATGATAAAGAACAGGTATCTATATAAACACCTTGATGATCTGTTATATCAATTGAGGGGTGACTAGTGGTTCTCAATGATTTTTGTGTGATCAATAAATCGCCAATAGTTACTTCAGACGGAAGATATTATGAAGATAGATTTTAGTATTATATATGGCCATATAGAATATTTAGTAATTCTTTTCATTATTACCAAATCAGTAGTGGTTTTTATGTAACTAATGAACTGGATATTTCAATGATATTTAGATTCTTTTGTTACAGTGTTTGTGGATGATTTTTTTTTGTATTCATGGACAGTGGATCATCATGAGAAACACTTGGAGATAGTGTTAGAATTCGGGGAAGATCATATTTTTTATGAAAAATTATCAACATGTTATTTTTGGATGCACGAAGTTGGCTTCAGTTTCCACATAATTTATAAAAATGTTTTTTCAATAGATCCACAAAAGATAGAATCTTGTATCTCTTTACAATTTTTACAAAACGTCTTGGATATAAGTTGTATTTTTTGGCCTATCTTGTTAGTAGAATTACATTGTGTGTCGATTTTGTGGCTAGCCTCACAAATAATATCGTTTAAAAAGAATAATGATTTATTCCATGAGAGTGAGGAATTCTAGATATCATTTAAAGAGATAAAATTTCTTTGTATATCCACGCTGATCATTATTTTCTAGAAATAAAGAATATGGTAAGTGGGGTATTATGAGAGTTTATGATCCTGTTTGGGGTGATTCCTCGGGGAAGGATACAATTTTTTCATATTGATCAAGGAATTTAATAGTGAAAGTGAAGAATATGGATTTATTATCTTCTAATGTTGTTATTTGAATTGATGTATACACTGGGTAAAGAAAATTTTGTGGATGATTCATTAAGTAGAAAGCCATTTTCACTGCAGGAAAAGGAATATTTAGATGATTATATACTGATGTAAGTCATAGAAGATATGCATGTGGAATGTGAAGACCCATGTTATATTGTGAATTTATTTTCTTATGTGGTGGTTCATGATTTGGTAATGATGTTAAAGGAGGCACATAAATCTGAGGTAGAATGTGTTTCTATAAGGTCAAAACACAATGGTGGGGAGACCATGGAGGGTAAGAGGCTAGATGAGAGTTCCATTTATTTTTTTTCATGATTGGATGTTTGTACCTATAACTTCACAGGATAAACATATTCATGCTTACAACTATTTTAAATGGGTTTTCCATCCTAGAATATTGATTATGTATATGGAATTGAAGATGTAGCTGTGTTTGATAAGTATGAAAAGAAAGGTGGTATATTTTGTTTCAATTTTCATTACTTTTTTGGATGTTTAGGAATGACATCACTAAAAAATAGGTATGATGTAGTCATTTCCTATTCTAGTGTGTAAATGGGAGTATATAGCTATTGATTTTATAACAGGTCTCCCAGGAATAGTTTGGAAATATGATTCCATGTGGATGATTGTGGACAATCTAACAATGTCAGCCAATCTCATCCCTATTCATGAAACTAATAGAGTGGTGGATCTTTCAAAAATCAATATCTATGATGGTTTAAAGAGACATGGATTACCGGTTTTGATCTTATCAGACATAGATATGGGGTTTATTTCTTGTTTCTAAAATCCTTATTGAAAGCCTTTGGATATCAGTATACTATGAGTTCGTCTTATCATCCATAGGTGGAGGGATAATTTGAATAGATGATATAGATGGTATATGACATATTTCACAATTGTGTAATGAATTGTGGTGGATAATGGGAAGAGAATGTTTCATTAGAGGAGTTCTCATAAAACAAAAAATATTAAGCCTCAATACATATAGACTATTTTGAAGAATTTTATGGGAACCCTTATTGTTCTCTACCATGTTGGGTGGAAACATCTGAGACATAAGTAATTGGTTTGATCCTTATTCAGTAGAAAATGGAGAAGATTTAGATGATCAGAAAAAGGATGGAAACAGCTCATAGTCATCATAAATCATATACAGATCATCATCAACAACCATTGTAATTTTGGTTTTGTGATCATGTGATCTTGATGTTCTCTCCAAGGCATGGACATAGATGTTTTGGGATGTAGGTAGTTTTATCTGTTCGATACAGTGGAAATTATGAGATACTAGAATGGGTTAGAGAGGTGGAATATTTGCATGCATTGTCACCGTGTTTTATTGTGGTTCATAATTTGTTCCACATGACTTAATTGAAAGCATATCAGTGTGATCCAGACAATTTAATCAAATCAGATCACATTCACCTATAGTTGTATTTTTAAATGGTACATATCCCAATGTGGATTTTAGATAACAATAAGAATGTCTATAGTTAAAATAGAATCACTCTAGTGTGGGTGTTCTGGCAACGTGGTATGATTCGGAATGTGACATGGGAAAGAGAGTGTGAGACGAAAGAGCAATGGTCATAACTCTTTCCGGGTACTGATGTATTTCTACAATTCAGAGACATAAAGTCCAATGGTGAGCAGAATGTAGCACCCCGATCTATGGTTTGAAACCATTAATAATTATTTTCATGAATAAAAGATAAATGGTTGATGTTTGGAATATTTTGAATAACTTTTGGATATTTTTTGTGGTGATTTCTTATAGGTTCTTGGTCAGTGCATGGTTTGGGGAAACTATGAAACAGTTGTAGGAACCCAAGAATAGTGAGACATGGATAATATGGATGGAGCACTAGTGGAAAAGAGTTTTCGTAAACCATGTTTCCAACAAAGAAAACAATACGCTTGGAAAAATGGGTTTGGTCATTTTAAGGTAGTGGCTTCAGCATGGTTGGAAATGGTTTGGAGATAGTGTGAGGAAACCAAGAATGGTCTCCCTTAGCACATAATTCGGAAAACAGTTCTTGCAAAATTATCTAACAATGTTACTAATTTATTATTGGGTCAATGTTAGATCCTTAAATTGTGGATATAACTCATATTTACATATATGTGCTTAATTTTTTCGAAAAATTTCCCTAAATCATGATTTTCATCTCACAAAGGTTCAATAAACAATCCAAATAATATTTAAATTGATCTAATGCCTTTATATTATGTGTTGATTCTCTATTATCGTGGTATGTGATCGTACTTGATTGTTCATGATTGTTTACATAGATCTAATTCGACCTCTATCTCAGTTTCTTAGATTTGTAGTTGTTGTGGTTAGATCTAAGGTTATGGATGCTAAATATATTTATTCATGGTCTTATTTCTAAAAGGGTAACATATCCAAGGTGGTTTGGTGGATATTTAACCTAGTTTTGTGAAATTTTTCATGCCATTAAATGTTCTCACTAAAACCCTTGTGGTATGTGGCTTCACCCTCGACTCCTCTATTATTGAAATAGAATGATTTGTTTCAAATTATTTTTTGAGATGGGAATTGATCATTTATCCATTTTAAAATTATTTTAAACCAAACTTCAGTGATGGTTTCTTTAAAATGGGGAAATTGGTGAGTTATTTGAAATTTTTTTGATAACATGATTTTAAAATGTAAATTTTAATTTATTCATTAGATGATTTTCCTGGGAAAAATTGAGTTTCAATAAAAATTATTATGTTTTATTGAAATGGTTGCGACACACTATGATTTGGAATTAGTTTGGCATGGTTGTGTGGTGTGTTTTTATATGCATAAGGATGTATAAGGGTGTTATGTACCCCAATCAAGAGGTTGTGATAGATATGGGAATAAAGTTCACTCTTCCACGTGGTCCACTATGTGATGGATTAGTGGAATGATTACCCACCACTCATGAGTGTATTTTATTACATGGATTTCATGTATAGTTGTTTATATGGTTGTGCAGAATGGAATAGGTTATTCCAAAATGGAATGTGGGATGATTTATATATTTGTTTATGTGCTTTCCTTTGATAAATGTTTACAATGTATTTAGATTATAATTTGATATCAACAATTTTGGATTATATATATATATATATATGTTGTGACATTTTCTCTCTCGGTGGTGTGAGTCGAGGTGTTATTGGGAAAAACTATAGAGTTTTCATACTCACCCATGCTTTGGAACATCGGTTCTTTTACAGTTGTCATCTACAAGTACATGGGAAAAGGTAAATAATCACACATCTTTAGGAATAACTCATGATATTGGGTTTTTTTGGTTATGTTGGAACATGAATCTTAGGGAGAATGGATTTTTGTGGTCGACCACGTGTTTTATTAGTTTTCCATACATTATTTAATCTGATCAACTTTGTGGAAAATAATTATAAAATGGTTTTGATAAATGAAATATTGAGTTGTCTTTCTGTGTTATCATGCATCATATAGATGTTTTTGGTTATGGATTATTTGTTTTTTGGTTTTTTTGTTAAAGGGTAAATCATTCCCTAATTGTATTGAAACTCTTCAACATTTATTTCCACCCTTTCACATCTTGGGGATATCTTCTAAGGCCAAGTAATGCCTTTCCATCCTCCTAAGACAATGAGAAAGAGAGAGATGTTATAGTTATAGTACATGTAAATATATTTTTTAATGTATTAAATATTCATCTAAAATGATGTAATATCCATTTATGTTATGCATAGGTCTCTGTAGTTTGTATTAAAGGAAAATTTTATTCAACCTTTACAAAGTAGAATGAGAAAACATTAATGATATCTGTTGAAATATTTATAATGATATGTTTAGGGATATATCTATGGATAAGCATAAGGATCTATTAATGTCTAAGAAAGTGTCATGAAATTTTGGTTAATGATAGAGTCACTGGTATACTTAAAATGCATCCCTTTTTGGAAAGAATAAATTTTTATGGATTTGGAATATATGTATCTTGGGGTAACAACCCAACAAGATGTTTCAGGCCTTACATGGGGTATTTTGGTAAATGAAAATGGCCCATTCATTACACTTGGTGTGACACTCCCATGGGATATTCTTTGTGAATTAACAAAACTCTTCACAAACTTTCATGAAGGATTTAAATATAGGATGACTGTGAAAAAACTAGGATAAGGATAATGTGTCATATATTAAATAATTATGATCCATGATTTTGGTAACAAATAAGTAATTTTTTACGATTATATTGCTTCCCGATGTGATAAATCTTTCTCACACTCTTCGTTGTGGTTTTATTCAATGGAGAGAACTAGACAGAACTTTTTGAGTTGGTCCCCTGGAAACCAATCTTTTGTACGTTATAATAAACCTATATTCATTAGATGAATACTAAGAAACTCCATATCACATAATGATTGTTATTACATGTGGAATAGTATGTGATAATATCCTATGAATAGTTTTCACACTAAGATTTCATATAGGATCCCTACATTAATGAGAACTCATAAGTGAAATAAAACTATTCTTGAATATATGTTCTATGGTTGGGTGATATCATTAGAAGGAACAAGAATGATACATGCAATTTAGGGTGGGGACTCATGAATCATTGAGGCTCCTTCCCATGGTTTCACCCTTGCTAATCTATAGTTAGATATTAGGATAACATGACCTTCCAGTAAGAAATACATATTCATAGGCATCATTGAATGTTCTTATATTAGGATGTTTGTTTTGATCCTTGGATTTTATTATTATTATTAATGTGTAATATCTCTCTCATACATATATGTGTTGAAGAAATCCTAGACGACGAATATTCATGGTGATGTAGAATATGTGGGGGGGTGTGATGAGTAATACTACATTAATGAATTATGCAAGAATGGATTTTTCACTTCCACAGAAGTAGATATCTGAGGACCATATAGGGAAATGATATTTCTGTAATAAATTAATGGTCATGGTGTTCTCTAGGAATATCCAATTACAGTAATTCAAAGTCTGAGAAAATGATCACATGGGTTGATGGCACTTTGATGAAACCCTCTTTATTGGAAATATCAGGACAAAGGGATTATATAACACAGTAATAATTCTTATGAGGTGAAATGTTGTTGTAACAACAACATCATTCCCTTTGGTTCCTTGACCTGTTTCTAGAGAGTAATCTCGGACATTAGGAAAGGCTACCTAATGTTAACGAGAAAGAGGCCTAGAGGATCACACACTATGTGTAGGGAGTATCTAAGTTAAATAATTTATTATTTAAAATGTTGAATAAATATTATTCTCTATTTACATTTAATAATTATTCGAGTATGCCTGATCGCATTTATTTCATCACTATATATTTGATAGAATAAACCATGGATGAAATGATTATTTATTGGTGAATATTGTAGTTATGTTTTTTTTAATAAATGAATACTAAATATTCACGGCCTGATAAATATTGAGGAGGATTGGTTGAACAGGTTGTGGGTCCATTGAGAAATAATAATAAAAATTATTAGGTTAAATAATATAAAAAATAATGTGTATGTTATGCATATGTCATGGAAATAATACCTATGCTTTTATTATTTCACATGGGGTTTCACTTGAAATAATAAAATATGTAATGTCACTTGTTCTAATTATTTATTATTACTTCATGAATTAAATTAAACAATATGTTATTATTTTATAATTATCCAATGGGTCATCCAAATGGAAAACTAGTGGTTGTGTACAGAACATCCTTATAGAAATGTTCCCATGTATAGAGAACTCTTACCTCTCCACGAACACTCTCAAAGAATGAGTGGGATCCCCTTACAATAGATCTATGAGAAAAAATTGGAATTGATTATCAAGGTGATCAAAGGAAAACATTACAAGTGAACGGATCTTCTATGCTAGCACTTCGAGACTCCATCAATGTTGTTTGAAGATACGTGGTCAACATATGGATCACTACTAGGGGAATACTATCCTTTGATTCTACATTGCAATGAAGCATCACCTTAGAACCTTGGTCGAATGAATTTACAAAGAAAGAATCACCCTTGAGGTCAATATTTAATATAATTAAATTGATTATAAACAAAATATGTCAATCCTCTCTTATCGGTTCCATGTTCTCCCATTTGTGTTTTATCGTTGATTCCATTTTGTGGATATTAGAATTTATCATCGTATTGATCCCAAAATACATAATGATTTTAGAAATTTCCAATGTTGGGTACACACTCATCTTGTGATTCTACTGCACTCGGAACCTACAAGTGGTATCAGATCTAGGATATATATTAATGTATATTTATTTAAATAATTCATTGATGATTTACGCTTTGATAATTTTGTTTTTCAATTTATGTTTAATCATTCATGTTTTATGGATTTTGAGATCGGTTCTTCCTCTTTAGTTTATAACAGATCTAACTGAAATGAAAAATTTTATAATTGAAATTAAATCAAGGACCTCATCAGGAGGGGCCAATTATTCTATCAAAATAACACAATAGTACATGCCATCTATTCACAGTTACATGCCATGTCATCTTTGATATGTGTTGTGTACTCTCGAACACACACTTTGTAGTTGTATTCAATGGTTCAAGATTAATTCAGTAATTTCTCAGAATGTTTGCATTAATGACACATGGTGTAGTTAATTCTTACAATGGATGTTCACCAGAATAGACTGGCACACGGTCAACTAGACTACCTGCCAATTATCCCACTAGACATAGTGTGTAGTCCCTTCCGGTGTAACACCCCAAGTAAATAAATATTAATTAATTTTCATAATTATTAATATTTGTGAATTAAATATTAATTTTACTTTAAAGGTATTTCTATATTCAATGGAGTACCCAATATGCAACAATGGGTTTCTTTAAAATCATACGTTTCAGACAACATTAGGTCATTCTAAGAAATAATAATATAATATTATTTCAATGGTAGTTAATGTCTAGTCACTGTAATGGCATGCATGAATAGAACTGACTACAATATTATTATAAATTTTTGTTAAATGTTTTTACATTTGTCTTACAAAATTTAGAATCTTAAAATGTCAATTAATCTAATTTTAAGCATAATTACTATAATATTCTTTAAAATGAGGATTTACTACCTTTCAATGGAGGAACCTCATTAATTATTGTTTTTTTCACCTTTATATTTTATATTTGACAAAAAAAAATTCGTTAGAATGGGGACATCAAAATTTACATTGGATAAATATTTGTTATTTTTCTGATAAATTTTATTTTTTAATGAATAGTGAAAAATATTGTTTCTTAATTAAAAACTGCCTTTTAATCTAATTTATTTATATTGTTTGATTATATATTTAATTGGTTTTAATGTGTAATTAGATTATATTTCTACCATTTAATCCAATTTTCATCATTGGAAGTAATTTCACTTCGATATTAGACATAAACATGTGTTAATCTTTTGATAGTTATTATTTCTTAAAAACACCCTTTTTGTTTTGACAACGGGAATTAATTTTAAATTAATTAGTTGAAATTCAATGTATTTATTTTCATATAATATATATTTTTTTGAATTCGGAATATCAAATATAGTTTAGACTGAATTTTTGGTATTTTTCTAAACAACGTAAATTTTGATGAATAGTGAAAACACTGAGTAACAGTTAAAACGTTTCCATTTTCATTTAAATGAAATTTTACCATGTCATTGAAATTAATTTCTAAAATTTGACATACATGTTTGTTATTAGTAAGCAAAATTTGGTTCAATAAGATGAAAGTATTTTTTGTCATGAATAGTAACTTTGGAGTTTTATATACCACGGTTAAAGGTAAATATAGTAATTCAAGGTAAAAACAATATTATAAAATTATAAAATTAACTTAACACTTGTCTTAACCATATTTATTTAGTAAAGGCCGACCAATACAATCTATGGGTGAGACTTGGGGCCATTGAATTCCACATTGGTAAGATAATGATATTAATATATTTTTATTTGAAGTAAAAATAAAAATATCAAAAACATGTATTGTTCTTCTTAAACAATTTAAAAGGTAAATTATATAATTTTTATATTTGACTATAAATATTCATTATAAATTTAAAAATATTTCCTACATTATAGTATTTTTTTATAATTTTGAGACATTAAATAAATTCAATCATTTATGATAGAACAATGTTGTTGTGTTTACCTCATTAATAAATGATTTAAATAAATAAGATTATATAGATTAAAATAATATCAAAAAGATATCCAATTCCTATTGGATGATTTTATTTCTACCATGATTCATCTAATCTTAGAATATAATATGTTTTGGACCTTTGTAAGTTGATAATCCTAATATAATAAAATAATAATTTCAGAATTTTCTAAGGAGCCCCTCCTCCCCAAAATAAAAATCTCTCACCTCTATCCCATTAATCACACATCTCAGGACCCTTGTCTCATCCAACCACTACAAAAATATTCTGTCAATATCCCTCAATTCCTCCTAGAATCCCTACCATAGGTAGAAGTCCCTTCTATGAAACCCTTTTGTTCAAACCAAAGGGATTTACCTGATTTAAAGGCAACGTCTTCTCCTATGTTATTTTGTTTTATTTTACTTATATAACCCCATAAAATTTTTTATTAATTTATTTTATGACACCACCCATATCCCATATATACTAGGTTGTTTTTATGATAGGGATTAGAACTACACTTACACACACCACCATCTAACGGGTAAAAAACATATTGTTTCTGTCGAAGACAATCTAATATCTCATGAAACGATGATTGTTCAATCTCATCCTACCACCTCTAATAGTTTTCACTGTGATTGAACTATTTTTATATATAATATATATTATATTTATAATGTTTATATTCTTCTTTATTTATCATTTTTATAATTCTGTTATGGATTCCATAGTGGTTAAATTCGATATTCTCATTTGAGGAAGTGTGGACTATCGCCCCCTCAAAGTGATATGAATCATTCATGTCATACGTCGAAATTATAATGTATGAAGTTACAATGAATATATATATATATATGATATTATAATAAAATTATAATATTACAATTTTTCATCAAGCTTTCATTCCATTAAATATGAAACAGAAATGAAAGTAGTGTTCATGCGTACGTACGTACTGTCTCCATGAATGGTGCATTTCATTTCCTATAACAAAAAGTTATGTACAATTATAAATATAGGTATATAATAGATATAATAGATATATATGATATCTAAATCCTGAATATCATTCTAGATATAATAAAATGTTGAACACATGAACAACTTGTAATTATAAGAAGTTCATTTTTGACCCAAGCACCAAATACTGACAAAACGACCATTATTAACTAAAATGATTACATAATGTTTATAACAAGGAAATACGTTCTATAAAAATAATAATAAAATTGAAAAATGTTCTTAATCAATTATAAATTGGATTTAGTTTATTATTCAAGAGATTAAATAACAAACGGGTCATGTCGGACACGAGGTAAGGGACTTCATCTCAATCTCCATTCATTGAGGTATATTTTGTTTATACACGACTTTTATTTATATGTTGTATAAACACCATTGACATTTCATTTCACTCAATGGGAATATTTTTCTATAATTGGTTTTACTAAATTACAAAAAGACTATTTCTTTTAATGTATGTTGTGGCAATGACCATTTCTGCCGCCGTGAGTATTTATTTGATCTTTTGGATTCCTTAACAAGTAGTAATATTTCTAAAAGGAAATTAAATACCCTATACATTGTTACATATATTGGCATTGAAAATGGGATTGATAATGGATTTGTTATGTTAATATATTAAATGGAAATTTTGAAATTGAAATGGGGAAATTTTATATTTCCTTTATATTTGTATTATGTGTTATGAATATATTATGGTTCTTGGTCATTGTTATGTATACGGGTGGTTTCTTGATAAACCTAGGGTGGGTGAGCCCAAGATATCACTCCAATGCATTTGGAAACTATCAGAGGTAAATTTGAATGTTTCTCCAAAGATATTTAGGGAATATACATTTATGGGTAATCGAAATTTAACTCCCTATGTAGCTGTGTAAGCTACAACGTAAGTATGTTATGGATGCCACAAGTTTCCTTTATGATTGTCATTTACTATGTAAATATTATGATATCATATGGTATGTTAAATAGCTTATTTTTTGTATGTATTGATGAACTAATTTTTTTCATTCATTTTTTAACCATAAATGAGCTTTTTATGCTCTTCCCATGTAGTGATATGTTTTCACAGAACTTAAAGATGAATAGGTTCAACGATGGGATCAAGGAAAAGACACGTTGTCTAAAACATGGGACTAGACATGACTATTTTTTTCAAGAGTTTTTTTAATGAAAAAAATGGAAACTGGGTAGATGTGTCTACCTTGTAATTTTTGATATGTAATGTAACAATTATGGCCTAATTCTCTTAAACTGTAATCTTGAAAAGATCATCAATGTGAACTATTCATTTAATTTCTGATTATTTAATGTTTCAGGCTGAGTCCTTATAGTTGGTATCATAGGTCGGTTTAGATAACTATAGAATTTAGGATATTGTTAAATAAATTTCCATAAATAAATTTATTATAATATTGAAGTGATATATAATTTAGAGATTACCATGTTTCTTCGCCTAGGATATTTCTGTGTTCATAATGGGTTTTTATAGAGGAAACCAGGCAGTTATGCTGGGAAGGCATACAGAGGAGAATAACCATCCAAATCAGCTACCTGAGATGGTCAGAATCGGAACTGAACAGTTTGTTGTAGTGATGTAATAGTTGACTAATCCTATAAACTGTAGTGGTATCCATGCACAAGATCATCCAGATCAACCGCAGAGAAACATGTCACTAGTGGAGCATTTCATGAGGCAAGATCCCCCATATTTCAGAGGATCAGCTAACCCAGTTCTCTCTGAAGGGTGGATTATAACATTATAGAATATTTTTTATGTCATAGGGTTTTCAGAACATCAAATGGTTAGTCTCACTATTTAATGTTTTTATGGTGAAGCTAGTCATTGATGATCAATGGTGAAAAATATCATGGATAGTGTGGAGATTGATTCTTTTTATTGGGATGAATTCAAATGTATGTTTCTTGTGAAATATTTTCCAAAGGTGGTTCATCTTAGGATGGGAAAACAATTACTAGAATTGAGGTGAGAGGAAGACTTAGTGGCTGCATAAGATGAAAAATTCACTCGACTGGAAAGGAATGCTCCAAATTTCATATAAGATATTGATATTAAAATAAACCATTTTTACAAGGGATAAATTCCAAATTATCGAAGGGATTTAGCTTCTCGTAAGTTCAAGAGTTATGAAAAACTTATTCAATGTGATGAAAAGTTGGAAATGGAGTTTTCTGGTGACCATTACTTCTTTGAAGAACAACAAAATTAGAGGTCGAGGAGGAATACGAAAGGGAATAACACTTCAAAAAAGTCTGATTGTAAGAATCTTATGTTTAAATCTTGGGAAAATTGTGCTAAAAATCATGATGGGGAATGCTTTTTGAATTATGGTAACTGATACCGATGTGGTAAATTGGGACATAATGCTCATAATTGATCTAAAAAAGAGCAGGGTAATGGTATGAAAAAATCTGATTTACAATTAGTAAAATGTTTTAGGTGCAATGAATTGGGTCATTAAGAAAATGAGGGTCCAATGAATAACTCATTTGAGGGAAAGAAACTAGACTACCAGCAGAAAGGGGTGGTGATGTCCATTGAAACTACTTCAGCATATGATGGGCCATCAAATGAATTAGTATCAATTACAATGTTTGTTTTTTCAGATTAGGCCAATGTGTTTTTTGATTCTTCCAGGTGTGCGGAAAGAATCTACCAGCAAAGATTCTACCAGAAAACATTATTTATTTTGTTTATAATGCTAAGATAGATTGTATAGCTAAAGAGGTTTCTTATCAGAATGATTTTCATTTTGTGTACAATAATGAAACCTTACTTTTGATAACATATCCGGAACCTGAGAAACTAGTAAAATAGGTAAATAAATGATTCCTTACACACATTTTTGAAAACAAATGAACTGTTCAGATTAATGATGTGCCAGTGGTAAATGATTAACTTCATGTATTTCCTGATGAGTTTCCTGGTATTATACCTGATCGGAAAGATTAAATTACTATTGACTGAGTTCATGATGTTATTACAATTTCAAAACCCCCTTATCGAATAACAAAAATTGAACTTCTAGTTTTAAAGAAGAAATTGATGGAGTTATCAGATAAAGGGTTAATTCAACCTAGCACATCTCCATGGGGTGCTCCTATCTTATTTTTTAAAAATAATGATGGTTCAATTAAACTTTTCATTTATTAAAGACCATTTAATAACTTCACTATTAAGAACATGTATCCATTTTACACATATCAATGATTTGATTGATCATCTCCGTGGAGCCCAGTATTTTTCAAAGATTGATTTGAGCTCAGGGTACCATCAGTTGATGTTAAAAAAAGAAGACATTTTGAAGGTCGCGTTTCATAAAAGATATGGCCATTATTAATTTGTAGTTATGCCTTTTGGGTTAACCAATGCACCTATTGTATTCATGGATCATATGAATAGAATTTTCAGTGATTTGATAGATATGTTTGTGGTTGTGTTCATTGATGATATTCTGGTTTATTCTAAATGTTAAGAGGAGTATAAATGTCATTTAAGGGATTTTTTTCAATCCTTAAATGAAAAGAAACTGTTTGTGAAATTTAGAAAGTGTGACTTTGGGTTACAACAAATATCATTCTTTGGTCACATTATTTCAAATAAAAGTATAACTATTGATCCCGCTAAAACAAATATTGTTTAAGAATGGCCAAGACCCACATATATAACCGAGATCGGTAGTTTTCATGGTTTGGATGATTATTAGTAGAGTTTTATTGAATATTTTTCAAGGCTATTTAGTCCAATGACAATGTTAACATGAAAGGGTGTTAAGTTCATCTGGAGAAAAGAATGTGATGATTGTTTTCAGGAATTGAAATGAAGATCTGTGGATTCATCAGTTTTGGAAATACCTAACAGAAATGAAGTGTTTGGTATCTATAGTGATGTTTCATGGAAATGACTTGGCTATGTCTTTATGCAGAATGATCAGGTAATTTCTTATGGTTTATGTTAGTTTAAACCTCATGAGTCAAATTACCCTATACATGATTTGGAATTAGATGCTGTTGTTTTTTCTTTAAAATTTTTGAGGCATCTTCTGTATGGAGTAAAATATAACATATATATTAAGAGCAAATGTTTAAAGTATATATTCACTCAGAAAAAAGTGAACATGAGACAGAGGAGATGGTTGTAATTTTACTAGGATTATGATTGCATGATCCATTACCATCTATGAAATGAAAAATAAATTGGCTGATGCTTTATGTCCAAAAAGTAATACTACATTAACCATGCTATGTTTGGAACGATATCCTTTGGTTTTTTATTTGATGAACATTGGCATAGACGTTTTTGGTGCAAGAAATTTATCTGTTTTGTTTCAGGTGTCAGTGAAATCATCTCTATCAGAAATAATTAAGAAAGCACAAAAGCAGGGCAGTGAGTTGCAGAAAAAGTTAGAGTACGTTCAAGAGGTTATGTTACCCTAATTTACCATTGATAATGATTGTATTTTGATATTTGTAAGGAGATTATTCATGCCTTTTAATTCATAGATAAAAATTAGCTATTATGTGAAGCTTATAGTTCTCCATTTTCAGTTCATCCTCGCAGTACTAAGATGTACATAGATCATCAAGAGTATTGCTGGTGGGATTAAATGATAATAGATATTGTTGACTTTACTATGATGTGTTTGACTTGTCAGTAGGTTAAATAAGATTGGCATTTACCATACGGGATGCTTTAGTATTTACCGGTGCCAGAGTGGAAATGGGAAAATATATCCATGGACTTCGTTATGGGATTACTGATGACAACCCGAGGTAATAATGCAATCTGGGTTATTTTGATTAATTAACCTAATCTGCTCAATTCCTTCATTTTCTAGATTCATTATCTCTAGATCAACTATCTCGGTTTTATGTCAACGACATAGTGAGGTTTCATAGAGTTTCCCTCTCCATGTTATTTTATCCTGATCCTAGGGTTACTTATAAATTTTTGAAAGGCCTTCAGATGTAATTGGGTACTGAATTAAATTTTAGTACAACTATTCATCCTTAATCAGATGGGTAGTCAGAACAAACAATTCCGACCGTGGAGGATATGATACATTCTTTTTTCATTGAATTACCAGGGCTATTGGGACCCACAAATTTATTTGGTTAAATTTTTATTTAATAACCGTTTTCATTCCTTAATAAAAATGGAACAATTTGAGGAATTATATTGGAAGTAGTTTCGAACTCCAGCTTTTTGGGATGAAGAAGGTGAAAGGAAGTTGATGGGACAAGAATTGGTAGAAGTGGTGGTAGAAAAAGTTTAGTTGATTCAGAAGCACATGAGAATAGTTCAGAGTAGGCAGAAAAGTTATACAGATAACCGGAGAAAGGATCTATATTTTTAGGTATGTGATCATGCCTCTCTCAATTTTTATTTAATGGAAGAGTGTGATGTTTTTTGGTAAAAGGGAAAGTTTAGTATGAGGTTCATAGGGACTTATGATATCCTAAATAAATTTGGATCTGTTGTGTACAGAGTATATTTACCTCCATGTTTATCCTAGGTACACAATGTTTTTCATGTTTCAATGATTATAATGTATATGCTAGATCCATCTCATGTTTTTATTTCAAAGACTGTTCCGTTGGAAATGAATATCTTTTATGAGGAACAGTCATCCAGATTCTTGAAAGATGAGAGAAAGTATTGCGGAATAATGTAATTCACCAGGTAGAGCTTTTGTGAAAAAACCTTATGGTTGAAGAGGCAACATGGGAATTTGAAAAAGCTATGAGGGATAAATACCCACACAAATTTTATAACTGAATAGAAATTTTGAGGACACAATTATCAAAAGTTGGGAAGGATATAACATCCCAAGTAAATAAAGAATAATATATTTTCATAATTATTAATATTTTTGAATTAAATATTAAATTTACTATAAAGGGTTTTCTATGTTCAATGGAGTACATATTTCTTCATGAAATGGAGATGACCATGTTTTTTTATGGTTCAAACATTCCAATCAGTTTCTAATAGGTTTATTCATGGAAATGGAAACACCCAATGATTCTATTTCCATTCGAGTCTACTTTCCAATGGTAGGTGTTCATTAGTTGTGGACCGATGAGGCTTTAAGAATTTTCATTTTTCATGATTATGGGTGGTTAGTCTCATCACACCTTTTGGGGGGAATTATTTACTACTACGAGAATCTCATATAGATTTATGTTATGTTCAGGAATCCTTATTAATTCAGCAAGTATGAAAATGAGTTTCCCTTTAGATTTACTAATCGATGATTGATATGTATGCGATTTAGAGAATATTTTATATGTATTTGAGGTTCTTAATCTATGGAGAATCATCACTATGTATTATAGATTCTTAGTCAATGGTATCCTTAAATACATTATATATAAATCTCTTGGTCATTATGATGACCATACTATTTTTAAAGCCACTCAGTGGGGAACTTGAAGTTTATTTTCATTCAAAAAGACATGGATTATTTCAGAGTTTGGATCATACCCACTGGTGGGATACCTACGTGTCCTCGTAAAAAAAAGAATCATAACCCACGTAGTTCGATAATAAGGGTATAGTTTAATGTCATACGATACATAAAATAATTAATGAAATATGGGCTTGAACCTTCTAAAGGCTTCCCACATACTCTACTTTTATGGAAGAGATCAAAGTCCACATAGTTCGAGTGAAGAAATATAGGGATTATGCAATGTTAATGGCCCAAAAATATATGTCATGATTACTTTTACACTCTAAGATCACGTGAGTCATGCTTGGTGTGAGAAACAAGATGTATCAATAAACATGATGATGGTGCCACGAAAGATGTTGTCATGAGAAATGATGTGGGGCTTACATATGAGTGTCTGCCCTAGCAGATGAAGACTAGAACTTACATTAGGAAAAAGCCCAGTAGAAGGGTCCATAAATGTATTTGTACTTTATGGAGATTTTAAGTATTAACATGAGGCTTACTCCTAAGGAGGATACCCCAAATTAAAAGGAACTTATGTTTGTGACTTACTTATGAGGAGGAAGCCCAATGTTAAAGGGAACTATGACTGGGGATTACTCCTGAGAAGGAGGCCTAGGTTAAGGGGACTTGTAACATGGGGCTTACTCTTGAGAAGGAGACCCGAACTAAGGGAGCATGGGACTTACTCATGAAGAGGATTCCCTAAATCAAAAGACCATATCATCTTAAATGATGAGGTTATATAGAGAAAACCCCTAATAGTGGTGACATAAATCCTGTAAGTCACGAGGTTTTAGGAGATATTTTCATATAATTTCTTTCAGATAAGGGAGCTAGAAAAGGAACCATTCCATAAATGGCTTTGAAAAGGGGTTCGAGGGATAATATCGTCAAGAGGAGAGGTGAACGGGAGAGAGGCACACAAATGAAGTTGGCATGAAAGTGTAGGTCGTGAAAATCATTTGGCACGCATGTTGTTCTCGTGCAAGTGTACTTGCGCGGCATGGGTTCACCTGGGTGACAAAAAATCTTTAGGGTAATACTTTGGCGAGACTTAACTCAAGCCTTTAGTAATATTCTAAGATGTTTCCAAAAGGGTGGCACACAAGTTTCATCGAAAGGGTTGGGCGGCGCACAAGTGTTTCTACTTTTAAGGATGTTTATACACTTAGGCATGCAAGTGTTGATGAATTATAAAAAATTAGGCCTTATCCTACCCCTTCATGTCTTCCACTCTTGGAAAAATTTACCTTATATGATTTTACAGGAGTTTAATTGAAGGCTTGGGCGTCGAGATCTTGAATCTTTATTTTGAAAAATCCGTCCCCAAAATGGGGGACCCACAAGGGATATTTATAAACCACCATGCACCTTGGGTGAAAAAAATAGATAAGGTCTGTGGAATGTATGTTACTCGTTGTTTTTATGGTATTCCCTATTTCCATTCGTTGGACTATGTGAAGGAATGGAACATCAACAAAAGCCCGCCCTCAGAGTTTGTTCCAAAAAGGAAAGAGGATCTGTCTCTGAGGTAAATCCGGAGAAATCAAGGGTCTATGGCACTTAAGTTCGGCGCACAACTTCTGGGGTGTGCGTGTATGACACGCATTAGGTCTGGTTCACCTATATATAAAGGTTCAATTCCATGTGAATTCACTCAGCTTCTAGCAACTTGAGCACTAATCGCACAAGTGCTTCATTCTTAGATGAATCATTTTTCTGGATTTTTTTCGTGCTTCTAATAAATGTATTTGACTTTCGTGTGATGACTAAGGCGGAAAAACATGTTTTACCGGTTTGACTGGCGCGCCATATTTCGTACTTGCATGCCTTAATTCATTTTTCTTTTTTTTTTTTGATTTCTTTCATAAAAATTTCACAAAATAAATTGACATAAAAGATGATAGTTTGATCTTTGTGCAGATTCAATGGCTCCTACAGAAATTTGATTAGCTGATGAGTTCGCCAGCAAGAGAATAGATGACATCATGAACGTCGTTGACCATGATTATTATGCTGTCTATGACAGAACTCTCCTAGATCTGGATTAGTACTTGAAGAAATATCATGCCAACTTCACAAAGACCATTTAATTTCCTTTGTATGGAAATGGTTATCTGCAATGAGTCAATGTTCTATAGGAAATGAATTATATCCATCATTCCAGGTTTAAAACTTACACGAATTTCCCTTCAGCAAATGTCTCATTTGCAGGATCATTTAACAATGCTGGGATAATGGAGAAGGAATACATAATGCATCATAGCCCATGTGCTCTAGATATAAATCCTCACACGCCTGAGCTGCAACTTCATTGATATCCTTCTATTTTCCGAAATTCTCAGATGGACCAATCTAAGGGATGGAAAAGAGTTGGGATTTCCATCCTAGATGAGATGTGAAGCTGACTTGGATGTGTACATATTAGATGTGACAACCCTATGTAGAGTTTATCGATGATCTGAATGGAGATTAAATATATGAAGCTATATCGGTTGGGCAGACATATGTCTATAAGAATGACAATTTTGTGACGGAGTTAATCACCCAATGGATCCTGGAAACGAATTCGTTCCATTTGACTCATGGATATGTAATCCTCAGTTTGTGGTATGTCTACAAGATTTTCGTGGATCCAATTTTGTGAGATATGTATGATGAATTAATCCCCCTTAAGGTGACCTGGAATTATTCGAAGAACACTTCGACTTTGGCTCGAGAGTTAACGGAAATTTTATACAATCTTAAGAATACCTCCACCAAGAAAACCCATTGCAGAAAATATATCCATCAAGAGGAGTGGATGGACATGTTTCTGATTAAGAAGAGAGAGAAAGGTCCTTCTTGCACTCATCCTAATAGTTTCCCTTGAGAGGAAAAGTGGGGTGATCTGAGAACATTTTGGCCAACTCTGGAAGTATGAGAGTTTGACATATGGGTATATGAATTGAACCAGAAAATTCTAGTGAAGACCCATCTGGCAGGATTTTTGGCCTTGTGGATCAGTTTTTACCATTTACCTATTCTGGATTCAAAAGGAGGTGTGGGGCCAGGGACCTTTTTTGTTGCATCCAAGCTGGATGAAAGGAAGTTGGTTGGGTTTTCCACCCTAGTTTTGGAAAAGATTCATAGGATATTACTTCATGTTTTATGTATAATTATATTTTAAGAATAGTGGGTCCATTCCATTTTTTATGGGGATGGATTGCAACCCAATTTAGGAAATATGCTATACATAGTGGGGTATAGGTTCCTGGATGTTCTTTCCAGCCATCTTTTCCGGACTTTTCTAGAATTTCTCCCTTATCCCTCAATGCTTAAGATATAAAAATAAGACTGAGCATGTTAAAGGGGTTGCACTTATTTCCTTATGGAAATACTTCTATGGGGAGATTTTTGGATGATGGAACCACCACCCTAGAGTTAAGGTCATATATGCTAGCATGTAGAGATGGTACACTATCCAGGATGATTGATGGAGAAATTATATTTGAGGCCTATGCTCCATATAGATTTTCTTGTCAATTCAAATGTCTGCATAAAAGTTTCGTATCCCCTCTGCTGCATGTCGGGTTAGAGCATCATATGATTGTTGCTCATCAACTATGGTTGCTGACATCTATCGAGAATATTGGAGCGGTATTTGATCTACCATCTATTGGAGTGGCATGTCAATTGACTACATGGTATTCCAAAACATGGGTAGCATCATACCCGTATGGGCTATTGAATTAGTTGGACCCTCGGGTGGGGACAAAGAAGAGAACCATTAAGAAAGAAGCTTTTCATTTGGAAGGCGACTCTTCCTCCCCCGGATATGATTCACCAGATTCCTCAATCGAAGCTGACTCACCGGATTCCCAAGATGGGGATGTTGAGGCTCGAAATGCGTCAAAGCGACCTTGTTCCATAAACAATACTCCTGCCAGAGTCAAGAGACATACTCCCACAACTCCTCGTGAGTTACATCATTGAGGCAATTTAGTCGCCATTATTTTAAATAGAAACAAGTTTCATTATATTTTCCTTTATCTGTGATTTCAAGAGCTGGGATAAAGTTGAAGTCCCTAATTGTAGGACCCTCCTCGCGGCCTACTGGTGAACATTATGAATATTTATGACAAGAGGCTATCCGGAAATGGAAGAGTTTATATTGTGATGTTGAAACCTCATGTATGGACTTATGCAAAGGGCTGCATATCCCTGGATTGGGGAATCTTCGGGCTTCCTCTGACATCCGTTTTGAGGACAACCCCAATGAAGTGAGGGATTACATCAAAGAGCTAGAAATGTGCATATATGCCACTGATGATTCAGTTTATATCACCAAGAGGGTGAAGGAAACGATGTATCGTGGAACCACTGAGGGGATTGGTCCTTCATTAGATTAAGAGTGGCGTGATTATGTGGCTCCTTAAGATATAAGTTTCCCATTTTATCATATTTCTATTTTCATTACAATTTGAATTTAGTGAAAGAATTGTTATTTAAGAAAATAATCTTCTTCATCGAGCTGCTTGTAATGGAAAGAACAACTAAAATCCCTTATCCACAGTATAGCCCTGGTGGAACCGCTCATAGAGCCACTGAATCTACTCGTGATCTAGGTGAAGTATCTCTAGGACCGCAAGTCATGGATGAAGAGTTAGAAAGGGTGTTACTGTCTCTGACACCTATTTTTGGATATGAGGACTCCAGTCCACCCAAAAAATCGAAGAAGAAAAGGAATCGAAGAAAGAATACCACATTCAAATGCTTTAACAGTTGTGGTATGTCTTTTTGGTAGTCCCGAATCTTAAAATATGAAAAGGTGTTCAAACCTCTCGACATTGCAGGGGATTCTTTAGTTTCCCCTTTAAGGAATTGACTAACCATCCTCAGAGTACACCAGAGGGTGTTGGAGAATGGCCGTAAGTTCTTGCTCAAATGGTTGTTCAAGAAGAAATACTAAGATCAGATGAGCCTGTGATTGTTCCCATCACTGCTACTATTTATGATGCTAGGAGAGAAAATACTTCTACTAAATTAACAATACTTTTTAGAACCTTAAATGAGCCAACAACTGACTTCCATTCCTGGATGTTTTAGGTTCAACACATGCACCAGAACATTTGGCAACCACCACAGCTGAACCCACAACTGTCTGTGAAGAAGCAACCCAGGATCATAGATTTTTAGATGAAGGTCACGAAGAAGACATGCCGAGTTCTCCCAATGGTGAGACTAACATGGGATCTGTGACATTTTTGGATAAAATTATGAAACATGGAATGTAATTTGTATAAATTTAATAACATGTTAAATTACCATGTGATTTAGAAGATTTTGGAGATCTAGTTATAGAATCAACTAGATATGAGTTTCATCATTTTTCCTGTTAATCTTCTCATGATTACACTTCTAACCATGTTTGGTTAAAAATTGTACAGCTCTATATAAATAAGTTGTTGAACCATCAATGCTTGAAAGGGGTGGAGACATTGATGTCAACCCTATTATTGTAGAAACAGTGGATTAGGTTGAACATAACATGGCAGACCCTCCTAAAACCCATCCAAAAAATCTTATTGAAGCTATAAAAGATGGGGAAGAGTATTCACAAGATTCTGATAAACTTTTAGGTAAAAGATGATAATATTTGTGGCTTACATAACCTGCAATAAAATCAAACAACTTTTACTTTCCTTTGAATATAACCATACACTCAATTGACCAAACATGGGTGTAAACATCAGTGTCAAGATCTGGAGGTGAAACCTCAACCTCTGCTCAAATAGTAACAGATGGTGAGGCAAATAGGGTCAGGGAAGGATCATAACATGGAACTTCCTTAAGTGCATTAATCCTAGGCTATGTTCCTTCCTGTGATAGCGATGCAGAATCAGACCCATAGTTGCAAAAGGCGCTCCAATTATCACATCGCAAGGCATGGAAAAATATATGGGAGATAATATCTGAGGTGCCTCTTGAAGATTTGGCTTTGAAAATTCCAAGACATTCATCCCTATTCATCATGCTAGGAATTGGCAGTTTTGGATATCAAGATATCCATGTCGCAGTGAAAAATGTTATTCGGAGGAGGGAGCAAGAGAAAAGGTGTCATAAATACATGATCACAGCTATATTTCTAATCAATATCAGTGATTTTCAGGATGTAGTCTCCCGAGCTGAGGCTGATCATGCTACAAAGCTAAAGGACTTGAAACAAAATATCAAGGAGAAGATTGTCCAGTTGTTGCACCTTCAGCAAGAGCTGGATACTATTACTGGGGAGCTTTACTAGCTTCATAATTTGTTGGAATAAATCTAAGAAGATGGTATAAAAGCCATCAATGATTCCAAAGAATCATTTCCTCTAGATGAAGAGAGTGAATCTGGTATAGTAAATGAACTTCAAGTGGCTACTGATGAAGCTCGGGATACTGTGAAACAGATGAGAAATTATGTTGACTGTCTTGTGTAATTTTTTTTTGAAAAAAAGAGAATATACTCTAATATGTGGATGTTCTTCTAATCATGTTCATCAATGAAAAATAGTTCATCTTCAATCATTTGTAACATCATTTTCTAGATAATTTATTTTATTTTTACCTAAACCAATGGGTTTAGTAAACATATTTTGATTTTAACTAGGGTTATATAAACAACCCCACGAAAATTATCTTTTAATTCCTCAATATTGCCTAAATCATACAAAATGTATGTTTAGCGAGCTGGGACTCGACTTTTGTTCAGAGTACCTTTTAAAGGTTCCCAATTTAATAAGTACCATGTGTTTTAGTATTGGCAGTTTAAAGTCATGCATGTTATACTATAAAAATGCTAACATTTAAGGTCAAATATCTTTGACTGAATAAATTATATTTACTCAATTCTTGATAATTTGTTTTGAAACATATTACCATATTCATGTATGGAGGGGAAATATTGTAAACTGTGACTTGAGAAATTTTTAATCTGAGGAATGACATAGTGAAAGAGCTAAAAAGAATTTGAGGAAGTAATTTCTAAAAATGAAGTTACCACTACTTGACAAACCCATTATGGGGGCTGAATTATGCAGGGCCAACTGGGGCACAAGATGCATAGTGAAATAGTAGCATATTTTTCTTGACATGTCCATTATGTAGACAACTTATACTTTCCCATATAAGGGCACCTGCTGCATAGTCGGGAAAAATAACTCTCAAGAAATTTGAATTTCTATCGCTAAAAGTAGAAGAAAGTTTTATGGGATTCAAATTACCCAATGCATATAGTCTGCTTTATGGGGAAAGGTACTTGAATATGTAGAGGATATTTTCAATCAAAATTGTCAAAGAATTAAAGGAATGTGACTTTTGCGAAGGTATGACACAAACGTAGGAAAAAAAAGGTATTTTTGGTTTTAAATTATATGACTAAAACCAGAGATAGAAACATTGTATGACATAATACTTTCAGATCATGAAAAATAGTATGGAACAAATATGTTAAGGATTGATGTTTTTTTAGATCACTACATGTCGTATTTATAACCAATAGTGGAAAAAGAGGCTTCTCCTAATAATGAAGTTACCACTATTTGACAAACCTGTTATGGGGGATGAATTATGCATGGCCAAATAGGGAATATGATTTATAGTCAAATAGTAGCACCATTTGGATGACAGTTCGGTTCTGTAGACAACTTTTTCAAAGCCACCTAAGGGCATGTGCTGCATAGTAATGAAAAAGAACTCTCAGGTATCAGACATTTTGCGACCAGAAGTCATGAAACAGGTTATATAGACCGTGAATATTATTTGTATAATGTTTCGAGTGGGTCTTCAATTGAGAATCAGGATGACACTACATATCTCTTTAGGATGAGAATCAATCCACATGTAGTTCTTGAAATATAGTTTAACGTCATGCATGATGAGAGCATGGAAGATCATAGTTTAGGGTTGTATATCTTGGAACATAGTGGGAGAGACATGTCTTGTATTTGTTATAAACCTGATGTGCATAAAGACCAGGATGTTCCACATCACACCATGTGCTTCAAGGGGGAATTTTTAGCCAAGGGACCGAAAGTGGAGTTTGGGGTTAGGACTAAAAGGTCAGGGATGGACTCAAGGAATGCTCAACCGTTCTTATGTATCCCATGAGGATGGAAGTCAAGCTGCACATAGTTCTTGAAACATGACTTGGTTGGAGACCCTGTTAAGGATGATTCCTCTCGAGTGAGGGTATCAAGGATTGTTGTAGTTTATTTTCAAATAGAAAAAAAGTGCAAATTGTTTTTAAGGTCATATGTATGGACCATTGTTATGAATTTTAATGTCTTGTAACAAGGACAATGGGGGAACTTTATAGTTTAATTTCATATATCTAGGAATATGGGATATATATAGTTTATGTTCATGTAGGATGATATTGAACTGAAATGAATAAGGCGGTTGACAGGGGCTTCACAGATCAACATTGTAAGGGTTAAAGGTGAATATATGTGAAGAAAGTGGTTTCGGGCTTGAACGTCGGGAGGTTGCCTACATACCCGACCTAGGTGGCAAGGATGAAATTCCGCGTAGTTCAATTAAGAGGGATTTGGTGATCGAGGTGTATGTTGAGTACAGTGAACGAAAAATGATGTTGGGACTTAAGCGTGGTTAGCGGCCCAGAGAATATGTCCTGGTCGAAGCATACTCTAAGATCACATGAGTCATGCTCAATGTGAGAAACAAGAAGCAGCAATAGACCTACGGATCGTGTCACGAAAGTTGCGACCACAAAGGATGGTGTGGGGCGTATTCATGATTAGCTTCATGGGGCATGAATGGAAACAGAGTTTAAAAATCAATTGTGCATGTGGTGATCACAGTTTATTGTCACGTGTTACAGACATGGGGTTCTTCGCAATTTAATGTCTTACAGCTCGGACGATGCACAATTTGACAACATGTTGGATGATAGAGTGGAACAGTTTAACATCATGTTGGACAATAGAGGGGGCTATGCAGTTTAATGTCCTGCAGCAAGGAAAATGGGTGTATTTGTGTTCCACAAAATACTTCTTCATGAATCGTTCATTGGTTAGAGTTGTAATGATTTATCCATCCATCGATATTATAGAATAAGCTTCATTGGAGTAGACCTTATGTATTGAGTAAGGTCCTTCCTACTTTGGCTCTATATTTGAAGGCTCCTTTGCTGGTATCATTGGGGTTCTGAGGACCAATACCAATTCTCCTTGAATGAATGAACAAAGAATAACTTTTTTATTGAAATCTCATGCTATTCGATTCTGATAGACTTCTAAATGGTGCAGTGTGCACAATATTTTTTCATCTAGTTGTTCCAATTCATCTAATCACTTTTTATATTTTTCATCTATTGAAAACTAATCACAAATTTCGACTCTAAGTGGTGGTAATTGGACATTAATAGGAAAGACTGCTTCTGTTCCATATACCAATGAATATGGAGTTGATAGTGTGGTAGTGCGGGTGGTAGTTCGATAAGCCTGTAGAGCATGAAAGTGTTTATCAGGCCATGACTTATTATCTTTATCCACCAAATTTTGATGTATGTTTGAAATAGTCTTATCGAAAGCCTCTACTTGACCATTGGCCGCTGCATGATACCGAGATGAATGGTTTGATCTAATATTGAATTCTCGATACAATTTTCTTACCATGGATGAACAAATGTTTTTCCATTATCCGTCAATATGGTATGAGGAACACCAAATCTGGTAATGATGTTTTATTTGAAAAAGATAACAATGATTTTAGCACATAATTCCTTGAGATGGATTGCCTCTGCCAATTTGGAAAAGATGTCAGTAGCAGTAAGAATATACTAAAACTGCTTATCTGTAGCAAGAGGATAAGGTCCTACAACATCCATTCCCCATGTTGAAAATGGCCAAGAGTATTTAGCCATATGAAGAAACTCCAGAGTTTGATGAATGAAGATGGCACTTACATGGCTATAATGACACTTCTTAGTGAAATCAAGAAAATCTTGCATCATTGAAGGTCAGATGTATACAAGCCTTTGAATTTGAGAAGAAATTTTATGTCCAGACTGGTGGTCACCACAAACTCCAGCATGTACTACATTCATGATAGCTATTGTCTCTTTAGCATCAGAACATCTGAAGATAAATCCATAAACAACTCAATTGTAGAGAATTTTTTTGTGATCTGGGCTATCATAAATAGTAAAATTGACCACACGTCGCCAGACTTGTTCTTTCTCAGCTCTATCAGGTGGGGGTGTTCCATTTTGAAGATATTCCATGATAGGTGTCATCCACAATGTAGTATGATCATATGGTTCATAAATGGGATTGATTTCATTGATTTCCTCTATTTTGACTTGAAAAAAAGGTGAAACTACACAATGGTGGGCAATACTGATGATTGTTTCGTCCCAATTTTGATCTTCCAGGGCTGTAGCCACATAATCCAATGCATCAGCTTGGGAATTTTGTGATCACGGGACATAAGAAAATGTAAGTTCTGAGGGAAATTACACCATTAACTCTCTAACGTAATCACACAAAGGTTTTAACTCTTCATTTCTGATGGAATAATCCCCATTGATTTGTTTGATTTCTAAATATGAATCACCTTTTACTTTGAAGTTATTCACCTGTTCATGAAGATCCAATTATAAGCCTGCGATAGGAGCATGATATTCAGCTTCATTGTTTATACCACCTTCCAACAATAAGAAGGAATAGGGTAGCACTACCTTTTCTAGGGAAATAAGCACGATTCCTAACCCAACATTTTTGAGTTTAGGATATTCCATTTTCATCCCTATTAGACTTATGGAGGCTCCATCAATGTACATTCCCCTTGTTTCAGGATTATCATGAATAGAGAAGACTTCCTCATCAAGAAGTTCAATATTTATAAATTTATCTTATGTAGATGGGTGTTCAGAAAGGAGATCGGCCAGAGCATGGCCCTTTATTTCTTTTTGAGAGACATACTGGATAACAAAATGCTGCAAAAATAACTGCCCTGTAACACCCTGAGATTTTATAAAAAATATTCTTTTTAATTTCATGTCTTGTGTTATACGCTACACCAAAAGGAGCTTTCACAACACACATATCTGACCTGGCTTGAATTACATGCAATCGCTACCTTCCACGATAGCGTGTGTTGTACGCAATACCGAGTTTCACTAAACAACGATATGCTATTAAAATATTATTAAAACTAGCCGTTATGAATAGTAATAACCACCTTTTGAAATTTTATAAATTTTATTTTTCAAAATGGACTTCATTTTTGGATTCGGAGTATCGAATTTAGCCTAAGGTGAAATTTTGGTACTTTTCGGATAACTTTCATATTCTGATGAATAGTGAAAATTACTAAATTATAATTAAAAAAAACTTTTTTAATCAAAATAATTAATAGTGATAAATTATTAATTTGAGTGGTTTTAAAGTATATTTAGAATATATTTTTACAATTTAATAAAATGTTCGTCATTGGATGTAATTTCACATTTAAACCAGACATAAACAAGTGTCAATCTTTTGATATATATTGTTTCTTAAAAACACGCTATTTGTTTTTACAGCGGGATTTAATTATAAAACTAATTAATGCAACTTCTATGTTATGAATTTGGTAATATAGACTTCATTTTTGAATTCGGAATATAAAATATAGCTTAGGATGAAATATTGGCATTGTTCTGAAAAACATCAATTTTTGATGAATAGTGAAACTACTAAGTGGTAGTTAAAAAAACTGAATTTTTCATAAAACTTAATTTTACCGCTTCTGTGAATGAAATTTCGAAAATCCGACAGACACGGTTGATATCAGTAAGTAAAATATGGTTCAATGAGATAAAAATAATTTTTTTGGTGAATAGTAACTTTTTACTTTTTTTACCGCGGTTAATAGTAAAGAGGGTAACTAAGGGTAAATAGGATATTACTATTACCCTAACACATGTCCTAATTCTATTGGATAAGTGTAATTCGACCAAAAACAACCTTATGAATATAATATGACCATTTAGGTCCACATGGATTAGATTAGGACATTTATTATTATTTAATTCAATGAAGTGTTAAAAGAGTTAAAATCAAAGTTTATTTACTAAAACATTTTTAATATGGGGTTATACATAAGATAAATTCGACTATAAATATTCATTAGAAAGATAAAACTATTTCCTACATAATGGTATTTTATTTATAATTTTTAGACATTAACTAATTTAATTTATTTATGATGATGCAGTAATTATCTTATTAATGAAATATTGACAGAATTGATGATATAAACACCAAATTAAATGTAATTTGAGACTTTTTTATGAATCCCACTAATTTTCTAGGTTACTATGATATATTAGTGTTGATTTAATCGACTTGGTTCGAACATATAATTCTGTTATGACTTTAACAAAAATCATATATCAAATAGTGTCAAAATTGACTCAAAATAGTTTTTAAATCAAATATTATATTATTAATTGTTATTTTATTCCTAAAAATCTAAGTTTCGGCCAAATGACTTAGATAAGAATATATATATTAATAATAAACAATTTGGGGTTATTTTGGCATGTTATAGTAAGTGTATTGACCATATAGTGTAAGAAAACAAAAAGACACGGTAAAAGTTAAATTATTTAACTTAGAGTTAAATCTAATTGATAAGGTTAAAATAATAACCTAAACTTGTATAAATCCTATTGGTTGATAGGATTTAGACCCATCCCCACTTTAGCTTTGAAATAAGACCCTTTGGAACCATTATAAACTGATTTTGACTTTAATATAAAATAATATTTTGAGATATTCCTAAGGTGCCCCTCTCCTCCCTTATAAAAGGGTACCTCCTCCCCCTCCTCCTCACACCAATTTGAGCACTCATACTCGGACAAACCCTGCCATTTTCTCCTCTCCACTTCCCTATAATAATCCTAGAGGTCCTGGTCTTCTTCAAATACCAATCTTAGTTCCCTAAGTGGAGGATTCAAAGAGGCGTTCCAAAGAAGAGGTAATATCCATTACCAATCTTTTCAATTTCTTTCTTCTTCAACTTCTTCTTCTTTAGTTGTTTCATGATAAAGTAATAACATCAGTATTACTTACATACTGATATGTTATTATATATATGAAAAAACCCTAATTTACATTCTATCCATCCTACGGAAAAAAATGAAATCACCGCGCGTGCGTACGTACGAAATACCGTCTCCACGACGTGGTGTAATCTATTTTTCCACCATCACTTTACAAGGATGGGTATAATGGTGTAATGAGTAACTATTTAAGATTATTATAAAGTAATATTGATACTGAAATAATATATATTTATACTCCAATATATTTCCACGATCATAGGAACGATATCATCACTGGTGCGTACGTACGGAATACCGTCTCCACGATGTGATGCGACTCGTTCTACATGATCATCATTACATAGTAATTATATAAATGAATTGAATGAATAAATATGATATATGTTACACTAATACCATTCTGGATATAAGGTATCTATAACCTTAAAAGAAGAATAAGAATGTATTCGGCAAAACACGCATAAGAACAAAAGGCAATAAAGACCCGACTAACAAGTAACAATGAAATATTACTAACAAGAAGCTAAGAATATGACCATATATGAAATCATATCAATATGTATGATTCTGGAACAAGTCAATAACATTATTTAAACAATTATACAGGAGCTTCGGACATGTACAAAGCAAATCGGACCTAAGGTAAGGGAAATATCACAATCTCATTTTTATCCGAGATTGTTTATTCGTAAGTATTTACTGGGGTGTATTTTATCATCCACATCCATGTTTCATCAAAATGTAATATTATTTCCATCCACCTACAATTGTTTAAATCCATTTTTACCCTTCGGTGAGTTTTTAGTAATATGTATGAAAGGAATCTTTTGTCGTTTTTCGTACGAGGTACTTTTTGAATTTTCCGACAAAAGTACGAAGAATGTTTTTTAACTTATACGGCATGAATGGATTTTTAAAACATTATTTCCAAGAAGCTTACTTTACAAGTTTTAAAGTTTATTTTTAATCAAATTCTTTTATTTTAAAGTCGCATGACATGTTATGAAAGGAAAAATGTTTTTTAAGTAGAAAGGATATTTTCCTCAAGAATGGAGTTCAAGTATTTTATCAAAATTATTTTCCATCTAAGATAATAAAAGGGTTCTGTTTTTATCCCTATTATTACATGGATTTGATTATGTTGTGATGGAAACATTTTTATGAATTCCTTTATCTTATATGAATTTTTTTATGATGTCATGTTGTTTAAGAATCCCATTTTTATTACATGGGTTACACTATGATGTATGGTTTATGATTATGTGTGAATGCCACAAAGTTTCATGTTTTAAGTTATGATTATTGTGATTACATTTCACTACCATGATTTACCCCATGTTATGAAATTATGATCTCTTTTGCAGGTTAAGATTTCCAAAAGTTATGTGCTTATGCATATGATGTGATTGATATTTCTTTTGTTTACCCTTACTGAGCATTTGAGCTCACCCTTTTATGTTTTCTTTTCCCCAGGATATAAAGAAAGGTTTTAGGTAAAAAAAGGAAGATCTTTATGGGAGATTTTGAAGATCTTTCACCACGATTAGAAGATTACGATCCGAGTTTCCAAAGACACTAAACTATTACGATCCTTGTGTGTGTGTGTTTTTGTTATGTACTAAGTATTCCGCAAAAGTAATGTAAAGTCTATGTACGTCAGGCTTCGGGTCTCTACAGTTGGTATCAGAGGAAAGGTTTAGTCAACCTTTGGAAACTAGGACGCGAAAACATTAGTAAGATCCCTAGAGATATTTCTAAGGTATGTCTAGGAATGTACCAAAGGATAGGTATACATATAGGATATAGTACTAGCACTATGGTAACGATCTTATAATTTAACCTAAGATGTCAGATATTGAAGTTACTCCCCCTTTATTATGATTTTTTCCTCTCACACTATTCTTTTTGGGTTTTAGAAAATGGCTGGAAACAAGATGATTCACGATAATGGAGGATATGATGGACAGTGGAATGATATTCTTCATAAGAAATCAAATGAAATGGGATTTGGAAGTCCAAACATCATTATTATGCCGAATCAGCAATCTCATAATATGATCAATAAAGTAAAATTTGGTATGTTTCCTGACTCGGCTAATAAGAGAAAGATGGAGTTTCATGATGATCATAGAGGAAAGAAAGTTCAATTTCACCTATGTAAATCATGTGGGAAGAGGCATCAAGGAGAATGATTCAAAGGAACTGGAAGATGCTTTGGGTGTGGAAAAGAAGGACACAAAGCAAGTAAGTGCAAAGGAAAAGGTTCAGTTAACACCATGGATGAGGATAATGGTATTGCTACGACATCAACAATGGTTAAATGTTTTAAATGTGGAATGTACGGGCATTATGCAAACCAATTCCCTAAGGGAAAGTCTCATGAAAAGAATCAGTATGGTCGTATGGGAAGTATTTATGTTGTTGATGATGAAGAGACTACAAATGATATGTGAGATGAAAGAATTGTTGAAGCTTGGTCAATGGTTTAAGAATGTAGTGGAATGATTACATGTTTATCATGTGTAATGTTGTATAAGAAATCTCATAGTACTATGGAATAAAGAGACATCTAAGGATTGTTACACTGTTGTCTTTCCTTGAGTTATGAATGTGTATGATTAATGGTACCACTATCCATGAAATGTTATTCAGATATTTTTGGAATGTAGATGATATGTGCATAATGAATGGATAAAGAGAAAATTAAATGTTTAACAGTATTCATGAGCTCATGATTGATATAAGGACTAAGTGATATCATGATTTGAGTATATATAATTTTGAGGATTTTTGTATGTGGAAAGTGTTAACGTTTAACTGCATTCATGTTTTCAATAAGGTTCAATGGGTATTCAAGATAATACATGATTAAGGCCTTTGAATGTTTAGAATGTGACCAACAAGACATATCTTATGATATATGGGGATCAACGATGGTATTAAATATCTGTTAATCGTTTTCACTATATTATGAGAGTGGACTGAAGTATTATGGATAAGCCTAAATATTGTTGGACAGAAGTTAGTATTGTTTAAGGATAGAGGTTTTTTCGATATTATTGATGGGATGTTATAGTAATATAGTTTTAGAAAAAGGACAACCTGCTGGACGAGCGACAACCCATCGCGTCGGACAAGGATGTGGGAATCGAACCCACAACCAAAGTGAGATTGGCCTTTATCGCCTACCACTAGCCTACAGGAAGTGCTTGTTTAGTAGAAACTAGTTTTTATTATATTAAGCAGTATGATATATGAAGTATAAGTTCATTTTAGGAACCGTATATCATTAATCTCACTATAGATGGACTTATGTATTTTTTGATAACTTTTCTAACCTTTTGAGACAGATGGAATGACCCATCATTCTATCACATGATCTGCTAACACATCACGAATGACAAATTCAACTTCATTTCGTTAAGAGATGAAGTAGAAATTGTCCAAAGAACGACAAATAGTGAGACTATACCAAAATCACGAATGTATTTCTTCTAATTCCAATTTCATCAACTTTAGGGAAATGATCTTGAAAACCAAAAATGTTGTCCTAGTCCTCTTATATCTGATTAATCAGATGGTACCTTAGATCGTCACAAATTTATGGATTTGTGATTTCTAGCTTTTCCATAGCCATGTTCTCTACCACTCTCCATCAGAACATGATGATTAGATTTCTCTTCCATATCCATATTTTCACCTATGTGGAAACCAAGTGATTAGTATATTTGGGTAACCGTTACATTTCATACTTCTGTTTTTAAAGATTTGTTTTGTTATTCCTTTTTACAATATGAGTTTTTATTAATGAAACTTTCGAATAGTAAACCATTTATAACCCCGACGAATTTCGAGGGCGAAATTCATTTTAAGGGGGTAGAATGTAACACCCTGAGATTTTATAAAAAATATTCTTTTTAATTTCATGTCTTGTGTTATACGCTACACCAAAAGGAGCTTTCACAACACACATCTCTGACCTGGCTTGAATTACACGCAATCGCGACCTTCCACGATAGCGTGTGTTGTACGCAATACCGAGTTTCACTAAACAACGATATGCTATTAAAATATTATTAAAACTAGCCGTTATGAATAGTAATAACCACTTTTTGAAATTTTATAAATTTTATTTTTCAAAATGGACTTCATTTTTTGATTCGGAGTATCGAATTTAGCCTAAGTTGAAATTTTGGTACTTTTCGGATAACTTTCATATTCTGATGAATAGTGAAAATTTCTAAATTATAATTAAAAACTACTTTTTTAATCAAAATAATTAATAGTGATAAATTATTAATTTGAGTGGTTTTAAATTATATTTAGAATATATTTTTACAATTTAATACAATTTTCGTCATTGGATGTAATTTCACATTTAAACCAGACATAAACAAGTGTCAATCTTTTGATATATATTGTTTCTTAAAAACACGCTATTTGTTTTAACAGCGGGATTTAATTATAAAACTAATTAATGGAACTTCTATGTTATGAATTTGGTAAAATAGACGTCATTTTTGAATTCGGAATATGAAATATAGCTTAGGATGAAATATTGGCATTGTTCTGAAAAACATCAATTTTTGATGAATAGTGAAACTACTAAGTGGTAGTTAAAAAAAACTGAATTTTTCATAAAACATAATTTTACCGCTTCTGTGAATGAAATTTCGAAAATCCGACAGACACGGTTGATATCAGTAAGTAAAATATGGTTCAATGAGATAAAAATAATTTTTTTGGTGAATAGTAACTTTTTACTTTTTTTACCGCGGTTAATAGTAAATAGGGTAACTAAGGGTAAATAGGATATTACTATTACCCTAACACATGTCCTAATTCTATTGGATAAGTGTAATTCGACCAAAAACAACCTTATGAATATAATATGACCATTTAGGTCCACATGGATTAGATTAGGACATTTATTATTATTAAATTCAAAGAAGTGTTAAAAGAGTTAAAATCAATGTTTATTTACTAAAACATTTTTAATATGGGGTTATACATAAGATAAATTCGACTATAAATATTCATTAGAAAGATAAAATGATTTCCTACATAATGGTATTTTATTTATAATTTTTAGACATTAAGTAATTTAATTTATTTATGATGATGCAGTAATTATCTTATTAATGAAATATTGACAGAATTGATGATATAAACACCAAATTTAAATGTAATTTGAGACTTTTTTATGAATCCCACTAATTTTCTAGGTTACTATGATATATTAGTGTTGATTTAATCAACTTGGTTCAAACATATAATTCTGTTATGACTTTCACAAAAATCATATATCAAATAGTGTCAAAATTGACACAAAATAGTTTTTAAATCAAATATTATATTATTAATTGTTATTTTATTCCTAAAAATCAAAGGTTCGGCCAAATGACTTAGATAAGGATATATATATTAATAATAAACAATTTGGGGTTCGTTTGTCTTGTTAAGTATGTGTATTAACCATATTGTGTAAGAAAACAAAAAGACACGGTAAAAGTTAAATTATTTAACTTAGAGTTAAATCTAATTGATAAGGTTAAAATAAACACCTAAACTTGTCTAAATCCTATTGGTTGATAGGATTTAGACCCATCCCCACTTTAGCTTCGAAGTAAGACCCTTTGGAACCATTATAAACTGATTTTGACTTTAATATAAAATAATATTTTGAGATATTCCTAAGATGCCCCTCTCCTCCCTTATAAAAGGGTACCTCCTCCCCCTCCTCCTCACACCAATTTGAGCACTCAAGCTCGGCCAACCCCTTCCATGTTCTCCTCTCCACTTCCCTAGAATAATCCTAGAGGTCCTGGTCTTCTTCAAAGACCAATCTTAGTTCCCTAAGTGGAGGATTCAAAGAGGCGTTCCAAAGAAGAGGTAATATCCATTACCGATCTTTTCAATTTCTTTCTTCTTCAACTTCTTCTTCTTTAGTTGTTTCATGATAAAGTAATAACATCAGTATTACTTACATACTGATATGTTATTATAAATATGAAACAACCCTAATTTACCTTCTATCCATCCTACGGAAAAAAATGAAATCACCGCGCGTGCGTACGTACGGAATACCGTCTCCACGCCGTGGTGTAATCTATTTATCCACCATCACTTTACAAGGATGAGTATAATGGTGTAATGAGTAACTATTTATGATTATTATAAATTAATATTGATACTTAAATAATATATATATATACTCCAATATATTTCCACGATCATAGGAACGATATCATCACTCGTGCGTACGTACGGAATACCGTCTCCACGATGTGATGCGACTCGTTCTACATGATCATCATTACATAGTAATTATATAAATTAATTGAATGAATAAATATGATATATGTTACACTAATACCATTCTGGATATAAGGTATCTATAACCTTAAAAGAAGAATAAGAATGTATTCGGCAAAACACGCATAAGAACAAAAGGCAATAAAGACCCGAGTAACAAGTAACAATGAAATATTACTAACAAGAAGCTAAGAATATGACCATATATGATATCATATCAATATGTATGATTCTGGAACAAGTCAATAACATTATTTAAACCATTATACAGGAGCTTCGGACACGTACAAAGCAACTTGGACCTAGGGTAAGGGAAATATCACAATCTCATTTTTATCTGAGATTGTTTATTCGTAAGTATTTACTGGGGTGTATTTTATCATCCACATCCATGTTTCATCAAAATGTAATATTATTTCCATCCACCTACAATTGTTTAAATCCATTTTTACCCTTTGGTGAGTTTTTAGTAATATGTATGAAAGGAATCTTTTGTCGTTTTTCGTACGAGGTACTTTTTGAATTTTCCGACAAAAGTACGAAGAATGTTTTTTTAACTTATACGTCATGAATGGATTTTTAAAACATTATTTCCAAGAAGCTTCCTTTACAAGTTTTAAAGTTTATTTTTAGTCAACTTATTTTATTATAAAGTCGTATGACATGTTATGAAAGGAAAAAAAATTTTGAAGTAGAAAGGATATTTTCCTCAAGAATGGAGTTCAAGTATTTTATCAAAATTATTTTCCATCTAAGATAATAAAAGGGTTCTGTTTTTATCCCTATTATTACATGGATTTGATTATGTTGTGATGGAAACATTTTTATGAATTCCTTTATCTTATATGAATTGTTTTATGATGTCATGTTGTTTAAGAATCCCATTTTTATTACAAGGGTTACACTATGATGTATGGTTTATGATTATGTGTGAATGCCACAAAGTTTCATGTTTTAAGTTATGATAATTGTGATTACATTTCACTACCATGATTTTCCCCATGTTATGAAATTATGATCTCTTTTGCAGGTTAAGATTTCCAAAAGTTATGTGCTTATGCATATGATGTGATTGATATTTCTTTTGTTTACCCTTACTGAGCATTTGAGCTCACCCTTTTATGTTTTCTTTTCCCCAGGATATAAAGAAAGGTTTTAGGTAAAAAAAAAAGGAAGATCTTTATGGGAGATTTTGAAGATCTTTCACCACGATTAGAAGATTACGATCCGAGTTTCCAAAGACACTAATCTATTACGATCCTTGTGTGTGTGTGTTTTTGTTATGTACTAAGTATTCCGGAAAAGTAATGTAAAGTCTATGTACGTCAGGCTTCGGGTCTCTACATGCCCACCTTGCCAGACGACCTGTATGCATTGGACGACTAAGGATAAATTTGATTAGGTTATTATGAGATACCAATTGGCCCTCATGATGTTGTAGGTATTGTCTCAATTTCTAATCTATAAAGATTAATACTAGGAAGCACTTTTCAATACTTGGATATCGAGTTTCTGCCTCAAGCATAGTCCGACTAAGATAGTAAAGGTTGTTTTCATTCCCAGCGTCATTCTTTTGGTAAAGGAAGGAACCCAAATGATCACTCTAAAGTTGTCACATATAGAATAAGTAGTTTTCCTTCGATAGGTGGCATTAATACCGATGGACTCAAGACATATTTCATGAGGATATAGAATGCTTCTTGACATTTTTCAGTCCACTTGTAGGTGACTCCCTTCTTCATTAACCTGGTGAAGTGTATACACTTGCCTTCCAAATTGTTAATGAAATGCAGAATATATGCCATGTTTCCTTGATGTACTCTCAATTTCATCAAATTTATAGGATGTGACATATCAAGGATTGATTTTGTCTTCCTAGGAACTACTTCGATACCAATATGGCGTACAACAAATCCGAGAAATTTTCTTGAGGATACCCTAAAATCACATTTCAAGGGATTTATCTTCATATTGTGTTGTATTAGTCTGTTGAATATGATTTCAAAATCAGACAGGTTATTAGATCATTTTCTGGATTTAGCCACCAAACTATCTACATAAAATTCAACTAATTTCACTAAAAAGGATTTGATGATATGCTGTATGTCACGTTGATAAGTTCCACCTACATTCTTCCGGCCAAAGGGAATTACCTGATAGAAAAACACACCTTGAGGAGCTATGAAGGCTATAGAATCATCATATTCTGGCACCATTCATATTTTATTTTACCTAGGGTAACCATCCATGAAGGAAAGATCTTCTTAGCTAGCTATTTCATCGATTAAGAGATCAGTTATCGGAACTAGAAAATCATCTTTTGGAGAATGCCGATTAAGATCTCTCATGTCAATGAAAACTCTAATTTTTCCATTCTTCTTTTACATATGGAAAATATTATCCATCCATATGGGATATTGAGCTTCTCTGATGAAGTTAGCCTTGATAACCTTATCAACATCAACATCAATTTTTGAGGCATAAGGTGGGTGTGTTCTTCTCGCTGCTTTCTTGAATCCTCGATGTTCTTCTGGAAAACCCAAATGATGAGTGGAAACATCGGGATCAAGAAGTGGTATTTCTGTATAATTCAAAGAAAATACATCTCGATTTTTCTTTAGAACTAATCTATACATTTCATGCTCTTCAAGAGTCATGGATGCACTAATCAATGTGGGGTGTGGATCTTCTTTTTTACCCAGATTTATTTCTCTGAGTTCATCCACAGCTGTAGAGAAACCCTTTTCAAATGCTGGAGGAGAATCCTTGGGATCTTCCTCTTCTTCTTCAATATGTGTTACTTATTTTGTTTCTACTTGTATGTTATATGATGAAGCAGAATTTCCATGGTCATGAGAGAAGCTAAAATTTGAACATTTTGAAGAAGAGGCTGCCATTTTTGACCCTATTGATGAAGAAGGGTCTTCTTGGGGAGATAGAGAGGAGATGACAGATTGAGAATCGACATCATTATTTTCCCTTGGTATTGTTATACCTTCTTATGGCCTGGTTGATGATGTATATAATTGCAGGATTTTAGTTGATGAAATGAATACATCCCCATTCAAGCTTTCATTACTGCTTGGCGAATCAAAAATTTCTCCCATACTATCTGGCTTGGTAGTCGTAATTGACATTATGGATGTTTCCATAATAGTGTTTGGATTTAGGCCTATATTGACAATTTTACTGATAGGAAACACATAATCTGTACTCAAATGTATGAATGAGTTTACTTGAATCTATTCCAAACCATTTGGATCATTATTTTTGGTGACCTTCTTTGCCGTGGATTTTTCCTTTCCCTCCATGTGATAAAATTCTGCCTCAATGTATTGAGATTCACACTTTTTGAATGGGGATTTGTCACCATAAAATGTACCAATTTGACTATTGTAACAATATTTGAGTCATTGATGGTTTGATGAAGGTACGACCGCATGTTGATATAGCCAAGGTGTTCCAAGAAAAATGTTGAAGGATGTGTCCTAACGAACAACCATGAAATATGAATTAGAAAAAAAGGTCTCCAAACTAAATTCTGAGTGTTATTCTGCCCATAGTTTCTTGTTCATTCTTATCATATCCTTGAAACATCAATGTAGAATGAGATAAATCCGATTTGGTGAGGCCAAATCGACAAATCATACGAATAGGAATTAGATTGACTCATGAGCCATTATCAATAAAAGATATTTGGTTGTCTATATCATTTAATTTTCCAAATAGATACAAAGGTCTGATATGTCCAAGTACAACATCATCTTCTTCCTCATCTGTAAAAGATATCAATGCATGGAATTCTGCAAGATCATTCTCTATATAGTAGACCTCAACCGCAATAATTTTAGCTCTGAATTCTTGAGGACTTGACAATGCGTCAATAAGCGCCTCCAGAAGAACATTTGATAGATTAAAGCCATCCATAATTGATAACATGGCCATAACATGGGACAAATGTTTTAGGGAATCATGCTTTTGGTCCAAAGGTCTGCATTTCCCATCCTGAAAATTTGGTTTTGCAGGTTCCTTGGAAGATGATGCTTTCGCAATAGATGCATCCTATATTGGGGTAGGAATTGGAAACCCTCCTAGCTTCGGTAGATTAGACCGACTAGGTCTATCTATTTTATAAGAGGAAGAAGGTGTAACCTCTAACCGGTCCTCCAAAATCACAGTGTCAGGACCAAATCTACCATGTGTGGAAGAACATTCTTGTCCCTGTTGAGCCCCCTAAAGGGAATTTCCATGAGTTTCTACCGCATATACAATTCTAGCAGGGGTAGGATTGAAATAGTGGCTTCTAGAATATCCATGTATTCTCTTATATCCTAGAACTTTGTCACTTCCTCTAACTCCTCTATTAGATATAGGGAACATAGGCTCATTAAGATCGAAACTGTCATTGTCATAGGGATTCGTTAAATGAATCATGTAAATAGAACCAATGATCAATTCTTCATCTAATGAACCAATTCAGGCTATGTCATTTGGTGGGTCGGTCCCATGCATTTGAATTACATGGCATAAAATCTTCCAGAGTAGTCAAAGGCAACATAGGTTTTGACACGATCTCATCCTCTTCAAACATCTCTTCTTTCTTCAAATTACACCACTTCATTGAGGATTTAACTTTTGATGAAGGGGGTTTTTCTGTGGCAGAAATAGCAGAAGACAGAATTGGTAAATTCAATACTGTTTGTAAAATAGAATGATTTCGGTTGATGATTTTTCTAACCATCCAATCATCATATTTCTACGCATTTTTACATTTGACTTTGTGTTACTTACCATCTTCCTCTAGATTAGTTGTAGTTACACATGCTACCTGGGATGAAGAACCATTAAGATTTACTTGTTTAGAGTCCACAATCTTTTGTAGGAGGAAATTGATGATAAAAAACTCCTGAATTGGATTCCCCGACATCTGATGAAATGGGCAATAGTTGGGGAGGTCTTCATCTCCATCCTTGCTCGGCCATTTGGGCCTCGTATACTGAACCAGATTGTTTTCCAGAGCCGAGATGAAGTAACCATGAACATATTCATTCTATAAATAATAAACTTTGTTCTTTAAATCCTAAAACTATTTCCATCATTGATCTTTTTGATCATCATGATGAGGAAATTTTTTTTATGCTTAGGAGGTGGATCCCTTTGATATGACGAAGGTTTTGAAGTGAAAACAGGTACATGTTCTTGTTTTAGTGTAACTATTGTAGTCTATTCATTCCCTATTATCCTTCACGGAACTGATGGAATTACAGGAGTTTTATCCTTAGTATTTATAAGAGTGTCTTCTATCTAATGAGTGACAAAAGTATGGTCCTGAAACCCTCCTGTGTATTTCAAAGGGATTAATGGTGTGCTTAATTCATCATATAGAATTTCCACACAGACTGGAAGTAACTATTCATGAGGGAGTGCTAAACATAAGGAATATGTTAATCTCTTCTAGCAGAAAATGAAATCTGAAACACTTTCAATCTCACTTTTTTTACAATTGGTATGATAAAAAACTGTCGTCTTTGGTAATGTTAAGCAAAATTGAAGAAGGAACCTTTGATGAAGATCGTCCCACTCAGTAATTGATATAGATTGCAAACTTGTATACCAGACAGAAGCATGTCCTTATAATGACATCAAAAAACACCTGAGCTTAACTGATTCTTGTTATTGAGGAGTTCCCATCATAGGATCACAACGTGAAACAAAATGTGTTATGTGTTGTTCTGGATACATGAACCAGTAAAAATTGGGAATGTGGTATTCACAAAATTTGATGGGGGAGGAATTCCATCCACCCATTCAGTGTAATCTCTATTTTCCGGTTGAACCTGTGCATGTAGACCTTCCATAGCTTCCAACTGAGCTGTTAATGACTCAATGGTAGTCACTAATTTTTTAGAAACATATGGTTGATCTTGGACTCTAGCAGGTGAAATAACTGGAGTTTGGATGGGTGTGGCGACCGGTACTTCCACTGATGGTATTATTGCCGGCTGCTGTCGTGTATGATCCATAAGATTGGACTTGTGAGGGTGTATTTGTAAAGGGGATATTGTTGATCCATCCCAGTAGCTACAAAAAATTCCCTTGATTGATTAACTCCAGCATGCATAAGAGGAATACTACCTTGAAGTATTTCTATATTTAACCTCCTTAATTCCTTCATTTCTTCTTCTTGTTGTGCGAACCCTTCCTCTAATGAGAGTCATGGATTTCTCCAGAGGTAGGGTGGGATGTAACCTGACTTTTACCATCTTCCATGGCATGTGCCTTTCTAGATTATGGAAGTGCATTACCCAAAAGAATGTTTTGCCTCTGGGAAACCCTTTGGCTTCTGGTACGCACACCTCCTCCATTTTTTTTTGTGTGTACAACCTCTTGAACAGTAAATTTTTCATCTCATCCCTATGAGTGAGCCTCGTGTTCTGGGGTATTAGTGACAATGGCATTGATGAATTTTATCGATGCATAACACATTACAGCCCATCTATCAACACTTCTGTGATATGGCCTTTTTCCATGTCCTTTATGAGACATTACATTTTGTTTGGTTGATCCCTCAAGAACTTCTTGATGAACTGTAATTTGGAGAGAATTTCCTAATAATTCAAATCTGTGTTCCTCTAGTGGCTTCTTCCCTAATGGAGAGAAGACTGAATTTCGCAGAGGAAGAGATTGAGAATTTTAAAAAGTCCCCAATCTGGTGGACTGAGACTGTTCCTGTTTTTCTTGTTCAACTCCTCGAACCCGGTCTATTGATCCCGATGGTCGGATTAAAAGAGCCCCCAGCCTGGAAAGCTGATTTGGCTCTTGAGTTTCTACATCTGAAACATTCATAAAATTTGTCCTGATTTTTTGGATTTTAGTCCGGAAATTGGATGGATGAATCATACAAAATTCACACAAATCCCCTAGCTCAGATGTTCATTGGATTATTTCTGACACATCTGTCACCTAATGATGTGCATGCTCTAAACGAGAAGCATGCTCGATATTCTCATTTTCTTGATGCAAGAGTAATTAGATAACTTGTTCTCTATATGCCTGGCTTTGGGAAGATTTAGTTGAGGCATGTACTTGAGTAAGCCTTTGATTACACACATAACCTGTTAGATGTGGCCAGCCATGGGAAATAACATTTATGAGACCACTTTTGGATGGATTTTTTGACTAGAGATCACAGTGAAATGCAATGCTCCATTAACACCCCATCCCCTGATATGAATACCAGATGGGGCATTGTTAATTAACTGGAACAACCTATTTAATGCTCCAAGTCATGAATGATGAAGGGCTATCTGCTTCTTTTCAAGCTTTGGATGTCGGGATACTAAGATATATTCCAAGTAAATTTTGCATTGTAACTTTCTGTTACCTTAACATGATTTTGATATTCATCATACGATAATATTTTCTTTTTTATGTGACAAAGTGTTTTCCACATGTTGGGATGAATATCTTGAATACAATATTTTGTCATATTTTTTGGAATATCATACTGAGAGTAAGCCAAAGACAAAAACATGACTTGTATTTCACCTTTCGCCAATCGTTTTCTCATATTCAGCACTTCCTATTTGTCATTTGATGATGATTCTTCTACCCGATTGTACCAAAGATGGTGCTTCTTTGTTGTTTCATCAGAGTCAAAAAAAATTGGTAGAGAATTCATTTGTAAAATTAGAATATGAATTACCCAGAGGTGTTTCAGAGAATTAACTACACCCTAGGCTATCTTCTGATTGAGATAGTATTTCACCTGCTAGTAGTAAGGCATTAGACATGACCAAATTCACATTTGCAAGTCCCTCAAGATAAGAGGGTGTTTTAATTACTACAATTGTACATTGAAGAATTTTATAAGAAATGCGAATTACTACTGTGGAGAGGACTTTCACAGCTAAATTTATCATCATGGGGAGGACCACCATGGTGGGTTACAGTAAAAGATGAAACCTTTTTCTCCTTGGTTTTCTGGCCACACGGAGGGCTTTCGTGGCTCCCATCTAAAGATGATACTTCGAGATTTACTGAATTGTCATGGATAAATCCTTCATGTGTAAGTTTATGATGAAGACCTTTAGAATTATTGTTGATACTTGCATAATTTGGAAATGAGAGAGTATAATCTTTGAGTTGTAACAGATAATTGTCTGAGGGCATCAAGAAATCCAGAATTGAGCAAGGATTTATTTCAGATTGGATCTTGATTTTTTAACTATGCTAGATGGGTCATTTACATGGAAGCCTTATTACTCACTTTAAAAACAACTTGTTTACGAAAGTGGTTATTATGGGCAGGTTTATGTGCCTACTCATGAAAAATGATCAGGTTAGGCTGATTATCTCCATTTAAATCGATTGTATATGCCTGAATTGATTGTCTGTATGACATATGGGTGTATGCCCCACGACCTTCCTGGATTGGAACAGAGGTGTATATCTTCTTTGGGATGATGTGTTGATGAGTCACTCCACTGATAGTGATAGATTTCTGTTTCTTTCCATATGATGTCACTGAATATGTTATAATATTCTGACAGGTATCCAGAATATGGGAAGGGATTTGCTTATACACTTTCACCATTTTCAGAATGTGATTGGTGACTTCAGCTGTCGAAACGGGAATATACGTCCATTCGATGTTTTGACTAGGTGTGTATTCCTTCTCATGTTCTCCTTTTCTTGTCAAAAAATTCTGACAGTACTAATGTGTGGGTCCAGAAAGTTGTGTCTGCCTCCTATTTGTCATTTGGGCTTTCCAATTGATATCTCCGGGTGCTACCAAACGATACTATTGGTTAGTATGATGAATCATAGTTGAATGTGCCTACTAATTGTTCACCACGAAATATGATTGATGAACTTCCTTCAATACTAGAAGATGAGATAGTTGGCAGAATTGATGAGTGTAAGCAGGTGTATCTGCCTTTTTACAGGTGGTCACCACTTTTTATTCGTTAGCTTCTTTGGATGCAGTCAAATGAAACTAGTTTCTGGCTGATGATTTATAAATAGGTGTATGTGCCTACCTATAGTACTCTACCGAAATTTCTAGGTGGGATTGGTCTGTTACAACCAGACATGTCAGCTGTGCAGTGAAATCAGGACGGACGGGTGTATATACTCGCTCATTGTTTTCAATCATGTTAGATTGATGGACTTATCTAAAGGGGGAATAGAAAATAACCTGCTCCCCATTTTCCAAATATCACCTCTGACCGTTCATATTGCTTGCTCGGGTCTGAGGAACCATAGCCGAACACCTAGAGGTGATACCCTCATCAGGTTGAGGGTGTCGTACAGCACGAGTCTAACAATGCTTATTGGTGGGAGTACTCAAGATGGACTTATGTCTTCTTGAACTGAGGAATTTAGTGAACTCTTCATTCACCTCCCAATAATATTAGAGGGACTGGTTGTTGCGTTATAGGGATAACGACCCGAAATGGTTGGAGACGGTGGTTTTCACCACCTGCTTCATGACCTCTGGTCATCGCTGTCTGGACAACCAGCATGATTTATTAACATGGAGGGCTTGTCGAGTGTCCTCCAGAGTTGGGATGGTACTATGTTGATGGTATTCCTTCACTAATGCATTCGAGACCCAGCATTGAAGATGCTGAGTAGGAGATGTCGTCCTCAGAGCTGACGAAGATCCAGTAGGAGTAGCGGCTGAGGCATTCACATGTGTGAACCTTAAAGAAGCCATTTTGTGTTGCAAAGAGATCTTGGAAAAGAGTTCCTGTTTGATATAGTAGGCATAATCAAGATAAGTCTGGAAAGACTACATCTTCTGGATTATCACATATGTTATTGATTGCTTTTTTGGCCCTCATATTGAGTTTAATAGGGGCCTAACAAATAAGTAAAACATAATTTAACTTGGTTAAGGATTCACGTTTGGTTCACCATTTTTTGTTTCTTTTGTAAATGGGGATGACCTTGTTTTTTTAAGGTTCAAACATTCCTATCGGTTTCTAATGGGTTTCTTCGTAGAACCGGAAACACCCAATGATTCTATATCTATTCAGACCTACTTTCCAAAGGTAGGATCTCATTAGTTGTGGGCCGATGAAGCTTTAAGAATTTTCATTAGTCGAGAGGATGGGAGGTCAGGCTCATCACACCTTTTTAGGGGGAATTATTGCCTACTCCAAGACTCTATTATTGATTTATGTTATGTTCACGAATCCCTTTTAATTCACTAGGAATGAAAATAAGTTTTCCTTTAGATTTGGAAATCAATGATTGATATGTATGGGATTTAGAGAATCTTTTTTATGTATTTTAGGTTCTCTATCGATGGAGAATCATCTGTATGTATTATAGATTCTTAGTCAATGGTATCCTCCAAGACATTATATGGAAATCTCTTGGTTATTATGATGACCATACTAGTTTTAAAGCCACTCAGTGGGGCACTTGATGTTTATTGTCATTCAGAAAGAAATGGATTATATCAGAGTTGGGATCGTACCCGCCAATGGGATACCTACATATCCTCGTAAAAAATGTAATCATAACCCACATAGTTCAATAAGAAGTGTATAGTTTAACATCATATGGAACATAAAATGATTAATGATAGATAGGATTGAACCTTATAAAGGCTTCCAACGTACTCCGATTTTATGGAAGAGATCAAAGTCCACATAGATCGGGTGAAAGAAATATGGGGCTTATGCAAGGGTAATGGCCCAAAAAGAGATGTCGTGATTACTTTTACCCTCTAAGCTCACATGACTCCTGATCAGTGTTAGAAGAAAGTGGTTTCAGTAAACATGACGATTTTTCCACAAAAGATGCAGTCATGAGAAATGATTTGGGGATTACGTATAAGTGACAACACAAGTAGATGAAGACCAGGGCTTACATCAGGAAAGAAGCCCAAGAGCAGGGTCCTTGAAGGTAATTGTACTGTATGGAGATTTGATGTTTTAACCCGATTCTTACTCCTAAGAAGGATGACCCAAATTAAAAGGGACTTATGATTGGGGCTTACTTCTGAGGAGGATGCACAATGTTAAAGTAAACTATGATTAGGGCTTACTCTTAAGAAGGAGTCCCATGTTAAGGGGACTTGTAACTTGTGGCTTAATTTTGAGAAGGAGGCCCAAATGAAAAGAAGATAATGAATGGGGATTACTCCTGAGAAGGAGGCCCAAACCAAGGGAAATTTGGGCTTACTCCTGAAGAGGATTACCTAAATCAAAATATCTTCTCATCTTTAAGGATGACGTTATATAGAGAAAACCTCTAACCTATGTGACATAATTATTGCAAGTCACACGGTTTTGGGAGAGGTTCTCATAGAATTCCTTTCAGATAAGGTATCTAACAAAGGAACTATGCCATAAATGTCTTTGAAAAGGGGTTCAAGGGATAATATCTTAAAGAGGAGAGGTGAACAGGGGAGGGGCACACAAATGAAGTTGGCACAAAAGTGTAGGTCAGACAAATCATTTGTGCTGCATTTCTTGGGCGTGCAAGTGTACTTGCACGTCATGGGTTAACCTGGGTGACAAAGAATATGTAGGGTAATACATTGGAGATACTTAACTCAAGCCTTTAGTAATATCCTAATATGTTTCCAAAAGGGCGGAACACAAGTTTCAACGAAATGGTAGGGTGGTGCACAAGTGTATCCACTTTTAAGGAGGTATGTAAACATAGGCGTGTAAGTGTTGATGAATTATAAACACTTTTTCCTTATCATACTCCTTCAAGTATTCTATTCTAGGTATGAAGTTACTTTACAAGATTTTGGAAGAGTTGAGTTGAAGTCTTGGGCGACCAGAACTTGAATCTGAGTTTTGTAAAATCTGTCCCCGAAATGGGGAGCCCACGGGGGCTATTTATAGGCCACTATTCACCTTGGGAGAAAATAAAAATAGATAGGGAATGAAAGTGACATGCACGGCTTGCAAGTGACTTGCGCGCCTCAATTGAAATGAGCTCCTTGTCCATGCCTATGTCATTTTTTTAGATTTTCTTCAAATGGTGAACCTCATTGTTTTTATGGTATTCCCTAATGCCATTCGTTGGACTATATTATAGAAAGGAGAATCAACAGTACTCGATAGGCAACAATAGGTTTCTTTGAAATATTACATTCCACACAATGTTGGGTCCTACTGAAAAATAATAATATAATATTATTTTCAATGGTAGTTAACGCCTAAACAATGTAATGGTGGGAACGAATAGAACAAAATAATATATGATTATACATGTTTTCTATATGTTTTTACATTTATCCAATAAAATTTAGAGGCTTAAAATGTGAATTAATCTAATTTTAAGCATAAATACGTTAATAATCTTTAAAAGGTCGATTTACCACCTTTTATTGGAGAAAATTCTTTAAATATAGTTTTGGTCACTTTTATATGTTATATTTGAAAAAAAAACTATTCTTTTGAATATGTATTTCAAAATTTACTTTGCGTAATTTTTTTTATTTTCCTGATAAAATTCATTTTTTTAATGAATAGTTAAATATACTTTTTTTTAATTCAAAACTGTATTATATTATAATTTATTTATAACATTAGATTATATTATTAATTGGTTTTAAATTTTAATTAGATTATATTTTTACCATTTAATATAATTTTGGTCATTGGAAGTAATTTCACTTTGAAATTGGATATAAACAACTCTCAATATTTTTAATGTTATTATTTCATTAAAACACGCCTTTCATTTTGACCAAGGGAATTAATTTTAAATTAATTAAATATACTTATTTTTATTGAATTCGGTATTGTCTACATCGCTTTTTAATTCTAAATATCAAATATATCTTGGGCATAATTTTTGTTATTTTACTGAAAAACATCAATTTATGATGAATAGTGAAAACACTGAGTAGTAGTTAAAAAGTAAAATTTTACATAAAAATGATATTTTACCACTTCTGTGAATTGAATTTTAAAAATCCATCACACATTGTCGTTATTATTATGTAAATTTTAGTTCAATAAGTGGAAAATATTTTTTTTGTAAATAGTTACTTTTGAATTTTATTTACCGCAGTTAAAGGTAAATAGGGTAATTCAATGTAAAAAAAATTATAATAATATAATATTAGCTTATCACATTACTTAAACTTATTGGATAAGTAATTTTCGGGCAAGACAATATTTGGGCGAGACTTTTGGCCTTTGAAGGCCACTTTGTTAAGATAATGATATTAATAACTTTTTATTTAAAGTAAAAATAAAAATATCATAAACATATATTGTTTTGCTAAAAAAATTATTTTTGGGTTATATAAGTGATATACAACAGTATAAATATTCATTATAAATCTAATAATAAATAATACATTTTTGATTTTTTTTATAATTTTTAGACATTAAATAAATTAAATTATTTATGACACAATAATGATGTAGTGATTACCTCAATAATAAATGATTTAAATAAATAAGATTATAAAGATTAAAAAATATTCAAAACCTGTCCAATTACTATTGGATGATTTTATTTTGACCATGAGTCATCTTATCTATAACTTTAATAAGTTTTTTACTTTTACAAACCAAGAAACATTATATATTAAACAAATATTTTCACATTTTCCTAAAGAGCCCCTCCTCCCCCTTATATAAATCCCTCACCTCTAACCCATTACTCACACCACTCAAGACTCTTGGATCATCCATAATTTTCCCAAAAAAGCTATTATGATCCCTCTCTTCCTCCTAGAATCCTTACCTTATGTAGAAGGCACTTCAAGAAACCCTTTTGGTACCAACCAAATGGAGTTACCTGATTTTAAGGTAATGTCTTATCATAAGTTCTTTTGTTTTATTTTACTACTCAAACCCCGTAAACTTTTTAAACTCCTTTAATTTTAAAAAAATTAACTTCAAAATAATTGGTTTTTGGTATGATATGGATTTGAACAACACTTACACACCCCTCCATCTAATGGGTAAAGAACATACTATTTCTATTGATGGAAAACTTACGCCTCACGAAATGATGATTGTTTGATCTTATCCTACCACCTATTATGGTGGCCATTATGATAGAACTGAATTTATATATAATATATATTGTTTTTATGCTTCGTTATTTTTCATTTATAGAATATCATTATGGATTCCATAGTTGGTAAATACAATAATCTCATTATGAGGAAATGCAGACTATCGTACCCTCAATGTGATATGACTCGTTCATTCCATACGTGGAATGTATAAAGGATGGAGTTTCCATGATTATATATAAGATATTATACTGGAAATATAATATACCTTTTTATCATTATGTATTCATTCCATTAAATATGAAATAGAAATGAAAGTAGCATTCATGTGTATTACGACTCACCGTCTCCATGAATGGTGCATTTCATTTCATTCCTCCAAATGTTATGTACTATTATAAATACATTTATATAATTTATATAAATGATATATCTGATGTCTAAATCATTAATATCATTCTGGATATAATGAACTTTTTACCACAAGAACTTTTTTTAATTATAAGAAGTCCATTTTTTTCACATGTACAAAATATCGACAAAATGAAAATTATTAACATAAATGATTAAATAATGTTTATAACATTGAAATACGTTATATAAAAAGAAAAATAAACTTCAAAAGGTTTTTAATAAAGTATATATTAACATTAGTTTATTATTAAGGAGATTAAATAATGAACATGTCAAGTCAGACATGAGGTAAGGGACTTCGTCTCAATCTCCTTTCATTGAGGCATATTTTGTTTTGAACATGAATTTCTTCTATATGCTGTACAAACACCTTTTACATTTCATTTCATTCAAAGGAAATATTTTTCAATGAGGCATTTTACTAAATGACTAAAAATAATGTTTTTATTAACATAATCAATTACAATTACCTTTTCTGCCACCACATGAATTATTTAATCTTTTGGCTTCCATTACTAGCCATAATGTTTTTAAAAGTAAAATAAATATCATATAATTTGTTACGTGTATTGGTATTGGAAATTGTTTTGATGATTGGTTTTTTATGTCAATATATTTAAATGATATATTTTGATAAAAATGTGGAAATTTTATCTTTCCTTTATATTTGTTTTTGGTGTTATGAATATGTTATGGTTCTTGGGAATTGTTACATATATCGGTGGTTTGGTGATAAAACTAGGGAGGGCGAGCCCTACATAGCTCTTTAATTCATTGGGAAGCGTGGCAGAGGTAAACATGAATGTTTCTCCTAAGAGATTTAGGGAATATACTATGATGGGTACTCCAAATGTAACTACATACATAGCTATGAAAGATACATCGTAAGTATGTTATGGATGCCACATGTTACCTTTAGGATCTATGTTTACTATTTAAATCAAATGATTTCATGAAGTATGTTAAAGTGTATATGTTATGTATGTACTGATGAACTAATGTTTTCATTATTTGTTTTATAAATTGTAACGAGCTTTTTATGCTCATCCAATGTTTTGAAATTTTTTTCACAAGATTCAAAGATGAATAGTGTCAAGGATGAGATCATGGAAAAGTCAAACTATCTAAAAAATGGTACTAGATATGACTCTCTTTTTTCTAGAGTATTTTATAAATAAAATTGAAACTGAGTTGAAGTGTGTGACTTGTAAATTTTTATATGAAATATAATATTTATGGAATAATTATATAAAACTCTAAACCTGAAAATATCTTCAATGTGAATTATTAATTTAATTCAAGATTATTTAATGTTTAAGTTCGTGTCCTTATATCTGGTCAAGATCCTATCATGTATTCCTTACATGTCCTACCCATCTGTTGAAAATGTAATAAGGAGTTTACATGGAGTGTGGACCTCTGGATGTGTCTCGAATTATGATGGTTTATGAACTACACCTCACACACCATTTACATAGGTGCATAATTTAGATAGACAATGAGGAGGGTACATGCCGTGTTGTCAGATCTATAGGCCGTTCAATTTTTGGAGATTATCTAAATTTAAAATTTTATTATTATATTATGAAACCTTTGGTAAAGGTAAATTTGGGTGTGCATAATGTTGGGAAACAACATGTGATAGTTGTTCGATATATATATATACATATATAAAAATTTAATTAACATCTGCATAATGTTCAATGATATATACATAATGTATCAGTTGTATTCCAATCATAGTTCCGCGTGCATGATAATTGTAACAACAATAATGTGTATACATGTATAATACAAGATGGATAGTTTTTATGGGTATTCACTCTGTTTCCTCCATGGTAGAAGTTATGTACTAGGCTATGGATAAGAATCTCTAGGAAATCTAGATAATGGATAATGATAAAAAGGATTTATTAATTAAAATTAATTATTAATCGATTCAAGTGAAATTTATCATAATAATAATGATTATATAATTAAATGATAGTTTTATTAAATACATAATTCATTACAGGTTTGTGGATGATCATGATCAATATAATACCTTTGTATGTGATTGGTTATCGTTTAATTTATTTATAATATTGAAATTGCTGGCATGTGTGTCGTCTCCTCTATAATGTGGAGGGAATTCATGCCCATGGTTTCTATTATGTAAACCCCCTTTTTACCCCTCACATACGTGTGAGTTAAAATATTAAGTAATTATTGGATCTCGCAGTCTAGTTGAGGTGGGATAAGTTAGGATCCAATGTGAAACCAATCCACAGAAATAAAAACATGGACAGGTGGAAAGCTGTAAAAACGAACCTTAAATGGTTCAAGTTTCTTCTCCCCTAGGTCAGTGTTAGTTTATCAACTACTAAATAATCTTAACAATATTAAATATCATGATCATAAACATTATTTGTTTAGTGCAGTTGTATGGTTATTCGTTAGGGATGTTTGAAACAATCATATAGTTAATGAACTAATAATCATACTTGATGGTAGTAAAATTAAAATGGATTATGCGTAAATATTATATATACAGGGTTAATCACTTATGTATAACCCACGTAATATTAACATTCATGTGAAAAGATAACAGGTGGAAATTTACACATAAAGGTTAAAATCCCTCAATTAAATATTATTTCGGTATATCCTTCCATTACTTCTATTAGAATCGAACCAACCCTAGTTTTAGTGATTTCAATTATCAGGGAATTATAATTTAAGGTTTTGGGTTGACTAAAATTAGTATACATCAAGGGTTGAATACCCTAATAGGACTTGGTGAGACTGAGAGTAAATGGTTGAGGAAATCCATAATTAATGATTTCAGGATTGGGGAGTCCGCTTAACTGATCAAGGATCTATGAGTTAATGCAGTTGATATTATGAATGCCAACATATAACCATTCATGTTGCTAAACCATCCCTAGTTTAGGTAATGCAGAGAGAAATATATTTCATTTCTTCTATAATTTCCATGAAATAGGATATTCTAAAGCCAATGGCGGGGGCTATTGGGTTTCAACAAAATAGTCAGAGACTAATAGATATTAATTTTTTTATTTCTATATATTTACCATGATAAATCAATAAAACATTATTCATATTATTGGTAGAAATCATATTACAAATGACATAAAACATATCATTGTGATCCATACTCAAAAAGGAAAACCTTCTCACTAGAACTAATTTCTAGGAGTAGGAAATGAACATTCAGATTATCTTTCACCATTAAAGGTAACATTATGTGCTGGAATAGCCTTTACTAGTTTCATCCGGAAATAAGGTGATAGATGAGGAACTCTAAATGTAAAATAAACACCATAATAATTATATTGATTTTCAATACCTCATGCTTTAAACCATGACCAATGTTATCTTGAAGCAACACCATAATAATTATATAGATGTCCAATAGTGTGAGTTTTTCTGCTCTTTCCATTTGTTACTAACACCTAAAATTGTTGATGGGAATGATTCTTCTTTTATATGACTATTATTATGTACATAGTGTTACCGAGAACAAAATTTATGTATCGTATTTATACACAAATGGATTTATTTTCAGGTTCATAAATAAAAATTGTTACTTTTATAAGGTCAACATATGTCATTGTATGACACATTTAAATAATGAGAAGTATGTATTAAATTACGAAAACCATGTGTTGGAAAATGATAATGAACCAAGTTCACATGTCTCATACAACTATCAGTTGTGGTATCGCCACCTTGGTCATGTAAATGATAAGAACCTAACAAGCTCTATCAAGATGGTTTTTTAGACTCTTTTGAGCTAAAACCACATGATAGATATAATTATTGTTTACAAGGGAAAATGACCAAACCATCATTTGGTAGATAGTGTGTAAGGGCCATAGAGCTTCTGGGATAGGTACACACTAATGTGGGTGGACCATTTCTAGTATAAGATAGAGGTGGGCATTCATTCTTCATTACATTTACTAAATACATGAGTGGATATGGATATGTTTGCATTATGAGGTATAAGTCTGAGTCCTATGAGGAATTCATGGAGTTCAACAATAATGTATAAAATTAACTTGGTATGAATATAAATAATTTTCAATAGGATATATGTAGAAAATATATTAACCATGAGTTCATCCACCTTATATGGGAGTTTTGGGATTCTATCTCAACTCGCTCTACCATATTCAACACATTTGAATTGTGTTAGTGAAATGAGGAATCGTACATTATTAGACACAGCGAGGACGATCATGAGACATGTATATCATCCATTATAATTTTGGGGATATGAATTGAAAACTGTAGCATACACATTAATCCAAGTAACAATAATTGTTGAAAATGGGACTTCCTACAAGCTATGGATAGGAATGAAATCCATTATGTCGCATAAACATGTATGGGGATGCAAAAAAATTGTTAAGGATTTCTCAAAAAAAAACTAGAATCTCAGGGTATGATTTGTATCTATATAAGGAATCCTAAAGAAACAAATGGATACTACCTATACAACCCCTTAAAATATAAGTGATTGTTTCCAAATAGGTTATATATATTTTTTGGGATCACATCCTCAAAAAATATAGTGGGAGAATGATTGAACATTACGAAGTTGATGCACAAGATACATAGGAGTTGGTATTAGAACAAGTTCTAGAGGTCCTTGTGGAAGAGGTAGTCCTTGAAACATAATTATTTCATTTCAGTAATGAGAGGTAAGAGAACCAGATAGATATTGTTTTTTTATCATCGAGGATGGTGACTCATTATTATTGAACAATGATGAACCTATATTCTACATGGAAGCATTAGACAACTCAGAAGTTGCAAGATGGTGGGAAGATATGAATTCTGAGATCGATTCCATGTATTAGAACCAAGCCTTGGTACTTGTCGATTTTTAAAACCATTTGTGTTTAAATGGGAATTCAAGAAGAAAATGGGCATTCAAGGTTATTCTAGTACTTATAATTCACGGATAGTGGATAATGGGTTTAAAAAGTGTCAAGGAATTCAATATGATGAATTTTTTTTGTCAGTTTCCATGTTTAAATCCATAAGAATCATACTTACCATAGAAGCATTTGATGATTATGAGATTTTTCAAATGGATTTAAAAACTACATTCCTTAATCATATGTAACACCCCGAGCTTTCACGATACACTTCTCTTTCAATAATGCAATAGCTTGCATTGTACGTAAGTTCGAGATTCTAACACACCACGACTAATCAAAGTAGCCATTATGAATAGTAATAACCACTTTTTAAAACTATAGAAAATTTTATATTTCAAAATGGACTTCATTTTTGTATTCGTAATATCGAAATTATCCTAAGTTGAATTTTTTGTAATTTTATGAGAACTTTCAATTTTTTATGAATAGTGAAAAATACTTAAAAACAACTTTTTTAATCAAAATAATTTATTGTGATAAATTAAACTATTGAGTGGTTTTAAAGTATAATTAGAATATATTTTTACCATTATATCCAATGGTGGTCATTATAATTAATTTCACTTTGAAATTGGACATAAACAATTGTCAATCTTTTGATATATATTGTTTCTAAAAAACACGCTATTTGTTGTTACAACGGGAATTAATTATGAAATTAATTAATGAAACTTATATGTTTGGAATTTTTTAAAATAGACATCATTTTTGAATTCGGAATATCAATTATAGCTTATGGTGAAATTTTGGCATTGTTCTGAAAAACATCAATTTTTGATGAATAGTGAAACCACTAAGTGGTGGTTAAATAAATGATTTTTCATTTAAATGAAATATTACCACTTCTGTGATTTGAATTTCAAAAATACGACATACATGGTTGTAATTAGGAAGTAAAATTTGGTTCAATGGGATTAAAATAATTTTTTGGTGAATAGTAACTTTTAAGTTTAATTAATCGTGATTAAAGGTAATTAGTGAAAATTAAGGTACAAATGATATTATAAAAATACGAAATGACCTTTAAACTTCTCCTAACCCTATTGGATGAGTCATGTACGACCAAGAAAAACCATGGGTCAACTTGGGGACCCAATGGAGCCACATTGGTAGGAAAATGACATAAATAACTTTTTATTTAATGTTAAAAAAATGTCACAAACATGAGTCATTTTACTAAAAGAATTTTTAAATGGGGTTATACAAGTCATATTTTTGACTATAAATATTCATTATAAAGCAAAAAATATTTCCTACATAATGATTTTTTTTATAATTTTTAGACATTAAATAAATTAATTTATTTATGACACCACGATGATGCAGTGATTACCTCATTAATTAACGATTTAAATAAAATGAAAAGATAATGTAAAATCTAAGGCTTAAAATTGTAAAAAACCTATTGGATTAGTTAATTTAGAACCCTTATCACATTATCCTAGAAATATATCATTGTGTGACCTTTAGAATCCGAAAATCATTTCATAATAATGTAACATTTCAATCTTTCCAAGAGTGCCCCTCCTCTCCTCTTATAAAAGCCCCCCACCTCTACCACCTTATTCACACTTTCAAGCCATTTGTCTTGGCCAACCTCTGCTCAAATACTCTCCCTACTTCAATCTATTACTCCTAGAAGCCTAAATTTGGTCATAACTCTTCCCAAGGAAGCCTTTGGCTCAAATCAAAAAGAGTTACCCGATTTTAAGGTAATGTCTTCTATAATGTTGTTTTGATTTATTTTTCTTCTCCAACCCCTTAACCTCTTTTTATTCCTTTATTTTGTAAAAACACCAGTATCTACAGTATACTAGGATTTTTTTATGATACGGATTTGAGTTACACTTACACACACCTTCGTCTAATGGTTAAAGAACATACTATTTCTGTGGGTGGTGAAATACTGCCTCACGAAACGATGATTGTTCAATATTCTTTTAACGCCTCTAATGGTGGACATTTTGATGACACTATTATGATATATGATATATATATTATGTTTATGTTTTCCTTATGCTACTTTATTTCTCATTTGTGGCATACTTTATGATTTCCATTATTGGTAAACACGATAATTTCATTTTTGGAAGTGCGCACTACCGCCCCCTCAAAGTGATTCGAATCGTTAATGCCATATGTGGGATGTATAAAGGATGGAGTAAATGGTATTATACATTATATTATACTGGAATTATATTATACCTTTATATAATTATAGCTTCATTCCATTAAATACGAAATAGAAATGAAATTAGTGTTCATGCGTACGTACGGCTTACCGTCTCCATGAACATTGCATTTCATTTCCTACCTCTAAATGTTATGTAATATTATAAATGAATGTATATAATTGATATATATGATGTATATGATATATAAATCATGAATATAATTATGTATATAATGGATATATTACCACATGAACAAAGTGTAATTATAAGAAGTTTATTTTTGACTCAAGTACCTAAGATCGTCAAAATGACCGTTATTAACATAAATAATTACATAATGTTCATAAAATGGTAATAAGTGATATAAAATGAATAATAAACTTGAAAAAGGTTCTTAAGAAATTATAGATTAACTCTAGTTTATTATTCAGGAGATCAAAGAACGGTCAAGTGAATTCGGACACGAGGTAAGGGAACTTCTTAACCCAATTTCTATTCATTGGGTTAATCTCCTACTTTAAAATTATGTCATGATATTATTATGTACTATCTTGTATTTTTACTTTGTTTATGTGTACTTATAGTGAATACACATAATAGATCTACTTTATTTAAAAGAAATTATCTTTGTAAGGGTCTTTGTCTCAATCTCCTTTCATTGAGGCATATTTTGTTTTATACACAACTTTCTTTTATACGGTGTATAAACCCCTTTGAATTTGACTTTTATTCAAAAGGAATATTTTTTTACAAAGATTTTTACTAAAAAATAAAAGGAATGTTTTTGTCTTACGTATGCGGCGACAACGACTTCTCCGCCACCATGACCATTATTTGTGTTTCGGCTTCCTCTACAAGACATAACATTTTTTTAATGAAAAATAAATACAAAGTTTTAACTTTCTTTTATTTTGGTATTGAAAATGGTTTTTAAAGTGTTTTTATTATATCAATGTGTTGTATTGATATCTTGTGACTGTAATGTGGAAATGTTATGTTTCCTTTATGCATGTTTTATGTGATATGATTATGTTATGGTTTATGATATGTTTAAACCTATTCATATGAGGAATGCATTGGAATTAATAAGTGACGGGTGGAGCCTGTTGCAGCTCCTCGACGCATCGGTAGGTCTCATGAGACAAACTAGTGTCGTGGCACGAGGCCTTGAAAAAATCTTATTTTAGACTTGGCACAAGGCCTTGGCTACGTGGTTATGATAGTCTGGAATTATGCATTCCATCATTATAAAAGTGGTTATTGATATTTCATGTGATTATTCGACTAGTTGAATATCCATGTGAGTAATTAAACGGCATTATTTCATTTTACTTTTGCCATATTATGCTAAATTTCAAGTTTAAAAGTCTTTTGTTTTAGTTATACATTGCGTTAAATGTTAGTGTTTATTTATGAAAGCTTCCTCTATATTGTTATCCTTACTGAGCATCTGAGCTCACCCCTTTCAATGTTTTAATTTTTCTAGGATGTGAAGAAGTATATTATGAATGACCTGCATGTATAATATAAGGGGATATGAAGAGAAGATGTTGTAGTTTTGTTTTACTTTATGATGTAATGGAAGACTTATGAATGTATCTTGTGTTTCCAAGGCTACTAAACTAATCGGTCTTTCGAGACTTGATCTTTTGTGATCATGCCAATGCTACGCAATAATGCACCGACTCTGGGTAACTGGGTTCGGGGCATTACAGTTGGTATCAGAGGCAGTTTAGTACTAACCTTGGAAGCTAGATTTAGATAAACTCTGATTAGAGCACATAGCCCAAAGATAGACTTTGAGGATTAGTATAGAAGAACTTCCTTGAATTTTGGTATTATAGATATTTTGTGAGTTTTCCGAGCAATACATCCCTGTCTGGATACGAGCAGGTAGAGGTGGCTCTGGCATAGATGTACCTAGGGGTAAAACCCGAAAACACCGCTTTGAGCTAGACTCGAACGGGAACTGGTGCACGAAAACGGGCCTTGATGCACTCTTGGTTACGACACTCCAGGGGGATATGCTTAGGATAATTATCATTTTCTTTACAAACCATTATGAAGGGCTTATGAATATATACTTTCTCAAAGAATTTTTTTTTGTGATTATGGATTATATCCATAAATAGTTCAATTTATGTTAAGTGTTTTGTAAGTTTGTTATTATGTATTTCGATTCATGAACTAACCTAGTTTATGCCATTTTATAGAAATGGCGCTCAATAGAAGGAATGTGAACTCCATCAATACGTATGATCCAAAGAGTAAGAAGGATCCTATATTTCACGGTATTAGGCCAACATTTAGAAGTGAAATAGTCTCCCATGTGTTCTCAACATATGAAGAAATAGTATCATTTGTTAATAAGATAAGTAGAGAATTCTCTGAGTCTTATGGATTTGAAGGGATGAAAGGGAAGAAAAGGATGGAAGAGAGAATGATGGATAAAGGGACGAGGGAAAAGAAGAATTTTCCAATATGTGATAACTGTGGGAAGAAACACCTTGGAACTTGCCTGAAGGGAATGGGAGTTTGTTATAAGTGTGGATAAAAAGGACACCAAGTGCGTGACTGCAAGGGTATGAAAAAGGTTTCAAATGTACAATGCTTCATCTGCAAGTAGTGGGGACACTACGCAAACCAATGTCCAAATCATCAGAGTATGCCCCAAATGATGTTATTGGATAATAATAAAGTTATGATACTACCACATATGGGGAGGAATGATTAGATTTCTTATGTTGTTATTAAATAATTTTGTCATTTGAGTGTTGTATCAATGATGTATTGGTTATAATAATTATGGAGTATAAAAGGATTGTACTGCAGTACTATTTCATCAAGTACTTGAGATTGTGTGGAACCATGAAAAGTGACTCCACATAAGGTTAAATTTTTGGAAAATATATGGTTGAGAGAAAGATAAACCATAATATGGTTCTGATACCGAGATAGTGATTTTGGAATAATACATGATTTATTTGGATAAACTATATTGGATATTCTTAACTTCCTTGAAACTGATTAATGATTTGTATACATTTTTTTGATAGAAGGAGTATATATAGTATTCTATAAGGAATAAGGGATCATGAATGTAATCAATAAGGATTTATGGTAATTCAGTATGTTGCAGTGTTTTAAAAGAATACATGATGAAGGTGTTCACATGTTGTTACGTGGAAAAAAGGATCTTCATTATGTTTATCTTCCTTATAGAATTTGGACTGTGAGTTGGACAGAAGTATTTTGGATAACTATAAAGGTTGGAATGGATTAATTTGATCTTTGGACAGTATTGTTTAAGGTTAAAACATTTCTAAAGATTATTTTTGGAATATTATAATACTATAGTATTAGGAAAAGGACAACCTATAGGGTGGGTCATAACCTATCGCGTCGGACAAAGCTATAGGAATCGAACCCACAACCATAGTGCGACAAGCCCTTATTACCCACCACTAGCCTACAGAAAGTCCCTGGTTATTAAAAAATAGTTTTCCTAATCTAAATGGTTTGTGTTAATATTTAGAACCTTATACAATTAGGATAAATAGAATATTTTTGTGTTCTATTACCTTTTGGAGTGAATGATGGGTTTGTGGAAAAAAAATTATTAAATAATGAATGTCTACATGACAAGTAAGTATATTTCCTTACTTTCTTAGTAAATCTCCGAAATAAATTCCTCAACTTTATAAAAGGTAACTTAAAACAAAAATGTTGTCGGTTAACTATTCCAACTGGGGATTCAATGATCGTTTAACCAATCACAAGTTTGTGATTTTATTATTGTTAACTTTCTCGTAATCCAGTTTTCTACAACTCTCCATCAGACCTTGTTGGTTTTTTTTCTTCAATATCCATATTTTCGAAGAATCCTAGTATGGTCTATCTCGGTTGTCCTTTGTTCTTATCTTTCTTTCTTTTAAAGTTATATTTTTATTAACCTTATTTCCGATGTGGGTTTTCCAAAAATGTATTTTCTATTTTCAACCTTTTATTTTCAAAGAAAAAATTTCAAATTGCGAGGACGCAATTTATTGAAGGAGTGAAGAATGTAACACCCCGAGCTTCCACGATATGCTTCTCTTTCAATAATGCAATAGCTTGCATTGTACGCAAGTTCGAGATTCTAACACACCGCGACTAATCAAAGTAGCCGTTATGAATAGTAATAACCATTTTTTAAAATTATAGAAATTTTATATTTCAAAATGGACTTCATTTTTGTATTCGTAATATCGAAATTATCCTAAGTTGAATTTTTTGTAATTTTCTGAGAACTTTCAATTTTTTAGGAATAGTGAAAAATACATAAAAACAAATTTTTTAATAAAAATAATTTATAGTGATATATTATACTATTGAGTGGTTTTAAATTATAATTAGAAGATATTTTTACCATTATATCCAACGGTGGTCATTATAATTAATTTCACTTTGAAATTGGACATAAACAATTGTCAATCTTTTGGTATATATTGTTTCTAAAAAACACGCTATTTGTTGTGACCGCGGGAATTAATTATGAAATTAATTAATGAAACTTATATGTTTGGAATTTTGTAAAATAGACATCATTTTTTAATTCGGAATATCAATTATAGCTTAGGGTGAAATTTTGGCGTTGTTCTGAAAAACTTCAATTTTTGATGAATCGTGAAACCACTAAGTGGTAGTTAAATAACTGATTTTTCATTTAAATTATATATTACCACTAATGTGATTTGATTTTAAATAATCCGACATACATGGTTGTCATTAGGATGTAAAATTTGGTTCAATGGGATTAAAATAATTTTTTGGTGAATAGTAACTTTTAAGTTTAATTAATCGCTATTAAAGGTAATTAGTGAAAATTAAGGTAAAAATGATATTATAAAAATACGAAATGAACTTTACACTTGTCCTACCCCTATTGTATGAGTCATGTCCGACCAAGAAAAACCATGGGACAACTTGGGAACCCCATGGATCGACTTTGGTAGTAAAATGACACAAATAACTTTTTATTTAATGTTAAAATAAAAATGTCACAAACATGAGGCATTTTACTAGAACAATTTTTAAATGGGGTTTTACAAGTCATATTTTTGACTATAAATATTAATTAAAAAGATAAAAATATTTCCTACATAATGAAAGTTTTTTTATAATTTTTAGACATTAAATAAATTAAATTATTTATGACACCATGATGATGCAGTGATAACCTCATTAATTAACAATTTAAATAAAATGAAAAGATAATGTAAAATATAAGGCATAAACTTGCAAAAAACCTATTGGATGAGTAGATTTAGAACCCTTATCACCTTATACTCAAAATATATCATTTTGGGACCTTTAGAATCTGTAAATAATTTCATAATAATGTAACATTTCAATCTTTCCAAGAGTGCCCCTCCTCTCCTCTTATAAAAGGCCCCCACCTCTACCACCTTATTCAAACTTTCAAGCCATTTGGATCGGCCAAACTCTGCTCAAATACTCTCCCAACTTACCTCTCTTACCCCTAGAAGCCTCAATTTGGTAAGAAATCTTCCCAAGGAATCCTTTGGCTCAAATCAAAAAGAGTTACCCGATTTTAAGTTAATGTCTTCTCTAATGTTGTTTTGTTTTATTTTTCTTCTCCAACCCCTTAAACTCTTTTTATTAGTTTCTTTTGTAACAACACCAGTATATAAAATATACTAGTATGTTGTTATTATATGGATTTGATTTACACTTACACACACCTTCGTCTAATGGTTAAAGATCATACTGTTTCTGTGGGTGGCGAAATACTATCTCACAAAACGATGATTGTTCAATATTCTTTTAACACCTCTAATGGTGGCCATTTTTATGACACTATTTTCATATATGATATATATATTATGTTTATGTTTTCCTTATGCTTCTATATTTCCCATTTGTGGCATACTTTATGATTTCCATTATGGGTAAACGCGATAATTTCATTTTAGGAAGTGCGGACTACCGCCCCCTCAAAGTGATTTGAATCGTTAATGCCATATGTGGGATGTATAAAGGATGGAGTAAATGGTATTATACATTATATTATACTGGAATTATATTATACCTTTATATAATTATAACTTCATTCCATTAAATACGAAATAGAAATGAAAGTAGCATTCATGCGTACGTACGGCTTATCGTCTCCATGAACGGTGCATTTCATTTCCTACCTATAAATGTTATGTAATATGATAAATGAATGTATATACTGGATATATATGATGTATATGATATATAAATCATTAGTATAATTATGTATATAATGGATATATTACCACATGAAAAAAGTGTAATTATAAGAAGTTTATTTTTGACTCAAGTACCTAAGATCGTCAAAACGACTGTTATTAACATAAATAATTACATAATGTTCATAACATGGTAATAAGTGATATAAAATGAATAATAAACTTGAAAAAGGTTCTTAAGAAATTATAAATTAACTCTAGTTTATTATTCAGTAGATAAAAGAACGGTCGAGTGAATTCGGACACGAGGTAAGGGAACTTCTTAACCCAATTTCTATTGTTTGGGTTAATCTCCTACTTTCAAATTATGTCATGATATTATTATGTCCTATCTTGTATTTGTACTTTATTTATGTGTACTTATAGTGAATACACATAATAGATCTACTTTATTTAGAAAAATGATCTTTGTAAGGGTCTTCGTCTTAATCTCCTTTCATTGAGGCATATTTTTTTTATACACAACTTTCTTTTATACGGTGTATAAAACCCTTTGACTTTGACTTTTATTCAAAATGAATCTTTTTTAAAAAGAATTTTACTTAAAAACAAAAGGAATGTTTTTTTCTTACGTATGCGGCGACAACGACTTCATCACCACCGTGACCATTATTTGTATTTCGGCTTCCTCTACAAGCCATAACTTTTTTTTAATGAAAAATAAATACAAAGTTTTAACTTTCTTTTATTTTGGTATTGAAAATGGTTTTGAAAGTGTTTTTATTATATCAATGTGTTGTATTGATATCGTGTGAGTGAAATGTGGAAATGTTATGTTTCCTTTATGCATGTTTTATGTGATACGATTATGTTATGGTTTATGATATGTTTAAAACTATTTATATGAGGAATGCATTGGACTTAATAAGTAACGGGTGGAGCTCGATACAGCTCCTCGATGCATCGGTAGGTCTCATGATACAAACTAGTGTCTTGGCACGAGGCCTTGACAAAATCTTATTGTAGACTTGGCACGAGGCCTTGGCTACGTGGTTATGATAGTCTGGCATTATGCATTCCATCATTATGAAAGTGGTTATTGATATTTCATGTGATTATTCGACTAGTAGAATATCCATGTGAGTAAGTAAATGGAATTATTTCATTTTACTTTTGCCATATTATGCTAAACTTCAAGTTTAAAAGGCTTTTTTTTAGTTATACATTGCCTTAAATGATAATGTTTATTTAAGAAAGCTTCCGCTATATTGTTATCCTTACTGAGCATCTAAGCTTATCCCTTTCAATGTTTTAATTTTTCCAGGATGTGAAGAAGTATATTATGAATGAACTACATGGATAATATAAGGGGATATGAAGATAAGATGTTGTAGTTTTGTTTTACTTTATGATGTAATATAAGACTTATGAATATATCTAGTGTTTCCAAGGCTACTAAACTAATCGGTCTTTCGAGACTTGATCTTTTGTGATCATGCCAATGCTATGAAATAATGCACCGACTCTGGGTAACTGGGGTCGGGGCGTTACATCATACCCCTCTTAAATATTTTTATATGACACAACTAGAAAGCTTTTTGACACTGGGTGATAATAAATGGGATTTCAAGTTACAAATATCCATTTATGAATTAAAGAATGTAGCTAGAGCATGGAAAATATGACTTGATGAAGCCATAAGAGAATTTGGTTTCATTAATAATGAATGTGATCCATTTTTTAACAACTGGTTTGATGGGAATGCGGTAATTATCCTTGGAGTGTATTTTAATGAAAAGATTCTTATTAGAAATGACATATAAGTCTTGCAGTCATTGAAGGACTTGTGGAACAAGTGCTTCTCCATAAAGCACTTAGGTTAAGCAACCTAAATTTTAGGGATAATGATCATTCATGATAGATACAAGATGCTTCATCGACTAAGTCAGGGTACATACATTGACCATATACTAAACAGATTTTTATGGAAAAATCCATGAGGGGTTTGGTTCCATTTTCATATAGTATTGATCATTCCATGAAACCGTGTCCCCAAAGACAACATGAGAATGATAGTATAATTAATATTCCCTAAGCTTTAGTGATATAATCTATCATGTATTCCTTGTTATGTACCTGACATGATGTTGACTATGCACTGAGCATGTTTGGAAGATATCAACCGGATCCTAGAGAATTCTATTTCACTGCTGCCAAGAAAATCCATAAGTATTTGAGAAGAACTAAGGATATGTTCTTAGTGTGTGGAGGAGACATGGAGCTTGTCATTAGAGGGAACATTGTTTTTGGTTTTTATATAAATCATAATGATATGAAGTCTCAATAAGGATGTTTTTTTTTGTCTCAGCAGAGGAGTTGTGGGCTGTAAGATTTCAAAGCAGCCAATTGTTATAGATTCTTTAGCTGAATATGAATATATAGTGGCTTCTTCTATAGGCAAGGAATCCATTTGAATGCATAACTTTGTCCCGGATCCTGATGTGGTACCTATCAATAAGGATCCCATTACATTGAATTGTGATAATAATGCAGTGGTGTCTCTTGAAAAGGATCCAAGGTCACATCAACAGACAAAGAACATACTCTAAATGTATCACCTCTTGAGGAATTTATATCAAAGGGGTTAAGGTGCAGTGAGATGATTGTCAATGGAATATAACATGGTGGACACTTGACTAAATTCTTATCTTAGTAGAAGCATGAATATCATGTGGAAGCTAGCAGACAGAAGGTTGTCAGTAGCTGGATCTAGTGTAAGGGGAGTCTATTGGAGTTTTTTCTATAAAAATAAACCTTTTTTAATTTATGATAAACATGTATTAATTGGATGAATATTAATAAACTCCTAATCATAACATGATTGTTCTTCTAAGGGACATAGTATTTGATAATGTCTTAAGAATAGTTTTCACGCTAAAAGGTCATAGTAGATCCCCACTATGATTAGAATGCAGACGCTCCATGAAACATTTCATGAACATCTGTTCGATCGTAGAATTATATCATTTTAGGGGACCCAAATTATACAAGATATCAGGGGTCAGGACTCATGAATCTTTGATTCACCATTTCATGGTGTGCACCCTTGGTATTATCCAGGATGATATTATGAGAACAAGACTCGCTAGTATGAAATAAGGAATAATAAATATCATTGGATGTTACTATATATGGACGTGTGTATTGTTTCTTAAGATAATATGATTATTTTTAAGGGGTATTATGACTCATTCACTTAGATATATTGAAAAAAACCATGATGATAGATGTTCGCAGTGAGTTAGGATATGTTGGGTGTGCCATGACTAATACAACATTAATGAATAATGTGAGAAACTATTTTTCACTTATTTGGAAGTAGATATCTTAGTCCCATTAATGGAAATGATATAACCTAACTAAATCCATGGACATTGTGTTCTATAGGAATTTTCAATTCTGGGAAGTCAATGAATGAGACATTCAGAACATGGGTTCATGGAACATGCATGCAACCCGCTTGATTGGAGATATTAGGATAAAAGGAATATATTACATGATGAGAATTCATAAGTGGTGAAATGTCGTTGATAAATCAACTTATTTATCATGGATTCCTTGACCCATTAGTGGAATGTAATCTTGAACTTTCGGAAATCCATCCTAATTCCAATGAGAAAGAGGCCAAGAGGGTCACACACTTCGTGTAGCCAATTTCTCAGTTAAATAAAATATTATTTAACATATTGTATAAATTTTCATCCCAGTTGTTGTTTAATAATTTTTCAATAATTATTGATAATATTTATTTGAAATCTAGTTATTCGATAGAATATATTGTGGAAAAAATATGTTTTTATCCATGAATAATGGAGTTATATTTATTTAATAAATAAATAGTAATTATTCAAGGCATGGTAGATATTCAGGAGGATTGGGGGACTATGTTATGGGTCCGGTGAGAAAATATATAAATATTATATGGTTAAATAATATTTATATATAATGTTCAAGATAAAAACATGTCAAGGAAAAAATAGAATTTCCATTATTATTTAACATGTGGTCTCACATTGAATAATAAAATAAGTAATGACAGTTGTGCTAATTACTTATTATTAACTGTAAAATTATATTACCCATTATGTTATTATTATCTAATCAGAAATGGAGTCATCCCACTGGATTGGCAATGGTTGAGTTCAAAAAATCCTTAGAGAAATGCTCAAGAGCCTAGAGAACCACTCCCCCTACAAGAATGCTCTCGTGAATGAGAGATATTATCTTCCAATAGATCTATGAGAGTGATTTGGAATGGATTCTCAATATGATCAAAGGAAGACATCTCCAGCAAAAGTGTCTTCTACCCTAGCACCCATAGACTCCTTCGATAATGTTTGATGATACGTGGAGAATGTTTGGATCACCACTAGAGTAATTATATCATTGGATTCTAAATCACTACAAAGCCACACCTCATGCCCATGGTTTAACACATGCATGAGGAAAGTATCACCTTTGAGGTAATTATTTAAATAAATTAAATTTATTATAAAAAAATATGTTGATCCTCTATTATCAGTTTCGAGTTCACTACTTTGTGTTTTACCTTTTATTCAACTCCATAAATACAAGTTTTGATAGTCATATTGATCACATATTAATCATCTATCATGGCAATTTTCAAATTTGGGTACACACATATCTTGTGCTTCCACTACGCCTAGAACCTAGAGGAACATGGTAAAGATTTAATGATTTAGTTTTCCAAATCATGGGAATTATTTGAATCAATTTATCAATTAGAAATGTTATAAAGAGAATCATGATATTTGTGTGAGTATTTGTTATACATATGATAATAATGATACCACAAACGACATGTGAATGGTATGCGATATTCTTCGATCATTGTATACATTAAACCTAAGACAAATGATTAGATTGATCATGAGGAACCTTAAGACACGATACATTTTTCATATTCTAGGAAAGTGGTATTATAGAATAAGTTGATGAAGCTTGGGTAATGGTTTTAGAATAATGTTTGATGAATGAAGTACTTATGTTTTGGAATTTAAATATTATGTTATAAGAATCTTGATATATATAAGTATTTCTAGTATAATTATTCAATAATGATTTAAAAGGATATGTTTAATGGTGATGATGAAATAAAAAAGAGATATTTTGATGTAGGTAATGTAAACCTTAATGTGATCAGGATGTTGGGAAAATTTTGTTTCTCTTGGATAAAGAGATGATTGATTTGAAAAATGTAAATTAGATATAACTGGTTACAATAGATTGATTATTTATTGGATTAAATAGTAGTCTATGTCTTCATGGGTGAATTTTAAAAATTATTGGAAATTATGAATATATCCATTAAACATAGGAATAAGGAAGCATGAATGTTTTATTAAATTCTATATGGTAATTATAGTTAATATTGTGTTTGAAGAGAATATATGATGATTGTATTCACATGTTTGTATTGTGAAATCCAAGATATAGTTTGTGATATATAGGGGATCATTGTTGTGTTTATTTCATGACTTTCATTCTAAATTTTTTTAATTTCATATTTCAAAAGGGTTATGAGTTTAACAATTTTTGGAAATAGTAACTTAATCTTTGGATGACGTTTGTTAGAATAATGTAATATCTTACCACATGAGGATTTATTAATATTGGATAATTGTTATAAAAACATGGTGTTGATGATAACTAATGAATAATGGGATGATATATCATGGATCTCATGATCTTATACTGCTTTAGGAATGATAAATTCACCATAATTTTTTGGGAATGAGTTGAAGTGGATCAAGGAACAACAAAGGGAGAGGTTTTCCTGAAACTATACAAGTATTTATTTTCATGGAAACTATTATCATTCAGATAAAGAGTCTTGAATCCAATAATCTAATCCTAGTACCCCCATTAAAAATGAATCAGAATGTCCCTTAGATCATCATAGATTTATTCCTCTCCGATTATTAACTTTATCCTAAACGTTTTCTCTATCAATCTCCATCAAAACATGATATTTAGATTTTTCTCCCAAGTATATGTTTTCATTTCCCTCTAATGATCCCCTCTATGGAGACCTAGTTTTATGTTACTATGGGTAACTATAATTATTATAAAATTATTTTATGAAGGGATGTATTAATATTCATTTTTATGATGTGGGTTTCTAGTAAAAAACATTAAAGTATTAAAAATTTTATAACACAGAATAATTTCATGAGATAAATTCATTATAATAGGGTATAATATAGCACCCTAAGACTTTGTGAATTATTTATTCTTTAATTAATTTAATCTTTTTGATATTTTCCATTTCATGCTACATTAAAAATAGTTTATTTCATATTAATGTACTATGTTTGGATAGAGTTATATGCAACAACAAGTTAACCATTCACCACAAGAAACATAAATTGTATCTTTCTCTACACGGAAAAATGAGATTAGATTGCAATATAAGAAACAATGAAATTCTTCAATGGCTAGTGTAACACACTTTAGAGATTTTTACCGAACACTAGTATATCATTAAAATATTTATATCTAAACTAATAATATATAAACTACCAGTTATATTAGTAGTTAGGAATAATATTAATTAATTTTAGAAAATATATGGTTTAGGAAAATATAATATGAATTCATAGATTACCAATTAATTATAAATGAATATGAACACTGATTGAATATAAAGGAAAATATTATTATTTTTATACTCTCAAAGTTATTTAAACCTAATAAATTATATTATTTACTATTATTGAGTGATATTAAGGTAATATATATTTTATATATTCAAAAAAATATTTTCTATATTCAACCAAATTATTTTTTAGACATTAAAAAAGAAAAAACCCAATTTGATTAATAAAAACATATTTTTTTAAAGGATGTTTTACCATCTTTAATTGTAAAACACAGTTTATATCTAGTTTTTGGAACATTTATAGATTTAATATGTAAAAATAAACATCATATTTGGAATTGAAACAAGAAAATCAGAATCTGATAATTTTTTTTCTCTAAGGTTTAATTTTTTAATCAGTATTTTAAAATACTGGATTTTATTGCAAAAATGATTTTTCATTTAATTTATCTATAAGGATAAAAAATATATTTAATTTTTTAAAAATTTTAACTGGATAATAATTTTATCAATTAATCCAATTTAAGTCATTAGTAATAACTTCACATTGAAATTGTATATAAAAACATAGAAATCATTTGATAATTTTTATATTAAAATCTCGTAGTATAATAACATTAATGGGATTAATTTTATTTTAATTTCTACCACAACTATGATTATAATTTATAATTATTTCCACAAATATTTGGAGAAAAATTATTAATTAATGTAATTAAAATTGATTGCATTGATTAAGGTAAAACTAAGATTAAATAAGGACTAAAACTTACATGTAATGATCAAAATGACTTATACACTTTTCCAATAGCCATTGGATGGCCATATGTCAACCTAATCATCACTTGGATTGGATTTGGTTGAAAATTGGGTCAACATGAAGCATGAAAAATGTGAGTCTAATTCTCTTTTCAAATATTAACAGGAGAGTAACTCACCCTCCACTTTTGAAAAGGACCCCTTTCCTCCCACTTCCAAACAACACTCAATCCCCTTTACATTCCCAAACACTGCTAATATAAGATCAAAAAATCCCTCCCTTCTTCCAAGTATAATCATATTTGTAATAACGTATTCCAAGGAATCCTTTTGTAATAATCTAAAAAGAGTTAACCAATGAAGAGGTAACACCTTATCTCAAACTCGTTTCTTTTATTTTCCTTCACTCCCTCAAATATTTTTATTCCATACTGGTATCAAAACAATTTTCCTAAATATAATGGGTTGTGGATATTATATGCATTAAACCTACACTTACACACACCACCATCTAATGAGTAATGAAAAAACTATTTACATGTAGTGCTAACTACTACTTCATTAAACGATGATTGTACATTTTTCCTTTATCGGCTCTTATGGTGGACATTATGATAGAACATATATTAATATATGTTTTATAATATATTTATTCTACTCTTAATCTTATATTTTTTTTACAACACATATCATTTTTACTTTATATTAGGTGTATATTTGATAATTTTGATTCAGAAAGTGTAGGCTACTGCCTCCTAAAAGAGGTTTGAATCATTCACACATTTCATAGAATGTATTATGGATGGGTTCAGTAAACTTTTATGATATATATTACATTTAAATTTTATTAAATTTTATTATATAAATATATAACTGTATTTCATTTTTTGTCTTTATTTCAATACGCCAATAAAAACTGAAACAACGTTCATGTATCCCTACGGTTTACCATATCTAGGAACATTGTATTCCATTTTGTACTTATATTTTATATAGATTATTATAATAAAAATATAAATAATATACATGATATTAATATCTTTCTTTATAATCATGAACAATGATGTTAGTATAAGTACAAATGATACAAAAAATTAAGACACATGTGATGAACTAATCGAATACTTCCTGAGGTGAAATATTTACAATGAATTGACATTAATCGAGTAACATAAGGTCATCATAAAATCTTATATGGTATTATATATATTAATATAATTCTGTAAATATTTACAATAAACATAAATTTATTTTACAATAATATTGTATGAGTATAAAGAGAGTTATGTCCCAGGGTAAGGGGATTATATCTTTGTTTTTATTTCAATGACATATATTATATGTTTATCACTCTTTCCTTTTGTGTGGTGTAGGTAAGAAACTTTATTTTATTCTATGTAACTTATAAATAAATTAATTTTGATTTACATGTTCATTATATTACCATTATTTCATGGGGTTTATGTTTTGAATGTTTCCAAATCAATAAAATAGATTTTTCTCAATTTTCATTCTTTGAGAATCATGTTTTGTTATGCACCGAAAATATATTTCTTGGTCTATATACACACATTTTACTTGTGATAAAATTTATTTCAATCTATTAATGTTATTTTTAGAATCATGTAATTTCATTTTATTTCATGGTGGTTAAGATCTCAAGTTTCCACGTTATAAGAGTTTGTTGAGACAATTTCATTGATTTCCAAGATTTCGTCTGTTTATACATCCTTTGATGATACATTATGACACATATATCAAAAAAATTCCTGAATTTTCAACTTGTATGGTTAAGAATGATTTATTCTTATACTGGTTCCATATTTGTATTCGTTGTTACAAATGATAGTTAATAATGTATTCTTAAAAAATATCGACATTACCCTTTCTTTGATTGAAAGTATATTTTTAATAAAAAAGGTTTATAAGAATATTCTAATAATATACCATGATCATTAAAATACATGTGTAAATTTTTTTTTTTACCAAATCTTTCAATGGAAACTTTTTGTCACATTATAATCGAGGCGTTTTTCTAACATTTCAAAAAGGAAAAAGAATTTTTTACCTCATATGAAACGTATGGATTTATCCACCATCAATGCTTTAAATCATTATTTTCATGTTTAAAAAATAAATTTTAGGATTTTAAAAAAATATATATTTTCCATAAAATGGTTTTCAAATTTTTTCAAGATCCAGTTATAATTTTTTAATGAAAATGGTTTTCATAATGATATCAAGATCACATTATATGTTAATAAATTTTTTCAGAAATGTTTTCAAAGATTCATTTATAAGTTATAATGCTTAGGTTCTCTAAAATAGTTTAAAAAATATTTTATGTTATTATTATCCTTTTCAAATAAGAAATGATATTTACGTCAATAAATTTTCTCAAAAAACATCTCCCAAGTTATTTTACATCTAAGATAATATTATTTTTTTTTACCACTAATGGACTTATAGGTAATGATCCAAAGGTTCCATTCATATTCTATAATAAATGGTTTATGTTTCATTGGAATTATGCTTATGAAACCAATTTCATGTGGTATGTTAAATAGATTATTTTTTGTATGTATTGATGAACTAATTTTTTCTTTCATTTTTTAACCATAACTGAGCTTTTTATGCTCCTCCCATGTAGTGAAATGTTTTCACAGAACTTAAAGATGAATAGGTTCAACGATGGGATCAAGGAAAAGACACGTTGTCTAAAACATGGGACTATACATGACTGTTTTTTTCAAGAGTTTTTTTAATGAAAAAAATGGAAACTGGGTAGATGTGTCTACCTTGTAATTTTTGATATGTTATGTAACAATTATGGCCTAATTCTCTTAAACTGTAATCTTGAAAAGATCATCAATGTGAACTAGTCATTTAATTTCTGATTATTTAATGTTTCAGGCTGAGTCCTTATCGTTGGTATCAGAGGTCGGTTTAGATAACTATAGAATTTAGGATATTGTTAAATAAATTTCCATAAATAAATTTATTATAATATTGAAGTGATATATAATTTAGAGATTTCCATGTTTCTTCGCCTATGATATTTCTGTGTTCGGAATGGTTTTTTATAGAGGAAACCAGGCAGTTATGCTGGGAAGGCATACAGAGGAGAATAACTATCCAAATCAGCTACCTGAGATGGTCAGAATCGGAACTGAACAGTTTGTTGTAGTAATGTAATAGTTGACTCATCTTATAAACTGTAGTGGTATCCATGCACAAGATCATCCAGATCAACCGCAGAGAAACATGTCACTAGTGGAGCATTTCATGAGGCAAGATCCCCCATATTTTAGAGGATCAGCTAACCCAGTTCTATCCTAAGGTTGTATTATAACATTATAGAATATTTTTTATGTCAAAGGGTTTTCAGAACATCAAATGGTTAGTCTCACTGTTTACTATTTTTATGGTGAAGCTGGTCAGTGATGATCAATGGTGAAAAATATCATGGATAGTGTGGAGATTTATTCTCTTTATTGGGATGAATTCAAATGTATGTTTCTTGTGAAATATTTTCAAAAGGTGGTTCATCTTTGGATGCGAAAACAATTCCTAGAATTGAGGTGAGAGGAAGACTTAGTGGCTGCATAAGAAGAAAAATTCACTCGACTGGAAAGGAATGCTCCAAATTTCATATAAGATATTGATATTAAAATAAACCATATTTACTAGGGATAAATTCCAAATTATCGACGGGATTTATATTCTCGTAAGTTCAAGAGTTATGAAAAATTATTCAATGTGATGAAAAGATGGAAATGGAGTTTTCTGGTGACCATTACTTCATTGAAGAACAACAAAATTAGAGGTCGAGGAGGAAGACGAAAGGGAATAACACTTCAAAAAAGCCTGATTGTAAGAATATTATGTTTAAATCTTGGGAAAATTGTGCTAAAAATCATGATGGGGAATGTATTTTGAATTATGGTAACTGACACCGATGTGGTAAATTGGGACATAATGCTCATAATTGATCTAAAAAAGAGCAGGGTAATGGTAAGAAAAAATCTGATTTACAATTAGTAAAATGTTTTAGGTGGAATGAATTGGGTCATTAAGAAAATGAGGGTCCAATGAATAACTCATTTGAGGGAAAGAAACTAGATTACCAGAAGAAAGGGGTGGTGATGTCCATTGCAACTACTTCAACATATGATGGGCCATCAAATGAATTAGTATCAATTACAATGCTTGTTTTTTCAGATTTGGCCAATGTGTTTTTTGATTCTTCCAGGTGTGTGGAAAGAATCTACCAGCAAAGACTCTACCAGAAAACATTATTTATTTTGTTTATAATGCTAAGATTGATTGTATATCTAAAAATGTTTCTTATCAGAATGATTTTCATTTTGTGTACAATAATGAAACCTTAGTTTTGATAACATATTAGGAACCTGAGAAACTAGTAAAATAGGTAAATAAATGATACATTACACACATTTTTGAAAACAAATGAACTGTTCAGATTAATGATGTGCCAGTGGTAAATGATTAACTTCATGTATTTCCTATGGAGTTTCCTGGTATTATACCTGATCGGAAAGATTAAATTACTATTGACTGAGTTCATGATGTTATGACAATTTCAAAACCCCCTTATCGAATAACAAAAATTGAACTTCTAGTTTTAAAGAAGAAATTGATGGAGTTATCAGATAAAGGGTTAATTCAACCTAGAACATCTCCATGGGGTGCTCCTATCTTATTTTTTGAAAATAATGATGGTTCAATTAAACTTTTCATTTATTAAAGACCATTTAATAAGTTCACTATTAAGAACATGTATACATTTTACACATATCAATGATTTGATTGATCATCTCCGTGGAGCCCAGTATTTTTCAAAGATTGATTTGAGCTTAGGGTACCATCAGTTGATGTTAAAAAAAGAAGACATTTTGAAGATCGCGTTTCATACAAGATATGGCCATTATTAATTTGTAGTTATGCCTTTTGGGTTAACCAATGCACCTATTGTATTCATGGATCATATGAATAGAATTTTCAGTGATTTCATAGATATGTTTGTGGTTGTGTTCATTGATGATATTCTGGTTTATTCTAAATGTTAAGAGGAGTATGAATGTCATTTAAGGGATTTTTTGCAATCCTTAAATGAAAAGAAACTGTTTGTGAAATTTAGAAAGTGTGAGTTTGGGTTACAACAAATATCATTCTTTGGTCACATTATTTCAAATAAAAGTATAACTATTGATCCCACTAAAACAAATAATGTTTAAGAATGGCCAAGACCCACATATATAATCGAGATCTGTAGTTTTCATGGTTTGGATGATTATTACTAGAGTTTTGTTGAATATTTTTCAAGGCTATTTAGTCCAATGACAATGTTAACATGAAAGGGTGTTAAGTTCATCTGGAGAAAAGAATGTGATGATTGTTTTCAGGAATTGAAATGAAGATCTGTGGATTCATCAGTTTTGGAAATACCTTCCAGAAATGAAGTGTTTGGTATCTATAGTGATGTTTCATGGAAATGAATTGGTTGTGTCCTTATGCAGAATGATCAGGTAATTTCTTATGGTTTATGTTAGTTTAAACCTCATGAGTCAAATTACCCTATACATGATTTGGAATTAGATGCTGTTGTTTTTTCTTTAAATTTTTTGAGGCAACTTCTGTATGGAGTAAAATGTAACATATATATTAAGAGCAAATTTTTAAAGTATATATTCACTCAGAAAAAAGTGAACATGAGACAGAGGAGATGGTTGTAATTTTACTAGGATTATGATTGCATGATCCATTACCATCTATGAAATGAAAAATAATGTGGCTGATGCTTTATGTCCAAAAAGTAATACTACATTAACCATGCTATGTTTGGAACGATATCCTTTGGTTTTTTATTTGATGAACATTGGCATAGTAGTTTTTGGTGCAAGAAATTTATCTGTTTTGTTTCAGGTGTCAGTGAAATCATCTCTATCAGGAAGAATTAAAAATGCACAAAAGTAGGATAGTGAGTTGCAGAAAAAGTTAGAGTAGGTTCAAGAGGTTATGTTACCCTAATTTACCATTGATAATGATTGTATTTTGATATTGGAAAGGAGATTATTCATGCCTTTTGATTCATTGTTAAAAATTAGTTATTATGTGAAGCTTATAGTTCTCCATTTTCAGTTCATCCTCGCAGTACTAAGATGTACAGAGATCATCAAGAGTATTGCTGGTGGGATGGAATGATAATAGATATTTATGACTTTACTATGATGTGTTTGACTTGTCAGTAGGTTAAAGAAGATTGGCATTTACTGTAAGGTATGATTTAGTCTTTACCGGTGCCAGAGTGGAAATTGGAAAATATATCCATGGACTTCGTTATGGGATTACTGATGAAAACCCGAGGTAATAAAGCAATCTGGTTTATTTTGATTAATTGACCTAATCTGCTCAATTCCTTCATTTTCGAGATTCATTGTCTCTAGATCAACTATATCGTTTGTATGTCAATGACATAGTGAGGTTTCATGGAGTTTCCCTCTCCATGTTATTTTATCCTGATCCTAGGGTTACTTATAACTTTTCAAAAGTCCTTCAGATGTAATTGGGTACTGAATTAAATTTTAGTACAACTATTCATCCTTAATCAGATGGGCAGTCAGAACAAACAATTCCGACCTTGGAGGATATGATACATTCTTTTTCATTGAATTACCAGGGCTATTGGGACCCACAAATTTATTTGGTTAAATTTTTATTTAATAACTGTTTTCATTCCATAATAAAAATGGAACAATTTGAGGAATTATATTGGAAGTAGTTTCGAACTCCAGATTTTTTGGATGAAGGTGAAAGGAAGTTGATGGGACAAGAATTGGTAGAAGTGGTGGTAGAAAAAGTTTAGTTGATTCAGAAGCACATGAGAATAGTTCAGAGTAGGCAGAAATGTTATACCGATAACTGGAGGAGGGATCTATATTTTTAGGTATGTGATCATGCCTCTCTCAATTTTTCTTAATGGAAGAGTGTGATGTTTTTTGGTAAAAGGTAAAGTTGAGTATGAGGTTCATAGGGACATATGATATCCTAAAAAAATTTGGATATGTTGTGTAGAGAGTAGATTTACCTCCATGTTTATCCTAGGTACACAATGTTTTTCATGTTTCAATGATTAGAATGTATATGCTAGATCCATCTCATGTTTTGATTTCAAAGACAGTTCCGTTGGAAATGAATATCTTTAATGAGGAATAGTCATTCCAGATTCTTGAAAGATGAGAGAAAGTATTGCAGAATAAGGTAATTCACCAGGTAGAGATTTTGTGAAAAAACCTTATGGTTGAAGAGGCAACATGGGAATTTGAAAATGCTATGATGGATAAATACCCACACAAATTTTATAACTGAATAGAAATTGTGAGGACACAATTATCAAAAGGGGGGACGGATATAACATCCCAAGTAAATAAAGAATAATATATTTTCATAATTATTAATATTTTTGAATTAAATATTAAATTTACTATAAAGGGTTTTCTATTGTTCAATGGAGTACCTATTTCTTCAAGAAATGGAGATGACCATGTTTTTTAATGGTTCAAACATTCCAATCAGTTTCTAACAGGTTTATTCGTAGAAATGGAAACACCCAATGATTCTATTTCCATTCGAGTCTACTTTCCAATGGTAGGTTCTCATTAGTTGTGGACCGATGAGGCTTTAAGAATTATCATTGGTCAAGATTATGGGAGGTTTGTCTCATCACACCTTTTGGGGGGAATTATTTCCTACTACGAGACTCTCATATAGATTTATGTTATGTTCAGGAATCCTTATTAATTCACCAAGCATGAAAATGAGTTTCCCTTTAGATTTACTAATCGATGATTGATATGTATGCGATTTAGAGAATATTTTATATGTATTTGAGGTTCTTAATCGATGGAGAATCATCACTATGTATTATAGACTCTTAGTCAATGGTATCCTTAAATACATTATATATAAATCTCTTGGTCATTATGATGACCATACTAGTTTTAAAGCCACTCAGTGGGGAACTTGAAGTTTATTTTCATTCAGAAAGACATGGATTATTTCAGAGTTTGGATCATACCCACCGATTGGATACCTACGTGTCCTCGTAAAAAAAAGAATCATAACCCACGTAGTGCGATAATAAGGGTACAATTTAATGTCATATGAGACATAAAAGAATTAATGAAATATGGGCTTGAACCTTATAAAGGATTCCCACATACTCTACTTTTATGGAAGAGATCAAAGTCCACATAGTTCGAGTGAAGAAATATAGGGATTATGCAATGTTAATGGCCCAAAAAGATATGTCATGATTACTTTTACACTCTAAGATCACGTGAGTCATGCTTGGTGTGAGAAACAAGATGTATCAATAAACATGATGATTGTTCCACGAAATATGTTGTCATGAGAAATGATGTGGGGCTTACATATGAGTGACTGCCCTAGCAGATGAAGACTAGAACTTACATTAGAAAAAAACCCAGTAGAAGGGTCCATAAAAGTATTTGTACTTTATAGAGATTTGAAGTATTAACTTGAGGCTTACTCCTAAGGAGGATACCCCAAATTAAAAGGAACTTATGTTTGTGGCTTACTTATGAAGAGGAAGCCCAATGTTAAAGGGAACTATGACTGGGGATTACTCCTGAGAAGGAGGCCCAGGTTATGGGGACTTGTAACATGGGGCTTACTCTTTAGAAGGAGACCCGAACTAAGGGAGCATGGGACTTACTCATGAAGAGGATTCCGTAAATCAAAAGACCATATCATCTTAAATGATGAGGTTATATAGAGGAAACCCCTAATAGTGGTGACATAAATCCTGTGAGTCACGAGGTTTTAGGAGAGCTTTTCATATAATTTCTTTCAAATAAGGAAGCTAGAAAAGGAACCATTCCATAAATGGCTTTGAAAAGGGGTTCGAGGGATAATATCGTGAAGAGGAGAGGTGAACGGGAGAGAGGCACACAAATGAAGTTGGCATGAAAGTCTAGGTCGTGAAAATCATTTGGCATGCATGTCGTGCTCGTGCAAGTGTACTTGCGTGGCATGGGTTCACCTGGGTTACAAAATTTTTTTAGGGTAATACTTGGGTGAGACTTAACTCAAGCCTTTAGTAATATTCTAAGATGTCTCCAAAAGGGTGGCACACAAGTTTCATTGAAAGGGTTGGGCGGCACACAAGTGTTTCTACTTTTAAGGATGTTTATACACTTAGGCATGCAAGTGTTGATGAATTATAAAAAATTAGGCCTTATCCTACTCCTTCATGTCTTCCACTCATGGAAAAATTTACCTTATAAGATTTTATAGGAGTTTAATTGAAGGCTTGGGCGTCGAGATCTTGGATCTTCATTTTGAAAAATCCGTCCCCAAAATGGGGGACCCACAAGGGCTATTTATAAACCACCATGCACCTTGGGTGAAAAAAATAGATAAGTTCTGTGGCATGTATGTTACTCTTTGTTTTTAAGGTATTCCCTATTTCCATTCGTTGGACTATGTGAAGGAATGGAACATCAACAAAAGCTCACCCTCAGAGTTTGTTCCAAAAATGAAAGAGGATCTGTCTCTGAGGTAAATCCGGAGAAATCAAGGGTCTATGGAACTTAAGTTCGGCTTACAACTTCTGGGGTGTGCCTGTATGACACGCAGTAGGTCTGGTTCACCTATATATAAAGCATCAATTCCATGTGAATTCACTCAGCTTCCAGCAACTTGAGCTCTCATCGCACAAGTGCTTCATTCTTAGACGAATCATTTTTCAGAATTTTTTTCGTGCTTCTAATAAATGTATTTGACTTGCGTGCCATGACTAAGGAGGAAAAACCCGTTTTACCGGTTTGACTTGCGCGCCATATTTCGGACTTGCGTGCCTTAATTCATTTTTCATTTTTTTATTTCTTTCATAAAAATTTCACAAAATAAATTGAAATAAAAGATGATAGTTTGATCTTTGTGCAGATTCAATGGCTCCTACAAAAATTTTATTAGCTGATGAGTTAGCCAACAAGAGAATAGATGACATCATGAACGTCGTTGACCATGATTATTATGCTGTCTACAACAGAACTCTCTTAGATCTGGATTAGTACTTGAAGAAATAGCATGCCAACTTCACAAAGACCATATACTTTCCTTTATATGGAAATGGTTATCTACAATGAGTCAATGTTCTATAGGCAATGAATTATATCCATCATTCTAGGTTTAAAACTTACACGAATTTCCCTTCAGCAAATGTCTCATTTGCAGGATCATTTAACAATGTTGGGATAATGGAGAAGGAAGACATAATGCATCATAGCCCATGTGCTCTAGATATAAATCCTCACACGCCTGAGATGCAGCTTCATTGATATCCTTCTATTTTCCAAAATTCTCAGATGGACCAATCTAAGGGATGGAAAAGAGTTGGGATTTCCATCCTAGATGCGGTGTGAAGCTGACTTGGATGTGTACATATTGGATGTGACAACCCTATGCAGTGTTTATCGATGATCTGAATGGAGATTCAATATATGAAGCTATATCGGTTGGGCAGACATATGTCTATAAGAATGACAATTTTGTGACGGAGTTAATCACCCAATGGATCCTAGAAACGAATTCGTTCCATTTGACTCATGGATAAGTAATCCTTAGTTTGTGGTATGTCTACAAGATTTTCGTGGATCCAATTTTGTGAGATATGTATGATGAATTAATCCCCCCTAAGGTGACCTGGAATTATTCGAAGAACACTTTGAATTTGGCTCGAGAGTTAACGGAAATTTTATACAATCTTAAGAATACCTCCACCAAGAAAACCCATTGTAGAAAATATATCCATCAAGAGGAGTTGATGGACATGTTTCTGATTAAGAAGAGAGAGAAGGGGCCTTCTTTCACTCATCCTAATAGTTTCCCTTGAGAGGAAAAGTGGGGTGATCTGGGAACATTTTGGCCAACTCTGGAAGTATGAGAGTTTGACATTTGGGGGTATGAATTGAACCAGAAAATTCCCGTGAAGACCCATCTGGCAGGATTTTTGGCCTTATGGATCAGTTTTTACCATTTACCTATTCTGGATTCGAAAGGAGGTGTGGGGCCAGGGACCTTTTTTGTTGCATCCAAGCTGGCTGAAAGGAAGTTGGTTGGGTTGGCCACCCAAGTTTTGGAAAAGATTCATAGGATATTACTTCATGTTTTATGTATAATTATATTGTAAGAATAGTGGGTCCATTCCATGTTTTATGGGGATGGATTGCAACCCAATTCAGGAAATATGCTGTACAAAGTGGGTACAGGTTCCTGGATGTTCTTTCCAGCCGTCTGTTCATGCATTTTCTAGAATTTCTCCCTTATCCCTCAATGCTTAAGATATAAATATAAGGCTGAGCATGTTAAAGGGGTTTCACTTATTTCCTTATGGAAATACTTCTATGGGGAGATTTTTTGATGATGGAACCACCACCCTAGAGTTAAGGTCATATATGCTATCATGTAGAGATGGTACACTATCCAGGATGATTGATGGAGAAATTATATTTGGGGCCTATGCTCCATATATATTTGCACGTCAATTCAAATGTCTGCATAAAATTTTCATACCCCCTCTGCTGCATGTCAGGTTAGAGCATCATATGATTGTTTCTCATCAACTATGGTTGCTGACATCTATCAAGAATATTGGAGCGGTATTTGATCTACCATCTATTGGAGTGGCATGTCAATTGACTACTTGGTATTCCAAAACATGGGTAGCATCATACCCGGAAGGGGTATTTAATTAGTTGGACCCTCGGGTGGGGACAAAGAAGAGAACCATTAAGAAAGAAGCTTTTCATTTGGAAGGCGACTCTTCCTCACCCGGAGATGATTCACCGGATTCCTCAATCGGAGCTGACTCACCGGATTCCCAAGATGGGGATGTTGAGGCTCAAAATGCGTCAAAGCGGCCTTGTTCCATAAATAATACTCCTGCCAGAGTCAAGAGACCTACTCCCACAACTCCTCGTGAGTTACATCATTGAGGCAATTTAGTCGCCATTATTTTAAATAGAAACAAGTTTCATTATATTTTACTTTATCTGTGATTTCAAGAGGTGTGATAAAGTCAAAGTCCCTAATTATAGGACCCTCCTCACGGCCTTCTGGTGCACATTATGAATATTTATGACAAGAGGCTATCCAGACATGGAAGAGTTTATATTGTGATGTTGAAACCTCATGGATGGACTTATGCGAAGGGCTGCATATCCCTGGATTGGGGAATCTTCGGGCTTCCTCTGACATCCGTTTTGAGGAAAACCCCAATGAAGTGAGGGATTACATCAAAGAGATAGAAATGTGCATATATGCCACTGATTATTCAGTTTATATCACCAAGAGGGTCAAGGAAATGATGGATCATTGTACCACTGAGGGGATTGGTCCTTCATTAGATTAAGAGTGGCGTGATTATGTGGCTCCTTAAGATATAAGTTTCCCTTTTTATCATATCTCTATTTTCATTACAATTTTAATTTAGTCAAAGCATTGTTATTTAAGAAAATAATCTTCTTCATCGAGCTTCTTGTAATGGAAAGAACAACTAAAATCCCTTATCCACGGTATAGCCCTGGTGGAACCGCTCATAGAGCCACTGAATCTACTCGTGATCTGGGTGAAGTATCTCTAGGACCGCAAGTCATGGATGAAGAGTTAGAAAGGGTGTTACTGTCTCTGACACCTAATTTCGGAGATGAGGACTCCAGTCCACCCAAAAAATCCAAGAAGAAAAGGCATCGAAGAAATAATACCACATTCAAATGCTTTAGCTGTTGTGGTATGTCTTTTTGGTAGTCCTGAATCTTAACATATGAAAAGGTGATCAAACTTCTCGACATTGCAGGCGCTTCTTTATTTTCCCCTTTAAGTAATGGACTAACCATCCTCAGAGTACAACAGAGGGTGTTGGAGAATGGCCGTAAGTTCCTGCTCAAATGGTTGTTCAAGAAGAAATACTAAGATCAGATGATCCTGTGATTGTTCCCAACACTGCTACTATTTCTGATGCTAGGAGAGAAAAGACTTCTACTAAATTAACAATACTTCATAGAACCTTAAATGAGACAACATCTGACTTCCATTCATGGAAGTTTTAGGTTCAGCACATGCACCAGAACATTTGGCAACCACCGCAGCTGAACCCACAACTGTCTGTGAAGAAGCAACCCAGGATCATAGATTTCTAGATGAAGGTCACGAAGAAGACATGCCGAGTTCTCCCAATGGTGAGACTAACATGGGATCTGTGACATTTTTGGATAAAATTATGAAACATGGAATGTACTTTGAATAAATTTAATAACATGTTAAATTACCATGTGATTTAGAAGATTTTGGAGATCTAGTTATAGAATCAACTAGATACGAGTTTCATCATTTGTCCTGTTAATCTTCTCATGATTACACTTCTAAACATGTTTGGTTAAAAATTGTACAGATCTATATAAATAAGTTGATGAACCAACAATTCTTGAAAGGGCTGGAGTCATTGGTGTCAACCCTATTATTGTAGAAACAGTGGCTTAGGTTGAACATAACATGGCAGACCCTCCTAAAACCCATCCAAAAAATCTTATTGAAGCTATAAAAGATGGGGAAGAGTATTCACAAGTTTCTGATAAACTTTTAGGTAAAAGATGATGATATTTGTGGCTTACATAACCTGCAATAAAATCAAACAACTTTTACTGTTCTTTGAATCTAACCATACATTCAATTGACCAAACATGGGTGTAAACATCAGTGGAAAGATCTGGAGGGGAACCCTAAACCTCTACCCAAATAGTAAAAGATGGTGAAGCAAATAGGGTCAGGGAAGGATCAGAACATGTAACTTCCTTAAGTGCATTAATCCCAGGCTATGTTCCTTCCTGTGATAGCGATGCAGAATCAGACCCATAGTTTCAAAAGGCGCTCCAATTATCACATCGCAAGGCATGGAAAAATATATGGGAGATAATATCTGAGGTGCCTCTTGAAGATTTGGCTTTGAAAATTCCATGACATTCATCCCTATTCATCATGCGAGGAATTGGCAGTTTTGGATATCAAGAAATGCATATCATAGTGAAAAAAGATATTCGGAGGAGGGAGAAAGAGCAAAGGTGTCATAAATACCTGATCAGAGCTATATTTCTAATCAATATCAGTGATTTTCAGGCTGTAGTCTCCCGAGCTGTGGCTGATCATGCTACAAAGATAAAGGACATGAAACAAAATATCAAGGAGTAGATTGTCCAGTTGTTGCACCTTCAGCAAGAGCTCGATACTATTACCGGGGAGCTTTACCATCTTCATAATTTGTTGGAATAAATCTAATAAGATGGTATAAAAGCCATCAATGATTACAAAGAATCATTTCTTCTAGATGAAGAGAGTGAATCTGGTATAGTAAATGAACTTCAAGTGGCTACTGATGTAGCTCGGGATACTGTGAAACAGATGAGAAATTATGTTGACTGTCTTGTGTAATTTTTTTTGAAAAAAAGAGAATATAATCTAGTCTGTGGATATTCTTCTAATCATGTTCGTCAATGAAAAATAGTTCATCTTCAATCATTTGTAACATCATTTTCTAGATAATTTCTCTTATTTTTACCTAAACCAATGGGTTTAGTAATCATATTTCAATTTTAACTAGGGTTATATAAACAACCCCACAAACATTATCTTTTAATTCCTCAATATTTCCTAAATCATACAAAATGTATGTTTAGCGAGATGGGACTCGACTTTTGTTCAGAGTACCTTTTATAGGTTCCCAATTTAATAAGTACCATGTGTTTTAGTATTGGAAGTTTAAAGTCATGCATGTTATACTATAAAAATGCTAATATTTAAGGTCGAATATCTTTGACTGAATAAATGATATTTAATCAATTCTTGATAATTTGTTTTGAAACATATTACCATATTCATGTATGGAGGGGAAATATTGTAAACTGTGACTTGAGAAATTTTTAATCTGAGGAATGACATAGTGAAAGAGCTAAAAAGAATTTGAGGAAGTAATTTCTAAAAATGAAGTTACCACTACTTGACAAACCCATTATTGGGGATGAATTATGCAGGGCCAACTGGGGCACAAGCTGCATAGTCAAATAGTAGCATATTTTTCCTGACATGTCCGTTATGTAGACAACTTATACTTTCCCACATAAGGGCACCTGCTGCATAGTCGGGAAAAATAACTCTCATGAAATTTGAATTTCTATCGCTAAAAGAAGAAGAAAGTTTTATGGGATTCAAATTTCCCAAAGAATATAGTCTGCTTTATGGGGAAAGGTACTTGAATATGTAGAGGATATTTTCAATCAAAATTGTCTAAGAATTAAAGGAATGTGACTTCTGCGAAGGTCTGACACAAACGTAGGAAAAAAGGTATTTTTGGTTTTAAATTATATGACTAAAACCAGAGATAGAAACATTATATGACATAATACTTTCAGATCATGAAAAATAGTATGGAACACATATGTTAAGGATGGATGTTTTTTTCAGATCGCTACATGTTGTCGTTATAACCAATAGTGACAAGAGAGGCTTCTCCTAATAATGAAGTTACCACTATTTGACAAACCTGTTGTGGGGGATGAATTATGCAGGGCCAACTAGGGCATATGATTTATAGTCAAATAGTAGCACCATTTGGCTGACAGGTCTGTTGTGTAGACAACTTTTTCAAAGCCACCTAAGGGCATGTGCTGCATAGTCATGAAAAAGAACTCCCAGGTATCAGACATTTTGCGACCAGAAGTCATGAAACAGGTTATAGAGACCGTGAATATTATTTGTATAATGTTTCGGGTGGGTCTTGAATTGAGAATCGGGATGCCACTACGTATCTCTTTAGGATGAGAATCAATCCACATGTAGTTCATGAAATATAGTTTAACGTCATGCATGACGAGAGCATGGAAGATCATAGTTTAGGGTTGTATATCATGGAACATAGTGGGAGAGACATGTCGTGTATTTGTTATAAACCTGATGTGCATAAAGACCAGGGAGTTCCACATCACACCATGTGCTTCAAGGGGGAATTTTTAGCCAAGGGACCGAAAGTGGAGTTTGGGGATAGGACTAAAATGTCAGGTATGGACTCAAGGAATGCTCAACCGTTCTTATGTATCCCATGAGGATGGAAATAAAGCTGCACATAGTTCTTGAAACATGACTTGGTTGGAGACCCTGTTATGGATGATTCCTCTCGAGTGAGGGTATCAAGGATTGTTGTAGTTTATTTTCAAATAGAACAAAAGTGCAAATTGTTTTTAAGGTCATATGTATGGACCATTGTTATGCATTTTAATGTCTTGTAACAAGGAAAATGGGGGAACTGTATAGTTTAACGTCATATATCTAGGAATATGGGATATACACAGTTTATCTTCATGTAGGATGATATTGAACCGAAATGAATAAGGCGGTTGACGGGGGCTTCACAGATCAACATTGTAAGGGTTAAAGGTGAATATATGTGAAGAATGTGGTTTCGGGCTTGAGTTTCGGGAGGTTGCCTACATACCCGGCCTAGGTGGCAAGGATGAAATTCCGTGTAGTTCAATTAAGAGGGATTTGGTGATCGAGGTGTACGTCGAGGACAATGAACCAAAAATGATGTTGGGGATTAAGCGTGGTTAGCGGCCCAGAGAATATGTCCTGGTCTAAGCATACTCTAAGATCACATGAGTCATGCTCAATGTGAGAAACAAGAAGCAGCAATAGACCTACTGATCATGTCACGAAAGTTGCGACCACAAAGTATGGTGTGGGGCGTATGCATGATTAGCTGCATGGGGAATGAATGGAAACAGAGTTTAAAAATCAATTGTGCATGTGGTGATCAAAGTTTAATGTCACGTGTCACAGACATGGGGTTCTTCGCAATTTAACGTCTTACAGCTCAGACGATGCACAATTTGACAACATGTTGGATGATAGAGTGGAACAGTTTAACATCATGTTGGACGATAGAGGGGGCTATGCAGTTTAATGACCTGCAGCAAGGAAAATGGGTGTATTTGTGTTCCACAAAATACTTCTTCATGAATCGTTCATTGGTTAGAGTTTTAATGATTTATCCATCCATTGAGATTATAGAATAAGATCCATTGGAGTAGACCTTATGTATTGAGTAAGGTCCTTCCCACTTTGGATCTATATTTGAAGGATCCTTTGCTGGTATCATTGGGGTTCTGAGAACCAATACCAATTCTCCTTGAATGAATGAACAAAGAAGAAATTTTTTATTGAAATCTCATGCTATTCGATTCTGATAGACTTCTAAATGGTGTAGTGTGCACAATATTTTTTCATCTAGTTTTTCCAATTCATCTAATCACTTTTGATATTTTTCATCTATTGAAAACTGATCATAAATTTCGACTCTAAGCGATGGTAATTGGAAATTAATAGGAAATACTGCTTCTGTTCCTTATACCAATGAATATGGAGTTGATAGTGTGGTAGTGCGGGTGGTAGTTCGATAAGCCCATAGAGAATGAAAGTGTTTATTAGGCCATGACTTATTATCTTTATCCACCATATTTTGAAGTATGTTTGGAATAGTCTTATCGAAAGCCTCTACTTGACCATTGGCCACTGCATGATACCGAGATGAATGGTTTGATCTAATATTGTATTCTCGATACAATTTTCTTACCTTGGATGAACAAATGTTTTTCCATTATCTATCAATATGGTATGAGGAACACCAAATCTGGTAATGATGTTTTATTTGAAAAATATAACAATGATTTTAGCACAGACTTCCTTGAGATGGATTGCCTCTGCCCATTTGGAAAAGATGTCAGTAGCAGTAAGAATATACTAAAACTACTTAGCTGTAGCAAGAGGATAAGGTCCTACAACATCCATTCCCCATGTTGAAAATGACCAAGAGTATTTAGCCATATGAAGAAACTCCAGAGTTTGATGAATGAAGATGGAACTTACATGGCTATAATGACACTTCTTAGTGAAATCAAGACAATCTTGCATCATTGAAGGTCAGATGTATACAAGCCTTTGAATTTGAGAAGAAATTTTATGTCCAGACTGGTGGTCACCACAAACTCCATCATGTACTAAATTCATGATAGCAATTGTCTCTTTAGCATCAAAATATCTGAAGATAAATCCATAAACACCTCAATTGTAGAGAATTTTTTTGTGATCTAGGCTATCATAAATAGTAAAATTGACCACACGTCGCCAGAATTGTTCTTTCTCAGCTCTATCAGGTGGGGGTGTTACATTTTGATGATATTCCATGATTGGTGTCATCCATAATTAAGTATGATCATATGGTTCATAAATTGGATTGATTTCATTGATTTCCTCTATTTTGACTTGAAAAAAAGGTGAAACTACACAACGGTGGGCAATACTGATGATTGTTTCGTCCCAATTTTGATCTTCCAGGGCTGTAGCCACATAATCCAATGCATCAGCTTGGGCATTTTGTGATCACGGGACATAAGAAAATGTCAGTTCTGAGGGAAATTACACCATTAACTCTCTAACGTAATCACACAAAGGTTTTAACTCTTCATTTCTGATGGAATAATCCCCATTGATTTGTTTGATTGCTAAATATGAATCACCTTTTACTTTGAAGCGATTCACCTGTTCATGAAGATCCAATTATAAGCCTGCGATAGGAGCATGATATTCAGCTTCATTGTTTATACCACCTTCCAACAATAAGAAGGAATAGGGTAGCACTACCTTTTCTAGGGAAATAAGCACGATTCCTATCCCAACATTTTTGTGTTTAGGATCTTCCATTTTCATCCCTATTGGACTTCTGGAGGCTCCATCAATGTACATTTCCCTTGTTTCAGGATTATCATGAATAGAGAAGACTTCCTCATCAAGAAGTTCAATATTTATAAATGTATCTTATGCAGATGGGTGTTCAGAAAGGAGATCGGCCAGAGCATGGCCCTTTATTTCTTTTTGAGACACATACTGGATAACAAAATGCTGCAAAAATAACTGCCCACCTTGCCAGACGACCTGTATGCATTGGACGACTAAGGATAAATTTGAGTAGGTTATTGTGAGATACCAATTGGCCCTCATGATGTTGTAGGTATTGTCTCAATTTCTAATCTATAAATATTAATACTAGGAAGCACTTTTCAATACATGAATATTGAGTTTCTGCCTCAAGCATAGTCCGACTAAGATAGTAAAGGTTGTTTTCATTCCCAGCGTCATTCTTTTAGTAAAGGAAGGAACCCAAATGATCACTCTAAAGTTGTCACATAGAGAATAAGTAGTTTTCCTTCGATAGGTGGAATTAATACTGATGGACTCAAGACATATTTCATGAGGATATCGAATGCTTCTTGACATTTTTCAGTCCACTTGTAGGTGACTCCCTTCTTCAATAACCTGGTGAAGTGTAAACACTTGCCTTCCAAATTGTTAATGAAACGCCGAATATATTCCAAGTTTCCTTGATGTAATCTCAATTTCATCAAATTTATAGGATGTGACATATCATGGATTGATTTTGTCTTCCCAGGAACTACTTCGATACCAATATGGCGTACAACAAATCCGAGAAATTTTCTTGAGGTTACCCTAAAATCACATTTCAAGGGATTTATCTTCATATTGTGTTGTAGTAGTCTGTTGAATATGATTTCAAAATCAGACAAGTGATTAGATCATTTTCTGGATTTAGCCACCAAACCATCCACATAAAATTCAACAAATTTCACTAAAAAGGATTTGATGATATGCTGTATGTCACATTGATAAGTTCCACCTACATTCTTCTGGCCAAAGGGAATTACCTGATAGAAAAACACACATTGACGAGATATGAAGGCTATAGAATCATCATATTCTGGCACCATTCATATTTTATTTTACCTAGGGTAACCATCCATGAAGGAAATATCTTCTTAGCTAGCTATTGCATCGATTATGAGTTCTGTTTTCAGAACTAGAAAATCATCTTTGGGAGAATGCCGATTAAGATCTCTCATGTCAATGAAAACTATAATTTGTCCATTCTTCTTTTCCATAGGGAAAAAATTATCCAGCCATATGGGATATTGAGCTTCTCTGATGAAGTTATCCTTGATAACCTTATCAACATCAACTTCAATTTTTGAGGCATAAGTTTGGTGTGTTCTTCTCGCTGCTTTCTTGAATCCTCGATGTTCTTCTGGAAAACCCAAATGATGAGTGGAAACATCGGGATCAAGAAGTGGTATTTTTGTATAATTCAAAGAAAATACATCTCGATTTTTCTTTAGAACTGATCTATACATTTAATTCTCTTCAAGAGTCATGGATGCACTAACTAATGTGGGGTGTGGATCTTCCTTTTTACCCAGATTTATTTCTCTGAGTTCATGCACAGCTGTAGAGAAACCCTTTTCAAATTCTGGAGGAGAATCCTTGAGATCTTCCTCTTCTTCTTCAATATGCGTTAATTATTCTGTTTCTACATGTATAGTATATGATGAAGCAGAATTTCCATGGTCATGAGAGAAGTTAAAATTTGAACATTTTGAAGAAGAGGCTGCCATTTCTGACCCTATTGATGAAGAAGGGTCTTCTTGGGGAGATAGAGAGGAGATGACAGATTGAGAATCGACATCTTTATTTTCCATTTCTATTGTTATACCTTCTTCTGGCCTGGTTGATGATGTATATAATTGTAGGATTTTAGTTGATGAAATGAAGACATCCCCATTTATGCTTTCATTACTGCTTGGCGAATCAAAAATTTCTCCCATACTGTCTGGCTTGGTAGTCGTAGTTGACATTATGGATGTTTCCATAATAGTGTTTGGATTTAGGTCTATATTGACAATTTTTCTGATAGGAAAAACATAATCTGTACTCAAATGTATGAATGGGTTTACATGAATCTATTCCAAACCATTTGGATCATTATTTTTGGTGACCTTTTTTGCCATGGATTTTTCCCTTCCCTCCATGTGATAAAATTCTGCCTCAATGTATTGAGATTCACACTTTTTGAATGGGGATTTGTCACCATAAAATGTACCAATTTGACCATTGTAACAATATTTGAGTCATTGATGGTTTGATGAAGGTACGACTGCATGTTGATATAGCCAAGGTGTTCCAAGAAAAATGTTGAAGGTTGTGTCCTAACGAACAACCATGAAATATGAATTAGAAACAAGGTCTCCAAACTAAATTCTGAGTGTTATTCTACCCATAGTTTCTTGTTCATTCTTATCAAATCCTTGAAACATCAATGTAGAATGAGATAAATCAGATTTGGTGAGGCCAAATCGACAAATCATACGAATAGGAATTAGATTGAATCATGAGCCATTATCAATAAAAGATCTTTGGTTGTCTATATCATTTAATTTTCCAAATAGATACAAATGTCTGATATGTCCAAGTACAACATCATCTTCTTCCTCATCTGTAAAAGATATCACTGCAAGGAATTCTGCAAGATCATTCTCTATATAGTAGACCTCAACCGCAATAATTTTATCTCTGAATTCTTGAGGACTTGACAATGCGTCAATAAGCGCCTCCTGAAGAACATTTGATAGATTAAATCCATCCATAATTGATAACATGGCCATAACATGGGCCAAATGTTTTAGGGAATCATGCTTTTGGTCCAAAGGTCTGCGTTTCCCATCCTGAAAATGTGGTTTTGCAGGTTCCTTGGAAGATGATTCTTTGGCAATAGATGCATCCTATATTGGGGTAGGAATTTGAAACCCTCCTAACTTCGGTAGATTAGACCAACTAGGTCTATCTATTTTATAAGAGGAAGAAGGTGTAACCTCTAACCGGTCCTCCAAAATAACTGTGTCAGGACCAAATCTACCATGTGTGGAAGAACATTCTTGTCCCTGTTGAGCCCCCTAAAGGGAATTTCCACGAGTTTCTACCGCATATACAGTTCTAGCAGGGGTAGGATTGAAATAGTGGCTTCGGAATATCCATGTATTCTCTTATATCCTAGACCTTTGTCTCTTCCTCTAACTCCTCTATTAGATATAGGGAACATAGGCTCATTAAGATCAAAACTGTCATTGTCATAGGGATTCGTTAAATTAATCATGTAAATAGAACTAATGATCAATTTGTCATCTAATGAACCAATTTAGGATATGTCATTTGGTGGGGCGGTCCCATGCATTTGAATTACATGGCATAAAATCTTCCAGAGTAGTCAAAGGCAACATAGGCTTTGACACGATCACATCCTCTTCAAACAGCTCTTCTTTCTTCAAATTACACCGCTTCATTGAGGATTTAACTTTTGATGAAGGGGGTTTTTCTGTGGCAGAAATAGCAGAAGATAGAACTTGTAAATTCAATACTGTTTGTAAAATGGAATGATTTCGGTTGATGATTTTCCTAACCATCAAATCATCATATTTCTACGCATTTTTACATTTTATTTTCTGTTACTTACCATCTTCCTCTAGATTAGTTGTAGTTACACATGCTACCTGGGATGAAGAACCGTTAAGATTTACTTGTTTAGAGTCCACCATCTTTTGTAGGAGGACATTGATGATAAAAAAACTCTTGAATTGGATTCCCCAACATCTGATGAAATGGGCAATATTTGGGGAGGTATTCATCTCCATCCTTGCTCAGCCATTTGGGCCTCGTATACTGAACCAGATTGTTTTCCAGAGCCGAGATTAAGTAACCAGGAACATATTCATTCTATAAATAATAAACTTTGTTCTTTAAATCCTAAAACTATTTCCATCATTGATCTTTTTGATCATCATGATGAGGAAATTTTTTTTTTATGCTCAGGAGGTGGAGCCCTTTGATATGACGAAGGTTTTGAAGTGAAAACAGGTACATGTTCTTGTTTTAGTGTAACTATAGTAGTCTATTGATTCCCTATTATCCTTCACGGAACTAATGGAATTACAAGAGTTTTATCCTTAGTATTTATAAGAGATTTTTCTATCTACTTAGTGAAAAAAGTACGGTCCCAAAACCCTCCTGTGTATTTCAAAGGGATTAACGGTGTGATTAATTCATCATATAGATTTTCCACACAGACTGGAAGTAACTCTTCATGAGGGAGTGCAAAAAATAAGGAATATGTTAATCTCTTCCAGCAGAAAATGAAATCTGAAACACTTTCAATCTCCCTTTTTTTGCAATTGGTATGATAAAAAACCGTCGTCTTTGGGAATGTTAAGCAAAATTGAAGAAGGAACCTTTGATGAAGATCTTCCCACTTAGTAATTGATAGAGATTGCAAACCTGTATACCAGACAGAAGCATGTCCTTGTAATGACATCACAAAACAGCTAAGCTTAACTGATTCTTGTTATTGAGGAGTTCCCATCATAGGATCACAACGTGAAACAAAATATGTTATGTGTTGTTCTGGATACATGAACCAGTAAAAATTGGGAATTTGGTATTCACAAAATTTGATGGGGGAGGAATTCCATCCACCCATTCAGGGTAATCTCTATTTTCCGGTTGAACCTGTGCATGTAGACCTTCCATAGCTTCCAACTGAGCTGTTAATGACTCAATGGTAGTCACTAATTTTTGAGATACATATGGTTGAGCTTGGACTCTAGAAGGAGCAATAACTGGAGTTTGGATGGGTGTGGCAACCGGTACATCCACTGATGGTAGTATTGCCGGCTGCTGTCATGTATGACCCATAAGATTGGACTTGTGAGGGTGTATTTGTATAAGGGACATTGTTGATCCATCCCAGTAGCTACAAAAAATTCCCTTGATTGATTAACTCCAGCATGCATAAGAGGAAGACTACCTTGATGTATTCCTATATTTAACCTCCTTAATTCCTTCATTTCTTCTTCTTGTTGTGCGAACCCTTCCTCTAATGAGAGTCATGGCTTTCTCCAGTGGTAGGGTGGGATGTAACCTGACTTTTACCATTTTCCATGGCATGTGCCTTTCTGGATTAAGGAAGTGAATTACCCAAAAGAATGTTTTGCCTCTGGGAAACCCTTTGGCTTCTGGTACACACACCTCCTCCATTTGTTTTTGTGTGTACAACCTCTTGAACAGTAAATTTTTCATCTCATCCCTATGAGTGAGCCTCGTGTTCTGGGGTATTAGTGACAATGGCATTGATGAATTTTATCGATGCATAATGCATTACAGCCCTTCTATCAACGCTTCTGTGATATGGCCTTTTTCCATGTCCTTTATGAGACATTACATTTTGTTTTGTTGATCCCTCAGGAACTTCTTGATGAACTGTAATTTGGAGAGAATTTCCTAATAATTCAAATCTGTGTTCCTCTAGTGGCTTCTTCCCTAATAGAGAGAAGACTGAATTTCGCAGATGAAGAGATTGAGAATTTGAAAAAGTCCCCAATTTGGTGGACTGAGACTGTTCCTATTTTTCTTGTTCAACTCCTCGAATCCGGTCTATTGATCCCGATGGTCAGATTAAAAGAGCCCCCAGCCTGGAAAGCTGATTTGGGTCTTGAGCTTCTACATCTGAAACATTCATAAAAATTGTCCTGATTTTTTGGATTTTAGTCCGGAAATTGGATGGATGCATCATACAACATTCACTCAAATCCCCTAGCTCAGATGTTCATTGGATTATTTCTGACACTTCTGTCACCTAATGATGTTCATTCTCTAAACGAGAAGCATGCTCAATATTCTCATTTTCTTGATGCACGAGTAATTAGATAACTTGTTCTCTATATGCCTGGATTTGGGAAGATTTAGTTGTGGCATGTACTTGAGTAAGCCATTGATTACACACATAACATGTTAGATGTGGCCAGCCATGGGATATAACATTGATGAGACCACTTTTGGATGGATTTTTTGACTGGAGATCACAGTGAAATGCAATGCTCCATGAACACCCCATCCCCTGATATGAATACCAGATGGGGCATTGTTAATTAATTGGAACAACCTATTTAATGCTCCAAGTCATGAATGATGAAGGGGTCTCTTCTACTTTTCAAGCTTTGGATGTCGCGATACTAAGAGATATTCCAAGTAAATTTTGCATTGTAACCTTCTATTACCTTAACATGATTTTTATATTCATCATACGATAATATTTTCTTTTTTAGGTGACAAAGTGTTTTCCACATGTTGTGATGAATATCTTGAATAAAATCTTTTGTCATCTTTTTTGGAATATCATACTGAGAGTTAGCCAAAGACAAAAACATGACTTGTATTTCACCTTTCGCCAATTGTTTTCTCATATTCAACACTTCCAATTTGTCATTTGATGATGATTCTTCAACCCGATTGTACCAAAGATGATGCTTCTTTGTTGTTTCATCAGATTCAACAAAATTGGTAGAGAATTCATTTGTAAAATTAGAATATGAATGACCCAGGGGTGGTTTAGAGAATTAACTACACCCTAGGCTATCTTCGGATTGAGAGAGTATTTCACCTGCTAGTAGTAAGGCATCAGACATGTCCGGATTCACATTTGCAAGTGCCTCAAGATAAGAGGGTGTTTTAATTACTGCATTGTACATTGACGAATTTTCTATGAAATGCAAATTACAACTGTGGAGAGTACTTTCACAGCTAAATTTATCATCATGGGGAGGACCACCATGGTGGGTTACAGCAAAAGATGAAACCTTTTGCTCCTTGGTTTTCTGGCCACACAGAGGGTTATCGTGGCTCCCATCTAAAAATGATACTTCGAGATTTACTGAATTATCATGGATAAATCCTTCATGTGTAAGTGTATGATGAAGACCTTTAGAATTATTGTTGTTACTTCCATAATTTGGAAATTATAGAGTATAATCTTTGAGTTGTAACAGATAATTTTCTGAGGGCATCAAGAAATCCAGAATTGAGAAAGGATTTATTTCAGATTGGATCTTTATTTTTTAACTATGCTAGATGGGTCATTTACATGGAAGCCTTATTACTCACTTTAAAAACAACTTGTTTATGAAAGTGGTTATTATGGGAAGGTTTATGTGCCTACTCATGAAAAATGATCAGGTTAGGCTGATTATCTCCATTTAAATCGATTGTATATGCCTGAATTGATTGTCTGTATGACATATGGGTGTATGCCCCACGACCCTCATGGACTGGAACAGAGGTGTATATATTCTTCGGGATGATGTGTTGATGAGTCACTCCACTGATAGTGATAGATTTATGTTTCTTTCCATGTGATGTCACTAAAGATGTTATAATATTCTGACAGGTATCTAGAATATGGGAAGGGATTTGCTTATACACTTTCACCATTTTCAGAATGTGATTGGTGACTTCAGCTGTCGAAACAGGAATATACGTCCATTCAATGTTTTGACTAGGTGTGTATTCCTTCTCATGTTCTCCTTTTCTTGTCATAAAATTCTGACAGTACTAATGTGTGGGTCCAGAAAGTTGTGTCTGCCTCCTATTTGTCATTTGGGCTTTCCAATTGACATCTCCGGGTGCTACCAAACGATACTATTGGTTAGCATGATGAATCATAGTTGAATGTGCCTACTAATTGTTCTCCACGAAATATGATTGGGTTCTCTAAAATAGTTTAAAAAATGTTTTATGTTATTATGATCCTTTTCAAATAAGAAATGATATTTACCTCAATAAATTTTCTCAAAAAACATCTCCCAAGTTATTTTACATCTAAGATAATATTATTTTTTACCACTAATGGACTTATAGGTAATGATCCAAAGGTTCCATTCATATTCTATAATAAATGGTTTATGTTTCATTGGAATTATGCTTATGAAACCAATTTCTCTTACATGGGTTATATTATTCAATATCTCACTTATTTTCATTATTTATGCATTGATGACATGATTATGAAACCTATATATTTTGCATAGGTTTTGATGTGATGAAATTTTAATTACAATCATTTGAATTCAGGGGTTCTGATTTCTTGTTAATAAACCCCCTCAGTTTTTCTATTTAATAGTATGAGGAATTTTTTATTATCTTGTGGCACATGTATGAGTTATTTTATTATAGGATGGGTGGGACCAATATATCCCTATAATGAATTAGGTAAAGACAGTTTAATCATGGGTATATATGTTATGCATGGGCCTCATTACATTTTAAAAATGCGATTCATTGAACTTTTTTCATGTCCATAATTTTATGCATGAACATGATTACAATTTCATAATTTTATGAGTGAACATGATTACATTTTACAATTTTTTTTATATTGACCAACTTTCATGTTCATTAGTTTATGAGTGAACCTGATTACATGTTCACAATGTTATACATGGTCATAGTTTCATATTCATTATGTAATTCATAGACTTGATTACATGTTCACAATGTCATGAATAAACCATATTTCATGTTAACAATGTTATTCATGGAACTAGATTCATGTCCATAAGGATATGTGTGAACCTGATTACATGTTCATAATATTATGGATGTACCTAGTTCCAGGTCCATAAGATTATGTATGATCATGATTACATTTTCACAATATTATCCATGGACCTTGTTTCATGTCCATAAGTTGATGTAGGGACCCAATTTCATTTCGTTAATTTAATTTTTGATCATGTTTCATCTTAATCATGTTTAAGATGTTTTAATCCAACATGAATTCCACATATCCCATGACACATTCCTATGTTATTCTTTCATGACTTATTCTCTTAATTCTTTATTTATCAATTTATTATGAACTAAAAATATTTATTATGATCTGTAATATTTAGGGAATGATCTTCAATAATTATTCTCATATTCCATACCCTTTTTCAATATATACTTATCAATTTCCATTATTTACCCTAATTGAGAATATGAGCTCACCCCATTATTATGTTTCATACAGCCTTGTTATGAATATTGGTTTTAGGTTTAATTACTAAAGGTGGAGGTCTTTACCCGATTTTTTTAAGATATTTCATGAGGATATATTTTTTTCCACATTTCCTAAGAAACTAAAATATTATGGTCCTTATTCATGTATTTTTATAATGTACAAAATATTCATCTAAAATGATGTAATATCCATGAATGTTAATCAGGGGTTACTATAATTTTACCATGATAAATTTGATGAAAATATCCAAATAATCCCAATAACACCCAAAAAAATCTTAAGGATGATTTGTCACCTCAAAACATAAATTATAAAACCTCAAATTCTACTGTCAAATAGTCCAAAATTTGACTAGTTCTATAGAATCTCAAGAGCCTCCTGAAACTGAACCTGTAAAAAATCTTGTATTGATCATTCCTACATTTTCTAGAGATGTTAGAAAAATTATGTATCACCCATTAGATGCTATAATATGAGATCATGTTAGAGGTACAATGACTATATCTTCTCATAGAAATCAGGTAGAACACGAATCATTATTCTCATTGATAGAAACTTAGAACATCAATTATTCCATCAATGATGAATTTTAGGTGATGGAAAAGAAATAATAATTAAACTAGTTTGAATGAAATAAAGTATGAGAACATGATGATATATTCATAAAAATTATAACTATAGGAAATATATAAGTGTTTATAAACTAGGTAAATATACTACCAATTTAAGATTAGCTTAGTATAGAGGAGAATAAGTTGATTTAGTTAGTTATTTAGATATTAATTTTAGTGGATGAAAATTACATAGAATAATATATTCTGGAACTTCTTTTTTTTAGGAAACTCTCTAGTAAGATGAATATTTTAGAATAATTATCCACTACTAATGTTGGGTACATAGCTAAAGCTAGTTTTTGTGCATAATTTTTTTGGATGAAACTAACATTACTAGAAAATGGATTTCAATTCTAACGTGTCTTTATATATTTTCATAATAAATGTTCTATTTTAATATATATGAATCTTATTTCTCATTATTGAACAAAACATATTGAATTAAGACGTCAATTTTTAGTGATCATTTTGAAAAAGGTGGTATGAATCTTTAATACAATGGTACAGAACATCAATTGGATGATATATTTACTATTACATTGAATTATGAGATAATTAATTACATAAAAAATGATATAGTTATTATTAATTTTTATCATATTTAATTTTTTGATAATATATCATTGGGTCTGAAAACCTGTTAGGTGTGACACACCATTGAGTATGACACACCGTTGAGTGTGACATGCCACTGTGGTTGTCCCACTATTGTGGTTGTATCATTCTTTGTTGTATAACTATTTGTTGTCACACAATTGATTTCCCCACCAGTGTGAACCTCACACCATAGGTTTTCATGCCTCTACAAAAAAATTTCTTCAATATTGTTGAACCACTGGCTATTGAGTTCATTAGTGTTTAAGTAATTATTTTGAATCAATTAAATTTTTTGCTGTTTTTATATTGTCATTTTCATATATCTTAATATATAAAATGATCACCATGAAACATTTTCTATTCCAACAAGCCTCTTTCCTGACGTCTTTTTTCACGATCTTTGTTTCACCTCTTCCCTTTCACGATCTTCGACCTTCGACCTACCTTCTTCGTCTGAGCATGCAGACATGATATTCATGGCCAAAGAAAATAATTATTATATATATTTTTATAACATGTAATTTTTATCAATGAAATATTAAGGGGAGTCAATTCAATCAATATAATATAGAAACATAGAATATCATGTTTGGGAAAGGAGTTTTAGCACCCAAAAAGTATGTTAAAGCATATAGAATTAATTTTAATGGATATTTGGGGATAATTTTATATAGAATCATTGTTTTTTGGATTTGTTTTCATCAAATAAAAGAGAATTTCATTCTAATACGTTATATGATTTCAGTCAGTATGTGGATTTTGGGTTTGAATTAGAAGAAAAGTATTGGGTAAGAAGCTGAGTTGAAGGTTGTAAAATTTTCTTTTTTTCAAAAAAGTGGGAAGATTGTTTTAAAGTCCCACATAAAGGAGTTTTATATTATTATCAATGAACTATAAAATATGATGGTGAAAATTTCATTTATGAATAAGATCATGACAAGATGTATGGTGACAGAACTACAAGAGAATAATTAGCTTCTGAGTTATATGGGGAGGAACATATTCTAATTATATATATTTACCATGGGATATTATCAAGGATTGGAGATTTTTCAACCTTTAGGTATTAGTATGTATACTTGAATTTCCTGATGAATGGATGAAAAAAGACAAACCCATTTAGATTTATCATGCTCCATATATATGAAATTATCATTCAATCCACTAGATAAAAATCCCTGATTTATTCAATGATGATTTACACTATGTTGAAATCTTGATTGTTTTTTTATGAAAACAAGCACCAGTTGTGGACTGTGGTGTTTTTTTTTCTCAAAAGTAATTTCTTCAAGGAAAAATATCAGCTTGAACCCTCTGAAAAATGTAGCAGGTAAATGATATTAATGAGTTCTATGTTAAATTAGAAATTAAAGACCATCCTTTAAGGCCAAAAGACTATTTTGATCCATGTTTGGAACCATATGAGATGGTGAAGTATTTTTTTGAAAATGAATAAGAATATGTAGATGGAAAAGAAGAAGTATAATATCCTGTAGATTATGGTAGTGACACTGACCAGTCTCTCAGATCTCCTATTATTATTTAAAGAACTCATACCCAACCCATGACTCAACCTAAAATAGAGATGTTAATAAAAATTGAAGAATAAAAAACTAAAATCACTAATGAAGTTAAATTTAAAATTAGTTTGAAGTCAGATGATAAACATGATGATGAAAGGGATGATGATGATGATGATTATGATGAAGGATTATATTATAGTTATTCTATTGGGAAAATTATACGAGAGGATGTTGAGAATCCTCAAGATCAAGTTGTTTCTCTTGATGGTTTGGTTTCTATATCTGAAGAGACACTGTGTTTTTGTTAATAAATGCATTTTGGTAGAAAGTAGGTACATTCATATTTTGATACAGAGAAATACCCAATTCATGAATTTTCTAAAGCTACTGATGATGATGACAATGTATCCACAATTGGTGATTAGATAATGTCAGATCTAGCCGTTATTGTGTAAATGAGGATTATTGATGCTATTGAGAAGAATGTGGTTAAGAAAACGATAAATGAGCCTCCAGTTAATGATAAGTTGAAAGATATGGATTCTTTAGATAATCCCTAAGATTATTATAATATGGAGGATGCAACTTTTTTTTAATATAGGATAGTGCATACCTATGTTGGTATAACAGTTGTAGTGGTAACTACCCTTGTTACTTCTTAAGTAGTTGTGTTTTTTGGAAAACAAATTATGATATATGGAATGACCCCATTATAGAAGAATACGATTTATGATATGAAAATATTGTATTTTCATCAAAGATAAGTTTTCCTTCCATTAATTATGAAGGAGACCGTGAATGATCATTGGTTGCTTAGATTGAAGTTGAGGGTTTAATAGATATGTTTGTTTTAATAAGAGAACATATTCTTGTAGTCCCTCCTATTCCTATTGATGTTATCAAAAAACGTGATTTTGAATCATTTATTAAAAATATCTTGGATGTGTTTGATGTGAAGATAAATAATCAACCTCCTCAAGTGTCATTAATCAGTGAAAATGTTATAAGATACATCTTTAAGATGGTGATTCATAACATTGAACCAAAAACGATTCCACATATAGAAGAGGTAGATATATAATATAGAAAGATATAAAGTGATATTTTGTCTTGAAAAAAATCTATGTGAGGAATGAAATGATATTTTGAAGTATGTATGGATTCCCTTCTTTAATGGGTATAGAATATCGCTTTAAGAGCATCTAGTACTATTGTACCTCTTCCATGTTTTGGTGATGCTCACATACTCAGAAATGTTGTTATAGAATAAATTGCTACTATTCCAAGTGGATCTTCTAGTGGTGAACCATTCATTTTAAGGGAAATATTTGTAATGCCTAAAAATAGAAATGAACATGATCAAAAGATGATAACAATGTTTGAAAGAGACATGAAATCATTTAGGGGAACACTAACCAATAAAAATAGGTTATATATCTTGATGAACTATACTATGAATTCCACAGAATACAATTTCTGATTTCTCGCTAAGAATATGAGGATTACTCATATTACTAAGCCTTTAAGGGCAAAGTTTGTCAATTGTAAGATTTTACTTCACTGCATCAACGATTTATGGATGATAAGGGTGACTTTTTTAGTTCCATAGAGAGGGGTGTACATACCATCAATGACTACAAAAACCTTATGAATCATTTCCATATTGTCTATGGGACTATTTTTGTAGCTCATGGGGCCATAATAGTGATATTCTATTTTTCTCCACTAGCCACAACTCTGAAAGTGGATGTGTAATTATCCCATCAATCAAGAGTAACCACAGATCCCCTTGCTCCTCTTCCAAACCATTTAATCCATTTTATTTATCTCCTATAGAACATGTTATGACCTCAGACCCATATTTACTAGGGAACCTATATCACTACCTAGTGAATCTATAACCCTCCCTTAATATACATCAACTATAAATATTTTTCTTATTGAACTCTCTATCATTGTTTCATCTTCCTCAGAATAGAGAATAGACAAAGCCAAAGGCAATGCACTTACAGACCCTTGAACCAAATCATGATATTGTTTTAAGATTATATTTATTCATTTATGAGACTTTTGGTATCTATATTTTTCTCTGACTGAAATTAAATAGCTTTTATGAATATTCTCATGATAATTTTCTAAATCATGAATTATATTGTGTTATTTTTCATATACACTTTTTGAAAACCCCTATTTTGTGGATAAATAGTTAATGGATTTTTTTTCTATATTTATAGGGGATTTTCTTTCATTATATTTGGATCCTCTGGTATAATGTGTGTTGTTTTGTCTTTGAAATAGTGGTCATTGTTAAATTTTTTATCTGACCATTGATTCCATGATTTCTAATCCTAAAAAAGATAATGATTTTTTAATTCCTTGTTTTAATAATCACTAAATCATGCTTATTATGATATTAATGAATTTCATGTTCTCTATACAATTTTTATAATCCATGGTAGGTGATGAAATATTTATTAAGTGTGAGTCACTGTTGAGGTTGGGAATCCTCTAAGGATCAGTCACCATTGATACTTACTCACCACCAGACAAGGTATCACTACTAAGATGTTATACTACAAGAACAGAATGTTGATAACATATAAGAAACACCCAATAAAGTCTTATAATATTCTATAGACACCGTCAACTTTTTCATACCATCAAATTACAATATTGATAAAATATGAGTCAACACTAGCCTGACCTACCGCCAGAGGAGTCATTTCCAGAAGGATGAATCATCATCATTAGTTGAGTCACCACCAGTGTATAAATTTGGATATATACAAAATTTCACACTTTTGGGTTGACATACCTCCATAAAGAGACATTATAATCTCAAGACACCACACGAACAACAAACATCTAGGCTGCATGTAACTTTTAATGACTCAATGTCACTATTTATTACCTTATCTTTTTTAATTAATATCTCTAATGGATTGTTTATTTAATTTAACACTATGCATTATTTTAATAATTTTTATTAAAGGACCGAAACAATGAATTAAATGTTATACTAGCTGTGATTAAAAGAATTCATAATATCTAGATCCTCACATGGATACTCATGATTCTGCTAATAAAATAGTAGCTAACTTCCTTATGAATTGTAGTTCAAAAATTGTGGAGTGTGTTGCGAAGAAGTAGAATAAGTACAGAATAATCTATTCACACATAGAGTTGATCATAATTTCCCAAACATACCTTCTTAGTCATTCTACACTTAATATTGGAAGTTGAATTACAATACACAAATAGTACCTTCATGCAGTCATGAACAAAAGTGTCCATGACACATTGTTTTTTTCATGTTTTCATAATAACCGGATTTGAGGTACAATAAAAATCAAAATCAGGACTCACAAGAAACACATTATAAAAAACCGAGCATATCTATTCCTTAATTCTTTTAATTTCCCATTTTCTAATTGTATTTTTTAATTTCATTTAAGGTGTGTATTTCCCTATTTATATCACAACACACTGTCTCTTGTTATAACTAGAATATATGTAGATATCATCCCAAATCATTATACACTTGTACTCTAACGATTACTATGGAAGAGGTCACTTATGACCTTTTATAATTTTTACTCCAATGGATAACCGCGGAAGAGGTATTGTGTGGTTTGGAAAACAGTATAATTTTTTAAAACCAAATCAAGGTAGTGGATCAAACTATTTTTTATTAACATCTAGGTGGAAGGTGATCACCAAGTGGAGATGAAAAAGACTCAACTTGAGACGGAAGTTCATATATTCAAAATTCCACTAAATATATGCTTCTTTTGTAATTTGATGTTATTTATTTAATATTGGAAATTGTTTTGTACTGTAAACAAAAATAATACTTAGATAGGTAACTATAATTAGTGTTTTCATTATATTTTAATTAATTAAATTGAATTCAAAGGATAAGTAGATAGGGTATTTAATTTTATTATAGTCATAATCAATAATCTATGAAATCCTTTCAATGACTGAAAGTTATAATGATCTATTTTGTTTGTTAACTGGGAAAAGTGTACATTATTTGGGGGAATCTATTTTAATCTATTTTGAACAGAAATTTTTTTAGGTACACTATTCAACCCCCACTTAAGATACTCCCTCTAAATAAAATGGGTTCTATATATGGTCATAAAATGTTATTAAGACTACTTTTAAAGTCATTTTTACCAGTATATATTTATTTTATACCCCATGGTTAAATCTTTCTTAACCTTAATCATGGTAACATATTTGTACTATTTTTAATCATAATTATGAGAAAAATATTAAGTTTACCATATTAAATAATATATAATATTATGATTCCAAATGTGTAATCAGTTTTATTAAATAAAATTCCCATAATGTTTATAATATAAGTAAAAATTAAATCCCCAAATATACGATGAAAAATGGGTTTTTAAAAGAAATATTTAGTAAAGAAATGTTTCTATACAAAATTAACGTATAATATTGACTCAAATTAAATTTAATGAATAATTATCCATCAAATTGATATAATTAAATTTTAAGACAAATTAAAAATATAATGGTACTTTTTCAATATATAAAATGATAAAAAATAACCAAATAAAAATTAATATTTTTTTACTATACGTTAAAAATATTATATTTCATAAAATTCAAAAAAATCACCCTATGATATTTTTGACATTATTAATTTAAAATTTATATTAATTTTATGAATGTTAAGGAATACATTTTTGAAATAAGTATTTTTAATAAAAAAATATAATATAAAGATACTCAATTTGGTTAGAAATAATTTTTTCCCTTTACACTGAAAAATTAACTGATATTCTTATAATCAATATAAATATATAAAATCAAAATAACAATTATTAATAAAACCTAAAAATGATATATCTTAAATATTATATGTTTGTCAAATTATCAATGGTTAGGGTGACATAAGGATACATGTATAATAGAATTCTACTATAGGGTTTCAACAACTGAGAATGATGTAAGTTTAAATAATTCATAATTACTAGAAAGAAATCAAATAGAATTGTATCATTGAATTTTATTGGATAAAAAAATATGGGTTTACATTCCAATAGGATAACTTATAATGTTTCACAAGATGTCATGAAATATAGTATTTCATAAGATAGAAAGAAAATTAAAAATCTCATACATCAATAAATTTTTTCCATTTTCATTATGTATTTATCATTAATCACAAAAAAATCCAAAGAAAATACTTAAAGTAATAACCATTTATTTGATATCATGAGATGATGAATGATATAAGAGGATTTATTTTTTTATGTTGAAAATAAATGATATTTAAATGAATTATTTATACTAGAAATCACACAAACCATACTTCAATTAATCTAAAATAAGGATTCTCAAACAATTCTGTGACATCATCCCAATATTTGATGAAAATATTTTATTTAAATAGTAAATGAATATTATATTTCACATTTTTTAGTATCATAAAGTAAATATATATTAATTATAATTATAATATATTTTTTTAGTTTTAATTTCAATATATTTTATTGTTTTAATAACTTCTTAATTATTTTAATATAATGTTGGAATGAATAATTATTTCCCACATAGGAATATTTAATTGATTCATTTATTTTATATGTTATCACTTTTTTCAATGGACTACATAATTTTTTTCTATGTGATTTATATTTGTTCATTCCCATGAAATCGTGATTTCCAACCTCTCAAGCAAGATTTATAATTTAATTACATTTTGCATTTTTGAGACATTAAAAAAATATTATAATCCATAAAATCATTATTTATTATCTCTTGGTGTTATAATTTTTCTTGAATAGTATATTCAACGCATAAAAATTTAACCCATATATTAATTAGCATAATATTTTTCAGGTAATTTGATTCCACTCATTATTAATTTCTATTGAATATAAATGATATCATTATTAAATTATTCCCTAAAAATCATTTCCTATAAATCAATTAAAAATTTTAATTTAAATTTATTGATAATAATAATATTTGGGAAATTATATATTCAGAATATTTTTAAAATTAAAATAATGAATAATATCCAAAATAATCAACCTCATATATTTTATAAATTCCTGAAGTCATTTTTCAAACCAATCCTCAAATTTTAATATAAAATAAAGTATTTTAAATATTAATAATGGTAAAATAGTAGAAATACATTCCATTAAAAATGAAATAAAGCATAAAACATGGAACATATACTAAATTAATTATATTAGCAATCTAGATAACTGCATTTTAAAACAAATAAATCAATATAAAACAGCATAACACATACACATCATATAATGTATAGGTCAAACAAAAAATATAACATAATTAATATTAAATTATAATTAATAAAATGATTTAAATTTTTTAATAATCTAGTTTATAATTACTGAACTTGTTTATGTTTCTATAAATACCAAAATATTATTATTATTATAAAAATAAATAATAATAATTTAATGTTACATTTCTTAAAATAATAAAGACCTCAAATATAATTAACTACATATTAACTAAACCAAATCTCATAAAACATTTTTGTATTTCAAATAATTTCAATCTATTCATTTTTATTCATTCTGTAACACACCAGGATTTATAGTATGTTATTTCTTCAAAGTAATTCAAAAACTTGCACTACACGCAACACCGAGTTCAAGTGCACCACGACGTACTAAACTAACAGTTCAAAAGCGGTTATGAATAGTATTAACTGGATTTTGAACTATATATAATCCTTATAATTTTAGAATCCATATTATGAGTTTCTTAGACATAATGTAAAAACTAATTCAATTTTTCAGATAAAAGAAATATTTAAAAAAATGCACTTTTACCGTCTTTTAATGGTGAACCCTTTTTAAATACAATATTTGAAGCTTTTATATATTAAATTTGACAAAATAAACTTTTTATTTATAATCGGGACACAAGAATTTAATTTCAATAATTATTTGGTGTTTTTTTTATAATCTTCATATTTGGGTGAATAGTGGAAAATACTATATTTTAATTGAAAATAACTTTTTTAAACAAAATAATTTATAGTGGTAAATTATACATTTTAATGGTTTGGAGAATAAATAGATTTTATTTTTACCATTTAATCAAATGCTGGTCATTGTAAGTAATTTCATTTTGAAATTGGACATAAACAAGTGTCAATCTTTGGATAGTTATTGTTTCTAAAAAATACGCCTTTGGGTTTTGACAGCGGGAATTACATTTAAATTAATAAATGCAGATTATATGTTTTGAATTTGGTAAAATAGACTTTATTATTGAAATCATAAAATCAAAATTAGCTTAGGGTGAATTTTTGGTATTTTTCTAAAAACTTTCAATTTTTGATGAATAGTGAAAACCACTGAGTTATTTTTTTAAACCAACATTTTATTTAAATAATTATTTATTATATGTAAATTTATTTTAGGTAAAAAAAGATACATAATACCTATATATTTTTAATGTAATTCATTGGATTTATTTTGTAATAATAATAGATATATAAAATTTTATTAAACGTTTTACCGTCTTTTACCCACCTATTGGGAGATTTTTCAAATTCGCATACAACAAAATTTTACCACTTATGTTAGTGGAATTTCAGATATCCGAGAGACACAGTTGATATTAGTAAGAAAAATGTGGTTCAATAAGATAAAAATAATTTTTGGTGAATAATAACTTTTTACTTTTATTTACCACAGTTAAAAGTAAATAGGGTAATTAAGGGTAAAAATGATATTAGTATTACCCTAACACATGAATTAATTCTATTGGATAAATGTAATTAGACCAAAAACAACCTTAAGAATAAAATAGGATCCTTTATATCAACATGTATTAGATTAGGACATTTGTTATTATTTAATTCAAAGAAGAGTTAAAAGAGTTAAAATCAACGTTTAATAACTAAAATATTTCTAATATAGGGTTATACATAAGATAAATTAGACTATAAATATTCATTAGAAAATTAAAAATATTTTCTACATAATTGTATTTTATTTAAAATTTTTAGACATTAAATAATTAAATTTATCTATGACACAAGGATAATGCAGTAATTACCGTATTAATAAATGATTAAAATAATTGACATTATAAATATCCAAATAAATGTAATTTGTGATTTTTTATAAATTCCACTGATTTTATATGTTAATATGACATGTTATTGTTGGTTAGATCAATTTTGTTCGAAGTTATCATTCTGTTATAATTTTTAAAAAACAAATTCCAATTAGTGTCGAAATTGACCTAAAAAATTTTCTAAAACATATATTATATTATATATTGATATAACAGCCCTAAAAATATACGGTTCTACCAAAAGACTTATATAATAATCTATATGACATTAATCAACCAATTGTGGTTGTATTAGCAATTTATAGTACGTTTATTAAATATATAATGAAGAAATACAAAGAGGCATGGTAAATGTAAAATTATTTAACTAAGAGTTAAATCTAATAGTTAAGGTTAATATGGTGACCTAAAACTGTCAAAAACCTATTTTTTGAGTGGATTTATACCCATTTCCACCTTATCCTTTAAATAATTTATTTTTAGCCACTATAAAGTGATAATTAATTTATTATAAAATTATATTTTATGTTTTTCCTAAGGTTCCCCCCACCCCTCTTATAAAAGGGATCTTCCCCTTCTCTCCAATTCCCACCTCCATAGCGATTAGGCTCGGCCAAACCCTTCCCAAATATCCTCCCAAATATTCTAACTTCATCCTATATTCCTTCATTTAATCCTAAATCCAACGTAAGGAGCCCTTTTGGTCAAATCAAAAGGAAGAACTCGTAGAAGAGTTAATGATTTCACCACCATCTTTCATGTTCTCTTATTCTTCCACTTACTCTTTCATTGTTGTTTCAATTCTCAAATAATAAATCATGTATATTCCATATAATATGTTGTTATTATAAATATGGGAGAACTATATTCATTATTCTATCCATATTTTTAATTATAATGTAACCATGTGTGCGTACATATGTCTTACTGTCTCCACAACATGGTCTAATTTTTTATTCAACACAATGTTATTTGGATGGATATAATAATGAGTAATATGTATATAAATAATTAAAATAACATGCTAATGTCTCTGTGAAATTAATATACCATCAAATTCCACACCTTTAAGGAAATCATTTTGTTGCTCATGCGTACGTACGGATTACCGTCTCCATGACGCGATGAGATTCATTTCTACTTTCACTATTCATCAATAATTATAAAATGTATATTAATAATAAGTATGTATTATATGACATAATAATGATACAATATATATATATATATATATTTATGTATATGTACTTACATATATCTTATTCACTTAGTTCCGTTCAATACGGTATGAAAACAGAAACATTAATTATGTGTATGTACAGACTACCATCTCCATAAATGGTTGTTTTTCATTTCATATATATGACTATTATACATATTTATATTATAAATATATATGATATATAAATCAGGTTTTATATACTTGAATTATTTAAATCTTGATCTACGTGATACAATCAAGATTAACAAGTTAAAAGACATACAATAATGAAAGCATTTATTACACGAAATGTTAATTTACAATGAAAATTATTATTAAATGGTTAGCACAATGTCATAAATTAGTCTTGTATGATATCATAAATATTAATATGGTAATGAATAATTTAATAACATAATAATCTCTTCATAAAGGAGGTTAAACATACCCATGACTAAAGGATAGTGCAAGGTAAAGGTTAATTCCCCAATCCCATTATTATCCGAGATTGTTTATGTGTAAGTATTTATTGGGATATTTTTATCATCCATGTCCATTTTTCATAAAAATGATTTCAAAATGAATATTTTATGTATTTGTGAAAGCTAATCCTCATCAGGATCATAATTTTAAATGTTTTAAATATTTATCTTTCTAAATATTTTTAATTAATTTACATGATTTCAAAATGATTTTAAGGATTTATTTATATATACAAGAATGTTTTGAAATGATTATTCCTTTCAAAAATTGCAAAGTGGTATTGGACACTTTGATTCAAAAATCGATTTAAAATTAAATCTTTTATCAATGTGTGAATTTTAAATGATTTTTAAAAAAGGATACTTCTCTCAAAAAGTTTTACTCATCATTTTCGACTATGTCGGCATCCTTTACTGGATATTATTTTTGATTGAGGTTGATTTAATATAATACAATCATCCATATTTTATTGAATGAGTTATGATATGTTTGACTGTGGATGTTCTATTTTTATACCATTATTGGTTTATTATTAATTTATTGTCATTTTTTATGCTAGTTTTAATAATAATTTTTATGTTATGTTTCAACTTTTTCATATGAGGAATATAGTGGAATTAGTAAGTGATGGGTGGAGCCTGCTATATCTCATAGATGCATCGGTAGGTCTCATGAGACAAACAAGTGTCTTGGCATAAGGCCATGATAAAAATTTTATTTGTAGTCTTGGCACAAGGCCTTGACTATGTGGTAATGATGTCCAATGTTAGGCATTCCCTCATTATAAAAGTAGTTATTACATGTGACTATTCAACTAGTAGAATATCCATGTACATGTTTATATGAAAATTTTTGATTTATGTTTTCCATATTATGTTCAATTTTCTGTTTAAAAATGTTGTTGTTCTTATCACAGATCCTTCCTTAAAAGTTTATAGCTTCTGCTAAATTATTTACCTTTACTGGGCATCTGAGATGGCCCCTTTATTATGTTTTATTTTCCCATGATTCTAAAAAGTGTATTATGATTGATATGTAGGGTAATGCTAGATGGAATAATGGCACTTCAATAAACTATCTAGGATGTGTTTTAACTTTGAAATTTTAATGTAATGTTAATGAATGTAACCTATTTTCCAAGTATACTAAACTGATCGGTCCTTCAGGACTTGATTCCTTGTAAGAATTACAATGTATTACAATAATGCACCGGCTCTAGGTAACTGGGGTCAGGGCATTACAATTGTTATTAGAGGAAATTTTGCAATAACCATTGAAACTAGGTTTAAAAAAACTATAATTAGAGAACACTACCCTACGAATGACTTCGAGGATTAGTATAGAAGAACTTCATAGAATTTTGGTACTATAAAGATTTTGGGAGTTTTCCTAGAAATACATCCCTATCTGGATACAAGTAGGTAGAGGCGGCTCTGGCATAGAAGTACCTAAGGGTATAACCCAAAACACTGCTTTGAGATAGACTCGAATGGGAACTGGTGCACGACAACTGGCCGTGCTACACTCTTAGTTACGAAACACCCGAGGGATATGCATAGGATAATTCTCATTTTCATAACAAACCACTATGAAGGGATTATGAGTATATACCTCTTCAAATAAAACATTTTTATAATTATGGATTATATCCATAAACAATTCAATTTATGTTAGGTATTTTACATGTTTTAAATTATGAATTGTGATTTATAAACTGACCTAGTGTATGCCATTGTTTAGAAATTTCACCCAGTATATGGAATGAGAACTCCAGTGATACATATAATCCAAAGAGTAATAAGGGTCATATCATTCATCGTATTAATCCAACATTTACAAGGTAAATAGTCTCCCATGTATTCTCAAATTTTGGAGAAATAATATAATGGGTTAGTAAGATAAGGAATGAATTCTCTGAGTCATATGACTTTGAAGGGAATCAAGAGATGAAAAGGATGGTTGAGAGAAGGTTGGATAAAGGGAAGATTGGAATGAATTATTTTCACATATGTGATAAATGTAAAAATAATCCCCTTGGTAAATTCTTGAAGAGAATGAGAGTTTGTTATAACTGTGGAGAAAAAGGACACCATGTACGTGATTTCAAGGGTAAGAAAAAGTTTTCAAATGTAAAATGCTTCATCTACAAGGCATTGAGACACTACACGAATCAATGTCCTAGTCATAAGAGTATACCACAAATGATGTTATTAGATAATAATCATGTTTTGATACTACCTTAGATGAAGAGGAATGAATAGTGCTTTATGTTGTTATTATAGAATTATTTCATTTGAGTTTTGTATCAGCAGTATAATGGTTATATGAATTATGGTGATAAGTTATGATTGTACTTCAGTACTATTTTATTAAGGATTTTGATTATATGGTTCTATGAAGAGTGACTAAATAGTAAGCTATGCTTTTTGGAAAATACATTGTTGAAGGAAAGGTAATCTTTAATATGGTCCTGATAATGAGATAATAATTTTGTAATAAGTGATGGTTGATATGGATAAATTATATTGGATATTCTTGACTACCTTGGAAATGATTAATGGTTTTTTTATTTCATGATTGGTGGAATATGATTTTTTTTGGATATAAGTAATATATCCAGTATTATATAAATGATTAGGGAGCATGAATGTAATCAATATGTTTTTATGGTAATTTAGGGTGTTACCATGTTTTAAAATAAGTCACGATGATGTTGTTCACATGTTATTACATGAAAAAAGGATCTTCATTGGGTTTAAATTCCTTATAAATTAGGGACGGTGAGTTTTGATAGAATTATTTTGGATAAGTCTAATGGTTGGAATAGATTATGTTTGAAATTGGATGTTATTGTTAATGTAATTTTTGAATTATTATAAAAAGGAAAAAACGTAGACCTTGTGACAATCCGTCACATTGGACAAAGCTGTGGGAATAAAACCCACAACCATAGTGCGATTGGGATTTATCACCTACTACTGGACTACAAGAAGTCCCCAGATGATACAATCTAGTTTTTTTAAAGGGTATTATAATTGAATTTTAAATTCATTATTTTTGGAACCCTATACGATTAGGATAAATAGATTTTATTTTGAAATCTATTGAAGTTAAATATGTGTTTGTGGTAGGAATTAGTTAAAGGATGTAACTCTACTTGTCATGTATATATATATATATTCCATCTCATTAATACTAAATTTTATTCGCCCAATTTATGATGTGAGTTCTCCACAAATGTATTTTCTATTTTCAATCATCTACTTTTGAAGAATAATTTCAAATTGTGAGGACGCATTTTATTGAAGGAGGGAAGAATGTAACACCACAAGATTTCATAGTACGTTATTTCTTCATCAAAATTCAATAACTTTCACTACACACAACATCGAATTCTATCACACCATGACTTACCAAACTAGTCATTCAAAAGAAGGTATGAATAGTATTAACTTAATTTTGAACTATATATAATCATTATAATTTTAGAATCCATATTATGAGTTTCTTAGACATAGTGTAAGAACTAATTCATTTTTTCAGATAAAAGAAGTATTTTTCGAAAAAAATACAGTTTACCGCCTTTTAAGGGTGAACCCTTATTTAATCCAATATTTGAAGCTTTTATATATTCAATTTGACAATATACACTTCTTCTTTAGAATCAGGACATAAGAATTTAGTTTCAATAATGTTTTGGGGTTTTTCTGATAATCTTCATATTTGGTAGAATAGTGAAAAATACTATATATTAACTGGAATCAAAATTTTAAATAAAACTAATTTATCGTGTTAAATTATACATTATAATGGGTTTGAAGTATAAATAGATTATATTTTTACCAGTTAATCCAATTCTGTTCATTATAAGTAATTTCACTTTGAAATTTCACATAAACAAGTGTCAATCTTTTGATAGTTACTGTTTCCTAAAAATGCGCCTTTTGGTTTATACACCGGGAATTAATTTTAAATTAATAAATTCAACTTCTATGTTTTGAATCTGGTAAAATACACTTCATTTTTTGATTTCATAATATAAAAATTATCTTAGGGTGAATATTTGGTTTTTTTCTGAAAACTTTCAATTTTAGATGAAAACTGAAAGACACTAAGTTATTGTTTAAAACTGACTTTTTATTTAAATAATTATTTATTTTATTTAAATTTATTTTTGGTCATAATAGAAACATAATACCTATATATGTTCAATGTAATTAATTGGAGTCATTTTTTAATAAAATTAGATATATAAAATTTTATTGAACTTTTCATCGTCTTTTACCCACCTCCTAGGAGAGTTTTCAAATTCACATAAAACATAATTTTACCACTTCTGTGAGTATAATTTCAAAACTAAAAGAGAAATGGTTGATATCAGTAAGAAAATTTTGAATCAATAGGATAAAAATAATTTTTGGTGAATAGTAGCTTTTTACTTTTATTTACCACGGTTAAAAGTAAATAGGGTAATTAAGGGTAAAAATGATATTATTATTACCCTAACACATGTACTAATTCTATTCGATTAGTATCATTCGACCAAAAAAAACCTTAGAAATAATATATGATCCTTTAGGTCCAATTTTATTTGATTAGGACATTTATTATTATTTAATTCAAAGAAGATTTAGAGGAGTTAAAATCAATCTTTGATAACTAAAACATTTTTAATATAGGGTAATACATTAGATAAATTTGAATATAAATATTCATTAAAAGTATAAAAATAATTTCTATATAATGTTATATTATTTATAATTTTTAGGCATTATATAATTAAATTTATTTATGACACAATGATAATGCAATAATTACCATATTAATGAATGATTAATATAATGGAATTTATAAATATCCAAATAAATGTAATTTTTGAATTTTTATAAATTCCACTAATTTTATAGGTTAATATGACATGTTAGGGTTGGTTATATAAATTTTTTTGTAAGTTTTCCTAATGTTATTATTTTAACAAAAAGCAAATACCAAATAGTGTCGAAATTGACATAAAATAGTTTTTAAAACAAATATTATATTATTAATTGATATAATAATCATAAAAATCTAAGGATCAGAAAAAAGGATTATATAATAATATATATGACATTAATGAACCAATTGGGATTTAAATGGAATTTTATAGTGTGTTTACTAACAATATAATATAAAAAAGATACATGGTAAATGTCAAACTATTTAACTAAGAGTTAATTCTAAAAGTTAATGTTAATATGGTGACCTAAACCTATATAAAACCTATTTTATGAGCTGGTTTCGACCCATACCAACCTTATATTTAAATAATTCATTATGGATCCATTCGAAACCTAAAATTAATTTATTAGAAAATAATATTTTAGGTTTTTTCTAAGGTTCCCCTAACCCCTCTTATATAAGGGAACTTCCCCTCCTCTCAAATTCACACCTCCAAAGCCATTTCGCTCAGCCAAACACTGCCCAAATATCCTCGAAACTATCCAACCTTCAACCTAGAGTCATTCCGTTGGTCATAAATCCATCCTATGGATCCCTTTTGATCAAATAAAAACGATGAAACCGAAGAAGATTTAATGATTTCACCACCCTCTTTCATGTTCTCTTATTCTTCCACGTACACTTTCTTTGTTGTTTCAATTCTAAAATAATAACTATAGTATCTTCTATATACTGTGATGTTATTATAAATATTACAAAACTATATTTATTATTCTATCAACCTTATTAATTATAATGTCACCATGTGTGCGTACGTATGGCTTACCATCTCCACACAGTGGTGTAATTTTGTTATTCAACACTATGTTATTTGGATGGATATAATGATGAGTAATATGTATTTAAACAATGAAAAAAACATTATAATGTCTCTGTAAAATTAATATACCATCCAACTCCATGCATTTAAGTAAATGATATTGTCACTCGTGCGTACGTACGGATTACCATCTCCACAACGTGATGAGATTCATTTCCACATTCACCATTTATCAAAGATTATAAAAATATATATTACTAATAAGTATGTAATATAGGATGTAATAATTATACTAGAGATATATATATAAATATATATATATATACTCAAATATATCTTATTTACTTAGTTCCATTCAATACGATATGAAAACGGAAACACCGTTTATGCATACGTATGGACTACCGTCCCCATAAACGGTGTTTTTCATTTCATATATATGTCTAAAATACATATTTATATTTTAAATATATATAATATATAAATCATGATTTATATTCTGGAATTATTTAAATCTTAATATATGTGATACATTAAAGACTATCAAGTTTAAACACGTACGATAAAGAAATCCATTATTACTGAAAATGTTAATTTAACATGGAAATTATTATTAAATGGGTAGTATAAAGTCATATGTGAATCATGTATGAGATCATAAATGTTAATATGGTTCTGTTATAATTTAATAACATACTAAAAGCTTCATACGATATTTTCAATGTACCTTCTACTAAAGGAAAGTGGAAGGTAAGGGTTAATTTCTCAATCTCATTATTATCTGAGATTGTTTATGTGTAAGTATTTACTGGGACATTTTTATCATCCAAGTCCATTTTTCAAAAAAATGATTTCAAAATGAATATTTTAATAATTTTTTAAAGTTTCTCTTTATCAAGATCGTAATTTTAAAAGTTTTAAAGTCTTATCTTTCTAAATATTTTTAATTAATGTCTATGTTTCAAAATGATTTTAAGGATTTATTTATGTGGACATGAATGTTTTGAAATGATACATTTTTTCAAATGTTTCAAAGTGGTATGGGACACTTTGATTCAAAAATATCTTTTAAATTAATTCCTTTATAAATGTGTAACTTTTCAATGATGTTTCAAAAAGGATTCTTCTCTCAAAATGTTTTACTCATCATTTTCAACTATGTCAGCATTATTTACTGGATATTATATTTGATTGAGGTTGATTTATTATAATAAAATCTTCCATGTTTTATTGAGTGATTTATGATATGTTTTATTTTGGATGTTCGATTTTTATACCATTAATGGTTTATGGTTAATGTATTGACATTTCGTATGCTATTTTTAACCAGAATGTTTTTGTTATGTTTAAACTTTTTCATATGAGGAATGCAGTGGACTTAGTAAGTGACGGGTGGAGCCCGCTATAGCTCCTCGATGCATCGGTAGGTCTCAGGTGACAAACTAGTGTCTTTGAACAAGGAATTGACAATAATTTTATTTTTAGTATTGGCACTAGGATATGAATATGTGGTAATGATATCCAGCATTAGGCATTCCTTCACTATGAAATTAGTTATTACATGTGATTAATCGACTAGTAGAATCTCCATGTGCATGTTTATAAGGTAATGATTGATTGATTTTTCCATATTATGTTCATGTTTATGTTTAAGAAGGCTGCGGTTTTTATAAAAAATATTTCCTTAAATGTTTATAGCTTCCACTAAATTATTTACCCTTACTAGGCATCTGAGCTCACCCCTTATTTATGTTTTATTTTCCCAGGATTCCAAGAAGAGTATGATGACTGATATGCAGATTTAAGATAAAGGGAATAATGGCATTCTCAAAGAACTTTCTATGTTGTGTTTTATGTTTTAAATTGTAATGTAAAGTTAATGTATGTAATCTATTTTCCAAGACTAATAAATTGATCGATCCTTCGGGACATTATTCCTTATAAATATGCCAATTTATTAAAATAATGCAACTCCTCTAGTTAACCGGGGTCGGGGCGTTAAACTTTCACACTGAATAATTTATAGGACAATAATGGGTAAGAAATCTATAAGACCGACCTAAAATTTTACATTAAATATTGTATATGAGGGTATATGTAAAATTAAATCCAGTATATGTAAGAAAAAATTGTTATTTATAAATGAATATTTATAAAATATCATAAAAAATTGAAATATAACAAAAATAGTAGTAATAGTAACCTAAGCCATATAGAATGTATCTATGGTCATCAAAAACATTATATGAATAAATAATATATAAGCCCGTATAAGTGAAAAATGAATTTTTTATTACCAATAAAAGGTAAATTTTTTGTTTAAATATACTTTCTATGATTAATTAAAATTTATATATGATTCTTCTAATTCATAAATAGGCCATGTAACAGTATCTCTTAGCTCACCCCAAGAATTTTACTTGACCAATAATTGTAAACCAAATTGTGACTCCAATGATGGATCTAGAATTTGATAAAGTTAAATATCTATGAAGAAACCACTAATTATGAGGAGATAATAAAATGACATTTAGTATAATAAGTATTAAAAGCATATAAAATTTTGAAAATATGAAAAAAAATGGTAGAGGATGTTTGAAGGAAAAAAGGAGATGACTGATCATGGGCACTAATACATATTCTTATTTAGGCTTATTAAAGAATGAAGAAACCAAAAATCCAATATATATGTTAACTAATGACCTTAATAACCTAACCATAATGTATTTAAAATAAAATTCAAAAAATGACTAGTGAATAATGGTATTTAACTAAGGTGATTTAACTAGGAGTACCGTTGATTATTTTTTATTTTCTTCATTTCACTCGACCAATATGTGATCCATCATAAAATTTCTAAATTCCATATTCAGATAGGGATAAACTCAAACGGATAGTCTAAAACAGATTATAATTTTAATTCTTGATTTTATATTTTATATTTCTATTTCATTTATAATTATCTTCTTTTACATTGAGAATTTTTATTATTGTTTGATAAGGGATATTTATTATTTTACTCCATGTTATTCATTATATTTTATTCAATTAAATATTTTAATACCATTTTATCCACTCCGTTATTAGCTATTTTAATTAATATATTCTGTTGATGATGATTTAATGGTATTTTAATGTGGAAGGAAATGTTAGTGTGTTTATTGATATCTCTCTCCTTGAAGCATACATTGAAATAGGACGCGGTTATGTGAAATAAATTTTACTACATACACCCGTATGTGATAGAAAATAATATATTCAAAAAATGAGTTTATTTAATAGTAATTTAAGTCCTTGGTCTGTTAATAGAATAGAATGGATGAGTTTATGCTGATATTGGTTTACATGAATAATATTTGTATGACTATATTCAGAATGTTACTATTATTAAATAGAATTGGTGATAAACTATAGGCAATCAAAAGATTATCTCTAAAATAATTTTAATCTATTAAATATATATTTCACTTTTTGTTTTTACATATCCACTGTATCATTATTTTAATTGATTTTAAATAATAAGAAATATATCAAATATAATAATGTGATAATAGAGGGATACTTTTTTACATAGGTCACCATGTCTGACAACCCTGAGGAAATCTTTATTCTAATATATTGTGATTTAAATGTTTCATTATGAAGTAATATGAGAGTCCTCCAACCACATGAAATAATTAAGTAATGACCATAAATTAAAAATATAATCATATATGACCAATGAAATATTTTTTATCATATAAAATTGTATTTATATTATATATTTTACTATATAGAAATTAAAAAAACACAAATATATTTTTAATTTAAAAAAATATTAAAAAATGTAGAATCAACTTGTATAAATTAGTTAAAAAATTAATTATTCTACTTTTGGTAAGAAAATAATTATTGTGGTAAATTATTTAATAGGGTAAAATATTGTGAAATAAGCTATGTTTTTTATGAAATTAAATATAAATAAATAATTTTATATTAATATATCCTTGAATTAAAATTCTATTTGTGGGAGATAGTTTTACTATTTTAATAAACATTACAAAACCTAAAAATATTGTCTCACTTAATCCATCTAAATCCATTTTTATTCTAATATTTCACTTCTCTACCATATGTTTTAAATGTAATATCTCTAAATTTCTTCTATAAATAGAAACCCACTTATCCCATTCGCCTCACACAACTTGGATATTTTACATTTTATTCATCCTATGAAAATAATTATTGAGTCTCTTTTCCAAAATAAAGTATCTATGAAAATTAAAAGGGTTTATATTCAAACAATGAACTTATCAAGGTAATGGTTTCCTAGTCCTGGATTGTTATTTTTTTCATAGTGATTTATTTTATTAAATATCATAATTTTTAGGATCCAAATTAAATTATGATTATATATAATTTTAATTTAAATTACTATGATATATTGTATTTTATATATTTCCCAACTCATCTCTGTTTAATATTTCATTAAGCCATCATTATGCCTCAATAATCACTTGATTGAAAAAAACAATTATGCTTCATTATAAACATTCAAATATATATATATATATTTCAAATAAAATATCTATGAGTGGATCCATCCAATAAATTTTTTTCGTATAAATATCACAATCTATTTATAATTATATGTTTAATACCTATTCATTTCAATATAATAAATTTATAAAAAACAATTTAGTTCACTTCATTCATTATATGTCCTGATGCAAGTATGATTTTAAATTTTTATTATGAAGAGAAATTTTGGCTATGTGGGGGGGGGGGTAGTCATCCAATGTTAAATTCCTAAAAATATCACATATCATTTGGATTATCAACTATAAACTTGATACAATATGGTGGTTAGTAATATCTTCTTAGGTGATACATTAAATAATAATTTTTTGTTGTCCTTTTATATGATTGCTTTATTGGAATATTGATTATCATATTGTCCATAGTAGGAATAAACTATACATCATTATTAATATTAATGATTCTTAATCAATATTTACATTTCATTTTATTGAATGATTAAATTTATTGACACATTTTTACATTAAATTAGTCGATATTAAAAAAATATAATAAACTATATTGAATATTTTTCATTTATTTCATGTTATCCACTATTGAAAATTGTCCTATATTTTTTTATTTTTTATCTTATAATGGATGAAATTGTATTATTTTATTGAATGGATGATATTATATTTATCTATCCTTATAATTAAGTAATAGGTCCCCTGAAACAACTTTTAAATGATAATGAGAGTTTCCTTACCTTTTATATATAATGTATTGGAACTAGATTAAGATGATATGATTAGGATGTATGGAAGTATAATTGCTCATTTTTATATTTATTATTTATTATGTTTTATATTCTTAACTATTTTTTATTTTATTATATTTTATTATTAATGGATCTATTTAGATTGTTAATCTTATTATGTTTATTATACCATGTTTATGATGCTTCTTGCATCATTGATACACTATACCAAACCAAACATCTGATCCCACCCTTTTATTATGTGTACCTATTTTTTGGTAATTATGAAGAGAAATATGTAATATATTCTATTGATAACATGATGAAATAATAAATATGTATTTTATAATTGTTCATGAACTTTGTAATCTCTATTTTCTAATGTAAATTTAATTCATGTATATATATTTTGTTTTATAAGGACACTTAATCATTAGATCATGATTCTGTGATATTAGGTAATATGTTTTTATATAATAATGATCCCTAGAATATTTGTCGATGTGTATGAGGTTATTTTATTAAGCATAAGATACAGAATTACCGGAAACCATATAAACATTATAGAGAAGATTATAGGTATATAAAAAATTCATTCATATGACCATTACTAAATCTCAGAAATCATTAATAATTATTTGGATGAGATTTATTGATGTTAAATGGATTAAATATTTGAATATGTGATGTGTAATATATTATTTTCATTCAAATTTAATGAAAAAATAAATTAGTGTATGTAAGGTTTAGATAATTGAGAATCCTATATGAAATGAAAGAAAATTTGATATCCCAAATGAAAAAAATAAGAAATTAACCACCATTGATTTCTTTACATGGAATAATCCATTACCATTTAATTTAAATTGTAGTATATCAAATTTTTTGAAATGGTTCAACATGATATAAAATTTATTTGTATTTCATTAATCATTAAAATTATTCGTTTTCATCTACCATTTTAAATTTCCATTAGATCAATGGTGTTTATTGATACAAACCTCAAATTTTCGAACATCAATTATCAGTAAAAACAACCATAGGTTCTTCTAGTTAATTTAATGTACTAAAATCATTAATTATTGATACATAATTTATATAATTTTATCTACATTTAGTATAATTACAAATATTTTTTAGAACATATAATATTCATATTGGTTGAGCTAATATATAATTATAATATAGAGAAATAAAATCATATATTTCAAATCATAAAATGATATAATGTTGATGCAATAAGTATTATCAATTTTAAAGGTAAACGATTCCTTAATACGTGTCTTAATCGAAAATAATGATTGATATTTAACTGAAATTAAATTTTAAAAAGTCTAAATTTATTATATTTTAATAGAAAATATGTATATGAATTTAGTTAATATATTCTCATTTTCCCCCTAATAATTTTGTAGATTTTTTATTTTTATTTTTTCTTCGTGTTATAACATTATCATATAACACTAATTTATTGGTTCCAATAAAATTGGTATAATAGAAGATTCAATTATATTATAATTGGTAAAAGTGTTTTATATAATGTATTCATTCACTATGGGGTGTAATATTCATCTTTTTTAGGAAACTTGATTGATTATTACATCTTACAATTTATTAACATAAACATAAAAATTATAAGGTATGAAAAAATTCTCCCCTACTATATTTTAATGACTAATGGATCATCATTTTGATGATGGATACTTCTCTTAGGAAGATATATGATATGTTTATCATCAGTTAATTGTGAGAATATAGTATATACATATGAAAACTTTTTTTATATGATCCAAAAATTATGAAAAATGCAGTTATATGCCTAGAACTAACTCATTTATTTTATTTTACAGTACATGTATATTCAGTGATAGGTCTATTGCTAGAAAACTTATTCTATATTGATTATTTTCCTATGTAACACAATTTTGATAATATCCAAGAGATATTTCCTAATTGGAAGGTCGTTGTTTTTTGAAACTATGAAGAGAAAGCCATAATGTGATGATGATAATCTTATCTATATGTCATACGATAATTTAACAACACATATCATGAAACAGATTATGTGGAATATTATTTTTAACCACTCATAAGTATAGAATACTACAAATCATTTTATTTTCACATGGTAACCTCTAATAATAGAGATTATGAAGACCAGACTACTTGATGTAAATCCATATGTATGTCTATTAGTGGATATTTATATCTGCGAGTGTGTGTTATGAACCTTAGAATTTAATATAATCATTAATAGATCTCATTATTCACACACACATTGATATATATATTTCCTTAAACAACGAACCCATTTTTTCGTGGTGATATTTGGAATGTTGGTTGAATCATATGTCATATTGAATTAATTAAAATATTAAGGATGAATCTGTCCTTCCATTATAATTCGTTTTAATATCTCATCTCTTTAATTGAAGTGGAAATATCTCAATAATTTCCATGACCATAGTGTATAAAAATACCATTTTAGATTATCAGTTATAGAAAAATAGTGCAAATAAATTGATCACATGATTATGAAATCTTCTTCATAAGATACTAAGAAGAAATGATTAAATTACATAGTGAGATTTTTTTGCACATCATCATTTTGAAATTAACTTCATCCTCATTGGTGAATTTAAATATTTCTATATTTTGATATTATACATTATATTAATTGTCTTAATTCCTCTAAAAAAGAATCCCAGATGGTCACGAACATAGTATTTCAATTGTTCATAATTAAATTGTAAAATTATTAAATAATTGAAATATATATTATTATATAATACCTATAATAATATTTTTTAAGTATTTAATGATTTAAAATATTACAAAACAATATTTATGTATGTGTTGAATATTAAAATAAATAAATAAATTTTATTCCATTAATAAAAAAAATATATATATATATATATTGAATTATTAATATTTATTATTTGAGGTTTTCTGAATTCTGAAGGAGAAATTTTTATGAGTTTATGAGTTCTATCATGAATTATATTTCAATATTCTAAAAATATATATTAAACTATTTATCTTGATAAATTATACTTTAATTATCAGTGGGACCGACACATGTCATTAAAATAAAAATGTTATTATTTCTACAATTATTTATACATGATATTTACTTGGGATTATGACAATAATTATGTGGCTCAGTGAACATATTTTTTTCTATGAATCTAGATCAATAAACACCGAGTTATATAATTTACTAGTTTAATATGTGGTTGGTCATAAAAAACCACTCTTGATTTTTTATTATTCATGGATAGAAAAATTATATTGACTACTTTCCATAACTGAGATTAATTTTGTACCTTACTCCCCCTCTTGTTATTGAGATACTAAAGATGAAATCCACAAAACATTTTTACCTTATACTCCATTTGTTTGTTAAAAATGGGTTTAATGAATTGTTAAGTGATAAAAAAATGAATAAATGCACGATGATTGTTACCTCTATTATAGAAAAAATAGTACCATTGATTTTAAGACCAATTGAGAGTGTGTAGATCCAAACATTCAAGATTCTATACTTGGTGTGAATACAATGTTTTCTTGATTGTTAATTTCATTGTAAATTTTAATTTTTTATTTTCAATGATCATGAGGGATAATACAGACAACTCCCCTTGAAGAATATCCCAAATAATTTTTCTATCCACTACATTAGTGCCACAAATGTGGTTTTCCCTCTAATATGTCATTTGTGGAAATATATGTTGTTTTATATTTCATGGAATAAATAATAATTTATTATAGATAATGAATTAATAAAATATTAATTAATTATGAAATGTCCTCTCAGATGTATCATTTAATTAGAGCATGATATTGAAATTTTTTCTACTATGTTGAGTCTAAAACATGGGGTATTTACTAGGAATGACATAAACTCTCCTTAGGCCTTGGGGATAGGTATGCGATACTGTTTCTTTTTAATTTTTTTTAATTATCATTTCAATTTTTAATTTATATTTTATACCATGTATTCCCACACATTCCCCATATGAGATTTGTTGAATGAAATCAAGATAAGAGATGGAGAAGGAGATGGATAGAGGGAATGATGTATATAAAAAGTGAGGTTTTACCATGGAGATTAGGAGGATCCAAATCATCATGTGACAATGGTGGCATGTTAATACGGGTGAAGCATCAGTAGATTCTACTCAATGTTTGTTTCGTTTTATTTTTTTCATAAATCATTCTTTATTTTCCTCTTTCTAATGTTGAATCCCAATTTTTACTTTCATGGAACCTTTTTTGGTTGATATATGCTTAATTATGAGAAAATAAGGGTATCAAGTCATTCTAAATGGTTCCCATTCGAAACTCTTGGTCATCATCATGTAGTTCAGTAACACACATCATGTGTTCTTATAGTTTGGGAAGATTTTATTTTAGTATTACAATCCATGAATTGGGAGTCACCTCCATGTACTAGTGTTTGGCCATATAGTTGAGTAACTAGAAAGACAGACTATGTCGGGGAACGTTACAAACAAAGGTACACAACCTTTCCCTGTGTGGGTTACAAAACGTATAAAAGTACATGTCTAGGATAAAATACATGGATAAGCCATATAAGATCCATGGGAGGCTACTACATATAGGGTACACATCATGTACATGTCGTACTTTATGTGTACTTGGGTTTTACACGATATGCCCAGTTAATGTACACAACCTTGTGGGGATTTGAAAGTATACTCCATGTAATAGGGTATACACATAGTGTACTTATTCATATCAAATAATTTTGGGGATTTTCATGTTTATATTCCTTAGCGTTGTAAATGGACTCATGATTAGAAAATTTTGTGAATATTTACCCATATATTGAAATGGTGTAAGCCTTGGGTTTATTTAAAAACATATAATTTAGGTTTGGGGTGAGAGAGATATAATGGAAATGATCATTATATAATAAATGTTTTCAGAAATATTATAAGGGTGAGACATTGATTTGAGATGGCCTATGAGCTATCAGTTATAACATATTATTTAGTGAATTTTCCATTGATGTTGTATCCATTTTGAGATGTGCCATTGATTCCCTAGAGTGTATGATATTAGTTGTTTTAAATGACTCCTTATAGGATTCCTCTACTTACATAACGTACTTGAGAATCCAAAGTAAGATTCCTTCTATTACATTATTTTTTATTTAGGATACCATGTCAAATTCCTCCACTATAATATTTATTTTGAGAATACCAAGAGGGATAATGTTTCTTAGATGTTGACATAGAGGATACCATAATGGATTCCATCCCTTATGTAGAGACCTTGAGTATCCCTAGTAGGATTCATCTCCATTGTCGTGACTTGCATGACCTCGTAGGATTTAGAATTCTTAACTAAACCTAAGCTGTAGAATTATAGGGTGGGATAGAAAGGGTAGTAGGGTTTTCCATAGAACTAGTACCAAACAGGTGATACCAATAGGTTATTTTATTAGTGGTGTGTTTCTGAATTTGTCTATCCTAACTCTTTTCATATGCATTCAGATGGTTAATCTTAATGAAACTATGATTTCCTAATGTACTAACGTATAAATGGACTATGAGCCAAACATGAGGTGTTATATTTTTATTTGGATTTCAACAAATACTTATTGGGCTCTAGATTTAGAATCTTTTTATGTAATATTATTATATGGATGCCCACATTTACTTATTGGGATCTATATTATGAGGCTCTTTATGTTATAATATTATTGATATTCCGATAAGAAGTTTTTGAGATCTATATTCTCCTTATTTTTATTATATATTATTATTGGGATACATATATGTACTTGTGGGGATCCGACTACTGAGTCCTTTTGATTTAATATTATTGTTACAATTACTAGAAGTCTTATTTGTCACTAGGATACATCCATAATTTGTTATTATAGAGGTAGGTTTCAAAAATTTTCTCAAGACCCCTCTAATACTAGGTCTCTGTAAGGATGGATAGAATTATTGAATACTACTAATTCCAATGGGTTTGATATGGGAATACATCCAATGGGTGGAAAGATGTTGATGAGTTACCGGGGATTGACATGATCTCCTCATTGGATTCTTAGGATTCTCCCTAGGATCAGGTGGACACACATTTGATGTACGACCTATAATTTTCTATTGATGAAACTATTGATCTATTTAATGAATGGATTCCCAGTGTTATATTGGATCTTTATATAATACCTTATATACCACACACGCGTCTTCACCCTTAAGGATAATCCAAGATGTGATGTTTTGATTTCAAATAGACCAAGACATAGGACTCAAACATCGGACTAGATTAAACATGACATGAGTAGTGTGGCATCTAGCTTGATGATATAGTTTCAAGATATCCAGTCGACAATTGTAATCCATTTTTTAGTTATTATATGTGAGTATTATGGATTCCATTGATAAGACACTTATCTCACTTTTTTGAGGTAGTTTTCTTCAAAGAAATTTTGATGATGGGAGAAGGTAATATTTTCAATCGGGATTATGGACCTAAGGATTGACATGATTATACATGGCTTTAGATGTTTGAAATACAACTTAATAACCTATTCACAACTTGTAAATTTGACCTATAATCACGGAATCAATGATTTACTATTGATTTAATGCAATTTATTTCTATATTTTTCATTTTTATTATTCATATTTTTCTCTTCTAAGCTATGAATGTTTCATGTGCATGCACTTATGGAAGTAGTTTATAGGTTCACCCTTAGGGGTGGCCTATGATGATTTATTTCACACCCCTTGTATGTGAACCTCTGTGTGTGTAGACCTTATATAATCATTTTGGATGATAATAGATATATAATGCATATGAATGTGGCTCACATTTGTATGATTGATCAAAGCCACTTATATGGATTATTATTATCAGGCTACAACAAGTCAAATGTATCATCAAGACTAGGTTTGTGGTTCATCATATAGTTAATAGTAGATCTATGTAATTATATTTAAATTTATATTATGTACTCCTACTTATATAATCAGTCATGGGGGAGATAAGTGTGGTATATATGACACAACTGTTCTGGCCATTATTTCAATTTATGATTTATTTAAGCCTTATTTGTATTTTATTCTTTGATTCTCTATTTAATTATTATTATTTACAATGTTTCATTATTTTTTATGGTGTCTTACTTTGATAAGGGGTAATGGTATCCTCATAGACACACCCAAGGTAGTAATTTATAGATGGAAGCTTATAAAATATTAGGAAGTATTCTTCCTGAATTTGGATGAAACAACATTGGAACCCTTTAGTGCCAAGGGAGACGATATTATGAAAAGTCATATCAGAGGTGTTCCTTGATGAGATTATTACTATTTGGGATATTGTAGATATAAATATTAAAATAAATTTAAAAACTATGATGGATGTTGGACTGGGGATTCAGGAACACATGTTATGAAAATATGTACAGGTTTCTAGGGATATGGGATTACTATTCATGATATATCATGTTTTTGGTTTTTGAGAATTTATATCTGAGAAACACATATGTTTTTTTTTTGATTTTATGGTTTATTTTGAATTAATGTCTATTATCACATTGTCGAGAGGCGATTGATTGATTTAGATTCTCGTTTGGAAAGGAAAAGAGGTAACCCATGCATCATATTTTGAATGTAGGGCCCACTAGTTATAGGCTTGATTATGTTTGATTATTAATAACAACATAAGACAATTGTTTAATGCGTAAATAATAACATAAATGGTGTTTTTATATATAGGTCCTTTATAGAATAATAATAAATTGGGATGACTTGTTTATATATATTCATCCAATGGAATGTCATTTGGATCTAGGGTAAGACATTAAACAGTAAGGATAATGACTCATTTCTCATGCATTGGTGGTAAAAGACCCTAGTAATTAGATATAGAACTTCATTCTTTTCTGTAGAAACATTATGGGTGAATCCATTTTTAGGTTCAATTAACTAAAATTTATAACAACCCCTATGAAGTTTTTATAATCCTTTTTGACATGATGATTTAATAGACCATCATTTGTTCATGGGTATATAGTAATATATTTTAGTGAGATGTCGGTTATTAAATGAACATCAATATTAGACAAGGACCGTGATGGGGTATTAGGATATGTGGGTTTCTAGTGAGTCTCAGTTCATAATCATTTCAATGTTCATATCATTATGCTTGAGAGGAAGTCTCTTATTAGGAATCATGTTGAGGATCATGGACCTAGAAGTCTAAGTACTGGTAGTTTGCTTTGTTAATGTTATTTCTATAAAATATTAGTTAGAAATGGGTTACAATTAAATGATTTTCCAATTACATTATGTATGGTGTTTTCCTCTATAACATGGTGATTATCATCATTTATATTGTTACTCTTATTGACATATTTTGAATCCCAAAGTTTGATGTAATCCTTGCCTCCGTAGAGAGGGTCGATAGGAATTCGAGTTTCATGGTGTTGAGAAAGGTTTGTGGATCACACGTTGTCAGATGTGACATTGGTCAGAGTATTGAATTATGGGATCTGTGTAGGAACTAGTTTCATTGTCTTGAGAAATTGTCATTATGGGTAGGTAATATACATAGTGACCCTTAGTTATGACTCATGTAATTATATATCAATTTTAAATTTTATTAATGGAATAATAATCATGGGGTTGGACAATGATTTTGGATTCCTTCTATTTTTTTAACTACATTGTATACTCGTGTAGTGACTGATGAATGGTAGGTTCTCAGATTATACGATATAGGTATAATGACTCATTTGGTTTATAAAGAAGAACTAAGTGTGTGTTATTATTATGATATACTTTTTAAGGATGGAATATTTAGGTTCTTTTCCCTATTGAAAAGTATTTTCATTTTTATTATTTCATTTTAGAAAAATAGCACCCTATAATGTGTGGTGTTTGAATAAATTATGGAATTCGTATGTTGATAAATTCTGAATAAGAGTTCTAATAGAGTTTCTATATATTTTTTATTGATATGTAGTTTTTCTTGGTCATGTTGGCCATAAAATGGAAGAATCATAGTATCATGAGTAGGGTTATAATGGTACATGTCAATTGAACATGGTACTATTTAAATCATTTAATTTTTGGCTGACTTTGTGTGAGAAGGGGACATATGGTTTCACGTATTTACTTCAGGGACTATTTATCATGAGCTGTGATTAGATGATAAATGTCCCTATGTTGTAAAGGAGACATCGATAATGGATCAGATGTCATGGAATGAAAAAAATAAATGAATCCTGGTCCTTTATTGATGGGATTTTGATTCTGGATCAGAGAGTTCTATGAACACATATCCAGAGAATCGTGGTGTAACTCTTGAAAGGGACGAACAGACATAATATTTGGACCTCTTTCTAAGTATGTTGTAAGAGTATTAGATATAAAATGAAAATTTTAAATGTAATTCCATCTATTTTAATGATATCATAATGATTAATTGTCAAGTATTAGTATATTATATTCAATATAGTGGGGAGTGCCTAATTATCCATTTGAGGGTGGAAATCCTCCTTATGAATTTAATTTTATCATTTTCCATGGAAAACATTGTTGGAATGCATGATTGGGAGATTTTATGATGTTTTTGTTTGGATCATTGGTATATGTCATTATAAAAACCCCATTAATATTGTTTAGTGATGTATAATGAATGTGATTTAGAGGAAAAAATTCTTATGAGTCAATGATAAGGATAAATATATGCTGTGGATTATATGAATTGTTATGGATAAATGTTTTCCATTATGGAAGAGTTAAGGAAACTGAGATAATAGTCACTATAATGTTAAGATAGAATAGTTATGTAGATTCTTAGGATGGTATTACATGTGTAGTTTGACAACAATTTCTTCTTATGCATGATAAATTTTATGCTGTAGAGGTTTTAAACACATGGATTTTATGGACTATGAATTTTAGTAGATATTTGAATTATTCCTTCAGATGCTCAAAGGGGTGAAATGGTAGTTTTACCCTTTCATATTATATCAAGTAATTTTTTTACGACACCATTGGTCCCTATTTGTAGTTTTTATCCTATTATTGGAGTTTTTTTTTGATATATGAGTCATTCCAATTTTCACGGAATTAATTATATTTGTTGAATAAATATATAATTATTAATTTATTCACAAAATATCAACTAGATATATCCATTGATAACAGAATGGCATTGATATTTCATATTATTCCCTGATCCTATAAGGGGGGTATTTTCCTAGGAAAGTCATAAACAAATATCAAGTACCGAGGCTGTGTTCAGGCCCTTTTTTATTTTTATTTTCTCATTCATCCTTTTCTTTTCAATTTTCATTTTCACTTTTCTCCCATATATTCTTGTACACTGTACATGTGGGTTTCCATAGTCATTAATGAAATATGATTGGTATATGGGGATATAAATAAATATCAAGGTGGAAGAGAAGTGACAATATGAAGCTTCAGAGGAGTCTGATTGTTGTGCGACAATGATGAAACCTAACTGTTGGAGAATATTTTGAGCATTCTCCCCAAATATATTCCATTATTATTTTTATGTCATAAATAAAAGTATATTTAATTCTTTGTTGTCTTGGATCCATTTTATGACTACTAAAGACATCAAATGTTTTGATATATGCATAATTAGAAGAAAAACAGAGTTTTAGGTCATCATCCTTCATTTCGCATTTAGAAATACGGATCACATGATGTGTAATTTAAGAAAACATTTCATTTGTTCTTCCTATCGATGGATGTTGAATTTTTTAAAGTAAAAGATGTATTAAAATAGTATATGTCATTTACTAGTTCTTTTTCTGGTATTAGAGTTCCTACCAAGACATCCTGTGTAGAGGCACTTGGCCATGTATTGTATATGACCAGTCTTCACTTTGGTAGCATGCCATGATGAAGTATATGAATATAATAGAATAAATGGTCATCTCATGTGAGGTACACATGAATATACACCATGTTGGTTACACACAATTTACATGTGTTACACACCTTTAACATAGGTTTCACAGGCCATGTTTGGATGAGAGAATATGTTACATAATAGGGTATGAACATTTTCTGCTTATCATCCATTATCCGTTACAGAGTTTTCAGGTTTTACAAACCATTGCAACAATTAACCACCCATTTTTTCCATTTTGAATATTTTTATGTAGATCTTGATGGGGAAACAATTTTTTTAATTTTATATCTCCTCTTTGGCATTTTTGGGAGAGTGTGCTATAATAGAGAGGTGCTTACTCCAATAAATATTTTTATTTATGTCTTTTGGGTGATACATTGATCTATTATGGGTCATGAGTTATATATATTAAATTATTGTTTCATTTTTATTAACATAATGACATATCCCAGGATAAATTTTCCACTCTAGCCTACGATGATAATAGAATAGTAGTTTACAAGGATCCCCTATTAAATGACACTACATAAGATTCAACCTAGGGGATCCCATATATTATTCAATCTCTTACATAAATTTTCATTAGGATACTAAGAAGGATGCCTTCACCATCATAATATTTATAAGGATCCCAATAGGGATTCCTTTTCATTAAATATCACTTAGAGGATACTAAGAGGTGTTCCTTCAATTAAGTGTTGACCATGAGGATACCAAGTAGGATTTCTATCTAGTATTGTGACCTATGGGACTCAGTTGGTGTCATAACGTTTAACCACCCTTAGGATAGAGTAATTTGGGTTTATGTAGAGATGGTATTTGATGTCACATTAGAACTCATACCAAAAATTTGATCTTGGGAGGCTATTTTTTTAGTGGTGGGATTAGGCATTTGGCCACCCTCACTCTTCTACTATGCATTCACAAGTTTACTCTTGATACAACATAGATTTCTAGAGTTACTTCCTGGTATATAGATGATGGGCCCGATATGAGGTGCTATATTATTGTTGGGATTCCCAAAAATACATCCTTGGGTCAAGAATCTAATTTTTATGTGATATTATTATTAAGATTCTTATAAATACTTACTATGATCTAGATTCTGATACTTTTTATGATATATTGTTATTTGGATGTCCAAATGCACTTCCATGGATATGGGTTCTGATCCTTTTCTATGATAATATTATTAAAACTCTCATATATACCTATTCAGATCCGGATGTCGATCCATATTGATTGAATTGTATTGTTACTTCAACTAGAAGTCCCATTTTCACTGGGATTCCTCCCGGATTAGGTATTATAGAGGTTGATCTAAAATTTTTTATTAGAAACCCACTTATACTATTTCTTCCTTAATATTGAGACTCCTTGTCACCCAATGTATTACAAAGGTTGTTTTGTGGGAATACTTCCAAAGACCCATTGAATACTGATAGGATCTCCCATTATTGACTTGATCTCCACATCTTATGCCTTGTATGAACCCTTGAATAATGTGTATTCACTATTTTAGTATGACCCAAACTTCTCTATGTATGAATCTATTGAGACATTTATTGAATTAATTATAAGTGTTATCTTAGATCTATATATATTTTCATATACATAGGTCAAATTTCATCCTTGTAACGCCCTAAGAATCCATAGTATGCTTCTCTTTGAATAATACCATAGCTTGCGATGTACACAACTTTGAGTTCTAGCACACCACGACCATTCAAACTAGCCTTTATAAATAGTAATACCCACTTTTAAAATTTTTATAAATTATAATTTTCAAAATGGACCTTCTTTTTGGATTCAGAATATCAATATCAACTTTGGGGGAATTTCTGTAGTTTTCTAAAAACCATCAATTTTTGATGAATAGTGAAAACCAATGTGTAATTTTTTAAAAGCAACTTTTAATTTATATAATTATTTATTTTATTTATATTTATTTTAAGTCAAAAATTATACTTAATACTTATATTAGTTGAAATTAATTACATGGATTCATTTTATAATAAGATTATTTGTATAAAATTTTATTCAACTAATTAACGCATTTTACCCACCTACTAGGCGCATTTCGAAATTTTCATAAAAGGTAATTTTAACGATTTTATTAATTTAATTTCAAAACATCGAGAGACACAGTTGAGGACCGTAAGTAAAATTTGGTTCAATAAGATGAAAATAATTTTTGGTGATTTGTAACTTTTGACATTTATTTACCATGGTAAAAAATTAAATAGGGTAATTAATGGTAAAAATGTTTTTATTATTACCCTTACAAATGTCTTAAATCTATTGGATATGGGTATTTTCACCACAATCATCCTTATAAATAAAATATGATCTTATTTCATCCACTTGGATTATATTGGGACATTTATTATTTTTTAAATTAAAGAAGAGTTAAAATTGTTAAATGCATTTTTTTCATAACTAAATCATTTTTAATATAGGGTTAATAAGATAAATAAGACTATAAATATTCATTATAAAGATAAAAAATTTACTACATAATGTTATTTTATTTATAATTTATATACATTAAATTATTAAATTTATTAATGACACAATGATGATGCAGTAATTACCTTATTAGTGAATGGTTAAAATAATTGATATAATAAATATTAAAATAAATTTAAATTGATATTTTGATGAATTGCACGACTTTTATAGGTTATTATGTCATGTTATGGTTGATTAAATAAATTTTATTCTAATTAATAATTTTATTATGACTTAAAAAACAAAATTCAAAAGTTTCATAATTTACATAAATTAGTTTTCACAAAGAATACTATATTATTAAATGATATTATATTCATAAAAATATTAGGTTCAAACAAAGGACTATTATAATGATAAATATGTCATTAATTATTCTCTTGGGGTTTTGTTGGAATTTTATAGTATGTTTATTATCCTTGTAATATAAAAATACAAGAATACATTGTAAAAGTTAAATTATTTAACCAAGAGTTAAATATAAAAGATAAGGATAATATGGTGACCTAACCCTCTATAGAACCTATTGGTTGAGAGGTTTTCGACCAAAACTGACCTTATCCTTGAAATAAATCTTTTTGGGGCAATTATAAACTGAATATGTCTATATAATAATGTAATATTTCAAACTTTTCTAAAACTGACCTTCACCTATTTTATAAAAGGGTACTTCCCATTCTCTCAAAATTACACCTCTAATGCCATTTGGCTCTGCCAAACCCTACACAACAATCCTCCCAACTATCCTCACCTCATCCTAAAGGCCATACATTGATCATAAAAACAATTAATTTTGCCCTTTTGATCAAATGAAATGGAAGCTACTGAAGTAGTGGTAATAATTTCACCAGCACTTTCAAAGTTCTTTTCACCTTCAACTTTCTCATTCTTTGTTATTTCCATACCAAATTAATAACTCCATTACCTTATATATACTATTATGTTATTATAAATATGTAATAACCATATTTATTATTCTATCCATTATATGAATTACAATGTCACCATACATGTGTACGTATGGTATACCGTCTCCACGTCGTGGCGTAGTTTGTAATTCAACACTTTATTGTTTTGATGGGTATAATAATTAGTATAATTCATGAAAATGATAAACATGACATGTTAATAATTTTTTATATATTATATAACATCAAATTATGTACGATTTCTCCATCAATTGAATGGTATTGTCGCTTGTGCGTACGTACGGGTTACCATCTCCACGAACGCAACGAAAATCATTCCCCATATTAACAATTCAAGAATAATTTTCATTTTTTGATTAAAAATAATTTCTAAGAACATAATATAATTCTGGATATGAGTCCAATATATCCTATCAATAAAAAAATTGACTTACGTTACAAAAAATATAATGGAAAACGAATTAGTTAACACCTGAAAAAATGATACTATTAAAATATTATTAACAAAGAAATAATAGGAGATCATATATGATATCATTTTATGTATGTGGTTATTGTATAATTTAATAACAATTATTTACCTATTATACATGATGTTAACTTACCCTCGACCAAGGAAAAGTAGAAGGTAAGGGTAAATTTTACAATCTAATTATTTATTCGAGGTTGTTTATACGTAAGTATCTACTGTGACTTATTTATCATCCACATCTATTTTTCTTAAAAATGCATTTCAAAATAATTTTAATATTTTTTATAATATGGGATAAAGTCATTTATAACCTTTTATGAATGTTTTTAATTTTTTTAAATGAATCTTTATGTCTTTTTCCAAACAAAGTACTTTATGACATTTTTGATGAATTATAATAAGAATGTTTTTTAACTTATACAGTGGGTGCGTCTATTTTCCGCCATTACAACACCTTCTAAGATTCCATTAAAATCATTTAAGAATATTTTCAAAATAATTTTTTTCTTTTATAATTATGGTTATTTTAAATGATTTCAAAATAGAAAGAGGTACTTATCTAATAGTTTCATTGATTTCATCTATGTCAACATCCTTTGATGGCTTTTACACTTGCTTGATGATGATTTGTTATGATATAATCATCCATATTATATTGAAGGATTTGTGATATGTTTGACTGTGGAGGTTTTATTTTTATAACAATCATGATATATGGAAAATGAATTAACATTTCATATGCTAGTTTTAATGCAAATTTTTATGTTTTGTTTCAACCATTTAATATGAGTAATGAATTAGACTTAGTATGTGATGGGTGGAGTCTTCTATAGGTCCTTGATGCATTAGTAGGTCTAATGAGACAAACTAGTGTCTTGGAAAATGTCCTTGAAAAAATATTATTTGTAATCTTGGAACAAGTCCTTGACTATATGATTGTGATGTCCGAAATTATTCATTACCTCATTATTAAATTGGTTGTTGATATTGCATGACATTATTCGACTACTATAATATCAATGTGAATAACTAAATGGCATTATTTGATTTATCATTTCCATATTATTCTGAATATTATGTTTAAAAGGATTGTGTTTTAGTCTTACACTTTGCCTAAAATGTTTATACGTAATAATGGGTGTTTTCGCTATATTGTTATCCTTACTAAGAATTTGATCTCACCCCTTCCTATGTTTAATTTTTCCTAACATGCGAAAAAGAATATTATGAATAACCTACAGGGATATGCTAAAGGATATGAGTGTGTTCAAAGGGGACATAATGTTGTTTTTTATCTCATGATGTAATGAAAAACTTATTTATGTATCTAGTACTTCCAAGACTACTAAACTAATTGGTATTTCGAGATATAATCCCTTGTGATCATACCAATGTTATGTAATAATGGACTGGCTCCAGGTTTCTGGGGTCGGGGTGATACAGTTTGTATTAGAGGCAGTTTAGTACAAACCATGGAAACTAGATTTATAAAAATTATTATTAGGGAACATTACCCTATGAATTACATTGAAGATTAATATATAAGAACTTATGAGAATTTCTTTAATGTGGATATTTTTTTGAATTTTCTACGAAATACATCCATGTCCGCATACGAGCTGGTATAGGTGTCTCTGGAACAGATGTACCTAGGAGTGAAAACTCCAACCAAACGTTTTGGGCTTGACCTGGGGTAGCATGGTACATGACAATGAGGGTTGCTACACTATTTGTTATGACACTCTCGGGGGATTTTCTTATGATAATTCACATTTCTTTACAAGAAATTATGATGGATTTATTAGTATATACATTCTCAATGAAAACATTTTTATGATGACGGATTATATCTATAAACTGTTCAATTTATGTTAAGAATTTTACATGTTTGTAATAATCTATTGCGATTCATAAACTAATCTAGAGTATTTTATTATTTAGAAAAGGAACCTAGTGGAAAAATGTAAACTCTAACAATGCATATAATCCAGGTAGGGAATTCCATCATACTCAAGATATTTATAGTGGAGAAAGTGATGCAACTAGTGCTGATCATCATATCACAATGTTGGGACAACTCACTCAGGTTATGTATAAAAACCATAACCATATGAAGCACCCTAATCCACATCGCGAAGGATCAATGTTAGACTGCTTCATGAGGCAATGATAATTAACATTCAATCAGACTACAAATCCATTTGTATCTGAGCTATCGATATGTTCCATTGAGAAAATATTTCATCGTTTGGGGATTAGTGAAAGGTAAAAAAAATTCATGGTAGTTTATCGCCTTATTGGAGATACAGATCAATGGTCGTTATTAATTCAAAACACAAATAAGGATGAAGAAGTATCATGTATATAATTGAGCGAGTTCAAAAAGATTTTATTAAGAAAATACATTCCTCATGACATTCGAGAAGTTATGGAAATAAAGTTTTTGAGTCTAAGTCAAAAGAAGGATAAGAATGTCGCAAACTATGAGGCTAACATTACATGGTTATCAAGGCATGTTTCAGATTATATATGTAACACAATAAGTAGGATTCAATAAATATTTTATATGTTAAAAACATTTCTCCATCGAGAATTAGTCTCACAATCCATTTTATCATACGAATATATTGTCTCACGTGCTATCAAAAAGGAAATATAATTTTCCAAGTCATACGACTTTAAAGAAAAGCAGGAGAAAAAGAGATCTGATGAACACTCTGAAAATGGAAATAAGGTGAAGAAGGTAAATGATTAATTTCCATATTATATTAAATGATGGAAAAAACACCCTGGTACTTTTCTGAAGGGAATGGGAGTCTGTCACAAGTGTGGTAAAAGGCCAACAATCTCATGATAGCATGGGAATGAAAGTAGATATCAATGTTGAATTCTAAAATTGCAGAGAAATGGAGCATTGTGAAAATTAAGTTCCTAAGCACCAAGGAAACATACCTCAGAAAAGGAAAGGGAGCAAGGCCAAGCTTATGAAAGCACTATAGCTAAGGTTGAACCCTTGAAAGAAGTGGTGGCATGTAATTTAATAGTTTCCTCAAATATATCCAATACTTTATCTTATTCTAGATCATCTCATTGTGTCATATATTTCCACTTTTCTAATAAAATTAGATATTTACCATTTGATTTAACAATGAATTTTTCAGTCAAAACACTTAACAGATGTATCATTGAAATAATGTTTTTTCAATCAGTTCCCATTATGGTATATAAACATGCTTTATCTACTGATCTCACTTTCATACCCATGATTGAATTTTTTTAATCCTATGTATGGATTGGATTTCGAACAATGATGTGAAAATTTATTGTATGAATAAGGAGGTTATAATTTTTTATGATGATAAGAAGTACCTTATCTTTAAAGAAAAAAATCACCATATGATTCTTATCTAGATTCACCCCTAGTAGCTCTACTAAATTTAATTATTGGTGAGGAAGTGAATGAAATAACCATGGGTGAAGAAAATGAATTTTCAAATAGAGGATATACCTATTGTACAAGAATATGTGGATGTGTTTCCAAAGTATTTACCTGGACATCCTACAAAATGATAAATTGAGTTTCCCATTAATTTAATTCTTGGTTCTAGGATCATATCGAAGATCCCTTATAGAATGGCCAATGTGTAATTAGTGGAACTAATGAAAAAACTAGATGAATTGAGTAATAAAGGATTTATTTTCCCTATTGTTTCTCCATGGGGAGCCCCTGTTCTTTTTTATAAGAGAATGGATGGATCTATGAGGTTTCTAATTGAATACCTGGAGATAAATGCTATAACAATAATGAGAAATTATCCCCTACCTCACATTAATGATTTATTCGATCAAAATAATGAAGATCAATATTTTTCAAAGATTTATCTTGGATCTACATATTATCAGTTGAGCATGAATATAGAAGACATTCCAATGACAACATTTCGAACTAGGTATAGGGATAATGAGTTTACAGTAATTCCTTTTGGACTAATTAATTCACCCTCTATTTTCATTGATCTAATGAATAGAGTTTTCAAGGGATATCTTGATGAATTTGTTCTGGTATTTATTGATTATATCTTGGCATACTCCCAAAGCTACAAAGATCATGAAAATCAGTTACGCATTATTCTAAAGACAAATAGAATAAATGAATTATAATGGATGTTTAGTAAGTGGGAATTATAGAATTAAGAGATTTCATTTCATGGAAATATTGTCTCTAATGAATGGATTCTTGGTTTATCCTTCCAAGACCAAGTTAATCCTAGAATGGCTATCACCAATAAGTATAACCGAGGTACATAATTTTATTGGTTTAGTGGGTCATTATCGAAACTTCGTCCAGAATTTTGCCCGATTGGCTAACCCATCAACCATGATAAAATGTAAAGGGGTTAAATTTTTTTGACAAAAGTGTGAGAAAATTGCTTTAAATAATTGAAGAAAATATAATTCAATGATCTTATATTGACTATAACATCAGGGAATCATGGGTTGGTTATTTATATTGATGCTTAAGTGAATGTTCATGGTTGTGTCCCTATGTAGAATGATAAAGTTATTTCCTATGCATCACCATAGCTAAAAATTCAGGAAGAAAACTATCCCACTCATGATCTTGAGTTAGATGTTTTAATCCTTTCTATGAAGATATGTTGAAATTATTTATATGGAAGAAAATGTGAGATTTATACTGATCACAACAGTTTGAAGTATATTTTCTTACAAAAAGAACACAACATGAAGTAAAGGTGATGGCTCGAGCTACTCAAGGATTATGATTGCAATATAAACAACCACCTCAAGAATGAAAATAAGGTGAAAGATTCTTTGAGATGAAAAGATCATGGAGTTTTGAACAAGATGCGAATTGAAAGGGATCCTATGTTCATGGATCTAGAAAAGATGGATATGGTAATACTCCTGGAAGGTGAAACATCAGTAATATTTCAAATGGTTGTCAATCTATATTTAATATAAAGGATAAAAATCTATTAGACTAATGATTTGGAGTTTTAAAATAAAATTAATGTTGTGAATGATGGAAAATTGATCAAATTCATATATGAAGATGGAATTTTGAAATATGGGAAAAGACTTTGTGTTCTTGATATAACTAATCTAAAAAGGATTTATTGGATGATGCTCATAGCTCCAATTTATCTCTACACCCTAGTAGCACTAAGATGTATAAATATTTGAAGGAACATTATGGGGGGACAACAGGATAAGATAGATTGATGATTATGTGTCAAGATGTATGGTTTGTCAATAAGTGAAGGATGGAAGACAACATCCTAGAGGAGTCATCCAACCTCTTCCTATACCTAAGTAGAAATGGGATTATTCTAAAATGGAGTTTGTCATGGGTCTACAAAATACTCCTATAAGGAATGATGAAAATTGTTTCATTGTTGATCATCTTACAAAGTTATAAAAGTTTCTTGATATAAGGGAAGATTTACCACTTGAAAGTTTAGCAAGAGTATATATTACTGATGTTGTAAGACTTCATGGTGTACACCTATCAATTTTTTCTAATTGTGATCCCCATTTTACATAGAGATTCTGGAAAATTATTCATAAATCTCTAGATACTAGACTTCGTTTAAACACTACCTACCACCCTCAAACTGATGGAAAATCAGAACAGACTATTCATACCTTATAAGACATGTTGTGACCTTGATCACCTTACTTTCATGTTATGTGGTATTAATATTTACCTCTATTAGTATTTTTCTATAACAATATCTTCCATTAAAATATTTATATGGCACCATATGAAGAATTATTTGGAAAGAGGTGTCTCACACAAACATATTGGGATGATATGGGTGAGAGAAAACTTGTAGGCCCGGAACTTGTTGAGGAATCAATGGAAAAGTTTATGAATATCTAAACCCATATCAAAGGAGATCAACGTAGGCAAAAGAGTTGTGATGGTAACCAAAGGAATGATATGTAATTTCATGTAGGAGATCATGTTTTCTTGAAGGTATCTCCATGGAAGTGTGTTATACAATTATGTATTGAGTCCTATGAACAATGGAACTTTAGAAATACTAGAACAAATTGGAGATGTAAATTACCATTTGTCAATGATTCCATGTATCACCAAAGTTAATGATGGGTTCCACGTATCACTATTGAGAAAATACATGCCTGAACCAATGCATGTACTCACCTATGAAGAAATAGAACTGGAACCCAACCTATCATATTGTGAAGATCCTATAAGAAATCTTGATACCAGATAAAAAGTGTTGATGAAGATATAAATGAATCATTTTCAGAGAAGGAATAGTAGTATGACTTCGATGAAGTCAAAGTACCTGAGCCACACACCAAATAAATCTTCCCACCATTTATTCCATCCATCATTCATCCACACCAGTTGGCCATGAAACCTCTACCCATCACATTAATGTACACATACCTTGGAGAGTCATTCTGTTTTCCCATCATCATTAACTCTGAACTATCCTATGATCAAGAGGAAAAATTGGTTGATGTCTTAAAAATAATCAATTAATAAATTTCATGTACAATGGAATACATCAAGGGGATCAATCCAATATATTGAACTCAACGAGTTTTACTAGAAGAGGATGTGAAACCATAAAGAAAACCTCAGAGGCAGCTCACGCCACCAAAGAATGAATCTGTCATGATTGAATTGCTGAAGCTCTTGGATGGTTGAATAATAATTCCTATATCAGATAGTGAATGGGGCAGTCCCCTCCATTTTTTCCTAAGAATGAAAGACTCGCACTTGAAAGGAAGGATGATAATAAACTCATTCTATCATGCATCATCAATGTATGGAGAGTTTATGTGGACAATAGATGTTTGAAATCAGAAACCAGAAAAAATAAATTTTCCATTAACTTTTATGGATCAAATTCTAGAAGGGATAGTAGGGAATTATTTATACTATATCCTGGTTGGATATTAATGATATAATAAAATTATATTTAACCACACTGAATAGCCAAAAACCACATTTTCCATCCCATTCAGTTCTTTTGAATACAAACACATGACATTTGTTATGTGCAATTCACAAGTGACATTCAAAGGATGCATGAAATGCATCCTTCATGATATGGATGAATAATTTCTAAAAATATTCATGGATGAATTATCAGTTTATTGGAGATCATTCAATGTTTGTATAAGAAATCATGAAAGGGTTCTCTAATGCTATGAGGACGAAAGCTTAGTACTAAAACTTAAAAACATTTCTCTTCATTGTGTAGGTAAGAATCATACTAGGACAAAATATTTCAAAAGAACTCATTGTGGTTGATTTGTAAAATATTAATTTTCTCAAAGATCTATATGAACCATCAATATTTAAAGTTATTAGATGTTTCATTGGGCATTCAAGATTCTACAGTAACTTCGTGAATGATTTTTCTAAAGTCGTACATCCTTTGAAACAATTGTTGTCAATAGATATTCCATTTGAATTCAATGAGAAATTCTAACAAGATATTGAAACACTAAAAAATAGTCTGATTGCATCTTCAATAATCATTACACCAAACTGGGAAAGACAGTTTGTGCTTATGTGTGATGACAACAACCTTGTCATATGAGATGTGATTAGACAACAAATTGTAAACAACTTCTTCCCAATCTCTTATGTTATAAAAACATTGAATGAATCCCCGATCAATTATAAAACTACAACTAAAGATATCCTACCGGCTGTTTATGCCTTTGAAAAGTTATGTTCATACTTGGTTCCTTCAAAAGTTAGTGTCCATACAGACCATTCCACCCTTCGATATATGATGAACATGAACAATGGAAAATTGTGATGGATAAGCTATATTTTTTTTCATGAATAAAACTCCATAATCAATTACACCAAAGAAATAGAAAATTTTTTTGTTGACAACCTCCCCTAATAACCACTTACATTCATCAAAGAAGATGATGATGCTGATGCTGATGTATATTTCTCTGATGATACATTATATAGTGTCATGACCAATCCTTACATCCCAAACATGTCCAACTATCAATTCATAATATTTCTCCATCATGAACTCTCATTTTAGAAAAAAAAACGTTTTCATCAGATTTGATGCACTACTTCTCAAAAAAACCGATGTTATTCAAATATATTGCGGATGGCCTTTTAAGACATTGCATTCTAGAAGAATAGAGATATAATGTGATCGAAATGTGACAGAAATCCCCAACTGGGGGAAATCATGGATCTAAACGCATAATGGATGAGATCTTACAATGATAATATTTTTGGTCCTCATTTCATCACGATGCTAGGGGATTATACATTCAATTTTATAATTGTTAATCTATAACAACCCGGACTTAAACATTACTAAATCATGAGAAAGAACCAGTATTCACATTGAGGATCTATTCAAGTTTAGTGTTTTATATAATTAGGCCATAACTATTACACACCAACATGATATTACAAGTAGATACTACTACTCAGTAACCATTTAAAAAAAATAAAACTCTTAAAAGGTAACATGTCTAGTTATATGTTTCAGATAATTGACTTTTCCTTGATGCCATCCTTGACCCAATTCATCTTTAAGTCCTCTGGAAAACATTTCAAAAACATGGGATGAGCCTAAATGTCTTGGTATGGGATACAAAAATAGGAACGTAACCATTATCCCCTCAATAAATACAAAACAATGAAACCATACATTTCAATCATAACATACCATATGAAATCATAAGATTTAGGAATGACACAAAGAAATAGTAAATCATAAAGGTAACATGTGGAATACAAAACATACTTACATTTTATCTATCATAGCTACATAGAGAGTTACGTTCGAATACCCGTCACAATATATTACCTAAATCACTTAGGAGAAACAATAACGTTTACCTTCATCATGTTACATAATGCATTAGAGAGCTATCTCGGGAGCACCCACCCAAGGATTATCACGTAACCACCCATATACGTAATCAATTTCCAATAACCATAACTTATTCATAAGACATTAAACTTGAATAAAGGAAAGATAAAATTTCCACGTTTCAATCACAATAATGTTGACTTGACCCATTCATTCATACCGTAGAAGACATGTTGTGACCTTGATCACTTTACTTTCATGGTATGTGGGATCATTATTTACCTCTATTATAATTTTTCTATAACAATAGCTTCCATTAAAATATTTCTATGGCACCATATAAAGCATTATATGGAAAGAGTTGTCTCACACAAACATGTTGGGATGATATGGGTGAGAGAAAACTCGTAGGCCCAGAACTTGTTGAGGAATCAATAGAAAAGTTTATGATTATCTAAACCCACATCAAAGGATCTCAACGTTAGAAAAATAGATGTGCTGATAACCAATGGAATGATTTGTAATTTCAAGTAGGAGATCATGTTTTCTTGAAAGTATCTACATGGAAGTGTGTTATACAATTAAGTATTGAGTCCCTAGAACATTGGACCTTTAGAAATACTAGAACAAATTAGAGATATAGAGTGCCATTTGTCAATGCTTCTAAGTCTCACCAATTTTAATGATGGGATCCACGTATCACTACTGAGAAAATACATGCCAGACCCAATGCATTGTACTCACCTATGAAGAAATAGAACTGGAACCCAATCTATCATATTGTTAAGATCCTATAAGGAATCTTGAAACCAGATAACAAGTGTTGAGGAAGAGATAAATGAATCATTTTAAGAGAAGGAAGAGTAGTATGACTTCGATGAAGTCATAGTTACTGAGCCACACACCAATGAAATCTTGCCACCATTTATTCCATCCATCATTCATCCACACCGGTTGGACTTGAAACCTCCACCCATCACATTAATGTATGCATACCTTGGAGAGTCATTCTATTTTCTCATCATCATTAACTCTGAACTATCCTATGATCAAGAGGAAAATTTGGCTGATGTCCTAAAAATAAGCAATTAATCAATTTCATGTACAGTGGAATTCATCAAGGGGATCAATCCTATGTAGTGAACTCAACAAGTTTTACTAGAAGAGGATGTAAAACCATAATGAAAACCTTAGAGGCAGCTCATGCCACCAATGAAAGAATTTGTCATGAAGGAATTGTTGAAGCTCTTAGATGGTTGGATAATCATTCCTATATCAGATAGTGGATGGGGAAGTCCCCTCCATTTTGTTCCTAAGAATGTAAGACTCACAGTTGAAAGGAAGGATGATAATAAACTCAATCTAACACGAATCATCACTCTATGGAGGGTTTATGTGGACTACAGATGTTTGAAATCAGCAACATGAAAAAGTAAATTTTCCATTACCTTTTATGGATCAAATTCTAGAAGTGATAGTAGGGAATTATTTATAATATATCCTGGTTGGATATTAAAGATATAATAAAATTGTATTTAACCACCCTAACTAGCTTAAAACCACATTTTTCATCCCATTCAGTTCTTTGAATACAAACACATGCCATTTGTTATGTGGAATTCACAAGTGACATTCAAAGGATGCATGGAATGCATCATTCATGATATGGATGAATAATTTCTAGAAATATTCATGGATGATTTATCAATTTATTGGAGATCATTTAATGTTTTTCTAATAAATCATTAAATGGTTCTCTAACACTATGAGGATGGAAGCTTAGTATTGAAACTTGAAAACATTTCACTTCATTTTGTAGGTAAGAATCATACTGGGAAAAAAGATATCAAAAGAACTCATTGTGGTTGATCTATAAAATATCTATTTTCTCAAAGATCTACCTGAACCATCAATCGCTAATGTTATTAGAAGTTTCGTTGGGAATTCATGATTCTACAGTCACTTCGTTAATGATTTCTCTAACGTCGTACATCCATTGAAACAATTGTTGTCAAAAGGTATTCCATTTGAATTCAATGAGAAGTTATAACAAGATTTTGAAACACTAAAAAATAGTCTGATTGCGTCTCCAATAATAATTACACCAAACTGGGAAAAACAGTTTGCGCTAATGGGTGATGAAAATAACCTTGTCATAAGAGATATTGTTGGAAAAAAATTTGTAAACATTTTCTTCCCAATATATTATGTTATAAACACATTTAATGAATGCTCGATCAATTATAAAACTACATCTAAAGATATCCTATCGGCTGTTTATGCCTTTGAAAAGTAATGTTCATACATGGTTCTTTCATAAGATAGTGTCCATACAGACCATGCCATCCTTCGATATAAGATGAACATGAACAATGGAAAATTTTGATGGATACGCTATATTTTTATTGCATGAATTAGACTCCATAATAAATTACACCAAAGGAATAGAAATTTTTTTGTAGACCACCTCTCCTGATTACCTCTTACATTCATCAAAGAAGATGATGATGTCAATGTTGAAGTAGATTTCTCTGATGAGAAATTATATATTTTCATGACCAATACTTAGTTCCCAAACATGTCCAACTATCCATTCATAATATTTCTTCATCATGAACTCTCATTTTAGATAAAATAACGTTTTCATCAGATTCCATGTACTACTTCTCCGAAAAACCTATGTTATTCAAACATATTGCGGATGGCCTTTTAAGACGTTTCATTCTTGAAGAACAAAGATATAATGTGAACGAAATGTGACAGACATCGCCAACTGGGGGAAATCATGGATCTAAATGCACAATAGATGAGATCTTACAATGATAATATTTTTGGTCCTCATTTCATCATGATGCGAGGGGATTATACCTTCAATGTTATAATTGTTAATCCATAACGACCCGACCTTAAACATTACTAAATCAAGAGAAAGAACCAGTATTCACATTGAGGATCTTTTCAGGTTTAGTGTTTTAGATAATTAGGCTATAAATATTACACACCAACATGATATTACAAGTAGATACTACTACTCAGTACCCATTTTTAAAAAAAATAAAACTCTTAAAAGGTAACATGACTAGTTATATGTTTCAGATAGCTGACTTTTCCTTGATCCCATCCTTGACCCTACTCATCTTTAAGTCCTCTGGAAAACATTTCAAAAACATGGTATGAGCATAAAATGCATTGTATGGGAGATAAAAATTAGAATGTAACCATTATCCCCTCAATAAATACAAAAAAATGAAACCATACATTTCAATCATAACATTCCTTATGAAATCATAAGATTTAGGAATGACACACAGAAATAGTAAGTCGTAAAGGTAACATGTGGAATACAAAACATACTTACATTGTATCTATCACAACTACCTCGAGAGTTCCATTGGAATACCCGTCAAAATATATTCCCTGAATCTCTTAGGTGAAATAATAACTTTTACCTTCATCATGTTACATAATGCATCAGAGGGCTATCTCGGTATCACCCGCCCAAGGTTTATCACGTAACCACCCATATATGTAATAAATTGCCAATAACCATCACTTACTCATAACACATTAAACTTGAATAATAGAAAGATAACATTTCCACATTGCAATCACAATAAGAATGAGAAATGGGTAAGAAGTGAGGGCCTTTTATAAGGGGGAGTAGGGGATGTTTATGAAATATTGAAAATATTATTTTATTATATAATGATTTTTGTTTTCTAAAGGCCGAACACTCATTTAAGTCGAATATAAGATGAATAATGTTAGAAATAAAATTATCCAATAATAATTGAATTGGTTTTGGATATTATTTTAATCATTATAATCTCATTTATTAAAATCATTCATTAATGTGGTAAATACTGCTTCATTATTGTGTCATAAATAATTTTAATTATTTGTTGTCTAAATATTATAACAAAATACCACCATTTATGAAATATTTTTATATTTCAAATTAATATTCACAGTAGATGATATGACTTATATAACCCCTTTGTAAAAATTTATTTACTAATAGATACATGTTTATGTCATTTTTGTCTTTACTTTAAATTAATTAATATAAAGTGTCATTATCAATCCCAAGTAGCTCCATGGTGTCCCAAAATCTACCCAATTATGCCCATGTCAAGAAATGTTTCAACAAATCGGATTAGTACACATTTAAGGGTAATTTAATAATATTATTATAATATTTGTTTACACTTATTTACCATATTTTCCCTTCAACCATGGTAAATAAAAATTTTAATGAAGTAAATATCTAAAATTTATAAAAAAAATTACCTATTAACACAATTTTTACCTCCTAATTCCAAATATGGAATCCATTTTTCAAATTAGAATCACATAAGTGGCATAAATTTATTTAAAATTAATTCCCACTGTCAAAACAAAAAAGCGTGTTTTTATGAAATAATGTCTATAAAATGATTGACACTTGTTTATATCCAATTTCAAAGTGAAATTACTTCTAATGACCAGCATTGGGAAAAATGGTTAAAATATAATCTAATTTTATTTTGAAACCAATTAAAAAGATTATCTAACCATAATAATAAATTATATTAAAAGGCAGTTTTGAATTAAAATACAGTATTTTTCACTATTCCTTTAAAAATGAATTTCATCAGAAAAATACCAAAAATATATCCGAAGTAAATAATGATGTCCTCATTATAAAAAATAATAGTGTTTTGAAAAATAAAACATATAAAACTAACTAAAACTAGATTTAAATAGGTTTATCCATCAAATGGTGGTAAATCGACCTTTTAATTAATATTAGAGTATTTATGATTAAAATCAGATTATTTATTATTATGAGCCTCTTAAATTTAATGGATAAATGTAAAAACATCTAAAAAATATTTAATCATAATAATGTTAGTTTTGTTCATTACTTTAAATACAACAGCTATGAATTAACTACCATTTAAAATAATAATATTATATTAATAATATTCAATATAACTCAACGTTGTGTGCAACATATGTTTTCAATGAAACCTATTGCGTATCAGGGATGTCATCGAACATAGAACCTTATTTAAGGAAAAATTTATATTTAATTCACAAATTTTAATAAATATAAAAAATATGCCTTCTTAATTTTCTTGGGATGTTACGTCCTTCCCCCTTTTAGGGAATTGCGTCCTTTCAATTTTAATATTGTGCTTGGAAACTTCAATAAAAGTTCCACATTGGAGAAATAGTCAATAAAAATATCACTTAAAAAAAGAGAAATAAATAGGTCACCTGATATATCCCATACTAGGATTCCATGTATGAAAACATGGAAATGGAAGAGAAACAAAACATAAAGGTTTGATAGAGAGTGGTAGAAAAACGATTATAAGAAAGTTAACCACAAGAAAATCACAAACTTGGGATGGGTTAAACGGTCATTGATTCTCCTATACAAAAATTTAACGGAAAATATTTTTGTCTTAAGATAATTTTCATAATGTTCCAGAATTTTTTTATGATCCTAACTAAAAACATAATGAAACATACTTACTTTTCATTTAGACCTTCATCCATTAATAAATTTCTACCACAAACTCATATTTCCTCCAAACGATTAGTATTCAAACTCATTTGGTCACATTAAAAGTGCTAGAATAAAGTTCATGATTATTAGATTATCCACAAATGATGAACTATATATTTCCCATTTCATTATACATCAACCAAAACCAAAACATTTATAACAAGACTAGATAAACCCCAGAAAATGATAATACATTATAAATAGAAATGAAACTATTAATCCTGAAAATTTGACAAAGAATCCCAAATGTTCGGTAAAGAACATTGACTAAACAAATGTCTTTAAAATTCATCAATGTATTCCAAACTATTATTGTAACCCAATACTCAGAAGGATTTAATCACATAGTCTTCCACAGTAACTCTTAAAATTTATCACCATATAAAATCCACCACTCTTAACATCTCATACTGAAGTGTAATTAACCAAATCACTTATTCTCTATGATAGGTTAATCATTTACACATATAACCAAAATCACCATATGTCCATATATTGGTCCAAAATAAAATTCCACTATTACTCATCAAAATAAAAGATAATTATTCCTTGAATAACATTTTCATATATCAGGAATTAGGGATACTCATACTATAAATAGTCTTAAAATGTAATTCCATCCTCAAAAGAGCCGTAATTCATTAATGCATTTCATCATCATAAAATCTACCATAACTCTTCAATCCCTTATATGTTGACTTCTTACTCATTCAACATTCTTCATGATCCATTAACCAATCATTACTAACTTCTTCTGAAATACTTTTTTCCTACAAACAATATCATGAATCATATCCTATGATTCAAAAATATCAAAACATATGTTTAGAAATATTCCATACCTTTCATCTGTCATTGTCAGTTTCTTTGTCCTCAAACGGAATGGAATTAGGTATTAGTAAACATATTTTTGTATGATCCTGGTGATACCATTCCCGAACTTTCTTCAAAGGGCATGTATTTGTATAATGACCACGCACACCACAATTAAATCATTCAATTGATCCCTAAAAATGATCCTTTTTTCCATTCCTAGTGTTAGATAGATGATTACTTTTTTCCATGGATGGTTCTTTATTTATGACCATCATTCCCACATATGTAGCATCATACCATCCCTTCTAATCATTTTTCTAGATGTTTCTTTCCACATCATTGACACATAGGTTTTTGAACATACTTACCTTTCTGATTATTACCTGATCATCTATAGGGATTTGTTTCTCGCATATATGATTCCATATAAAAATAACCATTTTCAAGTGGAAAATCATCACTCCAAATAGTTTTTTGAGAATGACCACAAGAGTTTTCAATGTAGATCTCATATCATTTAGTTGCTCATTTAAAAAACCATCATAGTTTTTTTCACATGTACTGTTACATTGGTTCTTTCTAGATCCAGACATCTAAAAAAGGTCAGTGTGTGTATATCAGTAATATTCACATATAATATCATATGATGAGGGTAAATACTAAGATAGACTTATTCATGTTATCTTAAACTCATTCAATTTATCTAAAATTATTATGGCTAATTATAATATGATAAACATTATGGCTATGTCACTTTTTTCATAAATAACACTATAACCTCTAAAATTATCTAAATTGATATATGATACCAACTATAAGGATTCAGCCTTAAACATTACTTAATCTAGAGTTAAATAAATAATTCACATTAAGGTTATTTTCATGTTTACAGTTTTAGAGAATTAGGCAATAAATATTACAGACCAACTTGAATATTACATGTAGAAACTACTTCTCAGTACCTATTTTTTTCATAAAATAATAACTCTTAAAAGGTAACATGGTTAGTTCCATGTTTTAGACAACATGAATTTTCTTTGATCCCATACTTTACCCTATTCATATTTATGTACAGGGAAAAACAATTCAAAAACATGGGATGATCATAAAAAGATACGTAAGGGTTATATAATAACGAATTTAAAAATTATACCATTATTAAATACAAAATAATGAACGATACTTTTCCATAATAACATACCTTATAAATTCATAAGATTTATCTATATCACACAGAAATCATAAATCATAAAGGTAAAATGTGGAATATAAAACATACATACATTGTATTTATCACAGCTACATAGGGAGTTACCTAAGAATACCCATCATAGTATATTCCCTAAATCTATTTGGAGAAACATTAATTTTTACCTCTATCACGTAACCCAATGCATTGGAGATCTATCTTGGGCTCACCCGCCCTAGCTTTATCACGGAACCTACCATATATGTAAACAACTCCCAATAACCATAACATACTAAAAACATATAAAACATACATAAAAGAAAGATAACATTTCCCCATGGCAATCACAATAAAACATTTTAAGATATTTGTGTAATCAGTGCTTTATCAAACCAATTGTAAAACCAATTAAAACACTTAATAAAGTTATTTTTGAATCAATGTGTCTCATTCAATAATAAAGCTTTTAAAGTAATTATCATTTTTAAATCATTAATATCCAGATAACAAAATATTTAATACTATTTTGAAAACATGGATATTAATGAGAATGCTTTAGAATATTAAATCTTTAAAATTATATTTTATTAAAAGAGTTCCTAACAAAATGATAGATTTTTGAAAACAGATAATTGAGGGATAAAATTTAATAAAAACATTATAATATCATGAGAATAAAGGTATTCATGATATAATATGACAAATGACATTATATAAACCATATAAATGTGAATTGGTGAATAACAACAATGAAGTCTCAATAGAATGTAAATTGAGATGAAATCCCTTATAAAGATGGTATCCTTAGATTAAGAATAAATCGAAGACCTAATTTTCTGTAAACAAAATATAGAAACAATTAATATGATTGGATATTTAGTGTAAATAAATCATATAGCATTCACACATACTTTTGAAAAACAACACCTATGACTTGGATGTTTAACTCAATTAATGGAAATTGAGTTAAAATTACTCTTATCAAGTTCATATCAAGGAATTGAGAATTTATCAATGAAGTGATTATGATTATTAAATGTATATACAAAAAATTAGTAGTGTAAATTACAATATAAATAAATAAATAGTGATTCCACACATAAATATATCATGACATAATTAGAATTAGAAGATTAACCCATGGAATGAAAATTCAGTTAAAATGTCCCCTTACTGATTTGGTAACATACGAAACATACACAACATGAATGAATAACTGTACAATGATGATGTAAATACCCATAAATTAATGTATATTATACAATGACATAAATCATGACCAATACATACACTACACAAAAATTAATAGTTGAAAATGTAGCATGAATCTTACCAGAATAAAAAGTGAGATGAAAATCTCTTACAACATTGTAATCAATTGAGTCGTATGAACAAAAGTTAATAACCAATAAATGAATAACAAAATGAAACAAATATAAAGTTATGAATGGTAATATATATCATATGGTAGTAAAAAATACACCACATGCTATAAATAATTGGTGAACAATGGAAATCTCACAGAATTAACAGTGAGATAAGAAACCCCTTACCTCATGTCCATCCTGACCTGTTCATTATTTAATCTCATGAATAATAAGATAAAATTAATTTGTACTTTCTTAATAAAAATTTTCAAGTTTATTATTCCTTTTATATCACTTATTACCATGTTATAAACATTATGCAATCATTCATGTTAATAATGGTCGTTTTGTCGATATTTATTACTTGGGTCAAAAATGAACTTCTTATAATTACAAGTTGTTCATGTTTTCAAAATTCATTTATATATAGTATAATATTAATGATTAAGATAAAATTTTTATCATATATATCTATTATATGTATGTATTCATAATATTTCATAACATTTGGAGATATAAAATGAAATGCATCGTTCATGGTGATGGTAAGTTGTACGTACATATGAACGCTACTTTCATTTCTATTTTATATTTAATGGAATTAAAACATAATGATACATAGGCCTATTATAATTTAATTATAATATAATATGATATATTTTTTACATAATTTCATTAACTCCATCCTTCATATGTTATATGCATGTCATGAACGAATCATATCACCTTGAGGGGGCGGTAGTCCGCACATCCTAAAATGAAATTATAGTATTTACACGTATTGGAAAGAAAAATGATATTTTTGTAAATAAAAATTACATAAGCATAGAGAATAAATAAAAATAATATATATCATATATAAATATAGTTCCATCATAATGGCCACCATGAGAGATGGTTGTAGATGATTGAACAATCATCTTTTCGTGAGGTAGTAGTTTGTCGTCCACAGAAGTAGTATGTTCTTTACCCATTAGATGGAGGTGTGTGTATGTGTAGTTTGAATATATATATTAAAAAAACCATTCATATTGAGGATACTAGTGTTGTTATAAAATAAATGAATAAAAAGAGTTTATAGGGCAGGATAAGTAAAATAAAACAAAATAACATAAGAGAAGACTTTAACATTAAATCAGGTATCTCCATTTGGATAGAACCAAAAGGATTACCTGAATTTCATAATGAAAAGGGGAAGGATTATTGGAGTATTATAGGGATTTGGGGATATTAATTGGGTAGAGGTCGAATGAGACAAGGGGCTTGATAAGTGTGAGGAGTGGGTAAGAAATGAGGGCATTTAATAAGGGGAGTAAGGTCTCTTTAAGAATGTTTGAAAAATATTACATTGTTATAAAAGTATTTTCAGTTTTTAAAGGTCCAAAACTCATTAAAGCCAAATATAATATGACTCCTGTTCAAAATAAAATCATCCAATAAGAATTTGGTAGATTTTAGATATTATTTTAATCTTTATAATCTTATTTATTCAAATCATTCATTAATGAGTTAAATACTGCATCATTATTGTGTCATAAATAATTTTACTTATTTAATGTCTTAAAATTATAAAAAAAGTACAACCATGTAAGAAATATTTTTAGAATTCAAATTAATATTTATAGTCTAAGATATAACTTATATAACCCCATGTAAAAATTGATTTACTAAAAGATATATGTTTATGTCATTTCTGTCTTTAATTTATATTAATTAATATAATGTGTCCTTATCAGTCCCAAGTGGCTCCATGAGGTTCCAAAATCGACCCAAGGATTCCCATGGTCAGAAATGTATCATAATATAGTATTATAACACATGTTAGGGTAATATAATAATATTATAATAATATTATTTTACACTTATTTAACAGATTTACCCTTTAACCATGATAATTTTTTTTACTGAAGCTAATATCTAAAATGTCTAAACATAAATGTTACCTATTTACATAATTTTTTCCCGCTGATTCCGAATATGGAATAAATTTTTCCATATTAAATATACAAAAATGGAAGAAATTAATTCAAAATTAATTCCCGTTGTCAAAACAAAAAATGTGTTTTTACGAAACAATAACTATCAAACAAAAGACACTTGTTTATGTCCAATTTCAATGTAAAATTACTTACAATGTCCAAAATTGGATTAAATGGAAAATATATAATCTAATTATACATTAAAACAAATAAAAAAGATAATTTATCCATATAAATAAATTAGACGAAAATGCAGTTTTGAATTAAAATACAGTATTTTTCACTATTCGTTAAAAATGAATTTTATCAAAAAATACCAAAAATATATTCAAATATAATGTTGATGTTAAAATTATAAATAATAATATTATTTTTTCAAATATAACATATAAAAGTGAACAAAACTCGATTTATAGAGGATTCTCCATCAAATAATGGCAAATCAACTTTTTAATGAATATTAGAGTATTTTGGCTTAAAAGCTTATTATTTCTTATTTTAAGCCTCTAATATTTTTTGGAAAAATGTAAAAACATTTAATAAACTTATATAAATATAATAACGGTTATTTTTGTTCATTCCTGTCAATACAATGTCTATGCATTAACTACCATTTAAAATAATAAAATTATATAAATATTTTTTAGTATAACTCAATGTTGTGTGCAATATATGTTTTCAATGAAACCAGTTGCATATCAGGTATTCCCTTGAACATAGAAAACCCATTAAGGTATAATTATTATTTTATTCACAAATTTTCATTAATATACAAAATTTATATTCTTTATTTACCTGGGATGTTACACAAACAACGGGGGGCATCTGAAGAAGTAATGTGACTCTAAAAAACCCCATTATAGAAGTTGGTGTTTTTGACATCTAGGGAATTTAAATTATGTGACAGTTCATCACATCACATGGTAAGAATTAAATTATGTTTTTAGTGGATTATGTATCCATGTGGAGTGAAGAAGAATCCATGCCTCACGACACAACAATGTTACTTATGAAAATTCATCATAAAAATGTGTTTTCACATTTTGGGTTTCGGCAGCTATTTATCAATGATCGTAGAATTCACATATCAAATCAATTGGTGCAGAAGATTCTTGATAAATATGGCATTCAAAACAAAACTATACCTTCTTATCACCCACAAACAGGTTGGCATGTCAAATTGTCAAATAGTGATGTGAAGAAAATATCATAAAAGACAATATACACAAGAATAAATGATTGGAGCTGGAATTTGGATGATTCATTATTAGAATACAAAACTATATACAAAAAAATCATAGTCACCACCCCATTTAGACTAGATTATAGAAAACAATATCATCTTATGGTGAATCTTGAACATCATTCATTATGGCTGATTAAAATGATTAATTAGGATATTGAAAAGTTTGGATAGGTACTACTATTTCAATTAACCACATTAGAATAAATAAGTAAGGATGCGTAAGAAAACATGACTATTTATAAGGGAAAAAAAATTAAAAAGTGGAATGACGAATGAATTACAAGACTTAACTTCATCCCATGGAATAATGTTTTTCTATTCAATTATTGACTAATACTATTCCCAAGAAAGCTGGATTCAAGATGGTCTGGTCCTTTTGAGGTTGTAAATGTTATTCCTTATGAGACGACTAAAATTCAGCAAGACAGAGGACCCCCATTTAAGGTGAATGATCGATGGTTGAAGATATTTCAAGAATCATTACATGGAGGAAATGTTATCAGCATCAAGTTCCACAAATCTTTGATGGGTTCACGCTACCTAAATTAAAATAAGAATTGACTGGGATGAAACCCAGTTTAGGAAGTCGTTAGATATGTTCGACTTGGATCTTGGTCAATGAGTCCAGAATTTACATGAGCAGGATGCATGGAAGGAACAAAAAAAATGGACAAAAACATCTCAATACATGTTGTGTACACTAGTTATATGACATGTAACCTTTTACATAAAAAATTCATATTATTATACTATTAACAATGTGACTCAAATGTACACATCATGTACAAGGTCATTTCTATTTTTAAAATCATATGTCAAAACCCACAAGCCACGAAACGACCTTTCTTTTTCACCAAACCCTCATCTCCCTCAACTTCCCCTATCCTGCCCGATCAGACCAGTGCACCATTACCTCATTCACACCCACAAACTCACCCTCACTATCCCTCGTCCCTTGTCACACCCCCATCCCCCTTTCCCTACCAGCACAACCACCCTCTACTCCTCACAAACACACCACACTACCCATGTACACAACCCTCCTGCATCTATGACATGCCCCAAGCGACCCCAGACTGAAAAATCTACCTCCTCTTCTGCCTCCTCATACTATGAGTGCCACTAGTATCCTATTAATAAGAAACCACACACTATGTCCAATTTTATGTGTGGAACCTCCTCCCCATCCACCGATGAGAACCACCACCAGTACCCAGCGTTCTATATCAGCAAATCGCAACATGAGGTTAACATTCTACACCTACATGACAAGCTGATGTGCACCAACAAAACATTGGACATGAACGTTATCACAAAACTAAATGATTCTAATGATGACTCAAACCTCCTTGAGACCTTACATATTTACATAATTATATATGTGAAAGGGGATACATACCTAGATTTATTTCAATAATTAATCGACACTTTCAAAATCACCATAGACTATCTGTGTTTCCAGATTGGTGGAAGACATCACCAGCTTGGTTTTTATGAATTCAGAGTTAGGATTGATATCTTTATCGAGGAGTTTATAATTGCTGATATTTATCAGACACTACACTCCTGACCAGCCCCTAAGACTGCACAGGACCTATGGCTGATCATTTCCCGTGACCCCCAGTCGCTTCACAATCCTTGAATCACAAAGTTGACCGAACTACGAGGCCCGATTTGGAGCATCATACATATATCCATGGTGCATGGATGGTTTTCATATGGATAGACACGTAGAATCATCATCCCAATTGATGTTTTCAAACTCGTAGCTGCCATGTCTGGGCCACCAATCAATATAGAAACCAAGTTTGCTTCATACCTCATGGTCCTGGCACAGAGGATGCATAGTACACTCATGGGTGGATCTTTCATCAACAACCTGGAAAAGAACCTAGGTTTTTTTGATGTATTGTAGCCCATCACCTATGTTGGACCACACAAGATTATATATCATTTTCTACTTTAAATGATTAAAATGATGGTGAAGGAGGATGATTGATATTTATGGCCACCAGGGGTACATGAGGCCACTCCTCAGGTGCATCAATAGACCCACCCCAACCTCAACATATAGCCACATCTACTCCATCCATTCCAACCACCACCTTATCTACCACCCCATAAATCATACCTCCACCAACCATTCACACCCTCACTGAGATCCCATATGATATTCAATGCATTTTGGTAAATCTACATGAAATATTGAAAAAACATAATCTCCCTTTAATTTAGTGCACTAAATTTACCCCTTTAGCCATTGTCTGACCCATCTGGCCCTACATCCTCTTCCATTTCCCCACCCCCTTATGAAAAGCCGGATCTCCTACCCACTTCGACCTACATTTCTGCCCAATAAGAGGTTCTGGAAGAGAATGTCAGGTGGGGAAAGGGAGATTCCACAGTGCCCATCCCTGAGGTACCATTCATAGATCCAACTACTAGACCCACGACTCTAGTACTGATCAGTACATCCCTACCATCCAGCCATGTCCATCTCCCTTCCTCCACTACCACACCATCCACCATAGATACCCATCTATACTCTACTACTGCTTCTATTTATGTTGATTAAGCCCACCAGTTGGTTTAAACACTCGATAGTGGGATGACGCTCAAGGATATTTTTGGCGCGGATCCCCGATCTATCATAGATTTATTTTTTGGGATATTTGGGAATTTTATATGTATATGGCGTAGTTTTTGATTAATTGTTTTGTTTCCCACTTTTTATGGACTTAATATATTTATTTACATGGGATTTCATTTTTTTTACATTCTGTTGTGTTTTTTATTTTCATTTATTTTCTTTGTATCTTTAGCATGTCATGCCCCTCAGAATCATCTACTATCCCCGATGGTCCAGTCTTCCCCCAGTGATCTCTGAACAAAGGTTACTTGTGGAAGTCATATACATTTCTAGACAGATTCACGATCTTTTACTCAACATTCACATGTAGTAGTGGAATCCATGACCAAGGATTCCATTTATTCCACACCACATCCATTCTCACACGACTACCCCTCAAGTGATTAAACCATAAAAAATACCACAAGAACATATGGAAACTTCCTCTTGCAATTGTAAGAGGTGAAGGAACAATTGATCTCGTGGACCTTTTGGAAATGATCTCATTCCACCCGTCTTGATGACGACGTTTATTTAAAACTTTATGGGAAAACCCCATAGTTCATATCCTATGTACTCGAATCATCATTGAATTGTATTTTTCATTTCGTTTATTTCATCGAGCATCATTTTAAAATTTTCACAATTTGAATAAATTTATTATCATTGTTTCCCACTTTGTGTCCTACCCTTTCGTTTTATCTTCAATTTATACATGCTAATCTCTATGGACAAATGATTGTACCTAGTAAATGAATTTTTTCTAACCACATTTCAGGTGTATTGAATTGAGTACTATGACATCTTCAAACACACCCATGTAATACCACCTTTTACCAAGTGTCGCTCAATTACATTTTTTTTCAATTCTGTCACACATTTCATTTTCATTATATTTTAAAAAAACTACGAAGCCTGTGTCACCTATATTTCATGGAAAGTGGGGAAACTATCTCATTTTAACTATGGGGAGGTTTTCTCATTGTTTCCATGGTGATACACTTGAATTTTTTATTGAACACACTTCTCTTGGACATATTTTTCAAAATAATAAGCATGCTTTAAACAAAAAAAATCATTATTCCATTGTAATTAAATATAATGTTAAGTGTAATGGTGTTAAAAACCATTTTTCACTATTGTGTAGATTTGTTTAGAAGAATTTTTTAGTTTAGAATATTAATTCAAATTCAAAATATTTCAAATTATGATTTATTGACCCACTTCTAATGATTTTTTCAATTTGTGGTTTCCAGTTTTTATTTGTTTCTCACTACATGGGAGGACTCTATGCCTTCAATATCATACTCTTATCTGAGTGTATTTCATGAGAGATACCTTGGTATGTAAACTAACTAGAACTAGCAATGTAATCTTATCGAAATGATGACTAATCAAGAATAAATTAAAAATGAGGGAGGAAAAATTTGATAACCATTTTTCTTGAGACCGACCTAACATATATCCTTTGTTTGTCCCATTATTTCCACGAATGTCATATTAGAATGAAGATATTTAAATCCTATTTCCCTTATTAATTTTCTACATCTACAATGCTCAATGTTACTTTTGAAAATGTTTGGGGGAGGCATTCAGACAGAATTGGATGCTTCTACTTTCATATATGTATGGTGCCCTCACCAGACTATGTGGTTATTATACATATACCATTTGTTTCATTTCATTCATATTATGTTCATTTGAAAAATAATGATTGAAAAGAATTAAAAATTGATAAGAGTTATGTACAATGGAGATAAAAAATCACTATTTTATTGAATGATGAATCTCTCCTAGAATCATATTTGGTTATGTGCTGGATGTGAGATATACCCTTGAATCAAATTTTGAAAAATATAAATGAAAATTAAAAATAAAGAAAAAGGAAAGGAACAAAATTTGTTCCACTTCTACAAACTTTTTATACATTTAGATCCAGCCAAGGTTGATGTAGTATTGATATGACCAGCTAGAATGAGGGACAAATTCACACATGTCCTTTCACTTTTTTCATTGCACTGCAGATTATACCCTCCGATTTTAGCCTGATTATTCACATTTTACCTACATACCCATAGTCACAGAATCATCAGAACTCGATTGATTTAACCCAAAAAAATAATCTTATAATTGTTTTACATAGCGGTGATGATAGAATGACTGAAATTCTATGGATTGGAACATGTACTCAGAGTACATGCATACATCTACTTATATTTTAACCCATAGTGATGAGAGAAAAGAATGTTGAGATAAATTAAAATTGGGCATATAACAGAAGGAATAATAAAATGGTTTTAATTAAAAGAATATTTTTTTTGATATTATAGACTATGAGGCCTGGCTAAAATTATTTGGAGGGACAATTATGGAACATGAACCTTTTTCTACATACACCTAAATTGAGTTTCTTGGACATTATGATTATTTCTTTCCTTAAAAATTACTTATAGTTTGTAAAATCCTTATTGAGATGTATTACATAATTATAAGTAATATTTAATGTGTGTATGTGGGGGGGATATGATAAAAATAATATATATATATATTTTCTATCATTTATACAATTTTTTTCTTCAAAATATTATATAATGAACGTGGTATGTGTCTAATTTAGCTAGAATAAGAGATTCATAGGAATCCAAGGAAGAAGGTGAGGAAGGTGAATAAATGAACATATACACGTTTTGATAAATCGGTTCACGTTATGTAACTTCAAATGACATCCTAAACCAAGTTGTGAATCCACGGTGTGACCATCTCGAAAATCCAGAAATAAAAATCCTCTACACATCCTGTATAGCCTGGCCACATCATGATACCAATCAAACCAGTTAGTGAGAAATATGAGAGGATTGATAGAGAAAATATTTTCAATTAAATTTACAATACATTTCATGGTTTTAAACCCACTAACATTTTACTTTAAGATAATTTTCTACTTTTTTATGATATTGGTGATAGTCTAAGATGAATAGTAAGAATGTATTATTTCGTATTTTTAACTGTTTTAAATTATTTAATTATTTTGGTCATACAAATTCTCTACACTAATCCTAGTTGAGACATTATTTATTTTTATAGAGTTTAAACACCTAGGGATTCAATTAATTATACTTTACCAAAATATAAATCGACTATCTGGAAGTTCAAAATAAGTTCACAATTTGGATCATGAAAATAGTTTACATTTCTGTCGAATTTTGGTGTGGGGCCCATAACTCGTTAATGGGGGACCCAATTACTGTGAAATTTGGTGAGTGTACGTAAAATTCATTTTGTAACTTCTTTTATGAAATCCGGGAGGCGTGAATATTCCATTTGTGCATTCATTAAATCATTCAAATCTGAATATTTGTGATTTGGAGAGTCTGACTGGACATAATAAATTTTCAAAGTAAAATGAGAATAACTCTGGGAATACATGTCCAAATATGTTGAAATTTTGAGGAGAGACGGCCATGACAATTATAAAAAAATATAAAGAAGGTTGAAATTCTTGAATATGTCATTTAATAGGGATAAAACTCATCAACATTTGAGGGATGGATACTAGCTATTGAAGGAGGGGAGATCCTCCCTCTCCAAGCATATCTCATTCCATCCCATTCCTTCAAGGACACCAACTAGATGAACTTTTCAGCATTGTTTATTTTATTTATTTTCTTTTCCATAGATTTTTAATTCCTTATACTACCCCATTCATGTCAATTTCCCTTACCATGGTGGGGTAAATATTTTGACTGATTGAGGAAGGGTTGGTTTTCTATTTTTTAATGTTTGAGTTCTTGGACATAATTGAATGAAATTTATGTCTTCTTCAATGTTGTTTTCAAGTTTTTATAGAATGTTTTATTATCATGTGCGATTTTTCTTGAATTTTAATTCCATTATTGATTTTTTCCTTGGTAAAATAATCATTTTCTCCCTCCACTGATTTCTAGTTTATATATGATGGAATAGACTAGGGATTAGTGGTGAAGTACTCGATGATCATCAGTACGTGTAAAAGAGGTAGTGAATGATCATGATAGTTAGGGATAAAAGTGCCCTGATCGGGTATTTCACAAGTCAATTGAGGATATTCAATACATCTTTTTCTCATATTGATGGAGTGTTGACCAAACATAGATCATGTTAAGGTCTTCAATCACCATAATAAGTTCACCAATGAAGTGAGAAGAATTGATTGTGGAAACTCACTTTAAACAATTCAGAAGAAGCGGATTGAATTAAATTGAACAGGGATATAATTAAAATTGGGAAACCAACCCCAACTTAATCATACATTTAATATATAATTTTTAATCCTTTGAATTTAAAATTTCTTTTCAATCATTTTCTTAATGATTTATTCTAAAAACATCCCATTTTTTCCAAAAATAAAAAGTGAAAAATGGTTTTGTGTGTTCTCCTCTTCAAGAGACATCCTAGGATTAATCGTTAGACTACAGTTAGAAAATATAAAAATTGTTTTTCCACTCCCTACGATATGTGTGCGTCAAACATTTCGATGTTGTCAGTGAGGCAATTCAACAAAAAAGATTTTCAAAATTGAATAACCCATTAATAAAAAGAACCATTAATTGAATTTGATCTAGATATTGAAAGAACATTAATACAAATATGAAAAAAATAAACCTATGAAAATTATATGAAGAAATAGATTTATCAGATTCAAGTGATACACTTAGTGTTCACTCTAAACCTAAAATCATTGCTGGAATCCCCAAAAAACTATTCGATCTATGTGAATCTCAATTTTCTTTTCAAAATAACTAACTAATTAAACCCACTGAACCAAATGATTTTGAATTACGTTCTAATATTATTCCTTGTCTTCCAATGTTTTATGTTCTTATTAGAAAAGAGAAAAATCGGCACATGCTATAATTTCGATAAGTTTGGCCATGCTTCAGGCCAAGAGGGTCACCTACAGACCAATTTCAGTTGAGGTAATTCCCCTTATCACTCGAATAAGCGGCTAAATAATGGTTGTAAAATCTATAGCCATGGGAGAACAATGACTGGGAAGACCTAAAAAATTGTTTCATGGAAAGATTCTTTCTCACATCTAGTAGCACTTCTATCAAGAAGGAGATTTACATCATATAACAATGAACTGGAGAAACCCTCTACAAGTACTGGTAGCATTTCAAGAAGATATATTACAGCTTACCACATCAATAAATAGAGGAGCACCAATTCCTTTTTTTACTTCTACCAAGGACTTCTAAAGAATGATTTAAATCATTTAGATGCATCAACTAGGGGTTCCCTGATTGTCAAGTCACCTATAGATATCAATATACTAATTTAGAATATTGCTCAAAACACACAACAATTTGGAATAAGAAGGATGGGAATAGGAAAAATCCATGAGGTGAGGAAATATGATTCAACAAAATTAATTATAAGCGAGATGGGAAAACACACTAGGTTAGTGCCATAGAAGGCTGTGAAACTTGTGAAGGAACAAGAAGAACAAAATCAGGTATGTGGTTTATGATCTTATAATTGTAATTACACTTACTAGTGTCTATAAGTGCAGGGAACATAATGTTGTGCTGATAGATATAAACAATGGAAATTTTATCTAAATCAACCACCATAGCCGCAAAACCAACCATGTTATGGATTCAAATAGTCCCCGAATAGACCTCCATTTCTATAGTAATACTAGAATCCCCCTCCATTCCAATAGTCCTATAAACAACCCTTTCAGACACCAACATTCTAAAGAAAGACATATGATAAACCATCCACTGGTTCACAACAATCATGTGAGAACTAACAACTATAGTCATGTGTTGAGGGGATTAAGGAAATTTTTAATGAATTTTCCAACTAATTAAAAATGTTTTCTAAATTTTAACCATGAATACTGGGAAGATTCCATCAAAATAGGGAAAAATCATAAAGATAATTTCATTGAAATCATAACATGAAGTGGAAAATAAATCCCACCTCCATCCAACCTTGAACCAAAATAAATACCACCTTTTCTAAGGGAGAATGTTATAGAAAATTCAGAAAATATCCTGAAAATACACAAAAAAGAAGAAAAGGAAAAGGGGGGGGGGGATAATTATAGGACACTAAATAAAATACAAAAACTATTATTGAAAAATATAAAAAGGTAGAAGAAAGTCTTACCCCCAGCATTTCCATCATGGGTGATTGAATCAAAAAAATTGCAAGAAGAAACACGTCAAAAATAAATTCTAGACGCTTCTCAGAAAGTGGAAATCAATATCCCCCTAATTGAAGTTGTCAAGAAAATTACATGGTATGAAAATTTTTTTAATGAACCTTTCACCAAAATGATAAGACATCATGGGAATTAAAGAATAAACTTGGGGAGAACTGTCTTAGCCCTTATCACACCACAGATTCCAACCAAATGTCATGATCCAAGGATGTTTTCCATTCCATACACCATTGGTACATTAAATTTATATAATGATTTGTGTGATCTTGGTTCATCAACTAAGGTATTTCCTCACTTTGTATACAATTATTTATAGAAGGAATACTTATATACCACAAGAGTGGTGGTCCATCTTGAAAACAGATCCACAGTTTTCCCAACTGAAGTTTTAGAGGGTGTCCTGGTGAAAGTCAAAGATCTATTATTCCCTATTGACTTCTATGTTCAAAATATTGAAGAAGATATGATCCAACAGAAAAACCCATCATTTTTAGGATACCATTTTTGAGTAAAAATAAAACCATCATAAGTTTCCACGAAGGTACACTCACAATGGAATTTTGAGATAGCAATGTCTACATCATCATTTTTGAATTCATGAGGCATCGATCAGATGATCACTCACTCTTTTCACTCTCCCATGATGTTAGTAATGAACCCATTGAATAATCCAGATTGTGTCATGCATTCTTAAACATAGGAGATATTTTTTCCATTAATGAACCAGTAAATTCCCATAACACTGGTGATTCAGATTTTATGTGTGAGGAAGAGGAAAAATATGATATCACTGATAATTTGTTTATTGATGTGGAATATGATATTTTGTATTATGTACAATAGGTCCACCCTTTGGATGTGGGGAATGCCAGTTTAATTTAATCTCTTGAGAATCACACTGAACATGAATTAAAACCACTAAACAATGATTTGTAATATTTCTACCTTATTAAAGGAGAGAAATGACAAGTGATAATTGAAAATAATCAATCTAAACCCCACGAAAAATCATTGATTGTGTTTTGGAGAGTGAATTTCCAGACAATAGTGTGGAGCTTAGGTGATATCAATGGAATACACCAAAAAATATGCTCACAAAGAATTTTTGTTGAGGGAGATTCTAAACCGAGTAGACAGCCCCAAAGAGGATAAACCAAACCTTTATAGAGGTTATGAAGAAGGAGACCAAGAAGATCTTGGATGCTAGGATCATAAATCCCATTTCAGATTCATAGTGGGTTATCCCTATTCATGTCACTCTTAAAATAACTAGCCTAACAATGGTGAGTAATAAAAAGAATGAGTTAATCCCTTGGAGAATTTAAAATAACGGGAGAGTTTGCATTGATTTCATGAATTTTGAACCAGTTCACTCAGAAAGATCATTTCCCCATCCCCTTTACTGACTAGATGTTAGTGTGATTGTTAGGGAGAACCCATTATTTCTTTTTGGATGGATTTCCAGGTTAGTTCCAGGTACCCACTGTTCCCGAGGATCAAGAAAAGAAGACATTTACACGTCCCTTTGGAAATTGTTCATATAAAATAATTTCATTCGGATTATTTAATTCTCCAGGTACATTTTAGAGTTGTGTGGTATGTATATTTCAATATCATGTGGAAAAATTCATGGATGTTTTCTTTTATGATTTCCTAGTTTTTGGATATTCTTTTGATCAGTGTTTGAAAAATACGGTTTTTTTTTGTGAAAACATGCATTGAAAAAAATAATGTTTTAAATTTTGAAATGTGTCATTTCATGTTTAAAAGAGTAATTGTTCTTGGTCATGTTATTTTGAAAAATGTAATAGAAGTGGGTAAATCAAAAAGTGAAGAGATAAATTCATTTCCTAACCCTACTTGTGTGAAATGTGTTAGATCATTTTTTTGGAAATGAAGGATTCTACATGAGGTTTATCAAAGATTTCAATAATATTTCTATCCCTCTCTAGATTAATTTTTAAAGATTATGATTTCAATTTCAATGGTGCATGTAGTGAATCATTTGATGAGTTGGATAAGAGATTGACTTCACCACCCGTGATACGGCATACAAATTGGGAAGAACCATTTGAGATACTTTGTGACGCCTCCAACCAAGAAGTTCAAACAATCATTTCTATGAAAATTGAGGGTAGATCAGAAGTCATTTTATATATCTTGAGAACCTAATATTTGGTATAATTCAATTTAAAAATTATAGAAAAAGTGTATTTAGTAGTTGTTTTTTCTTTAGAATTATTTAGATCATATCTTCTGGGAACTAAATTTACCGTGTTTTCTGATCATGATGTTTAGAGGTACATAATGAAAGAAGATGATTATAAGAAGTGGTTTGTGATATGGATGATACTTCTAAAAGAGTTAAATACAGAAATAAAGGATAAGAATAGATCTGAGAACCTTTTGGCTGGTCACTTAATTAGACTGAAAATAACTTTTGAAATTAAAATTCTTGAAAGAGACCCACTAAATGATCAAATTCCACGAAAGTAGTTGTACATTACTAAAGGAGAAGTGACTTAGTATGCTGACATGGTCAATTATCTAGTAACATCTCAGGCCCCATCTCATTTCAATTCTCACAAAATTTAAAAACTAAAAACTGAATCTAGCTATTACATTTGGGACGATTCATTCCATTGGAAAATTTGCAATGATCATGTGATAAGATTATTTTTACATGAAAGTGAAGTTAAATCTGTATTTTAATTTTTTTACACTATATCTAGTGGAGAAAACTTTTGACCTCAAAGGATAGAAAATAATGTTTTAGAATCTGGAATTTATAGTCCCACCATTTTTAATGATGCTCATGAAATTTGCAAAAAATATGAAAAATGTATGTTTTCAGGAACTAATTCAAAGAGACAAGAAAAGCCTCTAAATCCACTAATTTTTTTTGTGAAATTTTTGTTGTTTGGGGGAAAGATTTTGTGGGACCTTTCCCAATGTCATTTGGTAATTATTATATCTGGCATGTAGTTGATTGTGTTTCTCAATTGTGTGGAAGAAAAATCCATGAGGGATGATGATGAAAAATTTGTTTCTGAATTTCTTGAGGCTAACATATTTTGTAGGTTTGGAGTGCCCATTGAAATCAAAAGTGATTCGGGGACTCACTTTTTCAATGGGAGAATAGAGACTTTGCGGATGAAGTATGGGGTGCACCACAAAACAACAACTCTCGACCATCCATATACTAAAGGGAAAGATGATGTTTCCATCATGGAAAGAAATAGAATATTGGAAATGACATTTAATCCAAATAGAAAGGATTGGAGCCAAAGGATGGAAGATACCTTATGGGAATACATGATGGCCTATAATACCCCAACTGGAATGAGTCCATATATGATGATTGATGGGTAAATTCTCCACATACCTATGGAATTGGAGCATAAGGCATACTGGGCAGTGAGGAAAATGAATTTGGACGTTGAATGTGCTCGGAAGGAATGAATTTTGAAGTTACAAGAAGTAGAGGAAATTAGAAGGGAATCATTTTAAAATTCTTGGATTTACAAAGAATGAATAAGAGTGGCCCATGACATGCTGATCTGACTGAAAGACTTCTATCCCTGAGACAATGTGTTGTTATTTAGCTCAAGACTCAAGATAAGGATAGGTAAACATAATTCCAAATAGGAAGGTTCATATATGGTTACTCATGTATGTAGTTTTAGTGTTTTTCATATTATGAATGAGGGAGAAAATGATACATTCACTGTTAATGGGAATAGGTTACTGAAATTCACTAGGACCCTACTATGAGAGCCAGTGGAGGAGATCACACTCCTCTGACCTATTTATCAGTTAAATCCATGATGTCATAACTCTCCATTACATTTTCATTCTTGCTATGATTCATTTTAAAATATTACAACATCTTTAAATGAATTTTAATTCACAGGGGAAACTCAATCATTTAAGTGTGGGGGAGGAAATTTTTTTTGTTTAGGATTTTAATTTTATATTTGGTTTAATTTTTTTAAAAACCTAGTATTTTGTTTGTTTTTCATATTTTTCTGTGAATTTTTTTATTTATTCTATGATTTTGATGATTTTGAATAGAAATTATTATCATTTCAATTTTTAAAACCCTTTTCTATGAGTGAACCAATCTATTCCATTAAACTGATCTTAAATGAATGCTGAAATGACTTTTTTTCAAGGTCAATTTTTTTTGGAATTTCATAAAAAGTACTCTGATTTATAAATTTCATGCCACATATCATTTTCAACATTTCCGAAATCACATTATTATTACGCTTTGATTCCATTGTTTTCATATTCTTTACATTCACCTCATTTCTTGAGAGAACCAAACCATTCATTCTTCAACTAGAATTTTATTTCTTTCTGTCAAAACATGAGGGTTTGAGTTACTTGTGTTTTGAACGATTAAGGAATTTATTTGGTTTTAATCCCCCTTTCCAATATAATCCTTTTTATTATAGACTACCTTATACATTAATCCATGGAACCCTTATAATCCATTAACATCCTGTTAGGTTAGCCACATTATAAGGCAATTTTCTATATTATACCTTCCTTTGATGTGGAATTGAATGATTAGTTGAACATAAGTGTGTGGGAAGATGTCTTGTGATGTACTTCATCATTTGGTGATAAATTAGGTGGAAAATAAAATAATGAAGATCTTATGTTTCTAGTAAATATTTTTTAAAACTTTTTCATTTCATAGAGATTTCATGATAAATGATATTGTGCCTTTCTGGAGCTTCCAATGTAAAATAATTTTGTGCCTATCTAGATAATTCATGAAAAATGGATTTTCAGAAAAAAAATGGCTGAAAATTGTAAAATTTCATGAACATTACTTGAGTTATTATGATGATTGAGCTGATTTTCTACAAAGTGGAAGATAAGGAGAACATGCATGAGTGAAAATTATATTCTTGCAATATTGCTTCAAAAAGAGTCGAGCCCTCTTTTTTTGAACTCAGAATTATTAACATCTAAATCCAACCAACCTAAATCCTCGAAATAACCCATAAAAGTCCTCATGGGGAACACATGTATTTGAATCACATCGAGTGTATAAGTAGTAATTTATCAAGCCTATGGTGACTCTTGTGTGAGTTTGGACGAGAAAACCTTGGTTTAACATTTACATTTGTGAGATAAGGGAAAATTCATGTGAGGTAGGTGTTTTGAGTGAATGGGATAATAAATGAAGTGGAAATATATTAAATAATCTAAAATATAGATATTTAAATAATTGTTTTTAATGAGGCATGATATCATTTTTTTTTGTTAGTGTGGATTTGTTATATCTCACTAGTATGTGTTTCAGATTTGATTTGATTTGATTTTGATGTTTACTTGTCCAGGAGTCGAAGTGCTCAGTGTGGGGGAACCGATAGAGAAAATAATTTAATTTAAATTTATATAAAATTTCATTTTTCTAAACCCACCATTCTGTAACATTAATATAAATTTCTTAATTTTTTTGATATTGGTAATATTTTATGCTGAATAATAAAAATGGGCCATTTCGGATTTTTAACTATTTTAAATTATTTCTGTATTTTTGTGATAACATTTTCTACACTATTCCAAATTGAAGCACTTTTTATTTTATATATTTTAAAAATCCTTGGATTCATTTCATCCTTCCTTACCAAAATCAGAATCGACTGTATGGAAGTTCAAAAGAAGCAGTCAATTTGGACATTGAAAATGGTTTACAGTTCTGTCGAATTTTGGTGTGGGGCCCCTAACATGTTCATGTTGGGAGAAATTGTTCTGACATACGGTGGGTGAACGCAAATGATGTTTTGGAAAATCATTCATGAAGGCAGGGATGTGTGAATTGGACGTTTATATGGTCATTAAAGCATTCTAATTCCGGGGTTTCTGATTCAAAGAGTCTGACTAGATAGAATAAATTGTCAGATTAAAACAGCCATGACTCTTAGAATACATGTACAAATAAGATGGGATTTTGAGGAGATACGAACAAGATAATTATGAAAATCATTCAAGAAAGGTGAAGCACATGATGATGTGATTTAATGTTGCTAAAACACATCAAATTTCTTGTGGTATATTCTAACTATAAAAGGTGGGGATCTCCTAATTCTTAATGCATATCTAATTCCATCCCATTCCTTCTAGGACACCAAGGAGGGGAACTTTTTGGATTTATTTCTATTATTTATTTTATTTTAATAAGATTTTTAATGTCGTCTTCTTCCCAATTCATCTATATTACATTTTCCCAGGTGGCTTAAACATTTTGTGTGATTGGGGAAGGGTTGGATTTCTATTTTTTAATGCATGAGTTCCTAGAGATAATTGAATGGAATTTCATTCTTCTTAATTTTTTTTTTCTATTTCATAGTTTAGATTTTATTATCAAGTGGGATCATTCAAGAATTTTAATTCTGTTAATGATTTTTACCATGGTAAAATAATCATTATCCCCCTCCACTGATTTCCGGTCTATATACGATGGAATATACCAGGGATTAATTGTGAAGTACTCGACGATCGTCAGTACATGGAAAATGGGTAGTGAATGTTTATTATTGGTTTTGATAAACAAGACCCAATACGGCATTTACCAAGTCAATTGGGGATATTCAATTCAACTCTTTGGCATATGGTTGGAGAGTTTACCGAACTGAGATATTGGTAAGGTTTTATCTCACCATCACAACTTCACCAAAGATTTAAGATGAAAAGATTTTGGAAACTATCTTTAATCAAATATGAAAAGGATGTATGAATTAAATTGAATAAGTATAGCATTACAATTGGGAAATTGGCCCCAACCTAATCACCATTTTGATATCATAGTTTTTAATCCATTGAATTTTAAATTTCCTTTTAATCATTTTATGATCAATTCATTCTAAAATTACCCCATATTAACCATAATTTAAAAGTGACAAACTGTTTTGTGTTCACTCCACTCGAGGGAGATCCCTGGGTTAATAACTAGACTATAGTGAGGAAATATAAAGTTGTTCCTCCATTCTATCCGACAGGCATGCGTTAAGGATCCGACACAAAATCCTTCTTGATGTAGAATAATCATGGTGAACAACTCGTACATGTTGTGTACCTGGTCAAACCACTTAAATTAGTGAGATACACAGTTTACCTTCTAGATATCCAAAATCAATATTGAATGATGCAGATCAAGGCTACACACATGTACCTGTGATACTCTTCGTGACGACTAATTACAATATTAGTAGTAGAGTGGCATAGCATTTGACACACTTTAGAATGACATCTTCCTTCCCCACTCAATTCTTTATGAATTATTTCATCATATCCCTTTCCAAACTCTAAATTTCATCATTATTCACATTTTTATTAATTCATGAGTCGTTGAATTTCCATTCATAAATGCATTCCAATTACATTTCTCATTCCGATCTAATTTCTCTTATCCTCTTTCAAGTAATTATATTGTTTTTAATTACATTATACATTATTCATTTTTCATTCCATTTTTCATCCCCAAACACTTGCATGATTTCACATCATGTAATTAGAATGTCAAGAATATTCTTTTTTTATATTTTAATCCTTCCTTAATGAGTAGATAAATTTCGTATGGGTATGGATCAAACAAGATGTAACTACATATTTAAATAATCTTTTAATCCTATACATAGAAATTATATTTGAATTTGTAATTATGATATTAACCAATGGTCCACCCCATTTGTGTGAATGTTCCTGAACACATTACATTCAATCAAATGGAAGTATACTAATTGGAGTATATTATGCTATGACCACTAGATTATGAATCTTCTTACCCTAAATAACTCAAACCTAATGCACATATACTATAACTATCTCCACACCCTGGAATAGTCTCTTCATAGGATGAACTAGGTGACTAAGACCAAAGTAAACTAGTGACCCCAATTATCTTTGTTGACTATGAAATAACACCTTTCCAAGGATATAATTGAATTTCATCGTTCACATATATACTCGACAAGATCTTGACCCTTCCTTTATCATTTAATTTCACCCTAGCAATACCAAATAGATCAAAAATCCCAAAAAATACCAATCGAAAGGACTACTATATTGGATTTGAAACTAGAATTCCCCAAATCAAATGGTAGTCTCACTGTGGATTCAACCCCACGCTCCAACTATTCTACACCTATGTAGATAGCAATTGTTTGGGTCAAATTATAAATTCTAAATTTGACCTGACACCTAGAGGGAAGTAAATATTACCTTTTAGGGGGTCTGTTAATAATAAATGAAGAAATAATATTCATATATCTTGTTAATGTTAAGAGAATAACTGATTCAACAAAAAAAGAAGTGTGAAAATTGATTTATTTATGTTTGAAGATATATTTAGTATTTATAGAATACATTAAACATTATTGATGGAAGAAGAAAAAGATCATGATCTATTGATTTTGAATATTGTCATTACTTTTATTGCTGATCTATGTTAAATTATTTTCTATAATTTATTCATAATAAGAAAGAATATATATGTCTATTGGGTTATAGTAACATGTAACAGGTTCAATTTCAAACTTTTTTGAAGCGATAACATAGTTATATATGAATAATTGTGTGTGAGTGGGATAAGAACTGCCATGAACCAAAGATGTAGTCATCCTTAAGAAATTAAGACCATGTTAAAAAACATGTTGTGTTCAAAATTTCAATTAAATATTAATTTGGTTGATGATATAAGAGCTGAATAAGAATAAGGGAACACATGTTACGAATAATTATGAAATCAATAATTCACCCTCACACCATCTATGTATTTACCATAACAAGTTTTACCAAACTGAGAAAATACTTTATGTTATGACAGTAGGATTTCCCACTAACATGTGGAAAGGTGATACATGGTTACCAAATTAATGGTAATGATAGAAATTCACCTAATTAAATCCACTCTATAATTAAATAGAACCAATATATTTTCTTACCTGAGTCATCCTCTCAGTTAGTTCCATTGACAAAGTCCCAAACCTATTCACTATTACCTACACAATAAATTAGAACTCAAATGTAAACATCATATTTAACAATTATAGAACATTCATCACATAATAATGAGAGTATAACCATTACAAAAATATCAAAATAAATAATAAAAATTGTAATTATAATAATATAAAATATAGAAATTGTCACCACCAAAACCCAAATAACATGAAGGATCAAATTAACATTAATCGTTGTGTCAAATCCAAGACATGTTCAATGAATACCTCAAAAAATTTAAAATACTTTAGATTCCATGGAATAATTAATCCCTATATATGATCCCAAATTTCTACCAAAAAAACTACTTGCACATATTCAAATAAATGAGTTCCCAAACACACATTTAATAAAAATATATTAATGAATAATGTATTTCTTGATAATGAACATTTATAAACTATAGTAGTTGTCCATTTTTTTGTTTGGTTATTTAATTTCTCCATTTCACTAGAGCATTGAAAATAATTACCAATTAAATATTTACAATGATATATATAGAAGCATTGTGGTTGTGTATTTTCATTTATTGTCAGAATTCTATCCAGAATGCTATCAAATTCAAGAAAACTCAAACAAGGGAATTAGATTTTGAACATTCAATAAATATTACAAGAATATGGAAATGTAGATATCCATGCATTAAAGACATGAATCACTCAAATAACATGGATCTAATATTCTCACAAAATGGGAAAAGGAGTAGGAAGAAGTTGTAGATAGTCTTGCGATGACCATACTATTTTATCAATGATTTCATGATTTCTTGAACTCATGGTGATTTTTTTATTTTTAAAAAATACTTTACTGTAGTTAAGCATGAAATTAAAATAAATTTTCTTCTATTTAGAAACTAAATATGATGATATGAACCTTTACATTGTGATACTTCCACAATGATGGATCCCCATTCAATTAGAATATGAGGTATGAGATAATGACTATGAAATCACATTCCCTTCCAAAATGACTCAAAATAAATTTAGAGTTAAACATAATCAATTTTTACATGGAAATTTAAATATTAAAAACTTCATTGTTCGGTGGAATATTTGTAAATGAGGATTCAAAGAAGTTGAACTTTATTTTGAATGGGATCCATGCCTTTGAATCCCTAATTGAACGGGGAAAACATAATCGTGATTAAATAGTCGAAATGTATCATGGAAGATAGGGTTTCTTCATCTGAGATGTATCAGAGGATGAGGATCATGGGAAGGTGGAGAGTTTTCATTGGATATTTTTCGATAAAACCGTGTGGAGGAAGGTTTGTAATCATGATAGATGTGAGGTGGTATGGCTACATCGGAGGAGGAGGATCATCGTGAGAATATAGTTGGAATTGATGCACTATACATGAGAATATGTGGTGGGTTTTTCAACCTTGAGGTTATATGAGATTTCTCAATTTGGAGGGATAGGTTGTGGATGGATTTTTAGGTATGGATAGGTGTTCACATGGTTTAAAATAAATGGTGGTAGTAGATAAAATATTTGAATGGTTTTAATAAAACATGGAATTTTTTTTAGAAATAGGGAACATTTCATATAGTGAAACCGTAAAACAATAAATACCCAACCTACCTTCTATATATATATAAACGTTATTTTGCGAATAAATTTTTCAGGTTATGGACATTGTGGAAACCAAAAGGTGTTACCCGAAGAAGAGATAACATTATACATTGAGTGTTTTTATTTTATTTCTTCCTCCACCACCAACATTTATTATTAGACCATGATGATAAAATATCCTATGTAAAATAAATAAATAAAGATATTTGTATGTTAAATTTATGACCCCAAAAAACACATAAAATTATATCACTGTTTCCTACAATCATTAATCATTTTTATGATGTACTCTCGTCTCATGAAATGATGTTATATGGTTTTTGATTACCAGCTCCAATGGATGGGTATGATGATTGATATAATGTTTATATAGGATCTTTAAAAAAAATTTATACCTCTTGTGTAATTATATCATATATAACATTTTTAATTTAAATTTTTTATGGGATTAAATAATGTCACTCATGTATATGACGGACAACCACCACGTGAAGCAATGTAATTAATTTATCATTAAAGGTGTTACATGGAAGGTAATAATGGTAAATATAATGAATATATGAGATATTAATGTTATAATTTTTATATTAATTACATATTAATCATTATATATATATTTTATAATTTTATAATTTATATTTTATATCACTAGAAAAAATGTTAATGTCTTTTGTGGTCGTGTGGACTATCGCTTCCTCGAACCGATATGACTAATTTATTCATCGCCAAATCAAAATAATTTTACATATAAGTAAATATATTTAAATAATATGGTATTTATGATATTATTATCACTATTTAAATATATATGTATCTTAGATTCTATCCATAATGGTCATATATAAATGAATACATTACTCATGCCTACGTTTGACCTACCATCTCCATGATCGTAACATTCTTCATTTATCAAAACAAACATTCATTATTTTTTTAAATTATAATTTATATATTAATTGTAATGTAGTAAAAATTTTATCTATTATTTTTATATGTTATATGGAATTATTTTGAGGGCACGAATTGAGATGATGTTCGATTCAGAGCCCCAGTGTGCCCGAAATGATCGATTGAAGAATGGTGAACTTATAATAGTGTGCCATAGAGGGGTTCCTAAAAATGTGAAATATATTCCAAAATGGTACCTGAATCAGAAATATAAGGGCACTGTTGGGATCATAGAAAAGATTTTACACTATAATGGGCCTAACACCGATCAGTGTGGGTTGGTCTTGAATGTTTGGTTTTGGAAGTATCAGTAATAAAATATTTTATTAATATATTTTATTTTGATGCAACAGCATATTTTATTTTATTTGAACTTTTTAAGAATCCAGGTTTATCACCAAAACTTTATAATTACTCTATGATATGGAAAGGAAACCCTTTCGATAAAAGATGATGACAGTTCATGGGGATCATAGATCTTTTCCCTAGTGGAGTTGGAGTATATCGTTGACTATGGAAACACAATAATTCCCCTTCTATGATCAGTCAAAACTTGAGTTAGGGAATTTTTTTAAATTCAATTCATTCCCCAATGTTTATTTCCAATGATGAACTTGAATAAATAGATGACCATTTTGATTCATGGTTCCAGCATATTTTATGATTTAGTATTTTATTTGGGTGCTAATTATTGGGGGTGATTTTTGTTATAGATTTGAATTTTTTCCTCTTAGTTATTCATTATAACATGAACAGTTCAAGGCCTACATGAACAGGGACATGATCTGTTCCTTGGGTGTTCTTGTGCATTTATCCCTCTCCCCCAATTTTTCTTATGATCATCATTCATTACAAGATATGAAGAGAGGATCATTTCTCAAATGATTCACGGTGAAATGATATGAGATCATTGATATAATGTAGATATGGCCTACTGGAGGCACAAAGAGTATAATGATAGATATATCAAGGCTATTCAGTAGATAGATCCATGTGAGTGATTTTGCATCAGGATAAATCAAGATGTTGATCTAAGACCAGTGCGATGGATAAAGAGACTAGAGGATCACATACGAGGGTCCATTTTAAAAAATGAAGCACCATAGAATGATCAGTGACCCGGTAGGGACAATAGTCCATGAAGAAGGTGGACAGGGTGGTCCGACCATGTTGAATGCGGTGGAGCGACATTGGATAGGGGAGAACACACTTAGGCTAACCCGCATGTGCCACAGCTGGATGGCCCACATGCCAGCTGACCAGACAAGCGTGCTAGGCTGCTCCCATAGCCCAAAGGGCCCTGAGATAGTAAGACTAGTGGGGAGAGCCTAGTGGACCAGGCGGGTTTGAACTAGATATGAACGTGCTAGTCAGATCGGACTCAAACCGAACTCAGGTCAAACCTTTTACCAAAACCTATCATAAAATCCAACCTATGTTTCTGTTTGATGATCTATTTGAAGCATTTACACAAATGATATGAAACGGTACATTTTAGATACTCTGATTGAGTTTTTTTTGTAGAAATTATAATATGAAATTTTTTCCTTGAGTAGTGAGTTTTCTCAAAATGATTGTGCTACAAGAAGAATCCTATGACTGGTTGTGACTTTGAGACTACATGTCTAAGTGGGACTCAGTGCCCCTTTGGGGATGACTATCTCATTAGGGCTGACTATCTCATTGGGAGTGATTGTATCAATGGGACTATATGTCCCACCGATACTACATGTCTTATTGATACTCGGTGTTTTGTGGAGTACATTAGATTATCATGTTTTTCATAATATTGACATATACCTATGTGAGATGACTATGTATATTATCAGTGGTATACTTCATGTATATTATAGGGTCATTATTCGAGTATTTAATAGTGGTATAATTCAAGTATTTCATAGTGTAATTCATTGTGTGTTTATATTTTATATACTTTCTGTAGTTCAGAGTGGCATTCATTTATGGTTTCAAGGTGTCAAAATTAGTATTATTTTACCCACCCCTGCACGAGCTTTTTCCCCACGTGTCATGTCTTCTGTAGAGGATCGATGATTTTACAGACTCCTAGGTGGAACAAGACCGGGTTATTCTTGGAAAGACTAGATATTTGCGGTGTTCTCTTTTGGATTTAGACAAATGTCATATACCAAACAATAGGTAGGTTTTTCTACGAATGATTTTCAGGAAAATGTGCATTCACATTCCAGAGAACTTTTTGGGTGGGAATATATTTTGGCCCTGTTTACCATCCAATTATCTACTATCATAATATTTTGTTGGTATCATAGTGGTATGAATTCTTGTTCCCTTAGTGTTTTATATTTCATCATTTTGGGCTTTGAGATGTTTTTCTGTACATGTACTTTGAAAAATGCCTCCCAATTTTGGGATATTCCTACTCAGTGCTAGTATCCTTCCCCTAGCATATTGGAGGTAGTCTTGGGGGTAGTCATGGAATGTTTCCTTATTGGAAGAGTTGGGACATAGTGGTATCTAAGGTTGTCAGTTCAACATATATTACAAAGAGTCTGTAAGATTGGTTTTTAGAAACAATGTTAATTGTTTCAAGTTCATCGTTCAACCCAGGGAAACTAGTTTTGGTGTGATGAATGATATATCAATAAGCCATTACTCTGAATTATGCTATTAAACATAGTACATGAAATAGTATTAGAAGGGATTTTTTACATATATCATATAGGTTTTGGATGTGTTATCATGTCCTTCTTGAGTCAACTCACCTTGTATATTCTATTTACCATGTGTAATATTTTTCTATTTTAGTATTGCTTCATGTAAATAGACAACCATGATTATTTTTCATGATCATTAGAATGATCCTCCTAGAGATGAGCCATCAGTATAGGGGCATGTACCATAGATAGAACCTCTAGGAGGTTTACCAAAGACACCACCGCCTGTCAAGCAGAAATAACTACCATCACTACCATTTGAGGATGCATGTAGGTTGAGTGCATTACATGAGTACCAGATGTAGCGACCTCCTAGGTTATAGGTGAGACAGACCCCCTGGTAGCTATGGTTTGGCTAGAATCCATTAGACAAGTCTTCCTCCTTGTGAGGATGCATTCCGACAAGATAGTAGTCCTAGCCGCGAGTCCTCTTCAAGGTTCATCGGGGAGATGGTGGAGCTTAGTGACCTAGACAAATGATGATATGAATCTTGCATAGGTGTACTTCTAGAATCTCCTTAGAGGGGAGTCCTTTCAAGATATGTTACACTCAAAGCATATACATGACCTTTTGCATCTGAAGTAGGGATGTCAGATAGTGGTAGAGTACTCATTGAGATTTACTAATCATAATCGCTACACTATGTATATGGTACAAAAATAATTTATCATGGATCAGTCCATCAAATAGGAATTATTCTAGGTTTTTATGGAATACATGATATACCTTATCATTCCAATATATTTTGGGGTGCTGGAGCGATCAATTCTAAGGAATAGCTTTCAAGTGGAACAGACAACGGTAGTGGGAGATACCACTAGGCACTAGGTGGCTGATTATTCGACAATAAGTAGCCGACAGAAGTCACAGGTAACCATGTTGGATAAAAACATCAGTGGCTGACCCCAGGGCATAGGATTAGTAGTGCAGAGATCCCATGGTAAATTGAGTCTACTAAAGTACCATATATTCTATTTTTGTGGAAATTTAATACATATAGAGTGAGATTTCAAGACCCGTGATTAGGCATATCAAGTGATAGTTTAGGGGAAATTGAGAAATATGAAGATTCAAGAGCAGGGTGGTCTATTGGGTGGATGATGATGTAGATAATCATTAATGGCAGTACGATTTGGGAGGAGTTTTGAGGTATTACCACCACTAAACCAAGGTGGTCCATGATCGGGAATAGGTAGGTAGTGGATAGGGATGATGAATACTTCATAAAATGTATGATTATAACTTTGAGGATCCATGGATGATTTTTGGAATGATCTATGTCTTTTCTACTTTAGGTGATATTTCGATAGACAAAGGCTCGTGACATTATTTTCATTCTATATCCCTTGTTTGAGACTCAGAGATTCCATTTGAATTGTTGACTCAACCCTTACATTTATAGACTCTTATGGGAGGGGGTTCGATGATAAAATAATTGTGCTGATAGTATGAACTTACTCTTGTAGGTGAGGTTTTTAGTTGTGAAATCTTGGTTTTGGCATCAAGGAATTACAATTTCATTATCGTTATGGAATAGTTGTTCATATTCCATGCTGATATTGGCTTTATTAGACACATTGTGTTTTTTTTCTACAGTGATGGGACCAGGTATTCATTTGTGTTGGAAAAGGAAAATCATGTAGCATTGTATGGAATCACACATAGGAGTGTGTATTCAATCACACTACTATTTTCTATCCTTAACCTCAATAGAGTGGAAGAGATGAGTCCTCTCTTTCCTAAAGTGGTGTAGTACAAGGATATGTTTTTTGAGTATTTTCCAAGATTAACTCCTTATAAAGAGGTATAAATATTCGTTGATATATTACTTGGGATAGCCGAATTATCTACACAAGAATATCGGTTTTCTCATGCAGAGATTCATGAGCAGAGGGTGCCGTTGGAGGACTTGCAATGGATGGGCTTCATGGGACCATGTTTTTAACTATGGGTAACCATAGTTTTCATTCCAAGAAGGAAGAAATAAGCATGAAGTTATGTGTAGACATTAAGAACTTGAACTAGATGACCTTGAAGGAAACGTACCACTATAACGGATCAATGACATCTACGAAAAGATAAAAGGGTTGTTATGGTTCTTGAATATAGACCACCGATCTGACTATGACCAGCTTAGAGTATGGGATGAGTATATACTGAAGACATATTTTCAGTGTCAGTTAAACCTATATGAGTGCATGGTGATACCATTTGTCATGAAAAACACCCCAACAGTGTTCATGGGACACATGAATTAGATCTTCAATCCTTACATAAACTGGTCTATGATGGTCTTCATTGGTGACTTCTTATTTTACTCGACATATAAGGAGGTACACATGATACACATAAGGATGGTACTGGACTCATACAAGGAGAACCAAATTTTTGGGAATATCTCTAAGTGTTAGTAATGGATATGAGAGGTTTATTTTATAGGACACATTCTTTATAGGCTGGAGTTGTGGTGGATAAATTGAAGACTGAGGTGGTGCATTTTCGAGATACTCCTAAGAGTGTTACTGAGGTGAGGATTTTACATTGTTTGGATGGATTCTATCGTAGGTTTGTATACAAAATTTATAAATTTGTAACACCATTGTATGCATTGAGATGAATGGGGAAGCCTTTCATGTGAACAGATAAGTCCCATGAGTGTTTTTTAGTAGTTAAGGTATGGTTTGAAGATCATTCCTAGCTTGATATTCCAAGATGAGGGAATCAAGTACATATTATTACGTGATGCATCAGGAATCAAGATTGGTTTTGTCTTGATATAGGGGAAAGAAATGATTTCCTAAGGTTCACAATAGCTAAGAACACACTAAAAAAACTATGAAACCCCTGATCTGTAGTTATCAGAAGTAGTATTCTCATTTAATATATGGAGACACTACCTGATGGTTGAACAGTTTATCATCTACATTGACCAGAAGAGTCCCAAGTATATCTTCTCTCAAGAGGATCTAAACATGAGCCTATAGTGATGGATAAAGTTATCTCTAGAACTGTGACTTGGATATTTTCTATAATCGTAGGAAGGGGGACATGGTGAAAGATACACTCAACATGAGACCGAGTTATCAATTGATGAACACGGGATCAGAGAAGATATCCTCATTGTAGATATCCATTATTTATGGAGATGGAGCAGCTTACCTATAGTCTATGTTTGTCAACCCTCCACTCTTACAATGATTCAAGGATGAAAAACACATTGATACCAACTGTGAGACATTATATTCTCATATTTCAATAATGCATTCCTCAAATGGATGTTAGAATTATGGGGAGCATGTCATTATTTTCAAGGACACATAGTGGTACCAGTGGTGTTGCAGGAGGAGGACTTAAGGGAGTTCAACACATCCCCTTTCGTGCTATATCCAGGTGGTTAGAAGATGTACGAGGACCATTGACATTAGGTTTCGTGGGAGTGGATGAAGAAGGAATTTTCATTGTTTGTCTCTTGGTGCCTAACTTTTTAGTAGGTCAATCTTGAGAACAATGTTCTAGAGGGTTTAACTCAACCCATTATGGTTTCTATGTGGAAGTTGGATGGGATATCAATGTACATCATGATAGGGTAAATATGTATATCTTGGGGGAATGATACCATTTAGGTTATCATTGAACAACTCACCAAGTCGGTTAACTTCCAAGAGATACGGGAGAAGAGTTCACTAGAGAGCCTAGGACGACTCTATATACAGGACTTAGTTTGACTCCATGGAGTCACATTGATGATAGTCTTAGATTATGATGCATAAAATACTTCCCAATTGTTTAAGGGATTGTCGAAGGTGTTTGGAACTTAACTCTGCTTGAGCACAATGTTTCACTCAGAGACAGACATCATGACTGAGCAGACTATAAAGGTTCTTGAAGATATTCTATGTACGTTTATTTTATGTTTTTTTCCATTTTTGGTAGGATCACCTACCTCTAGTGGAGTTTTCTTAAAATAACAACTACCATTCCACCATAGGTATGACACCATTTGAGGACTTGTACAGGTGACCCTAATGGCCACCACATTGATGGATGGACCTTGGAAAGTTATCACCCTTGGTCCCAGAGTTGATATAAGTGAATAAAGAGAAGGTTAAGGTTATCCAAAGGTAGATGAAGACTACAATGATCTAGAAAAAGTTTTATGTTTTCCAGCGATGAAGGCATTTAGAGTTCAGGGTGGGAGACTATGTCTTACTTCAGTTCTCTCCTCAACAAGGGATATAAGGATTATCTAGGGTAGAATGATATCATCTAGGATAATTGGAACATTCTTTATACTTAGTAGAGTTGTAAATTTGGAATACCACATAGCTCCACATCATTAGTTATACTGTGTTCATGATTTTTTCCATGCATCATAACTGAGGAGATATGTGAATGATCCATCACATGTCATTGACTGGTGTGATGTAGAATTTGATGATGGGGGTACTTTTGCGGAGTACTTTTTGGAGATTGAGGATCGATAGAAGATGATATTTCATTCTGGGTTGACTCCTCTGGTGTGCATTTGGTGGTAGCATGGGAATCTCCAGGAGAGCACATGGGAGCGGGAGGATCAAAATCGTGTTCAAAATTCCCAATTGTTTGTATAACATTTTATATTTTCTTTTCGGGATGTAATTCCCTAAAATTGGGAGAATTCAATAAATATGAAGTTCCATTTATATTTATTTTCAATTATATTCGATTTCTTTCGAGTCTAAGCAATGAGATGATGTGATATTTTGAGGCCTGGTGTTCCTAGATCATTTTTTTAAAATATTATTCTTTAAATTGCATGGTTGATCAGTTTTCATAATGAGTGAAATATCATCCAAATGGGTTCCTAGATCATATATATGAGGGAATTGTTGGGTTCATATCAATGAGATTACCCTATGAAGGGACTATCATTGGCTGGTATAGGGTAGTTGTCAAAGTTAGTTTTTAGACGCATCAGTAGTAAAATATTTTATTAAAATATTTTATTTCAATGTAGTGCCTCGTTTTATTTTTATTATAATTTTTCAAGAATCCTATCTCTTCATCGTAACCCTATAATTCCTTAAATATGTAGCGGGGAAACCCCCTTGAAAAATTACGATGATGGATCGATAATATCATTGATCATTGCGCCGACAGATTTGGAAGATCTCATCGATGATGACAACACACAAGTTCTTTTCCAACAATTGATGAAAACATGAGGTAAGGAATGTGTTTTAATTTGATAACTTCTCCATTATTGATTTCCTAATAAGAACATGAACCAATCGATGTATGGATTGATTAATGTGTCATGGGTATTTTGAGATTTAGGATTTTATTTGCGGGTTGATTATATGAGGATGATTTTTTTAGAGTTTTCATTTGTTTTCTCTTCGTTCATCATTATAACATGAACAGATCGAGGCCAAAATAAATAATTCCAAGATATATTCTTTGGGAGTTATTTTAAATATTTATTTATCCCCAAATTTTTCTTATGTTCTTCAATATTCATTTGATATTAACGGATGATCATTGTTCCATTGATTCATGGTGCAATGATCCAAAATTGATGATTCAAAGTTGGAATGACCTACCATAGGTGCGATGAAAATAATGACTGACAAATTAAGGAAATTTTGGAGATATATATACGTGTGTAATTTTTCATTAGGTTGAATTGTGAAGTTGATACGATCCCATGGTGAAGATGAACATGAACCGAGGATTGCATACTTTCCTCTATTTCAAAAAACAGAGCACCATAGCATGGTTGGTGGCCCCCAGTAGGTGAGTAATCACTGACCATTGAAAGTGGTAGCATGGAATGCTAGTGCCGTATAGAGGGAATTTGGATGAATGAAATGTATCTTGGATTCCTTTGGTGGCCAATGACGGCAGCTTTCTATGGGGTAGGCGGATATGGTGGTCCGACCATGTTGAATGTGGTCGCACCGTGTTGTCAATGGAATCATTTGGTCCGGTGGACAGTGTGCATTCTAGTATATTGACCCACATGACATTAGACATGAAAAGGGATATGGGACATTTTCTAGCTAGACTAGCGGGTTTGGCCAGTTCGGATCAGACCAGACCGGGATGGGTCGGGTGGCTGAACTGGTCCAGGTCAGGTCATGTGGCCATACCGGTTCGGGTCAGTCATGTTGGGTCATGTCGGCTGACGGGTCAGATAGGGTCTGGATGGTTGGATCAGACCTGGGTCAAACATTTTCATTAAAATATAAAATTACATTCAATCTGTGTGTCTATTTGATGACCTTCTAGTAGGGTTTGGACCCTTGTGATGAGACGATACATTTGAAATATTCTAAATGAGTTTATTTGGATGATGAAATGTAAAAATTTGGTCTTCATTACTATTTTCTCTTAGAAAGGGAATTGAACGAGTAGAATCTAGTGATTTTATGTGACCCTGAGACTATGTGTCTAATCAGGACTAAGTGACTCTTTGGGAGAGTGAGTCTCATAGATACAGATTGTCTCAGCAAGACTGAGTGTCTCATCAGGGCTGAGTGTCTCACTGAGACTATGTTCTTGATCAATAAAATGTGTCTTCTCAATACTGGGTGTTTTCTGTAGTATGACAGATAATCCTATTTTATGTTCAATAGACCTATACCTATATGAGCAGACTATGTATCTTCTTAGTGGTATAACTTGTTTCATTTCATACTGGGATACATCATGTATTTCTTGGTGGTATATTTATTATAATTCATAATTGCATATTTTTAATTTCATTGAATTAAACATCGTGCATTTCATTGTACTATTCTTCATGTATTTCTTAGTGATATTCCATTGTGGTTTGGGGGTGTCCTACTGAGTATTTTTTCATTCACCATTAAACGGGTGTTTCCCTCACGTGTCGTGTATTATGAAGACAATCGATGCTTTTATAGTGTCCTTAGTGGGCCTAGACCTAGGGGTTATTATAGATAGCATAAATTAATGTTGTTCTAATTTGGCTATAGACAGCTATCATGTACCTACCCTTCATGTATGTTTTTATATGGATGAGTTTTAGGAACTTTTTCATTCAGTTTCCAGACTCCATTTTGGGTGGGATTGTATTTAGGACTTATTTACTTTTTTATATTCTACTATCATACTTTATTATTTTTATATGAGTTGAATACATTTTGGTTTACATGGTGTTTTAAATTTCATCATTCTGGGCATAGAGATGTGTGTTTGTATTGGTACTTAATAAAATGCCTCCCATTTATGGGATATACCAACTCAGTGATTGTTGCCAGCCCCTAGCCTATTTTGGCCAGGCGTTGGATAATCACAACACAAAACCATCTACTAAAAGTCCTGATATTAATAATATATTTATATAATTATTGTTATTTTGGATATGCTTAAATAGTAACCTCATTGACCACAGTTGACTTACCAAATTTGTTTTGGACACGAAAGATGAATATTCTCAAAATATCTGACCCATACCTTATTGATTATGCAGTTTTATATAACAAAGTAATAAATGAAATAAAATTAATCAAAATATAAAAATGGATCTAAAACAAAATAATTAATTACAATATTTTTTTATTCTAGAATATAAGGAATGAGTGTCATGAATCAAACTAAGTATAAGTGGTTTTTTTGTCTCACTATTATTTATGTGAGATAAATCCCATATACACCACTTATATTGTTATGTGCTCTATATACATATTGTTGGATCGAAATAATTAATGAAGATACTAATTATAGTATCCTATGATGCAAAATATACAAGAGGGGGGTGAATTGTATAGTTTAAAACTTCCTTTGGAACTTTTAATGATGGTAATGTTTAACATGGTTAAAAAAGGTAATTCACAAATCCTATAGATCTACACATCTTCTAGATTTTGGAAATATGATTTTGAGAAAGTGATTCCGAAAATATGGTTCCAGAAAAATGAAACTCAATGAATGTTTACACAGATAAAGATTCTATCTTAATGTGAATTGAATCCCACTAAATCAGAGTATACAAGTATTAGGAAGTATAAGATAGTTATAATTCCTAAAAAAATGCAGTGGAAACATGTAATAGAAAAAGTAACAAGTAGTAAATCTTATAACACAAAGATAAGGGTATCCAAAAACCTCAGATAATGGTCCCTTGATTTATAATTTCAAGAAAGTATGTCTTACCCACAGTACAGTAAGCCCTCGATATAAAGATCAGAGGCTGTCCTGCTATCCCCGAAACCCCTCAACATTAACGTAGACGACACCTCTGTCATCCTCAGAAAGGAATCCATCATCTTCAAGGTAGTAGGATCCTTTGTCTCCATATCCCTAGAATTCCTCGACTGTACACATCAACAATCGGAGTCGCAAAAAGAAAATCTGAACAAGATGTTCAGTATGCACTATGCATGAGAGTCTCTCTCTAGAAATCACTTCAACAACAAGTAATCTCTAGGGTCATAGAATAAAATTGAGCACTTTCAAATGAGATCTTATTTATAGGAGCAACACCAACTGTCGGATCCCTACCACAATGGTCATATTTTTCCGTGAATTTCATATGGACCTGTACACGTGTCACTCGAACAATGGTTAGTAAGTAACTAAATGCATGAATAGGTTTTATAAAAAAAAACATGTGTAAGAAAAAATATGGTTAATTAAGAAAATTATTTTTTGGAGTCATAGAAAAACTAAATGTTCAGAATCTAACCAAATCCATATTCAGTGTCTATAATACAAGGATATTCGGATTCTATTTTCTATGGAATTCAGAACTGGAACACTATAGAATTCCAGAGTCTGAATTTCAAGGAAATTCAGAATCTTGATTCAAAAGAATTCAGAACCTGAACTCACATTGTTCGGAGTCATAATTCATGAGAATTAAGAGGTCAAGAACATACAATGATCAGAGTCTGAATTCATAAGAATTCATAGTTTTAACGTAAAATGTTCTTAGTCTAAATTAATTATAATTTGGTGTCAGAACTCATGAGAGTTCAGAGTCTGAATTCAGAGAATTCAGAGTCAGAACTCATGAGAGTTCGGAGTTGGAATTCAGAGGACATGGTGTCTGAATTCGGATCCTGAAAAAATGCTCTTAATATATGTATTATATGATATTGAGTATTTAGTTAAGAAACCAAATTATACACTTAGACACGACAATGAAAAATGAAAAACATGGTAAAGATAAATTTCTTTGGGGAAGAAAAACATTCCTTATGAAAGAAAAACACAAGGTAAAATGAAATTTTCCTTAAGATAAGGTATTTGTGATTTTCAAAACCATAAAGGATGGTAAATTCATGAAGAAATCTTATTGACTTAACAATCTCCCCAAACATGATGAAATCTAAATGTTATAAGGAAAACCATATTGACTCAACACATACCATAAATGTATTTTTTGATTTTTATTCTGAAATTAATGGTGATTTACATATCCAATTTTTTATTTCTCTTTCATGGATATTATGATTCAATGATATCAATATGGTAAGTGTCTTCTTTTACAATCTCAACATTTATAATAATTTTTTATGACTATGCTTCAAATGATGAGAACATAAGATCCATATATCAAGAAACTCATGAATTATATTCTCCCATTATAATTCCTGATATATTCATGTAATAGTACCATTTTACAAGTCTTTGGTATTTATAATTATTCAGAATTTTCATAAACAAATTCTACATAATTTCTCTATTTGGTTGGAAATAGGCTTTCATCAAATACCATATTTTTTAAAAATGTATTCATAAATGTTATTATACTTTTCAATTTGATTTATTAAATATTTTTTTACTTGTTTTTTATTTTATTTAAAATTAAAATCAAAGGAATATCCTTGGAACATTCCAAAAAAGGAACATCTCTAACCTTTCTAAGGTGAAAAAGGTATTTTATTTACGATGTGTATGGAATTACCCAATGACATGATGATTATTTAAATGAAAAGTCCATATAATTTTTTCTATAATATTTATAATGAAATGTTTTTCATAATAATATATAAATTCATATTTTTTTGAAATTGGTTTACAATGAAAAGGATTTGAAAATATATTTATTATTTATAAAATAGTTTTCAAAATAAAAAGGATATTATCCTCAATAAAGTTTTTAGTGATATATTAGTGATATTTACATTCATCAATATCAAAAACCCTTTTTGGTACTTTTGATTTAGTGGGGTTATTTTGTAAAATGTAAAACCTCATTCTTCCATTGGATGGATTCATATTATTACAATGATATTATTTTGGAACCCATTTATTTTCAATGGGTTAGAAACATTTCAAAGAGATTCAAATAAAACCCATTTTTCATTAGTTAATAATTTTATAAAAGAATAATGATTGTTTCTTGGAGTTTTTTGATTAATTTAATATTCTATTTATTATATTCAATTTTTCTTCATTTAAATTACATATATAATGGTGTGGCCCAAATAACACAAGGTGATACCATTATAACTTACATGAAGGGGAAAACCAAATATCATCGGGTGATCCCATTAAATTTTATATAATGGGGTTTCATATATAGCACCGTGTGTGATAGTTATTTCTTAAATTATGGGTATACCCAGATACTAGTCCAATTTATTGTGTAATGTTCATTGTATTAATAGTAAATAAAGAGGTAGTTACAAATGTGTTTCTCCCATGGACATAATTTTAACCTAGTTATTTCTGGCATGGGTTTACCATGAGTTATGGAGAAAAATGTTCTAAGATACCAACATGTTTTTGTGATTATAGTTAGGGGTTTATAATTTTTCTTATGATCATGATTGGTATCACATGGATAATGATTATTAATTCTGATGAATAGTTCATTTGTTGTGTATTCATATTTAACAATCCAAGTAAAGATGTGTTTGATTTATTTTATTATTTACTCATTCACTCATATTATTTCATTATACCCAAATGAAATTCATATGATCATTAATGACATTAAATTATTAATGATTTTTTTACCCTTAACAGGAAATTTTTTGTCAACCTTCTCATGTTACCTTTTCCTTAATATATCATGAAATCATGTTTGATGAATTTATTCTAGAAGTTATTTCTTATGGACAATGAATATGGCTTAATGGGAAAGTATAAAAGTCAGGTTTAGTGGGTGAAATACTCTTTTAATTACATGGGAATTATTTATTTATGAAAATTTCCAAATTATTTTAAACAATAGAATTAAAATTTTATGAATTAAATAAGTGATATAATATTTACTTTTGGAATTTTATGTTTTGGATTGATGAAATTGGGTCACCTCTTTTAGAATAAAATTTATAAATATAAATTTTAGGATTTCTGCTCTGAATCCATGAGTGAGGATTCTATGATATTAATGTTTTTATTAGAGAGAAGGATTAGATAACTTATTTATTTGGATTTTTTAATGTGATTTTATAAAAATATTCATGGAATACCATCATAGGTCAATAATATTACGGTCGATCAAATATCCAATGTAATAAACACCTTATTTGAGGGTTTCTATAAGTATAAGTGTTGAGGATATTAATGAGATTTTTTAAAATGATTCATTTGATTGAGGTATTTATAACCCATAGGATTAATATGAAGTTTTTTTGGGGGGAATTATATTTCATGTTTAATGGAAAAATGGGAAAACCTATTTGTTAGGTGACAACCTATAACGAACCATACTTTACATACCTTGGTATTACATCATAAATGAAGCACACTTATTACAACATATAAAAAAACTAGGAAAGGACCGTATATGTATATTGTCTTTAGAAACTGGGAAACATAAACAACTGGTTCATAAAGCATCTAAACTGTCTCCCATTTATTTCATCATATCTATAGTCTCTTTTGGAATAAATTACTTAATAACCTTCTTCCTGACCTGGGGAAAGAAAAAATAAAAAAGGGTGAGCTCAAATGCTCAGTAAGGGTAAACAAAACAAATATGAATCACATCATATTCATGAGAACATAACATTTTGGAAATCTTACCCTGCAAAAGAGATCATAATTTCATAACATGGGACAAATCATTGTAGTGAAATGTAATCACAATAATCATAACATAAAACATGAATATTTGTGTCATACACACATAATCATAGATAATCATTTCTTACTAGTCAAGACTCATTTCAAAGACTATCTTAGTGGACAAAGTCCATTTCTGAACCGAGTTCATTCCTAATTTCAGTCATGTTTCACTGAACCGGTTTACCCTGACGTTCCAGCCATGTCTATCTCATGAGATATAAAATCTTTACCCAATTCATTGGAGGGAGATATAGGTCCCACCCATCTCATAATGATACTTTCTTATGTGTGCCACAAAATCAAAAAATCATACATCATTGCATAACCCATGTTACAAAAATGGGATTCTTAAACATTGTGACATAATAAAACAATTCATATAAGATAATGGAATTCATAAAAATAATTCAATCACAACATAATCAAATCAATGTAATAATAGGGATAGAAACATAACCCTATATTATCTTGGATTGAAAATAATTTTGATAAAACACTTGAATTCCATTCTTGAAGAAAATATCCTTTCTACTTAAAAATCATTTTTATTTCATAACATGTCAGATAATTTTGAACTAAAAGAATTTGATTAAAAATAAACATGAAAAATTGTAAAGGAAGCTTCATGGAAATAATTTTCTAAAAATCCATTCATGCCGTTTAAGTTAAAAAAAATTCTTCTCGTACTTTTGTCGGAAAAGTCAAAAAGTACCTCTTACGAAAAACGACTAAAGATTCCTTTCATATCTTTTACTAAGAACTCACCGAAGGTTAAATTTGGATATAAACTATTGTAGAAGGATAAAAATATTATATATTTAGGAAACATGGATGTGGATGATAAAATACACCCCAGTAAATTCCAATGTATAAACAATCTCGGATAAAAATGAGATTGTGATATTTCCCTTACCTTAGGTCCGATGTGCTTCGTAAGTGTCCGAACCTCCTGTATAATGATTTAAATAATGTAATTGACTTATTCTAGAATCATAATCATTGTTATGATATCATATAGGGTCATATTAATAGCTTATTATTAGTAATATCTCATTACTACTTGTTATTCGGGTGCTTATTAATTTTTGTTCTTATGTGTGTTTTGTCGAATAAATTCTTATTCATATTTTTAGATTATAGATTATCATTTCCAGAATGGTACTAGTGTAATATATATCATATTTATTCACTCAATTCATTTATGTAATCATTATGCAATGAAAATCATGTAGAACGAGTCGCATCACATCATGGAGACGGTATTCCGTACGTACGCACGAGCGATGATATCGTTCCCATGATCGTGGAATTGTATTGTATACTATTTCAGAATCAATATCACTTTACAATAATCATATATATTTATTCTATACACCATTATACCCATCCAAGAAAGGTGGTGGTGGAAAATAGATTACACCATGGCGTGGAGACGGTATTCCGTACGTACGCACGTGTGGTGATTTCGTTTTCCGTAGGATGGATAGATGGTGATAAAGGATGGTTTCATACTTATAATAACATATCAGTATATGAGTGATACTGATTTTATTAATTCATAATGAAACAACTAAAGAAGAAGAAGTGGAAGAAGAAATAATGTTGAATGAATCGGTAAGGGACATTACCTCTTCTTTGAAGACCTTTTTTGTGACCTCCTTTTAGGGCACTAAAATTGGTCTTTGAAGAATACCAGGACCACTAGGATGTTTCTAGGTAAGTGGAGAGGAGACATTGGGAGGGTTTGGCCGAGATTTAAGGCTCAATGTGGTGTGAGGAAGAGAGGGAGGAGGTTCCCTTTTATAAGGGAGGAGAGGGCCAACCTTTGGAAAAACTAAAAATATTATTTTATTATAAAGTCATATTCGGTTTTAAATATCTCCAAATTGATTTATTTCGAAGATAAGGAGGGTATGGTCGAAATCCTCTCATCCAATAGAATTTGGACAAGTTTAGGTTACTATTTTAACCTTACCATTTAGAGTTAAATTTAAGTTAGATAATTTTACTTTTTATGTGTCTTTTTGTTTTCTTACACTATAAGGTTAATAAACATACTATAACAAGACAATCGAATCCCAAGTTGTTTATCATTAATATATATAACCTTATCTAAGTCATTTGGACGAACCTTAGATTTTTAGGAATAAAATAACAATTAATAATATAATATTTGTTTTAAAAACTATTTTATGTCAATTTTGACACTATTTTGTAACTGATTTTTGTGAAAATCATAAATGTAATATTAGTTCTAAAAAATTTACTTAAATAAATAATAACATGTCATAGTAACCTATAAAATTAGTTTAATTCATAAAAAGTCTCAAATTACATTTATTTGGGTATTTATAACATCAATTTTGTCAATATTTTATTAATAAGATAATTACTGCATCATCATTGTGTCATATATAAATTAAATTATTTAATGTATAAAAATTACAAATAAAATACCATTGTGTAGGTAATCATTTATATTTCCAATGAATATTTATAGTCGAATATATCATATGTATAACCCTATATTAAAAAATATTTACTTATTAAACATTGAATTTAAGTATTTTAACCCTTCTTTTAGTTAAATTTATAGTAAATATCCTAATCTAATCCAAGTTGGCCCAAATGGTCATATATTATTTATAAGGATTTTTTTGGTCGAATTACACATATCCATTAGAATTAGGACATGTGTTACGGTAATAATGATATCATTTTTACCCTATATTACCCTATTTACATTAAACCGTGGTAAATACAAGTAAAAAGTTACTATTCACCAAAAATTATTTTCATCTCATTGAACCACATTTTAATTACTGACATAAACCATGTCTCTCGGATTTTTGAAATTCCACTCACAGAAGTGGTAAAATAATGTTTTATGTATATTTGCAAATTCTCCTAGGAGGTGGGTAAAAGACGGTGAAAAGTTCAATAAAATTTTTATATATCTAAAATTCTCATAAAATTACTCCAATGAATTAAATTGAACTTATATAGGTTTTTTGTATCAATTTTGACCTAAAATAAATTTATATAAAATACATAATTATAAAAAGATGGTTTTTAAATAGTAACCCAGTGTTTTCACTATTCATCAAAAATTGAAAGTTTCCAGAAAAATACCAAACTTTCACCCTAAGCTAATTTCGATATTCCGAATCCAAAAACAAAGTCCATTTTGAAAAATAAAATTTACAAAATTTCAAAAAGTGGTTATTACTATTCATAATGGCTATTTTTAATAATATTTTAGTAGCATATCGTTGTTTAGTGAAACTCGGTATTGCGTACGATGCAAGCTATCAAGGAAGGTCGCGATTACGTGTAAAGAAAGCCAAACTAGTGTTGTGTGTAGTGAAAGATTCCTTTGATGATTTATATAAAATAAAATCAAAATATTTCTTATAAAAGTCTCGGGTGTTACAATCTACCCCCCTTAAAATGAATTTCTCCCTTGAAATTCATCACTTGTAACAAACAGATGAGGATACCTCTCCCTCATCATATCCTCAAGCTCCCATGTAACTTCTTCTAATTGATGGTTCCTCCATAAAACTTTCACCAAGCGATTGGTCTTGTTCCGTAGTAATTTTTCACTACGATCGAGAATCTCTATCGGCTATTCTTTATAAGAATGATCTTGTTCCAGCGGTACAACTTCTGAGATGAGTACATGTGAAGGATCAGCTATGTACTTTCTCAGGAGATATACATGGAACACATCGTGAACTTGAGAGAGATTCGGTAGAAGTTTCAATCAGTAAGCTACCTTCCCAACACGATCCATTATTTCGAAAGGACTGATATACCTAGGGCTCAGCTTTCCCTTATTTCCAAATCTCATTACTCTCTTCCAAGGAGATATTCGTAAGAACACTTTATCACCCACTTAAAACTCTAAGTCTTTTCATTGGTGGTCGGAAAAACCTTTTTTCCGACTCTGAGCTGCTCTTCTGTGTTGTTGAATAGATCAGACCTTTTCTGTCATCTCATCAACAAGATCAGGTCCTAATATCTTTCTTTCCCCAACTTTATCCCATAAAGTTGGAGTCCTGCATTTCTTTCCATAGAGAGCTTCATAAGGATCCATCTGAATACTGGAGTGAAATCTATTATTATAAGAATATTCCACCAAAGTTAGGTGTTGATCCCAACCACCTTTGAAATCCATAGAGCAATCTCACAATATATCTTCTAGAGTTTGAATTGTCCTCTCAGACTGACCGTCTGTCTGATGATGATAAGCAGTGCTGAAACACAACTCTGTATCCAGAGTATGCTGAAGACTTCGCCAGAACATTGAGGTAAACCTCGGATCCCGATCAGATATAATAGAAATTGGTAATCCATACAATCTTACCACTTCCTTTACATATATCCTGGCAAGCTGATCCAGATAGAAATCCCCTCTAATAGCAATGAAGTGTGCAGACTTTGTATAACGATCAACTATGACCCAAATAGCATTATTGCCTTTGGATGTTTTAGGATATCATGTGACAAAGTCCATAGTGATGTTTCCCATTTCCATTCGGGTATGGGTAATAGTTGTAACATCCACATAGACTTCTGTCTCTGAGCTTTAACTTTATGAAAACCCAAGCATCGAGAGACATATGCATCAATATATCATTTCATGCCATCCCACCAGAAGTACTCTTTCCGGTCCCTATACATCTTCGTGCTTGCAGGATGAATAGAGAATGAAGAACTATGAACCTCATCCAAAAGCTCCTTCCTTAATTCCGGGATGGGAGGAACACAAACCCGATTCTTGAACATTATTATCCCATCACAATCAAGGTTGAATTCAGGAACATTTATCACCTACTTTTGTAACTCGACATCTTCATTCTTTGCCTCTTTAATCTTAATATGTATAGATGGTTGAACATTCATTTGAGAAAGACACGATTTTTCCCCTTTCATTATTATTCCAAGATCCATACTTTGTAAATCCATAAATATTTGATCTCTTGTGATCCTCATCATGGATAAACTGGCATGGTCTTGTTGACTTAATGCATCTTCCACCTTGTTTACTTTCCCAGGGTGGTAATGAATTGAGCAGTCGCAATCCTTAATCAGCTCCAACCATATTATTTGGCGCATATTCAGCTCCTATTGTTATAAAATATACACTAAACTTTTATGATCAGTATAAATGTCACACCTTTCTCCATAAAGATAATGCCTCCAAATGTTTAATGAAAATATTACCGTAGCTAACTCCAAATCATGAGTTGGGTAATTTTGATCATGTATTTTCAACTATCATGAGGCATAAGCTATCAACATATCATTTTGCATAAGAACACACCCCAATCCCTTATTGGATGCATCACTGTAGATCACAAACCTTTCTCCACTACAAGGCAGTGTGAGCACAGGTGCACTGGATAACCTTCTTTTCAACTCCTTGAAATTCTCTTCACATTCCTCCGTCCAAACAAACTTAACTCCTTTCCGAGTCAACCTGGTGAGTAGATTAGATAATCGTGAAAAATCTTTCACAAAACGTCGATAATATCCAGCCAAACCAAGAAAACTTCGGATCTCAGTTACTGTTGTTGGTCTCGACCATCTTTCGATAACCTCTGTTTTTGCTGGATCCACTGATATCCCCTCTTTTGAGATTATTTGACCCAAAAATGAAACTTTTTGAATCCAAAATTCACATTTGGTAAATTTGGCATAAAGCTTCTCCTTTCTCAGGGTCTTCAATATAATTATCAATTGATCTTCATGTTCTTCCTTGCTCTTTGAATATACAGGAATATCGTCTATAAAGACTACCACAAACTGATCAAGATAGTATCTAGAGACTATATTCATCAGATCCATGAAGATAACATGGGCATTAGTAAACCAAATAGAATCAATATAAATTCATAGTGTCCATACCTTGTACGGAAAGCCGTCTTTGGGATATCCTCCCTTTTGACCCTTAATTGATGATACCCTGAACGAAGATCAATCTTGGAGAAGTAATGAGCTCCGCTTAGTTGGTAAAATAAGTCATCAATGCGCGGGAGAGGATATTTGTTCTTGATAGTGATCTTGTTAAGTTCTCGATAATCAATGAAGAGTCTCATTGATCCGTATTTCTTCTTAACAAATAGAACAGGTGCTCCCCAAGGTGATGCACTAGGGCGTATGAACCCCTTATCAAGATTCTCTTGGAGTTTCTTCTTCAATTCCTGCAACTCAATTGGGGCCATTCTGTAAGGTGTCTTTGAAATAGGCAAAGCACCATGTACGAGTTCTATTGAAAACTCTACTTCACTATTTGGTGGAAGACCCGACAATTCCTACGGAAAGACATCATCAAACACCTGTAAAATGGCCATACTCTTAATCGTGAGTTTCTCACCAACCATTTGAGATAAATAACCTTCATTTAGTGGAATCAAGACCCATAAAATGGAAGAAATTTCCACTGGAAGGTTATGTTCATCCTTGCATCGATAGATGATCAAAGATTGATCGGTAATATGAAATGTGACTTCCCTTCTTTGTAAATTGATATGAGCTCCATATAGAGAAAGCCAATACATTCCAAGAATCACATCAAATTCCAATATAGGAAGGATCACAAGATTTTCAGGAAGCACTTTCCCACAAACTTCAATCGGAGAAGAATTATAAACTTTTGATGTGATTGTTGTGCCATTAGGTTTTGTCACATCTAACTCAACATCCAATTGTTGAGGTAATATGGTGATACCCTTAGAAAATTCTTCAGAAATAAAGTAGTGGGTGGATCCAGAATCAAATAAAACATTTTCTACTTTAGAGTGGATGGTAAGTGTACCTTTCACCACTTCGTTATCATACTCCACATCACTGATAGAAATTGCATGTGACTTTCCTTTGTCTTTAACCTTAAGAATTTGTTTACGTTAATCATCATCAATAACCCTTGGATTAGGTCATTGATTGGAATAATTCCCCATTTCTTTTCACTTGTAACATTGATGTGTAGGAGGTGCACTCTGTGTAGCCTTTTCTTTGTTTTCGTCACTAGAAATCTTCTTCCCATCATTGCGGCATTCAAATGCCCGATGACCTTCTTTTCCACATTTGAAACATTTACTTGTCCCTTTAAGACAACTACCTTTATGTTTTGTTCCACACTATGAGCATAAGGGAAAACTCATATTTTTTTCAGTTTGCTCTATAGATTTTCCATTGAATTCCATTTTCATCTTCTTATCAAACCCATATGACTGATGGATTACTCCAATCTCCATCTCAACTTTGAGAGCACATCGAATAATTTCCTCAAAGCTATTGAAGTCCCTTATGGATAACTACCTTCGAAGACTTGGTTTTAAGCCACTAAAGAATTGATTGATCTTACTCTCAGGTTGGATAATAATACCAGAAGCGTACCTTTCAAGTCTTGTAAAATTTGCTTCGTAGGTACCAACATATTCATCATCCTTTTGATTTAGTTCAAGAAAATCCTTCTCCATCTTTGTTTAGAGAATACGAGATAAGTACTTATTTAAAAATAAGTTCTTGAACTTGTCCCATTCGATGGACTCAATTTCATCTCTTGGACTCATATTGTTGATAAGATTCCACCATTGATCAGCATCACCTTCCAAACGATACACTGGTAAGATGACTTTATCTTGTTTAGAACATTGAAGAACTGAAAATATATTTTCAGTATTACTGATCCATTGTTCAGCAACTAATGGATCAGTAGACCCGCTGAATGAAGTTGGACGCTGTCTCATGAAGGATTCAACAGAATGTTGCTCCTTCCTTTGCTCGTTTGAAAGTCATGCATGATTCATATCTTGAGAATTTTGTGTGAGCATGACTACAAGATTTTTCATTCCAGCTGCCATAATGTTTGGTTGCTCATGGGGACAATCATTGCATTGCCCGTCGCATTCCGCATTAACACGGTTCCTTCGGGTTCCAGCCATTGACTAAATCCAAGAAGAATAGTGTGAGCAACACTAATTATAATAGGAAAACCACATAATTAAGAATAAAATTACACACTTGAGGTATTATCCTAGGATATTCATGGCCATTTCTAAAACACTAAGATTGTGTTCTATGCTTAAACTTATCCTTTGGATTCTTACTAAGGCTTTCACATCGTAGTTTCCAAAGGTTGACTATACCTTTCCTCTGATACCAACTATAACGACCAATACTTTACATACATTGTTATTACTTTAGAATTGAAGCACACTTATTACAACCTATAACAAAACTAGGAATAGACCATATAGGTAGTGTGTCTTTAGAAAATGGGAAACATAAACAACTGGTTCATAAATCATCTACACTGTCTCTCATTTATTTCATCATATCTATAGTCCCTTTTGGCATATCTTACTTGATAACCTTCTTCCTGACCTGGGGAAAGAAAACATACAAAAGGGTCAGCTCAAATACTTTGTAAGGGTAAAAAAAATAAATATCAATCACATCATATTCATAAGAACATAACATTTTGGAAATCTTACCCTGCAAAAGTGATCATAATTTCATAACATGGGATAACTCATGGTAGTGAAATGTAATCACAATAATCATAACATAAAACATGAAGCTTTTTGGAATACACACATAATAATAGAGAATCATTTCTTATTATTCAAGACTCATTTCCAAGACTATCTTAGTGGACAAAGTCCATTTCTGAACCGAGTTCATTCCCCGTTTCAGTCCTGTTTCACTGAACCGGTTTAACCTGCCGTTCCATCCATGTCGATCTCATGAGATATAAAATATATACCCAATGCACTGGAGGGATATATAGTTCCCACCCATCTCATTATGATACCATTCTTATGTGTTCCACAAAATCAAAAAATCATACATCATTGCATAACCCATGTAATAAAAATGGGATTCTTAAACATCGTGACATCATAAAACAATTCATATAAGATAATGGAATTCATAAAAATAATTCTATCACAACATAATCAAATCAATTTAATAATAGGGATAGAAACAGAACCTTATATTATCTTATATGGAAAATAATTTTGATAAAACACTTGAATTCCATTCTTGAGGAAAATATCCTTTCTACTTCAAAGACATTTTTCTTTCATAACATGTCAGCTAATTTTGAACTAAAAGAAGTTGATTAAAAATAAACATGAAAACTTGTAAAGGAATATTCATGGAAATAATGTTCTAAAAATACATTCATGCTATATAAGTTAAAAAAAACATTTTTCTCGTACTTTTGTCGGAAAAGTCAAAAAGTACCTCGTACGAAAAATGACAAAAGATTCATTTCAAATATTTTACTAAAAACTCACCGAAGGGTAAAATTGGATATAAACTATTGTATAAGGATATAAATATAATATATTGAGGAAACATGGATTTGGATGATAAAATACACCCCCAATGAATTCCAAAGTATAAACAATCTCGAATAAAAATGAGATTGTGATATTTCCCTTACCTTAGGTCTCAATTGCTTCGTAAGTGTCTGAAACTCCTGTATAATGATTTAAATAATGTCATTGACTTATTCCAGAATCATACTCATTGTTATGATATCATATGTGGTCATATTCTTAGCTTATTATTAGTAATATTTCATTGCTACTTGTTATTCGGGTGTTTATTAGTTTTTGTTCTTATGTTTGTTTTGTAGAATAAAATCTTATTATTTTTTTAGGTTATAGATACATCATTTCCAGAATGGTATTAGTGTAATATATATCATATTTATTCAATAAATTCATTTATGTAATAATTATGCAATGAAAATCATTTAGAACGAGCCGCATCACATCGTGGAGACGGTATTCCGTACGTACGCACGAGCGATGATATCATTCCCATGATCGTGGAATTGTATTGTATACTATTTCAGAATCAATATCAATTTACAATAATCATATATATTCGTTCTTTACACCATTATACTCATACAATTAAGGTGGTGGTGGAAAATAGATTACACCACCGCCTGGAGACGGTATTCCGTACGTACGCACACGCGGTGATTTCATTTTCTGTAGGTTGGATAGATGGTGAAATAGGGTTGTTTCATACTTATAATAACATATCATTATATGAGTGATAAGGATGTTATTATTTCATAATGAAACAACTAATTAAGAATAAGTGTAAGAAGAAATAATGTTGAAATAATCGGTAACAGACATTACCTCTTCTTTGAAGTGCTTCCTTGAGACCTCCTTTTAGGGCACTAAAATTTGTCATTGAAGAAGACCAGGACCTCTAGGATGTTTCTACGGAAGTGAAGAGGAGAAATTGGAAGGGGTTGGACGAGCTTGAAGGCTCAAAGTGGTGTAAGGAAGAGAGGGAGGAGGTACCCTTTTATAAGGGAGGAGAGGGGCACCTTTGGAAAAACTAAAACTATTATTTTATTATAATGTCATATTCGGTTATAAATAGATCCAAATTGATTTATTTAGAATCTAAGGTGGGGATGGGTCGAAAACCTCTAATCCAATAGAATTTTGACAAGTTTAGGTTACTATTTTAACCTTATTATTTAGATTTAACTTTACGTTAGATAATTATACTTTTACCGTGTCTTTTTGTTTTCTTACACTATAAGGTTAATGAACATACAATAACAAGCCAAAAGAATCCCAAGTTGTTTATTATTACTATATATAACCGTATCTAAGTCATTTGGAAAATCCTAAAATTTTTAGGAATAAAATAACAATTAATGATATAATATTTGTTTTAAAAACTATTTTATGTCAATTTTGACACTATTTTGTAATTGATTTTTTTGAAAATCATAACAGAAATATTAGTTCGAAAAAAGTTACTTAAATCAATAATAACATGTCATATTAACATAGAAAATTACTGGAATTCATAAAAAGTCTCAAATTACATTTATTTGGGTATTTATAACATCAATTATGTCAATATTTCATTAATAAGATAATTACTGCATCATATTTGTGTCATAAATAAATTAAATTATTTAATGTCTAAAAATTACAAATAAAATACCATTGTGTAGGAAATCTTTTTTGATTTCCAATGAATATTTATAGTCGAATTTATCTTATGTATAACCCTATATTAAAAATTATTTACTTATTAAACTTTGATTTTAACTATTTTAACCCTTCTTTAAATAAATTAATAATAAATGTTCTAATCTAATCCAAGTGGGCCTAAATAGTCATATTTTATTTCTAAGGTTGTTTTCGGTCGAATTAAACTTATCAAATAGAATTAGGACATGTGTTAGGGTAATAATAATATCATTTTTACCCTTAATTACCCTATTTACTATTAACCGTGGTAAATAAAATTAAAAAGATACTATTCAGCAAAAATTATTTTCATCTCATTGAATCACATTATACATACTGACATCAACTGTGTCTCTCGGATTTTTGAAATTCCACTCACAGAAGTGGTAAAATTAAGTTTTATGAAAATTTGCAAATTCTCCTAGGAGGTGGGTAAAAGACGGTGAAAAGTTCAATAAAATTTTTATATATCTAAAATTATTATAAAATTACCCCAATGAATTACATTGAACTTATATAGGTATTATGTATCAATTTTGACATAAAATAAATTTATATAAAATAAATAATTATGAAAAGTCGGTTTTTAAATAATAACCCAGTGTTTTCACTATTTATCGAAAATTGAAAGTTTCCAGAAAAATACCAAAATTTCAACCTAGGCTAATTTCGATATTCCGAATCCAAAAACGAATTCCATTTTGAAAAATAAAATTTACAAAATTTCAAAAAGTGGTTATTACTATTCATAACAGCTAGTTTTAATAATATTTTAAGAGCATATCGTTGTTTAGTGAAACTCGGTATTGCGTACGACGCAAGCTATCACAGAAGGTCGCGATTGCGTGTAAAGCAAGCCAAGCTAGTGTTGTGTGTAGTGAAAGATTCCTTTTATGATTTATATAAAATAAAAACAAAATATTTCTTATAAAAATCTCGGGTGTTACATTCTACCCCCCTTAAAATGAATTTCTCCCTCGAAATTCATCACTTGTGACAAACAGATGAGGATACCTCTCCCTCATCATATCCTCAAGCTCCCATGTCGCTTATTCTAATTGGTGGTTCCTCCATAAAACTTTCACCAAGCGCGTGGTCTTATTCCGTATGACTTTTTCACTACGATCGTGAATCTCAATCGGCTGTTCTTTATATGAAAGATCTTGTTCCAGCGGTACAACTTCTGAGCTGAGTACATGTGAATGATTAGGTATGTACTTTCTTAGGAGAGATACATGGAACACATCGTGGACTTGAGAGAGATTCGGTGGAAGCACCAATCGGTAAGCTACCTTCCCAACACTATCCAGTATTTCGAACGGACCGATATACCAAGGGCTCAGCTTTCCCTTTTTTCCAAATCTCATTACTCTATTCCATGGAGATATTCATAAGAACACTTTATCACCCATTTCAAACTCTAAGTCTTTTCTTCGGTTGTCGGCATAACTTTTTTGTCAAATCTGAGCTGCTCTTATGTGTTGTTGAATAGATCGGACCATTTCTGCCATCTCATCAACAAGATCTGGTCCTAATAGCTTTCTTTCCCCAACTTCATCCCAGCAAGTTGGATTCCTGCATTTCGTTCCATAGAGAGCTTCATAAGGAGCCATCTGAATACTAGAGTGAAAGATATTATTATAAGAAAATTCCACCAAAGGTAGGTGTTGATCCCAACCACCTTTGAAATCCATAGAGCAATCTCTCAAAATATCTTCTAGAGTTTGAATTTTCTTCTCAGACTGACCGTATGTCTGAGGATGATAAGCAATGCTGAAAAACAACTCTGTATCCAGAGTATGCTAAAGACTTCTCCAGAACATTGAGGTAAACCTCGGATCCTGATCAGATATAATAGAAAGTGGTACTCCATGAAATCTTACCACTTCCTTTACATATATCCTGGCAAGCTGATCCAGAGATAAATCCTCTCTAATAGCAATGAAGTGTGCAGACTTTGTAAGATTATCAAATATGAACCAGATAGCATTATTACCTTTGGATGTTTTACGATGTCCTGTGAAAAAGGCCATAGTGATGTTTTCCCATTTCCATTCGATTATGGGTAATGGTTGTAACATCCCCTTAGACTTCTGTCTCTCATATTTAACTTGCTGAAACAACAAGCATCGAGAGACATATTCAGCAACATCTCTTTTCATGCCATCCCACCAGAAGTACACTTTCAGGTCCCTATACATCTTCGTGCTTCCAGGATGAATAGAGAATGAATAACTATGAGCCTCATCCAGCAGCACCTTCTTTAATTCAGGTATGGTAGGAACACAGACCCGATTCCTGAACTTTATTATCCCATCACAATCAAGGTTGAAATAAGGAACATTTCTCACCTTATTTTGTAACACGAAATCTTCTTTCTATTCATCATTAATCTTAACATGTATAGATGGTTGAACATTCATTTGAGAAAGATACGATTTTTCCTCTTTCATTATAATTCGAAGATCCATCCATTGTAAATCCATAAATATTGGATCTTTTGTGATCCTCATCATGGATAAACTGACACGATCTTGTCGACTTAATGCATCTGCCACCTTGTTTTCTTTCCCAGGGCGGTAATGAATTGAGAATTCGTAATCCTTAATCAGCTCCAACCATCTTCTTTGGCGCATATTTAGCTACTTTTGTGTGAAAATATACTTTAAACTTTTATGATCAGTATAAATGTCACATCTCTATCCATAAAGATAATGCCTCCAAATATATAATGCAAAGATTACCGAAGCTAACTCCAAATCATGAGTTGGGTAATTTTGATCATGGATTTTCAACTGTCATGAGGAATAAGCTATCACCATATCATTTTTCATAAGAACACACCCCAGTCCCTTCTTGGATGCGTCACTGTAGATCACAAACCTTTCTCCACTACAAGGCAGTGTTAGAATAGGTGCACTGGATAACCTTCTTTTTAACTCCTTGAAATTATCTTCACATTCCTCCGTCCAAACAAACATAACTCCTTTCCGAGTTAACATGGTGAGTGGATTAGATAATTGTGAAAAATCGTTCACAAAACGTCGATAATATCTAGCCAAACCAAGAAAACTTCAGATCTCAGTTACTGTTGTTGGTCTCGACCATCTTTTGATAACCTCTGTTTTTTCTAGATCCACAGATATCCCCTCTTTTGAGATTATGTGACCCAAAAATAAATCTTTTCGAAGACAAAATTAATACTTGGTAAATTTGGCATAAAGCTTCTCCTTTCTCAGGGTCTTCAATATAATTCTCAATTGATCTTCATGTTCGTCCTTTCTCTTTGAATATACATGAATATCGTCTATAAAGACTACCAAAAATAGATCAAGATAGTCTCTAAAGACTCTATTCATCAGATCCATGAAGATAGCAGGGGAATTAGTAAGACCAAATGGAATCACTATAAATTCATAGTGTCTATACCTTGTACGGAAAACATTCTTTGGTATATCCTCCCTTTTGAACCTTAATTGATGATACCCTGAACGAAGATCAATCTTGGAAAAGTATTGAGCTCCGGGTAGTTGGTCAAATAAGTCATCAATGCATGAGAGATGATATTTGTTCTTGATAGTGATCTTGTTATGTTCTCGATAATCAATGGAGAGTCTCATTGATCCATATTTCATCTTAAAAAATAGAACAGGTGCTCCCCAAGGTGATGCACTAGGGCGTATGAACCCCTTATCATGATTCTCTTGGAGTTTCTTCTTCAATTCATGCAACTCAATTGGGGCCATTATATAAGGTGTATTTGAAATAGGCAAAGCACCCAGTACAAGTTCTATTGAAAACTCCACTTCACGATTTGGTGGATGGCCCGGAAATTCCTCCGGAAAGACATCATCAAACTCACGTACAATGTGAATATTCTTAATCGTGAGATTCTCACCAACCATTTGAGAAAAATAACCTTCATTTAGTGGAATCAAGTCCCATAAGATGGAAGAAATTTCCACTGGAAGGTTATGTTCATCCTTGCATCGACTGACGATCAAATATTGATCTGGAATATGAAATGTGACTTCCCTTCTTTGGAAATTGATATGAGGTTCATATAGAGAAAGCCAATCCATGACAAGAATCACACCAAATTCCACTATAGGAAGGATCACAAGATTTGCAGGAAGCAATTTCCCACAAACTTCAATCGGAGAATAATTATAAACTTTTGATGAGACGGTTGTGCCATTAGGGGTTGTCACATCTAACTCAACATCAAATTGTTGAGGTAATATGGTGATACCCTTTGTAAATTCTTCAAAAATAAAGGTTTTGGTGGATCCGGAATCAAATAAAACATTTTCTACATTAGAGTGGATGGTATTTGTACCTTTCACCATTTCGTTATTATACTCCACATCGCTGATAGAAATTGCATGTGACATTCCTTTGTCTTTAGCATTAAGAGTTTTTTGACGTCGATCATCATCAAAAACCCTTGTATTAGGTCATTAATTGTCATAATTCCCCATTTCTTTGCACTTGTAACATTGAAGTGTAGTATGTGCACTTTTTTTAGCCTTTTCATTGTTTGTATCACTAGAAATCTTCTTCCCATCATTGCAGCATTCAAATGCCCGATGACCATCCTTTCCACATTTGAACCATTTACTTGTCCCTTTAAGACAACTCCCTCTATGTTTCTTTCCGCACTTTGAGCATTAGGGAAAACTCATCTTCTTTTTAGTGTGCTCTTTATATTTCCATTTAATTACATTTTCCTCTTCTTATCAAACCCATATGATTGATGGGTTACTCCAATCTCCATCTCCACTTTGAGAGCACATCGAACGATTTCCTCGTAACTATTTAAGTCCCTTATGGCTAACGCCCTTCGAAGACTTGGTTTTAAGCCACTAAAGAATCGATCGATCTTACTCTCAGGTTGGATAATAATACAAGAAGCCTACCTTGCAAGTCTTTTAAAATTTGATTCATAGGTACCAACATATTCATCATCATTTTTCTTTAGTTCAAGAAACTCCTTCTCCATATTTGTTTGGAGAATTAGAGGGAAGTACTTATTGAAAAATAAGTTCTTGAACTCGTCCCATTCGATGGACTCAATTTCATATCTTGGCCTCGTATTCTTGATAAGATTCCACCATTGATCAGCATCACCTTCCAAATGATACACTGATAAGATGACTTTATCATGTTTAGAACATTGAAGAATGGAAAATATCTTTTCATTAGTACTGATCAATTGTTCAACAACTAATGGATCAGTAGACCCGCTGAATTAAGGTGGACATTGTCTCATGAAGGATTCAATAGAATTTTGCTCCTTCTATTGCTAGTTTGGAAGTCCTGCATGATTCATAGCTTGAGAAAGTTGTGTGAGCATGGCTACAAGATTTTGCATTCCAACTCCCATAATGTTTGGTTGCTCAGGCGGACAATAATTGCATTGCCCATCGTATTCCGCATTAACACGGTTCCATCGGGTTCCAACCATCGACTAAAACCAAGAAGAATAGTGTGAGCAACACTAATTATAATAGTAAAACCACATAATTAAGAATAAAATTTCACACTTAAGGTCTTATACTAGGTTATTCATGTCCATTTCTAAAACACTAAGATTGTGTTCTATGCTTAGACTTATCCTTAGGATTCTTACTAAGTCTTTCACATCCTAGTTTCCAAAGGTTGACTATAACTTTCCTCTGATACCAACTATAACGACCCATAATTTACATACATTGTTATTACTTCAGAATTGATGCACACTTAATACAACATATAAAAAAACTAGAAAAGGAACATATAGGTATAGTGTCCTTAGAAACTTGGAAACATAAACAACTGGTTCATAAAGCATCTACACTATCTCCTATTTATTTCATCATATCTATAGTCCCTTTTTTCATATCTTACTTAATAACCATTTCCTGACCTGGGGAAAGAAAACATACAAAAGGGTGAGCTCATATTCTCAGTAAGGGTATACAAAAGAAATATCAATCACATCATATTCATAAGAACATAACATTTTGGAAATCTTACCCTGCAAAAGAGATCATAATTTCATAACATGGGATAAATCATGGTAGTGAAATGTAATCACAATAATCATAACATAAAACATGAAGCTTTGTGGAATAAACACATAATCATAGATAATCATTTCTTTTTAGTCAAGACTCATTTCCAAGACTATCTTAGTGGACAAATTCAATTTCTGAACCGAGTTCATTCCTCATTTCATTCCTGTTTCACTGAACCGGTTAAACCTTCTATTCCAGCCATGTCTATCTCATGAGATACAAAATCTTTACCCAATGCATTCGAGGGAGATATAGGTCCCACCCATCTCATAATGATACAATTCTTATGTGTTCCACAAAATCAAAAAATCATACATCATTGCATAACCCATGTAATAAAAATGGGATTCTTAAACATCGTGACATCATAAAACAATTCATATAAGATAAAGGAATTCATAAAAATAATTCCATCACACCATAATCAAATCAATGTAATAATAGGGATAGAAACAGAACCCCATATTATCTTATATGGAAAATAATTTTGGTAAAACACTTGAATTCCATTCTTGAGGAAAATATCCTTTCTATTTCAAAAACATTTTTCTTTCTTGACATGTCAGATAATTTTGAACTAAAAGAATTTGATTAAAAATAAACTTGAAAACTTGTAAAGGAATCATCATGGAAATAATGTTCTAAAAATCAATTCATGTCGTATATGTTAAAAAAATATTCTTCTCTTACTTTTGTCTGAAAAGTCAAAAAGTACCTCGTACGAAAAACGACCAAAGATTCCTTTCATATATTTTACTAAAAACTCACCGAAGGGTATAATTGGATATAAACTATTTTAGAAGGATATACATATTATATATTGAGGAAACATGTATGTGGACGATAAAATACACCCCAGTAAATTCCAAAGTATAAACAATCTCTGATAAAAGTGAGATTGTGATATTTCCCTTACCTTAGGTCTGATTTGCTTCGTAAGTGTCCGAAACTCCTGTATAATTATTTAAATAATGTCATTGAATTATTACAGAATCATACTCATTGTTATGATATCATAAATGGTTATATTCTTAGCTTATTATTAGTAATATTTCATTGCTACTTGTTATTCAGGTGTTTATTACTTTTTGTTCTTATGCGTGTTTTGTCGAATAAATTCTTATTATTATTTTTAGGTTATACATTCCTCATTTCCAGAATGGTATTAGTGTAATATATATCATATTTATTCACTCAATTCATTTATGTAATCATTATGCAATGAAAATCATGTAGAACGAGTCGCATCACATCGTGGAGACGGTATTCCATACGTACGCACGAGCAATGATATCGATCCCATGATCGTGGAATTGTATTGTATACTATTTCAGAATCTATATAACTTTACAATAATCATATATATTCATTATTTACACCATTTGACCCATCCAAGTATGTTGGGGTTGGAAAATAGATTACACCACGGCGTGGAGACAGTATTTCGTACGTACGCACGCGCGTTGATTTTGTCTTCCCCAGGATGGATAGACGGTGAAATAGGGTTGTCTCATACTTATAATGACATATCAGTATATGTGTGATACTGATGTTGTTAATTCATAATGAAACAACTTAAGAAGAATATGTGTAAGAAGAAATAATGTTGAAAGAATTGGTAACTGACATTACCTCTTCTTTGAAGCGCTTCTTTGATACCTCTTTTTAGGGCACTAAAATTTGTCTTTGAAGAATACCAGGACCTCTAGGATGTTTCTAGGGAAGTGGAGAGGATACATTGTCAGGGGTTGGACGATCTTGAAGGCTCATTGTGGTGTGAGGAAGAGAGGGAGGAGGTGCCCTTTTATAAGGGAGGAGAGGGGCACCTTTGGAAAAACTAATTTTTTTTTATAAAGTCATATTCAGTTTTAAATAGCTCCAAATTTATTTATTTAGAAGCTAAGGTGGGTATGGGTCGAAATACTCTCATACAATAGAATTTGGACAAGTTTAGGTTACTATTTTAACCTTATAATTTAGATTTAACTTTAAGTTAGATAATTTTACATTTCCCGTGTCTTTTTGTTTTCTTACACTATAAGGTTAATAAACTTACTATAACAAGCCAAACGAATCCCAAGTTGTTTATTATTAATATATATAACCTCATATATGTAATTTTGACGAACCATATATTTTTATGAATAAAATAACAATTTATAATATAATATATGTTTTAAAAACTATTTTATGTCAATTTTGACACTATTTTGTAATTGATTTTTTTGAAAATCATAACATAAATATTAGTTCGAAAAAAGTTACTTAAATAAATAATAACATGTCATATTAACCTAGAAAATTAGTGGAATTCATAAATGTCTCAAATTACATTTATTTGGGTATTTATAACATCAATTATGTCAATATTTTATTAATAAGATAATTACTGCATCATATTTGTGTCATAAAAAAAGTAAATTATTTAATGTCTAAAAATTACAAATAAAATACCATTGTGTAGTAAATCTTTTTATATTTCTAATTAATATTTATAGTCGAATTTGTCTTATGTATCACCCTATATTAAAAATTATTTACTTATTAAACATTGATTTTAACTATTTTAACCCTTCTTTAAATAAATTAATAATAAATGTCCCAATCTAATCCAAGTGGGCCTAAATGGTCATATTTTATTCCTAAGGTTGTTTTCGGTATAATAACACTTATCCAATAGAAATAGGACATGTGTTAGGGTAATAATAATATCATTTTTACCCTTAATTAATCTATTTACTTTTAACCGTGGTAAATAAAAATAAAAAGTTACTATTCACGAAAAATTATTTTGATCTCATTGAACCACATTTTACATACTGACATCAACCGTTTATCTCGGTTTTCTGAAATTCCACTCACAGAAGTGGTAAAATTAAGTTATATGTAAATTTGCAAATTCTCCTAGGAGGTGGGTAAAAGACGGTGAAAAGTTCAATAAAATTTATATATATATAAAATTATTATAAAATTACTCCAATGAATTACATTGAACTTATATAGGTATTATGTATCAATTTTGAACTAAAATAAATTTATATAAAATAAATAATTATAAAAAGTCATTTTTTAAATAGTAACCCAGTGTTTTCACTATTCATCAAAAATTGAAAGTTTCCAGAAAAATACCAAAATTTCACCCTAGGAAAATTTCGATATTCCAAATCGAAAAATGAAGTCAATTTTGAAAAATAAAATTTACAAAATTTCAAAAAGTTGTTATTACTATTCATAATGGCTAGTTTTAATAATATTTTAATAACATATCGTTGTTTTATGAAACTCAGTATTGCCTACGACGCAAGCTATCAAGGAAGGTCGCGATTGCGTGTAAAGCAAGACAAGATAGTGTTGTGTGTAGTGAAAGATTACTTTGATGATTTATATAAAATAAACACAAAATATTTCTTATAAAAGTCTTGGGTGTTACACAACCCGTCGCATCTGGAAAGGTGATGGAGAATGAACTCTTGACCAAAAGATGAAAAGGGTTTCACGCAAACCACTAGCCTATTCGATATTCTAGATAATATGAAATGTTTAGATGAAATGAATATTTTTTTGTAAATAAATGGGATATTATTAGAGGACAAATAGTTTATTTACTTGAGAAGTATATATGATCAAATCCATCTAATTATCGGATTTTGATCATAGTTTCGAAATGTTTGAATAATTTGAGGATAGTTATTTATTGAATTATTTTGTTTAAAATTTGGGTATTTCTTTAGAAATTTGGAGATTCATTTTTGACGGTTTATTTTTTTTCATACTATGTGATAACCGTTTTGGTTTTGGTTAATTCCTAAATATTATATGAATATTTTGTTATAATTTGGGGGATTATGTATTTATTTGATATTTTATTTTAGAGATTTGGGAATAAAAAATATATTCAGGGATAATAATAATCGCATCAAATAAGTCATTGTGGTTGAAATTGATTAGTGTTTGAAATTATAATCTTTTTTATGTATATTTACAAATTTTGTTAGTCTGAACAGTAAGATATTTTCTAAACTCTAAGGAAGCATCTAGATTCAATAATGTTATCCTAGTACCTTTAATTTTGTAGAACTGATGGATTTTTTGATCATCAACAGTTTATGGATCTAAGGATCTTATCTATCTATTGATCATTAACATGCGTTCGATCAATGACCTCAATTACTCTATATAATTATTTTATATTTTCCATTTTTCCGACTAATATTCTATTATTTTTTAACCCATTTATGTATTATTCCATATAAACAATATAAATCCCTTTCTATTTTATTAAAATAATATTTTATAAATTATTTTTAAAATATGGATTAAAAATATAATTATTAATCAATTTAAAACCATCTATTATCAAGATGAAGTTAAAATTCAGAGGATGCAATTTATTAGGGGGCATGTAACACCCTAAGATCTGGAAGGAATAAAATTACGTTTGATCATGTAAATGACACAAAACACTTACCAAAGAAAAGAATGTAACTCCTCAAGACTTTATAATATATTTATTCTTTAATAAATTTAATCTGTTAAATAGCTTACAGCGCATGATATCATAATATTTTTCTATTGTATTTCATATTTAACAGACAACATTAAACTAATATTACCCATGATATATACTACCATTATAACATATCCATTAAATTTGTTGGTATGAATATTGTTATGTACATTTTGAAATATATATATATATTTATATATATATTAATCGATATTAATTGTTGATAAGTATTTGGTATATAATCAATCAATTTTTAGTAAATTTGTTTTATTCATCAAATATATGTTTTCATCAAAAATGATATTTTTGAAACTTCTAGGAAATAAAATTAAAATAAATTTAATGAAATTTAGTCAATTATTTTGATAAAATGATCTTAATTTTTGAAAGTGTAACATAATAATATAATTTGTATGAAATTTTGTTATTTTCAGAAAATATTGATTTATGGTGAATATTGAAAAAAACTCAATTGTGTAAAAAACATTTCAATTCAATCAATTAATTAATTTAAAATTATAAATATTAATTTAATATGTTTTTATGTTTCTTATGTATTATTTACTTATAAATAATCCACTTAATAACTTTTAATCGTCTATATATTAGGTTTTAGTATATGTTTTTTGGGGGATAAAAATGGTTTTTCCTAAATATTGTTTTAAAATGCATTATGTTTTACATTTTAAATAACTAAAAATATCCATAATGGGAATGATTTCAATGAAACATATTTATTATATATAAATTAAATAATAATTGTTTTTACCAATTTTATTATTGGTTATAGTGTTAATATTGAATCATATTTTCTACAAAAAATAGTCATCCTAAAAACATACAGTATCTCCATGTCTACAGGAATATTTTAAAATTAAATTATACCACTTATATGAGTTGAATTTGAAAAAATTTATTATTTATATGGAATAAGAATAATATATATTTTCTAAAGAGTTAAAATATATTTTCTTCTAGAACAATTAGTGAATGGGTTAAAATTGATATCTGTTATTATGCTTAAAATATGATTTTGTGCATTACGTGAGTCTCTATTAAATAAAATTTTAAATAATAATAGGATATTAATTTATTGAATTTTATTCCAAATTTATAATTATAATTTATAATTAATGTAGAAAAAATCATTTTGATTTTATTCCAAAATGACATTTTAACATGGTAAATAAAAAGATAAAAGTTCTCATGGTAAAACTAAAAGGGTAAAATTTAGTGAACTTAATGACTATAGAATATCATTATTAAAATGTATTTATTTATGTGTGGTGGAGTTTTTTAAAGAATAAATAAACTCTCATATCCATTATTGGTATATTTTTTTAGGATCTTGAGTTAATGGATCCCACCCATTGCTGAATACCTTTGGGTATTTAAAAGATTTCCACTCTTCCACAATTATAAAAGGGAACTCACTCTGCCCCCATTTCCACACCTCCCAAGACATTAGTATTGACCATAAAGTGAAAAAAATAAAATACCAAATTACGTCTTATCACACTATAATGTTTTTTTATTATAAATATATATAGGTAAGGCCATTAGTGAAAATAAAAATATGTTACCCAAATAAAAGTTAACGTTCTCAAATAAGAATTTTTATTTTATTTCTTCCTCCACCCCTTCTATTCTACTTATACCAGGTAGATAAAATAACATAGAAATCATCTATATATTTAGATGTTTTTATATCATTTTTTACTACCAAAAACTGTATATAATTATATTAAATGGTTTATCAAATCATTATTCCAGTGTATGGTGGACTACCGCCTTGCAAAATGATGTTATTAGTTTTTCCATTACAACCTATCATGGTTCTACATGATGATAGATAAAAAGTTTTGTCTAATATTTATAAAAAAATTATTCCTTGGGTTATTTATATCAAATATATATTTTTAATTTCCATTTATAGGGGATAGGATAATGTTTCCCATGTACACAAAAGTCTACCCCCTCATGAAGCGATGTGATTCATTTTTCAATAATTAATTACATTGAAGGTAGTAATTATATGAATAATGAATATATGTGATGTAAATAAATTATTTATGATATTAATGACATATTTATCATTATTTGTATATAATATATCATTATATTTCTTACCCTTTCAGTCACTAGAAAAAATGATAACATAGTTTGTGGATGTGTGTACTACAATCTCCATGAAGCGATGTGAATAATTTTTTAATAACCACATCAAAGAAAAATATATATAAGTACATATAATTAAATAATATGGTATTTAGGATGTTATGAAAATTATATATAGATAAATTTAACTTACCCTCTTTCCATAAAGATCATCAAGAAATTGAAATGGTACTCATGCATACTTACAGACTATCATCTTCATGATCGTAACATACTTCATTTATAAAAATCAATGTTCATGATTGATTTTAAAACAATAATTGATTAATAAAAATTATAATAATTCCATGTTTTTTTGTAGATATGTTTAAATATTGATATATTTGATCACAGTCTAGCTAACAATGTCATTTTTGATACATAAGCTGAACATGGTCAAAACATCCAAAGTAAATCTAATTTATTAAGTTATGGTCAATAAAATAGTAATAAGTGAAACTAATTTCTATTCAATGGGGATATTTTTTATATACACCATATAATAATATGGATATTTTTATGATACTATCCTCATTCTAAATATAGATTGATGAATATTTTTTCAAATATAATTTTTCAAAATTCATTTCTCTTCCATGGGATAATAATGTATCAACGATATTGATATGAAACCCATTTAAATTCAATGTGTTTATCATTTTAGGAAATAATAATGATTTATTATGACTTTTATAATGAAATTAATTCAATGTTTTCCATTATTCATGTTGTTTTTCAGGTACATTACTTATATTATTGGGTGGAATATATAGCTTCAGATGAGTATGTTAAAGATTATACATTGGGGAATGATAACACCATGTGTGCTTGTTTGAAATTATATAATGGTGTGACTTGGAGAGAAATGGGGGATCCCATTATGGAATAAAATAATTTTTTCACCCAAATAAAACACTAATACATTGGTTAATATTTCATTTATTAATATGAAATAAAAAGGGAGTTTCAAAAGGATTTCTCGTATAGATTTAACTGGGATCTAGTTATCTCTAATATTGGTTTGACATGGGTTATGATGAAAAATGTTTACTTATACTAACACATTTTTGTGATCCCTTTATAATTTTATAATGTTTCTTATGATCAATATTTATGTCAAGTGTCTCATTATTATTGATTCTGATTACTCCCATCTTTTCTACTTTCTCAAACATTCTCAAACATTCTCATTATAGTATTGATTGGATGAGTTGTTTTATGATTTTATAATTTAATATAATTATATAATTAATCACTTATACACATATTTTGATCATTGATTACATTAAAATTTCAATGCTTATGTTAACCCTTAATGATTATTTTATCTCACCATTATTATATTTCCTTCTCCCAAGGATATTAGAAATTATGTTGACTTAATTAAGAATAGAATAGATTTCATGTGGATGATAATGGAGACGTGATGGGAAATAAAAAATGTTTGGTTATGTTTTATGAATTATCAATTAACTACATTAGTATGGTGTAAAATTTTATCCGATGAATTTTAAACTCTAAACCAAAAATCCGCTGGAGAATGTATGTAATGTAATATTCCCTTTTATATTATGTGATTTTTATGGTGAAAATTTGATCACATCTAATGATATCAATGGTATATATATAAATATTATGACTTCAACATAATATCTGGGAGTGTGGGTTCTGATCTATTATTTTAATAGGTAAGTGTTTATAATTTATGTAATTATTTTAAGAGATTTTAGAAATTCATAGTGAATAAATGAATAAATTTTTTAACTGATAATATATCATCCGAGTTATATTCTATGAGTGTATAATAATCATATAATCATAGAACATTAATATGTGGATTTAAGACAATCCCAACCCACATTACCTTATACATTAAATTATTTATAATTATAAAATTGGATCAATGAACTCACTTATATGTATTGAGAAAATTCAATAATTTCATTAATGATTTTTTTTAAATATGAATATAATTACTAAATATGTGACAAATCTAATGATTAGTAGATACCATATTAAAAAACATATGATAAATAATCCATTGCATATGATTTTTATTGACTAATGAGGGAAATTTTATAAAATTTGAATTTAGATATGAATAATGAACAATGAAATGATAACTTCATATCTTTCAAAGGAATTATAATTGAATCTCTATTAATTATCTTATATCTAAATTGGATACTTCCTTATTCATCCAGAATGATTATATTTTTATCAGATGTAATCTTGTCTCATTTGAGACAGTAAAAATGTACCAAATTTCAATGGGTTATTGGAACTAAATACACATGAATTATCATATGAACAGAGAATCCCGTTATATTAGTGATAAGAGTGGTTATAAAACACACATTGTCTGAGAAATTAAAACCAATTTGGTTTATTATATAAACACCTCATGTCGTGATATATATATATATATATTTATATAATTTTTTATGTATATATATCCTGAAAAGATTTAGTATATGAATCCGATAAAATATTGACTTGTATATATGGGTTTTTAATGGATTAAAAATAACATTGTTCTCGTGGATTCTATTTTAGCTTATTATTGACATGATAATTCATATATTTACCAATGATAAACATTCTACGGATGGTACTAGTCAGAACTAATAATGCATGATTTATTATTTAATGATTATATATGACTTAGTCTATTATAACCTTTGTCTAGATGGTAATGAATTTCATGTGGAGTTTAAAATATTAAATATTGGAGGATGGTTTGTTTTGTAAATTGAGAAATCAGAATAATGTTTCTGGTGTTTTAACATCAAAAATTTTCACAAAATAACCTAGTTACCCTAGTATCCCAATAACTATGTTGGTCTTATCATAGCCCAAAGGTCATTACTAATCCACATGGGGTGACAACTACCACCTTGGATAATACCAAATCAAAGTTGGAACTATTTTTTGATAAACATTACGGATATAAGATAAAAAGTAAAAATTAAAACAAAATAAACTACAGTGGGATTAGTTTACCGAAAATAAAATAGTTAATAAAATATCTAATTTATTATATAAATTTATCATAAATATGAATGAAAATAGCCTATGTCCCAAAGGATGTAACTCTCTAAGTCAATTGGTCAACAATTATAACCACCTGCAAGTGGTGCATTACCCTTGATTGAAGTTTGAAGGAGATACTCTAAACAAACCTGCAAGAACATGTAGTGTTTGAGCTAATAGCCTAGTAGGGTGTCAATAAGGATTCCATAATAGGTTCCAACATTTATTTAACCAAATAAAGAGAAATGAATTTTCAAATAAATATGTTTGTCATTTCAAAATGTTATTTAAAAAATAATGCATTACATTTATATATCTAAAATTCATTAAAAATCATGTAAGTAAATTAAAAAATTATATTAAATAAACACCTTTTAAATAAAAATTTTTATATATAACTTAAGGCAGATAAATCATTGCACAAAATGGCATATTTTCATTTCAAATAAAACAATGTGAGACACATGGTCATTCGCCTAAGAACGTATGATTGTTCTTGGCTGTAGGGAACCCACACTCAAGGTGATGAAAAATTATTTTCATACATCCCACTAAATGTATGCTAAATAGGATTCATCACAATAACATAAGGGAAGTGATGTGATTCATATATTTTTTTGGGACATTGTAAATCATACTGTTTGTTGAAGTATCTCACTAGCAACCTTAGGATTTCATGTACTTGAGTACAAAAACAACGATGGGAACTATATTTTATTAATGTTTAAAATATAATTCATCCTATTATCTCTTTCAAATATTCTAATTTTTATTAAAAAACAATAACATGGTTGTTCAATAAAAATCATACCTTTTCTAATATTGAACCCAAAGGTTCCTATAAAATCCATTTTAATCCATTATTTTCAAATAAAATATGAAATTTATTTCATCAAAATAATTTACCCAATTTTCCATCAAATTATTTTTGAATATTAATTCATGAATGTAAATTTCAAATATTTCCTTCAATATCTTAAATTAATACTTATTCCCTAGAATTGGGTGGTTCTTCCAATTTTGTTCCAAAACTAAATTTGGAAAACCTAATTCCCCAATCAATGGAATTCTATTTTTAAAAAAGAAATTGAAATTATTTCAATGAAAATGAATTTAAATCTAAAAATTTAAATTATATCAAACAATTTATGTTAAATAAAATTTGGCCATCAAAATGGAACCACCTACCTTTCACAGAAGCACAATTCCCAGAACGAAAACCCCCTACTAGAAAGATAGTGTAGAGGATCTTGTAACATAACATAGAAACAAGATTTAACATCACAGGGTATATATCTATCAATCCTAGGATTATCTATCAAATAACATAGGATATAAAGAGAAATGGATAATGCTACATGAAGAATGATAACCCAGAAAGTCACACTACAACAACAATAATGACCAATTAATGATCAACATGAAGGCTTTGAGGGCTCAAAATTCTCCTTGGAAAGGCTCTTAGGTTAAGATAATGATATTTTAGAGAGTATAAAATATTACTTTCAGACAATTTAAATATTTTAAAACAAATAATGTAGTTTTACACAACCTGTAACACAATTACATGTTGTGAAAATGAAAATGCCCATAATTGTTAAAAAAATTTCCATCTCTTGAATAAAAATTATTATTATCATTTTAGGATTTAGAATTCATGTAACCATATTATATGACATGTAAATATGAAACATTTTATATTAATGGACATTTTTTACTAAGAATCCAAAAAAATCATTGACTTCACTATTATAGGTATCCCCCAATTCCTTCTCGATCATACCAATACAATGAAAAAGGAAAACCATGAAATTAAAAAAAAACCATTTAGAAGATTAATTTGTTGTTACAACCTCCCCCAATATAATTATTCTATTCACAGAATGAATATCATGAATCTTATGTATTGAAAATTATATGTCACTTCTTTCTCATATGTGCCTCTAGCTTCCTTGTCTCATGAAAGTTAGAACCAATATTCTATTACATATGAGACAATGTTATTAACCTCCCATGATGTTCCATGGTATCAGAATCAATAATCCTAAATGGTATTTCAATCATGGATAAAATTGGATCAAACTCAAGTTCAATCAAGCTCAGAGAATCAGATGGATTAGATAGATACATAAATAAATGAGATACATGTAACAAATTTTGTATCAACTCCATATATCGAGGAAGTGATAAATGATAAGAAACATTCCCCACATTCCCAATAACCTCAAATGGTCCAAGAATATAATGAAAAATATTCACATCCTGATAAGTTATTGGTGACACACCCGAGGCGACACATTCAAGAATACCTTATCTCCAACTAATAATTACAATGGTCTGTGGAAATTGTAAGAAAACACTTATTCCTTCTCTATACCAGTAACATTCTCTGAAAAATAAAATGAAACATTGTTGACGTCTCTTTAACCAATATTGGTCCAACCAAGGATCCTTCACTAATCTCCAACAAATATAATGGAGATCTATAAGGCCAACCATATAATTCCTCAAAATGATCTATTTTTTCATAGAATGGATGCTTTTATTATTTTTAAAACCATCCAATCGAAAATGGTCATCCCAAGACCCACCAAAGTTGAGAACACAAGCATGATGTATATCATTAAGAATTTGTATATAACATTCTGTATGATATCCAACTATAGATGGTATTCCACACTGAAACAAACATCATATCATAGATCCTCCTAAAGTCCTTTCCAAAAATGATATGTGGACCAAGGATATATGTCAAAAACTATAGTAGATGGAACTCCATGAGGATGAACAACAACATTCACATATAGATTTTCCAAATCCCCAATATTTGTTACATGATGAATGTATATAAAGTATATTGATATGATTAATTAATCTATCAAAACAAATATCACATACTTCTTTCTTTCAGTATGTGTAAACCCAACTAAAATTTCTATAGAGATCTCATTCCCCTTCCATGTGGGGTCTTGAAGTGGTTGAAGAAAACATTATGTTTTCTGGTTCGTGGCCTTGACGTGTTACCTTTTCTAACAATAAGAGAAAAATTATGCAATTCATATCTCATGACTGGACTCCAGAAATGCCTCCATATGTTATATAACATCATCATGGATCTTGGGTTCACTTCACACAAGCAACTATGAAAATCCACCATTAGATCTTTCCTTACTCAATATAGTACCAAAAAATGGTTCTGAATGCATAGAATTCCATGTTTTGAGACTAACCAATCGAGAATGGTCTCCCCCCCATTATGAGATTCACTAATGAATTAAAACTCATCATCAAGTAGCTGTTACTAAAGAATCAATTTGAGAAAAGAAGATATCAACAGAACACTAGACAAGGAAACCTCATCCCTTGATTTTTAGACTTCAATATGAAAACACACAAAGTGAACCATCAAGATCCAATCATCTACTAATTATTTCACAACATTGGTCAGAATTTTCTAGCTCAGATCATCTATAATGTCATTCCATTTCCTTGGGGTATATGCGGTGTGAAAATTGAAATACTGTAGTTATTCCACCCAACACCTCTACTGGATATTTAAATCATTTTGAGAGATTATTTACCTCAAGATATTGAGGTCTAAATACAAGATTAACCTTTCTCTATAAAGGTAATGCTGCCAAATATTATGAAAGTGCATCACGACTGCATTTTCAGGGTCATTTGTTTGATCATCCTACTCTTGTGGCCAAAGATGATGAGATCAGTAAGAAACAACCGAATAACCCTGCATAAGAACACAGTCCAATCCTAAAATTTATGCATCACAGAAGACCCCATACCCTTTCCCAGCCACAGGAAGAGTCAAAATAGTTTAATAGTCCAAAGATGATTAAGATCAATAAAATAATTCTGACACCCATCATCCAAAGAAAACATTACCTCTTCATAGTTATTTCATTCTTCAAAGAATTCAGCATTGAAATTTCAATCATGAATCATTAACAATATTTAGATAAGAACAAGACGATCCAAATCTCAATGTCATTTCTGGGTTGCTCACAAGGCTTAACATCCTTCACCTTGTCAGGATCAACTAATATTATTTGTTACAACACCTCATGTCCCAAGAACTTCACTTCTCAAATCTATAAATCACATTTCAAAATATTTTCATGAAGATGATGATTTCCGAAAAAACAAGAAATTTATCTCATATGATGCACATGATCCACCTCAGAAAAAATGTAAACAATAATTTATTCCACAAAGACCACCAATAAATTTTTTAGATACTGATGGAAAATCATATTCATTAATGAAATAAATACAAAAGGATTATTGGTTATATCAAAGGGAATAAAAATGTACTTATAATGACGATAAATTCACTAAATTGAAGTTTTATAAATGTAAAAAATTTGTATTCTCAAATGATGGTATACATAGTAATGATCAATCATTGAGAGGCACATTTCAACATTCAACTAATAAAAAAGACCATCAACCCATGGAAAGGGATACTTGTTCTTTACCGTTAATCAATTATTTTCCCACTAATCTTAAGAAATAACTTCCTCTTGAATCTGATTCATGCATCTTCTCATATGCATGTTGCTACACAATATTAGCAAACAAATGGGAATACATCAGGTTTATACTCAAACAAAGAAATAAGGATATTAGTCATAATAGTTAGACAAATATGATTTAGATTCAATTATACTAAAATTAAATGAAGGGAAAATACAGGAACCAATACTAAATAAATATTTCCATAACCATTCATAGTGACCTAAAGTTTATTTTTATGAGATATAGAGAGACACTCAATCAGAATAAAACCTTTATAATAGAAACAATTTCACAAATGCATACTGACTTGAAGAAAATATCTCATAAAAAACCATTTATATCACATCATCACAAACCATCATAGGTACCCTGGTAACATGATAACTAATTCAGTCATGACATAGCCCAAAGAGAATTCCTGATCCCCATGGGTCAGTGACAAACACCTGGAATCATAAATAATTAATGTGAGAATGAATTTTCCAAATAATATAACAAAAAAAAATAAATATATATATATATAATAGGGAGTATTGTTCCAGAAATCAAACCGGTAATAAACAAACCAATGTACTAAAGAAATGTAGGATAAAAACAAATGAAATTATCCCATGTCCGAATGGATGAAACAATACAAGTCCTTATATCCATAGTTAGGAAATCTTCCATTTCGTTCTTTATCCATTCTCAAATAAAAGAATGAGATATTATACTAACACCCAAAGGAAGAGGTAGTGTGTTAGCTAAAATCCCTATACGTCTCCCCAAGGATTCCATAATAGATTCCAACATTTAATTAACCAAATAATTATGATTCAATTTTCAAATAATTAGGTTTGTAATTTCCAAATTATATTTAAACAAGTCATTATTTTGATTTCAAAAGATGGAATACATTACAAATGATGTAAATACTTTAAAAAATGGCTTCAATAAACACATTTTCTATAAATTAGTATATATAGATATGATGTCATGTAAAGAAGTTCCAAAAAATGGAATATTTTAATTTTATGTACTAACAAGTGAGCAACATGGTCATACATATAATTTGGTTTGAATGTTCCAGGATATAGAGAACCCACAATAAAGGTGACATACCTGTTTTTAAATACTCTCCTTTAATCTTAGGCCATAGGCGACTAGTCACCATCTCCTAAGGTGTGTGACGTGATTCATTAATGTTTTTTACCGTTATAAATTATATTGTGTCATCCAAATAACTCACTAACTACCTATGGTTTGGATGTTCTCCAATAAAATAATGATAGATTTTTTTATAACTATTTAAAATTAATTCTATCCAATTCTATAATGTTCCAATTTCTATCAAAAACCATATGATGGGTTTTTAGTAAAAAACATACACATTTTCAAGATTAAACCCAATGGTTCGTATCAAATCCATTTCAATCCAATTTAAATAAATACTATTTGAAATCAATTTTACAACTTAATTTTAACTATTTTCAATCAAACAAAAATCCCAATTTAAATTCTATAATTTAAATTTAAATAGTTTCCAAATAATTCTCAAATTCACAAGAATTCAGTAGAATTGGGGGTTTTTCCCTATTTCGAGCTAAAATAAATTTCCAAATCAAAATTTCCCAATTCAATGAAATTTTTCTTTTAAATAAAAACACAAAAAGAAGAATCAAGACAATGAAATTAAATAAAATAAATTGAAATTAAATCATGAAAACAATGTTAAATATTATTTGGCCATTATAATAGAACCAACCACCATTAATTTAAACATAATACCCACAATGGAAAACAGTAACAATAAATAAGGCATAAAAGATATAATAACTCAACCTAAAAAAGATTCAACAACAAGGGATATATATCCATCAATCACAATATGATAAATCAAGATTACCTTGACATAGAGAGAATGAGATGAAGATACTGGGAGAGTTCCTACCTGGAAAGTCTCACCGAAGTGCAAAAAAAATCAATGGATGATTGAGACTACTAGGAAGGGTTTGGGGGCTCCAAAATCACCTGGTAAAGGCACTTTGGTTTATGAAAAGATGTTATAGAGATAAAATAATAATTCATTCATCCACTTTACTTCATTAGAAACATATCTCAGGGTTTTTTACAATGTGTAACCCTATTAAACAACGTGAAATTAAAAATTATTATAATCACTAAAAACCCCATCACCTCTTGATAAAAAAATATTAGTAACATTTTATGATTTATATGGTGTGAAACAGTTTTATAATGAATTTAAATCTCCAAAAGGTTTTAGAAACAACCAGGTTTTTTGGAGAATCCATCAAAGATATGGATTCACCAATATAAGTATCCTCCCAATTCCATATCGGATATTCCCATTAAATGTAAAAGTAAAGCCAAAACTGGATTTAAAATGTATCATTTTTAATAGTAAAGGTATTTTATTATTATGGATATTTCTTATGTGTTTTTAGTTTTATAATGACTCTTCGGGGTTTGATAAATCACATCTAGTGGAATTCATATGTACAACTATTGAATATTACCCCACCATGTGATTCATGACTTGAATATGATTCATAACCATAAATGGATTCATGGGGAGTGGACTGGGCAATGAAAAAATATGATAAAAGGGAAGAGGTGATGATCATGAACATTCATATCATCACTTCCTATATTGCACCATGAAATTATTATTTAACATTATTTTTTTAAAATAGTGGTTTGACCCCATTCATCATCAGTGAAAAAGTAGTGTGCTTTGAGGCACTCAGATGGAACCTTTCTCCATTGATTCTCTACCATTCATGGAAATCATGGATGAAATTTGATAGCATCAATGGTTAAGATCATACTCTTCCATCATTCCAAATTGTTTCTACTAAATTATCACTAAATATAGTTGTGTTAATTTTTGGTCAATGTGCTGATTTCATTAGAGGATGTTGAAATATCTTGCTTCCATTCGGGATTTTACTCATCCGATAAAGATGGGATATGAAGGATAAGTCTTCTTGAATTTATGTGTTAATCTGTTGAGTAATGACTGTATTTTCATTATCTGTAGATTATTTTTACTACATTAATTTTATTAGGATGTTGAATTTGAATTATTTATTATAGAATTTGTGTATCATAAATTTGATGATTTCTCTGGATTAGAACAAGCCCTATTGATAATAGTTCTAGAATAGTGGAGTGACCCAATGAGTTATCCAAAAATGTTATATGTATGGTTCATAATAATTAATTAATTATAAATTGTTAAATTTTTTTAATTGGTTTATCATGTTGCATGTTATTCTATGAGACTGGTCTATTTGAACATGAGCAAGGATGCATGAGCATATAATGCCTTAGAAGATGTTGTTGGACCATTTTATTCCAACCTAGGAAGAGTAATGAGACATCATCAGGGAAATTCACCTAGAGAATAGTATGAGGCAATCTTTCCCAATTAGCATGGTGTTTAATCCAATGAAGACATAAGCAACTCTTGTATGGGAATTTTTATGGAGACGAGTAAGAGATGGTCATTCCCACTTGTGATTTGGTCATTGAGAACTGATAAGTATCACTTGAAAGTGCAGTCCTAGAGAGGTGGTTATCTTAGATAGGATTGGTGTGGTCCTTCTTGAGTGTTAGGATATACCACTTGATGCATGGGAGAGAGAGACATATAGTCTCTTGTGATGTGATAATAGAGGTTCTTATAGAATCATGAGAATCTCACAACAGTTTTGGTGATACATCGTGATGCTGGGGGACCCCCCCACTTGATAGATATATCTAACATAGAGAAGAATTAGGTATGGATAAACATTGTTTTCAACTAATAATTTGAGGGTAAAATGGTTTATTTTCTGTTCTTATTTATTTATAAATTTATTCCACTAGTTAATCATCACATTTCTATAAGTATATAAATAATATAATTTTCACATTTTTTTTGTTTCCCTACAATGTGTTACTCACACACTTATAAGGCACGATTCCAAATGGGTTCTTAAGAATCACATACATGTTTTCTGTAACCACATATCCGGATTTAGCCGAGGATATAATGGTTAAATAGGGTAGTTTAGATTGTATTATTAGCTGGATGAGGATTAGATCAGTGAAGATATTGAGCCTTATTTTTATTTATAATTTTATTATTCGACGCATATATGTCTATCACTATGGGTGTAATATTGAATGTTCCAGTATAGATATTTGGTGTTTTATCACATTTAACTAACTATTATTGGATCATATAATTATATATTTACATTCAATATTCATTTCCAGGATTGATGTTTTTCAATTGATTTATTATTTTTTCACTATAATATAGGGTCTATATTCTCTATACTATACCATCATAAACCTCTTCTTAAATTAAAAATCCTCTACAATATGGGGAAGTGTGCCTGGGGCCTTTTAGAAACCATTCCATCCATTGGTTTTATTGAGAGCTGGGATAATATGTTTCAAAGTGGAATCAGAGGGTTCTTTTTTCTTTTTGTCTTATGAAGATGGGATCTAGAATACTAGATATTTTGGAATCCCTCAAAATTAGTGATGGGTGATGGTATTTGTCATAGAAATTACATATTCTTGTAGAATTTCTAGGTTATTATGGATATGATTTATATTTTTATTTCATTATTATAGTGGTTTTTTTTGACATTAGCAATGCACATGTTGTTTAGAAGTTTTTATTTATGATTGTATGTAGATCCTGTGCCATTGTAAAGAGACCAGTGAGTTTATTTTGAATCTTTCACCATAGAGGTAAGATGTATAAATTAAATTATATTAGGAATGTAAGATTCAAATGACATATAGGTCTACTAGTGTATGATTTCAATTATTTAAGAGGCACGATGTCTTAAAATTTCCAATTTTGATTGATTTTTTTAATATAAGTACTTTGTGGTATTCTAATAATATAGGGATGACATGTATATATATTTTTAATGTTATTTTATGGCGATATATGATAATATTCTTGACGATAAAGATGATGACTTCTTCCTATTGCACAAAAAGGTGTAGTGGTCTTAGTAAAGTTAGCATGGCACTCAATACATATTCTTTGAAACCGTTAGGGTTGGTTTTTGTTTAGTTTTATTTTTTTCACCTAGTACTCTATGTAGCAGTTTTATGTGATGGTTAATAGAGATGATGGGAGCCTATTTGTGGTTTTCTAGTAGGAATTTTTATTCTACTCATGTATGAGAACATATATATTTTCACTTTGACATGTCGATGTCATGTGACAATAGGAGAATGTTTTTTTTAACCAATTAGTTATGAAATTATGTGACATTGAAATGTGGAATATGTGGTCAGAAAAGAGGGATTTCTAATGAATTGACTAGTCGGGAATGGTGGGGGAACCAGAGACCCTGATTTTCGAATTTTACCATTGTGGATATATTTTATTATATGTCAAATAGTGACCCATTGGATTGGTTGTACTGAAGATTCAAATGTTTTTTTATGAATTTGATGTACATGAAATTTTTTGGGGGTTTTCGTGATGACAGCCAAACATGTTGGGGATTTATGAATAAATGTGTTATCTTAAGGACAAGACCAAAGTGATGTCTAGTCTGATGGAATGAATACAGTTTGGTATTATAGTTAGTGAGTGGTTAGATTCATGTGGATGGAGTGTTTACTAATGATATCCTATAATTTAGATGTCCTTGAAATGTTTTTATCTAATTATGAACACATGTGATGCTTGAATGATGTTGTTAGCTAGGTTTTCAAGTTCGTAGGCATGGCGTGGCAGAGTTACAATTTTGAAGAGGAGTTCCAAGAGATCTTCTCATGTGTTTATGATGGTAGAAAAATTGGCATGGAAAATTTATTGATTTGGAATATAGAAATACATTTGGATGAATGAGTAATGGGATTTTGAGCCATGTTTCGTTTATCATCATTGGATTATGTGTGATATAGTAGTTCTTTATGATAATAATATGGATGGAAAAGATTAGATAAACACAACACATTTTAGGATGTGTTAAAGGGTGGTCCAAATATATGATCCAATTATATTTAGTTAAATCAAGTTGATGAGTGTTGATTATGTTGGCATCACTTGTTATAAGTTTGTAGAATGAATCAGTTGGTTTTTCATCAACAACTAGATGGTTCATTATGGAAGAACATGAGTGGTGTGTTGGGAATAGTGTTGAAAAAAACAATTATTCACAACTACATGAAAGGTATTCATGAAGGTTTAGTTAGTGTAGGATAAGGGGTCCCACGTGAATCATGCTACCCAGGTGTTAGTGAGATGCTTGTGGGAAGGTAGATTCGAGACTTTGTGATGAGTTGAAATATCCATGTGGTAATATGTGACATCAAAATTAAATAAGTTCATGATAGTAACCATCGTGAATATCTTATTTTTCTCTATATTTAAAGATGATCATGCCAAATATCAACATTTTAATTAGAGTAATCTAAGAGTGAATAGTCTATATTCCTAAATACATAAATACATTTCTATTTGGATGAAGGTAATCCTTACTTTTGTGCTTCTAGACTAGTATAAAGAAATATATATAGTGTATAGACCACAATAGTTTGTTGTATAATGAACCAATAGTGAGAAGTGTCACTATCTTGGTTGGATTAGATATTGGATGGGGAGGGTGGTGTTGAACACTGGGAAGCTATAATTTAAGATTTCTTTGGTACTATAAAGACAAATATTTGGAATTTTGACAAGTAAATGGATTGATTTTTGGTGTTGACATTGATCTCGAGATATTCTAGTGTGGTCCAATGGTGATTCATGGTGTTACCACCATTTATGGACATGTTTCATGGGGTGTCCCATAGGTTTAATTGGGTGTTCCATGATTCATGGCTGGGTTTAAAAGGTAAACCAGTTGGTCACTAACTTAAAAAAGAAGAATCGATATTTCATTACCTGTTTTGGTGGATGAAACAAGTAGTGAAATACTTAGTGACTTATTACATGAGTTAAAAATGAGATGAAATGTTTTAAATGGTCTTCATGTTAATATTTCATAGAAAATATCATTAATATGGTTACATTATTCATGAACATCATAATCATAATGATAGTAGTGTTTTTAGGATTATCCAGGGCCCTCTAAGTAGAGTTTTGAATGTGTGGTTGCTTTATGTGTATTATTAATAAATATTATTTTCATCCCAAAAATAGAAAATAGATATGGATCTAAATCTAATATGTGTTCTATTAATATTTAACAATTAAATTCCTGATGTGAAAATCATTTTTTTACAATAGATTGAAATATTGAATTTTCTTATAGTGTTTGATGATGGTTGAGAGTGGTTTATTAGGATTTAGTGATTAATTCACCAATTGTCTAGAGGCATGAAATTAATCCAATTTCAGTATTCTAATGAAGAATAAAATTCATTGAGAATACTTTTGAAACCCGTATAGTTTAGTTTCAACTGATGAGTTTTTTTATAATTATCAGGGATAATAGGTTTTATTGTGGGGAGATTGTAAGAGACCATCTATAGATGATTGGAAATTTCAGTGGGATTTTATAATTTTCTTAATCCAAAAATTGGTCATCATGAAAAATATATTTTCAATGAGGTTTTTGGAGTTTATACATCAAAATATGGGGTTCTCATATGTGTTCTATTTTCTGGTGGATGTTGTGGGGTTTTGGAAAACATGAGAGGTAGAGCAGTCCTACCGAGTGACTCAAACCTTCTCTAGTTGGTCATTCGCATTATGAAATTGTTTTAGGGGGAGGGTCTAAGGGGAATACATAACATGAAATGGGAGACACGAGGGTGAACCTAAAAATGCAATGTGTTACTTACTATTTCATTCCGTGATAGTTTTTTCCCGGGTTTTTTTTTCATTTAAACTATGTCTTATCCACTTTATCATAGAAAATTAAGTTCACACATAGGATTTTATTTACGAACACTTTCCCATTATTCTACACTTTTCATGAAAATCATGGATGAGATTTCATAGTGTATTTTTGTATGATATTACGCTATATGACTTCAATATTGTATCCCCCCCATGGTCACTAAATCTAGAGGTGTTCTTTTTTAGGTCAACTTACTTATTTCACCAGAATATGGAGGAATCACTTATTTAGTTTAAGGATTTAACTCAACCAATAAATATAGGATAACATTGTGATGTTTTCCTAAAATATCATGTTGATAAAATGAAGTATTACTCAATTTTAATTTTCTTAAGGTTTCCCCTAGATTAATTATACAGGGATGTTGAATCGAAATAATTGATTGGATCTTTTTTTTTTCAGCCTAAACATGGTGAGGTGTCTCATGTAGAATGCACCATATTTCCAATGGTTTTGGGAAGGAGGAGTATCCTAGTGAACTAATAAGTAATATTCCATTCATGGATAAAATAAATTTATTTATTATAAATTGTGATAATTAATTAATTAATATTTCCCGATGAAAGATAGGTTTAGATGTGACTCTAATTTTTAATGATAAATGTTTCATGATATTCATGGGAATTAGAATAAATTATCTGGCTATGCACAAAAAATGGAAAACACCCTAGTAAAAGTAATTAATTCTACAAAAAAACCCTTCTGTTGATTTCTAATTTTTTTTAGAATGCGAGTTATGTGAGATCATGCTAGAAAACCATTCATGTGAACTAACTAAATTGTAAATCCACTTCCCTGAATGTAATTTATATACATTAGCCTCACAATATCGTTTTTGGATTTCTTAGTGTGGTGATCGGATCTTGCGTCCATCTAAGTGGTGTTCCAAAACTCGATTAAATGGAAATTGGTGAGAATTGTTTTAAAATTGTAATAATTGGTAAAATAAAAGAGTTTTGTGACTTGTCTTGGAATGATACAGGTAATTCAAATTTGTGTATAAGGATACACCAATTGGGAAAAAAGTGTACGTAATTGGGTAAATGGTTTATCTTATCATGTTGAATTATGTGTGTAGACTTACTTGAAGAATACCATTGGTAATTCCTTTGGATGTAAAAGCACATAAATGTTTTCTAAGGTGTCTAGTTACTTGATTCTTAACATTAGTCATTCATCTTAGGAATGAGAATCAGTCAAATGAGATTAATTCCTATGTTCAATTATTAATGGATTAATTAAAAAACATTTCATTAAATGTAAATAGTCATAAATGGTATCTCTGTATGATATGATTTAAGTGATTCATCCAGAAGTAGAAGGACCCTCCAAGGGGAAAAAATGTCTGGTAAACTGGTAATTAGATAAATAGACCTATATGTGTTATTATAATATATAGATATGATTTATTTATGATATATAATAATTTATTTTAATTTTTTTCTAGATGGATTCCTAAGAGATTTTACTATTGACGCATGTGATGTGGCATCAGTGTTTCTCTGTAGGTGATGGAAATCCACTACAGGGAATTGGTATCTTTAACCACGGTACAATATTATTCCACGGTAAAATGTAGGTGACTCCATCAAGGGAATTCACATGGTTCCCAATATTATATTATCATTCCCATAATAAGAATTAATATTGATCCTTGTATGAGATGATCATCCCCCCTTAGCGTGGTATTTTTCCTTTGAATGGTGTAAGAGAATAACAAATGAGAATCGGAATGGAGTACAATATGATATGAACGTTACCCTTTAATATGTGTGAAATGGGATGTCATAAGTGGTTCTGGAAGGTCTATGTATTTTGATATGGTTACTTGATACATGATATGGGTTATACATAGTGAGAAGGATGATCCACCAGAAGTGGAATAATAGTGAGACACATAGTTTCTTGAGATACAATATAAGTGATTCATAATTTCTTAGGATAATATCATAGGGGTTCATGTGATCCATCATGATGAAGGTGGATTGACCAGTCGATAACGATGACATGGAATCAAAGTAGGTTTGGTTGGACCCATATTTAAACTATGAAATCAGGGTTTAGAAGGTTTATTTAATGTTTTTCATTCATTAAAAATTGTTACCAACTCTTTATCATCAATTTTGATTGAACATATAATGACTAAATTATTTTATATAGCATTGGTGTAATCTTATTGAGTTTCAATCTACCATTGGTTCAGAAACCATTTCACCGGGGTACCGAACCATCTCTTTTATATATATATTACAAGCATTAGTTGTGTTGGAGAAAGAGATATCATGATCAAGAAGGATATCAAGGATGGTATTAGATTTCATGATGAGGTCTAACTCGGTGATATTGTTGAGACCCATGTTACTTTACCCTTTTATTATAGAAATTATCTATTTTTGGACCAGTGGGATGGTTTTTGTATGTTCTAGTATGCCTATTCAGGCATGATCATATTGCCTATATTGTTACTTGTAACACCCGAGACTTTTATGTTATATAAACCATCAAAGGAATCTTTTTCTACACAACACTTGCTTGGCTTGCTTTGCACGCAATCGCGACCTTCCTCGATAGCTTGCGTCGTACGCAATACCGAGTTTCACTAAACAACAATATGCTATTAAAACTAGCCGTTATGAATAGTAATAACCACTTTTTGAAATTTTATAAATTTTATTTTTCAAAATGGACTTCATTTTTGGACTCAGAATATCGAAATTATCCTAGGGTGAAATTTTGGTATTTTTCTGAAAACTTTCAATTTTTGATGAATAGTGAAACCACTAAGTGGTAGGTTAAAAACTAAATTTTGCATAAAACATAATTTTACCGCTTCTGTGAATGGAATTTCAAAAATCCGAGAGACACGGTTAATATCAAGGACTAAAATGTGGTTCAATGAGATGAAAATAATTTTTTGGTGAATAGTAACTTTTTACTATTTTTACCGCGGTTAATAGTAAATAGGGTAACTAAGGGTAAATATGATATCAATATTACCCTAACACATGTCCTAATTCTATTGGACAAGTGTAATTCGACCGAAAACAAACTTAGGAATACAATATGACCATTTAGGCCCACTTGGATTAGAATAGGACATTTATTATTAATTTATTTAAAGAATGGTTAAAATAGTTAAAATCAAAGTTTAATAAGTAAATCATTTTTAATATGGGGTTATACATAAGATAAATTCAATTGTAAATATTCATTAGAAAGATAAAAAGATTTCCTACATGACGATATTTTATTTGTAATTTTTAGACATCAAATAATGTAATTTATTTATGACACAAAGATGATGCAGTAATTATCTTATTAATGAAATATTGACATAATTGATGTTATAAACACCAAAATAAATGTAATTTGAGACTTTTTATGAATTCAACTAATTTTATAGGTTACTATGATATATTAATGTTGATTTAATCAACTTGTTTCTAACATATAATTCTTTTATGACTTTCACAAAAATCATATATCAAATAGTGTCAAAATTGACACAAAATAGTTTTTAAATCAAATATTATATTATTAATTGTTATTTTATTCCTAAAAATCTAAGGTTCGGCCAAATGACTCAGATAAGGATATATATTAATAATAAACAATTTGGGGTTCGTTTGGCATGTTATAGTAAGTGTATTAACCATATAGTGAAAGAAAACAAAAAGACACGGTAAAAGTTAAAATAATTAACTTAGAGTTAAATCTAATTGATAAGGTTAAAATAATACCCTAAACTTGTCTAAATCCTATTGGTTGATAGGATTTCGACCCTTACCCACTTTATCTTCTAAATAAGACCCTTTGGAACCATTATAAACCGATTTTGACTTTAATATAAAATAATATTTTGAGATATTCCTAAGGTGCCCCTCTCCTCCCTTATAAAAGGGCACCTCCTCCCCCTCCTCCTCACACCAATTTGAGCACTCAAGCTCGGCCAACCCCTGCCATTTTCCCTTCTCCACTTCCCTAGAATAATCCTAGAGGTCCTGGTCTTCTCCAAAGACCAATCTTAGTTCCTTAAGTGGAGGATTCAAAAAGGCGTTCCAAAGAAGAGGTAATATCCATTACCGATCTTTTCAATTTCTTTATTCTTCAACTTCTTCTTCTTTAGTTGTTTCATGATAAAGTAATAACATCAGTATTACTTACATACTGATATGTTATTATAAATATGAAACAACCCTAATTCACCTTCTATCCATCCTACGGAAAAATGAAATCACCGCGCGTGCGTACGTACGGAATACCGTCTCCACGCCGTGGTGTAATCTATTTTCCACCATCACCTTACAAGGATGGGTATAATGGTGTAATCAGTAACTATATATGATTATTATTAAGTAATATTGATACTGAAATAATATATATATATATACTCCAATACAATTCCACGATCATAGGAACGATATCATCACTCGTGCGTACGTACGGAATACCGTCTCCACGATGTGATGCGACTCGTTCTACATGATCTTCATTTCATAATGATTATATAAATGAATTGAATGAATGAATATGGTATATACTACACTAATACCATTCTGGAAATGAATTATCTATAACCTAAAGATAAGAATAAGAATTTATTCGACAAAACACGCATAAGAACAAAAAGTTATAAAGACCCGAGTAACAAGTAACAATGAAATATTACTAACAAGAAGCTAATAATATGACCATATATGATCTCATATCAATATGTATGATTCTGGAATAAGTCAATAACATTATTTAAACCATTATACAGGAGCTTCGGACACGAACAAAGCAAATTGGACCTAAGGTAAGGGAAATATCACAATCTCATTTTTATCCGAGATTGTTTATTCGTAAGTATTTACTGGGGTGTATTTTATCATCCACATCCATGTTCCCTCAATATGTAATATTGTTTCCATCCACTTGAAATAGTTTAAATCCAATTTTACCCTTAGGTGAGTTTTTAGTAAAGAATATGAAAGGAATCTTTTGTCGTTTTTCCGTACGAGGTACTTTTTAACTTTTCCGACAAAAGTACGAAGAATGTTTTTTTTAACTTATACGGCATGAATGGATTTTTAAAACATTACTTCAAAGAAGCTTCCTTTACAAGTTTTCAACTTTATTTTTAATCAACATCTTTTATTTTAAAGTTGTATGACATGTTATGAAAGGAAAAATGTTTTTGAAGAAGAAAGGATATTTTCCTCAAGAATTCAATTCAAGTGTTTTATCAAAATTATTTTCCATCTAAGATAATAAAGGGTTCTGTTTCTATCCATATTTTTACATTGGTTTGACTATGTTGTGATGGAATTATGTTTATGAATTCCTTTATCATATATGAATTGATTTATGATGGCATGATGTTTCAAGAATCCCATTTTTGTTACATGTGTTATGCGATGATGTATGTTTTATGATTATGTGGCACACATAAGAAAGGATTCATTATAAGATGGGTGGGACCTATATCTCCCTCCAATGCATTGGGTAATGATTTTTTTATCTCATGAGATAGACATGGCTGGAACGGAAGGTTATTTCGGTTCAGTGATACAGGACTGAAACGAGGAGTGAACTCGGTTCAGAAAGGGACTTTGTCCACTAAGATAGTCTTGGCAATGAGTCATGACTAACAAGAAATGATTTTCCATGATTATGTGTGCATGACACAAAGATTCAAGTTTTATGTTATGATTATGGGGATCTCATTTTCACTTCTATGATTTATTCCATGTTAAGATATTATGATCTCTTTTGCAGGTTTTGATTTTCATAAAGATATGATATGTTTTTTATTTCCTTTATTTTCCCTTGCTGAGCATTTGAGCTCACCCTTTTATGTTTTCTTTTCCCCGGGTCAGGAAGATGTATATTAAGTAGAATATGCTAAAAGGGACCCTAGATATGATGAAATAAATGGGAGACACTGTAGAAGATTTATGAACCAGTTGTTTATGTTTCCCCAGTTTCTAAAGACACTATACCTATACGGTCCTTTGTGGTTTTGTCATATGTTGTAATAAGAGTGCTTCAATTTTGAAGTATTAACAATGTATGTAAAGTGTGGGTCGTTATAGTTGGTATTAGAGGCAAAGGAGGTAGGAATGTATCCGATCCTTGGGAACTCTCACATGTGAGCGTTGGACGAAGCATGGCTCTCCGCCCAAGGGCTTCATGAGGAAATGGCTGCCACTGGGGATGGTGGTGTGTCCCACCCAGGGGGTGTAGCCGCCCATGGAGTGCCCTGATAGGTATCAATTGTAGTCCACTGGAAGTAATTCTAGACCGTTATAGTTGGTATCAGAGGAAAGGTATAGTCAACCTTTGGAAACTAGGATGTGAAAGCCTTAGTAAGAACCCTAAGGATAAGTCTAAGCATAGAACACAATCTTAGTGTTTTAGAAATGGCCTTGAATAACCTAGGATAAGACCATAAGCATGAAAATTGTATTCTTGAATTGTGTGGTTTCCTATTATAATTAGTGTTGCTCACACTATTCTTCTTGGTTTTAGTCAATGGCTGGAACCCGAAGGAACCGTGTTAATGCGGAATGCGATGGGCAATGCAATGATTGTCCCCCTGAGAAACCAAACGATATGGGAGCTGGAATGCAAAATCTTGTAGCCATGCTCACACAACTTTCTCAAGCTATGAATCATGCAGGATTTCCAAACGAGCAAAGGAGGGAGCAACATTCTGTTGAATCCTTCATGAGGCAGCGTCCACCTTCTTTCAGCGGGTCTACTGATCCATTAGTTGCTGAACAATGGATTAGTACTACTGAAAAGATATTTTCAGTTCTTCAATGTTCTGAACATGATAAAGTCATCCTAGCAGTGTACCGTTTGGAAGGATATGCTGATCAATGGTGGAATCTTGTTAATAATACAAGGCAAAGGGATGAAATTGACTCTATGGAATGGGACGAGTTCAAGAACTTATTTTTCAATAAGTACTTCCCTCGTATTCTCCGAACAAAGATGGAGAAAGAGTTCCTTGAACTGAAGCAAAGGGATGATGAATCTGTTGGTACCTATGAAGCAAATTTTACCAGACTTGCAAGGTACGCTTCTGGTATTATTATCCAACCTGAGAGTAAGATCGATCGATTCTTTAGTGGCTTAAAACCAAGTCTTCGATGGGCGTTAGCCATAAGGGACTTCAATAGCTACGAGGAAATCGTTCGATGTGCTCTCAAAGTCGAGATGGAGATTGGAGTAACCCATCAGTCCCATGGGTTTGATAAGAAGAGGAAGATGGAATTCAAAGGAAACTCTAAAGAGCACATTGAAAAGAAGATGAACTTTACCTTATGCTCAAAGTGTGGAAAGAAACATGGAGGGAGTTGTCTTAAAGGGACAAGTAAATGTTTTAAATGTGGAAAGGAAGGTCATCGGGCATTTGAATGCTGTGATAATGGGAAGAAGATGTCTAATGATGCAAACAAAGGAAGGGATACACAGAATGAACCTACTACACTTCAATGTTTCAAGTGCAAGGAGATGGGGCATTATGCCAATCAATGCCCAAATCCAAGGGTTGATGATGATGGTCGACGTCAACAAACTCTTAAGGCTAAAGAAAAAGGAAAGTCACATGCAATTTCTATCAGCGATGTGGAGTACGATAACGATGTGGTGAAAGGTACACTTACCATCCACTCTAAAGTAGCAAATGTTTTATTTGATTCTGGATCCACCCACTCTTTTATTTCTGAAAAATTTTCTAAGGGTATCACCGTATTACCTCAACAATTAGATGTTGAGTTAGCTGTGACAACACCTAATGGCACATCAATCGCATCAGAAGTTTATAATTCTTCTCCGATCGAAGTTTGTGGGAAAGTGCTTCCTGCAAATCTTGTGATCCTTCCTTTAGTGGAATTTGATGTGATTCTTGGCATGGATTGGCTTTCTCTACATGGAGCTCATATCAATTGCCAAAGAAGGGAAGTCACATTTCATATTCCAGATCAACCTACGATCGTCTATCAATGCAAGGATGAACATAACCTTCCAGTGGAAATTTCTTCCATCTTATGGGTATTGATTCCACTAAATGAAGGTTATTTATCTCAAATAGTTGGTGAGAAACTCACGATTAAGAATATGCCCATTGTACGGGAGTTTGATGATGTCTTTCCGGAGGAATTACCGGGTCTTCCACCAAATCGTGAAGTTGAGTTTTCAATAGAACTCGTACCGGGTGCTTTGCCTATTTCAAAGACACCTTATAGAATGGCCCCAATTGAGTTGCAGGAATTGAAGAAGCAACTCCAATAGAATCTTGATAAGGGATTCATACGCCCTAGTGCGTCACCTTGGGGAGCACCTGTTCTATTTGTTAAGAAGAAAGATGGATCAATGAGACTCTGCATTGATTATAGAGAACTTAACAAGATCACTATCAAGAACAAATATCCTCTCCCACGCATTGATGACTTATTTGACCAACTACGCGGAGCTCAATACTTTTCCAAGATTGATCTTCGTTCAGGGTATCATCAATTAAGGGTCAAAAGGGAGGATATACCAAAGACGGCTTTCCGTACAAGGTATGGACACTATGAATTTATAGTGATGCCATTTGGTCTTACTAATGCCCCTGCTATCTTCATGGATCTAATGAATAGAGTCTTTAGAGACTATCTTGATCAATTTGTGGTAGTCTTTATAGATGATATTCTTTTCTATTCAAAGAGCAAGGAAGAGCATGAAGATCACTTGAGAATTATATTGATGACCCTGAGAAAGGAGAAGCTTTATGCCAAATTTACCAAGTGTGAATTTTGGCTTCAAAAAGTTGCATTTTTGGGTCACATAATCTCAAAAGAGGGGATATCTGTGGATCCAGCAAAAACAGAGGTTATCGAAAGATGGTCGAGACCAACAACAGTAACTGAGATCCGAAGTTTTCTTGGTTTGGCTGGATATTATCGACGTTTTGTAAAAGATTTTTCACGATTATCTAATCCACTCACCAAGTTGACTCGGAAAGGAGTTAAGTTTGTCTGGACAGAGGAATGTGAAGAGAATTTCAAGGAGTTGAAAAGAAGGTTATCCAGTGCACCTGTGCTCACACTGCCTTGTAGTGGAGAAAGGTTTGTGATCTACAGTGATGCATCCAAGAAGGGATTGGGGTGTGTTCTTATGAAAAATGATATGGTGATAGCTTATGCCTCACGACAGTTGAAAATCCATGAACAAAATTACCCAACACATGATTTGGAGTTGGCTGCGGTAATCTTTGCATTAAAGATTTGGAGGCATTACCTTTATGGTGAAAGGTGTGATATTTATACTGATCATAAAAGTTTAAAGTATATTTTCACACAAAAGGAGTTGAATATGCGTCAAAGAAGATGGTTGGAGCTGATTAAGGATTATGACTGCTCAATCCATTACCACCCTGGGAAAGCAAACAAGGTGGCAGATGCATTAAGTCGACAAGACCATGCTAGTTTATCCATGATGAGGATCACAAAAGATCCAATATTTATGGATTTACAAAGGATGGATATTGTAATTATAATGGAAGGGGAAAAATCTTATCTTTCTCAAATGAATGTTCAACCATCTATACATGTGAAGATTAAAGAGGCACAGAAAGAAGATGTCGAGTTACAAAAGAAGGTGAGAAATGTTCTTGAATTCAACCTTGATTGTGATGGGATAATAAAGTTCAGGAATCGGGTTTGTGTTCCTCCCATCCCCGAATTAAAGAAAGAGCTGCTGGATGAGGCTCATAGTTCTTCATTCTCTATTCATCCTGGAAGCACGAAGATGTATAGGGACCTGAAAGAGTACTTCTGGTGGGATGGCATGAAAAGAGATGTTGCTGAATATGTCTCTCGATGCTTGGTTTGTCAACAAGTTAAAGCTGAGAGACAGAAGTCTAAGGGGATGTTACAACCATTACCCATACCCGAATGGAAATGGGAAAACATCACTATAGACTTTGTCACAGGACTTCCTAAAACATCCAAAGGCAATAATGATATCTGGGTCATAGTTGATCGTCTTACAAAGTCTGCACACTTCATTGCTATTAGAGAGGATTTCTCTCTAGATCAGCTTGCCAGGATATATGTAAAGGAAGTGGTAAGATTGCATGGAGTACCACTTTCTATTATATCTGATCGGGATCCGAGATTTACCTCGAAGTTATGGCGAAGTCTTCAGCATACTCTGGATACAGAGTTGAGTTTCAGCACTGCTTATCATCCCCAGACAGACGGTCAGTCTGAGAGAACAATTCAAACCCTAGAAGATATGTTGAGAGCTTGCTCTATGGATTTCAAAGGAGGTTGGGATCAACACCTACCTTTGGTGGAATTTTCTTATAATAATAGCTTTCACTCCAGTATTCAGATGGCTCCTTATGAAGCTCTCTATGGAAAGAAATGCAGGACTCCAACTTGTTGGGATGAAGTTGGGGAAAGAAAGCTATTAGGACCTGATCTCGTTGATGAAATGGCAGAAAAGGTCAGATCTATTCAACAACACATAAGAGCAGCTCAGAGTCGACAGAAAAGTTATGCCGACAACCGAAGAAAAGACCTAGAGTTTGAAGTGGGTGATAAAGTGTTCTTACGAATATCTCCCTGGAAGAGGGTTATGAGATTTGGAAAGAAGGGGAAGTTGAGCCCTAGATATATCGGTCCTTTTGAAATACTGGATCGTGTTGGGAAGGTAGCTTACCGATTGGCGCTTCCACCGAATCTCTCTCAAGTTCACGATGTGTTCCATGTATCTCTCCTGAGAAAGTACATACCAGATCCTTCACATGTACTCAGCTCAGAAGTTGTACCGCTGGAGCAAGATCTTTCTTATGAAGAACAGCCGATAGAGATTCTGGATCGTAGCGAAAAATTCCTACGAAACAAGACCACTCGCTTGGTGAAAGTTTTATGGAGGAACCACCAACTTGAAGAAGCTACATGGGAGCTTGATGATATGATGAGGGAGAAGTATCCTCATTTGTTTGTTACAAAGTGACGAATTTCGAGGGCGAAATTCTTTTAAGGGGGGTAGAATGTAACACCCGAGACTTTTATGTTATATAAACCATCAAAGGAATCTTTTTCTACACAACACTTGCTTGGCTTGCTTTGCACGCAATCGCGACCTTCCTCGAGAGCTTGCGTCGTACGCAATACCGAGTTTCACTAAACAACAATATGCTATTAAAACTAGCCGTTATGAATAGTAATAACCACTTTTTGAAATTTTATAAATTTTATTTTTCAAAATGGACTTCATTTTTGGACTCAGAATATCGAAATTATCCTAGGGTGAAATTTTGGTATTTTTCTGAAAACTTTCAATTTTTGATGAATAGTGAAACCACTAAGTGGTAGGTTAAAAACTGAATTTTGCATAAAACTTAATTTTACCGCTTCTGTGAATGGAATTTCAAAAATCCGAGAGACACAGTTAATATCAAGGACTAAAATGTGGTTCAATGAGATGAAAATAATTTTTTGGTGAATAGTAACTTTTTACTATTTTTACCGCGGTTAATAGTAAATAGGGTAACTAAGGGTAAATATGATATCAATATTACCCTAACACATGTCCTAATTCTATTGGACAAGTGTAATTCGACCAAAAACAAACTTAGGAATAAAATATGACCATTTAGGCCCACTTGGATTAGAATAGGACATTTATTATTAATTTATTTAAAGAATGGTTAAAATAGTTAAAATCAAAGTTTAATAAGTAAATCATTTTTAATATGGGGTTATACATAAGATAAATTCAATTGTAAATATTCATTAGAAAGCTAAAAAGATTTCCTACATGATGATATTTTATTTGTAATTTTTAGACATCAAATAATGTAATTTATTTATGACACAAAGATGATGCAGTAATTATCTTATTAATGAAATATTGACATAATTGATGTTATAAACACCAAAATAAATGTAATTTGAGACTTTTTATGAATTCAACTAATTTAATAGGTTACTATGATATATTAATGTTGATTTAATCAACTTGTTTAGAACATATAATTCTTTTATGACTTTCACAAAAATCATATATCAAATAGTGTCAAAATTGACACAAAATAGTTTTTAAATCAAATATTATATTATTAATTGTTATTTTATTCCTAAAAATCTAAGGTTCGTCCAAATGACTTAGATAAGGATATATATTAATAATAAACAATTTGGGGTTCGTTTGGCATGTTATTGTAAGTGTATTAACCATATAGTGAAAGAAAACAAAAAGACACGTTAAAAGTTAAAATAATTAACTTAGAGTTAAATCTAATTGATATGGTTAAAATAATACCCTAAACTTGTCTAAATCCTATTGGTTGATAGGATTTCTACCCTTACCCACTTTATCTTCTAAATAAGACCCTTTGGAACCATTATAAACCGATTTTGACTTTAATATAAAATAATATTTTGAGATATTCCTAAGGTGCCCCTCTCCTCCCTTATAAAAGGGCACCTCCTCCCCCTCCTCCTCACACCAATTTGAGCACTCAAGCTCGGCCAACCCCTGCCATTTTCCCTTCTCCACTTCCCTAGAATAATCCTAGAGGTCCTGGTCTTCTCCAAAGACCAATCTTAGTTCCTTAAGTGGATGATTCAAAAAGGCGTTCCAAAGAAGAGGTAATATCCATTACCGATCTTTTCAATTTCTTTCTTCTTCAACTTCTTCTTCTTTAGTTGTTTCATGATAAAGTAATAACATCAGTATTACTTACATACTGATATGTTATTATAAATATGAAACAACCCTAATTCACCTTCTATCCATCCTACGGAAAAATGAAATCACCGCGCGTGCGTACGTACGGAATACCGTCTCCACGCCGTGGTGTAATCTATTTTCCACCATCACCTTACAAGGATGGGTATAATGGTGTAATCAGTAACTATATATGATTATTATTAAGTAATATTGATACTGAAATAATATATATATATACTCCAATACAATTCCATGATCATAGGAACGATATCATCACTCGTGCGTACGTACGGAATACCGTCTCCACAATGTGATGCGACTCGTTCTACATGATCTTCATTTCATAATGATTATATAAATGAATTGAATGAATGAATATGGTATATACTACACTAATACCATTCTGGAAATTAATTATCTATAACCTAAAGATAAGAATAAGAATTTATTCGACAAAACATGCATAAGAACAAAAAGTTATAAAGACCCGAGTAACAAGTAACAATGAAATATTACTAACAAGAAGCTAATAATATGACCATATATGATCTCATATCAATATGTATGATTCTGGAATAAGTCAATAACATTATTTAAACCATTATACAGGAGCTTCGGACACGAACAAAGCAAATCGGACCTAAGGTAAGGGAAATATCACAATCTCATTTTTATCCGAGATTGTTTATTCGTAAGTATTTACTGGGGTGTATTTTATCATCCACATCCATGTTCCCTCAATATGTAATATTGTTTCCATCCACTTGAAATAGTTTAAATCCAATTTTACCCTTAGGTGAGTTTTTAGTAAAGAATATGAAAGGAATCTTTTGTCGTTTTTCCGTACGAGGTACTTTTTGACTTTTCCGACAAAAGTACGAAGAATGTTTTTTTTAACTTATACGGCATGAATGGATTTTTAAAACATTACTTCAAAGAAGCTTCCTTTACAAGTTTTCAAGTTTATTTTTAATCAACATCTTTTATTTTAAAGTTGTATGACATGTTATGAAAGGAAAAATGTTTTTGAAGAAGAAAGGATATTTTCCTCAAGAATTCAATTCAAGTGTTTTATCAAAATTATTTTCCATCTAAGATAATAAAGGGTTCTGTTTCTATCCATATTTTTACATTGGTTTGACTATGTTGTGATGGAATTATGTTTATGAATTCCTTTATCATATATGAATTGATTTATGATGGCATGATGTTGCAAGAATCCCATTTTTGTTACATGTGTTATGCGATGATGTATGTTTTATGATTATGTGGCACACATAAGAAAGGATTCATTATAAGATGGGTGGGACCTATATCTCCCTCCAATGCATTGGGTAATGATTTTTTTATCTCATGAGATAGACATGGCTGGAACGGAAGGTTATTTCGGTTCAGTGATACAGGACTGAAACGAGGAGTGAACTCGGTTCAGAAAGGGACTTTGTCCACTAAGATAGTCTTGGCAATGAGTCATGACTAACAAGAAATGATTTTCCATGATTATGTGTGCATGCCACAAAGATTCAAGTTTTATGTTATGATTATGGGGATCTCATTTTCACTTCTATGATTTATTCCATGTTAAGATATTATGATCTCTTTTGCAGGTTTTGATTTTCATAAAGATATGATATGATTTTTATTTCCTTTATTTTCCCTTGCTGAGCATTTGAGCTCACCCTTTTATGTTTTCTTTTCCCCAGGTCAGGAAGATGTATATTAAGTAGAATATGCTAAAAGGGACCCTAGATATGATGAAATAAATGGGAGACACTGTAGAAGATTTATGAACCAGTTGTTTATGTTTCCCCAGTTTCTAAAGACACTATACCTATACGGTCCTTTGTGGTTTTGTCATATGTTGTAATAAGAGTGCTTCAATTTTGAAGTATTAACAATGTATGTAAAGTGTGGGTCGTTATATTACTAGCTATAACTAATTTATTATTACTCTCTTTATTATTTTACATCAATGGTGTTTCATTATTTATTTATTATTTTCACAACTCTGATATTAGGGGCATGTTATCCCCTCTGTACCATATTACACACATAATTCTAGCTTGTATTCTCTAGAGTATGAGGAGGCACACCTAAGGTATTTTAGTGAATCGGTCCAACCACTAGTTTCATAGTGAGTTGTGGTGTGATGTTATATAGAATATGAAAACACTGTTACATAAGTCATCATTATAAAATAAAATTGAATGGAAAATTCCACAAAAATATTTGTAGGTAATTGTATAAGGGGGTAGAATTATTTTTTAATGATATTTAAAAATAAATCTTATAAAAATTTATGTATAACTAAACCAAAATAGTTTGTGATACAAATAAATGAAAATATAATATGAAAAATTCATATATCCATTCATTGATAGAAGTGAGTATAGTGATCATAGAATAGTAGTCATGAATAATGGAGTTCTATGTGTCTATAAAATCAGTGTGGGATAAATAATGTTTTTAAAGAATCATATTGTAATAAAATATTAGAATTTACAGTCAGTCTTTCCTATTTTCTATGTCTAATTTTTTTTCAATGAATCACTTAAAATTGAAATACAGTTATAAAAATTAGATTAAAAAATGTATATATATGTGGTAATTTTGTAAACTCAAACTATATACCTTCATAAGTTGAAATAATTCAAGAATAAATTCTTATCTGTTTCAAAATGAATATATTCTCTCCATGGAACCACACAACAATATAGGATGAGATTATAAATAAAATATCATAGTATTTTGTTCAAGGTATCAATTTAATATACCATGAGATATATTAATGCTTCGTATATTTGTTATATTGAATGAAAATATGTAATAAAAGTTGAAATATATTTATTTTTTATAGGAAAGAATGTTATTACATAAGAATGTAATACAATCTGAGTTCCTACTAAAATTCAAAATGTGAAGAATAATGATTAAGGGTATATAAAGCTTTTCATCATTTAGTTCACATTGATATAACATCTCATTATGGTTAAAGTAACATATATTATGAACATAGTATATCAAAGAGTGCTCATATCTACAATAACAAAGTACATTTATGATTCTAAAACATAATAATGAGCGGTTTAGAAATAATTTGGTCAATTATAGTATATACAAAAATATTAAGAGTGTTATCATTATAATTATAATCTTTAACTCTATAATTATCTAATATTATTGATTTAGTATAAGGGAATAAGATATTGTTCTTATGGATATTACTACATGGGTAATTTTCTAAGGGAATTGATTTTGAAGTAAATATAATTTTTTATAAACGTGGTGTTTTTATAAATGTAGCTGTAACATCCCAGGATGGGTTCTACTAGACATGTTCCCCAAGAAGGTTCACCACATGTCCTCATGAACGCCACTACATATTCCAATGGATTATGGTAACTAGGAAGGGTATAATGAAACATGTGGGTATATTATGACTTATTTACAATATTTATCTAATATCATAAATCATACTAAACATAAATTTGAAATAATATTTAATATCTAAGAATACCATAAAAGCTCCCATAAATATACATAAGTACAAAAAGAATCAATAAGAATGTCATGCCATTGGATTATACGGTAGAAATAAAAACCAAAATAAATACTCCACTGATGATATCCTTAATTGGTCCTGAGAAAATGTATGGTCCCCTAATCCATTCTCTCTCCCATATCGACTATCTTTTACAGGCCTATTTCCCTTTAATGGTCCTGATAACATGAACGATGCTCGAGTACATAACAGTAGACTAAGAATTTTGTAATTAATACATACTAGGCCACTACCAATAATGACTACAAAATATATTAATTATAATATCACTATATTAAAAATTAAAAACTGGAAATAAAAAATATATTGAAATAAAATTGGTTTTCAACTAAATAATTACCAATTAAACACATGAGATCATATTATTCACTATGGAACGAAAACATCAACCCTACTTAGGCACATGCCATAAGTGTGAACCATATTCAATAAGGGGATTATAACTTTACATTGCATGAGCATTCATTGTCAATTAAATCAAACCATTGTACCTTGGAGCCTTAGTCCAAGTGTCCACATCAAGTCCATACCAAAGGATCTTTGAGAATTAGTACAACATCTAAACTATATAGATCACTGATGGAACATATTTCATTGGTCTAACCCATACATAATATTAGGAACCTTAGTATTGAATTCAAACCATTCCATTAAAATTTATTTAAAAGGATTATCCTAAATAAAATATTATTGTACAATAAAAACAATGGAACACATTTTAAATTTACAACATTCCTCAGGTTTATTTATCCCAACACATTTAACTATGTTCCAAAACAATCAAATTTAATTAATTATGTAATCACCCAACATTAAAAGCCCAGAGCTAGTGCACTATTTTAATACATTGTCATGATTACATGGAATCTAATCTTGAAGGAACAATCAAATTAGTATTCTTGGAAAATATATTACATAGATGAACATTGCATTACAATATATATCATAAAACACATCATAGATAATGCTTTGATAATTACATTATTCACAAAGCTTAACCATATATATCAATCATAAAGTTATATTTGGTGTCCTGGGAAAATAATACATAAGAAAGGGGTGATATTAGATTCTTTTTAAGGATAAAAAATGTGAGCATAATATATCATAAATAATAATTAACATTTAAGTAAAGGAACAAAACTAAAACACAAGCCTTTAAAAACATTATCTATTATATAATATTGAAATAATAAATAAAATAATTCCATTTAAATATTCACATCGATATTTAAATAGTTGAATAATCATATGTAAAATCAACAACTAATCTCATAACGAGGGAATGCATAATACCAGACATCATTACCACTCCATCAATGCCTCATTCCAAGACCATACAAAATATATCTACCATGGTTTTTCTAAAATAACTAGCTTGTCTCAGGATACCTACAAATGCATCGAGGTGATATAGCATGACCAACCGTCACTTACTATGCCCAATTCATTCCTCATATGAAAATGGTGAAACATAACATAAAAATTCATATTGAATCTAAAATATGAAATGTTAATACAATAACCATAAACCATGAATGGTATAAAAATAGAACATACATAGTCAATCATGTCATAAATTATTATGTACAATATGGAATATTTATTTATAATAAATCAACATCAATAAAGAATAAAATAAAATAAAGTATGTTGACAACGAGGAAAATAATTAGTAAAACTCTTTTAGATAAATATCCCCTTTTTCTTAAAATAATTTAAAAGTCACACAATTTATAAATACAGAAATTTAAAACAGATTTTTGAATAAAATTGTACCACACCACATTTAAATTTATGAAATTAATTAACATTTTAAAACAATCATGTCCATATAAATAAATTGTTAAAATCATTTTGAAAAAATGGACATTAATTAAAAATATTTCGGAAAATAAATATCTAAAACATTTTAAATGATGATCTAGTTAAAGAGGATCTACCATAAAACCATAAAATATTCCCTATGAAAACATTTTTATGAAATGTGTATATAGATGATATATATTTCCTTGAAAATACATATACATAAACAATATCATATAATATTAATATTGAATAATTAACCCTTACCATAGGTCCAATAATCTCTTTGCGTGTCCTTAAATCATGTATAATGTTTTTAAAAATATTATAAACTTATATCAGAATAAAAATAATATTTTTTATATCATATATGAATCATTTATAACTTTATATTAACCATTTATTAATAATTCCATGTTAATGCATCATTTTGGGTAATAATTGCTTTCTTTATCGTACGTGTTTTTACTTGTTATTCTTGATCATATTACTTAGACACTGATTTAATTATTTCCATATTGTATAATATGATTTATATATCATATATAGTTATAATATAAAAATATATAATAGATTGATATATGAAATGCAATACACTATTCATACAGAGTGTAGGTTATATGTATGCATGAACGATGTTTCCGTTTTCTTAGCATATTGAATAGAAGTAAGTGAATGAAATATATGTATATATATATCATCAAAGTTACATTATAATGTAAATTTTTTAAAAAATATTAACAATATTTAATATTATAATCATTCTCGGATGGTGAACGTGGAAGATGAGTCTCATCGCATCGTGGAGACGGTATGTCGTACATAAGCACGAGCGACAATATCATTTTATTAATAATTAAATGTTTGAAATTAGATTTAATATGTATTTTACATAAAAAATATCATTTTATGTTTAATATTTACATCTATTATATTCTTTTTTATACCAATATAAATAATTTTTACATATAAAACAATTTACCGCACTATGTGGAGATGGTAAGTCGTGCGTACGCACACGTGGTGATGTTTTTTTAGTAAAATGGATAAAATTAGAAATATTGTTTTACAATGTAGTTGGGGTTTATCTTAGTGGTAATCACCCCCTAATCCTACAAGAAAAATGGGGGTTCAAAACCCACTGGGTGCATGTGCTGTAACAGTACTGTAGCGACTGTAGAAGCGGCTGCACTGTAGCAACAGCGGGCACTATGGTGGAGGGAGGTCACTATAGCGACAGAAGGGTACTGGAGCAGTGTCAGATACTGTGCAGTATAGTAGCAGGTGGAGTAATGTAGTATTACTATTCACAGAATTGGCCTTGGGCAAAAAATTTGGGCCTACGGGCCATATAATGGGCGAAATGCCCACCAGGCCTTCATGCTATGTAATGGGTCTCCATTTACCCAGTTAAAATTTGACATTGCATTACTTTAAATAATAAATGAGGCTTTGGTCCCATCCTTATAAAAAAAATATTATTGTACCATTATTATAATAACATATTAGTATATGTATTATACTGATATTTATATGGAAACAATATAGAAAGGGGAAGTATAAAAAGAAAATAACATTGGAATGGTTGATAAAATTATTACCTCTTCTTTGGATGTTTCTTTCTGATTTGAATAAAATAGAACCATATGATGGTTTTCCACTCAATTTAAGGCCTCTTGAATGATGTAAGGGAGGTTTCAAGTAAAAATTGTTAGTGTTTGGTAGAACCCAATGGCTTTTGAGCTGCGAGTTGAAGAGAAATGGAGGTTCCCTTTTATAAGAGATATTAGGGGCACTTTAAGAAAAATCATGAAATATTAATTTATTATAAAATAGTTTTCAGTTTCTAATAGTTAAAAATTGATTTATTTCATGGATAAGATGAGTATGGGTCGAAATCCTCCCAAAAAATAGGTTTTATTCATGTTTATGTCATGAAATAAACATATCTTTTATAATAATCACTTAGTTAATTAGTTAAACTCTTACCATGTCTTATTTTATTTTTATCATACATGTTTAATATAGTTACAATAATTTTCCAAAAAAACATAATGTGTATAATATATGAAATATTTTTCACTATCCAATTTATTTTTCGGAAAATAAGATTTTTTTTGAATTTTATATTATTAATAAAATAGTATTTATTATAAAATATCATTTTTTCAATTTTTTACAATTGAATATTTTCATTTTTAAAAATATAAAAAAATGATAAATTCGAAAAAATACATCCAATGTGTCACTAACATGTCTATGTTTCTATGAAATTAGAGTATGTAATTAATTAATTCATATAATATTTATTTAATTTTTATTAATAGTATTTGTTTGATTCTTCCTTTAAAAAATCAATTGTTTCGTCATAATGGTTTCACAATTAAATTTAATTATATAATATCTAAATATTATAAAAAATTTATATAATTATTTATATGAATTCATTATCATTCTAATAAATTTTTATAGTGGAATATATTTTATGTATTACAATATATTAAAAATGCTTTAGTTTTTAAAATATGAATATGACATTTTAAACTCTTATTTAAATGAAATATAATAAATTCCCTAATCTAAAAAAGTGGCTTAAATGGATCCCATTTTTAACCTAAGGGTGATTTTGGTAGAAATATACATATCCAATAGAATGAGGACATGTGTTATAGTAATTATATATTATTATAACATTATTTTTACCTTTAATTACTCTATTTAACATTACCTAAGGTAAATATAATTCAAAGGTTACTATTCTCAAAAAATTGTTTTGATCCAATTAGTCCTCATTCTCCATCAATATTATATGCATGTATGTCGGATTTTGGAAATTCAATTCACAGAAGCGGTGAAATTATGTTTAATACTAATATTCTAATGTGGTTAGAAGGCTGCTAAAAAGATGTTAAAAATGATCAATGAATTATTATAGATAATTATATTATAAAAAACATTTAATAGACTTAAATTGGAATAATATATGTATTATGTATATATTATTACATGAAAAAATATTTAAATATAAATATTTATTTAAATTAATAAGTCGTGTTTTACCCACAATGTAGTGTTTTTCACTATTCATAAAAAATTGAGTGTTTGTAGAAAGATAAAAAAATCCCCATAATCTAATTTCAATATTAATGATAGAAAAATTATGTCTATTTTAAAATATAAAATTTCTAAAGTTTGTTAATGTTGTTAATACTATTCATGTCATCATTTTAAACGGAATATTTGATAGGTCATGGTGTTCCTGAACTCGGTGTTGCGTACAACACATGCTATTGAATTATTTAAAAGAATGTGGGTCATGGAATGTTGTGGTGTTACATTATCCCATCATTCAAAAAATTTCATCCTCTCAATTTTATCTAGTGATTGAAAAATAGGGGGTTTACATTTCAAAATATATGTGTTGAAATAAAAAATGATTAATGAGAACTATATTTTAATATATTGGAAGGGATGTGTGAAGGATACTTAAAATAACACATAGTAGGGTTCCATGTAGGAAATCATGGACATGAAAAAAAATATAACCTTTAAGTTCTGATGGCAAGTGGCAGAAAACATTATTATGTAAAAGGTAAAAAATAGAAAGCTATAAATATATGGTAATCTAAGGGGATATTTGATTCCTCTCAAAAGGAAATAATTGGACAATTTTTTTGTTTTATAATCCATTCCTGAATAATTAATAATTATATAGAGTAAAATCAATAATATTAATACTTACTTGACAAGTACAGTTCCACCCATTATCTACTTTCTACCATAAACTCCTCTTTCTTTACAAAAGATAACAAACTCAAAAATATTATATTTATCTTAATCGTATAGGGTTCAAAAATAAATTTATATGCATATATCAAACCATAGAAACCATGTTATACAAACCAAGATGTCACGTAGTCCAGTTGTAGGCAATGCACCCTTGTCTCCCTTCAGTTGTGGGTTCAAGTCTCATGACCTTGCCAAACACAATGTGCTATCACCCAACCTGTGGGTTGGTCTTTACTTTAAAGAATGAAATTTCAATAAAATAATCATAATAATTATTTTAACCATGAAAAATATTATCCAATTTCCAAATAACTCCATTAAAACCTTTAGTATTATCCAAAATACTTCTGTAAAAACACAGAGTCCAGAACATTATAAGGAAGGTCGCATAACATTTCTATAAATAACTTCATCATGTATTCTATAAAAACATGGTAATAACCTGAATAACTAGAAAACATTATTTAATATGTTAATTATTCCATATTCAGTATGTAAAATATTGATTACTGGATTTACACCAGAAATCCAAAAATATTGAAAACTCCCAATAATGATGGTTTTAACTACTTTTTTTAAAAAACATTAACCAGTTCCAAGGATGTAAATAATATTCAATATACCTTATCCAAATCAATTATCTCTTATTGTGAAATCATTAAATCAGTATCAAAAACTTATTAAGATTAATATTTCCCACAACTATAAATTTTCTAAAATGTTTATCTTGAATCCAAGTCACTGTACTTGATACCATACAATCTCAAATCTTCAATGAAATAGCACTACAGTACAAACCTTATTTATCTAATTTTTATTATTAATGGTACATTTCTACAAGGTATTCAAAGTAAAATATTCTTATATAGGCATATAAATACATCCACTTCATCTATGGTAGTATACTCACATGATTATTATTCAATAGCATCATATGGGTTATACTATGACGATTGATACATTTATTCACATTGTGTACCATCACTTTATAGTTAAAACATTAAACATTGTAAATTTTTTCTTAAACATGAAATCATGCACAAACGTGTCCTTTTTTTTCAAACTGATAAAAAACTCACATTTCCTTTAAGTATTTACCAAGGTGATTCTTTCCACAGTTATCACATGTGGGAAAATCAGTATTACCGATTTTCCCTTTTTCCATCTTTTTCTTTTCCATCATATTCTTCTTTTTCTTCCCATTAATGTCATATGAATTGGATAATTCTTTACATATCTTAATTACACATAATATTATTTCCTCATTTGATGATAATACATGGAAAAATATTCCCCTTTAATTTTTTAGCTTATGACCATGAAAGATATGTTCTTTCTTACTCTTTGGAACACGTGCATCGGTGGAGTTGTTATTCCCTCTACTAGCAGAAATTTATAAATAATGACATACACTAGGTTAGATCATATTTTAATGTATTATCCAAAAAATAGAAAAATTATAAGCATTAATTGAAGATCTACACACATAATAATCATAATAATGCTTTCTATTGGAATTTTTGTACTCATAATAACTTCATAATGGATTGTAAATAAAATATGAATTATCCTAAGAATATCCCCCAAGTGTGTCAAAATGGGTGCATAGTAAGCCCTGTTATCTTGTACCAGGATACCCCATATTAATTTTCAGAACACCTTGTTAGAGTATTCACCCCAAGGTACATCTGTTCTAGAACCACATCCGCTTGTAGTATCCAGACATGGATGTATTACATGGAATATCAATAAAATACCTAATTTAATAAAATTCAATGGGTTTATTCTATACTTAAACTCTATGTCTATATTATTGTTATGAACCCTAATCAATGTTTTCTAAATCAATTTACATGGTTGTTTCTAAACATCCTATGATAATAAATGTAACTCCCTGACCTAGAAGCCAAAAGTTGTTGCATTATTTTAATACAATTCCATGATTACAAGGAATAATATCCAAAAGGACATATCATTTTTTACGTCTTTGAAAATAAATTACATACATTAACATTATATTAAAATTTCTAACTAAAAATATAGCATAAACAAAAAAAATTAGAATTCTATTATTCCCCTTTCTTAACCTTTTATATCAGGCATAATACACATCTTGGCGTCCTAGTAAAATAAAACATAATAAATGGGTGATCTTAGATTCTCAGTGATGATAAAAAATATAGTAGAAGGAATAAAAAATAAGAATTAAATTTTATGTTATGGTTTTAAACAAAAACACAATCCTTTTAAAATATTATCTTCATCATTATATGGCTGTAATAAATCATATAATTCCATTTAAATATTTACATGGATATTCTACTAATCTAATGAACACATGTAAAGTCAATAACTAATATTATAATGAGGGAATTAATAATATCAGACATCATAACCACTAAATTAAGGTTGTTTGCCTCGCCCATACATAAATATTCTATCAAGGCCTTGTTCCAAGAGACTAGTTTGACTAATGAGACATACCACTGCATCGAGGGTCTATAGAGGGTCCTGCATGTCACTTACTATGTCCAATGAATTGATCATATGATAATGGGGAAACATAAATAACCATTCGTATTAAAACCATCATACAAAATGTTAATACTTTAACCATAAACAATGAATGGTATAAACATAACAGATCCATAGTAAAACAAATCATAACTAATTCAACACAACATGTAAGATTGTTTTATAATAAATCAACATAAATCAATATTAATATCTAATAAAGGTTGTTTACATTGATGAAAATAATCAGTAAATCTCTTTGAGAGAAATATTCCTTTATTCATGAAATCATTACAAATCCACACAATTTATTAAATAATACATTTAAAATAGTTTTTTGAATCAATGTTTCACTTACAACTTTGAAACATTGTAAAGGAATTTACAATTTAAAACAAACATGTCCATATAAATAAATCCGTAAAATAATTTTGAAAACATAGACATCGATTAAAAAAAGTTAGAAAAACTAATCTTTAAAACATTTAAAATGATGATATAGTTAAATAGTATCATCCATCAAACCATAAAATATTCCCATTTGAAATAATTTTTGTCAAACATGGATATCGATGATATATTTTTTAATGTCCCGGTTCCATGTGTCGCCCAGATGTGCCACATACTCGATTGGTAACATGGCCTCAAACACATTTCCCCAAACTCCAGAGGCTACTGACTAGTAGAGAGGGCCATGAGTTTGATAGTGGGGAAAATATTCCCTCATTAGCAGAGTAATGAAGTGGAAATAAGCAGATAATAATAGCAGAAGCAGTAATAACATGAAATCTGTAAATAAAGGAATACATAAAGTAATAAACAACTGGGGAACATATGTAAATGATGCATGATACATATGTCTAGGAAATAATCCAAAAAAGTCAAAATTCTTGAATATTGTACTAAATCAAAGTACAAGGAAAACAAATAAACTCTAGTAGCATCACAAGCCTCGACTGCAATATAATCTGTTTCGGCCCAAAAGCATGACCCAAATAGTGTGTGAGACAAATCTAAGTAGAAAACCACCAAAGGATCTGTGCCTATCAGTCAGTGAATATATATGGAAGGCAATAATCCAAAATAGGTAGTAAACAAGGAATTACTCAAAAATAAACAATTATATATAGTCCATTATATTCATTTTCATATATCACGTATGCATCTAACAAAAAACAAGTAACCCTATTGGACGTACTCCAAGACTAAACCCTCTGTTTCAACTAATTATACACAAGAAACCCTCTATGATGTACTCACAGTCTAACCCCTCTAGACCAGATTTAGAAAAGACTCTCTGAGGAAGAACTCATAGTCAATTCCCCCTTGTGGTCTCGTATCTGTAACTATAGACACTCTAAATAAGCACTCAATTTATAATTACAGTTGTGGTCCTGAAACATGGAATTAAATACACTTTTAGGGAGCACAAAGTCCATCCCCCTTATGTTATCGCAACATAAATGTAAACAGACACTCTAGAGAAGCCCTCATCTTCCATTCCCCCTATGTTCTACTACACTAGGTTCCCATAGACCTGTGCAAGTCAATCGTGAACAACGATGTTCAAAACCCAAATTAAACCATAAGAACTACTTAGATAATAGCTTTTAAGAACATGTTGGCTAAATAACCAAAAGCATATAACAACATCATAAAATATCACTTCAGCCTATCCCCACAAGGCATGGAAAACAAGTGGTCTAACCAGAAAATCTAGACCAAATAGTCATTATAAAAAAACATGGGAAACACATCCAGAGAAAGTAAAAATAACCCTATTCACAATCAAACAACCTCTACTCAGGCACACAAGGCATAACAGTCATTAATAAGGCTAAAATTACTAAACATGCAGTACCCTGTTCTAGGTTATTGGGATCTTTTTCACATACTATTCAAAGAATAACTACAGAAAGGCACAAAACAGATACCTTGGCATTGTACGATCAATATACTCCTGCGTTAGAACTTTAATCGACCTAGAATGTGGTATATCTACAAAAAAGTTTAAAATGATCAACCAAAGATATCTCAAAAAAGATGAGAAATCAAGAAATTAAGCTCTAGAATAAGGAAGATCTCATAGTGATGATTCAAACACAATCAATGGTGGTTGAATCCGATAATGGATGATCGATCAGGGTTCTAAGAAGAACCGTGCTCCTTGGTTGCTCCTAGACGAGAAATCATTAGAAGAAGGGGTTTCTATGAATGAGACATGAAGAATGACTGATATAATAAATAATAAGAAAAGTACATGATGTTTTATTTAATGTTACATGGAGTGTACATTCCTTATTCAGTCCCCACATTAGGCAGTCTCCATGTCACCCCACATGGCCAAGTACTCGGCCATTACATGTCCTGTACACGGTCACCCACAACAACTGGATAAATGATGTGTACTCCAAAGTACATGGTGTGTACTCCTTAAATTTCCATATTCTCCTCTTTTTCTAAAAAAACAGTAGAAAAAAACATACCTAAATAGAAGGTATGGGTTCTTACAAACATCCCCATTAATGAAATTCGTCCTCAAATTTCCCTTGGAAGGCAGTGTAGATGATGAATCATCGAACAACTCTGACCACCGCGATCGTACATCAGTCTCCCTCTCCCAAGTCTCATCATGTACTCGCTCGTGTTGCATAGCACTCATATCAGATGAATAAACTGGCCATGGCGAACCCTTGCACTACGATCAAAAATTCAGATAGGATACTCCTCTAACAATGTTTCCACGTCCAACTCAACCTTCTCATGTTGAAATAAAATGTGATGGGTCTGAGAATTAACATCGTAGATGAGAAATGTAGATGTTTTCATTCATATATCAGTATCTTTAAAGTTACAAAAACTGATAGGCAACTGGCCCGACTCTCTCTAAAACCTCAAATGGTCTAACCTATCTCAGAGAAAGCTTACCCTGTCTCCAAATCATGATGTGTCTCAACCGCGGTGAGACGCGTAGAAAAAACTAATCTCTGACCTCGAACTCCAGAGGTCAAATCCGTTGATCAACATAAAACATTTGTCATGACTGTGTAGTAGCAATCCTCCTCCGAATCAACTCTCTCTGCTCTTTGGTCTCCTGGATAGGACATGTTCCTAACATAACTTCCTCTCCTACCTCCATCCAAAATAAAGGTGATTAGTATATCCTACCGTACAAAGCCTCATAAGGTGTCATCATAATAGTTGTTTGAAAACCATTATTCTAGGAAAAAACCCCACACTAGATATTTTTCTCCCAAGAACCTCAAAAAACTAGGAATCATTCTTGAATCATGTCCTCTATCACATGAATCATACGCTCAGACTAGGAATCTATCAGGGGATAGTAAGTTGTACTCATAAGTACTTGTGTACTCAAAGCCCTCTATTGTCCCTTCAAGACCTCATAAGTATAATAGGTATCCCTGTCTGAAACAATGCAGTGTGGTAATCCATATAAATATACAATATATCAGATGAATAGCCTTACCATATCATCTACACTGAATGTCTCTTCGATCTGAATAATGTGAGCAACTTTTGTGAGTCTGTCAATGACATCCCAAACTACATCATTACCTAGATGCGGCCTCGGAAAACCTGTAACGATGTCTATCACGACATCATTTTACTTCCACTCGATAATGGGTATCTTCCGTAAAATCCCTACTAGTATCTGATTCTCTTCCTTCACATGCTGATAGGTGGAAAAATTCATAAAAAACCCCAAAAACATATCTCTTCATACATGGCCACCAATACTAACAGTCTAGATTATAATACATCTTGGTGACACCATGATCAACTGCCCAATCTATAGAATTAAAGTACTATATCATCACGTCATGTATGTATGATGACACCCATACAAGTCCATGAAAGCTCAAGATCTCATCCTCTCCTATGGTCAATCTAAAATATGGTCCTCTACTAACACACTCTCCTGTAAGGCTAGGACTTTAGAATCTGATAGCTACTTCATTAACACTCGATCAAGATGAGTAGATATAACAAATACAGATGAAAGAAATATCTGGCCCTGTCTATCATGCACCTCTAAATTCATCTTATAGAACATATCCATTAGCTTCCACTCACTATTGGCATTGTGGAATTCCTGTAACTAAGTCATCCTGCTCAGTGCATCAGCCACTATGTTTCCATTTCCAAGTGTGTAGGCAAGCTCAATGTCGAAATACTGAAGGTACTCAGCCCACCTTCACTGTCTCAAATTTAGATCATGCTACATAAAGATATATTTGAAACTTTTGTGATCGATGAAAAACAAAAAATGCTCTCCCAAATGATAATGTATCCAACAGTGTAAGGCATGAAAAACTGTAACCAACTTGAGATCATGTGTCCAGTAATTCCTCTCATGTGGCCTAAACCATCGAGACTCGTACAAAATGACTCTCCCACTGAATATGCAAAACTCCGAGCCAGATATTGGATGCATCACAGTACATAGTATAGATCTTCCTGGCTCTGGAAGAACTTGTATCATTGCTAAATTCAACCTTCCTTTTATCTCTTGAAAGGCTGACTCACAGGAATCTGACCACATGTACATCCTACCCTTCTTAGTCAGGCATGTCAGTGGTGCCACTAAGTGTGAAAGGTTTTGTATGAAATTTCTTTAGTAACCGGACAGCCCTAGAAAACTATGTACAATAAAGATGTTCATTTTCTTCACATAGGTAATAATTTCCCTCACTTTTTATGGGTCCATGAATACTCTTCTATCTGAGATAACATAACCCAAGAACTGAATCTAGCCCATCCATAACTGGAAATTTTGGATCTTATCATATAATTGATGATCTCTCAATGTACTCAAAATGATCTCAAGAAGTGTTTCATGGTCATGTCAAGTGTGAGATTACTCCAAGATATCATCCATGAATACTATGATGAAACAATCAAAGTATGTATGGAATAATCAATTAATTTGTTCCACGATAATTTCATGCACATTTCTGAGAACAAAGAGATAACCACATACTCGTATAGACCATACCTACTCCGAAAGGATGTAAGAGGTATATCTGATGGTCTAAAGTGAATCTATTGATAACCAAATCTCAATTAATTATTCAAAAACACCTACGATCCTCGAATATGATCAATGAGATCATCAATCCTCAGTAAGGGATGTCGGTTCATGACCGTCAACTTGTTAAGACTTCGATAATCAACACAATTTCTAGGCTATCATCTGTCTTCATTAGAAATAGAAGTTGTGAAACCCAAGGAGAAGTATTGGGTTGGATGTAATCCTTTTTCTTCAACTCCTTTATCTGCTTCTTGATCTCCTGTAACTCTTGTGTAGCCATCCTATAAGGAGGAATGGACACCGGTTTCACTCCGGGCACAAGATCAAAATAAAAATATACCTATTTAACTAGAGGTAAACATGAAAATTCCTCTAGAAATAAATACCTAAAATGATCCACAATTGGAGGAAATTAAATTTCTGAAGTCCCTAGGTCATACCGATATAGAATAGAAATCTAGGTTGTAACTCTCCTGAACCCATGATGCTTGGTTACCGATCTGCTCTCTTATACATACCATTCTCCCTTGTGTAGAATGAATCTACCTTCTGGTGATTTGAATCTCACCCTACGACGATAGTTATCGACAACAGCCTTGTAGGGAACTGACAAGTCCATTCTGATAATGACATCAAATCTAATCATCTCTAAGACATATAAGTTCCATGAGAAGTGACACAAACCAACCTCGATAGGGAACTCCATGAACTGAGGTACACTAGTAGTTCTTGTCCCCAACACAGTGTCTAGTATCTTGACATCAGTAGATGTTAAGATACAATTACCAAGTGTCTACAGAAAAGAAAAAGATATGAAACTATAGGAGTCCCATATATTGAAAAGTGTATAAGCTAAAATTGAGAAAACTAGAATCATTACTCAAACTGTATAGGATTCGGGATCAAGCTCTTACTGGATCTGCAACACTGCAAAAGTCGGGCATGTACCATGGTCATGTTACCCTTCATGACCACTTTATGCTGATCTACCATGTTTATCTAAAAGACTACCGACTGGCTTCCAAGACCATGACCTCCACATGTTCCTGAATAGTCGGAAGAATTCCATTTCCCAGACTGATAAGAATTTGGTGGCCCTTCACTGGTATGAGGAGTCAAAACAGAACCTCTATCACAAGATCGGAAGATGACCCATATTTCTACAAGATCGGAATTCTAATGGGTCTCTCAGGAAATGTATCCACATATTCCTACTATTCCCACACTATTATCACACCACCTCGCTACCTGAAGAAGCATCATGCTTCCTCGGGTCCCCACGCGTAGACTCCTTATGGTGCTTCCTGCTGTCTGTAGGAGGGGTACCAACTCTGAATGTTAGGTCGCCCTGGATTACAGCTCTATAATCCCTTAGATTACACTCCTTGATCAGTGTGTGGTTGACTATATAGTTTATGAAAGTATCATTGGGTGATTTTACCCATAAAAACATGTTCATAACCGAACTACATCAAATCCCACTAGGTTATCCATAAATAATAACCGTTTTAGAAATATCCTATTCAATACCTTTCTTCATCACCTAGGGAATGTAAAAATAAGAAAGGGTGAGGACATATTCTTAGTAAGGGAAAACATGTGAGATATTATGGTACTAAGGGGATCATAACCAAATAATTACATTTGAAAACAATACCATTCATATAACAGAACATAAAAATGTGTCATGGAATAAATCATAGTAGTTTATAAAATATAAATCAGAATTTAATCAAAGAATACTATCTATGAGAGAATAACATTATAATAATACCTAGATTTTTTGATAAACATTAGCAATGGAATTAATTTCCTTAGTATTTAATTATGTTTTCCATTACTATCATAATGGAATGGGCTTACTCACGAAACCATCATAGTGGTAACTGTTCGCCCCCAATACTATCATAGTGGACAATGTACCATCATATTAGGGGTTCCATCTCTATCCAGATCCTATTTATATCACAAGATTTCAATAATTACCCAATTTTTTAGAGGAATATATAATTTTAGGCCCACACATAACAAAAGAAAAACCATTTAGATGTGTTGTAAGTGATCATTTAACATTAATCATATTGTAAGCAGTGAAAATCAATGGGTTTCATAGATATTTAATTACGGAATAACCTATGGAAATGAAACATGTTTCATATTATTTCATCAATTAATCAAAGCATAACCCAAAGAAAATAAATGATCTTCATAAATTTATTATCATATCAATAAGAAACTATCCATATAAATAGTGTGTATGATATCATTGGGTTATATCCCCAACATGGGTTAGGAAATAACAAATGATGGCATATTATATAAAAATTATTTAAAATATAATTTGGGACATTTCTTGAGGATAATAATCTTTTAAATTTCAATTCAATTATTTGAAATCTAAAAGATTACTAAATTCTAATGATAAATTTTTATATTAAAAGAATCTGGGAACCCTATAAATGTTATTTCAAGTTATTGAGTTTTCATGATGATATACAATTTAGTTCATTTTTTAAACATTAAAACCATGATTCCATTAATATATTTGATAAAAATTTTAGATAATCTCATTCAAAAAATTAAAAAATGATTCGTTTGATAACATTTTGTAAAAAATTTAATAATTATGAAATGACACCAAAAAATAATTTCATAACAATAAATTCTTTCATTAAATAATATTGTGAAAATATGTACATCAATGAGAAATCATTTTTATAGAATGAGAGAAATAAATTAAATTTTCTATACAACCATTCTTTCAATCTATATAGTTCTTAAATAGATAAAAATTATAGGAAACATGTATTCTCTATAACTAACTGGAGGGAAAAAAAATAATTTTCTTGAGGTCTAGATCATAATATTTTATCATTGAATGTTATCCATATTAAATCACGATAAACTATGAGACTTTAAGACAAAATTGTGACCTCATTAGAAACATTAAAAAAACAACATTAAAGGGAGAAAAATATATGGATATGAATAATACCATATTTTTCTTGAGAAAAACCAAAAAATACATTCATAATCATAATATTCACATCCTAAGAAAAAAAAGTTGGGAAATTTCCATGTGTCTCAAATATTTAAATGTGAGACCAAAATCACCTGCCTCAAGTCTCGACATTCAACACACATGTTCTGACCTCCATTTTAATAAATATAGGGTTATTATAAAAATATTATGGAATCATAATAATATATATTTTACCATGTATTATTTACTTATATCCTTTTATCACCCATTTTCATAGTTCTTTATTTAAATTAATATTCACAGTTGGAAGTGCTTTGTTTTTCATGTATGTTTTGGTTTGGTTGTTTTAGTTCTTGTACATAGTTTATAGTTACATAAAATAAATAATGTCAATAAAAATAAATATAACCTTTGAATTAATTATATATATATATATTGATCCATAAAAGTAGATATTAAAAATTAATTTCTCTATTCAAGGATATGGTTCATTGCACAAACGCATGAACATGGTTTCCATTTTTTAAAAAATAGAATGAAAGAATGGTAAATTATAATTAACCATTAAAGACAAATTTTTATATAATATATATAATATATATTCATTATATATATACATATTACCTTCCATTTCAAAATAAAATAAAATAAACATATCATATCACTAGGGGAGGCGGTAGCCCATACGTATTCTTGGGTAGTATTATTTTTTCCAACATATTAGATTATAAAAAATTATATATATTATTCTAATTAATTATTTATAAATATTTCATGAATATATTATTTATATTTATATTTATATAAAATCCATAATTATAGCCAAACATGAGTGGTCGTGATGAAAAATGTATCACATCTTTTCGCAAGGTGGTATTTCACTATACAAACAATCAACAATTTTGTTTCCCATTTGATGGAATAGGATATGGATATATGTTATTACAGTGACATAATAACATATCATTATATATTATAGAATAATTTTGTTTTATCATAATGGTTTGAAAATATTTCAAGGACGTGTAAGAAGTAAAAAATAAAAATGCTCGGTGAAGAATGATATATCTTCTTCACACAACCTCTATAGGTTTCCACTAAAGCCTTATTTGCAGTGGTTTTATCAATAAAAGGAAACCAACAAGTGGAAAACTATTTAAAGAAGGTTTTTCATATGTATTCACTAAAACAAAAGGACTTATATGTCTGGAGTGGTGAGGATAAATGATCTCCTTATAGAAGTGGGGGAGGGACCCACTTGAAAATTTATTGAAATAATAAAAAAGGAAATTTTTTCCCATTCTAAATATATAAAAATGGTCATAAATCACGTTATGGTGTAATAGAATCTAATAATGTTTCAGAAAAATATGATTTATATTTACTTTATTTCCAAATAACATATATATGTTTTTATCTTCTTGGTAACCTCGTTTTAACAAAAAATGAGATAAATGATTTTTTAATACTTTTATTATTAATTATGTAAACAAATTATGTGGATGTTTTCATATATTATTAATTCATATAATTAATAATATGTAATCCTTTTTTTAAATAAATTTACATATTTTTAATAATTTAAATTAATATTAAATATGTAGTCTTGATACTATATTATTTCCAAAGGAAAGGTGTCCAAAAGAATAAATTGTTTTTATAAAAAAACATAAAATAAAATTGATTAAAAGAAAAAAATGGAATAAATATAACATATTCTAATTTATTTACTTATAAAATAATCATAAAATAAAATTAAAATTCATGAATTCATTAAAAGAAAAGTCACATTAAAATATTAGTATTTTCACTATTCATAAAAATTCATCTTTTCAAAAAATTTCAGGAAAAAACAATAACTTAATTTGGTCATTTTGATTTCAAAAATGGATTTACTTTTTTGAAATAACTTTTCATAAATTGTGAAAATTTAATATTAAAAATTATTATGTAATAGGGTATAAAATTTATTTTCAGAAATGAAATACCTTTTTAGGTTTAAAAATAGATTTATTTTTATTCCATGCCTAGAAAAAATAATATATGAATAATAAATATTTTTATTTAATATACTATACGTGTTTTTAAAAAAATATTTCATCTAATATGATTATTTTATTTTTTTATGAAACAACATTCAATCATAAAAATTGTTTTCTAGAAATAAAATTTAATTTCAAAATATTATTATTTTTATTTATAATAAATTTATAACAAATTAATTTATTTTAAAAATTTATAAAACATATAATATTCATAATTTAGTTAGTACTATTTATACCCACATATTTAACATCTAGGTTTGGATTATCATATTTAAAAATAATATTTTAATAGTATAACCACGCTTTTTTAAACTCGATGTTGCATGTAATGCAAGATATCGATGAAATTAAATTTATTTGAAAATATTTTCATTAAATATAATGGTGTAACTGTCAACCCACATTATAATTAATTTCACCACCAAATTTTTTGTGCTCATATACAAACAATTTATGATAATTTTTCCTTTTCATATCATTCGATTCTTATTTGGATCCCTTAAATTACTAGTTTATCCCAAAAAATTTACCATATCAGTGGTATTTTCAATAGAAAATTATCTCTCTGATCTAGAATCTCCACTAGTTGTTCCTCATAAGAAAGAACATTCTCTAGTTTTATAATGTCTGAGTTCGGTACATGTGAATGATCAGCTATTTATATCCGAATGGGATATTCATGAGACACATTGTGAACTTGAGAGAGGTTCTATAAGAGTTCGATGAGATAAGAAACCATCCGTAATAGTTCAATAATATCCAAAGAGACAATATAAATAGCGATCATTTTTTTATTTTTTTACAATCGTGTATCATTATTCAATGGGTGAATTCATTAAAAATCCTCTCACCAAATTCAAATACCATATCACACTATTAATTTATATCATAAATTTTTGTTTGAATATCATATTACATAATGTTTTGTTGAATGGATATAACATTATTATAAATTTACTTGGATACCTCAAGAACTATTAGATATAATTCTCTAATATCATTATTACAAATTAGAGTTATAAAATTTTTACTATAAGGGATTTTTAATGATCCAAAGGATTTTTTGAGGGAATGATATTTTTATATGAAAATTAATCTATAGGAATGTGTTCAAACCAACTAAATTTTAAATAAAATTAAAAATACCTTGACATGTTATATAGAGTTTAAATGGTTTCCATAGAATTTACATCAATTTGACGATGATATAGAATGCTTAAACTAATATTGATATCTGATTATATTGATGAATTCATAAGAACATCTAGGTAATCCTGGGTAATGATTGGATATAATAGAATATTGTACTCCATGAATCATTTCCTATTTCTTAATATATTTCCATAAAAAATTTATCAACTGATATATATTTTAAAATTTGAGATGGTGATTTCTGGATATATTAGGTGATCAAATACAACAAAAAATAGAATTATTTCGTTTGGATGTTTTGGGGAGTCCGATGAAAAAAAACAAATCGTATCTTTTTAAAATTTCTTTTATAGAATGAGTAATAGTTGTATAATCCCCATATAATTCTAGGTCTCATAATTAACTTACTGAAAGGCCATGAAATGTGTTAAAAATTTCTACAATATCTCTCTTCATGCATTCCCACTGAAAATTCACTTTGTGTTATGTATACAAAATCTTTCATTCAAGTATAATAGATAGTTAAAATATATGAGATTTATCTAATAGATAATTCATAAGATATGTTATGGAATAAATAAAATATACTATAAATAAATTTTATCATTCAATTATAACAAAGGATAAACATGGGAACATTTATGACCTTATTCTTTAACTCTAAAAATTCATTCTTCATATCTTTATCATTCATTGGGATAGATGGTTCAATAGTCATTTGAAAAATATATGATTTCTCAAATGACATAAATAATTTAAAATCTACAATTTTCAAATAATATAATATTATATATTTTTTGATCATAATCATAGATAAGTTTTTTGATACTTCCAACTCAAATCCTTATCTATCGTTTTCACTTTGCTATAGTGTTGATGAATTGACTAGTCAACATTTTTTAATATGTTACGACCATATTTTTTGGAGAATATTAAGATCCTTCTTAGAGATAATATAAATTATAATTTTATGATAATTATATTTTCAACACCTTTCACATTAATGATAAATCATCAATATCAAGAATATATAACATACTACAACTGACTCAAAATCATGATTTGGGTAATTTTTATCATGAAACATAAATTTTCATGATTCATAATCTATAAAAACATCATTATACATGATAATTAATCATAATATCTTCTTATATTAATTTAAATATATTAAAATTACTTCTTTAAAAAAGGGTATTGTACATATATGTGTGTTGACTAACCTTATCTTCATTTTCATGAAATTTTCTTTTCATTCATTTGTCTATATGAACGTGTATCCCTTCTAGGATAACGTGGTGAATGGATTAAAAATTAATGAGAAATTATATTCAAATATTTAGTAATATCAAACAAAAGCATGAAAACATTATATAATAATAACATTAGTTTTTCTAGACCAATGTTTAACAATATCAGCCTTTGATAGATCATCATATACACCTTCTCATAAGATTATTTGACCAAAAATGATTCAATTTTATTAAAAAAATTAACAGTTAAACAAATTTTCCTTCAACACCCAATTATTTAGGGAATTTAAAATAATTCTCAAGTATTATTCATGATTTTCCTTTGACATTTATTTTTTTTTGAATATCATCTATAAAGACCACAAAAAAATAATCGGGATAACATCTAATGACTCTGTTAATTAAATTTATGAATATTGTGGGATAATTGTTAATAGCAGAAGGAAAAACTATATATTCATAGGTTCTAGAAATTTTATTTAATATTGTGTTTGGTATATCAAATTTCTAGACACATAATTTATGATTTCTATAAGACATGTAAATCATGGAAAATTTTTATCTTAACACAGTTGATATAAAAATAAATCAAGATGTGGTAGAGGATACTTTTTCATCATTATGATATTGTTTAGTTCAAAAAAATAATTTAGATCCACATCAATATATCATTCATCCAATAGATGAGAAATATTTCACCCCAAGGTGACACACATAGCAGTATAAATACCATATAAATATTATCCTTGAGTTTATTCTTCTATTAATGAAACTCAATAAGGCACATTCTATATATAATCTTTCAAATAGATTTATACCTAGGTAAGATTTTAATCGAAAAATACACATCACAATTTGATTATAGGTCCGGAAACTCTTCTAAAAAATATATCCAAAAACTCCTCTACAATTAGTATATCATTTATATTTAGTTTCCCTCCAAACATTTGAGAAAAATATCACTTTTGAATAGTACTAATGAGTAATAAATTGGGATAAATTTCTATTAGAAGTGTGTATTTATTATTTCACAAACAGAAAATTATAATTTTTTTTAAAATATAATGTTTGATTTACTTCCTTAGTAATTATTGTATGGTTTATATGTTGAATGAAAATCAATTCCTAATAAAACATAAAATTCAACTAGAGGGATAATAAAATGATTTTTAGGAATCATATTCTCAAAAGCATAAACTGGAGTAGAATAATATAATTAATATAATATCACAAATATATTCTAGGTTTTCACTACAAATTTGACATCTAATCATTGATGAAATTAACTAACATTCCTTGAGACATTTAAAAAGATAGAATATTTATAATAACTAAGATAAAATATTATACTTCAATGTTTTAATATATTTTACCACCTAAACTTCACTATTACATCTTCAACCACATTAAAACTAAAATGTTTTTTGGACCATTAAACATTATAAATTTGAGGATAAATAATGATAAATCATTCATAGGATGACTTGATAATGACACCTTTTATTTAATCTATGAATACCTAGGTTTATTTAGGGACATTAATAGTCATCATAAATTCAAATACTTTCTAAAGGTTCATATATATTTTTATGAATTTCCAAAACATATCTCCCAAGAGTGTCAATCTAGGTGTAAAACAAGGCCCATTGTCATGCACCTAGTGAAAATCAATTCAATTTTGAATATTCCATTTTTAGATTTACTAATCATTTTTACAACAGTTCAAGATCCACATCCAAATATTTTAACTAGATAAGGATGTGATTTCTGCTAAACCACTTTCTATATCCTTCACTAATATTCTAGTAAATTTTATTATTCATTGATATATCCCTAGATTTCATACTAAATTTTTCAAATCATAATTTCTAAATGAGAACAAAACAAAACTCTAATATCATGTATAATGGTTTTAAATTTTTAACATTGTGCTGCAATTAATGAATGTAAGATCACTCTATGGATGAATACACCTCTATGGTGGGACTCTTACCCCCATTCAATGTGGGAGCCCTTTAAACATGAATCACTTAGGTGAATAACCATTATTTATTAAACATTCACAAGTGGGAGTTACTAAGGATCATATTACATAATTTTCATATATAAAACTATAGAATACCACATTTTTATATATTGATATTAAATCTAATTAGGTGAATAGTCTGTATGTAACCGAATTATCCACACGAGAATCATGTAGGTCTGGTATCATAAGAAACATGGACATGTAGAAAGGAGGTTCATAAGTAAATTAAATAATCTCCAAATATGGTACTCACAACTAATACCCATCTTATTCATATCATATATAATAAATTTCCTCATAACCTAAGGAAAGGAAATATAATAAAGGGTGAGATCAGATTATTAGTAGCGGTATACAAGGGATATATCGATATAACATGAGAATAATTGTATAAGAACATTATAATATCATTTTAAAACCATAAATTTCATATAATAGATCACGAACTAGAGTCTTACCATAAATATATTATATTAAATAATGAATGAATCATAATGTTATCAAATAACATAATTAAAGAGTGCATAGAATTGGAATAATATATATATTTATGGAAAAAATATAGGCATGGAAAATAGTATCATTAGTATTAAAGGATCATTTTTAAGACTATAATTACAGAATTTAGTCACTCCCCAAATAATTATAGTTGTTTAGGTCACACAAAATAATACTATAGTATAAAAATACCCATATTGAACTAGGTTCACTCCATATTCTAGTCTTGTTCCACACATGAGATATGAATCATTACCCATTGTATTGGTAGAAAATATAATTCACAGTCCACCTATAACATAATAAAAATCATATATATGAATTCCATAAGATACTATAATATTCACCATAACATAGCATGTGTAAATAATTCATTTTCATAGGCAATCCATTAAGAAAATACCCATTTGAATCAACTGGGATTCATAATCATTTAAAAAATTCATCCTTTCATAACCCATAGAAAAGAATGGATTTCATTAAAATCATTCCATATTAATCATTAATTATATAGATATATAATACTAATGTTATTATTCGATTATATCCACAGTAATGTATATGAAACATCCAAGAATGGCATCATAGATGGAAAATGCTTTTATAAGATGGCTGAAAAATTTGTTAAGTATTATATCCATTCCACATTAAAATTACATATTTACAATCTAAAAAACCCATACATATTAAATGAAAAAATTATTTTAAAATAATCTTAGAGACTTGTTGTGGTGTCTTCATATGATAGGGTAGTCCACATGTTGTAATATTCCCTACCAAATGTATATGTCAATACAATGATTTCATTAGAATTGTTGGTAAAAAGTCAAAAGAACCTCGTTTAAAGGGGGACAAGAAGATTAATTTTAAAAAAATTATGAATATAAAATATGAGTAAAAATTGATTTAATAAACAATTTATATATTTAATATAATTCTTAAAAAAAAATTTAGAAGACATTTTCTAGGAAGAGAAATGATGTTTTCTCAATGAGAGGAATACAGTCTATTTTCCTTAGAAAAATTATTTCAGGATCATTAATTATAAAATTGTGGAAAATGAAATGATAAATTTTATTATACCAAAACAACCATAAACATTTTAATATCAAGTGTTTCATGATAGGTATATCATAATATTTAATTAGCAAATCATAATCATAAACAATCTGGATATATAATGAGATTATTACATCAAAACCCATATCACTTTGGTAAAATTAGATTCCAAAACTCATGTTATAGGGAATCATATATTGATATAATTATCCCTATAATTTTCATGATAATAATCATAAAATATAACCATGGTCATATTATACATAACATAAAAAATTGGCGGGGAATATGGCATGTTCCTCACATAAGTAGATGTGAGATGAAAGTCTCGTACCACAGTTATCAGCTTCATTCATATATGTTACAACCTATAAAATAATAAATATTGGTTAATTATAAATATATTATATAAATATACTAATATATATCATTACACATATGATTTACTTATAAAATATTACCACCGATTTATTAAAAATACTTTTTTGAAATCACTATTTTGGGTATTAACTGAATTGACTTTCTCATATGTTGTGGTTCCGTAAATGTTTTCCATGAAATTTTTAATATAATTCCATATTTTAAAAAATTAATAGAAATGATATAAAATTAATATAAATTAATTATAAAAACATATACCTTCATTAATAAATGTAGAAATAGAAAAACGAATTACATCATTCAAGGAAACAGTATGTATTTCATACAAATAAATGATGTTTCAATTTTTCGATTGATGGTACAAAGAAATGGTAAATATTAATTCGATTTTATAAAATAATTTATTTATAAAATATATCATATATATTCTTTAAATATATCTTTATTACAATTTATCAATAATTTAAAATGAAAAACATATATTGTCAATTCTTTGAGGCAGTAGTTCATACATACACATGAGCGACATTATCGATTTACAAAGGATTGGATGGTAATAAATTATTTGTGATATTAAAATTTTGAATGTATAATTCTATCATAAAAATCATAAATCTACATTAAATATATCATTATATCCTTTTGTGAGAGGCATTTAGGGAAACTTAATCACATCTGTTCATAGTGGCGGTAGTCCAAATGTACGCACAATCGATTGTTTCTTTTACCATTTTATAGAAGGGGTTTGATATAGGTTATTAAATTTATATGATAAAATATCTCTATATTCTATATTATTTTGTTATTATATCATTATTAATATTGAATAATTTAATTAGGTGGATAAATAATTGAAATAAAAACGCTCAATTAAGAATGACACATCTACTTCAGACAACCTATTTAGGTTTGAACCAATATCATTCTTAGGAGGAATTCCTAATAAAACAAAGCTCTCTAATCTTTGGGAATGGATTCAAGGAATTATTTTGTAAATTTAATATAAAAAAAATTATTTTTGTGTACATAGGATAGGAGAATATATGTCCCTTTTATTTCGTGGAGGGAACCCACATAGAAATTTCTATAATGGAATAAAAAATTATAAATGTAGTCCAAATCAAAATTATTCAAAATTTAAATTCATTATATTTATGGATAATATAAGTGTTAAATATTTTCATAAAACTGTATGTATAAAAGATTAACTAGAAATGATATAATTGTTTTCTAGATTAACCCCCATTAAAACCGTTTTAAAATTAACAACAATAATTAATATTTACTGTATTTACTATTTTAACTATTAATTATGAGAAAAAAATATGTTTAAATTTTTTAAAACATTATGTATTTTTATAAAATATGTAGAATCCATTTTACCAAATTAAATTCACATAAGTAAAATAATTTTATTCAAAATTATACATACCGATACGATGAAAAAAATACGAAAGAAAAGTTCACATAATTATAATATGTTTTCATATAAAAATTGAGCCTAAAATTTATTTAAATGAAATATAAAGATTAATAATATAATTATTTATGTAATTTTTCTTCTTAAACAAAATTAGAAAAATTAAAATTTTTAAATCATTAAAAAAATAAGAATTTTTTATAAAAATCATTGTTTTTTAAAATTCATCCAAAGAATAATATTTATAAGAAATTTTCACAAATTCACTATATTGATATTCTTTACTGTTTATTTCAAAATTATAATTTATATTTTTAAAATACATTTTCTAAATTTTTGAAAATATAATTAATTTTTAATATAAGTGAAAATAATATGAAGAATTTCCAAATTAGAGAAAATACAAATTTTAACCACAATAATAAATTTATAATTATCATTTCTTGTCAAAAATTATTTTGTTATTGATAAAAAAATTTATTGAAAATAATATATATATTTAATTATAATCATTCAATAACATTTATTTTATAAATTTATTAAAAAATTCTTGATTTAAACCATTTTTTCAGAAAAAAACATTTTCTAATTTCATATGATTTTTATATTAATTTCAAATAAATTCGTAACAAATGATTTTATTATATAAATGTATAAAAAGTTTAATTATTATAATTTATATACTCTTCTTCATATCCTAAAATTTAATGGACTGGTTATAACATTAATATTAAATAATAATATTTTAATTATATAACAGATTTTATTTAAACTCGGTGTTGGATATAACGAATGCTATAAAGAAATTAAATTTATTTGAATATTATTTATAAAATCAGGATATGTGAAGAATATGTTATTGACTAATCCTACAATCATATATAATTGTAATATAAAATCATTAGTAATATAAATATACTTTTTAATATAGATATATTTTTGGTTTCTCATAAAAATTATTATGTTTGAGAATGATTATTGTTTTCACTAAACATGAAGGAAAAAATTAACACAATAACTAATTTAGAGATAATAGTCAAAAGATTTTCATTATCTATATCTATGTATTCAATGCATTTTGAGATGTGTGATATATATACAAAATTTATAATAATAATGTATATATGAACATAGAAAAATATTAGTACAAACAAAAGGAGATGGTTAGAGTTAATAAATTATCATTTGTTACCATAAATAGAGGGAAAATAATGTGATAGATTCAATTAGGATAACTGATCATGTAATATTATCCATTATATGGTTTGATTCTTACTCAATTTTATTGGATAATAAAATTATTTATATGAAAAAAAAATTTAATTTGAATAAGTTTTACATTTCCTAAATTATTGGTCAATTTTCAATGAATGTGTGGACTTGGAAGTCAAAAAATGGTGATAATTATACACAATGGTATCTAGGAAAATTATTATAATTGAACAAAAAATAGAGAGAGTATTAATATTTATTCCCAAAATATATTTTTTATCCTTGTTAAAATTTAAAATGAGCTATTACAAGATTCATTTAACTCAAATATCTATATTCAACTAGAAATCATAATGTTTTTTTGATATCCTTAGGATCTCTTCTAATATGCTACCATGATGATGGAAATTGTACAGTATAAGTCATGATATATGGCTTTCAACAAGTTAATGAATATGATCTCCCTTTTTATGGGATTATAAAACAATTAATAATACCTATATTCATATATAAGAGCATGAGAGTGTATTTTTTTATATGAGTACCCTAAACAACTAATGAAAACACAGACCTTTGTTTCTAAATAAATTAACCTAAAAATTCAGGTCACTTATTTTCTATAATATAAAAAATCCTACTCTATCTACATTTAATGACAAAAAAATGTTGTTAGAATTTATATTTTTCCAATTTCAATTATATATAATAAAATGTTAATTTTCAGTTCAATGATTTTGAAAATGCTTTAAAAAATGTTGAATAGAGAATTAAAATTCCTCACTAATTATTGTCCTCAAACAAATTATGCATTAAAAAATTATTTTTAGAAAATATATAAAAATATTATATAATAATTGTTTTATTTAAATGGATGGTTGTTTTAACATATTCCACTCATTGTGTTCTCATGTGACATAAGTTTCCATTCATGCATTAACATTTCACTATATGAGTCACCATGTTGTAAGAGATATCAATCATAGACATGATATGTTAACAATATAAAGTATAATATTATACGATAATAATATTGTTATAAAATTATTGAGACGATCAAAAATAATGATTAATTTCTTATAACAATCAGTGTTTATCAATGAGTTACCTAATAATCTATAGTGAGATCTATTGTTTTATGATTGAGAAGATTTTTTCATAAAATATCACTATGGGATTGGGTTATTAAATCATCAATAAAGGGATAGTTTTTCCCTTGATACATCACCCATTTTTAGATTCATGAATACATAAGAAGAATGTCTTATTTATTAGGTATGTCACTAAACCAATATCAATTATACAACATGTTCCATGTATCATATCTATGTAAGTATATAAAAGATCCATCAAATGTAATTGACGCACGCCTGTCGTAGGGCGTGGAAAAACAATTTTTTTCCTAAGTTAAAATGTAGTAATGTGGTTGACCTAGGATGTCTCCCGAAGAGGAGTGCACACAAAATGGGTTGTCACTTTAAAACGGGGGTAAAAATGTTGTGAAAGGAAATTTGAAATTCAAATGATTGAAAAACAATTAAATTTAAAAGGGTTATTAGGTCGGGGTCGGTTTCCAAATTATAATGCTATCCTTGTTCAATTTAATTCAAACCTCTTCTTCTTAGTTGATTAAAGTGAGTTTCCACAATCGCTTCCTCTCACTTCCTTGGTGAAATTATTATTGTGAGAGAAAACCTTACCAAGATCTTGGTTTGGTCAACTCTCCTTCCATGTGTAAAATAGTTGTATTGAATATCCTTAATTGAAATGGGCAATTCCCGATCGGGTTTTGTTTATCCCAAACAATCAAGAACATTCACTACACCTTTTACACGTACTGACGATCGTCCAGTACTTCACCACTAATTCCAGGTTTATTCCATCGTATATAAACCAGAAATTAGTGGAGGGAGATATTGATTATTTTACCAAGGCAAAAATCAATAACGGAATTAATATTCAAGAACGATCGCACTTGATTATAAAATCCGCTATAAGAAATTGAAAACAACTTTGAAGAATAAAGAAATTTATTCAATTGCGTCCAAGAACTCAAGCATTACAATGTAGAAAACCAACCCTTCCCCAATCACTCCAAAAGTTTACCCCACCATGGTAAGGGTAATCGAGTTGAATGGGGAAGAAGAAGGCATTACAAAACAATGACAAAGAAAATAAATAAAAGAAAAAGCTAAAAAGTTCTCCTTCTTGGTGTCCCAGAAGGAATGGGGTGGAGAATGGATGCTTTGAGAGGGTGGAGCTCTCCTCCTTTTATAGCCAGAATTCTTCCCCCGAAAGTCGACGCGTTGTAGCCCCATTAAATGAAATCTTCACGCGTTTATCCCTTCATGAATGTTGTGCATAATTCCCTTGGCCGTGTCCCCTAAAAATTCCAGCGGAGTTGGACATGTATTCCGAGAGTTATGGCCGTTTTACTATGAGAATTTATTCTGTCCAGTCAGACTCTCAAAAACGAACTCCTCCGGATTAGGGTGCCTTAATGGCCCCATAAACGGCCAATTCACTCGGTGCTTCCTTCATAAAAGATGCTCCAAAACCCCTTGCGCGTCCACCCACCGAATTTCATAAGCTTTGGGCTCACAGTGGATGATTTATGGATCCCACATCAAAACTAGGCAGAACTGAAAACAGTTTTCTTGAGCCAACTTGTGAGCTTCTTTTGAGCTTCCATATGGCCGATTCAGATTTTGGTCCAAATATATTAAATGAAGCACTGGATGTTTAGAATCTGCAAAAGAAAGAATTTCGCAATTTGGATCAGTGTAGATAATGTTATGGCCAATCTACCGAAATAATTTAAAACTGTTAAAAAATCCAAAATGGCCAATTTTTACAATTCAGCTCAAAATAACACCATTATCATAAAAATGAAACAATTCATCTTAGAAGAACAATTTTGTGGGTTTAAAACAATGATATTGAATATAAATTAATTGAAAATATTTGCTCTGTCAGTAATAATATCAAAGCTTTTAATATTGGATCATGGCCTTTATTAGGAATACAAAAATAATGATACTGGATAATCGAGATGTTGTACTATGAATTAAGACCACTCACAATTTCAAAATTCATTAGGTTGGTCATACATACATAGAAGTTATATGGAAACATGATGACACAATTAATGAAAAGTACCACAATATATTTTCATCAAAGTTAAGGAAATGTGTGGGGAACCTTTCTTAAGGGAGGGAAGATCTAAATCATATTATTTCATTATTATTATATCCTTTATAACAATCATGTACACAAAATTTGAATAAGTCATTCTATAAAAAAATATGATTCTAAATGGATAATGCATTATTTTATTAAGTAAAAATAATAAAAAACAATTAAAGTAAACATTATTATAATAAATCATTAATAAACACACTTTCAATATATATACTAAATCAATATAAGGATAAAAAATAAAAGTTAAAAATAAGGTTTTCATTCTTGAAATAATATATATCATATCCTCTCATAAAAATAATAGCCCCAAGTATAGTTGAAAAAATTGATGAAAATTATTGTAAATATTATAATTATTTAATGTAATAAATACGGTAATATGAGGAATAATTTTTATTCAAGTGTTATATATGTATTATAATAATTTGGGTAATGTGGTGGTGTTATAGATGTGGGGTATATATGGTTGTTTGACATACATATTGATGATATGTATATTAAAATTATTATAAATTACTATTAATAATTATGTATAATTGAAAAATATATTTTAAATAATATATTTTAATCAAATTAAAAAATTTATATCGAATTAATATTTTGTGTAAGAAATGATTTGAAAATTTTATTAATATCGGATAAAAGAAATTCTTTTATTCTAATTGGTTATCTAGGTATTTTTTTTTAAAAAAAATTTAATTTAAATTTATTTATTTTGAAATTAATATATAAAATTAATATTTGAAATCAAGAAATTAAATTTAGTTGAGAGGATATATATTCTATTAGAAAAAATATATTTTTCATGATAAATAATTAAATATGTAAAAATATATAAAAAATTGTAAATTTCACATAGTTTAAATTTTGATTTTTTAAATTGCTATCAAGATATTATATAATGGAAAAATTATATTTTAATTGTAGTTATATAATTTCTGAAATTATTTCCTCTTCAAAATCACTAAATTGACCTCACCAACCTTGTTCCTAGGCGATTCCATGATCACCCATCACTACAATATGGTTTAAATAAATTTGAATCAATTTCACTTATTAATATAATCCATTCAATACTATTCATGTTACTGTAATATAGGTATATCTGTTTAAAATTTTTAAAGATATCACTGTATAAATTGAGGCTAAAAATAATGGAATGTGATGGCAATGAAATAAAATAACATGTAATATATAATTCACAATTCATCCATATTTTAACACATGATATGATTTGGAATAAAATGATAGTTAATGATAGAGTATTTATAATTATAATATATTATTTAACTATAATATATGTTATTTTCTTGTCTTATGATATATGTGGTATCACATCTCATAGAGTACAACCTTAAATCCTGATTTTATTCTCATTAATTATGAATCATAAGGTTTATTTTCTAATTTTTAGATAAATAATATTTGATCATTTAATTGAATAATAATCATATAATTATAATAAGGATTTTTTTTGTAATGTATGAATGATTACATGAATTTATAGTGTTGTTGATTCTCATTAATTGAGAAATGAAATATATTAAGAGATATGATGATTTCCATTTAATTGTGTTGTATTTTATTGACAAAAGGATCAAATTCACATCTTCTTAGTTTCTTTATTATTTGTAGAGAATGTTTTCTCACCTATTTATTAGATTAAGGGGTCCTCATATATCACACATGGATTTTAGTATAGAGTTTATTATCTATAATGGAAATGTCCCAAACCTAGTTTTTTAGGATCATCTTAAAGAATAATTTATCAATATGTATTATATTAGAATTGATGTAATCATTCCAGTATTTAGTTATTTCATTTACATATTGATTCAATTGTGAATGAACCTATATTATAATTATTATTTTTCTTCTTTTTTAAAATATGAATCTCAAACAAAACCAATTAGTGGTAGTTGAGTGATATTAATCATTGAATTTATATTTTTTCATACTATTATTATGAATAGCATGTATATAATAATATATTGCTTTTTAAAATGTATAGTATGATTTTATATGGGTATGTGTTAGTTTCTCGACCACTATATTGAAAATAATGATTTTGGATATTGTATGGTTCTATTATGTGATTTATTGATATAATGTTTCATTGGGTGACTCGTAGAATATGATTCATAAAAACCATTGATTTTTCACTACATCACATGCTATGGTAACCATTATCATAGACTATAAATGAGCATGTAGAGTTTAGTAAAATACATTATATTATTATAATGGTGATAGTGCATATTATAAGATGTGATATACTACTTGTGATAGATTTCTCTATATAATGAAACTGAATCATGGAATAAGATAAATAATTTATATAATTATTTTTGATAATATTCAAAATAATTAAATATTACATTAATTTATGTCAAATACTTATAAAGTATATGATATTAATAAAAGATAATTACAATTAATTATTAATGATACATTTATATTCCTAAATAAAAATACTCTCATATTAATATCCAATAATTTTTATATATTTGCAATATTCATTTATTAAATTTATTCCAAATAAAATAGTTATGTATATAAATTATTTATATCATGAAAATATTCTCTATGATTTAAATTATTTTTAAAATTTATCCATATAAAATTATCAAACCTTTCATTAAATTCTACTTATAATAAGATAATATTTCCTTTTACCTTACTAGGACGAAATTTTTTTAGGAATCTATAATATTAAATTAAATTTTTTGTTCTAGATTTTGAATTATATGTTATAGAACTAGGATGGGTATGAGGACACTCTTCAATACTAAAAAATTAGTATTGGAACATTTTATGGGACTTCTCACTATCGATGTAGCATGTCCCAAATAAATAAATGTAGTGATTGGATACATGTCGCGTCATACATACCATGGAGGAGATTATTATTTGTATATGTTTATATGGATTTATATGAAATGTTTTCATGTTTCGATTCATTTGTTGTGTTCAATATTTTTAAATATATTTTTACACTATTTTTGGTTTTGTAACATAAATTTTTACTTTTCAATGAACTAAACATTAATATTTTTTCTTCATATTAATTTGGTGGAAGAAATATGGATTCCAAATACAAAATTATTGAAACATGATTACATTATCGAATAAGATGATAAAAAATTAAAGATATAATTATATATAATATTTTTGGATTGAATATATATATAATGTAAATAATGTGGTTGTATGTTGAAAATAATTTAAATAACAACTATATGATTCTTTTAAAATATAATACATGTCAACTCATTGATTGATGAGCGGCCCAAACATTTAGGATCCATTTAAATATCATATGTAAGTAAAATATGTTTTTGGAGAACAAAAAATTATGTTCATATACATGATGTGGCATTTGGGTTGCAATTAGTTTGATGACCCAAATAATTATTTTTAAAATGGTATAGAGGTGTGATTATTCATATGATAAATTGGAATTGGTTTTTGGCACCTAACTATCCAAAATTGTACATAATATGATATACATGATGCTCTATTGAATATATTCATCACATAACATGTGATTTTATCTATGTTATGTCATAATGAAATTTGGATATTATATTATAATGTTGATATGGTTTATGGAGTAATCATATTTAGTTATACTATATTAATTTAAATTTATCATAAAACTATATCATAGATGTCCTTATATTTAATATTATCTAATTCAAATTCATTATCAACTTGACTTCACATGTATAAATGAATGTAATTGTATTCCTAAATTGGTATCTATAGTTGATAATTTCATGGAAAATATATCATTTAGTGTATTAGGACATGCTTATTACATAAACAGATTTCATTAATTATAATTCTTTTTTATTTGATATCATGTGTTCATCACACTTTTATTCTACTTGATATTGATTCAAAAGTTGGAATGAATTGATAAAAAATAAATTCAACATCTCTTTCCAAAATTATGATAGAGTTACCACATTTTAAATGACTTTTAATGTTTAATTATTAGTAGAAAATTAACTCTATAATTCAAAATCTATACTATGATTATACTTTAAAATCTTAATGTTTTTATCTTATTTATGTAGGAATTGTTTCCCATTAAAGACATGAGTTACTATATATTTATCAATGGGATGGGTTCTGAAATTTGAAATATTTTGAGTGATTTATAAAATTTATATATGGATGATTTATTTTATAATGTTCTATATAATAAATTTATGATTGATTCGAACAGATATTATCTATAGGATTCCTTTTTTCTACATGTAAATTAGAATCATATCTAAATAATATATAGAAATGGATTATATGAATGATTTAATTTTTTAATTTTATAAAATTAAACCTCATGTTTATTATTAAATATATACAATGAGAAAATTAATAGAAAATGGTTAAGGGATTGTTGACTCTCAGTTCATATAATAGAGTTATATGTGGAGTAATCAATACTAACTAAAGTTATATATGTATGTTAATAGAAAACATTAATAAAAAAATCAGTTAACATGGATTGGTTATTAGTATAGAATACCATTGTAAAATCATTTTATTTTTTAGGGGTTTTAAAATTGAATTTCATAATCAAATAAGAAAATGTTATAATATATCCTGATCAGATCAAGGGAGTTAATACATGACCCAAAAATACACTGGTTATCCAAGAGATTATTTAATTGTTTTAAAATTATATCATTATATAACACCATAATGTAATAGTTTTTCATAATTGAATTTTCATACCCCATTGGTCTAGTTTTGATCATTAACGAGGTAGTGTGGAAGAAGAATTATATAACTTAAGGAATATTCCATTGAAGAAACAACATTCATAATGAACCCAATTCAATTTTAGGTAATAAAGAAAGAAACTATATGAATTATGTAATGTAAGTAGTAAATGCTTTTATACTATGAGTCTATAGGGTTGTGAATAACATATATTATGTTTTGATTATGATAAATTTTGAAATAAATTATAGGAAATTATTTTTATTAGTTATAAAAATGATATTATGGAATATTTTATTTATTATACAACTCAACATTAATCAATATTGTCATGATTTGGTTCATTCCTTGAGAAGGATTGCATTATTGAAGGAGTTAGTGGGATATAATTTTAACTATAGACATAAAAACCTATAAATAATTAATATTTTCAATGAAAATAATTATTGCTAGTTCATTAAGGGATAATAATTTGCGAGTCAAATTAGGTTATATGAGAACCTCAGTGGTCTAGTATGATACACCGATAGATAAGAAATATTAATTTTTTGTTTCAAATTATGATGTATTTATGTTCATTAATGATGACATTACTAAATTTTGAGATTCCATCAATATATCTAATTCTATATAATAGTTTGAATCCCTAATTATTGATATGGGAGCCATGTAAAATAATAATATTTAGTTCATAGTGGATGAACATAAATGGTTGAGAACAATAGAGTGACTACAAGTTTCCAATAAGGGAATTGAAATTAATGTCCTTGATTCTAAATATAAATATTTATATGTTTTTAAAGATTATAAAAAATAATTTTATACACTATAATTAGATCTTATTTTATATATGTGAGGATAATTAAAATTTATATATTCTATAAAAAGATATATTATTATTATTATGTGATATATATAAAAGATGTAATTTTTTTATTAAAGGTAATTTATTCATGGATTCCTATATTATAAAATCCAATTGATTTAATGTTTAAAATAATCTTTATACAGTTTTTATGTAATAAAGGTCCATTTACATTTTCATGTTAGCCTCTAAAAGATTGAATAACCAATCTGATGGTTTAATCAAATATTTTCCCATCAACAAGAATGATGATGAATCTTTTATTTACAAGAATATTAGGAGTGTTGTGAAATTATTATCATTGTAGGTATAAGTTATACTACAAATTTGAAATGATGTTTTTATTTTACAGAATTTAAGGGTAAAGATGTGAATGTGATTATTAATTTATGAAAATGCTTCAAAAAACTGTATATTTGATATGGATGGCTATGGAGACAAATAAAATTATATTTTTAGAATTATTTGGAATTCCTATATTTTTAACGAGATAGAGAGGTTTAGCATGGAAAAGAACAATAATGGTTGTCAAATGATATTATAGGGTTCATTTTTATAAATGATTCCATATCCTTTTAATGAGATAGAATAGATGGATATGATTCCCCAGGTATCCACAATTTGATTTATCATGTATGGAATTTTATATTCCTGACCAAATGTTTCTCACACATTGAGAGAAAAAGTACATAAGAATCTAATAATGGTGAGATTACCAAAAAAATTTAAGGGAATAATTAACTTCTATTAAAATTTACATATATCTTCTTTACTTTTTTACTGTATGAAGAGAGATTGTAAATGGTTACATATACTCTAGTTTACAAAATAATAACAATGATATGTGATCTCAATCTAGTTTCATATTTTGAATAATTGAAGGTTTTAAGAATTAGTGGAGTTTCAAATTAACCATTATGAAATATTAGATAATATCGGTATATGATATAAGATTATCAAATTATATGAAATAATATATTTGGAATAATAATTTAATAATTAGACATGGGTTGCTTCCAAGGATTGACAGAGAAATTGATATCTTCTACGACCATAATACAATTATCTAATAGGATAATGAACCAATTTTTTATAAAAAAAACTATTTTCCCAATTCTCAAATCATTTGATAGATCAATTTAAATGATGATGTAATGATCTATTGAAATTATATAGAGAATAAATTAAACGATCCATTGAAAAGCCATTATCATAGAAAAAGAATGACAGTATTGTTGAATATATAGGTATTAGATACATGATATATTGAATATAATTACCAAAAAACGTTTCATGGTTGTATAATCAAGGAAATATACATTTACCATTCATTATTGTGAAAAATATATTTATTAATCAAGAACATTTTAGTAATAAAATCCCCTAATTTTTTTTACTTTTCACTAATTCAATATCATTACTGAGCATTGTGAGTTATGTTTATATGTAAAAATTTCTATTTTTATAAGTATGTTATATGACATAGAGTAGCATACTATTATAATAATTTGAAACTTATTAACTTGAACTGCCTTAGTGAGTATATCACTTAAAATATAATAAATTTATTAATATATTTAGGGTCATATATTCATACTAAATCAAAATTATATGAGTATAAAAAGAAAAATATCATATAATTCTATATAATATGATACAATTATTACAAAACATATATAACTGAGCAATATTGGGAATTATTCGTCATGTTGGTAATCAAATAATTAATGAGTTTAAAAAATATTATATTTTTAACATGAATGAAAAGAAATTAAATATAGTCATGTGATTTAATTATTTTAAAAAAATTTAAGTTTGTTCATAGTGATGTCACTTATGATGTTTTTAACTTCTATAATGAATCAATTTTTTTATAATTATTCGAACATATCATTCTATTTCAAGGAATAATTACTGCATGATTTAAATTAATCATTATTATCATGTTCCAAATATAGAGGATACATGATATCATGTTCAATGGGAATATATAAATGTACCTATGATGAATTAGGTATATCTTATTATATACCTTGTCATATTTCAATATGAGCATGTTCGATTCAGATCATTCTATTATTATTTCTTTCCTGGGAAAAAATGACGTTCTTTAATAGGATTCTATTTACACACACACATATATATTTTAAGGAATTCATTCTTTTCTCAATGATAAAAATTTTTATATGGTGATATTTTTATATTTTTAATAATGAAGAAACATTTGAAATTTTTTTTCTTCCAAAAATGAATATAGTTTTTAAAACCACAGTGTAATGTCCCGGTTCCAGGTGCTTTCCCATGGTGCCCCATACCCGGTTGGTCACATGGCCTCAAGATCATTTCCCTAAATTCCATAGACTCATGACTACTAGTGAGGGCATTGTATATGATGGTTGAGAAACTATTACCTCATTGGCAGAGTAATTAGGTAGAAATAATCAGATAACAGTAGCGGAAGTAGTAATAATACCATACAATTGTAATCAGTGGAAGACTAAAAGTAAATATACTACTAGAACACATATAGAAATGATGCATGTTGCATATGTATTGTAATGGATCCAAAAAAAACAATATTAAAAAAAACTAAACCTATATACAAAGGAAAAAAAAGTAAACAACCCCAATAACATCGCAATCCCTAGCTTGGTCCCATGCTCCCTAGATCCATAGTAGTCAAGTACATAAGGTATAAGGGTGGTTTCCCTTTTCTATACCTACAACAATATAATCTATTTGGGCCCAAAATCAAAACCCAAACAGGGTGTGAGATGAGTCCTAGGAGGAAACCACCCAAAGATCCGTGCCTAATAGTCAGTGAATATATATGGCAGGTAATCCGAAAAATGATGCAATAAACAAGAAAGTACTAAAAAGTAAATAGTTGTACAGTATAAATTACATTCATTTACATTCATCAATTATTCAAACAAACATTAAAAATAAACCCTCTGGGAAGTTCTCATAGCCTATCCCCTATGGTTCAAATAATCAATGTCATGTAACCCTCTGGGTATGTTTTCATAGCCTAACCCCATTAGTTCAACTTATTCAAGGATATAACGACCTCCTATGCAAGCTCAGATGATCTAAACCCTTTAGTCTGATGCCAAAAAAGACTCTCTAAAAAATCACTCACCATCAATTCACCCTATATACTTTTACCAGTAAACAACAGACACTCTAAGGATTCAATCACCGTCAGTTCCCCCTGTGGTCTCGTAATGGTAACTATAGAAACTCGGAGAGAGCACTCAACTTCAATCCTCCCTATGGTCTCGCAATGTGATAAATAAATAATAAACACTCTGGGGAATCCCTCAAAGTTACATTCTCTTATGGTATCACTACTCCAGGTTCCCACATCCCTGTGTAATGCAATATTTCACAAAAAATGTTCAATAACCAATGTAAACCTACAAGTACTACTTGGCTAAACACTACATGGAATTCCACCACATCAGATAATATCACACCATCCTAACAATACTAGGAATCGATTTCAAGCATCCAAATGGGAAAATCAAGACCAAACAATCAATATCAAATCAAACATGGTAAAAACATCCATAACATGTCAAAATAAACTTATTTACAAACAAGATCCCTAACTCTAGCAAAAAAAGCATAGCAAGTATCAACAGGTTTAAAATCCTTAAACAGGCTATACACCAATCTAGGTTATTGGTCACATCTGCAAAAAATATTCAAAAACAAACTACGGAAAGTTACAAACCACCTACCTCAGTGTTTTACGATCTATATACTTTGGTGTTGGCACATGAATCAGACATGACCTATTTAGATCTACAAAAACGTCTAAAACAGTCAACCAAAGATATATCACGAAGGAGGAGAAATCGAGGAATGACGATTTAGTAGAAGGAAGAACACACCATGGTTATTCCAACGCAATAAACAACGGTTGATTAAGAGAACAAATGGTCGATCATGGGCTTGGAGAAGAATCACTCCCTATGGTCGCTTTTCGATGATACGAGTTGAGAAGGAGTTTTTTCCACATAAACATGACCCCGGTTCGATTTAAAAAATAAAATGAAATATACATGGTGTGTTCATGTAATTTATACACCATGTACTTGCCTTAACTTCCCCCATTTTAGGCAGTCTCTTGGTCACCTCACATGGCCATGTACATGGCCATTATAGGGCCATGACATGATCACTCACAGCAACCGGGTTGACAACATGTACTCCCAAGTACATGAAGTGTACTCCATGAATTTACAGATTATTCTAATTTTCACAAAATAAAACCTAAAATGAAAACCCATATATGAAAATAAGGTCCGAGTTCTAAAAAACTTCTCCCCTTAATTAAAATTCATCCCCAAATTTCCCTAATAAGGTGACATATAAGAAGAATCCTTAAACAGCTTGCACTAATATGATCATACATCGACCTCCCTCCCCCAATTAATGTCATGTACTCATTTGTGATTCCATAGCACATGTACTAGAGGAAAAGACCATCCATGGAGAACCTTTGCACAACGATCAACAATACGGATTGGATGGTCCTCGAACGATGTTTCCACCTCCACATCAACCTCCTTACAAACTAGGTACATGGCGTGTACACCAATGTACATGGAATGGACTCCTTAAATATCCATATTCTCCAATTTTCTTAGAAACACCAGAAAATAAAACACATACCAAAAAAGAAGGTTCGGGTTCTTACACACAACCAATAGCATTTTTTATAGATTAACAAAATTTGAAATAAAAGGTAATCATAGAAATATTTTTTTTATTTACATGTTATAATTTTATGGATTCATATTCAAAAATATTTTATAACTAGATTTTCATAAATATTAAATATAAAAGAAATATGTTTGTTTAACTAAATTACTATCTAATTTTTTATATTGATTTATGTAAAAAATAAATTTTTAAAAAAAATAAATCATTAATTTGTAATATTATATTAATTTTTAATTCAACTATTTAATATTATCAAAGGGTGTTTTTTGTATTTTTTTAACAAAACACAGAATTTTGGGTGAATAGTGAAAATAATGGTTTTGAGAATGTCATAGAATTTATGAAAACATTATTATTTATGAAATTCATAAAAACATATAAAACAAATTTTTTTCTACCAGGATTATTTTAAATGGTGAAATAGATTATTTAAATGTATGATATTGAATTTGGAAACTAATTCATGATAATTTGGATCATAATTTATATTTTTATCAAATACAAAAATATTTTTCATTCTTTGAAATTAATTGATTACTTGGTGAGTTACATTATTTTTTTATTGATCTAAATGGTTAATAATGTTAATTTTATTAATAATAATCCAATAACAATAATTTTTATTAATAATAAAAATTATCTTGGTGTAAAATATCTTCATTCTTTAAAATTTAATTTTTTTTAAAAAAAATTCATTATATTATGCAACCATATATTAAAAGGATTTTTTAAAAATTTAGAATTTGAATCATAGTAAAATGATTAAATATTTTGTATAAAATTTTTTCAATTTTTTAATGAGATTAATTTCCATTTTATTTATATTGAACAAATAAAAGTGAAATGTATGTCACCAAGGTAAAAGTTGAATGGGATAACAAGGGGGATAAAAATATGATATAAGGCCACTAATGCCTCTTATTCTTGAAAAATATTATAATTTTATTTTATTTTAACATTAACTTATCATATAATTGAAATTGGTCTAAATGGAAACCAAATTTTATGAGAAATTAATTAATTATATTTATAATTCCATGAAATTTACATGGGTTCTACTCTACCCACTAAAAATAATTGAACATCCACCACCAACTTATCCAATAAACATGGGGTCCAAGTCTCAAAAAATTTCTTATAGAGTGTATATAACTCTCTCTTTCCCATTTCCATGACATAGTTTTCTTATAAAAAGACCAATCCACGATGGATCAAGTGGATTCTAAGAGAATATATCCATAGAAGAGCTATAAGTCTTAACCAACTTGTTTCAAAATTATTTCTTCATCAACCTCCATATAATCTATTCCCAACTCCATAAAATAAGTTCAATAGTAACATTTCTCGACAAAATTATCATTATATAAAAGGAAATTAATTTTTACCTCATTTGTATATAATGGTAAATTAAAACATCACCAATATGTATGCAAGGAATATCATCTCCATGGAGCGATGTATTTAGTTCATCAACACTACATAACATGACTATTTATAATGATAAAAATATTTATTATATATGATATTTATGAAATATTGGGGATCATTAAAATTAATATATTATCCTACTTTATACCCTCACATTTATAGTAAATTGGAAACGCCTCTGATGAGTATGCGAGGTCTACCACATCAATGAATATCTTATATCATTTTATAATAACGACCTACATTAATGGATGAAAAAAAAATTTGTTTTAAAATTGATTATTATCACATGATGAAGATTATACAAATGTTGTAACCATGAATCCTTTGATAATGGTCAAAACAATGAATTAGGTTTATGCAAAACGACTACAAACATCCAAATTTAGGTTAAAATAATTAATAACTAAATAGATCGTGGAAGTGAATGAAATAAAATGAATAAGAATAAGGAAATAAAAACAAAAATGGTTATCAATCAATTAAATAATGTATATAAATTTTTTAGTAAGGTGTTGTACAATGTGTAAAGAATTGAAATACTCAAGGTAAGAATATTTTCTTTAAAACCCAGTTTTTAATATTTTCCATTGATCTATTTTTAAAGCATATCAATGTTTGTTAGAATACTTTCATAATTTTCATCTCCACGTTTAAATTATATTTAATATAATATTCCTCTTACATTGATTTTTTATAAAACGGTTTTCAAATGGAATATTTTTATCATTTTCTATACATGTCACTTATGAATAATTTTACAAAATTGAAAAATAATTGTCTTTAATGTTTTCCACAAGAATTCCATTATTTTTTATTAAATACAATTTTCATTATCAAAAATACTCTTCATGATTTCGTGATTTTACAAATAATAGAGTATTTTATTTTTTTTTGGAAATTTATTTCAAGATTCCATAAAATAAAATGAAACTTTTCTTTATTTTTATGTAAAAAATTTAAATTAAATTACTTATATGATCAATTATATGATTCAATGGTTTCTGAAAAAAAAAGTTCTAGGATATCATTTTTCAATTTTAGATATGTAATATGGTCATTATAGATGATGATGAGTTATCTTGTAATATATATATCCAATCCATTGGATTTTTATTTATTCATGGAACAAAAAAATGTTGGCTATAACCAATTATGTTATTATTGTTTAAGGGATTTTATAAAAGAGTTTTACATGTTTTTAATATGATCTTTCAAGATGAATTTAATTTTTTTATGGGTTTTAAAAATTTAAATTATTTTAATTGAGAAATTTTTTATTTTCACAACTGATAATTATTAGTTTTATTTTCCTAATTTGTATGATGAAAAATGTAAACATTTGTATGGGTTTCCATTTTTTTCACAAGAATAATAGTTTTGATAAATAATTCTATCCCTTAATAATATTTTTGTTCTCATTATATGTTTTAAAATGTTATTCATAGTCTCTAAGGATGTGTATATACTAAATCAAGGTAAATATGTCTTCTATGATGACTCATCATATTGGGAAGGAAAATTTCTTCAATGACACATTGAAAAAAATTAATGATATTTTTTGAAATAAAAATTACACTTTATAGATGTGTCCAATTTTCATTTAATATTATTGAAAAATATCTATAACTCTAAACCCAGAATCTTATAAAAATGGTCAAATATGAAGTCATTTCAATTATGTTAATAATTATGTGTTGTTCATGTTACATGGTGTTTTATTTGGTATTATATTAAGGGTTAAGATAACACTAGAGGAATGAATGATGTTAAAAGACAATTTTATTAGATTTTAATTTCTGTTAACATTATAATGTGATTTGTTTATATTATATCCATGACTTTTCATCCAATACATGTCTATTTATAATGGTACTCCATAAAGGAAACAATATGAGATAATTTCATTAAATAATACTCAAAGTCATTTGGTGGATATTCATAAGTATTGAGAGAATAATGATGAATAAATGAATTGAAAAATATATTTTAATTAATGCGGGTTTCAGAGAATTGGATGGAGCCACATTCCATTTACTATTTTGATTGTCATGTCAATCAGTTTCATCATTAATTAAAATTGAAGGGGATAAAATGGAAATTAATTCCATGGATTGGATGGTCTTTAAGGTAATTTTTTGTTTGTAAAATACATCCTTCATGTACCCTGACATAGATTGTAATGAAAATATATTGAATTTGTGTATAAGTAAGACGACATAGTTTCATCTTATAGTGAAAATTTCACTAGAGTTTCTATCTATACAATGTATTTGGTTCAAGATAATGGATGTAAAATTTAATGATAATACATAGGTGTGAAACCATGTTTTTGACTATATTTAGCTACTCATAAATTTAAAAATATATTTTAATGATGTGAGATGTGGTGAAAATGTTGAGATTGATTTTTCAAATAGTTAAAATGTATATGGAGAAAATTATATAAAGCAGTCAAGGAGAAAATGTAACACCAAAAGATTTCACAGTATGATATCTTCTTTAAATTAAATAGCATATGCTACACGCAACACCAAGTTCGAGCGCACCACGGCTTAAAAAACTAGTCATTCAAAAGTGGTTATGAATAATATTAACTGGATTTTTAATTTTATAAACTCCATATAATTTTATCTTATGTATTACGTGTTTCTTTGGCATATTAAAAGAACAAATACAATTTTAAGAATAAAAAATGTATTTTTCAAAAAAAAAACCATTTACCACCTTTTAATGGAAAACCATTTTTAAATAAAATATTTGACCCATTTACATATTCATTTTGACAAAATAAAATTAATCTTTAAAATCAGGACATCAAAATTTATTTTGGATGATTTTTTTTATTTTTCTACTAATATTTATTTTTTTATAAATAGTGAGAAATAATGTATTTTAATTCAAAACTGCCATTCAATCTAATTTATTTATATTGTTACATTATATTTTAAAGTGGGTTTTTAGTGTAAATAGATTATATATTTACCCTTTAATCCAATTTTGGCCTTAGTAATTAATTTCACATTGAAATTTTACATAAACAAGTGTCAATATTTAGATTGTTATTGTATCATAAAAACACACTATTTGTTTTGACAACAGGAATTAATTTGAAGTTATTTAATCCAAATTCTATGTCTTGAATTTTGTAAAACAGTCCTCATTTTTTAATTCATAATATCATATATATATATTAGGCCAAATATTTGGTATTTTCCTAATAAACCTCAAATTTTTATGAATAGTGAAACCACTATGTAGTAGTTAAAAACCCGAATTTTTCATTTAAATGAAAATTTACCCCTTCTGTGAATTTAATTTTAAAAATCTGAGATACATGGTTGGTTTTAATAAGTAAGATTTAGTTCAATAAGAATAAAATAATTTTTGGTGAATAGTAACTTTGGACTTTTATTTACAACAGTTAAAGGTAAATAGGGTAATTCAATGTATAATGTATATTACAATAAAACAAACATACCTTAACACTTTTTCTAACCATATTGGGTGAGTCATGGACAACCATGGGCATACTTGGGTCTATTTTGGGACCCCATGGAGCCACTTAAAAATGATAACACCACTTTATTTTAATTAACATAAATTAAAGACAAAAATAACATTAACAAATATCTTTTAGTATCTTAATTTTTACATGGGGTAATATAAGTCATATTTTCAAATAAAAATAATAATTGGAAGTCTAAAAATATTTCATACATTATGGTATTTTTTTATAATTTTTAGACATCAAATACATTAAATTATTTATGAGACAACAATTATGTAGTATTTACCTCATTAATAAATGATTTAGATAAATATGAATATGAATATTAAAATAATATCCAAAACCTGTCCAATTTTTGTTTGCAGATTTTATTTCGACCATGAGCCATCTTATCTTTGACTATAATTAGGTTTGGACCTTTAGAAACCGAATATATTTATATAATAAAAATATATTTTCACACTTTCCTAAATAGAGCCTCCTACCCCTTATAAAAGGACACCACTTATAACCCATTCATGTCACGTATCAAGCCCCTTGGCTCATCCAAACCATACCAAAATAATCTCTCAAGACCCCCCTATTCCTCATAGAATCCTTCCTATAGGCATTATCCACTTCAATATGTCATTTTAGTTCAAACCAAAGGAAGTTACACAAATTAAGGGTAACACTTTCTCTTAAATTATTTTGTTTTATTTTGCCTTATTTTTCTTTTCCAACCCCCTAAACACTTTGTATTACATTCTTTTATAAAAACAACAGTATCCTAAATATACTAGGATGTTGGTATGAGAATTATTATAACTACCCTTACACACACCTCAATCTAATGGGTGAAATACATACAGTTCATGTGGATAGAAAACTAACGCCTCATGAAATGATGATTGTTCGATTTTCTCCTACAGCCTCTTATGGTGGCCATTTATATGGCACTGTATTTATATATTATATTTATATTATGTTTATTTTTTATTTATTCTTCTTTATTTTCCATTTATGTCATTATTTTTTGGTTTCTATTATGGGTAAAACGCGATAATTTCATTTGAGGAGGTGTGGAATACTGCCCCCTCAAAATGATATGACTCATTAATGCCTAATATGGGACATATAAAGGATGGAATTAATGATATTATATATGATATTATACTAGAATTATAATATACTTATGTATCATTATTTTTTAATTCCATTAAAATACAAAATAGAAATGAAAGTGGCCTTCACGCATATATACAGTTTATAGTCTCCATGAATGGTAAAATTCATTTCTTATCTCCAAATATTATATACTATTATAAATACATATATATACTGAATATATAATATATATATGATATCTAAATAAATTATATCATTATTTATAATATGGACTTTTGACCACATGGAAAAATTGTAATTATAACAAGTTCATTTTTGACTCATGTTTTTAACATCGATACAATATCGAATATGAACTCAAATAATTATCTAACTGTTATAACAAGGTAATAAGTGATTTAAAAGAAATAATATACTTGAATAATGTTCTTAATTAGGTATCAATTACCTTATGTTTATTATTAAGGAAGAACAAGGAACATATAAGACATGTCAAACTTGAGGTAAGGGGTTTCTTGTCTAACTTTTAATTCCTTGAGATTTCCACTATTCACCACTTATTTATGGCTTGTCGTGTATTTTGTAATACCATTTGATATATATTATCATGATTCTATTAATATTAATTTTATTCTTTGATTAATTAAGTGGTTTTTAACTTTTGTTCATATGACTCGATTGATTACAATAAAGTAAGGGGTTTTCAAATTACTTTTATTTCGGTGAGATTCATGATATATTGGAAAGTATTTCATTTTGTGTGGAGAATGTAATTCCATTGATTGTATTATTTTTGTAAAATACATTAATTTATTGTTATTTACATCTTAATTTTATGATACTTCTTTAATGGGGTGAATGTTTCATAAGTTACCAAATCGGTAAGGGAATTTCAAATTTCCATTTCCACTCATTGGGCTTTACACATACTTCATTGATTATTTTACTCCATGATTATGTGTGGAATCACTATTTGTTATTTGTGTAGTAATTCACACTCCCCTTTATGTGGATATAATTTTTATAAACATAATCACTCTAATGATAAATTCTCAAGTCCTCGATATGAACTTGATAAGAGTAATTTTAACTCAATCTCCATTTGTTGAATTAATCATCCAATTTATTGGTGTTTTTTTACAGGAATATGTGTGAATGTCCACAGACTGATTTACACTGAATATCCAATCATATTGAGTGTATTTATATTTTTCACACAGAATTATGTTGTTGATTTATCCCAATCATAAGGATTCGGTCTTTATAAGAGATTTCATCTCAATTTACATTCCATTGAGACGTCTTTGTTGTTATACACCTATTAACTTTTATATGGTGTATATAATGACCTTTTATATAGTATATCTTGAATACCTTTATTCTCATGATATTATAAGGTTTTGATTACCCCAATTATCTGTATTCATGTGCCTCTCTTTGGGTTAGGAACTTTATCTAAAATATCATTTTAAATGTTTTAACGATTTATTATTCTAAATATTTTTCATTGATTTCCATGTTTTGAAAATTGTTTTAAGGATTTATTTATATGTACATTAATTTTTTTACTTTTAAATTCTTTTTAAATATTTCAAAGGGTGTGTTACACTTTGATTCGAAAATATATTTTTTACCGACTTCTTGACAAATAGTGTGAATTTAAAATGTTTTCAAGGAAAAAAGGGGATATTTCTCTCCAATAGATTTAATGATTATTTATATATATATATATCAATATACTTAATTATTCTTGATTGAGGTTAATCTTTTATAATAAAATATTCTATATTTTATTGAATGTGTTATTTTTTACTGCGGATGTCCTATTTTTATACCATTCATGGTTTGTGGAGAAAGTATTAACATTTTGTATTCTATATTTAATATGAATATTTATGTTATGTTTCAAACTTTTCATATGTTGAATGGAGTGAAATTTCTAAGTGATGGGTGGAGCATGATATAGCTCCATGATGAATCGGTTGGTCTAATGAGAGAAACTAGTATATTGGCACAAGGCCTAAACAAAATCTTTTTTGTAGTCTTGGCACAAGGCCTTGACTATGTGGTTATGATGTCCGGAATTATGCATTTCATCATTATGAGATTAGATATTTACACATAATTTTGTCATTTGACTAGTGGAATACCCATGACTATGTTTTATTATGTAATTATTTACTCAGCTCATATTCATGACATAAAATGTCCATGTTTATTATTTATAAAGTCATGTGTTTTCAATTATTCACCATGCCTAATGTTTGTGTTATCTTCCACTGTATTTCCTTCTCTTACTTAGTGTTTGAGATCAACCCTTTATCATATTTCATTTCCCCAGAAGATGAAGAAGTTAGTTATGAGTGACTTGCACGAATAATCATGGTAGCTTGGATATTTCTAATGGAATAAATTAGTGTCATTTTTCTTTTCAAGTAGTAGTGTTGAACTTATGTATGTATCTTGATTCAAAAACTACTAAACAGATTGGTCCTTCGGGACATGATTCCTTTTAATCATCCCAATGTTATGTAACAATGCACCTCCTCCTAGATTCTGGGGTCAGGACGTTACAGTTGGTATCATAGGATGTTTAGTAAAAACCTTGAAAATTATATTTAGATAAACTCTCATTAGATAACATTACCCTAAGATAGTCTTTGAGGATTAGTATATATGAACATCCTAGAATCTTGGTAATGTAGAGATTTTGTGTATTTCCCAAGTAGTGCATCCCTGTCTGGATACGAGCAGGTAGAGGCTACTCTAGCAATGATGTACCTAGCAATGAAATCATCAACACGGATTTTCAGGCTTGACCCAGGATATCCTGGTAAACGACAAAGGGCCTTATTTCACTCTTGGTTACGACACTCCCGGGGGATATTCTTAGGATAATTTACATTCTCTTTACAAGTCAATTTGAAAGATTTTAGTATAAGATGATAATAAATGACCTCAGTTTATCCTAAGGGTTTTAAATTGGAAATAAGATGTCTTGATATTCTCTAAAGGATTTTATGACTATAATTACTCACACAATGGTTTCTTGTTTTAGTAAATGGCTGGATTCGAAGTAAGTCATAATAACCTTGAGCATGGTGTAGAAGGATTGAACAGTGGTAAAAATTAGAAACAAAACGGGTTGTTGACATGCGTAAATGAATATCATGTCTATGCCGAATCAGTTTTCAAAAAATAAGATCAATAACATATATATCAACCAACTCACAGACTCAACAAGGAAGAGAAAAGTGGTGAATGATAAGTGCTCCAGTAGTAAAGACCATGGAAAAAAGAAAGCTCATTTTCTATCATGCAGGAAATGTTGAAGGAGACACCTAGGATGGTGTCATAATAGAATAATAAAATGCTGTAGCTGTTGGAAAGAAGGACCTAATGTAATGAATTACTGAGGAAAAATGAAGAGTTATATGGAAGAAAATAAAAATGGTCACTAGAATCCATTTATAGTCATTTTATGTAAATGTAGGGGACCTAGCTATTAGAAGAGTGAATTCTTTATTGTATAGGATATCCTCTTGGTCAAGGAAGAATCTAGGTTGAAATAAATGGATGGAGAAATGTTTCAAAATTATTAGTGGTCTTTTTGATGGGATTACTTTGGAAGTCTTTTCTATTGTATTTCTAACCTTGTATTTTGTCATGTGAAAATGATATTTGAGGAATAATTCTCTTTTCTTTTGTGGATATAGTTATAAATAACCATTTTGTTTTATATGATCATTGAGTTTGAAGAAATTACATGTTATTAAATTTTGGAATGGAAATTGGAGGTATGAGATAACAATAGTGATTAAATTATGTTATAGTTATTTTGAGGAATCTATCTCATTTTTTGGAATATTATAAAATTATATTGTTTTTGGAAAAGGACATCACATAGACTATTTGACAGCCAGTAGCGTCGGACAAAGATGCGGGAATCGAACCCACAAACATAGTGCGATTGAGATTTATCACCTACCTTTGGACTACGTGATGTCCCTGGTTAGTATGACTAGTTCTTTATTAGTTAAATGATTTTATTTATCAATAATATGTTTATTTGGGATCTTATATCATATCAAATGGATATCCTTATTATAGGAAAATGATTTGGTGATTACGTGATATATGTTATTTTTGAAGACATTTACTCTATTGGGAATACTATATGCCTAAGGAAAATAGAATACGATGGGATTTCATTTGAAGAGGAAAGGTGTTTTTTTAACAATGTTTTTATTTTAGATTTATAGTGATTTGGGATATTTATAGAAATAATTAACCTATCATAGAGAATATGTGATTTGGTTAATTACTTTTAAGTGGGTGACTTTAGGAGTAGTCGATACTATTTGGAGATACAATTTAACGTGGAAAAATAAGTAAGAAAATTCTTCTGAGTTTTTAATTTCAGTATTAGTTTGGATTATAATAAAAGATTTTATGGAAAATACATTATTGAATGGTATTTATTGAAATTTGGGTATTTTTGGTTTAATTTTTGAAATTAAGATTATTATTTCTTTCTCAAAAGTATTATCCTTTTTGTGGATTATCTGATCTTTTACTAACCATTTTTCTTTTGGTTAATCTCTAAAGAAAAGGGAAATATATAGTTCATTCATTATGGATTATGTGATTCTTTATAAGTTTATTCTAGCACTTTAGGTGTGACCAAGTCATATTTAATACTCGTCATTTGGATTGAAGGATGAGTTTTTGATAAGAATTAGATAATGAATAAAACTCTAATTGTAATATATATTTCTGTTTTCATATTCTACGAATAAATTAATTATTATACATTAGGGAAGGGATCTTAAAACTAAAAAAATGTGTTATCCTAATTCTTTATATTTTGGTGTACCAATGGTATTTTTAATAGTCATAGATTGATGGATTTGAGGCCCTCAATTTTACACTTGTTTATGATTGATGACCTTAATCACTCCCTATATATATTTACATTATCAGCCAATTATGTGTCTCTATTTGCCACAAATATTCTCCTAGTTGATATCATAATGTAGTGTTGTCTTTTTCATCTCTTTTTCCCTCTTATTAAGACTAAATTATATTAACCAAATTTCCGATGTCGGTTCTCCACAAAGGTATTTTTCTATTTTTAACCATTTATTTTTGGAGAACAAATTCAAATTGTGAGGTTGAAATTTATTGATGTAGGGGAGAATGTAACACCCCATGATTTCATAGTAAGTTATTTTCTTTAAATTCATTAGCTTGGGCTACTCCCAACACCGAGTTCGAGCACACCACGAATTTCCAAACTAGCCGTTCAAAAGTGGTTATGAATAGTATTAATTGGATTTTGAATTTTATATACTCTATATAATTTTAACTTCCATATTATGTGTTTCTTAGACATATTATAAGAACAAATTCAATTTTTCAGATAAAAAATGTATTTTTAAAAAAAAATCAATTTTACCACTATTTAATGGAGAACCATTTTTAAATCCAATATTTGACAATTTTACATATTCATTTTGACAAAATAAAATTCTTCTTTAGAATCGGGACATCAATATTTACTTTGGATGAAATTATGGTATTTTTCTAATAATATTCATTTTTTATGAATAGTGAGAAATAATGTATTTTAATTCATAATTTCCTTTTAATCTAATTTATTTATATGGTTAGATTATAATATAAATTTGTTTTGAAATTTAATTATATTTTATCTGTATGATTTAATCCAATTTTTGTCATTAGAATTAGTTTCACTATGAAATTAGAAATAAAAAAGTTTCAATCTTATAATAGTTATTGTTTCTTAAAAAATGCAATTTGTTTTGAAAATGGGAATTGATATTAAGTTAATTAATACAACTTCTATGTTTTAAATTTGGAAAAATACACATCATTTTTGAATTAGGAATAAAAAATATATCTTAGGCATAATTTTTTTGTATTTTTCTGAAAAACATCAATTTTTGATGAATAGTGAAACCACTAAGTAGTAGTAAAAAATCAGACTTTTTCATTTAAATGTAATTTTACAGCTTATTTGAATTGACTTTATAAAATATGGGATACATGGTTGTTATTTTTATTTTAATTTTTGTTCAATAAGATTTAATAAGTTGTGTTGAATTGTGACTTTTGACTTTTATTTACCGCGGTTAAACGTAAAGAGGGAAATTAAAGGTAAAAAGAATATTACAATAATACTAAGTTACCTTGACACATGTCACAACCTTATTTTATTAGTCATTTCCAACCATGGGCATCCTTGGGTTGATTTTGGGACCCCATAATGCCACTTAATAATGATAATGACATGTTATTTTAATTAACTTAAAGTAATGACAAAAAATGACATTAACAAATATCATTTAGTATATAAATTTTTACATGTGGATATATAAGTTATATATTCGACTATAAATAATCATTGGGAAGCTAAATCAATTTTATACATTTTGGTAATTTTTTTATAATTTTTAGACATCATAAAAATTATATTATTTATGACATGATATTGATGTATTATTTACCTCATTAATAAATGATTTAAATAAATATGATTATTAATTTTAAAATAATATCCAAAACCTATCCAACTCTTATTTGGTGATTTTATTTAGAACATGAGTAATCTTAGATTGGACTTTAATTAGGTTTGGAACTGTTTAAACTGGATATATCTATATAATAAAATAATTTTTTCACACTTTCCTAAAGAGACCCTCCTCCCACTTATAATAGGACACCACTTATAACCCATTCCACTCACCTCTCAAACTCCTTCGCTCGTCCTACCCCTACAAAAATAATCTCTCAGTATCCCCCTTTTACTAATATAAGCCTTATCTTATGCATAAGTCACTTAAAGAATTTCTTTTAGTTCAAACCAAAAGAAGTTACCCAAATTAAAGGTAATGCTTTCTATTAATTTCTTTTGTTTTATTTTGTTTTATTTTACTTCCCCAACCCCCTAAATACTTTTTGTTACATTATTTTATAACAACACCAGTATCCTCAATATACTAGTATTTTTTATGAGATTTATTCAAACTACACTAACAAACACCTCCATCTTATGGGTGAAGAACATATTGTTTCTGTGGATGGAAAACCAATGCCTCACGAAACAATTATTGTTTGATTATCTCCTACCACATCTCATGGCGACCATTAAGATGAAACTGTATTTATATATGATTTATATTTTATGTTTTTGTTTTATTTATGCTTCTTCATTTTCCATTTATATCATTATTTTATGTTTTCCATTATGGGTAAAACACGATAATTTCATTTGAGAAGTGCGGACTACCGCCCCCTCAAAATGATATGACTCGTTAATGCCTTACGTGGGATGTATAACATATGGAAATAATGATATTATATATGATATTATACTGGAATTATAATATACCTATGTATTATTATTTTTTAATTCCCTTAAAAATCAAAATAGGAATGAAAGTAGCCTCCATGTGTACGTATGGCTTACCGTCTCCAAGAACGGTACATTTCATTTATTATCTCCAAATGTTATGTACTATTAGAAATATATATATATATTGGATATATAATATATATATGATATCTAAATCATGTATATCACTCTGGAGATAATGTACTTTTTACAACATTGAAAAATTGTAATTATAACAAGTTCATTTTTGACTAAAGTGTCAAACAGAGATAAAATATTGAATATGAACTCAAATAATTAATTAATCATTATAGCAATGTAATAAGTGATATAAAAGGAATAATAAACTTGAAAAATTTTCTTAAGAAACTGTACATTCACATAATTCTATTATTCAGTAAGAACAAGGAACATATAAGACATGTCAGACTTGAGGTAAGGGGTTTTTTATCTCACTTTTATTTCTGTGAGATTTCCATTGTTTGCCACTTATTTATTGCATGTGGTGTATTTTGTACTGAAATTTGATATATATTATCATGCTTATATTTATATTCATGGTATTCTGTGATTAATTTGGTGTTTATTTACTTTTTTTCATACTACTCGATTGATTACAACGATGTAAGGGTTTTTCATCTAACTTTTATTCTTGTGAGATTCATGATATATTGGCCACTATTTATATTTTTTTGGAGTATTTACCTCCCTTGATTGTATTATTTTTTATATATAAATTAATATATTGGTATTTACATCTTAATTTTATGATAATTCTTTCATGGGGTGTATTTTTCATATATTACCAAATCGGTAAGGGAATTTCAAATTTCAATTTTCACTCATTGGGCTTTACGCATGCTTCATTGATTATTTTACTCCATGATTATGTGTGGAATAACTATTTATTATTTGTGTATTAATTTTCACTCCCCTTGATGTGGATATTCATTTGATACACATAATCACTCCATTTATTAATTCTCATGTCATCGATTTGAACTTGATAAGAGTAATATTAACTCAATCTCCATTGATTGAGTTAAACATCCAATTCATTGGTGTTGTTTTTACAAGAATATGTGTGAATTTCCTATGATTTATTTACACTTAATATCCAATCATATTGAGTGTATTTATATTTTTCACGCATAATTATGTTTTTGATGTATCTTTAACCTAAAGATACGACCAATATAAGAGATTTAATCTCAATTTACATTCTATTGAGACTTCGTTGTTTTCATTCACCAATTCACTTTAATATTGTGTATATAATGTAATTTTACATAGTATATCTTGAATCCCATTATTCTCATGATATTATAATGTTTTTATTACCTCAATTATTTTTATTCAAGAGTCTCTATTTTTGTTAGAAACTCTAACTAAAAGATCATTTTAAATGTTTTAAATATTTATTATTATAAATATTTCTCATTAATCTAAATGTTTTGCAATGGTTTTAATGATTTATTTATATGAAAATTAATTTTTTTAAATTAAAATTATTTTTAAAATGTTTAAAGTGGTATGGGACACATTGATTAAAAAATCGATTTTAAACGACTTCTTGACAAATAGTGTGACATTCAAATGTTTTCAAGAAAAAGGGGGATATTTCTCTCCAATATATTTGATGATTATTTTCATCTATGTCAATATCCTTCATTATTATTGATTGAGGTTAATATTTTACAATACAATCTTTCATATTTTATAGAATGAGTTATTTTTGGCTAGGGATGTGCTATTTTTATACCATTCATGGTTGTGAATAAAGTATTGACATTTCATATACTAGTATTAATACGATGGATTATGCTATGTTTCAAAATTTTCCTATTAGGAATGCATTGGACTTAGTAAGTGAAGGGTGGAGCCCTGTATACCTCCTCGATGCATTGGTAGGTCTATTGATACAAACTAGTGTCTTGGCACAAGGCCTTGACAAAATATTATTTGTAGTCTTGGCACAAGGCCTTGACTATGTGGTTATGATGTCTGGTATTGTGCATTCCATAATTATGATAATATATATTAATATTTCATTTTTTTATTAGACTAGTAGAATACCCATGACTATGTTTTATTATGGAATTATTTACTCAGCTCATATTCCTTCCATAAAGTGGTCATGTATATTATTTGTAATGTCATGTTTTTTCAGTTATTCACCATGAATAATGTTTGATTTATATTCCGTTGTATTGCTTACTCTTACTAATCGTTTGATCTAACCCCTTTATCGTGTTTTATTTCCCCAGGATATGAAGATGTTAGTTATGAGTGACTTGCAGGAATAATCATGGAAGCTTGGATGTTTCTTAATGGAATAAATTAGTGTTGTTTTTCTTTTCAAGTTGTAGTGTTGAACTTATATATGTATCTTGTTTCCAAGACTAAAAAACTTATCGGTGCTTCAGGACTTGATTCCTAGTAATCATGCCAATGTTATGTAATAATGCACTGGCTCCTGGATTCTGGGGTCGGCGTGTTACAAAAAACCAGTGGAGAAGTATTCAGCTAATAAATTTAGAGGTAATATTCTATTACATTACTAATATGGTAAACCATATTTTATTTAATTGTTGATAGTATTAGTATCGGAATGGAAGTATGGTGATTTTGGTTATTTATCTTATGACTGGATGGAAAATTATTCTATTCAAAATATAAATTTGAAATATAGTCTTTTAGTTGGGTGATTTTTTTAATTTTAATGAGTTGTGTTATTATTAAATAACATTTTAGAAGTAAGGTATCATGGATTTAATAATCATGATAAAATGAAGAATGGTTTGTTATATTTATTTTATTCTACTAATATAGTTGATGAAGGGAAAAATGATGTTGCGATAGGTATAATAGTTGTTTAATCCAAAGTATTGTTTAATATGGGATATAGGAATTATTCTATGTATGGGGAATTTTCAACTAAAATGGAAATTTCACCTCATGAAATAGATATATATTTTAAAAAAAACACATGGGGGAAGTATTAATGCATCAATGATTAAAATAATTTTTGTATAATAATATTTGATAATACTCTTTCCTAAATCCTATTATTGTACCCATGATAGATTTTATTGTTATTATTTTTATGGAATGGATTTTATTTGATCAATAAAAGATAAATTATAGAATTAAGGAAGTAATATTAATTTTTCATAGTGGGTTTTACTTTTTATTCAAAATTAAGTTCATATATTTGACAATATATGAAGATACTTAGAATCAAATTACACAATGAGTGAAATTTATCATTTAAATATCATTAAAATAAAAATTTAAATTAAAATAGGGGATATTACTTTGGAAATTAATTTAAGAATTTATTTACAACTGATATGACTAGTTTTATTCATTTAAAAAAGGTTGAATTCACCATTCATCTTGATCTTAATGATAATTTAATTTTAAAACATCCAGAGAAACAACATAAGTTGTGGTATTGGAATATAAAAACATATTGTAATTTTTCATTAATAATGTTTTTATCCTCCCTAGATTCCTTGGTTTTCTATATTTTACTTTTTATAAAACAATAATGGTTCTATGAGGATTTGAATTTACTGTACCTAACACGATGAAATTTTTTTTAATAATAATTAATAACATCATTATATCAATGAACTATTTGGTCAAATCTATGGTGCTCATTATTTTTCTAGGAATGACCATAGATATGGATACTATAGGATAAAAATGAAATAGGTTAGTGTTATGATAAATTAATTTCATACTGGTTATAAAGTTTATGAGTTTGTGGTTATTCCTTTTAAGTAAAAAAAATAACCTTACGTATTTATGGATTTCATAAAAAGTTGTTTTTGAGTCCCTAGATAATTTTTATTGTATTTATATCGTAAATTTTTTACATAATAAATGTTATATGGAATAAGATAAATTTAAAATGATTTTTATATATAAATTGAATGAGAATATATTTTATAGATAATTTAACAATTGTGAATTTGGGTTATATCATTTTTCCCCTTATGAAATATAATATATAAGAATTACATAAAAGTTTTTCATCGTAAATGTAAAGTAGTAGATGACTAACAAAGAAAAAAATATGTTAGTGAGATTTAAAGTCTTCTTGGATTAGTGGGTTACTACCATTGATTTAGGGAATAATTTTTTTATCCATCCCACTATCTGTTTTTATTAGAAAGGGAGATAAGTTCATTTAGAAAGAAAATGTGATTATTGATTTATGTAATTAAAATTAATAATTGATTATTTTGTACTATTAGACTTTAAATCTATAAATATAGGGTTATTAATTAATATTTATGATTTTTTTATAGGAAATAGTTTTTTATGCAAGATGATTTTGTTATTTAATATGAACCATACCCACTAAAACAAGAAGTATAGCAAAATTCAATACATGATCAGGATTCTTTAGTGTTTTTTATTAATTTAAAAATTTATCAAAATAATATATATGGGGATAGATATGATATATATATATAGTACATAAATTTATTATTTATATATTACCTAAATATGATCATAAAAATGAATAGAATATGGTTATAAATAATAAAATGAGTAAGATTTCTTGATTCAATTTCCTCTAGGTAAATAAACTGGGGAAGCTAATTATTTAATAAAAAAAATCATCATTAATATTTTCAAACATAGAATATGATCAATTTTTTAACTATATAAAATATTGCAGAATAGAATTTTTATATATAGAAAATCATTTTACTTTTTTCTAGTTGTCTTTGTAGTTCTGTTTGACATAACGAATTATGATTTCTCAAAAGGAATTTAAACTTTTAATTAAAAAGATAAAATTAGTTTCAAATGTCCTATTTAAAAAATTTAATATTAATAATGAAAGTGTTATAAACATTTTATGAATGTTATATTTATTTAATTCTATTTATTTTTACAAAATAATTTTTTAGTGAGGCCCATTGCTATATGTTACCTATTAATCCAAGTAACACTTAGATTTATAGAGACCTTCAGGAATATTCTTTGAGGGATGTAATTAACAATTATATTGATGATTTTACTAAGAAATACTGGACTTCAAAACATGTTAATTATGAATGATAACTACCAAATTGGATGCATCAACCTTTCTTGTTCCAAAATCAAAATGGGACAATATTCCAAACTTTTTTCTTGAAGGATTAGAAATTAAATATTAAATAATTAATGTGATTTCAATTATTATCTATTGATTGACTGAATTAATAAATTTTATATCTATTTGAGATAGTATGTATATGGGTGAACATTCTAGGGATTATTTTTTCAACAAAGTTAGGTTACATAGAGTTCCTCTCTTTTTTTATCAAATCGTGATCTCATATTTACATTTAACATTCACAAAGTAATTCAAAAGTTATTGGGTACTAAATTTAGATTTAATAATAAAATTTATCGTTATTCCATTGGATAGTCACTATGAACATTTCAAAATTTTTAGGATATTCGTTTAGATTTCTCATTGGATTATCTGGGATATTGGAGAAAATATAATTCATTAGTGTAGTTTTATTATAATAAAAATTTTGATTCTATTGTATAGATGGAAATATATTTTTAATTTTATAGAAATTAATGTTGAACATAATAATTGAGGAATAAATTCATTGAATGTTTGTTTTAAAGACCATAATTAGTAAAATATATTGATCAGAAGGTAATGTTTATTGAACACCATATGATGGTAGTTCAAAACAAATAGAAGGGTTGTGCAGATAACCGAAGGAATGCTAATTTTATTGAGTTAGGGGGTCTGTATTTCTTAAAATATACACTTGGATAGGGGATTTTCATTTTGGAATGAAATAAAAACTAATTCCACAAAAATATTGTTCTATATGAAATTCAAGATAAAGTGGGAATAATTAATTTTTTAGTAAAAATTCCTTTGAATTTATCCCATGTACCTGATATGTTTCATGTTTGTTTATTATAAAAATATATATGTTATGAATCTTATGTTTTGAGCCCTGAGGTGGAATAGTTATAGGTGAATTTATATTATGACGAAATTATAATTATATTTTTGATCATAGAGGTTAGGTATTTTGAAGTAACAAAACACCCACCAAGTTAATGTTATTTTGGGGAATCAAAATACAGAATAAGAAACATGGGAATCAAAAACTCCATTATGGGAAAAATATAATCACATTTTTAAGTAATGAATAAAATTACTGGGAACGTAATTTCATTATGTTTTGATTTTTTAAAACCCCATGTAATCAATGAAATAAATCAACTTTAAAATTTTTGAAAATTCATTTTATGTATTTATATTCATCATTTTTTATAAATAATTTTATATAGTTTTTAAACTAAAAAATGTATTATTTATTTAACTAAATTATTTTTTCCACATGTTATATGGTTTTATTTAAAAATATTTTCTTTAAATTCTATAATTGTAAAATTTTAATATTAACATCATATTTAATCTTATTATAATAAACTATCTTAGGGTGATTTTTTAATGTTTTTTAAAAAGGAATATTTGAGGATGAGTATTGAATAATTATATCATTACAATTATTGTAACATTAATGAAAAAATCATGATATTAGAATGTAAACAGAAAATAATTTTTATCAACTAAATATTATATTTTTTTTGATATAAATTTTTGAACTATATTATATTGAATTAAAAATTCTATATTGACTTTTTAAAACCTAGGATTTAAATTTATCTTATTAAAAACATTTTTGGTTCTTTTCATTTAATTGAGTAGTTGGGAGTTGAATTTTTTTCTTGATATAAAAATATACAAAATAAACCATGTTTAAAAAAATCAACTAAATTTCATTGAGATCATTTATATAATTGATTTTCGTGTAAATTCATTTTATTCTCAAAAAATAAAAATTTCAGGATTTTTTTACTTAATTTACGTGTAATTATATTAGAAATAATTTTAAACGATTATAGGAAATAAATATTACTAACTGATTTTTATATTTTTTATTATAAATTTAACATTTATAAATGAGTTTAACTTCACTTTTAGTCTCAATGAATGGTTTCCTTAGTAATATTTTTTCATCCTGATACTCATTAAAATGATTATAAATGTGGTTAAACTAAGTGATAAGGATTAAAATATCTCAAAATCATGTCTAAATTTGATTGTTTCGGTGTATTAATACATTAACATATACTATATTAAAAATTAGACTAAATAATTGCAACTTTATATGAGAAAAACATTAATTATATTTATATTATCATTATATCATCAAGGGCGTCTTTCCTATCACATAGAAAAGGACGCCTCCAAACCTCACTTCTCAAGGAACATTGAGATTTCTAGATTTACCAAGGAACCTCTCAGACTCTCCACACTATGAATTAGGCATCCTAGAAACACAAAATTTCAAATCCTATAATGCATGTGGTATAATCCAAAAGGTGATATCCAAAGATGAGGTATTGGACTTAACCAAAAACTGATGGGTCTATTACTTATAATAAAACATTTAAACATTTTCTATATATAATAATTTATTTAAATTAATATATTTAATATAATTAAATTTTATTATGTATATTGAACAAATATTTTTTACCGTGGTTCCATCTTACGGTAACTTAAAACCTCCCTCATGTGCACATATGAACGAATGCCTCTACGAAGTGATATAACTCATTTTTCATCACCACATCATATTTAGTATTTATAATGATATAAAAAGGGAAATATAGGAAAATTATGAAATTATTATTATTCTCAAAGTTTTTTATAATCCATGTTTCAACATAGTCCTCTGTTGTAAGATGAAAATGTTTCTCATTAGTATGTGAATACTACAACCAAAATGAACTATATCTCTCAATTTCCATAGCATCCCTACATGAATTGTTTTAGAAGAATATTTAATATAATAAAATGATAATTCGTAATAAATATAGATTCTATATGTGATTGAACGATGGTCACTTTCATTATGGTCAATTCACTATGTTTTGTTAGACAGAATGACCACAAAACATCCATCATAAAGTTAAAACATTTAAAAACAAAATATAAGTATTAAATAATTAGAATAAAATTAATAAAAATATTAGTGTGAACATATATAAAATGATAGATAAAATGAATAACTAATATAATTTTATTATTTAGCTGATAGAGAATGTAAGAAACAAGATGGGACTCAATTTATGGTATTTATCATTAAAACGATGTCTTCATTGTTTTCCTTGAAACATTATTTCCTCTATATCCATGTTATTAAAAATGATAACAAAATTTTTTATATATAACTTAGTGATTATTTTTTGTCATTTTAAATTGCAATTTAATTTATTATATTGGTTTCATAAAAGGAATATTTTTATATTTTCCCATATGTTTCACATTAGACTCAATTTACTGAAGAAAAAAATGATTTTTTTCTGACCTTTTCGTCAAATATACCTCTTACATTGATTTTTAATTTTATTTTTTTAATCAATAATAAAAAATGTTTCATTGTCTTCCAATTTTTATCTTATTCATATTCCTTTGAAAATATTTATTTTTTAATATTTCTAGAAATAAAAGAATATTACTACTTATTTTATATGAATATGGAATATAAATTTCTCATGGTTTTGAATGATATTTTTCTTGTGTTCTATGATTATTATGTGAAAGAGTTTAAATATTTCATTCATTATATATTTCATGGTAAATATATAATTAGTTCGGTGATTATGATTTATATCTCTATAATCCACTGGCAAGATATTTTTTAAATTGAATAAAAAATGAAGGAGATAAATTATTTGGTATCTCATAATACCATAGTTCTATAAAAGTGTTTAATAAGGGCTCTAAAATTATTCTTCAAATTGAATTCAATTTTTTATTTAATTTCAATGAGTTTATATTTTTTTCATTGAGAAATGGTATATTTTAACATGTTATTATAATTTATTTTATGATCAATGTTTATTATGAGGAAGGTAAATATTTTTATTTGATTCCATGTTCTCCCTTGACAGCCGGTTTTCCATTATTTTTAATATCCATTCTTGATATTTTTATGCTCATACCATGTACATAAATGTATTTCATTACATTTAATAATTTTTATGAAATATTTCATGTTCAATCATTTGGTTATCGAAACCCATCTAATGTAAAAGTGACCAAAATGTAACTAGGGTGCAAATTTAAGAATATGTTTTTTTATAAAATGTATACTGTATGGAAGATTACAAATTTTCCTGTATCGGTTTTCAAAATTATCTAATAATATAATACAAATATATTATTTCATTATAATAAATGGAAATATATTATATTAAACCAATAATTATGGGGTGATTAACATGTATAGTGGTATACATAATGTTTTGATGGGTTTCATTATATATATATATATATAATAATTTAGTGTATGTTGAAGAATTATGATTATAAATTAATATTTGAGTAGTCATATTGTAAAATTAATCTATGAAATACACATTATATGGAATTTATTTATATCATAGGTCATGATATAGTGTGATATGTGGGGAATGATATTATTATGTCATAGCATTTGAAATTTCCATTGCTTATGATATATTTCATAGAATTTTGAAATAAGTGTTTCTATGTCTTAAAAATATATTATATCTAGAATGTCTCTACAAAAGATTCATTTATTACAATATAAATAATATACTATAATTAAACCATACAACAATCCTCAACATGAAATATGAAGACATTATGTGTAACATGTGGCAGATACCATGAATTTTTCGTACCACATGAGATTTTTCAATGATTAAAGGGTTATAATACTAAAAATATGTATTTATCTCACTTTAGGATAATATTTTATTTTTTTAAAACACATATAATAAATTTAATTCTAATCATAATAAGAATTGATGAAAAGATAAAATTATTGGAAAATAATTACCTATTTATTTATGATTCACAAAGATTGATAATATTGATAAATAATAGTTAGTGAGGAAATTTATACATAATAGATTGAGGAGTTTTTATTTTAAGAGATTCTATATTTTCATTGTAATAATTTGGAAAATTTATAGGTATATTTTCATATCCAGTACCTGAGACACCACATGATTCCAAACCCCGTTAGGCCAAAAATAAATTTTTAAAAAATTATAATTTTTTTATGCTCAATGTTTTGTTGAAAAATTATATTATCTCATAAATGAAGCCCAGGATAAAAAATATGCGACCACATATTAGTCTAGAATGTGGAGTTTACCATACGAAAAAACTAATGATGGTGAACTTTGGATGCTTGGATGGGGAAGTCGTTGGTGGGTGCATTTGGTAAAATTATAAATTTAATAAATTTATTTAACAAACCTAACCCAATCTACTCACACATAGAGAATCGTATGAGATATATGAGACCAGGAATTAATATGGAATGTGGTGTTTACCCTAGGTGAAAACTAATGTTGGACTGCAATGGATGTTCGAATGAAGTAGTCATTAGAATATATATTTAATTAAAATAAAAAAAAATATATTATTTATTTTATTTATTAAACAAACTATTTAAAACATCTAAAAATACCCACTTATGATGGTTTTAAAATGATTGGACAAATAAGCCTTGTCAGATCTTAGAGGATGAGTAGAGAATTCTTCACTTGAAGATTAAGACCAGACGATGAGCAATGATCTATTGGAGGTGAACCAAAAGGTGGCAGACATAGAGGATCATCTTCATATCTTGCAGAACCATTTTTTCACCATAGATCAATCCAAAATCGAATAAGGACATGTTAATATTGGTTTTCCACCATTATTATTAAAATATTAATCATTATCAATTCCATCTCTTTGATCTGCATTATTTTGAGCCTTTGCATGATAATGTTTTTCAATATAAATTATTTGTTCAATTTATTTCATTTCAATTCCATGTTTATTAACCTGGTTTCCCCAATATGAAATCATTGTACAAGAATAACATGCCAACAATGTTTATTACCTTTTTGATTTGTTCCTTTCCCCAACATTATTTGTGTGCTTCATCTTTGGACCACAAGGGCATGATTCAATATTTTTTGGAGGGTTCGAGTGTGATAGAACCCCTAGAATCATTAATCTATCATGAAAGACAAGTAGATTGACAATTTTTGGACCAATTTATAAAAATTTATGATGGTGTTTTTTAAACGATTCGTATCAATTCTATAGCTACTAGTTTGTGAACAAATATGATTTAAGATCTGTTCGGTGACCTCCATTTTACCTATTGGCATGTGCCAATGACGTGAGGTGTGACATGATCAGTTCCATGTAGATAAGCTAAAAGGAATATCATGGTAGAGGATTTTTGACAAGAACATGATGGTTTCCATGATCAGATATCTGACGAAGTTGTCGTACATGGTCAATGTGTTTAGGATGGATATTATTATTAATGATAATAATGGCGGTGAATTTATAAAATGAGATAATGAATGTATAACATTATTATATTGAATAATAATAATAAACAAAGTGGCAGTTCGATAAAAAATTAAATGAGATTTATTTATTTAAAAATTAAACATAAGGGGGTGTGTGATGTGTGCGTGAGATGAAGATGGGGTGAGTTGTTTAATATTCTATTAATAGTGATAATAATATTCAATTAAAATAACTAAAGGGATGAATGGGGAGGATGTTGTGCACTCAACAAATAAGGGTGGGAAAAGGATGGTGAATATATGTCTACATTAAATATAGTGAAAAATATTATTAATATTAAAATATTATTATTATTTATTTTGGTTGTCAAACATTAGTTTGAACATATATTCCTCGTAAAATGTAGGATTGATGAACCATCAGTGGAACCATGACCTAGGAATTTAGATGCACATTTTAAGGCCTATGTTAGATACATTTTTCAGAGTCGTACCATGGGAGAACAAAACACCCAATAATAGTAAAATTATTTTTATTATAGAATCTTGTATCAAACGTATCTTCTTCATACATATTCTTAATGATGAACTATATATAACAGTGTGACCCTGATATTGAAGAAAAAGATTCAAGATTGGATTGGGTGTTTAATTCAGATTTCTGTCTTGGGTCTACAAGTACAATTTCATGTGTTATTTGGTGAAATGTGCCTTCTTCACCAGGTGTCATATTTTTCAAAGTGAATAGCCTATGATAAGATGTTTTCAAGAGGATCTCAACTATGTGACATCTTTGGATATCCAAGGCCATTTTCAGAGGAATTTCAATAAAATAACATTTTTCCCCTTTGGGCCGATGATTAGCCTTGCGTGTTATTCATGATTTTGGTTGATACAGGTCATGAAGTGTCATTACACATTTTTTTTGTACTACATGGACCAAATATAGTGTGTTGGCAAGTAAATTTCACAATAGAAGAGAATGAACATATGTTGGGTGGGTCCCTTACATTTCGTGTACTCCTTTATGAATCTTCTAGCTCCCATATCTTTTTTATTTGAACTTGGATTCTGTCCCATGAGTGGCCTATAATGTGCATATTTATTTGAATAAAAGGGGATTGATCCCTTTTTTGCAGCTTTAGAGATGTGATTTCAAACATTCCAGGAATTAAACTATATAAGGTGGGACTAATTGATGGTAGTGATCACATAAGATCACCAAGGCCATTCTGAGATGTACCCTCCAAAAGGTATGGGCATTGGTGTTCCGTGATGACCAAATCTAGTGAACCCTATAGAATATCTAGGAAGTGGTATTCTCGATGGATTTTATTTCAACCCTGTAGCATATCATGGTAGTGGAATCCTCAACGGATTCCAAGTCAACCCTCTATCATATCCGGGTTTTTTGATCCTCGATGGATACCGAGTTGACCCTCCAGTATATTTGGAATGTGGCATCCTTTGAAACTATTGAGTGGACCCCCATGAGATATACAAGGGTTTGGGGAAACATCTTTTATTTTGTTCCTACTCGGGTGTGGAGAACAATAATGAGGCATGGATAGACTTTTACAATAAACATTAGGTAGATTCCTAAGATGGTGGGCATCATTGATGGACTTTTTGGATTTTTTAATACTCTCTATCTATTAGGGGTTGTTATATACGAGGTATTCCATATTATTTATATGTTTCACTTTTCATTGTTAGATGAATCTAATATCTTTCTATGGGTATAGAAGACTTGAGGTGTAATTCATCAACTAACCGGGTCGAATCCCTTGTTCTTAGATGCCACAACTATTAATATCGGGATGATATGTGAGATGGATATCCCATTAATCTCTTGTTTTTTATTATTTCTACTGAGCATATATATATTCTTTTGTATCCACACAATTGATTTGGTGTCTCTCTTTATAATAGAGGTGAATCCACATGATGTATGCCATGTTCTTTTCATGTAATGAATCTCATGTATGGATGAGAATACTCTTAATATACATGTTGAATACTTGATGATTAGTTCGTCTACTCAACATGTTGATCCCCTTGTGTTTGGAAAATTATATTTTCACTCTTGGTTTGGGTTGAGCAATTCTCTTTGACTGTATCTTGCATAAGCCATCATTCATTTCTATAGAGGATCATATGGATACAATGTTCTTGGATACCCATACGGTGGTCGTAACATTGGATTAACGGGTTAGGATCTCTCAACTGTTTAATTTTCATGTTTTGTCTGGTTAGGACATATTTTTGGGTGGGAATGTATTTTACCCCATTAAATTTCAATTTACACTATCATATTTTTGTACTATCTAGTGGTTTATCGATTCTTTGTTTAATTTATAGTAGTCTTGCATCATTTACTCATTCACATTTGAATTTTTCAAAGAGATGTCTATGTGTGTGGATACAAGTACTTATAAAAATGCATCATCAAGTTAATTATTCCTAATGTTCTAGTCCCCAGACCCTGGGCTATGGATGCGGTCTTGGGGTAGTTGCAGTTAGAGCCCTCTCTTAGGTCATGTTGTGGTAGATTGGTATATAATTATGTTCGTTCCTTAGGTTGTTATTCAGACTAGTCCCCGTAGAAATATTTGGATATGATTTAGGGAAATAATGTTAATGTTTCTTGGGTGAGGCTCTCAATCTATGTAATCCAATGATGGAGTGGGAGGATGATGTATCTGTTCATTAGAACCTTGACTACATGTTTTTCGCCTCGACATACCGTGATATTGGTTGCAGGGATCAATGGTACATGAATCATATAGAATTGTGTCTTTTATTGTCCTTCCTGAGTTATCTCCCTATGGTTATATAAATATATATATTCTCATTTGACCATGGTACATATCAATAAATTTCTAGATGGCCCTGTGAAGGTACTCTATCAGGTTTAAATTTTTGGATTCTGACGATTATCCATGGAGTGATGAGTGCTCAATTCATGGTCCATAATATGATATATTTCCTTCAGGAGGTCATATAGCAGCACCCCTGCCTATAAATGAATAATTTTATACTAGCATAGTATGATGAGAATTTTCACAGGCTTTTCTCACCCCATGAATTCTACTGATAGAGGCCATTCAGGAAATATAATAAGATAGTTCACCATGAAGTGGAGGTTTGTGTTGAGTTGATGATTAGAGTTATTAGATTTGGGAAAATCCAAAATTGAGGGACATTTGCACTCAAAAAAAATATATTCATAGATTATTTGTTGTTTCTATTGGTACTAGTGGACAATATACCCATGAGGAGTGTTAATTTTAGGTTCTAGAAAAATGATCACCCATGTATCTTGCTAAGAAATAAACCATTCAGAGGTGGTTGAGGCTAGTTCAAATCCTATTTATTGAATTTCATGCTCGGTTATGATCACTTTTGATTGTGATACTCATGGTGATACACCTCTATAATTTCATTGTGCATCATTATAGACTTTAGATAGAGATTTTTTATTTCCGAATTAGGAATGAAAGGAAGTGGGACATTTCCCCCACTGAGAAGTGTCCTTGAGACACTATTCGAAGCACTGTTGGTGATTCAGTGCCATCGCATTGTCGATAGTATTGAGGTGTGGTGGATGATTTCATTTGACTTGTGTATCCTATATTTTTTGATGAGATTGGGGTGTAAGAGACGACCCATATAAAGTAGAGTAGATTGTAAATGGAATGGATGCGCTCTCAATAGACTGAGATTCTAGCCGGGACGCTCGAGTGTGGATCAGGTTTTGACATGTGTCTCGACAGCTATAGATGTAGTTGTAACACTGATTAATAAAACAAAATCACCTAGACATAGACCCTATTTGAGACCATGTTATTCTAGTTGAGGACCTTTTTTCTCAAACCATTTTCTCGAGGATCTGGAAGAAAATAATTATGGTAAAAAATTTCTTCCTAATGTGTGTCCTGGGTTTTCAAGGAGAGATAGAGAGCCTATCATAAGATACTTTTTGAAGAGGCAGTGAGACCCTATAATGTTTTTCCACAGTAAAGAATAGTTGTAGACTATCCTTGATTATGTGTTTTCTAAAAGAGAGTTTAGTAGTTATTCTAGTCTAATGGGATAAATTATTCCTCTTGGGATAAGTGTTGATCTTCAAGCAAGGAAGGATGAGCTCATTCACATGAGGTTATAGATAACTTATCACATGGTTTGTATTACACAAAGAGCAGTGGATGTTAAGTTCTCCCAGCTTCATGCAATGAGAGTGGTGATTGATAATGTATTTCCTGAGGACATTTTAGTCATACCTCCCCATCATGATATTTACATATTCATATACATGGACTATGGATGGCCCAATGATTATTATACAACATTAGATAACCCCATGGGGATGTGATACCTGAAGGTGTGGTTGCAAAAGTCTAAAGACATATTGTTTTGTAAGACATAGTGTGGTCACCTAGGAACCCTTGTGTTGTTTTCCAGAGATGATTTTTAATTAATGACATCATGTGTGGGTTTGTGTCAGTTGATTCGGGTGTTGTGAGGATGATTTCCCACCCTCGAGAATAATTGAGTTCTTCCACCAGTGGTTAGGGGAGAAGTGGATCTTATATGTTAAGGTAGCCTAAGCTTTGGTGATACAAAGGGTTTTTCAATGGTATTAAATATTTGAAACAATATTTTCCATCCACTATTGTTGAGGGAGGTTATAGAATAATTAACCTCTTTACAGATGAATTTTGATGGTATATGGTAAAGAATACCTCTAGTGGATGGATGTTACCCCTCTGTTTCTTCAATGACTTAGGGAGGCAGTACATGGGAATTTTGATTGAGAGATATTTCATATCCAAATATATTGAGGATTTTTTGCTGATTGATTTTTTTAATGAATTGAATAATGAAATCCATTTTCATGGACGGACGATGATTCCAGTCATGTTATAAGAGTAGGTGATGAGAGTGTTTCATTTGTATTATTTGGGTATACATCAAGATGTATAGGAGAGTGGGATTTTGTCTTCGTATTCCCACCTATTCTTCTTAGTTTTATCATTTTAGGTATGAAAACATTTAAAATTGGGAATAATTTATTGTCTTTGGTTTTCCATTGTAAGAATATGAAATATTTTTATATATATTTTTGGATCCAAGAACTGAGATGGCACGTGATTTGGAGCCCTAGTGAGCTTGAAATTTATTTTATAAAAATATTATATATATATTTATGATGTACACATAGATTTCCTAAAAAATGTAATATTTCATAAAGATAGTCTCATATTGGAAATATGAGACCGTGGTTGAATCTGGAATACAGAGTAACCGTAGGTGCAGTCTAAATTTGTTCAGTAGGAGATGTTTCGATAAGGAAACTATTGATGGGTGTGTTGGATAAATTTATTTATTTATTTAATTTTATATCTTAACTCAAATAACTCACAAATGGGGAATTTGAGGTGAAGTCTAAGACCAGCTTGAGTTTGGAATATATTGTTTACCCTAGGCACGACATAGAGTCGGTCGGTGTGTGTTTTTCTGATGAGGCATCCATTGAAAATTATGTTTAACTAAAATAATTAAATAAATGATTCATTTTTTATCAAGTGACCAAATTAAAACCTATATAAAAACCCTAATATGACTTCTTTTCATGGTTTGTCCACATAAACTAGGAGGGGAGATTTTTTTACTAGAAAATTGAGACATGATGAAAATCGGTGCTCAGATCAAGGTGAATCGATAGGTGGCAGATGCAGAGGATCACCTTCATCACTTTAAAATGAATTAATCACCAAATATTTATTTATAATCGAGGTAGCACTCTTTTAATGTGTATTTACTCCCTTATAATAATAATATTGATCATGATCAATTCCCTTTCATTGATATTCATAAATTGGAGACTTTTCATGATAATTTTTTATCAAAATAAATTGTTGTTTCAATTTATTTTTTTCCCATTACTTTTTTACCACCCCATTTTCCCTACTATAAATGAATTGTACAATAACCCTTGATCATTTATTTTTATCAATAAAATTATTGGTTATTTTTCCCAACCATTTTCTCATTCATCATCATTGGACCATGGGGTCACTATTCGACAATTCCAATGCGGTATTGAGTACAATCAAAACCCTAGATTCATTATGCTAGAAATAAAGTAAATAATATCAATGTTTTGGGGATGGATTGTTAAGAAAGTGGTATAGTGTTTTGTGAGTGGATAATATTGGTGATGCAGGTGAGATTTTGTTATTAGAGTTGAATTTGGATCATATTTCTGTATCCCGTTTTCCAAGTTCGCAAGTGGAGATGAGGTGAGGTGTGATAGGATCTGTTCTGAATGGATACAATGAATGGATTCTATTGTAAAAGTATTATTATCTTGAATTTTATAGTGGTCAGGTTTGGATCTCTAATGAAGTGGTCAGGTGTGGTCAATCTGGTAGACATGAATATTATAAATATTAATGATGATAGTGGTGGTGATTTGATAAAAAAATATTGATATATTATTATTATATTAAATAAAAATAATTATATTGGTTGTTGGATAACAAAATTAAATTATATTTATCATTGTATTAAGAATTTGAAACACATTCTAGGTGCGTGATGTGGGCGTGAGACAATTAATGGATGAGTTTTTTAATTTTATATTATTAATTAAATTAATATTCAGTTAAAATAAAAAAATGTGGTGATTGGGGAGGAGGAGGTGCATGCACCATGTAAGGTTGGGTAAAGGATGTCTAATATCCATCTCCCGTAAAATTGGTCAAAAATAGAAATAATATTAAAATATTATTGTTAATTATTTTGGATTTAAATTAATTCGGATATAAAATAATTATATGGTTTTAGATTGATGAAATGTCAACAACTGTGTGGCCCTAGAATTGAGATTTTCATTTTAAGCTGAACGATAAATATATTTTTCACTGTTATGCCTCAGGTCAACGATATTCCCAATAATAATAATATAAATATGTTTTTTAATTTTATTATTTGTCATATCTCCTTTATAAATTATTAGAGTGAAGAACCATATATGACTTTGCATGCCTAATATAGAGCCAAAAGAATTAAACCCAATATCTAGTTCTTAATTTTGTATTTTCTATTAGGCCCACAAATTATAGTTCATTCGTTATATGGGGAAATGTGACTTTTTCAATGGTTTTTCTATTTGGGAAAGTGAATAACCTATCTCGAGTTGTTTTCTCTGAAGATCATATTGGTATGGTTCATTTTCCCAACTAGGGATGTTTTTAGAGGCATGTCAATGAAGATAATTTTTTTCATTTGGAAAAACGACATGACTCATGCGTTCATCATACTTTTTTATGAGACATGTAGTGTATTACCCATGCACATCGTACAATACTATATAGTCATAAACTTCATTTATAGCAAGGACATGACCTATCATCAAAGTGGGACAACATTCTATGTGTGTTTCTTAAATGGTGTGTAATTGTTTATAAATGTTTCTTTTTCTATATAGTATTTTTTTGAACTCAGATTTTGGCCCGTGAGTATTTTAAGCATAGTGTTCTTTCACGCATAACGTGATGGTTTTGTCATTTTTATCTTTGGAGATATAATGTGAAATGTTCTGAGTACAATGCATGATAATACAATTGGTGTTGATGTCATTGATTCCATAGGATCACAAGGACCATTCCGATTGGTTCCCTTTAGTAGGGATGGGTAGTGGAGTTCCTAGATGACCTTTATTAGTTTATCTTATAGTATAGTTGGATAGGGTAATCATCAATAAATACTAACTCAACCCTAGAACAATTTTGGGAAATGGAATCCTTAATGGAAACCAAGTGGACCCTCCAACATAGCTGGGTAGTGGCATCCTTGACAGATACTGAGTTGACACTTCATTAGAGCTGGGTAGTTTCATCCTCGATGACTTTATAGTGAAAACCTCTGATATAATTGGTAATGGATCATCTTCATCGATTTTGTCGCCACTCAGCTGTGTGTCATAGTGAAGAGGCATAGTTCGACTTGTATAATTACTTATTGATATATTCAAGTGATGGAAGTCATTTCTAATAGATTTTTGGAACTGTTAGTTACACTTCATCAATGATTAGATAAGATGTATACGATCTAATATTTTGTTTGAATTTATATATTCTCATTCTTGGATTAGTCTACTATAATCCAATAGGCAGTGAATACTAGACGTGTAGTTCATCTAAAAACGGTGTCAAGCCCCTTTTTCATCGATGAGGCTACTATTCTTCTTCTCCCGAGCTGTGATATAAACATAATCAGACTCTCCCTTTTTTGATTCTTTAGACTAATCATACATACATACATACATACATATATATATATATATATTATGTATCCATGCCTTGGATTTGGTTACTCTCCATCCAAAGGATGTGAAGATGCGTGTGGTATGCCATGTGATTTCCCTATTAGCTTATCATTTTTGGATGAGTATATTATCTTGCAATCAGTGGTGAAGAATACATATGTAGTTCATCTACCCACCATGTTGAGCCTCTTATGTTTGGGTGATCGTACATTCACTATTGGTTTGGGTTGAGTTGTTCTCTTTGATTGTATCTTTCACATACTGTATTTCCTTTATTTTTGAATACCTCACTGTACCCCTTCATATTTTGGTGTTTCGTATTGGGTATATATGAAATCAATCATACATGATCATTTTCCACTTGTGTCATGTCTTATTTAGATGAAGGATAGGTCAACTGTGACTATAGATGATCTTAGGGATACTTGGTTCTTGGACCTTTTACAATGTATGTAGCTTGTGATTAGGCTGCTGGTTTCTCTTGGCTATTTTATTGTTTGTTTTTTTTATCTTGGGACATAATTCTAGTTAGCCATGTATATCCATCATTTCCATTTTAGATTAAAATAAAATAATTTTGTAATTTTTTGAGGTTCATGCATTCTTAGTTTACTTAATAAAATTATTTCATATTTTATTCTGTCCCTATGAACTTTTTCATCGAGATGGTTGTGCATGTGTGCATATGTATATTGGAAAAGGATTCCCCGACTTCGTAATGTATTTTCAATGGTCTCCACCCCCAAAACTATCGAGGAAAGATGTGGGTAGTTTTGGCTCATGCCCTGTCATATGTGGGGTGAATACATGGATAAGGAATATAAATTCTAATTAAAATACTATGATTCCTTCCATGGATTATCATGGAACATGGTTGTTATCATAAACAGTAAACATAAAATAGTTGATGTTTTATGTGGTATGAACATGACACTATATTAATTATAGTCGAAGATATATATAGAAATTCTTAAATAGAATATTAATATACAAAAATAATTTTTATTTGAAAATAAAGATATTATTAAATATTGTTTGATTTTCCAAATGCAATAAAATTATTTTATGATGTTTTGGAATTATTAGACATGAAATGAATTAGTTGGAATGGTCTTTGTTATATTTATAAAATAAATTTTAAATATGCAATAATTTTTATTGAATCATGATTTTTTTTTGAAATTCCTTGGACCATAAGTTTATATATAATATGATTAGTGAATAAATAACATTTCGATTATGGTACACTAAAATTTTTACATGAAATATGGGTAAATATAATACTATACACAATATGTAATTATTAAAATATAGTATTTTTGTGTCACCAGTTTGAGGAACTGTGGCTAAGTGTATATTATCACTTCGATACATAATAATAACCACATTCTATATAAATATAATTAGTGACAGATATAAATATTTTGTAAATAATAAAATTAATCATTACTCTTAAGATAATTCTAAATATCTATAACATATATGATATCACACTATGGTGAATGATTAATTATATTTTATTTTCATGTTTCAGATGATTGAATAATTATGAGGATAATTGAATTCAATTTGATAAATATAATTTAATAGAAATCCTAGAATATGGTACCTCCATATTATAATAAATGATATGCTCAATGATTTTTATGATTTAGAAGTTATTTTTCAATTAATTAAACCTCACAGTTATTCAATGTATTTTTATCTTATTAGGGATGTTAATTTAAATATTTTAGATAAGATTCACATGTTGAAATGATGTTTTAGAATGAAAATATCATAAAATATTGTTTTGTGAAATTAGATTCTTCCATGTCATGAAACAATTTCACATTTTAGGATGAGATGAAGATAGTTTCAATAAAAAGAACCACACAATGATATTATACTATGTTGATAAAATAAATAATAAAAATTAGAAGTAAAATTATTTCGTTACCATAATTATAGATTCCAAACCTTAACCATGTTTTTTAAGTGGAACTAAATGATTCACTCACATTATGAAGATAAGGGTTTCAATATGATTGGAAAAATAGATTTGGATATTTGTATATGACTATTTACTAGAATTTTTAAAGAAATGTAAACCTATGTCTCATATAAATTTAAATTGAGGTGGATTTTAATTGGGATTAAAAGTGTATTTGGGGATAAGATCATAATTTTATTTAATAATGGGAGATATAAATATTTAAATATTAAAACAAACATTATAGATTATATATATAGAAGGAGAATAAATATGGTTATGTTGAATGATATAATAAAATATTCCTAAAAAAGGACTTCTGAATCAAGAAAAATATTTTGTGTGACTACCATAGATTACTAGAGGATTTAGAAGGAAGAATATCACATCTTCTCGATCCTTTTATAAATAAATTCACCATTGATTTTTTATCAGAGATGTATAATTCTAGTTATTACAAGCTGGTTCTTACCTAATTTTACTTTATTCTAAGAATTTTGGTACACTCATAAAAATTCACTTAACTAATGCTAGATTATTATAATAAAAGATCATAATTCTGTGTATGGAATAAAAAATACAATACAATGAGGATATATATATATTCATAATTGTGGTGAATATCATTAATATATTTTTTCTTAATTAAAAAGACTGATATCTTCTTTTTAGTTATGGATCATTATTTCGGTTGGTTTTTTAGGAAATAAGTGGAAATAGAAAATTTCCTTATACACGCCATGTACTTATGAGTACACACCGTATACCCGGGTACCATGTAGAGCCATGTACTATCTGTGTAAAAACCGAGTACATGGCTATGTAGGTGACCTGGTAGATAGCCTAAAGAGGGATCTGGTTGAGGCTAATACATGACATGTAAATTAAATGAAAAATTAGAGTACTTTTATTTTAATTTGATAAATCGGTGTAGTGTCATGTATCATCCTTGGAAACGTCTCATCACATAAATTAATCATGGATAGAAACGGAACAACCACGAACTTTGAGCCCCTCCCGGTTCACTATCTGAGCTCTAATTGAGACATCATTAGTATTGTTGAAATCCCATCGGTGACTTCTCATTTCTCATCGGGCCTTTCTTCCTGATTCTCCCTCTCTCGTGAGTTATGTAGGGATGATATTTTTTACCATTTTGTATATATAAATTGTTATTGGATGATTAAAGGTTTGTCATTCGAGAGTGTTGATCGTAAGACAACAAGGTTGGTGGTTTGTGACTTTCATTGTTCATATTTAGATTTTATATGCTTAAAGGGAGGCGTACCCACAATTGGGGTATTTCATGGATTTTAATGTAAACCTATAATTTATCTTCTATGTTTTTATTGATTAAAAAGGGATTGTTTCATAAGAATAAGGTAAGATGCCTTGTTTGCAGGAATCCCCATGGGTGTACTTCCCATGTTTGACTGTATATGACTATTTAGACATGTTTTCTTATGAGGCATACCTTGTTTCATTGCCTTGAATTGTTTAGGATGGAGTTTTATTGATTATGTGAATTTCATGTGTTATGATAGTGAATTTTTATCCATGTAGTATGTATATATTACATGTGATGCATGATATGACATGTACACTATTTTTTTTTTCAATAAACCGTGAGATCCTTCGACTAGGAAAATTATGGGGGTTTCCATGTTTATTTAAAAAAGTCCCTAGGAGACTTGGTGTAGACTTTTACCTAGTGGTATTGACAATGATAGCTACCTAGGATGTAGTTTATAAATTATTTATTATATTTTAACCAATGGGTTACTGACTGTGAGTGCTACCTGAAGGTCGTTTATAAATGATTGGTGCTATATAGACCCAGGGGTATTGACTATCAGAGCTACCTAGGAGTTCATTTATCATTATTATATGCTATGTGGGACCATATGGGTATGACTGTGAGAGATTTTTGAGGGTTTTATTTGTGGATGATTGAATGATCTTGACAAGATTCCAAGCCAAATCACAAGCTAGGACTCGGTCTTACTTGACTGTTGAGATGGTCTTCTAAGACATCTATTTTTTTATTATTACATAGTGGAATATAGAGCGTAGGAAGGATCCTAGGATTTCATTATTCAACGGAATGATTAATAAATAAATGTTAATTATTAGAAATTGTAGGATTGTTTACATTTGAGTACCTATTAGTTTATTAACTCATTTGTATATATTACCTGCAATATATATATTCACTGATAGTTTGACACAACTCTTTTGGTGGATTCCTACTAGGATTTGTCTCACACCCTCCTTGGGTCATTATTTCTGATCCAGAAACATTATATGGTTGTAATTATATATAATGGAAAGCGCCCTTCTTCATTAGGTACTTGATTGTTTTTGGAGATGGAGAGCATGGGGCCAAGCTGAGGCTTACGATTCTTTTGGAATTTATAGTTTTTCTATACTTTATTTTTGATAGTATATTTCTATTATTTTGAATTATTTTATTATTTTCCTAGACATAGGTGACATGCATCATTTATATATGCTCTAGTTGATATATTAATATAAATCTTCTGCTATTTACTATTATTTTAAGGTATTACTGCTTCTACTATTGTTTACTACTTGTTATTCTGATGTGAATACTCTTCCAATGTGGTCACAGTTTCCCCATTATCAGACATTGGCCCTTGCTTCTAGTCAGCGGACTCTGGAATTTGTGGAAATGCACTTGAGGTCATGTGACCAACCGGGTACGGGGCACCCTTTAGCGGCACCCAGAACCATGATGTTACAAATTAGTATCAGTGCATAGTTTCATTAGTAATTTCTCTTAATATTTGGTGGCATTATAAGGTTATAGGAAGGAAATGAAGTTTGGTAATTAGCTATGCCCAGGATTATATGACCTATGTACAGGGAAAATACAAGTTACCTTGAATATTTCAATTTTTTGGTTTTGCAATTGCTACAATTGATTTGATTTCACCATTGTGGTATTCACTCGATTGGTGATGTTATGATTGATTTCACTGTGGTTATATTTCTTTTACAACATGATGAAATAATGGTATTCCATCTCTTGCATCAAATAAAAATTTTCTAGATATCACATGTTTTTCATTCTTATCATTCCATTTTGGGTGCATTATTAAGTGCATGTTGTTGTGATAGATGTTGTGCTACATATTTATTATGTTATGATTGATACCATGATAGAAATACCAGCTATTTTGATAAGGTATTGGTATATGTAATGTTTCATTTGAATTGATGCCAAACTTTGGTCCCTGAGGTTTTATGGTCCATCATGGATCAGAATTGTGTGGTTCATGTTTAAACATTAATTGAATTCTATTAAGGCATGATATGAAATAAGATTCCATATATTGATTCTTGGGGAGTATGGGCTCTCACAGATCAGACCATGGAATTCCTTGGTCCAAATTTTATGTTTTTAAGGGTTATAGAAAAGTTTCATAGGCTTAATATCTGGTAGGCCAGACAACACAATGTGTGAGTTTATGAACACATGCCATGTGTTCTCCTGTTCCGGAAGAATGGCTTTTCTTAAGTACACTATGTGTACTATGAGTACATTCCATGTAGTTCTTGACTATGCGATTTATTGTGTGAGCAGAAATACTGAGTTGGGAATCTGTTGGTAGAACACACCTTGCCTAGATTTTACACACCATGTTGTAATGAACAGTGCATCTGGTTGTGTAACCAATGACATAGGTGGATGGAACCGAGGTTTTATGCACTGTGTCTCATTTATTTACGTCATGTAGTTATCAACCATGTATCTGGTCATGTGACCAATGACCTAGGTTGATGGGACATAACTGGTACACATCTTGTGTAGAGTGTGCACGCCGTGTTGTGTTACACCTTCCAAACTGTGTGGTTCGATCTATGTAGAAGTACTAGGGTAGGTGGGAAAATTAAAGTACACACCACGTAATTGGAGGAACATGTCGTGTGTAGGGATGATACATGACCATGATTGGCATAGGTACACGCCCATGTTAAGGATTAAAGGGAACTCATCATGTGGTAGTTATACCTGTTCTGTAACACTATTTTGTAAAACTAGAATTTTTTATTTATAGAGTTCCATTATTTCACATATAAGAAATATTTGTTGATAATATTAAAATGTGGTGTGTGCTTTACCTTGCAGATTCATGCTAGTAAGATGTGCTCAGGTTGTACACAAGGTGCATGGTGATGACCAAACAACAGAAATGGTTGATCAAAGACTACAAGAAGTTCCACTTATTGTGCCCATCTTGGCTCCAACTATTATACATGTTTGGGTGATGATGCAAAGTTTTGTCAAGACTTTTTTAAAATCCTTCAGACGTTATAGGGATCATTGCATCTTACGCTAACCATGGAACAGTTGATGCTGGTGTTCCAGCAGGAGCATCCTTCCACCTTTTCAAGGGATAGACGACTACATGCTATAGAGTATTGGTTTAAGGCCATGATTTCTATCCTCGAGCATCACGAGACTCCTCCTTAGAGAAGGGTGATGCTCAAAACCTATATTCTATGGGATTTCTCAAAGAGGTGGTGGGATGTTATCTAATAGGAAATATGTCATCAGGGAATGGCATGGGATGTGTTTTAGAGTAGCATATATGATTAATTCTATGAAAATACATTGAGGGATGGCCAAGCCTGTTTGTTATTGAATTTAGAGTAGGGCCCTATTATATTGATGGATTACTCATATCACTTCACATAGCTTCAGTAATTCAAACCAATTTTCGGAGGTGGTGAGTTATCAATGCCTAGGGGGGTTGAGGATGGTATCAGGTATCACATCCCATCATAGGTGAATGTTTTCATGATAACTTTAGTGATCGTAATAGTGAACTAGACACTAATTACAGAGTGCAATCTGATGGAGTTTGGATCTTTGAACCTATTCGGTTTATCACCTATGGCTGGTACTCCTTTTGATATAAGGATGCACTATAATGATCCTTCATGTGGTGCTTCATGTAGCATAGAAGTATCTTCAGGTAGCCATGTGAGTTTTTATGTGTGCGGGAAGAGTGGGAATATGAGACATATGTTCCTAAGAGACCCAGTTGAGTGTCAATATATGGAAGGATTGTTCATCTTTAGTGGTTTTTCATGTTTTTCTCACCAACAGTAGGTAAGAGGGGTTCCGTTGTGACTCCATGTTCAGGTGCAGGACCACAAATTTCTCATCAGCCCTGGAACATGAGTTCGTCGGGCCGTTTAGGCTGAGGAGGATGTCTTGGATTAGAGTGACAGATGACAAGTATTCAGTGACTACATGGTGCATCAGCTCAGGGTTGTCAAGTTGGGTCACTGGGCTATCAAACAGGTCAGACATTTATAGTGGAGCTGACCTACTAGGAGTAGGATCCCATACCCTCTATGGTTAGAGGTACAATAATATTTGTCTTTATTTTAGCTTATGATGTTTTGGATACATGTACTTCCCATAGTGTTTTGTCTACATTCATTGTGGAGAGCCTTGGGCTCTGTATCATTACATCCATTGATGTTATGAATATAGAAAATTTATTGGGGATTAAGAAATCTAGTGTACGTTAGTGAAATGAGGTCCCTCGTGAGGTAGGTGGGTGTCACTTATTATGGTTCCTCTTTGACTTATCGATGACATGCTTTTATTTAATTCTCTAAATGGACTAGTTACTTTAATTTCAGGACTTTGTTGTCTTCTATCCTAGTAGTCAGATTTTTATGTCACCAGAGGGTGGGTATTTTCTACAAAATGGTGAATGGGATGTCCAGGAGTGGAGAGAGGGTCCTGAGCATCATTGGTTGGTACTAATTACAACACATATTACTAGTTTATATCTAGATAACCATGGGTATTCATAAATGGACTTTTCTCTATTGGGGGTTGTTTCAGATATGTGTTTCTAAAAGACATTTCTGGTTTACCTACAATTCGAGATGTATATTTTTCTATTGAGCTTGTTCCATGAGCGGCATCAGTGTCCATTCCTCCATATAGAATCGCTACACTAGAGTTACAATAGCTCAACAAGTAGTTAGAGGTGTTTCTGGTGAAGGCTTTCATCTGACCCATTACTTCTCCTTGGGGTTTGTCGATCCTTTTAGTGATGAAGGCCAGAAATACCCTTAAATTTTTTATGGATTACTTGAAGATAGTCTAGTTGATGGTCATAAACCAATATCCCTTGTCGAGGATTGATGATCTATTTGATCATCTTCGAGGACCCCAGGTGTTCTCTATTATTTTCATGAGATTCACTTATCATAATTTGTATGTTCGACCCTAAAATATACCTCTCATCGCATTTCAGAGAAGTTATAGTCTACACAATTATTTGGTTATGTCGTTCGATCTCATAAACTTTCTAGCAGTTTTCATGGCACTGATAAACCGCGTGTTTCATCCTTGATTTCTTTTCTTGTAGTGTTTGTTTAAGATATATTGTTTTACTGTCACACTCGACATGGACAAGCCACCCATATTGATATCGTATTGAGTACACTGAGAAAGAATCATCTATATTCTATGATCTCAAAATTATACTTTTGGATGGACCATATTCACTTCTATGGTACTGTTATATTAGAAACATGAGTATCAGAAGACCTAGATAAAGTGATAGTAGTCATTTCTTGGTTCCAACCGAAGAAATTCATTGAGTTTATTGTTTTTTTGTGATGGATGGTTACTATATGCACATTATACTTGAATTTTCATGCTTATTAGCACCACATAAGGGTCTGAAAAGGAAGCGTGAAAAGTAATTGTGGATAGATTCCTATTATTCATCCATTTAGGTGCTAAAAGGGAGATCAACTTTAGAACAGATAAATATTTTTCCAGATCAGGGAAAGAGTTGCACTGTTTATTGTGATGCATCAGGTATCCGGCTAGGAGCATTACTTATCCAAGGGAAAGGATTCGTTGTGTATGGGTCTCAGTAGTTGAGGCCACCTGAGAGTAATTACCTAACAAAAAATCTCTTGTTTACAGCAGTTATACATGTTTTTCACTATTGGATACATTATCTATTGGGAGAGCATTTTTTGGTAAACACTGCACACAAAATCTTCAAGTGTATCATTACGCATAAAGATCTGAATTTGAGATAGTGAAGGCAGGTTGAGTACCATTAGTATTTTGACATCGATCATTCCTACACACCTGGGAAAGGAAACGAAGTAGCTAATGCATTGAGCAAGGGGACTTAGATATTGGTATTTTTGGGGGCCAACAGTGAGTGGTAGATTATGGATATATTCTCTAAGATGCATTTGGAGTTTTACAATAGACATGGTCAGCCATTGGTTTCATCTATAGTTTTTACCTCTACTCTACTGGATCGAGTGAAAATGAGGAATATATCTGATTACAAAGGCATAGTCCTATATGACAGTGTGTCGGAAGATATCCCTTATCATGGGTGGACCATAGCAGATGATGAGGTTTTGGGTTTTCATGGTTGTGAATGGGTGTCAACAGATATACATAAGAATATTTTGTGAGATTTTCATTCCTCATCATGGGCAGTTCATCCTAGTTTTACCAAGATGTTTCGAGACCTACAGAGTTAGTATTGGTGGCTAGGCATGAAGAGGCATGTAGCTGACATTGTTTTGAGATGTTCCACCTTTCTGTGGGTGATGTTGAAGCATCAGAGTCTTGTATGGATTTAACAGTAGTTACCCATTCCTAAGTGGAAGTGAAATGACGTCACGATGGATTTCGTGATGGGTTTACTGAGGTCTCATTGAGGGAATGATTTAGTTTGGGTTTTTATCAATAGACTCACAAAGGATGCATAGTTCCAGTCGATTAAGGAAATTGTCTGTGTTTAGGAGCACGAATGGTTTTTCATGTAAAATATTCTACGTTCACATGGAGCTCCTCACTTTATTGTTTTAGATAGGGACGAACAATTTACTTATCATGTCTGGAGGGGACTATAGAGGGATTTGGATTCATAGGTACTACTATGTATAGCTTAACATCCTCATACAAATGGTCTGTCAAAGCAAATGATTTAGGTTTTGGAGGACATGCTTTGAGAATTCGTCCTAGATTTCGAGGGCTCGTGGGAGATACATATACCAGTAGTAGAGTTTTCATAAAATAACAATTTTTAGGAAATGATTTAGAGGACAACTTATGGGGTTTTGTAAAATAGGTCATGTCGATCACCCCTATGTAGTTTTGAGGAAGGAGAGGAAGCTATGACAAAACCTTTTCTTGTCAAGGAAACCACTGAGCAGGTGGAGTTGATTCGGATGACGGTGGAAACTACATAGTCTCAAAAGAAATATTATGTTTATCTATGGAGAAGAACTCTATAGTTTGAGGTCGGAGATCATGCTTTCTTACGTACCCCACCGAGGTTGCGACATAGGAGGATTAGGATAAAGTGGAAGTTTTTTTTGATACATCTGGCTATTTGGGATTTTGGAGAGATTTAGGATGGTTGTTTATCGGTTGCAACTATCTCAGATGTACCGAGCTATACATGATATATTTCATGTTTCTCAGGAAAATCATTACTTTTCAGACCTATATCATTGTTTTTAACCATATGATTTTGAGTTTATGGGGGTTGAATCCTTCAAGGAACACAATATTCATATTGGGGATCGCAACTCAAAGGTACTCCATGGTTGGTATGTTCCTCTGGTGTGGGTGTTACAGAAGCACGAGTGAGTAAATGAAGAGACTTGTGAGAGGGATGCTTACATGTGATCACAATGGCTATAGCTGTTTGAAGCTGCTTCTTCACCTCCCAAGGAAGGGAAATTTGGGGATAGATTTCATTAATAGGGGATGTTTGTAAGAACATGGATCTTCTTTCCAGTTATGGATCTTTATTTTAGGTTGTTTTTGAGAAAAATAAAGAAATGATAATTTTCAAATTAAACACTGTGTACTTATGAGTACACTCAGTGTACCCAGGTACCATATATAGCCATGTACTGGCTGTGTGATGACCATGCACATGGAAATATTGGTGACCAGGTAGACCACCTAAAGCGGGAGCTAGTTGAGGCTAATACACGACGTGTACATTAAATGAAAATTTTGTGTACATTTCTTCTTATTTGTTAAATACATGTGGGGTCACGTCTCATCCTATTAAATACCTTCTTATCCCATCGTTTCGTGTAAGAGAGTGATGAAACCACTATAAACATCGACCCCCCCCCCCCCATAGTTCTCCGTCTGGGATCCGATTGAGACACAGTCATTTGCGTTGGAATACCACCGCCGAGTTCTCATTTCACCTAGTGCCTTTCTTCTTGATCATTCATCTCCCATGAGTTATCTAGGGACAATAATTTTTACCCTTTTTTAGATCTACACCATTTTAGTCCATTTTAAGGGCCAATATTGAAGAGTATTAATTGTACAACATCAAGGTAGGTGGTTTGTGCCTTTAGTTGTTCATCATTGGATTATTAATTCTTAAAGTGCTGCATACCTACATTTTGTGTATTGATTGGATTGTAATTTAACGCTATAATTTAATTAATATGGTTTAATTGATTAAAAATGGGTTATTTCATATGCATATGGATAGATTCTTCTGTTACAGGACAACCCTTGGGTGTGTTTCCCTAGTTTAATTAATTATGTCTATTTGGCCTATGATTCCTATAAGGCATACTGTGTTTCTATTCCTTGAATTGTATAAGGTCGAGTTTGATTTATTATGTGAATTGCATGTGTTATGCTTTTGAATTTTTATCCATGTAGTAGTTATATATTACATGTGATGCTTGTTATGATATTGATGTTGTTTTATCTAATGGATCGTGAGAGACTTGGACTATGAAAACTATAATGACTGTGAGAGCCTTGGTGTTGAATTTGATCTAGGTGTATTGACCATGAGAGCTACCCATGAGTTCATTTATAAATTATATATGAGATATTGACCTGGGGGTATTGAATGTGACATAAACCCGGAGGTCCTTTATAAGTTATTAATGCTACGTAGACCCTGATGTATTGAACGTGAGAGCTACCAAGAGGTTGCTTATCATTACTCTATGATATTTGTGACTATAGGTTTTAGACCTTGAGAGACTTCCCAAATGCTCATTTTTGGATGATTGAATGATTATGATGAGTTTCCAAGTGAAAGAATAGGCATGGACATTGACTTACATGATTATTAATATGGTCTTCTGAAAAATATGATTTACTATTATTATATAGGGGGATAAAGAACATAGGCTAGATCCCAATATTTCATTATTTCATGGATTGAATAATAAATAAATGTAAATCAAAATAATCGACAACTTTAGGATTGTTTAAGTTTGATTATTTCTTGGTTTATTGCTTTAATTTTGCATATTAGGTGATATATATATATTCACTGATAGTTTGGCAAAGATAATTTGGTGGTTCCCTACTAGGATTTAACTCACACTATATTTCAGTCATGCTTCTAGACCTAAACAGATTATATGATTTCAGGTATAAATAATGGAAATCTCCTTTCTTGATTAGGTACCTAATTGTTGTTGTATCTGGAGAACATGGGACCAAGCTGGGGCTTGCGATGCTATTGGAGTTTACTATATTTCTGTAATTTGGTTTTAGTAGTGTACTTATAGTATTGAGACTTTTTTGGATGTTTTCCTAGAAACCTATGACATGAATCATTTATATAATTTCCAATTATTATATTACTATCATTCTTCTTCTATTTACTATTTCTTATGGTATTACTGCTTCTGCAATTGTTTACAATTTTTTATTCGGCTATGGATACCCTTCCAATGAGGGAACAATTTCTCTATTGTTAGACCATATCCCTCGTTACTAGCCAGAATCCTCTGGTGTTTGGAGAAAGTTTCCTAAGGATATGTGACCAACTGAGTACAGGGAACCATTGGGAGGCACCTGGAATCGAGATTTAACACTATTCATATTTATAAATTCATAAGTTAAAATTCAATAAGAGTTTGTATATTATGTATGAGGGAAATTGGATTTTGGAAAACAAATCCAAAAATTGATTCACCCACACTTTAAGTGTTTTACATAACTATAGAGATAAACAAAATTCATTAAAAATGTGTCTATTCTTGGTAAAAAATTAGTAATACTATTAGGATCTACCCAACTTACGAAAAAATGGGGCTTCTACATTCAATTGAAAGGATTTTCGCAGTCATAAAAAGATTATAACACATTATAATTTATATATTCGACTAGATGATATTGGTTATTTTTAACAAGAGTTATGTTTACTAATTGAAACTATATCTTGTCCTATTTTATATAAATAGAATATAAAAACATGATATAATTCCAATAAATTTACTTTTCATCTTTATCATGGAATAAACTAAAAATTAATGGCCTGTGAAAATGTTAATATGATTTAGGTAAATAATTATATTATTTATTAAGGAATGTAAATGGAAATGTATGCAACATATAATATGTATTTCCAATAATTTGAGGATGCTAGAATTCACAAAGATGAATAGGTTAAAAATTATTTACGAAAATTTATGTGATTTTATAGACCATCACTATATGTGTAGAATATTCAAGATTCATTTATGGTGAAGAATATAATGAGTATTCTACCACACATTTTTCCTAAAAATATCTATGCATTTCAAGATAATGATACTGATGACTTTAGCACTGATTAAACTTATTGAAATTTCAATAATCATGATTTGAGAATATGAAGGACTCCTAAATATAATTTGAAATTATAGAAATAAATTAGAAAAAATACATTAAAAACATTATGGATGAAGTTGAATATAATTATTCTGAATAAGAAGAAAATATGAATGGTTTTATTGAGATCCTATCATAAAAATCATGAATCTAAAGTAAGAAAGAAATTATTACATTAAGGAAAAATTTATATTAAATTTTTTAAAAGTGGAATTATTTCCTACATGTCATTATTATTCATTCTGAGATAAAAAATTAACATGATGATGAAGACAAATATTTCATTATAAAATTCAAAAAAAAAACATTCTTTTAAGTGGAATCAACCCCTATTTGAAGGAATATATAATATGAAATATATGTTATTTATAAAAAAATTATTATTAGTTAAATTGGTTATATAATATAATGAAAATATTAATGATTTACGGGAACTTCTAAATATTATAAAATAGTTCTCATGGAATAATAAGTGGAACATATTTTCTGAATAATAAATGAATCTAAAATTTATTTTGAGTATTATATTGATGATGGAGAATCAACCAATAAGTAATCTTGGGGAATTAAAATCATGATGGTCTGGATGGAAATTGGAAGGTTAATAAATAAAAATATATTTCAAAAAAATATATAATGAATGATAAAATCTTGGTTGAGAAATATTCATTGGTAAAAGATAGTCAGTTTTTAAATCATTAGAATTCTATAAGAATGATTGTCATTAATAACAACAATTATAATATATTTCTCTAGGATGATGAGGTATAAAAGTTAAAAATAAATGTTTTTGATGCATATATATCAAAAATAATGATTCAAATATGACATAAATAGTGTTTGGTAGTACCAGAACTCTATCACATGTATTCAATGTCTTGTGATCGTGATGTACAATATATTCAGCATGAAATGAAAATTCATCATGTACTAAATCGTAATAAAAAATCATATTCGTAAAGGGTTTTGTGGAATAATTAAATCGATACCATTTTTAAAGTATTTAGAAAATGAAAAAATATCTATTAATAAGGATAAAAAATTGTGAAATATTTACTCAATAGTTTAAAATATCCATAGATGACATCAAAAAATATTTCATTAAAATAAACTCATTGGGGGTCAATGAATAGATCCATATATCCATCCATGCAAGAAAAAAATTTCTTCCATAAAAATAGGTTTTACGGTTACTAATGATTTTTTTGTGAATTTTTTCAAAATAAATATTATTTTTAGATGATATATAGAAGCATGAACAATAGTAAACACAAAAAAAAATTAGAATAAATAATCAAGTGAAATATATTCTGTAAAAGGATTCTTGTGGAAAATAGTTTTAAGAACATAAAATAAATGTGCTAAGGTTCAATACAAGATTTTAAAATATCTAATTAGTTTGTAAATGTAATTCTAACTCAATTAGATCAATTTTTAATGGAATATAATGTTTTCAAAGTATTAAATTTTAGGAAAGAGATAGAATTTGTTAAGATTATATTCAATGATTTCAAACAGGGGAGGCCATGGATTATTTGTAGTCGATGAACTTTCTATTTTAAAATTGATTTGAATATATTTTTAAAATATTATATATAATAATGTGAAAAAGTTAAACTTTTAAATAATAGTTTACTAAAAATAAATGGTTTTGAGTGGCTATAACATAGAAAAATAAGATAAAATCAATCAATTTAATATTCTTATATGGGATGAAAAATTATTTTTTTGAATATATCCAAAATCAATGATGACGGAAATGTAGTGACAAATATAAGTAATGTATTTTTGGAGAAATGAATTAAATTTATAGAAGTTATATAAACATGTTTTATAATCTAGGAAAATTAGTTTTAATTTGGAGAATCCAGAATTGAATATTGTATATGTATATAAGATGGGAACAATATATAGAATAAAACATGAATTCATTTTGGATAAGAAACATGATGAAATTAATCATAGAAGAATATTCGAATAGTATTGTAGTTTATAAGTAATTCACTATTACCACGTGAAAATAATTTCAAATGGTGAATATGGTGAGTATGACTCACATGGGTGTTGGCATCATAACCCAAAGGCCATTCGAGCTGGTTCACAGTGATGGTTATAGAACAATGAAAAACAATTCAATATGAGAACACACATATATCCTTACATAAATTGTCGAATTCACCATAATAAAATGAATTATTATTATTTCACATAAATAGTAATCTAATGTATGTTTGATTTTTTAGGAATTATAGATTAAAATAAAATAGTATTTTTTTTAAATGATTGATGATATAAAATTCTAGTGAGTATTAAAATAAATAATTTTCAGAATATATTGATTAACATGAAATATAAATGATTTAAGTGAAACATAATATCTTATAGATAATAGAGTTAATGAAAGGAATAAATTGGGCATTGTTTACAGTTCTAGAACCATGATAATACAGTAACCACCTCAAGATACTCATGGATAGAATTTATTAATATCTGTGTGTAAATACCATGACTCCAGTAACCTAGAACCATCATCTAATTTTTTAAAATGGCACTAGATACAAGAAATATAATTTATAAGGACTGAATAGTTTCTCAGAAATGTTAAACTATATACATACCAGAATTTCAAACACACTTTAAAACATAATATATAAAATGTGATTTATTTGAGAACTCCATTATTCCCCTTAGAATATCTCTTCATATCTGTCGAAAACACATAATTGTATCTTGGTGAAAAATACATATGAATCAAGTGATATAAAATTATAATTAAGGGTAAATATACAAAAATATATATCATGTAAAAATATAAATAATCAATACGGAGAGGTAAATAAATGAATCAAACTCAATTTCAACAATAACATGATTATATTTTCACTAAAATAAATGATGACAAATAAATATATATAAATAATCACATGATCTTGAAACAAATACTTGGATATTATAACTAGTAAAACAATGAAATGGACATCAATAAATAATATCATAAATGTGTATTGCAAAAAAATTACATATAAAATATACTATCCAGACCAATCCCAATATAGTTCAATTCCATGGGTGAAAACATTCCTCATTTTCCCAACTAATTTTCCATATTAGACCTTTTGAAGCATCAATGGAATATTTATAACTAGCCCCTAACCATCACTCAATAAGTATAAATTATTCATAAAAAATGGCTTGAATCATTATAAATATTAACATTTATATTTAAAATGTATCATGTGAAATGTTAATATGTAGTCCATCCAAATATGAATAATCATAAACTATCTATAATAATCTGGGGAATTGTAAAAAATTTGTACAAACTCAGTCAAACTAATCATAAACCATCAAAATAAAAAATATGTTCCATATCAATACCACATATTAATATTGTATCACAATCACAATAATCGGTTGATGTCATTGAGGAATAGAAATATCACAACAATGTTGTTAAAAATAATCCAATGAAAATTATCATTTTCACTATGAAAATCACCTATTAAAAATATATTTTAACATGAAATTTAAAAAATAATTATATTCTAATGTATCATTTTAAATAATGTAAAATAATCTTTTCAAAAATTAGTTGTCATACAGGAATATCCTTATATTCATACCATACTTGTTAAAACAAATATTCCACTCAATTTTTCAGTAAATGATAAAATGAAATTTATTGGATAATTAATGAAGATTAAATTAAATTATTTTTAAAAAAATTTTAGAAAGGGTAAAAATATATTTATAAAATAATTATATAATTTATAACAATTTTTTTAAACGTGGATTTGGATGGAAAAACCATTTGAATAAAAAAAGAAATAATGTAATATTTTCATCGAAAAATTATTTATCTTTTCAAGTACCAAAAAGTTTAAAAAATATTATATTACATTAATAGTTGATGAGTAAAAAGATGAGAATAATTTTTTAAATATATAAATATCAAATTATTCCCAATGGGATACATGAAAATAAATAATCTTGAATAATGACAAGATTGTAAAATAAACCCTTACCACTTTGGAATCTTTTGAATCGTTATGCCTATGAAAGAAATTAATTAATATGAATCTTTAAATTAAATTATTGAAAAAATATCCATGATATAATATTTCAAATGGAATAGTATATTCCTCACATAAAGGAAAACGAGTGTTGAATAAGGAATATGTCTCACGAAAGTAAAAGTTAGATGAGAAACCCTAACCATAGGTTTGAATTCTTTAATATGTTTCTAAAACATAATATTAATTAATATAGATTTATTATAAATACATTACCATAAAATAATAGGGTATCATATACCACATATGATCCACTTATAACATTTTATCACACTTTTTTAATTATATTTCATTATTTTCATTCTTCCGGGTAATAATTGCATTGTTTTCTCATGAAATTTCTTCATGAAAGTAATGATTATTGTAAATTATATTTAGTTAAATTAAATCATGTATTAAATTAAATTTATAAATATATCTTCCATTAGATACATAATTATAAACATTGTTTTAAAATTTTACATAAATAATTAATTTCATCGCTTCGTGGAGATTGTATGGCATCCATACACATGAGTGATAATATCATTCACTTAGTGGGTGAAAGAGTAAGGATGAGAATTTCAAATTAATTCTCAATAATTTATATCACATCAAATACATAAAATATTTTAGTTACATTTTTCTCTATTACCTTCCACATAATTTGTATGTGAAAAAATAATCACATCATTTCGTGAGGAGGTAGTCCACCATAAACAAGAGTGACATTATCAGATTTTAAATAGATGAAAATATAATAATATATATGTGATATTATGAAAAAATAAGTATTATAATTTCATAAATAATATATATATATTTATATTAAATAAATCACTATTTCCGACCAAAATATTTTTTGAGGGAAAACTATTTACAACGGTTAGAGAGATGGTAGTCTAATGTACACACAATATAAAGTGTTGTTTTCCATTAGATATATATATATATATGTTATTAAATTAACATAAAAAATCTTTGTATAATGTAGATAAATTTTTTTATCATATAATCAAGATTAATATTTATTTAATGTGGTTTAAGATGAAATAAAAAACATGCATGTTTTATAATTTTACCTCTTCTTTGAAAAGACACATTATTTATATACCAAGAGCATTCCTAAAAGGGATTAAATATTAAAATAAATCTTTTAGGATGTGAGTAATTAGTTATGTTAGTAATTTTTGAAGGTATCAGAAAATAAAATTGTTTTCAAAGTGTGAAAAAAAGAGGTGATGGGTGACCTTTTTTATGTGGGTTTTGAAAAAACATTGTATTTTTTAAATGATTAAATTTCACCCATATTTTATGGATTTAAAAAATAAAAAATAAGTCAATATAGTACCTTATAGATTATAAATTATAAACGTGTCCTTAAATGGGATTTAGGATTAGTTTTAGTTCATTTAAAAAACGTATCATCTTAATTTAAACTGCATAAACCCCATTTCTTACATTAACCACCATTATTATTTTTTAATTTCTTCATTATTCATTATATTAAAATATTAAGATGAATATATTAGATAATATAAATTATTACAATTCCATATATGGAATCTAATTAGCATATTTAATTCACATAAGTGGAATAATTCAAATTAATCTTATTCATTTTGACATGACTAAAAGGCGGGATTCCAATGGGCTGTATTTTTTATAGAAAAGATGATATTATTTTAATTTTATGAACTAATATATTAATTATATTACAATAATCATAATAATATACATATATTATATATAAATTTAGTTTAAATAATTCATTATTTGGGTTTATTTTTTTGAATTAAATTGGATAAATATTCTTCACTTCAAAATAGTTCTCAAAAAGTATGTTTTTAAACAAAAAATAGTCTTCTAATAAAATATAGAAAAAGTTCAATTAAAAATGAACAAATTATATTAAATATAAAAATATAACAATTATGTTTCTTAAACTAAAATTAAAATCACAACAGAACTCATAAATTAGTTGATTTTTTATAATGAAAATAGAGTTTAAGAAAAAATCGGTATTTTCACTATTAACTAAAATATCAAAATTTTCTAAAAATTCCCAAAAAATTATACAATGTAAATTTTTATAGGTTGATTTAAAAAATAAGTTTCATTTTTTATAATTTCCTAAAATATGTAAAAATTTATATTAAATTATGCTAGAAAATAATGACTAAAGACCCTTCTAAATAATAGAGTTTTCTCAGAAAAAACATCTTTTTATTTTAAATGGTTCATTTTTAATTTCAAATAAATAGAAAAAAAAGAAATTTATTACTGGAAAGACTCTATAGGATGGTGGTCCCATCCAATGATATTATCATTAGGAGAACTAAAGATTATATTATTCATTAAGAATCTCTCGTAAGTGGGTAGATATAACAAATTATGAAAGGGTAAATGAAAGCACTACCATTAAGTCATTGGGATTTAATGTCTATGCCTAATTTACAAATTCTATCGCAGATATATTGATAAAATTGATTGATAATTTTTGTCTCAGTCATGCACCTTTGAACAGAAATACATAAAAGAACAATTGCAACCATCAAAGGACCGTGTCAAAAAGTTATTCTTCTATGGTTCCAAAAAGGACCAAAGTAGAGATCCTTAGGATCTTAAATCAATGTAATTATTTGTATGAGTAGATAAATTATGATTATTATGACTTAAAAATGATCATTTATATTGATATCTCTAACATTATTATTTTCTAGAAGAGGGAAACTCCCTTTGGTTGACACTGCATGTATCCTTGTTTACATTATATTTCATGTTTAATAAATGGTTCGATGGTTTAACTTTTGGATGAAATTTTTTAGTACCATATTTTATTTAAATATGGTGTCCATTTCATTTCAAGCTATTGAAGATGTGGAACTTATTTTAAAAGAAAAATATTTTAATTTATTAGGGGGTTATATTATCTTCTATGCAAATTATATATGTCATAAATGCTTTCAAACAAGATGTTTCTATATTAATATATTTTGGGGATACATTATTCCACAAAAATAAATTGAATCCTTTCAATTTAATCTTGATCTCAATAATAAAGGGTTTTAAATTTGAAAATATATTTTTTAGAAACCCACATTGTAAAAGTTATTAACAAAACATACTTTTGATCATAGGGAAATGGAAGTAAATAGTTATTTCGAATAACATATACTAGGATTAAAAATAGGAGAATATTTGTTGAAATTAAAGATATTCACATAGAATTAAAGTGTTAGTAATTATGGTTAGGTGTATAGAAAACTGATCACATGAATTTTAATAATCTATAGAATTTAATGATCATGAATACAAAAATATATGGAGAGTTTAGGGATGATATGATTCATTAGATATGATGTTAATGTGATAAATTTTTTATTTCAATATCCTTTTCCTAATTTTGAAGAATGTTTATATCATATATGAATATAAGGAATTATACATACAAGATATATTTCTATTTCATTAGCATAATTAAATCATTTCGTTGTGCTTCAATTCATTTTCACATCATCTCAAAATCTATGAAAATAATATCTAAATGTAATTTTTTTCATCTATGATGCATTAAATTTTTCTCTTAATTGATCATAAGATCCATAAAATGGTGAAACTTATTTCTATATGTCTCTAAATATTTTCCAAAACCAAAATTCATAGAACTAGTCATTTAATATAATACAGTAACATTTACTCTTAAATGGAAAAACCCAATGGTCATCTTAATTCATTTATAAATAGTAACTCTTTTAAAATATGTTTGACCAGTTTAAATTCCCTAAAAATATATAAGTACAGTCATTAAATTTACAAAATCAACATTACATTATATTTTCAAAACTACCTAAGGTAGATTTTAATGCTAAAACCCAAATATATTATTACTAGGATTAATATACAAACATAACGAGTACATGCATGATTCCAAAAATAAAATCTCATTTTTTAAATATATTATAAAAACACAAAAATCTATTGAACTCATCAAAATATAATATAAAACTTCAAATCACTAAATAATTTTACATTCACTAGTAATATCCCATAAATATATATTTATCATTATTATCTTGATATATTACTCATATTGATGGGTATCTTCCCACAATTATGTGTTTTCTAATAATTTATCTTTCCCTTGAATCACATTTTGTGGTTATTAATACCATTCAACATAGGCTCTCTAATACATAATGAAAAATAACTAGGGTATATTCATTAAATATTTCATAATTTTTAAAACTAGAATATCATTGATAAAGTAATACTATAACATAATAATTGCTTCCAAATACACAAGAACATTAATCGTTCCATTTTTGATATAGTAATATCATAATGTTGACATTGATATGTATTCATATTTTGATGTGTATTCTAATGACACATGGAAAATTCATTTTTTTGTAACTTCCTGACATAGAAGCCACTAAACGATGTGGCAAGATGATGGGTCACATGTCCTTAAGCACATATCATTGTACAACATAGGCTACCAAATAGTAGTGAGGGTATAAGGATATATATTGGGATGACTATACACTCTTGATCAGAGTGTACAACATTGGTATATTAATATCATGCAATATTTAAGCATATGAATAAATAATCAATGTCAGAATAAAATCCCTTCTATTGAAATAAATATCAAACAAGAAGGAGTTTCAAAAACTAAATGACGATCATGTCATGTATCAATAAAAAATGGCTTGAAATTAATTGAAATAAGATTCCCATATAGTATATGTATTAAACGAAAAAATTCCAAAAAAATATCTCTATATAGAATCATGATCATAGCTCTCTCTTATGATACCATGATCCTAATAAGTGGTCAATCATGCATCATAAATGGAAAAATTACCCATGTCCCTACCTATAACCATGATTTCTATCTAGGTACACAACGGTGGAGCATACTGTGTGTGAGATAACACTATGTAGGCCACCACAAATGTCTTCTATTACAATCTCGTCTATGTATAAATATTGAAGAAGTGTGTAATCTATCATAGGTACTACAATAATAAAAGTAAATTATCAAAATAATGTATGATCTTTTCTACCCAAACATGGATCCTTATGAATATAATAAATATCCAAAAAAATAGGAGACTGTCATCATGAAACCATAATAATGGGTTAATTATAAATCAACAAAAATCTACCAGAATGGCCTCTTCCAGGTAATCTTGTTTTAGGCCGGAAAGTCCTAAATCCACGGTATAAATGACAAAGGAATTCTCATTGTGACCATAGAGAATCTCCAAGAAGACATTGTAACTTATTGGGTGGAGCCCATATATAATGTACACATAGATTTTCCAAGATGATTCCAACCATGAATGATCCAAGGAGTTTCAATATTCATGTAATCCAATGAAATATATCCATGTAGTAGATATGTCCATTGAATCTTATGGAATCAAAATCCTAGGAGTAGAAATATCTGTATAATCCACTACCATAATCAGGATCAATGTTGTATAAATGTCTATGTAATCAAATGGAATTAGGATAAGAGAAGTAGAAATATCCAAGGTATCCACTAAGACTATCAAATCATTATCTCATTTAACAACACCTTTCATTATTATTCACATACCATGATTTTATCCGAACCATTCCACATCTTACCATTTAAAAATTTAACAAATTAATCATCTATATTATCTTTAAAAGTAGGCATAATCCTTTTCCTATAACTTATCCAATTATAATAAATATAAGGTAATGCTCAGCAAACACCATTGGTATCTGAATCACATAAAATAGGTAGGAACACACCCCATGGGTGGCACATGTTGAGATAAACAATCCTCAACAGTAAAATAGAGCTATGTGGGAACCTAAATAGATTCAAATTTATCTAATCAAGGAATTCAATTAATATTTCGGGTAATTATGAATTGTCCAATGTGTGTCACATTAGAATTAAATTATATAAAACACCATACCATAATGGAAATATATAGACCACCAAACATATACATATGGTAGAAACCTCATCCTCTATTGACCAGTGATTTTTTCCAGATCAATGGAAAAAGATAAGTGGATGAAAACAATATAAATAAGGAATATTATCCTACACCAAAACAACTCTATTGATATGAATAAAAATAATAGATATATTAAGATGTATAAATAACTCACTGGTGAAGAACAAATGAGATAAACGGCACCCGATTCTAACTGCAGACGATGAAACCACACCACTTCTTGGGATTTTATCTTCAAGGGGAGAAAAAAAGACTCCATGTATGTTTGAAAAAATGGAGGGAAGGAAAATATGCTTTTATGAAAATTTAAGGGTAGTTCAGAAATATCGACCAAAAAAACTCCGACATATTATTTATCCACATGGTTAGACAACCCATATACCCTAAACTATCCAATGGTGACCCTGAATGCTTCATACACACAGTTTATGAAAGGAGCACAAATCATGATTTTGTAATTTGTTAAAAACTACCATTCCCATAAAATGGACTGGGCCCTAGTTTCATGGTTTTTTAAAATTTTGAATCCAAAGATAGAGGAATGGTTAAAATTGTATAGTTAATCATTTCCATGCGTCCTGGGCTGAAAGGATTCTATTTACCATGTTGAATAGTTTCCTTTCCAACAAAATGATCCCTCAGGCTCCAAAGAATACCCTAAAACCCATACAACAGTTGTGACCTATTTAGGCACTCAAACTAGTCCAAATATAAGAGATTAAACTAAAATTAAAAGTACACATACATCACAGGTGAAATCATGATCATATAATATTTCCCACCCCTAATGAAATTGGTCCATAAATTTTATTTCTAATGGAGGTCAATAATTGACTAATAGTATGTCTGTCCACAAATCACATTTTTCCTCATCCTTCTCCCAATTCTCATCATATAAGGGGTTATATTTCCAAAAAAACATGTACTAGAGTATATTACTATCCTTAGAGAGACTTATTTATTTGATCAAAAATACATATAGGATGCCCCTTGATGGAAAAACCTACTTATAACTCAACATCATATGGATTAAGAGTATGATATTAATCTATGTCATAATGACACAACTGAAACATGTGGAATATGACATACATGGGTTGATACCTCTATGTTAATAGTAACATATAGGATATCAGTCCAAATCACTCCAAAATCTCAAGCAACTCCACTTATCATGGTGAATTCTTACCCTGTATCCTGATCTATTTGTCCCCCAGAATCATCCAGACACATAAAAGAAAGTTTTTCTCAAACTAAAACTATATTGTTCATCAATAATAATTGAAAATGAATTTTTATCTATACTATGTAGTATCTTCCCTCTTTCTGATCAATTTTACCTGAGCCAAATCTCTTTACGTGATATGTGTTATGAGTAGTGCTACCTCCCAATGAAATAATCAGTAAAAGGATTATTGGAATTACCTACCATACAAATCCTCACTATGTGACATCTGTATAGTTCCCCAAAAACTAAAATTGTAGGTAAACACAACCTTTGATATATATCTCTCCTAAAAAACCCCATAATCACAGATACATTCTACAATAATGTCCTCTAGAACTTGTATAGAATGCTCTATCTGGAAATCAATTTGAGGGTGGTATGTCATGCTCAAAATCACATATGTACCCATACCCTCAATAATAATTTCAAAAACTAAGATGTAAACTTGACATCCCTATCCAATATAGTGTTTTGGGGAACCATGTGAAGGTACATAATATCATAGATATAATGCCTTTTAGGCTCTTTTATTGAGAATATATCCCCGATCTGTAGGAAAATGGCGACCACCTTGAGGCTATCAATAACAACCCTCAAAACATCACTACCACCAAGAGAACCAGGAAACAATGTAATGAAATTCATCAAAACAACATCCATCTCCACATAAAAGTTTAAAATATATGTAAAATCCCATATAGTTACTAATGTTAGACCTTAAACTACCAAAATGTGGAGAACCTCATTACAAAAAAAATATACCTATCATTTTATGCCTACCCACCAATAATGGTGACGTAACTCTTAGCACATCTTGGTAATTTCGGAATGTACTACCAAATATAATGTAAGAAACTCTCACATTATCACAGGCTATATGTATTCTAGAACCCTAACATGATCATGTATATGTACAATTTAATCATCACCAATCATCCAACAAATTGGTGTGTCCTCACCAAAAAAGCCCTCTTATAGGATTAAGACCATTGAATATGATAATTACCTCATACACACCCAATATAGAATAGTTTAATACAACTACAAGGTTGTGTGAAAAGTGGTCCTATGACTATTTGGAAAATTCAACTTCATTTCTTAAAATAGGTCCATAAGCTACCACTCACTACAAGGCTTCTATACTGTCTGTATTTGAGTCCTCATTCTAAATGCATCAGCAACTACATTTCTATTTTTGCGAAATGAGGAATTTCGGATGTCATATTAACAACGATATTCTACCCACCTTCATTTCCTCATATTCACATCACTATCTACAAATTTTTGGTTTAATATTTTGGCTTTCTTGTACACCAAAAAATTATCTACAAGTAAATAATTCTTCCAATTGTGTATAGAAAGAAAAAAAAACTAACCCAATATCAGGTGTTAGGTAGTTCCTCTTTTGTTGACTCAATTGATTAAACCTATATATTATGGCTCACTCCAACTACATCAAAACTACTCCTAGTCTAACACCTAATGCATAAAAATATAAAATATAGGTTCTTCCCATGATGGGTAGAATCAGTACTAAAACATAATTTAGTCACCCATTAATCTATTAAAATTATTTCTTGTAGTTATCTGACCATAAAAACATCAAACCCTTCTTAGTTAAGCCTACAAGTGGTTTTGACAGGTGTGATAATTCGTATATGAAATTATTGTAATATCAAGAGACCCCAATATACTATGAATATCAATGACATTCTTAGGATTCTCCCTAGAAACTAATTATGTCACCTTCTCATGATTGAATGATAATCCTGTCTTTAAGCTAATATGTCTCAGGAACATAATATTATCTATCAAGATGTTTCACATTATGATCTTAGTGTATAATTGATTCTCTCTTAGTGTATCCAAAATTTTCTTAATATATTTTTCATGGTCATGTCAATTTGGAGAATACACCATGATACCTTCAATGAATACCACCAAAAAACAATATAGATATGGATGGAAAACCCAATTCATTGGTGCCATGAAAACTGTTGGTGTGTTTGTGAGACCAAATGACATAATCAAATACTCATACAAACTGTACCTACTAAAACAATTTTCATGTGGTATATTGAAAGGATTGACATGAACCTAGTGATAAATCAAACTCAATTCAATATTCAAGATAATCCAACTCTTCATATATGCTAAAATATATCATTTATCCAAGGAAAGGTATATCGGTTCTTAACCATTAAGGGGATCAATATCTAGTAATCTACTCATAGCATGAGGTATTATTTTATCTTTTTTCTTAGAAGGTCTAATGAAACCCCTGATGAAGTGCATTTTCATATAAATCCATTTTCTTACAAGTCCTACATATACATATTTAGTTCTTTTAACTCTATAGTATCCAACCTATATTGTGTGTTGGATATCTATGAAACTCATGCCATTATCTTGATGGAGAACTCAAAAACTCTATTAATCACTAAACCATAAGTGTCACAAAAAGAAAATGTCCCTAAAACAATCAACAACATGAGAAATTTTTTCCAAACATGTTTATTAATACTCTAGATATAAACTACATATCTAGGTTTACATCCTGCCTAGCCCATGATGCTCTTGTACATCTCTACCCATCCAGAAATCCAATTCACCATTTTAAATAAAAAACCCACCATTTTCATATGTGAAAGTCACACCCTAGTGTTAAAAATAATCATTGTAATGATATTATGTTATCCATCCCATCCTATTTTTTATGTTAACTCAGGTTTTCTATAAGACTATTACATCCAAAGTATACGATACCACAAATATCCAGGGGTAATACCCTGCAGTATAATAAACTCCACAAAATGGTTTCCAATGGATGATCTATTTCCATAACCGCATCAGAGAATAGAATAATGGGCCCAAAAATATTCACAATAATAAATACTATGAATGATTGAGAATCACCCATATATAAAAGATATGATATTAAATTAGAGTCTATTAAGATCATACCTCCCACCATAGATGGACCAGTTATCTTATCCTCATGTGTAGGAATTACAAAAATATCATAAAAAACTATGGCCATGTGAAAAAACCTCAATACCTTGAGAAGGACCGCTGTGTTTCTATTGTACAACTGGTTCTTGGATTACTTGGCTACAACAAATAGATTATCTTAATGACTGAAACTACTCTGGGTCCCATCCTGACATGGAACAATGAAAACCACACCAAAATCTGGAGTCAGATTCAACCCCCTTATGAAAATGATGGGTGTGAAGGTCATACAAAATCCTTGTACATGGCTTATCGTATCTCAATATCATCACTTGATGGGTCTATAACTCATTTATTTATCATATTTTCATGTATTCCACACTGAATGTTGAAGACAAAACTACCAGTACTCACACCCTATTTGATGTCCCCATGTTAGACATCAAAAAACAGTACTTCCTACTAGCTCAAAGCAAATCACAAGGTCATGTGGCTAAACTACCTACTCTACACCCCAAAATTTCTTCAACATCCATTCAGTAATAATTTTTTGATTAACTGTCTATGTAATAGTAGTTAGTCGAAACACATTTACCTATGATTGAATGGAATTAAAGATACCTCCCTTGAATAATCATTCCATCAATGAATCATCATCAACAAGAATCATTAGAAAAGATTGGAGCTCTGTAATGAGTGTGGAATAATCATCAATGATCATGACACCCAACTCCAGATTCATAAACCCACTAGATTGTTTACCCCTCAATGCCTCTATAACGAAGTATTAAATAATATGAGATTGAAAATCCCTCAAAAATATATCCTAAATCATATCACCCGGTCCCAGAACATTCCAATGGTGCTTATATACTCCTTGAAGTGTCTAGGTCACGATCTTGGCATTACTCATGTAAGGTTTCTCTAAATTCTCAAATATCAGAAAAGTAGTCTCAATTCATCACTTAACAGCATTTAGACCACCATCCCCTGAAATGGTAGTAGGATTGTTATATTGAAACAATCATACATATTCTTAAATATTCATGGAAGGCTATGGGGTTCCCTGAAAGGTTTTTATTATTCTTAGGAATCCCTTGTGGAACTGGTCATCATCACCAAAATTGGGTATAACCATTAGTGCCATAACTTCAAATACATGAGGTTCTACTAGAATCTCTAGGCCCACCACCTCTTGAGCATGATCATCTCCACCCTTATTACCTATGTTTGGAGGAAATCATGGTCTACTTCCTATAAAATTCCAAACACATTCCTCAAAAAAGAATCATGTATTGACTGATTCATAGATATAAATGCATAGCACACGTTGAAGGCTTCTTCTAAACAATCCAGACTCCTCTTCCTTCTCCTAAAGGTAGTTCTGTGGAATATATAGAGCCTTAAAAATGAACATAGACACTGCATACTTCTCACTCTAAATCCAGATCGAGGTCAAGTTCTCTATTTCAAAATATGGATCCCAATATATGGACTATATAGTGCAATTGAAAAATCCATTTATCGATGAACATTCTATATTAAAATTTAAATATCATTTTAATTTGTATTTATTTAAAATTATATTTAAATGGTTGGATTAATGGGATCACCACTTTTAATTTATGAGGGCACATACACCTTATAAACTATAATATGGTATCCATTTAATAACAACCATAACACATTCTAGAACAAGTGACCAATGGTCCATGAATCAACATTCCATAATTGATTACTTATGGTGTCCACTATATATAATGTAAGAAAATGATGTTTCATTATGACATTCGCTATAAGGACAAACTATGATTCTCAGCACCATAAAAAAATTTAATCAAATTGCATATATATCACACAGTTAAGAAATTAATACTATATAGAATGAAATATACTTGAAAGTGAATCCTGTACGGTTCCCAAAATGATGCTTGAGATTAAATTCCCGCATCTCATTGGTACATGGTAAAACCCATAATCATAATAAACGTCAAACATAATGTGCATCATCTAAAGGTGATGTAAAATTTACTACATCAATCAAAATAAAGAACATTTATCCCATTCTAGGAAATTTCTATTATTATTATACATCATTTAAGTACTCCCAAGAACATCTCAAAAAAACATTAAAAAATTCATAAATCTCCTTTCTACAATCCAAAACAGTTAGGTATGAAAATAAAGAATGAAAAAAGATCTAATTCCACATTTTAACATCCCAAACTAGAAGCCACTAAATAGTGACCTGGGATAGTTGGTCACATGGAATCAAGAGAACCTCCCCATATGTTATATTATTCCATGGAGTATTGATGTTCTAAGGGTGTATATAGGTGATACAAAACCCTTGTGATAAGAGTGTAGCACATCTTTATAACAATATCATTAAATAGTGGAAACATATTAATAATTTAATATTATAAGAATAACATCCAAAATACTGAAATAAATATCATACCAATCAGTTCCATATAAAATATGATCCTCATTCCATGTATCTATACAAAATGGAAGGAAATACAAGATAAAAGGAATCCTATATAGTAAATATATCATAACAATAAAATAAACTAAAATAACATTCTCTAGATAGCATCACATGGCATAGCTAAGTCATGTGCTACCCTTATCTATAGAGTAGTCAATAAGGAATCATAGAGCATTTGATTTCCTAGGACCCTACATAAATCCATGAATTCAATTTGAGTACCCAATTGTCGATTGAATAGGGTGTCAGATAACACCGAGTATGCCACCACCATATGTGTGTAAAACATTTCCAGTCATTGTATAAAATATGATAAAATGTTTAATATATCACTGGTATGATATTAACAAATGTAAATTGTAAAAATTAGATGTGATCCTTTCTAGTAAAACATGTCTCCCTATGAACAATAATTAAGAACCCATAAATAAAGGGAATATATAATCTAGAAACCACAATCATTGGACAACATTATAACATGATAATCAATACATAGTGGAATATGCTATATAATAATGTGTCATACATGATATATAATAATCCATGGTATAAATAAAATAGGAATCCTCATTGAGTCCTGAGTTTATCATGATGGATACTTCAATAACTTACTTAAATCCCAAAGAGAATGTCTGTGGTGAACTAATAATGTTAGTCGAGAATTTCTTGATCCAATGAGTAGCAAAGTCCTTGGAATCCAAATTAACTAGATACATTGGGTTGAAATACCCATGGAATTCAATGGAATCAAGATCATTAGAGTATAATTATCCAAGAAATACACAACCATTATCCGGATTTATAGAATAGAAAAGTCCATTTAATCCAATGGAATTGAAATCTGATGGGAATAAATGTCTATTTCAACCACTACCATAATTAATCCATCACCACATTTCATAACACATTTCATTATCATTCACATATCACGAGTTCAACTAAACCACTCTACGTTTTACAAATTTATCAATGTGAAAAATTAATCAAATTTATTTTCATTAAAATGTTGTATAAAACATATCTTATAAATCAATAAATTAAAATAAATATGAGGTAAAGCTCATGAAACCCCCTAGGAAAATGAATCACAAAAAAATGTGATAACACACCACATAAGTGGATCTAGATAAGGTGATTGAATTTCACCCATAAAACACTGCTATGTGGGAATCCTGAACAATTTTAACTCGATTTAATAAATGTATTCAGTTAATTTTAGTGGTATTTCAAGAAGGTCTGACATATAGAAGAATGACAATATGGTATATAATACCCCAACCATTAATGGTAAGGTATAAGCTAGATACCTTATGACATTAGCTAGAAACTCATCCAATATCGACTTTTGATTCATTCCAAATCCTGAGAAAAAGGAAAAACAACAAAAAACGATAGAAATCTCACATCTCGTATTATACAGAAATAACTCCTTTGATATAAAGACAACTGATAAAAGGGGAAATATGCATAAATAACTCATCGACGTAGATCCAATTAGATGAATTAATCTTGATTTCATGTCCAGATGATGAAAACACCCAAAAGTATAGGATTTTAGAATTAATGAAAGAAAATTAGAATCCTTGTACACTTAAAACAATGGAGGATAATGAAAATGTGTTTTAATGAAAATATAATCATAATTTTATAGTTATATATAAACTAGGTCATATAGTTTTTCCAAATTAATGGATAAATAGTGAACCTAAAGTTCACCCTTCATTGTCTAAGGGAGGATACAGGATAGTTCATGCACATGTTTTGAGAGTCCATGAACGAACTATGATTTTCACCCTTTTAAAACTGCTGAGCTCATAAATTTTCATGGGGCCTAAGTGGCATGTTTTTGTCAAACTGTATTACCCTGGATAGAGTCCTAGAGCACCCTGCATGATTTATCCAAACCATGATACCTAGTTTATATGGTTTCTAATAAACATGAATCAGAACTACCTTTTCATAAAACTGAGACTCCAAGCTGTGAACAGGCCCCACAAACCCTTGAAACTCATGTGACCCCATTAGGAAATCACACTAGGCTAAATAAATAAGAATTATAATGAAATCCAAAAGATATGTTCCTCATAGAAATCCTAGGATCATACATGTGTTGTTATTTATCACTTTATTATTGAATATATTAATTTAGGATACTTATTTATTTCCCTTACAATCACAAAAATCATTAAAATTTTATCTAAACTTGTATAAAACTCCCAATAACATCAATAAAGTATGAGTATGTTTCATTCCACAATTATCACATCTAGGAAAACCATTCCTTCCTTTAATTCCCTTATACATTTTTTGTTCTTATATATTATTCTTAACTTGCATCACTTCGAATCCAGAAAAAATTTAGAATTTTTTCCCTATTTGGATATCACATGATATTATGTCCTTGAATTATGAGAATGTTTGGTAGAATAGTCCCCTTAAAATTATTGTATTAAGTACACTAATTAAATCATCACTACCACTCATTAGATTGCATGCATTGATAAGATTACCATTCTTTCTATTAGATTCCATTTCTGAAAAATGAAATACAATAGATTATATCATTACATTATGTATCATAATATATAATCCCATTGAAATGTGAAACAATTGACATATATTGAAAAATTTATGCATGAATAATATCATAATACTAAAAATTAATTTTTTGGGAATGTTTCCAAATCCTGAAAATAAATTTAAATCCTTCATAACAATTTTCAATGACAATGTGAATCATCATAAGTATATCCCCCACGGAAGTGTTAAATTAGGAGCACAATAATTCCCATTTTCATATACCATGTAATGCTCAAGTCTTGCCCGACATTAATTTTTTTTTGTTATTATCCCAGGGTATATCGTTTCGAGAACTATGTCGACTATTAGTATCCAGAAAAGGATTTATCGATGTGTAAATTAACATATTCTTTTTAGAACAAAAACATTAAGATGATCTATTATACTTATAATCAAATAAAATATTCTACTTTTGTTATCTAATATATGTTTTCCTATATCTAGTTCCCATGGATTCTACTAATCATGTTTTGAAACCAAATATTAATGCCTTAAATCTAGTAACTTATATCCAAATTCTATATTTTTACATTGTAAAAAGATACGAGGAATCACATACCAAATAAATGAATAGTTTATTCGTGTTGGAAAACTATATACATTCATTAATGTCAAATAGATGAGAATAAATAAAGTAAAATATAATTTTCTTTGAGAACCGCAATATTCCCCAAAAAAAATCCATACATATCAATAAAAATTTATTAATGGTATTCTTGGGAAAAAACCTAATAAATTAATGATCTCAATTGGTCGGTAAGGGTATGTATATAATAGAATGTATCATGATTAAATGAGAGAAATCAATATGTTATGTTATATAACTAAAATACATTCTATTTCAAAATTACTTGAGATTAATATGTCATGACTAAATGATGATAAAAAATCCACATAACTAATCATATAAGCCTAAAACCTATCTATGTATATTATAACTAATTGAAATAAAACATAGACATAAATAAATAATCCCATAATGTAAGAATTCACAATGCTAGTTATCTAAAAAATATGTTTAAGACATTTCAAAAAATAGTTTAATTCTATCGGTGAAAATCCATCTAATTTTTTCAACTAAATTGTTTAATGAGACATTTTGATGCATCGCAGGGCTATCTCTAACCACTCACCACTCTTTAATTACCTATTATAATGAATTCATCATATGAAAGGTGTATTATAATAGTCAATATAATTATTCTTATTGAAAAATGAAAATTAAAAATTGAAATTCTTACTTAATCAAACACACATAATCATAAAACATCCAATGCAATATTTTGAATGGTACCAGAATTGTACATTATCAATCAAACTAGTCTTAAACTATCAAAATATATAATAATGATGATATGAATACAACATATCCCCAATTTATCAAAATAAAAATAAATTCATAATTTATTTTATCATAATATGTTCCATAAAAATGTTGATAAAATAATTATTATGTAGAATATTCTTTTCACATTGAAAATAATGATTCACAACTAAGAGTGAAAAAAATTTAAAATTGTTTTATCTACAAATATATTTTGTAAAAATATAAAATATTATTTAAAATATTGACTTGTGAGGGTTGTAGAAAGTTCAATTCATATAGTAAATGTTAAAATAACTATTCCTCTCATAATTAAATTAAAATCCAAATGGGAATTATTTGATAAATGAAATGATTATTTCATTTTAAACTTTTTGTAAAATGTCAATAATGAATAAAACAAATTTAGTAAATAATTTGATGAATTTTTGAGATATTTATGAAACCTTTTTTTGAAAAAATTGATTTGGAAGAAAAATTATTTTCAAGAGAAAAGAAAAATATCTTCAATTATTTTTAAAAAACATTTTTTCATTCATTACATGTACCAATGATTGGAAAAATGGCACTCTTATATGAAAAGTTCAATAATAAACATAGGAGAAAAAATATATTACTTTTACGATATAAATTTCAAATAATTTTCCCTAGAGAGACTTTAACATAAACAATCCATAATAATAAATGGATTTTTAAATAAACCACTACCATTTTTGTATCATTTGAATTATAAGACCCATGAAAGAAATTGTTCCAACCCAACACATGTAGCCTATAGATAGAATATACACTATTAAATTGCCTTAATAAATATGTAATCACTCCCCAATGGAAAAAATGGTTTCTTATTATTTGTAAAATAGATAACTACATGAAATTATTAATAAATTTTAAAATATAAATTACCCAATGTATTTTCATTGAGAAAGAAATTATTCTTCAGAGAATATCCATTTATAACAGTTTAAAAACACATCATTATATCCTATAAAAAATAAAATAGAATAAAGACAGTCCTAAAATGATCTATAAGGGTATGTCTATAATGGATTTTATGAATATTTATAGAGAAATCCACAAGGAAAGGTAAAAAAATGTACACATTACATTTTTATAATAACATGAACATAATATGGAAGGAATAAATGATATTAAAATAATTACTCTTAAATAATAACATTATATTGAAAACATAACCATGGATATTCTAACTAATCTAATAATCACATTGAATATCAATAAATAATTTCATAATGATATAATTCATAATTATGGACATCTACAATATACTATCAAGGCCTTGTTCTAAGACATCTAAATAAACATGTTAGTATATGAAAAAACCCCAGTAAAATTTTTCTCATGAGTCATACTAATGCATTAATGGTATATATTGAGCCTCTCACATCCCCTACCATATCAAATTCAGTCCACATATTAATGGTTTGGAATATAATTAATATATAATTTCATATGAAAATACTAAAAAATGAAATGTTAATACATTCCCCCCATCATTTAAAATAATTATAGTCCAATTAAAAGTTAAATGTTGGATGATAATAAAATTCTACATCTACATTAAAATTGATCATTAAAAACCCCTAAAGATAATTAAGATGGTATAAATATAACATATCCTTAGTGGATATTAATTAAAATATTGGGTTGATGTTAATGAAGAATATAAATATAAGGAAAAGATCAATAATTGTTTTAAGAAAAATAAAAATTTAATTTTGAAAAAAAATTTAAATAATCACAAAAAATCGGAAATTATTTTCAATTAATTTTTTTTAAAACTTGTAAAATAATTATTTTAAAATTGATTTTTTATGATGGTGTAAAATTTCATTCCTTCCATACATGTGAAAACAAGGATTCCATTAAAATTTTCAATAAAATAAAAATGACAATTATTGGAAACCCCACATGAATATTCAATTAATTTTTTTAAATATAAATTATTTTACAATTTTGTTTAATAAATCATTTTAAAAATACTAAAATATTTTCTAAACACTTAAAAAAAGGGTTTTTGATGAAAATAAATTTCTGATCGAAGAGAAAAATAATGACATATTTTGATAAAAGCATTTTGTCAATTATTTCATGTACTAAAAAGTAAAATGATGGAACTATTGCATTAAATGTTTCATGAATAATCATAGGTGAATAAATATATTTATTTTATGATATAAATATTAAATAAATTAACCAAGATATTTCTAAATAAAAATAATCTTGAATAGTGATGAGATTGTGAAATAAGCTGTTACCACATTAATAACTTCTAAATTTTAAGCCTCGTAAACAAAATTAAATGAAATTAAAATTTTAATTATATTAATATAAGTATATCCATGATATAAAATATCAATTTTTAGTTTTATACTCCATAAAAACTAAATAAGTGGTGAATATGGCATATGTCTCGTATCTGTAAAAGTGGGATCAGAATCCTATAGCTCATCTCTAGTTTCCATTTTATGTATCTATAAATCCTTTATAATTGTTTTAATCATGTTTCTAACATATAATAAAACCATAATAATGTTTCTAATATCATATATGATCATTTAATAACATTTGTACCACTCAATTTTAATAATATTTTATTACTTTAATTTGTCAGTTGTTAATTTACTTATTTTTTCATTCACATTTTATCTTGGATGATCTAGTTATTAAGAATGAGATATAATAATATATATAATCAGATGTATTATAATATTACAATGAATATTAATTTACTTACTATATTCATTTTTAGGAAAAACATGAAATATGTACTTGGAAAATGAATCACATTGCTTCATGGAGAAGATAGGTTGTAACAATAAAAAAGAAATAGTATCATTCCAATAATAAGTGAAAGGGTATGAAATATTGTGGTATATAAACTTTACATAATAAATATAATCTAATATATATAGAAAATATTCCTTAATTTTATCCTTATTAATTTCCTTCTGAAGAATATGTGAAAATCAAATCATATAACATTACAATGAGTTATTATGCCATACACAAGAATGAAGTTATCATTTCCATCCTCGAATTAAAAGTAAGAAGGTATATGTGACATGATAATTACATAAGTATAATAATATAATAAATATGTTCTAAATATTTTAAATCTGTCATTTTCTATTACCTAGTTAAATGGTGATGGAAATCGAATAACATCTGTTAATGAGGCGGTAGTCTTCCATACCCAAAAATGATGACTTCATAACATATTTGACAAAAGGGGATAATGGTATGGGTCATGATATTAACATAAATAAAATATCAGTATATATAATATAATTTACTATTTATATCAAAATTATTTAATAATAATTTAATAAGGTGTAGGAGGAAATAAAATGAACTTATCTTTTAGGGACCATACCAAATCTTCAAACCACTACTTATAGTTTTCACCAAAACCATTCGTAATATATATATATATATATATTAAAAACATATTATATTATTAGAAGAGGTAATTAAAGAAGTTATATTTTATGTTTTTTGGTGAGTCAATGGGATTTGGATGTGTGAAGTTGATAAGAGAGTGGGATGCCTTTTATAAGTGTGGTGAGTGGGAGACTTCTAATTTTGCAAAAAAGGTATACCGAGGTTTTTCACCATTCAAAGGGATAAAAGTATAAAATTATCAATCCAATATTATATAATTTTTAAATATATCTATGTAATGGTTTTTGTAAATTATTTTGGTCAATTTTATCCTTAACATTTTATTTTAACCCCATATTGAATCAATTTTTACCATAACCATGATAAGTAATTTATAATGTTCTACCATTGATTATGGTCAAAATTATGTTTACATTATTATTTAATATAAATTATATTTTTAAAAAATACGGAATCTATTTTTCTAACTTCAATTCACATTTTTAAAAAATTTCAATTGAAAATTAATACCACAGACGTCATGATAATAGATGTTTTTAGAGAAAATGGTTTACCATATTTACAAGGTTTTTATATAAAAATTTAATATTAATATTATTTTAAATACATAATTTGTAATAATCGATATATAATTTAAATAATTTTACATAAATCCCATTATAATTTTTTTTTGTTTTTAAATTCCATTAAGTAAATGATAATGCTTAATAAAACATATATTTATTAGTATTCGGGAAAATAATTAACTTCTAAGAAAATTGATAAAAATTCTCCCAAAGATAATTTTGGATATGTATATTTATAAAATGAAGATTTATTCAAATAAATTTTATAAAAGATGTAATATTTAATTTTAATTATTTTAGGAATGTGCGAGTAGACATTTTTTCGAATAAAGCGGTTTTTCAGAAAATAGTTTTGTTTATTTGAAATTGTTCTTATTTTATTTATAATAAATATATAATTATTGATTTTATTATCTTAAAGATTAAAATACATATTTATCATAATTTTATGAATAATATTTATACCTACAATATTAACATTTAAGTTATATTGGTTAGGTTGAAATAATAATATTTTAATAAAGTGTCGTGTTTTATTCTAACTTGCAGTTGTGCACATTGAAATCATTTAAAGGTATTAAATTTATTTAAAATAAATATATTCTAAATTATTGTGGTGTTATATTATCTTATATTACTCATGTTTGATGACATGTCTTCAATCTAATTAGATTTTCATATTTTAAAATTACTGGGTGTTACAATATACCCCTTAAATATATTTTTTCAACGAAATTTAATCTTGATCTATGTTTTAAATAGTTTAAAAATTGGATAAAATTTTCATGAAATTATACCTAATTATATGGGTTGGGAAAAACCTTTTGATTATAGTTAAAGGGAAGTAAAAACTTCAAATAGATTAATTACATATCAAGGTTTCCTTATAAGAAAACATTAGTGGGAAGTAAAGATATGAAAATGGATGAAAATCATAAATAATTATAGAGATTGTATGAGATCGTTGACTATGAGACAGTGGTTGGTCCAGATAAGGTTAACCACTAGAAAACTATAAATCTATAAATGGTAAAAATAAAAAAATATCATCGAAAATAATGGTATTAGGATAATATTTTTCTCATGATCATTTTACTAGTGCGGAATATATTTTTATTATGTAAAAATATAAGGAAATATGTTTTTTTTAATATCACACTATTTAAAAAATCATCCTTTTGATGTTCTTATACCAATTTAAACATCATCTCATAGCCGATGAAATGAATATACATAATTTTTTTTATTCATTACAAACAATAATTAACATTTAATATATCATAAGATCTATAAAATAGTAACAATCTATTCTTCTTGCTTTTAGAAAAACAAAAATAGCTATAATATGTTATCAAATGACATCTAAATTTCAACTTACCAAATTCCATAAATAGTTTACCTTATTTCTTCCAATATATATCTGACTAAATTTAGAGTAAAAGTCCATATATCAACTTTATATTCAACACAAAATATAAAGTGGATATTAAAGTCACATAAAAAAGTACGTGAATATGTTGATCATAATAAAACCATCCTAAAAACAAGTATTATTATGAAATATAAAATTTCTTAGTATATAATATATTCTATAGATCCAAACACGCCATAAAATTTAACAAAGATATCATAATCCATGAAATCACTATCCCATTTCATGGTCACCAGTAAAATCCTATAAATATATAATTATCATTATTTTCAACACATCAATCGCATATTAAGGGTTATCGTTGGATAATCATGTTCTTTCCAAGAGGTTCATCTTTTCTCTAAATCACTTTTCTTTGTCATCATTACCATTCTACATACCCACTCAAATCCTTTAAGAAATGATAATTTAATACAATCCTTTAACATTTTAAGATTCATATGACAATAATTTACTAATAAAATAAATTTAATCCATATTTATTAGATTAATGTACACAATAACATTACACATTCTACTTTGATTGTATGAATAGTATAAGCTTTACCATGACCCCTTAGATTCCACTAATAATAATCAATTGATACATACAGAATTTATTTACATTGAGACCAAAAATAAATACAGTTTATGCATTAAACATTGTGAATTTATTTCATTCCCTTTCAATAATGATAATTGTATCTTTTCACTACAAAGTTGTAGAAAAATCATAGTCCCATAAAAAGGTACCATAATGTTTCGCTCTAAAATTTTCAAAATTTGTAAACTATTTCTTTCCCTGCTTTCAATTATAATTTTTCCTATTCCATAATTTTCTTCTTTAGATTCCATTTTATGCCATAATACATAGATTATTAATTTTTTATTTTGATATATCATGATATTATGTCTTCATATTAAAATAATGTTTGGGTTACTTGTTCCCTTAAATTTTTGGCTTAATCCCATCAAAGAAATTATCATTCTTACACTTTAGATATGTGCATTGATAGAATTTCCATCCCCTCCCCCACAAAGAATAATTTCTAAATAATTCAATACAAAATATTAAATGATAAATTTAGGAAAATTATTGTATTTCCCAAAAAAATGGTGACCCACATAATAGAAATTAATAGATTTAGGCATAGACAATATCATAATATTAAAAATGGTTTCCTTAGGGATATAGTTATTTTAAAATCGTTCATAATATTTTTTTAAAGAAAATGTGATTTATCTTATGAATATCCCCTCGGTGTGTCAAATAATGTGTACAAAAATGTCAATTTTAGTGCATTAATAGATGACTGGGTAAAGAATAATGTGTCCTGAAAAGATTTATTAGACCTAGATAAATCTATGATAGAACCATGTACACTTATCTAGAAATGGTTTTGTTTTGTAGAAAAAAATTAAGAATGTATTTATTAACAAAATATTTGGATGTTCTTATATACATATTGTCAAATTTTATCATATGTTCATGTTTTATAATATATGATTCCATAAATATAGTTACCACAATTTGTACACTACATCCTCTAATACAATTTTTTTTAATATCGACCATATTGGTAACGTGTTGGTGTCTACATTATTAAATTTCCAATAGATTCAAAGAATCATGTCCAAAAATACGAAAGAGATTTGTAGTCTCAGAATACAATATTCATACATGAAATTATTATTTAAATTCAAAAAATAAAATATAAATGGTATTTTATATGATAACACCATTAATCCTCATAGTGTATCCCTAAATATAAATCACAAAACACATCCCTGTATCCTACAGAAAACAGATCATAATAAATAGTTGAGAATATATTCTTTGTAAGGGTATGTGTATAATGGGGGTTATAAATAAATATTCCATAATATATATACTATGGTAAATAGTTGAAACACGTATTATTTAATAAACAACCTAAGCCTAATACCTAAGGAATAAATGATTATCAAATAAATCCATTTAAATAATCACATGAGCCTGAAAGAATAACCATGGATAATCATAATAATCAAATAATCACATGAAAAATAAATAACTGAATTCATAATTGTAAAATGAATAGTTCTAGTCATCTAAAAAATACCATCAAGGCCTTGTTTCAAGTCACCTAAATAAATGGATAAGTCATCTACCAAAAACACATTTTTTTGTCTCATAAGACCTATCAATGCATTGAAGGTCTATAGAAGGCCCCAATCATCACTTAATTGGTCCAATTAATTACTATAATGAATGGTGTGTAACATAATTAATATAAAAATTATAAAAATAATAATAAAATGAAATGTTTTATTAATTATCCCAATCAATAAACATAATCATAAACCATCTAGATTAAAATGATGATTGTGAATAAAATTGTACACCCCTACTCAAACTGATCATAACCCATTAAGGGAAATAATTTGTTTTGATTTAAAACAATATATCCTCATTAGATGATAATAAATATAGAGGATTGATGTAATTGATGAATAGAAATACCATTAAATGATCCTCATAAATAACTTTGATAAATTAAATTTTTTTCATTCTTAATATAACAATTAAAAATATCACAAAATATTTCCAAAAAATGTTTCATTGAAAATAACCATTTAAAACATTTAAAATAATCATTGAAAAATTGATTCATATTGATTTTGTAATATTATTATTATTTTTTATATGTTAAAATAATTATTCTATTTATGTTTTTAGTAAAATCCAAACAATTACTGTTTTGAAAAATTCATATTGATTTATTTAAAAAAAATTTAAAAATTTAAAAAGGGTAAAAATTTCATTAATAAATAATTTTTTAAAGGATAAAAATAATTTTCAAAGCATTTTTAGAAAACATGGGTTTTGATGACAAAGGATTTACAATCTAATAGACAAATTTCATCCGATGTTCATAAAAACATTTTATCAATCATTTTAAGTACAAAATAGTAACAAATTATAGTATGTGTTGAAAATAATCATTAATAATTATATGTTTAAAGAATCATTTGATTCTATGTTATATATTTCATAATAATTCCCCTAAGGGGATGTAAATATAAACAATCCTAGATAATTATCATATTGTGAAATAAGCAATTACCACTTTGGTACCATATGAATCATAAGCCCTATAAAATTAATGACATAAAATGAACCATTAAGTACCATGAAGATAAATATATTCACAATATAACAAATCATCAGAAACTTATATACAAAAAATAATAGAAATAAGTATTGAATGTGGCATATTTCTCATTGATGTGAAAATGTGATGAGAAACCCTTACATCATCTATGACTTCATTCATATGTGTTTGTAAGTCATGTTTAATAGATTTTATCAAGTTATTAATTTATTAAATAACCCTAATAATATTTATAATATCATATATTAACCTATTATAACATTTTACATCCCGTTAGAAAATAAAACATCATTATTTCAATTATATCTGGTGTTAATTTCCTTGTTTTCTCATGTGGGTTTATTAATGAATAATATTTTTTTAATTGTATATATATATATCAAATAAATAATTATATTAAACTTATAAATATCATATTTACACACTCAATACATTTTCTGAACAATTTATAAAATTTGGACAGGGAAATTGATTCACATTTCTTCATGGAGACAGTAGGTCGTATGTTTGCATAAGCGGTGATACAATTCATGTAATGGGTGAAAGTGTAAGAAGTTGGATGGTATATTAATATTATATAATATATATAATGTCATATAATTTACATATATTTATTGATTTTATCCTTATTAAATACCATGTAATGCGTAAGTGAAAAACTAATCACATCATCTCTTGAGGCAGTAGTCCCCCGTAAACATGGGCGATGTTATCGTATCCCTCATTAAATGGAATGTATAAAGGTTTAAATGATATAATAATTTCATAAGTATAATATTATCATAAATAATATATATATATATATATATATGTTAAGTACATCCTTAAATCCATTTGTAAGAGGTGATGATTGATAAAGAATAACATCGGTTCATGAGGTGGTAGTCTCCAAACACCTAAATGATGATTTCATAACTCATTTCATGGAATATGTGATAGATATAGGTCATCAATATAAAAATATTATTATAATATATAATATAATAGGTTTATTATATCATTATTTATTAATATTTATTTAATGAGGTCGAGTAAGAAATCATTTTAAACAATTGGTAAGGGACATTACCTCATGTTCTGAAAACTACTTTTGGTTTTGTCCATAATCATTCCTAGGTACTGTTTATGAACAAACTAATGATTATAGGATTGTATTAGGGTATAATGGATGTTTTTGGGTAGTTATTTACTTATCTATTTGATTTTAAGTGTTAAGAGGATATGGGAGGGGTGTCTTTTTATAATTATGGTGAATGGAACCCTTGAAATTTAGAAATTGAAAAAGAGTACCCATTTTTTTAGTTTCAGAGTAAAAAAAAATATATAATTATTTAATATATAAGAGATAAATTAAAAATATGGCCTTACAATATGTTTTGTAAATTTTATTCTTCATTTTTAACTCTTATCTTTTCAGTTTAATATTACAGAAAACACATTTTTTACTAAACTCGGATAAATAATTTTTATTATTTATACTATTCAGTATGATAAAAAAATAAGTTGAAATTATTAGATAATATAAATTATAAAAATTCATAATATGGATTATATTTTTCAAAATTATATTCTAATATGTATGAATTTTTTTTAAATGTTATCCCATATATGTGATGATAAAGTGTGTTTTCCAAGTGTAAAAGTTCAAAAGTTTGTGGTGTTTTTATATGAATAAGTAATTTTAATTTGGTTAAAATTTTATAATATGGAATAATTGTTATATAATTGTTCTAATTTTACTCCAATAACTATATTAAAACAATTATATATTTTTTAATGGTTTAAACAAAATGAAAATCCCTAATAAAAACATGTATTTCTTCACCATTCAATCAAAAAATTTCAAATATAGAAAATTCTCTAAACATCTCCCAAAAATAATTTTGACATATAGATTTAAAAAATGAGGTTTATTTTTTCATATAAATATTCCAAAATTTTTTAAATTGCTTTTGAATTTTATGAGAAAAGAAATATTAGGCTATCTTTTATAAAAAATAATTTTCTTCAGATAACATTTATTTTTCATCTAAATATTGATTATTTTAGTAACCATTAATAGATATTGATATATTTTTTTTATATATGTTTAAAAATAATAATTTTCAGAATATAGTTAGTATTATTCATATCTTTTAAATTACCATATAGTTTATAGTGATCAAATTTAAAAAAATTTATTTAATTAGAGTATCATGTTTCATTCAAACCTACTATTGTGTGATTTGGAATATATAAAAGAAATTGAATTTATTAAAAAAAAATATGTATTGGGTTGTTACATTCTCTTATAGGCTTGGTGTTCTGTGTCATGTAAACTGTCAAATGTGATGGTCCACATTTATAATACCTTGGTGTTATAGAAATAACTTCAAATGAAACATTTAATACCACCAAGATAAATAGATTCATGGTATAACATATCATAAGGGTAAATACATACACTACAAAATGTAATAAATGGAGAACATGGAATATGTGTCATAAAAGTAAATGTGATTCTAAAAACCCTTACCTTGTATTCATCTCCCATTTTATGTGTTTGGAACTCATATATAACAACTATAGTATGATTATACATTTGTTAAATAACCATAATCATATAAATAATATCATATATAATCCAATTATTACATTTTACCGACCGTTTGTTGATATTATTTCATTATTTTCGTTGTTTATTGTGTCCATTTCAGTGTTTTCTTTTGAGTGATTTTTCATGAATCTTACGGTTCATGTATATAGGATATAGTAATCTCATATAAAAAATATTATTATTTTAATAATTTCTTTTTATTCATTAGAAATCATCATAAAAAAAATCTTGGAATTTAGAAGACGAAAATTAATCCCATCACATTGTGGATATGGTATATCATATATACTCATGAGCGATGATATCATTCACATAAATGGTCAAGGTGTTGGAAATTATATGATATATTAATTTTAATTAATTTATATTATGTAATATATTTCACCTATATTCATTAAATTTATCCTTGTTACCTTAAATGTAAAGCTATGTTAAAAATTAATCACACTACATCTTGAGGTGGTAGTCCACTTACACATGAGTTATGTTATCATATTTTAGAAAAAATCGAAAGTAAAAAAGATACATGTGATATTATCACTCTATAAATATAATTATAAATTATATATTATATATAATTTATCTCATCATTATATCAAATCAAGAGAAGAATTGATGGAAAATAAGTTACATCAGTTCGTGGGGCGGCATTACTCCTCCACACGATCAACAATTTCATAGTCAATATAATTTAAGTGGATTAGAATATAGGATATTCAGCAAACATAATAAAATCTCAGTATATTGCGAGTAATTTTTTATTATATAATCATAGTTGAATATTGTTTGAATGAGGAGGAACATGAAATAAAACAAATATGTACATTTAAGAATTTTACACCTTCATTGGAGAGCCTCTTTATGTTTATAATGAATTAAATATTAATAAGGATTAAAAATCAAGATAATTTTACTAGGGTGTGATTATGGGAGAAATTCTGGTATTTTTTAGGTATTTTTCATGAATTAACTTGGATAAACTACATACCAGTCACCCGAGTCAGCCCACAACAAGGCCTGAGAGGGGTTCCTGATCCTCCTGTGATGTAAACTATTGTCGGCTATCACATATAATCTGAATTGGAATAATTTTTCCCATAAATAATATAAATATAACAATAAACAAGTGTCAAAATTAATCCAATAATAGATTATCATCAGAAAAAACATAATAAGATCTTGATACAGATAAAAAAACCATAACAGGAAACCAAAACCAAACCAAAATTGAACCAACTGGAGCCCAACTAGATCAACATGTTACATGTTGGTCACCACCATCCAAAATACAAGACATATCGACAGTGGTAAGAGGTCTGCAGGGGCCAAAAAATTATATTCATTAACCTACAATATTACATCAATGAAGGTTCGAACCAAATGGAAGGTAAGTAAGCAGTATAAGGGTTTTTTTAAACTCTAACCTATTTTTTCGAATAGTGGGTGGTAATAAATTTTTAAACAATTTATATTTTTTTATTTTGATGTAAGGACTGTAAAAATGAAAATTATTATTATTTTTTAATGAATTAGGACATAATTACAGATGTGATAGACTAAGAGTGGAAACAATGTATAGAGACAGAAACATAGATTGAGCAGAAACTGATCATGCAAATTATCCAGGGGTTCTAAAGCTGTAGGATACTAAATGAAATCTTATTCAAAAAATATTAATTGAATTAAAAAATTGCAAAATAATGGTTCAATCTCCCTCACGAGGAGATCAAACACAGAGTAAGATGAAATCCATGAGTTTGTCACTCCCTGAATCAGCAGACTATAATGGGAATTAAAAAAATAATGAAAATAGAATAAAACTCACCATAATATTCCAAATTGATTAAATTGAATTAATTTTTGGAATATGATTCAATAATCATTATCGCCTAGTTATCACATGGTGTTGAAATCATGTTAAAAGGGGTGAAAATCAAGTTAAAATGATTTCAAAATTAATCTCTCATTTTGATTCTATCTTCATAGTTTGAAAGGATTTACAATATAAATGTTTATACATAAATATATTAGAATCTACGAGCACATTATATTTACCCATGAATCATTTAGAATCAAAATTTAACAATTTTCAATTACATAGGGATGAAAATTAATAACAAGAAAGAGATAATCTCTCTCAAGAATGGTAATCACCATTGTGCTTGCCACATTGCTCTTCCGGGTTCTTATACTACTCTGATTTTTTTATAAAATGTCATGAGAGTATCGTGAATTATGTATCGTGGAATAAGGATTGAATTAGAGATGTCTCATCTTCCTCATACTGGTTTAGAATTTTTTAAAGCATCCATTTCTACTGCATGTCACCATGGAATTCCACCTACTAAGGTATGTCCTAATCATTCACAGCACACATGAGCATTTTTTAGCCATACACTCGTCTCTTCATTAGAATCCCACTAACGTAATACGAGCCATATGGTTTTTGTGAACCTAGATGGGATTATGGATCTTATTTTTTTTTGGAAAAATAGAGAATGAAAAATACAGTTATAAAGGTAATGTGTACTTTTAATTTATATTTTTAGTTATCAATTAAAATTATTATATTAATGTAAATATTAACGTATTTAGTTATTTAGTTTATATTAATTAATATGTAATATTATTAAAAAATTTAGTTATTTTATTTTATTTAGAAAAATTATTAATTATTATTAATTATTATATTATATAAAAAATATTATTAACGTCAATAAATTTTTAATTTAATTAAATATTAAAATTTTAATTATTTATCAATTGTTTTTAAGATAACTAATTTACAATTATTTTTTAATTTTTTTTAATTAAAATTAATTTATTATATTATCTTATTAAGTAATTTAAAATAGAAAATTATTATATTAAAACAATTTTATATAACCTATTAACATAATTAATTATAATCAGTTATCATTTTTATTAATTTTTTTTATTTTATTAAATTTTTTATTTTAAAATTATTATTATTATTATTACAGTTTTATTATTTAATTATTTTAATATAATTTAATTTAATTTCATATAATTTTTTATTGCATTTTTTGTTTTATATATTTTTTTAAATTTATTCTCCCCTTTATTCTCCAATTCCATGACGCCATGGTGGTGTTTGGATTCATCTATAAGTTGGATCGGTCACCCACCTAGATTACTCTGCTACTTGTGGCAGGGATGACTTCTCCTCATCATCAGTGTCACTATTGAACTCGGCTCATCTTGCAAAGAGTTCCACAACCCTCATCGCACAGTGTTGGTATTCAGATCTGGACAGAGGGTCTTCTCTTCAGCGGTGACATCCTCAATCTGGTGTGAAATTTAATGAGTTGAGAAGTAGTTTGGATCTGATGATGGTTTATTTGGTTCGAGCTGTTTAGGTAGGTTTTAGATCTCTCTCGTTAGTGTCATCACAAATTTTCAGATATTGTTGGAATAAATTGGAGTTAGTGATTTAGATACAAACAATGTGGGTGACACTATAGAGAAAGTGGTCCTATGATAGCAGTGGAAACATGTTCAAACTTTGGTAGTTCTGGTGATTGTCTTGTTGAATTTGTCAGCATCTATAGAAATTGTGGCTTAAAATAGGAAGGAATGCATACTGTGATGGATTGACGGTGTTAGTATTTCATGGGTGTCGGTAAGATGTTAGGAAAATAATATTAGAGGGTTGATTCAATAGATCATGGCATTTGGAGGTGGTGGTGGCATTGGGAGTGTCTATCAGTGTAAACACCGGTGATACACATAAAAAGGGAATCAAGAATTCATATAACTGATGTTGTGTCGATGAGACAAGCTACCAAAGGAATGTGTCGGTAGGTCATATGATCGGTGACTGAGGTCACCGATAGGTGGGATCCAATTCTGTCCTCTGTGAAAAAAATAACACACCTAAAGTAAAATAAAAAATTAGATACATTTTAATGATCTAAATTTAAATCATAAGAAAATAAAAAACGAAAAATAATATCAAAAGAAATAGTTATCTAAATAGCTATCTAGATTAAATAAAAACATAAAAAAATTAATTATATAAAATCAAAAAAACAATAATGTTAAAACTAAAAATTAATAAAATGACATAAACTTAATATAATACCCAACAAAAATTTCGAATTTCAAAAGTAAAATAGAAGAAAAACATTAAAATTTTAAATTAAGAATTAAATTAAAATTAATTACTTAAATTCAATGTTAAAGATAATTATTTTAACAAAATAAAATTAAATGAATAATAACTAAATAAAAAATAATATAAATTAAAAAAAGTTATATTCAAAAATTGATTAATTTATAAATTACCTAAAAGTATTATGACATGAATAAAAGAAATCATAAATAATTAAAAAGTGAACCATAATAGTAAGTATAAGAAAATTAATAAGTTTAAGCAGTAAAGATAAACAATTTTCTATAAAAAATTATTAATTAATTAATTTTGTTATTAAATTACAAAAGATCCCTTAATTAGAAAAAATTGTAAAATTAAATAATTAAATAATTTAAAATCAAATCAAATGATGTGGCAAAAAATCATAAATTTTAAGGTCCCTTTACTTCTCCAAGGGAAAACATAAACAAAATCCAGAACATGAAAAATGGAATGGGTTATCCATCATCTTATATCACAGGTTGGTTGTGAGCATAAAAAACATAATGGGTAAGAACCATAGAGTCCATATTATTACATTCGTGAAATGGTCTTTAAACATTAGTTTAAAAAAGTTAGAAAATATTGATATAAATGTTTCAATAACTAAGATATTTTTTAGGAAAACATTATTTATGAAACAAAGTATTAATTACCGATTTAAAAATTGATTTCCATTTTAAAAACCCTTATTAATAAATAAAATCCCCCAAAAGAAAAATAAAACTAGGTGACCAAAAAGAAAACCTAAAAAAATTGGTAACAATACAAGTTAGAAAGAAACTCAAAAAATAATAAAATTATAACATAAAAATAAAACATAACTTAAATATAATAATTGTAGGAATTTATAAAAAATATCTATAAGTAATATCAGGATGAATTAAGATCAAACTTTCTCTTTGGCCTTTGATGCAACTCCATATTCAATAACCAACCTGTATGATCTAAACTAGCTTCTCTTTTGGAAGAACCCACCCAACCTCTCAAAAAATATAGGGATACGAACCCTTCTAATTAGGGTCAGTAATCATCAATCACATAACCATCTAGATTATGCTAATGATTCTTACAGTAAGAGTATGTGAAGAATGGGGGTGGGGTCATCACACACATGAAACAATCCAATAATGTACAAATGGAATAGTTTATTTCTGGACCAAACAGTAAAAACCCCAATACAGAGACCCTCTCCTCATTTTGATGACCAAAGATGTTCCCACCACACATAAATCTGTTCATTAGTTCTAATTGGTCATTCACATCAAATGAGATTGAAAACCACTTTCCAAAACATCATAATATACCAACTAGTCCATATCAATTACAAATACAAATCCATTTAAAAAAAATACAAATAATTTTATAAAATAAATTCCAAACCAAGAAACATTCTTCGAATATTCCAAATGATCCTTTATGCAATTTAGAAATCAACACACAATTCAAGATTCCAAATGGTCTAGGATTTAGTAAATCGTATTTACAAACATCATTGGAGTCATTTTGAAACCAAGTAACATGTCAAAAAACTAAGAGTTTGAAGGAAACATCATTGATAAGAAGGGTTAGTAATGATATAAACTATTAGAAGATCATTTTGAATGCCATGTTTAAGAGGTACATTTTATAGATAACCCCATTATCATTAGGGAGAATATCCATATGTTCACCCCAAAAACCTATGGATATTCCAAATGAAATGTCACACTTCTTCAAAGCCATAAAATTGAAAAGGCTTTAATTTAAGTATCCAATAGTGTCTTAGTACCCTTAAAAAGATTCCTTACATAATAATCAAACCACAAAAGTTACCAAAACACACCCAAAATCCTAAATTCATTAATAAACAAATTATAAAAACCATATCTATGACCAAACAGAATGGAAATCTCAAAAATAAATTTCACAACATAAATCGGAATTTTAAAAAACACTTTGTATACATGTACAGATAGTGGTAGAATTATATTTACTTTCAAAACCCATTTTCATAAAATTTACAACTTGATAACATCACAAAAACTCACAAAAGATCATTAAAATCACGAATAACATATTTAAAAATTTAGTATATATACTCAAGCATCACATAGAATTGTTCATAATGGAAATGGATTGTAATACCATCATCAACATTGTGTGGGTACAATAGAACTTCATGATATGGAATAACAAATCCCAATGGAATGTACAAACACCCTAACATAAAACACACATAATAAATACATCAACTCTCTCCACTATGTTTTTACTATGATAGAAAATACTAGGAGAATCCATAAAATAGAATATGAATAAAATTGATGAAAAAATGATAACCCAAGGTGGAATCCACCCAATATTTGAAGGATGAAAACCTTAAATCAATATAGGGGTAGACAAGTAAGACTCACAAGGATCAAAATTGGAGACATGAATGAGAGGGAGAAGAGAGGATGGGATATGGGGTTTAAAAATAAGAGGTCTAATGTTAGAATTTCAATTTTTAATAGAACTATAAAACTCACTTGTTTTTGTTGAATTATTTTTTCAAATTGTGCACCAAACATGATCATCCTACCAAAGATAATGGAAGACACAAGGGATGGATGTATAATTTAGGAAATTGTGCACCAACCATTAAAATTATCTCTATCAAATGAATTAGAATCCTCACATTATTTATGCATGATTCCTCTAACTATACACAATTAGTGTGCTTTGGCCTTGACACCAAGATATGGTAGTCCAATTTCACATGGGACACATATATTTTGGGCCGAACTGTGATCTTGTTGATCTAGGATAATTGTGGTAGAGAAAATTGAACTAAAAGTGTCATCTACTTAAATAGTACATACAATTTCACTCCAAACCATGTCCTCAAACCATGCATATGGAGAAAGAACACATAATAAATACCAAACTCAAAAAACTATTGCTGAAAATTTGACCAAACCCTCCACCAAAAGACTATGAACCATGAAAATAATAAAATAAAATAAAAATCCATGGTCTGGGATTCAAAATTCTCCCCCACAACTAGATATTTCCCCCTATAAAGACTCCCAACCACATGATAATAAAAACATGATCATAGAACTAAATCAAAACATAATGATACTACAAACCGTTGTGTGACCATTGACTCAAAAAGTTACATGAGACCAACATTAGAGAAAAAATCAACAAGAAATAACCATATTGATATATGAGAGTACTTACCACCAAAATCAATGAGCTATAAAGGACAACATTGAGCTCCCATTGTGATGACAATAACACAGGAACAAACCACACACACCAAGAACCATAGAAACTACAGAAAACACATGGGAGAAACTCAAACTAAATAGAAAGCAAACCATTTTTCATTAATTACACAAGTTAAGAACATCTCCAAAATTAACAAAACAAAAAACTAGAAATGTTCGAATGTTAAAATGACCATATAGGGGTTCATATTCTATAGTAAAAAACTAAAAATCTTCAAGGAAATGAAATCAACAAGTGTTATTCAATAACATAACATCATAAAAATAAAAACCACAATAGGGGAATATTAATTATCACTACTCTAACATTGGAGACAAAGCTTGGACATGGTTCCCCCAAAACCACAATTCATAACTATGTGAATATATTTAGTCCATCGACAATGGATGGATCCCTTATTTTTTGAAGTATATGTTTCCCCAAATTCAGGTGATCAAACCATGAATCAGGTATTCATCTTCTGGAATCATTACTGAAAAAACTTATAAAGATTACTTATATGGCCAAATTAACGGTTGGTCTTTAGATGAATGTGGTAGGAGAGGGCCAATATCAAGAACCAAACACACTAGAAGAACTCAATAAATTTTAATAATAAATAGTAGTAACCAATAAAGGAGACATCAATGAAATGTGTTCCCCTAGTACCTACTTCTCACTATATGAGGAACATTCACAATCACCATGTGTAACTGGACTACCGACTACGATAGAAGGTTTTTTAGAAAATAACTCGATTAAAAACACCCCATCCACCAATTTACCTAAAAAATTCACTCGATGAGACGACTATCTCCCTAATCTCTATATGTGGACCAAAATCAATAGAGGAGGTTTCAGATGATCCTATAATGCTATATTCAGATAAAAAGGATACAACCCATTAAAATGATCAGCATAGGCCTTCAACATATTCTAACCTCTCTAAGTATCCAACAACAACACATCCACATTCTTCACCTACAAATAATGATGCATGAAACATCGAATAAAAGTAATCCTAAACCCATTCAAGGAAAAACAACATTTAGTTATGAGGGGATGATCAATGTACACTGATCCAAACACTATCCTTTAAAGAAACCCATATCTGCTCAGCCCCTCATGGTGTCATAAAATCTCAAGGTCTTGAAGCCACATTGAACATCCCCAATTCATTATGAATCCTCCAGAAGACCATGATCACCATGTAAAATGCTAGAAACTAAGATAAACATGATCCTACCACTCCACTATGATTCTAGGCATGGCCAATATATAAACAAAAATTATCGGGAACCTTGTTTACCATTTTATATGGAATACTCTAAACAACGTTAAAGAATAATACTAGAAAAAACAAGTAACCAAATTCAGACAAAAAGAACATATCAAATCAAAAAAATCCTGGTTCATATGAAAATTGCCACAAAACATATCCAATATCATCTTTTAAAACCCCCACTTCCATTCTAAAATAAAAAACATCTTTATAATTTTTTTTAAAATAACCAACTTAATTTCACATCGACTTTAAATACCAACAATCACTTTTTAATCAAACTCACACCCATAATACATTTTCCTTTTTGAAATCCCATTTTCAAAAAACAACATTCAATTTAAAAACCTACCAACAATGGACAAAACCAATACAAAAAAATCACATTGAACTCCCTGGATGGGGAATAGGGTGCCACGAAAAGCTTGTCCACACGGTTTAGTGGAAGACATCCTATGAAAGATCCAGCCATTGTGAGAACCACGGACTAAGCACTAGGGAACCACATGGATCACTAATACGTACAATCCTTTCATAAAGCTCCATTTCACCAACTTTTTTATTCCCCATCCACATAACCAAAAACTAAAACAAAATACTCAAGCCTCAGACTATCCATGGTAACTCAAGGATCAGAACAAGAAAATGTTCATGATGCTCTTCTTATACCAACCTCACATGTCCAGACAGTACAAATCTCCAGTCTATATAAAGAACCAAATAACAGAGGTATCATATTATACCATTTTTTTATAAACCAATATGGGTCAACCTCGAATTGGCCACCAAAGCTGACACCCAACATGGCATGAGGGGAATTTCTTGATCATCCCAGTATAAAAATTAGTGTAAATAATGAATGATAAACTATATGTAAATTAATTTTCATAAAAAACAAAAAATTAAGTGAATCAAAAAGTGTATTTAAAAATCCATTAAATTATTAATTAACAATAAATGCATAATCAGATCCTGATATAGACATAAAAAATAACAAGAATCTAAAAAGACTAAAACTCATCCAATACATAGCCCAACCAAATCTCTATGTGACCTCTTGGTCCAAACAAACAATAATACCAGCCTACTTCAAAGTAAACCCTGAAAAAAATCATGAACCAAAAAAATACATCATGGGTATTCTAATGTTGAGTGGAAAAAATAATGGGTCAACATAAATATCCTAGTAGCTAATCACATTATAGTCTATAAATTTTATTACCCTAAATAATCCATAAACAATGGTTTCAAAATAAATATATAAATAGTGATTTTATTTTTCAAATAAATTTGAACAACTCTTCCTAAAAATGTACATTAGAAAAAAACTCATTATCTATTCTCAATAACATAATTACATTATAAAACCCCAGTTCAAGAACTAAACCCCCCAAATGAAAACAAAACCGGTGATAAATGCTCCAAGATAAATATAAATGTAATTTTACAAGAAAGTGGAAAAATAGGAAAAAATAAAACCAAAACAATATAATAATATAGAACATAAATATAATAACCATGGTAATTTATTATTATTATCTAGAATAAATCCATATATGTTCTTAGATCAACCTCTAATTGATGTTATATGGTGTATCTAAAAAACTGATAACCAACATAGATTCTCTAAAGTAGCCTTATATGTGGAACAACAAACCTAGACTCTAAAAAAATCAAATGGGTACCAACCAATCTAAATAGGGTCTGTCAGAAACCATCACTAGACCGACAAGATGATTCCTAGAAAAGCCAAGATAATAGTATTTAGAGACTAATGATGTCATCACATGCATTGAAAAAAACTACTTATCCAAAGATTTGATCATGATTTTTTATCCCAACCAGAAAGACCAACTATGTGGATACCCACTCCATAGAGGTATAACTATAGAGGTTCCCATCCAAAATCATTTATCTAAAAAGTGCTACTTGAGACTTCATATCACATCAGAATTGATTCCAGATTACCCATTATCAAAAAATATCAAATGGGACTTAGCGCATATAAATCCAAATCCATTTCAAAAATCATTTCAAAATCAATTTATAAAACCTAGGTGACACCATAAAACATTAAGAAGATTAAAAACAAAAATTTATTCAATTTATAAACCAAGGAACACCTCAAGATGATAAAAAATGAAATCATTAGAAAAAATATTTGGAAAACACATTTTAGATGTTTTCAAACCAATGAAACTTTTAGAAAAAATCAAGTATTTAAGGGAACCATTTGTGACGAGAAGGTATAAAAGTGCGAAGAAATATATGAGAATCATTTTAAAAATTGGGTTCAAGAAGGTCATTTTCAAGATAAATCCACAACCCTTTGTGATCTTATCCATTTTTTCACCCCAAGACCCTATGGATACTCAAAATATAATTTCACACTTGTTGAAAGATATTAAATACTAAGTAATTCAATTTAAGAATCATAATGCTTATTTGACCCTAATAAAAAGTCTACAAAAAATAATTAAACCAAAAAAAACCAAAACACACCCACAATTCTAAAAATACAATCAAACCAACTTAAATAATCATATCCAAAAAAATATTCCCCTAATTCACCAAACACCCCTTCAAAAGAACAATTTTAATTTTAATAAACACGTTATATAAATATAAAAATAACACAACCTTATAAATACTTTGAATCTCATTTTCCATCAAATTTAAAACATGAAATAATCGAAACATATCACACAAGAAGATCAAAATCATGAATAAGGAATTTAGATATTTATTAGAAATACTCAAGCATCACATGGCATGGCTCGAAAAGGAAATTGATTGAAACAAATACCCAAACCATGTTCATATGAAATGAATATCCAAGAGAGGTATGGAGTAAGCCTTAGGAATGATCAACATAGCATAAAATCTAAGAAACACATTCTAAACATCAAACCCATACCCTAGGATTCTTCCAAGAGACAACAAAGAAAGGAAATGAATAAATTATAAGAATAATGAAGATGAATTAGAAGAAGACATAACAAAGGATAAATCCACCCATGATTTAAAGGAGAAGAACATTGACTCCAAGGAGGGAGATAAAAGGAATCATTCCAAGGATCCAATGATACCTCACAAATTACAGGTAGAGGATTGAATATGATTTGGTGATAAAATGTAAGAGGGCTAAAGTTAGGATTTCAAATTTTCAATAAACTGGGAAAACTGCCTAGTTTAGTCACATGGGTTGCCAAACCATTCGCTAATGATGTAAATTATACTAAAGAGAATGGAAAAACATGGGTTTGATACGTGGTTTTGGAAACTATTCAGCAACTATGAAAATTTTATTTTTTCAAAAGAAATATAATCTGCACAAACTTGTAGCTTTGTTTTATTTAACCGCTCACAAGCCTTGTGATTTGGCACATACACCAAATAAAGGGAGAAAAATTTCTCTGTGGACTATCACGGTTTGGTAGAAGCCATGATAAATATTTCCCAATAAATCCATACAAGAAGAAATTGAATGTAAAACTCCCTCTTCCTTAATAGTATTCATGGATTCCCTCCAAATTATGAACACGAACCTTGAACAGGGCCCAAAGCCATCTAAAACCCTTGAAACTCAAGTACTATCTCCAAAAATTCTACCTAAACATCCAAAAAAAGTCTGATCACCATGAAATGAATAAAATAAAAAGTCTATATTCTAGGGTTAACAAACTCATCAATCAAATGATTTTTTAAAATTAAAGGAGGATAAGTGGTAATGGGGAAACACATAGAATTTTTTAAAAGAACCAATTACACCCATGATTTTTCTCTTCAAAAAGCCTAATAAATTTTAATTATAATTCCTTATATGTGATAATGTATATATATGTCCTCAAAATGGGTTTCGTAAAAGTTTATGGTCATTTTAAACCTTATTATAAGAGTTTCTTCCCTTGTAAAACCAATTTTTAAATAACCATGATAATAAATGTTTATGAATTCACTGTTATTTATAGGGAAAAAATTATATTGAAATAATTAGATAATATAAATTATGATTATTTAGAAAAATAATCAATTTTTAAAAATTCGATAAATTGAAATTGAAGAATTAAATTTAATATTAAACCTGTATATGAGAAGAAAAAACAGGCTCCCGAAGAAATTTAATATTAAAGAAAATGGTGGACATATATTAACTATATGAATATAAATGACCATTGCATGTTTGTCAACTAAAAATTTATGTTTATAATATTTAAATTTTATTTAAATCATTTCTCATTATGGGTGTTTTTTTAATTAATATGGGAACAAATTATTCAGATTAGAACCATTTTTAGAAGAAAAAAACTAAGAATTTAAACCAAAAAATTGATTTATAAAAAATCAAGTATGATGGTTATTCAATTATAATTAATTGTATTACACAATTATAAACATTACTTATGGTATTTAAAATAAAATTAAAACCATGTTGGAAATCTAAAATTAAATTTTTTATTATTTTGAAATGATATTTTTAGAAAAATACTATATTTATCACTATTGATTGAAAAGTAAATATTTAATAATAAATAAAAAAATCATCATAAATAAATTAATATATTAGTTTTTTGAAAAAATTTCTTCATTTTAAAAAAAAATTTCTCTAAAAGTAGTAAAAAATTAATTTCAAATTATGTTTCCAAATTGGGAGTAAACAATCTTTCTAAAAATTGAATCCTTTAGAAAACACATTTTTCATTTAAATGGTTATTATATTTTTATAATAAATAGATTAATATTAAATTTAATTATCAAATGTTTTAACCATGTAATTTTCCTAATTTACGTAGTTATATTCATATCCACCAACTAATCAGTTAGGTCATAATGATCATGTTTAAAGAATAATATTTTAATTGAGTAACGTTTTTTGTTTAAACATATTGTTTGAGCATTAAAATCTATCGATGAGTAGGAATTTATTTTTAAAAATATATTTTATTTTCTTGGGATTATATATTATCTTATAATATTTTTTTCATACATTATATAAATCATTATGTTCTTATTTTAAAAAATTGAGGTGTTACAAAGTAGAATTATTCAAAATAGATATCTATTGGGGACAAATACAAATATGAATCCTTGTGAAATGATTTTAAAAATGAAAAAAAACATAAAATTCATTAGTGTGATTTTTATTTCTTATTTGATCAAGATTAAAAGCATATATGGTGGTAAAATTTTTGAGAAAGCATAGGTGGGAATGTTCCTTGGTTATACACTAAAATGGATAAATATATGTATATTAAAATAAAAGGGTTGCAATTATTTTGGGTAGTGTTAATGTAATAATATTTGAGATTTAATAAGAGAAATATATATATTATAATTGTTTTAGATAATGATATTTTCACTACTGGTGCTACTATTAAAGGCGGATAAGATTAAAAAATTGAAGAAACACTTAATTGAGATACCTATTATGTATATTCATGTGATAATGAAATGAATTTTAGATTTATATGAACAAACTCTAATGAAATTGTGAGTTAATACTAAATATATCAATGGGGATTTGATTCATAGTGTATGGCCAAAATGACCAATCATGGAAACTTATAGAACTAGTCTTCCTTCAATAGTGTAACCCAAAACTAAAAAAACTAGATAATGATTGAATAAATAATATTCATTTTTGACTAAATATTACGAATTAGATAGTTATATTCTTTATAAAAATATTATGAAATTTTTAAATCAAAAAACAAAATATTTTTAATTAAACTCATTTCATATAAGTATTTATTTAAATTATTAATTTATAAATTATAAAATTTTAATTTTATAAATTTAATTTCATTTTTAAATGATAGTATAAAAATTAATCGATGGTTAAATTTGTGAATTTTTTAGAAAATATTGATTTCTCAGTGAATTGTGAAAAATTGTTTTGAATGAAATTCCTTTATTTTTAATAAATTATGTAATTTAATAGACCAAATATGTTTTTATGGTTATTTTAAATAAAAATTATATTATATAGTTATATTTAATTAAAAAATTACATTAAAATCATGTTTATATTTTATATTATTATTAGTTTACTTTGACTTTTCTTAATTTTCTTCTCTAAAAATCATTTAAAAATGAAAAATGGTTTTCAATTTTAATAAATTAAAAAAAATTAATGATGAATTAATTAAATTAAATTTATATATTATATGTCAATTAATACTAATTGAAATTAATAAAATTAAAATTACTTATCATAGAGTTAATTTAAAATAATCTTAGACTTATAAAATATAATTCATAAAAAACAACAACTTCATCATGATTATGGGTTTTAATATTAAATTAAATTATTCCATTTATATAAATTGAATATGGTAAAATGTAATCAATATTTGGATTCATAATAATTTATATTATATATTAAGTCCAACACAAATTTATTTTATAATTAAATATTAAAAATATTATATATATATTTTATTATGGATAAATTAAAAATTACAGTTAATGGGAGATAAACTAAATAAAATTAGAAATAATTTTTCCTAAAAAAATATTTAAATTCTTTTTTATGGACATATTTTCACCATATATAATCTTATTCTTGATAAGTATAGTTTTTTCTCCATGTGGATTGTGATAAATCTTGGAATGCTTTTTTGTTTACTAATATTACAAGTATACCGCTCACCTTACTTTAAAATGTAAATCATATGTCCTCTCTTATTAAAAAATTAACAACCTTTTGTTTCTTCCATGTCTTATAAAAATTCCATCATTAATTCCCTCCCCATGTCACAGAGGTCTTGGCTTCATCATTAAACCTATCTAAAATTGATTTAGAAGTAAACCTTGACAGTTTATCCTATGAATAATAAGAAAAATAATGGACATGATTTGTTCAAACCATGTAATATAATGAATATATCTGATGTGTTGGAATTAGGCAAAAAGGAAATTCTTCAAAAAAAATATCCCTTTAAAGATTTATTTTTGAAATTTTTTTTCGTAAATTTATTTATTTTTATGATTATTTTATTCTTTTTTAAATGGATATAGATTTTTCACAAATGATAATTTTTTATATTTTTTAATATATTTAAGTGGTTTTATATATTAATATTTTGAATGTTATTATATGGAATATTTTGAAAAAAATGAAAACGAATGTAATATTTTACTTTATGTTGAAAAAAATACTTTTATTTATACTTTAACTATTATTTCAAGTCTAGATTCATTTAAATTCATTCATTTTTTATTAAATGAAAAATATATATGAATTTTTTTAGGTATTTTTTGATTTATAATGGGGTTTGAAAATAAAAATGTATATTTATATACTATTGTTTTTTCGCGTAGGTATAAATTTTTTTGAAGGGTCTTATTCATACTGTGGTCCTTGGCAATTGTTTATGATGTGTTAATCCCCAATATAGCTCACGTGTGAGCCCAGTACAACATATATAAAGGGTTGAGCCCCATTTTTGTTAACGTGGGTTCCAATATAGATTATATAATGGGTGAGCCTATATGTCACTACAATTTGTTTAGTATGTATTACATTCTCTATATAATTAAATTGTAAATCAATCATATGGTAATTCTAATTTTCAATGGTTCAGTAAGGGTTCTATTGTGAGGGAGTCTCAAAGAACCTACATGACATAATTTTATATGATTCCTAATTACTTTTAAATAAAATTATTTGTTTTTAGAAAAGTAATGGAATTTATTTAAAAAAAATATTATTTCCTTTTTGGGTAAAAATATATGTTTTTAATAAAAATAGTTTTCAAGGGTTTTCATGGGTTTTCATGATTTTCATTGGACTAAAATTTTTATTCTTTTTATATCCATTATTGTGGTTTTTGTTTTCATCCCTTCTTTAAAATGTTTTTCACCAGAATTAATGATGGTTATGGGGAATAAGACATCTAGATTAAACTGTTGATGTTTTTTCAATAATAAAAATGTAGTGTTATTTAAATAGTTATATATTATTGAAAAATTTGATATTAATTATATGGTTCGACTTTGTATATATATGGTTTTTTATGTGACTATTATGACCACAATCTCTAAACCCCAAACCTAACAGATCTTTGGGAATGAAATAAAGTTAATTGTTTTTTATTGTCACTAGAATCTGTAATTTTAAATCATAAGTCCAAAAAATTAGTATTAGATCAATATTTGGATAAGTTTTGTTTTTAAGATAATTTTGATAGAATTACCATGGAAAACATTACCTTATAGTTTAATTTAAATGAAAACAAAATTTAATATTAACTTATTAATTAGTTTAAAATATCTTTGTTTAGAATGATTTTATGGTGAGTAAATATTTAATATATAGTGGGAACAGAAAAGGATGATAATATCCTTCCAAATTAGCAACCCAAATTAGTTGTAATTTGAACTAAGTACTATTTACAGTGATGGATCAATTTACGAATGACATAAATAGTGGTGGTATCCATGCGAGAGTGAATCCAAATCCAATATAGAGAAACATAATGAAAGTTTATCACTTTATGAGATAAAATTATTCATATTTTAGTAGAACATAAAACCCAATGGTACACAAAGGGAGAATCAGTTACCCTTAGAAGATATTTGAATCCATGGGGTTCTCAAAATATAAAAACGTAAGCCTTTTCACTAAATGTTTTGAATATGAAGATTATCATTACGGGTATTTTGTAAAAATACAAAATATATAGATAGTATTGATTCCATTGAATTGCCATAGTTAAGGTTCTATTCCTTGATTAATATATCCCTATGAATTTTTAACTCAAGAAAAAGAAACTATTCATGGAATTGTGGAAATGGGATATGGATTATGAAGCTATATATGATGAAAATTTTACTAGATTTCATATTTATGAGACATATTTTATCCATGAACTTTATAGTATGATTAAACAATTTTACTCAGCATTGATACCAAGATATCAATAGGTATTTACATCCCATAAATTTAAATGTTGTGAGAAACTTTTTGTTTGTCAAGAATATGGAAATGTATTTCATCGATGATATTGTATTCCATGATAAAAAGAAGAAAAAAATGTTATGATGGATGGAAAAGAGAAATAATTCATTAATTAATTCTAAAGGTGAGGAAATTAAGTTATATTCTTTTGAGAAGTGTTGTGTAAAAAATCCGATGGAATTTGTAGTACATTCAAGGAAGTCATATCATTGTGGTAATTTATCTCAAAAGGTTCATGACTATAATTGAAGGAGTTATGAAAAAATCATTTAATTAGGTAAATTTTTTCCATCCATCAGTTATATGTTTTAGATTCCATGTGTTGGCTAATTCAGATAACATGTGTTTGATTTTAGTAACTCAGGATATAGATCATTAAGAATGAAAGTGTAAAGATGTAACAACATAATATTCAATTGATAAGGTAAATGAAATGCCATCAAATTAAGTGGATACTTGAATGCCACATGTTTACTTGAATTATGATAATACCTTGATTGACTCTGGATCATCACATTCATTCATGTCTAATATATTTTCATGCAAATGGGAATATTTCCTCATGAATGTATGTTACAAATTTTTCTGAATCCCCAAGTGGATATACTAAAGAAACAATGATTTATAGGAATCTTCCTATTCTTATTTGTGGAAAGGCATTTCCTAGAACTCTTTTATAAATACCCCTTATGGTGTTTCATATTATTTTGGGTATGGGTTGACAATCCTTTTATCATAATTTTATAAATTAAAGATTTAATAATGTTTTATTAAATGATTTAATACATTTTATAACTTATGATCAATATGGAAAATTTATTATAAATGTAATTTAATGTTACATAGATTATATTATTTAAAAGAAAAGACAATTTAGATTAGTAATGTCGCAGTAGTGAATGAATTTATGTATTTATTTTCGGATGATTTTACTACAGTTATTTCAGATCAAGAGGGCGAAGTTACTATCTACATAGTGTATGATTCTAATGCTATTTCAATACACTTTTATCTAATGACTAAAGTATAACATTTAGAATTGAAAAATAAGTTAAATGAGTAATAAGATAATGGTTTATTTCGACCTAACATATTAACACTGACTGCCTCAGTTTTGTTTGTTTAATAGAAAAATCCTTCAATAATACTTTCTGTTGATTATAGATCCTTAAATAACATCATTAATAAGAATATTTATACATTTCCTCTTATTAATTATTGTTTTGATTAGTTATTGGGATAAAATTATTTAATTACGATTTCTCTATGGTTGGGGTACCATACTTTGAATGTGAGGAAGGAAGCTTTTTCAAAGACTGTATTTCAAAAATGATATAGATATTATGTGTTTGTAGTTATTTGCATCCATTTTTATAATGGAACTATTTTATTCATGAGCCTTATAAATGAATTTTCATTGATTTCTATGAAAATATATTTATTTTATTTATTGATGATAATTTGTTATATTCTTAATGTGAAGAGTAACATGACAGACACCAATGTATTTTTTTGAAAACATGAATTAAATAAAAATATATTGAATATTTAGTAAATATGAGTTTTTAATGCAAGGAAAGTTCATTTAAATGAAGAATGTTATTTAAAATATGTTATAATTATTAATAATATTAAATCTAATGTTGTTGAATCATGGATAATACCTTAAAATTCCCTAAATATTTCCATCTTTCCTTTTTAGGAGGTTACAACTAATTGTTTTTTGAAAATAGTGCATTGTTTTATATCCCACTGAATAAGTTAACTCAAAAGGTTGTTAAATTCATTTAGAAAAATTAATTTGATGGTTATTATGACCAATATAAGATTGATGAATGCTCTAGTGTTGTAATTTTTTTTCTTTAGCAATAGTGATTTTTTCATCTACATTAATGATTCTTTAAACGTAATTGGTTTTTTCTTAATCAATAATAATCATTCAATCTATTATGCATCATGGAATCTGTAGATGAGATAAATTTTCCAATACATGGTTTGAAATTAGATACTTTGGTTTTCTTATTTATTAATTTGGATTCCTTGATTTTAGAGAGTAATATTTGAAATATATATTGATCATAAAAAATTAAATTATATATCCAATTAGAATTAATTGAACATGAGATAGATAATATTAAAAGAAATGAACAGGTATAATGATTACACAATTCATTATCATCTTGGAAAAGAAAACAAAGTGTCCTATTATTTTAGTAGGAAAAATAACACTACATTAACCATGCTTCATTTGAAACATGGCCCTTTCGATAATGATCTTGTGAATTTCATCCTACAAGTTGTGGATATATGAAAATATTCTGTTTTGTTTCAGGTTATAGTATAGTTTAATTTTTCATATAGATTTATGAATTATCAGAATGAGTATAATTCTTTGTAGGAGTAAGGTAAAAATTTTCAAGAATGTTTATAGAAATATTACAATTATTAAAGGGGATTATTCAACCTTTTCTAGTGTGATAGTTGGAATATTAATATATATCAATAGATTTCATAGAGGATTTAAAAATTCATATCTAGCTAACATTGTGATTTAGTTTCATTTTAATATAATAACTAAATTTTAAAATTTTATTTCCATTTGAGAAAATATATATTTATATAAGAATTTTGTTTTATATCTCAATGAGATAGTCTTGTTATATAAATATTATCTCTCAATTCTATCTGACTATGATCTAATGTTCTCCTCATATTTTTAGAAAGGATTTTAAAAATCATTGGTTATGATCGTAAATTTATATATATAATTTTCTCCACAAACTAATGGTCATTCCAAGTAAATAATTCAAACAACGCATGATATGATTCATTACTGTTAAATGGATACAAAGGATATTGGGGTCAATATCTTTCCTTAGTTGAGTTTTCCTATAACAATAGTTTTCATTATAGTACAGATATGGATTTTTTGGAGGCATTATATTTAAAACTATGTCTCCAATGTTATTTTTGTAATGAAGTTGGAGAAATTATGTTTATGGAACCAAAGATGGTAGGGTAAATGGATGGGAAGGTATTTATGATTAATCAATACGTGACAATGGCTTAGGGAAGTTAGAAAACGTAACAACCCATAATATTATCAATGGAATTTTCATTATTAGAATTATGTTATATAGTATAATAGACATTAATAATATATAAAAGATATTAAGAACACTACTCTCATAAATTAAGAATTAAATGAGTGGTATTTATCGAAATTATGAATCCCATACTGATGGAATAATAACTTTATCATTGAAATAGTAATATGACCATCAGGAATAGTAATATGGAAATATAATAGTAACCTCAACTCTAAATTTATAGATAAATATTTTCTATCTTATAAATAAAAATATGGTATATTTATTTCTTGGTATATCGAAATAAATATTTTTAAAATGATAAATTATGTGTTGGTTTTTTATAGAATGTAATTAATTATTTATTAATTTATAAAAAACATATTAAATTAAAAGAAAATATAATTTCATAAAATTTATTCATTAATTAATATTTTGTGTCTTATTCTAATATGATAACTCCATGAGAAATAAATTAGTTTTCCAAACTGTCATAATATCAGATATAATATTAAAATTTTTATGTTTCGAATAAATGATGATTTTATATAAAAATAAAATTTATCATATTTTAAAAATTATTTTCAAAAAATGGAATCCATTTTATAAATATACATGTCAAAAAATAGTTATGATAATTATTTTGTATTTTTTCCAAAAATAGTTGCAATTGTGGTGAATAGTGAAATACAGTAATTTATAGTATATAACATCTTAAGACAAATGCAAGATTTATTGAGTCGTGTATGATTTATGAAACCATTATTTACAAATAAAATGCAAAAAATTACTATACTAATTCAAAATAATATCCACTATTGATATTCTTGAGACAATATAATAAACAAATGAATATAATAATCAAAAAACACCCTGCTCCACCTATAAATACCACCCCTCACAATCTCTTTTTCTCACACATTTTATTCTTTTTAAATTATTAATAGTCTACCAAATTCCATTCATAGAACACTTCTCCACATTATGGTCTTTTTTGTCTCACTAAAATTATAATTCCATGTTCCTTAGGGAGGTTCTGAAAGAGATGATATTTAGTAGGTAAAACCCTCCTTCCTTCTCTTTAAATTTTATTTCTTTTCTTATCCTCCCCTCACCTACCCTATCCAATGTAAAACGATAACTATATTTTTATACAAATAGTAATGTATTATTTTGTTAATTTAATATCCATAATCAAATCTCTTCCCTTCTCATTTAATTCTAAAATTGAAAAAAACATATGTCAGGTGTTGAACCACCACCTTTGTGGAGGACATGTTTTCTCCATTACTTCCTTCATCGATGCTCACAAAAAAAGAAAATTATTAAAGAAGATTATAAAAAGTATTTTATATATTTTTTCATGTTCTATATCTAATTAATATACATTATATTGAATAAAACACTAGTTCATGGTGTTCAAAAAACCATCAAAATATATTAGTAATTTTTCATTATCATTTTATCAAATGAGTCATTCTCATATTTGAAAAAATGATATTTTAGACCATTTAAATTTCTATAATTTAATTAATACCATATTATTTCACTTCTAGATAATTAATCCAATGGTAAAATAACTTCTATGATAATACACAAGTGAAAAAATCATGAATCGTTAAGAAAATAACTTGTGGAATAATGAAAAAAAGCCCATAACTCATAAAAATTTCAATAAATTAAATAAAAAATTATAATAAATATAATATACATTGAATATTTTCTGAATTAAATTATAAATTAATATAATTTGATTATCGATGACATAAAATGTATATTTATAAGCTTTTAGAACATGAGGTAAGGGATCCCTGTGAACAACTAAATTTAATATTAGGTTACACATTCTCTCTCTTTACCACAATTTAATTATTATTTCTTGTTATATACATCATAAAGATTCTACTTATATGTTCCAGAATTATGTATCAATAACAATTCTAATTTCTTTAATAATGAAATATTTGTTTTATATGGTTCCCTTCTAAATTCCATAAAATAAGAAAACATGATTAAAGAAAACAACCCAATTTCTTACACATTGTCACGTACACTACATTATATTTATTAAGAAACATATTTTTTAATGATTTTTTTTATAAAAAGTTATATTTTTCATTTATTGTTTATGAAAAAAATTATTTCTATGTCCTCTTTAAAGTCTCCTTAATATTTTCTCTAAAACTGTACTGAAGTGGCTCACTTATAATTATTCTTAAACACACTTTTTACATGTTTTCAATTCATGTGGAAAACATTTATCATTATCTATGCATATTTTTCATTATTAATTTCCATGTATTATTTATATTCCTTTTTTAGAGACACAATTATGATATTCCATTTGGTTATGTCTTAAGACATGATTACAATACACATTTCATTCCATGGGAAACCCTTATGTTTTACTATTGTGTTTGTTTCATCCTGTGGATAAAATTTTCAAAAAAATATTATGATGTGTGCACCCAGATATCACAAAAATACATTGGGTAATGTTTAGTCAAATGATATTTCATGTTGGGATTGGGAGTAAACCTATTTCCTTTATGTGACTTTTCTGTCCATGTGATATAGTCTTCAAATTTAGTCATGATTCATATTTATGTAATGTTGTATGTTTCTTCCATATTCATATATTTTAATTATTTCATGATCCCATGTTCCACATTTTATTATTCTATAAGATTGTGTATGATCCCAACCTTTATATTTCATTATGTTATGTCTTCTAAACCGTGTTATGAATTATTCTTATATTTCTTCACTTATTGGTATTTTTAGCTCATCCCATCATTCATGTATTCACAAAGTTATTCTATGTAGATGTAATAGGTCAATTGATGATAGGATATAATTATGTATTTCAAATAAAACATGTTTTTATTATTTTTTCTTGTTTTCAAATTATACAAATAAAAGCCTAGGGTGTTTATAGTGGATATCGAATAATGGACTAGTTATTTATAGATATTACAAATAGAAAAATTTATTAAGAACCTAAAGGATAATTGCATCACCATAGATAACTTAGATTGAAACATATTGAATCACATTTTAGGATATAATTCTATCCTTTTAAAAAAATGATTCATTTTTTGTATATAATTAGCCACGAATTCATGTCCCCATAACTGTATTTTTTTCTTAGATAATGGAATGAAATAGTATAACTCTTACCAAAAATAAATGTGATAAGTGATTTTATGATTTACCTAAGGAAATTCCATTTTTCATTAGAATGAGAGCTCAAAAAATCCTGATAGTACGAGAACAAGTAGCTCATGTTATGAGTAATAACATGAGTCATGTTGAATTTTCTCATTGTTCATTGATAGAGTATGTGGTGGTCGAATAATTATTGTAAAAGAGGAAAAATATATTTAGGGGATCATCAGATCCCATTATCACAAAACAATAGATTAACTCTATAGATAAGATATATTCTATCATCCAGTGCTATAAAGGAGAAAACACTGTATTGGTAGTCTATCGTTTTGATGGGGAAGCTGATCAGTGGTGGAAACTAACCAAGTATAAGATTTATATGGTAGACATTGAATCAATGAAATCGGATTAATTCAAGAAAATATTTTTCAATTAATATTGTCCCTATACTCTCTACCGTAAGAGGTAGAGGGAGTTCCTCAAACTGAAAAAAAATAAAGACGAGTCTATCGGGGTGTATGAGTAAAGAATTATAATTATTTCAAGATATGCCTATATATTTATTCATAATAATGATGCTAATTTGTATATCTTCTTTATTATACTAAATATGATACAATTAAATGCATTGGAGGTTTAAGACTTTGATAGATATGATGAAATTTTCTGTTATTCCCATAATGTTTGAGTGCAGATCAGATACTCTCATGGACTCATGGGTATGAAGATAAAAAGTGTAAAATTGAGTTTAATAAGTGGGGTCGGCAAAGAAATGTCAGGATTTAAATAAAAACAAAAATACCACATATCAATAGTATTGGGAAAACATCATGGAAATTGCCTATGTGATACTAAGAGATTCTTCAAATGTGGAAGAGATGTTAATTGGGATAAATTTATCTAAGGGTATACAAATAATCCCACTAATTTAGAAGAATAAATAGTGGTCAATACCAACACTCATCTTATAGTGTTGTGTTTGAACTACCAAAATCATAGGAATTATGTTATCCAATTCCCTAATCCAAGGGTTATTGGAGGAAATAAAAAAACACACAAGGATGAAATGAAGGGAATATGTTATCATTAATGATGAGGTGGAGCTCAATAATGATGAGGTGACTTGTACACTGGTTAATTATAAAATAATAGTGATCATAATATTGGATTTTCATTCTACTGATTATTTCAAATATTTTATGTTTAGTAGAACAATTGAGTCACCACCTGAAAATATAGAGGTTGAGTAATCTATGAAAAGACAGAATAGTTGAATTATTTAATAAAGTGTATATAACATCTCTATAGTTGCTGTTTGTGGAAAAAACCTTTTATACAATATTTTATTGATTCTTATGGTGGGTTTTTATGTAAGTATGGGCATGGATTTTCTACGTATATTGAAATCCAATAACGATTGTTGAAAATTGAGATCGATCTTCACATCTTGAGGCATCCCCCAATTATGTACAATTGTAATGAGTTGGATGAATATAATTTAGAATCATCATATCAATTGTGGGTATTATTGAATTATATGAAGTTATATCTTGTTCAAATGACGGATACAAAAGATAGAATCATGTTTTTTGTCATTCCAATTATGATGTAATACACATATGTGTTCCCTAAATAATTTCAACATCCTTCTCTTAAATGAAGAGGTTGAGTTATCTATTGAACAAATTACTAGATCAAGGAATATATGAAAGTCTCTGTACAAAATGGCCAACATTGAGTTAGAATAACTAAATAATTAGTTTCAATAAAATCTAGATAAGGGTTTAATATACCCCTATTATTCACTATGTTGTAAAATGGTCCTTTTTATCAAGAATAAGTGTAGATCAATGTGCTTATATAGTAATTATCATGTCCTCAAAACAATAAATATAAATAACAAGTATCCAAATAAATTGATAGATTCCACCATTTATCAACAATATTAGGACAAGTGTTTCTCTTAACTAGACCATTGGTCGGGATCTCACTAATTAACTGTGAATAAGAGAGGTACTACAAACACTGCCTATCAAATTGGGTATGGATACTATGTGTTTATTGTTATTTCTTCTGAACTCAACAATGCTCTAGAAACTTTTACGGACTTAATTAACAGAGTATTTGTAGATTTTCTAGACATATTTTTTGTAGTTCTTATTGATTATATTTTAATATACTCTTACGAAACAGTGGAACATGTGAATTTTAATATTATGAAAAATACATTGAGATTGGAGACACTATATGAAAAATACAATAACTAGGAGTTATGTAAGGAGAAAGTATCATTATTGGGATATTTTATCACTAGGAAAAGAATATCTATGGACCCCTGTAAAACAACGGTAATTGTGCAGTAGCCCAGAACTACATTTGTAATAGATATCTGTAGTTATCTAGATTTTTTGGTTAATAATGATGTTTTGTTATGAATTTTTCGTGATTTTATATCTAACTATCTATGTTAACATAAAAAGGGGTAACATATGTCTATATTGAATAATGTGGGAACATCTTTAAGGATCTCATGAAAAGGCTAATAACTGGTCCTTTTATCAAACTACCAACAAGTGGATAAGGGTTTGTTATATACTAAAATGCTTCCGAAAAATTATTTGGTTGTGTCCTCATATATAATGATAAATTTATAACTTACTCTTCACAGAAGATGATGATCCATGATTAAGACTACCCAACACATGATCTAGAGATATCTTCTTTCATTATTTCCTTGAAAATCTGGTGGCACTACTTGTATGGTGTGAAGTGTGTAATATATACTAATCACCTGATCCTAATGTATATATTCACACAAAAAGGATCTCAACATATTTTAAAAAATACCCTTTATTCTAATCAAGGATTGTGATTACTCTACTCAATTATATCTGAGAAATTCAAAGAAAGGTTGCAAATTCTGTTAGTAGAAAATAATCTATTACATTATCTATGATGTGGATTGAGAAAGACCCCATCCTCATAGAATTTTAAAATAAAAATTTGAAAATCGTAATGAATAATAATGCATCCTATCATTCCCAAATGATTTCTAAACCATTTATCCACTTGAAGATCAAGGAAGCAAGAGGAGATGAACTGGTGCTAAAAAATAATGTAAAAGAGGTAAAATAAGGGATGATATAAGAGTTCCATATCGATGATGATATTGTGATTTGGGTTGGTATAAGGATTTTTTTACTTCATCACTTGAGATAAATAAGGAGATATTGTTTAATACACACAGATCATATTTCTCCATCCATCTAAGAAATACTAGGATGTATATTTATCTTTGAGGGGTCTTCTGGTGGGACTATAAAAAAAGAAAGATTGTGAAGTATATCTAATGGTGATTGGTATGTTAGTGTATTAAAGAAGAATTATATACATGAAATGGTATGATGCTCCCATTTACTATACCCACATTGAAATAAGTGAATGTTTCTATGGTATTTTCCACTAGTCTTCTGAAAGCATCCAAATGAAATTATGAAATATGATTTGTTGTGGATCCACTCTCTAAGAATTCACACATTATCCCTATTCAGGATGAACCCTCTCCTGAAAACCCTTTCAAGATATATGAGAATAATGTGGTGATGATACAAGTGGTTTGACTATCGATCATCTCAGATCATGATTTAAGGTTCACTTATTAATTATAGATAATTATTCAAAATTATTTGAGTAATGAATTAAATTTCTGCATGTTCAATAACCCAAAAATTAATGGAAATCGTAAATGACTAATCAGACACACGAGGACATGCTGAGAGCCTGATCGATGGAATTTAATGGTCAGTGGGATCCATAACATTAAATTATTTTATTCTTTTTCCGAAATTTTTTCCTCAAGATTATTCATATGGATACATATGAATCTCTATGTGGGAAGATATTCATAACTCTAACATGATGGGATTAAGTTCAGGAATGAATGTCACATGGACCTAATATTATTTATGATATGACAGAGAAGGTTCAAGTCATTAACAAACATTTCAAATCTGTTCAGTTTTGGAAGAAGATCTATGTTGAAAAACATAAATTAGATTTGGAGTTTGATGTTGGAGAGAAATAAAACATCGAATATAACCATTGAATATATTCATGTGGTTTATAATGATAGGAAATATCAAACAGGGCTACAATGGCCCTATTTGGACCCGTGATCACATAGGCATAATTGACCATCAACAAGAACTTACACCAAATATAGATAGCTTTCAGGAATTGTTCCATGTAACTCTCCTAAGGAATTACATACCTAACCCCTCACATTTATTTAATATATTCATGTTATAACTGGAAAACAGACACATATATGAAGAGAAGTCGGTGAGCACCATAGTCTGTAGAGATAATGTCCTATACAAAAAATAAGACACATCTTGTACAATTGTTTTAGAGGAATCGTTAGAAGGAAGAGGTGACATGGGAATCGAATGAAGAAATTTTAGAGTAGTACCCTCACTAATTTTCAGTGTTGAATGAAATATCGATGGGAAAATTTCCAAATGGGGGAAAATGTAATAACCCTTATTTTTACCAATGGAATTTCCTATCTTATAATTATATTGTAAAGTATAAAACACATACATAATATATAACACCTAATGAAAACAATATTCTCCTGAATTAAGAATAAAATAACTAGTATTTAAGGAAATTAAGGAACCCATACCGATGGAATAGTAACATAGTTGTTGGAATAGTAATATGACCATTAGAAAAATTAATATAATAGATAGATAGGTAATCCCACCTATCCAAGTATAAATAATATTTACGTATCATATAAATAAAAATATTATAAATTTATATCATTTTATATGTAAATAATTTTTTTAAAATGATAAATTAACTGCTGGTATTTTTTTAATTTTTAAATGTTTAATTATATTTTTATAATTAATATGATTATCTAAAAGAAATTTTATTTTGTAAAAATATAATAATTTTTATTATTTTTGTCTTATTATTATAAGATAATTTTATGATACCATATTTAATACTTTAAATCGTTATAAAATCATTTATAGTGTTAAAATCTATATTTTTTTAATAAATATTTATTTAAATGAGAAATAAATTTATCATATATAGAAAATATTTTTTATAAAATTGAGACCATTTTTTACATATTCACATCGAAAATGGTTATGGTAATTTATTTGGATTTTTCAAAAAAAGGAGAATATTAGTGAATAGAGAAGTCGTGTAATTTACAATATTTAATATTTTAATCCAAATAAATGATTTTTTGAGTCATGGATGATGTAAGAAAATCATATCTATAATAAAATTCTATATTTATTTTACTTAGTCACAATAATGAACACTATTTATTTTCTTCAGCAAAAATAAAAATCAACTGAATAAAATCATAAAAAGTACCCCTCTCCTTCCCCTATAAATACCACCACTAACCACATATTTTTCTCACCCCAAGAAGCTATTGATATATAAAATATTATTTTAAACTACTCTCATGTACCACATCCCCACATTATGGCCTATTTGGTCTCACCCAATGACAAATTCCATGTTTCTTAAGGAGGTTCCCAAGGAGACAATATTTATGTGGTACACGCTCCCTCATTATCTTTTAATTTCATTTCTTTTATAACTTATACTCAACTACCATACCCAAAGTAAAATTATGTCTCAAGTATCATTAATATATTATAATTAATTGAGTTAATGGAATATACATTATAAAATATATTCTGTTATAATTTTATTCTAAAAATGAAAACATCATTCATGAGGTGTTGATTCACTAATTTCATGGGCGATGCATGTTTTTCTTCATTACCACATTCAAGTATGTTAATAAAATATTTATGATTGTTAATCCTTATTTGAACATACATATTATATCTTGTTTTAGGATATGGAAATAATATATAGACATAATATTAAATAATAAATAAAAACTAGTTCATGAGAATCAAATGACCCCAAAAATAAACTAATCCTGTTTAATTAAAATTTTTACTATTAAATAAATTACATATATGAAAACAAAATGGTATATGGGACCTTTTAAATTTCTGGAATTAACAAATAATATATATTTTAACTTTTGTATAATTATTCCAATTTGACATGAACTTCCATAATTATAAAAAATTGAACTAATCATGAGACCATGAGATGAACACTCCTGAAATAATTAAAATAATTCCTATAAATGAAAAAAGTTTCCAAAAATTAACAAAATACAATTATGATAAATAAAATATTCGTTGAAGCTGCTATGAATTAATTTATTAATGATTCAAATTTGACTACCTAGGAATTTGACATAAAGTGAGAAAAAATTTCAGAAAAAAATGTAATGGGACTCTCCAAACATCCAAATTTATCACTGGGGTATGATTTCTATATCTTTACCCCAATATAATTCTTCATTATTCTTATATACTTCATCTATATAATGTTATTTTGTTCCTAACATATTTATCCATAACAATTATTCTCTCAATGATGGGTAAATACCTAATTTATAATGTTTCCTTTTATAGTCTGTCCGAGAAGAAAACCTAATTAAAGGGACCTTCCAAATTTTTTACCCATATATAAGTACACTGCATAATCTATTTTATCCCACAAATATTTTTCTTAAAAAACTATTTTCTTGATGAAAAAATTTATTTGTTCATTTTTGGTATTATAAAAACAATTATTCCTTTTACAATTTAAATATTGTTTAATATTTTCCATTAAACCACACAAATGTGGTTCATTTCTAATGATTCATATACACATGATTTAACATTTTATATTTAGTTGGACAACACTTACCGCGATCTATTCATGTTTTTTCTTTCTGAATTTTCTTGTATGATTTACATCTTTTATTTCATGGAAAACATTATTATATTCCCTTTGTTTATGCCCTACGACATGATTATGATACCTATTTCATTCCATGGGTAACCCATATGTTTTATCCAAATATTTGATCCTTCTTATGAAAAACATATGCATGATCTTGTTCTGATTGGTGTGATCAGATATAACTCTATGAATTGGGTAATAATTAGTCTCATGAGTCATCATGTTGGTATATAGAGTAATCATATTTCCTTTATAGAACATTTTCCCCCTTGTGATATTGTCTTAGAAGTTAGACTTGACTCATGTTTATTTCATGATTTATGTTTTTTCCACTTTCTTATATTTCCATGATTTCAAGATACCATGTTCTATATGTTCTTCTTCCATATTATTATTTAGGTTCCATTCCTCTTAATTTCATTAGGTTATCACTTTTTACCCATGTGTTATGCTTTATTTCATTGTTTATTCCCTTAATTGGATTTATAGTTAATCCATTTTTGCATGTATTCCCTTGGTTATCATATGTATTTGTAAGAGCTCAAAAAAAGTTTGTATCTCATTATGTTGTTTAAATAAATGATTTTTCTATTTTGCATTCATACTTTTTAATTATTTTCATAATCTTCCAACCATCCTATAATTTACAATATTTGGGTTTTATTTTATGTTTTATTATTCTTAAAATCATGTTTTAATATGTTTAAAAGTATATTTTATCTATAGAAAAGTTATGTTAATAACAGGATGATTGATCTTTCTTTTGAGGTAGTTGAGCATATTATTATGAGAGTGTATCCATCTAAAATTGTTCATTTTGGTAAGAAGTGGAATATTATTCCATTTCGCATAGGATTATATGAAATATAAGGGAAAATGGGATCAGATTCATGTCGAGTTTATTTTCCATTAAATTCATCTAAAGCACAAAACATATTTCATGTTTCAATGTTAGGGAAATATATTCTTAATTCATCACATGTTTCATGCCCAAAAGTAGTTTAGTTAGAATAGAATATTTCTTATGAGGAATATAATTTTAATATTTTACTATATAAATAGAATGTATTTTGGGATATATTTATTTAACAAGTTATGGTTTTTTGAAAATACAACATCATTTAATAAATATCATGGGAATAAAAAAACAGATGAAGGAAATATATCCCCATTTGTTTAATAGGTGAATAAAATTGTGATGGATCAATTTCACAAGGAGTAAGAATGTAACAACCAAAATAATAATACAATAATAATTTTCATGTTTATTAATATTATAATAGAGATAGTTTTATTAATTATTAAAATATGAGGTAACTTTTAAATAAAAATAAAATATTTTTCATTACAATCTTTTTATAACATGTTTTATTTTAAAAAAGTTATATATATATATTATTAAATTTATATTATTTACAACTAATTTCATTTTTTGTGTCCTGATATTAAAATTATCATATTTTTGACATTTTATACACTACAAAAAATATTGATTTTTCAATCAATAACAACAATTATGATTTTTGAGAAAATGAAAATTTTTTAAATAAATTAAGATATTTAAAATATCCATTTTTTTTTAATAAATATTCAATTAAAAAAAATATATTTAGTAATATTTAAACCACTTAATTATATTTCAATAATATTTATATTGGATTATAATATGTGATTATTTTATATTGTGCATTTTTTTTTAAAAAACAATTTTAAATTTTTTAATGTTTCTATATTTTAATTAATTACAACAACCCCTAGTGAGGAATGATTTAACTAAATATTATTTATTATATATAATTAAATATGAAATTAAATTCATACAATGATAATTACTTGTCATAGATTTAATTTAAAATCACTTAGTACTTGAAAAATATATTCATGAATACCTGTTATTCACAACCTCTACATGTTTTAAATTTAAATTAAACTCTGCCACTTTAGTTAATTGAATTTCACGAAAATGAATATATATTTTGATTCATAATAATTTTTATTTAATAATAATGCAAACATAATTTTTTTTCTTTATGAGTAGTGAAAATTTTAAAATTATTTTATCACGGTGATTGTAATAAATGATTTATTGGGGGGGTTAGGATAAAAAGGTAAGGGTTAAAATGACCTAAATTCTTGTATAAATAATTTCATATGAAAATATTTAAACATTTTAAATTTTTTTCCTCAATAATGGTTTATTTTTAATCTTTTTGGAAAATGAAACATGTAGATACACCATTTTTTTTTAAAAAATTATATGTTACACTAACCTCACATATAAAAGGCCAACCTCTCGTTTCCCCTGTTCAAACATTCAAATATTTTTATCTTATGAAGTGGACCCTAGTAGCCCCGAACTAGTGATATATTTATTAAATTTGAGTAAGAGGTAAGGAATCTTATCCTGAAGGATTGAATAGTTTAATTGCATTGGTAAACTTGATATATACATGTGTCTTTAAATATATTTGAAAACAAAAATTACGACATAATTTTTTAGGTAATATCAGTATTCCTTATAAATTATCCTTTTTTCAATATTATTACAATTCATGGATTCCTAGGAATGTGAAAAAATAACGTTATGCTCAATTTCTCAGTGTGTATTATGTTCAGTGTAATCTATCATGTATAAATAATTAATAATCAATATGGAAAGTTAAATAAATTAACACAAACCCTATTTAATCAATAAACCAAAAAAGTTGTGAATCCATACGTAATATAAATGAAAAAAATATCATGTTTAATAATATATATATCAAGGATAATTACTGAAAACACATTTCATTTAATCAATAACATGATTGTCATAACTTGATAAGAAATATTATAAATGATAATGTAAATAATTGAACACACATTCAATGTAATAAATTCACCTAGAAGGAAGCTCATATAGAGATAATATCATGGAAAATGTGTCTTGGATAATAATCTATATGGAAAGCTAAATAAAATATAACACATTAAATTTAATCAAAAACAATAGACTCATAACTGGATAAGGTATAATAAATATGGTAATTTAATTAACAAAAAACACATCCCATTTTTTCATTTTCTTGTAATAAATTAAATCTAGAGATAATATCATTAAGAATATATCATATATAATAGTAATTTAATTTTTAATTAATGAAATTATTAATGATTTGTTTCATGATCTCAATCATTGTGATACTGCTACGATTAAGGTAGTTCCCATGAATGTTTAAAAGTACATTTTGAAAACCGTTTAATTCTAGATTAATGATTAGACTAAAAAAAATATTGTTGCATTGAGGGGATATATAATCCCAAGAACCACACATCACTACAGTTCCAAATCATTACTCATACATAGAGTGATTGATGTAATTCATGATCAATATTCATTATCATCAAATATCTATATTGGGTAAATAATATAAATTTTTCTAAATTTTCTTATATAAAATATAAGTTTCAATGTAGAAACACTTATGTTGAAATGATTTAAAATTTATTAAATAAAAACGAATTAATTAATGATATGGATATATATGGAAAATGAAATGTCCACAAGAATGTTAATATTATTGGGAATGTTATTGACCACCAAAAATGAATCAGGGATGTAAATTTCAATAATTTACTTATTATGAATGATCATAAACCATCCATTTGAGGAATAAATTGGGTATAAATATAATATAATCCCAATTTATTAAATATAATATAATGTGTTTCTGATTTTGATGAATATGAATACAATAAAACTATATTTTTGTACATTCTTCAAAAAATATCATTTTAATTTTGAAAATAAATAATTCAAACTGAAAGTTACAAAATATTGTGAAAATAATTGTCTATTATAATAATAGTTAAAATCTATAAATTAATCATTAAATCATTAAGTGGTGAATATGTGTGGAAATTCAACATACACCAAGTATGGTAAGAAAAATTCTCTTATATATTTTTTGTAAAAGAAACATTTCCTTTCTTTTTAAAATGATATGAAGATTCTTTTCAATTTTTTAATTTTAAAAAAGGGACAATTTTATTTAATAAATAGTTTTTTAATATTTAAAAATATATTTGAATAAATTTTATGGAATCATCTTTTTTGGAAAAAAATGGATTTATGACTGAAGAAGGAAATGAAGTCGGATTTCTAAAAAACACATATTCAATCATTTTAAATAATAATGATTATAAAAATGGTATTATAACAAAAAACAAATAATTAATAGAAAATCATAATAATATTAAAAGCATTCTGAAAAAACTAATAAAATAACATCCTTTAATGGAAATTCACATATAAACAATCCCGATTAAAATGAGATTGGGAAATATTGCCCTTCAAATTCCAAAATGTTGAAGTGAGTATTAACCAATTCATTGATTATGTGTCCAAAATTAAAATACACATAATTAATGTGGATATAAAACATAATATATTCAATATTAAATATTCCCATAATCATATAATATCAAATACCATAGAAGAAGTAATATAATCCAATAAAAAGAAATTGATTTGTAAAAATCATTTCCACATGGTAATTTTCATATCATATTCACATCAATAAAATAATTCAAATAGAATATAAATATATTTATATTCATTAATAAATCATGGTATTACATGTCAACGGGGTATTATATACACCGTATAAAATGTATTATTTTTATAACATTAAAATTTCCATTAATTATGTCAAATCAAGTGGATGTCTCTAACCTCATTCATATTTCAGCTTGAATGTGAGTTAACAACATTTATAAATGTTTTAAATTAGTTATTAACTTATTATAAACCCCTATATATATTTATAATGTCTTATATTATCCAATTATAACAATGTATCACCCATTTGTTAATATTCATTCATTATTTTCAATTTTTTGTGTTAATTATCTTGTTTTCTCATGAATTTTATTTAAATCAATATGTTTTTTGTATATAATGCCATAATATCCAGATTTTTAATCATGAAATAATTATAATATTGTTACATTAATTAAAAATTTTATACTAATCTAGGTAGTTGGGTTTGAGAAAGAAGTATGTTAGGATCAAGGAGACGATAGGTTAAACATATGTGTGGTTCACATTTACATTTTTCAATGATAATTATGGATAGGTTGTATGTAATATTTTATCATTAAATAATTATAATTATATCATAAATAAAATATTATTTCTTAAAATGTACTAAAATATATTATCCTTTTGGTTTGGTGATGAAATGAGAGTCACATAGTTTTGTGAAGGCGGTAGTCCACACATACATGAAGATGTTAACATTACTAAGTAACTAAAAAGAATAGAAATTAAATGATATTTATCATTTAATAATGATATATATTCTATTAATATAATAATAATTTAGTTTATACAATATTTATTCTTTAAAATTATCTTTATTACATTCCATGTAATGCGTGAGTGAAAAACAAATCACGTCATTTGGCGAGGTGCTAGTTCACTGTACACACGAGCAATGTTTTTGTATCCAATATGATTTGGAATGTAAAATTATATAAATGATATAATGAATCAATATATATTATTATGTCATAAAAATAATATATATACTTTATATCAACCATCATACCCAACCTTTGGAGGTGGTAATGGAATACTGAATGACATTACTTCGTGAGGCGGTAATATGTTGTACACACGAATGATGATTTCATAACCCATTTGATGGATCTGTGGGTAGTTTATGATAATTAACCTAACATAATAATATATAAGTATGTTAAGGATACTAATATATTTATATCATAATATTTTAATAATAATCAAATAAGGTGGAATCAGAAAAAAAAATGAAAATAAAATAATATTACTTATTCTTCGGTTAACTTCTTTTGGATTGCACCAAAATCCATCCTATGTTTTATTTATTCACAAAATTAAGATTACATGTTGATAGTATAGATGTTGGGAATTTATTAGGCTTAGTATTTTTTTAACAAAAATTGTTTATGGTGTGAATAGGAGATGGGAAGGGATGACATTTTATAAGTGAGGTGAGTGGAACACATGTAATTTTTTAAAATTAAAAGGTGTACCGTCATTTGTAAATTGAAAATAAATTTATTATTACTTAAAATTATAAATTTTAAGCTCTACATATTTCTATATAATATGTTTTATACTTGTTTCCTAGAAATTTTAACCCTTTTTTATTTAGTTTATCCGTCTTATAAATTCATTTTTACCTTAACTATGGTAAATAGTTGTTATATTTTCAATATTTATTTGGGTAAAAATATATGTTAACATTATTAGTTAATTGAAATTATTATTCTTCAAAAAAATTAAAACAATTTTTCAAAATAACATTCATATAAGGGTCAAAATGTTTTTTATCACTGATATCCGAGAAACAATGAGAAAGAGGGTTTTAAAAGAGAAAATGAACAAATGATTATAATGTTTATTTAAATTCTTTTTGAAAAAGATTACAATGAAAAAAAAAATTTAGTCGATATGTAATTGGTCAAATATTACTTTAAAAAAATTACATAATATAATTTCAATTTATATATATTTTAATCAAAATTACTTTTATCAATTTACATTTAGTAACATTCAATATTCTTCAAAAATTGAAATAATTTTTTATAAAAAAATAACTCACAGAAAGAGAATTTTTATATTATGAGATAAAATATTATGTTTATTTTTAAAAATAAATATATGAAATTTTTTTAAATTTACATTAATATTATGCGTTCAAATCATGATAAAGCATTATTTTATAAATATATTGTTTATCAGAAAATATTTCTTTTGTTTGAAATGTTTATTATTTTGTTACTAATAAATAGATAACCATAATATTACTAATATAATTATTAATATAAATTCCCACTAATTTTATGTTTTTCTAATAACATTATACTAGATTAAGTTACATTTATAATCAGAGTTGTATATTCAACAAACTATTAAAGAGATTAATTTTAATGAAATATATTTTATAGGTTGTTTACGTTTGGTGTTGAGTATCATGTAAATGACTGAATAAAATGTTATTATTTTAGAATATAAGGTTTTTAAATAATACCATCTTTAATTAAATTTAATATTTTCAATTTATACATGATATTAGTAAACAATGGATTGATATCATAACATGCTTTTACTGAAAACCCATATGGTAAAAGAGTTTATAAATCATACTCTTAATAACGGAAAAAGGTTACTATAAATATGACATAAGTATGATTAATATTAGAAAAAAAAATTCATGACCTGGTTGCGCCCAAATTTACCCTACTGGTAAAAGCGGTCGATGTAGTACATGTAGGGGTCAAATCCACAAGGACCGAAGAAGAAACCTTGAGACACTTTGATTAGATGTGGGATTGGCTATGAAGTGGCCAACTATGGTGTTGATTGATTTTAAGAAATAGATATTTAAATTAAAGAACAAAACCAATAAAATTACTTGAATTAAAACAACTAATTAATGTGAGTTTATCCTAGGTTGTCTCTTGGGATTGATTGGATGTATTTGTTTTTCATTTGATTTTATGTTCATCGGTTCAAGAGGTATCCATTAAATGAAATAATTCATCAATGTCATTCTCCGATTTAATCCATACAAAATTTCGAGGCTAATCACCAATTCACTTAGAGGATCAATTAAATGAGCACTCCAAGGAATTGGATCGTACTAGAACTTAAAATGTGTCGTCGTTAAAGTCGTTGAAGACAAAGAAGAAGATAAATCAAAGAAAGGAACTCTTAAAATAAAGAACATGTTTAAGAATTTAAGAAAATAAAATAACATTCAATCCAGGCGATGCAACTCCCTTGGATCAACCCATAAAATTTTAGCCCTCCATTGATGCTATTCTATCAATGGAAGCGGGTAGTTGACTTAAAGAAGTGGGATTGAAGAAGAAACACATTAATCAAAATGAACACTCCACCGTTGTGTGATGAATTCACAAGTGCTGGTGTGAATAAATTCACACTTAGATTCAACAGTATCAACATGTAAATAAAAGGAAAATTAAAAGTTAAAAAGAAGAAATTTTATTAAAATACTAAACATTAATGAAAAACATACATTAGAGAAATTGATGATGCCATTACAAAACGAAAGCGGGAAATTACAATTGAAAGAAAAACTTGGATTCAAAGAAAATTGTTAGATGCTTATTCCCTTCACCACCTGCTTTTTATATAGGAATATTAGGAGCCTTATTTCCACCCGCAACAATAAATTCACCCCCCAACAATTAAGAGAGTCAAAAGGAGGGTGAAGAATCAAAAAGAAATTAACATTACAAAGATGACCACTAAACCAGCCAGATTCATCTTCCATTTTGACGTGTGCGTTTGACACTACAAACGGACGAATCAGAAGGTGTCATAAATAAAAAGTATCTCCTTCCATGTGTATTGTATAAGATCTCAATATTTCAGGAAATTTGGTTTAGCCGTTTGGATGTTATGGTTGAAATGGTGGGACGGATTTCTATGCATTAATGTCAGGTTCACCATTAAAATCTCAACTTCAAATCCCCTTATCATCATGAAAAAATCAGAATTATCTCTGACCACAGTTTAATAAAATGATTCTCATATTTTCATCTTTCTAATGTAAAAATTTGAGCTTAATTGGGCTTGGTTTCTGGGCCCCACATTTGTTTGATGGGCCTTAGGCCCATTATGCTTTTTCCAGCAATTTTCTGCCTTCAGGCGCAAAATTCTCTATCTTCATTTGGGATTCATCCATCAGACCTAAAAGATAAAATGTTCCAAAAAAGGTTATAAATAATATCCTAAAATTTCAAATTCATAAAATGAATATAATGTTGTCCACAAACAAAGGAATGATTGGGCCCAAATTTTCATTTTAAACATGAATTGCATTTAAGATGAGAAATGAAGTTCTATTTATGTAATGCACAAAAAAAATTTTATAGACTTTGGAACAATAAATATAATGATATTAAAAATTAATATTATCCACTTTCAGTGACTAATCACACCCCCCAACTCGAGTTTTTCTAGTCCCGAGCAAAATAAATTACAAATATGAAATTCAAATCCCTTTTTCCAAAAACATTTTAATACACATTGCTCACCCTAATATCTAATATCAAAAAAAAATTATGAAAACCCATAAAAATAATTAAAAACATGCTGTGTCCATAAGAATATCCCAAGCCCAAGCCCATTCCTTTGTTCAAATTCATCGCCACATTTCATCCAATTCCAATTAAGCATGATAAAGTGTTGTGCATCATAAAAGACATGGGATCCATCTTATTGTTCAAGGGGAAAAAATGGAAGCGCTATGTGGGAATCACATTAAACCTTAAGATGAGTATCCATTTTTTTTAATTTTTTTTAATTTTTTTTAACCACAATAGATATGAAAAGACTAACTCTGGGCAAGACAACTATGGAGTCACGATCCCCAATTATCGGACGCCACACATTTTGTCAATTTCATGCTCTACAATAGAGATATAAAGCCTAACTCTGGGCAAGAAAACTATGGAGTCATGATCCCCAGGTGTCAGACGCCACACATTTGGACAAAACATTTCTCTATGTGGTCATTATTTTTTCAATTTTTTTTGTTTTTTTTTGTTTTTTGTTTTTTGTTTTTGGATACTAAAATTAAACTAAAACTGACCCCAGAACCCTATGCTATAATGAATGGGACCCAAGAAATCAAATTTACACGCACAATCAAGAAGAGGTGCATTGTGGAATTTTTATTAAGAGGATGAAAATGTAAACTTTGAAAAATCACATCGGACAACCGCACTTTCCAAAAACTATGCTCATGAACTTAAACTTGCATTAAAATCAGAATCAAGGAATACAAAATTATTTGATATCCAATTTTAGAGTTTCAATGTGTGTTATAATGTTCAAGGTTCATGGAATTTTTCTTTTCATGCATGTTCTTATTCAATAAAAAAATCATTTTTTATTTCATCTCCCACCAACATAGAATAACACTATCCCCAGTGTTTAATGAAAAGAAAAGTTAGAAGGGGGTAGGGGAGGATTTCAAAGAGTAAATGAAAATCATGGAATGAAGTCACCTGGGGGTTGATGATGATAGTGTGTGCCACAGTCTCCCTTCACTCATGGATTTGAGTCTCAACGGCTTGGATGGTGCGGAATGGATTCTCCATATGACTTACGACATGTCCTTTTATGTTTTTAACCTATAAAAACATAATAATAAACAAAACAAAATAAACTGATGATACATTGTCTTCCTTTTAGATTTCTGGGTAAGGTATTACTCATAGATAACGCCAGGTGACACAAATGAATATGGCCCTCCCCTTTCATACCCATCCTTACTCATAAAATAAGAACAGGTCAACAGTATATGGTAATTTATTATATGAAAGATAAAATGATTCAAAATGATTATAAAACATGAAAACCATGGGTTTCCTCCCTTGCAGCGCTTTTGTTTAATGTCGTTGGCTCGAATTTTACCCCCCAAATTATCCAATTCCAACATTCAGAATTTTAATTAACCCATCTTTTTCCACTTCAATAAGATTGAGATTGATTATTTTTTTAAAATTTGTTTCATGTAAAATCCTATTTTTCACAATGATTGGTATAATCCAAGGAATATCTGAAATGGTTGATCGATTTGAACTTATATTCTTTCCTACGATATCAGTGACCATTCCAAAATTATTGGCTTCATTAGATGAATGAACTAAAACTGCAAGGTCTTTTTTATCACCTATGATGGAATTCTTGAGTTTGGAAGAAAGTAAAATAATTTTGAGCTCGGTTTCATTGAAATTTCCTAAAGGAGATTGACAAATTAAATCAAAATAAGTTGCTTCTCCAAAACATTTAGAAAGAATTGGTTCATTTTGAAAATAAGATTCATCCTGAAAATTGTCTAGTTGAATATCAGAAGTGTGTATGGGATCAATGTTTGGTATTTCTCCCAATTTTTTAGTGATTAGTGTTTTTGAAAAATCCTTAACGGAGTTATATTCAGGAAACTCAATCCATGATGTCAAATTTTCCTCTTTTGAATCCAAAAAATCAATTTCCTCCTGATTTAAAGACCCTTCAAAAACTCCTCGATCCTCTCCAATTATCCCAAATCCTAAGGTTGGTTCTTCAATAAAGGCATGAGGGGTTTGTGTGTTACAAGATTCTTCTATCAATATTGAGTAAGGTATGGTTTGAGTGGGAATGTGGTCCACACAAGTTTTAATGCTTTGTAGTTCTTGTCTAAAACATGATACCTCTGAATTCATTTTTTCAATTTGTTCACACAATTTTTGAAGAATTGTTTCAGGATTAGGATTGATAGATGTTTCGACATCATGGACTTCTTCATTATCAATCTTTTGAACCATTCTTGATAGGTATGTAAATTGATCTTTTAAACCTTCATCATTACAAATTTTGTTCATGTTATCAGGTGTGGGGTATTCATTCAAAGGTTGATTAAAAAAGGTTGGTGATTCCCAATGTGGATTTTTAAACTGATTCCATCCTGATTTTGTGAAGGGATATTGTTGATTATACTCCATTGGATTTATTTGAAAATTTGGAATCGTGATTTTCGAGGGTAAAAAAAATAGAAATGGGAAAAGAGAAGAGAAATGGGGATGAGAAAATAGAAATGAGGGAGAATAGAAAGATGTTCTAAGGAGACTTACTTGGTCCCTGGAAATGACGCCAAAATTTGGTTGCGCCCAAATTTACCCTACTGGTAAAAGCGGTCGATGTAGTGCGTGTAGGGGTCGAATCCACAGGGACCGAAGAAGAAACCTTGAGACACTTTGATTAGATGCAGGATTGGCTATGAAGTGGCCAACTATGGTGTTGATTGATTTGATGAAAGAGATATTTAAATTAAAGAACAAAAACAATAAAATTACTTGAATTAAAACAACTAATTAATGTGAGTTTATCCTAGGTTGTATCTTGGGCTTGATTGGATGTATTTGATTTTCATTTGATTTTCTCTTCATCGGTTCCAGAGGTATCCATTAAATGAAATAATTCCTCAATATCATTCTCTGATTTAATCCATACACAATTCAAAGGATAATCACCAATTCACTTAGAGGATCAATTAAATGATCACTCCAAGGAATTGTATCGTACTAGAACTTAAAATGTGTCGTCGTTAAAGTCAGTGAAGACAAAGAAGAAGATAAATCAAAGAAAGGAACTCTTAAAATAAATAACAAGATTAAGAATTTAAGAACATAAAATAACATTCAATCCAGGCCATGAAACTCCCTAGGATCAACCCATAATTTTTTATCCCTCCATTGATGTTATTCTATCAATGGTAGAGGGTAGTTGACTTAAAGAAGTGGGATTGAAGAAGAAACACATTAATCAAAATGAACACTCCACCGTTGTGTGATGAATTCACAAGTGCGGGTGTGAATAAATTCACACTTCGATTCAACGGTATCAACGTGTAAAAAAAGGAAAATTAAAAGTTAAGAATAATAAATTTTATTAAAATACTAAATGTGAATGAAAAACTTACATTAGAGAAATTGACGATGCCATTACAAAACAAAAGCGGGAAATTACAATTGAAAGAAAAACTTGGATTCAAGAAAAATGTTAGATGCTTATTCCCTTCACCACCAACTTCTTATATAGGCATATTAGAAGCCTTACGTCCACCCTCAACAATAAATTCACCCCCCAACAATTAAGATAATCAGAAGGAGGGTGAAGAATCAAAAGGAAATTAACGTTACAAAGTTGACCACAAAACCATCCAGATTCATCCTCCATTTGACATGTGAGTTTGACACTTCATACGGCCGAATCAGAAGGTGTCATAAATAGGACATATCTCCTTCCATGTGGATTCTAGATGATCCAAAAATTTCAGGAAATTTGATTCAGCCGTTTGGACGTTATGGTCGAAATGGTGTGACGGATTTTTGTGCATTAATGTCGGGTTCACCATTTAAATCTTAACTTCAGATCCCTTTATCGTCATGACAACATCAGAATTATCTCTGACCACAGTTGAATAAAATGATTCTAATATTTTTATCTTTCTACTTTATAAATTTTAGCTTCATTGGGCTTGGTTTCAGGGCCCCACATTTGTTTGATTGGTCTTAGGCCCATTATGCTTTTTCCAGCAAGTTTATGCCTTCAGGAGCAAAATTATCTATCTTCCTTTGGGATTCATCCATCAAACCTAAAAGATAAAATGTTCCAAAAAAGGTGATCAATCATATCCAAAAATTTCAAATTCATAAAATGAATATAAGGTTGTCCAAAAACAAATGAATTATTGGGCCCAAATTTTTATTTTAAACATGAATTGCATTTAAGATGAGAAATGAAGTTCTATTTATGTAATGCACTAAAAACAATGTTTATGGACTTTGGAACAATGAATATAAAGATATTAACAATTCATATTATCCACTTTTAGTGACTAATCATGACCCATCCCTCAGGAATCGTGTTGTGACTACCCAAAGCATCCCTTCCATAGGCCACAGGCTAGCGACTTACACCAAAAGGTGTATCCCTAAAATGGGAAGGCATTGCCTTTTAACATATAAAAACTCAGAGTATAATGCAATAAGATGCATCCACGGATTATAGAATTCTAAAAAAGAAACTGTGATGTAAACTGTTGTAGTAATGAGTGCTGAAAATAAAATGGGGCCGAAATTCAAGCCCAAATGGAAATAGTACAAGTACAACAGAAAAAGTACAAACATATGAAAAGTGAAAGGAATCTCCTAGATCGTCCACCATAGATCATCCCTGAAGGGTAGGAACAGCTCACGATTTGTATTCTATGTGCCACATCACATCAAAAAGGTCCATCTGCATGAACCACCCAGTTCTAGCTCTCTCTGCCTCGATCAATGTTGTATGTTATCTGCACCGGACTCAACAAGGTGTGAACGAAGCCCATACAGGGGTACATATGAAAATACTGATTAGGGACCCCCATACCCCCGTAGGTTTCTTATAATTATTCAATGGACAAAACAAAAAGCATGATTCAAAAGTACACAACACAAACCAACTCATATAAGGTATCACTTTAGGTCAACGGTAGAAGGGTTATCAGATAATCGAACTCCTCGGTTATTGGAGAACTGTTCCACTATTGAGTATATTGGGCCTTCCGAGTCACACATAGTTGCTTCCCACTAACCTTGAACGATTGTGGTACCCATCCATGATGGTTACTATGGGAATGTCGACTCACTAAGAGCATCTTCCCACTGTGGGCATGCCGGGTTAAACAGAACCGCTTCCCACCTGGGACAAACTGAGGTACTCCTCCATTCGAGCGTCATGGGACTTCCGGGTCACACAAGGCCGCACCACACCATGGGCATGCTGGGTCACATAGAGTTGCTTCCTACTGGGCCAATCGTCAAGAAGCCTTCTTGTCCGGGCCAACCACAGGGATCCACAGTTTTTCTATTTGGGAGAACCACTCCTCAAGCCACTGACATCATCTTGATATCTATGTATGTCACCATAAATTATACCAAATGTTCTTTCTTCTCAAGAGAGTCCCTATGCTACAAACAACCCGTCAATTGGACTCATGGTTTGTGAGATACGGGCATTTTAGTGTCGAGGTCCCAGTTGAATTCATATTCAATACAACCCAACTATTCCCCAAAAATTCTTCAAAACATAGGTGGAGCAACCAAAAAGTATTGCCTCACCCTAAGGATCATGATGTCGTGGATGGTTTGTCAAACGGGCGACTAGTTTAGAAGTTTGGGAATGTTTTATGTAACAAGTCTGTACTGGGTCCGGGTCCGGTCTACCACGGTTGGACCAGCCCAACCCTGTTCGGCATGGGCTGATCATGTTCGACCAAGGTGGACCAAGCATGAATTGAGTCCGACCTGACTCTGGTCATGTAGCCCTATTAGGCTTAGCCCGACCCGGCTGGGTCGTTTGTCGGCCCGCTGGGCGGCGGGTCGCTCCGCTGGACCAACCCGGCTGTCCCACCTGCCTGGCGGCACGTGCCGCCAGGGACACCTAGATGTGATGAATTTGGGTATGTCTTACGTGGAATAAGGCCACTTCAGGGGTTCAATCCCTTAGGGGTTGACTCGATGTAGTGCCACATGGGGCCGCGAGTCATCCACGCCACGGCTGACGGACCATGGTTCTTCTACACCACTACTGACGGGTCACTGTTCCTCTGCAACACAGCTAACGGTCAGTGAGTCCTCCATGCCATGGCTGACATCTTGTGGGTCCTCTGTGCTGCGGCCGACAGGTCTTAGATCATCTACGTCATGGCCGACGGGTCGTGAGTCCTTCGACGGGCGCGCTGCTAGCGCGCACCACATCCATCGGTCAGCTATTGTACCAGTGGCCCATTGCTCCCAACATTTACATCATAGGTCTCATCCTTGCTGAAGCGTGGGCGGGCTGCTAGAGGTGCACCCCTCCTATGCTCTGTCGTTGCCCGGGGTGGCACTTGGTCATCCACCGGACACTCGGCCTTTGTTGCCGTGTGACGTTGTCTCGTAGTTTTGTGTTGCCGCCAGCGTTGGTGCTGGTGGCAGGGTTTTCATTGTGCTGTCGGCCACGCACCAGGGGCCATCTTTCCTATGCCATTAGTGTTTTATATTTCTTTAGATCTGGCTCTTTTCCTGGGTAGGCCCTGCTTTGGGTTGTGTCCATCTTCAAAAAAAGGTGATCACAAACAACACATGAACGGAGGGGCTCCGGCCTTTTTAGTGTTTTCCCAGTCCCTTCACGTTATAGATAACACGAGGTGGTTAATGGTTTAATAACATTTGAATTAAACATCAAGCTAATCCCCACAAGATTCCCCACACTAACCTCCAACAAAAATGAATGAATCACGGGTCAACCCGTTAGTCGGTAGACATTTGTTCCTCGAATAATTTCAAGAACAGGGAAGAGAAAAAATATTTAAAAAGGATAAAAAAATAACCCACTGTCGTGAGACAATGGAGAGAACTTGCAGATTAATGGAGTCTCTTTGTTCGTCGTCCTTGCAACACGCCACCCTTTTTGCTGCTCGAACGTCAAACTTTGGTTCGGGTTTTGGTGTCGCATGTCACCTTCTACTAGGGTAGGCTCCATCCTCTATGGGATCTGCGCTAAAGAACTCCAACAGAACTTTTTTTCTTGATAAATCTTGTCACATACCCCTCCCCCAAGATCAATATTTATAGGGGTGGAAGAGAGTATTTAAAAACGCAATGAGTTATTGGGGCTCAATAAAAGGAAGCTTCCTAATTTCCCCCAACATTGTTGTTACTTAGATTGGAAGGTCAAGAAATATATTGGCTTGACATATCACTCGTCCCAGCATACCACTTGTCTATTGGAGGAATATAATAAAATAAAATATTAAATTTATTTTATTTATTCTATTAAAATTTCCAAAAACTAACATTTTCTCCAGAACAACTACGGTCGAATTGAAGCATCCCTTAAGCATATTACGACACTAAGGACTCAAACATTCCCTCAAATTTTTAATCTAAGCAACAAATAAAAAGATAGAAAATTATGCTCATTTGTTTATGGAATGTACCTGGAAAAAAGTTCAATAATTCATTCTGGGCACACCGGACCTCGGAATCATGCATTGTTAATTTTTTCGGACTCGTAAAATTCTATATAATAAAAAAATTACATAGAAAATCTGGGTATTTACATTCTCTCCACCATAAGGATTTATGACCCCAAAATCAACAATATAGACTATGAAATCAAATGGGGGGACTGAGCACAAATTTGAGCCTTCTGCTCCATTGTGCTCTCCGGGAGGTTCCCATGCTTACAGAGAACCCACACCAAAGGTATCGACTGCCCATGAAGGACCCACACTTATTGATAATCAATCTCTAATGGAAACTCCGAAAAAACTACCCCATCGTCCAAGTCCATCTTTCCATGGTTTATGATGTGAGATGGGTCCTGAATGTATCCCCTCGGCTGGGATACGTGGAAGACATCATGCATTCTTTCTAACTGCGGTGGGAGTGCCAAGAAGTACACCACCTCTTCAATCCTCCAAAGTATCCGAAAAAGTCTGATAAGCCTCGGTGATAACTTGCCACCTTAGCCAAATCTATGTTGTCCTCGATGAGGGGAGACTCGCAATAATACGTGGTCCCGCTCCTGGAACTCCAATGGCCTATGCCTATTGTCTGCATAGGACTTTTGACTACTTTGTGTAGTCTTCATCCACTCCTGGATTATCTACACCTTGTCATTAGTAGCCCATACCAACTCTGGACCCATTTGTGCTAACTCCCCAGGGTCTGTCCAGCATAGAGGTGACCTGTAAGGTCGACCGTACAAGGTATCGAATTGTGACATGCTGATGGTGTTGTGGTAACTGTTGTCGTATGGAAAATCCACAAATGGTAAATGATCCTCCCAACTATAGAAAAAATCTAGGACATAAGCATGAAACATGTCCTTCAGCGTCTGTATGGTCTGCTTTGCCTAACCATCCATATGAGGATGGAAGGTGGTGCTCAGACGTAGCTGAGTCCTGAACACCTCCTCCAAACACTTCCACAACCGGGATGTGAAACATGCATCACGGTCAGAGACGATCGTCGATGTCACCCCATGGAGTCCCACAATATCATGTACATAAAGGTGTCCCAAGACCTCTACTAACCCCTACACTCTGTTAGGTAAGAAGTGGGACGACATGGTGAGTCGGTCAACGATCACCCAGATGGAATTGTGTCCCCTGGACATACGTGGAAGACCTATCACAAATTCCATGGAGATCCCATCTAAATTCCTTTCCAGCACTTATAGTGGCTTATTTAATCATGCTGTGACATGATCCTTGGCCTTCACTTGCAGAAAAGTCAGACATTTTGAAAAAAACTCCACTACCTATTTCTTTATCATTGGCCCCCAGTGCTGACGTCGGAGGTCCTAGTACATTTTCACCACACCAGGATGTACCACCAAATTTGACATATGGAACTCTCTCAACACCTCCTCTCATAGAGCCACCAGTACCTTGGTACATCTTATGAAGATAATGACGTTCTCCCCACCTTTAGAAAATCCATTAGGTGCCTGTCCTGAGGATATCTGAGCATGTCGAGCCTCGCAATCAATGTACCCAATTTGTGCCTCACTAACTTGCTGAAGGAGTGGGGGAGTGACTATCAAAGACTTGAGGTAGGCTACTCTATCCCTATCCATGAAGTATATCTACAATGTGGCCAACTGTTCTGCCACCTCACTCAATAACTATAGACCAGACCTCCTGATAAGTGCATCTACTACCACGTTCCCCTTCCCATGAGTATAGACTATCTCAATGACATTGTCCTGGAGGAACTCATGCCAGCGCCACTATCTCAGGTTGTGGTCCTTCTGAGAGAAGATATACCTGAGACTCGTTTGATTAGAGAAGACTATAAAGAATTTTCCCATGAAGTAGTTCTACTATATATTTAAGACAAAGACCAGTGATGCTAACTCCATGTCATGGGTAGTGTAGTTATACTTCGGTTGTCTAAGTTGTCTCAAGCCATAGGCAATCACTGGTCTCTCATGCATCAGGACACACCCAAGTCTAGCCCCTGATTCGTTTTAGTATACTACATACCAAATGCCCTCTTTGGGTAGCCTCAATATGGGAGCACTCGTCTGTCTCTATCTCAGCCCTTGAATACTCTTCTAAAATATCTTCCTCCATACGAAGGGATTACCCTACTTCGTCATTGCTGACAAGGGAGCCGCTACTCTGGAAAAGTCAGGCACAAATCTCTGGTAATATCTAGAAGACCCCAGGAAACATCGCACCTTAGTCACACTCCTAGGTGGTTCCCAAGAAAGTATAGCCTCTAACTTCTCTGGATCCAATGAAACTCTAACCTCCAAGATAACGTTTCCTAAAAAGTGTACCACTCCTATCCAAAACTAGTACTTCAAGTGATACCATAAATCTACTGCTCTCAGAGTGTATCTAGAACAATCCACAGATTATATGCATTCTCCTCCACCATAGTTGAGTATATTATGATGTCATCGATGAAAACAACCACAATGAGATTAAGGTATGGCTGTAAGATCATGTCCATGCGTCCCATGAACATTGCAGGGGTGTTGATCACACCAAATCACATAACCAAGAACTCATAGTGGCCATACCGACATCTGAAGGATGTCTTCTGAACATCCTCATATCATATCCTGAGCTGAGGAAAGCCTGATATGAGGTTCATCTTTGAAAACCAACGATCTCCATTCAGCTGATCGAAAAGATCATCAAATATTAGAAGTAGATACTTGTTTGTCATAGTCCCCTTGTTCAGGCACTGAAAGTCCACATAGAATCTCAAACTCCCATCTACTTTATTATTGAACAAAATCAAGGCTACCCACGGAGAAACACTGGTTCTTATGAACCCCTTTCATGTAATTCCTCAAAATGTACCCATAACTCATGATGCTCCATGTGATACATTTGATAGGATGGGGTGGATATCGGTCCCATCCCATTATAAAAGTCAATGAAAAAATCTACCTCTCGGTGAGGAGGTAGTCTTGGGAAATCAATTGGGAAGACATCGAAATATTGTTCCACCACTACAGGATAGCTCTGACTCTCAACATCAACTACCCCAATGGTAAGGCTAGCCAACTGATGGGTGATCGGCTACACCGTCATCTGGAAAAGTCTCTCCTGTGCTGCAAAGGTTCCATTCTCACCGATGAAGGAAAACCATATCCCATCTATGCGGATGCATCACAATTTTCAACTAATACAGTCAATCTATGCATGGATTGTGGATAACCAGTCCATACCCTGGAAGACATCTCTAGGCCTCGACGCCTCTACTAGGATATCCCAACCAAATCTCTCACCTCCTAGAGCAAGCCCACACTACCGGTAGTAGTGGGTAATCATCAAATCCTCTCTCGTAAGAGTCTCTATCCATATGGATCAGTCCAACGACTCTGTTGGAATCTACAAACTCCGATGAAGGGTCATGAAAATAAATGTGTGACTGGAACCTATGTCTATTGAAACTATATCTACAATGGAGTAGACACAGATCGTACCTCTAATAATCTCCGGAGTTCCATCATTGTAGGCCTCAGCTACCTGGAGCTGAGCTCTCCCCTATCCACCACCTCTTTGTGGTCGAGGTGGACCTCCTGGAGGTGGTGGTTGTAGCACCTCGAATCGATGCCCACCACCCAATGCATGTCCAGCTCCCATGACACATCTGCCACCCTGCAGACCTCCTCACTCAAACCTCTGGATCTTCCATGGTGGTCCCTTGACCATCTTTTGGTCATCCGTATGGCTGGTTATGCATTCATGAGCCATTTGGCCATGTCTGCCACACATAAAACACTGTCTAGATCACTACTAACTCCCTCGGGACTGGGATCCTCGTACTGCAAACATGATGTAATAGGGTCTCCCTCTATAAAACCTAGCATACGTAGTTCCAAGATCCTGATGACTAATGTCTGCAAAAGACTCTACAACCCAGGGTCTGTTGTCGGCTCTCGCTGTCAGTGCCTTCTCTGAATGGATTCTCTCCACAAGAAGGGCCCTCTCCAGTACCCCTGCATGGGTGGGGATGGTGAGGGTCACTATTGAAGCCTTGATCTCCCTCCTGAGCCTCTTTTCAATGGCCCAAGCCCTGATGAAAGGGTCTTTCACCATATCCTTATAGTAGTGGGAATGCTATGTAAATCACACCGAGTACTCAACCACAAAAATACTACCCTCCTGAAGGTGAAGTAGTTTATGAATGCACACAGAGTGGAACGTCACAGGGAAAAACTCCTCTAGAAAAATCCTCTTGGTGTCAACCCAAGTGAGGGTCCCCTCATCCTGAACCTGGATGGAAAAAATCTACTATCTCTCAGTTGATCCCTATAGAAGGATCACCGCCATGATCTCCATCTAGTCAGGTGGTGTCCTCAATAAGGAGAAGACCTCGGTCACAGCCTCTAGCATGTCCTCAGCGAATCGAGGGTCAGCCTCACCCCTGAACCTAGGAGGTCTCTTTCTCTGAATCTCATGTAGGGATATGAGACTTCAAACTCCATCTACCGGAACCAACTGTTGTAGTGGCTGACCATAAAGTGGTGGTAGCACTGGGGTTCCACTCGGTGGAGTCATCTCGAACACTAGTTCCTAGACAGATGCCTCTTCGCTGATAGGACTATCCTCATGCATCTAGATCTTAGCTGGTCTTTCTCGTGGAGGCATCATAAATTATATCAAGATGTTCCACATTTAGAACATTATACCTGGTGAGATGACACTTATTCAAAATCACAAAATTAAAACACAACTACTATTTTCATGAAATGAGCCGAAAGGTAGGACTTAAGGTTCCATTGTTTGGATACATCGGTCGTCGCACCAACCCTGGATTCCCCAGACCTGATGGTTAGACTCAAAACACTCAACATGATTCCTTTAATGAATAAACACAGACTATTAGTCTTTGAGGTAGAACTGACCACCTCTGATACCACTTTTTCATGACCCATCCCCCAAGGATCGTGTCGTGACTACCCAATCCTGCCTTCCATAGGCTAGGGGCTGGTGACTAACACCAAAAGTCGTATCCCTAAAACATGAAGGCATTTCCTTTTAACATATACAAACTCACAATGTATAATTGTACAAGAGACAACCACACAGACTAGAATGAAAAAAATGAAAATGTGAAGTAAATTGTTGTAGAAAAGAGTGCGGAAACTAATGGGGGGACATAATAAAAGCCCTGATGAAAATAATACAAGTAAAACTAAAAATGTAAAAAACAATTGAAAGTGAAAGGTATCTCCTGGATCGTCCCCCACATGTCCTACTTAAAGGGTATGCAAAACTCATGATCTTTAGACCATGCGTCATGTCACGTCAAAAAGGTCCAACTCCAAGCACCGCCCAGTCCTTGCTCCCTCGGCCTCGATCAATGTTGTAAATCATCTACACCAGTCAAAATTAGGTGCGGCAATTGCCCATGTAGGGGTGAGTTGGATGATACTCATTAGGGACCCCGAGACCCACATAGGTCTCCTAGAGTTTTATAAATGGTAAATCATAATTCTTGTAGCAAAAGAACACCAAACAACTCAACTCACACAAGGTATCACTTTAGGTCAAGGTTAAAAGGGTTATCACATCATCAAACTCCTTAGCTGCGGGATAACTCCTCCTTTAACGAGTACAGTGGGACTGCTAGGTCACACAGATCCACTTCCCACTAACCTAGAACTACTTCGGTACCCATACCTGATTGGTACCATGGGCATGTCGGGTCACACAGAGTCGCTTCCCACTGTGGGCATGCCAGTTCGCACAGAGCCACTTCCCAACATGGCTGAATTGAGCTACATATCCAGTCAATCATTATTGGTCAACTGGGTCACATAGATACATTCCAAATAGTGGGAATGCTGGGTCACAGAGAGACACTTTCCACTGGCCCATTTGCCATGTAGTCTTCAGGTCTAAGGAAACCGAAGGGTTCTATACGCAGTCTACATGGGAGAAATTCAATTCAAGACATCCACTTCATCTTAATATCCATGTAATTCACCACAATGTATACAATAATATCTATCTCCTTAAGAGAGTCCCAAATCCGATAACGGATTATTAATCGGATGCATTATTTACGAGATATAGACATTTTAGTGTCGATAGCCTGATTGGATTTGTATTCAATCCATCCTGAGCATGCCCAAAAAATTCTCCAAAACTCAGGTGGGTTGTCCCAAACAGAACACCTACCACTAAGGATCCTGACGTCATAGATGGTTTGTCAAATGGTTATCCGATTTAAAAGTTAGGGCATATTTTGTGTAATATGTTGGCACTGGCTCCAGGTCCAGTCTTCCACAGTTGGACCGGCCAGACCTCTTTCGAGATGGGCCGATCTAGTTTGACCTGGGTCGACCTAGCATGACTCGGTTCAGAACGAACATAGTTCAAGACGGCCTACTGGGCCCAGCAAGACCCAGCTCGGTCGTAGGTCCTTGGATCAGCCCACTGTGAGGCGGATTAGTCTGCTACACTGACCCAACGGTACTATCCACCTAGTGGTGCATGCCGATAGGGACACTTGGATTTGATGTTCCTTGGTAGGGATGACATGGCATGGGTCCACGTTAGTGGGTCGAACCCTTGGGTGTGGACCCGACGCGGTGCCAAGTTGCACCGTCGTTCCTCCAGGTCGCTGCTAACGTGCTGCAGTTCCTCTGTGCCAAGGCCAAAGGGCCATGGGTCCTCCGCACTGTGGCCGACGGGCTGTGGTTCTTCTTTGTCGTGGCTGACCAGCCATGGGTCCTTCGCACCACGACCAACAGGTCGCATGTCCTTCATTGGGCACGCTACTGGCACACGCCCCATCCACCGGCCACCGATTGTACCGGCAGCCCATTTATGCTGCCACGACCATCGTAGGCCATGGCCCTCCAGCTGTAGTGGCGCAGCCCTCATCTGCTCTTCCGCCACCAGGGGCGGTGGTCGGTCTTCCATCAGACACGCGGTTTGTGCCACCATGTTCCACTTTCGTGCCACTGTTCACCACCGTCAGTGCCTGTGCCGGTGGCAGGATGTTCGTCAAGCTACCGGTTGTGCACCGGTGCCCCACATTGTTGTGTCGTCGATGCTTTCGGTTTCCTGGGATCACTCTCTTTGGTGGGGTATTCCCTTCTTCGGGTTGTGGCCAACATAAAAAAAGCATGATCACAAACATCACAGGAACATAGGGGCTCTGGAATTGTTTGTGTCAGCCTGCTCCAGCCTCATTAGAGATAAAACAAGGGGTTTAAGATTTTAATAATAGTTGAATTAAACATCAAGATAAGCCCGACAAGATTCCCCACAAAACCTCCCACAAGACGACTGAATTGCGGGTCAACCCATTAGTCAGTTGTCCTGCGTTCTTTGTATAATTTCTTGAATGGGGAAGAGGAAAATTATTTAAATAGCATAAATGAAATAACCCCTGGCTTGAAACAATGGATAATGATCATGGTTTGATAAGTCTTATTTTTCTTCATCTCCTCAACTAGCAGCCCTTGCTGCCGCTCGAATGTCAATCTTCGGTTCGGGTTTCGGTGTCGCACGTCACCTCAAACTGGGGTGGGCTCCATCCTCTAAGGGATCGACATTAAGACACTCCAACAAAACATCGATGCTCTGAAAACATTTTTCAATACCCTTCCCCCAATCACTATATTTATAGGAGAGGGGGAGAGTATGTAATGATGCATGGTGTTATTGGGGCTCATTAATAAGAAGCTTCCAAATTTCCACCAACGTTGATGTTACTTAGATAGGAGGGTCAATCCATTTCTTGTCATGACATGTTGTCGGTGCCACCATAAAACTTGTTCATTGGAGGAATAGAATAAAATAAAATAATAATGTTATTTGATTTATTCTATTAAAATTTCCAAAAAGTAACTATTTCTCCATACCTACTGTGATTGATGTGAAGCATCCCTTAAGCTATTCCCAACTCTTTGGATTGAAGGATTCCCTTGGATTTTTAATCCAAGTGATGGTTCAAAAGTTAGAAAATTCCACTCACAAATTTAATAAACGTACCAAAAAAAAGTTTAAAAATTCATTTCAGTCACACCGGGCATCGGAATCACACGCCGTCAATTTTTGAAGACTCGTAAAATTATATTCAATAAAAAACGTAAATGGTTAAGTAATATATTTAAAAAATTTGATTAATTTTAATATATTGAAATGGATGAAAAGTGTTGATAATTATAGACAGTGATAGTGGTCAATGATCATAAAATTGTGACTGATCATTGGAATGTTAAAGTTCTCAAAACAATAAATATGTAATGATTTAAAAATACATGACTCATAAAATATAAATTTAATGGTATAAATTTTTTATTTCATGATCCTTCACCTATAGTTAAGTAATTATTTTACTATCTTAAAATACAATAAATTTTTTTTACATGTTTTCATTCTATTTTATAAGAACAATTTAATCTTTGGTTGTTCTTCGATCAAATTCAAATTCATCCCTTAATTCCAAAAATTAATATAACATATTGATTTTTTTGTTCCCAAACCATTAAAATTAACTTTTAACAAATCATAATATACATAAAAGACTAAAAATTCTTTCCATTTATCTTTAAATGTTTTTTAAAGTAGTATGTTTTGTAGATGTTATCCCATACATTAATATTTAAACCTCAATAATTACAATGATCATTAAACATTAATATTTATCTATAAAATTGTTTGAATAAAAATATTTGAATATTGTCCAGGACATCACATTGAGCAGTGGTGGGCGTCAAACCCATAACATCCATACGAAGCTTGTTCAATCCCCATGGCCTAGACATATATGATAGCTGGTCACCTGACTTTCAGTATATCCATATTTGAAAACTATATCAATAAAAATTTTATCTATTTACTAAATTTTTATTACCCATAATTATTACAACATAACAAATAATATAATTCATAATGTTTATTAATACCATTAATCTTGTACATAATTTTTTTGAATGAATTCGTCTTTAAATAAAAGTTCATAAGCCAAACTAGTGGTGTAAAGTCCCTTTAATGTTTTCCAAATATATCCTAAAAATGACATATTCCTACAAAGAAAATTTTCTAATGTGGAATTTAACACTTGGAACTTATGATCAACCTTAAACTAATAAACCCATTATTTTATCCAGCACTCGTATGTTAATGAAGACACATATGATTACAAAATTTTCCACAATTTTAATATTTTTACCATTTCTTATATCCAAAACATATTTCATAGAATCACTTCACAATTAAATTTTTGAATCACAATACATAACTACTTAATCTATTTAATTTCCACAAATGACTTCAATGGAGTATAATATAACTTTTAGATGATGAAATTAACTATGATAATTCTTCTATTCTCTACATTTATGAAAATAAACTATAAATGCATCCCTATGATGATATTAGTTTCCTTCAAATATACAATACATTTTATCATTGAAATCCATTAATTTATTCCATTCTATTACTGAAAATAATTTTTTATCCTTACAAGACACATTATTTTCAATATAAGATACCATAGGTTAAATCTAGGTCATTTATATTAATTATATATTCAAATCCACCAAAATAGTTTTTAATAAAAATGTGATTTATTATATGAATATTCAACTGGATGTTCAAAATAGGTTCTTAGTACAGATCTTTTTCATGCACTGGGTAATGATATGGTCAAGAAAAATGTGCCCTCTTTTATGTTACTACCCCAATTTACAATTGTTCCAGAACCACATCAACATGTAGTATCTAGACTTGGATGTATTTTAATGAAATGAAAGATAATATATTCCATACCAAAAATTTAGAATTTTATTATATAATTATCCTCATGTTTATCAGAGGGTTATGTTCCCTAATCTATGATTTACTATACCCGTTTCCTATGGTTTCTACAAACCTTCTTATGATTCCATCTATAATGACCCAAAAACTATTAGCCTGAAGAAAATGGAAACATTATTACATTTAAAAAAGTATGAGCAATCACATCCTGATAGAATTGATAGTGTATTTGTTTTTGTAAACCGGATACATACTTGAGTCTTTCATTTCATTTGAAAACATAAATTACAATAGAATATTTATTTTAAGCATATAATTATTCCTTCAATAACATCCTTGGACATCATTCTTAGTACACTTCCTACATTATAGGGAGAGGAAAAAAATATGAGTTAGCTCAGGTTCGTTTTAAGATTTAAGTACAACAGAATCTACCATGAGCCAATAAATAATAATAAATATGTAAAGGTAAAAAACTGAAAACACATTCTAGTAAATCCATATATTTTTAAGAATATTTATTCATAAATAATATCGATGAAAAAGTATCATGGATAATAATCAATATAACATGGAGAATTTCTAAGAACAAAATTCATTTAATGAATAACATGAATATCATAACTGTAGAAGTTATAATCCATATGTAAATGTAAATAAAGAAAAACACATTCTATTTTATCAATAAAATAATATGGAAGTTCATCCAGAGGTAATATTAATGTGAAAATATCAAGGAAAATTTTCAATAAAGAAAGGTAAGAAATAGAAAACATATGATATTTAATCAATAACATGAAAATTATAGTTGGATAAGGATAATAAATACAAAAATGTATATAACTAAAAAAATTCAATTTAGTCATTATGTAGTAATAAAATTCATCTACATATAATATCATTATGAAAATAAGATGGATAAAAATAATTAAAATTTTCATGAATGAAATTATTAATTATTGGATTTCATGATATCAGGAATCTCAATACCTCAATCATCAATAAAATTCATAATAAGCTTTAAAAATATAGGTAGATACCCATTTAATGCTAGATTATGAATTCGTCTCATGATACAATTGATCCATCAAGATGTTATATTATTCTGGTTCCCACCCATTTCTATATGTTCAAATCATTTATCATATGTAAAATAATATATTTAACTCATGTAAATTATTTCATATCATCAAAAATCTATATTTAGTAAAGAAGAATGATTAATCGACATTTACCTAGATAAATAAATATATGTCAATGTAGGATATCCTTTTTATAAATGATATATGGTTTATTATAAAAAATAATCGAAGAGAAATATTATGGATATTTAGGGGAAATTTAATCCCCGCAAGAAAGTGAATAATTCAAGGGAATGTTATTGAATCCCAATAATTAACCAAAGATGTGATTTTAGAAAATTTCCTTGGTAAAAATGATAATAAACCATATATTTAAATAATAATTATAGTATTCATACAACATATCCCTAATATATTATAGATAAAATAAATTTTTTTGGATTTTATTGTTTAAAAGTACAGTATAAAATATATTTTAAACATTCTTGATGAAAATTACATTTTTATTTTCAAAATCACCATTTAAAACTAAATGAACATAAAATTAAAATAGTGATCATTGTAAATGATTATGGAAATACATTAATAAATATTTAAAACATTATTCTATCATGAAAATATATATTTAGAACATGCTGAGTATGATATAATAATGATTCATTTCACATTTTCAGTAAAATCCAAAGGGGCATTATTTTATAAAATATATGAATATTAACGTAAAAACATTTATAATTATAAATCAGAAATAAAACTATTTTATAAAACATTTTGGAATAGTTAATTTTTTTTAAACATGATTTCTTATGAAATTGGATTTTTGACTGAATAGAGAATTGATGTTAGATTTTATTAAAAACATTTTCTCAATTATTTTAATTACCATATAGTGGTAAAATGGTACTATTAAAAAAATATTTTAATAAATGAATAGATAATAAAAATATTCAAGGTCATATTAAATAATAATCAAATAATATCCTTAAAATAATATTCAAGTATAAACAATCATAATAAAAACGAGAAAGTAAAATAAACCCTTACAAAGATCATTACATTGAAATGAGAATTAACCATTCATAGATTATGTGTTTAAAATTTAAATCCATATAAAATAAGTGGATATAAAAAATAATATGTGGGAAATTAAATACTCACGTAATCATTGAATATAAAATTAAATCCAAAATGTAAAATAACTTGATGGTAAGAAAATGAGTTTTGTAATTATTTATCAATTGATAATTTTCATTTCAAATAAATATGGATTAAATAATTTGAATTGAAACATAAAATAAAATTCATTATTAATTAATGATGATATTACATTTCAAATGTCAGTATATAAACCATAAAATATAAATTAGGTGCATAACATAACAATATTCTTCAATGATAGAAAATTGAGATAAATTCCCATACCTCACACTTCTATTTAGATTTACATGATTTAACCCCATGTATAGTGGTATTTTAGAAGAATTAACTTATAAAAGAACCGTATTAGTATTTATAATATAATATATTATCTTTTATAACATCTAATCAACGATTTATTAAAAACTTTTATTATTTTCATTGTTTTAGGTGTTAATTGCCTTGTTTTCTAATGCATATTTTATCATTAATGATCAAATTCTTGAAAATATTATATATTTCTATAATCTAAAGAATAATAATAAATAAATAATTATCATATTTATGAACAAATTATTTATTTTAACATGATTCATTAAATCTAGTTTTTAGAATTTAATTATGTAATAATAATTGAGATGGTAGGACGTACATATGCATTGAGAATGTTACCAATTTTTTTCGATCATTATGGAAAGGTTGTAATTAATATTTTATCATTTTAAATTTATAATAATATCATAAATAACATATTATTTACTTAAATATACTTATATATATATCATCCATGTTGTGTGTTGATGTAAAGAGAGTCTCATCGCTTTGTGGAGGCAGTCATCCACTCATACACAAATAATGATATCATCTTTATGTGAGTGAAAAGATATGAAATAAATAAATATATTACCATTTAGGAATGATAAATATAACATTAACTTAATTTTTATTTCATTTAGATCACATGTTTTCATTAACATTACTCTTATTACATTTTATGTAAAACGTTATTGAAAAATGAATCGCATCTCTTTGCGAGACAGTAGTGATCCATACACATGAGTGATGTTATCATATCCCTTAATAAATAGATAGTAAAATGGTTATATATGAAATATTGACTAAAAATTTACTATTATTATATAAATATAATATATATAAACATTATATCCATCATCATTCCCAACTTCTAGAGGTGGTAGTGTATTATTGAATAACATCGATTCGTGAGGCGGTAGTCAACCACACACATAAATGAAGAATTCAGAAGGAATTTGATCATTGTTTAGATGGATATAGTTCCTTAACATAAAATAAAATATTATAAATATGTTAAATATAATTAAATTAATATATTTTAATGGTTTATAAATAATTTATTGATGTAGAGGAATAAATAAAATAATAACATTCGTTGAAGAATGCTACATATTCTTCGGGTAGCATCCTTATGGATTCACTAATGTAAATACTAGTATAGATTTATAGGAAATATAAGGATTAAAATTTGATAGTAGGTACGTTCAGAATTGATTTGGTTAGGTATTGTATGAATCAAAATGGGTTTCTGATGTGAAGGGGATAATAGAGAGGGTTTCCTTTTATAAGGGAGGGGACTACAATCTAGTAAAATTTGCAATGGAAAAAGTATGCCCATATATTTCTCATGAAAAAGGGTCCCTGATAGATTATAATTGATAATTATACATAATAGGGTATAAATATGACATTAAAATATATTTTATATTTGTTTTTAGGAAATTTTATTCCATATCATTTTGGTTGACACCTCACAAATCCATTTTTGCCTTTACCATAGTAAATATTGATTACTTTTTTGGATGATTCATTTTATTTTAAAACTAAGATGAAATTATTCTATAGTAAAAAAATTTATGATTATAAATATTTAGTACATTTTCTTAAAATTATATTCACTTATATGGATAAATTTAATTTAAAATTTATCTCACATATGCAACAAGGAAGCAGGGTATCAAAGAGAAAATGTTCAAAAGATTCCAATGTTTTTATTTCAAAAATAATTATTATAATGATAAAAATTACATAAATATTAATATTAGTTTTATTATTTAACTAAATTTACATTAAAACAATTAAATAATATTTTATCTTTATAAATAATTTATATGAAATTTCATGTTTCATTTAAAACGCTATATTTTTCACTAATCATTGAAATATAAAAATTTTAAGAAATCATAAAAGAAATATAAACAAATATAAATTTGAAATGAATATTTTAAAAATTAATTTTATTTTTTAAAATAAATTTTATAATAGTTTTAAAAATTAATTTTAAATTATGTGATCAATGAACAACTAAAATGTTTTTTAGAAAGAAAAAAAAATTAGAAAACAATTGTTTTTATTTTAAATGTTGATTATTTGATACTTAATAAATTGATAAAAATGAATTTCTTAAATTAGTTATTAATATTAATACCCACTATTTTAAATTCATGGTTATATTTTTATATGATATTTTGATACATTTGGGGTCATTGTTATGTGTTCTGCATGTTATCGAAAGATTATATTTGAAGAAATATATTTATTACCTTGTTTAAGATCGGTGTGGTGTGACATATACTATAACTTATAAAATGTCATTATTTCATAATTTCAGGGTGTTACATTTTTGTTCATCCATTCCCAACCCAAATCCCTTCTTTAATTGCTTCCCAACATCCTAGGGGCCTTGTTTTATCATATAACTAATCGGGGAATTCTTTTGGTGCATTCTGTAAGATGTTTTCTATAGTAGAGAAAGATAAAGAACATACTTTTTTTGTTAGACTCAGGAAAGATAAAGAAATAAACATTATGATTATTAATCCTGGTGACATGTTTCTTTAAATAATATCTTTTTAATTGGTTTATTTTTAAACTCTTTTTCTTCCATGATTATATTTAAAAAAAATTATTTTATCAATGTAATTTACAATCATAAAGGATTTATAAAGGAATCTTTTTGTCTCATTTGATATTATGTCAATGGGTTTAAAAAATAATAATTTTACATATTTTATATAGAAGTTTTTGATAGAATTCTAAATGAATTTTTCTATTTTACAAATACAATATTAATGACTTTTACCACCTCCATAATTGTTATTTAATGTTTAGGTTCCATTACAATATCTTATTTTTTATTCATGGAAAATACTTATTTGTCATTTTCTGTATTTTAGTTTTGAGAATAGGGTTTTTAATGATGATTTTATTTTGAAAAATGTGTTTTTTCAAAATAGTGTATTTTTTTCAGGGTGTTTATTAAAAATATGGACCTTGGACATTGCATATGAAGGGTTGAAATAAATAATTGATTATACGTGAGACCGATACATCCTATATGAAGGTTTGAGCTGTGTTATATCTCACGAGTGAGCTATATATATTTTATATGATCGGTGTGCTCAGATAGTGCTCCAATTCATTGGGTAATGATTCAGTTATCTTGAAAGACTTATTGGAATTAAGCCATATTTCTATTCCAATTTATAATAGTTCGTAAAGGTGTTCTATGTTGATGATTTCCCATAGTAAAATTTTAAATGTTATATTATTACTAATGAGTTATTATATAATTTGTTTATTTTAAAAAATGTAATGTAATTTTTTTTAAAAACAAGGTAAGTTTATATTCAATATGAAATGGTTTTCTTTTATAAAAAATATTTTTCCACGGTATAATTATTTTTCAATAGACAAAGGGATTTCATCATTTTATGTCTATTAAAATTCATTTTTTTCTTATCCATCTTTTTAAGAATGTTTTCCATAGGGTTAAATAATGGGTAAGGGAAAAGAATAATTCATGATGAATATCATGAATATTTGTCATGAAATAAAATAATTGTTTATTTTACATGGTTTATATTGTGTGGAAATGGATACTAATTAGATTTTTCATCCTTATATATATATATGGGATTTTATTTTAATATTATCATTTTAAACCTTATTAATCCCAACCTAAAAGATCATTAGGATGAAAATAATATGTATTCTAATTTAATTTCACTACAATATGTAATGTGTATGACTTGGTCCTTACACAAAAAGATAAATAAACTTTTTAATAGAAAATGATGATTAAATAAAAAAACTATATAGATTTTTAGAATTTATAATAATGAAGCATTGGATATTATCATAACCTCTTCTTATTGAACCATCATTAAAAATCATCGGTGAATTGAAAAAACATAAATAAGGAACGTTTCATCTTTAGAAAAAAGTTACAGCTGAATATATGGGGTTCTCATAAATAGAAGGCATTGATTTTGAGGAAAATATTTCTCCATTTTCCATGCTTAAAACATTCAAAATTATCCAGGTAATTATATTTCAAATAAATTTCATAATGTTTCTAAAGGAGGTAAAGTACACCTTTCAAAATTTTGAGCTAAATGAAGATGTATATATCAAGTAACTTTAATGTTCCAAGATTGATATAGAAAAAATCAAGGCATACCAAAAAGATCAGTCCTACTAATGATTTAATCAAGCTCTATGATCAATGTATTTAATTTTAGATCAGTATCTAATATTCTTATAGTTCAGGAAAGGGAAATTTGATTTAAAAATATATTTCAAAAATATTAACACCACATCTATCATTTTTATTTTTTATGTTAATGATATTATCTTTCCCAATAATGCTGATAATTGTTTGGAATAATTTTCAACAAAAATGAATAATAAATTTGAGATATTCTTATATGGGGAAATAAATTGTCTCTTAGGATTAAAAATCACCAAGGTAGCTAGTTATATTTTTATTTTACGTGATAAATATGCTCAGAGTTATTAATTATAATTGGAAAGGTGGAATCAATAGGGGTATCTACACTGATTCATTTTTTATATATTTCATCCATATATCATGAAAATAAAATTCCTAATAATAATATATTTATGAAATTGATTGGTCACCTATTATACATCACAACATCAATTCCATAAATTTTCTATTATTTTAATCATTTTTCTAGATATCACTCTAATAAAAAAGAATCGGATATCATTGTATAAACATTAAATATGATATATGTGTTTAATAAATTAATTTTTTTCTTTACACATATATAGATATGTGAGATGTATTTATAGTGGATTACATATGCTTACTAGGATGTTGTTTTTAATGACATGAATTTAAGTAGAGTGTTATCAATTTTTATTTATAAAAGGACTACGACATGTAATTTAATGAAGAAATTTTCCATGATCTCTGTAGAATTCAAGTGGTGTGTGGATATATATTGGGGATATATATTTTTTATTTGGATTAATACCTCAAAAATGTACATGAATAGAAGTTTTAGATTCACATTTTTTATTGGTTGTGAGAGCCGATGTGTCATAAATTTTTCCATGATTCATGTGAAAATTAATTGATCATGGAAAATTATTTTTATATATAATTTATCAAGAAGAGGGTTGATAAAGGCATTATAAAGAAATAATTTTTTCAATCTAAATATAATTTTTAATTTTTTAATAAAATTCCTTATCAAAATAATTATTTTGAGAAGATAAGGCTATAAATTTTATTGGAAGTATACTTTACAAAAGTGATTTATTTTTTTATATGTTTTCTAGTCTATTGTAAATTTACATGATTTTATATAAATGGGGATTTTTTATCTATAATAAAAAGAAACTAGATTTTTTAACATGTTTTAATCAATTTTTTTTGAATGAATGTATTTCAAAGAAAATTTAATATTTTATTATTGAATATTCAAATACGATCTAATTTTTTTAACTATAAATGGAATGTATTTATGTATGAAATAAACCATACTTTTAGTACATTGAGCTATCTGATGGAAAAAAGAAATTATTGAGTCTTGAATCATTTATTTGATGAAATTTATAACCCCTCCATCTCACACTCATTTTTTCATCTATTATTAATATGGTAGAGAAAATAAATTTCACATTTTATTTACATTAGATAGATTAAAGGGGTGTATATTACAATTGTTATAATAAAATAAAATGAATTTAATCAGTTTTAATATAACATCTAAATAATTGAACAAGTGTTAGATTAAATTATGATACATAAGATATATAATTCACATACAAAAGTGAATAAGTTTAAGATCACATGTAGATACATAAAATACTTGATGCATGGACTTCATTTTATCAATGGTATGTATTATTATCATTGAAAATATTTCCATTAATTTTTTTAAAAAAAATAATAATTATTAAATCATACATTCAAGTCATGAATTGGAATAAATTAAATAATATTTAAAATATTACAATAGTGTTTTAAATTATCTACTTCTTATGTAACGGTAATTAGTTATAGAGATACTAATTTCGAAAATGTAATAAACTTATATAATTTATAAGATAGTTTTAAGTATACATAATATTCTTTCTAGCAAATTGTGATGCCTAAAATGTTTATTTCATATTTTAGTTCAAATGGTTTGAATAATTTGAATGATAATTAAATACTTGAAGTTAAATTTAGAGTTACCAAGAGTGAAAGAATATGATATTCAGATATAGTAATATATAATATTCTTTTAAATTAAATTTATACATAATTTGGTCTTCAGGGAAATTATAATAAAATTATCTAACTAGATTGTGATTTAATTTGAGAGGATTATTTACACTACAAATATATGTTGGCTTCATCATGATTTTGTTTTAAGAAGAGGTTCTAGTTTATCTAGTTTTTTTGAAATTCCATACTTCCATATTGTGAATAAAATTTCATTCTAAAAGATGTGATAAACAGATAGTCATATTGAAGCTTTAAAAAATATGTTTAATCTATAATGTTATAAATAAATTAGAAATGAGATGTCATATTCTGTCATTTAAAGGCTTGAAGATACCAAATAACAACCATAATATATAAGAGGAATGTGAGGGTTCACCAATTATATGATGTAAAGGGTTCCACTATGATTAACAATGAAAACATAGAGATGAATATAAAAATATTTTACAGAAGTTTTACTATGAAAGATACCAATTATTGAGGGAAATAAAATTGATATTTCCATGATTATGGATTTTATGATAATTAGGGAATATGATCATGTTTTTGGAAATTTGGGGATATTTCTATATTCAAAAATAGGAAAATGGATATGGGGATTAGTATGTAACAATACTGAGGAACATTGATATTTTAGTTGAAATAAAAAATATTATGATCTAGAAAAAGGTCATATTTATTGATGAAAAATTTATGTGTAATGTTTTTTTATGGATAAATTGTGAAGATGGAAAAAATTCTCATATACTATGACCCTTTGAAAAACAATTAATGTTCTCATTTATCTTTATGGATATATTATATTAGTTCTTACATGTTCTTATGTGTTATGCATGGTTGGTGGTATAAATAATTTTTACTTCAATGTCTTTCATTTTCTTATAATTAATAATTGGTAATAAAATATTTTATGTGTGTATGTCTAAAAAATGCCAATAAATACTTCAAATTATCATACATTATTGGGGATAAATTCATTAAGAAACATGATGTGTACCTTTTTTTATTCAGTCATTTTTAAGTAAGTTATGTTGTTAATTTGGGAATTAAGTAGGATCTTCCTGGCCTATGGCATCATTAATAGGAAGAGAAAGTGGGGGTTTGTTCCCATGAGGATTGTTTTTTGGTTTCCTTTTTTGGTGATGACCGGACTCCCTTTGATATGAGACCTCAGTGGCATCAGGAGTTCATGTGACGGGGTGTCTTATGTGTCCTCTGGTGAGGATTTTTTTTGGATTTCGGATGAGCACATGTCGATGAAGAAGTAGGGACCATCTTGATGGAAAATCTAGGATGCTCAACGGAGGCTGGCTGGAGGTAGGCGATCTTGCAGTGGAATGGTTTCTTTGGGACCTTGGCAAAAATGCTCTTCCTGGTGGCATTGTGGGTGCCTTGATAGTGGGGTTGACAGATAGGTGGGTCTTCTATCCCAGCGGTGGTCATAAGGGGCCTTTCTAGCCGTTGATTGGATCGCAATGTGGTATTCCGGTGAGGGGGGGGCGTGGGCCGAGACAACCCCGAGCTGTGGGTGAAACAAATTTCTTTGTTTCAGGTGAGATCGTAACTCGGGTGATGCGTGGTCTTTACATGGGGAGCCGGCTTGGGGATAAGGGTGATGGAAATATCATGGGGTGTCGACATCGGACTGTCGGTGTGGAAATCAGGCTGCTGGTGGGAAGCTGCTTTATTGTGTGAATTTGTTGGATTTTGGATAAACCTCGAATTTTTAGCTTAATATATGTGTGGGGGCCTTGGACCGTTGTATTACGGGTAATGTTGTGGGTCTCTGGGATTTTTTGGGTTTTGAGTGACGTTATTCTGTCTTTTTTCTAGTTTGGATATGCTTCTTGTGCCGCATGTATTATGTGTTTCATTGTACTTCTATTTTATTAAATAATTTTTATGTCTTAGTTCTCCCGAGTCCTAAACATTCCTGGTATATAGTGTATATATTTTCTTGTATATTATCTTAACCTTTTCTTGAAATATATTGTGTGTTAATTCTTATCTGAATTCCTTAATCATAATCAACCACATTAGAGAATTTTAGACTGAGGAATGTTTTTCTCTACTTATATTATTCATTTATATATTTAGATTATAAATTTTATTCCTTATTTTTAATTATATTATTACAATATCTAAGAATAAATAATATTTTAACCAAACAAACCGCCTAAAAAGGATAAAGGGATGTTTTCAATGAAAGGAAATGGGAAATGTACAAGTTTCTTATTTATCACTCCATCATTTAACAAAAAACTATTTTACTATAAAAAATAAAATATATTATTTCATATACTATTATGTTTGATATAATATTTTATTTATTATTTTTAATTTTTTCTGTGATATATTACCCAACTACACTCATTTTTATATTTTCATAATCGGTTATCCTGAAATAATAAACCCATGATTCATAAAACTCTACAAGATCATTTATCAAAATTCATAAGGAACATTTATAATTATTAATTTGATCAGTAATAGGGCATTGATCTATCAATTAAATTTTCTTTCACTATGACCAATTAATTATATAGATAATCAGTATACCAATAAGCTTTTATAAACTATGTTCATAAGAAAAAAACATTGTCCATTCTCTTTGTTATTTATATATATACAAGGATTTTATGAACATGTTTTTTTAGAATAAAATTATGGTTTAATGTAGTTAAGTCACCCACCATGGACTTATATAGAATTATAAAATGTATTTTTAAAATTTTACTTATTCCCAGTTTTTATATTGTCCCTAGATTTTAGTTTTATACTTATATTTTCAATTTTTATATTGGTAGTATACTCATATGTCCATTTTTAATATCATTGATTACCATATGTTCTATACTATTAATACCCTATACACAATTAAACTAATTGAAGAGTAATAAACATGATAGAATATTCATTTGTATTACTTGGTAATATTTATTAAACATGCATCAATTAATTGATCTTTTATATTAAAAAAATTCTAGTGAATCTATGATGAATATTATAATATGAATTGTGTTTTCTAGTTTTGATAAATATTTCATGTACTATATATGTTATTTTTCATTGATGTAATAAATGATATGATTTATGTTATCAATGGGGTATATAATTATATAACACTGCAATTAACAAGTATATCTAATAAGACAAATATGATAGTGAAACTGAACTAACCTTACCATTTTCTAAGATATATTTGCCCAAGAAATTTGAGATATTTTTATAATACATTAAATTATATATTCTATTGGTTTATAATGATATTCATTATGTTATCTATAATTATTTATTAATAATTTCAATATAATATTTTTTTAATATATTGTTATTAGTTATTCATATTATGTTTATTATGTTATGATCATGTTGTTTGTGGCATCTCGGATACACTATCTCTTACAGAGCATTGATGAACACCCATTAATTATGTTTCCTTGTTTTTTAATAAAATAGAATATTATATATGAAATTATATACATAGCTTGAATAATTAATAAATATTCGTTATATAATTGTTCAAATTCAATTCATATAATGTTTTTATACGTTTAATGTATTGTTTATATATGTGTATGATTTTCTAAGAACTAATAAAATTATTATTTTTGACTGTGATCGTATATATTCTATTCCTAGGTAAAAATGTTCTAATAACACTATCTAACCCATTTCTGAGATGTTTCATAAATTATAATACTTCACCATATCAATTTTCCTAAAAATATTGTGAGAATTGGGATGTATATTAGTGGATCAACCTGGGTAATCCGTTGGAACAAATGAAGAAAAAAATATTAGGATATATTATTTTAAAAAAAATATAAGGATGAGGTAGTTTATCTATATGGGTATATATTTGAATATTTCCAATAGAATTTTCTAGATAATATAATACATAATATTCTCCATTCTATTGTGATTATTTTGGGTAAATAGATCACTATGGTATCTATCTAATGTTGTATCATATAGGATTAGACTTCTTCTATCTATAGGATATATCAATGCAGGTGGATGTAAAAGTTAATGATTATTATCATAAAATTCTCTATAGAGAACACCATTAGCCTAATATACGAAACTAGTATTCATCAAATATGTTATTGGATAAAAATTACATTTGAGGTTCCCAATGAATCAATTGATGTTGGATTGAACTGCCTTGCATCCAATTAATTATCATGGGTTATATTGAGGGGTGCATTTATGATTAAATGTTTTTCTCAAGGAAAAAATTATTTATTCTCCATCATATGATAAATACATGTAATTTCCTTGAAGTATATTCTAAAGATAATTTTAATGATTTCATCATCCTGATTTGTAGCATAAAGTTTTAAAAAATTCACATGTGATCATTTATGAGGTTGGACCATTCATTTTATTTAACAACTTTTAATAACACATATCATTCCATAAGCATCCAAATATTTTTTGAAGATGCAAAAAATCACACATTAATATGTTTCTTCATATGGGTATCTATTGGTAGAAGTTTACATCAAATCTAACCTAGAATATATAGTCCTCCTTATCTATAAGTGAAAACTAGATTTTATTTTACATAAAATCTAATCTATAAAGGGGAGTTCATGAATTATTCCAATAATAATAATTAATATTTTCCTTATTGAGATACGATAGTTATATTTTTTATAGTGGATGTAGTGTTTGGGATATTTATTATAGACTCTAAATATTAAATAGATATTATTTACACTGAAAGTTTTTTGTAATCAATGTGGGGTGTTAAATCTCCTAATATAATTTGGAATTAATCTACTAATATACATTAACATCCACCATGGATACTTGATATTTTTTATTCCTTACCAATACAATTTTAGAATTTTGGTGGATAATTGTTAGGCCCTGGAGATGAACAAATCCTATGTGGATCAATCCTTGATTTTCTATATAGTTACATATAAAAAATTTCAAATTGTTAACAAATGAATGTAATATTCTAAATACATTTTTAATGAATAATGGTTTTTATTATAATCATGGGACATGGATCAAGATAAACTAAAATAATTACATGCATATATTTATATATTTTTGTAAAATGTTGCATTCATATGACTATGGGGTTTTCAATATCCTACATATCAAGTCCCTCAATGATGGAGTTCTTGTATTTAAATTCATTAATGGATTAGTGTTCTATGTTTCCATTAAGAATAATGAAGGAATAAATTTCATGCATCTGTATATAATTATCTAATCACACTAATAACATTTTTTTGATTGTGTAGACTCATAATACTAAAAAAATTGTTGTAAGAGTCCTTTATTAGGATGATGTTCTCAAGAATAGTGGATCGTGTCTTAGTTAAATATATATTTTAGTATAAAAGATAAATACATATATTGACATGCATATGGTATGTAGGGGAATAATTATTTCATTCAATAGATGTGGATCAAGTGAATAATTCAATTTTTTCATCATAGGGGATGAATATATTTTGGGAGTCATTCCCTTTATTTGGAAGACTATACCTACTTAATATATTTATTTCCACACTAAAATGGAAATAGAGTCTTGAAGTAATTTTTAGATCAATAAATTTTTAAATTTTACTATATTTTTGTCTATTTGGGGCAACCAATGTTGTTTCTTTCTCAGTTTTAATTTTCTACAATTCCCTTATATAGTACATAACATCAATGTATTCGGTTTCTCATGACTAAATGATGGATTTATCAACATTAACCACTCCAACATGACCACTAATATTGTAATTTATGAATTGATTAAATTGTGATGGAAAGACAAGTGTTTGTGCATCCATGGCCTTTATAATAGGTTACTAAATGTAATTTCATAACTAAGTACCATCAACAAGGTGTATGAATGAGGCCTTTAAATTTGGTCTTCGGTTCGGTTTTGATCGTGGGATTCTACTTATTTTTTCATGTTAACGGGTCTTAATATAATATAGGTCATAGTTACCTAATTTTTAATAATAGTAATATCATTTTCTGTTCAGGATGAATTTCGTACATGAATCATTATCCACTAGGTATCAATATGTGTTATCCTCATTGATCATTCTATATATATAGTGTCATTCAATATATTCTCTAATACATTCCCACACTCATTACGTATAATATAAATGATAGGGATTTTTTATAAATCTACTTTAATCATGATATACTATATTGGATGCCCAAATCTTCACATCTCAATACTTTTAAAGTGACTAAGTAATGGATTTTCTACGTTCATTAGATATGTTAATAGAATCCAAGATCATGATTAATGCTCGAATAGTTTAATTATTCTATAGTAAATCATATTTTTATATCAATTGTCTATATGATCCTCTCAGTGGTCCTTCCATCCCTTGATGAAAATAATATTTAGGTGACTACAGATATGATTCCTTGGGGGTTTGGTATAGAGTTATCCTAGTTCTTCATGAAACATGTTTTTTAGATCTAACAAAACAGTGGGATTGAATTTATTAAATTATCTTGGATTTATGGTTATCAAGATAAATCACTATTATGGGATCATCACATGGTTCTGGATTAGACCTATACTCTTATTGATAACTAAAAAAGAATATATCCTTACTTTAGTACCATATAATTACATCTTGATGATGACACCCCCATTTCGAGAAGTTCATCAGGTATATATTCATCAACTTAGAAAACATATATTATAGTAACATAGAGAAAATAGTTCTTAAATATCACATAGTTTATATATATTTACATTATTTAGGTAACACTAATAGATTTAAACAGTGTCTCTTCATTAATATAGTGTTTGATTTTTTGGTACGATACCCAATCTAAAAATTTCATTTGAATAAATTTAGTAGATTTTTTACTACTATAGATATCCTATGTCTGAAACCCCAATGTCAACATTGGGATTTATTTTATGTTATATTGTATTATTTGATGTTTTTAAGTGGTTTAGATCTGAAATTTGTTATTTTAATGGTTTTACCTTTGTCCCAAAATCATCCCATGGTAACTGAAAACCAAGTAGATTGACTATATAAGATGCTAAAATTTCTAACAGCAAATTTTATATAGAAAAAAGCATGGTTCGTCAAACATTATGGGGTCTCCATGTAATAGTGTATCTTAGTTTTTATGCGTGTAACCGAAAAGGTTAGTTAATAGTTAGGGAAAAACATTCATTTAAACCAATTGTGATGTGGGAGTTCCTTTTATTTCCTCTAATATGGTTTGTGTGTGGTTTTCATACAAGGTCATATAACCACGAACCCTACCTAGTTAATAAAAATATAAACAAAATTCCTATTTTCTATAATTAGGTTTTAATGATTATATATCCATTTATTTTCTCCACTCATTTCGTAGATATTTATGTTTTTAAAGGGTCTACTTCCCATTCCTTCACTTTTTTTCAAGCTTTTTTCCATCATTTTTAAGATGTTTTAGAATGTTTCCTCCATATTATTGATTAAAATATTCTATATTAATCCATTTTTCACATTTTTCTCTTATATAAAATACCCTAGGGGATTTAAATTAGGGTTGGTGATGATAAAATGTTATGGGTTTGGATATTTTGGTGTTGTGATAATAATTTAATTGACCTGTATTTATTTCTCCATTAAATAGGATGTGTTTTAAATTGATTAACCATGAATAAGGTCAGAGATTCCTTAAAATTTACATTATAATAATATTCATTATATTATTTAAAATTCATTTTGATTTAATATAAATGTATATACGTATGGTATACTCATGAATTGTGGTAAATGGTTTTCAAATCAATTTATATAATTTGAGTGCATGGGCCTACAATATAAATCTTAATATTATATTAATTTATTTTACTATATTCCATGTTATTTTAAAAAATTAATAGTGGTTCATTTAAATTAAATGGAGTATTTTGATATATTTTATATTGAATTATTTAGTTTTAAAGATATTCATTTCATTTCATTCATTTATTGTAATGTTTTATATGTTCTCTTATGGATTGATTAATAGATGGGATGTGTTTGTCCCAAATGTAAGAGTTTCTGATTTTCATTGGTTCTCTTAAAATTTCATAAGTGGATTCAATGACTAACTAGTTCTTTGAATAGATTTCGTGGTATGTTTTCATGATTTGGTTTTATAGATTATATTATAGGGAAATCCCAAATTCTTTAAAATGTATTTCTATCTCAAGATGAATTTCAAAGGTTTTAATGAAACTTTACAAAATATCTCATTAAAATATTTTGAGGACCTCAATTGTACCAATATTATTTAATATTCTGGAAGTGAATTTTTACCTCATGATGGTTATTCTAGGTTAACATTTAATAATATGGATTATATTCTTAAATGATTTAAATTTTAGTTTCCTGATGGCGTTTGACGTAATTTTTAATATAAAAAAATTTGTTTTTTCCAATATATATGATTATTTTATTATTTACTATTTATTCACCTCTATTGATTAACATAACATATTATGACTATGTTAGCATACTAATAGATAGATTCTCTTGTGTATTACTAGATTCAACTCATGTTTTGACCTAAGGAATTATCAATTATTCTTATATCTTAATGATTATTTTTTGGGGGACCCTTTCTTTTCTTTGTTTGCATCCCTTATCCCTAATTTTGTTATAGAGAATAAATTTTTCTTTTTCTTAAATTATATTAATTAATATTTTTTTATGTCTTTATTATAGTCTTCTTTAGTCTGGATTTCAATTTAAATTCAAATAATATTTTAAAATTATTTGGAGATAGTGATTTTTAAAAAATAAGGATTATTTTTTATATATTATTTGAGAAAGGATTAAGAATAGGGGAATGGAAGTGGATTTATTTTATATCAAAAAGTAATGTAATTTGTTTAGGAATTTAATTCGTTTTAATGTTAACATTATATTAATTTTTTATAGATTAATAATACATTTTTAGCTCCAATGTCCCTATATTTTTTTCTATATTTTTTTACTTGGGTTTTGGAATGAAAATGATATTGTATGTTAATTTTTTTATTTATACATCATAATTTAAAAATCCAATTCTATAAATTATATTTAAACTAGTATTTAGTGAATGTATTATGAAATGATATTTATAGACCATGTAGTATAATCCTTCTAAGCATATTTATCTACCACCCAATGTATATAATGTTATGTTTATGTGTATGAAGCCTCAATATTTTATATTAAGTTCCCTATTATTAATCTAATATGATGTTGTTCATTTAGGTCTATTGATGAACATATTGTTATTGGATGAGTGGTGGATTGTTCACTTGGGGATAGTGTATGGGTCATATAGGTTTATTTATATAAATTTAAATGATGTATTATACAATTTTTCAATGTTTACTACCATTATTTCTCTTCAATTGTATATATATGATTCCATATAATTATTATTTATGAGGGTTTTAAATATTTACATTGCCTAATATTCAAATTATAATAACAGTAACCTTTATTGATTATATATCATGGATACTATTTATATGTTATATGTAGTATTTCTATTTATTATTAACTTTTATAAATTTACTAATATTCATGGAAATAAAATATATAGATGATTCATGTTATAATCTTGGTGTTTTTTATTTTATTAAATAATTGCATTGTAGTTCAATTCACTCCCATATATATCTTCTGGATATATATGATATTGATTTTAGGATGTGGGAATTAGGAATTTCATTATGTCCATGTAACATGATAGAATGAGTAAGGTGACTCCTTTTTTAGACAAGTTTATTCCAAATGGTTTTATTTCCATGGTTATAAATAGTACCTAGGTTCTTGAAGCACTGTTACATTTTTCGGATCCTGGAAGAATCGAGATATTAATTTCTAAAAATGATAGGTTTTCATGGGGAGTGTTCTAGTATTTATTTCTCACTATAATTCTTTACCAAGAACGAATAGTTGATATTTTTATATCCCTTTGAGGATTTTTATTAGATTGACGTTTGATATTGATTTATTTTAATGTCCATTAGAATGTTATCAGTAGACCTAGGTAATATTACTTGGGAAATTGTAACACCCCAATATTTTGTAATATTTTTTTATTAATTTATTATTTTGATATTTTAGATTCAAGCCACAATGAATTTATATTTCTTAATATATAAATTCACTACATTTTGGATTATGTTATATGAAACACCGTGTTAATCATTCAGTATACACTACACTGACTTGGCTTCCATTATAGGAAACACTGAGTTTTTTGAAACAACACATTATTATTATAATTATTTAAATAAGATAATTATAACCTATCATCTAAAATATTAATATGAATAGTAATAACTAATTTTTTTAATATTAGTTATATGGGTTTTTATAATGAAAAAAAAAATTACGGCAAACACTTCATAGTTTTATAACTATTTTTTTCTAAAATGATCTATTTTCTTTTCCCTCTATTAAAAAAATAAAATTAATTTTAGGGACTCATAGAAATTTATTTGTATAAAATAAACATTATTTTCTAATTCAGAATATCAAAATCAGCTTGGAGATAATTTTTTGTATATTTCTAAAAAGTTTCAATTTTTGATTAATAATGACATTGCTGCATTTTTGTATAAAAACAACCATTTTCATTTAAATAATTATTTTATTTTCTATTTATTTTAATGTCATAGATTATAAATAATAAATTTATTAATCCAATTTAGGTCATTGGAGTCTTTTTTATGATAAAATAACATATAAAAATTCAATGAACTTTCTAACGTCTCATTTACCCTCCTCCTAGACATATTTGTGGGATTAGCATTAAATGTAATTTTACCACTTATGTGGATTGAATTTCTGAAATTTGAAATAAATTGTCTAAATCATTATGAAATAATGTGTTCTATTATGATCAAAATTATATTTTATGAATAGTATCTTTTGAATTTTATTTACCACAGTTAAAGGTAAATACAGTAACTAAAGGTAAAAATAGTATTATAATAATATAAAATTACCCTAACACCTATATTAATTTCATTTGATAAGTATATTTTGACCCATTTAATCCGTATCGTTAAAATAAGATCATTTTTATGCCACAAGGGTTAGATTAAGACTTTTATTATATTTTATTTAATGAGTTAAAAGTGTCATATTCAAAATTTCATAAGTGGATCATTTTTTAATATATGCTAATACATAATTTAAATTACTCTATAATAATTAGTATAAAATATATGTAATTTTTATTCATCATGATAACTAATTTTTTATTTTTAGATAATATATAACTCAATTAAAGGCTTGTATAATAATGATGCAGTAATTATTTAATTATTTGGGATTTTGAATAAATGATATTAAAAATATTAAAATAAATATATTTTTATATAATTAATTACATCCTAAAATGTTATAGATAACATAGTCATGTTTTATGTGTTGGTTCTATGATATCATGTTGGTTTGATATTTTTAAGAATACAAATATTGAATGGTATCAAAATTGACATAAATGATTCTTCAAAATTAATAATATTTTATTAAATGTTATAAATTATATGAAAATATAAGGTTAGGATAAATAATATTATATGTTTCTAATATGAAATAAAATTTTCAATTGGGATTATTTTTTCATTTTATAGTATCTATATTAATCCTATAGTGTAAAAATACAAGTTTTCATGGTAAGAGTTAAACTGTTTAACTATGGGTTAAACCCAAACTATAAGGTTCAATATATATCTTAAACATAACTCAAATTCATTCGTTGAGGGTAATTAAACAAATCCCCAAGTTAGACTATAAATAAATCACTTTGGAAATGTTTTAATTCTATAATAATTTTATACTAAATTAATAGTTTCGGAGTTTCTTAAAGGGCCCCTCCCACCTCCTATAAAATGACACCTCTCCTTATATTTAATTCACATATAAAAATCCATTTGGATCATCCAAAACATTCCTATTTTCTCTCATATATTACCTAAATAATTCCTAGAGTCCATAACTGTGGAATAAATCCACCATAATGAGTCTTTTTATACAAATCAAAAGAAGATACCTGAAAAAAGAGGTAATTGTTTTATCACCTCTTTTAAAGTTATATTCTTATTCTACTTCATATTTCTATGTTGTTTACAAGCCAAAGTAATAAATATAGAATATAATATTTGTTTATATTTTTTTATGTTACAACCATATTCATCTTTTTAGTCATATTTAACAATACAATATCCCCATGTGCACGTACATATAGAGTACAGTCTCCACATCGCGGCATAAACAGTTTTTCATGTAGAATTTATTTATATGTGTATAAAAAGAAATATAATGTATTTATATATTAATTTAATATGATATTTTTCATTTAAATTCATATTCCATCCAATTACATAACATTTAATCCTTAAGGAAATGATTTCATCGCTCGTTTGTACGTACAGCTTACCGTCTCCACGACGTGATGAGATTTATCTTCCACATTCACCATTCAAGAATGATTATAAAAATATATATTATGAATAAGTATTAAATAGATGAAATAATAATTCTAATTTATTAATACAACCACACACACACACACATATATATATATATATATATATATATTTCTATCACTTTATTTCATTCATTGCGATAAGAAAACTTAAACAGCGTTCATGCGTACGTATGGCCTACTATCTCTAGGAATAGTGTATTCCATTATATATATATCTATTATATATATACATATTATCAATATAAGTGATATATAAATAATGTTAAACATTATTTAGGTATATAAATCATGATCTAATCAATAGGGTAATGAATAACAAGTCAAAACATGTATGATAAAGAAAGCGATTATTACCCGAAATGTTTATTTACCATGAATATTATTAATAAACATGTAATATAAAGTCCTAAAAGAATTATAAATGACATAATAAATTTTATTATGATTATTTTATAAGTTATTAAATGTTTAATACCATTATACAAGAGTTTTAGGCATGTAGGAAGAGTATTAGAACAAAGGTAATGAGATTTTTGTCTCACTTCTAATTTCCATGAGATACATGTTACGTTCACCAATATTTCCTTTAATGTGGAGTATGTCCTACCCATTATGGTATTATATGTATCTTAAAATTATATTTATGGGTACTCAAAAGTCAATTTTCTGATCCTTCATTCATGTGTTTTATGAAACAAAAGTTATCAAATCGGTAAAATGTTTTGTCTAAAATTGCCTACTTTGAGACTCATATTTTGTTATAAACCTAAACTCATTTTATAAGTGCATGTGTTTCCATTTTACATGATATATCATGAATCTGAATATTTTCATGATATCATATTCTTCATGTAATTAAATTTGTTACATGGAGAGTATGATCCCATGTTACCATGTTATAATAGTTTATTAAGTCAATATAATCATTTTTTCGAGATTGTTTGTGTTTATGATTACATTGATGAAATATTATGATCCATATCTCAAGGAAATTCATGAATTTTATTATCCAATAGATATTCATGATATAATCATGTATTGGAACAATATTTCAACTCTTTGGTACATAAGAAAGTGTTTTTAATATATTCTGACTTTACCCTACCTTCGGTCAAAAATCTATGTTTTATAAAAAATGATTCCAAGAATATTATACTGTTATCCTATAATAGTTAAAATAAATTTTTATCATTATTTTATTTTAAAAATATCTTCAATGGAATATTATTTTCTTTTTCAGAAGATGTGACTTTTATATCATTTTTTTACTATACAAAAGTATTGTTCTTTTAACCGTGTAAAAAATGTATGTATTGACCTGCGATCATTTCATTAATGATTAGTTTGAATTTTAAAATGCTTAATCTTTAAAAAATTGTTTTTTAAAATTAATTTCTAAGAAATTTGTTTTCAAAATTATTTTAATTCATCTTTTTATGTTTTCAATTATTTATTATATGAAATTAATTTTCAAATGGTTTTATGCATTAAAAATAAATTTTCAAACAAAAAGGATATTTTCATAAAGAAATGTTTTTGAAACATTTTTCAAAACTATTTTCCATCTACAATGTCATCTTGTTTTTGTTACTCATTCTCTTTTAGGATGTTTTATAATGGATTCATTCATATTATTTTTATTAATTTGTTATGTTTAATGTCATGGACTTTATGAAAATTGTTTCTTTTCCATGGGTTATATTCATTTGAACCACACTTCTTTTTAATGGGTTATGATTCAATGAAATGATTATGAAACCTATATCTTTAAAATAGGTTAGTATGTGATGAAATCATTTTTATTCTCATTTAAATTCATGGGGTTATAATTTTATGTTTATAAAAACCATGTCTTATCATTAGTTATGATATAATGAATGTTTTGTGGAACGTGCATATACGATTTTATTATATGACGGGTGGGACTTATATCTCCCTATAATATATTGGGTAATGGTAAATAAATGAGCTTTAAGGGAATATGGGAGAACAACCCAATCCCAAAATAATAGGGAACATAGGAGAACATCCCAATCCTAATCCAAGAGGGTACGTAGGAGGAAATCCCAATCTAGAAAGAATAGGTTACATATGAGGACATCCCAATCACGAAACTAGATGATACATGGGAGGGAGTCCCTACCCTGTAAAAAGGTACACGAGTGATTATCCCAAGCCTAACAGGTTATGAAGGCCTCGGTATGTTTCCTTTACAAAGGTTTTTGATGTGATTATGTTTTTTTCTACAATTTCATGTTTTATACTTATGTTATGCTCTCATTTTTCATGTTCATTATTTTTTATGATTCATGTCAATCCTTATTATGATCTCTGATATAAAGGGTCTAATATTCAAATGTTAAACTCATGTTCCATACCCTTTGGTTCATTTTATGCTTATGCATTTCTGTATTTATCCCTGTTGATCATTTGAGATCACCACTTTATAATGTTTCCTTTCTCCAGGTTATGAAGAAATGTTTTAGGTTGAAGAGCTAATGGTGTTGATATTTATGGGATATGTTGATGATATTTCGGCAAGATGTATGATTTTGTATACATGTTTCTAAAGAGAGTAAAATATTATGGTCCTGAGGAATTTTTTCAGTGTAGTAAATATTCATCTAAAATTATGTAATATCCATGAATGTTAAGCCAAGTTCGCTATAGTTGGTAATAGAGGAATGATATAGTCAACCTTTGGACACTAGGATGGGATAAATTTAGTGATATCCATTGGTATATTTCAAATGATATGTCTAGGAATTCTTGTTGTGATAAGAATAAGTATTAAATGACGTTTAAGAAAATGTCCCTAAATTTAGCTAACTGGTAGAGTAAGTGGTTTCCTATAATTACATCACTATCTGGATACTACAAGGGGATGTGGCTCTGGCACAAATTTACCTAGGATTAATAACTCCAACAAGATATTTTAGGCCTGACTCAAGGTAATATGGTACATGAAAATGGGGCTCGATGCACACCTTTTTTGACACACTAGGGAGATATGCTTTGAAAATTAAAAAAATCAACATGAATAATTATGAAGTATTATAATATAAGATTTCTATGAAGAACCTCTAATTAACATCATGTTTCATAGATTAATAATGGTTACATAAGTTATACATCTTATATGTGACGCTTTATTATTATGTGGTTCATAATTATTATAACTAATTCTTACTCTATAATTTCTTGTTTAAATAAATGGATGGAACTAGAAAAAATTGGGTTAACATTGAATATTTTTGAAAAATCGGTGACTATGGGAAATGGAATTATGTAGTGGCTGGAGATAAAGATATTTTAATTATGCTGAATCCGTTATCATGATATATGGTCATCATGGTGACCATTATTTGTATTACTATGTCATAAAATAAGAGAAAGATATAATTTTCTGTTTGTTAATAAATTTATAAACATAGAGGATAGAATATTAAGCATCCTACATGTCATGAACAAGGGAATAAGAACCTTCATTAATTTCTCCAATGGAGGGAACGAAGATATCTATGTGAGAAAAATGGTCATAGAGTGACAGGCTGCCATTGAATTCATTTTCTTCTCTATGGAGAACATGTGAATTACCCAACTCAATGCCATGCCCTAATAATTTACTTATAAATCAAGGATGTACCTATTCCATGCCAACCATTTAAAAGGATAGAATGAAGTGTGTATGTATTTGGTTAAAAAATTATGAAATATATAAGGATTTTTTAGTATATATATTGTTCATTGACGATTTAATTGAATATGTGGAAGGATTTTGATGGAAACGATAAGTGATGCTGAAATTATGATTAAGGGAAAGATAACACTTAATATGTTCAGTATGATAAAATTATGATGATTGGATAAATATATGTTTTATGTGAAAAAATAAATTGGATGGTACATATTTCCTTGGATCTAATTTATGATTTATTGACATGAGGGTTAGGCTATAAAGGATTACATTTACATCTTTTTTTTATTTAAGAATAAGGAAACATGCATGTATTCTATAAGGATATATGATAATTCAGGTTATTTCCATTTTTATATTGATTAAATGATTAAGGTATTCACATTTTTGGAATGAAATAACAATGATCTACCTTATGATATATGGGAGATAATTGTTAAGATGATTTAGACGACTTATTTCTCATGATTAGGATTTTCATATTCTGGAAGGATTCTCGAGTTATCCATTTATGGAATGTATAAAATAAATATCTACAAATTTTTTTTATTAATGTATTATATCCCCATATTTTTACTTATGAGTATTTGATTACTTGTTATATACTTTTTTGTGATAATTATTAATGATATTAACTATAATTATATTTACGCATCAAATGATATGTAAACAATTTTGGAATATCAAATTCAACATCATTTTTTGAATAATAGATGATGTGTAAATTGTTCAATTTAAGACCAATGGTGATATTATACTAAAATAATGTAATTATTTCTTCTAATGTTATTCAATATTAGAAAAAGGATATTGAAAAACAAAAATGATATCTGAGTACCTTCTTATCTGACAAATCATATGGTCTCATAGATTCTCATTTATTTATGGATTTTTATTTTCAAATATCTCTTAACAATGTTCTCTATTAGTCTCTATCAGAACTATATAGTTCAATTTTTTCTTCCATATCCATGTTTCCACTTCCCACCTATGTTCACCTATGTGGAATCCTTGTGACCTGTTACCATTGGTAACCGTTATGTTTCTAACATTCCTTTTTTTGAAAAAATATTTAGTATCTATTTTTAATGATGTGGGATTCGATGAATAAAACATTAAATTATTTAACATTTGATTACCCATATGAATTTCGACAGAGAAATTCATTTTAAGGGGGGTATAATGTAACACCCTGAGATTTTTTAACATTTTTTAGAAATCATTTAATCTTTTTATATTTTCACTTCATGGAACACTAAATATTGAATATGTTTATTATATAATAGAACTATGTTTTGGATTATGATATATGAAACACCAAGAAAATCATGCACTACACGCAACACCGACTTGGCTTCTGTTACATGTAACATAGAGTTTCTATGAAACAACGCATTACTATTTTTATTATTTAAATCAGATACTTATAAACTAGCTGTTAAATTGAAAAAATGAATAGTAATAACTATTTTCAAAAAATTATTTATAATGGTATTGATTAGTAAAATTTTGATTTATAGTAAAATATTTACATGTTTAAAAGTACTATTCTAAAAATTGATATGTTTTAGATGTCTATCTAAGAAAAATATTAAAATTAATTTCAAAAACTACTAGAAAATTATTTTCAAAAAATAAACATTATTTTTGAATTCAGAATATCAAAATTATCTCTGGGTGAATTTTTTGTTTTTATCTGAAATGTTTGAATTTTTGATGAATAGTGTGATTACTTTAGTTTTTATTAAAAACTGAATTTTTCATTTAAATAATAATTATTTTTAATATATTTTTATTTCAATATATATAAATAATACAAATATTAATCCAATATAGTTCATTGTAATATTAATTATAATAGAATTAGATTTAAAAATTCATTAAACTTTTTAATGTCACTTTTACCCTCCCTCGAGACACATTTGTGGGATTAGTATTAAATGTAATTTTACCAGTTTTCTAAACTATATTTCAAATAACATACATATATGGTAGTAATTATTGTGATATAATTGGTCTAATTAGATGAAAATAATTTTTCTCAAATAGTAACGTTTGAATTTATTTTACCGCGGTTAGAGGTTAATATGGAAATTAAAGGTAAAAAATAATATTTTAATAATATAAAATTACCATAACACCTTTTCTAATTTCATTGGATTAGTATATTTTCACCAAAATAAATCTTCTTGTATATAAAAAGATCCTTTAGATTCCACTTGAGTTAGATTAACAGAGATATTATATTTTATTTAAAGAAGAGTTAAAAGTGTCATATTCAATGTTTAATAAGTAAATAATTTTTTAATATAGGGTTATTCAAAATATAAAATTAAATATAATTATTAATATGAAATATCATAAATTATTCTTTATCATGATAACTTTTTTTAATTTTTTTGAGAAGAAATATCTAAATTAAATGAGTTTATAATAATGATGAAATAATTGTTTAATTAATTGGGATATTATATAAATGATATTAAAAATATTAAAATAAATTTAATTTTATTTAAATAAATAACATAAAAAAATTCTATAAAATTCAACATTTTATTTATAGTTTGAATGTTTTTTTATGAATTTATCATATTGGTTTGATATTTTATAAAATGAAAATATTTAATAGTATCAAAATTTACATAAATGGCAATTTAAAATATATAATGTTTTATTAAATAGTACAAAATTAATTAAAATATAAGGTTTTCCCAAATAAATTTAAAAGTTTCAAATATATCATAAATTATCTAATTTGGGTACATTTGGTATTTTATTATTACTAAATCAACCCTATTGTCTAAAAAGACAAGTTGTCTTGTTCATAATTAAATTGTTTAACTACGGACTAAAGCCAACATAGAAGGTTCAATTTGTGACCAAAACACTTCAAAAAGTCATTGGATGAGGGGATTTATATCAATAGATACCATATACTTAAAATAAATCTCTTTTGAGTTATTTTTAATAAAAAATAATTTTATAATATATTAATGGTTTTCGAGTTACCAAAAGTACCCCTCCCCCTCTTATAAAAGAGAACATATCCTTCTCTTTAATTCACACATGATAATAACATTGGCTCATACAATCCTACCCATTACCTCTCCCGATAACCCAAACTACATCATGGAGTCCATAATTTTGGTATAAATTCATCATATGGAGTCATTTTGTACAAATCAAAAGGATATACAGGAAAAGGATGTTGTCCTTTTATCACCACTTTCAAAGTTCTTTTCTTCTTCTACATTTTCTTTCATTGTAGTTTACAAAAAAAAAGTAATAAATATATAATATAATATTTTCTGAAATATTTTTATGATTATGTCATAACCATATTATTCCATTACCCATCCTTCAAAAAACAATTTCATTATGAATGCGTATAAATGACTTATATATCGTCTTCATGTTGTGGGGTAAAATGATTTTCATATACCCATTATTTATAGGGGTATAAATATAAATATAAATGATGTAAATAATATATTTAATATGATATTTTTTCTTTAAAATTTATATCCATCCAATTCCATAACATTTAGCCCCTTCGAAAATGATATTATCGCTCATGCGTACGTACAACTTACCGTCTCCACGACGCGATAAAATTAATCTTCAATGATGTTCATTTAAAAATGATTGTAAAAATAAATATTAAGAATAAGTATGAAAAATATGACATAATATTTCAACTAAAATGTTATATATATATATATATATCATTCACTTACTTCAATTCTATATGATAAGAAAACAGAAACATCATTCATGCGTATGTATGGCCTACCCTCTCCATGAACAGTGTACTCAATTTCATGTATTTATCTATTATATATGTATATATTATGATTATATATGATATATAAATCAGGTTAAAACATTTTTAATAATTAAATCATGATCTAATTACTATGATCAATAATGACAAGTGAAAACCTGTATGATAAATAAAGCGATTATTACCCAAAATGTTTCTTTAACCTGGAAATTATTAATAAAAACGTAATATAAATACATAAATGAATCATATATGATATCATGAATATTATTATAATTTATTTATAAGTTATTAATAAGTATAAAACCATTATACAATAGTTTTAGACACGTAAGGATATTATCAAACCTAATGTAAAGCGATTTTGGTCTCACTTTTCATTAACATTAGATACATATTATGTTCAAAACTCTTTCCATTGTTGTGGTGTATATAGTATCAGGGATTTTGTTCCATGAATATTAAATATAAATTTATTTTATTCACATTTCAATTTTATTATCCTTCTATCATGGGTTTTATGATTCAAAATTTTCCAAATCGGTAAAATGTTTTTTTCTCAAATTGCCTTCTTTGGGACTCATGTTTTGTTATACACCTAAACACTTTTTCAATGTGAATATATTTATATTTTACACGATATATCAGGAATCTCAATATTTTCATTATATTATATACTTTATGTAATTTAATTTCATACAATGATTGTATGATCCCATGTTACAATGTTAAAAGAGTTTATTCATACACTCTATTGATTTTTTGAGATTGTTTTTGTTTATGCTTACTTTAATGAAATATTATGATCTATATCTGAAAAAAATAGTTATTTTTATTCACCTTTGGTTATTTGTAATATAATCATGTATTAGGATCATATTTTTATAATTGGTTTATTATGAAGTGTTTTTATGAAATCTTGAATTTACCCTCCCTTCGGTCGGATATATATATTATCTAAAAGGGTTTACAAGAATGTTATACTATTATCCCATGATCATTAAATGAAAATTTTATCCATTTTAACATTTATCATCCAATTTAAGCGAACATCCTTGTCATTTTCTGAACAAGGATGTTTTCTATCCTTTTTTACCATGAAAAGGGAATGTTCATTTTACCTCATACGACAAGCATAGATCTACCCATAATCATTTCATTGAAGATATTGGTTCACATTTTAAAGGATTATATTTAAGAATTTTTTAAAAAAAGTAATTTCACAGAAAATATTTTTCAAATGATTTCATGTCTTCTTTATATGTTTTCAAATATATTTTATATTAATATGATTTTCAATTTTTTATGAATTAAAAAGTCTTTTTCAAACAAGAAAGGATATTTTCCTCAAGAAATGTTTATGACATATGATTTTAAATTATTTTCCATCTAGGATAAAATCTATTGATGTTACTCACACCCTTCTTGGAATGTTTCTAAAGGTACCATTCATATCCTTTCTATGAATGGGTGATTCTTATTTTCATGATCGTTTTGAAATCTATCTATTTTCCACAGGTTATATGCTTTTTAAATCCACTTTTTTCACAGGTTATGAATCAATTAAATTATTATGAAACCTGTCTATTTTCCATAGGTTATGATGTGATGTAATGTTATTTATTCCCATTTCATTTTTTGGGGTTATGATTTGATGTTTATAAAACACATATCTTTTAATGAGTAATGGTATGATGAATGTTTTGTGGAACATGCATGTATGATTTCATTCAGTGATGGGTGGGACCTATATCTCCTTTCATTGACCTAGTTAATGATATATGTTTTATGAGATCAAAAGAAATAGGATAAGAAACTCAATCCAAAAACAATAGGGGATAAGGGATAACATCCCAATCCCAAACAAAGATGGTACATGGGGGGACATAGCAATCCTAAAAGAAGAGGGTGCATGTGAGGACATCCAAATCCCAAAACAAGAGTGTACATGGTAGGGAATACTAAACATGATGTAGGTACATGAGTGATTAACCCATGCCTATAATGATATAAAGGCCTTGTTAGTATTAATTTACATAGTGATTTTATGTGCTTATGTGTTTTCCACAATCCCATGTTTTATTCCTATGTTATGCTCTTATGGAATGTCTTCAATTCATCTTAATGGTTCATGTAGATATTTATTATGATCTATGATTTTCCAGGTATGATCATCAAATTTTATGCCCTTGTTCCATACCCTTTTGGTCATGTTATTAATATGAAATTATTTATTCACCCATACTAGGAATATAATATCCCCCCATTCATATGTATACATTCTCCAGGTGATGATGAAATGTATAAGGGGGGTGTACTAATAGTGTGTATCATTATAGGATATGTTTAATTTCATTCACCAGGAAAGATGATTTGGCTTCCAAGTTTCCAAATACACTAAACTATTATGGTCCTCGGGCATATATTTTTTGAAATTTACTATATACTCATAAAAAATGATGTAATATCAATGTATGTTAATCTTGGATTGCTATTGTTGTAGTATGATAACAGAAAAATATTTATATGCATGTGAATCACTTACATAGATTGAGAACAAATAATGTAATCATATTCTTGATTTATGAAACATTTCTAAAAATAATACTTAATTGGTCAATGTCTCATAAGTCCCTATGGCCAAATGATTCATTATTCTATATCAGATTTGGACTTTAGATTATAGCTCATTATTCCTAGTTTTTTGAGTGTATTGACTGTTGGGAAATTACTCAATGATGGTTTTTTTGAATGTTGATTTTGGTGGATAAGATTATGGATAAAGATTTTTGATTGTTTTATTTATGTGATTATGACAGAAATAATTTTTCTGTATAGAAGATGGATTTCATGAAAAAGGAATTTAACATTAAATGACCATATAAGGATTGTTTTTAAAATTAACGTGGTTCTAATGAATTTTATTAAGAAGTGTTAGTTTTCAACATGAAATCTAAAAAAAATACAAAATTTAAAATCAATATTTTTTTCATGTGCATGTGGTTTTTTCTCTATTTAATGGATCCAAACATAAGGGATATTATTAAAATTAAATCTTGATTTTTTTAATAAAAGTGATTTCAATTGGATATTTTTTGTTTTATGATGAAATGCATGGAATATTTTGGAATAATATTTTGATAAAATTTAAATTATTGGTTTTAAAATAATATTTTCAATGGTCTATTCATATATTCTATCCATTGTTGTTTATTTTTAATTAAAAATTTAAAATCAAGGTATTTTATTCTAAAAAAAATTATGTGATTACAAATTTGATGAATTTGATTTTTCTAAGTGTGAAGTGTTTTGTGATAGAATATGAATTTAAAAAACTCTGTTTAATGAATATTGTTGGGATTTTATACTTTAAAAAGAAATTGGGAATATTATTTCTTTTGGTTTCCTAAATGTGGATAAATGGATTAAATATATGTCCAATTCATTAATAATTTATAATTTTTTTAAATTATTTTCCTGACTATTTTACGGGGTAAGGTGTAAAACATGAATATTTTACAAATTATATTACTATTTTTGGTGAATCGTGACTTTGGATTTGTATATTGATTTATATTTAAGAAAATTAATGGGTTTTAAGAGACATGAATAGGTTAGTATCATGTTTCATATTGTTTAATGTTATCCTTATAGAAATATATTGAGTAATGATATGTTTTTTATATTTATGGATGGTTCCTTTATTATTATTTACTCTTCCATGAATATGAATAAATTTCCTAAAATTTTCTTCTTCTACCAATAGTGATGTAGTGTTTCATGGATTTTTTCTATGTATTCATTATCTAATAAATTTTCTCCATAACCATATAGGTTTAGTTGAGTTTAATTGAAATTTTATCCCTGGTTGTATATTTGAATCAATTTTCATTGGTCTTTATAGAGATTGAGTGTCTTTCTTATTAAATGATGTATTGGTTATATTCTCTGATTAGGGAGTTGGTTTATTTTTTTACTTATACATAGTGATTTTATAGATTTTGAGGTTTTGCGATGACCATTAATAGTATTTTCCTTATTCCCCATTTGGTTTATCCATTTTTATTGGTGGTTGTTTTGTTATGTTTATACATTTTTCCTTATTCTATATTTTATTAAAAATAATAGGCCAGGGGATGAGAAATTTTTTATTGGACTGAATATGGGGAGTCCTACGGTATTTTTATGGTTAATTAATAAGTGTGTGTCTTCCTATGTTGATTTTGGTAGCATTATGGTTAGGGATATCAGTTGGGATAATTTTGAGACATTTTTCTATGAGCTATACTCCATCATATCCTCATATCAGTTTCATAACCCAATGATAGATATATGTTTTTATGTTTGTATGTGTTTTTTAATTGAAGTACTCTTTATTTAATATATGACATGATGGGTTTTTTGTTATGATAATTTGATATCTGTATATTTGATTTTCTTCCGTTAGATAATTTGAGATAGTTTTAATGTGTTAGGATGTAGTTAGGGGTATATTATTGTGCCCCATGATGATTTTTGAACTCAGGTATGTTTCAATGACATGATTTTTAAAAAATATTCTATCAATTTACTAAAAAATTTAGATAAATTTTAAATGGTGTGGATACCTTTCATAGTTTATATCTTCCTAATGATTCATGTGATTGGTTTTGAAATGGATATTTCATCGTGTTGTAGGTTACAAGTGAATATTCAGCCTATTTTTAAGGAATTATTTTAATTCTGGTGGTGTTCCATTCCATGGTATCAATTCAAGTTATCCTAACCCTCATAACCATAATAATTAGTTGATTAGGGTTATATAGTTATTTTATTCTACCTTGACCTGTGAATTTTTATGGAACAAATATGAATGATGGGGTTAATTTTGAAACCCACATATCATGTTTATTATTTAATTGATGTTATTTTTTAGTATTTAAGAATTATAGATGTTTACATTTTTCAATTTGGGATATTAATGGGTTTTATATAACATTCATATGAAAAATTTTATGCGTTAACAATGCGTGGTGCTACAATATTTATCATTGGGGTTTCCATTATTATCATTGAAATATTCAAATAAATAATGTTTACTGTGTAACATGTGAATTTCTTTTGTTTTCTCGTGTGACCATCGTTATTAGATAACATTTAGAGAAAAAATATAAATAACCATTGAATATAAAGTTGTTTTATTTAGTGCCTCCCATATGGTTTTCTCAGGGTTTTCATAACCATGCGACATTCCCAATTTCATAGTGACATGAATTGGTTTTCCCTCATAGTTGTGATTTATGGATTTTAGGCTCCGTTCAATTTCCCTCTCTCTCAACAAATCCCTAGATGTATGATGGGAGCACTTACCTTCCCTTATATTTGGATTTAAAAACTCTATATATTGATTTCATGTATATTTCTATTTTATTCTCACACATTTATATTTATCACTTCTTCATTTATCTTTTTTGGATAATTTTTTATTTCTTTCATGCTCAAAAATATCCAGTTTTCATGAAATAATTATTGTTATAGAATTTTACGGTGTATCTACTATCCATTTTTATATATTATATCATGAATTATTTTATATTTATTTCATTTACTACTTTATTCTATTATTATTATATCATGAGTTTTGGGACATTAAATGTTTCCATGTGGTATTGGACACTTTGGAATGATTAAGGAATAATTTCCTCAATAATAACTTTAATGATATTTCAAATATATTTTCATTGCATGAAATCATAAAAAAATTATTATATAAACCCTTTAATTTTTCTTCTACACAGGTAATTCATGTTCTTTTTCAAGTATTAGAACCATTTTTTCACTATTTGGTACTCCAAATGTTTTAAAAATGTGTTTACAAATACTCAAATTCATTTCCCTTTTTAGTCAGAGAACCTGCTTTATTCTGAAATCATGTTTTATAAAAATGATTTTAAAAATGATTTTAAACTGATTTAGTATATAAAATTTCACCTTTATTCATTTACCAATGTTTTTAATGAAACTTTCCTGTCACATTCCAAAAAATTCATTTTTATAACCATTAACTGTGAAAAATAAATGTTCATTTTACTTCATACAGCTTGTACAAACTAAAACACATTCATTTCATTTAATATCTATATTCATGTTTATAATGATGTTTTAATGAATATATTTTTAGAAGTTATTTTCAAATAAAATGTTTTTCAAAATCATTTTCCAAACAAATTGGTATTTTCATCACGAATTCTTGTGAAATTTCATTTAATACTATTTCTATTCATGAAATACAAAAAATCATTATTTTACTCCACTTAGGGTATGTTGTGTTGATACCATCATTAATATTACTTTGGATGGTTTATGATTTATTTGGACAATGATAACATTCACATTCACTTCATTGATACCTCTTATTCCCCTTTAAATATTAAAATTTCCAACGATCATTTGATATTAAAATTCTCTTAGATATCCAAATCATTTATCATGGATATGATTTTTTCTTGAACCGTATTCTATTTTTCATACGGTGTTTACATTGATTGTTATTTCATTATTTTGTTAAATATTGTAAAATATTAATCTCTTACGCGATACATATATTTTATAATGGACATTGTTAAATCAATTATTTTATAGATATGGAATGTTTTATACTACTATGAAAAAAGTGTGTCTTTATTATAGATATCACATCGATGATTTGATTGTCTCATGGGACGAGTCATTAGGATGGCCATATTAGACTATTTTTTACCTGATATATTGGAATCCATCTTTTAAAAGGTCTTGATGTTAATGGTACCATGTGCCTTGGAAACATGGATTCTAATAATTGAGAATTTCCCCCATTTTGTTTCAGTTATTATTCATCTGTGATATTTTGTGTCGAAATTTCTAGAGATAAATTTCATTTTCAGTTATTTATATAGTATTGTTTTAGTTTCTTACCATGTTATATTTATTTTTCATTATCTAGTTATTTGAATGGAATATTTTTTCATTTATTACCTTTATATTTTTTTACTTACTTCTAATCAGCTTATTTATTACATGGAATATTTTTCCAATTATAACCTTTCAATATATTATTCACATCAATTCAGTGTATTGATTACATAGAAGGTGTGTTCAATTATTTACCTTTCTATATTGACTATTCTCGTTGATTATTTATTTCTTCCATAGTATTTTTCCATTACTATGCATTTGAGATCTCCCTTATTATGCTTCTTCCCCCTAGAGTACAAGAAGCATATTATGAAATATATACATGGATTTATTAGATGGAATAATGTTACCATTGAAGATATTTATTTAGAAATAGTAAAATAATTTGTTGTAATTAGTGTATTCAGTTCCCATGTATTTATCTATTTTACTAGGATTACTAAACTGATTGGTCCTTTAGGTCTTGATTTCTTATAATCATTCCATTATAATAGTATAAGACATTGGATTCAGGCTATCTGGGGTCTGGTTCTACAACATATACTTCCAAAAGAAATTCATCCATTATTTATCATATAAAATAAAATAATACTATATTTATCTTATTCGTATAAAGTTATCAAAAATTATAACGGTCTTCTTCTGAAATAACATTAATCGTCAAACACCAAATCGATTTTTAATCTCATTGTTATTTATTTTTATAAAATATATATTTTGAAAATTTACTTACCATTTATAGTTATATAATTTTAAATAATGAACAAGATTCATACTAAGTAGGAAATCACATATAGACATTATAGGGGATAAAACCTTGTCTCCCTTCAGTTGGGTGTTCTAATCTCAGATTATAATCGAATGCGATTTGTTGAACCACGGTCTATGGAATGTTCTTTCCTTAAACTATATAATTCTTATAAAATTCCAAAATATATTATACTTTCATCAAAATAACCATATGTTATTTGAAATAAAAATAAATTTTACCCATAAAGAATATCTCACACGTTTAATTTTGAATCCCAAAATTTAATAACCCATAATTACCTAAAAAATAATTTTCTAAAAATATATCATTAGTCAACATAAAATTTTAGAAAATAAATCCTAAAAATATATTTACATTAAATTAAACATAGGATAAACGTTATTACTATAAAACCATGAAAATTTCAACCATAATTAATAAATTATGTCAATCTCCATAGTTATCTAAATCTTCCTCTAATACCAAATGTCGGACTTGACCATAAACAGTATATATTCTAGTAATTTTTAAATATAATTATCATTATAAAAATCCCATGTATCATTCTGGTATAAAGTATTATTGAATCATTAATACCAATTACAATGTAAACCCATATATTACAAGTGAACAAAAATAATAAATATACATATTTTTATTGATCCATTCACTTTTAAATAATAAAAAACTATTTACTTACATAAGTCCTATTCAAAAAATTCTACGTGAAACTTCAGTTTTTATTAACCATCCTTAATCCCTTTTTAAAACATTTAAAAATACATATAGTGACATAAAAATCCAATTTAAGGGACATGTAATAATGAAACACATTAGTCCAATGAAATCCCAAGAATCATTTCTTAAAAACATACATTTTACCCTAAAAATGGATTCATATTTTCAAAAATATCATTATCTTTCCATTGTAAAATTAAATATTTCCATAAAATCTCATTATAAAGAATATAAATTTTTTTTAGGTATCTTAATAAATGATTTTTAATATAAAAAATTTAAATGGAATTAAAATTTTTGTCATATTCCATATTTGGAAAATCTAATACATTAGAGGTTATAATGTAACCAACTATACATGGTTTATCACAAATTAACCATTCATTATTATAATCATAACCATAAATCGTTGTTTTATCAAAGAACCACACATATTAGGTTTATAATAGAACCACCCATCAATGGTTTTTAATGGAACCACCCATCATCAGAAATAATTCAATTGAACTAGATCGTAAACAGAAAACATGAAAATCAGCATCACAAGTACATTCTTAAAGAAAAAACCTTAACATTTCAAAATCAAATATATTTTCAAAAACATATCACATGAAAATGAAATTTTTTTAATTGAAAATAGCAATTTAAATATATAAGTGAGGAATCATAGGATTAAGGTTTCATGAATTTCATAACCTGACGAAATGAGGCATGGTCCACGACCCCCTAATCACACTTCTAATAGGCCATAGGCTAGAGACTAGAACCAAGTAGGCATATCATACAAATGATAGTACTTTAGCTATTGTACATGTAATCATGCACACTCAAAAACTTATATTCAATAGTTTATACAAATATCTACACTAAAATACATGAATATAACTATCCCAAAAGAAAATAACAACATACGTATATATGGAATAAAAAGGAAAAATAGAAAACCACAAAAAACAATAAAGTCATCCAAATTTCTAATTAGTAGGGATCACTATCAAATTCAACTCCCAGAAATCTCTTTAATCCAAATCTAGTATTCACTTAGATCAGTTTAAATCACTTAGTTCTATGTGCCTTGGGTTTTCTGGGGACTTCATCAAAAGGCCTATTGTCAACAAAAAGACTAAACATGTGTGGTAATATCTCATTAAAGGGGGGGGGGAATAAAAAAACTCATTTGGAACCATAAAAACAAAAATAAAATGGAGAAACCAAAATATATTTTCCACTCCACCATGATAGAGAAAACAATATTAAGAGAGAAACTATAACATAAACCATCCTCAACTATACAGGACTAGTCAGCTCAATCCATAAGGTGTTTCAACCCAGACATGTTACAAAACATTAAGGTCTCCAAAAATCACACATATATATTCATCAAAAACTAAAAGTCTCATGAGGTTCATACCTCATAGAAATATCCCAAAATATACTTGAGTCTCTAAAGGTAACTCAAAACCAGAAGATCACACCCCATGAAATCATCAATCATAGATGGTGCCCATCCGAGAGATACACTACATTAAAATCAACTATACCATCACTTATAGTCCTTCTAAGTGAACACACTCCATCTAGAACACCTCACTTAGTCGAACTCTAAGGAACTACATCGAGTATTCTACCAATGTTACCCTTGACCCTCCAAAAATTCTTCATAACCAATGTGGGGAGCCCACCCCTCACCATTGCACAGATTTCATGAATAACTTCTCTAGAATATTCTCCACATGCCTCCTATTTGACAAGTGAGAATAGAGGGACCCTCACATCATCACATCCCTTTATCTGAGGGAGTACTAGCTCTTAAATAACTCACATAACCTCTAATTCTTAGGTATAGAGTGGCCCACACCTCAATCAGTCAAGGGAGAAAAAACTCATAACCATGTATCACATAAAACTATTGGAGGGGCACAATCCTTATAACAGTTTTCCATCGATGTGGGAGCTCTGAGTCTATTGGCCGACCTGCTCCCCATCATGACTCAAATATGGGGGAACTACTCCATAGATGAGGACTTGCACCCTTGTACGACATGGGTGTACAACTCAATTGATAGAGTAACTAATCAAGTGCATGAAAAGTGAGTAACACACTATCGATTGGGGATCCACACTCTGATATGATAGAGGAGTACAACTCAACTAATATTATCCCTATAGGTGGACTGGTAGCCTAACATGACGTGGGAGTACATATCCCAAGCTAGAGGACCTGCTCCCTGGTATGACATGGAAGTACTTACTCGATTGGGATAACATGTATATAGGACCCACCCCATTAAACAATATAGGAGTTTTAACCCCAAGGATTGAGGAACCGTACCCTAATAGAATATGGGAGTACCCATTGTACCTCTATATCACATATGGACGAACCAAGCAATTACATGGTATGGGAGTACCAAATCCGTGGATAGTGGACATGCACCCTAGTCCAATAGGGGTGTACCTACTCTCTCAGGACAATGAGTATAGAGGGACCACACTATATCACGATCACATAAAGTTATATTTAACTACATGAATGATAAAGGGAACTAGATTCATAGTCAGAAATGGTAATATATACTTGAAATAACTATCAATTGGGTAGAGAAATCACACCCATGATCTGGGATGCCTCATCTCTACCAATGCATATAGGTAAAGGAATCCACCAACTAGATTCCAGAGGGGAGTACAAGTTCCAATGTATCTCAATAAGAAACATAAAAACCTCCAAAACTAGTCATGATCTTCTAAATGAAGAATCATGCTTATCATACCATGTATCAAAACACATACATGGGTAGGGTAATTGGACCCTAATACCCTAGGGTAGTTCCATACTACCAACCTAAACAATATGTGGTACCCTCATCCAAAGGAAATGGGGAAGTGGTACCTGACTTCAACCTAGTGATCAACCCATATCACTAAAAAATATTAAACACTATTACAATACATTTATGATCAAAACATGCCACATCATATCTCGAAGTCCAGTAATGATTCCACCATCACATTCTACATCAAAAAAATCATAAGATAGTCTACTCAAAAGATTGAATCTGAGCCCCATTGAAGGAGATGCACAAGGACGAAGATCCACAAAAGATCTCGAGAAATTACACAGCGTGCAACAGTGTCCAAATGGAATGTGAACATGCCTATGCATATTGTTTTTTCACCCATTTTCACAGCATGTATTTCCATGTTTGTTTTCTTATTATGTACATGTCATACACTACATGTCCTACCTCACATGACCCTCGGTTGTGTGTTTTCCCCATACTGATCGACCATCCATGCCCCACAAAATGATGGGTACCACCATTTACATGCCAGGTATAGGATAAATTGAACTTTTTCCATTTTTTATCGTGTCCACTATTCAAAAACTCATTATAATGTACATTTTTCATATAATTTTAAACGACCATGATTTTTCATATAGTTACCCCAACCATTTCCTCTTGACACAAATCATGCGGTCAGTATAGGACATGTAAACCCGGTACACAGTGTGTAGTCCCAAAAATTAAAATTCAATGAATGGGAAGAACACAAAACATATCTCATTGTTTTAGATTCCATGTTGATATGAATTCTGATGGGAATTAGCTTATGAGTTTCCTGATTTACCCTAGTTTCACCCAAAAACCAGATGATCTACCTATAAGGGATCATTAAAAATTGTAATAGGGGTCTACCATATACAAAAATTAATAAAAAATGGTACCATGAAAAAAACTAAAAATCTTCACACATCGATGGAGAAACACTGAATCTTCATGTGTAGAACGCTACCCAGATCGTGTTGATCCTTAATCTCATGATGATCGGTGCTTAGAATGGATATCAGAAGCACCTTGCCACATCAATTTGGATTCAGTTCAAAGATATGGGGTCTTTCCATCATAGAATTTAGAAATAAAAAGGTGGGAGGGTAGGGGTTCAAGTTAATTTATAAATTTAATTTAATTAACAATTTTACTACTCAACATCATGCCAAATCACCTTCAAATGAACAGCCGATATCAACATATCTTATTCTGTACATAGGGTATTAATGATGTTTTGAACTGAAACATGATCTCATGATTTTATCTTCACACTTTTTAAAGGATTTATTCCATGTTTCAAGAGAAAATATCTACACTTGAAAAAATATATTTAAAATTTTGAAAATTTCAGCACCAAGGATCTTTATGAGAAATAATCCTATGCCGATTAACCACCTATCTCAATAAATATTATTAGAAATATTACTATGCATTACATGTTAAAATATAATATCATAAATTATCCACACCTTATGTATTTTTATACCTGAAAAGAGAAATCCTAGGACCAATGTAAATAATAAAATATTTTTATTGGAACTCCCATGCCAGTAATCTTTTTAGGGGTTCCCACACCACTTATAAGAATTCACTCAGGGAAAATATGAAGTAAAAATCAAAACCATGTCAAGATTATATCTGGTCAAAATCATAAAACAATTTAGCACATATATCATCAGTTGAGACAGGAGAAAATTACAAAACACTATGGTCTATTAGCAGACACAAGGTCTAGTGGTACACTACCTAGCCAACATGACGTAGATAATGAAGTAACCCCAAAGATATCATAATTAACATTTTGAACTAAACCATGACCTCCACAAGTGTATTACCTTCATGGTTGTTGTTGATAAGATGAGGGTACCAACAACCAAAGTAGGGATACCCAAGTGTAAACCCTAAGTCCTTCCAATCCCTTCATCTGTGAACCTACCACTATACCACGACTCAATAGACCAAAAAATTATCTATAACCACATTTAAACTCAAAGGTGATTAATGATTCTAGGAAACCAACACACATTATAAAGAATTCATATCTTTTAACTCTTCATCTACATAATAGTTTATGCAAAGCGGTCTATCTACCGGGGATACAAATCTTAATTGTCAAGAAGAACATATTCACAAGAAATTATAGAAGTTGATCCTTCAATACATCGTAAAACCCCGTCATTAACCCATAAGTATACTAAAATCATCTTCTATACCTTGAAACTATCTGATTTAGCTAGAACTGACTCACCTGCACGGTTTAGAACACGTCAAGAAAATATGTGTGGTTGTAGAATGCATCCCTCTTCTTCATGAGTCGAAATCTACATAAACTACACCCACACATGGTTCCAATTACACCCAAAGACACCCATGTTAAATGTTGATCATGAATAAGAATAAAAAGGGTACCTCATAATAGTGACAAACATTTACTACTTCAGAAAGTAGAAGGGACAGTGAGTGTACCTCTATTCATCCTCTATGGTTAGGGGTAAATGGCCTCTACGTCCAAAAACTATCCTTTCCCTCATCATCATACTCCCTAGAAATAGTTAACCCCCCTGGGTGGTGGTGAAAATACCTAAAATCTCATTCCACATCCATATTCTCGACCCCCTCATCCTCTTAATTTTCTGTCATATAGAACACCTTTCTCTAAACACTGACTCTACCAAGATGTTCTAACTACCAGCTCCCTCTCAATAACATGATGTGTCAGAAAATATATAGCATGATTCCCCTATCTGTTGAAAGCATAATAAAGCCTCTATGATTTCGGAACTAATCCCTAACATGGTGCCTATGCTAAGGAACCATGTTCATGAGTATAAGCATGTGTATTCCTCCTACATCATGATCCTCTCACCTATTGTCTACATACTACTTCAACTATCTCATCCTCGTGACCTCCACTCTATTACATATCTGAACATCCCTCTAATTGGAAGCTCTCTACTATGAGATCTCACTACAGTACCACTATATAAGTGGCAAGGCCCAATGAAACAACACATCCTCAAATGTCTCAATAGAGGCCCTACTCAAAGGTCCCAGATCTGAATAATGGGTCTTGAACCATATAAAATGAAAATCATAAACAGTCTATAGGCCTCATTGTGTACTATGAAATGGTAATGATACCCTGCCAATGATGAATAATCTCTAGGATATGCACCGATCTCATTGTGTCCATGTAAAACTCTTCCCTAAAGATATTCTCAAACTAATCCCAAGTGAGCGTCACCTCTTCATTGGGTTGAATAACTATACACTTCCATCACATGACTGAACCCTATATAATTAGTTCTCATAGGACCACCATATGATCATGAGGTGTCCTCATAAGGTAGAAAACACAACTTACACCCTCGATCCATGCACTATGTTCTTGGGTGATTTGATCATCCAGAGACCTCTGAGTCCACTAGATCTAAAAATCATGAAACACAATCACCTTGTGCTCATCCTTAATCTAAACTAATGTCACATCCAGTTAATCAATAGGTGTGCATCAACTGGTGAACCACTTGAATGTATTGCCTCAGAACCTATTCCAAGAACCGAAGCCTCAACTCAGAGCATATTTTCATCATAATTCCTCCAAGGAACTCTGTCTAGCTATATTCATGGTGGTATCTTCAAATAGAATCTTAATGAGACACATTTAAAAAGTATATATGGGGAGATGAATAAAAAAGGACTATAAAAAACGAAACCCAGTCTTATAAGATACATGTATGAATATTTCCTTAAAATCGGTGTCCTAATGTACAAAGTCAAAAAGAAGGTCATCATAGTCTTGGTGAATGGATAAATCATCCTACAGACCAACACCAGAACCACTGGCCCAAGATATAAAATCGAAAGACACAAACACTATCTATATGCAAACGAAACCAAGCTCACAACACTACGGTGCCATAGTGGAACCGACTTCGATACCACTCCTATCCCAAATCGACCCAACGAAGAACAAGCCGCAACAACCCATGCCTGCCTCCCATTTTATAGGGGATGAAAACTAGGGATGAGTCAGATCACCACAAATATTGGAGGCCATTTCTTAATGTACCTTTACACAGAACCCTGAAAAACCTCTATGAAACGTTGGAAATATATAAAAATAAGGAAAAAATGAATTCATACAAATATCAAAAAACTAGAGAACAATATAATTACTAAAATCCTAAAGGTGGAAAAAACATGCCCACAAAAAAATGTAATAGTGCCCAACATGCTCAAAAAGATGGGATTGCTATAAAATGAAACTACTGGAAAGATCTATGGACAAACTCTAGTAAGAACCTATGTCATTCAAGATAACTATGATCCATCTTCCATAGGTCCTATTGGGACACTTTCAAAAGGCTTATTGTCTGCACAAGATAGAACACATACGGGAAAATCCCATGTAGGGGTGACTATATCAATACATAGAATGTTCTCCAAAACCCCCATAATGGGAGTAAATAAAAGGAAACAGTATGTTCGACCTTGACATAGGTAACCCAATTGGAATAGAAATTTCATCTTAAACTATCATCATCATTACATTACTAGTCATCTCATTCAATAAGTGGAGTCATCCCAAACCTGTGAAAATATTGCATTGACTGGAATATTCACCCATATATACTCATATTAGACTCCCTGATTCATTATGTTATGGAATCATAGATAGCTACAGGATTCTAATCGAGGCTCTAAAGGTAACACCTAACTAAGAGGTAACACTCCATGATATTATCCATCCAGGATAGAACACTTCCAATGTATAAAATCCATCAGAAAAAACTGTACCATCACAACATGTATGTTTGAGTGAACATGATCCATCGAGAATAAATCATTCAGTCAAACTAATGTGTCTAGTAGCATAAATTCTTCCAATAATAACCTTCACCCAGCAAAAGCTCGTAATAACCTATGTGCAGAGGCCCACCCCACACAACATCACATAGTTAGGGGATAACTACACTAAACTATACAACATGTACATCCTATCCAACAATATATAAAAGTTTTTCCCCCACCTCTCCAATACCGTATATACAAGGGAGTTCTATATCCTAACTAACACAATAAAAATGTTTCTCTCATGTACGGAGTGGCCGACACCTCAACATGCCAAGGGAGAACTAAATCCTAAGAACGTATCACACATAATTAGTGGAGGGGCCGATATTTGTAACTATTCTCCATAGCTGATGGAACTCTGACTCCAGTTGAGGACCCACTCACCATAGGTACTCAAATATGGGGGTGTATAACTCTATAGATGATGAACTTCACACTAGAATGAAAAAAGAGTGAAGATCCATGGATAGAGGACCTCAGTCCTAGCATGTATATGGACCACCACTTTGATTCAAGAGGACCCATAACCTAGTATGATAGGGAGCACCACTCTACTAGTACACTCACTATGTAGGGACCTATACCCTGACATGATATGGGTGTATCAACCCCAAGATAGAGTACCTAGTCCCTGGTAGTATATGGGAGTACTAGCTCTATTGGAATAAATGAAATGGAAGACCCACACACTATAATTGTCAGAGAGTTATGACTCCATGGATAGTGGACCGACATCCTACCACGATAGGTGAGTACCCACTCAACCTATAAATCAAATATGGAGGACATGTCACTTGAAACGATAGGGGTGTACTGACTCAATAAATAGAGGAACCACAACCTAGACCAATATGGGAGTTCCAAGTATATTTGGGAAATGAGTATGAAGGGCCAACACCCTAGCACGAAAGGGGAGAACTATCTCAAGCTATATTAACAATATAGGGAACCTGCACTCTTCTACAATAGGAAAGTACCATCCATGAAAGAACTAAAACTGGGGTAGAAAACCCATAAAAAATGTGTAAAGTACTGTATCTTCCAATGTAAAGTGTTAAGGGAAGTCATCACCCAGATTCCATAGTTGAGTACTAGTCCCATCATCTCTTACTATGAACCACACTGTTATCTAAAATCAGTGAAGAACCACTAAAAGGAGGTCATTATTATCATACTATATATCAAAACACTATCATAGTTAGTGGACCAGGGCCCTGCAACAACATAGGAGTACTATTATACCAGTATAAAGGGTCTATTGTACCCTTACCCTAAGGTGAAAATTAAGGGCTATCTATCCATATGTCAACCTGGTGATCCACGATAATCACTACAAAAGTATAAAAACTGCTACAAATATTCCATTCACAAGACACTCCACATCATATATCATAGGAAAAATGGTTTTCCACCATCATGTTTTATATGGAAGACTACATAAGATAGACTACTCTCAATATCAATGTTGAGACCTAGACAAGGATATATCCATAGATGATGATCCTGATATCTTCCCATGAAAGTACATATTGTGCACTGGGGTTTACATACCATGTGAACTTACCTATGAACATGAATTTTTCTACCATTTTAAGGTCATGGAAAATAAATTAGGCATACATGGTGTGAAAAAGTTGTTTATAGGATGTCCTACACCACCCATCTCGTGGTCATGTGTTTCCACCACACGGGTCGACTATCCGTACATCACACATGGATTGTACCGCTGGGTACATGGTGTGTATAGGTTAAGCATACAATTTCCCATTCCTTAATCCCATTCCCATTTCCCTCACCCAATGAACATTCTCCATTTACTTTAACATGACCATGTACTAACACATGGCTACCCTTTCAATTTCCTATGAACAAATCTGATAGGGTTATTACATGATGTGAATGCTTTGTACACAACCAATATTACAAAAAAGTCATATTACATGAACAATATTAACCCATGGATTGTCTATCTAGTTTACAAGTCATATAGAAGTGTATATTATTGAAATTCCCCTTTGAGTCTCCTAATTAACCACAATTTCCCTCAAAAACTACAGAGCAACCTAAAAAGGATATCTAACAATATTAATAGAGATATACAACCTAAAAAAAATTATTAAAAATGTGTATCAAGACTAAAATTAATATTTTCCAACAATAACGATTAAAAAATGAATTATATGGTGGATAATGACACACAGATCATGCTTCTCCTCGGTCTAATTCGGACCAGTTCAATGTATGGAGCTTGGCAATACCTCTTCTCTTCGATTCATCTTCTGTTAATCTATTGGTCAAAGTGGGATTGGGGTCACATATCCCTAGTGTCATATAACCCATGGGTGGTATGGGTATGGTTTTTAGTTTAATTTATTAATTAAATGTAATTTAATTAACAATTTAAGTACATAATTCCCCACCAACTCACCTCTTACCAAACACCCAACACTGAAAAATATAATGTAACTCCATGTTTACACATGTTATTCAATACTCAACCACAGAAATTGAAATATGATCCAAGACTAAACTCATTATTTATTCCATGAATCCTATAAAATTGTGTGTGTGTGATAAAATATATTTAATATTTTTAAAATAACCACACTGAGGATCTCAAGGCCCTAAAATCCAATGATAACATATTTCCTGGCTTTACAAATATTATTAGAAATAATAAAAATTCATTCATTTCAAATCACGAGCCATTAAAATGGTGTTCTAAAAATACTTGATGTCATATATATTTAAAAACACTCCCTCGTGACTTATGAATAAAAAATAAGAGGAAATTTTAAAGAGAATTTTTAAAAGAAATTCTCTCACAAATATACTATCATTGAAGTGATCATTAATAAAATGATTAAATAATGTATATAATATTTAAATCCACATAATATAAGTTTATATACAACTTAATAAAATGAAAAATCATTTCAAAGATAAACTATGCATGATATAATCAATGAAACATAAGTTTAACCAAAATAATGGAAATTGAGTTAGGAATCCCATTACATTAATTCTAAACCTACACGCATATTCAACATCTTCTTATATAATAATAATAAGATAATTATTTAAATTCATAAGAACATTTTTAATGTTCATTATTCATTTTATATCATATATTTTCACTTTAATTACTTAATTATTTAAATACACACCGGGTCTTTGGTGATATTCAGTACTAAAGATCAAAATTACACATGTAATTTGACTTTGGTAAAAATGGTCATAATTCCATCATATCATGAATAATATTATTAATATAATGAAAAATATTATTCATAAATTATTCTATTAAATCTATAAATTAAATATGTCATGACCCACCTCCCGGGCCATGAACCTTATCATCTAACCCCATGGGTCTCTTGTAATACCTTTGTTTCCTTCTTAGCACACCATATGCTATTACTCACTAGGGTCACTTATCAGACTAATGACTGTCCCCACAGGCCAACACATGTCCTTTCAAGTGTGTTTTGTCCTCACTCACACACACCCTGGGAAACTTCCGGAGGGTCACTCATCCTGATCACTACTCCAGGCCAAGCACGCTTAACTGTGGAGTTCTAACCAGACAGGCTCCCGAAAAGGAAGGTGCACCTTGTTGACATGGGTAGTAACATTTAGCCTTTTAAGTCTCACTTTTTCAGGGGTGTTACAATATACACCCCTTTAAAGCACAACGCCCTCGTTGTGGACCCCAATCCTCAAACCCAGGCAGTGCCTAAGCACTTCCGGCTGGGTATTGGCTCTGATACCATTTGTCATGACCCGCCTCCCAGGCCATGAACCTTATCATCTGAACCCATGGGTCTCTTGAAATACCTTGGTTTCCTTCTTAGCACACCATAGGCTATTACTCACTAGGGTCGCTTATCAGACTAATGACTGTCCCCACAGGGCAACACATGTCCTTTCCAGTGTGTTTTGTCCTCACTCACACACACCCTGGGAAACTTCCCAGAGGGTCACCCATCCTGATCACTACTCCAGGTATAGCACGCTTAACTGTGGAGTTCTAACCAGACAGGCTCCCGAAAGGGAAGGTGCACCTTGTTGACATGGGTAGTAACATTTACCCTTTTAAGTCTCACCTTTTCAGGGGTGTTACAAAATATGACTATGAAAAATAAAATATGTTACAATCATGTAGACCACAGGTCATAAATATGCATGAGTAAAAGTTCAATTTCATATGATCATTTTAGAAAAAATATAAGTATTGTGTTACATTTAAATAATTTTAATAATATAATAAATATCATATTATTATATAAATAAACTTTTATATATTCCTCATTTGATATGGTGGTGAAAAACCAATCACGTTGCTTCATGTAGGTGGTATTCCGCACGTACAAACGAACAATATTTATATTATCATTTGAATGCCAAATTAAAATTTTACATAATATATTACATTATTAGAATGAAAAATATTTCATGAATATCATATATAAATATTAATTTAATAATTTAACCATTATTGAGAGAAGGTGATAGAAAACAATTTCTATTGGTTTGTGAGGGGTTTATCCACCATACACCCTGATAATGAATTATTTTTTCCATGTCATGGAAAAAGAGATGAATATAGGTTATTAAATATTTCATAACAACATCCAATTTTATATAATATACTGGATTTATTATTTTTAAATTTTAATATGGTTTTATGGATGTGTAAGAATAAACAAAACCTAAATTCTCGATTATAAATGATATAAATTTTTTAAAAAACCCGTTTTCTCAACACCTTATGAAAACTAATGTTGTTATTATTCCTAAACTAAGACCTGTATATTATAGGGAGGGGCTCTATTAAGGAATTTGTGTTGGTGAATAATAAACTATATTGTTTTTATGCGTGATTAAATGAGACAAGGTGGTTCCCTTTGGTAATAGAGGGAAGGGTCACTCTTGGATTTTCTCAAAGCATTAATCTAATTGAAATTAATTTCAAATTTCAAATTGATACAGAGTGAGTTAGTTCAAATATAATACCATTATGGTAGAGATATACTAATAAAATTGATATAAAATAACCTTGGACTAAATTGATAACCATAACATTTGGTTTTATACCTTGTTTAAACTCATTAACTCTTACTGTGTGAACATGGATTTATAATATTTGTGAGTTAGTGTAGATAATATAAAATAAAAATGGCACAAGAATGGATCATAAATGAAATTTTAAAAATATTTTAATTTATTATATGATTTTAATATATTTATTAATTTTATATTATTTCATTAAATATTATTTACTATAAAACATCGATAATTTCCATTTTAGGAACAATTCTATACTATGACATTATTAATATCATGATAAAAAATATTGTTAAAAACTATTTTTTACATCTTCAGCATGACATGGACATCAATAAAATTATATTATGCCATTAGATATCACAAATTATATTTAATTTAATAATTTTTATCTAATTTATTTTATTTTTATATTAATAAAATAATTATTGCGTCGTCATTTATCTGAATTTAGTGGTATAGTTTTCTTTGATTAAAATTAAATATAATTAAATATATTTAATATAAATCCATTAGTTTCAAAAAAACAATATTTATATCCAACACATCCTTTGTAGAAAGCCATATTAAATGTTTTATAATTTCGACAAATATTGTATTGAAATATTTTAAATATCATTAAATAAAATATTCTAAACATCAAAATCACTTAAAAAGAAAAATATATCATATATTCTAAAAAATAATTTTTTCTAGGAAACTTACTCTTACAAAAAATGTTGTCATGTTTATGGGTTATTTTATTTTCCTTAGTGTAATATTTTTACCCCTAATTACCTGATTTAACCTTTACCATTGCAATAAAAAATCAAGGATACAATTAATATTGAAAAAAAATTAAAACAAACATATTTAATATATTTAGATCCATGGATTGTAAATATGGATTACATTTTAAAAATTAAAATCTCATAAATATCAGATTTTAATTTAAAATTAAATCTACAATTCCAAATGAACAATGAGGTTTTTTCAGAAAAATATTCTTTTAATGATAAAAGGTATTTGTACGAAACCAAATTATAAATTTTATTTCAAAAACTACGAATTTATTATTTAGAAAAATTAAATAAATATAATTTAAACCCAATAAAACGTTATTTGATCTTTTAAAATTATTAAAATTAAATAATGTTTTCGGTAATAATTGGTATTTTTCAATATTAATTGAAAAAAAGTATTTTAAATAAAATATAATGACATCATCTTAATATATATTTTAAAATATGAATTAAAAAATTATTTTCATTTTTTCAAATAATTTTTAAATATCTTATTAATATTATTAAATTCACTCAAAAAAATAAAGAAAAATCATTTTTGAAAAAAAAATAATTTTGATGAATAAAATCGATTTAAAAGATAATGTATAAATATTTTATAAGAAATAACAAATAAATTAATATTGAGTTAGGCCTTTATATTTATTTCATACATTTTTTAATCATATTAATGCTTTCCAAATTAAAAATAAGGTTATTATAATCACATTCAAATAATAATAATTAGTTTTTTGTTTATGCTCGATGTGGCATATCTTGTACACTATCGAACATTGTGTTTCATTTTGAAATATTGGTATGTTACACATGTAAAATATAGTTATTGTTCTAGTCAATAATAGAGTGAGATAGGATATTGAGTTTGTATCCATTTGGTTATTTCATACTATATATTGTGAATAATTACTACTAACATAAATATTTTTGAAGTCCCAATCACACCAAATAGTAAAATGATGGGTTTTTATGGTTGTTTTCTTGATAAAGGACATGGGGTAAATAATATTTATTTTTTTAATTATCATGAATTTGCGAAGAAACTACATTTTATTTTTTTCAATGGAATTTGAGTATTTTTTTTTGTTAAATGGAGTACATAGAGTAGTAAATTTTGAAAGAAAAATGATTTGTTTGGTTATTATAATCATTGGAAATAAAGTTCATGTTAATGTTCCACCAATTTTTTAATTTCATAATTATGGTGAAAATGGGAATAATACAATTCAATGCCCAAATATAAGGTATATTAAGGATGATGAGCTTTAAAAACATCAATGTCATAGGGAATAAGGAAGGGACTCCACTATGACAATGAAGGAAGTGGTTCATTATAATTAAGATACAGTTATCTTCTACTCTAGGTTTAGGGATATATTGTTAGAATTGGATTCCAAGATCTTTAGTATATCATAGATGTTTTCTTTCAATACAAAACCACAACCATAGTTATTTGGTATTAAATTATCAATATTATCATCTAGTTACATGGTAATTATATGACAATATGATGATTGCATAAAAAACATCATGAAAATATTATTATTCATCCATTCGATGAATTAAATTTTATTTCTTAAATGTATTTTTTATCTACACATGGATTTAAAATTAACATAAAAAATTATAAATTCACATTTTATAAGAACCTATGATTGTACATCCATGCTAATATGATTATGAACTACAATTAGAATAAACATATATAATATGTGTTTCGATACAGAATAATGGGAGCATTTTGGTTCAAATGATTGGAATGAAACTCAATATTGGTTATAGGCCTATTATGAAGGAAGATATTGGTTTCACCTTATTACCCAATTTAGTGTGTTCGATATATCAGTCAAAAATATATCTTGATTCATGTATTTCTGGTGGATACGATATCTATTTTTTATTAGAATGAAATATATAGAATTATAAGGACACAATTTATTTAAGGGGGAATAATGTAATGCATCATTATTTTAATATATATTTCTTCATTAAATAAACATGAAACTGAATATCTTGTTTCACATAGAACATTATACTAATATAAAACTATGATGCATTTTTTTATATTAAAAAATTATAATATAGCCATTGAATTGGAGGGTATAAATTTTAGTATCCACACTATTAAATATATTTGAATAAAATTAATCCAAAGGGTCTCTTCTATTTTCAATTAACTGATAAAATTCATTTAATATTTTGTAATAACATGTAAGATCATTTTATGATAAATAATATAGAATGCAAAAAATATCATTATAGGAACTATTCATTTTATTTTATGAAACTAAATATACTATAGTAAAATATTGATAAAATATATTGTTAACATAGATTAACACTAATTTAATTAGTAATTGTTATTATAAGATAATAAAAACAATACATATTTAAAAATTCAATATCATATAAAAAGGAATATCATTACATTTTATGATCCCATTTGAATGTTAAATAAAAAATTCATAGTGTTATATTTTAAATAAATGAAAATTATATTTATATTCTTCAAAACAATAATATCTTAGTATGGTGTTTTTCTATTTTTTAGATGCTTCTTTTATTGATAATAATACAAAATACCAATTTAAAAAATACTAATATTTTTTGGAAATCAATGATATATAAGAATTTATTAAATTTTTATGAAAATATTGACTCAATTATATATGAATTTAATATGTAAAACTATAAATTTTTAATATTTATTAATAAAAATTATAAGCCAATGACATTTATTTTGGAACCTAATTTGTATTTTTGTAAAATTAGTTTTTATGTGTTATATAAAAATTATTTTGAAATTATTTTTTATCAGTTTATGATTTTTAATATGATGACATGGTTCATATATTTTATATCATTATGCTCTAATTATTTAATCATGTTAATTTTATTATTAGTAATTAAAATTGTTTACAGAGGTTGTAGAATGAGTTACCATGGTATAGGTAAATTTTGGTAAAGTAAAAACTAATGAGGAAAATCACATTTTTTTCTCCAATATTAACTCTTAGTGTGTTGGGTAGGGTTTTATTAACCAACACTCTTACCATTCCTATTATTTCAATCATTTTTAGCCACTTTCCTGGAATAGTTCCTATTTTATTATGAAAATACAAGCCCCCTCACTTATAAACAGAGACATTGATGACCCTATATACCCTCACAAAAAATGTTTTTAGCCACCATTCTCTACCCACATCCCTCCACAACAAAAATAAAAATTACCTACTGATATTTAATCTTTAAACTACCACCACTATTACCATTAATAAAATATTCAGTGGATTTATTCTCAAGAGTAATGCAAAAAATCAAAAATCACAGCATTTCATTCCAATCTAATTATGTACAATTATTTTACCAAAAAGTGTATAATAAAATCATAAAATAATTATATTTTTATCAAATGTTTTCTGAAATTATTTTATGATAATGGAATACTCATTAGCTACCTTAATCCCTTCCTATTAGAAGAATGAAATGTGTTTTCATGTGTGTGTGGAGGCTACTACCTCCATTAATGACGTGGTTAATTTTTCATCACTGCATTACTCATATGGTTAAAAAACATATTTAATAAATATATTTCATATCAAGGATTCATATGTATATATATAATTAATTTGGTTCTAAAACTATAAAAACAATTGATGCCCATTGTGAACTAATCTATTGATATCAATATAATACATAAAACAACCTCACCAAGGATCATCCTATATCGAATTGTTCTCATACTTCCCATAAATTTAAAATTAGTATGTATAAACCACTAAAACATAATGATATAAACATATTGTTTCATCTGGTAATGATGCACATATTATCAATGAAGGGGGTTTTACATTTCCATTACTAAACATATCAGAAAAAAAAACAAAATTACAACATCTAATAAAAAAAATAAGGGATAAATAACTAATAAATAGTTATTAAATGATTATTGATGATGAAAAAAATGGTTTATATATTTTTAATAATGTTCTAAATTTAGATATTATTATATTTTCGTTAATTTTATAAGATATTAATTCACCTTTTTTAAAGTCAATATTAATGGTATGGATTTTTTGATCTAGCTTTTCATTCAATGAGGGATATATAATGTTCACCATTTCTTATATTTTATGTGGTTTATAAACATATTTATTGATTTTTCATGAAAAAATTCATTGAAATAAAATTATTTATAAAACAAACTTATTTTCTACATTTAATCGTATTTTTATTTTAATGATACAAATGTTTTAATAGATATTTGCCTCAAATTATATTCTTTTAGAATTGCTCTATATTACGAACATATTTTTATTTAAATATTTTATATTCTTCCATATGTGTATATTTTACTATGAATATATTTATCCATGGTATTTAATATTTTATTCCTTGTTTTTTCTTTCAATATAATCGTATTTAAAAATTTACAATGTTGTAAATGTTAATTTCAGAATTGTGACATTTATTCATACCAAACACAAATTTCAGGTTTTAAAATTTTATTCCAATTATATATAATTCAAATTTTTTTTTAATTGATATTAATTTTCATATTTTTTTAAATAAATAGTTTTATTATTAAATGTATTTATTTTTTAAAAATTATTTTCAATGGATTATGTGTTCGTGAAAAACTTATTTAGTGTGTATAATATCATTAAAGAAAATTTAAAAAAAATAATCAATTAATAATCTTTTCATATTACATAATTTTAATTTTAAATTACTTAATTTTAAAAAAAAATTATCATGTACAACATAATTTTTAGTAAAAAAATTAAAGAGATTTCAAGAATTTCACAAATGGATATTTGTTCTTATTTTTTATAATTAAATAATCCAATAACGTTAAAAAGAAATTTTTCTTATTTTTCCACAACTTTTAAAAAATATTAGCTTTTAATATGGATATTATATATTCATTCAATCCACATTTTTTCTCTTTAGGTATTATCAAATGTCATTCCATTTATTGAATGAGGAGAGTGTTGGAATCTAGTATGATTATTAATCTAATAAAGAAGTATATTTATTACTAAATAACATTGATTACGATTCATATTGGTATTCATTTATTTAATTAGGTGATTAAATTGCGCTTTATTATGTTATGTGTGGGGTCTTACACTATATTTACCCTTCATTAATTGGTCTTGTGAGACAAATGGTATTTGTATTTAGTTTATGTATGAACATTTAATAATACTTCCTTGACATTGGTTCATTCTGATATTATCACAATGTCTTGTAATGATGAATTGATGTTAGTATCATTATTTTAGGTAACAAGGATGTAACACCATGTTTTTTTAAAGTAAAACATTGTTTGATAGTGTATACGACAAGAAACATTTATCCTAAACAAACTATGATAATATTAACATAACCATTATAACCTAGACATTTAATTGAAGGGGGTAAATATGATATAATGGTTTATTAAATATATATAATGGTCTTAATGAATATAAATTTATTAATAACTTCATATAAAATAATAACTTTTATATTATTAAATTCATTTTATTCTCAAATAAAATTTGTTTTCATAATGATAACATTTATTTTTTTTAGTGAGAAATTATTATAATTAATTTATTATAAATTTATAAAATTTATTTGATAAAATTTAATTAATTATTGAAATCAACATATCAAAATTAACTCAGGGTCAAAAGTTTAGATTTTTTGGAAGTCAAAAATATTTTTGTGAATTGTGAAGAATCTCAACTAATATAAAAATGGCATTTATTTTTTATAAGTTAAATATTATTAAAATATATTTTTTAGTATTGTTTCAAATTTATATTTTTTTATTTATATTTAATTAACTTAATTAAATTTAAATCATATTTATATTATATTTTGGAATATGTTTATTTTTAGGCTTAAGAACACATTTTTCAGAAAGAACTTATTTTAAAGTGAATAATGCTTCGAAATTATAAATATTTAATTTATCACCTAGTGATGAATTATTTAAATAAAATCAATATATTATATAACTAAATATATTAATTAAAAATCATATAATGGTGAATTCTAAACATATATTTTATATAATATCTTATATATCATTAAAAATATGTTTCTGATAAGATCACTTCTGCTCACACTTGTGGGTTTAATTTTATATTAAATTCATCAACTTATATGAATATAATTTGCTAAAATAAATTAAATATTACAAATAATATTAATTAAATTTATATAATAAGTTGAATTTAATTTTTTCTTTTAATGAATAATAAAAACATTAAAAAGTTATTAACATGGTCATGGTTAAAACAAGATTACTATAGGTTAAAACAAAACATAAGTGAACTATTTCCAATTAAAATTGTTAAAATCCATTTTTTGGGAATTTTTAAAGCATATAATATCATAACATAAATAAAAAGAAAATGTTCATGATTTTTTCATGATAATAACTTTAACATTTTGTAATCTACTAAAACAGTTCCAGTAGGGTTCCCTATCTACACATGTAAAATGACACCCCTATCCCCTCTTATCGAAAAGATGATTTGATTTTTTTGAAAATAAATACCAAAATCCATAAATAATTCCATATCTTTTCCCAAAATTAATTTTTTTATCATAAAAAAAACCAATGAAGATTTTTTTTTATACCTCAAGAGGTTATCTGAATTGGAGGTAGAATTTTTAATCAAGGGATTCTGTTTTAATTCTTTTAAAACCTCATTAAAATATCAATCAAACAAAATGATACATTAACAATTATATATACAATATAATAATATTTTTTTTATGGGATAATATAAATTCATCTCCTCTTATATAAAATAGAAAATGAATCCAATGTTCTTGTTTATGGTGGACTACTACTTCTTGAACTAAAGTAATAAATTTTCCATCATAAACTCTCATACATTTTTATGATTAGGTATTTAATTTATAATTATGATATTAATGAAGTATTTTTATTTATTTAAATTTAATATTTCATATATTTAGTAACTAATTCATTCATAAAATAATGATAACGTCGTCCATGAGTACGTGAGGATTACCACCTCCATGATGCAATTTTATTTTTTTTAATTACCGATTCACATTGATTGTATATATAGGTATTTTTAAGGAATAATAATATATTTATAATATAATGGTCATTATATATATATATATATATATATATATTAAACAACATATACATTCTTTCTACTATGATTGGTGAAACATGGAATCATTACTCACGCGTATGTGTGGACTACTATCTTCATGTAGGTAACTTAGTTGATTTTTCATAACAAACCATCCTGATTGGTTTTAAAAGTGTAATTGATTAATTAAAATTACAATTATTCCAGTATAGTTATTCTAGATATTATAAATTAATAATCTATTTTATCTTATTTACCTTTATAATGTTTCTTTGGATATACGATTTTATTATCATTATAAAATATGAATTCAACCAAAATCGATATTCACTTGAATATAAAATGATACTATATAAATAATAAGTAATAATTAAATTGAAAAATATCCATAAGAAATTAAAAAATTTAAAATATCTATTATTCATTAATACAATTCATATATGTGATTAATTAGGCTCGAGGTAAGGGATCTCTCCAAACCATCGTTATCTTTGGGTTATGATCATTCAATCTAAAAGTCCATAAATATATCTATAAGATGTGATGTAATCCGTTTAATTTATTTTTAATATTTCTCCCAAATATATACCTATCATATTCTTCCTTACATTTATGTGGTAATAAATTTCTTATTATCAGGTCTTGAATTCCTTCTTTATGAAATATTTTGGGATTTTTGTATGAGACAAGACTGTGAAACTCATTTTCTTTCAATGGGTAATTATTTATTTTATTCATTATGAAGGATTTATTTTTTCTTCACATATAAATCAGGATCGGTTAATGATCGCTGGTCCCAAATATTACTCCAATTAATTATTTAAATATGCTCTCTCATGAGGTGTTCGGTATGGGATTAGGGAGTAAACCTAATTTGTTATGGATATTTTTCCACCATGAGATATTCTCAAGGAAGTTATCCTTGACTCATGTTTATGTCATGCCATATTTTTTTTCAAATTATATATATTTACTTTAAATAATGATAAAATTATATTTAAGTTATTATCCCATGAGATTACTCATGATCCATATCTTTTTTATCCTCAAGTTATACCTTTAACTCACAAGTAATATTTCTTTATCATGTTTATTCCAATAATGGCCTTTTTAGCTCACCCGGTTTATATATTTATTCCCCTGTTTATCCCATGTAGTTTTAGAAAATTAAATATATGTAGGATATAATTATCTATATTAAAATAATTTCATTTCATTTTAGACCCACTTAGATATATTATTTAACAATTCTGGAAAAGTCACTGGGATTTTTTATAAATATTGGGCATTATTGGAAGTTTTTGTTAAAAAATTGTAATAGTACATGTAAAAAGGAATGCGCCAATATATTTTGTATTATTTGAAGGACAATTTATTATATAGATTAGGACGAAATACTTTATTTAAAATAGTATGTGTAACAACATGGCATGGTTATCACAAAACACGTTCCCCATGGTAGTGTTCCACATGATCTAAAGTGCCTCTCTTAGTATGCCAGAAGATACCAACTAAAATTTATGGTGTAACAGAATTTTCTGGCAGAATATACCCTTTACCATTGTAAATAGACAACTGAAATCATGATATGAATTTACATGTAAATATAATAGATAAATAACATCATATACCAAATTTCTAAACTAAGAGTGCATTGAGTAACCCTAGAATTAAGAATGCAATGTCATGATAGTATAAGTTTCCAATATAAAAAAATACACTAAAGAAAGTATTGACATGGGTCTAAACGTGATCTATAGTTCCCCATCCATGCTCTATATTTACTCCCAAAATTACTATTTATCATAGGGCCCTTTCCATTTTCGTGGCCTACACCCATTATGTCATCTCAGGATCCCAATTATGACTACATCAGTGTGTGAGTAAAATAAATTATAGCACCACCAATGGTGTGTACAACAATTTCAAGTCCAAAGGACAATTTATTTTTCATTACAGTAACCAATATACAAAAAACTGATAACAGAAGATACATTGATTAAGAATATTTAAATTAACCAAATTTTTTTATGTTCCAAGTGATTAATTTACCCTTCAAAACTACATTATCCAATTCCAGTTGTCTGAACCATATGTTACAGGGGTCAAAAGTCATCATACAATGAGATCCAATACAGGTTTCTAATCTGAATTTAGAACTTTATTTCTGAGAATTCCCACACATTATATGGAACACTATGTTCATACCCATAGATCCAGGAGAATTAGTATATCCCCAAAAAAGAATGAATCAGGGTACACAAAGTGTTATTCTATCTCACCCATTTTATAGGATAATTAGTCTCATTCCCCACAAACCATTAGTAATATTTTCAACGAGAACATCAATGAATGTTTTATCAAATAAAATGAAGAAGGATAAACCATTCATTTTTATATTTCCATGCTTCATAACATTTCAAAAATGTCTCAAATTCCCATCCCAATCCCATTTTACTATTATATCACATGACTATAAATTTTAACCCGATTCAATCCATTTATCCAAATATAAATGGATCTTTAAACATTTATCACATTCACCCATTTAGAATCCATAACTCATTTTACATATTCACGTTAACCCAAACACCCCTTTATTCCACGAAAATATGCTACAAATAAATATCATATGATTATTTTAAAAACCCTTAAATTACAGATTTAAAAACCCAATCCTCATGTTCAAGTGAGTGATACACATAATGAGTGACCATAGGATTAATCAAATCCTCATAAAAAGATCTGATGTGAATAATGAGGGGTTTAACAAATTATTTAATCACCCATTTTAAAATTTCTTATAAATTATTGACATGCACATAATGATGGAAAATGAACACAAATAAATTCACTTGAATGAACATTACGTCTATACAATATAAGTTTACACCACATACCTCATGACCATAAACAACCACTTAATTAAAAAATTTCATTGATTCAAGTCTAAATAACACTCAATTCCCAATATAAGAAACTACAAGAAAAACATGGGCTTTGGAATTTGGAAGGATATAAAACATTAAACCATTATTATAACAGAAAAATGTAGAAATATGAGGGTTAGAATCAATTAGAGCTTATGTTTTCCACTAAATATGCCTCAAATGACCATGGATTGATGTTGAATTTCCCTAGGGATTCTGTGGACGAATGGGTTCACACCCTAGGATTCTGATGATGAAAATGATGATGAAATTGGGTAAGAATTCATCATTTACAATGGGGGAAATGCTGAATTTACTCAATTTTAAATATTGCTTGGTTTGGGTACACAGTTGGACAAATCATGTGTCGACCAAGCGACAAACATTATTAAATAGGGGATGTGATGCATAGTATGGGTGAGGCACATGAATGATTAAAAAAACTATGTGGGGCCATGAACCTACTAATGATCAGGGTGGTCAAGAAGCACAGTTTCGTAGACCATGGATCATGGTTATTTATAACTGTGCTGCAACCATTAACTATAAACATGATGGCCTCTTTTCTTCATTTTTCACATCTGTATTCCTTGGGACACCATGATATCCTTCATATTTGTGGTAATTAATTTATTAAAAAATATAAACTGAACACATATTTAAACATAAAATACCACATGAAATGATTGGGATCTTATAATGTACCACCTTATAATATTTCATCCTCACGATGCACTACCATGAATATGTAATCTTACATAGTAAAAATATTGGGCCACTGGTCCCACATATTAGCTTCCCACTACCATGTATCCTCCAAAAAATGTCCATGGAACCAAATAACTCATAAAAATGGTTCATTATTACCTCGTAGAATCTTCACAAATATAATCCACAATTCGAAATAGATTATCTTAAAAGGTTGAATTGGCCTCAAGCTCAAATAAATCAATTGTTATCACATTATATGGGCCAGGGTGATATTTTTGAAGCAATGACACATGAATAAATAATTCATATCACTATACCATTATGGACGAGAAAATTGGTAAACCATGATATTGATCTTTCGAAAAACTCAAATATCCCCACACACCAATGAAACAAATTTCCCTTTTTTCCATATATGATAGTGACATATCCTTAGAAAGACATTAATGAATATAATATCACCCACTATAATGTATAGAGGTCAAAAGTTTCAATTAGTGTATAATTTTTTTCTAATCAATTATATAGCCATATGCTTCCAAATAAACCGAATATGCCTTGATGTCTCTTAAAAGAGACTCAGTCTAAAAAAAATTGATTCTCCCACTTCCATCCAAAAAAGTGGTGATTTACATGGCCTACGACAAAGTTCCTCATTTGGTTCCATCAGAATAGAAACCTATTGAATATTGTTATAAGTGAAATCAATGCGAACTATATGTTTCTCCCAATATCAACCAATGTTTAGATAACATGGAATCAACATTTCTTATATCACATGGATAATATGTTATGATTTTCCATCCATCAATATGAGAAAATATGTACTAAAAACATCAGATTACCTATCACAACCCGTCCTCGGGGCCCGTGCCGTGACTACCCCAAACCCAACATTCATAGGCTAGGGGATGGAGACTAACACCATAGGCGTAACTCCCTAAAATTGGGAAGGAATTTCCTTATCAAATAGTAATCACACACAAACAGAGAACAAGAGGAAGAAAACACTAACTAAAAGTTGTATAACATGTGTGGTGAAACTAAAGGGGTGTGAAATACAAGCCCAAAAGTGAAGTACAATGAAAGGAAAAACAGGTACAACTAAAAAGGGAAACAGCTGGAATGTGTATAGAAGTTCATGGATTATCCGCCATGGATCCTACCTCAAGGGTAAGAACAAATAGCATCCTCAGTGCTCTACGTCCGTTCTGCTCTTCTAGGTACTGACTCTTTATGAGATCCACCTCCAGGTACTATCAAGTCCTCGTACACTCTGCCTCGGTCAGCGCTGTCTGACGTCTCCATCAAACACAATGAGGTGTGGGCATAGCCCGTGCAGGGGTGAGTATAGTTATACTCATTAGGGACCCCGAGACCCTCATGGTCTCAAAAAAATCAACAAGTATTAACCAAAAATTAAGTTACAATCACGAGGTATCAACCAACCTTACTTAGGTATATGCCCAAACATATACCTACATTACCAATCACAGTTCGGCTCCAACTCTCAAGCCCAAGCACAACCCATTCCACAAAGGAAGAAAATTCAATCATCTAGATGATATCAACCAAATGTCAAGACTTAGATCACACAGGTATACATCTTTTTTAGAGTGATGGAGGTGATCAAATATAGTCACTGATTCATCTATGATGTCAAACTCACACAGGATACAGGACCAGATAAGCTATCGGAACCACATAGGATACATGACCAGCTAAGTTGTTGGACCCACATAGGATACATGACCAACTATTCTGTTAGACCCACACAGGATACAGGAACAGAAGTCAGAAATGTCGGACCCATGGAGGATCCCAGTATAGTAGTCATATCTGTTGAAAAAACGGAAGATTCTAGTATAGTAGTCATCACAGTCGAACCCAGGAAGGATTCTGGTACAGTAGTCTTCGCAGCCATCCCTAGGTTTCCCGCACACAACATGCTCGATCCCGGGAGGGTCCACACCTTGAGCCAAGTGATGATATAGAAACTATCACAAAGTCTTGATTTTATGTATATTGTAGTTCTGTCTCATTATAAAGAACCCTACGCTACAGGCAGCATGTCAATCGGATGCCTGATCTGAGAGTTATTGGTATTTCTGTTCCAGGGGCCCAGTTGGATTCACGCTCGATCCAAACCCAGAAATTTTACAAATATGTCCAAAAAACATAGAGAATGAAAAATGTACCACCTCATTCGATGGTCCCAGTGCCGCAGACGGTGCATCGATCAGACGCACAATCTGGGAGTTATTTTCACTTAAGCGAAGACGAGCCAGACCCGTGAAGCCTAGTGGGTGGGCGGGATGGCCTGACCCGGCTGGGGGTCGGCCCGACCTAGTGGGGTGTGGCCCACCTACAGACCTAACTCGCGCTTCAGGCCAGTCCGGTTCTCCCGTCGGTGCCAAGTGGCGCCGCCTCCTTCTCTCCCCGAACGACCGTAGCAAGCCGGTTTGGCCCGGCGCATGCGGTCCAGGCTGCGGGCCGCAGTTCTCCTCACGCAGTGCCTGCATGCACCGTGGTTCTCTAGCCCAACCGTCATGCGGTCTGCCGGTTCACATAGCTGAGCAGCCCACAGAAGCGGGCCGCATCCTCCTCCATGCGGAAGTCCCATCATGAAATCCATGTATATCTCATCCCTCTACCACTTTGGGACATCTAAAGGCATAACCAAGCCTGTTGGTACTTGATGCTCTGCCTCACTTGCTGAGTAGTGAGGCATCGACAGACAAACTCCACTACAACCTTTTTCAACCATGGACACCAGTGCTGTTGTCAAAGGTCCTAGTACAAATTCACCACTCCTAGATTTCCCGCTAAAGGGGATGTGTGAAAATCCCACAAAACTTATTCCTGAAGTGATACTAGCACCATAGTACATTCTCTGAAGATGATGACGTTCTCCCAACATTCATAAAATCCATCAGGTGTCTATCCTATGGATATCTGAGCACGTCATGTGTCACAGTCAGCGTTCCCGTTCTGGGCCTCCCTGACTGGCTGAAGAAGTGGGGGTGTGACTATAAGAGACTGAGGAAATGCTGCTCCATCTCTATCCACAAAGGATATCTACAACGCGGCCAGCTGCTCAGTCGCCTCTCCTAGTAACTGAATTCTAGAACTCCTGCTAATAGTATTTTCTACAATGTTCCTCTTCCCAGGAGTATAGTCTATCTCTAAGTCATAGTACTAGAGGAACTCGAGCCATCATCGTTGTCTCAGGTTCAGGTCTTTCTGCGAGAAGATGTACCTAAGAATTTGGTGGTCAGAGTAGACTATAAAGTGTTCACCCATAAGATAGTGTTGCCACATCTTCAAGGCGAATACCACTATTGCTAACTCCAGTTCATTGGTAGCGTAATTCTTCTCATGCAGTCTCGACTACCGAGAATCATTTGCGATCACTGCTCGCTCATGCATCGGGACACACTCGAGTCCGGCCCCTAATGCGTCACAATAAACCACGTACCCAACGCCCTCCTACGGTAGCCTCAATATGGTCACAATAGTCAACCTCTACCTCAACTCCTAAAAGATCTTCTAGAATCTCTCTGACCACGTGAAGGGTTGCCCCTTCTTTGTCAAAGATGATAGTGGTGCTGCAACACTGGTGATGTCTGGCACAAAGGTATGTCTGGTCGACTCATGAGTGATCGACTGCACCCTCTTATGCTTGATTTCATCCTGTACTGAATGCGATTTTTTCGTTTTTTTCTGACCAAGGAAAACCACATCCAAACGGTGTAGATAAACCACCCATTTTTTGCATAATATAGTCAATCTGTGCATGAACTGTGGTTTCCCAGCCCATACCCAAACTATCATCGTAAGGCATCAACTCTGCCACCAAGAGGTTCCAACCGATACTCTCACCTAAAGGTTCATATCAAACCGTCAGCGTATATGTGATTATCGAGTCTCCTCCCAAAGGTATCTTCATAAATGAGTGTCAAGTCAACGTCTTAACCGGAAAATCTAGTTCTGAGACAAGATATCTAGAAGGAAAGAATGATATGTATCTATGTCTATTGATATGGCAGCTAGTAGTAGACACATATCGTACCTCGAATCATTCATAGAGCCCTTGGGTAACACTCCTTGACCGAATGAATCTACTCTCTTTCCTTGCCCTCCAGCTCTCTGAGCCTGACGGGGACTACATGGTGGGTGGCTGTAACATGTTGAAATGTTCACCACCTCATGCTACTCTCCTAGCTCTGTTTCATCATCTAATTCCTTGCAGATTCATATTTCCTTAACACTTCCTCTTCTCAAAAAATTTTACACGCTCAAGTCTCTGAGACTCGCTCTAGTTTCAAGCTTTCCAACTGCTAACATTCACTGGCTGTATCCGCTCAGCCAATGAACATTCAACCACAAGGTTTCTCTCTAGCACCCTAACATATGTTGGAATGAATAGAGGAAAAAGTGATGGCTTATATATACTTAAAAACACATCGCTCAAGGGTCCGAGATCTAAATCACTGATCATATCATATTAATCGAGTCCTTCGAAAGATAGGTATGCCTCGATTAATAATTAGCTACCGACAAGTCATCCTACCAAAGCTGTATAAGATCTAGAAAACTCTCACCCACCTCCTCAAGCTAGTCCTCAGCCACCTGTGGGTCGGGCTCTCTTTGTAACATGAGGGATATATGGGGATAAAACACATGTAAGGCACTAATCATACAAGTGTCCTCTATTAGTACCACCATTAGTGTCTTCTGACCAACAGTCAGGGAGGGAGTGGGAATACTGCCCAAAGGTACCATCTCGGAAAACAATCCATGCACTGAAACATCATCACTATGCAGACCATCCTCAAGGTCACTCACTAAAAAAGATTAGTATCCATGATCAACATCATCTCTAATAGTGTCTCAACATGGTGGAAAACTCTAGTAATTTCCTTTATCAAGTCCTCAGCTGCATGGGAATCTGTCTCGCCTCGAAACCCAAGAGGCCTCTGTTGGTGGAACTCATAAAACACGCTCAGTCAGCATGCACCGTCCTCCAATGTGGTTGGTGGGATCTGCTTCCCAAGAGGTGGTGGTTCTACTGGTACAACACCACAAGGTGACAACATAGTAAGAGGGTCCTAAACTAGAGCCTCGTCACACGGTGGGCCATCATCGTTTACACTCTCAGAAACCCTATTTGGTTGTCTACACAGCGGAATCTCGATAAGGAACATATCCACCACAATCAATAATTTATAACTAATGATATGACTCAATGTGTTCACAAAGAAGACTCTTAAAAACACACTCACAGTTAGTATTTTCATGCACTGAGTTGGAAATCAGATGTCAGGGTCTTGGTGTATGGATACATCGGCCTCAGCACTAACACTGGTCTCCAAACACTGAAAACCAAAATCAATACTCTTAACACTCTTTCTTTACAGTAAGATAGATCAGAGACCAAAGTTCTGCGGTAGAACTGACAGGCTCTGATAACAATTTTTCACGAACCATCCTTAGGGCTCATGCAGTGACTACCCCATGCATGCCTTCCATAGGCCAGGGGCTGGCAACTAGCACCAAAGGCCTAACTTCCTAAAACTGGGAAGGCATTTCCTTTAGAAATCATAAACATGCACAACAAGAGAAAAAGAGAAAGAAAACACTAAGTAAAAGCAGTATAACAAGTGTGCGGAAAGTAAAGGGGCCAGAAATTCAATCCCAACAGTGATGTAAAAGGAAAGGACAAACAGGTAAAACTAAAAATGGAAATGGATGGAAGGTGAATAGCAGCTCCTGGATCGTCCACCACGGATCCTACCTGAAGGGTAGGTACAGATAGAATCCTCAGTGCTCCACGCTCGTTCCTCTCCTCCGGGAAATGACTCATCATGAGGTCCACCTCCAGGTACCATCTAGTCCTTGTACACTCTGCCTCAGTCAACCTCGTCCGACGTCTGCTTCTAACACAACGAGGTTCGAGCATAACCCATGCATGGATGAGTATAACGATACTCAGTAGGGACCCCGATACCCTTAGGGTCTCACAAAATCCAACAACGATAAACCACAATGTAAGATACAATCACGAGGTATCAACCAACCATACTTAGGTATATGCCCATAAATATATCTAAGTTACCAATAATAGTCTGTCTCCAACTCTTGATCTGAAGCACAACCCATTCCAAAAAGGAAGTAAAGTTAATAATCTCGATGAAATAGACTGAAATTCAAGACTCGGCTCACACATGTATACATATCATGTAGAGTGATGGAGATTATCAGATGTAGTCACTGATTCATATCAGCTATTGGACCCACTTAAGATACCGGACCAGCTAAGAAGTCAGACCCACACAGGAGACATGGCCAGCTATTCTCATTTGAGCAATCATACCCACATAGGATAGAGGACCAGCTAAGCTGTCGGATCCACATAGGATATAGGTCCAACTATTCTGTCAAACCCAAACAGGATACAGGAACAAAAGTCATAACTGTCGGACCCACGGAGGATCCGGGTACAGTAGTCCTCATTGTAGATCCCACTGAGGATTCCATTACAGTAGTCGTCGCAGTTGAACCCACAATGGATTCTGGTATAGTAGTCGTCACAGCCATCCCTAGGGTTCCTGCACACAGCACGCTCAATTCCGGGAGGGTCCACTCCTTGATCCATGTGTCAATACATCAACTATCACAAATTACTGAGTTGATGTATCTCATAGTTATGTATAATCATAAAGAACCCAACGTGATCGACGGTGTGTCAATCAGACACCCGGTCTAAGAGATATTGGCATTTCAGTTCTAGGGGCCCGGTTGGATTCACGCTCGATCCAAAACCGAACGTTTTCCAAATTTGTCCAAAACTTACTTAGAGTACCCTAAATGGACCACCTCGTTTCTGGGGTCCCAATGCCGCAGACGGCGCGTCGATCGGACACGCGGTCTGGGAGTTATTCGAATTATGCGAAGATGGGCCCGGCCCATCAAGCATAGTGGGCAAGCGGGTCGTCCCGACTCGGCTCGACGGGTCTGACCTGGCTGGGGATCGGCCTAGACAGGTGGGGAGCAGCCCACCAGCGGACCCAGCATGAGCTGTGGTCTGGTCTGGTTCTCCCAGTGGTGCCATGTCGTGCCGCCTCCTCCTCTACCCGGCAGGCCGTAGCCGGCCGGTTCGGCCCATAGCATGTGGCCCGTGCTATATGTTACGGTTCTCCTCATGTGGTCCCTGCGGGCACCGCGGTTCTCTAGTCGGCCGGATCATGGTCGACCGGTTCTTCCAGCCGAGCAGCCCATGGATGTGGGTCGTGTCATCCTCCATGTGGTTCTTCTTGGCGTCGCGGTTCTCCAGCGGGTCAGGCGGTCGACCGGTCGGTCGTCCCGCGGTCCAACTCCATGGTGGCCAGCTCGGTTGGCCGCCTCCGCCCCTCTACCGCGGCGCGACGCCGCCGTGGTCTTGATTCCCTCCATGTGGTGCGACGACATCGTGCCACCACCGTCGTGGCCTTTAGCGCCACCGCGCGGCACGACGGCATCACGCTACTTCATCTGTCGCGGCCCTCTCGACTGTGGTTCCTCTTTCGTCCTCCTCGGTTCTTCTCTGGCATGGTGCAACAGTACTGTGCCATTTAAGCTCTACCTCTGACATCAACCAAACAAGAATCAACGGAGGGGTGTTGGTCCATGTTTGTTCAGCCCGCACCCTCTGTGTTAGGTGATAACAATTTGGCCATAGTCAATCCACAAAAATACGTTAAAGTATGTGGGTATAATTCATATATAAAAATAATCCAATTTCCCCTACCTTGTAATCGGTGATCGTGTGATGATGTCGCGGGAATACAGTATCGATCTGTTGAATTTGAGATGGGATAATGTTTTTGTTAGTGATGTTTTTCATGGGTGATGTCTTCCCATTCTTTCCCCGGATTGAAAGGACGGAGAGGACATCGTCATTCTTCAGTGGGAACGGGTGTTCTTCGTCGAGAGGATATCATTTCTCCCAGAGTTCTCCCGAAGTTCCACTGATTCTCCCAACAAAGGAAAAATATTTGAGCCCCAACCATAATAATATAACACATATTATTATGATCACATAATGAATTCAAATTAATTCAAATTAATTCAAGTTAGAAGACCCAATTAATTAATTGCAAGTTTAGTTAATTAATTGAGAGAGTGAGTTGGCACATTAATAGGAATGGTGGAAAGTGAAGAGTTTCCACAAGTTATGGGAATTCTAAGGGTTAAAGTGGGTTAATGGGGTTTATGTGGGTTGAGCTCTTGTGGGCACCACCACATAATATCCTCCCATGGGAGGTTATGTGGGGCAGGGCCCCACCTCCAGCTTCCCCTTGGAAGATTAAACCACCACTTACATAAAAATATGTTAGTCACATTTTAATTTACTTTATTTAGGAAACCCCAAAAATTAACTTCCACTCTCAATAAAATGTAACTGCAATCATGGTCTCCTTATGAGAATACTGGCACTGCGATTTCATCAGTGTCCTTAGATTTCAATTCTGAGCACCGGTTCAAAAGATATAAAATATTGCACGTATGTTTACCGAACACACCCGAACAAAACTTCATAAATTGATTCTGGGCACACCGGGCCTTGGAATCAGGCACCGTTAGAAAATGTGGACTTGTAAAATTCCGATGTTTTTATGAAAAAATTTTCCATATGATTATAGGGTCATTATATTCTCCCCACCTCAGGGCTTTACGTCCCTGAAAGCTACAACACACACCAGTGAGTCAAAAGGGGGTATTGAGCATGCATCTGAGCCTCCCGCTACCATGTGCTCTCCTAAAGGTTATTGTACTTCCAGCAAACACGCACCAGAGGTATAAACCATTCATGCAGGACCCACTCCTATAGATCCTCAATCTCCACTAGAACCTCTGTGACTGTAACCCCATCATCGATGTCCAGCTTCCCGTGGTCGATGATGTGGGACGGGTTGTGCACGTATCTCCTCCACTAAGATACATGGAAGACGTCGTGAACCTGGTGCAGCTGAGGTGGACGAGACATGCAGTAAGCCTCCTCTCCTACCCATATGAGGACCTAAAAAGGTCCTATGATTCGTGGAGATAACATTACGCCTCGACCAAATCTCTGTAGACCTCATCGAGGTGAGACCCATAGAAAGATGTGGTCGCCATCCCTGAACTCCAATGGTCTCCCTCTCCATTCAGCATAAGACTTCTGCCTGCTTTGTGTAGTCTTCCTCTTCTCCTGGATGATCTGCACCTTCTTTATCGTAGCCTGCACCATCTATGGTCCTACAAGTGTTGACTCCCCTGAGTCACTTCAGCACAAAGGTGATCTACAAGGTCGGTCGTACAGTGCCTCGTAAGGTGACACTCCGATGGTAGAGTGGTATCTGTTGTTATACGCAAACTCTATCAAGGGAAAGTGATCCTCCCAGCTGCGACCAAAGTCGAGGATGCATGCACGGAGTATGTCTTCGAGAGTCTGAATGGTCCTCTCATTCTGGACATCCATCTTAGGATGAAAGGCAGTGCTCTAGAGAAGCATCGTCCTGAAAGCCTCCTACAACCCCTACCATAGCCGGGAAGTGAAACATGCATCTCGATCGGAGGCAATCGTCGATGGAACACCATGAAGCTGTACGATCTAGTGTACGTAAAGGCGTCCCAGGATCTCTACTGATCCCTTCTCTCTAATTGGTATGAAATGGGCCGACTTGGTGAGTCGATCTATGATAACCCAGATAGAGTCATGTCCTCTAGATGTAAGTGGATGTAAAATCACAAAATCCATGGATATCTCATCCCTCTTCCACATTGGAATCTCTAAAGGCTGAACCAAGCCTGCTGGTACTTGATGCTCTGCCTTCACTTGCTGAAAAGTGAGGCATCAACAGATAAACTATGCTACTACATTCTTAATACGTGGCCACCAATGTTGTCATCGATGGCCCTAGTACATCCTCACCACTCCTAGATGTACCGCTAAAGTGGATGTGTTAAAATCCCTCAACACTACCTCCTAAAGTGACACTGGAACCACAGTACGTTCTCTGAAGAGGATGATGTGCTCCCCACCTTTAGAAAATCCGTCAGGTGTATGTCCTGTGGATATCTAAGAATATCATGTCTCACAGTCAACATTACCACGCTGCACCTCCCTGACATGATAAAGAAGTGGTGGAGTGACTGTAAAAGATTTAAGAAAGGCTGCTCCATCTCTATCCCCAAAGGAAATATGCAATGCAGCCAGCTGCTCCAACGCCTCTCCTTGAAGTTGAATGCCTAATCTCCTACTGAGAGTATCTGCTACAGTGTTCCCCTTCCCAATAGTATATAGTATCTCTAAGTCATAGTCTAGGAGGAACTCGAGACATCGTCATTATATCAGGTTCAGGCCCTTCTATGAGAAGATGTACATGAGATTTTGTTCGTCAGAGTAGACTATAAACCGTTTTCCCATAAGATAGAGCAACTAAATCATCAAGGCAAAGACCACTGCTGCTAACTCTAGTTCATTGGTAGCATAGTTCTAGTCATGCTTTCTCGACTACTAAGAACCAAATGGGATCACTGCTCACTCCTGCTTCAGGACACACCCGAGTTTGGTCCCTGATGCGTCGTAGTAAACCATGTACCCAACACCCTACTCCGGTAGCCTCAAGATGGGCACACTAGTCAACCTCTACCTCGCCTCTTGAAAGCTCTACTGGCATCTCTATAACCACACGAAGGGTTTCCCCTTATTCCTCAAAGATGATAGTGGTGCTGCAACTCTGGAGAAGTGTAGCACAATGGTAATTCTGACCGACTCATGAGGGGTCGAATGCACCATCTTATGCATGATTTCATCATGTGCTTTCTGGGTTTTCCTTTTCTCTGACCAAGGAAAACCCCATCCCAACATTGTAGATAAAACACAACACTTTTTCCTAATATAGTCAATCTATGGATGAACTGTGGTTGCCGAGTCCATACCCAAACTGACGTCATAAGGCCTCAATGATGCCACTAATAGGTTCCAAATGACACTCTCACCATAAGGGTCAGATCACACCATCGGTGTATAAGTGATTATCGAGTCTCCTCCCAATGTAATATCCAGACGTGAGTGCCAAGTCAATGGCATAACCGGATACATTAGTTCTAGGACAAGATTTGTGGAAGGAAAGAATGATTTGTATCTATGTCTGTTGATATGGTAGAAAGTAGTAGACAGAGATCGTACCTAGAATCAATCCTAGAGCCCTTGGGGAACACTCCTTGACCGCATACAGTTACTCTCTTCCTCTTCCCTCCAACTCCCTGAGCCTGACGGGGACTACATGGTGGGTGGTTGTAACATGTCGAAATGTTCACCACCTCATGCTGCTCTCCTAGCTCTGCTTCCACATCTACATCACTGTAGATTCATCTGTAATTAACACTTCACCTTATATATACATTTTATAGGCTCAAGTCTCTGAGACTGGTGCAAGTTTCATGATCTCCAACTGCTAAAATTCACTGACTGTATCCACTCACCCAATTAACATTTAACAACAAGGGTTCTCTCTGGAAACCCAACATAAGTTTGAATACATAGAGGAAAAAGTGTTGGCTCTAATATCCTTAAACACACCTCACTATGAGGTCCGAGATCTAAAGCACTGACCGTGTCATATTCATCGAGTACCAGGAATGATCGGTATGCCTCGATGAATACTCATCTACTGACACGTCAACTTGCCAAAGTTGTATAAGCTCTAGAAAACTCTCATCCACCTCATTAATACAGCCCTCATCCGCCTGTGGGTCAGGATCACTTTGAATCATGAGGGATATCTAGTTCTGAAACACATATAAGGCACTAAGCCTACAAGTGTCCTCTACCAGTACTACCGGTATTGTTTGTTGACCAACAGGTAGTGATATAGTGGGAACACTGCCCGAAGGTACCATCTCGGAAAATGGTCCAAGTATCGAAACCTCATCACTATGGGGACCATCCTCATGGTCACTCACTAAAAACGATTAGTAGCTAAGATCAACATCTGATCTACTAGTGTCTCAACTAGGTGGAAAACTCTAGTAATCACCTTCATCCAGTCCTCAGTTGTGTGGGAATCTATCTAACCTCAAAAACTCAGAGGCTGCTGTTACTGGAACTCATAAAACGTGCTCAGTCGGCATTCACCGTACTTCAATTCGGCTAGTGGCATCTGCTGCCCAACGGGTAGTGGTGTAGCTAGTACACCACCCGAAGGTGCCAATATAGTAAGAGGGTACTAAACCGGAGCATCATCACTCGGTGGGCCTTCATCGTGTACTCCCTAGGAAACCCTAGCTGGCTGTCTACGCAGTGGCATCCTGATAAGGAACAGATATGCCATAGTCAATAAGTTAAACCTGGTGAGATGACTCAAACTGTTCACAAAGAAAACTCATTAAAACAAACTCACAATCAGTGTTTTCGTTCACTGAGTCGCAAATCAGAAGGCAGGGTCATGGTGTATGGATATGTCAGCCGCCGCACCAACACTGGACTCCCTGGACTGAAAAACACACTCAACACTCTTAACACTATTGCTTTACAGTAAGATAGATCAGGGTCCTAAGTTCAACGGTATAACTGACAAGATCTGATACCAATTTGTCATGACCCGTTCTCAGGGCCAGTGCCATGACTACCTCAAGCCCTCCTTCCATAGGCCCGGGGCTGGCGACTAGCACCAAAGGCATAACTCCCAAAAACTAGGAAGGAATTGCCTTTAGAAATCGTAAACACACACAACCAGAGAACAAGTGGAAGCCAACACTATGTAAAAGTTGTATAACAAGTGTTTTGAATGTAAAGGGGCTGGAAATACAAGCCCAACAGTGATGTACAAGGAAAGGACAAACAGGTACAACTAAAATGGCATATAGCTGGAAGGTGTCTAGTAGCTCCGGGATCATCCACCATGTATCCTACCTGAAGGGTATGTAGAGATAGCCTCCTCAGTGCTCCATGTCCGTTTGTATCCTCCGGGTACCAACTCATCATGAGGTCCACCTCCGGGTACCGTCCAGTCCTCATACACTCCCTCTCGGTCAGCACTGTCTGACGTCTTCATCCAACACAACGAGGTGCAGGAATAGCTCATACAGGGGTGAGTATAACGATACGCGGTAGGGACACCGAGACACTCAAGGTCCCACAAAATCCTACAAGGATAAACCACAACATAATATAAAATCATGAGGTATCAACCAACCTTACTTTGGTATACGACCATACATATACCTAAGTTACCAATCACAGTCCGACTCCAACTCTCGAGCCCAAGCACAACCCATTCCACAAAGGGATTAAAGTCAATCATCTCGATGATATCCACTGAATGTCAAGACTCAGGTCACACAAGTATACATCTTTTATAGAGTTATGGAGATGATCAGATGTATTCAATGATTAATCTAAGTTTTCGGACCTACATAGGATACAAGACCAGCTAAGTTGTCAGACCCACACAGGATACAGGACTAGATATTCTCATCTGAGTTGTCAGACCCACACAGGATAGAAGACTAGCTATGCTGTCGGACCCACATAAGATATATGACCATTTATTCAGTCGGACCCACACAAGATACAGGAACAGAATTCAGAACTGTCAGACCCATAGAGGATCCCGGTATAGTAGTCATCACTGTCAAACCTATGGAGGATTCTAATACAGTAGTCATCGCAGTCGCACCCACGAAGGACTCTAGTACAGTAGTCATCGCAGCCAGACCTAGGGTTCCCGCACACAGCACGATTGATTCCGGGAGGGTCTGCTCATTGAGCCATGTGTCTATATATAAACTATCACAATGTCCTAAGTTGATGTATCTCGTAGTTATGTCTCATCGTAAGGAACCCAACACGACTGACGATGCATCTATTAGACGCCCGGTCTGAGAGTTGTTGGCATTTCAGTTCCAGGGGCCTGGTTCAATTCAAGCATGATCCAAATCCGGCCATTTTCCAGTGGGCTGGTGGGTATACCCGACCAGGCAGGGGGTCGGCACGGCCGGGTGAGGCACTGCCCACCACGAACCCGGCCCGCACTGCGGGCCGGTCCAGTTCGCCCGACGACGCCTCCTCCTCCTCTGCCCGGCCGGGCATAGGCGACCGGTTTGTCCTGGCGCAGGCGGCCCATGTTGTGGGTTGTAGTTCTTCTCACATGGTGCCTACGGGCAACCCGGTTCTCCATCCCGGCTGGCACACGGTGGACTGGTTTGCCCAGCCGAGCGGCCTACGGACACGGGCCGCGTCCTCTTCGATGTGGTGCATGCGGGTGCTGGGGTTCTCCAGAGGTCCAGCTAGTCAGCCGACATGTCGTCCCACGGTCTGGCTCCATGGCATCCGACTCGTTCGGCCGCCTCCGCACCTCCACCGCGATGCGATAGCACCGCGGTCCTACTACCCTCCATGCGGTGCGACGGCACCGCGCCGCCACCACTGTGGCCCGACCTGGCCGCAACCTTCTACTCCACCGCACTGTGCGACGGCGCCGCACTTCTTCATCCACCGCAACCCTAACCACCAAGGTTCTTCTTTCTTGCACCACGGTTCTTATCTAGCACGGTGTGACGGAACCACACCCTTTCGGATCCGCCTCTGACATCAACAAAACAAGTTTCAATGGAGCGATTTCGGGCCGTGTTTGTTCGGCATGCGCCCTCCACATTAGGTGATAACAATTTGGCCACCATCAATCCATAAATAAACATCGAATTACGTGAGTATAATTCATTTGTAAAAATAATCCAATTTACCCCTACCATGAAATTGGTGAGCGTTTGACGGTGTTGGAGGAAGACGGTGTTGTTCTGTTGACTTTGGGAGGGGATGGTGTTGTCGTTGGCGATGTTCTTCACGGACGACGTCTTCCCTTTCTTACCCTATTTGGAAAGGAAGGAGACGGTGTCATTGTTCTTCAGTGTAAATGGACGTTCTTCTTCGAGATGATATCATTCCCCCAAAATATCTCCCAAAGCTCCACTAAATCTCCCAACAAAGGAAAACTTTTCCAACCCCAACCATAATAATATAACACATATTATTATGCTCACATAATGAATTCAAATGAATTCAAATTAAAATAGCCAATTAATTAATTTCATGTTTAGTTAATTAATTGGGAGAGTGAGTTGGCACATTAAGAGGAAAGGTGGAAAGTGAACAATTTCTACAAGTTATGGGAATTCCAAGGGTTAAGGAGGGTTAAGGGGGTTTAATGGGGTTGAGCTCTTGTGGGAGCCACCACATAATATCCCCACATGGGAGGTTCTGTGGGGGTGGGACCCACCTCCAAAATCTCCTTGGTGGATTAAACAACCACTTACAAAAAAATATGTTAGTCATATTTTTATTTAATTTATTTATAAAACCCCCAAAATTATCTTCTCCTCTCGATAAAACGCAACAGCATTAAATGTCTCCTTAAGAGAATATCAGCGATGCGAGTCCATCGGTGTCCTCAGATTTCAATTCTGAGCAATTATTCAAAACATATAAAATCCCACATGTATGTTTACTGAACGTACCTGGAAAAAAATTTATAAATTGATTTTGTGCACACCGGGCCTCGGAATCAAGCACCGTCAAAAACTGCAGACTCGTAAAATTTCCATGTAATTAAGAAAAAATTTCCATAGGATTTCCAGGTCTTTACATTACCCATTGAATTTTTTAACCATTTCCATAAGCTTGAAGTAAACCATTTTTCATGATATGAAATACTTCATGAACCCTGTCGGGGTGCATCCAACCCAACACTATACTTATCTCTTGGCATGACCTGAAGGAAATTTATATTCCCCATGGCATGAAAGCTAATTAATTGTTTTAAAAAATAAATTTTCTTGAATGATTTCACCCATGATAAGAAAACCTAAATAATACTCAATAATAATAATCCACACTAATATAAATATCCATATCCAAAATAGATACAACTTTTCAACTAAAAAAATTACAACAAAAAAACAATAAAATAAAAATAAGAGAATAACCGCATGAACAAAACCCAAAATCTCAATGTATTGAGAGGGACATCACCCTCATGACACCTCCACAAACACCATCCAAAGAGAAACACTAGAAACTGGATCCACCATCACCAATATCGAACATCATTCCTTTACATGATTCTCACATAACAAATTCTACATACACCTATGTGTGTATGTATGATGTGAAAAAAAAGACTACAATGATACCACAAAAATTAAATATTCCATGCTGGAACATTAGAAGACAGATCACCATGTATGTTTTAATAATGAGCATAGAAGCAATTTTAATAAATAAATTGAGGAAAACATTTTCCAGGATAAAGGGTATTCAATTTAACATGAGTGTAAGGTCCATTGTATTCCAATGGAAATAACCACATCAATATAGAGCACAATGTAATGGGAAATACATATAGGAACAAGAACAAGTGGAACCCTATAAACCTCTTATCATGGTGAAACATGGTATTGAAACCATAACCCACATTTCCTTATGAAAAATCCAATATACAGGAATCAATCCCAATGTCTAGTGGTCTCCAATAATAATAATGTTTAGTTTTTGTTGTATCATAAATCATGGTAAACTGAACCAAACCTTGGAACCAGCGATCCAACTAGCATGAAATCCCTATTCGACCAGCCAAGAATTTCCATTGTGATCAATTTCCATTTCTCAGGTCACAAATATCACCACATTCACAAGCACACATCAAGAAATAAGAACACACATGAAAACCCATCAATTTTCACAAAAAACCCCATATAAGATTCATACACATGCCAAAACCATTTTTATGTAAACTTCACACCACTTGCACATTTACTAGTACAATTTTTGATACACAATATTAAAATAAATTATGGAATCCATCCATTTTAATTTGAACCCCCATCTTTCAACCCATACAAATCTCAAAACCATTTGATTTTTTTCCATTACACTCATATTCCATACAACACATTTATGTAGAAATGAAATAATACTGAAACCATATAATAATGCTAAATCATGGATCCACCTACCTCATGGATGGAATATTTCAGAATCTAGTGTAAAACCACAACCAAACATCAATGAACCCTTTAAACAAAATATCTGACCATAAACATCAATATATTACCCCAAATCATAAAAATGAACCCTTATAATGTCAATTAATCCACTAGAAAAGAATAACACAATGAATGAGGAAGTAGACACCCATAATAATGAAAAACATGAACAAAAAGATTTATAAATTATGATTCTTATATGATCCAAGAAAAAATACATCAGTACATGGGTGTCCAAGGGGGATAAAAATAATAATAAGAGACTCATAAAGATTTAAATAACATATGGTTTGAATTTGGGGGAGTGTGGGGTTTAAATCCGGAGAGGATATAAGTTTAATTAACCATTTTTTATTACATTAAATAGATATATGGTTACCCCATATGGGTTTCCAAACATTGTGGAAACCGTACGATCTACTGTATCCAAGAGGAAATTAGTTTCGTGGATTCCTATAGGAGGGTTCTGGCTCATGTTTGATGTTGTGTGGCCCAGATTGTTCCACATCCAAATGTTCATATTGTTTCCTAGGATAAGAAATGACTTCCTGCAGTCGGGTGCCAACTGAGTGAAACCTAATTCCAATAAAAAAACTCCATTTTCTTCAAAAAAAAATACCTAAGGAATACAATGGATAACCCAATACCAAAATTACCCAATAGAATACCTCAAAAAGAAAATAGAGGATATGAAAATTCTTCCCACCATGAAAACATTCTATCCCTGTATAGTCAACTCATTGTTTGATCATATAATAGAAAAGGATACTTATCCTCAAACTAATATTTTTTATCCCATGCCTCATTATCATCATTAAAATGTATCCAAATATCTCAGACCAATGGTATGGACTTCCCCTAAATAACTTTCTCTTAAAAATCCACAAATTGTTATGGTGGTTAAAATAATGAAAAATCTGATTCCAATTAAAATTCATCCAAATTCAACACAAGGGAAGAATCTGGATTATACTTTTTCATATGGGATATATAGAACATTCCATGAATAAAAGTCACCTAATAAATAAAATTCTAACTAGTATTCCACCTTAACAGTCCGCTCACAAATCATAAAAGGTCTGACATTCCACAACATTAGCTTCCCTTTTCTTACCAAGAAGATAGTGACCTAATTAAGGTGACATATTCAAAAACACCTATTAAACCACAATTAATTTTAAGGCTAAATTAATTAATAATCATAACACTTGTGTAAACTCTGAGCTCTCAAGAAATTATTCCTAATAAACTTGACTTTGTAAGAAATTTCATGCATAATCATTGGTCCAAGAAGTGAGGTTTTAACCACTTCTACCTAGCAAAAAGGGGAATGACCCAACTAACCATAAAATTCCTCAAATTGTTCAATTTTTATCTAGTAATGGTTAATTTTATTATACTAATACAAAAAAACCCCAAATGGGTATCCCATAATCCTATGAAATCTAACACACATACCTGAAATATGTGTTCCAATATCTAATTCTCCATCCCCATCTGAAAATCCATGTTAGGATGGGATGTCGTACTCAACGTGATCTAAAAACCCATCACATTTTGAATCCCATCACAAAACATTGAGGTAAAACAAGGGTCCCTTTATGAAATGATAGATGATAGAACACTATGAACACTCACTATCATCTTATCATACAATGGACCATGTTCATCCCCCTTGGATTAATCCTTGATTTATATATAATGGACTAATTTGGTGAGATGGTCAATCACTACCAATATTTCATATTTTCTCTAAGGATTACAAGTAAGGATAATAATGAAGTGCATGGAATACGTGTCTCGCCTCTAGGTAGGAATGGGTAAGGTATGAAGAAAACTGAAAGATCTATTGTGTTCTAATTTATCTTGATAACATGTATATCATCAGGATAAAAAGTTCGATATGTATCGTCTCATGCATGACCACAAGAACTAACAATACATATATTATAACATCATGGCGATCCTATTATGAATGGTCCATTGAGACTGGGGTCTATACAAAATTTCCACCTTCCACAGTGGCATCGACTCCCAAAAGTGACCCTTGGAACATGGAACTCCCTTGGGAGATAAACACCACTCACTAGTCACCTCCCCACAATTTATAAACCATATAGAACATTAGAACAAATCATAATTCATATTCTCTTTTCGAATAAACTAATGAAGGAAATCTGTTAGTGGAACACTAGCCAAGAATTATCATCCACTGTTCTATTTGGTGTTGAGATGCATCTTTGAAAAAAGACCCATAAAATCCCAATCATCACTAGATTCCTTTAACAATTTCACCAATAGTTTCCGACTCAAAGGATTTTTTACCATAGCACCTATAATTGGGGATTTGATGATATCAAAATCTAACCCTAATTGTACTCAACCCAATGATTCTATCTTAGATTAAAATATCATTGGTAGAATATGTTTTCCAAGATATTATTATCAAAATAGACTAATAAATTTTCCACAAGAAGATAATGGCATTATATATTCAAAGAATGTATCACCACTGCAGATTCTAGGTCATGTGGGGAATAATTATATTCATGTTATCAGTGTGGTAAAGTGCCATACACCACCACATGATTTTAATGTTTCAACACAATCCAAAGACCCATACCTAATAGATCATAATAGAAATCAAATCCCTTTGCATGTTTTAGATAAATAAAAATAGGGGTTGGGGATAACAATCAATTAATATCCTGAAAATATGCTATACACCTTGAACTCCATTCAAAATTCTCAAACCTTAATCAAGTCAATTTTCAGGGATGAATAAAGTGGAGATAAATCTCTAACGAACAAATTTTAATACCCTTCCCAACCCTGAAACCTTCTAATATTTAATGATTTCTTTGGATCCTCCCCTGACATAAAATTACAAATATTCTAAGGGTCCACTGAAACCGCTCATTTTGAGATCACATGACCAAGAAGCCTCCCCTCCCAAATCCAGATAGTTCACTTGAAAAAATTCACACAGAGATGATGATATCTGAGAGTTCCCAACACAATCCTCAAGTGTTGTTCATGATCCTCCTCTATTTTGGATAAAACTAGGATGTAATCCAAAAATACCATAATAATGGAGTCGATATATAGAGGGAACACCCACTTCATATGCTCTATAAAGATCATTGGATAAATCTTTAATCCAAAAATCATGTCTAGGTACCCAAAATGGTTGTACCTTTTAAGGAAATATATTTTCATAACATACGCCTCTCTAAATCTAAGATCGTGATACATGAAAAAAAAATTTGATCATAGAAAACCTCTTTGACCATTTAATTTGATAAAAAAGGTCATAAATACTGGGAAAACTATACTTGTCCATAATCATAATCTTATTCTGTTTTCGATAATTGATATATAATTGGATAGGTCCATCGACCTTATTAGCATATAGAACATGGGTGGCCCAAGGTGATATGATCAAGTGAATGATTCCTTTGGATTCCTATTTTTTTGGATGTACCATAAATTATCATAACTTAATATGGTCCATATTGTAGAAGGAAATGGATATTAGATATTTTCCGAGTGCTAAATCAATGGTGAACTCCACATCCCTCTATATAGAAAAAATTGAAAATACTTATAGGAATGGATATGGGAACTTATCCACCAAAGGAAGTAATCCAACCATAGGAAAACCACAATCATCCTTCACTATGAGAGTTGAGATCTAAAAAATGATATTTTCAAACTCTGAAAGTGGAGGTATAGAATTACCCAACCAAGGATACCATTCACCCTAAAAACAATAGTAATTCCATTAGGGGTCATGAGACTCACTCACCAATGTTAAAAATCTATGTGCACCTGAAATTAATACATCCAATCCATACCAAGGATCAAATCAACGATGTCTATATCCAAAACTAGATAATCATATTCCTGATATACCCTCAATATAGTGAGTTCACAAGATGGAGACCTGAAGCCCTACTCACACTTCTTACCTAGTGATATCACAAACTATATCACTTAAATCATAATATCGGTTGATATCTTCATTGAATAGAATAGAAAATAAGAAATAAATTAAATTTACCCACAGGTATCAAAAAAGGAACAACTGTGCGTGATAATATAAGAATAATACCTCGAATTATTGTAGGTCAAACAACGAATTCCATTGGTACATCAGCCAGATGACGAAGTTACCTCATCTATGCTTTATACTAGGAATGACCACTACAATTTTACTCTACCTTGATCTGACTCTGACCAAAATAACATCTATCCCTACCTCCATTAACACAAGTCCTAGAACCTTCCATCCAGGATGGTCCTGGATAGAATAAAATCCCATATGAAGTTGTGGGACCTGAACCACTCTGATATGGGAACACCACCTTCAAAACCCACGACAACATTTCCAGGGTTACATAGTGATGACGTGGACTGGTTGGAGCTCAACATGAAAAATGCACAAGTCCTATTTTTCTACGCATGTTCCATAAAATTTCTATATCATATGAAGTCATAGATGAAAATAACTAGGAATGATGGCCTAATCAACCGCCAACCTTCTTCCCCTCCTCATCCTAGTTCCTGTTATTTTCAAAAGAATATCCAGTTACATGGACCACAACTAACACTACCCTGTGGAAACAGTAAATTCATATTTTATCAATATCCACCCTTAAAAGAACAATCAACCACCTTATCAGAGGTCTTCAACCGAAACAGGAAGACTTGAGATCAGATGTAACAACCCAGGTAATTATAGAATAAATATTTTTCATATTAATGAGTAAGATAATAATTTTACCTTAAAACAGATTCTATGTCCAATCTATTATCCAACACCCACTAATGTTTTTCTCTAAAATCATATGTTACATGTGATAATGAGTTATAATGAAAAATAATAGAAAAATAATATTATAATATATTGTGGTAATTCTCCCCTAACTGTAGTATCGATGATAATGAATAGAAACAACTATATTATTCATAAAAATGTTTATTAAATGATTTTACATACTTCCAATAAATTTTATATGATTAAAAAATAATAAATACAACATCCAGCATAAAAATGTCCAATATTTTTAAAATATAGCTTTACAGCATTTTGATGGTGAACCCAATTTAAATCTAATTTTTTAAACATTTATAATTATTATATAGAAAATTAATCTTTATTTTTGAAATTCAAATATCATTCCTTACAATGGATGATTTTTTGATATTTTTTTGGAAACATTCAAATTTGATGAATAGTAAATAATACAAAATATTAGTTCAAGATATAATATTAATCCAATTTTTTTATATAGTTAAATTATGATAGTATTGATTTTATATTATTATTAAAATAATTTTTATTAATTAATATAATTTCTTTCATTGGAATAAATTTCATATTTATATTATATATAGAAACATTGTGAACATTTGAATGTTGTTACTTTAAAACAATATTTTCTAGATCCATCAATGATATTGATTTTAAATTAATTTTATCCATGTATATATTTGGAATTTGGAAAAATAGATTACATATTTTGAATTAGAATGGCCAAATTATGAAAAATGTTCCTTTTTATGTTTCATAATTATGAAAAGTATGTTTAGTTATATTTTTTTAATACTCTTAAGGCTAAATGAAATTATTAAAGGTAAAATTAATATTAGAAAATACATTAAAATTATCTCAAACATGACCAAATTTCACTTGAGTAGTGATTTTTGATGAAATTCATCTCTGGGAGTATTATAGGTCAACTTTGAGCCAAATGTAAAACATTAAACCTTTTATAGTATTTTATCTAATGAAAATCCAATTTTCTCATACATTTGATTTTATCAAGTAAAATATTTGAATATGGGGTTATATAAGGTATATGTTAGACTATATAATTTTTTTTAAATATAAAATATATGACTAAATAATGTATTTTTTTTGAAAAAATTTATTAAAGAAATAATTAAATAAAATTGTGACACAATTATGATGGAGTAATTGATTCATTAATGGGAGAGTCAAATAAATGATATGAAAAATATTAAAATTAATATAATATGATATAATTGATGACATACACCAATTTTATAGGTTAATTTTACATGATAGGGGTAATTATATATATATATATATTGATGATCTGTTGTTTTTATGATATTTTTAAAAATTCATGTAATGAACTGTGTAAAAAATTACATTATGGATATTTAAAAATAGTATTTTTTAATTGATATAAAATTAAAAAATATTAAAAACTTTCAAAATAATATTTAGAAGTACTAAAATGTCATAAATGACTCATTTATTTTTTGTTTTTCATGTTTTATAAAATATATTAACCCTTTAAATGTAAATTAAGGGATAACATAGTAAGAGTTAAAATATTAAAATAATGGTTATAATAAAATGATGATGGTTAAAAAAATAAAAAAACCTATATAATTTTCATTATATGAATTTATTTAGACCCCTCAATATCATATTTTCTACATTACTCAATTTGGTGCCATTTTTTAATTAAAATTAATTTATATTAATTTAATACATTGAAGAATTCCAAGGCTACCCCTCCCCTCCCTTATAAAAGGAACCTAATTCTTATAATTAGTTCACACGTTAAACCCTTCTATATTAATCCAGGATCTACCCAAATACCTTCCTTGAATCACTAAAAAATAATTGTGATCTTATTTTAGTATTAAATCCCTTCTTAGAGGTTCTATGGTGACAATAAAGGAAAATCTCCCAATATAGAGGTATCACCTTTATTTAAGTGTTTCTATTTTATATAATTTTCTAATATATTAAAATTTTATTATACCATGGTTAATTAAATAACTATAATGTCCTAAATATAAAAATATTTTATTATGTTAATATCATCACAGAAATGCATCTCCACTTCCATAAAATGGGGAAATTATTAATCGTTTTATGTGTATATGTGAACTATCACCTCCACAAACTGATATAATTATCTTTCCATTACTAGCTCTCATGACTAGTTTTAATGATTGAATTAATGTTTATGTATTATATTAAAGAAATATTTTTCATTATAATAGAATAATTTATAAATTATGTGGTTACTTTCCATACACATAAAAATAATAACATCGTTTGTTAGTATGGTTAAACTATCTCCTAAACAAAGTGTTGTAATTCATTATTTATCACTAGATCAAATGAATAATACATATATATATAATTAAAATTTTAATATTATATTAATGATATAATGATGATTATGTAATGATAAAATAATTCATTCCATCTTTCCATAATGATCATTGAAAAATGGAAATGTTACTCATTCGTTTGTCTGACGTACCGTCTCCATGATTATAATGTTGTTAATTTTTCATTACCATATTTAAATGGTTTTATTTAGAAGTAAAAATAATATATAAAAGTTATTATTCTATAATTAGTATTATTCAGGATATGGAGGAATTATGAACACTTTAACTATTGACATCATATTGAATTCATTTTGGACTCAAGTATGGAATATCGAAAAAACAACGGACATGAATTAAAATAAATAAATAATTGTTATATAATGATAATAAGTAGTGTAAAAGGAATAAAAAACCTTAAAATGGTTCTAAAAAATCATATAGTTAACATATGTTTTTCATTCAGGATTATAATGATTTTACATGATGAGTCACACTCAATGAAAGTGACTTATCATTTAAAACCTACTTTTTAGGTTACCCTTTAAATATTTTTACAGAATCCAAAGGGAATTTTTATTTAAAATATATATATTATTTTAAATTTATCACTTTCATGCCTCTTTAATGTTATTATGACTCCTTCAAAAGTTTAAAATTTTATTTTCAAATAAATTGTATTCATTTATTAGTGTGTGTCTTTTTAAAAATGAAATGTGTTTTCAATGTGGAAAAAGTTAATTTTCTTATCATCTTATTATAGGTGTTATGATTATGTAATGGTTCATGGGAAAAGTTTATAGGTAATGGTTCCTCTATGATAAATATATGGTAGTTTATACCATGATATCTCTCCAATGAATTGGGTAATAATATGTAGGTAATTAGTAGGGTTTCTCCAAAGAGATTAAGGGATTATACAACAATGGGTATTCCAAATGCAACAATGAAGGTTACTCCATATGTATCCAGGGTAGCTATTGTAAGAGTGAAATGTAATTTATTATACACGTTTCGATTATGATTTATGTTCTATATGGAGTTTTATAAAAATCATATTATTTCATGAAGCTTGCTAAAGACCATTTGTTTTCTTGTTGAAAAGTATAACTTTATGGAAATATTTTCATGTCTTAAAAGTATTCCTAGAATAATTTTTTTTCATTCTTTATTATTTCCATTACTATGAATTTTTTATCTCATCCCAGATTTTAGAATGTTTCTTACCATGTATAATGATTGGTATGATATTAAAGGAAGTCATGTTGAATGCTATGAATATTTTTCATGAAATATAGATCAAGTTTTATTTTAAAAGATCATTTTATGAATGAAATGTAAACTATTTTCAAAATATACTATTTTAATTAAGTTGGAGTTTTATGTATGAAATAAGACCAAATTCTATAAAAATATAAACATTAAAAGATCCTCAATGTGAAAGTAAGTATTTTCTCAACAAAAAATCAATATTATGTAATGTTTAAGGCTTCGGCCTTGTAGTTTGAATCAATGGTTTTTTTACATAACTTTAGTTGTTAGGATATTTTGTAATAGAAAATATATAAATAATATTTAATTTATGGATAAACTGAAATAACATGGCATTTGTATATTACCATGTTTCTTCATCTATGATATATCTTTTCAAGATGTTTTTCTTTAGAGGAATCATGGCAGCAGTGGAGGAAAGGGATCGAGAGGAAAACATCCTACCAAATCAGAATTATGAGATGGTTGATATCAGAAATGAATAGTGTGTTTTTGTGATGGATAAGGTAAAACATGGTATAAATGGAAGCTACATCAATGCAAGAGATAAACCAGATCAACAAAATATGAATATATTATTAGTGGAGTATTTTGTGAGCCAAAATCCCCCATATATTAGTATATATTCTAACATTGTGGTAATTGAATGGTGTATTAATTCCTAATAGAATATTTTAAATGTAATGGGGTATTGAGACAATGAAATTTTATCTTGTTTTCTTCAATTTTGAAGGAGAATCGGATCAGTTGTGGTTGATGGATATTGATATTTGGGCAAGCAAGGAGATTTATTCTTTGTATTGGGATGAATTAAAAAATATTTTTCATGAATGTTTTTTCCTATGTTGGTTCGATATAGGATGGAAAAATTTAATAGAATTGGTGTGGGATGTGGATTAATTGGATGCATATGAATAAAAATTTATCTGACATTCAATGTACACTCTGTATCATATCTGTGATATTAATATTAAAACAAATTAATTTTACCCAGGATTAATGCCAAAATTTTTAAAGACATTGGCATCTAATGAAGAAAAAATGTAGGGAAAAAATTATTGAATTTTTAGAGAATGTGGAAATGGAATTTTCTGGAGTTCATGTGTTTTTTGAAAACCATCAGAAAAAGTGGTAAAGATGGCATGAAAAAGTTAGGATTTCATTAAATATGTCAAATGGTAAGAATACTATATTTATATTTTGTGATAATTTTGTTAAAAATAGAATAGATAATGCCTTTGGAATTATGGAAAGTACATCTAATTTGTAAAAAATGTGGAATAAGGCTCATAATAGAAATAAAAAAGATCATGGTAGTGCTATGAAAAATTATGATATAAATTTAGTAATGTGTTTTAAAAGGAATAATATTTGTCATTTTGAAATCATGTGTCTCAATAAGAACCTAAATGATGCGAAGAAACTATACTATAAGCAAAAAAGTGCACTGAAATACATTGCAACTACTTCAGTAGATGATTGTCTATCAAATGAATTGTTATTATGTATGTTGTTTGTTCATTAAGACTATGCCAATGTATTTTTTTATTCAGGATCCAAACATTCGTCATTTTATGAGAAGTTATAAACTAAAATGAAAATTCCACTATAAGAATTGAATCATGAACTTATGGTAAAAACACATGCAAGAAACCTTAATGAAAAATTATATAATAAGAATCCTTCTGTCTTTATCTTGGTAAACTATTTACCTAAATGCCTTATTGTTTTCACACAGTAGAGATTTATGTTATTCTATTAATGGATTGGATCTTTTTTTTACCATTATAGTATAGAATGTAGAGATATTTAAGTTTCTTTTTAGAAAGGTATTCAGTTTGAGTACAAGAATGAACCCATTCCATTGATGTCATATCATTAAGATGAGAAATTATTAAAAGATTTCAATAATTGTTTCTTGCACATAATGTCGAAAAAATAATAATTATTCAGATAAATAATGTAACATTGGTAAATGATTATTTGGATGTTTTCCGTGATGAGTTTTTAGGTATTTTATGAGATCAAGTAGTTTAATTTAACATTGACAAAATTTTTAATACTAAGATAATTCCAAAAACCCTTTATAAAATGTATTAATTAGAAATTTTACAGATAAAAAATAAATTATAGGAGTTATTAAATAAAGTTTTCATATGGACTAACACTTCACAATAGAGTTCTCTTGTCTAGTTTTTAAAAAATAATTATAGTTCAATGAGACTTTTAATTTATTATAGATCCTTGAATAACATCACTATTAAGAACCCATATCATTTTCCTCATATCGACGATTTTTTCTGTCATCTCTAGGTAGCATAGTTTTTTCCAAATTTTGATTTGAGTTATGGGTAACATAAATTGAATTTAAAATATTTATAAATCTTGAATACTGTGTTTAAGAATATATATAGGCATTATAAAATTGATGTTATTCCACATGGGTTAACTAATACTCTGATTGTATTCATTGATCTTATGAATAGAATATTTCATGAGTTCATAGATATGTTTTTGGTTGTATTTATTGATGAAATTTTGTTATACTCTAAAAGTAAATTTGACCATGAAAAATATATAAGGGTTATTTTAAGAAAATTAAATGGAAATAAACTCTATGGGAAATTAATAAAGGTTGAATTTTTGTGACAACATATTTCATTCCCCAGTCACATTGTTTCTAAAATGGAATAAATGTTTATACTACTAAAAAATTTGTTTAAGAATGTACAAAAACCAAAAATATTACTTATATTCATATTTTTTTAGTTTAGAATTATATTATCAGAGATTTGTTGAATAAAAATTCAATGTAATCAATCCCATTTAATAAGTTAGATCGAAAATCTGTTAATCTTATCTAGAAAAAAATAATTTAATTATTGTTTTCATGAATTGAAAATAATATCGGAGAATTCTCCATTCTAGGACCTTCCTTCCAGAAATCGGGAATTTTTCATCTAAAGTGATTCTTTATTAAAAATACATGGGTTTTTTTCTATTTCAGAATGACCAAGTAATTACTTTTTCATCACGTCAAATGAAACCTCATAACTTCAATTACCCTAAACATGATTTTAAATTAGCTTTTTTTTAAACTAATAATTTAGAGGAGGCATTTTTATGGAGAAATATGTGAATTATATACTGATCATAAAATTTTGAAGTATAAATTCAGTAATAAAAATTTGAACATGAGATAATGAAGATGGGTTGAACTAATAAAGGATTATGATTGCATGATTATTTAGTATACCAAAAGAGAAAACAATGTGGAATATACAATGAGGATAAAAATTAATTCTATTATAACTATTGTTGATGATCCTTTTCATCACATAGTCCAATGATTTGAAAAGGGGAACGACTTAAGCACAAAGAGGGTCACTCATTGAAGAACATCAAAAGAATTGATGAAATCCTGGACCAGGAGCCCATTTGGAGTGAGGCATGAAATTCACTTACGATCCGTGCAAGTCACATGCACTCCTTATTTTAATTATCACCTAAGGTGAATGGTGGCCAATAAATAGCCCTTGTGGGCCCCCATTTCAATGACGGATTTTCCAGAAGTCAAATTCAGGTTCTGGTCTCCCATGTCATTAACTAAACTATTTCGATATCTTCTAAGGAATGTTTTTACCTGGAATGGAAGACCTGAAGGAGTAGAATAAGGCCTAAGTGTTTACAATTCATCAACAATTTCACCCCTATGTGTCAAGACCTCCTTAAATATGGAAATAATTGCTCTCTGCCCTACCCATTCAATGAAACTTGCACGCTGCCCTTTTGGAAACATATTAGGATAATACTAAAGTCTTGAGTGATGTCTCGCCCAAGTATTACCCTACATATTTTTCTTCACCCAGTAAAACCATTGCCGTGCAATTACACTTGCATGGCCAAGACATTCAAACCAACTTCATTGGTGTTCCTCTCTCCCGTTCATCTCTACTCTTCAAGATATTAACCCTCGAACCCCTTTTCAAGGCCATTTATGGCATGGTTCCTTTTTTGGAATCCTTATCTGAAAGGAATTATATGAGAACCTCTCCTAAAACCTTGTGACATGCAAGATTTATCACACTACGGTTAGAGGTTTCCTCTATATAACCTAATCCTTTAAGATGAGAAGATCATTTGATTCAGAGAATCCTCCTCGAGAGTAAGTCCCATGTTTCCTTGGTTCGGGCCTCCTTCTCATGAATAATCCCTAATCATAATTCCTTTAATTTGGGCCTCCTTTTTAGGATTAAGACCAAAGTTATAAGTCCCCTTTAATTTGGGCATCTTCCTTTGGAGTAAGCCCCAGGTTAAAACTCCAAATCTCCATAATGTACAAAAACATTTGTGAACCCTACTCCTGGGATTCTTTCCTAGAGTAAGTCCTAGTATTCATCTACATGGGCAGTCATGCATACGTAATCCCCACATCATTTCTTGTGACTGCCTCTTTTGTGGAACAATTTCCAGGTTTAATGATATATCTTTTTTCACACATAGAGCATGTCTCACATGATCTTAGAGTGTAAAAGTAATCACAACATATCTTTTTGGGTTGTTAACCATTCATAAGCCCCATATTTCTTGAGCTTAACTACGTGGACTTTGATATTTGCCTTAAATATAGAGTACGTAAGAATCTTTTTTAAGGTTCAATCCCATCATTAATTAATTCTTTTCCATCACATATGACATTAAAATATATATTTCTTATCGAACTATGTGGGTTCAGATTCCTTTTTAACAAGGATACGTAGGTAGCCCATCTGTGGGTATGACCCCAACTCTGAAATAATCACGGTCAATATGTATGAAAATTAACATCAAGTGCCCCACTGAGTGACTTTAAAACCATTATGGTCATCATAATGACTAATAGAATTCTATATAATGTATTGAAGGATACCATTGTCTAGGAATCTCTAATACATACATATGATTCTCCATTGATGAAGAACCTCAAATACATATAAAAGATTCTCTAAATCCCATACATATCAATCATTGATTTCCAAATCTAAAGGAAAAATCATTTTCATGCATGGTGAATTTATAAGGATTCGTGAACATAACAAAAATATATAAGAGAGTCCTGGGGTAGGCAATAATTCCCCCCAAAATGGTGTGATGATCCTGAACTCCCATCCTCTCGACCAATGAAATTTCTTAAGCCTCATCAGTCCACAACTAATGAGAATCTACCATTGGAAATTAGGTCTAAATGAATATATAGTAATTGGGTGTTTCTGGTTCTACGAATAAACCTGTTAGAAACCGATTGGAAATGTTGACCCTTAAACAAACAAGGTCATCCCCATTTCCAAAAGAAACAAAAAATGGACAACCCGATGTGAATCCTTAACCAAGTTTAATGATTTTTTATTTAATTGTTAGGTTCATATTAAACTCAATATGGCGGCTAACAATAGAATCAATAACATATGTGATCATCCAAAAGATGTAGTCTAGCCAGACTTATCTTGATTATGTGTTTTATATAAAATAGGCACTTTTTCCAAGATCTCCCTGCAACACAAAATGGCATCATTAAGGTTCACACCTGTGAATGCCTCAGTGGCTACTCCTGCTGGATCCTCATCCACTCTGAGGATGAAATAACCTACTCACCATCTTCCAAGATGGGACTCAAATTCATTGGTGTGAGAATACCATCAACACGGTACCATCTTGACTTTGGAGGCTGCTCGACAAGCCCTCTAAGTTAACAATTCACCCTGGTTGTCTGGACAGCGACGACCAGTCGTCAAGAAGTAGGTGGCGCCAACCACCGTCTCCAACCATTTCGGATCATTATCCCCTTAACGCAACAACCAGCCCCTCCCATATTACAGGAAGGTGAATCAAAAGGTCACTCAAGGCCTCAGTTCATGAAGACAGGAGTCCTTCCGGAGGACTTCCACCAATAATCACTGCCTGACTCGTGTGGTAGTGCACCCTCAACATGATGGGGGTATTGACTCTTGGAATTCGGATCAGGTTCCTCAGACCCGAGCACACAAGACGAACCATCAGAGGAGAAATTCGGCCAATAGGGAGTAGGTTCTTACATCTGCCCCCTCCAAAAGAAGTCCATCAACCCAACTTCATGGAAAACAACGAGCGGGTATATACACCCATCCGTCCGAATTTCACTTCCCAGCAGACTCGTCTAGTAGTAACACACCAATCTCTCTAGGCAATTCTGGCGGAGTACTATAGGCAGGAACATACACCTGTTTATAAATCATCAGCCAGTTAGTAGGTTCGTCTGACTACATCCAAAAAATCCCACCATCCAAATGTGGTGACCACCTGTAAACAGGAACATACACCTTCTTACACTCATAAATTCTGCCATGAGTCTAATCTTCTAGTATTGAAGGAAGTTCATCAATCATGCTCGATGGAGAATAATAAGCAGGCACATCGACCTGAAATACAACAATCTAACCAACAATCTCATTTGGTAGCACCCGGAGATGTCAATTGCAAAGATCCAATGACAAACAGGAGGCAGACACATCGTTCTACCCCCACACATGAGTAATCTCAGAATTCACTGACAGGAAAAGAATTATAGGAGTAGGAACACACACCTACTCCAGGCATGGAATGGATGTATATTCTCATTCTAGAAGTTGATGTCACTAAGAACATTCATGAAAATGGTGAAAGAGCAGAAGCAAATCTCTGCCCATATTATGGATACCTGTTATAATATTATAACGACATCAACAACATCATAGGGAAATAAACATAAATTTATCCCTATCAGTGGAGTGACTTGTCAACATGTCACCTCGGAGCTGATACACACCTCTGTTCCACTCCAGGATGGTCATGGGGCATACTCCCCCATATCATATGGATAATCAAGTCAGGAACATACACCCAATTTAAATGGAGATAGTCAGCCTAACATGACCATTTCTCCTAAGAAGGCACATACACCTTCTCATAATAAGCACTTTCATCGAAAAGTTGTTTTTGAAGTGAGTAAGATGGAGTCCAACAAATAGACCCATCCAGCACAGTTATGAAATCAAAATCCAATCGCCAATAAGTCCTTGCTCAATGATGGAGTGATTTAAGCCCTCATACAATTATCTATTGCAACTAATGATTCTACACTCTCATATAAAAATTATAGAAATAAAAAAATTCTGAAGGTCTCCATCAGACACATCCTCATAAAGGCTTCCATCATGACAATTCGGTCAATCTCAAAGCATCATCTTCAGATGAGAGCTGTGATAACCCTCTGCATGGCCAGAAGACCAAGGATAAAAAGGGTTCTTCTTTTTCTGTAACCCACCATGGTGGACCTCCCCATGATGATGAATTTATCTACGAATATCCTCTCCACATTAGTAATTCACATTGACTAGGAAATTATTCAGTGGAAAATGCAGTAACGTGAAAGCCCTCTTATCTTGAGGCACATTCAATTGCGAAGTTAGTCATGTATGATGACTTACTAGTAGAATGTGAAATACATTCTCAATCAGAAGATTTCCCAGGGTGTAGGTCATTCTCCGAACCACCCTTGGGTCATTCACCTTCTAATTTGACAAATGAATTATTTATCAATCATTTTGAATCTGATGAAGAAACATTGAAGCACCATCTTTGGTCCAATCAGGTTCAATAATCCTCATCAACTGACAAAGAGGAAGTGCTGAATATGAGAAAAAATAGGAGAAAGGTGAAATACCAGTCATGTTTTGGCCTTTGGAAGATTCTTAGCAAGATATTCTAGAAACATTGAGAGAAGATTGTAATCATTATATTCACCTCAACATATGGAAAAATATTTTTCAATTAATAGAAAAAATATTACCTTATGCTGAATATCAAAATCATGATAAGGTAATAGAACGGTTGCAACGCCAAATTGACAAGGATTCTCGCTCAGTTTTCTGATATCCAAAGGATGAAAAGTAGCAAAGAACCCTTCAGCGTACATGTCTTAGCACATTAAAAAGTTTTCCTTAGTTAATTACCAATGCCCCATCTGGTATACATATCAGGGGATGAGGTGTACTTGGAGGATTTCATTTCACTGTGCCCTCTAGACAACCAAGCCTGCCAAAAGTGGTCTCAGGCAATGTTATTGCCCATAGCTGCCCACAACTAACTGGTTTAGTGTGTAATTAAAGGCTTTCTCAAGAACAAGCCTTAACTAGTTCTTCCCAAAGTCGGGCATATAAAGAACAAGTTGTCGAATTACTCTTGCATCAAGAAAATGAGATTATTTAACATGCTTATCGTTTAGAGCATGCGCATCACCAGGTGACAGAGGTATCAGAAATAATCCAACGGTCATCTGAGCCAGGTTATTTGAGTGGATGTCAGGTGATGCACCTGGGTAATTTCCGGACTAAAATCGGAAAAATTAGGAGAGATTTTAAGAATGTTTCAGATGTAGTAGCTCAAGTTCCACCTCATCCTTCCTGGTTAGGGACTCTCATAATCTAACCCTCGGAATCAAGAGACAAGATTCATGGAGTTGAGTAAGAAAAACAGGAACATCCATAGTCCACCAGACTTGGGACTTTTTCAAATTCTCAAAATCATTCTCAGTGAATGTTTGTCTTCTCTTGATTAGGGAAGAAGCAAAAAGAGGAAAATAGAGCCGAATTATCAGAAAATTCCCTCCAAATTATAGTTCATAAAGAAGTTCCTGAGGGATCAACCAAAAAAAGAAATGTCTCAAAAAGGATTTATAAGAAAATAGTATCGCGAAAACGCTGATAGACGGGCTGCAATGAATTATGCATCGATAAATGTCATAAATTCCGTTGTCACTGATCCCCCAGAACATGAGGCTCACTCAGAGGAATCAGATAAAGATGTTCTTGTTCAAGAGGCTGTATACAGAACAAAAAATGGAGGAGGTGTGCGTACCAGAAGTCAGAGGGTTTCCCATAGGAAAGACATTCCTTCAGGTAGTACCCATCCATACAGTAGAAAGGCACATGCCATGTAAAGTGGTAAAAGTGAGGTTACATCCCACCCTACCTCTGGAGAAGTCCAATCACTCTCATTATTGGAAAGGTTCACACATCAAGAAGAAGAAATAAAGGAGGTAAGGAGGTTAAATGCAGAACTACTTCAAGGTATTCTTCCTCCTAATCATGCTGGAGTTAATCAATAAAGTGAATTTGTTGTATCTATTTGGATGGATCAAGAATATCCCCCTTTACAAGTACACCCCCAAAGGTCCAATCCTTTGGTTCATATGTGCCAAAAACCGGAAATACTACCATCAGTGGTAGTACCGGTCACCGCACCCATCCAAACTCCAGTTATTGCACCTGATCAGGTCCATGATCAACTAGATGTTTCTCAAACATTAGTGAATACCATTGAGTCATTAACAGCTCGGTGGGAAGCTATGGACGGGCGACATGTACTAGTTAAAATGGAAAAAGGAGCTTACCCAGAATTGGTGGATGCAATTCTTCCCCCATCAAATTTTTTGAAGACCACATTCCCATTTTTTAATGGCTCAAGAGATCCAGAACAACACCTAAGACATTTTGTTTCTCGTTGTGATCATATGATGGAAACTCTTCAACTATAAGAAGTAGGTAAGCTCAGGTGTTTTGTATAGTCATTTCAAAAAAACATCTTTTGTCTGGTATATAAGTTTTCAATCATGGTTAATTGCTGGGTGGGAAGATATCCATCCAAAATTCCTTCTTAATTTTAGCTCAACATTATCAAAGACGATAGTTTTTTATCATACCAATTGTAAAGAAGGTGAAAATGAAAGAGTTTCGGATTTCATTTCTCGTTGGAAGGGATTAACATATTCCTTAAGTTTAACACTCCCTCAAGAAGAGTTGCTTCCAATATGTGTGGAAAATTTGCGTGATGTATTATGAAAACCATTGACCCCTATAAAATACACAGGAGGGTTTCGAGACATTACATAAATCACATAGTAGATAGAAGACTCTCTTATAGTGACTAGGGATAAAACTCATGTAATTCCATCAACTTCGGGATGGAGAATTGGGAAAGCAGATACTGCTACAGTTACACTTAAACAAGCACCAATACCTACTTCTACATCAAAACCTTCATCAAATCGAAGAGATCTACCTCATGGGCATCAAAATCAACGGCCGCCTCGTCAAGATGATCAAAGAGATCAAAGGTGAAAAAAGTTTGAGGATCTAAAGAAAGAAGTTTATTCTTGCTGGAATGAACATGTTTCTAGTTAAATCATATCGGATATGGAAAACAATTTGGTTCAGTCTCCAAGGCCCAAAAGGAAAAAAAATGAAAGAGATGAATACCTCCCCAAATATTTCTCGTTTCATCAAATGTTGAGGCATCCCATTTCGGAGTGTTTTGACTCCAATGACCTCTTGCAAAAGATGGTGGACTCTGGATAAGTAAAATTGAAAGGTTCTTCATCCCATGAATCATGTGTTACTACTACTAATGCAGAGGAAGAAGGAATGTGTCACAAATTCAAGAGTAAAAATGCACAGAAATATGATGATTCGATGGTCAGGAAAATGATCAACCGAACTCATTCCATTTTACAAACACAATTGATTCAAACAATTGTGTCTACTGCTATTTTTTACACAGCAAAACCCTCTTCATCATAAGTAAAATCCAAAATGAAGCAGTATAATTTGAAGAAAGAAGAGCAGTTAGAAGAAGATGAGACCGTGTCAAACCCTATCTTGTCTTTGACTCTAGCAGATTTTATGCCATCTACTTCAAAAGAACGGGCACCACCCCACCAAACGGCACACCCTGAACTACTTCATCAGGAATAATCTTTATCAGATGAAGAATTGATCTTTGATTCTGTTAACATGATTTATTAAATGGATCCATATGACAATGACAATTTCAATCATGATGAGCCTATGTTCCCTGTATCTAACAGAGGAATTAGTGGAATGGACAGAGGACTAGGATACAGAGGAAGACATGGATATTCTAGAATCCACTATTTCAATCTTACCACTGCTAGAACTTTATATACGGTATAAACTCATCGAAACCCCTTTAGTGGGATTTGCATAAACAAGAAATTTCATCCGCACATGGAAGATTCGGTCCTAAAATAGTTATTTTGGAGGACTGGTTAGAGGTTACACCTACTTCCTCTCAGAAAATAGATTTACTTAGTCTGTGTAATCTAATGAATCCAAGAGTGTTTCCAATTCCTTCCCTGATACGGCACACATCTACTTCCAAAAGATCAACATCCAAGGCACCTGCAAAACCATATTTTTATGATGGGAAATGCAGACCTTTGGACCAAATGTATGATGTTGTGAAACATTTGGCCCAAGTACCGGCCAAGTATTCAATTCTGGTTTCTTTGAATCTATTAAAATATATTCGATAGGTGCTTATTGAGGCGTTATCAAATCCTCAAGAATTTGAAACTAAAATTGATGAGGCTAAGGTATACCGCATATAGAATGATCATGCAGAATTCCATGCAGTGATATCTTTTATAGATGTAGATGAAGATGATGTTGTACATGGACATATCAGACCTCTGTATCTATTTGCAAAAGTCAATGAAATACTCATTCGATGAGCTTTCATTGATAATGGTATAGGAGTCAACCTCATTCATATTTGTACACTTTGTCGATTGGGCCTCACCTAATATGATTTATCTTTTTATACATTGATCTTGAAATGATATAATAAAAATGAACAAGAATCTCTAGAGGAGATACCACTCAGAATTTATTTTGTAGACCTTGTGTCTAATTCAGATTTCATGGTTGTTCGTTATGACACCACCTTCAACATTTTTCTAGGAAGACCTTGGCTACATAAACATGTGGTTGTACCTTCTTCATAACATCAACGTCTCAAATATTTTTTCAATAGTCAAATTGGTATATTTTATGGTGAAAAGGCCCAATTCAAAACATGGGAATCTCAATACATTGAGGAAAAATTTTATCACATGGAGGGAAAGGAAAAATCCACGATAAAGGAGGTCGCCAAAATTAATGCTCCAAATGGATTGGAAAAGATTCTAGTAAACCCATTCGTACATTTGAGTATAGATTATGTGTTTCTTATCAGTTAAATTGATTGGATAGACCTAAATCCAAACACTCTTATGGAAACTTCCATAATGTCAATTATGAAAGTAACGCCAGACAGAAAGGGAGAAAGTTTTGACTCCTTAAGCAGTGATGAAAGCCTAAATGGAGATGTCTTCATTTCATCCGCTGAAATACAAAATTTCTATAATTCATCAACCAGGCTAGAAGAATATATAGAAATAATAGAGGAAAGCAAATATGTCGATTCTAAATCCATAATCTCCTCTCAATCACCCTGGGAAGACCCTTCATTATCAATAGTGTCAGAAATGGAAGCCTCTTCTTTAAGATGTTCAAATTTTAACTCTCCCACGACCATCGAAATTCTGCTTTGACATCTACTATGCAAGTAGACACAGAATAAATGACTCATATTGAAGAAGAAGAGAAAGCTCTTAGGGATGCTCCTCTAAAATTTGAAGAGGGTATATCTACCACTATGGATTAACTCACAGAAATAAATACGGGTACAAAAAAAATATATGCACCCTTCATTAATTAGTGAATCCATGACACTTATAGCGAAAGAAATGTATACATCACTCATAAAGCAAAATAGCGATGTATTTTCATGGAATTAAATAGAAATTCCAGGTTATAATCCTGATTTTTCCACTCATCATTTGGGTTTTCTAGAAGAACATTGAGGATTCAAGCAAGCAGCAAGAAGAACAGACCCAACTTATGCCTCCAAAATTGAAGCTGGAGTTGATAAGCTTATCAAGGCTTACATCGTCAATGAAGTTAAATATCCTAAATGGATAGAAAATATTGTCCCTGTGGAAAAGAATAATGGAAAAATTAGTGTCTTTATTGATTTCTTATATCTTAATCAGCATTGTCCCCATGATGATTTTCCAGTTCTGATCACAGAACTCGTAATTGATGCAATAGATGGATACGAAACTCTTTCATTCATGGATGGTTACTTTGGGTACAATCAAATATTAATGGCCATATAATGTGAGGATTATACAACCTACAGAGATCTTCAAGGTGTGGTTTTCTATCGGGTAATTCCCTTTGGCCTGAAGAATGCAGGTGCAACATATCAATATGTCGTGCACCATATCTTCATACCCTTTTGTGAAATTAGTTGAATGTTATGTGGATGATTTTGTGGTTAAATCCAAAAAATGTTCTATTCACTTGGCTGATCTAGAAATCAGATTCATCAAACATCGACAACACAATTTGAAGATGAACCCCTTGAAATGTGCTTTCAGGGTAACTTCAGGAAAATTTCTCATCGTTGTTTTACGCCATCATGGTATCGATGTTGACTATGAGAAGAAAAAATCAATCCTTGACATGTCACCTCCTAGAAATTTGAGGGAATTAAGTGTACTTCAAGGACACATGGCCTATATTCAGTGTTTCATTTCCAATTTGGAAGACAAGTGTTTACCCTTCAACAGATTAATGAAGAAGGGAGTCAACTACTAGTGGACTGAAGAATGTCAAAAATAATTCGATATCCTGATGAAATATCTCTTGATTCCACTGGTATTAATGTCACCTATTGAAGGGAGACCACTTATTCTATATGTGATTGTTTTAGAGAAATAATTGGTTTACTTCTATGCCCAAAATAATGATGCTGGGAATGAAAACAGCCTTTACTATCTCAGTCGGACTATTCTTGAGGCAGAAACTCAATATTCAAGTATTGAAAAGTACTGGCTGGCATTAATCATTGTAGTTCATAAATTGAGACACTACATGTACCATCATGAGGTCCAATTGGTATCTCACAATAACCTGCTCAAATTTATCCCTAATCGTCCAATGATTCCAGGATGTCCGGCAAGGTGGGAAGTTTTTTTGTAGTAGTTTGATATCTAGTATGTGTCTCAAAAGGAAATAAAGGGATAGGCTATGGTCTATTTCCTTGTTGAACGCCCATCTGTAGAAGATATATCTTTAAATATTGAACATCCGGATAAGGAAGTATTCTCTATTAAAGATAATCATCAAATATGGGAAATGTAATTTGATGGTGCCTCTAGAAGACCAATTGGGATGAAAATTGAAGATCCTAAATTCCACAATTTTGGGTTATGAATCATGTTTATTTCCCCAGAATTGGAAGTTCTACCTAATTTCTTCTTATTGTTGGAAGGCGGTACAAACAGTGAAGCAGAATATCAACCTCCCATCATAGGATTAGAATTGGCACTTCAGGCACATGTAATCACTTGAAGGTAAAAGGTGATTCATATATTCTAATCAAACAAATCAATGAGGGTTATTAAATCATAATGGAAGAGTTAATCACTTTGTGTGATTGCGTTAGAGAGTTAATGGTGGAGGTTCCCTCAAAATTTACCTTTTCTTATGTCCCGCAATCACAAAATGCCCAAGATGATACACTGGCTAATGTACCCACAACCCTGGCAGATCTAAATCAGGATGAAACAATCATTAGTATTGCCAACCATCGTATATATTCACCTTTATTTTCAAATCATAATAGAGGAAATCAATGAAATTAGTCCCCTTTATAAACCATATGTTCATACTACTGGATGTATGACACTTTTCGGGGAATACCTTCAATATGGAACACTCCCACCTGATAAAGCTGAGAAAGTATAAGTCTGGTGATGTGTGGTCAATATTACTCTTTATGATAGACCAGATTACCAAAAAATTCATTACAAGTGAGTTTTTTTATGGAATTCTTCTCAGATGTATTGATGGTGAAGAGACAATGGCTGTCATGAATGATGTCAATACAGGAGTTTGTGGTGCCCACCAGTCTGGACATAGACTTTATGGTCAAATGTGAAGGCTTGGATACTTCTGGCCTTCAATGATTCAAGATTGTGTTGATTTCACTAAGAAGTTCCATTCTTGTCAAGTATGTGCCAACTTCCTTAATCAACCCCTAGAGTTTATTCATATAGCTAAATACTCTTTGTCATTTTATACATGGGTAATGGATGTAGTAGGACCTTATCCTCCGGCCACAGTAAAGCAGTTTAAATATATTCTTACTGCTACTGACTTCTTTTTCAAATGGGAAGAGGAAATACCTCCCAAAGAATTCGGTGCTAAAAGCATTGTTAGCTTTGTCAAGTCCAACATAATTACTAGATTTGGTGTCCCTTATACCATACTGACAGATAATGGAACCAACTATTGTTCATCTGAGGAAAGAAAATTGTATCAAGAATACAATATCAGATCCAACCATTCAACTCAGTATCATGCAATGGCCAACGTTAAAGTAGAGGTTTTCAATAAGACTCTTTCAGAAATACTACAAAAGATGGTGGATCAAGACAAGAAGTCAAGTCCTGATAAACTTTTTCATGCTCTATGGGATTATCAGACTACCACCCGCATTGTGACACGATCAACTCCATATTCATTGGTATATGGAATGGAAGTAGTCTTTTTAATTGAAGTCAAATTACCTACTCTTAGAGTCACCATTTGTGATTAGTTATCTATAGATGAACAATCTCAAAAGTGATTGGATGAATTGGGACAACTAGATGAAAAAATATTGTGCACATTGCACTATTTAGAAGTCTATTAGAATCGAATAGTATGTACTTTCAATAAATAATTTCATCTTCGTTCATTAATTTATGGAGAATTGGTATTGGTTCTCAGAACCCCAATGATACAAGGAAAGAAGCCTCCAAATCTTCAGAGAAAGTGGTAAGGAACTTACTCAATACATATGGTCTACTCCAATGGAGCTTATTCTTTATTCTCAGTGGATTGAGAACTCATTAAAACTCCATCCAATGAACGATTCTTGAAGAAGTATTTTGTGTAACCCAAATACACCTATTGTCCTTGATGCAAGACATTAAACTTTCTAGCCCCCTCTATCATCCAAAATGGCGATAAATTGTGACCTCCTATCATCCAACATGTTGTTAAACTATGCATCGTCTAAGGTGCAAGATGTTAAACTGCCAAACACCCTGTGTCTGTGACACATGAAATTAAACTATGATCGCCACATACGTAATTTTCTTTTAAACTCTATTGACATGAGTGCACTGGGCAGATAACCACGCATAAGCCCCACAAAATCATTTGTGGTCACACCTTTCGCAACATGATTGTCAGGTATGTTTCTGCCTCTGGTTTCTCAAACCGAGCATTACTCACGTGAGCTTAGAGTAAGCTTCGACCATGACATCTTCTCTAGGCCGCTAACCAAGCTTATGTCCCAACATTATCATCGGATCGTTGTCCTTAAGTACACACCGATCGCCGAATCCCTCTCAATTGAACTATGTTGACTTTTATCCTTGCCTCCTAGGTCGGGTACATAGGCAACCTCTTGAGGTTCAAGCCCCAAACCACTTTCTTCACGTAGATTCAACTTTATCCCATACGATGATGATCTGTGAAGCCCCCGTCAACCGTATTATTCATATCGGTTCACTTTGGTCCTACATGGCATTAAACTTTGTACGTCCCATTGTCATATCTATATGACATTAAACTATACAATACCCCATTTTCCTTAAGGCAAGAAATTAAACTACATAGTAGTGGTCTATGCATATGACCTTAAACTATTTACAATTTTGTCCTGTATGAAAATTAACTGCAACGATCATTGATACCCTCACTCAAGAGGAATTATCATTGAAATTGTCTCCAACAACGTCATATTTCATGAACTACGTATTGCTTGATTCTCCTCTTTATGGGAAACGTAATGACACCAATGTCATTGATCTTGGGTCCATCCATAATTGCAATAACGTCCTCTTTACCCCTCATATGTATGAACCAAATCTGTATAAAGGTCATTTCATGAACTACGTACATCTTGATTCCCAACCTCATGGGATACGTAGGAACGTTCGAGCATTCTTCGAGTCTAGCCCCGAGCCTTTGGGCCTGACCTCAAACTCAACTTTCAGCACCATGGATGAAAAGTCCCCTTGGGATCACATGGTGTGATATGGAACACCCTGGTCTTTATTCACATCAGGTTTATAACAAATGCATGATGAGACTCCCTCAATATGGTCCGATCTCTAAGTCCCTAAACTAAGTTATTATATGCTCTCGTCCTACATGATGTTAAACTATATTTTAAGAACCATGTGTGGCTTGATTATCATCCTAATGAGATATGTAGTGACATCCAAAATCTCAATTCATGACCCAACCGCAAAATTATACAAATAATGTTCATGGTCTCTTTAATCTATTTCATGACATATGGTCACAAAATGTCTAATACTTGAGAGTTATTTTGCATGACTATATAGCATGTTCCCTTAAGTGGCCTTGAATAAGTTGTCTACATAACAGACTAGTTAGGAAAAAGATGCTACTATTTGACTATGCACCTTATGCCCTAGTTGGCCCTGCATAATTCAAACTCCATAAAGGGGTTTTCATGTTATGGTAACATCATTATTTGTTAATTCCTCTTTTGTCCCTATTGGTCATAACATATATATGTTGGGATGTAACACCCCAAGATCTCATAGTGTGTTATTTCTTCAAAATAATTCAATAACTTGCACTACACGCAACACCGAGTTCAATCACACCATGACTTACAAAAAAAAAGCCATTCAAAAGAGGTTATGAATAGTATTATCTAAATTTTAAACTTTATATAATCCTTATAATTTTAGAATCCATATTATGAGTTTCTTAGATATAATGCAAGAACAAACTCATTTTTAGTATTGCACTTTTATCAACTTTTAATAGTGAACCCTTTTTAAATACAATATTTTAAACTTTTTGACTAAATTGGGACATCAAAAATTTAAAATGAAACATCCCACGCTTCCACGGTACGCTTTCTTTGAATAATACAGTAGTGTGTGTTGTACGCAACCTTGAGTTTTAACACACACCACAACCAATCAAACTAGCTGTTATGAATAGTAATACCTACTTATTAAAATTATATATATATTATATTTCAAAATGGACTTCATTTTTGGATTCGGAATATCTAATTTAGCCTAAGGTGAAATTTTGGTACTTTTCGGATACCTTTCATATTTTGATGAATAGTGAAAATTACTAAATTTTAATTAAAAACAACTTTTTTAATCAAAATAATTAATAGTGATAAATTATAAATTTTAGTAGTTTTAAAGTATATTTAGAATATATTTTTACCATTTAATATAATTTTGGTCATTGAACATAGTTTTACAATTAAACCGAACATAAACAAGTGTCAATCTTTTGATAGTTATTATCTCTTAAAAACACGGTTTTTGTTTTGACAGCGGGAATTAATTTTAAATTAATTTCTTCCACTTCTGTGTTTTGAATTTAGAAAAATGGATTCCATATTTGGAATCAGTATGTTCAAATTGTGTAAATAGGTAACTTTTATTTTTAGACATTTTGAATAATTACTGCGGTAAATATTTTATTTACCATGGTTAAGGGTAAATCCGGTAAATAAGGGTTAACAAATAATATTATAATAACAATAAATTACTATAAAACGTGTCCTAGCCTTATTGGTTGATACATGTTCGACCATAGCCATCTTTGGGTCGATTTTGGGACCCCATGGATCCACTTGTAAGTGATAATGACACTTTATTTTAATTAAGTTAAAATGAATACAAAAATGACACAAGCATATATCTTTTAGAAAAACAATTGTTACAAAGGGTTATATATGTTGGATTTTAGATTATAAATATTAATTAGAAAGATAAAAAGATTTCCTACATAATTATATTTTATTTATAATTTTTAGACATTAAATAATTTATTTTATTTATGACACAATGATGATGCAGTAATTACAATAATAGTGAAAAATTAAAATAATTGATATTATAAATACCCAAATAAATATAATATGAAACTTTTAATGAATTAAACTAATTTTCTAAGATAATATGATATATTATGATTTATTTAATTGACTTTTCTCGAAGTAATCAATCTGTTATGAGTTTCACAAAAATCAACTACTGAATAGTGTCAAAATTGACATAAAAGAGTTCTTAAAACAAATATTATATTATTAATTGATATTAAATTCCTAAAAATCTAAGATTCGGCCAAAAGACTTATATCATGATAGGTTCATCATTAATGGACCACTTGGGGGTCTCTTGGATGTATATATTAAGTTTATTAACCATATTATATAAATATACAAAGAGACATTGTAAAAGTGAAACTAATTAACTTAGAGTTAATACTTAAAGATAAGGTTAATATAAGTACCCAAACCTGTCTAAATTCTATTGGTTGAGTGTTTTTCGACCTATCCCCACCTTAACCTTTGAATAATCAACTTTGGAGCCATTAGAGACCGAATATGAGTTTATTATAAATTAATATTTCTAATTTTTCCAAAGGTGCCCCTCACCCCTCTTATAAAAGGTCACTCCTCCTTCTCATTTCTTCACACCTTCAAAGCCTTTTGGTTCGGCAAAACTCTTCCCAAATACTCTCCCAACATCCCTCACTACAACCTAGAGGCATTAGTTTGATCATAAAGCCAACCTAAGGATCCCTTTTGATCAAATCAAAAGGAAGAACCCGAAGAAGAGGTAATGTTTTCACCACCCATTTTCAAGTTCCTTTCTTCTTCCACTTCTTCTTTCTTTATTCTTACCATTCTAAAATAATAACTCCAGTATATCACATATACTGTGATGTTATTATAAATATGGTACAACCATATTCATTATTCTATCCACCCTTTGAATAACATATCACCATACACTACAACAAATGCCGATCCTAGCGGCGGTTTTTTTCCGGTTTAGCGGCGGTTTAAACCGCCGCTATATTGTGTGGCGGCGGTTTACAAAAACCGCCGCTAAGTTTGGCGTCGGCAATCTATTAGCGGCGGTTTTTTTGATTCCGCGGCGGTTTTAGAAATGTGTCGTATGTCCGTCATTTAGCGGCGGTTTTGCTTCATTTAGCGGCGGTTATATGGGTATCTTATTTAGCGGCGGTTTTAACCGCCGCTAAATTCTGTCGTTTGATGCGCCTATTCTGCGGCGGTGAAAACCGCCGCTAAATATCAACATAATATATTTAGCGGCGGTTAAAACCGCCGCTAAATTCTGCCCAGTTCATCATTTAGCGGCGGTTAAAACCGCCGCTAACGGATTCCCGGTTATTTAGCGGCGGTTAAAACCGCCGCTAAATGCTCACAGGTATGGCATTTAGCGGCGGTTAAAACCGCCGCTAAACGTTGAACTGGAAAAAAAAATACGTTGCATCTGCTACACCACTGCCCCACTAACCAAGCACACAACCATACACCAGTTTCATAGTTCCAATTTAACTACATCAATTACCAACCACCTACATAATCATTTACCATATTTATATATTTAATTACAATCCATTATATATTCAAGACCTACATTTTTTTCAACCTAATTTAAGCAAAATTATCCTATTTATCCATCATCATTCATTTACTAGGATTTACCATTTCAAGAATTCCATATCTACTGAGTAACTAACAAGACACAATGTTATAAAATTCAAACACATCCAACCCACAATTTTTGCATCACAAATCATCACCTTATCCATAATCCAAACTCATAAAGTAACCATAACCATAATTCCATCTATTATGCAAACTATCAAATTAAATCAACCTCACAAGAAAAGGGAAAAGACAATGATTCCTTGTTTACAGATAGGAAATTCAATTACCATAAGTAAAGACATTATCATTTTAATGTGAGGTGATTTATCAAATTAAATTTTAGAAACAATAATAATTTCATAGAAGTAAAAACAATTCATAATAAACAACAACCAACACACATTCATAGAAAAGCAATATCATGAAAAACCTAAAGCACATTTGATATCACCCCTTCCCATTAATTTTAATATATCCAATTAATTATTTTCATTAGGAAATATCTTAACTTCCACCCAAGATGAAATAGTAGTATTATAATATCACATATTTAAAATAGTAATGAGGGAACTCAAATATCCTACCTTAATTAGAGATTTAAGGAGAACCATAATCGCAACAGAAGAAACAAAGGATCAAGTTTCACTAGGATATAAGAGAAACCCACCAAAACCTATCCTCAGAATCCCATCACCCAAACACACTCATAACTCAACCAAAAATATAGGGGTTCTCAACAATAAACACCCAAAATATTGGGAATAATAAAAGGTAGAAAGGAAAGAAGAAGGAAACTTGAATAAATGGAACTCAATTATCCACAATCCAAGAGGATAAAAACATTAAGAGAGATGGTAAAAGGTAATCAATGGGATTTGGTGTTATTCAAATATCAAATTAGAAGAAAGAAAATCAAAATAAGTCCATATGTGCCTTCTATTTATAGAGGAAATCCCAAATGGGTTCTCCATAGTGTGGAGACATCCCAATATGCTGTGGTCTCCCTTGGTTAAAGGAGATCTAAGTCACCCATATCTCTTTCCTGCCTTTCATGTGTTTTTAAAAAAAATTGACCACCACCATATCCTAGAACATGGAATGGACCAAGGTGTGCTGGATCCCTCGATTCCCTCCATGAACATCCACTATGACATAACATAAAAAGATTGGTTGTTTTCTCCTCACCACACCCAAGACCACGACATGGTTAAACCTAGCTCCCCGTGCTACACAGGTGGTACCCAAAAGTGAAATGAACAATATAATTCCCTTCACCGTGCATATTCTATTTCCCATGTTACACAGGGTGGACATCCATTCACCATTCCCAACAACATAACCAACCATACCATTTCACTCTTTGTGGTGATATCCTAACATCACACAACCATCTCCATAGACAACCTACAAGAACCAATGGCCAAAACAACCATCACCACAACCAACAACATGGAATGGTGACCCTTTGAATGCACATAACTCTCACCAAGACTCTAAAACACCTCTAAAATTCCTTTTAGTAGAAACAAGACATGGAAAAAAGTAAAGGGAGTGACTTTTGAATTCTGGACCCTCAAAACAAAAATCTATTAAACAATTATCATCCTTGAGAATCAAAACAAAACATAAACACATCACAATGTAAAAGTATACAACATCCAACACAACTCATAGAATATATACACAAAAACAGATGAATGATGTATATTTTTATCGGAAAACAAAAAAAAATAGGTGTTTTATTCACCCATAATGCAACTAGGTCAAAATTAATGTTCCCAAAAAATCCCACAACTTATTGAAATTCAATTCCAGATTTCCATCGATTAGGGGATTGAAAGTCATTTTAAAGAGAGTTTAGGTAATGGAGGGATTCCATATTCCTCCCAATAATGATGATATGAAATAGGAATTACATTCTAAACAATTAATTATGGTATCATGGGGAGTCCTAAAACCTCATCCATGTACAATCATTCTTAATAATGTATTTAACTGGACTCCTTGATTTCTATATAATGTTATGAAATCATTATTCAATATATGATCACATATCCTCCCTAATATTGGGGATACATTGTGACCATCACAATTTTGACTTCCACCCACTTCCAATTGGTATATAATGATTTCATGAATGTACACATCTAAGAACTAGTATATGAATTCATAGATCATATATATTGTGAGCCCCATTTATATATCTTCTTCTATTATAACACTGAATGATATAACCACAAACCAGATGTATTCAAACCTATGAGGGAAGGATGTATTCAAGATAACCTCATCATTCAACCACCTCGGGTGATTTTTAGACCATATATCAATCATAAAAAACCTATCAGATTCCTTTAAATGGTGTAATATATCATCTACAATTAAAATGGGTAATAATTCTTGATTTTATGATAATTAAACATTAATTACTCCAAACATAGTCTCAGAATACCATCTTAATACATAGAGAACAACACTAGAGTGCTAAAAAGAAATAATTTTCAGCAAATGAAATGCTTTTACTACAAACCAACTGTTATCATACTTGTTCAACACATCAACAATACTACTACTCATCATCTGATGCTGCATCGTCACCCTCTCCACCTTCATCTCTACCACCTGCTGCCACCTGTAAGAACATTATATTGAAAATTAAATATTGTTGCATATTTATAATAAAAATTAAAACCAATAAAAGTTTGCAAACTAAATGATTTTGATTTTTTTGTGATTTACCTGCTCACCACTACCCGATGCACTACCACCGGGGGCATATCTGCTCATATACTGACGTATTTCAAGCAACTCTTTCTGCAAATCAGATATCTGATTCCCCTGCTGGTGAACTGTGTTTCGTAGAGCAGACATCTCCCTCTGAGCATCTTCAGGTATGAAATGACTATAACCAGGAGTGGATGAGGCCGAAATCCCTGATGGCATGCGAAAGACCTCAGATGGTACGGGTCCCAAACCCATCCCGCGCACTCTACCAGGATGCTCCTTCCCAAGGACTTGACCAACCGGGTCATCCTGGGAGACTGAGTAGGATTGCCCAGGATTGGCATCCCATTTTTCTTTAATTTTTACCTATAAATCAAATATCAATATATATTAACACAGTAAAAACTGATATTAAGTTATTATAATAAATAATTGACTTCATACCCCTACTTCTCTGGCAGGTTCATTAACAAAACTTCCATCTGTTTTTTTATGAACATCCAGCCACAGTTCTGTTCGGGATGCTTCATGCCCTAAACTCTGTGACTGCATTAAACAAAGATAAATCATCAATCAAATATGTTAAATAGATATTATTATTTTATAAATATTTAAACTAATTAAAAGATTACCAATGACATTCGGCTTCTTGAAAAGCTTTTTGAACCCGCAGTGTGCGGGATTACCTGCTTCGCCCGGTTTGAAGCATTCTTTCTTGAGAGATCCTGAAATAAATAAAATTCAATTTAATAGTATTGTATTCAATGTCTATCTCCTCTTCATGTACATTTATAAATGTAAAATGAGGATAATATAATAATATATATTTCAATACCATCCGCTTCTCATCACGATGTCTATCGACAAAAACCTTCCACTGTTCTTTCGGTACCCCACTGGGTATCTTCTCATACATCTGCTGCACGGTCAACGAAGAATCGTTGACATCACACCACAACCTCCATTTGAAATCTTTCCATTTTTTTCCAAGATTTTTCAATGTCCACTTCCGTGCTATCACATCAGCAACGGTAAAGTGGAAGAACATCTGTATACAGAAATTCATTTTGAATATATTAGTAAAATGACATTCAATTAAACCATAAAGTAATAAAATTACCTTTATCTGAGAATCATAAACTTCATTTTTCCAGTTTGGAGGCATATGCCTCCAATCATCATACGAAATAGGCAGGGAAACGGGCTCCGCTGCCAGCTGACCTATAATCTGACCAAGTAAACCTGCGGCGTCATCCGTCGGGACCCCATAAGAATCAAATGGCACCACTATCTTCTTGCCATGCATGTTCCAAACATCAGAACTTTTTATGTCTCTTTCCACAGTTTCATTGTCTTCATCTGCAATGAGCAAACAATTACTATAAACAAAATGCAATAAATTTATTTAATTAAAATTTGTACCTATGACTGCGACCCTCCAGAATGTCCGTGACGAACTGGAGTGGGCGTGTCGCTGCCCCGCTGCTGAAGCTCCTGTAGGGGGAGGCGATGACTCATCCCCTAATGAGGCATCCACTGATGGTGTCAGAGATGGTGCAGGGGGAGATGATACTGTGGGGACAGACGGATCGTCATCTGTCGCAGAAGAAGAAGGAATAGTGTACCGCTTCTTCCTTGGCATTCCTGTCATTTAATCAAATAAAATTAAGTTCAGAATATATATTTCAAAAAATTCATGCAGAAAAAAAATTAAAAATGATAATAGATGCCCAGTATTAACAAACAATATATATATAACAATGATAATGAATGACTACAGAAATGAAACAAGTAGTTGCTGAATGAATAAATAATTGTACATACAATCATTTTCCCCTTCAATCATGTCGGTTTCCTGCTCCATTGCTTCATCCACTTCATTCATCCTTACTAGACCAATATTTTCAATATCATGATGGACAAATAATTCTGCTTCCTGTTGTTGATGAAATTCAATTGCAGAGGTCAAATCTTCCACTTCATCACCCATATCATACAAATCTCTTTGTATTACGTGAGTAACTACACTCCACCGTTCATCCACAACATCATTCACATAATATACCATTTTTGCCTGCGATGCTAAGATATATGGATCATGCAGTTCACGATCACCAACATCCATCAAGCGAGAGAAGTTTACATAAGTAAATTGCAATGAATCTCTTTTAACACCTCTGATAAAATCGACCCATTTGCATTTGAATAAAACAACAGAAAAATGCCCGTGGTAGTTTAATTCAATAATATCATGCAGCTTTCCATAGTATTCCACTTCAGCAAATGTAAAAATACCACTATTCTGTGTTTTCAAACCCACTTCTCGATCGACTGTACGAAATCTAAAACCATTCACATTATAAGCGTTGAACTTTCTAACTTGTTTTATAGGACCTCTAGCAAGAAACTTCAAATCTTCTGAAAAGTCAGCTCGAGTATCAGTATTCATGATCTGAAAAAAAAATATAATTTAATAGATTTGCAAATTGTATGTGTCAAAGTAATATTCGTATTTATTGCAATATTTATAAACTTACACGTCGTGCAAACCATTCTACCAGCTCTTTATTCACAGCTTTCGTTATATCTTTTTCATTTCGTGTTCGGCTTCTCATTCGTCTCTTTGTTTGTATCCTCAACTCTTCAATAAATGGATCTGCAATTTCACTATTCAGCAGCACATATCTATGTGCCTGTAATAATTCCAATTCTGTTAGTGTCGCGTATGAGGTCCTCCCAACTGATCGGCCAATAGCAGGAAATATTTTTGATTTCTGATGCATTTGAGATTGAGTTGATGTGTCGTCAACACGTCCAACTCGAGTAAATCTTGTCTCAATATCATCCAAATATCTGGAACAAAAGGTGAGACACTCCTCGGCCAAATAGCCTTCAGCAATAGAGCCTTCTGGTTGAGCTTTATTTCTCACGTATGCTTTCAAATGCCCAAGATATCTGTGAAAAAATACTAATAATATTATGCATTTATTTAAATGCCAAAAAATGTTTACTTAACTGGAAACATATAAATAAAATACCTCTCAATTGGATACATCCATCGATAATGAACGGGGCCTCCTAATTTAGCTTCGTCAACCAAATGCACAGTTAAATGCATCATGACAGTAAAAAACGATGGAGGGAAGATCATCTCCATTGCACAAAGGGTCAATACAAACCTCTCCTGTAGGTTGTCCAGCTGAAATGGATGTAGAGCTTTCTCACATAACTGTCTGAAAAATGTGCAGAAATGGAGTACAACAGCAGTAACTTTTTCAGGTAATAATGTACGCAATGCCAATGGTAGTAACTGTTGTAACAAAACATGTGAATCGTGACTTTTCAATCCATATAACTTACGATTCTTCAAGTCAACACACCTCGAGATGTTACTCGAATACCCATCAGATACCTTCACATTCTTTAAAATTTGAAGGAACGTATCTTTATCCCTATTTTTCAATGAAAAAATGGCCGGAGCATACTTTTCATTCTCATCTGGCCAGAGATCACGTTTTATGTTCATTACTTGTAAGTCTTTGCGAGCATTGAGATGATCCTTCGACTTTCCATGCTCATTAAGTAATGTGAAAATCAAATTATCACATACATTCTTCTCAATATGCATCACATCAAGATTGTGGCGCAAAGAATTAAATTCCCAATACGAAAGTTTGAAGAATATACTTTTTTTCTTCCATTGTTGCGTTCTGATTTCACTTGACGATGCACTTCGCACTCGTTTTCCGCTATCATTCAAATGATGAACCTTCCCAAATTCTGTTTTAACATTTTCAAGTTGTGTCAATATTTCAGAACCGGTTAACAACTTTGGAGGTGGTCTACGATCAATGCAACCATTAAATTTTGATTTGTTCAGCCGAAATCTATGAGATGCATCAAGAAATCTTCGATGGCACAAGAAGCACCATTTTCTACTGTGAGGTAGCCGTTTGGGCTCGAAATCAAAGTTACAAACGGGACAAGCCAAACCCGTATAAGTGTTCCAACCAGATAAATTCCCAAGCCCAGGGAAGTCACTAATGGTCCACATTAAAGCAGCATGCATTTTAAACATTGTTTTAGAAGAAACATCAAATGTCTCAACACCGTTGCTCCATAACTCCTGCAATTCTTCAATCAAAGGCTGCAGGTATACATCAATATCATTTCCAGGCATTTGTTTTCCAGGAATAATCATCGAAATGATAAAAGATGTTTGTTGCATACACATCCACGGAGGCAGATTATAAGGGATCAAAACAACTGGCCAAATGCTATAACTCGTACTCAAAGTCCCAAATGGGTTGAATCCATCGGCAGCCAATCCCAATCGAACATTCCTAGGATCAGCTGAGAAATCTGGATGTAATGAATCAAATGTCTTCCACGATTGGGAATCCCGTGGATGTCTCATTAACCCATCATTGTTATTATCTACAGCATGCCACTTCATGTGTTCGGCGGTTTTTGATGACATGAATAATCTTTGCAATCGAGGCTTCAAAGGAAAGTAACGCAAAACTTTTGCAGGTGTGTTCCTTTTCTTCTTCTCCGTGAAATTATGTTCAGTCGTACTTCCAACATCACCCTTTGACTGCCATCTAGAAGAAGAACATTTCTTACAATTCTGTCTACTTGAATCCTCTCCCCAGTAAAGCATACAATCATTGGGACACGCATGTATTTTTGTATAATTCAGACCAAGCTTGTTAACAACTTTTTTCATATCATAAAACGATTCTGGGATTTTTGCTTCAGGAAATGCATCACGAATCAATTCCAATAACATGGACATTGCCTTATTTGTAATTCCACATAGACATTTGATATGGTACAACTTCAGTAGAAATGAAAGCTTTGAATATTTCAAACACCCACTATACAACTCTTGATTTCCATCGGCAACTAAATCATGAAATGCATTTTCCTCACTGAAGTTTTCCCTTACATTTGGCTCCACAGAATCAAGAGGATCCAATGATATGTTACAATCTTGATCTGCTTGTGTTACAGTCTCAGAAACATCACTTGTCACGTTGCAATTTGTAGCACCCTCTTCTGGTTGTTCTGATATGTTTTGATGCTCATAGTGGTGTCTTGCAGTGCCGAATGCATCATTTATGAGGTTTTGCATTTCATTTTCCATTGTCGAAGAACTTGGGACCTCATTCTGTGGATTAACATCAGTCCTCAATCTTTCTGTATTGTTTGATTCTCCATGCCAAATCCAACACAAATATTGCTCAGGGAATTGCTTCAGTATTAAATGTTCATAAACTTCATCTCTCTTCAACCATGTTCTAAATTTACATTTAGGACATGGACATCTTATTCTCCCTTCAACGGATCGATTAGAAATTGCAAAATCTAAAAACCCATTCAAACCCTTAACATATTGAGATGTGTTCCTCGGTAATGTGATCCAACTTTTATCCATGTATATCACAATGTGCCTACACAAAATATACGATAGTGTAAGATTACAGAAACATAATATAATAAAGATGAACCATTGGCCATAAAGTATGCATAATATAATAAAGATGATTCATTGACCACATTTACCATTTCAGACCAACTGAACAAGTCTGGTCCATAGGAGACAGCGTCAACACCTCATTTAGGAGCAATAAGAATATCGGGATACACACTTATCATAACACCATCGATCACACATTTATGTTGCCTCAAACAACACCCCTTTAATGTGTGATCGAAACTGATCATAATGCATTTTAAATCAAGTTAACTACATGATCTTCATGTGGAAAAAGTTCATCATGTGGAAACTTTAAAGACAATTCATGCTATTCAAAAGTAATATTTTAGAAATGCTGGGAGATTGTGTGAGAGAAAAAAATTGGGAGATTTGGCTACACCATCCAAAAGATTAAGGGGTAAAAAGAGTTATCCCCACTCTAAAAATACCACCAGCTATTTAGTGTCTGTTGGAAGTGGTTTCTTGCATTTCCAGACACTAATAGCTAGCCGGTGGCACTGCAACTGTTTTGACTACATCTACCACCCGACCTCTCCCAAGGTTCCTATGATACTTTGAGATAACTCAAAAGCCTCCAACCATATCTAAAACTCCTCCATTGAGGTTTTCAAAGACTCAAAATTTGATTCTAAATCCCATTTCAAAATTCAACTTAGCCACTAAATTGAAAATTTAAGTTTCCCTTGATCTCTAAACACCTGTATAGATATGGGGTTTTACAAATACCATCCCTAATTAAAGCAAAGTGAACATAACTCGAAAGAGATTATAGTTTGGGCACATAAAAGAAAACATGATAACTATATACACATGTCAGTGTGTATGTAGGGTGTGAGAAAAAACATTCCCATTTGGATTCTACGATAGATTCTGTGAAATTCATTCCATATGAAATTTCAATAATTCTAGTTTAAACTACAGTTAGGAAAATAAGTTTCTCACATGTAATATTATCAAATAAAATATCACACCAAATTTCACATATTAAAAAATTTAATCCATTTTTAACTAAATAAGGAAAAAATAACTACTTTAAAACTTTAAATAGGAGACCTTTAATTTTTTTTTTCAGAACAAAACTAATATTTTACTATGTATCTATATCTTCTTAAAAACTCAAATATAAAACATAAAATTTTATTTCCTTTGAAAAAAAAATCAATTTAAAATCCACCATAATTTAATTCATTATATAAAACAAATAAAATCATAAGAATAAAGAAAATATCAATAAATAACTAAACCAATAATGAATAAGGAGTAACAAACACAAACACACAATGGTTTCATAATCCAATCAATCTTGGGGACACCATGAAAAAGAAAATGAAAATACCCTTTTTAATTTCATAAAAAATACTTGGTATCATGGGAAAATCACTAGGGTATAACATGAATGATATTGGATATATCTAATCAGAACACTACCTAATACATGTGAACCTAAATATTTTGGGAGCTACCATGGTCTCATTGGGTCACAAATCTATCCCATTAGCTCACTCGGTCTAATTGGGACGTAATCCCTAGCCAATGAATAATATACAGTAGGGTCACAATCATATAGATCTTTTACATAGCTACCTATGATCCCCATGATAAAACTCAAGGTATGTGAGGAAACAAGTAAGTCATATGATCATTACACAAATAAATTTTAAAACACTTTAACTAAATATCACATCACCTTCAATTCCATCTTAAGAAACATCCCCATTTCACAAAAAATTCCTATAATAAAGATATAAAATATTCTCCTCAGTAACAAAAATATATATGTATCAATCAGTACAAAATCAAGGGCCTTGACTAAGGGCTGTGTACATTTTTGAGAAAACCTCCTTGAAGGTGACAAACATGACTTTCTTTCAAAATTAGTCCAGGATAGCAAGCCATTTTTTTCCATTTTGAAATATTTATTTAAAATTTATTTAAATGAAAATAATAGAAATCCATACATAAAACCATTTAAAGGATCAATTTCCTTTTTTCATTTAAATCATTTGAAATTCCAAAACACCACCTTTTATTTAAACTTTTTATTTAAAACTACACCTTTTACCATTCCAAGACTTAAACATGGCCAATTGACCATAATAATTAAAATCAACATTAAATGATCCATATACACATTTTTTTAAATACTTGAAATTCAATATCACTTTATAAATGAGTAAACTATTGAAAAACCGTTATGAAAAGTAAGAAAAACTTGATATTTTTTTTAAATCCACTACTATTACCGCATATAGATTTAATTTAACAATAAAAGGAATTAGAAAACATTAGGCACTCAATGATCTTCTAATTAAAGGAAATTTAAAAAATTTACCTACCTCAATCAAGTGGAAGTCAAGTTAAAATGAGTCTACTTTTATAGAAAATATCAACCAAGAAAAGGGGAGCCCTCTAGAAGCCCTAAACACATAAAACCCCCATATTAGAACCATATCATACCCTAATATCCACCAACATATTTACTAGAGTTCATGGGATAAGTATAAAACAAGAAATAATGGGTGTAGGGGAGAGTATAGGGGATGAACAAGATGAAAAAAGCATTTACCTCAATAAATTTCTAGAAATCAATGGAGGAGAGGCTCAAAATGGAGGCCGCGGGGGGTGTGGCGGTCGCCGGAGGGCGTGGGGGGCGCGAGGGGCGCGGGGGCGCGGGGGTCACCGGCGGTCGAGGGGGGGGTGCAGGGTTCGCCGGGGGGCTCGGGTGTCGCCGGAGGTAGCGGGACGGGGATCGGGGAAGAGGGGAGGGTTTGTGAGGGGGATCGGGGTACGGGTATGCGATAGGGGAGGGGAAAGCGTCGCGGTTTTTCAAAATAGGTTGGGTTTCGCGGCGGTTTGTTAAAAACCGCCGCGAAATCTTTCACGGATAACGTTTAGCGGCGGTTTTGTGAACCGCCGCCACAAAACCGCCGCTAAACACTGTTTATGTTGTAGTGATACGTGCGTACGTACGGCTTACTGTCTCCACGTCGTGGTGTAATTGTTATTCAATATAATATTTTGGATGGGTATAATAAAGATGTTTAACTCAGGTAAATAATAAATATAACATGTTAATGATTCTGTATATATGATATACCATCCATTTATATATTATTTTAATATCAAAAGAATGATATTGTCGCTCGTGCATACGTACGGACTACCGTCTCCACGAACGCGATGAGATTCATTCTCCATCGTATCCATTCAAGTATAATTATCATTTGATGATTTAAAAATTATGTTTAAGGACTTGATATCATTCTAGATATGAATAAGATACAACAAACATGGCTTATGTAACAAAACATATAAATGAAAATGAGTAAGTTAACACCCGAAACGACGATAATTCTAAGATATTATTAACAAATCAATGTTAAAAGATCATATATGATATCATATTAATATATATAATTCTTGTATAATTTAATAAAAATTATTTCACCATTATACAGGAGGTTAACCTACCCCAACCAAGGAAAAGTACAAGGTAAGGGGTTTTCATCTCACTCCTTATTCCCGTGAGATTCATGTCATATTGCCACCATCACCTTTTGTGTGGTGTATGTACTGCCCATAATTATATTCATTGTGTAATACACTCTAATTTATGTGTATTTACATATTCATTGTATGATACCTCTTTAATGGGATGTATGTTTCATAAGTTACCAAATTGGTAAGGGTTATTTCACAATCTCTTCATTATCCGAGGTTGTTTATACGTAATAATCTACTGGGATCTCTTTATCATCCACATCCATGTTTCTTAATAATGTATTTCAAAACATTTTTATTATTTACAAGAATATGGGTTAAAGTCATTTATACCCTTGTTTGACTTTTTATAAGAGGAATCTTTCCATCGTTTTCAAAACAAGGTCCTTTTTAACCTTTTCGACAAAATTAAGGTAAGAATGTTTTTTTTAACTTATACGGCAAGTGCGGTTATTTTCTGCCGTTATAAAATCTTCAATGCTTTCTTTACAAGATTATAAGAATATTTTCAATGAAAATGTTTTATTTTATATGGATCTTAAATGATTTAAAAATAAAAAGAGATATTTCTTTAAAAATAATTTTGATTTCATCTAGGTCAACATCCTTTGATGGCTTTTAAGCTTATTTGAAGTTGGTTTATTATGATACAAAACATCCATATTTTATTAACGGTTTTGTGATATTTTTGACTGTGGATAAGCTATTCTTATGTCACTCATGTTTTTTTAACGTATTGACATTTCATAAGTTATTTTTAATCCAAATGTTTATGTTATATTTCAACCTTTCATTAAGATGAATGTGTTAGACAAGTATGTTCCGGGTTGGGGACCGGTAAAAGTAAGCCCTCCGGTTTGGTCTCCGGTTATTAGAGGAACTCCGGTTTGGTCTCCGGTTATTAGAGGAACTACGGGTTGGTGTCCGGTTTTTAGAGGCACTCCGGGTTGGTGTTCGGTTATTAGAGGCACTCCGGGTTGGGTTCCGGTTACAGTTAGCCCCAAGGTCTTGGGACGAGGCCTTGACAAAGAAATTAAAGTTCAGCATTATGCATTCCAGCATTATGAAAGTGGTTACTGATTTTTGCATTTGATTATTCGATTAGTAGAATATCAATGTGAATATGTAAATGTCATTATTTCATTTTATTTATTCCATACCATGTTGAAAGTTCATGTTTGAAAGGCTTTTGGTTTAGTTATACATTGCCTTAAAGGTTTATTCTTATTTATGAAAGTTTCCGCTATATTGTTATCCTTACTGGGCATTTGAGCTCACCCCTTTTCTATGTTTTATTTTTCCCAGGAAGTGAAGAAGTAAGTTATGAATGACCTGCAGGGATATTATGTAGGGATATGAGTGTGGATTATGGAGACATTATGTTCTTCTAGTAGTTTTTCATTTTATGATGTAATGTAAAACTTATAAATATATCTAGTGTTTCCAAGGCTACTAAACCAATCGGTCTTTCGAGATTTGATCTCTCTTGTCATCATGACAATGTTATGTAATAATGCACCGACTCTGGGTAACTAGGGTCGGGGCGTTACAATTGGTATCAGAGGAAGTTTAGTACAAACCATGGAAGCTAGATTTAGATAATCTCTGATTAGAGCACGTAGACCTAAGATGAACTTTGAGGATTAGTGTAGAAGAACTTCCTAGAATTTTGGTATTGTAGAGATTTTGTGAGTTTTCCGAGTAATACATCTCTTTCTGGATACGAGCAGGTAGAGGCGGCTCTGGCACAGATGTACCTAGGGGTAAAACCCGAAAACACCGCTTTGAGCTAGACTCGAACGAGAACTGGTGCACGACAACGGGCCTTACTGCACTCTTGGTTACGACACTCCCGGGGGATATGCTTAGGATAATTCTAATTTTCTTTACAAACCATTATGAAGGGTTTATGAGTATATAAATCCTCAAAGGAGACATTTTTATGATTATGGATTATATCCATAAATAGTTCAATTTATGTTCAGTGTTTTATAAGTAAGGGATTATGTATTTTGATTCATAAACTGATCTAGTGTATGCCATTGTTTAGAAATGGCACCCAATAGAATGAATGAGAACTCCAGAAATGCACATGGTCCAAAGAGAAGGAAGGATCATATCTTTCATGGTCTTAAGCTAGAATTTATAAGAGAAATAGTCTCCCATGTATTATCATCATATGAAGAAATAATATCATGTGTTGATAAGATAAGTAAAGAGTTTAATGAGTCCTATGGCTTTGAAGGGAAGCAAGAGAAGAAAAGGTTGGAAGAGAGAAAGATGGATAAATGGAAGAGGGAAAAGAAGAATTTTCCCATATGTGGTAACTGTGGAAAGAAACACCCTGGAATTTTCCTGAAAGGAATGGGAGTTTGTTATAAGTGTGGAGGAAAAGGGCACAAATTACGTGACTGCAAGGGTAAGAAAATGGTTTTAAATGTACAATGATTCATTTGCAAGGAGTTTGGACACTACGCGAACCTATGTCACAGTCATCAGACTATGCCGCAAATGATGTTATTGGATAATAATCAAGTTATGATACTACCACAGATGAAGAGGAATGAATAGAGTTCTTATGTTGATTATGTTAATTGAGTGTTGTATCAACAATGTACTTTTTATAATAATTATGGAGTATATAAGGATTGTACTGCAGTACGATTTCATTATGGACTTGAGATTGTGTGGAACAAAGAAAAGTGACTCAATAGCAGGATAAATTTTTGGAAAATATATGGTTGAGAGAATGATAAATCATAATATAGTTCTGATACTGAGGTAGTGATTTTGGAATAATATGTGATTGTTTTGGATAAATTATATTGGATATTCTTGACTACCTTGGAACTGATTAATGATTTGTATATTCCATCATTGTTGGGGTTTAAAACATTTTTGGATTAATGAAGTATATCCAGCATTCTATATGGAATAAGGGATCATGAATGTAATCAATAAGGAATATGGTAATACATGATGAAGGTATTCATATGCTATTACGGGGTAAAAAGGATCTATATTATGTTTACCTTCCTTATAAATGTTGAACTGTGAGTTTGGACAGAAGTATTTTGGATAGTTCTAGTTTGGATTATTTTGGATTGCCATAAATGGACAACCCGGAGGTCGGGCGGTAACCCGTCGTGTCCGGCAAGGCTGCGAGACTTGAACCCGCAACCGAAGGGCGACAAGGGTGTATCACCTACCACTGGCCCACGAGATGTCCTGGATTAAATAATGTAGTTTTTATTAAAAGATCTTGTAGATGAATTATAAATTCGTTTATTTTGGAACCCTATACGAATAGTGTAAATAGAATTTTTTACATTCTATTATCTTTTAGAGTGAAAGATGAGTTTGTGGTAGAAATTTATTAATGGATAAAACTCTAATTATAAAGTAAGTATATCTCCTTATGATCTTATCCAATCTCATAAATAAATTCCTCAATATTAAGAAAAGCAACTTAGGACAAAAATGTTTTCGTAGATGGTACCTTAAATCATCACTAATTTATGGCTTTGGGATTGTTGGCCTTTTCATAGCCATGTTCTCTACCACTCTCCATCAGATAATTGATGGTTAGATTTTTCTTCCATATCCATATTTTCCTACATGGAACCCTAGTATGTGTTATTTTCGGTAATCTTCATACTTTCGACTCTTTATTTTAAATAGAGGCCTCATTAATTCATTTTTCGATGTGGGATTTCAACTAAGATATTTTGAAACGTCAAAAATGTGTTATCATAATACCCTATGTTTTGTTGAACCGATTGTATTTCAAATCATCATATATTGATGAATTTAAGGACCTCAATTTTATACTTGTTTGTGATTGATGACCTCAATCACTACCTATAAATATTTACGTTTTTCCTCCAATTATATGTCTCTAATTGCCACCAATGTTCTCCTAATCGAGATCATAATTTGGTGGTGACCCTTTCATTTCTCTTTTCCTCATATTAAGACTAAATTTTAGTAACCCAATTTCCGATGTGGGTTTTCCCACAAATATATTTTCTATTTTCAACCTTTTATTTTTGAAGAACAATTTCAAATTGCGAGGACGCAATTTATTGAAGGAGGGGAGAATGTAACACCCTAAGATCTCATAGTGTGTTATTTCTTCAAAATAATTCAATAACTTGTACTACACGCAACACCGAGTTCAATCACACCATGACTTACAAAAAAAAGCCATTCAAAAGAGGTTATGAATAGTATTATCTAAATTTTAAACTTTATATAATCCTTATAATTTTAGAATCCATATTATGAGTTTCTTAGATATAATGCAAGAACAAATTCATTTTCAGTATTGCACTTTTATCAACTTATAATAGTGAACCCTTTTTAAATACAATATTTTAAACTTTTTGACTAAATTGGGACATCAAAAATTTAAAATGAAACATCCCAAGCTTCCATGGTATGCTTTCTTTGAATAATACAGTAGTGTGTGTTGTACGCAACCTTGAGTTTTAACACACACCACAACCAATCAAACTAGCCGTTATGAATAGTAATACCAACTTTTTAAAATTATATATATTTTATATTTCAAAATGGACTTCATTTTTGGATTCGGAATATCTAATTTAGCCTAAGGTGAAATTTTGGTACTTTTCGGATAACTTTCATATTTTGATGAATAGTGAAAATTACTAAATTTTAATTAAAAACAATTTTTTTAATCGAAATAATTAATAGTGATAAATTATAAATTTTAGTAGTTTTAAAGTATATTTAGAAAATATTTTTACCATTTAATATAATTTTGGTCATTGAACATAATTTTACAATTAAACCGAACATAAACAAGTGTCAATCTTTTGATAGTTATTATCTCTTAAAAACACTCTTTTTGTTTTGACAGAGGGAATTAATTTTAAATTAATTTCTGCCACTTCTGTGTTTTGAATTTATAAAAATGGATTCCATATTTGGAATCGTGATGTTGAAATTGTGTAAATATGTAACATTTATTTTTAGACATTTTGAATAATTACTGCGGTAAATATTTTATTTACCATGGTTAAGGGTAAATCTGGTAAATAAGGGTTAAAAAATAATATTATAATAATACTAAATTACCCTAAAACGTGTCCTAGACTTATTTGTTGATACATGTTCGACCATAGACATCTTTGGGTCGATTTTGGGACCCCATGGATCCACTTGTAAGTGATAATGACACTTTATTTTAATTAAGTTAAAATGAATACAAAAATGACACAAGCATATCTCTTTTAGCAAAACAATTGTTACATAGGGTTATATATGTTGGATTTTAGATTATAAATATTCATTAGAAAGATAAAAGGATTTACTACATAATTATATTTTATTTATAATTTTTAGACATTAAATAATTTATTTTACTTATGACACAATGATGATGCAGTAATTACTATAATAGTGAAAAATTAAAATAATTGATATTATAAATACACAAATAAATATAATATGAAACTTTTAATGAATTAAAATAATTTTCTAGGATAATATGATATATTAGGATTGATTTAATTTACTTTTTTCGAAGTAATCAATCTGTTATGAGTTTCACAAAAATCAACTATTGAATAGTGTCAAAATTGACATAAAAGAGTTCTTGAAACAAATATTATATTATTAATTGATATTAAATTCCTAAAAATCTAAGATTCGTCCAAGAGACTTATATCATGATAGGTTCATCATTAATGGACTACTTGGGCGTCTCTTGAATGTATATAGTAATTTTATTCACCATATTATATAAAAATACAAAGAGACATTGTAAAAGTGAAACTAATTAACTTAGAGTTAATACGTAAAGATAAGGTTAATATAAGTACCCAAACCTGTCTAAATTCTATTGGTTGAGTGTTTTTAGACCTATCCCCACCTTAAACTTTGAATAATAAACTTTGGAGCCATTAGAAACCGAATATGAATTTATTATAAATTAATATTTCTAACTTTTCCAAAGGTGCCCCTCACCCCTCTTATAAAAGGGCACTCCTCATTCTCATTTCTTCACACCTTCAAAGCCTTTTGGTTCGGGAAAACTCTGCCCAAATACTCTCCCAACATCCCTCACTACAAACTAGATGCCTTAGTTTGATCATAAAGCCAACCTAAGAAGCCCTTTTGATCAAATCAAAAGGAAGAACCCGAAGAAGAGGTAATGTTTTCACCACCACTTTTCAAGTTCCTTTCTTCTTCCACTTCTTCTTTATTTATTCTTACCATTCTAAAATAATAACTCCAGTATATCACATATACTGTGATGTTATTATAAATATGGTACAACCATATTCAGTATTATATCCACCCTTTGAATAACATGTCACCATACGTGCGTGCGTACGGCTTACCGTCTCCACGTCATGGTGTAATTGTTATTCAATATAATATTTTGGATGGGTATAATAATGATGTTTAACTCAAGTAAATAATAAATATAACATGTTAATGATTCTGTATATATGATATACCATCCATTTATATATTATTTTAATATCAAAAGAATGATATTGTCACGCGTGCGTACGTACGGACTACCGTCTCCACGAACGCGATGAGATTCATTCTCCATCGTATCCATTCAAGTATAATTATCATTTGATTATTTAAAAATGATTTTTAAGGACTTGATATCATTATGGATATGAATAAGATACAACAAACATGGCTTATATAACAAAACATATAAAAGAAAATGAGTAATTTAACACCCGAAACGACGATAATTCTACGATATTATTAACAAATCAATGTTAAAAGATCATATATGATATCATATTAATATATATGATTATTGTATAATTTGATAACAATTATTTCACCATTATACAGGAGGTTAACCTACCCCATCCAAGGAAAAGTACAAGGTAAGGGGTTTTCATCTCACTCCTTATTCCCGTGAGATTCATATCATATTGCCACCATCACCTTTTGTGTGGTGTCTGTACTGCCCATAATTATATTCTTTGTGTAATACACTCTAATTTATGTGTATTTACATATTCATTGTATGATACCTCTTTCATGGGTTGTATGTTTCATAATTTACCAAATTGGTAAGGGTTATTTCACAATCTCTTCATTATCCGAGGTTGTTTATACGTAATAATCTACTGGGATCTCATTATCATCCACATCCATGTTTCTTAATAATGTATTTCAAAACATTTTTATTATTTACAATAATATGGGTTAAAGTCATTTATACCCTTGTTTGACTTTTTATAAGAGGAATCTTTCCGTCGTTTTCAAAACAAGGTCCTTTTTAACCTTTTCGACAGAATTAAGGTAAGAATGTTTTTTTTAACTTATACGGAAAGTGCGGTTATTTTCTGCCGTTATAAAATCTTCAAATCTTTCCTTACAAGATTATAAGAATATTTTCAAAGAAAATGTTTTATTTTATATGGATCTTAAATGATTTCAAAATAAAAAGAGATATTTCTTTAAAAATAATTTTGATTTCATCTATGTCAACATCCTTTGATGGCTTTTATGCTTATTTGAAGTTGGTTTATTATGATACAAAACATCCATATTTTATTAAAGGTTTTGTGATATTTTTGACTGTGGATAAGCTATTCTTATGTCACTCATGTTTTTTTTAATGTATTGACATTTCATAAGTTATTTTTAATCCAAATGTTTATGTTATATTTCAACCTTTCATTTAGATGAATGTGTTAGACAAGTATGTTCCGGGTTCGGGACCGGTAAAAGTAAGCCCTCCGGTTTGGTCTCCAGTTATTAGAGGAACTCCGGTTTGGTCTCTGGTAATTAGAGGAACTCCGGGTTGGTGTCCGGTTATTAGAGGCACTCCGGGTTGGTGTCCGGTTATTAGAGGCACTCCGGGTTGGGTTCCAGTTACAGTTAGCCCCAAGGTCTTGGGACGAGGCCTTGACAAAGAAATTAAAGTTCAGCATTATGCATTCCAACATTATGAAAGTGGTTATTGATTTTTGCATGTGATTATTTGATTAGTAGAATATCCATGTGAATAAGTAAATGGCATTATTTCATTTTATTTATTCCATACCATGTTGAAAGTTCGTGTTTGAAAGGCTTTTGTTTTAGTTATACATTTCCTTAAATGTTTATTCTTATTTATGAATGTTTCCGCTATATTGTTATCCTTACTGGGCATTTGAGCTCACCCCTTTTCTATGTTTTATTTTTCCTAGGAAGTGAAGAAGTAAGTTATGAATGACCTGCAGGGATATTATATGGGGATATGAGTGTGGATTATGGAGACATTATGTTGTTGTAGTAGTTTTTCATTTTATGATGTAATGTAAAACTTATGAATATATCTAGTGTTTCCAAGGATACTAAACCAATCGGTCTTTCGGGATTTTATCTTTCTTGTGATCATTCCAATGTTATGTAATAATGCACCGACTCTGGGTAACTAGGTTCGGGGCGTTACAAGGGATCTGCAAAAAAACTGCCATCCTTAACATATTATTTCCATACTCATTTTCGTGATCTAAAAGTATTCATGTCTATGGTTTACATTTTCCACTTTATCCATATGTTCAGTGAAATATGAAATAACCTTGGACCACTTGACCATATGTCATATAATGTTTCTATCTCCGGTTTTAGTCATATGATTTAGAACCACAAATACCCTTTTTCCTTTGTTTGGGATAGACCTTAGTAGAAGTCACATTCCTCCAATTCTTTGACTATTCTGATCGAAAATATCCTCTCCATATTAAAGTACCTTTCTCTATAAAGTAGACTCTATTATTTGGAATATTTGAATCTCCATGAAACTTTTTTGGATTTTTTCAATAGAAAGTCAAATTTATGAGAGTTCTTTTCCCAGACTATACATGATGTTCCCTTGTGTTTCCTTGCATAAGTTTTCGACATAACATACCTGTCATCCAAAAGATACTACTATTTGACTATGCAGCATATACCCTAGTTGACCCAGCATAATTCAGCACCCATAACGAGTTTGTCAAGTAGTGGTAACTTCATTCTTAGAGAAGACTTCCTCTAATGCCTTTTATCACTTTTCCCATGATATTCCAATGATTCAAAATTTCTCAAGTCACAGTTTATAACTTTCCCCCTCAATACTAGAATATGGTATATGTTTCCAAACAAATTATCAAGAATTGAGTCAATCTCATCCATTAGGTCAGAGCTATTCGACATTAAATATTAGCCTTTTTATAGTCCATCATGCAGGACTTTAAATTGCTAATAACAAAAGACATGGTACTCATTAAATTGGGATCCTATAAAGGGTACTCTGAACAAAAGTCAAGTCCTAGCTCTCTAAATGTAAATTTTTTATGATTTAGGCAATATTTAGCAATTAAATGATGCAATGTTTGTGGGGTTTTTTATATAACCCTGGTAAAATATCAAACTATGTTTACTAGACCCATTTGATTAGGTAAAAATAAGAGCAATTATCAAGAATATGAAGGTACAGATTATTGATGATGAGCTATTTGTCATTGATGAACTATATTAAAAGAACATCCATAGACTGCAGTCTCTTCTCTTTTTTCAGAAATTGCAGATCACTTTCAACATGATTTCTCATCTGTTTCACAACATCCCGAGCTTCATCAGCAGCCACTTGATGTTCATTAGCTCGGTTGGCTTTACTCTCTTCAGCCCAACGAAGTGCTTCATTGGCATCTGTGATAGCTTTTATACTATCGACATTGACTTCTTCCAACAAATTATGAAGCTGGTAAAAATCCCCAGTAACAACATCTAGCTCATGATGAAGGTGAAACTACTAGAAAACATTATCCTTCATCTTTTGCTTCAGTTCCATCAGATTTACATCATGATCAGCCTTATCTAGGGACAATTCAGCCTAAAATTCACTAATATTGGTCAGCAATCTAACTCTAATCAGGTCTTGATGACACCTTTTCTCTTTCTCCCTCCTTCGAATGACTTGTTTCACTGTGACATGGATTTCTTATTATCAAAAACTACAAAGTCCAAGAATTATGAACAAGGATGAATGTCTTGAAATTTTATAAGAAAACTCTTCAGGAGGCATCTTAGATATTATCTTCCATATACTTTGTCATTCCTTGCGATGTGGGAATTGGAGCACCTTTTACACCTCTTGGTCTGATTCAGTATCACTATCATAGGGAGGAACATAGTCTGGGATTAATGAACTTAAGGAAGTGACCTGTTCTACTCCATCCCTGACCCTTGTTGCTTCACCTTATGCTACTGTTTAGGCCGATGCTGAGGATTCACCTCCAGATATAGACATTGAAGTTGACAACCCTGTTTGGTCAATTAAAATTATGGTTACATTCAAAGGAAAATAAAAGATGATTGATTGTCTTGTAGGTTCGGTGAGACAAAAATATCATCATCTTTTACCTAACAGTTGATCAGCAACTTCGGAAAACTCCTCCCCATCATTCCTAGCTTCACCAGGATTTCTAGGCTGGATTTTAGGAGGGTCTGCCATGCTAAGTTCCACATGATCTAATGTTTCTGCAATAACGGGGTTGACATCAATGTCTACACCCCTTTCAAGAGTTGTTGGGTAAGCAGTTCCTTTAGATGGAACTGTACATTTTTTTAACCAAAAATTGTTAGATTCGTAATCATGATAAGATTAAAAAGACAATTGATGAAACTCACATCAAGTTGATTCTATAAATAGATCTCCAAAATCTTCTAAATCATGTGGTAAATTGACATGTTCTAAAATTTTCTCAATTTACATGCCATGATTCATCATTTCATCCAATGATATCCAAGATCCCAGGTTAGTCTCACCAGTGGGAGCACTCGGCATGAGTTCCTCATGACTTTCATCTTGCAATATCTGACCCTGAATAGCATCTTCAAAGACAGTTGTGGGGTCAGCTTCAATGGTTTCCAAATGTTTTGGTGTATTTATTGAACCTAAAATGACACATAATGGAAGTTATTTTATGTCTCATTTGAGTATCTATGAATAATTTTTAATTTACTAGAGGTCTCTTCTCTCCTAGCATCAGAAATAGGAGTGGTGTTGGAAATAGACGCCTGCTCATCTACTCTCAGTATTTCTTAAAGAACAGTCATTTCAGCAGGAAATTGCAGCCGTTTTACAGCCCCCTCCATTGTACTCTGGGGATGGTCAGTCCTTTCTCTTAAAGGGGAAACTGAATAAGCCCCTACAATATTGAGAAGTTTGAGCACTATTTCATAAATTGCAGACGTTCTAACTCCTCATTCATGACTTGCTTTCCTGGTGATACTTTTCTCGGATCACGAGGAGATTTAGTGGCTCCAAGAGTGGTGCCACCGGGGTTATACCGTGGCAAAGGGATATCAGTTGTTGTTTCCTTTACAAGCAGTAGGATGAAGAAGATTATTTCCATGAGTAACAAAGCCTTGACTAAATTCAAATTTCAAAGAAAATAGAAATACGAGAAAAAGGAAACATATATATTCATGATCCATGTAATCACGCTACTCTTAGTCTAATGAAGGACCAATCCCTTCAGTGGTACGAAGGTCCATAATTTCCTTCAACTGCATGGGGACAGGAACTGAATCATCAGTGGAATATATGAGCATTTCCATCTGTTTGATGTATCCCTAGACTTCATTGGGGTTATCCTCAAAACGGATGTCAGAGGAAGCCCAGAGATTCCCCACTCCAGGGATACGCATCCCTTTGTATAACTCATCGAGGCAGTTTCAGCATCAAAATATAAAATCCAACATGTCCGGACATCCTCTAGTCTTAAATATTCGGAACTTTCACCTGAAGGCTGTGAGGAGGGTCCTATAATCTGGGACTTCAACTTCATCCCATCTCTTGCAATCACAGATAAAGGATAAGAAAATTAAACTTGTTGCTCTTTAAAATAATGGTGAAAAATTTCCTCAATGATGTAACACCCCAAGAGTCGATAAATTGGGTCTCTTGACTATAATAGGAATATTATATCTGGCATGAGGCCACTTTGACGCATTTATAGCCTCATCATCCTCATCCAGGGAATCCGATGAATCAGCTCCGGGTGAGGAAGAGTCACCTTCCGAATAAAGAGGTTCTTTCCTAAGGGTCCACTTCTTTATCCCCAGCCAAGGGAAAGGCTGATTCAGTACCCCTTTAGGGTATGATGCTACCCATCTCTTGGAATAACATATAGTCAATCAACTTGCCACTTGAATAGCTTGTATATCAAATACCACCCTTGTCATCTCTATAGATGTCAGCAAACATTGTTGACGAGAAACCACCTGATGTTTCTCTAACCTGACATTCACTGGACGTGATATGGTAATTTTATGTAGACATTTGAATTTACGTGAAAATCTATATGGAGCATAGGCCTCTCATATAACCTCTCTGTCAATCCTCGTGGCTAGTGTACCATCTCTACATACCAGCACATATACCCTTAACTCCAGGTTGGTCGTTCCATCATCAAAAAATCGCTTTGTTGGAGGATTTCCATAAGGAAATAAGTGAAACTCCATGAACAACCTCAGCCTTATTTCGATATCATAATTGAAGAGGGATAATAGATAAATTCCAGAAAAGGCTTCAACAGACGACTGTAAAGAACATCTGGGAACTTGTACCCCACTTTTTACATCATATTTTATGAAATGGGTGGCGATCCATCCCCATAAAACATGTAATGGTCCAACTATTCTTAGAATATACTAACCCATATAAACATGAAGTAAGCTCATAATGGATCTTTGCCAAAACTGGGGTGGCCAACCAAACCGTATTCCTTTCAGCTAGCTTGGCTACAAAGACAAAGGTCCCTGACCTCACACCTCCTTTCGAATCTGCAACTGGTAGAAGGTAATCACTGATCCCCAAGGTAAAAAATTCTTCTAGAGGGGTCATCGCTGGAATTTTTTGGTTCACTTCAAACCCCCACTTTTCAAACTCTCCTGCTTCTAGAGTTGGTCAAAATGTGCCCGGATCACCCCTCTTTTCTAATCTAGGGAAACTAGTAGGACGCGTGTATGATGGTCCCTCATCTCGCTTCTTAATTAGTAAAATTTCCATCCACTCCTCGGGATGGATATCTATTCTGGAGTGGGATTTTGTGGTGGTGGTATTCTTAAGCTTTTAGAAAATTTTCATTAACTCTCGAGCCAAAGTCGAACCCTTCTCCGAATCATTCCAGGTCACCTTGGTGGGGGGGGGGATGAATTCAACATACATATCTCTCAAAATTGGAGCCCCTGAAATATTGTTGACATCCCAAAAACTGATTCCTACTTATCTATGAGTTAGATGGAATGAATTCGTTTTCAGGGTTTAATGGCTGATTAACTCTGGCACTAAATCGTCATTCCTGTAGAAATATGTGTGCCCAGCACAGAAAGATTCATATATTGCAGCTCCTTTCAAGTCATCGAAAATATCTACACAGGTTTTTCGCACCTATTATGCCCACATCCAAGTTGGCTTCACACCTCCTCCAGGATGAAAATCCCAACTCTTCTTCCATCCCATAGATTGGTCCATCTTAGAATTTCAGAAAATAGAGGGATAATAATGCGGCTATAGGTTAGGCGTGCGAGTCTTTAGATTTGTAGCACATGGGATATGATGCATTATGTATGCCTTCTCCACTATCCTAGTATTGAAAAATTATCCTGCAACTGCGACATTTGCAGAAGAGAAGTTGGTGTAGGTCTGAATCAATGAATTAGGTATATAATTTTTTTCTCGGAACGTTGACTCCTTGTAGATGACCATGGACATACAAAGGCAATTAGATGCTCTGTGGGAAATTGGAATGATATTTTTTCAAGTACTTACCCAAATTCGTGAGTGTTCTATAGTAGATAATGTAATAGTCATAGCCGATGATGTTCATCATGTCATATATTCTCTTTCTGGCCAACTCATCCACTGATCCAATTCTTCTGGGAGCCATTGAATCTACACAAAGATCAAACAATAAAATTTTATGTTTGTTTAGTGAAATTTTGATGAAGGAAATGAAGAAAGACAAAGGAATTAAGGTGAGAAAGTCCTAACCTGGAACGCATGTCAATCCAGTTGTGCAGGTTTTACCACCGTAGTCATGGTGTGCAAGTCAAATACCTTATGCAGAAGTGTGACAAAATCCAGAAGGGAGATTTTCCAAAGAGAGAATCACCTGCGCGATGAGAGATCAAGTTGGTGGAAGACGAGTGAGATTGAGAAGGAATGAGCCTATATATATAGGCAATATAGACCACTTGGGCGCCCCAGCATCTGCGCGCCGAACTTGCGCACCACAGACCCTTGATTTATCAGGATTTACCTCAGAGTCGAATCCTCATTCCTTTTCGGATCCAATACTATGGCGGGACTTTTGTTGACCCTCCTATTCATCACAAAGTCCATCGAATGGCAAAGGGGAATACCTTAATCACAAATAAGGTCACTCTTTGAAGAACATCAAAACAATTGATGATAGAATGAACCCAGAGCCCATTTGGAGGGAGGCGCACAAGTTACTTGTGCACCGTGAAATTCACTTCTGCGCCACCTATGGGACGCGCAGCTCACTTGTGTTCCCTATATGATTTTTTACCCATGGTTCAAGTTTGCCTATAAATTGGACCTGTGGGCCCCCATTTCAACGATGGATTTTCAAAATGTCAAATTCAAGAGCTGGTCACCCTAGTCTTCAACTCAACTCTTCCGAAATCTTCTAAGGTAACTTTTTACCTCGATTGGAAGACCTGACGGAGTATAATAAGACCTAAGTGTTTAGAATTCATCAACACTTATGCGCCTACGTGTCTAGCCCTCAATAAAAATGGAAACACTTGCGCACCGCCCTACCCCTTTGATGAAACTTGCGCGTCGAACTTTTGGAAACATCATAGGGTAATACTAAAGGCTTGAGTTAAATCTCACCCAAGTATTACCCTTCAGATTCTTCATCGCTCAGGTGAACCCATGTCGCGCAAGTACACTTGTGTGGCCATGACTTGTGTGCCAACTTCATTTGTGTGCCTCTCTACCATTCACCTCTCCTATTCAAGATATTAGCACTCAAACCCCTTTTCAAATACATTTATGGCATGGTTCCTTTGTTGGCATCCTTATCTAAAAGGAATAATGTGATAACCTCTCCCAAAACCACATGTCTTACAAGATTAATGTCACTACATTTAGTGGTTTCCTCCATATAAACTCATCCTTTAAGATGAGAACATCTTTTGATTTAGGGCATCCTCCTCAGAAGTAAGTCCAAAATTCCCTTGGTTCAGGCCTCCTTCTCAGGAATATGCCCCAATCATAATTCCTTTAATTTTGGCCTCCTTCTTAGGAGTAAGCCCAAAGTTATAAGTCCCCTTTAATTTGGGCATCCTCTGTAAGAGTAAGCCCCGGGTTAAAACTCCAAATCTCCATAAAGTATAAATACATGTATGGACCCTACTCTTAGGCTTCATTCCTGATGTAAGTCCCATTCTTCATCTACTTGGGTAGTCATACATACCTATTCCCCACATCATTTCTTGTGACTGCATCTTTCGTGGCACAATCGTCATGTTTACTGATATCTCTTGTTTCTCACACTGAGCATGACTCATGTGAGCATAGAGTGTAAAATTAATCATGACATCTATTTTTGGGCCATTAAGAAAGCATAAGCCCCATATTTAATCACCCAAACTACATGGAATTTGATCTATGCCTTAAAATTAGAGTATGTAGGAAGCCTATCTAAGGTTCAAGCCCATCATTCATAAATTCTTTTCCGTTCCATATGACGTTAAACTATATCCTTCTTATCGAACTACGTGTGTTCTGATTTCTTTTTAATTAGGATATGTAGGGAGACTATATGCGGGTACAATCCCAACTCTGAAATAATCTCTATCTTTCTGGATGAAAATAAACTTCAAGTACCCCACTGAGTAGATTTAAATCCAGTATGGTCATCATAATGACCAAGATATTTCGATATAATTTATTGAAGGATACCGTAAACTAAGAATCTCTAATAAATACAGATTATTATCCATCGATGAAGAACCTCAAATACATATAAAATATTCTCTAAATCCCATACATATCAATAATCAATTATCAAATCTAAAGGAAAACTCATTTTCATGCTTTGTGAATTAAAACGGATTCGTGAACATAAGTTAAATCTATAAGAGAGTCCCGGAGTAGGCAATAATTCCACCCGAAAATGTGTGATGAGCCTAAACTCCCAAACTCTCGACCAGATGAAAAATCTTAAGTGTCATCGGTCCACAACTATTGAGCACCTAACTTTGGAATGTATGTCCAAATGGATATTGAGTCATTGGGTGGTTCCAGTACTATGAATAAACCAGTTAGAAACATATTGGATTGTTTGAACCATAAACAAACAATGTCATCCACATTTCCATACGAAACAACTATGATATGTTGGGAAAATGACCTTTGGATAGTGATTTCCTATATTTTAACTTCGAGGTTGTTCGTGTAGGAAATTACTCTATTTTGATTCAAGTGTTAGTGTAGTCATATTTATCAAAATGAATTATGAAACCATATAAGGATGATCGTGAGTTATATGAAAAGGTATAATTGGTTAAAAAGTGTTAATTGTATGAATTATACATTAAAAATGATTGTATTTTGAGAAGTGGGATGATATTATGTTTTCCATATGATAAATAGTTGAACAAAGACTTGTTAGGTGATGCTCATAATTCCTCATTTCTAGTTCATCTAGGTAGGGATAATAGGTACATAGACCATTTCGAGTATTACTAGTCGGATTTAATTATAAGAGTTCATGTTGAAATTACTATGAGACATTTTACTTGTGAATAGGTTAAAGTAGAGTGACATTTATTAAATGGGATAATTTTGCCTTTTCTAGTTCCATGATGGAAATGGGAATATATTCCTATGGATTTTTAGGGGGTTAACAAAATAAAACTCAATGTAAAAGTGTGATTTAGGTTTTTATTGATCTATTAAATGAATATGATAAATCTATTTCTATTCATGAAAATTTTTCTCTAGGTCAACTTTAACAAAAAAAATTAAAAGACATAGTTAGGTTAAACATAGTTTTAACTAATCTTTATCTAATTGTGATCCTCAGTTCATGTATAAATTTTTTAATGGATTTTAGATGAGAGTGGGTACAAGATTAATTTTCAGTATATATTTTCATCTTCTATAAAATAGATAGTTATAATAAACAATTTAGAAAATGGAGGATATGATTTGTGCTTATTCGATGGATTACAAGGGATGTTGGGATCAATATCATTATTTGGTAGGGTTTATTTATAATAATTGTTTTCATTCCATTAAAAAAATGGAACCATTTAAGGAAAAATATGTAAAATGGTGTCAAACTCCATATTTTTGGGATGATCCCTGGTAAATGTTGTTGACTTGACCTAAATTGGTAGAGGAAACAATAGAAAAAGTGTAGTTGATTCTGTAAAAATGAGGATAGTCTATAGCATGCAGAAAAGTTATGTAGATAAATAGAGGAAGGATCCTTCTTTTGAGGTAGGTGGTCACAACTTTTTGAAAGTTTCTCTATAGAATAGTTTGATGTGTTTCTACGAGAATGGGAAGCTGAGTCCATAGTTCATGGGGCACTATAAAATACTATAGAATGTGGGATCAATTCTATACTAAGTGGATTTTCCTCTGATTTTATCCCAGTTAAACAATGTTTTTCAAGTTTCAATGTATGAAAAAAAATGTCTTTATCCATCTCATGTTTTGAGTCCAGATGTTTTTCATCTAGAAAAATAATATTTATTATGAGGAATAGCATTTTAATTTTATTTAATGTAGAGAGGATGTGTTTTGGAATAAAACGATTCATCATGTTATGGTTTTATGGAAAAAGTATATATTTGAATAGACAATATGAGAATCTGAAAAGTATTTGAGGGAAAAATATTCCCACTTATTTTATAATTGATTAAATTGCGAGAACACAATTTCCAAAATGGGGGAAGGATGTAACAAACCAGGTAATTATAGAATAATAATTTTTGATATTTATTAATATTTATCAATTAGATAGTAATTTTACCATAAAGGGAAAATTATGTCTGATGGTGTACTCACCATGTAATAACGAGTTTCTCTGAAATCATACGTTGCATGCAAGAGTGAGTTATATTAAGAAAATATATAGTTAATATTATTATTTTAACATCTATTTATCACATAGTAATTGTATTGATGAGTGGTAATAGAAATAAATATATAATTATAAAATATTTATGTTAATTTTTTTAAAATTCATCCAATAAATTTAATATTCTTAAAATATGAATAAATCCAAATTTAAGAATAAAAAGATATAATATTCATAAAAATAAGTTTTTCCTAATTTTGATAAGGAACTGATTATATCTTAAAATGTTTACAAATTAATAATTATTATATAACAAATTAATCTTAATTTAGGAAATATAAATATCAAAATTTACTTTTAGTGAATTTTCATGTATTTTTTGAGACTTTAATATTTTGATGAATATTGAATAATATAGAATAATAGTTTAAATTGTCTTTTTCATTTAATTTTTTTATATGTTTAATTAATGTTTGTAATTACCTTTACTGTATAATTAAATAATTTTATATCATTTAATCCAATGTAGATTATCAGAATAAATTTGACATTAAAATTAGATATAAAAACTTTGTGAACTTTTAAACGTCTTTACGTTTAAAAACTATTTTCTTAATTTGTCTATGTGATTAATTTTAAGTTACATTTAAAAACATATGTGTTTTGAATTTGGAAATATATATTCCATATTAATAATAATAATAATAAAGTAATGTAAAAATTTTCCTTTTATTTTGGGACATGATGAATAGTATCATTAGTAATTATTTATTCACACGGTTAATGGTATGTCTGCTAATTGAGGGTAAAATAATTTTATAAAATTACCCTAAATCTTATCCAAATTTCATTATATGAGTTATTGTCGACAAAAATATTCTTTGGGACTATTTTATGACAACCTCGTTCAACTTGGAGGACATTAACCGTATTATAGTATTTTATTCAAACAAAAGACAATTTTCTCAAACTTTTGTTTTTGACAAGAAAAATATTTTTAATGTGGGTTTATATAAAGGATATGATTGAATATAAATTATACTTCGAAATGGAAATTTTTTCCAACATCATAATGAATTATTTTTAATTATTAGGAATGCAATAAATAAATTAAATGGTGACACAAAGATTATGTAGTAATTGCTTCATTAATGGAAAAATAACATAAATGATATTAAAAATATTTGTATAAATATAATTTTATATAATTGATGTCATAAAATAATATTCTTGGTGACTTCAACATGTTTTTGAGGATTTAATATGGGGGTTTTCAATACACCACGTTTTTATGATATTTTTAAAATGTCATGTAATGATTAGTTTATAAATAGATATTGATGATATTTTAAAATAAATAATATTTTTTAAGATGATATAAAATTTGAAAAACATAGAATTAAGAAAACTAATTTTTATATGAGATATAATTAAATAAATTACTCAATTATTTTCCATTTTTACAGTCATTCTAATTATATTAAACATAAATTATAAATTACATGATAACACAGTAAGAGTTAAAACGGTAAAATAAGGGCTAAAACAAAATGATAATCATTAAAAAATAATAAAAACACATATAATTTTTATTTTATGAATATATTTCAACCCATAATCATCCTATATTTTAAATAATTCAATTTTTATACATTACTAATAGAATCATAATTTATAATAATTTAATACATTGAAGTGTTCCAAGAGTTCCCCCACCGTCTCTTATAAAAGGGACTAACTTATTATCATATCATCACACTTCAAAACCTATTTGGTTAAGAAAATATCTTTCCAAATACCATCCAAGAATCTATCATAGAATTCTGGGGAACATATTTTAATAAAACTACCCTTTTTAGAGGTGTCAATCATATAATCAATCTAAATCACCTAAATAAGAGGTATCATTTTTATTTAAGTGTTTCTATTTTATTTCTTCTTCCACTACATTAAAATCTTCTTCACCCAGGATAAAATAATCTCTTCTATATATAAAATATGCTGAGATTTTTTTATGTTAATATAATCACCAAAATCCATCTATAATTCAATTAAATGGGAAAATAATTAATCATTTGTGTGTATGTGTGAACAATTACCACCACGAACTGATACAATTTGTTTTCCAATTCCATCTCCCAAAACAACTTATAATGATTGAATTAATTTTTATATATAAAATTAATGAAATATTTATCATTATAAAATAATTATATATCAATTTTTTTTGTTACTTTCCATTCACAGAAAAATGATAACATCGTTCTTGCATTTGTGTGAACAATGCCTTCCATAAAGAATTGTGATTCATTTTTAATCACCATAGTACATGAATAATATATAATTATGTTTAAATTATTATTATGATATTAATGGTATTATTATAATTCTAGATATTTAAAATAATACATTTTTATTTCCATAATGATCATAAAAAAATGGAAACATTATTTAATCGTATGCATGACTTAACATCTCCATGATTATAACATTGTTAATTTTTCATTACCAAATGCAAGTGTTTTGATTTTAAAATATAATTGAAATAAAAAAATTTTATTATAAAATGAATATTATTTTATATATGATGTGATTGAGATACCTTTGACTATTTACATCATATCGAATACATTTTGTATTGTAGTACCAAATATCGACAAAACGTCTGACACACACAAAAATAATTAAGTAATTTTTATAAAATTATAATAACTAATTTAAATGTAATAATAAAATTTTAATATGTTATAAATAAACTAAATAATTACCATATTATTATTATTTAGGAATATAATTTTTTTACGTGATGATTCGGACTAATGGTAAGGGAGTTTCCATTTAAAAACATCTTTCAAAGATACCAATCATTAATTTATACAAAATCCAAATTGATGTTTTTGTAACATATAAAACCCAAATAGAATTTCTAAAATTCATGTATAATTAAGTCTTTTATATTCATTTACATGGTTACCTTTTTATTTTAAAAATGTTGTCTCTCCCTTTATGACTGTCTGGATTTTTAAAATTGAAAAGTAATTTAAATGTGGATAATGTTATTATTATTTTATGATGGTTTTATGGGTTACGATTATGTTATTTATATTGAGAATAGTTTTTTAGTACCTATGGTTCCATGTTAAACTGATGGTGGGTGATCCTGGGATATCTCTTCAATGTATTGATTAATGATATGGGGTTAATTGGTAGTTTTTCTCCCAATATATTAAGGGAATATACTGTGGAGGGTATTCCCAATGTAACCATGAAGGTTACTCCTTATATAACCATGATATATACTGCATGAGTGAAATGGAATTGATTCCGCAAGTTATATTTATGATTTATGTCTTCTACGCAGTTTTGTAGGAATATTATGATTTATGAGGTATGATAAAGAGCTTATATTTTATGGATGAAAAGTATAACTCTATGAAAATGTCTTCATGGGTTTTTAGTATTCATGGATGAATAGTTTTTTTTTTCATATTTTATGTCCCGTTCTGGTATTTTTGTGCTCATCCCATGTTTTAAAAATTTTCACTGAGTGTATAAGGGTTGGTAAGATAAAGGTGCAACTGTAGTAGAAAGTTATGAGTATTTTTCTAGAAAAATAAATATTTTTTTATTTTAAAAGTTTTATATTATTAAAAAAATGGAAATTATCTTAGAATTATCCTATTTACATTAATGTTTGATGTTATTTACCAAAATGACATAATTCCCTAAACATATAAACCTGAAAATATCCTTAATGTAAAAGAATGGAATGTATTAACTAAAACTAATGATTTTGTAATAATTATTCCCAAGGCATTATATCGTATATCCATAAGCAGACCCATTTTTATAATTTGAGACTTTTTTACTCACTATAAACTACTTCATGTATGAATCAAACAAACTCTAAAATGAAGATTGAATTCTCCATCATGGTCTTATTCCCCAAGTGAAGATAAAAAACACACTTGTTTTTTAGATGGACAAGGTATTTGTAAAATATATCTCCTTGATGGTTAGAATAAAATCATTCCATCCCATATACTTGTAATTCCCTGCTTAAAAAATTGAGTCCCAACAGCTCCGACTGTGACCTTTCAACAAGAAAAAACCACATTTTACCTTTACTACAGAAGAATATTCATGAAACCAAATAATCATACTGATTATATCAAGCCACTCCTCTCTCAATTTTGTATTCTTGCTGCTGTAAATTGAAGGTGTCTTATTCTTGAACAACTACAAAGTATTATCCTTATTAGAACCTAGATCACTTTTCACATTTTCAAGATAATTAAAACATTAACCACATAATTATTTTTCGTTCTGTATCTGCTACCCCTTTTGATATATTATATCACGAATCCTTTTATATTTATGTTTTTTTAACTTTTAATTGTCCCAACCATTGGGTTTGAACATGAGAATTTCATACCGGTAAATGTTTTCTTCCAATCTCACATTATTCTATGGTCGTTATCATTCCCTTAATGCAATAAGTTTCTCGGAATAAATTTCACTAAAAATTATATTTCATTATTCTATAAATATTCTTTAATTATGTATATGATTAATTCTAAAACCATATACCACATATACATTTTATTTTGACTTTGAATATTATTTGATTTATTATATAAATATAGATAAATATATATCATTAACTCAATTTATATACATGATAAGACACTTTGTTACAAATTTAAATTGATTGTAAGATAAATGTGGAATGATTATGACGTGAAAGATATGAGTTGGGTACAATTAAATGTAAACCCCCAATGCATCAGTAGCCTCATGGGATGAAGTAACATGGAAAGCCCCATTGCATTAGTAGATAGTATTTTTGAAACTATATTTTTAATGGTATTAATAGTAGGGTTAAGGATGAACAATCCAAATCAGTTTGTAAATAGAATTTTATAAACCATATTGTGATGGGTATTGATGGTACAGGTTCAATGTAACCAAAAAATATTGTGTTCAATAATCAATAATTACCTTCATTCTAGTTGTAATTATCCAGAGGAATTTTACTATGAAAAAAATCTATTGATACACTTCATTATTAACTTATTGATTTATTGATTTGTTTTTTAATTTATTTATCTTTCCATATTTATTGTCCTCATTGATTTTTTATTTATTCCCATTCAATAAACCCTTATTAAGTATTTGAGATAACCCTTATTAAATTTTCATTCTCGATGATATAAATATAAATTATTTGAATGAGTTTCAAGGTTTCAAATAAATTCATTTTGTTATATATCATGTTTATTTATTATTACAAATCTAAATTGGGTTCCGTGTTAAAATCTAATTTTCCAAATCTACCAATCTAATCATTCTTTTCATATTTTATTACTTGTAATCAAAATAATGTAATAATGAAAGAATTCATTACCTAGGTTCTGGGGTTAGGGAGCGACACGTTGTATAAAAGAAATATTAGTACAAAACATGGGAACCTGATTTAGGATATCATATATTATTGAAAATAACTCTATGATAGTTTTTCTGGATTATTTTAGGATAAAATCATAAAGACACCATGTTAATTATTATGATATTATAAATGAATTAAATTTTCAATTTTTTTATGAATTTTACTAGTTTTGGGATTATAAATTGTGATTTATAATGATATGATATAATCCAGTATATTAAATTATTTGGAAATGTCAACTGGAAGGAAGAAGGGTTCCAATAATCATGTCTAATTTTGATATTTCCCTTCTATGAAATACATTATGAATAGTATTTTCTGTAATAAATTTATATATTATTTAAGGAAGATTAATTAGTTCATGATAAATAACCATTCATAAATTGATCATTCAATCCCTCAGTGAGAAAATCCTATAATAGATCGCTTTATGAGACAAAAGCCCTAATCTTCTAATGGGAATACAAATATGATTATATTCGAGTAATGGAATAAGTCTATAGAGAATATATTTATGTCCTTGGAATGAAGTGAAAAATAATATGTCACAATTATGGTGTATTTTATTAAAGGAGATATTGATAAATGATGATTTTTGATATATAATAATAAATAAGATGAGGAAAAATAAATCATGGAATGGAAATATATTAAGGACACTTTATTTAAAAACAAATTCCCCAGTGAGAAAAAAAACCGAGATGAATTGGAATTTACAAATCATAAAGAAAAAGGATGAGGAAATTGTTGCGGAGATTGAAGCAACCCTTATTTGGTTAGATTGGTTTTCTATGGATTACATACAAAACATAGAGTTGAGTATTGACCATTTCATGAAGGTATTAAACCAATTATTCAAAGGGAACTAGTTTCTTAGAAAATTATTCATATAATGAAATAATTTTATGTTCCATCAAGATAGAGAAATAATTCTACAATTATTACTTCTGAAAAGGGTATCTAGAGAAGAAGAAGATAGTATAACCAAAAATGGATAAGGTAAATAAGAGAATGAAAGATATTATTTCATGTGATAATTTTGGTAGGAAACAACCTCGTACATGATCAAATGGAAATGGATTTTGTGATAATTGTAGAGAAAAAGGCCACCATGTTAGTGATTATAAGGAAAATAATGAAAATTACAACATTCAATGCATCTAATGTAAAATCATTTGGAACTATTGAAATGATATCCGAAAACATCAAGGGAATATACCTTAGAATAATCCAAGGGGTCGGGATTATACTTATTTTATTGATACATCTGACGTGGAAGGATTAATGAGGCTATGTATTTTAATCCTTGAGTAATGTTGTAAAAGTATTTTGTCAATGATTTATTGGTTATATGAATTATGAATTATGTAAGGATTGTACTTCAATACTATTTAATTAATTATTTTAGATCATATTATTAACGGTACCATGAAAATTGATTCAATAAAAACTTGAAATGATTTTAAAACACATGGTTAAGGGAAATGTAACCATTTATATCTTCCTGAATGTGTGATAATGATGTCTGAAGTATGATATGATTGATTTTGATAAAATATAATGGATACTACTAACTAAAATTTAATTGATTCTAATATTTTATACCATAATACATGGAAGGGTTAAATGGTTGAACATTTTTGAAATAGATTAATTTAACATTTGAATCAGTTTTTAGAGGATAATGTATTACATATCAAAATGAGAATATCTAAGCTAAAAAATCATGTACAAATAGATCATGTCAAAAATAAAAGATTCAATTATGTTTCTAAAATATAAATTAAATATATACATATATTTATATATTTATAAATAATTATTCAAATCTAATAAGATGACCTGAAAATAAATTTTTTATCATATTTCATTCATATTCGATGTATCAAATTTCCCATTATATCTTATTATATTTATGGTTTTGAGGCCTTAAAGATACATTGATCACGTACATTCTTATAAAAAATAAAATTAATTATTTATACAATTTATTGATGAACATGATTTCATTTCCCACTTCTTTTATATTATATGATATCATTGTTATGTAAAATTCATATTTCTATATCTATTTAGTTACGAATATGTGTTATTAACCCTATTTACCATTATGCTTTTTCCAATAAAAGAATTTCCACTTATCAATACCTCAATTACCAAGATAAATTTTTATTGTTGAGGATGAAATTTATTTAATATAGGGAGAATGTAATACACCAAGTAATAAAAATATTTCACACTTAGAATTTTTTTTCTGGATTTATATATATGCAACACTAAATTGTAATGTGTTGCACACAATTATGATTACCTTTGATAGTTTATGGGATAGGCATGACTAAGATTATTAATGTATATAACACCTGGATACAATATGATATATTTATTTTTATATTATATATTCAATCAATGGAATTGATATTCATACAATATATTTGATAGTCATAAGATAATAATAAACACAATTTTACGCATAATAACCTATATTTTTCTAAAGTTCATTTTTCAACCATTTATCGACACACTTGTTATAAAACTCATTTTTTTATTTTTTTATTTAAAAAAAAAATTATTTTTCAAAATCATAATTTAAAATCTATTATAGGGTGAGTATTTGGTATTTTTATTAGATGATTCATTTTTTAAGGAATTGTAAAAAACATCCATTTAAATTAAAAAATTATTAATAATAAATTATATCATATGTTTCATTTAAAGTCATAATAGCTCAATTTTATATCTATTATTCCAATTTACGTAATTGGAATAATTGTTTATATTGAGTTTAGATTTTCAATCACAATGCACTTTTGAAAATTAACATTTTAAAACACCTATTTCTCACCACATATGTGGGACTAACATTGAATTTAAATTTCTGACATCTATTGGCATCTCTCCTGTCACAAGGTGGTGTCCAAAATTAGAAATTAATATTCTCTTCAGAAGAAAAAAAGTGGTAGCTAGTGGAAGTAACTGTTGACCCCACATAGAGAGTGGAGAAGCAGTTGAACCGGTAAAAATCAAGAGTGTTTTGATTAGTTTTGTAGACAAAAATGGGGAAATAAATAGTAATTAAAATGAAACTATTTGTGAAAAATGAAATAAAAAATGAAATAATAGTTAAATTAAAAGAACAATCATGTTGGGGTTCCTATCTAATTTGGTTTTATTAAGAATTTCATTCTATAGTATTTAGTTTATATGTGAATATTTTTATACCACAAGGATTCAATTCTCTCATAGATTCATAGAAAAATAACTAGGGATATTCTATTTAAACTAAAATTCTATGGTCTGATAATTAAACATTAAAATACAAATTAATTTAATACCCTCAAAAATGGAAACGAATTATCCCAAAGATCACGAGTACATCCACTAAAACTGCTATAGTGTTTTCCATTGGTACTGTTCTAGGTTTAAAATGATACCAATAGTGATGTTGAAATTATGTTCAATAAAGGAAATGTAAAACTGAATTCATAATAATATCATTATATTAGAATTTAAATCACAACAAAGAAGAATCTTATTGCAACTGCAACATGAGGGGACTAGACACTTATTACCACATTCATAGTGTGCAGATTGAGACAAAACTCAATCCCTACCATGGATACGAGAAGAAGAAAGGAGAAGGGAATAATTACACTAAAATAAAAATAAAAATAGGACATAAAACTCAAATTTTCGTTTGAGGGTGGTTTGAATTGTAGAGAAGAAACACCTTCCCCCAATATTTTCAATCTAGAACATGGAGTTATGACCCCATTTATTTGTATAATTTTGAAATACACAATGTGTACCAGTAATTACATGCAGTGTACTCAGGTCAACATGGTTTGGCCTTGTTTTCTCCACCAGTAAGTGATCCACTGCACGTCTCTTTGACTTTGGTTGTGTGGGAAGTTGGTTGGTGGGGGTACAAGTTGTATAGTTCCACCCCGCATGTCATGTAGTATCATCTTATTCCACTAACTTCATCTAGAAGGATGTAAACAATGCATTAATGGGTAGCACATTTGATGAAGATATTGGTAGGATACATGGGCATTTACTCAGGCTAGACAATCTGGGTCTAGGAAATGGTACACAACAAGTGTATAATGTACATGTATTGTATATTTGAATCACTTTTATGATTTTTTTCTGATTTTTAACTTTTACTAAAAAATACATGAAAATAATCCTGATCATTGATTTAAAGAATTGAATCATCAAAACAACATCTAACCAGTGAAATATTTATTTAGACTCAATATAATATATGAAAATGTAGAAACAAATTGTGAACATCATACTCCCCCACCCTTATTCATTTCCTTTCCCTCATGAAAAATATCAACCTTTAATTAATAGAATACTTACTCTAATTAGGGAAGCATTCAACTTAATATACTTGTATATAATTTATCCATAGTGGTGTATTTTAACATTCACAAAAAATATTTTAATTTCAATGATACTCTTTTCATGCCTCATATATAATTAAATTAATGATTTGTCATCCTCTACAATTTACATTTTACAACATTTCATAATTTCACATGTCACGTTATGATTTACCTCAATAGAAGTTACCACACCCATCACTCAAGATCATTTTATCAGAATAGTTCTCAATATCAATTATATGCACCATATCCATAGTCTTTCATGTAATCTAATTATCTAATTTAGAAAGCAAAGCGCAAAATACATGTGGCCTTTCATTAGGGTTCAAATGTTTCATAGTTTTCAGGTTGGTTGGTATTGATGTGAAAAAATAATTTCATAGGCTTGAAAATTTGATTCTGATTTTCTTAAATAACACTAATTGATATTCAATAAAAATTATAAATGAAAAGTGAAACCCCCCACAATATCTCTCAAAGGGTAACACCACTATGATATTCCCTTCAAAACATGGGTCTATAAACCACCAATAATGTGTAATAAATGAATCTATTACATCTTTTGAATATCTCAAATATTCTATTTATGATTTTGTTTTTTAAAGGGACCAGTAATAATAAAATGAATAGTGATTTTGGAACCCTTATTCTCAAAAGAAAAAGTGGTACACTCCCCCACATTTAATTTCATGGTTTCTCAAAAAGATTTACCATGAATAAAAAAATTCCATCTCAAAAGAACACATAAATACTCATGAAAAATTATAAATGAACTAGGGTAGGAAGGATAAATAGGCTTGTAATGTTGCTTCATATCAAGGAGGTTCATGTATGCTAAGGGCTTCATGAAGGTATGATGTAAGTTATGTCTCATGGTCAAAAGGGGATGACAAAAATAGGAAATGCCTCAATCTTTTTAATGTGATTCAAAATTTTCTTCTTTTGAAAAGATAAACTCACATGTTATATTAGTAATTCATATCCCAAAAATCTCTTGAGAAAGAGGGTATAAGAAACAAAATGTCAAAAGGATTAGAATACCTATCAGGAATTAAGAAAATAACAGGTAAATAGGGTAATAACATTAATGAAATGACCAGTCAAATAAATGTAAATGTAAAATAATTAAAATCAAGAACTAATATTTATTATAAATCATTCTCAAATACTTTAAACATTTAAATAAGAACGTCAACTGTAAAATTACATTTTATATATTTATTAGTTATAATCATAATTAATCTAATATTTTCCATAGTTTAATATATTTTATCTATTCATGATGTATCATAGATTAATTTAATGGAATGCAGTAGTGTAGTTAGAGACTCCCCCCACACTTATTATTGCACATGGTCCTCCAAGTTAAACACTAAGGAGATGTAGAGGAAGTTGGAAATCCTAAGTGGGCTAGAACAAGGGGATGTTGTGAAATAAGTAAAACCAAAATTAAAATAAAAAAACTCTAAAGCTAAACTTCCCATGTGGTGAGCAGAAAAAGATGGGAGGTAGTCGAAATGAGAAACCTAGGTCACTCCAGAGTACATGTGACTATCAATGAAATGAAAATGGAAATATGTAAGCACATACACCGTCACATCACATGAACAACACAAATAATATAGAGATATAGAGATAGAGATAGAGATACATAAATACATACATACATATATATATTGTTTGAAGTGTGAAAAAACTATTCAGGGGGTCTCCTTAGAGGAGGTATCGTCTATAACAGTGGGATTAGGAAGAGGAGCATCTATGGAAAATGAAGTGGCATGATTGAGATATATTTTCTGCGTGGGGGACACAACATGTAAATCATTCTAAACAATAGTATTAGTGGTAGATTGAGGCATAAGAGGGGTTCTTTGTGGGGAAGTCTTGATGGGCTCATCTGGGCTAGTAGTAGTGGAAGAAAAAACAGGTCTGGTACAAGAAATAAGTACGTTATCAGAGTCCATATCTATCAATGGTGTTGGTGTTGTTTAATCTTGAGGATAAGATGGAGGAAAATATTATGGGGGTAACTGAAGTCCTTGGTGATGAAGAAGAGGGTCCAACATCTTCTTGAGACACTCTAGTCTTTTAGCCATAGTAGCTTGGTAGTGCTCCATCATGGCCTAGAGGAGGGAGTTGGAGAAATTAGTCAAGGGTCCAGGTGGATGTGTGGTTGTGGTTGGACTAGATGAAGAGGGGATGTTGTGTCAAAAGGACGGAAAGACGTGGGGTGGGGAGGAGAAGGAACATCTGATGGTGGATGGGGCGTGATCAGATCAGCAACACCAATAGGGGATGATGAGTCATATCTCCCCCCTATAGGAAGTGGGGTATCCTTCATGAGAACAATGTGGTCTCCATGAAACTAAACCATCCTCAAGAAATTAATAATGACTAAGTGCATATTTTTGGGAGTGACTAAGTGATCGTGTGGGAGAGATGGGTAAGAACTTCCAAAGTAGTATGCCAACTGAGTGGCATATAAACCACTATTTAGGTTTTCCGGACTGTCATGCATGATACAGTGAAAAAAGGCTGCAAAATTGTAAGGGAGGTCAAGGTAGTCATTTTAGACAATACAAGTGATAAGGTCAACATCTCATTGGGACAGAACAACCATATAATCATGGCATAGGAAAAAATGGAATTGATGCACCAATGGATGAAATGAAGGATAGGGGAAATGATAAAAGTGCTTTTCTCAGAAGAAGGGGTATACCTTTGTTTAGTTACAACACACTCCAACCACATTGAAATTCAGTCAGAGTGCTCAAGGAAGGTGTGGGTTGATATAAATTGTGGAGTGGTAGGATGGGGATAAACGAACAACCCTCAAAAAAATTCCTCTATAGTCAGTGTGAAGTTTCATCTACCGAGCCGAAATCTAACTAGGGTATCTGTATTGGTGGGTTTCTGGTAGTAGGTGGGCCCATAGAATTTGATGGTCTCTAAGAACTCAAAAAAAACCTCTTGGAAGGTTGGAGTAATGACCTAGAGTGTGTCCAAAATATGTGGGTGGCCAAGGAGCTCTTATATATCCTCATAGATACTAAGACTCTAGGGAATTTTGATATCCAATAAATAGATGCTCAGCTGGATCGTGCACCGTGATAGATATAGAAGACTATCTACCATAGTATGTCCCTCAGTAAAGATCAGGAAGGGATATAGTAGAGGTCGAGCAATGCCAGGTCCATGAAGAGGTGGGGTCACAACTACTATGGTGGAGGCTTTAGTGGTGGTGGATGGGGGTGGAGTAGTAGATGTTTCTGTAGTGGGCTCTGAGGTATTCCTAGGTGTGTAAGGAGGTTCAGGCACAATAGGATCTTCCAAATTCATGAATGGCCCTAAAGGGGCCCCAATGGATGTAGGAGTTTCTATAATAGATCCCTCGCTATCTATGGATGGTGTGATAGTGGGACCAATGGGTGTTGAAGATGATGGACCCATAAGAATAGGAGGGAGTGTCGCCAAGGATATTGGATGACATACTAGAAAATCAAGTGTTGGTGTCACAGAAGGCTGATGTTTGATCCAATGGTGATCTAGTCTCCCCTCCTCAGAAATGGGTATAGACTGCTTTCCACTAATGGGTTCTCCATCGAACATAGATAAAATTGAAATAATGGAAAAAAAAGAAAAACTAAAACTAGAAGAAATGGAAGGGAGAAAGCTGATAATATAGAAAAAAAGTACACGACATGAAGATCCACGGTATACACTTTGTAGTTTGATCAGGTGTGGAACTCGTGTACTCTGGATGAAAACATTGAGGGGACATGTGTTTGGGAAATGGATAGTACACAGTGGGTTTCGAAATGTACATTCCATGTGAATGAAAATGGGGTGGTGGTCGTGTATTTTTCCATAATTAGATTCATCTCTGAGGGATCACACAATATAGTACACACCATTTGTAGGCATTACACATAGTTTTCCAAAACATAGATTCCAATGAGTTTAAAACTTTTAGATTATGTTCTCTTGATGAATAGTTATACTATGTGCACAAAAAATACATACGTTGTGTCAAATACATGGGATTGGGGTCATTTAGTTTTAGTACACAGGTTCCTCCTAAAGGTCGGGTCGAGGCATGTACACGTGGTGTACCAAACGTACACAACTTGTATTTTAAATTTTTTGAAAAGGTAATGTGTGGACACGTACTTACCTTTAATGGGGTGTGTTATTTTTTTTACCCCAGGTACTGCTGAAGTGACCCAAAGAGTCACTCAATCCAGAAATTTACCTAGATACTTATGAAATACTGAAATAAAAGGTGAAGAACATCGTGCCTGGATAAAATATAGAAATGATGATGAAATCAGGGTGTCAAATGAACTAAATGGATGATTGGAGGAGGTGCATGCAGTAGTAGATATAGGAAGCCACATGAGGGAGAAAATAGGGAGGAGGGGGAAAGACATGGGATCCTCCTGGTTATGGCATCTCAGATTTTATTGCCAGACAACCTGGCAGGTTCTACTCTGTACCCACCATTTGATATTATATTTTTTTTTTCAGAAAGACATGAATAATAAATATTTATAACTTAAAAATATATATTTGAAAAATATATATTTTTTACAAATGAAAAATTACCCCATATACGTAATGTGTTGATGAAATAAAAACGATGTTTCCAAAAAGATGAAAAAGAGAACTACAACCATTGGTCCAGTGCTTGGGGTATGATTCAATTCAGTGATCGGGTGATCCCATTTCATGCCCTCAACCATTGGAGTGAAGGTAGTTGTACTTCATACACTTTCAGAAAATCCCCCCATAACAGATGTTTTTTTTGGATATGGAAGAGGATTAAACTGTTGTAATATATTACGAAGGAAGTTTCAAAAAACATCTGATAAATTATGTGTTGACACACAATATGTGGTGGTTTCTTCAATTTAGAGGTGGTTTATGGTAACCGTCATAGTGAAATCATTTTAGCTAGTTTTTTTGTGGTTATAGTGGCAGTTTTACTAGAATAAAATGATTTTTTTCTTGGTGGTTTAAACTTCCGCTAAAACCGTGATAACCGCCACAAAATGATAACAGGCGATGAAAACTGTGTAGCAGCGATTAAAACTACAACTAAATTATTGAATTTACATGCAGTTTTAACCACCGTAGATAGTAAAATACCAAATTATAGTGGAGATTTTAACCATAGATAAATATGATCCATTTACTTAGTGGTGATTTAAATTGTCACTAATTCTAGATTAAAAAAACACAACTGATTCTGCCGCCCCAGTACTTGTGAACTGAAAAAACCCATTCCAATTTCACATGCACGTACATCCTACATAAAAAATAATACAAGGAAACCAACATTTTCATAAGAAAAAGAACTTTCAAATCCGAACACACTTTTCGGAGTATCAATTATTGCATGGTGTAATGATCTTTCCATCATTCCCATTAATGTGTTCCCCCTTAGGAAGCAGTGTTACTCATATGATGCTATGTAACTCAAATAGTGTGATCATCCATGATATAATAACTATCACCCCTGATGTACAAAGTATCAACAACTTATGAGCCCATATATTGTATTTCATAAAGATGAAAACACGTTTCTTTCAAGGTGTAATTAATACATTGATTTTCATTAATTTTAAAATACTAATGCTTCCATTGGTAGAGCCATACCATCATATAAATCAGGTGGTTTAATGAGGTTAACACCCCTAATCCATTTCAATAATAATTTTGTAAGGGACATGTAGTATTCATGAAATAATTCATACGATTTTATTTAATTAATTAGGCATCCCATTCCATAAATAAATATTTATAAGAATTGAATAAAAGTAATAGGTCCATGTGGACTACCCATGGCAGTTAACACCATACATGCAAAGGTATTTGGTAGGCCATGCTATAATTAATTAGATATGAGAACATATTTTGTCACAACCTATCCCTCGAGGTCCATGTCATGACTACCCCAAATCTGCCTCCTGATGTCCAGGGGCTGGCCACTAGCGTCGAATGCGACAACCTTCATGAGTGAGGAATTTTCCTGGATACCTGTACGCACACAGAAGCCCAATCAAGTCCGAACTCACAAAAGGGTAACACATTACCACTGAATAATATGAGTCCATATAAATCTGAAACAATGTGGGCCAGAAGATCTGCCTCATCGAGAGGGTCCCAATTCCGCTAACAGCTCATCAATCATACGTACAGTTTGCAAGATACAGGCGTTTTAGTAACTAGGGGCTGGTTGAAATGGGGCCTGATCTGACCCGGTCGGACCGACCCGACCAACCCGGCCCAGGGGTTCCACATAACATGGTTTATTCAAATAGATGTGACCTAACCTAGTGAGGGTTGGGGTTGGTCAGGTCAGGCCTGGCAAGTTGGCCAGGCCCACTAGGCCTCACTGGACCCAACCAAGTTGGTTGTGAGTCCAACCCGCGGGGTTACTCGATGACCCTGTCTAGTTTGGCTCGGCCCAAAGGGGCATGGGTCCGGCCTGCTGGTGCAGGTCCAACCCGCTAGGTGCAGGCCCGTCCTAGAAAAGCTATCTAGACCAATGTGCTCAAGTCCTCACCACTAGGCAGCAAGATCAGCTCTTCCCGGTGAGTCATGGGTCAGGTCTGCTGGGGGGGGGGGGGTCGTGCCCCGCTATTTCCTCAAGAGGCGGACTAGTCTACCTTGTTGGACGTGTCCAGGAGACAATTCTGTGCCCCACCATCTCCCCAGAGGCCACCGCGGGGTCCCACCTCTACCATTGTCAAGCGACTGCAACCCTTTTCCCTCCGACGCGGTCAGAAAACCGCATCTACATCCTCCAGTTGTCGGCTTTGCTAGTGGATTCTCCTATTGCACCATGGTCTGGTCCGACTGTTCCCTTTCATTCGGCTCGCTATCGTGGTGCACTCTCTCCCACCCATAGCCTCTGCCGCAGTCCACTACTGGCAGTCTCTACGACCACCACCTGCAGCGGCACACAAGTGGATTCTTCCATGGACCAAAGATTCTTCACTGGTGCTCCGTTCTTCGTGCCGCTTATGCATGAATTTTCTAGGGATCATTCCCTCCACTTTGATTGTCTAAACCGTCTATCCGTATATTTTTATTATTGGGCATGATGAACACACAAGCAGATGTGCTTGGGCCATTTTCGTTTCATATTAGGACCTCTGTGTTAGAAGTATAATCACGGGGGAGGGTTGGAAAGAATTGCATTCAATGATTATTGTTGTGGTTTAATCCTTAATAATAACCTCAAAATATAATTCACCCTCCTGTTATAATGCACAATCGGTAGATTAACCTGTTCACGGTTAATCTGCCTTCTTCGTTTAGAAATGGATGGGTAATAATAGAGAAATAAAAACCCATACCCCTTTGAAGTTTGTTCCCACACGTTCTTCCTCATAGGGTTAAGACGTTGGCGTTGCATTCCTGCTCTGATATTTGAAAGGAACCAAAGATGACTAAGTTTCTTTGGCATTATTTATTATTTGCTGGGTTGGATGTTCATCAGAGGTTCGCCAAAGAATATTCCAATTTCATTAATCCACATTTTACCAGTGCATCGAATTATAAATAGGAGCACATCACAACATTCCCATAATGATGTGACGTCATGTCGTGATTCTATTTTATTTAAGAAATATAATTTCTAATTTAATTCCTTAAAGTGTCATTAGAAAACGTGTTTAATGATCCATTATTACAGATCATTAATGTTTGTCATATCCTCCTTGTCGCTACCCCACATCATTGCCTTCTACTACTCCATTGTGAGAACAAAAATAAAATAAATATTTAAATTATGTTATAATTTTTCACAAATTGTCCAGAAAAATAACTTTTCCACATTACCATTGCTGGTCAATGATAAGTCAGTTCTAAGAGAATCCTAGAATTTTGAATTCAACGGTTCCCTCTGATTTTTGATCAATGTGATGGTTCAAAAGATAAAAAATCTTTCTTTCACGTTTACTGGACATACCTTAAAATAAGATCAAAAATTTTAATTATCACCCTCAACCTATGCCGGTCGAGGTTACAGTCCTCCTAAGAGATACATGGCCCCACAAATCCAATTATACTCTATGATTTTCTATCTATTTTACTATTTAAATGTTAAAAAAATTAACAATAAAATAATTGTCACGTACTTATTTTATTCACGGCCGAAAACTAAAATCCACTATTGTCCTGCGCCGGCCAATGATAGGGTCTAACTAAGGAAGGAAAACCATCATGAGTTCCGCGGTGGCCTTATATTTTTAAATAGAGTCACCATTTGTAAGATATAATGATTTGAAAAATAAAATTATTTTATTTTATTATTTTATTTATGGTTATTCCATTTTTGTGTTTTCTCATAGGAGGCCTGTACCGACTAAACATAAGTTACTCCTATGGTAAAACTAACATTCTTGAATGCAACGGTGCCCTCATGTTTCTAGTCTGGGAAATAGTTTATGTGTTATTCCACTTTTTTGGAAAACTACTCACATGCACTATTTAAAGCATAAAATTTTTCAACGGATCATTCCGTGCACTCTGGGCCTCGAAATTACATGCTTTCAAATTTCACGGTCTCTAAATAAATTTTTATAATAAAAAAATACAGAAATTACAGTACAATAAATTCTCTCCACCTAAGGGCTTTACATACCCAAAAGCCAAAACAATGTCAAAACAAACAAAAGGGGGTACTGAGCATGAATATGAGCCTCTCACTCCCTTTTACACTCCTGGATGTTCCTATGCTGCACCAAATATGGACTGGAAAAATCAAACATCCAATAAGGACATGCTCCTGTTGATCCTCTATCTACATGAGAAAATTTGAAAATGTTACCCCATCAACAATGCCTAGCTCTCCACAGTCGATGTCGCGTGATTTATCATTCATGTTCCCCGTTATATATGACACATAGAAAATAATATGCACCCAGTGCATATGTGGGGGATGATCTAGACAGTATGCCACCTCACCTACTCTGATAAGTATCTACAAAGGTTTGATGAACCTCAGAGATAACATGACTCCTTGGCCAAACCGTTGTAATCCCCATCGAGGTGAGACCCGTAAAAAGACATGGTCTCCCTCCTCAAACTACAAGGACCTCTGTATCTTGTCGGCATAAGACTTCTGTCAGCTCTATTCAGTTTTCATATACTCTTAGATGATATGCACCTTCCCTATTGTAGCATGTACCAACACTGGACCCATAAGTGCTGATTCCCCAAGGTCTGTTCAGCAATGAGGTGATCTGCATGATCGTCTGTACAAGTCCTCAAACGGAGCCACACCGATAGTGGAGTGATAACTATTTTTGTATGCGTACTCCACCAGGGGAAGGCGGTTCTACAAACTGCATCCAAAATTGAAGACACAATCATGTGGAATTTCCTCAAGTGTTTGTATTTCACACTACGTCTAACCATCTGTCTGAGGAAGGATGGTGGTGCTCATGTGTAGATGAGTACCAAACACCACATTCCATTCCTTCTACAAGTGGGATATAAAACGTTTGTCACGGTCTAAGACGATCGTCTACAGAACTCCATAAGTCGGAAAATCTCATGCATGTAGAGGTGTTTCAATCCCTCTACTAATCCCTTCTCTTAGATAGGTAGGAAGTGGGACGACATGGTGTGTCGGTCAATGATCACCCAGATAGAATAGTGGCCTTGTATGTATAAGGTAGCCTTGTCACGATGTCCCTGGAGATACCATCCCACTTCTACTTTGGTACATCATGTTGTTGTGCTAAGCCTATTGGTACCTGATTCTCGAACACCACTTGTAGACAAGTGAGGCATCGTGATACAATCTCTACCTCTTCTTTATTTATCTCTATCCCCCAGTACTTGCATCAGAGGTGCTGTTATATATTTTACACACTAGGATGTACCACTAAAGGGGTGCCTGAAACTCCCTCAACATTAAATCTTGTAGTATCACTCATAACATGGTTCATCCTCTGAGGAGAATGATGTGATCCCCAAATTCATAAAATCTCTAAGGAGACTTTTTCATGAAGATATCTGAGCACGTTGGACATCACAGTCGACGTCCCCATGTTGTGACACCTAAACTTGATGAATAATTGGTGGAGTGACAGTAAAGGACTAGAGGTAAGATTCTCCATCTCTAACCATGAAGGATATCTACAACAATGCTTGCTGCTCTGTCACCTCACTCAGAATTTATAGATCAGACCCCCTACTGAGAGTGATTGCTTCTACATTCCCCTTCCATGGAGAATAAATTATCTAATAGTCATATTCCTGGAAGAACTCTAGTGATAGTCGTGGTCTCAGGTTTAGGTCCTTCTGTGAGAAGATATACCTGAGAATATTATGATGATATTAGACTATAAAACGTCCGCCCATAAAGTAGTACCGCCACATCTTCTATACAAAGACCACTACAAAAAACACCTGGTTATTGGTAGCATCATTTTGCTCGTATTGTCTCAACTATTGTGTGTTGTATACGATCACTGCTCGCTCCTGTATTAGGAAACACCCCAGTTTGGTCCCTGATGCATCGATGTAGACTTCATATCCAATGCCATATCCTGGTAGCCTCAAGATGGGGCACTCGTTAGTCTCTAACTCATCTCATCGAAACTCTATTGGCACATCTCCATTCACAAGAATGGTTTCCCATTATTCTTCAAGGCTGACAAGGGTTCCACTACCCTGGAGAATCCATGTAAAAATAACAGATAGTACCCAGGAAATCCCAAGATACTGAACACCGCATTCACACTCCTAGGTGGATCTAAAGCATGCATAGCCTCTATCATTTCTAGATTTACTATGACTCCATCCTCCAAGATAATGTTCCCCATGAAGTCAACTTGTTGTATCTAGAACTACAACTTTAAGAGATTTCCCTAAAGATGGTACTCTCAGAGTGTATCCAGAACTATCTCTAGGTGACCATGAAGAAAAGGTATCATCTACCAAGGATCGATGATATTTTCGACAAGCTGAAGTCAGCTCATTGGTTTTCAAAGATAGACCTCAAATCAAGATATCACCAACTTAGGGTATGACATGAGGATGTACTGAAGACAACCATCAGATGTCGGTATGGACATTACATGTTATTGGTGATGCCTTTATGTGTGTCCAACTCCCCAATAGTGTTCATGTGCATTGTCACCACCTTGTCACTATCGTTCAATGTTGTCTCCCTCAACACTAATGTGAGAAATAAAATAAAATAAAATAAAATAAATTATTTTATTATTTTTCTCAAAAATATTGAAAAATAAATATTCCTCTCAACCATTATCGGCCGAAGTTAGGTAATTTATAGGTTAATCCATATGTTTTGAATTCTACGGTGCCCTCAGATTTTCGATATGAGTGACGGTTCAAAATATAGATAAACCCACATGCATGTTTACTAAACGTACCTTATAAAAGTTCAAAAATTATTAACATTCACCCTCGACCCTTACTGGTAGAGGTTAGGCTCCACATAAGGGAAAAACACCCCCATGAATCCAACAAAACTCTTAGATTTTCAATCTGAGTTACAATTTAGATGTTAAAGTATTTAACAATAAAATATTTGTTACTTAACTATTTTATTTAAAACCAAAAATTAGCATCCACTGTTGTACCGCGTCGACCAATGTTAGGATCTGCCGAAAGAAATAATACCCTCACGAGTTCAGCGGTCAGGTTAGATTTTTTGTCCGAGTCACTGTTCGTGATTTATAATCATTGGAAAGATAAAATTATTTTATTTAATTATTTTTTTATGGTTATTCCATTTTGGGGTTTTTTCACTCAAGGCATGCACCGACTAAACTTTAGTCACTTCATGGGTAAACCCATCATCTTGAACGCAATTGTGCCCTTCTATTTTCGGTCCAGACAACCATTTAAGAGTTATTCCACCTCTTCAGGAAAAATTATCACACTCAATATATAAATCATAACATTTTTTCAACAGATCATTCCGGGCACTCCAGGCATCGGGATTACGTGCCGTCAAATTTTAAAGTCTCGAAAAAATTCCATATAATAAAAGTATTTATACATAAATTATGGGACATTACATATTTGTTCTCAATATGAATTAGGCATCAACCACCTAAAAGAGGTTTTAGTCACTAAGGCATACATATGTGGTTTTCATGTCCTCCAATAATTCATTTGAACTTTACATTGATAGTATAGAAAGAAATACACTTAAAAGGGGGTTTTATTAGAAGAAAAATAATTATAATAAGTCATTCAAGGATTAAACTGTTATGTGCGGTTCAAATTTTTTGTTCAAAGTCTTTAATATTTCATATTTAATAAACAAGTGATTTTAATCTTATAAACTATGTTCAACAAATTAAACAACATATTCTCATGTTGCCGCATAGAAGTCCTGCTTAAAATCATAGTGACACAATTTATAAAACACCATGAATGGGGAATGTTATAGACCCCCTACCAAATACCATTGATGAATCAGATGAAAAATATCAAGGCTTGTTTATATCCTTATCGAGAAAAATTCGGGAAATAGATGAATGCCTTGATAATATAGAGAATTTAGTTACACAAAAAATAATGCATCTAGAGAGTAGATAAATGTAGAAAGAAAGGAAGAATATTCCTAGAATCACTGAGTGATATACAAATCTCTTGAAAGAGTATTAATTTAACAATAGATAATGGGGATCAATCGAACCCTTTGAGAAGAGAGGATAGGAGGAGCATGGGACGAACCCCACTTGACCACATGAAGGATAAATAAAGATACGGTGAAAATAAATAAGGACAGAGAGAAATTATTGTAATTTCTATCCTATTTTATGAGGCACACAGTTTCTCTACATTTTTTCCATATTGTGCGCCATCCATTATCATGCCACTGATTATGGATGGTGTTCGCACAGTTCATGAGAAAAAATTGGTAATACGTGCGGTAACTATTCATTCTACCTCTTTTCAATACTTGCATAATGTTTTACTGGTGAAGGGATATTTGTGTGTTTTATATAAAATTATGTAACTATTAGGATGAAAATATAATGATCTTTTGTGATGTGGTCAAGTGTGGAATGCAACATATATGGATACATATATAAAATTTTCCCTATTGTATTCATATCATGACATTAGTGCATCATATAATCATGGTGAAATTCAACAACATGAAAATGACTGGCCTTTTGTTATGAAAGGTGAAATGTATAAATCTTTGGGTATCTAGTGTGCATGTATTGGATTGTGTTGATCGAAATAAAAAAGATAATGTAAGTTAGATAATAATTTAATCACTCACCGAAATGTGACAAAGTAATTGTTAATAGGTATTAAAAATTATTATTTGGACTCGAACAATGATTGAATCCCCCTCTAAATATTGATCATATCCCTTATAGGATCCTATAAATTAGTATTAGAGTATAGGTTCATATATTATATAGCTATCTATGGGAATTTTATTTTATTTTTAATTTTTTATGTTTCTTTCATGATTTATGATGAATTTCAGTTTTAGATAATAATGATTTGACAATGATTATAATTTAGTTTCTTCTATAACTTTGATAAATACAAAAAATAATGAGAAGAAAAAATATAAATATATCCCTATTGAGTAAAAAAGATGTTTCTCTATTATAGAATGATAAATATGATAAATTTTCTTTATAATGAGAAGTAATTGTGGTTAACTATTAATAAGCTGGACAATCCCTCTACCTTAATAAGATCATGACACTCAAGTGTTCAACAAATATTTGTAAACTCATATCAAAACTATTTTGACTAAGAGGATGGAATAAGTGATAGTGATCACACACCAACTATAAAACATGATAAGAGAATACTATAAAATTTTAAGAAACATGGGCTATCCACTAAAAACAAGTTTAATGGAGTTAAAAAACTGGATAATCCCAAGAATATCAATAAGAAGGTTGATCATTCATCCTTGGGTAACAATCCTAATAAAGTTAAAAAAATTAATCATAAAAAATAATTCACGACAATAATGAAACTTATAATATTCCATATGGGAAGTCCAAAAAGATGTAAATATACTTGATGATATTTTAGTGATTTTAGAAATAACACCAAAACCACCTCCTAATCATCTATACTATAGACATAACAACCTAGAAAGTTTTACAAATTATTATATGATTCATAAATATATATATATAAATTGATCAAATATAAGGATCATAAATTCCTAGTGCTTTGGAAAAATGGGTTCAAAATACATAAAAGTAAAAATGGGAAATCAAGAAAATGTTTTGTAAAGAAAATGTTTGGTGGAAACTCTATGCAACAGATGATACATATATAAACTGACGGTTACCACATTTGTCCAACATATCAATAAAACAATGAATCACTGTCTGATGATAAACACAACTCGTCACCCTCTTCACCTCCATCTCTACATCCATCTACCACCTATAAGTATATTATATTGAAAACTGAATACTATTGTATATTTATATTTAAATGTAAAACCAATAAATGTTTGGGAACTAAATGATTTTGAATTTTCTTGATTTAACAGATCACCACCATCTGATGCAATACCACAGGGGGAAGATTTAGTCATCTTATGATATAAATCAGTCAATGCATTCTGCAAAGAAAATATTTGAGCCCCATATTTTGGAGTTGTGTTTCATAGTGAAATAATCTCTCTCTGAGTATCTTGGGGTATGGAATGACCACAACCTGATTTAGATGCAACTGTAATCCTTAGTGTCCTAAAAATACCTCAGATGGTATGGGTCCCAAACCTATCTTCTATATTCTACCAGGATGCTCCATCTCAAGGACTTTAGTAAATGGGTCATCCGGGGAGACTGAGTTGGATTGTGCAAGATTAACATCCATATTTCTTTAAATTTTACCTATATATCAAATATCAGTCATAATACATGTAATATATATTAACATAGAAACAACTGATAATAAAATATTATAATGAAAAATGTGTTCGTGCCCTAACATTTTTTGTAGGCTCAGTAACAAAACATCCATCAAATATTTTGGGAACATTAAACCCAACGTCTCTTAGGGATGATTGGTGCCCTAATCTCATTGAATTGATTAAAAAAATCAATCAAAAATTGAATATATTAAACAAATAAAATTGTCTTATAAATATTTAAACATATGAAAATATTACCAGAGACGATCTGTGTAACGACCCGAAATTTTTAAATAAAATTTTTTTCCCAATTATATGTGTTATTGTTATACTCAACAAAAATGTTTTATTTGATAAACATGATTATAATTAAAATGAGATCAGTGGGTTTTGACTATTATATAACCATCGGTCAATATGACCGCTGTGAAGAAATTGTTTTGATTTTTGTCTCTAAATATAAGTAATCTTGGTTAATTATTATAGAAAGAAGATTCGATGGCCTCACCTAGTAGTCTTGAACCGATCGAAGCCCATATAACATAGCTTGGGAAGGAGGTAGCACCACTGGGCTTTGCTCTGGATCAAATCCAAGATGAAATTCATCATGTGAAGCTGGAACGGAATCGCCTTCGTGAGAAGTTCAAACTGATAGAAATTGCTACTCGGGCAATGTTGACTGAGCCGCCCCTAGCTTCTATCACCCTAGCAAACCATACTCTTAGGTCCTATGCTGGTATTATAAGGGGTAATGTAACGAGACCGTAACTACCTTGTGTAATCCTTGTTTTAAATAAAAATTGGGATTTCTTCTTATGATGAAGTTTATGAATTTTGAAATGATCGGATAAATATAATATGCATATTTTTGATTAATTTTAGAAAAAAGATATTTTAAATATGTTTATGTAAACCCTAAATAAATAAAAATGTGTAATGATTTTCAATAAATGGTCTTCTGCAATTATGTTCAGTACTAAATTTAGATTCTAATAAGATCAACTTGATTTTTGATGAATAGTAAATTATGAATAGTGATTTTATGATTAGGATTAGTAATATGACCAAATGGATTAGTAATCTCACATAAAGAAAGTTTTAAAATAATCTAGGCACCTTGATTAAGTAATGTGATTCATTAAAATAGTTAAATAACGGTTTCATTAATTATTATTCAAGTATTAGTTTTTTCGGGTGAATAGTGTTTTTTAATTAAAAATTTAATTAAAAATAATTAGAAAATTATTTTTTAAAAATGACTTTATTTTTGAACTCAGAGCATCGATATTATGTTTTGGTAATTTTTGGGGTTTTTCTGAAAAAATGAATTTTCGATGAATAGTGTTTTTATTTAAAAATTAAATTAAAAATATTTAGAAAATTATTTTTATAAAATGGATTTCATTTTTGAAATCAGAGCATTGATATTTGGTTCATGTGAAAATTTTGGGATTTTTCTGAGAAAGTTGAATTTTCAGTGAATAGTAAAAATACAGTTTTAGGGTTTCGGTATGTTTAATGACATAATAACGGTGTCATGTTGATGTCATGAGATCTTTTGAGGATTGGCCGGCCAAGGGTGATGGATTTTTGTTTTGGGGGCCCCATGTGGCCTAAATCCATGATAAATGACAAGGGAGAGCACATGGGTTTGAGAAAAGCACATGTGAGGTGTCCCTTGGCCATTAATGCCTTGTCCCCTCACATTCCCTATAAATACCAAGCCCTCCCCTCATCCATTCGACTCCCCACTCATTCCCAACGAATTTATGGTCTCATTACCTCCCAAGGAGTCCTCCCAAGGTGCCTCTAAGCCCTCAAGGTCCCATCCTTTGAGGTTTAAGAGTTACATTTTAAGGTAAGGGATCCGACCTCTCTCTTTCTTTTCAAGTAATCTCTTTTATGTCATTTCTTTTATACTCCATGTTCTTATGTTGGAGGATGTTCTTTTATATTCATCCTAATGCCTATTTCATGTTCATATGATGAGAGACCCCCCTTTCTCTCATCAATTCGTTTTAAGAATGTTTAAGTGGCGCCGTTAGGCTGCCGAATTTTTAAGGGATTCTTTCACCTTCCTCGTTTTCAAGTTCTATTTTCATTCAAGTCTTTCATGTTCCTTTTTATTATGTTGGGGTATGATCTCTGAATTATAATACTGATATTTTATGATCATATTATGAGAGACCCCATTTGATCGCTTCAATTCAGTATTTTGAAGTTTTAAGTGGCGCCGTTAGGATGCCGAATTTTTAAGTGGTTCTTCACCCTTCTCGTTTTGAAGTTCTACTTTCATGTCAATTATTTCAAGTTCCTTTTTGTTATATTGGGGTATGATCTCTATATATATCATACTGTACTCTTATGTTCATATGATGAGAGACCCCATTTGATCACTTCAATTCAGTATTTTGAAGTTTTAAGTGGCGCCGTTAGGCTGCCGAATTTTTAAGTGGTTCTTCACCCTTCTCGTTTTGAAGTTCTACTTTCATGTCAATTATTTCAAGTTCCTTTTTGTTATATTGGGGTATGATCTCTATATATATCATACTAAACTCTTATGTTCATATGATTAGAGACCCCATTTGATCTCTTCAATTCAGTATTTTGATGTTTTAAGTGGCGCCGTTAGGCTGCCGAATTTTTAAGTGGTTCTTCACACTTCTTGTTTTGAAGTTCTACTTTCATGTCAATTATTTCAAGTTCCTTTTTGTTAAATTGGGGTATAATATCTATATATATCATACTGGACTCTTATTTTCATATGATGAGAGACCCCATTTGATCTCTTCAATTCAGTATTTTGATGTTTTAAGTGGCGCCGTTAGGCTGCCGAATTTTTAAGTGGTTCTTCACCCTTCTCGTTTTGAAGTTCTACTTTCATGTCAATTCTTTCAAGTTCCTTTCTGTTATGTTGGGGAATTATCTCTATATATATCATACTTAACTATTTTGTTCACATGATTAGAGACCCTATTTGATCTTTTCAAATCATTTTTGTTGATGTTTAAGTAACGTCGTTAGGCTGCCGAACTTTCATAAGAGAAATCTAATTTTTTTCTTCCTTCCATGTTTTTCATTTCAAATGGTATGTCCTTGAAATTTCATTACCATGATCATGTATCCTTATTATTCTGTCCATGTACTATTTTATGGGTCATTTATGAATGTTTTACCCATTTTACCTCTCTTTTAATGTCTTCTAGAACCTCGGAACATTGCCGTTATGCTGCAGAATTTCTGTCTCAAAATGTCTATCTCTTTTTTTCTAAAGTTCTTTTATTTTATTAAGTGAATACTCAAAGATATTTCTTATAAAGGGGGCTTCACATATATACCAAAATGTTCTATTTTAAATTCTGGGATTTACATACATGAGACCCACCTTCCTTTTCTGTGGGTTTTAAAGTGATATAAAGATCATGTCTTTAAAGCAGTTTTTAAAAAGTTATGATTATGAAATGAAACCCATTTCCTTTCTGATATATGGGTTATTTATGAAATGTTTGATGATTATATATGTGGATCACATGATAATAAAGGCAAATTTAAGGGTGCACCCTGATAGCGCTCCAATGCATTGGGTAATGATGTAACCACTAGAGATTACAATTTTCACGATTCCTTGGTAATTTTAAAATGACACCTTGGGGATGGACCTTGGTGATATGTTCATGATTGTCTATGTTAAATGATGTATCCACATCTTCAAGTTATGAAAAAGTTTTATTTTTATTATGATATGCCTCATGATTTCATTTTCATGCCTTAAAGTTCTTTTCATGACTTTATTGATGTATCTCAAGTTCATATTTAAAATGTTTCACTTGTTTCCCTTGATGGGTCTTCTGCTCACCCTTCCTTTTGATGTATGTCCCCAGGTTATGGGATGCAGTAATGAGCCTAGGGTGAACATGAGGAGAATCCTTTCAAGTGTTTAAGAAGAATGTTTTTTTTGTTTCATGTTTTATGTTCCTTGTTTCCAAGACACTAAACCTTAAAGATCCTCAGTTCCGTGTAATGGAATGAAAAGTTATGTTATAAAAAGACGGGATGCTATAGTTGGTATCAAAGGATGGTTTAGTTATTTATGGAAATTAGGATATAAAAACTCTACAAGGAACCCTATAGAAAAGTTTAATATAGGAAATCTTCCTGGTATTTTGGTGAGTATTGAGTAAGGGGTTGCCAAGAAAATACATCCCTGTCTGGATACGAGCAAGTAGAGGTGGCTCTGGCACAGATGTACATAGGGGTAAAACCCGAAAACACCGCTTTGAGCTAGACTCGAACGGGAACTGGTACACGACAACGGGCCTTGCTGCACTCTTGGTTACGACACTCCCGGGGGATATGCTTTGGTAAATTCATAAGCTTGTTATGAACCATTGTTAAAGGAACAAAGATAAAATAAAATAAAGGTTCACATAAGAATATATGATCATTCATAACCTATATGGGAACCTAGGATATCACAAGTTAGGGTATACCTTTCATATACAAGTTATCCTTATATGCATTCAGTTCCTTTTCATGATTATTAGCTAAGTACTTAAGCCCCTAACTATGCTTTCCCTTCTATGTTAATGGTGGGAAATGGAAGAACATGCTCCGACAACCAATGTGATAGGAAATGCGACGATTTTCGTATTAATATGACATGGATGATAAGGGGATTACAATATGATTATTATTTTGGAAGACGTTCATTATTTTGGGAACCATATTTGATCGAGGTAAATAGATTACTACGGTATTTTCATTGAGGAGTAAGGTTGACTTATATTTTGAAGAATCGATGAATTTAAGGTGAACTTATAGTAATTTAGGTTACTTATGGGAATGACTAACCTATCTTGGGTAAAATATGTTTAGGTTAGCTACTTTTTTTTATAAGATGTTATGAGTGGTTGATGTTGTCTGGAGATGAACAATGAAGTTGTTTTGGAAGACTATGTTATCAAATCCTTATTGTATTTGGGTTTCAATCTTAGTTTGGTTTGTTTTGAGGAATTTTAAGGACCGTTATTTATGGAATGGTCTATGATGAAATTTGGGTAGTACCATGGAACTTTGATGATTTAAAAGTAGTTTCCATTCCTATGGGATTCTTTCTTTTTGAAGAGTTGTTTTACCTTAACCTTTCTGTTTTTGGGATAATGTTTAAAGATAGAAGAAATAGATAGTTAATCTTTTTTAGATTATGTGATTCTATAGAAGATGATTCTTGTGCTTTTATGAGACCAAGTGTTTTTGAATTCTCATCATTTGGAGAAAAGATTAGTGTTGGTAGGGACTTGTTAAAGGATGAAACTATACTTGAAGGTAAGTATATTTTCTTATGTTTTTGTTCTATGTAGTAAATGAAATCCTTAAAATTATGAAAAGAAACGTAAAAAAAATGTTGTTGGTTTACGTTTCCTACTAGGTAATCAAAGACCGTTTACACACATCATAAGTTTGGGATTTTCTCATGGTTAACTTTCTCCTAATCATGTTCTCTATCACTCTCCCTCAGAACTTGGCCCTTTGTTTTCTCCTCCATGTCCATGTCTTCCTACATGGAACCCTAGTGTGGGTTAACTCGGGTGACCTTTGTACTTCCCTTTCTTTATTTTAAAGTAATAGTTTTACTGACTCCTTTTCCGATGTGGGTCTTTCAATGAAATTTCAAACCCCAATTTTAAAATTGCGAGGACGCAATTTCTTAAGGGGGGAAGATTGTAACGACCCGAAATTTTTAAATAAAATTTGTTTCCCAATTTTATGTGTTATTGTTATACTCAACAAAAATGTTTTATTTGATAAACATGATTATAATTAAAATGAGATCAATGGGTTTTGACTATTATATAACCATCGGTCAATATGACCGCTGTGAACAAAATGTTTTTATTTTTGTCTCTAAATATAAGTAATATTGGTTAATTATTATAGAAAGAAGATTCGATGGCCTCACCTAGTAGTCTTGGACCGATCGAAGCCCATCTAACAGAGCTTGGGAAGGAGGTAGCACCACTGGGCTTTTCTCTGGATCAAATCCAAGCCGAACTTCATCATGTGAAGCTAGAACGGAATTGCCTTTGTGAGAAGTTCAAACTGATAGAAATTACTACTCGGGCAATGTTGACTAAGCCGCCCCAAGCTTCTATCACCCTAGTACACCTTACTCTTAGGTCCTATGCTGGTATTATAAGGGGTTATGTAACGATACCGTAACTACCTTGTGTAATCCTTGTTTTAAATAAAAATTGGGATTTCTTCTTATGATGAAGTTTATGATTTTTGAAATGACCGGATAAATATAGTATGCATATTTTTGATGAATTTTAGAAAAAAGGTATTTTAAATATGTTTATGTAAACCCTAAATAATTAAAAATGTGTAATGATTTTCAAAAAATGGTCTTCTGCAATTATGTTCAGTACTAAATTTAGAGTCTAATAAGATCAACATGATTTTTTATGAATAGTAAATTATGAATAGTGATTTTATGATTAGGATTAGTAATATGACCAAATGGATTAGTAATCTCACTTAAAGAAAGTTTTAAAATAATCTAGGCACCTTGATTAAGTAATGTGATTCAATAAAATAGTTAAATAACGGTTTCATTAATTATTATTCAAGTATTAGTTTTTTCGGGTGAATAGTGTTTTTTAATTAAAAATTTAATTAAAAATAATTAGAAAATTATTTTTATAAAAATGAATTTATTTTTGAACTCAGAGCATCGATATTATGTTATGGTAATTTTTGGGGTTTTTTCTGAAAAAATGCATTTTCGATGAATAGTGTTTTTATTTAAAAATTAAATTAAAAATATTTAGAAAATTATTTTTATAAAATGGATTTCATTTTTGAAATCAGAGCATTGATATTTGGATAATGTGAAATTTTGGGATTTTTCTGAGAAAGTTGAATTTTCAGTGAATAGTAAAAATACAGTTTTAGGGTTTCGGTATGTTTAATTACATCATAACAGTGTCATGATGATGTCATGAGATCTTTTGAGGGTTGGCCGGCCAAGGGTGATGAATTTTTGTTTTGGGGGCCCCATGTTGACTAACTCCATGATAAATGAAAAGGGAGAGCACATGGGTTTGAGGAAAGAACATGTGAGGTGTCCCTTGGCCATTAATGCCTTGTCCCCTCACTTTCCCTATAAATACCAAACCCTCCCCTCATACATTCGACTCCCCACTCATTCCCAACGAATTTCTGGTCACATTACCTCCCAAGGAGTCCTCCCAAGGTTCCCCCAAGCCCTCAAGGTCCCAACCTTTGAGGTTTAAGAGTTACATTTTAAGGTAAGGGATCCGACCTCTCTCTTTCTTTTCAAGTAATCTCTTTTATGTCATTTCTTTTATACTCCATGTTCTTATGTTGGAGGATGTTCTTTTATATTCATCCTACTGCCTATTTCATGTTCATATGATGAGATACCCCCCCCCCCCTTGCTCTCATCAATTCGTTTTAAGAATGTTTAAGTGGCGCCGTTAGGCTGCCGAATTTTTAAGGGATTCTTTCACCTTCCTCGTTTTCAAGTTCTATTTTCATTGAAGTCTTTCATGTTCCTTTTTATTATGTTGGGGTATGATCTCTAAATTATCATAGTGATCTTTTATGATCATATTATGAGAGACCCCATTTGATCTCTTCAATTCAGTATTTTGAAGTTTTAAGTGGCGTCGTTAGGCTGCCGAATTTTTAAGTGGTTCTTCACCCTTCTCGTTTTGAAGTTCTACTTTCATGTCAATTATTTCAAGTTCCTTTTTGTTATATTGGGGTATGATCTCTATATATATCATACTGGACTCTTATGTTCATATGATGAGATACCCCATTTGATTGCTTCAATTCAGTATTTTGAAGTTTTAAGTGGCGCCGTTAGGCTGCCGAATTTTTAAGTGGTTCTTCACCCTTCTCGTTTTGAAGTTCTACTTTCATGTCAATTATTTCATGTTCCTTTTTGTTATATTGGGGAATGATCTCTATATATATCATACTGGACTCTTATGTTTATATTATGAGAGACCCCATTTGATCTCTTCAATTCAGTATTTTGATGTTTTAAGTGGCACCGTTAGGCTGCCGAATTTTTAAGTGGTTCTTCACCCTTCTCGTTTTGAAGTTCTACTTTCATGTCAATTATTTCAAGTTCCTTTTTGTTATATTGGGGTATGATCTCTATATATATCATACTAAACTATTATGTTCATATGATGAGAGACCCCATTTGATCTCTTCAATTCAGTATTTTGATGTTTTAAGTGGCGCCGTTAGGCTGCCGAATTTTTAAGTGGTTCTTCACCCTTCTCGTTTTGAAGTTCTACTTTCATGTCAATTCTTTCAAGTTCCTTCTTGTTATGTTGGGGAATTAACTCTATATCTATCATACTGAAATCTTATTTTCACATGATTAGAGACCCTATTTGATCTTTCCAAATCATTTTTGTTGATGTTTATGTAACGTCGTTAGGCTGCCGAACTTTCATAAGAGAAATCTAATTTTTTTCTTCCTTCCATGTTTTTCATTTCAAATGGTATGTCCTTGAAATTTCATTACCATGATCATGTATACTTATTATTCTGTCCATGTACTATTTTATGGGTCATTTATGAATGTTTGACCCATTTTACCTCTCTTTTAATGTCTTCTAAAACCTCGGAACATTGCCGTTATGCTGCAGAATTTCTGTCTCAAAATGACTATCTCTTTTTTTCTAAAGTTCTTTTATTTTATTAAGTTAATACTCAAAGCTCTTTCTTGTAAAGGGGTATTCACATATATACCAAAATTTTCTATTTTAAATTCTGGGATTTACATACATGAGACCCACCTTCCTTTTCTGTGGGTTTTAAAGTGATATAAAGATCATGTCTTTAAAGCAGTTTTTAAAAAGTTATGATTATGAAATGAAACCCATTTCCTTTATGCTATATGGGTTATTTATGAAATGTTTGATGATGATATATGTGGCTCACATGATAATAAAGGCAAATTTAAGGGTGCACCCTGATAGCGCTCCAATGCATTGGGTAATTATGTAACCACTAGAGATTACAATTTTCACGATACCTTGGTGAATAACCCAGGTAATTTTAAAATAACACCTTGGGGATGGACCTTGGTGATATGTTCATGATTTTCTATGTTAAATGATGTATCCACATCTTCAAGTTATGAAAAAGATTTATTTTTATTATGATATGCCTCATGATTTCATTTTCATGCCTTAAAGTTCTTTTCATGACTTTATTGATGTATCTCAAGTTCATATGTAAAATGTTTCACTTGTTTCCCTTGCTGGGCCTTCTGCTCACCCTTCCTTTTGATGTATGTCCCCAGGTTATGGGATGCAGTAATGAGCCTAGGTTGAACATGAGGAGAAGCCTTTCAAGTGTTTAAGAAGAATGTTTTTTTTGTTTCATGTTTTATGTTCCTTGTTTCCAAGACACTAAACCTTAAAGATACTCAGTTCCGTGTAATGGAATGAAAAGTTATGTTATAAAAAGACGGGATTCTATAATCTGCTTCTAGAAAAAGACTTTTACATCGTAGTCTAAGGGATGATTTTCTTAGCCTCGCTTGATGAAATGTTCCTTGAAAAATCATGAAATAAATAAAATTTAATTTAATTTTAATTTATTCAATGTCTAATCATCATCATATACATGTATAAATGTAAAATGATATTAATATAACAATACATATTTAAAGACCATCTACTTCTCATCGCAATTTCTATCAACAAAAACAATCCAATGCTCTATGGGTACCCCATCAGGTAGTTTTTCATACATAAATTGGGTGGTCAACGATGTATCATTTAAATCACTCCAAAACTTCCATTTAAAGTCTTTCCATTTATTCCTAGACTTTTAAATGTCCACATTCGTGATAGCACATCTGATACCCTAAAGTGAAAAAACCTTTGTACATAGGAATTCATTTGGAAAATATTATAATTTATAACATGACATTAAATTACACCATAATGTATTAAAATTAACATTTTTTTGGAATAAAAACTTCAATTTTTCTCGTTCAAGGAATATGGCTCCAATCATCATATGAAATAGGAAGGTAAACTGGATCCTCGACCAGCTGGCAAATAATCTGGCCATGTAATTCTGCGGAGTCATCCATAGTAACCACATATGTATCAAATGGGACAACTATCATCTCTCTGGTCAGATTCCATAAATATAAAATTTTAATATTTTTCCCTATACATGTATTGTTTCCATATTTAATGAAAAAATAATTAGTATAAAAATGTGGAATAAATTTATTCTTATTAAAATCTATAATTATAAATGTCACCCTACAGTATCCTTGTGAAGAACTAGAAGTAGCATGCTGCTCCCTCAATATTGAGCTGCTGAATAGATGCTCTCAGTGGGTTTAAGAGATATTTCATGGGGAGATGTTGTAGGGGAAAGTAGATGGTGTCTTAGATAATGTAGGGAGGGAGATCGATGGATCGTCATCTACTGTAGTGGTCGATGAAATAGTATAGTGATTCCTCCTTGGTATTCCTATCATTTGATCAATGATAATTAAGTTCAGAACAAATATTTCAAAAAAAATATGGGGAATAAAATTAAAAATGATAACATATGCATATTAATAAGAAAAAATATATATATATCAATGATAATGAATGAATGCACAAATGAAATAACTGTTTTCTAAATGAATGCATAACTGTACAAAAAATCATTTTTTCCTTCAATAATATCTTTTTTTTGATCCATTATATCATCCAATTCATCCATCCTTGATAGAATAATATGTTCAACATCATGATATACTAATACTCCCACCTCTTGCTGTTGATGAGATTCAATGTGAGATCTCAAATATTGCACTTCATCACCCATATCATTCAAATCACTTGGTTTTAGGTTAAAAAATTCACTCCGCCCTTCTTCCACAACATCAATAGCATAATATAAAATTTTATATTGCGATGATAAGATATGTGGATCATGTAGTTCATGATTATCAATATCCATCAAATGAGATAATTTCACAGAAGTAAATTAAAAGGAATCACTTTTAACACCTCTAATAATATGGACAAATTTTCATTTTAATTAAACAATATAAAAAGTTATATGGTAGTTAAATTAAATAATACGAGTCACCTTTACATAGTATTCCACGTATGAAACTGTAAATACACCACTATTTTGTGTTTTCAAACCATCTTGTCGATCGACTGTATGAAATCTAAATTTATTCACATTGTATGCTTCAAAATTTATACCTTTTTTAGAAGACCTCGATCAATAAAATTCAAATCATATGAAAACTATTCTCTAGTATCAGTATTCATGATCTAATAAAATATATATTATTTTATGTAAAAAGTATATGTGTCAACATAATATCCATATTTATTGCAATATTTATGAACATACAAGTTGCGCAAACCTTTCTACAAGCTCTTTATTAACTACTTTCGTTATATATTTATCATTTCATTTTTTGTCTCTCATTCATATCATTGTTTGTATTGTCAACTCTTCAATGTATGGATATGAAATTTCACTATTTTGCAACACATATCTAGGTGCCTATAATAAGACCATTTCTGTCAGTGTAACATTTGAGGTCCCCCCAACTGATCGGCCAATAGAAAAAAAAATTATATTTTCCATGTATTTGAGATAGAGTCGATGTGTCTTCAACACATCCAACTCGATTAAATAATTTCTCAATATCATCCGAGTATTTCGAACAAATGGTAACACATTCCCTTGGCAAATAGAATTTGGAAATAGAGGCTTCTGGTTGAGCTTTATTTCTCAAGTTCGATTTCAAATGCCCAAGATATATGTGAAATGAAATAAACAAACATAATTATGCATTTAATTAAGTTACAATAATTTTTTAATTAGCAGAAAAACATATAAATAAGGTAACTCTCAATTGGATAAATCCATTGATAATGTAAATGACCTCCTAATTTATCTTCCTTAACCAAATGCATGGTTAAATTCATCATGACAGTAAAAAACGACGGATGAAAGATCATCTCCATTGCACAAAGTGTCAATAAAAGCCACTTTATAAGGTTTTGAATATCAAATGGATGTATAGATTTCTCACATAGTTATCTAAAAAATGTGTGGAATTAGAGTAAAACAACAGTAATTTTTTTAGTTAATAATGTACGCAAAGCCTATGTTAGTAAATGTTATAAAAAAATATGTGAATCATGACTTTTTAATCCATGTAACCAACAATTATTTAAGTCAAAAAACCTCAAGGTGTTACTTTAATAACGATTATATACCTTAAAATTATTTGATATTCAAAGGAATGTATCTTTATTCCTATGTTTTAATGAAAAAATTGCATGACCATACTTTTCATTCTCATCTGGCCAGAGATCACATTTTATGTTCATTATATGTAATTATTTCTGAGTATTGAGATGATCCTTTGACATTACATGATCATTAACAAATTTGAAGATAAAATTTTCACATAAATTATTCTCAATATGAATCACATTAATATTATTCTGCAACAAATTAAATTCCCAAAAGGAAAGTTTGAAAAATATTCTTTTTTCTTCCATTATTGCGTTCTGATTTCACTTTTAGAAGAAGTATTTCTTGTATCAACCTTGTTTCTCCATATGTCCATAAATTTCTCAATTAAAGGATAAAATTATATAATAATATCATTTCTAGGTATTTTTCATGAATAATCATAAAAATGATAAAATACGTTGGTTTCATACACATCTATGAAGGCATATTGTAAGGGATCAAAACAACTGGACAAATGTTATAACTGGTACTCAATGTCCCAAATGAGTTGAATCCATTAGTAGCCAATCCCAATAAAACATTCCTAAGATCAGTAGATAATTATAGATGTATTGAATCAAATGTCTTACATGATTTTGAATCTCATGGATGTCGCATAATCCCATGATTGTTATTGTCTACATAATTCCACTTCATGTGTTAGGCTTTTTTTAGTGACACGAATAATATTTTCAATCAAGGATTTAATGAAAAGTAATGAATTTTTTTTGCAGTTGTGTTCTTTTTCATCTTCGTCCTGGAAGTATATTGATTCATAGTTCCAACATCACCCATTAACTGCCATCTTGAAGAAGAACATTTTTTTGCAATCCTGTCAACTTGAATCCTCTCACCAATAAAGTATAAAATCATTGGGACATGCATGTGTTAATGTATAATTCAAAAAAAGACTATTGACTACTTTTTCATATCATAAAAAACACTCTGGGATGTTTTCTTCAGCAAATTAATCATGAAATAATTCTAATATTTTAAAATTTTCCATTATTTGTAAGTTCACATTGACATTTGATAATGTAAAACATCAGTAGAAAAGAGAGTTTTAAATATTTCAAAATCAACTATACAACCCTTGAGATCCATCATCGACTAAACCATGATATGTATTTCTGTCATTGATGTTTTCTATTTCACCTGTCTCCACAAAATCATGAGAGGATCCAATGATATTTTAAAATCATGATTTGGTTGTCCTAGAGTCTCAAAAACAACAATTGTCACATTTCTATTTGTAGCACCCTCATCTAGTTGTTCTGATATGTTATGATGTTGATGGTGGGTTCATGAAATTCCAAATTCATTATTAATAATGTTTTTCATTTCATTATCAATTATCGAAGATGTTGGGATCTCATCCCATGGATTGATATCAGTGTTCAGTCGTTCTATAACATTTAATTCCCCATGCCAAATCCAAAACAAATATTGAGTAGGGAATTTCTCCAATATTAAATGTTTATAAACATCATATCACTTCAACCATATTCTAAATTTACATTTAAGAAATGTAAAACTTATTCCACATTAAATGGAACGATTGGAATTTGAAAAATCTAAAAACTCCTCTAAAACCTTTGCATACTGAGGTGTGTTCATTGGTAATGTGATCCAACATTTATCCATGTATATCACAATGTTCCTAGACATTATTAAAAAAATAAAACACATAAATATTACTAAATAGGGATATAGATTCATATATACATGGTGAAAAATATATAAATATGTTAAATAATGTTTTCCTATATAAATATAAATGGTAAATAATGATCCCACCCACTAGAAATCCAAAGAAAAAAAATTAAAAAATACATAAAAGAATAGAGATATAATAAAAGAACAAACCATGATATAATAAATGAATTATATACTACATGTCAATAAATTAATACAACCGTAGCAGATCATATACATTAGAAATAAAAATTCTAAAAGAAAAAACTAGTAAGAACATACAAGATGGTCCCAAGTCCATTCCAAGTCCGAAACTCCAATTCCTTTTCCTAGTAATGCAATCACAAAGAATTGAGCCATGCCCAACCCCAAGCCTAAAATTAAGTAGCATCAACATGGGTACCAGGTTCCATGGTATCCTGAGAAAGGTGTGATTATAATTAAATAAGGCGCCAACAATGATATCCCTAAATATAAATAGACTATAATAATGTCCATGTAAAAGTGGTAAAAATAAAAAATTAATAAATTAATTAAAATGAAATAAATAACAACTAATGCTCGGGCATTCGGCTGATAACTGATAAGGTGATGAAAAAAATATCCCCTAAGAAAGAAAATGAAAATAATATATGGATGAAATATATTTCACTAAGGATAATAATATTTCTTTCATTATCGATCACAGTAATGATAAACATTATATAAAAAAACCAAGGACATTGCTCAGACCAAGAGTATATATGATGGAAATGACACTAAAAAACATTGACGCATTGGATGACAAAAAAAAGACAAATATCACCAAATAAATGGATGACATCGATTACATGGTTATGAAAATAATACTAACAATGTTTATGATTCTAATAACAAAAAAAATTACAATGATTGTAGAGATTTTGTAAAAACCATTGATGATGAAGACCCCAATTAATTGAAGAACCAAGTAAAAATGAAGTTGATGAAAAAATTAATAACCACAATGACACTAAGTACATATATCATAAAAATTAAATTGATGACATGGACCATACCAATAGAAATTATGACATAAATAATTTCAGTGATGCTGATGAAATTGAATACATCTATAAGAAAAACAACATCAGTGACATATATGAGTTAAACTATACCAAATAAACTGTTGAAAAAAATATAACATATGAACCCAATGACACTAAATAAATTGAGGACACATGTCACAATGATGAAACTTATTACCAAAACAACGTCAACACAACCAAATATGATAATGAATGTGACAACACTGATTACATCAATGAGGTTGATGACTCCAATGAAACCATAAATTTTATAAAAATTATTGAACCCAATGGGATTGGAGACACTGATGATATTGATGATATAGAAGAGTCCAATTACATCTCCATCACTTATGAACCCAATAAAAATAATTACATGGGTGACATTCAAGATACTGATTAAATTTCATATATAGTGTATAATAACCAAGACTAAAATATAGCTTTACATAATAAAAATTAATGTATAAATGACATGGGTGACACTAACAACCCTAATGAATCTTATAACATCAATGAAACTAATGATGTTGATGACTTAAATTACACTAACAAGATTAATGAAACTAATTTTATAGATGACCCAAACTAATGATACAGTTTTACTTAGTTAAGGGATTTTATGTGTCTTCGAGGTTGCAGGGGTTTCTTGGGTCCCAGGATCATAGGTATTTGGGGGGTTGTGGGGGTCACGATTGGTTCCAAGGTGTAGTTCGGAACGATTAGGGATTTAGAGGGTCGCTGAGGTCGTGCGGGTCATGGGGGTCCTAGGTATTCAGGGGGACGCGGGGGACGGGGTGTTGGGGTGTCGGGGGAGTCAGGGATGTCCAGGGGAAACGTTTTATTGTTGAAAAGAAACCACGTTTCACAGCCGTTTATTAAAAACAGTCAGTAATTTATTTTAAAAAAATTAGAATTGGTTTATTAAACTGCTAATAATGGATAATAATGTTGTAGTTATAGTTTTAGTTACTCTAGATAATTGAACTATAGGTTCATCACAACATGGAAAAATGAACAACACATAGTGTGTGGTTTCAATTATTGAAATATTTGGATGGAGTATAGAGGTTATCCGATTTCAAACCTTAGTATTTTGAACCCTAGGCTAAATCTATGTCAATCAACCTACATTATCGCCATGTGAATTTTTAATTTTCAAAAAAAAATTCTATTATTTTAAAATCATGACATGATCAATGTGTATAAAATTGCAAGACATGTGGTTTTAATAAATTAAAAAATGGTGGAACTAGGCCAGTTGTCAGGAATCAAACCTAGGACTTTTGGATCTATGAGTTACAACCCTGCCAACCGATTCATCCCCACCATGGGATTTATTTTAATTTTTCAAACATTTTATTTAGTTTGAGAACACCTCACACTCCATTTAACTAAAACATAGGATCCAATGGTATTATTCCAGTACTGAATGAATGTGTGGAGAAATTCTAATTATAGATAACTCAAATACACACTAGTGACCTTGCCATAATCACATGCCTCATCCATGTTTTCTATCTTAGATTATAGTTACATATAAAAAAATACTATTCTAAATTTTAGTAAGAATATAATTACACACCATGTAATAAGAGACACATGACATTTTCTACCATTTTTCTATTATTGGAACAATTGAATGAAGAGTAGGGAGTACATGACATGTTGAGTGTAACTATACACCCTGATTTTATTAAAAACCAAAAATAAAGAATGATGAGAGAATGGAATTGTTGGGTTGCATCACAAAAAGAACAACTATTTTATGTCTTTGTCTCGACTTGATTTTTCGAGTACATACCTATAATCTTAGGGTGGACGTGGCTTTCACATTGTGAACCACCACATATGGTCGATGCCCCCATATTGGTTCCAATCTTTTTTTCCTTCAGGTGGTATTGGTCGATGGCATTCATTAACCCTTCTATATGGCCAAAAGGTGCTAAAGGTGCACTTGGTTCTTGGTTTGATCTGGTATTTCATACAACTTTTGAGGTTCTAGGTCCAAAATCCTGAAAACATTTAAATAATTTCAAACATAATCCAAAATAGGTATGCAAACTACTAAGGGTTACGAAATAAATGTGTGATCATGTTTAGTATTAAAATGACATTATGTGATCTCAGTTTCACGATTTGAGTTCTGAAAATTAATTTATGATGTTTTTCATGAATGAAAGTTAGGGCCCACATCCTATCATGTATCCACAGTTGAAAATATTTTTGAACACCCATCCTCAAGCTCAACTGGAGGATCCATGTTAGAAAATATCTCAAAGATCTATTCTACTATCTTTCCATTCCATCCCAACCATTCACATTTGTCTAACTAGAATCTAGTAAAAACATCCATCATTGATAATAAATATTTGGTATTACCCGAATTTGTTACTGAAGGAGTAGAATATAATTGAATGTTGAAGAATATATTTGATATTTCCGCATATTGAAACCTGAAATCTATGTATAGATAGTATTGTTCCATGGTGTGGGTTTGAAAATGCCAGATCATATGATTAAAAAATCCTCTTCTCGTGGGTTGTTCCAATCGCCAATTAGATAAAAATTAATGGGTTGTGGGGTTGAGGTTCCCAAGAAAAATAATCATGAAAATTAATTGAAAAAATAAAGCCCCTAGGTGAACCAGCCATTGACCCAGACTTGCACTATTTCTTTCTTTTCGAGTCCATGGAAATGGAACAAGATTTCAGAACTGATCTTGTTGCAAGGTGAAGTTCCAAATTATAAATTAATTTTATTTTATAAACCCCACTAAAAATTAGCTAGTGGTAGTTGGGGTTGATCCTATAGGGAGAAAATAGAGGCAATGGAACAAGTAAAAATCAAGAGAGTCATGATGGGTTTTTTATATAGAAACGGTGAATGAAATAGTAAACAATGTGAAATTTTTTTATAAATTGAAACCAAAAAAATTGAAATGATAGATCAATCATAAGAACATGCATGTCATGTTTTAAATATGATAATTTTTTATTATTAATTATATAATATAGTATTTAGTATATAATTGGAAATAACATTACACGGAGGATACAATTCTCTCATAGTTCCCTGGCCTGATAACTAGTGATTGTTTATTTCAACATTAATTCCATGCCTCAGTAGTAAAGTATTCAAGTAAATGTTAATTTCATACCCCTAAAGTAGTGGGAAAAGATTCTCCTAATGGTTATGTGTTCATCCAATTCTACTCATTTATTGTTCTTCATTGGCATCGTTCTTAGTTGACTACGGTACCAATGGTGATGTTGGAATTATGTTCAATAATGGAATTAAAAAACATAATTCATTATAAAAAAATTACTTCATAATTTAAATCACAACAATCCATAATCTTATTAAAACCCCAACACGAGTGGACTAGCCTCTTTTGAACGTGGTCACATTGCGTGGATTGAGCTGAAATGCAACCCCTACCACTAATACAAGAAGAATAATGGTAAAGAAAGTAATTAAACTAAAATATAAATAAAACCATTAAATAAAAGTAAAATATGGATCCAAGGGTGTTTTGTGTTGAGTCAATAAGGTTTTCCTTATGACTTTTCCATTCCTTCTTGTTTTGAAAATCACAAACACCTTATCTTTAAGGAAAATTGCTTTTGTAAGGAAAAATGCTTTCTTAAGGAAAATCGCTTTTGTAAGGAAAAATGCTTTCTTAAGGAAAATCGCTTTTATAAGGAAAAATGCTTTCTTAAGGAAAATCACTTTTATAAGAGAAATTATCCTTATCATATTTTCATTAATATTTTTCTTAAGTATGAAATTCGGATTCACTTTCTCGGAATCATTAAAACTGATAAAAAGCATTCTGTTTTAGGGTTCGGATTTTGGACAAGAACTATAAGGAAGTTTCACTCCGAATTCCGGTTATGAATTCTGACTAAGTTCTATTCCAGATTCAGGATACGAATTCTGAAGAAGAATTCCCATTACGAATTCTAATGAAGAATTCTCATTACGAATTCTCATTACAAATTCTGAAGAAGAATTCCCATTACGAATTCTAATGAAGAATTCTCATTACAAATTCTCATTACGAATTCCAATGAAGAATTCTCATTACGAATTCTAATGAAGAAATCTCATTCCGAAATCTCATTACGAATTCTGATGACGAATTCCCATTACGATTTCTGATGACGAATTCCTATTCCGAATTCCTATTCCGAATTCTCATTCCGAATTCACTCATTAAACAGAATCTGGATATCATTGTTTTATACACTCTGAATTTGTTCACTCCGAACTTTCACTCCGAAATTTCTATTCCGAACTTTTATGTTAGAGTTTAAAACGATGTCGTGCATTCTGTTACACTTACTTTGTTATAAAACGATGTCGTCCATTTTGTTATAAACTAACCGTTGTCTAAGTGACACGTGTACAGGTCCCTCCGAACTTTAAGGGAAATATGACCGTTGGAGAAGGAGCCGACCTCACCTATAAATAGGAGCTCATTTGAAAAAGCTCACAATGGATGGATGAACATTTGGACTTTGTGCATACATGCTGTTGAAGTGATTTCTAGAGAGAGAGTCTCTTATTAACTCTCAAAGCTTCGTGCGACTCCGAATGTTGGTGATTACATTCGAGGGCTTCCGGGGATAGGAAGACAGAGGTGCCGACTACCTTAAAGATCGAGGGCTTTCTTGCTGAGAAAGACAGAGGTTGCCAACTACCTTGAAGTTGAGGGCTTGCGGGGATAGCAAGACAGAGACACCGATCTTCGTATCGAGGGCTTACCCTGGTGTGGGTAAGACAGACTTGCTTGAAAGTATAAATCAAGGGACCTTTATCCAAGGTTGTTGGATACCCTTCTCTTTGGGTTAAAAGACTATCATCTTGTTACTAGTAGTTCTTCTACTTGTTTTATTCCGCTGCATTTTGTATCTTAAGGAAAGTATAATTTTCTTATACTTCCTTACATACTCTGATCAGTTTAGATTCTATACGCTTTAAGGTAGAATCTCATATTGTAACTTTTGTTAAGTTTCAAATTCCGGAACCATATTTCCGGAACCTACTTTTGGAATCTCTTTCCAAGTTTAGTTCGGTGTTAGAGGTGTTGTGAATTTACTTAGTTTAACTTTGTTAAACTTAGTTCTTTCCTTTTCTTAAGGAAACTCTAGTTATTCATAACTAACTTTAAAGGTTCCAAAGGAATTTTTAAAGTATACAATTCACCCCCCCTCTTGTATATTGAGCATCTCATATTATATTTCGATCCTACAATTGGTATCAGAGGTTGGAAACCTCTTACTCTATACCATTCTTACATTTGGTATCAGAGCCAAGGTTACTGAAATACTTGTACTCACGTTCAAGTTTTTCTTGCTCACTTTTCAATTCCGAACTTTTTCATTCCGGATTATCCATTCCGAACTTTTCCTATTCCGAACATTTTGATTCCGAATTTTTGTTATTAACAAGTTTGTTTCCAAGTTATTTTCAAGTATGGCAGGAATGAATGTTGGTTCGATAGACAATTTGAATCCTACAAGGCCACCAATATTTGATGGTAATGATTATGAATACTGGAGAGATCGTATGAAGACGTTTGTTATCAATACTGGAGTAGATAACTTTGTCATGCTTACTGGTGATTACAAAATTCCTGACAAGGAAGTCAGAACCTTTACTAACCAGGAGAAGCAAGAATATCAACTGAATTATAAGGTACGCAACACTTTATTATGTTCAATGACTAGAAATATATATAGCCAAATTTCTTCTTGTGAAGCAGCTAATTGTATATGGAAGAAGTTAGAGGTTACTCATTTTGGGACTTCTAAAGTGATTGAGACTAGGAGAGCTATGCTTAGAGCTGAATATCATGGATTTAATTTTCCTTATGGAGAACCTATCTGTAAAGTACAACAAAGATTTATGACAATCGTCAACAGTCTACAGTCTATGGGAGAGAAAGGTTTAGATGATGAAGCTCTTGTGGACAAGATAATTGACATTATGCCCAATGAGTGGGAATCCAAGAGAACAGCTATAGATGAGAACAGGAAGGTTACTCAAATTACTCTTGATGAATTATTTGGAACTCTTCTACAACATGAGACCAGAATGAAGAGAGATGCTGACAACATCAAGAAGAAGAATGGAAATGGTACTGTTGCTTTTACTACAATTTCAAATCAGATGAAAGCTAAGACTCCTGAGAGAATAACCAGATCCAAGTCTAAGAAATTCATTTTCCAATCCGAATCTAGTGAGAGTGAAGTCTCAGAAAATGATTTAGCCAATCTTGCTCGAAGGATGAACAAGATAGCTGGACAGAGGAATTTTCCATCTAAGTATAAGAAAAACGATAGGAAAGATAAGAAATATGGAGAAGTTACTTGTTATGAATGTAAAAGAGCTGGACATATTAGACCAGATTTCCCTATGCTCAAAAAGAAAGAAAGGAAGGAAAGACATTCAGACAGGAACAGAAAGAAGTATTATAAAGATAATGCTAAGAAAGTTCTGAAAGCTAATGACACCTAGAGTGCCAGTGGTGGTGACTCTTCAGATGAATCTTCTGATTATGAATCTTCAGGACAGAAGAATCTTGGTCTTATAGCCAGATTACCTATTGATAATCATTTCCTTATGGCTAAGGTACGAAATGCTGAATCATTGACCAATGTTTCTTTAAATTCTAATGATAGTAATTATTATAACTCTTCTGATGAAGAATCATTTTCTGATGAAGAAAATACTTTACCTACTTATGAAGAAGTCTCTAGGTTTGCTGAACTTCTTGAGATTGAGAATTCCAAACTCAATAAGAAACTTGATAAGGCAAACTCTAGGAATTCTATTCTTACAAAAGAGATATCAGATCTTTCTAAAGATCTTGATAAGAAAAATTCTGATTTTGAAAGTATTTCAAAAAATCTTGAGGAAGTAAGTTCTGAGAAGAACGAACATTCCAAAGAATTAGAAAAAGTAATTTCTAAGAAAAATGTTTTCGAGCCTAGCTCTAGTTTAAAAACTAATGATTTTGGGGACAAAAACTTGGTTGTAAAACTTAAGTCTGAAATTTTTTCCTTAAAGAAGTGTTTATCAAACTTTACCCATGGTAAAGAAAATTTTGATAAGATGTATTCCCAAATACGACCTTTAAGAAATAAATCTGGATTTGGTTATACCCATGCAAAACCTGTTTTCAGTAACAATTATTTTGTTCCTCAAAGTGCCCCATTTTGTACTAAATGTCAATGTGGAGGTCACTGGGCAAAAAGTTGTTCCTTAAATAAAACCCAATATCTAGGTTTTCATAAAGCTTACTTTTCTAAGAAGATATGGGTTCCTAAAATTTTATTGTCTGGAAATCTCGGATCCAAACAAGTTTGGATTCCGAAAGTCTAATTTTATTCTTGATTTCAGGATAATAAAGAAAGTACCAGCAACAATACATGGTACATGGATAGTGGATGTTCCCGGCACATGACTGGTAACAAAATCTTTTTTGAAAATATTATCAAAACGAAAGGAGGAAAGGTAACTTTCAGAGACAATGCTAAGGGAGAGATTGTTGGTATTGGTAATATTGTTTTTCTTGGTAAAACCTTGATTTCAAATGTTCTTTTTGTTAAAGGTCTTAAGCACAACCTCATTAGCAAAAGTCAGTTATGTGATGAAGGTTACCTTGTGAATTTTAGGAATGATAAATGCTTAGTTCACAATTCCAAGGAAGAATTTATTCTCTCAGCCAATAGGCAAGAGAATGTCTACACTTTGAACTTAGAAGACCTAAGAAGCCAAGATCTACCTTGCCTAAGTGAAATAGAAGATCATTCCTGGTTATGGAATAGAAGATTAGGACACTGTAACCTTAGGAACCTATGTAAACTCTCTAAGAAGAAACTAGTTAAGGATCTACCGGAGCATAGATTTGATTCTTCTAAAGTTTGTGATCCTTGTCAATATGGAAAGAAACATAAATCTAGTTTTAAGTCAATCGGTGAAGTCTCAACAACTGATGCATTACAGTTAGTGCACATGGATATTTTTGGTCCAATTCAAACTGGAAGTATTGGAGGCAAATATTATGTGTTTGTTCTAGTTGATGATTACACTAGATTTACCTGGGTCTATTTTCTAGCAAAGAAATCTGAAGCTTTTTCTTATTTCAAAAGTTTTAGAGCTCAAGTTAAAAATGAGAAAAACCTTCCATTGAAAACTATTCATAGTGATCATAGAGGAGAATTTCAAAATTCTGATTTTGAAACTTTTTGTAGTAAGAAAGGTATTACTCACAATTTTTCAGCACCTAGAACTCCTCAACAGAATGGTGTAGTTGAAAGAAGAAATAGAATTCTTCAAGAAATAACTAGAACCATGCTGAGTGAATATTCTATTGCTAGACATTTCTGGGCTGAAGCTGTAAGTATGGCTTGTTATACTATAAATCAAGTTTTGATTAGACCTTTTCTTAATAAAACTCCTTATGAGTTATGGAATGGTAGAAAACCAAGACTTTCCTACTTCAAGGTGTTTGGTTGCAAAGTATTCATTTTGAATACTAAAGATAACTTACATAAATTCGCACCAAAGTCTGATGAAGGAATTTTCATAGGATATTCCACAACCTCTAAGGCTTATAGAGTTTTTAATAAAAATACCTGCACTGTTGAGGAAACAGTACATGTAAAATTTGATGAATCAGATCCTTTTGTTTTTAAACCTTCTCAACTTACATATCCGGATGTGTTTTCAAAAACTGATTATCAACCTTTGATAGAAGAACCTTCTGATAAGGAAATTGTTCTAGAAGATACTTCTGAAACATTTACCCGAGAAGACTTTCTACCCTATGTTGATGAACAGGTTTTACAAAACCCAAATCAGGTGTTTCTTAAGAATCATCCCAGTGATAGTATCATTGGTGATGTAAATCAACCTGTAAGAACTAGAAGTTCCTTAAGAAATGAAGTAGAACATCTAGCATTTCTTTCCCAATTAGAACCTAAAAGCACAGATGAAGCTTTAGGTGATGATGATTGGATTAAAGCCATGCAAGATAAACTAAATGAATTCGAAAGGAATAAAGTCTGGACCTTGGTTGAAAGACCTAAGGAAACTTCTGTTATTGGAGTAAAATGGGTTTTCAGAAATAAATGTGATGAAAATGGAGTCATTGTTAGAAATAAAGCTAGACTTGTTACTAAAGGATATAATCAGCAAGAAGGAATAGACTATGAAGAAACCTATGCTCCAGTAGCTAGACTTGAATCTATCCGTATTCTACTTGCCTTTGCAGTATTCTTTAATTTCAAACTTTTCCAAATGGATGTGAAATGTTCTTTTCTTAACGGTTATGTTCAAGAGGAAGTTTTTTTAGAACAACCTCCTGGCTTTGAAGATACAAAACATCCTGATCATGTCTTTAGACTTACCAAAGCTTTGTATGGCCTTAAACAACCCCCACGAGCATGGAATGATAGACTCACTGGATTTTTGCTTCAAAATAACTATGTTAAAGGAAATGCAGATCCAACCCTTTTTATAAAGAAAGATAAGAAAAATGTTTTAATTGTTCAAATTTATGTTGATGACATTATATTTGGTTCAACTCAGCAATCTTTGACTGACTCTTTTGCTAGTCTAATGAAATCTGAGTTTGAAATGAGTATGATGGGTGAGTTAACATTTTTCCTTGGTTTTCAAATTTCTCAAAAACCAGAAGGAACCTACATATCTCAACATAAGTATATTAAAGATCTTCTTAAAAAGTATGGTTATGACAACACTAGGAGTATAAGTACTCCCATTGGTACCTCAAACTCTTTAGATCTTGATGAAGCTGGGAAACCAGTAGATCAAACATCTTTTAGAGGTATGATTGGAAGTCTACTTTACTTAATAGCTAGTCGACCAGACTTAATGTTTTCAGTATGCTTATGTGCAAGATATCAATCCAATCCAAAGGAATCTCACTTAAAGGCAGTAAAAAGAATTTTTCGCTACCTTAAGGGAACCATGGATCTAGGATTATTTTATACTTCTGGAAATGATTTTGTTCTAAAAAGCTTTTCTAATGCTGACTTTGGTGGATGTAGAATGGATAGAAAGAGTACATCTGGAACTTGTCATTTCTTAGGAGATTCTCTAGTTTCTTGGTCCTGCAAGAAGCAACATTCTGTAGCACTTTCCACTGCTGAAGCTGAATATGTAGCAGCTGGAAGTTGTTGTGCACAAGTGTTGTGGATGCAACACACACTCACAGACTATGGCTTGAGTTTTACTAAAACTCAAATTTTGTGTGATAACACAAGTGCCATTGCCCTAAGTAAAAACCCTGCACATCACTCTCGTGCAAAACACATAGATATTAGGCATCACTTTCTTAGGGATCACACACTTAAAGGAGATATTATTCTTCAGTTTATCGGAACGCAAGATCAACTTGCTGATATTTTCACAAAATCTTTGCCTTCTGATAGATTTGAATATATTAAACAGAAGTTAGGAATGATAACCGTAAGGTAATCTTTCTTAATTAACTTTCTGTTGAAAAAATATCCTTACAGTAATAAACTCCTTTTCATAGGGGCAGTACATTTGATTGATAGTTTAACAAGGCTTTTCAAATTTTGTTTTCAAACTTTTCGGAACAAAGATTTCCAGAATGAAACTTCCGGAAATAATTTTTTTTTGATTGGACATTTTCGTATAGAATACTTCTAGAATGGAAGTGTTCTTATTGAAAATTTCTGGAATGAAAATTTACGTACTGGCAGTTTCATAACCAGGTTTTTGTATCGATTTGTATTTTTCGTAATGTATTTTTCGTACTAAGTTCTTCGCACTGTTTTTTCTTATTAAGTTTGTTCTTCGTACTGAGTTTTCCGTAATGAGTTTTTCGTACTAAGTTTATTTTTCATAGTACATTTTTTTGAGAAATCAGCCATTACGAATAATTCCCTAAGCCAATCCGAAAGGTATGATTTCCTTCCTCATGTTTTCGTAGTCATATTTTACTTGCTGGAATTTTCTTGTACTAAGTTTTCAGATTATAGTTTTCTTAATTCCTTGTTTTATTAAAAACCTCAAAAAGATTGGATTCAAGCTTTCAACCGTCAGATCTGATCTCAGCTCATTCTAACCGTTAGATCAACTATGGAAGGTGAAACGTCATCTCGTTGCCTATATAAAGAGGACCCAAATTCTTGTCCCACATCGATCTCAAATCTCTCACGTCCCGAATCTCTGCCCCTCTGTTTTAAGGCCGTTCCAAACTACAGTTGTCTCTGTTCCGAACTTCTCAGAGAACTTCAGATCCGAATGTCTGCGGAGTTAGTATCTCAAGAAATGTCATCCACTAAGCCTATTTCTCAGTGGTTAGTTTACAGAGAAAGGTTAGTCCATCTAGTTTTCTTCAGCAACTATGATTATATCATTTCAAAGAATATTATGTTGAATGGATGGGAAGATGTTGCGGTATCAAAAACCGGGAACCAAGATGAAGTATATTCAGACTTACTTGTCGAGTTTTATTAGTCAGTTTCTTTCTTCAAGGAAGATAATAGGGAGATGTTCTCTTTTAAGTCTTATGGCAAGACTTACAATCTTTCTCACACCAAGGCTGCAAGCTTGGTAGGGCTATCTTATGAAGGAGAAGCCGAGTTTATTTCGCATGTGTTGCCGGACACTAAGGGTAGCTTCGACAAGGAAAAATCCTTATAAACTCTCGGACTGGCTGATGACAAGGCTCCGAAGATTGCAAGTCTATCTTCAAACTTCCGGATTCTGGAGTTATGGGTGCAAGGACTTATCGTACCAAGGAAAGGTGATAAATATAGCTTGAAGAAAAGTGAGATCTATATCTTAGATTTCCTGATAAATCTAAGGAAGTTCAACTTGATGAAGCACATTCTTATTACTATTGAAAATTTGAAGAAAGGGAATCTGAGAGCTCAGATTATTATGTATCCATCAATCCTCTCCAAGTTGATTGTTCAGTGCCTTGAGTCTTTCAAGGAGGCTTGCAAATCTAAGCCAAGAGTTTGCAAGATCATGCTGGTCAGCGATGGTACTCTGAAAAGGATGGATGTGGCTTTCAACAAGGAAACTGATGAATTCTTCGATTTTCCAAATCAAGAAGAAACGGCTCCGAAAGCTGCTGAACCGGAATCATCTAAGCCAGTAAGGAAGAGAAAGCTGAAAGAAGTGGAAGTACAAGCAGAGAATCCTAAGTCTAAAAAAGTCCATTCCGCACCTCCAAAGCCTAAGAAGAAGAAATCATATCCTGATGAGGTTGTTACAAAGTGGAGAGCTGATAAAGAGAAAAGGAAAGAAGGGGATCCATAGTTCCGATTGGACCCTGCGGAGGCTAAGGCCTTGAAGGAGAGAACTGCTGATGAGCTTGAAAAACAAGCAAAACAAAAGAAGCTCAAGAAGAAGATGTCTGAGGCCGAGGTAGCTCAGGCTTTGTTAAAATTCAATGAAATGGTTTCAGCAACTATTCCAGTTCCGAGAACTTTCTCCTTGGAATCTCTACCTGAGACTCTAGGAAGGAATTTAGCTGCTCCGGAAGAGGCTGCTGCTAAGAATACTGAGGAAGTTGAGCAAGTGGAACAAGTAGAAGAGGGTGCTGAAGGAAGTGGTGAAACCGGAGATGTGCTGAAACAAGTAGATGATTACAAGGGGACACCTTCGGAACACTTATCACTCCGGAGTTCAGATGCTGAATCTTCAAAGCTAGTTACTCCAGAAATGCAAGAAGAGAAAGGATAAGAAGAAGTTGCTTATCATGGAGAAGAAGAAGAACTTTTACATGATATCTCTCAGATGAAAAACGTAGAGGATGGTATTCAGGAAGTTGCTGATGAGGAAGATAATGTTGTTCAAGTTTCTGATAGTGAGAAGAGAACTCCTGAACAGGACTAAATTCCGAAAAAAGATAAGGGGAAGAAAATTCTTGCTGATACTCCGAGCTCAGAAGAAAGGAAGAGAAAGGAAGCTGGTAGTTCTTAAAAGAAAAAGTTGGAGCTTATTGAGGAAGAAAACTCTCCAAGAAAGATTTCAGATTCGGAGTCATCCTCGTTGGGGCATGACTTTGTTGTTCAGTCCTTAAAGAAGTTGGTGGGAACCATTCCGACCTTCTCTAGTATTGACTCAAGATGCCAGATGCTCCAACATGCGTTGAATCAGAAAACCGATTCCGTATCTATGGTTATGGATAAGTGCGTTGAGATTGAGGCTCAGTTCAAAACCTTATTTGTTGGTTACGAAGCTCATAAAAGATCTTTCAAAAGGATGACAAGCTGGTCGAAGAAGACTGTGGAAGAAATGAGGTTGCTTGATGAGTTTCAAGACAATGTTAGAGATTCCTTTGAGACTGAGGAAAAGAAGATAAATGAGCTGACTTCCTCCTTTGAAGAAAAGCTGACTGAAGAAAAGAACTTCTGGATCCAAGAAGTCAGGGATCTGAATGGAAAACTGAATTCTGTTTCTCAGAACTGGAAATTTGAAAGGGATCATCGGATCGTTTTTGAAGAAAGGATGAAGGCTCAGGACGAAAAGATCAAAGCTCAGGAAGAAAAGCTGAAAGCCCAGGAAGAAAAAATTGAAGCTCAATCCACAAGAATAATGGTCTTAGAGAAGCAAGCTGAAGAAGATCATAAAGACCTAAAGAAGATCAAGACTATTCTAAAGGGGCTCATGTCAAAGGAGAAAGATCTGAAATAACCAAATCCGATCTTTTTGTTGTATTCTTTTTGTTACTGACATTCCAAATCTAATGAAGATTGTGTATCTCATTTCCATTGTTGTCATTACTAATCTTTCAGGTACTTTGTTATTTTTTTCCGTTCCCTCCAATTCTTTTTGAAAATCACAAAGGGGGAGAAGGAAAAGATCCTTAAGAAAAAGAGGAACTCTAATAAGAGTTTATCAAAGGGGGAGAAAGAAAAAATACCCAAGGAAAAATAACTCTAATAAGATTTTGTTTAAGGGGGAGTTTTTCTTAAAGAAGACCTTCTTATGAAATATCACTCCGGAAATATGAATATGATCCTTAGAGTTTCAAAGCCTAAGGGGGAGTTAGTCGTATTCATCTATATCCTTAAAACAAGGGAGATAAGCATTAATATGTTTCTTTCTTCTTAGAATTTTTTTTCAAGGATGTTTGTGCTTTCCAAAAAGGGGGAGATTGTTGAGTCAATAAGGTTTTACTTATGACTTTTCCATTCCTTCTTGTTTTGAAAATCACAAACACCTTATCTTTAAGAAAATTTCTTTTATAAGGAAAATTGCTTTCTTAAGGAAAATTTCTTTTATAAGGAAAATTTGCTTTCTTAAGGAAAATCGCTTTAATAAGAAAAATTATCCTTATCATATTTTCACCCTTATTTTTCTTAAGTATGAGATTTGGATTCATTTTCTCGGAATCATTGAAACTTTGATATAAAGCATTCTATTTTAGGATTCGGATTCTGGATAAGAACTATAAGGAAGTTTCATTCCGAATTCCGGATATGAACTCTGACTAAGTTCTATTCCAGATTCAGGATACGAATTCTAAAGAAGAATTATCATTACGAGTTCTAATGAAGAAATTTCATTCCGAATTCCCATTACGAATTCTGATGACGAATTATCATTACGAATTCTGATGACGAATTCTCATTACGAATTCTGATGACGAATTCTCATTACGAATTCTGATGACGAATTCTCATTACGAATCCTGATGATGAATTCTCATTACGATTTCTGATGAAGAATCCCTATTCCGAATTCTCATTCCGAATTCACCTATTAAACAAAATTTGAGTATCTTTGTTTTATACACTCTGAATTAATTCAGACGCCGAAAAATATCTTTGTTTGACTCCGAACTTTTATATTGCTTACACTTCTAAAATTTGTCTACTCTTTACTATTGTTCTTTACACTCCGAACCTTCACTCCGAAGTTTTTATTCCGAACCTTTATGTTAAAGAATTAAAATGATGTCGTACATTCTGTTATACTTGTTTTGTTATAAAACGATGTCGTCTGTTTTGTTATAAACTAACCGTTGTCTAAGTGACACGTGTACAGGTACCTCCGATCTTTAAGGAAAATATGACCGTTGGAGAAGGAGCCGACCTTACCTATAAATAGGAGCTCATTTGAAAGAGCTCAAAACTGGTGACAAATGAACAACTTGGTTTTGTGCCTACATGCTGTTGAAGTGATTTCTAGAGAGAGAGGCTCTTATTAACTCTCAAATCTTCGTGCGACTCCAAATGTTGGTGATTACATTCGAGGGATTCTGGGGATAGGAAGACAGAGGTGCCGACTACCTTAAAGATCGAGGGCTTTCTTGCTGAGAAAGACAGAGGTTGCCAACTACCTTGAAGTTGAGGGCTTGCGGGGATAGCAAGACAGAGACACCGATCTTCGTATCGAGGGCTTACCCTGGTGTGGGTAAGACAGACTTGCTTGAAAGTATAAATCAAGGGACCTTTATCCAAGGTTGTTGGATACCCTTCTCTTTGGGTTAAAAGACTATCATCTTGTTACTAGTAGTTCTTCTACTTGTTTTATTCCGCTGCATTTTGTATCTTAAGGAAAGTATAATTTTCTTATACTTCCTTACTTACTCTGATCAGTTTAGATTCTATACGCTTTAAGGTAGAATCTCATATTGTAACTTTTGTTAAGTTTCAAATTCCGGAACCATATTTCCGGAACCTACTTTTGGAATCTCTTTCCAAGTTTAGTTCGGTGTTAGAGGTGTTGTGAATTTACTTAGTTTAACTTTGTTAAACTTAGTTCTTTCCTTTTCTTAAGGAAACTCTAGTTATTCATAACTAACTTTAAAGGTTCCAAAGGAATTTTTAAAGTATACAATTCACCCCCCCTCTTGTATATTGAGCATCTCATATTATATTTCGATCCTACATTTTGAACAGTAGGGTGGTATCACCCCCTAGATGTCCAATCTTGTTCATTAGAGTAAAGACCCGACACCATTTTCCTAGAGATGGTGCCTTATTACATTACACTTCTTTAATTATAAGAAAGTAGTATCCTTAAATAATTAATAGTTTAGAAGATTTGGAAAGCTAGATAAATATATAAATTAAACATTACAACTTAAAATGAAAAAAACATAAAATTTCCATTGAAAATATCCATCACTCAATAATTGACCCGGATATTCAATCATTATATACATCTTTTTATCTGAGGAAAAATGAAACATATGAAGGGGTGAGCTCAGATGCTCAGTAAGTGTAAGATATATAGTTGAATATATCATAAACATAAACATTAGGTACAGTGAAAAATTGAAGACACATTCCTCTAGAAATAATAAACCTCAACATATTATGGTAAGAATATGAGTTGAGTAAATAATGACATAATAAAACACAATCATGTGTATTATACTAGTCGAATTGCCTCATGAACTATGAAATTATAGCTTCATAAAGAGGGAAATTCATATGTTGGCCATTCTAAAATATACCATCATGGCCTCGTCCAGGATATCTAAAAATGATTAAGGCCTTGACCAAAACCATATCTAAAAATGGGATAGGCCTTGACCATGTCCATATCTATTGGTCTCATGTGACCTACCAATACATCGAGGGGATATATAGGGCCCCACCCATCACATAATAAGTCGAATTTATTAATCATATGAATGGGTATAAACATAAATAACATATACATTCATATTGAAACTAACATTTGAATCATAAATAAAATTCCCTAAACTGTAAGCATAAACACAAACCATTCAGAGTAAATTTGGGAATGGTTTTAAGATAGCACATACACAGTCAAAAAATCATAAACCATTCAATTAAATATTCTAGATGATTTCATAAACATTAATCCAAATAATTCATTGTAATAAACACGAGTGTTTAAACTGATAGTGATACTCTTATGAAATCATCGGAAAATCTTGAGATAAATACACTTTTACATTGAAAAAAAGAGTTCATTTGGAATGTATTTTTGAAAAATCATAATTTAAGTTAGATAATTTTTTCATATTAAAAATATTATTTTATAAATTTTTTGGTCACTAATCACATAATATAGAGTTCCCTTGAATGTATGTAATAAGTTGAGAAATTCCCTTAAATCGGGCATGTATTTCAGAATGAATATTGAAATTATATTTCAAAACATGTAACTCCCATGAAGGAAAGAAATATTAGATTTTTTAAAAATATATATATATATCTCTATAATAATTTATTAGTCATGAATAAGAATATTTATGAAATTAATTGGGGTAAAGAGATAAAAAGAGTAACCCGAATGAAAAATGGAGGCATGTGTAAGAAACCCCCTACCTTAAGTTTAAATGTGTTCCTAACTTGATCCTAAAGACATGAATAATCAAATTTAGGTTCATAAATTAATTTTTCTAGAACCTCCTATAAATTTTATTTATTTATTATAAGTTTTTTATGTTTATTCATGGCCTTTTGTTGGTTTATGTGATTCAATTTCAGTGTTTTGGAGTATTTTATTCCATTGTTTTCATGACCGGCTTACTTAATTTCATGTATGGATAAACATGTATAATGAGAATGGTTGTAAAGAATACAAGTTTTATTTTAAGATTGAATCAATAAAATATTACATGGTTATAAAATTCATTTGGATATTAGGAGTGAACATAAATCTTTATACATACCTTAATGAAAATTGTGAGGGTTAATCGGCGATTCTTGATCACTGAAGAATAATTTTGATTTTAAAATTGATATCTTGTATACAAAAGGATTACAAAACCATAAATAAGTTATAATACTTATTTTTTAGACTTTTTTAAAAAAATGGTCACTGGATGTGAATAGGAATCATTATATAAAACGTTAAGGACAATTGTTTTGGTTAATTGGAGGTTCCTTATCACAAAAAACTCTTTTTGATTTATAAAATAATATCATGTATACAAAATGAATCTAGAACATTAAATAAGTTATAATACATATATTATAGTCTAGGTCAACCTGAAAAATAGTTTCATGACTATATTGGATGACGGAAATAGAAATTGAAAACCTGTCTTCCTTTACTGTGATAAATTAATACATATCGGATGGTGTATTCATTTCTTATATATAAGATTAGGAAAAGAGACATGATGAAGAATTATCCCTTTATCATAAAAAATCAAATACATTTAATGTACTTGATTTGTAAAAAAAATTGGATTAATGGAGATTATGAATGAAAACGAAAATAAAAGAACATGAAATAAAATAAATGCAAATTTGAATTTAACTCTTGTAGTAATCTTCATTAAGAGCCTCTTTAGGGTAGTGGTTTTGGTCTTCATATGAGACCAAGGGATGATGAAAATGGGGAATGATCTTGGAAGGATATTTGAGTAGAATTTAGAGAAGGAATAAGGCTTGAAAATAGTTATGACAATAGAGAGTGATATGGGGTTTTATAGTGGAGGAGAGGAATGTTTTCCAATTATTTTACACATTATTTTATTATTTTTCTGAATATAATGAATAGTATTTATTTTGTGAACAAGAATAGTAATATGTGCATGGGATTGTGAACCCATTTTTATTACATCATCCATGATTCTAAGAATAATGAATTTAAGTGATAATGTATATATCTGGTAATTTACCGTATTTTACTATTAATAAAAAATTCGAGTATTTCATTAAAATCCCAAAAATTCACCATTACCATTTTTCAACATGTATAATTCAAAAATTAACAATATTTTTTAAAAGAATTTTCAAAATAATTTTAATTTAATTTTAATATAAAATCATACTTCATTTAAAAAATATCAATTTTAAAACTAGAATTTGTTTTATATCTCCTTGAAATATTAATCAAGATATCATTATCATATAACCATAAAACAAATAATTAAAAATATAATTTTGTATTCATCATGTCCATTTACTATTCATATTACTATACATAAGGTTATGTTCATGTTCACTAAACATTATGTTGGTGTTAAGATAATCTAAAACTCTTACTAAACACAATTGTGTTTGTCAGATTTTCGAAATTCAAATCACAGAGTTAGAAAATTTATGTTTACATTCTAGGTTTTAGAATAGTTGTGTTTTGTAGAGACTCGATGTCTCATTCATTCAATGATAAATTTATTTGAAAAATCCTGGGTTGTAACATTATCCTCTCCATACAAAAATATTATCCTCGAAATTACTAGAATATTACATGAAAAAATGATTTGGGTAGTTTTTCATTATACGCTCCCCACGATCCCGTGTTGTCTCTTGGATTTTAAGAGTTTTTAAAGTATCATTACCACTCGATCTGTCAAATTCCTCAATAATTGTTTTTTAGTGTCCATAATTTGGATAGGCTCTTCATAGTAATATAGTGTAGGTTTCAATTCTATACGTTCAGAAGTGAGGACAAGGGTTGGTTCTGGCATATAGATTCTCTACAATGAAACATGTAACACATTTTTTACATTAGACACTCTAGGTGGCATGGTCAAATGAAATGAAATTGCTCAAATTATCTACAAAATTCCAAAGGGGCCTATGTACATAGAACCAAGTATCCCTTTCATTACAAATTATATAACACCCTTCCATGGAGTTACATTTAAGAAATCATGATCCCCCACTTGAATGTCTAAATCCTTCGTTCAATTATCAGCATATTTTTTCTACATTTATATTCTTTGATATGGCCTTAAATAGTGTATTCCTTCATTATTGTTTCCACTACATGATCTAGGCCCAGAAACATCCTTTCTCTAACATCATCACAACATATTGGTGTACGACATCTCTTTCTGTACAATGCTTCACATGGTTCCATTTTAATACTTGAATGGAAACAATTATTGTAAGAAAACTCCACTATAGGTAAATATTGATCCACATACCATGAACGTCATGTGAACATGATCTCAACATGTCCTCTATGGTTTAGATTGTCCTTTAAGACTTCCCGTCAGTTTGTGGGTGATAAGAAATACTCAATCGAAGCTCTGTATCCAATGATTTCTGAATAATATTCTATAATTTTGAGGTAAATCATGGATCCTGATCAGAAACAGTTGATAGAGGTTCTCCATGAAGTCTAAAAAATTCAATGATATAGAGTCTGGCTAGGTGCTCCAGTAGAAAATCCTCTCTTATAGTGAGTAACTATGAAAATTTCGTAATTTGATCTACAATTACCCATATTACATCATTATTTCTAGGAGTTTTAGGTAAACCAATGAGAAAACCCTTGGTGATATCATCCCATTTCTATGTAGGAATAGCTATGGGTTTCATGACTCCTCTAGGATGTTGACGTTCGACCATCACTTGTTGAAAAACTAAACATCTTGATACGTAATCATCAATTTCCCTCACATTTTTATTCCACAAGAAATGTTCTTTCAAGTCTCTATACATTTTAGTACTACCAGGGTGTAAAGATAAAATTAAGCTATGAGCATCATCCCATAACTCCTTTTTCATCTCGGTTAGAAGGGGAACACATAGCCCCTTCCCAAATTTTAGAATTTCATCTTCACACATGAAGTCAACCAACATCCAATCTTTCACAACATTATTATTTTTGGATGATTCTCTCCATCAAACGATGAATCTTTAAATATTTATAATAAATATGGTTTAGAAACATATTATAAAATTAGTGATGTTAAACCTTCATTGATAATTCATATATCCATACTCACTATATCCATGTACAAAGGGTCCTTGTCAATCCTCATTTTGTTGAGAACTCCATGATCCTTCATGTTCAATGCATCATCTACGCTGTTTAACTTTTTTAGGGTTGTAATTTATGGAACAATCATAATTCTTGAGTAGTTCTATCCATCACCTTTTTATCATGATAATTTATTTATGTGAGAAGATATATTTTGGACTCTTATGATATTCATATATCTCACATTTTTCTGCATCGATATAATATCTATATATCTTCAAAGAAAATATTACTGCTGCTAATTCATGATCATTAGTATGATAGTTTTGGGCATGAATTTTCAATTTCCCTGATACATAGTCAATAACTCTATCATTCTACCTAAGGAAACAATCATGTCCTTTCTTTGATGCATCACTATAGATCACGAACCCATCATTCCTCAATGGTAGAGTTAGGATTGAATTATTGACTAATATCCTCTTCAAATTATCAAAACAATCATCACATTCTTTTTTTCCATATGAATTTAACCCCATTACATGTATTCTTGGTCATTGTGTTGGCTAAAAGAGTGATGCTTCGAACTAATCACAGATAATTACCTACTAAAACATAAAACATTGTCCCTTAGTTATGTTCATTGGAGTAAAACATTCCAACAAAAACTTTGTCTTCATAAGATCAATAGATATTCAATCCATAGAGACAATGTCTCCAAGAAATGATACTGATTGAACCAAAAATTAAAACTTTCTAAACATCTCATATAATTCATTTATTCTAAGAGTATTTATAATAGTGTGCAAGTTATTTTCATGATCTACGTATCTTTGGAAGTATATCATGATGTCCTCAATAAATACCACCACAATGCCGTCAATATATTCATAGAAAACAATATTCATTAGATCCATGAAAAAAGAGGGTGTATTTTTAATTCGAAAAAGCATTACTGTAAACTCGTAATGTCCATACCTAGTTGGAAATGATGCCTTTGTAATATATTTCTTCCACACACAAAACTAATGATATCCAGATCGAAGATCAATCTTTAAAAGATATTGCGTTCCATGAAGTTGATCAAATAAATCATCAATGTGAGGTTGGGGATACGTGTTATTTATTGTTATACCATTGATCTCCCTATAGTCAATGCACAACCTCATATAACCATCTTTTTTCATAATGAAAAAGAATAGGGTGTTCCCATAGTGAAATAAAAGGGTGAAAAAAACCATTATCACTCAATTCCTTTAGTTTTTTATTCCATTACCTTAATTACATAGAGTTATTTCTATAAGGGGTCATTGATATGGGCCTTTATTTAAGAATTATTTCATTGGAAAACTTAATTTTACGCTCTTGAGGATGTCTAGGTAAATCATCTCAAAACAAATCAACATATTCTTACATAATAAGTACGCCCTCAATTTGAAAATTCTTCCCTCACACATTTTTAATTCATTACCTTCCTCCCCAATAATTGAATTCAGTAGAGCTACTAGTAGTGGATCTTGATGAGAATTAGATAGTGATATTTTTTCTAAAAATATAAGGAATTCCACATCATCCTCCAAAATTGTAACCTTCTACTTCTTTCAATAAATTTTTGCATCATCATTCGAAATCCAATCCATATAGAGGATTATATTAAATTAAATATTGGTTATGATAATAAAATCATTAGATAAATAAAATTTATATTCCATAATAAGTAATTCCAGACACAACATTATTGCATTGATACTTATCTTATGAGTTTTTAATGACAACTCCCTTAATAAATCAGATTGGAAATATCTAATTTTCATGGAAAATTGGGAAGATATGAAAGAATTCGATGGTCCAGAATAAAATAAATCAATGGATATGTTTGAGAAAACAAATAAAGTACCTACCACCACATCATTATAAACGTCAATATTTGTAGTTGTGATTGCATAATCGTTTTCCTTCTCCCTTAACCTTCTTTGGGATTGCTACCTTGCCACCATGAACAATCATTAACATAGCGTCCTATCTCCCTACATGTATAGTATTGAATATTGATAGATTCTTTCTTTCCGCTAAAATAACTAACATTATGGCCTTTATATCCATACTTTTAGAACACCCCTTTCTCTTTTAAGCAGGCACCATAGAATTTCCTTCCAAAATTATCACAGGGTGGAATGTCAACTCTCCCCTTCTTCCCCATTTCCTTATTTCCTTTTCCAGAGCTTTCAGAAACCCTATTCTTCTCTTGAATTCTTTTAGAGTCATATGACATAGAGAACTCTTTTACCATATTGATAGAATAAGAGACTATATATTCATATGATGAGAAATTTGGGCAGACTAGTGACCACTGAAGGAATGGATTTAGTACATAAAAGAATCGATCAATATTGTTCCTTGGATTAAATATATAGTACACAACATGCCTTGATAATCTTGTGATGTTAGCTTCATAGAAAACATTTTCATCTTCCTTATGCCTCAAATTTAGAAACTGCCTTTCTATATCTCTTTGATGTTCACGAGGAAAGTATTTTTCTATGAAAAGTTCATTAAATTAACTCAATTCTATGTTTTCTGTCTTTTCATATGCCATTGTGATTTGATTTAGTGCCCACCATTGATCAACATATCCCAACAGATGATAAAGTTCTATGAAAACATTCTCCCTTTTGTTATGTCCCATGGCATGAAATAGCTTTTCTAAGGAAGTTATCCCCTTCTCCGATAAGAATGGTTTTATGGTCCCATTAAATGAAAGATATTGTTGTCGCATAATTAAATATAACATATCTTCACCACAATGTCGATCTGGATGCTCCATACGGGAATGGATGTTGTTCATAACCTAAATATGTTGTCCCAGTATAGTTATATGTTTCTCCACACAAGTTAATTCTCCAGAGACAACATCATTATCATTCATAGGAGTAAATCCCTATATGGGATACACTCATTCATGATGTTTCTATTCCTACCACTAGGTTCCATTTCTAAATATTTTCATACACTAGATTTCGTTATGAATCATAATTTAAATTCTCAACATAGATAAAGGCTTAGCATAAATTTAAATTCTATACATAGATATTCTCATAATAATAAACATGGTTTCCTAGGGAAAAATTTTACATTTAAATCCTTCATAATTTCTTGTAATGAAAATGTGAATTATCATAAGAAAATACCCTGGGAGTGTTGATTCTGGTGTAACATAAGTCCTAATGTCATGTTCTTGGATTCCATGGGTTGAGATGAAACTCCTTGTTGTAGTTTTCACTTATAGGTACTTATATGCCAGATCTATGTCCACTTGTTGTATCCATACAAGGATGTATTTTCTAGGATGATACACATAATATATTTCTTACAAAAATTTAAGGATGTTCTTGATTTTTTATCATTAAAGTCTATATTATGGGTTTGTTCCCTAATCTAAATTTTCTAAATATAGTATCCATGTTTTAAAAAAAAACTTAATCTAATACCTCCTATAAAGACTCGACACTAGTTTCCCAGAGTTGGTGCCTTATTGCATTACATTGGCATAATCACAAGAAGGTTATATCCTAGAGGAACAAACAGTTTAGTATATTTGTAAATTCAGATACATAATTAATTTAAACATTACAACTAGAAATGAAAAACTACAAAAATGTTACATTGGGAATGTCCACCACACTAAGATTATCCCTATAAGTCAATCAAAATATACCTCTTCTCATCCTGGGAAAAATAAAACATAATAAGGGGTGAGCTCAGATGATCAGAAAGGGTAAGAAATACATTGGAAGATATCATAAACATAAAAATTATGCATTGTGAAAAATTGAAAACACATGACTCTGTGAATAATAATCTTCAACTCATTATGGAAGGAATATGAGCTGAGTAAATAATGTAATAATAAAACATAATAATGGGTATTCTGCAAGTCTAATAGCATCATGAACATTGAATTTATAGATTCATAATTAGTGAAAATTAATATTCCAAACATTCTGAAATATACTATTATGGTCTCATCCATGTCATCTAAAAATGACTAAGGCCTTGGCCGAAACCGTATCTAAAAATGGTAAAATCCTCATCAAAGTCCATATCTATTTGTCTCATGAGACCTATTAATTATTCAAGGGGATATAGTGGGTCCAACCCATCACATAATAAGTCCAAATAATTCCTCATATTAATTTTGAAAAACATAGACAAAATATACATTTTTATTGAAACTAATATGTGAAATGTAAATAACATTCCCCAAACAATAAGCATAAACACTGACCATTTGGAGTAAGTTGGTCAAAGGTTTTAAAATATCACATCATAATTCAAACTAATAATAAACAATTCAATTAAATATTGTATATTATATCATAAATTTTAATCCCAATAAAACATAATAATCAACATGAGTGTTCAAACAGATGAAAATACTCTTATGAAATCATCGAGTAATTCTGAATATAAATAATCTTTTTCGTTAAAAATAATAGTTCTTTAGGAAAATTATTTTTATAAAACTAGAATTGTTTTATTATAGTGATTTCATAATAAAAAGGGTGTTTTTAGAAAGATAATTTTTACTAATTATTGATTATATAGTTCCCTTGACAATAGGTAAAATTTTGCGAAATTCCCTTGAATAGGGCTTGTATGTCGGAATGAATATTGAATGTTCCTTTTAAAGCATGTAAGTCACATTATGGAAAAAATTATTATTGTTTTTACACAAAAATATAACATTCACATATAATTTATGAGTATTATGTAATAATAGTTAATAAATTAATTTGGATAAATAGTGATAAAGAGTAACTCGATTGAAAATGGAGGCTGCAGTAGGAAACCCTAACCTTAAGTTTGAAGGTGTTCCTCACATGATCATAATGACCTGAATAATCAAATTTAAGTTCATAAATCAATTATTATTAAGACACCTCTACATGTAATTGATTTTGTGTAATCATGGTCAGTTTATTCATGGTTATTTGATGGGTGAAGCGATTCAATTTCATTGTTTCAGATCATTTTCATGCTTGGATTTCATGGTTGGTTTAATTATATTCATGTATAAATAAACATGTAGAATGAGCATGTTTTTCATGGATATAATTTCTACATTATTAGTGAACAGCCCAAATATTACGTGGTTATAAAATTATTTTGGTTATTGGGAGTGAAGATGAATCATTATATATAATTTTAATGAATATTGTTTGGGTTAATTGGCAGTTTATTATCACAACGAAATCATTTTTATTTATAAATTAATTTCATGTGAAAAAATTATTCTATAAAATTAAATATGTTATAATACATAATTTAAATTTTTTTCTACCATCAAAATTGATTCATGATCATAATTTAATATTGTAATAGAAATTGAAAACTCTTCATCCTTGAATGTGTTAAATTAACACATCTCAGGTGATGTTTTCTTTTCTATTTTAAAAGAAGGGGAAATGATACATGATGAAGAGTTATACATTTATCATAAAAAAATATATTATATGTAATATAATGGATTCATCACTACATTTGGATGAAAGGAGTTTTGGAAATGACAAAAATAAGGGAACTTGAAAAAAAGGATATTAAAAGAGGAATATAACTCTTGAATTAATCTTCCTTGAGATACTCTTTAAGGAAGAGGTTTTGGTCTTTTTATGTGAACAAGAGATATTGGACGTGAGAGATAATATTTGGAGGATATTTTAGTAGAATTTAGGCAAGGTATATGGTATGATAAGAGTGAGGAGAAGACGGAGTTATGGGGGTTTTTTATAGAGGAGGAGTGGAGGGGTTTCCCATTATTTTACTCATTATTTTATTATATTTTCAAAGACAACCAATAGTGTTGATTCTTGTTACCAAAAATATTAATATGTTCATGTGAGTTCGAACCATGTGGGCTTACATAATTAATGATTCTAGTAATAAATAATTTAACTGATAATATATATATACGGTAAATTATAGTTTGTTAATATTTATAAAAAATACATATATTTTAGAAATATCCAAAAAAATTACCCTATACATTTTTCAATGATTTGAAATTTAAAATTAACTCCATATTTTTAAAATTATTTTATAAATACTATTAATTTATTTTTTAAATAAAATCATAATTTTTTTGATAAATTACAATTTTAAAACAATAATTCTTTTTATATGACCTTAAACATTTAATCAAGATATCATTATCTTATAAAATTAAGAAAATAATATAATAATAAGATTTACTATTAATAAAGTTCATATTACTATTAATATTACTATTCATAAGGGTATTATACTATTCACAAGTTTTTTTCTTAACTGACTCTAAATATTTTACTGAACTCAACAATGTATGTCAGTTTTTTGAAATTCAAATCACAAAGGTGGATAAACGATGTCTACTGGATTGGTTATAACAATATAGTGTTTTTTAGAGACTTTGTGTTTCATGTATTCAATATTAAATTTATTTTCAAAATATCTAGGTGTTACAATCAGGGTATTCCCCCTTTATTTATAGAATTCATAATTACACGGTGTGTACTAGAATGTACACAATGTGTACCCAGGTTCTAATGTCCAGGATCCAAGTGCCGCCCAAAAAATCCCCAAACCTGGTTGGTCACATGACATCAAGTTCACTTCCCCAAACACTAGAGGCTGATGAATAATAGAGAGGGAAAAGGTATGATAGTGGGGAAACTATTATCTCATTGGAAGAGTATACTCAATGGAATAACAATAATAATAAATAGTGGAAGCAGTAATATTATAAAAAAAGTAAACAACGAAAGACTAATGGTATAAACAACTGCATCATATATATAAATAATAATACATTTCACATGTATCTATGAAATCAACCAAACAAGTCACAATGCATGAAATAAAATAATGAAACTAATGTACAAAAAATAGTAATCTCCAACAGCATCGCAAGCCTCATCTTGGTCCCTTGCTCTCCAGCACCAACAATAATCATGTACTTGATGGAGAATGGTGATTTTCCATATCTATACCTACAACCATATAGTCTGTTTAGGCCCCAAATAAAGTCCAAAACATAGATTTAGATGAATCCTAGTAAGAAACCACCCAAATAGATGTGCCTTACTTTTAGAGAATATATACAGTAGGAAATATTCAGAAATGAAGCAATTAACTAGGAAGATATAACACCTCGAACCCTCTATGCTAGAGCTAGTGGATTAATTGTGATATTAGAATGGTTAGAATGAATTAAGAATCTATAAGGAACTATCAATTTATTAGTCTTGAAGAAACTAGATACAAAGATGTAACACAAATTATATTGAAAAAGGTTACAAAATACAATACATAACAAAACTAAAAATTGCAACCACATAAACTCAATAAATGACCTTATATTCATCAACTGTTGAGGATAAAAAATTAAAGTGGTGAGATCAAACGCCCAGTAAGGGTTTCAAATAGCGGAAGCATGAATACAATAATAAGTTAATCATAATCTATTTGACATAATCAACACGACATGGTGAATAGAAAAAAAACTCACACCATTATTAAACTGAGAATAAAATTGCATCCATATATTGTGTCATTATGAAAACCTCATGGATATTAATAATTGACAATGAATAGAGGAAATTATTATTAATTGGATGTCATGTATCAAGAACAAGAAACAATAATTCCTTAAAAACAGTTTAGTTATAAGGGTAGAAACCGGTCTGATTTTTTTGGAATCATACTCAAAGTGTTTGTCACCAATTGATTTACCTCATGAGACCTACTAATTCATCGAGGGGATATAGCAGGCCCCACCCACCACATCATGTCCAAGAAGTATTTATACATTGATTAAATATAAGAAAATTTTCCTTTTCAATATCTGTATAGACTACAGTATACAAACTCATCAATATTTCCATAATTAAAATAACATTCCAAATAAAGACAGTATGTAAAATGATATACGGTTTAGAAAATAAACATATCCATGATATACGATTATGGATATTTAATATAAATATAATTTTAAATGAATAAGTGATCTCAAATTGGAAGTAGGTACACCACATAAGGATTATTATTTTCACACACAATGTTAGTCACAACAAAATAGTAGTTGAGACTAAGTCTCATTCCACAATGTAATCAGAGGAATCATATGACCAGAACATAATAAACCTCAAATTAATCATTGAATAACATGAATATAAAAATAACCATGTGATTATTTATCAAATGGAAGAACACATATACCAAATACAAGAAATAATTGTTGAACCATGAAAATATCAATGAAATGAAAGTGAGATAAGAAACCCCTTACAAACATTTAGGAATGGTAAAGAGAGTTACTATGAGGGCTTAATGAGAGGTAAAGGGGTATTTAATTATCTATATGTCATAAGGGAAGTATGGGGGGTGTGAAAAAACATACTCCATAATTAGGAAACAATAAAAGGGAACAACATAGTGGATATTCTTAAACACAAGTGAGATAGAGGATCCCTTACCTTATGCTCGAAGGTCATCTTGTTTGTTCTTAATAGCCTGAATACTCAAATTTAGCTTCATAAATTAATAAATAATGAACCTAATAAACATTTAATTGATATTTTATGACCCTATTATGTTTATTAATGGAATTTTTTAGGGGTTTAAGAAATTCAATTTTATTGTTTTAGAAGCATTTTCTTACTGTGTTTCATGATTTTTTTACTTGTATTCATTAAAGGAAGTTCCTTTGAAATGTGGTTAAACATCCAGAATTGTTAATATACATTATTAGAGACATTAATGAGACTTAGTTTTCTTATAATTATTCTGGTTATATACCCTAAGGATGACACATTCGATGAGTTAAAATAAATGCTTAGATCTGGCTTGGTAGTTTTGTGCACAATAAACTTGTTTTGTATTATTATTCCATATTATGAATGTGTAAATATTAGAGAACATTAATCAAGATAAAATACATATATTATGACCTGGTTAAACAATTGAAAATGTTTAATGGCCAGTATTAAAAATAGTAATGCAAATTTAAAACCCGTCTTCCTTGAGTGTGATAAATTTACCCATCCCGGACGGTGTTTTCATTTATTATATAAAAGAAGGGAAAAAAGAGATTATGATGAAATATTCCATTAGAATAATAACAATCCAGTAAATTTAAGGTAATATAATTATCATGGATTTTAAATGAGTTTAGGTCAGTGTAGAGAACAAAATATTGGAACTTTGTAAATGAAATTGAAAGAAAAGTGAAGGAAGGTTCACCTCTTGAGTACTCTCCCTTGAGAATCTATTTAAGGCCTTTGTTTTTGTCCATTTGATGAAACCAGTAGGTCTTCAACGTGGAGAGAGGGCTTGGGGAGAGTATTTGGCAGAATTTAGGCAATGATTGAAGCTTTAGTGGTGTGGGAAGGAGAGGGGTCGATGGGTGGTTTATATAGTGGAGGGGGAGGAGTTTTCTTAATATTATAATCATTAATTTATTATTTCCTCTCATGACAACCAATAGTGAGTATTCCATGACCAATAATAGTAATATATGAATGTGACTTCGAACCAATTGGGAATACATCAGAATACCATCATCAATGACTCATTAAATTCTTTTATTTAGCATTTATTGTGAATTATCAGATTTTACTATTCATTAAAAATTCATGTATTTCAGAAAAATACCAAAAAATCACCCGAACCATTTATCGATGTGTAGAATCCATAAATGAAGATCATTTTTTAAAAATAATTTTCTATATATGATTAATTTAATATTTAATTAAAATAATCATTTAATTGATAAATATATACACTAAAAATATCCATCTTCATTTTTAATGTGCCAAAATTCATTTATACATTCAAGGGAATGTATACCATTCAAAAGAGTCATATTAATATTCATATGGGTAAGTTAATATTCATAAGGGTAGGTTAAAATTCAAAATGGTAGGTTACTATTCACCAAAAATTAAGTTAATTCTATCAGACTCTAAATATCATTTTGAACACCACTGTGTATGTCAGATATTTAAAATTAAAATTGCATAGTAGGAAAATTTATGTTTAATGGCTAGGTTATGGATATCTCCTATATGTAACAATTTTTTGTTCCATATAGGCATAGTAATTTATGAATTATAGGCTATAACTATAATTTATTTAAGATAAACATACCATGAAGTGTTTGGGGTGCTACAATATTCTCTCCTTTGGAAATTTATTCCTCTGAAATTATATGTATGAAACTCACCAAAAAGATGTGGGTGATTCTTTTTCATAACATCCTCAAGTTCCCATGTTTCTTCCCCCATATTCTGGTTTCACCAAAGAACCTTTTTCTAGACGAGTGGTCCGATTTCACAATACATTCTCCCTGGTGTCATGAATCCCGATAGGCTTTTCATAGTATGAAAAATCATGTTCCAGTTCAATTTCTTCATATGTGAGTACATGAATTGGGTATGACATGTATTTATTCATAAACGACACATGGAACACATCATGTACCTTGGAGTGATTTAGCGGCATTGCTAAACGGTAAGCTACTGCTTTGATTCTTTCCAGAATTTCAAGTGGTTTGATATACCGGGGACTCAGTTTCCCTTTCGTACCAAACCTTCAGACACCCTTCCATGAATATTCTTTCAGAAAGACATGATGTCCCACATGGAATTCCAAGACCTTTCTGTGGTTGTCAGCAAAACTCTTCTACATAATTTTGGATTCATTAACATGGGCTTCGATTTCCTTTACCATTGTCATGGTCTCTTCATATATGTTTCCTCTCACCAACTTCATCCCAACAAGTTGGAGTTCGACATCCCTTTCAATATAATGCTTCATATGGAGAAATTTGAATACTAGAATGGAATCTACTGTTGTAAGAATATTCCACCAAAGTCATGTATTGATCCCACATACCTTGGAAGTCTAGAGATCATGACCTCAGTTTGTCTTCAAAAGATAGAATCTTCCTTTCAGTCTGTCCATCAGTATGAGGGTGAGAGACAATACTTATACGAAGCTCAGTATTCAAAGCTATCTGGAGACTTTTCTAGAATTTTGATGTAGACCAGTGATCTCGATCGGGGACAATCGATAGTGGTGCACCATGAAGTATTACAACTTTATTAATATAAAGTCATTCTATGCACTCAAGTGGTAAATCCTATCTTATAGAAAGGAAATGTGCTGATTTTGTGAGATGATCAACAATTACCTATATTGAATCATTATTTCTAGGTGTCCTCGTTAGTCCGGTGACAATATCCTTGAAATGTTATCCCAAATCCACATAGAAATAGGTAGAGGTTTCAATACTCTTTTGGGATGTTGTCTCTATGCCTTCACTTCTTGACAAACTAGACATTTTGACACGTAGTCAGCAATTTCCCGCTTTATATTATCCCACCAAAAATATTACTTCAGATCTCTATACATCTTGGTTCTAACCGGGTGTATAGAGAAGTTTGAGTTATGATGATCATATAATATTTCCCTTTTTAGCTCAGGTACTGATGTACAAATTACCTCTTCCCAAATTTCATAACTCCTTCTTCATACATGAAGTCATACAGTCCCCCATCCTGAACTACATTAATTTTCTTGTGAAGATTCTCATCATCACATTGAGATCATTTTATCTTCTCTAGTAAAGACGGCTTAACAATCATTTGAAAGAGTTGCAATGTATTCCCTTCATTTACAATTCACTTATCCATCTTCAGTAGATCCATTAATATAGGATCTTTTTCAATCCTCATTTGAGTCAGAAGGTCATGATCGTTCCTACTTAATGCATCTGCCACCTTATTCACCTATCCCGGGTGGTATTGTATTGAAAAATAGTAATCTTTGAGTAACTAAAGCCATCTTATTTGCCTCATTTTGAGTTATTTTTTTGTGAAAATGTATTTCAAACTCTTGTGGTTTATATAAATCTCACATCTCTCTTTGTAGAGATAATGCCTCCATATTTTCAGAGAAAATACTACAGCTGTTAACTCAAAAGCATGAATTGGATAATTTTTCACATGAGTCTTCAACTATCTTGATTCATAAGAAATAACTTTATCATTTTTCATAAGGACATGTCCCATTACATTCTTTGATGCAACGCTATAAATTAAAAATCCTCCACATCTAGATGGAAGAGTCAAAGTTGGAGCATTGACCAATCTTCTTTTTAATTATTTTAAGAATTATGTACATTCTTTAGAAAACACAAACTTAACTCCTTTACGTGTGAGATTGGTTAACAGGTTAGCCAGTTTTGCAAAATTCTGAACAAAATGCCGATAATAACCTCATAATCCAATAAAACTGTGTACCTCAGATATGTTTATTGGCATGAGACATTCATGGATTGGAATAATCATTGTGGGATCAACTAGGATTACATCCTTAGAGACAATGGGGATTAGAAAATAAACTGATTCATGCTTGAATTCACACATTCTAAACTTTCCATATAATTTATTTCTTCTATGAGTTCTCAAAATATCTTGCAAGTGATTCTCATCATCTTCTGATATTTTTGAGAATATGAGTATATCATCAATTAATAAAACAAAAAGGCTATCAATATAATCATTGAAAACTCAATTCATTAAATCCATGAAAACAGAGGGTTCATTTGTCAGTTAAAAATGCATCAATGTAATCTCGTAATGCGCATACCTGGATTGAAATGTTGTCTTTGGAATATCTTCCTTCCTCACACGCAACTGATGATAACCTGAATGAATGTCAATCCTCAAAAATTATTGAGCTCCATGATGTTAGTCAAAGAAATCATCAATCTGTGGTGGATGATACTTATTATTTATTGTAATAGCATTGATTTCCCTATAATCAATGCAAATCCTCATGGGTCCATATTTCATATTGAAAAAGAGGGCATGGGATGCCCATGGAGAAACAGTAGGTCGAATAAATACTTTTTCACTCAAATCCTCTAGTTCATTCTTTAGCTCTGCTAATTCCACAATGGCATTTCTATAGGGAGTGTTTGATATAGGTCTTTCATCCAAAATTAAATCAGGTGAGAACTCAACTTCTCGCTCTCGAGGATTTCCAGGTAAATCCTATGGAAATAAATCAATGTTCCCTTGGTCTATATGCACATCTTCAGTTTTAATATTTCTTTCCTCTCCCATAGATATTGGTTTATCTTCATCTCCATGTATTTCATTCAGTAGAGCTACCGGGGGTGGTTCTAGATAAAAATAATGTGGAAAAGATTATTCCCTAAAGATAAGGGATTCTATGCCATATTCAAAAATTATAACTTCATTATTCTTATAATAATTATTCACATCATAATTTTACATCCAATACATACCAAGAATTATATCAAATTCAGTCATTGGTATGATTATAAGGTTAAAAACTAAAGCACGTTTTGGTGTCTAGAGGGGGACTAGTCGATATTCCTTTTTTGCAATGATACATCCCCTATGAGTTTTGAATAACAACTCCTTTATTAAATAAAATTGGACATATCTAATTTTCGTAAAAAACATGGAAGATATAAATCAATTCGATGACCCTGAATCAAATAATTTGTTAGCTATTATTGAGGAAAAAATTATTTTACCAACCACCATGTCGTTAGGAACTTCAACCTCTATGGTTGTAATAACATAGGCTCTCCCTTGATCTCTTGTACTTTTCTGATTCATGTTTCCTTGGAGCATATGACAGGCATTTACATAGTGTCCCATCTCTCTTCAATTGTAGCATTGAATATAATTGAATTGTTTCTTCCCCATGCATTTAGAAGATCGATGAACCTTTTATCTATTGTTATAGCAGACTCCCTTTCCTTTCATGCAATTCCTGAGATGATTCATTCCACAGTTCTCACATAATGGGAATATCTTTGTTCCCTTGATCTTATTTGGTTATTCTCCTTTTACGTTGTTATCAGAGTACTGTGTCTTATCATGGTTTACTTTGAAAATATTTGATCTAGAAAATTCCCTCTCTGTTTTGATGGCACTTGATACAATTTCATCATATGATTAAATTGATTGAGAAGCTAGTACCCTTCGAAGACATGGCTTAAGACCTTCAATGAAATGACCAATCATGTCTTCCGAGTCATGTACGTAATCTATGACATACATGGACAGCCTTGTAAAAGTAGCCTCATACTCTGCAACACTGCCTTCTTCCCTTTTCCTTATGCTATGGTATTTTCTCTTCATTTCAGTTTGTTTCTCGGGAGGGAAATTTTTTCCGATGAATATTTCATTAAAATTAATTCATTCCATATCTTCTATTTCTTCTTCCTCTGTGGTATTTTGAATGAATGACCACCATTGATCAGTGATTCCCTTGAGATAATATACATCCAACACTACCTTTTCATTTTCATTGCATCTTAATGCCTTGAATATATTTTCAATGGACTTGATCCATTTCTTAGAAACCATTTGGTTAGTAGTCCCACAAAAATATGGGGGCTTCTGCCACATGAAACAATATAACACAGGTGTGGAATGGTTATTTGTTACAACCTGAGTATGTTTCCCCAATATGGTCATGATCTGATCTGCTCCAACATTGACTGTGTTGAATTTCTCATTAGGAGGATCCATACCTTGCCCATGATTATTTATTCACATTCTTCCATTGGACTCCATTTCTAAATAATGGGATACAGTAGATTAGATTATGAATCTAATACAAAAAAGAACACAACATAGATTGAAATTCTATGCATAGCTAATCTTATAAACATGCTTTCTATGAGGAAAATTTTACATTATACTCCTTCTTAATGGCTTGTAATGAAAGTTTGATTTATTCTAAGAATATCCCCCAGGAGTATCGTAACTAAGATGAAAGCAAGGCCCGTATTCGTGCACCAGTTTTTTTTATTCTAGATCAAAGCGGTGTTTTCATTTTTTACCCCAAAATTTATCTGTGTGAGAGCCACCTCTACTTGCTCGTATCCAGACAGGGATCTATTGATTAAAATATCCACATAATCTATTCCTTACCAAAATACTAGGATGTTCTTGTACATTTATCCTCAAATACTACCTTAGGGCATTGTTCTCTACTATACATTTCCTACTCTCATTTCTATGTTTTCTATTAAACTTCCTCTGATTCCAACTGTAACACTCCAACCCATCTATGATGGAGTTGGTTAATTACATGTGATATTGGAATGGTGTTTCCTACGCTTTCACCGGGGCGCGCGCGTCCGTCTGCTGGGGAGGGCGCACTGCTTGGTGCCCCACATTTTCGCTTTCCAAAGGCGGGCGGCATCCGTTCCTTGTTCAGGGACGTCTGATCCTTGATCGAAACTGGGATGATGGGATGTCGGTTCTTCCCTCCATGGATTCCTCCTCGGAGCTCATTACCTAGTCCGAGTCTCCCTAAAAGATTTAATACGGGTTCGTGAAGCTCATTCCCGGTGCCATATCTACATGGATGCTAGTTAATTACGCTACTTCCGTCAAAACGCTCCCAGGGGTCTTGTCGGGATAGCAACCTGCGGTGAGGAGAATGGTAACGTTGGGGCGTCGTCAGCATTTCTGTCTTTGGTCCCTCATCACAGGGATTCTCGAGGGCGCGGAAGCCTGAGAAATCCCACATAGAATGTGGGGAATGTGTACAATCTGAGGTTTTCCTCAGCTTCCCATGTTTAACACGGGGTATGTCGCGAGTTTAACATCTTGCGGAGACGGATCGGGTTAAAGGATACCTAGTGGGAACACCGATGTTGGGGCCAGCACGTGGGCGGCTTCCCATGTATCATGGAGTGGGAAAGGGTGGCATGATCTCACCGGGACGTGGCGTCCCGGGTAAGGATCAGGATGGATGTTGGAGTGAGACATGGGGCTTATGTTCTGAGACGGCCCAAGAGGGGGGATACAGTTTAACGTCATGTGGGACGGAAAACATTTTAACGTCATGCAGGACACGATACAGTTTAGCATCATGCGGGACAGAATACAGTTTAACGTCATGCGGGATGGAATACAGTTTAACGTGATGCGGGAAAGAATACAGTTTAACGTCATGCGGGACGAAATACAGTTTAACGTCATGCGGGACAGAATACAGTTTAACGTCATGCGGGACGGAATACAGTTTAACGTCATGCGGGATGAAATACAGTTTAACGTCATGCGGGACGGAATATTTGGGGATTACGCTCTGAGGCAACCCAAGGTGGTCAGGGAACCGACATGGAGAGGTCGGGATGACCGGGTGGTGGGCTTGAACCTCATGGAGGCTTCCTACATACCATGCGTTAGTACGGATCAAAGTCCACGTAGTTCGTTGGGATGGGGCTTACGCTTTGGGGCAGCCCATGAGAGGATGTCATAGTCGACATGCACTCTAAGCCCGCGTGAGTCATTCTCGGTGTGGGAAACAAGAGGCAGCAGGGACCAGACGATCATGGCGCGAAGGGTGCGTTCGTGAGAAGCGGAATGGGGCTTACGCGTTGAGCGGCCCAAAGAGGATATAGGGGCTTATGCGTGGTTAGTGGCCCTTGGTGTCGGGGCGTACTCTAGGGTGGAGGCCAGTGGTGAAACAAAGTGCAGTGGGAAAAATAATCCACTGGCCTTGGCAGGGGAAGTACGGAGATGCACGGGTGCAATCATATGCAAGAAAGGTTAGGGGATTACACTCTGATGCATCCCCTTCCCCGTGGACAAACTCCGCTCCAACAAGGAGGATCTCATTCCATTTGAGGAAGAGTCCATTCCCGTCGAGACGAGTGTGCATAAAAAATGTCCGAGCCGGGGGGGACCCTGCGTGCGAAGCACAGGGTCGGACCACAGTTTAACGTCTTGTGTTAAGGATGAGGTGCTTAGAAGTTTAATGTCCTACAGCTTGGATGAGGTGGGTTCTATCCACACCCCTAGGGATTACATTCCCAACGCCCACTACCCCTTGTGGAAGGGAAGGCATCGACAAGGCCATATGATGGTGGAGTCGCAGGGCGAACCACCGGGGGGTCCCCGTTAGCGTGGCTATGCAAAAAAGCAATAGTCGTTAGCGTGCCTATGCGGAGAATCATAAGGCAAAGAAACACAACGGGAAACATGGCCCAAGGGACCTTGAGGTTACTTCGCACGAGCCTGGAAGGTCGTGCGGGAAAACAACGCATGGCGCACATGCCCGGCAGGGGAGACATCAGGTGCCGGTGCAGGGGGCAACCAAGGGGCGTCAAGGTAAGGAGTCCTGGGTTTTTCACGCAAAGGGGAAGATTTGCGCACAAAAGACTGGGACGACGCACAATTGGAGCAAATGAATTGCGCGTGGAGAGGGAACTATGCGCATGGTTTTGCGCGCATGGCAGGGTATTGCGCGCATGAGGCACGGATTGCACGCAAGGCTAGAATACTGCGGAGGGGGAAAATTCACTGAAGCCGGTGGATTTGCGTGCAAAGGAGAACTCCGGGGCAAGGTTGCGCGAATTGAGGGTTTTACCTAGAAGTCATCTTTCGCGCGGGGGGAGCCGAATTGCGCGCCCGAGAGCCGCTTCGGATTCCTCAACCCCCAAAACGTTCGGGGTCACCTTCTATTTATAGGCAACCTCCGGCGCGGCATCCAGGCGGCGCGCGAAATTCTTCGCGCCGAGCGCAGCCGGCGCGCAAAAGATCGCCGCGCGGAACCGGGGCGCGCAAGGATTGCATGCCTCAACAGCTCAATTCTACGAAACCCAGTGATTCTCCGCGCCCAGAACAATTTTTCGCACGGAGCCTCCTTTATTTCGCGCACCACATCCCGGGCCTCTGGATCGGGCCTCCGATTCTGAATATGACTTCGCTTCGTCATTCCGAAACTTCCTCCGGGAGTTACGGGCCTTTTTCGGGGTCAACAAATTCCCCCCTTGGAATTGGATCGGAGAGAGGTCACAACGATTAGATTCCAAAGGAAATGCCAAAGTGCGGAGCCTCCTGGTCAAGTTACGCGCCAAATTCTGATGGGGCACGCAAAACCTACGGACCCACGTGAAATACTCTTTCCGCACGGCGCGAAACCCTTGCCTCGCCTATAAAAAGGGGCGCTGGGTCCTAGATCTGTACTTCCGCTTTTTCCGCGTGATAAGCTTACCGCTATCGTGCACGAAATCGATTCTGCTGCTGCGCGTAATAACGCTCTGGCAGCCCGGAATTCCTTCCGAAATTCGGACGTAATCTCGCGCATGTTCGGGATTTTCCGCGCTCCGTGTGCCTATTGCGCGCTCATCTCCAAGATTCCACGCAACTCTTCCAGATTTCGCGCCGAACAATCCGATTCCGCGCACTGCATCCTGATTTCGCCCAACTCCCGAAAAATTCGAGATGGCGGAAAACCGAGTTGATGAGGGGGAAGCCGCTGCCCATAGGACAGAAATGGCGGCAAACGAGGAGGTTTATAGTGCCAAGGTGATTGTCTCCAACAATCTGACCTTGTTCAACCTACTGACTCCGACCCAAAAGGCATATCCCTTGTCAGACAACCTCCCGCTCTGGAATTTTGGCATCATGGAGGAGGTGCCCTTGCCGGGTTTCGAAGTGGACACGCCGCGGTCTTGGGTGACTCGGGAGGACGAACTTCCTCGCTACAACATCACCAACAACGGACATCCTGCCAGGGAAACGATACATATGGATGTTTATGTCTTGAACCCGAGGACTAGGACCATTACTGGGGACGAGCCTGTGGCGGAGGATTCTCTGGCCCTCTACGCGAGCACGTTCCGTCAAAGCATCACGGATGACACGAAGGGCTGGCTGAAGGATTGGGACCTGCGGTCCGGGGGTAACATCACCAGAAAATGGGCCTGGGCGTTCTGGGATCGCCATACCTGTGACTAGTTCGGGGACGAACTGTGGTATATCGGCCTGTTCGAGGCGGTATGGACATCGCAGTTCCATTCCCATCGCTAGCCTGAACTTGGACCGAAGCTATTCACCCGGTGTTCTCCTGACACCAACACGTTCCACCTTCATCATGGGGAAGTCGGCATCAGTCTCTGGGACGTACAATTCATTGGAGCTATCCCTCTGGAGGGTTACCAATACGACGAGTTCGTTCCTCCAAAGACTACCTGGGGAGATAGGTCTCGGACGCCTATGCTGATGTGGCACCTGCTGCAGCTGGCCAAGGAGATGCTGGGGGTTAAGGAATTCCTGAAGGACATCGCCTACAAGGGCTGGTTCAGCCTATTCCTTGAATGGGATCCCGCCGTCAAGATCCCAGGACGGGGAAAACAGAGCCCAACCGCGACTCAGAGGAGCAAGGACGGGTCATACTGGAAGACCCTATAGGTAGGGAAATACCAATCATGGGGCTACCGCGTCATTAAGGCCCGAGACCAGAACGTCCGGTATGCCGGGTTCCTTGTCGCCTTTCTGAGTGGGTGGCTACTACCGGTGCGGGACGCGAGGATGGGCGTCCGTCTAGCGACTTTGGTGATGGCGGGCTCCATGGCCGCCAACAAACGGTTCAACTTGGGCGTCCCCGTGCCTGCCAAGCTGTATACCATCCTGGGGCGCATCTCATGAGGGGGGTCACCTTGGAGAGTCTGTGGTCCCTTCCAGATCTTCCATGGCTGGGTGGCGGCTCATCTCGGCAGTTATACTTTCCCAAACGCCGTCCCTCCTCAGGGCAGTGGCTTGCGGCCATCCTTGCTAAACATTGCAGGGTTGGCGCCATTGACGCTCAATGAGGAGGGCGTGAGGATACTCATTGGAAACCATGCCATCTTCAACTTCAGCCCGTTCCCCACCCCGGTTGGCCAGCTGGTGGACAATGGGCGAGGCTCTCTTGAACAACAGGAATACTTCCAGAGCATTCGGGGCGGGGTGCTCGTGGCTCGAATCGACGGGAAGGTGATCTGCGAGCCCTATGTGCCGTCCCGATTCGCCAGGCAGTTCGAGTGCCTTTAGAGAATGCCGAAGAAAGTATTCACGGCTGTCTGGTAGGAGAAGAATCCATGCGTCTTACGCCAGATGTGGTTGATGTTTACCACTTTCGGCTCTTGCTATGTCGTTACTCTTCCTCCCACCGGGGTCGATGCCGGCCTAGCAACCGAATATGCCGAAAAATGGACCATTGCGTACCCTGAGGGGCTCTTACGCAAGCGTGTCCAGCAACTCGAGTTTACTCGCGTGGAAGCCGGGCGACCGGAAAGATGGAACGGTGCCGTCGGAAGGGGAGAACCAAGGGCACGTCAGGCAGCGAGGCCTGCACAGGCCGGGACTTCGGCATCGGGAACATCACATGGTGCTGCCATGTCCTCGTTACCCGCAGGGGGGCACATGAGGCGGCCAGGGAACTGCCCGGGATGAAGATAAGATATCTTCTCGAACCTTCGCAAGACGCAATTCTCCCGGCACTGTGGTCGGCCTGGATGACCCTGCGGCAATCGCTGAGCATCGAATCCCTCTGGCAAAAGATAATGCAGAACGAGATCCAACTGCCGGAGGTCGGGCTCGTTCGAATTACCGACCGAGTGAAATTCCATCGGCGGCATGCTTATCTAACGACCATGGACATATACGCATGCCAAAGGGGGCGGCGTGCGGAGCCAACATTCTTAGTGAAAGTGATGCTCGACTAGGAGCATAATCCGGAAGCGATGTCGTCGAGAGAAGGAGACAGTGTTGAGGAGCCGAAGGGGGAGGAAGAAACTGGAGAGGATAGAGGCGAGGGAGAAGATGAAGAAGAGGAGCCCGAAGGTGAGGGGTCACAAGGGGAGACCTACCAAGGGAGTCTCCGAGAGAGCGGCGATATTGCCGACTCTGATCTCGACATAACCGAGATTCTTGAGGTTTGTCTCTGTCTTTATTCATTTCCCTCATTCATCCATTCTACTTTCCAAATTCTAAACTCACTTCCCCATCCTACTCAGGAGCAGCTGAGTGGTGGATGGGCAACCCCACCAGAGGAGGGTGGAGAGGAACCGGTGGGACATGATGGGGATCCGACACCCATCATTGAATTGACCAGCGTAGAGGGGTCTCCCCATATAGAGGCTCCTACAGCGGCCGGAACACTGGGGACCGACGCTCTGGATTCCTGTAAGTATCACGCTTCACTACTGGTGCTTGGTGTCAAAAGATCCCGTCTGACCAGTGTATTCCCTACGTAGTGATCTCAACACTGGAGGCACGTCAGGCTGTGGAGCCCTGGCCATCCGTGAGTGGACCAGCGGCGGACATACCACCTCTCTCGGAACATGCTCTTTGCACTGATCCGGCCCCGACAATAGATGAACAGGGGGCGTTGGACATCAGTGGTGCTGTTCCTGAAACGAGATCAGCATTTGGTTGAGGCATCATTGCTACTGGGGCGAGAGAAGGTCGCCCGGACGTCGAGGATTTTATTCCTCACGAAGACATCCCTGGGGTGGATCCTGCTGCCGATCTGTTGGCGGCCTTCCCCCTATACCAACCCAATTACCCTGAGGAGATTGATGACTCAGACTCAGAGGCTGCCGAGGAGAGCCAGATGACACGACGTAAAGGGTGGAAGTGTATTTAGATCTTCCCCAGGTAGCCGCAGTCGGATTGGCTGAGGCGGATGGGATCACTTCAGACCTGGATACGCTTCCTGTGCACCGGAGGGGCTGACACTCAGCGCCTTCATCTGGCGGTCCGTGATTACATGGCCAAGAAGATACGCGAGAGTAGCCGGCACACCGACATTTCCCAATGCTGGGAAGGATCGGCGAGAGCTCAAGCAGTGCTAAGGGAGGAGCAGGAAGTCCGGCACCATGAAGGGCAGGTGACAGATAAAGAGGCCTTCATCGCAACATGCTCTGAGCTCGTGGAGCAACTGACGGCCCAGCGGGCTGATGCGTAGGAGCAACTGGTGGAGGCGAGTCACCAGAAGACCGTACATCATACCGAGTGGGCGCAAGCATAAGCTAGAGATGTCGAGCTGCGCTCTTTGGTGGCCGATGAGGAGAGAGTCTTCAAAGAGCGAGAAGCGGTCCTGGAGGCTACCAGCCAGAGGGTATCAACGCTGGAAAGATCGGTTCAACACGCTAAACCCTGAGGGCTTTGTTTTTTCCATCTCATGAACTTTCTTCTTGTACTGATCATCGTCTCAATCCAATACATGGCCACATCCCTTCATTTGTACCCTTGGTTTAATGCACTAAACCATAGTTTCGAAACAAATAACAACTCATCCCTATGCTCCTATGGGTCGTTCCCAACGCAAGGAGCAGAAGATGCTCGTACCATCATTTCGTTCAACTCTGGGGCATTGACCACGCTTCAGGCATCCAAAATTGGGTCGGGACTTCTGAGGATACCCCTGAGCCGATTGATGTGTCTACTTCTCAATGTGACCTTACACACAAGCAGGGAAATTCCAGGGGCATTGAAATCCATCCGAACACAGGTGAATGGAGAGAAATGGTGAATCACACTGCCCAAATTCGGAACCCAATGGGGTGCAACCATGGAGGATAACTGCAAACCGTGGCAGAAACACAACATCCATATCACGTTGGTCCGGAATGGGAGGACAATAAATGAGGGCTGAGCGCTGACCATCTTCGCAACACGGGGCATGGATAGTAGGCGGACCATAGGTCGAGCATCCATACTATTAGGGGGTCCCGTCAAACACGAAAGGAAATGAGGGTCCGAACAAGGGGGGACGCAAGGTGTGGAAGGTGGAGTGGTGGTATGTTCCAATAGAGTCCAACACTCCCGAAATTACTCAACCATGGCGAAGGCTCATTAGGCGGACGTACCAACCTGATCATGGGTCGTCCCAATTTCCAGGCAGGACCTCTTTAGTGAGAGAACTGCTACTTCCCATTATTACCATGGGGCATCCCAAACATGCTTGGGGTAGATATCCTGATTACACCAATTCCCATGAAGTTGGGTCGAGCGGCCGAAAATAAGGAAGGACGGGGTTTGCTAATCCATGGGGCTGGAACCAAGACGAAACGTTCAGGCGGTTCTACGTATCTCATAAGGATGAGAATCAAGCCACACGTAGTTCTGAAAATACAGTTTAACATCATGCTGGACAAAATACAGTTTAATGTCATGTGGGACGAAATACGAATCTTCTTTTTAGGTCTTAGAGCTCAGACCATAAGGATCGTAGTTTTAGGTCTTAGAGCTCGGACCGTAAGGATATTAGTTTTAGGTCTTAGAGATCAGACCGTAAGGATCTTAGTTTTAGGTCTTAGAGCTCGGACCCTAAGGATCTTAGTTTTAGGTCTTAGAGCTTGGACCGCAAGGAAAGGGGAGAAACGGACACATGGCCAGGAGATTACAAAACCCGATGTGAAGGAGACCTATGCCCTACTTAACATGTGCTCTCCGGGGAAATGCTCGAGTCGAGGGACCGAACACGGAGGTAGGCTGGACCCGCGGGGAAGTGCCCCAGGCGTTCATACGTATCTCATAAGGATGAGAATCAAGCCATACATTGTTCTGAAAGTGACATGGTAAGATACCAGTGCCAAGGGAAAAGGGGAGTGAGGGCGTGGCCCTTGCACTAAAAGAAGCGGCATTTGATAAATCTTGTTTTTCCTTTAAGGTGAGTGGTTTTTTTTGTTGTGAAGCAATAGGCCCAGAGTAGCAGGCCATGGTCTCGCCACAAGCATCAAGACGTGATATGAATTGAAAAATGGCATGGCATAAAACCAATACCCAACGTGATGTCCTCTACAATGATTTCACCACAATGAAGTGCCGTTTTTCGTCGTGCGGCCAGGACAATAATGTCACAGTTTAGGGTCTTGTGATGGGACCAAAAACACAGTTGAATTCCATATGGTTTGGACCAAGAGCACAGTTTAAGGTCCTATGGTTTGGACCAACATCACAGTTTAAGGTCATATGGTTTGGACCAACAGCACAGTTTAAGGTCATATGGTTTGGACCAACAGCACTGTTTAAGGTCATATGGTTTGGACCAATAGCACAGGTTAAGGTCATATGGTTTGGAACAACAACACAGTTTAAGGTCATATGGTTTGGACCAATAGCACAGTTTAAGGTCATAAGGTTTGGACCAACATCACAGTTTAAGGTCATATGGTTCGGACCAACACCACAGTTTAAGGTCATATGTTTTGGACCAACAGCACAGTTTGAGGTCATATGGTTTGGACCAACAGCACTGTTTCAGGTCATATAGTTTGGACCAAATGCACAGTTTAAGGTCATATGGTTTGGACCAACAACACAGTTTAAGGTCATATGGTTTGGACCAACCGAGAGAGGATCCTCGGTCAAAGGGTCCTACGAGGGTTCAACAATCAGGGAGGGGTAGTAGATGCTAGCTCCCAGCTATGATGGGCCCGAAACGCTATGTCTGGGTGACTCCTCACTCCCCTAAGGGGATGACGGTCAAGCTGCACGCAACCCGTAAAGAAGAGACCCAAGCACATACTCTAGCGCTCAGATCGCGGGAGCCCCAGGAGACACCATTACGCAGCTCGGTCTGTCTGATGTGCGGGGGTGTACTGAGGGTTAGTACAAGGAGTGTCGAGATTCCACCTTGACGCGGCGGGGAGGAACATGACATGAACCATGCCACCAACATTCAGGGCCTGGGGGAATCGGCGTGACGACTGAGGATTACTGTTGACCATGTTCGCAACACAGCATCCAGTCATGTTAGCCATGGGGACAAACAAATGAGCATAAACCGCTGTCCATGTTCGTAACGCGGGATTTGTATCAATTTTTTGTCTGAAACCCTCGGGGGAATTAGCCCATGACGGTAGGAGAGCCCTTGGGCATTGTATCCAGGCTGTTCTTGGGGGTCCCTCCGGGTATGAAGGATGAAGGGGGGCCGAATGAAGGGGAACACGAAGCTTGGAAAGTAGATGGAACTTGGCTAAGTCGAATCTGGCACTCCAAGTTCTAGACCAGAGTGCCTTGAGCACATCAGCAGACCACTGGAAAGGGTCAAAGGGATCCATCTGAGAGTGGCCAAAAGATGGAGGATCCTTGGGAAAAAGAGGGGGCATAATGCCAAACACCATGGGCACTGGGAGATCATGGGATCTCCCAAGAGATGGGGATGGACCTGACTTCTAGGTGTTCAGGCGGTCCTACGTATCCCATAAGGATGGGAATCAAGCCACATGTAGTTCTTGACATGCGTCTTTAAATTCCATTGGACAGAGGAGGTCTAAACCCTGAAGACAGGGTGTGCGGGGTGTAGCTATCGCAAACCCGACATGAATGGGGACATAATCTCACACCACGCCACGCGACCCTGTGGTCGAAGTCCCAAAGGCGAAACAGACGTAACAACAGACCTCAAGATGGACCCAAAGACGAAAGGTCTAGGCGTTCCTATGTATCCCATTAGGATGGGAATCAAGCTAGACGTAGTTCTGGCAATATAGTTTAATGTCATGTTGGACGAAATATAGGTCTTAGTTTTAGGTCATAGAGCTCGGATCGTGAAAAGGGAAGAACCAAAAGAGGATCTTAGTTTTAGGTCTTAGAGCTCGGACCGTAAGGATCTTAGTTTTAGGTCTTAGAGCTCGGACCAAAAGAGAATCTTAGTTTTAGGTCTTAGAGCTCGGACCCTAAGGATCTTAGTTTTAGGTCTTAGTGCTCGGACCGTGGAGCCCAGATGCAGGGCAGAGTGTAGTTTAAGGTCGTGCTGGACCATACAGTTTAAGGTCATGTATGATCATACATTTTTGGCAAAGTCCTTCTTGAGGAACCTGGTGTTGGTGGGAGGAGTGTTACGCTCGCCATCCATAGTCACCAGTGAATACACACCATTGGGATAGACATTATGGACAATAAAAGGTCCCTCCCACTTGGGTTCCAACTTGGGAGGTTTCTTGGCGGGAATCATTGGCACTCTGAGAGCCAACACCAGGTCACCTTGCAGGAAGAAGTGGAGGCGAACCTTTTATCAAAAGCTCGAGCCATCCTGCTCTGATGCCTTTCCATGTTATGTAAAGCGCGAAGCCTACTTTCGTCCAGCGCAACCAATTCAGCTAGACGGATCTCAGAAACTTTGTCCGGCGCTTGCTGGTCGTAGACCGCCATGCACAATGAGGGCAGTTGGACCTCGATGGGAAGGACGGCCTCAGCTCCGTATACCAGGGAATACGGGGTCACGTGGGTGGAATTGCGAGTCGTCATCCTATAAGCCCAGAGGGTATTGGGGAGTTTGTCTGGCTGACTTTTCTTGTTCTGACCAACCATTTTTTGCAGAATTTTAGAGAGGGTTTTGTTAAACGCTTCAATCTGTCCATTCGCATGCGCATGATAGCGGGAGGCGTGGTTAGATCGAATGTTGTACTTGGCGTACAATATCTTCATCTCGGCCGCTCAGAAGTTGGTTCCGTTATCCGTGACGATAGCATGAGGTATTCCAAACTGGTGAATGATATTGGAACTCACGAAGTCGGCGATAGAACTAGCCTTGACTTCACTAAGCGGGGTTTCCTCTGCCCACATTGAGAAGAAATCCGTGGCGGTTAAGATGAACCGGCCCTGGCGGGCCGTCGCCGGCGGGTAAGGCCGTACGACATCCAACCCCCAGACTGTAAAGGGATAAGAATACTTTGTAGTATGGAGAGGCTTCAGTGGTCGATGCACAAAGTTAGCATGAACTTGGCACACATGACACCTCTTGGCGTACTCGATGTAGTCATGGATCATGGAGGGCCAGAAGTATCCCAGTCTCTGAATCTAGTGGGACAACTTCGACCCGGCCTGGTGGGCGCCATAGGGGCCAGCGTGCACTTCCTGCATGACCCGCAGGATCTCAACTCCTTGAAGACAACGGAGGAGAACACCGTCAAACCCGTGCCTGTAAAGGAGCTGCTCATGGCTAGGACAGCTTTGAAGGGTGCACTGCGGCGCGCGGCGCCGGATTCATTCCCGCTCTGCTCGGTCCATCGGAAGATTTTAGTGCCGGAGATAATCAACCAAGGGTGTCCTCCAGTCAGGAACTGTCTCGATCACCACGCCTGAAGCCCCGGGGGGTCCTGGCGCGGGGGCACCAGCGGTGAGATGGTTCACTCGCGGGCCATGACCGCCCTCTGGGATAACAGGAGTAATGAATCTTCGGTGGGCCACGTGGATGATTAGGTCATCCTGTTCGGGCTCCTCGAGTGATGCAGACAGGCTGTCCAAAGCATCTGCTCGATTGTTCTGCAATCGGGGAATGTGAACGACATCTGGTCGGGATGGGAACTTAGCCATTAGATGGAGGGTACACTCCAGAAACGACACGAGTTATGGCTTCCTGACAGTGTAGTCACCATTAACCTGATTGATGACTAGCTCAGAGTCCCCTTTTACATATAGGTGGGGTACGTCAACCTCCAGAGCCAACTCGAGGCCGGTGATGAGGGCATGATATTCTGCCCCATTGTTGGTGCAGCCCTCTGACAACAAGAAAGAATATGGAAGAACGGCTTCCTCCGGGGTGATGAGGACGATACCCAGGCCCACTCTGTTAAGCCTAGGATCGTTGAGCCTTCTACCAGTAGGACTTCGGGAGGTTCCATCAAAGTGAATCTTCCAGCATGGGGTGGCGTGATCGACTGAGAGGATTGCCTCATCAGGAAAGTCCAAATCCAGTTGCTGGTCGGGAGAGGTTGGATGACCAGCTAAGAAGTCTTCCAACGCCTGCCCTTTGATGACCTTCTAAGGTACGAACCTAATGTCAAACTTCTGGAGTATCACCGCCCAGCATGCCAATCAGCTGGTTAACATAGGCCGACTTAGGATGTATTTCAACGGGTCTACCCGAGAGACCAGCTGTACCTCGTGGTGCTGCAAGTAGTGCCGCAATTTCTGTAGGGCGAATACAAGCGCCAATAGGCTCTTCTCAATGGGAGATTATCTAACTTCTGCATCGAGGAGCATGAGGCTGAGGTAGTAGAGGCTATTCTCCATTCCCTCGTTGTTCTTCTGGGCGAGAAGGGCGCCGAGGGATTGCTCTAGGGCGGTCACATAGAGGAAAAACGGCTTTCCAAGAGCGGGTGGCATCAGGACCGGAGGTTGAAGCAGATACTGCTTGATTTCCTCAAAAGTGGTTTGGCACCCTTCAACCCACCCATATGCGGCGCCTTTCTTCATGAGCCGAGAAAAGGGCTTACACTTTCCCGCCAGATTCGATATGAATCGGCGTATATATGCTAAGTGGCCTTGGAGGCCTCGAAGCTCCCGAATATTACTCGGGGGAGGCATCTGAATGATGGCCTTGATCTTCTCGGGGTCGATCTCGATACCTCGATACCTAACGATGAATCCAAGAAACTTTTCGGAGGTGACCCTGAAGGAACACTTCAACGGGTTCATCTTCAAGTGATGAGAACGGATCAAACCGAACACTTTCTCAAGGTCTTTGAGATGGTCCTAGTGCTGACGAGATTTAACCACCATGTCATCTACATAGCACTCCACCAGCTTCCCGAGGATTGGCTTGAATATGCGGTGCATAGCCCGTTGATAGGTGGAACCCACGTTCTTTAGGCCGAAGGGCATAACCCGATAGCAGAAAGTACCCTGGGGGGCCCTGAAGGCAGTGAACTCTTCATCCTTGGGGGCCATCCGGATCTTGTTATACCCGGAGTACCCATCCATGAAGGATAGGGCTTGGAACCTAGTCGTTGCATCGATCAACAGCTCTTTCACGGGAAGGGGAAAGTCATCCTTCGGACATTGGCAATTAAGATCATGGAAGTCGATGCAGACCCTGATCTGCCTGTTCTTCTTCCTGACAGGCACAATGTTGGCTAGCCACCTGGGGTAATGGACTTCCCTAACGATGTTGGCCTTAATGAGCTTATCAACTTTGGCCTCAACCATGGCACTGTGAAAGGGATGCATTTTTTCTGAAAGGCTGCTTGAACCCGCGATGGTTTGCTGGGAGGCCAAGGTGGTGGACGTCTACCTGGGGATCTAGTCCTGGCATCTCATCATAACTCCAGGCAAACAAATCACAGTGCTATCTGAGGAATTCTGTGTACTGTTACCATTCCTCGGGAGGCATAGTGACGCTGACCCATGTGGGTTTCGGGTCCGCCTCACTACCGAGGTTCACCTGTACGAGCTCGTCGACCATGGCGGAGACGCCCTCCTCAAAGGCAGGAGGATCATTTTCCATGTCTTCTTCTCCTCTTGTGGAAGGATCGTCCATGGGGGGAGCTGTTTCGGGGCTGCTCGACCCTGATGGGGAGCTAGCACCGGCTTGGGCGGCAGAGGTCGTCACGACGGGAGACTCATGCACCGCGGAGACCGTAGCGACAAAGGCGGTCGATCCAATCCCATCCGGCCTGCGGCCCAAGGGACCATTCTTTACGACATCGAAGCAGTGGTGTCGCGTTTTCCAGAGCCGGTCGATCCCGGCTCGGCGAAACAGGCACGTTTGACATACTGTCGTTGCCATGAGCCCAAAGTCCCGATATCGTACGGGGGTAGGAGGCTCGGGGATCACCTGGGCCTGGTTGGTGTAAGAATACGAGGTGATTTCCCGCCATCGCTTAGACCAGGAAGTATGGCTTCCTCTGGTACCCGAGACAATAAATCACTCTCCCATATCGGGAGTCGTGGCCTCCAACCGATGGATTGGGAAGAAATATTCGTCATCCAAACCTGTCCAGGGATCACTCGCGACAGCGGCAGGCTCAACCTCACCTGCCAGGATCTTCTTGTCCTTTCTCTTGTAATAGTCAGCGTCCAGGTAACAAGCTTCACAAGAGGAAAATGGGGACACGTCTCCTTAGAGCACACCCATTCGACCCTTAAGGGAGTATTTGAGGCACTGATGGTATGATGAGGGAACCGCTGCGTGAAGATGGAGGCACGACCTTCCCATCAACGTGTTGTAGGTAGTGTCCTGAGAGAAAACAATGAATTCAGTATTGGAAAATAAGCCGCCAAACTGGGTCTTCAGATGAATCTTTCCGAGTGGAGTTTTCTCGGTCCTGTCGTACCCCTAGATTTTGAGGTCGGAGGGAGTTAAATCATCCTCAGACAACCCCAGTTTTCTCAGGGTCCGGGTTGGGATCATGTTAATCCCAGAACCCGTGTCGACAAGACAGCGACAGACCTCCATGCCATTGAACTAGCAGGTGATGTACAACGGGCGGATGTGCCCCTGTATGGGAGGGTCTTCATCTTCACCGGAGAATGAGATAACCGCCTAACATTCGGCATCCTCAATCCCCTCGGTGTGGAAGGTTTCTGCGGCCGCTACCTCTGTTTCAAACTGGAGGGGGATCCTCAATGCCTCGGCGAGGGCCTCACGCATTTCAGATGATAGGCATAGGGCCTCAAGGATGGAAAGCCTCGCCGAAATGTTGGTCAGATGCTTCAGGACATGATACTTTCATGCCAAACGCGAGCTTCTGCTTACAAGAGGTCGCTCTACGATTGGAGGCATGACGGGCCCTGCTGGCGGGACCCATGACTGACTGGTACTAGGCACATCCCGTTGTTCACCTGCTAAAGCCCGGGAGGTGGCTTCCATGCTAGGACAGGAAGGACGTAGTCGGCCAGTGGCAGGGCTGGGATGGTTACGACGCAGTCAAGGCGATTCCGCCCGATCCAGCAACACAAACGATGGTGGAAGCGAACCTGTTGTCACTGGGTGAAGGAGCCGCGAGTTCTACTCCCTATACCGGGCCTACTGCCTGGTCTCGGTGGCGTGCACGGACTGACTGGAGGCGACGACCCCTATGCCCTGGCGATTCATGTAGCCACAGCTCCATCGACGTTGGCGACAGCTGGGGACATTGGGGAGGTTCACCTGCCTCTCCTCGTCATCGGGAGCCACAAAGGGATTTACCAACTCTACGGTGTTAACTGAAGCGTACCCCGGGCTCTTGGGGATTTCCACCTGGCACTCCTCGTCGTCGGGAGCCACAAAGGGATTTACCAACTCTACAGTGTTAACCGAAGCGTACCCTGGGCTCTCGGGGAGGTTAACCTGCTTCTCCTCGTCGTCGGGAGCCACAAAGGGATTTACCAACTATACTGTGTTAACCGAAGCGTACCCCGTGCTCTCGGGGAGGTCCACCTGGTGCGCCACGTCATCGGGATCCACAAAGGGATTTACCAACTCTACGGTGTTAACCGAAGCGTACCTCGGGATCTTGGTGAGGTTCACCTGGCGCTCCTCGTCGACGGGAGCCACAAAGGGATTTACCAACTCTACGATGTTAACCGAAGCATACCCCGGGCTCTCGGGGAGGTTCACCTGGCAATCCTCATCATTGGGAGCCACAAATGGATTTACCAAAACTACGGTGTTAACTGAATCGTACCCCGGGCTCTCTGGGAGGTTCACCCGGTGCTCCTCGTCGTCGGGAGACACAAAGGGATTTACCAACTCTACGGTGTTAACCGAAGCGTACCCCGGGCTCTTGGGGAGGTTCACCTGGCGCTCCTCGTCGTCGGGAGCCACAAAAGGATTTACCAACTCTACGGTGTTAACTGAAGCATACCCCGGGCTCTCGGGGAGGTCCACCTGGCACTCCTCGTTGTCGGGAGCCACAAAGGGATTTACCATCTCTACGGTGTTAACCAAAGTGTACCCCGGGCTCTCGCTCGAGGAGTCATCCATTATCAGACGGGGTCTCAGAGGGATCCCCATTTCCGGGGGCATGAAATCGCCAAGCGTGCGAGAAGACGACTGCAATGGAAGGGTGCGTTCTTTCTTCTATCGCCACCACCTGCTCTTCTGGAAAGAAGTAGGCTGGGATGACGATGCCGAAGAGGTGCTCGTAGATTACGAGGGCTCTGGCTAGTCCAGGCGGGCATGGATGATGCTATGGGAACGGGCGACCATCCTACGGGCCATCCATTCGTTATACTTCCGGGACCCACGGTCGGAAACCTGTTCCCACCCATCCTCGTCGTCACTACTGCCATCTGATCCCACGAAGATACCTGCCACCTATGTCGGGGCTGGGCCCAACCTGACTATGTTGTAGCCAATCTGGTCTTGGAGCCAGTCCTTGAACACATAGCATTTCTAGATGGTCTGTCACAGGAACCGGTCATAAGGGAAGTAGTTAGGGTGATCCGTGAGACACGCCTCTTCTGTCTTCCGGCACTCAGGCAGTCGCATGATCCTCTGCTCCAAGGCGCTACGGAAAGAACCAGGGACGTGGGCCTCGCCATACGAGTAAGCCTGATTCCTTCTGCCTGGAAAGGGGACTCTTGGGGGATGACCATGGCCAGGGTCCGGAGGAGCAGGCCGAGGAGGCGGAGCCGGATTACCTCGCCTAGGTGGTGGCGGTGCGTTACGCGGAGGCGCCTACCGATTTTGAGGCACTCGCTGCTGGGCCGGAGGCTGTGGGGGTGGACCCCTATGAGCCTGCTGAGATGGCCTCACCGGCAGCAACTCTAGCTGTCTGGGGGCCTCCATCTGTGCCACAGTAGCGGGCTCTGCTCTGGCGGCTCTCCTTGCAAAGATCACAGGAGGCAGCGGGTGTGCCTGACTGGCCTGTTGCAGGGCCTCTTCGAGTCGCTGAGCCTTGTACGAGAAGTCCTGAAACCCTACAGGGTAATTTTTCATGATCAGGGAAGGAACCAACTCTGCCTTGATGTTCTCCACACACATCGTCAGTAACTGCTCCTGAGTCAGTGGCATGTCAAGGGAGTACGTGAGCCCCTTCCACCGGGCGGCGAAGTCCGCGACTCGCTAGTCGGACCATTGCTTGCACATGAAGAGGTCTGCAATGTTCGTCTTCTGTGTTTTTGAACTGAACTCGTGGAGGAATTGTCGGCGAAGGTCCTCCCAGCTAGTCACTGATCCAACAGGGAGCTGGCTATACCAAACGAACGCTGGTCCTTCCAGTGTCTGACTGAAGCACCGAAGCTTGGCTGCCTCCTGCTGCGCCGGAGTCCCTAACATAGGCCCGCACCTCGAGTTAAATTGGTCCAAGTGTTGTGGCGGGTCTCCGGTCCCATTAATGGGGGAAAAAGTGGGGTTCCCAAATCCCAGCGGGGCCGACATGTCATCCACACATGCAGGGTATATCTTTCCATCCGGTGGGATTGCCACTTGCTGAGTTTCCAGGGCCTCCAAGCGAGCGATGAGTACTTCCATCAGATCATCCGGATGCGGATTCCAATCCTGACGGGGATCTCTAACCACAAGCGCATTTCCAGGCTCTTCGATACGATAGTCGCGCTCAGCGGCTTGGGGGGCAGCTGGCGGAGCGACTCTCGGAGCGGCAGGAGGAAACCGAGCAGGGTCTCCCAGGTTGTCTCGCTGCTCGGGAGGGTTCGGCGGAACATATCGTGCCCTCTTTCCATGGGCTCCAGTGTCTCCCCTGTCGGTGAACACGACACGGTCACGGTTGCCCGGGAGGATCACAACAAGGGGTAGATGCTCCTGCCCCTACTGTCCTGGTCTAGGGTTGCCGTAGATAGGCCGCCGCTCTGCAATGCGTTAGTCTAGGAGCTCCTCAACCAGCCTCTTTTTCTCGGCTAGCTGTTGGCGCAGCGTGGCCTTCTCGGGATCTTCCACTGCCTTCTGCACTGAGGCAGATGGGTCGGCGAGTTTGACAGACCCGACAGGCTCTTTACCCTTGCCGATGTTTCGGCTCAGCGCCAGTTCCTCATTGGGTACAGGAAGGCCTAGGTGGCTCCTCTGTTGGCAAGTAATCCTCCCAGATGGGTCCAATAGCAGCCTGTCCTTAGGGGGTGAGTCCCCTTCGAGGGGCTCCACAATGTTTCCATCATCTGAAGGTTCAGCCATGTTGACTGCTACTGCCCTTGGCGACGTTCCTTCAGGGCCGCCCAGTGGATTGGGATACCATCAGATCACACAAAAGAGGAGAGAAGTGTACTGCCCCCACCCACGGACGTGCACGTGGGGGGTGGCCTCCTCAATAACTCTATAGAGTACATGAAAACTCTGGACTCATTATTGCTGAAGGGCCTCGTGGAGGCCCAGCGACTCGGGGTTCCGGACCGTGGGGAGTGCTGCTAGGTCAATCCGGCGGCACTTCTTACCAATCTCATCGAGATGCGCTTGGCTCCTGGGATAAGGCGCTAGCTGATGATGGAGGCGGGAGTGAGTCACCCGAAGAATCTGGCGGAAGCATTCAAAGTCTCCCGGTGTGAGTGACTCTGGCACATCAAAACTTGATTCTGCGACTGGCCAAAACATCTCAGGGAAGTGGCCCGCTGCAAGAACGGTCCAAGAGCTCCACGGCTCAGGCTCGGGGTCCAGAACTTGCCGCCCCTGCTCATCCACCAAGGAATGTCGGGGAACTGGAAATGGCACTGAGGCAGGCCGTCGGGGCAGTTGGCAGGCCGGCGGGGAATACAGCGAACATGCCGATTGGCCGCCAATCCCGGGGTCATCCTCCCGGGGTTGCAGTGCCATGGCCGCCACGTCGTGATAGGATGAGCCGGTGGATGGGCATCTTGTCACAACGTCGGTTCTCTCCAAGGGTGTGTCGTCTCGCGATCCTTCCGTCAGTCGCCAGATAAGCTCCTCACCCTCCCAAACAGGGGCAAGAGGTGCTTCCGAGGAGATCAGCGGCAACTGCGGGCTTGATCCCTGGCGGTACGCCAAGTCCTCGTCCTCCTGGATATAACTTCAAAGGGAGGAGGGAATCATACGGATCTCGGATTCAGGGAGTACGAGATTGATGTGCCGCGCCCCCATCCCTGCCCTCAACTTGAATGGTTGGGGGGAGGTTCTATCGTCGAGTCGTACTCTACCTCAGAATCCGAGAAATGGAATGCCCTGATTCCCATCCGGACTCCCCTGACATTCCTCCTAAGGTGACGACACCTGGCCTTCTATCCCCTGGGTAGCTCCTCAGGGTAAGGACGACTTCCTTCATGGGGTCCCCCGGCCACAATAAAGCTGGGACAGAGGGGACTGAAGGCCGGTGTGCGAGAAGCACCGGGACAGATGTTGAAAGGGACATGGGGAGGACCTCCATGTGAGTGAGCGACTGGATACACAACAGATCCATGATCGCGACCGACGGTAGGGGGAGTGACCTCATACCCCATGCAGTGGGTGCTGGAAGGAGTCATACCCGGGGCATAGCCGTCACGAAGAAGCTTTCAGCTTCCCAGATTGGTGGCATGGAATGAGCCTTCATGGTGAGCGGCACTATCGCGGACTGGTCCGCAGTGGACATTGCCAGTGTCCGCGACCGGGAGATTAGACCCAACCTGCCTACAGGTCGGTTGGGGTTTCGATCCCAGTCGGGCGCACGGCTGCCCCTACTCAACATGCGCAGGGATCTGGGAACAGAAGTCAATAGTGGCTGGGGCCACAATGGTTGCTAATGCTGGTGCCCTAGGATGGGCATTCTCCCCCACTCGCGGCCGATGCTGGCGTCGAGTCAGATGGTCCGGAACCGGCGGTGCGGGCATGAATATTGCCTTCTCCTCGGCTCGGGGAGTCGGGCGGTGGCGTTGACGCAGCCTGGCGGGGGTTCATGCCATTAACCCCTGGGACGGACCGCCGATCGAGTGGACCCGGACATCCTCCACCTCATTGGCGTAGGGGAGGGATCTGTCAAAGCGCTCCAGGGATAGGCTCTCGAAGCGGTTGAACGTCGGCGTGGGGAGCGGCGACTCCCTGCGCGCCCTCGAGGGCGGCGATGGTGGTGAGGCGCGACTGCCTCTAGATCCAAGCGGGCCATTCCCCTGGTGGGGATGACCCCTTCCTCGTCATACCTACGAACCAAGTTATTGATCACCCTCCATTGGATGATTTTTTACGGGGAGAGGGGGCGCAAGCGCCTGGCTGCTACGACGGTCGAAGTCGGAGCGACCGTGGGATAAGTGGGACCGCGCGGGGTAGCCGCGTCGGCACTGCCCATGCCCCTGCGCCGATTTTCAGGTGGCGATCGTGCTTCGAATGCAGTGATCTGACTCCTGAAAATAGGGAGATGAACCCATTAGTATCAACAGGAATGGAGATCAACAACCAAGGTCTGACATCATTCCGGCTTCCGTGGTCGGTGAGAGGGATCCACGTTGACGACGTCACAGAACGGAGTAGCCAACATCCTGACAGCCTCGACCCCTGGCGGGTTCACGTCCCGGTGAGGGTTACCCGGACCTGGTGACATGCTATTATTCCGATGCTCCAACGACTACCATTCCCCATTTTGAGGAGAAGAGTTTCACGTCGGGTTCACCATTTTTTGTTTCTGACGCTTTCGCCAGGGCACATGCGTCTGTCCGCCGGGGAGGGCGCACTACTTGTTGCCCCGCATTCCCGCTTTCCAAAGGCGGGCGACATCTGTTCCTTGTTCAGGGACGTCTGCTCCTTGATCGAAACCGGGATGATGGGATGTCGATTCTTCCCTCCGTGGATTCCTCCTCGGAGCTCATTACCTATTCCGGGTCTCCCTCAAATATTTAAGATGGGTTCGTGAAGCTCATTCCATGTTCCATATCTACATGGACGCCAGTTAATTATGCTGCTTCTGTCAAGACGCTCCCAGGGGTCTTGTCGGGACAGAAACCTGTGGTGATGACAATGGTCAAGTTGGGGCGTCGTCGGAATGTCTGTTTTTGGTCCCTCATCACAGGGCTTCTCAAGGGCACGGAAGCCCGAGGCATCCCACATCGAACGCGGGGAATGTGTACCATCTGAGGTTTTCCTCAGCTTCCCATGATTAACACGGGGTATGTCACGAGTTTAACGTCTTGCAGAGACGGATCGGGTTAAAGGATCCCTAGGGGGAACACCGATGTTGGGGCCATCACGTGGGCGGCTTCCCATGTATCATGGAGTGGGAAAGGGTGGCATGATCTCACCGGGATGTGGTGGCCCGGGTAAGGATCAGAATGGATGATGGAGTGAGACATGGGGCTTACGTTCTGAGACAGCCCAAGAGGGGGGATACAGTTTAACGTCATGTAGGACGGAATAAAATTTAATGTCATGCATGACGTGATACAGTTTAATGTCATGCGGGACGAAATACAGTTTAACGTCATGCGGGACATAATATAGTTTAACGTCATGCGGGACAGAATACAGTTTAACATCATGCGGGACGGAATACAGTTTAACTTCATGCGGGACATAATACAGTTTAACATCATGAGGGATGGAATATTTGGGGCTTACGCTCTGAGGCAGCCCAAGGTGGTCAGGGAACCGACATGGAGAGGTCGGGATGACCGGGTGGTGGGCTTGAACCTCATGGAGGCTTCCTACGTATCATGTGTTAGCACAGATCAAAGTCCACATAGTTCGCTGGGATCGGGCTTACGCTCTGGGACGGCCCATGAGAGGATTTCATGGTCGACGTGCACTCTAATCCCACGTGAGTCATGCTCGGTGTGGGAAACAAGAGGCAGCAGGGACCAGACGACCATGTCGCGAAGGGTGCGTCCGTGAGAAGCGGAATGGGGCTTACGCGTTGAGCGGCCCAAAGAGGAAATAGGGGCATACGCGTGGTTAGTGTCCCTTGGTGTCGGGGCTTTCTCCCAGGTGGAGCCCCGTTGTGTGACAAAGCACAGTGGGAAAAGGACTCCACTGGCCTTGGCAGGGGAAGTACGGAGATGCACGGGTGCAATCATCCACAAGAAAGGTTAGGGGCTTACGCTCTGAGGCAGCCCTTCCCCCGCAGAAAAACGCCACTCCGACAAGGAGGATCTCATTCCATGTAAGGAAGAGTCCATTACCGTGGAGACGAGTGGGCGTAAAAAATGTCTGAGCTGGGGGGACCCTACGTGCGAAGAATGGGGTCGGACCACAGTTTAACGTCTTTTGTTAAAGACGAGGTGCTTAGCAGTTTAACGTCCTGCAGCTTGGACGAGGTGGGTTCGCTCCACACCCCTAGGGCTTACATTCCCAATGCCCTCTACCCCTTGTGGAAGGGAAGGCATCGACAAGGCCATATGAAGGGGGAGCCGCATGGTGAACCACTGGGGAGTCCACGTTAGCGTGGCTATGCGAAGAAGGAATAACCATTAGCGTGCCTATGCGGAGAAGCATAAGGCAAAGAAACGCAATGGGAAACATGGCCAAAGGGACCTTGAGGTTACTTCGCACGAGCCTGGAAGGTCCTGCGGGAAAACAACGCATGGCACGCATGCCCGACAGGGGAGACATCAGGTGCCGGTGCAGGGGGCAGCCAAGGGGCGTCAAGGTAAGGAGTCCTGGGTTTTGCGTGCAAAGGGGAAGGTTTGCACGCAAAAGAGCGGGACGACACGCAATTGGAGCAAAGGAATTGTGCGCGGAGAGGGAACTACGTGCAGGGTTTTGCGCGCACAACAGGGTATTGCGCGCACGAGGAACGGATTGAGCGCAAGGCTAGAATACTGCGGAGGGGGCAAATTCACTGAAGCCGGTGGAGTTGCGCGCAAAGGCGAACTCCGGGGCAAGGTTGTGCGAATTGAGGGTATTACCTGGAAGTCATCTTTCGCGTGGGGGGAGACGAATTGTGCGCACGAGAGTCGCTTCAGATTCCTCAACCCCCAAACCGTTCGGGGTCACCTTCTATTTATAGGCGACCTCTGGCGCGGAATGCAGGCGGCGCGCGAAATTATTCACGCCGAGCGTAGCCATAGCGCAAAAGCTCTCCGCGCGGAACCGGGGCGCACAAAGATTTTGCACCTCAATGGCTCAATTCCAAGAAACTCGGTGATTCTCCATGCCCAGGAAAATTTTTCGCGTGTAGCCTCCTTTATTTCGCACACCACATCCCGGGCCTCCGGATCGGGCCTCCGATTCCGAATATGACTTCGCTTCGTCATTCCGAAACTTCCTCCGGGAGTTACGGGCTTTTTTCGGAATCAACACATGGTTATAATGATTGAAAAATACCAAAGGAATGATCAGTTTAGTATTCTTGAAGAAACTGGATACATATATGTAACACAAATTACATTGAAAAAGGTTAAAAAATACAATACATAACAAAACTAAAAATTGCAACCACATGAACTAAATAAATGACCTTCCTTTAATCGCCTGTTGAGGGTAAACAATGAAAGGGGTGAGCTCAAACTCTCAGTAAGGGTTAAAAATAGTGGAAGAATGAATACAATAATAACTTAATCATAATGAATCTTATATATTCAATGTGACATGGTGAATATACCAAAAAATCACACAATTAATAAACCGAGAATTAAACTGCATCCATAGATTTTGTCAAAGTGAAAACCTCATGGATAGTAATAACTGATAATGAATAAAAAAATGAGTATTAATTGGACATCATTTATCTGGAACATGAAACCATAATACCGTAAAAACGGTTTAGTTCTATGGGTAGAAACCTGCCTGATTTTTTGGAAAGAAACTCGAAGGTTTTGTCGCCAAATGATTTGTCTCATTAGACCTACCGATGAATCGAGGGGATATAGCAGGTCCCACCCACCACGGAATGTCTAAATAATTCTTTATACATTGATTCAATACAAGATCAATATGGATTTTTAATATCCATATAGATTATATTATACAGACTCATCCATATTTCCATAATTAAAATAACATTCCAGATAAACACTATACGTAAAATGGTATACAGTTAAGACAATAAACATATACATGATATGATATTATTGATATTTAATATAAATTTAATTTAAAATTTATATTTATCTCAAATCTGTAGTAGGTACACCACATAAAGATTATTAGGTGCACACACAATGTTAGTCACAACAAAATAGTAGTTGAGACAAAGTCTCTTACCACAATGGAATCGGTCGAATCATATGACCAAAACATAATAAACCTCAAATAAATCATTGAATAAAATTAATACAAATAAAATAATGTTATTATATATCAAATGGAAGTACACAGATACCACATACATGAAATAAGAGGTGAATAATGAAAATATCACAGAAATAAAAGTGAGATGAGAAACCCCATAAAAATATCAGCATGGTAATGAGTGTTGTTGCGAGGTATTAATTAGAGGTAATGGGTTATTTCACTATATATATGTCATAAGGGAAGTATTGGGTAGATTAAAAAACATACCATATCATTAGGAAAAAATAAAGGGGTGGAACATAGGGGAGATTCTTGAACCAAATTGGGAGAGAGGATCCCTTACCTTACGTTCGAAGGTGTTCTTGTTTGTTATTAACAACCTGAATAATCAAATTTAGATTCATTAATTAATAATTACAGAACATCATTAACTTTTAATTTATATGTAATAACCATATTAAGTTAATTAATTTTCTTTTTTATGGGTTTAAGTGATTCAATTTTATTGTTTTAGAAGCATTTTCAAACTTGGTTTCATGATTTATTTACTTGTATTCATTAATGGAAGTTCATTAGAAATTTGGTTAAACATCCAGAATTGTTTATATATAATATTAGTGAAATTAAAGAGATATAAATTTTCTTATAATGATTATGGTTATATACCATGAGGATGATTCATTCGATGAATTAAAATAAACGCATAGATTTGGCTTTGCGATTTTGCGCACTATAATATTATTTTGTATTATTATTCCATATTATGAATGTTTAAAGATTCCAGAACATTAATCAAGATAAAATACATATATTATGACCAGTTTAAACCATTTAAAAGGTTTCATGACCAGTATTAAAGATAGTAATTCAAATTTAAAACCTGTCTTCCTCGAGTGTGATAAATTTACACATCTCAGACGATGTTTTCATTTATTGTATAAACGAAGTGAAGAAATGATTATGATGAAATATTACCATAGAACAATAAAAATCCAGTACATGTAAGGTACTGGATTTATCATAGAATTTTGATGAGGGGAGGTGAGAATAGGGAACAATAGAATGGAACATTGTAAAAGAAATTGAAAGAAAAGAGAAGGATGGTTCACCTCTTGAGTACTCCTCCTTGAGAATCTCCTTAAGGCCTTTGTTTTTGGCCTTTTGGTGAGACCATCAGGTCTTGGACGTGGGGAGAGGGCTTGGGGAGATTATTTGGTAGAATTTAGGCAAGGATTGAAACTTGATTGGTGTGGGAGGAAGAAGGGGTGATGGGTGGTTTATATAATAGAGGGGAGAAGAGTTTTCTTAATATTATTATCATTAATTTATTATTTCCTGTCAAGACAACCAATAGTGAGTATTAATGACCAAGAACAGTAATATATGCATGTGACTTCGAACCAATTGGGATTACATCAGCAGATCATCATCAATGATTCAATAAATTTTTTATTTAGCATTTATTGTGAATTATCGGATTTTACTATTCATAAAAAATTCATGTATTTTAGAGAAATAAAAAAATTTCACCCTAACAATTTTTCGACATGTAGAATCTATAAATGAAGTCCATTTTTCTAAAATAATTTTCTAAATATTATTATCTAAATATTTTAATAAAATAATTTTTAATCAAAAAATATAAACACTTAAAATATTCATCTTCATTTTTAAGGTGCCTAAACTCATTTATACATTGAAGGGCATGTATACCATTGATAAGAGTCATATTCAATTCATATAGGTAAGTTACTATTCATAAGGGTATGTTACTATTCATAAGTGTAGGATACTATTCACCGAAAATTATGTTACTTCTATTAGACTCTAAATATCATCTTGATCACCACCGTGTATGTCATATTATTAAAATTAAAATAACAGAGTTGGAAAATTTATGTTTAATGGCTAGGTAATGGATATCTCATATATGTAACCATGTTCTATTCCATATAGGCTCTTTGATTCATGGAATATAGGCCATAACTAGAATGTATTGATGAGAAACATAGCATGAAGTGTTTGGGGGTGATACAGAAGAACTCAAAAGTAAACAATCCTATAGTTTTCAAAAACATTAATTTTAAATTATAAATTATTTAAACCATTGAATAATGAATCCTGATATCTACCATAACCTTTATATCACTCCATGTAGTTGAAACAAAAAACGTCTCAGAATACCATCTAAACTACCATGTAAAATTGAGTCAAAGCTTGTGCTTTGTCTTAACAGACTCATCACAGAAAAAAAAATCAATCATTCATAAAAACCCTATGGGAATGCTCTTATGCTCTATCCACATTGTGTTACCATAGAACTAATCAAATTCAATGGACCACCAGAGAATCTGTAAAATTCAATACCCCTCGGTCCACATGGCATCAATTATTTATACATGACCTCTGGGTAGATCTCACGATCCATAACCCGTGGGTCCAAATCTACACCAAGGCTCTCATGGTCCTGTGTAAATAAGCATGGAAACCCCCAATGTTATCTTGATCCAATGCTCTCATGGTCTTATGAAGATCAAAATGCATACAACATTCATTACAGTCTTTAAATGCAATTCAAACTATTACATACCTCAAGATTACTCAAAGAATAAAACATAGATCATTTATAAACAAACAACTCCATCCTAAAAAACTCAAGGCATGGAAATACAATATGCCTCATTGGAAAGATAGTCCAAATGGCCAATAATATACCAAAAAAGGAACGCACCCATGGGGTGTCCCCTAAACAAGGTTATACAATCTTATGCTTAGAAAAAACCCCTTCATCAATCAACCAACCCATAAAAGGTATTAAACAGGGTAAAAATCGAAAATACACAATACCCCAATATGGGTATTTTTCCAAATGAAGCAGATATAATTCAAATAAAATCAATGAAAGGAACAAACCACCTATATATTTTTTGTTCGAAGAACACTCTTTAACATTGGCCCTTGAATCATCCTTGAATGACATAGATTGGTTGTAATCCAACACATCTGATGGCATCTCAATCAGAGGTCAGATAGAAGAACAGGAGGATATTGAATTTCTTTGGTCATACGTCGATCTACTATATAATACACAAAAAGAATAAGCTCATTTTGAAGAATAGACATGACCCCGGTATGAATAACCAAATATAATCCTAAATACAAGGCATTTTAATTTAATTTAAATGGTGTGTTCTAGCCTCAATCAGCCCCTGCTTTAGGTAGTCTGCCATGCCACGCACACGACCATGTACTCGGCCGTTACACGGCTAGTACATGAATACATGTGACATCTGCGTACATTACGTGTACTCAAAGTGTGAGGCATGTACATAAAAAATATACAAAACATTCTTTTTCCTAAAAAACAACTTGAAATAAAGATCCATACCCGAAAAGAAGATCCGTGGTCTTAAAAACATCCCTTGATAATGGATTTTCCCCTTAATTTCCCTTCTTAATGGTTGTGAAGAAGAAATATCAAACAACACTGTCCATTGGAATCGAATGTCGAAATACCTCTCCCAAGTCATCTCATGTACTCACTCGCCCTGCCATAGCACCCATACTAAAAGAATATATAGGATATAGAGAACCTTGAGGCTATGATCCACAACCTATATAGGGTTCTCCTTGAAGGACACATCCACCTCCAACTCAACCTCCTCATGTGGAAAAACATGAGATATGTCGGAAAAGTGACAATACAACTATGAAACATGAAAGACCTAATGAATAGACCGGTACCTCTGAGAAATGTATGACTAAAAAGAAACTATAATGACTCATTCCCAATCCACAAATAGCCCAACATATCTCAGTGAATGACTCCCCTATCTCATAATCCTCTGGTGTCACAAAATCGGTGTGATATGTAAGAAAAAATGATCTCAGACCTCGAACTCTAGAGGTCGTATCTGTCAATTAGAAAAAGATTTCATCTGAGACTATGTAGTATCCATCCTCTTCTAAATCAACTCCACCTTCTCAGTGGTCTCCTGGACATGAAGAGGTCAAAACATAGCTGCCTCTCTCGCCTCCAGTAAATAACGGGGTGATCGGCATTTCCTATTGTACCAATCCTCATAAGGTTCCATCTAAATCATCGTCTGAAAACTATTATAGTAGGAAAACTCAACTAGGGGTTTCCATCTCTCTTAGGAACCCCTGAAATCTAAGACACTTTCTTAAATCATGTCCTCCAATACCATAATCGAGTTCTCGGACTCGCCATCTGTCTGGGGATGGTATGCATTACTCAGAATTACCTATGTACCCAAAGCCCTCTATAGTCCCTTCCAGACACAAGAAGTAAAACATGTGTCCCATTTGAAAACAATAGGGTACGTAACCCCATGAAAATTCAGAATCTCTTGAACGTACAACCTTCCATGATAACCAACATTGATGGTTTCCTTGATCGGTAAGAAAAGAAAAACCTTCGTGAGCCTGTCAATAACAACCCATATTGTATCATTTCCTCGAGGCAACCTCGGTAATCCCCTCACCAAATCCATCGCGACATCATTCCACTTCTGATCTAGAATGGGTAAATGCTGGAAAGGCCTTGATGGTTGCTGATGCTCCACCTAAACCTGCAGAAAGGTGGAACATCTCGTAATAAAACTAGCATCATCCCTCTTCCTACCTATCCACCAGTTATGATTGTATAGATATCGATACAACTTGGTGACACTAAGTTGAAATTCCCCAAATTTGGAATAAAAATCTCAAATTTAATCCTCATTTATGTCTACTTACACCCATACGTGCCCATGAAAATTAAAAACCTCATCCTCATCTATGGTTCAACCTTGAGTAGAGTCCTTTCTTGAAACACTCTCCTGTTTTACAAGGCCTTGATAATCTGATAGCTGCCTCATTTTCACGTAGTCCAGTAGAGTAGATGTTACAGTTATAGTGGAAAGAAATGTTTTCCCCTGTCTGTCATGCACCTCCAAATGCATCTCAGAGAACAGATCCATTAGCTTTCACTCACTACTAGCCTCCAGAACATCCTATATCAGAGTCCTCCTACTTAACACATCATCCACTTAATGGCCTTTTCTAGGTGTGTATTCACACTCAAGGTCAAAATACGGAAGGTACTGAACCCCCTTCAAATTCTCAAATTAAGATCACATTGAGTAATTATATACTTGAAACTTTTGTGGTCAGTATATACCACAAAATTCTCTCCCAAAATATAATGTCTCCAATAGCGTAAATCATGAAAAACTGAAGATAACTCATGATCGTGTGTTCAGTAGTTCCTCTCATGTGACCTAAACTGCTAAGACCCATACACAATGACTTTATCACCCGACATAAGAACAACTCCTAGCCCGATACATGACGCATCACAATAAATGGTGTAAGTCTTTCCCGTCTCTGGAAAACATAGTATTCATGCTGAATTCAACCACCCCTTCATCGCCTGAAATGATGAGTCACTGGAATCTATCCACAATTACATTTAACCCTTCTTAGTCAGTCCCATCAGTAGCGCCACTATGTGTTAAATTTCTTGTATAATGTGACTGTATTAACCGGCAAGCCCCAAAAATCTATGTACCTCAAATAAATTATTCAGATTCTCTCAAGAAACTACTAATCTCTTTTTCATTGGGTCTAATAATACTCTTTTCTCTAAGATAACATGTCCCAAGATGTGAATCAGGTCCATACAAAAGTGGAATTTAATGTTCTTAACATATAAATGATTCTCTCTTAGTGTACCCAATGAAATCTCAAGATGGGTGGCATGGTCGTGTCGAGTGTGGGAGTACACAAAACATTCTTCCCAGAAAACCCCCACAAAATAATCCACGTAAGGATGGAAAAATCTCGTTAACAGTGCAAGGAAAACTGACAGTGTTTTCGTCAGAACGAAAGACATAACCTAATATTCCTTATACCATACATACTCCGGAAGGTTTTAAGAGGTATATTTGAGGGTATAACACACAAATGATGAAAACCACATCTAAAGTCAATCTTTATGAACCACCGGGATCCTCTAATTTGATCAACTAAATCAAAAATTCTCAAGAGGGGATATAAGTTTTAGAATTTCATCTGGTTTAGCTTCAGATAATCCATATAATGTTTAAGGGTATTTTCTTCCTTATTCGAAAATAGGACTTTCAAAATTCAAGGAGTAGTACTAGGTCAGATGAAACCCTTCGTCTACAACTCCTATAACTTATTCATGAATTGTTGTAACTCTGGCGTATCCATCTTATACGGAGGAATGGACACTGGTTACACTCTTGGAAAAATCTCCATTGAGAATTTTACCTCTCTATCCTGAGGTAATCCTGAAATTTCATCTAGAGATACTTCCATGATACAATCCACCACTAGAGGAATGTCATTCTGTGTGGTTCTATGATGATCATGATATAAATTAGAAATATGTGCAGTAATTTCTCCAAAAACATGACGCTTGAGTCCATCACTGCTCTCATGGACATCTCATTCTCCCTTGTGTAGAAAAAACACACCCTCTGGCAATTTTAAACTCACCCTACGATGATAGAATTCAAAAAAGGAAGGATAGTAGACCAACAAGTCCATTCCAAGAATGACATCAAAAACTATCATCTCTATGACATAGAAGTCCCATAAGAGGTGACACCGACCAACCTCAAGAGGGAACTCCTTGCACTGATGTACACCAGCTATCCTAATTCCCAACCAAGTGTCTAGCATCATTACATCCTCATAATTAAAGATATATAGCCCAATGTTATCAACAATGACAACAGATATAAAACTATGGGATTCCCCATTATCGAAAAATAAAGAAGAATCTAAAATAGAGGCAACTATATTCGTACTTATAACCATAGAGGGACCATGTTCTTGCTCCCGCTGGGTCTACACCACCGTAAAAGCCCAACCTATATAGTGGCCCTGCGACCCTTCCTGAATACCCTGATCTGATCCACCATACTGTTGCGGAATGTCCGGTGATTGGATACCATAGCCATGACCTCCTCCTCATCCGGAATGGACTGAAAAAATCCAGTTACCTAACTGATGAGAAATGGGTGGTGTTGATCCTAAACATGGAATCATAATTAATACCCTCTCACTAGCTACTGGCGAGAATAATTGGCAAAAATGTTGAATATATCCCATCTTGATGCAAGCACGATACTCAAATGGGTCTCATGGTCATTGAGGTCTCGTGTGAAAACACTTCCCACATTGGTATAACCTCACCAGACTACATTTAGATACATACCTACTATTGTAATCACCACACTAAGGCTCCCAATGGGGCTTCCTGCTATCAAAAGAAGGGGTACCATCCCAAGATTTTGATTTTCCCTTCCTCCCAACTCCCAAATCCCTCATATTACACTTGGTAGACAGTGCCCACTTCACTATATCATTCAATTAAGTCATACTGAATACATTCACATATGACAAAATTTCATACCTAGGACCATACTTAAACCACCTAGCAAAGGATAACTCATCCCCTCCCAGAACAAGTGCGAAGCACACAAGATCTATGAAACAAGAAAAATAATCCATCACTAAAAGAGCGCCCAAATCCAAATGCATTAACACTAGGCTCAATTTTCCCTCCACGTAACGAGTTAAAATTAATTCTAGAAGGTCCTCTGAAACACTTCCCAGGACATATCTCGATGATGTCCTCCATGTAGGATAACATCCCACCATCTCATATAGGAATCATTTAGAATGTATGTAGAAAGATTCACCCTCATATCTGGAGGAGTCTGTTGATGTTATAATATAGAAAGAAGTCCTCCAACCATGAATCTATAGACTGAGGTCCTCCATCCTTAGAGAAAGTGGGAGGGTTTTTCTACTGGAACACCCACACCAACTTTTCTATAGTTGTAAAAGGATGCAGTGCTCCGTGAAAAGTATGCAACATCCTTATACATCTTTCATGGAACTATGGATCAGCACATGTGTCTGTTTTAACACTTAGTTCCAAGACAGGCACGATGAGAGGATCTGCGGGTAGTCCGTAAAAGATTATTTTTGGGGTATGATCATTGCCCTTTATCTGGTGTACAACAGGAGGATGTCTTAGTGGCATGACTATATAAGGTCATGGTCAGACCTCATTTCAAGATTAACAGGGACAAAAAGTTATAAGTGAAAGAAATTATCAGGAGAAGAAAGAAATCAAGTCATATAAAATAGGGTTTCACGAAGTGTATAACCCACACACGACATGTTTCCTTAAGATTTTAAAATGGTGTGTACCTCTTCCAGACCTGGTCGTGTATAACCCTTACACACATCATGTTCCTCCTGAGACATGGTGTGAATTTGAATCATCCCACCTTTCCAAGTACATTTTCATGGATAGAACTACACATTTCTCTTTGAGATCACACTACATGACATGTTCACCATAGACCTGACATGTTCTACCAAAAGTTTCCAAACCCTGTGTATCTTCTCACACATCCAGTCATATGGTTAAAGACTAAAGAAAATATACATATAGTACATGGTGTTTACATAAGAAAATTGAGTACTTAGAGAATATAAGAGAAAATGGCATGTGTTCATAACACAAATTTCCGTGTTGTCTGGGTTTCTAGATATTAGGCCTTTGAAACTTTTCTAGAACCCTTAAATCCTTAATATTTTGTCCATGTATTGACAAATTCTAACCTGTTGTATCAAATAATCCCACAAATCAATGTTTGGCATCCTTATTTATATCATAACATTACATAAAAAATTAAACTCCCATGACATCTTAAGCCTCATCTTGGTCCCATGCTCTCTAACTCCAACATCAATCACGTACCTGATGAAAAAGTTTCATTTACCTTATATATACCTATAACCATATAGACTGTTTGGTCGCAGATGCATGAATCAAACATGTTGTGAGAAGAATTTTAGTAGGCAACCACCAAACGATCTATGCCTAACTATCAGAGAATATATATAGCAGGCAACTTGTAGAAATGATGCAATAAACTATGATGTACTCAAAAGTGAACAATACAACAATTTTAAATTATATTCATTTTAATTTACAAATTATTCAAACTATGGAATAATGAATCCAAATATCAAGCCTAAGCTCTATATCCCTTCATGTTATAGTAACATCATACATATCTGAAGACTATCTAAACAACCAAGTAAAACAGAGTCCAAGATTTTTCTTTTTCTTGGAAGACTCATCACAGACAAACAAACAATCATTCATAACAACCCTCTGGTAAATCACTCATGGTCTTACACCTTTGGTTTAACATAGCACAATAAAAATTCAAAAAAAATAGGGTATCTCTCATGGTCAATACCCATGTGACCACAAGGCATCTATAATTTATATGCCACCTCTATGAAGCTCTCATGGTCAATACCTTATAGGCAAAAGTCCACACCATGGCTCCCCTGGACCAATGTAAATAAACATGGAAACCCACATAGTTTTACTTGTCCAAGTCTCTCAAAGTCCATGTTTTTTTAGTGCATAGACAACATTCATTAAATTTTGTACATGTAATTAAAAAAAATCACATGGCTCAACTATAACAAAAGTATAAAACAATCATCATATATAACCAAACAACTCAATCCTAAACAACTGAAGGCCTGGAAATATGACATGACTCATAGGAAACCCAGTCCAAATATCCAACAATAGTCAAATAAGGTAACACACCCATGGGGTGTCCCATAAACAATGGTATAAAATCATATGCATATAAAACAACACTTAATCAAACAACCAACCCATAGAAGCTAATAAAAAAGGTCAATATCTGGAATACACAATACCCAAACATGGCTATTCTTCCAAATTATGCATATATAATATAAAGAAAATAAAATAAAGGAACAAACTACCAAAATTGATGTTTTACGAAGAACACCCTTGAACACCATCCCTTGAATCATCCCATAATGGCATAGATCTATGGGAATAAAACCCACTTGGAAACTTCTTAATCAGAGCTAAGATGGAGGAACGGGTGGAGGTTGATGTTCTTCGGTCGTATGCAACTCTCCTAAATTATACACAGAAATAATAAGGTCGATCTAGAGAAGATACATGATCCCGATCTGAATAATAAAAAAATAAAGGTACGCGACATGTTCATTTGTTGTACACAACATATACTACCCTCAAATTTACACCGCTTTAGGTGGTCTTCCATGTCACCCACATGACCATGTACTCAGCTGTTAAATTTACAGTATACATTTACAAATAGCTACTAGGTAAAAAACATGTACTCAATATACACATCATGTACTTAGAAAATTTCTAAAACGCCCTTTTCCCTAACAAAAACCCTGAAATAAAGATCTATACCTGAAAAAAAGATCTGGATTCTTACACATGACAACCTGATTTGGGCATGTTTTCTAAACTAATATGTGGTCTTCTGCACCACTCCATGACTTTGATTGAATCAATGGTTAGTTAGTGTGTTATGCGGCATGTATCCCCACCCCACAATGCATGTACCATCGACTTCATCCACCAACGGAATCTAGGAAGGAGAACACGGTGTGTGAATGGGTAGTACATGGTGTGTAGCTACTATAATTCTACATGGGCATGTACTCAGTCTGCCTGACCCATGTCCATGCAATGGTACATGGAATGTGTATAATTTACACATCATGTTTATTGGTATATTTATTCTGATCATTACTAACTTGTGACTTTGGCCAAAAAAATGTGACAATCATCATGGAAGAAAATTTAAATATTTTTATAATCAAAACAACATGTATCCCAAGAAAAAAATATTATTCTACTCAATAAAATGTATGAAAATGTATACAAAAAACTTTCACATAAAACTCCTCCACACTTAGTGACATGCTGGCCCATAAGAAAAATACCACCATCTAATTAACATAATCCATAATCTAAATAGGGATTATTTCAATTATTTATACCTATAAATATTGTAACCATATAAGAGTATTTTAAAAGGAACACAACATATTTCAATATCAATGATTCTCTAATCATGCCCACTGTATAAATAAATTAAATAATTTTCATCTTAATATATTAACATTTTTCAAATTCCCATAAATACACTTATCACGTGATGATTAACCTCACTGGATGTTACCACACACATCCATCAAGATCATTTCATCAGAGCTATTGTTAATACAATGTATAAACACTCAATCCATTGAATTCCATGTAGTCTTATTCTCTTATTTAGAAATAAAAACAAAAAAATCATGAGTTATTCTAATAATGTTCAAATTTTTATGAGGCTTCGTTTTGGTAGGCAATAATGTGAATAAATAATCTCATAGTATTGAAAATAGGAGGATGAATTATTAAATAACATTCCATGATATTCAATAATAAATCTCATTGAAAAGTGCATCCTCTACAATATCCCTAAAATGTATCATCCCCATGATATTCCCTTCCCCAAAAGGGGTCTATAAACTATCAATAAAGTGTAATGAAGGAATATAGTCCCTCTTTTGAATTTTTCAAATATTTTTTTTCAAAATGGGGCCACAAAGAATACACTGAATAGTGTGTTTGGAACCCATCTTTTATAATGAACAAGAGGCACCCTTCCCCACATTTAATTTCATGATTTCACACCAAAATGTACCATGAATGGAAAAATTCCCTCTATATAACTCAAATGAAAAATAATTAAAAATTATAAAATATTTAGGGTTGGAAGGAAAAATAGGCTTGTAATGTGGATTCTTATCAATGCAGTTCATGATTTCTATTGGGTTCATGAAGGTAAGATGTAAGGTAGGTATGAAGGAAAAAATCGGTTTAAAAACAATAAAAGTCATCATATTATTTTAATGTGATTCATAATATTCATGTTTTAATGTGAAAAACTCACATGTTCTTGTAGTTATGTATATCCCAAGAATCCATCATGAAAAGGGTATAAGAATGATGATGTCAAACACAGAATACCACTTGTGAATGAGGAAAATAAAGGGTCAATCAGGTAATGACATGAATAAAAATGATAATTCAAATAAATGTAAATGTTCAATAATTTAAATCAAGAAGGAAAATATGTATGCAATTATTTTAAAATATGTTAAAATTTATAAAAAACTTCTAACTTAGAAAATTACTTTTTAAGTATTTATTATTAATAATCATATTAATCAAATTTATTTCTCAGTTTAAAATTTTTCATATATTAATGATGTATCTAATATCAGTTCAATGGAAAGACTAGTATAGTCAGACACTCTCCCAAACACTTGATACTGCTTATGGTTCACTATGCGAAACACTTAAGAGAATAAGGGAATGTGGGAAAACAATACTGGGCCTGAATGTGGTGATCTAGTGAATAAAGTAAGGATAAAATAAAAATTATAATAAAACCACTCTAAAATAATACTCCACTTGTGGTAAGCTCAAAAATATGAAAAGTATTCATGATGAGACACCCAGCTCACTCTAGAGTACCTGTGACTGTCGATGAAATGGAAAAAAATCTAGAGGCACATACACCATCACATCAAATGCTCAACAAAAAAGATATATATATATATATGTGTGTGTGTGTGTGTGTGTGTGTGTAATGAAATAAAAATGAAAAACAAGTTAGGGAGTCACTTCAAAAAAAGGAATCATCTAGAATAGAGGGATTAGAAAGAGGAGGATTAACAAAAGTGGAAGCTAGATGCTCGGGCTCTGTGATCCTTGTGTGGGATGAAACAGGTACATCCGTAGTGACAATTGATGTAGCAACAACTAGAGGAATAGAAGTGGTGCTCTATGTAGGAGGGTCTATAGGACCTATAAAGCTAGATGTAGTAATAAAAAAAATTGCCCTGGTAGTGGAAAGGAGTACAGAATCTATGGACTGAGCTGTCATTGGTGTTGGTTCTACTGAATGTTCGTGATAAGATGGAGGAGTAGATGCTGGGGGTAACTGAAGGCTATGGTTTTTAAGAATAAGATCCAACATTTTCTCGATCCACTTTCGTGATTGATCCAAATCATCCTAGTGTGTCTCCATTGCTTCCAGGAAGAGGGTGATGTTGAAATCAAACGAGGGTGCGAGTGGAGTTGGGGTGTGGATGGACAAGAAGAAAAGGGGATTGTGGAGGAAGAAGGAAGGGAGGAAAGAGTGGGGATGGATGAAGACGAAACATCCACTCGTGGATAGGGTTGGATCAGATTAGTAACACTAGTGGGGATGCTGGGTCATCTCTCACCCCTATAGAAGCTAAGGAATCCTACATAAGCCTAAGGTCATCTCCCTATAGCTCTTCCAACCTCATGTGAATAAGAATGATGAAGTCAATCCATTGGGGAGAGACAAAGTCATCTTGAGGTATTGATGGCTCAAAAAATCCCATGAAGTATGCCAAGAGGGTGGTATAAAAAGCATCATTCAATTTACACTAACAATTGTGGATCATAGAGTGAAAATAAGAGGATGAAATATAGGGGAGGATAGGGTAGTTATGCCAGAAAATAAATGTGAAAGGGTCCTTGACTCTTCCATACAAAACACCCATATCCCCATAGTGGAAGAATGGAATATTTATGAATCACTGATCAATGAATCAAATGGTAGAGGAAATGATAAGCATGCTCTTATAAGAAGCAGTTTTATATCAGTGGATAGGCCCTACAAGCTCTCACCACCTGACAATGAGATCAGAGCACTTTGGGTGAGTGTGGGTGGAAACATGAGGTGGTTGGTAGGATAGGGTTAGAGGCTTCACCATCATCCAAACATCACTATATTTAGTGTGAAGTGTCATCCAACCACCCTTAATTTAGCTGGGGTAGTTGTACTGGTAGGAGTTTGGTGGTAGGTGGACATATCGAACTCAAAGGTCGGTAAGAACTACACAAGTAAATCCTTGAAGGTATGAGTTTTAAAGTCCCATGTTTTTGAACTAGGTTAAAATAAAAAAGTTTTCGATTTTTGGGGTTTATCGAGGGGTCAGTTTATTAAACTGAGCTCCAGAATTCTATTCCAAGTGTTGGAACACCTAATGGTGACATTTTTGGACTTATGTAATTATAGAAAAATTTTCTCAAGTCCCTCGATGAGTCTCAGGTGGAAAGGTCCACATTAATGGATCATTACAGGCTATGCATGGTTACAGTCCAACCTGCGCAGTTTACCTTGTTTAAAAAATTATTTATTTTAACTAAATAAGTTTATTAGAGAAATTTTGATTAATTAAAGGAAATTTTTAATATTAATAATAATTAATTTATTATTAATATTATTGTGGTTGTTTAATTAAATTAATGTAAAATAAATAATTAAATGATTGTTAAAGAAATCAATGAGTGTTTTTTGGGTACACCGAAAACATTTTATTAATTGAGGACTTTCAATGTAAATAAAGATTCATTTTTATTTTTAAATAGAGGTTATGTGTTTGAGTTTTTATCATTAATATAATATTAATGAGATTGTATTAAATTAGAGATTTTGGTTTTAAATAAATTAAATTTGGAATAAAAATAATCAGGATGTTATTATTATTATTATTTTGTTTATTTAAATAAAAAATTTAAAAGAATATAATGTGGCTTTTGATCTTTTCAATTAAACATTTTATTTTATTATTGATTAATTAAGGGTTTTGGGTTTGACAATGAAATGGAATTTTAAATGATATTAAAGACAATTTAATGTTTGATTGTTTTATTTTTTAAGAGGAAGAAATTAGGGGAGGCATAGTCCCCTTCTTCCCCAAAATCATGAGGACTCACCCTCGATGGACTCCCCTTGAAGTGCGCATGGAACCTCTACCTGGCCTACCTTGATTGTGATACGCAACTTCACTGGGCTCCTTCCATGGCCAGATCTTCCTTTTCCGAGTGTCCTCCACCCATATGGAAGGACGCAAGCTCCTCCCAAACCCCATGCATCAGCGTGCAACACCACCTTGGTGGAATGACCTATAGTGTGAGACCTATAATGGCATGCGCAGGACCTCCTCCTTCATGTGTATCCTCCTTTTGGCCATGATTTAAAACTATTACGTGACCCCTGGACGGCCCCCTACAGTAGCACGATTTGACCCCGGGAAGGACCGATATTGTTTGCGACACCTCCCTCTTCTAGGATCTTCTTCCATGAACAATTCCTCTTGTGTTCTCCATGGGTCCAGTTCAATCATTTGAGGAAGGATCTTATTTAGTGTTTTTATTGACCTCTTTTGCGATTTGATGCTATTTCGTCATTCATTTTTGTTTTGACCAAGTTTCTGGTTTTGAGAATAATTCCCATTGTTGTGTTATTACATCAATAGGATGTGCGATTGATGTTTAGTTCCCATTGATCCATGTTTCATCATATTCCACCAAGGGTGAGGTGGATGAGCTTTATTTTCATTGAATTTTTTGGTTCATGTAATCTTCTAAACTAACTGTTTGGTTTTGAACTGGTTAATTTTAGGTTGGTTAACTTTTATAGGTCCCTAGTACCATGTTACTCATGCGTGGATCATTACTTATTTGATTCTGGGTACCGGTTTAGTATATTAACTTTTTTATCAATGTTTACAACAATTATATATATATATATATATGAAGGTGTGTACATGTGTGACTACAGACCATTTCTGAGTTGGTTGTCGACGTGTGATGAAGTGTGACATGTTTCGGTTCCACCTGATCTAGGGTTCCAAATCAATACCTCTTTATTTAAGAATTCATATTAGATTCTTTAAATAAATTCATAATGTGGGATTCCATGATTATATAAATTCTATGTTTTCTTGAAATGTAGATTATAGATATACTGGTGGTTAGTTGTAATGTCATATCATTCATTCTATGGTTTGGCTTTTCATATGTCTTCTTGCTGTTGATGATATAAGATATATCACTACATGATGCTTTTGATGTAATTAAATGATGTCACCGATGTAGGAAAAAAGAGGAATTGATCATGCATTGGTTTTAAGCATGTAATGATAATTTGGTTAATGTGATATGATTAAAAAGTTAAATGATTTTAATGGATATGGTTGAGTAATATGGTAATTAGTGGTATAATTTATTATAAAATCCTGAATTGGAAAAAAAATTGCTGCTTTAACTAATTATTGAGAATATTGAATATTTCGACATGTTCAGAATATAAATTTGAAACTAGTAATTATTAATGGTTGGATTAATTATTACATGTTAAATGGTAAATGGTTAATTAATTGATGACTGGTTAAAGAGATATGATTTAATTAATTAATTATTGAATCAATTAATTTACCTGCATTATATTAAGATCCTGAATTGATTTTTTGTTACACCTATTGGCCAATGGTACATTTTGATGCGTGTTTTTTTCCATGCTTTATGTTTTTTTAGACAGATTAGATTAAAAATATGATATGATGTGTGATATGGTTTTTAAATATATGTTTCTTGTTCATCATGTTTTGAGATGATTATAACACGCATGTAAATTGTTAAGGTCCTGAACGAATCACTGTTTGAGTGGACAGGTTCAAACTTGTTAAAGAGATTGGATAATTAAATGTGGAGTTAATTATTTAGTTGGATTGGTATGAATAAATAATTGTTAATTAATTATAAACTATTGAGATGTTGAATGGTTCATTAATTGTTGACTTTTTTGACGGACGATTTATGTTGTTAATTAGTTGTCAAATTAATTAAGGTATTGGATTAGTTAATTTTATGAATTAATTAATGGATGGTTTTGGGGTGTCAGACATGGAGTTCTACACAAATGATAAACATATATGTATGACTGATAAATAGGTTGTGAGACATGGACTAGTGCTCTAATTACTCATGGGGTGCTAGACATGGCGTTCTATACCAATCAAACAAGAAAATATTCTTTAGTATGATAGGGACTGATGCTAGAAATACCCATGGGTGGTGAGACAAGTACTGACACTCTAAATTCTCACGAGGGTGCTAGAAATGATGTTCTATACACATTAATTTACATTAGATTGTGGGCCCAATTGGTCGTACATGAAATTAATTAATGGTTAATGAAAAATATTGTGACATAATTATTTGTGAACTAAATATAAAAAAGGGTTCAGGCTTATTAATGATTTGGTTGATTCATTATTAGTGGACGGACCCGGGATTGAATCTATATTTTAGATGATGGGAATATACATAGTATATGAATGAATAAATTTAATATCTTATGATGAATTATCCAAGATAAATCCCAAGCACGGACTCAATCATTAATTTGATTACAAAGATGGTCTTTAGAGACATCTGTGGTGAGTGACATATATAGGGGATGCCATGATTAGTTTGAATCTCGAGACATTCATAATTTAATGAGGATTGATAATTGATAAATGAAAATTATTGTGTAATTATTGAGGGGTATGCATGAAAAATTAATAATGCAGGTTCAGACCCCAGGTGAGGGATGAAGCATGTACCTAGATATATAGCTACATTGTACTGCTTACTTTATTTATGCATGTTTTCACATTATTTAAATTATGTATTAAATGTTTGGATTTGGGGTAGACACCAGTGGTCTCGGTATACTATGACTTATATCTCACACCCTACTTGGGTCACCGTTGCACTGGGTACCTGAGTAGATTCTATTTGGTTGTAGGATTGTGTTGTTTGGATATACCTAGGAGATAAGAGTAGAGGACCAAGCGGTTTCTCATATTTCTCAAGGAGACAACCCTCATATATTTTAGTAATTGTTTATTTATTTCTGTATTGAAATTTAAAATAATTTTTTTGTTCATGAATTTCCATTTTTGTATAATTAGCATGTCATGGATGTATCAGGAGTATAATTGGTGTTGAAAACTTTTATCAAATGAATAATATCTGTCTTCCACTACTTAATCATTTATTAGACTTGTTCTGCAATTTATTTCCATTTTCTATTATTGAACTCTAATATGATGCCATAGTCTCCCAACTGACTATCCATAGACCCTCGCTGCTAGTCGGCAACCTCTGACATATAGAGAGACATGCTTGAGGTCATCTAGCAATCGGTCCAGTAACCACTTTAGTGGTGAGCAAGGTAGGGATGTTACAAAGTAGTATCAAAGGGGCTAACCCTTGTTAGGTAGTACCCATAGAATGTTCTAGGCCCTTAATGTATGTTCTTCCCACTGCTCAGGAGGACTTCTTGGTACACGTGTGTTATGGCATGTCGATTGGTCTATGCTTTGAATTTTATGATCAATTTTTGACATGGTGATCATGGTTCAAGGTACATCACACGCATGCGTTATGTGTAATGTAATAGAGCACCAGTGTGTGGATGATCTTCTATTTTTACATCATGAAAAAAATCAAAGGTGGGTAGTGTCACATCGATTTTAGTAAATGTGTCGGTAGGTGACATCGATCTTTTTTTGAACAGAGTTTCCCAAAATTAGTTCATCTGATCTTTACATTGACTTTGGTTTTTTCTTTGTGCACTCTTCTGAATATGAAGAGAATGTCCCCTATCATGACCTTGACATGGAGACACTAAGACATAGTGGGTATTACACCACCCTATAGTTTAAATGTTATTTGTCGTAATGAGTGGTTGTTATTTGGGTAGTACGTGAGATTCATGCTATCTTTGGGATACTCCTTCTTTCATGTTGGGGAACAACTGTTTTCAAAATATCCTTGAGATGGCTATGCTTGAAAATTGTAACACCCCAAGCATTAATTGTAATTTATTTTGTAAAAAGTAATTCAATAGCATGGGCTACACGAATCACTAAGTTCGAGTGCTCCACTACTTACCAAACTAGCCGTTCAAAAAGAGATTATGAATAGTATAAACAAAAATTTGAATTTTATATAGCCCATATAATTTTATCATCCATATTATGTGTTTCTAAGACATAATATAAGAACAAATTCATTTTTTCAGATAAAAAAAGTTTTTTTCCAAAATTGAAATTTTACCACCTTTTAATGAAAACCCTTTTTAAGTCCAATATTTGAAACTTTAATATAATAAATTTAATGAAATTAAATTCTTCATTAGAATAGGGACATATAAATTTATTTTGGATAATTTTTTGTTAATTTTTTGATAACTTTCATATTTGGATGAATACAGAAAAATACTAAATTTTAATTGATTACAACTTTTTTAATAGAAATAATATATATGTTAAATTATTAATTTGAATGGTTTGGAAGTTTAAATAGATTATATTATTATCATTAAATACAATTTATGGAATTATAAGTAATTTCATGTTTAAATTTGAATTAAACACAAGTCAATGTTTTGATAGTCTTAAATTTTTTAAAACACATTTTTTTGGTTTTGACAAAGGGAATTATTTTTAAATTAATTAATGAAAAATATATGTTTTTAATTTGGTAAAACGGAATTAATTTTTGAATACAGAACATAAAAATTACCTTTGGGTGAATTTATGGTATTTTTCTGAAAACATTCAATTACTGATGAATAGTGAAAAACACTATGTTATTGTTTAAAACCAACTATTTATTTATTATTTATTTATTTTATTTATTTTAAGTAAAAATAGGTACATAATACCTATATATGTTCAATTTAATTCATTATATTCATTTTTTAATAAGTTTATATATATAAAATTTTATTGAACTTTTTACCATCTTTTACCAACCTTCTAGGCGCATTTGAAAATTTGCATAAAACATAGTTTTACCTCTTTTGTCAGTTGAATTTCTAAAATATAAAGACACTTTTAACATAATTATGTAAAATTTTATTCGGTAAGATGAAAATAATTTTTGGCTAATAGTATCTTTTGAATTTTATTTACCACAGTTAAAAGTAAATATGGTAATTAATGATAAATTTAATATTATGATTACCCTAAAACATGTCCTAATTCTATTGGATAAGTTTAATTCGACCAATAAATTCTTAGGAATAAAATATGATCCTCTATGGTCCACTTGGATTAGATTAGGATATTTATTATTATTTTATTTAATGAAGAGTTTAAAGTGTTAAATTCAATGTTTAATAATTGTACCAAGTTTAATATAGGGTTAAAGATAAGATAAATTAGACTATAAATATTTATTTTAAATCAAAAAAATATTTCTAACATAATCGTATTTTATTTATATTTTTTTTACATTAAATATTTTAATTTTTATATGACAAAATGATGATGCAGTAATTACATTATTAATGAAATATTAAAATTATTGATATTATAAATATCAAAATAAATATAAATTGGGTCTTCTGAAGAATTACAGTAATTATCTAGGTTAATATGAAATGTTTGGGTTGATTAAATAAATTTTATTCTCATATATATTGTCTTTATAGCTTCCAAAAAAATCAAATATTGAATAGCATCAAAATTGACGTAATTGAGTTTTTGAAACAAATACTATATTATTAATTGATATAATATTCCTAAAAATCTAATAATCATCCAAATGACATAGATAGGGTATATATTCTAATAATTATCAATTATGTGTTCTCTTTCCTTTTTATAATAATAATTTTATTCACCATATCATATAAAAATACAAAGAGACGTGATAAATGTCAAACTATTTAACTAAGAGTTAAATCTAAAAATAAGGTTAATATGGTGAACTAAACCTATATAATACCTTTTGGTTGAGAGGTTTTCAACCCATACCCACCTTATACTATAATTAAATAATTTCTAAGCCATTAGATACTAAAAATTATTTTATTATAAAATAATATTTCAAGCATTACCTAAGTTTCCCTAACACCACTAATAAAACGGAACTTCCCATCTCTAAAAATTACACCACCAAATACAATTGGCTTATAAAAAACAAGAACCAATACCATCTCAACATCCTTCACATCATCCTAGAGTCCTTACTTTGATCATAATGCCGACATAAGGATCCCTTTCGATCACCTCAAATGGAAACACCCAATGAAGAGGTAATAATTTCACCACCTTCTTTTGGGTTCATTCTTCTTCCACTTCCTCTGTCTTTTATTGACTACATACAAAAATAATAAATCCAAAAACATCTACATACTGTGATGTTATTATAAATGTGGTACAACAATATTCGTTTTTCTATCCATCCTATAAATGGCAATGTCACCATACATGCATACGTACGACTTACCGTCTCCACATCGTCGTGTAGTTTGTTATTCAAAATCTTCAATATTTGGATGGGTATAATAATTTATATAGTTGATATAAAAAATAAATATCACAGGTTATTGATTCATTATATATGATATACCATCCAGTTACATATGATTTCACCATCAATATAATGATATTGTCGCTTGTGAGTACGCACGACTTACTATATTCACAAACGTGATGAGATTCACTTCCCATCATAATCATTCAATAATAATTTTTATTTTATGAATAAAACTAATGTTTAATAAATTATTTTCATTATGTATATTAATCATATAAAACCTATAGATAACAATCATGACTTATGTAAAAAAAACCGATAAAGGAAAACGAATCTGTTAATAACCATAACAAGGATACTACTAAAATATCATTCACAATGCAATATTATAAGATCATATATGACATCATATTTCTGTATTTGGTACATTTATAATTTAATAACAATTATTTTAACATTTTACATGAGGTTAACCTGCCCAATACTAAGGAAAAGTACAATGTAAGGGGTTTCTTATATCACATTTAATTCTATAAGATTTCCATTATTCACCGCTTATTTATTGCATGTGCGGTATTGTGAATTTCCATTTGATATATATTATCATGATTCCCTTTATATTCAGGGTATTATGTGATTCACTTGGTGTTTATTAACGTTTTTTTTCATATGACTAGATTTATTACCACGTGGTAAGTCTTTTTTATCTCACTTTTAATTCCTTGAGATTCCCATTGTTCACCACTTATTTATTTCATGTGGTGTATTGTGTGTTTCCATTTGATATAAATTATCATGATTATATTTATATTCATGGTATTCTATTATTTACTTGGTGTTTATTAACTTTTGGTCATACGACTCAATTGATTGCAACGTGGTAAGGGTTTCAATCCCACTTTTATTCCCTTGAGATTCATGCAATATTTTTTGACTATTAGCTTTTTTGTGGTGTATGTAATGCTGATGATTTCATTGTTTGCATAATATACATTAATTTATGTGTATTTACTTCATCATTGGATGATACTTCTGTCATAGGGTTTATGTTTCGTAATTTACCAAATCGGTAAGGTAATTTCAAATATCAATTTCAACTCATTCAGTTTTAAGAAAATTCATTGATTACATTAATCAAAAATTTTGTGTGAAATAACTATTTATTTACCTATGTAGTAATTTCCACTCCCATTTGTGTGGATATAATTTTTATACCCATAATAAATCCATTGATAAACTCTCATGTCATCGATATAAACTTGACATTAGTAATTTTAACTCAATTTCTATTTATTGAGTTAAACATCAAAGTCATTGGTGTTGTTTTCACAAGAATTTGGGTGAATATTATCTAATTTATTTAAACTGAATATCATGTCATGTGGAGTGTATTTATATTTGTCTAACATAATTATATGATTTATTTCTCCTTAACATAAGGATATAGTCTTTATAAAGGAATTCATCTCAACTTACAATCCATTGAGATTTCTTTGTTGTTATGCACAAATTCACTTTTATTAGGTGTATATAATGTACTTTGACATAGTATATCAGGAATCCCATTATTCTCATGATATTATAGTATTTTGATTGCCTCAATTATTTTTATTCAAGATTCTCTCATTTGGTTAGGAACTCTAACTAAAATTTTATCTTAAATGTATTAAAAATTTATTCTACTAAATAATTCTCATTAATGTAGATGTTTTAAAAATGGTTTTATAGTTTTATTTCTATGGAAATTAATGTTTTAAAATGAAATTCCTTTTAAAATTATTTATAGTGGTATGGGATGCTTTGATTCAAAAATATATTTTAAACAGCTTCTTGATAAATAGTGATACTTTTAAATTGTTTCATTAAAAATGGATATTTCTCTCTTTGATTATTACTGATCATTTTCAACTATGTCCACATCCATTATGGGATTTTTTTTTGTTCGAGGTTGATTTATTATGATCACAATATTTCATACTGTATTTATGATTTTGTGATATGTTTGACTGTGTATGTTTTATTTTTATACGAATAATGGTTTATAGATAAAGTATTGACATTTCGTATTCTAGTGTTAATAAGAATGCTTATGTTATGTTTAAACCTTTTCATATGAGGAATGCATTGGAATTAGAAAGTGACGGGTGGAGCCCGCTATAGCTCATCCATGCATTGGTAGGTCACTTGAGTCAAAATTGTGTCCCTTTCCAAGGTCTTGACAAAATATTATTTGTAGTATTGGCACAAGGCCTTGACTATGTGGTTATGAAGTTTGGAATTAGGAATTCCATCATTATGAAATTTGCTATTCATTTTGCATGTGATTATTAGACCAGTAAAATATACATGTCAATAATTAAGTGGAATTATTTTGATTTATATTTTCCCTATTATGATGATGTTTAAGATTAAAAGTCTTTTTTATTGATCTTATACATTGCCTTAAATGTTTATGCTTATTTATGATTGTTTATGTTATATTTGTTTCCTTATAGAGCATCTAAGCTCGCCACATTATTATGTATTATTTTTCCCAGTATGTAAAAAATGATACTATCATTAACCTGCATGAACAGGCTAGGGAATATAAGAGTGTTTTAAGGGGATAGAATTTTGTTTTTTATTTAATGATGTAATGTAAAAATTATGTATGTATCTAGTACATACAAGGAAACTAAATTGATCAGTCTTTCGGGACATGATTTTTTGTATCATGTCAATGTTATGTAATAATGCACTGATTCTGGGAAACTGGGGTTGGGGAATTATAGTTGGTATAAGAGGAGGTTTAGTACAAACCCTGGAAGCTAGATTCAAAAGAAAACTATGATTAAGAAACACTACACTAATATAGACATTGAGGATTAGTATATAATAACATCCAAAAATTCTGCTAAAATAAATATTATGTGGGTTTTCCAAGTAATACATCCCAATTTGGATACAAATAGGTAGAGGCGGTTTTGAAACAGATGTAACTAAAATTGAAAACTCAGACAAAGAGTTTCAGGGTTGACCTGGGGTATCCTGGTGCATGACAATAGACCTTTCTGTACTCTTGGTTACGACATTCCAAGGAGATATGCTTAGGATAATTCACAATTTCCTTACAAACTGATTTTACAGATTTAAATATAATATGAGAATAAATAATCTTGGTTATTTCTAAGGTTTTTTAGATTGAAAATAAGGTTTTATGATATTCTCTAAATGATTTTATGACTCACACTATGCTTTCTTGTGTTAGTCAATGGATGGATTCCAAGGAATTCAAAGTATTGAACATGATGTACAAGGTGGTCACGATGGTGGAAATGAGAAAAAAATGGATTGTTGATATGTGTAAAAGATATCATGTTCATTCCTAATCATTTTTTCCAAAATACAATCAACAACTTATATATTAACCAACTCCTAGACTCAACAAATAAGGGAAAGACAGTGAATGATATGAGCTCTATCAGCGGAGGCCATGGAGAAAAGAAAGCTAAATTTCCATAATGCTTGAAATGTGAAAGGAGACACCTATATAAGTGTCTCAATGGATAAAAGAAATGCTTTATTTGTGAGAAGGAAGGACATAAAGTAAATAATTTATGAGGAAAAATGAAGAGTACTATGGGAGAAAATAAAAATGATCTCAAGAATTTGTTTACATGAATTCTACGTAAATTTAGGGGACATGGGAATTACCCTATTGAATGCCCTATTCTATAGGATAATCTCTGGTCAAGGAAGAACCTATGTGAAAATAAATAAATGGTGAAATTTTTAAAATTATTAGTGCTATTTGTGGATGGGATTACTTTGGGTGATTATTCTCTTGTATTTGTAACCCTGCAGTTTATTATCTAAAAATGTTATTTTTGGAAGAATTGGCTTTTCTAATGTTTATATAGTTATAAATAACAATATATGATTATATGTTCCTTGAATTTGAGGTAATTACAAGTTATTAAATTTTGGGATGAAAATCCGAGGAATGAGAAAACATTGGTGGTGAATTTATGTTATGGTTATTTTGAGGAATTTATATCATTTTGGGAATGTAATAAAATATAGTTTTTGAAAAATTACAACACATAGACTGTGTGCAACTTGTCACATTGGATAATGATATAGGAATTGAACCCATAACCAGAGTGCGACTGGGGTTTATCACCTACCAATAGACTACGTGAAGTCGCTGGTTAGTGTGACTAATTATTTTTAGATAAATGATTTTATTGATCAATAATATGTTGATTTGGGATCTTATGTCTTATCAAATTCATATCCTTAGTACAATAAATTGATTTTGTGATGAACTGATAAATGTTATTTTAGAAAATTTCCACTCTATTGGAAACATTATCTGCATAAGGAAAATAGAATAATATGGTATTACATTTGAGGAGTAATAATGTAGTTTTATCTGTGTTTCTATTGTTTATTTATAGTGATTTGGGTTATTTATCGAAATGATTATCCTATTATAGAGAATATATGATTAGGTTAATTACTTTTAAGTGTGTGAATTTAAAAGTAGTTGATTTTATTTGGACATACAATTTAATGTGGAAGACAACATAATGAAATTAGTCTTTGTTTTGGGTTTCTATATTAGTTTAGATTATATTGAAGGATTTTAAGGATAATTGATTATTAAAAGGTATTTATTAAACTATGGGTATTTTTGGTTTAATTTTCAAAATTAAGATTTTTTTTCTTTCTCTAAAGGATTAACCTTTTTGGGGATCATTTGATCTTGTATTAAATATTTTGGTTTTGGTTAATCTCTTAGTATAGTGTAAATACCTAGTTTATCCTATGTAGATTATGTGATTGTCTGGAAGTTGATTCTAGTTTATTAGGTGTGAGCAAGTCATCTTAAATACTCATCTTTTAAAAAAAATTGAGTTAGTGGAAGAAATTTAATAAAAGATGAATTTATACATAAAAATAAAGTATATCTCTTTATATTCACAGGAAATCTCATAAATTAATTCCTCAAATTTATGAATTGGATCATAAAACAGTAAACGTTGTCCGTTTACTTTTCCTACTGGGAAACTAATGACTGTTTATCCAATCACATATCTGTGGTTTTATTGTTGTTAACATTATCATGATCATGTTTTCTACCACTCTCAATCAAAACTTGACACTTAGTTTATCATCCAAATCCATGTTTTCCTACATGGAATCCAAGTATTGGTTTTCTCAGGTGACCTTTGTACTTCTCATTATATCTTTTAAAGTTATAGTTTTATTGACTCTTTTTCCAATTTGGGACATTCAATGAAGTTCCCAAGAAATTTTTTTAAATTTCAAGGATGCAGTTTTCAAAAGGGGGAAGAATGTAACACCCCATGATTTCATAGTAAGTTATTTTCTTTAAAGTAATTCAATAGGTTGAACTACACGCAACACTGAGTTCGGGCACACCACAACTTATCAAACTAGCCATTCAAAAAGAAATTATGAATAGTATTTTCTGAATTTGGGATTTTATATACTCCATATTATTTTATAATCCACATTATGTGTTTCTTAGAAAGAATATATGAAAAAATTAAAATTTTCAGATAAAATAAGTATTTATCAAAAAATATAATTTTACCTCATTTTGATGGAAAATACTTTTAAAAAAATTGACACTTTTTTATATTCAATTTAATGAAAAAAAATTATAAACTATTATCAGGACATGAAAATTTATTTTGGATAAATCTTTGGAACTTTTATGATAACTTTCATATTTAGATGAATAATGAAAAATATTAAATATTAATTGAAAACAACTTTTTTAATCCGAATAATTTATAGTGTTAAATTATGCATTTTAATTGTTATTAATTATAAATAGATTATATTTTTTTCATTATATAAAATTTAGGTCATTATACTTAATTTCACGTTTAAATTTGACATAAACACATTTAAATATTTTGATAGTTTTTACTTTTTAAAAACCCACTTTTGGGTTTTGACAATGGGAATTAATTTTATATTAATTAAGGCTAGTTTTATGTTTCTAAATTGGTAAAATAGAATTCATTTTTGAATACAGAATATAAAAATTATCTTATTGTGATTTTTTGGTATTATTCTGAAAAAATACAATTTTTGATGTATAGTAAAAAACACTACGTTATTGTTTAAAACTGACTTTTTGTTAAAATAATTATTATTTTTATTTTAGGTCCAATTAGATATATAATACCTATATATGTTCAATTTAATTCAATTGATTCATTTTATAATAAGTTTAGATATATAAAATTTTATTGAACTTTTTACCAGCTTTTACCCAACTTGTAAGAGAATTTGAAAATTTGCATAAAACATAATTTTACTGCTTCTGTGAGTTGAATATAAAAAATATGAGAGACATGTTTAACATAATTACATAAAATGTGGTTCAATAAGATGAAAATTATTTTTGTGAATAGTAACTTTTGACTTTTATTTACTACGGTTAAAAGTAAATACGATAATTAAAAGAAAAAAGTGTTATTATAATTACCTTAACACATGTCCTAATTCTATTGAATAAGTCTAATTAGAAAAAAATAAACCTTAGGAATAAAATATGATCCTCTTTTTCCCACATGGATTAGATTAGGACATTAATTAATCTTTTATTTAAATAATAGTTAAAGGTATGAAATTCGAAGTTTAATAAATAAACCATTTTTAAAATACTGTTACAGATAAGATAAACTCAAATATAAATATTAATTAGAAAGATGAAAATATTTCCTATATAATGGTATTTATTTATAATTTTTATAAATTAAATAATTTAATTTATATATGACACAATGATAATGTAGTAATTACCTTATTATGGAAATATTAAAATAATTGATATTATAAATATCCAAATAAATTTAAACTGAGGCTTTTGATTAATTAAACTGATTTTCATGGATAATATTAATTTTTAGGGTTTATTAAATAAATTTTATTTGATGTGATAATTTTTTTATGGATTTCAAAAAATTCAAATATTAAATAGTGTCAAAATTGACATAATTGATTTTTTAAAACAAATACTCTACTATTAATTGATATAATATTTATAAATGTATATGGGTCGGCCAAAAACCATATATAAGGTTATATATAATAATAATGAATCACTTGGGGTCATCATTGATTGTTATAGTATGTTTATTTACCATATAATATAATAAAACAAAGAGACGTGGTAAATGTCAAACAATTTAACTAATAGTTAAATCTACAAGATAAGGTTAATATGGTTACCTAAACCTATCTAAAACTTATTGGTTGATAGGATTTCGAACCATAGCTACCTTAGGCTCAAAATAAATCATTATGGAGCCATTATAAGCAGAAAATTAATTTATTATAAAATAATATTTCAAATTTACCTAAAGTGCCCCTCACCCCTCTTATAAAAGGGTACTTCCCCTACTCTCAAAATCACTCCTTCAAATCCATTTGGCTCAGACAAATCCATCAAAAATATCATCCCATATTCACCCACATCAACCTAGACTCCTTAATTTTATCATAAAGGAAACCTAAGGAGCCCTTTTGATCAACTCAAAAGGAAACACCCAAAGAAGAGGAAATAATTTCATCGCCCTTGTTCAATTTCTTTTATTCTTCCACTTCCTCATTATTTTTTTTGTTTCCAGACTAAAATAATAATTCTAGTACCTTATAAGTATAATTATGTTATTATAAATATGTTCCAACCATATTATTTATTGTATCCATCTTATGAATGACAAACTCACCATACGTGTGTACGTACGGCTTACAGTCTCCATGTCGCAGTGTAGTTTGTTATTCAAAAACTTCATTGTTTGGATGAGTATAATAATGTGTATAACTATTGTAAATATTAAATATAACATGTCAATGATTCTTTATATATGATATAACATCCAATTACATAAAATTTCACCATCAATATAATGATATTGTCACTCGTGTGTACGCATGAATTATCATCTCCATGAACATGATGAGATTCATTCCCCATCATAATCATTCAAGAATAATTTTCATTTTATGATTAAAAATATTTTTTAATAACCTAATATCATTCTAGATATTAATCAAATACATCCTATACATATCAAACATGACTTATGTAACAAAACATATAAAGGAAACCAAACCAGTTATCTACCAAAACAATGATACTACTAAAATATCATTAACAAATCTATATTAGATGATCATATGTGATATAATATTTATGTATTTGGTTCTTTTATAATTTAATAAAAATTATTTCACCATTATACTGGAGGTTTACCTACACAATAATATGGAAAATAACAAGGTATGGAGTTTCTTATCTCACTTTTAATTCCCTGAGATTTACATTGTTCACCAATTATTTTTTTCATATGGTGTATTGTGTATTTACAGTTGATATATATTATCAGGATTATATTTATATTCAGAGAATTATATGATTCACTTGGTGTTTATTAACTTTTTGTCATACGACTCGATTGATTACCACGTGGTAAGGGGTTTCTTATCTCACATTTAATTCAATGAGATTTCCATTGTTCACCACTTAGTTTTTGCACATGGTGTATTGTGTATTTCCATTTGATATATATTATCACGATTCTATATATATTCATGGTATTTTGTGATTCAGTTTGTTTTTATTATCTTTTGGTCATATGACTCGATTTATTACAACGTGGTAACGAGTTTTCATCTAACATTTATTCCCACGAGATTCATGCTATATTTTCCACTATTAGCTTTTGCGAGTTGTACGTACTGAACATGATTGTATTCTTTCAATAATATAAATTAATTTATGGGTAATTTCATCATCATTGGATGATTCTAGTTTCATGGGGTGTTTGTTTCGTAAGTTAACAAATCGTTAAGGGAATTTCAAATTTCAATTTCCACTCATTCAGTTCTACACAAAATTCATTGATTATATAACTCCAAGATTATGTGTGAAATCAATATTTATTTACTTAGGTAGTAATTTAAACTCCCCTTTAGGTGGACATAATTTTGATACACATAATCTCTCCATTGAGAAATTCTCAATTTATCGATATAAACATGATAAGAGTAATTTTAACTAAATTTTAATTCATTGAGTTAAACATCCAAGCCATTGGAGTTGTTTTTACAAGAATATGTGTGAATATAATCTGATTGATTTACACTGAATATCCAATTAAATTGAGTGTATTTATATTGGTCACACATAATTATGTCATTTATTTATCCTTAACCTAAGGATACACTCTTTAAAGGGGATTCATCTCAACTTACATTTCAGTGAGGCTTCTTTTTTATTATGCGCCAATTCAATTTTATTTGGTGTATATAATGTACTTTGACATAGTATATCATGAATAGTGATACTTTTAAATGTTTTCATGAAAAAGGGATATTTCTCTCAATGATTTTTACAGATCATATTCAACTATGCCCACATCCTTTATGGGATGTTATTCATGGTTGAGGTTGATTTATTTTTATACAAATATTTAATACTACATTAAAGGTTCAGTGATATGTTTGACTGTGGATGTGTTATTTTTATACCATTCATAGTTTCAAGATAAATTAGTGACATTTAATATGATTTTTTAATATAAATGTTTATGTTATGTTTAAACCATATCATATGTGGAATGCATTTGACTTTGTGAGTGATGGGTGGAGCCCTCTATAGCTCTTTGATGCATCAGTAGGTCCCATGAGACAAAATAGTGTTTTGGCACCAGTCTTTGACATAATCTTATTTTTAGTCTTGGAACAGGGCCTTGTGTAGGATCGAAATATAATATGAGATGATCAATATACAAGAGGGGGGGTTAATTGTATACTTTAAAAAATTCCTTTGAAACCTTTAAAGTTAGTTAAGAAACTATAGTTTCTTTAAGAAAAGGAAAGAGCTAAGTTTAACAAAGTTAAACTAAGTAAATTCACAACACCTCTAACACCGAACTAAACTTGTAAAGAGATTCCAAAAGTTGGTTCCGGAAATATGGTTCCAAAAATTGAAACTTAACAAAAGTTACAATATGAGATTCTACCTTAAAGCGTATAGAATCTAAATGAATCAGAGTAAGTAAGGAAGTATAAGAAAGTTATACTTTCCTTAAGATATAAAATGCAGCGGAATAGAAACAAGTAGTAAAACTACAAGAAACAAGAATAAGTCTTTTAACCCAAAGAGAAGGGTATCCAACAACCTTGGATAAAGGTCCCTTGATTTATACTTTCAAGCAAGTCTGTCTTACCCACACCAGGGTAAGCCCTCGATACGAAGATCGGAGTCTCTGTCTTGCTATCCCTGCAAGCCCTCAACTTCAAGTTAGTTGGCAACCCCTGTATTTCTCAGCAAGAAAGCCCTCGATCTTTAAGGTAGTCGGCACCTCTGTCTTCCTATCCCCGGAAGCCCTCGAATGTAATCACCAACATTCGAAGTCGCACGAAGCTTTGAGAGTTAATAAGAGACTCTCTCTCTAGAAATCACTTCAACAGCATGTATGTACTTTTTCAGCAATCAGCTATTATCCATCAGCATCGAGCTCTTTCAAATGAGCTCCTATTTATAGGTAAGGTCGGCTCCTCTCCAATGGTCATATTTTCCTTAAAGATCGGAGGGACCTGTACACGTGTCACATAGACAACGATTAGTTTATAACAAAATGGACGACATCATTTTATAACAAAGTGAGTGTAACAGAAAGTATGACATCGTTTTAAACTCTAACATAATGGTTCGGAATAGAAACTTCGGAGTGAAGGTTCGGAATGAATAAATTCAGAGTGTATAAAACAATGATAATCAGATTCTGTTTAACAGGTGAATTCGGAATGAGAATTCGGAATAGGAATTCGTCATCCGAAATCGTAATGAGAATTCATCATCAGAATTCGTAATGAGAATTCATCATCAGAATTCGTAATGAGAATTCATCATCAGAATTCGTAATAGGAATTCATCATCAGAATTCGTAATGAGAATTCATCATCAGAATTCGTAATGAGAATTCATCATCAGAATTCATAATGAGAATTCATCATCAGAATTTGTAATGAGAATTCGTCATCAGAATTCGTAATGAGAATTCTTTATCAGAATTCGTAATGAGAATTAGTTATCAGAATTCGTAATGAGAATTCGGAATGAGATTTCTTCATTAGAATTCGTAATGAGAATTCTTCATTGGAATTCATAATGAGAATTCTTCATTGGAATTCGTAATGAGAATTTTTCTTCTGAATTCGTAATGAGAATTCGGAATGGGATTTCTTCATTAGAATTCGTAATGAGAATTCTTCTTTAGAATTCGTATCCTGAATCTGGAATAGAACGTAGTCAGAGTTCATATCCGGAATTCGGAATTAAACTTCCTTATAGTTCTTGTCCAGAATCCGAACCCTAAAACAGAATGCTTTATATCAAAGTTTCAATGATTCCGAGAAAATGAATCCGAAACTCATACTTAAGAAAAATATGAATGAAAATATGATAAGGATAATTTTTCTTATAAAAGCGATTTTCCTTAAGAAAGAAATTTTCCTTATAAAAGCAATTTACCTTAAGAAAGCAATTTTCCTTAAAGATAAGGTGTTTGTGATTTTCAAAACAAGAAGGAATGGAAAAGTCATAAGGAAAACCTTATTGACTCAACAATCTCCCCCTTTTTGGAAAGCATAAACATCCTTACGAAAAAGCTATTCCAAGAAGAAAGAAACACATTAAAGCTTATCTCCCTCGGTTTAAGGATATAGATGAATACGACTAACTCCCCCTTAGGCTTTGAAACTCTAAGGATCATATTCATATTTCCGGAGTGATGTTTCATAAGAAGGTCTTCTTTAAGAAAAACTCCCCCTTAAACAAACTCTTCATAGAATTCTTTTTCCTTGGGTATTTTTCTTTCTCCCCCTTTGATAAACTCTTATTAGAGTTCCTCTTTTTCTTAAGGATCTTTTCCTTCTCCCCCTTTGTGATTTTCAATAAGAATTGGAGGGAATGGAAAAACTTAACAAAGTACCTGAAAAATTAGTAATGACAACAATAGAAACAACAAGTACGACTTTCATTAAAATTAGAATCTCGAAAACAAAAAAATACAACAAAAAGATCGGATTGGTTATTTCGGATCTTTCTCCTTCGACATTAGCCCCTTAAGAATCGTCTTGATCTTCTTTAAGTCTTTGTGATCTTCCTCTGCTTGCTTCTCTAAGATGACTATTCTTGCTGACTGAGCTTCAATTATTTCTTCCTGAGCCTTCAACTTTTCTTCCTGAGCTTTCATCTTCTCTTCCTGAGCCTTCATCCTCTCTTCAAACTCGATCCGATAATCCCTTTCAAATTTCCAACTTTGATTAACGGAATTGAGCTTTCCATTCAGATCTCTCACTTCCTGAATCCGAAAGTTCTTTTTCCTCTGTCAATTTCTCTTCAAAGGATGCAGTCAGCTCATTAATCTTCTTGTCTTCGGTCTCAAAGGCATCCTTAACATTATCTTGAAACTCATCAAGCAACCTCATCTCTTCCACATTCTTCTTCGACCAGCTTGTCATCCTCTTACAAGATATTTTATGAGCTTCGTAACCAACAAAGAATGTTTTGAAATGAGCTTCAATATCAATTCACTTATCCATAACCATAGATACGGAGTCGGTTTTCTGATTCAACGCATGTTGGAGCATCTGGCATCATGAATCAATGCTTGAGAAGGTCGGAATGGTTCCTACCAACTTCTTCAAAGACTGAACAACAAAATCATGCCCCAACAAAGATGACTCCGAATCTAAAATCTTGCTCGGAGAATTTTCTTCCTCAATAAGCTCCAATTTCCTCTTAGAAGAACTACCAGCGTCCTTCCTCTTTCTTACTACTGAGCTCGGAGTCTCGGTAAGAATTTTCTTTCCCTTATCTTTTTTCGGAATAGAATCCTGTTCCGGAGTTTTCTTTTCACTGTCAGAAACTTGAACAACCAAATCTTCCTCATCAGCAACTTCTTGAACACCAACCTCTACGTTTCCCATCTGAGTAATATCTTGTAAAAGTTGTTCTTCTTCTCCATGATAGGCATATTCTTCTTCTCCTTTCTCTTCTTCCATCGCAGGAGTGACAAGCTTCGAAGATTCATCTTCTGAAGTCCGGAGTGATAAGTGTTCCAAAGGAGTTCCCTTGTACTCATCAACTTGTTTTAGCACATCTCATGTCTCACCACTTCCTTCAGCAGCCTCTTGAACTTGTTCCACTTGCTCTACTTCATCAGTATTTGTGGAAACAGCTTCTTCCGGAAAAACAAGATTTCTTCCTGGAGTCTCAGGTAGAGATTCCAGGGAGAAAGATCTCGGAACTGGAATTGTTGCTGAGACCATTTCATTGAACTTAATCAATGCTTGGACAGCCTCAGCTTCTGACATTTTCTTCTTAAGATTCTTTTCCATATCTTGTTTCTCAAGCTCATCATCAGCTTTCTGCTTCAAAGCTTTAGCTTCCGCAGGGTCCAATCCGAACTGCGGATCCCCTTCTTTCCTCTTCTCTTTGTCAGCTCTCCACTTTGTAACGACTTCATCAGGATATGTCTTCTTGTTCTTAGGATTTGGAGGTGCGGAGTGGACTTCCTTAGACTTGGGTTCCTTGGCTTCGACTACCACTTCTTTCAGCTTTCTCTTCCTTACCGGCTTGGATGATTCCGGATCAGCAGATTTCTGAGTCACTTCTACTTGTGGAGGTAGATCAATAAACTTCCCAGACTTCTTGTCAAAAGCTATATTCATCCTTTTAAGCGTGCTATCACTAAGCAACATGATCTTGCAAAATTTCGGTTTAGAACTGCAAGCTACCTTGAAATATTCTAGGCACCTAACTATGATCTTTGATAATATTGCTGGGTACATGATAATCTGAGCTCTCAGATTCCCCTTCTTCAAATTCTCAATATTAAGAAGAATATGCTTCATCAAGTTAAACATTCTTAGATTTATCAAGAAATCTAAGATATATGTCTCACTCTTCTTCAAGCTATCCTTATCACCTTTTCTCGGTACGATAAGCCCTTGCACCCATAACACCAGAATCTGGAAGTTTGTAGATAGGCTTGCAATTTTCGGAGCCTTGTCATCATCCAATCCGAGAGTTTCTAAAGCTTTTTCCTTGTTGAAGCTACCCTTGGAGACTGGCAATACGTGAGAAATAAACTCAGCTTCACCTTCATAAGATAACCCTACCAAGCTTGCATCCTTGGTGTAAGAAAGCTTATATGTCTTGCCATATGATTTGAACGAAAATTTTTCTCTATTATCTTCCTCGAAGAAAGAAACTGACTCATAAAACTCAACAAGAAAATCTGAGTACACATCTTCTTGGTTGCTGGTTTTTGATACCGCAATATCTTCCCATCCATTTAACTAGATATTCTTTGAAATGAGAGAATCGTAGTTGCTGAAGAAAGTCGGATGAACTAACCCTTCTCTGTATATTAACCACTGAGATATAGGCTTGGTTGAAGACATTTCTTGAGAATCTAACTCTGCAGACATTCGGATCTGAAGTCTTCTGAGATATTCGGAACAGAGAAGACTGAAGTTCGGAGCGGAGAAAACTGTGGTTCGGAACGGCCTTAAATCGGAGAGTCAGAGCTTCAGCATGCGAAAGCTTGAAACCGATGTGGGACTAGGAATTAGGTCCCCTTTATATAGGCAACGAGATGACGGTTGACATTCCATAGATGATCTAACGGTTGGAATGAGCTGCGATCAGATCTGACAGTTGAGAGCTTGAATCCGATCTTTTTGAGGTTTTATTAAAACATGGATTTAAGAAAACTAAAAACTGAAAACAAAATATAAGAAACTGCCAGCAAGTAAAATATGATTACGAAAACTTCAGTAAGGAAATCATACCTTTCGGATTAGCTTAGGAAAGTTGTTCGTAATGGGTAATATAAAGATTACTACGAAAAACTCAATAATAAAAAAAACGAAAAACTCAATACGAAAAACTCAATACGAAAAACGCAATACGAAAAACTCAATACGAAAAACTCAATACAAAAAACTCAATTCGAAAAACTTAATTCGAAAAACATAATACGAAAAAAAGAGAAAAAAACTTGTTATGGAAGATTCAGTACGAAAGTTCCGTTATGAAAATACCAGTATGAAAGTTTTTCATTCTGGAAATTTCCATAACGAATACTTCCATTCCAGAAGTATTCTGTACGAAAATATCAATTCTGGAAAATTTTCATTCCGGAAGTTTTCATTCCGGAAATCTTTATTCCGAAAAGTTTGAAAACAAATTTTGAAAAACATTGTTTAAACAAACAATCAAATGTACTCCCCCTATGAAAAGGAGTTTATTACTGTAAGGAGACTTTTTCAACAGAAAGTTACTTGAGAAAGATTACCTTACGGTTATCATTCCTAACTTCTGTTTAATATATTCAAATCTTTCAGAAGGCAAAGACTTTGTGAATATATCAGCAAGTTGATCTTGCATTCCGATAAACAGAAGAATAATATCTCCTTTAAGTGTGTGATCCCTAAGAAAGTGATGCCTATTATCTATGTGTTTTGCACGAGAGTGATGTGCAGGGTTTTTACTTAGGGAAATGGCACTTGTGTTATCACACAAAATTTGAGTTTTAGTAAAACTCAATCCATAGTCTGTGAGTGTGTGTTGCATCCACAACACTTGTGCACAACAACTTCCAGCTGCTACATATTCAGCTTCAGCAGTGGAGAGTGCTACAGAATGTTGCTTCTTGAAGGACCAAGAAACTAATGAATCTCCTAAGAAATGACAAGTTCCGGATGTACTCTTTCTATCCATTATACATCCACCAAAGTCAGCATCAGAAAAGATTTTTAAAACAAAATCATTTCCAGAAGTATAAAATAATCCTAGATCCATGGTTCCCTTAAGGTAGCGAAAAATTCATTTAACTTCCTTTAAGTGAGATTCCTTAGGATTGGATTGATATCTTGCACATAAGCATACTGAAAACATTATGTCTGGTCGACTAGCTGTTAAGTAAAGTAGACTTCCAATCATACCTCTAAAAGATGTTTGATCTACTGGTTTCCCAGCTTCATCAAGATCTAAAGAGTTTGAGGTACCAATAGGAGTACTTATACTCTTAGTGTTGTCATAACCATACTTTTTAAGAAGATATTTAATATACTTATGTTGAGATATGTAGGTTCCTTCTGGTTTTTGAGAAATTTGAAAACCAAGGAAAAATGTTAACTCACCCATCATACTCATTTCAAACTCAGATTTCATTAGACTAGCAAAAGAGTCAGTCAAAGATTGCTGAGTTGAACCAAATATAATGTCATCAACATAAATTTGAACAATCAAAACATTTTTCTTATCTTTCTTTATAAAAATGGTTGGATCTGCATTTCCCTTAACATAGTTATTTTGAAGCAAAAATCCAGTGAGTCTATCATACCATGCTCGTGGGGCTTGTTTAAGGCCATACAAAGCTTTGGTAAGTCTAAAAACATGATCAGGATGTTTTGTATCTTCAAAGCCAGGTGGTTGTTCAACAAAGACTTCCTCTTGAACATAACCGTTAAGAAAAGAACATTTCACATCCATTTGATAAAGTTTGAAATTAAAGAATGCTGCAAAGGCAAGTAGAATACGGATAGATTCAAGTCTAGCTACTGGAGCATAGGTTTCTTCATAGTCTATTCCTTCTTGCTGATTATAGCCTTTAGCAACAAGTCTAGCTTTATTTCTAACAATGAAACATTTTCATCACATTTATTTCTGAAAACCCATTTTAATCAAATAACAGAAGTTTCCTTAGGTCTTTCAACCAAGGTCCAGACTTTATTCCTTTCGAATTCATTTAGTTCATCTTGCATTGCTTTGATCCAATCATCATCACCTAAAGCTTCATCAGTGCTTTTAGGTTCTAATTGGGAAAGAAATGCTAGATGTTCTATTTCATTTCATAAGGAACTTCTAGTCCTTACAGGTTGATTTACATCACCAATGATACTATCACTGGGATGATTCTTAAGAAACACCTGATTTGGGTTTTGTAAAACATGTTCATCAACATAGGGTAGAAAGTCTTCTGGGGAAAATGTTTCAGAAGTATCTTCTAGAACAATTTCCTTATCAGAAGGTTCTTCTATCAAAGGTTGATAATCAGTTTTTGAAAACACATCCGAAGATGTAAGTTGAGATGGTTTAAAAACAAAAGGATCAGACTCATCAAATTTTACAGGTACTGTTTCCTCAATAGTACAAGTGTTTTTATTAAAAACTCTATAAGACTTAGAGGTTGTGGAATATCCTAAGAAAATTCCTTCATCAGACTTTGGTGCGAATTTATGTAAGTTATCTTTAGTATTTAAAATGAATACATTGCAACCAAAAACCTTGAAGTAGGAATGTCTAGGTTTTCTACCATTCCATAACTCATAAGGAGTTTTATTAAGAAAAGGTCTAATCAAAACTCGATTTATAGTATAACATTCAGTACTTACAGCTTCAGCCCAGAAATGTCTAGCAATAGAATATTCACTCAACATGGTTCTAGTTACCTCTTGAAAAATTCTATTTCTTCTTTCAACTACACCATTCTGTTGAGGAGTTCTAGGTGCTGAAAAATTGTGAGTAATACCTTTCTTACTACAAAAAGTTTCAAAATCAGAATTTTGAAATTCTCCTCCATGATCACTATGAATAGTTTTCAATGGAAGGTTTTTCTCATTTTTAACTTGAGCTCTAAAACTTTTGAAATAAGAAAAAGCTTTAGATTTCTTTGCTAGAAAATAGACCCAAGTAAATCTAGTGTAATCATCAACTAGAACAAACACATAGTATTTGCCTCCAATACTTCCAGTTTGTGTTGGACCAAAAAGATCCATGTGCACCAACTGTAATGCATCAGTTGTTGAGACTTCACCGATTGACTTAAAACTAGATTTATGTTGCTTTCCATATTGACAAGGATCACAAACTTTAGAAGAATCAAATCTAAGCTCTGGTAGATCCTTAACAAGTTTCTTCTTAGAGAGTTTACATAGGTTCCTAAGATTACAGTGTCCTAGTCTTCTATGCCATAACCAAGAATGATCTTCCATTGCACTTAGGCAAGGTAAATCTTGGCTTCTTAGGTATTCTAGGTTCAAAGTGTAGACATTCTCTTGCCTATTGGCTGAGAGAATAAATTCTTCCTTGGAATTGTGAACTAAGCATTTATCATTCCTAAAATTCACAAGGTAACCTTCATCACATAACTGACTTATGCTAATGAGGTTGTGCTTAAGACCTTAAACAAAAAGAACATTTGAAATCAAAGTTTTACCAAGAAAAACTATATTACCAATACCAACAATCTCTCCCTTAGCATTGTCTCCGAAAGTTACCTTTCCTCCATTCGTTTTGATAATCTTTTCAAAAAAACTTTTGTTACCAGTCATGTGCCGGGAACATCCACAATCCATGTACCAAATAATGTTGCTGGAACTTCCTTTATTTTCTTGAAATCAAGAACAAAGTTAGATTTTCGGAATCCAAACTTGCTTGGATCCGAGATTTACAGACAATAAAATTTTAGGAACCCACATTTTCTTAGAAAAATAAGCTTTGTGAAAACCTAAGGATTGGGTTTTGTTTAAGGAACAATTTTTTGCCCAGTGACCACCACATTGACATTTAGTGCAAAATGGGGCACTCTGAGGAACAAAATAATTGTTACTGAAAACTGGTTTTGCATGGGTATAACCAAATACGGATTTATTTCTTAAAGGTCATATTTGAGAATACATCTTATCAAAATTTTCCTTACCATGGGTAAAGTTTGATAAACACTTCTTTAAGGAAAAAATTTCAGACTTGAGTTTTACAACCAAGTTTTTATCCTCAAAATCATTAGTTTTAGAACTAGAGTTAGGCTTGAAAACATTTTTCTTAGAAATTACTTTTTCTAACTCTTTAGAAAGTTTATTCTTCTCAGAACTTACTTCCTCAAGATTTTTTGAAATATTTTCAAAATCAGCATTTTTCTTATCAAGATCTTTAGAAAGATCTGATATCTCTTTAGTAAGAATATAATTCCTAGAATTTGCCTTGTCAAGTTTCTTGTTGAGTTTGGAATTCTCAATCTCAAGAAGTTCAGAAAACCTAGAGACTTCTTCATAAGTAGGTAAAGTATTTTCCTCATCGGAAGATGATTCTTCATCAGAAGAGTTATAATACTTACTATCATTAGAATTTAAAGAAACATTGGTCAATGATTCAGCATTTCGTACCTTAGCCATAAGACAATGATTATTAATAGGTAATCTGGCTATAAGACCAAGATTCTTCTGTCCTGAAGATTCATAGTCAGAAGATTCATCTGAAGAGTCACCACCACTGGCACTCTAGGTTTCATTAGCTTTCAGAACTTTCTTAGCTTTAGCTTTGTAATACTTCTTTCTGTTCCTGTCTGAATGTCTTTCCTTTCTTTCTTTCTTTTTGAGCATAGGGAAATCTGGTCTAATATGTCCAGCTCTTTTGCATTCATAACAAGTTAATTCTCCATCTTTCTTATCTTTCATGTCCTTCTTCTTATACTTGGATTGAAAGTTTCTCTGTCCAGCTATCTTGTTCATCCTTCGAGCAAGATTGGCTAATTCATTTTCTGAAACTTCACTCTCACTAGATTCGGATTGGAAAATAACTTTCTTAGACTTGGATCTGGTTACTATCTCAGGAGTCTTAGCTTTCATCTGATTCGAAGTTGTAGTAAAAGCAACAGTACCATTTCCATTCTTTTTCTTGATGTTGTCAGCATCTCTCTTCATTCTAGTTTCATGTTGTAGAAGAGTTCCAAATAATTCATCAAGAGTAATTTGAGTGACCTTCCTGTTCTCATCTATAGCTGTTCTCTTGGATTCCCACTCATTGGGCATAATGTCAATTATCTTGTCCACAAGAGCTTCATCATCTAATCCTTTCTCTCCCATAGATTGTAGACTGTTGACGATAGTCATAAATCTTTGTTGAACTTTACAGATAGGTTCTCCATAAGGAAAATTGAAGCCATGATATTCAGCTCTAAGCATAGCTCTTCTAGTCTCAATCACCTTAGAAGTCCCAAAGTGTGTAACCTCTAACTTCTTCCATATACAATTAGCTGCTTCACAAGAAGAAATTTGGCTATATATATTTCTAGTCATTAAACATAGTAAAGTGTTGTGTACCTTATAGTTGAGTTGATATTCTTGCTTTTCCTGGTTAGTAAAGGTTCTGACTTCCTTGTCAGGAATTTTATAGTCACCAGTAAGCATGAAAAAGTTATCTACCCCAGTATTGATAAAAAATGTCTTCATACGATCTCTCCAGTATTCATAATCATTACCATCAAATATATGTGGTCTTGTAGATTCAGATTGTCAATCGATCCAACATTAATTCCTGTCATACTAAAAATAACTTTGCACACAAACTTGTTAGTAGCAAAGATTCGTTATAACAAAGTTCGGAATAAGAAAAGTTCGGAATGTATAAATCGGAATGAAAAAGTTCGGAATGAAAAGCGAGCAAGAAAAACTTGTATGTGAGTAAAAGTATTTCAGTAACCTTGGCTCTGATACCAAATGTGAGAATGGTATAGAGTAAGAGGTTTCCAACCTCTGATACCAATTGTAGGATCGAAATATAATATGAGATGCTCAATATACAAGAGGGGGGGTGAATTGTATACTTTAAAAAATTCCTTTGAAACCATTAAAGTTAGTTAAGAAACTATAGTTTTTTTAAGAAAAGGAAAGAGCTATGTTTAACAAAGTTAAACTAAGTAAATTCACAACACCTCTAACACCGAACTAAACTTGTAAAGAGATTCCAAAAGTAGGTTCCGGAAATATGGTTCCGGAAATTGAAACTTAACAAAAGTTACAATATGAGATTCTACCTTAAAGCGTATAGAATCTAAATGAATCAGAGTAAGTAAGGAAGTATAAGAAAGTTATACTTTCCTTAAGATATAAAATGCAGCGGAATAGAAACAAGTAGTAAAACTACAAGAAACAAGAACAAGTATTTTAACCCAAAGAGAAGGGTATCCAACAACCTTGGATAAAGGTCCCTTGATTTATACTTTCAAGCAATTCTGTCTTACCCACACCAGGGTAAGCCCTCGATACGAAGATCGGAGTCTCTGTCTTGCTATCCCCGCAAGCCCTCAACTTCAAGGTAGTTGGAAACCTCTGTCTTTCTCAGCAAGAAAGCCCTCGATCTTTAAGGTAGTCAGCACCTCTATCTTCCTATCCCCGGAATACCTCGAATGTAATCACCAACATTCGGAGTCGCACGAAGCTTTGAGAGTTAATAAGAGACTCTCTCTCTAGAAATCACTTCAACAGCATGTATGTAATTTTTCAGCAATCAGCTATTATCCATCAGATTCGAGCTCTTTCAAATGAGCTCCTATTTATAGGTAAGGTCGGCTCCTCTCCAACTGTCATATTTTCCTTAAAGATCGGAGGGACCTGTACACGTGTCACTTAGACAACGGTTAGTTTATAACAAAATGGACGACATCGTTTTATAACAAAGTGAGTGTAACAGAAAGTACGACATCGTTTTAAACTCTAACATAAAGGTTCGGAATAGAATCTTCGGAGTGAAGGTTTGGAATGAATAAATTCAGAGTGTATAAAACAATGATAATCAGATTCTGTTTAACAGGTGAATTCAGAATGAGAATTCGGAATAGGAATTCGTCATCAGAAATCGTAATGAGAATTCATCATCAGAATTCGTAATGAGAATTAATCATCAGAATTCGTAATGAGAATTCATCATCAGAATTCGTAATGAGAATTCAGAATGAGATTTCTTCATTAGAATTCGTAATGAGAATTCTTCCTTGGAATTCATAATGAGAATTCTTCATTGGAATTCGTAATGAGAATTTTTCTTCTGAATTCGTAATGAGAATTCGGAATGGGATTTCTTCATTAGAATTCGTAATGATAATTCTTCTTCAGAATTTGTATCCTGAATCTGGAATAGAACTTAGTCAGAGTTCATATCCGGAATTCAGAATGAAACTTCCTTATAGTTCTTGTCCAGAATCCGAACCCTAAAACAGAATGCTTTATATCAAAGTTTCAATGATTCCGAGAAAATGAATCCGAAACTCATACTTAAGAAAAATATGAATGAAAATATGATAAGGATAATTTTTCTTATAAAAGCGATTTTCCTTAAGAAAGAAATTTTCCTTATAAAAGAAATTTTCCTTAAGAAAGCAATTTTCCTTAAAGATAAGGTGTTTGTGATTTTCAAAACAAGAATGAATGGAAAAGTCATAAGGAAAACCTTATTGACTCAACAATCTCCCCCTTTTTGGAAAGCACAAACATCCTTACGAAAAATCTATTCCAAGAAGAAAGAAACACATTAAAGCATATCTCCCTCAGTTTAAGGATATAGATGAATACGACTAACTCCCCCTTAGGCTTTGAAACTCTAAGGATCGTATTCATATTTTCAGAGTGATGTTTCATAAGAAGGTCTTCTTTACGAAAAACTCCCCCTTAAACAAACTCTTATTAAAATTCTTTTTCCTTGGGTATTTTTCTTTCTCCCCCTTTGATAAACTCTTATTAGAGTTCCTCTTTTTCTTAAGGATCTTTTCCTTCTCCCCCTTTGTGATTTTCAAAAAGAATTGGAGGGAATGGAAAAACATAACAAAGTACCTGAAAAATTAGTAATGACAACAATAGAAACAACAAGTACGACTTTCATTAAAATTAGAATCTCGACAACAAAAAAATACAACAAAAAGATCGGATTGGTTATTTCGGATCTTTCTCCTTCGACATTAGCCCCTTAAGAATCGTCTTGATCTTCTTTAAGTCTTTGTGATCTTCCTCGGCTTGCTTCTCTAAGACAACTATTCTTGCTGACTGAGCTTCAATTATTTCTTCCTGAGCCTTCAACTTTTCTTCCTGAGCTTTCATCTTCTCTTCCTGAGCCTTCATCCTCTCTTCAAACTCGATCCGATAATCCCTTTCAAATTTCCAACTTTGATTAACGGAATTGAGCTTTCCATTCAGATCTCTCACTTCCTGAATCCGAAAGTTCTTTTCCTCTGTCAATTTCTCTTTGAAGGATGCAGTTAGCTCATTAATCTTCTTGTCTTCGGTCTCAAAGGCATCCTTAACATTATCTTGAAACTCATCAAGCAACCTCATCTCTTCCACATTCTTCTTCGACCAGCTTGTCATCCTCTTACAAGATATTTTATGAGCTTCGTAACCAAAAAAGAATGTTTTGAACTGAGCTTCAATCTCAACGCACTTATCCATAACCATAGACACGGAGTCGGTTTTCTGATTCAACGCATGTTGGAGCATCTGGCATCGTGAATCAATGCTTGAGAAGGTCGGAATGGTTCCTACCAACTTCTTCAAAGACTGAACAACAAAATCATGCCCCAACGAAGATGACTCCGAATCTGAAATCTTGCTCAGAGAATTTTCTTCCTCAATAAGCTCCAATTTCCTCTTAGAAGAACTACCAGCTTCCTTCCTCTTTCTTACTACTGAGCTCGGAGTCTCGGTAAGAATTTTCTTTCCCTTATCTTTTTCCGGAATAGAATCCTGTTCCGGAGTTTTCTTTTCACTGTCAGAAACTTGAACAACCAAATCTTCCTCATCAGCAACTTCTTGAACACCAACCTCTACGTTTCCCATCTGAGCAATATCTTGTAAAATTTGTTCTTCTTCTCCATGATAGGCAACTTCTTCTTCTCCTTTCTCTTCTTCCATCGCAGGAGTGACAAGCTTCGAAGATTCAGCTTCTGAAGTCCGGAGTGATAAGTGTTCCGAAGGAGTTCCCTTGTACTCATCAACTTGTTTTAGCACATCTCATGTCTCACCACTTCCTTCAGCAGCCTCTTCAACTTGTTCCACTTTCTCTACTTCCTCAGTATTTGTGGCAACAGCTTCTTCCGGAGAAACAAGATTTCTTCCTGGAGTCTCAGGTAGTGATTCCAGGGAGAAAGATCTCCGAACTGGAATTGTTGCTGAAACCATTTCATTGAACTTCAACAATGCTTGGATAGCCTCAGCTTCTGACATTTTCTTCTTAAGCTTCTTTTCCTTAGCTTGTTTCTCAAGCTCATCAACAGCTTTCTGCTTCAAAGCTTTAGCTTCCGCAGTGTCCAATCCGAACTGCGGATCCCCTTCTTTCCTCTTCTCTTTGTCAGCTCTCCACTTTTTAACGACTTCATTAGGATAGGTCTTCTTCTTCTTTGGCTTTGGTGGTGCGGAGTGGACTTCCTTAGACTTAGGTTCCTCGGCTTCGACTACCACTTCTTTCAGTTTTCTCTTCCTTACCGGCTTGGATGATTCCGGATCAGCAGAATTCGGAGTCACTTCTACTTGTGGAGGTAGATCAATAAACTTCCCAGACTTCTTGTAAAAAGCTATATTCATTCTTTTAAGCGTGTTATCACTAAGCAACATGATCTTGCAAACTTTTGGGTTAGAACTGCAAGCTACCTTGAATGATTCTAGGCACCTAACTATGATCTTTGATAATATTGCTGGGTACATGAAAATCTTGAGCTCTCAGATTCCCCTTCTTCAAATTCTCAATATTAAGAAGAATATGCTTCATCAAGTTAAACTTTCATAGATTTATCAAGAAATCTAAGATATATATCTCACTCTTCTTCAAGCTATCCTTATCACCTTTTCTCGGTACGATAAGCCCTTGCACCCATAACTCCAGAATCCGGAAGTTTGTAGATAGGCTTGCAATTTTCGGAGCCTTGTCATCATCCAATCCGAGAGTTTCTAAAGCTTTTTCCTTGTTGAAGCTACCCTTGGAGTCTGGCAATACTTGAGAAATAAACTCAGCTTCACCTTCATAAGATAACCCTACCAAGCTTGCAGCCTTGGTGTAAGAAAGCTTATATGTCTTGCCATACGATTTGAAAGAAAATTTTTCTCTATTATCTTCCTCGAAGAAAGCAACTGACTCATAAAACTCAACAAGCAAATCAGAATACACTTCATCTTGGTTGCCGGTTTTTGATACCGCAACATCCTCCCAGCCATTCAACTTGATATTCTTAAAAATGATAGAATTGTAGTTGCTGAAGAAAGTCGGATGAACTAACCTTTCTCTGTAAACTAACCACTGAGAAATAGGCTTTGTTGAAGACATTTCTTGAGAAGCTAACTCTGCAGACATTCGGATTAGAAGTTCTCTGGGAAGTTTGGAACGGAGAAGACTGATGTTCGGAACAGCCTTAAATCAGAGGGGCAGAGCTTCAGCACGCGAGAGCTTGAAACCGATGTGGGACTAGGAATTAGGTGCCCTTTATATAGGCAATGGGATGATCGTTCACCTTCCACGGTTGATCTAACGGTTTAGAATGAACTGAGATCAAATCTGACGGTTGTAAACTTGAATCCGATCTTTTTGAGGTTTTATTAAAACAAAGATTTAAGAAAACCATAATCCGAAGACACAATACAAGAAAATTCCAGCAAGTAAAATATGATTACGAAAACTTGAGTAAGGAAATCATACCTTTCGGATTAGCTTAGGAAAGTTGTTCGTAATGGGTAATATAAAGATGACTACGAAAAACTCAATAATAAAAAAAACGAAAAACTCAATACGAAAAACTCAATTCGAAAAACTCAATACGAAAAACTCAATACGAAAAACTCAATACGAAAAACTCAATACGAAAAAGTCAATACGAAAAACTCAATTCGAAAAACTAAATACGAAAAACTCAATACGAAAAACTAAATTTGAAAAACTCAATACGAAAAACTCAATTCAAAAAACTCAATACGAAAAACTCAATACGAAAAACTCAATTCGAAAAACTCAATATGAAAAACTCAATACGAAAAACTCAATACGAAAAACTCAATTCGAAAAACTCAATACGAAAAAGAGAAAAAAAAACTTGTTATGGAAGATTTAGTACGAAAGTTCCATTATGAAAATACCAGTACAAAAGTTTTTCTTTCTGGAAATTTCCAATACGAATACTTCCATTCCAGAAGTATTCTGTACGAAAATATCCATTCTGGAAAATTTTCATTCCGGAAGTTTTCATTCCGGAAATCTTTATTCCGAAAAGTTTGAAAACAAATTTTGAAAAACTTTGTTTAAACAAACACTAAAATGTACTCCCCCTATGAAAAGGAGTTTATTACTGTAAGGAGACTTTTTCAACAGAAAGTTACTTGAGAAAGATTACCTTACGGTTATCATTCCTAACTTCTGTTTAATATATTCAAATCTATCAGAAGGCAAAGACTTTGTGAATATATCAGCAAGTTGATCTTGCGTTCCGATAAACTGAAGAATAATATCTCCTTTAAGTGTGTGATCCCTAAGAAAGTGATGCCTAATATCTATGTGTTTTGCACGAGAGTGATGTGCAGGGTTTTTACTTAGGGCAATGGCACTTGTGTTATCACACAAAATTTGAGTTTTAGTAAAACTCAAGCCATAGTCTCTGAGTGTGTGTTGCATCCACAACACTTGTGCACAACAACTTCCAGCTGCTACATTTTCAGCTTCAGCAGTGGAGAGTGCTACAGAATGTTTCTTCTTGCAGGACCAAGAAACTAATGAATCTCCTAAGAAATGACAAGTTCCGGATGTACTCTTTCTATCCATTCTACATCCACCAAAGTCAGCATCAGAAAATCTTTTTAGAACAAAATCATTTCCAGAAGTATAAAATAATCCTAGATCCATGGTTCCCTTAAGGTAGCGAAAAATTCTTTTAACTGCCTTTAAGTGAGATTCCTTAAGATTGGATTGATATCTTGCACATAAGCATACTGAAAACATTAAGTCTGGTCGACTAGCTGTTAAGTAAAGTAGACTTCCAATCATACCTCTAAAAGATGTTTGATCTACCGGTTTCCCAGCTTCATCAAGATCTAAAGAGTTTGAGGTACCAATAGGAGTACTTATACTCTTAGTGTTGTCATAACCATACTTTTTAAGAAGATATTTAATATACTTATGTTGAGATATGTAGGTTCCTTCTGGTTTTTGAGAAATTTGAAAACCAAGGAAAAATGTTAACTCACCCATCATACTCATTTCAAAATCAGATTTCATTAGACTAGCAAAAGAGTCAGTCAAAGATTGCTGAGTTGAACCAAATATAATGTCATCAAAATAAATTTGAATAATAAAAACATTTTTCTTATCTTTCTTTATAAAAAGGGTTGGATCTGCATTTCCCTTAACATAGTTATTTTGAAGCAAAAATCCAGTGGGTCTATCATACCATGCTCGTGGGGCTTGTTTAAGGCCATACAAAGCTTTGGTAAGTCTAAAAACATGATCAGGATGTTTTGTATCTTCAATGCCAGGTGGTTGTTCAACAAATACTTCCTCTTGAACATAACCATTAAGAAAAGCACATTTCACATCCATTTGATAAAGTTTGAAATTAAAGAATGCTGCAATGGCAAGTAGAATACGGATAGATTCAAGTCTAGCTACTGGAGCATAGGTTTCTTCATAGTCTATTCCTTCTTGCTGATTATAGCCTTTAGCAACAAGTCTGGCTTTATTTCTAACAATGACTCCATTTTCATCACATTTATTTCTGAAAACCCATTTTACTCCAATAACAGAAGTTTCCTTGGGTCTTTCAACCAAGGTCCAGACTTTATTCCTTTCGAATTCATTTAGTTCATCTTGCAATGCTTTGATCCAATCATCATCACCTAAAGCTTCATCAGTGCTTTTAGGATCTAATTGGGAAAGAAATGCTAGATGTTCTATTTCATTTCTTAAGGAACTTCTAGTCCTTACAGGTTGATTTACATCACCAATGATACTATCACTGGGATGATTCTTTAGAAACACTTGATTTGGGTTTTGTAAAACCTGTTCATCAACATAGGGTAGAATGTCTTCTGGGGTAAATGTTTCAGAAGTATCTTCTAGAAAAATTTCCTTATCAGAAGGTTATTCTATCAAAGGTTGATAATCAGTTTTTGAAAACACATCCGAAGATGTAAGTTGAGATGGTTTAAAAACAAAAGGATCAGACTCATCAAATTTTACATGTACTGTTTCCTCAATAGTACAAGTGTTTTTATTAAAAACTCTATAAGCCTTAGAGGTTGTGGAATATCCTAAGAAAATTCCTTCATTAGACTTTGGTGCGAATTTATGTAAGTTATCCTTAGTATTCAAAATGAATACTTTGCAACCAAAAACCTTGAAGTAGGAAAGTCTAGGTTTTCTACCATTCCATAACTCATAAGGAGTTTTATTAAGAAAAGGTCTAATCAAAACCTGATTTATACTTTCCAGCAAGTCTGTCTTACCCACACCAGGGTAAGCCCTCGATACGAAGATCGGAGTCTCTGTCTTGCTATCCCCGCAAGCCCTCAACTTCAAGGTAGTTGGCAACCTCTGTCTTTCTCAGCAAGAAAGCCCTTGATCTTTAAGGTAGTCGGCACCTCTGTCTTCCTATCCCCGGAAGCCCTCGAATGTAATCACCAACATTCGGAGTCGCACAAAGCTTTGAGAGTTAATAAGAGACTCTCTCTCTAGAAATCACTTCAACAGCATGTATGTACTTTTTCAGCAATCAACTATTATCCATCAGCTTCGAGCTCTTTCAAATGAGCTCCTATTTATAGGTAAGGTCGGCTCCTATCCAACGGTCATATTTTCCTTAAAGATTGGAGGGACCTATACATGTGTCACTTAGACAACGGTTAGTTTATAACAAAATGGACGACATCGTTTTATAACAAAGTGAGTGTAACAGAAAGTACGACATCGTTTTAAACTCTAACATAAAGGTTCGGAATAGAAACTTCGGAGTGAAGGTTCGGAATGAATAAATTCAGAGTGTATAAAACAATAATAATCAGATTCTGTTTAACAGGTGAATTCGGAATGAAAATTCGGAATAGGAATTCGTCATCAGAAATCGTAATGAGAATTCATCATCAGAATTCGTAATGAGAATTCATCATCAGAATTCGTAATGAGAATTCATCATCAGAATTCGTAATGAGAATTCATCATCAGAATTCGTAATGAGAATTCATCATCAGAATTCGTAATGAGAATTCGGAATGAGATTTCTTCATTAGAATTCGTAATGAGAATTCTTCATTGGAATTCATAATGAGAATTCTTCATTGGAATTCGTAATGAGAATTTTTTTTCTGAATTCGTAATGAGAATTCGGAATGGGATTTCTTCATTAGAATTCGTAATGAGAATTCTTCTTCAGAATTCGTATCCTGAATCTTGAATAGAACTTAGTCAGAGTTCATATCCGGAATTCGGAATGAAACTTCCTTATAGTTCTTGTCCAGAATCCGAACCCTAAAACAGAATGCTTTATATCAAAGTTTCAATGATTCCGAGAAAATGAATCCGAAACTCATACTTAAGAAAAATATGAATGAAAATATGATAAGGATAATTTTTCTTATAAAAGAGATTTTCCTTAAGAAAGCAATTTTCCTTATAAAAGCAATTTTCCTTAAGAAAGCAATTTTCCTTAAAGATAAGGTGTTTGTGATTTTAAAAACAATAAGGAATGGAAAAGTCATAAGGAAAACCTTATTGACTCAACACCTTGAATATGTTGTTATGATGTCAGGTATTATGCATTCAATCATTGTGAAATTGGCTATTGATATTTAATGTGATTATTCTACTAGTAGAATATCCATGTGAATAAGTAAATGGAATTATTTTTATTTATTTTTTCCATATTATGATGACGTTTAAGTTTAAAATGATTTTTTTAGTATTATACATTTCATTAAATGTTTAGGAATATTTTTAAAAGTTTCTACTATATTTTTATCCTAGCTGAGTATTTGAGCTCACCCATTTATTATGTTTTCTATTTTTATAAGAAGTAAAGAACTATATTACAATTAACATGTAGGAATAGGCGAAGAAATATAAGGGTGTTCAAGTGGGACACAATGTATGTTTTTTCATTTCATGACATAATGTAAAACATATGTATGTAACTAGTACATACAAGGCTACGAAACAGATCAGTCATTCAGTACATGATTCCTTGTATCATGCCAATGTTATGTACTACTGTACAAATTCTGGGTAACTTGGGTTGGGGAATTATAGAAAGTTAACCAGATATTAGGTAAAGACATTTTTATACATGCGGATGGTTGAGGAATAGTTTTAAAGGCACATCGTTAGATAATGGGTGAATGTGGGGTTTGGTTCTGTAGCGTCATTCGAGGGAAGCATGTGCAACCTATTCTATTGGTTGATTGAGATTCAACCATTTTTGTTAACGTGGTCCTGTAATGGCCTCAAATATATGATCAGTTTCAATTTTTAAGGTATAATGTGAGCTTTGTCTTTGGTTTTAATGGCTTATTAATTTGGCTCGTTAAGGGTTAATGGTGCTTTGGCATTGGGAATGCAACAAGTATGTTCTAACGAGATTAAAATACATTGGTATGACATTTGTTTTAGTAGTGTTTCCCATTGGATTCTCATGGATGAGATGTTTTATGGTGGTAGATTGTAAAGTCCAGAGTTTGGAACCCAGTTAAAATACATAGGTTTTTTATTTATTTCGGTTTATCGACATGTTGGTTTTATAAACCAAGCTCCCTAATTTTATTTCTAGTGTTTGAGCACCAAAAGGTGTCATTTTTTGGACTTTCGTAATTACCCAATAATTTTGGTGGGTTCCCTGATGAGTATGGGATGGAATGGACCACATTAATGTATTTATATGGGCTGCACATGGTTTCTATCCAACCAGTGTTATTTACCATGTTTAATAAATTATTAATTTTAATTAAATATGTATATATGAGACATTGTGTTCAATTAAATGAATGTATTAATATTAATAAAACTGTAGTTATTATTATTATTATCATGTTTGTTTAATTAAATTAATGTCAATGAATTAATTAAATAATTGTTGAATAAATCAATGAGAGTTTCTGGGGTTTCGTAGAAACATTTAATTAATCTAGGACTTTCAAGGTTAATAAAGAATCAATTTAATTTTTTAAAAGTGGTTATCTGATGGAGTCTTCATCATTAATATCATATTAATGATATTGAAAAAAATTGGGCGTTTTTCTTTTTAAAAAATGAACGATGGAAAAATAATAATAATGATGTTATTATTATTATTATTGTGTTTATTTAATTAAATAAATGTTAAATGAATTTAATGTGAATTTTGATTTTTTCAAAGAAACATTTTATTTTATAATGGATTAATTATGGGTTTTGGGTATGACAATGAAATTTAATTTTAAATGATATTAATATCATTTAAAATTGTGATTATATTATTTTTTTAAGAGGAAGAAATAAATGGATGTGCAGTCCCCTTCATCCCAAAAATCTTGAGCACGCACCCCCCATTGGACTCCCCTTGTAGCGCGCTCGATGCCTCCACCTTCCCTACCTCCTATGTGCAACACACCTTTATAGGGCTCCCTCCACAGCCAGATCATCCTTTGTCGAGCAACCTACACCATTATGGAATGTCAAAAGCTCCTCCCAGACCCCCTGCAGTAGCGCGCAACACCACCCAGGTGGAATACCTTGAAGTGTGTGTCCTACAATGGCCTGCGTGAGACCTCCTCCTTGCAGAGTTCCCTCTTTTCAGATAGAATTCATAGCTATTGCGTGACCCCTGGGTCACCCCCTACAGCAGTGCGCTTCAACCTAGGGCAGAACCACTGTTGCACACGACACCTCTCTCTTCCAGGATCTTCTTCCACCTTTTATTTCTCTTGTCTTCTCCATGGTTTCAGTTCGATCCATTGAGGTAATATGTTAGTTTTTTTTCATGATTGCTTTTATGATTTGATTGTATTTTGAAATACATTTTGGGTTTGGCTGAGTTTCCGGTTTCGACAATAATACCCATTGTTGTGTTCATCCTTCAATAGGATGTGTGATTGGTGTTTCTGACACATTGGTCCATGTTATGGCATCCTCTTCAAAGGGAGAGGCAGATGATCTCAATTTTTTTGAAGTCTTTTGTTTGAGTGAGAATCTAAACTTGTTGTTTAGTTTTAATCTTGTTAATTTAAGGTTTGTTAGTTCTTATGAGTTCTTGGTACCATTTTAAAGGTGCGTGTATCATTTTTGTCTTGATTCTCAGTACCGATTTAATATATTGTTTTTTTTGATCAATTTTGACTACACGCATATATATGAAGGTGTTCACGCATGTGACTGCAGACCAATTTTGGATTGGTTGCTGACGTGTGATGATGTTCGGCATGATTCGGTTCCACCCGAGGTAGGGGTCCAAATCATTATCTATTTATTTAAAAGTTCCTATTATCTTCAATAAATAAATTGAGATTGTATGTTTTCATTGATTATGGAATAGCTAAGCATTCATGAAATGCTGATTAAAGATAAACTGTTATTAGTAATGTCATATAATTATTTTTGTCATTTGGATTTTCATATATCTTCTTGATGGTCCTGATATTTGATATATCGATACATTGCACTTTTGAGGTTATCAAATCATTCCGCCCACGTGAGATAATTGAGGACCTGATCATGTATTGGTTTAAACATGTATTTTTAATTTTTTTAAAGTGGTATGACTAAATAGTAAAATAATTTGAATGGATGTGTTTGAGTAATAGAGTAATTAATTGAAGAATTATTTATAAATTCATAATTAGGAAAAAAAATCTGGTTTTTACTGATGATTGATAATATTGAATATTTTGACATGTTCAGAACAAGAATTGGGAACTAATTATAATTAATGGATGGATTAATTATTAATGTTAAATGGAAAATGGATAATTAATTGATTACTCATTAAACATATATGATTTATTTAAATAATTGATGATATAATTAATTTTCATGCATTAAATTAAGAAGGTAAATTGATTGTTTATTACAACAGTTGGCCAAGGGTACCTTTTGACACATTTTTTTCATGCCATAAGTTGTTTTGGATAGAGTTATTTAAAAAATGATATTCTTTATGAGATGTTTTCTAAATATCTATGCCTTGGTCATTATGTTTCGAGATGATTATAACATGCATGTAAATTGTTAATATCTTGGACAAATAACGGTTTGAGTGGAAAAGTTCATACATGTTAAAGAATTGATATATTTAAATGCTGAATTAATTATTTCATTGGATTGGTAACAATAATTAATTATTAATTAATTATAACCTATAGAGATTTTGAACGGTTAATTAATTGTTTACTTATTTGACAGACGATTTATGTTGTTAATTAGTTGTTAAATTAATTAAGTGATTGGATTAATTAATTTCATGTATTAATTAATGGATGGTTTTGGGGTGTTGGACATGTTATTCTACACCAATGATAAATATATATGTATGAAGGATAAATGGTCTGTGAGACATGAACTGATGCTCTAAATACTCATGCTTGACATGGCATTCTACACCCAGCTTGCATGAAAATATTCTTTTATGGGTTAGGGACTGATGTTCCAAATACCCATGGGTTGTGAGACAAAGACTAATGCTCCAAATACTCACGAGTGTGCAAGACATGATGATCTACTCCCATTAATTGACATTAGACTGTGCGTCCAATTGGTCGTACATGAAATGAATTAATGGTAAATGAAACCTATTGCGACATAATGATTTGTGAATGGAATATGAGGAAGGGTTCAAAATTATTAATGATTTGGGTGAATATCTGTTAGTTGACAGACCCAGGATTGAATCACTATTTTAGGGTATTTTCTTGGACATTATATATGAAAAATTAAATTTAATCTCTTATGACGTGTTATCCAAGCCAAAGCACAAGCTTGGATTCGGTATTTACTTTGATTACTTATATGGACTTTAGAGACATCTATAGTGAGTGATTATATGGGGGATGTCAAGCATAGTCTGAATCTTGAGGATTTCATAATTTATTGAGGTTTTAATAATTTCTGATTTAAAATGATTGTGTAATGATTATTTAGTATGCATAAAAAATGTATAATGCAAGTTCGGACACCAGCTGAGGGATGAAGTAGGTACTTGGATATACAGCTATATTTTATTGATTAATTTATTTATGCATGTTTTAAACTGTTTAAATAATATATTAAATTTCAGGATTTGGGGTAGACACTGGTGGTCCTCGGTTACTGAGATTAATATCTGACACGCTACTCGGGCAGCCATTTCACTGGGTTCCTGAGTAGACTCTATTTGGCTATAGGATTATGTTGCTTGCATATACATGGGAGATAGGAGTAGAAGACAGAGTGGAATCTTGGGATTCTCGAGGAGACCGCCCTTGAGGATTTTATTTATTTTTTATTTATTTCTGTATTGGAATGGAAATAATGTTTTTTTGTTCACTACATTCCATTTTTTGTATCATTAGCATGTCATGTATGCATCTAGTTAATAATTAACATTGGAAACTTTTATAAAATGAATACTATTTTTCTTCTTCTACTTAATAATTAATTAGATTGATTCCGCTATTTATTTCCATTTTCTATTATTGAACACAGATATGATGGTATAGCCTCCCCACTGACTATCTGTAGACCCTCACTGCCAGTCGGTAGCCTCTGTCATTTGGGGATATGCGCTTTAGGTCATGTGGAAACTGGTCTGACAACCAGTTTAGTGGTGATCCAGGTCAGGACGTTATAGGAGTGATGTCCTAGACTGTGTTCAAAAGATGTGTGTGTTGGAGGAGCTCCTCACAATCCTACCAAACACTGAAATGTTTATGAAATGTGATCTAAATGAAACTACTGATCAACTAGATCATGGAGCATGAAATATGTCCAAGTCTATCTACCACAATATTTTCCCTAGAAAATATAAGATAGGGATATAGTAAAGGTTGAGGAGTAAATGGTGAAGTGTGAGATGGCTCTATAGTTGTTGAGGTGGAGGGTCCTGTGGTGGTGGATTTGGTTGGAGCATCATATGATTCTAGAGTGGGGTCTGAGGTATGGAAAGCTTTGGAATGATGTGAGTTCATTTGATGGTCCATCGAAGTCATGAATGTCTCTGAATAGGACACTCTAGACATAGTAGGTGTGGTACCAAAGCCCTAGGTAGCTGTGGATGGTTTGATTGAAGGACTAGTGGATTTAGAAGATGATGGTCCTAGATAAATATGAGGTAGTTTATCTGTGGCTGATGGCTGACATATTGGTAAATCATGAGCAAGAGTCGTGGAAGGTTGAAGTCTGGTCCAGTGGTGAGATTGTCTTTCCTCCTCAAAACCAGGTACAAGACACTTCCTACTCATGGGATCTATATCTACCATAGCTAAAATAGAATAAAAATAAAACAAAAAAAGAAATGGAAAGAAAACGTAAGGTAGAAATTCGAGAAAGAAGAAAAACAAAAGTACACGACGTGAAACTCTTGAGTACACAGTGTGTAGTGTTATTAGTTGAAGAAAATGTTTACATTGGATAAACATGATGAGTGGTCATGTATTTAGGAAATGACCAGAACATATCACGTGTTAGAGTGTACAACTCCTGTCTATTAAAATGGGGTAGTGTCCATGTAAGTTACCATACTCAGAATCATCACTAAGGGGTCCACACAATATAGTACACATCGTGTGTCGGCACTACACAGTGTCTGTAATAACTTAGACTCCAATTCATCTACACCCTTTACAAAGGCTTCTTCAGTTGAATAGGAAACACATCATGCAATTAATATACATGTATTCTATCAAATTAATGGGATTGGGTCCATATAGGCACAATATACAGGTTTCTCCGAATGGTTGGGTTGAGGCATGTATACGTTGTGTGCCAAACATACACACCATTTATTTTATAATTTTATGAAAGATGATGTGTGTTTGTGCACTTACCTTACACGATGTGTGATCTTTCATAAACATGTATACTATTGTAGTGACATGAATGATTGTTTAATCCATAAATCGACCAATATAATTATAAAATATTAAAATAGAGGGTTTGAAATTCCATACCTGGATCGAGTATGGAAATGATGAAGAAATAAATGCATGAAATGATCAAAATATAGGGTTTGAGGAAGAGGGCATGTCAATAGATGAAAGAATCCATAGGAGTGAGAACAAAGGAGGGGAGGATCTACATGGGATATTCTCAGTTATGGAATCCTATCTTTTATATCCATACTACATGGCATGTTATACTTTGTAAACTCTATGTGACATTATTTTTCAGAGATAAAAAAATAATTTTTATAGTAAACTATACAATTATAATTATTTACAATTTAAAAAGAATTATAAATGAATTATATATTTTTAAAAATGAAAATTTAATCTATACATATTATGTATTAAATAAAAACACAATGTGTCTCCCATAATTTGAAAAAGATAACTACAACCTTCGGTCTAGTTATTGGAGCATGATTGGAACTCACGATCAGCCGATTGAAACACACACCCTCAACCCCTAAAGTGAAGTTTGTTATACTACACAGTTTTATTTACTCTTGATATTTAAATTATAGGAGCAACAGTACATGATAAAAATAAAAATGTGTGGTGTGTGGTTTCAATTGTTGAATGATTGGGATGGAACAGAGAGATTAGTCGAGTTCGAACCCATTGTTTTGAACCTTGGGCTACGTATCATCCAATCAACCAACATCATCCCTGGGTGATTAAATATTTTGTAAAATTATTAATGTTATTTTGAAAACCTGACACACTAAATGTGTATCACAATTCATGATATGTGATTTTGTTTAATTGAAAAATAATGGATCTATCGTGGTTTTCCGGACATGAACCTAGGTGTTTTGGATCCGTTGTTTATGACCCTGCCAACTAATTCAGCTCCACCATGGGTTTTATTTTATTTTTCAAAACTATTTATTTAGTTTCAAAAGTCCTCCACACCATTTAATTAATACATGGGTTCCAAAAGAATTATTCTAGAACCAAATGTAGCTGTGGACCAATTTGAACCAGAAATGCCTCAGATACATTCAAATGACCTTTACATCGGCACTTTCCTCCTCCATGATTATTATCTTAATTCATATTTACTTATAAAAATGTACTACGATAACTAGCATTAAAAAGATAAGTACACTCCCGGTAATAAGACACACATGGTTTATTCTATCATTTTGATCTTATTGGAATAGTGGATAAAAGAGAAGGGAATACATAATATGTTGAGAGTCAGTACACAATGTGTTTTAATTAAAAATAGAAAAGAAAGAAAGTGGGGAGAATGGAAATGATGGGTTGCCTATAAGCAAGAACCCTCGATTTTTTTCTTTGGATTGACCTGAGTTAGGGGTATTTACCCATAATCTGTAGGCAGATGGTTCTTTCGCATTGTGAACCACAACATATAGATGACACCCCATTCTTGGTAAAAATCTTTTTAACTGTCATGTTCTCGGGGCGGTGACTTGTAGTATCCCTACACCATGGCCAAAATATGTTGAAGGTAGACATGGTTCTTTGTTTCATCCAGTACATCCTCAACTTTCTGATGTTCCTACTCCAAAATGAAGAAAACCATAAAATAATTACAGTCATCATCCAAAATATTTATGTATTCAATTAAGGGATCCGAAATAAATGTGTGATAATGTACAGTATTTACATGACATAATGTGTTCTTGTATTCAAAATTTTCTTCTGAAAATTAATTTCTGAAATTTTTAAGAATGAATGGTGGGGCCCATTTCATAACAAGTATCTACAATTGAAACAAAGTCTGAACACTAATCTATAAACTCAACCAGAGGATCCATGTTTAAAATTATCCTAGAGAGCTGATCTACAAAATTTCCGAGTCATCCCAAACTTATGGTTTGCTATAACTGATGTGTGGTAAATGCCTTCATCATTGATAATAACCTTTTGGTATTACCTAAAAATGGTTCCAATAGAGATGAATAAATTGGTGTAATGAATAATGTATATGGGGTTTACTTGTAATGGAACCCAACATCCATGTATGTATAGTATTGTTCCAATGGTGGGTAGGAAAATGATATATGATATGGAAACAATACCCTCTTGGTGGATTGTTTAACACCCGAGTCAGATAAAAATCCATGGGATGTGGGGATGAGGTTCACAAGAAAAAGAATCAAGAAAATGAAAAGAAAAATGAATAACATTGGGTGAACCAACCAATGAAAAAAACAAACACTGTTGTTTTCCATTGGATTCCTTCGCAATATTAGAAAAATTTGGCACCTCTCCCATCACAAGAAGTGGTCCCAAATTAAAAATTAATGTTCCCTTATAATCCAACTTACTTCTAGCTAGTGGCAGTCGAGGTCGATCCTGTGGGTATAATGGGGAGGCAATGAAGCTAGTGAGAATCAATAGAGTTTTGATTTGTCTTCAGATAAAATGGTGAAGGTAATAGTAAAAAAAGTTACATTATTTGTAAAAATGTAAAAAAAAATAAAAAAAACTAGAAGAAAACCCATTTTTTGGGTTGTAATCTGATTATTTTTTATTACTAAATTCATTATTTAGTATTTAGATAATAATTGTAAATAGAATTCCCAAGGGGATTAAATTTTCTAACACTTTCTTGTTCTGATAATTGGTGACTGTGTATTTAAAATCTAATTCCTTGGTTTGGTAAATAAATATAAATATTTAAAATAATGAAATACCCATAACATAGTGGCACTAGATTCCCCCAATAGTTATGGGTTCATCCACTATAAATCCACCAGTGTTCTCTATTGGTACCATTCATGGTCTGATATGATCCCAATGGTGATGTTGGAATTAAGTTCAATAAATTAATTGTAAAACTGAATTCATAATAACATCATTAAAAAAATTTTTAAATCCCAACAAACAAAAATCCTAATATAACCCCAACAGAAGGGGACTGGGCTCTTATGACCATGGTCACCATGTGTGTATTGTGTCGAAATGCAATACCTACAATTAATATGAGGGAATGAAAGGGGATGAGATTAATTACCCTAAAAAACAAATGAACATCAGAAATAAAAATGAAATTGGGCTTCGAGGGTGGTTTAAATGGAAAATCAGAAACAACTCACACTATATGTCCAATCTCAAACATGGAAAGATTCCACCATTATTTTTTGTATTTGGAAACACACTACGTGTACCAGAAAGTACAATGATGGTACTTGGGTGATACTGGTTAGTTATTGTTTTCTCCACCAGTAAATGATCTTTTGCACTAGTCCAAGACATTGAATGTGTTGGTGGTTGGTTGGTGGGTGTACATGACATGTAACACTGGACCACATGGCATGTAGTCTCAATATCAACCACCAACCACAACAAGAAGGGTAGACATAGTGTGTTAATGGGTAGTACACGATGTGTGTCTACAGGAAAGCTACATGGGCATGTACTTTTTCTGGCCAATCTGTTTTTGTGAAATTGTAAATGGGGTGTGTATAAAGTAAACACAATGTATATGTGAATATTTGTTCTGATCTTTTAGGATTTGTGACATTATATAAAAAATTCCTTCAAATCATCATTGACACTGAATTAAATGATTTTATACTAAAAAAACTTATATCGAGTGAAAACATGTTCTTATACTGAATAGAATGTATGAATATGTTTACATAAATTGGGAATATCAAACTCCCCCACATTTTGTCATTTGCATGCCCTCAAGGAAATTCTAAAAATGTATTTAACATAATTCATACACTAAAAAGGGATTCCTTGAGATAATTATAATTATAAATACTATATACATAGAAGATGATTTTAAAAGGAAAAAATATATTTCAATTTAAAAGATTCGTTAATCATGCCTCCGATATAATTATATTAACAATTTTCCATCCTTTTTTATTCAATTTTTTCAATTTTTTTGAAATACACATATCACTCTATGATTTACCTCATAGTAATTTACCACACTCATCAATCAGTATTATTTTATCATAGTAATGCTCAATATCATGTATACCACTATATCCACAGGCTTCCATGTATTGTCATTATATATATTAGAAATCAAATCACTAAAAAAATGAGGCCATTCAAAAAGATTGATGTGTTTTGAGGCTTTAGGATGGAATGAATTGATGAAAAGGAAATAATCTCCGAGGCTTGAAAATAGGAGGATGAATTATTAAAAAAAATTCATGATATTCAATAAGAAAGATCAATGAAAAGTGAGAACCATAGAAGATATCTCAAAAGGTATCATCATTATGATATTCCCTGGCCTAAATGGGTCTATAATCCATTTATAATGAGTAATTGATGAATCTGGTCCCTCATTTGAAATTTTAACATAATATTTTTGAGGAGGGACCACAATGAATTCATTAAATAACAATTTTGGAACCCTTCATCCCAAATGAACAATAGGCACTCACCTCCACACATAAATTCATGGTTGCTCACAAAAATGTACCATAAATGGCCAAATTCTCTCTTTAAAGATCAAATGAATAGTCATGACAAATTATAAAAAATTAGGGATAAAAGGATAAATTTTCATGTAATGTAGCTTTCTATCAAGCGATTTCCTCGGTTCTAAGGGTTTCTAGAAGGTAAGATGCATGGTAAATCATGGGGTTAAAATGAGTGGGAAAACAATCCAATGCCTAAATCATTATAATGTTTTTCAAATAATCATTTTTGAAGAGAAAAACTGAAAATTTCTTGTATTTATGAATATCCCAAGAATCTAGTGAGAAATATTTTAAAAGAAAGAATATGTAAAAATGCCTAGAATACCTCTCAGGAATAAGGAAAAAAAGGGTAAATCAGGTCCTGACATGAATATAAATGAGTAGTTTAATATATGTAAATTTTTACTAACATTAATAAACAATCAAACTATATTAGCAATCATTTAAAAATACTTTGAAATTTAATATAAGCATGTAACGTCTAAAATTACCCCTTATGTTTTTATTATTTATAGTAATAATTAATAGAATATTTTTCAAAGTTTAAAATATTTCATATTTTTATGATATATCCTATATATTTTTATGGGAATGGACTAGTGTGTTCAGAGATTCTCCCCCTCACATAATATTGCACATGGTCCTCCAAGTTCACAACTAATGATAAGAACATGATGTGGGAAACCAATTTTTGGATAGAACATGATAAAATAGTGAATTGTGTAAGTCCAAAATAAAAATGAAAAAAACTCACATAAATAATACTCCCTCGTGGCTAGCTCAAAAAGACGGGAAGTAGTTGAAAAAAGATGCCCAGGTCTCAATAAAGTACCTGTGACTGTCGATGAATTGGAAAAATAAATTTAGGTACATAGAACAACACATCACAAGCATAAAAAAGAGATGGAGACATATATACAATGAAACATGTGTGAAAAAACTCTTTAGTGGTTCACCTCAGTACATGCATCATATGTAATATGGGGATTGATCAGAGGAGGATCAGCGACAGAGGAAGGAGGATTCTCACCCTCTGTACAATTTGTGTGTGTGTTGGGGGGGCGAAGCTGTCATGACCCACCCCTCCCAAATTTTTCCCCTATTAGGCTGGATTTGTGAGTAGATATATACTCAAACCTGAGTCCTACCTCTAGTTGGCCAAGAGATTTTAACAAACACCAATGGTATTGTAAACACATGCATGGGTTGCATTACCCTCTAAGAGAACACATGAAAAAGTGGAAGATAAGATAGATACCAACCAATTCCCAAACAGAATACAATAAAAAAACAATCCCAAGTGAATGTATATAAGGATATGAAAAACTACTATAATTTAATGGTAAAACTAAAAGTTCCAAAAGAAATAAAAAGAGTAGAAACCATGATGAGTAAAGGTCTCATGTAAACCCCAAGCTAGAAGTAATTTTCCAGATCTATAACCAGCACTAAGTGACATGAAACAATTTTTATATACATATGGTGAGTATTACAGTATACTGAGTAGGATACTCCTCAGAGCCTCTCCTACAAAATTAATGTAAGAAGGATAAATCACAGTGAATAATAAGTGAAACCAACTCATCACCTAAATAGGAAATATATGTTCCCAGCCTCACTATGGGTACACCACCAAGTGTAACATACAAGAGTATATAATAAAATAATTAATATCAATGGTTCCAAACTACCACTACCAAACTAGTTTGTCGCATTTCCAAAATCTCGCATGTCCTTATCCATCTCTCTCCAAAATGGCTGGCCCGAAGACACTTGGGGAGCACCCCAACATGAACCTCATTCAACAAAAAGGATTTTCCATAGAAACCGGGAAAATATCCACACTATACTCAAGACCAAAAGTAACCAGGTAGTTTTCTGGAGCCACCAAATTTCTCATAACGTGTATCATAACATGAGAATTATTCCTCAATCCATTATATCCCATACACTAAGTAACGATCTTCAAGCCACCACTTATAATATACGTTACACCTATTGTCATCCATAATAAACTAATGACATAATATATGTGCGTGAATACCTCAAGCCATCACATCCCTCTACACACATATATGGGGAAAACTAACCACCATTCCAACCAGCACATGTAACTAACAAAAAATGATAGTGGGACCAAAATAGGTAGTCATCCATCCATCCTCCCACTGGGATGTTGGGGAAAACACCCCCAGGCCTCATAATCTTTGGGTTGTTAGTTTACCTAACTGATAGGGTAGTGTATCATATAGAATCAAAAAAAGTATAGAATATACTATAGCTCAGAATCAATCTATGGGCATAACCTAGTATTAGACTCAATAAGAAGCTAATGTCTCTCAGACTCTTGGATTCCACTACTAAGACTAGGTATCCTATAATCACACAATAATTTAACGATATAGATTATATTACTTTATCCATTTTTATCAGGTCATATTTACATTAATTAATCATATAACCATTTATTAACAATTATCATTCCAAATAACATTTCATTAGCTTCACCCCAAAGATCTATGCCCTCCCAAAAAAACCAAATCAAGTCCACAATTCCATTAAATTGTAACCTCGCCATTTCATAACAACAAGCTCCACCCCACAGGTTAACATCATTTATTCAATCCTTTATTGAAAACATTATCTCTTTCCCATAATTCCATTGATTCTAAAAAAATAATTATATGATTATAAGCACATGGGGCTCAAGAAGCTTAACATGAAATGTATATAGAATACCCTGCACATCTTTTCTTCTTTTGGAAGGAGGGTATGTAATAACAGATATCATGAGTTGTGGGTAAAGTAATGCAGATAAAAAAAATAACAGATTCAACAACATCGACTTTCTCATCAATGATAAATCCAATCATCAACCTATTCCATCATCAAGGGTTTTCTCCCTGACATGTGCATGCATATACCATTGCATCTTTCCATTCTAGGCATCAACTTCTACCACAACCACTATGCCTCCCTACCCCACATCTCATGATAGTTATCCAGACTCACACCACATCACATACAGTAGGAAACAACAATGCAACGTGCCTCTTGGTCCTAAACAAGGAATTATTTCTTCACACGAAATGATCTATCATGGCTCTAAAACATAATTCATGTGTCCCTTAAAATAAAAAGGGTAACATATAACCCAACCATAGATCATCTTTTATCAAACAACTAGTTCTTTAATCCATCTTGCAATAACTGATTTATTATTCCTGGGTGCCAACTATAGTTAACCTAAAAATAAAGTTATCATAGTGATCACCAATTAAATACATAATTAACTTAACATGTATTTATTTTATTATAAATAAGCAACAACATGCCTCTTGTTTAATAATAAATATAATTTAGAATACACATCTATAGTAGCTAGATTCATTAACCTACCTCTATATCATTAGAGAAATCATATACAATTAATTTCAGATTAACAGCCTTTACCAATTTCCATCAGGAATGAGATTATAAACAAGAAAATAAAACATAACACACTATCTAGAAAATGAATATGCAATAATATTTCTAATAAAATAATATAAATATTTTTAACCATGTTATATATATTTATTATGTCAATTACATTATTATATAGTGGATAAATCATGATAACTCTACAACTTCATCTAAATATAATAGGGAAGTCACAAATCCCCTACCATAAAAGGATTCCAATGTTCTTTACTTGAGAACATACCAAAATGGCAGATCACGACCACCTCTCCTGGAAAACTGCATCCAACTGAGGACAGGGAGACACCCCCACAACAACCAAACACCCATGATGCACTATTAAGAACATAGGGAGTAGATTTCATAATAAGGAAAAGGTAAAATGGGTGGAATGGTATAGAACCTAGAATAATAGAGGAGGAACATACATTATATCAAAGATTGATCGACACCTCCTGGTTGCACCAAAATTGGGTGTTTACAAGAAGCATGAAAACTCCAATGAGAAACGATCCAAGGATTGAATTTTGATCTCATGACACCCATGGGAAGGAATTAATCGTTCGATCATCTCAAATCAATGAACAAGAAGGGATTACAACAGATGAAAGATAACTCTACACATTAGAATAATTAATGGGGTAGCAGTTCAGGATAATCTGGATTTCAAATTAAGATCAGATCAGTCAAATATCACATGTTTTGACTATGTAAAGGCTTCTCCACAATTAGGAAAATTAATATAGGAGTTATGGGATTTTAACATGCCTTAACTTCCTAAATAAAATATTTTAAATTCATTTTAGGTCAATGGAAATGACAATAGGGTGAAACTATAGGAATCTGGGAAAAACTAGATACTTGGAAAAGAAAATGACCCCGTTTTGGAAACACTATTCATGAAGTCATTCTGGAAATTTGGTAAAGGAAATGAAATATTTCTTGAAAAAATATTCATGACACTGTTCTGGAATTTATGGAAAGGGAATGACAGTATTATGGACACACTATTCATGACACCATTCTAGAATCATTGTTCACATAACTAGAAATTTGGAAATGCATTGGGAATATGTTAACTTGACATCACATAACACCTCTATCAACAGATTTTAGCAACGGAATAGACAAGGGAGGTTATGGCCATTACATTATATACCATCAAAAACATTATTGTCCAGGAGAATTTTAAACCAACCTAGACAAAAAAAATGGGTTATGTGAAACCACCCTTTGAGATACCTCTCAAGACTGGTTTCCCCAAAGGAGCTTAACCACTTCAAAAATAAACATGTGAGACCACACAACAAACACGACCAGCTTTTAAAAACCCTCCCAAAGTAGAAACCTCTCTCAAGGGAGATGACTACAACAAGAGAAAAAAGATATTCATCTCGTAAAGATGAACGATATACAACCACAAATGAAAAACATTAAACGAAAAGAGATAAAAATCAAATTGATCAAGGTACTGAGAGAATATCTATGAAACACATTCCTAGGTAATCTCCTCCATGCCACCACAAGACACAATCCAAAGGAATAGAATACCCAAACAATACCTTCTCATTCCGGTCTTGCATATCTATTGAATGCTCCTTGAAGTTCTAATCTACCTAAAAATTGGTCTCACCCCAATTTATGTTGTGAGAGTCATCATGAAGATAACAATAAAGTTGCAAGACAAGAAATACATTGTGTATCCATCTCATATGCGAGGGAAGTGCTACCTGATACACCATGACTCTAACACAATCCAACATGTCAAATGGCCCAAAAAACATGGGATGTAGGATAATACCACAACTAAACCATCACTTCCCATGATGGGAGGATACCTTAAGACACATATGATCACCAAAATCAAACTACATCTGTCTCCTCTTATGATATTAATATGATTAATTATGATATTATTATACCATTAACCTCTCATGAATCAGTAAAACCATCTATTTCATATTTTATACTAGTTCCGACCAGAGAATTTATGAAACTCATATTCCAATCCATCATAATGGAGAACAACATGGTTTCTATAAAAAGCATCAAACAGATCCATACCAATAGTGGAGTTAAAACTATTCTTGTATGAAAACTCTACCAAGGGAAGGTGCCTCATCCATGAACATCTAAAATCTAGGACATAATAGAGCTACTTGTCCAAATGAGTCTAGATGGTCTTCCTTGTATGAACATCTATATACAGATGAAAATGAGTTCTTAGGCGTAGTTGAGAGCCAAAATCATGTAGGAGAGCACTCCACACCCTGGAGGTATAATGGGGATCTTAATTGGAAATGACCATTATCAGGACTCTATGGAGTCTCCCCACATCTTCCTTGTATTTCCTTAACAAAACCTCTATTTAGCTCGATTCCTTGATTGATATAATGTGGGATGATTTCATCAAATGATCCACTACCACCCATATAGCATAATGGCGTCCTTGAGCTCAAAGTAATCTGGTAAAACATTCCACCAATAGGTCCTCGCAATTTAATTGAATAATATCTAATGGATAGAGAAAACCTCCGAGAACATGTTCCTCATCCTCTAGCATCTAGAAGATCAATCATCGATACACAAACTTTGTAACTACATGCTTCTTCTCAGGCCCCAAAACTAACTCCTCAAGTCTTGGTACATCTTCATCAGACCAAGATGCACCACTAAAGGTGAACTATAGAACTCTATGATATCCATATCATGAATTTACAAAACAAGGAATGTTCTTCCCCAAAACTACATGTTGTGTTATTCGTCTCCATACCAACCTTTAGGGACCCCACTACAAACAACTCGGTCTCTCCAGACCTCTGCCATAAGATTGCCCATCCGGGACTCTTCTACCTGCTGCACTAGAGATGACTGTACCATCATCTAGAAAAGGTAACTTCTACCCCCAACATCTACCACATCGAGATGAAGTGTTTAAATCTCTTCCATCACTCTCCAGGAATCACCAGAGTCATGTACTGCATCACTACACAACTTCCTACTCAATGCATCGGGTGTGGAATTCTCATTACAAGGCGTATAAGAACGTTCACATCCATAATACTATAATAACTCCTTCCACTGATGTTGCTGAAAGTTCATGTAATATTGGTAGAAAACATACATTAGGATCTTATGATCGGTGAAAACCAAAAATCACTCACTGATGAGGTAATGTATCGACAATATCAAATAAAACACTACTTCCGCATAATCGAGATCAGGGGTAGCATAGTTACGTTCACGGGGATGTAATTGATGAGACCCATAAAAAAACACTGATCTCTACTGCATCAGAACACAGCCTAACCCCAGATGTGAAGCATCACCAGAAACATCAAACTAAACTCTTTCTATTAGAAGTCAAAAAACTGGCGCACTGATCAACTTTTCATTCATATAATCAAAAGCTACCTGAAACTAATTAGTCCACATGAATTCTTGATCCTTCCTAGAAAACATAGTTAGCATAGTCACAACCAGAGAGAAATCAAACATGAACCTCCGATAATAGACTACAAGACCAAGTAAACATTGGACATCTTCCAATAATTTTGGGGAATATCAGCACACAACTAATTATATCATTGACATATGCATAGAAACCCCTTGATGGGATATGACATGTCCCAAGAAACATAATTTTTGATCAAAAAACACACACATAAACAACCTTCCAAATAGCTTCTTTCGACAAAGAACATCCAAAATGGCACGTTGATCCTCTGCATGCTCCTCCTCATATGTGGAGTACACAAGGATGTCTTCGATGAAAACCACAACAATCTTATCCAGGAACTTATAGAACACATCGTTCATCAAACACATGAACACAACTGGAGCAATCATCACACCAAACGACATCACCATTAACTCATAATTCCCATGAAGAGAACATAAAAATGTCTTTGGGATATCCTTAATTTTCACACGCATCTAATGATAACCAAACTAAAAATTGATCATTGAGAACCATCTTTCACTCTTCAGATGATCGAACAATTCTTCAATCCATGGAAGATGATATCATTTCTTAACTGTCACTTTGTTTAAGTGATGATAATAGACACACAAATGTAAAATTCTATTATCATTCCTTATGAACAATACTTGTGCACCCCATGGTGAAAAGCTCGGTTGAAAAAAAAATGCACCGCAAAAGATCATCATGCTGTATAGGTATCTCTCACAACTCAGAAGGCACCATCCCATAAGGATAATTCTAAATAGAAGACACACCTGACTGCAACTCGATCTTGAACTTAATCTCTCATTGAGGTGGTAACACTAAAACCTATTAATGAAATACATATGAGTACTCTTAAATGACCCTGGAAAATTCCAACTTCCTAACCTCTGATGAACTCAACATCAGTTCATCCATCAAGGTTGACAATGAAAGAACATGACTCTAACCCATTACCGGGTCCCGCTCACCAACACAATTGGTCGGCTCTCTATTAACATCGAAGAACACCACTTGTCTCAAGAAGAAATCCACAATACCCTGAACTAAATAAAAACAATACATTCTTTGGATGAAATCATATGCTCAAATCCATAAACATAGGAAATATCCATAGTAGAGGTGTTTCCTCATCACTAGTTCATATTCTTTATATACTTTAAACATGTTAGATCAACCTCCAACTGTTGTAGTCAATGCACAGGGCACTATATGCCTCTCTTCCCCAAAACCCAAATCATGAAAAAGGGATGCTGATATGAAGGATTTTGTCGCTCCTAAATCAAAAAGGCATACACCCAAGTATAAAATATGTAATGGGTACCTCTAACGATGTATGGATCACCGGGAGTTGGAAATTCTAAAGAATGGAGCTGACCTAGACCTGCTTCATGGCCTCTATGACCTGGATAAAGACAACCACCAGGGATGCATGCTAATCTATAATGACATGGAGCATCCTAGGGTTGTCCTATGCATACACCATTTTATCTCTTATGATCTGATGTTTGTGAAACCTACTACCGGTGTCTCAGATGAAATTGCCTCAATGGAGGAACCTAATGCAGAACACCCAACACACGCTGAATGAACTAAGAGGTCAGACACTCTTGCTACTGATGACCTCTTTATCCACATGAAAAATAACAATATGATCCCTATGTTTATTCCAAAGAGACTCCACCCCCAAAGAAACGATATACTGAGGGATGTGACCTACCCCTGGGAAAATGGAAACTCTTCTTCCCAGAAAACTGGGAACCCTAGACCATGGATCTTCTTAATGAGGATTCCTGATGACTCCCCTCTAATGAAGAACCAATTATGGATAATTTCTTTTAAAATACCTCTTCCCTCACTAACACCTAAGGATATGTCATCAACATACATGGGGTAACGTGACATTGGATCTCATTACCAAATCCTTCATGAAGTGCCACTCATGGGTCTCCACCTATTGAAATATGGTTGAATTATATAGTAGAAGGTTCCTAAGATGGATCCTGAACTCTCCCACATTGGAGGATTCCTACCGGAGGGTAAGTTGTTCTTGGTGACATAATGACTTCACGGTCAAAGAAAGAACCTCAGCTCTAGATGTTTCTAAAAAATTCTCCCATGCGGTCGCCACATCCTCATGATCCCAAATTAACATGAACCACCACTACGTTGCATCCCTATGCATTATCAACACAACCAAGGATACATAGTGCTCCTTTTGAGCACGAATCAAACTGAATGATATATCATCCTTTTCCAACCAATTTATCATGACTGCTTCTAAAATGGAAGCCTCATACTTCTGAAGACTATTGGTCTAAAAATATCTAAGTGTCCTTGTATATGTTTTGACCTCATAAACCTTTACTATGTGGTAAACTACTGTTCTTCCAGTTGGATAGCTTCTACATGATCCTGATGAGGATATCGACATAGATATATACATTCAAATGGTCAAAATGTTATTACTCCTATGACTGGAATAAGGATGAATTCATCATTAATTAATAGTTTTCTTTAATTCATTTTATGATAACCAATCCCATGGTATACCCATTCAAACATAAGAGCAATGTGGAATTTTGCAAGATCATTCATAGGTCTCTACACTACAACCAGTATCAACTTTTCTAGTAACCACTTTAAACATAATGGTCCGTGCATCAAATCATAGGGGGCCCTAAATACCTATGTCTTGGTTGGTCTCCATTATTTACCACAACTACTAAACATGACTAACATTGTTTCGCTACCAACCCATTCAACCTCAACTACACCAAACTTCAAACATCATCCTTTCCCTCAACCAGAGCTCTGATAAAACTTTATCATAACCCCCACATCACAAAGTTTTTCCTTGGCCTGCGGTGTGGGAAGAGAGATAATGACCCTATGTCCCACCCCTAGTAGGCCCCAATTTGGTGACTAGCACCGAGGGTATAGTAAACACTAAAATGGAAGGAATTACCCTCTAAGAGAAAAAATGTGAAAGAGAGATATAAAACATACACAAACCAACACTTATTGAAACTTCAGTATAAAGAATCCCAGGTGAATGTATGAAATGAAATGAAAAACTACTATAATTGAATGGGAAAACTGATAATACAAAAAGAAAATAAAACAACAGCCTACATAAAGCCTGAACAACTCATGTAAACACCAAGATAGTAGTAAACATCTTAATCTCCATCCAGCTCTAACTGACCTAAAAAATAGTTTATATACGTAGGTTGATTATAATAATAACCATAGTAGGATCCTCCTAGAGTCTCTCATGAAAAATTAAAGTAAGCGTGCTAAAGAACAATGAACAACAAGTGAAACTTACTCGTCACCTAAACATGTATGATATGCTCCCTACCTCCCCATGGATACTCTCACCAAGTATGACATACAATATTATATAATATAATAATGAATATCAAGGGTATCCCACTACAACTTTCCCACTGGTTTTCTACTTTTCCCCAACATCTCATGTTATAATCCATCACTCTCCAAAAAGACTGGCATGAAGGCTCCTAGTGAGAACCACTTCATGAACATCGTGCATCACAAAGGCTTTCCCGCAGACACCTATATGAATCACAAAACAATCTTCACAACCAAAAGATAAAGGGTTGATTTTTTGGGCCACCACACCTCTCACAATGTGTATCATACATAAATAATTATACCTCAAGACATTACAACCCATAAACTGAGTAAGGATCCTCAATCCATCATGGATTATACATGTTACACATATAGTAGTCTATAGGAGACTATATCTTAAATATATATGTGCGAATAACCACAAGCAATCACATCCATCTAAACACATATATGGGGAAAACGAACTGATGTGCCGACCAGCACATGTAAATACCAAGAGAATAGAGAGGTGTAAAAGGGGGTAGTCAGCCATCCATACTCCCATCGAGATGTTTGGGAAAACACCCCCGGGCTCAGATTCCCAAGGGTTATAGTTTCTCTAACCGATAATGTGATGTAGTGCATAGAAACAATGAAATTAAAGAATATATTATAGATCAAAACAACACAATGGTCATAACCTAGTATTTGACTAAACTGAAGCTAACACCTCTCAGACTCCTAACTACCACAACTAAGACTATGTATCCTAAAAGGAGACAACCATTTGAAGAGGTAAATTAGATTTATTTATCCCTTTTTACTAGTTTTACCTTATGTTAATTAATTATCTAACCAATAAATAACCAGTATCATTCCATATTACATTTCATTAACATCGCACAAAAGTTCTATACCCTATAGGAAGACCGAATCCAAGTCCATAGTTCCTTTAAATTATAACGTCACCGTGGCATCCCAACAAGTTCCAATCCCACAGGTTGGCAAGATTAATTTAATCATTAAATAATAGAATTATCACTTTCCATAATTCTTGTTATTCTGGAATAAAATCATTCTAAGATTCCAAAAACAAGGGGCTCAACATGATGAGTAGATGAACTACCAGTCAAGTCATTTCCACTTATAGTTGGAGTGTAGGCCCATCCATCTTTGAGAAGCTAAACATAGTAATCATCTAGAATACCGCATCCATCATCGCCTCTTTTGGAAGGATGGTAAGCAAGAACATGATCTTTGAGTAGTAGGGAAAGTAAAGCAGATAATGAAACAATATATTTAACAAAAAAACATTCAAATCAATGGGTAATCCCATCTTCAACTGGTTCCATCATCTCCTGTGTCTCCTCCATCACTGAAATTCATAGAATGATGCATCTCATTAGTTTAGGCATCAACCACTACGACAACCACTAGGTCTCCCTAACCACACATCTCACAACAACCATCCAGGCTCATATCACATCACAAGTAGCATGAAAAAAGAAACTGGGATCTTGGATTGTAAAAAAGGAATTCATCCTTCACATGGAATGGGCCCTAATGGCTCAAAAACATAAGGATCTTGGCTCTTACAAGAAAAAGGGTAACTCAGAACCATACCAGCCATCATCCTTTATCAAACAACCATTTCTTTAATCCATCATGAATAACCATTTTTAATTATTCGTAGGTTCCAACTATGGGAAGCCTAAAAAACAAGCTATCATAGAAATCAAAAATCAATTATATAATTAATTTAACATGGCTTTAATTTATTATTAATAATCACCCACATTACTCTGGTTTAAAAATTAATTCAATTAAACTTTATCTTCTACGACATCAAGATTCATTAACCTGCCTCTTTATCTATAGCTAAATAATTTACAATTAATATCGAATTTATGTTCTTTACCAATTTCCATAAAAATGACATACTAAAACAACAAATAATATTGAACACACTGTTTATAAAACCACAAGGAAATAATAACACTAAGCAAAGAATAAAAACACTTTTAATACATTATTATATATTTATTATGTCTATTCCATTATAATCTAGTGTATAAATCACAATAACTCTACTATTAAATATTAATATAATAATGAATCCATGAATCCCCAACCGAAAAAGGCGTCTAACATTCTTTTCTTGAGAACATGACAACAAGACAGATCATGATCACCTATCTTGGAAGACTGCATCCACCCAAGGGCATAGAGACACCACAAAAAGAACCAACAACCCAGGAATCACCATTAGGAACATAGAGAAAACATGTTATAACAATGAAAAGAAGAACCCGGAGGAATTTTATCGAATCTATAAGAATAGAGGTGGAACATACCTAGCATCAAAGACTGATCAAGACCTTATGGATTCAAAAATATAGGGGGTGCACAAGCAGCAGGAAAAACTCCAATGGGAAACGATCCATGAATGGAAGTTTCATCGCATGACTCCTATGGTAAGGTAGGAAAGGATTGAGCATCTCACACTAGGGAACATGAATGAAGATCATAGGACGAATATATATTAGACCATTAAAAGATTTAATGAAGAAAATGTTTATGATATGATGGATTTTCTATTAAGATCACTTATGTAAAATATCACACATTTTTATTGTGTAAAGGACTCCACACCATTCAGAAAATTATGATAGATTTTATGGCCTTCAAATCAGCCTTAAATTCCATAAAATAGGGCCTTTAATGAATTTTTCATCAAGGGAAATGTCAAAGGGGTAAGAATATAGGAATTTAAAAAAACTAGAAATGTGGAAATGGAAATGACACTGTTCTAGAAACACTGTTCATAGCACTGTTATGGAATTTTGGTAAAGGAAATGACACTGTTTTAAAAACACTATTCATGAAACTATTTTGGACATTTGGAAAAGGAAATGACATCATTATGGAAGCACTATTCATGACACCATTCTTTAAATTTTCCAAAAGAAATGACACCATTTTGGAAACACATTTCATAGAGCTGGAAGATTGGAAAAGTGTTTGGAATAAGTCAACTTGAAATCCCCGAAAACCTCCAAAAGTAGATTTTTGTAATGGAATGGACAAAACATGTTTGATCCATTATAAAATATTGTACATCCATAATGAAAGAAGACGTAATATAAACTGGAGGAATAAGTGTGGTTCTCTTTGCGGGAGGCTTGACAGGCCAAACCAGGCAAGTAGTAATAGTAGAAAAAACTAGTCTGGTAGTGGAATGGAGTAAGAAATCCATGTTAAGATATTTCAATAGTGTAAGTGTTGTTTATAGATGATGATTAGATGGGGGATTATGTTAAGGGGGTAACTGAATTCCATTATAATAAAGAATAAAACCCAACATCTACTCGAGACTCTCTTGTTTCTGAGCTATAACATCCTGGTAGTGCTCCATCGTGACAAGGAATAAGGACATGGGGAAATCATCCAAGGGATGTGGTCAAGGTGGGGGCGTTGAAGTAGCATAAGAAGAGGGGATTATGGAAGAATAAGGAATGGATGAAGAAGTGGTGTCGGGAAGGGAAGGAACATCCATTGATGGATGTGGTGGGGTCAGATTAGCAACACCAGTGGGGACCGCTAGGTCATCTCTCTCCCATATAGAGGAGGGGCATATGACATGAGCACAAATACATCTCCTCAGTGGTTGAACAAATTCATGCAAATAAGAATGATGAAGTCCATATACTGGGGAGATCCTAAGTGATCGTGAGTGAGATATGTCTCAAAAATCCCACGTAGTGTGCCAACAGGGTGGCATAAAAACCAACATTTAGGTTTCCTTAATGTTCATGGGTCCAGGAGTGAATGTCAGAGGTAGAAAGACAAGGGAGTTTAGGGTAGTCATTGCAGACAATATAGGTGAGATGTTCCATGTCTTGTATAGACACAATACCGATACCCTTGTGGTGAGAAAAAAGAATGTTAGTCAACCACTAATTGATGAAACAATTGGGAGGGGAAATCACGAGAGTGATCTTATGAGAAGTGGGGGTATATCTATGGCCATGCCCAATAAGATCCATACACATGGAAATGTGGTATGATTGTTTAGTGTGGGTGAGGGTGGAATCCAGAGGTGGGTTGGAAGGATGGGGGTATAAGATACACCTTCATCCGAACTCTACTATAGTCAGTGTTAAGTGTCCTCCATCCAGTCTAAATCTAACTCAAGTATATTTTCTTGTGGACATCTAGCCGTATATGTGCTCATTTAACTCAAAGTTCACTATGAACTCCCAAAATATATCTAGAAATGTATTAATGGTGAATTAGAGTGTGTCCAATATATTTGTGTAACTTAGGAACTCCCCAATCTAATCCAAGTCATCAAGATGCTGGGGTAATGTGATATCCAGGAAATGGATACTCACTAGGACCATGTGCCATGACAGATGCAAAAGTCTATATACCATAGGATATCCCACAAATCATATTAGGTAGGGATGCGGTAGAGGTCTATCAGCTACCGGTGTAGACCAAGGAGGGGCCATAGCTGTGGAGGTGTAGGGTTGAGTAGTGGTGGTAGTGGGTGGAACAACAGATAATTCCAGAGTGGGCTCCAAGTTAGTTTCAGCTATGGATAGAGGTATGGGCATAATAGTGTCTATTAAAGTCATGGATGGATATGAATGGGCCACACTTGATGTAAGAACTGGACTACTAGAGTCCTTATGAGATTTTTATGGGTTGATATTAGGACGGGAGGGTTTCGAAGATGATGGTCCTAGAAAAAGAGGAGGCATTATCCCCAAGGAAAGCAGATGACATTCCAGAAAATCCAGTGCTGGTGTCATGGAAGGGTGAAGTATAATCTAGTGGAGAGCATGACTCTCCTCCTCAAAAGTGGGTACATTCCACTTCCAACTAATTGGATCTCAATATTCCATAGCTAAAATAGAAATAAAGGAAAATGAAAAAAATAAATGGAGATGAAAAGGAAGGAAGAAAAGTGAGAAAACAGTAAAACAAAATAACATAGTTTGTAGATCTAGGGTACAAAGCATGTAGTGTGTTCAAGTGAGGAAGTGAGGTACTCTATATAAACATGAAGAGTGGGAAAATATTCTAGAAATGGCCATTACATAAAATTTGTTGGATTGTACATGACTTGTGTGAGAAAATGGGGTGGTGTCTTTGTATGTTCCCAAACTCAGATCCAACTATATGTGGTACACATAATATTGTACACAATATGTGTAGGAACTACATAGCGTGTGTCAGAACGTGGATTCAAATGTGTTGACACCCTTTAAACTTAATGCCTTTAAGGAACAAGGTACACATCATGCAACAAACATACATTATCTAAGTCAAATACATGGGATTTGGGCCATTTTGGAACCATTCATGGGTTTCTCATAATGGATAGACTGAGGCATGTACTCATTGTGTACCAAATTTACACTCCATGTATTTTTAATTTGTGAAAAGAGGGTTTGTGGATGTTTACTTACCTAACATGACATGTGTTCTTTGTTTACCCCATGTACAACTGAAGTGAACCGTATGGTCACTCAATCCAAAAATCAACCTAGATACATAAAAAAATGGAAATATTTGGTGAAAAACATTTTATATGGATCGGGTATAGAAATGATGAAGAAATAAAAGTATGAATGAAACTAAATATAGGATTTTAGGAGGGTGCAATGATGGGTGGAAGAAGCCATTGGAGGGAGAAAATGAGGAGGATGTGGGGCTCAACATGGGCTCTTCCCGGTTAGGGCATCCTGGAATTAATATTTAGACTACATGGTGTGTTCAACTATGTAAATACCATGTGATATTTTTTTTCAAAAATAAAAGTATAATTATTCTAGTAAACTATATTATAATTATTATTTAAAACTAAAAAATATATATATAATATATATTTTTTAACAATGAAAAAAATCCTATACATATAATATTTTGAAGAAGTACACACTATGATTAACAAAATTTGAAAAATATGACCACAACATTCAATCCAGTTCTTTGGGCATGATTTGAACCGGCGATTAGCCGATCCAAACACACAACCTCAACCACTAGGGTGATGGTTGTAGTACTACACAGTTTTAGTTACAGATGATATTTAATGTATAGGTGTTGCACTAATGACATAAGGAACAATGCATGTCATGCGGTATAAATTGTTGAATGATTGGGATGGAGCATGGAGATTAGCCGGGATTGAAACTGTGTCTTTTGAACCCTGGGCTATATCCCATCTAATCCACCTGCATCATCCCCGATTAATTTATAATTTTTGAAAACGTTTTTTGTTATTTTGAGAACATGGAACACATTACAGGTATCGTAATGCACAATGTGTTGGATTTATTAATTGAAAAATTAAGGAACTAGGATGGCTATTAGGACTCGAACCTAGGTCTTCTAGATTCGTTGGTTATGAATCTGCCAACCAATTTAGCCCTGTTATGGGGTTTATTTTATTTTGAAAAACATTTATTTAGTTTGAATAAACCTAACATGTTGTTTAAATAAATCACAGTTTCAAAAAAATATTCATGTACAGATGGTTATTCTGGAGAGATTCGAACCGACGATGTCTCAAATACACGCCAGTAACAATCCCATCAGCACATGCCTCATCCCAATATATTATCTTAATTAATATTTACTTATATGAAAAATTAATATCATAATATTCATTAAAAAGATAAGTTATATCCATTTAAAAAGACACAAATGTAGAGTTACATAAATTTTCTCAGAATGAAACTATGGAAAAAAGAGAAGGGAGTACAAGATGTGTTGAGTGTATGTACACGCCGCGTTTTTATAAAAAATAGGAATAAACGTAAAAAATATAGGTTGGATTGCCTCCCAACATGTGCCTTTGTTTTAGGTATTTGTCTTGACCTGAGTTAGGGGAAATTACCCATAATCTATCAGCATATGTGGCTTTTGCAGTGCGAACCACCACATTTGGACGGTTCCCCCATCTTGGTTCTTATATTTTTGACAATCAGGTGGTCTGGACATCATATTTCACTATCCCTTTTCATGGAAAAAATATTCCAAATGTGGAATTTGTTCTTTGTTTTATCAGGTACATCATCCACGTCATGTGGGTCCTTATCTAATATGCTGAAAAACAGATAATAATTGCAGGCAACCTCCGAAATAGGTTTGTAATCAACTGAGGGTTCTGAAATAAATGTGTGATTTCGTTTAGTATGAAAATGGCTTGATTTTTACTCATATTTAAAATTTGAGTTCAGAAAATTAACATCCGAAATTTGTAATGAATAAAATGTGGGTCCCACATCTTAACTAGTATCCTCATTTGAAACAATGTTATAACAACCATCCATAGACATGATTGGAGGATACATATTGGAAATTATCTCGAAAAGATGTTATAACATATTTTTGAGTCGTCTCATCCTTTTGGTTTCTTCCAAATGGTATGTGGTAAATGCCTCCATCATTTATAATAATATTTTGGTATTCCCCAAAAATGGTTCTAATGGAACAGAAGAGATGGTTGGGGTGAAGAATGTACATGGGTTTTCCTCGTATTGGATCCCAATTTCCTTGTATGGATATTATTCTTCTCGGGGTGGGTATGAAAACACTAAGTCATATGGATAAAAATCCTATCTAGGTGGATCATTCCACTCCCAAGTTTGATAAAAATTCAATGGATGGGGGTTTGAAGTTACCTTAATAATGAATCAAGAGGGAAAAAAACAAAAAGAAAAGAATCTGTGTGAACAATACTTTGATCCAAAAATAAATTTTTGATTTCTATTGAGTCCCTAGAAATGACACTAGAATTTGGAACTGCTCATGTAGCAAGGTGCAGTGCCAAAATTGAAATAAAATTTCACTTACAAACCATATAATTGGTATCTAGTGGTTCTCCAGGATGATCTCATGGGGATAATAGAGACAAAATGGATACATTGATAATCAATAGAGTCTTGATTGGTTTTTTAGACAGATAGGGTGAAGGTAATGGTAAACAATGTGAATCTATTTGTAAAAATTTGAATCAAAACAAAATAAATGATATAAAAATCAGAAGAACAAAAATTTTGGGGTTGAAATATTATTAGGTTTTATAAAGGATTTTATTCATTAGTGTTTATTTTGGGATTGAAAAAATCATTACCACATCGATTCAATTATCTCATAGTTTCATAGTCTGATAACAAGAGATTGTGTTTTTAAACAAAAAATCCTTAGTAAGGAAATTAAATATTCAAATAAAAATTAATGTCAACCCCCTAAAAAAGTGGCAATGAATTCCCCCATTGGTTATGCGTTCATCCACTAAAACCCTGTTAGTTTTCACTACCAGTTCCATTCTTGGCCAGATACGATACTAAAAGTGATTTTTGGAATTATTTTCAATAAAGTAATAGTACAATAGAATTGATAATAAAATCATTACATTATAAATTAAATCACAAGAAACTAGAAGATTACTATTGTAATTCCCCGACCCTAGTTACCCAGAGTCGGTGCATTATTACATAACATTGGCATGATCACAAGAAAGATCAAATCTCGAAAGACCGATTGGTTTAGTAGCCTTGGAAACACTAGATATATTCATAAGTTTTACATTACATCATAAAATGAAAAACTACTACAACAACATAATGTCTCCATAATCCACACTCATATCCCCACATAACATCCCTGCAGGTCATTCATAATTTACTTCCTCACTTCCTGGGAAAAATAAAACATAGAAAAGGGGTGAGCTCAAATGCCCAGTAAGGATAACAATATAGCGGAAACTTTCATAAATAAGAATAAACATTTAAGGCAATGTATAGCTAAAAAAAATCCTTTCAAACATGAACTTTCAACATGGTATGGAATAAATAAAATGAAATAATGACATTTACTTATTCACATGGATATTCTACTAATCGAATAATCACATGAAAAAATCAATAACCACTTTCATAATGTTGGAATGCATAATGCCAGACTATCATAAACAGATAGTCAAGGCCTCGTGCCAAGACTACAAATAAGATTTTGTCAAGGCCTTGTGCCAAGACACTAGTTTGTCTCATGAGACCTACCGATGCATCGAGGATCTATAGCGGGCTCCACCCGTCACATATTAAGTCCAATGCATTCCCATATGAAAAGGTTTAAACATAACATAAACATTCGTATTAAAACTAGCATACGAAATATCAATACTTTCACCATAAACTATGAATGGTATAAAAATAGCACATCCATAGTCAAACATATCACAAAACCTTCAATACAATATAGAAGTTTTGTATCATAATAAATCAACTTCAAATAATCTTAAAATCCATCAAAGGATGTTGACATAGATGAAATCAAAATTCATTTTAAAGAAATATCTCCTTTTAGTTTGAAATCATTTAAGATCCATATAAAATAAAACATTTTCTTTGAAAATATTCTTATAAGCAAGTAAGGAAATCTTTGAATATTTTATAACGGCGGAAAATAACCGCACCCGCCATATAAGTTAAAAAAAACATTCTTACCTTAATTCTGTCGAAAAGGTTAAAAAGGACCTTGTTTTGAAAACGACAGAAAGATTCCTCTTATAAAAAGTAAAACAAGGGTATAAATGACTTTAACCCATATTCTTGTAAAAATGTTTTGAAATACATTTTGAAGAAACATGGATGTGGATGATAACGAGATCCCAGCAGATTATTACGTATAAACAACCTCAGATAATGAAGAGATTGTGAAATAAACCTTTGTACTTTTCCTTGGTTGGGGTAGGTTAACCTCTTGTATAATGGTGAAATAATTGTTATTAAATTATACAATAATCATATACATTAATATGATATCATATATGATCTTTTAATATTGATTTGATAATAATATCTTAGTATTATCGTTGTTTCGGGTGTTAACTTACTTGTTTTCTTTTATATGTTTTGTTACGTAAGACATGTTTGTAAAGGATAGGTTTTATATTTTTCATATCCATAATGATATCAAGTCCTTAAACATAATTTTTAAATCATCAAACGATAATTATACTTGAATGGATACGATGGAGAATGAATCTCATCGCGTTGGTGGAGACGGTAGTCCGTACGTACGCACCAGCGACAATATCATTCTTTTGATATTAAAATAATATATAAATGGATTGTATATCATATATACAGAATCATTAACATGTTATATTTATTATTTACATGAGTTACACATCATTATTATACCCATACAAATAATATTATATTGAATAACAATTACACCATGACGTGGAGACGGTAAGCCGTACGTACGCACGTATGGTGGCATGTTATTCAAAGGGTGGATAGAATACTGAATATGGTTGTACCATATTTATAATAACATCACAGTATATATATGATACTAGATTTATTATTTTAGAATGGTAACAACAAAGTAAGAAGAAGTGGAAGAAGAAATGAACTTAGAAAAGGGTGGTGAAATCATTACCTCTTCTTCGGGTTCTTCCTTTTGATTTGATCAAAAGGGCTCTTTAGGTTGGATTTATGATCAAAATAAGGCACCTAGGTTGTAGTGAGGGAAGTTGGGAGAGTATTTGGGCAGAGTTTGGCCGAACCAAAATGATTTGATGGTGTGAAGAAATGAGATGGAGGAGTTCCCTTTTATAAGAGGGGTGAGGGGCACCTTTGGAAAAGTTAGAGATATTAGTTTATAATAAATTCATATTCGGTTTACAATGGCTCCAAAGTTGACTATTCCAAGTTTAAGGTGGGGATGGGTCTAAAAAAACTCAACCAATAGAATTTATACAGGTTTGGGTACTTATATTAACCTTATCTTTAAGTATTAACTCTAAGTTAATTAGTTTCACTTTTACAATGTCTCTTTGTATTTTTATATAATATTGTAAATAAACTTACTATATACATCCAAGAGACCCCCAAGTGGTCCATTAATGATGAAAATATCATGATATAAGTCTCTTGGCCGAACATTAGATTTTTAGGAATTTAATATCAATTAATAATATAATATTTGTTTTAAGAACACTTTTATGTCAATTTTGACACTATTCAATAGTTGATTTTTGTGAAACTCAAAACAGTTTTATTACTTCGAAAAAAGTCAATTAAATCAATCCTAATATATAATATTATCCTAGAAAAGTATTTTAATTCATTAAAAGTTTCATATTATATTTATTTGGGCATTTATAATATCAATTATTTTAATTTTTCACTATTATAGTAATTACTGCATCATCATTGTGTCATAAATAAAATAAAATATTTAATGTCTAAAAATTATAAATAAAATATCATTATGTAGAAAATATTTTTATCTTTCTAATTAATATTTATAATCTAAAATCCAACATATATAACCGTATATAACAATTTTGTTTGCTAAAAGATATATGCTTGTGTCATTTTTGTATTCATTTTAACTTAATTACAATAAAGTGTCATTATCACTTACAAGTGGATCCATGGGGTCCCAAAATCGACCCAAAGATGCCCATGGTCGACCATGTATCAACCAATAGGGTTAAGACACGTTTTAGGGTAATTTAGTATTATTATAATATTATTTTTTATCCCTTATTTACCGGATTTTCCCTTAACCATGGTAAATAAAATATTTACCGCAGTAATTATTCAAAATGTCTAAAAATAAAAGTTACCTATTTACACAATTTGAACATCCTGATTCCAAATATGGAATCCATTTTCCTAAATTCAAAATACAGAAGTGGCAGAAATTAATTTAAAATTAATTCCCGCTGTAAAAACAAAAAGCGTGTTTTTAAGAGATAATAACTATCAAAAGATTTACAGTTGTTTATGTTCGGTTTAATTGTAAAATAATGTCCAATGACCAACATTATATTAAATGGTAAAAATATATTCTAAATATACTTTAAAACTACTAAAATTCAAAATTTATCACTATTAATTATTTTTATTAAAAAAGTTGTTTTTAATTAAAATTTAGTAATTTTCACTACTCATCAAAATATGAAAGTTATCCGAAAAGTAACAAAATTTCACCATAGGCTAAATTAGATATTCCGAATCCAAAAATGAAGTCCATTTTGAAATATAATATATATATAATTTTAAATAGTAGGTATTACTATTCATAACAGCTAGTTTGATTAGTTGTTAGAACTCGGTGTTGCGTACAACACACGCTATCGCATTATTCAAAGAGAATCGTACCGTAGAAGTTTGGGGTGTTACATTCTCCCCTCCTTCAAATAATTTTGTCCTCGAAATTTCTAGAATACTATCGCATGAAAAGACTCGGGTGGTTCTTCATCATAAGTTCCTCGGGTTCCCACGTTGCCTCTTCCATCTTATGGTTTCTCCACAAAACTTTTACCAGACGCGTCGTCCGGTTTCTCAGTACTTGTTCTCTCGTATCAAGAATCCTGACGGGCTCTTCACAATAGGAAAGATCGGGTTCCAGTTCTAATTCCTCATAGGAGAGTACATGCGTTGGATCAGGCATGTATTTCCTCAACAGATATACTTGGAACACATCGTGAACTTTGGAGAGACTTGGCGGCATTGCCAATCGGTAAGCTACAACCCCAATTCGTTCTAGAATTTCGAAAGGTCCGATGTACCTGGGACTCAATTTACCTTTCTTACCAAAACGTATGACTCCCTTCCATGGAGATACCTTCAGGAAAACATGATCACTGATTTGAAATTCCATATCCTTCCTTCGATTATCGGCACAGCTCTTCTACCTACTTTGAGATGCTTTGATGTGATTTTGGATTAACATCACCTTTTCCACCGTTTCCTCCACCTGTTCTGGGCCTACAAGTTTTCTTTCACCAACGTCATCCCAACAGGTTGGTGTACGACATATCTTTCCGTATAATGCGTCATATGGTGCCATCTGAATACTCGAATGGAAGCTATTGTTATAGGAAAATTCAACCAGTGGTAAATATTGATCCCACATACCCTGAAAGTCAAGTGAGCAAGATCTCAACATGTCTTCTAAGGTTTGAATAGTCCATTCTGATTGTCCATCTGTCTGAGGGTGGTAAGCAGTGCTCAAATGAAGTTCAGTATCCACGGAATTCTGAAGACTTTTCCAAAATCATGAAGTAAAACAGGGATCACGATCAGAAACAATCGATAAGGGTACTCCATGAAGTCTCACAACTTCATTAATATATAGTCTTGCTAGACGTTCCAGGGGTAGATCTTCTATTATAGAAAGAAAATGTACTGACTTGGTAAGACGATCAACAATAACCCATATTGCATCGTTCCTTGTAGGAGTCTTTGGTAGCCCCATGACAAAGTCCATCGTAATATTGTCCCATTTCCACTCCGGTATGGGAAGAGGTTGCATGAATCCTCCAGGCTGTTGCCTTCCAGCTTTCACTTGTTGACAGACCATACATCTTGACACAAAATCAGCAATCTCCCTCTTCATGTTGTCCCACCAAAAATGTTCCTTCAAATATCTATACATTTTGGTGCTCCCAGGGGGTATAGAGAAATTGGAACTATGAGCATCATCCAGCAATTCCCTTTTTAGATCAGGTAAATCGGGAACACAAAGTCTCTTCCCGAATTTCAAAATTCCATCTTCATACACAAAGTCTCTCAATCTCCCATCATTCACAACTTTAATCTTCTTTTGGAATTCTTCATCATTTGTCTGAGAACTCTTAATCCTTTCTAGTATAGATGGTTTGGCAACCATTTGAAAAAGCATTGATGTTTCACCTTCCCTGATTATTCCAATGTCCATCTTCACTAGATCCATGAAAATTGGATCCCTTTCAATTCTCATATTGTTCAAAACTCCATGGCCTTTTCTACTCAAAGTATCTGCCACCTTGTTTTCCTTCCCCGGGTGGTATTGTATCGTACAATCATAATCCTTGAGTAATTCAAGCCATCTCCTTTGCCTCATGTTGAGTTCTTTTTCTGAGAAAATATACTTCAAACTCTTGTGATCAGTATAAATCTCACATTTTTCACCATAGAGGTAGTGCCTCCATATCTTCAAAACAAAGATCACAGCTGCTAACTCGAGTTCATGATTAGGATAGTTTAGTTCATGAATTTTCAACTGTCGTGATGCATAGGCAATAACTCTATCATTCTGCATAAGGATACAACCAAGTCCTTTCTTCGATGCATCACTATAAATAACGAACCCATCATTCCCCGATGGTAGAGTCAATATAGGAGCATTGACTAATCTTTTATTCAGTTCTTCAAAACATTCTTCACACTATTTTGTCCAAACAAATTTAACCCCTTTACGTGTGAGCTTCGTTAATGGGTTAGCCAATCGGGCAAAATTCTGGACGAAACGTCGATAATAACCTGCCAAACCAATAAAACTGCGTACCTCAGTTATACTCGTAGGTGCTGGACATTCTTGGATTGCCTTAGTCATAGAAGGATCAACAGAGATTCCATATTTAGAGACAATATGGCCAAGAAAAGAAATCTCCTGAAGCCAGAATTCACACTTGCTAAACTTCCCATATAATTCATGCCTCCTCAGAGTCTTCAAGATAATGCGCAAGTGATTTTCATGATCTTCATAGGTTTTGGAGTATACCAATATATCATCAATAAATACCACCAAAAATTCATCGAGATACTCCTTGAAAACTCTATTCATCAGATCCATGAATACAGAGGGTGAATTAGTCAATCCAAAAGGCATTACAGTAAACTCGTAATGCCCGTACCTAGTTCGAAATGCTGTCTTCGGAATGCCTTCCTTCTTTACACACAACTGATGGTATCCAGATCGAAGGTCAATCTTTGAAAAGTATTGAGCTCCATGTAGTTGGTCAAATAAATCATCAATGCGAGGTAGGGGATACTTGTTCTTTATCGTTATAGCATTGATCTCCATGTAGTCGATACAAAACCTCATAGATCCATCTTTCTTTTTAACAAAAATAACAGGGGCTCCCCATGGAGAAATACTAGGGCGAATAAATCCCTTATTACTCAATTCCTCTAGTTGTTTCTTTAGTTCAACTAATTCTACAGTGGCCATTCTATAAGGGGTCTTTGATATAGGCCTTGATCCAGGAATTAAATCAATGGAAAACTCAACTTCTCGTTCTGGAGGATGTCCAGGTAAATCTTCCGGAAATACATATACAAATTCTTTCACAACAGGTACATCCTCTATTTGAACATTCCTTTCCTCACCGACAGTTATTTCATTCTCTTCCTCCCCAATAATAGAATTAAGTTGAGCTACTGGGGGTGGATCTAAATAAGAATTAGGTGGTGACGATTCTGCTCTAAAAATAAGGTGTTCCTTATCATTATCATCAAGAATTGTAACCTCTTTCTTCTTACAATAAATCTTCGCATCATAGTCTGAAAGCCAGTCCATACCGAGGATTATATAAAACTCAATCATAGGTATGACGATGAGATCAGCAGATAAAGAAAATTTATGTGCTCTAATGAGGACTGATTCACAAAACTTTGTTGCAATGATACTTCCCTTAGGAGTTTTAACTGACAACTCCCTTCTTAAATCAAATTGGAAATATCTAATTTTCTTAGCAAACTGGGAAGATATGAAACCATGCGACGATCCAGAGTCAAATAATGAATTTTCTAAACTTAAGGAAACCATTAAATTACCTGCCACCACGTCTTTCGGAGCTTCGACCTCAGTAGTAGTGATAGCATAAGCCTGGCCTTGATCCCTTGGCCTTTTCTGAGGTAAGTTCTCCTGACGCTTAGGACATTCATTTTCATAATGCCCCATCTCCCTGCAATTGTAGCACTGAACGTTGGTAGCTTCCTTCTTCCCCTTGCAATCACGAGCTTGGTGGCCTTTTTCACCACACTTGTAACAGACTCCCATTCCCTTCAAGCAAGTACCAGGGTGTTTCTTCCCGCATTTACCACAGGATTGATATTCAACCTTTCCCTTCTTCCCCTTATTTCCATTCCCAGATTCATCAGCAGGTCTCTTCTTCTCTTACTTTTCTTTAAAGTCATAAGACTTAGAGAATTCCTTTTCGGTCTTGATAGCACATGAGACAATGTCTTCGTATGAAGAAAAGGATTGTGAGACTAATGCTCGACGAAGAAATGGGTTTAACCCATCAAAGAAACGATCAATCTTACTTCTTTGGTTACGTATATAATCACCAGCGTACCTTGCTAACCTTGTAAAGTTAGCCTCATACTTTGCGACATTCTCATCCTCCTTCTGTCTCAGACTTAGAAATTTCCTTTCCATATATGCTCGATGGTCGCGAGGGAAGTATTTTTCTAAAAACATATCTTTGAACTCCCTCCATTCCACATTTTATACTTCATCATCTTCCTTCATGTTTTGAATCAATTACCACCATTGATCAGCATCTCCAGTGAGGCGGTAAACTGCCATGATAACTTTTTCCCTTTCACTGCTCCCCAAAGCCTGAAATATTTTCTCTAGGGAATTTATCTATTTCTCGGATACTAAGGGATTTGTACTCCCATTGAACGTTGGTGGTTGTTTCCTCATGAATCGATCTAACATTGATCCTCCACACTGTGGATCAGGGTGCTCCATACGGGTAAGGTTATTATTCATAACCTGAGTAAGTTGTCCCAGTATGGTGATTAGCTGATCGGAACCAGTTGCATCACCAGCCCCACTATAATTATCTTGAGCAGGAGGGAAATACCTACATGGAGTGCGTGCATTGATACAGTTTCCATTTCTTCCACTAGGCGCCATTTCTAAACAATGGCATAAACTAGATCAGATTATGAATCAAAATACATAATCCCATACTTATAAAACACTTAACATAAATTGAACTATTTATGGATATAATCCATAATCATAAAAATGTTTTCTTTGAGGAATTATATACTCATAAACCCTTCATAATAATTTGTAAATAAAATGAGAGTTATCCTAATAATATCCCCTGGGAGTGTCGTAACCAAGAGTGCAGCAAGGCCCGTTGTCGTGCACCAGTTCCCATTCGAGTCTAGATCAAAGCGGTGTTTTCGGGTTTTACCCCTAGGTACTTCTGTGCCAGAGCCACCTCTACCTGCTCGTATCGAGACAGGGATGTATTTCTCGGAAAACTAACAAAATATCTACAATACCAAAATTCTAGGAAGTTCTTCTATACTAATCCTCAAAGATCATCTTAGGTCTACGTGCTCTAATCAGAGTTTATCTAAATCTAGCTTCCAAGGTTTGTACTAAACTTCTTTGATACCAACTATAACGCCCCGACCCTAGTTACCCAGAGTCGGTGCATTATTACATAACATTGGCATGATCACAAGAAAGATCAAATCTCGAAAGACCGATTGGTTTAGTAGCCTTGGAAACACTAGATATATTAATAAGTTTTACATTACATCATAAAATGAAAAACTACTACAACAACATAATGTCTCCATAATCCACACTCATATCCCCATATAACATCCCTGCAGGTCGTTCATAATTTACTTCTTAACTTCCTGGAAAAAATAAAACATAGAAAAGGGGTGAGCTCAAATGCCCAGTAAGGATAACAATATAGCGGAAACTTTCATAAATAATAATAAACATTTAAGGCAATGTATAACTAAAACAAAAGCCTTTAAAACATGAACTTTCAACATGGTATTTCATAAATAAAATGAAATAATTCCATTTACTTATTCACATGGATATTCTACTAATCGAATAATCACATGCAAAAATCAATAACCACTTTCATAATGTTGGAACGATAATGCCAGACTATCATAACCACATAGTCAAGGCCTCGTGCCAAGACTACAAATAAGATTTTGTCAAGGCCTTGTGCCAAGACACTAGTTTGTCTCATGAGACCTACCGATTCATCGAGGAGCTATAGCAGGCTCCACCCGTCACATATTAAGTCCAATTCATTCCCATATGAAAAGGTTTAAACATAACATAAACATTCGTATTAAAACTAGCATACGAAATGTCAATACATTCACCATAAACTATGAATGGTATAAAAATAGCACATCCACAGTCAAACATATCACAAAACCTTCAATACAATATATAAGTTTTGTATCATAATAAATCAACTTCAAATAATCTTAAAATCCATCAAAGGATGTTGACATAGATGAAATCAAAATTCTTTTTAAAGAAATATCTCCTTTTATTTTGAAATCATTTAAGATCCATATAAAATAAAACATTTTCTTTGAAAATATTCTTATAATATTGTAAGGAAAGCTGTGAATATTTTATAACGGCGGAAAATAACCGCACCCTCCGTATAAGTTAAAAAAACATTCTTACCTTAATTCCGTCGAAAAGGTTAAAAAGGACCTTGTTTTGAAAACGACAGAAAGATTCCTCTTATAAAAAGTAAAACAAGGGTATAAATGACTTTAACCCATATTCTTGTAAAAATGTTTTGAAATACATTTTGAAGAAACATGGATGTGGATGATAACGAGATCCCAGCAGATTATTACGTATAAACAACCTCGGATAATGAAGAGATTGTGATATAAACCTTACCTTGTACTTTTCCTTGGTTGGGGTAGGTTAACCTCCTGTATAATGGTGAAATAATTGTTATTAAATTATACAATAATCATATACATTAATATGATATCATATATGATCTTTTAATATTGATTTGATTATAATATCTTAGTATTATTGTTGTTTCGGGTGTTAACTTACTTGTTTTCTTTTATATGTTTTGTTACGTAAGACATGTTTGTAAAGGATAGGTTTTATATTATTCATATCCAGAATTATATCAAGTCCTTAAAAATCATTTTTAAATCATCAAATGATAATTATACTTGAATGGATACGATGGAGAATGAATCTCATCACGTTCATGGAGACGGTAGTCCGTACGTACGCACGAGCGATAATATCATTCTTTTGATATTAAAATAATATATAAATGGATGGTATATCATATATACAGAATCATTAACATGTTATATTTATTATTTACATGAGTTACACATCATTATTATACCCATCCAAATAATATTATATTGAATAACAATTACACCACGACGTGGAGACTGTAAGCCGTACGTACGCACGTATGGTGACATGTTATTCAAAGGGTGGATAGAATACTGAATATGGTTGTACCATATTTATAATAACATTACAGTATATATATGATACTGGATTTATTATTTTAGAATGGTAACAACAAAGGAAGAAGAAGTGGAAGAAGAAATGAACTTAGAAAAGGGTGGTGAAATCATTACCTCTTCTTCGGGTTATTCCTTTGGATTTGATCAAAAGGGCTCCTTAGGGTGGCTTTCTGATCAAACTAAGGCCCCTAGGTTGTAGTTAGGGATGTTGGGAGAGTATTTGGGCAGAGTTTGGCCGAAATAAAAGGCTTTGAAGGTGTGAAGAAATGAGAAGGAGGAGTGCCCTTTTATAAGAGGGGTGAGGGGCACCTTTGGAAAAGCTAGAGATATTAGTTTATAATAAATTCATATTCGGTTTAAAATTGCTCCAAAGTTGGCTATTCAATGGTTAAGGTGGGGATGGGTCGAACAAAACTCAACCAATATAATTTAGACAGGTTTGGGTACTTATATTAACCTTATCTTTAAGTATTAACTCTAAGTTAATTAGTTTCACTTTTACAATGTCTCTTTGTATTTTTATATAATATTGTTAATAAACTTACTATATACATCCAAGAGACCCCCAAGTGGTCCATTAATGATGAACCTATCATGATATAAGTCTCTTGGTCGAACCTTATATTTTTAGGAATTTAATATCAATTAATAATATAATATTTGTTTTAAGAACTCTTTTATGTCAATTATGACACTATTCAATAGTTGATTTTTGTGAAACTCATAACAGATTGATTACTTCGAAAAAAGTCAATTAAATCAATAATAATATATCATATTATCCTAGAAAATTAGTTCAATTCATTAAATGTTTCATATTATATTTATTTGGGCATTTATAATATCAATTATTTTAATTTTTCACTATTATAGTAATTACTGCATCATCATTCTGTCATAAATAAAATAAAATATTTAATGTCTAAAAATTATAAATAAAATATAATTATGTAGTAAATCTTTTTATCTTTATAATGAATATTTATAATCTAAAATCCAACATATATAACCCTATGTAACAATTGTTTTTCTAAAAGATATATGCTTGTGTCATTTTTGTATTCATTTTAACTTAATTAAAATAAAGTGTCATTATCACTTACAAGTGGATCCATGGGGTCCCAAAATCGACCCAAAGATGCCCATGGTCGACCATGTATCAAAAAATAGGGTTAAGACACGTTTTAGGGTAATTTATGATTATTATAATATTATTTTTTAACCCTTATTTAACGGATTTACCCTTAACCATGGTAAATAAAATATTTACCGCAGTAATTATTCAAAATGTCTAAAAATAAAAGTTACCTATTTACACAATTTGAACATCATGATTCCAAATATGGAATCCATTTTCCTAAATTCAAAACACATAAGTGGCAGAAATTAATTTAAAATTAATTCCCGCTGTCAAAACAAAAAGCGTGTTTTTAAGAGATAATAACTATCAAAAGATTGACACTTGTTTATGTTCAGTTTAATTGTAAAATTATGTCCAATGACCAACATTATATTAAATGGTAAAAATATATTCTAAATATACTTTAAAACTACTAAAATTCATAATTTATCACTATTAATTATTTTGATTAAAAAAGTTGTTTTTAATTAAAATTTAGTAATTTTCACTATTCATCAAAATATGAAAGTTATCCGAAAAGTACCAAAATTTCACCTTAGACTAAATTAGATATTCCGAATCCTTAAATGAAGTCCATTTTGAAATATAAAATATATATAATTTTAAAAAGTATGTATTACTATTCATAACGGCTAGTTTGATTGGTTGTTAGAACTCGGTGTTGCGTACAACACACGCTATCACATTATTCAAAGAGAAGCGTACTGTAGAAGTTTGGGGTGTTACAACTATGACTCCAAAAACAGTGGAATATTATATTATAAAAATGGTCACAGTGCGATGTTTGATCAGAAACTCAATACCAACCATGGATATGATCATAAGAAATGGGAAGAGAATAATTACACTAAATTATAAATGAAAACATGAAATAAAACTCAAATTTGGATTTGAGGGAGGTTTGAATAACAGAGCAGCAGCACATCCCCCTAGATGTCCAAACATGAACATAGAGGGCCACCACCATTATTTATTAAAATTTTAATTACATGGAGTGTACAAGATTGTACACTCCATGTAATCAGGTCAACGTGGGTTTTCATTGTTTTCTACACTTGTAGGTGACCCACCACACTGATCCTTGACTTTGACTACATCGGTGGTCAGTTCGTGGGGTTCCAAAACATGTTCCACCTCCCCACATGGTATGTATTATCATCTTTAGCCACCAAAAATATTAAGAAGGGAAGACATGACATGTTAATGGGCAGTACATGGCATGCAGTTACTGGAAGGATACATGGAAATGTACACAGTCTAGACGATCCATGTTTGGGTAATGGTACACTACATGTGTATAAAGTACACATCATTTATATTTGAATCCTTCTTCCAATCAATCCTGATTTGTGACATAGACTAAAAAATACCATAAAATAATTATGAAATCAAATTATAGCATTTTAACATCAAAATATCATGTATCAGGTGAAAAATGATTTTATATTCAACAGAATTTATGGAAATTTATACACAAATTGGTTACATCAAACTCCCCCACGCATGGTCACTTACATTCCATCAAGAAAAATCTCAACATCAAATTAAGAGATTCTATACTCTAAAAATGGATGTATTAAACTAATTATAATTATAAATACTATATCCAAAGTAGAGGACTGTAAAAATAAAAATAAATATTTCCATTTCAATGATACTCTAATCACGCCTCCAATATAATTCAATTAATTGGTTTTGACCCTATTCTATTCACATTGTTCAAATATCAAAAAATAAACATGGTTGTTGATGATTTACCTCACTGGAAGTTACCAAACTCATCACTCAGGATCATTTTATCATAGTGATGCTTAATCTCAAGTATATGCACTCTATCCATATGATTTCATGTATTCTAATTCTCTACCTTAGAAATCAAATCAAAAAATCATGATGTCATTCAATAAGGATCAAATGTTTCTGAGGCTTCGGGTAGCTTGGTAATGATGTGAAAAAATAATCTCTGAGGCATGAAACATGGAGGCTAAATTCTTAAATAAAAATTAATGATATTCAATAATAAATCTCAATGAAAAGTTAAACCCCAAAAACAACTCTCGAATGGTATCATCACCATGATATTCAATTACCAACATAGGTCTATAAATGATCAATAATGATTAATGAATCAATCTGGTCCCTATTTTGAATTTCTCAAAACTTAAGAAATTTCATAATAATCAGATGAACAATTGTAACATGTTTTCATTCCAATTAGGTTAAATTTTGAATTTCATTATTTTTATCATTTTTACAAGTTAAAATAGATTTACTATTGGGATTAAATTCTCTAATATTTTATGGGTTATAAAACTAGTGATTGTGTATATGATCCTTAATTAATTGTCCTTGTAATTAAATATTCAAATAAAAATTAATTTTACATCCCTATAATAATGGAAATAAATCCCCCCTGTGGCCACGGGTTCATCCATAACAACTCCTTTATTGTACTCCATTGGTACCATTATTGGTTGAATCTGATACATATGGTGATTTGGGAATTATGATTAATAAAGTAATTGTAAAACAGAATTAATTAGAACTTCACTAATTTAGAATTTAAATAAAAAAAATAGAATATTACAACAGACCCAATATGAGGGGATGAGAAACTTAGGACCATCGTAACTGTGTGTGGATTGAGTTGAAACACAATCCTTACCATTGATATGTGAGAAAGAAAGGGGGAGAGAATAATTACACTAATAAATTAAAAAAAATAAAAAAAATAAAAATTTACACTTGAGGGAGGTCTAGATGGAAGAGTGGAAAGACCTCCCTTTGTTGACCAATCACTAACATGGAGGGTTTCACCGTTATTAATAGAGTTTGGAAATACATGGTGTGTACCATAAAGTACATTTTTTGTACTCAAGACAACTTGGTTTGACATTTTTTTTCACCACCAGAAGGTGATACGCCACAACAATATTTGACCATGAATGCATCAGTGGTCAGTTGGTTGGGGTATATGGGTTGTAGCACCACCCCATGTGGGGTATTGCATATACTTCAACAACCAACCAAATATATAAGGGAATAAAATGTATGTTAAAGGGTAGTACACAACGTGTATTTATTGGCAGGGTTCATGGGAGTGTACTTGGTCTGGGAGAACCGTGTTTAGGAAATGGTACATACTTTGTGGATAAATAACACATCATGTAGATTGTAGTCTTTTTGATTCACATTCCTTATTTGTGAAATTGGAATAAAATACCAAAAAATTATCATGAACACCGATTTAAATAATTATATCATCAAAACACTGTGTATCATGTAAAAACACATTTTCTATACTCAATAGAATGTATGCAAATGTTTACAAAAATTGAGAACATCATCTATGAACAGAATTTTGAAAAAAAAACTTATACATAGTTAGAATCAATATAATATTTATAGTCTTATAATATCAACTTAGTTTTTTAAATAAAAATATTAGTGACATTGATTAAAATAAATTACAATGATTAAGGTGAAAATTATTTTACTTATTAGTAATACATTATATTAAATGAAATATGGACTAGACATTTTTTAAAAATCAATTTTCATCACATATTTATACCATATACATTCTTATTTATAATTTTATGAGTTATTTATATACTATTAATTGAACTTGACCTATATTATATGTTGTGTATAGAAAAATGAAAAAAGGAACCTTCCTTGCCTATAACATTTATAAATCCTTGGGATATGTAAAAACATTATATTTTATGTTATATATACACTTTTGAAAGATAAATGAGTTATTTTTATCATAATAATTTAACATTAATTTTTATATATGAATTATTTACATAATAATTATTAATAAATCCAACAAAGTGACTAAATATGTAATAATTAAATAAAAAAAGATAATAAAATTATTAGAAAGGATGAAAATTGATTGAATTTTTGTGTTAGATTATTTTTATTAGAATAAAAGATCATTTTACATATATAATAAGTAAAAATATTTTAATTTCAAAATTCTACTAATTTTTTTTATTTAATCTATGTAAATAATTTAAAAAATTTACATTAATGTTATTTTTTTAATAAATTATATTTTATTTCAAGATTTTGAATTTAATAAAAATCCTATATTCTTCCAATATATTTTTAAATTTTAATAAACATAATTTTTTTCTATTAATATGCTAATTTATCATTTATAACGAACATATTTACCCCAAAATATTAAAAGCATTGTTAGAATGGTTTTTGGTTATGGTAATGTTTTCTATGTTACACATGCTTTTGTGTTTTGGATGTTTGAATCATTAATAACATCAATTTATTCCATTTTTTTATTTTTTGGAACATGTGGTAAGGGAGACCTTCTAGTAGTGTTTTCTTTTTAATATTTACAAGAATTACTCCCCTCTACTATAAAAAGGCATTCGCTAAACCCATTTATTCAAACCTATCAGGACCTATGGATCTTAATAACCCTTCCCAAATATTCTCCAAACATTACTATCCTAATTTTAGAGGCCATACTTTGGTAATAAAGAGAATCAAGTAAGTATTTTTCAATAAACAAAACAAAGTTACCCAAAAAAGAGGTAACATTATTCAATGATAATCTTTTGTTGGATTTACATATCCACCCTTCAATTATCTTTATATATTTATTACATAATAACAAAAAAATCAATATACTAATAAGTGTTTATGATAAGAGTTCTCATTAAGCTTTCACACACATCCATCAAATGGGATACCTAATCATCATTCGCATGTACGAATGAAAACCTCCTCGCAAACTGATGTCGTCCATTCTTCAATTTACCTCCATTAAAGGATAAAAATAATGATATTTTTATAGTTTTATATGATATATATTATATTTTATATATATTTATTCTTCTTTAGTTTTTATATAACACAGTAACATATTTTTCTAATTTTGTGGAATATGATAACTTCATTTGTGGACATGTGGGCTATCGCATTCTCAATGCAATGTGATTCATTCCTGATATACATGGATTGTATTAAGGATTGTTTTAAAAAAATATTTTAAATATATTATATAAATATGATACATTAATTATAACATACATATTTATATATATCACTTAAATTGTAAATACGACAAAGAAATGGGAGTGGTGTTTATGTGTATGTATGAACAACCATCTCCCTGATTGATGTATTTCATTTCATATAAACAAACAGTGTAGATTAATCTAAAGACATATATAATGAATTTATAAGTTATTAAAATCATTTTTTAAATTATTATGATAATTAAATAATGATCAAATTAATAGGAACCAAAAATAACAAGTAAGGACATGCTAAAAAACGAAATTGACACCCCAAATGATAAAAATGAAAAAATATAATTAATGTATGGGATATGATATATTATTAAAGGACTATATATGATATGATAGATATTAATGTGGCTATATATTAAGTTAATAACATTAATCAAACCATTATACATGATGTTAAAGATAGATCAACCAAAATAGAGTGTAAGGTAATATATTCACTTCTCACTTTTTTTTAAATGTGAGATGAATGTTATATTTACAACTAAATAATTTTTTGTAGTGTATATATTGACCAATTTTTAAAATTTTATCATTAATAATTTTATATTAATGGTTTTTAATTTTCTAATTCATATTTCCTCATCTAAGAGGTTTTAACATGAAAATTACCAACTATGAAAATTTACCTTCCAATCTAACATTCTTTTGTGATTATTAATGTTCCATTAAAATAATCTCTTTATTTTTTATAATTTATAGTTAAAAATTATTTTAATTATTATATAAATATTATTTTATGATGGATATGATTATTGTCTAAATTTTATACCATATTTACTTGTGGTTTTTTACTTCGAATGTAATTGTATTTATAGAGGAAATATTGATAAATATGTATCTGTTACTCAATATGTATATTTTATAAGGATCATTGTCTTTAAATTTATGTAAATTATTGAATTAATAAGAAATTATTTGGATGTTAAAGAAATTGTTTATGGACTATTTAATGGAATCCCCTTTATAATTTGGTAGTCTCCTTGGGAAAAATATAATTGGACAAACCCTTCACATTTTTAACCAGTATGTGTTAAACTGTCTTGTGAATTTTCCTAAGCAGAGGGTTAATGTTTTAAAAACAAAATTAGTTTGTAACTATTATGTTTTAAACCATATTTTAAAATGTCTTGAATGTAGTGGTTCAATAGACCTGAGAAATATGTTATCCACTAATTTAGAATTTCTATCATTTAAGTTACTATTATCTAGATGTTTTTAACAATGTGAAATTAAATAAATGAAATCCATACTCACTTTATTGATTTAATATAATTTGATTTCAATTATTATCCTTTCCATATATATTATTATCATTCATTTATTATTTATTCCACTGAACATAACCCTTAATGAGCATATGAGATCACCCTTATTTTGTTTCAATCTCTTATTATATGAATATAAAGTTTTAGAATGAGTTTCAAGGATAAAGAACATTTTATTTTGTTATATATTATCTTTTTATTGTTACCATTCTAAAATTTGTTCAATTTATATATATATTTTCCCAAATCAGCTAAATTGATCTGCCCATTAGGATTTGATTCCTTATAATAATATCTATATAATAATGTAAGGTACCATATCTATGCTTTTAGGGTGCAGGTTCTAGAGTATCAATATTTAGTGAAAAATAAAAAAAATAGATAATAAAAAATAACAGATGATATGATACATGGTTGGATGAAATCCAAATTGCATATATGATATGAAATAAAAATTTCATATATTCCATGAAATTGGGAGAAATCATGATGTTATTTTTCTCAATGAGCCATGTAAGTGTTTTATGTTTCATAATGCATGAATCCAATCTCAAAATATTTACACTAAAACTAAATGAATTATTTACACAATATAATCGAAGAAGGTCCCATATAATGATAAACCCTTTGTAAAATTCTTCTAGTTTAATGATATTGGAAATTTTGAGAATAAATTCCACAAAACATGGACTAATGAATAAAATAGGCTCTAATAACATCCCATACTGATGTAACAAGTATCAAAATTCACATTCACAACCACTAAGGTAGATCAAGATAATTAAGTGTTGATAGGTGTAAATTATCTTTTTTTAAATCTAATAATACAATATTATATTCTAGTTTTCAACATTCATTAATATAAAATATGGTTGTATTAATGTATAATCACAACCATAAGAAATTTCTACTCACCTATTAGTGAATAAACATGATTACACGATGATTTAACCTATGATTTATAAATCCTTTCTGATTGAGATTAGATCATTTATATTTCCTAAATATCTAATTATTCTTACATGGGTTGAATTCGAAATAATTCTATTTTTCAATTTGATATCCCTACATAGATCCCATATCATTTTTAGGTAAAATATGTCTCATTTCATATAAAAATTATTCATTTTACCATTAATAAATGAATGGTTGATTTTGAACTCCTTGTGGAATAAAATTTGACAATATGGGCCTTGATACCCAAAAATGAGGTACTATTAATTAAAATAATTAATGTGGAATTAAAAATTGATTAAATTCATATTTTAATGGAATATATGGATGAATTCATATAATAAAATAATTTTTACCCCTAGAGTATGAGGTTGAGTTATCAATTCAACCCATACCTAGATCCACGCTTATCTCAATGAGTATATATGTAATGGATGATATTGAATTAGAGGAGTTATATAAGAAACTACAAGATAATTTTAGAAACGATTTTATATTGCCTAGAATGTAACCATGGGGTTTACTAGTCCTCTTAATTTTATTGAAGGCAGTGTTGATGTGTCATTACATTTAATATAGTTAGCTAAATAAAATATTGATTAAGAATAAGTATCCCCTACCCACATTGATGATTTTTTAAATAATCTAATAGAATATTGATAATTTTTTATTATTCATCCTAAATATGGATAACAGTTTCTTTGTGTTAAAAGAGAATATATTTCTAATACAAATTTCTAATGATGTATCAGAACTATGAATTTATAGATATTCTGTTGGACTTAAAAATTATTCCACACTATTAATAGATCTAATGTATATAGTATCAATAGAGTAACTTAATAAGTTTTTGTTTTTATTTATTGATTTTATTATTTTATATTGAACGTTCAAGGTGGTTAATTAAGATCATTTACAGATTCTGTTGAAGACCTTGAAATAGAATTAAATACCTTAAATATTTTTGCTGTTTTAATTTTTTTCTCTATAAATAATTAATCGTGGGTCAAGAAATCCCAAGAAATGTAAATTCAGTAGATAAATAAATAAAATGAGATTTTGAATAATGTCCCAAATTTTCCAATATAATAGACATCTATACTTTTTAGGGATTATAATATATTAATAACTCTCTGATAAAAATCTTAGTGCTTCTATATCCACTAAAATAGTTAAAATAGAATGGGGTCATGTTTCTTTAGATAGTAGAATGTGAATAATTTTTCAAGGAATTAAAACAAGTTTGGTCACCTCTCTTTTACTTATATTACCTTTTAGTGGAATTTTTTTTGTAATATACAATGATTAATTGAAATTTTTTTATGTTGTTTCCTCATTCGAAATTATTAGTTAATTGATTATTCTAAATAAAAATTTAAAAACAAAGTGAAAAATTATTGGAACATTTATTTGTAGATATTGTTGTTGATATTTTATTATATATTTAAAATAATTATCTTTATATTGAGAGTACTGATATATATTGCTATCATAAGATCTTGAACGATATATTAAAAAAATATTAATTAAATATACACCATAAGAGAGAGTTAAAATTGATAAAATATTATGACTCCTCAAAAATTACCATCTATAGAATGTAAAAAAATGTGGAAACGCTCTAAGAATTAATGACCACGTCACTCAATCAATGATGAGGATTGAAAAAGACCAAATAAACATTGATGTGTTGAGGATGAATTTTGAATGCACAGTTGTAGGAGATAAATACAATCATTATTAGAATGCTTCTCATTCATCTATTCATGTAGGGATCATTGAATCTTAATATTCTGGTGTAGATTATAGAAAAATGTAGAAAATATTCCAGTGTTCATTTTTGATAATGAATAAGTAATATGATTTAGATCTCGAATACGTTTTTGAAAAAATATAGAATTAAATAAGGATCATTTGTGTGAGGAATATATCTTCTACTAAAATATACATCACAAAAATATGAATTTTATAGAGATATAAAGAAAAAATACTGGTGGTATAGGATGAGGGGAAGAATAATTGAATATTATTATCAATGCTTAGTTTGAAAGAATGATAAGTATGGACTATAAATTTGTAATGGAATGTTGCAACCATTATCCATACCAAAATAGAAATGGTAAAACACCCCAATATACTATTATATCTTACTCCCAAACACATATAATAGAAAAAATGATATTTAGGTTGTTTTTTATTTCCTTACAAGGCTGGTACATTTTATTTCCATCAAATAAAATTCCCTAATTGTACAAATATCTGTGAAATACCTAATATAAGTTTTAATGATACATGGAGTACAAATATTTATTGTATCTAATAGGTATTTAAACATTACCTAAGGTTATAAAGAATTATTCTAAAATCATTAATGATATAGCATAGTTTAAGCATTGTGTATCATATATAGGAGGATGGATACACTTTGAGGAAAATTAAATATCTATAGGATACATTGATATCTGTTTTGATGGATTCCCAATGATTTTGGGATCCAAACCTCCCCTTTTATAGTTATAAAAAAAATAAAATTTCAATTTCTACCATTTAGATGGAATAACATGAGGCTCTACATGGGAATATCTATAGGAATCAAATATAATAGGTTTTATTGGAAATTATAAATTGATATTTCACGGTCCTTGTCCATGAAATTAAGGTGATGATTTTGGATATTTGGTGTTATATTAGTAACACCCCAAGATTCAGTTAAAAACGTTTTTCAAATTAATTTAACCTTTTTGATATATAACCTTTCACACAATCCCGAATACAACTTTCGATATACAATATGTTTGGCTTGCATTAAACACCCCACCATGTCGGTATTTCACTACACAAAACAATTAGATTATCTTCTGGTATACTAAACTAAATATTTGTCTTATGCTACATGCAATTCCATGTTCTTTTGGTAGCATTCATTATACGCAAGACCGAGTTTTACCGAACAATTGTATATTAACAAAATATTATTATTTAATTCAATTAGATATAATATAGAATTTAAATTAGCATTTATGAATAGTATTAACTGGATTATGAAAATATAATAATTTTAATTTGAATTTACCGGTTACTAATTAATTAGAAATGAAAATATACACCAATTGAATAAAAAAATATTTTTATTTTTATATTCATGAAGATATTTTATATAAATTAATATAATTATTATCAAGTATTGAATTATATTATATAAATATATATTATATAAATTAAATAAAATATATTTTATACTTATCCTATTTATATAATAGGCTTAAGATAACAATAAACCAAATTTACACATAAAACCCTATATTTTTTCAAAAGGGTACTTTAACAGTCTTTTAATAGAGAACCCATTTTAAATATAAATCTTGAAACTTTATGTATTTTTATATGAAAAAAACTAACTTATACATTGTTATAGGTATATAAAAATTTAATTTGGTTTTTTGGCTTTTTTCTAATAGTTTTAAGGTTTTTGATAATATTAAAAAATACAAAATGTTAATAGAAATAAGAATTTTTATAGAAATAAATTATAGTATTTAGTTATATATTTTATTTCTTTTGTTTTATAATTATATAAAATTTTAATTATTTAATCCTATATGGGTCACTAGACTCAATTTTACATAGAATATTGAAATAAAAACATTTCAATCCTTGGGATGTTTTCACCTTAAAACTTGTTATCTCGTTATGTCAATGTAAAGACCCGTAAAATTCAAGGGAAATTTTTTCTTAATTTCCTTTGAAATTTTACAAGAGCGCGGTTTCTGATGGCACCTGATTCTGAGCCCCGGTGTTCCCGGAATCAATTTCCGAATTTTGGCTCAGGTACGTTCAGTGAACGAAAGAGCGGAAATTTCTAACTTTTGAACCGGTGCTCGGAATTGAAATATGAGGAAACCAATGAACTCGCAGCGCCGATATTCGCTTAAGGAGACCTTTTCCAAAGTTGCGTTTTATGCGGGTTGAGAGTTAGTTTTGGGGGAAATTAGAAGAAGTTAAATAAATTTTGGAACACAATTTATTTTTAACTTTTTTGGTTATTTCCTCCCAAAGGGAGTTAGAGGTGGGACCAACACCCACATAACCTCCCTTGAGAGGATTAAGTGTGGTGGGGCCCACACAATCCCTAACTCTTCAACTTCCCTTAAACCCCCCAATAACTGAACTCTAATTAATTTGACAACTTGTGTTATTAATTAAGATGAGTTACTTAATTTCAAACCTTTGAAATTCAAAGAGGTTGGGATGCGTAAATAAAAAAAGTCTTGGACTTATTTTATTTTGGTTAATTTCTTTTGCAACCTTGAGAATATTGAGAAGTGATCTTCATCTTCTTCTTCCTCGACGAAGAACGCGAAGAACACCATTCTTCAACGAAGAACTTCTCTACCGAAGAACACGGTTCTTTTGCGACGCCGTATCCACGACGCGACGTTCTTCTTCGATGTCGTCTCTTCCGCGATGGTTTTCCGCAACGAAATCGCCGTCAACGACTTCGAATCCTCGCTTCGCGACGTCGACGTTCATTCCCGGCGACGCCCGACCTCTGCGACGCTCGTCTTCCATGGGTGATTGACGAATGTCGTTCCTGAACAGAGGTAGGGGATTATTTGTTAATCTATTAAATTATTTTCGTTCTTGATTCTGGCATGTCGAACTTCGTGTTTATTCGAATAAATGTTATCGTTTAACGAGAGGGGGTCGGACCGCACAAACACGGCCTAACCCCCTCTTTTGTTCATGATTGTTTCTTTGTGAATGGAACGGGATGGCGTGGTCTCGTCGCACCATGCGGGAATGAAACGGCAAGTATTGCACGGCGCCGTCGCACCGCGCCATGGAAAGAAATTTAAGAACGCGACGTCGTCGCGCCGCGTTGAAGGAAATCGAAGGCGCCGTGCCGGAGCGGGGCCGCGGCGGAGGGGCGCGGTGTCGTCGCACCGCGCCGGACAACAAGGGTCGCGGTGCCGTCGCACCGCACCGGACAACAAGGGTCGCGGCCGGTTCCGGGGCGCGCCAGAGCATGGTGACCGGCGGCCAGCCGGGCCGCCGGTGTCGGAGCCGGAAAGGAACCGGCCACTGCCGGTCCCGTTGAGGAGGAGTCGGCCGGCCAGGTCGGGCCGACCGGAAATGGGGAAATCCGGGGGAATTAAATTCCCCCAGCCATCTTGAACGGCCCCCCATTATTGAGGGGGGGGGGGGGGGCGGTTACACAAAGGGGGGCAGGCGCCCCTCGTGTTTCGAACAGCTCGGCCGAAGACCGAGCTGGCAGCGCGCTGGGCGCGCTGCGCTGAGCCGGACTGGCGCCAGGCCGGTCCGCACGGCCGGGCCGCGCCCGGCCGGGCGGGGCCGTGCCGGGCTGGGCCGACCCTGTCCGGGGCGGGTCGACCCGGTTCGAGCCAGCCGGGGGGTCTCAGGCCGGGTCGGCCCGGGCTCGAAACCCCCGTTACCGAATTGTTTGGGTTCAAATGTCCATAACTCGGGCTACGGACCTCCAAACGATGCGTCGTCAGTGGCGATGCGATCCTTGGATCGAGACGGTCGTTTTGGTATATCGCACTTAAGGTTTCGGAATACTTTCAGTTCGGCCGGGTTGGTTTGTACACGAAACCAACCGGGCCCTTGGAGCGGAAACGCTCATATCTTGAGCTACGGACGTCTGATTGACGTGCCGTCAACTTTGTTGAGTTCCTCTTATTGAGACGGATCTTTTGGCATAATCTGCCCGAGGTTTGGATGCAGGTGGAGTACGGTCGGGTTGGTTTTCCCTTAGAAACCAACCGGGCCCCTGGGACGAAAAAGCCAATAACTCTCAGACCGGGCGTCCGATTGACGCGCCGTCTGTTGCGTTGAGTTCCTGTTGACGATATGGAACTTTTGGATACGTCAAATCTGGTCTATGTGACAGTTGATGTATCAGCCTCTCGGCTCGTGGAGCGGACCCTCCCGAACAAGCTTGCTATGTGCGGGAACCCTAGAGTTGGCTGCTACTGCTACTGTGACTGTGATGACGATTGTGCAGAGATCCTTAGTGGATTCGACGATGACGACTACAACACTCAGCGATCCGGTGTGGATCAGTGCTACTGATCCTGTGTGGGTCCGATCCTGTGTGGGTCAGCGCTCAGCGGTCCTGTGTGAACTAGCGCCTACCGATCCTTTGTGGGTCTGATCCTGTGTGGGTCATTGCGGGGGTTAGTACCTATCGATCCTTTGTGGGTCCGACGACTTAGATGGATCAGTGATCATCTCTATCGTCTTTCGAAGAAGTATACCTGTGTGAGCTGAATCCTGTTTACTTTCCTGTGTGGATTGTGTTGTGTTATCCTGTGTGGATTATGTTATCTTTCCTGTGTGTAATACGTATACTTTCCTGTGTGGACTGGGTTGTACTTGGGCTCGAAAGATGGATCGTATTGGAATTGATGACTTAGGTATATGTGTGGGCATATACCTAAGCAGTGTCGGTTGTTACTTCGTGATTGTATCTTTCCTTTGTGGTTTATCCTTTGTGGATTTTGGGAGACCATCGGGGGTCTCGGGGTCCCTACTGAGTAACTTATACTCACCCCTGCATGGGCTATGGCCACACTACGTTGTGTTGGTTGCAGACGACGGACAACGTTGATCGTGGTTGAGGCATGCAGAGCAGGATGGTACCTGGAGGTGGACCACTGAGCGGGACGTGCTCGCAGCGGACGGCGGGACCCGAGGTGCATTGGAGCTATCTGCACCCACCCTTCAGGTGGGATTTCCAGTGGACAACTCAGCGTAGCAGCTTTTACTTTTCAGTTTCGGTTTTTCCTTTCGAGTTGTACTTTACTTTCAGTTTGGGTTTGTATACTGGCCCACTTACTTTTCCGCACTTATAGTTGTACTCTGTTTTCACTTAGTCTTTACTTTTCCGCTTGCTTACTCTATGGTGCTTATTTACTTTACAAAGGAAATGCCTTCCCTTTTTACTGGTATTTACGCCTTGGTGCTAGTCGCCAACCCCTGGCCTATGGAAGGCGGGCTTGGGGTAGTCACGGCACGGGCCCCGAGGACGGGTCGTGACAAATTGGTATCAGAGGAGTTTGGTTCTACCGCGAACTCTGATATTTTCTATGTGAAGCAATATTGTTTAGCGTATTGAGTGTGGTTATCAGTCCAGGGTGTCCAGTGTTGGTGCGGCGGCCGACATATCCATACAACAGGAACCTGACTTCTGATATCCATCTTAATGCACGAAAAAATTGATTGCGTGTGTGTTTCAAGTTTTCCTTGTGATTACTTTGTATCAGCTCACCAGGTATACTGTTCTGACCGTGGCGCACCTGTTTCCTTTTCAGGATGGCCCCACGACGGTAGCCAGCAAGGGTTCCGAGATTCGAGCGTGACGATAGCCCACCGAGCGACGAGGCCTCGGTGTAGGGCCCTTTGTCAGCAGTGGCACCGGCGGTAGCACTACCTGTCGAGCCACCGATGCTTCCAGCACCAGCCGCTAACGATGCACGTCACCTCAGCGCCCTGCATGAGTTTCAGCGCCAGCGACCACCCAGGATTCGTGGGGAGACGTACCCCCAGGCAGCCGAGGACTGGCTGGAGGCAGTCGTATGAGTTTTTAGGCTAGTGAGGACACCAGCAGACCTCATGGTGATCCTCGCGGCGAGCCTACTGCACGCAGTAGCAGGACGATGGTGGAGCTTGATGCTCCAAGTGCATGATGAGGCATCTCTACTTTGGATGGACTTTGAGAGCCTCTTCTGCTCGGAGTTTGTCCCAGCCACCCTCCGTGCGGTGCGCATTCAGGAGCTTCTTCAGCTGCGGTAGGGCAGCATGACGGTCGCTCAGTACTCGGTGAGATTTACAGATCTCTCACGCTACTCGACCGACATGGTATGAGACCCATTATTCTGGGCCTGGACCTTCGAGCAGGGATTGAGACACGGGATCAGGGCATCACTGATCTCCCTCAGCATTCCGAATCAGATAGGAGTACTGGAGTGGGCCCTTTTGATCGAGATCTTTCTTGCTGAGTCTACACCAGCTCCGAGACCCCCCGCCGGGCGACACGTAGCAGAGTCTTCTGCAGCAGGCAGTCGATGGATGACTCTTGGGTCCAGGCAGACCAGACCCTCAGGCAGATGACCTCAGGACACTGGCTCAGCAGTGCGGGGCACACAGCGCGGAGCCAGTCTTTCGAGAGGCAGACAGTGCTACTCATGTGGCGGGCAGGGCCACATGGCTCGTGACTGCCCGACCCGCCGTGCCGAGGAGCAGAAGATGGTTGCGGGACCATCGAGGCAGAGGCAGAGGGTCGACCGTGGCAGTCCGCACGGAGGAGGCGGACGAGGCAGAGGAGTTGGCCGAGCAGCAGGAGGTGGGCGACGCTTTGAGGCTCTACCACGACCACCACCAGGAGGTCCACCCCGACTACAGGGAGCTGGCGGGCAGAGACAGGCACAGCTCCAGGCAGCGGAGGCCTATGACCACGGCGCACCAGAGATGATTCTAGGTACTATCTGGGTCTATTACACCCTTTCTGAAGTACTTATAGACACAGGAGCGAGTCACTCTTTCATAGCCACTGGCCTTGTTCGGATCTCGTTGATTCCGACAGTGCCGTTGGCTCGATCCTTAAGGCTAGAGACTCCTACTGGAGCAGACTCGACGATTACGCACGGGTGCCGACAGTGTGAGCTATCTCTATGAGGAGAGAGATTTGGTTGGGATCTTCTTGTATCAGCGTCGAGTCCTTACGACGTCATCTTGGGCATGAATTGGTTATCTATGGTCCATGCACAGATTGACTGTTTTAGGCGCAATGTGCGATGTGTACGCACCGACGGGAACAGGTTCACCTTCACTGGCGAGAAGGGAGCCTTTGCAGCACATGATGTACTTCCGCGGAGGAGAGGACAACCCATCACTCATCAGTTGGCTAGTCTCATCCTGGGAGCAGTTGACATGTGGAGTCCTGGTTTTCCTGCAGTGGTCGATCAGTTTGCAGACTTTTTTCACGACGACGTTCAAGGGTTATCTCCTTGCAGAGAGGTAGACTTTTATATTGACCTGTACCCCGGGACAGCTCCGATATCGACTCCATCATATCGGATGGCCCCCACCGAGCTTCGAGAGCTACGGGTATAGTTGGAGGACTTGTAGGGAAAGGGGTTCATCCGACCCAGTGTTTCACCCTGGGATTCCCCGATTTTGTTCTCCAAGAAGGCGGACGAGAGCTTGAGACTTTGTGTTGACTATCGTCGCTTGAACCAGGTGATAGTGAGGAACAAGTATCTGCTAACGAGGATTAAATGACCTCTTTGATCAGCTCAAGGGAGCACGGTGGTTCTCGAAGATAGAACTCAGGTCAGGCTATCACCAGATCAGAGTTCGAGACGAGGACGTACATAAGACGGCCTTCAGATGTCGGTATGGCCACTATGAGTTCTTGGTTATGCCATTCGGCGTAACCAATGCCCCAGAAGTGTTCATGGCCCTCATGAACAGGATCTTTCAGCCATACCTCGATCGATTTGTCATGGTCTTCATTGATGACATTCTGATTTACTCGACGACTGAGGAGGAGCATGCCTACCACTTACGGGTTGTACTAGACACACTCCGAGAGCACCAGCTTTATGTTAATCTCTCGAAGTGTCAGTTTTGGATACGTGAGGTCCACTTCTTGGGACATGTCATCTTTGAGGCGGGAGTTGCAGTGGATCCTCTGAAGATCAATGTAGTGTTAGCTTGGGAGCCACCCAAGAGCGTGACGGAGGTTCGGAGTTTCTTGGGACTAGCTGGATACTACCGAAGATTCGTGGATGACTTATCTAGAGTTTCGGAACCACTCACAGCTTTTACGAAGAAGGGGAAACCCTTTGTGTGGTCAGACAGATGTCAGCAGAGCTTCCAGGAGCTGAGACAGAGATTGAACAGCGCACCTGTCTTGAGTTTTCCTAAGGAGGGAGTAGGGTAGATAGTCTACTGCGATGCATCAGGGACCGGAATTGGTTGTGACCTGATGCAGGAGTGGGAAGTGATCACCTATGGATCACGTCAGTTGAGGCCGCATGAGCAGAACTACGCTACCCATGACCTGGAGTTAGCAGCAGTGGTCTTCGCTCTGAAGACATGGCGACACTATCTGATGGATGAGCGCTTTACCGTCATTTCTGATCATCAGAGTCTCAGGTACATCTTCTCGCAGAAGGACCTGAACCGGAGACAGCGGCGATGGCTCGAGTTCGTCCAGGACTATGACATTGAGATAGTCTATACTCCTGTGAAGGAGAACGTAGTAGCTGATGCCCTCAGTAGAAGGACGAGCATTCAGTTACTTGAAGAGGCGACGAAGCAGCTAGCCTCTTTGCAGATATCCTTCATGGATAGAGATGGAACAGCCTTTCTTCAGTCTCTCACAGTCACTCCTCCACTTCTACAGAAGGTCAGAGAGGCACAGCGTGGGGACGCTGACTGTGAGATGCAGCGTGCACAGATATCCTCAGGACAGGAACCTCATGGTTTTTCCTTTGGAGCAGAGCATGAAATACTATTCAGAGGACGTACCATGGTACCAGTTGCTTTACGAGAGGAGGTGCTGAGAGAGTTTCACACTTCTCCTTTGGAGGTACATCCTGGAGTGGCGAAGATGTACCAGGATCTCAGACGACAGCACTGGTGGCCGGGCATGAATAAGGCTGTGGCAGAGTTCGTTTCCCGATGCCTCACCTGCCAGCAGGTGAAAGCTGAGAATCAAGTACCAGCAGGCTTGGTACAGCCCTTGGAGGTTCCGGAGTGGAAGTGGGATGACATATCTATGGACATCGTGACTGGACTTCCACGCACTTCCAGAGGTCACGACTCCATCTGGGTGATTATCGACCGACTCACCAAGTCGGCTCACTTCTTACCCATCAGAGAGCAGGGCTCAATGGAGAGCTTGGGACGACTTTACGTTCAGGAGATTGTACGGCTTCACGGTGTGCCATATTCTATCGTCTCCGATCGAGATTCTCGCTTTACTTCCTGGCTATGGAAGGGATTACAAGAGGTGTTTGGGACTCAGCTACGTCTGAGCACAGCCTTTCACCCTCAGATGGATGGTCAGATGGAGAGGACCACTCATACTCTCGAGGACATGATCCACGCATGTGTCATCGACTTTGGTTGTAGCTGGGAGGACCACCTACCCTTGGTGGAGATTGCGTACAACAAAAACTACCACTCCACCATCGGGATGGCACCGTACGATGCGTTGTACGGCCGACCTTGCAGATCTCCTTTGTGGTGGACAGACCCTGGGGAGTCAGCACTTGTGGGACCAGAGATGGTCTAGGCCACGACAAGGAAGGTCCAGGTCATCCAGGAGCGGATGAGGACAGCTCAGAGCCGGCAGAAGTCATACGCTGACAGGAGGCGTAGGCCACTAGAGTTCGAGGATGGATACCACGTCTTCTTGCGTGTCTCACCTCGACATGGTTTAAGGAGATTTGGTCGTGGCAGCAAGTTATCCTCGCGCTTCATCGGACCCTTCCAGGTCCTCAGTAGGATTGGCGAGGTGGATTATCGCCTGGCTCTACCACCTCAGTTGCACCGGGTGCACGACGTCTTCCACGTATCTCAGCTGAGGAGATACATGCACGACCCGATGCACATCATTGACAATGGGGAGCTTGACGTTGACAATGGGGAGACTTTTACGGAGGTCCTGGTGGAGATCGAGGATCGAAAGGAGCGGTTCCGATTTGGACGGTCGATTCCTCTTGTGCGCATCAGATGGTAGCACGGGAACCTCCAGGAGAGCACTTGGGAGCGGGAGGCTCAGATGCGTGCTCAATACCCTCATTTGTTTCCCTAGTTTTGATGTATCTTTACGGGGACGTAAATTCCTGAGGTGGGAGTAATGTAAAGACCCGTAAAATTCAAGGGAAATTTTTTCTTAATTTCCTTTGGAATTTTACAAGAGCGCGGTTTCTGACGGCACCTGATTCCGAGGCCCGGTGTGCCCGGAATCAATTTACGAAGCTTTGCTCGGGTACGTTCAGTGAACGAATGAGTGGAAATTTCTAACTTTTGAACCAGTGCTCGGAATTGAAATCCGAGGACACCAATGATCTTGCAGCGCCGATATTCTCTTAAGGAGACCTTTTCCGAAGTTGTGTTCTATGCGGTTTGAGAGTTAGATTTGGGGGAAATTAGAAGAAGCTAAATAAATTGTGGAACAAAATTTATTTTTAACATTGTTGGTTATTTCCTCCCAAAGGGAGTTAGAGGTGGGACCCACACCCACATAACCTCCCTTGAGAGTATTAAGTGTGGTGGGGACCACACGAGCCCTAACTCTTCAACTTCCCTTAAACTCCCCAATAACTCCAGTCTAATTAATTTGACAACTTGTGTTATTAATTAAGATGAGTTACTTAATTTCAAAACATTGAAATTCAAAGAGGTTGGGATGTGTAAATAAAATAAGGCTTGGACTTATTTTATTTTGGTTAGTTTCTTTTGCAACCTTGAGAGGATTGAGAAGTGTTCTTCATCTTCTTCTTTCTCGACGAAGAATGCGAAGAACACCGTTTTTCAACGAAGAACTTCTCCGCCGTAGAACACGGTTCTTCCACGACGCCGTATCCACGACGCGACATTCTTCTTACAGGTCGTCACTTCCGCGACGGTTTTCCACGACAAAATCGTCGTCAACGACTTCGAATCCTCGCTTCGCGACATCGACGTTCTTTCCCCGCGACGCCCGACCTCCGCGACGCTCATCTTCCACGGGTGAATGCCGAACGCCGTTCCTGAACCGAGGTAGGGGATTATTTGTTAATCTATTAAATTATTTTCGTTCTTGATTCTGGCATGTCGAACTTCGTGGTTAATTGACTACATGTTATCATTTAACGAGAGGGGGCCGGACCGCACAAAAACGGCCTAACCCCCTCCTTTGTTCATGATTTTCTCTTTTTGAATGGAACGGGATGGCGTTGTGTCGTCGCACCACACGGGAATCACACGACCAGTATTGCGTGGCGCCGTCGCGCCGCGTTGATGGAAATCGAAGGCACCGCGGCCGGAGCGGGGCCGCGGCGGAGGGGCGTGGTGTCGTCGCCCCGCGCCAGATGACAAGGGACACGGCCGGTTCCGGGATGCGGCAGAGCATGGTGACCGGCAGCCAGCCGGGCTGCCGGTGTCGGAGCCAGAAAGGGACCGGCCACTGCTGGTCCCATTGAGGAGGAGCCAGCCAGCCAGGTCGGGCCAGCGGGAAATGGGGAAAACCAGGGGAATTAAATTCCCACGGCCAACTTGAACGACCCCCCATTATTAAGGGGTGGGTGGTTAGACAAGGGGGTAAGGCGGCCCCCGTTTTTCCAACAGCTCCGCCGAAGGCTGAGCTGGCAGCGCGCGGGGCGCGCTGCGCTGAGCCGGACCGGCGCCTGGCCGGTCCGCCAGGCCGGGCCGGGCCGTGCCGGGCTGGGCCGCGCCTAGCCGGGCCCGGCCATGCCAGGCCAGGACGACTCTGTCTGGGGCGGGTTGACCCGGTTCGGGCCAGTCGGGGGGTCTCGGGCCGGGTCGGCCCGGGCCCGAAACACCCGTTACCGAACTGTTTGGGTTCAAATGCCCATAACTCGGGCTACAGGCCTCCAAACAACACACCGTCAGCGGAAATGCGATCCTTGGATCTAGATGGTCGTTTTGGTATATTTCACTCAAGGTTTAAGAATACTTTGAGTTCGTCCGGGTTGGTTCGTACACGAAACCAACCGGGCCCTGGTAGCGGAAACACTCATATCTTGAGCTAAGGACGTCCGATTGACGTGTCGCCAACTTTTTTGAGTTCCTCTTAGTGAGACGGATCTTTTGGCATACTCCGCCCGAGGTTTGGACGCAGGTGGAGTACGGTTGGGTTGGTTTTGCCTTAAAAACCAACCGAGCCCCAAGGACGAAAAAGACAATAACTCTCAGACCGGGTGTCCGATTGACGCGCCGTCTGTTGCGTTGAGTTCCTGTTGACGATACGGAACTTTTGGATACATCAACTCTGGTCTATGTGATAGTTGATGTATCAGCCTCTCAGCTCATGGAGCGGACCCTCCCGAACGATCTTGCTGTGTGCGGGAACCTTAGAGCTGGCTGCGACTGCTACTGTGACTGCGACGACGATTGTGCAGAGATCCTTAGTGGATTCAACGACGACGATGACAACACTCAGCGATCCTGTGTGGATCAGTGCTACCAATCCTATGTGGGTCTGATCCTGTGTGGGTCAGCGCTCAGCGGTCCTATGTGAACCAGTGCCTAAAGATCCTGTGTGGGACCAATCTTGTGTGGGTCTTTGTGGGGGTTAGTACCTATCGATCCTTTGTGGGTCTGACGACTTAGATGGATCAGTGATCATCTCTATCGTCTTTCGAAGAAGTATACCTGTGTGAGCTGAATCCTATTTACTATCCTGTGTGGATTGTGTTGTGCTATCCTGTGTGGATTATGTTTGCTTTCTTGTGTGGAATACGTATACTTTCCTGTGTGGACTGGGTTGTACTTGGGCTCGGAGGTTGGAGAATATTGGAATTGATGACTTAGGTATATGTATGGGCATATACCTAAGCAGTGTCGGTTGTTACTTCGTAATTGTATCTTTTCTTTGTGGTTTATCCTTTGTGGATTTTGGGAGACCTTCGGGGGTCTCGTGGTCCGTACTGAGTAACTTATACTCACCCCTGCACGGGCTATGCCTGCACTACGTTGTGTTGGTTGCAGACGATAGACAACGTTGATCGTGGTTGAGGCTTGCAGAGCAGGACGGTACCTGGAGGTGGACCACTGAGCGGGACATGCTCGGAGCGGACGGCGGGACCCGAGGTGCAGTGGAGCTATCTGTACCCACCATTCAGGTGGGATTTCCAGTGGAAAGCTCGGCGTAGCAGCTTTTACTTTTCAGTTGCTGTTTTTCCTTTCGAGTTGTACTTTACTTTCAGTTTGGGATTGAATACTGGACCACATACTTTTCTGCACTTATAGTTGTACTCTGTTTTCACTTAGTGTTTACTTTTCCGCTTGCTTACTTTGTGGTTCTTGTTTACTTTACAAAGGAAATGTGTTCCCTTTTTACTAAGATTTACGCCTTGGTGCTAGTCGCATGCCCCTGGCCTATGGAAGGCGGGTTTGGGGTAGTCACGGCACGGGCCCCGAGGACGGGTCAGGACAGTCAACAAGATTAATTTTAATTTAATTTTATCAAATTTTTTATTTTGATTTAAGAAAAAAGTATTCATATTTTAAATAATTTTTTCAAAACATGGTAAATATTATCCATTAATTTTTGTTCAATATGAATTCTAATTATAGAAAATTACAGTACCACCAATTTAGGTAAATAAGTTTATTAAGGGTAAAAATGAATACTGAAATATTATTAAACTAACATAAGACAATCAAAAAAGCTATTGTATGAAAATAATTATATACTTACAACATAATAATATTAATTGAATTATTTTATTGGGAATTATCGATTAAAATGACATAATTATTTTTAATCTCAAAGGGAGTGGAAAATTGTCACACTCTTACTTACAATATGTATAACATTGTTAATATAAGAATAAATAGATTATTTTATAGTATATATATATTCATATGATATTAAAAAAAATTATCTACTTTATAGAAATTTATTTTTTATTTTTAGATAAGAAATAATTTTCATGAACAATTACACAATACTGATGCAATATTTACTCAATTATTGAAACAATCAATTAAATGATATTAGAAATATGGAAATAAACAAAATTTTAATTATGTAATGTGATCCAAGAATTTAATGGTTTTATATGATATTTTAGGGTGTTGGTAGGTGAATTGGAAAAAATTTATCTTTTTGAATCTATTTTCTTAATGTCAATGTGATAAATAGTGTCAAAATTGACACTTATGAAATTTTAAAAAAATATTATTTTATTAAATTATATATGAATTCCTTGGACAATGAAATACCTCAGAAAAAATAATTCTTTATGACATAATTTTTTGACATATATTCTATAGTAAAAATGAATGATTTGATTATGGGTGAGATATTCATACATATTTTCATATATTTTTATCACATACTACTATTATAAAAAAATCATATGTTATTTGAAAAAAAATATAAACATGTATATGTTGTACAGGTAAATTCTTATGATTAATGTGAAACATGGTTTATGTAGTGTTTTACTAAATTTCTGGTGGATACATTTTTAGTGGGAGACCATGTTTTGATGAAAAAAGACACCATTGAAGAATAAAATTCTATTTTGAAATTTGAGGAACAATGAAAAACCCACAGATGATAATGTACAAAAGAAGGTCATTTATATGTCATCACATTATCTTTGTTTCGATTCCCCAAATTTTAAACCAGATTAGTACACACTATTCATTGTAGTATTTATGAATAATATATAGAGAGATATTGAACAATTCATGGGGATATGAGTTAATGAGGGGTACATTTTAGGGATTATAAAGTCAATATTTTAGGGAGGTATCAATAATCATTTTGAAATAAAAATCCATGTCATTTTATTCATAGTGGTGTGTTGGGTGAAATTAGAGGAAAATGACAATGAATGATAAGATATAATATGATCCCACTAATTCATTTATGATAGTTTGTAATCACCAGTGGGGGTTCTTGGTGAAGTCATTTTAGGAGTCGGGACATCATTTTATATAAGGGGAATCCTCCTGAGGAATTTCATGATCATTGAGGAAGAGGCCATTCTAAACAAGGCTGATGAGTTAAATGGATGAAAACAAGTACAAGGATGAAGATGTGTGTTGATATTTATTTTGTTCTTATGGGATGAGAGGGGTTGGAATTCTGCAATATGATAGGGGTTTGGTAATTTTCAATTTCAACATATACTATGGTCTGATCGAGGCCATTGGGATAGATAGAAGGGAAATATCCAATGCCCATATGATTTACATGTTATGAACCATAAATTCTTTTGTTGACGAGTCTGGAAACATTTTACTAGTTAAATTTATCCTCAATATATCATCATACCATGGGACCTGAACTAGTTCATTAAGAGGTGCATCATGATCATTGAACAAGGTATTGTTTTGAGCTACACAAGGAGAGAATGGAACTTTGTTGATGATATATTTAATATTAAAGTTACATATAGCAAAATTATTATTTTATATACTTAAATTTGTTCCTTACATCACAATGTTATCCTCATTGTATGTATAAATTCCCTGGTGTCACCAGCCCCCCATTTTTCAAGGTAAACTTTAATAAAAAGTTAATTTACAATTGGAATAAATGGACAACTAAAAAATATATAGCTGTGTTTTTACTGGAACATTGGTGAAAAGTCATTATTTTTCACTAGATAGAACCTCACCCCCAAATACAACCTAAAATAAACATACCATAATATTATAGTGTCAATGAACATCATATGTCAACGTACATAAAGTATCTATATTCTAAAATGTACACTAAAAGTTCCCTGCAATTTAATAATTATTGTGACAATATTTTATAGGGTTACTCTTCTAGAAAATCATTGTAAAATATTTCATCTAACCAATATAACGTCACACCCCAACCAATTTTTAGCTAACTATAATATATTAAAGAAAAAGTGCAAATTTTTGTATTCTACATAATCAATTCCCTATCTCATTCCATGGTAAAAATTATATATGATGGGAAAATGTGTAAAATTCCATGAATATTGTACGATATAATTTTTTTTGGAAAGGGGTTATATCATTTTCCAATATGATGGTTGAATACACTAATAGGTGGTTTGGGGAATCATGGTATATTTATTTTTATTCAACCTGGACCAATGTTCTCATTCTATGATTATATGGGAAACGTTTTCACCATCAAAATTGTTATGAAGCATTAAACTAGAAAAATAGGGACCTGGGAAGTTTACATGGTACACCCAAACTAGGAATATACAATTATCATGAAATGGTGAAGTGATAATACACATAAAAAATATTTACATAGCTTGTAATACAATATATAGTTTCCAAACTAACCGTTCATGTCTACAACATTCATTGTAAGCATGATGATATCATTTCTCTTCATATATTATAGAACTCACTACTAATATTAGATACTAATTTTCCATAAATAAAATAAAATTATGTATTGGCAAATGTATGAAATAAAAATTATCATTACTTATAGGAACATCTAGTGAGATGAATCGTGGAACACATCCTTACTATTCACAAACATTCAAGAATGAGATTGTAACGATTATTCATTAGTTATAAAAATAGCATACACATTTATTTTAAACGATCATAATTCATTTCATGTGAATATAATTATGTACTAATTCTATATGGGTCATGAAATTATCTATGAAAAATTCTTATCAAAATTATCACTTTTATTTTTATTCAGAGAAATATCCACATGACATACACATTCAATATTTGAACTTTTATACTCCAATGTAAATAGTGTGGTTTTATGTGACCATAAATTCAAATTGAAACATCCTATTATATTTTAAAAATAAAATCCTTACTATTCTAAAAAATTCCATATTATATTTAATGTAATGTCTCTATTGTAACATAAATGGTATTACATCAGTCTTCATGAAAAATTATTTTTTCACAACCTTGATAATAATTTTTAAAAAAATTTCAAGTATACACTTGTAGCAAGGGGTATAGTGTAATGTAACCTATGGGTTTTAATATCTAATAAATCAATAATTCTAGGGTAAGGCTATTTATTCTAGTAAAATATGTAATAGAGGTCTGTCATGTGGTCCAAGATGCTGGAAAATTTTGAAGCCTTAATCCTTTCATGCCATGGGGGATGACGATCCATATGATTTTCAATAAAGATATCATTTTAGTGTATTAGATAAAAATGATCCATGGTTTGAGGAGTGCAATTGAAGATAGTGGAAAATAATTGAAGAATTTTTGTTACTCAGTAGTTAGCTTAATACCATTACATTGGTATAACTCAATACTATTCAACAAGGTGTTAAATTTCAAAGAGAGGGATTTTAAATTACAATTGAATACACTACAATAAATGAAGATGTAAACCCTTGGTTTAACCCCCCCTGCATCTGACTGACAAGATTTTATGACCCATTTATATTTACTTTTGGACCATTGGTTAGGGATTATAACTAATCTAGTGTCCATGTGGGAGACATTTCTGAACCAAATATTGGGATCCCATTCCAACCATAATATTTCACAAGGAGGGGTAGAAACACCATTTCATTAATAATAGTTCTAGGTATTCCAATAATATTCTAGACCTGTACACAAACATGATATTTATTATGGAATTATCTTTCATGCCTAGCCTTATTACTTGTATTCCATGTGCAATAGAAACCAACATGATGATAATAAATCTCCCCCAATTCAAAGGAATTACATTTCACATTCTATGAATCCAATTTTTTTTTTAATTTTAGGCTAAACCCCTCTTGTAATGTAAGACTAGAGATCTTTAGAAGGAATCACCTAACATTATATACCCACTTTTGTTCAATTAATTGGTGTGAATCCATTTATTCCCCAGTGAACATGAAGAAGAGATACATTGAAGTAAGTATGATCCCCATGCATTATATCTCCTCACATGGTATGATTTCATGGTTCCACAGGATCCAAATAATAGAATTATTGATCAAGGGTATGTCTTTAATCAAGAGTACCCCACTCCATTCATCCAGTACCATCTGTTTTTTCTAAATCGCATGAGAAAACTACTTTGTTGAAAATATATCGAACATAGAGCACATACAAATTCTTTTGTTTTGGTATTTAAAAATCTATATAATATTAAATAAATAAAATTCTTCTTATCAATGATAGGTTTGATTATGGTCTAATGGTTTATCTCGAACTCTAATGAGAGATAATGAGATGGGTACTGTGGGAAATTGATCATAGTTCCTTCCCAATTTTTATTCTATAAATTCATATCTTCTCATCCAAAGATCATGTTCGAGTGTGATTGGAGGTTATAGATATGGCACTAGAGCAACGAAAATATGTTTTAAAATATTCCTTTTTGTTAGTTTAAATTATTCTAATAGTTTTACATATTGAATATTCCTTTAAGGGACATACCATGTACCACCTCCCATTCGATATTTTCTTATAAATAGTGCAAGGAGAATGAGATGTTTCTCAGGTTATCCCCTCCTCCAAAAACTGGATTATCTATATAAGGCCATGAATCCAAATAGAATCTCCTATCCTATAGTAAATCTCAAATGATTGAATAAATTAGGTGTTTTTATTTTTTAGATCATATTCACTACCTTGAGGATTGAAAACATGTATATCAGGACTAAGGAGAGAACATAATTCACAAGGTTTTTTCATCCACTAAAAGATGGGAAATATATCTTGTAGTTGTATATATAGTTAATTATATCTCTACCACCCCATAAAAATGATGAATTCAATATCCACATAAAAATATTGACTAACATGTAGTGCAGGGAAAATCTTCTCCTAAAAACCCAATGTTGGTCTAAATCATCATAGAATGCCTATATGCACATAACATCAAAATGAAAATGATTCTAATCTCATGGATAATAATATTACCACACAATTTATATTATTAATCCATAATTTTATTGACTCCATTGATGTAATTTTTACTACCTTTGATAAATAAAACCATCAAATCCACAAAGAGAAGGTGAGACATTCCCTTGAAGTGGTCCATCATTGAATACAGAGAATTATTTCCATTAGAAACTCTCCTATTAATGTATACACAATGAGAATCATGATACAATATAAAAACACTAGCTTATAGTGAGTCCCCTTGCCATAATACCTTTTCTTAATTTAATAAACAAAAATTATTACCCATTACAAAAATGGAGATCTATGGGGAGATGGTGCATTTAAATAGCAGGTCTGACACCTATGTAGAGAATCCCATGCATGTCACCACCTTAAGGATAAACCCAAACTATATCATATCAAAATACACATCCATTTAGAACATAATGAAAATATTAGAACCTCTCCCTTTACTATTAATGTCCTAAATCAAAACATCATACACCGTATCAACACTATCCCGGAATTAAAATATTTTAAATATCATTGCAAAATCATGCATTAATAATTTCATAATGTTCTTATTTCACCTGGATAAACCATTAATCATATTTTAAGATTATTAAAACATATTTTTAATATCATATAAAACAATCATCCCCCAAAATGATATGGATACGACCCCTTAAAATTTTTCCATATACACTGATATGAATCTTATGAACTCTACCTACGACATCAAAAATGAATGCTACAATATTTATTCAAAGAAAGAATATACATAAAAATTAAATTACCTTAATGTTTTCACTATCAAATGAAAAATTACAATTACATATTTCCCTATTTCATAGTAATGATTATTACAAAATCATCGGATTACCGTTATATTTCCACCCTTCATCACAAAAATGAATATGATGTCCACTGTTAAACTATAAACCTTATCAATTTTCCTATCGAACCTCAATATTTCACTCATATGTATAGTGGTAATGACCCCGGAAAATAATTCATAGTAAATTTGTGATAATATTTTACAAAACAAATTCTACCATATTTTTTTTAAACACCTCTAGACATTAATATTCACATACATCCTGAAATTATAGGCTTCCTTCAAAATCCATGTTATTAAATGTATAAATTAAAAACTCTGATAACATTTTGATATAATCTCCTTTTTTTATTTTTAGTAATTTCTAGAAAAGATTAAAAAATTCGTCAACAATGTCATTTCATTACAGCTTTCTAAATCTCATTTAATTAGATTTTTCATAAATGATTTACAATAAATAAACATTTACCCAACATTTTTTAACAATTATTTTTAGAAATAAGAGTTAAATGGAAATTTTGTCATGAAAACACTACAATGAAATTAATTATCCTAAAATCCTAAATTTTAATTATCCCTTTGAATTCACTATTAAAAAATCTCCCCCATTTGAAAACATTATCATGGGAATCACTAACATTCCAAAAAGAAAATAATTCATCAACCCACATATTTTAAAAACATGGACATCTTCTATAAATTACATATGGATAAATTTTCTAGTATTTCAAAGAACATAAATAACATTTCATTGAAATGTCACAAGAGATGGTTAGAAATATAATCATTTATTTCAAGATATTCACTATGCCATAATATAAATACAAATTCCCATAGATGGATATGTTTCCTTAACCAATCCATTTAATAGAATATTGATAATTATACCCTAATCAGAAATCTGTTCCTTTCAAAATATTACATAGGTAGTTCTTATGTCTAAATATATACCACTTGATTGTTTTGACATAAAGTAAAATATGTGTATCTATTTCTCATCCTTCTCTTTATTGAGATCATAAATTAGCATCATGTTCCTAGATTATTAACGATGAATGTGTCTTTTTCTATAAACAATATCATTCATGTTATCATATGTCCTTATAATATGATATTTTATAAAAAATACAATATCCTCAAGTTGTTACATCATCTATAATAACTGATTAGATATTTTATTAACCAAAATATATTCATCATATATAGTACTAAGAAATAGTATTTTGTAATTTCACTCAGATATGAAATACATGATCATATCTAATATAAATCACCAAATGATGGTAACCTCTAACCATCTTTTAAAACTACCCATCTTGAATAATAATATCCAAAAAACTCTTATTGTGAAGTTCCCTGAGAAAACAACATAAAATACAATATTATTTATATGTAATGATGAATTATTTTTTAATATAAGCTATTTTCATTAATTATAACAAAATTTTCACAATTGGAATTAATATATGAAAAAAACAATACATGATAATGTTGTTATTACAAAAAAATATACTTCAAATAATTTTCACGTACTCGTTGTTACTAACCTTTTTTCGATAATCAAGAATTATCAACATCATTAAGGATGTCATTGGATCTTTTTGTATCATAGGATATTCTATTTCTTATCTATTTTGTATATATTTATGATATTTATATTGATAAATTAATGTGACAACATTTCCTTGTGTCACATGTAGAGTAAAGAAAAATATTAACAAAGTAATCCTGGATGATTTTACCAATATGTTGTAATTGTTCTAAATTATTTTCCCTTTTTTTAAGTGTAACACATGTTAGTGTGGCCTCATGGGAGAATAAGTATGTCACGTTATCCTTCATTATTTACTATGAATTATAATTAATGTTATTATGATTACCCAATACATTTCTTCTAAAAATCACTATCATCGTCCTTTTATCGAATAAAAATTTATCTTTAATGCTAATGATAGATTTATCTTCATGTGCATTGCTTTCATTAATATAGTTTTATCTCTTAATTTATAAATTCATGCATTTTCATTGAAATTAATTACATGCCAGGGGTTATAAAAGTCACTAACAATTAGTAATATTTTACTATGACCTTCAACCCCCAATACATTAACATAATTGAATTATTTTCATCGAATTAATTTTTATGGTGATAATAATATTTAGTTATTCATTATACCCAATAAAAAAATCACATTATTTTTAATTATATCTTCATATCAATAAATATTACGTTCCAGTCATTCAGTAAGTTAAAACACTATCTAGAATGAACAAGTCATCTTGATATGTCACTTCAAATTAATATTTAGTGAGGTTTTAAATCTCATTAATACATTGAGATAAACATATGTGTTGGTTTATCATCATATGCAGTGAATGAAATTATTCTACTACCACCTACAATGAATCATATTCCTTTATTACCAATATGATTTATTATATTATTTCAACACAGTAGATAATTACATCAACTACTGAGATCTCCTTATCTTGGTCTCCATTATAATATTTCATTATACCCATAATGAGAACTTTATATATTTCTAGACATAATTTTCAAACTAAAAACAATGGACATTAAAATCATATCAAGTATATAAATTTTTGATCAACTCTTTTTTTCTATAATGAACATTAAAATCAATTATATCTTTGGAAATCATGTATATTTTCCCCCATCTCTTTTAAACAATAACACCATTTTACTAGTGGATTATTATGTGTCTTTACAACTCTATATGTATCATTTATGATGTTTTTTATTGACTTAACTAAAACCTCATTTAAAGAGTAGTTTATTTTTGTTTCAATTCAACCACCATATATTTTTCTTGAGATAAGGCACACCAAACGATTTATACTTATATTTGAACCACATTAATTTTGTGAATGTGAAGAAATTTTAAATTTAATTCTCATAAAATTATTTTTCATATTTTTATGAATGAAATCTAAAGAATTATAATTCCATGTTTAGGGGTTTTAAATCTATCTTGATCATCCTTCTTATATCGAATATCCTTGACTTTTTATTTGAATTACTCAATTCATCATACATAACCATTCATTGAATAAAAAAAACATGGGCATGCAATTTAATTTTAAAATTAATATGAATTTATTTCTCATATTTATGAATTATTTCATATATAATTTTTTGAATTTTTGTTTACAACTCAGATTAATACTATTCTTGACACTGTATACAAATTTTTGGTTCAAAAAACTGCTCTATTTTTATTCATCATTTTATCCCTCCAAACATCAATTTCATCATTGGAAACATCCTCTTTAGAATAAAGGGGGATTCCTAACATAAATTTCTTACCTTCATTATTATTATCCTATGTATGTAGTCTATCTATGATAAAAACAATTATTTCATCATCAATGTATTTAGAGTCCTCAATATATTCCACTATTGATTCTTCGAAGATGACATCATGTTAAGAAATAATGTTCTTATTTCTTAAAAACATTTATCTATAATATTGTATTATTTTTCTCACTCTAATATGATTTCTTTGTGCATTATTTTTCAAAATCAACATCATATAATATTTTGGAAATCATGCACTCGTGTTCAAGACTTTTTTACACCTACTGATAATTTTTTAAATATCAACATTATTTTTTTTCTTTTCATATTTATGAAATAAAAATATCTCACATCAGCACTAAATATATAATAAATAGTGTCATTATCCAGTAGTTTCTTTATTTATTTGATTTAAATATTCTTTATGTTATCCTTTTTAACAAACAAAATATCATTTTTTCTCATCTTATATAAAAAACATTGTTTTGAAACATTATAGGGTCAACTTATTTGTATAATTTTCTCTAATAATTGATAAATTAAAATTAAAATTTAGATTTAATATTCACTAAATATTCTTCATTATTTTAATATTTTAATTATTTTCCCTATTTTTTAGAATTTATTATATTTTTTACTCTATCAAATAATCAATAAAAAAATCATTTAATTGAAAAATTAATACATTGTATTTATAACATAAGAGTCACATCATATATTCATGTACCTCAAAGTCACTATAAATTGAAAAATGTTTTTTCCACATAAAATGTATGGATATAAACGAGCTAACCATCATATATATGGAATTTTATATTGACCCTATCAATACATTCACACTGTTCATGTTTGAAAAAAGCTCCCTTCAGTTTTTTTTTGACATAGACATTTAATTATTGCCGAAATATTTTGTATGACACTTATATAGACATGAATGTCCAATAATCATAAATAGTGTTTCATCCTCTTGATCCATAATTGGAAATTATTTCTATAAAATGTTAAATTATTATTTTAGTTTATGCCCATTTCAATGACATTATTTCATAAATACACTCTCCTAGAATAATTTATCTCACACAACGTGTGGGGCCCATGAAAGGGGAACACTATATAATTATATATATTTAATATTTTCTGTTTCATTATTTAATACATAAAGCTACAAATTATAATTTCCACGATTATTGTTATTTTTATGGACTTTGGTAAGTTATGTACATGTCATGACATCTTGCAACAAAAAAACAATTACATTATAAAAAATTCGTGTTACATTATCCTAAATTTAAATAATTTTTATTAAACTACATGGGATAATTCAGGGATGTCCATAAGAAAGGGGTGAGATATATTTCCCATTAATGGAATAATTAAAGCATAACACATGTTTTTGTAGTATATGTGATCCAATAAGTATATCAAGGTATCATAATATGGTTGAGAATAATAATAATGAATAATGAGTCATGATATAACATGATAACATAAATAATGATATGACTATGGAAAAAAACATTAATCCATAAAAATAAGTCAATGATTAATTTCTAGAAACTATAAAATAATGTGCTTAGTATAACCTAATATTCACCAAATATTCCATATCACGTGATAAAAAATTACCCCATTCATTTGAGGGAAATATTATTTCATCCCCACTCATCACTTTCATATAATGAACAAGTATAAGTTTGAAACATATTACAGACAACATTAGGATGAATTTCATCAAAAATAACCCGACAATTATGTTTTGTGGGTTAATTATATTTAAACTCATAATCAATGAAGTATATGTACAACTAGATGAATATTATTCATTGGAAATAAATATGGGTATGAACTAAACAAATGATTGGCATAGAAAATCAAAAGATAATTTCAACAACATAATAGGTGTACATAAAATAAATATAAGATGCAACAATGGGAGAGATATGGGTTTCTAATTATATGGGAATCCTATGGACAGTAAAAGGGATGTATAAAATACTTCCCAATTGTTAAATTTGAAATATAATGGTCTGACCAAAATTAGATCCACGAGTTAATAGGGGATGTAGAGGATCTCTTACCATTATATAACACATATAAAATCATTTTAGGAGAATATTAAGAGTTTAGGGAACCAGGGGAGAATAATTTAGAGAGAATATAAAATTAATTTCTTGCTCAAGGGTATTTTAGTAAAAATAATTCGGTGTTTACGTGGTTTTATATAGGGAAAAAGAATATAATTTATTATTATTTCCCACGTAATGTTTTTATATCTATAGTATAATGTTATAAAAAAAATATTCCCATGTTTTATAACTATGTATACTAAAAAATATTATATTTATATCATTATTTTATAATCCTAACAACAAAACACATTAAAATAATACACTTAGTTAAGTGGATGTGAGTCATGTTTATAAATAAATGATTTCAAAAAACATAAAATTTAATATAGATATTGGAGGATTCATAATGATTATGCCTTATTGGTCTAATTTTTCAAATATATACTCCCATATTATGATTTCTAATGGTATTATAATATTTTTGAATGGAAAATTATCTTCTTTGGCTAGCTTCGTGCACCTCATGTCAATTTACCGAAGCCTAAGTGGTCAGTAGTTGTTCTCTAGTAAGAGAAATGTCTTCATTTCCAATAATTGTTTGAGGAGAAGATCTCAGGAAACTCAAGTCAATCTAGGAATAAAACGGAAGTAGTTTCCTATGACATATCTTGGGGCAACTGTTTCGAAGGGATGGGTGAAGTAGGTATTCTTTGAGGATCTTAGTAAAATGACTTGGAGAATCCTGAAATGGGAAAACAGGGTTCTTTCCTTTGGGGGAAGGGTGTATTTGATCAGCAATGTGGTCTTTTCCATTCCAATGCACGTGTTATCTGTTATTACTCCTCCCAATGGGATGATTGTGGCGATGGATAAGGTGATGAACCATTTCATTTGGGATGCAAATCATGTGGGAGGGTCGCATTGGGCTGCTTCGTCTCGGATGGCTAAACCAGTGGAGGAGGGTGGTGTAGGCCTGAGGGACATTTCTAATGCCATGAAATCTATGCAATCTAGGCTTTCTTGGGATTCTTTAGAGGGGATATCAATGTGGGCACATGTCATTAGGAAAAATATGGCAACAATTTGGAGGAGTGGGAGGTCAGAAATCATTCTATATTGGGGAAATCTATCTAGTCCCAACAGAAGATTCTTCAAGATTCTGGAAGGTGGGTTATAGGACAAGGGAATGTCAACATATGGAGGGAAAATTGGATTAGAGAGAGACTCTATTTTCCATAATGTCTGGTTCCATACATCTCTATGAAGGAGGCATCTACTCACCCTAGGAGCATGGAAACCATTTTGAATAGGGACCAGTTACAGTCTTTCTATAAAATTATCCTCTCAGAGGAGGAGGATATACTTTTTTTACAGAGGCAAAGTCGGGGAATTTGAATGGGAGAGATTTCTGCCTCTTGATCCACCAGGACAGTGTATGAGATGATCTGGGGGCTCATTTGTGGTGCAATGAGATTCCAACGATGTTTGGTTTTCTAGTTTGGCGCACCAGAAATTCTTCTCTACCTACTGATGAAAATGTCAAGAAGAAGGGGGTTCAAATGGCCCCGTGATGTTACTAATGTCTCTCCCCTCATATGTAGTTGGACTGACAATTGTTTTTTCTGAGCGAATGGGATTATGAGATCTAGTCCAGCATGGCTAGAGAGGGAGTCTTGGTCAGGAGATGCAATTATTTTCAAGAGCTCTTCTCGGTCTGGTTCTTAGGTATAGAGTTTGAACAGATGTAATCAATGATTCAATGCATCTCTTCTATGGATGTTTTTGGGACTATTTGGGATTCTAGGAACATGGCTCGTACAAAGTTCATCCCTTCGATATTCATGCTTCAACTGATATTGAAAAGAATGGTACATGATCTCGGATCCTTGTTTATGAATGTTTAGTACCCCCACTCCCTCTGTAACTTCCTCAACAGGCCGGTTGTGCCGCTAAGATCCAATGGATCCTGGATCAGTTGGAATCCTCTGGAAAATAGACATAAACTCAACGTGGACAGGTCCCTTATACATTGTGTAATGCGTGGAGGAGGGATGGTCCGAGATGGGAAAGGCTATGTTGTGCTGGCCTTCAGTAGCTTCCATAGGCTGGGATGCTCACCTGAAGGAGAGAGTCGTGCTCTGCTTACAAGGATAATGGTGTATAGCATATTTTTTTGAGATTGTGCTGAACATGAATCTGATTCGGAGGTTCTGGTTTTGGCGATCACGGCTAAGGGTGAGGTTCAATGGTCTTTGATTTATCTGATCTGTAGCTGCATCTTAATGATACCCAGAGGTTGTGTGGTTCGACATGTCCCAAGGGAAGCCAACTTTGCTGCAGATTCTCTTTCTAGAGGTGGTAGACCAGAGGAACTTTTGTTGATCTATTCTTGTTTTGGCTCATTACCCCGAGAATGTAATTTATTTGTTCAAGGAGATGCCTTAGATCATCATCACATTAGACCACCATGACCATTTGGTTCCTTGTAAGGTGTTTTCCTTTGTTATATAATAAAAAAATCATTTTTAGTCACTCATTAAAAAATGTGTTTTTATTGATGATATATATTTCCCAAAACTAAAATTTTAATACCATCATATGAAAAATATATTTCTTTCAAAATAATTATTTATTTACTTTAAAATTAAAATTATAAATGGATAAATATAATTACTATTATATTAAAAATAATCTAATAAAATTCATATGGATAGGGTCTAGATACATGTCCCACTATTACTCTAGAGAATTCTGAAACCGTAAGGATTTTGAAGTTGAGTATTTCATTGGGTGGTTTGAAAAATATGGTTTGATATGTGATATAGATATGATTTAAATTCAACCAGAAATTTGATATCTCATGCTTTAGTTGTCGAATTTAATATTGATCATGGTTATGGTCAAATCCTAGTGATATTATCTCTCATAGAATCTCTATGAATGTGGCCTCATTGGGTAATATCCTTCTAGTCAAGGCCATTGGATTTACATCTTTCTAAATTGGATATTTTCATAACCATTAATAAACTAATCTTAATAGTCACTATAAAATAAACTATATTATCAATTTTATGATTCTTACAGTTATTTTAAATCTAAATGAATAAAACTATCCAATATAACTAAATTAGTGCATGTGTTTTCTATAACTAAATAACCTGATAAAGATTTTATTTATTTAAAAAGGTAATATCAATTTTGAATATCTAGTTCTTTTTATTAATAACGAATTTAAAAATTTCACCATAAAAAATTTTCATTTGTAACACTAGAACATGTCAGTTTACATTTTTTGCATCATAACTTTTAGTTCCCATGTTGATTCCGTGAACATGTAGTTCTACAACAACACTATAACCAGTTGAGTTTTCTTATTTGGCTAAAAATTTTCCCTATGATATAATATCTTCATTGGGTAATAATTATATAAAATATCATTCTCCAACAGTCCCATTTTAATTTTTTTTATTATAATGGGTTTTTGATTTACATCATCAAGAGTGATACATGGACACATCAACTATTAGATATAGGTTTAGTGGTAGTTCAAGTTGATATTCCACTTCTCTGATTTGATCAAGGATATCAAAGAGGATAATGTATCTATGTATTTGGTTTTACTACTTTACAAACATTATGGACTTATTCTATAGATATATATTACTGAACAAATTACTTAGGAATGTGACCTATATGACTCACCGATAAGTGTTTCGAATGATTTTATATAAACTATTTTGTAGATTTAACATGACACTGAATGGTTTGAACCTTTTATATCTTCTCTTGGATATGATTAGGACCCATCATGTTTCTTTCTCCAAATTCATCTCATCATGATGTATTCTACACATCTTTCCATTGAGAGTCTCATAAGGATCCATTTGAATTATAAAAGGGATGATGTTGTTATATGAGGACTCCACTAGTGAAATGATTTGATCCAAACAACCAGGGAATTACATTTAATAGGATCCCAACATACCCTCTAGAGTTGTAATGGTCTGTTCATACATTCCATCCATCTGAGGGTAATAAGATTTGATATTTCATATTTCTATATCAAACACTTGTTGATGGATTCTCCAAAACCTTTTGGGAATTCTCATATCTTTATTAGATATAATAGATTTGGGTTCTCCATGAAGTCTTACCACATTATTTATTTATTTCTTCTCATATTGATTGGGAGACAAATATTCTTGGATAGAAATTAAATTTCATATATTTGTAATAAAATCTTCTTCCACGCAGAAGACATTATTTCCTTTTGGTTTCCTCTGGAGTCCTAAAATGTATTTTATGGTTATGATTTTCTATTTAAATATATGTATAGGAAATGGTTTCATCATACTTTTAAAATTCATCTTGGATTCATTGAATTCAATGTATCAAGATACTACCTCTTCAATAACTCTCTTCATGTAATCCCATGATATTTGTTTCTTAAAATATTTGTAAATATTATTTCTTATTTGGTTAATAGATAAGGATGACCTATGTGCGTCATCTATAAGTTACCTCTTCTTTTCATGTTTTAATGGGACACATACTCTGGATGAAATAATTATAACACCATATTCATCATATAAGAGCTCTATAATATTCTATACATTTACCTATAACAACTCACCATCATTCTAGGAATCCATAATCCTATCATGAATGGATTGTTGAGTAATTATTTGATATAGGTATTAAAAATATCCTTTTATGATTCCCATTTCCATCCATTACATGTTCCATAATATTGGATCCCGTTGAAACCTCATCATGTATTGTCTTTTGAGATCCTTCCAGCTCAGATCATCTATGAAATTTATTTTCACTACCATTATGGTAACATATTGAACAAAAATAATCCTTGGACAAGTCTAACAAACATTATTGGTGCATATTATGCTTCTTTAGTGTGAATATACATTTTTTTTATTTTTTATCGTTATATATTTTATCCATAGAGATAATGTTAATATATCATCAATGAAAAGTTCACTACTACAAAATCTAAATAAATTGTTGGGTAGTTATTCAAATGGATAATTAATTGGAGGGAGTATCAAGCTATCACTTTTTCATCCATCATGATTATAAAAGACAATACCTTTTTGGATGTGTCACTATAGATCAATAATCCTTCCACAGAGATGGGTAATATGAGTATAGGTGCAGTGATTAGAATATTCATCATCCCTTAAATTCATTATTTACATTGATCAGTCCATAAAAACATGAATATATATTTAGTAATCTTTGTTAAAGGATTTACAATCATGATAATTTTCTGAAAAATTGATTATGGTACTCATCTAATCCAATGAAACTACATATTTACATCACAGTGTTTTTTTGGTCCATCCTTCTATCACCTTGGTTTTTTATGTATCCAATAATATTATATTAATAATAATAGCATACCCTTGGATGGTAAATTTTTCCATGAAGTCAAATAATATTTATAATTTTCAAATAATGTTTCTATTCCAAGGGTCATGAGTAGATTATTTAAACACTCCTCATGTTCCTCATTTATTATGCAGTATATGAATATCATTTTTAAATACTATAATAAATTTTTCCTAGAAATCCATAAATAATATATCTATAAAGTCCATGATAATTTCATGACCATGATTGAGTCCAAAATAATCACTATGAACTTGTTGTGAAAATACAATGTATGAAAACTAGTATTAGGGATATCATACCTCTTCACCATTATATTGAAACAACTTGATCTATAGTCTACATTACAGATGTAATGTGCTCCATGTGGATGAACGAACAGTTCTTCAACCCATGGAAGTGATACTTTTTCTTTATGTTTCTCTTATTGAGAAAATTATAGTCAATTTAGAGGTTCATAGAACCATCATTCTTATTGATGAAGAGGTCCAGTGAACCCAATGGTGATTCAATTGGTAATAATAAAACGTTATCAAGATTCCCCTATAATTATTTATTAATATACACAAGTTTTACAAGGAACTATCTATATAGAGTCTTATATATTATAAACTCTCTGATAATGAGATCAATAATGTTTCCAACCTCACAACTTGGAGTAATCACAAAAAATTAATTGGAAAAAAAATATCAGAAAATTTACTTCTAATGTTCTTTTAATCAAGGATGATATCTTCTTTAGACTTGTTCATTTAGGATAGAAACTCATAAGGGATTAATATTAATCCTTGAAAGATTTTAATCAAATAATATTAATTATTCTCCTTGAACAAGTATAGAATTAGAGGATTATATGTGATACATGATTTTTTTTTCTTCTCTCATAAATTTATATTAGCTCAAAACAAGGAAAGATAATCCATTACCAGAGTGGAATACAATTCCTTTGAGTGGAGTATCGTAAGGTTTGTTCAGAAATTCAACCCAAAAAAATTGATATGCGATGAATTTTATAATTAGAATGTAATAATTTCACTGTTTTATATATTCTATGATAGCTCTACCTCCATGTTCTGAGGTAGTGTCTTAATAGTTATACTAGACATTCACGATATAAAATAATTCATTTATGAATTATAATATTAGACTTTTTAAGGTCATGAGAGGATAACATACGTGCAAGTCAGTATTAGATTCTAATTCAAATAATTTACTTTTTCCAAAATAGCCTTAGGGATTATAATTTTCAAACAATTAAACTCATAATGGGAAACTGTGAAAATTTAATAGACGACACATAAATGTCATATATTTTTTAAAATATGAATTTCTATGTCTTGATATAACTTATGCATCATCTATATACTAAAATTATATATTATAAAAAACATTTAACACAATAATCATTCATAATGAGCACATAAAATTTCTACAGAATACCACTAGTAGTGTAAAACTAGGTTTATAGTAAAGACAATTTTCATGAACTAGGTAACGATCAAGCCAATATCAATACACCACTTTGGGGTTCTTATCCATTGTATCCTATATGATAGATATGTATCCAGTTATAGTATGTAAACATGTATTTATTGAATTTAAAACAATATACTCTATAATTTACCATAATTTTGGATACATTCCTATCCATAGTATTACCCAAAACATTTTCATACAATTTTCTATTCCAAATCCAAAAAATAACAAGGCGTTCCTCAATTAACCAACTATACAACCCCATATGTTTAATAAAATTCATTTCATGATTTATAATATAATGGTACAGATAATAAAATCCCAGATGATAATGAATCATATTTTCATTAGGAAATTATTTATATTGAATAACCACGTTCAATATAAACACAATTAAATTATTTAAAACTTCTTTAACATTCTCCTATCCTTCCATCATTCTTCTGAAACTGTGTTGTATAAATGTGGGATGCCTATAAGAAAGGGTTGAGCTATAACATCCAGTAAGAGAATAATTAAATTATATAATGAGGTAAAGATGTAAATGTGAAAAGAGATGAATTTAGAGGTTTTATAAGAGATTTAAGAATCATAATCTTGAATAATTGGGAATGATATATCATGATAGCATAAAGGGAAAAATGATTTTGGAAAAACATTAAACATGGAATCATAAAAATAATTCAAGTATAAATGTAAATAAAAATTTGAATAGTATTCATTATATAGAATACAATCATCAATACATAGAATGTAAAGATAAATAAACATTACCCAATTTATAAGAGGGATATCTAATTCTAGTCCCACCAGTCACATTCATATATTTTACATGCATATGTGTTCCACATAAACCACATATCACTATGATGAATTTAATTAAAATTAACACCATGATTAAGAAGTGGGGTTTAAATAAATGTAAATATGAAATAAATTTTGGATTTGTAATAATTTCTGAATATACATTCATGGAAATGTATATGGCTATTATGTATACAAATATTTGGCCCATAAAATCATATCATAATTTTAGTATCATAATAGTGGTACATAATGGTTAATTGAAGGTGTTAATGAAATAAAAAGGGCTATATAGTTTATTTGGAATAATAAAGGTATTACAAAATATATAAAAAAATTACAACATAAAAAATTATAAATAAAAATGGATGATAAAAAGTTGGTGATTGAATAACTAGGAGATGGAAAGATCCCATACCATGAGATGATGTCACTAAATGATTTGGAAGAGCTTTTTAAGGTATTGGTGGAACCATTCGAGGACTATAAAGAGGAAATAGAAATGTTATTTCATTATAATGGGGTTCTATTTATGATTAATTGGGAATTGGATAGTTTTTAATATTGAACTTGTGGATAATTCTTTATTATTTCCCAAACATAGATTTAGAACATTGTATGAAAAATTAGTAAAAAACATTTATCTTACTAAGGTTTCCTTCATTTTTTTCTACCAAATATATGTTTATTTAATTATTTTATATTTCTAATGACATAAATCATTTAAATAATACTATTGTGGAAATGAAATTGAGTCATATTTTTTAAGAATTGATTTTAAATCCTAAAACTATAATATAGGTTTTATAAGATTCAATATGGTTTTTTATAATTAAAATATTACTTAAAAAATTATTATAAATAATCAAAATATTTTTTGTAGTGGATACCATTTATGGAATATTTAATATCACTTTTTAGGATATTATTATGTAATAATAGATATTGTGTATATATATTGTATTTAATTGTTACACCAAAATTCGACTGTCTCAGAAAAAAATGAAAAATACACCATTGTATAATTTTGATGTGAGGATTTAAAATAAATTATTTATTGATTCAAATAATTCTCTAATTATGTAAATCTACCATTTTAATAAAATTATCTAATTATCGGAAAATACTATTTTTTGGATATAATATTTTTCTCAAACTTATCAAATATTCATTTAAATTCATTAAAATATACTATAATTTATATTTAATAAATTCTATATAATAATAATATTTCATTGATTAATAAATTATTTAAAAAATTCAAAAATTCTTCAGAAACTATGTCTTTATTGAAAATATATTGCTTTGAAAATTAAAATTTTCCTCCATCATATAAAAATTAATTTCTATCTAACTCGTTATTTCATAATTTGAAAAATAATATTAATGAGGGATATAATTATATAAATTTATTATTATAATTAAATATAAAAATTCATACTATTATGGTCTAGATATATATCCCTTTATTAAAAAAATTAATTCCCCTTAGTTAAGGTGTGTAATGGTGACATGTTCATAGTGTGGTTCAGTGAACATGGTTTGGACCATGATCATGATGATATTAAACTTATCCTATAAATGAATTTTCTCTTTCATTATATTATTAACCTCATCTTGGTCTTTGTCAATGTAAAATCCAATTGCTTTTATATCCCACTAAATATTGGATAAACTATCTCCATAGTGTATAATCTTACTAGTCGTGGCCATCACTTCTTCCATACGAGTCTGTAGGTCATTACCATAAAACTTAATAATTTAATCTTAAAAGTATTTGTAAAATAGATATATTTTCAATCATTATGATTCATAAAATTATTTTAAATTTAAATGAATATAACTCTATAAAATAACCAAATTATGTAAAAATGTTTCCATATTTAGATTACTTAAAAAGGGATTTTTTAATTTAAAAAATTAATTTATTTATAAGAGGTTGTGTTAATAAATATTATCGAATGGGGGGGACGGGTGAATTATGGGATATTTATTTTTGAACAACATTCTCTAATTAACCTTTTCTTTGATTATTATGAACACTTTTTCATTATCACAGCTGAAATGAATCAGTAAACTAGTAATTTGGGGCCCATAAAATTTGCATGGTTCCCCAAACATGGGTAATCGAAAGAGAATGAAATTATGATTTGTTAATTAAAAAAAATATTATATTCCCATGTTTTAAGAAAATATAGATTAGATTTAATAACCCTATTGGTTTACAATCCCTGGAAAATAATTATGAAATAAAGGATCTCTATTGATGATATAATTTTTTATCCTTAATCAAAATTCATTTCATTCCATAAAAAATAGGTATAAATGACACTATATATAATAAATATATTAGTTATAATTCAATAAACATCGTGGGAGATTTATCATAGAAAATAGTCTTCTTATTCTCTATCCATCCATTATTAATCAATAATACTTATCCATATATAAAAAAAACTAAAATTTTATTTTGTATAATAACAACTAATTTTTTATAACAAATTTAATTATATATTACTTTATTTCATGTTAATAAATTTTATATGTCCAATTTTTATCTTATATATCGATTTTATTTTTTATTCATTGAATTTTATAATTACATATGCATTCCATATTTGAATATAAGTATCCAAGCTCAAAAACATGAGTTCCGCCAACCCCAAATTTCATTAAAAATAACCTTTTATTTTTTAAATAATTTAATTCACAAAATTATACCTATTCCCATATAAAAAGTCAACAAAAAACACTATAGAAGCTAACAGAACATGACTTCACTCCCCACAATGTGTTGTTATGATAAAACTAGATCCACCAAATTTATACAAACATGAATTAAAATCATTGAAATATCGTGGAATTATTCTCCATTAATCATATATTATTTTTACCTATCACTTTATTCATAATAAATAATCATATTTTAATACTATTAAAACATATTTTAAATCTAATTCACAGTGACCTTATTCTAAAATGAAAAGTGTATGAACCTTCATAATATCTACTCTACGTGGATGTGACTCTTAAAAACATTTCCATATTCCACATAAACGATTCTAACATATTTAATATGAGAAAACAATAATAAACATAGAGGTCCTATAACCCTTTTGTTTTTACCTTGTGTCAAAATTGACTCTTAAAATTTTTCTTCCTGTCAGTGACATTAATCATATGAACTCTATATATTACTTTTACGTTTTCTTACATTTTATACATAAATCATAAATTTATAGGAAAACTATAGGAAATATGAATTTTCAATTATAAATTTATATTTTACTCTTACTCATAGGTTTAATAACCATTTATTATATTAAAAACAAAAATAGAGAGAAAACTATATACTGTGGATTCATTATGAATTATTCCAAAACACCTCCAACCATAAATATATAATTTCCTCTGGAATTTTTAATTATATTTTATTTCTTGTTAATGAAATTAAATTAAACTCAACATAAATAAATCATATGTGTTCATTATAAAAATATCAATATGATTTTGGCATGTTCTTCACTAAACATTTTAGATGAGGTGAAATTTTATATAACCTAATGATCTCAAAAAAAGAACTATATTTTACTATTTATGTATAGTATGGTGAGAAATGATTTAATTTATGGATTTATCATAATAATATTGAGTAATTTAAAAGTATAATGTTGTTATCCAAATAAAAAAATAGTATCATTTCATTTCCCTTTAAATATAATATTTTTTAATTTCTTTTAATTTAATTCATTCATGCAAAATGGGACAAAACCACCAACTTTTTTCATATTTCATCGCAATTAATAATATATTTAATATAAATATGATATAAAAATGAGATGTGATTTATATATCCTATTTGAGATATGAACCTGAGGTCGAATCCCTAGATCCTATCATATAAGTTATAAAAAGTCTATTTCATACATCCTAGGATATATTTATTATCAATTGAGTAATAAATAACAATACCCATATTTAGATAATTGTTTGGGTGAAAATGAATAGAAATTAAAGAAATCATTCTTTATGATTGATGTTTAATAATAAAGATAATTTAAAAATATAAAATAATTCCACTTGATATCATAAATTTTATATTGAGGTATATATTTCATTAAAAAATGTATATTCTCTGTTAAGGGTTGGTTGGGATTTATGAAATTAAAATATATTTTGATACTCCATTATTTATTGAAGAAAATTATATTATTGAATAATAAAAAAATGTATTACAAAACTACTAAATAATTACCTATCACTAGGGATCTCACTACTATTTATAATTTCGAGTGTATGTTGACAAAAATGATTTAATTTCCTCAAAATATCTCAAAATTTTATGATATGATCTTGAAAAATTCTAAAATATATTATATTAATATATCATTAGGTTTTTTATAACCTATAATATAATTAAATACAAAATTTACATTGCATGATTATCATTAAAACTGTCAAGGAAGGAAGACTCATAAAATTATAGGTAAAAAATAATTATTATTTAAATTTATTGATTACATAAAATATATATTATTGTTTATTACCAAATATATTTTCTGAACCATGTCCTCAATTAGAACAATATTATTTCAAAAAAAAGAAACATATCTATAAAATATTTATGGCCACAGACAATTAATTATTATGAATACTTCAAACTATTAATGCTCTCACTTCAAACCTAAAACATTTCAGTTTTAACAAATGTACCCACCAAGGTTCTATTTGATCATAAAACTAATCTCATTTGTGATAATTCATCCCCAATATCATTAATTACAATTTTTGTTAGATAAAATATTCCGTCCTATAGATGAATCTATATAATTCTTCATATACACTATGATATTATGGCTAAATATTCTTTTCCATTAAAATATATCAACTGAATAATTTATTCTATGACTAATTGAGAAACACTGATTTTAGAATGATTGTTTTATTATTATATTTCATAGGTAACATTCATATAAATAAAATTACTGAAGAATATTAAATATAATGTAAAGAAAATAATTACAATATCTAAGTCAATTCATGGGATATAAAGCTAAAAGACGACCACACAATGGTATACTCTATTGGATTGGAATATATAAAGAATATCTGACCTACAATGATTTTTTGGTAAAACTCTTTCAAGGTAACATTGTGGTGTTTTTGGTTTGATTATGTTTGTGGAAAAAGCTTTTTTCTAGTTATATTTGTGTAGTTCAAGAGATATTTTTGAAAAACTATGTTGGAAAAGATTAATGAAAAATTAATTGATGCTCTGGATGCAATAAAATATTTTCATATACAAGAGAGTGATTTTTCCTAGTGTTTTCCAAATTTTTGGGGACCAAATTGGAAAATGGAGAAATGTGTTCTTTGAAAAACATGTTTCATAAATGATTGGATGTGAATTAGAATGTTTGAAAAATGTCAAATTTCATTATCTTATTATAAAAAATATATCTATGCAAAAAATTGGGTGAATGATATGAATGTGTGTGAAGGATGAGTTTGTGCTACAAAGAGTTGCGTGTGTCAATGTAATTTAGATTGATATTGTGCGAAAAATATAATTATGCACCCAATGTGACATAAAATTTAGTTTTCCACACTAAGGTTAAATGGTGTGTGAAAGGCGGTGAACATGATACAAACATTCTTGTAGTGTCAGAAATTCCTATATATAACAGGCTACCCCCACCTCTCCTAATTTAGTAGCTCAACCCATGGAGAATATCAGGGCTCTGAACTTCATATGTGTTTAATGCATGGGTATTTTCACGTAATAAATAGTTTCATTCATGAGATAAAAGTTTTGTACAAGGGGTTGGTCCAAGATATTTTGAGCAGTTTGGAGTTCTACACCTATACGAAATTGTTCCACAAAATGTGTTAATTTTGTACAAGGGGTTGGTCCAACATTCGTGTAGGGTCAGCAATGAAAGAAGAAGAAGGTGAACATTCCATCGGTTGTGAGCAAGAGAAATAAAATTTGGGAGTAAACCTTGGTAAAGTAGTGATATGACCCTAACCCTTTTAAAAGTAATGTGCCTGGGTATAGAGGTGATCTAGAATAATCATTGTTATTTTTAATTGAGCCTTAATAGATGTGGTACTTCGGCACATTGTCATTGTATTCTACTTGGACAGAGCATAGTTATGGTTAACCAATGATTATTTATGTGTCTCATGTATGCTTTCATTTTTTTCATACATCTCTATGGTAAAGGGGGAGAAGAGAGTTTTGTTTAATAATGAAACACGATTCGAAGGGGACGTCATTTTAATCTGTCATTTTCTAATTTGCCCCACTCTCATGGTATTTAACCTAATCGGTGTAGAAATTGGTATTAGAGATGAAGGTTAATATTAGTGTATATATGTCAAGGGAATTAATGATGGTTTTAAATCACAAAGGGATTCCTATTTTTGATTAAAATAATTTTTAATTATAGAAGAATCAGATGTTTCACTCCATCATTTCTTCATGAATGGTTTTCTTTATAGCAGTGATACATGGTATTTTAGCTGGAACTATTAGTAGTGGTGCTTTATGAGAAACTGAAATAAGGGAATTGGATGATGACACTAAAGCAATCAATACTTAAGGGGGATTAGTATAAAACGATATATTTATATATACACAAAAATGAGATGTTGTTTAAGAAATCACATTCTATGTGGGAGATGTTTATAAGTATTTATGCAGAAGACTCAGAAGATTGAGAAGCAAAGCTACAAGTTCAATGGAACATGTATATGGATATTAGAATGCACCCTAATGAAAATGCTGAAGCGCTATTTAATAGGGTGAATGATATTGTATAAGACACGCGTGGTCATGGAGAAATTATTGATGATGTAAATATTTTCAAGTACATCTTGAGAATAATTCCACCTTGGTTCAATCCAAAAGATTATGTATTGGAAGAAAAATATCTATTGGAGATGGAATTGGATAACAAACATAGTAATATTGTTGTGTATGATATGAGAAATGATGATAATGAGACTATGAAAAAGGAAATTTCTAATAAAGTGGCATTCAAGGCCATGAAGAAGCTAAATATTGAAGCTATGAAGGATTCAGAAGTGATGGATTATGTCATGTCATTCCTTTCATCAAAATTAAAAATAAGAAAATGAATGTTCAATGGGAACCTCCCACTTGCTTTCTTTCAGTGTTGAATGGCTGGACATCTTGCAGAAAGGTTTCCTAAGAAGTTTCAAGATGATGAAAAGAATGATTTCAAAATTACAATGAATAATTCTTTAGCCTACTTGAAATGTGATAAATGTTTTAAGAAACATTTATTCAAAAAGAAGAATATGCATTAAATTGAATATCGACGTTTAGAAGAATATGAGGCTAAAGAGATAGAGGAATAAAAGAATAATGTAGTTGAAGATGAGGTAGTAATTGTTGGTAGATCAAATAAAATGGAAGAAAGTGACAGTGAAGACGAATAAGTCAAATGAAGAGTTGACATGTAGGCTGAATTAGCAGTTTCACTTGAGTAAATATATGTTATTACATCCAAACTGAAAAAAATCCAACAATATGGATCTCGATACCAAATAATATATGCAATATCATGATGTATAGAAGTCTAAGATTACTGATGAATTTTAGAAACAAAAATCTTCGATGCAAGAGAACACAGAAAAGGATGTTGAGTACAAAATCATTATTTAAGAACAAAAATTAGAGATTGACAGTTTGACTAAAAGTAAAATAGTCCATATCAAACATATCGAAGAGATAAAATAAGATGTTATTAGTATGATAATGAAAGTGAAAGGTCTAGAGAAAATAATGATATTGAAAATACAGGATACAAAGTCAATATAAAAGGTAAATGTATATTTCATAGTTCCCATGAAAAAAAAGAGTGTTAGGAATAAAAAATGATTGATCATAATGATACAACTGGTATAGGGTCTTATCAAGAATAGAAAGCAATAAAGTTTGAATTTTGATCAGACACTCCTAATCCAATGATAAATATTTATTTGGGTATAAATCAAAACCTGAAGATTCAAATAACCCATGGGAGAATCAAAACTACCACATTGCCACCTAGGAATGAACCTCACATGATATTTTATTATTGTGGAAAGATGAGACACTCAAAAAATGAATTTATTATATCCAAGAGGTATCAAATGGAACAATGTTAATAGATAAATCCGTATAGAACTCAATATTCCAGAACATATTTTTTTGGTAAATTTTTCAGGTGTAGAGGATTCATACACATAGTAATATACTACTCATCGACAATGTGGAGAAAATTGTTTAAGGAGAATGAATGTTGTGATAAGATGAAATTCAATGAATCATCATTTGATCTAAAAATAAAAACTCGTTTTTCAGTCTGAATAGTTGAGTCTAGTCCATCATACATTAATGAAAATAAATAGAATCAATATATTATATGTATTAATCCAAAAACAAGGATAAAAAATTATAGATGTGAGCATGTAGTGGTAGTAGAGGTTTTATTAAACCTTCAGATAACATAGGAATATGGATCATTGATAGTGGGTTCACCTCTAATATGATAGGTAATTATGATATAGTTACTTGAAGTATGCATGATGAGGAAGGTATCACAATATATGGTAATGATGAAGGCATGATGATTATTGGCTTTGGAAAAACCATATCCAGGGGATGAGACGTGAGAGATGTTGATGTATTAGTTATTTATGTTCTAAGTCACAACGTGATTAGTGTCAATCAAATATTTCACTTAGTACATGCCCTAATTTTTTACTAAAATAATGTTTCATCCAGGAAATGGATAGTGTAGTGGTTTTGTAGAGAAAATTTAGGAAAGGGAATCACTACAATGTATGTAGAGAAGAAGATATATGATTTTTGTCCAGGGAAGATGAAATCATGTTTTGGTACAAACACAGTGGAAATTTGAGAAAAACTTCATTGGAATATATGGAGAAGTATGATGATTCTTGATACCTCCAATTATTATAATGTTATCATACTCATACATGTGATTCTTGTCAACAAGAGATGATCATTCAAATTACATATAAGTCAAAAGAGTAAAGGTCCATAAAATTGATTGAGTTGGCGCATATTGATGTGTGTGGAACTATTTCACCAAACTATATTGATGAGAGTAGATAATATGTTAATTTTATTGATGATTTTAATTGAATGGGATTAGTATCAATCATCAACCCCTAATTAGAGGTGTTCAATTTCAGAATAAATTATTGAAGGGAAGTTGAAAAGATGATGGGTTGATTAATTTAGAAGACACAAATAGACAGTGGAATATAGATAAAAAATAAAAAATTTGGTTATTTTCTCATGAAACATGAGATAAGGTACCAATGGATAATATTATGAACCCCATAACAAAATGGATTTGTTTAGAGCAGAAATTAAATTTTCAACAACATGGATAGAACAATTCTAATTGAGGAAGACCTTCCAAATATTTTTTGGAATGAAATAGTGATGAATTGAATCTAATCATAAAATAAATATTTATTATGTACATAATAATAGAGGAATCCATATTTGTTATAGTATGGTATGATGTATATGTTGAAGTAGTTTTGAGTCTCCAGAATTAAGTGTTTCACTATCAATAAGGGGAAACATAGGACATTTTTATCATGAGGAGATTAAGGGATATAAATTGGAAACACAAAGAATATAAAATCACATATGTGCTTCAATAAGTGGTTGAGAAAGGTAGTTTAAATAAATGATGTAAATATTGAATAAAATGAGAATAATTTTCAGCAAATACATGATCAGTCTCTCATGGATAGTAATTAACAGATAAGAAGATCAAGGTCCTTTCTAGCTCCAGAGGTGGATTCAAAAGAATATTCAGATAACAAGAAGGATAATATCAAAATAGTATCTTTAAAATGATAAAAGAGAATATCTAAAATTGATAGACATAACATAATCACTAATCAGATAACACCAGTGAAAACAAGAAGGATGAATAATCAACTTCAAGAATCATTAATTGCAGTTACAGCCAAAATTATTTGTCAAATCCACGTGATATGAAAACTGGGTCCATTTTATAAATGAAGAGATTAACCAAATTGAGACGAACTATACATGGGATATTGTTTCAAGGAAAACCAATAATAATTTCATGGAGAATAAATGGGTTTTCATAATAATATTAATCGACATGGAATAGTGAATCGAATCAAAGCATGTATCTTGTGAAAATAGTATTACCAAATATAGGTTAAATATGTTGATGAAACAATTTTACATGTTACAAGGCTAGATACAATCAGATTATTCATGGTAATAATAGTGAAAAAATATAGAATATTTTCCAAATGGATTTCAAGTATGAATTTCTAAATGAGAATTTAGAAGATGTTTATATGGAGCGGTCGGATGGTTTTCTCATTAATTAATATGAGAACCGAGTCGGTCATCTAAAGAAGGATCTATATGGGTTAAAGGAAGCACCAAGAGAATTTCATTGAAGGCTATATCAACTTTTGTGGAATCTTGATTGTCAACATGGTAGTGTTGATAAAAATACAAATGTCAAAATTGACAACAATCAGTGGATTATGGTTTTGGTAAATGTTGATGAAATTATATTTTGTGGATATGATAAATTTTATTGCACTACGTTTGTGGAAATCGTGAAAATTAAATTTTAAATGTCAATGATGGGTGAACTGACATTTTCCCTTGGTTCAAAAGTATTACTAAGAATGATTGAAACATTTATCTGTCAATATAAATATTCAGTGGAGTCTTTGAGAATATTTGGAAAGGATAATTATAAGGAGATGAACACTATGGTGGATACCTAGATGAAACTATCATGGGATGGTGAAATTCGTGCAATTAATGTATGCAAATATAGGAAAATCATTGCTATCCTACTATAATTGAGAATAACAAGACCTTATATTTTATTTTAAATTCCATGAATAACTATACTAAATATATACCAAGGTAACCCAAATTATTATAATGGAAATAATACCTCATTTTACAATGGGAACATTGGATTTTGTGTTGTTGTACAATGAGAAACATCAACACGAGTTATTAGGCTATACAAATGCCGATTTGTATGGGCCAACAGATGATATAAATTCAATGTTAGCTGATGCATTATATATTAGAGGATTGTGTGTTTCATGGATAATAATGGAAAACTGAATTCATTTCATTGAGCTCTATAGAATCAAACTATATTACAATAACAAAAGCATGCATGCAACTATTATTAATGAATTAGTAACATGAATATATGGGAGTTGATGTGAAGCCTTTCATCTAAATCCATTATTCTAATTAAAATGTTATAAATATGAAAAAAATCAATTCCATCACTCAAGGATAAATAAAATTGAAATCAATTATCATTTTATTAAGGAGAAAGTGGAGAGAGGACTTGTGATGTGGGAATATGTCCATATTGAACTTCAGGTTTTGGAAATTCTAACAAAGGCATTTCCCAAAGAATAATTTTTGTGTAATATACTAGATATTAGAGTTTAGTTGAATCCACACACATGAAAAAGTGTGTATGTGAGACCCCCTCTCCCTGAGGATTGATGTGTATCTTCCTACGGTGGTGATATGTATTGTTTACACTTTTGAAGACCACAGTGAAGTAATATTTGGGTTCATTGACCATGGGGGATAAATTGTTGATATGAAAGGGAGAAAATGTCTTCATAATGATATAGGGAGAAGATATAGGGGGATATATCAGAACATAGCTTAGATATCTTTAAGCATTTAAATGAATGGCTATCAGATCTTCTCTTGGAAATGATTAAGCATTACATATCACGAGAACCCAATGATGTAGGGGGAGTTTTGAATTTGACAATGATAAATTTATTTTATCAAACAATGTATATTAGGAAATAAAGATTTTTAAAAAAAAATTATTTGAAATTTATGAAGAATTAAGTTTATCATTAATGATATTTTTATACTACTCTTAATTCTCACATCGAAAATGTCTCATGTGGTATTAGAGTATGTTATGATTAAATCCTTGATTTCAATGTGTATTGAATGAAGAAAATGGTTATACTCAATTTATGAATCTTAATGAGGTATCAAAGTGTGAGGAGTTTTCAAAAAACTAAGAAGAGAATATTATTAAGAAAAAATACTTCAAGGTAACATTGTGATGATTTTTGGTTGATTGAGTTTGTCGACAAATTAGCATTCTGTGTAATGTTACATGTTTGTAGAGTTATTTTTCATAAACATTGTCGATTGAAATCATGACTTTGGAATGGGGAATTGGAGGCAGTACAAAATATTTTTATAAATGGTGGAGACTTTTCCTAGTGTTTTCCAAAATTTTGTGGTCAATAAAATGAAAATAAAGAAACAAGATTTTGGCATTGGATGTTATGTGCATGATTTAAGGTATATTAGAATGTTATGTGCATGTTATTTTTTTGGATCATATTATCAAAACATGTCTAATGAAATAAGTTTGTAAATATATAAATTTCTATGAAATATGATTTTAGGTGAAAATGGATGAGTTGTGTGTGTCATCAAAATTGAGATGTAGATTATGTGAGATAGAAACTTACACTCACAATGTAATGTCACATTTGGGATTCCTCAATCAGGTGAAAATTTTCACCCAAGGCATTTGGTGAGCATTAAGCATTAAATCATGGTTGGTAATGTCTGTAAATAATTGGCTTCTGACCTCATTCAATATCTAAACCCTTATAGAATATCCGGGGTTGGAATTTCATAAGAGTACTGTGCAATGGGATTTTAAAATAAATATAGTTTAATGGAAAGTATAAATATTTCTTGCATGTTGTTGTTTTTTGATATATTGAAAAGATTGTAGTTTTGCAACTTTACTCAAATGTTACATGCAATGTGTTAAAGTTGTGCACATGGAATCCCAAGGTTGAACTGAAGATTGATGTTTCCCAATAAAACAATGGTAAAGTTGTATTTATCAAATTGATGAAATCTAGACATCAACATAACATCTATATACAAAAGGCGATATATTAATTTGTGATAATGAATTTACCTAAAATTCCATAAAATGCGGGTGTACACCTTCTACAAATAGTGTTCAGAGGAAGAAGAATAAGGTGGTCATTTCCATCAATAGTGATCCAAAAAAAGAGAGTTAGGGAGTGACCCTTGGGAATGTATTGAGCTTACCCAATCCTTGTAATGGTAGTGATTCTGGAATAGATGTGATCTTTGACAAACCCTGTAATTTTGAATGAGCCTTATTGGATTCGGTACATCGACACATTGTATTTGTATACCCATTGGACATTGCATAGTGTGGGTGAACCATGGAAAATTGTAGTGTCTTGTGCATGCTTTCTTTTTTGTTCATACATTGCTACAGGAAAGGGAGAGAAAAGTTTATTTTACACTGAAATAAGATCTAAAGGGGTTGTTATTTTAATATTTCATAACATTTTGACCCCCATATCATAGTATTTAACCTAGTTGGGATAAATTTTTTTACAAGTATTAGGAATATAATTAAAAATATCAGGGTAATTTTTAAAAACATGGGAAATCAATTAGTAAATTTTAATGAATGATAGAGTATATAAAGATATAGAGGTCAAATTTTCTTACTGGATCTAATTTTTACCATAAAATTGTTCAATTAAAACTATTTTACCATATAACCATTTTTTAATATGACCATTGGGTATTATAATTGGGATTAATAATATTAATATTAAAATTATTTTTGGTAATGAAAAATGAAAATGGGTAATTACAATGGAATGGATAAATAACGAAATCTAACTATATTGTGATGCCTTTTGAGGACCATGTGGTAGAAAAGATGAGGGAGGAAGCATCATTAGGGTTCTCCCATGACCAATACAAATCATATAATCCAAATCTGATTCATTGAAAAAAAATCCTATGGAAAAAGTTTAATTTAGTGGAGATCACCCCTTGGTCAATATTACCTAAGCCACCCCCATGAAACTACTCCCTAGGGTGTATGTCAATGTAAGAAAGGGTTATTAATCTAACACTTTGTATCATATAGGTTAAATTTAATTTATATAAAATAATTAGTTACTTCATAGAGAAATTTTTTTTAATCACAGCAATATTTGATAAATACGCACGATTGAATTTTGGATAAAAATAAAACATATTTATATTTTTTGAAAATATAAAACAAATTTATAATAAAATCATGGGTCATAAATAAAAATTTATTTCCCAAAAATATTCATTTAAAACACTAGATTCTTGAATATAAATTGTATTATAATTTTCTAATATCCTGATATTTTTTTATTTTTGTCAGAAATATTGGTGTCATAAAAATTATTATCATTCTATAAAAAAAAGTTCATTTAAAATTAAAAATTATCATTTTTAGGAATCCATATTAATAAAATAAAAATTATATTTTTAATCACCACATAAAAATTACGTAACTATATAATTGGGAGTATTTTATAAAATACATTATTTTTAGTGAATAGTAAAAATATGATTATGTGTTTTTTGTATGTTTTATGGAATAAAATATATGTAATGGTGATGTAAAAATTAATTAAACATAATTAATGAGCAATATTTTTATATTTTATTAATATCATTTATTTTAATAGTTTTGAATAAATTTCAAGACATATAAATGAGTTTCCAAAGTCTAAAATTGAAATTATGATTTAAAAAAAATATTTTGTAAAAACATAACTCATAAATGTCCAATGAAATATATATATTTTTATATTCTTGTTGATTATAATTTTATTAAAAATTACTCAAACTTCTATAACCATGATAGAAACCATTGGTAAGACAATGGTTTTTCATTTTTCACAAACTAGAATTCTAAGACATGTATTCAGATATTTTTAATGAATTACTAGACTTTTACTATAAATAACCACCAATCACACCATTATACTCCACTAAAAAACAATTTTCCATGAGTTTGTTATCATTTTTACCCCAAAATAGTCTCTTAAAGTTTTATTTACGGTTATAAGGATTTATCATTAATTTCTAAAAAGTCACTCTTCAAGGTAAGGGAACTCTCTTTTGTTAGTTTACTATTCTAGTACTACTTTTGTAGTATGAAAACAGAATTAATAGTTAAAAAATTATAATATAAATTTATTTACCCAGTCAGAAAAAAATAATTTTTCATTAAGGGGAGACTTTTATTCCCTTACAAAATCCCATTTCCTTAATCCATGTCGGATATTTTCATACTGCCGAATTCATTTCATGAATTCCCCTCTCCTATATGAAATATATGTATATTTTTGATACCCAATACCATTCATAATCTTGGGAAATTAATCTATAAGTAAAAATAAATAATTTACTTGGGTATTTATATGTATGAATCCCACATTCCTTTTCCATGGGTCAAAAATGTTTAAATGATCTTGTATTAATACTTATCTTGTACGAAATGATTCCATATAAAATATATTCTTAATTTTCCTTACGTTTCTAATGAAAATACTTATAATGATAAATGTTGATAGAATGAATTAAAACATTTTAAGGGTGTTCCTTGATAGAATGATATTGCATTGGGTAATGAATTAATATTTAGTGATGGAATGTTTTATGATACCTTGGTCACTAACCGTAGTAATTAGTTTTTTTGAAACATTAGTGATAAAACATGTTGATATGATTATGAATAAATCATTTTTATATTTTATCCATATTTCCATGTTATGTATCATTTGAATAAGATTATTCACTAATGTTATGCCTCTTGTTTTATCTTGGATTATTGTTATTATTTCGTTTATTATATTATCTCTTACGCTGAACTATTCTAATGATTTTATACAAATGTTTACCACTAGGAAATTAAATTTTGTGAGGGAACCTAGGAAAGATTATAAATTAATATGTCAAAGGATTAAATAATGTGTATATTTATGTTTTCCATAGTTAACTCATGTATTAATTTCCTAGTTTTAAAGACACAAGACCTGAAATGGGACTATAATGTTGTTAATGTAATACACGTTAAGAAAATATGTAAACAATTGGTTATTAAAATGGTAGGAGACCATTTTTATTTTTTGAGGTAAAAATTAGTAATTTTTTGAAATTAAAAAAAATATTTCATTTATGATTTAATGGGAAATAACAATATATTGTATAAATTTCATAAATTTTGGTGATATATAAATTTGGTCGTTTCCATTAAATAAAATTACATCCTGGATACTATAATTGGATATGGATCTCACACAATTGTATCAAGGGGTAATAACCCATAAATGGGTGCACTAACATGTTACCAGATTGACACCTGGTATATAAAAAAGCATTCATACTTCACACCTGGTTTGACACTCATAAGGGATTTTAATTTCATAATCATATAGTCTATTTAAGCCATTACAAAGGATATATTGATAATGTAAACTTTTTATGATTGATGTATATCATCCTATAAACATGATATTATAATATTTAATTATAAAATATACATTAGGGTTTTTATTATTATAATCCCAATAGTAAAAACCACATAGATTTTATTCTTCTATAAAATGGTTGAAAATATAAAGATTCATGAAAAAAATTGATGCAAAGGATAATATGAAGATTAAATTAAAAATATGGGGGGATATGGTGTTGAAAACATCAGGATTACGATTAATTAGTTACGTCAAGTGATGAATAAAAACATAAACCATCTAGAGAGTCCAGCTTCAATAAGGGAGAAAAAATAGAAGGTAAATCCTTATTAGACTAATAAATAATTAATTTCAGTGAAACTACTAATCATCTTATCACCTAACAACTGATCAATACTAAATAAGATATGTTATTTTCTAAATTCATCAGATGAATAGAAATTTACCTTAAAATTATATCACATAGAGGGAGAATATAATTAATATCCAGAGATGATCAAGAACAATAAGCCATGGGATGAGGTGGATTCCATGGAATTTGAGGACTTTTAAAATGACTTTTTCAATAAGTATTTTTCACATTACCACTAAAAAGGGATTACTATTAATTTATTTATTTTTAATAAATTGAAAATGAATTTGTGGGGAATTATGATTTTAACATTATAATTCATGCTTCACACACTTCATTATTTTACATTGATTCTAATGGGAATATCGACTGATACATTGGAAGAATGAGACCCTATTTACAGAAAGTAATGGTAATTTGAGACTTTCGGTGTTATGGATAGATAGGGTGATATGATCTTAAATTTTAACTGGAGTTCAAATAAACCCATTACAGTAATTGAAAGAATGACAATAAGAGAATGAAATAGGAACAATTTATAAAAACATCTTTGCAGAAATAATGTACAACCTCTTATGTGAAACAAATGAGAAAAAAATAAATTTGGGGAATTGTCTATAAATATTTTTAAGGTTATAAAATTGTGGAAATGATTAATATATACCTATAAACTGACATTCATATGTTTAGAACTAACATATGAATTCTAATAAAATTTTTGAACATCATGCAAGTACAACCCTCCTTTAAATGATTCATGTGTGGGAAGCATGGAAATTTCACTATCCAATGTCCAAATTTGAAGAAATTGGATGGTAACCACCATCAATATCATTATAGTACAAGGGATAAAGGAAAAACATTTCGAATGACAATAGATGAAGTGAATACTCAAAATGAATTTATGGTAGGTACTCCCATCTAACACTAAAATGTAGTAAGTACATTGTCTGATACTAGTTATATGAATTCTTTTATTTAATTCATGTTTACAAATAAAATTATGTTATGACTTAATCATTACATGGGTAGGATATCATTTGAAACTTATAGAGGAAATATCCAAGAATCAATTGTATATATATCCTCGAGTTATATTGTGTGAGTCATATATCTTTGTAAACATAGTGGTTAATCTATAGGTGAAAATTTACATCCTACATGGGCTAGATTGGATGTGAGATATTAAATCCAATATCAAATTTAAAAATAAGGATATGTTTTAGATTGAAGGGAAACACTTAGATATTGTTAAAGGATAATTATCCCAAAATGAGTCTCATAAATAATATCCTCTTATTTTCTTTTTTATGGAAATGATTGGCTATGATAGAAAATAAAGAGAAATTATAAATACCGGAGATGCACCCGTCATTGTAGAATATATTGAATTATTTTCTGAAGATTTACCTGGACCTCTTCAAGAAAGAGTGTTGGTGTTTTCAAGTAGACTAATACCGAAATCAAGTCCAATATCAGGGTCCACATATTTAATTTAATATGTTTAGTTAATTGAATAAAATAAGTAACTTCATGATCATTTGGATAAGGTATTTGTTCAACCACATATATCTATTTTGGGATCACATATTCTCTTTGTGAAAAAAGATAGTTTTTTGTGAATATGAATTGAATACAAATATATTAATAATATTACAGGGAAGAAAAAATAACCTCTCCCTATACTAGATGACTTTATTGACTGCAATTGAGGGGATCAATTATTCTTTAGGATAGAACTCCCACTATGTTATCATCTGTTAAGGATAAAAACAGAAGGTCTCCCAAAGGCTACCTTCCAAACATGATATGTGCATTAGGATATTTTTTTTACTCCCGTTGGATTAAAATATTATCATTCCATATTTAGGGATATGATTAATATATTTTTTTGGTAAATAACTTTATAAATGTATGGTGGTCTTTTTTGATGACATTATGATAATTTCCAATATTCATGAAGTTGATGAGGATTATTTAGGTGTAATTTTACAAACTCTAAGGAATGAAAAAATTGTTTTTTCAATTCAGAAAATATTAGATTTGGTTACAAAAATACACTTATTTGGGACACATTATGACTAGTGAAGGAATACTACTGGATATTAGAAAAAAATTTCATGGAGAAACGTTCATGTCCTATAATTTCTTCCAATATTCCTATATTCCTTGGAATAATATGATAGTATAGATGGTTTTTGATAATTTTTTTGGGGATTTATAATCCACTAAACAAGTTAAATTTAACAGTATTTATATTAAATTTTATAAAAATATTTGAAAAATATTTTCATGGACTGAAGAGTAGGCTGGTTGGTGAACCAGTGTTAACTATACCCTCTAATATATAAGGATTTTTTACCTATTTTGATGAATCTCTTAAAGATTTTGGATGTGTTCTCAAAAAATATAATTACGTAATCAACTATGCATCTAAAAATTTATATCCACATGAGTTGAGTTATCCTAGTACTCACATGGAGATGGATATAGTCATTTTTTCTCTACATGTATAGGGACAATATCAATATGGGTGTAATTTTGAAATAAACATAGATCACCAATGACTGAACAATTTATTAACAAAAAATGAACAAAACATGAGACAAAGAAGATGTGTGGAATTTCATAAACACAATTATTGTTCAATTCATTTTCACCCAATAAAATTTAATAATGTTATGGATGAATTGAGTTTGAAAGATCATGGTGTTCTAGAAATGATGAGGATTGAAGGAGTTCCATTGATCAATTAACTAGTATGGGTTGAAAAGAAAATCATAATTGAAGGCACATCATCAAAACTATCCCAATTCATTTCCCAACAATTATTATAATATCCTTAGATTAGAATCCATTAATTTGGTGCCCCATACTGGGTCGCTACATGACCTTATACAGGCCTCCCCATAAAACATATATTATAGTTAACTCGATTGGGTCTAATAGAAAAATTGGGGAGACTATACCCTCTTTATTAGAGTAGTCTACATTAGATAAAATAGAAAATAAGAAAATAAAAATAAGAAATAAACCAGAATCATGAATCCATTACCCAAAACTGGGTAAACCCCCACGTCCAAAGAGTAAATATTAAATTTCTTGTCATATATTACCAAGTGTAGTGGAACAAAAAATAATTAAAATCTTATGAATCCCCAATTGTTTCCTGAATCCCAGCCCAGATCCATCATCCATGAAAATCCCATGTCCCAATCACCCATATAACATAGGTCCCATGACCTTGTCCTAACTCAAAACCATTAATTATTCTTGTTTACCTATTGGTGTCCTAAGATGGGTGTGAGTATATCTCATTAGGTCACAACTAATGGAGTCTTCAAAATAGATAGTCTAACTAGAGGGTTTATATAGGTAGATAATGAATAAAAAGATAATAATAAGACAAATCGAGTTCCATTAATTATCAAGGTTCACCTTAACCTATTTCCCCATTGGTTCTATGGGTTGGCCATTTTCATATAATACACTCTGACCTATTTCGTTAACATAAACAATAAATATTGGGGAAGAATCAAGTTCCCCACATCTCTGTGGTTATCATAACAAAATACAATGCATAAAATAAACCATAGTTCCATAGTATTGGTGATCAAAAAATATACAATGGATCCTCAATCCATGTATTCATATCCCATACATTTTTAGTGGCATAGAGCCATTGTCTGATTCCCTAAACCATTCATTATAGGGGTGGGGTTAAGATCCTTAGTATAATATAATTTTTGGGTATATATCATTAATTAAAATTCCCCACATACCACCAAGTCATGTGAAAATTATTCTTTAATAATTAAATAAATATATAATATACAAACCACTACAGACTGAACACATTTACTATTATAAGCTATAGCATATTCAACACATATATCGTATTCATGTCTTAACTTATTAACACACTTAACATTTATATGCCTTAAAGTTTTTAAAAAAACACATCATTAGCAATTAATAACTCATTAGAGAATACACCATTTAGGTTCCTTAACACATGATGATGCCCATTCCACTTTTACCCGCATTATTTAATTTAACGCATTTATCATCATACAAAAAAAAATTCATCCATGCCAACAAGTAGAATGTTTTTTCATTACTTATATTTCATACCTCAAGAAAACATATCAATATATTTATCATGGGATCCATCCCATAACAATTCAAATATACAATTTCAACTCAATTCCATATACCTGAAATAGGTACAACCCATTGGTATCCCTTAATCTAGTCAAATCATTCCAAATGCATCACATGGGGATCATGAGGGGTTCAATTCATCATTTATCTAGTTATTTAATCATTTATATCATGGAAAACCAAATAGAAAACACAAAAACACAAGAACAAAACCACATAAACATAATTTTAACCACTAGACTATGGGACACAACTTGTATACCACCTAAACCAATTCAGAATATGACCACATTCTTAACCATAGAATTTGATTTAGAAACAACACAACATTAAATCCCCAACACAGAAATCAATTGAAAAAGGGTTTTAGAGTATTTGTATAATAAGAACATTTCCACATGACCTAGTACAAAAAAATTAAGGAATATGAGTGTTAGACTCACATGGAGCATCAATCTATAACTAATGATGCTCAAAATGAATTAGAAATGAGGGTGATTGATCATTTGGATATTTATGAGGAAGGTTCCATCACTCTTGGCTATTTTAGTAAGATATTTGTTTACATTTTTGTGATGAGACTTAAATCCCATGAGAAAAAATTGTATTTTTTCCAAAATTAATTGGGAGCACGGTTTCGCCACATGGTTGGCCAAACCATGCACCAACTATTCCCCAACCACTGTTGAAGAGGATCCCTGGTTACATGAATTCCAAAGAAGCCTGCACATTTTAAAAAATCATGTATAAAATGTCTGGGATTTATTTTTACAGCCTTTATTGTTCCACCTCTCCCCACACATGGTTTCATCAACTAGGAACCACCATCTCTAGTCATAATCATTTGCATTCACAAGTACTTATAACTATTTTCCGACCATTAAACATGAACTGGATGAAATATTTTTCCCCTATTGATGTCAGGAACCCCCAAGACACCCATGATCCTCATATAAACTTATGAATCATTTAGTTAACAATTTCTAATGAATTTAATCCAAAATGTAAATAAAACGCTCCTTATTAAAAGTCTATAATATTAAAACCTCCCAACCATATAACAACTCACCCCCAAGAATCAGTCCTAAGAATCCCTAAGTTTTGAAGGTAAAAAGCCTATGCCACTAATCATGCATATCGATCTCTAAATTCCAAGTCTCTTCCTAAACATTACTATCCTACCATATCATTAGATCCAAAGGCATAATCTTCCCCAACAAGACATTCTCATAGTGATCCACAGTATGATCTAAATGATCCTCAAGGTATGAATCATATTGAAGATAAAATTCCATAAAAACTATCACATGATATAGGTCAGGGTAATATTAGAGTATTTTTGACACATGATAATAATCATTCATGCCACTATTCCTTTGAGAAAGTTCCAATCGGTAAACTACCGGTCTGATTCTCTACATATTCTAAAATGGCCTCATACACCTTGGTGAAAAATTAACCTATTTCTAAATCCAAAGGTGAAATAATTTTTTTGAAACCCAAAGTAACACAAGATAATTGACCATAAACTAAATAAGTTGATAAAATTGATCAACATATGAATTATCCCTACTTTGAGTTGTAGACATACATTTGTAAATCAACTGAAGATGTTCTTATTTCTCTTACATGAAACTCGTAATCAACAAACATTGATTCCCAGTCCTGTATCCAAATTTACATAGATCTAAATGGTTTTTGATAAATTTCATCATATGGTTTCATATCAACAGTCTCCGGGTATCTTTTTTATAGGTTAACTTGAAATTTTCCAAGTGATTCTCCCAAGAGAAACCAAAGCCTGGTATACATTCCCTCAATATGTCATCTTGCATCTAAATAGTATAATATGACTTCTCATCTTTATATGGGTGAATTGATGTTCCTCTGTACCAAGAGCCCTCTGTTTCCCCTATAAGAAGTGTTATGTAAAATCTATATATCAATTGAAAATTATAGTATATGGAACTCTATGTATCTACATTGTCTTTTCTATATATAGATCGCCCAACTGGTCCACATTCAGGGCCTCTCAATTTCATATGGAATATACTATCTTGTTTAACCAATCCCCAATTTCCTATATCACATAATTATCCTGAGTATTCTTCCAAATACCCATCACAAGATCCATTTTGATTCCATCCCACATATACTCCAAAATTGGATACATCTGTAACAAACCAACAGGTTATTGATTTTTTCCATCTCCTACTGTCATGTGTAGAATCACATCCTGAAGCCTGCAACTTACATTTTCATCATGGTCAAAAAATAATATCGTAAACAATACCAATAAATGTTAGATAATCTAGGATTCACCACCCACATAAAATAATGAAACTCAATCATCAACTCTTCCTACACACAAGTAAACACAAATTCATGGCCACAAACTTAAACATTTCAATAATTATCAATTTTAATATCAAATGGTACTCCAATAATTCATGAATTAACATCATGTCCAATCACGACAGATCATCATACTGCATCTCACACATCTAGGTCAAAAGCATAGAATCAAATTCTAAGGGTGCTACAGTTATCTTCCCTAATCCATCCAAAACAGTTTGTTGAATCTCGACATACAAATCCTTCATCCTCCTTGAAGAAAAATCCTCCTAAACATCATTATTTTGATGATTTGGATTCAATGAAACTATAACACTATTTCCATTACTAGCATATAGAGAAGATTAAAATCAAAGGAAATCATTTACTCTTCCAATATTCACTGCCAAATATTCAAATCCAACTATAAGAATAATTTCATCAGGCCATTATAATTTTTATAAATATTAAAAAAATAACCCAAAAAATAATTTTTGTATCAATTTTAATCATAAACCACCATGGCTAATGTAAGATCATTTTAAGGGAAGTTTTGTTAATGATACCTCAAATTTCATGACCCATACACAAAAACATGATCATCCTGCATCAACACTTATTGAATCCAAATATAAGAGGCATCATAAAAAAGATTATAATCATTACCCATCTCGAGTAGGATCAGAATGTATATAATATTAAACCTCTTAATTAACACCAATAATGAATTCTCACATTCTCCAATTCATTAAAACTAGACTCACATATTTTACACGCCTGTATGAAGTGCTTCCAAATGGGAAAATTATTTTATAATACAAGGGTAATTTCTCTATAATACCATAAATCTTTTTATATAAGAAAAATTCTCAGTTTTCTCCCAATATTAATATTTTTTCACTTTCTTCAAGTCCACTAATAGACCTTTTTAGAGATATTGTGACAAAATAAATGTAACCTATAAATCAAGAAATTTATTTTAGATAGACTTTATTAGTATGTATTCTCTCTTAGTGTTATCAATATGATGTCTAGATATTTTTCATGATCATCATGTATCTTTGAGTACAAAAATATTTTATCCACATTGATGAATACAAACACATATATGTTTGGGTGAATAATGTGTTTCATAAATTCCATACACACTATATTCATGTTCATTAACCCAAAAATCACCACAAAAAACACATACATACCATACATACTTTTAAAATATGTCTAAAATATATTAGAAGGTCTATACCTTTAATAATGACACCCTGATGACAAATAAGTTTTGGATAGACGAAAATATACCTCCCAACTACTATAAAAATTATTATTTCTTGGAGTATGGTATCAATTTACAACTATAATGAAATTCAACATCTGATAATCGACACACAACTGCAATCTCCCATTATAATTCATACTAAAAAACTGGAGAAACCAAATGATATGCCCTTGGATCAATAAACCCGTTTATTCCCTAATTAATCCAACAATGTTTTAAATTTATTATTTTTTATCGGTTCTATTCTATATTTAATAACATAATATTATTCCACTCGGGGTAGAAAATCAGTCATGAACACAATATCTCACTCGACAGGTATCCCTAAGTAATCCTCTAGAAACACATCCTGAAACTTATACACCATAAGTAGGAAATCAAGCTACTCTACTCCCCCATAATTATTTATAAGGCATTATAATTTGGTCGTGAGATCACCCGACTGCTAAAAACATGACCCAATGATTCCTACTACGATATCCCAATCTCCATGATGAACATTATTATCTTCCTCAAGTGACAAGAACATTTACCTATGGTGGTAAAATTCAATATGGGTCTGATATAATTCAGTCCAATCTATTCTTAATACCAGGACAACCCTAACATATCAAGCACAAAAGATTCCTAATTGAAATGGTTCCTTCTATCCTCAAGTGAATAATTCATACATTATCATATTTCCCCATCTCATATTCTTCATTTTGTGTTAATTGAAAACACCCCACACAAATGTTCTGCCACAAAAACCAACACTTTTATAAAGAATGAAGATATGAAATAATACATATTATATGTGTCAAAAAATCACTAGTAGGAGTGGAAACTACAAGAAGAATACCTCAAATAGTTGATGGTACAACCCTACCAAATCCAGGCGTGGATTAACTACATGTTGTTTACTTGTCCCTCTACCCCGGGCTCTGGTATGAGTCCCTGGTGATGTACTACCATGCTCATTTGAAATTCATTTTCCTAGAGTACGACATCCACCACCCTAACTGGTATGTCCCATAGAACGAAAACATTTTACCTGTAATTAGGCATTAGACCCCCTCATACACTCTTAATTTGTATTGATCCTCAATCATCTCCCATATAAAAAGGGTTTCCCTAGAAACTCTTGTCATGCCCCAACCTATATCACACTCGGCACTCCACCGGTATTTGTGGGAACTTACTACGCATGGATCCTATCATGCCACACTGATATCCGAGACCATGATCACAACCATAAGAGGCTAGTCCTCTTCTCTAAATATTCTATCCACCACTTCTTTGGTGGAAACACTATAAACAAGGATTTCTACTTTTTGATTTCACACAAAAACAATCCCAATTGAAACCACATGCATACCACTGAAAGACACTTATATGTCCTGTTTTTAAATTAAGGAATGATTCACCACCTCATAAAATAACATTAAATAGAAGATATTCTCATAGTAATTGATATAATATCTAATTATATACTAAAAAATCCTCTACATAGATACTACTTCACCTTTATAAGCTGTAAAAATTGGTTTGAAGTCAGGGATGTACCTAGCTTAATCAATCAGTATCATAGACCCTATGGCCAAACTGATAATCTATGTAGCATTTTCCTGGATCAAGGTCACTATATTGAAATATTCGAGAAACATTTATTATAAATCCTTCCAGAATGTACAGTCTTTATACTCTATCTAAACAAGAATATCCCACCATCACTTTATCGATCCTCACATCATGTAATCCTCCGAAGTGACTCTCTTATTAAGAGATGTCTCTAATTGATCTAGAATTTTTTGGATGGTATTTATAAAGAACCTCATTTTCCACCATCTAGAGAAAATTTCATAGAGTGACGCAGCTGAACCTCATGAGTCATGTCAAACACAATCAACATGACCCACACTAGGTCTCATTACATCTTCTACAAAAAATAAGAAATTTTCACATAAAGATATTTCCCCTCGCCTCTTTTACCTTGGATCAATGGGGTTTTATACTTCACTACTGAAGGAGAATTCATACTGATATCCTCTTTTCACCCAATCTACACAATTCACCATGGTGGTGTCTCCCTATAATGGAATATAGTCATCTCAAAATTCATAGCATAAAGTATTCAATGTTTTCACAAAAAAGTATATATACTTTCCATAAATAATTATTTTCATATACACTACACCAATATATATATATCCACATATATATCACTAACCTCACCCATCCATACGATATTCCTTCGTAAACATGGTATAACCAACATATATAGTCACAAACCATTCACTATACATGATTTTTAACCATTTCACATTCACAATATAAATATATCTCATTTAGGAACCTTTATGTCATCCAATTTATCCTAACAAGACGCCATTCTATTTATTAACAATCATTAGGCATGATTATTAACCATTCCTACAAATTCATTCAATTTACATGTTTCCATCGTTGATATTAGACACCAATTTTTAGAAATTTCAATTAAAATGAAAAGAATTACATCCCTCATACCCCAAATGTCTTTCTTGTGGCTCCCTATCATGATACATGTCAAATATATACCTAGGTTCCTAATATTGTTTTTTATTCAAAACCTCATAACATAATGGGTACAAAAAAAGATATAAAAACCACTACATCACACCACAAATTTGTCACCTGAGATGGATTAACATCCAATCATAACCACAAACATTAAGATAAGAAATCCCACACTGGGTACCTAGGTATTCCTATATACATGGGAAACCTTATCTCATGAAAAAGATCATTTCAAAAGCATGAAAAATCTTAATCTTACATCTAACATTCCTAATTAGTATGATATTTTGAAATAAAGTCCCCTCTCATTCACATTTTGAAATCCCTAGACCTTAAGTTGCTAAACCGGTGCCCCGATCTGAGTCACCACATGAACTTATTGTTCATCCCCACATGATAAGGGTTAATGGCATGTAGTGAGGGTATTATACAGAATGGGGGGATATTACAACCTTTTTATTAGAGTATTATATATGTGATAAAATATAAAATAAGGATTAAAATAAATTGCAAACATGCATCAAGAATCTAACTCCCAAAAAATGGTACAAGGCCACCTCAATATAAAAAATATGATATGTCACGTCAAAAAGTACCAATTGTCAGAAAACATAAATACAAAAAAAGTATCCAAAATGTATCTAAATATGATGTTTGGATCCCCAATCCATGAAAATCCCCTGCTCAAATAATCCATCTAGATATGGTCCCTTGACATTATCCTCACCTGAAACCATGTTGTCTGCTCGACACCCAATTGACGCTTGAGCTCGGTGTGAGTAAAAATCAGTAGTCCATGACTAATAGAGTCTATAAAATAATGAGTCTAATATGATAATGAATGTAGTTAAATAATTAATAATAGAACAAATAGACAATAAACTATGTGACATTAATTTTAATTTTCACCTTAACCACTTTCACCTTTTTCCTTGGGTTATCCATTTTCATCAAATGCACTTAGGCCTATTCCAGTCACATAAAAAATGAATATTGGAGAAGCATCATGTTTCCTACATCACTAGGGAAAACATTACATGATACAATAAATAACACAAACCATGGAAACTTGGTCTATGTAGTCATTAAAATTATCATGCAGCCTCAGTCGTGTAATTCATATACAATGTAGTCATTAGTGGCATAGAACTTGAGTCTGACACCCCAACCCATAAATTTTTGTGGTTTGGTTTAGAGCCTCAGTCTAACCCAACCCAAGTGCTTAAAACCTCATGTTGATTACTGCAAAGAAAATCATGTCAGGTTAACATTCAACTTTAAACCTTCAACACATATACCATGTAAAAACTGTTATTCATTGAACACATTTACCATTATAAATTGTTGTCCATTCAACACGTATACCATCTTCATGCCTTAACCCATTAAAAATTTTATACTTTATAAGAATAATACAATTTAACACTTAACAATTCACAATTGATAACTCATTAAAAAATACGTTATTTATATTCCCTACCCCATTATTACACACATTCCCCATTTACATTTCAAAATCGACTAAACACATTTATTATTGTACCAAAACACCCCCTAAATCAACATAAATGAATAGACACAATGACCATTATCTACATTTCATAACTCCAGCTAACATATCAAAATATTTAAAATTAGATCGATCTCATAATGATTAAATTCTACACCTAACCACATTATTCCATGTTCATTACAGGGGAACACCACATGGGTGGCCCTTAACCTGGACTAATCATCCTTAATTCCTCACAAAAGGATCATGAGGGGTTTAAATGATCATTTATTGAATTATTCTATCATTTATACTGTGTAAAATTAGATGTATAGAATAATAAAACAAGTGAAAAACAAAATACACATGTGTTAAACCACACAAATATGGGATATAAATAGTAGAACACCTACCATGATTCAAAAGATAATATCTCACATTACCAAGGACATTGATTAAGAAAAAAAATCTCATTTAAGTACCCAACCTAAGAATATATTATTGGATAGGGTTTTATATCACATGATGATTAAGAAAATTTCCACAAGACCATATATAGAAAAGGAAAGGAAGACGAGTTCTATGCCCAACCAAAGATTTGATCTTCACACTATAGTGCTACAAATAGCTATGAAATGAGTGATATTTATCACTGTGATGTTTGGGAGGAAGGTTTCATCACCCATGGAAAGTATAGAAAGATATGGAAAGATATTAGTCTAAGGATACTTAAATATTTTTGAGGAAAAAATATAAATTTTCTAAAAATAATGGGGTGAATGGCTTGGAAACATGATTGGCCAAACCATGTGCCAACTATGCTCTACTATGTTTTTAGAAGGGGGATGGTAGTATAAGTTCCTAGAAATCCTGAATTGTTAGATAAACCTTGGATTAACCATGTGGGATAGTATTGAATTAGCCTACATAGGTACACCTCCCACTCACATTGTTTCATAAACCCTACACCACCTTATCCAATCATGCATGGTTATAGTGCATGATTACTCCAAACAATTCACTAACCCTGTAACATCCAATAGATGGCCACATTTTACCCTATTTTGTGTCCAAATACCCCACGATACACTCGAGCCTTTTCATAATCTCAGGAAATAATTCATCAACTAATGATAATTGGTTTATATGAAAACAGAAATAGGACAATACCTATTTAGAAGTAAGGGATATTACAATTATTACTAGAGAATATCAATAAATCTCAAATAGATGATCATTTGATTAAAAAGAAGATAAATTATTTAAAAATGGTAATTATTTATAAATAAATATTGATTAATATGGTGTACTAAAATTTAGTATAATCCCATGTATTTCATCTATTCTTGTGATATAGAAGTTGTTGATAAATGAAGCTCGTAGATAATCATTCTATATATACCCTGAAAGAACTATGTTTTAAATGTACATTCATGATCATTATTGGTGGTATAATTTGAAAATTGATATTTTCAATTACACTCTATGGTGAACGGTATGTCAAAAAGCATAGTATGATATAAACCATCCAAAATCAGTATTACAACAAATAACCAAACAAATATAATAGTAGGATAACATCGCCATGTGCAATTTCTTTGTACATTCAATGAAATACATGTCTAATAATATTATATGGGTAATAATTGATAGATAGGAATTTTATTACCATTAAATTTTCATATGAGATGATTTATTCCAAGAATTCCAACATCACCAGTATATTCTATATGTATTGAGACTAGATGGAGTTCAATTGTTCATCGCTTCTAACTGAAATCCATGATTTACATCTAAATTCACAATGATCCTTTAAAAGGATATGAATAAAAAAGTAATCATATGTATGATATATCTTTGTAAAACCAATGGATAGTTTAAAAGATTATTTATACATTAGAATATATGGTATAGGCTATCTCAGATGATTTTTAAGAGAGTTGGGATTAACTTCTTCCACTTATTTCATTATTCTTTAATCACAACTTCCACGTAGGAATTCAAATGGGAACATGTGAATATCTTGGTATAATGAGGATTATAAGTCCATTATGTTGGAATGAAGTCTAAGAAGGTAATTCATTATGACTAGAAATTTTTTTCGAGCGTAAATAAATGATACATGTGATTCTACAACAAATCTAGTCCTCTCAATGATGATACAAAATTTATTAAAGAGGGACATAGAGATTCATTTAGGGGATCTTTCGTTTATCAAGACATCATTATGGGAATGGTTCAAGAGGTTAAAAAAGATGTGATAATTATGTCCTAGGTATATTAGACATTTTTATATACTAGATAATGTTAGGTGGTTTTTTATCAATTAACACTAACACTAAATCATTCAAATGTCTATGATGTCTTCAATGTGGCTTTATTAGAAATTTTTATATCTAACTCAACACATGTACATGAAATTAATGGAATGGAATTGTAAAGACCCGGAAATTTTTAAGGAAACTTTTTTGTTAATTTCTTTGGAATTTTACAAGTACACATTTTCTGACGGCGCCTGATTTTGAGGCCCGGTGTGCCTGAAATCAATTTCTAAAGATTAGCTTGGGTACGTTCAGTGAAAGAACAAGCGGGTATTTCTAACTTTTGAACCGGTGCTCGGAATTGAAATCTGAGGGCACCGATTGAACCAAAATCCCGGTAATTTCTTAAGAGGACTTTTACTGTAGATGTGTTTGCACGAGAGAAGGAGTTTAATATAGTGGATTGATTAAGAGGTGAATAAAATTGTGGGACAATTTTATTATTTTATCTTAAGTGGTTATAACCTCTACATGGGGAAGTTAGGGTGGGACCCACCAACAACGTAACTACCCATGTGAGGATTAATGTGGGGTGGGCCCACACGAACCCCACCCCTTCATATTCCCTAACCCCCTTATCCCTTTCCCTTGAAACCCCCTTGTTTTTTCTGATGTGACTTCCTTCTTCACATTTAGGATGCCAACATAATACAAAATTCAATTTGACAACTCAAGTTTTATTTATGAGGTGAGTTGTTTTGAATTTTGGATTTTCAAATACATTCCATCATTCAATAAAATTAGAGGGACTTATTTTATTGAGAGTTGGATCATTGTATTGGGGGATTGGAGGAGATAGAGTTCATCTTCTTCATTGGAGAACGCAAAGAACTCCGAAATCTACCCCAGCTTCCTCTCTTCTGACGATTGACGAAGATTTCCCTTTCTTTGACGCATGCCAACACTGTCATCGAAACCACCCTGCGATGCCGCATTCCGCGACGCTCTTCGATCGTCAACTCGTTATCGAGGTAGGGGGATTAATTTGAGAATGGTATTATTCCCTTGGTTGTTCCTTCTAAAACAAAGAACCCGGATCAACTCATCATTATGTTGATCCGTGAATGTTTTATTTTTACGGGTTGGAAATATTGGTATGATTATTTTTATTTAAGAGGTTGTAGGGGAATCTCATTGGTATTCTCTTTATCTTTGAGAAAAGAACGACGAGCGCAGAAAAACCATTTCCAGGTTGATCCGCGGATCGTTCATTCATGCGGGTTGATGTTGGGTTCAATTTTTTTCTATTCCGTACGTCGACTTCTATTTGTTGGCCTCTTACTATCATTATAACGGGAGGAGGTCGGACTGCACAAACATGGCCGAACCTCCTGCCCCTTGTTATTGATTATGTTGCGGTACGAACGAAGGCGGCGCGGTGCAACGGCACTGCGCGGAAACATGGAGAATTACGGCAAGGATGAGTGGCACCGTCGCGCCACGCCGTTGAGACCGAACAAAACCGCGGCCGGAGTCGGGGCCACGGAGGCCATTCGAAGACTCCACTGGTTTAACGTTGTGCGCGGATTGATGGGTGATGAAAAACGGGGCCAAAAATTCATTTTCATGCCTCTGCAGTGAAGGTCGGGTCGGGCCATACAGGCCAGGCCGGGCTGCGCCCAAGTGGGCCGGACCTAGACCTATAACGGGTCAACCCGTTCGGGGCCCTAGTGGGGGGGGGGGTCTCGTGCCGGGTCAGACCGGGCCTGAACCCCCTATTTTCAGGCAGTTTTCGTTCAAACACCCATAACATGGTCTACGGACCCCCGATCGATGCACCGTCAGTTGCGATGTGATCCTTGGATCGAGAAGGTCGTATTGGTATCTTACACTCAAGGTTTTGGAGACCATTGGGCATGGTCGAGTTGGTTCAAACATGAGACCAATCAGGCCCTAGGAGTGGATATGGATATATCTTGAGCACCGGACGTCCGATTGACGTGCATTCGACTTTGTTGGAATTCTCTTGATGAGAAGGAACTTTTGGAATTCTTTTTCATAGTTTTGGATGCAGTTGGATTGTGTCCGGGTTGGATTATACCCGAAATCCAACAGGGCCCATGGAACGGAAAAGCTGATATCTTTCAGACCGGACGTCCGTTTGACGAACCGTCAGCGGTGTTGGTGATCACGTTGAGAAACGGTCCCTATGAGTATACCCTATGAGAGTTCGGGGTACAGATGAGGTACGGCCGGGTTGGTTCGCACACAAAACCAACTGGGCCCCTGGGACCAAACGGCCAATAACTCACAGACCGTGCGTCCGATTGACGCGCCGTCTGTTGCGTTGAGACCCCTATGACGAGGCGGTCCTTTGAGATACTTCTTCGTGGGTCATTGAGATACTTGGAGTATCGACCTGTAGATCGTGGAGCGCACCCTCCTGGAGACGAGCATACGGAGTATGGAGACCGTGTAGCCGGCTGAGACCTGACGACTACTTGACCAACTCGACTTGGAGTGAGTCGACTAGCCCAGTGGACGGAGAACTACTTTGTTTGGGTGTAGAATGATGGCGGACGAAGCACTATTGTGTGACAATGCAGACCCGCGGTACCTGTCCGGATAGTACCTCTGCAGGCTATTTGGGGGTGTGCACTACTGTGTTTGGGTGGAATACCCCGGCAGGAAGCACTACTGTGTTTGGGTGGCTGACTCGCGGTACTCGACAGGAGGAGTACCTCAGCAGTCTTAGGTTAGTGAGCAGTACCTCAGAGTCGTGACATGACCACTGTACACTCCAGAGACGGGGCTCTTCAGCAGATACTGTTTCGATAATGAAAATCCTGGTTTGAGATGAGTCTATGACCTTTATGATAACCTCATGATTGAGATGGGTCACTTGATAACTTAGGTATATGTATGGGAATATACCTGGGTAGTGGTTATCCCTTGATTTCATGACCTTTGTGTTTACCTCATGATTGAGATGGGTTACTTGATAACTTAGGTATAAGTATCGGCTTATACCTATGAAGGATTATATGTTGTGTTTCTTCTTTTTGGTTATCGTTGTTGGATTTAGAGAGTCCTTGGGGGTCTCGGGGTCCCTACTGAGTATCGTTATACTCACCCCTGCACGGGCTATGCCTGCACCTCGTTGTGTTGGTTGCAGACGACAGGCAGTGCTGACGGAGGCCGAGTGTTCGAAGACTGGATGGTACCCGGAGGTGGACCTCATGACGAGTCAGTATCCGGTGGTGGACTTCACGGAGAGACGATACTAGGAGGTGGTTGAAGAGAAAGAGCGTTGTGGAGGCTATCTGTACCTACCCTTCTGGTAGGGTCCATGGTGGACGATCCAAGAGCTGTGATATCTGTACCTACCCTTTATGTAGGATCCGTGGTGGACGATCCAGGAGCTGCGCTATCTGTACTTACCCTTCAGGTGGGATCCATGGTGGACGATCCAGGAGCTGCGCTATCTGTACCAACCCTATAGGTAGGATTCGTGGAGGATGACCCAGGAGCTGCTACCTTTCTTTCAGCTGTTGTCTTTTTTTTGTTGTAATTTTGTTCAACTGTAGCAGTACATTCAATTGGGTTTTTATTCTGGCCCAATTAGTTTTCAACACTTCCTTTTTGTACTCAGTGTATTAATTTCGCTTGTACTCTGTGGTTTTTGTTTACTTTTATAAAGGCAATTTCTTCCCAGTTATCAGGAATTACGCCTTTCATGCTAGTCGCCAACCCCTGGCCTATGGAAGACGGGCTTGGGGTAGTCATAGCATGGGACCCGAGGATGGGTCGTGACAAATTGGTATCAGAGGGGTCGTCTCTACCGCAAAACATAAGACTCTGATATTTTCATTCTGTGATGCAATAGTGTTAAGGGTACCGAGTGTGGTTTTCAGTTTAGGGAGTCCAGTATTGGTGCGGCGGCCGACGTATCGGTACACCAGGACCCTGACTTCTGATTTCCGAATGTATGCATGAAAACAATGATTGTGTGTGTGTTTCCAAAATTTTTAAAGTCAGCTGAAACCAGGTCATCTCACCAGGTATAAATCGTTGACCGTGTCGCATCTATTCAGGATGTATCCAAGAAGATAGTCAGTTGGAGTTTCCGAGAGAGTACTCGATGATGGCTCACCGAGCGACGAGGCTCTGGTGCGGGGCCCTTTTAACTATGTAGGCACCCTCAGGTGGTGTACCAACAGCACCACCACCTGTTGGGCATCAGATCCCACTAGTCATACTAGTGGACGGTGCACGCTGGTAGATCGCATTGCACGAGTTCCAACAGTAGAGGCCTCCGAGGTTGCGAGGCGAGGCAGATTCCCAGATAGCAGAGAACTGGCTGGAGGCGATTGCTAGAGTTTTCTGCCTAGCTGAGACACCGGTGGAGTGGATGGTAGACATGGCTTCTTGATTTTTCCAGTGAGTGACCATGAGGATTGTCGGCATAGTGATGAGGCCTCGGTACGTGGTCCAATGCCTGAGATAGTGTCTTCGGGTAGTGTGTCAGCTATACATCACTACCTATTGGTCAGCAGTTACAACCGGTGGTACCGGTAGGTGACACATGTAGGCTTACAACCTTACACATGTTCCAACATCAGATACCCTCATGTTCCGAGGCTAGTACGACTCACAGGCGGCTGAGGACTAGCTTGAGGAAGTGGATGAGAGTTTTCTAGAGCTTTTACAGCTTCGGAAGGACGATGTGTCAGTAGCTGAGAATTCATCAAGGCGTACCGAACATTCCAGGTACTCGATGAATACGATTCGATCAGTGCTGTAGAGCTCGGACCTCTGAGCGTGGTGTGTTTAAGGATATTTGAACCATCACATTTTCCACTATGAATTCCTACTCACGTTAGGGTGATAGAGAGAACCTTGAGGTGGAATGTTCTTTGTTTGAACGAGTACAACTAGAGAATGTTAGATGTTGGAACGCAGCGAGCTAGTGCCAGTCTCAGAGACTTGGGCGTGCAAATGTTTCAAGAAGAGGAAATGTTAAGGACAGATGAGTCTGGGAAGCAGCAGATGTGGAATCAGAGCTAGGAGAGTAGCATGAGGTGGTGTACATCTTAACATGTTACACTCACCCGACTTTGTAGTCCCAGCTAGGCTCAGGGGGCTGGAGGGAAGGGGATAAGAGTAGCTGCATGCAGTTAAGGAGTGTGACCCAATGGCTCTAAGAATGATTCAAGGGATAGTCTGTGTCCATTACTAGCTGCAATAATAGCAAACATTGATATAAATCATTCCTTCCTTCCACGAATCTTGTCCCAGACCTAGAGTTTCCAGTAATCCGTATACTTGAACCTCATGTCTGGAGATACCTTGGAAGGAGACTCAATAATCACACTTACGCCGACAGTGTGATCTGACCCACGAGGCGAGAGTTTCGGTTGGAATCTCTTGGTGGTAGCATCACGTCCTTATGACGTTGGTCTGAGTATGGATTGGATCCACAGTTCATACACAAATTTACGGTATTAGGCAAACGTCGGGAAGGGTTTTCCTTGGTCGGCGAAAAAGGAACCCCCAGGAAGCACAATGTTAACTCTTGCATAGAAAGGTGTAGCCGATCACTCTTGAATCGGCCAACTTCACCCATGTGGAAGCAGGAGTTTTGAGTTTCAGTTCTAATCAGGAGCAGACTAGTTCTAGGCATAGAGTCCTCTGATCATTATGCTACTAGCTTCCTTGTTGTTGATGTTGTTGTATGTGGTTGTTGTGTGTCTTGTACTATGAGTTGCAGTAATAAAAGACACTTATCTTTGTGATGTTTACTTACCTTACGTTTTTTGTTTGATTGATACTAATAGGTTCCGATTAAAAACTGTTGTCTTGACCCTCACTTTTGAGATTCTTACTGAAGGAGACCCAGTGAACACACACTGATGCCGATAGTGTGACTCAACCCTTGGAGGCGAGAGTAACAGTTGAAACTCATGGTAGTAGTGTCGAGGCCTTACGATGTCATCCATGGAATGGATTAGTGCCATTCATGACAGGATTGACTATTTTAGGCAAAGAATATGGTTCATCTAGGGGATGAGACCAGATTTCTCTTATCAGCAAAGAAGAAATCTTAGCTGCTCTTGTGGGACCAGAGATGGTCCAGGCCATGACAGAGATGGACCCGGCCATGGCATAGAAGGTCCAGGTCATCAAGGAGCAGATGAGTATAGCTCTGAGCTGACAGAAGTATTATGTTGATAGGAGACAGAACCACAGGAATTTGAGGATGGTGACCACGTTTTCTTACAGGTCTCACCTCGATGAGGTCAATGAGGATGTGGTTGAGGTGGAAAGTAATCAACGAGGTTCATCAGACATTTTCATGTACTCAGAAGGGTAGGCGAGTTGGTTTACCACATGACCCATCCACCTCAGTTGCACTGGGTGCACGGCGACTTCCATGTATCTCAACTGAGGAGATACATGCTTGACCTGACGCATGTCATCGACCATGGGGAACATGACCTTGGAGATGGGGTGACTTTTGTAGGGTTCTAGTAGAGGTTGAGGATCGACAGGAGTGGGTCCTACAAGGACGGTCGATTCCTATTGTGCGCTTTCGTTGATAGCACGGGAACCTCCATGTGGCCACATCGGAGCGGGAGGCACAAATGCGTGATCAGTGCCACTTTTGTTTCCCTAGTTTTAGATATAGTGTTATGGGGACGTAAAGCCTTGAGGTGGCAGTGATGTAAAGACTCGTAAATTTCAAGGAAATTTTTTTCTTGATTTCTTTGGAATTTTACTAGTACGCAGTTTCTGACGGCACCTGATTCCGAGACCCGGTGTGCCCGGAATCAATTTCCGAAGTTTACCTCTGGTACGTTCAGTGAATGAACGAGCGGGGTTTTCTAACTTTTGACCCAGTGCTTGGAATCGAAATCCGAGGGCACCGATGGAGACGCAACCCCGTTAATTGCTTAATAGAACTTTTACTGTAGATGCATTTTCACGAGAGAAGGAGTTTAATTTTGTGGATTGATTAAGAGGTGAATAAAATTGTGGGACAATTTTATTATTTTATCTTAAGTGGTTATAACCTCTTCATGGGGAAGTTAGGGTGGGACCCACCAACAACCTAACTACCCATGTGAGAATAAATGTGGGGTGGGGCCCACACGAACCCCACCCCTTCATATTCACTAACCCCCTTAAATCTTTCCCTTGAAACCACCTTGTTTTTAAGGATGTGACTTCCTTCTTCACATTTATGATGCCAACATAATACAAAATTCAATTTGACAACTCAAGTTGTATATATGAGGTGAGTTGTTTTGAATTTTGGATTTTCAAATACTTTCCATGCTTTAATAAAATAAGAGGGACTTATTCTATTGAGATTTGGCACGTTGTATTGGGGGATTGGAGGAGATAGAGTTTATCTTCTTCGTTGGAGAACGCGAAGAATGCCGACGTCTACCCTGACTTCCTCTCTTCCGATGATTGATGAAGCTTTACATTTCTTTGACGCACGCCAACTCCATCATCGAAACCACCCCGTGATGCCACATTCCATGAGTCTCTTTGATCGTCAACTCGTTATCGAGGTAGGGGATTAATTTTAGAATGGTATTATTCCCTTGGTTGTTCCTTCTAAAACAATTAACCCGGATCAACTCATCATTAAGTTGATCCGCGAATGTTTTATTTTTACCGGTTTGAAATATTGGTGTGATTATTTTTATTTAAGTGTTTTTAGGGGAATCTCTTTGGTATTCTCTTTATCTTTGAGAAAAGAACAACGAGTGCGGACCAACCATTTCCAGGTTGATCCGCGGATCATTCGTTCATGTGGGTTGATGTTGGGGTTAATTGTTTTCTTTTCCGTACGCTGACTTCTATTTGTTGGCCGCTTTCTATCATTATAACGGGAGGAGGTCGGACCGCACAAACACGGCCGAACCTCCTCCCCCTTGTTGTTAATTATGTTGTGGTACGAACGAAGGCGGCGTGGTGCAACTTCACCGCACGGAAACATGGAGAATTACGGTAAGGATGCGCGGAACCATCGCGTCGTGCCGTTGAGACCGAACGAAACCGCGGCTAGAGTCGGGGCCGCGGAGGCGATTGGAAGAGTCCAATAGTTGAACGTTGTGCGTGGATTTATGGGTGAAGAAAAACGAGGCCACATAGTCATTTTGAAGCCTCCGCAGTGAAGGTCGGGTCTCGGGATGACCATTGGTGAAGGCGGCGAGAAAAACGGACCACCGGAGCGCGTCCGGTGGACCGTGGAAGGCGGGGGCGACGCGTTGTGCCGGCGCGGTGGCGCCGGTGACCGGAAGCGGCGGCGCGCCGCTAGAATAGGAACCTCCGCGGCTGAGCTGCGGTGGCAGGCCGAATCGGAACAGCTTAGTCGTTCTGGAGGCGTTGCGGCGCGGCTATAAGCCACGCCGGTTCGTCATCCGCGAGGGGTTTTAACCCCCCGCACCCGCTGGCCACGTGGGCGTCGCGCCACGCCAGGTCCAGCACGAGGCCAGGCTACGCCCAGGTCGGGCCGAGCCGCACCTAGGCTGGGTCGGGCCGCGCCCAAGCGTGCCGGACCCGGACCCAAAACGGGTCGACCCGGTTCGAGCCGACATGGGGGGGGGGGGTCTCGGGCCGGGTCAGACCGGGCCCGAACCCCTATTTTCGGGAAGTTTCCATTAAAATGCCCATAACATAGGCTAGAGACCTCTGATCGATGCACCGTCAGTTAAAATGAGATCCTTGGATCGAGACAGTCGTTTCGATATATTACACTCAAGGTTTTGGAGAACTTGGGCATGGTCGGGTTGGTTCGAACACAAGACCAACCGGGCCCTTGGAGTGGATATGGAAATATCTTGAGCACCAGACGTCCGATTGACTTGTCATTGACTTTGTTGGAATCCTATTGATGAGAAATAACTTTTGGAATTCTTCTCCTGAGGTTTGGATGATGTTGGATAGTGGCCGAGTTGGATTATACCCGAAATCCAACCGGGCCCCTAGAATGGAAAAACTGATATCTTTCAGAACAGACGTCCGTTTGACGAACCGTCAGTGGCATTGGTGATCACGTGGAGAAACGGTCCATACGAGTATACCCTATGAGAGTTCGGGGTACAGATGAGATACGGCCGGGTTGGTTCGCACACGAAACCAACTGGGCCCCTAGGACGAAAAGGATAATAACTCACAGACCGGGCGTCCAATTGACATGTCTTCTGTTGCGTTGAGACCCCTATGACGAGGAGGTCCTTTGAGATACTTCTTCATGGGAAATTGAGGTACATAGAGTATCATCTTGTAGCTCGTGGAGCGGACCCTCCCAGAGACAAGCGTACAGAGTACAGAGACCGTGTAGCCAGCTGAGACCTGACGACTGCTTGACTGACTCGACTTGGAGTGAGTCGACTAACTTAGTGGACGAAGCACTACTTTGTTTGGGTGCAGACCCATGGCGAACGGAGCATTACTGTGTGACAGTGCAGACCCGCAGTTCTTGTCTGGAGGGTACCTCTGCAGGCTATTAGGGGGTGTGGACTACTGTGTTTGGGTGGCATAACCCGGTGGGAAGCACTACTGTGTTTGGGTGGGTGACCCACAGTGCTCGACAGGAGGAGTACCTCAGCAGTCTTAGGTTAGTGAGCAGTACCTCAGAGTCGTGACAGGACCATTGTACACTCCAGAGACGGGGCTCTTCAACAGATACAATTTCGATAATGAAAATCCTAGTTTGAGCAGAGTCTATGACCTTTGTGTTTACCTCATGATTGAGAAGATTCACTTGATAACTTAGGTATGTGTATGGGCATATACCTGGGTAGTGATTATCTGTTGATATCATGACCTTTATTTTTACCTCATGATTGAGATGTGTTATTTGATTACTTAGGTATATGTATGGGCTTATACCTAAGAAGGGTTATCTGTTGTGTTTATTATTTGTGGTTATCCTTGTTGTATTTAGAGAGACCTTGGGGGTATCGGGGTCCGTATTGAGTATCGTTATACTCACCCCTGCACGGGCTATGCCCGTACATTGTTGTGTTGGTTGAAGACGACGAGCAATGCTGACGGAGGCCAATTGTTCGAAGACTAGACGGTACCTGGAGGTGGACCTCACGACGAGTCAGTTTACAGAGATGGACTTCACAGAGAGATGATACTCGGAGGTGGATGACGAGCTATAGCATTGTCGAGGCTATCTGTACCTACCCTTCAGGTATGGTCCTTGGTGGACGATCTGGGAGATGCGCTATCTGTACCTACCCTTGAGAGAGGATCCATGGTGGATGATCCAGGAGTTGCGCTATCTGGGCCTACCCTTCAGGTAGGATCTGTGGTGGACGATCCAGAAGCTGCTCTATCTGTACCTACCCTTTAGGTAGGATCCGAGAAGGACGACCCAGGAGCTGCTACCTTTCTTCCAGCTGTTTTCTTTTTCTGTTGTACTTTTTTTTCATTTGTAGCTATACTTTCGATTGGGTTTGTATTCTGGCCCAATTAGTTTTCAGCACTTCCTTTTTTTACTTAGTGTATTACTTCCTCTTTTACTCTGTGGTGTTTGTTTACTATTGTAAAGGAAATTCCTTCCCAGTTATCGGGAATTACGCCTTTGGTGCTAGTCGCCAGCCCCTGGCCTATGGAATGCAGGCTTGGGGTAGTCACGACACGGGCCCCGAGGACGGGTCGTGATAGGAATTGTATCCCCACTTGTCTTATGAAGATGTGGAAATCCATATTCTCTATAGAAGTGAACAAGTGTTGAGGAAAAAACAATATGACTTGTTATAGTCCTATTGAGAAATCACATGAATGAATAATCTACTTGGGAACATTATGAAGAAATGAATAATAAATACCCATATTTTTTAGTGGAAAGATTAAAATTTCAATGAATAATTATCCTAAGTGGTGAATAAAATGACGTAAAATATTTATCTATGATTATTAAATGAACTGTTTTTTATAATTACTATTTTATTATTATATTTCATAACTAATATATGTATAAATATTTCTAAAAAAATATTACATGTAATTTAATGAAACCATTTACTAGAATGACAAGGAATATTATATAGAAACCAATGAATATTAACCAATAAATGCTACAATTCATAATATCTAAATTTTCCACGAATTGTAAACCCTCTAATAAAACAATTAAAAGAAAAAATAAACATACTGAATATAATTTTCAACATCATTTTAATTATAAACATAATGGGGAATGATGTATAAAATGTTGAAAAATAGTGTTTTATATTTAGATTGTAAATAGAAAAGTGAATATTGTTTAAATCCTTATACCCGACCATTAAAAAATATGAATTTTGGTAAATACAATCATTGGTCAATATGAACATTGGTCAATATGTCATTTGGGTGTTGTTTTAATTGGTCAACATGATCCCATTATAATTATATTACATAACGGTTAATGATTTTTTTTCCAAGGGGAGAATCTATGGACTCAAATAGTTGATTAATTCATTTTAAATCATTGTTTTTAGAACATGAGAGGTAGGTAGTGTCACAGGGTTCCACCCATTACCAAGGCCAATAAGATCGTCAACAAGTGAGGTGTCAATTAAATTGACTATGGGAGAAGTTCATGTTTGTAAAAATCACTAATAGGATATCGTTTTCAGGACCATTCCATAAAAATACAATCATAAATAATTGTATCCTTATGGTTCATGTCATTATAAAAATGGGTTATATATTTGCACCTTTATGTCATGAAATTTAAATTCCCTATGTATAAGTGGAGTAATTATTTCATCAATCCAATTTTTAGGTTTTATTTTTATACTCATGATTATATAATAAAATTGAAACATATATTTTCTGATAAAAATAAAACAAAATTTCATTTTTATAAAATATATACATTTTTATAATAAAATAATGTATTATAAATTTTTTTAATTAGATAGTATTTTAATACACTATTTAATCGAATATAATGCATTTTTAATTTTATATGGACTATAAAACCCAAGTATTTTAATATAGGAACATCATATGTGATATATTGTATGAAAATAGACACCATGATTCAAATTAAATATAATATCCTAAGACATTACAATATATTTATTTTTAAATAAATTCAATCTCATCAATACTTCTGATAGACACAACAAATGGTTAAAAAATAATATATGACAAATATTATATACACAGGACTATTATAAACTAGCTATTTATTTATAGATTAAAATTTCTACAAACTAAATTATGGAAATAATGGTTATATATTGAATTAAAAAAATATTCACTTAAAAGAAAAAGAAATGTTCTCTTGAGAACACTATTTTTTCTAAATTATGGTAGAGTCTGGCATTGGGAACATATTTAAAAGATAATTTGGCTTACATATATAAATTTTATTTTATAAAATGATAATAATTCTTTAAATCGTAATATTATAATTCTAATAGGTTCTTTATAGGATTTTTAATGATTTATTTTATGATGAATACTAGAAAATACAGAATATTAATTCATAATTCCGTATTTTTAATGTTATTTTAAAGGAAAAATTTTATTTTAATATTTTTTATTATTAAAATTATTTCAATTATATACCTAATAATCCAATTTATGTCATTGGATGGATTTTCATGTTGAATTTTCACATAATTTGTTTAATCTTCAGAACATTTTTCCTTTGAAACCCCAGTTTCTCAAATTTTCTCTGGGATTATATTTAAATAAAGTATTCCAAATTAATCCAATGGAACATTGAATAACTTATTATATATTTTGAATAAGAATAATGTTTATTATCTAAATATTCATTTTTAATTTTTTACCAAAATTAATAGTGAAAATAGTGGAACTAATTACCATGGTTAATTAAAAATTGATCAGTCGGTGGGTATGGGGTGTTAATATAAAAATAAACCTATTAAAATTATCTAAAAACATGACTGAAATCGATTAAATGTACATATTTCAACACTATGATGTATAATTCTAGAAAATACTCTAATTTGGACCCCTTTCATTTAAAAAAAATTGTACCCCTTTTTCTTTTCAAAAATTAGAAGTGTTTCACTCACCTCAATTATAAAAGGGAACCCAACATTCTCTATTATCCACACCTTCAAACCATTCTCATTCAAATAATACCACCAACATAACCTCCAAAATTCTATCTCATAATACTAGTACCATTATTTTGGGTTTAAATCAAATCGTAGAAGTTTTTGTCGAAATCATAAAGAGAACACCTGAAGATGAGGTGACGTTCATCAACGAGATTTTTTATTTTATTTCTTCCTTTGAATGTTTAAATTATCATTAATGAATAATTATATAATAACCAAAATTTCTTTCATGTACATATATTTTTTTATGTTAAGGAATTTTCCTGCAAATATCCCCACTTCCAACAAATGTGGTATGAAATGATCAATCATATGTACAACAGACTTCTACCTCACAAACAGATGTCATTTTTTCCATTCCCACATCTAATGGTTGAGTGTGATGATTATATATTGTATATATATGATATTTGTAACATAATTTTACTTATTTATAAATTATATCATTTATCGTTTTTATTATACATTATATATGGGATGCGATTACGATTCCTGTGTGTATAGTGGACCACTTCTTCTCTCAGTGATGTGATTAATCTTTCAATATCTCTTAAAATGGAAGGTCATAAAGATATATTTCATTATTATATTTGATATAATTAACATAAGTATCATATAAATGATATAATTTCCATGCTTATGTGATAATATATCATTTTCACCCTTACCTTTTCACACCCCAAATGATGATAATGTCATTCGTGTACATGTGGACAACCACCATAACAAAATGATGTGACCCTCTCCTCATAAAAAATGGACATTAAATATATTTATATTAAAGAAAATAATATGGTATTTATGATAATAATATCATTCTGTATTGATAAAATATTACATACCTCTTTTCAAAAATGATCATTAATGAAAAGGAATGTTACTAAAGTGTTTGTATTACCTACTTTCTCCATAGCCCTAACATACATAATTCGTCAAAATAATAAAAAATGGAATTAAAATTATAATTTTTTATAAAAATAAAAATTATTTCATGAATATTTTTCTATATATGTTTAATTAATAATCTATTTTCCCATAGTCAACCAACCCAAGTTATTTTTGACTCATAATCCAAATATCATCAATAGTACGACATAAATTTAATCAAATAAAAAAAATAGATAAAACTTTAATAATTTAAATAAATATAATAATAAACATGTAAAGGTTTATTATGATGGTAAAAGATTAACATATGTTTATTATTTATAAATATAGAGAACCAATGAGATGAGTCTGACTCATGGTAAGGGTTTCTCCTCTCACATTTACTTCTATTAGAAGAACTCCATATTCACCACTTCATCATTTTTTGTGGTATATTTAATAAATATTTTTTTATTTTATATCATTAATTAATTTATATTTTTGGGTTTTAATGTTATTTCATTGATGGGGCATATAATTCAAAGGTTACAGAAGTGGTAAGGGTTTATTTCAAAATCTAATCATTATTTGATATTGTATTTGTTTAAATCTCCCATTGGGAAAATATTTGATATTTATAAAATAAAATGAATATATTTTCTATTATTAATTTCATTATTTAATTTTTGAATCAAAAGTACAATTTTTTCAACTCTTTGGTACACAAAATGAGTGAGAAGATGATTTTTAAAAAAATTATCATTATTTCTCATTTTTGTTAAAAATCATTTTCACCAAAACCGATGCAATATAAAAAAATAATATTTGTTCTTAAAATTTTAAAAATGTTATTTTGAATATATTTTAACACACTTTTTATTTTATTTTAAAAAACTAAATGAATATTTATGGTGGTTAAAAGAACTGGTTTTGATTTTTTCAAAAATATTAATGGAATATTTGTTTGGACATGTATTCAATAAAATGAATTTTTTGATGTCACAATATATTAATGTTTTAATTATTACTTTACACTTTTTTCAAAGGTTATTATTAGTTAAAAATTATTGGTTTTTTTTATTTTTTGGTTTTATGATGTGATTATCAATTTGAATGGCTTACTATCCTAAATTATATTTTTGATGACGTTTTCATAATTTTTATATTCATCGATGACATCAACAAATTATTTTAGTTATGATCCACTAGGAATATACTAAATTTCAAATAAAATTATTATTTTTTATGGTTCATTATCATTTTGACTAAGGATGTATAATGTTTTACCAATCAATATATCATTTTTGATGGTTTATGATAATGTTAATTTTATTTGGGTATGTGTTATCATTTAATGTGTTTTTTTTCAATATGATAGACTATGTGTGTTATATTTCGACCCTATCAAATGTTGAATGAATTTTCCTTATTATGTGATAGGTGTGTCCCATTATGACCCATCAATGCATCGATATTTTTCATGAGGCCAACTAGATTCCTAGTGGGATGAGGCGTTACCAATTTATATAGATTTATTTGCAAAAATCATTGATGGTATGTTTTAGATATGATGTATTTTGATTTCCATCATTAAAAATTCATTTATTGATACTAAATGTAATTATTTGATTAGTTTTTATATACATGGTTATGTTTTCAAGATCATGTGATTATTTATATAGAATAACTTGATCTTTATTTTTTTCTACCATATTATGCTTAATTTATTGATTAAATTAGAGTTTTGAATTTATTTACATTCCCATATTGATTATACATTATATTTTCATATATTTCATTAAAATATTTCTCATTCTGAGCATCTGAGCTCGCTCCTTCTTATGTTTTATTTTCTACAGGATACAAGAAACAGATTTCTGATTCTTATACTTGGAATATATAAGCGGAATAGTGGTTGTATCATAAAAAATATATCTATATTTTACCATTTATAATGTAATATGACATTAATTATTGTATCTAGTTTAGTAAAACTATTAAACTATTCAGTCCTTCAGGATGAAATTCCATGTAACAAGTGAATAGAAATAAATTAAACACTGACTCAAGACTATTGGGGTAGGGTCACGAGATTTTGTATCAAATATTATTTAGTTTAAATAATTGTATCTAAACTTAAAAAAATTGATTACATATTCATATAATATAATTTGAGGATAATTATAGAATAAAATCCTAATTTTTTATAAAGGAGGTAATTATGTGGGTTTTCCTAGAAAATGCATCCCTTTTTAGATACCAAAACAGTATGTGGTTTTGGCATAGATGTACCTATATGTATCAAACCAAAAAAGGAACATTAGTATTAACTTTATGGTCACATAGTGTATAACAATGTGCATTACTAAAAATGTAGTTTGGGAATATCTATACCCAAAATTTTTATGTAGTTATGGGATTATAAATTTTGATTCATAATGATATGATCTAATCTAGTGTATACAATAATTGTGAAATGGATCCTAGTATATGGAATATGAACCACATCAATTAAAAAAATCCAATGGATAATAATGATAATTTATATAATGGGCCTATGCTAATCATTATTAGGGAACTTTTCTATAATATATTATCATCATACGTGTACATATTACCATATTAGAATAAGATAGAAAAATAAGTATCTAAGAATTATATCCTCAGTGTGATGAAAAAGGAGAATGATATTTAAGTGAAACATAAGGATAATGGGAAGAGGGAATGTAGTATTTCCATCATGTGATACTCGTGGAAGGAAACACTTTGGTACATGTGTAAAAAAGGAGTCTTCATCAGGTGTGGGTAAAAATGATACCATTCACATGAGTTAATGATAAATAAATAATTTCAAAATACTAGATGCTTGAAATTTAAGGATATCGAGAATTATTAAATTTAATTCTTCAAGATTCAAGGAAATACACCTCATAATAAGAGAAGGAAAAAAGGATAAGCTTATAAAATTACTTCATATGACGTGGAATGATCAATTTATTTTAAATTTTTTGCTTTCAGGATTTATTTTTTAAGAGTAATATATCAATGATATTATAGTTATATGAATAATGAAATGTATAAGAACTATACTATAGTACTATTTTGTAAATTATTTTAGTAAATATGATTAATGGTACTGATGAAGAAGAAAAGTGATTCAGTGAAAAGTTGAACATCTTAGAAAACACAAGATTGACGGAGGATAAACCTTAATATTTTTTTAATGTTGAGATAAAAATGTGATATTTATGGAATAGTTTTGGTGTCAATGAAACTGGTTAGATATTTAATGGTTTATTTTATCTTTTTTGGATTTTACTAATTGTATTTATTTATGGAATATATTAAAAAACCTATGATTTTATATTTTATTAAATTCATGTTTTCATAAATAATATTGTAATTCTTGTTATTAACATGTTACAAGAGAATACGTGATGAAGGTATTCACATTTTTCATATGTGATGATTATGAAAAAATTCATATTATTTTGGGGATTAATTACAAGTTCATTTTGGAAATTTTGAGATGTAATTTCTCATATTTTGGACCATAACATTTTGGTTGTTCCATAATTGTAACTATTTATGAAATTATTTATGTTTTACAATTGAATATGTTTTATATATTATTTTTTTAATTCAACATATTCATATTTATTCATATTGGGAAACCATTGAAAATGATTTTGTAAAAATAATAACTTGAGATCTATGGAATTAAATATCATTGAATAATGGATATTATTATCCATTAAAATTAAATTTTAGTAATTAATGTATAAAAATTCATTTTTTGATATTCATTTCTAATAGTAAGTAAATAATTGTAAAACTATGAACATACTACTTAAGGAAGAAATTGTGATTATAAAATAAAAATAGTACTAGTAAGTATATTTTCATATATTCATAGATAGTTAAAAATTTCTTCAACTCTTGAAAAAGGATTCTGAAAAACATATCGTAATTCCAACATTGATATTTAGTATATGGACTATTAAATCATCACATATATATGGTTTTATGATCATTAACATTCCATTGATCATTTTATTTCTTGTAAAAAATGAACTCTATTATTATATATAATTATTTAAAAATTTCTTCATTGTCCATATCTTCAATTTCCAAAAATATTCTCTAACCTCCAAACAGAGTTATATGTTATTCAAATGACCTTTTTATTTATATTTTCTCTCTAATTAAGTGTTTTTTTGTTATCCCCTTTTTTGATGTGGGTATTTCAACAATGATATTTTCAAATGTCAAAACCTTGATTACCAAGATCAATATTAAATATTATGGACACAATTGTTTTATGTGTGGTAGAATCAAACACCCATAGACATTAAAATAGGAAAATCTAGTCTAATTTCATTATTAAAACAAAAAACCAAGATTATAAGAGAATATATCATCCATGGACGTTATGACATATTTCGTTTTAAATAAATTCAATCTCTTTGATAAATTTTTATTCACGCAACACTTGGATTAAATAGAAAACTCCATTAAAATATAATTGGCACATAACCATTATATATTAGATATTTCATTGGAAGGAATGAATAGTAATAACTAAATTTTGGAATTTATTGTAATTTAATTTTTTTATAAATAAAATAAATAACATTTAAAAATTATTTTTTTTTAAAAATTTATTCTTTATGAAAAGTAGTTTATTCGTGCTTTGTGAAAAAATATTAAAAATTAATTTTTATCCAATTTGGAAAATTTATTTTATAAAATTATCATAAAACTCTCAATTATAATATAAAAATTATATTATGGTTAATATTTGTGGTTTTGTAAAAAATCATTTTTTGATGAACAGTGAAATTATTAAATTTTTATGGAAACTTCATAAACTATATTTTCATCTACTATGACCAATAAATGATTTAATGAATATTTTACATGTTTTAAAAGCTTAAATTCAAATAATTGTATTCTAAAAAAGACATATGATCTTTTTTTATGATTTGATTTTCAAAGTGAAAATGATGTTTTTCTAAAAAATATTTTTAATGACATTTTTATTGTATTTATATTCATGAGTGAAATAAATCAATTATTTTACTTATGATCTATTTTGGAGATATTGAATTGAAATTATCCTTATTCATAATTCAGATGGATTGTGATTAGTTTGATTATTTATGTACAATTTTATCAGCAATCATCATATTACAGTTGATGTTTTATGATTATGTTTATATCATTGGTGAATGTTGTGAAATTTTAAATGTTAGTTTTTAAATAAAAATTAATGTTTCAAATGTTTTCCCCATTTCATATGAGGAGTGAATTAAACTTGTTGTGTTATTATTACGGACTTCTATTTCGCGTAGATGCATTGGTAGTTCTCATGAATCAAACAAGATTGGATTTTTAACTAAGTCCTTACCTACTTTTAATGATTTCATAGAATATGGAATAAAAGATATTATATTTCTTTGACCAAGCATGTGAAAATATGTTTATATGATCACAAATATTTATTCCATCCTTACTAATTCTTGTTTTGATATTCCATGTCATTATTCAGACTTTTTTGAATATCCATGGTTATTTTTTCATTCTCTATTAATTATTTATGTGGAATTTTTTGATAATCATTTATTATTTCCATATAATGTTCAGGTTATTGATTAAATGGAATTTGTTCTAGTAATTTACCATTCCGTATTGATGATGTTTTTTTATTCATAGATTCAAATTTACAGTTACCCATACTGAGAAGAAAGGATCATACCATTCTTATATACATTGTCCTATGATACGGGGAAGTGTTTTGTGATTGATATGAACGGATATGTTAAAGGGAATAATGGAATTGTCATCGAAAATTATTTGGGTATATTATGATTAAAAATTTAATTTTAGCATAAAATATAAATCCATTTTTCAACAACTAGACAACTATTTGGTAATTCTAGATGAGATTCCCTACATCTTATGTCAATGTAATAATGTATACACTAGCCTCAGGTACTGGGTTTAGGGTCTCTACAATGCCGTAATAAATTTTCAAATGCTTTATAATGTTTACTATATTATAAAAACTATATTTTGTAGTAAATATTTATTTTCTATTTAAAAAATAAAATTATAAAATTTATGAAATTATTTTGGAAAAAAAACATTATATTTAAATCACTATATTGAAATTTTTTTTTTTTAAATTTTTATATTTTTTAAAAACTATTTTTTAGTAGTAAATATTAATAATGCACATTTGTGTTTTTTTTTGTTTTATGAATTCATAAGTATGTAAAAAGGTTTTAATAACTATTTAAATATTATAAATATAAAAATATGTTATTTTAACATTGTTATTTAACATAACAAAATTAAGTTACTTTTGGAACCTATAACTGATATTCCAAAGTACTAAACTGTAATTATGATTTTAGATATAATATTTTTTTGAAATATTTTCCAATATATGTAAAAATTAATTCAAAAAGACGTTTTCAGTTATTATGGGTTAAAATATTATGGATAATGACTCATATGTCTAAAATTATAATAAAAAAATAATTACGATAATAGTTTTTTATTTTCCGGAACCACAAATTCAATGAACTGTATTTATAAATTATTAAACAATTAATCAAATTTTACTACAAATACCCACCAATCCCACATTTCTTACCCACTCTAAATCTATAATACATGAATTTGAGGTTACTTTTCTTCCCAAAGAGTCCTTAGAAGTGTACTTCAAGGTCATATGGTGCCTCACTCAAGTACTAGGATACAACAATTCAATTTAAGTGAACTCTCCATTTATTATTCTCCATTAAAGTAATCATTTTTGTTGTGGCATTTAAAGATTGAATTTAATACATTTTATAAGATATTATTTTTCCCATTAATTAAAAACAAAAAGTTTCTAGTGGGTGATATTCATTTTTTCTCATTATGATCTATTCTTAATTAATGTTTTATACTGTTATGCTCCTGATTTAATTTCCTAAATATCCCTATTTACATGAATTATTATTGTATTTTCAATACATAAACAACATCATTATTCTTGAGTATTCACCAATATGTAAACATAATTAATTGATTAAGTGATATTTTTGTATCAATCCCACATTTCCTTTCCAACGGTTAAAATGATGAAATATTCAAGTCCTTAAGTAGTTATTTTTAATAAATGATTTTATATGAAACCGAGACATTATTCTCTTGTGTTATTAATGAACTATTATAGAATGAGTGTTGTTTCTATAACAAATTATGTCATAAGAAGGGTGAACATTAATAGTGCTGTAATGTAATGGGAAAAGAATTAATCTCTAATTATGGAATGTTTTATGATAAATTGTAAAATATCCATGGTAATTATATTTTAGGGATGTTGTGTGATAAAAATTATTGATATTCTTATGAATGTATCAGTTTTATATTTTTTCGAAATCTCCATTTTATGAATCATTTACTTCTAATTATTATCTCATGTGATGCCTCTTTTTTATCCATGATGAGCATTCATGATTTATTTTATCATTGGTCCCTTACTGGGATTTATTCTCTCCCTTTTCTATTGATTTATGTCACCTAGAAATTACTTTTATTGTAGGGACCTAAAAATGATTGGGAATAAAATAATTAAAAATGATTAAATATATTTTTTTTCTTTCCTTATCTAATTCATATATTTTTTCCCTTTTTTGAAAACTATAAACCTAAAAATATACTTCTCAGCCATTAAAATAATACATGTTTATAAATTTTGTATGATTCCATGAATTAAAAGGTATGGAACCATGGAAAACCTTTTACATATAATTTTGAGATCATATTACATCCTATAACCATTATATCAAAAGTTTAATTTCCATATTTATTATTTTTATTCTTTGTCCAACTATATTGATACCAAAATAATGGTTTACTCTTTAGGATCATTGGATAAGTCAATTTTGATTATATATTTATGCCACCACTAAATGATAAATAGGGTTCGATAAGATTCTTATTTCCAAAATCAAGACTCTCTTTATAATATCCATGAATATATGAAACACCATCATTACTAGGAAATCGAAAACTAATTACATTTACTAATATATTTATAGACACTCCCTACATCAAATTTATTTTTACACAAGATGAATCATTTTGATAAATATATTTATAGAGACCTATTATGAGATATTAATTTATTTTTCTATGTAATCTAATACTAAATATGATAGTTATTATGGTATATCAAATAAATGATTATCATAATCCATCACATTTCTATAAATCTAAAAGAAATCCAATACTTATATTATTTATGTAGTTTAATGGTAGAATTTTCATATAAAAAATAATTCGAATCCTTACCATTAGATATAATTATATTTCATGGTCAAACCAATGGCCATACACTATTTCAAACTCAAAACCTCAACCATGAAAGTAGACAACTTGTCCTTGAATATCTCATAAATCTATAACCACTTTATCATATAATGGATATCATTGTAATGACCCGGAAATTTCATGGATTTTTTTTAATTACACCGGAATTTTTTGAGTCCGTAGTTTGTGACGGCACCTGATTTCAATGCCCAGTGTGCTCGATATCAATTTCTGATTTTTTTTTTCGGGTACGTTCAGTAAATGTACGTGCGGGATTTAATATCTTTTGAACCGTTGCTCGGAATTGAAATCTGGGGACACCGATAAACTCACTGTGCCGTTATTCGCTTAAGGAGACTTTTACCGCAGTTTCATTTTGTCGAGAGCGGAAGATAATTTTGGGGGTTTTCAAAATAAATTAAATAAAAATATTACTAACATAGTTTTTTATAGGTGGTGGTTTAATCCTCCAAAGGGAAGTTGGTGGTGGGGCCCACCCCCACATAACCTCCAATGAGAGGATAATATGTGGTGGGGCCCACACGAGCTCACCCCCCTTAAACCCCCATTTTGAACCCCTTGAGCTCCCCATTAATAGGGGAAAAACATGGACTTCCCCCTAATGGTGCCAACATAATTAATTAATGACATAATTAATTAATTTGAGTGTTTTAATTCTTTTGAATTCATTAGGAAAACATTAAAATAATTGAACATAATGTTTTATTTTGGTTTGGAATAATCGTTGGAGAGCTTGGGAGAACTCTTGGAAGAACACCATCCTCTCGATGAAGAATGCTCCACGTCTCCGATGAACGTGAAGGTACATATTATACCTTCTTCAACTGGGGAAAGGAAGGGATGCACCCCCTCCCATGATGTACACTGAGGTCATCGTCTCAACTCGACTTCACTGAGCTCTACTACCTTCGATGTTTATGGAACGACATCTGACTTCCGAAATGTCCATATTCCGTGACTCTTCAATGTACAACAACCTAAACAAGGTAGGAGAAATTTGATTTTTTTACATATGATTTATACTCTACTTTCCTTATCGTGTGTTGTGCTCTTGATGCCGAATGTTAGCAATGTATGGAGGAGGGTTCGGACCTCACGATAACGGTCCGAACTCCCCCCTTTGTTGTTGTTCTCTTTGTCTTAGCGTTGGAGGCAGAGTCGAAATTGTGTGGTTCCATCGCATCATGATAATGAAGAACCGTAGATAATGAAAGAGGGTCGCGACCACACGGGCTGCGGCTGACAGAAGAGGCGGTGGTGCCGATGACCGGAGGCGGTGGCGGAAGCGGCGGCCACCCGGGCCACCCGGTCTGCGGGGCAACCTGTCGGCCAATCCGGCCAGTTTGCATGTAGGAGATGCGGTGCTCAAAGGTGCTACGTGGAGGGAGACCGCCGCACACATCCGCGGGTATCTCGGCTAGAAGAACCTACCAACCGCTTGCCGGTCGGGCATGAGAACAGCGGCGCCCAGAGCTGCCGTGTGGAGGAGGACGCGGCCCGCATCCGCGGGCCGCTCTGTTGGACGAACCAACTGGCTGCGAGCTGGCCGGGCGAGTGAACCGCGTCGTCTGCAGGCGCCGTGTGGTTTGAACTATGGCCCGTACTGCGGGCTGAGTGCGTCGGGGAAAACTGGCCGGCCACGACCGGCCGGGCAGAGGAAGAGGCGGCGCCGTCGGGAGAACTGGACTGGCCCATATCATGGGCGGGGTATATAGTTGGGCCACTCCCCACCGTGTTGGGCTGACCCCTAGCCAGGTCGGGTAGTCCCGCCAGCCCACATGGCATGACTGGTCGGACCCATCTTCGCTTAAATACGAATAACATCTAGACCGCGCGTCTGATTGACGTGACGTCTGCGGAACAAGGACCCTTGCGACGATGCTGTCCTTTTGCTATAATCTATGTGACTGTTGAAAAATTTAGGAAAATGTCCATGTTTGGTTCGAGCGTAAATCCAACCAGGACCTTGGAATGGAAATACCAATAACTCTCAGACCGGGTGTCAGATTGACGTGTCATCTGTCGCGTTGAGTTTCTTTTGATGGGACGGAACTGTGGGATACATCAACTCAGGATTTTGTGATAGTTGATGTATCAAAACACCGGTCAAGGAGCTGACCCTCTCTAAATCAAGCATGTTGTGTGCGGGAACCCCAGGGCTGGCTGCATTTGAGATGTACCAAAATCCTCTGTGGGTTCGATAGCGTTGACTACTTAACCGGAATCCTCCATGGGTTCGAATGCGGAGACTAGTATTCCAGAATCCTTTGTGGGTTCGACAATGATGACTACTATTCCAGGATCTTCCATGGGTCCAACAGTTCTGAATTCTGGTCATGTTTCATGTGTCGGTCCGACAGAATAGCTGGTCATGTATCCTATGTGGGTCCGACAGCTTAGCTGGTCCTGTATCCAGTGTGGGTCCAAAAGCATAGACGAATCAGTGACTACATTTGATCATCTCTATCACTCTATGAATGATGTATACCTGTGTGAGCTGAGTAATGTCTTTCAATTATTATCATTGATGTGATTGACTTTACTTCCTTTGTGGACTGGGTTGTGTTTGGAATCAAGAGTTGCAGCCGGACTATGATTGGTAACTTATGTATATGTATGGGTATATAACTAAATAGGGTTGGTTGATACTTTTTGATTGTATATTTATTATTTGGATTATCCTTTGTGGATTCTAGGAGACCATTGGGGGTCTCAGGGTCCCCTACTGAGTATTGTTATACTCACCCCTGCACAGGCTTCACCCGCACCTTGTTGTGTTCTGTGCAGACGATAGACATTAGTGATCGAGGATGAGGGTGATGGACGGGAGGTTTCTTGGAGCTAGACTAGAATGGTCATACCACATGGAAGATTTGTTCGACTTCTATACCTACCCTTCTGGTAGGATTCCGCGGCGAACAAACCAGGAGTTGTTTCCCCTTTTACCTATACTTGTTGTTCAGTTTGGTTTGTACACTTTCCCACTTACTTCAGCACACATTACTTTTCTATTTTAGTACTTGAAGCCTCTAATGCTTCTATTCATAATGTGTGTGTGTGTGTTACATGTTATAATGCAATTCCTTCCCTTTTTATCTTGATTACGCCATTGGTGCTATTCGCTAGCCCCTGGCTTATAGAAGGCAGGCTTGGGATAGTCACGACATGGGCCCTAAGGATGGGTCGTGACAAATTGGTATCAGAGGAGTCGGTTCTACTGCAAAACTTGGACTTTGATTAATTTAACATAAATAGTGTTAAGTGTTTCGGGTGTGGTTATTAGTTTAAGGAAACCTGTTTTGGTGCGGCGGCTGGCGTATCCATACAGTAGGACTCTGACTTCTGATCATCGACTCAGTGCACGGAAACACTGATTGTGTGTGTGTTTCCTTTGATGAAAAAGATTTCATTGTGATTACTTTGTGTTAGCTCACCAGGTATACTATTTTAATCGTGTCGCACCTGTTTATTTTCAGGATGGCACCACGAAGGTAGCCAGATAGGGTTCCGAGATTCATACGAGATGGTAGCCCACCGAGCGACAAGGCCTCGGTGCTGGGCCCCATCACAGCGGAGGTACCAGTGGTATCACTACATGTTGGGCCACCGATACCACTAGCTCTAGCTGTAGAGAGTGCGTGCCATCTTAGTGCGTTGCATGAGTTCCAATGCCAGAGGCCGCCCATGTTCCGGGGAGAGATAGACCCACATGCAGTAGAGGATTGGCTGGAGGCTGTCGTAAGAGTTTTTAGATTAGTTGGGACACCAGCCGACCTCATGGAGATCCTTGCAGCGAGTCTCCTGCATGAAGTAGTAGACAGATGGTTGAGCCTGATGCTCTAGGTGCATGACGAGGCATCATTACTCTGGACAGACTTCGAGGGTCTCTTTCGCTCAGAGTTTGTTCTAGCCACCCTTCGTGCAGTGCGGATTCGGGAGTTACTTCATCTGTAGTAGGGAAGCATTATAGTAGCACAATACTCAGCGAGGTTCAGCGACCTCTTGCGGTACTCCATTGATATGGTACGAGACCCGTTCTTTAAGGCCCGGACCTTCGAGCAGGGGCTCAAAACAGAGATCAGGGCTTCGATGATTCCCCTCAGCATCCCGACGTTGGCAGGGGTGCTGGAGCGAGCACTTCTAGTGGAGATTTGTTTCACTGAGCAGTCGACAGTATTGAGACCCACCACAGAGCGACACAAAGAAGAGTCTTGTGCAGCCGATAGTAAAGAGATGTCGCAGAGGACCAAGTGGACTAGGCCATCAGCTGGGTGATGCCACGATACATGTTCAGTTGTGTGGGGAACACGAGACAGAGCCAGCTATACCGGGTGGAGGCATTGCTATACATGTTCTAGGAAGGAACACATGGCTCGTGACTACCCGATCCGCCCTGAAGATGAGCAGAAGACAGTAGAGGGACCCCCCAGGTAGAGGTAGAGGTTCGACCATGGTGGTCTTCCGGGAGAAGGCAGACAAGGTAGGGGAGCTGGCAGAGCAGTGTGTGGTGGACGACGTTTTGAGACTCTACCACCACCACCACCAGGGGGTCCACCCCGACAACAGCGAGCTTGCAGACAGTGTCGGGATCAGCTCCATGCAGTCGAGGCCTACGACAACGTCACACCTAAGATGATTCGAGGTACTATCTGTGTCTACTCCATACATGATGAAATATTTATAGACACACGTCTAAGCCATTCTTTTATAGCCACTGCCCTCGTTTGGATCTCAGAGATTCCGATGGAGCTGTTGGCTCGATCATTACGACTATAGACTCCTACGGGAGTAGACTCGACGATTATTCACTGGTTTCGCCAGTGTGAGATTACTCTAGGAGGCAAGATCTTCGGCTAGGATCTTCTTGTATCGACATCGATGCATTAAGATGTCATCTTGGGTATTGACTGGTTATCCACAATTCATGCTCATATTGACTGTATTAGGCGCAAAGTGTGGTGTGTCCGCATGGATGGGACCAGGTTCACCATCACCGGCGAGAAGAGAGAATTTGAAGCATAGGATGAACGTGTTTTGGGTGTGGTTATTAGTTTAAGGAAATCGGTTTTGGTGCGGCGGCTAACGTATCCATACACTAGGACTCTAACTACTGATCATCGACCCAGGGCATGTAAACACTAATTGCGTGTGTGTTTCCTTTGATGAAAAAGTTTTCTTTGTGATTATTTTGTGTCAGCTCACTAGCTATAATATTTTAACCATGGGACACCATTTTATTTTCAGTATTTCCCCACGAAGGTCTCCATCTAGGGTTCCGAGTTTCATATGAGATGTTATCCCACCAAGCGATGAGGTCTCGGTGCTGGGCCCCATCATAGCGGAGGTACCAGTGGTATCACTACCCCCTGGGCCACCGATACCAGCAGCTCTAGTAGCAGAGAGTGCACACCACCTTAGTGCATTGCACGAGTTCCATCGCCAGAGGCCGCCTAGGTTCCGGGGAGAGATGGACCCACATGTAGTTGATGATTCGCTGGAGGCTTTTGTGAGAGTTTTCAGATTAGTAGGGACACCAGCCGACCTCAGGGTGATCCATGCCGCGAGTCTCCTGCATGTAGCAGCAGACATATGGTGGAGCCTGATCCCCAAGGTGCATGACGATGCATTATTACTCTGGACAGACTTTGAGAGTCTCTTTCGCTCAGTGTTTTTTCCATCCACCCTTCGTGCAGTGCGGATTCAGGAGTTACTTCATCTGCAGCAGTGAAGTATGATAGTAGCACAGTACTCAGCGAGGTTCAGTGACCTCTCACGCTACTCCATTGATATGGTACAGGACCCGTTCTTCATGGCTCAGACCATCGAGCAGGGTATCAGGAAGGAGACCAGGGATTCGATGATTCCCCTCAATATCCCGACGTAGTCAGGGGTACTGGAGAGAGCCCATCTAGTGGTGATTTTTCTCGCTGAGCAATAAATAGAAGTGAAACCCACCATAGGGCGACACATAACAGAGTCTTATGCTGCCAGTATTAGAGAGATGTCGCAGAGGTCCAAGTGGACCAGGTCATCAGGTGGGAGATGCCATGATACATGTTCTGTTGTGCGGGGCACATAAGACAGAACCAGCTATATGAGGAGGAGGCATTTCTATACATGTTTTGGGAAGGACCACATGGCTCATGACTACCCAACCCCCCTGAAGATGAGAAGCAGACAGTATAGGGACCACCCAGGCAGAGGTATAGGTTCGACCATAGTGGTCTTCCATAAGCAGGAAGACAAGTCAGGGGAACTGGCAGAGTAGTGGGAGGTGGACGACGTTTTGAGACTCTACCCCTACCACCACCAGGAGGTCCATCCTGACCACAGGGAGCTTGCAGTCGGTAGCGGGCTCAGCTCTAGGAAGTCAAAGCCTACGACCACGGCGCAGTAGTGATGATTCGAGGTACTATCTCTATCTACTCCACCCTTGATGTAATATTTATAGACATAGGACTGAGCCATTCTTTTATAGCCACTACCCTCATTTAGAGCTTGGAGATTCTGATGGAGTCGTTGGCTCCATCCTTACGTCTATAGACTCCTACGAGAGCAGACTCGACGATTAGACAATGGTTTCAGAAATGCGAGCTTACTCTAGGAGGAGAGAGCTTTGGCTAAGATCTTCTTGTATAGGCATCGAGGCCTTACGACGTCATCTTGAGTATTGAATGGTTATCCACAGTTCATGCTCAGATTGACTGTATTAGGTGCAAAGTGCGGTGTTTCCTCATGGATGGGACCAGGTTCACCTCCAACAGTGAGAAGAGAGCCTTTGCAGCATAGGATGAACTTATATAGAGAAGGGGGCATCCAATAACGCATCAGTTGGCTAGTCTCAACCTCAGAGCGGTTGGTGTGCAGAATCTGATTTTTCCTGTTGTGGTGGATCAGTACACAGATTTTTTCCCTAACGATGTTATAGGGCTACCTCCTCGTAGAGAGGTACACTTATACATTCACCTATACCCCAGGAAGACACTGATATCTACTCCATCATATCGGATGTCTCCCACTAATCTTCGTGAGCTGTGGGTATAGCTGGAGAACTTACAAGGGAAGGGATTTATCCAACCCAGTGTTTCACCCTGGGCATCTCCGATGTTGTTCGCCAAGAAGGTGGATGGTAGCTTGCGAATGTGTGTCGACTACCACCCTTAGAATTAGGTGATCGTGAAGAACACGTACCCACTCCCGATGATTGAGGACCTCTTTGATCAGATCAAGGGAGCACGATGGTTCTAGAAGATAGACCTTAGGTTAGGTGATCACTAGCTCAGAGTTCGAGATGAGGATGTATAGAAGACGGCCTTCAGGTGTCGGTATGGCCATTAAGAGTTCTTGGATTTGCACTTCAGTGTAACCAATGCTCCGGCAATGTTCATGAGTCTCATGAATAGGATCTTCCAGCCCTACATCGATCACATTGTCATAGTCTTCATTGAAGACATACTAATCTTTTTGACTACTGAGGAGGAGCATGGCTACCATTTAAATGTAGTACTGGACACACTTCGAGAGAACCAGCTTTATGGTAATCACTTGATGCTCCAATTCTGGATTCAGGAGATTCACTTCTTAGGACATGTCATCTCGGAGGATGAAGTTGCAGTGGATCCATCATAGATCGAGGCAGTACTTTCTTGGAAGCCACCTAGGAGTGTGATAGAGGTGCATAGTTTCAAAGGACTGGCTGTGTACTATTGATGATTTGTTCCATACTTCTCCAAATTTACAACACCGATTTCAGCGTTGACGAAGAAGGGGAAAACCTTCATGTGGTCAGATAGATGCCAACAGATCTTTCAGGAGATGAGGAAAAGGTTAACCAGTGCTCCCATATTGAGGAAAACAGAGGAGGGTGTTGGGTATGTAGTTTACTATGACACATCAGGGACTGGGCTCAGGTGTTTCCAGATGCCGGAGAAAGTAGTGATCACATATGGTTCTCAGTAGTTGGGACAGCATGAGCAGAACTATGCTGCCCATGACCTGGAGTTAGCATTAGTGGTCTACACCTTGAATATGTGGCAACACTATCTTATGGGAGAACATTTTACAATATACTCTGACCACCAAAGTCTTAGGTATATCTTCTCTCAAATGGACCTGAACCTGACACAGCTACAATGGATCGTGTTCCTCCAGGACTATGACATCGATATAGTCTATACTATTGGGAAGGGGGACGTTGTAGCCAATGCCCTTCACAAGAGATCAGGCATTCCGCTGCTAGGAGAGGCGACAGAGTAGCTGGCCGTGTAGTAGATATCCTTTGTGGATCCGGACGAGAAACCTTTCTACAGTCTCTCATAGTCACTCCTCCACTTCATCAACGATTCAGGGAGGCCCAGCGTGGGGATGTTGACTGTGAGCCACGACGTGCTGAGATATCCTCAAGTGAGGAACCTGATGGGTTTTTTGATGGTGAGGAGGATGTCATCCCCTTCATAGGACATACCATGGTACCAGTTTCACTCCAATAGTAGGTGAGGAGGGAGTTCCATACTTTCCCTCTAGAGGTACATCCAGGAGTGGCAAAGATATATCCGGACCTTAGACGACACCAGTGGTGGCCGGGTATGAGAAGGCGGTAGAAGCGTTTGTCTCGCGATACCTCACTTTTTAGTAAGTGAAGGTGAAGCACCATGTTCCAATAGGCTTGTTTCAGCCATTAGAGGTCCCAGATTGGATGTGGGACGGGATATCCATGGATTTCGTGACGGGACTTCCACGTACATCTAGAGGACATGACTCTATCTGGGTGATTGTTGACCGACTCACCATGTCGGCCCACATCCTACCGATCAGATATAAGGGCTCATTAGAGAGCATGGGACACATCTACGTATAGTAGATTATACGACTACATGGTGTGACATCAATGATCATCTCTGATCGAGATGCTCGTTTCACTTCCCATCTATCAAAGGGGTTGTAGGAGGCTTTCGGGACGCAGCTTCACTTGAGAACTGCCTTCCATCTTTAGACAGATGGCTAGACTGAGAGGAATATTTAGACTCTGGAGGATAGGCTCTGTGCATGCGTCCTCGACTTTGGTCATAGCTGGGAGGATCAGATTCCTTTGGTAGAGTTTCCATATAACAACAGCCACCACTCTACCATTGGGATGCCACCTTACAATGCACTTTACAGCCAACCTTGTAGATCACCTCTTTGATGGACTGACCCAAGAGAGTCAGCACTTGTAGGACCAGAGATGGTGCAGGCTATGACTGAGAAGGTGCATGTCATCTAGGAGTGGATGAAGACTGCACAGAGAAGACAGAAGTCCGATGTTGATAGGACTTGGAGACCTCTGGAGTTCGAGGATGGTGACCACATCATCTTACGGGTTTCACCTCAATGGGTTCTATGTAGATTTGGCCGAGGTGGAAAGATGTCTCCGTGATTCATTAGACCATTCTAGGTCCTCAGCAGAGTAGGAAAGGTGGCCTACCGCCTGGCTCTTCCACCTTAGTTGCACTGAGTGCACGTCATCTTCCACGTAACTTAGCCGAGGAAATACGGTCATGAAACATCCCACATCATCGACCACGGGGAGCTGGACATCGATGATGGGGCAACATTTACGGAGGTTTTAGTGGGGATTGAGGATCAACATGAGTGGGTCCTGCGTGGACGGTCGATTCCTCTGATGCGTCTTCGCTGGAAACACGGGAACCTCTGGGAGAGCACATGGGAGCGGGAGTCTCAGATGTGTGCTCAGTACCCCCTTTTGTTTCCCTAGTGTGTGTAGTATTTTATGGGGATGAAAAGCCCTGAAGTTGGTAGAATGTAAATACCCGGAAATTCCATGTAATTTTAAAAAAAATGGAATTTTACGTATCCGCAGTTTCGAACGGAACCTGATTCTGAGGTCCGGTGTGCCCAGAATCAATTTTTGATGTTTTGTTCGGGTACGTTCGGTAAACGTACGTGCGAGATTTTATATATTTTGAATCGGTGATCAGATTGAAATCTGAGAACACCGATGAACTCACAGCACCAGTATTCTCTTAAGGAAACCTTTACCACAGTTTCATTTTGTCGAGAGCGGAAATTAATTTTTGGGGTTTTCTAAATTAATTAAATAAAAATATGACTAACATGTTTTTATGTAGGTGGTGGTTTAATCCTCCAAAGGTTAGTTGGAGGTGGGGCCCAGCCCCTCATAACCTCCCATGGGAGGATATTATGTGGTGGGGCCCACACGAGCTCAACCCCCTTAAACCCCCTTTTGAACCCCTAGAGCTCCCCATTAATAGGGGAATCTCTTGGACTTCCCCTTAAGGGCACCAACACAATAAATAATGACTTAATTAATTAATTTGAGTGTTGAATTCATTTGAATTGATTATGAAATCATTAAAATAAGTAAACATAATATTTTATTTTGGGTTGCATTAATTGTTGAAGATCTTTGGAGAACTCTTGGAAGAACACCATCCTCTCGACGAAGAACACTCCATGTCTCCCAAGAACGTGAAGCAACTTATTCTACCTTCTTCAACCGGAGCAAGGAAGGGAAGCACCGCCGCCCACGAAGTACACTGAGGGAATCATCCTGACTCGACTTCACCGAGCTCTACTTCCTCTGACATAGACGAAATGACATACGCCGTCCGTAACATCCATCCTATGGGACTCGTCAATGTACAATGACAAATACAATGTATAGAGAAATTGGATTGTTTTTACGTATGAGATATACTCTTCTCTCCTCATCGTGTGTTGTTCTATTAATGGAGAATTTTAGCAATATAATGAGGAGGGTTAGGACCACACGAACAAAGTATGGACCTCCACCCTTTTTTTGTTATTATCATTGTCTTGATGTCAGAGGCGGAGATGAAAGGGTGCAGTGTCGTCGCACCACGCTGAAGAAGAACTGCGGTAGAAAAAAGGTGGTCACTGCTGTGGGGGCCACAACGGACTGAAGAGCTGGCGGTGCCGGCGACGGCTCGGACATCCCAGTCTGTGGGAAAAATGGCCGAATGACCCGGCTGGTCTGAGTGTTGCAGCCACGGTGCATGAAGGTGACATTTGGAGGGAGAACGCGGCCCGCATCTGCAGGCTACTCGGCTGGAAGAACCTGCCGGACGCTTCTCGACCGAGTTGGAGAACTGCAGTGCCTGCAGGCACTGCATGGAGGAGGATGCGGCCCACATCCATGGGCCCCACATCTGGATGAATCGGCCAGCCGCAAGCCAGCTAGGCTAGAGAACCACGGTACCCACAGGCGCCACGTGGGAAGAATCGTAGCCCGTAGTGCGGGTCGCGTGCACCGTGCCAAACCGGCAGGCTATGGCTGGCCGGGCAGAGGAAGAGGTGGTACCGCGGGGCGAAACGAACCAGCTCGCAATGCTGTCCGGGTCCGCAAGTCGGTTGTGCCCCACCGGGCCAGGCCGAACCCCAGCCGGGTCGGGCCGACCGAACAGCCCACTGGCCATAACAGGCTGGGCCCGTCTTCACTTAAATACGAATAACACCTAGACCACCCGTCTGATTGACTCGCTCTCTACGGCACTGGTACACTCACGAAGATGCGTTCCTTTTTTGATATTCTAAGTTAGTTTTGGACATTTTTTGAAAATGTCCAGGCTTGGATCGAGCGTAGATCCTACCGAGCCCCTGGAACGGAAATACTAATAACTCTCAGATCGGACGTCCAATTGACGGGCCGTCTTCCACGTTGAGTTCCATTTGATTAGATTTAACTATGGGAGACAACAACTCAGGAAATTGTGATATTTGATTTATAGACACTTGGATTGAGGAGCGTACCCTCTTGGAATCGAGCGTGCTGTGTGCGGGATCCCTAGGGCTGGCTGCGTTTGAGATTTACCGGAATCCTCCATTCGTTTGACAACGAGGACTACTGAACCGGAATTCTATGTGGGTTTGACTGTGATGACTACTGTATAGGAATCCTTCATGGGTTTGAAAATGATGACTACTGAACCGAGATCCTCCATGGGTCTGACATTTCTGACTTCTATTCATGTATCCTATGCGGGTCCGACAGAATAGTTGGTCTGGTATCATGTGTGGGTCCGACAGCTTAGCATGTCCTATATCCTACGTGGGTCTGACAACGTAGATGAATCAGTGACTATATCTGATCATCTATATCACTCTACCTAAGATGTTTACCTTTGTGAGATGGGTCTTGTCTTTCAATCATTATCATCGATGTGGTTGACTTTGCTTTCTTTTTGGACTACGTTGTGTTTGGGCTCGAGAGTTGGATCTGGACTATGACCGGTAACTTAGTTATATGTATGGGAATATACCTAAGATGGGTTGGTTGATAATTCGTAATTTCATATTTCTTCTGTGGTTTATCCTTTGTGTATTCTGGGAGACCTACGGGGGTCTCAGGGTCCCCTACTGAGTTTTGATATACTCACCCCTGCACGGGCTTCGCCCGCACCTTATCGTGTTTTTGAAAATAACGGACATAAGTGATCAAGGCTAAGGTTTTCGGACATGTGGTTTCTTGGAGCTGGACTAGATGTGACATACCACAGGGATGAGTTGTTCGTGTTCTATGCCTACCCTTCTGGTAGGATTCCCTGGCAGACGAACTAGGAGTTGTTTCCCCTTTTTAATTATACTTGTTTTTCAGTTCGGTTTGTATATTGGCCCACTTACTTCAACACAACATAATTTTCTATTTTAGTAATTGTTGCCTCTACTTCATTTTTGCAGATTGTGTGTGTGTTATAGGTTAAAAGGCAATGCCTTCCATTTTTATCGGGATTATGCCTTTGGTGCTAGTCGCCATCCCCTGGCCTATGGAAGGCGGGCTTGGGTTAGTCACGGCACGGGCCCCACAGATGAGTCTGTACAATCATCAATTTTTTTATTTTTTGGGATTATTACTCTTATTAGTTTTCAATAGGATTACAATCATGAAATTGTTTACTCCCATTTGTAGATTGACCAGGATTGGTATTATCACTAAATTCAAACCACTAGATCGTTTTTGATAATTTCATTGAACAAAAATTAATCAGCTATAATATTTTCCTTTATAATATTATCTAACACGACCTCTAGATAATTTATAAAGAGTCTTTTTTTTCATATAAATATATAATAAAATCCAATATAAACATAGTAAATACATTCCAAAATGTTTTATCATATGGAACCGACTCTAAAAAATTAAAAAAGTATAAATATTCAGTAAAAATATAAATTATATTCAAATATTAATATAAAGTAATATATTTTTAGCACCAGATATGTGAAAAAGATCACCTGATTTATAATTAAAATAAACTACAGTTAAATCCATTCAAATTTTAAAGTTTTTAAGAACACAATAAAAATATGAATTTAAAATTATAATAAATATATGTAAATATCATTATAGAAACAATAAACCCTAAATGTAGTCATTTATAACTATCCAAAATTCAAAATAAAATCATTCATTTTTTATACTATATTTATTGAAAATTTCTAAAAATACAATATATGAATAAAACATGTTATGAAAATTAATAATTAAAATATCATCATGTAAAATAAAAAATATATCAATGCAAAAAAATTTAATATATTTGAAAAATAAATATCAATAATATCCCATGACATTAAAAAATAATATAAGAAATTTTAAATTTAATGAGTTCAAAATATCACAAAATGATTTTTTTTATAGCTGCATGACTTGATTATTTTTTTAACTATGCCTTGGACTAACCAGGGAGAACACTTTTATAACCATCTAGAATAAATTTCAAAGACTGTGAATCCATATATAATAATTGTGGACAACTTGAATTATTTCATTTTTATATGAAAACCATGATGTTTCTAATTGTTGCATTTATATCCCACATTAGAAAATATCGCCAATGTAGATAATAAATTATTATAAATCAATAAAAAATAATGATTTTACAGAAAATTAATTCATCGCCTAGCCATAGAAACATAAATATTGTAATGAGTTATTTTTTAGAAAATATCGCATACCTACCATGCAAAATTTAATGATAAAATATTTTGCTTAACTTTTCAAAAATAATATTAAATAAAACATGAATCAAATATTATTTTTTAGTAAATCAACTTTGGCACCCCAATTACGGTACCTCATCTAGTCTTCTAGAAGACATAATTTGCATTCATAGTAGTTATGAGAATGATTCTAGAACTAATTTGTCAACATTATTATATTAAGAATGATTTCATTTGATGAAATAAAAAAATGAATTACAACAAAAAAATATTAATTTATAACTCTATAAGTTTTAGTTTGATTAAATAAATTCAAAAAAATCCAAATAAGGTACTAATTAAATATAAAATATTATAATTTTAATAATGTTAAATACACACAAACTTATTAGGTACACCTTGAATACATAACTATAAGTGATACATCTAAACCATAATAGTAATGGAATTAAATATTTGGACTAATGGATTATAAGGTGGTCAATAATAAAAAACATAACCATCTTACATAATTTCTAACAAGAAAAAAAATTTAGTACTTATAATCATATGTTAAGGTTACATTTGACCACCATTATAACCAACATAAAAATATGGTAAAGCACTAGATTAAAGGAACAAAACTTCTAATAAAAGGTTTAACTTTTTACATAAACAATTTATTTTTTTAGTATCGTATGAGAAAAGATGCCATAGTTGGCATACACCGAATCTTAAATTCCTATCCATTTTGAAAATATTTTATGTACTGGTAGTTTAAAATACTAAATATAAAATAATCTTTTATTTTTTATTGAAAATGAAATATATAAATTGGATATGTATTTATTATAATTTTACTAAGTCAAAATCATTTAAATGTTTTTGTCTTGAATAGATTCTATGTGAACTCTCTAAAATGTATAATTTATAGTAGGAATTATTTTAACATAAATAAATATTAACAATATTTTAAAAAACATATAGTTTAAAACTCCAAAAAAATGATTTTTTGTCTGTATGAAAACATTTCATTCCCTTATGTTATAAATACTTATGTAACTAAATATTCCCTAAATACATTGAAATTATTCTGATTACTAATAAATAAATAATAAAATATATATCATTGAAAATGGTTATTTAGGTAAGAATAAGAATAAAAATAACCCAAATAATAAGAATTTTAAATTACCTATAAGTGAAAAAGGAAACTATTTTTAAGAGGAAAAGTTACTTTTACAAAAAAATCATATTGAATAAAATTTTAATTAAAAAACATGTATCAATAAAATTAAATAAAAAATCATATTTGTAATAGAATCATATAACTATCACATAATGATAATTATGAAACAATTATCATAATTTTTTTGGATAATAACGGTTATAAGTAACCAAAAATACATCATATAGACATTCAATGATAATAAATATAGTTACAATTGTTTTAATAAACTATATAGTATGTGAATTGAAACCCCCATAGCTAGAGAAATGGTCATACTCTACGGGACACCATGTAGCGTGTAATCTAAACCTATGTAGTACACATAAATTTAATTCATGAGTAAGAAAATTTTATTCACATGTTATTCTAATTATATGTGAAAAATCAAATTAATATAACACAATAATGATTCAATATAATATAAAATATAAATCCACATGTTACCTCCAACCACATTTAATAAATACAATCAATATAATATTTATAACCAAGAATAATTGGTTTAAACCATACCTTTTATATCTACATAAAACTAACATAAATAGATAATTACATCATGGATAAACATATATAATAAAATGTTTTCATTCATTTTCAAAATATGCCATTATTTGTTAAATAACATTGTGAAATCATAACATCAAATCATTTTAATTTTTATTAAATAATATTTAATGAAAAAAACCCTTGGGAAAAACTCTAAGTCAAATATATAAAAATAAAATATCAATTAATCAAAACATAATTTGAAAAGTATGGTGAAAACACTTATTTTTTACATTGAAGGAATACTGATAATTATGTTTTTCCGAATTTATAAATCATAAGAATATATGAAATTCTAAAAATGTTATTTATTTCATGAGAATAACTTCCTAGTAATTTCATCATTCACATGGAGTTAAAATAGTTACATGAATGAATTTTTATATTTTAAAAATTGAAAAATATTTTTCCGCAATTATAGAAAAAATATAAGGACCCATCTCTAAGAATTACATAATCTTTAGTTGAGTCAATAATTTTAAATTCCTTCACATTGAGGATATTTTTAGGTTTATATAATTAGATAATAAGGAAAAAAGTCAAACATAAAAACTCAAACATTACAAAGTAGACACTTCTACTCAGAATCCATTATTGTTTCATAAAATAGAAAACCATTAAAATGAATCAGGGTTTCATTTCATGCTTAAACATCATAACTTTTTCATGATCCCATCCATGAATCTATTCTTCTTTAAATCCTATGAATAATATTTCAAAACACAGGACGAGAATAAAAATTTCTTTAAAGGATACTCAAAGAAGAAAATCTATTAGTCTTGAAAAACATGAAAATCATGAGTACTTTATCAAAAAGTAATACTATTCACCTTTAAGATGTATTAAATATAGTTAAATGAATATAAGCTAATTGGTTAAAAAAAATTAAGTCAAAATATTACCTTAAAAACTATATAAGAAAATATATAACATATAAATGTTACTTTCTACATAATTATATTTAAATTGAATAACTATACTGTCGACATCCAAGAATATTACTCTTTCAAACGAAATAACCAAATGGTTGACTTCCACAACCAATGCATTAGGTGTTATAACATAACCACCCATACATGGTTTATCATGGAACCAACAATAATTGGTTTGTCACTTAACCAACTATATTTGGTTTATCACATAACCACCGGACAATTGTCCAAGTACCATTATATAATCATTACTCATAAGAGACTTCAATTATCAACATTTCACTCATAAAATATCATTTGAGATAACAATAAATAATTTCAATATATTGAAATAGTAATTTAACATTAAAAATAATTTTCAATACAAAAAACCCAAAATGGTTATAAGGTATTTATTTTCATTTTTAAAACAATATGGATTATATAGGATGCTGAATATCAAAAAATGGCTATGACATCAGATAATTCATTATTACCGCATAAGTTAAAAAAATTACTTCAGTTATATTTAAAAAAATTAAGATTATACATATAAAAATATTCATTTTAAAAAACATGTATTGAATTAACATCAATGGGGTTGACTATACACCTTTTAAGAGAAGGTATTGTGTGACATCAAAAAATGCCTCAATGAATGGAGATTGAGACGAAGACCAATACCATGAGTTCAATTTATCATGTATGTTAATTATTCTTTGATAATAATAAAAATAGGAAATTTTTTAATTTATTTTGAATCTTTTTAATTTTAATTATTATTTTTATATCACTTATTATCATGTTATAACAATTACATAATTATTTAGGTTCATATTGGAAATTTATTCAATATTCAGTTCTTGAGTTGAAAATAATCTTGGTAAGATGTAAATAGTCCATGTGGTCATAATTACAACATATATAGAATAATATTCATGAAATTATTGTTATTTTTATACATAAATTATACATCTAAACCAATCCATGAAGTATGTTTTTGAAAAATGAACGACATTATATTCATAAAGATGATAGGTCGTACGTTTTCATGAGTAACATTTATATTTTTTGTTGATAGTTATTGAAATAAGGTAATTGTTATTTTATATGTAAATAATGGTCATTAAATTATTAACATAGCAATAATAACTTACATATACTTATATATATCATACAGGGGATGGGGTGAATAAAAAAGATTAAAATCTCTACGTGGAGGTCATACTTCACACGTATGCACAAACGACGCTATCATTTTTATTCCAATGGGTAATAAGAATGTAATTTATATATTTTTATCATAAAATGATTACTTTTTAATTAATATAATATATTAATATTAATTACAACTTGATAACAAATCAATAGATACAGTTATAGGAAATGAATTATATTGGTTTGTGGATGTGATAGTTCACAGGTACACCTGAATAATTAATTCTATTCCCATTTAATGATAGTGTAGATATATTTAGTTGATTATATTAACATAATAACATATCATTATATTTATGACACTTTAGTTCTTATTTTATCTTGTAATGGTAATATTTGAATGATGTTTAAGAAGAAGTAAAATATAAATACATAATGAATAACATTTCATTCCTTTGGATGATCCTAATTATTAACACCATAACACCTCTATGGGGGTTGTTATGACTAAAATATGCTTAAATAATGTGTTCAAGGATTCTAGTAATGGGTTTAGGTAAATATTATCATATGAAAAAGGTTTTTTATTGGTGAGTAATATAAGGGAATGGCTGCCTTTTTGTAAGAGAGTGGAGGGGAACCCATAGAAATAATAATTTTTTTAAATTAATATAAATTCAATTTTAAATTCCAAATTGGTAAAAATTAATTTAGTTCGAATAAAAAATGATTATGGGTTTAAATATAAACATCTAAAGAAAATTAGAAACGTTTTGTATATTTTTTAATCCTTATTTTTTTTGTATCATTTTTCACTCATACTAATGTTTAATGTAATATACACTTTGAGACATAAAATAAAAACCAAATCATGTGAAACAACCAAAGAATGAGTCCTTAATAAAATTTATGTAATTCTGTCAAATATTTTTGTTGAATATTTTATTATTAGAAATTTTATATCATTTAATTATATATTTTATATTTTAAAATATATATTATTTGAATTTTGACACCATTCATTACATGACATTAGTTGAAATATTATAAAAACATGATTCCTTCAAGAATCTAAATTATATCAATCATAATATTACATAGTAATCCACAAAATTATTGTATGGAGTAAAATATTTTAAATAATATAAATTTTAATTTTAATAAAATCATTTATTTGATACTTTCATTAAAAAATCTATTGATACATCATCTTTGTGTTTTAATTAAATATAATTATTTAATTCAAAAAAATAACGAATAAACTACAATAATTTAAATAAAAAAATTACCTTTATAATTACTATCTATAGTCGATGATATCGCTTATATTACAAAATATTAAATTCTTTATATTAATAAATATATTAATGACATATTTGATAGTACATTTAACTAAATTTCATAAATGTCATAATCACACGAATTTGGCTTCCAAAGTTCAAAATTCAGACCACAGATGGTAATGGATGATAATAAGTCTTCCAATAATATTAGGAAAAGTGTTAGGGTAATTTTATAATCTTATAATGTTAAGTTTACCTTTAATTACAATATTTATCTTTAACTGTGGTTAATAAAATAGTAAAGTTACTATTAAGCAAAAATATATTCATCTTATTAAATCAAAATTTTCATACTATTACAACCATGTATATCTATTTTTGATAATTCAATTCACATATGTGGTTAAATTAAATTAAAGATAACCCCATTGAATGATCAAGAAAACGAGTTCTTCAAGAAATACATTTAAAAGTTCACATAGTTTTTCTGTTTAATATTTTATTTTAATATGGATCCAATGAACTACATTGGATTAAATGGTAAAAACATCATCTAATTACATCTTACAACCAGGTAAAATTATAATCTCATTATATAACTAATTTAGAAAAAAATGTAGTTTTGAATTGAAATATAATATTTTTTTACTATTCAATAAAATATTAATTTTATCAGTAAACAAAAAAAACCATGTAAAATTTAGATGTCCCAAATTCATATAAGATATTTTTTTGGTCAATTAGAACATAGAAATTACAAAAAATATATTTTAAAAGAGTTATCTATCAAAAGGCAATAAAACTACCATTTAAAGTATTTTATTCTTAATATTAGATTTATTCTCATTTTAAGACTCTAATATTTATTATAAGGAGGTAAAATATTGAATAAATATTTGAAATCATAATATAGTAATTTTTATTCATCCTTGGTAAGATAAAAGTTATCTGATAAATTCCATTTAAAATAATAATATTATAAATATTTTCTATTTTAGTATAACTCAGTCATGTGTGCAATATAGGATTTCGAAGAAACCCATTCATATGTGTTGAGAATACTATCATACATAACATCTCCATTAAATTAAAATTATTATCTAATTCATATATGTTAATAGATATGAAACATTATTATTCAATAATTACAAGGGACGTTACATCCTCCCTTATTTTTAGATATTATGTCCTTACAATTTTATTTACTTATCAAATAAGTCGGGGTATATACTCTCATATCATTTTTAGATTCCCATGTTTCCTATTCAACCATATTATTTTTCAGCAAAATCATAACCTATAGAATCACTTTATTCTATAATAATTTCTATATGTGGTCAAGAATATGGACTACAATTTCTTCATAAGAAAGACTCTTTTTCAACTGAACTACCTGTAAACACAAAATATGAGATGGATCTAACATATATTTTCATATCAATGGAACATGAAATAAATTGTGTACCATGGATAGACTTAGAATTAAAGCCACACAATAGGAAATTGATCCACATTTTTTATGATTTCATAATTTCCAAATAACTGTAGAGTGATCTCCCATTTCGTACCAAAACACATCATTCTTTTCAATGGTTAAACATTGAGAAAATACTGATCAGCTACCTCGAAAGAAAGATCATTCATTTGGTAATCCGCATATCATTTCTCCTTAGTCTGTGGTATTTATAAATTTCAGTGAATAAAAACAAATTTACCTACCATTTCCTTTACCAATCATGATCCCATAATCATCCTTTCAACCACTTCATCCTAAAAATCCGGAGTTCAGAACCTCGTTCCATATAATGCCTTAAATAGTTCCATCTTTATGCTGGAATGAAAACTATTATTATAAGAAATGCCAACCAAATAAATATGTTGATCCCAAAATCTCTAGTAATCCATTTAATATGGAAATATCATATCCTCGAACATCTGAAATTTTCATTCTCATATACTATCAGATTGAGGATGTAAAGCTATACTAAATTTAATTCAATACCTAACTACTTTTGAAAGCCTTTCCCAAAGTTAATTGAGAACATGGGTTCATGAATAATTACAATAGAGAGGGAACCCCATGTAATCTGACTATCTATTTAATGTAAAATTGACAAATTTGATCTATAGATAGAGTGTATCTAATATGAAGAAAATGGGAAGATTTAGTCAATCGACCAATAATAACCCAGATGACAATACAACCACAATATTTCTTTGTTAATCCCACTATGAAATATATGGGGAATTTTTTTCATTTCTTCTCCTGAATGGGAAATGGATAAAGCATCCCTTTCAGTTACTACATCTCAACATTAAATTATCGAAAAATCAATTATCTCATTGTAAAGTTAGTAATATCTTTTTTCATTCCATCCCATCAGTAATACACCTAAAAGTCTCTATACATCTTAGTGATTCCTAGATGAACTAAAAATAGAGAACTATATGCTTCATACAAAAAATATTTTTTCATTATTAAATCACAAGGCACACATAATCTCTTAACAAACCCCAAAACACAATATTTATCAAAGTTAAATTCAGGAAACATACCCTTGTGAACCAATTAAATCTTTTTCTACAACTCACTATATTCCTTCTAAACTCGCATAATTTAATATCATAAAGATTATTTCATTGAAAACTGAAACGAAATAGAATATTTTCAGCCTACAAATCATACATGATAAAATTAATTAAATCATTAACCAATGGATATTTTTCTAAATATAGCGTGGTTAATATATCATCTATTTTACAACTAAAATCACCATCCACATTATTTTCTCTTCTTGGATAATAATAAATCATGCAATCCGAATTATTGATTAATTCGATCCATCTCATATTTATCATTTTAAAATATTTATGAGTGGATATATACATATAACTTTTGTAATTAATATATATTTCACAATTTACACCACACAAATAATTCTAAATTTTTAATACAAAAACAATGAAAGTTAATAAAAAATCATAGGTAGAGTAATTTAACTTATGAGGTTTAAACTAATGTGAAGCATAAGAAATTACATGATAATTATTTATTAAGAAACATCAAATTCCTTTAAATGAATCATCACTGTAGTTAACAAAATAACTATTCCTAGAATGTAGGGCCAAAACTAGAGAATCTACCAATCTTCTCTTCAGTTTATGAAAATTATAATCACATTATGTTTTTCTAAATGTTCAAAACTTCATTACTTATTAACCGAGTTAGTAGGCTAGGTAATTGAGAAATGATTTTAGCAATCCTTCAGTAATAATATGTTATTCAAAGTAAACTATAGTTCTCTATGACATTGGTAGTTTTTAGACACTCTTTAACACGTTTTTTTAGATAGGTCAATAGTTATTCCATATTTATAAACGACATAACCATGGAATAAAATTTGTTCCTATAAAAAGTAAGACTTACAAAACCATCCATATATATTATTTTCTTTTATGTTTTTCAAAACAAACCTTATATGACATTCATGTTCCTCTTGACTATTAGAATATATGAAAATATCATCTATAAACACAACAACAAAATGGTTTAAAAACTACAAAAATAATCCGTTTGTGGGATTGAAAAATAATGTAGGGGAATTATATAACCCAAAGTTCATATCTATAAACTCGTAGTTCCATTATCTCATTCAGAATGATTTTTTAGAATGTCAACCTCTTTAACATTCAGATGAGGGCACGGAAACCTTGTATAAAACTTTGAAAAATATTGATCTCCCTAGAGATTATCAAACAAATTATCGATATGAGTCAATAGATACTTGTTCTTAATATTGATGTTATTCGTGTCTTTATAATCAATACAATGTATCATAGAACCATCTTTCTTTTACATAAATAAAATAGAGGATCCTCATGGTGATGCATTAGGTCAAATGAAACCTTCATAAATCAATTCGTGCATTTTTTTCATTTACAACAATAAAAATTGTGCCATTAAATAAGGGGTTTAGAAATATAATTATCATCACGAATTAAATAGATAGTAAATTTACCCTCCCGATTTGGATCAATACTAGGAAATTCATCAAGAAAACACCTGTAAATTAATTCACTAGTAGAATTTCACTAATCAGAAAAAAAAATCAACAACATGATCTATATAACACTCAATTCAATATTTAATCAATTACTCAACATATTGGTATGTTATACAATTTTTGAAATAATTTAATAAACCATTCTCAGCTTTGTAATCTATTTTACAATAATAAACTGAAATCAAATCTATACCCAACATTATATCAAATTCTACGTTGGGATGTTCCACAATATTTGTAGGAAAAACGATCCCACCAATGATAATAGGATTATTTTTATAAATCCTAGTTTCTTTAATACTTCCACATAGAGATTTTACCATATGTTTTTTATCCCATTCAATAGGTGATAATTCTACTTTACATGGAAATCTCTAAAAATGAATTGATGTGAGATACATAGTCAAATATAGCATTGGAATATTCCAAAAAACATATAACATACCTTTAACCACTTCATTTGATGGTCCCACATCAAATGTAGTAGTAGAAATTGATGTTTACATTCCCTTATAATTTTGATATTGTTGGTATCCACTGCGGGTAACAAATATTTTACACACATAAGAATAATTCTGTAACTCTATGCAACTAAATCAACTGACCACCAATTTTTTTCATTCATGATAATGTCCCTTGCTTTCATGTGCAATTTGACCAGTCTTACCTCATCAGAAGCACTTACTAGACAATGAGAGATATTATATTGGAATATTTTTACCACACATCTCATTATATACAAATTTAGTTATCATACCTCAAAACTTCTTTTATGAATGAACTCTTATGGGCCACCGACTGGATCACTTATTTTTCATTCCGTCAGGAAATACATTATCATTATAAATCTCCATTTAAGCCTTCTTAGCACAAAGGAAAAATTTCATAAATGGGATTGGATCATAAGAAGCTATTTCCCTTTGATATATTGGCTTTAATCCCATGTTAAATTTATTTACATTACTATCAATATTATGAATATAATTTGATACGTACATTGAAAAAAAGATGGAATTTTATTTATATGAAGCCCCAAAATCTACTTCATTTTTCTCTTAATTCAAAGAATATAATTTCCTTCCTATGTCGATCATCATTTGGAAAATGTTTCTCAAGGATGATATTCTTTAATTCATCCCTTTATATGGCATCTGTCTATTAATGTACTCTAATATTTTTAATCATTAACCACCACTGATCATATTCAACTTCAAAATGATAAACATAAAAACTATCCTTTTTATTTTATGAACAACCGGTTACATTAAAAATATTTTATAGTTTTTCAATAAAACATTAATCTAGCACAAGATTAGAGGGTACATTGACAGGTGGAGGATGTTGTCTCATGAAATAATTCAATACAGACATATTCCTATATGGTTGATCTAATTTTTTCTGAAAATGAACCCCCCCCATTTATAACCTATTTCAACAAATAAATCACTAAAAAACTATTATGTTTGGATTTCGACCATCTCAAGATTCTGATTTGGAAGATTGTTTTCCTCTATATGCATTCCCAACACAACTTCCCAATTTCATCTACAAAAACCATTCTTACCAAACATATTATAGATGAAGCAACATGGTAATACTAAAATGCTATATCCTTTCAATGTTACCCTAAATATAAATAATTATAGGATATTCTATTAACAATAGTATAACTCCTAAAGGAATCTAAAACAATATTTGATACCAACTATAAGGCCCCATCCTTAAACATTAATTAATCTTAACTTAAGTATATAATTTTACTTTCATTTACATTAAGGATCTTTTGAGGCTTATAGATTTCAATAATTAGGCCTTTACTCAAACATAACAACTCAAAGGTTACCATGTAGTCACATTTACATACTATCAAAATTTTCATGAAAAATGCATTTAAAAAGAAACTTGTTTTCATTTCATGTCTAAACATCATTACATTTCCATTATCCAATCCTTGAATTTATTCTTCATTAAATCATATGAAAAATATTTAAAAATGTGGGTTGAGAATAAAAAACTCAGTAAGTGATACAAAAATAAGGAAAATGTTTAGCCTTTTAAAAACATGTAAACCATGAATACAATATCATAATGTAATATTTTTCACCATTAAGAGGTAATAAATATTATTCACTGAATATAAGATCATTTATTATCATTTTTTTATCATGATATTTCCAGCAAACCCATATAAATCCATATCTAACATATAAATGTGACATCAGACATAATCATACTTAATTGGTATAAACATACAAATAAATTCCACACATCACTCTCATAAATGGAATATTAATACGGCCGACTTCCATATCTAATGAATTAGAGTTTATAATTTGACCACCCATCCTTTGTTTATAATGAAACCCCCATCTTTGGATTATCACGATACTACTAGTCAAATTTCCAATTACAATTATATAATCATAAATCATAAAAGATTTAAATTATCATCATTTAACTAAAAACATCATATTTAATCAAACTAAATAATTTCATGATATTTAAATATGCAATGTACTATCAAAATAATTTTTCAAAAAAAAACAGCAAGTTAAAAATGTATTTATTTTCCTTTTAAAAATAGTTAGGCTTATAGAGGAATCCAAATATCAAATGACGGTTATGACTACAGAGAATGCATTGTTTCCCCATATGTTAAAAAACATTAATTTTGTCATTTTGTAAAGAAATAAAAATGATTCATATGAAAATATTATTTTAAAAAACATTTTAATTAATTAAATTCAAAGTGGGTGATTATACACATTATAAAAGAAGGTGGTGTATCGCATAAAAATATGCCTTAATGAAAGGATTTTAAGATGAAGTCCCTTACTAATTTTCTGATTCATCATATATTATCCTTGTTCATCTTAAATAATAAATATAGGATAATTATTTCTTTCTTGAGAACCTTTTTGATGTTAATTATTCCTTTTATATAACTTATTAACTATTATAACAATAAAACAATTATACAGGTTCATATCAGACGTTTTGTCGATATTCGGTAGTTGATTCAAAAATGATCTTGTTACAATGTCAATAGTACATGTGGTCATAATTAAATTATATCAAAATTAATATACATAAAATTATTATTATGTTTACAGATAAATTATACTTTTAAATCAAGCCATTATCTATGGATATCAAAAATGAACAAAGTTATATCTATGGAGATGGTAGGCCCTTTGTACACATGAATAACTTTTCCATTTTTCATTGATCATTGTAGAAATATGGTAATTATTTATATTATCTTTAAAATATGATCATAATATTATTAACATCAAAATAATCTTTTAAATATAGTTATATATATCATACATGTGATGTGGTGAATAAAACTGAATCACATCGCTTCCTAGAGATGAAACTTGACACATATGCACGGACGATGTTATCATTTTTATGTACATGAAAAGTAAGAAAATAATTGATATATTATTAAAATATAATAATTAATATTTCAGGAATATAAAATATTATCACAGAATCCAAATTTATAACCAATCATGAGTGACAGTTATGGAAAATGAATTATATCGGTCAGTGATGGTGATAGTTCCTACGTACACTCGAACAATTAATTACATTCCCATTTAATGGAATTGATTATTCATTTAGGAGGTGATAAAAAATAATACACTTTTATTATATTTAGGATACTATAGTTATAATTTCATATTGGAAGAGATATATTTTAAGGATGGTTAAGAATGAATAATATAGAAATACATAAATAAAAACATTAACTTTTCATCAGATGACCACTGTTATAAAAACTTTATCAACATATAAGGAGGGGTTTCAACCTAAATTAATGCTTTAATAATTATTGGAGGGATTATATGAAGTGTTTTGGGTATAGATTTTCTGATCCAAAAGTTTTTGGAAGTGTGACTAGGAAAGATGAAAGGGTACCTATTTATATTATTATGGAGGGACACTCATAGAATTATAAAAAGTATTAAATTAATATAAATTCAATTAAAATTCCAAATGGGTCCAAAATCATTCAGTTAGAATTTAGTATTAATATTGGAATAAATATAATCATACAAAGAGAATTAGAATTGTTTTGAATAATTTTTACTCCAGATCCTTTGGTTTTAACCTTTTTAACTCTTAACGTTTTATCATGTGATTTACACTTTGTGAGTTAAAATAGTTTCCACATCACACCAAAAGGCTAATTAGTGAGTTATTAAAGCCGTTTTTGGGCTTATATGGACTTTTTGGTTGAATATTGAATTTTTATAAATTTTATATCAAATAATTATATATTTTATATTTTAAAATATGAATTATATCAATTTTGATACAATTCATTACATGATTTTTTTTGTAAAATATCATAACTTATTAATTACTTTTAAATTACTAAATTAACTCAATACTAACATGTCATTGTCCGTTAAAAAATGGTATGGAATAAAATATTCCAAATTATATGTATTTTAATATTATTAATATCATTTATTTGATTCTTCCATTAATAAATCTATTACTACATCGTTTTTTATTCAAAATTAAATTTTTATTATTTATTCGTAAGTATTATAATTAAATTTACATTATATAGATAAAATTTTAACCTTTATAACAAGTATTTATAGTTTAATATAAAACTAATATAAAACTATATTAAAATTTTTTATAAATAAAAATGTTATTTATTATATATTTTCTAATAAATTAAAAGTTATAAATGTCATAATACCACTTAAGTATCATCCAAATGTGACTATTATTGGCCACGTATTGTAATGGTCAATAATAACTCATCAAATAATATTATTAAAAGTTTTAGGATAATTTTATAATATTATAATACTAATTTTACCTTTAATTAACATATTTTTCTTTAACAGTGGTAAATAAAATACCAATGATACTATTTATCAAAAAAAAAAATTTCTCTTACTAAATAACTTTTTTAACTTATAACTACCATGTGTACCGATTTTTTAATATTTAATTAAAAAATTTTGTTAAATTAATTTAATGTTATTCCAGTTGACGGATCAATAAAATGAGATCTTTTAGTAGAATGTTCAAAAGCTCAAATAGTTTTCTATTTAATTTTAATTAGAAGATGAATCCAAGGAACTGTATTGGATTAAATGATACAAAATTCACTTATTTAAAACATCGACCCATTTAAATTATTAATCTAACTATATTAATAAATTAAAAGAAACAAAAGTTTTGAATTAAAATCCAGTATTTTTCACTATTGATTAAAATATGAATTTTATAGGAAAAAAACAAAAAAATCAACAAAGTTAAATGTTTATTTCCCGCTCAAAAATAATATTTTTTTGTTCAAATATAATATAAATGTTAAAATAAATATATATAAAAATGGTTCCCCATTAAAAGGTTGCAAAATTACTTTTTAGAATGTTGAGATTTCTTTAATCATAAAATTGGATCTATTCTCATTTTAGTCCTATAAATTTTTTTGGAAGATGAAAAAAATATTGATTAATATTTTTTAAACATAATATATTATTTTTTTCCATTCTTACAAAGACAAAGACTAGGTGATAACTACCATTTAATACCATAATAATAATAATATATTATTTTTTTGTTATAACTCAGTCTTGTGTTCATGTATGATTTTATAGAAACTAAGCGTTTCTTGTCGAGTACTCAATTTGACATAACATACAATTTAAAGTAAAATTAATATCTACTTCATAAATACTGACAGTGATGATAATTTATTATTCTATAATTACCTAAGTTGTTACATCCCTCCCCCCTTTTGAAAATTGAACCCTGACAATTTAATTTACATATCTAATAAGGGGGTATTTATCCCTCATAGAATTTTATGATTACTATGATGCCACATAAAGAATATGGTTTTTTCAGAAAACATTAACCTATATAATCACATTATTCAACAACATATTCTCTCTATTGTAAAAAATTTAGACTTGATATTCTTCATAAAAATGATTCTCTGATAACTAAACTACCTGAGGACTGAAAACATGAGATGGATCAAGAATATAATTTAATATCATTGAATCATGAAAAATATTTTGTTCTTGAGATAGAATATAAGGTAAATCCACTCGTTTGTCAACTCATATAACTTTCTCTATGATTTCATAGGGTCCAATGTACCATGGACTTAGTTTCCCTTTCTTAACAAAATACAAACAACCTTTTTCATGGTGAAACATTGAGAATACCATGACATCCTATTTCAAAAAAGATCATTTAGTTATCCATATAATTATATCTAGGTATGTTATTTCCTCATATATCTCTGAATCAATGAAAACTTTCTCTCCCATTTTCCCTAAAAATTCTAGTCCCATCAACATCCTTTCACTAAATTCATCCCAAAAAGCTGGAGTTCAACACCAACATCAATGTAATGCCTTATATTGTGAGATCTGTATACTAGAATGAAAAATATTATTATAATAAAATTCAAAAAAATAAAGATATTGATTCTAAAATCACTAGTAATCCATTTTACAGGCATGTAGCATATCCCCCAATGTCAGAATTGTTCATTTTCATTTCCCATCTGATGGAGGTCGAAAAACTATACTATAATTTAATTTAGTACCCAATAACCTATGAAGGACTTTCAAAAATTTATAAGTGAACATGGGATCACTATTAGATACAATGGAGAAGGGAACAACATGAAACCTGAATAAATATTTAATATAATACCGAGAATGTTGATCTATGGATAGATTATCTTGAATTAGAAGAAAATGAGAAGATTTGGTTAATCGATCAACAATAACCCAGATCACATTGTCTCATTAAGAAGAATTTGGGAATTCCACTACAAAATCTATGGATATATTTTTCCATTTCCAATTTATCACTATAAAAGGTTGAAGCATCTCGTTTAGTATCTACATCATTGATCTAACCTGTTTTCAAATCAAACATATCTGAGTAATGTTTCGAAATATATCATCTCTATCTACCCCACTATTAAAACTCTCAAAGGAATCTGTACATCTTAGTTCTTCCAAGATAAACATAAAATAGAGAACTATGAGCCTCACATAACATTTATTTCATTAATAATGAATCAAAAGGCACACATAATATCTTTTTAAACCACAAAAAAAAATATTTACCCTTGTTTAATTCATGTAACTCACCCTTCTGAACTGATTCTATATTTTTCTGTAACTCATTTTCATCCATCTATGATGGATTAATTCTGTCTAGTAGTGATGATTTCACTGACCCCAGAAACAAAAGAAATTTCATACAAAAATAACTTCTAATCCAAAATTCATCAAATCATTATCTAAAGTATCTCATTCAAAATTTAGTATGGTTAATGTTGCATTACTTTTTTGACTCAATGTATCAGCCATATTATTTTCTTTTTCAAGATTTTAATGAATCGTTAAACCATAATCCTTGACTAATTCCATCAATCTATTCTATTTCATATTCAATTATTACTATGATAATATATACTTCAATCATTTGTGATCAGTATATTTTTCACACTTTACTCAATATAAATGAAAATCCAAATTTATAATAATAAAAACAACTGCTAATTCCAAGTCTCGTGTTAGGAAATATAACTCATGAGGATTCAAAAAACATGAAGAATAATAAATTACCTAATCATTCTATTAGAATAAATCCAATTCCTTTCAGTGAAGCATCACTGTATATAAAAAATTCACCATTCCAGGACGGCAATGCCAAAACTAGAGAATTTACCAATCTTCTTTTCAGTTCCTGAAAAAACTCATCGCTTTATTTTGTCCAAATTAACTTAAATGACTTATATTTTAACTTATTTAGTGGGATATATATCCTAGAACATTATTACACAAACTTTTATTAATGACCTTATAATCAATTAACACTATGAATATCTGTGATATTTGTTGGTCTAGGCCACTCTTTAATAACTTTTTTATATTGGTCAATAGTAATGCCATCATTAGAAATAATATAATCAAGAAATGAAATTTTTTTCAACCAAATTCAATATTACAAAACATTCCATATATCATCTTTTATTTTATGTTTTTTTGAAATAATCCTTATTTGAAGATCATGTTCCTCCTTACTTTTAAAATATATCAAAATATCATCCATAAAATAACCCCAAAAATGATTCATATAATTATAAAACAACTACATTCATGAGACTCATAAACAATAATGGGTAATTAAATAACTAAAAGATAATATCTAAAATCTTATAATGACCATATCTTGTTTGAAATATCTCTTTGAAATGTCATCCTCTTTCTCATTCAGCTGGTGGTACATGGACCTCAAATTAATCATAAAAAATTAATAAGCTCCCTAGAGCTGATAAATATATCATTTATATGAGAGAATAGATATGTTTTCATAATAGTGAGGTTATTCAAGGATATGTAATCAATAAAATGTCACTACTAGAAATTCGGTCTATAGCCAAAGTTTTAAACTTTGGCTATAGGTCCTCAAACCATGGCTATAGGTAATAGCCATGGTTTGTGGAACCCTGGATAAGTTTGGCATGGCTATAGGCCTAGACCTATAGCCATGGTTCCAAACCGTGGCACTAGATCAATAGCCAGGGTGTGAACTGTGGCTATAAGTATAGAGCCACGGTTCAAACCATGGTGATATCACTATAGCCACTGTTTAGAACTGTGGCTATATAAGAGGACATACACACTTTATTGCCACAGTTTTAAATAGTGGAATTAGACCTATATCCACGGTTAAAAATAGTGGCAATTAAACAATAGTCACGGTTTAAAACTGTGGCTATAGGGGCTAAAAATACATAAAAATTACCCCCCAACCCCACTGCACAGCCCCCCAATCCCCTTGCCGCCCCTCCCCATGCAGCCCCCAACCCCCTTAAAGCCCCCCTGGACCCCCCCCCCCCCCCCCACTCCCCTTGCAAGAGACAACCCCCCCTGCAGCCCCCCTACCCCCTGCAAAGCCCCCTAGACATCCCCCTCCCCCCTGTAAAGCCCTTCATGGACATCCCCCCTCCTGGACAGCCCCCTCCCCCAAAAAAAAAATATCCCCACCCTCTCCCCTGCACAACCAACCCCCCTATGTAGCCCCCTCCCCCCTGCAAAGCCTTCCCTAGATACCACCCCTCCCCCTGCAAAGCCTCCCCTGGACAGCCCTCCCCCCTACAAGGCCTCCCCTGGAAACCCCCCCCCCCCTCCCCCTAAAAAGCCCCCTCTAGATAGCCCCCCACCCAAATTTAATAATAGTTTAATCATCGTATGCCAACATGGGAGATTGATGAGTGGTTGTACAAAGATCAAGACATAATGATAATTATGTTACAATGGAGATGAATAGATCTATAGTTCCCAAAAATTGTTATGTACTGATTGATGTTGAATGAAGAGATATATGATGTCACTACAGCAATCAATATATGTGGTTAAGAAGTTATTCGGAATGGAATACAGAAATCATCTAATGTGGTAGCCCACCCCCCTTACAGCACCCCCCCTCCTGGACACCTCCCCCCCTACCTGGACAACCCCTCCCTCTTGGACACCTCTCCCCCCTTCCTGGACAGCACCCCCCCTCCTAGACACCTCTCCCCCCGGACAACCCCTTCCTAGATAGCACCCCCTCCCTCCCTACTAGACACATCTCCCCCCTGCCTGGACAGCACCCCCCCTACTGGACACCCCTCCCCCCTACCTGGATATCACCCCTACCTCCGTCCTGGACACCTCTCCCCCTTCCTGGATATCACCACCCCCCCTTGACACCCCTACCCCCCTACCTGGACAACACCCACCGTACCTGGGCAGCCCCCCTCCCTCCCTCCTGGACACCATTCCCCCCTATGTGGAAAACACCCCCAACCTCCCTCATGGACACCGCTCCCCCCTACCTGGAAATCACCCCATCCCTCTTGGACACCCCTTCGCCCTACCTGGACAACACCACCCATGCTGGACACCCCTCCCCCCCTGCCTGGACAACACCCCCCTCCCTCCCTTCTGAACGCCTCTCCCCCCTCCCTGGACAACACCACCCCTGCTGGACACCCCTCTCCCCCAGCCTGGACAACCCCCTTGCCTGGAAATCCCCCCTCCCTCCATATCGGACACCTCTACCCCCTACATGGACATCACCCCCCTCCTCCTGGACACCTCCCCCCTACCAGGACAACACCCCCACCCCTCCATTCTGAAAACCCCTCCCCCTTCCTAGTCAACACCACCCCTGTTGGACACCCCTCCCCCTTTCTTAGACCGCACCACCCCTGCTGGACACCCCCCTTCCAGGAAACCCCCCCCCCCCCCCCCGCCTGAGAGAGGGACCCTACATCAAATGAGCCAAGCCACACTCGGAAGATGACATATCATTTCATCCCTCCTACACACAGCCCTCCTGCACCAGCCCCCCATACGTTTAGCTAGTATACAATACCCACAACCATCCTACACAAGCCCTCCTGCACTATCCCTCCTGCACACAGCCTTCTTTCGCCACCCCTGATGGACACCCCCCCCCCTCTTGGACAACCCCCTCCCTCTTAGATACCCCCTCCCTCCAGGAAACCACCTTGGACCACCCCACCCGGACAGCAGCCCCCCCACCCCCCCTCCTGGAAACCATATACTATTGTGCTGCCTTTGGGTCCATTGTGGGTTTTTGGTGTTGGATTTATCCATTGGAAAGGGATATGAATGTAGAGTGGATTCTTTGGCTGGTTCTCAGCTTGTGTGGGTCATGCATGCAATGTTCTTGTGGGGTTTCTTGTTTCTATTATGGTGTTGGTTGGGTGTGGGATGTTTACAGTTCAAGGATCCTGTGCAGAGGATGCTTGATTCCAGTGTGTGGGGATGATTCTAGAGGGGCTTCTAGTGTGGTGCAGATAGAGTAACATGTTATTATTCTAGGTGCAGTTTTAGATGATAGGGTTCATGGTGTGGGTGATTCAAGCGGGGATTTCTAGTTTTTTGTTTATTGGTTACTTTTTTGGTTGCGGTTGTCCTGCTACTTGGCTACATGTAGGGGTTTTGTTGTGGATGGTTGTGGTTTAGTTTTTGGTTGACTGGATGGGTGTTTGTTTGGAGGCTGGTCTTTTTCATATGGTGATCTTAGGATATTGTTTTATTGAGTCATTGAGTGGTTGAATGTGGTGGTCTAGTTCCATGATATTGTAGAGTGTTTCCTTGGCTTCAAGGTTCATGAAGTAGTAGGTTCTTCGAGTTACGTATGGACTAGTGTTGTTGTTCCTATAGGAAGGTTTTCTTTATTGGATGGGTTCTTTCCAGCAGCCTATTGGGTTGCAGTAGCTATTCTGGTGTGAGTGTCTAGGAGGGGTGGGTTTTGTTTGGTTTTGGGTGGGATGACTGCAATTATTTGTTTTTAGGGGAGCAGTGTTGTGGTTGGGTGGTAGGTGGATGGTTTCTGGTTTTGTAAGGGTACAAGACGGTGGGTTTTATCGACGGTGATTATTGTATGTGAGTTGAGTGTTCTGTTGTATGGATTATGTGATTCTGAAACTATTAACTTTTGGTCAACAATACAAACAAAGATTAGGTGATATTTGATAAGTGGGGTGTGGGATTTTAGGATCTCCACCTTCAGTGCATATTCAAGAAGAAGATAATTCAATGTCCATAATAGATTGCAAAGTTCAAGAAAAGAGAAAAAGAATTAGATAAAACATACCAAATATAGAACCTGAAATATATTACCTCAATATATAGAATAAAATTTGGGGTAAACATAGTTTTAGGCCCTTGTAATATGGAATATTTAGAGGAACAACCCTACATTTTAGGGTACTATAGTTCTTGCACAAAACATAGTGGTTTCAGTATCTACTGAAATTACTCAACCATAGAACAGAGAATTGAAAGAGGCTTTTATTATCAATCATGATGAAAATAAGAATCAAAGTACTTTTACTGAATAAAATGTTAAAGAGAATGATAAAATAAATCATCATGATCGACTAGTATTCCTTGACACTAAAATGATAGTCTAAATCCAATCAATTTCTATCATAAATGATTACATAGACACAGAACTATTTATTCATACTGATATTAAAGTGGTTTTTGAGATTGCATTCTTTGCCTCTATTTAGTAAATTAGAGATAAATCATATCCCACTATTGATAGAGTCCAATCATCTAATGAAAAAAATGAACAATATTTTGATTCATTGAATACATAATCAAAGGAGGTGGTGTGGCTGCTGGGAGATTTCCAAAATATTGGGTGATTATTTATGGTGCTACAAATACTGGGAGATGTTGTTGTGTAGTTCTGTGAGCTTATATATAGGAACATCATAATGGATATTTGGTTATGGATGGGTGTAGTGGCTAAAGTTGTGGCTGGTGTTGCCTTAGATGTGCTGGAGGTTCTGATTCTGTGGACTAGTTTGTTAACAAAGATTGGGTTCTATTGTTGACTGTGAGTTGGTAAATGGGTTGTTGGTAGGGTTTTTTTGTGGTGCAGGATTCCTCTTTGATGGGTTGTGTTGCACGAGTGGCATGGGTTGGTGCTGGTGGCTTGGGATGTAAATTTGAGAACATTCCTAGTGGATGGACATTGCTATTGGCTTATAGGTGTTGGTGCTATTACTGTTGAGTGGGTTACTGCTAAAACTCTGATTGTTATTGGGTTTTTCCCTAGTACATGTGATATTTTCTAGTGTTATTGGATTATAGTAGGATTATTCTTGGTGGGGAGTTCTTCTGGTGTCAAGAAGGCTACTACTATTTCCAGTTCCACTAGGGGTTGGCTGTTGATTGAATGCTGGGTGGTTGGGGTTTAGTGGTGATGGAGATGATGGGTTTATTGGTTTTCTCGATGGATTTAGGTTGTTCTTTGGGATTTCTTTACTCTTACTATTTTCTTAGATCATGTTTACCAATTCACCCAGCATGCAAGGCCACTCAAACCCACCTTTGGGTCTGGATAGGGATATTAAATCGGCTTTGAATGCATGTGATCATACAGGCTCATCACTTCCAGGAGACCTGCATATTACAACAGACCCTACCTTGGCAGTTTTAGTTGCATGAGATACTCTTTTGACCCCTCTAAATTAATAAATCACATCACATTTATAATGATCTTTTTAATTTTATGAATATTGACAATGGTCAATCATCGTATCCTTCTTCTTCATTGGGCTGTGAATCAAAATAGGTTGGCACACTACTTGACATACACGATGACCAGACCAAGCCGATTTTGAATAATGAATCTAAGTAGATCAAATGAAACCCTCTTTGGGGATTACAGTTTAGAAGTGACACTTATGTGGAGAATACCTTTAGCTCTGAACAGACCCATTAACCCCCACTTGGTTAGGACAGTGCATCTCCCAAGGATATGGCCATGGCACCTGATGTTCTGTGTGTTTCAAAGACTGCTCTGGATAGTTACCGAAATCAAAATTGTGTTGCCTCAGGTTTGCAAGATTAGAAAGATGCCAACCCAAATTTTCCTGTTGAATTGGTCATGAATTAGAGGTGTATATTTTCATCTTATCAAGAGAAACCGAACCTATTGCACACACCATAGATTCCCCCAGGTTCTGGAAAAAAGCTGGAAAAACATTCAGGTACTTCACATGACAACCTTGCTACAAATATTTTAGGTACATCTCCTCCCCTTTTTGTCAATCATACTATTGGTATTTCTCAGAATTCAGATAACATTAATATGCCTAATAAATTTGAGAAAGAACATATAGAAATGCATTTTCATGGCCTCTGAGAGTGTAAAACTCATGCGAAGGAAGTCCAAGGAAGGGAAATTTTCTCTTAATATTGACATCTCTAAGGCTGTTGATACCCATAAATGGAGTTCTCACATTGAGATACTTCGTAGGTATGGGTTCTCGAATAGATTTCTAAACCTGGTTAACACTATTGTTGGATCCTCATGGATGTCAATTCTTTTGAACGCTGCACCAAGAGGGTTCTTCTCTTTCTCATGGGGTGTACAAAAAGGTGACCACTTATCGGGTATACTGTTTTTAATTGCATAGCATTACATAAGTTGATGCATCAATGAACATTCTCATCTGGGTATTTATAATAGGATTAGATCTGGTTTTAATTATCAATCCCCACCCCATATTCTCTATGATGATGGCATTGCATTGCTGGGGAAGGCTTCAAAGAGAACCATATCCTATATAAAGGCTCTTTTAACTTACTATGAGGATGCGGATGGACATGCCATAATCTGGGAAAAAGCTTCAATTGTTTTTGAAAATGGAATTCCTATTGGACAAAAGAACAAGATCACTTGATACCATGGGGTGAAGAGGGGATCGTTGCCCTTTCAATATCTTGGGGTCAAGAGGGGATCCTGGCCCTTTCACTTGATACAAATGGTTGTGAGGGCTTATTAAGGAACATAAAATCCGGGTGAGAATCTTTAAATGGACAGGATCAATCTTTGAAAGGTAGTTGGCCACAATGAAGTGGAAAGAATGCATAAAACATGTGGAAATGGGAGGATTAGGGGTTATGGATCTTCGTACCAATAATGATGGTCTGATTGGAAAATTCACTTGGAGGTTGATCTCAAATGATGTTGATGATGAGTTTCTGTTGATAAGGATCACAAAACAGCTATATAATGGATATATATACTACATTGAATCCTCGGTATGGGCTCCCTTAAGCAGGACTATGCAATGATAATGTAGGATTTAAATGGTTGGTCAGTAGAGACCCCACTCATAGTTTCTGGAAGACCTTCTGGCAGGATCAAACCTTCCATTCTATGAATGTCCCTTCTGAAGATGCTTCATTGTCCATCTTGGGTTTTCTATCATATCAGATTTCACATGAATTGAATATTTTTGACTATGTGTTGTCTCATGTTAATAATTATGCATTTATCTATTGTGAAAAACTAATCTGGCTTCATAACTGGATTGTTATTTTTGACCCCAAAGAGTTTTACATGATTGCATGTGGAGGTACTGACCATGCCCCAACCTAGCTTATGAAGTTCAGGGCTCCATTCTTTCGTCCATCCCAGTTTCTACTTCTTTGAATAATCAAGAAAAATAGACTTCCTACCTCTGAAAATATTATGTGAGTTGGATTTCAGATGGCCTCTAGGTCTGCCTTATGTAGGGCTACAGAAGACACCACACAACATGTGTTTAAGGAGTGAGACCAGGCCCGACAACTCTGGAGTTATCTAGGAATGTTGTTTGGTCTTGCGGTGGACTCTAGAATTCTGCTTACGGATCTGATGCCTAGTCTGCTGCATATGTGCTGCAATGAGCAGTTGGGAAACCTCCTCACTACTGCAATTGTGGTGGTCATTTTGTCCTTTTGGGATTCGAGGATCGTGGCTCTATTTGAGGGTGCACATGATGTTGTCTGGAAGGGAATGATCTCCATCCACATGGACGTGTACGCTGCATCAGTGGTCCAGGATGGTGATACGTCTAACACCATTTCTGGCCTACAAACTCTTAGGTTTCTTGGAGTTTCGGGCTGAACACACAGACATAGGATGCTTAAGTATATCTGATGGATACCACCGATTACCATAAAGGAATCCCTGTGGTCGCACCGCGAGGCCGATGGCTGCTGCCCCTGTATCTACACAACAGATCCGTTTTCTAAAAAACAATATCCCCCCTTTATTATTCCCCCTTCCAAACAACATCTCACAACAGCGTAGAGACATGTCAACTAGGTTAGCTTTGAATTTATCAATGTAAGAAAGGTTCTCCCAGAGCCCCCTCAATTCTTTAAGAATCTGAGGGAGTGAAATTGATAAAACCGGACTTGTTTTTTTAGATTCATACTCAATTTCATGGTATCACACCACAAATCTATCGAATTTCCCTAGCGTTACCCTGAAAACACATTTTAAAATATTCATGTTTAGGTTGTGCTACTGCACCTTGTTAAATATTGTTTAAAGATATTTGAAATAATCACATCTCTATTGAGATTTGATAACCATGTCATTAACAAAATCATTCATCTATTCTTTCTAAGAAGGTATTAATGATATAATGTGTGTAGTGTTGGTATGTATTGTCATCATTATTTAATCCAAAGGGCATGACCTAAATGGTGTTGGATGGATGTCAGGTTGTTGGGGGTTGGTGCAGGCTCGAATGCAGGTGGAAAGGGGCTGGAATGCTGGTGGAAGGGGGCTGGTTGGAGGTGCTGGGGGGATGGTGCGGGATGATCTGAAGGTGGAAGGGGGGCTGCTGCGGGCTGGAATGCTGGTGGCAGTGGGTTGAAATGAATTTGGAAGGGGACTGGTGTGGGATGGATGTGGCTGGAGCAGGGAAAAATCATGTCATTACAGCGACATGACCACGGCGTGACCACGACGTGAATGCAGCGTGACCGCGGTGTGAACGCTGCGTGACCACAGCGTGACAGCGGCATGACCGCGGCATGACAGTCGCATGACCGCAGCGTGACCGTGACATGGCCGCGGCGTGACCGCAGCGTGACCGCGGCCTGACAGCAGCGTGACCGCGGCATGTTGGCCTGGTACAACGACATCCGCGGGGCAACATCTTTTGGTCATGAGCGAAGGGAACGAGAGGAGGCGGGGAAACATTCTGGTCGTCGCCCCACCAGCAAAATTGTGATTATTCAATCTCAACATTTATCACGAGACTCATGGAACATTATCACTGCAAACTGCCACATGGGTGTCGTTCTGGATTAGGGCCAAATCACGGCGTGACCGTGGCATGACTGCGGCATGACCACAGCATGACCGCAGCGTGTTGGCCCGGTCCAGCAACATCCGAGGGGCAGAATCTTCCACTTAGTTTCAAATAAGATGATATGGATGGCATGAGAGGATGATTTCTCAGAATATTTAATGAAAAAAATGTTAATTTGTGATGACTAAAGTATTGGATGACCCCTGATATACCGAATTCAGTGAGGGCTTGAATGCAGGCGGAAGGGGGCAGGAATGCTGGTGGAAGGGGGCTGGTTGCTGGTGCTGGGGGGATGGTGCGGGCTGATTCGAATGTGGCAGGGGGGGCTATTGTGGGCTAAAATGCTGGTGGCAGCGGGCTGAAATGAAGGTGGAAGGGGTGTGGTGTGGGATGGATGTGGCTGGAGCATGGACAAATCACGTCATTATCGCTGCATGACTACGGCGTGACCGCAGCATGTTGCCCCGGTCGAGCGACATCCGTGGGGCAACATCTTCCACTTAGTTTCGAATAGGATGATATGGATGGCATGAGAGGATGTTTTCTATGAATATTTAAAGAAATGAATGCTAATCTTTGATGACTATAGTATTGGATGACCCCTGATATACCTAATTCGGTGAGGGCTCGAATGTAGGTGGAATGGGGATGGAATGCTGGTGGAAGGGGGTTGGTTGTTGGTGCTGGGGGGATGGTGTGGGCTGATTCAAAGGTGACATGGGTGCTGTTGCGGGCTGGAATGTCGGTGGTAGAGAGCTGAAATAAAGGTGGAAGGGGGATGGTGTGGAATGGATGTGGCTGTAGGAGGGAAAATCATGGCATTACCGTGGCGTGACCGCGGCGTGACCGCGGGAGTGAACGCGGCGTGACCGCAACGTGACTACGGCTTGACGGCGGCGTGACAGCGACGTGACCGCGGCATGATCGCAGCGTGACCGCAGTGTGTTGTCCCGGTCTAGAGTCATCCGCGGGGCAACATCATCCACTTAGTTTCAAATAGGATGATATAGATGTCATGAGAGGATGTTTTCTCAGAAGATTTAATGAAATGAATGCTAATCTGTGAGGACTATAGGATTGGATGACCCCTGATATACCTAAGTCGGTGAGGTTTGGAGATCTAGAAATGTGTAGGAATACCTAGAAAAATACCCCATGGGATCAAGAAAATCACAGGTTACATAACATGTAATCTGACATTACTGGTACTGTGGGACCCTTGGGCTGTGGAACTGGGCTTTTGGTTGGATTCAAAAATCACATGCCATGTGACATGGTCACACAACATGGGACCCATCTTAAAAGTCTAACCGCACTTAAAGAGTGTCTTGGTTCAAACAACAGTTTTAATAAAAAGAGGGAAACCCCTACAGGGATACAAAAAGTGTCAAGTACAATGTGTTCTTTATGACTAACAATGAAATCAAGTATAAGGAAAACATCAATGCAATAATTTTAAGAAAGGTTTACCACTGTGAGTTTTCGCAGACAGCGCACCTCCATTGGAGGGGTTTTATATCAAAACCATGACTTATTTATCAAACGAAACAATTATCTTATCAAACACTAATTCAAGAATTGCAATTTAATATACACATGAAAAATTAAGAAGGCAACTAAATACAATTTAAAACATTCTTGAATTAAATAGGCTAGGAGAGGGACCCTACCTCAACCTCATGGCATGTTTTCTTTTGACGACAACAACTCGAATCTCCCTTTTCTCCGCTTGCACGCATATTCAACTTAACATATATATAAGGACACCTAGCCCCTATATACATATGTTCATCGCCCAATATTCACATGGGGGTCCTTAGATATATGTTTATACTTTCATATACCCATTTACACTTACACGCGTATGCATTTTTCATATCTATATATAAGCACACCTAGCCCATATATATATATTCATACTGCCGTGAGTGAATATATATAAAGGGGGAACTTATATATTCATATGCCTACCTATTCATACACATGTAAGACTTCGTCAATGCTGACTCGAATCCACCTCAATGAAATCCAAAACTCACAAAAACAAAATCAGGAAACCGAAAATCAAAAAATCCCTAATTAAATATTATAGGATTCTAAAGACAACCATTCAATTATACAACTTCAATTATCATAAAACCACTACATCTCCATTTAAATGTTTTGGGATTCTCAACCCATTTCATCAATACCATGCTATTAAAAAAGTGGAAACTTTATAAGAAACCTACATACCATTATCATAGGTTTTACCCAAAGGTTTAACCATTTATAATAATCGATGATTTTGAAATCCCATTTCACAACCATCGATTCAAACTGTGTTCTAATTAATCCATTTAAAACACAATTTCAGCATTTAATGACATCGATCTATTTCAATGTAATTAATACACAATGAATTCCATTTGAAACTACCCATCAAAAAGTCCCAAGGAATATTTAATGGGTCCTTGAAATAGGGAATCCTTAAATTCAAACACTTAAATTAAATTGTATCAATAACGATAAAGTTAGCTCGACTGAATCATGCATACACTCTAAAAAAAGAAAAAACTAAGTGTTAAATTAAAAGGACCAACAACCGTTAAATAAACATCCAAAATTTATTCAATTGGTTGACAGTATCCACCTAGGTTCTCCAAGGCATTCATCACCAACCTGGTACTAAAATTAAACCCTGAAATTTCAACCAGTTAATTTTAATAAATTATAATAAATTAAAAACATTTCTCTATAAAGGAACAATAAATGAAAAACATTCTAGAATCTATCAAAATATTAAAACCCAGAAAAAATACTTATAAAATACCAATGGTGTATTCCAGACCACATTTTTATCCAAAGACCAAACCAATGATTCCATGAAATATAATAACCAATTTCAATTTTATGAAAAAACATAAAAATGTTGGTGTCACAACTGAACTCTATAAAAATGACCGAAAAACCTAGATAGGTCTTCTTAGGATTCCAAATATATAAGAAAAATCAAATCCTTATGATATAAGTATGATTATGCCATGCTTTGGTGGAATTGGAACCTAAAATCCTAAAACAAAAAATCCAATTTAAGTGATGAGGAAGGATAAGAGGATATGAGGGTATTTTTCTCAAATCTCCAAAGAACGAATATAAAACCATCTAAAGTTAAGGGGGTGTTAAGTGGGGGAGATAGGGGTTCAGATACTCTAGTTGGGTGCTAAAAATAAAGGGGAACATAGGGGGATTATCCTTAAAAAACTGAGGGAATAATTTTTTTATTTTACCCCATAAAAACCTCATTGATTGGTAGCTAAACCAAAAAATGGAACCAAGCTGCTACCCAGGCCACCAATGAGTTAGTGACTAACCATGGTCTTGCTAGGGGCAGTAATTTATAGACAACTTGCTACCGTACCATCCTAAGATGCCGCTGATATTTCTCAATCCCTCCATACCACCTTCTATTTGCTTATTTTTTGTTCTAAAAAAATTTATTTGGGGTACTCAAACATTAATAATTCCAATCAAATTACCTACTCAAAATATGGACTATGAACTATTTCAAAATTTGGTAATCCTCCTAAATTCCAACACCCGTATAAATTCATGGAATTAGAAACTCCACCCTATAAGACTTATCATCCCTGATAATTCCAAGTGGTTTTCCATCCACATCTACCTTTCTACATTGATCACCAAAACATATCTAAATTCTCTCATTACATTATATATTTCCTGAGACATTAACAGAACATAACTCATGGTGTATATATTACAAAAACCCAAGACAATTCCAATCATGAAAATTAAAAAACTGAGATAGCTCTTACCCAATCCCATATATCCCGAAACATGGCTGCGAACCGGGGGAGGAGATCATCGGGGAGATCATCAGGAGGAGGGCGCCGCTATGAGAGAGGGATGCCCGGTGAGAACACCGGGGAGATCATAGTGTGGAGGATACATCATTGGGGAGGAGGGTAGCATGGTGATATGGCTGCGAACCGGGGGAGGAAAAGGAGGGATGCGGGGAGGAGAGCTTTGCGGTGATAGGGCTACGAATCGGGGGAGGAGAGGAGGGCTTCAGGGAAGAGGAGACATCATCGGGGAGGAAGGCTATGCGGTGTGTGAATCGGGGGAGGAGGAGGAGGGATGCAGATTGGGGGAGGATGAGGAGCCCGATACATTGGAAAAAAATGACGCTCGCGCGCGGTGTATTATTGATTTATCCCTAGAGATGGAATTTAACCATGTCAATATAAAATATATAGCCAAGGACCTATAAAACCATGGCTATAGGTCCGTGGCTATAGCCCAAATATTTAGTAGTGTGTCTTATTGAACAATATTTCTTCCTCTTAAATATAATATGAGAACTCCATGGTTATGTGCAATGTTGAATTAAACCATTATCAACAAATTCCTTCGACTATTTTTTCAATTCCACAAATTATATTTAAGCCATTCGATAAGGGGGTATAGAAATTATCTTAGAATCAAGAACTAAATTGATAGTAAATTCAACCTCCCAATTAAGAACAACACCAATCAATTTTTTAGGAAAAGCACTTGTACATTCATTTACAACGAAAATGTCACTAATCCATATTGTTTATATCTATTCAACAACATGAGCTAGATAATGTTCGCTGCCATATTTAATCCATCTCATAGAATATTGGAATGTTATAAATGGTTATAAATAATTCCATAAAACACTATTTTCTTCTCCATTTATTTTACCTATATACCCTGAATACAATTCCATAACCAAAATGATATAAAATTCCACTATAGGATGTTCAACTAGATTTTCTAGAAAAAACATCACACAAATGGTAACTGGAAAATTCTTATAAATATAATTTTATTTAATACATCCACATGGTGTTTCACAAAAATATATATATATCACATTCATGAAATGGTATTTCAAATTTACATCCAATGATCTCATAAATGAATGAATGTGAAGATCTAAACTCAAATAGAGTATTGGCATATTTTGAAAAAACCTAAAACATACATTTTACCACTTAATTTGATGGTTCCAAATCAACCATAGACATATGAAATTAATTTTTCATGCCCTTCTGCTTTCTATCTTACTGGTTTATACCCTGGGTAATCCAAAATGGAAAAACATTGGAATAATTATCTAACTCATTGTAACTAGAGAATATTACCATTGATTTTTCATTAATTGCCTTGTCATATAACTTAATGTCACAAGAAATATAACTAGTCTAACCACATTAGAATAACTTCCCTAACGTTGAGATCCATTTTCCAGGATGGTTTTTAGTACACATCATACAGGATGTAAATTTAGTTTTCTTACATCCAAACATCGTTGATGAATGATTTCCCATTAAATGACAACTAAATCGCATAATTCTCATGGTATCTTGATATACATGATAATAAAAAAAACTCCATATCATCCTTCTAAGAACATCGAAAAAGTTTCTCATACCTACTAAACTCATGAGAAGCTGATGCCCTTTGATATTTCAACATCAATAATGAGTAATATGGATTTATTTTACTATTAATATCCAAAATAAAATTTTGGATGTTCCTTGAGAAACGAGTGTAATTTCTTCTACAAGTTGAACTACCTTAGGAAATTATTTCTCAATAAAGATATTCCAAAATTCAAACCATTCCAGGGCATCAATATCTTCGCTTCCTCAAATTTATTTAATCATTTACCACCACTGACAATCTTCAACTTCAAAATGATAAGCATAAAGACTATCCTATTGATTTTTTGAACACCTAATTACATCAAAAATATTTTCTGTTCATTAATCCACCAATCAATTAGCATAGAGTTGGATGCTCCTTTAAATGATTGTGTATGATTCCTAATTAAATGATCCACTAACAACATATTCATATAAGGTTGATATGATTGATCATGTTCAAGGAAACCATAACTATTTATTTCTTTATTCAAATGATACATCTCATTAAAAAACAATTTAGTTATGATTCTAACCATCTCAGGATGCTGATTTGGAAGGTTTTTTTCCACCGTATGCCTTTATATCATAGGTTCCATGTTTCCTCTATAGAACTTATTTTGAATAGATGTATTTTAGACAAAGAAACATGGTAATCATAAAATGATATATCATATAAATTTTACCATAAAGTAAAAAATCAATTATGGATATTATATTAAATATATTATCATTCATAAATTCATCTATATCATTCTCTAATACCATATAAAAGGCCTCATCCATAAAAATTACATAATATTTAGTTATATCAGTAGTTTTAATTTTATTCACATCAATGATATCTTTATAATTTGATCATTAGAAAATTAGGCCATAACTCAAACCTAAGAACTCAAATATTAGGAATTATACACTTCTACTCACTATCCCTTTTTCATAAAACAAAAAAACATTTAAAAAACCATTGATTTATTTAATGATTATAATTCAAAACATTTCTTTAACCCCATCATTTACTATATTATTCCTTAAATACTATGAAAAACTTTTAAAAACATGGAATTAACATAAAATTCTCTATAAGGGATACACAAAGAAGGAAGACTGTTAGTTTTTCAAAAACATGTAAACCATGAATACGTGATCATAAAGTAATATTTTTCACCTTTATAAAGTAATAAATACACTTAACTGAATATAAGTTCATTGAATACCATTTTTATAATAAAAATATTATCTTATAACGCATATAAATCAACATATAACAAATAATGGTTACTTCATATATAATCATACATAAATAGTATATTCATATGGTATAATTCCAAACATAACCATCATTAAAATGTAATAACCATAAAGCTAACTTCTATATGCAACACATCGGTGGTAATAATGTGACTACACATCCTTGGTTTATCACAAGAACAACCCATATTTGGTTAATAACATTAAAACTAGTCTTTTTCTGTCATGTAACCGTCTTTCAAATGTCTAAGTACCATTATATAATCATAAAACATAAAATATTACAATTATCAAACTTTCTATAATTTTTTTTGAAATAACAAGAAATAATTTAAAAATATTGAAATAGTAAATCCACATTCATAATAAATTTCAATTCTAATACAACTAAAAGTGAAAAATGGATTTATATTCTATTTAAAAACATTATGTCTTATAGTGGAATCCCAATATCAAATAATGGTTATGGCGGTAGAGAAGTTGTTGTCCCCTAATTCATTAAAAAACATTCTTTTTTCATTTTCTAATGAATGTAAAACTATTAGTAAAAAAATTACTTTTTAAATCCTTTTAGTGAATTAAATTCCAAGGGGTTGATTATAAAACTTATAAAATAAATTGGTGTATAACATCAAAATATTCTTCTTTGAAATGAGATTGAGACAAAGTGCTTTATCTTGAGTTCAATTTGTCACGTTTGTTCCTTGTTCATCCGGAATAATAAAATTAGGATAATTTTTAAATCCTTAAGAACCATTTTAATGTTCAATATTTTTTTATATCACTTATTGTCATTTTATAACAATTATATAATTATTTATGTTTATATTATACATTTTGTCAATATTCGGTACTTCAGTCGAAAATAAACGTGGTATGTTGTCAATATTACATGTAGTCATTATTACATTATCTATCGAATAATATTCATGAAATTATTATCATATTTATACATATATTATTGATTTAAATCAAACCATGGAGTAAGGTTATAAATAATGGATAATGTTTTATTCATGGAGAAAGTTGTCCATACGTATGCATGAGTAACATTTTCATTTTTCATTGATCATTGTGAAAATAAGGTAATTAATATTTTACCTACTATAATAATAAAAATTTTATTAACATAAAAATAATAATTTCAATAAAATTATGTATATCATAAAAATGATGTGGTGAATAAAAACACTTCACTTCGCTTTGTGGGAGTGGTAGTTCACATGTACACACGGATGACGTTATCATTTTATTGTGAATGGAAAGTAATAAAATGATTGATATATTAGTATCATATATTGATTAATATGTCATTTATATCTGATATTCCGTACGTACGCACGCGCGTTGATTTCATTTTTCCGTAGGATGGATAGAAGGTGAATTAGGGTTGTTTCATATTTATAATAACATATCAGTATGTAAGTAATACTGATGTTATTACTTTATCATGAAACAATTAAAGAAGAAGAAGTTGAAGAAGAAAGAAATTGAAAAGATCGGTAATGGATATTACCTCTTCTTTGGAACGCCTCTTTGAATCCTCCACATAAGGAAATAAGATTGGTCTTTGGAGAAGACCAGGACCTCTAGGATTATTCTAGGGAAGTGGAGAGGAGAAAATGGCAGGGGTTGGCCGAGCTTGAGTGCTCAAATTGGTGTGAGGAGGAGGGGGAGGAGGTGCCCTTTTATAATGGAGGAGAGGGGCACCTTAGGAATATCTCAAAATATTATTTTATATTAAAGTCAAAATCGGTTTATAATGGTTCCAAAGGGTCTTATTTCGAAGCTAAAGTGGGGATGGGTCGAAATCCTATCAACCAATAGGATTTAGACAAGTTTAGGGTATTATATTAACCTTATCAATTAGATTTAACTCTAAGTTAATTAATTTAACTTTTACCGTGTCTTTTTGTTTTCTTTCACTATATGGTTAATACACTTACTATAACATGCCAAACGAACCCCAAATTGTTTATTATTAGTATATATATCATTATCTAAGTCATTTTACCGAACCTTAGATTTTTAGGAATAAAATAACAATTAGTAATAGAATATTTGATTTAAAAACTATTTTGTGTCAATTTTGACACTATTTGATATATGATTTTTTTGAAAGTCATAAAAGAACTATATGTTCGAACCAAGTTGATTAAATCGACACTAATATATCATAGTAACCTATAAAATTAGTGGAATTCATAAAAAGTCTCAAATTACATTTATTTTGGTATTTATATTATCAATTTTGTCAATATTTCATTAATAAGATAATTACTGCATCATCTTTGTGTCATAAATAAATTAAATTATTTGATGTCTAAAAATTACAAATAAAATACCATCATGTAGGAAATCTTTTTAGCTTTCTAATGAATATTTACAATCGAATTTATCTTATGAATAACCCCATATTAAAAATGATTTACTTATTAGACTTTGATTTTAACTATTTTAACCCTTCTTTAAATAAATTAATAATAAATGTCCTAATCTAATCCAAGTGGGCCTAAATGGTCATATTTTATTCCTAAGTTTGTTTTTGGTCGAATTACACTTGTCCAATAGAATTAGGACATGTGTTAGGGTAATATTAATATCATATTTACCCTTAGTTACCCTATTTACTATTAACCGCGGTAAAAAAAGTAAAAAGTTACTATTCACCAAAAAAATATTTTTATCTCATTGAACCACATTTTACATACTGAGATCAACCGTGTCTGTCGGATTTTCGAAATTCCATTCACAGAAGCGGTAAAATTATGTTTTATGCAAAATTCAGTTTTTAACCTACCACTTAGTGGTTTTACTATTCATCAAAAATTGAAAGTTTTCAGAAAAATACCAAAATTTCACCCTAGGCTAATTTCGATATTCTGAGTCCAAAAATGAAGTCCATTTTGAAAAATAAAATTTATAAAATTTCAAAAAGTGGTTATTACTATTCATAACGGCTAGTTTTAATAGAATATTGTTGTTTAGTGAAACTCGGTATTGCGTACGACGCAAGCTATCGAGGAAGGTCGCGATTGCGTGTAAAGCAAGCCAAGCAAGTGTTGTGTAGAAAAAGATTCCTTTGATGATTTATATAACATAAAAGTCTCGGGTGTTACAGCTTCATCATAAATAATCATGCCTTAAGCCTTATATTAATCATATGATTTGATATATATATATACCGGATTAGTGAAGGTTGATTCATATTCAATCACCATCAATTTTTCCTACTCAATATCTAAGATATCTCAAGATCTAGCTTGTTTATGATCATCTAGGAAGTTCTGGTCATTGAAGATTAGTTGAAATCACTTCTAATAATGTTTTCATCCTTCCATTCCACAATAACATTACACAACAACCTTTCTTGACCCTTTAGTAATGGTGTATACATGTAATTTCCCAAACAAACATGTATTTAACAAAACCGAACTAAGATGAAACTCGAGCCAAACTAATTATATACCATTTATAGGAAGATTAATTATTAATTAATAGGAATGTAATTTTAGATAGTATCATTCTGAAACATGGATTTGCTTCCCCCTTTCTTGCAGGAACATGATTTGACCCATGTGGCGTTGTTGTTCTTATATGTCGGGCGGTGACATGTATAGTCACACGAGACAGGTATGTTTTAGTTTAGTTTTTATTTTATTTTCTTTATCACATTGTCCACTTAGGTCTTTATCTAGTTTCAATGGAAAAGGAGTAGTTATATTCTACGAAGGAGGCCAGAAGGGGGTCAGATTGTCTCAGTCCACCAACTTTGATCCGAGGTAAGCTTCTATGATTACTACTTGTCTCGCACCGCATAGATTTTGGGGATTTCAATGTTTTTTACTCTATATTATGTTTTTGGTAGGGTTTTGGATCGTTTTGTGTTGGTTTGGGTGGATTTGGTTCTCGCCAATGGAGGAAAGGCTTTAATGCTGTTGGATGGTTTTTCACTGGTTATGTAGGGACCTTTATGTGTTTTAAGGTCATTAATATCCTTTGTGTAGTGCGTTGATCCCTGATCGTTGGTTTCGAGTCACCATGTCAAGGGTGACTTGCCAGTGTGTGCATGGGTAAGTAAGTATATGAATGTGGGTTCCCCCGTTACATGTATAGTCAACCATGGCAATGATTATGCACGTATGGGAATCGGTGTGCCCATGTATATATATATAAATGCATACGCAGGTGAGTGGAGACTGGTATATGCATTTAAGAATATGTTTAAGGATCCCATTGCACATGCTAATGGCCATGTGGGTGTGTGAATAGGGGCTAGGTGTCCATGAATGTGTGTGAAGGTGTGTATACTCCATGGGGGAGCCTCAACTTTTAGTTAGAAACATACAAGAGCCGAAGTGTACGGCTTGGTTCCACCTTGAGGTAGGGTCCCTCTACTAGTCTCTTTAATTCATGAATGCTTTAAATTGTATTACCTTATTTCTTAATTATGCATAATTATATTGACATGCGTATCTTGAATATGTGTTCTTTTATATAATCATTTCCTTTGACAAATAAAGTCAGGTTTTTATAATAAAACCCCTCTAATGGAGGTGCATTGTCTGTGAAAAATCTTAGTGATTGTTATGTTGATCTAGTTGCTTAAATTATTGCATTTGATTTATGATGAATGAGTTATAGAAGAAATGTTAAATATAATTAAATGAATTGTGTGATAAAGCAATGCCATGATTTTTTAATAAAACCCTCCAATGGAGGTGCACTGTCTTCTAAACCAAAGATTAGTGATAGTTATTTTCTATTGTTTTGTTTACCTTTAGATGTTGCGTCATTGTGTCGCTCTCTACAGCCTTCTCTGGAGATCGCTTGTTATAGCATATTAAATAGTTGATCTGTTCTATCATGTGGCAGTAGGGTGACAGCCGAAATGTTGCATTTCATCCTCCTGCTCCATTCGCTCCTGGCCGGATGATGATGCCTTGTGGATGTCGCTGGACCAGGCCAACATGTCATAGTCACGCCGCGGTCACTCCGTGGTCACGCCGCAGTCACACCATAATTTGGCCTTGCTCCAGTGATATCGAACCCACACCAGCCCCCTTCCACCTTTATTTCAGCCCACTTCCACCAACATTCCAGCCTGCAACAGCCCCCCTGCCACATTTGAATCTTCCCACACCATCCCCCCAACACTTGTAACCAACCCCCTTCCACCAGCATTCCAGTCTCCTCCCTCTCCCTTCACACTTGGATAGAAGATGCTGCCCCGCAGATGTCGCTAGACCGGGCTAACACGTCGCGGTCACGATGTGGTCACACCGCGCTCATGCCGCAGTCATGCCGCGGTCATGCTGCTGTCACGACTCGGTCACGCCGCAGTCTTTCTGTGGTCATGCCACAGTCACGCTGCAGTCACACTGTGATTTGGCCCTACTCCAGCGACATCCATCCCACACCAACCCCCTTCCACCTTCATTTCAGCCCGCTGCCACCAGCATTCTAGCCTGCCACAACCCTCCCTTCCACATTCGAATCAGCAAGCACCATCCCCCAGCACCTGCTACTAGCCCCCTTTTACCAGTAATCCAGCCTCCTCCTGCTCCCTTCGCTCCTGGCCGTAAGATGCTGCCCCATGGATGTTTCTGGACTGGGCCAACACATCGCGGTCATGCTTCAGTCACTCCGCGGTCACGTCGCGGTAATGTCGTAATTTGGCCCTGCTCCAGTGACATCCAGCCCACACCAGCCCCCTTCCACCTTCATTTCAGCCCGCTGCCACTAGCATTCCAGCCCGCAAGAGCCCCCCTTCTACCTTCGAATCAGCACGCACCATCCCCCACCCCTGCAAGCGGCCCCCTTCCACCAGTATTCCATCCTCCTCCCGCTCCCTTCGCTCCTGGCCAGAAGATACTGCCCTGCAGATGTCGCTAGACCAGGCCATCACACCACGATCATGTCGCGGTCACGCCACAGTCACGCCGCGGTTACTCCACGATCACGCCATGATTTGGCCCTACGCCAGCAACATCCATCCCACACCGGCCCCCTTCCATATTCATTTTAGCCCGCTGCCACCAGCATTCCAGCCTTCAATAACCCCTCTGTCACTTTCGAATCAGCCCGCACCATCCCCCCAGCACCTGCAACCATCCCCCTTCCACCAGCATTCTATCCTCCTCCTACTCCCTTCACTCCTGGCCGAAATATGATGTCCCTCGGATATTGCTGGACCGGCCCAACACATCGCGGTCACACTGCGGTCACAATGTGGTCACGATGCGGTCACGCTGCGGTAATTCCATGATTTAGCCCTACTCTAGTGACATCCATCCCACACCATCCCCCTTCCACCTTCATTTCAGACTGCTTCCACCAGCATTCCAGCCTGCAACAGCCCCCCTACCACCATCGAATCAGCCTGCACCATCCCCCCAGTATCTGCAACTAGCCCCCTTCCACCATCATTCCAGCCTCCTCCCACCCCCTTCGCTCCTGTCTAGAAGATGTTTCCCTGTAGATGTTGTTGGACCAGGACAACACGCCGTGGTCATGCCGCGGTCATGCTGTGGTCACGCAGCGGTCACGCCGCATTCACACTGCGGTCACTCCATGATTTGGACCTGCTCCAGGATGACACCATGTGGCGGTTCGCAGTTCTGTAGGGATACATCTTCTATCCCTAAGACACACTTCTCCAAACCCTCGGCGCCAATCCCATACTCCTCCCATCCTCACCGCTTCTCCCATATCGACCACCCCTCGCCGCTGCTCCCATCCCAACCACCCCTCACCGCTCACCGCTCGCCGATCGCCGCTCCCCGCTCCCCACTCATCTATGCTCGCACTTTTTTCCAAAATCTCTCCGTGAACCCATAACCCTTCTCGTTTTACCCTAAATCATAGCTCGACGCACCCATATGGAATAATTTTCCTAATATAATGACACAAATCCTACTTCCCAACTGACTCTCGATGCGATCCCTACTTCCCAGCGCGCCAGGTCGAGTTTCCCAACGCTCTATTCTTCCGCATTAAATGTGAACATGTTATGATCCCCTTACAATTTTAGGTTGTGTTTGGAACCCTGCTTCCCTACCTGCTCTCGAGGGTTCTAACTCTACTTTCCAACCGGTCATCTAATCTTTGATTCATGTAATTTTTGTTCATTCACTTTAAATCAGTATGTATGCCTTCATTTATTTTCGATTTTTTGGTTCCATTTCACTGCAATGTACTATCTATTATTATAACCTTATGAACAAATGCAATATATCATTTTAGTTTGCAGTTTTGTTCTAATTTACCTGTATAGAATCATTTTTATTAATATTGATGAGGTCTAAATAAGGTGGGGAGGAGGGGGATGTGCTGGAGGGGGGGGGGGGATAGGAAGGGGTGAGGTGAGGAGGAGGGGGGTGGACAGGGGGTTTGAGGAGGCTGTGTAGGTGGGGGAGAGGTGGGGGGATGTGTTGGGGGTGAGAAAATATAAGATATGGGGGTGAAATAACATCCATGTTAATGGTAGCACCAATACATCAACAACTAGAAAAACCTGATCATTGATCAAAAATGTCTCCAACTGATCATCTATCAACAATGCTTATCCATATACCTCACACTAGATATAGCTTTATACCCTACATGGTCATCTGCCACTAGCACACCCTGAGTCACCACTACATGGCATGTGACCCACCCCCATGTATAAATATTTTAGTTCCCAAAACCCATCTTTCCCAAGTACGAAGAAAACATGATGTGTGCTCTCAAAACTACACATCAGGTACGTGAGTTCTCCCAAAATAAACCCCTTAAAAATATCACAAAACACCTAATTTCTCCAAAGTATCCATAGATTGAATCCTGAATGGGTCACCAAAAAACCAAAAAAAATACTATTAAAAATTTAAATCAACTACCCTATGGGAATTTGTGGGGGAGGCGGTGGTGCTTGGCGGGGGAGAGGTGGGGAGGAGGGGGTTGTGTAGGGGTTTGGTGGGGAGGGGGTGGGCTGGGTAGGGGGTGGGGGTGGGGCGTAGGCTTGGAAAGGGGGAGGGGGTTGTGCAGGTGCGGGGGGGTGGCTATGTAGGTGGGGAAGAGGGGGCTGTGTAGGGGGTTTGGTGGGGAGGGGGTGGGCTGGGCAGGGGTGGGGGTGGGGCGTAGGCTGGGTATGGGGGAGGGGGTTGTGCAGGTGCAGGGGGTGGCTGTGTAGGTGGGGGGGCTGGGTAGATGGGGGAGGGGGGCTGGGCAGGGGGTTGTGTAGGGGGGGGGGTTGTGTAGGTGAGGGAGGTGGGCTTGGAAGGTGGGGGAGGGGTGGGATGTGCCGGAGGCTAGGCTATGTAGGGGGAGGGGGTTTGGGCAGGGGGGGTTGTGCAGGTGGGGTGGTGGCTGTGCAGGTGGGGTAGTGGGGGGGTTGGGCATGTGGATGAGTGTGGAGATGAACTTGATTTCCTTGAACCCAATTAAGGAACTACAAAATGATTTCGTTGGACCCAAGTATATTGGATAGGGAACATACGTGGAAGAATCTATAATTCTATCTATGTCCCTACATAGACTATCAATGTTGTAGAAACCGTGGAAGACCCATTTAGTGAGTCTAGTTGGGGAAGAAAAATCCCCATGCATAATCCAACCAGGTACAATTACTATGGAATTTTATAATGTTATATCTATCATAGATCAACATTAATACATCATAATGTTGAGAAACATGAGACCCTTTTAAATGTATTTAATGATAAATGTTATCAATATTTGAAAATATTATTTGACTATGATTTCTGATTTAATATCATTCCAATGTTGACAGATTATCATATTTGATATGATGAGGATAGTATAGAACCTTCCACATAGATACTACAGCTCTGTGTCCAATGCAAGATATGTCCTTATGTCCAATTCATGCTCATGGATCAATTTGAAGACCTCATTTCGGAATCATAATTTATAGTAATTCAGTAGGATCAAAACATCATTGAATTTTTATAAATGCCTCTTTAAACATTTGTGACCACTAAAACTTAACTACCTTCATAGTAATCCAAGTAATATGCACTTCTAAAGGGGAAAAGATTTAAATAAACCATATATAGAACCCGAATAAACAAAGGAAACCCACAATCTCAAGCATGTTTCGTATGCCTTCTCATGACACCACAACCTATACATTCATTGGGTCCACATAAATTCCCAGATTATAGATTACGATCCTAAGAAAACATTCATTGTGGAAGCATAAGTGACACATTGAGATCTTATAAAACATATAATGTGGTCAAATTGTACAAAAAAAATTCTATAAGTGTCCAATGCGTATATCAATGGGTGGTGAGTATATAAGGATATCATCAATAAGCACCACAATGAATGCGTTGAGAAATGTATGGAAGATCTCAATCATGTGATCCATGAAAACCATTGGATTAATTTTAAACATGAAAGGAATGTCAAGATATGTATGGAAGATCCCAACATCTTCCATACTACTAAAGGTAGTGTCTCATACAACTATATATAACATACCAACCTTCTCACTCAACAAACATCCATCTTAATACATTATGATCAATGTAAATCCATTTTCTGAACTAATACCATATTAACCATGGTAGGTAAAATATCACATTCCAAACGCTCCATTATCACTCATGGTTGGGATCATCTAGATCATTATCACTCAAGGTGAGGCCATTATATCCACCACTACCTTATCAATCATGGTAGGGTTAGATATCATGTTATAATATGATAACTTCATTATCACTCAAGTAAGGGTCCTTAAAGCAGCTTATCACTCAAGGTGTTGTCATTCCTTATTATATATCACTATATTTGTTAGAATTTCTCACCCAACATGTGTATGAAATAACAACAAGTGCATTTGGTCCATATCATATCTCACCAGATAGGTACAAGGTTCTAGTCACTCGGGGCCTATTCCCCCTACCTTACCAATCATGTTAGTGTTAGATATCATTTTATAATATGATAGAATCATTATCACTCAAGTAAGGGTCCTTCCAACACCTAATCACTCAAGGTGTTGTCATTCCTTACGATATTTCACTATTCCTGTTCGAATTTGTCACACAAAATGTGTATGAAATAACATGGGCATTTGGTCCAAATCATATCTCACCAGCTACTGTACCACCCTGAGGACCATGATCACATGTGATAAGTGGTTAATTTTTATGATTCTCCCTATGGATAATCATTCAAATTTCAATGGATACAAAAATCATCTATGGAAAGTATATACTAAAATTCATGTAGTAATCTACTGGATTGTCATGGAGGATTATCTGAATGTTTTCATTACAGATTGGGAATATAATATTACCTTGTAATCTTACCCTCTTAGAATATGATAGAAAATATCTAAAGTGATCCCAACAGATGATGTAAATGATTCATAACCACTGAATAAAACCATGTTGGATGTTATCAATGTAGATCCCCTTGAAAATTAGGCATGTGATATCTCTCATGAATCGTGTAAATACCTATCTCCATAGAATCTATGTGTCACAAAAGCCGGACCAATATCCCTCTCTTAAACACAAACCAATACCTTGATAAATGAAACAATATAACTAAATCTATTGACATTATAGAAGTCATTGCCCCAAATTATATGATTCCACCAACATTATAATCTAGGATCAAAAGGGTTATAATGGCCATAGTGTAAACATCCTTCTAGGTTAGTATATTGAATGATTAAATTCATCGAAAAAATATCAAATTTATCATGGAGTAAACAAAACCAATAACCCTTTTCCAATATATCAGGATTGAGGCAGGAGATTCATCATATATGAGTTATAAACAAGAATTTCCAATATCCCCCTCCCTATTTGATCAACAATACCACATTTTATTGGTTCTTGGTCTCTCTACCACATCAAAATGTGAACCATTCAAGGGGATGGGATGTGAGTAAGCCTTAAAAATGAGATGATTATTTCTATGTGTTTCTTGTGTGTTTTTTGTGTGATTTTAGGTGCTTGAAGTGTGTTTTTGTGAGATTTCTATGTGTGCAGTGTGTTTTCTGTGTTTGCAGGTTGTAGTGTTCCTAAACACACAGAATGAGTGTTTTTTTATTGCATACGGCAGTGTGTTTTTTGTGATTGCAGGCTGCAGTGTGTTTTCTGTGATTGCAGCCTGCAGTTGATTGTAGGTTGCAGTGTTCCTAAACACACAGAATGCGTGTTTTTTTCTGTGTTTATAGGTTGTAGTGTGTTTTTTGTGAGATGGAATGTTTTTCACATAGAGTTTTCATTACAGCCTGTATTTGATTGCAGGCTGTTTCATTTTAAATTAATGGGGGTCTAAGCCAATGGTTTAAAAACCGTTGGGTTATATGTGTGCTGCTGAATTTCCCAACGGTTTCGAAACCGTTGGGTTAAACCCCTGTTGAATTTCCTGCATTTTCCAATGGTTCAAAACTGTTGGGTTATACCCCCCCCCCCCATATGTTTATACCAACAGTTTTAAAACTGTTTTCATTCTCCTGTGCACTGAGGTTCCCAAGGGTTCAGTTGAACCGTTGGTATAACAAAAATCAAAACAGCCTTCCCCAACTATTCAACATGAACCGTTGGTATAAGGCTTTCACGACGCCTCACAACCAAATGGTTTCTAAAACTGTTGGGATAAGATTTCCCAACGGGATGAGGGCCTTTCCCAATGTTTTAAAACCATTTGAAAAAGATGGATTCCTAGTAGTGTATCCAAATTCATAAGATTGTTTCATTTCTAAAACTCTCCCCCTCTGTGGGTTTCAAAAAAATGGATGTGTAAAGTATACTAGAAAAGATTGTTAATTTTTTACTTTGAACCAATTTAATATAAATTATCATAAATTAGAAAATTATTTAATGAAATTTTATCCAAAAATATTTTTTGAAAACATTTAGTAGAAAAATATCATGAAATATTTCTTGAAAATTTCGATAAATATTTTTTACTATGAAAAACATTATCAAGAGTTTTGTGATCTATGATTCATTATTTGAAAACATCTTCACAATAACTATCATATTCATAAATTCATCATGATATTAATCTAACAATTCCGATGAGGATTCCATCTTCATAATATTATATTTTATAACATTAATATTCATATTCCCCTTTTTTAATAACACAACTTCCTCTTTGAGAAACTATTCATTAATATTCTCCAACTTCAATTTCAAAACATCGACATTAAGATATAGAAATCTATTTTAGTGTTTTGTAATTTATTATTCTTAAATCAAAGGGATATTCTTAAAATTATCTATAGTCTCATTATTTTATAAAATAATAGAATTCATATCTTCGAATTAATATTTAATAAAAAAAATTAAATTTATAAAAACCATCAATCAAACAATCCCAAAACTTCATGTAACCTGAAGTTAGTTTAATATATCTTATCAATTTATTCATGATTAATATATAACCTCTATAACTATGTTGAAATTTTTTTATGTCTTTTTCATTTTTAATAACTATATACACTAGTTTTATTGAGGAATTTACGTTTTATAAGGAATTAATACTAATTTGGATACATTTACAATGATATTTTTTGTCTCAAAATTAGTGAATTTCATCAAAATGATTCTGAAAGATATAAGGAAAATATTTTATCGTAATATCTAAACTTTTATATGAATAAATTTCAATTTATTTAGTTGGTTCTGAGTCATCATCCAATAACATAAGTTTATATTTCCCAACCACTTATTTTTATTTAAATTTTTCTTCCATAAAAACATAAAAACATTAATATTTTTTTTCGAACATTATTTCATCTACAAGTTTTTTCTGTGACTAATGGTAATAATTTTCTTAAAAACATTAGTTTTCTTTTGATAAATTCAAATCCACAACTATATTGAAGTGTCAATAAAAAATTTGTGCTAATATGAACTTTTATATTAGTCTTATTATAATTACTATTTTTATAAATCTTTAGAATGATACCAATCAGATCTAACCTATTATTTTCAATTATTATTTAAAAATATTATAATGTATTCTTATTTTTTATTATATAGAGAGTATTCATTAAATAAATTAATTATACTCTTTTCTTAATTAAATAATAATCTTTTTAAGTTCCATATTTCAATATTTATCCACAATAACCATTTATTCCCCCATTCATATTTTCCACTTACTTTTAATTTTTAGAAACATCTGTTTTAGTTATAAGAAATCTTCACTGTCAAGATTGAAAATTTGACCTCATGGTTTTCTATGCTCATTGCATTTTACTGATTCCATGAAGTATTCATCATATATAAAACATAATTTATCCTTTGGATGAGGAGAAGAAGTATCATGATCTTTTTTATCTCAAAATAGATCAATTAACTATTCAAATACAACCTTTGATGCAGCCTTGTCTGATTTATCTATGATCCAATTAAAATTTATAGAATACAACAACGTCATTAAATTATGGGTATCTTCTCTTGTGGATAAATATTTATACATTATACTTGTCAAATTTTTCTTGTTATTTTGAACATTTATAAAATTCACCAATATTTTATTTCAAAAAAAGTGAATGCGTGTATTTTCAACATGATGGTACCTTTTGTATTACCTAAATACATAAAATTAGAAATATCTACAAATTTAACATATACATGTTTCATTTATAATCTAAAACGTAGCTATATTGAACCATAATACTATATTTATCCCCTTTACACGTGATAGAATTTTTTTTCATCCGAATAGAAACTACTCTTTCATCAAGTGATAGATTAATAACCATCCTCATTTTCTCATTAGAAGTAAATAACGATATTTTTACCTTATATTTCTAAAAAAAATAAAAATGTAACTAAAATTTTATGCATAACATGATTTTCATCTTCCTCTAAAGTAACTCCAAATTAATATCAAACTTACGGAATTGTAATTTTGAAGTGATGTTAAAATTATTTTAACGTAATAAATTTAATTAAACTTTTGTCCCTTGAAACTACTAATTAATAAAACTCACTAACCAATGAAGGATAATTATGATCAAAGTCTTATTTCAATAAATAAATTTATTCCCAATCTAGGAAGATAAACATATAATTTAGCAAATAATAATTCTTATCAAACCATACATTTTCTACAAACATCTCTTTTATAACTTTATTATTTGATAAATATTTATTAGACTCAATTATTCTAAATTAGATATAATATTATTCATTATATGTATAAAAAACTATCATAAATTAATTATTCATGTTGTGAGAGGTGTTGGAAGAAGAAAATAATTGGAAGATGAGTGGTGACCCACAGTCCTATATATAGATCTTGAGGGGCGATTCTTCCACTTCTAGAGTTCCAAAGTCTCATAAAACCCCCTTTTTAAGATCAAATGTTTGAAATAATTTCTAATGGTTTAATATTTTAGATGAAAACCTAATAATCTTTTTAAAAAAAATTATCATAACAAAAATATGAATGATAAAGAAATATAAAAATTTGTAAATAATTTTATAAAAATTTAAAAATAAAAAATTATTAACATCATGATATAGAATCACATAATATATAGTGAAAACTATGTAGTAAAATTTATATCTTGGATTGAAATTTAATATTTCTGTGTAAATGATTATCCACTAGTTCATTTCCTTCCTTCAAGATAATTATTTAGATTATATTTTTAAAAAAATTGATATACATTTTAGAAAATATTGTCCAAAATACATTTTAACAATCTTTTTAAAAGATTATATTACTAAAAAATTTTGAAAACTTTTGTGTTTTATGAACATCAATCGTATTTAGAATAACTATTGATTTTAGAAAAAAATAACTATTTTAGAAAAAGTAAATATTTTTAAGAAAATAATAATTTATAATAACATCATGTTTTATAAAAACTAACAATTAATAAAAAAATAATGATTTTATAAAAACTAAAGTTCATGTATCCCACCATTGGAAACGAATTTATTACTGTAAGGGGGTTAGTAAATCAAATGTATATATGAACGATCATTTTATGTTAAATATTCCATGATTAATTTTAATATATTCAAATCTACTATGACTTACAGGTTTTTGTAAACATATCATCGAGTTTTTTTAATTTTGATGCATTTTAAATTGATATATCTTTTTTTTGTTCTCCAAGAGTAAATGGAATATTATATCAATTTTATTATATTATGATTTATTTTAAAGGGGTTTTCTTAATGTTATGGTACTTGTGTTGTCAAAATATAATTGATGTTTTACAAAAAAATCTATCCAAAGACTATGAGTGTGTGCTGCATCCACAATACATGAGAACATCAACTTCAAGCTGCCATATATTCTGCATCATAAAGAAAATGTTCTACACAATATTACTTTATACAAGACCAAGACACTAATGTTTCTCGTATGAAATGGATGTTTCCATATGTACATACTCATACCAATTTAAATAAACCAAATTCACTATCTAAAAATTTTATTTTCTCAACATCATTTAAAAAATAATAAAATTTGCGTACATCCTATGTTCAATTAAGTTTATGAGAAATTTTATTTATACACATAAGATGATATTTTATTATATTTTCATTATTTATTACAGACAACAATACTAAAAACAATAATTCCATATGTCTAAATATTAAGTATATTCTTATACATATGATTATTCTAAAAAATATTTAATCAAATGGTTTATCAAATTCATTAGGATCTAAATTATTTGTGGTTCAAATATGAATAATTTTAATTATAGTATTTTCATATCAAAATTTCTTAAAAATGCTTTTTATATACTCATATTGATATATAAATGATCCTTCTGGTGTTTGTGAAATTTGAAAACCACGTAAATAAGATAGATAAACTATCAAGCTTATGTAAAACTAGGATTTCATAAGATACTTGATGAAAACTGTATCTAATTTTTGATTATATCCAAATAATATGTCATCAAAAAAAATGAGAACAATGATTGTGTTTCTAAAAACAGTTTTTATATAAATGGATGGATCTGAACCTCCTATAATAATTTTTTTCGAAATGGAAACTATTTAATCTATATACTAGGATCTAGTTTTGTTAATTTCTATAAAGATACTTATTATATATTAAAACAGAATCTAGGGATATTTTTTTCAGAACCAAGTGTTTGTTCTACAATTAACTTATTCATGAACTTATCTAGTAAAAAAATCAGACTTCACATCCATTCTAAAAAGTTTGAATGTTAGAAATAACTCATAATCTAGGATAATTTGAATAGATTAATGACAATATACTAAATAATACATTTCTTTATAGTCGATTTCTTATTTTTTATTATAACCCTAGAAACATAAAAAGAATTATTTCTATATATGAATCCATTTTCAGAAAAGTTATTTCCAAAATCTAACTTTACACCAATTATAAGAGAATCATTGGGTCATTAAAATAAAATCCAAAAATGGTTCCTTTAATTTTCATTGAATTATTCTTATAATGTATTATTTCTTCAATATGACATGTGTTTTTTAAACTATGTAATCCTTTGTTGTGGTAGAATATCCTAGAAATATTCCATCATTATATTTTCTAGTGAATTAATGTAAATTATATTTATAATTTAGGATGAATACATATTATCCTAGAACATTAATGTAATTAAAATTTTAATTCAATCCAATAAAAAACTCATAATTTGTTTTATTAATAAATTCACTTAAAAAATAATATTTATATCATATTAGTTTGTAATAACATTTTATCCAAAAACAATTTAGTAGCTGAGTGTTTAGTAATCATGGTTCTATTAATATTCTAAATAATTTTATTTATTTTTTTAACTACACAATTTTATTTGTAGTTATATGTTTTAAAAGTTATTTACTATAAAATTTTTATAATAAGAAGTTTTGATTTTAGAATTTATAAATTATCCACTATGATCACTACGAATAGTTTACAATGGTTTATTTTAATCATTGTTTAATAGAGGATACTGATGATATAAATAATAAAAAGAATTCTAAATTTATTACAATAAAATAGATGCATGCATATCATATTTAGTCACCAACTAAACTATATTCATTGAATTTTCCACCTATAAATCATGTTTTTGAAGGACCTAATAAATATTTCTGCCATAACTATAAATCATCATATGTTGAAACATCACTAATAGAATTAAAACATGATTTCTGTTTCATTACAAATTTATAGGGATCAAAAAAATAATAAGAATTAAAAATAATGTTTTGGTAGCTCTATAAATACTCTATTCATAGAGATTTAAACTAATTTTCTATCATTGCAGTGTCATAAACTTCAATTTCAGAACCATTATAACAACCCTTCCATTTATTACGAACATAAACGTGATTTATTATATAAAATTGTACTTAAGTAAACTCCATGGATTGAATGCTCTAGTGTTTTGGGAAATTAGTAACACTACATAACAACATTGAACATGAAACACAACATCTTTATTTCATACTTCATTAATATGATGAACTCATTCCTTCAAACATAACACTACATGGGATAACCTGAGGACAAACACAAGAAAGGGGTGTACTATAAAGCCTAGTAAGGGAGTAGAAAAGGAATAACCTGAAGAAGAAAATAAATGTCAGGAAACATGAATATCAATAGAGAAAAAGAGAAACATGAATATAAAGTCATGATAATACATTATTATCATAACAGGGAAAATGTGGTAATGAAAAACAACATGATATTAGCATGAACTAAGGCTCATTATGCATAGATTAGCATGAGTGAACCCTCATTAGATATTACTTATCCCATGTAAACCCTAATTGAACATGAATTATCCTATCTAAATAATCATTTCACTTGGAATATCATTATACAAATCATTCCCAATGCATTGGAGTGATATTAGTGCACACCCGTTATAAAAATTTCATATCCTTCATAAGTGTGCCACATGAATCATATAACACTGAATCATTCAACATAATAAGTTATTCCATGATTAAGAAATGAAATATATATATATAAAAGTACCATTAGATATGTACATGCGCATATAGGTGAATACCTTTGATATAAGAATGGGTACGATATTCACAACACGATGATTTGTGTTTTCAAACATTACTGTGCAATTTCGACAGCACAATATTGTCATATAGAAATTAATAATTTCGGTTGATGTGAGAGAAAGGGTCTCTCATAATTTGTACATGAAATAGACTGTATGGTGGTTATGTAATATAATATCCCAACCTAATAAATGGTATTTACATGCATAATAGGAGAGATATTCTTGAATGGAACTAAGAAGAGAGAAATCCCTTACAGAATTTTGACATGGTAACATGTGTACATAGAAAGAATTAATGAGAGAGAAAGTGGTATATCGTCATTAAAACATATGGTGGAATGTATGGTGGAGGTTAGAAATCATAGCCCACCAATTTTAATTGAAAATAAAATTGGATAACAATGTCACGACCCGACCCTACCCGGGCTCGGGCCGCAACTACCCCATGCTCGCCTCCATAGGCCAGGGGCTGGCGACCAGCGCCGAAGGCACAACAAATCGGGGAGGTATTTCCCTAAGCACCTATACACACACACACATGTAGCACACTCAATGCAAAAGTGCAGAGTAAAAAGAAAAATAAAGGGAAACTGCTATAAATAAACCACAAGAGTGCTTCGACCTCTAAACAGTACAGGGTACATGCTGAAAAGAAAAGGGGCAAAACAGGTGCCCTACCAAAAAGTGCCACAACCTGGAAACAGGTAAAAAAAAGAAACAGTTGATGGGTCTCCCACCTGGAACTCGGCCACGACCACCGCACGCGGTCCAAGCTCCCAAGCTCCTACGCTCCACTGAAGCCACGCTCCACCTGTCTATCGTCTGCAAGGGCACACAAAGTGCTGGCAAAGCCCAAGTAGGGGTGAGTATAAAAATACTCAGTAGGATACCCCAAAGGCTCGAGGGAGAAAAAAAGGAGGTACCGAAGGGTGAGCAGTAGAGCGAACAAGAAAAGTATAGGAGTACAACCTAAAGTGAAGTAAAGAGTCCAGCTCAACCCAACAAGAGAAAGGTAGAAGACTCGTCCAAACACAAGGATCTAGAAATGGTGAGAAGATGAACTTCTAGTCGAGACTTTGCTACCTATAGAAGGAGAGTAGACTCTTGCAACCATGAGAATCTAGACAGGGAAATCACTTGTCATACCCCATGTGTCTTCGCCTCTCCTGGAAGGAGAGAAACCAAACCCAAGAAGTGGGTACTAGAACAAGGCATATACATATCCTTATGCTCAATCAAGAAGCCCAAACAATGTCGTAAGGGGATCTCCATCCCATAGCTCAGCCCATGAAAAGAGTCACTAATAGTCCCTGGAGTAAACCATCATGCCCAAAATCCCGCACGTCTTCCCAGAACCGCAATCCAAGGAGCTCAATCACCACACCTCGACACTATCCGCTTTGGGGGGCACTAACTCACCCGCATGGTTTTAGATCACGTCACAAGAACGTGTCTCGGTGGAGAAATTACCCCTCGTACTTGAGGGTTCAAGGGAAATTCAAACCACACCTCGTCATTGCCTAGCAGTAGAGAGGTATTCTCAATGTCAACGATGTCACAACACTGACCCGAACAACCAAGGGTCCCGCTCCGGTAATCCCGGAGGAAAGCCCCAGGCTAGCCTAGTAGAAAGGGCTGAGCCTGGAATGCCAACAGATGGCCCACTGCCCATCCCTGCTGGAGGGTAATTCATAATATGATATCCGGCGACCCACTGCCCAGCCCCACTGGAGGGTAGACCTTAATACATCATCAGGCGACCCAATGCCCAGCCCCGCTGGAGGGTAGACCTGGCATAAGTCGACAGGCGACCCACTCCCCAGCCTTGGTGAAGGGTAGACCTGGAACTAGACGACGGGCGACCCACTGTCCAGCCCTGCTGGAGGGTAGACCCTAAGAGGTCGTTGGGTGACCCACGGCCCAGTCTCTGCTGGAGGGTAGACCCTAAATGCGTCAGGTGACCCACTGCCCAGTCTCTACTCGAGGGTAGACCCTAAGAGGGTCGGGTGACCCACTGCCCAGTCTCTGCTGGAGGGTAGACCCTAGAAGCTGATGTTTAACCCACTGCTCAGTCTCTTCTGGAGGGTAGACCCTAGAAGCTGATGAGTAACCCACTGCCCAGCCCCGCTTGAGGGTAAAACTCAGAACTGCTCTGGCCATCTCCATTGGAGGGTACAACACTGGCCAACCAAACATGCAGTGGGTATCGCGCAACCACCCAACTCTAAAAAAACTCACCCAAAAGAGGTTCAGCTCATGCTCCATCACTAGGTGTCACTAGCACCGCTACCGGACAATCCATAGAGAACAAAACCAGGGGGAGACCACTCAACCCTGCTGGTCAAATAAATGAGCACAGAGCCAGGGGAAAAACTCCACCCAGCTGGTCGAGAAAATGAGCATAGAGGGACCCTCTACATAGCGAGAGGTCAAAGTACGCATAGGAGAACACGACACACACATGGGGACCACACGATGTGTGGACCCAAGTCAACCCCATCCATGCACACGAACGTCTCAGGTACAAACTACACGTACCTCCAAGCGATCTCGTATACTCCTAGAGTATACCACGTCTCCAGCCCAAGGGCTATCATGCACACGACACCCAACGTCAATGCGAAGGCATGGAGTAACATTTCCAACTTGCGGCCTCAATGAATAGGGCACAGATACCCACATCTATTCAAGCATTACTTCACTCACACGGGAGTGCACGCGATCACACGCCAAGGGTCCACTACAACCACAATAGAAGAACCGCCCCCAGGGCACCATCACATGTCCACATTTCAAAATATTGTGAAAGAGGCTCCTCACAACCAAACAGACCGCACCGTTGTAATCCTCACAAAAAAACACACGAGATCGACTACTTACTCGCCTCCAACGGATATCCAACGGAAAATTCACCAACACCGCCTCACGCCCGAATGACGCCCCTTGATCCCGAACCTCGGCCCCGAAAATAGTCTGGCGCATCACACCAATGCGATCCCCTCGGGAAAACACGTCAAAAGAACTACTCACTTGAGTGAAACAGATATCCGGAGAAAAAGATGCATTCTAGCGCACCGCACACGAGGGGTGCCACGTGGGACCCGCAACCGGGTCCTGAAACTCAACGAACGGATCGCACCATTGAGATCCTCTTGAAAAAGCACACAAGATGGACACATCACTTGTCCAAAACGGTCGCCCAGTGATAATGATGGAAAATCACCGACGACGCCCAAACGGCCCCCGTGGGCCCCCACACCATTGTGTCAAATTAGAGCATGCGGAATGCACCATTGCAATCCCCTCAGAAAAACATCCAGAAACGACTTCTCACTCGCCCAGAATGGGCGCTTGATGGAAAAGATTCTAAACGCTGCATGCAGCGCAAAAGATGGCACATGGGGCCCACACCTCAACTCTGGCTGCAACGCCCGAAACCACCTTGGTAAGATCTGCCTCGGTGCCGGGGTCCCAACGCCACTGACGGTTCTCAAAACGGACGTCAGACGCGTCTGCGCCGTCCAAAACAAAGTCCCCGGAAAAACGTCAATTCGCTTAAAGACGCGTCGCGCCTTCGAGTCCCATCGTTTTGGGAATTAAAAATTCCTAAAACCATCTCAAAAAGTTCCCCTCGACGAAAGGTCCGCGCTGCCACTGACGGCGCACAAAACTAAGGTCGTAGCCCGAAATACGGGCGTCCAAAGATAGAAGGGGAGAATCACCTTGAGCCGGACCGGCCCGGTTCGGCCAGTCCGCCCTGCTCGGGCCGGCCTGTTCAGGCCGGTCCACTGGGACTGCGGGCCAGCCGCTTGGGTCCAGCCAAGCCGAACCCACGGGCCACCGTGCGCTCACCTCACCCATGCACCGCGCGGGTGCTTGCTCCACCAACCGGCCGTCAAGGCCGGTCTTTCTTTTTCTATTTTTTTTCTTTTTTTTTTGTTTTCACGAGGAGACTCGCCTGTGGCGGGTGTCGGTCTGCCGCCAGGGTCACACACCGCAACCCCTCCTCGCCCGCACTGGCGAGGAGTCGCCCGGCCGGCCGGATGGCTGGCCTCCTCCTCCACTGCCATGCATAAAGCCCGCGACCGACCGCCCAGCGCCCCACCGACCTCCGCTCGGCCTCTGCTCGCCCAGCCGCCGTCCGGAAGCCCCCAACCCGGCCGGATGAAATCAAAAACCCGCAAAATTTGGCGGTCGATTGCGAGCTCCTCCGAAGTCGGTATTAAATTCCGGAAAATGGGATGGAAAGAGAAAAACCTCTACTACACATTCATGGGCTTAGATCGAATATCGTCCAGCAATTCAACGTACAAAATCGCATATGAAGTTAAGTGCTGGAATGAAAATACAAAACACAACATCCTACCTCGTTGGCATTGCACGGAGCGTTGCTCGCCGAACCGCCGCCCTGCCGGAGCCGCCTCACCGGAGTGGAGGATGAGAGGATGGAGGAGCTGCCGCCCGCCACTGTCTAGGCGAAGAAGGAGGAGAAGCATAGGGAGGGGGTGGGTTAAGTGTTTAAATAGAAAATACTTAACCACCCGCCCGTCAGCCCGAACCCGAACTCCCGATGGGGTCGAGATTAAGCCTCCCCTAGGCCAAAAACCATGCTCTGAACGCAACGGCTGTCTTGTAATTTTAAACCGAGACCCCATTCAAAAGTTATTAAATTGAACGTTCGAGGTTGCCAAATTACGAAAATTCCCCTGGGGCCATTTTTCACAAACGGGCCGCGCCCACGAAACTTACACCCCTCCTGGGGTAAACCACATGCTCTAAACTCAATGGTGCCCTCAGTTTTCCAATCTGAGCCACCATTTAATAGATACATGAGTTTCACCGCTAAAAGAATAAATTAATTAATTAATTTATTCATTTAATGTTCCGAGAGCAAGCGAGGGGTCCAAACGTCCCGCGCCGACATGTTTTATGTCGTTCCTAGGATAAAAACCCCATTCCGGACTCATCCGTACAGTCGGATCTCTGATTCGGATCACCGTTTTGGATTCATCCCATTTATTTGGAGTTTCCAATGTGAACGCACTGAAAATTTAATTCCGGCCACTCCGGGGCTCAGAATCTTATGCCGTCTGAAGGAACTGCTCTGGAATATTATCAAGAATATTCCAATGTTTTTCTCAGCAAAACCCGGGTTCTTACATCATTCCCTCCTTCATGCTTTTCATCCCCAAAAAGCAAAACTAGGGAGCAACACAGGGTACTAAGCCCACACCTGGCTTTCCTATACCCAGAAGAACCCACGCACAACTCTACGTCACCACACACAGACTAAAGGATTGATCTGTTCAAGCTTGGTCGGCCCTTTCCGATGTCGTGCACCCACTCCAAACATTGGGGTTAGGGAAAGGCGGTAGGGAACATCACCATCCCTTTGCACGGTCTCAAATGGCCCGAAGGCTCTCGGGGGTATCTCACCTCCCCGGTCAAACCTCTACATCGCACGTTGCGACAGGAATCACCGCTTGGGCATGGGACAAGCCCCGGTGATTCCCTCTTTCAGAATATCCATATGGTGAAGCACAAAAGGATATCTGGTCACGCAGGATTTCCACAGTCGATGTCTCTCAACCCAGATTCTCTTACACGCTCGGAAGCGAGGGAGTCGACACCATCGACTAAAGGAAATGGTCTCACAACTTTTTCATTACCAACACAGGGTTACACCCAACGCCCTGCATCACCCTGGTAACACCACAAACAAAGATCAGGGAGAAAATCCTTTCACACGCAGAGCCTAACAATTCTACTGCAAGAAGTAGAAGAGTCTCAAGGGGTACCTCTCACCATCCCATGCTCTACAGGATCGTAGACACCCAAATCTCGCGGCTGTCCGTGGTCCCAACCGTCAGCTCCTGGAGCCTGACGTGGACTACCTAGTGGTGATAGGAAGACCTCGTAACGTCGTCCCCCACCTTCAGCTCATCCTGCTCCTCTACTTGCACCACCTCTCTGGGCTCTCCTCCGATCACAGCGCTGGCTCTGCCGTGGTGGTGCGCCTGCTCCCTGCCTGAAGCTCTCAGCAACTCGGGTCGGGAAGTCTCGTGCCAGATGTCCTCACCCATCGCAAGCATGGCACCGACTCTCTCTGGGCTGCACTGGTGCCCTCCGGCGCCCCTGTGGTGTATGACCACGGCCCGTGATCCACTCTCGGAAGGGAATCCTCGATAGAGGCCCTGCGCCTTTTCGCCACAGTGGCATACGACCACGTCTCCGAAACTGGCAATGGAAAGTCCACCTGCGTCGAGGTCCTATCCTCCGGATCCTACTAGCTACGGCAGTCGTCCCAGCTCCATCATGTCCACTGCCACTACCAACCGCAAAACATGACAGGAAGCTCTCTGTCACCAACGCCTGCTCTGGCACCCCGACATATGTGGAAATTCCCAAGGGGACTATGACAGCACGAATCTCTCGGTGGAGACCCTGCTCAAACTTCCGCACTCAAATGTTGTCTTCATAGACCATGTCTGGGTAAAAGCATGCACGGTCTGCGAATCTAGCCGCGTACTCGGCCACCGTCATCCCTCCCTGCTGAAACTGCAGGAGCTCCTGAATCCGAATAGAGCGCAAGCTGGAGGGGAAAAATCCTCACGAAATGAAAATAGAAAGTCATCCCATGAAAGCGACGACTCATCAAGAAACTGAGTCAGGAGACTCTACCAATGCCCAGCTGATCCATGGAAGAGGCTGGCCGCCAAAGCCACTCTCTGATCTGTCAGCGTCTGCACAAGCCTGAAAAGGCCAACCACTGCCTCGAGCCAATCCTCTGCTGCCTGAGGGTCTGGCTTACCACTGAACCTCAGTGGTCTCTGCCACCTGAACTCATGGAGCGCGCTCAACCAGTGCTCAAGATCTGCCTGCTCTGCTGAAACTATCTGCCTCTCAACAGGCGGGGGTGCTGCTACCATCCCACCCAGAGAAAAGGGCTCGCATTATGGGTCCTGTACTGAGGCCTCGTAGCTCATAGGGTCGTCATCACGTACCCAAACTGGTATCTTGTCTGGATGACTTCGCGGAGACATCCTGAATGTCATCAAGGAGTGTCGCGGTCAGATGAGCATATATGTATATACCACAACAACAAATATGGAGAGCTGACTCAAGAAGGACAGTCAAAGACTCAATCATATGTGATGCACAATCCAAATTTTTCTCTGAAATAAGTGTCTCTGCATGTTGTGTCGACAAGCGGGTTATGAAGGTCCTGGTGAATGGATACGTCGGCTACCACATCATCACTAGACTCCCTGGCCTGAGAGCCTCTCTCAAGACACGTTAACACTTTTGTCATAAATCCCAACCAATTCCTCTTTTAGGGAGGTCCTCCCAGCGTCCCAAGGAATGAACCACCTCTGATAACACTTTGTCACGATCCGGCCCTATCCGGGCTCGGGCCGCAACTACACCAAGCCCGCCTCCATAAGTCAGGGGCTGACGACTAGCACCGAAGGCACAACAACTCGGGGAGGCCTTTGCCTAAGCACATGTACACTCACACACGCATCACATTCAATGAAAAAGTGCATAGTAAAAAGAAAAGTAAAGGGAAACTTCTATAAATAAACCAGAAGAGTGCATCGACCTCTAAACAGTACAGGGTACAAGCTGAAAAGAAAAGGGGAAAAACACGCGCCCAACCAAAAAGTGCCACAACCCGGTAACAGGTAAACCAAAAGAAACAGCTGACGGGTCTCCCACCTGGAACCCGACCATGACCACCGCACGCGGTCCATGCTCCCAAGCTCCTAAACTCTACTAAAGCTACGCTCCACCTGTCCGTCGTCCGCAAGGGAACACCAAGAGCGGGCAAAACCCAAGCAGGGGTGAGTATAAAAATACTCAGTAGGATAACCCGAAGGCTTGAGGGAGCAACAAAGGAGGTAAGGAAGGGTGAGCAGTAGAGCGAACAGGAAAAGTAGAGGAGTACAACAGAAAGTGAAGTAAAGAGACCAGCTCAGCCCAACAAGAGAAAGATAGAAGACTCATCCAAACACAAGAAGCTAGAAACGTTGAGAAGATGAACTTCTTGTCGAGTCATCTCTACCTATAGCAGGAGAGTAGACTCATCCAACCACGAGAAGCTAGACACGGAAAACACGTGGCATACCCCGCACGTTTTCGCCTCTCCTGGAAGGAGAGTAAACAAACCCATGAAGTGGGTACTAGAACAAGGTATATACATATCCTTATTCTCAATCAAGAAGCCCGAACAATGTTGAAAGGGGATCTCCGTCCCGTAGCTCATCCCAAAAAAAGAGTCGCCAACAGTCCCATGAGTAAACCATCATGCCCAACTTCATGCACGTCTGCTCCGAACCGTAAGCCAAAGAGCTCAATCACCACACCCCGACACTATCCTCTTTAGATGGCACTGACTCACCCGCACAGTTTTAGATCGCGTCACAAGAACGTGTCTCGGTGGGGAAAGTGCCCCTCGTACTTGAGAGTTCAAGGGAAAGTCAAACCACACCTCGTCACTACCCTACAGTCAAGAGGTATTCTCAAAGTCAAAGCTATCACAACACTGACCCGAACAACCAAGGGTCTCGCTCCGGTAATCATGGTGGAAATCCACAGGCTAGCCTAGTAGAAAGGGGTGAGCCTGGAATGCCAACGGATGGCCCACTGCCCAACCCTGCTAGAGGGTAATTCATAATATGATATCGGGTGACCCACTACCCAGCCTCGCTGGAGGGTATACCTTAATACATCATCAGGAGACCCACTACCTAGCCCCGTTGGAGGGTATACCTTAATACATAATCAGGTGACCCACTGCCCAGCCCCGTTAGAGGGTAGACCCTAATACATCATCACGTGACCCACTGCCCACCCCGCTAGAGGTTAGACCTTAATACATCATCAGGCGACCCACTGCCCAGCCCCGCTGGAGGGTAGACCTGGCACAAGTCGAAAGGAGACCCACTGCCAAACCTTGATGGAGGGTAGACCTAGAACTAGACGACGGGCGACCCACTGCCCAACCCTGCTAGAAGGTATACACTAAGAGGTCGTTGGGTGACCCATTACCCAGTCTCTACTGGAGGGTAGACCCTAAATGCATCGGGTGACCCACTGCCCAGCCTCTGCTAGAGGGTAGACCCTAAGAGCGTCGGGTGACCCACTACCCAGCCCCGCTGGAGGGTAAAACTCAGAACAGATCTGGCCATCTCCACTGGAGGGTACAACACTGGCCAACCAAACACAGAGTGGGTATTGTGAAACCACCCAACTCCAGAAAAACTCACCCAAAAGTGGTTCAGCACCTTCTCCATCACTAGGTGTCACTAGCACCGCTACTGGCCAACCCATCGAGAACAAAACAACGGGGAGACCACTCAACCCTACTGGTCAAATAAACGAGCAAAGAGCTAGGGGAAAAACTCCACCCTGCTAGTCAAGAAAACGAGCACAGAGGGACTCTATACGCAGCGAGAGGTCAAAGTACGCAAAGTAGAACATGACACCAACATGGGGCCCACACGAAGTGTGGCCCCAAGTCAACCCCAACCAAGTGCACGAACGTATCAGGTACAAACCACATGTACCTACAAGCTCTCTCATATACTCCTAGAGTATACCACATCTCCAGTCCAAGGACTATCGTGCACACGACACCCAACGTCAACGCGAAGGCGTGATGTAACATTTCCAACTATCCTCCTCAACGACTGGGGCACGTACAACCACATCTATTCAAACATTACTTCACTCACACGGGAGTGCATGCGATCACACGCCAGGGTCCGCTACAACCACAGTAGAAGAACCGCCCCCGGGGCACATTCACATTTCCACATTTCACAAGATTGCGCAAGAGGCTCCGAACAACCAAATAGACCGCACCGTTGTAATCCTCGTGAAAAAACATGCGAGATCGACTAATTACTCACCTCCAACGGATATCTGACGGAAAAGTCACCAACATCGCCTCACGCCCGAACGGCACCCCGTGATCCCGAGCCTCGGCCCCGAAAACAGTCGGGCGCATCGCACCAATGCGATCCCCTCGGGAAAACACATCCAAAGAACTACTCACTTGAGTGAAATGGATATCCGGAGAAAAATATGCATTCTGGCGCACCGCACACGAGCGGTGCCATGTTGGACCTACATCCCAGTCCCAAAACTCAACGAACGGATCGCACCGTTGCGATCCTCTCGAAAAAGCACACAAGATGGACTATTCACTTGTCCAAAACGGTCGCCCAATGATAATGATGGAAAATCACCGTCGACGCCCAAACGGCCCTCGTGGGCCCTTTACCATCGTGTCGAATTAGAGTGTGCAGATTGCACCATTGCAATCCCCTCGGAAAAACATCTAGAAAAGTCTGCTCACTCGCCCCGAATGGGCGCTCGATGGAAAAGTTGCTAAATGCTGCGCGCAGTGCAAAAGACAGCCCGTGGGGCCCACACCTCAACTCCGGCTGCAATGCCCAATACCACCCTAGTAAGCTCCGCCTCGGTGCTAGGGTCCCAACGCCATCGACGCCGCTCAAAACGGACGTCAGACGCGTCGGCGCCGTCCAAAACTAAGTCACTAGAAAAACGTCAATTCACTTAAAGATGTGTCACGCCTCTGAGGCCCCTCGTTTCTGGAATTTAAAATATCCTAAACTATCTCAAAACGTTTCCCTCGATGCAAGGTATGTGCTGCCGCTGACGGCCCGCAAAACAGACGCATGTAGCCTGAAATACGGGCATCCAAAGATAGAATGGGAGAATCCTCTAGGGCCGGACCGGCCCAGTCCGGCCTGTCCGCCCTGCTCGGGCCGGCCCGCTCTGGCCGGTCCGCTGGGACTGCGGCCCGGTCCGGCCGGTCTACCCTGCTTGGGCCAGCCCGCTCTGGCCGGTCCACTGGGACTGCGGCCCAGCAGCTTGGGTCCGGCCAAGCCGAACCTGCGGGCTGCCGCGCGCTGACCTCGCCTGCGCACCGCGCATGCGCTTGCTCCACCGATCGGCAGTCAAGTCTGGTCTTTCTTTTTCTTTTTTATTCTTTTTCACGTGGAGACCCGCCTATGGCGGGTCTCGGTCTACCGCTGGGGTCGCACAGCACGACCCCTCCTCGCCCGCACCGGCGGGGCGTCGCCCGGCCGGCCGGATGGCCGACCTCCTCCTCCGCTGCCGCGCCCGAAGCCCGTGGCCGACCGCCCAGCGCCCCGCCGACCTCCGCTCGGCCTCCGCTCGCCCAGCCGCCGTCCGGAATCCCCCAACCCGGCCGGAAGAAATCAAAAACCCGCAAAATTCGACCGTCGATTGCGAGCTCCTCTTAAGTTGGAATTAAATTCCAGAAAATGCGATGGAAAGAGAAAAACCTGTACTACGCATTCTTGGGATTAGATCAAAGATCCTGCAGCAATTCAACATAGAAATTCGTGTTTAATGTTATGTGCGGGAATGAAAATACAGAACACAACATCCTACCTCATGGGTGTTTCCCGGAGCTTCGCTCTCCGAACCGCCACCTTGCCGAAGCCGCCTCGCCGGAGTGGAGGAGGAGAGGATGGAGGAGCTGTCGCCCGCCACTGTCCAGGCGAAGAAGGAGGAGAAGCATAGAGAGGGGGTGGGTTAAGTGTTTAAATAGAAAACACTTAACCACCCGCCCGTCGGCCCGAACCTGAACTCTAGACGGGGTCGAGATTAAGCGTCCCCTAGGCCAAAAACCATGCTCTGACGCAACGGCGGTCTTAGAATTTTAATTCGAGACCCCGTTCAAAAGTTATTAAATTGAACGTTTGAGGCTTCCAAACTACGAAAACGCCCATGGGGCCATTTTTCACAAACGGGCCGCGCCCACAAAACTTACACCCCTCCTAGGTTAATCAGCACACTCTGAACTCAACGGTGCCCTCGGATTTCCAATCTGGGCCACCGTTTAAGGGATACTTTAGTTTCACCATTAAACGATTAAATTAATTATTTAATTTCTTCATTTAACGTTCCGAGAGCAAGCGAGGGGTCCAAACATCCTGCGATGAAAAGTTTTATGTCGTTCCTAGGGTAAACACCCCATTGCGGACCCATCCGTACACTCTGTTCTTTTATTTGGATCACCCTTTAGGTGTTATCCCATTTATTTGGCGTTTCCAGTGTGAACGCACTGAAAATTTAATTCCGGCCACTCCGGGGCTCAGAATCTTACGCTGTCTGTAGGTGCTGCTCTGGAATATTATCAAGAATATTCCAAAGTCTTTCTCATCAAAAACTGGGTTCTTACAAACAACTTGAAGAAACATTGATAAAAATGAAAAAGGAAGGAATCTTTTACATGGATGTGTGATCCCAAATGCTAGGGAGTGGCTTGAGAGTGGCCTCATAGGAGCTTGAGATACCTTGGGAGGACTGTAACGAGTGGATATTAGAGTTTGGAAAGGATTTGTGATATTTTCTTGAAGTGTAATAGGGTATTCTATGGGTTTATATAAGAAATGAGAGGGGAATTTTTTAATATTTCACAAACATAGATTTCAGAATCAATATAATTATATATTCAAAACCAAAAACTATACCATAGTTTTTTTACCACAGATTTTTTCAATTTTGAATAGAAAACACTATTTCCTTATTCAAAGGTCTGAACATATTAAAATATTAGGATTTTTTGTAGAGGTGAGTCTCACTCTCAATGAAGTAATTTTAAAATGATAAAATATTTTATATGTATTGGAGGGTACACTAAATCCTTCTAAAATTAATAAAACAAATATAAAATCACATTTATTTAATTTAAAACTATATATTTGTTAAATAATCTTTTTATAGTAATTTATCACATCACTATTGGGTCATTATGATGTTATAAATCTCATTATATATTTATAAGATGTTTAATTTTTTACCCAAAACAATCGACTGTGTAAAAAAGTTATAAAAAATTCACCAATAGATACTTTTGACATCCTTAAACCAAAAATAATGTTCATGTTACCTAAATAATTTTCTAAATATGTGAATTTTCACATTTATAATGAAAAACTACTTTTATTGAAAATTCATGGGGTTTAAAAAAATAGATTTCAATCCTTAATAAAAATTACAGTTTTATTCCTAAAAATTAAATTTTCATTTATATTTAAGAAAATTTTATTTATTAAAATTATTTTTTGAAATATTATTCAATTAAAAAATGAAATAATTCATCAAAATAGATTTCTTAATTGAATTTTAATATTAACTAAAAATACTACTTGTGATTTAATACTCGTTTAAAATGTAACAATAATAATATAAATGTATATTCATTATTATATAAAAAACTAATGAAAATAATCATAATGCTATGGTATTGTTACATATCCCATTATTACACAAGAATATTCCCTATGAGTATGGTGATTGAATATGGAGCTTTCTTAGGGCCGTTTTGTAAACATGGTTTGGGTCTTGATCTCGATATGCTTGAATATTAACTAGTACATGATTTGATAATGATTAAATTTTTGGATCTCAGCCTGGATTTGACTTGGTAAAAGCCCACAAATTCTATCTCCCTCGAATGATCCGATAAATGGGCTTCAAAAGGAGTGATCATATTGGTTGAGGCCATCAGTTCCTTTTTCTGTGTCAAAATGTTTTTTTAGAACCATTTATTTATATTAGTATTATTATCACTATTCAATGATTATATTATCAATAGTAACAATAAATAATGGTCATTTTATATCAACAAAAAAAGCATGTGTTTTCTATGTCCACAAGTTATTAAAAAAGGAGAATTTTATTCATAAATGATTGATTAGTTACAACATTCCCACCTCATGAAATATCACCCTCAAAATTTATATTTCCCACACCAAAATAGATGACGGTAACTCTTCCTCATTGTTTCCTTCGGTTCCCACATTGCTTCTTCAAACTTGTGGTTTCTCCACAACACATTGATGAGGTGAATTGTTTTATTTCGTTGAATATTTTCCCTCCGATCTATGATCATCACTATATTATCTTCATAGAAGTGTTCATTCTCCAATGGTACCACCTCATGATTGAGTAAATGAGATGGGAATGGTATGGACTTCCTCGTGAGTGATATATTGAATAAATCATTAACTTGGGATAGGTTCGGTGGGAGTTTTATTCGATATGCCACTGCTCTAATGCAATCAAAGATCTAAAAAGGGACATTGTATCTTGGAAAACACATTACCTTATTACGATATCTCAAAACCCAATTCCATGGTGATATGTGGAGAAAAACCATTTCTCCAATTCAAACTCTTGGTCTCATCGATGGTTTCCAGCATAGTCCTTTTGTAAACACTGAGTATATATGATGTGTTTTTGGATGGTCATAACCTTCTCCACCATTTCTTCGACCATATCCGTACATATAAGTTTTCACTTCCCAAATTCATCCCAACATGCTTGTGTTTTGAACCACTATCCATAAAAGTATTCATAAGGTTCCATTTGGATTATTGGGTGGAAACTATTTTTGTAAGAGAACTCAACTAGAGGAAGATGTTTATCCCATCCACCTTTGAAGTCCATTGAGCATGCCCTCAACATGGCCTTATGTGTTTGGATAGTCTACTTATATTGGAAATCAGTTTGAGGATGACATTCCATACTAATGTTCAGCTCAGTATTTAGAGCTTATTGGAGACTCTTCATGAACATATTGGTGAATCTTAGATCACGATTGGATACTATCAATCATGGTACACTGTAAAGCCTTACCACTTCTCTGATGTATATCCATGCCAGTTGATCCAATGATAAGTCCTATTGATTTTAAATGAAGTATTTAGTATATATAATGCAATCCACAACAACAAAAATATCATTTTTTCCTTCATATATCTTTATAAGTCTTGTGACAAAGTTAATGGTAATGTTTTCCCATTTCCATGTAGGTTTGTCTTCTGGTTGCATCATACCCTTAGACTTATACCTCTCATCCTTCACATTTTTATATACGAGGCACATTTATGTATAATCAAAAATATCCTTATTCATGTCATCCCACCAATAATTCTCCCAGACATCTCGATACATCTTGGTGTTTCCTGGGTGAATGGAAAAATTTTAACTATCTTCATCAACAAAAAGTTCTTTCTTTAACTCTATATTTGATGGAACACATAGTCTTGACCCAAATCTCACAATTCATTATTCATTAACATTGAACTCTGAGGATTTAAGTTTTATGATATTTTAAACATTCTTGTGAATTCCCACATCATCCTTTGGATACTAAATCAACCATTCCAAAATAGTCTGTTCATCAATCATTTTTAAAATGATTGATGGTGTTCCATAATTTATGATTCCCATGTCCATCTTCATCAAATCTATGAAGATTGAATCCCTTTTAATTTTCATGAATTAAAGAGTTAATATATCATTTATACATAGAGAATCTACCACATTATTCTATTTCCCTAGATGGTAGTGAATTGAGCAGTCATAATCTATAAATGGCTCTAACTAGATTCATTGTTGCATCTTCTTCTCTTTCTATGTGAATGCATATTTGAGTCTTTTTGATCTATATATATTTCACACTTTTCCCCAAAGAGGTAATGTCAAAATAACTTATAAGAAAAATATCATAGTAGAAAACTCCAAATCATTTTTTCGATAGTTCTACTCATGAAAAATCAGTTTCCTTGAAGTATAGGCAATGCCATAATCATTTTGCATCAACACACAGCCCACGCCCTTTTTCAAATAATCAATGAATACCATAGAATGTTCTCCCATTGTGGGTAGTGTTAGCATGATCGATTGATAAGCATACTTTTTAAATACTTGAATATTTCCTCGCATTCATCAGTCCAAAAAAACATGACTCTCTTTTGAGTGAGCATGGTAAAAGGGATGATCTATCATGAGAAATTTCTCTCAAATAAGCGATAATATCCAGCTAAACCAAGGATGATACAGATATTCGTCAAAGATGTTGGCCTCATACACCCCTCAATTACATTTTTCATGGAGGGATCCACATATATCCCATTTCTCATGATGATATGTACCGTTAATGGGACATTATTCAACCAGAACTCAAACTTGTGGTACTTTCTATAGAGATTTTCCTTTTGCAAGGACTCCAGTATAGTTCTTAGATGCTCTGCATGCTCCTCCTTAGTATTGGAGTCTATTATAATATCTTCTATAAGTACTACCACAAATTTTTCTAGGTAATATATATATACTATATCCACTATGTCCATGATAATTTCTAGAGAAAATGAGATTCCAAAAGTCATTACTATGAATTCATAATGCTCGTACATTTTATGAAGGGCAGTGTTGGGGATATCCCCCTTCTTCACTCGTTCTTTGTAATATCCCAACTGAAAATCCACCTTGGAATAGTATTATAATCCACATAGATGATTAGAAAAGTCATATATTCGTGAAAGTGAATAATTTTTCTTTATTGTGATTTTGTTGAGATCATGATAATCGATAAAAATGAGCATTAACCCATTTTATTATTTTCCAAGAGGACTGGTGCTCCCTATTGGGAAGAACATGAGCATAAAATCCCTTTATTTAAATTCTTTTGGAGTTGTTTCTTTGTCTTCCCAAGATCTAAATTATCCATTATATAAGGAGTCTTGGATATTGGAAATGACCTAGGTAAAAGATCAATCGAGAAATCAACATCTCTTCTAGGAGGAAGACAAAAAAATTCCTTAGGAAACTCTTTAGTGAATTACCTCACAATAGGTATGTCTTTGAGGGTGGTTCCTTCATTATACTCAATCATCTGAGCCAGATATGAAAGCTCGTAAGTGTAAAGACCAGCAAATTTCAAGGAAATTTTTTTCTTAATTTTCTTTGGAATTTTACAAGAGCGCAGCTTCAGACGGCACCTGATTCCGAGGCCCGGTGTGCCCGGAATCAATTTCCGAAGTTTTGCTCGGGTACGTTCAGTGAACGGACGAGCGGGTTTTTCTATCATTTGAACCGGTGCCCGGAATCGAATTCTGAGGGCACCGATGAAATCGCAGCGCCGGTATTTTCTTAGAAACGCCTCTTCCGGAGTTGCGTTTGCTCAGACGTGGTTTTTAAATTTTGCGGCTTTAAGTCAGAAATAAAATAAAGTTTAGACGACAACTTTATTTTATTTCACTTAAGCTGCTTGGAAGCCACTTGAAGTCACTTAAAGGCGGCTTGAACTGAGTTGAACTGGATAGGATGCTATCCAGAAATATCCTACCCCTTGGTAGGATATTTGTGCGGTGGGACCCGCACGAGCCCCGCCGTTTCTTTCGCTAAGTAACGCACCCGCGAAAACCCGTCAAAGTAACTGAAAAGTCAACCGACGCGTTTTCTTTAATTCTTAACAGACCATTTAATTGGGCGGTTTATTTCGTGAATTAAATGGACTGTTTCTTCGTGAATTAATTGGGTCGTTACTTATGCGTTTTACGTTTGTTGGCAAAATAATAAAATAGACAAACTTGTCTATTTTGGAGGATTTCTATCGTTGTGCAATTCCTCTGAGCCTCCACCCTCTCCGCGAAGAACGCGAAGAACGCGAAGAACGCGAAGAACGCCGGAACCGGAATCCGACGACGCACGATCCGCGACGTCAACAGCTTTTCCGCGACCTTCTTCTTCTTCTTCTTCGGCGACGCTCTTCTTCCACGGCCGATCCTCGTTCGGCAACAAAGGTGAGAATCGAATCTTTTATTTCTCACTTTTTAATTTCAATAACAACGGATTTAATTAATTAAATCCGTTTGTTCTTGATCCGGAGATTGGCGACGCGACGCCGGATACCGCGACGACGCAACGATCCCCCTTCTTCCGCGACGAGCGATTCCGCGACGACCTCTCGTCCGACGACGACGACAAGGTAAAGGTTGATTGGAATATTTTATTTCTTTTCCCGTGTTTATTCTTTTCAAATAAAGAACCCGATCGGAACAATTTTAATCTATTTAAAATTGTTGATTTGGTTAATCCTTTTCCTCCCGATGGTTTTATGACTAACGCGGAGGGTGCGGGTCTGACGAACAAGACCCGGCAACCCTCCGCCGATCTTCCTTTTTTGCGGATTTGGCGGGCGACGGCAAAAGCACGACGCAAGGGCCATTCGTGGTTTCCGCAGTGAATATCGCCCCCCGGGAGGAGCAACGGCGCAGACGGGAAAGGAATCGGGCCACCGGAGCATCTCCGGCGGCCCGCGGAAGGCGGCGGCGGCGCGGGTCGCCGGCGCGGCGGCGCCGGCGACCGGAGGCGGCGGCGCCCGGCGCGCCGCCGTGCAGGAAGTCCGCCGCGGCTGAAGCCGCGGCGGCGGCGGCAGCCGGTTCCGCGGCCGCGCGGAACCGGGAACGGACGCGGCGGCCCGGCCGCGTCCGCGTGACAGGCGCCCCCCCCCCCCCCCCCCCGCGGGGGCCGCGTTTCCCTCAAAGCCGCGGGTTTGACCCGCGGCGGCAGCCCCTTCGGCCGCACGGCCGAAGCCGAGCCAGCCGGTCCGGTCGGCCGGGCCGCGCCCAGGCCGGACCGGACCCGGCCTAGCCGGGTCGGGCCGGGTCGGGCCGACCCGGTTCGGGCCGACCCGGTTCGGCCGACCCCAGGGGGGGTTCGGGCCGGGTCGCCCCGGGCCCAGAACCCCCGTTTCGGGCCCTCTTCGGTCTTTTGCCCATATCTTGGGCCTGGGACCTCCGATTGACGAACCGTCAGCGGCTACGCGATCCTTGGATCGAGACGGTCGTTTCGGTATATTATACTCAAGGTTTCGGAAGACTTTGAGTTCGGTCGGGTTGGTTCGTACACGAAACCAACCGGGCCCTCGGAGCGGAAACGCTCATAACTTGAGCTACGGACGTCCGAACGACGTACCGTCAGCAGTGGTAGTTTCTTCTAAGTGAGACGGAACTTTTGGAATACTCCGCCCGAGGATCGGACACAGGCGGAGTACGGTCGGGTTGGTTTTGCTCTAAAAACCAACCGGGCCCCTGGGACGAAAATGCCAATAACTCTCAGACCGGGCGTCCGATTGACGCGCCGTCTGTTGCGTTGAGATCCTGTTGTCGATACGGAACTTTTGGATACATCAACTTCGGACTACGTGTCAGTTGATGTATCAGCCTCTCGGCTCGTGGAGCGGACCCTCCTAAACGAGCTCGCTTTGTGCGGGAACCCTAGCGCTGGCTGTGACTTCGACGGCAGAGCAGAGATCCTCCGTGGACTGCGACGACGGCAGAGCAGAGATCCTTCGTGGACTGCGGAGACGACTGTGCAGAGATCCTCAGTGGACTGCGTCGACTACTGCACTCAGCGATCCTATGTGGATCAGTGCTACAGGTTCTGTGTGAGCCCGATCCTATGTGGGTCCTTACTACCGGTTCTGTGTGAGCCACTGCCTACAGGTTCTGTGTGAGCCCGATCCTACGTGGGTCTTTTGCGGGGGTTAGTACCTATCGATCCTTCGTGGGTCCGACGACTTAGATGGATCAGTGATCATCTTTGACGTCATCTGAAAAAGTATACCTGGTTGAGCTGAATCTTATGTTACTCTCCTTTGTGGATTGTGTTGAACTATTCTTTGTGGATTTACTATTTACTCTCCTTGTGGATTTGAGTCTTGCTTTCCTTTGTGGAATGAGTTATTCTCGAGCTCGTGAGCAGAGCTAGAAATGGGGACTTAGGTATATGTATGGGCATATACCTAAGTCGAGTCAGATGTTACTTCGTGATTGCATCTTTCTTTTGTGCTATATCCTTTGTGGATTTCGGGAGACCTTCGGGGGTCTCGGGGTCCTTACTGAGTAGCTTGTACTCACCCCTGCACGGGCTATGCCCGCACCTTGTTGTGTTGGTTGCAGACGACGGACAGCACTGATCACGGTTGGGGCGTGGAGCAGGACGGTACCTGGAGGTGGACCACTGGGCGGGACGTGCTCGGAGCGGACGTGGGACCCGAGGAGCCTGGAGGCTATCTGTACCCACCCTTCAGGTGGGATTGCCAGTGGACAACACAAGGCCGCCGACTTTTCTTCAGTTGCTGTACTTTACTTTTCAGTTGTACTTTACAGTTGGGCTTGTATTTCCGGCCCCTTTACCTTTCTGCACTTTACTTTCCGCTTGCTGACTCTGTGTGGTTGTTACTTATAAAGGCAATGCCTTCCCTGTTTACTGGGATTTTACGCCTTGGTGCTAGTCGCCAGCCCCTGGCCTATGGAAGGCGGGCTTGGGGTAGTCACGGCACGGGCCCCGAGGACGGGTCGTGACAAATTGGTATCAGAGGTGGTCGGTTCTACCGCGGACTCTGATCGTCCTTTCTTTCTATGTGAAGCAATAGTGTTTAGTGTATTGAGTGTGGTTATCAGTTCAGGGAGCCCAGTGTTGGTGCGGCGGCCGACGTATCCGTACACCAGGACCCTGACTCCTGATTTCCGACTTAATGCATGAAAACATTGATTGCGTGTGTGTTTCAAGTTTTCTTTGTGATTACTTGTGTCAGCTCACCGGGTATACTGATCTGCTTTATTAAAGTCTCAAGTTTTCCTTGTGATTACTTGTGCCAGCTCACCAGGTATACTGTTCTGACTGTGGTGCTCTTGTTCTCCTTTTCAGGATGGCCCCGCGACGACTGCCAGCTAGGGTTCCGAGTGTAGGACGCGATGGCAGCCCACCGAGCAACGAGGCCTCGGTGCAGGGCCCTTTGCCAGCAGTGGCACCGGCGGTAGCCTTACCCGCCGAGCCACCGATGCTTCCAGTACCAGACGCTGACGATGCACGTCGCCTCAGGGCACTGCATGAGTTTCAGAGCCAGCGACTGCCCAGGTTTCGCGGTGAGGCGGACCCCCAGGCCGCCGAGGACTGGCTAGAGGCGGTGGTACGGATCTTTAGGCTAGTGAGGACACCAGCGGATCTCATGGTGATTCTCGCAGCGAGCCTCCTGCAGGCGGCGGCAGGACGATGGTGGAGCCTGATGCTCCAGGTTCACGATGAGGCATCCTTGCTCTGGGCGGACTTCGAGAGCCTCTTCCGCTCTGAGTTCGTCCCGGCCACCCTCCGAGCGGTGCGCATCCAGGAGCTTCTCCAGCTGCGCCAGGGCAGCATGACGGTCGCTCAGTATGCGGCGAGGTTCACGGACCTATCTCGCTACTCGACCGACATGGTACGGGACCCCTTCTTCCGGGCCCGGACCTTCGAGCAGGGCTTTCGACAGGAGATTCGGGCGTCGCTGATCTCCCTCAGCATTCCGACCCAGGCGGGAGTGCTGGAGCGAGCCCTCCTGATCGAGAGCTTCCTGGCAGAGCCTTCTTCAGCGGCGAGACCTAGCGCAGGGCGGCAGGTAGCTGAGTCTTCGGTAGCAGGTAGCCGACGGATGACTCTCGGGTCCAGGCAGACCAGACCCCCACGCAGACGGCCTCAGGACACCGGCTCAGCAGTACGGGGAACACAGCGGAGTGCCAGCCTTCCGAGAGGCAGGCTATGCTACTCCTACGGCGGGCAGGGTCACATGGCTCGTGACTGCCCGACCCGCCGATCAGAGGAGCAGCAGACGGTGGAGGGGCCACCCAGGCAGAGGCAGAGGGTCGACCGTGGCGGTCCGCAGGGAGGAGGCGGACGAGGCAGAGGAGCTGGCCGAGCAGCGGGTGGTGGGCGACGCTTCCAGGCTCTACCCCCACCACCACCAGGAGGGCCACCTCGACCACAGGGAGCTGGCGGGCAGGGACAGGCCCAGCTCCAGGCAGTGGAGGCCTACGACCCCGACATGCCAGAGATGATTCGAGGTACGATCTGTGTCTATTCCACCCTTGCTGCAGTACTTATAGACACAGGAGCGAGTCACTCTTTCATAGCCTCTGCCCTTGTTCGGAGCTCGGAGGTTCCGACTGAGCCGTTGGCTCGATCCTTACGGCTAGAGACTCCTACGGGAGCAGACTCGACGATTACGCACTGGTGCCGGCAGTGTGAGCTTACTCTAGGAGGCGAGAGCTTCGGCTGGGATCTCCTTGTAGCGGCGTCGAGGCCTTACGACGTCATCTTGGGCATGGATTGGCTATCCACGGTTCATGCCCAGATCGACTGTTTTAGGCGCAAGGTGCGATGTGTTCGCACCGACGGGAGCAGGTTTACCTTCACCGGCGAGAAGGGAACCTTTGCAGCACAGGATGGACTTCCGCGGAGGAGAGTGCAGCCCATCTCTCATCAGTTGGCTAGCCTCATCCTAGGAGCAGTGGACATGCGGAGTCCAGCTTTTCCTGCAGTGGTGGACCAGTACGTAGACGTCTTTCCCGACGACGTTCCAGGGCTACCTCCTCGTAGAGAGGTAGACTTTTTCATCGACTTGTACCCCGGGACAGCCCCGATATCTACTCCAGCATATCGGATGGCCCCCGCCGAGCTTCGGGAGCTGCGGGTACAGTTGGAGGACTTGCAGAGCAAGGGGTTTATCCGACCCAGTGTTTCACCCTGGGCTTCCCCGATTTTGTTCGCCAAGAAGGCGGACGGGAGCTTGCGACTATCTGTCGACTATCGTCGCCTGAATCAGGTGACGGTGAGGAACAAGTATCCGCTGCCACGGATTGAAGACCTCTTCGATCAGCTCAAGGGAGCGCGGTGGTTCTCGAAGATAGACCTCCGGTCAGGCTATCATCAGCTCAGAGTTCGAGACGAGGACGTACAGAAGACGGCCTTCAGGTGACGGTATGGCCATTATGAGTTCTTGGTTATGCCGTTCGGCGTAACCAATGCTCCAGCAGTGTTCATGAGCCTCATGAACAGGATCTTCCAGCCATACCTCGACCGATTTGTCGTTGTCTTCATTGACGACATTTTGGTATACTCGACGACTGAGGAGGAGCATGCCTACCACCTGCGAGTTGTGCTAGACACACTCCGAGAGCACCAGCTTTATGGCAAGCTCTCAAAATGCCAGTTCTGGTTACGTGAGGTCCATTTCTTGGGGCACGTCATCTCTGAGGCAGGAGTTGCAGTGGATCCCGTGAAGATCGAGGCAGTGCTAGCTTGGGAGCCACCCAGGAGCGTGACGGAGGTGCGGAGCTTCCTGGGCCTAGCCGGATACTATCGGAGATTCGTTCCAGACTTCTCCAGAGTTGCGGCAACACTCTCAGCCTTGACGAAGAAGGGGAAACCCTTTGTGTGGTCAGACAGATGTCAGCAGAGCTTCCAGGAGCTGAGACAGAGATTGACCAGCGCACCTATCTTGAGGTTGCATGAGGAGGGAGTTGGATACGTAGTTTACTGCGACGCATCAGGGACTGGACTCGGGTGCGTCCTGATGCAGGAGCGGGCCGTGATCGCCTACGGATCACGTCAGTTGAGGCCGCATGAGAAGAACTACGCCACTCATGACCTGGAGTTAGCAGCAGGGGTCTTCGCTCTGAAGACTTGGTGGCACTATCTGATGGGCGAGCGCTTCACAGTCTTTTCTGACCACCAGAGTCTCAGGTATATCTTCTATCAGAAGGACCTGAACCTGAGACAGCGGATATGGCTTGAGTTCCTCCAGGACTATGACTTTGAGATAGTCTATACTCCTGGGAAGGGGAACGTGGTAGCCGATGCCCTCAGCAGGAGGACGGGCATTCAGCTACATGAGGAGGCGACGGAGCAGCTGGCCTCCTTACAGATATCCTTTGTGGATAGAGATGGAGCAGCCTTTCTTCAGTCTCTCACAGTCTCTCCTCCACTTCTACAGCGGGTCAGAGAGGCTCAGTGTGGGTACGCTGACTGTGAGACCCGGCGTGCACTGATATCCTCAGGTCAGGCGCCTGTTGGTTTCTCCCTTGGAGCAGAGCACGACATCCTTTTCAGAGGATGTACCTTCGTACCAGTCGCTTTACGAGAGGAGGTGCTGAGAGAGTTTCACACTTCTCCCTTGGCGGTGCATCCCGGAGTGGCGAAGATGTACCAGGATCTCAGACGACAGCACTGGTGGCCGGGCATGAAGAAAGCTGTGGCTGAGTTCGTTTCACGATGTCTCACCTGCCAGCAGGTGAAGGCAGAGCATCAGGTACCATCAGGCTTGGTACAGCCCTTGGAGGTCCCGGAGTGGAAGTGGGATGGCATATCTATGGACTTCGTGACTGGACTTCCATGCACTTCCAGAGGTCACGACTCCATTTGGGTGATTGTCGACCGACTCTCCAAGTCGGCACACTTCTTACCCATCAGAGAGCAGGGCTCAGTGGAGAGCTTGGGACGTCTTTACGTCCAGGAGATCGTACGGCTTCACGGTGTGCCATCGTCTATCGTCTCCGATCGAGATGATCGTTTCACTTCCCGGCTTTGGAAGGGGTTGCAGGAGGCGTTCGGGACGCGGCTCCATCTGAGCACAGCCTTCCACCCTCAGACGGATGGTCAGACAGAGAGGACCATACAGACACTCGAAGACATGCTCCGTGCATGTGTTCTCGACTTTGGTCGCAGCTGGGAGGACCACCTACCCTTGGTGGAGTTTGCGTACAACAACAGCTACCACTCCACCATCGGGATGGCACCATACGAGGCGTTGTACGGCAGACCCTGCAGATCACCGTTGTGCTGGAAAGACCCTGGGGAGTCAGCACTCGTGGGACCAGAGATGGTCCGAGCCACGACAGAGAAGGTCCAGATCATCCAGGAGAGGATGAGGACAGCTCAGAGCTGGCAGAAGTCATATGCTGACAGGAGGCGGAGGCCACTGGAGTTCGAGGATGGCGACCACGTCTTTTTGCGTGTCTCACCTCGACGTGGTTTACGAAGATTTGGCCGAGGCGGCAAGTTGTCTCCACGCTTCATCGGGCCTTTCCAGGTCCTCAGCAGGATAGGAGAGGTGGCTTATCGCCTGGCTCTACCACCTCAGTTGCACCGGGTGCACGACGTCTTCCACGTGTCTCAGCTGAGGAGATACGTGCACGACCCGACGCACATCATCGACTTTGGGGAGCTGGACGTGGACGATGGGGCGACTTTTGCGGAGGTCCCAGTGGAGATCGAGGATCGACAGGAGCGGGTCCTACGTGGGCGGTCGATACCTCTTGTGCGCGTCAGATGGCAGCACGGGAACCTCCAAGAGAGCACTTGGGAGCGGGAGGCTCAGATACGTGCTCAGTACCCCCATTTGTTCCCCTAGTTTTTGATGTATCTTTACGGGGACGTAAAGCCCTGAGGTGGGAGTAATGTAAAGACCCACAAATTTCAAGGAATTTTTTTTCTTAATTTTCTTTGGAATTTTACAAGAGCGCAGCTTCAGACGGCACCTGATTCCGAGGCCCGGTGTGCCCGGAATCAATTTCCGAAGTTTGGCTCGGGTACGTTCAGTGAACGGACGAGCGGGTTTTTCTATCTTTTGAACCGGTGCCCGGAATCGAATTCTGAGGGCACCGATGAAATCGCAGCGCCGGTATTTGCTTAGAAACGCCTCTTCCGGAGTTGCGTTTGCTCAGACGTGGTTTTTAAATTTTGCGGCTTTAAGTCAGAAATAAAATAAAGTTTGGACGACAACTTTATTTTATTTCACTTAAGCTGCTTGGAAGCCACTTGAAGTCACTTAAAGGCGGCTTGAACTAAGTTGAACTGGATAGGATGCTATCCAGAAATATCCTACCCCTTGGTAGGATATTTGTGCGGTGGGACCCGCACGAGCCCCACCGTTTCTTTCGCTAAGTAACGCACCCGCGAAAACCCGTCAAAGTAACTGAAAAGTCAACCGACGCGTTTTCTTTAATTCTTAACAGACCATTTAATTGGGCGGTTTATTTCGTGAATTAAATGGACTGTTTCTTCGTGAATTAATTGGGTCGTTACTTATGCGTTTTACGTTTGTTGGCAAAATAATAAAATAGACAAACTTGTCTATTTTGGAGGATTGCTATCGTTGTGCAATTCCTCTGAGCCTCCACCCTCTCTGCGAAGAACGCGAAGAACGCGAAGAACGCGAAGAACGCCGGAACCGGAATCCGACGACGCACGATCCGCGACGTCAACAGCTTTTCCGCGACCTTCTTCTTCTTCTTCTTCGGCGACGCTCTTCTTCCACGGCCGATCCTCGTTCGGAAACAAAGGTGAGAATCGAATCTTTTATTTCTCAATTTTTAATTTCAATAACAACGGATTTAATTAATTAAATCCGTTTGTTCTTGATCCGGAGATTGGCGACGCGACGCCGGATACCGCGACGACGCAACGATCCCCCTTCTTCCGCGACGACCTCTCGTCCGACGACGACGACAAGGTAAGGGTTGATTGGAATATTTTATTTCTTTTCCCGTGTTTATTCTTTTCAAATAAAGAACCCGATCAGAACAATTTTAATCTATTTAAAATTGTTGATTTGGTTAATCCTTTTCCTCCCGATGGTTTTATGACTAACGCGGAGGGTGCGGGTCTAACGAACAAGACCCGGCAACCCTCCGCCGATCTTCCTTTTTTGCGGATTTGGCGGGCGACGGCAAAAGCACGACGCAAGGGCCATTCGTGGTTTCCGCAGTGAAGATCGCCCCCCGGGAGGAGCAACGGCGCAGACGGGAAAGGAATCGGGCCACCGGAGCATCTCCGGCGGCCGGAGGCCGCGGCGCCCGGCGCGCCGCCGTGGAGGAAGTCCGCCGCGGCTGAAGCCGCGGCGGCGGCGGCAGCCGGTTCCGCGGCCGAGCAGAACCGGGAACGGACGCGGCGGCCCGGCCGCATCCGCGTGACAGGCGCCCCCCCCCCCCCCCCGCGGGGGCCGCGTTTCCCTCAAAGCCGCGGGTTTGACCCGCGGCGGCAGCCCCTTCGGCCGCTCGGCCGAAGCCGAGCCGGCCGGTCCGGTCGGCCGGGCCGCGCCCAGGCCGGACCGGACCCGGCCAAGCCGGGTCGGGCCGGGTCGGGCCGACCCGGTTTGGCCGACCCCAGGGGGGGGTTCGGGCCGGGTCGCCCCGGGCCCAGAACCCCCGTTTCGGGCCCTCTTCGGTCTTTTGCCCATATCTTGGGCCTGGGACCTCCGATTGACAAACCGTCAGCAGCTACGCGATCCTTGGATCGAGACGGTCGTTTCGGTATATTATACTCAAGGTTTCGGAAGACATTGAGTTCAGTCGGGTTGGTTCGTACACGAAACCAACCGGGCCCTCGGAGCGGAAACGCTCATAACTTGAGCTACGGACGTCCGAACGACGTACCGTCAGCAGTGGTAGTTTTCTCTAAGTGAGACGGAACGTTTGGCATACTCCGCCCGAGGATCGGACACAGGCGGAGTACGGTCGGGTTGGTTTTGCTCTAAAAACCAACCGGGCCCCTGGGACGAAAATGCCAATAACTCTCAGACCGGGCGTCCGATTGACGCGCCGTCTGTTGCGTTGAGATCCTGTTGTCGATACGGAACTTTTGGATACATCAACTTTGGACTACGTGTCAGTTGATGTATCAGCCTCTCGGCTCGTGGAGCGGACCCTCCTAAACGAGCTCGCTTTGTGCGGGAACCCTAGCGCTGGCTGTGACTTCGACGGCAGAGCAGAGATCCTCCGTGGACTGCGACGACGGTAGAGCAGAGATCCTTCGTGGACTGCGGCGACGACTGTGCAGAGATCCTCAGTGGACTACGTCGACTACTGCACTCAGCGATCCTACGTGGATCAGTGCTACAGGTTCTGTGTGAGCCCGATCCTATGTGGGTCCTTACTACCGGTTCTGTGTGAGCCACTGCCTACAGGTTCTGTGTGAGCCCGATCCTACGTGGGTCTTTTGCGGGGGTTAGTACCTATCGATCCTTCGTGGGTCCGACGACTTAGATGGATCAGTGATCATCTTTGACGTCATCTGAAAAAGTATACCTGGTTGAGCTGAATCTTATGTTACTCTCCTTTGTGGATTGTGTTGAACTATCCTTTGTGGATTTACTATTTACTCTCCTTGTGGATTTGAGTCTTGCTTTCCTTTGTGGAATGAGTTGTTCTCGAGCTCGTGAGCAGAGCTAGAAATGGGGACTTAGGTATATGTATGGGCATATACCTAAGTCGAGTCAGATGTTACTTCGTGATTGCATCTTTCTTTTGTGCTATATCCTTTGTGGATTTCGGGAGACCTTCGGGGGTCTCGGGGTCCTTACTGAGTAGCTTGTACTCACCCCTGCACGGGCTGTGCCCGCACCTTGTTGTGTTGGTTGCAGACGACGGACAGCGCTGATCACGGTTGGGGCGTGGAGCAGGACGGTACCTGGAGGTGGACCACTGGGCGGGACGTGCTCGGAGCGGACGTGGGACCCGAGGAGCCTGGAGGCTATCTGTACCCACCCTTCAGGTGGGATTGCCAGTGGACAACACAAGGCCGCCGTCTTTTCTTCAGTTGCTGTACTTTACTTTTCAGTTGTACTTTACAGTTGGGCTTGTATTTCCGGCCCCTTTACCTTTCTGCACTTTACTTTCCGCTTGCTGACTCTGTGTGGTTGTTACTTATAAAGGCAATGCCTTCCCTGTTTACTGGGATTTTACGCCTTGGTGCTAGTCGCCAGCCCCTGGCCTATGGAAGGCGGGCTTGGGGTAGTCACGGCACGGGCCCCGAGGACGGGTCGTGACAGTAAGCTAGTAATATCCATGCATTATATGATGGTGCTAATGATGATTCATCCTTTTCCTTGAATGTTTACATAATCAGCAGTTGATTCTATATTTGGAGATTGATTTCCCTCTCATGGAAATTTTGGTTGGCTCAATATAGGGAAAGCCAATCCATGCTATAAATTGAAACAAATTACACCAAAGGGAGAATGGCATGGATAACTGGGATGCTCAATCCACATATTCTGATTGGGGATGAGTTATATTCCCAGGATTCAATAATTTGCCCATTTTTCCTTATCACCGACATCTATAAATCCATGATTTGTGATGGCGTTTGGATTGTTCTACTAATTTTTTGGGATATAATAGAATGCGTAGAAAAAGAATAAAAAAATTACATTCGCTATTCTTGAATGAATAACTAGTATACATATCACCACTTTATTGTCAGGATTCACTTTAGTTGTCGTTATGGAACAATATCTCCCTTTATTCCTTAGAGGTTGTTGGTTAACTCCAAAAACCCTTTTCTTTGGGAACTAGTTTGAAAATTGTTGTGGTTCTTTGCATTTCTAGAAACGAAAAATGCATTGAGGATTGAATAGAGCATTCCTCTCCTCTGTCGCAACAAAGGGATATTTTTGTTGGAAATTAATGTGCATGTTCCCTTTTCTTCGCCACCTAAATAATTTCCATGTCCCCTTCAAATGATTTTTTGGGTGCTTCTTTCTACACCTTTGTTAAGTGGGGTGCTGGAATTTCATAGCATTGTTGGATTTATCCATCTACCCGCTAGAATTATAGACCACATTCCTCTTGTTATCCCCGTGATATCCTTGATATTAACCAATCAACATTTCTACATTGAGTGAACATCGGACAATTTTCTCATAGCTATCAATGTCGTGGATCGCTATGGCTTTCCATATGATATGATTTATCCAACCAAAGAAGCGGTCAACCTTGGATTCAAGGGTAATGACTATATTTCCCTTATATTTTATGGGTCAGATTATTTTTATTTAAATGATGTGTTGTGTTCTATACTACGACAAGATTATCTTGCGCTATACTCAACACCATATTATATTTCAGTATACACAACAAAATTCGTGGCATGTGTGGCAAAAAATATCATGTTCTTTTGATATAATTCATTTCATGCAACAATGAGTATAGATTTTATTCAATGTATAGATGAAATATGTTTGGATTATTTTATGTGCAATAGAAAAGGAAGCTTACACTACACGCAAAACCGACTAGGCATGTGTTACATGCATGAGAGACCTTCCTCAATAGCTTTCATAGTACGTCATAATGAGTTTCACTAAACAACAATATATTATTAAAAAATTATTATTTAATGGGATATAAAATAGTTTCTATGAATATTATTAAACAAATTTTGATTTTTATATTACATTAAAATTCATATTATTTATTTTATATACATGATATAAGAACATGTTCATTTTTTCAGATAAAAGATGTATTTTTAACGAAATTCATTTTTCCACCTTTTGATGGTGCAACCAATTTAAATCTATTTTTTAACACTGTTGTATATTATATTTTAAAAAAAATAAATTTCTTCATTATAAGTACATAAAAATATAATTATATTTAATATTTAATATTTTTCTAATAGAAATCATATTTTAATGAATTGTGAAAAATACAGTATTTTAATTCAAAACTTCCCTTTTATATAATTTATCTATATTGTTAGATTATCTGCATAAATTTATTTGATGTATAATTGGATTGTGTTTTTATTATTTAATCCATTGTTTTTTATGGGTTGTTATTTCCCATTGAAATTTGACAAAAACACATCTCAATCTTTTGATAGTTATTATTTCTTAAAACCTCATTTTTTGATTTTGACAATGGGACATATTTTTAAATTAATTAATGAGACTTATATATTTTTAATTTGAAAAAAATGATGCCTTATTTGGAATTTGGAGCTCTAAAATTTTTAAATAGTTACCTTTAATTAATTGTAACATCAGTAATTATTGTATTTACCTTGGTTAAAGTCTAAATCTAGTAAATAAGGGTAAAGAAATACTATTATAATAAAATTAAAATACCATAACACATGTACTAATCTAATTAGATGAGATATATCATACTATTTTCATATTTAGATCGATTTTAGAACCACATGGATCCACTAGGATTTGAAATTAACATTTTACAATAATTAATTTAAAGTAATGATAAATATATCATAAGCAAGTTTCTTTTAATAAAACAATGCTTTATGTGGGGTTATACAAGTGAAATATTGAACTATAAATATACATTAGGAAGAAAAATGATTTAATATAACATTATTTTCTTTTTATAAGTTTTACACATTAAATTATGAAATTTAAAAATGACACAATGATGATGGAGTGGTTCATTCATTAAGAATGGATTAAAATAAATGATATTATAAATGTTAATATAAAAGTAATTTTGTTAATTTTCTGACATACATGATATTTATTGATTATATTTACATATTATTTACTATTTAATTCATAATTTTATAAGGAATCATGTTTTTATTAATTTTTATAAAAATTCAAGTATGAATAGTGTACAAAATTGACATAATTCATTAAATAAAACATTAGATATTTTATTAAATGATATTAAATTCCTAAAAATATATTATTTATCTGAATGGTTAATATAAGGCCAAATAGGTCATAAGATAATTATTTGTGGGTAATTTTAAATGATATGGTAATTACGTTAACCAAAAATGTGTAAATAAGATATTATCATGGTAAGATTAAAATGGATAAAATATGGGTTAAAAAAAGATAAGGATAAAAAATATGAAAAACATGTATAAAATATATTTTAAGATGGATAATATAACCAACATCATCCTATATTTTAATTATCTGATTTTTAGATCATTTTTAATAGAAATTAAATTTATAATAAATTAACATTTTGAGAGTTTTCTAAAGTCCCCCTCTCTTCTCTTAAAAAGGGATCTTCCTCCCTCTCTTATTCACTCCATATTGGGCCATCATGCGAGGAAAAAACCAACCCATTTAACATATCAAACTCCCTATAATCATTATATTGGTTATTATCTTCTCATAAGACCAACTCACATTCCCTAATATAAAATTTAAAGGAGGCACGTCGAGTAAAAGGTAATAACATATATCGATTAATTAAAATTTCATTCTTCTTCTACATCCTCATAATTTGTTTTGTATTATAAATTAATAAAATTAGTAAAAATAATATACTTATCTGTTATTATAAACCTTAAACAACCTTATTTTATATTCTATACATCCTATAAAAATGAAATCATTGCATGTGTGTATGTATAACTTTCTGTCTCCACACTGTGGTGTAATATGTTTTTCACCACCACCATACATGGATGTGTATAATGGAGAAAATAATAAATATATATTATAATTATAACATGAAAATAATTATGATATACTAGAAACTATTAACTTCAATACCATTAAACAATTATGGGAACAATATCATTGTTAAGGCGTACGCACGACCTACCGTCTCCTTGATGCGATGAGATTAATTCTCCACTTTAACCATTCTACAATGATTATAAAGTATATATAACAAATAATCAGTAAATATATAAAATAATAATGGTACTTTATTTATGTATATAGATGAAATTTACTTATATCCATTAAATTCAATATTGAGGTGGAAACAACGTTCATGCATACATATGACCTATAGTATCCATGAACGGTGTATTCCATTTCATTTATCTATATACTATACAAATATATTGAATATATATAATATATAAATCATTTTTTACATTTTTTAAGTACAAAAATCATGTTCTATGTAATAATATCATGAATAACATGTCCAAACATGCACAATAAATAAAACAAATATTACCCAAAACGGTGATTTAACATGGAATTGGCAAATGAACATGATATTTAAAGTCATATAAAAATATTATATGATATCATAAATATTATTATGGTTATTATTCAATAAAATAATATGTTTAATCCCACAGTAAATTAGTTCCAGACACATATGGACGAAATCAGACTTAAGGTATGGGATAACAATACAAATCCCATTTTTATCCGAGATTGTTTATATGTAAGTATTTACCGAGGGTATATTTATCATCAATTTCCATGTATTATATTAATATTCTCATAAAATTAATATTATTCTTCTATGTTTGATTAAAATGATTTTTACACATTTTTTCATTAATTACTGGGATTGAAAAGAATCATTCTTAGGATTACCATACGATGTACTTTTTGACTTATCTGGAAAAGGAATGAAAAGAATGTTTTTTAAACATATAAGGCATGAATGGATGATTATTGTTTCATGAAACCTTATTTACATGAAGATACCTTTACATGATGTCATGAATTTGTTCAACTAAATTGTTTTCGTTTAAAATTGTGTTGCATTTTGAGAAAAGTAAATGTTTATGAAGAAGAAAGGAAATTTTCTTCATGAATTAATTTCAAGTGTTTCCTCGAGATTATTTTCCCTCTAAGATGTAAATTTTTAAATTGGGTTATGTTTCTATCCATATAATTACTATGATTTGAATGTTTTAATGATTGAATGGTATTTTATAGCGATTATTTTATGTTTTAATGATGTTTATGAAAACCCATTTTTTTTCTTGGAATAAGGTATGATAAATGATTTATGGTTTTTGTGGCACATGTAAGAATAATTTCATTATGAGATTAGTGGGTCATATATCTCCATCCAATTAATGGGGTAAATATTTATATCTCATGTGATATAAATGACTCTAATGGGAAGTAAATTCGATTCAGTAATATAGGGTTGGAACGACAAGTAAATCGGGATCAGTAATACATGGATAGAACGACATGTAATCCTAGTTCAGTAATGGACATTACCAACTATGATTGTCTTAAAAAAATGACATTTCTAATATGGAAATGACTTTATGTTCTTATATTTTTGTCACAATTCCATGTTTTATAGCAATGAAATTTTATCATAGTAAATGTTCTTTTATGATATGTTCCTTATGAATTGTCAGTATTTATTTCATAACTCATGATTTTGATGTTTAAACTATATGTTCATGTTTTTACATTCAAATATTTATTGTTTGTTTAATGTCATCTATGTTTACCCTAACTGAGCCTTTGATCTTACCCTTTTTATGTTTTCTTTTCCCTAGGATATAAAGGAAGGTTATATGTAGGAAAACAATAGGGGGAGATCTATATGAGAGATATTGCAGATCATTCACCATGTTAGAAGATGATGTTCTGAGTTTCCAAGGACACGAAACAAATATGGTTATTGGGCATATATCTTGTGTCCTATACTATGTATTCTGAAAAATTAATGTAATGTCTATGTATGTCAATATTGGGACGTTATAGTTGGTATCGGAGAGAAGGTTTAGTCAACCTTACGAAACTAGGATGCGAAAGCATTAGTGATATTTATAGAGATATTTATATGGTATGTCTAGAGATTCCCCTAAGGTTGAGTATAACTATAGAGTATAGACCTTTAATTTTGGTAATGATCATTAATAACATAGGATTAATCCTAATATGTTTGAGATTGAAGGTACTCCCTGTTGATTATGGTTTTTTCTTCTATGAGATGTGTTTTTCACCCTATGCTTTTTAGATATAGATAATGGAGGACACCACATTGAATTGGATTAACGTTGAGTCTGTTGGAAAATCTAGTGATTATAAGGAAAAAATTTGGATAATGACATTAGAGAAAGATATTGCGATTATGTCGACTCAACTATCACGATATATGACTAGCAATGTGAGCTTTCGGGACATTACTAACACATCAAATAAGAGGAAGATAAACTTTTTGAATCACAGAGGAAGGATGATTCCCCTTAATACATGTCAATTATAAGTGAAGAAGAACCTTGAGCAATACATCAAATGGGGGTTAAGATGTTATCCTTGTGGAAAAAATGGTTATTGAGTGATGAATTGTTATGAAGTTCAATGTCTCATCTAGGGAAAAAATGGGAATTACCCAAATGAATGCCCAGACATTAGAATATACTTCTATGAAAAAGAAGGTCATATTCCATGCTTACCATTAATGTGTAAGTATTGAATTATTTATGTATTTGAATCCATGAATGATGAATGTTGAATTATATAAGGATTATCTATTTCTGTTTTTTCACTAAGGATTTTCAAGAATATGTTGAATAGTTATAATGGATATGAGAACTGATTTAAAAAATTGTTGATATTCATAAGAAACACATGAATAAGGGAAGACAACACTTAATATGGGAATTATTTTGAGATAATGATATGTGTATAAAGATATGTATGATATGAATATGTAAATTGGATTCTATTAGAAACCTTGGAACAAGTACATGATTTTTTGAGATATGGTTTATGCTGTAAAAAATGAAGTATAATACTTTTCATGACATAAGGAATATAACCAAAATGTTTTTGAATAGGGAAACAAGCATGTTTTCAATAACGATATATGGTAATTTAGGTTATTACCATGACTCAATATAATAATATATCAAGTCATTCACATGTTTGGAATGTGACCCACAAGATAAATCTTATCATATATAGGGGATAAATGATGGTACTCACATGCTTGTTGTATAAAAATTCTTGTAATTGTTTTTTGTGAGTTTCGACAGAAGTATTTAGAATAATCATAATGGTTAAATGGATTTAGTTGGACATCAGATAGTATTTTTTCAAGGATAAAACTTCTTTAAATGTTATAAAAGTATATTTTTATAAAAAGGACAACCAGCAAGATGTGCGAAAACCTGTTTTGTTGGACAAGGCTGTGGGAATCGAACCCAAAACTAAATTGGGAAAAGCCTTTATCACCTACCACTTTCCTATTGGAAGTCGTTGTTTAGTATAAATTAGTTTTGTTTTATTTATGCAGTATGATAGATGAAGTATAAGTCCATTTTTGGAACCATATACAATTAATATCACCATATATGAACTTATATATATTTGATAATTTGTACTAATATATTTATTATAGAGATAGATGGAATGACCTATCATTCTACTACATGATCTACTAACACTTCACAAATGAAAAACATGAATTCATTTCATTAAATAAAAGACGAAGTGGAAATTGTTCAGGGCACAAAAAATGATGAGATTATACCAAAATAAAGTAAGTATTTATTATCATGAAAAATTATTAAACATTAGGGAAATGATATTAAAAAGAAAAAATGTTATGCAAATACCCTTTTATCTAATGAATTAGATGGTACCTTAAATCTTCACATAGTTATGGATTTTTGGTATCTAACTTTCTCCAAATCTTATTCTCTATAACTATCCATAAGAACATGATGGTGAGATTTCTCTACCATATCCATGTTTTCCATTCCCTCCTATGGTCTCTTATGTAGAATCTCAAGGATGAGATATTTCGGGTAAACATTATGTTTATAACATTCCATATTAAAATGATGTTTTAGTATAAATTTTTTCAATGTTGGTTTCCATTAATGAGACATTAAATTAGTAAACCATTTATAACCCTGATGAATTTTGGGTGTGAAATTCATTTTAAGGGGGTAGTATATAACACCCCAAGATTTTATGAGTCAAATTATTTTAATTTCATCAATTATATTTTTTTTAAACTACCCCAAGATTAGCTTTTTCTATACACAACACTGCATTAACTTGTTGTATTCACCAAAATATTCTTATCTTGTGTTGCACAAAATTTCAAGTTCTTTTAATAGAATTTATTTCATGGAACAATGAGTATAGATTTTCATCCATATATAAATAAACTATATTTTGATTATTTGATGAGAAAAATAAAATGAAGTTCACGCTATATGCAACACTGAGTTAGCTTGTGTAACACATAAGAGAGACTTTCATTAAAATCTTGATTTGTATGTCATATCGAGTTTCACTACACAATGATATATTATTAAATGATTATTATTTCATGGGATATAAACTGGACATTACGAATAGTAATAAAGACAATTTTAATTTTATATAACATTAACATTCATCTTATGCATTTTCTAGACATGTTATCAGAACAAGTTTATTTTTCTTCAGAAAAAATATGTATTATTAAAAAAATACAAATTTTCCACCATTTGATGGAACACCCATTTTATATAAAGTTTTTAAGAATTTTATATTTTCACTTTGACGAAGTAAATATATTTTTTCATAATTTATTTATTAAAAATTACATATATTTAATTTTTGAAAATTTTATGATAAAATACATATTTTAATGAATATATAAAAAAACTGCATTTTAATTCCTATTATCCTTTTCTTCAGTTTTATTTGTATAGTTAGATTATATTTTTATTTTTTTTGAAGTTTAATTGGATTAAAATTTAATCCTTTAATCCAATTTTGGTCATTGGAACTAATTTCCCATTTAAATTATACAGAAACACATCTCAATCTTTTGATAGTTATTACATCTTAAAAACCAACATATTGGTTTTGTCAATGGGAATTAATTTTAAATTAATTATGTCAAATTATATATCTTGAATTGGGAATGATGGATTCCATATTTCGAATAATAAATTTAAAATTGTGTAAATAGATACATTTTATTAATAGTAACATAAAAAATTATTTTATTTACCTTGGTTAAAAGGTAAATCTGGTAAGAAAGGGGAAAAATAATATTATAATAACTTTAAACTAACCTAATACATGATCTAATTCTATTGGATGATATATTTATGACTATGAGCATCATTGGGTCGATTTTGGGATCCCATTGAGCAACTTGGATGTTAAAATGACATTTTATAATAATTAATTTAATGTAATGTGAAATATAAATAAACAGGTATCATTTACGGAAATAATTTTTTATATGACGTTATGTAAGTGATATATTCGACAATAAATATTCATTAGAAATATAAAATGATTTCCTACATCATGAAATTTTTTTTATAATTTTTAGGTATCATATTAATAAATTTAATAATTCCACAATGATGATGAAGGGATTCCTTCATTAATAAAGGATTCAAATAAATGATAATATAAATGTTAAAATAAATGTAATTTGGTAATTTTTATGTCATACCTAAATTTTATCGATAATGTTGACATATTATTTTTGAGGTAATTGCTTATTATTCAATTTATCAGGTTGTTATGTATTTTTTTTAAAAAGACAAGTATAAATAGTGTCCAAAATTGTCCTAAATCATAACATAAAACATAATATAGACTATTAAATGATATTAAATTTATAAAAATATAAGATTCAGACTAATGGTTAATATAATTCCAAATATATCATAAATAACTTTCTATGGGTCAGTTGACATGATATGTAATTACATTAACCCACAATATGTATATAATATGATAATACGGTAAGATTGTAAAGGGTAAAATAATGGTTAAACAAAAAAGATAAAGATAACAAAATATTCCAAACATCTCTAAAATTTTATGGAAAATGGGTATTTGAACCGAAATCATCCCATTATTAACTATATTTGTTATGAAAAAAATTTAATCGAAACTTAATTTATAATAAATTAAAATTTTAAGAGTTTCATAGAGTGCTTATCTCATCTATTATAAAATGGAACCTCCTCCCTATCCTAATCACTCCATTTTGATCCTTCCATATCAATAGAAACCTGAAATGTTTTCTTCCAAACATAAAAATTTATATTCTATAGGATCTGGTATTCTTTAAATACCAAATCTTGTGCCATGTTAGGAAATTTAAAGAAGGAACGTTGAGGAAGAGGTAATCTCCTCTACTAATTCATTCAAATTTATTTCCTCTTCTACTTCCTCATCATTAGTTGTTAAATCATAAAGTAATAACATAATTGTAAGTCATATACTGATATTTTATTATATATATAAAACAACCACATTTCTCTTTTTATCCATCCTACAAGAAAATAAATGACTGCCTGAGTGTACGTATGACTTACTGTGTCCACGCAGTAGTGTAGTATGTATTTTACCACCACCATACATGGATGCGTATAGTAGCGGATATAATAACATATATGATTATTATTAAATGATACAAATTCTTAGATACTACAAACCATTCATGTCAATACCATTCAACAATAATGGGAAATATATCATTTCCCCTGTGTACATACGTCTTAACGTCTATATAATGCGATTAGATTCATTCTCCAGGTTAAGAATTCAAGAATGATTATAAAGAATATATAATATATAGTCATGAGATATATGAAATAATTATGCTACTAATTTTATGTATGTTTATACTTAATTTAAGTAGTTATATTAAATTTAATATGGACACAAAAACAATGTGCTTGCATAAGTACGGCCTACCGTCTCTATAAACGGTGTCTTCCATTTCATTTATCTATCTATTATATAAATATATATTATAAACTGAATATATATGATATTTAAAAAAATTTCTACATTATTTATGTATGTAAATCATGATCTAGGTAATAATATCAAGAATTACAATTCCAAACATGTATGATAAATAAAACAATTATTACCCAAAATGTTGCTTTAACACGGAATTGACCAAGGGATGGGTAATATAAAGTCATAAGTCAATCATATATTATTTAATAAATACTATTATTGTTATATTTTACGTTAATAATATGTTTAAACCCACAATAAAATATTTTAAGACACATTAGGATGAAATTGGACCTATGGTAAGGGATAACTTCAAAAATTTCATTTTTATCTGAGATTGTATATTTGTAAATATTTATCGGGGGCATATTTATCCTAAATATCCATGTTTTATAAGAATATTCTCATAAATCGTTTACTATTATTTTATTTATGTTTAATGTCATTTTTACCCATTTTTAATTTTATTATATGGTTTGGAAGGAATCATTCATATGTTTACCATAAGAGGTACTTTTTGACTTTTCGGAAAAAGTATGAGAAGAATGTTTTTAACATATAAGGAATGAATGATTTTTTTGCGTTTTAACGACACATTATTTCCATGAATATAACTATACATGATTTCAATATTATTTTCAAATAAATTAGTTTATTTTGAAATTTTGTGGCATTTTGAAAAAAGAAACTGTATTTGGAATAGAAAAAAAATATATTACCCATGAATTAATTTCAAGTGTTTTTTCAAAATTATTTTCCATTATAGATGTCAATTTTTTATAGGGTTTTGATTCTCTCCCTATTATTACTATGATTTGAATGTGTTAATTATATAATGGATGTTTATATGGATTATGTTATGTTGGAATGATGTTTATGAAAACCCATATTATTTAATGGGTTATGCTATGATGGATGATTTTTGTTTTTGTGGACCATGTAAGAAAGATTTTATTATGACATGTGTGGGACCTATATATCCCTCAAATGCATTGGTTTAAGATTTATATCTCATGATATATACAGGAATATAATAAAAAGTAAATACAATTCAGTAATACAAGTCTGGAATGAAATGTAATTCTGGTTTAGTAATACATGGCCGAAACGATATTTAAACCGAGTTCAGTAATGTACATGGTCCAAAATGATGGTCTGGAATGAAATTTATTTGATACTATGGAATTAATATTATGTCATTATTTGTTTGACACAATTCCATGTTATATTTTAATGCTATTTATTAATGGTTAATGTTATTTTATGATGTATTCTTTACAAACTACCACACTTTATTTCACAAATCAGGATTTTGATGTTTAAACATTATGTTCAGGATTTTACTTTCAAATGTTTGTGATTTGTTTTATGTTATCCAAGTTTACCCAAAATGTGAATTTTAGATCACCCTTCTTATATTTTATTTTCCCAGGATATAAATAATGGTTTTAGGTTAGGGAATGAAAGGGGAATATCATTATGGGATACATGAAGATCATTCACCATGTAAGAAGATTATGTTCAATGTTTCCCAAGAAAATAAAATAATATGGTATTTGGGAATATATTTTGGGTCATGTATTAAGTACTTTGACAATTTAATTTAATGTCTATGTATGTCATTCTTGGGTCTCTATAATGACAAAGACAGAATCTTATCATGCATGCCTTGTAATTGTTCCCCCGTATGATCTGATGGAATAATCATCTTTTTTCTTAAGTGAAATGAAGCCTATTTCTATCTTAAGTAAGAGGGTGAAAATAAAATATTTATCAAAAATCATTTATTGAAAATCCATACATTCCAATGCCTTGATATCTTCTTTAAGATTCATTATTTTTATCAATGACCACCATTGAATAGCTTTACACTCCTTACAATAAGAGGCTATAAGAACCATCTCTTTTTCAAAACATTGATGGATGAAGAAGATCATCTCAGTGGAGTTGATCCATTGTTCGACGATTGAGGTATGAGATGATCTATTAAAAGCTTTAGGCCTTTGTCTCTTGAAGATATCGATTATGATATATTCATTCTTAAGGGCGGGGGATAACCATTTCTCATGAACCAAGTTTGTATTTTGAACATGAGTTAACTGAGAGAATATCATGACAATGTATTTGATTCCCAACCCCATTAGATTGGGAATCTCATTTGAAAAATCATCACATAGATATTCACATCAGTTGTTAGCCTGAATCCTCCTATTATTGGCCATTGTCTAGAATAAGTGGACAATTAAGGTTACAGATTTCAAAATATTAAACACATAAGGGGAATCCAGTTAAAAAAAGTTATAACGTATAAATTACATTGATTTTTATAACATGTTAATTTATATGCTTTGATCTATGCTATCCATGTTCTACTTCTATCATATATTCTTCGAGGCATTTTTTTATTCCCCTAATAATGGTTCACACTAAGCATATGAATTTACCAAAGCATACCCCTGGGATTGTCAATCCAAGAGTGTAGAAATACCCATTATCATGGACCAGTTCCCATTCGAGTCTTGCATAAAGTGGGCTTTTTGGGTTTTACCCCTACATACATTTGTTCCAAATCAATCTCTACTTGTTTGTATCCAGTCAGGTATGTTTTTTCTTGATAAACAACTTACATTATACTCACCAAAATTTAGGGATTTCTTTATTATACTTAGTGTTATCCTTAAGTATTTCACTATGGTTTTCTAATATAATCACATAAATATCATAACCTATTATATGATACCAATAATAAAAACATGTCCCATTATTACACACTTAAAAATGACTTATTATATAAACTCCTACTTAAGACATCTTTAAGGATCGAGAGGCCTAGTGTCCTGGGAAATAAGTAAAGTTAAATAACAACCTAAACCATTAAATAAAACATATTTATTTCAAACTTATTTCACTTGACCAACTCATTCCTTCATACTAAACATTGCATGGGATAACCTGAGGGCATACATAAGAAAGGGGGAAGCTATAAATCCCATTAAAAGTGTATAAAAGAAATAATATGAAGAATATAATAAATGTTAGAAAATATAAATATTATTGGATCATAAGAGAAACATGAATATAAAATTATGATATAGCATCATTATCCTCATATATAAATGTGGCAATGACATACAACATGATATTAGCATGATCGAAGTCTCATTGCACATGTATTATCATGAGTAAAACCTCATTGAACATTAATTAGAATCAGTAAACCTTCAATTACATGAATAATAATGATAAAAACCTCATTGCACATTTAATATCATGATACTAAAAATTAACCCATCCATTGGAGCGCTATTAGGGCTCACCCTTTATAAACATTTCTTTTCATGCATAATGTGCCACATAGATCACATAACATTGAATCATTCGACATAATAAGTTTTTCCAAGAGAAAAGAATGTTGAATACATTCATGTATTTAAAATTCAGTATGTATATGTACATATAGGTGAATACCGTTGATTGTTAAATGGGTATAGTATTCACTACACGATGATTTTGGCTTGGGAAAATCATGGTGCAATTTCTATTTCACAACATCATCCTAAAAAAATTAATAAGTTGGGATGATGATTGAGAAAATGGTATCTTGTGATTCAAACATGAAATAGAATTTATGGGGATCATGAAAAAAATATACTAACATATGAAATAGAATTTATATGCATAATATCTGTTAAATCCTTTAATGGAAATAAGAAGACAGAAATCTCTTATGGAATTTCAGCATGGTAATAGGTGCAAATGAAAGGATTTAATGAGAGATAATGTGGTATCTAATCATTAAGATATAAGGAGGGAAGTATTATGGAGGTAAAAAATCACACCCCACATTTTTAACTAAAAATAAATGGGAATAACGACATGAAGAATGTTGGATAAAAATGAAAAAGGAAGGAATCCCCTACACAGAAATGAGATCCCAAAGGCTTGCGAGAGCCCTCAAAGAAGGTTATTAGGAGCATTGGATGACATGGAAGGAATCTAGGCTGTGTAATTTAGAGTGAGGACGTTCTTCATGAGATTTGAGTGAAGTGGAATGGGATCTTGGGTGGTATTTAATTGATAATGAGTGGGAAATTATTTAATATTTCCTAAAATTAGGTTTTGGAATCTATATAATTAAATATTAAAAACCAAATACAGTACCATGGTTTTTCGCATTTCATTTTTTAATTCAAAGTGGATAAAATTATTTTATAATGGAAAGGGATGAAAAATAATTAGGCTTTCTTATGTGGGGGTTAGTCACACTCTCACGGAAGTCATTTTAAAATGATGAAATATTTTATATGCCTTGGAGGGTACACTAAGGCATCATAAAATTTACAAAACATATATAAAATCATATTATTTTAATGGTAAAACATATATTGTCCTAATATATATTTTATATTATTTTATTACATCACTATTGGTTCATTATGATGTCATTAAAGACATTATATATTTATACGATATTAAATTCGTTTACCCAAAAATTCAATTATCTATGAAATTTAGGAAAATTTTTTTGATAGGTAATTTCAACATCCTCAATCAAAAAATAATATTAATTTTATCTAAATAGTGTTATAAATAAGTAATTTTTTTAATTTAATAATTTAAAATGACATTTTTATAAAATTCATTGGTTTGACAAAAACCATTTTTAATCCCTAATAAAAATTACAATTGTATTCATAAAAATTATACAATCATTACTATTTAATAAAAATTAATTTTGTAATAATATTTTCTAAAATATTTTTTATTTATAAAATTCATTAATTCATCAAAATATATTTCTTAATTTAATTTAAATATTAACTTAATATAATATTTCTTCTTTAAAAAAATCACAAATTAATAATAATAAAATGAATGTATATTCTTTATTCTATAAAAAAAATAATACACATAATAATAATGATAGTGTCTTGTTATATATACATTTATTAAACAACTATATTCTCTATGTTTGTTGTGTGTGATGGTGGGGATTTTATTGGGTTGTTCGGTGTACATCGTTTGGGAAGTAATTTCGAGGAGTTTGAACTTATCCCGTAAAAGGTTTCACTCATGCTTATGTAATTGGATATAGGATTGGTCTTGATCTAGAGAAAAGATCAGAAATGATATATTCCTAGAAATATCAAATACATGTGATTAAAATGGAATTATTCTACTAGTTGAGGAAATCACATCCTTTGTATGTGTGAAAAGATTTTGTTAAAACCCTATATCTATATTTGGCATGTGATCACTTTTCAACTGAAATATTATCAGTGGTAATGATACTTAATTGTTATTTAATCCCAAAAAAATAATGTGTTTTTAATATCCATAAGACATTAAAAGAAATAAATTTTTATTCATAAATGATCGATTCATTACAACCAAGATTCATCTTCAATTTCACTCAGGAAAGGATGATCTTGGATTCTAAGGCCATCTAAATTTATGTGGTATACATTATCACTCTTATTAGTATAAAAAATAATTTTATCTCATGATCTATGAACTGTACAGTTATGATTCTAGATGTTTATAATATATCCCTTATCCTATAATTGATATATTGATGTAACATCAGGTTACCTTCCTATAAAAAAGTCATTTGAAATTCAATCATAACCAAGAAGAATAATGTTAATTATTAAAAACATATATCCTTGATAATTGTAACAAAAATATAATTTTACATATTTTATTTTAATAATAATATTATAGAAATCAATATTATTAATCTTTTTTCTAGGGAATCCACTATCCAGCTAGAAAATGTTATTGTTTTTGGGACACGTCTCATTCTTTTACAAGTAGTATGATTATAGTATTGCAACTGAAACATAATTGGTTTTATAAATACAAAAAAATAATATCATTTTTTGAAATAAACACCCATATTACAATATTATGATGATAGTTTTTCAATTATTTAATGAAATATAATTTTTGTAAGCCTAAAGACTGTAATTTATTAAAGTAACATATATTTCTCTAAAGTTATACACTTTGATAATAAGTGAATAATGGGGAAGTTTTTTTACAAAAATAGTTATTTTGTAAATTTTTTTTATATTAGTCAGTACAAATATACATAAATACCAATTATGTTTAATGTTTCTATATTATATAAAAAATACTATTTCATGTATTAAAATTTAATTATACATTTTTTATACAAATGATTTACAAATTCAGTTTCAGAATAAAAATTTTATCTAGAACAAATGATTCAATAAAATCATGTTTCTATTAATATTTTGAGAACATAATTTTTCCATAATTATATTCAACTATTTTTATTATTAATGACTGTATATTATATTATTAAATATTGAAATTCATAAATTTTCATTAACATTTTTTTGAACAGGAACATAAAGTTGTTTAAAAACTACATTATTTAGTTTCTCTAACAATTTTTAAATGCATGAAAGAAACTCTAATATAAGTAATTTATTATTATATGTCAACAAAGTAAGTATTTTCTCTAATGAGATAAAATTATTCTCAATTTAACTATAAAGATATTATTTTTTTAATGCGGGGATGATTGTGTTTTCATCATATACCTCAGTGATGATGAAATTGTAGTTCATTAGAATTTTATCAAGAGAACCTATATTATTTTGATCTTCACATACACCATCAGAAGAATTATATGATGAAATTTCGTATCCAATTTCACTCCATGTTTCTGAGTAATTCAAAATAATATTACTCTTATGTATATAAATCATCATATAATTCCTCTCATAATTTACATCCTTCTTATATTTTATCTTAATCATGGGAAAATTTATCTTATATGACCAGTTTTCTTAAACTCAAAAAGTATAACTTATGAAAGAATAATACTATTAAAATTTTCATTTAAAATTATTCTTATACCTAAATCGTAAATCATTTTAACTAATAAACATTTTTCAAATTATGGAAGGAATCAATAAATCATTTTGTGACTGTTCAAAAGAATAAATCTCCATTTCAACATGAAATTTCATTTTTATTGAAGAATACAATTAATTCATTGTAAATATAACATTCATAAAAGTAGTTTAGTTAGAATAATAATCTAATATAATATTATTTTTCATCTTTTCATGCTCTATATTTAATATAAACTCTTATTGTGTGATAGTTCTAATTAAAACATCTAACCTCAATTTAATAATCTTCATTATATCATAAAGAGTTTTACTCTTAGAATCGAATACTCCATGAACAATCTCAAAAATATTTTCAACAAAAATAATATTAGAAATATCTTTATCAGCATGGAAAAAATGGATATTTAAATTATTCATGAATCTCTAGTGAATTTTAGAAATAGATTCTCTAAGAAAGAAAGTAAAATATAAATATTTTTATCTCAATATATCATCTAGATTATATAATTTCTAAAGAAACAAAATATATGTTTTACCAATTCATTCAAATATTTCCTGTAAAATCACATGAGGATATCTGACTCTATATTCTCATAGACAAAAAACACAACAATGTACTTGTGAATCTATAATATTTCTGATATTCTAACATCACTTAACTAGTAAAATTATAAAATTAATTTGTAGTATTATGATAATTTATAGTATGCATATCAAAATTATCGACCCTAATATTGATAAAAGGGTTTTAGCATGATTCTTAAAAAATTCATAGTTATCTACATCAGAAATTGGTGGACTAATAGGGTTAATATTCCCAATATTTCCAACATAAAAACGTGGAATCTTTGTTAAAAATAAATATAATATTTCTATAAATACAAGTTAGTGTAAAAATAGTTTATACAAAATTTATAAATTGATATTAATAAAAAAATTTATAAATCTTTTAAAACCATATTAATTTAAAGAAGTAAAAAAAATAATTTCAAGATATAGAGCAAAATTTTGATAAAATATTTTTCATCCAAGAAAAACAAAATAATTACAAGGGGACGTGAATTGTTATTCAAAGGAACAAAAACTATAGTTTTTTTAATTCTAATATTATTGAATAATATATCAATATGATCATTCATAGATAATTTTAGTTAATAACTGATTTTGATATTATTTATAAATGAATAGTTATAAGAAATTATTTGTTGATACATAATATTTAATATTTAATTATTATAGAAACAATGCCTGGGAATCATGGAAAAAATATTTACAATGTTCAAAATTATAATTTAAAGAAATATTATAAAAGAATATAAAAAAATTAAACTTTTATTTATTGGAATAAATAAATTAAATAAACTAATCTAATTTTTATCCTATTAATATGTTCTCAACCTTTATTAAGAAAGAAAGACTCTTATTGAATATTCCAGAATATATCACTCTCCCTCTATTGGGATCGCTGAATAAAAAATGTAAATACCCCAGTCTCATTAGCCCAGATCCAGTGCCATGCTTTAATACATTGGTATGATTACAGGGAATCATAGGCAAAATGACCAATCAGTTAAAAAAAAATTTAAACTTGAATATACACAAAAACATTACATTAAAATTAGAATAAAAAATCATATAAAATCCATTGATAACACCCAATATATCTTATATTAACCATACATGTTATTTACAATATACATCTTAGAATCATGGTCATTAGGAAACATGTGGAAGGGGTGATATTAGATGCTCTATAAGGGACAGAAATAGAATTTAATCTAAAAAAACAACACATGATGATTAAATAAAGACACTTTTCAATAAAACATAATCTTGAGCATAATATGGGGTGAATAAAAGATGAATAAGTAATTCCATTTAAATAATCACATGAAAAATCACCATAAATACACTACTAGTCCAATAATTGCATTATTTATCCACTAATATTATTATTATGTGGGAGGGCATATTCCAGAAATCAAAAACCTCTCATTGAGGCCTTGGGACATACTCTAAAAAATAAATTTTTAAGTCCTTGGAAAATGCATTTTTATTTTTTATCATGAGACCTACTAATGCGTCTAGGGTATATATTGGGCCCTAAATGTCACTTTCTTAGATCAATTAATCTTAATTGGTATAGTAAAAATATATCTTTATATCATATTTTCCCAAATCAAATATAAATATTTTAATCATAATCACATCTGAAAATAAACTAATAAAATCATTGATAAAATCATTGAGGAAAAAAATTATCATTCCAAACTGCCAAATAACAAATTGAAACATTTAATTATAAATAACTATAAAGGAATAAAATATCATATCAGAATAATAATCAGAATAAAAATTAAATACATCAAATAGAAATAAATACAACACATGAATGTAATAAGTGGTGAATAAGGCATATTTCTTCTATAAGTCAAAGTACGGTGAGAAAAATCTTATTTTACTTTACAATTAATAGTTAATTGGGAAAAAAATTTATTTTTCATAAAATAAAATTATAAAAACGTATATCCCACAATAAAAATGATAAGAAAAATAAAATAAAATTTGAGGCATAAATTATGTCCCACTAATGTGAAATCATGTAATTAGATTTTTCAAGAACCTTTATGTTTAAATAATTTTTTTGCAGTTTAATAAAAAATAAAAAATAGATTTTAAAGAGGAAAGTCATATTTGTTATCATAAAATAAGAAATAAACCGAGGTAGTTTTTCATGACATAATTTTTTCCTAGAAAAAATGATGGTTTAAGGCTGATTATATAGTGCACTTGAAGGAGGGTAAAAATTCCTGAAGTTCCCTTTAATCTGGTTTCCTAATCATGTAGAATTTAAAAAGAAACCTTTTTAATAAATCTATTATCCCCATAAATGAAGGATGATATGATAAATATAATTAAATTTTGAAAATATATATTTAATTTAGAAAAAATATTCAAAAATAAAGATTCATTACATTTGAGTAAAGATAGAGAAATGTTAACCCGATGGAAAAAACAATGGTTCAGGAAGAAACCCATACCACATTGTAATTATTCGAGTCAAATACCCCAAAATGGATAAAAATAAAATGACACATATAATACCATAAAATTAATTAGATTCATGATATGATACATCAATTTTTAGAACACACACACCACATAGAAGAAGTTGTGGATAGTAAGTCATATCTCACAGAATTGAAATTGAGTTGAAAAAACCCTTGGCCTATGTCCAAATGTGTCCTGCACTTGACCTTAACGTCCTCGATAATAAAATTAAATATATTAATTATTTAATTCAAAACATTATATACATTTATTTTATATATTATAATTTTAGTAATTTCAATTATGGCCTTTTTTAGGAGTTATACTATACAACTAAAAAACTCAGGAGCCTTCGTTTCCATGGGCTTCTAGACCGGTATACTTGTATATGACATCTATTGTTCATGTGGAATGTGTATAATTTTCCATAAATTTTTTTATGATATTAATTAATATATAGTAGTGTAAATGGTTATATATATCATTTGAATATATGGTAAGGTGTTGAATCATTAGATAATACATTATGTGATAATTGTTTGTATTATTATGGTACGTATTGGTCATAATGAACTCATTTTGTTTTATCATTTAGTATTATATTAATATTTTACATACAGATCATAATTAATGATATAATATATATATTATGGTTAGGTTTAACCATAAAAATTGATTCATTACCATCATTTACGGATAAATTGATGAACAAAAATTTGGCATCCATGATGATTGAAAATTTGCAGATCACTCATGATTATTTCATATTTGAAATAAACGAGTGATTGAGAAAGGAGTTTTAGGACTGATATTCCATTAACATGATATCATTATAGTGTATATATGAAATTGTAGCTATCATTATCTTCTAGATATAGGATGTATGGATAGAATAATAAAAGAATATAACTTCAAAATAATTGAGATATAAAATAATAGGATTGTACCTCTTCAATACTCCTCCTTGAGAACGAATCAAAGGGGAGTGGTTTTAATATTTTGGTTGGGAAAATATCTATTGGACATGGGGTAGATGTTTTTTATGGGTTTGGGGTGAAATTCTACTAGGATCAAATCGTGGAATGTTTGAGGAGATGTGGTGGTGAGGGGTGGTATTTATAGTGGAGGAGAGGTGTGATTTCTCATTATTTTATTCATTATATTATAATTTTTATTAATAAAACCAATATTGGGGATTATTGTAACTAAATATAGATATAATTTTATGTGAGTTTGAACGAGGTGTGATTGCATCTTCCAATCAAGACCGATGACTCAATAAATCTTTTATTTATCATTTACCATAAATTATAATATTACACTATTCACCAAAAATTCAAGTATTTTAAAAATAGTCAATAAATTAAACCTAACCATTTTTAATGTGTGTAATTCAAAAGAAACTCTATATTATGGAAATTGTTTTCTATATATGAAATATTATTCATTTATTTAAAACTATTATTTACTCAAAAATTTAGCTTTTAAATCTATAACTGATTTTATAACACATACAAAAAATTAAAAAAGCCCACAAAAATTTATTCTAAAATCATAACAAAAAAATATATTAATTTATTAATTAATTTAAGATAAATAAATTTCTTTGAAACCTTATATTCATGATAAAATTTTAATTACATATTTAAGACATCTAAGTATACAAACACTTAATTTAATAATTATTAAAATATTAATTTAATTAATCTATGGTAAAATTAAATCATATTTTCATTTATAAGATGCCTATATTTTATTTATGCATTCATGGGTGAGTTTACTATTCATTATTCTGATTTAATATTAATAATGGTCATATTACTATTCTGAAGGGTAACATTAATATTCCCATAGGTCAAGTAACTTTTCACCAAAAAAATAATTTCCTAATATGATACTACAAATATCATATTGATCAAAACCATTTATGACCATTTTTTTAAATTTAATAAACATACACAAAGAAATTATGTTAAAAAATTGTATTCCACTATAATCTGGTAAAATTTATAACAGAAAAATATACCCTATAATATATAAAATTGAATTCATTCTTGTGAAAACATTTGATATAATATATAAATTTTATAATACTATTGCTTCCTGCCAATTTAATTTCTAGTTTATAAAAGTAATTGTAAAATATTTATATTTAATTGTTTATCATTATTCATTTACATTTTTTTTGTTTGTACATATATTGTCAATGAAAAAAATTTATGAAGGGTCATACAATAAAATCATGGTGTGTTACATTCTCCCCTGCATCAATAAATTACATCCTTAGAATTTGAAATTGCACTTCCAATATTAATGGTGGATCATTGAGAATTCCATTTTGGGGAACCCATATCGGAAATATGTTTAATAAAATATCCTCTTAAAAATAGATTAACATAAATGAGTTGGTAACCACAAAATTATTATTTTTATTAGGATAATCTTAGTGTGATGTGAAAACATGGACATTAAAGAGAAATATAACCACCATGTTATGACGGAGAATTATAGGGTACATGGTTATTTGGAAGATAATAATAAAAACCACATAAAATTTAGTTGTAAAAAACAATTTAATATATAAAAACATAATTTAATATGGTAACATTATTTTATGATTATATTCTTAGAGTTGAATTTTTTTCACTCTATAAGAGTATAAATATAAGTTTCTATTTTATGAAAAAAAACATTATCTGGTGTTTCTACCCCAAACTATTTATACTTAATCACTTAGTATAGGTTGCGTCATGTGGTGATGTAATACATTATCTTCTATAACCTCAAATAATGATCAATCTAATACATTTCATAAATGGGAGAAATTTTAAAATGATCATGATACAACAATTTAGAATCATTCCCATTGTAATTAATACTATCTAATTTACTTTATCCATGTCAATAATCTCTATATATAGAATCAATATCTCATCAACTAGACCATTTTATTGTTTATAATTACTTAAAACATGAGTTCCCCAATGTTTAAATTTCTAAAAAGTTATTTTTTATGGAACCATTAAACATAATACCTCAAATCCTTTATGAAATAGTACTACTATATAATCCTTATATGTTACATAATTCTTATAACAATTGAATGATTCATAAAATACATCAATGGAATAATTATTTAATATTAACATAATCACATTAGTAATTCCTCTTCTTATTCAGTACTATAAAAATATTGACCATGATACATTATCATCATATATGGTATATTCCTTTGATGCATGGGATGTTTATTTATGTATTGTCCCATCTATTTTTAGTTGAATAATTGATCTTAGTGAATCTCGTTCCTTTCCTTACAATCATGAGCATGGTGTCATTTTTTTCTACATTTGATGACAACTCAATTTCCTATTAATCTTTTAGCAAGGTTATTATTTCCACAATTATCACATATGGTAAAATACTTCATTCTCTTCATCCCTTTATCTATCTTTCTTTTAAATTTTATTTTTTTTCTCTTGTTTCCTTAGGAATCCATAATACATAGGAAACTATTTCTCTTTCATAGTATGGAATTATACTACCTATTCATATGATGAGAGTGTTTGATCAACTTGTTCCCATTGAAATACTATCTTAAATCCATAGAAGAAATGATCATTACTACTCATTGGATTATGTGCACTTAATGTGGTTCCCATTCCTTTCATCATCATAACGTAAATTTTTTATTCAAGATGAAACACAGGAACAAGAAGAGGAAATGAAAAGGAAACAAAGCTGGTTAAAAGAAACAATCAACTTGTCACATGGGGCCTTGGGTGGTCTAACGTAATGCAAACGAATAGAATATCCTCTTATCAAATTAACCCCTTTGGGTTTCAAGAAATTGATCGAAGGGAAGCAGGTGATGCCAGATCCCGGGCACGGAAGTGTCGTAAGGTGGTCCACAACTCTGTTCCCCTCCCGCCATGTGTGGGTCACCCTGACATTGTGGAGGAGGGTATGAAATTTCTTAAACATGTAGGATAGTGTCCAGGGTGTATGACCTTTACAAATGAAAGAAATTGTGAAGATTTAAAGAATCAGTCTCTACTTGGGTGATCACAATTTTCCTTTGTTCGCAAAGGGAGAGCCCTGTTAGCATAGCACTGGCCTCTGCCTGAAGCGGGGTGCCCTTCCCATATAAAGTAGTAAATTCCAACACCACTCTGCTGCACATTTCCCTCACCACTCCCCTCTTATCATAATGTATAATCTAAATACTTGTGACATATAAATCATAAATTGAAAATTTTATGTGTAGCTAAACTCATAATAATAAACATTTTTTCTTTTAAGGAATTTTTATATTTAAATACATCATAATGTTTTGTAAATAAATGTAAATTATCCTAATATTATCCCCTAGGAGTGTCAGTAAAGGTGTGTAGTAAGGCCCATTTTATTGTACAATGTTTCCTTGAGTTAGGCATGTGACACCTTGTAAGAGTTGCTAATCCTAGGTATATTTACGCCAGAACCACATCCACTTATTTTATCCAGATATAGATGTATTTCTAGAAAAAATAACAAAATCACTTACTTACAAAACATTATATGAAGTCCTTGTATACTTATTCTAAAAGTATATCTTAGGATTTTTTTGTAATCTATGTATTCTAAATCTATTTTCCATGGTTTCAACTTAACATCATCTGAAACTAACAATAAATACCCCGACCCCAATATACTATAGTTGAATCGTTACTTTATTAAATTTGAATAATTAAAATGAATCAAATCGCTGATGACCAATCAATGTAGTATTTTTGGAAATCAAATTAATTACATGAACATCACATTTCATATTGAGTGGAAAACAACATATAAACTCCATTGATAATAGAAAATAACACTGAGATTATATTTTCAATTCATTCATCAAAGAACTCATTGAATATCAGGTAAAAAGAATCATGAAAATTTGTTGAGCGTAGATGCTCAGTAAGGGTAAGAAATATTGTTGAATCTATAAATAGTAATGTATGATGAATAAATAATAACACATATCATTAAAACACAATCATTATCATAATATGGCATGAATAAAAGAGGAATAAATAGTTCCATATAAATAATCACATGAAACATCACCATAGATATTATACTAGTATAATAATAACACAATTAAGGAATTAATAATATAATAATAAGTGAATACATCTTCAGGACATCATAAAAACTTTTTTGATTCATCATACAAGACTTCTCAATATAAATGGTTAAATCCTCAACCATAATTTATTTTTTTGTCTCATTAGACCTACTGATGCATCGAGGGGATATAAAAGGCTCTAACCAACACATGATAATAGTAATCAATTATTCATATGTATAATAAAAAGATATAATTAAATAATAGTGTCACATTCCAATTTAAAATATTTGAATAATAATCATAGATGAAAATACTCTAATAAAATCATTGATAAATTCATTGAGGAAAATTTTCATTAATCAATCCAAAGTGTCACATACCGTTTTGAAAAATTAAATTTTTAGTACGTGTGATTGAATAACATATAATATCATATGAATAAGAATAATTGAGATTTATTACATAAAATGGTTGTACGTACACCACATTCAATGAATATATCGCGAATAGGGAATATATCTCATAGAATTCAAAGTGAGGCGGTAAAATCCCTTTTACATTTGAAGGAATAGTTCATTTGGAAAATCATTTGTAATTTCATAAAATCAGACATTAAACAGTTATATACCCTAAAATAAAATGTAAGGAAATTAAAATTATATATTTTTTCACCAATTAAGTCCCACTAATGTGAAATAATATAAAAATAGCTTTTATGAATCTTTAAAATGAATCATTTTTGTGCGGTTTAAGAAAAATATTGAAGATATTTTAAAGAGAAAAGGTATATTTGTTTTCCTAAAATAATAAATGGGACAAAGTTGTATTTCAAGTAAAAACTTTTTATTTTATAAAAATAATTTTTTATTAAAATAGATCATATAGTGCACTACAATGTGTGTATGAATTCATGAAGTTCCCTTTAATTGGGTTTTCTAATCAATAAGAATTGAGAAGGGATCCTTTTTAAAACTTGTATAAAAATACAAAAGAAGGATGATCTGATATGTGTATATTAGTTTCAAACATATATTCATAATTTTGGAGATTTTTTTGAAAAAAAAATAATCATTACATTTTATTAAAGATGGAGAAAGAGTAACTCGAAGAAAAATGGGGGTTTGAGAAGAATCCCTTACAACTTTGTAATCAATCAAATCATATCCCCCAAATATAATAATAATAAAATTATAAATAGAATACCATTAAGGTAAACATATTCATGATATGACACAACACTATTCAGTATACATACACAACACACAAGAATTAGTTGTGAGAAATTCATATCTCACAGAAAGGCATGTGAGTTAAAAAAAACCCTTAGCTTATGTCCGAGTGTGTTATCCACTTGACCATACCATCCTAAATAATAAAACAAATTATCAATTAATTAATTAATAACATTATATACTTTTATATTATTTATTATAAATTTATTTAGTTAATTTATGAATTTTTTATGAGTTATAAGACACAATTTCATTGATTATGTGCCTTCATTTCCTTGGTTTTCACGATTGGTATACTTGTATATTAGTATGGAAGTTCATGTGGAATGGATATAATTCTACAGAATTTAATTTAATTGATATTAATGAATATATATATGTTTAAATGTTTATATATATCATTTTCTTATATGATATGAGGATAAATAATTAGATAAAACATTTAGTGATAATCATTTTCATTATCATGGCAGTTTTTGATCACAACGAACTCATGTTGATTTATCATTTAGTATTATGTAAAAAATTTACATCAAATATATAATAATGGTGGTAAAACATATATTATAGTAATTATTAACCATAAAAATTGTTTCATTACTATTCTTGAAGGATAAATTGGAGAATGAAAATTCAACATCCACGATTGTTGTAAATCAAGACCTTACAGACGATGATTTTATTATAAAATAAAATAGAGAGAGAGAGATAAAGGATTTTGTTGAAGGATATTAAATTTGAATGATATCATTATAGTATATATTTTCTAATGTATTTATAATTCTATTTTTTATATATTTGGTGAGGATACAATATTAAAATAAAATAACATGAAAATAAATTAAAAGGAAGAGGAAAATGATTGTACCTCTTGAATACCCCAACTCGAGAACCTCCTTATGGGTATTGGTGGTGTTATTATGTTAAGACCAAGAGAACACTGATGTGGATAGAGTATTGTGAAGTGTTTGGGGTAGAAATTTGAAAAGGCTGAAATCACGGAAGGTGGGGCGAAAATTGATTTTGAGGGGTGGCATTTACTTTGTCATAGAGGGGTGATTTAACATTATTTTATTAAATATTATATTTTTTGGATCAAGGTAATAAATAGATTTGATTCTTTTGACTACCTATAGTAATTATTTCTACTAATTTTTAAATAAGGGTTCTTACATTATCCATACATCAACTATGATTGAATAAATTGTGTATTTATCAATTATCGTAAAATTTCTTATTTTATTATTCACCGAAAATTCATGTATTTTAGAGAAATCCAAAAAATTAACCCAACCCATTTTTTGGCATTTGTAAATAAAAAATAAACTCCTTTTTATGAAAATAGTATTCTAATTATGCGATATGTAATTTTTTATTTACACTATCATTTACTAAAAAATTACATATTTTAAATCTATTAAAACTTTTTTAACACATTCAAAAATTAAATAATTTCTCATCAAATTATATAAAAATGATAGGACAACAAAATATTTATTTACGAATGTTGTTTATATAAATAAATTTTTTAATACCTTTTAATATTTATATATTTTTAATTCAATATTTATCACTAAAAAAATAACAACACATAATTTAATTTTTTTTTAAATTTTCATTTAGTTATACTATGATAAAATTTAATCATATGTTCATTAATAAGATTCCAAAATTTTAATTACACATTAATTGGTGAGGTTACCATTAATTTTTATGATTTAAAATTCACAAGTTTTATATTACTATTCATTTTAAAATAATGATATTTAATTGTCTATCATTGTTCCCTTATGTTTTTTGTTGGGTGAAACCTATGTTGTTAATGAAAATAAATTTAATAAGTGTTATACAATAAAATCATGGGATTTGAAAAATATGATCGGTCAAAATAGTCATCCTATCCATGAAATCCCTCAATCATTCAAATTAAAAAACATTGATTACAAAATCAAAATGTTCAAATACACTTTTGATCCTCACATTAATGATTAAAAACAAAATAATATTGAAATATATACAAATAATGAGTAACAAGAGGTTACAACTAAGTTAAAATAATCTGATATGAATTAAAACAAAATCAACTCCATCCATCTCAATTGCATCTATATTTATTTGAAAGCCTCAAATGGCAATATTCTATGGTTCTTGGGGTTTTTTTCAATGTCATTGGATGATCACATTCATCACATACAGACTTCCCCTGATGGTATATTAGATACCATCATTAAAATGCTAAAATATCTTATATCTTATTTAAATTAAATGTATATTATGATCGATTTTGTTCTTCATATTAAATTATAATTATATTATTTAATAAATATTCATTCAAATAGCGTGTATACCATGATCTGATGAATTTATATGATTTTAACAAAGTGAAACATTTTATAGGGAGACTTAGATACCAATTGTTATAAAAAATTAGAAAAACAACATTTAATGAATTATGAAATCACCTGTTTGATGTAAAATGTATGTTTTCATCTAATTATAAAATGTCTTCTAATTATAAAATTTTATTTGACAATAAAAGATAATCATATTAAAAAATGTAATCTGATTATAAAAGATCATCTGATTATAAAATTTTGTTTGTTTGTTATTGATTTCTACATACACTAAAATGTTTACTATTTATATGAAAACAATGTAAAGACTTATAAAGTATAAAATTATTAAATCATGGTATTTAATTAAGTGTGTTGTCATGTTCAAAAAATAGTTTGAAAGTGTTCAATATTGTAATTTTCATAGAACAAATTTTAAATGATATTTTTTAAGGATTCTTCTTAAAGGTGGTAGGAATGAATTTTAAAACATTAAAATTTTAAAATAATCAATAATAATGGATTCTTTCAAAATAACTAATTTAATGTTAAGGAAATTATTTTAAGAAGGTAAAAAATTTAAATGTAAATGGAAAACCCAAATTTATTATTTTTAAGGTACATGTATTCAAAACTCTAATTGTAATAAGAGTAAGAAAACCTTCATTCATATTAAAAAAATATTTTAAAAAATTTATTTATAAATTACAATGTAATTTAATGTTATTTTTTTAGAACCAAATAATGGAAGAGATAATTTCATGGATTTGAAATACAACACATTAAAATAATACATGAGTAAATAATGTCACTAACGAGAAAAAATATTCCACGAAATATGAATCGTTTGAAAAGAAATGTGGTAAAAAAAAACAATGCAAGAATAACACCTAAAAACAATGGAGAATAATAAACCAATCATATATGAAATATTTTCAAGTGAATGAAAATTACATAATGAATTAAAATAATGTTACCAGAAACTCTTTTGACATTGGTACCACCTGAGTTAGTAGTAATTTGTATAGAAGATGATTATTTGGATTAGATTATCTAATGACATAGAAAGAAATAAATTGTATGAAATTCATGGTATTGGAAATTGGTAGAACACTATATATAGGAATTATATTGCATGGAATATAACATGTCTCAAATAATAGAAATTAATAATAATAAAACCCTTGAATATTGGGTAAAATTTTAATCCAATCCCTTGAATGAGTTGGAATGTAATTAAACATAAAATTCCATTATTTAAAAGTAATTCATGATACTCTATATAAAATATATAGTATAAAAAACTAGATAATTTAAATTAGGTTTATAATACAAATAATTTCACAAAGAATGGAATTTGGGAAAAATCACTTACCTTGATCTTGATTAATTCTGCACATTCTACAAGTGTCCTGAATAATTAAATTATTTTCATTAAATATATTCCTAGGTAACATATTCTTAAAATTAACAATTTTTAATCATTATTTATAATACTTTATATATATATATGTGTGTGTGTGTGTGAGTTTTTTACCAATTTCCATGATCATGTGTAACACCGTGATATATTTGGAGAAATATTATTTCTAAATAATTTTATTTAATTTATAGCTTGCATTGTATGTAATTTAAAGTGTAGAAAGATTTAAATATACTATATGTTTCCTATAAAAAATAAATTTAATTGGTGATAATTAATATGAATAAAAAAATTATGAAATAAATATAATGGTACATTTCTATATGAATGTATTGGTAAGTTGATTAGAAAATTGATAACACAATATTTAGTAACGTTACTCTATTCTGAAAAAATATTTTTTCTTCACAAATGGGTTTTTCTTAATTTTAGGTGTAAATATTAATTTCTATAATTTAAATAAAATTTAATTGACATTATTAATTTCATTTGGGAATTTATAATTTCTAAATAATCATAAATTTATTTTGGGATTTTTTTGGAAAACAATTTTTTTTCATGAAATAGTGAAAATTACTTACTTTTTTAAAATAACATTTTTATTAAATGTATTTTTAAGGATAAATTACGATTTGGATTGTATTTAAATTATTAAAATTTAATTTTTAGTTAAATTTACAAAATTATGGTTTTTTAATTTGATTTTATAATTTATATTACTATAAAAAATATATTTAAAAGAATATTATTTTAGAAAAATAGGTTTTCATTTCATTTTTAGTATTTAATTTAAATTAATTTGTAAAATTAGATAAATTTTATTTTAAAAAATGGATTCCGTATTTTTATTTAGATGGTCCAAATTTATATAATCTATCCATTTCTTTTTTGGCTAATATGAATAGTAATAAGGGTGGGCTGTGTTACCACGGTAAAGGATAATATGGGGAATTCAAGTTAAAAATAGACTGAGGAGGACTATAAAATGACCATGAAACATGCCCAAATGTTTTTTGATGAATTTAATTATACCCTTATCACCTAAGGATAATAATAGTGTTATTTAATTGATAAATTTTCTATGCAAATCACAAATATATAATTTATATCAATTAAATTCGTAATATGTCAATATCTTTATCTTAAATATCTCTTATGAGTCCACATGTGGATAAAGGTATGTTTTTAATTAATGAAAAAGCTCTTTTATTAACGTATTGTACCTAATTTAATTATGTAAATTTACTTATGAATTTTTTAACCACATAAATGAGATTATTATGTTTATAATATTTTATTAAAGGAAAATATAATGATGTAACATTCATGTTATTAATAAAATTATAATTATAAATATGATGTTATATTTTAAATAACATAAAATATAAATATTAATTTGAAATATAAAATAATTATCTACATCATGGTATTTCTTTAATTATTAGTAAATAAATACATATCATCAATAATTACACAATGATGATGTAATAAATATTTAATTAATGAATTAAACAGATAAATAAATTTAAACATTCTTAAATATTTATAATTGTAATTATTTACGATTTTCCAAGAATGTTATATATTATAAGGACATATTGGGGGCATATTATATTATTTACATAAATTTTTCATATTTAATTGATTTCTTATGTCAAGGTTATAAACAGTTTCCAAATTTACAAAAAAGATATTTTATCCAAATAATTTTTTATTCAATTATTTAAAAAACATACAAAAAATAAAAATAAAAAGATAATATTATGTAGCCAAAAAAGTCATAATTTTTTCATTTATCTCCCAATTAAAATCTAATAAGTAAAATTATAACATATTAATATTTAAAAAAATTATTGTAGTGAACATTAAAATAGGTTAACTATTCATTCATAAAAATGATATGGATTGAAATAATACCAAAACATACAACAAATCCGTTTTTTGATTACAATTCAACTTTATTTATCCAATATCTCAAGTCCATTATTTTCTTATATTTCACATGTATGGTCATGAAGATAATTTTATGAACATATATGATATATATTATATAATAATGATTTTATAATGTTGTATTATTATTTACCATTTTTTAATTCCATTAGATGAAAAATGGAAACATTGTTCTTGAATATATACAACATACCATCTCCATGATTGATGTAATTAATTTACAATAGATAAGTTTTATTAACGATTAAAAATATGTATATAATGAATATATAATATTTTTAAACCGTCGTTAAAATTTTGGAATGTACGGGACCCCGATAAATGTATTGGGATTACAACTAGCAAATCAGAGCATGATTGAAAAATGAAGCAGTTATCACTAAGAAGAGTGAATTTAGTAATAAATTATTAATAAATGTGTGATAAGATGTTATAAATAAATAATACATTTTATTATGGTATTAATGTTATGATATATAAATATAATAAATTAATATTTATAATAAATTATTATTTATAATAAATTAATATTTTTAATAAATTAATATTTATTAAAAAAGTTGTTTTAATGTGACCAAAAAATGAAAATACTTGAAATAAGATAATTTTTAACTCCATTAACATTCATTTGGTTAAAATATTATTTCAATTATTATGTTATTCTATAATTAAATGGGAAATGAAATTTGATTATCTAGAATTATATTTTATTTTTTGTGAGTATTTTCAGTTAATACACATAATCTATTAATTTTATTATTTATCATCTCAATGATATGCTATTTTTAAGTGTTTATTTGACAGTCTCATTTTTATATAAGATTCTTTATTTTTAGGTATCCATTGGGGAATATTTATATTTCACTTCAATGTTTTCTACGAAAAATATCACTATATATTTTACTATTATTCTTGGATTTTTTAATTTCATTTTAATCTACTTTTTAGTTTTTAAAAAACGGATTTAGAAGAATCATCATGCCATTTTCTAAACTAGTTACTTTGGGACTATTCCATGAAAAATATTGATGATATATTTTTTAAACTTATACATCATGAAATAATTTTCCTGGCATCAGGATTATAAATTTCATGAAGTTACCTTTACCATTTTACATGTTAATATTCAATGAATGTCCTTTCTTTTATATATCTGCTACTCTTTAAAACAACTGATTTTAAAAAAGAGATGTTGTTTTTAAAAGATTATTTTTACAGATGTATCAGTTGTATTTTACTTCTAAGATGAAATTATTTGAAGTTATATATTATTTAATCTTGTTATGATTAATGTATTATAATTTTAAAATTGGGGTTTTGATCATTATGTAATGATCTTAATGAAACCCATTTAATTTCCATGGATTGCGTTATAAAAAAATGTTTATAAACCCTATTTCATTTCATGGGTTATTATATTATGAATTTTTTGTGTTCATGCTTTACGTATATGTGTGGTTTTCATTATATAATGGGAGATACCTATATATCTATCCAATTATTTGGGTAATTAATTATATCTCTTGAGATAGTTATGGTAAATAAGTCTATATTCTTGATATTTTATTTGAAATAAGATGATGTGATTGATCTATTATGGGAAATAGATTTTAATTCCTAATATGATGGTCTTGGTTTTTGACCTTGCCATAGGAAATTTTTTCTATACTTATGATGATTACAGACAAATTTATGACATGAATTTAGTGCTCATAAATGATTTATCATGAATTACCATTATTATGATTTATGAAAATTGGAATAACAATGTTTTTTCCAAGAAGAATGTTTACAATCTTTGACAGGTTTTTTATGAACATTGTATGTTATTTTCATGATCACATAAAATTATTATTATCTAATAATTTCATATGACAATATATTGATATCTCTTATTTTTTCTCTTACTTAATGTTTTATTTCACCCTTTCATATGTTATATTACCTATGTGATGAATAAATTTTTAGTTAGGGTATGACAAAGAAGATTTCTCTGTGAGAAGATATATGTGGGAGATCCTGAAGAACTTTTATATATTAATAATATTGTAGATCAAATCTCCAAAAATATATATATTTTTGTTATGGTTTGAATTATATTTTCATTTATATAAAATTAGGTAATAATTATGTATGATAATCATGGGATGTTATAGTTAGTATTTGAGTAGGGTTTAGAAAGTCATCAGTGATTGGGGTTACAAACATTTTATTAGGACCCTTAGGATAGGTCTATGTATTGTTTAAAATCTAATATCTTTTAAAATTATTATGAATGTCTTAGTTTAAAACTAAGGTTTCATTTATTAAAAATAAGCTGTCATAATTTTTATATAGGGTCTCATAATTTTGCAGATTTCCAAATATGATTAGTCTTTCTAAAATTTTGTTAAATTATATTTCTTAATCCTAAGGGAACAACGTTTTTACTGAATTCGGTGATCAATTCAATTATTTCCCTCCTCAGAAACAATATTCTTTATAAATAGGAATAAAAAATATTATTTTTACTCACATAGTAAATTTTCAAGATATGAATCATGTTGTACTTCCATATGATCAAAGGAGGGGAAATTTTTTGATTCCTTCATGAGGAAGAATCCAACTTATTTCAATAGGACTTTTGGTCTACTAATGGATAAAAATTTATTAGTACCACTGAAAATATATTTTAAATTCTCCATTATTGAGAACAGGAGAATGTTATTTTGGTTGTATATTTTTTGGAATCTAAAGAGGCTAAACGGTAGAATATAATTATGAATATGAGGAAACAAAATGAAATAGACTCCATGGAATGGGATGAGTTCAAGAACACATTTTTCCAAAACAAATTTCCTCTTATATTTCATAAAAAATGGAGAAGAAATTCATGATATAATGAAAAAGGATAATGAATATGTTAGAACTAATGATTAATTTTTTACATGTATTTTTAGGTAAACTGTTGAAATTATAATCTAACCTATAAGTAAGGTTGATTGATTATTAATTATCTTAAAAACTACTATTATAATCTATTTATACATATGGTACTTTTGAATTTATGATGATATTTTTTGCTGTTCCATAAAGGTGGAAATAGAGGTTGGTGTTACGTATCCATCTCAGGGTTTTTATAATAAAAGCGAGAGAGAGATCAAAGTGGAATATAAAAATTACGAAGAAAAAAAGTTGGGTTTTACATTCTATTCATTTTGTGGGATGAAGCATGATGGAAATTTTCTTACGGGGACTCTTAAATGTTTAATGTGTTTAAAGGTATGACATCTAAAAAATTATAATTTCATGATTTCAAGAAGTTAGCTAGTCATAAAATTTAACATAAGGATATACCGATTACACCGGTGAGAGAACATTGCTTCATGTTATAGGAAAATGGAGATTATGATAATGAGTTCCAAAATCCAATGGTTAATGATTAATATAGGGATAAAAAAACCATTAAATCAAAATGGAAAAAGAAATATAATTCTATAATTATTTTAAATGTGGAGTATAATAATTATGTGGAGAAATAATTTAGTGTTTATGTATTATAATTCATTAATAATATTGTATATGTACTTTTATGCTATTATGGAATAACAAAAAATTTATGGATTGGACGACATAGTTTTTCCTTATGGACATGAAAGAATATTTTTAAGGGTTATAGTAACCATGATATGTTATTGAGGTGTCAAGGTTATACTTTTGAGAACGCGTGATTAATGTAAGTATAACCCTTAATATATGAATGATGTTGGGATAATGAGAAAAAGTTATATTTGACTCTAATAAAATATATTTGATTTCTTTGATAACCTTGGTGTAGTTTTTTAATATGATTAAAAGACTATTTATGATATCATGGATTAATTTAATAGATTTTTTGATTTATATTATGAAGAAATAGGTAATTTTTGAATGCATTCATTTTTTCACTAATGTTATATATTAATTCTATTTATTATCATGTTTCAATATAATACACTACAATGGTATTCCCATGTTTATTTTTTGACTATTAAGAGCTACGTAAATATATAAGGTATATATGATAAGTTTATTTTAAAAATATAGTAAAATTATATCGACTGTTTTGAGTTTTAATGTTTTGGAAGGTCCATAAGGGTAACTATTTATGAAATTTTTTAAATTTAAATTTAGATGATGTTTTGGAGATTAATCTATTACTCCTTTGTATAATTATATATGTTTATTGGATAACATATGAAAATAATTTTTCAATAATAATAACCAGAGATATAATTACGGACTTTTAATCATATTTTGGAACTTATGAATAACTAGTTATTAAATAATAACTATTTCAAAATCATTTATGGGGGCAATAGATGAAGAAAAAATTGATAAAAATTCCAATAATGAGTTTGATTATACTTAAAACATTTTTAAATAAAATTTTATACTATTATTTACATTTATAATGATTTCAATGATATTTTTAACCTATATAGTCTATGGTTTTGTGGTGATTAACATTCAGATGATTGTGTTCTCTGTCATTATCCTATAAAATAATTTAATTATAATTATCTTCCTTGTATATTGTTTCACTTTCCAATAATGTTCTCCAAATTAAAATCCATGAATTTGGGCGACCTTCACTATTTTACATTCTTTTTTAAGAGGATGTTTTATAGCTACTTTTTATGATATGGTATTCCCATAATTGAATTTTCAAATATCCATATTTTATTTATGAAGTGAAAATTAAAATTTTGAAGATGGAATATTTTGAAATTATTCATCATATTCAGAAGGATTCATATCAATTGGTTCTTCTACCAAATTTCTATCAAAGTAATATTATTATCAATGTATCTCTCTTGAAGAATTATATACAATATACTTAACATGTACTCATCTCATAGGTAATATTTATAAAAAATGATCCTTCACACGAAGAGTAACTGGTGAAGATTAGGGATTGTAGAGAAAAAATTATACGAAACAAGGCCATACACCCGGTTAATGTTATATTAGAAAGCAACCAATTTATAAAAGCGTCATGGGAAATAGTTGATGTAATCACAATGATTTGTCCTCATATTTTGATACCAAATGAATTAATTAGGGGGTTGAAATTCATATTAATGGGTAATAATGAAGCAACATAATATTTTTATTTAATTGAGTTTTAAATAAGTTGATATATTTGATATCTTTCATTACATTCATTATTTTTTTAGATGAAGGGTGAAATATTATATGTATGTTATAAAATAGATCTTAAATTAGATGGAATAAATATGAACAATTAAATTGGAAAATAAATATAAATGTAAAACTCAATGTGATTGTATTGATATGTGATTAATAAATGAACACAAAAGTTTAATTGAAGTCACATTATTCTTCAAAAATGTGTTTTTTCAAAAATTGTTTTAATTATATTATGAATAAATATTAATGTTCGTAAGTTATTGAAAATTTCATTAAAATTTTGAATTTAATTTTTTAATTTATAATTTCATAATTAGTTTAATTTTTTATGTTTTTATATATCATTTATTTGTTAAGGAATGGTGAGAATAATGATATTTATTGAAATTGATATTTTATTTTAAATGATATTTAATCAAAAAAATATTTTTATGATTTGGTTTAAATTTATGTTAGTTAATTTTTATTTCTAGTTAAAAAGATTTTTTTTAGATTATTATTTACTTGAATTTATAATAAAACATGTTTAAATTTTAAAAAGGTAATTTTTCCAAAAAAAAAATTCGTTGAATTTTCACTGTTTAATTTAAATTGAAATTTTGAAACATATATATTTTGAATTTTGAAAAATGTATTTTTTATTTTTATTCAGGAGGTAAAAAGATATTTAATATTTTATTTTTTTGTTTAATTTTAATAGTAAACATGGTAAATTCAGTTACCATGATAGATTGTATATTTATTAATTTAGGTAAAAAATGACGAGGATTAAAAGTTACCATAAAACATTTCAAAGTTTTATTGAATGAAAATAATTAGACCCTTACAATATAAAGAATTATATTGAGTTTTATAATGGAATGGTTTCCCTAAAAATTAATTATATATTATTAAAATCAATGAATGACACAAAATGTCACTTTCATTAACATAAATATATCTTCTCTGTCCACATAGAGAAAAGGGGAGGTTATGAACGAACATAGTTTCAGTTCATAAATTAATAAACTTATTATATTTATTTAAATTTATTTATGTCTTTTGGGGCCACATGGATGAGTTTATGGTTATTATAATATTTTATTTTACGAAAATTCAACGATTCTTTATTCATTTTATTAATAAATATATCATTTTAATATTATTCTATCTAGAAGATATTATCAAAAATAAGTATTATTTTAAAATGTAAATTATTTATCTACATCATGGTGTTTTTGATTAAAAATTTTAGTAAATAAAAGTTTAACATAAATAAGTACACTATTATGATATATTAATTATTCAATTAATGAAACAATAAAAAATGATATTAAAAATGATTAAATAAATATATAATTAATTGATTAATTTGATCCAGGAATTTTATAGATTTTTATGAAATTATAGGGTTTAATTAAATGATTTGGTTAGATTTTACTTATTTTATTTATTTAAAAAAATTAATGTGATGAATTAACTCAAAATTGAAACTAATATGATTTTATCAAAATAATAATTTTTTAAATTATTAATAAATAAAAAACATTTCAAAAAAAAATTCTTAAAATATGTTATAAAATTTAATAAATTGTTCATTTATGGTTAAATTTAATTCACATAAGTAATAATTACAATATTTTAATATTGAATAATTTTTTTCTTAGTTAAGATTAAAATAAGTAAAATGACGGTTAATGAAAATGGTACACTTTAAAATAATACCATAAATTGCCTAAAATATATTTATTGATTATATTACAACCTTAAACTGAATTATATTTGAATAATTAGAAATTTGGTTATATTTTAATAGAATAAAAATTCATTATAGTGTAATATTTTCATACATTCCAAAAGTTATCCTCACATAAATTATAAAAGTTCACATCCTCCATCACATCATTACATCTCATTGAGCCTTCCATAATGACCATACCCTCCCACATTATTTTTTAATATTCCTTATCCACTATCTAGAGGTTATAGCATTCTATAAATACAATCCCTAGGTCCATTTATATGAGATCCAATGGAGCAATTTTGAAGAGGAGGTAATCACTCCAACTGATACATGTATTTTTATACTCTTCCCTACCTCCTATAAATATATTTATTATATCATAAAATAATTATATTAGTTTCCTAAATATATTGAAATGTTATTATAAATTTTTAAACACCTTTATAAACAACATTTCCAATCAAACATGAAGTGAAATATCACTCATGCATGTGTATGACTTATTGTCTACATGTTGCGATACAATTCATTTTTATTACCATCATATATGGTGGTTAATATAATCTGATTAGTGATTATATATGATATTTAAAATAAAATTATACATTATTAATTATATTATTATGTCTACCTTATCATCATATAATTTTTTTATAAATGATAACCTCGCTTGTACGTACCTATGGATTATCATATCAATGATGTGATGTAATTCAATTTTCAATTATTTTTCACACAGATTTTATAAGGATAATTTTAATCAAAATATATGTTATATATAAAATAATAATTATTCTATAAAGTTTTATTATTATTTTAAATTCATTCATTTTTTTAGATGAAAATGGAGGCATCGTTCAAGCATATGTATGCTCTACGGTCTCCATGAATGGTGTAATTCAATTTTCTATATATTATTTTTTTAAAGGATTTTATATATAATTATAATATATGATTCATAAATAATTATTAACAATATTTAAATTATTGTATGGTGATCAAATTATAATTACTGGGATTAAAAAACTAAAACATGCTGGGAAAACGAAGCAGTTATCGCCCTGAACATTGATTTTAATAAATAAAATTATAAATAAATGGGTAATAAGATGTTTTAAATAAATAAAAAATTGTATTGTTAAATTATGTTTATCTAATACATTTATAAAAATAAAAGAAAATTTATATACCAGAGTTATCAACTAGAATAAATAATGAAAATAATTTAGGTAATGGAATTTTTAACTCAATTTTCATTGATTGGGTTAGAGAATTATTTTATTTATTATTTCATCCTAATATTATGTTACAAATGAATATTGATTGTATTATGTTTTATTTTTAACTATTTTATGTTTATTAAAAGTGAATACACATAATAAAATCGTTTTATTAATTGATAAATCAATGATAATATATTTGTAAGGATTTATTTAGAAATCTCATTTTTATTGGAGACTGTTTAAGTTTAATTATCTATCAGGGACTGTATCCCTTCCATGTCTAGGTTTTCTAAATAATTTATTTAATTATTGTTCTAGGAATGTTTAATTTAATTTTTATCAAGGATTAAATTTCAATAAAATGTTTTTAAGTGAATCTGCTTTTTGGTTTTCTAAACAAGGTATATTTTCACTTTTATAGAAAAATAATTAAAATGGAATGAAAATTTAACATATATGGAATGATTGGATATTCTCACTATCATTAAATTGTAATTACTTTTATTACTACTTCACAATATTACATTTTTATTTTCAAAGAATATTAGTTCTTTTATAAATGTGTGGCTAAATAAAAATATATGTTTTCAAAAAATAAAAATATTATTTTTCAATAATTATTTCAACTGTAATTTCCCAATTATTTTCTATATAAGATAAAATTATTTGGTGATATATATGTTTTACTGGGTCATTATTGAAGGATATTATTAGAATTTTTTATAAAGAAGGTTTATTTTAGGGATGTAATTATAAATACAAAACATGCTTCTTTTCCATGGGTTATGTTATGAAGAAATATTTATGGACCCCATTTTTTTCATTTGTTATGATATGATGAATCATTTTTGTTCATGTGGGAAAAATATTTACGATTTTAATTATATGATAGGTGGGGCCTATATCTATCTCAAATAAATTTGATAATGAATTATATCTCATGATATTGTTATGTAAATCAATTTGATGTGCTATAATTGTTATGGGAAACTAGCTGATGTGGTTGATACATAATGGGAAATAGGTGTTGATGCCTAATCTGATGGTTTTGGTAGTTAACATTCAAATATAAGATGGTTTCAAAATATATTATGATTAAACACACATTTATGACATTATTTTATGGTCAATATCTGAGTAATTATGAATTCTCATTGTTATGATTCATGCATTTTAAAATTATATTGTTTATGTCAGGAATCAGGTTTATGTTATTTGAATTGTTGGGTAGGAATGTTGTATTTTATGGTCATGATCACATCAAATTATTCTTATATTATGATTTAATGTAATAATGGATTTATATCTCAAATGTTTACACATATAGAGAATTTGAGCTAACCCTTTCTTATGTATCCTTCCCAGGTGATGAATAATGGTTTTTGTAGGGTATTACTAAAAGGATTTATATATATGAGAAGATCCTTGGAAAATATGTTGAAGATATTTCATAAAATAATAATATTATATAAACAATCTCTAAATATTCTTAACCATTATCATTCTATTATGGGTTATATTTTTAATAACCTAATCATTTTTAATATCTATGTATGTAAATCATTGGCCATTATATCTGGTGGAAATAATATTTATTATTTTTTCTAGATTTTTAAATTTTTTCTTGGGGTTTTTTTCTGAGTTATATCATTCTGAGATCATATAAGAAACTATAATAGATTTTTCAAGATAGTTTATGATGTATAAAATTTCATTCAATGATAGTTTTTGTTGTAATCTATGAAGATGAAATTTCCAACTATCGTGTTTCTGTGATTATTAATAGAGACCAAGAGAGAGAACCTGTATTATTTGGGATATAAAAAGTGTAGGTATTCCGGAGAAAACCTAATTATTATGACTTCTATTAAGGGGTGGTTACAAGACCCTTTTATAAATGGGGAGAATGATAATTTTTTTATATTTCAACATCATATAATGAAAGTACATTTTAAATATTCCATTGGATAAAAATTTGATTAATAAAGTATTGGGAATGAGATATGTTCTGTAAAAACCTCATATAACCAATTCTAGACATGAAATTATGTTTTTCCTATCCCTATAAACAATGAATAATTACCTTAACCATTTTTATTTTACCATTATAACATGTTTCAACCTAAGGTAAACATAATACATATTTTAAAATAATGTTATACATATTTGAAAATTTTCATCCAATGATTATAATGTTTAACTACATTTTATTAAAATCAATTTATAAAATTGGAAATGAAAAATTTAAAATATAAAAATTTATAATGTATTAAAAAAATTTAAAAAATATTACTTAGCTTCTAAAATATAAAATATGATTTTTGAAATTCAAAAACACAATTTTAAATTTAAAAATTAACTTATAAAAATAATATTTATTGATGGAAAAATCTATTATGAATTTATAATTCATACTTATAAAATAATTATATCATAAAAGTCATTTTATTTGTGGAAATAATATTTTCACATTAAAATAATTTTTTTTAGAAAATCCACATATATCATACTTTGAAAGTTTTATAATGATGAATCAAAAAGTTAATTTTATTTTTACAAGTAAAGAATCGGAATTTTGAAAAATCATAAATTTTAAAAAATAGGAGATATACCAGGAAAGTGTAGCCAGAGGTAGGACCCCTGACCATTTATTAAGATAAAAGAAAATGACAGGAGATAAAACATTACGTAACCAGCAAAGTCACTGAAAATCCTCAAAATCATACCCCTCACCACCTCCATGATTAAAAGACTCTTCCTCAGTCACTGTTTCCCACACCGAACCCTCGTAGTGCTTTAGAACCTTTGCATATTTCCTCCTCAGATTCAACCGCTCCAGCTCAAGAAACTCATTTGAAGATTGCATATTTCAGATAGTCGATCTAGTAGGCATCTACTTTGCCAAATATAATTAGTCTTTCTTCCTCCTTCCTCGCGGAGAAGCAATCACCTTGTCCTGGATCACCGACATCGCCTTGTTCCCCACTTGGAAAATCTCCCTGTATGATGGCCTAACCATCTCCGCATGATTTTCCTTATCACTGTCAGCAAGGTCTCCTCATTTCCCATGGCACTGTATCTCTTGATACTGTACTAGCTGGTTTTGCTGAAACTGATTGTTCATGTTAATCATAGCCAAACAGTGAGGTTGTTCCGCCATTGTATTTTCAGCGTCAATCCCATCATTACACATTACTGCATTCACCTTGCACTCATTTTTCATGATGCCACTACCACATATAGGTGGTATCTCATCCCCAGCCGCCATGTCTAACCGTTGAAAGCGATTCCCCGTGGGTACATTAATCAACACACAACTAGCAACATTACCCTGACCACTGCAGCCGCCTACAAGCTCCAAATTTGAGTTCTACTTACATCCAGAAGACTACAACTGCCACACTTCTGGGGCAGACCCCTGCATGATATCCATTTCATGACTCAAATATGACCCCTGTTTACACTGACTAATACCTCGACTGCTACCCCTTTCCCTCTGAGTATCCGCACCAGCCTTAGACCAACCGAGTTGAGCATTGACATCCCTCTCCGGCACAACAGATGACTCAGGTTGCTGCTGAAGAACTGCAGCTGTGAGACCATCTGAAGGGCATGCCGCCCCACCATCACCAGCACATTTGGGATCACATACCTGCAGTTCCTTCCCCCTATTCAGATCCTTCCTGAGACGCATGAAAACTGCAGAGACCAACAGGTTCAAAGGAGCACCCGTGGATGTATTAACAGGCAGCGTTCCCCGCGGTCCAAGATTGCATGTCTCAGTTTCCACCATAGAGGGTCTCCTGTCCTCAGTAAGAGACCTCGGTGCCGGTGGCCTCCAGCAATATAACCCGACATGGCATCTCAAACTGGAATGGCCCAATCTTTTTCAGCATGAACAATAATCGACCCAGGATTTATAGATAACCGCTTGCTTCCATCGAAATTCCTCTCCGACTGAAATCCACACCCATTCCACCAGCGGTCTAGAAATGTCCACCTCAACACAGCACTGGGGATTAATCGGGTGGAAAATGGTAGATGTACACACATCAGAACAAAGGAAGAAACCTATCATATTCCCAAGCATACAAAAGATCGTGGGATTTTGAATGGGTAAAGGAAGATTGGGGAGACTTACCCAGATCGGAAGGGAAGTGGGATCCCGATTCATATAACATTAAATCGTCCACCGAAATAGAAAGAACTTATATCTGTTTCAACGTTGAGGGGCACTGGACCAAGCACGAACCATATGTTCATCAGAGGCGAAACGAATCATTAATTGACAATTGTCGAGGAGGCCAACCACTGCTCGATCCCTCATGTCCCACTTGGAAATGACACATCGATCAAATTCGTCAACAGACGGCCTTCGCGAGTTGAATCGAGCCACCGAGGTCAGATCAAGATGCTTCGTCGCTTCAAAGAACTCCAACTCCAAGATCGGTAGATTAGGGTTCCCGAGGTGAAGGTCAGGCACCTTCGAATGTAATGAAATCGACGGAAAATCAGGGAGGTAATTAGGGTTAGTAAACAACACAATGGGGGTTCGAGGCTTCAACGTTAGAGGAACCGGATCAGCCTCCCCCCTCCCGCCGCCATTCAAATTAAAATTATCAATAATTTTCATTGAATAATGGTTTTAAAAAGTGATTTTGCATATTCATTCACATTATTTCAATGGATATGTATTTATATTATTACATAATATTTATAATTAAATGGGTTCAAGATCATGGAAAATCATGTCCCTCTCAAAATAATAAAAAATATATAAAGTGGACTAAGAATGGGGATTACAAAAGTGAGAGTGAATCAAACTACATGCATCCATATAAACAAGACAAGAGCGTAATTCCTGATTAACAAAGGACCATCTTGGGGAAACCTCTATGATTTCTCTATTGGATAGAGCATCATCAACTTGGTTTGCATCTTTGAAAACATCTGTGACTTCCATTTATAGATAGTCAAAAATATGAAGACATGTAATCTATGATTAATTTATTTTCCATGGGACATTCCTGGACCGTGACTTGAAAATTTTCACTGCTGTGGTAGAGTAAGATTCCCCCCATATATGTCTGTATCCATATTGGATACTATATTTGATAGCTTTTATCACAATCGATTGTTAATATTTAATATCGAATCCAATTCCAATATAATGATAAAATATGACATTAGTGAGACCTAGATGAGTGTGGGAGATACCACCACAACCTAAAGGTCATAGTGCACCTGATGCCCATCCACATTCACATTCATCTAGACGGATATAGTTGGGATATATATAATTGAAATTAATATCATAGTCTTCTTGAACATATTAGGAACACATAATGATTGAAGAATAACAATATCATAGATATTTGATTCATTCCACCTATCTAGATTTGTGAGGCTGGAAAACCTTCCTCTTCAAAGAATTAAGACCAACCTTCAAGGATGGCATGTGATTCTCAAAATCAATATTGTTTCTTTCCTTCTAAATTATTTAAAAGGTAGCACCCACCACTATTATCAGAATTGAAAGATTTTGATCACTATCCCTAAAAATAGTGATAGATGTTATGAAGCCATCTAGGTTGTCCAGCAACATAGTAATAAAAAATATAAAACACAAGTGATGATATATTATACAAGATAACATGAAATAGAAGAAGGCATATTGTGTGATTTCATCATTATGCATACATTTGCAGAAGATGGGGGAATGGTGTATCCATGTTTTCTGTAGGAGATTCTATATAGGATGTTGATATTTCTAGTCCCTACACAAAATAAAGTAATGTGATGGAGTTATGAAGGGGATGTTGAAAAATTGTTAACACGAAAGAGTAGTGTTGGAACCATCACAAATGTACCTTAAATACTCCATCTAAGTAAAAAGAACCATGGAATTAGGGTTCTAGGCCAGGATGTCATGGTCAGTAAAGATGTAAATCTATGCCTCCAACATGATGTGAGTTGGTAGATAGCCCTACAGGTTAATATTCTGATGAATATCTACAATTGATGTGTTTCCACTAGGGGAATCCCCACATTTAATTTATTTAATGTAATTTCCTTCTATATGTTAGTCCAAAGAGTGAGAATTGAACTCTTCTAGACTATCCAAGTTGTGCATTGCATGATTCCATTGTAGGCATGTTTAATTGAAGACCCAATGTAAGAATACACATACATGGAATCACCATTGTGTAGGTTTCATAGAAATATATTGTATAGAATATCCAAAGACACACAATTGGATTTCCTAAAATTCCATTTGAATTTACTTATATGGGAATCATTTACGATTTTCATATCAATAATTCCCATGCCCCCCAAATAAATGGGTTTGTTTCATTATTTCCATGTTATAGTGATGTGTTTATTTTCATATATTGATATAGTCCAAATAATGTCCATGATCTACACCTGAAGGTACTTATTTAGAGTACGAAGATATATATTAATAGAAAATTCATATAAGAACATTGAAGTGATAAAATAATTTAGAAGAAAATTTCTTCCATCTTGCTAAATGGTTTTCTCTTTCCAATTATCCATTTGAGAAATAATTCTGGAGTGAGTAATTTCTAGGTAACATCATTTAACCCTTTCAAAAAATAAAGGCACCCCAAGACACATAAAACTCATGTTATATTAATTCACTCCATTATTCTTGGAAATATTATTCTACCTAGAAATAATATTTTCATTCATAAAGATAATAATTAACTTATTCCATCTTATGACATGTTAATAAATTTTCTCATAGTGATAATAAAATATCAGGTTTCATGGATTTATAACTCTATCTGCTTTCCCTAAGAGAATAATGTTATCAACATGAAGAATGTGAGAGGGGTTAGAAAATCCCTTCTAACCATAATATTTCTATATAATCCATATTGCACAATATAATTACGAAAACACTTAGGTTGTCTTCATCCAAGGTGAAGAGATTTCTAGAATGGGGGTCTCCTTTTCTAACCCCCCTCGGAGAAATGAAAATATCCTTGTGTTACCCATTAATAAGGATTGATAACATAACACTATTTAGGATGGTATTAAATAACTTGATGATAGAGTTGTATAATCCTTGTTTCTGAGAATTGAAAAGATGAATATCCATTTTGTAGCATACATAGACTTATATATGTCTAATTTAAGAGAAAATTTTCAATTATTAACATTCTTCTTTACAATGCCGACCCATTATAATATCATGGGGAATCATTTATGAATATTCCTTATGGGAAAAAACCAAATTGATTGGGGGTTATCATATCACTATGAATGTGTCCAATTCATAGGGAAATAATCTAGCTAATAATTTTGGGGATTGTGTTTCCAATTTCAAATTTCATGATGTCCTTGATATCCAAGTAATTTTCCATATTTGGAACATAATAAATGAAGTAGTTATTGAGACCATAGGTCATATATACCTGATTTAAGAACACTATCATAATATTGATTACCTAATTCCACAAAATTTCCCGGTATAACTTGATGAATTTTTTGGAAAACCCATCAGGCCCATCCACGCTATCAATGTTCAAGGAGAAAAGTAAATTATTGTTTTCTTGATGCATTGGATCTTCGAAAAGAATATTTTTATTTTGAGTGAAAATGGTGGGATGAATATTATTAGTAAGATGAAATGTACAATGATTACCTCTTATAAATAAAGAACATAAAATTGGTTTACCACAACATTGGAGATTTTTATCATTGAGCTATATAAAGACCCAATAATTTTAATAGTAGTAAGACATCATAGATTCCTCTTCTATATACGAAAGCACTAAAAAACTAATTCATATCCTCTAATTGTATATAGTTTACATTGTATTTATTCCTGGACATTATTTATTGATGTATGATATGGTCAACGAGGTATGAAGGGTAATGAATCACTTCTCTAGAAGGGACATAATAGTTCTAAATTTTATTTTCACATTGAATGAGATTATGTTCAGAGGAATTAGTTTCATTTTACAGATTTAAAAATTATGTCCTTCTCCATTCCTCAATAATTCTTTCATATTTTACAACTTTCTAGACAAAATTGTTAGAGGGGTGCCAAAAGAATCAAGCAAACAAGCATTTTATATGTCTTCCATGTACCAAGGCACAATAATCTATGAGTTATTGAGATTGAAGAGAAGGGAAGATGATGTAATATTACTAGTACAAATATCCACTAAAATCAGGATGGGATCATAGTAAAAATTGAGATGAATTATACTAGATTCCCTGACCGCATCATTTCTATCATCAATTGAACAATGAATCTGTAAAACATAAAATCTTGTCACCCTATAAGAGTGTACATGCTCCATGTATGATATATTACCAAAATTGGGACTTCATTAATGTGAAATTAATCAATTAATGGAGTGATGTCAAGGGGAACCAATCTGGTAATATGAGTTCAATATTACCCCTTAGGTTTTGGAATTGTGTTGAAGTCACTCATGATAACCCATCCTTTAGGCACCTGGGTAGAGAATAATTCAAGATCCTTCCAAAGATCCATTATTTTTATACAGAATTTTGATGCATTAACAATGTAAAGGGAGATGAAAGCACATATTATTCCAACATCAAATGAGACAACATGTTGATTTCTAATGTTGTATTGGAGGTAGAAAATTACATTATTGAGAACCAAATGAGTTTTACCTGAATAATTATTCAAATTCTGTGAGACAAAAGAGTATCCAAGAGTAGCCCATTTAAAGGAATTCCGTCTTTCAAAATTCATTTTCGGTTAAACTAATGCAATAAACATGGGATTATTAGTCACAATTAAATGTCTCATGTCCTTATAAGTTGGAGAGTTCCAAATCCATTGACAATTCGATATTTTTATCTTCATTTAATGAGTGACACATTGCATTTAGTGTGAGGCCATTCCTTCCTTGGTATTTTCCCCATTTTCTTATTAGTCATTCTTTACCTTTCCCATGACACATAATTTAATCCAAAAATACAGAATCTTCCTCAGTAGGGTCGTATGGGGTATCATATGGATATTTACCATCATCAAAACATATCATATCACTAAGAATAGTGAATTTATTAGGAGAGTAAACAATTACCATAGAGGGATCTTGAATGAATCTTCACATAGAAATTTTTTCCATTGGAACATGAGAGAAATGTTCCTGCATATTCAAGTGAGATACTTCCTCTACCTAATATTCATTATCTGATATTCTCCATGAGATTCCATTGGAATTTGTAGTCTAATGGAATTTCTTGATGATACTTCCATCAACCATCCTCCTTACCTCACAACCTTGTTCATGGGAAAAAATATTTTTCAATGTTGTCATTAGATATCATCAAATTACTTCCCATTATAGTATTGGAATTATTTTTGGTGTCATGTGGCAGATATTTATAGCTTCCCATAGAAGCCTTATGTTAAAACTCAAAAAATGACTCAGCCATACCCACTGCATTTTCTTATTGCTTCTCGATGTGAATAATGCAATTGCTATAGTAATATACTATAGTTCGTGGCCTTGAAATGTTTGATTATCTTCCAGGGACACCCTATCATGAACATACGATTCATTAAATTGTTTTCCCTATATTATAGGAAAATTATCATCCACGATGATCTTGGTATCATGGGGGAGGACAAGAATTAATCCATATTTCTTATTATCTATTGGGTTTCCCACTCCAGTCGTGGGGGAGACCATGGTTTCTCTTTCTGAATGATATGAAACATCCATTTAAACCAGCATCATTTGTGTATCAATTTTTTTAATATTAAGGTTATTTGAAGCCACCCCAATTTTAACCATTCTTAAAATATCATCTACTTAAGGTTCCATTTTAAAAACTTCCTCTGAAGTATTCAAAATCTCAGGAGCACTACCTTTCAAATATTCGTTCAAAGGGTCATTTGAAATGGTATAACTCACAAGATCATTGGAGTTTCATGCCTTACCATAACCATAAATAATGGACCTCTGGATGTATTAGTCTTCATGCCCATTGATATTGTAAAGATTATAATATTTGGACCTATGAAATATATAATCCATTTCAAAAAATTAGGCATAGTTCCTACAATACATGGGATTCTTTTCATAAAGGATTTCAACATTGATACTATAATCCCTTTTGGTATGAAAAACTTTTTCCACCAATGTGGTGGCCATATCCAATTCCTCCAGTACTCTATAAATGTCCTGAGACCATGGATTATTTGTTTATTTATAAACACTAGTTGGGTTACGAAATGATTAGGCAATGTCCCAAATTTTTTTCAACTACCAATAAATACTATTTAATGTGCATATTCAAATCTAGATATTTTTGTTATTGTTACTTATATTTATTGGATCAAAGTTTTGATCCCACACATGTATCCAATAAATTCAATGTTTCAGTGAGATGGAACCGAAGCTCCATGAAAACTTCTTCAACTCATCAGAATGGAACATGATGTGGAAGTGTCCACTTCCCATAGAAGACATACACCCACCCCCAAATCCCCATACTATAAAAATTATATTAAAAATATCAAGAAAACTCCATGTCATATCGCCCTTCAGATTTGGTACCCTAGCTATAATAGGGAGTTTACAATGGTTGATCGTTTCCTCAATAACTTATTGGTTGGTGGAGAGATGCAAAACCTAGTATTTACTGATGATTTTCCCCATATAGGGGATACCAAAATCTATATTATTTAATGGAAATCATATTTTAAAATTTTTAGGTGATATAATCTCCCCCATTAAATAAATTTCATCCTATCAATTTGGAAAATAATATCATATTAATTTATATAGGGAACATATAATTAGTCAGACATCACTACATAATCACATGTTTATTTAAGATGTGGAATGAGATGTATCTATATGAAATGTTATTGTATGTCCCTGATAATGTTAGCTAATACATTCTTAATTTTACCAATAATTATATTAAGGGTAGATGATATAGATCCATAAGGAATAATTTATCACAATCCTTTCAAATTATTTATATGTTAATCATATATCATGGGGTTTTATATATAACACAATATCTAAATATTTGTGTACTATTATTTGAAAAAGGAAACTAGAAAAATTTATACTGAAAACTCACTATCTGATACATTATTACTAGTTTCATAAGATTTTTTTGGATCACATGGTTGATTGTTGCCTATTTCCCTAATTGTCCCATGAATTTGGAAATTGAGTTACATAATTCCAAAATATCTTGTAATTTAATCCACATATTTTTATTTATTATATATTTCTATTACACATGTGAGTCTTATGACATTCGTCTCAAAACATATAGAATTGAACTATCAATTTAAGCAAATTTAACAGATGATTCTTCAAAACATTTTTACATTTTGGCAATTGAATCATTATTCCTTTATCATCTTCATCACTTGATATTTCATGAGACTCCATATTTATCATCTTTATTATAGTGGGGCATAAAATTGTTTTATAATGTTAATCATATTTATTGATATTTAGCTTTGTATAATCATAATTTCTCTCACTATAACACCATTTTCAATGGTTTTTTCAGTCAAGTAGTATCTACATTATCCCGTAACACAATGGTTCCATATTTCACCATCCATTTCTAAAAACAAAATAGTTCTCATGAGTGATAATAATTATAATATAATTATAAAAAATTACTATAGGAGATTTTATCCTCAAAATGTATATCTTTATAAAACTATCACGTTATCATACAGTTTATAAACCCCAACTTTATAGAGTTGATTCAACTTATATCAACACCAGTTTAACTGATATCAATCATGGTTGAACCTATGTTACCTTGAGTAGGGATGTCTTAGAATTAATAAAATAGTACTCAAAATAGATATCCAATGTTTACATAAAATATCACAAACTATAAAAAACCTAAAATAATCTAAATCTACTTTAAAAAATTCATCTTATCATTTATATAGGAATCACATATTTATTAATATCTACCATAACTTATGAATATTTTATTTAAAATCTATTTTATCCATGGTCACATTTTAATTAGTTAATACAACTAAAATATATTAAAATAACTTATAACGGTTCAGAAAGGAAATTTGAATTAATAGAAGAATATGCCCCAAGATTGTAGAACAACATCTCCAATTAGGCTTCTTTAATGCAGACCACATGATGATCATGTTGATACAGACCACTCAATCATTGGTGTTATTACCCCTTGGTGAATATGTTCCATAAAATGTTACAACATATAGAATCTAAAATGGGATGTAATTGTTAGGATAAACACACATTATCTATTTTACCAATGACATCATGTTGTTATCCAATATATATAATTCTCTCGTATAATTTTCTCTAATAGTTTCAAGAAGTTTTTATTATCCTAATCCACAAATTATAAGTTTATTATTAAATTGTAATTAAACCACATACAATCAAAAATGGTATTTCTTTCACCCATAATTTTTCATTAAGCACATTTCTCTTGAAGCATTAAGAGATGTGATTATTGTGTAATGATAATGCATATATTTTATAGAATTATTAGAAATATAATTATTAAATAAGAATAATAGTTATTTGGGTACTCATTATAACAGGTAATATATTTTTCCCTTATATTACCCATTAAATATAGTTAATTATTCTATGTATTTTTTAGTATGCACTTTGCAAAATGAATTGGACAACTGACCTAACTAGCTAAAAACACAACCAAGGAACATGTAGGAGTGACCTCAACCATTCCTGGAGTCCAATTTATCCATCCATCTATGTTTTATGTATTTGGACTGTATAAAACACTCTTTGAAAATGTATGGATTGTGTATGTGATTCATAACTGTGTCACATAATGGCATTTCCTGGTTGGTGATGGAATGATTGCATATGTGTTTCCCTTAAAAAACCTCAGATCTAGTTCCAAATGATCATGAAATAATTATCCTTATTATTTGGATCAAAATTTTAAAAAATATAAATGTAGGATCTTGGTCCTAGTGTATTATTATTCATGTATAAAAACATACAGACATAATGATGGTCCTCAGACCAAATTAATATGATCAATCAGATCATTCCCTCGCATCATCTTCAACCTCAAATTCAACATTTTAACTCATCAACACTTTTGGTTCACTAACATGATCCACTCTGAATAACATAAGGACCCTAGTTCTCAACAACCATTACTATAAAAATCTTATATATTCAATCCATGAAATAGAATCATGCATGAAAACATGAATACATGCATGAGACATCACCTCACATCCATGTTGTATTAAAAGGATGAAGATATCTCATGAATTTTATGATGTGAACTCTGTGAATCCATCTTGAAAGGTTCTATCGCTAATATGACTAAATGGAGACAGTCATTAACTATCATGGGATATTCTAAATTTCATGTTGAAAAATTAATTCATTCATGATTTTACTCACCGATATCATGCATTTTTCATGAAAAATAGTATATATTTCTTCATAATTGATCTACACCTTTGACATATTTATTTCAGATGAAGAATTTGATGTTTTTTTAGTTTCACAGGAACATAGTCACATCAAGGATATACAATATAAAATATTTCTCCTATATTAAAATTATTGTTTGATTGTGAGAAACAATTATAAGATGTGTCATATTTCATGTTCTTGAATGAAGATGATCATGCAATAATGTTAAACATCACATGGATTATATGAAAAATAATATATCTCAGATCCTGATAATTTCCCATCATGTACAACTTCCCTTAACATGAATGCCATTTTAGGATGTCATGATCATTTATATTGAGAATATTCATTATCACAATATTCCCTTTGAAGCAATTGTGGAAATCCACCCCAGAAAACCATATCATTGTATCAAATCAAAGCCATTGTTGAACGAATTTCTACCTGAGTAGTGCATGATAACATGAATCACGGTCACATGAATCTGATAATTTGAATCACATTGTTTAGTGAGCACACCATAACATGTCAACTTTATCACCGTATAAGAACGAAAAATGGTTAGAGATACAGATAATCGAATATAAGTCATGCATCATCTCAATTTGGTGGATGCATCTCCTTTATTGTACAATGTGACACTATATTTTTCTAAAAATAAGAAATATAAACACGTTATCTTCATGAAATAACACACACATGTTGGGATAGAAGAGAAAATATGGATCATAGTAGTGGCGGTGAGGAGCTGCTACCTTTGAGGGGAGATTTCAAAAACCCTTCTGTAGACCATATCATATTATAACATCACAAGATCCCTTTAATATAACATGATAAAATGATGATATAATCACAATTAATTTACTTTTTATGAAATTAAATCATTAATATTGTACATGTGCCTCTTTTCCATTCAATAATAACATATCGAACTCTTGGTCCCATGATTCCTCTCTTATGGCCATGCAATGATAACCGTTGGACATGAAAAAAAATCATGTGAACAACAAAGATAATACATCCCTTCGATGAAAACAATACTTATCAAATATAGTTTTTATGTATGTGAACCCATGGTTATTTAATTCACTTCCCATGAAAAATATAATATATTTATCCAATACATTGACACTTGACAATGAACTCCTTTTATCATGCTAAACATTTTCCTTAATTCAATAAAAAAATGCCCATGTACTATAGACATTAACATGTGGAGAAAAGATCTTATTCATGAATATGATTATAGAAAAGATCATTAGATCCTTCTTCATGAAATTCATATGAACACACGATCACATAACCCCTCACTGGACCTAGGATTCCCTCATGTGGATATCAATATTTCATCTATGTTCAATCTAAAGTCCTCTAGACATGATAGCCTGGTGACATGAACTCATACAGAAATTTCCTCCATGATCAAGTTAATGGAATTTCACATTTTATCTTTAGTCACAATAATAACTTTTGATACGACATCATTTATCATGTGAAAAAACCTGGACATGAATTCTTTGATCGTGTAAACATCATTAGACATGCAATAAATTCAAAGAAGACATGTCAAATTGACACTGAAGATATTTTAGTATGACACCTTGGAAATGTCATCCAAACACATAGCAGATTTTCATCACACATCATGGGCATGTCATGATGGCACCTTATGATATATCAACCTTCTCCACCTGACACACATAGAAATGCAAAAAGAAAAGTTTCGATCATAATCCTTCAGCCGAGTAACCCCTTCGAACGGGAATTTCACATTATGGGTTAGGGTTACGAACTCATGAAATAAATTTTGTCTCATGATCTTGAACGATCCTCCATATCATAAAAAACATATTCAATGAATCATTTAAGGACATTATCCCTCTTTATCCCTCATAATTTAGAGAATGAATCTTTAATATGATCACCCTTTTGGGAAAAAGTTCCAATCATTCTGAAACAATATGGATAATAATAATCCCCTTGATTTTGATCACCTATTTTTACCCATGATATGGTTAGGATTTAATTTAACTAGAAAAACAATGATTTGTGTCAAAACTATATATGTAGTATTCCTTATTAAGGCCCAATATCCTCTCGGATTCAACCATGTATTAAGATACTCTATATCTCAAACACTCGATCACATGTGATTCAAACTCTGTTATGAGTCAATAATTCTTTTTTCCATCAGTGGAGTAGACATGGGATTGTACATGGGAATCCACATTGGTCTAAACCCCTCTATATAATAAAAAGTCATACCCGTGTTACCCAATCACTCATTTGGGTCTATCATTCATCTTCATACATCAAAATATTTATAGTGGGTTTGAAGTATGATGACTATGATTCCTTTTATAGATAGGATATATAAGATCCCTTCATAATTAATGAGCCCCTTTTCAAACAATCCATTAGGTCTACCCCAGTAAATATGTACATTTCCAATATTCTGTTATTTTATTACTTGTTATCCACTGTTTCTCACATCCAGAATGACTCACATGTGATTAGGGATTTTTAATTATCATATCATCAACATCCTAAAATTACCCAAATTATAGAAACCATCTTCTGTAATCCACATTAAAGGACATGATGAAAATTACCCCATACATGGGCGTAGACCTTAGTGCAATTCTCAAAGTAACCCTATGCCAATGAACTCAAGTGATATAACAATCACAGTTAATACAAAATTTTCCCTACCCATCAACGGGTTGAGGAAAAAATAAATTACATAGACTCTGGTTATTATTACAATAGGGATACATTGGATGCCTTTTAAAGGATTGATCTAAATACTTGACACAAAAGTTATCTTATATACTTCCTCTCCACATGACCTTAAACTCTACTATTTGGACCTAAATAAACTATGTATGTTTTGATTCATGTTCTTATAGGATATATAGAATTTCTAATAGTGGATCAATCCAATCATCAAAACACCAATCAATTCCTTAGGTAGATGTAGACTCCAGAGTTCCTGGTAATATGGATTCAAATTACAATAGGCTACCCATTGATAAAAAATAATGAGAATTAGTTGGAAAAAATGATATATACATAAGGTATAAATAATATAAGCCATTTACACGTATAATGATTCATCATCCAATCATTTTTTTGGGGTAACCAATATGGTTTTTATATTTTGAAGATATTTAAAATCATATCTTAAATCTATGAGAGAGTCCTAAAGTAGGCAATAATTCACCAAAAAAGGTTGTGACAATCCCTACCTCCCATACAATCAAGCAATGTGAGTTCCTACATGTCAGTGGGTTTTAAAAAAAACTGGCCACCTTTGATTAAAAAAGATGATCCTAATTTTCCAAGGATGGGGGAACTGTTGGGTGTTTCCATGAGAAATGAAAATAGTAGACCTGAGAGAAATGATTGTGTGTCCATAATAAGACACCTAAACCAATCGTCAGCACCCAATTTTAATTTGGTGAAAGGATGGTGAACATGATGTATATATATAAAGAATATCTTAATGTAAAATACATTAAATATTTTATAACATTCACAGGTTAAAAATGATAAATTTCCCAGTTCCCATTGAGCCATTATTCTAGCCAACCATTAATGGAAGAACAAATGGGGAAACCAATGTGAATCTCTCAAATAATAAAAAATATTGGTTGTCCACACATCTATTTTTTTACATTTTGTAAGAATATAATGGTGTGACTGACATGAAATTATTCAATAATATATTAGTTTTTCCATGAAGTAGTCAAATTTCACTATGAAAATTCCATTCAAAAAATTAGATGAACAGAAAAAAAATAACAATTGTATTTCCTATAAAAATATAATTATGTAATTTTCAAAAATATGATGAATCACAAATCAGTTTATTTGTTCCTAATTTTTTTGACTAAATAATCTACTCTCACAAACACCAATTTGAGCTAAGGTCATGTCTTCGTCAGAAAAATGTTCTGGAACCTCTTCATTGTCAGTAAACTCCACAGGCTTCAATATAAATCACCCTCCGAACACAATTATCTTTAGATGGAGAATGTGGTGGTTTATTAATTCCATTGACATTGTATGATACCGGTCCATGCGTATTCACGTAAAGGACTCTATATGATAAATCCAATAAGTCTATCATATTCAATGAAAGCTACAATGAAATGAATGGGACTTATCGATACCACAAACCACATCGAAAGTTTATCCTCAGAGTGTGGAAATATTCACCATCCTTACCTTATGAAGTTTCACCAAATTGACAACTATGGATTCATACTAGTTCAGAAACTTTATATGAGGGATCCTTTCAACCTCTCTTATCAATGTTATCCCAATAGTTCCCCACATTTTCTTAATAAGGAAACTACCTATGATATTTCTATCCTCTGCACTCATGCATGAGTTCCAATGAGGTATCATGGAGTGAAAAATGTTGTGGGTAAATGGAAATTGTATCATATCCCAAAATTGACTAAAACATTCCATGGTATTATTGCGGGAGTTTCAAAAGAACATTATTATATCCCTTCTCAATCAAATCAATTTTTCATTTAAATTCATGCAATAAAGATCAGGGAGGCACATATCCCTTCTAAGGTCCATGAAGCATGTCAGCATATTCTGATGGCCTATGGAAGAAATAATATCGATTATATCCCCAATTCAATCGAAAAAATTTGACTACATATTTAGGATATCGGAATTGTGTAAGACTATATCTTTTTATATTGTCAACTAATGTGTCCCTACTTTTTGGAAACAATATAATAGCTCTACTATAATATTCAAGCCCTAGTAAATATGTAGGGATAAACACAAATTGTCGTCCTAATACACAAACATAATGTCTAGATGATTAGTATGAATAGTTGGATACTCTAGAGAATTTTAACATTATATCCCCCATCTCGATGGATTATAAGGTTATAATAGTAATGTATGATGAATAGAACTGGGCTTATATCCCTATTTTGATTAGTGATCAGTAACTCAGTTTGGTGCATGCCTCAATGTAAGAACACATTCCGATTGAAGAAATAAAGTGAAATAATTAAAAGGAATAGTATTGAGATTATAACCATACCCTTATAGTGGTTCATCAATACAATATGAAATTTACCATAGGGTTGGCTCATATCTAGGATGATGAAGATACATTACAAGTTCCATTAGATTATAGAAGCCATCCACATATTCTAACATAAACCAGTGAAAGACTACATCATCATCCATGGAAATATATATGGGAGGATTCTCATATCCCTTCTACCATTCCATTGTTCGGTAAACAAATTCCAATAGGGGATCCATATTTTAATTGGGATATTAAACCTACATTATCAAAAGTTTACTAACATACTATGGAAACCACTGATAGATATAATGATATTCCTCTTGATGATACCTAATATAATTTTCATACTCACGAATATTCTTAGTATAATGTTCATATCCACATAGAAAAATATGGTATGAAATATTTTCTAGTAAACCTCATTCAGCTGTCTCATATCACAACTCAGCCCCCAAAGGATGGTTGGAATATTCTGACCATGATACATAATGAGACTGGCATCACTTATCTAATCAATACAATTTTCAATGAGAATGTGGGAAACATGTCTAAAAAACATTTAGGGTCTGTTGAATGAAAAATATAAGTATAATGAGATCAATACCTACATATTCCCCCACATGGTAGAGAAAATGTGGATCATAGGGACTCTACTCTTAATCACTTCCATGGAAAACCTCCCCACATTAACATATCTTCTAGAAAAGGAAATACTCAACATTCAAATAATCCTTAATATATATAGGTACTCCAAACCAAGAAACCATCATATAGTTGGTAAAAAAACACTACCATTAGCAGTATATAGCTCCTAATCATCATTTAAAAATATCTCTTCCCGATCAGTAGGCACCAAAAAATGGTCTATATGGTCTATCCAAGTTGTGAAATATGACTCCAACAATGAAAAAGATTCAATTAATATAATGATATTTTTATCGTGAAATGGCCTCCTAACCATATCTTGTCCCATTTCCACATCTCACTATGAGATCCTATATGATCTACAGATTGAATGAATTATTTACTTATGGAAGAATATGTGGGAAACTTATTAACATTAAAAGACAAGAAACCTACCCTATCTATTATTTATGGGTCACCATTAGAACATAAACATACTAAATTATCAAATGGATATGGTTTCTGTATCTACTTATAATAATGAAAATCTATATCACACTTTCTACCATAGAACCCTGACTTTCCTTCTACCGATCGCTAATGCCTCGTTAGACATCTGTATCTATGGATGGGGTGATATTGCGGTGTTCCAATTCACAATGTCCCTAAATAACTATATAACCCTAGATAAATCCTCCTAAAATATTATAGATTTATTGGAGATAGAATAAATATTTAATGCCTGGGATATTTGGTTAATATAGTGAGACATATCCACTTGGAGGAAGCATGACCATCATAAATAGAAAGAGGGAAGCCAGTAGAATCATAAGTTTTATTTCTCACCATTTTGGGAACACATATCAAAAACAAAAACCTATGTTTTGGACCACATAAAAACATCCCATAATAATTAAATCCCATAATAATTTTTGAATTCACCCGGACCATGTCTGAATGCAATTACACAAAATAAAATGGATCATAATACCAACCCCTATAGCTATCAATTTGGAGAAAAACCATCCCATAGGTATGAGTGTATTTTAATAACTACCTCAACCACTTAGGTCATTGAAACCAAAAGATCCTAGAAATATTACTAAAGGACACAAACAAACCCCATCCTATAGTTCTAGTAGCATTATTTTATAAATTTACACCATCATGTTTAACATCCCCCAAGAAGGTCCTGGAGGCATCAATGCCATTTCCATATCAACCACATATTATAGGGTTAGGGAATTTATATCTCAATTACCTCAAATTATCCATTATATTCTCAATTGGAGTTATAAAATCCTCAAAAAAGAATAGAAACATGCCAAAAAATGGCTCCAAATCATCCCCACCACACAGGGCTAGAAGATTTTTTTTCAATATGATCATCTTGAAATGAATAATTGTTCACTATATTGGGAGGTAAAAATCAATTGTCCCCAACCTATTCATTCCTCCCAATATTTTACAACCCTCATTCATTTGAGGAAAACTCAAAAAGTATCACTGGAAGCTCCATTAAGGTTACTATTTGTTGGAAAAAACAAGGGGAACATATAGAAAAGGAAGTCAGACCCTAGAAGGGACATAATCTAAAATTGTTGAATATAACACGGGGTCTGAGAAATGTCCCAGATAAAACCCATGAATGAGTATTAAATGGTACAGAATGACTGTTGACGCTCATTTCGTCACAGAGTCTAATGATTTGAAAAGGGGAATATCTTAGCTCAAAGTTATTCAACCATTGGACAATTATTAAAAAAAATTGACAAAGGAAGGAATAAGAAGTACATTGTACAAGGGTCGCACAAGTTTTGCAATGGTCTCGCAAGTATACTTGCGCACCGCAATGGTCGCGCAAGTACACTTGCGTGCCGAAGTTGGTCGCGCAAGTCACTTGCAGGCCCTAAAGGATAAACACCCGGGGTCTTCTCTAGCCTATAAATAGACCCTGTGGGCCCCACATTCGGGGAGGATTTTTTTCCAGAAACTCATATTTGAGCTCCCGACGCGCTAGTCTCTTCTCAACGCTTTCGAACCACTTCTATGGCAATTTCATACCTAGAACAGAAGATCTAAAGAGGGGGAGGAAGGCCTAAGTGTTGAAACTCATCAACACTTTCGCGCCTGAGTGGCCAGCACTTAAGTAAAAAGGCCACACTTGCGCGCTGCCTTACTCCTTCAATAGAACTTGCATGCCCCTTTTCTGGAAGAACCTCAAGAGGATTCTAAAGGCTATAATCAAGAGTCTCTCAAGTATTACCCTGCTGGTTAACTGTCGCGCATGTACACCATGTGTCGTGCATGCATCCCTTGTCGAACAGGACTTGCGCGCCCACGCAGTACCTGCGCGCCTGCCAGGACTTGTGCGCCCCTGCCTTTTTTGGTACCCTTCTTGCCCATTTCACCCTCTTAAGCCATTCCACCTCTCCAATTCAAGACTCAATCTTTAATACACTCTTCAAAGCCATTTATGGCATGATTTCTTGATTTTTGATTCCTTATCTGAAAGGAACTCTATAGAATATCTCTCAAAACCTAGTGATTTACACATATTTATGTCACTAAATATTGAGATTTAATTCATTCAACCTCATCCTTTAAGATGAGAGAACTCAATTGACCTGGGCTTCCTCTTCAGGAGTAAGTCCCAGTCACAATCCTTAACCTGGGCCTCCTTTTCAGGAGAAAGCCCCAGTTTCAAATCTGGGCATCCTCCTTAGGAGTAAGCCCCCGTCCCCTAATTTTGGCATCCTCTTCAGGAGTAATCCCGAAACCAAAATTCCCATAACCTGGGCCTCCTTTTCAAGAGTAAGTCCCAGTCATAATCCTTAACATGTGCCTCCTTTTCAGGAGTAAGCCCCAGTCTCAAGTCTTGGTATCCTCCTTTGGAGTAAGCCCCAGTCCCCTAATTTGGGCATCCTCCTCAAGAGTAAGACCCAAACCGTATTTCCCTTAACTGGGTCCTCCTTTTCTGGAGCAAGTCCTAGTCATAATCCTTAACTTGGGCCTCTTTTTCAGGAGTAATTCCCAGTCATAATTCTTAACTTGGGAATCATCCTTATTAGTAAGCCCCAATTCTTAATGTTCTAAAATCTGGGAATCCTCCTTAGGAGTAAGCCGCAGTCCCCTTATTTGGGCATCCTCCTCAGGATTAATCCCCAAACCATAATTCCCATAACTTGGGCCTCCTTTTCAGGAGTACGTCCCAGTCATAATCCTTAACCTAGGCCTCCTTTTCAGGAGTAAGCCCAAGTCTCAAATCTGGGCATCCTCCTTAAGACTAAGCCCCAATCCCCTAATTTTGGCATCCTCCTCAGGAGTAATCCCAAAACCTTAATTCCCTTAACCTGGGCCTCCTTTTCAGGAGTACGTCCCAGTCATAATCCTTAACCTAGGCCTCCTTTTCAAGAGTAAGCCCCATTCTTAATTTCTATTAACCATTCCTAATTTACCATTGATCTGAGATTCCTTTTCAGGAGAAAAACCCAATCATATGCCTTCTCCTAATTTGGGCCTCATTTTCAGGAGTAAACCCCAAGTTAGAGTATTCAAAATCTCCATGAAGCACATATACCTTTATGGACCCTGCTCCTGGATTTCTTCCCTAAATTAAATCCTAACCTTTATTTATCAGGGAAGTCATACATACATAAGCCCCACATTAATTCTTATTATTGCATATTTCATGGAACAATTGTCTAATTTTTACCAATACCTCTTATTTCTCACATCGAGCATGACTCACGTGAGCTTAGAGTGTAAAAGTAATTATGAAATCCTTTTTTGAGCCATAAATCATAAAAAATCATATTCCCTTACTCGAACTACGTGGGTTTTGATTCCTTTTCTAAACAAAGGATACGTAGGAATACCGTCTGCAGGTTCGATCCCAACTCTGAAATAATTCATGTCCTTCTGAATGACAATAAACTTCAAGTGCCCCACTGAGTTGCTTTAAAACCAGCATAGTCATCATAATGACCAAGATTATTATATATAAATGTGTCGAAGGGTACCATTGACCAAGAATCTCTAATAAATACAGATGATTCTCTATCGATGAAGAACCTCGAATACATATAAAATATTCTCTTAATTTCCTACACATCGATCATTGATTGTCAGATCTAAAGGAAAACTAATTTTATACTTGGTAATGTAATAAGGATTCAAGAACATAACATAAATCTATAAAGAGAGTCCCAGAGTTGACAATAATTCCTCTCAAAAAGGTGTGATGAGTCCGACCTCCCATCCTCTCAACCAATGCAAATTCATAAGCCTCGTCAGTCCATAAACTAATATGCACCTACATTTGGAAAGTAGGTCCGAATGGATGTGGAATCATTAGATGTTTCTGGTTCTACGAAAAAACCCGTTAGAAACCGATCAGAATGTTTGAATCTCCCATCAAAAGGAGGTCTTCCTCAGAATCCGAGGGAAACAAAAATGGTGAACCCGACGTGAATCCTTAACCATGTTAAAATAATGTTTTACGCATTTGTTAGGCCCCTATTTAAAACTCAATGAGAGGGCCAACAAAAAAATCATTGACATATGTGCTCTTCCAAAAGATGTAGTGGATGCATTTATATTGATTACATCTGTCATATCAAACAGGAACTCTTTTCCCAAGATCTTCTACATTTCTAGAATGGATACTCTCAAGTTCACACCTATGAATAATGCTACTGCAAATGCCACTGCTGCCACTCCTGCTGGATCGTCGTCCCCTCTTAGAATGATATCACCTACTCAGCGTCTTCAACCCTGGGTATAAAATGCACTGGTTAAGGAGTACCGTCAACACGATACCATCCCAGCTCTGGAGGCTGCCCGGAAACCCCTCCAACTAAAAAACTCACATCGGTCGTCCGAACAATGCCGACCAGTGATCTAGAAGTAGGCGGTGCTGACTACCGTCTCCAACCATTTCGGGTCGTTATCCCCGAAACGCGATCACCATTCTCTCCCTTATTCTGGGGAGCTGAATGAGCAGGTCCCTCAGGACCTTAATTCAAACAGAGAGGAGTCCTTCCGGAGGGCTCCCACCAACAATCACCCCCAGACATGTGCGGCAGTGCGCCCTCAACATGATGAGGGTACCGACTCCAGGTGTTCGGCTTAGGTTCCTCGAACCCGAGAAAGCAAGACGAACCACCAGAGGTCGAATCCGGTCAACGGTGAGCAGGTTCTCATCTCTTCCATCTCCAGAGAAGTCTACCAACCTAACATGGTGGAAAGCAACGAGCAGGCAATACACCTGCCTATTTTAATTCCTCTGTCCAGCAGACTCGTCTGGCAGCATCACGCCAATCCCGCCAGCCAATTCTGGAAGAGTACTATAGGCAGGAACATACACCTGTTTATACATCATTAGCTAGTCAGCAGGCTCGTCTGACTACATATGATGGATCTCGACAACCACGTTTGGCGAAGTGCAATCAGCAGGCACATACACCTGCTAGTATTAATCAAGTGTACCAACAGTTTATCTTGGTACAATTTGGAGAAGTTAGTTGGAAATCCACGACAATAATTCAGAGGTAGACTCAACTCTCTGCTCCCACACTTGAGTACTATCAGGATTCACTGACAGGAAAAGGAGGACACGAGCAGGCACATACACCTGCTCCAAGCCCGGATTGGACGTATATTCCCGTTCTGGCAGCTAAAGTCACCAAGCGTATTCTATCAATGGTGAAAGAGCAGAAGAAAATCCCTATTCATATTCTGGATGCCTGACAGGATATTATAACAAATTCAGCGGCATCTCAAGGAAAGACACATAAATCTATCCCTACCAGTGGATTGATAAATCAACAATTCACTCTTGAACAGACACACACATCTGTTCCAATTTAAGAGGGTTGTGGGTCATACTCCCCCATAGCATACGAACAACCAATTCAGACACATACACCTGATTTGAGTAGATATCGTCAGCCTAACCTGGCCATCTTTCCTGATCAGGCATATACACCTGCTTAGAGCACCCACTTTCGTCAACAAGTGGTTTCCAAGGCGAGTAAGAAGGCATCTATGAAAAAGACCTGCCCAGCACAGTCAGCAGATCAAGAGACAATCTGTAACAAGGTCTTACTCGATGATGGAGTTCTTGAAGGCCTAAGACAATTATCTGTTGAAATTCAAGATTCTACTCCCTCATTTCCCAATAGTGGGAACATTAATTTGGAAGGTCTTCAAGAGCCACATCCTCATGAAGGCTTTCTTCATGACAATTCAGCCGACCACAAAGTTTCATCTTCAGATGAGAGCCACAGGAACCCTCTATGTGGTCAGAAGACCAAGGAGCAAGAGATCTCATCTTTTGTTGTAACCCATAATGGTGGTCCTCCCCATGATGATGAATTTCGCTATGAAAGTCCTCTCCGCAGTAGTGATGCACATTGCCCGGAAAATTGTCCAGTGGACAATGTAGTGCTGAGAAATACCTCTTATCTTGAGGCACTTGCAAATGAAAAACCAGTCATGTCTGAAGCTTCATCGCTAGCATGTGAAATACTTTCTCAATCAGAAGATAGCCCAGGGTGTAGGTCATTCTCCGAACCACACCTAAGTCATGCATCTTCTAATTTGATCAATGATTTCTCTAACAATCCTATTGAATCCAATGAAGCAACAAGGAAACACCATCTCTGGTCAAGTCAGGTAGAAGAATCATCATCAAATGATAAAGATGAAATGCTGAACATGAGAAAACAACTGGTGGAAGGTGAAGTGCCAGTCATGTTTTGGCCTCTGGCTGACTCTCAGTATAATATTTCAGAAATGTTGACGGAAGATGAAATTCATGATATTCGTCTCAACATATGGAAAACTCTTTGTCAGTTGAAAAAGAAAGTATTATCTTATGATGAATATGAAAATACTCTTATGATAATATAAGGGTCACAACGTCAGATTGATTTGGCGTCTCTATCAGTCTCTCAATATCCGAAGGCTGAAAAGCAGTAGAGAGGCCTTCAATGTTCATGCTTTGGAGGACTAAGAAGATTGCGTCAGTTAATTTCCAATGCCCCATCTGGTATTCATGTCAGAGGATGGGGTGTTCATGGAGCACTTCATTTCATGGTGCTCTCCAGTCAGCAAAGCCCGCCTAAAATGGTCTCATGCAATGTTATTGCCCATGGCAGGCCACATTCAATGGGATTTGTTTGTAATCAAAAGCTTTCCCAAGAACAGGCTTCAACTATTTCCTCTCAAAATCAAGAATACAGAGAAAAAGTTGTCGAATTACTCTTGCATCAAGCAAATAAGAATATTGAACATGCCTCTTGTTTGGAGCAAGCACGTAACCAAGTGACAGAAGTTTCATAAATCATCCAACGGTCTTTTGAAGTAGGTGGTAAAAGCGGATATAGGTTAATGAATCCAGCTAATTTCTGGACTAAGGTTCGCTAGATCAGGAGGAATTTCAAGAAAGTCTCAGACATAACATGTCAAGAACCACCCCAGCTCACCAGACTGGGGACTCTTTTAAACCAACCCTCGGAATCAACAAAAAGGATTCGGGGAGTTGAACGTGAACAGCAGGAACAGCCCCAGTCCGCTGGACTGGGGACATTTTGAAATCATCAATCCCATCCTCAGAGAATGTCGGTCTTTTCTCGATTGGGGAAGAAACTTCAAGAGGAACGAAGAGCCAAATTATCAGGAGATTCCCTCCAAATTACAGTTCTTCAAGAAGTTCCTGAGGGATCCAATCAACAAAAGGAAATGTCTCATCAAAGACATGGAAGAAGAAAATATCACAGAATTGCTGATAGAAGGGATGAAATGAGTTATGCATCAATCAATGTCATCAATTTCGTTTTTTCCAATCCACTAGATGAGGCTCACTCAGGGGATTTAGATGAAGAGGTTCCTGCTCAAGAAGATGTACGCACTGACACAAATGAAGAAGGTGTGCGTACACGAAGTCAAAGGATTACTCAGAACCTAGGTAATCCATCGAGTAACCCACTTCCCCCTCTCTGAAAAGGATCCAACAAAGGGAAGGGAAAGAACCAGGTTAAATATCCCTCCTCTGGATAAGGTCAATCTCTCTCACTAGAGCAAAGGTTTGCACAACAGGAAGACGAAATGAAGGAATTAAGAAGGTTGAATGAAGAACTATTTCAGAGTAGTCTTCATCTTAAGCATGCTAGAGTCAGTCAGCCAAAGTAATTTGTTGCAGCTACTGAGATGGAACAAGAATATCCTCTTTCCTCAGTACACTTTAATAGGTATAATCCTACGGTTCAAGTGCAACAATAGTTGGCAGTGAAATCATCAGTTGCAGCACCAATCGCCACATCTGTCCAAGCTCTAGTCATTGAACCTACCCATTTCCAAGTTCAACCGGATGTTTCTCAAAAGTTAATAACTACTATTTAATTATTAATAGATTGGTTAGAAACTATGGAAGGGAAACGTGTGCAATTTCAACCAGAAAAGAATGTTTACCCTGAATGGGTAGATTCAATTTCTCATCCATCTAGTTTTTGGAACCCTGTATTCCCTATTATCAATGGATCAGGCGATCCTAAAAAACATTTGACGCATTACATGTCTTGTTGTGATCCTATGATGGGAACTCCAGAGCAACAAGAAGCAGTGAAAATTAGATGCTTCGTGTGAACCTTTCAAGGACTTGCTTTTGTTTGGTATGCAATATTGCAATCCCGGTCAATTATCGGATGGGAGGACCTTCGCCAAAAATTCCTCATTCTTTTCAGCTCAACTTTTCCAAAGACAATAGTTTTCGATCATACAAACTGTAAGAAAAGGGAGAATGAAAGGGTCTCTGATTTCATTGCTCGATGGAAGGGATTAACATATTCCTTGAGTTTAGCACTCCCTCATGAAGAATTGTTGCCAATCTGTGTGGAAAATCTGTGTGACGAATTATGCATGTCGTTAATCCCTATGAAATACACAGGAGGGTTTTGAGACCTTACTTCAATCTCTTAGAAGATTGAAGATTCCCTTATACAGGCTAAGGATAAATCTCATTTAATAACATCAGCTCCAGGAAGGAGAATGGGTAAAGCATAAACTGCTACTGTTATGCTTAAACAAGCACCTGTACCTGTTTCTACCTTAAAACCTTCATCTTCTCGAAGGGCTCCACCTTCTGAGCGTCAACATCAAAGGCCTTTTCGTCCAGACGATAAAAAATATCAAAGACTAAAACAATTTGAGGATCTTAAGTGCAAAACATACTCTTTCTGAAATGAACAAGTTCCTGGATATATCATTTCGGCTCTAGAAAACAATTTGGGTCAATTTGCAATACCCAAGAGGCCAAACAAGAAATGATATACAGATCATCCTAATTATTTCCCTTTTCATCCAATTTTGGGGCATCCCATCCAGGAGTGTTTTGTCTTCAAATACCTCCTGCAAAAGATGGTCAACTTGAGACAAGTCACATTGAATGGCTCCTCAGCCCAAGTAGCATGTGTCACTGCTATAGTTCCAGAGGAGGAAGGTGAATGGAAAGAAGTCAAAAGCAAAAATGCACAGAAGTATGATGATTGGATGGTCAGGAAGACAATCAATCGAACTCATGATATTTTGTGAACACAATTAATGAATCCTATTATGTCTTCTGCCATGAATGTTGCGGCAAAACCCTCTTCATCATAGAGAAAGTCCTCAAAGAAATTGCATGATTCAAAGAAAGAAAAATAATCAGAAGAAGATGATTATGTGTCAAAGCCTAAGTTATCTTTGACTTGGGCAGACATCATGCCATCTACTTCAAATCCACAGGCACCGCCCCACCAAACGGCATAGCCTAAATAGGCTAATCAGTCAGATTCTTCATTAGACGAAGATTTAATCTTTGTTTCTGTTAATATGATTCAATTAACAGATCCATATGCTAGTAAAAGTTTTGATTTCAATGAGCCTAAATTCACTGTATCAAATAGAGGAATCAGAGGATGTTCCAGGGGCTCAGGATATAGGGGAAGACGTGGGTCTTTCAAAAGCCACTATTCCAATTCTACCTCGGCTAAAACTGTGTACGCAGCAGAAACTCGTGGTAGAGCCCTTCAGCGAGCTCAGCAAGAACAAGAAAGTTCTTCTACCAATAACAAATTCAGTCCTGGAATAGTTATATTGGAAGACCGGTTGAAGGTTCCATCTTTTTCCTCTCAGCAAGTAAATGGATCTAATTAGTTTAATCTTCCAAATCCAAGAATATTGCCAACTCCTATCCCAATACAAGATTCATCAACTTCGAAAGCATCTGCTTCCAAGGTACCTGCTAAACCACATATTCCTATTGGGAAACACAGACCTCTGGATCAAAATTTTGATATATTGAAACACTTGTCCCATGTACCAGACAAGTTATCAATTCTGGATTCTCTAAATTTGTCGAAAGATCTTTGGGAAGCACTTATCGAGGCTTTGTCACGTCCTCAGGAGTTTGAAACTGAAATTGTTGCAGCTGAAGTCTATCACATAGAGAATAATCCTTCAGAATTCCATGAAATAATATCATTTACTGATGAAGATGAAGATGATGCTGTGCATGCACATATTATACCATTGTACTTTTCTGGCAAGGTCAATGGCGTGGATGTTCGAAGATCTTTCATTGACAATGGTTCAGGAGTCAACCTCATTCCCATTCGTACACTTCGTCGATTGGGCCTCATGGAATCTGATTTATCTCATTCCACCATGATGCTACTGGGATATGATAAAAATTAACAAGAACCACTAGGTGAAGATACACACAGAACTCAGTTTGGAGATCTTGTATCCAATTCAGATTTCATGGTTGTTGATCAAGACTCATCCTTCAACATCTTTCTTGGTAGACCCTGGCTACATCAACATGCGGCTATCCATTCATCATACCATCAATGTCTCAAATATTGATTCTATGGTCATTTTGGGACATTGTATGGTGATAAGGCCATGTTCAAGACATGTGAGTCTCAATACATTGAGGCGGAATTCTATCACATGAAGAAAAGGGAGAAATCCATAACAAAGGAGATTACCAAAGTTAATGCTCCATATGGTTTGGAAAAAATCCAGTAAATCCATTTACACATGTGATTATATATTATGTGTTTCCTATCAGTGAAATTGACAAGATAGGCCCAAATCAAAATACTCTTATGGAAAGATCCATAATGTCAATTATGGCAATCGAGCCAGACAACATGGGAGAAATTGGTAATCTACCAAGCAGTGATGAAAGCACAAATGGTGACGTCTTCATTTCATCTACTGAAATCCAACAAGTCTATGCTTCGCCAATTAGGCTAGAAGAAGTTATAGCAACATCGGAGGTGAACAATGATGTCGATTCTCAATCCATCAACTCCTCTTTATTACCCAATGAAGACCCTTCATCATCAATCAGTTCGGAAATAGAAGCTTCTTCTTCAAGATATGCAAATTTTGACATCTCTTCGGATCATGATAATTATACTTCATCAACTACTATGCAAGTATATACAAAAGAAATAACACATGATGAAGAAGAAGTGGATGATCTCAGAGATTCTCCTCCAGCATTTGAAGAGGGTATCTCTACCACTGTGGATGAACTCAGAGAAATAAATCTGGGTACAAAAGGAGATCCACGCACAACTTTAATCAGTGCGGCCATGACTCTTGAAGAGCAAGAGACATATATTTCTTTTGTAATGAAAAATAGAGATATATTTTCCTGGAACTATACAGAAATGCCCGGGCTTGATCCTGATTTTTCTACTCGCCATTTGGGTTTACCAGAAGAACATCGAGGATTTAAGCAAGCCGTGAGAACAACACACCCAACTTATGCTTCCAAAATTGAAGCTGAAGTGAATAAGCTTATCAAAGATAACTTTTTCAGAGAAGTTCAACATCCCAAATGGTTGGATAATATTGTCCATGTAAAGAAAAAGAATGGACAAATTCGAGTTTGCATCGATTTCAGAGATCTTAATCGGCATTGTCTTAAGGATGATTTCCCAATTCTAATTACAGAACTTCTAATTGATGAAAAAGATGGCTATGAAGAACTTTCCTTCATGGATAGATATTCTTGATATAATCAGATCTGAATGGCCCTAGAAGATGAGGAATATACAGCCTTCAAAGCCCCTCAGGGCGTGTTTTGCTATCGGGTAATGTCCTTCGGCTTAAAGAATGCAGGTGCAACTTATCAGCGTGTCAGGCATCGTATCTTCAAACCCTTCTTAGGGAAGTTTGTTGAATGGTATGTAGAAGATTTTGTAGTTAATCCAAACAATGTTCTAATCAATTCGCTGATTCAGAAGTCATATTCTGCAAGCTTCGACAACATAATTTGAAGATGGACCCCTTAAAATTTACTTTTGGGGTAACCTCGGGAAAATTTCTCGGCATTGTTGTATGCCATCATGGTATTGATGTCAATCCAGAGAAGATGAAGTCAATCCTTGGTATGTAACCTCCTCCAAATTTGAAATAATTAAGAGGAATTCAAGGACACTTAGTCTATATTCGTCATTTAATCGCCAATTTAGCAGGCAAAAGTTTACCCTTCACAAAATTGATGAAGAAGGGAGTCACTTACCAGTGGACTGAAGAATGTCAAGAAGAATTCAATATTCTCAAGAAATACCTCTTGAGTCCACCGGTACTCATGCCACCTATTTAAGGAAGACCACTTATCCTCTATGTGATAGCTTTAGAGAGATAATTGGATTTTTTTCTTGATCAAAAGAATGAAGATGGGAAAGAAAATAGTCGCTACTATCTCAGTCGAACCATTCATGATGCAGAAACCCGGTATTCAAGTATTGGGAAGTGCCGCCTGACATTAATATTTTCATTTCAGAAGTTTAGACACTACCTACAACATCACGAGGTCCAATTGGTATCTCACAATAACCCGCTCAAATTTATCCTAATTCGTCCAATGCTTATAGGATGTCTGGCAAGGTGGACCGTTATTTTCCAGCAATTCGACATTCAGTATGTGTCTCAAAAGGTGATAAAGGGCCAAGCTCTGGCTGATTTCCTAGCTGAACACCCTTCAGTGGAAGACACGTCTTCAGATATTGAACTCCCTGATGAGGAAGTCTTCTCTATTCACGAAATTCCTCTGGCATGGTAAATGAATTTTTATGGTGATTCCATAAGTCCAACAGGGAGTAAAATGGAAAATCCTAAATTCAACATAGTTGGCTTAGGAATTGTGCTCATTTCTCCAGAAGAGGCAGTGTTACCTTATTCTTTCTTATTGTGAGAAGGTGGTACCAATAATGAAGAAGAATACCAAGCTCTCATCGTAGGTTTGGAATTAGCACTTCAAGCACAAGTGAATCAATTAAAGGTGAAAGGTGATTCAGACATGGTAATCAAACAATTCAATGGGGATTATACCATTATAAAAGAAGAACTAATCCCTTTATATGATTACGTCTGAGAGTTAATGGCGGAATTCCCTTTGGAACTGACATTTTATTATGTACCATGATCACAAAATGCTCAAGCTGATGCATTGGCTAATATAGCCACAGCTCTGGCAGATCCAAATCGGGACGAGACAACCATCAGTATTTTCCACCGTCATGCAATTTCACCTTATGTTCGAATCAGAACCGAGGAAATTAATGAAATTTGTCCCATTCCTGAACCATATGGTCATACTACAGGATGGATGTCACCTATCAGGGAATACCTTCAAAATGGAACACTTCCACCTGATAGAGATGAGAAAGAACAAATCCGGTGATGTGTGGTTAATTTTACTCTTTATGATAGCCCAGATCACCTAGTGAAAATTCTATATAAACGTGGTTTTTATGGAGTTCTCTTCAGATGCATTGATGGTGAAGAGACAGTGGCTGTCAGGAAAGAAGTGCATGCAGGAGTCTGTGGTGCCCACCAATCTGGACATAGACTATCTGATCAGATTCGAAGGCTCAAATACTTTTGGTCTCCAATGATACGAGATTGTGTCTATTTCACGAAGAAGTGTCATTCATTCCAAGTACATGACAACTTCATTCATCAACCTCCAGAGTTGCTTCATACAACTAAATACTCATGGCCATTTTCCACATGGGGAATGGATGTGGTGGGACCTTACCCTTCGGCTACGACCAAGCAGTTTAAGTACATTCTTACTGCTACTGACTTCTTTTCCAAATGGGCAGAGGCAATACCTCTCAAGGAAGTCAGTTCTAAATGCGTTGTTAGCTTCATCAAGTCTAACATCATTACCAGATTTGGTGTCCCTCATACAATATTGACAGACAATGGAACCAATTTTTTTTCATCTGAGGTGAAGAAGTTGTATCAAGAATACAACATCAAATCTAACCATTCATCTCGGTATCATGCAGCGGCCAACGGCCAGATATAAGCCTTTAACAAGACTCTTTCAAATATACTGCAAAAGATGGTAGATAAAGATAAGAGTTCATGTCCTGATAAACTCTTTCATGATTTATGGGCTTATCGGACTACCACCCGCATTGCAACTTAGTCAACTACATATTCATTGGAATATGGAACGAAAGCTGTCTTTCCCATTGAAGTTCAACTACCCTCGCTCAGAGTTGCCATTTTTGATCAATCATCTACAGATGAACAATCTAAAAAGAGATTGAATGAATTGGAACAGTTAGATGAGAAAAGATTGTGCACTTTGCACCACAGGGAAGTCTATCAGAATCGAATAGCACGAGATTTTAACAAAAAAGTTCATATTCGTTCATTCACTCAGGGAGAATTGGTATTAGTTCTCAGAACTCCAATGATACTAGGAATGAAACCTCCCAAGCTTGAGCCAAAATGGGAAGGACCTTATTCAATACATAGGGTCTACTCTAATGGAGCTTATTAATTAATCTCAATGGATGGAGAACTCATCACTACTCCAACCAATGGCAGATTTTTTAAGAAGTATTTTGTATAAAATGCAAAGTACCTTTGTTGTCCTTGCTATATGATGTTAAACTATACAGAAATGGTCCAGTATGACCTTAAACTACAACTTGGTCCAACATGACGTTAAACTATGTCTCCAAAATGGTCCAGTATGACCTTAAACAGCAACTAGGTCCTGTATGACCTTAAACTGCATCATCAACGGTCCATGCATATGACCCGAAACTATTGGAAAGTCCCTTACGTCCAGCAAGACGTTAAACTGTGACATCCTAACTACATGATTCTAAACTATATAAAAGTACCTTACGTCCGGAAAGAAGTTAAACTACATAATCATCAAAGGTCATGTATGACCTTAAACTACTCGCACATTCGTCCAACATGACGCTAAACTGTGGAAGAAATCCCCAATGCGTCCAACATGACATTAAATGGTGTACTCTTTTGTCCTCCCTACATGACATTAAACTGCATAGTCCCCCTTTCGTCCAACATGACATTAAACACTATTGTCCCCATCATCCTAACTACATGACGCTAAACAGTCCAGAAAGTCCATGATACGTCCTACATTACATTAAACTATATTTTGTCCATGCTACATGACACTAAACTGTGCATCACCAATAGTCCCAAATACAAGACTTTAAACTGCATAGTCCCTTTATATGTCCCACATGACATTAAACTATGCATCGTTAAGGTTGTTGTTACCTCTTGTTTCTCACACCGAGTATGACTCACGTGAGCTTAGAGCAAACCTCAACCATAACACTCTCTCTGGGCCACTAACCATGTGTAAGTCCCAACATCATTTTTAGGTCGTTATCCCCAATAACAACTTGATCATTAATTCGTTATTTAATTGAACTACGTGGACTTTGATCCTTTCCTTCTAGGCTGGGTACATAGGCAACCTCCCAAGGTTCAAGCCCAAAACCAATCTCTTCACATTGGTTCATCTCCATCTCATACGACGTTGATTCATGAAACTGCCCCTAGGATCAATATCTTTACATTGGTTCACATTGGTCCTTGTTATACGACGTCAAACTATACAACACTTTTGACCAATATGAAAATAAACTACAATATTCTTTGATACCCTCACCTGAGAAGGAAACATTATTTACATTGATTTTTTTAATCATGTTTCATTTCAAAGACTACGTGCATACATGGAAACGCCCAATGCTTTTATCATTGGTTAAAACATCATTGTACTAATGTCCCCTTTCACCCTTCACATGTACGAACCATATTTGTACAAAGGGTATTTCTAGAACTACGTGGGCTTGATTCCCATCCTTATGGGATATGTAAGAATGTTCGAGTGTCCCTTGAATCCAGCCCCAAATCTTTGGGCCTAACCCCAAATTCCACTTTCAGTCCCTTGGCAGAAAATTCCCCAAGAAAACACACACTGTGTATTTCTTACAATGGTACAAGATCTATGAACCTAAACTAAGATCTCTAATCCTTTTGTCCCACATTACGCTAAACTGTAGTCTAAGAATAACCTATGGCTTGATTCTCATCCTTCTGGAATACGTAGTGAAGTCCAACATTTCAATTCAAGACCCAGCCACAACATGATTATGGTTAGCATTGATCTGTTTATCTCTATATACATTGAACAATACCCATCTTTATGTGTCATAATTCTAACCTTAAATATTTTCAGATCCTCATAACCCTTTTCATGACTTCTAGTCACAAAATGTCAATCTTCTGAGAGTTATGTTTCCTGACTATGCAGCATGTGCCCATAGGTGGCCTTGCATAAACAGTCTACATAACAGACTTTTTAGCCAAAAGATACTATTATTTGACTATGCAGCCAATGCAATGAGGTGGCCCTGCATAATTCAACCCCCCAACAGGTTTGTCAGATAGTGGTAACTTCATTCTTGGGAAGAATTCCTCTTTTGTCCTTATTTTTCTTAATTGACAGTATATTGGGATCCACAAAAAATAGCCATCTTTAACATATTTGTCCCATATCATGTTTCATGATCTGAAAGTATTCAAGTCTATGGTTTATATTCTTCTTCCCTACGTTTGGGTCAGTCCTTCGTAGGAGTGATATAATCATCCAGTTCTTCGATAATCTTGTTTGGAAATATCTTCTCCATATTCAATTACCCCTTTCCATACAACAAACTCTATACTTTGGAAGATTTGAATCTCCATAAACTTTCACAGGCTTTTAGCACTAGGAAAGTAAATTTCTGAGAGTTATTTTTCCTGACTATGCATTACGTGCCCATAGGCAGCCTTGAATAAACAGTCTACATAACAGACATGTTAGCCAAAAGATACTATTTTATTTAACTATGCAGCCAATGCCCTTAGGTGGACCTGCATAATTCAACCCCATAACGGGTTTGTTAAATAATGGTAACTTAATTCTTGGAAACAACTTCTTCTAATGCCTTTTAGCTCTTTTTCATATCATTCCTCAGAATCAAATATTCTTAAGTCATATGTTACATATTTTCTCTCATACATGAGTATGGTAATATGTTTTCAGATGAATTTTCAAGGAATTGAGTCAATTCTAATATATTTAGATCAAAGCTATTTCGACCTTAAACATTAGCCTCTTTATGTCCTAAATGCATGACATTAAACTTCCAATAACCTTAAAGACCCCCGGTTTCTCTTTTTTCCTCAGAGTCAAATCCTCTTTTCCCTCTGGATCCAACTCTGAGGGGGGACTTTTGTTGACGCTCCTTTCATCACAGAGTCTAAAGATTGGAATAGGGGAATATCATTGCACAAAGTGATTCAACCTTTGGACAATTATCAAAATAATTGACAAAGGAAGAAATAAGAAGAACATTGTGCAAGGGTCGCACAAGTACACTTGCGCACCGAAGTTGGTCGTGCAAGTCACTTGCGCGCCCTAAAGGATAACCACCCAGGGTCTTCTCCAGCCTATAAATAGAGCCTGTGGGCCCCCCATTTGGTGAGGGTTTTTTCCAGAAACTCATATTTGAGCTCCCGGCGCCCTAGTCTCTTCTCAAAGCTTCCAAAACACTTCTAAGGTAATTTCTTACCTATAACGAAAGATCTAAAGAGGGGGAGGAAGGCCTAAGTGTTGAATCTCATCATCACTTGCGCTCCTGAGTGGCCATCCCTTAAGGGAAAAGGCCACACTTGAGCGTCGCCTTAATCCTTCAATAGAACTTGCGTACCCATTTTATGGAAGAACCTCAAGAGGATTCTAAAGGCTTTAATCAAGAGTCTCTCAAGTATTACCCTGTTGGTTAACCGTCGCGCAAGTACACCATGTGTCGCGCAGGTATACCTGCGTGACCAGGACTTGCGCGCCCACGCAGTACCTGCGCGCCTGCCAGGACATGCGTGCCCCTGCCTTTTTGGGTACCCTTCGTTACCATATCACCCATCTTAAGCCATTCCACCTCTCCTATTCAAGATTTAATATTCAATACACACTTCAAAGCCATTTATGCCATGACTTCTTGATTTTTGATTCCTTATCTGAAAGGAACTCTGTAGAATATCTCCCAAAACCTAGTGATTTACACATCTTTATGTCACTAATGATTGAGATTTCATTTATTCAACCTCATCCTTTAAGATGAGAGAACTCAATTGACCTGGTCCTCCTTTTCAGGAGTATGTCCCAGTCATAATCTTTAACCTGGGCCTCCTTTTCAGGAGTAAGCCCCAGTCTCAAATCTGGGCATCCTCCATAGGAGTAAGCCCCAGTCCCCTAATTTGGGCATCCTCCTAAGGAGTAAGCCCCAATCCTTAATTCCCTTAAACCGGGCCTCCTTTTCATGAGTAAGTTCCAGTCATAATCCTTAACCTGGGCCTCCTTTTAAGGAGTAATCCCCAGTCTCAAATCTAGGCATCCTCATTTGGAGTTAGCCATAGTCCCCTAATTTGGGCATCCTCCTCAGGAGTAAGCCCCAAACCATAATTCCATTAACCTGGGCCTCCTTTTCAGGAGTAAGTCCCAGTCATAATTCTTAACTTGGGCATCATCCTTATGAGTAAGCCCCATTTCTTAAAGTTCTCAAATATGGGCATCCTCCTTAGGAGTAATCCCCAGTCCCCTAATTTGGGCATCCTCCTCAGGAGAAAGCCCCAAACCTTAATTCCTTTAACCTGGGCCTCTTTTTCAGGAGCAATTCCCAGTCATAATCCTTATCCTAGGCCTCCTTCTGAGAAGTAAGCCCCAGTCTCAAATCAAGGAATCCTCCTTAGGAGTAAGCCCTAGTCCCCTAATTTGGGCATCCTCCTCAGGAGTAAGCCCCAAACCTTAATTCCCTTAACCTGGGCCTCTTTTTCAGGAGTAAGTCCCAGTCATAATCCTTAACTTGGGAATCCTTTTCAGGAGTAAGCCCCAGTCTTAACTTCTCTTAACCAGTCCTAATTTACCTTTGATCTCGGATTTCTTTTCAGGAGTAAAACCCAATCATAAGTCTTCTCCTAATTTGGGCCTCCTTTTCAGGAGTAAGCCCCAAGTTAGAGTATTCAAAATCACCATGAATCACATATACCTTTATGGAACCTGGTCCTGGATTTCTTCCCGAAAGTAAATCCTAACCATCATTTATCTGGGCAGTCATACATACATAAGCCCCACATTATTTCTTATGATTGCATCTTTCATGGCACATTTGTCTAATTTTTACCAATACCTCTTGTTTCTCACATCGAGCATGACTCACGTGATCTTAGAGTGTAAAAGTAATTATGACATACTTCTTTGAGCCATCAATCATAAACATCATATTCCCTTACTCGAACTACGTGGGTTCTAATTCCTTTTCTAAACAATGGATACGTAGGTAGCCCGTCTGCGGGTTCGATCCCAACTCTGAAATAATTCATGTCCTTATGAATGACAATAAACTTCAAGTGCCCCACTGAGTGGCTTTAAAACTAGCATGGTCATCATAATGACCAAGAGACTTCTATATAAATGTGTCGAAGGGTACCATTGACCAAGAATCTCTAATAAATACAAATTATTCTCTATCGATGAAGAACCTCGAATACATATAAAAGATTCTCTAAATTTCCAACATATCGATCATTGATTGTCAGATCTAAAGGAAAAATCATTTTATACATGGTAATGTAATAAGGATTCATGAACATAACTTAAATATATAATTATAGTCTCGGAGTAGAGAATAATTCCACTAAAAAAGGTGTGATGAGTCCGACCTCCCATCCTCTCGACCAATGAAAATTCCTAAGACTCATCAGTCCTCAAACTAATAAGCGCCTACCATTGGAAAGTAGGTCTGAATGGATGTGGAATCATTGGATGTTTCCGGTTCTACGAACAAACCTGTTAGAAACCGATCGGAATGTTTGAATATCCCATCAAAAGGAGCTCATCCCTAGAATCCAAGGGAAACAACGACCCCATTATGTAGAGAGTAATTTGATTACTAAAAATTTCTGATACACCCTAAAGAACATCTTCACTATCAACAAATAAATAATATAGACCAAGATGTAATTGTAATGTGATGTAATTTAGATAACATTACATTGGAGGTAGGTGATCTTGATGAAAAAACTAAGGATGAATGTATGGGGAATTAGAGAAGAATCTTTAACCTGTCACCTATGAACAATTATTTTCCACCTCCTCGATTGAACTCTTCCAAAGATAGAGGGAATAGAGTTTCTATAACTCACTCAATACCCATAATAGATTAGATCACCTCCACATAAAACCTTATGGAATAGTAAAAGAATGATATTCAATGTCTTAGAAAACATAATTAAGAACAACTCATAGGAAATATTCCAACCCGTTATCATCTTGAAATAGAGACAAACATCCATCCTAATATAGATTGAGAGATAGTTGATATTCCTACAAGAAAATAATTAAATCATTAGGACATCTGGAAACACCTGATCCTGATATACATAAATGAGAATGTTGAGGATGATCCAAACATTATTCTAATGTGAATATAGCGTCTACCCCATCAAGGTGATTATTCGATCCTAGTAGGGACTGGGAATAAATAGGATATGAATGCAAGGCCACCTCATCAAGCCTCACATACAACATTTTGATGGTATATGTCACTTATAGTGATACAAGTAGAACATATCAATGCCATTAAATCGTTGGATTCTCACATGGAAGCCATGGACGGGAGGCCCAAACCATTAATATTGAAGGATACAATATCTCTTATGGCTGGTTTCCAAATTACCCTACTTGATTTCATAATTACTATTTTATCAACCCATTAATAGCATGAGATATCCATATTAACATCTCATATACTTCATGTGATGATGTATCCCAATGTTGGGATCTCGATATCAGTAAGAGGGGACCAAACTAATATGTTTTCCATGGAATCTTGTAGAGCTAACATAATTTTTTTACAAAAGCCCTCTAGAAAAATCTATTTCAGTTTTGGAAGTCCTTCGTAATAAATACAATTTTTTGTTCATCTCCGTGATAATTAAAATGATGATTTTTTGTATTAAAAAATTATAAAATGAGAGGTTTTATAACTTTATCGCCTAATGTAATGGTTTAAGATATTTTCATGCGTCCCTCCCCAGAATAAAAAACTTCTAGAACATTTTATTGAGAACAATAAGAAATAAATTCAAATATGATTGGTCATTATGAGTTATATTGGTAGATTCAAGGAGTTCATAATCAAGGGACAATTTCTAGAAAATTCTATTAGAAAACCTATAAAAAATATCATCCCATGTTTATAGAGTATGGTAACAGGCCTAATAAGATAGAGACAACATTTATTACCCTTAAACTAGAAATAGATTCTATACAAATACCTAGGATGGTCCCGAATCATCTGGAAGAAACCGTTGATTGGAATAAGTAAAAAAATATCCCTCTACTAGATAGAGAAATAGATAATGTTCCAGATTGAAAAGATAAATGGATGAAAAAATTTATTCCTTATGGGTTGAGTAGTTTCTTAGTTATTTCCTTGAATCCATGCAGAATTCATCATCATTCTACCAGAATCTATGGAACCCATTGATGTAAACCACACTAACCATCCATACTAATGCCCTTTCAATAGAAGAGTTGTCCATAAAATCCATGAATAATTTGTCTTCAAATATTTCCTCAAAATGAATGGGTGATTATATATAGGTGATACTTGGGAAAGCCTCGACATAGGGTACTTGTGTAACCCACACCAAACATGAATAAGTGGTTCACTAGAATGAAGTAACATTCAAGAATAGATATATGCTTGATAACTAAATGTATCAAAATAAAGTTGACCATGATTGTTCCACCCTTAGAACACATATTATAAAACCCATAATGATATTTCTACCTAGGGATGAATTATTTAATACACCTCCCATAGACAGACATAATTTTCATTCATAAGATAAGACATAAGAAAAAGAATCATATCCAACTCTTACATGAACCCTTACTCTTTCATATTTCTATCCCTCAACATTTGAAAAAGGGGACCACCCCAGAAAACCAAATCATCATTAAATTCTGAGACTATATTTGGTTCTATTAATTTAGATCACCTATCATACCCCTTATAAAATGATGAAAACTCTTCTAAGTATGATTTCACAATACTTGTCTAGGGAGATAGAGGATGAGGTTAGAGACTCCAAGGATATAAGGGAGACAACATCCATGGATTAACCTAATATTTTGAACAAATAACTATGAAAGATATATACATGGCTCAAATCCATGTGAGAGAGCTTTATTAATCCCAAAAAAATAGGGAGATGCATTAGATCGTTCAGGTGGTAATTGAAGACTACTTATTTTATTCAACTAACTGTTTGGTGTGTGATTATTTGAATGTCATACACAAAATGGTAGGACATCATAACCTATGCCACTTGAAATATATTATCCTGTTGCATCCACATATGAACCGAACATATATAACACATATAGCTTATCTCTTAAGAAACATGATGAGAAACAACCCCACCATGAGATGTGAAAATCTCTAGCATGATAACATGATATTCTGAAAAAATTAGTGAAAGTTCAATCCAATCTATGAATCCAAGATGCTCTCCATCATTAAAAATTACATAGAGAGGCAATCGTATATAAAATCCATAGCCCATAAGTGTTTTTTATAGTGTTTTATATAGATGGGGTTTATTAAGTGGACATTGTGCAATCATAATCTCATATCATCATCTCTTTTAGATATCAAGGTCAGGATGAAATTATCTGGGGACATGTAAGATCCCTTTATATTTTTAGAAAAATAGATAATGTAGAAATTCAAGGATCTATGTATCATAATTATATTTTGATCAACCATATGTTGTTTTAGACACTCTAAATCTTGGGATAATCATGGGAGACTTGTCTCTAACAATGATAAACAATAATGGGTATAATAAGAGTAAGTAAAGGCCTCTAGAAAAGATGAATATCAGATCTCTTTATGGTGAGCCCACATATAATAACAGGTTCATGGTTACCTTGAAATATACAACATATAGTATCATAATTATAAGACTTTGGATTTAAATCCACATAGCGGTATCTTATACATTTCATCAATTAATATTATATTACATCAACCAAAAGATCATCATACTACATGGTGACTATGACACCTTTGATTATTGCGATTACCTAAATGTCAAGGAATGTATCTATAAGAGGGAAGGAATACATCCAATCTAATAAGATAATTTTTAGGTTTTCAATCATATTTTATTTGGGATTTCCCTAGCTAATACATGGATCTTGATCATCTATGATTTTGAGTTATATTTAAACCTGATTGAGCAAGTAAGCACAATCTCAAAGTGATATCGTGAACCAATAATTTCATATTATCATGTCCATGTGATAAATATAACATTAAAAGATGTTTATTTTTAAATTCGAGGTAAGAGTAATCCTCCACCGAGTTTTGGGAATTCTCTTGAGATGTTGGAAAATAATGATGACTCCTCAAATACATTATTTGAATCTCAGTATGTCCTTAACTTTCTTTCCACTGGTGGCATCATAAAGGAATTCAGTCACCCCCAAAATCATTCTATGATTACTATAGAATATTTTGATTTTATTTCATCTTCTCATCGACTCTCTTCTATCCATAGTTTTCGATATGTACTAATATTACAAACCATTTATGATAATTACTACACAAAATATATTTGGAATAAAAAGAGGATATCCTCAATAATACCACTATTGAATTTGAGAAATTTATTTTTACAACCATTGATGATATCAAGAAAGTGATTCTAGACTGAAAAGAAGATAGAGTAACTATATTGAATTGATCTTCTATGATTCTCTATAATTAAGAGATATAAATTTTATTTTTAAAGTAGCATCAATACATTTTCATATAGAAATTTATAGTGATTCCTTGGATGAACCCCAATAAGGATACTCATACAATAGTCTTACCCGATGACCATCAATGTTTCAAAATAGTGGTTAGGGGAATGAACCTCTCTCATTTTATTGGATGTTTTCAAATTGATCAAGTCCAAATTTCTCTAAGTGGTAATGTATCGAAAATGTTTGGCCAACATCATCACCATCAAGAAAATAGATAATAAGTTTTGGGTCTTCATTTATTATAGAGACATAAATCAATACTTATTGAAGGATTTTTTCTCCTTCTAAACAAAAAAACATTTGTACAATAAAACAACATTATTCCTATAATATTATTTAATGGATCAGAATTTAGGGTATAATTATTTTATGATATCCCTTAAATATGAGGGATACACTTCCTGTAGAGTACCTTAGAAGATATTTTCCAACTAGTCAATTCCCTTTGGATTAAGGAATGTTGGACCTAGTTACCAATATTCCATAAATCGTATCTTTTAAAAAAATTGTGTAAATATGAATGTTACATCGATGACCATGTGATTAAATGTTGACAATAATGTGATCACCTTTATGGTTTTCAAATGATATTAAACAAATTGTAACACAATTTAAAGTTGAATACTCTAAAGTGTGATTTCTGAGTAACATTATGTAAATTCCATGGAATTGTGGTATTCTGCCACAATATAATTTTTGTTTAGAAAAACACTAGTGAAATCCTATGAATATTATACCATTATAATATTAAAGTAATAGTGGTTATTTTGATTCACCTCACATAAATTCAGATTTTCATAGACAACCTAGACATAATATATCTCCCCTTAAATAAGATAAATAAGATGGGAGTCTCCTACAAATGGGATAATGACAACCAAGATTTATTTTAGGATCTAATGATCTACTTACTATATCCACTAATATTGATGTCACTATTAGAAGGACTAAAAGTTATATTATATGTGGATTCCATTGAACAATAACATTGTTCACTCCTAACAATGAAAAATGATCCAAGGATTGAAAACAACCTAAAATATCATTGTCAAAAAAGGTAATTAGAACCTTTCTGATATAAAAAATAACTATATCACACTGATCTTTTCATTCAAAAATATTAATTATTACAAGATGCATCACAAATACCACTTGGTCTCTCATATAAACCAGTTCCCGTATATTCTCGATTGTCTGATGTTATGTGTGAATTATGAATTATGGGTGGTTATCCTATAATATTATGACATCCAATTTTATTTACTATATATAGTTAAATTATAGGACATATAAGATTTCCATGGGGTACATCCCACTCTAGAAAGCACACCATTATAAAAAAAATCATCCATATAAAAAAGTTTTATATTCCTATGGAAATCTTCAAACATGAGATATGAATTTTTATGGATCACACCTATGAATTTTTAGGAGTATGGTGGACCTAAATCTCAATCAAGCTGGTATATTGATTTTTTATTCGATGTAAAAATTTGTGATTCCCTATACACTCTATATTCATGAATGTTGCACAAATTTTGAAAAAAATACCATGTTCCCATTTATATCTTGAAGATATCCCTATAGTTATATATATCCTACTTGAATATAAATGGTTACATAGATATAGTAATAAAACATTGAAATGGTGAGTATTCTATCAGGAAGGAAGAATTATCCCTGCTCATTAGCTATTTCAGAGGATTGATAATAGAATTTACCTTTAATGCAACATTTCATCACGTTCCATGATCACAAAATTCTTTTTATGACATAATTGAAAATGTATACTTCATCTTAGATAATTCATATTAGGGTGAATTGGTCTTATGTATCATTCATTGATGGGTGGACTCATCTTTCATAATCAGTCACATGGAGTAAATCAATCAAGTAAATATAGCCCTATAGCAGTAGTATTTGATATCCACCCATGCAAGGATGGATCCCATAATAAACTTTCCCCAAAACTGGAACCTTTCATTAGATCAATTAAAGAGGGAACAAATTCAACACAGTTAAGTGAACATTACCCTTAAGGACATGAAAAAAGAGTTTGAATACCTATAAAAATGATGCATTGATTGAATAATCCATATTTAAATTATATAATGAGAGATTACCGTTATAAAAAAAGAAGTACATTGAGGATCTTGTGGTGCTCATCATTCTGGGACCAGTCACTCCTGCAAAATTTGGAGGCTATGTAACTACTCGAAAAAAATAATGCCAGACTATGTGAAATTCACTAAGAAATGTATTTAATTATATATTAATGAAACATTCATCCCCCAACACCCATAATAATAATATAAATTCATATATTTCAATCCATTTTTCATATAGGGATTGGAATTTGAGGGTCCATATCTCCAAGCTACAGGTAATAAGATTAATTAAATATTTACATTAAGTGACTTGTTTTCCTATTGGAATGAGTATATGACCATCATGGATTTTAAGATGAATAATATAATTAACATCATGATTTATTATATTATTACTAGATTTGGTGTCCCACCCACTATACTTGAAGATAGTGGATCCTAATTTTTTTGTTCTAAGATAACGAAACTGTACAAGGAGTACAACATCAAGTATAAAAAATAAACCTGTTATCATGTAGTGGTAAATGGGTCGATAGAGGAAATTTAATTTTTTTTCGTAAATATCCTTTACTATAGATTTTAATACTATACAATCATGTGAACTTCTATGTTGTTGAACCCATATTTTTTGGTTTATGTGACTGAGGTTGTGTTTCCCAAAGAAGTTTCATTTCCCATTCACAGAATAGCTATATGTGAACAACACCAATATAAAGGCATGTCTAAAAAGTATCTAGATGAGTTGGAATGTCTCAATGATAAAATTTCATGTACAATAAAAAACCTCTATCTTTATCATAATTAGATTACATAGTCGTTCAATAAGAAGGTCCACCTCCACTCGTTCCTTCATAGTGAACATGTATTGGTTATCAGAAGCCTTATGATACTTGGAATGAAACCTCCAAATCCAGAACCCAAGTCGGATGTGACTTTCATCATAAATAATAGATATTCTAATATAGATTACTCATTGGCCACAATGGATGGGGTATGTGTTCTTATCTAAAGCAATGTGGGGTTCCCCAAGAAGTACATTGAATAGTTTTTGTTCTATATTCTAACTAAAGGATGGAATAATTTAAACTATATACCATGTTATGTTTTTATCGAATGATGTTAAACTGCATGGATGATTACCCAACCAAGAAATATTATACTCTCTAGAAGAAATCCTTACTTCATGTCATATAACTACATAGAATACATATTTACCACAAAACGTGAAACCCTAGGAAAGCCATCATTACCATATGAAGTTAAACTACATGAACAATGATACGTTATGAATGACTCACTACACATGAACTATTTTATATGCAGGAAAAACGAAGTACTCATATCCAAATGAGTGAATTATATATTCAAATGGAATTCTAATAAGAGAAATAAGTGAGGCCTATTTCATGATTACATAATATAAAAAGTAACACCCCAATAAACAATCGTGGGTCTACTCGCAATATAAATAGAAAAAAAGAAATTTCTCTGTATATTGGTCAGACCATCATGGATAATATTCCATTTAGTGAATTAAATGTGGATTGATTCATATTTCCATGGATTATATAGTGATTCCTGGATATGTAATACTTTTTTCATATACAATATAAATATATGCTCCCTCTATTCACATAGGTTAGACATACGAAATGGATTTTAATATAGAAACTTCTTGTTTATTTAATCTTATTTACATAGGATAAATACGGATTCAATGATGTCAAATATAGAGTCCAGTTATAATATATATATAAAAATTACCCGCCGTCCCTTTATATTGGTCAGAACCGTGTAGGGAAATTTTCACTAAAGAACAATATGTGGCATGATTTTTATTCCCACAAGTTATGTAGTGACCCTCAGATCATATAGTATTGGCTTATACACAATATAAGTATAAAAATTACCCCTACCAACATAAGGGTTAGACCTGCATATGTCGTTTTACATCTGAGAACTATATGTGGCTTTATTCTTGTTATCACAAGATATATAGTGATTCCCAAATCCAAAATCATGGGTTTGGCAAAAAATTAATAAAATTGACCCCTTATAATATATGGGCTAGACCTATGATTCTAAATTTCCATTTAAGGACATTGTGTATCTTAATTCTTATTATCCCAAGATACATAGTGATTCCTAAATCCCAAAGCCTATGACTAGATGCACTTTTACTAAAAATCCCACTCTTCAGATAGAAATTTGAGTAGTGTGAGGAATTTAATTAATTTGAACTAAATGTACAGTGATTTTGGTTATCATCTATTATAAAATGATTTATAGATCCCAAATAATTGGCTGATCAAAAAAATATATAAAAATACCCCCATTCGGAATATCGTATAGACCTATACACGGATCATTTTATCAAAGAAATACATTTTTCTTGATTTTTGTTGTTATAAGATACATACTGATGTCGATATCCCAAATCTCATAACTATCCTCAATATGATAAAAATACTATATCCTAGTACAGGAACTCATGTAGTGTGAGGAATTTATGTTGTGACAACGATGCATTACTTGATTCTTATTACGATAGGATACATTGTGGTCACTAGGATTCAAATCATAGGTCCAACCACACCATAACGATTAACTTACACTTCCTTTCACTCATGCCTATTATTTGTAGGGATATTTATTCATTATAAATAGATGATTCTTGATTATAATATTATATAATAAGTAGTGAAACCTAGATCATTCAGTTTAGTTTCATCCATTTGTTCTCATCTCTCATAAAAATTGTTATTCATTAGAACTGAATTTGAGTGTGGATTCTCTCTCATACAAAAATGTTAGTGTCTGCACATATTAACTATCATGAACTGTTACATATCTCAAAAATGATAGCTCCCTTTTTTTTTCAGGTTTGGAATAACCCATGTGAGATTAGTGTACCTAGAAAGTCACTCTGACAAGAAATATCAAGGAACATTATAACTAATATAGAGAACCACATCCTAGTCGAATGATGATAAAAACCATGACAATTTCTATGTCACTTGATATTAAGCATCATTGAAAGGGGTTTTTACATTGAATGGATAATCCGTTATGATGGTTGTGTTCTAGAATCACAGTTCCTATACATTAACCTCCAAATGAGTTAAATACATGTTTTCATTGAATTTAGGGTTCTTAAACCCTCCATGAATCATATGTTCTTCATGAACAAACATCAGATATTTGATATCTGAGTTGATAAAAATCAATTCGTTCAGTGATATCTATTTCTTAGAAGCCTATATTCATTTTTCTCCCATGATCATAGTTTTATCCTTTATAATACAGTTTACATTATCTTGTAAATCCAAAGGGGTACCACTATAATTCGATGGTGAATAACACAGTTCTTAAGATCTTTCACCTCGTGGGTCATTTATCCTTAATAAAGAGTTCCCCCATATATCAAGGAGTTATTCTCCAAACTATATGCAATATTCTATTCCTACATTAATAATGGTTTACATGTACCCACTCATTTCTGAATCTCGTGACTCGGGTATTACTGGGTTACAATTTACACATCACATATTCAAGATGATTATAATACACGTAATGTTAATCTTTTTTGAATTATACCAATTTTAAATTCAATATTATAACAATGTATTATCATTCCTCTTCATACATAGGAATGCATATCTTAAGAAGATCAAAATTTACAATTTAATTTATTCCTCTTGGCGATGATTCCAAATAATATGAATTTAAAATACATGACTATATCTTATTCACATGTCATTAAAAATTACAAGAATAACAGGGTCACATAACACACAACTAATAGAAATAGTGTACATCATTAATTAATGATAATTAACTTGTTTGGTCCATCCAATCCATGAATTTATACTAGCGATGAATCCTTCACCTCTAGAGAAGAATTAAATATTGTAATTCCCTTTCAGTATGTATGATCTCGATCTATGAATATGACCCCTTAACTTCCAATTATATTGATACTTTATACAGGAGGAAAAAACATTTCCCTATCCCATTCATATATTAATGATAGACATAGATGTATATCCTTAAAAGAGTTGACTATGGCAAGATCCCTACCTTTATAATATGCATATAGAGAACTAGAAAACCTCAACCCTAATAATTATTCATCAAACCTCTTATGTATTGATGATTCATACAGACTCGGTTTGTGTACATATAAATAAGATTTAATTATGTATAGCTTGTGCATGTGGCATATCAATGAATAAAATGCTACAACAGATGGTTACCCACAAGTAAGACTATAAATGAATAATATATTCTTCTCAAAACAATTAAACCCTGCCCAGTGAAAAATATATGTAATGATATATTGATAAAAATGACATTTGTTCCCAAATATTTACAGTATGATGTTAACCTACATGGAATATGACATGGTCACATGATGTCAAAATGAATTGTAGATTCATCCCCACTACATGACACTAAACTATAAAAAACACCATCCATCATCAATAGTTATGAAAGGACCATAAGAGAATGACCTTGTTAAAATAATGATCATCGTGTATTTATCATCTTTTTTATCACCTCAATCCCTAATCCTCACTTTATTTCCTGAGTGTATTGAATTTCCACAATAATTATATTTACTTTAATAAATATCATCTGATTTTAAGATACCCATTATATGACTATTCATGTCTTCCCATGGATCATATATATGAAGTCCAGATTTTCATCAAAATGTGTTTATCCCTGAAAATAATGGTTCTGATCGTTGTGATCCCTAACATCATTGTAGTGGAGCTCATAAACATAGAGTGACTCAACGTCATCCTGGGTATGATTGTTCAATATCGTCATTCATCATCTCATAACTTTCATTCATGACTTAAAACATTTTTATCATCTTAATTGGATGGATTTTCTGTACTTCTACCCTTGGGTGTCCCAATTATGCTATTATGTAACAATCTCCTAAAATCGGGTGTAGGTGCATCATGAGTGTAACATTCATTCACTTTCCTCAAAGATTTATGAACCAACATTTTATCCATTCATGGCATAAATAAAAGTACCCTAAATATATAGTGAAATATACATAAAAATGTAAAGATGAAAAACCACAATGAGTGTTCCAGGAAAATGCCCAATATCTACTCGATAAACTCTTCATCTATAGAGATTATGTAATATTTAGAGGATAATTAAAAAATCATAATGCTTATGGGGATAATCTAGTGGACCTAGTAAAGGCCAACCCGTGGTTGTTCGACAACCTGGTCAATGAATAATTTTGAATAACAATTTTCTTTATCTTCTCTATATGATAACATGTTCACTAGGTGAAGAACCAACTTTTAGGTTCCCCAAAGTCTTCTTGAATAATTTGTTTTCTACAAATTACCCTAACGACTTCGATGTATAATCCAACACTAAATAATCCCTAGAGTTGATAAATTTTACTACAACCCCATAGACTTAGGTAATTTCACATGGTTATTTCTTATAATGTATTGTTAATAGGTACTGACATCCTTGAAGGGGTCCTTTAGGATTATATAGAGAATAACAAAATGGCTCATAGCTTTCACCTAATGGTTGTATCGGCCCAGGATGAATGTTCCCCCTAAAATCCATGATCTATTTTCTATGTCGTACGTGATACTAGTTTCTACCATTAATAATAGTCTCTATGTATGAAATATCCCAAATTTTTAGTTGAATAAGATATTCTAATTCCATGGTTTACAATTATCATATAAATATTATTAATGAATATGAAATGTCATTGATGTTATGTCTCTATTTATTGTACCAATTATAAATGTTGGAATGTGATATTCCATTACTAATACATTTATGTCTCTCACCTTGTGACTAAAAACCACATGGTATATGAGAAAAACTTCCCAAACATAAACTAAACTAACCTCAAGTTCTAGAACCATTTTTAGATAACTCTTATCTTCATATCCCACACCATTATCCAAACATTTGAATCATCATAAAATATTCATGGGGCACGAAAAAAAAATCAAACGTTCATTTTTTTGACCATTAATGTTTGGTTTATGGTATTTTTCATTAGAGTATTTCACCTGTTATCTCTAAGAATCTACTCAATATAAGTAATTTCCTTAAATCCTAATGAGACCCAACAAAATCAGTATTCAATAGGATATATATATATGTTTCATGATAATCCTCTATATTTCTACTCCATCTCGTCTCATTTGGATATAAATTTTGGTTTATGACTTATGTAGTCCATTCTCTTACTATCCATGTGGAATAGACAACCCTAGGGAATCACCATTAACCAATAACCTCTAGTTTAAGGATTTAGGGTTCCAATAATGATTTTGAATATCCATCATTCTTAATTTCGAAAAAATGTAGGGTGTTAGATATCTTCATGAACATTAATTCTTCTAAATATCAACTAAGAATGCTGCATATCATAACACTTCCCTGAAATATAATCATTAGAGTTCCAACTAGGATTTAGGGTTCCCAAACCATTTAGGAATACCCATACTTGACAACCAACAATAGATAGTTTTATCTCAATGTAGTTAAACTAAAAAAGTTGATGTTTTGAGCTTAAATGTCGTAAACTACACAAAAATATGATCTGATGTAGAAGAACCTAAATTATAGAAATTGATGGTCCAATTGAGAAGACCACAAACAAAAAAAATATATTTTCTGAGCTAGAATTATCTTAAATAATGAAACTGATTGTACAAACTAAAAATAAATAAACTTCAGAAATAGGTTGTTTATGTTTAGAGGCCCTAAAAGAAAAAAATGGTCGGATCTATAATGCCTTAAAATATAACAATCGATGGTGGAATATATATTATCATAAACTACAATAACAGATGGTCCATGGTCAAAACCCATAAACTATAGTAATAAAGATGTTTTCAAGACTGTAAACAACTAATCAAAAGACAAAAAATACTCAAAAATTGAAAAAACTATATATGGTGAAGTATTAAATAGTCATTTAACTACTTGTTGAACATACATGATATGTTATCATCGACATATTTATAATTAATGAAATGGAAAAGTCATAAAACATGTCCAAAGGAAAACCTCCAAAAGATAATTCTGGGAAAAAACCAAGTGCACACCCACTAATATTTACCTATATAAATCTTATGTGGAATGCCTATAACTTCATTACCCAAATTCAGTGCATTCTTACATATCATTGGAATGATCACAACAGATCAATTCTTGAATGACCAATTAGTTTAGTATCCTTGGATATACTAGATACATACAAAAGTTTTACATTACATCATGAAATAAAAAAACAACATTGTGTACATTCTGAACACACTCATATCTGTGGACTATCCCTATAGGTTTAACATTATATACTTCTTCACATACTTGGAAAAATGAAAACATTAGAAAGGGGTGATCTCAGATGCATAGTAAGGATATCAATACAGCAGAAACTATCATAAATAAGACTAAAGAATGAAGGAAATGTATAATTCTAAAGTAAAATCATTTTAAACCTAATATTCTTCCTAATATGAAAAAGATATATCAAATAATACAATTTTGTTTTTCACATGGATTTTATACTAGTTGAATAATCTCATTTAATAACAATATCTAATTTCATAATGATGGAATGTCTAATGGTAGACATCATAATGACATAGTCAAGGCCTCGTGCGATGACTAAAAATAATATTTTATCATGAACTTCTGCCAAGACACTAGTTTGGCTCTTGATACCTACTGATGCATCATGGAGCTATAGTAGTTTCCACCCATCACGTACTATGTTTAATATATTCCACATATGAATAGTTCAAAACATTAGATAAACATCCGTTTTAAAACAAGCATACGAAATGTCAATACTTTATCCGTAAACCATGAATGGTATAAAAATATCAAATCCAAAATCCAAAATATCACAAAACCTTCAATGAAATATCGATTATTTTATCATAATAAATCAACATCAAATAAGAGTAAAATCTAAAAAAGGATATTGACATAGATGAAAGCAAACCAATTTGAGAGAAATTTTGAAATCAATTAAAAGTATCATAATTATAAAAGAAAACCCTTATTTTGAAAATATTCTTCTAAACATGTAAGGAATGTTTTGAAGATTTTATAATGGTGGAAAATAGACACACCCATAGTATAAGTTTAAAAAACATTCTTTCATTAATTTGTTGAAAAGGTCATAAGGTAACTAGTTTGGAAAGTGACTGAAAGATTTGTTTCAAAACATTTTTAAAAAGTCAAAAAAGAGTATAAATGACTTTAAACCATAGTCTAGTAAATAGTAAAATTATATTGAAATAAATTTTTAAGAATCACATATGATGAGGATAATGTGGTCCCTGTAGATACTCACATGTAAACAACCTTTGATAATTAATAGATTGTAATATCTACCCTTATCTTTAACTTTTCCATTTATGATGGTATTTTAACCTCTTGTATAATTATTTAATAATTGATATTAAATTATTAAATAACCACATGTATAAATATGATATCATATATGTTCTTCTTATATTTCATTATTTATAATATTTTAGTAGTATCATTGTTTCGGGTGTTTAACCGATTGGTTTTCCATTATATATTTTGGTATGTAAGTCATGATTGTTATGTATAGGATGTATTTGATTCATATCCATATTGTTATTAAGATTTAAAAAATTATTGTTTAATCATAAAATGAAATTTCTTCTTTAATGGTTATGAGGGAGAATGAATCTCGTCTCGTTTGTGGAGACAGTAATCTGTACGTATGCAAGAGTGAAAATACTGTTCCATTGATGGTTGAATAATATTTAATTGGATGGAATATCATATATAAAGAATCTTAAATTTCTTATATTTATTATTTATATCAATTATACTCATTATTATATGCATCCAAATAATTAATCATTGAATAACAAACTACACCACAATGTGGAGACGGTAAGTCGTACGTACACACTGATAGTGACTTTTCCATTCATAGGATGGATAGAATAATGAATATGGTTTTACATATTTATAATAAGATTATTGTATGTATAAATTACTTGAGTTATTATTTAGGTATGGAAACAACAATAAAAGAGTAAGTGGAAGAAGAAAAGTACAACGAAAGAGGTGATGAAATTATTATCTTTTCATCTGCTGCTTTCTTATTGATTTGATCAAAAGGGCATCATTGGAAAGATTTATGATCAAATTATGGCCTCAAGGATGATTTTATGGTAGTTTGAAGGATATTTGAGATGATTTTTTCTGATCCAAATGGATTTGATGGTGTTATTTTGAGAGAAGGTGAAGTACCATTTTATAAGAGCGGTGAGGGTCACTTTAGGAAGAGCTTGAAATATTAAATTATTATACCATCATATAAGGTTTATAATGGCTCAAAAAATATTTATTTCGTGTCTAAGGTGGGTATGGATCTAAAACCTCTCAAAAAATAGTTTTTATACAGGTTTAGGTCACCATATTAACCTTATCTGTTAGATTTAACTCTTAGTTAAAGAGTTTAATTATTAATATGTTTTGTGCTATTATTATAATAAATTGTTAATAAATTTACTATAAAATTAAATACAACCAAAAGTGGTCAGTTATTGACATATTTAACCTTATATAATACTTTTTTCGGATCCTTAAATTTCAAGGAATATTATATCAATTAATAATATAATTTTTTTAAAAAAAATCATTGATCTCAAATTTGACACTATTTAGTATTTGATTTTTGTGAAAGTAAATGAAACATGATTACTTCGAAAAAAATAAATTAAATAAATCATAACATGTCATAAGAACCTAATTTTTATAAAAACCTCAAAAGTACCAATTCAAATTTACATGGATATTTATAATATTAATTGTGTTAATATTTCATTAATAAGGTAATTACTACATTATCATTGAGTCATAAATAAATTTAATTATATAATATCTAATAATTTTTTATAAAATACCATTATTTATTAAATCTATTTCTCTTTATAATGAATATTTATAGTAAAATTTATCTTATTTATAACCATATATTTTATAAGTTTTTGTTATGAATATTGGAATTTAACATTTTTAACACTTCTTTAAATAGAATAATAATAAATGTCTTAATCTAATACATGTTGATCATATTTTATTCCTATGGATGACTTGGGTCAAAAAAGACTCATCCAATAGAATCTAGACATGTTTTAGAGTAATTATTATATCATTTTTACCTTTAATTACCCTATTTATTTTTAACAATGGTAAATAAAAATCAAAAGTTACTATTCACCAAAAATTATTTTCATTTCATTGGACCACATTTTACCTATTGATTTCAATCGTGTCTCTTGAAATTTTGAAATTCAATTTATAGAAGTGGTAAAATTATGTTTTTTGTAAATTTTCTAATGTGCCCAGATAGTGGGTAAAAGACGTTAAAAATTTCAATAAAATTTTATACATCAAATTTAATTACAAAAGGTCTCCAATGAATTACATTGAAATAATATATGTATTATTTATCTATTTTGACATAAAATAAATTTATATAAAATAAATAATTATTAAAATAAAAAGTAAGACTTAAACAATAACACAATGTTTTTCTCTATTCATCAAAAAAATGAATGTTTTTAGAAAAATATGAAAAATTCACCCTACTATAATTTTATTATTCTGAATCCAAAAATGAATCCCATTTTACAAAAAAAATAATTTATAAAAATTCAAAAAGTGGGTATTACTATTAATAATTGCTAGTTTTATTGGTCGTGGTGTGATAGAACTCGATGTTTCATATAGTGAAAGCTATTTGATTATTCAAAGAGAAACATATCATGGACGCTTGGGGTCTTACATTCTTCCCTCCAAGTAATTTTGTCCTTGAAATATTTTGAATGATACTTCATAAAATGATTTTGGTGGTTCTTCATCATACGATCATTGGGTTCCCACGTTGCCTCTTATATTTTATAGTTTCTCCATTGAAATGTTACCAGAATATTCATCTAGTTTCTCAGAACTTGTTCTCTAGTATCAAGAATCCTGATAGGCTCTTCACAATATGACAGATCATGTTTTAGTTCTCCTTCCTCGTTGGCGAGTACGTGTGTGCGTTCATGCATGTATTTTTTCAAAATTGATACGTGGAACACATCATGAACTTTTGAGAGAATTAAGAATTTCTAAATTGTGTGATAAAACTCCAATTCATTATATAATATCAAAATGTTTGATGTACCTGAGACTCAATTTACCCTTCTTATCGAATTTCATAACACCCTTCCATGGATATTCCTTCAAGAAAACATGATCTCATACTTGAAATTCCAAAATCATCCTTTAGTTATCTGTATATCTCTTTTAACTAATTTTATTATATTTTATGTGGGTTCAGATTGTCTTTACTTTCTCCATTGATTCTTCAATACGTTCTGAGCATACAAGTTTTCTTTCACCTACATCATCCCAACAAGTTTGGGGTGTGACATATATTTCCATATAACGTTTCATATGGTTCAATATTAATACTTGAATGAAAGGTATTTCTATAGTAAATTATTCTAGAGGTTAATACTGATCCCACATACCTTGAAAGCCATGTGAGTAAGATCTCAACATGTCTTCTATGGTCTGAATAGTTCATTCTGATTGTCTGTCTATTTGAGGGTGGTTGGTAGGGCTCATACAAAGTTCAGTATCTAGGGATTTATAATGACTTTTCTAGAATCTTGATGTAATATGTGGATAATGATCAGAAACAATACATTGGTGTACAACATGAAGTATTACAACATCATTAATATATAGTCTTTATAAACGCTAACGTGGAAAATCATCTCTTATAGTAAGAAAATGTGCTAACTTAGAAAGATGATCAACAATGACCCATATTGAATCATTCCTTCTGGGAGTCTTTGGTACCCCAAGAAAAAGTCAATCATAATATCATCTCATTTCCACTCAGGTATGGGAAGAGGATGCATGAATCCTCTAGGATGTTGTCTTCCAGCCATCAATAGTGGACAAACCATATCTATTGACACATAATCATCAATATCCCTTTTCATGTTGTCCCACCAAAAATGTTTCTTCAAATTTCAATTCAACTTAGTGATATCGGGGTGTATATAGAAGTTGGGTCTATGAGAATCATTCAAAAATTCCCTTTTTAGATCTAGCATATCGAGAACACAAAGTCTCTTCCCAAATTTCAAAATTTCATCTTCATATATGAAGTCGATCAATCCCCCGTCATTCACATCGATAATTTTCATTATTAAATCATCATAATCAGTCATAGAACTTCTTACCCATTCTAGTAAATATGGATTGGAAACCATTTGAAAAAGTATTGTTGTTTTACCTTCCATGATTATTCCCAAATATATCTTTAATAGATACATGAACATAGGGTCCCTTTTAACATTCATCATGTTCATCAATCCCTGATATTTTCCAGTCAAAGAATCTTCCACATTATTTTCCTTCCCCGGGTGGTAGGGTATAGTGAAATCATAATCCCTAAGTATCTTGAGCCATAGCCTTTTCCTCAAGTTGATTTCTTTTAGTTAGAAAATATACTTAAATCTCTTGTGATCTTTATAACTCTCACATTTTCACCATATAGATAGTGTCCATATATCTTCAGAGAAAATATTACAACTTCTAACACAAGATAATGGGTGGGATAGTTTTCTTCATGAATTTTTCGCTACCATTATGCATAATAAATAACTCTATCATTCTACATAAGGACACAACCATGATCTTTCTTTAATGCATGACTATAAATAACAAACCCAACATTCCCTAGAGGTAGAGTCAACAAATGAGCATTGAATAATCATTTCTTAAAAAATTAAAAAAATTCATCACACTATTTTGTCCAAAAAATGTAACCCCATTACGTTTTAGCTCGGTTAATGGGATAGATAATCAGGAATGATTCTGGATGAAGCCCTGATAAGTACCTACTAAACCAATAAAAATACATACTCTAGTTATAGTTTTTATTATTGAGAATTCTTGGATATCTATATTATTTGAAGGATCAACTTATATTCCATCCATGGATACAATATGTCCAAAAAAAGAAATCTCCTAAATCCATAATTCACACTTTCTAATCATCTGATATAATTCAAATCTTATAAGAGTATTTATAATAATGTGCATGTGATTTTCAAGATCATCTTAGGTTTTTGAGTATACACAGATTTCATCAATAAATACCACTACAATGTCATCTAGATATTCCTTGAAAACTCTATTTATTAGATCTATGAAAATAGAGGGTGCATTAGTCAGTCCAAAAGGCATTACTTTAAACATGTAATGCCCTTACCAGGTTCAAAATCTAGTCTTTGGAATGTCTTCAATTTTCCCACACAACTGATGATATTTAGATTGAAGATAAATCATTGAAAAATATTTTGCTTCATGAAGTTGATCAAATAAATCATTAATGCAGGGTATGGGATAATTTTCCTTTATTCTAATAGAATTGATCTCCCTGTAGTCAATGAACAACCTCATAGATCCTTCATTTTTCATAAAAAAATGAACAGGGGATCCACATGGGGAAACACTAGGGAAATTAAATACTTTATTACTCAATTCCTATAGCTTTTTCTTTAGTTATAGTAATTCGAAATCAGCCATTTTATAAGGGTTCTTCAACATGGGACATGAACCAGGAATTAAATCAATGGAGAACTCTATTTATCGTTCTTGAAGATGTCCATGTAAATCTTCCTAAAACAAATCAACATATTCTTGCACAATTGGTACATCCTCTCTTTGAACATTCCTTTCCTCACCCTCAGTTATTTCACCCTCTTCCTCAAAAATAATTGAATTTAATAGATATACTAGGGGTGGATCTATATAAGAATCAGATGATGATGTTTCTGATCTAAACATAAGGTACTCTTTTTCATCATTAAAAATTGTCACCACTTTTGTCTTACAATAAATTTTCACATCATTGTCCAAAAGCCAATTCATTCGTAGGATTATATCAAATACAATCATAGGTATGATGATGAGATCAACAGATAAAAAACATTTATATTCCATAATTGGAACTTATTGACAAATATTTGTTTCAATGATACTTCCCTTAGGATATTTGAGTGACAAATCCCTTGTTAAATCAAATTGTAAATAACTATTTTTCTTAAAAAACTAGGAAGGTATGAACCAATATGATGATCCAGAATCAAATAAGGCACTGGCTAAATTTGAAGAAATCAATAAATTATCTGCCACAACACCATTTGGATCTTCAACCACAGTATTAGTGATTGTATAAGCTTGTCCTTTCTCCCTTGGAATTTGTTTAGGTATGTTTCCATGGATCTTAAGAAATTCTTTTTCATGATGCCCCATTTCTCTACAATTATATCACTCAACATTGATAACCTCTTTCGTTCCCTTGCAATCACGAGCATGGTGGCCTTTTTCACCACACCTAAAATAGAATCCCCATACATTTAGGCAAGTACTGAGGTGTTTCTTCCAACATTTACTGCAGGATAAAAATTCATATTTTCCCTTCTTCCTCTTATTTCTATTTCCAGAGTGTTCATCAGATCTCTTTATGTTTTTATATGTTTTAATGATGTATGACATATAGAATTTTTTTCAGTCTTGATAACACATGACACAACCTCTCTGTATGATTACAAGGATTTTGAGACTAATGCTCGATGGTGAAATGGATTTTACCCACCAAATAATCGATCAATATTACTCCTTGGGTTATGTATGTAATCTGCTAAAGGCCATGCTATACTTGTAATGCTAGCCACATACCTTCCTATATTCTCCTCCTCCTTTTTCCTCAAACTTAGAAATTGTCATTCTATACCTACTCAATGGTCACGAGGATTTTATTTTTGCAGTGAAAATCTCTTTAAAATCTATAAATTCCATATTTGATACTTCTTCATTCTCCATTGTGTTTTGAATTAACGGCCACCATTTATCTGCATCTTCTTTGAGGTGATAAAATACAATGAGAAATTTTTCCCTTTCACTACTCCCAAAAGCATGCAATATTTTTTCTAAGGAACTTATCCATTTCATAGCTACAAATGGATTTGTAGTCCCATTTAAATTTGGTGGTAGTTTCCTCATAAAGTGCTCTAATATTGATTCTCTATATTGTGGATCATGGTACTCCATATGGGTAAGATTATAATTCATGACCTGAGTGGGTTTTCTCAGTATGGTTACAATTTTTTTAGCACCAATTGCATCTCCATCTCCTCTGTAATTATTTTGAGTAGGATGGAAATCTTTACATGGATTGGGTGCATTGATATGGATTCCATTTCTTCCACTAGGCGCTATTTCTAAACAATGGCATACTCTAGATTATTTTATGAATTGCACTACATAATTCCAAACTATTAAAATACCTTACATAAATTGAATAGTTTATACATATAATCCATAATTATAAAAAACTCTTTGAGGTGGAATTTACTCATAAATCCTTCATAATGGTTTGTAAATAAAATCTGAATTATCCAAAACATATCCCCTAGGAGTGTACGAGGATACCCCAGGTCAATCCTGAAAATCCTGGTTTGAGTTTTCACTCCAAGGTACATCTATTACACATCCTCCTATACCTACAAGTATCCATAAATGGATGTATTTTCTTGGAAAACTCACAAAATCTATACATTACAAAAATTGTTGGATGTTCTTTTATACTAATCCTAAATGTCTAACTTTGGATAATGTTATCTAATCAGAGTTTTTCAAAATCTTGTTTCCAGGGTTTGTACTACACGACCTCTGATACTAATTATAATGCCCCCACCCTTGTTATGAGAGTTGGTGCATTATTACATAACATTGGCATGATCAAATGAGATCATGTCTTGGAAGACCAATTAGTTTAGTAGCCTTAGAAGTACTAGATACATACATAAGTTTTACATTACATCATGAAATAAATAATCATTGGTCCCCTTTGAACACAGTCATATCCTTAAAATATTTCTATAGGATAATCATTATATACTTATTCACATCGTGGGAAAATGAATACCTAAGAATGGGGTGAGCTCAGATGCTGAGTAAGGATAATAATATAGTAAAAAATATCATAAATAAGAATAAACATTTAAGGAAATGTATAAGACTAAAACAACAACCTTTTAATCATACACTTCCGAATAATATGGAAAAGATAAATTAAATAATGCCATTTTCATATTCACATTGATATTCTAGTAGTCGAATAATCACATGTAATACCAATAGACAATTTTATAATTATGGAATGCATAATGTCGGACATCATAACCATAGAGTGAAGGCCCCATGACAAGAATACAAATAATATTTTTTCAAGACCTTATTCCAAGAGACTAGTTTGTCTCATGAGACCTACTGATTCATCGAGGAGCTATAACAGGCTCCACCAGTCACATACAACGTCTAATCCATTCATCATATGAATAGTTTGAAACATAATATATACTTTACTATTAAAATGAGAATACGAAATATCAATAATTTATCCATATTTCATTAATGGTATAAAAATAGCACATCCACAGTTAAACATATCACAAAACCTTCAATATAATATGGAATATTGTATCATAAAAAATCAACTTCAAACAAGCATTAAATCCAACAAATGATGTTGATACAGATGAAATCAAAACTATTTGAGAGAAATTATGAAATAATTTAAATATCATGTAATTATAAAAGAAAAATTTTAATTTGAGAATATTTTTATAAGATTGTAAGGGAAGATCCAACGGTGTAAAATAGCTACACCTTCCATATAAGATAAAAAACATTGTTTCCTTAATTTGTCGAAGGGGTCATAAAGTACCTTGTTTGGAATGCGACTGAAAGATTCATTTCAAAAAAATTTATAACAAGTAAAACAAGGGTATAAATAACATTAAACCATAGTCTAGTAAATAGTAAAAATGTTTTGAAATGAATTTTTATAAAAAATGAATGTGGATGAAAAAAAGGTACGGGTATATACTCACGTATAAACAACCTCGAATAATAAAGAGATCATAAAATTAACCAATACATTCAAATTTTACTTCGTCAATGGTATTTTAACCTCTTGTATAATAGTAAATTAATTTTTATTAAATTATACAAGAACAAAGTAAATAAATATTATATCACATATGATCTTCTAATATTGCATTGTTAATAATATTTTAGTATTATAATTGTTTCAGGTGTTTAAATGATACATTTTCCTTTATATGTTTTGTTATGAAATTAATATTTGTTATAGATAGGATGAATTTTATTCTTATATAAAATTATCTTAGGTTATTAAACATTATTTTTTATTAAATAACAAAAAAATTATTCATTAATGGTTACGATAAAGAATGAACATCATCGTCTTTGTGGAGGCGAAAATCCGTACGTACGTACGAGCGAGAATAGCATTTTATTTATGGTGGAATTGTATGTAATTTGATGATATATCATATATAAAGAATCATTGAAATGTTATATTTATAATTTAAATCAATTATACTCATTATTATACACATCCAAAAAATTCAGTGTGGAATAACAAACTACACCACGACGTGGAGACTGTTAGCCGTACGTATACTCGTATGGTGACATTGTCATTCATAGGATGGATAGAATAATGAAAAAGGTTTTTCCAAATTTATAAAAAAATTAAATTAATTAGTAGGTACTTGGGATATTATTTTAGTTTGTAAACAACAAATAAACGGGAAGTGGAAGAAGAAACGAATATTGAAGGAGGTGATGATATTATTACCTATCCTTCTTGTGCTTCCCTTTTATTTGATCAAAAAGGGATCTTAGGTTGACTTTATGGTAATATTATGTCTAATAGGTTTAATTTATGGTAGTTGTGAGGATATTGGAGAATGTTTTGGCCTAACTAAATGACTTTTGAGTCGTGGTTTTGAGAGAAGGGGAAGTACCCATTTATAAGAGATGTTAGGGTCACTTTAAAAAATGTTTGAAATATTAATTTATTATACCATCATATTATGTTTATAATGGTTAAAAAAGGATTTATTTAAAGGATAAGGTGGTTATGGGTCTCAGAAATCTCAACAAATAGGTTTTAGATAGGTTTAGGTCATCGTATTAATCTTATTTTTTGGATTTAACACTTTGTTAAATAGTTTATCTTTTACAATGTATTCTTGTATTAATCTAATAAATGGTAAATAAATTTACTATAAAAATACAAGAGAACCCCATGTGGTTCATTATTGAAATATATAACCTTATATAAGTCCTTCGGACGAACCATATATTTTTATGAATATTATATCAATTAATAATACAATATTTGTTTTTAAAACACATTTATGTCAATTTTGACTCTATTTTGTATTAGGTTTTTCTCAAAGTAAACAATACATGATTATTTTTTAAAAAAATTAAATCAATCCTAAAATTTCATATTAACCTAGAAAATTAGTGGAATGCATAAAAAGTAAAACTATATAATTATTTGGATATTTATATTATCAATTATTTTAATCATTCAGTAATTATGAAATTATTGCATCATCATTGTGTCACAAATAATTTTATTTATTTAATGTATAAAAATTATAAATAAAATACAATTATGTAGGAAATAATTTTAACTCTATATTTATATTCTAATTTATCTCATGTATAACCATATATGAAAAGAGTTTTAGTTATGAGAAGTTAAATTTGATACATTTAACTCTTCTTTAAAAATAATAATAATAAATCTCATAATCTAATCCATTTGGATCAAATAGGATCATATTTTGTTACAAAGAATGATTAAGGTCGAAACGCTTTTATCCAATAGAATTAGAACAATTTTTAGGGTAATTATAATATCAATTTTACCATTAATTACCCTATTTACTTTTAACTATGCTAAATAAAAGTCAAAAGTTACTATTCCCAAAAAAATATTTTCATCATATTGAACCACATTTTACTTACTGATGTCAATCGTGTCTCTCTAAATATTTAAATTCAATGCAAAAAAGTAGTAAAAAAAATTTATGCAAATTTTCTAACATATCTAGAAGGCGTGTAAAAGACGTTAAAAAATCCAACAAACTTTTATACATCTAGTTTTATAATAAAATGTCTCAAAAGAATTAAATTGATCTAATATAGGTATTATGTATCTATTTTGGCTTGAAATATATTTAAATAAAATAAACAATTATTTAAATAAAAAGTCAGTGTTAAATAGTAAAGCAATGTTTTTCACTATTCATCATAATAATGAATGTTTTTAGAAAAAATCCAAAATTTCACCCTAAGATAATTTTGATATTGAAAATCCAAAAATGAAGCCTGTTTTAAAAAATAAAAATTATAAACATTCAAAAAAATGTATATTACTATTCATAACGGCTAGTTTGATTGGTCGTGGTGTGATAGAACTTGAATTTGTTTACAATGCAAGCTATTTAATTATTTAAAGAGAAAAATATTGTGGAAGGCTGGGTTATTATATTATGAATGATTTATGGTGATATAATAAAGAGATAAAAATATTTTATGTATCATTATCTACCCCTGGATACATAAATCTACATTCCCTATTCCCAATAGATTAGAAAATTTTTGAGCAGGTTCCCTCGAGGGAATCTTTTCCAAATATTAATTTTTAATCCATATAATCATTGAACACATGAAGGGGGTACATCAATATGGATTCATATTCCATTAACCATTATAGGATTATTCTCAATGAATTTATGTTTTTAATTTATCATTAGAGTTGGAAATTTTATTTTTCATGGTATTATAAAAACAATTTACATATTTTAAAATATATATGATATTGTGTCTTTGAAATTTTAGGTACATTATGAATTAAATAAAAAATGAAAATGTTATATAATATTTGGAATGATTATTCATAATTAATGTCAAAATAATGTAGAAATAATTACATTCTAATGTCTCTCCCTAGATCTATAAAATTATAAAAAAAATATTTGTGGCCATAATACAATAAAATATTGTCAGCTAAGTCTACAATAACATATAATGTCTGGAGAGAGTCATAAATCGATTGATGAATTTTCATCCACTCCATTAATTATTTCATTTACTGAGTTTTATGAATCTCAATAAAAGAGGATAAATGTCAACCTATTTTCTATGTGATCACTAATAAGGATAAAGGAATAGAAATATGGGAACATTAATGAGTTATGATCCATTTATTTCATGGTATCTTCATTGAAAAATTAGATATCTTAGTATGTAGCTGAGAGAATTTATTATGTATGTTTACAAGAACCTCCGAATCTTTACTTATTAATTTGACCATTGATGTCCAATCATTAAAACCTTGTATGTCTCTGTCATTTTAGTTCAATTTGTTCAAAGCTAGGTTAATATGTTCTATTTTAACATAAAATTGTAGATAGTCTAAGCCTCTAGCTTCAATAAATTTAAATATCATGTGAAATAATTCCTCTTGGTTAATAATGTTCTCCAATTATGTATAATGAATTAGGTAATGGATTAATAGAAAAACTTGCCTTCATGTTACACAGCTCCAGGAAACCATTCGAAGGGGATCATTTGAAAGATTAAAGTCTAGTTTCATATTCTTATATGTTAATTCTATTGATGTAATAATCAATCAAGAGAATAAGGAAAAAATACGTGGAGTATCATGTGTCTCTATCCCAACCAATTTTTTATTTTTAACTGGAACCGAGGGTTGTATTCCTCAGAAAACTTTTGATGGGATACATGTCACTATGAATAGATTATTTTCATTGGGCTCCCTAATGTACAAAATAAATTCCTTTAACACCACTAACAAGGAGATTGTGAAATTCCAGTGCCATTATATTTGATGAACTAATCGGTTTTGTATGCCAAAGAGTTAAGATTCAACCAATTCTTGGGCATAGTTTTGAGATAGAAAGATAGGGGCCTCGACAAGTCGAAGATAAATATTATTATTTATTTATTTAGTCAATAATATAATCCAAAATTGGAGAGTAATACTTGGAATTTGAATCCATGTTAAGGTAGTATGGGTAAAATATGGTTGTTTTAAAGTTTAGTCGGAGTAATCCCTTAAAGAACCTCGTTTTTAATGAATAACAATTATATATTGTAAGAACATAAATGACCAAAAACCATGTCTCTCTGTTTGACTACATCAAAAGACAGTCGAGAACTAGAATCCATCCATATAGAGGAAGATTCATATATCTATTTCATAAGGGATGATTCCAAAGAGAATAAAATAAGAACATTGCTTATATGGCTTCAATTTAATCACATAATCCATAAAAGTATTCATGATCACATGAACTCTAAATTGTCTCACAGATCATGCGACCCTTGTAACACCACATGATTTCATGATCTGTTATAATACTTATGATTGTGTGACCATATAGAGGTCACATGAATTACATAATGATCTAGAGATCTCAAAAAAAGTACATCTGATGCACGAAGCACATAAAACAGCCCCAAAACCCAGGATATAAAGTATAAAATTAATTTTTTTACAGTTGTTAGTTCATATATTATTACATGAATCTTATGGATAAGTCAATTATTGGATGGAGTCATGTGAATAGTTCTTATGGTGTTGTCACTCGAAGTGGTCTTGTGATATGCTCATTTGAGATAATAAATCATGGTAACTTTAGGGATATTTTTCATGAGTTAAATTATCATACACACACTCACATTTTTATATGGATCACCATGGAATTAAAATATTCTCCCTGATGACCAAAATCTTTTCAAATCACTAACTAACAGATGCTCATGGGACTCATGATGACCATTTTTCCTCAAAACTGAGCACCTTTTCATTTAAATTCTCTTATAGAGGGGATTTGATAAAATTTATTATACGAAAATTTGGAATTTAAGGATTGTATAAATACCCATGTCGTTGGAATTATATTCCCCACAATGTGAATACAAAATCAACATTTCTCATGGGGGTTGGGATTCTGGGCCAAATGAATTGTGTGACCCTAAGGAAATCATGTGAATGAATCATGTGCTTCATATGATCTATTTTTAATCACATGAATCCACTTATACCATCCCTCATAATCTCATAAAGGCTTATATGAAATCATTTATGATCATTTTAAGGGTTCTAGATGAGTTACCCCTATCATGAAACATGTTGATCGATAGACTCTTAACAGTCACCCAAGACCACAATAAAGTAAAATCTTAAAATGTATAAATATTCTAGAGAAAGAATTTATTAATTATTTTTATATAAAGGTCGAATAAATTTTTACTGATCAATATACTGATCACACAAAATACCTAGGGACATACTTGACTCATCCCATGTATCCCACTAGAACTGTCAACCTCAACTTGTGAAGAAAATCAGACATGTATCTCTGATCATATTATGAACTAATGGAAAATGTATGTATGAATTAAATGGGATTTATAAAATAAACTCCATAAATATGCTTCCTTTATTAAAAGATGATTTGTTACGATATTCATGAAAATAGAATATGTGTTTTTAGAAGTTAGTTCACTTATCATGAAATGGTACATTAATATTGTAGCTTAATATCATCAAGGACCCCAATTTAGTCTTCCATAATAAAAAAAAATTCTACTAGGACATTTTATCCCAGTCCTTTGTAGGGAATCACACAAATCTGACAAATTATGAAAATGAACATTGACATGTTGAGTGGATTTTATGAAATACATTTGACAAGCCATGTGTTTAAAATATATTAATATGATAGATTGAACTCACATTCAGTATTTATCACACAAAAAATGTTAAATCATGGAAATGACATGTCATGTTTATGAGAAGTGCATGATATGATGTTCTATCCACTGGCTCACGAACATCTATGATTTTTTAGCACCAACTGAGGTGGTTTAGATTTGGGTTGGAAATGTCTATAAATTTTCCTACAACATAGAGATAACACACATGTGAGAGAAAATAGGTGAAGGATTTATTTTTATGTTGAATTATTTATGATCATAAGAGTCTTCAGGTAGGAGATCTTGGGTAGTGAGATATGAAATTACATGGGATGCTTATATGCTTCCAATTTTCAACTAATTGACCACATGAAAGACTTATGACATGATGAAAAGTACATGTGAAAGAGTTTATACATGTATTATTGATCACATTATGGCTTAATTGGAAAATTCCTTATGAAAATTATGGAATAAAAGTCAAAAATGATGTGAAACATAGACACTTCATTCGAAGATTTATATGTCTATTTTCAAGAAAGTGGGTCATGCGCTTTATGTGATCAACTCACAAATCATACGATGTCCTCCATAAATGTCAACATGGTCATGCGATGGTCCTATAGACATGTAATACATATCATTTTATAACTCTAGATATGTTATCCTGGTTAGGAAAAGTCCTTTATACATTGAAGACTCATCACATGCTTTCCATTCAACCTATCTATGTAGTCAAAAGAAGTCCTCTAATCATATTTTATAGTGAATGTTATGTCCTCCACACATGTCATCCAACTCACATGATTCCCACTATAAAATTCAAGAATACCATATGATGTGTTTTGGATTTGTCATCTAGTTCATTCAAATTCCTCTAGACATGTCAGCTTGATCACATTATAGCCCTAAAACATGTTTTATTCACCCCTATACATGTTAGGAAGAATCATTGGACATATTAGGATAGCAATCTCAAACATGTCATCCATTTACAATATGAATAATCTATCATATTTTCTTATACTTTATGAACCATAAACTATGATTATTTGGCTAATAATTACCCTAGGATATGGAATCTGTCTATAATGAACATAGTCTACGCACTCTTGTTGATATCTTCAAGATATATGTTCTCCCCAACATCTATCTTTCAAATTCCAAGTATCAAATATCTTCCAATGGAAATCCTCATTGGTTTATTTCAATCTATAACCTAAATACTAACATTGTCGGACTTAAACTCTCTTGTGGGTTTACCAATATTATTTTTACATTAGAGGGCTGTAAATGGGATCATACATGGGAATCCACTTTATTTTAAATCCTGAATATTCCATTTACTCTAGTTCATAGGAATGTACATATATATCTACAATTCATCTTCATACATCATTGGATATAGATTCTAATTGATCAATGAGTCCTCTTATTCTTTCTATAGTTAGGGAACATAGATTAGCATTCTAAATTTAGAGTTCTTAATAAAACATTATATTAGGGAAGCCCTAGTGAATTAATCTTGTATCCATATTCATATAGTATAATTACATCATAAAACTTGTTTCTCACACTGAGTATGTGACAAGTGGGTTTAAGGATTATTCAATTATCATATCACTAGAATCATAAATTTCCACCAACTAGAAAAACCTTTTTTTAATAAAAATTTTAATATAAAGTTAGAAATTCCATCATACATGTGAATACACCATTGTATAATTCCTAAATTAATTGTTATCATTAAAATTAAAGGGAAATAACGTTCATCATAACTAATTATTAATCCCTACCCATCACTCAGTTGAGGAAAGATGGAATAAGTAAGTCTATAATTCCTATTATAATTAGAGAATGTATAACATGTTTATATGGCTCGAGATCCTTACATGATTCTTATTTTCCCTCATAAATATCCTTTCTACATGAAGATAAACTACATGTATTAGACCTAAAATAACCACATGGGTTTCGAATACTTTTCTCAAAAGATATATTGGATTCCTCTTAGAGGTTCAAAACCATCCTTAAACGATCATTTTCGTTTATTGATTGAATTAAACTTTAGTGTTATGGGTTATATGGATATAAAATACAAGAAAAAACATAATATAATATAGATGATTAACGTCTAATACATAAGAATGGTCACCTTAATAAAACCCCCTTTGTATGAAAGAGGATTAAACACTCGATCATTTCATTATGGCAAGAAATACCATATTGAGATTTTGATGAGATTCAGGAAAATTTCATAAATCAATAAGAGATTATAATAAAATGAAATAATTCTCCCAAAGATGGTTTTTTATCCCAACATAAAATCCTTTTGAACCATGTGAATTATAAATTTTCAATGGGTATGAAACCCTAAGCGACCACCTATCATTAGAAAGAAGGACAAGAATTTTTTGAGAATGTGGGAGCCATTGTGATTTTTTATGATATTTTTACATTGAAGCCTTATAATGAATTTTTACACCATACATGACCCCCCCCCCACACACAACCAATGTTACTATAACACCATGATATTTTCTAAAAAAAAATCATATTAATTTAACATTTTAATATTCTACATATCAAGTGACACTAGAAATAGTTATATATATGTATGTATATATATATATATATATTAAAATAATATGTCAATGTTTCATTTCACACTAATCCAACTTAGATTTTGTTACACGCAACCCTGGCGTGGAATTTTCTGCACGCAACACCGACTTGGTGTATGTTACATGCAATACAGAGTTTCTACGAAACATCATTTTATTATTGTACTTATTTAAATGGATTAATAATAAATTATCCATTAAAATATGGTAATATGAATAGTAATGAATACTTTTAATATATATTTATAACATTTTTATATAAATAAATTATATTTATAATGAATGATATAATTTTTTGTAACGTTTGTATATGTTTAAAAATCCTATTTTCTAGAATGAAATGCTATTCATTTATTTATATAGTGAACAGAAAATTAATTTCAATCAAAAATAAATATTAAATTTTATAAAATGAAACTGATTTTTGAATTTATAATTCCAAAATTAGTTTTGAGTGTGTTTTGGGATTTTTCTATGAATTTTCTATTTTTAATGAGTAATAAAAAATATTACATTTTAGTAATAATTTCCTTTTAGTTTAAAAACATATTAATTTTAAATTAAAATTTAATTTTTTTAAAGGTAAAACTATGACACTTATAAATATATTAATAAAATTTTGTTCATTATATTCAATTAAACATTTAAATTTTAAATAAAAACTTCACAATCTTTTGATCATGTTTCTACATAAAAAACATGTTATTTCTTCTAGTATGCATGATTATAATTATTAATAATTTTTTCTATTTTGTGAATTTAATTTCAAAAAACCTAAATATATCATTTTAATGAGTATAATATTTATTTTACAAATATTTCATTTTATGTTTTGACCAAAATAATTAATAAATGTGATTAAAATTAATCATAGCGATTATGGTCAAAATAATCTTAATAAGGGACTGAAATTTATACTTTGTTTCCAAAATGAACTATAAATTTTTCTAAACCCAATTTTGAGGTCAAATTTCTAGAAAAAAACCTAAATTGTTTAGTTTATTATTTTTATGACTTATTATATGTATCAACTTGTGTCCAAATTACCTTTTTTTTTAAATTCTATGTGACTACTTTTCCATCCCTTTAAATGAAACCACATCTTCTACTTCATCAAACCAATAAAGCTTCTTATGATCAAACAATATATTCCCAATACAATTCAAAACATTCCTCCCATCCTCATAGAAGGTTCTAATTGGGATTAATGGGATCCAAGTAAGACTTTTCCCACAAACAAAATAGAGATACTTGATTAAGGGGTAACCACTTCTCCCAAACTCCATTCATTAATTTTCCTTCTCCACCCCTTCCAATATATTTACTCCATGATTTTATAAAAACAACAGTATCCTATGTATACTATTATTTTATTATTCTATGGTAATTACATACAATTAAACATGTCTCTATCAATTAGGTAACAAATATACTATTCATCTATGCGGTGAACTACCGTCTTACTAAACAATGATTGTTTATTTTTCCATTACCACCTATAAAGGTTTAAATTTTTATTTAAAATCTATTTATATATGTTATATATTATTTTTATTATATAACTAATACTATAAAATTCATTTTCAACACATATCTGTACACTTTTTATTTCATGTTAATATGATAATTTCTTTTTAGGAAGTGAAGACTACCACCCCCTCCAAGCGATATGATTTGTTCATAAAAGAATGGAATGTATTAAAGATGTATTTATTGAATATATTTGATATATATATATATAATAGATATACTATACTAATTATATTTATATAAATATATTTATTTTTGTTTCTTTTATTCAATATGACAATCATACATAAATAATGTTCCTAAGTACGTACGACTTACCCACTAAATGAATGGTTTATTATATTTCATACCTATATATTATATAGATTATTATAATATAAATATAATTAATATTTAAATATAATTTTAAATTATGTAAATTTTTATATAAGTATAAGGACTGAATATATAACAAATTAAGGCACATGAGAAAACCAAAGAGGATATTACCCGAAGTAAAAAACATAACATCAAATTATTAAAAAGAGTGTAATATAAATACATTATAAAAACATATATGGTATTAGAAGTAATAATATGGCTATATTATATATATATATTAAATTAATTTTTATATAATAATTTTTTAATTAGTACTCTGAGAGTCAAGACCAAAGGTAAAAGGATTTCTTCTAACTTTTTATTTCTGGGAGATACATGCTTCATTGATCACCCATTTTTTTAGTGGTGTTTATACATCCCATTGATATATTATATTATTATTAAAATTAAATTTATGGGTATTTACATATCAATTAAATTATATTTATTTAATGGGGTTTATGTTTCAAAAGTTACCAAATTAGTAAAATATTATTCACCCATTTTTCATTCTTTTAGAATAATGTTTGTTTATACACCTAAATTACATTTCAAGGTTTATATATTTTAATTTTACATATTATATCTTGAATATATTTATTTTCATGATATTTTAATCTTAATTTAATTTAATTTTCTTACATTGAATTATGATCTAAATTTACCAAATGATATGATATCATTTAAACAATCTCATATCTTTTTGATATTATTAATGATTATGCTTCAATGATGAAATATTATGATCCATTTATCAAGAAAACTCATGAGTGTATATATCCTATATATATTTTATATATATCAATGAATTAGAAAATTTTTTATTCAATATTTTATTTATGATATTATGAAAACGTTTTTATGAAAATTTGACTGTATTTCTCTATTCGGTTAGCATTCTGTTTTATTTCAAAATCATTGTTTGAAAAAATGTTTCCAAAAATGTTTTCAAATAATCCTTTAATAACATTTTCAATGAAATATTGAATAAATAATTTTTTATGGTTTTAAAATATTCTTTTAATTTACATCAATGTTATTTTCAATTTTCTTTTCAATGTTATTTCCAAAGGAAAATGTTCTCATGAAAATTTTATGTTTAATAAATGTTTTAATAATTTTAAATAATTATTTATTTGTTTTATAGGAAAAAGTTTTCAAGAAATATTTCAAATTTTTTATTAGTTTTCATGTATATTTTAATAGAAATGTTTTAAAAAAGTTTTTTTATTTTAAAAATTAATTTGATGGAGAAAGGATATTTTTCCCAATAAATGTTTTTAAAAATAATTCAAAATTATTTCACTTATAAGATGAAATACATTTTATTTACTCAATCCTTTGGAGGAAATGATATAAAGGTTACATTATTATTCATTTTGTGAATTATTTATTATCATATGTCATTATATTTATGGAAATCATTTATCTTCCTTGGGTAATATTAATTTTAAACCTTTTTAAGGGCTATTATTTCAAGAAGTGGTTACGAAACCTATCTCTTTTTATAGCTTATGATTTGATGAAATGATAATGATACTCATTTACATTAATCAGTTATGTTTTTGTGTTTGTAAATCTACTTTTTTTATAGTTCATGATATTATGAATGTTTTATTTTTTGGTCATGTATGTTTGAGTTTAATTTTTTGATTGGCGCGACATATATTCCCCTCTAATGTATTTGGTAAAGATATAGGAATATTGAGTATATATGTTAAGCATAGACCTGATTTCATGTTCATAATGTTATGAGTAAAAATGATTACGTATTTATTATGTTATTAGTGAACCTTATTACATGTTCACAATGTCATGGAGGGACCGAGTTTCAGGTCTATATGTTTTTGCATGAAACTAATTACATGTTCACAATGTTATGAGTGAACCTTATTACATGATTATAATTTTATGAATGGATAGGGTTTAATGTCGATAAATTTATGTGTGAACCTGATTACACGTTTAAAATCTAATTAGTGAACCTTACTATTTGTTCAAAATGTTATGCATGAACCTATTATTATGTCCATAATTTTATGTGTGAACCTCATTATATGTCCAAAATGTTATTTGTAACCCTGATTACATGTCCACAATGTTTTTTATGGATATGGTTTAAATTCTATAGGGTTATTTGTGAACTTTATTACACTTTAAAAATGTTATTAATGGACCTAGATTAATGTCTATAAGTTAATGTGGGGGTTGATTTCTCATCCTTAACATAGTGAGTGAACCTGTTTATACTTATACATGTTCACAACATTATAATCCAATGTTCATGGCACCAAGTCCATGTATATTTCCTATTTTATAGTTTCATTAAATTTGATCTTAATTTTCCTATGATCCATATATTATGAACAACTAATATTTATTATGATCTATAATATATAGTGTATGATCAATAAATTTTCTAATCACATTCGATAACCTTTTTTTTAGTTTATGCTTAATAATATTCTTTATTTACCCTTATTAAGCATCTGAGAACACCCCATTTTTATGTTTTCATTCCCTAGATATTGAGGATTTATTTTTGATAAATGTATTAACATGGGATATCATCAAGGGAGATGTTGAATATTTTTCACAAGGATAAGAGATTTTTTTTCTTAGTTTCCAAATACACTATACTATTCTGGTCCTCAAGCATGTATTTTATTTATATACAAAATATTCAACTAAAATTATGTAATATCCATGTATGTTATGCCTGGGTATCTATAGTTGGTATCAAATGAAATGGTTAGTCAAAATTTGGAAAATAGGATGAGAATAATTTAGGGATATCCCAATATATATTTATAAGGATATGTATATCGATGTCTCTAAGGATAAGTATAAGAAGGAGTTAACATTTAGGAAAATTTCCTATAATTTTTATGAATGATAGGGTGACTGTTTTTTAGAAATACATCCTTATTTGGATACTACATTTGGATGTAGAACTAGCACAAACATACTTAGTGGTAACACCCCTAACCAGAATTTTTGGGCCAGACTCAGGGTAATCTAGTACACAAAAACAAACATTACAACCCACCTGGTTTGAAACTATCACAGATATTCTTTGAAAATTCACCAACACATCAAGAATAATTATTAATTTTTTTAATATAAGACGACTACTAATGACATAAGACTAATTTCTGGTTTTATGGATTAAGGGAGGTCTGATAATTTAGACATCTTATAAGAACGTTTTCATTGATATGTTGTTTTATTCTATGATATGTGTTTCTCACCCCATTATTTATGGTTTTAGTAAATTGAATGAAATATTAGGAAAATGGATTAAATTGAATTTTTTCATATGTATAATTTATGGGAATCATGAAAATCTATTTCCCATGTGAAAATATCATAAATAGAATAGTATAGATTATACTCAAGATGAGAGAGAGAGACAAAAAATGACACGTGAATGGTATGTGTTATTCTACTAGTATGGTTTAAATAAATCATATAGAACATGATTAGATTGTAAATGATGAAACATAAAAAATTAAACTTATATTATATTAAATAGGTATTGAAGAATAATTTGATGAAACTAGTGTAATTGTTTTAAGAATAATGTTTGATGAATAAGGTATTTATGTTTTATAATACAAAGTTGATGTTATATGAATCATGAAATATATAAGTATTTTAATCATAAGTTATAATGAATTATTAAAAACTATTTTTAATGGTGATGATGTCTTAGAAAAGTGGTATTTTGATTAAGGTAATGTTACCCTCATTGTGATCAAGATAATAAGAAAATAATGTTTGGCTTGAATAACAAGATGATTCATTTGGATATTTTAAATTTCTTAACACATATTAATTTAGAAGTGATTAACGATCTATTAACAAATTAGTATGTGTTATCATGGAAAAAATTTAAAACATTATGGTTTTATGGAATATATCTAGTTATATTTTTAATAAGTAAGAATTCATGTTTTTTGAAAAGATTTATGGTATCTTATGTCATTACTATCTTTCAGGGGAATATAATATGAGGTTATTAACATGATTGGAATGTGACAAAAAAGTGGTACATTTGGATCTATGGACGATCAATGTTATGTTTATTTCAGGACTTTATTTCTAAAGCATTGAATATTCACCTTTTTGGAAGGGTTGTGGGGTTATCAATTTTTGGAAATGGTATGTTAAACAATGGAGGAATTTTATGAGCATAAAGTATTATCTTACCATATAAGGATGTATGATTGATGGATAACTTGTGCCAACTATTTTGCTGAGATGTTATGTGAAGGAATATGGAATGTATAATCATTCTATTTATGGATTCCCATGGTATATTGGTTCTTTAGGAATGAAACATTCACAATAATTCCTAGGAATAAGTGATAAATTGGGAATTGACCAAGGAAAACCCAAATGGTGAGATTCCACTTCTGAAATAGGAAAAAATAATGTGTTTTTAATTATGTATCTATACATTAAAAAAGTTCCATGAATCTAGGAAATTTATATTTAAAAATATTTATCCTAGAACATTTATTTATGATAAATCATACAGTCTCTTAGATCATCACAGAATTATGGTTTTGTGATCACCCACTGATGATTAACAAGATTCTCAATCAATATCCATCTAAAAATTAATGATATATTTTTCATCCATGTCTATTTTTTTCTTCCCAACTATGTTATCTAATATTGAAACCCAGATATATGTTACTTTGGGTAATTGATATATTGACAAAATTTTTTAAGATATTTACTGTATTATTTTCAAGGATGTGGGGTTATAGGACATAAAATTTAAATTATTAAAATTTTGATAATTCAGAATAAATTCCAGGATGAAATTCATTTTGATGGGGTAGAATATAACACCCTAAGATTGTGTAAAATATATTTTTGAATTAATTTAACTTTTTGATATTATGAATTTCACATTAATATGAATATATATATATTACAATACTATTTCAAACATTCAATTCACATGGAACCAACATGGATTTCAATACACACACCACTGACTTGTCACGTGCTACACAGAACACTAACTTAGCGTACATTACATGCAATATTGAGTTTCTACGAAACATAATTTTATTTTAATAATTATTTAATCATGTCAGTTATAACCTAATAATTAAAATTATTAATATAAATAGTAATAATTTTTTGGAAAATATTTTTATAATTGTTTTATATAAATAAAACTTATTGATAAAGAAAAATATATGTTATTTTATAATGTAATTATTTGATTGAAAATAATATTTTCTCAGATGAATTGTCTTTCACAACATTCTATGTCGAACAATAAAATTAATTTAAGAAACATTGATATATCTAATAAGAAAAAATAAAATTCATTTTTTTAATTTATAATTTAAAAATTAGCTTAGGGTGGTTTTTTAAGAAACTTATTTTTTGACTAATTCTGAAAAATACTGTATTTTAGTTACTAACTATCTTTTAATTTAAATAATAATTATTTTTATATTATATATTAGTTTTTTTGAAGGTATCATTAGATAAAATATTAATATATTAAAACAATTCACATCATTATAATCATTTTCACTTTTATATTGAATATAAAAACTTAACAATATTTTGAACAATTTTATACTTTAAAACACGTTAATTCATCTCATCAGTGTTATTAGAATTACACTAAAATTTTATAATTATATGAATTAAAATTAATAAAACTGACACACACCATTTTAATTAGTTTATTATATATATTCAAATTTTATCATGTTAATTTTGACAAAAAAGATTAATAAATGTGATTAAAATTTATCAAATCGATTATTGTCAAATTAACTATAATTATGGAATAAACATTAATAATAGGGGAACAAATGACCTATCCACTTATCCCAAGCCCATTTTATGAACATATTTCGTCCATAAACCTTCAATTCATGAATTTTTTGCGGTTTTTAAAGTTTTTGGGTAAGAACATGTGTACACCTATCTTGTATTTAAAAATTACAAGTGAGCCCTTTTCATTTGATATTAGAGGCCACCACATATCCCTATTTTGAAAACCTCTTTTCCCAATTATTTTTTTCCGTAATATAATCTATAAAATTCTCAAAATACAGCCCTTAATCCAAAAATCATTTCCTTGTGTAGAAAGAAATATGTTGAAGCATTTTGGCACAAACCAAAAGGAGTTGCCTGATTAAGAGGTAACATCTTCTCTCAAGATCCTTTCCTCTATTTTCCTTCTCCACCGCTTAAAATATATTTACAACATTATTTTATAACAAAAACTGTATTTTAAATATACTAGGATGTTTTATGATAATGGTTTGTCATACACTAACACACAAATCCATCTATTGGGTAACTAACATGCTTTCTCTGTGTACGTTGAACTACCACCTCACTAAATAATGAATGTTCATTTTAACATTACTTACTCTCATGGTTGAAATTTTGATGGAATATATATATGTGTGTGTTATATTTTATATTTATTATACCTTTAAGCTTATTTAATTATTTTAAGACACATATCAATAAACTTTCAATTTTTTGTTAATAAGATAAATATGTTTGAGGATGTGTGGACTACCGCCCCCTCAAAGTGGGGTGATTTGTTCATACACTACATAGAATGTATTAAGGATGTATTTAGCGAATATATATGATATATTTTATGTAATAAAGTTACATAAATAATTATATATATTAATATATTTATTTTATTTTCATGCATTCAACATGAAAATTAAATTGATCCAACATTCATGCATATGTACGGCTTACCGTCTCCATGAATGATGTATTTTTTCATACTTATATTTTATATTTATTAATAAAATATACATATAATCATTATAAATTATATTTAAATAATGTTTTAAATTCTCTAAATTATTAAATAAGTATAATGATAAAATATATAAAAATTAATGCAGATGCAAAAAACAATTAGGTTATTACCAGAAAAAAATAACATCGAATTGTTAACAAGTGGGTAATATAATGACATTATCAGACCATATATCGATTGAGAAGTAAAACTATGGTTTTTTTTGATAGATCTATAATAAATTTATTTTCAATATATATGATTTTTTTAATTGGCAAGATGAGAGTCAAGACATAAGGTAAGGGGAATTCATCTCATTTTTTATTTTTGTGAGATACATACTTGATTCCCCACCCATTCATTTTTATAGTGTATATACTACCCATGGATATAAACTATGATTATTAAAATTAAATTTATTTTATTTATATATAATTTCTTTGATATTTATTTTATGGGGTTTATGATTCAATAGTTACTAAATCGGTAAAATAGTTTTCTCTCAACCTTCCTTCTTTGACCCTCATGTCTTGTTAGGCCCCTAAATTTTATTTAAAGGAATATATATTTCAATTTTACATATTACATCATGAATATTATTCATTTAATAATATTTTATTAGTTAATAAATGTACATTCTTATATGGAGAGTATGATCCCATGTTCCCATGTTATATGATTTTATTGAATTAATCTCATCATTATTCCATATTGTTAATGAGTGTGCTTCATTGATGAAATCTTACCATACATATTTCAAGAACACTAATGATTTTAATTATATTATTTTTTATTATATATATCCATTTATTTTTACAAATATTTTACTCAGCGGTGCTTATTTTTATTAATAATATGTTTTTATAAAAATTTGAATGTATTTCTCCCTTTTGTGGGAAATCTGTTTTATTTCAAAAACCATGCTTTCAAAATTATTTTAAAAAATGTTTTCAAATGATACATTAAGAAAATATTCAAGGAAATTGTATTTAAAAATATTTAATTATTTTCAAATCATTCTTTACAATAATTTATAGCAATTTTTATTGGAAACTATTTTCAAAAATCATTTATGTCTATGAAATGTTTTAACCGTTTTCAAGAAATATTTGTACATTTTAAAAAAATTTACTCCAAAATTATTTCAAATAAATATTCATATGTTTTAGTGTTTAGTTTCAAGGAAATGGTTTTAAAATGGATTAATGTTTTAAAAATAACTGTTTCTAAGGTGAAATGTTTTTTTACCCAATAAATGTTTTTAAAAAGATATCTCAAAATTATATTCCAGCTAAGATTAAGTCCATTGATGTTACTCATGCCTTTATAAAAAATGATCAATGTTTCTATTAATATTTTTTATATAAAGGTTTTATTCATTGAGGTCATAATATTTATGAAACGCATTTATGATCCACGAGGTATATGCTTTTCAAGACCACTTTTTTTCATGGGTTATACATTCATTAAGTGATTAGTAATCCTAAATCTTTTCATAGATTATGATTTGATGAAATTTGAATGATCCCGCTTTCATTTATTGTTTTTATTTGTTGTTTATATAACATATTTATTTTTATGGAACATGATATAATGAATGTTTTATTTTTTGACACATATAGGTGTGATATTAGTTATTTAACAGGTGAGACCTATATCTCACTCGAATTTATTGGGTAATAATAGATGACTCGTGATTATATATGTTCTGTGTAGAAATAATTTCATGTTCACAATTTTATGTGTGTACCTAATTACATGTTGATGATTTTATGAACAAAACATTTTACATGTTAAAAATTTTATGCAGGGACCTGGTTCTATGACCATACGTGTATGCGTGAACCTTCTTATATGTTCACAATGTTATTAGTGAACCTTATTACATGTCCAAATGTTATAAATGATCCCAGTTTCATGTCCATAATATTATTCATGAACCTGATGACTTGTTTGAAATGTTATTAGGGAATCTTATTTTGTGTTCACAGTGTTATTCTTAGACCTAGTTTCATGTTCATAAGTTTATGTGTGAACGAAATTACATGTATGAAGTGTTATGAGTGAACTAGAGGACATGTTAACAATATTATGAATAGGCCTAGTTTAATGCCCATAATGTTATTTTGTTACTTGATTAAATGTTCAAAATGTTATACATGGACCTAGATTAATGTCTATAAGTTCATGTGGGGGCCATATTTCTTTTCTAAAACATAATGAGTGAACCTATTTCTATATATATATATATATTTAAAACGTTATAAACCAATGTGATTGACTCAAATTCCATATCTTATTCCTATATTTTTCATTCATGAATTATAATTTTAATTCTCTTATGATCCATGACATATGGACTTCAAATATTTATTATGATCACTAATATGTAGGGTATGATCTTAAAATGTAATTCCCAACATGCAAAAATATTTTTTTATTGTTATGCTTACACATTTACTTTATTTATCCATATTAATAACCTCACATAAACCCTCTATTATGTTTACATTCAACAAATTATGAAGCAAGGTTTTAGGTAGAAGTACTAATGGTAGAAATCATCATGGGAAATGTTGATGATCATTCATCAAGTTAGAATATTTGGTTTCTAGTTCAAAAAACCAAAATATTATGATCATTGAGTGTGTATTTTTTAAATGTATGAATATTTATATAAAATGATGTAATATGTAACGCCCCGACCCTAGTTACCCAGAGTCGGTTCATTATTACATAACATTGGCATGATCACAAGAAAGACCAAATCTCGAAAGACCGATTGGTTTAGTATCCTTGGAAACACTAGATATATTCATAAGTTTTACATTACATCATAAAATGAAAAACTACTACAAAAATATAATGTTTCCATAATCCACACTCAAATCCCCACATAATATCCCTGCAGGTCATTCATAATTTACCTCTTCACTTCCTGGGAAAAATAAAACATAGAAAAGGGGTGAGCTCAAATGCCCAGTAAGGATAACAATATAGCAGAAACTTTCATAAATAAGAATAAACATTTAAGGAAATGTATAACTAAAACAAAAGCCTTTTAAACTTTAACTTCAACATAGTATGGCATAAATAAAATGAAATAATGCCATTTACTTATTCACATGGATATTCTACTAATCGAATAATCACATGCAATATCAATAACCACTTTCATAATGATGGAATGCATAACGCCAGACTATCATAACCACATAGCCAAGGCCTCGTGCCAAGACTACAAATAAGATTTTGTCAAGGCCTTGTGCCAAGACACTAGTTTGTCTCATGAGACCTACCGATGCATCGAGAAGCTATAGCGGGTCCACCCGTCACATATTAAGTCCAATGCATTCCCATATGAAAAGGTTTAAACATAACATAAACATTCGTATTAAAACTAGCATACGAAATGTCAATACTTTCACCATAAACCATGAATGGTATATAAAAAAATAGCACATCCACAGTCAAACATATCACAAAACCTTCAATACAATATAAAAGTTTTGTATCATAATATATCATCCTCAAATAAGCGTAAAATCCATTAAAGGATGTTGACATAGATGAAATCAAAACTCTTTTTAAAGAAATATCTCTTTCTATTTTGAAATCATTTAAGAGACATATATTTATAAAATAAAACATTTTCTTTGAAAATATTCTTATAATCTTGTAAGGAAAGCTTTGAATATTTTATAACGGCCGAAAATAACCGCACCCGCCGTATAAGTTAAAAAAAACATTCTTACCTTAATTCTGTCAAAAAGGTTAAAAAGGACCTTGTTTTGAAAATGACAGAAAGATTCCTCTTATACAAAGTAAAACAAGGGTATAAATGACTTTAACCGATATTCTTGTAAAAATGTTTTGAAATTCATTTTGAAGAAACATGGATATGGATGATAACGAGATCCCAGCAGATAATTACGTATAAACAACCTTGGATAATGAAGAGATTGTGAAATAAACCTTACCTTGTACTTTTCCTTGGTTGGGGTAGGTTAACCTCCTGTATAATGGTGAAATAATTGTTATTAAATTATACAATAATCATATACATTAATATGATATCATATATGATCTTTTAATATTGATTTGATAATAATATCTTAGTATTATCGTTGTTTCGGGTGTTAACTTATTTGTTTTCTTTTATATGTTTTGTTATGTAAGACATGTTTTTAAAGGATAGGATTTATATTATTCATATCCATAATGATATCAAGTCCTTAAAAATCATTTTTAAATCATCATATGATAATTATACTTGAATGGATACGATGGAGAATGAATCTCATCGCGTTCGTGGAGACGGTAGTCCGTACGTACGCACGAGCGACAATATCATTCTTTTGATATTAAAATAATATATAAATGGATGGTATATCATATATACAGAATCATTAACATGTTATATTTATTATTTACATGAGTTACACATCATTATTATACCCATCCAAATAATATTATATTGAATAACAATTACACCACGACGTGGAGACGGTAAGCCGTACGTACGCACATATGGTGACATGTTATTCAAAGGGTGGATAGAATACTGAATATGGTTGTACCATATTTATAATAACATCACAGTATATATATGATACTGGATTTATTATTTTAGAATGGTTACAACAAAGGAAGAAGTGGAAGAAGAAATGAACTTAGAAAAGGGTGGTGAAATCATTACCTCTTCTTCGGGTTCTTCCTTTTGATTTGATCAAAAGGGCTCCTTAGGTTGGCTTTCTGACCAAACTAAGGCCCCTAGGTTGTAGTTAAGGAAGTTGGGAGAGTATTTGGGTAGAGTTTGGCCGAACAAAAAGGCTTTGAAGGTGTGAAGAAATGAGAAGGAGGAGTGCCCTTTTATAAGAGGGGTGAGGGGCACCTTTGGAAAAGCTAGAGATATTAGTTTATAATAAATTCATATTCGGTTTACAATAGCTCAAAAGTTGACTATTAAAACGTTAATGTGGGGATGGGTCGAAAAAAAATCAACCAATAGAATTTAGACAGGTTTGGGTACTTATATTAACCTTATCATTAAGTATTAACTCTAAGTTAATTAGTTTCACTTTTACAATGTCTCTTTGTATTTTTATATAATATTGTTAATAAACATGCTATATACATCCAAGAGACCCCCATGTGGTCCATTAATGATGAACCTATCATGATATAAGTCTCTTGGCCGAACCTTAGATTTTTAGGAATTTAATATCAATTAATAATATAATATTTGTTTTAAGAACTCTTTTATGTCAATTTTGACACTATTCAATAGTTGATTTTTTTGAAACTCATAACAGATTGATTACTTCGAAAAAAGTCAATTAAATCAATCCTAATATATCATATTATCCTAGAAAATTATTTTAATTCATTAAAAGTTTCATATTATATTTATTTGGGCATTTATAATATCAATTATTTTAATTTTCACTATTATAGTAATTACTGCATCATCATTGTGTCATAAATAAAATAAATATTTAATGTCTAAAAATTATAAATAAAATATCATTATGTATAAAATCCTACTATATTACTAATGAATATTTATAATCTAATATCCAACATATATAACCCTATGTAACAATTGTTTTTCTAAAAGATATATGCTTGTGTCATTTTTTGTATTCATTTTAACTTAATTAAAATAAAGTGTCATTATCACTTACAGGTGGATCCATGGGGTCCCAAAATCAACCCAAAGATGCCCATGGTAGACCATGTTTCAACCAATAGGGTTAAGACACGTTTTAGGGTAATTTAGTATTATTATAATATTATTTTTTAACCCTTATTTACCGGATTTACCCTTAACCATGGTAAACAAAATATTTACCGCAGTAATTATTCAAAATGTCTAAAAATAAAAGTTACCTATTTAAACAATTCGAACATCCTGATTCCAAATATAGAATCCATTTTCCAAAATTCAAAACACAGAAGTGGCAGAAATTAATTTAAAATTAATTCCCGCTGTCAAAACAAAAAGCGTGTTTTTAAGAGATAATAACTATCAAAAGATTGACACTTGTTTATGTTCGGTTTAATTGTAAAATTATGTCCAATGACCAAAATTATATTAAATGGTAAAAATACATTCTAAATATACTTTAAAACTACTAAAATTCATAATTTATCACTATTAATTATTTTGATTAAAAAAGACGTTTTTAATTAAAATTTAATAATTTTCACTATTCATCAAAATATGAAAGTTATCCGAAAAGTACCAAAATTTCACCTTAGGCTAAATTAGATATTCCGAATCCAAAAATGAAGTCCATTTTGAAATATAAAATATATATAATTTTAAAAATTAGGTATTACTATTCATAACGGCTAGTTTGATTGGTTGTTAGAACTTGGTGTTGCGTACAACACACGCTATCGCATTATTCAAAGAGAAGCGTACCATAGAAGTTTGGGGTGTTACATTCTCCCCTCCTTCAAATAATTTCTTCCTCGAAATTTCTAGAATACTATCGCATGAAAAGACTCGGGTGGTTCTTCATCATAAGTTCCTCGGGTTCCCACGTTGCCTCTTCCATCTTATGGTTTCTCCACAAAACCTTTACCAGACGCGTCGTCCGGTTTCTCAGTACTTGTTCTCTCGTATCAAGAATCCTGATGGGCTCTTCACAATAGGAAAGATCGGGTTCCAGTTTTAATTCCTCATAGGTGAGTACATGCGTTGGATCAGGCATGTATTTCCTCAACAGAGATACGTGGAACACATCGTGAACTTTGGAGAGACTTGGCGGCATTGCCAATCGGTAAGCTACAGCCCCAATTCGTTCTAGAATTTAGAAAGGTCCGATGTACCTGGGACTCAATTTACCTTTCTTACCAAAACATATGACTCCCTTCCATGGAGATACCTTCAGGAAAACATGATCACCGATTTGAAATTCCAAATCCTTCCTTCGATTATCGGCATAGCTCTTCTGCCTACTTTGAGCTGCTTTGATGTGATTTTGGATTACCTTCACCTTTTCCACCGTTTCCTCCACTAGTTCTGGGCCTACAAGTTTTCTTTCACCAACCTCATCCCAACAGGTTGGTGTACGACATCTCTTTCCATATAACGCTTCATATGGAGCCATCTGAATACTCAAATGGAAGCTATTGTTATATGAAAATTCTACCAGTGGCAAATATTGATCCCACATACCCTGAAAGTCAAGTCAGCAAGATCTCAACATGTCTTCTAAGGTTTGAATAGTCCGTTCTGATTGTCCATCTGTCTGAGGGTGGTAAGAAGTGCTCAAATGAAGTTAAGTATCCAGGGACTTCAGAAGACTTTTCCAAAATCTTGAAGTAAAACGGGGATCACGATCAGAAACAATCAATAAGGGTACTCCATGAAGTCTCACAACTTCATTAATATATAGTCTTGCTAGACGTTCCAGGGGTAGATCTTCTCTTATAGAAATAAAATGTGCTGACTTGGTAAGACGATCAACAATAACCCATATTGCATCGTTCCTTCTAGGAGTCTTTGGTAGCCCCATGACAAAGTCCATCGTAATATTGTCCCATTTCCACTCCGGTATGGGAAGAGGTTGCATGACTTTTCCAGGCTGTTGCCTTCCAGCTTTCACTTGTTGACAAACCATACATCTTGACACAAAATTAGCAATCTCCCTCTTCATGTTGTCCCACCAAAAATGTTCCTTCAAATCTCTATACATTTTGGTGCTCCCAGGGTGTATAGAGAAATTGGAACTATGAGCATCATCCAGCAATTCCCTTTTTAGATCAGGTAAATCGGGAACACAAAGTCTCTTCCTGAATTTCAAAATTCCATCTTCATACACAATGTCTCTCAATCTCCCATCATTCACAGCTTTAATCTTCTTTTGGAATTCTTCATCATCGGTCTGAGAACTCTTAATCCTTTCTAGTAAAGATGGTTTGGCAACCATTTGAAAAAGAATTGATGTTTCACCTTCCCACATTATTCCCATGTCCATCTTCACTAGATCCATGAAAATTGGATCCCTTTCAATTCTCATATTGTTCAAAACTCCATGGTCTTTTCTACTCAAAGCATATGCCACCTTGTTTTCCTTCCCCGGGTGGTAGTGTATCGTACAATCATAATACTTGAGTAATTCAAGCCATCTACTTTGCCTCATGTTGAGTTCTTTTTGTGAGAAAATATACGTCAAACTCTTGTGATCAGTATAAATCTCACATTTTTCACCATAGAGGTAGTGCCTCCATATCTTCAAAGCAAAGATCACAGCTGCTAACTCGAGATCATGAGTAGGATATTTTTGTTCATGAATTTTCAACTGTCGTGATGCACAGGCAATAACTCTATCATTCTGCATAAGGACACAACCAAGTCCTTTCTTCGATGCATCACTATAAATAACAAACCCATCATTCCCCGATGGTAGAGTCAATATAGGAGCATTGACTAATCTTTTCTTCAGTTCTTCAAAACATTCTTCACACTCTTTTGACCAAACAAATTTAACCCCTTTATGTGTGAGATTCGTTAATGGGTTAGCCAATCGGGCAAAATTTTGGACGAAACGTCGATAATAACCTGCCAAACCAATAAAACTGCGTACCTCAGTTATACTCGTAGGTGCTGGCCATTCTTGGATTGCCTTGGTCTTAGAAGGATCAAAATAGATTCCATCTTTAGAGACAATATGTCCAAGAAAAGAAATCTCCTGAAGCTAGAATTCACACTTGCTAAACTTCCCATATAATTCATGCCTCCTCAGAGTCTTCAAGATAATGCACAAGTGATTTTCAGGATCTTCGTAGGTTTTGGAGTATACCAATATATCATCAATAAATACCACCACAAATTCATCGAGATACTCCTTGAAAACTCTATTCATCAGATCCATGAATACAGAGGGTGCATTAGTCAATCCAAAAGGAATTACAGTAAACTCGTAATGCCTGTACCTGGTTCGAAATGCTGTCTTCGGAATGTCTTCCTTCTTTACACACAACTGATGGTATCCAGATCGAAGGTCAATCTTTGAAAAGTATTGAGCTCCATGTAGTTGGTCAAATAAATCATCAATGCGAGGTAGGGGATACTTGTTCTTTATCGTTATAGCATTGATCTCCCTGTAGTTGATACATAACCTCATAGATCCATCTTTCTTTTTAACAAAAAGAACTGGGGCTCCCCATGGAGAAACACTAGGGTGAATAAATCCCTTATTACTCAATTCCTCTAGTTGTTTCTTTAGTTGAACTAATTCTATAGTGGCCATTCTATAAGGGGTCTTTGATATAGGCCTTGATCTAGGAATTAAATCAATGGAAAACTCAACTTCTCGTTCTGGAGGATGTCCAGGTAAATCTTACGGAAATACATCTACAAATTCTTTCACAACAGGTACATCCTCTATTTGAACATTCCTTTCCTCACCGATAGTTATTTAATTCTCTTCCTCCCCAATAATTGAATTAAGTTGAGCTAATGGAGGTGGATCTAAATAAGAATTAGGTGGTGATGATTCTGCTCTAAAAATAAGGTGTTCCTTATCATTATCATCAAGAATCGTAACCTCTTTCTTCTTACAATAAATCTTCGCATCATAGTCCGAAAGCTAGTCCATACCGAGGATTATATCAAACTCAATCATAGGAATGACGATGAGATCAACAGATAAAGAAAATTTATGTGCTCTAATGGGTACTGATTTACAAAACTTTGTTGCAATGATACTTCCCTTAGGAGTTTTAACTGACAACTCCCTTATTAAATCAAATTGGAAATATCTAATTTTCTTAGAAAACTGGGAAGATATGAAACAATGCGACGATCCAGAGTCAAATAATGCATTTTCTAAACTTGAGGAAACCATTAAATTACCTGCCACCACGTCTTTCGGAGCTTCTACCTCAGCAGTAGTGATAGCATAAGCCTGGCCTTGATCCCTTGGCCTTTTCTGAGGTAAGTTCTCCTGACGCTTAGGACATTCATTTGCATAATGCCCCATCTCCCTGCAATTGTAGCACTGAACGTTGGTAGCTTCATTCTTCCCCTTGCAATCACGAGCATGGTGGCCTTTTTCACCACACTTGTAACAGACTCCCATTCCCTTCAAGCAAGTACCAGGGTGTTTCTTCCCGCATTTACCACAGGATGGATATTCAACCTTTCCCTTCTTCCCCTTATTTCCATTCCCAGATTGATCAGCATGTCTCTTCTTCTCTTGCTTTGCTTTAAAGTCATAAGACTTATAGAATTCCTTTTCGGTCTTGATAGAACATGAGACAATGTCTTCGTATGACGAAAAGGATTGTGAGACTAATGCTCGACGAAGAAATGGTTTCAAACCATCAAAGAAACGATCAATCTTACTTCTTTGGTTACGTATATAATCACCAGCGTACCATGCTAACCTTGTAAAGTTAGCCTCATACTTTGCGACATTCTCATCCTCCTTCTGTCTCAAACTTAGAAATTTCCTTTCCATATCTGCTCGATGGTCGCGAGGGAAGTATTTTTCTAAAAACAGATCTTTGAACTCCCTCTATTCCACATTTGATACTTCATCATCTTCCTTCATGTTTTGAATCAATGACTACCATTGATCAGCATCTCCAGTGAGGCGGTAAACTGCCATGACAACTTTTTCCCTTTCACTGCTCCCCAAAGCCTGAAATATTTTCTCTAGGGAATTTATCCATTTCTCGGCTACTAAGGGATTTGTACTCCCATTGAATGTTGGTGGTTGTTGCCTCATGAATCGATCTAACATTGATCCTCCACGTTGTGGATCAGGGTGCTCTATACGGGTAAGGTTATTATTCATAACCTGAGTAAGTTGTCCTAGTATGGTGATTAGCTGATCGGCACCAGTTGCATCACCAGCCCCACTATAATTATCTTGAGCAGGAGGGAAATCCCTACATGGTGTGCGTGCATTGATACGGTTTCCATTTCTTCCACTAGGCGCCATTTCTAAACAATGGCATAAACTAGATCAGATTATGAATCAAAATACATAATCCCATACTTATAAAACACTTAACATAAATTGAACTATTTATGGATATAATCCATAATCATAAAAATGTTTTCTTTGAGGAATTATATACTCATAAACCCTTCATAATGATTTGTAAAGAAAATGAGAGTTATCCTAAGAATATACCCCGTGAGTGTCGTAACCAAGAGTGCAGCAAGGCTCGTTGTTGTGCACCAGTTCCCGTTCGAGTCTAGCTCAAAGCGGTGTTTTCGGGTTTTAACCCTAGGTACATCTGTGCCAGAGCCGCCTCTACCTGCTCGTATCCAGATAGGAATGTATTGCTCGGAAAACTCACAAAATCTCTACAATACCAAAATTCTAGGAAGATCTTCTCTAATAATCCTCAAAGTTCATTTTAGGTCTACGTGCTCTAATTAGAGTTTATCTAAATCTAGCTTCCAAGGTTTGTACTAAACTTCCTCTGATACCAACTGTAACGCCCCGACCCTAGTTACCCAGAGTCGGTGCATTATTACATAACATTGGAATGATCACAAGAAAGATCAAATCTCGAAAGACCGATTGGTTTAGTAGCCTTGGAAACACTAGATATATTCATAAGTTTTACATTACATCATAAAATGAAAAACTACTACAACAACATAATGTTTCCATAATCCACACTCAAATCCCCACATAATATCCCTGCAGGTCATTCATAATTTACTTCTTCACTTCCTGGGAAAAATAAAACATAGAAAAGGGGTGAGCTCAAATGCCCAGTAAGGATAACAATATAGAGGAAACTTTCATAAATAAGAATAAACATTTAAGGCAATGTATAACTAAAACAAAAGCCTTTTAAACTTTAACTTCAACATATTATGGCATAAATAAAATGAAATAATGCCATTTACTTATTCACATGGATATTCTACTAATCGAATAATCACATGCAATATCAATAACCACTTTCATAATGATGGAATGCATAATGCCAGACTATCATAACCACATAGCCAAGGCCTCGTGCCAAGACTACAAATAAGATTTTGTCAAGGCCTTGTGCCAAGACACTAGTTTGTCTCATGAGACCTACCGATGCATCGAGGAGCTTTAGCGGGCTCCACCCATCACATATTAAGTCCAATGCATTCCCATATGAAAAGGTTTAAACATAACATAAACATTCGTATTAAAACTAGCATACGAAATGTCAATACTTTCACCATAAACCATTAATGGTATATAAAAAAATAGCACATCCACAGTCAAACATATCACAAAACCTTCAATACAATATAAAAGTTTTGTATCATAATATATCATCCTCAAATAAGCGTAAAATCCATTAAAGGATGTTGACATAGATGAAATCAAAACTCTTTTTAAAGAAATATCTCTTTCTATTTTGAAATCATTTAAGAGACATATATTTATAAAATAAAACATTTTCTTTGAAAATATTCTTATAATCTTGTAAGGAAAGCTTTGAATATTTTATAACGGCGGAAAATAACCGCACCCGCCGTATAAGTTAAAAAAACATTCTTACCTTAATTCTGTCGAAAAGGTTAAAAAGGACCTTGTTTTGAAAACGACAGAAAGATTCCTCTTATAAAAAGTAAAACAAGGGTATATATGACTATAACCCATATTCTTGTAAAAATGTTTTGAAATACATTTTGAAGAAACATGTATGTGGATGATAACGAGATCCCAACAGATTATTACGTATAAACAACCTCGGATAATGAAGAGATTGTGAAATAAACCTTACCTTGTACTTTTCCTTGGTTGGGGTAGGTTAACCTCTTGTATAATGGTGAAATAATTGTTATTAAATTATACAATAATCATATACATTAATATGATATCATATATGATCTTTTAATATTTATTTGATAATAATATCTTAGTATTATCGTTGTTTCGGGTGTAAACTTACTTGTTTTCATTTATATGTTTTGTTACGTAAGACATGTTTGTAAAGGATAGGTATTATATTATTCATATCCAGAATGATATCAAGTCCTTAAACATCATTTTTAAATCATCAAATGATAATTATACTTGAATGGATACGATGGAGAATGAATCTCATCGCGTTCGTGGAGACGGTAGTCCGTACGTACGCACAAGCGACAATATCATTCTTTTGATATTAAAATAATATATAAATGGATGGTATATCATATATAAAGAATCTTTAACATGTTATATTTATTATTTACATGAGTTACACATCATTATTATACCCATCCAAATAATATTATATTGAATAACAATTACACCGCGACGTGGAGACGGTAAGCCGTACGTACGCACGTATGGTGACATGTTATTCAAAGGGTGGATAGAATACTGAATATGGTTGTAAAATATTTATTATAACATCACAGTATATATATGATACTGGATTTATTATTTTAGAATGGTAACAACAAAGGAAGAAGAAGTGGAAGAAGAAATGAACTTAGAAAAGGGTGGTGAAATCATTACCTCTTCTTCGGGTTCTTCCTTTTGATTTGATCAAAAGGGCTCCTTAGGTTGGCTTTATGATCAAACTAAGGCCCCTAGGTTGTAGTGAGGGAAGATGGGAGAGTATTTGGGAAGTGTTTGGCCGAACCAAAAGGATTTGAAGGTGTGAAGAAATGAGAAGGAGGAGTTCCCTTTTATAAGAGGGGTGAGGGGCACCTTTGGAAAAGCTAGAGATATTTGTTTATAATAAATTCATATTCTGTTTACAATGGCTCAAAAGTTTACTATTAAAAGTTTAAGGTGGGGATGGGTCGAAAACAACTCAACAAATAGAATTTAGACAGGTTTCTGTACTTATATTAACCTTATCTTTAAGTATTAACTCTAAGTTAATTAGTTTCACTTTTACAATGTCTCTTTGTATTTTTATATAATATTGTTAATAAACTTACTATATACATCCAAGAGACCCCCAAGTCGTCAATTAATGATGAACCTATCATGATATAAGTCTCTTGTCCGATCCTTTTATTTTTAGGAATTTAATATCAATTAATAATATAATATTTGTTTTAAGAACTCTTTTATGTCAATTTTGACACTATTCAATAGTTGATTTTTGTGAAACTCATAACAGAGTGATTACTTCGAAAAAAGTAAATTAAATCAATCCTAATATATCATATTATCCTAGAAAATTAGTTTAATTCATTAAAAGTTTCATATTATATTTATTTGGGCATTTATAATATCAATTATTTTTATTTTTCACTATTATAGTAATTACTGCATCATTATTGTGTCATAAATAAAATAAAATATTTAATGTCTAAAAATTATAAATAAAATATCATTATGTAGGATATCGTTTTATATTTCTAATGAATATTTATAATCTAAAATACAACATATATAACCCTATGTAACAATTGTTTTTCTAAAAGATATATGCTTGTGTCATTTTTGTATTCATTTTAACTTAATTAAAATAAAGTGTCATTATCACTTACAAGTGGATCCATGGGGTCCCAAAATCGACCCAAAGATGCCCATGGTCGACCATGTATCAACCAATAGGGTTAAGACACGTTTTAAGGTACTTTAGTATTATTATAATATTATTTGTTAACCCTTATTTACCGGATTTACCCTTAACCATGGTAAATAAAATATTTACCGCAGTAATTATTCAAAATGTCTAAAAATAAAAGTTACCTATTTACACAATTTGAACATCCTGATTCCAAATATGGAATCCATTTTCCCAAATTCAAAACACATAAGTGGCATAAATTAATTTAAAATTAATTTCCGCAGTCAAAACAAAAAGCGTGTTTTTAAGAGATAATTACTATCAAAAGATTGACACTTGTTTTTGTTCGGTTTAATTGTAAAATTACGTCCAATGACCAAAATTATATGAAATGGTAAAAATATATTCTAAATATACTTTAAAACTACTAAAATTCATAATTTATCACTATTAATTATTTTTATTAAAAAAGATGTTTTTAATTAAAATTTAGTAATTTTTACTATTCATCAAAATATGAAAGTTATCCGAAAAGTACCAAAATTTCACCGTAGGCTAAATTAGATATTCCGAATCCAAAAATGAAATCCATTTTGAAATATAAAATATATATAATTTTTAAAAGTAGGTATTACTATTCATAACAGCTAGTTTGATTGGTTGTTAGAACTCGGTGTTGCGTACAACACACGCTATCGCATTATTCAAAGAGAAGCGTACCGTAGAAGTTTGGGGTGTTACATAATATCCTTGTTTTTTATATCTAGTACACTATAGTCAGACCAATAATTTTTTAGAACAACTGATTGTGAAGATGATGTGAATTCAGAAATAATAACAGAATATGAAATCATCTTACTGTTTCATCACATACATAGGTTAATAAGAAAATAATACCTAGTTCCCATAAATCCATTATTCCTATACACATTATACATAATTATTAATATATTATTTTATGTATGAGCATGTGTAAATTTTCAAATATTAAATTATCCCCATGTAACATCATAATATATAATGTTATCCAAAATTTCCTTGGTTAAATATTATGATACCTTATACCCACATTCATAGTTCTAGTTCTATAAACACATACATTACAAAATCACAATAATATAAGTTGTAATATTCATGATAGATTCATCATTAACTAATAAATAAAAAAATATTAATACATCTCTTACATTACAGGGATTCTTTCAGGTTTATATCTTTGGGGAATTATGAAAAAATAATAAATAATAATGTCCATATTCTTTTTACCGAACATAAATTTTTCCTTAGCTGCACAACTATTAAATACATCATGACTCTCCAATAACTCCTATAAATTATCCCCAAAATCTATGATATAATGAATATCATAAGTATTATATTTATTCATAACACATAGAAATGAAAAAATGATCAGATTCAGTATCAAACACTCAATATGGAAGAACATAAAATTTATATAATCATAGAATAAATATGGTATAATTTTTTCCGTAAGGAATAAATAAAAAATTTAGTCAACAATAAATATGGAACTAAGATTATATTATATCCAGAATATTAAATAAAAACATGGATATCAATAATACTGATCTTATACTAATGAAATCCAGTATGTAGGATTTTAAAAACATACATTCAATGCCTTTCTTGAGGAGACAATATTGTCATGGGAAACATAGAAGTTATTCGGAATAACTGAAAATCAAAATTACAAAAACAATACTTATATTGATATCATAAAAGAAGGGATGAAGAATCAAAATTTTTATACCACAAGTTGAATCCCCCATATGATTATATATATATATATATAATACATACACTCACACACACACACACATATATATATAAATATATATATATATATATATATTTGAAAGTAAATAAAGATACATAATTTCCATTAGAGAAAATAAATTTTTAAATGATAAGATAAATCGAATTTAAAAGATAAAATATATTTTCGAAAACATTTTTATCATTTATGTAAAAAAATAATTTAATTATATCTATCAAAGGTTACTATTGAAAATTTGATGTGAATGATTATAAAACCCATTGATTTTAAAAAATAATATCCAATAATGTATCCTTGATATTATGTACAATTTATTTTTGGTAATTGGAGAGAGGAATAAAAATCATATGGACGTGAAAGGAAATCACCTTTTATTATTTTTTAAAACCATGACCCCAAACATTCCTCGTAAGAAGAGTAAAACACATTAATTTGAAATAAAAGCTACTTTTACAAAATATAACAACGAAATAACATATGATAGAATATTATCTTGGGATAACCCAGTCATTGAATAAATAATTTCCTGACGAAACATTATAAATCTATGGAATAAGACCTAAGCAGTCAAAATCCCATTCAGAAAACATAATATGTGAATGATGACACATTTACAAAGGGTTTTATGTGGTAAAAATTTAATAAATGATATAATACAAAATAATAAAATAAAATTATTATATATCATTCTGATTTATAATAATTTCTAACAAACAATCATAACTCTGTGACTAAAAACTGAGTAACAAAAAACACTTATGACTAGGGTAACACTGTATTCCAAATTCATTTGCAGAAAATAACATAATTTGGTTTTTTGGTCCAATGATTTAAATGTAAATAAATTATATTAAATTCAAGTGATATTAAATCAATATAAAACAATAAAAAAGGAATCATAGTTCATAATATAAAACATGTATCATAGATTTAGAATTAAGACCATGAAATCATTTACAATATGGGTAATATTTAAATCAAATCTCTTGAAATAGTAGAGTTATAATTAAACATAAAATATATTTTATAAAAGGAAATTAATTATTTTTTATTGTGAAAAGTCTATATATACTCCATATAAATTAATTTTTCTTCATAATACAAATCAAATCATAAAGAGAGAAATAAAAGTTCAAAACCTTTATCTCAATCATAATTTATTCTTTAAATTCGTCAAATGTCATGACTAATTAAATAAAACACATTTAATACATACCTTATAAACATATTCATAACTAAAATCATTTATAATAATCTGTATTAATTATGTAAATATACATATATATTAGTTTGTTGTTACATATTTTCAACAGTGGGTGTATGCAATATATATCACTTTTAGCAATGTTTTTAAAACATGGGATGGTATAAATTATTTTTAAAAACTATATAATTATTATATAATATAAGGTATTATAATTTTAAATAAAATATATTTATAAAGTTATAATATATTTCCATGGTTGTTTTGGTTACGAACCATGAATATGAAATCTATGAGGATCATGTTTCAATGATTCCTATCGAATGAATGGAGATTTATTAATTAACCATTGCAATTTTTATATAAAAATAATAGATGAAACAATATATAATTTACAAATATGAATAATATTATAAAATTAAATATTTTTTCATAGTAAACCATGACACAAATTCCTAGTATTGATAAATTAGGTGTTAAACTGTCCCAAACAAGTTCATGGGATGATTGATGGATGATTATGAGGTGGTTTAGTTGAAAAATTATTATATATGAAGCTTTGGGACCAAAGTTAGTATTTTTTTGTTTGATATGTCATATTTTTAAATATCTATAAAAATAAATCAATTTATATGAAAACCGTACATAGAAATAAGAGATCATTTTCTTCTTAGTTCACTAATTTTAAATAATTGAATTCATGATATCATTTTTTACTATTTTCATTAATAAGATACACCATTTTTCATAAAATAAATATAATTATATAATAAATATTATATGTATCGTTTATTTCCGTCATTGTGTCATACTATGTAACACTAAGATGAAAATAAAAATTTAAATAAGTCGTTCCATATAGGTAGTAGTCCACACATAGTTATGGTTGAGTATTTAATTTTACGTTGAATGGAATAAAATATTATTATTATTTTTTGACTAATGATAATAAAAATTATATAAATATCACAAAAATTAATTTTTTTACCATATGTTTAAGGATATTAAGTAAAAGAAAACTTATTGAATTATGGAAGCTGTACTCAGTACAACCCATGAATTATGATTTTGTTTTTCATTATATGAAAGGAAAAATATGATAAGTTATTATTACCATAGAATGATAAAATTGATTTAAAAAAAATGACATTATGAATCAAATATTTGAATATTATAATTTGAAATAAACATTCAAAAAGAAAGAAGATAAGTAAAACTGATTACTCACATTCAGCACTTTGATAATTACATTAATAATCCATTTGAAATAGATTGAATAGGATAATATCATGAAAACAAATCTCAATGGTTTGAAATATTGTGCAAGGGGAAGGAACGAGGGTTTTGTTTTTGGAGCATTTTTTTGGTGTCCCTTGAATGGGTGATGAGATTGCCTTTTTATAAGTAGTGATAATAATATAATTAAAAATATTTTCAACATAATATAAAGGGAGAACATGCTAGAAAAGTCACGTGACTAAACAATTGAGTAATAGCGTATATGGGATGTCATAAGGTCCAACATACCTCATCCATTGATTTCTAGATATTTTTTTATGTTTTAGTCCCTTTAGACCTTTAATGATTATATTTACCATTTTAGCTTATATCGATGTAACTAGTATTTACATAATGTAATGTAATATTTAATAGTAAAAATAAATACTTACTTATTGTATAATTTTAAACTAAAAATTATAATTATAAATATTATTCATTTTATTAATTTCATTCAATTTATAAAATTGATAATATTTTTTTTTGTTAAATATATAATTTTTTAAAAATAATTTCAAAAAAAATGTTACATTCATTTTAAAATATAAAATATTGGATTTTAAATTCATAAAAAAATTTAAGTTAATGAATTTACTTATACAATACATATTTTTCTCGTTAAATTTATTTCATTAGTTTCTTATTCATTCATACATAATAATAACATCCTAAAAGTTGGTTTATTGGTAAAAAACATAATTTCACCTAAAATAAATCTTTTTTGAAAAATATTAAACATTAATATCAAATAAAATATTAATTTAATGACCCAAAAATTTCAGGAAATGTTTTTAATTATTTAAAATTATTACTAGTCTACAAAAATTGACGGCACTTGATTCTAGGTCTCAGAGATCCCGAAATAGAATTTTGAAAATATTAAGGTGCGTTTAGTAAACAAGTGAGGAACAATTTCTTTATTTCGAACTACTGATCGAATTAAAACTCTGATAGCACTATTGAATTCACATAACTTGGATTTAAATAATGGAAGTTTCACTTTTTTTAGAAAATTTGGATGGAAATGTTAAATTATGGATCTTTTGAAATAAAATAATAAAATAACTAATTTTTGTTATTCTCTTTTTTTTGAAACCATTGAGCGATGGTGGTGGTACCACAGTGCAACACCAACCATTAAATAAGAGACGTCAATGTATTGAACTTATCATGTCATTGCTTTTGTAACGACAATTCTTGTGTGTTTAATTGACTCTTTTATTATGGTTAATTAATGAATCATAATATTAAACACAATGTGGCAGATTATTCTAATATTTAAACATGGATTTACTGTGGTTTTGGGATACACATGAGTGTAACCTCTGACGAAAGACGGGAGGAAACCTACTCCAATAGAGATCGAGGAAGGAATAAATGCCAATGAACACAACATTGAATGTGGGTTCTGCTTCCCCTATATGTAGCACCTTCCAAAGAATTCCCGGTTGGGGATTTGTTTAAGAGTTTTATGATTCATTTAATCTTGATGATGTTGAACTCTTCCCATGATTTAATGCTAACAAGGAGGGCATGGGCAGAACCGTACATGGGCCGAACCCTCTTCCAATGTTTCTTTGACTATGTTCATCGTGGATGAATGTCCAATATGGCGGTATGAAGAAACCGAGGCCACAGAGTTATGCTAGCATCTAGGGTAGCATGTCGGCTCAGTCAGAAGAGAAAACAAACATCCAGAGCATCACTAGAGGCTAATAAAAGATCTGCAAACATAGACAACAAAGGAGGAGGCAGCATGCTCCCACCGGCCACATGGAGATGTCAGTGCCCGAGTCTTCCGCAATGGGCAATGGGGCGGGAAACATTTTTCGACCGTGTTGATGGCAGTGGTGCGCTCCGATAGTTCGCCGAGGAGGAGGGCCATAGTAGAAGGCGAAAACAGCCCCTAGGTTCTACTGTTGACTAGTCCACGTAGACCACCCATGTGGAGTGGGGCCAACTGGCACCACAGATGATGTAAAACCGAACGAACATAGTCTGTTTTTGGGGGGGAGGTCCCCCCCCCCCCCCACCAGTTTAGTGGGTCAGGTTGGTCCAGCGGGCCTCACTCACCGCCAAGCCCATGGCCCAGCCCCATTGGACTGGACCAATCAGGCTGAGGCGGGTCGGTCCGACCTGGATGGACCGAACCTCGACCCACTCGTGGCCCAATTGCAATTAAAGGGATATATCATATAAACCAAACGTCCATTTGACGAATCATCAATGGAATTAGGACCCTTTGGACAATTCAATAATTTTGTAATACTCCACATAGGTTTTGGATAATGTTAGAGCATGGAATGGTTGTATCGATCTCGAATCCAAATGGGCCCCCATCACTAAAATGGAAAAAACATAAAGATCGGGTGTCCGATTGATGTTCCATCTATTGTGTTAGAACCCTTATGACAAGGAGGTTTATTGAGATACTCATCATGGAACTTCATGGAAGTTGGGGAACAAACAATATCTTGAGGAGCAGTTTCTGGGGAACTCATGCACAACTATTATAAGAATCTTGTGGCAGGGTGTCAAGTGACATACGACCTATTGTGGATCAGCATCAAAATGACTCTTTTTGGATCAATAGAATCACGTCCAGAGGAGGACCACCCTTAAAGAGGCCCATCAAGGATTAGCGACATACAAACATATGTGGTTCAGCGACCTACGACCCTGCGTGGGTCGACAATTTACGACCCTGTGTGGATCAGTAGTAGCACGACCTGATGAGGACCATCCATAGAGTTTCCCGTCATGGATTAAAGACAAATGACCCTTTCTGGATCAGATATAGAGAGACTTCTTCATGGTTCATCAGTGAAATTTCTCAATAGAATAATATGTTTTATATTTTCAACTAATCATCATCATTCTTATTCATTATGTTGTATACCTAGAGTGAGATGTCTTTTTATTTTTATTTTTTGATTGAGATCACGCATTGTGGTTTTTCTTTTGTGGAATTCATAGATACTGTTGGGGGTCTCAGGGACCCTACTTTGTATTGTTATACTCACCCATTCATGGGCTTCAGTTGCACCTAGTTGTGTCTTGTGTAGAAGACAGACAACTTTGACCAAGATTTGGGATCTAGGACTAGACGGTGTACAAAAGTTACCAGTTGGAGTGGAGAACTGCAATGATGAGTGGTACCTACCCTTCAGGTAGTATCCTTAGAAGATGACCTAAAGAGCTATTTTTCTTTTCTTCCATACATTATTTTACTTGGTTTTGTATACTGGCCCACTCTACATCAGTTCATACTTTTACATTCATCAGATATACTATGTTGATTTTTCATGTTGTGTTCATGTTCTATGTTTTTAGTGGTTGAATGGAAATTCCTTCCCATTTTAGAGATATGTCATTATGGTGTTAGTCACTAATCCCTGGACTGAGGAAGGTGGGATTAGGGTAGTCACGACATTGGACCTAGGGGATGGTTTGATATCTTTTGATTCATCTCACCTTGTATAAATTTATTGAATATGGTGAATCTGTTTCCTTACAAGATGATTCTGCATATACAACCATCTAGGATTCAAGATAGAGTTGATGATGAGGGCCCACCGAGTAATAAGGCATTGGTTTAGGGCCCTCTTATGGTGATGGTATATTCAGGTGGTGTACCAGTAGCCCCACTACTCATAGCGCACCTGTTTACACCAGCCCCACAAGTGGACGATGCATGCTGACTTAGAGCGCTGCATGCGTTCCAATAGCAGAGGTCATTGAGGTATCAATGTGAGATGGATCCACATATGGATGAAGACTGGCTGGAGGATGTGGGTAGAGTTTTCCACCTATTTGGGAAAACAACAACACATATGGTGATCTTAACTGCTAGTCTCTTCAAGGGAACGATCTAGAGATGGTGGATCCTTATGCTCCAGATTCATGATGAGGTGACCCTCAGCTGGTTGGACTTCGAGATCCTCTTTGGGGATGAGTATATTCTAGAAACTCTATGATCTTTGTGAATTCATGTGCTCCTTCACTTACTGCATGGCGTCCTGACAGATTTTGAGTACCCAGTGAGGTTCATTGAACTCCCCCACTACTCCACTGATATAGATTTAGACCCTTTATTTAGGGCCTAGACCAATGAACAGGGTCTCTGATGTGAGATTAGATTACTGATGACATCACCCAACATACCGTATAAGGATAGAGTGCTAGATCCTACACTTATGGTAGAGATTATCCTAGCTGAGCAAGCATCGATAACAAGAGCCACCACCGGATGACAGGCAGTAGGAGGATAATGCAGGGGCCCAAGAAGACCATACCTTCTGGTGTATGATAATAGGATGTACGGTCTGAGGAGCAGAGCTAATGGAAAAAATGAGTTCAATAGGGAAGAAGATTGTGCTACTCATGTGATGTGAAGTTTCACATGGATCATAACTGCATGACCCATTATACCGACTATCAGTTGATGGTCAATGCACAACCAAGGTAGAGTCAGATATTCAAGTAGGGAGGTCTGTAGGGTGGTCTATATTGATGATGAGTAGGCCATACATTATGCAGTGGGTGATAATTTGTGGTTCTACTGACACCACCTCTAGGTGGTCCACCCTGACCTTAGTAAGCATGTGAACAAGGATGTGCTGAACTTTAGGCAGCGGAGGCCTACAAACACTGTGCTTGAGAGATGATTCAAGGTATTATCTTTTTCTACTCCAATGTAGTTTTAGTTCTTATAGAAAAATGTTCCAGTAATTCTTTTATTGTCACGACTCTCATTCGGATCTAAGAGATTCAGGTAGATCCATTGGTGTGATCCGTACAATTAATGAAAAATATGGCAGAGTATCCGATGATTACTCACTTGTATAGGTAGTTTGAGCTTACTCTAGGAGGCAAGAGATTTGGCTGGGATCTCATAGTAGTAGCTTCGTGGCCTTACGACTTCATTTTTGGTATACACTGGATATCCATTGTCCATTCTCATATCGACGGTTTTTTGCACAAATTTTTGTATGAACCGAGGATGGGACAATGATTTATTTAACTGGAGAGAAGAGAACTTTTTTAGCTCACGATGGACATCTAAGATGAGGTTTTAGCTGATCACTCATCAGTTGGGTAACCTCAGTCTTGTTGTAGTGGATGAGGGGAGTCTGATCTATCCTCTTGGGGTTGACTAGTATACTGATGTTTTTTCAGATGTTGTTACTGGACTACCACCACTCCAAGTTGTAGACATATACATCAACATTCACCCCATGAAAACACCAATATCTACACCAGCATATCAGATGGCTCCCTTGGAGATTCATGAGTTGAGGGTAAAAATTGATGACTTGCAGGGGAAGGGGTTCATAAGGCCCAATGATTCTCCATGGGAAGCTTCAATTTTTTTTTCATTTAAGGCACACCAGAGCTTGAGGAAATGCATGGAATATCCGAGCCAAAATTAGGTGACCATGAAGAACAAGTATCCACTCTTGATGATTGATGATATTTTAAATTAGCTGGTTGGAGGTCCGACATTTTCAAAGATAGACATCAGATCAGGTTATCATCTGCTCCGGGTACATGATGAAGACTTACCGAAGACGACCTTCAGATGCTGTTAAGTAAAATATGTGTTCTTGTTTATTCCTTCCACTAAAACCAATTCCCTAGAAGTGTTCATGTGACTCATGAAAAGGGTCTTTCAACCTTATATCAATTGCATTAGGGTGGTCTTTATTGACGACATATTTGTGTACTCAACGTTGGAGGAGGAGAACGCCATTCATGTACAGATGGTTCTGGATACACTCTGAGAGAACCAAAATTATGGAAATCTCTAGATGGGAATATTCTTGATACAGGAGGTTCATTTTTTGGAAATTTTATTAAGGAGGTTGGAGTTGTGGTGGATCCAGTGAAGATAGCCGCAATGTTTGCATTGGATCCACCAATGAGTATGACTGATGTAATAATCATCCTCGGATTGGCTGGGTACTACAAAAGAATCGTACATGTCTTTTCTAGAGTATTAGCACCCGTTTTAGCTTTGAATTTTATGGGAAAACCATTCTTGTGGAAACAGATGTGCTAGTAGAGATTCCAGGAGTTGAGGAAAAGGTTGACGAGTGCACCCATCTTGAGGCTACCACAATTGTCCATTTGGTATGTAGTCTACTGCGACGAATCATGGACCAAACTGGGATTTTTTCTGATGTAAGAGCACCCATTCATCGCCTATGGCTCATGGCAGATGAGGCAAAAGGAGAAGAACAATGCTACCCATGATCTGGAGTTGGAAGAATTGGTCATTGAGAAGAAGATTTGGTGGCACTAATTGATGGTAAAATGGTTTACGATCTACTCTGATCAAAAGAGTATTAGTTATATCTTCTAACAGAAGGGCCTAATCTTGAGGCAGTGGTGATTCTTTGAGTTATTTCAGGATGATGAATTTGAGGGAGTCAACACTCTTGTGAAGGAGAACGTTGTGGCAGTTTCACTTAGCAGGAGGTCTAGGTTATAGTTTCTGAGTGAGGTGACAACAAACCTTGTCGCATTGTAGTTATTATTCATGGATATTTAGGTAGCATCATACCACCATCCCATAACTGTTACTCCCCCACTTCTTTAGTGAATATGGGAGGCACAACATGGGGATGTTTACACTGAGGTCTGATGTGCTCAGATGTCCTCAGAACAGACTCCGGAATTATTTTCAGAAGGTCAGGAGCACATCATTTTTTTAAGAGGATTCAATATGGTAACAGTGATGCTACGAGAGTAGATGTTGAGGGATTTCCACACATCCCCTTTTTTGATACTTCCAGGTGTTTAAAATATGTATCAGGACCTATGACATAAGTAATAGTGTTTAGGGATGAAGAAAGCAGTGGAAGAGTTCGTTTCATGATTCCTCACTTGTCAGAAAGTGAATAGTGAGCACCAGGGTCCAACAAGATTGAATCAGCTAGTTGAGGGGCCAAAGTGGAAGTGGGATGACATCTACCTGGTCTTCATGATAGGGATATAACATTTGTCTGGGGGGCATGATTCCTTCTGGGTGATCCTTGACTGAATGACCATGTCATTCCACTTCTTACACATCTGAGAGTAGGGATCATTAGAGGGAATTTGATGCCTCTATGTATAGGAGATAATATGTCTTCACGGATTTTCCTTGATGATTATCTCAGATCGTGATTCTTGTTTTACATATCATTTGTGGAAGGGATTATATGAGGAATTTGGGACTCAACTACACTTGAGCACAACCTTTCATCCTCTAACAGATGGTCATATGGAGCAAACCATACAAACGCTTGAGGACATGATTCGTGATTGGATTCATGATTTTGGTTATAGTTTGGGGGACCACCAGCCACTGGCGGAGTTCGCATACAACAACAGTTATCACTCCACCATCGGCATGGTTCAGTTTGAGGCCTTGTACGAGAGGACATAAAGATCACCTCTATGCTGGAAAGAACCAGCGGAGTCCACACTTGTGGGTCTACAGTTGGTATGGGCTACCACTAAGAAGGTGAAGATCATCCAGGAGTGGATGAAGACTACAGAGAGTCGGCATATGTCTTATGACGGCAAGAAACATAGGCCCTTCTAGTTTGAGGAGGGAGACCATTCATTCTTACAAGTCTCACCCCAACGAGTATTGTAGATATTTGGATGTGGCAGAATGCTATCTCTGAGGATCATCAGACCATTCTAGATTATCATTAGAATTGCCGATATGACATACCGCCTAGTTCCCCCCCCCCATAGATGCACATGGTGCATAATGTCTTCCATGTGTCCCAACTGATAAGGTAAGTTCATTATCAATCACACATTATCTAATGGGGCAAGTTGGACATTGAAGATGTGGCTACATTTGTAGAGTTCCCAGTGAAGATAGAGGATCGTCAGGAAGAGGTCCTTCATAGGTGGTTGATTCCACTGGTATGAGTTTGTTGGAAGCACGAGAACCTCCAGTAGAGCACATGGGGGAAGGAGGTTCAAATACATGCTTAGTACCCCCATTTTTTCCTTAGTTATTGTTGTGTCTTTTGGGGACATAATTCCCTATGGTGGGGAGGATGTAAAGACATAGAAGTTCAATGTAATTTTTTAATTGTATATAATTATTAAGAGTGTTTGAAAATTGATGGCACATGATTCCGAGGCCTGGAGAGCCCATTACAAAATTTTGAATATTTTAAGGTACATTCAGTAAACGTAAGAGAGGTGATTTTTATCTTTTGAACCGGTTCATGGAATAAAAAACGAAGAGAACCGTTATATTCCCAGCGTTGGGATTCACATAAGGGAAGCTTAAATTTGTTCGGAAAATGTCAGATTGAAATGATAAATTTCATAACATTTGAAATAAAATAACAAAAATTAAAGGAACAATTTTAATCCATAAAATAACATTATTATTATAAAATTAATGTTATTCATATTATATGGATCTTATAATTTTGTCAATATAAATTCCATCATATATAATCCTAAATAAAATGGGACTAGAATATAAATACTTGACACATTTGTAAAAACTGAATTGTAATCCCTGGGAAATAATTAAAAAAAACTAAAAAAAATAATATCATGAAAATAAGTATATACATTATTATAAAATGTCATAGAGGATTTATATGCACTGTATAAAATAATATATGTGCATAAAAAACATATATTATAACGAATGAAATTTGAGATGGCAGGCCCTTCCACCAACTCTAATATTTCTTCGTATGCATTCAATCATCCATTGAAATAAATATTGATTTATTATAAATTTATTATAAACTAATAATATTATATTCAATAATATAAATTAATTTTATATGACAACGTATGACTCATCAAATAATTTTTATTTATTTCTATCACTATTTTTTGTGATAACTGCTTCATTTTTTATGAATTTTTCGTTCATTATTCATTGTACATGTATTTTTATCATTGTTCAAAAAACTTAATAATTATAATAATTATCAAAATATAATACATTATAATTATATATATATATATAATTATATTAATATAATAAATTAAATATATGTAAAAATGAATTATAAGCTTCACAGAGATAGTATGGTATACGTACTATTGGATGATGATTACATTTTCAAAGGATATAACAAAACAATGGTAAATAATAATTCACCATTATAGAATCATTGTAATATCATATATATATACACATATAATATTAATTTAACCCATCCTTATTACCAATCATTTATAATTAAAAAAATATGAATTGCATCGATTTATGGGGGTGGTAGTCCAGGCATATGTGCAAGGAACATTATGGCTTCATGCACATAAAAAGGTGAAAATGTATTTTACATATGATAATGGTAGATTAATTTTTTTTCAATATATAATGTATAAATATTAATTCCATAATTATAACCAACCATTTATGGTTGTTATGAAACATGAATTATATCACTTCATGGGGATTGTAGGTGGTACTTACATATGAGTGATGTTTTCATTTTATATATCATTAAAAAATAGATGGAAAATTATTTAACACAATAATAAAAAAATTACTATATTTTAGATACAAATTTCATTATTTTAAAATGGATACCATATACATAGAGTAGCTATAAAATTGAATTATATTTAAAATAATAAATTAAGAGTTATACCTTTTCAGAAAGAATTAACTTTTGGATTAAATCTTAATCCTTAAATGGATGGTATTTAGAAATGAATAAAAGATCTAGGAAGTTGATAAGGAATATATAATGATGATATATGATAAATTATATAAGATATTTGTCTTAATGTGGTCTAAATAAAATATAGAAGGGGTTTACTTTTATATTTGAGGGAAGTTACATACAAAAAATTACTAAGAAGATCCATGGAATGAACAATCCCTTCCAAAAATAGTTAACTTAAAAGTAATGTAAAAATTAAAAAATTATAAGGGAGTTTAAAAAATTGGTAGTGTACCACTATCTATATAACCTCATCATATATTATTTCACAAACTTCACATATCTAAAATGACCCCATGGGACTCATTTCCGAAATTTCATTCTTTTATTATGCATTTTATACTTGATTAGATTCCCTATAGACACGTGGAATAGTAGAATTTGGTTCATTGTAATGATTAAGGATTATAATCTAATGAGGTAGTTTTGTACATGGGAAATCCCTTGTTCCTTCTTTGAGTGAATTAATTGCAAGTTAAGAGTCTGATTCAATCTATAGTGATTTCTAGTAGTGATAAATAGTGTGAATAATTGCGTAAATTCTGGTTCATAGCTCAAAATTGTAGGCAATTCCCTACCCAATAAAGTGATGAAACAAAGCTTTAACAAAACCATGGTGGGTTCGTATGACACCCCTAAAACCTGACGGCCCTTGATTGCCTACGACTACTCAATCCACAATTACCTCTATACATGAAGTGATCAGGGGTCCGTTGAATAAACATCAGAGTAAGATGTTCCCATTACACTATTCATTTTATTTGACAATAATGAAATCAATAAAATTATTTCATATGAGTATTATACATTAAAAACAGCTACTTTGTTATATTAATTACAAAAAATTATAGGGACATAACAATTCACCCAATGTTTATTACATTTAATATCTTCAAAAATCATTATTATATATTTCTATTAATAGAATAAATATTACACTGCAGTTGAATAGTAAGTTATTATAATTATTCATACACAAAAAATTAAAAATATATTAATATCATAAAAAAATTATTTATATTTCAAATAACAAATTACACTCAAATTTAAACTCTTTTAATCCCTATGATAATATTTTGGATATATTAATGTTAATTGAGTAAAATATTGTTTTTATTATTTCATTAAATTATTATAAATGTCATAATTAATGAAAAATGGATAAAGTGACCATATATTCAATACATGGATGGGAATGGATGAACTAAATCCATCCAATTGGATAATGTCTTGTGTTAAAGGAATTTTATAGTCTTATCTTAGTATTTTATCCCTTTTGTACACACTTCACAGTTACAGAGGTGATAAAAATATTATATGGTAACTATTTATATTGGAAATATAAAAAATAGGCCAATTTACAACATTTTATCCATATATATAATAATATGGAATCTATTTATCCACATGAAATTTCAATAAGTGGAAGAAATTCATTTTTATATTAGTGCACAAATCATAATATGACCAATTTTAATAAAAATACATTTTAATGTATAAATCCTTATAAATACATTCTTATCACATTCCTATAATAAAGATTATATAATTTTAAATTTTTTATTTAATATATAATATGAAAAAAACATTAAAATTATTCCCCAATAGTGATTAAAATTGTTTATAAAAAACATATTGTGTGGTAAAAAATAGTGACTCTAAAAAAATTACTTTCAAATTATTTTTTTCATTTCAAATCGATTGATAAATTATGAATTCATTTTATGCATGTGTAAACTATAATATTATCATAAATTATTTATCCCCCTTCATAACCAGCAATCCTATGTCATTTAAATAATGTTCATAATATGATTTCTTTGTTATTTTATTCTCATTGATGCAATTTGTATACACTATTGAACATATTGATTCTCTATAATCATGAGATTTTACATTATCCCAAATTTAATAAATTTTATCATTGAAATTTGAACATTTTTTTGTAATTAGGGAATTTGTATTAGAAAATTACATTTTATAAATTCCACATCATACAAATGATTGCCAACACATCTTCTAGAAAAGAGTAAAAGTTAAATACAAAGTACACATAGAATAATAGATAATTATTTTTCCAAAAAGGATGAAATTAAAGAGGACTGAAAATATGGACATGAATTAATGTCCAAATAATTATTTATAGGGATTGTTATCAATTATTACATGAATGTGAATGATCATGGGAATGTTAATGGCCACAATACCATAAACCAAAGAGTTGAGAAATGTGACACCCCATGATTTTGTGAAAAAATTTAATAATGATTACATAAAACACAGAGTCTCTACAAAACACCAATTTATTATAACCTATCCAATAAACATAATTTTTCCACCCCTATGATTTGAATTTTAAAAATCTTACATAAATAGTTGCAACCAATAATTTATTTATCGTCTAAAATGACCAACTTAATTTTTGGTGAATAGTAACATACCTTTATGAATAGTAATGTTACACTTATTAATAGTGAAATACCCTTATGAATATTAACATCACCTATTATATATATATATATATGATTTATGTGAAAATATGATGTACCTATATTTTGGAATAAGTAAATAATTTTTTTTAAAAACTATATTTTTCATGTAAATTATGATTTTAATTAAAAATAAAATTAATAATATTTAGAAAATTATTTTTGTAAAATAAAACTTCTTTTTTGGATTCCACACATTAAAAAATTGTTATAGTGTTTTTTTGGTTTTTTCTGAAATACATGAATTTTTTTATGAATAGTAAAATACGATAATTTACAATAAATGATAAATGATTTATTTATTGAGGGATTGATGATGTTATACTGATGTAATAATTAATGGTTATAACTCACATACAAATTTTTATATATTTGGTCATAGAATTCTAACAATTTCTTGATTTATGGAAAACTATTTAACTAATGATTAAAATATTATGGAAGCCCTCCTCCCCTCAACATCAAATACAACCTCTTCCACCCTCTTCTCTTCACTCATATAAAGCCTTGTGACGTTTCCAAATTCTTCCCTAATATCCTACCAGTCTCTTATCCCATGACCATAATTCTTTTTTCTCAAAAAATATCAAAATCCTCTTCCCTTAAGAGGCACTCAAGGAAGATTAATTCAAGAAGAAAAATTCTTCTTATCATTTCATTCATTTTCATGTTCATCTATTCTCTTTTATTTTCTAACCTATCTTTATCCAAATGGTATAAAAAATCTCGTACTATACATATACTATAATATTATTATACTAATGGGTTTATAAATCTTCATCTATACTCCCCTCCTCATTTATCATAAACATGAAACATCATAGGAGATGTGTTGATTTACCACATTCAAGGACGCTGATGGTTTAATTTTGATATAACTTCTTCAAATATAATTAAGAAACCATTTATATGGTTGAAATAGGGTATTATATATTTATTTCATATTATTTGATGTCCTAGAATCGTTATTCACTCATAACATAAAATAATAATACTAAATAAGGTAATTGTGACCAAAATCACCAAATTAATCAAAAGGTTTGTCATTCATATTTACTATATTTATTCACCTCCACTCTAAATAAACAAATTAATTTTATAATCATTTAATAGTATGAATTGTCATTAATAACATATAAAATCAATTATAGACTTCCACTCCCATCGTACATGAACTACCATATTCTTTTATAAGTGAGTTGATCATGAATTTTATGAAAATGAGCACTTTTGAACAATGAAATTGAATTCATTAACCCATATAAAAGTCCATGAATGAACATAATAATGTCATAATAAAAACAATTACAAATGGTTCTTTATTTCTAAATTATTGAACCAAATTTGGTTATTCTGTACATTAAGATCAAACATAGAACACCGTTGAATTTAAGGTAAGTGATCCTCTCTCTCACTTTTATTCATGAAACACCCCTTTGTTGTGTCCTTTTATTTTTAATTACTATTTATGGGGTATATTTTTACACCTCCCCCATACTGACCATATCATATATAAATTATGATATTCCCCGTTACATATCATTTATCCATCACAAGAACACATCTAGCATGCCAAAATGTTTGTAAGGGTTTCTTCAACTCTCATCCATTTTTGTTGTATATTTCTTATTCAGTACTATTAAATATTTATTGTGTATTTATACTTCCCATTGATCTATCATATCATGAATATAAATATTTATATGATATTCAGTGTATCATTTTATGATTATTAATTTTGAGGCATAAAATTCAAATTGATACAATGTTTTAAGTATTTTCTACACGAACCTCCCTTTTCATTCAAGTTTCTCTTATACTATACTCACCTAAATGAAATTATTATTTATTCTCATTCACTCATCATGAAGACTGTGTGGATGTTCATTATATTTTAACCAATCGGGATCCATATTTATATTATTGTGATTTACATGTCTCAAAATAATCTTTCAAAAATCTTCTGAATTGAAAACCTGAATTAAGGAAAACCTCAAATTCATAAATAATTTAAAGATCACCAAAAAAATCTATTTTAATCCATATTTATCTTTCCAAAACCAAAACTTTTAACATTCAAAATATATTTGGGTTCTTTTTAGGTTCTATGAAATAAAAAATTCCTATGCACTTTAAAATTCCTTTAATGAATTCCTTAAATCGCACCAAAATATTTTAAATCCAAAGCTTCTTTGAAAACTCCTTTTACATGATTTCAATTCAATGGGACAGAATTTATGCCTCATATATAATTTAAATTTTTTGGTATTTTATTTTCTGATATATGAATGTTTAAAACTATTCATGTGATAAATAAAAATGATTTTTCAAAATATCTCTTCTTTGAAATGTAAAATGGGTTTTTCTCACCTCAATTTATCTTTTTTGAGATATATGACATGTTCACAACTTATTTATTGCATATGGTTAATGTAAATAATTTTTTTATACCATATCAGAAGTCTCATTGTTCTAACGACATTCTAATGGATTACGATTTGAATGTTTCAAGGTGGTATGTGACACTTTAGAATGTTAAAAGATTATTTCCTAGAGGATTTTTCAATGGTCTCATTTAAAAGTATATTCATCTATTTTAACGTCATTTGATTAATCTTTTACTTCATTGAGGTTTATCAACTATGATATAATCAAAAATATTTAATTTAATGGTTTATGATTAGTTTGACTGTGGATGTGTTATCTAGAAATCATTCCCCATATTACTCTAAACGGTTAGTGTTTAAGATTAATGATTGGAGAAATTTATATACATTTCATATATTAGTTTCAATATGAATGTATATATTGTTTATTTTTATCCAAATTTGTAATAGGAATGAATTAGACTTATAATGTGATGGGTGTGGCCCGCTATAGCCCCTCGATGCATTGGTAGGTCTCATTTGACAAACTATGGTCTTGCCATGAGGCCTTGAAAAATTGTATATATATGGTCTTCGAATAACACCTTGATGATATGGTTACAATATCTAGAATATGCATTTACCTTATTATAAAACAATTAATTTAATGTTCATGGTGTTATTGGACTACTTGGATACACCTGATTATGATTTATTATATAATTATTTTTTATGTTTTTATTTTTATAATAATGTTTCAATCTATATTTGTAAAGGAATGTGTTTTAGTTATTCATGATGCCAAATGTTTATGTTTATAATATATTCTGAGGTGTTTCTTACCCTTAATGATAATTTGAGCCCATCCCTTCTTTTTTTTACTTCCCCATGTTATGAAGATGATATCATTTATGAGTTTTCAAGGATGCAGTTTCTTATCATTTTTATGTATCATATTTTATTCCTTTCCCAATGTAAAATGATTTCATGTATGTGTTGTGTTTGGTCAAGATTACAAAACTGATCAACCATTAAGTATTTGATTCTTTTAATCATGAAAATGTAATGTAATGCACAAACTCTAGGATTCTAGGGTTAGGGAATTCTAGTTGGTATAAGGGGAGTTTTAGTAGAAAACATGGAAAATAGATATAGAAAAAGTAGATTTGTGAACAAAGCACTAAGATCAAATTTTGCGATAAGAATATAACGACATCCTATAATTTTGCTAAATTATTTATTATGTGGTTTATAATGAAAATACACCTCTATCTAGATATGAACAAGTAGAGGTTACTCTGGCCTAGATGAATATAGTGGTAAAACCCGTAAACACCACTTTGAGCTATACTCGTACATGATTTGGTGAATGACAACATGCCTTGTTGTACTCTTGGTTCAACACATCCAAGAGATATGATGCTATAAATTCATAATATAATTACAATCCATTAGGAAAGATTTATTCCCATAATGGACAAAGGTATATGATTCTAGGATTTATGATGTATTATTTTGTGTTATTTGTTGTACCAAGTACAGAGATATAGAGAGTTCATAAATTTATGAGTTAATTTATTATATGGAATTGATTATAATTAGAACCTAGCAGAAGGAATGAGATCTTCAAAAATGAACATGGTGCAAATAAATAGAAGGATCAAATATCTAAAGGTCATAATCCATCATTTCAATGGAATATAGTACCCCAAGTTTACTCATTATTTGATGTAATAGTATCAAGTGCTAATAAAGTATATAAAGAATTCTACGATTCTTATGGATTTTAAGGGATCAAATAAATTAAGTGGATGGTAGGGATAAACATGGATATATGGATGAAGGGGAAGAAGGGGTTTCCCATATTTGAGAATTGTGGAATGAATCACTTTGGTAAATTATTTAAGGAAATGTGAGTTTGTTTAAAGTGTAGAACAAAATGACATAATGTTCGTGATTTTGAGGGTAAGAAAAAGGATTCAATATAACAATGCTATAACTGCAAGGAGATGGGACACTGTGTGAATCAAGTTCCCATATATCAGGAGAATATACCCCAAATGTTGTTACTGGATAATGATCAAGTAATGATACTACCATAGATAAAGTGTAATTATTAATATTTTTAGTGAATAAACATGTATTATGACTGCTTTACCAGTAATGCATAGATTATACGAATTATAGAATATATAAGGATTGTACTACAATAAGTTTTCATTAAGTATTTGAGGTCGTATGATTAATGGAACTAAGTAAAATTGGCTCAGTGTCATGTCAAACATTTAAAAGTATATGGTTGAAAGATAGACAACCCTTCTTATGTTAATATTACTGAGATGTCAATTTTAGTATAGAGAGTTGATATATATGGACAATGTAAATTGGATAGCAATAACTACCATTGGAATGATTCTATAGTATTTGATCATGATATTTTGTTATGTTAAACCATTTATGAAATATTTTAAATCGATCTTTGTATGAGGTTTTAAATGTTAATGACACCACAAGATGCAACATATGATACGAGAAGAAGTTTAGGTTGATCAAGGAACAATAAAATGATAATATCATGTTTTTGAAATATTAATGTGTATTTATAAACATATAGAGTGGAATAATCCCTCAACTCTACGAAAAGAGCCTTAAATGGTGTTCTATTATCATAATATTTGATAACCTTAAGGAAAATTTTCAGGACTATAATTTATGGTTTTTTTATCTACATTAATCTAAACTTATTTTCTATCTCTAGAAATTCGCAGTTTTGTTTTTCTTATATGCGCATGTTTTAAATTCAAATCAATGTCACTCCATTCGAATGGATAATTAATTAATGAATTTATATTATTTTTATTCTTAAATTTTTGACCACCTATTTTCCCATAACCTTTTTAATGAGTATATTATATTTACCCTCTTTCTGATATAGGTTTTTAAGAACTAAATTATCATGTAACAACCAATAACATACTAATTGACATATCATATTTCAAGGAATTATTTTGAGGAGTGGATAATTTAACACCTCATGATTTTGAAAATAAATTTAATATTGAATGCATGAAATAATGTGTCTCTAGAAAACACCACTTTGTCAAAACCTAACCAATAATCCTAATTTTACCACCTGATGATTTAAATTTTGAAAATCTAACATACACAGTTGTGATCAGAATGTTATTAAGAGACTGATATGACCAACATAATTTGTGTGAATAGTAAAATACCCATTTGAATAGTAATGTTACCCTTATGAATAGTGACATACCTTTATGAATAGTAACCTCACCTAAGATAGTATATATATAGGATTTATGTGAATGTATGATGTATCAATGATTGGGAATAAGTAAATAAATGTTTTAAAAACTATATTTTTCACGTAAATATATATTTTAAATGAAAATTAAATTAATAATACATAGAAATTTATTTTTGAAACATGCATATAATTTTTGGATCCTAAACATTGAAAAATTTTTAGTGTGATTTTTTTGGGATTTTTCTGAAATACTAGAATTTTCATGAATAGTAAAATACAATAATTTCTAAATAATTACTATATAATAGATTTACTGTGTCATTGATGATTTTATTCTTATGTAAGCACAAATGTTTCTAACTCACATGCACATAGTACTATTTTTTCATGGAATAATCACTATCGCTTGTCTTGTGGGAAAATAATAAACCAATGATTAAAATATTAAGAAAACCCTCCTCCACCCCACTTTAAATACCACCTCTTCCACCCACCTCTCTTGACTCCACTAAAGCCTTGTGCCCTCTCCAAATTCTACCATAATCACATCCCAAACTCGTTCACTATGACCAAAAGCCTTTGGTCTCAATAAAATACCCAACCCTCTTCCACTAAGAGGCTCTCATGGAAGGTTAATTCAAGAGGTAAAATTCCACTTTACTTTTCTTTCATTTTCATGTTCCATTGTTATATTTTTTTCCCTATCCTATCCTCATCCAAATTATATGAAAAATACAATTTCATACATATTATTTATTCTTTTTATGCTAATGGGATAATTAATGTTCATCTCTCTTTTCCCCCTTTATTTATGCTAAAAAAGAATCATCTTTCGAGATGTGTTGATTTATCACATTCAAGGACGACGATGCTTTCAATTTGAATTATGTTCATCAAATCCGGTCATGAAACTATTTTTATGGATGAAAAAGAATATTATATATGTATTATATCTTATGTAATGTTCTGGAATCCTTATGCACTCATGATGTAAATTAATAATACAAACCAAGGTAATTGTTCACAATAACATCAAATTAATCCTAGCATTTATCATTATTGTTAAATATTATGAATCACCTTCATTCTATATAAATAAATGTAATTTTATGACTATATAATATTTATAATTTTAATAATAATAACTTGTAATCTCAATTATGAACATAAACTAAAACATTACATGAACTACTGTAGATTTTATTAGTGAGCCGATCAAGAATATTATGAAAAGTGGCACTCATGAACAATAGAATTGAATCCATTAACCCTTATAAAATGACATGATTGATTTTAATAAATTAATAATAAACCAAATAAATGTTTAAAGTGTTCTATTATTTTTAATTAATGAACCAAATTTGGTTATTTAGGACATTAAGATCAAGAAAAGAATGCCCTCTGATTTAAGGTATGTGAGCCTCTCTCACACTTTTATTCATGAATCCTCCTTATGTTGTGTCATTTTATTTTAAATTAGTAATTATGGGGTATTTTTCTCACTTCCCCCATACTTACATTATGATATTTAAATTAAAGTTACCACATTACCTCTCATTAATTCCTCACAATAACAAATGTTATCATGCTGAAATGTTTGTGAGGGTTTCTTAATCGGACATTTATTTCTACGAGATATTCCATTGTCACTGATATTAATTGTGTATGGGGTATCTATACTACCCATTGATGAATAATATAACTAATATCTTTATTTTAATGATACTAAATTTATTAGTTTACGATTTTTAATTTGGGGTCATATAATTCAATTGGTTACAATGTTTTAAGTGTTTTATACTCAAACCACCATTTTCATTCAGGTTGCACTTATTCTATAATAACCTCAATGAAATTATTATTTATTATTATTTAATTCTCATAATGTCTATGTGAATTATCTATATATGTTTATTAATCATAATCCTACATTATTTTATGGGGATTTAGATGTCTTAAAAACCGTTCAAATATTCTTCTGAATTGCATGCCCGATTCATGGAACATATCAAATTCATACATATTTTGAAGATCATACAATAATATTTTTTGATCCATTTTATCATTATATATTGTAAAATATTAAATTGAAAAAACTATTTTCAATAATTTTTGTTTTTAAGAAAGAACACATTCCTTTTAACATTAAAAAAATCCTTAATGAGTTACGTAAATCACACTAAAATATTTTAATTATAAATATTATTTAAAAACTATATTAACATGATTTCACTTCACAAGGACATAATTTATGCCTCAAATATAATTTCAACTTCATTATATGTTTTTTTCTAATATATACATGTTTGAAACCATATATATCACAAATAAAAATGATTTTTTCAAAAGAACTCTTTTTCCAAAGTAAAATGGATTTTTATCACCTCACATTTTCTTAAATGAGATATATCCCTTGTTCAACCCTTATTTATTGCATGCGGTGTATGTAATGAACTTTGGTATATCATATCAATAGTCTTATTGTACACATAATATTATAAGGGATTATGATTTTAATGTTTCAAGGTGGTATGAGACACTTTGTAATGTTTACGGATTATTTTCTCCTGGATTTTTCAATGGTATCATTTAAATGTATATTTATAAATGTAAACATACTTTGTTAAATCATGCACTTCATTAGGGATTATCTACTATCATATCATCCACCCTGTTTTATTTATTTATTATTTATTATACGTTTTACTGTGGATGTGGTATCTTGAAACCACTCCCCGTATTACTCTGAATAGTTATTGTTTTTGTTTAACGATTAAAAAAAATTATTAAAATTTCATAGTTTAGATTGAATAGGAATGTTTATTTTTTTTTTTGATTATTTTCATTCATAATATTAATTCATTGGACTTAGTATGGGTTTTTTGGGTCCCGTTATAGCCCCCCGATGCATTGGTAGGACTCATGAGACAAACTATGGTGTTGGCATGAAGCCTTCTCAAAATTGATATTTATTGTCTTGGAATAAGTAATTCACAGTATGGATATGATGTAAAAAATATGTATTTCCCTCATTATTAAACTAGTAATTGAAAGATTACATGGTTATTCAACCTATAAAATACCCATGATTATGCTCTATGTTGGAATTATTTAATCTTTCTTATTCCTACCATAATGAAATAATGTTTATTTTTAAAGGAATGTGTTTTTGTTATTCACCCTTCCAAATGATTATGTTTATGATATCATTCGGTATGTTTCTTACCCTTACTGATCATTTGAGCTCACCCCTATCATTTTTTCCTTCTTTAGGTTATGAAGAAGAGATTATTTCTTGTGTTTTTGTGGATGCATTTTATTAGCCTTTGATATGTATCATATTTTTTTCCCTTCCTAATATAAAATGGGTTCAATGTGTGTATCTAGTTTCTTCAAGAGAACTAAACTAATTGGTCCATTTGTATTTTTTTCATTATAGTCATTCTAATTTAATAAAGTAATGCACTGGCTCCGGGCTTCTGAGGTTAGGGGAATTATAGTTGGTATCAGAGTATATTTAGTATAAAACTTGGAAACTATATTTTGAAAAGGTAGAGTAGTGAGAAAACCTCTAAGATATACATTGGGGACAAGAATAAAAGGATATAATTTAATTTTGGTATGGAATATATTATTTGGATTATCAAGAAAATACACCCATGTTTGGATATGAACAAATATAACTGGCTCTTGCACAGAGGTGTCTAGGGGTAAAACCTGAAAGCACTGCTTTAAGATAGAATCAAAGGAAAATTGGTGCACAACAATGAGTCTTGCTTCACTATTGGTTCGACACTCCCAAGGGATATGATTTGGTAAAATTAAAATCTTATTAAAAACCATTATGAATGATTTATTCCCCCAAAGTGGCCAAAGTATATGGGTCAAGGATTTATGAAGCATTAATATATGTTGTCTGTTATACCATATTTAGAGATATAGTGAGTTCATAATTTTACAATCTAATTTATTTTAAGGATTTGATTTTAAATGGAACCAAGTAAATGGAATGAGAACTTCATTAATTCACATGATACAATGAAAAAGAAGGATCATATCTCTAAATGTCCTAAGCCATTGTTTCATAGGAATATAGTCTCCCATGTATCCTCATCATATGAAGTAATAGTATCATGTTTTAACATATATGAAATTAATTCTATGTGTCTCATGGATATTAGGGTAAGAAAATGATGAACATGATAGTTGAAAAAATCATGGATTAAGGGAAGAAGGGGAAGAAGGTTTTTCTCACATTTGATAACTGTGGAATGAATCACACTAGTAAATGCGTGAAGGTAATCAGAGTTTGTTATAAGTGTGGATAAAAACGACACCATATTATTGGTTTCAAGAGTACGAAAAAACATTTCAACGTACAACACTATAATGGCAAGAAGATGGGATACTATGTGAATCAGTATCCCAATAATCATGGGAATATACCCCAAATGATGTGACTGGATAAATATCATGTTATGATACAACCACAGATGAAGTGGAATGATAAATATGACAAGTAAAGAAATTTTTCTTTTAAATATTTTATAAGAAATGAACTGGTTATAAGAATTATAGAATATAATTGGATTTTACTGTAACACATTTTTTTTAATGATTTGAGGTCATATGATTAATAGTACTAAAGAAGATTGACTCAGTATCAGGTCAATCATTTGGAAAATATAATGTTAAGGGATATAATACCATAATTATGTTCATAATAATAAAATGTAAATTTCAAAATAAATAGAAGATATATATGAGAAATATAAATTGGATAGTACTAAATATAATGGGAATGATGTTAAATTATTATATCATGTTCTTTTGGTATGTTAAACAATTTATAAAATTGTCTAGATGGATATTTCGATGAGGTTTTAGAGGTTATTGACACCATATAATGAATCAAATGCTAAGATATGATGTATAGGAAGTTCAAGTAACAATCAAATGATAAGGTCATGTTTGTGAAATATAAACGTATCTTTATAGACTTATAGAGTCGAATAATCCCTTGACTCTACCAAAAGTGTCCTAAACATAGATTTGTTATCATAATCTCTGATAATGTTAATGAATTTTTTCTTAACATTAGTTTATGGTTTTTTGGTAATCAATTTTCATCTAAACATATATTCTTTAACTAGAAATTCATAGATTGGGTTTTCTTCTATCCCCATGTTTTTCTTTCCAATCTACGTCACTCCATTTGAAAGGATAATTTATTTATTATTTATTTATTAATTTATTATTATTATTTTACCACCACTTTTCCATTAAACCTTTTAAAATGTATATTATATTAACCCTATTTTTTATATTGTTTTTTCACAAAGAAAATTTTAGGTAACAACAAATAACTTTCCAAGTGACATATCAAATTTCGAGGATGAAATTTTTTTTGAGAGGATTATGGAACACCCGATGATTTTGTGAATAATTTTAATATAGAATGCATAAAACATTGATTCTCTACAGAACCCCACTTTATTATACCCCATCCAATAAACATAATTCCCCCCCCCCCTATTATTTGAATTTTGAAAATGCAACATACACAGTTCCTATCAATATGTTATTTAGAGTGTAATATCACTAACTTAATTTTTCATTAATAGTAACATACACTTATGATTAGTAATGTTAAAATTATAAATAGTGACATGACATTATGAATAGTATCCTCACATATGATAATATATATATATATATATATATAGAATTTTAGTGAAAGTATGATGTACTAATGTTTTAGAATAAGTAAATAAATGTTTTAAAAACTGTAATTTTCAAGTAAATTATTATTTTAATTAAAAATTAAATTAATAATATTCTAATTTTTTTAAATGGACATAAATTTTGGATTCTACAATTAAATAAATGATTAGGGTGAATGTTTGTGTTTTTTCAGAAATTTATGAATATTTGGTGAATAGTAAAATACGATAATTTATAATAAATGATAATTAATTTATTTATTGGGTAATTGCTGATGTTCTGATGAATTAATATCCAATGGTTCAAAATCATATGCACATATTACAATTTTTTTCATGTAATCATCACTAGTTCTTATTTTTGGGAAGAATAATAAACTAATGATTAAAATATTATGAAAACCCTCCTCCCCTCCACAATAAATACAACCTCTTAAACCCTCTACTATTAACTCATATAAATCCTTTTTCATTAACCAATTTCTTGAAAAATAACATCCCAATATCCTCCCACAATACCACTATCCATTGGTCTCCTAAAAAGTCCAAATACTCTTCCTATAAGAGGCTCTTAAGGAAGGTTATTTCAAGAGTTAAAATTCCAATATTCTTTTCCTTAATTATAATTTTTCTTTTTTATCTTTTCTTTCCAAACCTCATCTTAACCAAAGGGTTGGAAAAATCTAGTTCCATAAATATAGTATAATATGTTTTGAAATAATTAGGTAATAAATCTTCATCTCTCTTCCCCCAATTTATGTTAAAAATGAAGCATCATCCACGATGTGTTGATTTATCACATACGAGGACAATGATCCTTTAAATTTTATTTACCTTCATCAAATCTGTTCATTAACCAATTTTTGATGGTTGATATAGACAATTATATATGTATTTTATCTTATTTAATGTTTTCGAATACTTATTCCCTCACGACATAAAATAATAACACAAAACAAGGTAATTGTGACCAAAATTATCAAGTTAATCCAAGGGATTATCATTAATGTTATATATAATGATTCCCCTTCAATAGAAATGAAAAAATTAATGTTATAGCCATGTAATCCTATGGATTTTAATAAATAATATTTAATATTAAATATGTACTTAAACTCCCATCTTACAAGAATTACCAAATTCTTTTTTATGTGAGCAGATCATGAATATTATGAAAACATGCTCTCACAAACGAAGAAATTTAATCCCCTAAACCATATACAAAACAATGAATAAATATTATAAAGTCATAGTAAAAATAATAATGTATAAAAATTTATTTCATTGTTAATTAATGAACCAAATTTGGTAATTCAGGTTATTAATACCAAGCGAAGAACACCCTCGAATTTAATGTAAGGGATCATATCCCTCACTTTTCTTCAAGAACCCACCCTATGTTTTATCCTTTTATTTTTCACTCCCAATGATGGGTTATGTTTTAACACCTTCCCCATTATTCCCTTATGATATATAAATGAAGATATACACCTTTACCTCTCATTAATCCATCCCAATAACACCCATTACCATGCTGAAATGTTCGTAAGGGTTTATTCACATGTATTTAATTAATGTGAGATATTCTATATTAACTACGATTAATTGTCTATGGTGTATGTATAAAACCCATTAATGTATAAAAAAATTAATATTTTTATTTTCATGATATTCAATATATCATTTGATGATTATTATATTCATGGTGTACAATTCAATTAGTTACAATGTTTTATGTATTTTCTACCAAAACCTCTAATTTAATTCGGGTGGCTCTTATTCTATACTAACATTAATGAAATTATTATATATTCATATATACTCTTCATTAATTCTATTTGAATATTATATATATTTGTACCAATAATAATCCTTTTATATTTTATGGGTATATACATGTTTTAATATGACCTTTCTAATATTATTCTAAATTTTCTAGATCGACTCCAGGAACATCTCCAATTCCTATATATTTTGAAGTTCACCACGTAATCGGTTTGAAGTCATATTTATCTTTATAAAATTAAAAATTTTAACATTAAAAATATGTTTTTTTTTCATTTATGTTTTATAAAATTAATCAAGTGTTTTCTCTTTAAAATCTCTTTAATGAATTCCTTAAATCCCACTAAAATATTTTCATTGTAAAGGTTCTGTACAAACTCTTCTTACATGATTTCACTTGAGTGAGGCATAATTTATGCCTCAAATATAATTTCAATGTCCTTACCTTTTATTTTATTATATATACAAGATTAAAACTATATATATGTAAAATAAAAATGATTTTTCAAAAGGGGTCTTCTGTCTAAAGTAAAATGGATTTTTCTCACCTCGCATTAACTTTTATGTGATGTTTTCCTTTTTCAAAACATATTTATTTCATGTGGTGTATGTACTACCCTCTTGTATATCATATCAAGAGTATCCATATTCTCATGATAATATGAGGGACTATGATTTTATTGTTTCAAGGTTGTATTAGCCAATTTGTAATGTTTAATGACTATTACCTCAAGGAATTTTCAATGGTCTCATTTAAATGTATCTTCATCTTTTTCAACATCCTTTGTTGAATCTTGTACTACATTGAGGATTATATCCTACGGGATCCTTCACCATGTTTTATTGAATGTTTTAGGATTTTTTATTACGGTTGTACTATCTTGAAAGCATTCACCATATTACTCTGAATGGACAGTGTTTATGTGTAATGATTGGAGAAAATTATTTACATTTCATATGTTAATTTCAATATGAATTTATATTTTATTTATTTTTATCCTTAATCATAATAGGAATGCACTGGTCTTATTATGTGACAATTGGGGCCCCCTATAGCCCCTCAATGTATCAGTACGCCTCTTGAGAGAAATGATGGTCTTGGAACAAAGTATTGACAAAAGGGATATTTATGGTCTTAGCATGCGGCTTTGATGGTATGGTTATGTTGCCTGGCGTATGCATTTCCATCATTATGAAACTAGTAATTGAATGTTCTTGTGTTTACTAGACAAGTATAATAACTCTGATTACTATTTATTATGGAATTATTTATCCCGCTCTTATTCCTACTATAATGGATTCATGTTTCTTTTTAAAGGCATGTGTTTTAGTTATTAACCGTGCCAAATGTCAATGCTTAGGATATCTTATACTATGTTTCTTACCCTTAATGATCATTTATGATCACCCCTTTCACTTTTTCACCTTCCCTTGGTTATGAGCAATAGATCATTTATTGATTTTTCAAGGATATATTTTATTAGATATTATTATGAATAATTTTTTATTCCATTACCAATGTAAAATGGGTTCTTTGTATATATATAGTTCCTTCAAGACTAGTAAACGGATTAGGAAATTAGGGTTTTTTCCATTGTAATCATTCTAATGTGGTATTTTAATGCACCAAATTCGAGCTTTTTCGGTTGGGGAGTTACATGAATAATATCATCAATTCATCGAACATGAAGGGAATATGAAGAAAATGTGTTTTAATATACTATTCATAGGTTTGAGGAATTAATTTACATATAAACTAAAGATATAATGAATTATACTTACATGAAAAGTATAATTTCATTGTTTAATAAATTTATACCATAATTGTTTGTTTTTCTCCAAGTTATGAGCAATCAAGATGAATTTTTCATACCAAAATAATTGAAATAAGTTTTTAAAGGATCAAGAATGTATATCAATTTATTCCTCATGTATTTAGAAATTATCAAAAGCCAACCATTATTATCAGAATATAATATAAATAAAAGTAATAATAACCTTCATATTAATCTCCAAATCTTGAATTAAACTTAAATCAATCCATAAATAACCATATTAACATGATATCCATAAATTTAATAAATTTTATCCTAAATGGAAATATCATACCCATATTAACAAATTCAGTAGAATTATTCCAAAAAAACATTTTAGTGTAAAAAACATGATATTCATATGGGTTATATATATGTCATACCAATAAAAATATCCCAAAATATTATTAATACCCATGATAAATAAATATACAATATTGTGGTGAATATCACTAAATTATCATGAGTAAATTTTAGATACGATCTTATAACATTATCCTTATATTAACCACATATATCATTGAAATATCTCTTTTTAATGATTTATTTTTTAACAATCATGATTATATATATATCACTATTCAATTAACATAATATTAAATTTTATACTAACCCAAGGGGTTATTTAAACATCAATTTGGAATTATTTTTGAAACCCATTAAAAATTTAGAATCACCAAAAACATCTTTTCTTAAACCCTTTAAATGAGTGATAATACCATGATGTTATTCACAATCATTAAGTTAACATCGTGTGAAATAAGAATCAATTCAATATATATTGCATAAAACCAAAAATGTAATTAACATCATTAATTATAACCTAAATCAAGTTTTTATCAAATAAAAAAACAAATATAAAGGTCACCAATACTATACCAGTTTCATAACAATTTTCAATAATCTCTTTATCATAATTTAACATTATAATAATACAACTAAATCACTTTTCTTTTTTTATGGGAACCATTAATAATATGTTTTAAAATCCTTATAAAAAACTACTTTGAAAAAATAATTAAATGTTTCACGATTCTTATATCTATAATACCATAGAAAAATATACTTATAAAATATTAATATTTAATTTTAATTCATAAAAAAGTACGTAATTAAAGTAAAAATAACAGCATAACATGAACCATTAATTAGTCATGGGCTATCTCTTGTATTAGGTTATTGGATTCGAAAATTCCCTTCTTCCCCACACATAAGTCATTAATAAGTAAATGGTACATTAGGATGAATATCATATACCTCCATCAAAATATTCATATTTTCATTAAAATTACTTAATATATTCCTTTAATTTACATTTATAAAAAATATTCTCTTTCCTCTAAAAATTTTCCTTTATTTCTTTATCTGACATACATGAAATAGCCGAAATTTAATTTTCTTCCATGGATTTCCTTCTAGAAACTCTAATTTTCTGTTCTATAATGTGATATGAATATCACCCATTTTGTGATTGTTAATTTTATATCAGATAAATTTTTAGGAATAATCATGAAGTTTAAAATTCTCGTTCCCATTAATTTTTTTTAAATGAGTCAAATAATATCAATATTTATCAAATCTTATGATAACATGTATCCTCTTGGTTCCATTCATTTACTAAAACCAAGATGCATAATGTGAGAAATATGTAATCATAATTAGTAAAAAATAATCAAGAAAAATAATTTTTTGGATGTATAATTCATGTGAAATTGTTTCTAATATATTAATACATTTGATTAACAAAGGTTATCAATGATAAACATAAATTTAACTAATTAATTGTTTCTCATAATGAAAATTTGAATTTGCCCAATCTTATAACATGATTTGGGAAAACTAGGTAAACAATAAAGTTATACTCACCTTTCACTAGAATAATGGTTGATATATATATGAAAAACTATTTTTTGGATTATTTCTCCTAGTTGAATTTACCAAAATGATGTTCACTATTCTTACCAGAAAAGGTATGAATTTATAGGAAAACAATATAATATTTTCCTTACCCAAACATTTGGATGTTATCTAATTATTATAATTTTCTAAAAATTTTGTTCTAATGCTCTCTTTTCCTGATTTCCAAACATTTACTCATCCAATCTATGATACATAAAATATTGATAGAAAATTTTCATAGTTAAATATTATATATCAATAGATGAATATTTGATACATTTCATAAAATACATGCCTAAGGATAGTAAATTTTCACTTCCTTTTGATACTAGATAAAAGTTCTCCTCATTTATAAAAAAATATTCAATCACAACCATAAAAATGTTCCCATATAGTACTTTTCATACACATAACCTTCTTAAACTTTTATTTAAAAGCTAGGGAATTGAAACATAAGAAAGTGTGTGCTTAGATTCCCAGTAAGGGTAAACATGGAAGATAAAAATAAACGATCATATGAAATCATAATATAAACAAAAGGGGTTTTGATAATAAAATGAATTAAAAAGACCATACCCAGTCATTCATATATGAAATAATGATTCAGGATATATAACATTATAATTTAAAAATAAATTCATCATAATAGTGAAAAATAATCCTCAATAAACTTTGAACCATATGTTCATGTAAATAATTTCTGGCATCATCATTTGAATATAATTAATTTTATATGTCATGGTTATGTAATGAGACCATAAAATCATAGTGCATCCAACATCAACAAAAATATATCATATTATAACAAATTATGAAACTTTTTTTTCTATAGTTGATCAGACATATCAACTTGTTTCTCCTAGTGCATCAAGAACATCAACTTATTTACCATAGTGGATCAGTAACATCGTCATTATTCATAAATTTTTATAATTAATTATAAAACATTAAACAATTAATTATATGGATATAAAATTATATTTTCATCCAATATATATTGCAACCCATACGTATGGCATAATATCATAAAATATTTATCACATCATCACATCATAACCCAAAAAAAGTAATATATTTTTATAGACATTTCTATAATTCATCATAGAATAGCCCATAGAAAATAAGCGGATTTTATAAACATCTTATTGTAAAAATAATAAACCACCCTGATAAATAATTATTATGTTATCGTATGATCTAATCCATCGTAAAGAATAACTGACCTCATAGGATTCTATCATAGATTACAATTTCATTCAATAATTGTAGTAATATTTCATGATAAAATAGAATTTAAAATTTAAAACATCTTTTTAAAATAAAAAAATTAAAAAATATAATGTGAAACTTTTAATTGATACTTCAATTCAATGATTTATTATGTTGGGGATAATCTCGGTTCTTTTCAAGTTGGTTAAAACAATGGTTCCTTTCCCATTTTAAGTAAAAAGTCAAGAGTACCACTTATGAAAAAGAATAGGAAATTCATCAAAACATTTTTATATAAATTAATAAATGTTTACATGTGAATTTAATTCAATATATTATAATTTTAAATAAAATATAGAGAATACATTGACATGGAAGAAAATTAAAATTCCGCTGATGAGAAAGATATTGTCTATTTTGGTTAAATTAATTCGGTTGATATTTTGTGTTCATAAATTGATTAAAAATAAATGTAAAAAATTAAATCAATGTAATTAATCATTAGATAATAAAATAATATTGTTTCATCTTATAAGTATTATATAATTTCTATAGAAAAATTATAATATAAATATTCCCAATTAAATTTGGATTGAAAGATAAATCCTTTAGCACATTGAAATTTTTTTAATCATAATACTCATTAAATAATAACCTAAAATTAAAATTTTTATATAAAAATAATTCGCATATTAATTATTATAATATTCTTAGTGGGATTTATATACACATTTTAAAATAATATATGTTCATAACATTGCATGTGTCCCAATGAAAATATTTTTAGATGATAAACCCTTACATCGAGTTATCTATTTCTTTGTACGCGTTTGAAAATGATATATAATAAATATTGATTTATTATACATATATTAATGAACCATAATAAAATAAATAATTACATATACTATTTAATTATGACATATTATCACCAATTTATTAAAAAATTGTTTTTGAGGTCAATATTTTAGGTGATAACTACTTTTTTTTCATGCATGTTTCAGTTAGAATGTCTTTCTCCTTATACATTGATCATAGATAAATCATAAATATTAAAATAATATTAATAATAATATCATATATATTCATTATATAATCTTTTTATTCATCCAAAAATGGAATAGATATAATAATAAATTACACCTTTCATGGATATTGTAGGTCATGCATATGTATAAACAGTATTTCAAAATTTCTATTGTTGAATGAAAAATGTTAAATAATAATTAAAATTTAATAATTAATTACTATACTATAGATATTATATAAACTACTAAAATATATATTTATTCCTATCCATGTAAAATATGATAAATGAATCACATCACTTTGTGGAGGTGGTGGTCCACACGTATGGGTGAGCGGCATTATCAATTTCCAATTTATAGAACGTTAAGAATTTCGGTACGTTAATACACTTAATTAAGAATAATAATTTCATAAAAATAATATGTAAATATTAAATAAATAATTATTACAATCCATGAAATACAGTGATGAAAAAATAAACCACTATGTGGATATTGTAATTCATATGTATGTACAGGCGATGTTTTAATTTCTCAGTTGATGGAAAATAAGTGAAAAATGATATACATAATCATAATAAAAATTATATATAATTTGGACACATAATAAATTAAATTTTAAGGGATATAATTGATTTATTATACTTTTAATAAATAATTAACTGTAAACACTTTTTTAAGAGTTATACGTCTTTGTTGAGAAAGAAATTTTATATTACACCATAAGCCTTGAAGAGTGGGTCTTTTAGAATGACCACAAGATTTAGGTTGTAGTGAATGAATCCAATATGAAATTATAGTAGTAATTTTCTAAACAATATAGATCAATGTGGTATATGAAAACATAGAAGGTTTTTTCTTTTACAAGGGAGGGAAAACACACACATGGGATTACATAGAACATTAAAATATTATTTTGTCATTCTCATTAAAAATGATTAAAATGTACAAATATTTAAATAGAAGTGGGATCTAATTTAAATACCATTATTAAAATCAAATATATATATATATATATATATATATATATATATATTGGTGTCATTTTGAATATTGATGTTTTTTTACCCCTTGATTAACCAACTTTTTAACTTAAACATCGTAAAAACATTTTTAATATTAACAAGTTATAATTTTACATATATTGTTAAAATTGACTCAACAAATTTTATTGAAGGATAATTAGGATCAGATCTATTCCAAAATTTCATATATCAAAATTTTCATAAATTTAATCCTAATTTATTATAATTTTATATTCATAAAATATCAATTTTTTTTTATTTTTTCACTATTAATTTAATTTTAAATTAAGGAAATCAAGAAAAATATGTAATTTGATTCTAATAATTCAAAAAATAAATATTATATATTACTTTTTAAAAAAATTCTTTGAACAGATTAATTCACCCTATGATTAGTATTTTTAATATTTTTTTAAATATTTTATTATATTTTTCTATTAACTGAATAAATAATTTTGTTGTGTTTCGTAGTCATTTAATAAAAATATTAAATCAATAAAAAATGAAAAATAACTATTATAAAATATATATTTTCAAATTTCAAATAATCTTTTTAAAAATTAAATATCCTCTATTTTACCCTTATAAAAACCATTTATAGATATTCACAATAAGAGAGTGTTGTTTGGTTTTCATTATTTACCAAAATTAAAATTAAGTTCATAATCAAGAAATTTTGTACCAAGAGACCATATATTAATTAAATAGATAGATGTGGTAATATACCATCCATCGAATGCGATGAATGGAATTTTATATTAATTTTATATCATTATCCTCAAGTTTTTACCTTGTTTTACCTATTTTACCCCAAATATAGAGATAAAAATATACTATTGTAATGTTACATATTAAAAAATGGACATTATTAAAAAATTGATCCCCCTAATTCAAAAATTTGGATTCTATTTTTATAGTTTCAATTGCCCTAAATGGATATAATTCATTATAAAAAATTTTCTAAAAAATCAATGAAACCCATTTTAATAAAAATACAATTTCAAGTATAAAAGTAGTTATCAATTATTATATCATTCCTAGAAAAATTATAGAATTAATTTTAAAAAATTATATTGAATAATATAAATATATATGTTTTATTAAAATAAATCACTAATAATTATCAATTAAATTTATTTTAAAAAATATTAGTTGCAAAAAAATAGTTTTAATAATATCACATATATTAATTAAATAGGATTATTATTTAATTTTAAATATATTTATAACTAATGAATTATTTTTATAAATTTGTAAATCATAAATATTTCATAATTTAGTTATTATTATTAATACATTCAAATCCAAAGGCTTACTGATAACTGTCACAATAATATTTTAATGTTTCTGTTAACCTGGTTGTTGTGTTCTGCATATATTATAAGAAATTGTTTTCTTTTAAAATTATGGGGTGTTATAATAAGTGCTATAAATTCTTCTCTGGGTTTAATGAGCACCGCAGTAAATGTATATTCATTGTTGGATGGTATAGGGACCCTTGTCTAGTTTTGAAATTAATGAAACTATCTCTTACAGTTTCAGATCATAGTTATGTCAAAGGGGAAATTCACTGATCATTGGTGAGGGATTGTAAATGTGGTTTTAGGTTGATTATATTCTTATGAGACAATAAAAATGCATATCCTTTATGATTCCTTCAATCTAAGTTAATTATAGATGAATAATGGACGAACCATGAAATTCCTCCTTCTGATCAGGTTCTCATTGGTATAACAGTGATCCTTGCAATCCACATTGCTCATACATATTAGAAATCAAACCATGGAATGAATTTGTTTCTCAAGTTAAACTAGATTCATGATATCGTCATAGATATTTTATTCATTCTATATAATAGTGAAATAATACCTCCATCCACAAATAGACTTATTCATATATTGATGGTGTCAAATTTTTTGTATGTATTAGATCAATCACATAGATTGTTACACATTTAGTCTATTTTGAGAACCATATCTCATTGGATTTGAATTAGTTATAGGAAATATTCTAATTATAACATGTTCTAATTTGTTGGTGAATGTGTTCTAGGTGATGATTCTCTTGAAGAGATTTGATTTTAACATCATCGCACTTGTGTTCGAGAGTTTCATCCATGTAGAGGTCATGTATATGTTTTTTAGCATTATATGGAATGGATTTCCAATATTATTTTGATCATACTTGAGTTCAATATAATGGTTTTTCATGATTTCCACTAAGACCATTTCTATTTTGTATCACATCTTTTCATACATGTGTTTCTTATGAGACCATGTTTTATTTCTTATAACATATGTGTGCATGAGAAGACCATGATACCATACCAGAATTTTATCCCATGTGAGTATGTTTTTATATTTATTATCACTATTGATATACTATACACTACCACTATATGTGATGATATGGTTTCCATGTGGTGTGTTGGATATATTATATATTGTTGTTCTATTCATGGCACAAAATTGTCTAGTGGATCCATCATGGATAAGAAGCCCTACATAGAGAGATTTTTAAGAAAAAACATGTGATATGATGGAAGGAACTTACTGGATAAAGTGGAAATATGACTATATGACATAACCTGGGGGAATGATGCTCTTTTGTGATATGATGTGAGAGTAGATAGTGGGGTATGATATTCATTGGGGACCTAACCCACACATGGTGGTTTTCAAATATGGCCTTGTAGTCTATCCCAAGGTAGTGTCACATAATGATGGATTTGTGGAATAAACCATGATAGAGATACATTAATTGATAGTCTTGTGGCTAAACATGATATTGGTTATCCTTGTGTCTTCTATGAGATACATGTGGTGACCTAGAAGTTGAATCCAATTCATGACATCTTTATGACTACATTTCTGGAATGATTTTGAATTATGTATGATTATGTGTTTGGGGAGGAATGGTTATTTAACAACCACAAGGTATATGATTTTTTTAGTTTTCTTTCACACATATTTATTAACATGAAACACACTCATATGCATGTGAGTTCAATATATGGTTACATTGGTGGTGCCTACTTGGAGTTATAATCACACCCTGAATGGGCATCATGATGGGTAAAAAGAGTTCATTATCAAATATATATGGAAGGGAAACGACCAAATAAAAATGATATTGGTTTTTTAATGTATAGATAAAAGGTATTACCAAGATTGAGTTCAGAGTGATGCCTTATTGGTTTATTTTTTTACCAATCCTTATCAAACTTTTTGGATCACTCAATTTGGGTATCCATCCTTTATTATTAAATATTCCATGTGATACATTCCATATAATATGATTTAACATTGAATACTAATACGGTCATGTTATTTTTTATTCATTCATTTATTGATATGGAGGGTAGAGTCTTCCCAATTATTCCTATGAAACCATTCATTCCAGTTGAAAACCTCTTGCATACATGGAGGTGATCAATGGGCTATGTGGCACTTCAGTAGGAGCATAGTGGTTCGAGTTAGGTAATCACAGTCCTTAATATTAATAGATAATTATAGTGTAATAATTATTCTAAATGTATGTTGAATTAAATTCCATTTTTTTATTTTATTTAATCTAATTAAACACTTATTCCCATAAATGAAATTAATGAAGTCTAATGACAATAAATATTGAATTAAATGATTTAAAAATAAAACAAGTTTGAATGAGGTAAATTGGCCTGTGAAAATGTATAGTATGTCATCCATGTACCATTTACTACCACTTTTAATCTTTGAGGTAAATTTTAATCCTTTAAATTCTAATATTGTGTGCTACCATGGTTATGTATAAAATTGACTTGTCAGGTGTGTTTCCCAAACAAAAGTTTTTAAATATAACACTAACATTCATGAATATCTTTGGTTGATTTATAATTTCCTAATCCCATCCATATGGTTCCAATGAACATGATTATGAAATATATTACATTTAAGTCTTTCAAGTAATTACATGTGTTTCATTTCCATCACTTATAGAAGGGTACCTAAATTTATATTTTCTTTAATATATTTGATATTTTTAGATTGGAAAAATTCGTCCATAATACCTTCATATCTATCTTCCCATCTTCAGAGAGATTATTTTATTCCACTAAGACCATCATATGATGAATTTAGATAAAATCCAATGTTGTTCTATCAATGAAGATGTACTCATCTTACCTTTCTATAATAATGTTTATTTCTTCATCTACATACTATAACAATGTTTTATAAACCAAAACATGATTAAAATTGTATCATGAATATACTAATATGCTATTATGATTTTCAGGACCCATTTTCACATCATTTCTGTCAAATGTGGAATGAAAGTATAACTAGAGTGTATGTGTGGACTAATTCATTCATGTTCAAAGATGACTAATATTACATCAAAATTATTCTTAGATGGATAGTATGATAGATTTGATATTAATATTTGATATTTATTGGGTAAATATTATTCAAGAATTATTATATCATATCTACAGTCTTGCATTCCCATCTGTTTGAAAATGATAATGTGATTTCTGCATATGTGTGGAAAAAATCCTCTATGGAGAGATTTGACTTTTTTCACATATGATTTACATAGATGGTAAAAAGTATATATATAATTAATATATATTATATTTATGAGTTATATTAGACAAAATTAATTAGTAATTTTCATATAATCTTTAGGGATTTTTGTTGGATTTTTTCCCTTGTTCCAACTGTGTGAAAATTAATTTCATGTATGTTTTATGATGTAAATATTAATGAAATAATATTACTTATTGTTCATTGTAGTTCATGACATTATTCTAATAATTTACTAAAATATATCTTGCATTGATAATGTCATGGAATTTCCCCTCTATGATGATAATCATGATATTCCATGAAAATATTTTTAATTAAAGTTATACGGTTGGATTATCTAATATTAAGGGAAACACAATATGTAGATGGTTAGGTCCGAGTACTCATAAGTGGATGATGCATATCATCATTATTTTCACACATGGTAATATCCATGATGGGATATCATGATAATAAAAAAACTAAAATTAATTTTAAATGTTTTTGGTTCATCAAATATTCCTATCAGTGAGTGTGTGTTATTGTACATATAATTTAATGTTACATTTAATAAGCTCCCTAGATAACTCACATATATTTAATAATTAATACCATGATGAAATATGGTCATGTAATGGATGTTAACTTTAGGTCAATCAAAAATTACATGTTATCAGTATATAAGTAATGGAATTATTTGTTCATTACATATTTGTGGAATATTATATCTCTCTATGATTATTGGAATAGAAATATCACCATAAATTACATGGTCTTGGTGTATTGAAATGTTTATTTAAAATTGTAAATGTAATATGTATCAAAAAAATATGTCAACAATATTGATGTGAAACCTGGTTAAAGAGATGTTTTGAATACAATATAATATTATATAGTGGGTGTTTGTATGCAGCTTCTATCATTGTGACATTATGAAATTTATCTTGTGTGACTAGACCAATTTCTATATAGTAATCATGTAAATTAGGAAATACTACTAAATTATTATTAATAATAATCCATGTGGGACACACACAATGTGTTTTTATTTATATAAATTTTATTTTATTTGAATTTAGTTAATAAATAGGGATTAATCTCAAGATTGATGAATTGTTTTAAAAAGTTATTATCCATTGAAAATATTTATTAATTAATGAATTATTAAAAATATATATGTTTACGTTTATTCAATAAATTCTAAGGATGATAAACATCCAAAGACCATGTATTTGGATAAATATTTATGTACAATCATATAAATTATATTTATCATCGATAAGGATAGGTAATTCCATAAAATATTATCAGTATTATTATTTTTTATTTTTTATGGGGTTTAATAAATATCTTTAATTTATCTAACAGTCTTCCTGTGATTAAATTCTATTCTAACCAAAACCCGAAATCTATAAATATTTTATTCTATATATTTTGTATATTTAATTTAGAATTGTGAACTCTGAATGATTATGCACAACTTACTTCTACTTCTTGATTTTTACTCCACTATTACATTGAAGAATAAGATGAAAACATTCATGTTTGAAGGATCATTGAGAACTAAATGTGAACAATGAATGTCAACTAATTTACTGTGATAGCACCCAGAAATCAATTGGAATTTATAGGATATCAAAAGAGAATTTGTGGATCACCTCTAGAGGGATTCCACAATTGAATACATATAGCATAATGATGGAAATATGAAAGGCTTTTTAGATGAAAAATAAAATCAGTAAAGAATAATAGTAATCCCATGTATATCATTTCTACCATATCTAAATAAATTAATTATAAATATAATGTGAAGGATACCCTCATGGAGTTTTTGTATAATTTATTTATTCAAATATTAAATATATTCCCCACCATCATTGTTTTCATTGTTATTAGTTCTTACATGTTTTACGAGAGTGGTCATGATCAAATTTATAATTAATTATTTAACTAGTGATCTATTCACAATATTGTATAGGTTATTATTTATTTTATTTCATTTTAAAATGATTTAAATTAAAAGGTTATCAACATATTATTAATTTCAATTTACTGTATCATATTCATAAAGGTATATGTATAAACAAATAACGTCTATAGATTCCATTGATCAATGCTTATGAATGTGTCTATATATCATGGTACTATACAATGTGTAACTGAATTATAGGCCATGAATTGAATATTACTGTAGCTTGTTGTGTCTCGGGATACATGACACAATGAGAAGATAATTAAATTCATCAATAATTTGTACACATGTGGTATTATATTATGATCTATCACATGGAATACTTATTTGTTGGGTGTATATATGAAATACTCTCCATGTAGTCTAAATGGTCTTGTGGTGAAATTTGCGTAATCGATGTTTAATTATACATGTTAAATATACATATGAATGACTTGTTAAAGCATTAATTATATACATGTTTTTTATATGTTTCACATGATACGTAGTTCATCATTATATGTGTCCAAAAAACACATTGATCCATTCAGTAAGTAAATACTACATGCTGCATAAGGGATATATAACATGCAATTAGACTATATATGGCGTGCAGTCTCTCATCCAAGAACACAGTCATTCATTCAGTGGTTTTCACAAGAACATGGTATTCGAACCACATGTTTTGTAGATCGATTGTACGTTTCATTTAATCATTAGAGTTGCATTAATAACAACTATACATCTATCTTAAAAAAATATAAAGAATAAAATGTGATGTGTCACTCGTCAGTATACACCATGTATTCTGTCTTTGGTAAATTCTACAACCCCAGTAACGTATGCTTGATACATGACACTCGAGATACATGTCATGAAAAGGGAATGTAAATTACATGTTGTCAACAAATTCATATAAGAATTAAATTATATTAAAATTGAAAAAATTTCCATCAAAACATTTTTTATTAACTCGAACTTGTTATGTTTGAAAATTTAATAATGTTTTTTAAATATTATTTATCAATAATTTATTATAATAAATATTTTATTATTTTTTATGTCATTTATATTCCATTAATTCCATTACATAAGGGTTTCTCTAAATTAATTCAAAACTTAATTAATATAGAATATAATTAATTAATTAGTCAATTAATTCAAGAAAATATATCTTAAAAACAAATAATATATAAGAAATTAAGGTTAGAAAATTACTTTTCGGTACCCATTTCATGTTTTACTGGGCATGATATTGACCAAGACCAACGTATGGGTCATAATCTATTTAATTTAATTTATTACATTTGTTTCCAATAAATTATTATTTAATTAAAATGTGGTTCTCCTATCCTTTGTGTGAGTTATAAGTAATTGTAATTAATGGTGTGTCTAAAGGTGTATGGATGTCATTTTAGATGGAACCATAAGGATTCCAACACAAGTGCTAACTAGGTGGAATAGTGGAAAGATGTAACTCATTCCAAGACTAATAAAATGAGTTACTACACTAAATTAAAATATTATTTATTATTTTATCTATTAATTAAAAGTTTATATTAGATCATGATTTGGTAATTTATTTAATTATTTCTATCTATGAATTATATATTTTTTGGATGATGGACTAGGAGACCATAAATAAATGAATTATTGGGAAAAGACTAAATTTAAAGAAATGGATTATATATAAATGTTTCATAAAACATTGTTAATTAATTAATTAATACAGACATAATTTTCTTATTTTTTTAATAGTAACAGTAGAAAAAAAATTTTATAGTAAATTACTACCCCTCAAAAAAAATATAGTTAGACATACCCCCCATGTACAATATCTGGATTGAAATCCTTATAACTAAATCATTGACCGACAATTTTTGGGAAATATAATTTCAATATGTTGTTCTTATGAAGAATATTGGTTTACATAACCATGTTATATCAATATAATTATCCCTCACTAGATATTCATGTTATATTAGAAATGTTTAGTTGAAATACAAGTGAGTATTTCTAGATTGAGGAGTCCACTCAATAGATCAAGGATCCATAAGAATGAAGTTGGACACGACATTCCTACCAAAATAGATTCATGTTTCTTGAACAACCATCAATGGTATTATTCAAAGGGGAATATGATCATTTTAAACTAGAACTTCCATGAAACTAGACATTCATAATTAAATGTTGATGGCTATTTAGACATCATAAAATAGTGGGATATTTAATAAAATCAATTATTATTATTATTTATTATATTATTTTTAATAATGAAAATTACTAAATATACAATCTTTTATATTTATAGATATTGGATGCTTCATAATACCCATTATCCAAATGATCTATATTTGAGAATAACCATCACCTCACTAGAAGTAACATTTAGGTGAGGTTCAACAACCATTAGGTTGTTCTGTTCCATGAAAACAAATATTATGTGCTAGATTTATCAATGCCTAATCTCCCTACTATAGTTGATTGTGATGAAGAGTTTCTTACCTATTAAAAACCTACGAATAACATGATCAATGTTCAGTGTTTTTTTTATCATAAATTTAGATTGAACTCCTGATGTCTCATGGAAATATGGGTTCTTATGACATACATGAGAATCTAAGTGGATTATACATGGGGAGATCAAAACATAAAATGTCTAATATATCTAAATAACTCATTCATATTATGATTTCATAGGGTGATCCATTAGGGCCTCACTTAGTCAAGAGCATTGGCTACATTTAGAGCGTATAGTTTTTTGGGATTAAAATCATGGAATGAATTGTATCGATCTCATTATTGAATAAAATACACATAGAATCAATGCCCATTAGGTAAATATTAATATGAAAAACATTGAAAAGTCTCTCCCATGGTTACGAAATCTTCATATCCATTTAAATAAGGATATGACCAATAAAAAAATTTCAATACTTTTGGTGAAAATTTTTAAAGGGAGTGTGAGGAGATCTAAGCCCATGAATCAAAAAAACATTTCAAGAAGCTAAAGATCATGTGAATAAAAAGGGTACATGAATTTGTCTATTTAAAATGTGATAAGGGGGTCCATTTGAAAAAAATAGAACTCTTCCTATGAACAAAGTGGATTATTAAATGAATTTGTTATCGAGTGCAATGTATGTGTTTCTTAAAATTGGGTATTTTATATATCTTATTTTAATAACATATGTATTCAAATATAAGAACCAAATATATTCAAAAAAATTAAATAGGGGAGGTAGATATTAAAGAATCCAATAGATCTAAAATTTCTATTTTATATATCAATTTGTAGCACCTCATGATGCCAACTTTAATGATATTTGTTTTAATTGGTTGTTATGATGTACAATATTTTACCAAAAACATATATTATATATCTAGAATACATATGAGTGGATTTATTTTCTTATTCATTAATAAGTATTTCTTATTTTAAAAATAAAATATTTTCTAGGGTAATAAATTTTTTAATAAAACTATTTGTGGGTTTTCTTAGGGAAACCTATTAACATAAATTGATGGAGAACATACGTCGCATGACTCAAACCTCTCCCCAATTTGGAATTACACTCTAAGTTATGTAAATCATATATTTTTGAATAGATTACACAATGATGGATATATATATTATTTCAAACTAAAATCAATTATTGTATGTCTAAAATGTTTAGATGGAAAAACAATAAATTCCCCATTTGGAGGAAATGGTGATGGTATAAATAGATTATTAAATTAGTTCATACCAATTTTTGTGGGGAATTTTATGTTGAATGATGTTTTGCGTACTGAAACAAAATATCATTTACTCATTATTTTAGTAAAAATTGATATGTATACGGAAGGATATTTAAGTGACGTTCTTATATTGAATTTAAAGACTATATGAATGATATTTAGAACTATAATGGTAATAAGATTTTTAAACTTTGTAGAGACATTGATGGAGAATATAAAAATCAAGGCATCATTATGTTTTTATGAGATTTTGGTATTCCATCTCAAATAAATCCTCTTTATACACCATAATGGAATGTTGTATGAAAAGGTGGAACAACACCTTGTTAGGTATGGTGAGATAAATGATGATTCATTAAAGTCTACCACAATCCTTTTCAGGATAAATAACTCCAAGAGAATAATGGAAACTAAACCATGGTCTCGATAATGGTAAAGGTAGTATACCATAAAAATTGTTGAATGGAAAGAATAATTTGTTTTGATACAGACATTTGTGGGGATGTGAATCATTTTTTTAGGACACCTCAGGTAATAAAATTTCACCTCTATTAACAATGCGTGCCTATATGTGATAACCCAAATAAAAAATAATTTATTCCCCATGCAATTAAAGGACAAAAAATATTTTTTGAAGGTTACCACATCTATAAATGACATTGTGGGTACGAGTTAGACTTCTATGAAGTTAATGCTCAAGGTACAAAATTGTTAGAATATAAATAGATAACAGAAAAACTTACGGAAAATGAAGAAATTTTAGATATACACGTAATTTTTAAAACATCAATATTTTTTAGAGATCCCAAATGGTATGATTTTTTATTAACCAGTGATGGTGATTCATTTATTGTTAGATGATAATGATCATATAAACTATAAGGATGGAATATGTGGCACATATGATTTCATTTGGTAGGAAGGAAATAATTCTAAAATGGATTCAATATACCAAACCCAATTTTTTATTTTAGAAGATCCCCTATTGGATGTGAAGCATGTTAGATGAAAATGGGTATAGAATAATGAACTGAACATCAATGGAAATATTAATAGCAAACCATTCCCCCAATAACTATCCTAAAATCCATCAGAATTACACTTCCCATTGTGTCCCTCAATGATTTTTATATTTGTAAATAGATTTCTAAATAGCCATATATAATGGTAACATTCAATAAAATTTATTGAAGGCACAACCTAAAGGGTTTTTTACTCCAAATGACTCTTGAAAGATATGAAAATTGAAAAAATTCCTTCAATAGATTAAAAGAGAATATAGTTCAAAGACCATTTGATTTTAAAAATCTATGATAGAATTTGGTTTCATTATGAATGAACGTGAGAATTGTAACTATAAGTAGTTTAGTGGGAGTATGTTTAGTTAATGATATTATATGATCATTAAATATTACATATTATAATCTAGATTCCAGTATTATAGTCTATTGAAGAATTTTTGAGTAAATTTTTATCCATGAATGAAATAGTTCAAGAAGAATACATTCTTTTTCCCAAGATCCATATTGATAGATACAATATACTACTTTACATTATTCATGGTACATATAGTAAATGATACTAAAGAGATTCTACATATAAAAATCCAAAAGGGGATTGTTTCTATTGTCATGTAGAATTTATCTTCCCAATAAAATGTGTCACTAGACATATTTGGATAGAAAAATATTGGAAATGATTTTATTTGTGTTGGTGAATGGATTAGTTATGTATGATATACTATGTACTAGGATAGATTTCCAATACACGTTAACTGTGATATGAAGATATCAAGTAGACACAGCCAACTACCAATGGATGGACGTAAAAATGAATATTATGTTATTTAGGAAAAATAGTGATATATTTCAGGATCTTAGAGGTCATAAAGAATAATAAAATAGTTGATATGTTGATAATTTATTTCAATTAGGTTATGATGATATGAAATAAAAAAGGTACAAATCATCACTTTAAATGGAGGTTTTTTGAGCTGAAGGAGGTAAAAAGAGGTTGTGGTCACATATTATACAGTGGAGTCAGAGTATATTACTTCTTATAAGGAAGTTAAATAAGAATTATGGATACAAAAATTCAACCAGGATAATTAAATGGTACAAGGTAGTGAATATCCTATCACACACTATTGTGATAATTCTAAAGAGGTGGATGTCACAAAAAAGAGAATGTCACATTGAAGATGAAGCATATACTTCAAATGTATCATCTCATGAAATTTTTTTAGATAGGTGAGGATGAATTGAGTAGTATTTTAATAGATGAAAATTTATTAGAACACTTTTCTAAAACCTTGATTCAATATAAGCATGATTATATTGTAAGGTCTAGTGGATTGAAAATCACAGACAGTTGGTTCTAATCTATGTGGATGTTTTTTGGAGTTGTTTTCATAGAAAATATTTTGTTCTTTGTATACATTTATATTTTTTTATTTGAATATTAATGACATCTTATTACATATTTTTCAGTATTCATTATTAATTTCATTTAATAATGTTATAAAATATCTGTCACAATGGTATTTTCATAATAATTATCTAATATGATGAAAACCATGATATTAAATGACAATATTCTTAGATATAGATTCACTGTTGGATAAAATACTATGTTGGTACACATAGTATGAAGAGTTTGAGGTGTGATTACTATAATAGGATGAGGATTAGCCTCATTATATTTACACATGGTAATATCCAATATAGTATATTATTATAGAAGACCCTCCATTAAAAATTATATTTGTTTTTGTGTAATCAGATAGTTCTATCTTCAAGTATGTGTAATGGTAATTATAAAATATTATGAAAACTAATTCATTTGATGACTCTCACGCATATATTATATAATGAAATCCATAAAATCATATGTCCATGCTAGTGTAGGTTATTTTGGGTGCATCACAAATTACATAACTTTAATGGATATCCTATGGAAGGATTTGTGCCATATTTCATTATGGATCCGTATATATTTTCCCATTGATTGGATTAGAACAATCACTATAAATTTCTTGACTATGATGTATTGAAATTATTATTTCATATTGTTAAATAGTGACAGATTAAGATCATCGGTTGATCACACTAATGTAGAACCCACATGATAAGACATTTTAACAAAAGTATTATATTACATAGTTATAATTAATATGTATCATCACCGTTGCGATATTATGTTTATTCTCTTGGGTTCCATAACCCATTTCCAGAAAATAATATTTTTCTTTAGGTGATCTCTCATAATGACAATGACTGTAAACCCAATAGGGTCACACGGTATTGGTTTTCAATGATCTATGTTAAAATATATTTGAAATTAATTAACAGAATAAATATTACTCTCAAAATTGAGGAACAATTTTATTATTGTTTACCAAAAATATATATTTATTGATGAAGGATAAATTTTATTTATTTATTTACCTCGGTATTCATGAAATGATTAAGATGATAAATGGTATAATCCACATCGGATGATGAATATTTATATACCACTTACATTATATAGACATATCATATTTAATGTGAATGATGCTTCTAATGGAAATCTAGGACCTTCGGAATGTGGTTCCATCTTCATGGATCAACATGGTCAGATCCTAAGGTGCTTCTTGGGAAGTATTTATATTGCGTCACCTCTGGGAGATGAAATGATGAGTTTGATTCATGCTATTTCTTTCACTAAGAACCATGGTTGGAACGACATATGGATTGGATAAGATTCAACTACAATAGTGCATGGGATTAGTAATGGTTGGATTTATCTGTCTTGGTCAACTACTACATGTTGGATGATTTTTTTTTATTTTCTCTACGACTTAAACCTTATTACCACTCATATATATCATGAAGATAATATAGTTGAGGATGGCCCAATCAATAAAAGAGGAAACAAAAATATAACATGGATAGACTATATGCCTAAATATTTACTACCCTTCATGTAAAATATTGAAATAGTATCTCATATTATAGAGTTATGTAACCATTTTTTATAATAAATGTTATTGGGTCTTTTCTCCATGGCACCACATTCTTCCAAAAAATATCATTGCGTAGGGTGGGATATGAGATGAAATAACAATAATATTATTTATATTTTAACAGAATTCGGTTTAGTAAATATTATTATATTATTTAAGTACTCTCAAAAAATTAATTATTTTACCATAAACCATAATCCTATAAATATTATTTTTATATTTAATCAATAATTGAGAATTTAGAATCATTCCACACACAAAAAACATTCTCCCTCCCAAATATTCATCCTCACTTTTTCTCAAGAACACGAACACATCCATTCCTATAGGATCATTGATCTATCACAATGAATAGATTAATATAATTGATTCACCATGATAGCACCATGAAATAAATTAGGGTTTCATGGAGAATTATGGGCTGCATGTTGATCTCTTCTAGATGGATACTATACATTAATCCTTAAAATGAAATGAAGGTAATCTGAATGATTTTTTGAAACATTAACATAAATAATGAAATAAATATCATATTACAATGAATATAATTTCCTCTAGATCCAAATCTATTAATAATAAGTTTAGTATGAAATATCCTCTCATAAGGATTAGGATATTTTATTAAAATGAAATCTTAAATATATTTCCCACCACTAGTGCTTCTGTAATGCCTAGAGTTTAAAATATTTAATATCTATATATGATACTAATGATTTTTTTTGGGGAATTATAATTTTAAAATAATAAATAATTATTTAATAAAATAATCAGGATGTGATTTACATCATGGGGATGATGTAAATATGATAAATTTGTAATGAATAGAACTATTGAATCGAAATATAAATGAAAACTGAAAATGGTTTCACCAATAATAGTTATTTTAATAAGGAATCATTAAGAAAAGTTTAAGAAGATGTTATAAGTATGTAATATAGAAAATTATAACTATCAATATGGTTCTAAAATATAATATTAATGAATATATATTTATTATGCCAAATTTTTGAACTTTTATTAATCATGATGAAACATGAGATAAAGGTTTTGTGTCTCTGTTTTATTTGTTTGAGACATATTCCATATTCACTAATTATTAATTTTGTGTGGTGTATATAAGTACTATAATGGTTTTTATGACTATTCTCATAGAAATCATGTTTATTTATGAATCCATCAATGCCTATCCTTTTGTTGAGGTCTTGAATGAGAGAATACTATAGAGGGATGGGATTAAATTTGTTTTCATTTTTTTATGAAAAATGTCAGTAGAGGGAAACATTATGGATCATAACATTTCAATATAAGATATTTTATTATCAAATGGGTATTCTTATAAATTTTGTTTATTAGAACCATTTTTTCCTTTTTTATAATGACATGTAGATATTACATCTACAATGATGGTCAAAAACTACAGTTATAGGTTATTTCAATGATTCCAAAAGGATGTGTCTCATATTGGCATGGATATAGTGAAAAGATAGGTTGTGGTTATAAAGGACATTTCTATTATTTTACACCATGTTTAGAGAACCTATAGGCAATGTTTTCACCAAAAATATTTCACTATTGATTGTTGAATAATGAAATGGGCCAATTTACTTGACATTATTAACCATCTATAGGTTTTTTTAACCTTGGTGGAATGTTAGATTTATAATCCCATTAAACCATGGTCAGAGGATGAAAATAAAATGAAAACAATCGGATTCTAACTCTTTACCTCAACAATTTTATGTATGGTGCTTAACCACCACTATAAAAACAAATATTGTTATATATATATATATCATTTATTATATATGTATATTTTTATAACCATATTAATATGAGGAAAAATAGGAAAATAGGTTTCTCTCCCCCTTCCCACAATAATTGTGTTCTATGAATTTTTAGGGAAACTAGTAAACATAGTCTAAAAGATCCATTGAAATAGGTATCCTATATATCCATGGTCTAATAGAACTGTGGCTAAGACTATGAACAATGAACAATGTACATGATTTTGCAAAAAAAGTTATTATAAGTGTGATTTATAGCTTATGTTTTTTTTAAAATTCATGTATATATATATCATTTCTATTAGTGTATGAATGAGATGTTGTTGTAAAATAAAATATGAACATATTTCTACTATGGTCAATAAAATATTACTTTTAAGTCAATGCACAATAGAATTTTTTTATGGAACATTATTCCTATACATGAAATTTTTAAAAGCATATTTTCATATCCTTTTACTTTTTTACAATAGTTATAAAAGAATATTTGTAAGTAATTATTTTTTAAGCATGTCGTTGTTGACTTTTTACAATGGTTTCAAACAAATATTATCTTGTAATATTATTTTTCTAAATGAATTTTCACACCATCATGTCTATTATTTTTCCTTAAATCATTCTTTAAATGTTTTTATCTATATTTTCAACTATGATATTTTCCCTAATATTTTAGAAATTTTTGTGTTTTAAATATAGAATTTCAAAAAGTTATTTACATTATGAAATATTCCAATGTTATTTTAAACTAATTTTATATCTATAATAAAAACTTTTCATGGTACATTTACTTTAATATGGATATAATCAAAATAACATATTAATTATTTATCTAGATGGTTTGTTTGTATTTTTATGAGATGTTTATGAACTCAATTTAACTTCCATGAGGTATGCTATGATATTATAATGAATGTTTTATGATCTAATTCCGCACAAATGTATGATTTAAATTATATTATGGGTCTATGATATATAAACCATGTAATTGTGGTTATATTATCATCCATATATATGTGGTTCAATTATTAACCATAGATTTGTGCTTAGGTCATAAATATGATATGGGTGGGTCCATTATATCCCTTTAATACACTGGGTAATGAAATACATATCATTTGATAATAATAAATAAACTAGTGTTTAAAACATATTTATTGAGGAAATGTGTACACTATGATAGTCTTGAGAGTTAAACATGACTATCGAAATCATGTAATGAGGAGTTCACCATATCTTCTATGATTGTTTTGGAAGTGATCCTCAAAAAATGATATTTTTAAATGGTTTTTTATTTCAAAATATTATTTATTCTTCGTATGAAATATTTTCATGGATCCTGATTTATTATTGATGACTCCCCACTCTAATTTCATATTTATTTTTGAAAAAATCCAATTTTAAATGATTCATTAATAATGATCTTTGACAAATTGTGTATGAAATTATCATTTTAGGATCATGTTTTCATAACCATAAGCTTATTATCACATATTCTTATTGATAGAAATATCATATTTTAAACTTTACTGATCACATTATCTCACCCTTTAACATATTATCATTTCTGTAGGACACCATGAAGGTGTCAATGAATGATTTAATTGATACAAAAAAAGAAATAGTAAGTTTATCCTCAAATATTTATGAAGAATATCATGTTTTAAAATGTAATTTGGGAATAATGTATTCACGTATTCTAGAAAGACAAAAAAAACTATTTGATACTTCTGTATTGGATATCATTTATCAGTACACAATGTTGTAATATGACCATTGAATCTATGTTACACGAGTCATATTGTTACAGTTTGTATAAATGGATGTTTTGTAGGTCCCTTGGAAACTAGACTTATGAAATCATATATTACGTGACACAACCCTACGATAGAATCTAGAAAATATATTATATATATGTTAATAGAAAGAATATTTTAAAATGTAGAGAATATAATATTTTTATAGAAATAAATCCCTTTATAGAAATTTTCTTGGGAAAGTTGGGATGAAAGAGATGCACCTAGGGGTATTTTATGAAATTTTACATTATGAGTAGCATTTTCATCATTTTTTAACTAAAATTATTGATAAGAGTTTTTAATGAAAGGTCGAACTTATATCATCTTTGGTCAATGAACTTTTAATTTATTTTCCACTATTATGTAATTTGTTTTAATGAAGTTAATACATACAAATATTTAAAATATATATATTTATTGTTATTTACATATAAAAAAAATTAAAATAATGTTTTTAGTGAAATTATTTCAAAAAATTCATTATTGAATTTTTATAAATCCTTTAAAATAATTTTCTATTTTAATGTATATGGTATCCAAATATATTTCTATTATAATTATTTTTATTTTCTATAAATATTAATTTAAATGCGTCTTTTTTATTATAATAAAATAATTTAAATACTATCTTGTGAATTCATATAGTTTTTATAAGTTATTTTAAAATGAAGATATCATTTACCTCAAGAAATATTCAAGTAATATTTTGGAGTAATTTTATATCTAAGAATAGATTCTGTAATGTTAAATAAGCTTTACTAGGGATCTGATTCAATGATACAATATTTATTCTTTCTCCATAATTTTTATGTTTATAATGACGTTATTTTTACAAAACCCATTTATTTTTTATAGGTTATGCTATGATGATATGATTATTTTTTTCTAGTCATTGTGAAAAACATATATATGATTTTCGTTATCCAGATTGATGTTATTTTATAAAACAAGTATGGGTAGTTATATTATAACCAATGGATATATAGATCCATTATAAACCATGTTTATGTGGATTTTTTATAAAATAGAGATGGTTTGGTACATTATATCCCACCAATTCATTGCATAAACAATGATATATTTTGATATAACAAGGACATGAATTTGGATTGAACCCAGTTCAATAAGGGAATGATCCCAAACTGATCAAATAAGGAGTAAACCTTGACTAAGTAAATAATGGAATAAGTCAAGATCAAAATCCATTATTGTTATTTATTAGTTTATCCTTTATCATTAAAATGAATTTCAGTTCGTATTTTTTCCCCAAAAACATATGAATTATTTTTATAATATGTTCTCATGGATCATTATTTATTATAAATGATTATGTACTGTAACATCTTATGTCATTTATGAAAACAATTTCTTCCATGAATCATGATTAATGAATTTTTTTTACAACGTCAATTTTGGGTAGTGTTCACATGCCCTTATGTGTATGTTCAACTTTGATTATTGATATATATAATGTTTACCCTTACTAAGAATCCTCGGTCGCCCAATATTATGGATTCTTTTCCCCATTATACCAATAATGGTACTATGAATGAATTCATAGATATAAAATGTTAAATAATAATGTTTTAAATATCATTTTATTTAATTTTTCATATTTTTAAATATAATATAATTATCATGAATGTTTCTAGTCTAACAAGAATATATAATTTTTTGACCGACTGGGATGTATTCTCTTAAATATTATGGAAATTTAAGTAAGGAAGCCAAGTTAATGGTGTCAAATTATGGTGACCCAATATAATCATATAAAATTAATATTATTATTCCAAATATTAGATGATACGTATCATTAAAATAATTACAACATAAGTAATGAAATTCTTAGTTTATTTTATTCTAGCTACATAAGAAATACATGTTAGAAATTTGCTTGAATTTAAATCCTCTAAATATCCATTTAGAAACAGAACAAGTTATAAGAATATTTTCAACTCATTTAAATGAAAAAATAATGGTATGATAATGAATTATCATTAAGGGAAATGACTTCAAAAAATGTCAACATGATTCAGATAATAAGAATCAGAGAAAAAATGAAAATGGATGAATTTTAATTGTAAAAATTACTTAGAGGAATAATAAAATTTCATAGGTCATGGTGGAAGGGAAGCTAATCATGAAAAAATAATATACACTGAGGAAAAATATGTTTGGAAATATGATTAATAAAAATTATAAATTAACAATGACATTATCTTATTACATTGAATTTTGGAAAAAGCATCGGTATATGTATTAATGAAATTGTGAAAATATATAGAACCATTGAGTTCATCCTTAATCATATAAAAAAATATTTATTTTTATCAAGTTCATATAAAATCATGGTAATTTATCAAATTATCATGTTGTGCACACTTAATCATTTTAACATAACTAATATGCATTGTGTTCACTATAAATCTTTTGAACATAGCTAATGGTCATTATTTCCATGATACATCATGTGAATGTAGGCAATCATTAACATGTTTATGATCATAATATTTACCTCACTAGGTATAAAACATAAACCAATTCACAAGTGTGTGATATATGATCTCAACCATAATCATCCATATATTTGAGTTCCACTTTAAAAATCATTCAACTATTCACAAATAACCCACAAGAAGAAAATGGATTACATAACATTTCAAAATGGTATCCCACAAACAAACATATCCATTTGAAACCATAAATAGAATATCATAAATACATTATTTAATATGATAATGGTTATGGTGATTTATTCACACCATTAGAGAGGAATCATTTGTAAATGGAAGAGAAATCTCAAAAAATATTTTTCTAAAAAATAGTTTCTTATATCAATATTAAAAGGATTGATTTCCATGAAACATTCAGAAAAAATTAAGATGAAGAGAAAATACATTAAAACATTACCACATACTAAATTCCAACAATGAGATATTGATAAGAAAAAAAATATATGTAAAAAATGATACGTATAAGAGAATAATTTTAGATCATGGAAAATAAAATCCATTTTAATATTTTAAAACATATATATTGAAAAATAACATCATTAAAAGGTTAATGTATAATTTTTATAATAAATAATGGGTATAAAAACTAGTTTTTCCCCTAGGGGTTGGCTAAAATTGTTGTAAATTAAATATATGGATATTTAAGGAAACCCATTAAAAGAAATTGGTATCATTATTACGAAATAATATTTTTAAAAAAAATATATAGTAATCAAGGATAATGTAATATTTTTGAAACATTATTTCTCATTAATGTGTTTATTAAATTAAAATAAACATCATAATATTGTTCAATAGATCAATATGGGATTATTGAAGTCAAATGACAGTGATTATTACCTAAAGAAAATATTCATTTCAATAAAATACATAACACGTGAAGAAACATTCTAATATTGACCATTTTTATTCAAGATATGGAGAGGTAGACATAATTTTATTTTAAAATTAAATAATTAATGACAATTCATGTTTCTATATTCAAGTTTGGTAGTATAAACAAATTCAATCATAATGAGGATTACGAAATAAAACGTGTCTCGACAAATTAAAAATTCTGATGAACCTCTAACCTTGTATTACCTCTTACGTGACTATTATAATGTTTTATGTATAATGAAAATAATTATCTTAAAAATTTATTCTATATCTTTAATATAAATATACTTCTTTCATATTATAATTTTGTAGGACATATTAAAAATACGTCATTTGATTGTATTTTTATTCATTATATGGTATTAGTAATTTTCGTAGTAATATCTTACAATAATCATGAAGATGAGATTAATTATTAGTATGTCTCTTAAATTTCACAATTAATAGATCATTAAATAATAAAAAATGTTTTTAAAAATAATTATAACATAATAAAAAATCTAAATTATTGAAATACATGAATATGTCTTGAGAAAATTGAAATTGTAAGGAACTGGTTTCAACATGTTTAACAATTGAAAGATGATATATTAATTAAAACTATAAATATAAAAAATTCATTCTAGAATCATTAAAAATATTTAAATATATCCTTATTGTATTATAGTTCCATTATATTATGTCAAATAAACTTTAATGATAAAATCATTAGAGAATCATATATATTGGTGGTAAAAACCCATATAACTTATAACAACATATAATGTTTTCATGAGTATGGTAATGTATTTATATAATGATCATATAACATATTCATAAGATTAAAATTTTAATAACTTTCATATATCACCAATCAATACATTATCATAATCATGTATTTATGGGTGGTGATGAAAAACCAAATTCACTGTTCGTGGAGACGATTGGATTCATGTATGCCTAAATAATGATAAAATTTCATTATAAACGGTTTAAAATATTTTATATGATAAATAAATATTTTAGAGTTATATATGGGAAATATAAAACATTATAATGCATAAAATCTATAATTATTTCTACTTATGAATTGTGGTTATGAAAAACTAAATATCACTTTTTGTGGAGATGGTAGTATTCATGTATGCTCGATAGATGTAATTTAATTTTTAGTGCATGAAAAAAAAATTATTTATAATAAATATTATAAAATATAACAATAATAATGATAATTATATCATTATATTAATAATTATAGAGACTATTTTGGATGATTTAGAGTGATCAAAAACACTAAGAGAAAGTAATAATCATGTTTTGAATATTGAGCATTCTTTTGGAAAACTCCATGGAAAATAACGACTAAGGTAAAAAATTAATTGAATATAATTAATGTTCAATAGGATTATAGTAGGATCACATTGTTGTATTTAATGAAATAAATTCCAATTATAAGTGAGTCTTGAGGTGGTGGATGTGTTACCATTTTATATGTTAAAATAATGGTATTTTGTATACATCCATTAAATTTTCTATAATATAATGTGATTATTCAAGATTTTATGGTTCAAAAGTTGAGAAAATGAAGATAATGTTTTTGGGGGTATTAATTTTAAAACATACACTCATTTTAGATAAAATGTTTATTTTTTAGTCTTTTTTATTTATCATTCATACTTTTACCTGAATTTACATTTACCTTTATATTTAATATTAATCCTTTATAATTAATACGAATGAAAAATTAATATTATAAGTTTTTCCTAAATTGAAACATATGAATTAAAATTTACAATGAATTTGATTAAATTTTTTTTATGATATTGTTATTTTAATGTTAAAATAATCTCAAATAATACATATAATAGTTTTTAAATTTTTTGTCATTATGTCTATAAAAATATAACTAATATAAGATTATAATATAAACTTATTTACATTATGTCAATTATTTTATAATAAGACATATAAAATGTAGGTGGATTTCAAAGTAATCCTAATCCAAATTTCAAGATCGAAATAATTAAGTAGAATAATGGACAGAAAATAGTTATTATTAAAGTAGCATTTTAAATTTGTTGATAACATGTTGGAATTTGTATTTATAAGTTAAAATAAAATTAAAATAAATAATGATCATATAAAATTACATATTTCATTATCTATAATGTATTTTAATCTCCTTTTATACACTTTCATAATGATTAAATCACGAAAATTATAATTTTTGCAAAGAACATAAAGTTTGAATAAAAATCATCCTTCTGAGAAGAATCTAAAAAATTAATGCAAATAAAATTTTAATTTGAGTAATTCCAAAACATAATTTTATTTTACCAAATTTTAGTTTTATTATTTTAAAAAAATCATTTCAAACATATATTCATAATTTAAAAAAATATTTTAATAAAAATTACCCTTTTCAATATTAAGTCATAAAAATTATTTAACTTTAAATGGAGGTAAATTTTAATGATTTATTAAATTATATATATATATATATATATATATGATTTCCTTCTAATATTTGTTGGTTCAATTAAATTAGGTTTAGTGTGTAACACAAATTATTGTATGTAACATCAGTTTTACATTGTCTAGAATATCAGGTCGTTACATTCTCCCCACATCAATAAATTGCATCCTTGAAATTTTAATTAGAATATACTAGTGAAACTAACTTAGGGTGTATAAGCGATTGAGTCAACGTATGATATAACATCAAATGTGTAATAAAAAATCATGTATATCATTTTAAAAAAAATGTAAATCATAATATTTGGTTTTTTTCAACCATTTGAGAAAAGTATCCCTAATGATAAGGTATCATCATGCATATTATGAAATTAGATTTTTGAGATAGATGAAGATCATCCTTACACTTTTATATGTCCACAAGATGGTATCAAATATTAAATGTAATTTCTCTATTTTATTACTATGGTTTGTAAATGGTGATGGAAAATTCCTTCCAATAATCACATTGAATTGCTACAATGGATGGACAATAATACTTTCATAGTTAATATTACATAAAACTAAAAAGTGATTAAATAATAATAGAATGTGACATAAATTCATTTGGGGTATATAATTAATGATCTTAGAAAACATTCTAAGACTATTAGGACGGAAATAACTACATTCGAATTAGATATACAAAAATATAGAGCGAAGGGTGAGTTTACCTTTCACCACACTATTCATAAACTCTTATCAGATGGAAAAATATTCGTTCCTCATTACTATAGTTTACCTAGATACATTTGTTTATTATTCACATTTGTTGTTGGGTTATTGAAGGATTTTACATAATGAAAAATCATAGGACATTGGAGACCTTTTAATTTATTCACTTAAATTTCATTACTAATCTTCATTTTCCTAGCATAAAAATCATGATCATGATGGTTTTTACACACACACAATAATTACTTCCTTATTCCACTTATGAAATACAATGGGTGATCCTTTAAAAAAAATTACATGCAGGAGCATGAATATTCTATCCTCTACTCTCTCTATCAAATAATATTTTATGAAGCACCCAGTTTATATTATTTTGTGTGATCAGGTATTTTTAAAGTCTCATTATATTAATGATTAACTGAGATACATGAGTTGGCATAAACATATGTTTTTTACTTAAAACTTCTATCCCACATGGTTTCTCCTTGAAAATATTACTAAATTTTTTATAATGTTAATTATTAAACGTCTTTCTATTTTATATGGAAATTTATAAAACCAATGTAGTTTATCGTGAGTTATATATTTGTAAACCATAAAGTAATTATATAAAAACTAAACTTATAAAGGTTATTGCTCTTTTAATCTATCATGTTATAATTTAGTATAACCTAATTCACAATTTCTTTAGTCTATGTTTCATTACATAGATTTATCCCACAAATTCTATCCTAATTCATTAACATAATAAATCCATAATTATGTATTGTAATAGTATTATGATCAAACAAATATTATCCTCTGGAAGTTTAACGCCTTGTGTGAATTTATGAATCTTTTTAATTCACTAGTTGATGATTGTGTAAATACACAACATGCATCATTAAAATAAATTTCCCCTAGGTACTTGTATACTAAAATATTAGTAGACATTTTGTATCTGGATAGGGGTGTAATTTCTAGTAAAACCACATAGTCACTACTTTACAATAACATTATAATGTAATCATATATAACAATTCACTCATAGACTTATCCCTTTGGATTTACCTAACGTTCTCATATCCATTTCCCTAAAAAAACTCCAATAATATAAAATAAAAACAATATCCTCATTCAAAGAAAACAATTGATATCCATGAAAAAAAATATAAATAATAAAGTGATTCCATGTTTTGAATAATACATGTCAAAAATTCAAACATCTCGGGGAAATGAAGTTTTAGTTTCATTGAAGAATATATACACATGAAACACATGGGAACATTTATCCATAATCAAACTCTAATAGAATCCCTTTTCGAGTAACCACAAGTTATACATATCAAAAAAATTGGGAATGTAAACCATAATAAATGGGTGATCTCTAGTGATCAGTAAGGGAAAATAATTATCAAATTTTAATAAAGGGATAGATTATAAGAATGAGAGAAAACAAGTATAGTTAAAAATAACTTAATAAGAATAACATGGGACAATAATAATTTTTCTTTGTTCATGATGTAAGGGAATGCTATCTCAGATGGAAATCATGAATCCAAGAAAAATAGTAAGGAAAATGATATCCTAAATATGTTTTATAGAGTATACCATAAGAACATAACATATAATTTTAGAATTTACATCATCATAGGTATTCATAAGAGGTTGTACATAGTTAATCGCATAGAGTTTGCAATCATTATTTTGAAAGTATGTAATATTCATCATGTTCATGATGAATCCTGTGAATGTAACTAATCTATATCATGTTCATACTCAATATTATGAATTTAACTCATCAAGAACATTCTCACACTCAATGTTGTGAATTAATATATTATTGATAATGTTTATTCTTAGTCCTATGATTGTTGGGAACCTACATCATGTTGAGGATCAGTATATCTACTTGGTGATATATAAATCCATAACAAATACATTAGAGGAAAATATTGAAATCCAACTTTAATCATCAATAAATATGTTTTGTGGTTAAAATAAAGTCATTCAAATTTATTATTAATAAGTTGTGAGAATATAATGGGTTTCATAAAATTTAGTAATAGACCCACATAAAGAACATGATACCTTGATTTCAAAAAACACAATCCACCAAATTCAATATTTTTGAAACTCACATATTTAGTTATTTATTATGTAATGGAGCAAACCTTCTCGATATTTACAATTTTTTCAGGATGTTTGTTGGTGCGAAGGGCGAGTATGGAGGAGTTTTTAAGTGTATAGAGTCATTTATAGACTCTTTAATCAAAATAATCTAAAACAAGACAATATTTATGTCGTGGTGGCCCGGGTGTTCTCTGGTTAAAAATAAATAATAGTGAAATGTATTTTAAATACTTTTTGGATGTTATGGAAATTGAAAAACATGCTGATGAGGGTAAAAACAATATGTTATTGGATATTCCATCCGAAAAAAATAGAACGCAATGGAAATTGATTAGACATGGTGAAAGCCATGGTGGTTGTCATGAATTCTTTGGAAACGCCTATGTGAACACCTTCATCTTTAGATACTAACAGGTTCAACTGGAGGGAACATGTGCACTATTATGGGGGTTTCAAATGTGTTTTATATTTTTCCCTTATTAATAAATCTATACACTTCTCTTAGACCATTATTTTGATTTCTATAAATAAAATGATCCTAGGTCTTGGTATTGTGATTTATCATATTAATACCACATTGATAGATGATTCCACTAGGTGTGTGTGGGTTATATATTCATTTGGGACCATTCAATGACTTGTTAATATTTTAACCCATAAATTATGGTGGGTCAAATGTGTCTGGTTCATGGTATCCAATTTTTGTTAACTTTTCTTTCACCCTTACTTCTTATTTTTCTTAGGCTATTCAATTTAATACACTTATTCTTTATGAGGAAATATAAGAATGGTTTTTGGTAGTTTCATAATTTTTGATTCTAGCTATTTTTCCATTTTATTGGTGGTGCTTATTCTGGTGGTGGTTGACACTCCATTGTTAGTTCATGTTAGGAGAATTTTGATCTTCTAGATCATTGAATGATATTATTTTATTCTCCAAGTATATTATGTTATTGTTTAAATTTATTAATGTTTAACTCATTGGGTATGTTTTAAATATACATTGTTGAATATTAAACCATAAATAATAAAAATGATGGTTTATGGTTGTATCAATCATATGAATTAATACTATGTTAAAAGTTTTACAATTTTTATGTAGATAATGTTCTATGTATTTCTTATTATATGGTAATAATATAGGTTATGATATGGTTTAACATTTTTTTGTATGAAATTGGTTAAAAAATATATCTCTTGAAATTATTATTGTATAAATATTAAATAAGATAGAAATGATTAATATTTAAAAGTAAAAATTGGCATGCTAATGGAATTTTTTCTTCCATATAGTTTTATGAAACTAGATGTAAAGCTTAAATTAATTCTTACATATCTTATAGAAATTTATAGGTAATTATATAAGATGACTATAAATGACACATGTATAATTAAAATGGTTAATTCAAGATTGAATTGAAATTTTTTTTTATTAAGAATCAACAGTTGGGACAAGAAAGCATGTTTTTGTAAGAAGGATTCATGGAATGGTATTATTATTGATACCCTCATCTTTAACACATATCATTTCATGATTTTATGTATAATTAAATTTAAAATTAAAATCCAAAGATTTTAAAGTCTAGGTTAACGGAAGAATAGGTACGTAAAACATAAACTGTGGGACTAAATACACAATTTATTTTATTATCATCAATTATGATATATTGACTTATTTCGATCCCTTACATCTGCATAGGATATCCAAGGGATAACATCAAAAAAGGGATTATATAAAATTCCATGTAAAGGAATTAATATTAAAATAAAGCATAACACATGGGTTAGAGGGCATAAACTAATGATATGAAAAGGAATGAAACATTATTAAACATAAGGAATCAAAATATATATAACATGGGACTACATATTCATGGAATCATAGTAACTTATAAGCAACATAAAACATTACTTTATCATGAGTGAAGGCTCGTTGCACATAGAGGATCATAAGTCATGGCTCATTTCACATAGGGATCATGAATAATGAATAACCACCAAGACCATTGCACATAACATCTCATGATACAAAAAATAACCAAATTTATTAGAGTCATATCTAGGTGCACCCATCGTAACATGTTCTTGAATATGTTTTCACATATAGAATCATACATATATAATCAATCATAAACATAAAGGTTACCCATGGAAAATATTGGGTATCATAATAATATCAAAAGTATAATAAATGGGTGTATCATAAAATTTTCCATGGAAAAAAGGAATTAAATAATAAAAAGTCATTAATAATGGAATATAGGCATATAGCATTATATGTTATGTGAAATTGATTTGAAAAGAGTGGTTAAGAATCTTCTGAAATAAAACATATTAATATGGTCTAAGGAACAAATTTCAAAATTATTTCAAATGGGAAAGGAATAATTGTTGGTACAAATCCATATTTTAACCAAGGTAGTTTTTCACGATAAAATGAGTGAATTTATAAAAATATAATTTTCTTAAAATAGATTATGGGGTACACATGAAAATTTGTAAGAATTCAAGAAGTTCCCTTAAAATTGGATTTCTTATTGGGAAGGATTTATTAGAGAACCTTTTCAAAACATGTATATCCCAAAAAATAAGGAATAACGGATATTGATACATTATTTTATAATTTTTTAATTACATTTAGAATATTTACATAAAAATAAAATATAATTTCATTTAGTAAAAAAGAGTAAGAGTGTCCCGAATAAATAATTGAGGATCGGGTAGAATCACACACCTTATTCCTGAAATGATTATGCACATGATATTAATGTGCTGAATAATAAATTAAAATCAATTAAATAATTAATTTAGAACCTTTTATACAGGTCTGTTATTTTTATTAATTTTGTTAAATCAATTTATATCCCTTTTATTGATTATGAAATTCAATTTCATCATTCGGGAGCGTTAGATTCCTTTGTTTTCATGATGGTTTAAATTGTATATGTTTATGGAAAATCATGTAGAATACAAATAGTTGTACGGAACGGAACTTATATATTATTAAAAACATATATAATATTAAAATAACATTTTTATCATATTTCATGATGATTCAATGGATAAATCATTAATGATAATCATTTACATTAAGTTAGAGTTTTTTATCACAACGAACTCATTTTATTTTATGACATAATATCATGGGTAAAAATGATTAAATAACATTAAATAAGATATAATACATATATCATAATCTATTTCAGCCCTCAAAATGGTTTCAATATTGTCCATGAAATTGGAATTGACAGTTGAAATCACAAATCCATGAAAGTGGTAAATCAGCACCTCACAAATAATGTTTTCATTCTTAAAATAATAGAGAGAGGATAATTGATTTGATGGAGAATTATTCCATAAACAAGATAACATTAAATTATGTATATTATAATGGATTTTTCATTCCACTTGAATAAGGGGATGTTAGGAGAAGATAAGAAACGAATGAAATATGAGATGAAATTTAAAGAACATAGAAGATGGATTTACCGCTTGATTCCTTCTTCTTGAGAGCTTCTTTTGGGAATTAGTTTTCGTATATTGTTAAGAAAACAGTTTCCAGGATGTGACAGATCAGTTGGAGGGGGGGGGGGTATTTTCTGACTTTAGAAAAGTCTCACCTCTTGAGATGTGTGATGAGAAGAGTGGGTAAGGTCTTGTATTAATAGTGGGTGACAGTGTTTTTTCAAATTTCTTAATTCATTAGTTTATTATGTTTTGTCAATATAATAAGTAGTTATGATTCATGATACTTTAATACATTTACATGATCATGTGAGTTTGAGATAATGATCTCACATCAACATTACATCATCTCTGACTCCATAATTCAAATATTTAGCATTTATCATAAATTATCGTATTTTTCTATTCACCAAAAATACATTTATTTTTTAAAAATCCCAAAATTTACCCCACAACATTATTCAATGCGCATAATTTAAAATTGAACTCAATTTCAGGAAAATAATTTTCTAAATATGATTTTTGTTAATTTTAATTAAAATCATCATTTTCTTAGAAAATATAGATTTTGAAATTATAACTTATTTTATATCACTTTGAAAACATAACTACAGTCTCATAAAATTATCTTATAGTCAAAAAACATAAAAATAATAATTTATTAAGAAATACTATGAACATAAATTTTCTTTTAAATTATAAAATTTGTCGTATTGTTTTCATTAAATAGTTTTGACCTGCAAAAATACCAACACATAATAATTGATTTTTAAAATTTCTATTTAAATATAGTATGATATAATTATATAATATTTTCACTTATAATATGGATAAATTTTATTTAGACTTTCATTGGTGATGTTATGATTCAATTATTTGGTTTACTATTTATATGGGTCATGTTTCAATTCAATAGGTCAAGTTACTATTCCCTTGTTATATATTTCAAAACTTCATGATGTGATTATTATTTCATTCATTAATAATATAAAATGATTTTATTGTGCTATATTATCTTTTTATACTATATGAAATAATTATAATAAGTGAATTTTTATAGATAAAACATTGGGTTGTTACATTCTTCCACCATTATGAAATTTCTACCTTAAAATTTTGTTTTACACTAAAAGGTGGAAACAGTTGAATGTACTTTTCCTTCAAACCATCATCTGGGTTCTATGTTACCCCTTCATACATATGGATCATCTATAATACTTTGTTCCTGTGTGTAGTATTGTTTCATATAATATTATCTCTATGATCCAAGATCTTCCCTAGATTCTCCCAATAAGATTGTTCATTATCAAACTATACCACATATGAATTCAGTAAAAATGAGTGATACGATTTTTACTTACTTAAGAGGGATACATTGAATAAACTGTGTACTTGAGACATGGTTGTTGGACGTTCTAGATGATATTACATAGCTCTAACATGATCAATGATTTCGAAGGGGCCAATGTACATGGGACATAAACTCTTTTTTTAAAATATCATGATCCTCTTCCCTAGAGATATGCGAAGTAATGCGTCTAAAACATTAAACTACATATCCCATAGAAGATTGTCTTCATAGAAATTTATTCAACTTTGGTCTTTCATAATGTGACACTGAATGGGATTCACCTTCTCTACCATTTTATTGATAATTTTATTTCATAACATCTTACGTTCACCTACATCTTTACATCATGTCGGTTATATGCATGTTTCCCCAAAAAAGAATCCTATAGAGCCATATGCATGCTGGAGTGGATTCAAATATTTTAGTATAATTTGAACAGTAGAATATATTGGTCCCATCATACATTGAAGACCATAGAACACATTTTCAACATGTATTTCAGTGTTTCAATTCTGTAAATATATTTTCTAGTGGTTTGATTGTGATAATTCATAATTAATTCTAGCTCAGTGCTTAGACAATGTTATATAATTTAATAGATATTGGAAGTGAATCATGTATCTCGATCATTTAAAATAGATTTTGGAACTCCATGTGGCCTTACCACTTCATTGATGTATATATGTGAATGTTCATCCTGTGAGAAGTCCTCTTGAATTTTGATAATGTGAGTTGTATTTATAAGATGATCCATAATAACCCATATTGAATTATTTCATCTAAATTTATTTTAATGTTCATTAACTAAGTCCATGGTGATTTTTTCCCATATTCATATTGATGTAGGTAATGGTTGCATCAACCCTGTATTCCTTTTCCTTTTATCCATCACTTACTAACATAACATTCACATTGACGTATATTTAGAAATCTCATTTTTCATATTTCCCGACAAAAATTTGTCTCGGAGATCTCAATACGTCATGGTTCACCCTAGGTGAATAAAGATGGTTGAGTTATGTGCATAATTTATAAGATCATTCATTATATTTTTATTTTATGGGACACATATTCATGACAGAAATCATAAAAATCTATCATAATTTATCATGAACATGGAGGATTTCCCATTTCATATAGCTTCCACGCTTTTCTGAATTTGCACCTCATTTTTTTATCATCAGTTTTCACTTAATAATTGATCATTGAGAAGTCATTTGTGATATGATTTATGATATTACTTCATTTTTAATTCCAATTTTCATGATTTATAAGTCTGTGTATGTTGGATCTTTCTAAATTATCATCATTAATAAAGATGTAGGATGTTTTTCACATAAGAATCTCCCACATTATTTGCCTTACCAGGATGGTAGTGGTTTGAATATTCATAATAATTTATCATTAATTACCATATTCTTTCGTTTATATTAATCTCCTTATGTGTGAATATATATTTGATACTCTTTGGATCAATATATATCTCACACTTCTCCCTATATAGATAATGCCACCATATTTTCAATTCAAAAATCACAATTCAAAACTCTAAATCATGTGTAGTATAGTTATTCTAATTTATTTTAAACTACCATGAGTCATGGGCTATAAATTTATTATTTTCAATTAGTTCACAACCTATGATTTTTTTGAAGCATCATTCTACACCATAAAGAGTTCTCCACTTGTCAGGATTATGAATTTTAGGATAGTGATAAACCACTTTTTGAACTCCTTAAATCGTTGATCACGTTCTTGAGTATAGAAATAAATTACTCTAATATATGTTATCTTGGTTATTGGGTTTTAAAATCATGAAACTTTAGTAACAAATCATCATTAATATATAACTAGTAGATTAAAACTATGTATCTTCATTACAGATGTTTGGATGGGCTACTCTTGGATTTACTTTTTCGTGGAAGGGTCCAAAAATATTCCATTACTAGTTAAAACATGCCCCAACAATGACAAGAAATCCATCCAAAACCCACATTTATTTTATTTTTACATAGTTTCACACATTAAAATTTATATAGCACAATATTAAAATGTTCATCATGTTCCTCCTTTCTCTTAGAGTGTATCAGAATATCAGCAATAAAGACTAATGCAAATGTGTTTAGATAATCCGTAAAGACTCATTTAATTGGGTCTGTGAATATTGAGAGAACATTACTCAGTCCAAATAGCATCACCATGATATCATAATGTCCATACCTCATTCAAATGGAAGTATTTGGAATATATTCCTTCGTCACCATTAATTGGTGATATCTCAATCGATCCTCCACCATAGAGAAATAACTGCACCAACTTGGCTTCTAGAAAAATTCATCAATCTCTAGAAGGGGATAATTGTTTATCAGTATTTTATTTACATCATGATATTTAATGAATAGGTGAAATGATCCATCCATATTATTGATAAATAGGATTGGAGCACCCCATTGTGAAGCACTAGAGCATACAAAACCTTTTTCAATATTCTCATATAAATGATTATTTAGGTATTCTATATAATCAGCGGCCATTATATAAGATGTATTTGATATAGTCAGAGATCAATTTTTATTATAAATTGATATTTCAACCCCTAGGTCTTGAGGAAGACTAGAAAAATGTTCAGGTAACACATCAGTGTAATTTTTCATGATGGGAATATATTTGAGCATGATCATCTCATTGGTATCAATAATTTGAGCAAGATATTCCAAATCATAAGGTGGTAATATCCACTCATGAAATGATTACTTATAATGTGATTCATATTCCTCTATAAATTTTTAATTATGTTTAGGATTCATCAGTATGTGAAGAGTGATCTCTGTTTCCTGATAGTTGATGTTGGCTTTGTATAAAGATGACCAACCCATGCCCAAAAGACCATCAAACACTACTAAAGGGAGTGTGACCATATTTATTTGGGAGGATCCATATAGAAACATTAACTGGAGGCGATCAGTGTACTTTGGAAGTAGTAATTACCCCAATATTTTTTTAGAGATAACTCAATCTCTAAATTTTACGGTGGGGTTTTATTTATTCTACTAAATTTGGAAAATATTAATGAATGTGTCAAAAAAGAATTCAAAATTATGTTTGCTATTATTAAATGAAAACAATAATACATATCACCACATCATTGTCTGAATCCACATTAGTAGTAGTGATAGAATAATCCCTAATTTATAGTCTTGGAGGATATGATTGATTTCCTCTAAAAACCCCTATTATACAGAATTGCTTCCCAAAATACCCTTATTCCATGAATTTTATTCACTTCACTATAGACTGAGTGTTTATTTGAAAATTCCTTTCATCCTCTACATTAGTGGAATTCATTATATCCTTATGGCAGTTCTTATCCAGTCTCATCATTCTTCCATATTTGATGCATTTCTTTGTTCCCTTTAGATAGTTCCAAGGAGGCTTCATCCCAAAATTTTTTAACAATGAAAATTCATAATTCTATCCATCATGGGATATATTTTCCATTACTTCCATACTAGACTCAATTTTCCACCTTTTTTCACTAGGCCCATGAGACCACTAAGAGTATTTGATCTTCATTTCAATCGTGGGGGCTCAACAGACAATCTCAACATAGCTTTCCAAGTCTCAAATAACAATTTTTTTTGTATAAATAGATCTAGTATTCTAAATAAGTGATAAAATTTCAATTATATGTTCATTAAAAATTTGTAGGAATACCATGAAATCCTGGAAGAGACTACTTCATTGCCGGGATATTCTCATATTTCTTCTACATAATTCTAAGTAACTCTCATTCCAATTTGACAGGAACTATTATGGAATAATATTTATTGAAAAAAAAATTCTCGAATTCCTCCCAACCCATGGATTCAATTTTCTCGTTGGGATTCATATTTTTAATCAATTTCCACCAACGATCAGCTTCTCCATCAAAATGATAAACCGCGAGCACAACTTTCTCTTCTTTTGTTAATTGGAGAATATATAATATATTTTCAATGGAGTTAATTCACTATTTCATGAGCAGGGGATCGAAAGACACAATATACAATGGTGAAGTTTTTTATAAGAATGATTAAATGGAAAATTTCTCTACCTTAGTAGAATGAGGGTGTTCTATAAGATTCAAGTTATTATTTGTAACTTGATCCAGTTGAGCAAGTACTATCATGAAGTTTTGAGCATTTGTTTCTATTATATTGGGCTTATCATTAGGGAAATCATTACATTTAATATAAAATAGAACATTATAACATGGTCTTATATTTCCCTCCATTAAATAAGAAAAAAATAAAATTCATTTAGGTGGTCCTGAATGCTCAGCTAATAATCATAAAAAAGAATCATTAAATAGAAAAGGATAAACCCTTAATGAAAAAGCATATCTAGACTTGTAATTCCCAAAGATTCAATCTAGTTAATCCTTTATATATTTCCTATTACATAGTATTATGGGAATTTTCATTATTCCAATAATAATGGGTTTTAATGAGAATATGATTTTACCAAATCATAGCCCCTGAGTGTGTCAAACCAGGTGCGCAGTAAGGCCTATTTTTATGTACGAGGTCACCCTGAGTGAGGCCCAAAATACCTTGTATGTTCTTTCACTCCTTGGTACATCTATTATAGAACCATTTCCAATTATAGTATCCATAGAGGGATTTATTTTCATGATAAACCACATATAACATACTTACTAAAATTTAGGGATGTTTTCTCATATTTAGTCTTATCCCTATGGTTCTTACTAAATTTATCTATTTTTATTATCCAAAAAACAACTAATATTGTCTTATGATACCAACTATTGTGACCCTAGTCTGTTACACATATCATTACATGATTTTATGAATAATTAATGTTAAAATTTCAAGAAAATGATCGTAATATCTATTGTCTAGGAAGACTAGGTAAAAAAAACTAAAAACATGGGACGAAATAAAAAATATCTTTTTAAATAACATATTATTAGATTCAAAATTCCTTTTATCCCTTGAATCATAATAGGATATCATGGGGCTAAAATGGAAAAATAGAGGAGCTAAATAACCTAGTATGGAAATAAACATTAAAATAAATCTTAACAAATGGGTTATAAGGCATAAAACAAAGATATAAAATGGAATGGAATATGATTAAACAAAAGGAATAATTAAATTTGGAACATGGTACCATATAATAATTGAATAAAAGTAATGTTTATTAAATACAAAATATGACTTTAAAATGATTCAATGCTCATTGCACATAGAGTAGCTTGAGCCAAGGGTCATTGCACATAGGGGAGCACGAGTAAAGGAAAACCACGAAGACTATAGCACATAATGGCTCCGGAGGATAAACATTAACCAATAAATTATAATGATATCTAGGATCACCTATATTAATATATTCATAAATATGTTTTCCACATAAATAATCATACATATTCAATCAAACATAACAATAATGGCCCTCTAAGGAAATAATTGGGTATCATAATCATGTTAACAACATAATATATCGTTGTATCATAAATGCGTCCATTAAATAAAGTAATTAAACTATACATGAACATGAATAAAGTAATATAGAAATATATCATGATATTTGATGTCAAATTGAAGTGAAAATAGTGTTTAAGAATCTTTAGAAACAAAAAATTCAAGATACATAAGAGTGGAAAAGAAATAATTGTTTGTATAAAACTACAGTTGAACCAAGATAGATTTTCATGATAAATTTATAGATTTTATGCAAATATATTTGGATTCAAATATTTTATGTTCCATACTTGAAAATTAGTATGAATTTGGAAAATTCGTTTAAATTGGGCTGGCTTATCGGAAAATATTGTGTTGGGAACCTATTAAAAACATGTATATCCCTACAAATAAGCATGATTGGATCATGATAAATGAATTTGGAAAATATACAGAACAACCAAATGATATAGATAAAAATAAAATATAAATTCATTTATTAAAAAAGTGTGAATGATTAACCAGAAGAATATTGGAGGTTTGGGTAGAATCTCTTACCATTTGTATGAAACAACTTTCACTTGATTATAATTACATGTATAATAAAAATTATATATTAATTAATTAATTAATATCCATTTATAAATTTATATGATATTTTTTAATTTTATTAATTTCATTTTATCCATTTGGATGGGTTATGAAATTCAATTTCATTATTCTAGAGTGTTAGTTTCCTCGGTTTTTATTTTCGGTTTACTTGTATATTCATATGGAAAATCATATAGAATGATGATAGTTTTCCAAAACTGAATATAAATTTTTTTACTGAAATTATAGAATATTAAAATAATATTATGTTTTATAAGTGATTATGATTCATTATATAAATCATCAATGATAATCGTTTAGATTAATTTAGTTTTATTTATCACAACGATCTCATTTTGTTATATAACATTATATAATATGTAAAAAATGATTCTGGAACATTAAATAAGATAAAATACCAATATAATAATATGTTTCAACCATAAAAATAGGTTTCATATGAGAATTTTATAAGTAATTGAAATATTAAATTATGTTGTCTTGGAAGGTGGTAAAACAACAACTCATAGATGATGTTTTCATTCTTAAAATAAAATATAGAGGAGAAGAGTATTGATAAAGAATTATTACATAAAAATGAGGAAAATGTAGTATGTATGGGAAACTGGAGTTTTAATTTTTGTTTGAAATGTGGATATGCGAAAATATAAGAGAATAACGGATCTTGAAAAGAAATTCAAAGAAAAACATGTGGGTTTTATTTCTTGATTGTTTCTTATTGAGAACCTCCTTAGGGAATTGGTTTTGGAATTTTGTTAAGACCAAATGATCTTGGATGTCTGAAATTTATTTTAGAGGATTATCGGGTAGAATATTGACAAATATCATTCATTGAGAGGTGTGAGGAAAAAAGGTGTGATATGTGGTATTTGCTGTGGAGGAGGGGGTTTATTCTCATTATATAATTCATTAGTTTATTATTATTCTCAAGTCAATAAATATTGATGATTATTGAGACCAAATATAATAACATTATCATTTGTATAAGATATAATTGGCATACATAATCACAAAATCAACTTGAATCCTTAATTCAAATACTTAGCAATAATCATAAATTATCGTATTTTACTATTCAACAAAAATTCATGTATTTTAGACAGATCCAAACAATTTACAATGACTATTTTTTATTTTTAGAAATAATAAATGAACTCCATTTTATAAAAATAATTTTCCAAATAAAAAAAGTTTTAATTTTAATTAAAATCATCTTTTACATGGACAATACAAATTTTTAAATTACAATAGTTTTTATATCACATTAAAAAATTAAATAAAGTCTCCTAAAATTATCATATATTAATAATAAATAAAAATAATAGTTTGTGAAATAATTTTAGAAAATAAAATTTATTTTTAAATATTAAATTAATCAAAAAATTGTAATTAAATACTTGTGACCTACATAAATATAAACACTTAATTAATAATTTTTAAAATATTTGGTATCATATACTAGGTTATAATTATATCATATGGTCCCATATAATGTGTATAAATTTTATTTATACATTCATCAGTGAGGTTACAATTTAGATTTCTGGTTTACCATTCATAAGGGTCATGTTACTATGTTGAAGTTCAATCTATTATTACTTTGGTAAATGTTTTTTATCTTCTAGAAATGATTCATATTTAATTAATTAGTCATTTATAAAGCTTTTATTGTGTTATATTATGTGTTTATACAGTATGAAATAATTATAAAAAGGGAATACCTATAGATGAAATGTGGGGTCCTTACATTTATAGGCTTGATTCCCTATTTACAGTTTCCATATTTCATTATAAATTTTATGATATCTTTAAATGAGAGCCTTGAAATGTGTTGTGGTGTTTTCATCTGATGGTTACTTGATAATACATAATGGGATTGGAGGCCCATGTTTCCTGAAATAGGAATCACCTAAGATAGTAGGATGCATAGTGATATGCATGGTGGTGTAAAGTATGGGACCTTTACTAATGGAGTGGTTAGAAGCTGGGATTTCTTGTTGTTATTAAGATAACATATAGTATGACTTTTTATTAATTATTTTTCTTTAATATGGGGATGTATGAGCTTCATTTATTCTACATTACGTTCCACACTTGTTGAAATATATAGTTTTTCATGGATTTCAGATTCAATTTTATGATAGATTACGATGTTTCCGTGAGTAACAGTAATTGTGGAATTACAATGAATATTAAATTTTATAAAAATGGATTTATTGGTTTAATGTAATTTTTAATTATGATAATTGTTGGTTCATTATGGGATCAATTGGATTATAGGTGGAGAGCATGTGGTTTAGTTTATAGTTAATTTAATGTTGAAATTTTTTGACAATAACAATTGATAATTAATGTAACTATTATATATTTAATATAAATAATTGATTAAATGTGTTTTTTAAATATTTCCATGATTATAGTATATATATTCTTTAGTGTGAGAAGGTGAGTGTTTGAGGGTAGAAAACTATAGCTGATAATAAGACTATGTAGATGCCCATTGTGTGGTGTGATTTATATATATATATTATGTAACATGACTTCATAAGACAAAAAATATATATTTATTGGGATACTGATACATAGTGGACTATGAAAGGGTGTTTCCCTCAACATCTTGGTTGGAGAGAAATATATAGTGGTCTCCCACATTCCCCATTTTCTTCTATTGATTTTCTTATGTATAGGTATACACTATAGAAAAATTTTCCAATATATTTGTATAGATGGGTGTAAATAATTTTTGTTTATTTGATAAACATATAATTTTTGAAATATCACCCTATGTATTATTTAGGGAATGTTTTTTATGGGATATGATGGATTAATAAATAATACAAGATATATGGATGTGTTAGATCCCAAAAAGTACAAGGTGGTCATGTTGACATATGGAGGGGATTATATGATCATTTAATGCTTGATATTCATGGAATGTGATTATTGGATGATGTGATGCTTGAAGAGTATGATATTTCGTGGTCTCTGAGGTGTCTTCAGGAAGATATACTTTTGTTGAATGATTGATCAGGACAAGCGATGTTGGGGAATAGTGATAAACTAGTGGGGAAGTGAAATAAAGGTAAAATATTTTGTTATTTTGTTGGATGTTACAGTATTACATGTATATGATACAAGGTTAGAGAAAAATGGTTGGTTGGGAACATTAAATAATGTATTATGTGAAAAATTATAATTAATTGTTTATTAACTAGTGTTTATTATGTATTCTTTATCTTTTTCACAACTTGATTTAAGGAGGATTCTACTACGTATGCATATTATGATCACCCTACATATATATAAATTAATTTTTATGTTTTTAGGAGCTAGTTAATGACTTGGTCAAACATTACTAGTTGGAAGTGTTGTCCACATTTCATTTGTTATTCTAGGTCATTGTTGAGGTTTTACATTTAGTATGTTTAATTTTATTTCTAGACACATAATTGTATGCCTGTAAATGTTTTTATTTGGGATCTTTTATATTATCATGTTAATGGGTGTTTTGGTGTTTTCTATTGAATCAAATCCCTCTTTTTTATCTTATAGGATAATTTCTCCCATTTTTTATGTGATATAACCCTAGTGTTTTCATCCATCTCATGGCATATTAGAGGTAGTAATCAAGAATCATTTTCTCTCTTCACCCATTATTTCCCACATATGGGTACCTTTATTGAGAGGGAGTCATGAATGAGTGGTATCAATGGTTACTGTTGAGTGACAGGATAATGTCTAGAAGTGGGAATTAGGGAGGATTACATAGATTAGTATGGATATTATGTCATCAAAACATAGTAAGTGAGTTAAAAAATGTATAATATCATGGAAATATTTATTTAGGTCCCACCATGATCCGATGAACAAAACTATTAATTTAATGTGCCCACTAAGAAGAGTTATACAAGAGGTGGTGTAGAGACCTTGAAATGGATTATGCATCTTCATTTTTTATGCATTTGTTTGAAATAGTCATAACATTGGATTAGGGTAGACCATAACTAAATAATTAATTAATATTAAATATTGAATATTATCGATTTAAGAGTCTCTATCAATTTTTTATTTTATAGGATTGGATCATAGTTGACATCTTTAATGGCTTTGTACAGATGTGGTTCACTTTGATATTCCAATAGATCACCATATATTAATTATTGAGGAATAAGACACATGAATAAGGACACAATAAGAGTTTTATAATTGAAAAATGATGCTATATATGTTTTCCAGTTCTAAATAAGTGATAGATAAATTATTGGGGGAGGGGAGATAGCCATAATTTTGATATGTTCTATAAAGGAGAATTATTTTTGGAAGGTAGTGATTTGGTTGTGTGGGGATATTAGTAAATGATTGTACATCTTCCTCAAGGATAGTGTGGAGTTTATTTCCCCATGGGAGGTATTTGAGGATAAATTTTTAGCTGAGTAGGTATCTCCAATTGTGATGGTTGAAAATCATCCTGAGCTACATACCTATTTACATGGGAAATCTACTATGTGGTATTTTGGTATCTATTTCTTGACCCTATATGATATTATTCAAGCATGTCTCCATATGAATTGTCAAAATATATATATTTCAAGGAGGATTTAATTATAGATATCTAATGATCGGTCACCCCGTCTATGTTTTCGATATATCTCGAGGTGAAGGAATGTTAAGATTTCATTGATATGACAATGTATAAGACAATATTTTCATTACATGGGAGTTATTCAGATTCTCCATGTAGTAGAGTGGATTTCTAGGATTTTCAATTTTTAAAATATAATATTTTTTATATAACTAAGGGTTGTTCGTAAATTTTATTATCTCATTTTCAAGGGCCGACATCACTTTGGAAATTAAAATGGTAATATTTTCTTGTTTTTTGTTATGGGGGATTTGTTTATCAATGGTGATATTACATAAAATATTTTTATTAAGAACTGTGAAACATGTGTTTTTTTATAGGATCCTTTTATATATCACGTCCATTCAATGAAGTAGTAGTAGGTTGTTCCATATTTTTATCAACATAGGCGAGCATGGACTCGAAGAGGAGGGCCCCATGATGATACTTTTTCTAACTAAGAAAAATTTGGTTGTGGAGGTGATCCTCCCCAATATCAAACAGGATATGGAGAAATTAAACTCTAGTTTCATGCTCTATATTTTTCAATTCCATGTGATATAAACAATATTTGAGGTATGATATTAATTTTTATACATGGTTTCATGTTTTGTTTGATTTGAGACATACACTCTTCTTTATAACCCCTATTCTAGTCCATTATTTGGAAATGGAGGTGTGTAAAATTATAGTTCCCTTATATTAGACTATAATAGTTTGAGGCAAATATTATCTATGTTAAGTCATTAGAGACAATCATAAGTGTTATGGGATCCCCAGTCAGGGAGATACTTCTAATAATTGTGGCTATAACCATACAAAATCGTCCATAACAAGGAATATTTGTATTTTGTTTTGGCTAAAATGGATTTCATTTAGACATAACTAGAAAATTGTGCTACTATAATGGACCTATATCCACGGTTTTAAAATAGTAGATATAGGACACATGAAAGTGGCCTATAACCATGGTTTTTTTCATATGGCTACAGTTTTCAAAACTGTGGCTATAGGTAAATTTTTTCATAGTTCTATAGCCATGGTTATCTAAAACTATTTCTCTAAGGTTTGCATGCTTCCTCAAAAATTAATATTTCCGCAAAAAAATTGGTGGGAAGCCTAACCATAATGTTCTTGAGACTCTTCCCATGGTTTTTATTAATATATATATATATCATAATATATATATATATATACACGCACACGCGAATTAGCACGTAGTGTATGGGTGAGTATAGTAGATCACAAAGGGAAGGTTCATGGATCAAAACTCATTGGTGATATTTTTTATTTAGTCTATTTATATAGTTTTATCCTTGGAAATATTTACCTATAGCCATAGTTTAAATTGTGGCTATAGGTCCACGTCATGGTTGCCAATTTTGAGGCCTATTTCCACAGTTTCCAATAATTTGGAAGTAGGTTGGGACCTACTTCTATAGAAATATCAGCCACGATTGGGCAAAACTATTGTCGTCACCTACGACCATGGTTTTGAACCGTGTCAATAGGTATTTTTTGAGTTTTCAGATAATGAATGTGCTATACAATGCTGAAAAAGGGTCTACATTTTTCATAAAAAATATAGGTACATAGATTCATAAGAGGAATCTCACTGCATTATCTTCGTTGATAGCCTAGATGATTATGATTTAATTAGTGGTTTTTTTGACAATGTTCCCATAATTCCAAAAAGAGTACCCTAATGTCATTAAAGAAGAGATTATGGACTTACCCCATTACTGGATATCAATTTAGGGATAAGGATACAACTTTTTTCCTTCATTGATATCGATGTACCTATATATATGGTGCCTTATGATTTATAGTATATGTGGATAGTGATCAGTTACATTTTGTATCATGTTTTAATTTTTCCATGTGTTCCTCCCTATTGCATAAATTTTTTCATAATGTATGTTGATGAAAATATACATCTATTTATAGATTACCATCACTTGAATATGGTGATAGTGAAGAGCCACTATTCTCTTCTACAGTTCGGTGAGTTATTTCATCATCTATAAGGTGCTAGTCGATTCTCAAGGATTTATACATAGTTGGGATATCATTAGATATTGGTAAAGGATAATGACATAAAAATCTACCTTATGATGTCATTATGAATATTATTTATTATTTTTAATTTCATTGGTGTGATTAAAGCTCCCACAATATTCTTGGGGTTGACGAACGTAGTGTTCTCATAGTTCCTGAATCTGTACGTAGTGGTTTTCATTGATTAAATCCTCACATTCTGCAATTTTATGTTAGAGAACATAGATCATATGTTGGTAGTTTATGGAGTTATTTGTCTTCAGTAGATACATTGGAATCTATTTAAGTTCTTTTTTGGGATATTTAGGTTTTTTCTATTGAATATTGGGTCCTAGTGGAAATAATTTATCGATCATTGAAATAACATGGAATTTGATTCATGGGATGAATTTTTTAATTTTTAGAAGTGTGGACATTCATTGGTATTGTATGATATTATAGAAGGTATGTACTCAACATGGCAAAGATTTTTTCTCCTCTAAAATTCATCATAAAAAAGGATCACAAATTATTGTAGACTGAATAGTTTTAGAATATATTTTATTATTAGAAGGAGAAGTTTGTCTGGTATCCAGTCCTTCATTTTCTAGATGAAGGATTCCAATTTTAGGCTTTCTATGATTCATTAAATAAAAACATTGGTATTGAATTAATAAATAATGAATCATTTTTCCTTATAAATAACGATACATATGGGAATAAATATGCTAAAATAATCTTTATATAGAAGTTGTTGTGTTTTCATCATTATTTAGTGAAATTACATTTTCAATGGTTTTTTTTGTTTTTTCACCTATCATAAGAGACTATGTTATGTCATTCCATAGAATGAACAAAACATGAGATAGTGATGGTGGATAAAATTACTACAATATTAATACATCAATATTTCATATACACTAATACATTTTATATTTGTATTAGATATGATATGTAAGAGGTCTTGTAGTAGTGGATTGTGTGAATATATATATTCTTGATAGTTATAGAATATCTCTCCTTGATTCATCTTGATATTAGAGATATGAGTGGAAGAAGATTAATATTTTAGGTGAATTATTAGTCACCTTTATTGTAACTGTTCGAGGAAATAAATCTATGTAATTTGGAGGTGAATGTCTAGAAATATTGAGTTCTATGTATTAATTCCTTAAATGGTTAGTATGAGGATGATCAAGACTAAGTGTTTTCTCATGGAAGGGTCTGTATTAATTCCTTAAATGGTTATTATATGATTTTCTTTGGTTGATAGTGGACCATTTATAAAATATTTACAACATCATAATGATCATGGAGAAAATATTTGTGGTTGTTTTATCATCGAAGTCCCTAGAGGACAAGGTGAGGCTTCATTTATTATAAAGGATAATAATCTCTGATTTTGGTATTTAATTCACCTCCTGCATGTGGAGTGGTCATCAACATTATTTCATCTCTCTATTTCTCCCTTGAACAAAATATCATTCATAGATAGGAGGTGAAGGAGAGTGGACTATAAAGACTCTAGAAGACATGTTGTTCTCTTATATCATTGATTTTAGATATCAGAAAATAAGGAACCTTATATTGGTGTATATTCCAGAAAATAATAGTTTTCTCACCAATATTGGTTTAGTAATGTTTGAATCATTTTGTGATTAGCCTTTCCATTCCTTGTTGTCATATACTATTGTTGGATATTCAACAGTTATGGGGCAAAAATAGTGAAAACCATGATATATATAATTTAGGTGAATAACTAGAAGTCTAATAAAATGTTATATTGTAATGATTTCTTTTCGAACCAAATAAGGAGACCAATGGAGTTTCAAATTTGATATCATGTGTTTAAGAAGGAGAATCCTTTTCAATGGGAAGAAAATGTTTAGTCTTTGGAGTTGGCTTTATCAGTTTTTTTGTCATTTTGAGGTGATGTATCTTTTTAGAGCCACTATGTAATTGATAATGCATCCCCCGTATATGAGACACATACATGATGTATTAAATTTATCATAATTATCCTCAATATTCATTATGATTACTAAATAATTTACGGTGGTGTGATAAATACAAATGATGATGAGACCTTTGAAGAGAGGCCTGTCGAGATCGTGATTTTACAGGAAAAGTTATCTCAAGGGAATGACATTTCTATAGTTCATGTCATTTGTTAGAATAGTGGCATAAAAGAGAGTACCTATAAATTTAATTCCAAGGTATGTTCTCATTACCCCAAAGCTATTTTATGTATAAATCATCATTTTTATCAATGTTCTGTGGTTTTTTATCATTATCTATATTACAAGATAGTTTTATCTTCTACGATTCCTTGTTTTTGGATATGCTCTAGTTTGAGAGGTATCTCTACTCTGAGGGTGTTTAGAGGCAATTTTTTATTTTTTTCATAGATTTTTGAGTTTTTCCTCTATATGAGGTGGTTGAGATCCTTTTATGGTGATATTCATGAGAGTTATAACATTGGGTGAATATTAAGATAACACCCTTTCTTTTTATTCTCCTCAGCAAGGGCATTAAATCTTGATCAAAATAATAGATTGATAGGTATATAATGAATGTTTATGTTCTTTCATACACTTTTATTTGTGTTTTCCCATGACTTGGTCATGTCTAGGAGGATAATAGAGGGTTTTTATGGTGTTTTGATTCCATTATAAAAAAATTAATACAAAACAGTCAACACCCTGACCTAGTTCAAGCCATGTTGGCCTTAGTGTTGTCCTATATAAAATATGGATGGGTGAAATGGATTATCAAGACATTTTGGAATACATGGTGGGTGAAAAACAATGGGACATGGAATCATTCCATCAAAAAATATATTTCAAGCATACAAAATGATGAACACCATGACCATGGCCCTCCTGTGGTGGCTATATGACTTGCATTGAAATAGATGAAATGGAAATCATCTTCCTTATATATTTAATATTTCAAATGTGGGAAATTCATATTAAATTTTAGGATTTTAAATGCATTTTTTATTCATTATAATCCCTGGATAATCAAACCACACACCACACAAGAATGGTTCTATTGATTCAATAGGTTTTTGTGAACCTAGGCTATTGTTGTGTTGTTTACGTTGTTGGGGATTCATTGATAGAATTTTACACAAGGTATGTGTTTGTTCTAATTCCCTTTGATCGAATTGATTAACTTCGTGGTACCCAATTTTCTCATATTTTCTTTCTCCCTTCATTATTTTTTAAGGTTTCTCATTGTTGTAATTACATAATATTGAGGATGATATATGAGAATTTCTTTTCAATGCTCTAAATATTCTAGTTCTCATATAGTATTCCTTCAACTCAGTGGTTCCTCTTCTAGTGGTGGTTCACCATCAATCACCCCTTCTTATTTTGAAATTTATGTAATTTTAAATTTATGATGTAGATTCATTTAAAATACAATTATTTTATATAAAATCATAATTCTATCAAGAATTACCTCATTTAGAAATATTGGAATTATCCTTAATGATTTTAAAATAATAAATAATGAAATGAAAAAGACTATTGTCATCGTGATCACATTATACCATGTTGATGATTTTCATCTTATTATACTAGAAAGTGTTATTTCATATTCATTAATTTTGTAAGCATGAATTTTATTCTAAATTTAAACATGTTTTTTAAATATTAAATTTAATTAATTATATAATATCAACAAAGATTAATTGATAAATATTGATGAATATATAAATTATTTTTGTTCGTATGTAATTATAGGAATGTTAAATGAATTTTTTCATCAATATAGGTTTAAAATACTAGAATTGATGTTTAACATAATGTTTAAAATATATTCTAGCTATTTATATTTTATGCCTTAGGTTTATTATAGTTTTAGCCTATAATAATGGATCCTTATATTTATATATAGTAAAAATATAGTTTATTGATAAAAAATGTTTAGAGTAGGGTGAGATAATGTGGTTGTGAACTTAGAAGGCATTCATTTCTGGGCCTAGATTCCCTAGTGACTTTTTTAGATTTTCTTACAACCTCATGTTTTTTCCCTAGATGTGATCATTATCATGTGACATGATGTGATCGTAGAATGAATGATGGGTTGGAAATAACGGGTTGGGATTCCTAGGTTTGTGGTAGAATTTGATACAAGATATATAAGGATTCATGGAAATATGAATGGTGTGATAGATGATTTAAAATGGATTAATGGAGTGGATTGATGATGGTTCATCTCATTATTATTGTGTTAAAATATAGGATAATAACATGTTAATGAATCTTATTTGATGTTTATATGTCTGTGTTGCTTTTTTCTAGTATTTTGTTCCCATCTTCATGGAGTAGCAGTGTCACACCCTGACCACTGCATTATTTTAACTAAATTATTTTGGGTCTTTATTTTGAGTTTCGGTTTGAATCGGTCCAATTTTAAAATGGATTTGGGATCTTATATGGGTGTGCAGCTGTACGTGTGACCATGTGTAGCACCCAATCAAATTTAGACAATGTTTTATTATTAAATGTGTTATTATTTGGGCGCAAGACTCTATGCATGACCATTTACATTGCTCGACCTCAATAATAAAAATGATATAATTATTTTGGTTTTATTGATTTAGTTTTACTATTAGTATTCTCATTATAGAAGTTAATATTTTAATTAGATTGTGATTATAATTAATATTTTTCAGTAAATATTTTGATTTGGTCTTTAATATTACAATTAATCTTACAATTATAAAATAAATGACAAAAATTTACATTGCCATTAATTTTGTGATTATGAATAGGTTAGTTTTATTTTTTTTTAAGTTTTATCTCATTCTATTATTATTATTATTAGTTATTTTCTCATTTCTTTCTCTCTTTTTTCCCTTCTTTTTTTTCTTACCCCTTCATCCCCTTTGGTCCATCATGCACAGACTCTCCCCCCTTTTGTTTTTTTCATCGCGGCCCGCTCCCCTCAACCCTAACAGTCGCACCCCCCTTCCCCTTGCTCCCTCTGGCTCAATGCAGCATCACCCCTTCAGCCTCCCCATCCAGTGCCTCTCCCCTCCTCATCCATTCCCTCGCCAGACCACCATCTCAAGCCCCCTCCGGCGACATGCACTCAGACCAGCACCCTCTTCTCATCCCGGTGAGTCGCACAGCACCGCCATGCCTCTCCTCATCACGGTAGCCCTGCTGACCGACCCCCCTGCATTCTTTCTGGCCTCTTATGGCTGTACCGACCGACAAACGGCAACTCGGACCACCATCTTCCTTGCCGGACAACTACGCCACACCCTCCCATGGTTCCACCCTCTCTTGACCGCCCACCTCCTTCACATTTGGACCCTCCAATGACCTTCCTAGCACTCGGCGCAACTGCGACACCTCTCCATTGTGCTCGACCAGCTTCTCGATCCCCCACCGTAGGGGCATTTCACCTTGTTTGATTGATTCTTCTGTTTGATAAACTTTTGGATTAGGGTTTCGTGTTGTAATTGGTTCAGTTTTGAGGTTTTTGGTTTGATGTATTGATTTTAGTGGCCATCAGGTTTCGTCATGGTTGGTTCTAGCCACTACTATCAAGGGCAGTGGATTCTCCATGGTTTTCCTGTAAGGATTTTCTAATTTCATTATTGTGGTATAATTTTGATTCAGGGTTTTTATGATTTTTGAGTTGTCATCAACTTATTTTGGGTGAAAAAGATGTTTTGGAAATATATTATCTTATTTTTTATTTTTATATGGTATACTTGGGTGAAACATGGTGTGTTTTGGATAAATCCATTTTGTATTGCATGTTTTTAGGGATTAGTTGTGTTGTTATGGTGAGTTTGATGTGCAACGGACCTTGCAAACCATTTTTTTTAATTCGGTCTACACTAAGGTAGTTGGTTCTGTGTTTAATTATTATTTGAATAATTAATTTTCATGTTTAATTAATTTAGAATTTTATTTAATTAATTTGTGTCATGAGAATTTGGTCTTCTCTGAAGTTTGATTTGAAGTTGAGTTGTTTAGTAGCATGTTTATACTATTTTTGTTCTTTTTGTTGATGTCTTATTTGTATTTAATTATTAGTGAATTTTTTTAGTTGTGTGGTTAGCTTATTAATTCGTTAGTTTGGTGCGAGTTCGATTTTACTTGAGGTTTAGTGTGTTTTGATGTGTTATGTAAGGTTCCTCAATATATAAGTATGTTGTTGTTGTGAGAACTCATGTTGTACTGATAATATTTTTTCATTATTGGGTAGTTAATTTGTTAGGATTTGAAAAACAGTGCAATTGGTGTTTTGATATTGCGTCTGTTTGTGTTTAGACAAAAATGAGTTTTTAATGAGTCTTTGTTATTTAAAGCCATGCGTCATATTTCAAAATTGTTTGGAAAATTTTTCTGGAAGTTCGCTTAATTATAGTAATAGTATTTTTAATTGTGTGGGTGGTTTCTTAAATTGTGTGCGTGATGCAGATTGTGTTTTGGGATATTCTTAGTGTGCATCTTATTTCAAATGGCCTTTGTGTGTGCTAATGGTGGTTTTTGGCGTGCACAATGTCTTGTTCTGTCTGAGTATGTGATAATGACATAAGACATGAACTCCTACCTACTTGAGCACAAACGGGAAACCATGGTACTATGTGGGAGGACAAGGAATAGTGCACTAGTGATTCAGAAGTGGCATCTTCCCGGTTTCACTTAGCTTGATTGACGACTACAACACTAACTAAACTTTTGGATGATGCTGGAGACCACTAGGTTATAGATGTGTTTCCCTACTAGTGTATCATGCACGAGAATGTATATTTTTGTCTTTCTGTACCATTGTTCACCGATACACGATGTTCTAGGGTCCCACTTCTCCCTAATATCTTTAGGTCCAATCCCATGTATTGTTCTCCACGTTTTCTCTGCGCTCACCATTGGCACACATTGTGACATTGGGGTTACCATGAAATTGTGTGTTTGTGTGTGTGTGTGTGTGTGTATGCATGTGTGTGTTTGTGTTAATTTAAGTTGTTTTCCATTTAGAGTAGTTTTCCAAAAAAACTTTTTTCATTAAAATTATTTAAGCACTTATTTATTTTTATTCCATTAAACTGCATTTTTATTTGTCATTTAATAATTATGTGTGGAACCTTTTCTCAGTGGAATATTACTGGGATTTTAGATCACACCCTACATACACCTTTGGGTGTATATAGACTATGTTTCTTTTTTCTTTCCAGGTTGAGGCATCGAGTATAGCATTGGTGGTTTTGGTTGTAAGTGGAATCCTATGGTTGGTTTGGTGGCGGTTGCTTGGGGATGTGACTCCTCATGTTGCACAGAGGTTTGTGTTTGAGTTTTGGTTTCCTTTGATGTAGCCTCTTTTGAGTTTTTATTTCAAGTTGTGAAAATTAATTCTGAACTTGGTATAAGATTCTGTTTGGTTGCCTATTTTTAGATTGAACTAATTCATCTTGTTGTTGTTTTATATTTATTTATGTGAGGAAATCGTTCACAAGTTTATTTTTGATACCCAGGAACTTGTGCCAGCCTATGGGGATCGGGAATGCCCTTCGTGTCGTGTCGCGGACCGGGTCGGGTGCCATGTCTGATGGTGAACCGGCTTGGTTCGTGACAAAATGGTATCAGAGGGAGGTTTTTGTTCTTGTTATTTGGGATGTCAGGTAGATCGGAGATAGGACTGTCTGTACTCGAGTGGTAGGTGTGGGGAGAGTATCATGAACTCTTACTCGTCCCGACCCTTGAGTAACTGTGGGTAGTTCTGGATTTATGTTTTGGCCTTGGTGGATGGCTGATGACAATGAGAGTAAACCGGTACTGCGCACGATCACACATGGTGTAGTGACCCATGTGATGCCTAAGAGTACGGTTTGACAGTCATAGTGGTTAGTGATTGCCTAGGGCATGGTCTGCTGAACCATGTAGTCAGGATAGACACAACCACTAGTCCTCCACCCAGGTGCTTTAATGTTTATGTTATCATGCTTCAATTTTGGGATTTGTGTGAGATTTTTTTCCTTTAAAAAGGGAAGCAGACTTTGGTGATCCTCTTATTTTATTTTTGTGTGTGTTTGACATGATTTTTGTGGTGCTTTTCTCTTGGACCTTGTTTTTTGAATTTGGTGTTGATTTGGCGAGGTTTAATTTATTAAAGGATGCATTGGGTTATATGAAATTTCAATGGGTTGTTTTAGAAATGAAAATCATTCTTGAAATTTTCCATGAATTTATGAAATGTTTTTTGGAAAAAGGGGGGTATTTTTAGATGTTGATAATGTTTTGTTTTGAAAGCGGAGTAGACTTGTTTTTTCCAGTTGTATTCCTATGGGTGCTCACATGTGCATGTGGACTTTATTAATGGATAGTTGGTGAATCGTGTGGACAGGTGCCTGAGTGGCAGGAAAATGAATACTTGTGAGGCACCATGGAATATCAGTGGCGGTTGTTTGATTTCTAAGGTTGCTTTTTGTTTCCTAGAAAGTGGGTCTTTTTCTTAAATGTGTTTTTGTGCACAAATGGTTTTGGAAATTGAAAAAAAGATGACATTTCATATATATTAAATATGGAATTTAAAAATCGATTTTGGGCTTGTGGTGCTGTGCTTGGTATTTCAAGTGAGTGTTTTTCATTGAAAATGAATTGATGTTTTAAATTCGAAATATTGGATTTGTTTCTGGAATCATGATGTTTGTTTTATTATGTGTTTGGATTTGTGGATGGTTGATTTGTGTTTCTTATTTGGGATATTCCCCCTAGAAACATCCCATGGGTTTCCAGCAAGCCTCTCAGTTCGGGGCTCAGCACAAACTCCAAGTAGAGTGGCAGAGTTGGGCTCTGCTCAGTGGTGTCAATTTTTCATAGATGGCGAGGTTAGTTAGATGTTGTTTTGTACTTTAGTAAAGTTGGAAGTGTCTCTGGTTATGGAGGAACTCTGGATGTTGTGTATGTGTATGTTGTCTCATGTACGTCTGGAGAAGTGATACTAAACCAGCAAACAGTGATAGTTCTGTTTTCGTTTCGAATGGTGACACCATGAGTTACCCTCAAGACTAGTATCGTTCTGGGGTTGTATCTATTTGAAGGTGATGGAATGTGGTGGATCTCGTAGGTTTTTGACCAATCAAAAGGTGGAGAAGGATATGTATTTGATCTTTCTGATGGGCCAGCTTCATGTTCCCAAAAGGTTGTGTCAAACAATCAGTTTAATGTTTATAATAGTTGTTGGTCCTATTTATATTGTGGATATAACAACCCATACTTTACATACATTGTTATTACTTCAAAATTGAAGCACACTTATTACAACATATAACAAAACTTTGAAAGGACCGTATAGGTATAGTGTCTTTAGAAACTGGTAAACATAAACAACTGGTTCATAAAGCATCTACACTCTCTCCCATTTATTTCATCATATCTATATCCCCTTTTGTCATATCCTACTTAATAACCTTCTTCCAGACCTGGGGAAAGAAAACATACAAAAGGGTGAGATCAAATGCTCAGTAAAGGTAAACAAAAGAAATATCTATCACATCATATTCATAAGAACATAACATTTTGGAAATGTTACCCTGCCAAAGAAAATCATTATTTCATAACATGGGATAAATCTTGGTAGTGAAATGTAATCACAATAATAATAACTTAAAACATGAAGCTTTGTGACATACACACATAATCATATAGAATCATTTCTTATTAGTCAATACTCATTTCCAAGACTATCTTAGTGGACAAAGTCCATTTCTAAACCGAGGTCATTCCTCGTTTCAGTCCTGTTTCACTTAACCGGTTTAACCTGCCGTTCCAGCCATTTCCATCTCATGAGATATAAAATTTTTACCAAATGCATTGGAGGGAGATATAGGTCCCACCCATCTCATAATGATACCATTATTATGTGTGCCAAAAAATCAAAAATCATACATCATTGCATAACCCATGTAATAAAAATGGGATTCTTAATCATCATGATATCATAAAACAATTCATATAAGATAAAGGAATTCATAAAAATAATTCCATCACAACATAATCAAATCAATGTAATAATAGGGATAGAAACAGAACCCTATATTATCTTAGATGGGAAATAATTTTGATAAAACACTTGAATTCCATTCTTGAGGAAAATATCCTTTCTACTTAATAATCATTTTTATTTCATAACATGTCATATAATTTTGAACTAAAAGAATTTGATTAAAAATAAACATGAAAACTTGTAAAGTAATCTTCATGGGAATAATGTTTTAAAAATTCATTCATGCCGTATAAGTTAAAAAAACATTCTTCTCTTACTTTTTTGGGATAGTAAAAAAGTACCTTGTATGGTAAACAAAAGAAAGATTCTTTCCATACAATGTGGTAAAAGTAGAAAAGGGTGAAAATGACATTAAACATACATGGAAGAAATTTAAACTTTTTATGAAAACATTTTGAGAACATATGGACTTGTATAATAATCATATCCCCGGTAAATACTTACAAATAAACAATCTCGGATAAGAATGTGATTGGAATAATTATCCCTTACCTTAGGTCTGATTTGCTCCGTAAGTGTCTGTACTTCTAGTATAATGATTTAAATAATGTCATTGACTTATTCCATAATCATACTCATTGTTATGATATCATATATGGTCATATTCTTAGCTTATTATTAGTAATATTTCATTTCTACTTGTTATTCAGGTGTTTATTACTTTTTGTTCTTATGCGTGTTTTGTCGAATAAATTCTTATTCTTCTTTTTAGGTTATAGATAACTCATTTTCAGAATGGTATTAGTGTAATATATATCATATTTATTCACTCAATTTATTTATGTAATCATTAAGAAATAAAAATCATGTTGAACGAGTCACATCACATCGTGGAGACGGTATTCCGTATGTATGCACGAGCGATGATAACATTCCCATGATCGTGGAATTGTATTGGAGTGTATTTATACTACTTTATAATCAATATCACTTTACAATAATCATATATATTCATTATTTACACCAATATACCTATCCAAGTAAGGTGGTGGTGGAAAATAGATTACACCACGGCGTGGAGACGGTATTCCGTACGTATGCACGCGCAGTGATTTTGTTTTCCGTAGGATGTATAGATGGTGAAATTGGGTTGTTTCATACTTATAATAACATATCAGTATTTTAGTGATAATGATGTTATTAATTCATAATGAAACAACTAAAGAAGAAGAAGTTGAAGAAGAAATAATGTTGAAAGAATCAGTAACGGACATTACCTCTTCTTTAAAGCGCTTCATTGAGACCTCCTTTTAGGGCACTAAAATTGGTCTTTGAAGAATATCAGGACCTCAAGGATGTTTCTAGGGAAGTTGAGAGAAGAAATTGGCAGGGGTTGGCCGAGCATGAAGGCTCAAAGTGGTGTGAGGAAGAGAGGGAGGAGGTGCCCTTTTATAAGGGAGGAGATGGGCATCTTTGGAAAAACTAAAAATATTATTTTATTATAAAGTCATATTCGGTTTTAAATAGCTCCATATTTGTTTATTGCTAAGATAGGGTGGGGATGGGTCGAAATCCTCTCATCTAATAGAATTTGGAAAAGTTTAGGTTACTATTTTAACCTTATTATTTAGATTTAACTTTAAGTTAGATAATTTTACTTTTACCGTGTCTTTTTTTTATTACACTATAAGGTTAAAAGAATTACTATAACAAGTCAAACGAATCCCAAGTTGTTTATTATTAATATAAATAACCTTATCTAAGTTATTTGGCAGATCCTTATAATTTTAGGAATAAAATAACAATTAATAATATAATATTTGTTTTAAAAACTATTTTATGTCAATTTTGACACTATTTTGTAATTGATTTTTGTGAAAATCATAACAGAAATATTAGTTCTAAAAAGGTCACTTAAATCAATAATATCATGTCATATTAACCTATAAAATTAGTTTAATTCATAAAAAGGCTCAAATTACATTTATTTGGGTATTTATAACATCAATTATGTCAATATTTCATTAAAAAGATAATTACTGCATCATCTTTGTGTCATAAATAAATTAAATTATTTAATGTCTAAAAATTACAAATAAAATACCATTATGTAGGAAATCGTTTTATATTTCTAATTTATTTTTATAGTCGAATTTATCTTATGTATAACCCTATATTAAAAATTATTTATTTATTAAACATTGATTTTAACTATTTTAACCCTTCTTTAAATATATTAATAATAAATGTCTTAATCTAATCCAAGTGGGCCTAAATGGTCATATTTTATTCCTAAGGTTTTTTTTGGTCGAATTACACTTATCCAATAGAATTATGACATGTTTTAGGGTAATAATAATATCATTTTTACCCTTAATTACCCTATTTACTTTTAACCGTGGTAAATAAAAGTAAAAAAGTTACTATTCAGCAAGCATTATTTTCATCTCATTGAACCACATTTTACATACTGACATCAACTGCGTCTCTTTGATTTTTGGAATTCTACTCCCAGAAGCGGTAAAATTAAGATTTATGTAAATTTGAAAATTCTCCTTGGAGGTGGGTAAAAGACGGTGAAAAGTTCAATAAATTTTTTATATATCTAAAATTATTATAAAATTAATCCAATAAATTACATTGAACTTATATAGGTATTATGTAACAATTATTACCTTAAATAAATTTATATAAAATAAATAATTATAAAAAGTCGGTTTTTAAATAGTAACCCAGTGTTTTCACTATTGATTAAAAATTGAATGTTTCCAGAAAAATACCAAAATTTCACCCTAGGATAATTTCGATATTCCGAATCCAAAAACGAAGTCCATTTTGAAAATTAAATTTACAAAATTTCAAAAAGTGGTTATTACTATTCATAATGGCTAGTTTTAAAAATATTTTAATAGCATATCGTTGTTTAGTGAAACTCGGTATTGAGTACGACGCAAGCTATCAAGGAATGTCGCGATTGCGTGTAAAGCAAGCCAAGCTACTGTTGTGTGTAGTGAAAGTTTACTTTGATGATTTATATAAAATAAATACAAAATATTTCTTATAAATGTCTTGGGTGTTACATTCTACCCCCCTTAAAATGTATTTCGCCCTCAAAATTTGTCACTTGTAACAAACAGATGAGGGTACCTCTCCCTAATCATATCCTCAAGATCCCATGTATCTTCCTCTAATTGGTGGTTCCTCCAGAAAACTTTCACCAAGTGAGTGGTCTTGTTCCGTAGCACTTTTTCACTACGATCGAGAATCTCTATCAGCTGTTCTTCAAAAGAAATATCTTGTTCCACCGGTAAAACTTATGAGCTGAGTACATGTGAAGGATAAAGTATGTAATTTCTCAAGAGAGATACATGGAACACATTGTGAAATTGAGAGAGATTCGGTGGAAGTGCCAATCGGTAAGCTACCTTCCCAACATGATCCAGTATTTCAAAAGGACCGATATACCCAGGGCTCAACTTTCCCTGCTTTCCAAATCTCATTACTCTCTTCCAAGGAGATATTAGTAAGAACACTTTACCACCCACTTCAAAATCTAAGTCTTTTCTTCAGTTGTCGACATTAATTTTTTGTCGACTCTGAGCTACTCTTATGTGTTGTTGAATAGATCGTACTTTTTCGGCCATCTCATCAACAAGATCAGGTCCTAATAGATTTATTTCCCCAACTTCATCCCTGCAAGTTGGAGTCCTACATTTCTTTCCATAGAGATCTTCATAAGTAGCCATCTGAATACTGGAGTGAAAGATATTATTATAAGAATATTCCACCAAAGGTAGGTGTTGATCCCAACCACCTTTGAAATCCATAGAGCATGCTCTCAACATATCTTCTATAGTTTGAATTGTCCTCTCAGACTGACCGTCTGTATAAGGATGATATGTAGTGATGAAACTCAACTCTGTATCCAGAGTACGCTGAAGTCTTCACCAGAACATTGAGGTAAACCTCAGATCCCCATCAGATATAATAGAAAGTGACACTCCATGCAATCTTACCACTTCCTTTACATATTTCCTAGAAAGATGATCCAGAGAGAAATCCTCTCTAATAGCAATGAAGTGTGGAGACATTGTAAGATGAGAAATTATGACCCAGATAGCATTATTGCCTTTGGATGTTTTAGGAAGTCCTGTGACAAAGTCCATAGTGATTTTTTCCCATTTCCATTCGGGTATGGGTAATGGTTGTAACATCCCCTTAGACTTCTGTCTCTCACCATTATCTTTCTGACAAACCAAGCATTGAGAGAAAAATTTAGAAACATCTCTTTTCATGTCATCCCACCAGAAGTACTCATTCATGTCTCTATACATCTTCGTGCTTCCAGGATGAATAGAGAATGATGAACTATGAGCCTCATCCAGAAGCTCCTTCTTTAATTCGGGGATCGGAGGAACACAAGCCTGATTCCTGAACTTTATTATCCCATCACGATCAAGGTTGAATTCAGGAACATTTCTCACCTTCTTTTGTAACTCGACATCTTCTTTCTGTGCCTCTTTAATCCTAACATGTATAGATGGTTGAACATTCATTTGAGAAAGATTCTATTTTTCCCCTTTAATTATAATTCCATGATCCATCCTTTGTAAATACATAAATATTGGATCTTTTGTGATCCTCATCATGGATAAACTGGCATGGTCATGTTGACTTAATGCATCTTCCACCTTGTTAGCTTTCCCAGGGTGGTAATTAATTGAGCAGTCGTAATCCTTAATCAGCTCCAACCATCTTCTTTGGTGCATATTCATCTCCATTTGTGTGAAAATATACTTTAAACTTTTATGAATAGTATAAATTTCACACCTTTCTCCATAAATATAATGCATCCAAATCTTTAATGCAAAGATTACCGCAGCTAACTCCAAATCATGAGTTGGGGTAATTTTGCTCATGGATTTTCAACTGTTGTGAGGAATAAGCTATCACCATATCATTTTTCATAAGAACAAACCCCAATCCCTTCTTGGATGAATCACTGTATATCATAAACCTTTCTCCACTACAAGGCTGTGTGAGCACAGGTGCACTGGATAACCTTCTTTTCAACTCCTTGAAATTCTCTTCACATTATCCCGTTCAAACAAACTTAACTCCTTTCCGAGTCAACCTGGTGAGTGGATTAGATAATTGTGAAAAATATTTCAGAAAATGTCAATAATATCTTGCCAAACCAAGAAATCTTCGGATATCAGTTACTGTTTTTGGTCTCGACCATCTTTTGATAACCCCTGTTTTTGCTGGATCCACAGATATCCCCTCTTTTGAGATTATGTGACCCAAAAATGAAACTTTTTGAAGCCAAAATTCACACTTGGTAAATTTGGCAAAAAGCTTCTCCTTTCTCAGGGTCTTCAATATAATTCTCAGGTGATCTTCATGTTCTTCCTTTCTCTCTGAATATATAGGAATATCGTCTATAAAGACTACCAAAAAATAATCAAAATAGTCTCTAAAGATTCTATTCATTAGATCCATGAAGATATAAGGGGAATTAGTAAGACCAAATGGAATCACTATAAATTCATAGTGTCCATACCTTGTACGGCAAGATGTATTTTGTATATCCTCCATTTTGACCCTTAATTGATGATACCCTGAACAAAGATCAATCTTGGAAAAGTATTGAGCTCCATGTAGTTGGTCAAATAAGTCATCAATGCGCAGGAGAGGATATTTGATCTTGATAGTGATCTTGTTAAGTTCTCGATAATCAATGCAGAGTCTCATTGATTCATCTTTCTTCTTAACAAATAGAACATGTTCTCCCCAAGAAGAGGCACTAGGGCGTATGAACCCCTTATCATGATTCTCCTGGAGATGCTTCTTCAATTCCTCCAACTCAATTGGGGCCATTCTATAAGGTGTCTTTGAAATAGGCAAAGCACCCGGTATGAGTTCTATTGAAAACTCTACTTCACGATTTGGTGGAAGACCAGAAAATTCCACCGGAAAGACATCATCAAACTCCCGTACAATGGGAATATTATTAATTTTGAGTTTCTCACCAACCGTTTGAGATAAATAACCTTAATTTAGTAGAATCAAGACCCATAAGATGGAAGAAATTTCCACTGGAAGGTTATGTTCATCCTTGCATCGATAGACGATCAATGATTGATCTGGAATATGAAATGTGACTTCCCTTCTTTGGAAATTAATATGAGCTCAATATAGAGAAATCCAATCCATGCAAAGAATCACATCAAATTCCACTATAGGAAGGATCACAAGATTTGCAGGAAGCACTTTACCACAAACATCAACCGGATAATAATTATAAACATTTGATGCGACTGTTGTGCCATTAGGGGTTGTCACAGCTAACTCAACATCTAATTGTTGAAGTAATACGGTGATACCCTTAGAAAATTATTCAGAAATAAAGTAGTGGGTGGATCCAGAATCAAATAAAACATTTTCTACTTTAGAGTGGATGGTAATTGTACCTTTCACCACATCGTTATCGTACTCCACATCGCTGATAGAAATTTCATGTGACATACTTTTGTCTTTAGCCTTAATAGTTTGTTGACATCGATCATCATCAACAACCCTTGGATTTGGGCATTGATTGGCATAATGCCCCATTTTTTTGCACTTGTAACATTGAAGTGTAGGAGGTGCACTCTGTGTATCCTTTTCTTCATTTGCATCACTAGACATCTTATTCCCATCATTGCGGCATTCAAATCCCTGATAACCTTCCTTTCCACATTTGAAACATTTACTTGTCCCTTTAAGACAACTCCCTCCATGTTTCTTTCCACACATTGAGCATAAGGGAAAACTCATCTTCTTTTCTGTGTGCTCTTTATATTTTCCTTTGATTTCCGTTTTCCTCTTCTTATCAAACCCATATGACTGATGGGTTACTCTAATCTCCATCTCATCATTGAGATCACATCGAACAATTTCCTCGTAGCTATTAAAGTCCCTTATAGCTAACGCCCTTCGAAGACTTGGTTTTAAGCCACTAAAGAATCGATCGATCTTACTCCCAGGTTGGATAATAATACTAGAAGTGTACCTTGAAAGTCTTATTAAATTTTCTTCATAGGTACCAATAGATTCATCATCATTTTTCTTTAGTTCAAGAAACTCCTTCTCCATCTTTGTTCTGAGAATACGATGGAAGTACTTATTGAAAAATAAGTTCTTGAACTTGTCCCATTAGATGGACTCACTTTCATCTCTTGGACTCGTATTCTTGATAAGATTACACCATTGATCAGCATCACCTTCTAAATGATACACTACTAAGATGACATTATCATGTTCAGAACATTGAAGAAATGAAAATATCTTTTCAATAGTACTGATCCATTGTTCAGAAACTAATGGATCAGTAGACCCGCTGAATGAAGGTGGACGCTATCTCATGAAGGGTTCAACAGAATGTTGCTCCTTCTTTTGCTCATTTAGAATTCCTTCAAGGTTCATATCTTGAGAATGTTGTGTGATCATGGCTAAATGATTTTTCATTCCAGCTACCATAACGTTTGGTTTCCCAGGGGGACAATCATTACATTGCCCGTCGCATTCCGCATTAACACAGTTCCTTCGGGTTCCATCCATTGACTAAAACAAAGAATAATAGTTTGAGCAACACTAATTATAATAGGAAAACCACATAATTAAGAATAAGATTTCACACATAAGGTCTTATCATAGGTTATTCATGGCCATTTCTAAAACACTATGTTTTTGTTCTATGCTTAGACATATCCTTAGGATTCTTACTAAGGCTTTCACATCCTAGATTCTAGAGGTTGACTATACCTTTCCTATGATACCAACTATAATGACCCATACTATACATACATTGTTATTAATTTAGAATTAAAGAACATTTATTACAACATATAACAAAACTAGTAAAGGATCGTATAGGTATAGTGTCTATAGAAACTGGGAAACATTAACAACTGGTTCATAAAGTATCTACACTGTCTCCCTTTAATTTCATCATATATATAGTCCCTTGTGGCATATATTACTTAATAACCTTCTTCCTGACCTGGGAAAGAAAACATACAAATGGGTGAGCTCAAATTCTCAGTAAGGGTAAAAAAAAGAAATATCAATCACATCATATTCATAAGAACATAACATTTTGGAAATCTTACCCTGCAAAAGAGATCATAATTTCATAACATGGGATAAATCATGGTAGTGAAATGTAATCACAATAATCATAAATTAAAACATGAAGATTTGTGTCATACACACATACTCATAGAGAATCATTTCTTATTAGCCAAGTCTCATTTCCAATACTATCTTAGTGGACAAAGTCCATTTCTGAACTGAGTTCGTTCCTCGTTTCAGTCCTGTTTCACTGAACCGGTTTAACATGCCGTTCCAGCCATGTCTATCTCCTGTGATATAAAATCTTTACCCAATGCATTTGAGGTAGATATAGGTCCCACCCATCTCATAATGACACCATTCTTATGTTTGCCACAAAATCAAAAATCATACATCATTGCATAACCCATGTAAAAAAATGGGATTCTTAAACATCATAACATCATAAAACAATTTATATAAGATAAAGGAATTCATAAAAATAATTCCATCACAACATAATCATTTCAATGTAATAATAGGGATAGAAAAAGAACCCTATATTATCTTATATGGAAAATAATTTTGATAAAACACTTGAATTCAATTCTTGAGGAAAATATCCTTTCTACTTCAAAAACATTTTTATTTCATAACATGTAATATAATTTTGAACTAAAAGAAGTTGATTAAAAATAAACATGAAAACTTTTAAAGTATGATTTATGGAAATAATGTTCTAAAAATCCATTCATTCTGTATATGTTAAAAAAACATTCTTCTCGTACTTTTCCCAGAAAGTCAAAAAGTACCTCGTATGGTAAACGAAAGAAAGATTCCTTCCATATGATGTGGTAAAAGTAGAAATGGGTAAAAATGACATTAAAAATACATGGAAGAAATGTAAACATTTTATGAAAACATTTTGAGAACATGTGGACATGGATAATAATCAAAACCCCAGTAAATACTTACAAATAAACAATCTCTGATTAGAATGAGATTGGAATAATTATCCCTTACCTTAGGTCTGATTTTCTTCATAAGTGTCCGAACCTCCTGTATAATGATTTAAATAATGTCATTGACTTATTCCAAAATCATACTCATTTTTATGATAGCATATATGGTCATATTCTTAGCTTATTATTAGTAATATTTCATTGCTACTTGTTATTCGGGTGTTTATTACTTTTTGTTCTTATGCGTGTTTTGTCGAATAGATTCTTATTCTTCATTTTAGGTTATAGATACCTCATTTTCAGAATGGTATTAATGCAATATATATCATATTTATTCACTCAATTCATTTATTGAATCATTATGCAATGAAAATCATGTAGAACGAGTCGCATCACATCGTGGAGATGGTATTCCGTACGTACGCACAAGCGATGATATCGTTCCCATGATCGTGGAATTGTATTGGAGTGTATGTATACTATTTCAGAATCAATATAAATTTACAATAATAATATATATTCATTATTTACACCATTATACAAATCCAAGTAAGGTGGGGGTGGAAAATAGATTACACCACCGCGTAGAGACTGTATTCCGTACGTACGCACGCGCGGTGATTTTGTTTTCCGTAGAATGGATAGATGGTGAAATAGGGTTGTTTAATAAATATAATAACATATAATTATATGAGTGATACTGTTGTTATTAATTCATAATGACACAAGTAAAGAAGAATAAGTGGAAGAAGAAATAATGTTGAAGGAATCGGTAACAAACATTACCTCTTCTTTGAAGCGCTTCTTTGAGACCTCCTTTTAGGAAACTAAAATTGGTCTTCGAAGAAGACCAGGACCTCTAGGATGTTTCTATGGAAGTGGAGAGGATAAATTTTCAGGGGTTGGTCGACCATGAAGGCTCAATGTGGTGTTAGGAAGAGAGGGAGGAGGTGCCCTTTTATAAGGGAGGAGAGGGGCACCTTTGGAAAAACTAAAAATATTATTTTATTATAAAGTCATATTCGGTTTTAAATAGCTCAAAATTGATTTATTTCGAAGCTAAGGTGGGGATGGGTCTACATCCTCTCATACAATAGAATTTTGACAAGTTTAGGTTACTATTTTAACCTTATCATTTAGAATTAACTTTAAGTTAGATAATTTTACTTTTACTGTGTCTTTTTGTTTTCTTAGACTATAAGGTTAATAAACTTACTATAACAAGCCAAACGAATCCCATGTTTTTTATTATTAATATATATAACCTTATCTATGTCATTTGGCCTAACATTATATTTTTAGGAATAAAATAACAATTAATAATATAATATTTTTTTAAAAACTATTTTATGTCAATTTTGACACTATTTTGTAATTGACTTTTTTGATAATCATAAAAGAAATATTAGTTCGAAAAAAGTTACTTAAATGAATAATAAAATGTCATAGTAAAATATAAAATTAGTGTAATTCATAAAAAGTCTCAAATTACTTTTATTTAGGTATTTATAACATCAATTATGTCAATATTTCATTAATAAGATAATTACTGCATCATCTTTGTGTCATAAATAAATTAAATTATTTAATATCTAAAAATTATAAATAAAAACCATTATGTAGTAAATATTGTTATATTTCTAATGAATATTTATAGTCGAATTTAACATATGTACAACCCTATATTAAAAATTATTTACTTATTAAACATTTATTTTAACTATTTTAACGCTTCTTTAAATAAATTAATAATAAATGTCCTAATCTAATTCAAGTGGGCCTGAATGGTCATATGTTATTCCTAAGGTTTTTTTTGGTCGAATTACACTTATCCAATAGAAGTAGTACATGTGTTAGGGTAATAATAATATCATTTTTACCCTTAATTACCCTATTTACTTTTAACTGTGGTAAATAAAATTAAAAAGATACTGTTCACCAAAAATTGTTTTCATCTCATTGAACCACATTTTACTTACTGACATCAACCGTGTGTCTTGGATTTTTGAAATTCCACTCACAGAAGCGGTAAAATTACGTTTTATGTAAATTTTCAAATTCTCCTTGGAGGTGGGTAAAAGACGGTGAAATGTTCAATAAAATTTTAATATATATAAAATTATTATAAAATTACTCCAATGAATTAAATTGAACATATATAGGTGTTATGTATCAATTTTGACCTAAAATAAATTTATATAAAATAAATAATTATAAAAATTCGGTTTTTAAATAGAAACCCAGTGTTTTTACTATTCATCAAAAATTGAAAGTTTCCAGAAATATACCAAAATTTCACCCTAGGATAATTTCGATATTCAGAATCCAAAAACGAAGTCCGTTTTGAAAAATAAAATTTACAAAATTTCAAAAAGTGGTTATTACTATTCATAACAGCTAGTTTTATTAATATTTTAATAGCATATCGTTGTTTAGTGAATGTCGGTATTGCGTACGACGCAAGCTATCAAGGAAGGTCGTGATTGCGTGTAAAGAAATCCAAGATAGTGTTTCATGTAGTGAAAGATTCCTATGATGATTTATATAAAATAAAAACAAAATATTTCTTATAAAAGTCTCGGGTGTTACATTTGTAAGTTCGTGTTCCTCGTCCAATGAGGAGTGTGAACAAAATGGGTTTTTTCTTGGTGTGCTGCTCTCGTGAGTTTGCATCCCACATTTAACAGACCGCTCAATATCCTATCTCTAGTAAGGTCAGTTAGACACTCTAAGTCGTTCGCTGCAATTCTCAGTTGGTATGTTGATGGAGATGCCTCTTGGGACACAGGGAGAATGATGCAGGTTTCATTTATAGTAAATAAAGTTCCAGTCAGAGGTGGTCAGCTTCTGACTGTGAGGCGGTAGATGCTTCAGACATCGGGGCCCTAGCCATAGGTCTTGGGGTGAAGTTTGTGCGTAGTCAAAACTCGTCGGAAGTGGTGTGAGCTTGGTCCGACTTAAGCTCGCAGTGACGGGATGGGGACAACATAAATTCTCTTTATTGTGGTATCACATATTAATTATTAATTTATGTTGTGATGGGTATGATGTCTGTGTATTCTTGTTACAGTCTTAGTTGGTGGGAGTTCCTCATGGGCCTTAAATAGGTTTAAAAAATCCGTATACTTGTAAAGCTAGTGGGTGTGCTCCGTGAACCTTCTTGTGGTCATAGATGCTCATGTTTGTGGACTTGTTGTGAACCTGTCTAGTTCACCTCTTTGTTAGGGGTTTCTACTATAAAAGTTATCTCATGTGACAGAGTGTTGTCCACTGTAGGAATAAACAGTGCAGGTCGGCCCATGTGGTGGGTTCACGATGAGTGGTTCAGTCAGTATTGCTCAAAGTAAACTGGGAATGCCCGTACAGGTTTCGTGGTGTTAGTACTTTTTTAAATGGTGGGGGAACCCAGTGCGGGTCTCGTGGGCGTCCCCTCTTGTGCTGAAAGTAGCGACCATGAATGGTCAAGGAAATATTAGATGTTTGACTGAGTTTGTGAGTCGTCTTGGTTTGGAGAACCAATGTTTGAAAAGAATCTTAATATGGTGGGGATACCACCATAGGATTAACTTGCGGAAGACCGCTATTTTCAATGTGCTCTTGATGGAGAAACTTCTTACTTCTGCTCCACCCGACCTAGAAAATTCTAATTGAATAGATCAGGTAGTGGTTCACTAGATGAGTGTTCTTGGAGATCTTGACCGGCCCCGATGATCCCTAAGATAGGGGTCAGGGTGTTCCATGTTGTAGTTGTGTTTGGAGGTGATTTCCTTGCCTTTGGATTTTCTTCATGGTGGTTCTCGTTTTGAGATCTTTGATGTTCATATCATGGGCGTTTCGAATGCTCATTCTCCAGGAAATTGAGGTTTGGTTTTAAGTATCTTCGTGTTCTTTCTTGTAATATTGGGGTGACCCTGTCTTTGGGGACTTTCTGGAGGCAGAATGTGTCATGGTAGGGAGAATTGTCACACCCCGACCAATGTATTGTTTTAACTTAATTAGTTTGGGTCATTATTTTGAGTTTTGGTTTGAATAGGTCATATTTTAAAATGGATTTTGGATCTTTTATGGGTGTTCGCCCGTACACGCGACCGTGTGTGGCACCCAATCGCATTTAGAAATTTTTTTTATTATTAAATGTGTTATTATTTGGGCCCGCGACTTTGTGCATGACGGTGCACATTGCCCGTCCTCAATAATAATATTGATATCATTATTTTGGTTTTATTGTTTTAGTTTAATTATTACTATTCTCATTAATTAAGTTATTATTTTAATTAGATTATGATTATAATTATTATTTTTCAGTAAATATTTTTATTTGGTCGTTAATATTAAAATTAATCTTACAATTATAAAATAATTTACTACATTTACATTACCATTAAATTTGTGATTATGAATAGGTTAGTTTGAGTTATTTTTTAAAAAAGTTTCATTTCATTCTATTATTATAATTATTATTTATTTTCTCATTTCTTTCTCTCCTTTTTTCCCTCTCTTTTTTTCTTACCCCTTCCTCCCCTTTGGTCCGTCACGCACAGCCTCTCCCCTATTTCATTTTTTTCATCGTGGCCCCCTTCCTGCAACACGAATAGCCACACCCCCCATTCTCCTTTCTCCTTCCAGCTCAACGCCATGTCACCCCATCAGCCTCCCCATCCAGCACATATCCCCTCCTCATCCACTTCCATAGCAGACCGCTCTCTCAAGCCCCCTCTAGAAACGTGCACTCTGACCAGCGCCCTCTTCCCATCCCGGCGAGCCACACAGCACCGGCCCGCCTCTCCCCATCGTGACATCCTTGCTGACGCGCCCCCTGCACTTCGGTCGGCCTCTTCTGGCTGTACCGACTGGAAAACGACAACCCAGACTGACATCATTCTCACCGGACAGCTGCGCCGCACCCTTCCTTTGCTTCACCATCTCTTGACCGTGCACCTCCTTCATGTTCGGACCCTCCGACGACCTCCCTAGCACTCTGCGCACCAGCGAAACCTCTCCATTTTGCTCGACCAGCTTCTCTCTCCCCGACGTAGGTGCGTTTCACCTTGTTCGATTTATTCTTCTGTTTGAAAAACATTTAGATTAGGGTTTCATGTGGTAATTGGATCGGTTTTGAGGTTTTTGGTTTGAAGTATTGATTTTAGGGGTTTTCGGGTTTCTTCGTGGTCGGTTCTAGCCACCGCTGTCAAGGGAAGTGGATTCTCTATTGTTTTCTGGTAAGGATTTTTGAATTTATTCATTTTGGTTTAATTGTGATTTAGGGGTTTTATGATTTTTGAGTTTTCACCAACTTATTTTGGGTGAAAAAGATGTTTTGGAAATATATTATCTGATGTTTGATTATTATATGGTATGATTGGGTGAAACTGGGTGCGTTTTGGATAAATCCTTTTTGTATTGCATGTTTTTAGGGATTAGTTGTTTTGGTGCGGTGCGTTTGATGTGCGGCGGACCTTGCACACCATTTTTTTATGTCGGTCTACACCAAGGTAGTTGGATCCATGTTTAATAATTATTTGATTAATTAATTTGAATGATTAATTATTTTATCATTTTATTTAATTAAATTTTGTCGTCCTAATTTGGTCTTCTATGAGGTTTGATTTGCAGTTGAGTTGTTTGGTAGCCTGTTTATTCTATGTGTGCACTTTCTACTGAAGTCTTATTTGTAGTAAATTGTTAGTGATTTTTTTAGTTGTGCGGTTAGCTTATTAATTCATTAGTTTGGTGTGAGTTCCATTTTACTTGAGGTTTACTGTGTTTTGATGTGTTATGTAGGGTGCATCATTATATAAGTATGTTGTTATTGTGAGAACTCATGTTTCACTACTGATTATTTTTCCTTTATCGGTTAGTGAATTTTATAGGATGTGAAAAAATGGTGAAATTGGTGTTGTGATATTGTGTCTTGTTGTGTTTAGTCAGAAAATGAGCTTTTTAATGAGTCTTTGGCGTTTAAATCCATGCGGCTTATTTCCAAATTGTTTGGAAAAATTTTCTGGTAGTTTGCTTAATTATAGTACTGATATTTTTATTGTGTGGGAGAGTTCATAAATTTTGTGCGTGATGCAGATTGTGTTTTGTGATATTCTTAGTGTGTGTCTTATTTGAAATATCCTTTGTGTGAGGAAATGGTGGTTTTTGGCATGGTCAATGTCTTGTTTTGTCTGAGAATGTGATTATGACATAAGACTTGAACTCTTTACTACATGAGCACAAACGGGAAGCCTGGGTACTAGGTGGGAGGACTAGGACTAGTGCGCTAGTAATTCAGAAGTGGAATTAGCCCGGTTTCACTTAGCTAGATTGAAGACTACAACACTAAATGAAACTTTTGGGTGATGTTGGAGACCACTAGGTTATGGATGTGTTGTCCTACTAGTATCTTGTGCAAAAGAACATATATTGTTGTGTTTTTGTACCATTGTTCACTAAGACCCAATGTTCTAGGGTCCCACTTCTCACTAGTATCTTTAGGGCATCTCCCATGTATTGTGCACCTCTTTTGCTCTGCACTCACTACTGGCACATGACGTGACATTGGGGATACCAACAAAGTGTGTGTGTGTGTGTGTGTTAATTTAAGTTTTTTTCCATTTAGAGTAGTTTTCCCTAAAAAAATGTTTTCATTAAAATACTATAAGAACTTATTTATTTTTATTCCATTAAACTTCATTTGTATTTGTCATTTAATAATTATGTGTGGAACCTTTTCTCGGTGGCATATTATTGGGCTTTTATCTCACACCCTACTTACACCTTTGGGTGTATGTAGATTCTATTTCTTTTTTCTTTCCATGTTGAGGAATCAAGTATAGCATTGGTTGTTCGGGTTGTCAGTGGCATCCTCATATTGGTTTAGTGGCGGTGGCTTGTGGATGTGACTCCTCATGTCGCACAATGGTTTGTGTTGGAGCTTTGGTTTCCTTTGATGTAGCCTCTTTTTAGTTTTAAGTTAAAGTTGTAAACTTTATTTCTGAACCTGGTATAAGGGTCTGTTTGGATGCCTATTTTTAGTTTCAACTTATTCTTATTATTGTTTTTTTATATTTATTTAGTCGGGTAAATCATTTACAAGTTTCTTTTTGATACACGGGAACTTATGCCAGCCCGTGAGGATCAAGAACGCCCTTCGGGCCATTTCGCGGACCGGGTCGGGCACCAGGTCGGATGGTAACCCGGCCTGGTTCATGACAAGCAGGTTGTGAAAGGTTTATTAATCAAATATTTGGTATCATATTATGAGTCCTAGATTAACTAGAATTAGGTAATGATACCAAATGATATATTTCTTCATCTATGGGGTTGTTGTATTAGTGGAATAAAAAATATGATAAAATTTGAGGATCCTTGGGTCAGTTAAATTATATCCTAGAGGAATGAAAATTAGTTTATAGTTAGTATAATGTGGAAATTTTACAAAATTTATTAAAGGAAAAAAATGGTACAATGAAATTTTTAGAAGAAAAATTAAATTTGATGTCTTATTGAAATTATTTTATGACTATAGGTTATCTAGTTCATATTGGTAGTAGCTATGTATCCAAGTAATGACAACTACAGTTGTTATTAAGCCTATATAGATTCCCATACTATGGTGTGAGGTATATATATGTACATATTGTATTTTATATAATTTAATATTCAACCACATCCATTTCACTAGTGAGAAATTCACCTAGTATACTCTAGGATAGTGGTTTCTACAAAATAAATTTTAGTGTCGAACAATTGTCTCACTCCCCTCTCTATCCACGCTCTATTCACATGGAAGTATTATTTTTCTTGACATCAAGGTGGTTTTCATTTCAAATATATGTTTGTAGAATGATATAATTGATAATTTTCATTTCAAAACATGTATCCTTGAATATAGTGTCCTATTGAATATATTAGGTAGTTTGTGTGTAGGTTCTAGTGAATTGAGATATTATAAATGATTTATGGGCTACGATGGATCTCTAAATCTACATAGTTACTATAATAATATTTAGATTGGATGATAAAAATATTTTATTCTTGAGGTATATGGTATGTGTTGAGTCGATTTTGGGATTCACATGGTTTTTTATATTTTTGTCTTTTAGGGGCCTTTAGTAGGGATTTCTATTAGAGAGAGATGGGTTAGGAAATATGACATTGGGGAAGATTATAAAGGTATTTTTGAAGTTATATAGGGGTAACTAATATTGAAATTAGGTTGGATATTATATTATGACATTAATGTGATACTTAGTGAGAGGGTGATGGTGAGGTGGGGATATAATATTACTAATTAGGTGATGATATAACATTAATTTTTTTATTCAGTGTTATTATCTATTATTTATGCATCTTTATCATGAGAGGATCCAAGAAGAATCCTATTGATTATACATGTTATTAAAACAAGATTTATATATTAAGTATTTTTCAAGACAAAAAAGTGATTATTTGAGATAATGATGGACTATACAAGCTCAGGGAGTTGGTCAATAATTGTTTTATATTTGAATCCATTTTTGTTGTTTTACTTTTGGTACTTATAGTTGAAATTTAAATAACTAAATTATATGATAGAATATGTATTTATTTAGTATTTTCTATTTTAAATTCATCATTTTCTAGGTTATATTATTATTATTAATTATTTCTCATGTTCTCTTATTAGGTAATGTTTCCCATTTGTCTGTATGATATATCATCGGTGATGTTCACCAACCCATGTCCAATTGGATGTGGTATTTGGAAATTTTTATCTCCCATCCCACATTCCTGGAATATGAAGAGTAAATTTTCTATAGGGGAATTTTTACATATAAACCGTTGAACAACTAAAAAAGAATAGTTTGAGAATATGTGTGAAATCAGAAAAGTATTTTTTAGAAAAATTTCCTTCTTAAAACCATATTTAATAAAATGTGATTTTCATGTAACATTCAGAAAAAAAATTATTATAAAGTGAAAATATGTTAAAAAATTACATCAAAATATATTCCAATATAGGGACCCTAATATTAATTCAAAAATATGTCAAAAATAATATGAAAATGGTATAATAAATGATCACGTAAAATTAAATCATTTTAAATATATTACAATGATTTCATAAAAAACACACGTAATTAAAAGGATAAAGAAAACATTATTATAAAATGAATAATTTGTACTATAGGATAAATAGAAACAAAAAAAATTGGTTTCAAAAAGGGAAATTTGAAAATTTTTGGGATGTTATATTATGGATATGAAGGAAATATCCAATATCATAAATGGGAATTATTGTTAACAAAAATGAATTTTCGCTATATAATAAAATATTTAAGGAATAATTCATTAGTGTGGAACCTAAATTTCAATATAGAATTTATTAATATATCATATATTCATAAAAGGATTATATATTTCAATAAGTAATAATAATAATAATCAAGGAGGACTGATTAGGAACTATGAAAAATATTTCAGTCAGAAAAATCCATACATCTTACGGAAAGATTTCATAAAAACACCTTTGGCATGAGGTAGATTGAGTTTAAAGTTAAAATACTACAAATAAATATAATTATGGACATTAAAAATCATGTTTTTAGTATGAAATACTTTAAAATGAAATTAGGTTAACAAAAGAAAATGTGTCTCAAAGAATAATGATTTGATATGAAACTATTTCTCTATACTCCCACTTACCCAATTGTTATCTAACTTCTTGTATAATGAACATAAAATTAAAAATAACATATCATAGAATATGAATATATGAATACTAAACTTTACATAAATATTTTATAACTATATATTAAAAATATTTTAATTGATCATATTTTTATTTCTTTTCAATTGTTAAAACATTTGGTTTTAGGATTCATACAAACTTTATGTAGATCTGATGAATTATTTCTATGTTTTTTAATGTTCATAATTCCCAAGTAATTCTTGTAAGAATAACAATTTTTCAAATGATTACCAATATACTATTTTCATTAGGTTAAATTCATGAATACAACTAGTGAAAATGTAAATCCTGATGAAATAATTTTCATTGAGTGTATCTATTGAAATGTGATGTATTGATATATGTTTAAAATATTTAGAAAACATTTGTGAATCAATAAAATATATTAAATATATTAAATGGTTATATATTAATAAATATTTTAAATATTGAAATTACCATTATAGAAACATTCATATATATTAAAAATATCATAGTGATGTGATATTACCATAATATGTCATGCTATATTCATTTATGACATAATCGTTATGACAATATTTGGATTGGTGGTAAAACATAATGGAAGTATAATATATTAAAATATTTTCACGACTAATAGAATGTATTTATATAATTATATTATGAAATTTCCATAACAATATAAACATAATAATTATAATACCTTTTTAGAAACTGTTAATTGGACCATCCACGATGGGTCATGATTATAATAGAAATTTGTTGTTCATGGAGGTAGTAGTCAGCAAGTATACACAATTAATTGAACCAGTTCTCAACAAATGCATGGAATGATGGTATAAGATAATTTTTTTCTAATATATAATTATGAAATAACTACATTATATTTAATAAAATATATAAGTTATTATCCATGAATGAAAATGATGAAAAATGAACTATATCATTTTTTAGATTTGGTAGTCTGCCTGTACATGCTGTCTATTATATTTTGTTAATATGGTTTTTTGAATAGATATAATAATTTTATCCCAATTAATATAATTTAATTTAATTATATTAATTATACCAATATAATTATATTAATGAGGCTATAAATAATTTATTAATGATTTTTGTAAATTAAAGGACCAATTGAATGTAATACTCATGTATGAGGCTTTCATTTAATCTTAGAAAAATAAATGGAAATTATGTCATTGTGAAATATAAAGGATGATATAATCTGATTGAAGTGGGATAAGTTTATAAGGGGAAAAATTATTTATATTTTATAAATAAATTTGAACTATAGGTGAGTCATGAATTGGTGGATGTGTTATATTTTAATAAATGAATATAACGGTAGTTTTAGAAGTGAACATTGCATATTAAATATTTTCATGTTGCTACTCAATGTTTAATCGGTCAAAAAGGAAAAAATTTAAAGGAAATAAGTGTATGGATCTTTATTATATTCTTCCACTTATTTTTTATACATCCTAGAGTTCATTTCTGATTTTTATAATATTTAAATTATACCGTAATTAACTTTTTCCTTGGTAATTTATTTTGAAACATAGTAAAAAATGTTAATGAAAAAATTTAATATTGTACTTCATAACATATTTGAACATTTTTTTTTTCAAATTTATAAATCATTTTATCATATAATTTTTTTAGTGGGTGGAAATATTAATTTTAAAATAAATACACATGATGTGTCAAATTAGTTTTTTCAAATGTAGATTATTCTGTTTAAAAATATTTGTGCAAGATAACATTTTCATAGAGAATATATTTTATCATATATTTATTTATAACAAAAAAATGTTATTTGGAATCCAAGAAATATGAAAACAAAAATTCAACATCAAAACAATTTTTTAGAAGAAAAGAGAACATCCATTTATTTATAAATAACATTATAATTTTGTTCTAAAAATTGTGAACAATCTTTATTTAAGTTAAAATATTTTTTAAAATAGATAATCATATTCCTCATATATATATATATTTATATATGTATATTATTTAAATTAATTTTAATATTATATAATTCACTTAAAAGATGATAAAATCATTAAAATTATAATTTTCATTAAATCATATTTTTTTTCCAAAAAAAAATTCTTCTTAGAAAAAAAACTCATACTTAACAAATTCTTATGTGAGAAATAAAACAATTATTTTATAATATTTATATTTAAAAAAATGGTCAATTTGACCATTAAAATAAAATATAGAATATAAATGGAAGAAAATATATTGAAAATAAACATTTATTTTTATATTAAATAATATTAATTATTTATTATCCATATAAAATAAATATTATATTCTAAAATATTATTGTTTATTTTTTATTTATTAATATTCTTCTTCTAATATGTTGTGGTTTGTTTGAATAGGGTGTAGCATGTAAGAAATGTTATCATACATTACATCAATTTTTCATGTTCTATAAATTTGGTTCATTAGATAGAGTGTTAAACTATTATCATATAAATAACCCTTGAAACCAACAATAATCATCAATAGAAAAGAAATATAAAAGTAAGTGACTTATTTTAATAGTTAGGATGAGGTAAATTAAATTTTTTTGATAATGTGTAGATGTTATGGGTTTTTAAATTTTGGTAAGGGGTATTTCAGCATGAAAATTATTATTATTTTTTCAATAAGGATACCAATTTTTTGGAATTAAATTCAATGATTTTTTGATAATTAATTTTTAAAATGTTATTTATGGTAATGAAAATAATTAAACACCAATTTAATGGAAATATTTTTATCTATTTTATGACTTTTTAGTTTTGAATTTTATTCTTTTACATAATTTTACCAATTCCATGGTAACTATATTTTTTTTACGGTAACATATTTCCGTTACTACAAATAAAATTTCCTTTTTACCTAATATGTTATTTTTTTATTGAAATTGTTAGACAATTTTAATTGGTTCAATTTCAAATAATTATAAAAACTACATATAAAATTATACATGTTTAATTAAAATGGGTATTTTTATTATCCAACCAAAAAAATAATTATCGAAATAAATACCTAAATACATAATAAGATAATTTCAACATGATTGTTAAAAAAATTAAAAAATATTATCAAATTAATTATATCAACATGATGAATTTAATTTTTAATTAATGATTTACCTTTATTAAAAAAACATATTTCATATATGAAAAAATTCGTAATCCTTATATTAATTAACTATGGTTTAAAATTATAGCTACATACACATTTATTATAATTTATTTCAAATATATACTTATTTATAAAAATCAATCATTTATAATTTTTATGAGAAAAAAAAAGAAAGTATACAATATTTTTGTAAAAAAATTATCTTATAAAATTTAACACTCTTTTTTTGTATTTTTTGTTAGAAATAACTTTAATATGAAGGAAAATATCAATTACTTATAAAATATCACGAAATTGCATGAACATAATTAATTTAGACAAGTAATTCTACTAATAATGTCCTCAAATGTAACAAATCCTTTGGTAAATGACAATTAGTCTTAATTCCATTATGTTGAGTAACCAATAATTTATCGAGAAGGTGAAGAAAATTTTCCCCACCTCGAGGTTGTAGATTCCATAGAAATAGACATTTGATTGTTAATCAAGACATATGACTTGGAATTTACTAACCCTTAATTCATAGAAAACTATATTCTATCTGAGATTCATTATTTTAATTGTTTTTTTTTGGTAAATATAATCTCTCATATCAATCCTAAATTTGGACAAATTTTGGTGAATACCACTTGATTTTTTATAGACACGAAAATTTTAAGTTGAAGGCATCTTTTTTAGACTAGAATTTATGTCATACTGATGAATACAAACCTATAGAGTTATACTAAAATTGGTGAATTTTTTATAAAATCTTAAACACCACTAACAAACTACGAGCCTATATAGTAGGAACATGGTTGTCTGTCACTATCATAAAGAAAGGCAATAATTTTTGTGGATGCACCAATTTCTGTCTGTAAATATGAATGAAAATGAATATTTTTCTTATTCATCATAACATATTTTACCATTTATTCACTTCAATTATATTTTTTGTTATCTTTTAAAACCCTATATAATCAATATAACGATAACATGAATCCATATAGGTGGTCCATTTAGATATAGATATTACTTCCTCATAGGAATGTACTAATAGACCTAGGTAGCCTAGTGTATCGTCAACATAACATTAGTGTGTGTCCATTAAGATGTGGTTATCATTTATTTTATGGTGTATTTTCATTTATGGGTATATTCTTGTGTACCATAATAGTAATAGTAGAGTCGATTCAGTTTGACATGGATATGATTTTCTCTTGGGAATTTACTGATGGATGGGTATAAACATATTTGTCATCACCATAACACTAGATTTGGTCCATTAATATATAGATTGGGGTAAATTAATCATTAATAAAAAATAGAAGATCTAATTTCTTGTATGACAGGAACATGAAGTTTTACTTATATGTCTCTGTTAAGAGGGCTTAGAGAGAATAACATTAAGGATGTTGAGATCATATGGTGTAAGCCACATGTTTTGTTCCACATTTCATTAACCATAACATTTCCCTATGATTCTGATGGGGGATACTTAGTATGACGGAACTCATCTTTGCTGGCCTCCCATTATTGTTTTTCAATCTAAAATTTTTGGTATGTCTTTATTTTAAAGAGAATGATTTTCTTTTATATCCCATGGTGAATGTCCATTGAGTAGATGTAACGCCCCAGACCAAGTTACCCAAAGTCAGGGCCTTATTACATAACATTGGAATGATCACAAAAGGTCAAGTCTCGAAAGACATAATATTTCAGTAGCCCTGTAAGTACTAGATTTATTCATAAGGTTTACATTACATCATAAAATTGAAAACTACAACAACATTATTTCCATAGACAAAACTTATATCCCATGTACTATCCCTACAGGTCAGTCATAATATACTTATTTTCATCCTTGAAAAGATAAAATAGAAAAAAGGGGTGAGGTCAGATGCTCTGTAAGGATAACAATAGAGTAGAAACATTCATAAATAAGAATAAACATTTAATGCAATGTATAGAACTAAAACAAAAGAATTTTCAACAGAAAATTCATCATAATATTGAATATATAAATAAAAATACTTCCATTTACTTACTCACATGGATATTATACTAGTAAAATAACCACATGCAATATCAATAGCCACATTCATAATGATGGAATGCATAATTCCAGACTTACATAACCACATAGTCAAGGCCTTGCTCCAAGACTACAAATAATATTTTGTCAAGGCCTTGTTCCAAGACACTAGTTTGTCTCATGAGACCTACCAATGCATCAAGAACCTATAGCGGGATCCACCTGTCACTTACTAAGTTCAATTCCTTCCTCATATTAAAATGTTGAAACATAATATGAACATTTGTATTAAAACTAGCATACGAAATGTCAATATTTTAACCAAAAACCATGAATGGTATTAAAATATCACATCCATAGTAAAAAATAACTCATTAAATAAAATATGGAAGATATTAAAAAATAGATCAACCTCAGTAGAGAATACTGAAAGATATTGAAATAGATGACAATTCTAATCAAAACTATTTGAGAGAAATATCCCTTTTTTCTTGAAAACATTTTAAAGTATCACTATTTATCAAGAATCCATTTAAAATATATTTTTGAATCGATGTGTCCCATAACACTTTGAAACATTTAAAAGGAATTTTAATTTTATAAATTTAATTGCAATATAAATAAATCCTTAAAACCATTTTTAAAACATGAACATTAATGAGAAATATTTAGAATAATAAATCTCTAAAACATTTTAAAATGATATTTTAGTTAGATTTCCTAACCAAAAGAGAGACAATTAAATAACAAAAATTGAGGTATAAAGCATTAAAATATCATGGGAATAATGGTATTCATGATATAATATGTACAAGTACATTATATACACCATATAAAAGTGAATTGGTGTATATAAACAATGAAGTCTCAATAGAATGTAAATTGAGATGAAATCTCTTATAAACACTGTATCCTTATGTTAGGGATAAATCAAAGAAATAGTTATGTGTGAAAAATATAAAACAATCAAAATTATTGGATATTTAGTGTAAATAAATCAGAGTACATTCACACATATTCTTTTAAAAACAACACCACTAAATTGGATGTTTAACTCAATAAATGGAGATTGAGTTAAAATTACTTTTATCATGTTCGTATCGCTGACTTGAGAATTTATCAAAGGAGTGATTATGTGTATCAAAATTATATCTATATAAAGGGGAGTGGAAATTTCTAAATAAATAATAAATAGTGATTCCACAGACAATCATGGAGTAAAATAATCAATGAATTATGCGTAAAGTCGAATGAGTGGAAATTGAAATTTGAAATTCCCTTACCAGTTTCATAATTTAAGAAACATACATCCCATGAATGAGATATCATAAAATTTAGATTCAATTAATCAGAAATTAATGTACATTACACAAATAATACAATCATTGGGAAGTACATACACCACACAAAAGGAAATAGTGGCAATATTGCATGAATCTCACAAAAACAGGAAGTGAGATAAAAACCCTTACTTCATTGTAATCAATCGAGTAGTACGGCCAAAACATAATAACAACCAAATTATTCACAAAATACCATGAATATAAAGAGAATTATGATAATATATATATATATATATATATCAATTGATAGTTCACAATACACCACATTTAATAAATAAGTGGCGATGAATTGAAATCTCACGGAATTAAAAGTGATATAAGACACCCCATAATTTTTCATTATCCTTGGTAAATGGTTGGTTAACCTCTTTTATAATTGTTAACTAATTGTTATTAAATTATAAAATAATCATATACATTAATATGATATCATATATGATCTTCTTAATATTTCTTTGTTAATAATATTTTAGTATTATCGTCGTTTTGGGTGTTAACTGATTTTTTCCTTTATATGATTTGTTTCATAAGTAGTGTTTGTTAATAATATGATATATATTATTAATATTGATAATGATATTAAGAATTTCAACATTATTCTTAACCATCTAATGAAAATTAGTCTTGAATGGATTATGATGGGGAATGAATCTCATCACGTTCGTGGAGATGGTAATCTGTAAGTACACATGAGTGACAATATCATTATTTTGATATTAAAATAATATTTAATTGGAAGTTATATCATGTATACAGAATAATTATCATGTTATATTCATTTTTTACATCAATTACACATCATTATTATACCCATGCAAATAATAATGTATTGAATAACAATTACACCACGTCGTGGAGATGGTAAGCCGTGCGTATGAACGACCGGGGACATGTCATTAAAAGTATGGATAGAATAATGAATATGGTTATAAAATTATTATAATAAAATCACAGTGTATAGAGGATACTTTAGTTTTTATTAAGGATGGAAACAACAAAGAAAGTCGCAGTTGAAGAACAATGGAACTTGGAATTGGTGATGAAATATTTACCTCTTCTTTGGGTTCTTTCGTTTGATTTGATCAAAAGGGATCCATAAGATGGATTTCATACTAAAATAAGTCTTATAGGATTAATGGGGGAGAGTTTAGAGGGTATTGTATTTGAGTTTGGACGAGAAAAAAAGCTTTTAAGGTGTGAATTTGAGAGAAGGGTATGTTTCCTTTTATAAGAGGAGTGAGGGGCACCTTAGGAAAAGCTAGAAATGTTATTTTATAATAAATTAATTTTCGGTTTATAATGGATAAAAAGTTTATTATTTAAATGATAATGTGGGAATTGGTCAAAAACACTCAACCAATAAGTTTTATATAGGTTTGGTTGATTATATTAACCTTATCTTTTAGATTTAACTCTTAGTTAAATAGTTTGACATTTACCATGTGTCTTTGTATTTTTATATTATATGTTTAATTAACTTACTATATAATTCCAAGAGAACCCAAAGTGATTCATTAATAATACACCTATCATTATAGAAGTCTTTTGGAAGAACCTTATATTTATAGGAATATAGTATCAATTAATAATATGATATTTGTTTTAAAAACTCTATTATGTCAATTTTGACACTATTTGGTATTTTGTTTTCTCTAAATTAATAACAGCAATATTACATCGAAAAAAATTCATATAACCAAACCTAATATTTCATTTTAACCTATAAAATTAGTGTAATTCTTAAAAAATCTCAAATTACATTTATTGGGATATTTATAATATCAATTATTTTAATATTTCATTATTTATTTAATTAATGCATCGTCATTGTGTCATAAATAAATTAAAATAGTTAATGTCTAAAATATATAAATAAAATACCATTATATAGGAAATATTTTTATATTTCTAATGAATATTTATAGTAAAATTTATTTTATGATTATCCCTATATTAAAAATGGATTAGTTATTAAACATTGAATTTAACACTTTTAACTCTTCTTTGAATTAAATAATAATAATTGTCCTAATCTAATCCAAGTGGACCAAAGATGTTAATACATTATTCATAAGGTATTTTTGGTCGAATTATACTTATCCAATAGAATTATGACATATGTTAGGGTAATAATAATATCAGTTTTACCCATAATTACCCTATTTACTTTTAACCGTGGTAAATATATTTAAAAAGTTACTACTCATCAAAAATTATTTTTATCATATTCAAAAACATTTTCCTCCTTGATATTAACCATGTCTCTAGGATTTTATAAATTCAACTCACAGAATCAATAAAATTATGTTTTATGTAAATTTGCATATACTCCTAGGACGTTGGTAAAAGACGATAAAAAGTTCAATAAAATTTTTATATATATAAAATTATTATAAAATGACTCCAATGAATTAAATTATACATATACAGGTATTATGTATCTATTTTTACCTAAAATAAATTTAAATAATATAAATAATTATTTATATAATAAGTCAGTTTTAATCAACGACCCAATCTTTTTCACTATTTATCAAAAAATGTAAGTTTTCATAAAAATACCTAAAATTAACACTAAGGTAATTTCAATATTACGAATCCATAAATGAAGTACATATTGAAAGATAAAATTTATAAAATTTTAAAAAGTGGGTATTACTATTCATAACGGCTAGTTTGACAGGTCGCGGTGTGTTAGAATATCAAACTTGCGTACAATGCAAGCTATTATATTATTCAAAGGGAAAAAATATCGTGGATGATTGGGGTTTTAAATTATTCCCCCCGTTTGGAAATCGAATCCTCGTAATTTTTAAAATTGGTCTTGGGAATATAATTGAAAGTCCCACATCAGAAAAAGATTCAATAAAACTATCACTTTAAATGAATGGAAGATAAGTAGAAAGGTCACCTAAGATAACCCATACTAGGATTCCATGTAGGAAAACATGGATATAGAAGATAATATAAGTGTCACATTCTGATGGATATGGATAGAAAAAAAATTTCAGGAGAATGTTGAAAAAAAGAATACCACCAACATTTGATGGGAAAATGGTCATTAGTTTTGCAGTAGGAAAAGTAAATGGATAACATTTTTTTGTTTTAAGTTACATCTCATAGAGATGTGGAATTGTTTTATGAGATTGACAACGAACATAAAGAGATATACTTAATTTTTATGTAGTGTTTCGTTATTTAATAAATTTCATAAAATAACTCATTTTTTTCAAACAATGAGTATTCAAGATGAAATGGTCACATAGGAAGAGCTAGAATCATCTTCTAGAGAATCGCATGATCTACAAAGGACAAAAAATATTTTACCTTCTCATTAGAGATTTATCAAAACCAAAATGGTTAGTACAATAGTAGATGATCCCCCAAAAGGATATTCCTTTAGTGAAAAAAAATTAATCTTAATTTCTAAAATTAAACCCACAACACCCCAAAATTAAATTAATACCATTCAATAAACAATAGTCCTTCAAATACTTCAATATAATCCAAAACTAATATTGAAACCCAGAACATATTAGAATTTGGTTATGTAGTCTTCCATGTTAAATTGAATCTTTAAATGACATCGACTACTCTTAAAGTCACATACTTAAATGTAATTAACCCAATCACATATTCTATATTATAGGTTAATCATTTCCCTAAATAAACCAAATCACTATAAATTCAAAATAAATACATAGATAAAAATACAACATTACTCTTCAAATAAAATCCCATAGTATTCTATTTTTTTAAACATATAGTGTTCCCAACAGAGTGAACGTATTCCAAAATAACATTTATCACTTAATCACCAAATCATTTTCCTATACTAATGAAATTCATTTAATAAGACATAAGATCTCAAATCAACATATTATTGATCAATAAAAAACATTTATCTAAAAATAATTAGTCACACTAACCAAGGACATCACGTAGTCCAGTGGTAGGAGATAAATCACAATCTCATTCTGGTTGTGGGTTTGATTCCCACAGCTTTATCTGATGTGACAGGTTGTCAAATTGTCTTCTTGTTGTCCTTTTTCAGAAACTATATTTTATAACATTACCAAAATGAGATAAACTCATCAAAATAACCATAACATAATATAACCACAAATATTATCTCATACCTTGCATTTTCATCCCAAAATATAATAACATGTAATTTCCTCAAACGCAATGATCATATAAAACCAAATGGTTATTTATAACAATATCTATAAGAGAAAAGATAATTCTTCATCAAATATAATTTTCACTTGACAAACTGCAGGATTACAAATACAAGAGAATATTATTCCAAAGTAATCCCATCAAATAGGAGAACTAATACTTTTAAAAATTTCTGTAAACATTTATTTCCACATAGCTTCTTATTTGACTATGAAAATATCCTACAGAATAGGGAATTCACTCGAGTAATGGCCATGTCCACTACATTTACGACAAATGAATGTAAATGGATTCTTGGGACCATTTTATTTTCATCCATAGTACTCTTCATTTTAACTCGGCAATTATTTACTTTATTTCCTTCTTTCCCACATGTAAAGCATTTCTTTGTTCCATTGAGACACTTTCCAAGGTGGCTCATTCCACATTTATTGTATGATGGAAATTAAGGATTATTTTCTACATGGTCTCCACTACTGGTGCTCTTGTCATCATCACATTTCTCTTCATTTTTTAGTCAATAGTAGGTTAATATATTTGTTGTTGATCATATTTTTGGAAAACTGATTTGGCATGAACACGATATCTTTTACGCCTATCAACATTCCAGTTTTTTCACTTTTACAACACCATTCCCACTTTGTACATCATGCTCAATGTTACTATGACATCCTTGGAATATATCCATTGAATAAAAACAAAAATCATTGTGTGAGTAACAATAGTCATAAAATCATTTAGAGAATATCATTACACTATATTTTCAATTTGAAACACCTTAGAATTATCCAAGGTCATTTATCCTCATCTTATATTAAAATAATTCAAATGAGTTGTAAATAAAATGTATATTATCCTATGCATATCCCTCGGATGTGTCGTAACCAAGAGTGCAACAAAGCCCATTGTTGTGCACCAGTTCTCGTTCGATTCGGGCTCAAATCTGTGTTTTTTGGTTTTACCTCTAGGTACATATGTGCCAGAGCTGACTCAACTTGCTCGTATCCTGACCAGGATGTATTGCATGGAAAAATCAAAAAAATATCTACAAGAACAAAATTTTAGGAAGGTCATCTATACTAATCCTCAAAGTCTATCTTAGGTCTATATGCTCTAATCAGGGTTTATCTAAATCTAGATTCCAAGTTTTGTACTAAACTTCCTCTGATACCAATTGTAACGCCCTGAACCTAGATAACTAGAGTTTGTGCATTATTACATAACATTGGAATGATCACAAAAGATCATGTTTTGAAAGACTGATTAGTTTAGTAGCCTTGGAAGTACTAGATACATTCAAAAGGTTTATATTACATCAGAAATTGGAAAACTACAACAACATTTTTTCCATAGACAACAATAAGATCCCATATACTATCCATGTAGGTCGGTCATAATATACTTTTTCACATCTTGGGAAAGATAAAACAAAAAAGGGGTGATATCACATGCTCAGTAAGGATAAAAATATAGCCTAATATTTCATAAATAAGCATAAACATTTAAGGTAATGTATAGAACTAAAAAAATCATTTTCAACATAAAATTCATCATAATATAGAAAATATAAAACAAAATAATCCCATTTACTTACCCACATGTATATTATAATAGTCTAATAATCACATTCATATCAACATCAAATTTCAAAATTATTGAATGCATAATTCTAGACATTCATAACCACAAAATCAAGGCCTTGTGCCAGGACTACAAATAATTTTTTTGTCAAGGCCTTCTGGCAAGACACTAGTTTGTCTCATTAGACCTACCGATGCATCGAGGATCTGTAGAGGGCTCAACCCATCACTTACTATGTCCAATGAATTTCTCATATGAAAAGGATGAAACATAATCTCAACATTCGTATTAAAACTATCATACAAAATGAAAATATTTTAACCACAAACCATGAATAGAATAAAAATAGCACATCCACAGTCAACCATAACTCATTCAATACAATATGAACGATTTTATTATAATATTTCAATCTCAATATATAATAATAAATGATATTTACATATATCAAAATAACCATAAAAACTATTTGAGAGAAATATACCCCTTTTTATTGAAAACATTTAAAAGTATCACTATTTATAAAGAAACATTTTAAAAAAGATTTTAGAATCAGAGTCTCCAATACCACTTTTAAACTTTTAAAATTAATTTTAATTTTGAAACATTAATGTTCATATAAATAAACCCTTTAAACCATTTTTAAAACATGGAAAATAATGAGAAATATTTATAATAATAAATATTTAAAATATTTTAAGATGATATTTTAATTTGAGTTCCTAACCAAAAGTCAGACTCTTGAATACAAATAATTGAGGTAATAAAAACATTATAATATCATGGGAATAAAGGGAATAACGATATACTTTGTTAAAGAACATTATATACGCCATATAAAATTGAATTGGCGTATAACAACAAAGAAGTCTCAATGGAATCTAAATTGAGTTGAAATCTATTATAAAGACTATATCCTTAGGTTAAGGATAAATCAACGACATAATTATGTCTGAAAAATATAAATACAGTCAATATTATTTGGATATTCAGTGTAATTCAATCAGAGGACATTCACACATATTCTTGTAAAAACAACACCAATGATTTTCATGTTTAACTCAATAAATAGAGATTGAGTTTAAATTACTCTTATCAAGTTCATATCGATGATGTGAGAATTTATCAAAGGAGTGATTATGTGTATCAAAATTATAACCATAAAAAGGGGAGTTGAAATTACTAAACAAATAATAAATAGTGATTCAACACATAATCATTGAGTAAAATAATAAATCAAGTATACATAAAGCAGAATGAGTGGAAATTGAAATTTGAAATGCCCTTAACAAATTGGTAACTTATGAAACATACATCCAATGAAAGATGGATCCTAAAATGAAGATTTAATTACTAATAAATTAAATTAACTTACAAAATTAGTACAATCATTGGGATGTACATACAGCACACAAAAGGAAATAATGGTTGTATGGCACGAATCTCACGGAAATGGGAGGTGAGATGAAAACCCTTACTTTATTGTAATCAATAGAGTCATATAGACAACAGTTAATAACAACCAAATGATTCACAAAATACCTTGAATATAAAGAGAATCATAATATATATATATATATATATATCAAATGACAGAACCCAATACACCACATTTAATAAATAAGTGGCAGACAATGGAAATCTCACGGAATTAAATGTGAGATAAGAAACCCATTACATTGTACTTTTCCATGGTCGATGGTAGATTAAACATATGTATAATGGTTAAATAAGTTTTATTAAATTATACAAGAATCTTATATATTAATATGATATCATATATGATCTTTGAATATTACATTGTTAATAATATTTTAGTATTTTTTTCATTTCGGGTGTTAAATGATTCGTTTTCATGTATATCCTTTGTTTTGTAAGAAGTATTTTTTCTGAATAGGATGTATCATATTCATATGCAGAATTATATTAAGTCTTTAAAAATTATTTTTAATCATCTAATTAAAATCAGTCTTCAATGTATTATGATTTGGAATGAATCTCATCGCATTTGTGGAGAGGTAAATCCATACGTACACACGATAGAAAATATCATTCTTTTGATATTAAAATAATATATAATTGGATGTTATATCATATATAAAGAATAATTATCATGTTATATTCATATTTACATAAATTACACATCATTATTATACCCATGAAAATAATAATGTATTTAATAACAATTACACCCCGACATGGAGAAGGTAAGTCGTACGTACGCATGTATAGTGACATGTCATTCAAAGGATGGATAGAATAATGAATATGGTTATACCATAATTATAATAACATAACAGTTTATATATGATACTAGAGTTGTTATTTTATAATGGAAACAACAATGAAAGTGGTACTGGAAGAAGAAAGGAACTTGAAAGTGGTGATGAAATATTCACCTCTTCTTCAGGTTCTTCCATTTGATTTGATCAAAATGGATCCATAGGTTGGATTTAATACTGAAGGAAGGAATCTAGGATTAAGGTATATAGTTGAGAGGGTATTTGGGAAGACGTTGGCTGATAAAAAAGGCTTTGAAGGTGTGAATTTGATAGAAGGGGTAGTTCTCTTTTATAAGAGGAGTGAGGGGAACCTTAGGAAAAGATAGAAATATTATTTTATAATAAAATCATTTTCTGTTTATAATGGATCCAAAGTTTATTATATAAATTCTAAGGTGGTGATGGGTGATAAACCATTCAAACCATAGGTTTTAGATAGGTTTGGGTGACTATACTATCCTTATATTTTAGATTTAACTCTTAGTTAAATAGTTTGACATTTACCATGTCTCTTTGTATTTTTATATTATATGGTTAATAAACATATTATATACATCCAAGAGGATCCCCAAGTGGTTAATTAGAGATACAACAATCATTATATAAGACTTTTGGCCTAACCTTGGATTTTTAGGAATAGAATATCAATTAATAATATAATATTTGTTTTAAAAACTCATTTATGTCAATTTTGAATCTATTTAGTATTTTGTTATTTCTAAATTCATAACAGAATTATTACTACAAAAAAAATTAATCTAAAGAACACTAATAAGTAATATTAACCTTGAAAACTAGTTGAATTTATAAAAAGTCTAAAATTACATTTATTTGTATATTTATAATATCAATTATTTTAATATTTCATTAATTAGGTAATTACAACATCATCATTTTGTCATAAATAAATTAAATTATTTAATGAAAAAAATATAAATAAAATACCATTATGTAAGAAATATTTTTATATTTCTAATTAATATTTATTGTCGAATTTATCTTATGTTTATCCCTATATTAAATCTGGTTTAGTTATTAAACAATGAATTTAACACTTTAAACTCTTCGTTGAATTAAACAATAATAAATGTACTAATATAAACCAAGTGGACCAAAAAGGTTCATATTTTATTCCTAAAGTTGTTTTTGGACGAATTATACTTATCCTATTGATTTAGGACATGTTTTAGGGTAATAATAATATCATTTTTAACCTTAATTACCCTATTTTATTTTAACAGTGGTAAATAAAAGTAAAAAGTTACTATTCAAAAAAATTATTTTTATCTTATTAAACCACATTTTACTCCTTAATATTAACAGAGTCTCTCAGATTTTCAAAAATTCAACTAATAGAAGTGGTAAAATTTTGTTTTATATAAATTTGCAAATGCTCCTAGGAGGTATGTAAAAGACGGTAAAACGCTCAATAAAATATATATATATATAAAATTATTATAAACTGAATCCAATGAATTAAATTGAACATATATAGGTATTATGTATCTATTTTGACCTAAATAAATTTAAATAAAATAAAAAATTATTTAATTAAAAAGTCAGTTTCAAACACTTACTCGGTATTTTCACTATTCATCAAAAATAGAATGTTTTCAGAAAAATACCAAAAAAATCACATTATGATAATTTCGATATCTCGAATCCAAAAACGAAGTCAATTTTGAAATTTAAAATTTATAAAATTTCTTAAAGTGGGTATTATTATTCATAACGGCTAGTTTCATTGGTTGCGGTGTGTTAGAATCTCGAAGTTGTGTAAAATGCAAGCTATTACATTATTCAAAGGGAATCATATCGTATAAGCTTGGTGTGTCACCATAGAGACACAAAATTTTCCTAGGTCTCCCTTTATTGGTTTCCATCCTAGAAAGTCTTAAGTCTATATCCTTATATAGCTTATGGACTTTCAAGCAAGACCAAAATAGCATTTTTGTTAGTTTAGTCAATTTAGACAAAATGTGTGTTACTCTATATAAAAACAATTACAAAATTGTCCAAAAGTGAATGAAAATTCCAATAACATGAATAAAAACAACATATAGGAATTTGTCATGATGTTTTTGGTCATAATACTCAATGAAAATGATATCTAAGAGTAGGCCATGGAACTTTGAAAAATATTTGGTTGCAGAAAACCCAGTGTGAGAGATAGCCTAATGCCAATAGTGTAGACAGCTACGAAGATATGATCATGTAGATTATTTTCATTATTATTTTCCCAAAAGATAATAAAATCATTATAGTAAGGGGTGTGTAAAACTTGAAATTAAAGAAGATACCAGTGATAGAATAGACCATTTCACAAAAAGGTACACATTGTATAATTTTTTCATACTCATACAACCATGTTATATATTTCATGTTATAACAACAAAATACCATTAATGAATTAAGGAAATGGTAAAATACTATTTCCTTGATTTTTTTATTTCTCAAATGATTTCAATTGAGAGTATTAACAGTCAATTTAATATTTCTATTGTGGATGATTAATTAATAACATGAAATATTAGAATAAGGGGATGATGATATGGAATATGTACATAGACGAAAACATTTTAAAATACACTAATTACATTTTCCAATAAAATATTGTCAAGGAATATGGGTATTAGGTTACCTTTCCCTATTTCCATTCATTTTATGTGCATGTAATATGTGTATATGAAAATATATATGAGGGGATTATATTCATTTCAAAATAGATATGTATATTAGAATAAAATACACATATTACCTGTTGATAGATATATTTTTTAAAATATTTAAACACATATGGAATGTAGTTGACTTATGGAGGAAACTATATTCAATATGGTTTCAATAATCCTAGAGGTTACACCACCTTTTTCTTAATAGAAATTTTATGTGAAGATATATTAAATTAAATTTATATTAATTTTATTTCAAAAAATTAGTACATTATGTGTTTTTATATGTTTCTTATATCCATATAGTGGTATCTATATTATATATTTCATAACCTATTTACAGTATAGAACTTTCCTTGTATGTGAATGGGTCGAACAGATGAGTATTGAATTTGAGTTATCATAGGCTTCCCTTTATGGGTTTTTCTGCAGAATTGTTTGGTTGCAATATTTTATCTACAGTTTTAGAGTTCTGTAATTCAAACATTTAGGGGATATATTTTATAGTCACAAAAACATTTATGAAAAATAATATATTCTATGTGATGAGGGAATAAAAAACCATTCATTATAAGAATGGTTTTAGTGCGGAATATATAAAATTAGGATACATGTTGTTTTATTGTATATGTTCATAATCAATGTGGATGATGATTAAGGTCATTCAACATTGACCCAAAAAATGATATATTATATATGGAAATTATAAGGTAAAATATCTTATGAATTGAATATACCAATAGTAATGTTGAACATCATAGAAAAAGGTGAACATGGTTTAAGATCACGGTTCACATATAATATAAGTGGAATATTTCCCATATAGAATGTGGAATACAAATATGATGGGAATAAGAATCCAAATGTTACTATAGATAATCAAGAAGGGGTGCACAATGTGTAGTGTTATAGTTCTAGCACCATTTTGGTGGTGAAATATGACATCCCATATAGGTTTGAAGTATATAAGTTCCCAAAAAAGTTTTAATGGGGAATAAAAAATGTTACATCCTAACCAAAAACACTGGGTTTAGGCTGTAGAGTCAAATGACCCATGAATGCCTCTCTGTATAGAAGATGATAATGACTAGGAGAGAGAGTATGAACATTGTTAGTGGTGAGAAAATAATCTTAGTATAATGTTCTTGAATAATTGATAAATGATAAAATATAATAACTTTGATTAAATAATAAAGAAGAATAATAATATAAAATTTAATATAATGAAAATAGATTATTAAATAGGACCAAGGAGTAGAAATCCAAACCATAGTATAAGTGAAAGTAAATAATAAGTAAATAAAATTTTAGTAATCCACCAAATTCTTTCCCAAACAATCAACAACTTTATGCTCAACATCTCAAATCTCTATAACATTCCAATTTGCATTCTTAGACACTTATTCATGAAATATAGATGCACATTGAAATTCATTTGAAGGGTGTGAATAAGAAATTGTTGTAGGACATCTCCAATTCATGTCCACATTTTTTACATGTTAATGTAATTTTAATAATAAATGAAGAATAAGTCATAAACACCCATGTAATGAAAACCCATGTGCTAACCAGGCCATCATGATCCTTCATCATACCTTCTTAGACAATATTCTAGACAGATGGTCAAAAGGTATAAAATAGACATGAACATGCCAAAATGTTGATTACATGTCACTCAACATCCTTATGTCACCAATTTTGAGTATTAATCAATGTATAAACGATATTGAGTTCCAACAAATCCATCAATATCAAAATTGAATCATGTTTCATATATAGCACAAGGCATTCATGATCTTACCAGGTGTAGGATTCCACAATCGTTATCCATGAACATCATACGCACTGCCCATTTAAGTGCTAATCATTCCTTGATGGTCACATATCCTTATACACCAAGAAATAACCCCAATGGAATAGAAAAACAAAAAATGAATAGAATAATTATACAATCATAAAATGGAATCATTATAATATAGTTCCATTATATAATAATATGTGATCATTATCAAGAGTGGAAATATGCTATGTAAGAAAGACCTATAGAAATTAGGATCACATAAGGCTATCATGGAAACACACAAATACCCATAAATGATCACCATCAATAAATATCAATATGTTTGGCCAATATAAGAGGAATCAAGGAAATATGGGAAATAAATGGGTTAAATTGATAAGGAACTTCCTAACTCATGGTTATTGACGAAGAACTCCAAAGTACATCAGGGATCAAAGAATGAAACACATCAAACACCCATGGATATTGAACCATATTTAAAGGATGTATATTTCGATTCATAATGATATAAAATTTTAATGGAATAAAAATAGAATTTTATTTCAAGAATTTCATTCTAGAATAACAAAACTTCAAGATTCCATAAAAAAAATAATGAGGTATCTAAGAAACGAACTCAAACTCACTAGATTCATTGAAAAATGATGGATTGATCAAGAAGATATTATTTATTCTAGAAGAAATAATTTTTTATATCCATTATTCATTGATCAATAATTAATCCATTACCATAAAATAGATTCATGAATTTAATCAAGATGAATATGATCTTATAAGGATTCATCTAGACGAATTACATACACAAGTCCACCTTTCATGATATTTATATATTTTGTCAAAGATTTTACAATGAAAAACTGAATCTTTTCAATATAACATAGATTCAAAAATGTATTGATGCTTAATCATCAAACCATCATCATGAAAAGGTTGAGAAATTTGGATAATGAAAATATTCCAAAAGAATGTTCATTATCAATGGTATATTTTGATTCGACCGAGAAATGATGTCTACATACAATATCCACCATAAATTTATGAGGAATTCCAAAAATATCATTTTATTTTTGTATAAAACATAGTTTTAACATTTATCAATACTCTTCTATCAAGAAGGGAGAATTACTTAGTGTGATTCAAAGAAGATCACATCACTTTTTCAACACCGAATCATTCCAATGATGATGTATGAATGTGAGGTGGGTGGGGGAGTTAAAGAGGAAATATGGGGGTTCTAAAATTAGAATTAGGATCATATGGGTTATAATATGAGTATAAAATTGTCATGACCTGACCCTACTCGGGCTCGAGCCGCAACTACCCCAAGCCCGCCTCCATAGGCCAGGGGCTGGCAACTAGCGCCAAAGGCACAACAACTTGGGGAGGCATTTTCTTAAGCACCTGTACACAGACACACATCACACTCAATGCAACAGTTCAGTGTAAAAGAAAATACAATTTAAGAACAAGGAATCTTCTATATATATATACCACAAATTTGCATCGACCTCCAAATAGTACATGTAAAGTGCTGAAAAAGTAAAAAGGGGAAAAACACTCGCCCAACCAAAAAAGGTGCCACAACCCGACAACAAGTAAACAAAAAGAAACAGCTGATGGGTCTCCCACCCGGAACCCGACTCCGACCACCGCACGCGGTCCAAGCTCCCGAACTCCTATGCTCTTCTGAAGTCACGACCCACCTGTTTGTCGTCTGCAAGGGCACATCAAGTGCGGGAAAAGCCCAAGTAGGGGTGAGTATAAAAATACTCAGTAGGATACCCCGAAGGGTTGAGGGAGCAACAAAGAAGGTACCGAAGGGTGAGCAGTAGAGCGAACAGGAAAAGTAGTGGAGTATGAATGAAAGTGCTGTAAATAGTACAATAAAGAGTCCAGCTCAACCCAACAAGAGGAAAGAAGGTAGACTCGTCCAGACACAAGGAGCTGGAAACAGTGAGAAGATGAACTTCCCGTCGAGTCTTCACTACCTATAGCAGTAGAGTAGACTCGTCCAACCACGAGAAGCTAGACACAGAAAGCACGTGGCATACCCCATGCGTCTTCTCCTCTCCTGGAAGGAGGGTAACCAAACCCAAGAAGTGGGTACTAGAAAAAGGTATATACGTATCCTTATGTAAATCAAGAAGCCTGAACAACGTCGTAAGGGGATCTCCGTCCCGTAGCTCAGCACATGAAAAGAGTATCCAACAGTTCTAGAAGTACAACATCAATGCCCAGCATCCCGCACATCTGCCCCGAACTACAAGTCAAGGGCTCAATCACCACACCTCGACACTATCCGCTCTGGGCGGCACTGACTTGCCCGCATGGTTTTAGGTCGCTCCACAAGGATACGTCTCGGTGGGGTAAAGCACTCCTCGTACTTGAGAGTTCTGCGGGAACGTCAACCACAACTTGTCACTACCCCACAGTTGAGAGGTCTGCTCAAAGTCAACAAGCGAACCCCTGCCCAGCCCCGTTGGAGGATCCTTGGAAGTCAAAGTGTTCCCACTACAGGGATACCCGAAAAGTCGAAAGGTGCCACACTGCCCAGTCTGTAATAGGGTAATCCACTGGAGAGCGACCCGGCTAAAGTCGGCGACGGGACCACTGCCCAGCCCAGGTGGAGGTAACCCAGCATCGGGGACCACTCCCCAGCCTAGATGGAGGAAATCCCGGCATCGGGGACCACTGCCCAGCCCCGCTGGAGGTAATCCTGGCATCGGGGACCACTGCCCAGCCCCGCTGGAGGTAAGCCCGACATCGGGGACCACTACCCAGCCCAGCTGGAGGTAAGCTCGAAACTGCTCTTATTAGCCCTATTGGATGGTACTACTCGGTGAACACCGCTGCACTGGCCATCCCTGCTGGATGGTAACCCACTTGAGAGCCCTGTTTGAAACAACCTCAGCCTTGCTGGAAACAACCTCAGCCCTACTGGAAACAACATCAGACTTGCTGGAAACAACCTCAGCCCTGCTGGAAACAACCTCAGCCCTACTGGAAACAACCTCAGCACTGCTGGAAACAACGTCAGCCCTGCGGGAAACAACCTCAGCCCTACTGGAAACAACCTCCTGGTTAGAGGATCGGTGCCCGCGTAATGTGTTGGTCACACCGAAACTACAAGAACTATATCAGGGAACTCGGAGAAACAGGAGAAACTCCCCAGGCCTCACAAGGCGATCCTGGTCCAATCCGCTGAGTCACTGTCGAAGAGGACAGAGAAAACTCACCCTAGAAAGTGGGTAAAACACCCACACTGTATGAACACCGGTAGTCGCAGACGGTGTCGTAGTTCAGTGAAAGGGAATGGTACTGAAACCCCTCACAGCTGAGGAAGCAGAGGAACCAAACCATCTCTGTTGGCCAAACAATCGAGAACAAGACCAGGGGGAGACCACTCAACCCTACTGGCCAGAAAAAAGAGCACCAGGCCAGGGGAAACTCCACCCTGCTGGTCAAACAAATGAGCACAAAGCCAGGGGAAAACTCCACCCTGCTAGTCAAACAAACGAGCGTAGAGGGACCCTCTACGTCGTGAGAGTTCAAGAGTACGTAAAGTAGAACACAACATGAATGTGGGGCCCACACGACATGTGGCCCCATATCATCCCCAACCAAGAGCACAAACATTCTCAGGTACAAACAACCACATGTACCTCCAAGCTCTCACGTATACTCCCAGAGTATACCTCGTCTGAGCCCAAAGGCTAACGTGCACATGACACCCAACGTCAACGCGAAGGCGTGAATGGAACAAATCCACCTCAAAGGCCCAGGAACGACCAACCACATCTTTTGAATCATACATATCACTCTCCCAAGAGTGGCGATCACACGGCAAGGGTCTGCTACAAACAGGGTAGGATGAACCACCACGAGACCACCTCTCATGATACACATTTAATAAGATTGTGTAAGAGGCTCCGCACAGCCAAAAAGATCACACCATGTAATCCTGATGAAAAACCACACGAGATCGACTACTTACTCGCCTTCAACGGATATCCGACGGAAAAGTCACCAACACCGCTCACACCCGAACGACACCCCGTGATCCCGAGCCTTGGCCCCAAAAATAGTCGGGCACATCACCCCAATGCAATCCCCTCAAGAAAACACATCAAAAGCACTACTCACTTGAGTGAAACGGATATCCGGAGAAAAAGATATGTTCCGGCGCACCGCACACGAGCGGTGCTTCGTGGGACCCGCATCCCGGTTCTGAAACTCAATGAACGGATCACACTGTTGTGATACTCTCGAAAAAGCACACATGTTGGACTATCCACTTGTCCAAAACGGAGACCCGGTGATAAGGCTGGAAATCACCGTCAACTCCTGAAACGGTCCTCATGGGGCCCGTATCATTGTGCGGAATTATAGCGGGAAGACTGCGCCAACGCGTTGCCCTCGGAAAAACACCCAACATCGACTGCTCGCACGCCCCGAACGGACGTCTGAGGAAAAAGTTGATAAAAGCTGCACGCAACTCAAAAGACAGGCAGTGGGGCTCGTGCCTCAACTTCAGTCTCAACGCTTGAAACCACCCTGGAAAGCTCTGCCTCGATACCAGGGTCCCAACGCCACTGACGACGCTCAAAACGAACGTCGGACGCGTCTGCGCCGTCCAAAACATGATCCCCCGAAGAAACGACTAACCCCTCAACATACGTGTCGCGCAATCGAGGACCCTCGTTTCGGAAATTAAAATTCCCTGAAACCATCTCAAAAAGGTCATCTCTATTGAAGTGTCGTGTTGCCGTAGATGGCATGATGTTTTTACCCACGGTTTGAAAGTTATGGCATTTTAATGCCGTCAGACACAAGTGGGGGTGGACCGGACCAGTCCGGCCGGTCCACACCCCCTGGACCGGCTCAAGACGGCCGGTCCGTGGCTCTTCTGGCCGAGCCACCGCGGTCGCGGTTAAACCGTGTGGACCACACGCCTCCTAGCCGACCAGCCACGAGGCCTGTCGCTTCTCCCGGCGGAGACCCCCGTTCAGCGGGTCTCTACCTCCCGAGCGGGGTCGCACACCGCGACCGCTGGTTCCGCGTCAACTGGTCGGCGCAGCCGGCCGGTGCTTCTTCTCCACGGCCCAGCTCACCCAGAGGAACCCCCCTGCCGCTGGAGGCTTAAGGCCGCCGCCGGCCGACCCTGATCCGCGCCACCGCCGGCTCGGCATGCGCCGCCTGCTGCTCGTTGGTCCGCCGCCGGAAAACAAAACCCGCAAACATCGCCGGAAGTGTGCCAACATTTCGGGACTCGGATTTTAAATCCGAGAATTGCGTTGGGGATCTTGGGATGAGTACTACGCAAATAAGGGCTTTGAATGAAGTTTTGACTGGGAATCGAAAATTCAAAATGAGCTCAAAGTAGGTGTGGGAAATTAAAAATGAAACTCATGATCCTACCTTGTTGGGATTCGCCCAACGCTTCACGGACGATCCGCCGCCGCGTCGTCGCCTTGGCCGAGCTTCCTTGCCGGAGATGGAGGAGGATAGGGGATGGGTTTCGCCCGGGGTTTCAAGGGAGAAGGGAATGGGTGGGTTAGAGTTAAATAAATAAAATTAATTAAAATTTTAATTAATCTAACCCACGATTTATCCCATGCCCGAAACTCTCGACGGGGTCGAGGTTAAGCCTCCCCAAAGGGTAAACACCACCTCCCGATCACAACAGACGTCTCAGAATTTTAATCTGAGACTCCGTTCAAAAGTTATAAAACTGAACGTTTGAGGCTGTCAAATTACGAAGACACCCCTGGGGCCATTTTTCTCAGACGGCCAACGCCCGCAAAACTTACACCCCTCTTTGGATAAATGACACATTATGAACTCAACGGTGCCCTCAGTTTTCCAATCTGAGCCACCGTTTAAAAGATACTAGAGTTTCAACATTAAACGAATAAATTAATTAATTAATTTATCCATTTATCCTTCTGAAAGCGAGCGAGGGGTCCAAACAACCCGCGTCGACAAGTTTTATGTCATTCCTATGGTAAACACCCCATTCCGGGCCCATCTGTACACTCGGATCCCCGATCTGATGCACCGTTTAGGACTTCGCATTTATTAGGCGTTTTAAGTGTGAACACACTAAAAATTTAATTCCGGTCACTCTGGGGCTCGGAATCGCACGTCGTCCGAAGGTGCTGCTCTGGAATATCATCAAAAATATTCCAAAGTATTTTGTAGAAAAAATAGGGTTCTTAAATAATTCTGTCCTTCAAGCTTTTCGTCCCCGTAAAACAAAACTAGGGAGCAACACAGGGTACTAAGCCCACACCTGGCATTCCAATACCCAAAAGAACCCACGCACAGCTCTGCGTCACCGCACACAGACCAAGGGATTGATCCGTTCATGCGAGGTCGGCCCTTGCCGATGTCGTGCACCCACTCCAGACTTTGAGGTTAGTTCAAGGAGGTAGGTAACCTCACCATCCCTTAGCACGGCCTCAAACGGCCCGAAGGCTCTTGGGGGTAGCTCACCCCCCCCCCCCCCCCACCCCCGACCAAACCCTTACGTCGCACGCCGTGACTAGAATCACCGCCTGCACCTGGAACAAGGGCTGGTGATTCCCTCGTTCAGAATATCCATATGCTGTAACACCCAAGGATATCTGGTAACACGAGATTTCACAGTCGATGTCTCTCAACCAAGACCCTCTTACACGCTCGGAGAGCGATGGATTAAACACCATCAAATAAAGAAAAGGTCCTACTCCTTTTACCTTACCGACATAGGGTTACACTAATACCCTGCATCACCCTGGTAACACCTCATGCAAGGAGCAGGGAGGAATTCATTCCACATGCAGAGTCAAAAAATTCTACTGAAAAATGGTAGAAGAGCCATTGAGCGTACCTCTTAACACCTCATGCTCGCAGGGTCGTAGATACCCAAGCCTCGCAGTTGTCTGTGGTCCCAACTATCAGCTCCTGGAGCCTGACATGGATTGCCTAGTGGTGATGGAAAGACCTCGTAAAGCCTTCCCCCACTACTAGCTCCTCCCGCTACTCTGCTAGAACCACCTCTTTGGGTACTACACTGATCACGGCGCTGCCTCCGTCATGGTGGCGCACCTGCTGCCTGCCCGAAGCTCTCTGCAACTCGGGTCGGGCAGTCTCGTGCCAAGTGACCTTGCCCGTCACAAGCATAGCACCGACTCACTCTGGTCTGCACTGGTGCCCTCCGACGCCACTGTGGTGTACGACCACTCCCTTGAGTCTGGTTGTCAGAAAGCCACATGCGTCGTGGTTCTGCTTGCCGACGCCCGTTAGCTGCAGTAGACGTCTCAGATCCAACGTGCCTGTTGCCACCACCAACACTAGAACATGACAGGAAGCCCTCTGTCACCAGTGCCTGCTCTAGTACCCCGGCATATGTAGAAATTCCCAAGGGTACTATGACAGCACGAATCTCTCGGCGGAGACCCTGCTCAAACTTCCACACTCGGATGTTGTCATCACGGACCAAGTCCGGGTAAAAGCGTGCAGGGTCTACAAAACTAGCTGTGTACTCGACCAACATCATCCCTCCCTACTGAAACTCCAGGAGCTCCTGAATCCGAACGAAGTGCAATCAGGAAGGGAAAAACTCCTCACGAAAAAACAACTGGAATTCTCCCCATGAAAGCGACGACTCGTCAAGAAACTGAATCACCTGACTCCACCGACGCCTAGCTACTCCACGAAAAAGGGTGGATTCCAAAGCCACTCTTTGATCTACCGGTGTCTTCACAAGACTGAAAAGGCGAACCACGGACTCGAGCCAAACCTCTGATACCTGAGGTTCTGACTCACCACTGAACCTTAGTGGACTCTTTCGCTGGAACTCACGGGGCGCGCTCAAGCTCAGCCTGCTCTGCTGAAACTGCCTGCTGCTCAATAGGTGGGGGTGCTGCTACCGGACCACACGAAGAAAGGGGCTCGCATGATGGGTCCTGGACTGTGGCCTCGTAGCTCACAGGGTCGTCATCACGAACCAAAGCTGGTATCCTGGATGGCTGTCTTCATAGAGACATCCTGAATATTTTCAAGGAGTGTCGTCGTCAGATGAGCATATATGCTTATACCAATAGCAACGATGAGGAACTGACTCAAGAAAAACAATCAAATACTCAATCCTATGTGATGCACAAACCAATTTTCCCTACAACAAGTGTCTCAGCATGCCGTGTCGACAAGCGGGTTATCAAGGTCCTGGTGAATGGATACGTTGGCCTCCACACCATCAATGGACTCCCTGGCCTGAGAGCCGCTCTCGAGACACGTTAACACGGTTGCCCTATATCCCAACCAATTCCTCTTTTAGGGACGTCCGCACAACGTCCCAAGGAATGAACCAGCTCTGATACCACTTTGTCACGACCCGACCCTAATCGGGCTCGAGCCGCAACAACCCCAAGCCCGCCTCTATAGGCCAGGGGCTGGCGACTAGCGCCGAAGGCACAACAACTCGGGGAGGCCTTTTCCTAAGCACCTGTACACACACACATCACACTCAATGAAACAGTGTAGAGTAAAAGAAAATACAAGTAAAGAAAAGGGCAACTGCTATATATATATACCACAAATGTGCATCGACTTCTAAACAGTACATGTAAAGTGCTAAAAAGTAAAAAGGGGAAAACACCCTCCCAACCAGAAAAGGTGCCACAACCCGGCAACATGTAATCAAAAAGAAACAGCTGATGGGTCTCCCACTTGAAACCCGACTCCGACCACCGCACGCGGTCCAAGCTCCCGAACTCCTATGCTCCTCTGAATTCATGACCCACCTGTCTATCGTCTGCAAGGGCACACCATGTGCGGAAAAATCCCAAGAAGGGGTGAGTATAAAAATACTCAGTAGGATACCCCAAAGGCTAGAGGGAGCAACAAAGGAGGTACCGAAGGGTGAGTAGTAGAGCGAATAGGAAAAGTAGAGGAGTACAACTGAAAGTGCAGTAGAGTACAGTAAAGAGTCCAGCTTAACCCAACAAGAGGAAAGATGGTAGACTCGTCCAGACACAAGGAGCAGGAAACAGTGAGAAGATGAACTTCCCATCGAGTCTTCGCTACCTATAGTAGGAGAGTATACTCGTCCAACCACGAGAAGCTAGACACGGAAAGCATGTGGCATACCCCGCGCATCTTCGCCTCTCCTGGAAGGAGGGTAACCAAACCCAAGAAGTGGGTACTGGAACAAGGTATATACATATCCTTATGCTCAATCAAGAAGATCAAACAACGTCGTAAGGGGATCTCCATCCCGTAGCTCATCCCAAGAAAAGAGTAGCCAATAGTCTCATAAGTACACCATCGATGCCCTGTATCCCACACGTCTGCCTCGAACTACAAGTCAAGGGCTCAATCACCACACCTCGACACTATCTTCTCTGGGCGGCACTAACTCGCCCTCACGGTTTTAGGTCGTTCCATAAGGACGCGTCTTAGTGGGGGAAAGTGCTCCTCGTACTTGAGAGTTCTAGGGGAATGTCAACCACAACTTGTCACTGCCCCGCAGTAGAGAGTTGTGCTCAAAGTCGATAGGCGACCCACTGCCCAGCCCCGCTGCAGGATCCCTAGAAGTCAACGGGTTCCCACTTCGAGGATACCCGGAAAGTCGACGGGTACCACACTGCACAGTCTCGTAAAATGGTAATCCACTAGAGGGAGACTTGGCTAAAGTCGGCGATGGGACCACTTCCCAGCCCAGCTGGAGGTAACCCGGCATCGGGGACTATTTCCCATCCCAGCTGGTGGTAAGCCCGGGATCGGGGAACACTGCCCAGCCCCGCTGGAGGTAAGCCCAGCATCGGGGACCACTCCCCAGCCTTGTTGGAGGTAAGACCGGCATCGGGGACCACTGCCCTGCCCAGCTGGAGTTAAGCCCAGAACTTCTCTGGTCATCCCTGTTATATGGTACTACTCGGTGAACACTGTTGTACTGGACATCCCTGCTGGATGGTTACCCACTGGCGAACCCTGCTCGAAACAACCTCAGCCCTGCTAGAAACAAACTCAGCCCTGTTGGAATCAACCTCAGCCCTGCTGGAAACAACCTCAGCCCTGCTGGAAACAACCTCAGCCCTGCTGGAAACAACCTCAACCCTGCTAGAAACAACCTCACCCCTACTGGAAACAACCTCCTGGGTAGAGGATCGGTGCCCATGTAAAGTGTTGGTCACACCGAAACCTAAATAACTTTACCAGGGAACACGAGGCAATGGGAGAAACTTCCCAGGCCTCACAAGGCGATCCCACTCCAATACGCTGAGTCACTGTCAAATCGGACCGAGAAAACTCACCCCAGAAAGTGGGGAAAACACCCACACTGTACGAACACCCGTAGTCGCAGACGGTGTCGCATTCCGGTGAAAGGGAACAGTACTGAAACACCTCACAGCTGAGGAAGCAGAGGAACCAAACCATCTCTATCGTCCAAACCATCGAGAACAAGACCAGGGGGAGACCACTCAACCCTGCTCATCAGACAAAAGAGAACCAGGCCAGGGGAAACTCCACCCTGCTGGTTAAACAAACGATCACAAAGCCATGGGAAACCTCCACCCTAATGGTTAAACAAACAAGCCCAAAGGGACCCTCTACGTCGCAAGAGGTCAAGTTTACGAAAAGAAGAACACGACACGCACGGGGGGCCCACACGACGTGTGGCCCCATCTCAGCCTCAACCAAGCACACAAACATTCTCAGGTACAAACAACCACACATACCTCCAAGCACTCTCGTATACTCCCAGAGTATACCTCGTTCTAGCCCAATGGCTAACATGCACACGTCACCCAACGTCAACGCGAAGGCGTGAACGTAACAACTCCACCTCAAAGGCCCAGGCACGGCCAACCACATCTTGTGATTCATATATATCACTCTCCCAAGAGTGCGCGATCACATGCCAAGGGTCTGCTACAAATAGGGTAGGACGAACCACCACCAGAGCACCTCTCATGCTCCACATTTAATAAGATCGAGGAAGAGGCTCCGCAGAGCCAAACGGATCACACCATTGTCATCGTCATGGAAAAAACACATGAGATCGACTACTTACTCACCTCCAACAGATATCCGATGGAAAAGTCACCAACACCACCTCATGCCTGAACGACGCCTCGTGATCTTGATTCTCGGCCCCGAAAATAGTCGGGCACATCGCACCAATGCGATCCCCTCGGGAAATCACGTCAAAAGCACTACTCACTTGAGTGTAATGGATATCTTGAGAAAAAGATACGTTCTGACGCACCGCACATGAGCGGTGCTTCATGGAACCCGCATCCCGGTCCCGAAACTCAACGAATGGATCGCACCGTTGCGATCCTCTCGAAAAAGCACACAAGATGGACTATCTACTTGTCCAAAACGGACACCTGGTGATAAGGCTGGAAATCACCGGCAACTCCCGAAATGGCCCTCACGGGGCCCGCACCATCGTGTGAAATTACAGTGGGCAGACTGCGCCAACGCGATTCCCTCAGAAAAACACCCATCATCGACTGCTCGCACGCCCCGAACGGACGTCTGAGGAAAAAGTCGCTAAAACCTGCACGCAGCTCAAAAGACGGGTCGTGGGGCCTATGACTCAAATTCATCCTCAACACCTGAAACCACCCTGGAAAGCTCCGCCTCGATTCCGGGGTCCCAACGCCACTAACGGCGCTCAAAACGAACGTCGGACGCGTCCGTGCCGTCCAAAACAAGATCCCCCGAAGAAACGACTAACCCCTTGACGTACGTGTCGCGCCACCGAGGCCCCTCGTTTTGGAAGTTAAAATTCCACGAAACCATCTCAAAAACTTCATCTCTATTTACGGGTCACGTTGGCACAGACAACACGATGTTTCGACCCATGGTTTGAACGTTACGGTATTTTAATGTCGTCAAACACAAGTGGGGGTGGACCGGACCGGTCTAGCCGGTCCACACCCCCTGGACAAGCTCAAGCCGGCCAGTCCGCAGATCTTCCGGCCGAGCCACCACGGACCCGGTTCCACCGCGCGGACCACGCGCCTCCAAGCTGAGCAGCCACGAGGCCGGTCGCTTCTCCAGGCGGAGACCCGCATTCAGCGGGTCTCTGCCTCCCGAGCGGGGTCGCTCGCCGCGACCCCAGGCTCCGCGTCAACCGGCCGGCGCAGCCGGCCGGCAGTTCTACTCGGTGGCCCAGCTCACCCGAAGGAGCCCCCCCCTTCCCGCTGGCTACATAAGGCCGCCGCCGCCCGACCCTGATCTGCGACACCACCACCCCGGCATGTGCAGCCTGTTGCTCGTCGGTCCGCCGCCGAAAAAAAAACCCGTAAACTTCGCCTGAAGTTTGAAAACACATCGGGAAATAGATTTTAAATCCGCGAATTGAATTGGGTAGCTCGGGATGAGTACTACGCAAATAAGGGCTTTGATTGATGTTTTTACAGGGAATCGACAATGAAAAACGAGCTCAATGTAGGTGCGGGAAATTAAAAATGGAACACACATTCCTACCTTGTTGGGCTTCGCCCGACGCTTCACGGACGATCTGCCGCCACGCCGTCACGTTGCCGAAGCATTCTCGCCGGAGATAGAATAGGAGCGGGGAGGGGTTTCTCCAAGGGGGTCAAGGGAGAAGGGAAGCAGTTGGTTAGGGTTAAATAAAGAAAATTAATTAAAATTTTAATTAATCTAACCCACAATTTATCCCACGCCCGAAACTCTCGATGAGGTCGAGGTTAAGACTCCCCCTAGGGTAAAGACCACCTCCCGAGCACAATGGAGATCTCAGAATTTTAATCTGATACCCTGTTCAAAAGTTATAAAACTGAACGTTTGAGGCTGCCAAATTACGAAGACACCCCTGGGGGCATTTTTCACAGACGGCCCGTGCCGCAAAACATACACCCCTCCTAGGGTAAACGTCACATTCTGAACTCAACAGTGCCCTCGGTTTTCCAATTCGAGCCACCATATAAAATGTACTAGTGTTTCAACATTAAATGAATGAATAAATAAATAAATTTATCTGTTTAACCTTCTAAAAGCGAGCGAGGGGTCCAAACATCCCACACCGACAAGTTTTATTTCGTTACTAGTGTAAAATCCCCATTTCGGGCCCATTCATACACTCTGATCCATGATCCGGTGCACCATTTAGGAGTTATCGCATTTATTTAGCATTTTTAGTGTGAATGTACTGAAAATATAATTCTGGAAACTCCAGGGCTCGAAATCGCACACCGTCCGAAGGAATTGCTCTGGAATATCATCAAGAATATTCCAAAGTCTTTCGTTGCCAAAACTGGGTTCTTACAAAAATGGAGTTTATGTAAAATGTAATTAAAATATATGTGGTGAATTTAATGAACCTATGGATTGGGAAAATCGAAAGACTAGTGCCTTACCACAAATTTGTTGGTGTTATTAGTTGAATTTTGTGAATTTAACCTTAGCCATCATCTATATAGTGAGGTATATATAAGAATTAAAACCACTAGATACCCACCAGTGATATAGGGTATTTTTTTCAACAACATTACGCCCATTCCCTTCTTAAATATTCCAACATCAGTTCTCAAACACATAGTCTCTAAAAACCATCCCACTCCAACCCATAGTAGTGCTGAAAAAAGAATAGATGAGATATTTATAAACATCATATATCTCAAATTTTAAAATATTATTTGAATGTTAAAATTCCCTATACTAATTAATTCTATTCACCAGCATGTGCATTCAAATATTCTACTCAATCAAAGCATTCAACTAAGCTCCAACATCTATCTCTGACTCTGAAGTCTCCACCAAGATTCCTCTGTGATGCCAAAGCATTTATATTATAATTGGTGTCTTCCATCAATGGAAATTATCACTATTTTCCATGATCCACATAAGATGTTAGACGTATGATGTTCTATATATCATCAGAACATCATTTAAATCAATATGACACATGTAACAGATTATGCATACCCTGATACTAATAGGTAGATATAGAATTTATTCCACATTCCCTTCCCACATGGTGTTCTTTAATTGTGAAACATTATGCAGATATAGATTCACCTACTTCGTCAAATACTTGTGGCCTTACTATGGAGACACTAATACAAAAACCCAATATCCTATAATAAACTCCAAGGTTATAATCATTCAGATGACATAAAACATCTATATATTTTGAGATATAATCAACCTATTATAAATTATTTAAACCCTATAAGAGGTATCATGTATAATATTATGGTTCAATAATAAAACCTATATCTCTATATTCCATTAAAGGGATGAACGATATGTCCCCTCATAAAGATCCTCATAAGGTAACATCTTAATGAAATCCGAGCATTTTATTGAATGAGATCTCATCCAATTAATGGTGAACATCCCAAACTCCACCAAATTACTGAATATATGATCTAATAGTATCCTCTTGTATTAGAATTTTGTTTCTCTGAATTTACTTCTATTAGAGATGGTACACAATTCCCAATCACAACCGATTCTTAAAGGCATTCTATAAGACTTTCAAAACCAAGGGTATAAAATTTGCGTATATGTGAAATAAAATGATCAAGTGACCTCATAAAAGAGTCAATAACGATTTCATACCACATACAAATGGTCACTAGCAGTGGTCAGGTCTAGCCATGATGGTTTTAGTATTCAATAATTTTCCTATAATTGGTAAAGAATCAGGAAAAAAATTCATTGATGTCCTTCCTCAACCTGGGACACCAAATAAATTACTTCATGTCATGATATATCATTATCACTCCATTATGTACTTACCAAATAGTGGTATAGATGTTCCTCATCAATTTATTCCTAATACAAGAAGGGGATATAACCCTTCCATACATAGGGATCATGTCATGGTTGACTAATAACCAACCAAGTATCATCTCACCTCTATCTAGGGACTCCCACACCATAGTAAACTATGTATTATTATCCTATATATAATTTACCTAGTATAAAAAAATATGTGACAGCTAGTGGATAAAATTTCCAAAATCCATGTTCCTAAGAAGAATACTTCTTCTAATTGGCTTATAAGCTCATCAGGCACCTGATCACCTCAGAAGGATTCTCACCAAGAATTTAGGATGCATGTATCTTATTATTAAATGTATCTACAATTATGTTACCTTTATGAAGAAAAATAAACCATCTCAATTTATATAATATATATATATATACTCCATCGAGATCCTTTGGTTTAATTTCATGCACCCTGTGTAATAATATAGTCAAGGATCTTGTATTTGGCATAAGTAATAAACCTTTCACTGAATAGATAATGTCACCAACGTTTTATGTTATATACTACAACTTATAGCTCTTACAAATATGTAGGGTAGTTCTAATCATTGTTTTGTAACTAACATTACCCATAATCTAGTACCCTCTCCTATTGCATTATCATTACTCCAAAACAAAGGCCCAATGCATCACAGTAAAAAATGTAACCAGTCCATCAATTAAAAAGTAACAATACTAGATCTATAGTTAAACTAATATTCAAAACAAGAAGAACCTCTTCACACTCGTGTGAACAATGTAATACTACATCCATCTTAATCATCATAGTCATTGGTTCTTATAATTTGGATATCTCTTTGATATGACACTGATAGTATCCTACTAAACCTAGAATCATCCTAATCTCACACCCATTCCAGGGATATTTTTAGTATATCAATAGATACATTTTTCTTGGTCTAGGGATATTCTAATCTCAAATCTCACATGTCCCAATAATTTCAACTATGGAATCCAAAAGTCATAATTAGATAACTAGAAATAATTTTTTTTTGGAAAAGTACATTAGACTATCTAGATATATATATGTCATGTTTATTTTGGGTCATTGAGTAGATAAGGCTGTCATAAGTGTTAAAATTAAAAATGATTCTAGATATGGGTGTAAGGACTTATTCATGATAACCATGAACACTATTGGTACATTCAATGATCCAAAATACATCACCATGAACTCATATAACCAAAAAACACTTCAAAAATATCAACTTTATTATATCCATATCTCAAACCAGTAGCAAGTGATATCCTAACCAAATATAAATCTTGAAGAACTACCATAACCATTCTAAATAATTTAATGTATCACTGATAATGGGAAACAAATATATGTTCATCACCAGCACTTTGTTCAAAAAATGATAACCTACATAGATTCAACCACTATGATCGACCATTTTATCTATCAACACAGGGGAACCGCATGATGATGTTCTCAATTTGGTAAAAACCTCTTTATTCAAGAACATATCATGGACTATGAGTCCTATTATCTCTACTAGAGTTATATGATAATGGGGTATCAAAATAGTATATTCACCTAAAAAGAGACCAATTTCAATGTCAATTCCTCTATCTATGGGATGTACTATGAATTCATTAGGGAAGAAGTAATAATAGTGTTATACAACTAGATGAAATGAAAATTGGGATAGCACTAATCATATTTAAATATCCTACCCTAAAATAAAAAATTTCCTTATCTCAAGAAAACTTAAAGCTGGATGAAGTATTCCTTCCCTCAAGTCACAGTATCTAGTCATCATGTAGATCACTACCTTGTGTCATTTAAATGATACATTTATTTGATAGAAATAAATGTGATCTTCAAATCTAGTTAACCAATTCATGACAAGAATCAGATTGAATCTCATTATATCCAAAATAACAATGTTCTATAGATTTAAATAACTTTAAATTCCAATAGGATACTGTAGTAATTAATTAAACTACATACCATCATGCATAATGTTATATCAAGGTAAGTAACTAATAAGAAAACATGACTGGTAAGTCTTGTCCAACAAAATCTTTTGTATATATATAAATTTGGATTGGAAAATCCATAAAAATAAAATACACTATCTTAACTAGATGACCCATTATAGTCTCTAACAGGTAAAATATTCCATCAACGATTTAATCCCATTCCATAGAATCCTAGGGGCCTCCAGTTCTTATAGGGATGTATGTTTTTGTATGTGAAAGTTATGGAATATTTTACCATAGTTATAAAATACTATTCCTAATATAGGAACTATGAAAAAGTTCTAGATGATGAAATCCTTATTCTTAAACCATATATTTGGTGCATGAGAAGACTTTTTGTATTCTCATACACGTATGATTTGTATAGGGGGAACACCCTCCCTTGCCAGAATATTCCATCATGGTTTCCATGTATTCTCATAATATTATGTCATGAAAGTATTATGTTATGTAAAGAAATAAATGTTACGGTATATCCTAATTAGTCTATAGGATCACACAATGTTTTCCATTTGAGTCTACACATAACCCAGGGTATATCCCTCATAGAACCAACCATGGTCTCCGTCCCTATACAATAGTCACAGTCATTTATATAAATACATAATAGCATTTTAATATTCTACTAATTATCTATTACATATATATTTCACAAAAACAATGTTAAATGATATATTATATTGATGATGAGTACAAGTCCATCCTTAACATATAACAATTAATCAAGGAATTAGCTAAAATAACTGATATGAAGAATAAAAATAAGGGTATATATGGCATGAGAACATACATTCCTAATCATGATGAATTAATGAAACCATTTACTCATAAAAAAATATCAATCTCAACAATGGTAACTTAGAGGTCTATTAGATATTATCAATACAGGTACATAGAAACTCACCTACGAGATTCACACACTGTTATCTCATTTCTACCATGTCCATGAATGGTCCAAAATAAAATTAAAAAATTTGGACCTAATAACATTTTTTAACTCCTCAAACCAAAGCACCAGGTATGATCCTTAGATTCACTTAGCCTCATGTGTGCCTCACCATATACAAGATATTTTCAACAAACAATGAGGGTTTGAGCACTGTATTTTGGTAGACTCTACCCTCGATGTCATATCCATATATAAATAATAATAAATTAAATATAATAACATATAGTGAACAATGTGTAAGAAGAATAATATCAAATTGAATAAATGTCAATGATATGGATAAAAAAATCCCAACCTAGAAACCGAAACCATTATATTAGTTAAAACAATTAATATGAATATAAAATCATTGAATTCCTTTATAAATTATCCTAAATTTCCTTCCTCTGAATGCTATAAAACTCAGTAGTCTACAATGGTCCCATTTCCTTTTCATGGTTACTGATATATAATATCTTCACATGCATAAAAATTTCATAATATTGTGTGAGTAATAAATCCCAATAAGACATAATAAATACATCGTAATAAAATTTAAGCATGCATGACATGTGACTACCATGATAATAATAAATACACAAGAATTAATAAAAATCATGTTTGGAGTACCAATCTACTATCCAAACCACTAGGATCATTGATCCCACCTTCATGGAATCTATGCTATAAGGATGGTTTGTAATTTATAAATTATCAAGAAATATCAATAATTCTTGTGAAATGTCACTCAGAATCCAAAAGGCATCGAGAGGGGATGTTACATGGTATCTATAAAACACTGTGTTTTAGTACATCCGTCATTATTATCAAGGCATTGAGTTATATCTATGAATCAAGGATATCATTATCTGACATTATATAGGGTTCAACCATTACCATCATTTCATATCACACACACTCCCCTATAAAGGGGTAATCATACCATAATGATAAATTTTCATGTTGTACTAATAAAAACCTCCACTTTCATGGTAATACACATAAAACTTAAGAGCCTAATAAAACAATAATGGAATGGAATGCTGAGAACATAATATAATCATATAAAAACATGTGATATTTATCAAGAATGTTAACATGATATTGTTGCAATAATATTGAAACAAGAATCACATATGGGCATCATGGAAATGAAGACAACTAAAAAAAATCACCATCAATAATGAACAAAATGTACTACCCACAAAAGGGGAACTATGTCCAAAATAGAAATAAAAATACCACAAATTTTGAGGAACACCCCCTACAAGGTTGAAGATGAAGAACTAAAAATATGACCATGGATCAAAGATCAAACCATTTCAGAAACCCATTGAGAATGGATAAAATTTAAGGATGCCTTTAATTGTTTTGGTTCATCATGAAATTAGTTTAAAACATATTATATTTTTAATTCCATATCAACAAGGTTGTTCGAGAATAACATACCTAAAAGAGTTCATTAATAGAACCAATTATGAATTCTGTTAAAGAATGGAATTTGAATTCACCAAATCTACTATCAAATGTATAGTGGAAAAATTTCCTTGTTGATTATAAAATAAGACCTAATTTATATAAAATGATAAATGATCCATCCTCAATCCATTAATGTACAGAAGATTCAAAACTAGAATCAGGAAGAAGAAGATCTTCTAATGATCATTATAGATGGAATGCCTAGAAAATTCAATCTATATTGAGAATTATTTCTCTGGTCAAGGGGTGTTTTATTTGACATAGAGAATCATCTAAAAATATACCATTGAATATGAATTGGATTAATGTCCAATTATCAACCATCAATGAAAATGTCGATTCATGAACACTTACCCATTAAATTTTATTTATCCATGATTGAACTCGATTTTATCAAGAAACAATGTCCACATTCTAGATCCTCTTCCATTCTATATATAAAAGGAGAAAAATTCATTGGAAATTCATGGCGGTCATAGATATGATATAGTTACATGATCATCTATCAATTATGAATAAGGATTTATCTTTTATCTTGGAATATCATAACATTATTCCATCCCTAGATCACTATAATTATAACAAAGTAAGGGGGTGTTAATGGTATAAATAAAGAAGAAACAAGAGAGTTATCATATTCAAATAAGGTGACTGGGGTTCAGAATTAAGGTACTATGTGGAGGTCAAACCATGTGTAAATAAGACAAGTGAGGTGAATACAATGAACCCCGAGACTAGGTACACTAGAAAGAAAAAATATTGTCCACTTATTTTATAGTGTTCATAAAATAATTCTATGAATTATTCCTTATCTACTAGTTGGATTACATGGTTTTATGAAAAATAGAGACCCAATAGAACCCCATTGGTTATCCAGTTTATTTTTTTCAAGATACCACACATCCATTCCAAATGAAAGTCTTCCTCCTTCAATTACAAGAAGCATAGTCACTAAAAATATTTTTATTCACATCAAATATCATTGATGGGTAAAATTATAAAGGTGAAATTTGTAAACTGTAAAAATCCAATATATTAAAATAAAATGTGGATTGAAAAAGAGTAACTTAAATGACACTCTTGAGTATTTGAATTAGGGGAATGAGATTACAAATTTATATGGAGGATGAACACTAACAAAAAATCAAATGAGAGGTTCCACTGTAAAATTTCTATACTTGTAAGGAGGTTATAGGAAATTTCATCTGAAAAAATAATCCTCATGTTTTTTAGAAATATTTGGAAACATATAAAAATCCATATCAAATGATTATATGCTACACTAATGATTTGGGTCCCATTGATAAAAATAAATTCATTACCAATAGACATAAATGGTTTTTGATAATTCAACAAATTATTGTTTGAAGTGTGACTGGTTGAATAAAGATTAAAAAATATAGAGAAATAATTTTGGTCATGATCCATGAGGATACATAATAATCCATTAAAATATAGTGTAAATAGAAAATAGTTTTTTGATAGTCCTGAAATTTAAGGGTCAAATTTAACTATGTATCCTTAAATGAAATGAAACATGGAACACGAATTTCTTAAAAAGAATATCATCGATATCATTATATATCGAATATATGGGAGTTTCATTACCATATTTTGTAGTTTTATTAGAAATAGATGAAGCCCCATGACTATTCATAGGGAACTATTGTGGAACAATATCAAACACAAATATGTGGATACAAATTTCACACATTTTTAGGTAAAAAGTGTCCTTGTTTTCTAATATAGTTTTCTATTGGATGTCCTACCATACATTCATATAGACCACCTATAATGTAACCAAGTAAAAAATAATGGTTTGATAAAATATAATTAAGGTCTTACAAGATGAACCACATGTCTAATAATTTATTATCCTGTGATATATACAATGATCAATATTATTTACATTCATACATATTGTAATTTAATTTCGAGTGGTTAAATGTTCTAAATGATCGAATAACAACTGATTTAGGGTATCCAAATAAATTGTTCACTTTTTACATGTTACATTACATTTAAAACAATAAACCATAACCATATCAAATTTCATTACCTTATAAACATTTAGCAAATACTCATTTATGGATAATTAGGAAATAAAGTAAAGAAGATGATAATGATAATGTACAACCTCAGTGTAGGAACCTACATCTTTACCATAGCCACTACTATGGGACTATATAAATTCACCGATTTAAATAATTGAATAGAACTTGTGTCATAGCCATTTATATCTCACAATAAGAATGTTTATATAAATTCCCATCAGATTATATTTTTTTCTTAAAAAAATTGATCAAAAAAAAGAATAATGAAATTTTTTAAAAATATCCACAAAATTTCTCAGGCCTTACGACCCTGAGTCTGAAGTCCTTTGGTATGTTTAACATTTACCAATTGAATCTATATGACTGACTAAATATGATTATCCATTGAAAAACATTCACCTAAGGAATGCATATATTCTCTATGGATAACTAAACATGTACTTCTCATAATATTTTAAAAACATTGTTTGAACATTCTTATTTTGATATTCCTCTCTACAGTAAGCGAAAATAATTCCCTTTGATATTATAATGACATATTTGTCTACAAAAAACTATGACTCAAATTATTTATAAATCCTCCTTTTACTCACACATTAAAAGGATGAAATTTATAAATGTGATGTGATTCTATTTATATGCATCTCAAAAGGGTGAATTTGGGAATCCGAATAACATTTCCCACTGAACAATATATAAAAAATCATAAAATACTCAAATTTAAAATTTAAAATTAAATGAATAATTTTTTTTATATATTTCTTGATATATTTATTGTCAGACATAGTAAGTTTTCATCAGTCTGAATTTACTTCCTCAACATCAATATAATGGAACAACCTCCACTCACCACATCACAATTTTCATCCTCTCCACATTATGTTATGAATATCATCATAAATTAATTATGATCTAGATATCTTCATCTTTTATATAAAATAAGAATATCATCCTCATCATATATAGTCATGTTTATTTCCTTATCAAAGTCATGCCAAATAACATTCCTTCTTTATATTAGTATTATTGATGTTCCTTCTCAGAATCAGTAAAATGGAATTCGTATAATGATGGAATTATCACTATGATGGAATTATCATTATAGTGGAGACTCCAATTTTCACAATTTAAATTATTCATAGCTCATCATCAATAATTTTTTTAGAATTCTGAAATAAAAAATTCCCAGTACTACTGGATCCGTTGTTCTTTGTCTGAGTGTCTGGAACCAAAAAAATAATTTAGATACCTTGAAAATATTTTTTCATGGAAATTTATAATTATTGATGGTAAATACATTATTAGTAATGAATCATCTTAATTTCAGTAATTAATTATCAAAACTTTCAAACTCATAACTTCAAATTTGTAAAATATCATTTTTAGTATCATTTAGACTTCCTCTCTCAGCAACTTATAAATTTATACCAAAACCAATGTCTGGTGAAATTTAAACATCATGTTAATCGATCTCAAACTAATAGTTCATCTTTACAAAATTTTTAAATAACATCTATCTTCTATCTTCCTTACACATTCTAGATCAGGTATTGGTTAGTCTGGAACTTTCTATCTAGAAACCTATGCCCAGAAAATGGATTTCTAAATGATAAAAAATTTTCCCCCATTTTGTTTGGGTAAAAGAATTCATCTATCTTATAAAAATTCATTTTCTTGCACTGGGTCAAATCCAGAAGAAAAAAAATTCATTTATAAAAAATTTATTTGTAAAAAATTAAAAAAACTACATTAAAACAATATATCAAATAGTTTTCTTAATATCTTCTGTTTATTTGCTTCCATCAATATATAACAAATTATCCAACACATAGAAAATTTTCACATCTCAAATTATTAAAATATCTCAATGTAGTAAAATTTTATCAATATACTTAATTTCTCAAATATGAGTGTCCTAACTCCACTCTACTAGATAATGTAATGTTTAAATGAATAAAAATGATTGTTTATAAGAAATTTTTTCAATATTGTTAATATAAACACCCCTTAGTTTTATCTTTTCCTCTCACATTTGTTTTTACCTCCTCCATTTTATGATAACTATAGATTTAGATTCATTTAATAAAGAAAATTAAATTATTAGTACAATATAAAATGGTATTTTTTTCACTTCCCATTTTTATATATAATCGAAAGCATAGTGAGGACATTCTTTATGAAGATTAGGAAGTCATTGGAGGATGTTGAACATGATGCTTCATCATGAATTAAATAATCCTGTCATTTGGAATTAATTTTGTTAATATATTAGTAATTTTATTATTTTTTGAGGTATAATCCAGCAAACCATCTTCAATAGTAACTTTCTATTTTATAAATTGAAACTCTATATCAACAATTACACTTTTGTTCATTCACATGATGACATATATCAATCCTTATTTTCAATGATATAATACTATTTTTTGAAGTTAATATGGGCCATTAATGTTTAATATATTGAAATCACATATTTTTGGTTCATAATATTGGAATACAAGTCGTGAAAATATATATAAAATATTAAATCAGTAGAAAACAATAATGATAAATTTAACGTAATAGAGTTGTTCTTTATGATAGATATTTAAATTACATGATTGAAATATATTTAAAAAAACATAAAAAAATAATTTTATACATTTAAATACAAATGGATAGATATCTAAAATATATACATTATTGAAATATATTTAAAACAACATAAAAAAATAATTTTTTATAGTGAAATTAAAATTGATATATTTCTAAAATAGAAGACAGTGGTTTTAATAATAAATTAGTTCAAATAAAACATGATAAAATTTAATAAATAATTATAAATTGTTAGACAATAATTGAAGCATTTATTTTTATGTTTAAATTTGTAAATGTTTATCAATAAAAGATAGTCAAATTTTGTTGTAGAATGAACCAATAATAATGAATTCTCGTACTGAATCTTAATGTTTAGAATCATCTAACATGTTTATCTGTTGATACAATAATTTTTATAAATATGAAGATATATTAATCAATATTGAAATATAAATTAAAAATTTTGAATGAAAATTAAGAGACAATACAATATATTAATGGATATTGAAATATATAAATCATAATTTGGAATTATACATATGATATATTCTGTATTGGGAATCAGTTTTTGGAATAAAACTATTTAAATAATGATTGTATTAAATTATAGACACACTGCTAATATTGGTGTTAATGAATTTGGAGTTTAGGTTGCATTCCCAAGAATTGTCATTTTGTTGACTATTAATAGCTTGAGTTGAAGAATAATGTTTTTGGAAATAAATTATAACTGTGGATCGATATGCAATGTTCTGGAAAAGAGGTTCTTAATAATGCGTTTCATGAAGATATGATTATTCTGAATACATGTTATGTGCTCCACCATCCCATTTCCACTGATGATCTATACTCAAAACTGCTTTTTGTGGATAGATTCTGAATTCATCCATTAATAAAAAAAATTATAGACTTCTTAATGTTTTTGAAGAATCAATGTATTAATTTTAAAATTCAATGAATATTTATGTTTGATGCTTTTTAACTATGAGAAGATAACATATGAAATGTATGTTTCAAATAGTTCTATAACATAAAAAACACATAATGTTAAAATGGGATACATTGAATATTTCATTGGGGAAATCACAATTGGCATATAAAATGAAGACAAAACATATGAGAGAAGAAACAATGTCTACAAAAAAGCCTAAACGGGGTACATAGAACATCTTTTTTGGATAATCCGTGTTAGAGTCTCCTTGAGAAAACTAGGTATTTTGTGAAGTGGTTATTTAATAAATATTGTAGGCATAAAATATATGTAAAAAACAGGTTAAGATAAGGATTATGTAAACTATATTGTAAAATACACATCTTCCTCAATTGTATGAATAATTCGTATCCTTTGGAATAATGTGACATATGAAATGTATGTTTTGAATAGTTTATGTAATATAAAAAACAGAAACCTCTAGAGGGATACATAGAATAATTCCCCAGGAAGTTCATAAATAGAAATGAAAATGGAGTCAAATCATATGAGAGTAGAAAAAATGACCCAAAAGACCTCAATGGAATATATATAACATATGTTGTGGACAATCCATACTTAGGGATCCTTGAGAAAATGTGGTATATTGGGTAAATTGTTAAGTGGTTATTTAATTCATTTGAAAAAATTAAATCTATGGAAGTAACATGATTTAATAATGGTTAGATAAACTAAAATGTCTAATATACTTATTTTATAAAGAAATAATAAAAAAAAATATTGAAATAAAATAAATAAGGAAAATTTTGTATTACCCTTCAATTACATCAAATAAATTTACTCACATTTTTCAATCTTCTTATTTATGTTTCCCTTTGTTTGGTAGTGTAGTTCTATAACATGACTTGTTGTATCTATAGTGACTCTAGACATTATAAAATTGTTTTCACCCCATCCTCCCTATCAAAATCTTGTGATAGGTTTTACCACATAGAAAATATAGTTAAGGGATTAAGTAAAAAATATTTATGACCAATAAAATCATTAAATCTACAATCAAAATTTGAAAAAAATTAATTGTGAAAAAGAAAATAATTGTTTGTTATAAAAAAGAAATAAAATATGAAAACACCATAAAAATTCATATAATTTGGTATCTTCAAGGATTTCATGAAAATATCACCCAATCAAGATAAAATATATATATCTTATTTGATGAAATATATTCAGTTGATGTTAAAAATAATATTTCATTGTTCAAACTTAGTCGAAAATATCAACAACTATAATTCTCCTATGATGCAATAATAAAAGGAGTATTACAATAAGGTGATATTTATTTGTCAAAAAACAAATTGGAGAAATTAAAAAAACTATACCTAGTTATCTTCTATTGAAGTATGTAAGATATATGTCGCCGCATCTGTTCATAATCTTTAAATAAGAGGTGTCATTAAATTTAGCATTACATGATGTTAAATAACATCCGTTACACTACTCAAATTACGGACTAAAGTTTTCTACTCGTGAAGAATTTGTTGCAGACTCAAAATAATATTTTAATCAATATTTAAGGATAGATTTGAGTTGAAAAATATTCAAGAAAAATTCATTTTAATAGAGACTAAAAAAATTATTATTTTTTGGAATTTTTTTATAATGAATTTAATAATTACCTGAAGCCCCAACCATTGTTGTGAGAGTCGATTATTGTGTCTTAAAAGTATATTTGTGAAAACTATGGTGGTTTTCAGTAATGATTTCATAAACTACCTATGTGATGGGACTTTATTCCATTTCATATGAATTTATTTGGACCTTGACTATTGTTGAATAACCTATAATCCTTCTCACCTATTTAAAAGAATAAAAATATATAATTTTAATCATGAATGTGTTCTTAAAATTAAACTTTCATGATATAGGTATGATTGATAAAAAAATTTCTCAGTTATTGTGGACACTCTCGGAGTGTTTCTAATGCAATCATTCCCATAGAGCATCATATAAAAAAACATTGGTCACATTTGTTGCAACATTTCTTATTTCTCTCATCAACCCAAAATAATGAACCCAAATATTTAAAAAAATTATACAGTTCCAAAATATTTGAATAATTTGTTTTTTCAAAATAACATTATATAAGATAGTTTTAAAAATTTACCAAAGAAATAAAAAAAGGTATTTTCAATTTATTTTTAGAATTAAGATAATCAAGTAAGTAAACCGACCCATTTTCATCACAGTAATAAGTTATAGTCAGTATTCTATAGTAACAACTATTACTGAAATATTATTGTTATATATTTTATAATAGTATAAAATGTTATAAATGTTTAATTATCTAAACTAAAATCTGTCGATCTGAAATTATTTAAAATGTACATCATGATTTATGAAATCATTTATTCTAACATATGTTTTTAATAATGTAAGACTCGTTGTAGTTTGAACATATGAATGTTACCTAGAACCTGTATCTAGAGTAGTACTTCATATTGAGAATAAAAATATGAGTAATATAATTATAAAAAATATGGAATGTAGATATACTTATATAAGTACATTTTTCTATTAGAGTAATAATTTTTATAAAACCTATGCATGAAAATGAATTTTTCTATCCATTAACTATATTATTAAAATAGTTTCTATTGGATGGAGAATGTGTAATAAATAATATTGAATTAACAGCGAATAAAATTTTAAATTTTATGAGTTTTTCTTACTATGACAAGTTTGAAATGGTTTAATCAATAATATTATTATCACCTTTCATCAAATATGTCTAAATTAATTAAGAAATGGTTTATTGGTAAATAAATGGTTTAATTAACCAATATTTTATTCATCAGAGTATATTAAAGTCATATATACAATATGGTATAACATGTTATACTATGGTATCTGATCTTTATTTTAACATTCTTGATCCAACCGATATGGTTGAAAATATAGTACATTCTTCAGTAACATTCGAGTAAATAAAAAAAATTGACCAGTTTGTGGTAGTATGAATTGATATATTATATAAAATTGATTATAAATGGAAATATAAAATGGCCAACCCATTGATCGATATATGCGATAATGGAATTAATTTCCTTTGATGCGTGCAACTATTTAGTTTTATTGGTTCACTTTTAGAGTAGATGAAAACCAATTATATGTAATAAAATAATTTAAAATAGATGTTTAAACTATTGTTGAATTAATATAGTAAATATATGATCTCAAAGAGTGATAGATAATATAACAATTTGATTTAATGATAATACATAACTCAAAAAAATGTGTTGTTTCTTCTTTAGTAGTCTCCTTTCAAACCATGTATCTCTATATCGTGATGGGGATTACATGTTCATATTGTTTTTATTTTTATTCAATTTTCATATTGTTCATGAAAATAACACTATGAATAATTGTGAGTATAATGAATGTAATAAATATTTGAAATTAAAATTTAATTTTTACTAAGAATGTAATTAAACACATTTATAAAAAATTGAAATGAAAAGTATATATACCATGAATTTTTTATACTAGAAAAGATCAATATTGAATAAAATAAGTTATGATTAACAGTGCTATAAGAAACGATGATGTGGTGTAGAAATATGTCAACTCCGGAAAAAAATGATGATGTTCTAAATATGGAAAAGTATTTGTTCATATTTGCTGAATCATAAAATTATATATATAGTATTAACATTTGGAAAAATTATTTGAATCATGTAAAAGAAAATATTGGATATAGTTATAAAAATGATGAAAATGAAAATAAAAGACATGTATAAAGAGTTTATTACCATACATTTATTAACCAATCTTGATTGGTTTGAAAAAACACAAAATTGTACTATTTAAAAAATATAGAGGTGTTGAAGATGTAGAAAGAGAAGAAAACTGTAGATATAAGAGAATCATGAAGATGATGTAATTTTTTAATGTGTAGCAGGAATGGAGGGTGGTGTAGTAAAAATTAATGGGGTTCCTAGGAAGATATGGAAGTAATCACAAGAAATTAGTGGTTTTATTAGATGGAATGAGAGTTATTTGAAATAGGTGATCAATTTAATGGATATAGAGTGAGAGATTATGACGACATGGGGTTTATGATGTAATCCATTGAGGACTAGAGTGAAACTAAGGGCATGATGTGGTGAAAATGGATGGATTTTTTTAAATGAGAAAAATAGAGGGATGGTTACCAAATTTGTTTGACGGAGTTTGTGGGAGAAAGAAACTGGTGATGTTCTATGAGAACCATTATAAGAGATAAGGGGAATTTTATGTGGGAACCAAAGAAGTATAGGAGATAAACCACAAGTGGGATGCTATTAGTTATGTGTGGGAACTGCATAACGAGGGGAGGGGATTTGTGAGCAGGAACCCTAGGGGTAACCTAGAAGAATCTAATGTATGTGTGGGTATGAAATCATGTAATATAATATGAATAATGGGAAGATAGTTAATGGAGGATTATATTATTAGCATTTTTAATAATAGGTGAATATCTTTAGTTCGTAATGTAGATTTGTTTTGATATGTAATGATGAAATTTATTTTAAGATATATCAACGTCACATAAATTATTAGAAACTATATTCAATGGTTTAGAAATAATTTACAATCAAATATTCTATCCAATAATTGATTCAAAACATCTGAATATATTTCTGGGTAGTAGTAACATATTCGGCTTCCATTTGGCTCAAAGTTACTAAATTGTTTTCTCACTATACAAACTTACCCAGAACTCTCCTAATGAAAAATGTTCGTCTTGATGTTGATTTTAAATAATTACAATGTCCAATCCAATAGACATCAGTATAACTATGAAACTTCATTTCATAATTTCTTTTTTATAACAACCCATGTGAAACTATTCCTTTGAAATATCTTCTAATTCTATTTGCTAACAACATATGTGATTCGTTAATATTTATTTTATAAGTGGCACTCAAATTTATATCCTAAAAAATATAAATCCTTGATGATTTAATGTAATGTAAACTTTCTATCATCTTATGATGGCCTTCACGTTTCAAACCATTATTGGACTCATCTTTAATCAAATTCAACCCCAATGAGATAAGAGTATAATATTATTTTAATTCTATCACATCACACATTTATATCAATTCCCTGATATACTATTTGTGACATCAGAAAATGTATTTTTTGTAATTTGTACATAAAATCCAAGGAAGAATGTTAGATTTCAAAACATTGTCATCTCAATGTTGTTTTTCATTTATTCACAAATTTTTTCACAATAATCATCAGTATCCCTGGAAAAAATAATATCATACACCTAAATAATTAAAATTACTATTCCAGAGTCAACATCCTTCATAGATAAGTTGATATGAAAATTAACATTTTAAAAATTTAACATTTTAAAGAAATAATCATGTTTTTAATACCCAGAACATGGAGCTTGTTTTTGACCATATCATTATTTAATATATTTAAAAAAATTCATCCTCATCATGTATAAACCAGAAAGGTTGTTCAATGTAAACATATTCATCAATTTACCCAACTAGAAATGATTATTGTACATCCATATAAAATTAATTTTATTTCTAGTGAGCATCCACTACTAGAAATATTTTTACTGATTAGAATTTATTAATTGAGAAAACTGTTTAATCAAAATACACTCCTTCCACCTATGCATAACTTTTACAAAGAATCACGGCTTTATTTGAAAGAAAATTATCGTTGTTAATTAAATGATTTTATTAAAAAAAACTTTTTTATAATAACTATTTTTAATTTGGGGACATTGAATAGGACACCATTTTTATTTTTTCTCAGTTTAAACAAATAATTATTCATATCATTCATTGATGCATTGTGTAGAGTCACTTCTAAAACTGATACAAGTTCAACTTTGTAAATGAGAGAAGTTTTATTTTCTAATCTTCTCATCCTTATGATTCAAAATGGAGCCTTCAGATTCCCAATAATATTTTTTTTGTCTCAACCTATTTTTGTAAACTACAAAATTTTATAGTTACTCTCCTAGAATTACTTTCTTCATCACATAATTCATCGGAATCTATTGACACATAGCTTTTATCAATGTCATTTTCATTGGAAACATTTCGTTTTTCTTCTTCAAAAATCCCAGGAACTTTTGTTTAGGATGTTATAATTTCAAAAGCATTCACATCATATGAGTCTACCAAAATTTGTATTCCTTTTTTCAAACTTTTTAACTTTTTACTATTGGAGAATGACACATAAAAGTTCATTCCTCCGTATTCTTATCAAAAAATTTCATATACATATATTTTATTTTAAGTATACCTTGAAATCCAAAAATGATGAAATGAATTAATGAGGTTATTTATTATACAATACTTCTTATGAAGTAATATTGGATTTTGTTCTCATTAAAAATCTATTCTGAATATTTAAAATAGTAATTTGTCTCTGATAGACCTTTAAATATTTTTATTCTAATAACATACATCATACCATTTTCACCAAACATCTATTATGTCTTTATACTAATCCATTTTTTGGGTAGATTAGGGACAACTATACTGATTCTTATTACCATGATATATCATATTAGTTTAAAAAGAATTGTTTTTGAAATCGGTGCCATTATTTGATCTCAAAATTTTTATATAGACCCCCATTTATATCACAACAAATTTTCTGATAAACTTAAAAATTTCCATAGCCTCTATCATTTTCCTAATGAAAATGAAGTTTTTTATCAATGTTAAATTATTAATAAAATTGGAAAAGTATAAAGATACCATTATTAATTTGTGTATCACTGGCCTATATAAATTTGAATGAAATGTTTTATGTGTTCTAAATGACTAAATCAAAACTGCCTTATGACTTATTTTAGCCATATTTTCTTTCTGACAAGAAACCAAAACAACTTCCTCTAAAATTTTCAGTTCATGAAAATTTCATATGACAAACAGTTTTAAAAAAAATTGTGTTTTTATACCCAAGTTTCCATGGTATTTTGTGCCACAATTTGGTTTCGTCTTCATCACTCAATAAACATGAGTTATTAAATTTTCTTATTTGGAAAATATATCAACTATTTATTTCCACTTTTATAATAACTTTTCCCTCTTTTACATATCTGATGATATAAGAATATTTTATAAAAATAACTAATTTTCTATCAAAAAATTTTGATTACTCTAAGTGAGTTACGATTTATCCACTCTATAAATAAAAATTCCATAGATTTCATCTTTTCTTCTTCAATATCAAATATTTTGGTTTCTATGATTTTTGAGGAACTATCATTCTCCAATGTAAGAAAACCTCTATCATGATTTTCAACAAGTTTTAAGATTTTAGTCAACATTATTTTGTAAGGAAAAACAATTGTATATTATGGATAGTTTTTTGTTTTCTATTTTCCTTCACATAATTTTCGACAACAAACTCTATTTCATCAACGTTGACCTTTCCTACTTTATTTTCAATTATTTCATAAAAAATGTCCTCAAATGGTAGTAATAAATTTTTTTCAAATATGAATTGCTTGATCATATATTCCACAACATTAATGAATATATTTAAACTAATACATCAATGGAATATTTCAGACATCATTAAAATTCAATTTTTTATGTGATTGTAATTTTGGAGAGTTACTCGTTCTACTTTTACAATTTATTCCAATATTCTGAATCTTTATTTTAGTTTGAGAAACGTTATTCCAATAATTATATCCCTTGTGACCATATATTCCACAACACCCAAAAACCATAAATTTTTTTTCTTCTATTTTTGTATGATATTTCCCTATATAGACATTATTGAGGTTGATAACATATTCCCAGACTAACAATCCCTAGACATGGATCAACTTTCCTCCTATGTAATTTTATACATTTTGTAGTTGAATTTGGTTTCTATAGCACATTTTCACACATTATTTCATAACACATTTTTCAAAAGATAAACTTTTTGAAAAATTATATGAATCATTATTCTTTCTGCATGGGGATTTCACCGGATTCTTGATATGATATCTCTTACCAACATTTTTATGTCATAGATTTCACATATAAATCCGTATTGAAGTTTTAATTTAACTTCAAAAATTATATTTCATAATAATTAATATTTTATTGATTCTTTTTAACTTCTATTATATTTTCTACCAGCTTATTTATATGTTCTTCAACCATCTTTCCATAATAAAAAATTCATAGATTTTAACATAAGATAAGTTGGTTGTTTTTTTATTATTGCTTGAAAAAAATATTATTTCACCCTCATGAAATTTTCTAATGCCATTATTATTCATTGTTATTTAGTTCTTGAGTGTTTTTTTCTCTTGAAATGTATGAATTTCTATTCAGGAAGGTTTTTCTATATATGATTCCTCACCACAATCTTCAAAATATAAAGATTTTTTTGTTTTCTAAACTTTTGAAATAAACTACTGGAATTTCATTAACTTTTATAATCCAAATAATTGTTTTTAGTTGAGTATGATTCTTCTATATTACTCATCATACGAGTTTAATATCAATTATACTTTTTCATATATTTTTTGGATGACTATTCTTCCTAATAAAATTTTTCCAACTTCTTATATTGAGATTTTGGGTCAATACAATCTTGATATTATCAAACGTTCTTATTTTAACTATTCGTATCAATGTGTAGGTTTCCACCACACTCAAAACATTTGAGAGTATTTTTACCTCCATAATTTCTTATTCATATTCAATAGTCATTGGATATAATATACATAGTTCTTTAGTTAAATTAAACATCCTTTTTATCTTTTATCTCACGTGAATCAACAGATACAAAAAATGAATTTTTAATTTTTCTCACATATTGAATATCTATTAATTATTTTATCTTCTTTTTTTAACAATAGAGAGTTTCACATTTAATATGAAATAATAATTTCATGAAATTGATCAAGAGATAAATAGGCATTGTATTCTAAAGAAAAAATTTTAGAATCATTCATGTCCAGAAAGATTCTCGAATGTATCTTCAGAATTCTTGAATCATCATGACATCAAAAAATACTCCTATATTTCAAAAAAAACCATTTACTTGAGGGACGTATTCATTAATATCTTCTTCATCTCTCATTCTTATTTCCTCATAATTACCATTCCATATTTTAATCATTGATTCATTCACTTTAGTTTTCCCTTCTAAACTAATTTCGAGCATTTCCCACATACTCTTTGATGTTTTTAGACAGATCACATTCATACAAAAATATTCCAATAAGGACATAAGATTATTATTTCTATATTCTCTATCATCCTTTATATTTTTATTATCAAAATATAATGTTTGAAAATTCTTATCAATAGGTGGAAACCAATTGTAACATCATCATCAACTCCCATGACAATATATATGGGAAAAGGAATCATCCTATTTTCCCATCCATAATAATTGTTTCCATAAACAAAGAAACCCCTCTACTATTTTCTGAATTTATATTATATATGATACATATTTTCTAAGAGAACATCACTAATATTCTAATTGATGTTCAAAAGAATTGAATAATAACTGGTAGAGTGGTGAATATGTTTTTTTCTTTTTATATGTTTCAAATATATTAAAATGTAACCCTTACAACCTATTATTATTTGTATCCTTATAATATTTTACTAAATATTCATGAATTATAATGTAATAAAACAATTAATGAACATGATTTTTACCATGTTTGGACTCAATTTGATAACCTATATCTTTTCTGTATCCAATCTCACGGGTTATTGGAAATCTACTAATACGAATAAGTGAATAAAACAGGTTCCAACACCTCTTAAACACTGTCTATCTAATAATATAAATTATTATAATGACTACCCTCATTTTCCAATGTTTTCTTATAAATAAATGTAAAAAATTATTAAAACCCTATTTTAATCTACTCCACAATATTTCACTTGTTCAATGACCATATGTCAGATAGCCTTCAATATGATAAACCTAGAATGATTTAATTAGTGTGATCTAATCGATTTGATAATTCTTTTTCTCAATATACACATGAATAAAAATTTGGTTTTATCTAGTTAAAAAAACATTTTATTATCAGAACTACGTAAAACATAGTCTGAATTCCCTAGTCGGATCTTCCCAGTGCATGAGGTCTTTATAGATAATCCTCTATCCCCATTTGTGTTAACTATCTTATTATTTTTTTTGAATGTGATATTGGTTTATGGGGGAGATTTTATCCAGGAGGAGTGTGTTTTCAGATCTAAAAGTACAAATATGGGTTCTTTGGTATTTTTTATTTGCGGAATAATGGATAAATTCAACAACGTTATAAAGAATTTTTAATTTTAGCTTTTTGATAAACAATGTAATGCTTATATGACATGACGATAATTAGGTTTTATGAGGGAATGATATAAATTTCTTAAGGGACATGATGATAATTATGTGTCATGAGCAAATATATAATATTATGTAGTGGATAAATTTTATATATTTAAGCATTTCAAAAAATGAGATCCCAAATCAGTATGTCCCTCTTGTGTTATATATAGAGATTTTCTAACATAGACTTAGACTATTGGATTATTTTATTCTCACATGTTATTTTTTCATAGTTTTTAGTGCTTTATAGAATTTTTCTACAGATTTATTATGTAGCCATAGGGAGATCTTCTGTGAACCTAGGATGTTATTTTCAAGAAACAAAGTATGGTTTTTGTTTTTTATTCCACACAAGTTTGATCTTGTAGTTTTCAAGGAAATTGATCTTACTTTACATGATGACTAAAATGTTGAAGGCGGCATCATTTCGCAATATTTTTCACATTTTTTTTTCTCTAAATGAGGATAAATAGGTAATAATAAAAAATGGTGGTTTTCTCTGAATGAATATTCATAAATATGGTAAATTAATGGGTTTCATGAAGTCAAGGTTTCACAAAAGATGAGGAATACAATGATTTTGATCATTATAAATAAACATGGTGAATGACACAATGGATTGATGGTGATCTCCAAAACTATAAGAAGTGGAGCATCATGAATTATTTATGGGTTTATTTTAATATTCTATCCTATAAGAAGATTCATGAGAATATTATATTTCACTGGAGTTTAACATGAATTTAGAGGTTAACTAAAAATCTATTGTAGGAGTGGGATCATTGTGAAATGATGAGCCTATAAATATGACGCTACCACCACATCATTTGACACAAAATGTTCTGGAGAAAAGGAATAATTTTTTGAAATTTATGAAGAATGAAATCAATTCAAATTAGGTATTCATAGTGATCCCGATCATCATGAAATGATTGTCTTAGTCTTGACTAATTAATTGGTATCATTAAAAATGTATTTTCATGATTATTGGTTACTACATGATGGAATAGTTTTATATGATGAAATTTTTATTCATGAAGTTTATCATTTTCATGGAAGAGCTTCATGATGGTGCTTTACAAACAATAGTATTGAAAATCTATTATAAGTGAATAGTAATTTCGAGTGCATCATATTGAGACTATAGTGCAAGAAAAGTATCTTTCTAGTTAGGAAAAAAGACATAAAATCTAATATACTAAACAGATGTTCAATTAATTAAACTGAGTATGAATTCTCATAAAGTAGTGAGCTATAGGGAGTCGGTAGAAGTGTTCTGATGATGGAATATGATACCACTATATTATTGAAAAGACATTTAACATGGAACATAATGACTATGTTTGAACATCAATATTCAAAATCTAGTGAAGTCTAGTAGATTATGGTATGACTGACACAATGTCACCGTATGCAACATAGGTTATCCCATTGTGGTAAACTATGTAAAATTATTGTGTTTTTTCTCTTTAAGTGAATTTTTTATTATTGAATGATTCCATTAGATAGGTTTGAAATGTTCACACAAATTTTAAAATAGAATGAAAAACTATTAAAGAGAAAGTTGAAACACACATTCACCCACCCCACATAGAGTGTTCTAGGGTCCTATAAAAATACACACTAGAGATGATGTTAACCTCAATTCTATCCTTTCAATGATGTTTTTGGTTCAATATTTTCATCTACATGGATCTAAAGATAGTAGAGACCTACCATTGGTATCCCAACCATTCAGAATTTAAATAGAGTGACAACGAGAAACTAAAAAGACATAAGAGTGACCAATACGTTAATTAAAGTCACATACTCATTTAAAAGGATACCCTCAATGATATTCATATATTACCAAGGAAACAATAGTCTCTCATTATATACAAAAACCCAGAGATAACTATATCAAACATACAAGAATGAATCATCCCCCCAAAAAATTAAAAGGGTTTTAGGCAAACCACCATATTAATATTTAAGATGTTACATTCCATATCAAGGGCTCAACTACCACTCTAATAACACAGATATTCTTTTAATTAATTCGTGTCATAAATTAAACAACAATGATCTAGTCTTGGTTTATGAGACTATATCCATTGAAATTATGGTATAGAGGATTCATCTAGGGTTCCGACATAGTCCAAATGACAACATCCATATCTTGAATGGATTATTTATCCCACATGATAATCCAAACAAACCTATTTAACCAATAGTACACCCAAGGATTTACATGTCTAGAACACTATGTTAAAACTAATGTGGAATAATTTTTTATTTGTCTATTCTATCCATTGATGTTTATAGAGGGATATAAACAACATAGCAATAAGAAAGTAGATAGGTCATATTCTCCTAATGGAGAAGACCAATCATGGTGCCAAATTCCATTCCTAAACAAGGATATCCCATAACTATAACTTCTATAAATCTATAGTTATTGAATATGAATGTTCTAAACTCAAATCAAAATATTCAATAAATTTCCCATATTTCTAGGGAACACAAGGAATCCAATAATGAGGTCCTTATTAAATCGACATCCCAATTAATAATGTAAAATTGTCTATTTATGCTAAAAAGAGAATCAAATTGGATGGAAATACCCACCACTCTACTCAGCCTAGTAAATAATAATGATTAGGGAAAAATAGCATAATCAAGGAAATCATCGCCCTTAAACTCAGAACCTCTTTATAATGCATAATCAATCAATGGAATATGAGAACTCCATACTATTATGTACTTTAAATTATATAAGATAACCCTACATGCAAGAAATTTTTCTCAAAAACATTAAAATAAATATAGAAATAGAACACTTTTATAGATAATTCAACACAAACTCCCATTCAATAAAAGAAACCACTTTCATGAAAATTTTATTCTAAAAAACACTAAACATAATTTTAATATGAATTATAAAATAAAACCAATTTAGATTTAACCATATATTATTAGTTTAGAGAGATTATAAATGATATTTTTTGAAGCACATGATTTACATGACAAAACATCTTACCAATCATGAATAATAATTAGAAAATGTTTTTATTTCTAATTAAAAATAATATGTTTTAATTTAAGTAAAATAAATAGTAATTCAATGAAAACTCAATTTCATCAAACAATAAAGATATAAAACATGTATATCTTAAAAATTATAATATTATTTTGATTTATCATTCCTATTTAAAACCAATTTTATCTTTTTGAGTACATTTTCAGATAATCAATAAAAATTCTATAAAACCAAAATCTTACCTTTTAAACATTAAGGCAATGTTATATATCCTAAGAAATATTTAAGAATTATTAATCACATACATTAAGGGACTAATATTAATACCATTACATCATAACCCAATTTGAAAACCAAAACGTTTTCTTGGTTTTCATGTTTACACATTCTTTTCAGAAGATAATATCTAATAAAACAACATTAATTTGTAAGAATGAATTCATGTTTTACATCTCTAACAAAAATATTTTTCTATGAAATTCAATTTTAAAACATAATCTTGATATACTATTAACATATAAAAAAAATCTCTGCAATGCTATCAACCATAGCAGTTCATGATATCAATATATTTCAAGAACCACCATCATTATTTTCCCATAAATGAGAATTAATTATAGAGTATAATAATCAAGGGTTCTTAATAACATATTAAAAAGAATGTGGGGTCTTTCTTGTAACACCATTAGATTTTGTGAATTATTTTTTCGAATTAATTTATCTGTTTGATATTTTTCATTTCACATGAAAATATAAATAGTTATATATATATATATATTAAAACACATACATAAAAATTCCTTTCACACATCAACCACATAGATTGTGATAAACATAATACCGAAATTTCTTGAGATACGCGGAATACCGACTCTACTTGAATAAAATGCCATACTGACCTAGCTTACAGTATGCACAAACCTGACTTAACGTATGTTACACACAACACATCTCTTTCAACAAAAGATAATTTTTTTGTAATAATTATTTAAAACAGATAATTATTACCAATCCATTATTCTTAGTTATATTAATAGTAATAAATAATTTTAAAATAATATATATAATTTTTTTATATAGCGAAAACATATATATAACGAAATATATTATTTTTAGTAAATTCCATCTGTGTTAAAAAAATTTGTTTTTTCAAATAAATCAATTAAAATAATAAAAATAATTTTAGACACATTTATAAATTTAATATGATAAAATAAACATTATTTTTTAATTTATATTATCAAAATTATATTATGGTTAATTTTTTGTATTTTTTGAGAAACTTAACTTTTTGATAAATAGCGAGAAATACTACCTATTAGTTAAAAACTGCATTTTTTAATTAAATAATTATTAATGTTAAAATAAATGATAATTATTTTAATGACAAATCAATTCAATTATAAATATATTTATACAATATAGTTCATTATATTCTTTTTAAATTTTAAATTTAATATAAAAAATAAAAAAACATTTGAACTTCCTTCTACTTTAAACCATCGTAATCTCATCCCTTCTATGGGATTAGAATTGAACTTAATTTTGAAACTTTTTTGAAATAAATTTTAAAAAACAAAATTACTAAATATTAATCATTAAAATAGATATATTTTAATTAGATCATGTTTAATTTTTACCAAAATTATTATCTAAATGGATTAAAATTAATAATAGCGATTAAGGTCAAATTAAGCTTAATTAGGGACTAAACCTTATTGTTAGGGAAAAAATGATCTATGACATTTTACAAAACCCAATTTGGGCCATTATTCAGCTATATACCATTAATTATTGATTTATATTGGTTTGGTATGACTCTGTTTAGGTAATAACATGTGTACACTAGAAATGTTTTTACAAATTCCATGTGAGTCCTTTTCCATTTCTATAAAAGGCCACCATATCTCCCAAATCCTGAAACCTCTAAAAATAGTTATGATAGGCCAATATCAGATCAATACACTTTCCAAAATCCCTAAATTCCTAATCCTTACCTTGTTTTTAAGTATATAAAATGAATACTTTTGGCACAAACTGAAGGAGTTAGCTAATTATATTGTAATGTCTATTCACAAGTCCAATATTTTATTTTCCATCACCACCCCTCCACCGTATATATAACAGAATTATATAAAAAACCCATTATCCAAAATATACTAGGATATTGTTATACTAATTTTTTTCCTGCACACACACACACCTCCATTAAATTTGAAAAGAATGTAACACTTCATGATTTAATAGTAAGTTATTTTCTTTGAATTCAATAGCTTGCGCTACACACAACACCAAATTCGAGCACACCACGACTTACCAAAATAGCTATTAAAAAGAAGTTATGAATTGTATTAAATGGATTTAGATTTTTATATACTCCATATAATTTTAACTTATGTATTATGTGTTTCTTAGACATATTATAAGAAAAAATTTAAATTTTCAAATTAAAAATGTATTTTTCAAAAAAAAAATCAATTTTACCATCATTTAATGGAGAACCCTTTTTAAATCCAATATTTGACCCTTTTACATATTGATTTTTAAAAAATATAATTCTTATTTATGATTGGGATATCAAAATTTACTTTGGATGAAATTTTGGTGTTTTTGAAATAATATTCGTTTTTATGAATAATAAGAAATAATGTATTATAATTCAAAACTTCCTTTTAATCTAATTTATTTATAAGATTTTATAATATTTTCAATTTTTTTTAATTGTAATTAGATTATATTTTTACCCTTTAATCTAATTTTGGTCCACATAATTAATTTCACTTTGAAATTATACATAAATATGTGTTAATCTTTTGATTGTTATTGTTTATTAAAAACAAGCTATTTGATTTGAAAATGGGAATTAATTTTAAATTAATTAATCCATCTTCTATGTTTTTAATTTTTTAAAATAGACATAATTTTTTAATTCAAAATATCAAATAAATATTATGTTGAATATTTGGTTTTTTTTAAAACATCAATTTTTGATGTATAGTGAAACCACTAAGTAGTAGTTAAAAATATAAATTTTTCATTTAAATGAAAAATTACCACTTCGGTGAATTGAATTTCGAAAATATGAGTTACATGGTTGTTATTAGTATGTAAAATCTGGTTTAATAAGATGAAAATAATTATTTGTGAATAGTAACAGTGGACTAATATTTACTACAGTTAAAGGTAAATAGGGTAATTCAAGGTAAAATGAATATTACAAAAATAAAAAATTGCATTAACACTTGTCCAAAACATATTGGATGAGTAATGACCAACCTTGGGAATCCTTGGATTGATTTTGGGACCCCATGGTGCCACATAAGAATGATAATGAAACTTTATTTTAATTAACATAATGTAAAGAAAAAAATACAATCACCAAATATCTTTTAGTATATCAAATTTTATATGTAGATATATAAGTCATATTTTCGACTATAAATAATCATTGGAAATCTAAAAAATTTTCTTACATTATGGTAAAATTTTTATAATTTTTAGACAGAAAATAAATTAAATTATTTATGATACTATAAATATGTATTATTTACCTAATTTACAAATCATTTAAATAAATATGATTATTAAAAATAAACTAATATAAAAAACCTATAAAATTCGTATTGGATGTTTTATTTGGATCATGACTCATTTTATATTATACTTTAATTAGTTTTGGAAATTTAGAAACCGAATATCACTATATAATAAAATAATATTTTCACACCTCCCTAAAGAGCCCCTCATCCTCCTTATAAAAGGTCACCACTTATAACCCATTCCACTCACCTCTCAATCCCCTTGGCTCATCCAAACCCTGCCAAAACAATCTCTAAAGATCCCCCTCTTCTTCTTAAAAGCCTTAACTTAGGTTGAAGGCACTTTAATAAGTCCTTTTGGTTCAATCCAAAGGATGTTACCCAAATTAATGGTAACACTTTCTCTTAAATGATTTTGTTTTATTTTGTTTTATTTTACTTCTCCTACCCCCTAAACAGTTTTTATTACTTCATTTTATAACAACACCAGTATCTTAAATATACTAGGATGTTGTTATGATAATAATTATAACAACAATTACACAGACCTCCGTCTAATGGGTGATGAACATACTGTTTCTATGGATGGAAACCTAATTCCTAACAAAACCATGATTGTTTGATTATCTCCTACAACCTCTCATAGTGGCCATTATGATTTTACTATATTTATATATGGTATATATATTATGTTTAAAATTTATTTATTCTACTTTATTTTACATTTATATCATTATTTTATGGTTTCAATTACGGGTAAAACACGATAATTTCATTTGAGGAAGTGCGGACTGCCGCCCCCTCAAAATGATATGACTCATTAATGCCTTATGTGGGACATATAAAGGATGGAAATAATGATATTATATATGATATTATACTGGAATTAAAATATACCCATGTGTTATTATTTTTTAATTCCATTAAAATGCAAAATAGAAATGAAAGTAGCGTTCATGTGTGTGTACGGCTTACCATCTCCATGAATAGTACATTTCATTTCTTATCTCCAAATGTTATTTACTGTTATAAATAGATATATATACTGGATATATAATATATATATGATATCTAAATCTGGAATATCATTCTAGAGATAATGTACTTTTGACCACATGGAAAAATTGTAATTATAACAATTTCATTTTTGACTCAAGTTTCGAACATCGATAAAATATCCAATATGACCTCAAATAGATAACTAATAGTTATAGCAAGGTAATAAGTGATATAAAAGGAATAATAAACCTGAAAAAATATTCTTAATCAGGTATAAATTAACTTATGTTTATTATTCAGGATGAACAAGGAACATATAATACAATTCAGACTTGAGGTAAGGGGTTCCTTATCTCACTTTTAATTCCGTGAGATTTCCATTGTTCGCCTCTTATTATTGAATGTGGTTTGTTGTGTACTGAAATTTGAGATATATTATCATGATTATATTTATATTCATGTTATTTTATGATTTATTTGGGGGTTGTTAACTTTTTTTCATATGACTCGATTGATTACAACGAAGTAAGGTTTTTTCATCTCAGTTTTATTCCCATGAGATTCAAGATATATTAGACACTATTTCCTTTTGTGTAGAGTATGTACTGCCCTTGATTTTATTCTTTTTGTAATTAATTTAATTTATGGGAATTTAAACCTTCATGGTATGAAACTTATTTCAGGGTGTGTATGTTTCATATGTTACCAAATCGGTAATGAAATTTCAATTTTCAATTTCCACTCTTTGGGCTTTATGAATAATTCATTGATTATTTTACTCCATAATTATGTGTGGAATCACTATTTATTATTTTTGTAGTAATTTACACTCCACTTTCTATAAATATACTTTTGATACAAATAATCAATTTATTGACAAATTCTCAAGTCATCAATATGAACTTGATAAGAGTAATTTTATCTCAATCTCCATTTATTGAGATAAAAATCCAATTCATTGGTGTTGTTTTTAAAAGAATACATTTGAATGTCCTATAACTGATTTAAATTGATTATTAAATCAAATTGAGTATATTTATATTTTTCACACATAATTGTATTTTTGATTTACCCTTAACCTATGGATACAGTCTTTATAAGAGATTTCATCTCAATTTACATACCATTGAGACTTCATTGTAGTTATACACAAATTCACTTGTATATGGTGTATAAACTGTAATTTGACATGGTATATAATGAATCCACTTATTCTAATGATATTATAAAGTTTTTATTGCTTCAATTATTTATATTCATGTGTCTCTTTTTTTTTAAGAACTCTAACTAAAATATCATTTTAAATGTTTTAATGATTTATTATTCTAAATATTTCTCATTAATTTCCATGTTTTGAAAATGGTTTTAAGGATTTATTTATATGGAAATTAATGTTTTAAAATTAAAATCATTACTAATTTTTTAATGTGGTATGGTACATTTTGATTCAAAAATCTATTTTTAAACGGCTTCTTCAAAAATAGTGTGACTTTTAAATGTTTTCACGAAAAAGGGGGATATTTAACTCAAATAGATTTGATTATTATTTTCTTCTAAGTTAATATAATTCATTATTATCAATTGTGGTTAATATGTTAAAATACAATCTTCCATATTGTATTGAGTGGGTTATGTTTAATTGTGGATGCCCTATTTTTATACCATTCATGGTTTGCAGTTAATGTATTGACATTTCGTATGCTAGTATTAAATCGAATGTTTATATTATGTTTAAAACTTTTCATATGAGTAATTAATTGGACATAGTAAGTGATTGGTGAAGCCCACTATAGCCACTCGATGCATCAGTAGGTCTCATTAGAAAAACTAGTGTCTTGGCACAAGTCCTTGACCAAATCTTATTTGTATTCTTACCACAAGGCCTTGATTATATGGTTATAATATCTGACATTACACATTCCATCCTTATCAAATTAGATATTAATATTTCTTGTGGTTATTCGACTAGTCAAATACAAATGACTATGTTTTATTATGGCACTATTTACTCATCTCATATTCCTTCCATAATGTGTTTGTGTTTATTATTTGTAAAGTCATCTGTTTTAAATTATACACGATGTCTAATGTTTATGTTATCTTCCACTATATTGCATACTCTTACTGAGCATTTGTGCTCATCCCTTTCTCATGTTTCATTTTCCTATGATATGAAGAAGTTAGTTATGAGTGACTTACAAGAATAATCTCGGAAGCTTGGATGTTACTAATAGAATAAATTAGTTTTGTTTTTCTTTTCATTTTTTAGTGTTGAACTTATTTATGTATATTGTTTCTTATACTACTAAATTGATCAGTCCTTTAGGACATGATTCCTTATAATCATCCAATGTTATGTAATAATGCACCGGCTCCTGGATTCTGGGGTTAGGGCGTTACAGTTAGTATCTGGGGAAGTTTAGTTCAATCCTTGGAAACTAGATTTAGATAAACTCTAATTATATCACATTACCCTAAGATAAACGTTGAGGATTTGTATAGAAGAAATTTCTAGAATCTTGGTAATGTAGAGATTTTGTGTATTTTCTATGTAGTACATCTCTGTCAAGATACGAGTAGGTAGAGGCGGCTCTGGAACAGATGTACCTATGAGTGAAATCTCATGCAAGGAGTTTCGGGCTTGACCCGGGGTATCATGGTACATGAAAATGGGCCATGCAGCACTGTTAGTTACGACACTCCTAGGGGATATTCTTATGATAATTTACATTCTCTTTAGAAAACGATTTGAATGGTTTTAATATAAGATGAGAATAAATGAACTTGGTTAATCCTAAGGTGTTTTAAATTGAAAATAAGGTGTCATGATATTCTCCAAATGATTTTATGACTATTATTACTCACACAATGCTTTCTTGTTTTAGTCAATTGCTGGATTCCAAGGTAGTCATAGTATCATTAACCCTGATGTACACGGTTTGAATGGTTGTAGAAATGAGAAAAAATGTAATTTTGACAGGTGTAAATGATATCATTTTCATACAGAATCTGTTTTAAAAAAATATGATCAACAACATATATATTAACCAACTCTTAGACTCGATAAGGAAGAGAAATGTGGTGAATGATAAGAGATCCAAAAGTGAAGACCATGGAGAAAATGAAGAACATTTTCCATTATGTAGGAAATGTGAAATGACACACCTAGGAAGGTGTCTTAATGGAACAAAGAAATTCTTCATGTGTGGGAAATAAGGACATAAAGTAAATAATTGTCGAGGAAAAATAAAGTGTTCTATGGAATAAAATTAAAATGGTCATAAGAATCAATTTACAGTCATTTTTCATAAATGTAGGCGACCTGGCCATTACCCGAGTGAATTCCCAATTATATAGGATATCCTCTTGTTAAAGGAATAAGCTATGTTAAAATAATCAAATGGAGAAATATTTATAAAGTATTTGTGCTCTTTGTTGATGGGATTACTTCAGAAGACTTTTATCTTGTATTTGTAACCCTGATGTTTGTCATGTTAAAGTGATATTTTAGGAAGAAATATATTTTCTCTTTTAAGTATAGATATAAATAACCATTTGGTTTTATATGATCACTGATTCGGAGGGAATTTCATGTTATTAAATTTTGGAATGAAAATTCGAGGTATGAGATAACATTTTTGTTGATATTATGTTATAGTTTTTTTAAATATTATATCTCATTTTTGGGAATATTATAAAATTATATAGTTTTAGAAAAATGAAAACATATAGACCGTGTGACAACCTGTCACGTCGAACAAAGCTACGGGAATCGAACCCACAACCATAGTGCGATTGGGATTTAACGCCTACCACTAGACTACATGAAGTCCCTGATTAGTGTGACTAATTCTTTTTTAGTTAAATGATTTTATTGATCAATAATAAGTTCATTTTGGATCTTATGTATTATAAAATTTATAGCCTTAGTATTGTAAAATGATTTTGTTATTAAGTGATAAATTTTATTTTGGAACACGCTCACTCTATTGAGAATAATATATGCCTAAGGAAAATATAATACTATGGGACGTCATTTGAAGAGTAAAGGTTTGTTTTAACAACGTTTTTATTGTGGATTTATAGTGATTTGGGTTATTTATATAAATAATTAACCTACTATAGAGAATCTGTTATTATGTTAATTACTTTTATGTCTGTTACTTTAAGAGTAGTCGATATTATTTGGAGAAAAAATTTAATGTGGAAAACAACATAAGAAAAATCATCTGAGTTTTGGGTTTCAATATTAGATTGTATTATATTAAAACATTTTATAGACAATTTTTTATTGAATGGTATTTATTAAACATTGGGTATCTTTGGTTTAATTTTTGAAATTCAGATTATTATTTCTTTCTCAAAAGTATTATCCTTTTTGTGGATCATCTGATCATTTACTAACCATTTTTTGGTTAATCTATAAAGAAAAGGGAAATATATAGTTCATCCATTGTGGATTATGTGATTTTCTATAATCTGATTCTAGCATTTCATGTGTGACCAAGTCATCTTTAATACTCATCAGTTGGATTAAAAGATGAGTTTGTTGTAAGAATTAGTTAAATGATGGAACTCAACATGTCAAGTATATTTTTGTTTTCTTATTCTATGTATAACCTAATTATTAAACATTAGAAAAGGGTTCATAAAACCAGAACGTGTTATCCAAATTCTATATATTTTTTTGAACTGATGATGTTTTAAATCATCATATATTGATGGATTTTAGGCCCTCAATATTACACTTGTTTGTGATTGATGACCTCAATCACTCCCTGTATATATTTACATTTTTTTAGTCCAATAATGACTCTCTAATTACAACCAATTTTCTCCTAATCGAGATAAAAATTTAGTGGTGAATTTTTCATATCCCTTTCCCTCTTATTAAGACTAAATTTTATTATCCAAACATTCGATGTAGGATTTCCACAAAGTTATTTTTTTTTGACCTTTTATTTTTGAAGAAAATTTCAAATTTCTATGATGCAAGTTATTGAAGGATGTGAGAATGTAACACCCCAATATTTCATTGTATGTTATTTTCTATAAATTCAATAGCTTGGGCTACACGCAACACCGAGTTCGAGCACACCACGACTTACCAAACTAGCTGTTCAAAAGTGGTTATGAATTTTTTTTAATTGGATTTTGAGTTTTATATACTCCATATAATTTTAACTTATTTATTATGTGTTTCTTATACATATTATAAGAACAAATTTAATTTTTCAGATAAAAAAATGTATTTTTCAAATAAAAAACAATTTTAACACCTTATAATGGAGAACCCTTTTTCAGTCCAATATTTAACCCTTTTACATATTCATTTTGAAAAAAATAAAATTCTACATTATAATCAGGACATCAATATTTACTTTGGATGAAATTTTGGTATTTTTCTAATAATATTCATTTTTTATGAATAGTGAGATATAATGTATTTTAATTCAAAATTGAATTTTAATATAATTTATTTATTTGGTTAGATTATATTTTAAATTGGTTTTTAAGTTTAATTAGATTATATTTTTACACTTTAATACAATGTTGGACATTGGAATTAATTTCACTTTAAAATTATATATGAATAAGTGTCAATCTTTTAATAATTATTGTTTCATAAAAACACGCTATTTGTTATGTCAATGGGAATTAATTTAAAATAATTAATCTATATTATATTTTTTGACATTTGTAAAATAGAAATTATTTTTGAATTCATAATATCAAATAAATCTTAGGCTGAATTTTTGGTATTTTTTGGAAATACTTCAGTTTTTTTATGAATATTGAAACCACTAAGTATTATTTAAAAATCCAACTTTTTCATTTAAATTAAATTTTAATGCTTCTGTGAATTGAATTTCAAAAATCTGAGATACATTGTTGTTATTAGTAAGTAAAATGAGGTTCAATAAGCTGAAAATAATTTTTGGTGAATAGTAATGTATGACTTTTATTTACCACGGTTTAAGGTAAATAGGGTCATTCAAGGTAAAAAGTATATTACAAAACAACAAAATTAACATAACACTTGTCCTAACCACATTGGATGAGTCATGGCCGACCATGGGCATCCTTGGGTAGATTTTGGGACCCCATAGAGTCACATAAGAATGATAATTACACTTTATTTTAATTAACTTAATGTAAAGAAAAAAATGACATTAAAAATATCTTTTAGTATTTCAATTTTTACATGTAGTTATAAAAGTTAGATTTTCAACTATAAATAATCATATGAAATATAAAAATATTTCCTACATTATGGTAATTTTTTAAAAAAAATTAGACATCAAATAATTAAATTATTAATGACACAATAATGATGCAGTAGTTACCTCATAAATAAATAATTTAAATAAATATGATTATGAATATTAAAATAATATTCAAAACATATCCAGTTCTTATTTGATGATTTTATTTAGACCATGACACATCTTATATTAGACTTTATTTAGTTTTGGACCTTTAAAAACCGAATATCACTATATATTAAAATAATATTTTCAAACGTTCTTAAAGAGCCCCTCCTCCTCCTTATAAAAGGACACCACTTCTAACCCATTACACTCACCTCTCAAGCCCCTTGGCTCATCCAATCCCTACCAACAAAATCATGCAAGATCGCCTTATTACTCATAGAACCCTTACCTTTGGAATAAGGCACTCTAATAAGTCCTTTTCTTTCAAACCAAATGAATTTACCCAAATTAAAGGTAACACTTTCTCTTAAATTCTTTTGTTTTGTTTTGTTTTATTTTACTTCTCCAACCCACTAAACACTTTTTATTATGTTCTTTTATATTAACACCAGTATCCTCAATATACTAGTATGTTGGTATTAGATGTATTCTAACTACACTTACACTCACCTCCATCAAATTGTTGAATGACATAATGTTTCTGTGGATGGAAAACTAACGCCTCACGAAACGATGATTGTTTGATTATCTCCTACCACCTCTCATGGTGGAAATTAATATGGAACTGTATTTATATATGATATATATATTATGTTTATGTTTTGTTTTTGCTTCTTTATTATCTATTTATATCATTATTTTATGGATTCCCCTTATGGGTAAAACGTGATAATTTTGATTTGAGGAAGTGCGGACTACCGCCCCCTCAAAATGAATTGACTCGTTATTGCCTTACGTGGGAATTATAAAGGAAATAATTAATGATAATATATTTTATATTATAAAGGAATTATAATATACCTATGTATCACTATTTTTTTAATTCTATTAAAATACAAAATAGAAATGAAAGTAGTGTTCATGCGTACGTACGACTTACTGTCTCCATGAACGGTACATTTCATTTCTTATCTCCAAATGTTATGTACTGTTATAAATAGATATATATACATGATATAATATATATATATATATATGATATCTAAATCATATATATCATTCTGGAGAAAATTGACATTTGACCACATGATAAAATTGTAATTATAATAGGTTCATTTTTTACTCAATTTTGAACAACGATAAAATATGCAGTATTAACTCAAATAAATAACTAATTGTCATAGCAAGGTAATAAGTGATAAAAAAGGAATAATAAAATTGAAAAATTATCTTAATAAAGTATAAATTATCCTATGTTTATTATTAAGTAAGAACAAGTAACATACAAGACAAGTCTGACTTGATGTAAGGGGTTCCTTATCTGACTTTTAATTCCATGAGATTTCTATTGTTCGCCACGTATTTATTGCATGTGGTGTATTGTGTACTTCCATTTGATGTATATTATCATGATTCTATTTATATTCATCATATTATATGATACATTTGGTTGTTATTATCTTTTGTTCGTACGACTCGATTGATTACAACGATATACGGTTTTTTCATCTCACTGTTATTCCGGTGAGATTATTGATATGTTGGAAACTATTTTCTTTTGTGTGGAGAAAGTAATGTCCTTTATTATATTATTTTTGTAATATAATTTAATGTATGTGTATTTAAATATTCATTTTATGATACACAATTCATGGGGGGTATATTTCATAAGTTACCAAATTGGTAAGAGGATTTTAAATTTCAATTTCCACTCATGGGGCTTTACGCAAACTTCATTGATTATTTTAATCATTGATTATGTGTGGAATAAATATTTATTATTTTTATGTTAATTTACACTCCCCTTTATGTGGATATAATTTTGATAAACAAAATCACTCCATTGATAAATTCTCAAGTCATGGATATGAACTTGATAAGAATAATTTTAACTCAATCTCCATTTATTGAGTTAAACATCCAATTAATTGGTGTTGTTTTTACAAGAATGTGTGTGAATGTCCTATGATTAATTTACACTGAATATCCAATCATATTGAGTGTATTTATATTTTTCACACATAATTATGTTGTTGATATATCCTTAACCTAAGGATATTTTCTTTATAATAGATTCATCTCAATTTACAATAAATTGATACTTCTTTGTTGTTATACACCAATTCACTTTTATATGTTTTATATAATGTACTTTGACATAGTATAACTTGAGTCCCTTTATTCTCATGATATTATAATGTTTTTATTACCTCATTTATTTGTACTCTAGTTTCTCTCTTTTGGTTAAGAAATCTTAATAAAATATCATTTTTAATGTTTTACGGATTTATTATTCAAAATCGTTATAATTGAGGTCCATTTTCTAAAAACCGTATTAATGATATATTTATAGGAACATTAATTTTTTTAAATTAGAATTCCTTTTAATAGTTTCAAAGTGGTATGGGACACATTGATTCAAATATCTATTTTTAAACGGCTTCTTGAAAAATAGTGTGGCTTTTAAATAATTTCAAGAAAAAAGAGTTATTTCTCTCAAATAGAATTGATAATTATTTTCTTCTATGTCAATATCCATAATTATTATATATTGAGGTTAATATATTACAATAAAATATTCCTTATTGTATTTAATAAGTTTATGTTTGACTTCAGATGTGCTATTTTTATACCATTCATGGTTTGTGGATAAAGTATTGACATTTTGTATGCTACTTTTAATACGAATGTTTATGTTATGTTTCAAAACTTTCATATGATGAAGCCATTGAACTTAGTAAGTGATGGGTGGAGCCCTCTATAACTCATTGATGCATCGGTAGGTCTCATGAGACAAACTGCTGTCTTGGCACAAGGCCTTGAAAAATTCTAATTTGTAGTCTTGGCATAAGGCCTTGACTGCGTGGTTATTATGTACGACATTATTCATTCCATCATTATGATATTATATATTAATATTTCATGTTATTATTCTACTATTAGAATATGCATGAATATCATTTATTATGGAATTATTTGAATAGCTCATATTTCTACCAAAAAGTGTTCATGTTTATTTTTTGTAAAGTCATGAGTTTTCAATTATTCACCATGCCTAATGTTTAGATATATTCTGTTATATTGCTTAATATCACTGAGCATTTGAGCTCACCCCTTTTTCATGTTTCATTTTCCCAGGATATAAAGAAGTAACTTATGAGTGACTTGCAGGAATAATATTGGAAGCTTGGATGTTTCTAATGAAATAAATTAGTGTTGTTTTTCTTTTCAAGTTGTATTATTGAACTTATGTATGTATCTTGTTTCAAAGACTACTAAATAGATCGGTCCTTTGAAACACGATTCCTTGTAATCATTCCAATGTTATGTAATATTTCACCTACTCCTCGATTCTGGGGTCGGGCGTAACAAACATTATATTGTTTACATGTATGACGAACTACCACCTCACTAAACGATGATTGTTCAATTTTTATTATCCCCACTCATAGTGGAAATTATGATGGAAACTATATTTATATAATTAATATATTATATTTAATTTTTATTTAATTCCTTTTTTCTTTTATACGACATATCCTTTTACTTTCCATTTTGTGTAAATATGATAATTTAGTTTGAGGAAGTGTGGTCTATTTCCCATCAAAACGATGGGATTTATTCACACAATACATTGAATGTATTAAAGATGCATTTAGTGAATATATATGACACATATGATATAATAAATAAACTATAAATCTTATATATATATATATATATATATATTTTATTTCATTCAATAAACATTTCAATTAAATGGAAATAACGTTCATGTGTATGTACGACCTACCATTTCCATGAACGGTGTATTCTATTTAATAATTATATATTCTATTGATTACTATAATACACATATATTATATATAAATGACTTCTATATCATTTTTTACCTTCTTGAATTATGATATATGTATATAGACTAATAATATAAACAATTAAGACACATATGAAAAATAAATCAAAAATTACCCAGAGTGAAACCTTAACATATGATGGTTAAAAATGTGTAATATATATTCATAACCAATAAATTTTTTGTATTATATATAATATATGTTTCTTTAAATTATTTATAATGAATTTATATTTATTTTTCTTGGGCTTTGAATAATAAAATGAGATTCCAGACACAAGGTAATGGGGTTTTATCTCACTTTTTATTTCTCTGAGATACAAGTTATGTTCTCCCATATTTCCTTTTGTGTGGTGTATTTACAGACCATTATTTTATTCTATATATATTATAATTATATTTATGGGTATTCACATATCAATTTTATGGCCTTTCTTTCATGGGGTTTATTTTTCATAAATTTAAAAATTAGTAAAATAGTTTTGTATCAATTTTAATTCTTTGACACTCATGTTATATTATACACATAAATTCTCAATTGAGGTGTATATAATTCCATTTTTCATGTTATATCACGAAATTGGATATTTTTATGATATTTTAAGATTCATGTAATTTAATTTTCTTAGATCTATATTATTATCCAATGTAACAACATAATAATAGATTATTGAGACAATCTCAACACTTTTAATGATTTTTTATATTTATGCATACATTGATGAAATATTAAAACACATGTATCGTGATGTTAATGAATTTTTATAAACTCTATTTATTCATGTAATACTCAATTATTAGTACCATGTTTCAACTATTTGGTAAATAATATAGTTAATAATGTTTTTAAGAAATCTCAACATTACCCTCTCTTTGCTCGGAAATCCATGATCTATAAAAAGGGTTACCAGTCATATTATACTAATCTATTATGATACTTAAATAAATTTTTACCATATTAATTTTTTACCAATGTTTGTAATGGAATCTTCCTATCACTTTTTGAATGATTCATTTTAAACCTTATTACTGTGAACAAGGAATGGTTATTTCACCCTATATGACTTATACGGATGTATCCATCATCAAAACGTGGGACCATTATTTTCATGTGAAATGGTAAAAATTTTGAAAAACATTTTTTAAAAGATATAATCAAATAAATTTTTTCCATAAAAATTTCTTGATTCTTTTATTATTTTCAAAAGAAATTTGTTTTCAAAATAGTTTAAAACTTATTTTAAATTATATTAAGGAAAATTATTTTCAAAAAGAGATAAAGCCTCATTTAAATGTAATAAAGTATTTTCTATGAAATGGATTAAAAAAATCAATCTTCTTTAATATTTTTTCTGGAAGAAATATTGTCAAAAAATTATATATATTTCATTATAATGTTTTAATGTGTTTTCAAAGTGAATGTATTTAAATATTTTTTATTCTTATTTTATAATTTTTTATGGAAAAATGTTTCAATAAATATTTTATGTGTTCTTTATAAATTATTAAGTAATTTTCTATGAAAATTATTTTCAAATGATTGTATGCATTAAAATAAATTTTTCAAAGAATAAAGTATATTTTCTTCATGGATATTTTTAAAATATATTTCATCTATGTTGAAATCAATTAATGTTACTAATTCCTTTTTAAGAAGTGATATAAAGGTACAATTCACATTCTTTCTTTGAATATGTTATGCTTAATGTCATGGAATTTATAAAACCTATTTCCATTTCAAATGTTATATTCTTTCCAAAACCACTTCATTTTCAAGGGTTTTTTATGATGAAATTATTACAAATACAATCACTTTCCATAGTTTATTATATGATTACATATTTATAATAAACATTTCATTTCATAAGTCATGATATGATAATTTATAATCTTTTAGCACACATATATATGATTTAATTATGAGATGGTTGGGATCTATATCTCCCTCAAATTTATTGAGTAAAGATTTACATCTTAAGAGATAGACTAAGAAGGTATTGGGAGTGAAACTCGACTACTAAGATGGTTATGGGAGTGAACCATGACTACCATGATAGTATGAGTAGTGAAATAATGCAATTAAGATGGTCATGGGAGTTATCCATGACTACCAAGATGGTATGGTGAGTTAACCCACATTAACAAGTTGGTATTTATTGGTATTCCTTAGATACTATTAAAATAATAGTATATATGATTATGTGTCTTCCGAAATTCCATGTGTTATTCCAATGTTATGTTTCATGGCATATGTTCTTTAATTCCTTACGATTTATGACTTATAAACTATAATTATTTCATCCATGATTCATGTATTTTATCATTTATATGATGGTTATGATATTATCATTTCCTGATCATGTTCCCATACCTCTATTTTCACAATTATGTTCACATTTCTCCCTTATAATCCTTTACAGAGCATTTGAGCTCACACCATTATTATGTTTCCTTACCTGAGGTGACGAATAATGGTTTTATATATAATTACCTATGGTAGAGATATTATGGAACATTTTGAGGATCTTTCACTATGATAGAAGATTATATTTCCATGATTAAAAAGACACTAAACTATTATGGTCCTTGGGAATGTATTTTAATACTGTATAGAATATTCACCTAAAATGAATTAATATTCATTTATGTTAAGCCTGGGATTCTATAAATGGTATCAAAGGGAAATTTTATTCAACATTGGAAAACTAGGATGAGAAAAAAATTGAGATGTCTCTAGGTATATTTCTGTGAATATGTCTATGGATGTCTCTATGGATAAGTATAGGGATGAGTTAACATTTAGTAAAATCTCCATAAATTTGGGTAAAGGATAGTGTTACTATTATCATAGTAATTCATCCCGTTATGGATACTAAATGTGGATGTGGCTCTGGAAAAAATGTACCTAGGGGTAACAACTCTGATAAGATGTTCCGAGCCAGACATGGGGTAATCTGGTAGATGAAAATGTGACTTCTTTCACACCTAGTTTGACATTCTCGGGGGATATGCTATAGTAATCTTTAAAAATCTTCACCAACATTTATGAAGTATTTAAATATTTTTGACTATGAAAAAATTTGAATGAACCTTGGGTTTCATAGATTAAGGAAGGTGTCATGGTTTAGACATCCTATAAGTAATTATTTTCATTTCTATGTGTTTTTTTATATGATAAGTATTTTTCACACTAAGTTATTGGTATTTGTTATTATAGAGAAATGGAATCCACTTGATTAATGATGAATGAGATGGGAGATTTTCTCATCAGATATCAAGTTGGATTTTCATTGGACTGAATTATTTTGTGATCATTCCTAACCAATTTTCATGAAAATTATTAATAATATGTACCTTAACCAACTCTATGACTAAAAAAATGAAAGGAATGAAGAACTTAACTATGATTTTGGGTAATAGATTCCATTGAGGAAAGGATATTTGGTTTCATTTATGTAAATAGTGTGGAAAAAACACCTAAGTGAATGTCTTAGAGGAACAAGAAGATGTTTTGACTGTGCAAAAGAAGTACAAAAACCAAGTGACTAAAAGGAAAAAATAATGATCTTTTTTAATGAATTGTATAATAATATTGGACTCCCTTTGACATCATTGAAGGTAATGTCACAATCATTATGAAAATAATGATACCAAGATGAATGATACTGAATAGAATAAAAAAGGTTGTTCAAGTAATGGTTACCTTCCTGATGATGATGAGACAAAAGATGAAATGTGAAATAAAAGATGTATTACGATAAGGTAGCATTATCAAAGGCTTAAGGAAGAAGTAATAAATGTTTTCATGTATTTGTATTCATGAATTATGAAAGGTGATATATATAGGGATTATTCAGTTTAGGTTTTCTGTAATAGATTTAAAAGAATATCTTTAATGGTTGTTATGGAATAGAAAAGTTATACAATGGAAAAGTGATTTCCCTGGAAAACATGAAACTAAGGGATTTATAACCATTACCATGTTACCTATTTAATGATAATGTTTTTTGGATAAATATATGTGGGATATGAATGATTAGATGGGATGGTACTAATTTCCTTGGAAATAATTAATGATTCTTGAAAAGTATTTTATGCTACCATGGAAGATGTTTACAACTTATGAGATTTATGTAATATATTCAATAATATATGGAATAAAGAATAATGTATTGTTTACAAATGGATTTAAGGTAATTAATGTTATTACCATGTCTTAAGGGAGTATTTGATGCTTTTATTCACATCTCTGGAATGTGACAACAATGCTGTACTTTGTTCTATTAAGGGGAGTCAATGTTAAGCTGATTTCGTGGATTTCTTTCTGCCTTTTTAGATTTTGAACATTCATAAGGGTTATAAGGTTATCCAATCCTAAAAAGTTTATGTCAAACATCAAATGGAAGTATTAATGTATTGAGATTGTATTGAAAACCTTTGATAAAAAGCTCTTTAGTAATAAACCTTATTCCATAAATGTCAATCATATTTTGGAAATTACATTACTATGATTTTATAAAAGGACATCATGTGTGCCACGTGATAAACAATGATGTCTGGAAAGGCCGTGGTCCTTGACCACATAACCGAACAATGATAATTTTTTCACACATACAACTAGCCTAGACGATATCTGGGTTAATGTAAAATTATATTTGATGAATAATTATTTATGATGAAGCAATTGTGTTACTTTTTATGTTTAGAGATTAATATATTAATAATATTTATTTTTAATAATAGTTATAGATAAATAATTAAACATTTCAATATTTAATGAGCCTTAGGATATGCTAAAAGTGCATTTTATCACTTCAGGAATAAATGTTAATTTATGGACATCCATTACCCGAAGTAATGTATGATTTAGAAATTGACAAAATAAAAACTAAACAATGAAATTTTGTTTATATAAATATATCAAGTATATATATTTCCTTATATTCATGGTCAATAAAATTATTACTGAACATTAGAATAACAATTAAACGAAATTCTATTATCCTAATAGAATAATTTTTGATGAACCGATTGCCTTATAAATCATCACATATTTATGACTTTGGGGTGATCAAATTTTCATTGACAATTCTATTTTTTGTGATTGATGACCTCAATCACTCCCTATAAATATTATTTTTTCTTCATGTTCAATCATCACCCCAACCTATGTTCTCTAATTTAGATTCCTAGCTATTTGTTTCATTGTGAAGCCATTGTGGTCCCTTGTTTCCATTTTAATGTGTGTTTTAGTATTCCTTTTTATGATGTGGTTTTCTATGAAGGAAACATTCATGTATTAAACCTTTGATAACCTAGAAAAAATTTGAGGTAGAAATTGATTTTAAGGGGGGAAGAATATAACACCCCAATATTTTTTGAATTATTTTTTTTCGAATAAATTTTCTTTTTTATATTTTTTATTATATGTGACACTAGAAATTGTTAATTATATATATATATGTGTGTGTATATAAATATATAAATTAAAACATAAGTCAAATAATACCTTCACATTGAACCCAAATGGAATGCACTACACACAATACCGACATGGCTGGTGCTACGTGAAATATAGACTTGCCTTTCAAAACACGCAAACCATTCCTGGATTAACTACCCACAATACTGATATGGATTACATTACAAGAAACACAGATGTTTCTACAAAACATCATTTTATTGTATAATTATTTATATGAAATAATTATAACCTATTTATTAAGAATAGTTATATGAATAGTAATAAGAAGCTAAATTAATATTTATAGATGTTTTATATAGATAAAACATATATAAAATTACATATATTATTTTTGGTAAAGTCCTTATATGTCGAAAAATAATGTTTTCTCGAACGAACTAATTTTAATTGTAAAATTTATTTTAGACACCGTTATAAATTTAATATTATAAAATGAACATAATTTTTGAATATTGAAGTTTTAAATTAGATTAGGGTGAATTTTTGGTATTTTTTTGGACAAACATCATTTTTTGATGAATAGTGAAAAAAATTCGTTTTTGTTACAAACTGCATTTTTGTTTAAATCATTAGTAATATTAAATTATATTTAAAACTTTTTCAAGGTCCAATTAGTTAAATTATTTATATAATTATACAATTTATCTCATTAGAGTCAATGTAGAATTGTAAATTTAATTTAAAAACATAATAAACATTTTACCTTCTTTCTACATAAAAACCCTGTAATCACAACCCATATATGCGATTAGCATTAATTTAATTTTTCAACTTCAGTGAAGAGAGTTTAAAAAAACTAACATACTATATTTTAAATAGTATAATATATATATTCTAATTACATCATGTTTACTTTTGACCAAATTGTTTTGTAAAATTGATTAAAATTAATCACAACAATTAAGGTCAAATTAAACATAATTGGGGAATAAAAAATAATCTCAGGGGGTCCAATGACTGAGAAACATGTCGAAATCTGATTTTATGGACCTTATTAGGCCTTAATCTTCCATTATTTTTTTACGTTGTTTTTTTAGTTTTTTTAAGTAAGAACATGTGTACACCAAACTTGTTTTCAAAGATTCCAATTGAGTCATTTTCATTTCCTATAAATGGAAATCCCCTCCCTCTCTTCCTCATACATCTCAATCCTAATAGGCTTAGAAAAATTATACCCAATACACATCCCAACATCCCTTATTTACTATTGTAATCCTTACATTGTGTAGAAGGAAACCTGAGGAAGCCTTTTGGCACAAACCAAAAGCGGTTAACCAATTAAGAGGTAATGTCTTCCCTCAAGTAAATTCTTTTTTATTCCCACCCCTCTAATATATTTATTCCATGCCTGTATAACTACACCAATGTCATTAATATACTAGAATTTTATTTATTTTAATGGTTTTAACATAACTTATACACACCTTTATCTAATGGGTAATGAACATATTGTTTACTTGTAGAGAAAACGGCTACCTCACTAAACAATGATTGTTAAATTTTACGTATCATCGCTCATGGTGGAAATTATGATGGAAAATATTTTTATATATGTTTAATATTATAGTTATTATTTCTAAAATGTTTTTTGTTACCTTTAAAATCTATATCTTTTTTTGTGAACCAAGGACATTCATTTATAATAATGAAGTTTAGTTTCTGTTTGTTTTCAATCATGACATGAATGACTAGGTAGTCAATAAGACTCTATTATAATATATAAATGCATTTAAATTTTAAATGAAAAGGGTAACTAATGTCAAGGTTCTTAATTTGGAAGAAATGTCCACAAATTTCATGGGACGTGACTCGTTGTTACAAACCAATGTCATGTTGCATGAAAATGGGATTAAAATATTGAAAAGGATTGTGGTTAGAATATAATCATTATTGAATATCAGACGATCTTACTCAATATGTAATTTATTAAATTGGAAGCCCAATTGACGAATCTTGAGGGAACACATATTGAGACTTTACAAAATAGTGGAATATTTGAATCTATAACTCAATTATTATTGGAGGATAATAAATTCAAAATACCTCCAAAATATGATATGATGATCAGGACGTCACTCATTGATCTATCACAAGTAGCGAAGAAAGTAAGGCCACCTTCCATACCAACTTGTATTATTATTTCTAAACATGTGTCTACTAAAAGTGCAGGTTGGAAGAAAAATTATAAAATATTATGGATGCTGAAGGGTGAGGAGAATAATCCAACCTCCATTGATAGGATGGATATAAAGAAGAAGCTGGATGATGGTTCCGTATATTTGGTGCAACACATTAAAAGAAATTCCCAACAGCCTTATAGAGAAGATATCAGGAAGACCATATTTTTTGGTCAATGTTGGTGTTGCAATAGATTAAGGCATTGTGCACTAGATTGCTGGTACAATCCATTAAATGAGAAACCACAAGGAAAACCTATGTCAAAAAAGAGGAAATTAAATAAGAAAAAGCAACATCAACAGATCCAGAAGGATATGTATACCACAAACAGATTTGGAATGAAAGAGAATATCTATGATGTATTCAATGAGAGTGGTCACAAGAATAAGAAATTCATATCTCAACATATTTCCAAAGCTGAAAAGAACAGAAGATCACAGAATCCAGCAGAGAAAGATGAATCAACCTTGGGAAGAAATCAGACGAATGTTGCAAAAGAATATTCTCCCAATAAGACTCCAATAAGGAAAGGTGAGATGTCATTGGATTCAAAATCCAAGAAGTTGAAGGGTAGTACATCAAAAAGGATTCATAAAAATGATGACTCACTGAAGACCCTATGTGGAAAATCAAAACATACTTCAATGGTTCCAAACGAATGATTGGTTACCTTGCCTGAATATTTGGAGAGAATGAGAATGAAAGGATTTGCACAGGATAAGGCTAGTGCAACCGAAAATGAAATGATTCCACATGATGATATAAAAGGCTTGTGTGTGAGGTTGAACAAGGCTATTCACACTATTATGAATTTCAGCGCATTTATTTCATCTCTAAAATAATTCTTCAAGAAGATGAATGTTGCAGTAGAAGATTCTAGTTCATTGTAAGCTCTTGAATAATGATTACTCACACACAAATTGATGTATGAAATATTGAGATCTACACATCAAAAGTTAGAACTGATGATCAAATGTGAAAGTGTGAGAAGTGGAGAAAATAGAGCATCTTGGTTGAGAAAATCATCTCATCCTTCCAACTCATATTGAATAATTAATGAGGATCCACCTTATTCCATTAACACTTTGTGTATTGTGCTAATTTTATAGGGAATTGATGGTGAAGCAAGAACTCAGGGGGTAAACGTAAGAAGTGTTCCCTTGAGGGGAAGAAAAATAAATCTTCTAGAAAAGTTATTATTTTAATTAGTGTCAACATCAGTTTGTATGAAATTCAATTACTTTGAAGATTCATTGAAGATCTAGTCATTGGAAATGATATGTCACTTCTCAATCTCTCATCATCAGTTACTAAAATTTAAAATTATTTTACAAAGGGGAAGTAACTAAATAAATCAGTGAAATAATAAAATTAGAAAGGCCCTTAGAGACTAGTACATGAATTCTCATCACAATGAGGTATCATGATCAGGGGATAATGTATAGCTTTGTTGTCTAGATAAAATATGATTGTTCTCTACATTAAACATGGCTCAAGTAGACTTAGACTGAAATAATTTATGGCACAATTTCTTAAGAATGGACTTATACCTTTTTAACAACAAACAATTTATTTCTTGTCAATAAGGGGGAGAAGAATTGAAATGAATGTATACAAGTTAAAGGGAGAGAGAAAATCATTTCGACATTAACATGCACATTTTATAAAACATTGCAGTATTGGAAACAAACAAAAAGGGGTAGATTGTTGTGTCCACTTTTTGTATGAAGGGTGTATTTGTTGTCAATGACTATCAATGAATTTCAATGATGATAAACGTGAAGAAAAGAACTGTACTAGGTGAAATGGAGAATAGAATTCAGAATGAAATGATCATAAGTGTTAATTGTAATAAGTAAAAGAAAAGTAGAAGAAGAAGGTGTGATGAGGATTGGAATTGAATGATATTAAAAGGATAAGAAGAGGATGTGAGGATGCTTTGAATCACATGGTGGACATGCAAGGGGTTTCTACTAAGTATATTTATAATACATACCAAATAAAAGGGGAATCCCACTAAAAAACCATCCAACCTCTACTTGAGGCTCATGCGAGACCATAGGGGTCGACAGAGCCCATGTGGATGCCATCCCATACATCCCGCAAGAGTTGCATGGGGGCCATGTATAAGCCCCATGTTATGCCTTGTGGGTTCTAGGTGCATTTGTGAGGAGGTAGAGTGGGAGCCAAGAGCGCGACCATAGAGAATCGGCACTGGGTGGCAGTGGATGGCAGAGAGGAGATTTATGGACAAATCATATAGCAGCTTTTTATTTAAAGATGCAGAAAAACAAAAAAAATTATTGATGTGGTAAAATTTTTTAAAAAGGCAGACACAATCCCAACTGTCCATCTGGTCACACTAATGATCTCGTCCACACATCGCATCCCATTTCTAGGGATATAATCCATGCCTTTCATTATCCCTACACTGTGTGTGGTTGAATTGGAGCCGTTTGATCATTGACGGATGGTCATCTTCCACCTCTGGCCACCCGATGTGAACCAGTGCACCAGAGAAGCTACTGATTTTACATGACAGAGTCTCCGACCAATGTAGAAGAGAACACCAACTTCATGTGAATCGTATGAGCAACATGATACCATGTATGTAACTATGTTTGCATGCATGCATCGAAATAATGAAGAACACACATTGGCCAAGTAAAATGATGTTACCAGAGGCCATTCCATGTAGAGAACTTAAGGAGATGAGATATTTATTAATACCACTTCATATACACAAGATGATTGTTACAACGTGAAATTTGAAACAAATGAGAAAATCGACGTATATCAGGACAATGGTTTGAAGATTTAAAATACATGATATTTTTGTATTATCTCACGAATTTTGGACACAGAAAACATCTGATCTCTACTTATAAAATGAGATCCACAGATTTGAGAAGAGGCAACTACTCTCAAGGTTCTGAGTGCTCCTGTTTTGTGAAACATTGTCTCTCTGATCATCAAATTTTCATGGGGAAAGTGTGACCCACATACCGTTTTGAGTTCGTGATGGGTAAACTACGAACCACTATGGTTCGGGGAAGAGAAGGAGTTCCACGTACCTCATGGTTTCATGAATCAAGGAAATGTTCCCCTTTTTGGTATGCAAGTCAAGAGATCCACAAACTATTATTTGTTTGCAAAGAGAGTTCTGGATAAACATTCAAGGTTTATCAAGAAACGTCACTGCAAACTATTTTGGTTCGGCGAATATAAAAGGTCACGTGAGCCACTCGGATCGAATGTGTACCAGTCTGGTTCATGGTGAAATGTGACCCGTGAGAGGATGTTTTACAAACCACCTAGTGTGTGGAGGAGAACAAAATTTTTTAGTCACATGAAGGAGGTCCTCACTTCATGTGAGAAGGAATCCCATGCATCCCTTGCGTAAGGTGGGGTCAGGAATAATTTTAGTTTGCAGAAGAGAGAAGAAAACTTATGCATAAAAGAACTATATAGCTATGGTGTGTAAAAGGATTAAAAATAAACTCCATACTATACCCAAATTCAGACATTAATGTTTGAATAAAATCACATACATATAAATATAAGCAAATCAATGTGAACAAGTGGCTGTTAATGAAGGGATAAATATTATTGTGCATGGTGATGGGAAGTGCATTTATATATTCTTATGCATTTGTTTGAAGAAGTACATACATGAGTTCTAAGAGTATCTGAACCACGTGGAAAGAAAAGAAAAGAAATTTAAGGGGAAAGGAAGACTTGTGTGTGCTTAGAGGAACCATATCTATTTGGGGCTTCACACAAGATAGTTGAATAATAAGTTCATGCATTCATGCATACAAATGCATATGAGAATACTTTTAAGAGAATTGTCCTAAACTGAGGGTTCACGTGTGTAAAGAAGTGAAGATGAATAGAACATATAAAGTGTCAACTGCATGGTCACACGCATACATGGAATTAGATGAGTTGATTTTGATGATGCATAGTGAACAGATTTTCAGTGTTTGATGAATCAAAAAATAATTTTTGATTCTGTCGAAGAATAATAAGAAGTCTTAGTACATCTGGTTGTAGTAACATAGAAGAATATTTAATGTTAAATAGAATCATCTCTCTACCATGATGAAAGAAAATTATCATGTTGAAAAAGTGACAATGACTTCCATGCCTATCTGTTGAAGGGAAGTTCATGTCCATAAACTGAGTGTGACTTCATCCAGGGATGTTAGCTAGGGGGAGTCAATGGAAGTGGTTCGAGGGAAGTAGTGAGCTATGCCTGAAATTTTTTAAATGCAGTGTGTCTGGGATAGAGTGACTGTACCCAAAACATGTAATACATATCAATTGAAATATTTTGGAATTAGGTAAGACCAAAAAATTTTCAGCATATTCTCCTTGGACATATCCCTTAGTGGTGAACCAAGTGAAAGTGTTGGGTTGTCCTTCTATATGTGAATGTTTTAATTTCTACACATATCCATCATATAGGTTTAATTAATTTTATACTAATAAATGAACAATATCCAATAAATAGGAAAAAATTTTGATACTCTGATTCACCCCCTCCCCCCTCTATGTGTGACATAGTGTCATTCACTTTTTATATTTCATTTTGTGTTAATGTGATAATTTCATTTGAGGATGTGTGGACTACCAACCCCTCAAAGTGATGTGATTCCTTCACACAACACATAGAATTAACCAATGTTGGATTTAGTGAATATATATGATATATATGATATAATTGATTTTTTTTAAATTATATATATATATATACATATTTTCTTTTACTTTATTTCACTGAACACAACAATTAAACAGAAATAGGATTCACGCATTCGTACGACCTACCATCTCCATGAAAAATGTATTCCAATTCATAATTATATATTATATGGATTATTATAATAAAAATATAATATATATAAATTATATTTATAACATTGTTTAAATTTTTTAATCATTATATAGGTATGAGGAAAAAAATATAACAAATTATGACCGATTCGATGATCAATGTCACTATTACCTGAAGTGAAACATTTACACATGAAGGTTAACAAGAATCTAATATAATGTCATAATAAAAATATAAATGGTATTATATATATAAACATGGTTATATGGATTATTTATAAATAATTTATATTTATTATACAAGTGGTCTAAATGAGTACAACGAGAGTCAAGACGCAAGGTAAAGGGATTTCATCTCAATATTTATTTTCATGAGATACATGCTATATTCGCTACTCTTTCCATTTTGTAGTGTATATATATACCATGATTGTAATATATGTATTATATAATCAAATTTATTTTTATTCACATATCCATTTTATTATATTTCTTTTAATTTTTATATTTTTTAAAAATTTCCAAATCGGTAAAATAGTTTTGTCTCAAAATTCCATATTTGAGACTCGTTTTTTATTATGCACCAAATTTATATTTCAAGGTGTACATAATTAAATTTTACATGTTATATAATGAAATAAAATATTTCAAAGATATTTAATGATTCTTTTAATTTTGTTTTCTTACATGGAGAGTATGTTCCCATGTTACCATGTCATAAGAGTTTATTAAGACAATCTCATCACTTTTCAAGATTATTTATGTTTATTTTTTACTATGATTAAATCAGAAATCCCATATCTCAATAAATTCCTGAATTATCTTCCCATATACTTATTGATTACATAATCATGTATTGGTACAATTTTTCTAATCTTTGTAACATTAGATTATTATGAATATTTTTTAAAGAAAGAATGACTTTACCCACTCTTTGGCTGGAAAACAATGTTATCTAAAAAGGGTTTACAAGTATATTATACTAATATCTGGTGATAAATAAAATATATTTTTACCCTATTGTATTTCACAAATATTTCAAATGGGATCTTATTATCTCTTTCTGAATAAAGAGTTTTTTAACCATTTTACTATGGAAAAGCAATGTTCTTTTCTACCTTGTACGACATGTACTGATTTTTCGACCATCAATCCTTTTATCTTTTATTTAAATGTTTAAATGATAATTTTTAAGAAAATGTTTTTAAAAATTTTTTTTATAAATTATTTTTCAAAAAAAAATTCAATATTCATTTATATGTTTTGAAGAGAAAATTTCTTTCAAATTTTTTTGAAACATCATTTATAAGTTTTCAATGAAAACTATTTTCAATATGATTTGATGCATAATTTATGAATTTTTAAAGTATTTAAAAACAAATTGTTATGAAAAAAAGTTCAATATCATTTCATATGTTTTCATGTAAAAATGTTTTTAATTTTGTTTCAATCGTTCCTTATATGATTTCAAACTATTTTCAATGAAAACTATTTAAAAATTTTTGATGTTAATTTCTAATGTTTTCAAGGAAAATGGTTTTCAAAAATATTTCAAATAATCATTATAATTTTCAATGTATTTTCTATTAAATTAAATTTTATATTTTTTTATTACTTAAACCCCCTTTATCAAATTATAAATAATTTTTTCATCAAGAAACATTTTTTGAAAATATTTTATAATTAGTTTCCATATAAGATGAAATATGTTGATGGTACTCATTCCCTTTTAAGAAATGATATAAATTATATTTTCATATTCATTCATTTATTGGGTCACAATTAATGTCATGGTATTTTAGAAAATTGTTTCTCTTTCATGGGTTATATGATCTTGAATCCCGCTTCTTTTTCATGGGTTATATTTATGAAGAAATGTTTATGAAACCTATCTTTTTAAATAGGTAATGATATGATAATGTATTAATTATACCCATTTCATTTAATGGGTTATGATATCATTATTGGTGATATTGTGGAACATGTATGTATTGTTTCATTATGATATGAGTGAGACCAATATCTCCCTCCAATGTATTAGGTAATTTTTTATATCTAATGAGATAGACTATGATGATATTGGGAGTGAACCTTGAATACTATGTTGGAAATGTTATTGAACCATAAATACCAATATGGTAGGAGTGAACTCATGTTACCTAGATTCTTATGAGAGTGAACGATGAATACCAAAATGGTATAGGTAGTGAACCCATGATACTAATATGGTCTTTGAGTGACTCCATGGCCACAATGAAAATCATATTATATATTTTTATGTGACTGCAAAAAATCAATGTTTTATTCCTATGTTCTACATTCATGGAATATGTTCTTTATTTAATTATGATTCATGTCTTATGATCATCCATAATTTATGCCATGATTCATGTATATTATCCTTCATATGCATGGTATGATCTTCTATTATCATGATCAGGTTCTCATACCCTTATGCTCATAATTATGATTACATATCTCAATTATTTACACTTAATGAGAATTTGACATCACCCCGTTATTATGTTTCCTTCCCTCGGGTTATGAATAATGGTTTTAGGTATAATTACTAAAGGTGGTGATCTTTGTGGGCGACGTTGAAGATCCTTCACCATGATCGAATATGTTGTTTCCAAGATTCCAATGACACTAAGATATTATTGTCCTCAAGCATATATTTTTGTAATGTATAGAATATTAATTTAAAATTATGTAATATACATGTATGTTAATTAGGGGATTCTATAATTCTCAACATTGTCACATGGTTTAAAACTAGGTTCTAAGCATATCACAACCACATTAACATTTTAAATATAATTTTTTTGATCACATTATTGTTTTTTACAAAATCCAATTTCACCATGTAATGTGACACTTCATTTTTCTTACACCCAAAATACATAAAAACATGAGATATAAATATTGACTTCTTATGTAATGTATGTGGCATCATGGATGTTGGTGTTAAAGAACATACATATAATGTAAACCTCAAACTCGAAAAATTCCTAGCGATGCTCAACCTATCTACAAACAACACCTACATTGTGGAAGTAAAATTAATTTTTGGGAATGTCTTTGATACCATTTTTCAATAAACCAACTTGAGTAAACCTTACATGTCCCCATGTTGGCTTGGAACAAGTCCAAATGAGAATTTCTGATCACCATAGGCTGGAGACATGTATCTGAGTATCAAAACCCAAAAAAATCGAATTTTTTAACAATAAAGGACACCAAAATCATTCTTATGTTTATCAATATAATAGAAAATAATTAATTACAATGAATAATATAAGATACATAACCATTTTACACAACATCCAAGGAAAATTATATGTCCCAAAATCCATACAATGAGAAGAAAAAAACCATATTCGTATGAGACATTACTTTACCACTATCTCAATAAAAAATGAATGTGATGAAAATAAACAATTTCATCCTTTACACATTACAACCATACAATTACCTATATTTTGAAAAACAATGGCTACAATTAAAAATGGAAAAGGTAGGTTGTCAGCCCTAATGCTCCATAGGACAACACAAAGAATATATAATGTATGTGTCACCATGATACCGTTTTTTATATATTTAAAACAGAAAAGATTATAAATAAATTTCCTATGAAAATAAATTTCATAAAATTTCCATTGGTTAAATTTAAACTATACCATACATAATGTAACATGAATATAATTATAAACATGAGTGAAACATAGAGGGAAACAATCAAGTTAAACATAATGTCAAAATATAATCATGAGAGAAATTAAAAATGAAAACCCATTTTTAAAATGCCTATTAGTTTAATTTAAAGATAATCATATTCATATAAACCAGTAGTATGAGATGTACATGAATTATGACATAAATTAATAAATAGCATTATCCATTGAAAGATCACATGATAAACATATAGAATATAAAAAATAAAATAATAATATTATGTATGAAACCATGAAAAATGTGTGATCTATCCGATAGAAATACATAATAGGATATATGAAGGTACACAAATTCATTAATACTATCATTTCTATCAATTATAATTCCCACCATATAATATAGATATCACATGTATAAGCACTAGTGTTGTTACACTCACTATGGTTTGCATATGCCTATAACCTAACACACACAAGGTTATCAATGTCCCATGTTTACCAAAAACATTCAAAAAACAGTTCTCACTATTTTATAAAAATTTAATTAGAAAATCATCACCCATATAATGCTTGAAAATCAAATTTAGATGTTACATCATCTCTAAGTAATTTCTTCAAACACACAATGTTCAAACACTACTCTTAAACAAAAAAACATTTAATATTCTCATTTTTATTCCATAAAAGAATGATTTCATTTAAAAATAATAGAAATAAAAAAAATTACAATCCAATAAATATGAATATATAATAACATTAAGTAATTAATGTGTTATAATCATTGTATACAGACACCAGCCTCATCAATGAATAGAATGATATTTCCTTCAGAATTGGTGATGTGAAAAAATATATATGGTCCTTGTAATACTCTATATAATTGGAAAAATATCAAATATCCATATAAATTATATATTGGGTAATCATATAAAATATTGATTTTTACATCGTAGTAAATTTGACGGATCAATTCTGGAACAATATGAGGATAAATAGACAACTATAAAGTGAACATACATCAAAGATATCTAACTCGGTCAATGGGGGTTCCGTATTAAAGCTATGGTAGAATCTCTAAGAGAGTTAATGAGTTGTTATTTTAGTCTAATAAGGAATTATGGTTGGATGTTTGGTTTAATCATGTGAGGGAATCAAGGTAATTACTTATTTTAAACATTTTAGAATGGGTATTAATGGTAAAAAATATATAATATGAAACTGTGTGATATAATTGCATTATCCACTATCCATGAACAATAATTCTTGTGATTCCATGTACAGAGACACATGGTTTGAAAAAAACATTGAATTCATTGGAAAAAAATTCATTCTCCCTCAAAATATGAATGTTGACTTCCACAGTTTGAACAATAATTCTTGAACTTTAATAATGACATCGGTAACACATAGAGCCATCCAAAATTGGTACATCATGGTTAGTACTAACCATTCACATACCATGAAAATTTCCTATTTATCCAAAATCTCTAAAATATCTACCCAAACTCTTGAATTATTTTAGAACCTCCAAATAGATAAAATAATCCTATAGTTAAACATACATATCACCTAGAGGGTCTCAAATTTGACCCTAGAAGAATGGATTATAGTTTAAACATGTGTGAGTGGATCCATACTGTGTTCCCCAATATGCTATATTTTTTACTAGATGTATAGGTCTATGGATTAATTCTATGTAAACCATTGGAAAACATGACTAAAATTTGGATTTTATTAATATAATAATCCCCCTTTTAATGGATGAGGGGGAACCCTACCTGGAATTACAAACATAAGACAAACACCAAGCCCTAATGGTCCAACTATCCAATGCCAAAAATAAACCAGTTCAACTCCAAAAAGAAAATCCCCTCCCAAACATCAATAACATGGAGACTAGATCCCAATTTCCCATCGAAACAGAGAAATTGTTCTCGTGCATAGGGAGGTAGGACATATACCAATGGAAAAATCCATACCCTCTCAAACATCCACATCAGAATATCCATCTTCTGGTAAAAACTCACTGCTCAAAACCACATTTGGGGAGCTCATTGAAGATGGTCTGGTTGCATAGTCCCTTCTATCAGATCATAGGTCCACAAAGCCGAAATATAGTAAAAAAATTAATCACATCTAGAAAATCAAATCCCCACCAACACAAATCCTAGAGAAAATTATAAAACACAATTCTAGATAGTCAGAAAACTCATCTCTACCATAATAAATCATCACCAATGAATCTATACACTTGCTAATAAACCAGGTCCATCCTCACCAGTATGGTAGGCCTTTAAAACCTGACATCTGCTTAATTACTAGATGTCGGACCATCACCGAATGAAAACCCCGCCATAACCCTAACTACCACTTAATTTACCACAAAAGTAACCTGAAGTGGTGATCCATGGTTTGCAAAGCCACAAAGCACCTTGTTTAGGATCATAATAGAGGGAGAATATTGGAGAGTGACGATTTCAAAACAACATTGATGACACCTCGAAACCACCATTTAACCATCCAAAAACAAATGATTCAAAATGAGACCATCTGGTTCCACAAAAGGATGAGCGATGAATCCTTTGTGAGAGGAAGAAAATGTCAAAAACAGAAATGTTGAAGGCGGAAGTAACACTTGAGTAAGTAATCGGGCCTCCCCCTCTAGATCAATTCTTAGGAAAACCCAAGGATCACGAGGTAATGGGTGTCATCGCTCCCTATGGGAAACATAATCACCATATTTTATGGTTAATTTCCCTTGGATTTATTCTTAATTAAGGTATCTAAAGTAATTTCAAAAGTTGTGTATTGTGGGGATTCTCAGTTATTTTTCAACATCTATGATTTCTAAGAAATTAATCAGGTGTAAAATGGGTACTCATGAGGGAATATATATAAGAAAATAGAATACCTATAAAAAAATGGATTGACACCAAGGTGGTGCGTTCATGTGACCATGGATTGAGATGTAGGGGTATGTGTTCATTGGAATAAGTAAATTTCATGAATGAGGAGGTTTCTATAATGAATTTTTTGAATGTTAAGCTACATGAACAAGATGATATACCAAGGCAAATATATAATGTACTTTGTGAGGAATCATGATTGTATATATCGGGATTTTTTGAAGTGATATTCCCACCTCCTAATGATTTTTACCCTATCATATCATAAATTATGATTTTGTAGAAGAATATTGACAAAAAATATTATATGGTTGTCCAATATGATTTACATCATCCAACTACAACTAGAAATCCTACATACTCTTATATTTCTATTGATAAAATCTAAAATAAAAACACATCCAAATATAAAAATATAACTAACAACTTGTATCATATTTTCCACTAATTATGATGTGAAATAAGAATGTTAAGTGTTTATGACACTAAAAAGTATATCACTGAAGAAATAAACTCCTTGTAGAATACTAGGATCTTCTTGATCATAAAAAATAAGAAAAATAACTCTTTTTCTGAAAACGAATTAGTCTATACCTCAAATTCCAAGACATATAAGATCCTCATATATAGCCATAATAATTGGTATGAATTTATATATTACCTTCTAGGATGAAATCCCTATACTTGAATCATATCTTCTATGTCATCCTTATCAAGAGACTTAAAATATTTTGAAAACATAAAAATGTTGACTTAATTATAAATACATTTGATCAATGAATCCTGAAAATTTATTCATCTACCATCCTTAAAATATATATAAACATGAGTTAAAAATGAAGATTCTTAAACCAGACATTGATCCCCCATATTTTAATTATCCCCTATAAAAATACAGTATACTTTGGTTCCTATAAAACATAAAAATCTATGAGGGAAACTCATCCTTAAATTACCTCCAAAAAATAATCCCACAAGACTATAATCTCCTCACCCATAAATAGAAATAAAATCCACCCCTAATATGAAATACATTTTTTTAACAAATGGAAAAACTGATCAAATTCTATCTCTTTCTATGATTAAGGAAAAAATCATTGCCTATGTATCACCAACCACTACATATTTTTCAAATAAAATATACTCCCCTATTATATTTCCATGATCTAAAAGGGATATAATAGTGTATTTTAGTAACATTAACACTTTAAAACTAGGGAACCCAACATATAATCAATCAGAGAGTCTCATTGAACCTCTTGAATCCTAAAAACCATTTGTAAAACAAGAAACATTGTCACTCATAATATCTAGAGCTTGTAATTAATTTAAAATAATTTAATTGGATTCATTATTAGAATTCATTAAGTTATCCTAAATTAATCAAAGGTTAAACTAGTATGATGCTTTAATTGTGACTATGTTTCTACCTTGAAATAAATATCATCTAAACCAGATTGTTTTTTTTTTGTCTTTAAGGTAATTATGCTAAATCCTACGTGGACCTAAGAACATATGTATACGAAATTCTGTGTTGATACCATAATAACTAATCATCAGTAATTCTGATTCTACTACCAAGACATTGTAGTCCTCACATATTCCCAACCCCAAACTACATCCTAACACATAGAAAAAATAGGTTATACCAGTCTTTCATTCCCCTACCTGTCTAGATCAAATCCTTTTCTTGAAACCTTGATTATAATTTACCTCAAATCATACCTCTAATAATATATAAGTTTTTTACATCCTCATTCGGTATAAAAACAAATGTGTGGGGGAATTACCTTCCCAAATAATATAAATATATTAGTAAGACCACTGAAAAACTAAATTACATAAATAAATAATAACTCATAGTACAAATCTAAATATAAATTTCATATGGAAACAATGTTATCCAAAATTTAATACTAAAATTAATCTCCTAAATTTGCAACAACAACACTGAGAATTAAGTCCATGAGTTATTATGGCATATCCTAGTCAACAAACCCAAATGGGAATCTGAGATATTTATATATACATTTACTTATAACACTCTTGGAAATTGGGATGATTCATAATAATTATTTAGTCAATAAATAGTTAAACTAACATATAACATTTTCTTTGTCATCTTCCTCATAATCTCATTATATTTTAATTACATTATATTTTTCCTATGTATAATAAAAAATATAAAAAAAAATATCAATAAGGTTCTATAAAAATGCCTCCATATTAATTGTGTCTCTTTTACACCCCAACTATATACAACTTGTAGATACAATCCCTTATATTTCTATATAATTGCACAACCATATCAACATTATATTCATACCTGCATTACTACCACCATACTACACAAACACATCATACCCCAAAACTATCACCCACCATATCACCACATCTGATTAGTAGATTAAATACTCCTAAAAATGGGTAACATGTACATGTATGGAATGAACTATATGTTATATTTTTATATTGTATATATTGCACTATTTATCCATTTCACAACCACATATTAAAATAAAAAAAGTAAAGATATCATATACCATGAAACAAAACCTCAATCCATTAGAGTATAATATAGCCTTATTATTGAATGAAGAAGGGGGATGGGGGTTCAACAATTCATATACTCAAAAAAATAGAAATTGTGGAAGACACCCAGTGATGAAGCACAATTTGGTTCTATTAAGGTTTTCCAAACAAAGTGATGGCTCATATGAAGAAATATTAAATAAAAAAACATTCACAATGAACGAAATCCCATATAAATGGTCACACCATATGAAAAACTATGATAACTCATAATAGTCACTATATGATCATTTATTTTTATAGTAATTTCTTCTATATAACCAATACAACTAATTATTCAAATACCCCAAAACATCCAAAAAATGAAATTGAATTCTCATTTTATCACAACATTTCCAATTTCAAGATTATCTATTATGAACATCATTTCTCCTTTTCAAATTCCTTTTTTATAGACATTTAAAAGTAAATTAAACACAACCTATTATTTATGTAAATTTTTCATTTATCGTATTTATTTTATTCAAAACATCTATTAATAATTTCATCCTATCAATCACAATGTCACTTCGCACACCTATTACAGAATTCATTATTTAATAGATAGTTTACATTTCCAAAGAAAATATGACAGAACATACAAAAACCATACCCAACAATTCATTAGAAACAAAACATTCCCACATAAAAACCATCACATACTACCACCACTACAATAAAAAAGTCATTAAATCTCTCTGATCAAAAATATGACAAGCCTCCCATGGTCATAACAAATTTTCCCAACCTCTACCATAGTATAATCATCACTCTAATCACTCTAAACTAGTCATAAAATTTGACTATTGAGTCACTGAAATCAAAAGTAGGAATAATAACTCAAGGAAAATAAAAAATATGAATAACATTAATAGTCAACACATGAATAAAACATTTGAAGTGCACTGTGTTGCATTTGTTGTCAATGAGGCATGAAGTTGTCTTGGAATGAATGGAAGTCAAGGAATGTCAAGAGGTGAATGACAAAGGTTGTGATGGTGTTGGTGGTGAAGGAGAATGGCCATTGTACTAAGATGCATGTCATTTAGGAGATTCACTAAGTGACATAGGAGATGATGGTTGAAACATTCTCTAAGAAAATCTGACGATTGTTGAACTGGTCTTTAAGTTCCAAAGAACTTGTATCAACTGGATACAATGTCACACCAATGTTTGAAGACCATGCATTGTATTGACAATGCATGAGGAGTTGAATGGGATCCATCCACAACTTCTGAGTGGATGGAGTGGATTGAATGAAGTCCATGCACTATCACTTAGTGCATGTGAATCAGAAGATGTTCCAATTGATCTCTGATTGGATGAATGAAGCATATTGAAGAAATAATTGATCAAGTGATTCGGTTGATGAAGAACCTTCTAAAACTGTCTCATAATTCTAGAATACATGATTGAAAGGAGTTTAGGATGTTTGTGGAAGAAGGATGAAGAAGAAATGGAAAGAATGGCTTAGAAGAAGGAATGGCATTTGAACTTGGTTACTTTGTTTTTAACAAAGTACTTGTTCTATTTACTTGCAAAAAATTAGCCATCTCAAGCCAACCTTAAGGGTTCAACCCCCAAGGCACATGTGGGCCTAAGGCGCCACGCCCATGGGGGGATCCCATTTGGCCAGCCCGAGAGGCAGGGGGGCCGTGTGTAAGCCCCCGAGGACACGCGGTGGTGAAACCCGCGCGCCCGAGGTGCATAGTGGGCGCTAGGAGCGCGCCCGCAGGAGCAGAGAGTGGGCGCAGAGCGCGCCCGCAGGGAGAACACGGTGCGGGGCGGCACCGTGGAGGGAGAGGTTCAATTGCGGAGTAGCGGAGAGCTCTTGGGTGATATACCGCGGAAAAACCGCGCCCCATTTCGATGTGGGACGCGGAAAAATTCCCGGGAGCGCATCCTGGCCGCACGATTGATCGCGCGCCAGATCCGAGCCGCTCATCTAATCGCGCCACTCGCGATCTGATCCAGGCCGTTCGAAATTATCCAATCGCCCGATCCAACGGCTGGAGAGTTATCCTCTACCTCGAGCTCGAGCCGAAGTAGCCCGAAGCCACCCGCGAGCTCCGTTCGAACCAGGAGCCTCCCGACGACAGAATTTGAGTTCCCGGCCACCGCTGATCGAGCCGAAGCCTCCATTGTGATCGTCTGGCCTCTACGAACACGATCTTGCATAAAAATATACTTGCATGCAACAAATGAGGAAATTCTATGAAGGCCGAGGCAAACGAAGTTGCCGAGGCATCGGGTGTTCGTGTTTTGCATGGGATGGCCTAAACAAAGGCCATGCACACGTTCTGCGACTCTTGCATGAGAAGGAGCGAAAAATAAATGGAACCCGCGTGAACAGAGAGAAGAAAACAAGATTTAAGGAAATCTTGATCTCCTGAAATCTTCGGGAGATTAAAAGATATCCCACGCGGAAGTCTTGAGGATTCTCTGCCTATAAAAGGAGAGGCCGAGACCTCATTGTTGCTTGCTGAAACCCTGTTGAAAATCCGAGTCCCGTGAGAGCTCTGCCTCACGAAGTTGAAGCCCCTGCGCAATTATATTTGCGCGGCTGAAAGTTCTCGTTGCCATCCTTGGCCCGAAGGTGTTCCCTGCGCGCTAATCCTTTGCGCGACAGGAAGGAGAGGAGCTTGCGCGACCTTGCGCACTCCCTCTGTGCACCGTGCCCCCTGCGCGGTAGCACTTGCGCGCCCGTGGTGCCTTGCACCCGTGGCTAGTGCGGCCTAGAGGCCTTGTTCTCTTGCGCGGCCAGTGGCACCAAGTGTGCCTTGCGCTTTGAAGAAGAAGAGAGGTCGCGGCTCATACCTTGCGCTCTTTGAAGAAGAAGTGGAAGTGGCCGCACCCTTGAGCGCCTGGTTGCACCAAGTGCACCTACGCGGCAGTGGGAGAAGAAGAGGATGGCCGAGGCCTTAGTGCCTTTGTGTGCCAAGTGAGGAAGACCCTACGGGTTGGTTGTGCACTCTTGAATATTAAAAGAGAAAAACCTTGTGTGTGTGCTAAGTGAACAAGAAGACCACAACTAAACCAAAGTTAGCGTGTGTCAAAGAAAGAAGAGGTCATAGCCAAGATTGTGTGTGCAAAGTGCAAATACACCTTACGGGCATTTATTGTCTGCAAGAAGAGGAAGGTCACTACTAGTGTATGCTAAGTGAAGAATTTGTGTGTGAAAATTAAAGAAGTGGCCGAACCTATGTGTATGCTCTAAGTGGAGTGAACACACATTGAAGAAGGAAGAATTTGACCCACACTAAAGTATAACACACTTTTAGTGTGTGAACAATTTGAATATAGTGTGTGAAGATTGTGGAGAAGGTGTGTGCTCAAAGAGAATATACCCTTTGTGGGTTTATTGCACCAAGAGTAGAAGAAGGAGAGTTCATGCTTGCATGCATGCACGTGCACACGTGAACAGTGCTAAATTAGTGGTGTGCATCTGAGGAGTCCAAGACTTGAAGATCTTGAAGAGATTTGAGAACCCATGCTATCAGTGCATGAAGATGAAGAGTTGCCATGCACTCAGTGCATGATGTTGAAGTGAAGTGAGACTGGACCAGACTGGAGTTATAGATATCAGTTGTCTGAGTATTCAGTAGTTGAAGAGAGAAGCCAGGTCATCCTTAGAAGAAGGTGATAAATCCTGAGCAAGATGAGAAGGCCTGTTCACCACAAGTGATCAGAAGAAGAGCAAGGCCAGCAGCCTTTATCCCAGGCTGCTGAGGATACTTGAAGAACTTAAAGTGAAGAAGAGATACTCGTGCGACTCGAGGAGCCAAGAGAAGACCCTGTGGGACTCAGGGAGAATAAGTCTTCAGTGGGATTCTGGAGCTAGCCAGTGGGACTCTGGTAACACTGTGGGACGCAGTATAAAGACCCTCCTGTGGGACTTAGGAGAGATACGGTGGGAAGCTGTATCGACCATTGTAATTCTAACAAGTTATAATGGGAGAATCCATGCTGGGAGAGCATGGCAAGGATGTAGGCCTTTGGTGCCGAACCTTGTAAATCCTTGTGTCCTGTGCCTTTTCATTACTGCATCATTCGGGAAAGGTTGAGAGATACAAGAAGAGTGGATCGAGGCTTTAACCAGCCATAGAGGTTTAATTGATAAGAATCAATTAGTAAAAAGTTTTAAGGGATCAGTGATTCACCCCCTCCCCCTCTCAGTGATTCACACTGATCTGGGCACTTCAATTGGTATCAGAGGGAGGTTACCTATAAAAGATCCAAGGGAGTCTTTATGAAGTGCAGATTTGAGGAAATGAGTGACCAGCCTCAAATGGAGATATCTGCCAAGACTCAGAAAAATAGAAAGAAGAAACAGGCCAAGAAGATGAAGAAAGCATGTCCTAGCTGTGATGAAGTTGAAACAATGAATGATCTTCAGAGTGCACTCAAATATCTTCAGAAGACAGCTCCCATGGAAGTTGCAAAGTGTATAGTTAGAGGCATCCATGATCTTCATGAAGAAAAATCACAGTTAGAAGAAGAAGCCAATGCAATGGAAGATCAATTGGCAAAAAGGGTTGGCATAACCAACACTCTCAGAAAGCTGGTGAAGGCTAAAGATGAAACAGTATCTCTTTGCAATGAAAGATATGAAGACACTACTGAAGAATTGCAAAGAAGCCTTTCTGAGAAAGAATTCTTTATGATAATAGTCAAAGATGTTTTCCATGCACTGGAAAAGAGGCACAAAGTGTCAACGGTTGTCAGAGATGCTCAACTAGAAGGCAAAGTCAAAAGGGTGAAGGAGCTTGACAACTCATTGCTTGAAATGAAGCAGGTGCATGAAGACCAGATAAAACAGCTGGAAGAGAAATGGGAAGGAAGGCTAAGAACAATTGAGGATGAGAAAAACTCCCTCAACATGAAGTGTTTAGAACTGGAGGTGATATTGAAAAATCTGTAATCACCCAAAGTTGAATCCTCCCAGTCAGCTAAAAGAAGAAATGTTGCCACTCAAGTGAGCATTGAGCAGGATGATTCTAAGATAAAGACATCCTCTAATGATAGTGCAACATATTCTAAAAGGAAGGTACCATCCATCCCATATTGTATTGATGCTTCTAATAGTGTTTCTACTAAAAGTGCAGGATGGAAGAATGAATCCAAACAAGTATGGATGAAGACATTAAAGAAGCAGAGCTCTCCTGAAGCAGCACAAAAAATCAAGAAAACTACCCAGCAATCAGAAGGACTGAAAAGGTCAAGATTTGTGGGTCAGTGTTGGTGTTGTAACAGGTATGGGCATTGTGCAAAAGATTGTATGTACAATCCTTTAAATTCAAAAGCACAAAGGAAGCCCATGCCTAGGGGGAGCAAGCCAGAAGAAAAGAAGTAGCATCCACAGGTCCAGAGACATCTGTTTACTGCAAATAGATTTGGATTACTTGACAACATCTGGGATGATTGAAAAAGTGGTCAAAAAGATACATGTCAATCTCCAACTGTATCCAGAGCTCAAAAGAAGAAAAGATCACAGAACCTGGCTCAAAAAGATTCCTTGGGAAGCAAGAAGAAAGTAGAAAATGCTCCCAAGAAGTGTTTGAGAAATGAAGAGAAGTCCTTGGAGTCTGAGTCCAAGAAGGGTGATGCATCCAGAAGGACCACCAAGATATGCTTCTACTGTGGGATGAAAGGACATATCATGGATCTTTGTAAAGAAGCCATGAAATTCAATAGAGGCAGACTGGACTCAAACAGACAATCAATCCAGAAGAAGCAGAAGGGATTGATTGAAAACAAGTTCCATAAGAAAGGTAGCTTGACAGCATCAAAAGAACCATGTGGAATATCCAGAACTGAGGCCACACTTCCAAGTGACTCACTAGTCATATGGCCAAATCAGTTGCAACTTGCCAAAGATCTGCAAAGAGCTGAAGATGAAGTTCTGGAAATTGCTAAGGCAAAAGGGAAGAAAAATATTTCACATGAAGATGTATTGAGATCCACACCAGCACAAACATCATTGAAGATCAAATGTGCAAGTGTGAAGACTGGTGAAAATGGGACATCTCGGTTGAGAGAATATTCTCAACCTTGTTGTTCACATTGATGAACCAAGGAGGTTCCATCTTATTCCCTAATCACTTGTATTTACATGTGCTGACATTGCAGTGAATTGAAGATGATGATCATTCTCAACTGGAGGATGGTTTGGAAAGAATGGAGTGCACCCCTTGAGGGGGAGCCAATCTGAAGAAGATGGGATTCTTAGATTAATACCATCTTGAGAAAAGTGAAGGTATTCCAATCATACTTTCATCCCTTGTTTCTTAATTGAGTTTATCTTGTCAATTAAGGGGGAGTATGGATTGAAGACAAATGGATTAAAGGGGGAGCTTTATCTTTGCACCTGAACTTTCTAATGAGTTTTGTGAAGTTGTGCAGGATTTAGCATATTCATTGTTATATCTGAAAAATTTCAAACCCCTAAGCATGATCTCACATGTGTAGAGAATTATGGACAGCTTTGAATTCCTTGGTTACATCACTCTTGTTTTCTACACCGGGTTAGCCCAAGTAGACTTAGAGTTGATCAACTAAAGGCTCTTTGCTAAAGAAGAACATGTGACATCATCCCTCTCTTAGTGATTTTCAAGAAAATGCTATTCGAAGGGAGGAAGTGATTTTTGAAAGAGAGCCACACCACACCTTTGCATTTGATTGCCAATAAGGGGGAGAAATATTGGCACACATATTGACCCATTCATATGTGCTGAAGTGGTGTATTGACAACAAATACAAAGGGGGAGATTGAAGTGCACTGTGTTGCATTTGTTGTCAATGAGGCATGAAGTTGTCTTGGAATGAATGGAAGTCAAGGAATGTCAAGGGGTTAATGACAAAGGTTGTGATGGTGTTGGTGGTGAAGGAGAATGGCCATTGTACTAAGATGCATGTCACTTAGGAGATTAACTAAGTGACATAGGAGATGATGGTTGAAACATTCTCTAAGAAAATTTGACGATTGTTGAACTGGTCTTTAAGTTCCAAAGAACTTGTATCAACTGGATACAATGTCACACCAATGTTTGAAGACCATGCATTGTATTGACAATGCATGAGGAGTTGAATGGGATCCATCCACAAATTCTGAGTGGATGGAGAGGATTGAATGAATTCCATGCACTATCACTTAGTGCATGTGAATCAGAAGATGTTCCAATTGATCTCTGATTGGATGAATGAAGCATATTGAAGAAATAATTGATCAAGTGATTCGGTTGATGAAGAACCTTCTACAAATGTCTCATAAGTCTAGAATACATGATTGAAAGGAGTTGAGGATGTTTGTGGAAGAAGGATGAAGAAGAAATAAAAAGAATGGCTTAGAAGAAGGAATGGCATTTGAACTTGGTTACTTTGTTTTTAACAAAGTACTTGTTCTATTTACATGCAAAAAATTAGCCATCTCAAGCCAGCCTTAAGGGTTCAACCCCCAAGGCACATGTGGGCCTAAAGAGCCATGCCCAAGGGGGGATCCCATGTGGCCAGCCCGAGAGGCAGGGGGGCCGTGTGTAAGCCCCCGAGGACACGCGGTGGTGAAACCCGCGCGCCCGAGGTGCATAGTGGGCGCTAGGAGCGCGCCCGCAGGAGCAGAGAGTGGGCGCAGAGTGCGCCCACAGGGAGAACACATTGCGGGGCGGCACCGTGGAGGGAGAGGTTCAATTGCGGAGTAGCGGAGAGTGCTTGGGTGATATACCGCGGAAAAACCGCGCCCCGTTTCGATGTGGGACGCGGAAAAATTCCTGGGAGCGCATCCTGGCCGCACCATTGATCGCGCGCCAGATCCGAGCCGCTCATCTAATCTCGCCACTCGCGATCTGATCCAGGCCGTTCGAAATTATCCAATCGCCCGATCCAACGGCCGGAGAGTTATCCTCTACCTCGAGCTCGAGCCGAAGCAGCCCGAAGCCACCTGCGAGCTCCGTTCGAACCAGGAGCCTCCCGACGACAGAATTTGAGTTCCCGGCCACCGCTGATCGAGCCGAAGCCTCCATTGTGATCATCTGGCCTCTACGAACACGATCATGCATAAAAATATACTTGCATGCAACAAATGAGGAAATTCTATGAAGGCCGAGGCAAACGAAGTTGCCGAGGCATCGGGTGTTCGTGTTTTGCATGGGATGGCCTAAACAAAGTCCATGCACACGTTCTGCGACTCTTGAATGAGAAGGAGAGAAAAATAAACGGAACCCACGTGAACAGAGAGAAGAAAACAAGATTTAAGGAAATCTTGAAATCCCAAAATCTTCGGGAGATTAAAAGATATCCCACGCGGAAGTCTTGAGGATTCTCTGCCTATAAAAGGAGAGGCCGAGACCTCATTGTTGCTTGGTGAAACCCTATTGAAAATCCGAGTCCCGTGAGAGCTCTGCCTCGCGAAGTTGAAGCCCCTGCTCAATTATATTTGCGTGGCTGAAAGTTCTCGGTGCCATCCTTGGCCCGAAGGTGTTCCCTGCGCGCTAATCCTTTGCGTGACAGGAAGGAGAGGAGCTTGCGCGACCTTGCGCGCTCCCTCTGTGCACCGTGCCCCCTGCGCGGTAGCACTTGCGCGCCCGCGGTGCCTTGCACCCGTGGCTAGTGCGGCCTAGAGGCCTTGTGCTCTTGCGCGGCCAGTGGCACCAAGTGTGCCTTGCGCTTTGAAGAAGAAGAGAGGCCGCGGCTCATACCTTGCGCTCTTTGAAGAAGAAGTGGAAGTGGCCGCACCCTTGCGCGCCTGGTTGCACCAAGTGCACCTACGCGGCAGTGGGAGAAGAAGAGGAAGGCCGAGGCCTTAGTGCCTTTGTGTGCCAAGTGAGGAAGACCCTACGGGTTGGTTGTGCACTCTTGAAGATTAAAAGAGAAAAACCTTGTGTGTGTGCTAAGTGAACAAGAAGACCACAACTAAACCTAAGTTAGTGTGTGTCAAAGAAAGAAGAGGTCATAGCCAAGATTGTGTGTGCAAAGTGAAAATACACCTTACGGGCATTTATTGTGTGCAAGAAGAGGAAGGTCACTACTAGTGTATGCTAAGTGAAGAATTTGTGTGTGCAAATTAAAGAAGTGGCCGAACCTATGTGTATGCTCTAAGTGGAGTGAACACACATTGAAGAAGGAAGAAGTTGACCCACACTAAAGTATAACACACTTTTAGTGTGTGAACAATTTGAATATAGTGTGTGAAGATTGTGGGGAAGGTGTGTGCTCAAAGAGAATATACCCTTTGTGGGTTTATTTCACCAAGAGTAGAAGAAGGAGAGTGCATGCTTGCATGCATGCACGTGCACACGTGAACAGTGCTAAATCAGTGGTGTGCATCTGAGGAGTCCAAGACTTGAAGATCTTGAAGAGATTTGAGAACCCATGCTATCAGTGCATGAAGATGAAGAGTTGCCATGCACTCAGTGCATGATGTTGAAGTGAAGTGAGACTGGACCAGACTGGAGTTATAGATATCAGTTGTCTGAGTATTCAGTAGTTGAAGAGAGAAGCCAGGTCATCCTTAGAAGAAGGTGATAAATCCTGAGCAAGACGAGAAGACCTGTTCACCACAAGTGATCAGAAGAAGAGCAAGGCCAGCAGCCTTTATCCCAGGCTGCTGAGGATACTTGAAGAACTTAAAGTGAAGAAGAGTTACTCGTGCGACTCGAGGAGCCAAGAGAAGACCCTGTGGGACTCAGGGAGAAGAAGTCTTCAGTGGGATTCTGGAGCAGGCCAGTGGGACTCTGGTAACACTGTGGGACGCAGTATAAAGACCCTCATGTGGGACTCAGGAGAGATACGGTGGGAAGCTGTATCGACCATTGTAATTCTAACAAGTTATAATGGGAGAATCCATGCTGGGAGAGCATGGCAAGGATGTAGGCCTTTGGTGCCGAACCTTGTAAATCCTTGTGTCCTGTGCCTTTTCATTACTGCATCATTCGGGAAAGGTTGAGAGATACAAGAAGAGTGGATCGAGGCTTTAACCAGCCATATAGGTTTAATTGATAAGAATCAATTAGTAAAAAGTTTTAAGGGATCACTGATTCACCCCCTCCCCCTCTCAGTGATTCACACTGATCTGGGCACTTCAACATTAATTAAAAAAATTATATATTCATTATCTATTATGTAATACACTCATAATCATAAATTTGTAGATTTATATTAACCCCAATAATACCTCATCTTAATTTTATTGTCTAGTTTGAATGGTTAAATACTTCGAAAAAATAAAAATAATTACAACAATATACTTCACAATTTTTAAATGTAATCTCATTATTGAAATATTATGTAAGTAAAATAGAAAACATGAAAATAGATTTTCCCATTTCGCATTATTTTTTTAGATTGTCATCTTTTTAGGTTAGTCCCAAACATCCACAAGTAAATGAAAAAATCATCATAATTCTATATTCACATGTGAATAATATATGGGGAGTTATGAACATAATACCACAATATAGGAAATTATTATTATAGAAAGGGAATAAATTAAATAATTATGATTAAAATCCACTAATCTTAAAGTGATTCACCTTGAATCTTAATCACATTGATCCTCTATAAAAATCCTGACCCAGAAACACCAAATCCTAATACTTCATGATTCCAAATCAACTCTAGTTGGAAGAATAAAATGAATTAATAGAGGACGTGAAAATAATGTTTTAGTCATAGGATCTCATAAAAATGAAGATAAATATTAAATATCAATAATATTAAAACCCAACGTATCTCTTGATACACTTCATAATGCCTAGAATTTTGTATAGATTAACGTAGTAGAATAAAATATGAGAAATACCAAAAATTCACACTTAAATGTATAAAGTATAAGATATTATTAAAAATAAAATGGATCACACCATAATTATATGTCAATCATAAATCTATCGTGTAGTTCATCCGAAATCATGATGATACAATAATAAACGTTCAAATTTTCCAAAATAGTATAATGAACACCAGTGACTCTTTCATAATGTTCAAATCTCAATGAACCACATCATATAACCCAAAAATTATCTTAAAAAAACAACACTAAGACACATATCACTATACAACATAACAACCATGATAATATGAATCATAAAAAGTTAGTACAATGAAATCTCCTTGATAAGGCCTCCATGTTATAAGTTCCATCATCAGAGAATATGAACTCATGAAAAATATTAAACAAAAATAATTACGAAACACTTTATGTAGCAACAAGAGACTTCATTCTATAATCAATATCCATAAGATTTATAAAATTGCACCAAAAAATAATATCAAAACCCCAATACCACAAGAAAAAGACAAACATGATAATAAAATAAATCATGGAGTAATAAAACAAACTATAGAATACCCTCTTCTTCAAAAATATGATCATAAAGAACCTATAACTACCCAAACAATAGATACCAAAATAAAACATCTTATTACTAGAATAATAATTATATAAAATAAAATCAACACTAAAATCATAATTTTTTTTGAATTTAAAAACAAGGATTTGTGAAAAATTGGTATATAATTTTTCTATTAATATTAACATTATATTGTTCACAACATGATCCATTTTATACATATCATACTTCAGACCTTTTTTGAAACATGGGTATGAGATACAAAAAAATGGTGACTTTTGTTGCTCAATAATAGTAATTATAAGATATATCAATAAATTGTAATAAGTGAACATAATATAAGAACAATAGTATGATAGCATGATCAAAACTAATAACTATAATACCAAATTTTTCCAATATCTTTATTCATGAATCATGGAATACAATTTTTTATATGAAGATACATAAGTTAAAAGAGTGTGGAATCATTAGTAATAAATCATGATCCATTAGAACATTTAATTAAAAAAATCCATGAGATTATATAATTCACAAAAAAATATAAAATTATGTCCTTAGTAAAGGTTCACATCCAAGACTATCATTGACAAAAAATTCCAATAATATGGAAACCTACTCGGTCATAATTAAATTTCTATATGTATTAAATTGAATTATTTAAACACTCTTTTCTATTTTTATTTCATTAATTCTATAATATTGGTGTTTTTTATTCAATCTATTATCATTACCCAATTCATTGGATGTCTATAGAATTCACACCCATTCATTTTTTATTACATAAACACATATAATTGTGTTTAAATGGAACCCCAAATCATATAATCATAATCCATTCATACATATTCTATATGATCATAAAAACACAAATCATTAAAAATAATATTAACCCTTAGAATGAAATTGGGTTTCATAATAATTTCATCTTCATAAACATAAACCATCTGTAAAAGGAATATAATGGTAAAATTATAACATATACAAAGTAATTAATAAGAAACATCAAATGATGTTTTCATATATTAAAATACCTTGAGAATATCTTTATAATGTTGTTGAATGAAAATTTCTTTTTAATTTTGAAATAAATTATTTAAAATAACAAAATTTATAAATACTAATATATTTTTAAATGTAAAAAATGAATTTTATAATGGAATCCTCCAAAAAATATTACTTATTATTTTAATGAATGTTGTTCATGTGGTTTTTAATAAAAAATTATTTTAGATTTTCTGTAAAAACTTAAAAGTACCTTGTTTTAAAATTGAAATGAATATTACATTAAAACACAGTAATAGATATTTTAAAAATGGTAAAAATGATTCAATTAATCTTTTTTGAATATTAATAACATACATTAAAACTCTACACTTAAAATAAAGTCATAGAAGAAAAGATACATGACAGAAGGCAGAAATAATGTTTTTTTCTGTTAAAAAAATTATTTGTTATTTTGTGTACCCACAGAAAGTAAAATCATTGGAAAACATGTAAAAAAAATAAAATGGGGATAAGAAAATAAATAATATTTGGATGAGATAGAATATATTATTTAAAAATTGTATATTAGGCATACATAATCTTGGTGAAATATAATATTGTAACATCAAACCCTTAGCTCAAGTCTATATTGCTTTGAATGTTGTCTAAACCCAATTATAATAAATTTACATTTATAATAATTATATAATATATCCATTTTAAAAAACAAGAATGTCATACCTTTTTTAATTTTTACATCATATCACACATTCAATAACATTCGATCCTTATCATCATCATTTCATGTGTAAAAACCTTCGATTTTTCATCATTGTTTTGGTTTTGTAGTCCTAGTCCATAATATTTGGCCCTGAATTATTCATATACATAACTTGAATTGTTATATTACTATAAAATATATTCATTATATACATATTTTTTACAATAAATTTAAATCAGAGATGAAAAATTAATTTCAATATTATGAACAGATGACTGCATGTATTTATGCGTGAGTGACATTCCCCTTTTTTGATGGATAAAATAATTGAAAGGTAATTATTATTTAAACATTATAAAATAATTAATATCACATTAATAATTTAAATACATATATTAATACTATCATTATATCAGAAAAATAAGATATGGTGGTGGAAAATTAATCATATCACTGTGTGGAGGCGGTAGTCCATGTGTATGGATGAATGATATTTCCATCCCCCATTTGATTGAGAAGACATGATAGATGCTTTTACCACCATCATAATTTCATATTAGTATATTTATGATATTTTATTATTAATGTTTTTATGGTTAAAACATGTTTATATGATGTAAAATAAGAAATAAAATTTAAAGATCTTGGTTAAGATCCCCCCCCCCCCGCTTTTTTGAGAGACCCCCTTTTGGATTTCAACTTAGGGATTAAAAGATTACTCTTAGGATAATTCAAAAAGCTCTAGATTGAATTTAAGTAATATAGTAAGTATTTGGAGTAGGTAATTAATGATTTATAGTATCATATGGAGTTAATAATAGAGGGAAAAAGGTTCCCTTTAATATGATAGAAGAAGGCAACGCATGGAATTCCATTCATGATTTCAATGTTAAATGGTTAATTTCATGGGAATGCGTCCCCATATAAAAAGGAATTCTATTTTTGGATAATTCCATGTCTAAATATCCTCAAAAATCTATAATTAAATATTTTAGGGTAGAAAACCAACCATATCAATTGTTCAACCCCCCCCCCAAAGATTGCATATTTTAACCTTTTCCTTAGTAACAAACATTTACATATTTTAGTGTCCAATATTTAAAAAAATTAACGTAACCCAAATAGGTTATAAAAATTATTCTGATAAAAAATATTAAATCAAATATATATGAACTAATTTCAATAATATGAATAATTTATTTTTATAAAAGCATTATTTTTAAATGAAACCCACTTTTAGATAAATGATTATATATGCATAAAAATAAATTAAAAACATTTATTTCCTTATATAAATCAAAATATGAATATTAAAATATATAAAAACTATATGATATATTTTAAAATAAACTATTTATTGTATAATATTAAAACTAAAATTAAAAAATTAATCAATATAGAATTATATAATTTATAAGTATAAATACAAATTTCAAAAATAAAAACAGTATATAGAGTAATGTGTTTTTATGTCCAAAAATAATCTTATAAAAAATATTGTATAATGAATAATCATTCTTAATTAATTATATTACTTCTTATTAACAGATACATATCTTAATTGAAGGTAAAATTAAATAAATAATTAAACATTAACTTGAAATTAAGAATAATTTCATAATGAATTGGTGTTTTATTACTATTAATTGAAAAATATATTTTTTTGAAATATCCTATAAATTTAATCAGATTATTGTTACATGATGACTAAAATATGAAATAAATTTCAAAAATATAAAATTATATAAATTTTTTAAAATTTATTATAATGATCATATGAAATAATGTGATAAAAAACCATTTTGATGAAAACATATTTTTTATGAATAAAATTAAAAGAAAAAAAATGAATAATTTTTTTAATAAAAATAATTAAATACATTTAACCAAGTTAAAAACATAAAAAAAGTATTTTCAATAATTAATTAATTATAATTCATATATAACTATTTAATTTCTAGGTTGTAATGGTTTACTATATTATGTTTCATATTGTCTCAGGGTTGTCCCCAAGGAAATCTATTGAATGACTTAAGCTTATTTCAAAAGAAATGCATAAACATATTATGGTGTAACATTATCCCACTCTTGAAAAGATTTAATCCATTAAAATTAGAATTATTAGATTCTACCAAATGAGTATATCTTTTCTTTATCACATATTTATGTTTCTATGTAGCTTCATTGAATTTATGATTCCTCTGATGAACATTAACTAGGTGAGTATTTTTACAATTTATAGCTATATCTATTAAATAACTATTTATAATGAATTATTTTCCGTATAATAATCATGATATAGTTGATTAAATCCAAATTATATTAAATTTTAAAGATATTTTATATAAATGATTTTGAGAGATTCATTTCACACATCATGGGATTGAGAGAGGTTTTGTCAGAGATTCAAGTGATTAAATATTGTTCAGATTAGATCATGAATCTAGATATTACAAATTTAATGCGGACTTATGTTACCCTTCTTTTTGAATCACATAACATTATTACAATGATAAATACTCTCTAATACCATATCAAGTGAATAAATTGTTAGCATAACACTTTATTCACTCTGAGAAACCATTATTGGATAATAAACGGAGATATCCTTATCGTCAATTTCAATATCTCAATCATTTCCCAATATGTTAATTTATCATATTTTAAAAAATATATAAATATTTTACACTTATATCTATATAGGGATTCATTATGATCCATCTAAAAGCTTGATTGAAATATATTATTATAAGAAAAATCGACTAGATGATGGTTTAAAACCAAAACAACATTGAAATATAGTGGGAGGGGTCTTAAAATATAATCTGACATTATAATATTCCTCTCATCCTAACGATTTGATTGAGTATTATAAGGGTACTAAAACACAACTCTCTATTGATTGATGGATACTTCTCCAACAATTCAAGGTAAACATCTGATCTTGATCCGATAGGATAGAAAGTTAGAGTCCTTTCAACCTTAACACTTCTGTAATCTATATCCTATAAATCTATTCAAAAATTAAAAATTATCTGATAGAAATTCATTTGGATAACTATATTAGGCAACTGAATACAATACAAATAACTTTATGACCAATGGATATTTTCTGGAGTATGACTATGAAATCTATGGTGACATTTTCCAATTTCTAGTCTAGTATGATAAATGTTTTTAACATCACATTAGGAATTTTTATCATATTCAAAACTTGATAAATACCTTGAAACATGATACATACTCCAAAAAATATATTTTAATATTGTCCCTATAGAACAACTCTTTCATATATCCATACATCTTCATGAATCCATGATGAATATAGAATGATGAACTATGACCATTTCAAAAGAGTTATTTTTTCATGAATGGTATTTATTGAACACATACTCCATTATTGATCATTATTATTCGAACATAATGAATGTTGAACCTTGAAAAATTTCACACCAGCTTTTGTAGTTCCACATCCTCTTATGTGTCTATTTAATCTACCCATGTATAGATTATTGAACAATCATTTATGAAAACATTTATTTCTCCCATTTCATTATGAGTAAAGTGATTATATTCTCTAAATACATAATAATTAGATATTTTGGTGATCCTCATCATAGAAATTTTTGCATCATCATTTTTACTAAAATCCTCGACCACCCTATTAGGATTCTCTATGTGGTACTTTATTGGGAATTAAAAACATTTAATCAACTACAACCACATTTTATAATACATATTCATCTCTTTATGTGTGATTATTTACATTATGATTTTATTATCAAAATATATATGCCCCTTCCCCCTGGTTTCCTACACGCAGTGCTCGACCACCCCCCTTCCTATCCCGTAGCCCCTTACACTCACTGCCTATCTCCCTACGCTGATATCCCCACTCATCCCATCATCTCGCTTCGTTTCTGTTGTCCCACGGTGCCTCCCTCCTCTTTTGCTATCTGCACGCAGTGCTGCCCACTTCCGCTCACTGGCTACCAATCTGCTCACCACCCACCTCCCTGTGCCAGCAGTTACGTCCTGCCGACCTCCGGCCACCACCCTCCTCCCAGCAACCTAACCTCCTAGCAATCACCCTTCCTAGCCACCATAGATTCTACATACATACCCCCTCATTCCACTCCACTTGTAGCATGCCCACAGCCCTGCCCCGGCCTCCTTCTGTCCGGTCGTCTCCCAATCTGGCAACCTTCTACTCCAGCACAAACCCCTCACTTGTTTTCAGGCCATTTCTACCAATAATGATGAATGTTTTGTTATAGATACTAGGTTTCATAGATTTAATTTAGTGTCATCATTTTATTTTGATGTCCTGATATTTTAGTTGTATTTCAGATAATTATTTGGTATAAAATCTCACCTTGCTATGGTTTTTCAAGGATTCCACCAGAGTCTTAGGTGATGTTCTTCATCTACCATTTTATTGAACACATTATTCAAGATCTATTGGAGTTATTCAGGTTCATGGTAATTTTTTGGTCATGCGTTCGTCCTTTTCGTGCTTAAATTTGGGTGTTGAGACCAATTCCAGGTGCGTGAATGCATTTTTCCTTGGAATGAATATATTTATATGTGTGTATGTGTGTATGTGTGTGTCTGTGTGTTTCTATATATATCTTCTGAGTTTGTGTTCCATCATGGCATGGGGAACATGAGATTTTGATTTAATGTGTGCATGTATATATATATATATGGAAGTGCATGCATGTGAGAGGGTTGTTTATTCCTTGAGTTAGGATGCATTTTTCTTGTACATTCTTTGATGTTGGAGTCTGCTTGCCCTTTACTCCCAATTTAAATTCATGTTGTTCTTGAGTTTTATTATTAAATTTCTAAAACTTGTTTCACAATTTTTTTACATTCTTAGTTAATTTTTAGTAAGGATTTAGTGTTAGTTTAATTGATCACAATTAGGTTTCTAGATTTTATTCTTTTTTGCAACTGTATATTCCTTACCTTTTGCCTTTGGATAAATTTCATCTATATTCAAATAGTCTTTATGGATATCTTGGTTGGTGTTCATTGGTATAAATGTTTCTATGGAATATGTTTTTTTCATAATGGTGGATTTATGAAAACCTAAACTTGGTGGAATGTTTTAATGCTTTAGTGGATTATGTGTGTGTGTAGTCCGTTAAAAACGGTTAGAAATGGTCTCTTTTCATTTAGAGAGGTCCTTTCCATGAACTTGGTTTTCAAATAAGAATTTTTTCCTCTCCCCTTGTTCTCTTATTTTGAATAATGGTTTCATTGTTTTCAATGTTACAAAAGGTTATTTCAAATTTGTGTGAATTCGCGACATGTTTGGTGTTGATTAAAGGACATTTCTTCTTCAAAGTTTTTAAGGTCTGTTTAGCACCGTCGAGTATCTTTTCAATGGTATTAACATAATTTGGTTGTGTAGATTTGAAATAAAAGGCCCTTTTGGAATGTGTAACTTGTTATGGTGTGAATTTGAAACATAATGACTAAATAGAAAGAATATAGTGTATATGGGATCTCTTTTTGTAAGAAATAATTTATTAAAATGTTTTGGTAAATGTATGTTTAATAGTAAAAGCTAAGGGCCTGGTTGGAATTTTTTGATGGATCCGTGGAATGATGTTGATGTGTGAAAACTGGATGAGGAAAATTTGGAATCTATGAATTTTTTTTGAAAACCCCGCTTGAGTTAAGTATTTTTTCTCGTTGGTTGATCGTGAGATAGATGGTCCTCAATATAAGACTTCTTTTAATTGTTGTTTTTTTAGGGTAGTGAAGAACCCTTGAGGTGGAATGGGCGATTCCAGTTTATGTGGTGGGACTGGTTATCTAATTCAAGAATTTCTTTTTAAACTGTATGGAACACCCCCTTATGATATATACATGGGGACCTAGAATAACAATGAGGCTTATTGAGAATTATTGTTTCACTAGTTTAGATTATGCACTGGCTAGTGGCCCATATCAACAAGATGTTTTGTTTTTATTATTATGGGATGGGGCCCATTGACCGTCACAGGTAGGGACATGGTCGGTTGTTAGGTCGTTATGACTTCATTGAGTAGGGATTTTTTTTTTGAAAATGTCTCACAAGTATAGTACCTTATGGTCTTCATATGACTTCTTATGATTTCCGATGTCTCCCCATTGTGAGTATTACTAGGTTTGTTTCCCTTTTCATGTAGAATTCTATTTCTTGTAGCCAGTTTTTGTTTTTATTTGGTTCATTGTGAATTTTTGGTTGGTTTACATATATTACTAGGTGGATATTTGAAAATGAAAGCAAAATTTTCTAGTTTCCTTCTTGGGCCTTGTTTTAAAATTATGAGGGTAGCAAATCATGTTTTTTTTAAATTGCTAACATGAATGAAAATCTATTTTTATAAATTTATTTTAAGTCGGTAAAAATGGAATGTTTTTGGGAAAATAATTTCATGGACTCTATGATGATTTCTTTCTGATCATTATGGTGCTCACCCATACTTTATCATTTATATTTCAGGTTCTGTTGGTGCTAGATCGACTTTCGAGCGACCATTGTTCTGAGTTGGGTGGTGACCTAGAAGGTCACACAGAGGTATGTGAAGTTTTATTTTCATTCTAATGCTAGTTTTTTATTTACTATCATCCATTATTTATTTAATTATCTTCTATTAATTGTCCATAGAATTCTTAGATTTTAATATTGATTCCTGACACTAGTTTCGAGCCCGTGGGGATTGGGAACGTCCCTTGGGCCATGTCGCAGATCAGCTCGGGTGATCAGTTTAGGGTTGACCTGGGTTGGTTTGTGAAAAAAATGGTATCAAAAGGGGACCTTATTATTTAGGATGTCCAGTTAGAGGAGATTAGGACTGTCTAGACTCAGGATGTATGTGTCAAAAGATTATCTCGATCTATTTCTTGCACTGATACTCGAGTCGGAAGGTGTAGTTTGGGATTTGATTATTTTACAATGGGTTGTTTGGGATTGATGTATGACAATTTAGGTGAATCAGGTTATGTTGTGGCCTCATGTGGAGTGCTGACCCATGTGGAGTCAATGTTCCCTATTTAATGTTCTCTTAGTATTATCCCTTAGTTGGGGTATGGCACACCACCATGTCAATGTGTTAGGCATAGACACTTGTTTCTCATTCCGATAATTTACTATTGGTTGTGTTTAGTTTTTATTTTAGTAGATGTGCGTTTGTGTGGAAATTGAATGTGGACTTCTAATGTGAAAATGGTTTTGGAATGGGATTGATTTCCTCAAATTGTTATAAATGGGTAAAGTGGGGTTTTAAAAAGGGAAGTATTATTATTTGGATGGTTTGGTATGTTTATGAATTTGATAAGGAAAAGAGATTATTGGACCTTTAAAATCTTTTTGGATTGTCACATCTGTATGGGTATGTACGGAGAGTGCGTTTGGGAACTTTTCCATGGATAATGTGAGAATGATTTGATTATTACACATTTGATTGTTCTCAAGGGACCAAAGGTGAGTTTTTAAAATAAAAAGGTAACTGAAGTTTTTAGAATTGAATTTTATTTAAAAACTGGGATTCATTATTTTTAATGTTCTTTAGAAATGTTTAAATTTTTATAATTTATATTAAATTGGATTTTTGAAAATATTTTTTTATTGTGCTTACATCTGTCAGGATTCTAAGCCATTTTTTTGAGCTCGAGGTGTTTCTTTTTATTTAGTTTCGGCTTGATGCCAATTTCGATTGTGTTTTCATGTTGTTATGAATATGCTTCTTAGAAAGTTCCCCAATGTTTCGAATGTGTCATTCAACATTTCGGGTTCTTTTCATGTGTTTCATGTTTTTCAAGGTAAGGGATGTTCGTTAATGTCAGTTGTGTGGTTTTTGGAGATAGTGGGTCTATGGATGCTGGGAACACCAGAGGGTGTTAGGATTTGTAACATATCTTGTCAATTTGAGGGTCCAATTTGTGTCTTGTGTAGATTTTGAAACATAGATTCATTAGAGTTTGGGGTGTAGTTGGTGGTGGTCATCATTCATGAGGGTTACCTATATGGCGAGGGGTTCTTGGAAAAGGAACATGTTTCTGAAAAATCATCATCATCGGTGTCAACCGCTAGTTTGTCGAACCATTCTATTTTGTGCCACTAGTGTCACCAATTCGGGATTTCTAAGTCACCTACATGAGTTTCATTGAAAATGTTCCACCATTACAATCCTTCAAATCATCAGGAGGTAGAAGAAGCTTGGGACTAGAGTATGTGAACGCCTGATTGTAAGGCAGAAGATGATTCATCCATTAGGGCCCCAACCACAGGTCTCAAGGTGAAGCTCGTGCATATTCCTGAGTTTTCTAGGGTTTGTGGAATTTTTTATGAAATCATGTTTTCATATTTGGAGAGAGAAATATCCAGAGTTTCATTGTTCTATTCTTGATATCATCACAATCTAATCTTAGTTGTATTGGTGTGATGAGATCGTTCTACCGCAATCAAAGCGGCCTCATCTCCTCTAAATGTTTCTTTTAAATTGTTTTTATTCTGTTAGGGGTTTTGGGCCAATGAATATGTGGACCCTTTCTAATTCTAATCCTGGTCATATATGTGTTCATGAGGGGAATGATCGGTTTCATGAATTAATTTGTTGTGTTTCTAGGCCCATTCAAAGTTTGGGAACCACTATGTGTGTTTCTTCTCTAGTGTGTATTAGTTTTGTATGTGATTCCTTCATTGTAGTGTACTGGTCTGTTTATTTTACCATAATATTCTTAATCTTAGTTGTGGATTAGTCTTGTTAGTGTTGAGGAATTGAGTAGTGTTCTGGATAGGAATTTCCAAGTCTCCAATTATGGTGAGGATTTTTTCGGTTATTGTGGGGGGAATTGAGATAATTTAACATCATTTAGTTGCTGAGATGTTCCATAGAAAGCTTTTGTCTAAGTCTCAAGAGTGTTCTTCGGTCCACTTGGATAAATTTAATGAGTTTTGTTTAGGGGTTCTCATGTTGGCCCTCTCCGGGGGTAGTGTGTTTGGATTTTATAGTTCTCGTGTTAGTGTAATTATTATGGTGGGGAGAACCCTCCCATGTTCTCCCCACAACATCAGATAGATATTTTTCATTTTGAATTGGTTAGGTCTGATGTGTGTTTGGAATAATTACCCTAAGGCTCCCAGTTTCCATTGGTTTAGTCTGGGTATGGGATCTAGGTGTGTCATCTATTGGCATAATGACTTTATGGGGGCATAAAGTGTTTGGGGTGGGGAGAATTTTCTCACCCCAACCTCATATCCACAATTTATTTTACTCTCCTCATTGTCTTTCATCATTTGGACCATTTTTTTCTGGGGTCTTGATTATAAATTGTGATGCTTAATAATGTTGATGGTTTTCAGGATGGTGCGCAAACACTACATCGTTAGCGGTGATCGTGCATTCTTCCTGAGTGACCTTGAGGTTTTGTGATTCTTAAAATAATAATATTTTGTGTAGGTAATAAAAATATCATTTTTACTAAATTGTAATCAATATTATTGTTATTTTTAATAAAATGAATCAATTTTATTATTTTGATTTTTATTATTGAGTTATATTTTTTCTATTACTATAAATTATTATTATTTGATTTAGAATTATTGTATTATTAGTATTATTTTTTTATGGAGTTCACTGTTTTATTTTATTTTATTTTAATTCTTTATTGGGTGAAACCCTAAAGGGCGAACCTTTTCCCTTTTATGGAGCGATTGAACCCCTATCCTCCTGGTTCCATGTGCATAATACCTGACACCCCTTCTTCATATCTCGTTGCCCCCTTCCACTCACCGCCCGCCTCATTGTGTTGGCTACCCATCCAACCCACCATCCTAATATCTACCCACTATCATGTGGTTCCACCCTCGTCCTGCACCGGCCATATACATGGCTTCCCCAACATACACCCACAGACCTCCAATCTAGTCGTCGCCTACCTCCATGCACGGGCAGCCGCATCCGGCTGACCTTCGGCCGCCGCCCTACTCCCTACAACCCAACCTCCTAGCAATCTCCCTTACTAGCCACCGTGAATGCTCCCAACATCCCTGACTCCTTCAGCACGACCTGTAGCGTGCCTGTATCCCCACCCGAACCTCCTTCTGTATGGTCGTCTCCCATTCCTGTGACATGCTTCTCCAGCGTGAACCCCTCACCGGTTTTTGGAAAATCACTACTATCTGAGGTAAGAGTTTTATTGTATTTCTTGGTATGTGCATATTTAATTAATTGTTTTAATTAATTTTTGATGTTCTGGTATTTTATTTTTAGTACAGATAATAATTAGTTATCAAATATTATGTTGCCGCATTTTTTCAAGGTTCCCACTACCTTCTGAGTTGAAATTCTTCATCCTTCATTTTTTTGCACACTTTATTCTAGTTTTTTTAGTTTATGAAAGTCCTTGGTTCTTTTTTGGCCATTTTTTGGTTCTTGTTGCACTATTATTTGGCCATCGAGAATTTTTGAAGGGTGTTTAGGACAATTACAGGTGCACGGATGCATTTATCCCATGTATGAATATGTATTTATATATGTCTCTGTGTGTGTGTGTTTGTTTATATCTTCTGATTGTGTGTTCGCAAATGGCATGGGGAACACGTGATTCATTTTAAAGGTGTATATATATATATATGGAAGTAAATGCATGTGATCAGGTGATTTTTTGAGTTAGAAATCATTGGATTGACCATTCATTGAGGTAGATGTTTCCAGGCCCTTTACTACCAATTCCAATTCATGTGGTTCTTCAGTTTTTTTATAATATTATTATAAAATGTTTTAAACATTTATTACAGGCTTAGTTCATTTGTATTCATGATTTAGAGTTGGTTGAATTGATCACAGTTAGGTTTCTAGATGTTTTTGTTTTCTTCACATGTAAAGACCATGAATTTTGGTTTTGAATAATCATCATCTACTTTCAATTGGTCTTCTTGGATATCATGGGTAGTGGTCATTGGTAGAAATGTATTTATCGAATTGTTTTTGTTCAAAATGGGTGGATTTATGTAATTTGGTACTTGGTGGAATGTTTTAATGATTTAGTAGATTATGTGTGTGTGTAGTCCCTTCAATATGGTTGGAAAGGGTATCTTAGCATTTGGAGAGGTCCTTTCCTTAATGTTGGTTTTCTAAAAATATTTCATTCCGCTATACTTTTTCCATTCTTTTGATAAATGGTTTCATTGTTTTCAAAGTAACTTAAGTTTATTTCAAAATTGTGGTAGGTCATGACTTGTTTGGTGTTCGTTAAAAGTCAATTGATTCTTCAAATGGTTGAAGGACCATTTCAAGCCTTTGAGTATCTTTTCCATGGATTCAACATAGTTTGGTACATAATATTTGAGATAATTGCCAGTTTGGAATGTGTAACATGTTAGGGTGTGTGTTTTAATCATAAAGGATGTATGTTATGGGAATACTGAATATGGGATCTCTATTTGATGGAAATGTTTTTCTTAAAGTGTTTTTCTAATTGTACCTTGGGTGGTTAATGATAAGGGACCTATTGGAATATTTTGTGTGGTTACCTACAAAGGGATTGATGTGTGAAAACATGATGAGGCCTATTTGGCATATTTGAAATGATTTATTTGAAAACAAATCTTGAGTTAGGTCTTTTTACTCATTGGTTGATCATGATATGAAGGGTCCTCGGTATGAGACTTCGTTGAATAGTAATTATTTTGAGACAAGAGATGGACCCTTGAGGTGGACCAGCCAGTGTAGGTTTGTGTGGTGTGCATGATTATATGTATGAAAACTGGTTTAGATTATACTTTGGCTAGTGGACCATAACAGAGAGATGTTATTTTATTATTGCTATATGATTGGGCCCCTCGACCAGGCCAAGTAGGGTGATCAGTACTGGAATTGATCCCTTTACCAATGGTTCCAAATCATTGGTAAAGGCTGGATAACTGTTGGGGTAATATATACCAATGGTTATCCAAACAATCAAGAAGTAAGACGAAGGGAAAAACATATGCCAACCGTTTCTGGAAACCTGTTGGTACATGATAAGAAATATAAATTATACCAATTTTTATGTCAAACCATTGGTATATCATTTCACCAACGGTTTGAAACCATTGGTAAACATACTATTCCAACAGTTTCAAACCGCTATAAAATTGTTTTGTGATGCTTTTTACCAACGGTTTGCACAAACCGTTAATATATCTAAACATTTCACCTATATACCAATGTTTTGTAAACTATTGGGAACGTGTTTTTACCAACAGTTCTCTTAGAACATTATGTATAAAACACATTTATAGCCCTATGCCAACAGTTGTAAACCATTGGCATAGGATTTGTTGTTCAATTCAGGAAGCATTCTGTTGCTCTATGCTACTCTGTGATTTCCATTTGCAGGCTACCCTTTCTGCATTTCCATCTTCCCCAACTCCAATTACCTATAATAACCTACTATAAAACATAAATATAACAATTAATTCATATATATTTAACACTTAATGCACCCTAAAAATATACACATACAAAATTCAAACATAATTAATAATGTAATTATAAACATACATAATTGATTTATAATCCAATTCATAATTGAGATGACAATTACATGTCCAATCCGGAAATCAATTTGGAATTGAATACTGGATTTAATACATACATAATATAATTATCAAATTTGAATACAGTATATTCAAAACTGAATATGTAATTATATGTGTTATACAAAATTAAGAATATATAAAAAATTTCCTTTTGTACACACACGATGGAATTCAAAAAGTAGAAGCTAATAACACCAATATAAGGAAATGGATAAATGAATTCAACAAAACACAAATATAATGTCCTATATATTGGGGTGGGTGTCTTTGAACATAGTGATAATGATAATGGGTGTGTATCAATATGCTAGTGTGACCTAGGGAATGTAGTTTTCCTTGGAATATTAAATGTCATGTGTTAAAGAATATGGGTAGGAGTTCCTCACATGAGTAGTGGATTGTGTGAGGCTGGACCATGTATCCATATGCAAATGTATCAACACAATCCACACTTTTTTGGTCGGTTTACCATATGCCAGTGGGTTTTACATAAAATGATGTAAATTTTAAATAAAAGACAGACCCTTCGAGTGATACGGGCCACACCATGCCTCAGATTGAGCTAGGGTTGACTCGTACTCATCACCTATGACCCTTGGATCATTTTCATAAAGTATCAACACAATATGAACGCGTTTGGTCAGTTTTCCGTATGGCAGTTGTTGTTTTCACTTAAAATTTTGTCCATTCCAAATTAAAGTCAGACACTTTGAGTGGTACTAGCCACACCATGCCTCAAATTATGGCGGGGCTGACTCATACACATCACAAATTACCCACGGATCATTGTTCTAATGTTTCAACACAATCCAAATACATTTGGTTAGTTTTCTGTAGGCCAGTTGTTTTTATATAAAATGATGTTCATTTTAAACAATAGAGAGAAATTGACACTGATACCGGACACATCGTGACTCAGATTGAGTCGATGTTGACTTGTACACACCACAAATGACTCATGGATTGTTGTCATGAATTATAAATACAATCTGAATGTTTTGGTCAGTTTTCCATATGCAAGTTGTTGTTTTCACTTAAAACCATGTCCTTTTCAAATAAAAGTTAAACAGTTTGAGTGGTAATGGCCACACCATGCTTTGGATTGAGTCGATGATGACTCATACTCATCAAAAAAGACCCATGGATCTTTTTCCTAAAGTATCAATAGAGTCCAAATGTGTTTGGTTGGTTTTCTGTATGCCATTTGTTGTTTTAACTTAAAATTTTGTCCATTTCAAATAAAAGTGAGACACTTTGAGTGGTATTGGCCACACTGTGCCTCATATTAAGTTGGGGTTGACTCATACATGTCACAAATGACCCATTTATCCTTTTTCATAAGTATCAACATAATCGGAATACATTTTTTTGGTTTCACATTTTCCAGTTGTTTTTACAAAAAAGGGTGTCCATTTTAAACAAAAGAAACACTATTCAAGTGATACCATCCACACCGTACCTCGGATTGAGGATGGGATGAATTTTACTCATCACATATGACCCATGGATCATTTTCAGAAATATCAACACAATACGAATGCGTTAGGTTTGTTTTCCATATGCCAGTTGTTGTTTTCACTTATAATGATGTCTGTTTCAAATAAAAGTGAGACAATTTGAGTGGTATTAGCCATACTGTTCCTTGGATTGAGGTAGGGTTGAATCGTACACGTCAAAAATGACCCATGGATCCTTTTGCTAAAGTATCAACACAATCCGAATATGTTTGGTTGGTTTTCAGTATGCCGGTTGTTTTTACTTAAAATGATGTCAATTTTAAACATATTACAGACACATTGAGTTATACCGGCCACATCGTGCTTCATATTGAGGCAGGGTTGACTCATACACATCCAAAATGACCCATTGATCTTGGTTCTAAAGTATCTGCAAAATCTGACTAAATTTGGTCTGTTTTCTTTATTCCAGTTCTGTTTTCATAAAAGTGTGCCCATTTTAACAAAAGAAAGACACTTTGAGTGATACCAGCAACACTGTTCCTTGGATTGAGGTGGGTTTTACTCGTACACGCCCCAAATGAACCATAGATTGTTATCATAAAGTATCAATATAATCCGAATGTGTTTGGTCGGTTTTCCATATGCTTGTTATTGCTTTCACATAAAATGATGTCCATTTCAAATTCAAGTGAGACACATTGAGTTCTACTGGCCACACTGTGGCTTGGATTGATCCAGGGTTTACTTGTACACGTCAAAAATGAACCATGGATCATTGTGGTAATGTATTAACACAATCCGAATATGTTTGGTTAGTTTTCCATATGCTAATTATTTTTACATGATAGTCTGTCCATTTTAAACAAAATAATGACACATCGAGTGATGCAGGACACATCATGCCTATGATTGAGGCGGGGTTGACTCGTACACATTACATATGACCCATGGATCCTTTTCCTAAAATATCAACACAATCGGAATGTGATTTTTTGGTTTTTCGTATACCAGTTTTTTGTTTTCACATAAAATATTGTCCATTTCAAATAAATGTGAAACACTTTGAGTGGTACCAACCACATCGTGCCTCAGAATGAGGTAGGGTTGACTCGTATACGTCATAAATGACCCATGGGTCATTGTGCTAAAGTATCAACACAATCAGAATACATTTGTTCAGTTTTCTATATGACTGTTGTTTTTACATAAAACAGTGTCCATTTTAAACAATAGAGAGACACTTTGATTGATACCAGCCCCACTATGCCTCAAATTTAGGTGGGGTTGACTCGTACGCGTCACAAATGACCCATGGATCATTTTCTTGAAGTGTCAAAACAACAAAAAAAATGTTTCATTGGTTTTCTCTATGCAAGTTATTGTTTTCACTTAAAATCATGTCCATTTAAACTAAAAGTGAGACAATTTCAGTGGTATCAGCCACACTGTTCCTAAAATCGAGGAGAAGTTTACTCATACACATCAAAAATGACCCATGGATCGTTTTTCTAATGTATCAACATAATCGGAATGCGTTTGGCCAGTTTTCCGTATTCCAGTTGTTGGTTTCACATGAAATTTTGTCCATTTAAAAAAAATTGAGATACTTTGAGTGGAACCGACCACACCATGCCTCAGATTGAGGTGGGGTTGACACTTACATGTCACAAATGACCCATGGATCCCTGTTCTAAAGTATCAACCCAATCTGAAGCTCCCAAGAACACTTAATGGTGGATCTTTTTCAATACTTGGTTTTTTTAGTGTCGTAAAGTGAGGATTGATGATCTGGGTGAATATAATCCACTATTTTAATCATATTTTCGATTAGGATTTTCACCCTTCTCTTATCTTCTACTAAATCTCTAAAACCCTCTTTTCTGTTGGGATTTAGGGTGAATCGTGAAGAGAGCATAGATTGGGATCTGAGATGACGAATTAGGAGTGTGATTGTCTTCGGAATAAAGGTAGGTGTTCCTTAGCCTTTTGGGAATTATCATTATGTTTTATATATCTCAAATCGTTTCTTTCCAAATGATGGAGTGTTGGGTCCGGGGGCTGTCCAGGGTCTAGGGAGGAGGATGGGGGGGCTATTCGGGGGGCATTCCGAGGTCCAAAAAGGAGGGTGGGGGATGTCCAGGGTCCAAGAAGAAGGGCGGGATGTTGGGGGTCCATGAAGGAGGGGGCATGTACAGTGAGATCCCACACACATGATAGTCTGCAAACATCATCAAAATACATCTGCAAAAAAACTGACTCATAAAAACAACCTTTCATAAAAAGCAGACACATAAAAACAGCCTCGCCTACATAATACACATCATTCACATGTATAAAAACACACATAAAAATAGAATAAAAATAGACACACTGCATAACACACTTCATAATACACCGCATTATACACTGCATACACCTCAATTCATACACCAGCATAAAAAACAGCACATAAAACATATAAAAACATACTTCAAAGACCCCAAAAAACACCTTCAATGGAACAAAAAAACAAATATGTCTTGAGATATGGGAGGCGAGATTTCTGGGGTCTATAGAGGAGGTTGGGGGGGATGTTCGGGCTTCAGGGAGGAGGGTGGGGGATATCTAGGGTTTAGGAAGGAGGGGGGGCTGTTCGTGGTCCAGGGAGGAGGGTGGGGGTTTTCTGAGGAGTTATCTGGGGGTAGTCTAGGCGTTGTCTAGGGTCCATGGAAGAGGGTGGTCTATCCATGGAATGTCTAGGGGGTTGTATCGGATCCAAGAAAGAGGGTGGGGAGGCTGTCCGGGGGCTGTCTGGGGGGCTATCTGGGGGGTTGTCCCAGGTTCCTGGGATGGTATTTTCATATTTTCTACGAAAATTCATTCATGGTTAAAAAAATATTTTCATTATATCAACTTCTAATCAGACCAAATATTTTCAAAATTCCAATAAAAATTTACAATTTCATTAAAATTGCGGGATTTCACAACACCCATGATTATTGAAAATAAAACATTCACAATATATAAATAAAAATTTAAATCATTTAGAATCTCATTTTAGATAAATCAATAAATTTATTGTTTCATTTATAGTGGAAAATATTATGGAACCAACGATGTTTTATCAATGTTCAAATCTACACCCAAAGCTGGGCAACCCTTGAACAGAGGGTGGGGTGCTATCCAGGGGGTGGGGGGGGGGTGCTGTCCACAAGGGTAGTGGTGCAGTCCTAGGGGGTATGGGTTTCTAGTGGAGTGGGGGAGTCCAGGGGTTGAGGGCTGTCTAGGGGAGGGGTGAATCAGTCACCAAAAAATCATCATGTCATGTTTTATTATTTATAGATAAAAAATAAAAAAATGTGACCTACCTAATCACACATATATTCAGGCACACCAAATCAATAAACATCAAAGGTCATTAATATCAGTAAAAAATGTAACAGATCAATTTGTCCCCTATCACAATCACTATCATCACCATCATCATCATCACCACCCTCCTCCTCTCCCTCGTACTCAGCCTCGGCCTCCACCTTGGCCTCCTCCTCTACATCGGCATCATCCTCACCATCCTCTAAACCATCAATATAACTACCACCTGGTGCACCATATATTTAATTCATCGATGACATATATTCATCCCAAGTAGTGTTGGCCTCTAGTGGATGTGTTGTATGTAAAACATCTATCAGTTTCATTAATGTAGTGTTTTCCCTAGTAGATTGTTCTACCTTCTCAATGACCCTTTTTTAGCTTTTTCCACCTGTGCCTTATCCTTCTGCAATAAGGTGAACTACAACTTGTTCCTGAGGAGGGTCAATATCTCATTGGAACTATACTCTTCCAAGGTTGGTAGCATACACTACCAGGATTTTCATCTCCCACCACCAAATGTATGGGATCATTTGGCCCAAAATTGTCAGGTTCATGGGCATAAAGGTCCTCTAAATTAGACGATAACAAATATAAATAGATTATTATGTTACAAAATAGAGATTAAATTTCTTAAATCTATAAAATAAAAATTACAATCTTCTACTGAGTCGGTTCATTAACTAAACTTCCATATTTATTCCTTATTCTCAAGAAAAATAGTTTCTCTCAAGGCACACATCCTTCTATATTCAATTTATGCAAATATAATGAAATTTAATATAGGAAACCAAAATAAAAAATAGGGAACCAAAAAAACATTAATTGCATAACTAAAATTATATAAAAAAATTAGTAATCCAATAAATTATGGAAGAAGCAAATGAAAGTGAAATTCATAAAGAAAGATTTTAAACTGTCATACTTGATGTCTCTCATGACCTGACAACGTAGTACGGCCCAATGTGTGGACGAATTTCCTAGCATCAATGTTTTTTTATTTCTTTCAGATTCATCCTAAATAAATTTCAACAATTAGTATTAAATTAAAAGAAGAAATTTTTCATTTAAATACCTATAATTTGATTAATACCATAACTTGGCTAGTAGTCCATTGAGTAATCATCTGTCAGTACTCTTTTAATGGAAAATCATCCATGATAGGTACCACCTCTAACTATGTTCCCAATCTGACAAGACAACCAATGCAAAACTAATTCTTATATGATATCCAAAGCTCGCATAAATCCTCTATAGGTGTTGGTCATGCACCCTCATAATCGGGGAAATTAAACCACATTTGACACTAAAATATTAATTCATATAAATTAAAGAATTAAAATATTCCATTAAATACAACAGATTTTTTTACCCATATCTATTTCTAGGCTTTATCCTTGACTTCATTTGGCAGTAGTCTCCATGAGATTACACTGACAATAACATTGTCAGAGTATTTGGAAAGTGTCGCCAAAAATTTTGACATTGCTACCCTGATTTTTCAATCATTTGACTATCTTCATTGTAGTCCACCATCAATTGCGTGCGGCAGTTCCACACCACACAAATGAGTTTATGCCCCCACCCCCACCTCCAATCAGTAGATGCATCTCTTATGAAACAAAAACAAATATTTTTTCAATACATGTTATAATGAAAATATATAATGATGTAAGAATATGTTAGGGTTTTATAAGTATACCTGTAGTATTCTGATCAATGGGTGCCGAAGGATCCACAAAAACTTAATGATCACCCTATACAAATGCAGCGGGACCTAGTATATGCTCTGCATGGACAGACTTTGGAGGATCAACTGTCGAATAAGATGGAATATAAAAGCCCAAATAAAAGGAAGAATAAGTAAAATAAGACGATAGGGATAGCTAGAAAAATGCTAGATGGGGAGTGGGAATCATAATCGGATATGGTACAGACGGGTGAGGAGGCTCATATGTAAAGGGTGTTGAAAACATGGGAGTCCTAAATATCCTGTGTGACCCTAAAGGCACACTGGGATCATAATGTGGGATGGATGGTTTGTCAGTGGGAGGGGCAGGGTCTAATCGGGTATGCCGACCAGATCGTCTAGCTCCCATACCACACCCCCCCCCCTCATACTAACACCACGAGTATTGGGACCACTACTAGGATGCTCATCAAATAATTGTCTCATAATAGATGGATCCTGAATTTTTGTTAAAAAAAATTAACCACATGACATTATATGTAATTTAAAAAAATATATTTGAAATAAAATACTCACTATAGGCACTATTGGTGGAATTCCCATCTTAGTAATGCGACAATGGTTATCCATAATCTATTTTCATAGCCTCTCTTCAATTGGTTTTATTTCCTACATTTGATAAAAAATATGGAAGTAAATAATAAAGGATAAATAATGTGTAACACAAAATACAATATAAATGAGAGCGAACAGGTGTATTCATGGATAATTTATCTAACCATTGGTTTATGTGAGCATTAATAAATATATAATGAAGACAATAAATCATACAATATGTAAAAAAAGAAATTTAATTTTTAGTAGGATGATTATTTACTATGTGTCATCAGTCTATTATAATCATGGAACATTGTTTCTACCAGGTTTATAAGAGGTAAAGAAATTATAAAAATTAAGGAAAAAATAAATTTCTTTAGATCTAGTAGATGATGCGGGTTTCAATACTTGTTTTGCAGAAGAATACAAACCATCATGTTCATTACCTATTAAAATGTTAAAGAGAGGTCTTAGAGGCATAAAATTTTTATAAAAATCATATTTGAAGCATTGAAATGCTCACCAAGTTTGAAATGTTGGTTTTGATGGTTTAAATATAGTTCAATTCCAAATATGAAAATGGAATTCATAAAAAAATTAACCAATAAACATTGAATATTCACATAACGGTCAAGTCAGATATAACATATTTGTAATCAATAATAAATAAATTTGAATAGTACCTACCTTAACAACCCATCTAGAGGTAAGCCAAAAAATGGAGAACACGGATGGATGATTCTATATATTTTCCACCACAACTTCTGGTTCACAATCATCTCCAAAAATTGATCTATTTGAGTCATCAAAAGAAATAAATGGATTGGTTCTAATGGCACTAGGGAAATTGTCAATTCCATCAATACTATCATAAAAAATAAGTATTCGAATTACTTCAACTATGACACCAAATTCAGGTCGAAGTTGGTATTCAACATAAAAAATATCTTTACCCATTGATGCTAATTCATATGGTTTTTCGGTAGTAAGAGTGTGAGTCATATTAATTTCTCGAAATCCAAAATAATCAATAAATTTGCCTTTTCACGTCATCAAATCAAACAAATGGCATTTCATCATCGTGACTCATCTATGAGAGTAATAATCCAATAATATTTTTTTTCAACGACTCCATTATACCCCCAATTTTGAAATCATGTTATACTATCTGATGCACTGGAATAACAGTATGTTGTGGAAGTAACCATAACACCATCATGTTGTGTTCTAATGTTCTTTTCTCATTCAATGACAGTAAATTTGTACCCATTGATAACTATTTATTTACAGTCATGAATCACGATATTAGGAAAAAAACACAAAGCTCTTATTTCCTCAGAGATAGAGTCAGCAGGAAAACTCAATACCTGAAATATAAATGAATATTAAACTTCATTGAATATTGATTTAATTATTTTAAATTATAATATTTTTACCTTCAATTTTAAACAAGCAGAAAACACTTTGCTATGAAAAGTCTCCCTCCTTTCCCAAGATAAAGAATAATGATTTCTATTTATCATTGTTTTATGTTCGCTGTAGAAAAGAAATATAAAATTTTTAACAGATATATATATATATATGATATAAATATTCTATTTAGTTTCATGATGTAGTAATTGAACAAATCAATGTTTATCAAAACTATGCGATGTGTCATCTCCCGCTATTCAAGTCTTAATGCCTTCACAGTATATGATCCAGGAATTCCTCCTGTTTGAGGAATTGATGGAAAATGGGGTTCAATTATCTCATACTATTCTTCTTCCTTTCTCATTGGTCTGTTCATTCTAGTAGTTAGATCAGACCAATACATTGAAAAAAAATCCAAACATTCTTGATCCATGTAATCTTTCATGATTGAACCTTCTGGACGATTCTTGTTTCATATATAAGACAATTATGTGTAAACATTTTCTTCATTTGGATACATCTAACGAAAAGAAATAGGTCATCTGACAAGTATTTTAGCGGGAATATAGATAGTCAGATATAGCATGCTTGTGAAAAATGATAAAGGATATATTTTCTCCAAATCACACAAAAATAATGGGGATCTGTCAACATTTTTTTCATGAAAGACTTGGAAACCTTCTTAGCACAATGATCTCTAAACAAATGCCACAACCGAATAACAGTCACCATTACATTATTGGACAAAAGATGAAGGATTTATATTGGAATCAACTCAGGTAAAAGAACGTGATAATCATGAGTCTTCAATGATTTTAGATTCAATTCTTTTCTATTGAACCATTTAGATATGTTGCTTGAATTTTCATCCGGGACTCTAATAGTCCCCAATAATACCAAAATTTGTTTTTTTCATAGGTGTCATCACAACAAAATAACATGAAACATACAATTTATTTTCACTAATACGAAAATGATTCAATTCTGTTCTGATTCCCCAATCCACCAAGTCACGCCGAGACCGTAAATCATCGTTTGTCTTTACCTTAACATTTAAAAGTATCGAAAACCTAATTTCACATATATTCTTTTAAATTTTCTTTACGTCTATGAAATGACATAACAAAATGGTTAACCAAAAAGGAAAATAAAAAAAATAATCATCTTCATCCAATGGTAATAGGTTTTAGTGCAAATATTCTTTCTATTTCTAGATTTCATCTGACCCTTCCCGAATAAAAAGCTGAAATCTTTCAATTATTTAATCACATCAATTCCAGACATACACTGAGGTGGATCATCAGTCGCTTTGGTATTATCAAATCTTCAATGATTATTTCTATATGTATGGTCCATTGGCATGAATCATTGATGTCTCATAAAACTGAGACTACATAGATGTTTTGGTCTTTTGGATTGTGTATTCTCTATTCAAATAGGAGATGATATTTTTCCCTTCGTGCACCATCCAGACAACATTTCATAAGTCAGAAAATCATTGATCATTCACATAAGCACTACACACATACGAAATATGTCTTTAGAATATGCATCGTATGTGCACACACCAACATCCCAAATTAGTTTCAACTCTATTATTTAAGGTTACATGTATATATCAATATAAATGTCAGGATCCTAAGTTCCAGATATGAGTATACTCAATAAAGTGAAAGGTTTTTCATACACAACCATGGGGGAAGATTATAAATGTGTATAAAAACTGGCCATGTGGTGTGCGAAGTAAGCATCTACCCAAACAAATTAAAATCGTCACATGAAGGACCCAACATCATATTACGAACATCAACTAAAAAATCGGGTATCGAGCATCAAATCTCTTCCATGAAAATCCATCAGTAGGGAGAACCTACCCATCATTAGTCTTCTTTCTCTTAGTATCTTTCCAATTCATTTTTATTGATATTTTATCAAAAATAAAAATATTATGGAGTCTGTGGATCAATGGAAAGTGCCTCATTACTTTTTGTGGCATGTGAAATGGTGTTCCATCTGAGTTTGACTTCTAGCGGGATATGCCACATATTATACAAACATTTCGTTCAGTGGTTTCCTCCAAGAATAAACTGAAATATTTTAGGCAAGTAAGAATTTTGTATCTAATAAATTCATGTTGCTCAACTAAAATCTATGACATATTGTGGTTTGAGGGAATATATGAATCATATGGAAAAAAATACTTCAATAAGGTATCAATGTAATTGATTGCTGTATTAGAAATCCCATACAGTGTTTTCCCATGAAACAAATGGATTAAAAATTAAAGCCTTTTCATTTAAATGCATTGCCAATATATTGGATCCACGGAAACATCATTCAATTTTTTCACCCAGAAAATATCATCATATTCATTAGATGCATCAACTATCCTTATATCAAAGTCTTCTTGAGTCAAAATCCTTTTTTTCATGATGAAGAATAAATGGAAATCGGTCATCTAACAAATTCTCTAGTCCAGTCCATTCATTTCGATCATCGGCAATTTGATATTACATTTTCACCCAATTAGGATACCACACATAGTAGTTTTCTTGAATAACATATTTGGTTATGTGGTAGCTAACTTCATCATGGCTCAACCAATGTATACCAACACAATTGGAACATTGGCAATGTATGCGACCACTATCTGAATCCTTATGAAATGAAAAATCTAAAATTATCTCTAAATTGTTTTGAAAATCACTTGAGATCCGATCGGTTTAAGACATAAAACATCTATCCATTCTTTAAAAATAATTGTTATAAGTTATTTCATCATTATAAAATTCGATAATATTAATGTTTAAACAAAAATATATTTATGTAAAAGATTCTAGGATGAGTTTTTAGTTTTTGTACTGAACTATTAAATCAATGTAAAGATATACTAATTCAGTTATGTATGACTAAATTTGAGGTGAGATATGTTTTGTAATATTTTCATTTATAATATACTAGAAGTTATCAAAGACCTGATAAAACATTGTTCAGGATATTAAAAATTGAATTCTTTACATGAATGATGATGAATGTGTGAATAGAGTTTTTTAGATAAGTTATTGATGCTAATAAATGGAAATATTGTGAAAAGTTAGTACATTTAAAAACACCCAAACTAAAGTCCACAAAAGAACCATATCACCCACTAAAAAAAGGAAAATCACCTCCCCCACTACCCCAACCATCCCCAATTCATTCACATGGATATTCCTTATATCCATTAACCACCTCGAGAATATAGCACTAAACAAACCATTTACCATAATTTTGTCGGGATACATCTCACCAACACCTCCATTAATCGATATTATTCACTGAATACATATGGAGTGGCTATGAAGACTTCAAATCAAGTTGATTCATATAATCCTAACACTCGAATTGTAAAACGAAAATAGAAAACAAATCAAACTACAATTATTGGGTATTTCATGCCACACACGTCACCACCTGGTTTAGGTAAAATAAAAATTGAAACAAATAATAGTAGATTAAAAACAATAATACTATGTTAAGCCTTAAATATTTGTAGTGTAGAACTAAAAAATTAATTGACTTCAGATGGATTTATAGGGAGGAAGGAGTTCACAACCAATTTAAAGAGTGAGGCCTCTAGTTTAGAATCCATGGGGGACATGTCCATGGCTTACTAAATCATAATCACTAGGTATCCAAGGAAGATTTCCCCAAGGTATTATAAAACAAATAATAATTAATCCTTGGGGGTTTCCAAATGTAATTAAAATCTATTATTTTAACATGAATCCTTCGTTGGTTTCTTCCAGGAATTACAAATCATTAATCAAAGAACATGTAATCAAAAATTAAATTAATATTTATTTATATTCATTTTCATCAGGTCTCATATAAGAGGCACATGCCTCAGATCCCATTATGTGTTATAGGCATCCCAAATCATTCCATCATGTTTAATAACTCATTATTGGGACCCATGTGGTAATACCATTCATTACCCTATTATTTCCCCAAGTCAAGCACACCCCATGGGTGGATAAAGTTTAGGATTCAACACTAATATGTTTTTTGTGGATCATAAAGAGGTTTAATTTCATAAAATATATAAAAAAACCTTAATTTTTAAATTTGAGATTAATAATAATATGTGTCAACGATACTAGACATTATAAAGAGAACAAAACAGTGATACTTTTAAAAGATAGTTTATAAACCATCATCTATATACTCACAGACATCTACCAATCATTTATTAGTCATTGATTAAATATCAAATAGTGTGAATCATAATATTTCACAAAATCCATAGAAATGTGTAATAATGGAATTATCTATCTAGGCAGTGAAATAAATTGTGAAAGATTGAGAAAATAATGATATCCATATAACTATCTCATAGATTGGACGAACAACACTAGAAACAGATATGATACCTCAACACACCATGTTAGCTCACAATGTTTAGTATACCACACACAAACCATGTAAATTATCTCAATGAGAGATTCTATGTATGTATTTTCAAAGAGGTTGTAGGATTATAACTTGGATGGGGGAGTTCCAGCCGATCAGATGGAAAACCTCAGGTTAGGGTTCACCTGCGTAAGGGATTCTGGAATTTAGGGGAAATGCTGAGTTATATGATTTTGTGTAATCAGGGGCAGTTTTGTGGCATTTGGGGATACTTTTCCCAATGTTTTTTAAAAATCGTTCGGAAAATCATGGTATTTACCAACGGTTTGTATAAAATGTTGGTAAAGGGAGAAAATTTTCTAGATTTTTCGAAGGTTTCTTCAAACCATTGGAAAATACTTCACTAACTCAACCTTTACCAACTTTTTATTTGAACCGTTTGCAGTGGATGGTCATGCCTTAAGAAATTATGAAGTCACTGAGTAGGGCACGCTTTCAGGATGAGTCACATGTATAGTATATTCTGGTCTTCCTTTGAGTTCACTGTATTTCTCATGTTTCTGTGTCAAATGTATTACTAGGGTGGTTTTCGTCATCTTGTATAATTAAATTCCTTTTACCATTACATGGTTTTTATTTGGAACACTATGTATGTTTGGTTGGTTTAAAAATATTTCTTGGTGGATATTTGAAAATGAAACCAAAATTCCTTGTTTTATTTTTTGGGTCTTGTTTTAAAATTATGAGGGAAACACATCATGTTGTTGTTTTAAATAGTTAACATGTATGAAAATATATTTTTATAAATTTATTTCATGATGCTACCAGGGTATTTTTTTAGGAAAATATTGGCATGGACGCTTTGACTATTTTTTACTAATCATTCCACTGCTCACACATATATAATCATTTGTGTTTTAGGTTTTGTTGGTGCCAGATCACTTTTGGAGCGAGCAAGGTTCTATGTAGGGTGGTGACCTAGTATGGAAGAAGGAGTTACGTGCCGTTTTATTTTCATTCCTTTTCTATTTTTTATTTTTACAGTCATTATTGTTTATTTAATTGTCTTTATTTATTTTAAAAATCATTCCAACGTGTTAATTTTGATGCACGAAACTGGTTTCAAGCCCATGGGGATGGGGAAAGCTCCTCGGGCCAGGCCGCAGATTGGTATGGGTGACCGGATTAGGGTCGACCAGGGTTGTTTCATAACAAAATGGTCTCAATGGAGGCCCTTGTTATTTGGGATTTCTGGTAGAAAGAGATTAGGATTGTAATGAATCAAAAGGTAGGTGTGGGGAGAAAATCAAAAAACTCTTACAGGCAGCAATCCTCGAGTCACCAGGGATAGTCCTAGATCTGGGTCTTTTATTTTTGGTTGTTTTTTACTAAGGGATGATAATGGAGTAAAATAGGGTTTTTTTGTGCCCTCACGTGGCGTAGTGACCCTTATGGAGTCCAAATTCTCGCTTCAGTGTTCTCTTAGTGTTATACCTTACATGGGGCAAGTCTCAACACCATGTCGCTGGGTTATCCATAGACGCTAGTTCCTCATTCTGATGGTTTAACGTTAGTTGTGTTTTGTTTTCATTTTAGATGAAGTGGGTGTCTGTTGATATTAAATGTGGTCTTCTAATGTGAAAATATTTTTGGAATGGGAGTTATTTCCCCAAAAAAAATTAAATTAGTAAAGAGGGGTTTTAAAAGAGGATGTTTTTTAATTTGGAAGGTCTTCTATGTGTCGGGATATGATAAGGAAATGGTATTCATGGACCTTGATGTTCTTTATGGAGGGTCCATTGGGCATGGGTATGTTCGGAGACTGCGTGGGGGAACTTTTACGAGGATGATGTAAGAGGGATTGGACGAATTCACATGTGACCATTCAAAAGGGACCACATTTGATTTTTTAAAATAAATATGTAAAATAACATTTTGAATTTATTTTTATTCAAAAAGTGGGATTCATTATTTTGAAAGTTGTTTGGGAATGTGTCCATTTGGAGAGATTATATGAAATGGAATTTTTGAGAATATGTTTTTGGTTGTTCTCAAGTTCTTATGGCTTACAAGCTTGTTCTCTTGAGCTTGAGGTGTTTCTTTTGATTGAGTTTTTTCATTAATGCCAGTTTCAATTGTCTTTTTAATGTTGATCTGAATATTCCACCCAGAATGTTCCCAAATGATGATAATGAGTCAATCCCCATTTCGGTCCTTTTTGAGTGTTTCTTATATATCAAGGTAAGCGAAGATATTTAAAGGCAGTAGTGAATTTTTTTTGGAGATATGGTGTCTTTGGGATGATGAAATATTCCTAGGTTATTAATGATCATTAAGTCTTGGCTTTATTTTAAGGTCCAATTTTGGGCCTATGGAGATTGGTCGTCTTATAGTCGTCAGTGTTTTGGGTGTAGTTGGGGGTGGTCAGATTTCGTAAGAGTTCCATATCTGGCGAGGGGTCCTACCAAAGGAACCTATTTCAAAAAAATATCATTCAATGGTGTTGGCCATAAGTTTTTCAATCCATTTTCTTTTTTGGAACTAGTGTAGAAATTTCTGGAATTCTTAGCCTTCATCTGGAATCCCTTTGAAAACGTTGCACCACTGTAGTCGTTTGAATCATCCGGAAGAAGAAAAAGGTTGGGACTGGAGGATGTGAATTCCCAACTATGAGGTAGGAGATGCTTCGGCCATTAAGGCCCCAACCACATGTCTCGAGCTCGCACACTGATAAGAGTTTCTGAGGGTGTGTGAAACTTTGGTCATGATGATGCTTTCACCGTTGGGGATATACATATCAATATTTTCCTTATTCAATTTTTTTCATTGTCGTAATCTCATCCTTATTGTACTAGTGTGATGATATTGTTCTACCAAAATCCCAACAACATCATCTAAAATAAACATGGCTTGTAAATTATTTTTATTTTTTAGGGGTGTTGGAATCTTTAATTGGAAAACCCATTATGATTCTGAGTATGGTCTCAGTTTCATTCTTCAAGTAATTTTTTTATTTTAGGAAATAATTGGTGGTGTTCCTAGGATCCTTCTTAGTTCAGGACCCTCTCTTTGTGTTTCCTCTAGTGTGTTTCTGTTTTGTTGGGGATTCATCCCTCCTAATCTCCTGGTGTGTTTGTTTTCCCATAATGGTGTTAATCCTACTAGTGGAGTTGCCCAGTTAGTGTTGAGGCATGGAGTTGAGTTCTGTCTAGGAATCCCCTAGTCTCTGATTACGGTGAGGATTTTATTCGGTTGGTGTGGGAGGTGTTGAATCAACTTCTCATCCTCGGGAGTATGGTTTGTTTCATAGCAAGGTTCTATCAACATCCCAGGGGTGTTTTTTAGTCCACATGGATAAATTGACTGAGTTCTATTAGGGGGTCTCACGTTGGCCCTATCCGGGAAGTGTGTTTGGATTTCAGGGATCCTCTGTTAGTGTAATTCTTATGGTTGGGAGAACCCTCATGTGTTCTCCCCTCAACCTTGGATATAGATTTTTTTAAATAGGTCTTTTGTGATGTGTGTTGTAAATAGTTCCCCTGATTCTCTCAGTTTCCTTTGGTTTTGTCTGGGTATGGACCCTAGTTGTGTCTACTTTTCACTGGGTGACTTTCTATTGCAAGAAAGTGTTTGTGGTGGGGAGAATTGTCACACCCCGACCTCAAACACCCATTTAATTTTATTCTTCTCGCAGTCTCACATTATTTGGACCACATACAGTGTAGGGTCCTGGTATAAATATTTTGATTTTTAATAATATTGATGCGTTTCATGCCTGTGCACAAACACGTTATCGTTATCAATGACTGTACGTTCTGCCAGGGTGACTGTGGGGTTACTTAATGCTTAAAATAATTATATTTTTTTAGATAATAACATTATTATTATTACTAAATTGTAATTAATATTACTATAATTAATATTATTTAATTTTAAAATGAAATGAAAAAAATTATTATAGTGATTTTTATTATTGATTTTATATTAGTATTATTATTAAGTATTATTGTTATTATAATTATCATTATTATATTACAAGTATTAATATTTTTTATTGAGCTCACATGTTTTTTATACCTGAAAGGGGGCCCCCTTTTTTATTCTATGGTGTGGCCAACCCCCTCCCCCAAGTTTCTAGCGCACAATGCCTGAACCCCCCCCCCCCCTCATATTATGTATCCCCCTTCCACTCACCTCTCTCTTCCTTGAACTGGTAGCCTCGCCCAACCCACCGCCCCGCTCGCTCACTTCCATCCCGCGACGCCACCTTCCCCTTCACCGGTTGCCTGCAGCACCACTCCCTTCCACTCACCGACTTCCAATCTGCTTGCCGACCACCTCCCTTTGCTGGTAGTCACAGATGGCCGACCTCCGACTGCCAGCTTACTCCATGCAACCCGACCTCCCCGTGATCTACCCTCTCAGCCACTATAGATTCTCTTAAAAACCCCCTCCTTCCACTCGAGTTGTAGTGCACCTGTATCCCCACCCCTACCTCCTTCTGTCCAGCCATCTCCCATTCTGGTGACCTGCTTCTTTGGTGTAAACCTGTCACCAGTTTTTAGACCAACATCGCCATTTGAGGCGAGAGATTCATTATCGTTATTGGGCTGAGCACATTTACTTTACTGTAATAATGTATTTTTGAAGTCCTCGTATTTTATTTGTAGTGGAGATACTTATTTATTTTGCACTACCACTCTCTGAGGTGACATTCCTCCAGCACCATATTGTTAGCCACTTTATTAAGGTTCTTTTGGTTTATGCAAGTCCCTGGTACTTTTTTGGTCTTGTGTTGGTCCTTGTTACACTAAAATTTTGGGGTTGGGAAATTTTGTAGCGTGTTGACACCAATTCCTGGTGCGTGCATGCATTTCTTTCAGTTATGAATATATGTGTCGGTGTGTGTGTATATTCTATGTCTGTATTCCTTCATGTCACGGGGAACATATACTTCGGTTTAATGGTTTGTATATATATATATATATAATTATATATATGTAAGTGAGTGCATGTTAGTGGGTTGTTGCATGTGTTAGAAATCATTGGCTTGGCCATTTTTGAGGGTAGATGTTTTCATTCCATTTACTCCCAATTTCAATACATGCGCTTCTTGAGTTTTGTTATTAAATTTCTAAAACTTGTTTTTTACTATTATTACATGATTAATTTATTTTTAGTACTTATTTAATGTTGGTTGAATTGATCCTAATTTGGATTTTAAATTTTTTAATTTTATTCACAAGTTAATGCCTTCAATTTTGGTTTTGAATAATTTTCATCTGCTTTCAAATTGTCTGGTTGGATATCGTGGTTTTGGTTTTTTGTTAGAAATGTTATTATAGGAAAAAAAAATTTCATAATGGGTGTATTTATAAAAATTGGCACTTGGTAAAAAAATTTAATGCTTTAGTGGATGATGTGTGTGTTTAGTCCCTTTATAATGGTTGGAAAGTGACTCTTGTCATTTGGGGAGGTCCTTTCCCAGAACATGGTTTTCTAAAATGAATTAATTCCCCTCCCCTTACTCCCTTTTTATTAAAAACAGTTTCATGTTTTTGAATGTGAAACAATTTGATTTCAAATGTGTCCAATGTCATGATACGTTTGGTGCTGATTAAAAATATATTGTTTCTTCAAAAGGTTAAAGGACCGTTTGGCACCTTCGAATAACTTGTCCATGGTTTCAATCTAGTTCAACAAAGAAGATTTGATATAATGGACTATTTTGAAAGAGTAACATGTTAGGATGTTCGTTGAAACATAATGGAATAATGGAAAGTGCATAGTTAATATGGGATCCCTATTTGATGAAATTTGTTTTCTTAATGTATTTGGGAAAAAATTACATGGATGGTTAAATCGAAAGTCCTAGTTGGCACATGTTTTTAAGGTTATTTGGATAGGTTTTTATTGTTGAATAATGGATGAGTCCCATTATGTATCATAGTAATTCTTTTTTGAAGACCCATCTTAATTTAGGTCTTCAGGATCGTTGGTTGATCGTTAGATAAAGGGTCATCGGTATGGGACTTCATTGAATGAAAATTATTTTGAGGCAAGGGAAAAACTCTTGAGGTGATCAGGGAGGTGTTATTTTTGTGGTGTGTTTGATTATATGTATGTGGATTTTCGATTGAATTCAATGGAACACCCCCCCTTATGAAATATAAATGGGAACCTAGCATAGCAAAGAGGATTACTGAGAATGATTTCTGCACTTATTTAGTTTATGAACTAGCTAGAGGCCCATAATGAAGAGATGGTTTGTTATTATTTCTATGGTATTAGGCCCCTATACCAAGCTAGTTAGGGTGACAATCATGTGTTAGGGTGTTATGACGTCATTTATTAGGGCATGCCTTCCAGATGAGTCATGTGTATAGTATGTTTTGGTTTTCCACTGAGTACCTAGGATTTTATGTGTTTTACTATCATGTGTATTACTAGTGGTGTTTCCCTCATCGCATAAAATTATATTCCTTATTAGTGGTATTGATTTTTATTTGGAAAACTTTGAATTCTTGGTTGGTTTAAATATATTTCTTGGTGGATGTTTGAAAAAGAAAGAAAATTTCCCTATTTTATTTCTAGGTCAATATTTTAAAATTATGAGGGAAACAGATAATTTTGTTATGTTAAATTGATCAAATTTAGGAAAATATATTTTTATAAATACATTTCATGATGGTACCATAATAATGGTTTTGGGAAAATAATTTCATAGACTCTATGATGATTTCTTACTGAGATTTTTGATGCTCAACCCTAATTTAACATCTCATTTTCAGGTTCTCTTGGTGCTGGATCACTGCTGGAGTGATATTGGTTCTGATATGGGTGGTGACCTAGTTGGTTAGAAGGAGGTATGTGTATTTTTATTTCCAATCCACTACTATTTGTAATTTTTACTTTCAGTCTTTATTTATTTACTTTTCTTTTTATGGTAAAAATCATTCCCAGATGATAAATTTGATTCACGACACTTATTGCTAGCCCGTGGGGATCATGAACTCCCCTCATGACTTGTCGCGGATTATATCGGGAGACCGGTTTAGGGTCGACCGAGGTAGGTTTGTGAAAAAATGGTATCAAAAGTGGACCTTGTTATTTGGGGTGTCCAGTTGAAAGAGATTATGAATATTCAGACTCGAGTGGTAGGTGTGGGGAGAGTGTCAGGAACTCTTGCTCACACCGATCCTTGAGTCTCTAGGGGTAGTCCGAGATATGATTCTGTTGTCTTTGTTTGTTTTGGTTTTAGGGATGAAAATGGACGTGAATCTGGTAATGTTGTTCCCTCACATGGGGTGGTGACACATGTGGAGTCAAAGTGCCCAGTTCAATGTTCTCTTATTGTTATGCCTTACATGGGGCAGGGCTCCCCACAATGTCATCAGGATATTCAGAGACACTAGTTTTTCATTTTGATGGTTTACCGTTGGTTGTGTTTTGTTTGGATTTCAGTTCATGTGCGTATGTGTTGAAATTGAATTGGAATTCTAATGTGAAAATTATTTTGGAATGGGAGTGCTTTCCAAAAATTGTTTCTAATGGGTAGAGTGGGGTTTCTGATAGGGAAGGGTTTTTATTCATAAGGTTTGGTATGTGTTTAGATTTTATAACAAAAATAGATGCTTGGACTTGGATGTTCTTTAAAGAGGTTCACTTATGCGTGAGTATATACATAGAGTGCATGGGTTTCTAGTCTATGAATTATGTAAGAGGTATTGGATTAATTCACATGTGAATGATCAAAATGGGACACATGTGAGGTTTTAAAATAATAAATGGAAATTAAATTTTGGGAATTGAATTTGATTTGAAAATAGGGTTTTTGTATTTTGAATGTCATTTGGAAATGTTTCCATTTTAAAAATTTATATAAAATTGTTTTTTTAAATTATTTTTTTGTCGTTATCAAGTTCGCCTGGCTTCCGAGATGGTTCTTTTGAGATCGAGGTGTTTCTTTGTATTTGATTTTTTCATGATGCCAATTTTGATTTTGTTTTTGTTTTCTTCTAAAATTACTGCCCAGAATGTCCCCCAAAGTTTCTAATGAGTACATCTTCGTTTCTAGTTCTTTTAGTGCGCTTCTTGTTTATCAAGGTAAGAAATGATCATTAACGGATGTCTGGGGGTTTGTGGAGATAGTGTGTTTTTGGGTTGCTGGGATGTCCCAAGTGCGTTAAGGTTCATGCAATATAGGGTCTATTTGAGGGGAAAATATGGGGACAATAGAGATTGGTTGTCTTATAGATGTTATATTTTGGGGTATAGTAGTTGGTGGTAAGCTTTCATATAGGTTCTCTATCTGGAAAGGGGTTCTATCCAGAGGAACCAGTTTATTAAAAGTCTTCTTCCTTAGTGCTGACCCCATGTTTTTTGAATCATTCTCTAGTGTGACACCATTGTTGCTAGATCTTGAATTCTAATCCATCATCTTGCATCGCGTTGAAAACATTCCACCATTTTTGTCATTCCATTCAACAGGAGGAAGAAGGAGTTGGGGAATGGAAGATGTGAATTCATGACTATGAGGCAAGAGATGCTTCGGCCATCAGGGCCCCAACCACAGGTCTTAGGGTGAAGGTTGTGGATAGTCAGAAGTTGTCGAGGTTTTGTGGAACATCAGTATCAATCATGTTTTCAGATATGGGTAAAGAAATATCCAACGTTTTCATGTTCGATTTTTTAATCTTTGTAAGCCCATCCTTGTTGTGGTGGTGTGATGAGCTCGTTCTTCCATAATCTATGCAGAATCATCAACTATAAAGGTGGTATTTAAATTATTTGTAATTATTCATGGGTTTGGGGTCAATGAATTAGTGGACCTATTCTGATTCTATATTTGGTCTCATTTTCATTCATCAGGGGAATGTTTGGTTTCATGAATTAACGGGTGGTGTTTTTAGGCCCCTTCTTTGTTCCCACACCTCTCTATGTGTTTTCTTCTAGTGTGTTTTGTTTTTTAGGCGATTCCTCTGTCCTAGTGTCCCTGTGAGTTCTTGTAGCCCACATCCGTTCACCGCTCGACTACCTGCGCTAGCATCCCCATTTAGTCCATCGTCTCACGGTGCTTCCCCCTCCTACGTAGGCCGCCCGCTGCGCCACCCCTTTCCACTTGTTGTCAGCCATTCTACTTGCCACCCACCTCTCATTATCAGTAGCCATGTTCAGAAAACATTCAGTGGCCAGCCTAATTTTAGAAACCGGACCCATAGTAATCTCCCTTACTGGCCAACACAGATGCTCTTGGAAGCCCCTCCTCCTTTCACTCGACCTATAGAGCGCCTTTAGCCCTACCTTGACCTCCTTCTATCAGGCCGTCACCCGTTCCGGAAACCCACTACTCTGGCGTGAACCCCTCGCTGGTGTTCAGACCATCACCACCATTTGAGTTGAGAGTATTAGTACTACTGATGGGATGTGAAAGTTTAATTTACTGTCTTAATTGTGTTTTGAAGACCAGGTATTATATTTTTTGTGCAGATAATTATATGGTATGCAATCTCTCCTTACCACATGTTTTCAAGGTTTCAACCATCGTTCGATGTGATGATCTTCATCTTCCTTTTTGTTGAGAACTTTATTTAGTGTCTTTTGTTTTTTATGAGTATATAGTAACTTTTTTTTCATGCATTAGTCCTTGTCACACTAAAATTTTGGTGTTAAGAAATGTTGCAGGGTTTTCAGACCAATTCCAGCTGCGTGCACTCTTTTTTTCAAGGTGTGAATATTAATTTATATATAAATGTATATATATATATCTTCTAAGTGTGTGTTCCCCCATGGTTTTGGGAACACATTCTTCATTTTAAATGTGTGTGTTTGTATATATATATTGAAGAGTGCACATGCAAGCGGTTTGTTGCTTGAGATAGAGAGGTTTTTCTTGTCCATTCATTGAGGAAGGTGTTTCTATTCCCATTACTCAAATTTTTAATTCATGTGCTTGTTGTGTTTTTTTATTAAATTTCAAAATTATGTTTCTAACTAATATTAAATTCATAGATGATTTTTATTCATGATTTAGTTTTGGTTGAATGGAGAAAAATTTGGTTTCCAAAGGTTTTTATTTTCTGCACATGTAAATGCATTTCCATTTGGTTTTGAATAATCTCCATCTACTTTAAAATTGTCTTGTTGGATATCTTGGGTGGTGTTCATTGGTAGAAATTTTCTATGCAAAATTTTTTGTTCATAATGGATGGATTTATGAAAATTTGCACTTGGTGGGATGATTTAATGCATTAGTGGATGGTTTCTGTGTGAGTGTGGTCCCATCAAAATGGTGGGAATGTGTCTTTCATAATTTGGAGAGGTCATTTCTTCAAACTTGATTTTAAAAAAATAATTATTTCCTCTCCCCTTACTCCGTTATTTTGATAAATGGTTTCATTATTTTCAAATTTAAATGATGTGACATATAAAGTGTGGAACATCATGACATGTTTTGTGTTGATTAAAAGGATATTTTCTCTTCAAAGGGTTGAAGGATTGTTTCGCACCTTCAAGTATATTTTTTATGGTTTCACATTAGTTTGGTAAAGTGGATTTGAAATAATGTCATGTTTGTAAAGTGTGACATGTTAGGGTGTTTGTTTAAAGCTTAATTATCGAATGGAAACAACATAGTGAATATGGGAAATCTATTTATGGGAAATGTTTTTCATATAGATTTGTGGTAAATATACATTGGATGTTTAAAGTTAAGGGCCCGTTTCGAAATTTTTGAATGGTTATATGGAATCGTGTTGATGTGTGAAAACTTGATGAGGCCTATTTGGAATCATTTAAACGTTTTTTTTGAAAAAAATTATTGATTTAGGTATTTTCCCTCATTAGTTGATCGTGAGATTAAGGGTCCACAGTATGGGACTTGTTTGAATGGTAATTATTTTGATGAAATAGAAAAACCCTTGTAGTGGTCGGGGAGGTTCTAGTTTGTGTGTTGTGTTTCATTATATTTATGATGATTGTTGCATTAATTTCATGGAACACCCCCCTTAAAAAATATACATGGGAACCTAGCATTGTAAAGTGGGTTTCTATGAATTATTATTGCAGTAGTTTATATTTCGCGCTAGCTAGTGACCCAAAACAAAGAGATATTTTTTATTATTACTATGGGATTGGACCCCTCAATCAGGCCATGTAGGAATATGGTCAGGCATTAGGTTGATTTGACATCATTTATTAGGGCATGCCTTCTGGATGAGTAACATGTATAGTACATTCTGGTCTTATGTTATGTTCCTGGGATTATCCGTGTTTCCCCATCATAACTATTACTATTGTTGTTTCCCTCATCATGTAGAATTCAATTCCTTGTACCTGGTTTTGGTTTAAATTTGTAACACTATGAATGTTTGGTTGGTTTAAAAATATATCTAGGTGGATGTTAAATAATGGATTCAAAATCTTATGTTTTTCTTTCTTGGGTCTTGATTTAAAATTATCAGGGAACATATAATGTGGATGTTTTAAATTTTTAAAATTTATGAAAATCTATTTTTATAAATTTATTTCTATCTGGTACCAATGCAATGTTTTTGGGAAAATAATTGCATGGACTCTATGATGGTTTCCCACTGAGCATTTCAGTGCTCAACCCTACATTTTCATTTCAATTTCTGGTATTGTTGGTGTTGGATCACTCTTGGAGGAATCTTGGTTCTAATATGGGAGGTGACCTCGTAGGATACAAGGAGGTATGTTTAGTTTTAATTTATTTTTCGGCTAGTTTTTATTTTTAAATACAGTCATTATTTTATACTTGTCTTTTATTTATAGGCCAAATTGTTCCCACATATTGATTTTGATGAGAAAAAATATTTTCCATCCTCTGGGGGTCAGGAATGCCCCTCGATCTATGTGGCGGATTAGATCGAGTGATTAATTGAGGGTTGACCCAGGTTGGTTTGGCATAGTAATATACCCCCCTTGATATTGTATCACCTAATAAATGAATCTTTATACATCCAAAATTCCCTAGCGGAAATTTTTATGTACAACCTTCACTTATTTAGTGTTTTCGATACTATCCTAATGTAATCTATATAATATTACATTACCATATAATATATAATAAAATCATTGATATATAATACAATAAAATAATTAAGGTAATCTATAAATACTATATTCATTAAATCCCTCTTGGCATAGAGGCAATTAATAATACAAAATAAAATCAATATAAATTCATACTATATGTACCTCAATTGAATGTTTTATTGGTTATGAATTCAGTTTTGACAATCAATTTATATTATCTAGATCTATGATCTATCTTTAAAAAATATTTGGCTCCTCAAAATTGATCAAAAAATCATTGATACAGTGTAAAAGATACTTATTCATGATCATTATCTAATTATGTTCCTGATAATCAATTCATATTCATAGTAAACAACATTCATCAAAAATAATTTTTCACATAAATTTGACGCACATCGATGAATTATTCCCTTATCAAAATTATCTTGCAGTTTTATATTTTATTAATGCAACTCAATAATTTCCATTTTATATGGAGTTATTGAACTAAGAGTATCACCATGCATGAGTTCTATTGAGAACTCGACATCATGATTCTAATTAATATTCAAAAAATATTCCACAATGTAATAAAAAATCTCCCATACAATAATAAAACCTTTTTTTGTTGAGTTTTTATCAAAACATCATAGATAAATACAACAATTGAATTTGAATGAAGACCCATGAAATAGATGTACATTCCATTTGAAGTTATTATTTTTACCGTAACATATATATGATCATTGGTTGGTTTTGAATATCAATTTTTACATCAAATCTACTAAAATATACATGGAATTTATATAATTATATATAATCCATGTTAAAATCAACATCAAATTCAAATAGAGTTGAATAATATAATTTTTTGAAATTATATTCCTACAATCCTTACATAGAGAATAATCATAAACTTGATATCTGATCATCACCACATAAAGAGTTTCTATGTAAATCCAAACTTCTTGTCATTAATGTGGTAATGTGATAACTTTAGAAATAAAAATGTTTGTAAATCCATAATATTATAATACACTAGTTGTTTTAGAGAACATCATATGCGTGCCCTTCACCCCTTTATTATCATACCCCAAATCCAAAAAAAGTGGTCACATGATCTTCTTATTTATATCTAGTATATATATGTTTTTTGAAATGGTTATTATAATGATAAAAATACATCCATTTGGAACAATGGAGTTTGAGTGGTGCATTTCATTTAGCTCTATTATCATTACATTTAGTGACTAGCCTCTTCACATAACTTTTATAACATTTTTCTTAATGATCATCTTTTCCTTACATAAATCCAATACATCATTAAGAAAATTTCATCCATTTTTTTCATACATTATTTATAAAGAAATGATTTTAGAGACTCAAAGCTTGATTTACATGGAAATTACATTACTTTTGCGGAATACATAATATATAACAAACACAGACACACAAGGATCGTAATAGTTTAGTGTCTTTGGAAACTCGGAATTTAATCTTCTAATCGTGGTGAAAGATCTCAAAATTCTCCCACAAAGATCTTCCCCTTTAGTTTTCTTACCTACAACCTTTCTTTATATCCTGGGGAAAAGAAAAAATAAAAAGGGTGAGCAAAAATGCTCAGTAAGGGTAAACAAAATAAATAAGAACATAACAATTTGGAAATCTTAACCTGAAAAAGTGATCATAATTTCATAACATGGGATAATTCATAGTACTGAAATGTAATACCAATAATCATAACATAAAACATGATGCTTTGTGGCATAGACACATAATCATAGAAAATCATTTCTTAGTAGTCAAGACTAATTGACAATACTATCTTAGCAGACAAAGTCCATTTCTGAACCGAGTTCACTCCTCGTTTCAGTCCTGTTTCACTGAACCGGTTAAACCTTCCGTTCCAGCCATGTCTATCTCATGAGATATAAATATTTACCCAATGCATTGGAGGGAGATATAGGTCCCACCCATCTAATAATGATACCATTATTATGTGTGCCACAAAATCATAAACCATACATCATAGCATAACCCATGTAATAAAAATGGGATTCTTAAACATCACGTCATCATAACATAATCCATAAAAGGATATCGTAAAAAATAATTCCATCATAAAATAATCAATTCAATTTAAAAATATGGATATAAACAGAAACCTATATTGTCATAGATGGAAAATAATTTTTATAAAACACTTGAACTCCATTCTTGAGGAAAATATCCTTTCTACTTCAAAAACATTTTTCCTTTCTTAACATGACATACAATTTTAAACTAAAAGAAGTTGATTAAAAATATTCCTGAAAACTTATAAAGGAAGATTCTTGGAAATAATGTTCTAAAAATCCATTCATGTCGTATAAGTTAAAAAACATTCTACCTGTACATTGGCCGGAAAAGACAAAAATACCTCGTATGAAAAGCAAAAAAAGATTCCTTTCATATCTTTTACTAAAAACAAAATGAAGGGTAAAATTGGATTTAAACAATTGTCGGAGGATATAAATAATATTACATATTGAGGAAACATGGATGTGGATGATAAATATTCCCTAGTAAATTTTGAAGTATAAACAATCTCAGATAAAAATTGAGATTACAAGATTTTCCCTTACCTTAGGTCAGATTTGCTTCGTAACTGTCCGAACCTCCTTTATAATGATTTAAATAATGTCATTGAATTATTCCATATTCATACGCATTTTTATGATATCATATATGGCCATATTCTTAGCTTCTTATTACTAATATTTCTTTGCTACTTATTGTTCGGGTGTTTATTAGTTTTTGTTATTATGTGTGTTTTGTCGAATAAATTCTTATTCATCTCTTTAGGATATAGATACCTCATTTACATAATGTTATTAGTGTAATATATATCATATTAATTCATTCAATTCATTTATATAATCATTATGCAATGAAGATTATGTAGAACGAGTCGCATCACATCATGGAGACGGTATTCCGTACGTACGCACAAGCGATGATATCGTTCCCATGATCATGGAATTGTATTGGAGTGTATTTATACTATTTAAGAATCAATATATATTTACAATAATCATATATAGTTATTATTTACACCAATATATCCATCCACGTAAGGTGGTGGTGGAAAATAGATTACACCATGGCGTGGAGACGGTATGTCGTACGTACGCACGCGCGGTGATTTCCTTTTCCGTAGGATGGATATATGGTGAAATAGGGTTGTTTCATACATATAATAAAATTCTAGTATATGAGTGATACTGATGATGTAACTTAATAATGAAACAACTAAAGAAGAATAAGTGGAAGAAGAAATAAATTTGAAAGAATCGGTAACGGACATTACCTTTTCTTTGAAGGGCCTGTTTGAGACCTCCTCTTAGGGAACTAAAATTGGACTTTGAAGAAGACCAAAACCTATAGGATGTTTCTAGGTAAGTGTAGAAGAGAATTTGGTAGGGGTTGGCCGAGCATGAAGGCTCAAAGTGGTGTGAGGAAGAGAGGGAAGAGGTTCCCTTTTATAAGGGATTAGAGGGGCACCTTTGGAAAAAGAAAAAATATTATTTTATTAAAAATTCATATTCGGTTTTTAATATCTCCAAATTGATTTATTTTGAAGCTAAGGTGAGGATGTGTCAAATTTATCTCATCCAATATAATTTATACAAGTTTAGGTATCTATTTTAACCTTATCATTTATATTTAACTTTTAGTTAGATTATTTAACTTTTACCATGTCTTCTTGTTTTCTTATACTATAAGGTTAATAAACTTACTATAACAAGACAAAAGAACCACAAGTTGTTTATTATTAATATATATAACTGTTTCTAAGTCATTTTACCGAACCTTAGTTTTTTAGGAATAAAATAAAAATTAATAATATAATATTTGTTTTAAAAACTATTTTATGTCAATTTTGACACTATTTGGTAATTGATTTTTGTGAAAATCATAACAGAAATATTTTTTCGCGAAAATTCAATAAAATCAGTAATAATATGTAATATTAACCTATAAAATAATTTTAATTCATAAAAATTCTCAAATTACATTTATTTGATTATTTATAACGTCAATTATGTCAATATTTCATTAATGAGATAATTACTGCATCATCATTGTGTCATAAATAAATTATATTATTTAATTTCTAAAGATTATTAAACAAATATCATTATGTAGGAATTATTTTTAGCTTTCTAATGAGTATTTATAGTCGAATTTATCTTATGTATAACCCTATATTAAAAATGTTTTAGTGATTAAACTTTCATTTTAACTATTTTAACTATTCTTTAAATAAAATAATATTAAATGTCCTAATCTAATAGATGTGGGCATAAATGGCCATATTTTATTCCTAATGTTGTTTTTGGTCGAATTAAACTTATCCAATAGAATTAGGACATGTGTTAGTGTAAAATTAATATCATTTTTACCTTTAATTACCCAATTTACTTTTAACCGTGGTAAAAAAAGTCAAACGTTACTATTCACAAAAAAATTATTTTCATCTCATTGAACCACATTTTAGTCCTTGATATTAACCGTGCCTCTAATATTTTCTAGATTCCCCTCACAGAAGTGGTAAAATTATGTTTTATGTGAATTTGCAAATTTTCCTAGGAGGTGGGTAAAAGACAGTGAACAATTCAATAAAATTTTTATATATCTAAAATTATTATAAAATGACTCCAATGAATTTCATTGAACTTATATATGTATTATTTATCAATTTTTACCTAAAAAAATTTAAATAAAATAAATAATTATTTAAATAAAAAGTTGGTTTTGAAATAGTAACCCAGTGTTTTCACTATTCATCAAAAATTGAAAGTTTTCATAAAAATACAAAAAATTCACCCAAGGATAATTTCGATTTTCTAAATCCAAAAATGAAGTCCATTTCGAATGATAAAATTTATAAAATTTTAAGAAGTGGGTATTACTATTCATAACGGCTAGTTTATGTAACATATTGTTGTTTAGTGAAACTCGGTATTGCGTACAACACACGATATCATGATTGCGTGTAATGCAAGCCAAGTCAGAGTTGCGTGTTTTGAAAGCTCCTTTTGATGCAGCGTACAACACAAAACATCAATAAAATTAAAAAGAATATTTTTCATAAAACATCGGGGTGTTACATTCTACCCCCCTTAAAATGAAGTTCGCCCTCTAAATTCATCGGGGTTATAAATTGTTTACTATTCATAGAAACCCACATCGTAAAAAAGAATACTAAAACATAATTTTAAAAACTAAATTAAGAAATGTAACGATTACCCAAAGTAACTCATCACTGGGTTTCCATATAGGAGAACATAGGTGAAAATATGGATATGGAAGAAAAATATAACAATCAAGTTCTGATGGAGAGTGGTAGAGAACATGGCTATGAAAAATCCATCAATCACAATGCCATAAAATTTTGATGATCTAAGGTACCATCTGATTCCTCGGATATAAGAGCACTAGGACAACATTTTTGGTTTTCAATAACATTTTCCTAAAGTTGAAAATTTTGAATTAGAAGAAATACTTGATTGATTTTGGTAAAATCTCAATGTTGTTCGTTCTTTGAACAATTTCCACTTCATCTCTTAAAGAAATAAAGTTGAATTTGTTATTCGTGAAGTGTTAACAGATCATGTGATAGAATGATGGGTCATTCCATCTGTTTCAAACAAAAGGTTAGAAAAAGTTATCAAATATGCATATGTCAGTCTATAGTGAGATTAATCGTATATGATTCCAAAAATGGACTTATACTTCATCTATCATACTGCATAATAAAATAAAACTATTTTATACTAACTAGGGACTTCTTGTAGGCCATTGGTAGGTGATAAAGGCTAGTCGGTCTTCGGTTGTGGGTTCGATTCCCACCGCCTTGTCGGACGCGATGGGGTGTCTCCCGTCCTGCAGGTCGTCTTGTTTTTTCTAAAAATACATTATTATAACTTTCCATCAATAATATCGAAAAATTTATAGCCGTAAACAATACTAACTTATGTCCAACATAATCCAATCCAATCTTTAGACTTATCCAAAATAATTCAATCCAATCTCATATTACAGTGAAAACAATTACCAAAGAGTTCATATAACAAGCATGTTAATACCATCGTTGATACAGATATATCATAAGATATGTCTTGTTGGTCACATTCCAAACATTCGAAGGCCTTAATCATGTATTCTCTTGAAAAATTGAATACACATTGAACCTTAGTGAAAACATGAATGCGGTTAAAAGATAACACTTTCGACATACCAAAATCCTCAAAATTCTATATACTAAAACCATGATATCACATAGACCTTATATCAATCATGATCTCATGAATACTGTCAAACATTTCATTTTCTTCTTATCCCTTCACTATGTGCATATCATATGCGTTCCAAAATATTTGTATCAGTTTTCATGGTTACCAGTACCATAAAATTATTGAAAACCACAATAGAATAATATAAAAATATTCTAATACACCATAAATGTACCTCAAAAACATTATTCTTGAATACCAATACATAAACGCTTCAATCCATCCTCTTCAATGATTGTCCTTGAATAAGTCCTTCCTTGATTTAGAAGTAACTTTTTAGGTCAGGGCATTGAGTTGGGTAATACACATGTTCTCCACAAATTAGTCATTGAACTCCATAACAGTTTGTCACAATATGACCCTTTTCTCCACACAGATAACATATGTCCCTCCATTTGAGGTATTCCTCAAGGTTCTTCTTCCCTTCTATATAAATCTCAATCTTCCATTCTTTATGCTCCTCAACATGAGAACATGCATAAAAGTCTATCTTCCACTTATTTGATGAATTAGGCATACCACTAATTTTCACCTTGTTAATCATATATCGCGATGACTAATTCGACATAATCATAATATCATTCTCTCTAGGAATTACGCAATTTTGTTTCTCATAGTCACCAATTTGTCCATTGGATTCAATGTTAACCGAATTCTTTTTGGTTCCCTCCAATGACTAAAACAAAAAGAAGAATTCTGTGAGAGGCAAAAATCATACAAGGAAAATAACATAATCAAGGGGGAGTACCATCAATATCTAACCTCTTAGGTTAAATTATATGATCGTTACCATAGTTATAGGACTATAACCTATACTTATACTTAACCTTAGGGACATCCCTAGACATACCTTAGAAATATCTCTAGGTATCTCACTAATGTTCTCGCATCCTAGTTTCCAAAGGTTGACTAATCCTTTCCTCGGATACTAACTGTAGTGACCCAAAGCTTGACGTACATGGAAATTACATTACTTTTGCATAATACTTAATATATAATGAACACAGACACACAAGGACCGTAATAGTTTAGTGACTTTGGAAACTTGGAGTTTAATCTTCTAATCATGGTGAAAGATCCTCAACATCTCCCATAAAGATCTTCCCCTTTTGTTATCTTACCTAAAACCATTATTTATATCCTGGGGAAAAGAAAACATAAAAAGGGTGAGCTCAAATGCTCAGTAAGGGTAAACAAAAGAAATAAGAACATCACATTTTGGAAATCTTAACCTGTAAAAGCGATCATAATTTCATAACATGGGATAATTCATAGTAGTGAAATGTATTCCCAATAATCCTAACATAAAACATGAAGCACTGTGGCATGCACACATAATCATAGAAAATCATTTCTTAGTAGTCAAGACTCATTTTCAAGACTATCTTAGCGGACAAAGCCTATTTATGAACCGAGTTCACTCCTCGTTTCACTCCTATTTCAATGAACCGGTTTAACCTGCCATTCCAGCCATGTCTATCTCATGAGATATAAATCTTTACCGAATTCATTGGAGGGAGATATAGGTCTCACCCATCTCATAATTATACCATTATTGTGTGTGCCACAAAATCATAAACCATACATCATAGCATAACCCATGTAATAAAAATGGGATTCTTAAACATCATGTCATCATAACATAATACATAAAAGGATATCATAAAAAATAATTCCATCATAACATAATCAATTCAATGTAATAATAGTGATATAAACAGAAACCTATATTATCTTATATGGAAAATAATTTTTATAAAACACTTGAACTCCATTCTTGAGGAAAATATCCTTTCTACTTCAAAAACATTTTTCCTTTATTAACATGTCATACAATTTTAAACTAAAAGAAGTTGATTAAAACTAAATGTGAAAACTTATAAAGTAACCATCTTGTAAATAATGTTCTAAAGATCCATTCATGTCGTATAAGTTAATAAAACATTCTTCCCGTACATTGGCTGGAAAAGTCAAAAATACATCGTACAAAAAGCGACAAAATATTCCTTTCATATCTTTTACTAAAAACCCACCAAAGGGTAAAATTGGATTTAAAAAATTTTAGGAGGATATAAATAATATTACATATTGAGGAAACATGTATGTGGATGATAAATATTCCCAAATAAATTCTGAAGTATAAACAATCTTAGATAAAAATTGAGATTGAGAGATTTTCCCTTACCTTAGGTCCGATTTGGTTCGTAAGTGTCCGAACCTTCTTTATAATGATTTAAATAATTTCATTTACTTACTAAAGAATCATACTCATTGTTATGATATCATATATGGCCATATTCTTAGCTTCTTATTAGTAATATTTCATTTCTACTTGTTATTCGGGTGTTTATTACTTTTTGTTCTTATGCATGTTTTGCCGAATAAATTATTATTCTTCTCTTTAGGTTATAGATACATCATTTCCAGAATGTTATTAGTGTAATATATATCATATTCATTAATTAAATTCATTTATATAATCGTTATCCAATGAAGATCATGTAGAACGAGTCGCATCACATCAAGGAGACGGTATTCCGTACGTACGCACGAGTGATGATATCATTCCCATGATCATGGAATTGTATTGGAGTGTATGTATACTATTTAATAATAAATATCACTTTACAATAATCATATATAGTTATTTTTTGCACCATTATACCGATCCATGTAAGGTGGTGGTGGAAAATAGTTTACACCATGGCGTGGTGACGGTATTCCGTACGTACGCACGCGCGGTGAGTTTGATTTCCCTAGGATGGATAGATGGTGAAATATGGTTGTTTCATAATTATAATGACATAACAGTATATGAGTGATAATGATGTTGTTACTTCATAATGAATCAACTATTGAAGAATAAATGGAAGAAGAAATAAAGTTGAAATAATCGGTAACGGATATTACCTCTTCTTTGAAGCGCCTCTTTGAGCCCTCCTCTTAGGGCACTAAAATTGGTCTTTGAAGAAGAAAAAGACCTCTAGGATGTTTCTAGTGAAGTGGAGAAGATAATTTGGCAGGTTTTGGCCGAACTTGAATGCTCAATGTGGTGTGATGAAGAGAGGGAGGAGGTGCCCTTTTATAAGGGAGGAGAGGGGCACCTTTGGAAAAACAAAAAATATTATTTTATTATAAAGTCATATTCGGTTTTTAATAGCTCAAAATTGATTTATTTAGAAGATAAGGTGGGTATGGGTATAAATCATATCATCCAATAGAATTTATACATGTTTAGGTATCTTTTTTAACCTTATCATTTAGATTTAACTTTATGTTAGATATTTTAACTTTTACCGTGTCTTCTTGTTTTCATACACTATAAGGTTAATAAACATACTATAACAAGACAAAAGAACCCCAAGTTGTTTTTTATTAATATATATAACCTTATCTAAGTCATTTTGATGAACCTTAGATATTTAGGAATAAAACAAAAATTAATAATATAATATTTTTTTAAAAAACTATTTTATGTAAATTTTGACACTATTTGGTAATTGATTTTTGTGAAAATCATAACAGAGCTATTATTTCGAAAAAAGTTAATTAAATCAGTAATAAAATGTAATATTAACCTATAAAATAATATTAATTCATAAAAAGTCTCAAATTACATTAATTCGAGTATTTATAACATCAATTATGTCAATATTTCATTAATGAGATAATTACTGCATCATCATTTTGTCATAAATAAAATAAATTATTTAATGTCTAAAAATTATAAATAAATTACAATTACGTAGGAATTATTTTTATATTTCTAATGAATATTTATATCCAAATTTATCTTATGTATAACCCTATATTAAAAATGTTTTAGTTATTAAACTTTGATTTTACCTATTTTAACTATTCTTTAAATAAAATAATATTAAATGTCCTAATCTAATCCATGGGGGCCTAAATGGACATATTTTATTCCTAAGGTTGTTTTTGGTCGATTTACACTTATCCAATAGAATTAGGACATGTTTTAGGGTAATAATAATATCATTTTTACCATTAATTACCCTATTTATTTATAACCGTGGTAAAAAAAGTAAAACGTTACTATTCATGAAAAATTATTTTCTTCTCATTGAACCACATTTTAGTCCTTGATATTAACCATGCCTCTCGGATTTTTGAAATTCCACTCACAGAAGCGGTAAAATTATGTTTTATGTGAATTTGCAAATTCTTCTAGGAGGTGGGTAAAAGACGGTGAAAAATTAAATAATTTTTTTTATATCTAAAATTATTATAAAATGAATCCAATGAATTTCATTGATCTTATATATGTATTATGTATAAATTTTAACCTAAAGTAAATTTAAATAATATAAATAATTATTTAAATAAAAAGTCGGTTTTTAAATAGTAACCTAGTGTTTTCACTATTCATCAAAAATATAACGTTTTCAGAAAAATACCAAAAATTCACCCTAGGATAATTTCGATATTATAAATCCAAAAATTAATTCCATTTCGAAAGAATTTTTTTTTAAAATTTTAAAAAGTGGGTATTACTATTCATAACGGCTAGTTTATATAACATATCGATTTTTAATCAAACTCGGTATTGCGTACAACACACGCTATCACGATTGTGTGTAATGCAAGACAACTCAGAGATGCATGTAGTGAAAGCTCCTTTTGGTGTAGTGTATAACACAAGACATCAATAAAAATAAAAAGAATATTTTTCATAAAATCTTGGGGTGTTACAATGATCATCTTCTTCCATGCTTGTTTTTTTGTTATTACAATTTCCTTTCAATTCCATATTTAGTTTCAAATCAAACTAATAAAATTGATGTGAGATTCCAATCACTATCTCTACCTTAATAACATAGAAAATAATTTATTTATAGTTACCAATGTTTCTTCTGGTTAAATCTATTAGGAAAAATGGTTTTAAACTATTGAGAAACCAATCAATATTACTTTTCATTTCAATGATAATACCAAAATCAAACCTCACAAGTCCTGTACAATTTTCCTCATATGTGCTAATAGATTTATCATCCTTTTTATTTAGCACATTTATTTCATTCTTTATTTTAACATGAATAATATAGGTAATGATCATATTAAAAAATATATTCCAAATATAATCCCCCTTAAGGGAGTTAATTTATTTTTGATCCCTCTTATTATTGATAATATTCCACCATTGATACTCTTTTCCAAAAAAACCAAACTCTAAAAAACATTTTCTGTTCCGAGAATTTGATAATGTTAAATATATATAGTGGTATGGATCCATTACCCAATTATTACTAGATATGTAGAACATCTAAAATAATGTGGATATTGTATTATGAAGGATATATAAATCACGCGACATTATTTTCTATCTAAGAAACCATTGGTTTAACCAATATAATCCATGATCATTATCTATCAAAATTATTCATAATAATTTTTAATTAAACTATTTTGTAACCTAATAATACCCCCCTGATAGTGTCAAACCAATTGAAAAATAAGGGTTTGTTAACCATGAACCAGAATTATATATATTATATACTTGACAAACTCTTTTATGGGTTATTACCCCAATATGCATCTGTTATAAAACCAAATCTACTAGTAGTATCTATATAGTGATGTATTTTATTAGAGAAACCAAATATCATTACTTATCATAACATAAGATGATATCCTATATATAATATTATCTAATGGGTTTTTATTAATATTTCATCATCCTCATTTGAAAAAGTTCTTGAACCATTATGTGATACAAACTATGGGAACCCAAACTTTCATATATAACTACATCAACTTATAGTGAAAATATTCATCACATTAAAATACAATACATTCCATATATATAATGTTTTAACAAATATGGAAACATGGATTTTTAAAAAATAGATACATAAATGGTCTACATCATTTCCCATTATGTAATTCACAACTAGTAATCTTATTTGACATTGTAACATCTTGATAATACATTAATGTATTCATAAACCCATCTTATGATCATACTATTGTTTCATTTCTATTATTGGATCATTGGGTGAATGATTGGGAAAATTTCGAAATTTTTGGGTTGTGGAAGGATCGAACATGGTCTGTGAACCATGCTACTACAAACCATCCACCCCTATATAGTGAGGGTTTTCACAGTTGGAAAACATTTTAACAATCTGTGTGCCCTCCTAGTAGAAACAAAAAACCCTTGTAATATTGGGTGCATGATCTAGTGAAAAACATGTCTAATGTTGAGTACCTACCTAGATATCCATTCATATGAGATACTTTTATTTAGAAAATTCGTTTCAATATCTTTAAACCCCATTTTTTTAATGATTGTAAGGATGGAAAGACCCTCGTATGGTTTCTTATACCTTAGAGGCTCCTAAGAGGAGATTTTGGATCATATTAACCCTTTTGTAATAATTTCAAATACTGTAGAATGACATTCGATATATACCGGGTATGTTTCTTCTTCCCGTTCCCTTCATCCCATTCACTCCTCTTTACACCCTAGGGTTTTTTAGATATTTGTATTATTGTAGGATCTAATCGTCAATATTTTAGATCATGGATATATGATTGATTCTAATATTTACATTGATAAAATTCTTCATTGGAGTTTCTTGATTAGGGAATTCCATTTCTATATCATGTGATCCCATTTTAAGAGGTTCTGTTTTGATTGGAAAATATGATTAACCCTAAATTTCTTGATTTAAATTCAATTATTTGATTTAAATTAAATTTATTGAAAATTATTGAAATTGATATATTAAAAACCAAAATTTTGGTGATTTGAGGGATTTTGAATGGGAAATGGATTTCAATGAAATTGATAAAAATCCTCATTTACATTGAATTGGTGTGTGTTGGGAAAATGGATTGAATTTGGTAAAAATAAATAAAGAAATTAAAATTTGGAATAAAAATTTTGAAATTGATATGATGAAATTTATTTCAAAATGTTATTTTAAATGGATTAAAAATGTTTTGATGGAAAACCATTAGTATTATCATGAAAAAAGGCATGTTTTAATTATAAAACAATATTGGTTTTTAAATGGAAAACATCCATATTTGAAATGGGAGAATTGGTTGAATTTTATTTTAACTAGTCATGAAATAAATTTCACATAATTAATTCTGATTCAATCACATTGAATCCTAGTTAATTAATTAGTAATTTGGGATAAAAATAAAAAATTAACAACACTAACAATTCATATGTAGTAGGTCACATCCCAAATGGGATGATGATGGGTTCCTCCTGGGCTAGTTTTAGTGAGGACATGTGTATACATATTTTTATGAAATCTATTTGAGTATAAGTCTGTCTTATAACCTATAACTATAATCAATTTTAGAATATCACCATGTTTTTTATTTATTATGTTCTAAATATATATTTCAATATTCCAAAAATATTACTATTCCTTTTACATTTTTTAAACTCTTCTATATCAAATGTTTATTAATAAATTTTTGTAAGTTATTTCCATAATTTGAAAGGTAAATAATGAATTTTTTAATTATTATTTTGAACTTACATTCAATTTTATTTATTATTGAAAATTTAATTTTGATAATTATGAATTAACAACTTAATAAAAAAAATTTTGCGAGACACTATAGGGATTTTAGATCACCCTCTACCTGTGCCTTTGGGTGTTTGTATATTATCTTTCTCTAGTTTCGAGAAAATGTAAGGCACCACATAGAGGTGGTAGTAGCTATTGATCCTTACTCTTGGAGAGTGTTTTCTATTGGGAGATAGGTTTTTATCTGGTTTTATGGTTTCTTGTGGTAGTACATTATGATGTTTTCCAATATGAATTCTATTGAACTTCCCCCTGTAGAGTTTTTATTAGATGAATTTTGGCATTCTTATCATTATTCTATTGTGTCTGCAAAAATGTTTTTCCCACATTCATATTTTATGATGTTAGGTGCCAGTATCCAACCTGACAGGATTGGGAAAACACATATGGAAATATAAGAACCAAATTAGTTATTAGGTTATTGGATATCTAGGGTAGTTTATGAAAAAGTGGTATTGAAGGTGAAGGTTTTTCATCTTACCTTGATTTTAGTATGAATTTGTTTAATCTTTTCAGGCCATAGGTGGTAGTGGTGATTGAGTTTCTAGCCATATGTCACTAAAATGATCCTCATGTCAGCAGAGGCGGTTTTTTAAAATATGTCTTTAGTATTAGTTTCAGTCTATTACCTAATTATTTTGGATAAAATGAAATCCAAATATTTTTTGTCTTTATATCGGGATTTATTTCCGTAGTTGATTTGGTTCGGGTTTAATCTGATGTCTTCAATGTTGTCTATTGATGTTTTGTAGAATCATTCCTCCGAGGGGACTTGTGAATCAAATCTAGGGGGAAGCTTCTGATGACCCTTAGTGAGAAAATCCTCACTTGGACTCTAGTTTTTTTACGGTGATCATGCATACTACGCAAATCATGGACAACAACCTACACCAATTCCCATTCATGATCAAGATAAATAACCTCATAGTGATTATTTTATAAAATTTTACACAAGAGCTCCTTCACCAGAAGCCACCAACGTTTAAATGATGAAATTATTCTCATGATTCTGAGGAATTGTATATCATTATTGAGAATTAATTTCAGTTCATGGATACACTTAATAAAATCAAGGTGAAGTGTTCCACGTTGGTGAAAGATGGAAATAATAGTATATGGTAGGATATGATGTTCATGGGGATGAATCTAAAGGGATTAGAGTGTAATGAATTAAAATAAATTTTCACCGACTATTTATAAAGATAGATGATGTTATTTTATAAGGAAATATATTTTTTCAAACATGATCTGGATGATAGGACCTTGAAATAATATAAAAATTGGTTTTCAAATCTTATGATGTTATCACGAGATATGGTCTTGAATGACAACATTTAGATGCAACAGTTTCAGTTGGGACTTTAATATGATATTCTTTCTTTGTTTTTCTTTCTCAAGGTGCCATCTTATGATGTTGTGGTAGATATGGTATTGATGGCCAAAATATAACATGTGGTAATGATAGGGTTGAAAGGAGTTTCATTTCTCCCAGTGTTAGTGTGAATGTCACGACCCGTCCCCTGGGGCCTGTGTCGTGAATACCCCAAGCCCGCCTTCCATAGGCCAGGGGATTGTGACTAGCACCGAAAGGCGTATTCCCAAAAACCGGGAAGGCATTGCCTTAATATCCTATAAACACACTCAAACAAGAACACAACAAGATAATAACAGAAATAAAATGTATAGTAAAAAGGGTGTGTATAGTATGTAAAATGGGCCAGAATACAAGTCCAACTGTAAAGTACAGGAAAACTGGAACGTACAAGTGAACTGAATTGCTCCTGTGAACACCCTCCAAGGATCCTACATGAAGGGTTTGTACAGATCTCGAACGGTCGTCTATGTGGTACGCCCCATCTAAGGTCCCCCTTCGAGCTACCTCCAGTCCTGGTACCCTCGTCCCCAATCAGTGATGTCCATTTTCTGCACCAAACACAATAAGGTGTTGGCATAACTCGTGAAGGTGTGAGTATAACAATACTCATTAGGGACCCCAAGACCCTCAATGGTATCAAAAAATAAAAAAAGGTTAAATCATAGATCATGAAAACAACTCACAACCATACTTATGTATATTCCCATACATATACCATAGTTATCATGTATACCTATCTCATTCAAGAGGAAACTCAAGGACCAAATCTATAGCCAATGTACAACTGTTCCATGAAGGAAGGAATACCATGATGGTAACACCACATAGGTAAGTATCACAAAGGTAATGCCACACAGAAGAATACAAGGAAAGTAAGTATCCCAAAGGTAACACCAAAAAGGTATGTACCACATATGTAACACCATATTGAAGAATACAACAATGGTATCCACACAAAGGTAAGTACCAAAAAGTCACTCAACACAGCAGATTACCACAAAGGTAAAGACTCAGCTCACACAATGTAAAACATTGGTATGGTAGTTAAGTTGATTAGATGTAACTACTGAATCATCTTATTCTGTTAAAAGGATGATCCATGTAGGATCCTAAATCATCATACCCATTTAGGATCCTAGATCATCATACCCACATAGGATCTTATTACAATAGACCCATATAGGATCCAAAAGTAGTTCAACATGGATTCCTAGAGCAAATCCAAAAGGGATAATGGTACAAAAACCCATGTAGGATCCCAAAACACAAACCCGCATGTGATCCAAAAGCACATACCCACATATGATCCTTTTCTCGTGTTACAGCCTGTTATAGGTTTCCTACACAAATCTACCTTGATTATAGGAGGGTCCACTACTCATGCCACATATCGATACTCCAACTACCATGAAATCCAATCAAGATGTATCGCAAAGGACCTCCATTTGATAGTTGTCTCAACACAATAGACGGTGCATCAATCAGATGCCCTGTCTTTATGTAATTGGTATTGTAGTCCCAAGGGCCCAGTTTGATCTATGTATGATCCAACCCGACTGTACCCCAACATTCCCCAAAACTCCAATGGGGAATACAAAAAAGACTGCCTCAATCCAATAGTTCTGGTGATGCGTATGGTTCATCAAATGGATAGTTGTAGTTCATGATATGGTCGAAACAATGAAAAGGGTTGAAGTCAGTACATGTCCAGTCTGACACGGTCTGACACGTCCTAGAATGACCCGACCCAGTTCGGTTTGACTCGGCCCAACCTGGGTTCGGCCCCGGGTCTGACCCGGCCCGCTCGGTCTGAACTGATATGCTCGGTCTGGCACGGCCTGCCGACGCGGCCCGCTGGGCTCATGGCTAGCCGGTCAGGGAACCTATTCCACTCACTGTGTTCATGTGCCACACCATTATTGGGGGACGATAGTGAGCCTGATTCACTCGCCTTGCCGCCATGGCACAGAGCTATGAATCTTTCACACTCGGTGGCATGGACACGTGCCGCCGCCTCCAGTTCATGTGGTCATCCGTTGCCGGCCACCGCACTGGCTCCGCAATGGCCGACAGGCCATGACCCTTCTCCGGGTACGCTGGTCGTACTGCAGTATTCATCGTGGCCAGTCGGAGTGCCAGCCGCCGCTCCAGATCCATGAGGTGTCGGTCGCCGAAACAGTTGTTGGCGATGTTCTTTAAGTCACTGGGTGTGCCCCGGTTTCCCGATCTTCATTATGAAAATTTATACACTCGCCTCGGGACGTCGCCAACAATTCAAGAGCAACAAAAATTCATATAGGATGTGGTGCGGTTGTGCCGTTTTTTTGGCCTGCATCCTCTACGTTAGAACTTTAGCAAGCGGCTTAAAAATTCTCGAATAATGAAGAATGACAATAAGGAGGTAAGTGAGTATACAAACAATAATAATCCGTACATAGTTTTCTTTTTGGATGTGCCACGAGTTAATGTCAGTGAATGTGATAAGGGTTCCAACAATCGTCACTTTCGCAACACGCTTCTGAAGTAAGGCTTGTGTGTCGTCCTCGTTCTTGATTCCATAGTATGTTCTCCATTGGTGGGAGAATTTTTATTAGAGGGAGAGTTTATCTAATGTTCTCCTAAATCCCTCCTTTTTCCAAGACTTCCCCAATTCCATAAAAAATGAATTACGAACTTATTAAATTAAAAATTAAAAATTTACTTATAGGTGGCCATTAATTAAGTTGATGTTGGTATAATTAGTTTATTTAGGAGGAACAATTAAAGTGGAGGAAGTCCAAGATTTATCTCCCATTAAATGGGGAGTGCAAGGGTAGGTTGGTCCCCACCACTGAATTGAAATTTGGGTTTTCTAGTTCGGGTGGTCCCCAACTCCATAACTCAAAATGAGTGATTTAAAAAGAAAAATAAAAGGTAAAATAATTTTATTTTTCTTCTCCCTCGAAAAAGTGAAAAATTAACATCCATCATTGACCTACTTGGGTCATGGTGATGGTCTCCTTAAGAGAATATCGGCGCATCATGTTCAACGGTGTCCTCATATTTCAATTCTGAGCACTAGTTCCAATGTTACAAAAATCCACATGCACGTTTACTGAACAAACATGATAAAAAGTTCAAAAATTCATTTCGGGTACACCGAGCCTCAGAATCACACGCCGCCAATTTGTGAAAAATCATAAAATTCCCATATAATAAAATTTACATGGGAAAATCCATGTTATTACATTCTCTCCACCTCAGAGTTTTGAATCCCTAAATGCCACTTGAAAAAAACTAGGGGAAAAAGTGGGGGGTACTGGCCACGAATCTGAGCCTCCCGCTCAAATGTTCTTTCCTTGAGATTCCCGTGCTACCAACGTACACGTACTAAAGGTATCGACCACCCAAAAAGGACCCACTCTTGTCGATCCTCAATCTCCACTGGAACTTCTGTACATATCTCCCCATCACTGATGTCCAACTCACCCCAGTCAATGGTGTGTGAAGGGTCATGCATGTATCACCTCATCTAGGATACGTGGAAGACGTCGTGCCCCCGTGTAGCTGATGTGGAAGATTTAAGGTGTATGACACTTCAACAACTCTTCTGAGGTCCAGAAAAGGTCCGGTGAACCTTGGAGATAACATTCCACCTCGGGAAAATCTTCACAAACCTTGTCAAGGTGGGACCCAGAGAAAGATGTTGTCACCATCCTCGAACTCTATAGGTCTCCCTCTCCTGTTAGCACAAGACTTCCACCTGCTCTATACAGTCTTGATCTTCTCTTGGATGATCTTCACAATATCCATGGTAGCCTGAACCATATTTAGTCCCATGAGTGCTGACTCCCCTGGGTTAGTCCAGCAGAAAGGCAATCTCCAAGGTAGACCATAAAACGCCTTGAAATGTCCCATCCCAATAGTGGAGTGGTAGAAGTTGTTGTATGAAAACTCCATGAAGGGAAAGTGATCCTCCCTGTTGTGACCGAAGTCGAGGACAAAAGCACGTAGCATGTCCTTGAGGGTTTGAATGGTCCGGTCAGTCTAGATATCTATCTAATAGTTGGAGGTGGTGCTCAAATGAAGCTATGTCCCAAAAGCCTCCTACAACACCTTCCATAGCTAGGAAGTGAAACATGCATCATGATCAATGACAATCGTCGAGGATACTCCATGGATTCTCACAATATCTTTCAGATACAGGCGTCCTGAGCTCTCTACGAAACCATGCTCTCTGATCGGTATGAAGTGGGATGACTTGGTGAGACGGTCGATGATCACCCATATAGAATCATGACCCCCGGATGTATGTGTAAGTCATGTCACGAAGTCCATGGATATCTCATCTCACATACACTCTGGTACCTCTAATGGTTGATGTAATCATATTCGTACCAGATGCCCCGCCTTCACATGATGACAAGTGAGGCAATGAGAGACAAGCTCTGCTACTGCTTTCTTTATTCCCAGTGACCAGTGCTTTCGTCGAAGATCCTTGTACTTCTTTGCTACTCCTAGATGTACCACTATAGGGGATGTTTGTAACTCCCTCAACACTTCCCCATGAAGTGACACTGGTACCATTGTACGTCCTGTGAAAAGGATAACCTGCTCCCCACCTTACAAAATCCATCAGCTGTATATCCTATGGATATTTGAGCATGTCAACCCTTGCAGTCAGTGTCCCCATGCTATGCCTCCCTGAAATGCTGATGAAGTGGGGGTGTGGCTGTGATAGACTGAAGAATAGATGTGTCATCTCGTTCCAAAAATGATCTCTCTAAATTGGCCAACTACTACATTGACTCACCTAGAAGTTGTATTCCAGATCTCTTACTGAGTTGAATCTGCTACAATGTTCCCCCTCCCATGAGTATATACTATCTCAAAGTCATAGTACTGCAATAAATCAATCCATGATTGATGTATCAGGTTCAGGTCCTTTAAAGATAAGATATACATGAGAGTCTTGTGATCAGATTAGACTGTAAAATGTTATCCTATCAAGTAATGTCTCCACATATTCAAGGTGAAGACCATTGCTGATAACTACCTGTCATGGGTAGCGTAGTTCTACACATGTTGTCTCAACTATCAAGAACCATATGCGATAACTGATCACTCCTGCATCCAGACACATCTGAGCCCATTCCCTGATGCATCACAGTAGACTACGTACCCAACGCCCTCCTATGGAAGCCTCATGATGGAGGCACTAGTCAGCCTCTACCTCATCTCCTGAAAATTTCTCCGGCATCTCTCAGACAACACGAAGGGCTTCCCCTTCTTATTCAAAACTTATAAAGGTGCCACAACTCTAGAGAAATCTAGCACAAACCTCCAACAGTATCTAGACAATCCCCGAAATCTCCGTACCTCCGTCACACTCTAGGGTGGCTCCCAAGCAAGTACCACATCAATCATTACTAAATCCACCACAACTATAGCCTCCGAGATGACATGTCCAAGAAAGTTAACCTCTCGTATCTATAACCGTCACATCGATATTTTACCAAAAATCTGGTGCTCTCAGAGTGTGTCTAGAAATATCTGCAAATGATTAGCATGATCCTCCATTGTAGTCGAGTAGATCAGAATGTCTTCATTGAGAAATATTACAAAGCTATAAAGGTATGGATAGAATAAACTGTTCATGAGTCTCATGAATAGTACTGGAGTGTTACTAAATCCTAATGGCATAACAAAGGTCTCATAGTGGCCATACCAACATCTAAAATCCATCTTTTTCATATCCTCGTCTTGTACTCTGAGCTGGTGATAGCCTGGTTTGATGTCTATCTTCGAGAACCACTATGCTCCCTTTAACTGGTGGAAGAGGTCTTCAATCCTTGAGAGTGGGTACTTGTTCTTTAAAGTCACATGGTTCAGGTGTTGATAGTCAACTCAAAGTATCAAGATCCCATCCACCTTCTTGGAGAATAAAATTGGGGCTACCCCAGGAGAAACACGGGGCCAGATAAACCCCTTCCCCTATATGTCCTCTAGCTATACTAGTAGCTCATGAAGCTCAACGGGAGCCATTCGATATTCTTGTGTAGATATCGGTTCCGTCTCAGGGAACATGATAATGTAAACATCCACCTCTCTGGGAGGAGATAGTCTTAGAACATCATCAGAGAAGACATCTGTGTAATGGTCCACCACTACAGGATTACTCGGACTCTCCACATCAACCACTCTGAGGGTAAGGCAGGAAAACTGATTATTTATCGGTTACACTCTCCTCCAAGTTAGTCCATTATGTGCTACAAATGATCCCTTCTCACCCGAGAGGGTAAACCTAGTCCAATTAGTGAAGTCACACTGCACTTTATTCCTAATACAGTCAATATGATCATGGACTGTAGATAACTAGTCCATAACCAAGAAGACGTCGTAAGGCCTTAGTGCCAGTACTAGGAGATCCCATCCATAGCTCTCTCCTCCTATAGTAATCTCACACTTTCGGCACCAGTGTGTAATCATCGAATCATCAAATGTAGGAGTCTCTAGCCCTAAGTATAGATTCAACAACTCTTTCTGAATCTTCGAGATCCGAGTGACGACAATAGAAATAAAAGAATGACTGGAACCTGTGTCTATAAGTACGACAGCTAAGGTGAGGGAAACACAGATCGTACATCATATCATCTCTAGAGTGTCATGGTCATAGGACTCAGTTTCTAGGAGGTGATATTTCCCATATCCACATACTCATGTGGTTTTAGTTGACCACCTGGTGGAGGTGGCGGTAACAACTCGAATCGTCACCCTCCCCTAGCTGCATGACCAGCTCCTCTTCCATGTTCACTTTATCCCTGGAGACCTCCTCAGTAGAACTTTTATCGCTGTCTCAGTGGTCCATCGACCGTCTTCTGATCATCTGTATGACGAGATGGACAGTCACGAGCCATGTGACACTACCCACTGCCTTTTTAGCACTATCTGCTCCTCGCATGAATGGCTCTATCTCCGGTGCCCCGCACGACCAACCCTGAATCTTGCGGTCATCCACTTGTAGGGATGGTCCTCTTGGACCTCTTGGACATTTTTCTGTTTCTTGCTTTAGAAGACTCTTCTACATGATTCCCAGTGGTGGGTCTCGCTGCTGGTGACTACACAACAAGAAAACTCACCACTAAGAGGGATCGCTCTAACACCCTTTCTTGCGTTGACATGAAAAGTGAATTCATCAAAGCCCTGTTCTCCCGCCTGAGTCCCTGATCGATGGATTGGACCCTAAATAATGGGTCTCGTACGATATTAGTGGAGTAGTGTGAGTGGTCGGTGAACCTCACTGAGTAATGAGCCACAATTATGCACCCCTGCTGGAGATGAAGAAGCTCATGTATGCGCACTGCATGAAGTGTCGATGGGACAAACTCTGCCCAAAATAGGCCCTCAAAGTCTACCTAGAGAAGTGTCACCTCATCATGAAACAGGAGTATCATGCTCTACCATCTACCTATTGTATCCTGTAGAAGTCTGGCAGCACAGATCACAAAGATATTAGCTGTTGTCCCTACCAGTCTGATGACTCTCACCACGACCTCCAGAAAATCCTCAGTCGCCTATGGGTCCATCTCACCCCTGAACCTGGGTGGCCTCTGGTGGTGGAATTATTGCAGGTCTCTCAAGAGGCATGTACCCTCTTCTACTGGGGCTGGTGGAATCAGTTGCTAAAAGTTAATGGTACCCCTAGTTCCTCTACTAGTGCCCCTACCGATAAAGGGCATTGCACCATGGCCGCGTCACTGGGTGGTAAATCATCACATACCATAATTAGAACCCCAGCTGGCTATCTACATATAGGAATCCTAAAATGAAACTGGTGAGCCATGGTAAATATGATATAACTGGTGAGAAGACTCAAAAATATCTTAAATAAAACTTTTTAATACACATACGCAATCTGGGTATTCATTCACCGAGTCAGAAATCAGAATTCAGGGTCCTGCTGTATGAATACATTGGCTGCCACACCAACACTGGATTCCCTAAACTTATAAACACAATCAGTACACATAACACTATTATCGTTAAAAATTTTAGAGGCCAATTTTTTTTGTAGAACCAACTCCTATGAAACCAATTTGTCATGACCCGTCCCCCGGTGCCCATGTTGTGACTACCCCACGCACGCCTTCCATAGGCCAGGGGCTAGTGACTAGCAGCAAATGTATTATTCCCTAAAACCAGGAACACATTGTCTTTATATTCTGTAAACACACTCTTCCATGCACACATTGAGATATGAAAACATGTAAACTTTATAGTAAATAGAGTGTGTAAAGTATGAAAAAGGGGTCATAATACAATCCCATCATGAAAGTACATGAAACATTAATGTATAAGTAAACTGAATAGCTCCTGTGACGACCCACCAAGGATCCTACCTAAAGGGTAGGTATAGCTCTCGAATGGTCATCTCTATGGTATGCCTCATCTAAGATCCACTGTTGAGCTACCTCCAGTATGGGTACCCTCGTCCTCAGTCAGCGATGTCTGTTGTCTACATCAAACCCAACAAGCTGTAGGTGTAACCCATGTAGGGGTGTGTATAATGATACTCAGTAGGGACCCCGAGACCCCAAAGGTCTCCCAAAATTCACAAAGTATAAACCAAAAAGCATGAAATGAACTAACAACCCTACTTAGGTATAGGCCCATACATATACCTAAGTTATCATGTATACCATTATCATTCATGAGGAAACTAAAGGCCCAAATCCATATCCAAAGTACAACTGTTCCACGAAGGAAAGAATACCACTATGGTAACACCGCAATGGTAAGTACTACAAAGATAATGCCACACTGAAGAATACAAAAAAGGTATCACCATGAAGGTAAGTATCATGATGGTAACACCACAAATGAAAGTACCACATAGGTAACACCATAAAGAAGAATACCAAAAAGTTATCACCATGAAGGTAAGTACCACAAAGGTACGCCACACATATGATTTCCACAAAGTTAAAGACTCCGCTCACACCATTTATAACACAGCTACGATACTAAAGATGATCAGATGTAACTACTGAATCATCTTACTCTATTAAGAGGCAGACCCATGTTGGATCTTAAATCATCAGACCCACATATGATCATAGATCATCAGACCCACATAGGATCCTAGTATAGAAGACCCACGTAGGATCCTAAAATAGTCCCACATGGACACCTAGATTCGATCCAAGAGGGATAATACAATACAGACCCACTGAGGATCCCAAAACACAGACCCAAATTAGATCCATAATCACATACCTACATAAGATCTTCTTCTCATGTTACATCCTGCTACAGGGTTCCTACACTAAGCTCGCTTGATTGTAGGAGGGTCTGATCCTCATGAAATAAGTCAATACTCCAACAACCATGAAGTCCCATGAAGAAGTATCCCATGGACCTCCATGTGATTGGGCTCTCAAAGCAATAGATGGTGTGTCAATCGGATGCCTGGTCTGTATGTTATTGGACATTTAGTCCTCAAGGCTCGATTGGATTTATGTCTAATCCAACCCGACCATACCCCAAAATTATCCAAAACTCAAATGGGATATACCAAAAGTACCTTCTAGATCCAAGGTTTTTGGTGCCACATAAGTTCATCATAAATAAGCTCATAGCTCAAGATATGGAAGAAAGAACGAATACAGTCGATGTTGGTCCAGGTCTGGTCCGACCCGGTCGGACCGACCTGACCCTACTCGGGTCCGGCATGGCCCAATAGGTTAGGCCTGGCCCACTGAGCGGCCGCCCGAGGGGCTCGCAGGTGGCCGGTAAGCTAGCCTCTTTCGTGCAGCGCGGTTGTGTGTCCTGCCATCACCGACAACCGACAGGGAGCCGACCGGCACCACCTCGCTGCCGCGACACAATGTCGCGAATCCTACACGCCCGGTAGTGAGGATGCATGTCGTCGCCTCCCCTTCACGTGGTTGGTCGCCTCCAGCTTCCACCCTTGTGCCACCATGGCTGATGGGTCACGTCCCTTCTCTAGTGGTGTGGTTCACAACGTCGTCTTCATCGCAACTGGCTGGAGTGCCGACCGCCACTCCCGAGCCCTTCGAGGTCGGTTTCCAGCATGGTCACCGGCGACGTTCATCGGGTCACCGGGAGTGCCATGGTAGCCTGATCTTCATTCCATAATTTTTTTTCACTCACCTCAAGACGTCACCAACGATTCAAGACCACCAAATATTTACAGAGGTTGCAGAGCGGTAGGGCCATGTTAGTTTGGCATGCACCCTCCACGTTAGAATGGTATCATGTAACTTAAAAGTTCTTGAATCATGATGAATGAAAATAACGAGTTAAGGGAGTATACAAAATAAAATAAAACCTACCTAGATTTCTCATTGAAATTGTCCTGAGATGAATTCGGTGAAGGCAATGAGTGTTCCAATGATCATCTCTTCCACAACACACATCTGATGTCTGGCTCATGCGCCGTTCTCATTCTTAATTTTGAAGTATGTACTTTGTTGGTGAGACCATTCATCGTTTGAGGATGAGTTCCTCGAAAGTTCTCCCAACTCTTACCATTTTCCAACAATTCCCCATTTCCATAAAAAATGAATAGCCACATTATTAAATAATGTTTTATTAATTTAATTAGAGGTGTCCATTAATTAAGTTGATGTTGGCATAATTAATTAATGGAAGGGGCCACAATTAATGTAGAGGAAGTCTAAGAGTTATCTCCCATTAAAGGAGGAGTTCATGGGTTGAGTGGTCTCCACCGGTGAATTAAAATTGGGGGTTTTCTAGTTCGGATGGTCCCCACCTCCATAACTCAAAAATATTGGTTTCAAAAGAAAAATAAAATGTTATATAATTTTATTTTTCTTCTCCCTAGAAGAAGTGAAAAATTAGCATTCATCCTTGACCTACTTCGGTCGAGGTGAAGGTTTCGTTAAGCAAATATCATCACTGTGAGTTCAACGGTGTCCTCAGAATCTAATTCCATGCACTGGTTCAAGATATTCAAAAACCTACTTGAACGTTTAATATATGAACCCAAAAAAAAGTTTAGAAATTTATTCTGGGCACACCGAACCATAGAATCATGCACCGTCAATTTTCACAGACTCGTAAAATTCCCATATAATAAAACAATTACATGGAAAAGTCCGGGTCATTATAGTGAATTCCTATAAAGGTAAGAAGAATCATGATGATTATCATGGTGGATCCAAATATCAGGGTTTTTCTAAACCTATTACAATGTCTCAAATAGTCCCATTGATTTGCTACCAGTATGGAAGGCATGGTGATTCAAATAGGGTTTGAACTGAAAAACAAATGATATGTTCCTCACGCGATTGCATAAGTCACTTTGAGATGTTATTCCATGCCATTTCTATTCCATATAGAGGCATGGGATCTTCATCACCTATAAAAACTATGATGCAATCTAATGCGTAATGAGAAAATGGGTTCTAGCTACAAGCATATGGAATGAACCTTCATCACAATGTGAAGAGTCTCTATAGGGAGCCAATACAGGTCCAGCTAACATGAGAGTTACCATCACTATAGATTTTCCATTATTTACTACATTATTTGATACTGGCTCATCCCATTTTTTTGTAATAATTTATATTTTTTAAATACTAAATATTCATATGGATATTTTATTCTATGTGATGGATATTACTACACCCCTTGAAACAAGGATGATAACGGGTCTATGTATTCCTTCTTGTACATTATCTTTATCATATGTCACGTTTTCATTGATTTTCATAGTTCTCAACTTGAAACCACATGATGTAATTTTTAGGATGGGTTTTCTCATTACGAAAAAATTATAGATTTAATTTTATCCTCGATGAGTTTCCATTAATTCACCAGATAGGGTTCATTATATCTCTCAAGGAAAATGGGACCTGAGGTCATGTAGAGATGGAAAATCTTATCCACAATTGGGGAAATTGATATATATATATACCATTTATTTATATCTATAGAGGTAATACTTGAATGAATATATCCCTCTAGTTCACATCCATTTTCCTAAATTTTTTTATTCTAACTTATCTCGGTTTTCACCTATAAGGGAGGTAGAGTGTTCTATCAATTTGGTTCATAGCAATCAACATGTTTTTATTCCCTCTTATTACATGGAACTAGATGAAATGAACAAGTTAAATAATCTGGTGTATGATCTTCCAGTCAATGGATTTATATGCCCACGTGTGTCACTATTATCAATGAATTTTCTCTTTTTATGAATGTGGATGGTTCACATTACCTTTGTGATTCTTATTAGAAACTCAATTCATTATGGTAGAGAACAAGTATCTATTTCCATAGATTGATGATATATTTGGTGTGTTTAAATGTTAATATTGGTTCTCAAATATTGACTTTCCTTATTTCTATAAATAGTTGAGGATAAATGAAAATGGAATTTGGAATGAATTCTTCTCTAATATGGTTTTTCTATTATGGGTACCTTGTTATAATTTTTTGTTTAACAATTTCTCATATATTCATTATTTATTTAATGAATTTTATTTTAAATGAGTACATTGATACATTAGTGGTGGTCATTATGGATGACATATTATATTACTCTATGTCCATGGTGTATCATGTTTATCATCTGAGATCAGTTCTAATATTTTTTAAGAAATCACTGACTTTATTCCATTATTACAAAATGTGATTTCTGGATTCAGTAAGTAATGTTATTGGGACATATAGTTTCATAAAATTTTATATCAGTCAATCCAAATAAGGTGAAAGTTGTTATGACATCATAGTAACCACGAAATAATTTTTAGATTCAGATCATGTTTGGTCTAGCTGGATATTATCACTAGTTGGTAATGGACATCTCAAATTTCACTTGTTCAATGTCTTCTCCAACAAAGAATGGATTAATGTTTGCATGGGATGACAAATGGTAGAATTATTTTGTTGATCCAATGAATTGTTTTACTATTACACCAGTGTTAAATTTTTTAAAGGCTGAATAGGGCTGTGTGGTATTCTTTTGTGCATTGGGTTTAGGATTGGGTTGTGTTATTACGCAAGTTTATCATGTCTTTGTTTATGAATCATGTCATCTTAGGCCACATGAAAATAATTTTCTAATCCATGACCTCGAACATGCATCTTTTATTCATGAACATTAGTGTTAGTGATACTACCTTTTTGGAGAGTGATTTAGAGATATTGATGATCACAAAATCATGAGTTATATCTTATCTAAAAAATATTTTAATCATCACCAGAGGCACCAGGTGGAATACATAAAATATTATACACTGACACTACCTATACTCATGGGAAATATGATTTTATTAATGACGTTTTTCAAAGGAAACTTCCAACCTATAATGTGAATGAATCATCAGAAGAGTGGAACTTAATGGATCTTTTTTCATAGATGCATATTAGAGTCCAAAAATCATGTGATGTGGTTTATTTTTCATGTGTTTAGATCACATCCTCTCTTCTCAAAATGATTCATCTGGAGCATCATATTTATAATGATTACCATATAATTAGTGACTAAATTTATGGTTGGTGGATGATACGTTTCTAGTCATTCTCCAAAAAGGTAATTCAATGCTTTATGTACCACATTGTTATGCCATTAGCCATAGGGAATGATTTTATGGGGGGTTTCTGTAACTCCCAACAGAAATTGAACTCAAGAATCATGAATATTTTATATGAAATGATTTGTAGATTTTGGGGGCCATGTATCAGATAGAGGATTTTTTTTATTTTTTCTCATATTGTTTTATGTTCCACTAGGTCAAGGCCAAGAACCAAAAACCTTTGAGTTTTCATTAAACACTTATAGTCACAACATGAACGTGGGATGAGATCTATATGTACTTTGTGGTTCGGATTCCTCGTACCTAGATATAAAAAAATGTGACATGGGTTTTTATTGATCAGATGATGAAATTGGATCACTTTAAACCCATTCATGATGCATCTAAGGTCGAGTAATTGAAAAATATGTACATAAAAGAGATTATTCATTTACATTGAGTAACCTCTGTTATTGTTTTTTATGGTAATCCTATTCCTACATCCAACATTTCAATTAAATTTCAATATGCACTAGGATATCAAGTCCATTTAAGAATATAATTCTATCCACTGTTGGACGGCCAGATAGAAGAGCTATATATATTCTTGAGGACATGCTCTGCACCTATGTTCAAAAATTTGGGTGGGGGAATGGGATGACTATCTAGGGATGGATGAGTTTTCTTATAATAGTAGTTACCAATCTATGCCTATAATGGAATATTTGAGTCCTTGTATAGTTGGTTTTACAACATTATATTATGTTTGATTGAGATGTGTGAAAGTTTGATTATTGGACCAAGAATGGTTCATGGGATAAAAGGAATTATTCAGTTGATTTATCATATAACATTGAAATCACATAGAATATATAAAGCATATGCTTATCTTCATAACTGACCACTATATTTTTTTAGTTGGTGTCTATGTGTTATTGAATGTTTCACCCCATTTTTTTCATCAGTGTATAGGGAGTTACTGGATACTTTCTCAACATTTTGTGGGACCTTTTGAGGTTGTGGAGCATGTGGGGAATGATTCGTACAGTTTAGACCTTTCAACATAGCTGAAATTGATGAATAACATGTTCAATGTATCTCAGCTATAGAAGTATCATTCCAATTCATCTCATGTTATGAGATAGAGTGATCTTGATGTTGAACATGATTTATCAATGATTTAACTTCCAATCAGGATAGTTGATTCAGAGACCAATTTACATCATGGGAGTAATATACACTTGGTTCGAGTAAAATATAAGAACAATTTTTATTCTCATTGGATGTGGTAGTTATAGGCACATATGATAATGTAGTGGTCTCATCATTTGGATATTGAAACTTCTTAATAGGCTTCATGGTTGTAGAAATTTACTATATTGGGGTGGTTGTATTATCAAGATTATATTTTATATTATTACTAAACCCCTTTCTTCATAATTATTGTGTTGGGTTTCAATTAATGGAGCTTTAGAGGAGGTTTTGGTAAAAAAAAGTTAATGTGTTGTTCACAGTTGGCATACAGTATTCCCAAACTGTGCACCATGCTTGGGGAAACCAAGAAAACCCATATAGTGAGGGTATACATAGTTGGTTCATGTTTTATCAAAATGTTCACCCACCTAGTAGAAACCATGAACCCTTTTAATAAGGGGTTTATGGTATGGCTCCATATTTTTTCTAACCATACATCCTTACAAAACTAACCATTTATATAAGAAATTTTGATTAATTTTTTTTAAATCCTGAAAAAACCTTTTTAGTTCCCTAACATGCCAGAATAGACCCCATATAGATTTTTATTCCTTGTAGGATCTAAAGTGGGTATTTTGTCACATATATTAGCTTCCATAAAGGATATAATCTTATATAAATACATTCAATCTCTATTCAACAGGTCTCATCTTCTCATACTCTTCCCCAGGTTCTATCATGTTTCCTCCCAATGGTTTTATAGATATATATATTTCTAGGGGATATAATCCTTGTTTTTTTAGATCAGAAAACTATGGTTGATTCTCGAAAATATGTTTCTAACATTATTCATTGTATTTTCTTGATTGGGGATTTGTGTTTTGAAATCACATGATCCTTAGGTTTTTGGTTCCAATTTCATTAACTAATTTTATTATCCCAAAAGAGCTTGATTTTAATCCAGATGTTTTATTTAAATTCAATTGATTAAAATTAAATTCAATTTATTTACTAAAAACCCAATTCCATTGAATTTGGGGATTTGGATTTGAAAATGTATTTGTCAAGAAATTAAGAAAATCCCCAAATTCCATTGAATTGGGTTGTGTTTTGAAATTGGATGAAATTTGGTTAAATTAAATAGTTGAATTTAATTGTGTAATTTTAATTGAGAAATTGATTTCAAATTAGTATTTGAGAAAATTTATTGAAATGATTTTGATAGAAACCAATTGGTATTACAATTGAAAAGCATGTTTTGACTTAAAAACACTTTTTTGTGTTTAAATTTAAAATTGTAATATTTGAAATGGGGGAATATGATGAATTGTATTTTAATGCCTCTTAAAATAAATTTCCCATTATTGATTTGTATTGGAAGACATACAATCCTAGGAAGTTAGTGAGTTATTAGGGGCATGAATCTATGATGTACAACACAAACAATACATATGCAGCAGTTCAAATACTTAATGGATAATGATGTGTTCTTCCTAAGTTATTATTGAGGACGAGTGGGTACATCTATTTTCTTGACAACAATTTGAGTGTTAGGGAATCCCATATCCTGAATCTATCATACTATTTAGAAGATGACCATGTTCCTCATTTTTTTGTATGAAATATATATGCAAATGTTTGTTGATTTCTTATCATTCCTTATAAATTTATATAGAATTTTTTGTAAAAATTTTATTTGAATCGATTTAATTAAAATATTTCCATAATTTCAAATATAAATAATGATTTTTTAAATAAGATATTGAAAAACCATTAAAATTTATATAAAATTGTATGATTTCAGGGTTAATTATATGTTTCCATCTTATTAGGTAATCCATGGTGAAACCCTAATGGGATTTCATTGCACACCCTACTTATGCCTTCAAGGGTTTTTAGAGTTTCTTATTCTAGGTTCAAGTATGGGTAAAGAGCTACATGGATGTGGTAGTAGCTATTTATCCTTATGAGTGTGGAGTTGTTCACATTGGAACATGAGTTTTATCCTATTTTTTAGTATCTCATTGTAATATATTGAGATATTTTTGTTTGAATTCAGGAATACATCTCCCTATGGTGTTTTTTTGAATGATATCTTGTTTATAATTATTACATTGGGTTTGTGGAAAATTAATTTCCATATTCATATTTAATAATTCTAAGTTCTGGTCACCAACCTATTGTAGTATGGAATTATTTTTAGTCTAAGTTAGGATCAGTTCTGTTTTCAGGTTTTCAGGGTATCCAAGTTGGTTTAAAATTGGTATATCATACATAAAAAACGTATTCATAACTGAGGGAAGGGAATCATCTGAATTTGGGAGAATATATATTAATTTAGTGTAAATATAATTGATGCCAACCATTCATCATATATAATCATATGAAAAACTTATGTGAATTGGAACATGATCAAAACATACAATAATTATACCCAATATTTCAATGATAATTAATGATAAATTTTGGAATATTATTTTTTCAATGAAAATACATAATACATAAGAGTATATAATAATCAATAATCAATCATGATCCATGAGAACATATCAAAATAAAAATCCATATGTTTATGGTATTCACATAAGAAAATAAAAGAAAATACTTAATCAATGTTCACTACCATGACTATAAGTGTTGAAAACGTTCCACAATAGAGATTCCTACTTGGTTATTTGCAACTCTCTCTTTTAATTGACATCCATCACGATAAAATCATAGTCTCATAGTAGTTTATTATTCTTAAATACTCATAATTTTATATCAACTTCACCATCTTTATCCAATTCATTAACGAACTATAAAAGACCCCACATCCATAGTTTATATCTTATATAAACTTCAATTCTTTAAAATGAACCACACATCACATAGTCATTATCCATTTATATGTATTCCATAAGATAATGAAAGTATTTATATATATAGTAAATAATAACACCTGGAATGAAAAGTAGTTTCATAAAAATGTCATTTTCCTAAACATAAAAAAATTTATAGAATGAATAAGGATGGTAATATTGGATCATATCCCTGATATAGTGTAAGAATCATCTAGGGATATTGTTATATATGTAAACAACTTCAAAATTGTACTTCAACATTTCTTGATGAAAATAATATTTTCATTATATACTCACTTAGTTATAATTTAGCATTTAACAAAATATAATTTATAAAATATTCATTGATAATACAAATTGAAAATTCTATATAAATATTTTATGAATGTAGTATTAATCATCTTGGAGTATTCTCATCATATGTTTTATGTTAAAACAATCATTCCACTCACATTTTCATTAAAAAAGTCTGAAGTACAGTCTAAAAACTAAAAGTGGATGTCATTAAAATAATATTAAAATTTAAAAATGGGAAAAATGAATTTAGTGAATTTTATGTGAATATTTAAAACATTTTTCAAAACATTTTAAATAATTTAAACATATAATATATTTTTCCAAATCAGAGAGAGAAAGAAAGTATGTTTTATTTTAAATACATTATTACAGTCTCTTAGGTATATAATGTGTGCAAAGTGAATGGAAAACATGAAATATGAAATAATTATATCTAAAAAATAAATAGTATTTTAGATAGATAAATATTATAATTTCATGATCAATAATTAATAATTACCAATATCACTGAGAAATTAAATTGTAACATAAAACCCATTCTTAAATTCTATCTCACATCATAAGAAATATAACAACATATATAATAAATTAATATTTTTTATAAATAAATATTATAATAATATTTATATTTATAATACCATTATTTTATTACTTATATCAAACTATCACCCATTCGTAAACTATATTTTTTAATTATTATCATTTCGAGTGTTAATTTCATATATTTTTTATGTTTGTTTTTCTTTGAAATGTATGGACCAATAAATTGGATCAATGAATATTAATATCAAAAATGATAATAATTATATAATTATCATATATATTAATTATAAATTTATTTATATAAATTAATATATTTTTTTATGAAATATTAATTACATCCCAATATAGAGACATAATCCATACGTACAAACGAGTGACATTTTAATTTTTAGATGGACGAGATGAAAGAAAGATAAATATTACTTCACCATTATAGAATACTAATTATATCATAAATATCAAATATATATAAATTAAATATATCATAATAACAAAACATAAAATAGGGTGTGGTAAAAAGAATTATATATCTACGTTTATGCAGTTGTCCAAAAATTCATATGTGCAACACTTCCATATAAAATTACATTGATAAGAGTTGGTAAATGGTAGTTGAACTATCATAATAACATATATGAATATTATAATACTATATTAAACATTTTTTTATTGATAAAAAAATTTTAGAGTCCATATAATATGAAATAATATCGAAAGACCATGGTTAAGATTTGTATAACTTCTTTGAGAGACCACCTTTTGTTTACAAATCATTCCAAAAAGGACTAGTCATAAGAGAATAAAATATAATCTAAGATGAAGGAAAATATTATGGAAAGTTTTTTTCTCATATATGATAAATAATTTTAAATTGGATTGAATATGGTTAGAGAAGAGGTTTCATTTTATAAGTGAGCGGAGGGCCACACATTGAATTTCCTATAATATATAAATGATATACGGTAAATTTCAAGAGAAAGGTGATAAAAAAGTAAAGATATTTAAAGTGAGTATAATATAAGGTTGAAAAAACTTCATAAAATAATAATTACATAATATTGGGTGGAAATTATATTCATAACTCTTGGATTAACCCCTGCTAAGCCCATTTTATCCTTAACTATGATTAAATTTATTTATTGGTTTGACTATTTACTATAGACAAATATTATTTTAAACATTTTAGATTATATTGACTATTATTATTCATACTATGGAATAAATCTCAAAAAAATAATTTTCTATAATAGGTAAATTATAATTTAAAATAATTATGCAACCTAGAATGATAACCCATTTTATAAAAATGAATTATTAAGTATAAAAAAATTTTACTTAAAATCCATTAATCATAAAAAACATCCAATGAATATAGAAATATATTATTTAATATATAATATATTATTTTCATTAAAACTGTCAATTCATAGTGTTTATTAAAATTTATTATGATAAAAACTCATTTAAGTAAACTTATATGAAAATCATGTATAATGATGATTATTATGTAATTAATTAGATTATCTCTAATTAAATAAGTCTTATTTTTATTTTAAAAAAAATAAAAAAAAATTAAAAAAACATATCTTTACCTGAAAAAAGTACATCATTTGACAACAAATCATAAATTTCACTTTTAACTAATATGTAAAGGTTTGTAGAAAAAATACTAAAAATTTAGAATAAACAAAAATTGACATTGTAACACCCCAATGACATGTAAATAAATTTAATATTGAAATCATGGAAGACTGAGTCTCTAAAATATACCACATTTTTATAACCTAGACTATTAATATAATATTTTCCCCTATGTGTTTAGAATTTTGTAAAACTTACATGCACGGTTGCATTTAGTATGATATTTAGAGTAACATGCATTTGTGGTGAATAGTAATGTTCCTTTATGAATAGTAATTTACCCTTATTAATAGTAATTTGATCCTTAGTAATAGTAACCTCACTCATGAATATATAAATAAAATTTTGACATCTTATATATGATATAGTGTAATTTAGAAATTAATAATTAACTGTTGGTATTGTTTTTCAAATAAATATATAATTACAATTTTAAATCAATAAATTAATTTAAAATAAAATAATTTTTCATAAAGGTATTGTTAAAAAAATCTGAATTTCTAAATTTTAGGATAACATTTTGAGACATCATCTAATTTTTGAATTTATTATAAAATCAGTTTTAAATTTAAAGTAAGCATTTATCAAGTAAATAATGATATTATTTAAAAATAAAATTTCCTTAATTTAAAAATTTAATTTTATAAAATGGTGTAAATTTTTGAATTCTACACATTGAAAAATGGTTATGGTAAATTTTTGTTAATTTTCTAAAATACTTCAATTTTTAGTGAATACTAAAATATAGTAATTTACGTTAAATACTAAATTCATTATTTATTGAATCATAGGTTATGTAAGGATGATTTACACAATCATTGTTTTAATTAATATTACCTTATTACTATTTGATTAATAATAACCAATACTATTCATAATCTTTAGCCAATGTAATAAAATATTGAGTAAAATAATGGGATATAACTCCTCCTCTCCATTATAAAATCCACCCATCACTCCCTCTTCTATTCTCTCTTATCAAGAATTGAGACATCTCGAAATTATGTTAAAATATAATTTGAATATCACCCCCACTTTATTCATCCCTTTTTACCTTAAATACACCAAATCCATTCTCCTAAAGATGCTCTCTGGGAAGATAAATTCAAAAGGTAAATTCTCTTTTCAATTCATTTATTTTATTTCTGGTTCCATTATTTTTTATTATTTCCTAACCTAAATTCCTCCAAATTTTATTAAAAATATAGTGTCATAAAATTAATATAATTTATTTATGATAATGTAACATTTCTTCATCACCTTTTTTATCCTCAGTTTATACTAGAAATGAAAACACCCTTTGAGATGTGTTTATTTATCACATTCATGGACGAAAAATTTTCTACATCTACAACCATCATATATTATGGTCATGAAATCATTTTAAGGATTGACCAAGATCATAATATATAATATATATCCTATTTAATTTTATAGAATCAATTTTTACACATGGTTTTAATTTATTAAACAAAATCAGTTTGTGGTGGTCAAAAACCTCCAAATTAATCCAAGCTTTTATTATTTAAATTTTTCCAATGGTTCATCATCAAGAAATATAAACTAATGACTTATATGATATATAAAAATTATTTATTAACCTTAATAACCTATAAAATAAATTATGTAATTCAATTCTTATTTTATATAAACTTCAATACAAAAAACAGATCCTGAAAACCAATGAACCGATTACTCCCAAATGATGATATTGAATCTATTGACCAAACAATTGACCATAAATGAACATAATAAAATTATAAAAAATAAATTAAATCTATATTATGTTATTAATTTATTTATTAATAATTATAATTTCATATTCTTGGAACTTATGTTCACAAGTTGAACATATTCGAACTTAAGATAAGGGTTTTCTACCCAAAAAATCTATTTTCATTCGGGATACTCCTTGTCTCTATTAACCCCAATTAAATTATAATTTATTGTTATTAATTAAAAATATATTAGGTTAAAATATTATATAAACACGTACCAACCAAAATCCTTCTTTATTTTATAGATACATACATGATTTAAAATTATCATTCTAAAAACATTCCTATTAAACAAGCTCGTTTCAAGGGAATTTTTCAAATTCAGACATATTTTCAAGGGTACTCTATAATCTATTATAAGAAAATTTATTTTTATAAAAAAATTTTTTATTTTATGAAAATATACCCTTATTGAATTTTTTTAAAAACAAATATTTTAAAAAATAACTCTTCTTTTCAAAGTAAACGAGTATTTATCTCTAGAATTAAACAGAGATTTTATATGAGTATTTTATCTTATTTCAACAACATTATTTATTATTATAGGATTAATATTTTATGATACCATAGCCCATGTTTTAATTAAATTTTTTTCATTATTTTTACTATGGATGTTCAATCTCGTTACCATTCACCATATTACTTCAAATGGGTAGTGTTTATGTTTAATGATTGGGGAAAGCTTTTTACATTTCATATAATAGTTTTAATATGAATTTAAATTCATTTTATGTATATCCACTTTCATATGTGGAATGCATTAGACTTATTGCATGGCGGGTGGGTCCCTCTATAATCCCTTGATGCATCGACATGTCTCATGAGACAAAATATTGTCTAAGTATGAGGCCTTGAATGAACCGTTATTATCGTCCTAGAACAAGGCCTTGAAAGTGTGATTATAATGTATGATATTATGAATTACCTAATTATCAAGATAGAGATTTATATTCCATGTAATTATTTTATTAATAAAATATACAGAGCTATGTTTTATTACAATATTTAATAAATTCTTACTCCTACCATATTATGATCATGTATATTTTTATAGGTATTCATTTTTTGTTATTCATCATGCATAGAGTTTATGTTAATTGTTCTTCCACTGTATTATTTAACACTACTGAGAATATGAGATAACCCATTTCACATGTTTATTTTTTCAAGGTTGTGAAGTGGTATATTTTTAATGATTATGAAGCATAATTTAAGAGATTACTTGTGATTCAAAAGAAGTTGATGTGTTGTTTTTTCATTCAGGTTGTAATTTGGAACTCATGTATGTATCTGGTTTTCAATAACTACTAAACTATTTGTTCCTTCAGGATATGAATTTCATTTAATAATTTCAATGTAATAATGTTAGGCACCTCATTTTGGAAACAATGTTCGGGACCTTAATGTTTTTATCAAAGGTAGTTTATTAGAAAAATTGGAAAAAATATTTAGAAAACATAGAATTAGGAACAAAAACCTAAGATAGTTTTTGAGGATAGACATACAAGAAGATTTTTGAATTTTGTTTAGGAATGAATTATGTGGACCTTTGTCTCAAATACATGCTTGTATGGACACTAAATGTGGATGCGGTTCTAGAACAGAGAGGCTTATGAGTAAAAACTATGACAGGGAGTTTTAGGCATGACCTTGGGTATTCCGGAACATAACAATGAGCCTTATTACACACCTGGTTTGACACTTCTATGGGATATTCATAGGATATTACAAATTGTATATAAAAACCATTATTAATGAATTAATGTAAATTTTTCTTCAAATACACTATGTTTATGATTATGAGAGTTACTATGGATTGGATTTTAATTTATGATAAATATTTTTCATAGTATATTTTATTCATTATTATACATAACATAATCTAGTGAATGTCATTATATAGAGATGGCACCTAGTGTAAGGAATGGACACCACCTACAGGCATGTATACCATATTAGTATTTTCATTCGATGCAAGATAAAGATGTTGGATCTTGTTTAGCGATAGTTAAAAATAAACATATAACTATACTGGGATAGTTGACTTGGGTTATGAATAATAACCTTACCTGTGTGGAGCCTCCAAATCCACAATGTGGAGGAGCTGTGTTAGACCTCTTTAGGTGAATGTAGCCTTCATTATAAAATAGTTCTACAAAACCATTTATATAGGTGTATTGGATATGTTATTTGGAGAATATATTACCCACAACGGGATGTAATGATATAGAGAAGGTTGTCATGTCATTTTATAATCTTGCAAGACATACAAATAAGTGGTGGTCTTTATTTCATAACACAAAAGAGGGGGAAGAATTAGATGAAATAGAATGGAGATATTTTAAGGAAATATTCTTTGAAAAATTCATCCCTCAAGAAAAATGAGAAGATATGGAAAGGGAGTTTCACAATATTTGGAAAAAATAGGATTATAATGTCTTAATGTATGAAGATAACTTCATAAGGTTATCAATACAAGCCATGTAATACATACATAATACAAGGAGAAAGATTTATCAATTCTTTAATGGTTTAAAAACATTCTTATGAAGACCACTAGTCTCTCATCGCATCTCATTATATGAAGATATTGTCTCATTTGATATCAAAAAGGAAAAGTAATTATCTATGTCATATGAATTTAATGGAAATCAATAGATAAAGAGGGATGATGAAAAATCATGAAAATTAAATAATTAAATAGGGAAGAAGGGAAGAGTTGACTTTCCACCCTATGATAATTTTTGGAAGAAACACCATGGTACTTTCCTAAAGAGCATGTGTGTCTGTAACATGTATGGAGAAAATGGTCACCACTCCAATTATTGTAAGGGGATGAAATAAGTTACCCATTTTTAATTCTATAATTTCAAGGAGATATGCCATTAGGAAAATTATTGACAAAAATGTCAATGTTTGTTTTTATTATTGTCATAAACAATTATCATTACAATAATAATGTGTCAAGAAGTCCCCATTATGGAATATGAATGAGATTTATCTATTAATTTTATCATCATACCCATGATAGAATTTGATATAATCCTCAGTAAGTATTAGTTTTTAAAAAATAATGCGAAAATATATTGCACGAAGATGGAGGTTAATTTTTTTATAATGATGTTTAATCCATTATCTTTTGGGGAGAAAGATAACCATCTCATTTTCAGCCAGATTGACCCACAATATCTCTACTTAATTCAATTCACGGTGAGGAAAAAAACTCTATATATATGGGTGAGGAATGTAATGTTCAAATATAACATGTATATATTGTGCACAAATATGTTTATGGGTTTCCATAGGATTGACCTACACATCCTCTAGAGTAGAAAGTTCAGTTCTATGTTAATATGATTCCTGGTTGAAATCGAATAAAACATTTACTTATATAATGGCCCAATTGGAATTAGTGGAACTAATGAATAAACTAGAGGATTTCAGTAGTGAAGGGTTTATTAACCCTAGGGTTTCTCTGTGGGATTCTTCTATACTATTTGTTATAAAAAAAATCGGATCTATGTGGTTGCAAATTTACTATATGGACATCAATGCTATTAGGATAAATAAAAAGTATAATCTTCCTCGCATTGATGATTTATTTGATCAAATTCATGGAGCCCAATATTTTTTGAAGATTGGCCTTTGATCTAGATATCATCGGTTGTGTGTGAGGAATGAAGATATTCTAACAAAAAAAATTACAATTTAGTTAAGGGAATTATGAGTTTACGGTGATGCGTTATAGACAGACTAATGCATACTCTGTTTTCATGGATCTAACGATTAGTGTTTTCAAGGAATATACTGATGAATTTGTTGCGTTATTTATTGATGGTATCTTGGTATACTCCAAAATCCATTATGATCATGAAATTCACTAGGGATTTTTTCTGAAGACACTTAGATGAAATGAATTATATGGGATGTTTAGAAAGTATGAATATTTGTTTCAATATATTTCTTTTCATGGACATATTATCGCTAAGGATGGAATATACATTGATCATGTGAAGAAAAATGCTATTTACAAATTGTCCACACCAATGAACGTAATCGTGGTACAATGTTTTATTAGTTTAGGATGTTATTATCGAATTTTAATTCAAAACATCACACGATTATCCAACCCATTAACCAAGGTTACTCGTAAAGGTGTTATGTTAGTATAGACAAAATAATGTGAGTAATGTTTTGAATAATTAAAGAAGGTATTAGTTATTTCTCTGATTCTAACTCTACCATCTGGGAATGATGGGTTTCTGATCTATAGGGATGAATCACATAAAGTAATTGGTTGTGTCCTTCTGTATATTTATAGACCTATTGTTTAGGCATAAAGGTAGATAAAAATTCATGAACAAAAACAAATTACTCATTATGTTGAGTTAGTAACTGTAACCTTTGCTCTGAAGATATTGAGACATTATCTATATAGAGAAAGATATGAGATATATATTGATCATAAGAGCTTGAAATATGTCTTCTCATAGAAATAACTCAACATGAATAAAGGGAGATGGATAAAACTACTCAAGGATTATGATTGTTCCAAAATATAGCAACTATGAAATGAAAGTAAGGTAGCTAATGCATTGATTAGGAATGATCATGGAGTTTTAAAAAACATAAGGATTCAAAGAGATCATGTTTTCATGGATGTAGTAAGGATGGACATGTGAATTTTAAATGAAGGTGAAAAATCATTAATTTTTCAATTTGTTTCCCGACCATCATTATTGGGATGAATTAGGCGTCCTAATCCAAAGGACGGGAATCATCAAAAGTAATTTATTGCGGTGGATAATGCGATGTTACAAGATTCCACGTATGAAGATGGAATTCAAAAATTTGGGATGAGGCTTCGTATTCTAGAAATACCTGAGCTAAAAAAAGAGTTCTTGGATTTTTACCTTAGTATTAAATTATCTATACATCTTGATATCACTATGATTTATATATATTTTAGGGATCATTTTTGGTGAAATGACATGAAGTTGTAAATTAAAGTATATGAATCAAGATGTTTAGTTTTTTAACAAGTGAAGGCCGAATGTAAACATCCTATAGGATTCATGAAACATTTACATATTCTTACATGAAAATGTGGTGACATAACTATGGATTTTTTACTTGGATTAAACAAAACTGCATGAAATAATGATTCAAAATGGGTAATTGTGGATCAACTTACGAAATATTCAAAATTCCTTACTGTACGGGATGATTTTCCACTATAAAGCCCTTCAAGACTCTACATCAATGAATTTGTGAGACTTCATGGAGAATATCTCTCAATTGTGTATTATCATGATCCAAGATGAAAATAAAAATTCACAAAAAGTCATCATATATTTTTTGATTTTAAACATTTTTTGAGTACTTCTTATTACCATCAAAGTGATATGTCGACAGAAAGGATGATACAAACATTATAAAACATGTTTATATCATGTCCAATTGATTTTCAAGGTATGTGGTATCATTAATTACCTTTTATGTATTTTTCATACAATAATAGTTTCCATTCACGTATTCGAATGTCACCATATGAGTTGTTTTACAGAAATATATTTTGTACACCAACGTGTTAGGATGAAGTTGGTTAAAGGAATCATGCGGTCCCATAGCTTGTGGAGGAAACAAAAGTGAAGGTAAATACTATTGAAACATATATCAATTTAGGTTAAAGATGGAAAAAGGTATATGATGTTAATCAAATGAATGATTTGGAATTCCAAGTGGGAGATCATGTTTTCTTAAAAGTATCTCCCTGGAAGGTTGTTATAGAATTTGGGATGATAGGTAAACTGAGCCCCAGATAAATTAGTATATTTGAAATTTTGGATAGAATAGGATCAATGGATTACCTTTTTTAAATTTCACAAAGCCTCTCTAAATTACACAATTTGTTCCGTGATCCATTATTGAGAAAGTAAATTTTATACACAATTAATTTTGTTAATTCCAATGGTATAGATTTATAACCTAACTTATCTTACTATTAAGAGCCTATCCAAATTCCAAACACTAATGAATAAGTGTTGAGTAATGAGATGAAACTACTGGTAAAGTAACTTTGGAAAACTCATAATATTGAAGAAGAAACATGGGAGCTTGTAGATCTTATAAAGAAGAACTACCCAAATCATTTAATGAGGTGTCATTCTAGAATTTTGAGGATGAAATTTTTGTATGGGGGGGGGGAGAATGTTACACCCCAAGGATAAAAAAAGTTAATATTTAATTATTGAAACATAAAGTCCCTAAAAACACTACTATTTATAACATTGTTAGTAAATATATATAGGTCACCTATGTGATTTGATTTTCGAAAAACTAATAAACATGGGTACATTTATTAATATATTTAGAGTCTCATATGATTAACATAGATTTTTGTTGAATAGTATTGTACCATTATGAATTGTAATGTACCGTTATGTATATTAATAATTTATTTAGGAATATTATCCTCACCCATAAAAGTACAAATAAAATATATTCAACTTATAATTGAAATAGTGTATTTTAGAAAATAATAATTAAGTGGAAGTAAATTTGTGAGTAGTAAATATTTATGTAAAATTCCAAATTAATAAATTTATTTAAAATAAAATCTATCTTAATAAAATGTATTATTAAATAAACATTTTTTCTTAAGAATTAAGGACAATTTTATGAGACCTCAGTTAATTTTTGAATGTATTATAAAATTAGTTTTAAATTTAAAATATGTTTCTTTAGTAAATAATGATTTTATTTAAATCTTAAATTTATATTAATTATAAAATTATGTTGTTAAAATTTAAGTAATTTTATAATTCTACAAATTAAAAAATTGTGCGGGTAAATTTTTAGGAATTTTTCTAAAAAAAGTGAATTTTTTCTCAATAGTGAAATATAGTAATTTACGATAAAGGATAAATACATGATTTATTGAGTAATAAGTAATATAATGATGATATAAGAAAACTTTGATCAATGAAAAATATAATTATTACAATTTGAGTTACATTAATCGAAACTATTCATATTCTTGAGCCATGATAATAAGATAATGATTAAAATAATGGAACATAACACCTCTCCTCCACTATAAAAGCCACTCATCCTTCTCTCTTCACTTCACTCCTATCATACCTTGTTCCTTATCCAAATTATGATAAAATATCCACCCAATATCATTACCACTCACATCATCTCTTCGTGACATTAAAATACATAATCCTCTCCCATAAAGAGTTTCTGAAAGAAGTTAGATTCAATAGGTATATTTGTCTTTTCATTTTAATTATTTTCTTTCATGTTCCATTACTTATTTTTCTTTCCCCAAGTCCATTCCTAAAAATGTTATGATAAATTTAGTGCCATTCATATACTGTATTTTTTTATGATATTTTAATAATTCATTATTAGTATCATTCCTCCTCCTTTTATACTGGAGAGGAAAATACTATCTGAGATGTGTTAATTTGTCACATTCAAGGATGACTGATTTTTGACTTTTATTACCATATTTAATTATAGACATGAAACAGTTTTTAGCGTTCAAATAGATGGTATTATATTTAATATATCCTATTAAATTTTCTTGATTCATTTTTTACCATGGTATTAATTTATAAAACAAAATGTGTCTGTGGTGATAAAAAACCTACAAAATTAATCCACGTGTTTATCATGAAAATTTTATCTAAGGATTATTTCTCACCCAAAGTAACCAAATTAATTTTATGATAATTTTGGATTTTATATAAAATTTAATAACCTATAACATCAATTTTGTAATTCTATTATCATTTTACATAAACATCCATATAAATGATCTGATCTTGAAAACTATTGAAACGAGCATTCACAAACAATTATATTGAACCTCTTAACCCATAAAAAGGGAAAAAATATACTCAATAAAATTTTAATAAATCATTTAAATGGTTACTAGGTTCTGAATGAAGTTATTAATAAGTATAACATTATATCCCTGGACTTTAATTTCAAGAGAAAAGCATATTTTTTCTTAAGGTAAGGGTTTTCCACCCAAACATACATTTTCATTCATGTTATTCTTTATGTATCATAACCCAAATTAAATTCTTATTTATTATTATTTACTCATCTTAAATTATGTTCCAATGTTCTATATATGTGTACCAAAGATAAACCATCTTTATTTTAGGTGGAGTAACAAGTTTTAAAAAGTTATTTCAAAAACCTTTCAAGTTAAATAATATATATTCAAGGGAATTTCTTAACTTCTCACCTATTTTCTAGGGAAGTCTATAATATGTTTCTAAGAAAATGTGTTCTTATAAAATCAGAGTTTTTATAATGAAAAAATACCTTAAATCTCTTCTAGTTTTATGAAAATATTTTCCAAAAGAACTCTTCTTTTCGATAAAACATATTATTTCTCTTGAGCATTACTTGATGCTTTTATAACAGTATTTTAACCTATTTCAACACCCTTGTTGATTATTATGGGTTTAATATTTTATTATATTCAGGTATATATTATTTAATGGTTTATTATTAGTTTAAATGAGGATTTTCTATATTTATACCATTCACCATATTACATTGAATGGTTAGTGTTTATGTTTATTGATTGGGAAAATATATTTACATTTCATATGTTAGTTTTAATATGAATGTATATTTTTTTTGTTTATCCCTATTAATATGAGGAATGAATTTGAATTATTATGTGATAGGCGGGGCCCATAGTATTCCCTTGTTTCATAGTTATCCCTCATCAGAAAAACTACTATCTTGGCACGAGGACTTGATAGAATAGTTATTATGGTCTTGGCATGAGGCCTTCACGGTGTGATGATGATGTCTGATATTATGCATTCCCTCATTATAATAATAAATATTGATATTCCAAGTTATTATTTGACTAGTATAATATCAATGAATATTTTTTCTAGCATTATTTTAAATACTTTTTATTCCTTCCATATTATTCTGAAGAATATTTTTAAAGACATTCATTTGTTGGTATTCATCATGCCTCGTTTTTATGTTTATAATTCTTCCACTATATTATTTACCCATAAAAATCTTATGTGATCACCCCTTTCACCTGGTTTATTTCCCCCATGTGGTGAAGAAATATATTATGAATGACACGCATAGATAATTTAGCATATTATGTGTGATTCATAAGAAGATGATACATAGTTTTTCCTTTTATGTTGTAATGTTGAACTTATATGTGTATCTTGTTTTAACAAAAACTAATCTATTTATTACTTCATGGTATGGCATTCATGTTATCATCTCAGTGTAATAGAATATGGCACCGGCACTAGGAAACTGTGCTTGGGACCCTTTTAACAAGATTGTTTCTAAAATGATATTATTTTACTCAAATAAAAATTTCAAAATTGTTTTAATTAATTAACAAAATTTCTTACACAATGTCTAATAAATAAACATTTTCAAAAAAAATGTCTCTAAATCATAATATGACATTTTTTAATATTTATTACTAATATATTATTCATTAATAAATAAATTTACCAAATTTAAAAATATTTAAAAATATTTTTCATAATGTGGTTGCTACACCTCAAACCTAACCATTTAGTGTCTTGTTATCATAGTTAAATATATTTACTTCATATATACTCGAGGATTAATGTAAGAAAATTGATCAAATAAGAGAACTGTTTTCTAATGTAAATAAATATAAAATCTCGGTGTTCCGCTGAAACACCAATTGGTCACAAAGATACAATTTATATGAACTAAAAAAATAGCTATAACACCATACTACCTTCTATAAATCTCATTTTTAAACACTTTTGACACCCCTAATAGTTTTGATATACATTTTTATATATTTTAGAGTTCACATATTTAAAACAAACTTGTTTCTTTACCATCATCATAGTGAATATTTGGTTAAAAACCCAATCTCATCCCATGAACAGAAATATTTGATGTTTCGTATAATAATTTTATCCCATAATATTATATCCCTATAAATTGAATATATTCAACTCTGTAATGACTTTTCCTATTGAAAAACTACCCAACCATGACCACATACACCCCCTTGGACAACTCATAACAATAATGGTATAAAGAAAGCCCAAAAATATTGAATTACTTAAAAATATAATAATCATCCCATAATTTCAAAACACCAAAAACATTTACTCAATTAACCTATAACAATAAAAAATAAAATGTGGAGGAATATAAAAAATATCACTTTCATATTAGGGGGTCATAATGGTCACCATATATTGGGATAAGTTAAAGGATATGAAATATATGAGGCCAGATATTTCCGTGGAGATAACTAAATTTATTAACTAATCCTGAATCATATGTAGATTTCGTAGAGTTTACCAAAATACTTATTTAATAAATTATTTTTACAATTAGTGTTTTATTTGAGAGATAAATTCTTTTTCGTAGAATTTACAAAGTTGGCACCTCATCCATTAAGAATAAATAATTTTGAACGTGATATCTTTTTACACTCATTATTTTTAAATATATTAATGATTTTGAGTATTACTTATAATTACATCAGTCACTTAATCTTGAATTCAATTATATATGAATATTAAAAAGAGAACTAATAAAATCTCTCTCATTTTAGAGATTTATAAATTGATTAATTTAAAAATAATGATTCATAAATAGATAAAATAATATAAATTATGTGTCAAAAGGATATATTATATGGGTGAAAATAATTCAGTTATTATTGGTCTTATGGAATCATTGAATGATTTATCAATAAACATAAGAGGTATTACAATACCCAAAACCCTACCATAATTGGTAAACACTATGCCTTTAACTATATGATATTACATCCCCTTAGACACTTTATTCGAGTATTTATATAAATTTAAAATTTTATAAATCTAAATTTACTATGATAACAATAATTTTTTAATTCATCAAACAAAAATTTTCTTAATATGAATTTATTCATAAATTTTTTAAATTTTTTGTTTTAGTCCAAAACAATGGTTTTCACAAAACATGTATCCAAACATTATTGAAAATGTAATTGTTACTCCCAATGCTGCACTTATCCTCATTTGTATAAGAAAATCATCTCCACAACATCACAGCTCACCTAAAAATGGAATTTCATATTTAAAATATGACAAATTTCTCATCATATAACCCTAACTAATGTAAAAAATATTTTTTTAAACTGGTAGTTGTGATAAGGTCATCATTTCTAATAAAATGCTAAGGAAATTTCAAGTCCCCGATATGAATACAATCAATTACATAATTTTACTTCTTAATTTTATTATTTCAAAATTATTCTAGAAATAAAAGTATAGTCATATTATATTCATTATATTTCTTAATGTTACAAAATCAGTGGATTTTCATTATAAATTTATCAATAACATCCTCTGAAAAATGAAATTTTTTTTCGGGCACACACACATACTAATTCCACTATGAGTAATAAATGTAATTTTCATCACCAAAAATCATATATAGATATTAGAATGTATTTAACGACCTAATATATATTTAATATATCATTAATATTATTTTATGATAAATTTTATAATATATTTATCAATTTATTAATAAATTATTGTCGATAATTTAATACTTTATAATAAACGTGCTTAATGGAAAATTATTCTTTAAAATTATAAATTTTTTAAATTTTAGTAATTAATTATTATTATTAAGTTATAATTATGTTATAACAAAGTAATTAACATTTAAATAATATCATTTTTATTTAGGTATAATGATATTACAAAAAAAACCACCTCATATTCATTCATTAAATAATCACATAATCGTGTTTGGTTTGGTTTCACCACTATCTTGAACAATAATATAAATTGAAATAATGAATTAATATGGGGATAAAATTACTATTATAATATAACATTAATTTTTATGTAATTTTTCCAATATTTTATAGATATTCTATAAATATTTAATGCATCATTTAAGAAAACACCCTCGGAACGTCAAAATCAACTGAAATACGCATGTTCTAAATTTCATCTTCAATTATAACAAATGAACCACTAAATAATTGAAATTGATGAGTCATAAGTAATTATAAAACATATAATATAATAGTTTTAATTATCTACTAATGATTAATTTTTAAATAAGAATAAATATATAAACTCTTGTCGTGAAACTAATACAAATGGTCAAAACTATAAAACCATTTAATATAAAATCATAAGAGTAAATGTACAGAATGACTATTTATGAAATGTATAAATATATATGGAAATTTCTAACATTTTTTATAAATTTATTATGATATCTAAGTTTTTCATATAATATTTTATTGTATGTTTGTGAAATTTTGGACAATAGGTAAGGGTTTTCCATCTTGTATTCATATCAATGAGACATGATTCATTTTATGAACCTAATTATCATCTATTTTTTCTATATATAACCTATTTGAGATGTTAATCAATAAAATATCTTTGTTAATTAAATTTTATGTTCAATATTAATCTATTTTTTAAAGATATTGTGATTTAATTTCTACCCAATCCTTAAGTAGAGTTTATCTACATAAATTTTCATTTCCTAGGACTCATGTTTCATTAACAATATATTTTATTTTCGTGGTTCATTAAATTATAGTGGAATATTTTCAACATGTTACTCATTATGATTAATAATTTTGTAAGTATATATTTTTATCCCTCTATCTTATTCCTTTGATTCAATAGTTATAAAAAACTTTGTAAGCGACAATATTTTCTATTATTGGAAACTATCCTATGTTCGGGTATGGTAAATGTGTGTTTAGATTCATTGAAAATATATCGTGATGTTGATACAAGAATTTGGATGTATCTTTATCATAGGATCACATATTGGAATGTATCCCAAAAAGGGTTAGTTGAGGATTGACTAAATCATCCCAGTAATTCACAATGAATTTGACAAAGACTGGACACTGAGCTTAACACTCCAAAGATATATAGTTTAAAATATTAACATTATATTTATAATCCATGATAATGTATTTGTCCTACCATTTAAATTGTCACCTACCAATACAGATCATTGAATAGATTAACTGTCTTCCATAGATAACAATACAAATTGAATGTACCCTATCCCCCCACAATTTTTCATTAATGACATTTCATAATGTTACTTTAATAATACCGAAAATTTTCTGTGTTTATTATGAATTTTTATCATAGACATCCAAATTATTATATTGAATGTGGAAATATTTGTTTTGTACTTATCATTATAATTATATAACTCTTTTTATTAAACCAATGCATCATTAGGTAATGGTATGATAGTTATTAAGGATTATTAAATGTTTCGGAATAAATTAGGTGATGGGTCGGTTCCAAAATTATAATTTCCATAAATACTGTGATAGGTCTCATTAGACAAAATCTGTTGGGTTTTAGTGTATATGTCATCCCATAAAGAGCTAGCGTCTAAGAACAAGGCCCTAAATATATCTTTTTTATTTCAATTATTATACATTCAATCAGTATAAGATCAATTATTATTTTCTTCCATGTTTCATTTATTATCATGGATTTTGAATTTTATCAATTTCTATTAACTATGGATTCATGTTTCTTATTTATTCCTAAAATATAACTTATTCCAACTTTATACGATGATAGACTCTATTGTAATATTATATATACTAAGAATATGATATCTCGCTACTTTTTCTTTCTATATGATACCAAGAGGTGGTCTATGTGTTATTTTATATTATATTATAGAAGGTATAAATATGGTCCCTTAATGCGTTCATGTTGTATCTTATTTTTTCAAATTTAATATATATTTATATATATCAATTCTTCCAGATAGTAACCCAAGGTTATCATTCAAGGATATTGTATCATTTTAGATGATTATTCAGAACATTAAAAAAATTCATTCCTAAGAACCATAATTGTTTAGTGTATTTTGAATCTTGGAACACAATATCTTTTTTCTCCATGAAATGTCTCTAAAGACTCTCATAATGATATTCAACTTTAGTACTCCTACATAAAACTTTTCATCATAACATGAAGAAAAGAAAACATAATAAATGATCTTATTATATGTTTACTAATGGTAAATAAATCATATGTACATATGAATAACCTAATAATAACTGTGAGATAATATAAGAATAAAATATTATGATCATACCCTACATAACAAAGATCATACAAAAGATTCACAGAATAAATATTTTCATTTCATAATACATGAATCATAAGTGTAATAAATAATTTTAATATAATCATGAACCGTTGTTTTATGTAATATAATTTTGTAAACAACATAAATATAGAAAACCAATTCATGTGTCAAGGTTAACTACCATGAAAATCATCATAGTAGATCAGGACAAACCCGTTTTCCATAGAAGATCAGGATACACCTGTTTCCCATTATGGACCAGGACACACCTATTTCCCATTGTGGATATGGAAACACTTATTTTCAATTGTTGATCAGGACACACCTATTTACCATTGTGGTTAAAGACACACATATTTACCATTTTTGTTCAATCCCATCAACTTGTTTCTCACCATTATTTCATTAGATATAAATATTTACCCAATTCATTGGAGGGAGATATAGGTCCCGACTATCACATAATTAAATCATACATAAATTTTCCACAAGATCATAACCATTCATCATATCATAACCCATGTATTGTATTGGGTATAATAAACATTTCAACATATCATATCCTACGGAAATGATATAGGTTTTATAATAATTACAACATAGAAAGACCCATGTAGGGAGAGTTTTTCATATGTGTTTTTTCATGGTATAACCTGTGGAAGATAAATGGATTTCTTAAACAACATGGCATCTTAAAAATAATCCATTTAGGGAAATAATGAGTATCATGTCCTTATATCATATCACTATTATATAATAAACTATATCAATTTATTCCACTTATCGGTAGTGTGTTTTTGAATGATAATGTGGAGTATTTCTTAAAGAAAATAAAATTTCTTTGAAAATCACATTTTAAACATAATGAATCTTCAATATCAATTACCTTGAAAACCAATTTAGAAACATATAAAATAATTTAAAAAAATAAAAAATGGTTCAAGAAAATAATATCCTTTCCACTTTTTGAATACCCATTCTAAATCATAAAACATTTCATAAACCATATTCATTGAAAATAATATTTCAAAAGTTACAATATAAATTTCGTGAAACATTATAATCAAATTTTAAAATATGTAACATTTTTGAAATAATTTTCATTGAAAATGAACATAATATTTATCTTATTTTTTTCAAAAAAACATTTATAAAACAAGGATATTGAGTAAATCAACTTTATGAATTAATAGAGAAATAAATTTAGATTGCATTAAAAACCATTTCTTAATTATATTATGTTCCAGACTGTAGAAAAATGACAACAATACATGAATACATCATGAATTAACATATAATATGAAAATTAATTAGTTATTATGATTAATGGATAATAATATTTCATCAATGTAATAATAATCAAAAATAATCTTGATAAATAATTAGATTATAACAATAATCAATTTCCACTTTGGTACCTTTCAATAATAATCTACATGAGTCAATAAAAATAAATACAGCCTAAAATAAGATAAGAATAAGAATATTCATGATAATACAAGTAAAAGATAATTTTATACAAATAAATGTTTATTAATAACATAACATATGTCTCAAATAATGAAAATTGATAAAAATGTATTTACCTATTTGGTAACTTTGAAAACATAAACTCCATAAAATAGACATTAAAATAGCCACAATTTTATTAATAAGAATTATCTAATAAATTTTTTGGATGTATATAAAATATAAAAATAAAATGATTAATGAATTAATCATAAGTATCACAGAAATAAATTTCATGTATGAAATCCACTTATTATTTGAGTAACCATTAAATAATTAGATCCATGATAGAATAAACTCAATTGAAACATTTAGTATCCTTAAATAAAGGATATAAATTATATAACATGTAATAAGTAATTTTAAACACCAAAAAACAAGAATATTGGGTGTATATAGAATATATCTCATAGAAATAAATGTTTGGTGAGAAAACCCTTACCTTAAGTATTGAAATTCGTTGTACACATTCAGACCTTATCTTTATTCATGTTACTCATTATGGGTTTCACCAAATTGAACCCTTGATTGTATTTATACAAATATTTTGGCATCTGGGATAATGATATAGAATTTGGGCTCTTATTTGGGAAAGGGATGGATGATCCAAAGTGGGCTGAGAGGTGTCAGGAAAGGGAAGAGTGAACTACATTTTATAGAAGAGGAGGGGTGAAATTCTGGTAAATATTAATCCTTATATATAATTGGGATGTCTACCTTACCTATTATGCTCAAAAAGTCTAAATATAATGGAGTAATGGGGGTTTTGGTAGATCCAAACCTCCACCACACAAAAATAAGTACATTTTTATAATTTTGTTCCTTGACATATTTGTTTGACCACTTTTGTCACTTGGGTTTTTGTTAAGGTAACTAGTTTTCTAACATATGTAATTTAGCGATTATTTATAAATTAAATTTTTTATCATACAATATAAACCCACTAAATTATAAAAATTATATCAATTTATAAAAAAATCCCATGTGTGCATGAAATAAATTTTAAAACAAGTTCTTGTGAAGTGAAAAAACATTATTTTAAATCAAACCATGAAAAATATGTTATTATTATTTAATGGTTAATATGTTCATTATAAATGTTAATTTGGTGCGTGAATAGAATATATTTTATATTTATTAATACATAAAAATAATTTTGTAGAATATAGTATTTTTATTAAATTTTAAATCATTTAATTAAATAGCATTTCTTCTAAAAAGACATTAAAGTTAGTTTTGAAATTATTTACATAATTAAAAATTAACACATATAAATACATATATGGAATTAGAATATATTAATTTTACAATTTTGTATAATTATATATTCATCTAAATAAATGAAATACAATAATTCTATAATTTTTTTTACTTTTATTATTTTTGTATCGTTTATTTTAGTTGATTATTAACTAAATAATTACTCTATTTGGTATTCCTTAAGTATTAAATCTAAATAATTCATCTCTAATAATTAAATATAAATTAATATGAAAAATACGCTTTTACCTATCAAAATAATTTGTAAAAAAAACTAACGTAATTTTCGCCGTCTCTCAAGGCCGGATAAATGATAAAGGGATGAAAGTTTCATTTTTGTATTTTTCATTACATTACATATTATATTGGTCAATTCCATGTAATATTGTTTTAGTAACCTAAAAAATTATAGAAAATAGATAATATGGTCAAAATATTTGATGAAAATAGATTTTTAAAATGTTTCTTGGTCATTTTTCTCATCAATATTAAAGTATAACCTTTAAGTAAACTAAATTTTTCCTTAATCACTATAAATAATTCTAATTAATTTCACTAATATTTATGGTCATAAACATACTTTAACTTCATAGGTAATATAAATTATTATTATTCAAAATATAAAATATATTTTGGAAAATTATAAAAACATAAATGGTTGAAATTAATATAAAATAAATCCAAGAGACGTGTGCTGAAAGATGATTTTAATGTGATAATGATTAAAATATTGAAATTATTTTATATGAAATTTCAATGATAAATTAATTAAATTTACAAAAATGATATTAATTTATGTAAAATTGATCTAGTTATAGTTTAAAACAATTTAAAATAAATTTTAACTCTTTAAATAAATATGATGAAAATACAATATTCAATTTATATTCATTATTATTACTTATTCCCAAAAAAATGAATCCAGTATGAAAAATATGAAAAAGTTACCAAATGTAAATTTATATATTTAATTTTCATAAATAATGTCTATTTTGAGAAATAAAAATTAACTTTTGTTCAACATTTTATTTAAAATAGTTTCTCTACTAAAATGTGAAAAAATTACCAATTTGAAAAATAACTTTTTTATTCATATAAATGGATTAATTCTTATCATATTCCTACCAAATATATTGGATGACTATCAAAAATATTATTGAGTTTATAATACATAAATATTATTAAAAACATTAATAATTTTTGGTTTTTAATTTATTGAGGTAAAATTGTGTTTCTAACTAACGAATATAGTTTTCTTTGAAAAGTAACTTATTTATTCTCAAATATTTATTACAGTTATTTAAACTATAATTTATAACCAAATACCGAGTTTTATATATATGTGTAAATAATATTTCCATACATTTGTTAATATTATTCATAACATATAATTGAATGGTCAGGTGTTAAATATAACATCATTTGAAAAACAATATTAATAAAATATTATCATTTAGTAAAACATGGCCTTGCGTGTAATGCATGATATCGAGTAAACTCAGCATTGTGTGTAACACAATAAAAAAAATACTTTAGTGTGTTCAAATGGTTAATCTACATGATTCTTATATTGAAATATGGGATTGGTGTTGTCTATAATGGAAGCCAAAACTAGTGATATTAAAAATGAAAATCTATATTCAGTGTTGTGGGAAATCAAAAAAAAATCATTTGAAAAAAATCACTAAATATCAAAGTGATACATTCAACCCAACTTAAGAAAATAACTTACTAAATTAATTTATTTTACCAATATTTTGATACTTGAATGTTACTTTCATAGAAACCCACATTGTAAAAATGAATACAAAAAAATCCGTTAAAAAATGTTCTGAACATAATTGTTACCCAAACTCAAAACTAGGTTTCCACATTGGAGAACATTAGTGGGAAGGGAATATTGGACATATAATAAAAACATAAATAATTATATATCATGATTGAGGTCATTGATAAAAAACATGAGAAAGATATATGGAAAGTCAAAGGACACAACACCATTAATCATTGATGATTTATTAGGCTATTGGTTTAAAAAAAATCAAGGTATTAGAATAAATAATTCTCAATATACTTTTTGTAGAATTGAAGACTTATTTTACTATTTAAGAACATAATGAAACATAATTGCCTTATTTCATTACATTTCATATGCCTAATCTCACCATTTGGTGGTTCTTTCCTCAATTTTCACTTGATCTCTTACTCCATGAAATGAATGTGAAATTGTGATTTTTGAAGTACTAATAGATCATGATATCCCAAAATATAATGATTGGACATTCCATATTTATTTTTGAATCATCACACCATAATATTTAGAATAAGTTATTTAATATGAATAAATCCTCATATAGAGAGATAATATATTAATATCTTATTATAAATAATATGTTTAACAAAAACCATTACAAAAATTTTCAGCCATATAACAATTATGAAATATAAAAGTCCAAAATATTCGAAATAATGTCATTAAATATCTCAAAAATAGATTAGTATTTATCCCCTATATATCATAAAACATCTCTTAGTTGTCTCATTCGAAACATGTAAATACTATCATCTTGTATACTCTTGTAACATGGAAATAACATGAATTACAATAAAACCATATTGAAAACATGCATTTTTATTTATTCCAAATATTACATGATATATTCTATAAATCCATGGAGTTTTCAAGGTCATCCAGGACGACATAGAGCACTTTATCAATAGACTAATAATCATTTCCACAGTAATCATTATTAACCAAAAAAAATTTATAACTACATATCATCTATTTATCATAGTTAAATCAAATTTTCTTAACATCATTAAAACATTAAGGCCTTCTTTACATATATAAAAATATCACCTTTACATTAAATCAATATTCTACATAAATAGAACCATTCAATATTATTTTTCAAATATATAATGAAAAACATATACTTCATGATTCATATAACATAATTCTTCAATTACAATACATATACACTTCAATCATCCATCATTATTGTTAAAATAGTAATAATAATTTATCATCTAATTCATTAATACCCTTTTATTAGAATATGAAATAATAATAATTTTTATGGTACCACATCCTCAATTTAGTCATGCATTATTCACTTAATGTAAACAATATGGTTATTACATCCCATATATCATACATGTCATTTAAAGTCTCTTTATCTTCAAAAATAAAACTAACTCATGAAGTAAATTCATAATTTTATTCATGACATTTCATCATTTGACATTGATTTCAATAATTCCCATACATTATACATACGAATAATAAAATGATAATGAATTTCCTTCAAGTTCCCACTATTCACTAATACCAAAATGTATGGTGTGAGAAACCCTTATCATGGATAAAAACAACATAACCATGAAAAATAAATTATTTGGTTCTTGAATCATTACACATTATTTTAAATATGTCACCTTTTGATTATCCATGGATAAATTCCTATACATTTCCTTATAATTATCCCAAAGGATATCACTAAAGTTTCCTCTTCCAAGATTCTAAAGGATGACTAAACATTTCATTTAATACCAACTATATAGACCTAGGATTTATATATGGGAAATTATATAATCTTAGATGAGTATTCAAGACATTAACAAAAATATACCTGAGGACCAAATTTTTTTTTCATCTTTGGACCCACGGATCAAAATATTTTCTATCTTGTTTAACGATCTCTAATATAACCCATTAGTTTCTTCCACATTAGTACCCACACTGAAAATTTTTTCTCATAACATATGGAAAGGAAACATAAGATATGGTTACCTCAGATGCTCACTGTGGGTAAATAAATTAGATACAAAATAATAAAATGAGCATAATTCTATGGGATGTTAAAACAACATTTTAAGATCATACCCTACATATCAAATATCATATACATGATTAATATAATAGTAATTGGAATTTCTTCTGTCATCAATCATAAGTGTGATAAATCATCATAATCATAAACTGCAACATCATTTCATACAAGTTTAGAACTAAAATAAATATTTAAAAGCATTTTAGTTTCCATGGATAACTATTATGTCCATCAAAAAAGTTGATTATGACACACCTATTTCCTATAGTGGATCAGGATGCACATGTTTCCCATTCTGGAAAAGGATGCACCTATTTCCTATTATGGAATAAGATACACTGATTTCCCATTGTGAATCCGGACCCACCTATTTCCCATTCTAGACTAGAAAACAATCATTTACCATTTTGGATCAATATCATCGATTCATTTCCCATCCTTATCTCATGATATATAAATATTTACCCAATTCATTGGGGGATATATAGGTCTCACCCGTCATATAATGAAATTATACATATGTGTTCCATAATATCATAACCATTCATCATATGAAAACCCATGAATTGAAATGGGTGTAATAACATGGATTTCCGTAGGCCCTTCCATTGTAATAATCACATGTTTAAGGTGTTCTAGGAGTTTTAGTGGCTCATTTATATAGTTTTCCAATTTTCTAGTTTTTCATTAGTAACTCTAGGGTTCTACATCGACATGTCGGTGCATCATCATGTCAGTGCATCCGCATGTCTATGCGTTGCCATGTAAATACATTAATGAGTCAGGGGCATCAGAATAGGAGAGTCTGGGGTGTCGACATTGTTGAGTCATGTGTGTCGACATTGGTGAGTCTAGGGCGTTGCCATTTGGGATTCAGTGGCATCAGCATCATTTGGTTAAGCCATCAGTAGGTCATGGTTTCGGTCAGTTGTTGCATCGATAAGTCATTGTATAGGTAGGTCAGTGTCATTGTATCATCATTGGTAGGCCATTTTGGTAGCTCACCCATCAGTGGCGCAGCTTCGGTGACTCACTCATTGGTGAATCATTTCAGTTTTCCCAGTTTTTTTCCAATTTTCTAGTATTGAACCTCTTACTTATAATTTTATATAAACCAATCTTAATGATTTTGTTTGAATTTTTATCTTTTTTTGATGTATATTAATTATATATTTAAAATCCTAACGTCTCGAGGGATTTTAAATACTCAATCCACATGATCATGACCAAGATCACATATTAATGATATTTAAAAATCTTCATCCTTTAATATTTGACCAGGATATTCAATTCCAGGATCATCCTTTCGCAGTATGTTTTACATTTCCTCTTTATGCAGCTAGAGTCTTCCTCCTTAGATTATTTTTGTGCCTATATTAGAGCCCCTCATGCTCAGTTGTGTTGGATTTCTTCCCTCCTTCTCATGTGATGCCCTGTACTAGATGAAAGGAGGAACTTCGATCCATGGATCATCCAAGTATATATTTATTCAATCATCATATCATTTTTCATCATGAGGGGTGGGTGTATAATTGATTCATTATGAGGAATAGATTAATCATTTTTCATTAAGCATGAAATAGAGAAGGGGAAGGTAAGTTCAAAATAAGGAGATAATAAGACATGTTATAATAATGGGATTGGAATTGAATATGGTTTGACATTAATCACTTTTTTTCTGTTATCCTTGATTCCTTATGGGTTGTTGTGTATATATTCATTCTGAAAAATATGGTCGTTTTTTTTCTTTTCATGCATTCTAGTGGTGTCCTATTTTTTCCGTTATGATGTTTGATAATGGACCATAACATGACATATTTTTAATCACATATACTTGGTTAATTTATTGGATTTACCATGATGAGAACCGTTTTGTGGTCACCCATGTATATCAAAGTGGATTAAAGAACAACATTTACTAAATTTGAATATATCATGTTTATTGGTGTGGAAGAGTGTGGTGTTCTATTGGGTTCTATGACTCTATGTGAGTTCCAAGGTGTTGTTGTTGGAAGCACAGTTGTGGGTACCATGGTGGATAGAGGTGTTGGCTCTGTCATAAGGGATTGGTATGGGTGTGAAGTTGGAATGTGGTTTAAATGGTAGTCATTTTGGGTTTTGTGTGTGGGGTAGTGAATGTGGTATGTTGGAATCTTAGGTTTTAAGACTAATTGATTGTGTAATGGATGGACTTGTATGCAGCTAAAATACCGTTGTTTGTGTCATGGTCATTGAATGGATTTGCGTTGTAGGACTATGTGGTTGTTGTGTTTTTTTATGCATTGTAACTAAATATAGAAATATTTTGAGCAGTGGTGCTGTAGGAATGGGTTGTGGGAGAATTATTGTGCATCATAACTTTAAAGAATGATAATAGGTAGTGGCTGAATGATGGTGTGTTTTTGGACTAAATATCTTGTTTTTTTGTTGTATTGTAGTGGATGGTAGTTTAATGGTAGCGATGAAATAAATTAGGGTAAATCCAGTTAAATAAATAAAAGGAAATTGGTTAAATTAAAAGGGGATGGGTTTTTGAGTCGAAGTCGGCGTTGTGTGGTTTTGCATATAGGGGTAGTAGAAAAATAGGTTCTTGTGGGATAGTTTGGTTGTTTGTTTGAAACTCATAGGTTGGGATGAGATTTTGATTACCTATATCTATGAATTTAGTTCCTTATTATTTCTTTATGAACCCCACCCTATTTATTACCATGTTTCTAAAAACATAATTTCATGGGGTAGGGTGTATTTCCAAACATCCTAGTGGGAGGATGGATGGTGGGTTACTGACTTTCGTCCTCACACCCTCTTCCAGGTTTATACTACTAGAGCGTATCTGGGTAGGCTGTAATGGATTAACGATTACCATAGTCCAAGGTCATTCAGGTAGGTTTGTTATAGATGAGGGGATATAGTGTTTGCAGGCCACATTTATTTCCCAAGGGTCTTCGTGCTTAGGCACATATGTCTTTGGGTGAGAGGCATGGTTGTTATGTCTCATGAGTCATTGGACGAGACATGTGGGTTGGTTTGAGGCCTAGGTTTGTGAAGGAATGTTGTGGTAGTTAGAATACATATGGGAAGACTGTCTGCATCAAAATGTTATCCATTACGAATGAGCAGATAACTAGTAGAAAAGGGGAGAGGCGTACCAAAATATCAATGTTCATATACTCCTACTTTTCTTGAGTTGTATTATTTTTTGAGAGTGCCTTAGTTATACTAGGATTCTTAGTTTTCCTTTTTATGTTCTTTAAGGATCCACTATTTTCTCAAAGGAAAATTAGTATATTCACCTACTTTTTTAGTGGTAGATTTATTTCCTACTGAGTATAATTGTATGCTAACTGAAAATATATAAAACTATTTTAAAAATTCAAGGAGGACATTGAGAACCGTGATGGACTATAGAAGCTCTGGCATTAAGATTAATTACTCTTTATGTATTGTCCCTTTTCTTTTGGTTGTTCTTCTGGTACTTTTTTTGTACATTTTATCAGCTTTAACTTTGTACATGTATGTTTGAATGGATTTTAACATTACATCTACTTTAGTGTTTGGAGTTGTTTGGGATTTACCAACTTATCTACCAGTCATGTTTTATAAAAAGGGTAATACCTTCCATATTAAGTGGGATTGTACACCCTTTTGTTATAGTCACCGCTAATGTGCCTATAGAATGTGGAACATGGGGGTCATTATCTATTCATAATGAGGATGGAAGGGAGTGTCACCTTTATGTCCCTTACTATATCATGAATAATGTAGTTCATGTTAAAATGTTATTAGAGGAACAATTTTGGAGTTTGATAGGTAAGATGGAGATTGGAGTAAATCATTATGATGATTTTATGGGATGGTAGGTAAATTGTGTAAGGAAATATTGGTATATGAAATAGGCCTGGAATGTCCATCCAAATAAAAGAATATAGCCCCCCCCCCGGGATCCGATGCAAGGACTGTAGACATACTGAATGACAAAGTGAGGCTACACTAATTGCAGGGGAATGATCCTAGGAATGGTACATGTATCATAACGACTTTTTTCCTTATTTGAGTTCGGTTTTTTTTGGTAAATTAAATAAAAAAAGAGTTAAAACCAATTTAATGGAAAATTTCCACAGTACCCGGGAAATAGAGTACCCAATTTACCCTTTCACCTATGGCACCCAGACTTCTTCCACATGTGCTATGAGAATTTGAGGGTTAGAAGATTGACATGGTTGATCAGTAGAAGGCCTACCAATAAGAGGATGAAGACCAGTGTCCAAATATATTTCATGCCTTAATGCAGATGACAATGAGAATATATGAGGGTAGTGTCTCAGAGAAGGAGATAGAGAGTTTTATGAAGGATCTGGTGAACATTTTAAGCTTAATATGGTCTCTGATAGGGTACTGGTTTCCCCTAGTGTTAATCTATATGAAGGGAGAAGTGGGATAGTTTTGGATTCTTTTCTTCAAGGATAGGAAGGTGGCTGATGTAATGTGGGATGAAATTGAGAAAGAGTTACAGGTGTAATTCATTTCCACCATGATCAAGGCCGAGAAGACGTTAGAACTACCCTCCCCCCAGTAAGGTATTATATCTCTAATGGAACTAAGGAACTTGTTCAAGTTTCTACTATGATTCACACCGGATCTTGTTCAAACGCGGTTTCCCGAGAGAGATGCTGAGAGGAGGCACTCCGACATTCACTTTAGTTTTCTATCACTCCATTTACTCAACTGACATAAATAGAAGTTCAGAAGAAGGATTAGGTACTATAAAGGATGCACTTGTCGAGAAGTATATTATGAGAGGGGAGTCAGCTGATTTTGATGAAGGGAAAGGATGTCTACCACACTTCTCTACATCAGGGCCTTCCAGGTTTTGGTCCGAAGGGTGTAGGCCTCAGCATTTCCAATTATCATCTTTTGGTCATTTCCTTTTCCTCATGGGACTGGGACCAAGGTTCTTTGCCTATAGAGGATGTATAAATCTTCATAATCAGTGCCTATTTTCAGCACCATAGAGTGGGAGTGGGTCGGTTTAGCACCTATCTCAACAGTAGCAGTAGCAGGTCATGTCTTTTCAGCAACTGTGGAAGCAGGTTCTCGCTCCATTCATGGTAGGTGGTGTTGGGGAAGGTTGACCCTAGGGTGCACCTTCAGGGACCTCAAGAAGCCATGGTCAGGGATGAGGTTAACATTAGAGGAGTAGGGGAGCTGGGCATGGTCAGTTACACACCATTGAGGTTGCATTTCCAATAGGGGCATAGGTTTTTTGAGGTACATTCAATCTATTTAATACTCTTCTGTGTGATTTTTTTGAATCGCGGGCTTCACACTATTTGGTTTCTACATGTCTAGCCCATGATCTTGGTCAATATGTAGAGATACTTTTCATGCCATTTCTACTGATTACGACAGTTGGATGTCAGACTTGTTTTTTGATGTTTATCTTGTATGAAGACTGAGGATGGGACCACAACAGTCTCATGGGTATATTTTTATGCTCTAGATTTAGTCATAAGATTTCATCCTAGGCATCAAATGGTTTTCTTCCATGCACACAGTTATCAGCTAATTTTGGAGGAGGGTCGTGTTTTCAGTTATATATGGCCAGGGTGTTGCTTTCATTAGCAAGGAAAGTTGTCAGGTGAGCACCTGGCATAGGGACCCTCTTTATTTTTTATTATCTGTTCTATCAGTGTAATAAACTGACATAGAGATAGTAGTAGTTCTGGGGGTTATCAAAAAGATCATGGATTTCTTCACCTAATAAGTTGGACTCTACCCCATCAATGTGATGTTAAGTTGGGGATATACTTACAACCTGGTGCATGTCCGATTTAAATTTCTCCCTTTCCAATGACACCTTCTGAGTTACAAGAATTACGAATTCAGGTTGACGACCTGATGAAGAAGTGATTTTTCTATAAATTTTTTTCATCTTGTGGTGATACAGTCTTGTTTTTGTTGAGTAATGATGGTGGGATAAAACTATGAATAGACTAATGGAAACTAACTTAGGTGGAAGTCAAAATCTATCACCCCTTCTGGAGGATCGATGGTCTTTTTGACCAATTAAAGGGTTATCTTGGTTCTCTATGAACAATTTGTGGTCTAGATATAAACCGTTGATGGTGATGGTGTGTGAAATCTAAAAATAGTTATTCTAGATGTAGGTATGGCCACTTCGAGCTCATTTTCAGGCCCATTGGTGTCACGAATTCACCAGATGTGTTTATGGGGCTCCTGAACATTATTTTGCCAGATTTCCTAGAATGTTTTGTCTTTTTTTTCATCGATGACATCCTGATATACTCAAGGATAGAGGAGAAGCATGCTGATATCCGGAGGAATATCTTATTGGTCTTTAGGAACCCCTAGCTCTATGAGAAGTTTTCCAAGTCCATGTTCTGGACAGTAGAGGTGCACTTCCTTGGAAACATAAAGACAATGCAAGGGATATTATTGGACATATCGAAGGACAAAGCAGTTGTTTCCTTGGAACCAATAAATAATCTGGTGGATGTTCATAATTTCTTAGGTTTGGAAGGTTATTACCGAAGGTTTTTACCAAGAATCTCATGAGATGGAACTCTATCAGCATTAATGAACAGGAAAGATCAAGTCTTAGTGTGGAGTGAGAAGTGTCATGTATCATTTAACTCCTGAACTGGTAGTTTTTCAGTGCCCTGATTCCCAGGATAAAAGAAAAAGGTGCAATGTTAGATGTTTTATGTGATGCTTATGACATAGGATTGAGATGTTTGCTAATGCAGCAGTGGGGAATAATCATTGTTCTATGATGTTATTCCCTAAAAACATAACTATGCCACCCATGGACTAGATCTTAATATGTTCATGTTCATGCTGATGTAGTTTTAGAATTAAATCCTCAAGGAGTGCATTTTGGTCTTTAAGGATCACAAGAGCCTAAGGTATAACATTTTCTAACAAGACCAAAACATGTGACAGTGAAGGTGGATGTATTTCCTCAAGGAATACGACTTCGAAATATCATACACCCTAGAGAAGGATAAGGTGGTGGTTGATGCCTTGCGCAAGAAGTAACATAAGGAGGTAGTTATGTAATCCATATATGCTTAGAAGTTGACTGAGGAGTTGGCCACATTTCGTCTAGATGTGTGAGTGCATGATTGTAGTGGATTCCTTTTCAAGATGATAGTGTAGTTTTCCATAATGTGGATGGTGGAGGAGTCTCAGTGGGGAGACTCTGAGACTGATATGGTGTGTGATCATGTTTTCTAAGGTAACACTATAGGGGGATGGTTGGAGGATAGTCAGAATCGAGTGTTGTTCAGTGGGAAATAGTTCATCACAATTGGAGTATGTGAAGGAGTTCTCCGTGACTTCCACAGCTCACACCTAGAGATACCCTAAGATATTTCATGATGTTATGAGGCCTGAGGGAATAGTTTTTGTGGAATGGGATAAATCAGTTAGTGGAGGAGTTTGTGGAAAGGGGCCTAGTGTGTCAGCAGGTGAGGCTAAGCACCATGTTACTAATGTTATGTTGCAACCGTTAAATGTTCTTGAGTAAAAATGAGATAATATCTAGATGTATTTTTTCACCAGATTACACAATACTCGGGGAGGATATGATTCCCTCAGGGTAGTAGTTGATAAATTGGTAAAATCAGGTCAATTATTAGTAATCAAGGAGTCGAGCACAATGGATTCCTTAGTGCGGAGGTATGTGGATGAGGTGGTGCAGCTGAATGGAGTTCCAAGATACATTATCTTGGATCGGTATGTATGTATTATATTGCGAGTCTGGAGGGTATTGTAGCATGATTATGTCACCAAACTACACCTCAACAATTGTTTCACCACAAAATGGATGGGATGACAGAGAGGACTATCCATAAATTGGAGGATATGATGTGAGAATGTGTTCTGGACATTGAAGGTTCATGGGTATAACACTTTCCCCCGGTAGAGTTTTTCTATAATGATAGCTATCACTCTACAATTAGCATGACACCATTCTATGGTTTATACAGAAGTCTATGTTGTTTACTAGTATAGTGGATAGAGGTAGGGGAGGTAGCCCTCCTTTGACTAGATGCAGTGAGAATCATGAAATATAAGGTTCAACTTGTGAATGAGAGGATGAAGTCAACACATTAAAGACATAATACATATGCCTATCATTGTAGGAGGCCTTTGGTGTTATAATTTTGGGACTATGGATTCTCAAAGGTTTCCCCTCAATGTGGGTAGTGCATGTTTGACATAGGAAGCAAGATTTCTCCCAGGTTCATCGGACCCTTAAAGGTGTTGGGATTAGTGGGTGATGTGGCATATCACATGAAATTAAAATCATAGTTGGAGAGGATCCATGACATTATCCATGTCTCTTAACTCCATTACTACCTACATGATGAATCACACGTCCTTGGATTGGGAGAGTTGGATACTGAGGACAATGTAACATTCATGGAGTGACCAATATGAATCCAGGATCAGGAGGAGAGGGTGTTATGTAGATATAACATTCCTTAGTATTGTGTCTTATAAAATCATAGATGCATTGAGGCTAGTACATAGGAGTGACAAGAATAGATGCATTCCCAGTACCCATATATGATTTGAGGTTTGTATCTATGTTTTAATTTGGTGCTTGATTTATTATGTATGGATTGATCATTCTCATTATCAAATGAGTATTTTTGTTGTTCAATGGATGTGGGTGATAAATTCATGAATTTGGGTAGGTGAGGACTCTATACCTAATATAGATGCATTAATTAGGATGTGATTAAACTTTGTAGGTGTGTCAGTTCCGCCCAAAGCATACAGTATCATGACATAGATGAAGAAGCTCCTTATTCCATGTGTCTGGGTATTGTGACCTTTATTTTATTTGTTGTTGTTTGGGAAAGTGTGGATATAGTTTTTCTATAGTTTTTCTGGATAGAGGTGACAATGATCTTTTCCAGGATATCAGGGTTTTCATTCCATCCTTAAAAATAACACCAGGTGGTTTGGTCCTGAGACGTATCTTTAGGAGTGGTAGTTCAGACCCCCTTTCTGCTAGGTTAAATTTGATATTCTAAAATTCATGAATAATTTACAAGGTATCTGATCTAATAACATGAATTTTCTTGGGCCCTTCCATCGTGATAATCCAGTGTCTGAGGATTCTAGGAGATATCTGTGGATCATTTCTACAGTTATCCAATTTTTTTAGTTTTGCATTGGTAACTCAGGGCATCGACATAAGCATTTCATCCATCCACATTTCAGTGCAATGACATGTCAGTGCATCAGCATGTCAAAACATTAGCATGTCAGTACATTATTGAGTAAGGGGTGTTGGCATCAGGGAGTTAGGGGCTTCGGCATTAGTGGTTACAGGGAGTCAGCATGTCTGAGTTATGGTCATCAACATCGATGAGTCTATATCGGTAGGTCAAGGTGATGGGAGGTTGTGGAATTAGATATTCATTGAATCAGTATTTTTTTGTATCAATAGGTCATCGTCTTTTGCTCGGTGTCTGTAGGTCGCATCGATAGCTCACCCATCAGGGTTTGGTGACTCACCCATCAGTGAATCATTTTCACTTTTCATAATTTGTTTAGTTTTCTAGTTTCACACCTATTACCTATTATTTGACATAAACAATGTTTAATTCTATATTTGGGTGTTTTTAAGGGTATTTAAAATACTATTAATTTTATCCTTAAAATTTTAGAATCCTAGGTGATTTTAGATACACAAGCTATGGGATCTTGACCATGATCCCACATTAATGAATTTTAAAACCATTATTCATTTAATAAAGGATCTGGATATTCATAGTCGTGATGTTCCATTAAAATTATTTTTTCCATTCCCTATGGGTGTTCCTAGAGTCTTCCTCTGTAGTTGAGTCATGCTCTTCTGTTAGATCCCCTCCTGCTCAGTTGTCGTGGAGTTCTTTCCTACTACTCACGCAATCCCTTGTTGTTGATGTAGTGACATACTTCTATCCAAGGATCATCCAAGTAGAGATTTCATATGTCTGCATTTAATGGTGAATCATGATGGGTGGTTGTACTATTGATTACACATGAGGAATGATACAATCCGTTTTTATGAAATTAATAAATAAGGGGTGGGGAAGTTGATGATAATAAGATAATAAGACCACTTATAATAACTTCTAGGTAATTAAATATGGTTTGACATTGATCAATTGTTTTATCTTTTATCCCTATTTCCTTATGGGTTTTTGTGGCTATATGACTTCTGAAAATAATGGTCGTTGGTGGAATTTTCTTATACACCAGTGGTGTACTGTTTGATTTTGTAATGGTGTTTGATAATTTCCCATAACATGAAATATATTTAATAAAATATACAAGGTTAATTAAATGGTTTTCTCATGATTAAAACCCTTGTGTTATCATGGTGATATGTCAAAGTGGATTAAATAACAACATTTACTAAATATTAATATATCCGGTTGATATGTGTGTATGAGTGATATTCTTTTCGGTAATGTGACTTTGTGTGAGTTGTTTGGATATACTGTTGGAATCACATTTGTGGGTACATGGGTGTACAAAGGATGTGGCTCTGTTAGAAGGGGTGGTATGGGTGTGTAGTGGGGATATGAATGAAATAGTAGTTACTCATGGCTTTGTGTGTAGGGAACTATAGGGGGTGTGTTGGTATCTCATGTTTATAGACTTATTTATTGTGTAATGGATGGAAATGTAGGTAGCTGAACTACCTTTGTTTATGTCATGGCTGTCGAACGATGTTGGGGAGTGGGAGTATGGGGTGGTTGTGAACATGTATGCAGTGGGACTGCATTTTGGAATTTTTTGGGTAGTGGGGAATCATAGGTGCGTTTTTAGAGAAGGATTTTGTGGCAAAACATTGAAGAATTATAGTTGGAAGTGGTTGAATGAGCCTATGTAGCAGGACTGAAAATCTGGTTTTGTTTTTGTATTGTTGTGGTTCGTAGTTTCCTTGTATTTATAGAATAAAAAAAAGGTAAATCTCTCTAAATTAATAAATTTCATGTTGTTAAATGAAAAGGGGTTGAGAATGTGCTTGGTAGTGGGTATTGTGTGGTTGTGCATATAAGGGTAGTAGAAAACTTGTATTAGTGGGCCAGTTTGGTAGTTTGGTTAAAACCATTAGGTTGGGATTAGTGACTAATTACATATATATAAATATATATAAATTGCACTTCATTGTATTTTATATACACACCCCACCCTGGTTGAAATCATGTTCCAAACACCCCTATTTCATGTGGGAGGGTGTCTTTCCCAACATCTTAGTGGGACGATGGATGAGAGGATACTAACATTCTTCCTAATAAACTCTTTTTGGGTTCATACCACTCGATTGTATTTGGGTATGTTATAATGTCTTGAGGCTTACCATAGTTCCAAATCCATTGGGTCAGTTTTTTCTGGATATAGGTCTCATGTTTCTATGTGTTGAGTTTTTTTCCACGTATCTTAGGGGTAAAGCCTTGATATCATCGGTAGAGACGCGTGGTTCTTGTATCCCAAGTGTTTGTGGGTGGGATGTGTAGTGTGGTTTGGGGCCTAGGCGTGTGTGAGATAGTTGTGGATGTGGGAATTTTTAGGGGAATATTGGTAGCATCATGACATTAGTTGTTAGGAATGAGAAACTAATCAGTGTGAAAGTGGTGTAGGGAAACGAAATATCGATGTGTTTATACTATTACTTTTATTAACTTTCATTATTTGGTTAGCATGCCTTGGTGAGGACTGTGTGGTTAGTGTTCCTTCGTAGGTTCGTTGAGGTTTTACTATTTTCCCATAAGGACATAAGTATGCTGTCCCGCTTTTTCATAGTTAGATTTATTCTACCTATTGGGTATACTCATATGCTAACCAATGTTTGTAAAAGTGTTTTCAGGATTCCTAGAGTACATTAAGGACCGTGCTAGACATTACTTGATCAGGATTTTGGATTGGTTTTTGTTTTGAATTAGTCTATTGTGTTTTGTTACTTCTTCTGTTACTTCTATTTTACTTTTTATCAGCATTTCTTTTGAACATGCATGTGGGAATGGATTTTGGATTTACTTATTTTTTAGTATTTGGAGTTGTTTGGGATTTACAATCTTATAAATTGATCTTTTTCTATAAAAAGGGTAATTCCTATCATATTATTTGACATTCTGTACACTTTGGTGTTATTTGCTTCTCGGGGGCCTATTGAAGGTGGTGTATGGGGGTTATTATCAGTCCTTCATCATGAGGTAGGAAGGGCATGAAACCGTCATTTCCCTTACCTCATCTTCAAAAATGGGGGTCATGATAATGGGTATCATAAAAAAATTAATCATATCATATCCTATGGAAAATTGATATGATTCATGGTCATTTCATCACAGAATGACCCCTGAAGGACATGGGTTTTATTAGTGTTTTATCACCATATAACTCATGTAATATAAATGGGTTTCATAAAAAAATGACATATTAAACATAAAATATTAAAATAAATAGTGACAATGGATTCCATAGATCATAACCACATTAAATCATAAACTATATCAAATGATTTCATATTGGATGGAGAATTATCTTTATAAAAAATTGGAGCATTTTTTTTATGGAAAAGGCCATTGTTTGGGAATCACATTTTGTGGCATAAAACATAATCAAAATACTTTACTTTTAAATAGACAATGAAAACATTGAATATAATATTTAAAAATTATTTAAACAATTCATGAGAAAAATATCCTTTCCTTTTTGAAAAAAAAATCTTTTTAATTCATAAAACATTTTTAAAACCTTCCTCTTTGAAAATAACTTTGAAAACTTATAAAAATATATTTAAAACCATTTTAAATACTATTTAAGATAGGAAAAAATTATTAAATCATTTTTCTTGATTATGATATTCAAATATCACTAAAACCCATTGAAAAAACTTTTTTAGAAAACATGGATTTTGAAGATAAAAAATTTATAATATAAGAAAGAAATAAGGTAATATTTTTTAAAAAACAGATTCATATTTATCTAATGTACCAGTGAGTGGAAAATGGTAACAATACATGATGATATCCGGAATAAATATTGGATATTAAAATTATATATAGATATTGAGAGATTGATAATCATATATAATCAATGTAAATATAATCACAAATAATCTCAATAAATGATGAGAATGTAGCTATAAAGTATAACCACTTTGGTAACATTAGATCTTAATAAAAAATAGATACTAACATTACATGAAGCCAAAAATATCATTAAAATAAGGATAATAATTATTAGACATTTCAAATGTTATTATATAATCCTTATAAATTAATATAGCTTCATATAATTACATGTGTCATAATGTTGGAAAACTGAGATATAATTACATTACCGATTATGTATCTTTTGAACAGTAATGTCCATGAAATATATATCATAAAATGGAAATATTAATACCCATTAATTTTTAAATAATAATCATAATATACATTCATGGGATGTATATACACAACAAAAAACAAATCAGGGGTGAAGAAATCATATGTCTCTTAGACATAAACGCAAGACTAGAAATCCCCAAAACACTTGAGTTTATTTTGAATCGTATGATCCATTGTAGAATAACATCAATTGAAACATTTAATTTGATTATATAAAGGATTTAGATGATATAAATTTGTGTACGTTAGTATATAAACCACACAATAGGAATAATAATTGAATAAATCAGATTTATCAAGAAAATAAATGTGAGATGAGAAAACTCTTACCTTATGTCATGACTATCTTCATACACATTGAAACCTACTCTTTTCAGGCAACTCCATTTGGTTTGGAAAAAATGGATTACTTAGATAAATGTTTTCCAAAACTGAGGATTATGTGATAAAGTGATAGATAGAATTGAGGATCTTATTCGGTAAGGGGTTGGATGAGGCAATGCGATTTGACTGGTGTGAGGAATAGGAAAAGTGAATTACATTTTATAGTGGAGGAGGGTAGAATTCTTGTAAATACCAAAAGATAAACCCTATTCAGAGGTATAAATTACATAATGTTATAATAAAATGGAAAAATAATGAATTAAAGGAGGAATATTTTTGATCCAGGCCTCCACCTTACAAAAATAAGTTCTTTTTTATGATTTTGTTCCTTAACATCTCAATTCCCCTTCTTGTATCGTTTTTTATTAAGGTATATAGTTTTTTAACATAATTAATTTGACAACTATTAACAATTTAAATTAATATTTATTTGAAAATATATAATTAATATATTAAAAAGATGATATTTTTTTAGAATAAATAAATATCATGTGTGTTGAAAATTTATTTTTAAATAAGCGCGTGTAACTAGAAAAAACACGACATTTACACGAACTGTGATGAAAATGTCGATACTATTTAAAATCTAATATATTCATTATAAAATATAAATTAATCCTTTAATATTCCTTACATTGTATTTATTAAAATTTGATAATAATTTGGTAGAACAATGGATTTTTAGTAAATTATTATTCTTTTAATAAAATATAATTTTTATAAAATAACATTAATCTCAATTTTTATTTTATTTAGTAACATTTAAATTATAAAATATCCATACTAATATGGAATTTTAATATTTTAACTTAACACATGTGTACCAATATATATTCATATAAAAAATTATATACAATATATAAACAATTTTACATTAATTTGTATATTTTTGTTATCAATTATTTTAGTTAATTATCAAGTAAATAATTTTTAGTTAATGATTTCCATCTCTGTATCTCAACGTTTTATAAATAATAAAGGTATGGAAGGTTTGTTTTTAGTAATTTTCCTCACATAACTTATTCTATAATTCAATTTCATGGTATTGTTACCAAATAAGTCATAAAATTAGAAACAATTGGGTATATTGTTGAAATATGGGCGTCCAATGGTTTTGAGACAAGAATCAAGGTCATATTTCTCATTAAGATTACAGTAAACCCAAAATGCTAAATAATATTTTTTCTTAATCATTGTAATTAATTTTAATTGATTTTACTAATCCATTTGTCATAAAATTAATTTTCCAATAATATAATTTATAAATTATTATAATTATAAATATGGAATCAATTTATTCAAATTCTAAACACATAAGTGGAATAAATTAAATTAAAATTAAACTAGTATACATGTGGTCAATGTGAATTTTTAAATTGAGAATGCTCAATAGATTGAAAATATTTAATAACCAATTTTAATGTGAAGTTGGTTCAAATGACCTCAATGTATTTATTTAGATCCATCTACTGTAATAACTCTTCTAAACCAAATTAAAATATAATTTTACTATATGGATAAAATATATGAAAAAACTATATTTAATTAAAATTCAATATTTTTAACTATTCATAAAAATATAGAACATTTCATACGAGTACCAAAAATTCACCCAAATTTTTTTAATATTTGTTATTCATAAATTAATTTTATTCCCCAAAATAAATATTAAAAAAGTTTAAATTATAATATATATAGTACTTTCAACATTAAAAGGTGTTAAAATTACCTTTTAGAAAAAACACTTTTTTATTCATATAATTGGATTAATTTTTTTCTTATGACTATCAAATCTATTTAAAGAGTGCCAAAAAATTATTGACTATATAATAAATAAATTTTATTAAAATAATCCATCAAAATTAGTTTGTTTAATTTCTTGAGGTAATATGGTTTTTCTAGATAGATAAATGGTTTTCGTAGAGAATGAATTTGTTTTTCTCAATTAGTTATTACATTCATTTATATTTAATTGATAACCAGATGAATCAATTTTCATACATGTTTAAATAATAATATCAAACATTAATTAATCTTATTAGTTATGTACTTTCGAAAAGATAGATGGTAGTTATAATAATATTTTAAAAATAGTATTAATTGTACATTGTTATTTGGAAAAACAAAACCATTCTTGTAATAGAAGCTATCGAAGTGATTCAGTATTATTTTTACTAAAATAAAAACATATTTTGGCGTATACTAAATGTTCATCTATGTGTTTCATGATGTGTAATTATAACGTTTTTGTATGTATTATGCAATATAGTCTTATTAATTTAATATAACAAAAGTTATATCATGTGTTCAATGAAATAAAAAATATCAAAGAGATTTAATTAATTCATGAAAATATGATACCAGATATTAGGGTGTTTCATTCAATGAATAATAACTTGTTGGAAACCTAAATAAGTCTTATATTATAAACCAAAAAAGTTATATACCAATCATATTTAGGTTTTTGGATTACATGATGTTATTGGGAGAATGATATATATAAATTCCTCATGCCAGATGTAGTGTGAATTTTCTTTTAGTTCAATATTGTGATAACATGTAGTCTATGGGGGGAAATAATAAAATAAATTAAATGTTAAATGAGTTTAATTAATTATTTAAGTAAATTATTAATGTTAATTCTCGTAATTAATCATCATAAATAGAAATTAATAATATATACTGTAAAAGAAATGAATAAACACAATAATTTTATATTAGTATCATAAAATGTGTACCAATTTATAATATTACTAATATATATTATTTGATAGTTACAAATGTGGAACAAAATTTCATTATGGGGAATCAAATCCTAGTAACAACATTCTATTTATATAAGATTTACAAATATATATACATAAACTTTATTTGTGGAATCTGAAACTATTAAGACATTTAAATTATATACTAAGTGTCAAAAATAAAATGGTATTATCAATAGACTATAAGAGTCAAAAATTAAAGAGAGAGATTTATATTTTTTGGAAAATCATACACTACTGATTTAAGAACAGGTGAGAGAGACAGAAATAATTGATTCAAACTGTTAAAATACTATGAAAAGGAAACTGAAGATGAAAGTTCAAGAAAAACATATGATTAATTAATTATAAGAGTACTTTCAATCATCATGAATGAATTAGTTGTCGATGTTATTTATGATCACATTGATATATCATCCAATAGTTGGGAATAGTTCTTAAACGAACTACTGATGTTTAAATGATCACAAAATCACTCAATTAATATAATGTTCGATTTCTCATGTGAAAATATGATGATCACAAATAATAAATTTATCAAAAAACATAAAATGAGTTTTAATACACATAAATAATTTTGACCAAAAACTAACCAATGGACAAGAAATTGTTTACCCAATTCAATTAAAATATTTTAATTACCGTAGATAATTAAGTCTTAAATCCATAATAATCAGTAACATTAAAAAAATACTTCTTCAAAATAATTTTTACTCATTATTATACTATTGAAAATAACATGATAATTATAGGTTGATGAAATAAAAAAATATTACATCATTAAATTCTATATAAATTAATATATTAATATAAAAACATTATATATATATATATATACATGTTACTAAATTGATTTCCAAATAATTTATTAAATAATATAATAAATCATCAAATATTTTTATTATCATTATAAATTAATTTATAAACAATAATAATAAATAAAATACTCAAAATAAGTAGATCACAATTTTGAAACATCTTCTTGGTAGTTTATTCTTAAAAATAATAATATATAAAGAATATTTCAACAAATAATAAAACAAGTCCATTAATACATTGTGTATCCCTCATAAAATATGTATGTATTTATAAAAAATGAATAAACAAAAACTTATAATTTTTTTTTGTGAAAATATGTAAATATATGAAAATAATTCAAATGGTAAATTTAAATATTTTAGTAAAATGTTTAAATTGATTTATCATCCATATTTATAGACTAGAAAAGAAGACTGACCATGAGGTTAAATCAACCATAATGACATATTGACATTATATACAATGCGAAAATCCATGAGGTAGATAAATCAACTATGTGTGAAGAAGTATTGAATTTGTAGATCGTTCAAATGAATAAAATTAGAGTTAAATTCATAAAAATATAAGCTACTATGAGGAAAATATCTTGAGAGACATGCATATGTTAGTTATTACGACACTGAGGGAAAAACATAGTAAATAACTTATTAAAAAGTAAATGGATAATTCTTAAAAAACAGAAATTTTTTTAATATGAATTATTTTTAATATTTGAAAATAAATAATTTAAAAACTGTAATAATAAAATCTCCAATAAATTCCCCGAATTAATAAGTTATGGAACAGAAACATGACATAAAAAATATCCCAATTTTGATTTTGTTTTTAAAATTATATATATTAAAAAATATATTGATTTCAAAAAATAAAGGTGGGCCAATAAATAAACACCCCTCTATAAATTATTATTTGGTAAAAACTATTAACATGAGTGAAAGAATCTAATTAAATATTCATCTTACTAAGATAAATTTTTCTTTATTATAAAATGTAAAATAAAACAATTTAGTAAAAATTATTTAATGTTGAAACTTATTTAAAAAATATTCTAAAATAATACCTCATTTATTAATATATTCTCTATGAAAATTTAATCACATGTCAATATATATTGTTATAGGATGATAATTATTATTTTGTCAAATTAAAATTATAGATGAACTATAAATATAAATAAGACATTTTCCAATACAAAAACCATTGTTAAAATAATTATCCATAATCATCGGGAACAACATAATTTAGTAGAAATATATTCCATTTCATCAATAAATAATGAAAGAAATTTTTTTCCAAACGCCATGAATATAATATTTTATTTAATAAATGTCATGTGCTTGAGTTCATTTTTCTTTCTAGTCACCATCCTTCTAATTGAAAATCACAATAACTAATAAAATTAAAATAAATTCGTCACGAATAAAAATTTTCATAAATAAAATATCCTTTATCATTCCATGTAATTTATTTAGAATCATTTATGTGTGGTTTAAATGGATTATATCGGAATATAACAGATATTCCAAGAAAAAAACATAGGATCTAGTCGAGAATTAGTGACATATCAAAAAATACCAATCATGCCTCTAATAATTTTTGAATAAGTTGATTTAAAATATTTATCTATTTCTAACTTATTATTTGTACTCATAGAGGTTTGAAATATTTTATAATAATATAATCCTATATAATTCACTAAATATTTAGTATATTAAATCTTAGTCATAAATATTCCAACACTTCTTCGAAAAATCTACAAACCTAAAACAAATTCCATAACTAAATTCATATAAAATTCATATGCCAATAAATTTGAAACTTATTTAAATTAAATTCATTAAAGATCAAAAAAATTATCATCAACATCAATTTTATTAATAAAATTAATATTTTATATCATATTCATAAAAAAATAGGATATACATTACACTTATTAATTAATTTTTCAAATATTAATTATGTATTCCAATAAAACAATTAACAAGGTATATAAATTAGACAATATAAAACCATAAATAAATTGATTTTTTTAATAAATTTCTAAATTTAAAAACTAGATGGGTAATAACGATGAACATATTTAAAAATAAAACCATTTCATAAGAACTATAGATAACCATTTTAAATAATTTAGATCCTTCAAAAAAATAAAAATAAATAAATATTATAGTATATTTAAATATAGAATTAGGCACAAATGATTCTACAAAAAATATTTCCTTTATCATGAAAAATTATTTACATACATGCCTAGTTTCATTCTAAACTATTTTACAAGATTTATCAATGTTATTCCCAAATATAAACTTTTTTCTAATACAAGTATTCTGTACTTTGGGTTAACTATCAAATAATCATTATTTATTTAGAATTTATTATGTCTGTAATTCTTATAAAAAATCTAATTATCATCATTAAAAGAATCAAAAATGATATTTGGCAGATATTCTGAATGAAAAATAGAATTCATAAAAAAATAAAAAAAAATTATAGTTTTAATATAACAACCAAAATTTCCATTAAAATTTACTTCAGTGTAGTAGTTAGGCATTTTTACAATATTTTAGATCAAAATAAAGAGCATTATTCCATAATTGAATACTATAATTTAATCCAATTTTTTTTTCTTCCAAAAAATAATGATGATAAAATTAATATTAAAATATTTATAATATGGTGAAAACTTCCAAAACATCTTCAATAAACATAAGATGAATATATTCATATATAAACATGGTTATTTGATTATATACTCTATAAGCATTACATTTTTTATAATTCCCTAGAAATGTTGCATCATCTCTATTTGAATCAAATTTATGTATGCTAAAATTAGTATTTAAAATAAATATATTAATGATAAAAACCTTATGATTACTACAATTAGATTAATAGTATCCAAAATTTGATTAGTACATTTATTTTAAATAGTAATAAATAATACTACATTTAAAATATTACAATATATAAATATATATTTGGAATAAAAATATATAATTTAATTATATTCATTTAATAAAGGTATAAAAATTTCATAGAAAAATTATTTTATCGATTTGAGGACATCATTTTCATTTGGTTGAGTAGGAGTAGAAAAAATAATAAAATAACCATTTTCATTATTAAATATTTTAAAATAAATATTAAAAAATTCACTTATACTATCACATTATACATATATAAATTAATAAACTTTTTAATTTTTAAACCGTTTATAAAAAATATAAAATGTTGAAATAATATATATTTTATAAAGAAAAAAATAATTCCATACAAATCAACTTATGTTTTTAATAATAATGAGGAAATATTTCTTAACTCTTAAATTAGAAACATATAAGGTATCAAAAAATATAAACGAATAAGTACTAGGGGGATTAAAGTTAAAACAACTTTTGGAGATCTAAAAACGATCTTATGTTTTTTTATATTAATTAGGAATCAAACTTAAATTTATAATTAATATTCAAATATGGTAGATGTAGAAAATATCCTCTCATTTAATGTTTGTGTAATTTCCAATGGTTATAGATCCAAGTTTAATGATTCCATAAGTATCATTTTCCCTATATAGTTATCACATTTATCATTATGGTTAGTTAAGTAAGAAAAACAGAACTCATAGATATTATCATTCCTATTGGTAAAAATAAAACAGATTAATTTTTGAAAACTAAAAAATAATTATATTCAAATATAACACTCATTTTATTATAACATAATAATGAATTACTAATTATGTTATTTTTCATACCTTTAGAATATAATCAATGTATATTAAAAACAATGATACAAATACCTACATAAAGAAATCCATCAACTGTTCCTTTACAGTTATCACTAAATGCCATAGAGGCTTTATGATGTTATTATTGATAAAATATTTTATGGATCAATGTTGTTATGTCTAGAGGATCTAAAATGGCATGTAAATTAATTATTTTACGCTCTAAAGGCAAGATTTCTAAAAATATTATTTATCTAGAATATAATTTTGTTAGCCAAGCTATCTTGTTCAAAATCATATTACATTATGAATTCTTATATAACCTAAAAAATTTAAAACATGTATTCATGAAAAATAATGGTGACATATTCTTGGATATAATGTTTTTTCGGTCTTAAATTATAACGAAATGAACCTAAATTACCTATAGTAGGTGTGTAAATTACAATATTTTTATAAGTTTCTTGTAATTGAATCTTGAAGGACTGAATATATATGTATCCATAGAAATATAACCACATACATGATTCCTATATTAAATATAAAAACATAAAAAATGGATTTTTTTTGTAATAAAATTGTTACCTATAGTTAATCATTTATTATCAGTAAGAGTAAAATTGATTGATTCATGGGAAAATAAAAAAAATGTTGGTGTTCTCAAAAACTGAGTAACAGTTATGTACAGTGGAAGCTATCTTGAATCAATAAGAATAATCAACTTTGAAATATAAATAAATGATCACACATTAAATTTATTTAACATAAATATCATATTAACTTAATTCATAATCAATACATATATTTTACTAACTAAAAACTGGTTAAACATTATTAAAATCATGACAGTCATAACTACAAGAATAATAATCAATATGGAAATATAAATTATTGGAAAACAATTTCTTTTAATCAATAAATATAAGTTGAAATAAATATTGATAAAATATCATAGAGAAAATATCGTATATATTTATAACTAAATTCTCAATGATATAGATTATTAATTATTATACATCATGATCTCAATCATAATGAAACATCTATTATCAACACATTTCCGAAAAAATATTTTAAACTTATGCGTAATTATACACCAGAAACTCATTTAACTAAGGATATCCCAATGATTAATCTCAAAAGACTATCAATTCATCTAGGGGATATCTATAGTCATTCATCACCTATAACTTCATTTCGAAATAATTTCCCGTATAAAAAATAATCAATTTAATTAATGAACAATATTCCATATCAATAGATTTCTATATCGAGTAAGGAATACATATTTATAATAATTCCTATAGTATCCAATATAACATTTGAAATAAAATAACAATTTCTTAAATGATATATGGTTTATGAAATAATCATATCCATGATAAATAATAAGGATATGTATTATAAATTCAATTTCCAATGATCATATAAAATTAAATAATTCAAGTAAAAGTTATTGACTACAAAAATGAATAATGGAAGTGACTTTAAATATGATATTTGGAAAAAAAATAATCATAAAACATCTACATGAAGACTAAGGATGGTATCGACACAAAATATCTCTACTGGAGTATATGTAATATAATAGATCACTGTTATTCGTGAATATAAATACCATAAAAATGTCTTTGAAAATGATCTTGATGAAAATATAATTTTCATTTTGAAAATCACTTTTTAAAACAAAATGATTAAAGAAAATTATAAAATAAATTTCATTTAAAATAATTATTTAATATTATAAATAAATATTTAAATAATTTACTATTCATGATGGAATGAAATTATATATATGTCATACACATTAAAATAAATAATCAATTCATATTTCCGGTTCTAGGAAAAAACAAATCTTTTAGAAAATGTTAGGATGATTACTTTAGAAAATATTTTTAAAAAGTAAAAAATTCGTAAAAAAAATCAATAAATAAATTTGATAATGTTAAATGAAATTGAGAACATTTTCTGAAAAAAATGGATTTAGCGGAAAATTTATTTTCATCCTAATAGATAAATGAAGTCATATTTTATTAAAATCATTTTATTATTCATTTTATGCACCGAAGAGTGAAAAAATGGTAAAATTACTTGAAAAATTTATAAATAACCCATAGATAATAAAATTAATATATTTTGATACAAAATAATCTAATAATTTCATTAATTTAATTTCAATCACAAACTGTCCTAAATAAAATGAAATTAGGATATAAATCATAAAAAAGATCGTAACATTGAAGTGATAATTTATCAAGGAATATATTATATTTATAAAAAGTAATTCCACATAAAAAACATTAAATAAAATATAATATAATCAAAATTATTTACAAAAAACATATTATAATTTTATATACATTGAAAAATTAATATATCCCAATGAAAAGAAACTGATTTATGAAATTCATTACCACTTCCTAATTTTCATGCCAAATACCATTAAAGAAATAATTAAAATTAAAACATAAAAGAGAATTAATTATTAAATATTAATTATTTGACATTAAAATGGGTTGTTATATACACAATATATAATAAATATTTTATTTATCATTTCAATATGCCTAAATGAGGAGAAATTGGGATGAAGTCCCTTACCACATGATTCCTTTTGGCTCATCATTCATTAACCTACTATATAATTTTTTTATTCATGTTATTAATTTATAATATATCCATATTAATGTTTATAATTTTATATATGATCCTATTCTAACATTTAAGCACATGTTTTTTAATAATATTTCATTACATTCATTGTTTTGTGCGTTAAATGGCTTGTTTTTTCATTTGGTATTTGACCTGAAAGTTAAGGTTCTTGAGAAAATTATATAGTTAAATCATATATAAGGTTATATAAATTATATAAATATCATTTTTTCATTAGAAACATCTTTATAATTTTTATTTTAACTGACCGTGGAGAATTTATCAATTCACTTCATGGAGATGATAGGTCGTACGTACACAATGTTGATGATATCATTTACTAAATTTGTTAAGTGGTTAGGAGGTAGGAAATATACTAATAGTAATGAATCAACATAATTTTATAAATATAATATTTTAGAATTAAATTTATATTTATTATATTCCTTGAAAAGTGGAAGTGAAAAAATGAAGCACATCACTTCATGACGAGGTGATATATCATATACTCGAGTGATGGTATCATAATTTATATGGAATGGATCAAAAGAAGGTATATGTGTCATTATAATTATAAAATTATAATAATAATATTTATTTAATATATATATTTTAAATATATAATTAAATAAATCATTTAGTTTTTGTGATGGAAGAAAATTTACATCAGTTTGTGTTGTGGTATTCCTATACATACAAGATCGATTGTTTCATTTACCCTTTTATAGAAGAGGAAATTTATATAGGCCATACACATAACATACGAAAATATCTGTATATATATATTGAATATGAAATTTTGTAATCATTTTTTAATAATATTTTAATTGATTTTAGAATAAATAAACAAAAACCCCATTATTTGGACTGTTAAATTATTTTATAGAAACATATTTATGAATACATCAAGATACCTCTTTAGATATACTTCTATTAAAACCGAGGGATCTTGGATTTGGGAGATAAGATAAAAAGTTATTACTTAATGTATTGAAGAACCGGATTTATCTTTAAATGTGTGGGGGGGGGGAGAGTGGAATTCCTTTTATGATTGGAGAAGAGGGAACATGTTGAATATTTGAAAAATAATCCATTACACATTGGTTTTTATCATCCCACTAGTGTCAAAAATTGGTCTTTATCGATCATTAGAGGTTCTAAAATCTAAATATGTACATATAATTAGTTTTTGAAATGTTTTAATTTCATTTTAAACCATATATTCTTAGTATAACCTTGGGTAAGTTTTTTTTACCTTAACCATGGTTAAAAATTTTAATTTATTTTACTATTTATAATGGTATAAAATAAAAAATACCCTATTAGATAATATAAAATACGATTATTTGAAATATGTGATCAATTTTTCTAAAGTATTTTCACAAAATTAGTATAATTATATTCAAAAGTATTCACCCATAAACAATTAAAAGTGGGATTTTCAATGAGAAAATTATTAAAATTATAGGAGGGTTTAATGAAAAAAAATCATTATGATATTTATTCCACTGAAAAAAACTACATAAATTTGTACATAATTAAACTAGTTTTACTTTAAACATAATTTTCAATTTAATTTATCATTTTAATTTATTTATATATGATGTATTGTTTCATTAAGATTATTTCAAAACATAAGTTAATTTTATCAAAAAATTAAAAAATCTGAAAAAATTATAATTTTAAACAATGATAAAAAATCATGATTAAACCATATATAAGAAAAATTTATTTTTTAGAAATAAATTCTTTTTTTAATAATTCTTATTTTATTTATATTAAAAATACTATCATGATTTTCATAATTTATTTAGTACTATTTATAATCTCCAATATAATGGTTTGGTTATAATGGTAAACTATATTACAATTCATTAGTACACATGGTTTCATATAACACATGCTATCCAAGAGATTAAATTTAATGAATCATAGTTTTTGTTTTGTTTAAGCTTTATATTTTTTGTTGCATATTCTATCGAAAATAGTATTATTCTTTTAGAATTTAAAGATGGATCATTTTTTCAAACAGAAATAAATCTAATCCTCACAATTTGATATTTCACTCATTAATTAAATTTTTAATCATTAAAAATTTCTTTTATTAAACCCACATAGTAAAAATGGTTTATAATATCACATATTAATAAGATAGAAAGGGAAGTGAGAATGTAATATGATATAAAATATAACTAGTGTACTAATTGTTAAAACATTGGTGGAATGTGTTGATTTGGCCAGGAAGAAAATTGTAAAAAATAATAGAGAGTGATAGTGGTAATTGATCAAATGAAATTTAGTGTCTAGAGAATGGGTTTTGACCTCAATACCATAAATCTGTTATTATTTTAAAGGCCATTTGATTCATTAAATTTGAAGTAAATGTGATGACATTTTTGTTTAAAGGCCATTTTCCTAAATTTGAGGAATTATTTTACTATATATAAATACAAGGAAATATACATACATAAAGTATTTATAATTCCTTTGAAAAATTTCATCTATTGCTTTTTCTTAGATCAAATTCCAATTCATTGAAAACTCTATTAAAGGAATATCCGGAATGATTTTTTTTTCTAACACATTAAAATTCATTTTCAGATGATTATAATATCTGTAATAGAGTAAAAGTTTATTACATATGTATCTATATATTTTAAAAATCAAATATATTTTTCACATGATATTCATTATAATATATTAATATCAAAACATCAATAGTATCACCAACAGTTCATCATTAATATACCTTTGTCAAATAGTTTAAGTAAAAATAGTAGAATATTAACTATAACATCATATAGGATAGTGGTAGGTGTTAAAACCTTATTATACTTCAGTTGTGAGTTATATACCAATGTCCACTATAGATGCGGTGGGTTTTAACTCAATATGCAGGACCCCTTTTTTCTAAAACAATATAAATATAATTCCTACAATGTTCCAAAATGCCAGGAAATATATTTAATAGAACATCATTTATATGATAGTCTTTAACGGTTACCAATAACATTAATATTAGGTCCAAAAACATGGAATATAATTCATCCTCAAATAGATATTTTTGTATATTTACTAAGGGGTCTTATTACAATAAATAAATCCAAATTTATTCTTAATTATCGTAAAAACTCATAACATATAACATAACAAGGTGTGTTTAAAAATTTAAACTTATTATCAATAGTCATCCCATATACCATGATGGTATCCTAAAATATTAAGCTAATAAATACATATATTAATCAAAAAAATTACACAATCCTTGTATATTTCATGTCTGTTATAACAAAAATACAATTGTTAAAAAATACATCTATAATTTAATTATTTTATCCCAATTTATAAATACGTCAATTTTTTTTGTTTCAACATAGGCCCTTCGTTATTCTAGGGGATAAACATTATAATTGTAAATTTCTTGTATAATTCCCATGTACCCATTAAGACAATAAATTATAAATTAAACCATAGGATAATATTTATTTACTTCTATCATGCTCTTCATTTTCCCTCACCAATTCATTAATTTATTTCATTCTATTCCACAAGTAAACCATTTTAATGTTCCTTTTATTAACTTTATTGGGTGTCAGTTTCCCCTATTATAATAAGAAATAAATCAATCCTTTATTCTTATATGGTCTCCACCACTTGATCTCTTAGTAATATCTTTCCTTTTTTACATTGGGGAGTCCATGTTTTTGTTAAGGTATATGTTTTAATAATATTCTTGGATAAATGATTATAAATAATCTTGATATATTTCACTCATAACATTATCCCATTTGGTTTATCATAGTTACCACATTTTTCTTCATATTCAATGTTATCTGTTTCTGTTTTGTTCCAGCCATTGACTAAAAAAATCATAGTGTTAGAAACAATAGTCATTCAAGGAAAGAAAATAATCATTCATAAATTGTCAAATTAATGAAAACTTATTTTCAATACAATACAACTTAGTTTTAATCAATGTCATCCATTTTCATCATCTATTCAAATAATTTATAATGGTTTTCAATAAAAATGTGAATTATCCAAAGCATATACCCCAAGAATGTCAAACTAATTGTGTAGTAAGAATCATTTACTTTTTCCAAGTAACAATCGAGTCAAGCCTAATGTGACATTTTTATATTATTACCCCTATGTATATCTATTCAATAACCATATCCACTTTTATTATCCAGACATAGATTTATTTCTAGGAAATTATAGAATATCTACCTAACCCAAACATTGTTATATTGTTATGTACTTATCCTTAATGTATATCACATTATTTATTTTATAATATATAGTTTCCATCATCTATTTAAAAAATTTCCCCTACAATTCCTCTTATAACAATTATAATGACCCTTAACATACTAACATGATAACAATGTATTATTCATTATATTTTCATAAGATACGTGGAATTTCATCCTGAAGGACTGAATAGTTTACAATTGTTGATAGAATAGATATATATATGATTCCCATATTACATTTCAAAACAAAAATTAAATAGAATTTTTATAAAAAATAACATTATTATTTATAGTATATAATTTCATATCCATAATAATACAATTAATGGATTATTGTGAAATGAAATAAAATAATAAGTACCTCAAATTCTAATTAAAAATTCAATATACCAAAACCTATCATTAATCAATAAGCATATTCAAAATGGATAGTTAAATAAATGAACACACCTGAAATTTAAATAAATTTAAAATCATTATAAGATAATTCATAATCAATATGAAATGTTAAATAATTGAAAACACAAGTCATTTAATAAATAACATGCCTATAGTAAATTAATAAGAAATAATCAATATATAAAGGTAAATAAATGCAAAAAAAATCTATTTAGTTAATAATTTATCTAAGAAATGCTTCCATTGATAATATCATTTCAAAATTATCATTTATAATATTAACTAAATTATAAGTTAAGTAAGTTCTTAATTATTCGATTTCAGGATATCATAAATCATGATACATTTACATTCAAGACCTTTATTTTGATAGATGAAAACAATTAGGTATGTAAACACAAAAAACCCATTTAACTATGTCTAGGTAATTGATTTATCTCATGATGCTAATAATTAATTTAGTGGATATCTATAATAGATCTCCTACCATATCTTCATGTTAAAATAATTCTCTATATATGAATAAATTTATTTATTTAATAAATAATATGTCATATCAATAAATATCTATATTTTGTAAGGAATAAAAAATTAATAATAATTTCCCCATCAAATAATATACCCTCCCCAAAATAGTGTATATATAAATTAAATAAATCTTTAGAAATATGAATATACATGATAAATAATCTGGATATTTTTTGGAAATTAAATTTCTAATGATCATAAGAATGTGAATAAATAATTATGTTATTTTATATACATTTTTTATTAATATTTTAGTAGTTTTACTAGGAAACAAAATTAATACCCTCACTTAAGAACAATACCTCATTTTCAAAAAACATCTTTAGGTTTAATAAAAATCATTCTTTCTATGAGATTATGAATAAAATAGGGGATCTAAAAATTTGGTATTGAATTATTTATTTTATTTATTTAGTTCTTGTATGAATAAAATATATATTTATGTGTAAATAGTTTGGGAGAGTTGTTGGACATTTATAAGTAGAGGAGATTCCATACATGGAATTTTCTAGAATAATAAATTACACCAACTTTTTTATAATTCTAAAAGGTTAAATAATTTTTAATTATCTATAATTAGAGGTTATATTTTCAAAATACCTCTATAAAAATGTTTTGAATAAGTTGGTAGGTAATTTCAACCCCTGTCTTTTTACTTTAATGCCAAGTTAGTGAAACCATTTATGTTAACCACAATAATTAATTTTTACTTATCTTACTATTCACAATAGAAAAAATTTAAGTTGGAAAAATTAGATATTATAAATTAATCTTTTTTAGAAAATGGAATTCCATTTTTAAATATCTATTAACATAACCAAATGATTCAAGGTTAAATTATACAAGCAGCTGTAACAAAAAAAAGAATGTTTTTGATGTTAAAATTATTTTAACTAATGTTTTAATATCAAAATTTAATATCAAATTGATTAAAATGAAATAAACTAGTTAAATTTTGTTAAAATTAAAAAAAATTATTTTATAACCAATTTAAAATGTAATTTAACCTTGTTAATTATTACTATGTAAATGATAAATTCAATAAAAATCAGTATTCTTCAATATTCTATTAAAACATAAAAATTTATGAAAAATTAAAATAATTAACGATATTATTATTTTGATATTATAATTTTAAAAATAATTTAAAATTATAAAATAAAATTCCCATATGTTTTAATAAAAAAATACATTTTTCAAAAACATATTTCATTTTCTTTTAAATGATTCTTATTTTATTTCTAATAAATTAGTTACCATTATTTTCATAATACATTCATCACTATTCAATACCACCAATTTAATTGATTGGTTATAACTATAGAGTATAATACGGTTTATTATGAGTTGGGGTTGCATGTTTGGAAAGTTATTGAAGAGATTAAATTTGGAGAAATATATTGGGTGGGTTGTTTAAGATCGATGTTAAATGTAACTTATGCTATACAATAAAATGTTGTTCTTCTTTATTTTTATTTTTTCACATTCTATACAACATAAGGAATATTTTCCCCAAAAATTTGATCATCCACACTGCAATGAATGATGTAATATCTGAAAATTAATTTTTTGAAAACCAATATCATAAAAAGTGTTCACAAAATATCCAATTAATAGTAGATAACTGGAAGAATAAAGGTAATATGGAATAATAAATAACTACTTTTTTAATTAGGTGAACATTTTAGAATAGTGAATATATGTACATGTAAGAGACCATTTAATTCATCATATATGAATTTAATTGGTTAATATATTTTTCTCAAGATCATTTTTCTAATGTTGCTGAATTCATTTACTATCTATGAATATAATTAAATATTCATACTTAATATAATTTAATATCAAAACCCTAATTTAATCCCCTTGTTGTGCTTCGATTACGTTTACATTCATCACCCACTCCACTAAATAAATATCTATAATTGAATTTGTTATGCCTAAATAATGAAAATTTACTTTTAATGTATTATAATATCCATAAATGATTGAAATATATTTCCTTATTCCTCAATCTATTTTCCAAGACCAATATGGTTATAACAAGTTGTCCAATATAATATATTTATATCTAAACCTCAACTGTAATAAAACTAGTTCAACATTTATATCTATTCATCCAATAATATAAGTGTAAAAAATTAAATATTAACCAAAATATGATGTATGATAGTGGATGGCACAAAACCCTTATCGTCCATCAGTTGTGGGTTCATTCGTCATGACTATTCCCAATGTACTGGGTTGTAAACAACTATGTGAGTTGTCTATTTTTAAAACCACATTCTTATAATTATTAAATAATACCATATTGTGATGACCCATAATTAGAATAACATCACATATAATATTATCCTTAAATTTTACCAATTATGTTAGTCGTATGTCCAAAAAAATTAATGAAATTATTCCTCAAATAACACTTTCTTGTCAAAACCAATGTGTTTAATTTCAATAATGGTCTCCCAAAATATTCATAATTTTTATAAACTCCCCTCAAATAGAAACTAAAAATGGGTGTTAAATACTTTAAAATAATAATCAATACTAAACACAACACCCAGAATGGTTTCTATAACTCTTATTTTAAGGAAGGCCGGTATTCTTATGAAATTTTACATTATCATTAGATGTTTCATTATTATTATAACCATAATACCATTGGTAAAATAATACTTCTACAATTTAATTCATAAATCCAAATACATAAAATCATTCACCTTTTTATTATGACACAGTACCATCCTTGTTCTTGGAGATGTATTTAGGATGATAGTATTGACATGGGTAATTTACAGGTTCCAGAAATTTACAACAATGAATTATAAATGGACCCGGAGGATGAAATTTATGTCCTTCCATCATACTCTTCATTATTCTTCATATTTTCCTTCCATTATTCCCATATTTTTCAAAAGTAAATTATTTTCCAATTCCATTGAGGATAATTCAATGTTGTCTCTTCTCACAGTTCCACCATGAATAATACTCTACCTTATTTCCTCTATGTACCCTACCATTAAAAATCCTAGAAAAAAAATTCCATTTCTTCTTTTGTGAGTCTAAGTGATTGTTAAATTGTATGTTATTATTCATAATTTGGGGTAACTTATTATGATTAACAAAGATATCTTTAAATTATATCATCATACATATTGTTTTATCATATTCATCACATTTTTCTTTATATTTTATGTTAACATGGTTTATGTGGGTTCCATCCACTGACTAAACCAAAGAAAACATAGTGCGAGAAACCATAATCATAGTGGGAAAACCATATAATCATTTATAGGATGTATAAATGATAATACCATATTTTTAGTATAATACACCATAATATAAACCAAGTTCATTCATTTTCATCTTATATTCAAATCCAATATAGTGGTTTCGAAATAAAATGTGAATTATACAAAGAATACCCACCGTGAGATTCAATCTATGTGCATAGTAAGGATAACTATCGGGTATATTGTAATGCTCGAAACAAGCCTAATGTGACTTTTACAGAGTTATCACCGTGATGTAATTACATTCTAGAACCACATCCAGTTGTGGTATCCAAACATGGAGTTATTTCTATGAAAACTATATAATATACAGCTTACCAACACTTTGTGAGGTTAATTTATATTTATGATCCATGTATTTCAAATGATCATATTCCCTAATCAATGTATTAAAAAATAAAATTCACGGGATTTTAAATAAAACTCCTCTGATAACAACTATAATGGATCTGACCTAAGTAACATAGTTCTCTTGAAAACATCATTTCATTGGAATGAGATAAATGGAATCCCATCTTGAAGGACTAAATAGTTTAATTGTCTAGGTAAACAAGATACAAGCATGATTCCCATATTACATCTGAATATAAAATTATGAAATATTGTCTTATATGAATAATATTATCCTCTATATTATATCCATAAATATAAATCATAGTAATCTTAATTAATTCTTTGGAAATGAAACAAAATAAGGGTAATCTCAATTGCTCAGTTAGTATTACGTAAAACATAAGCTATCATGAATCAACTATTCTAATCAACATTGAATGGTATATAACTAAACACAAATGCCATTTATGTAAATTTAATATCATGATAAGATATCTTAAAATCAATATGGAAAGGTAAATATCTGAAATGTTTTGTCATTTAATCAAGAACATGACTATCATAACATGATAAGGCATAATCAATATGGATATGTAAATAACTGATAAAACATAACCATTAATCAATAATCTAAGACCGAAATACATCCATATATAATGACATTATAAAAATATCATGGAAAAGAACAAATAAATTCTCATTGAATTAAATGTATAATTATTGGATTCTATGATCTTAGGGAACATAATACTAATACTATTATGACCTTTCTGAAGAATGATTAAAACTGATGGGTAGATATACACAAAAACCCTTTTATCTATGTCTAGCCAACTAATTAATCTGATGGGAATACTAATTCATAGTGGGGATATCTATAAAAAAATACATGCCTATAGTTTCATTCCCAAAAAATTCCTCACATATTGAACAATTAATTTTATTGATGAATAATATGCCCGATCAATAAATTTATTTATCAAGTAAGGAATATATATTTACAATAATTTCCCCTATCAATTTTATAAATTTATAAATAAAATAACATAAAATAAAATGATATATGATTTATTAAATAATCATATCCATGATAAATAATATGTATATTTAGAGGAATTTAATTTATAATGATCATAGGGAAGTGAATAATTCAAGAGAATGTTATGGACTTCAAAAATTAATCATGGATGTAAATTTCAATACAATCCATGGAAAAAATAATCATGATCTTTATAAAGGATGAATAAGTATTCAATTAAGAAATAATATCTCTATTGTATTATAAGTAAGTTTAGGGTAATTTTCATTAATGAATATAAGTATTAAAACGAGGTATCTAAAAATATTATTGAAGAAAATATAATATTCATTTTGAAAATCACCTTTTTAGAATAAATTTTCCCAAAACATATTTCTAAAAAATTTTATTTTGAAAAAAACATTAAAACCTATAATGGAATATTTAAAACATTAATTGATCATTATAGTAGTTAATTCCATACTTTTTATACACATTAAAAACGATTATTTTCAAATATATTGTAGAAGATGAATAAGACTTCTTTAGAAAACAATATGAAGATTGTATTCAAAAAAAATTAAATTGTGAATCAAAGTTAAACATTTCATTAATATATTATTTTCATAATGATAAAAAAATTTAAAATTTTATCTGAAAATAATGATTTTAAATAAAAAAAACTTTCAACAGAAAATTTAACCGAAGACATATATTATTAAAACCATTTTAACAATAATATTATATCCAAATAGTGAAAATTGTCATATTACATGAAAAATAATAAAAAAATTATGGGATAAGAAAATTAATGGGTTTCATTATCCAAATATCAAATTATATATTTTATTTAATGTTGATCCATAAAAAATCCCAACTAAAATGAGATTGTAAAATATGACCTCATAAAGATCATAATGTTATGGTGAGAATTAATCAATGAATAAATTATATGAATCAAATTTAAGTCCACATAAATAAATTAAAATAAAACATAATACAATCAAATATATTTACACACGTAATATTAGAATGTTAAATATAATAAATAAATAATATAACCAAATAAAAGGAGATTGAGTAATGAAATTCTTTACCAATTGGTAATTTTATTGTCAAATCCCTATTGATGAATTAAATAAAATTACAAATTAAAATTAAATAATATACTAATTATTAATAATATTACATGAAAATGGGAAGTTTTATAATTAATATAAATGAAATTATGTTCATAACATTTCAATATGACTTTATGATGAAATATTTAGATTAAGTCCAATATCTCACGATTCCTTTTGGTTTAATGTGTTTTATCGTACTCTATAATGGTTTAATGAATATTATTAAGTTATACAGGAACCATTCTAATATTTATAATTTAATTTATGATATCTTCCTAATATATTACCTTCTGATTGATGATAATTTTTCATTATATGAATTGCATTAGGTGTTAATTGTCATGTTTTCTCAGGCATGTTTCTCTTGAATGTTCTAAATTTTGAGGATATTATATATTTACGTAATCTATAATGTGATATTAATGGTATAAATATCATTTAATTAAAATATAAAACATTTTAATGATTGTTTAAATTGAACATTGTTTATGGATCACATCGCATCATGGTGATAGTAGGTCGGTCGTATGTATGCATGGGAAATGTTATCATTTCCATAATGAGTGAAAGGGTAAGAAAGTGGGGGTTATATTAATTTAATTTTATAAATATAATGTTATATATAATGCATGAATTAATTAAATTTAACCTCATTTAATTTCATTAAAATAATAATGTAAAAAACTACTCACATCACTTCATAAGGTGGTAGTACATCGTACACGGGAGTGATGTTATCATAATTTTAATAGAATGAAATATAAGATGGAATTTTTGATAGTGAATATTTATAATTATTTTATTATCATAAATACAATTTACATGTGTGTAATCCTTCATTATATCCATCCTTCAATGGTAGTTATGTAAAATGAATTACATAGGTTCACAAAGGGTTTTTTCAGTCGCACACACAATCAAAGATTTCATTTCTCATTTGATGGAAGATGAGACGGAAATAGTTCACGACCTTAATATAATAAAACAATTTTATGATTATTATACTAATGATATTATGAAAACCTATTTTAAGAATATATTAAGATGTGGGAAAATGCAAAAAATAAAAATGCTTGTTTCATCACCTCTTTTTCTGACAACTACAATAGTTTTGATCCAAAATACATTCTATGATAGATTTCTTATAATAATAGTGCTATGTTATTTATGGTGTTAAGTAATAATGTGATATTATTAGTTATGTAATGAAATAAATTTATTTTGAAGTGTGAAGTGTAGAGGGGAGGGTGTGTCCTTTTATAAGTGGGGGGATCACAAACATGGAATGTTTCAAAATTATCAATTATTCCCACTATTTAATCCTAATTAAACAATAAAAAATAGTTCATTATTGAACCTAATAGGTTATACGGTCAAACTATTTTCATAAAATGGTGTTTTGACAAGTTTTTTGGTTATCTTTACCCTTATAGTTTATGGTTATACCTCAGTAATTATTTTTTTACCTTAATAGTGGTATGTAATTTATTTTTTATTTAACTATTCTTAATTATAAAAAATTTAAATAGCCTTTTTAGATAATATAAATTATGATTATTAAAAATATGAAATCTATATTCAAAAATTCAATTTAAATTGTTGGAAGAATATAATTAAAAATCATACACGTATACATGATGAAAATATGGGTTTCAAATATAAAATTTTTATAAGTACAAAAGATTTTATTTTAAAAATAAAAAATGAAAATGATTATAATGACCTTTAATAGATTAATTTTAATATTATTTATCTAATTATATTTTCAAACCATATTAGAATGTTATTTAACAATGTATAATATTTTAAGAAAAGTATATTTCAATTAAAAATAACTTTTCACTATTCATCAAAAATGAAACATTTTTGAACAAATCTCAATAATTATTCTTATAATAATGTTTATATGATTATTTAAAAAGATAGTTAATTTTTAAATTGAATTTTATAAAATTTTTATGAAATTTAAATTATCTAGGAAAATCATGACAAAATCATATTTTATAAAAAATATAAATTTTCAGGGAACATGTTTTTATTTTAAATGATTCTTATTTCATTTGAAATCAATAAGTGACCATATTTTTAGAAATTAAGTTATTAATGTTTATAAATACCCATTTAATTGACTGTTTATAATGTTATAATATATTATAGCTTATTTAGAATCATACTTGAGTGTTATGTAGGCTATCTAAGAGATTAATTTTAATGAAATATAGTTAGTGGGTTGTTTAAACATGGTACTGGATGTCAGATATGTTATCAAGTAAAATGTTATTCTTTTATAAATTTATGTTATCAAATAAATATTGAGTAATGAAAATTTAATCTTTTTAAAATTGTTCCCTTTTATACCAAATCTAATGAATGTACTATTTAACACACTCTTGTTTGAAAAAATGAAAAAAAAATTTGTACACCATAGGTATATTTTTTATATATCCAAAACCAATTCTATAATTATTTCGTTTCATTACCGACTTAAAATTGTCTTATTTATTTTTTCCAAGAATAATTTTTTGTATATTTTATTTTAAACATAAAATTTCATTATTTGGATTTTTATTCTATTTTTGTGATAGCTATGAATCTTTGGGAATTTTAAAATTTTAACATGAATTATTGTTATTGAATTCATAGTTTCTTTTAATTCATTTCTAATTTTTTTAATATGAAATTTATTTTCCACTGTTAATTTATTATAAAAACAATAATTTATAATGTATCTCTTTAAAACGTTTCATTTTGTTCATTTATTTCATCCATATTTGTTTGTTCGGATTTAGAATAATATTAACAAGTATATGAATAACTACTATCATCATTAATACAGTGAGAAATAAATCATAGTTTCCCATTTTTTAACATCAATTTTTATAACTCAAATCAGATTCATCCTTAAAACATTATCCAATAATTAAGAAAGCTTTATCATTTCACTTATATTTTTTACACAATATTTAATTCATCAGTTCCATATAGTTAATATTTATGTGTACATGTTTTATATTGTCGTAAAATGATATTTTCAAACCATCATTATAATCAGGTTTACATTTCTTATTTTGATCAACCTTGTGACAATCCTTATAATTTTTTTTCAATCCTTAGGATGTTTTATAATTTAATAAATAGTATTTTTAAAATATTCTATTTCATTATAATTTTTTTTTCAATATCTTACTATTTAATAGAAAAAGTTATTAAACATTTAAATATAGTGCATTTCTTCATTAATTTATCCACATTAGTGAAGTTATTTAGATTTAATTTGTATTGAAATAATAATAAAAATGATTTCATCCACAATTTATTCATCAATATATTTTATTTTAATGATTACTACATTCTATGCATGTTACTTTTTGGGTAGATCACTGAACACACTTCAAAAAGAATTGAAGTATTGTTAATTTAGCCAAGGGAATTCATTTAATTCTTAACATTTGAGACACAGCGGAAAATTCTGGTGATCATTCAATTCAACCCATATTGAAATGTGGCTACTCATCTCATAGAATTACATATTTGAGTATAATTAGCTCATATAATCCATAGTGATAACCTTATAGGATTTTCTATATTTCATGATATGTCTTACAAATAAGAACATAAAAGAATTAATAAAAAACAATAAATTTTTTAATTTTTTTATTCGAAAAACACATACCAATATCATTTCTAATAATACAATTAGTGTAAGAATCTGGTAAATTTTTTTTTACCAATATACTCCAATGATCATTATTGATTTGTTTGCGGTATGCTTTAATTGGAAATTTAAAATATATACAATCATTTTAAAATAAATGAGGTAGATTTTGAGAAATACAAACATCTTATAAATTTATTCTACTTATATTTAAAAGATATTTTTCTATAGAATTATTGGTGTAGGATATTTTTATAGGAATAATAAAATATAAATAACATAACATCTATCTAAGATGAACAATATATGTATGAAGTGTTATGTTTGAGATGGTTATAAACAATGTTTTTGAGGGGTGAGAGTTATTATACTAGATATACATTTAATCATTTTAGTTATTTATTGATGTCAATTATTTATGTTAATTACATGAAATGATTATCATGAAATTGAATTTATAATATTCAGTTGAAATATAAAGTGTGATCGTTATAAATTTTTTAGTATTTTCATCTTAAGTGGACCATTGTGTAATACTCCCCCGCTATAATGTATAAGAGATGCTAATTTTGTATATGATATTTGAATGGGAATAATAACCTAATTATAACCTACATTTTCTATAATAATTATATCTATAGAAACATATCTTTTTTGTGTGGAGTCAAAACCATCCACAATACTGAATTTAGATTAACAGTGTCAGAACCCAAAGGTTCTTGAATATAGAATCTGAGAGTTAGAACAATAAGATATGTAATTGTTTTGAAAATTTAATAAAAAAAATGTCTATGTACATGCAATATATATTGACTAAATTTTTACATAAATAATCATTTCTAAGAAATTTTATTAACAAAGATAGTAGAAACAAAATCTATGGTTCATTGATTAAACAATCACCTAGTCTTTTCATAGAAGAATTAGTACTAGTAAAAAGTCATTTATGTTCTCGTGGATAGATCGTCTAATATATGATAATTTTTCATTAAAGATTAGTGGAATATTTATTTTCTAAAGAACTAAACAACACTCTAAAAGATATAATATTAAATTCAAATTAACATCACCAAAATAGTTTGTTATGGAAGCATTTAAGGAGTCTTATTGATCTTAAATAAGATGATACAAAAACTAAACCTCCCAGAGATATTAGTTATAAAATTGAAATAAAAATTAAAAAATTATGTTGATAGTGATATTATCAACACATAAATATTGTTAACATTCAAATAGTTAATAATAACTCAATCTAATTTGAATTTATTATTAAATATTTTAAATTAATCACATAATATTAGTTCAATTAAATTCCATATATATCAATATGTTATCTTATAAATTAAGTAAAATTTTAATTTTTTCAAAAAATCATCCACATTAATGAAGATACGTGATAATAATTAAAAATAAAAGTAATATGTGGAATATAATAAATAGACATTGAAGAAGAAAACTGTCAATAAACATTACATTAGGAATATTAAAAAAATTACTCTAAATAAATATCTTCTATTTTTGAGGCATCATGAAATCCGTTTTTTAGAATGGAATTACATTTTAAAACAATATTGATTTAATTTAAAGTATTTCAAAAATTATTTTAATAGTATCAATATTTTTTATATGTTTTTATAAATATATAAATTTTATAAAAATCTTTATGTGTACAAGTAGTTATTGAAAATATAAAAATATTAAAAATACAAGGAAAACAATAAATTTCTAAATATCAACCAAACTGCTAAGGTATATTATTCACCATGTTTATTAACTAACTATGATAGTTGAATATGAGGTTCAGTCTATCGTGAGAGTATATCGATCACATGTACAATTTGACCAACCATGAGGTACATCGTTAGACTAAAAACAAAAGTACCAACTGTATGGATCAACTTCATGACCGAAAGTTAAGTAAAACACTTAAGTAATTAATCAATGAGGTGGAATTTCATGTGTCAGAGAGGAATTTTGTAGGACATGATATAACATGACAAAAAATGCGTGTTTGGTTATGTTACATTGAAATAAATAACATTATAAATTAATAATTAAATAATAAATGAAAATTCATTTACTAAAAAATAATAAAAATAAATAAAATTAGATTATTTGAGGTATATGTACTATTTAAAAATAAAAATTAAAAAACAACAATAGTAATAACAAACTCTCCAATATAAAAGGAAACCAAATGACTTTTTGCGTGTGAAATATTCTCTAGTGGGTAGAATTATGACACTATTAAACTGAGTTTACTAATATTTCAATGAGTTGTTTTTTTCTCAAATTGAAACAAAGAATATATAGTATTTTTAATGGATAAAAATGCTATATATTTTTTAATAAAAAATTATATACCATTTATTTTATAAATAAAAAGACAGGGGATGAATTCACTGTATATATTGATTTAAAATTCTATACATAAGAGATATTAAATGAAATTTTTTGAACACAAATATCACTTTTTTTCACTCCCATTGTCACATAAAATCAACAATGAATCTTTTAATGGTGTGTATTTCAATATTGGGGATTCTCCACCACTCTTTATGGATATATATAGGTAATTTTTTTGTCAAAACAATATCAAAGAGAAAAGATATTTAATCATAATTTTTTTCTTATACCTCTATTATACATCCCCTACATCTTTTTAAAAATATGATTTAAATAATGTATATTCATTTTTAACATAAATATAGTTGTTAAATAATTTTACATGTTTTTTTGGGATAATTATATTGACATTATTAGGGAGATCTTGAATGGTAAATTTTAAAGGCTCTAATTGAAATGAGTTTATAATGGTGAATTTCATTATTTATGATATTTAGATAGTATATAAATTTGATGTTGTTTGTTTCAATGTTATTTTATATTTATCTTGAATGAAAGTTGATATTTAATTTCTCTTTAATTTTGGAAATAATAATTTTTTGAAAAATGAGATTATCCTAAAAAATATTATCCCTTCGGATCGACCATTATTTAATATCAAAATTTATGATTTTCTATTTATTTTAATTGCTATGAAATATATAATTAGAATTACTATTGAATGATTTTAAAAAAAAATATTCATAAAATTATTTTATAGTAATTTTTTTCCATCATATTAGGAATAAAATTATTATTAATAATTTATAAATAAAATTTAAAAAATTATATAATTTTTTTTGATTTATATGGTTTTTTTAGTGAAATAACAAAATTTTTAAACCCAAAAATCACATTCATGTTATATCAATATTGAGTGATGGTAAGGGATCCTGTATAATGGAATATGAAATAGTCGATATAGTTTAGGTTATATATCCATCTACATTTTAATACCCTTTTCGATCATTGATATACTATGAATATAAGGATAACACTATGATGGGGCATGATATATTCTATAAATAAAAATATAATAGTGAAGTGTAAAAATTCTAGGAATTTCATGTATAGCTAGTGGATTTACTTATGGGTTTGGTTGTAACATCCCGATTTTGGAAGCCGCCCAGAGGCGCCCCATACCTTGTCGGTCACATGGCATCATGTGGATTTCCTCAAGTGCCAGAGGCTGCCGACTAGCAGCGAGAGATTTGGGTGTGATAGTGGGGAAACTACACCCTCATTGGCAGAGTCACACAACATAAGTAAATAGATATACAATAGCGGAAGCAATAATAATACCATACATCAGCGAACAACGGAAGACTGAGGTAATAAACAACTGGAGAAAAAATATAAAAATGATTCAATATACAAATGTATAGGAAATCATCCAACATGTTACAATTATGGAATATAGAAATGACCAAAGTACAAAGAAAATAGATAAAATCCAATATCATCGCAAGCCTCAACTTAGTACCATGCCCTCCAACTCCTCAGCAATCAAGTACCAGAAGTATAAGTGCTCTATCCCTTCTCTATACCTGCAACAATATAATCTGTTTGGGCCAAAAAGAATGGCCCAAATAGGGTGAGACACTAAATCCCAATAAGAAACCACCCAAAGATATGTTCCTAATAGTCACTCAATATATATTGATGGAAATAATCAAGATGGAGCAATAACCAAGGAAGTACTCAGAAGAAAACAATCCTATAGTTCAAAAGTATTCAATTTCATATATCAAATAAGAATCTAAACAATAATAGTAACCCTCTGGGAGTACTCACGTCCTAACCCCTCTGGTTCATCCAATCAAGAACAATCAGCCCTCTAGGAAGTGTGTAACACCCCGAGATTTGATGAAAAATATTCTTTTTAATTTCATTAATGTCTTGTGTTGTACACTACACCAAATGAAGCTTGCACAACACGCATACTTGACATTCCTTGGATTACACGCAATCGCGACCTTCCACGATAGCGTGTGTTGTACGCAATACCAAGTTTCGCTAAACACCGACATGCAATTAAAATATTATTAAAACTAGCCGTTATGAATAGTAATAACCACCTTTTGAAATTATGTAAATTTTGTTTTTCAAAATGGACTTTATTTTTGGATTCATAATATCGAAATTAGCTTAGGGAGATATTTTGGTACTTTTCGGATAACTTTCATATTCTGATGAATAGTGAAAATTACTAAATTTTAATTAAAAAAACTTTTTTAATCAAAATAATTAATAGTGATAAATTATTAATTTTACTGGTTTTAAAATATATTTAGAATATATTTTTACAATTTAATACAATGTCGGTCATTGGATGTAATTTCACATTTAATCCAGACATAAACAAGTGTCAATCTTTTGATAGTTATTATCTCTTAAGAACGCGCTATTTGTTTTGACGACGGGAATTAATTTTTAAATTAATTAATGCAACTGATATGTTTTGAATTTGATAAAATAGAAATCATTTTTGAGTTCATAATATCAAATATAGCTTAGGCCTAATTTTTTGTATTTTTATGGAAACTTTCATTTTATGATGAATAGTGAATCCACTACGTGGTAGTTAAAAAAATTAATTTTTCATAAAACTTAATTTTACCACTTCTGTGAGTGGAAATTCAAAAATCCGAGAGATACGGTTGATTTTAGTAAGTAAAATGTTGTTCAATGAGTTGAAAATAATTTTTGGTGAATAGTAACTTTTTACTTTTTTTACCACGGTTAAAAGTAAATTGGGTAATTAAGGGTAAAAATGTTATTATTATTACCCTAACACATATCCTAATTCTATTGGATAAGTGTAATTCGACCAAAAACAACCTTAGTAGTAAAATATGATCATTTAGGCCCACTTGGATTAGATTAGGACATTTATTATTAATTTATTTAAAGAAGGGTTAAAACAGTTAAAATCAAATTTTAATAAGTAAATCATTTTTAATATAAGGTTATAGAAACGATAAATTCAACTATAAATATTAATTAGAAAGAAAAAAAGATTTACTATGTAATGGTATTTTATTTGTAATTTTTAGACATTAAATAATTTAATTTATTTATGACAGAATGATGATGCAGTAATTATCTTATTAATGAAATATTGTTATAATTGATGTTATAAATACCGAAATAAATGAAATTTGAGACTTTTTATGAATTACAATAATTTTATAGATTAATATGACATGTTAGTCTTTCTTTAATTAACTTTTTTTGAACTAATCATTCTGTTATGATTTTTACAAAAATCAATTACTAAATAGTGTCAAAATTGTCATAAAATAGTTTTTAAAACAAATATTATATTATTAATTGTTATTTTAAACCTAAAAATATAAGGTTCGGCAAAATGACTTAGATAATGTTATATATTTTTATAATAAACAACTTGGGGTTCTTTTTCCTTGATATAGTTTGTTTATCAACCTTATAGTATAAGAACACAAGAAGACAGGGTAAAAGTAAAATTACTTAACTTAATGTTAAATCTACGTGATAAGGTTAAAATAGGAACCTAAACTTGCCTAAATTCTATTGGATGAGATTATTTCTACCCATCCCCACCTTATCCTTGATATAAATCAATTTGGAGCTATTTAAAACCGAAAATGACTTTATAATAAAATAATATTTTTAGTTATTCCAAAGGTGCCCCTCTCCTCCCTTATAAAAGGGCACCTCCTCCCTCTCCTCCTCACACCAATTTGATCATTCAAGCTCGTCCAAACCCTGCCAAAATCTCTTCTCCACTTCCCTAGAAACATCCTAGAGGTTCTGTTCTTCCTCAAAGACCAATTTTAGTGCCCTAAAAGGAGGTCTCAAAGAGGCGCTTCAAAGAAGAGGTAATTTCTGTTACCGATTCTTTCACCTTTATTTCTTCTTCGACATCTTCTTATTAGGTCGTTTCATTATTAAGTAATAACATCAGTATCAATCAAATACTGATATGTTATTATAATTATGAAACAGACCTATTTCACCATCTATCCATCCTACAGAAAATGAAATCACCGCGCGTGCGTACGTATGGAATACCGTCTCCACGCCGTGGTGAAATCTATTTTCCACCACCACATTACTTGGATGGGTATAATGGTGTAAATAATAACTATATATGATTATTTTAAAGTTATATTGATTCTGAAATAGTATACATACACTCCAATATAGTCCCACAATCATGAGAACGATATCATCGCTAGTGCGTATGTACGGACTACCATCTCCACGACGCGATGAGATTCATTATCCATGTTAACCATTCCAGAATGATTATAAAGTATATATAATGAATAATAATGAAATATATGACATTTTAAATCTACTGGATTTATGTATATATATATTTCATCTACATACTTCCATTCAAGACAATAAGGAAAGGAAAACAGCGTTCATGCGTACGTACGGACTACCGTCTCCATGAACGGTGTGTTTCATTTCATTTATCTAACTATTATATATATATATATAATGAATATATATGATATATAAATCATATTTTATAATCTGTATGTAAGTAAATAATTATATAAGTAATAATAATGTCTTGAACAACAAGTCCAAACACCTACGATAAATGAAACGATTTTACCCAAAACGCTTTTTTAACATGGAATTTACAAAAGAACGGGTAATATAAAGTCATAGGTGAACCATATATGATATCATAACAATGTATATGATTCTGTAATAAATTAATGACATTATTTAAATCATTATACATGAGGTTCGGATACATACAAAGAATATCGGACATAAGGTAAGGGAAAATATCACAATCTCATTTTTATCCGAGATTGTTTATACTTTAGTATTTACTGGGTGTATTTTATAATCCACATCTATGTTTCCTGAATATGTAATATTATTTCCATCCACCTAAAATTGTTTAAATCCAATTTTACCCTTTGGTGAGTATTTAGTAAAGAATATGAACGAAATCTTTTTCTGTTTTTCGTACGAGGTACTTTTTGACTTTTCTGACAAAAGTACGAAGAATGTTTTTTAAATTTATACGGCATGAAGGGATTTTTAAAACATTATTTCAAAGAAGATTACTTTACAAGTTTTCAAGTTTTTTTTAATCAAATTCTTTTTGTTTAAAATTGTATGACATGTTAATAAAGGAAAATGTTTTTGAAGTAGAAAGGATATTTTCCTCAAGAATGGAGTTCAAGTGTTTTATCAAAATTATTTTCCATCTAAGATAATAAAGGGTTCTGTTTTTATCCCTATTATTACATTGATTTGATTATGTTGTGATGGAGTTATTTTTATGAATTCCTTTATCTTATATGAATTGTTTTATGATGTCTTGATGTTTAAGATTCCCATTTTTCTTACATGGATTATGCAATGATGTATGATTTAAGATTTTGTGGCACACATAAGAATGGTATCATTATGAGATGGGTGGGACCTATATCTACCTCCAATGCATTGGGTAAAGATTTTATATATAATGAGATAGACATGGATGGAATGGTAGGTTATACCGGTTCAGTGAAATAGGACTGATATGAGGGTGACTCGGTTCAGAAATGGACTTTGTCTACAAAGATAGTCTTGGCAATGAGTCTTGACTAATAAGATATGATTCTCTATGATTATGAGTGTGTGCCACAATGTTTCATGTTTTAAGTTATTATTACTGGGATTACATTTCACTACTATGATTTATCCCATGTAATGATATTATGATCTCTTTTGCAGGTTAAGATTTCCAAAATGTTATGTTCTTATGAATATGATGTGATTGATATTTATTTTGTTTACCCTTACTGAGCATTTGAGCTCACCCTTTTATGTTTTCTTTTCCCCAGGATATAAAGAAATGATTTAGGTTAAAAAAGGGAAGATCTTTATGGGAGATATTGAAGATCTTTCACCATGATTAGAAGATTACGTTCCGAGTTTCCAAAGACACTAAACTATTACGGTCCTTGTGTGTGTGTTTTTTTTATGTACTAAGTATTCCACAAAAGTAATGTAATGTCCATGTACGTCAGGCTTCGGGTCTCTACAGTAGGTATCAGAGGAAAGGTTTAATCAACCATTGGAAACTAGGATGCGAAAACGTTAGTGAGATCCCTAGAGAAATTTCTAAGGTATGTCTAGGGATGTCCCTAAGGTTAAGTATACGTATAGGTTATAGTACTAGAATTATGCTAACAATATTAGAATTAAACCTAAGATGTTAGATTTTGAAGGTACTCCCCCTTTATTATTTTGTTTTCCCTATCATGATTTTTGCCTCTCACACTATTCTTTTTGTGTTTTAGACGATGGCTGGAACCCGAAGGAACCGTGTTGATCAATGCAATGGACAATGCAATGATTGTCCACCTGAACAAACAAATGTTATGGGATATGGAGTGAAAAATCTTATTGCTATACATACACAAGCTATGAATCATTCTGGACATCCAAATGACCAGAGAAGGGAACAATATTCTATTGAGTCTTTCATGAGGCAACGTCCACCTTCTTTCAGTGGGTCTTCTGATCCACTTGTTGCTGAACAATGGATTAGTACTACTGAAAAGATATTTTCAGTTCTTCAATGTTATGAACATGATATAGTCATCTTAGCAGTGTATCGTTTGGAAGGTGATGCGGATCAATTGTGGAATCTTATCAAGAATACGAGGCCAAGAGATGTAATTGAGTCTATGGAATGGGATGAGTTCAAGAACTTATTTTTCAATTAGTACTTCCCTCGTATTCTTCGAAAAAGGATAGAGAATGAGTTTCTTGAACTAAAGAAAAAGGATGATGAATCTGTTGGTATATACGAAGCGAATTTTACATGTCTTGCAAGGTATGCATCTGGATTTATCATCCAACCTGAACGTAAAGTTGATCAATTCTTCAGTGGCATAAAACCAAATCTTCGAAGGGAATTATCTATAAGAGACTTCAGTAGCTATGAAGAAATTGTGCGTTGTGCTATCAAGGTAGAAATGGAATTTGGTGTTACTTATCTATCTCATAGTTTTGACAAGAAACGAAAGATGGAGTTCAAGGAGAAATCTCAGAATAATGGTGAAAAGAAGATGAATGTTTCCTTATGCTCAAAGTGTGGAAAGAATCATGGTGGAGATTGTCTTAATGGGACTAGAAAATGTTTTAAGTGTGGAAAAGAAGGTCATCGTGAAGCTGAGTGTCGAAGTAATGGAAAAAGGGTTTCTAATGATATGAATAAAGAAAAGACTGCAGAGAACGCACCAACAACACTTCAATGCTTCAAGTGCAAGGAAATGGGGCATTATGATAATAAATGCCATAATCCAAGGGTTAGTGATGATCGACATGAGCAACCACTTATGGAAAAGGACAAAGGGAAGTTACATGCCATCACTATTGGCGATGTTGAATATAACAACGATGTGGTGGAATGATTAAGTGTTTATGTAATGGGATTCCAAAATAATGTTGTATATAGTATCGTGGAATATTGGAATATTTATGTATTGGTCTATTGTGGTTTTCAATGGTACCGGAAACCATAGAATGTGATTGAGATATTTTTGGAAAAAGATGATATGTGCATAATGAAGGGAAAACGAGAAAATGAAATATTTGACAGTATTCATGAACTCATGATTGATATAAGGACTAAGTGATATCATTGTTTGAGTATATAGAATTTTGAGGATTTTGGTATGTGGAATGTGTTAACTTTTAACTACATTCATGTTTTCACCAAGGTTCAATGGGTATTCAAGAGAATACATGATTAAGGCCTTTGAATGTTTGGAATGTGACCAACAAGACATGACTTATGATATATGGGAATCAACAATGGTATTAAATCTATGGTAATCGTTTTCACTATATTATGAGAGTGGACTACAGTATTATGGATAATCCTAAAGATTGGAATGGATTATGTTGGAAATAAGTTGGTATTGTTTAAGGATAGAAGTTTTTCGATATTATTGAAGGGATGTTATAGAAATATAGTTTTAGAAAAAGGACAACCAGCAGGATGGGTGACATCCCATCACGTCGGACAAGGCTGTGGGAATCGAACCGACAACCGAAGTGCGACAGGCCTTTATCACCTACCACTGGCCTACAGGAAGTCCCTGTTAAGTAGAAACTAGTTTTATTATATTAAGAAGTATGATATAGGAAGTATAAGTTCATTTTAGGAACCATATATCATTAATCTCACTATAGATGGACTTATGTATTTTTTGATAATGCTTCTAACCTTTTATTTGAGACAGATGGAATGACCCATAATTCTATCACATGATCTGCTAACACATCACGAATGAAAAATTCAACTTCATTTCTTTAAGAGATGAAGTGGAAATTTTCCAAAGAACAACCAACAGTGAGACTATACCGAAATCACGAAAGTATTTCTTCTAATTCCAATTTCATCAACTTTAGGGAAATGATCTTGAAAACCAAAAATGTTTTCCTAATGCTCTTATATCTGATGAATCAGATGGTACCTTAGATCATCACAAATTTATGGCTTTGTGATTGTTGGATTTTCCATAGCCATGTTCTCTACCACTCTCCATCAGAACATGATGGTTAGATTTCTCTTCCATATCAATATTTTCACCTATGTGGAAACCCAGTAATTAGTTTATTTGGGTAACCTTTACATATCATACTTTTTTTTAAAGATTGGTTTTGGTATTCCTTTTTACTATGTGGGTTTCTATCAAAGAAACTTTCGAAACGTAAACCATTTATATCCCCGAAGAATTTCGAGGGAGAAATTCATTTTAAGGGGGGTAGAATGTAACCCCCCGAGATTTTATGAAAAATATTTTTTTAAATTTCATTAATGTCTTGTGTTGTACGCTACACCAAAAGAAGCTTTCACAACACACATATTTGACTTGCATTGAATTACACACAATCGCGACCTTCCATGTTAGCGTGTGTTGTACGCAATACCAAGTTTCGCTAAACAACGATATGTTATTAAAATATTATTAAAACTAGCCATTATGAATAGTAATAACCACTTTTTGAAATTTTGTAAATTTTGTTTTTCAAAATGGACTTCATTTTTGGATTCGGAATATCAAAATTAGCTTAGGGTGAAATTTTGGTACTTTTCGGATAACATTCATATTCTGATGAATAATAAAAATTACTAAATTTTAATTAAAAACAAATTATTTAATCAAAATAATTAATAGTGATAAATTATTAATTTTAGTGGTTTTAAAGTATATTTAGAATATATTTTTACTATTTAATACAATTTTGGTCATTGGATGTAATTTCACATTTAAACAAGACATAAACAAGTGTCAATCTTTTGATAGTTATTATCTCTTAAGAACGCGCTATTTGTTTTGACGACGGGAATTAATTTTTAAATTAATTAATGCAACTGATATGTTTGAATTTTTTAAAATATACATCATTTTTGAGTTCATAATATCAAATATAGCTTAGGCCTAATTTTTGGTATTTTTCTGGAAACATTCATTTTTTGATGAATAGTGAAACCACTAAGTAGTAGTTAAAAAAATGATTTTTTCATAAAACTTAATTTTACCACTTCTGTGAGTGGAATTTCTAAAATCTGAAAGACACGGTTGATGTTAGTAAGTAAAATGTGGTTCAATGAGATGAAAATAATTTTTGGTGAAAAGTAACTTTTTACTTTTTTTTACCACGGTTAAAAGTAAATAGGGTAATTAAGGTTAAAAATGTTATTATTATTACACTAACACATTTCCTAATTCTATTGGATAAGTGTAATTCGACCAAAAACAACCTTTTGAATAAAATATGATAATTTAGGCCCACTTGGATTAGATTAGGACATTTATTATTAATATATTTAAAGAAGGGTTAAAATATTTAAAATCAAAGTTTAATAAGTAAATAATTTTTAATATAGGATTATACATAAGATAAATTCGACAATAATTATTCATTAGAATTCTAAAACGATTTCCTACATAATGATATTTTATTTGTAATTTTTAGACATTAAATAATTTAATTTATTTATGACACAATGATGATGTAGTAATTATCTTATTAATGAAATATTGACATAATTGATGTTATAAATACCCAAATAAATGTAATTTGAGAATTTTTATGAATTACACTAATTTTATAGGTTAATATGACATGTTATTATTGATTTAATTATCTTTTTTCGAACTAATAATTCTATATTGATTTTTTCAAAAATCAATTAATAAATAGAGTCAAAATTGACATAAAATAGTTTTTAAAACAAATATTATATTATTAATTGTTATTTTATTCTTAAAAATATAAGGTTCGGCCAAATAACTTAGATAAGGTTATATATTTTAATAATAAACAACTTGAGGTTCTTTTGGCTTGATATAGTAAGTTTATTAACCTTATATTATAAGAACACAAGAAGACACGGTAAAAGTAAAATTATTTAACTTAATGTTAAATCTACATGATAAGGTTAAAATAGGAACCTAAACTTGTCTAAATTCTATTAGATGAGAGGCTTTCGACCCATCCCCACCTTAGCCTCGAAATAAATCAATTTGGAGCTATTTAAAACCGAACATGACTTTATAATAAAATAATATTTTTAGTTATTCCAAAGGTGCACCTCTCCTCCCTTATAAAAGGGAACCTCCTCCCTCTCCTCCTCACACCAATTTGAGCATTCAAGCTCGGCCAAAACCTGCCAAAATCTCTTCTCCACTTCCCTAGAAACATCCTAGAGGTTCTGGTATTCCTCAAAGACCAATTTTAGTGCCCTAAAAGGAGGTCTCAAAGAGGTGCTTCAAAGAAGAGGTAATTTCCGTTACCGATTCTTTCAACTTTATTTCTTCTTCCACTTCTTCTTATTAGGTTGTTTCATTATGAAGTAATAACATCAGTATCAATCATATAATGATATGTTATTATAAGTTTGAAACAACCCTATTTCACCATCTATCCATCCTACGGAAAACGAAATCACCGCGCGTGCGTACGTACGGAATACCGTCTCCACGCCTTGGTGAAATCTATTTTCCACCACCACATTACTTGGATGGGTATAATGGTGTAAATAATAACTATATATGATTATTTTAAAGTGATATTGATTCTGAAATAGTATACATACACTCCAATACAGTCCCATGATCATGAGAATAATATCATCGCTCGTGCGTACGTACGGACTACCGTCTCCACGATCCGATGAGATTCATTATCCATGTTAACCATTCCAGAATGATTATAAAGTATATATAATGAATAATACTGAAATATATGACATGGTAAATCTACTGGATTTATGTATATATATTTTTCATCTACTTACTTCCATTCAAGACAGTAAGGAAAGGAAAACAGTGTTCATGCGTACGTACGGACTACCGTCTCCATGAACGGTGTGTTTCATTTCATTTATCTATCTAATATATATATATATATATATACTGAATATATATGATATATAAATCATATTTTATATTCTGGAAGTAAGTAAATCATGATATAAGTAATAATAATGTCAAGAAAAACAAGTCCAAACACCTACGATAAATGAAACGATTTTACCCAAAACGCTTCTTTAACATGGAATTTACAAAAGAACGGGTAATATAAAGTCATAGGTGAACCATATATGATATCATAACAATTAATATGATTCTGTAATAAGTTAATGACATTATTTAAATCATTATACATGAGGTTCGGATACGTACAAAGCATATCAGACATAAGGTAAGGGAAAATATCACAATCTCATTTTTATCCGAGATTGTTTATACATTAGTATTTACAGGGGTGTATTTTATCATCGACATCCATGTTTCCTAAATATGTAATATTATTTCCATCCACCTACAATTTTTTAAATCCAATTTTACCCTTCGGTGAGTTTTTAGTAAAGAATATGAAAGGATTGTTTTGTCGTTTTTCGTACGAGGTACTTTTTGACATTTCTGACAAAAGTACAAAGAATATTTTTTTTAACTTATACGGTATGAATGGATTTTTAAAACATTATTTCCAAGATTCTTACTTTACAAGTTTTCAAGTTTATTTTTAATCAACTAATTTTAGTTTAAATTTGTATGACATGTTAAGAAAGAAAAATATTTTTGAAGTAGAAAGGATATTTTCCTCAAGAATGGAGTTCATGTGTTTTATCAAAATGATTTTCCATCTAAGATAATAAAGGGTTATGTTTATATCACTATTATTACATTTATTTGATTATGTTGTGATAGAGTTATTTTTTTGAATTCCTTTATCTTATATTAATTGTTTTATGATGTCCCAATGTTTAAGATTCCCATTTTTCTTACATGGGTTATGCAATGATGTATGATTTAAGATTTTGTGGAACACATAATAATGGTATCATTATGTGATGGGTGGGACCTATATCTCCCTCCAATGAATTGGGTAAAGATTTTATATCTCATGAGATAGACATGGATGGAATGATAGGTTATACCAATTCAGTGAAACAGGACTGAAACGAGGGTGACTCGGTTCAGAAATGGACTTTGTCCACTAAGATAGTCTTGGCAATGAGTCTTGACTAATAAGTTATGATTCTCTATGATTATGTGTGTGTTTCACAAAGTTTCATGCATTAGGTTATTATTATTGGGATTACATTTCACTACTATGATTTATCCCATGTTATGATATTATGATCTCTTTTGTAGGTTAAGATTTCCAAAATGTTATGTTCTTATGAATATGATGTGACTGAGATTTCTTTTAATTACCCTTATTGAGCATTTGAGATCACCCTTTTATGTTTTCTTTTCACCAGGATATAAAGAAAGGTTTTAGTTAAGAAAAAAAGGGAAGATCTTTATTGGAGATGTTGAAGATCTTTCACCATGATTAGAAGATTACGTTCCAAGTTTCCAAAGACACTAAACTATTACGGTCCTTGTGTGTGTGTTTTTGTTATGTACTAAGTATTCCGCAAAAGTAATGTAATGTCCATGTACGTCAGGCTTCGGGTCTCTACAAAGTGCACATAGTCTAACCCCTCTGGTTCAGCTTATACAATGACTCTATGAGGAATCACTCACCATCAACTCAACCTATAGTCTCGTATAAGTAACTAAAAGGATCTCTGGGGATGAACTCAATGTCCCATTCCCCCTATGGCCCATGTTGAGGAACAATGAAATTCTGAGGAAGAACTTAAATCAATTCCCACTATGGTCCCTCATTGTAACAATAAACAGACACTCTAAAGAATCCCTCAATACCCATTCTCCCTATAGTCTACTGCACCATGTTCTCACGGCCCCATGTAAGTCAATAGAGCACATAAATGTATAGCGGCCAAGGAAAACCTCATGAACTACTTGGCTAAACAGTCTACAGCATAAAAGCATATCAGAATACAATCAATTCATCCTACAGTACAAGGCATGGAAAACAAAGCAAAATCCTAACATGAAAAGGTAGAAAAAATGGTAATAAAGGATACAAGAATGGTAAAAACACATCTATAACATGGGAAACAACCATATTCACAACAATTAACCTCTACTCAAGCATTCAAAGCATAGCAGGCATTAATGGGGTCAAAACCCTAAACACGCAGTACCACGATCAGGGTTATTGGGTACATTGGCACATATAGCTCAAAGACTATCTACAAAAAGGCACTAACCACCCACCCCAGTGTTGTAGGACTGCTATACGTGAACCTCAAGCCTTTAATCTCTGAAGAACACTATAGATCTATAAAAATGAAAAATACTCTCAACTAAGGATAACTCTTGAAGGAAGTGGAATCAGGAAACAAAGCTATATAGGAAGGAAGAGATTACCATGGTGATCCCAACTCAGTCAACAACGGTTGAATCAGAGAACAGATGATCAATCCGGGGCTTGGGGAATGTTCGGCACCGTACATATGCTCTCATTTGAAGAAGGCTAAGAAGAAGATGCTTCTTCCAATTAGACATGACCCAGATCCATTTAAGGAAAAAAAATAATGTACATGACCTGTACATTATTCTACCGGCCCCCACATTAGGAGGTCTTCGGGTCACCACACACAGTTGTGTGCTCGGTCATTACATGGCAAGAACACAGCAACATCTGGTAAAAGAGTACATGATGTGTACCTATAAGTACATGGTGGGTATTTCAAAAATTTCCAGAAACTCCCCTTTTTTTCAAAAACTCTAGAAAAGAGAAAAACATAATTGAAAAGAAGATCTTGGTTCTTACAAACATCCACCCATAATGAAATTATTCCGCGAATTTCTCTATAATGGTGGTGTAGAGGAAGATTCCTCGAAAATATCTGGCCACTATGATCATACATCAGCCTCCCTCTCACATGAATTGTCTTATACTCGCTAATGCTACCCTAGAATCCATACAAGAGGAATAGACTGACCACTGAGAATCTTCACACTTCAATCAACAATCCAGATAGGATGCTTCTTGAATTAGGCATCCACCTCTTATTCAACCAGTTCGGTTTGGAAAACATGAGATGAGTATGAGAAGTAACTTCGTATCTAAGAAATGTGGAAGATATCATGCATAGCCCGATACCTAATAGCTAACTGTAACAAATAGGAAACAGGCCTGACTCTCTCCATCACCTCGAACTATCTGACGTACCTCGTTGAAAGCTAACAATGCCTCTTAATCATCCTATGTCGCAACCCTGATGTGACATGCATAAAATCCTATTCTCTAACCTTGAACCCTAGAGGTTGTCTCTGTCGATCAGCATAAGACTTCTATCATGACTACGAAGTAGCCATCCTCTTCTGAATCAACCTTATCAGCTTTGTGGTCTCCTGGAAAAGTTGAGGACCCAACATAGCTGCCTCTCCTACCTCCAACCAGCATAAGGGTGATCGAAATGGCCTACCGTAAAAATTTTCATAATGTTCCATCTGAATTGTTTATTGAAAAATATTATTGTAGAAAAAAATCCACCCGAGGAATATGCTTCTCCAAAGGACCTCCATAATCCACAATGCATGCTCAGAGCATGTCCTCAAGCACCTTTATCATACGCTCAAACATTCCATCTATCGATGGGTGGTATGTTGTAATCAAAATTACATGTATAAACAAATCCTTCTGTAGCCCCTTCCAGACGTGATATGTAAAATGTGCATCCCTGTCTGAAACAATGGAGTGTGGAACCCTTTGTAGACATAAAATCTCTCGGATGTACAATCATCCCATATCATCAACACTGATAGTCTCCATGATTAATAATCAGTGAGAAACCTTCATGAGTTTGTCAATGAAAATCCATACTACATCATTCCCTCGAGGATACCTCATAAAACCTTTCACTAAGTCCATCACAACATCGTTCCATTTCAACTTGGGAATGGTTAACTACTGCAAAAGCCCTGTTGTTCACTAATTCTCCTCCTTCACCTACTAACAGGTGGAACATCTCATTACAAAACCAACAACATGACTCTTCATACATGGCCACCAAAACGGACAGTGTATATCATGATAAATTATTGTGACAACATCATGAACTGCCCAAACTAAGGAATGAATGTCTTATATCATCTCCTCGCATATGTCTACTGACACCCATAGGCACCCATAAAAATGAATGATCTCATCCTAGCCTACTGTCCATCCCAGAATAGGGTCCTCTCCTAACACGCTTTCTCGTAGGACTGGGAATTTAGATTATGATAGCTACCTCATTCTCACTCGATCAAGAAGAGTAGAGGTATGAGATACATAAGATAGAAATGTCTTCCCCTGTCTATCGTGCACCTCCAAATGCATCTCAAAAAACAAATCCATAATATAACACTGACTACTGGCCTTCTGGGCTTCCTGTATCTGATTCCTCCATCTCAGCGCATCACCACTGCATTTCTTTTCCTAGGCGTATAGGCGAGCTCATAGTCAATGGACTGTCGGTACTCAACCATCCTTCGATTTCTCAAATTCAGGTCACGCTGAGTGAAGATGTACATGAGACTTTTTTGGTTGGTGAAAACTAGGAAATGCAATCCTAGAAGATAATGTATCCTACACCATAAATCATGAACAACATCAGCCAACTCGAGATCGTCCATTATGTAATTCCTCTCAGGTGGCATCAACTGTTGAGACCCGTACACAACGACTCCTTCTTCCAACATAAGCACATCTCCCAACCTGATACCTAAAGCATCACTGTAAATAGTATAACTCTTTCCCTTCACTATAAATACTAGAATACGTGCTAACGTCAACCTTCCATTGAACTCCTAAATGACTGACTCACAAGAAAGTGACCACATGAATTTTGCTCCGTTCTTAGTCAGGCCCGTCACTGGCACTACAAAGCGTGAAAATCTCTATATGAAATGTTTGTAGTATCCATCCATCCCTATAAACCACTATACCTAATATAAGTTCTTCGAATTCTCCACAAAAACTACATCACTCACCATCTCTAGGTCTACTGATACACCAATCTCTAAGATAACATGACCCAAGAAGGGAATACGGTCTATCCAAAAGTGGATTTTGATAGCTTATCATATAAATTATGCTCTCTCAGTGCACTCAAAATGATATCAAGATAGGTAGAATGGTTGGGTTGATTGTGATAGTACACCAAGATATATTATACAAATACAACCACGATACTATCCAAGTATGGATGGAACACTCAGTTCTTCAGTGCCATGAAGACTGAAAGCACATTTGTGAGACCGAACAACATAACCACATACTCTTATAGACCATACCGGCTCTAGAAGGATGAAAGAGGTATATCAGATGGTCTAACATGAAACTTATAGTAACCAGACCTCTTGTAGATATTCAAGAACACTCGAGCTCCTTGATGCTGATCAAAGAGATCATAAATCCTCGGTAAGGGATATCGGTTCTTGAGTGTCAAATAGTTCAACTTTCAATAATCTACAGAAAGTCTGAGGGTACCATCTGCATTTTTTGCAAACAGGACAGGTGAACCCTAAAGACATGTACTGGGTCATATGAAACCCTTTGCCGGCAACTCCTCCAACTTCATCTTGAGCTCCTGCAACTCAGGTGTAACCATCCAATAAGGATGTTTGGACACTGATGTCTCTCTAAGCACAAACTTAAATGAAATATCCACATCTATCTATGGAGGAAAACCTGAAAAATAATCTAGAAAGACATCCCTGAAATGTTCCAGCACTAGAGGAAAGTCCATCTGTTAAGTCGTCTGGTCATCCAGATATAGACTAGAAATCTAGGCTTTAACTCCGCCATACCTATAATGCTCGGGTCTCACTCTGCTCACCAGGACATCCCATTCTCACCTATGAAGAAACAATTCACCTTCTGGTGAAGTGAAACTCAAACTATAGTAATAACAATCAGAAAATTCCTAGAAGGGAACTAACTAGTCCATTCCGAGAATGACGTCATAACATTTCATCTCTAAGACACAGAGTTATCATAAGAAGTGACACCCACCAACCTTCAGACAGCACTCCTTGAAGTTCCATACAATAGCCATTCTAGTCCCAAAAAATGTGTCTAGACTCAATATATCAGTATAAGAAAGGATATAGAGACCAAGGATCTTCACAAATGTAACAGATATAAAGCTATCGAAATCGCTTATATCATAAAGAGCATATGATACAACTGAGGCAACTAGGATCATAACTCGAACTGTATAGGGTTCGAGATCCTTCTCCTGCTAGGTCTACTCCACAAAAAATGTCTAACCTGCACTATGGCCCTGTGACCCCGCCTGAACACTATGAGCTAACCCACCCTATTTTTGCTAAATTCCTAGCGACTGGATACCATGACCACAACCTCCACCTCAGTCTGAATGGCCAGAAAAACTCCAGTTCACAGACTGGTTAGAAATTGGAGGTTCTTCTCCAAAATGGGGAGTCATAGAAAGACACTTGTCACCCTCTACCAGTGATAAATAATGATAGAAACGCTAAAGGTGGCCCATACTGCAACATGATCGGTACTTCACTGGGTCTCTTGGAAAATGTGGTATCGTATGCTCGCTCTTTCTACATTGGAAGCACACCACATGGCTACTAGAAGAAGTGTCCCGCCTCCTCATATTTCCATGTGAAGACTCCCTGCGGTGCTTCCTACTCTTAGGAGGGATACCAATTCCATTTGTTGTGCCTCCCTGACTCAATACTCAACAATACCTCAGATATCACTCCATGATCTGCGCGTATTTGGCTATAGATGTGATGGATGTCAACCTGATGATGTTCATTTATGATCTGATTTCGTGACTGAGACCATCCTCAAACATCCTTTCCAGGAATAACTCATCACCTCATAGGGTGGGCGTGAAGCGCTGAAGCTCTGTGAAGCGAGAAGAATACTCCATAATATAAAGAGTAACCTACTCCAGACTCATGAAATCTCGGGCTCGATCATCCGTCAAAGTCTCCAGGTAGAAGTAGTCAGAGAAGGCACACTGGAACTCATCCCTAACCATAACCTGGTTGTGTCCCTCCTATGAGATCACATCTCGCCATCTCTTGGAAGAATCCTGAATCATGTACGTAGCCAGATTCACCCTCATCTCTGGAGGCATCTCAAGATCCTCGAAGATAGAATGCATTGCTTATATGCATGACTATGCTGCCTGAGGTCCTCCTTCCCCTTTGAAGGTAGACAGATTTTTCTACTAGAAATCGTGTGTCAACTCTTCCATAGAAGGGGTAGGATGCAGTACTATTCATAAAGTCTCCATGAACCTTATAAAGCCCTATCAAAATTGTGCATCAGCACTGGTGTCCGAAATGACGGATTTTTCCATGACTGGCACAACTAGAGGATCTACTGGTAGTCCCTAATTATCCATGTTTGGAATCTGATCACTACCCTGTAACTAGCGGACAACAAGAGGACATCATGGTGGAATGACACTACTAGGTCATGCGCACACCTTATATCAAGATTGTCAAGGACTAAAAACTAGATGTGTAAGAAGGGAACAAGAGAGAGAAATAATTCATATTTTTCAAAACATGGATACATCACATTTATAATGACCACATGGAATGTTCCCTTAAGCCTTCACATGGCTGTGTACATCTTCCTACCCATGTTGTGGAACACCCCATATGCACAACATGTTGTCAGATCCCACAACATTTACATGAATCCTCTTCCCCTGCCAGAGTTCTTCTACATGGCTAAGCCACATGGTTCTCCTAGAACAAGACTACATGGCGTGTTAGTGCTATAAACAATGTGTAGTAGTCGAACCCCACCGACCCGTGTTGTTAGATACACAACTGGATACAAAGGTTACCCTACACGTAATATTCAAGCTTGAACCCTCTTATACAAATTTTGTTGTTATTTATCTGTGTTGTTAGCCATACAGTTGGAAACATGGTCTATGAAATACGGCGTGTACATCTGGTACACAATGGGTCCCACCAATGATTTCTCATACCCGTGTTTCTGCCCACATATTCAGTAACATGGTTAGAGACTACATGACGTGTATATATAGTACGCGACCTGTACATAAGAAAAACATTTCCATCCCAAACAGAAGGACACTTGTCACGTATACACCACTACACACCATGTATTCTGTGTTTTTCTGGATAGTAAGTTTCAGAAACGACACTAGAGACCAAAAAACACTGAATCAAACATTATGGTACCAAATTCCAATCTGGGAGGGCCCATAATCCCCACAAATCCAATCTTGGAATCTTATACATGTCATATACCTGGAAAAAAAATGAAATGATCCACCAAATTCTGATCCACCATGGCCCATAACACTTCAAGAACATATTTTTGGAATTAATTCCAATGAATCATTACACCAATCAATACCATAAATAAAAAGGTATTCTATCAAGGCATCTTTCACAATAGCATGAATATCGAACAAAACAACTATCACAACAACTTACAAACACTAATTCACCCTAATTGGAATGGGATGAATGCCGAACATGTGATTTCCAGCAAGGGTATATATGATGCGTGAGATGGAATACCCTCATCACATCGGGATTCATCAGAAAAAAAACCTCAATAACATCAACAATAACATAAAAATACATGTAAATCACCCAATGGTGAAAAGAAAATCAACTGTAAAATTGAAAAACCAGGAAAAATGCAATAAACAAGGTATATTGGAGTTTCCCAATACACGGGTTAGCTTCCCGCAAGTACAACTTATTACCATGTACCAATTCCATCCTATCCATGACTATAGGCTCCAAACAGTATGTCAAAAAGAAATGAATCCTTTGATAACACTTTGTAACGTCCCTATTCCAGAAGCCGCCCAGAGGCACCCCATAGCCGGTTAGTCACATTGCCTCAGGTGCATTTCTCTGAACAATAGAGGCTGTCGACTAGTAGCGAAGGACTTGGGAATGGTAGTGGGGAAACTATGCCCGCATAGGCTGAGTAACATAGTATAAGTAAACAAATATATAATTGTTTAAGTAGTAATAATTCCCTAGATCAGCCAACAGTGGAAGACTGTTATAATAAACAACTAGAGCACATATATATAAATGATGCATGATACAAATGTATAGGAAACCATCCAAACTAGTCACAATGCTAGAATATATAAATGACCAAAGTACAATGAAAATATATAAACTCCAACAACATCACAAGACTCAGCTTGGTCCCAAGCACTCATGATTTTTAGAAATCAAGTACCTTAATTAGAATGGTGATTTCCGTTATCTATACATGCAACAATATAATCTATTTGGGCCCAAAATCATGGCCGATACAGGGTGTGAGACTAAATCATAATAGGAAACCACCCAATTATCTGTGCCTAGAAGTCAGTGAATATATATGGGAGGCAATAATCAAGAAGGATAAGTAAACAAGGATGTAATCAAAAATAAACAATCATACAATTCAAATACATTTAATTTCATATATCAAATAAGCACCTAAACAAATCAGGTGACCCTGTAGGATTACTAATAGAATAACCCCTATAGTTCAACCATAAATGAACACGCAGCCCTCTGGGATGTACATAGAGTCTAACCCCTCTGGTTCAGCTTATTCACAGACTCTCTATGGAAGCACTCACTATAAATTCCCCCTATAATATTGTATTGGAAACTAAAAGGTGCTCGGGGGAGGAAATCAATGTCCAATTCCTCCTTTGGCCCACGTCGGGGAACTATAAGAACTATGAGGATACACTTACATCAATTCTCCCTATAGTATCACATTGTCATAGTAAAAAAACACTCTGGAGAAGTCCTCAATGTCCATTCTCTCTATGGTGTACTACACCAGGTTTTCACGACCCTGTGTATGTCAATCAAACACAGTAATGCATCGAGGCCAAGGTAAACCTCATGAACTACTTGTCTAAACAATCTACAACATAACATCATATCATAATACAATCACTTCATCCTACAGTAGAAGACATGGAATGCAAAGCAGTAGCTTAATAGGGAAATCTAGACCAAACAGTCATAAATGTTAAAATCAAGGGAAGACACGTACATAACATAGTAAACAACAATATTCCCAACAAATAACCTCTACTCAAGAATTCTATGCATATCAAGAATTAGCGGGGTCAAAACCCTAAACACGCAATACCCTGATCAAGTGTATTGGGTAATTGTGCACATATAACTCAAAGACTATCTATGGAAATGCACAAACCTCATACATAAGTGTTGTAGGATCTCAATACGTGATCCTCAAGCCTTGTATATCCCAATAACACTACATATCTACAACATCGCTAAAAATGATCAACTAAGGATAAATCATGAAAAAAGAGGAATCATGAAACAAAGCTCTAGAAGAAGGAAGAGCTTACCGTGGTGATCCCATAACAATCAACAATAGTCAAATCAGAGAACAGATGCTCGATTGGGGGATTAGGGAATTATTGACACTTTACGGATGCTCTCGATCGAAGAAGGTGAAGAGGAAAACACTTCTGCTAATTTGACGCAACCTCAGTCCATTTAATGAATGATAGAAAGTACACGGTGTGTACATTAGAAGTACATGGCATGTACTTTCCCTTACCGAACCCTGCATTAGGAGGACTCCAAGTAACCACACACGGCTGTGTGCTTGGTCATTACATTTACTACTCATGAATATATGCGGAAAAAGAGTACACGACCTATACATATCAGTACCCGACGTGTACTTTAAAAAGATCTAGAAACTTATTTTTTTTAAAAACTCTAGAAAAGAGAAAAACATAACTGAAAAGAAGATACAGGTTCATAAATTTGTTAATCAAGTTTTATGTATAATTGAATTAGATTTCAATTATGTGAATTTTAAATTATGATTATAATTTCTAGATCCCTACTTCTTATTTTAAGGAATTATTTAAAATTGTAAATGGTGTAGCTTTATAGAAGGGGTTTTCAAGAATTAAAACCAAGGATTTTTGTTAGATTTTTATTTTAAAAAAATGAATTTCATGAATGATGTTTCAAAAATTATTTTTATATAAAAATATAATTTCATTTCTTATTTGAAAAGTAATTTCAAAGAATTTAGATTTCATTTTTTATTTTCATATACATTTTAATACCGTTTAGTTATTGGGGAAATTATACAATGTTTTATAATAAACCACTAAAAATATGCATTGGTTTACATATAGGCATTATTTCCCACGATATAGGTCAAATGAAGACATATTTTTTCATAACGATGTCCCATTAAACAATTGATAATGATATATAGTGAGTCTTTATAGAGATTTATGTGTCGATATTAGTGGCCGATTATTTATTTTGGTTTTTCTATGGAGGCTTTATTTTCCTATTATTGACCTGTGAACTTTTTGATACTTTTATATTTTATTTTTTGGTAATTAATTTTTATAAAATTTTGTTACATATAATTTTCATATAATTTATTTATAGGTTTTTGGTTTTGAATGAATCATACCTTGAGTGTTTTTTTCTTAAATAAAATATTTTTTCCCACATAATATGATGTATAAATTATTGTTAGTCCATGTGGTGACATAGAAAAGGTCCATTGGTTCAGGAATCTAATTCAAGGTGTTAAAATTAATGTTATATTATTACTAATTATATTTTTAGTCTTTTTAATTTTATATAACACATGATCTGAAGCATGTTTTGGTATTCAAAATCACAGGGTCCCAAATATATTAGACGGTTTTAAAAATAAATTGATGATCAATCTCTTCATGATATATTTAATTTTTCCATAAATGATTTCTTCCTATGTTAAATTAATATTTAGTATTATAATTATTTCATTGGGTATCATCAATTATGTTAAAATTACATCACAATTAATGATATAATTTATTTTTTCAATGGATATTGTTTTGGAAGGTAAAAATTGGACCCTATTTAGTGTCTCAGGTAACCCCTTCATCGCAAACCACGTAGTCATAAAACTCTAACGGTTTTATTATTACCTCATGTACATGTATCCTGGTATTTATCATCCATCCCTTATTTCCAATTAGAATTTTATTGACACATATATATGTATTTGCATATTAATTTGAATCCCCCTGGAAAAAAATAAGTCCATTAATTATTTTTACTAATTATCACACACAATAGAAGAATATCATTGAGGTAAACCATTCTGATACTACACTAAAATATGAATGCATAATAATGGATTTATTATTAAAAAGTACCTATAAATAATAAGGGTAAATTTTTGAAAATATTAATAAAAATATTATCTTATTAGATACTTATATTTCATGGGTGTTACATCCCAACACACATTAAATTACAGAATCATTAATCTAAAAATGTATTGAAATCCCTCTCTATTCCAAAACACATATAATTGGTTTTATGGATTTGATTTTTGTTGTTTTTAATATTCTTCACTATGAAAATAATTAACCCACTAAAACCCATATATCCATATGTTTGAAGATAAAATTATACCACCAGTTTCTCAAAAACTCATATCATCTCATATATTGTTCAAGAGATATTTCTAAATGGAATGGTATTTTAATATATTAGACAAATTATATTCATTATAAACTATCCAATGTTAATTTATTCTGTTTTATTGTCAGTCAAATTCACCAGTAGAAAAATTCCTAGGCGGTCACTCAATTTTACACTAACCCATGTAAATAATACATAGCTTTTTCTTTATATTAAAACATGATTTCAAAAATAAATGTACACACTATTTACCTTAGTAGTACCAGTTTTACAAATTATATAATCCTTTTTTTGATGTAATCAATGACTTTATGTCATTGATATCACATATGGTATATGAGTTGTTGTCTTCTTATTTTGGGATATGGTTTATAATAATATAATAATGTGGCAGGTCTTGTGATAGAACTTATACTACTTTGTCAAATACATTTTTTCTTATTGGAAGTATGAATTACTAAGGATATTGGATTTATATTATTAGATTCTACTATTAAGGTTTTATGATTTCACTAGGAATGAGGAACATGAGTTATTGAGACATATGTTTTATGTGTTTATAGATATTTTCTAGTTTGAAATCTGAATGTTTAAATGAATCATTTTTGTAACCAAGTATTCATATGACAAATGTATGTTTCCTTATGATTGAGATCACAATCAAAAGAGAGTTTATCTATTTTAAATTATATAAACCTCATAGATGGTCTCTTCCCTTACACCATGTTAATGGAATTATAACACATGAAGAATAATATAATATATTCTAATAAAAGATCATATAGATATTGTGGTATGATTCTTCAAGATTATATCATGGTATTCCCTCAGTACAAGGGATGGATAACTAACCTAATATGTTGGTATGAGATTATGATTTCTCGATGAAATTACCCATGTGTATGGTTATAGTAATAGTTATGAAAATTTAATTATGTTTAGTTATTTAATGTGTCAATAATTACCTATATTTTGTTGTTGAAAATATCTTCTTGGTGGAATCTTATATGAATAAACTCTATAACTTTGGCACTCATGGCGTGGATCGTTGTATGTTCATGTCATTATTTATTTGTTTTATAATACAATATTTCAAATTCGCATGGTGGTCATCCCATATATGGATTTATGGAGATAATGAAATCCACAGTTTGTTGATTACATGGCATGAAATTCTATACACACACACATATGACCCAAGTGTGTGAAGTTAGGGATGTGAGTTTTCCTATGTCATATAAGAATTGAATAAAGAGATATTAATCATGATATGTGAATTACATGAGATATAACTTATGGGATGGGTGAGAGGATCTGGTGGCCAAGAGGTGTAGCTCATGGTGTTTGTGATCCAGGTATTATGGATGATGTAATATGTGATATATTTGGGTAACTCTCTATAAGAACCCATTATTTCCAATAACATGTAGATCCTCAAAATATTTCACTAAACCCTTGGTTTTTACCTAATAGGAATAAATAGTTAGGATTTAGAGGAAATGAGGGTGTTTGGTGGTTGATTGGATCCTATAACTCTGACCAATATAAGAACATCATGAGATGCACAATTAGTAGAAACAGTGCCTTCGGAACTACCCTGTTTCAGCTAACCATGCATGGTGTTTTAATCAAGAAAATAGGGCATATGGTGTTCCCTAGCCGTTCAAACCAAGAAACAAGACTATGATACATTCTGATAGTTTTTATCATAGTTAAAAAAATAATGATTTTATAGATTATCTAACCATGCACAATAACTGTGCACGTCCCCTCCATGGATAGTAGGTCATGTATGGTTATACATGGTTTTTCCAATCATGCTAACTAACCGTGTAACCCATGTGACCACAGTATGTTAGGGAAAATCAACATTTTTCTCTTAATGTATTCAATGTTTTTACCATACTTATTATTTACCCCTATAGTATAAATCCCTCTCATTTCTATCCCTTAGAGGAATCCTCATGCTTACACTTAGGTTCAAGTATTTATACATAATCTGAACTCTCAATCACCCTCCCATCATTATTTTTGGTATCCATTGATAATTGAATCAATACATAGGACACTTTATTTATATATCTTTATAATAAAGAATCTGTTTTTATATAGGAATTTATAATGTATATTTATGATGTTCTTTTATTCTTCAATTTTTTTTATATCCATGGAAAACTAAGGGTCGATACTAAATGAGGAATCTACAAAAAGAATAATTTATGTGGCCAATGACTCATCCCTTAAATTATCACTATCTATATATGGGTTTTTATTTTGTGTACACAATTTTCATAGGGAATTGAATATTAAAATCATCGTCCTTAACTTAATTTGCTAGATTTTATTCTAATACCCTTATAATATCAATTGAAACTATTTGAGGTTAAGACCTCAATGTTATTAACCTGATGTAGGGATAATTCTTTTAAATTCCCTTAGTGACCCATGTTAGGACTTTCTACATCATTATATGAGTGTGTCTGACTTTATCTTAAATAATGATACCATTCCATCATAATTAAGAAATCATTAAAAGAATTTACTAACTAAAATATATTTATAGGTACCACTTGGACATGTTAAATGATTATTTATTTATTTGATATTGGTTAAATATCCATGATTCAACTTATAATGATTAATGAATGTGAAAGGAATGAACCTATCAAATTCATAAAATTTTATGAGTATTAAATGGGCCATGATTACTTATGATATAATTTAAATTATTAAAATGTTCCTACATTATTTATACCTTTTTCATCATTATAGGGATGGTCATACTTGAGCCATCCAGGGATTCATTAGGGAATTCAATCAACACTTAAAGGATTCTATTACGATTCATTAACTAAATTACTATGGGAGATACTAATCATGGTTTTGGATCATTGTCTTATTAAATGAAATCATCATCATAGCATTGTTGATTCACTTTACATGTTTTTATGTTATTACAATACCTTGGATGAAATCCATGGATTCATCTTGATGTCTTCAGACATGTGGCATCATGGATTTTTTTGATTGGGACAATTCATTCTTATCCTATGATTAATATATAAAATCTCTATACACTCAGTTAGAAACATTTATATAGAAATTACTTGGGTTTCTCTTTGGATTACACTCAAACCCCTTATTTCCAGACTACATGAGTTACAACTATACGTTGGTCAACCCCTACGGTTAAGGATTCCTTGGTTTCACCATAGGTCCAAACTTTTTGTTATTATGATATAATTCAATTCTATTGAAACATTCACATGTTACATGTATGGAAACTGGGCCTTAAATTAATTAATGAAATGGTTACATGTTCTGAGATAATAGCTGACTTTTAAGTTTGTATGGTTTGTTTAATTTGTACTACATTAATTTTATATATACATTCACAATATATAGTTTTTATTGAGATATTGGATTGGAATAGATGTCCTTGGTCATGACCTATTGAAATTTATATGACACCCTATCTAGGACATCATTGGAACCCAAGAAGATTAAATGATCATAGATGTAGAAAAGGGGAAGCATCCAACTTCAGACACCTGAATTTCATACATTAGGATTGGAGATGGGTATAAAATGACTGAGATAGAAATCACAATTCTAGGATAGTTTATACTTCTATTGTGTATTTTCTATATCATGTATTACACTATATTCCCAATATAATAAATTCCTAATTATAAAACTTTTTAGTGACATTCAATCATCATTTTTTATATGATAAAATATATAAATATTCTACTAAAAGATATTTATTACAGATATACATATTCTTACATATTAATCCATATATATTATCATGCTTCTATTGTTTATTCATCTATTATATTAGATGTGCTTCACTCTAAATTTAGGGAATAGGCTCCCCATGAACTTATCCAAGTCCCCCTTTTCTTGTCAAAAGCCTCTGCAAGACTGGAGCATTCACTTCTGGCCATGTGGCTGAACAGGGCTAGTTACTCTTGAGTGAATTGGGTTCAGGTCATCATAATGTGGTATCATATATTTATATTCTCTTATTAAAATTATATAATTTAGACCACACATTATTAACATGATGGTACTTGGTCATACGGTGTGACTTGGATTAGTATACAGATGTTTGGGGTAAAAACCATGTTTACATGAAATAGGAAAGTTTCATTCTGTATTCTACTTACTATTCATTATATACGTTCAATTATTAATTTTAGACATTATGTTTAGTATTTGATACGTTTTATGTATATTTTATCTTGGACCTATATGTAATGAATAATTTTTATATGAATCAACATAGGTACCAGGAATTCATTTTCAATGCATATTCAGTGCCATATAGGGGAATTTTACTGCTAGTATTTCCTTTGTAACATGTGATTGTTGAGTGTTCCTTTTTTTGATATGTGCCTTTTCCACTAATGTTATCTCTATGGAATTGAAATTGGTTGTTAAAAATTTTAGCATCAACATAATTTTTTTTTCTTGTTTAGATTGATTGTGGTATGTTAAATATCTAATTTGCATCCATCTAAGTTATGAAACCCAAGTTATAGGATTAAGTTTTTGGTGGGGATTACTTGAATACCATTATAAATTTATAGATAGATGATATATTTTGAAATATAATGGGTAATCCATTATATTGATCTATTGAATCCTACCCTTTACATTTTGAGATAGAATGTAATGGGGGTTGGTTATAATTAAATGGTTGTTTATTTATATTTTTTTATTGTATGAGCCTTTATAAATTGGGAATAAAAATTCATTTTTCGTATATTTTTCAATTTATAACATCACCTAATAACTAAAAATGTAAAAACATGATTGATAAATGAAATGGTTGGCCAAAAATGAAGAGGGAAAATGAAATTTAAATAGTATTCCCTTCCAGCATATGAAATTGAAACTCCATATAATGGAAACCCAATATATAAAACATGAACACTTATAAATACATTTTCCTTATATGAGGATAGTTGGGATTCTTATTGGGTATTGATCCCATTTTATTATATTCGTATTCTTTTAAAGATTCTATATTCTTTCAAGTCTTATCATCAAGAATCTTCCATGGATTTGTAGTCATATCCCACTATAACGTCCTCGTGTCTTCTAAAATGTGGGTGACGATGGTCATGCTTATAAAGAGATAGTCCCTAGAAAAAACTGTTACCTCTTCTATTTCAACCTACAACACTATTTTTAGTTCCAAAATTATGAAATGACTCTCATCGTCAAGATCGTTTTCTACGTCTGATGCAGTCTATGTTGGGTGATCTACAACTTTCACCTATGATGTGTGATTTATCTCATTAGTTCCTAGAGTATAATCCTACCACATTCTCAAGGGATGGTTGTAAATAAACTACTTAGTATTTACTAGAGGCCATCATTTTTATCTTTGTGCATCTAGAGATTCTTCCAAAGAGGAGGTTCATTCTCACCACCTACATTCATTTTGATTCCACTAGGAAATTCTGGGATGTGATTACTCGGGCCAGTATTTATTAGAACATGGTCTGTGTGGACATATAGAATACCTTCTATGATAACTATTCACATAAAAATTTGAGTGATGACTAATTCAAAGAGTTAATGCACCTAGAGCAAGGTTATTTTTTCCATATATTACTATTTATTTTGTTTCAATAGGTTTCAATGATTTTCAAAACATTGGGCAAGTGATGAACCATCTTGAGAAATATGTTTTGAGGTTGGGTTAATATATTACATCAACTTAAATGTGAATTAATACACCTAACTACATTTTTGGATATTGTGAACCTGGATCTTTTCAGTGATTCTGGACTATGAGAAGATGATGGTATATGACATAAAGGATCAGTTTGGAGAGATGGAAATTTTTAGTTTGGAATCCAAAAGAGTATATATGTATTTTCCCATTAGAGAACTGGTAGACATAGTATACACACTAGAATCTAGGTTATATGACATCAATGTGGACAGAATGGGCATGTTAAGCTTCAATGTGATAAATACCCCCTTGAGTGTCACTCTTTCATCCATATGGTCTATTTTCAAAGGGGTTTTCATACCAATATAAATTTTTCTAGTGGAATATTCCCCACAATATCTCCACCTTCATGAGGGGGATAAGTTACACCGAGCCATATAAGAATCTGGAGTAGCACTAGATGGAAAAACTGAGGAAGATTTCATGGTCGAGTAATCCAAACTTCTAATTATCAATGCTAGTAGAGTAGAACTTCTCATTGTAGTCCTACTATAGATTTGGGACATGGATCAAGCTAGTAGTTTCTATATCTGATATCTAAATATTAATCGGAAAGACCATCTATAGTTTAAGATACCATCCTACTATCATATATTATAATATCTTTTTTATTTGATTTTTTTCAGACATCCTAATCTCTATATTGACCTTGGAAGGCCTTGGGCCTATTATTAAGTACTCTTATGGGCTGATAACCAAGAATATACCATTGGTTGTATGGTCATAGGGTATAATTCAATGAAACGATTGTACCCTTAATGTATAAAGTTATAATTTCTTAGGGAATCCTTTATTCTATGAGATGATGGGCTTTGGTTTCATTATCGTAATGGATAGTTTGGTTCCCTATCATACCTATGATGACTAAAATCAATACAAAGTATCATTTACATCACTAGTGGGAGAAATTTATATACCAAATGGTGATTCTATTTTCTATCAATATAGATCGGGACTAGATCATCATGGGATGAGTGGTGTGATATCTTATATTAATTTCCTAATATGGATGATAAGTCAATAAATCTGTCATATTTTCCTCCTTTGGTTGGTTTTTGGGATATCCTCATAGATTAAATCTATGTACTATCTCCCAAGAGAATGGTAGAGTTAGTGAACATACTTATTCTAGTTGAAGCTCTAGTAGGGTGCCACTGAATGATATCCATGAGATCAATAGATTGTTTTCAGATTTAGATTCTATGGGTTTTATCTTACCCAAAACATCATCGTGGGGTTCACCAATTCTTTTCTCAACGAAGTCGGATGGGACCCCTATGTAATGTGTGTATTACTGATAGTTAAACCAACATATGGTTAAGAAATAGTATCAATTTCCACAAATAGACGATCTTTTCTATCAGCTTTGAGAAGATATTGTATTATTTAATATCATCATAAGATCATGCTATCAATGTCTATGATTTTGGATATCATACATAACATGTATGATTTTACATAGTTAGTACGGTTTAATTATGTTTCTTTTTTTTGTTCAGTCTTAGAAACATGCCATTTTTAATTGTGACCATGATGAATAAGTATTTCTACCATAATCTTGATTCCGTTGTCATAGTTATTTTTGGCGACATCTTACTATAATCTCATGCTCAGTGTAAACATTCAAAATATATTGAGATATATTTCAATTCACTAAGAAAGCATAATTTATATGATAAGATCACCAATTGAAAATTTTATATCAATATGGTTCACTTCTTGTGTAATATTATCTTTTAATTAGATGTATATATTGAACCATATAGGGTGAGTGTTGTTCTCTCCGAAGGTAATCTCCTGAACATATTTGATAAATTGTTTTTTGGGGGATAGATATATATTATTGGAAATTTAAATATCACTTCTCACACCATGATTCAAGAATTAATAGTCTAACTATGAATGTTAAGATGCTTATTTGGTCTAAAGCATGTGAGAAGGCCATTATGGATCATAAAGGGATGCGTACATTGGAACCAATCCTGATTCTCCCAAATCCTATAATAGGAAATAAAGTGTTATGTTACTCATCATGCATCAAATTGGTTATTTTATTAATGTATTATGATCTATTCGATGCATACATGTCTCACTAGTTGAGAGCTTATGAACATAATTACCCAATTCACGACATCAAGTGTTCATCAATCATTTATACCATTAATTTATAGAATAATTATCTGATGAGAGAAAACATTGTGCTGTATACAAAGAAAAATATCCTCAAATATATCTTATTGTACAGTCATAAGAATATAAAATAGCGTATATGGTTTTAATAATTTCTATACAAGGACATTAAGGTTGCCTATATTCATGGAATGGAAAATTCCATAGATGATTTTATGAGCCAAAAAAGTTGAGCACATACAATATAAGAATCTAGTGATGAATGAAAAATAATTTCTATTCGTTATGATATAGATCTGGTGGTTCATGAAAGTCAGGATTGGCCTCTTCTTACACCCTTGACAATTACCTCTTTACTCCTTTATTAGGAAAAGAGATTTAATTTTTCAAAACATGAGGCTTTAGTCATATAGAGAAATATTTCTAGTGAGGACCGACATCTGAATTGGTCTGTCAATGGATATGAAATTTTATGTATACCTGGGCATGTATGGGTTATTACTCACATGAGATAGGGAACGATGTAAGATTTACATGCTAGAGTGGTAAGTGCTCCTAGGTTTCTCCAATATGTATTATGACATATTCCACCATTATTGGTGGCTCGGGATGAAATGTCATATTTTATCTTTTACCTCAACGTGTTCAACCATTATGTATGTGATGTTGGAGAACTAGCAAACTGAGGGCTTTTTTACATCAATTATCACTCCCATAATAGAAATGAGAACATGTTTCAATGTATTTTTTGTTCATATGAACAATGATTACATGAGTTAGTGACATAGTTTGAGTACTCATGGAATATGATGAACAATGTATACCACTTACTTAATCTTAGTAAGACTGTCTCAATTGATGAGATATGACGACTTTATGTTTGTGTGATTATATACCATCATGAGGAAACATACACAATAATTTTAGACAAGGATCCTTAGTTCACATTGATCTTATTTAGAGGGATATATATATATATGTTTGGGTATATTGATTCTTTTGAACATAGTTTTCTCCCTCCGAATGATGGCCTATAGGAATATACTATAAGTGTTTAAGAGGAAATGATTTAGTAAATCAATCATTGATTTCAGTGGTTATTGGGAAAAGAATATCCCTCTCATTGTGTTATCCTACAATAACACCTATAATTTGGAAATTCAAATGTCTCTGTATGAGGCCTTATATGGTAGACCATATCATTCACCTCTATGCTAGATATATGCATTATAAGTAGTGATACTAAGTACTCATATTATTCAGGAGAATTCAAAATGTTTTATTTTATTAGAATGTTTATTATACGTCTCATAATAGATGTAAATCATATACTCATCACCACCAATGACATTTGGATTTCATTTTTGGCATCATCTTTTCCAACGGGTATAACCCAGACTTATGAATAGGAAGATATAGTGGAAGGGGAAGCTTTCTGCTAATTTTTTCAGGTTATTTTAGTTCTTGGATAGAGTTATTCATGTATCATATCAGTTCCTACTACATAAGAGGTACCATCTCATTCATGATGTATTCCAAAATTCATAGAATCTACATTAACATGTCCACATGTCTCATACTTTTGATCATGAGATTTTCGAATTAAATGTCAACTCCCTTTTAGAGTAGTACCTCATATGCATCATTTGTCAAAATATAAAGTATCTCTAGTATCAGTATCTTTATCCAATACATTTGTGGTGGAACCATATATTTGTACAATAATGTACATGGGATTGGTAGGTTATCGTACTTAATTAGTATTTAGAGTTATTCTCCGAAAGTGTTCTACCACCATTCGAAAGACAACTCGAGGATTAGTTCCTTTAATAGAAGATGATTGAAAGAACTAGTTTATTCCTTTTATGTCTGAATCCTAGAAAAGTATATTTAACTATAGTTTTTTACCTTATATGAATTATTATTGACGATATGGAGGAAATGAGTGTGTCTTGGGATGGATTGGAACCTGAAATCCCAGTTGGTTGATGAAGCAACTATGTTTCATAGTAATTAGAAACTATGCCACATTGTCCACTTAGTTTTTCATAACTATGTGGGTAATTTCAGTGAGTATAAAAGGTAGTTTGGTTTTACCTAACTCCATGACCATGGTTGTGTGAGTATGATAAAAAACATCAATTTTTATAAGAGGAAAAAATCAAATTTTTTACATGGTTTCCCAACCCTTGCGCGTGAACTGAGAAAGTTCCCTATATGGATAGTAGGTCATGAACGATTTTCAAATGGTTTGGAAAACCATGTGTAGAAATCATGCTACCACATTAATATGGATAAAGATATAATTTTTCCCTTAAGGGATTATAAGTTTCAACCAACTTTCCAATTTCCTCCTCTTACAAGAAAACAATATCTTTTCTCTATCATTGAAACATCCTCAAGATTCCTAATAGGTTCTTGGATTTCTTCACCATCTGATCATTAAATTGAATTTTGATCATCTTTTTGGATAGCCATTGGTAACTGATTCATCCTTTAGGATATATTATCCATTTTTATTTCTATCAACGATGCTATTTTGGTTGAGGATGATATGCCTTATTTTGATGGTGTTCATATGATCTTAAATTTTCATCCAATCATGTCCAAACTAAGGATAGGTACAAGATAATGAATCTAATTCAAGCATAAGGTATGTGTAATATGACTCATCCATTAAAATCTCATATTTAATAAAGTATATCCATTGTGTAAACACCGATTTCATAGAGTATTTCTTTTTAAAATAATTTTCCTTAATTTTATTTTTCTAGAATGTATTATATAGACCTACTAATATCGCAAGACATAATTGGAGGTTGATACCACAAAGTTAACCACAAAAAGTAGGGTATATTATTAGTTATACCTTGAGTGTCCAATGTTTGTTATATATGCATCATAGTAAATGGGTGACTAAGTTGACCCTTAATAATGTAAGTGTTCCTAAATAATTATTAAATATTAAATTTCATTTTAGGAAAATTATATATTTATAAATATCACATAGCACATTTCAATTTTTTATAAATATAATTGATATTGGTTTCATATTCAAGATTCAAAATGTCATTTTTATTTTATGTTAATGGAATGGACAAATCAAATGATTAAATGAAATGAGTATTACATGGACCATGATTATATATAATATAAATGTAATGGGTGTATGGTTCCTACCTCATTTGGAATTTTTTTCATCTATATTGGGATGGTAGGGAATGTGATAGCATAGGATTTCTGATGGAATTAATTGTGCACTAAAAGGATTCCATTTGGATTCATTAAGCTGATTGACATGGAATATACCCACCAAAAATCTCAGTATTTTTCTTATTTTTTGAATAACTTGTAATAGTATTAAATATTAACATTAAATTTCCTCCAAGTAAAATAATTTTTTGGATACACTCATTTGATTCAGATTGATATCTTCAAACATGTGGCACTATGTATTTACCCCATTGGGGCCTATCATACTTTAATAGAGATTACTATGGATGATAACCATGGACTCAGTTAGTCACATTTATAATGTAATTACTTGTGTATTCCAGTTGTATCACACTCATACTTAATATAGGAAGATTGTTTGTAACATCCCAAGTAAGTAATGAATAATAGATACTTTTATCTATGTCTATTAATGATTAAGATAGTGTTTTAGAGGCTTAAAATGAAAATAAATGCAATCTTATGCATGGAATACAATAATATTCTTAAAAGATTGTTTTACTGCCTTTTGAAGGAAAAACCTTTTTAAATATATATTTTGACAATTTTATAAGATATGTTTATCAAAATAAACTTATTAGTTAGGATTGGGACATCAAAATTTACTTTGTGTGAATTTTTGGTATTTTTCCGATAAAGTTCATTTTTTAATGAATAGTGAAAAATGTTGTATTTTAATATAAAACCTCTTTTTAATATAATTTATTTATATGATTAGATTATCTTTTTAATTGGTTTTGAAGTGAAATTAGAATATATTTATACCTGTTTATCGAATGGTGGTCATTGGAATCTATTTTACTTTGAAATTGGACTTAAACTAGTGTCAATCTTTTGATACTTATTGTTTCATAAAAACACGCTATTTGTCATGACAGTGGGAATTAGTTATTAAATTAATTAATGAAAATTACATGTTTTGATTTTTGTTAAATATAAATCATTTTTGAATTCGGAATATCAAATATTGCTTAGGGTGAAGTTTTGGTATCTTTCTGAAAAACTAAAATTTTTGATGAATAATAAAACCACTAAGTGGTAGTTAATGAAACTGATTTTTCGTTTAAATTAAAATTTTCCACTTTTGTGATTTGATTTTCAAAAATCCGACATACATGGTTGTCATTAAGAAGTAAAATGTGGTTCAATGAGATTAAAATAATATTATGGTGAATAGTAACTTTTTAGTTCTTAATCGCGATTAGTGGTAATTAGTGTAGTTTAAGGTAAAAATAATGTTTTAATAATATGAGATGATCTTGACACATGTCCTAACCTCATTTTATGTGTCATGGTCGACCAAGACAATCCATGGGCCAACTTGGGGACCCCATGGTGCCACATTGGTTGGGAAATGACATAAATAACTTTTTATTTAATGTTAAAGTAAAAATTACACAAACATGAGATGTTTTACTAAAACTAATTTTACATGGGGTTATACAAGTCAGATTTTTTATTATAAATAGTAATTGGAAATATAAAAATATTTCCTACATAATAGTATTTTTTTTATAATTTTTATACTTTAAATAAATTAAATTATGTATAACATCATGATGATGCAACGATTACCTCATTAATAAAGGATTTAAATAAAATTAAATGATAATGTAAAATATATGAACTACACATGTCCAAAACCTATTTGATGGGTGTATTTAGAACCCTTATCATCTTAACATCTAATTATATCAATGTGGGACCTTTTTAATCCGAAAATCTTTTTAAAATAAAGTAACATTTCTTTACTTTCCAAGAGTGCCCCTCCTCTCCTCTTATAAAAGGCCCCCACCTCTACCTCCTTACCCACACATCCAAAGCCTTTGGCTTGGCCAACCTCTGCCCATTTTGTCTCTCCACTTCCCTATATTACTCCTTGATGCCTCACTTTGGGAATAAGTCTTCCCAAGGATGCCTTTGAGCTCAAACCAAAGGGGGTTACCCGATTTTAAGGTAATGTCTTCACTTGAGTCCTTTTGTTTTATTTTTCTTCTCCAACCCCATAAACTCTTTTTATTTATTTCTTTTGTAACAACTGTAGTATCTTCAATATACTAGGATGTTGTTATAAGATGTATTCGAGCTACACTTACACAGACCTACATCTAATGGTTAAAGGACATACTATTTCTGTGGATAGTGAATTTATGCCTCCCAAAACGATGATTGTTCAACATTCTTTTAACACCTTCAAAGGTGGCCATTAAGATGTCACTATATTTATATATGATATATAATATGGTTATGTTTTCCTTAAGCTTCTGTATTTTTCATTTTGGGCTTACCATTATGGTTTCCATTACGGGTAAACGCGATATCTTCATTTAAGGAAGTGCGGACTACCGCCCCCTCAAAGTGATTTGATTCGTTAAATACCATATGTGTGATGTATAAAAGATGGAACTATGATATTATATATGATATTCTAATGGAATTATAATATTCCTTTTTATCATTATGATTCCATTCTATAAAATACAAAATAGAAATGAAAGTAGCGTTCATGCGTACGTACGGCTTACCTTCTCCATGAACAGTGCATTTCATTTCATACCTCTAAATGATTATGTAATATTATAAATGCATGTATATACTGGATATATATGATATAAAAATCATGATTATAATTCTGGATATAATGGATACATGATCAACTTGTAATTATAAAGGGTTTATTTTTGACTCAAGTACCAATGATAGTTAAAACGATGGTTATTAACATAAATAATTACACAGTGTTCATGACGTGGAAATAAGTGATATAAAAAGAATAATGAACTTGAAAAAGGTTCATAAGCAAGTAGAAATTAACTCAAGTTTATTATTCAGGAAATTAAAGAACGATCGAGTCAAGTCGGACCCGAGGTATGGGACTTCGTCTCAATCTCCTTTCATTGAGGCATATTTTGTTTTATACACAACCTTCTTTTATATGGTCTATAAAACCCTTTTAAATTTTACATTTATTCAAAAGGAATATTTTTTATACGAAGCGTTTATTAAATGACAAAAGGGAATGTTTTTGTCGTACGTATGCAGCGACAATGACTTCTCTGCCACCGTGACCATTATTTGAGTTTCGGCTTCCTCTACAAGCCATACCTTTTTTAAAAAGAAAAATAAATACCATTTTTTAATTTTCCATTATTTTGGTATTGAAAATGGATTTCATAATGTTTTTATATCAATGGGTTGTGTTGATATCTTATGATTGAAAGGTATAAATGTTATGTTTCCTTTATGCATGTTTTATGTGATACGATTATGTTGATGTTCTTGGGTATTATTATGAAGACAGGTGGTTTCGTGATAAACTAAGGGCGGGTGAGCCCGATATAGCTCTCTAATGCATTGGGTAAAGCGACGGAGTGAACATTAAGGATTCTCCGAAGAGATTATGGAATATACTATGATGGGTATTCCAAACGTAACCAAGAGGGTTACTCCCTACGTAAGAATTTTATGAATGCCTCATGTTACCTTTATGTCATATGATTTCTATGATTTATTCATGATTTGATGAGGTATGTTAAAGTTATTATGTTTTATGTGTAATGTATGATTTCATTCTTATGTATATATGTACCCATGTTTCCTTTCAATATTTTTATATCCCTTACTGAGCTTTTTATGCTCATCCCAAGTTTTTTTGAAATTTTTTTCACAGGTCAAGGGAAAGGTACATGATATGATGATAGTTTCAAGGAAGTGTCAAGAAAGAATCCATGTTTTATTTTAATTATGTTTCCATTGATGGGAACGAATAATACTATCTTTATGTAACCACTTTGTTTATATGTGGAATGTAATTCATGTTTTATGATCTAATTCTCTAAAACTCTAAACCTGAAAAGATCATCAATGTGTAATCTTGTAATAACTCATGATTATTTAAGGTTTAAGGCTGGGGCATTATAGTTGGTATCAGAGGTCGGTTTAGATAACTTTAGGAGTTAGAATTCTATTAAATGATTATCCAAAAATATTTTTTTATGGTCAAATTGAAGTGATATAGAATTTGAATATTACCATGTTTCTTCATCCAAGACATGTTTTTCCAGAATGGTTTTGTGCAGAGGAAACAGGGAAGCAGTGCTAGGAAGGAATACAGAAGGAAATAACCTTCCGAATCAGCATCCTTAGATGGTAGGAATTGGAACTGAACTGTTTGTTGTAGTAATGGCGCAGTTGTCTCAAGCGATAAATGGTGGTTGTATCCATGCACGAGATCATCCAGATCAACCGTAGAGGAACATGTCAGTGGTGGAACATTTCATGAGGCAACATCCCCCATCATTCAGAGGATCATCTGACCCTCTGTTAGCTGAAGGGTGGATTAAAGCACTGGAGAAGATTTTTGATGTCATGGGGTGTTCAGACAATCAAATTTTTAGTCTTGCTATTTACTGTTTGGAGGGTTTGGCAGATCAGTGGTGGTGTATGGTTAAAAATATCAGGGACGCCGATGAGAATGATGCTCTTGACTGGGATGAATTCAAAGGTATGTTTCTTGAGAAGTATTTCCCTATGGCTGTTCGACTTAGGATGGAAAATCAATTATTGTAATTGAGGCAAGAGGAAGACTCAGTGGATATATATGATGAAAGGTTCACTCGACTGGCAAGGTATGCTCCAAATTTTTTCTGAGACCTTGATAGTAAAATCAATCGTTTTTACTCAAGATTTAAGCCAAAATATCGAAGAGAATTAGCTTCTCATGAGTTTAAAAGTTATGAAAATCCTGTTCGATGTGCTGAGAAGGTGGAAATGGATTTTTCCGATGATCAAGTGTTCTATAATAACCAACATAAGAAGAGACTGAGGTTGCAAGAGAAAGGTAATAATTCTTCAAAATAGTTTGATGGTAAGAAAACTATGTTTCCAGTTTGTGATAAATGTGGCAAAAGGCATGCTGGGGAATGTCTTCTGAATTCTGGAAAGTGCTACCGATGTTGTAAGATGGGACATAAGGCTCGTGATTGCACTGAAAATGATCAAGGTGAAGGTAAGAACAAATTTGATTTACAGTTAGTGAAATGTTATAAGTGCAATGAGATGGGTCACTATGCAAACGAGTGTCCGAAAAAGAGCTTGAGTGATGGGAAGCAGATAGACTACAAGAATAAAGGGGTGGTGAAATCCTTTGCAACTACTTCAGCAGATGTCGGGCCATCAAATGAAGTTGTATCAGGTACTTTGTTTGTTTTTTCAGATTATGCCAGTGTGTTGTTTGATTCGGGGTCAACACATTCTTTCATCTCTGAAAACTTTTCTATGAAAATGGGAATACCATCTCAAAAATGACTCTTGAACTTTTGTTAAAAACACCTAGGGTAAATGATGAGGCAAAAAGAATTTTTAAGAATCTTCCTATCCTTATCTATGGAAAGAACCTACTTGATAACCTTATTTTTCTACCTATAGTTGAGTTTGATGATATCCTGGATATGGATTGGCTCTCTATTTACCATTCTCAGATTGAATGTAGAGCTAATGAAGTTTCTTTTTAGAAATACTTTCAGTTTGTGTACAAGAATGAACCCTTACTGTTGATAAATAATCAAGAGTCTGAGAAACTTGTAAAAGATGGAAATGAATGTTACCTTGCACACATCGTTGAAAATAAAGGAACTGTTCAGATTAATGATGTTCCAGTGGTAAATGAGTATCCTGATGTTTTTTCCTGATGGGTATCCTGGAATAATACTAGATCGGGAAGTTGAACTTACTGTTGACTTAATTCCTGATGCTAAGCCATATTCAAAACCCCCTTATCGAATGGCTCAAATTGAACTTTTAGAGTTGAAGTAGAAATTGCAAGGATTTATTAGAGAAAGGTTTCATTAGACCTAGAACATCACCGTTGGGTGCACCTGTTTTATTTGTTAAAAATAAAGATGGTTCAATGAGACTTTGCATTGATTATAGAGCCTTGAATAACATCACTGTTAAGAAAAAATATCCATTGCCTCATATCGATGATTTGTTTGATCATCTCCAGGGAGCTCAGTATTATTCAAAGATTGACTTGAGATCGGGGTACCATCAGCTGAAGGTAAAGGAAGAAGATATTCTGAAGACCGCGTTCCGTAAAAGATATGGACATTATGAATTTGTAGTAATCCCTTTTGGGCTAACCAATGCACCTGCTGCATTCATGGACATAATGAATAGAATTTTCCATGAGTTCTTGGATAAGTTTGTGGTGGTTTTCATTGACGATATTTTGGTGTTTTCTAAAAGTAAAGAAGAACATGAAAGAAATTTAAGGGTTATCATGAAAACCATAAAAGAAAAGAAATTGTATGGGAAATTCAGAAAGTGTGAGTTTTGGTTGCAAAAAATTTCTTTCCTTGGTCACATTGTTTCTAAATATGGGATAACTGTTGATCCTGCAAAAACAAAAGTTGTGGAAGACTGGCCAGGACCCAAAAATGTAACTGAGATTCGTAGTTTCCTTGGATTGGCAGGCTATTACCGAAGGTTTGTTAGAAGTTTTTCACGGTTATCTAGTCCAATGACTAAGCTAACTCGGAAGGGTGTTATGTTTATCTAGACAAAATAATGTGATGGTTGTTTTTAGGAACTGAAAAGAAGATTGGTGAATGCTCCAGTTTTGGCACTACCTTCTAGGAATGGTGAGTTTGTTATATACAGTGATGCTTCATTGAAAGGATATGGTTGCGTCCTAATGCAGAATGATCAGGAAATTGCATATGCTTCACGACAGTTGAAAAATCATGAGGTAAATTACCCTACACATGATTTGGAATTAGCTGCTATTGTTTTCGCTTTAAAAATTTGGAGGCATCATTTGTATGTAGTAAAGTGTGAAATATATAATGATCACAAAAGTTTAAAGTATATATTCACCCAGAAAGAGTTAAATATGAGACAGAGGAGATGGCTGGAATTAATCAAGGATTGTGATTTTACAATTCATTACCATCTGGGAAAAGCACATTAAGTGACTGATGCTTTGAGTCGAAAAAGTAATGCTTCATTAGCAATGTTGCGTTTGGAACGTGATCCTTTGGTTAAAGATTTGATGAACTTTGGCATAGAAGTTGTTGGTACAGGAATTTCTTCTATTTTGTTTCAGGTGTCAGTGAGATCATCTCAATCAGGTAGAATCAATCAAGCACAGAAGCAAGACAGTGAGTTGCAGAAAAAGGTAGAGCTGGTTCAGAAAGGTAAGCTTCCAGAATTCAACATTGATAATGATTGTGTTTTGAGATTTGGGAAGAGATTGTGTGTGCCTTGTGATTCATAGTTGAAGAGAGAGTTGTTATGTGAAGCTCATAGTTCTCCATTTTCAGTTCATCCTGGTAGTACTAAGATGTACATAGATCTGCGAGAGTATTTCTGGTTGGATGGAATGAAAAGAGATATTGCTGATTTTACTGTGAAGTGTTTGACTTGTCAATAGGTTAAAGCAGAGCATCAGTTACCAAAAGGGATGCTTCAGCCTTTACCAGTGCCAGAGTGGAAATGGGAGAATATATCCATGGACTTTGTTGTGGGATTACCTAAGACATCTCGAGATAATAATGCAATCTAGGTTATTGTTGATCGCTTGACTAAATCTGATCATTTCCTTTCTATACGAGATACTTTTTCCCTAGATCAACTTTCCCATTTGTATATTAAAGAGATAGTCAGGTTACATGGAGTTCCTCTCTCCATTGTATCTGACCATCATCCCAGGTTCACTTCTATCTTTTGGAAAGGCCTTCAGAAGTCGTTGGGTACTGAATTAAATATTAGTACAACTTTTCATCCTCAATCAGATGACAGTCAGAATGAAAAATTAATACCTTGGAGGATATGCTACGAGCTTGTTCGATGGATTATCAGGGATGTTGGAACCAACATCTTTCTTTGGTTGAATTTTCTTACAATAACAGTTTTCATTCCAGTATACAGATGGCACCATTTCAGGAATTATATGGGAAGCGGTGTTGAACTCCAGCTTTTTGGGATGAAATGGGTGAAAGGAAGTTGATGGGACCAGAATTGGTAGAAGAGATGGTAGAAAAAGTTCAGCTGATTCAGAAACACATGAGAACAGCTCAGAGTAGGTAGAAGAGTTATGTAGACAACAGGAGGAAGGATATCTCTTTTGAGGTAGGTGATCATGTTTTTCTCAATGTATCACCATGGAAAAGTGTGATGCGATTTGTTAAGAAAGGAAATCTGAGTCCAAGGTTCATTGGACCATATGAAATTCTGGAGAGAGTTGGATCTGTTGCTTACCGAGTGGCTTTACCTCCGAGTTTATCTCAGGTACACAATGTTTTTCACATTTCGATGTTGAGAAAGTATATGCCAGATCCATTTCATGTTTTCAGTCTAGAAGTAGTTCAGTTGGAAGAGAACCTATCTTATGAGGAACAACCAGTCCAGATTCTTGGCCACAGAGAGCAAGTGTTACGAAATAAGGTGATTAATCAGGTAAAGGATATTTGGAAAAACCACATGATTGAAGAAGCAACATGGGAATCTGAAAATGCAATGAGGGATAAGTACCCCCATTTATAAGATAAATAAATAAATTATGGGGACGCAATTTTCTAAATGGGGGAAGGATGTAACATCCCAAGTAAGTAATGAATAATAAATATTTTTATCTATGTCTATTAATGATTAAGATAGTGTTTTAGTGGTTTAAAATGAAAATAAATACAATCTTATGCATGGAATACACTAATATTCTTAAAAGATTGTTTTACTACCTTATGATGGAAAACCCTTTTTAAATATATCTTTTGACAATTTTATAAGCTATGTTTGTCAAAATAAACTTATTATTTATTATTGTGGCATCAAAATTTACTTTTTGTGAATTTTTGGTATTTTTCCGACAAAGTTCATTTTTTTAATGAATAGTGAAAATGTTGTATTTTAATTCAAAACCGCTTTTTAATCTAATTTATTTATATGATTAGATTATCTTTTGAATTGGTTTTTAAGTGAAATTAGAATATATTTTTACCATTTTATCCAATGGTGGTCATTGGAATCAATTTCACTTTGAAATTGGACTTAAACTAGTGTCAATCTTTTGATACATATTGTTTCATAAAAACACGCTATTTTTCATGACAGTGGGAATTAGATATTAAATTAATTAATTCAACTTACATGTTTTGAATTTTTTAAAATATACATAATTTTTGAATTCGGAATATCAAATATAGCTTAGGGTGATGTTTTTGTATCTTTCTGAAAAACATCAATTTTTGATGAATAGTGAAACCACTAAGTGGTAGTTAATGAAACTGATTTTTCATTTAAATGAAACTTTGACACTTCTGTGATTTGATTTTCAAATTTTTTACATACATGGTTGTCATTAAGAAGTAAAATGTGGTTCAATAAGATTAAAATAAATTTTTGGTGAATAGTACCTTTTAAGTTCTTAATCGCGATTAGTGGTAATTAGTGTAGTTTAAGGTAAAAATAATGTTTTAATAATATGAGATGAGCTTGAAACGTGTCCTAACCTCATTGGATGTGTCATGGCCGACCATGACAATATGTGGGTCAACTTGGGGACCCCATGGAGCCACTTTTATTTGTAAATGACATAAATAACTTTTTATTTAATGTTAAAGTAAAAAATGACACAATCATGAAATGTTTTTCTAAAACAATTTTTACATGGGGTTATACAAGTAATATTTTTTATTATAAATATTAATTGGAAAGATAAAAAGATTTCCTACATCATAGTATTTTTTTATAATTTTTAGAATTTAAATAAATTAAATTATTTATGACATCATGATGATGCAGCGATTACCTCATTAATAATGGATTTAAATAAAATGAAATGATAATGTAAAATCTATGAACTAGACATGTCCAAAACCTATTTTATGGGTGTATTTCGAACCCTTATCACCATACACTTTAATTATATCAATGTGGGACCTTTTAAATCCGAAACTCATTTTAAAATAAAGTATCATTTCTTTACTTTCCAAGAGTGCCCCTCCTCTCCTCTTATAAAAGGCCCCCACCTCTACCTCCTTACCCACACATCCAAAGCCTTTGGCTCGGCCAAACTCTACCCATTTTGTCTCTAAAATTCCCTCTCTTACTCGTTGAAGCCTCACTTTGGGCTGAAGTCTTCTCAAGGAATCCTTTGAGCTCAAACAAAGGGAGTTACCTGATTTTAAGATAATGTCTTCACTTGGGTCCTTTTGTTTTATTTTGTTTCTCCAACCCCCTAAACTCTTTTTATTCATTTCTTTTTTAACAACTCCAGTATCTTCAATATACTAGGATATTATTATAATAATTATTCGAGCTACACATACACACACCTACATCTAATGGTTAAAGGACACACTGTTTCTGTGGATGGTGAATTTATGCCTCCCGAAACGATGATTGTTCAACATTCTTTTAACACCTTCAAAGGTGGCCATTAAGATGTAACTATATTTATATATGATATATGATATGTTTATGTTTTCCTTAATATTCTTTATTTTTCATTTTGGTCATACCTTTATGGTTTCCATTGTGGGTAAACGTGATATCTTCATTTAAGGAAGTGCGGACTACCGCCCCCTCAAAGTGATTTGATTTGTTAAATACCATATGTGGGACGTATAAAGGATGGAACTATGATATTATATATGATATTATACTGGAATTATAATATACCTATATATCATTATGATTCCATTCTATAAAATACAAAATAGAAATGAAAGTAGCATTCATGCGTACGTACGGCTTACCGTCTCCATGAACGGTGCATTTCATTTCTTACCTCTAAATGATTATGTAATATTATAAATGCATGTATATACTGGATATATATGAAATATACATCATGATTATAATTCTGGATATAATGGATACATGAATAACTTGTAATTATAAGGGTTTATTTTTGACTCATGTACCAATGATCGTTAAAACAACCGTTATTAACTTAAATAATTACATAGTGTTCATGACATGGAAATAAGTGATATAAAAGGAATAATGAACTTGAAAAAGGTTCTTAAGAAAGTATAAATTAACTCAAGTTTATTATTCAGGACATTAAAGAACAATCGAGTAATATTGGACCCGAGGTATGGGACTTCGTCTCAATCTCCTTTCATTGAGGCATATTTTGTTTTATACACAACCTTCTTTTATACGGTGTATAAACCCCTTTGACTTTTACGTTTATTCAAAAGGAATATTTTTTATACGAAGCATTTACTAAACTACAAAAGGGAATGTTTTTGTTTTACGTATGCAGCGACAACGACTTCTCCGCCTCCGTGACCATTATTTGAGTTTCAGCTTCCTTTACAAGCCATACCTTTTTTAAAGAAAAATAAATACAATGTTTTACTTTTCGTTTATTTTGGTATTGAAAATGGTTTTCATAATGTTTTTATATCAATGTGTTGTATTGATATCTTGTTATTGAAAGGTGGAAATGTTATGTTTCCTTTATGCATGTTTTATGTGATACGATTATGTTGAGGTTCTTGGGCATTATTATGAAGATGAGTGGTTCCGCGATAAACTAAGTGCGGGTGAGCCCGATATAGCTATCCAATGCGTTGGGTAACACGAAGGAGTGAAACGTTAAGGTTTCTCCGAAGAGATTTAGGGAATATATTGTGATGGGTATTTCAAACGTAACCAAGAGGGTTACTCCCTACGTATGAATGTTATGAATACCTCAAGTTACCTTTATGTCTTATGATTTCTATGATTTATTCATGATTTGATGAGGTATGTTAAAGTGATTATGTTTTATGGGTAAAGTATGATTTCATTCTTATGTATATATGTACCCATGTTTCCTTTCCATATTTTTATATCCCATACTGAGCTTTTTATGCTCATCCCAAGTTTTTTTGAAATGTTTTTCATAGGTCAAGGGAAAGGTACATGATATGATGATAGTGTCAAGGAAGTGTCAAGAAAGAATCCATGTTTTATTTTAATTATGTTTCCATTGATGGGAAAGAAACATTCTATCTTTGTGTAACCACTTTGTTTATATGTGGAATTTAATTCAAGTTTTATGATCTAATTCTCTAAAACTCTAAACCCGAAAAGATCCTCAATGTGTAATCTTGTAATAACTCAAGACTAAGTAAGGTTTAAGGCTGTGGCCTTATACTGTTACTACTATGACTTGGTAAACACATGATATCATGGATTCCATGGTTTCCCCTTGGATCCTATGTTATTATTATTATGATCTTTTTGGTACTTATGAAACAATCACATGTTCCATATATAAAAACTAAACCTTAAATTAATTAATTAAAATGTTATATGTTCTATGATATTATTTGAGGTTGAAGTGAATATGGGTTATTTTTTTTATTACATTTATAAATAACTACATACTGTACTATTTATATTAACATAATAGATTTGTATAGATTTTATTGGAGGTGGGATGGTGAGATTTATCTCACACCCTATAAGGGTGGTACCATTGAAGAATATATGGTCAGATGAGTGTATATGTTGAAGCATGTCCATTTGGAAACCTCACTTTCTTTCTATAGGAAGGGATCTAGGCATCAGATGACCAAGCCATAGCTCGGGATGCTTAGATAGTTTTTATTACTTTTGATTCCTTTTTTATATCATGTATTGAACTATATTCCAGCTGCAATATACGTTTGAATTTCATTTTATAGAGACATTTAATCATCATTTTTCATATGACATAATTTACATTTATTGAATTGATTGTTTTTTTTGAAATGTATTTTTATGCATACTTGCGATTCGATGTTAATTATTACACATATCCTATTTATTAATCTATTATATTTTTTGTTCTTTAATATTATACGAGGATATAGTATCTCCATAGACACACCCATGTTCCTTGCTACTATTCAACCGCCTTTAGCACTACTATTAAATGGTCATACACTCATGGTTAAAAACTGTTGGTATAGCACTAAAACAGTTGGTATTGGTTATACTCATGGGTTTTGGTAACTGTGGGAAACCTAAAAATTAGTATATCTCTATGAATAACAATAATTTGAAAAAACATTAGCCACCATTTTAAAACAATGGGTATAGGTGTTTGTCACAATGTAATAACCTTATACACATGGTTTCCAAACTATGGTTATAGTTTTTTAAAATTATTGGGTCGCAGGATTGGAACATGCATCATGTTCATTAAAAAATCTGGCTCATAACCACTACCCAAAAAATGCATATGTTTATATATAAATATTTATATAAATCTAGTTATATAAACAATGTCTATATATAAAAAATAGTCATTATAGGTGTTCTCACTAAAAAAATCCCCATAGATAATTATTTTTCCCGTGCTCACATGGGAAAGATATTCCCACTATTTTACCAAAACATGGGTATAGGTTTTTTCCAAGTCCTTTCCCTATGGTTTTGGGAATCTTTTTGGTGATAGGGTTGACTTATTCTCATCGTATACAAAAATTTTGGGTATAGGGGGGCATATACCCATGTTTATGGTAAATTGTGCCTATAAATTCTGATCAAATCCCTATACGTAGGGTTTTTGGAAAATAGTGGGTATAGGGTCATTTTCTAGTAGTTTGGAATATATGGTGGTACTCTTGAGGCCAGGTGGTTGACTTGATTCAATTACATGGGAGTGAAACAGGTCTAGAAAGTCACTCCTGAGAGAGGGGTTTCTATTGATTTATAATAGCCTTATAAATGAGAATCATAAATAGGTGAATCTAATTATGAAATTTGTTCATGTGAAGTTATGTCTGGATTTTATTTTATTAATAACATGTGTTAATCTTTTATCGATGATATAAGTCAAGGGTAGTATATCTACGATCCCTTTCCTATTGTTTTTAGATGGAAATATAGTAGTATATTGAGATAATAGGTAGAAACTAGATATTTTTGGAATGTTTTCTATCATGGGGTGTGATCATATGTCTTACTATGTAATGGGAGAAAGTTTTAGGTTTATAGATCATTACTACAGTTTCTTCTTCTAAAATAAAATTGACATGTTGTGTTCATGGTCCAGGGTATACACATGATCTTTTGTTTGATGTCATATACAACTCATGGGAGCATGAGAGATGTTATATGATTTAGTGGTACAAAATTGTACAGTAGATATTTTTGGTTGAGATCTATATGTTCCACACTAGTTACATGTGATACCATTAGATACAGAATTTTTTGACTGGTGTGTGTATGTCATGGACTAATTGTTTCATTTAAATTCTACTGTGATTGGTATACTAGGGTTTTGAAAAAAGGGTTAATTGTCCCAATGGTGTATGGAACATATAAAAAATTTATAGGTTACTCTGACATAACCAATTCATGTTGATCTCAATTATGAATTGAAATAATGGATGATCCTAGATCTATAAGTGAATCATATGAGTACTATTGAAATCATTTCAGATTCCAATTAAGGGAAAAATAAGAAATTACATATTATGGGGTGAACATTTGATTGCTTGATGGAATCAACCTCATTATAAATTAGAATACAATGGGTGGGAGGTATAATGTTGTTTTTGGTGAGTTAATTATGGTTACAGTTTTATTTTTCATGTTTGTTCTCGAGTATGATATGGGTAGTCATGTTGAGTCCTTATTTAATGTAATGGATACAGTGTAGGTCATGGAGGTATGGTCTCTTGTTGGTTAGTTCCAGGGTGTGAAAGTAATTTTATTTGGATGTTGTAAGTGTATATTAATGCCAATGATTTGGATTATCTAATTAATCTGGTCCCATTTAAAATACCAATGTTGGGATTCAGATGTAGTAGTGGATAGATATATTGTTATCCCATTAACCTTAGAATGAAATTGACTTGATTTGACTATGAGTTCTACCAAATATCATTGAATTTATATGGTGAGATCATGGTGGAATGTTTAGTTGATTTGTGATGTATCCATGGAGTTACACCATATTTTATGTTCATGACTTGGTGTACATAATATATCGATCATGATATCTCATTAGTAGTAAAGGAATGAGAATCTGGTGATGGTATATCAGTGAGTGAGTTTGAGAATTTATGATAATACACAACCAAAGGATTCTTATATTCATATTTTTCATTTAATTGGGTTTAGTGATATATATAACATAGAAAACGGGTCGTTGGAGAGTCAGAATTTTTTTAGTAAGTGATTTTGATAGTGGGGAGCATCATGGATTAATATCGAACAATAAAAGTCAAGAATTTTAGGTGGGATCCCAATAATAATTAATATGACTTACGTGAAGAAAACATCATATAATGATATCTATGGGAATGAATAAGTTTCATCTCAATGATTAACTGACAATGAAAAGGGGTATCAGAGTAATTATTGAGTTCTGAGCCATGTTCATTGATATTTTTAGTGGTTTCACATTCTATGTTGTGGATAATAATTTAATGAAGTGAATGTGAATTGATTATTTTGATAGGTTAGGATTTAATATTGAATGTATTTTTTTGGAGTGTAGACATAGAAATTGTTATCATTTGAGTTTTTAAAAGACTCTTATATTTTTGGTATTTAATTTATAATGGACATTGAATTTTTTAGTGAGGGTATTATTTTCGTTGTTGTATCTTATATTTTGTTTTTGTTATTGGATGCCCATAAATTATATTTCTATTTGTTTTTTGACTTGGTGTACTACATGGTTGTGTGATTTGAGTGGGGTATATCCTCCATAAAATGGTATATGTAATGTATATGGGTTCCATATAGGTGATGGTACAAAGGGTATCAATTATAAGATGTATGATGGCACCATTGTATGCCTTTTGGAGTTTTCCTTGGACATGGAATCAGAATGCTAATGGGGGGTTTCTATTTCTAAATTCACCCCACATGATGTTTATAGGGTCAATATGATCTTATATGACATGGTTTCAATGGAAACATAATATCATTGGTTTGGAGGACCCTAGTGGATTCCCTACTCTATGAGAAGCAATGTGTGGTGACAAGTGAGCATAACAGAAGGCTTGGGAAGATGTGTTGAACCAGTAGGTTAGTGATATTCATCGACTCTATTGTTCTAGGTAGTACTCATTTTCTTCCTGTGGGATGGATTATCTTGTTGATTTGGGGTTCTGAGGCCTTAGTATTCCATGAGTGAGTGGAGTTCTCATTCTATCCAATGTTTGGAACAAACACAATTGATATGGGGAGACTTGAGATAGTTCTAGCCTCACTATGAGTGATATGGAATTGGTACTACCTAAATAAGGGTGAGATGGTTGGTCTATTATATCACAAGGTTATCTAATGGAATGATGGTAAAAATTATCATGATGGATCATCCATGAGATGGATGGTAGGAGATGGGTATCATTCAATCAAATCGTCATGAGTGATATGTATTCATTGATGTGACATGATAGGATCAATGGACTGACTACATGAGTTAGATGGGGTCTGGCATTTATTTTTTTTAGAGATTGGATGATAAGAACTACCATGAGTGAGATTCATTGTTTTTTATCTTTGATAAAAAAATATGTATTGAAATTATATTGAGTGATATGGAAAAGTTCAGTACATGGACATGTGACAACCCTATAGTAAGGGTTGGACTTGAACTATTTCTGGGACCTTGACCTATGGTGGGTAGTGGTCGGGACATAGGTGATACCCTACATTAGTTCTTTGAGTATTAATTCGTACTTGTGGTATAAATTGTTCGTGGGATTCTTATATGGATCCAAAGTAGGTATGGTTAGGCATAGAGATATCCATTTTAGCATTTGATGACCTAATGTGTGTGTGTGTATGTCATCAACAATTATAGTGGCGAAGTTTGAACACAATGACTCTATGAACATGTTTACTTAAATATTTTCATTTATTGGGAAGACACCTGAATATGATGGTCTATATCATGGGTGCGTGGTCAAGAACCACTAATTTATATACTCTCACCTAGTATGGGAACTCAACTTTGTATTCATACCTTATGAATTATTTTATGTTTAGCATAAGATGTATAGTGGATCGGGTTGGAACAACTCAATGGGTATGAAGGATTTGTATGAGACATGATGATGGTATTAGGATGAGTTTGTTTTTTTCATTTGGTTTATATATTTTATATGGGATTAGACCGATGGGATATCAATGTATGTTAGGTATGGTTAGACCATGTATTTTATTGGTTAAGTATATTATTTTTGTATACTCTAATAAGATTGATTTTTTATTATTCAATATTATTGAACTATATAATATTAATTTAATACTATCAGAATTGTATATTTTTGTCCCACTTATTAGTCAACAAAATTTGTTTTGTGGTGATGCATGATTAATAGAATGTGGTACCCACAGCTCAATAAATTATAAGCAGACGAGGGTCAGGAGTTTCCTGATCCATATTGAATATACTCTAATAGAATCATACATAACTTCTATGTTCTTATAAATAATGATCTATAAAATAAAGGTTCCCCATATTGACATAGGTAATAATATTATATATTTTAAAATTTTTATTATTTTCATGTATTAAAAAATTTCAATGAGACAACATTAGAACTGAAATTAATACAATTTAAAACTTATATTGTTCTCATATTATTTATACTCAATTAAGCTTTCAATGTGGTCATTTATGAAACAATTTCATTGAATGAAGAAAACTATTTTATCTTTATCCAATTAAATAATAATCCAAAATTATTACCATGACATTCCTTGTAGGAGAGGTCATACAGATGATTGAGATATTTTCATTGATATGAGAAAATATACATATGTTATATTTTTTCTACGTAACATAAAAAATGGGGAAAAACTCACAATAACTGTTTTCCTATACAAGACTAATAATTTTTAATTTCCAATTGATATGAGGTTGAATGGAAGTAGTCTCAATCAAATCTATATAAATTGCATTCTAAAAAAACATTGTTTCCTATTTGGTAAAAAATTTCTAGATTCGTCTCTTCATAATCTATCACCCAAACTAAATTCCAAATAATCCAAAAAAAATATTATATTTTTTATGATTCATAAAGTGGTTTATTTTATCATTCATTCTATAGTGGTAAAAAATGAATCCAGATAACCAAAAATGGATTCTTTTCATTTACCAAATGAATAATGTAACAATATAAAATAAATCACACAATACTAATTCTCATCAAAGTCCACTATATTTGTCTCTACAAATTATGATACATATTAAAATATAATTAGGTAACAAATATATTGGTAGAATAAAATATTTGAAATTTTTTTTCATAAAATTTCACATGATCTTCCATCTCATCATAATTGATATTTTTTTACCTACCATTATATATTTTCAGTATATCACATTATATTATATTATCCTTACATAGGTTATTTATCCCTTAATAAATATTTATATCCCTAACATAATAGATGATTGTGATAGAAATAGAATTTAGTCAAAAAAATTATTCTATTATTTGATTATATAATTGATCAATAAATTGAGTTTCTATATTATGAACCAATGAATAAGAACTGTGTGACAAAAAAAATATTACTTTTAAATAAGTCGTTGTGTTTGATAGCTTTCCCCAGATGAAAAACCAAACATTTTTAAAGCCATCAAATCTTTATTAAAAATATAAGACCACAAAAACAAACATTTCAAATTAAAGATAATGAATAAGAGTCACAAATTTAAAGATGATATTTATAAATAATATAAATAAACCAATTAATAAAAATGTAATTCAATTAGGTTTCCAAAAATGACTAATGAGATTATTTATTTCATAAAAGAATATTATTATAATATGTAAATTTTCTAAAATATGTATTATTATTTCAAGAAACAGATGATTAATGAAACAATATGTTTTATATTAACAATTGGTTAAAATATTTGTAGGAAAATTATATGATATAAGAGTAATAATAATAAATATGGGTAAATGCAAATTACAAATTAAAATGGATTACCAATTATATTTTTTGATTTTATTTAAAAAATGAGATTAGAAATTTAGAAATTGGAAATTTTTAAAATTAATCTTTATTTTTTATTCATTTTATCAAATATGACTTTTTATTAATTTTTTAGCATTTTAAAAAATGATTTTTTTGTGAAAAAATGAAATATTTATAAAAATTATTATTTCAATGATTTTTTAACTGTATAAGAATTACTTAAAAGTCTAAAAACCCATTAGCTTAATTTTATATAAAGTTAAAAATAAAATTATGAATATTGGAATAATTTTTTACACATAAATCTTATGCCAAAAATTTTAAAAACAGATTAAAATTCTATATTAATATAAAAAGAGTTCTTAGTCATTTTGTGGAATCATGTAATTTTCAAGGTATATTTTCTTTTAACTTAACATGGATTCCTCATATGAATTATTTATATTGTAATATATAAATTAATTCCATTTACATAATTATACAATATAATTTCACATTATATATATATATATATTTAAATCTAAAAATCATATTTTCACTGAAATCTATATTTACGAAGTGAAGTGTTCATATTTTAAAATTTACTTTTCACACCATTAGAAATTTATTTTCAAAATTGATGTTAATTTTTTCAAAAATAAATCTAAATTTAAGGTATCTAATTAGTTAAATAATATAATGTTTATTTTTTATGAAAATTATTTACTAAGGCTTGAAATTATTAACCACCGAAGAAGTATGTTTTGGTAAGATGACAAATGTCTAAAAAATAAATAAATAACTCAAAATATATCAATAAGGATTCTTTGGCATGAGTTTCTAACTAATATAATTTTCCAATACTATAATATCATTTTCATTCATTTTACTCTTGAAAAGTAACCATAAATTATTGAAAATGTAAAGATTACTTCAAAAAAATCCATTTTTTTAATTGTGAAAGGGTAACATCATCACCACTTCACAACTCAACTCCATTATAATTTACCCTTGAAACTCTACAATTTTACTCTAAATATAATTGAATCATATAAAATTATGAACTTTGTCACACATATTTATCATAATCCCTGCCAATTAAAGGATATTTTGATGGAAAATCCATGTCCCAAACATGAGTATTATTCATATTGTAGTTTTCCTTCATAATTATATTATTTAAAATCTATTATATCCACACAAATATAATTTTATTTTAATAATTTATAATATTAATTTTACAATATTATTAGTATTATAATATTTTAATAATATACCCCATCCTTTAAGAAAAGAAACTATTTTGTGTGTGTTGTGGATACTACCAGCTCCATGATGTAACATGTTTTTTTTCTGTCGCACTATTACCAAGATAGATATAATATTGATATTAAATTTTCAATAAGATTAATTGGACATAATTAATGTTATTTTGTGATAAATATTATATCCTATTAATTCTATTATAAATAAATTGTCATCATTTGTTTAATCATTTAAAATAATCTTATTAAGAAAATATTATTTTATTCAAACACTTTAATACATTAATATGGATAAATTAATCATATAATTATAATTTTTTAATTTAAAAACAATTTATGCAATCATTTTTCTCTTGGAATAATGATATTACATATTAACCAACTCATAATCATTCATCAAATTAGGGCATGCTCGTGTCCGGATCGGTTTAACCACCTACTTGAATAGTTATATCAATTTTTATCATGAATTAATATGGGAACAAAAATTAATGTTATATTACGATATTATAGTGTTTTATATGGTTTTTTATTGTTTTTATGATAAATTTATTTTTAATTAATTTATTTATAAAACACTCTCCCATCATCAAGAATCAATGAAACTTATGTATTGTTGATTCCATATTCAAGGGTGTATAGTAAAACAGTCATTAAAGAGATTTATAAAATTATAAACTTTTAAAAATAATCCATAAAAGTAATCATAATTAAAAATTAATCATATATTTTATAATAATAAATATTATTAAAACCAATTATATGAAACTAGAATGAATTTTCAAAACTATAAACAACCAAAGTGGAAAATGGGGAGAATTCATGTAAATAATGACTATAAATAATGATTATGAATGAAAATAATGTTATGAGATAAATGATTAATATATATATATATATAATATGAGTTTCATGTAATTTTGTTGATTTTAGGAACATGATGTAATGATTATTGTTTCAAATTCCTCTATGTGAGACAAATTTGATATTATGAACAGAATATAGTTTTGGGATGTATATACTGCATATATGAGATATAATATCATTAATTATAATTTCAAAATAGAATTTTTGTTTCAATTAAAAGGCCTATAAATCAAGTATTTTTTATTAATATGTTACTCAATCCATATGGTTTTTATAGGTCTACATTTTGATTCATTGAGATAGAAAACATTTTATTCACCATGTATTCTTTGAATTGTCAATTAATCCCCATAGATAAATTTTTATAGTAATATTTTTGTTTCTAGGGAATTTCTAGCAGAATTAAATTCCCTTATTAAATTTTTAATTGAATTAGTTATTTCAATAATAGTAATAGTTTTCGGTGTCTCAATTTTAATACAATTATTTATATTAATTACCTAATATTTATTTCATAAATGTTCTTTATATTTATGAATTTTATTATATTATGTGGTATTCTCTAATTATTATTATTGATATACATTCCGACCAAAAAAATTGAATAATATTTATAAACTCTTTGGATATGTTCTATTTAAACAATATAATTTATTTCTTCATATTGATTATGATCGGATTATTATAGTGTAGTCTTAATTATATACCCATTGATGTATACAATGTGAATGTCACATTTACATAACTACTATTGGATGATGTTCAGAAAGAAATTGTTATACTCAATTTAAATTGTAAAAATTATATACATTACATATAATTATTGAATCCTAACATAGGTTGATCATGTAATGAATTTATATTTTCATATTATATGGATAACAATTTTTAATTTAGTAAGAGGTCTCTTATGGAATGGTATAAAATATATTCTGGTATCTTATGGTGAATTCATTATACATAAGAAAGTTATGGGTGTGGGATGATATTATATTCCCCCGCAATGCATTGAAATGTCTCATGAGACAAAATTAGTTGGGTTTTGTTATGTACCTATTACTATTATAGGAAAGTGTTTTGGTGTAAGGCCTTGAATATAGGATTTATTGACAATTGACTTCATGAAAACTAACCAGCCTTAATACAAGGTATTGAAAGATGGTTTTTGATTCCCAAAATTATACATTCAATCAATATATGTTTTTTATTATTGATATCCTTTTTTTATTTGGTGTTGTGGGTTAATAATTCTTGTAGTATATAGTTGATTAAGGATTCATGGTGTCTGTTTTGTCAGTCCATAATGATTATGCTAGGTTTGTTCCTAAATTTCTTCTATTATAAGATTCCCATAATGAGTGTTTAAGAAAAACCTTATTATGTATCCTTTCCACTAGGATATGTTGAAATATAATATTTTTTTTAATTATTAGGGGGATGGATTATTTTAAAAAATTTGTGGGAGAAATTAATGACTTATATTGAATCAATTAGTTTCATATATAGTAGTAAAATTGACCATTTGATGAAAAGAAAAAGTGTTTTATCCTTTATTATTGTGTTCTAAATATCTAAGACTCTAAACCAGAACATATACGTCAATTGAATGATATGAAATGATTGTTTTATATTTTATTTATGTTCAGTTATATATAGGCTTTTGTGGATGGTATCAATGTATGTTTCGTAATGTGTTGGTATATGAGCTACCGATCTGAGAGAATGGATATGGGGAATCATAGATTGTATCAAATGAATGTTTGGGGTCGTTTTTTAGACTATATTGTTTTTTTAGGATTTATTAACCACCGAAGAAGTATGTATTGTGTGAACTACTACCTCGATGATGTTACATGATTGGTTTTACGTAATTTCTTTGTATGGTCGTATATAATGATTGTATTAATTGATAAATATTATTTTTATGATATCATTGATGTTCAGTTATGAAATATTGGAGGACCTATTAATTATTTGTTAAACAAAAAACCATCATTATTTTTATATTATAAAATAAGTGTGGGAAGAAGATAATATTGTATTAAAACAATGATAGACTTTCATATCCACACATGTTTCCAATAAATATTTATATTTATTATTTACCATACTAATAAACACTACATATTATAATTATTTTCATCGTATAATAATATTAAAGAGTAACCACCTCATAATCAATCATTAAATAGTGGTATGTTTATGTTTTGGTCTGTTTAACAACATACATAATCAATCGTATACATTTTTTTCACGAATTAATATTTCAATATAATAAATAATATAATTTTAAATAAATGAGAATTTTTTTGGAGATGTTAAACCAATATTTAATTCATTATTTAAGCAAACACACTATGGTCATGATGAATCACCAAAACATGTTTGCTGTCAATTTAATATTAAAGGATAACAACTACAAAACTCGTGAATGGTATTTGAAACATCATAAATTAATACAATTCATCCCTAAAAGTAGAATTAATAATTTATTAATTATACATTTTAGAAAATTAAATATTCTAAAAAACCCGAATATGAAGCTAGTATATATCATCAAAAAACAAACATGTAATGTGGAAACTCAAGACAATTCTTATAAATATTGACTATTAATGAGGAGTATGAAATAAAATATATTTTATTATTTTATGAATTATGTAATTAAGATTGATATTTTTTATATTTTGTTTTAATTTAAATTCTGGAGTTTAGGAATAATAGGTTAAGGATTTCATCTCAAATTCTTCCCTTTGAGACATTTCTGGAAATTTTCACGAAATTTAACTTTTTTATTATATATAATTATTAAATGAGATATTATATAATTAATTATATTCTAATAATTCTATTTGATGATTAATTAAAATCTATATCTATCAATGTTTTGTTATTAATGTTTTGCTCAAACCCCAAGAATTTTATTGGTCTCAATTAAGATTCATTAAGATATAAAAAAATTCACCATGAATTACATTAATGGTATATTGATCCGCGCGGATATATTTATATTATAGTTATTTTATATTAGGGTATTTAATATCCAAATAATATTACATTATTCATGTTCCTATTAATTCAGTTGTTTCTCTAATAGTTAAGTGTCTTGTAACACAATTTTCATTCATTGAATTGTATTCATTCCCTTGAACTTATTTCATATAAATTACATATATAATACTATATAATTATATATTGTGGTATTCTATAATTTTTTCAATCGATATACATACCAAGCGCATAAACTATTCAACCAATATTTTTCACCTCTTGGGGTATGCTATATTTAAACCAACAACCTTATTTATCTGAAAGGCTTATCATAATGTGATTCTAGTATTATCTTATATATATAACCATTTCCCTCTATAGTGTGAATATTACATTTTATATAATTCATATTGGATGATTTTATGTTGGAAATTATAATATTATATAAGTATAAAAAAATATTTAAATTTATAATGATTATGACTACTAACACTGGTCAATCATGTATTGATATTCTATATTCCATTCGTACAGATAACAATTTTTTGGTAAATGGGTTGCTCTTACAATCGTAAGAAATCTCCAATTTACACTTATGGTTAATTTATTATAAAAAAATAAGTGACAGACAGTACATTCCATTATATGGCCCCATGTTTAATTGATAGGTGTTATGAGAAAAAACATGTCGGATTTTGGTGTATGCATTTTCCCAAACAATGATTATTCTCATAGGTAATTCTAATCCAATATTATTTCTTAACATTTATCATGATTATAAGTAATGTTTCTTGGAAAAATCATCGAGAAATGGGTTTTGATGTCTAAAATTATGTAATTCATTATTATTTGGTCAATATTATTGATATCGATTTTTTTATTTATTTTTATCGATATTAAAATGATTTCAGTTTTATGTTGATTATGGGTTAATATTGTTTATTTATTAATTTCGTAATGTTAACCAAATTTAATTCCATTATTTATTCAATTATATTTTTCCCTTACTAAGGATTTTAACTCACACATTATTATTTTTCTACTTCCCCAGGTTATGGATAACATTTGTGCATGTGACATGATTAATGGTATAACACTTGTAAATAAATTTATGGGTGATGTAGAGGACATGCAAGGAATAAATTCATTTCATATATAATGGTAAAATTCGACATTTGATAAAAATAACATGGGATTTTTCCATTTATATTATGATCGAATTCGATAATACTCTTAACCAAAAAATATCATATGGATGGGGGATGAATTTTTTATTCGTAAATAATTTTGGTTATATAAAATGTTTTATAGAATGTATTAAAATATGTATTTAATGTATGAGTCTATTTTCATCATATCCGGGAGTAAGGGAAAAGAATTTCACATTCCACATAAGATAATTGCATTTGGGTCATTCTTCATAACGAATCAATCTACACTGTATATTTTCTATGGGTAGTAAAAAAATCATATTTCAAAAAATCATTAATGGTTATGAAAAAAATTGTTTTAATGTAACCTTGAATCACACACATGACTCTCATCACCAAAAATATCAGTATTGATATTGTATTACATTATTTACCTAGGAATATTTAAAATTAACTTATAGTAAAATAATAATATTATAAATCTATATATATATTATGGTAAAATGATTTTTATATAAATTTAGCACAATACCCAAAACAGGAAAAAGTCAACACATTTTTATATTGATAAAAACCACCCCATTAATGAAAATAATAAATATAATCATGTTAATGATAGAAAAACCTATAATAACATGACACTTCATAGTGATGGATATAAAAATTAATTAATGAATGACAATTTAGTAGTGATTTACCTATAAATATCAAAAGAGATATATTTAAACAATACAATGTTTAAAAACAAAAAAAAATCTCCAGACAAAAATCATTTTATATTTAAATTCATAAAAAACTTATAAAATATATAGTATTTATTGGAGGTTTGAATATAAAATTTTGGTAATTAAGAATATCATATAATCAATAAGATATAACTTTTCTACTACTCAGTGAATACCATGAATGGAATTTTCTACTCCATCTCAATAATTGTTAACAATATTAGAGAATGATTATCTAATTGATATTATTTTCTATTGTCCAGCCATTGGAAAACACTTTAAGAAGACCTTGGGAACCATATTTAAGATCAGATTCATATCATGTCACATCAAAAATATCTCAATGATTTATTATTGGTGAGGCCATTAACCACTATCCAATACCTATATGAATAAACTCTTGATATATTTACTTTATATTTTAATAAGGTTGATTTATAAAATATATTGATCTCAACATCCTCAAAAGAATATCTTATATATTTTAAATGACACATCTAACAAAAATATTGAAATTTGTGATTGTTTAGATATATGTTTATTGAGCGAAATAAAATATTGCTTGAATACATATATATATACCAATAAAAGAACTATAAAATGACGTAATATTTTCTTTTATTGAAACCACTAGTAACTTGAAATAATAAAAAATTTCCCATTAAGATAATGTATTATGTACCTAATGCAAGGTAATTAGAAACCATTGGATCTGCATATGGAAATATATGTGATCCATATCCTTTTTACATATTCTCAAATATCATATATTACACAATGATTTATTTACTAAAAGAATAAGACTATTACTAATAATCACAGTTATAAAGGCATATTTTTCACCAACCTATGCTGATATATCACACTAACATGTCCCAACCTTATAGGGAACTGAATTTAATAGACCATAAGAAATAGAATAACTATGAAATAATATATATAATAATTCTAAGGGATATAAAATAATATAAAGTATGTGAAATCACACATCATTGGATAAATTGTAGATAACATTAAAATGAAACATTATAATCATATGATCTATAAATGTCATTGTACATTACAATTTGTAAATAGGATTGTATTCCGTCATTAATAAGGAATAAAAAATATATGACAACACGAAGTCTATGAAAACAATCCCAATGTGGGACACCTGTTATCTACCAAAGAAAACTAACATTGTTAGACCTACATTGAAACACTACAATATAAGACTCTAAAAACCATGATTAAAATTATTCATTAATTCAAAAATAAAATCTCTACCCATATAATTATTTTCTAACATGTCTTAAATGATGATATTTATAGTTACAGTTATATCACCTCACAAATTAACAGCTGATGGTCTGTTCATCTATGACAATAATCATTAAAATTAATAAAACATGCCTAATTAAATGTTATATTCCAATAGTGAATTATGAAATATAAAAACACAGTATGTACTCATAAATATTTCAACCCTAATTATCATGTACCCATATGATATACTCATATATCACTTCAATAAAAATATACATCAATTAAAAAATATATTTATTTTATGAATCTTGCAAACACACACACACATTAAAAAGGGTTCCATGAAATAAAACCACAACTATGAAGAGTTTTTTACATCATTATAAATTGAGTTCAACCATAAAAAGATACCAATTATATGAGATGAAAAAATGTTCATCAGTTAGTAATGAGTGATAAATTTTAATTTTATATTATTTAATACACTCATTTAAAAAGTCATAATAACCATTGATTCGTATGTTAATTTAGAAAAACTCCCTTTATCTCTTGATAATCTATATCAGTATTTATAATTTGAATCTTACTCAAATTTATATCATTATTGTATCGATATCATGCACACTATTATGTCACTTTACATTGTTACTATTATTTAATAATATAATATTCTAATGGATTTTTATGTTGAAATAATTGTTTTAAATAAAAAAATATATAAATAAATAACTATACATAATACTGAACCCCAACATAAATCTAAATTCTAAGATTTCACATGTTGATCTATAATTTAGTTAAGTTTTCTCCAGACATCAACATGATGATTAAATACCACCTTTAAAATATGTAATGTAATATAGAAGATGATGTTATCAAATAATAATGTAAAATGATAATATTTCGAATATATAATATCAATATTTATAGTCAAATAGGGTAAACTTTATCTGTCATATGTTTCAAGAAAGCATTTAGAAGGAAAAAAATTCTCTAGATAATTAACTTTTTAGTAGACTAATAATTATTCTAATAGATACCCTCACGCCCATTACCATTAACGATTATATCCCTTCTATGTAAAATATCATTAATACTAAACCACAATAAAAATGTCACATAAATAAATTTAAAAAAACAACTTATACAATGATCATATTTAAATGGTCACATAAAAGTTATTATATGATAAACTTCGTAAAAAATTAACTATTCCCCCTTAACATATTTATAGTTCTCATGGATAAATAATAATGATTTAATAACATCATACATTAGTGAAAAAAATCATTGAAACATCTATATGTTATACTGGTGTAATTTAATAATTTAGTTTAAACCCTATTAAAAATTAAACAAGAATACTTGTTTTTAAATAATTATAAAAGTATTCAAAAATGAAGAAAAATGGGTTACATATAGTCAAATAAAGTAAGAAAATTTATATTAAATTGGAAATAATGTATTAAAATTAAAATATAGTTAAAGATGATAACTCTATCTTGCATTTCTATAAAAATTAATCCATAAAACATCAGTTAATTTAATAGAAATTAGGATTCCAATAAATGGGACTAAAAATACACAGTATACATAAAACTAATATGAAAACATACTAATAACATATTTTACATAGAAAATTTCTTTATCATATTTTGAGAAAAAAATAGTTTAAAAGGTAATATTTATAAGGTAATAATAGTATTAATGAATACATGGGTTATTCATGATGGATGTTTGGTAATGTTACATGAATCATAATGTGAGTGAATCAGGTAGTGTTCCAAATATGGTCCTCACAATATGTATCATTTATTTCTTGATTATTCAATCTGAGGATAGTTTAATATTTTTCTATATTCTATCACTATATCTTTTATCTCCTTTTTAATAAATTATTATGATAAGACAATATGTTCTATCATTTGGTAATTATAATAAAAGAGACAAAACATATACTCTATCATTTAATAAAATTGATAATATTTTTCACAAGTAAAAAAAATTCCTAGGGCCGGTCAATTATTTAGCCATCGCTATGTTTGCATGTAATATAATCCATACCTATTTACCAATATCCATCCACAAACACTGATATGTACTATTGGCCATTTCCAAAAATATCATTAATTGTTGTGGCAATTTCAATGTTCATGATCTCCTAAAAATATTAAATTTATCGTAGGGTTTGTTTGTATCTATATACAATTTCATTTATTAATTAAATTTATTGTAATCTACATTTGGACAATAAATTAGAAATCATATATCAATAAAATACTTCAAAATTAGATTTAATATTTTTTAAACCGATAATTTTACAAATGATATAAAATTTATATAATATTACTAATAAATTTTATTTTTTATAATTTATAAATAATTGATCTAAATGTGAGAAAAATAATACGTAAAATCATATAAATTTTTTTTATAAGGTTAAATAATTAAATTTAAAATATACCATTTTATATTTTAATAATTTATTAAATGAAAAATAATACAAATGAAATAAATTTTTTAATAAATTTTTTTCAAAATATCATTCAAGATAATTTCATATAGATTCATCATAATATTATATGAAATACATTATAATTAAATAATTTAATGTTATGCTACATCACAATGTCCTCAAATTAAAATGACCTCTCTAGAATAATTTGGTGATTTAAACATTCTAATTTTTTAAACAAATTAAATATATTAATTTAGCATATTTTTTTTAGTTATATATCCCCAATGGTAAATAAATTAAAAATATTTAAATTAAAAAATATTTACTTTAAATTTAAAACTAAATCATGTAAAATGGGATAAAATATTCTCATTGAGACATTACTATAGCCATAAACTATATAATCTTTCAGTAATTCCACATATAATTCTACATTGCTGATAATATAATGAATTAATGTGAAATGAAAACACATATCTATATGAAATCACAAATTTTTACTCAGTATAATAAAATTTATTTCTTGTAATTATTATTTCGATAAAATTATATTTTACATTCATTATGTCTAATTAAGGCCCATTTTAGGATATATATGTGTTTCTTCATTAATATTGGTCAAAAAATTAATTTCCATGTAAAGAGAGTGTTTTATTTTAAATTAATACTACATATAATTAAAATTAAGGCATAATCAATGTGTAGGGAGAAAAAAATTTCAAGTTTAAGATCCTTCAAGCCATGTTACATTACACTCCAATGAAATTTCATGTGAGCCGTATTGGAAAATAATAAGCTAGAGATCAGGCTACAGAAATTTTATTTGGTAACTAGTAATTGGACTTATATTTTATTGAAATGTTTTATAATAATAATTTATTCAAATTATTAAATATTATTTCGAGAGATAAAATACTTAGATATGTTTATTTGTTTGCATGATGATCTAAATTTAACATTCAGTTGTTCAAATTATGATTTTCATCAATAACTGGATAATTCAACATTTTACCATTGACCGAAATGGTTATTATTCACTATCATTAAAATTTTAAACATTATAAAAATATTAAACACTATAGTTATAAATATTTTCCATAAATAGTTTATTGGTTTAAATTTACATCAACCTTCTCGTAATTTGTCAATTTTTCTTTCGATGAATGTCAATAGGTTAATTTCATTAATCGATGAAAAATAATAATTAATTAATTAATATAAATGAATATTTCTTCAATAATACTCGTTATATAATTTTATTAAGGTGGAAGGTATCATGAGAAATTTTTCTTAATAATTTATGATATTTTAGAAAAAAATAATTATTACGTACACTTTTTATACAATTATTTCTCCACTACATAAAAAAATATCGATAGAATAATATTAATGATATGATCTCGGAATAACAAGTAGTTTTATATTCTATTTCATGTATTCATATTCACTTATAGATATCATTTTCATCTAAAAACTTCTACAAATCACAATAATTAGGTGATATCATCTCATAATTTACTCCCAATACCACCTCATCATCACTAATATTTAACAAATAATCAACTATTATATATTCCATCCATTCTTGAGGAATCAAATTTCATTTTCCTAATTGTGAGAAGCATATTATTTTTTATATATTGAGTTGAATATAAATGAAATTCTTTTTGATAGGCTAAATACCTCTTTTTTGTTGTTAAATAATTATAAAATGTTTCACTATGAATTTTATTATTCAATTATTCAGGTATAATATTTAAATTTTATGATTAATTAGACAAAATATTGATATCCTAGGATTATTTTCATTATGTAAATTATGAATACACTTTTTAAAGTATTATATAATTTCAAAAATTGTATATGAATAATTCACAAGATAATTCATCCATATGTTGGACTAAAACAAAATTTATTGTTATTGAAGATTATTACCAAAGAATCCCAGGCCACCCTAAACATATATTGAGATGAAATTGTTTTTTGAATGAATTTGATCATTTTTTAATATTAAAATTCATGATGTGTAAGCCATTTTTATTCCACTATTTTAAGATATACCATATTTATAAGATAAATATTATTTTCAAAAATCTTTGTATAGATTTATAAAGGGATATATTCTCGATTAATGGGAATTTCATGAAATATATAAATTTTTTTTAAACAGCTAATAATATTTTTTTTAATTAATTATTTACACTGTGTAAAATAGACATTAATTATCAAAATTCTTTATTCAATATTTTATTGTTCAATATTTATTGTATTGGTAATATTTTAAAAAAATGTTAATTTGATGAAATATTTTGCAGTTATAATTATTACATAATTACATATGTCTTATTCAACAATAATAATGATTTAATTACCCATCTATACCCCCATAATGTTTTCAAAATATTATTAATCTTTTTCTTTAACAAAAATTCAGCAATTTATTAGTATTCCATGTTATCTATTTCATATGATCTATTATGAACATAATTTAATTTATGAATACATGCTAAAATTGTATAATTTTATTCTATAATTTATTATAAATAATAAATAAATTGAAATACATTTTTATGTGTTTTCTGTCATTTTTTTTGAAAAAAATGTTTCCAATTTAGTTGTTAATTAATATAAATAATCTTCTTTTTGAGTAACATAATAAAACATTTAATTTAAGGTTTCATGCATATAGATAATGTAATATTTCAATTAAATTTATTATAGTAATAATTAATTTGATCAGTGTTGTGATAATTTTTTTATTTATGTGTTAAGAAAAAATAAGTTCAAGGATCTAATATAAAATTTTAAAGTTAGAAAATATAAATTATAGAAAATACCATAAAATATGTTTATATAGGAAACATTTTTATATGTTATCAAAATGATGATGTAATAAAAAACAACATCATCATAACATATCTATAAAAAAATGGAGGAAAAATTGTGAAACCGTTTTTCATCGTTGGAAACAATATAAACAATGATTCGATAAGTTAACTACCATATATAAAAATATGGGAAACTTAGAATGGTTATATACAATTTCAAAATGTAGTGATTTATAAATTACATGTTTTATATTTATATATATTTATTATTTTTTTTATCTAACTAAACGATAGAAACAATGATTTCATAGTGTTACTGTAATAAATTAAGATAAAAACTAAATGATGAAATAATTTTTTCATATAAACAATAAAATTGAGATAACTATTGGATGAAAAATTAATTAAACTACAAATATATATAAATATAATACTATTACCCATATAATGAATTATTTTTTTGTTATATTATTGTTATTATTTAATGCAAAAAAATATAACTAGAACAAAATATTCTTATTCCACATGAACCATGAAATAGACAATACTTCATTATCTTGTTCTAAATCATCATTTAAATAAATTCTAATGTTTATTTTTTAATAATCTATTTTACATAATTATATAGAACTATATTGTATTTTTAACAGACCTTGTTTTGATCTATGTCATTATGTTCCTCAAATTTTAAAATTCATTTTCACTATTTTAGTCATATTCTTGGTGATTTGGCGAGTTGGATAGAGGGTTTTAGAGTGAACGGATTCTTTGGGACAAGTATAGGTAGAATTACACCATGTTGGAAGTATTTCTATGTCTGTTGTGTCTCTATAAATCTTGGGTTGGATGAAACACAGTTCTAATGGGTGTAGTCAGGGTTTTTGTGCCCTAGGAGATCGACTATGATCCACTAATAGAGGGGTTATGATATTTTTTTGTTCTTATTCTTGTGAGAATAAAAATATTGGATTTGTTCATAATTCAATAGTGACTAACCATGTCTCACATCAAGTATGATTCTTGGTCGAAGGAGGAAGCGTTATGGTGGCTCATCCAAACAATGATGATGTTCAAACTACTTTTCGAAATGTTTAATTTTTGTTCCTTTCTTGAGGGAAATTTACGGGATACGTTTGTGATATTCATTGAAGGGTTTTAATGATATTTTTGATTAAAAATAACATCATATAGCAAATTTATATCCTCATTCACTAGTTTTTTTAGATTCATCATTATAGGGTGCAACTTGGAATCCTTCTTTGTAGTCACCTATGGAGATTTTTTGTAGCTAATTATTTGTGTTGTAGTAAATTTATCTCTATTATTCTATGATATGTTTATATTGATGTTGGTGGAATTAGTCACAGTCCACATTTTTTTGTAATTTTAATTCTTATATTTCTAAAACTCATTTTCGATGATTTTCATATAGATCCCATGTTGTACATTTATGAAAATCATGGCTTCCATGTCTTTAATAAAATAATACTAAATTTATTATAAATATATTTTTTTCAATTTAATTTTGTTGACTATTTGGAAGCCTTGGTTTTAATGGGTTCAAAATGAAATTGGTCTTTTAATACATTGTGAAAATTGGGATATTTTTTGTTTTTCATAATAGAAAATATGATCTATGGTCTTTTAGTACATGGTGGAATGTATACATATTGAATTATAAGAGTCCCTATGGAAGCAGACATGGTGATCAATAACAATTGGAATGGAACATGGAATTTTCACCTTATGATCACCTCGTGAAGGACGGATCACTACTATAGAGTATTTTTATTTTCATTTATCATAAAAGTGTGTGTATGTTTTAAATGTGGATGAGTATAAAAATTGCAATAAAGAAATCGAAAATTGATTTTGTAAAATTTTTGTTTAAAATATTTTCTTACGGTTTTTTATTTTGATATTCTCATAATTTTGTTGATATAAAATAGATCTAAATTGTTTCTAGTCCTAGGGGTGTGTTCTTGAATCCTATCAGGGAAATCATACTAGGTTTAATTACTCGCGGTAAGAAAATTATCATTGATGTGTATATATAAATTTTTTATCATGACAAAAATAAATGAAACATCCCATTATTCCATAGTGGTAAATCATGACACAAATTCATTGGGATATTGGATTTAGATATTGGAGTCTCATTTCTCTAGTAATTGGACTAATTCAACTTTAGTGATTCTATAATGAGACACCTATTGTTTTTCAGGAATCTCTTTGTTTACCTTGTTTCTACTACTCTAATATTTTTATTTTATTTTATTTCATTCAAAATGTATTTTTTATACTCATTTAATATATACTATGTCTGGTTTATTTTATTTAAACATATCAATTTTTGTTCTCTAGGGAAAATCGACCCCCAAAACTTAACTACTCCCTTTGAATTCACTTGTAGAATTTGGTTTTATGTGTCCGACACCTATGTTTTCTACATACATTGACATGGAAAACCCCAATGAGTTAGGTATGGATTTTAAAAATTGTATCAGTCATGGTATGTCTGATATTTTATGATGGTATCAAAAATATAGGACTATTATAACATTAAATGAATGGAATAAAAATATATATCTAAACTCGTTATGCTAAAAATCAACTTACATGGTATATTTTAAAAAAATTCGTTATAAAACACTTTTAATTGTGTTTTCAACTCATCAAAATTGGTTTAAAAATTATTGTATACTACCATGAATTACTAATGAGACATCCCATAAGGATTTTATTATACATAATGTGATAGATTATTTATAGAAATTGGTAATGGTCATTATTTATTTGGATGATTTTTAATATTCTATGAAATTATATTCAAGTGAATGATGATTAAATATTTTTTATCTATATTTATAAAAGTGACACTATTTTGAAAATTAAGATTCAGAAAAGTACATTTCATGGAAAATGTGGTTGTACTTGAGCAACATGAGAACAAATAGCTTGTTGAAATAATTGTTCACTCTATTCATGCTATTGATCATAGAAATATAAATGAAAAACCTAGAAAAGTGGATAATAATTTTCAATATTAGAAATATAACCCACCTATATTTGATGGGAACATAGAACCTAGAGAGGAAAAAATTAATATTAACACAATGAATCATATTTTGGATTCCCTTGGAACACTAACTGAACTATAGGTCATGTTATTAGATTACACACTAGAGGTTCTTAAACACCATTTTTGGTATTTATCTTTCCAATATAAAGGAAACCAATGCCCTAAGTGGTAGTAATTTGATGAATTTATCAATAATTAATTATACCATAACACTTTCATGATAGAATGAATGATACATTTGTTAATCATAAACAAATAAATTCTATTAGGGAATGAGTATGGAAAAAAAGTTTCATAATTATTATTTTTTATCTATTTGTATATGTAAGTGCATTTCGATTGTAAAGAATATATATTTTGAATATTTCCATAAAATTATTCTCTGATATTTATTTTTTATAATATTAATTATATCGATAAAGTTAATAAAGAGGATATAGATTAAATGGATACATTTGTGATTAAAAATAGGGGAATTTTTTTCCCATCATGAACAGGTGGGAAAACTAATTCTATAAACAAATAGAAGTAGGAAACCTACTTCTAAGGTAGAAATCTATCTCACAATCATACTAGTCAATTATATAAGATTCCTCCATGATGGAAAAGTAATCATGGATGTTTAAAATATTTTTATAAGCATATTAAGTTATATTTTATGACACCACCAAGATCATTTAACAATTATAATAATCTAGGGCATCCTTAGAAATGCTTTTATAAAGATACTAATTCATATTTTAGGGAAACATCTCATGCCTCTATGATAACATGTGATTCCATGTGATGAAAACATTATAAAAAATCTCATACTTATTAGATTACAAACTATTATGATTCCTTGAACCCACTAACTCCTCATATAGTGAAATCACTAGAATAAGGTAAAGATAACAGTGGAGAAAGTAAGTTGTTGAAGGGTGATGAGTAGATGAACATGGATGACCAATCATTCCATAAACTATATGAGGTACCATTCTTCTTAACATGATTGTTAAGAATTTTATTTCTAACACTGTTTTATCCCAATAATTTTTTCGTCAGATGTTCTTGACCAAATTGAGGTGTGTATTGAGATGATTCCACATGTGATGAGTATCAAAACACTAATCAAAAACTATAATGTATGGGAATTAAATGTATCAGTTGTTATATAACTATAAATAAATTCCAACATGATTAATAATTTCCTATTTTAGATATGGATTTATTTAACTTGTCATGGGAATAGATTAGATAGGGAATTTCAAGTCGTATACCGATTTTTAGGCAGGATGAGTTAAATTTATATCCCTTGATGGGATGGTGAATAATTTTAATGTAGATTGGGATGTAATGGCTTCAATATAAGGGTCTGTAAAGATAATACTTGGAATAATTTATATTAAATTTTATGGGATCACTTCTATGGCCAATTAAATAACTAATAATTGAAGGTTTTCTATCATATTTGATTAATATCACTGAATGGTTCCTATTGATTTCACAATAATTCGAACTAAAATAGGAGTGGAATATTGTATTGATCGATTTCTGGGAAAAATCCTTTTTAAAGTAAATGATATTTAATTAAACCAGTATAATAAAAGGAATTTATGATCTAATTATAATATTTGGATGATAAAGGATTTATGAGACTATGTATTTCACTTTTGGCTTTCACAGTTCCCTTTATCAAGAAAAAAGATAGTTCATTGCAACTTATTGTTGATTACCATAAGTTTAATGATGTTGTAATAATGAATATATATCCCCTATGACTTATTGATTTAATTTTTTATAAACATAAGGATATACAATGGCGTATTAAAATTGATCTGTTGTCTCGGTATGACTAGCTCTGGGATTGGAAAAAAGATATTTGGGGAATATATATTAGGTTTCATTATGGCCATTATGAATATGTGGTCATGGCCTTTGGTCTAAAAACTACACTAGTAGGTTTCGTGGAATTGTTGAATGATTTATTTCATTGGATCCAAGAATATATATGTGTGGTATTTTTTGGGTAACATTCTATTGTATTACTGAAATAAAAGTCAACATAAAAACTTTTAGATTTTTCTTTGGGAAATTTTTGGGAGATCCAGTTGTATAAAAAATATATAAATAATATTTTTAGATATAATAAGTTCAATTCTATGGGAATGAAATTTTTATGAATGAATTATTATTATACCATGAAAGGATTTATGTTTCTATCCATTACGAATTGTTGAAATAAATATTATAGATACAATGTTTTTTGGGCTATGTCCGTTACTATAGTCACTTTTTTCAACACATATCACAACATAAGTCTCATATTACTGTGTTAAAAATAAAAGGACATTCATTAGAATAGAGTTAGTATTTTCAATATTCCTTTATTGAACATTAATTTATAGTTAACCAATACCTTAATAAGTAATTTAACAAAACATAAGAATCGTAATTTGGTATTTTTTAAAATGTATATATATACACACATGTTTTTATTCCTTGAAAAAAATATCATGTTATAGCTTATTGATCATGTTAGTTGTGAATTCATGAAAATATTTATCAGATCAATTATTTTTAATTCACTATGGAAGTCCATGCACTGAAAATGTGACATCATTATCTCATTATCAACAATTTCACAATGTTTGCAGAATATAAAATTTTGAAAAACATAAATTTACGGAGTCATTTTATCTTCAGATACTGATTTAATATGGAACACCTCAAAATTATTTACTTTTAATTGGTTTAAACCATAAGAAATCGGAATTCCCAGGAATATGATTAGAGAAAAAATTCATATTATAAATTTTCCAAATATAAACATGACCAGTAGTAATTAAATATTTTGATAGAAGATATACTCTCAGATTTAACCAAAAATGATGCATTTATAATTTTTTATAAAATAATTATTATTCCTCATCTGGTTGAATAAGTTCAAAATATTCAATAACAGAAATTTTGTAGTTCTACCATAACTTCAAACATAGTGGTGGGATGACCATTGACCGATGGAACCATGATTTGAATTATGTGTTATGTTTTTATGATTAAATGGTTATTCCATTATATTTTAAATAGTTACTCATTTATAATTTTCACCAAATGAAATGGGTGGATCATTTAAGAATCCAAAATATGTATTAGTCATTACAAAAAAATTTAATGGTCAAATCTCATAGAAATGAAAGTGGTATAGTATGTATGATGATTAATTATTTTACATAAGGTCAAGGATAATCACTAATAACCATCCAATATGATGAAATATTTACCTACACCCATTATGAAATGGGAGAATGAGACTATGGATTTTGTTAGATGTAGTCAAAGAAGGGATTGGATAGCCAACACTATATGGGTGATTATGGATTGGCTTAATTAGTTTGATAACATCATCTATATTTATGAATTCAATATAGTGGGACAGAGAAAAACTCTTTATATAGGAAATCATAATATTCTATGAAATACTAGTTTGTATCATTTTCAACTTAGATCAAATTTTTTATCACATTAAATTATATTTAAATTTATCTTCCAGTTTCTAATTTACAATGATAATTGATTTTTATTATTAAATAGTTGGGAGATCAGAATGAATGATCAAAATTTTAGATTAAATGATTTGATCTTGATTTATGGATTTCAAAGACTTATTATAGGATTATATACCATTAGTATATTTATCATACAATAAAAAAATTATAAATCATTAATTATGACTCAGGTTTTAGAAATATTAGGACAATGTTTTCAATTTCTATTTTTTTGAGAAGTTAGCAAATAGTAATGATTTGCGGTTATATTCATGTTAATGGTATGAAAGGAAAAATTTAGATGATCATGAAAAATATGGTGATGTTTAAGAGTCTTCATAAATCTTATGTTGATAAAATTCACCATCCATTGTTATTTTATGTGGGAGATCACGTATTCTGAAAAGTCACCCTAATAATAGGGCATCAATGATTGGGTAAGAGATATAAATTTTATCCTATATAAGTTATCCCTTTTGAATTACTACATTGTATTTTTGAAATGGATAATTATATTGATGCACTTCCATGATTTATCTCCAAACACAATGTATTTAACATATATTAATTGAAGATGTTCTTTCCAGATCATTACTATGTGATTTTATGTGACTATATGGTTCTTACACTATATTAACAATTTCTAAAGATTCATATAAATATTCTTGGGAGAAAATAAAATGTATTATGAGAGATAATATCTATTTGGTGTGATATTTATGTTATGAATGGTCATATTTAAGAGGATAAATAGTAACATGATAATGAAATCCAATATTAATTGCTCAATTTTTTTAATCATAATACATATCTGACATTATAGGGACATAATTCTTAATGGTGGGGAGCATATTATAAGGACCTGGCCTTATAAAATTACTTAATATTGAATCAAATGAATAATTCACATTGAGGATCTTTTTAGGATTAGAGTTTTAGAGAATTAGCATATAACTATTACATCTCAAAAGGTTACAATGTAGACACTTCTACACAGTTTCCATTTTTTTTACAAAACATAAACTCTTGAAAAAAATTCAATCTTGTCTAGTTACCTATTTATGATAGCATGACTTTTCCTTGACCCCATCCATGAACCTATTATACATTATGTCCTGTGAAAAACATTTCAAAATCTTGGGGTGATCATAAAAAGCTCAGTAAGGGATACACAAAGATGGAATACTATTAGTTTTTTTCAAATCAGCAAGTAAACCATGAATAGTTTAACATAATTAATAATTTTCACCTTTATGAAGTAGTAAATAATCTTCACTGAATAAAAGATCATTACTTACCATTTTGTAACAAAAATATTACTACAAAACCCATATAAAGAACACATAACATATAAAGGTAACATGGGAGATAAACATACATAAATGGAATAACCATACGGTCGACTTCCACACATATCACTAAATGGAATAGTCATACGACCAAATTCCATACCCAATGAATTGGAGGTTATAATGTAACCACCCGTCCTGGTATTCACAACACCACCCATCATTTGGTTTATCATGTAACCACCCGTCAAATGTCCAAGTACAATTATAAAATAATAAGACATAAAACAAATATAATGGAAAGAAAATATTTCCACATTTCTATAAAAATATATCACATAAATATATGAACATAACAAATCCATTATCAAAACCATTTTCAATACCAAAATACTTTAAAGTGTATATGGTATTTATTTTCTTTGAAAAACATTATTTCTTGTTGAGTAAGCCAAAGATCAAATAATACTCGTGGTGGCGGAAAGGTCGTTATCACCACGTACGTTAAAAAGAAACATGATTTTTTTCATTTAGTAAAAATCTTATTATAGAAAATATTCCTTTTGAATAAAAGTAAAAGTAAAAGTGTTTTATACATTGTATAAATGAAGTCTTTCATTAGAACAAAATATTCCATAATGAAAGAAGATTTAGACGAAGTCCCTTACCTCGTGTCCGACTTTACTTCGATCGATCTTTAATCTCATGAATAATAAACTAAAGTTAATTTATACTTGCATAAGAACCTTTTTCAAGTTTATTATTACTTTTATATCACTTACTTCCTTGTTATAATCATTATATAATCATTTAAGTTAATAACGGTCGTTTTGTTGATATTTGGAACTTGAGTCAAAAATGGACTTCATACAATTACATTTTGTTCTCTTTGTCAAAGTTTTATTATATCTAGAATGATATTAATGATTTGGATATCATATATATCATATATATTCATCATATACATGTATTTATAACAGTACATAACATTTAGAGGTATGAAATAAAATGCACCGTTCATGGAGACGATTAGTCGTACGTACGCATGAACGCTACTTTCATTTCTATTTCGTATTTAATGGAATGAAATCACAATGATATAAAGGTACATTATAAATCCAGTATAATGTCATATATAATATTATTAACAAAGTCCTTTATACATCCCACATATGGCATTAACAATTCAAATCACTTTGAGGGGGCGGTAGTCCGCACTTCCTAAAATGAAATTATTGCGTTTACCCAAAATGGAAACCATAATGCTTTGAAATAAATGAAAAATAAAGAAGAATAAGTAAAACATAAACATAATATATATTATATATAAATACATTGACATATTAATGGCCAACATCAAAGGTGTTAAGAGAAGACTGAACAATCATCATTTTGTGAGGTAGTAATTTCCCATCCACAGAAACAGTATGTTCTTTAACCATTGGACTGAGGTGTGTGTAAGTGTAGCTCGAATAATTCTCATAAAAACATCCTAGTATATTTATGATATTAGTTTTTCTACAAATTAAAGGAATAAAAATAGTTTAGGGTGTTGTAGAATAAAAATAAAACAAAAGAACATAAGAGAGGACATTACCTTTAAATCATGTAACTCCCCTTAGATTGAACCAAAAGGCTTTCTTGAAGAGCTTTCTTCCTATGGTAAGGCTTCTAGTATTAATATAGGGATATTTTGATTCTATTTGAGTAGTGTTTGGACGAGCCAAAGGGCTTGAGAGGTGTGTGTAAATGAGTAGAGGTGGGGGCCATTTGTAAGTGGGAGGAGGGGCACTCTTTGAACGTCACGAAATGTTACGTTATTATGAGATTCTCTTCGAATTTTAAAGGTCCCAAAAAGATATATTTCTAAGATAAGGTGATAAGGGATATAAATCCACCCTTTCAATAGGTTTTTGACAAATTTATGTCTTTTATTTTTCCTTATCTTTTCATTTTATTTAAATCGTTCATTAATGAGGTAATCGCTGCATCATCATCGTGTCATAAATAAATTTATTTATTTTTTCCTAAAATTATTAAAAAAATATCATGATGTAGGAAATATTTTTTTCTTTCCAATGACTATTTATAGTCTAAGCGATCATTTATATAAACAAAACTAAAATCGTTTTACTTAGGTGATACATACATTGTTTATACTTTCCAAAACAAATATAATAAAAGGTCACTATCACACTAATGTGATTCCACGGGGTCCAAAAGTTTGTCACAAGGAATCCTATAGTTAGAAATGACTCAAAAAAAGGATTATTACACAAGTTGGGCTCATTTTATATTATTATGATATTATCTTATTACCCTTAACTTCCCGATTACTAATTAATCACGATAATTAAAGACAATTGACGTCATTACTATTCATAATGTCAAAAAACAAAAAAAATATTAATTACATATTTTAGAAATTCTGATTACAAATATGGAATCCATTTTACCAAATTACAATCACAGAAAATGCAGTAATTAATTTAAAAATAATTCCCGTTATCAAAACAAATATTGTGTTTTTAAAAAACAATATATATCAAAATATTGATAATTGTTTATGTCCAATTTCAATGTGAAATTAATTCTAATGACCACAATTGGATTAAATGGTAAAAATATATTCTAATTCGACTTTAAAACCAATTCAAAGGATAATCTAATAATATAAATAAATTATATTAAAAATGAGGTTTTGAATTAAAATGCAACATTTTTCACTTATTCATTAAAAATGAACTATATTGGAAAAATAAGAAAAACATATACTAAGTAAATTTTGATGCCCGGATTCTAAATAAGGATTATATTTGGTTCAATATATTGTATAAGAGTGACTAAAACTATTATTAAAGATGTTTCTCCATCAAAAGTCGATTAATCATCCTTTTAGTGAATATTAGAGTATCTATGCCTAAATTTGAATTGTTTTCTTATTTTAAGACTTTATCTTTTTTTTGATTTATGTAAAAACATTTAACAAACATATATAATAATATTTTAGTTATTTATATTCATTCCCAACAATACAACAACTATGTGTAAACTACCATTTGAAATAATATTATAATATTACTAGTGTGCATCATAAGATTTCAAAAAACTTATTGTTGCGTATCGGTATGCTTTTGAACATAGAAACCCCATTAAATTAAAATTAATATTTAATTCAAAAATATTAATAAATATTAAAATGTCTTATTATTAATTAACTGGGATGTTACATCCTTCCACCCTTTTGGGAATTACGTCCTTGAAATTTTATTCACTTATCAAAATAAGTGCGGGTATTTATCTATCATAGAATTTTCAGATTCCAACATTTATTCTTCAACAAGTTTGGTTTTTCCATAAAACCTTCACCTGATAAATTACCTTATTTTGCAACACATTCTCTATTTGTTCAATAATCTTGACATGTTGTTCTTAATAAGAGATATTCTCTTCCAACTGAACTACCTCTGGGCTCAAAACATGAGATGTATCTGGAATATACCTTCTCAACTTCGAAAAATGAAAAACATTGTGTACCAGGGACAAACATGGAGGTAAAGCCACTCAGTAGACAACTGATCCAACTCTCTCTAGAATTTCTTAAGTTCCAACGAACCTCGGACTCAATTTTCCCTTCTTCCCAAAACTCATCACACTTTTCTATGGAGAAACTTTGAGAAAAACATGATCACCTACCTTGAATGATAGATCCTTCCTCCGGTTATCTGCATAACTTTTCTGCCTGCTCTGAGCTGTTCTCATGTGCTTTTAAATCAACAAAACATTTTCTGCCATCTCTTCTACCAATTTTGGTCCCATAAGCTTCCTTTCCCCTACATCATCCCAAAAATATGGAGTTCGACATCATTTACCATATAATGCCTCAAACGGAGCCATCAGTATACTGGAATGAAAACTATTGTTATAAGAAAATTCAACCAAAGAAATATGTTGGTCCCAAATTTCCTTGTAATCCATTATTCATGCTTGTAACATATCCTCCATGGTTTGAATGGTTCATTCTGACTTCGAATCTAATTTCATATACAAATTTGTACTAAAATTAAATTCAGTACCCAATGACTTATGAAGGGCATTCCAAAAGTTTGAAATGAACCTGGGATCACGATCAGATACAATGGAGAGGGGAACTCCATGAAACCTGAATATCTCCTTAACGTACACCCATAATGTTTATCTAGAGATAATTTATCTCTAATATGAAGGAAATGAGAAGATTTAGTCAATCAATCAAAAATCACCCAGATCGCATTATTACCCCGAGATGTCTTTGGTAGTCCAACAACAAAGTCCATGGTTATATTTTCCCATTTCTACACTGGCACCAGTAATTACTGTAGCATACCTTTCAGTAACTGCTGCTCTACTATAACCTGCTGACAAGTCAAACACATCATAGTATAATCAGCAATATCTCTTTTCATTCCATCACACTTGTAATACTCCCACAGATCTCTGTACATCTTAGTACTGCCAGGATGAACTGAAAACGGGGAACTATAAGCCTCATATAACAACTCATTCTTCAAATGTGAATCACAAGGCACACATAATCTTTTCCCAAACCTCGAAAAACAATAATTATCAATGTTAAATTAAGGAAACATACCCTTCTAAAATAGCTCTACCTTTTTCAAAAACTCGCTGTCTTTATTCTGCGCTTACTTCATTCTGTCCGATAGAGATGATCACACTCACACCTGAAACAAAACAGAAGAAGTTCCTACACAAACAACTTCAATGCCAGAGTTAATCAAATGAAAAACCAAAGTATCTCGTTCCAAATTTAGTATTGTTAATGAAGAATTACTTTTTTGACTCAAATAATTAACCACTTTTTTTGCATTTCACGGATGGTAATGAATTGTACAATCGTAATCTTTGATTAATTCCATCCATCTCCACTATCTCAAGTTCAATTCTTCTGAGTGAATATATAATTTAAACTTTTGTGAACGGTATATATTTCACACTTTACTCCATAAAAATGATGCCTCCAAAATTTTTGAGAAAAAACAACATCAGCATATTCAAAATCATGTGTATGGTAATTTAACTCATGAGTTTTCAACTGACGTGAAGCATAAGCAATTACCTTATCATTCTGCATATGGAAACAACCAAGTCCTTTCAATGAAGCAACACTGTAGAGAACAAACTCTCCATTTTTTAAGGAAGTGGCAAAACTGTGGCATTCACCAATCTTTTTTTCAATTCCTGAAAACAATCATTAGATTATTTTGTCCAGATGAACATAAAACCTTTTCGAGTTAACATAGTCATTGGACTTGATAACCATGAAAATTTTCAACAACCCTCCAGTAATAACCTACCAAACCAAGAAAACTACAGATATTGGTTATATTTGTGGGTCTTGGCCAATCTTCAACAACTTTTTCTTTAGTAGGATCAACATTTAGGCAATTTTTTTAAATAATGTGACCATGGAATGAAATTTTTTGTAACCAAAACTCACACTTTCTAAATTTTCCATATAGTTTCTTTTCTTTTATGAATTGAAATATAACCCTTAAATGACATTCATCCTCCTCTTTACTATTAGAAAACACCAAAATATCATCAATGAACACAACCACAGTCTTACCCAAGAACTCAGGGAAAATTATATTCATTAGATTCATGAATACAACAACTTCATTGGTTAACCCAAAAGGCATAACTACAAATTCATAATGGCCATATCTAGTACGAAACTTAGTCTTAGGAACGTCTCCTTCTATTACTTTCATCTGATGGTACACCAACCTCAAGTCAATCTTCGAAAAATACATAGCTCCCTGGAGTTGATCAAACAAATCATCGATATGGGGCAAAGGATAATTTTTTTTAACAGTGGTGATATTCAATGATCTATAATCAATGAAAAGTCTCATTGAATCATCTTTATTATTAACAAACAAGACAGGCTCACCCCATGGTGATGTGCTAGGTTGAATGAAACCTTTATCTAATAACTCCTGTAATTGCTTCTTTAACTCTAAAAGTTCAACTTGAGCAATTCGATAAGGGAGTTTTGATGTTTTCATAAAATCAAGAACTAATTAAATAGTAAAATAAACTTCTCGATCATGTATAATACCAGAAAACTCATTAGGAAAAATATCAAGATACTCATTTACCACTGGCACATCATTAATCTGAACAGTTCCTTTGTTTTCAACAATATGTGCAAGGTAACATTCATTTCCATATTTTACTGGATTCTCAACTTCGTGATATGATATCACACGCAAAGGTTCATTATTGTACAAAAACTGAAAATCATTCTGAAAAGAAACTTCTTTAGCTCTGCAGTCAATCTTAGCATGATAAATATAAAGCCAATCCATGCCCAAAATAACATCTAACTATACTAGAGGAAAAACAATATGGTTTGCAGGTAGATTATTTCCGTAGACAAGGACATGAAGGATCATATAATTTCTTTTTGTCTCAACGTTTCCTCAGGGTGTTTTTAACATAAGTTCAAGATTCATATCTTGATATGGAATTCCCAATTTACTAGAAAACTTTAAAGAAATAAAATAAAGTTTAGACCCTGAATCAAAAAACACATTGGTATAATCTGAAAAAACAAACAGTGTACCTGATACAACTTCACTTGATGGCCCAACATGTGCTAATGTAGTTGAAAAGTATTTCACCACCCCTTTCTACTTGTAGTCTGACTTATTTCCCATAGTTGAGTTCTTCATTAGACACTTATTTTTATAATGACCCATTTCATTACACTTATAAAATCTTACCGCATGATTTTCATTGCCTTCCTGATCATATTCCTTACAGTTACGTGCAAAATGACCTGAAATACTACACCGAAAGCAATTTCCTGACATGGATAGACATTCCCCAGAATGTATTTTACCACACTTCTCATAGGATGGATATTTAGTTTTCTTACTTCCTGGCTTCTTTGATGAATTCTTTCCCTTTCCCTGCCAACTGGACCTCTTATTCTATTGTTTGTCAAAGAATACCTAATCATTGGCAAACACTATTTACACCTTATCCGCACATCGAACAAGCTTTTAATAAATTTTGAACTCATTAGAATCTAAAGCCCTTTGATACTTTGGCGTTAACCCTAAGTAAAAATGGTTGGTTTTCTATCAAGATCTCATATGAAATATGGATCATTCCTTGCCAGTCGAGTTAACATTGCTTCATAAGCAGCCACTAAGTCATCCTCCTACCTCAATTCTAGGAATTGTTTTTCCATCATAAGATGAACCACCTTAGGAAAATATTTCTCAAGATGCATACCTTTTAATTCATCCTAGTGAAGATCATCAATCTACTCACAATCCCTAATATTTTCACCATTGACCACCACTGATCAGCTTCACCTTCAAAATAGTAAAGAAAAAGACTAACCTTTTGATGTTCTGAACACCCCATGATGTCAAAAATCATCTACAGTGATTTATTCCATCCTTCTGCTAGAACAGGGTCAGATGATCCTCTAAATGATGGGGGATGCTACCCCCTAAAATGTTCCACCACTAACATGTACCTATGTGGTTGATCTGGCTGATCTCGTGCATGGATACCACCAGCATTTATTGCCAGAGTCAACTGTTCCATCACTAAAACAAACTGTTCAGCTCTGATTCTGACCAACTAAGTTTGATGATTTGGAAGGTTGTCCTCCACCTAATGTCGTCCCAACATAGATGCCCTTTTTCCTATATAGAAACCCATTATAATGATAGAATTATCTTAGGAGAAGCAACATGGTAATCTTTAAATGAAATATCATTTCAACCATACCATAAATTAAGTTATGGACATAAATTTAACAATTTTCTAACTCCTAATGTTTTCTAAACTGACCTCTGATACCAACTATAAGGACCCAGCCTTATACATATACATAATTTTTAATTAAATGAATAATTCACATTGAGGATCTTTTCAGGTTTAGAGTTTTAGATAATTAAGACATAACTACTAAATCTCAAAAGGTTTCAAAGTAGAAACTTCTACAGAGTTTCCATTTTTTTACAAAACATGAACTCTTGAAAAAAAAGAGTCATCTCTAATTCCATGTTTAAGATATCATGACTTTTCATTGATCCCATCATTTTCCCTATTCCAAATTATGTCCTGTGAAAACAAATTTAAAAACATGAGGATAGCATTAAAATCTTAGTAAGGGACACACAAAGAAGGAAAACTGTTAGTTTTCTTCAAAACCACAAGTAAACCATGAATACTATAACATAAGTAACACTTTTCAACTTTATGAATTAGTAAATACTCTTCACTGAATAAAAGATCATTACTTACCCTTTTGTAACCAATTTTTACCATAAAACCCATATAAATAACACATAACATATAAAGGTAACTTGGGACATAAACATACATAAATGGAATAACCATACGGTCGACTTCCACACATATCACTAAATAGAATAGCCAAAGGACTGACATCCATACCCAATGCATTGGAGGTTATAATGTAACCGCTCGTCCTGGTATTCACAGCACCACCAATCATTTGGTTTATCACGTAACCACTGGTCAAATGTACAATTACCATTATAAAATCATAAGACATAAAACAAATATAATGGAATGAAAACATTTCCACATTTCAGTCACAATATCACTAAAATATATTGACATAACAAATCCATTATCAAAACCATTTTCAATACCAAAATACTTAAATGATTTTATGGTATTTATTTTCTTTTAAAAACAATACGGCTTGTTGAGGAAGCCAATGATCAAATAATACACTCGGCGGTGGAAAGGTCTTTATCACCACATACGTTAAAAAGAAACAAAATTTTTGTCATTTAGTAAAATGCTTCATATAGAAAATATTCCTTTTGAATAAAAGTAAAATTCAAAGGGGTTTATACACCGTATAAAAGAAAGTCTTGTTTTAGAACAAAATATGCCTCAATGAAAGGAGATTGAGACAAAGTCCCTTACCACGTCTCCGACTTGACTTGATCATTATTTAATCACATCTATAATATAATAAAATTAATTTTTAATTTCTTAAGAACCTTTTTCAAGTTTATTATTCCTTTTATATCACATATTTCCATTTTATAAACATTAAGTAATCATTTAAGTTAATAACGGTTATTTTTCCGATATTTGGTACTTCAGTCAAAAATGGACTTCTTATAGTTACATGTTGTTCATGTGGTCCAAGGTTCATTATAAAAATATTTATATTAATGATTTTCATATCATATATATTCTATATATCCATCATATACCTGTATTTATAATAGTACATAACATTTAGAGGTAAGAAATGAAATGCACCGTTCATGGAGACGGTAAACCGTACGTATGCATGAACACAACTTTCATTTCTATTTCGTATTTAATGGAAAGAAGTCACAATTATATAAAGGTACATTATAATTCCAGTATAATATCATATATAATATTATTAACTACATCCTTTATACATCCCACATTTGGCATTTACGATTCAAATCATTTTTAGGGGGCGGTAGTCCGCACATCCTAAAATGAAATTATCGTGTTAACCCATAATGGAAACCATAATGGTTTTCCATAAATGAAAAATACAGAAGCATACAGAAAACATAAACATAATATATATCATATATAAATATATTGACATCTTAATGGCCACCATGAAAGGTGTTAAGATAATATTGAACAATCATCGTTTCGTGAGGCTGTAATTCGCCATCCACAGAAACAATGTGTTCTTTAACCATTAGATGGAGTTTGTGTAAGTGTAGGTCAAATAATTCTCATAATAAAATCATAGAATATTGAAGATAATGTTTTTTTAAAAAAGAAATCAATAAAAATAATTTATGTGGTTGGATAAGCAAAATAAAACAAAAGAACATAAGAGAATACATTACCTTTAAATCGGGTAACTCCCCTCGGTTTGAACCAAATGGATTTCTTGAAGAGATTTCTGCCTAAGGTAAGGCTTATAGGATGAATAGAGGGATATTGGTAGCTTATATTAGTAGATTTGGGACAATACAATGGTTTTGAGAGGTGTGGGTATGGGAGTTGAGGTGGGGGCCTTTTGTAAGAGGGAGGAGGGGTACTCTTTGAAGGTCATGAAATGTTACTTTATTATGAGATGATTTTCTAATTTTAAAGGTCCCAAAATTATATATTTCAATTATAAGTTGATAAGGGTCATAAATACACGCATAAAATAGGTTTTATACAAGTTAAAGTCTTATATTTTACCTTATCTTTTAATTTTATTTAAATCGTTCATTAATTAGGTAATCGTTGCATCATCATGGTGTCATAAATAATTTTATTTATTTAATGCCTAAAAATTAAAAATAAAATAACATGATTTAGGAAATCTTTGTATCTTTCCAATTAATATTTATAGTCTAATAGATAATTTAAATAAATAAAACTAAAATTGTTTTACTTAGGTGATACATACATCAATTATACTTTCCTTAAAAAAATTATAATAAAAGGTCAATATCACACAAAAGTGATTACATGGGATCGCAAAGTTTGGCAGAAGGCATCCCATGGTCGTCCATGACTCAAAAAAAGGATTTTGACTCAATTTGGAGTCATTTTATATTATTATGATATTATTTTATTACCCTTAACTACCAAATTACTAATTAATCATGATAACTAATGATAATTGACGACATTACTATTCATAATGTCCAAAAACTAAAGTGTCTTAATTAAATAATTTGGACCTTATGATTCCATATATGGACTCCATTTTACCTAATTCCCAACATATAAATTGTAGTAATTAATTTAAAAATAATTCACACTGTCAAAACACATAGCGTGTTTTAAAAAAACAATATCTATCAAAAGATTGACAATTATTTATGTCCAATTTCAAAGTGAAATTAATTATAATGACAAACATTGGATTAAATGTTAAAAATATAATCTAATTGCACTTTAAAACCAATTAAGAAGATAATATAATCATATAAATAAATTATATTTAAAATTAGGTTTTGAATTAAAATACAACATTTTTCACTTATTCATTACAAATAAAATTTATCGGAAAAATAACAAAAACATACAAAAAGTAAATTTTGATGTCCCAGTTCTAAAAAAGGATTTTATTTGGTCTAATAGAATGTATAAGAGTGACCAAAACTATTTTTAATGAGGGTTCTCTATCAAAAGGCGATAAATCCACTTTTTAGTGAATATTAGTGTATTTATGACTAAAATTGATTTATTTTCTTATTTTATTCCATTATAATTTATTGGATAAATGTAAAAACATTTAGCAAACATATCTAATAAATTTATATTTATTTCTATTCATTCCCGCTAATATAATGGCTACGTGTTAACTAACATTTAAAATAATATTATTATATTAGTAGTGTGAAACATAAGATTTCAAAGAAACTCGTTGTTGCGTATCGGGCACGCTATCGAACATAGAAACCCCTTTAAAGTACAATTAATATTTAACTCACAAATATTAATAAATATGAAAATGTACTATTCTTTATTTACCTGGGATTTTACCCAAATTGCATTCCTACTTTTAGGTATGTCCATATTTTCATATTATTTTAATTTATTTTCATGAATTCATATTGATTTGGGGCGTTTCGGTGAGTCTATAAGAGGTTCTGGATGAGGGTGGAATTTTATGAGTCTAAAGATGGTAGCCGCATGCCATGGTGTTGTGTTTGGTGTGTCCTAGAACAACACTGGATGACCGGAATTGGAAGACGATGGATTTGGTCATGGTGGAGGTGCCTAAGTAGAGGTTTTGTGAACGACATCCAAAGTGGCCTCACCGGGCCATCGTTTAGGGCATTGTGATACTAAATAAAATTCGGTTTGATTCCTAGGACACGGTGCTTGTCCATGATTTACCTCATATATGTAACTTTTACTAAGGAAACGTATCTATATTTGGAACCACCGTGGTTTTGTGATAGTCAAGAACATTTTTGGGATGGATGATTTTTTCACCTATCATTGGGGGAATTTATGGGATCCATGTTTGATCTTCATTAAATGATTTTAGTGTTATATTTTAGCTTAAATTGCCTCTTATAAAATATGTATGACCTCCTTTTCTATATTTTTTCCGATATACATTTTAAGAGTTTTCTATGGATTTATTATTTCTGGTTATCTGTGGAGATTTTTTATGATTCTTATTGGAGTTATAGTCGATCAATCTCTCCTTATATATTTTTATATATATAAATCTCTATGTCTATTTCTAACATTATCTTTTGTGTGTTATAATTGAGTTAAGTGTCCTCAAATTCACTCTATTATTTCAAGAATTGTAAGGTTTATAAATTTAAAACATTCTTTCTCTAATTTTCGTATAGAACCCTTGTTTTATGTTTATTTGAAAATAATTATTTCTATGGAATTAAAAATTTATTGATTGTCTATTAGATTTTTTATGTTTTAAAGGAGAATTATTAACACTTATGAAATCCTTATTTTAAATGTATTGAGAATGAATTTATTTTAATGATTTGTTAAAATTTAAACAAAATTGATTTTATAAAAAGAATTACGGAACATTATACTTGTATATATGGTGGAATGTGTTCATATTTCATCACACAATTACTTGTTTAAATTGAAATGATGATCAGTTTCAACTAGAATGTAACATGTTATAATCACCTTTTGATGAGTTGGTGATGAATGAATAACCACTTGTGAGTATTTATATTTTCCTTCAACAACAATATCTAACTGAGTCTCGATCATGTATTAGTATTCCTTGTTGAATGAATCAATGAAAAAAATTATTTAGTTAAATTTTATTTCTTATAATTTTACATTTGGTAAAATATTTACATATTAACACCCTTTGTTTATATGAATTGTGAGGTAACTTGTTTCTATATTTTTTGAAATTCATGAGAAGTTTGTTGAGGAAATTCTACTTGGTATAAGTACCCACTACACATATATGCACATTTGGTGGTTATGTATAAGTTTTACTTAATGTAACAGGTTGGTTGATGGTATATTAATTATATAATAGATCATAATGATTCTACATTATTTGGTAATTTCATTAACATTTTGGAGTTTCCCATTTAGATTCATTGGTGGGATTCCATATTAGGGTTTCTACATCGAGATGTCCATTAGTTTTAATGGGTCCCATTTTTTATCATTCCTTGGATAATATTATATTTTTGACTTATTTTTTTATTTGTTTTCATTCGTATTTTATTTTTTATACCCATGCATTATATATTAGGTTCGGTTGTTCAAATTTTATCATGTCAAGCTATGTTTTTTCTAATGGTTAAATCATCCACCAAATGTTTACAAGCCATTGGAATTTATTAACCACCTCATGTGGCATGGAGATCTCAATTATTGTTGTTATTACCTCTAATTCATCGTAATACAAATGATTGGGTGGGAATGCTAGCATATTTTTCATTCAATAAACACTCAATAACTAGTTATGCCTCTAATAAAAACGTAGTTTGAGGTTGTGCCTCATACTTAAGGGAATTATTTTGTTATACCTCCCGATAACAAATATATGTTCCACTGTAACTTTTATATAATCGAAGGATGTTATTAATTTATCTAAAAGGAAGTGGTTTGTGCCTCTATGCGTGAAAAAAATTTACTTTTATTAAATTATATACCAATAATTTCATAGGTGAGTATAATTTTAACACCCCATTATGCTTTATAGGTACTGATTTGTTTATTATTTCTTATCGTCTTTATTTGGGTAAATTTGAAAGATTATCAGTGATGGAGAGAATTTATTAGGAAATATCACCTAATTATTAGTGATTTATTTTAATTTTAATTAATTGAGTCTGGTAATACATATGTCAAGTAACTAACAAGGATCATCACAAGATAAGAGAATGCTCAGAGTCGGGTCTTGGATTTTTTCTATACAATCATATTGTCTTTTCATTCTGTTGCGGATTTACATCCCATGTAAGGTGGTTATATGATGTGTATCCATTTCCAGATAGATGTTGTGAAATGATACAAGGCATGAAGGATTTACATTCCATGTAATAGTTTCACATCATGGTATGGAAAATATCGGGTTCTAATAAAAAGGCCACAAATGTTTTCGACATATGTGATATTCATGGATAACATGACATGAAATATTATTAATCATAAAATAGTTGTTAAAAATTAAGATTTTATTGTGATTCACAAATGTTTTATTGTTTAAATCTTTTCAAGATTCCTTTTCCTTGGCTGAGAGGCTCTCCCTAGGTGATATTAGGTGATTTTATCCCATCCGAGTTGCTTTGCTCACCGATTGATCATTGTTGTGGTTGAGATTCTTCTCTCTAAGTTTGTAATCCATCTGGTTTTTCATTATTTTTTTTTGTTTTGGTTGGGTATGTATTTGGGATTGGATAGTTTTTTATCTATTACTTTCTGTTTCTTATCACGCCACACCATTTGAAGGTTGTTCCATTGGTTTCCATTCACCATTGTCAAATGAGGGTGGAATTATACTATATTGTGGTAGGTATTTCAATAAAATGGGTTAATTTTTTGAAATTCATACCTTTAATAATAAAATAATTTGGATTATTAATTAATTAGAAGTGATATGTGATTTTAAATCCATTCATGAAAAGGAAATTTTTTTGAATTTTTTTAAAATAGATATTCATGATAGGGAAAAGGTATTTCAAACTCCAAAGGTGGTCATCTTGGATTTAAAAATGATTTATATAATTTTGAGAATTTTTTTAATTATTTTAGAAAATTTGACATTGGGAACCAAGGGTGCATCTGAAAAAAAAAATTTGTAGCCTTAGTGTGAGTATGGAACCACAAGGAGGTATTTAGTTCTAATAACGACTATTATCACTCAGTGTTGGTTATATCAAAAGATATTCTAGTTTAGGATTTTTAGTGTCTTGTCCATAGTGTCCCATTTTCATGATCCAAAAAGTGATGTCCTTTTTCATATATGATTATTTATTTCATGATTTTTTTATCATGGATAGTTTGTTATAGATTTTTATATGATGTTGAATCAGATGTCGTGAAAAGATAGGTTGTTTCATGGTTAGGTGTTTAAATATTCACCTCTTGATGTATGGATATGAATTCATGTTTTATTACACAAATTTATTATATATTTGGTTTGATAATAAGAATGGATTTTCTGAATACTAAATGTAAAATTATTTATAAAATGGTTTTCAATAATGAAAATTATTTGTAATGTTTTTTTTGATTTAAAATCAATAATTCATTAATTATTAACAATAAACCTTCAATATAAACTATAAAGGTATAATAATCATCTTTTTATCACACCCTAATGGTTCATTTGGGATTTTTTAGTTGTTTTGTTATAGTATTTAGGTAAGGTAAATGCATCTTGTAGCATGTTGTGTTCTCTTATTGATGATAATTTTGGTTTATACTAGTTAGAGGATACCATTGGTCATCTAGGCATTTGAATTATATTGGATTAGACTATTTTTAGATGTATTTTTAGAATCTCAATTGTTTCCTCATTTTACTCCTATTGTACATCTTTTTTTCTAGTATTCAATACTGGCTTTGTTATCTTTTTTTTACCATTATTATGTGATGGGCTGGTTCAGGTGGCTTTTCTAGGTCACCCGGTATGGTTCATTACAATTTTGTATGAGAGGTATTCTCAAGATGATGTGTACAAACACTTTTTGGGTTTGATTCTATTCCTTGGGTATATATGATCTAGTACCATCAGAAATCAGATTTTAGATGTATGAAAGGGGCTTGGCCAGCTCACTTATTTGACTAACCCTATTTACCATGGGTAATATGGGACTTTTACCATTTATAAGGCTTTGAGGATGATTTAATTTGAATGAAATTTATAGAAATTAAACTGATATAATTTTTTTCATTTTTATGTATGTTATTCAATTATAATTTAAATTCTAAATTTTTTGAAGACTTTTTATTAGTGCCTGAATTTTGCCCTATGATTCTGAGATTTTCACACAACCTACTGGTTTTTGTCCTTTTCAGACAATTTCCTTGATAAGTATACTTCCAAATCGTAGAAATGAGGCTATGATAAATACTATACTGGTGAAACCTATAGTGGACACTACTTTGGTAAATTTGGTTATCCACACTATTCAAACTCTAGGTCAAGTTGGTGTTGGGAAACTAGGATGTGTGGTGGATCATGGCTCCGAATTTTCTAAGCACCATCCACCAATTTTTCATCGTGACAAAAGGACCCCATGAAATTGGGTTCTTTCTCATGTAGATAGATATAATATTAATCATATTGAAAACAGTTAATGTCTCTAAGATGAATTTTTCATGTATATTATTAGATTTCCATAAAGGAGATAGTGGTAATCTATTATTAATGTTATGTTTCATGAGGATATTATATGGGTTTCCATTATGAAATTATTTAACATGTATTTATACCAGAAACAATAGAATGATGTGAATTCAAGTGTTTTTTATAGTCATAGATCATTGAGACTATATCTTTTGAGAGTATTCTAAACATTTTGTTGAGTTGTTGCATATTGAATTAGAGCTTTTAACTATGGAGTACCTAAATTACTCGAGGATTGAGTAAGTACAGAGGAAAAATATTCTTGTTTATGTTGATAATCATGTTCCTTACAATATTATAGGAGGTAGTTTACAAATTATGTTTTGATGAGGCAGACATAGCTAGGAAGCTCGATTTGGGTAGAGGTTTATTTGGTTTAGTGGTTAACAAAGGTGTATCTACTGGACAGTAGATGAAGTTTCGGAGTGTCCAGTTATCATCATGACCAATTATAAGGGATTTTACAATGAATTAAGAGCTTTTCAACTACCATTGTATTTTTTTAGGTCATACATTAACTAAAATTCTGGTGGACCCATGACTTGTCAACTTAGTGGACAATCTAGACATCTATAAAAATTTTTTTCAAAAAAATATTTCAAGCATGTAGACTATGATCCACTCTCACATAGGGATCACATGTTAATGAAATTGCTTCCACGGGTGGTGGGTATAATCCCAAAACAAATTTATATTTTCATTTGTCTTAGAAGATTCATATTAATGTATATGTGTATGCATGAGAGGAATATGATGCAGTGCCATATACTGTTAGAGTTATGTGGTTTATCTCATATTCTATTGTCATAGATTTGTTCTATATTGTTGATACATATTATTTTATATATTCAAAGAAAATTTATGTGTTGGGGTTGCATTCAGAACTTATTCTATTCTGTTTGGATCTTTCCACTCCTTTGACAAAGAGGTCAGAACAAGTTTTCTACAACTTCGGTTTTCGGTGATGATAGAAAACTTTGAGGTAGAGTTGTACATTTTAGTTCCTGAACATGAAATCAAATACATTATTATAGTAATTTATTTCATTATCATTTTTAAGGCCTAGATAATTTTTAATCACTCCTTAGTTCAGTTCTTATCTACTAATGGGATCACTTATCACTTCCATGGTATGTGGAGCACTATATCAAGAAGGAAAGGTCATTTTGTTATTTTTATTTGGGTAATTTGGTACATTTTTTCTAAGATTTTTCTTAATGTAGTTTATCTTTTATTGGGTGGTTTATTTTCTATTGTCCATTGTGTATATCCCATTTACATTTCATATTATTTTTATGGTTAACCATACCAATGAGAGGATGATATTACTATAGACCAACTCCCAGGTACGAAGCCCATTTCTATGTTGTCTTACCATATAGAACATGTAGTGGAACTTAAGGCATATCTAATTAGAAGCATGAGTATCCTGTCAGAGCTAGCGGAATGAAGGTCATTATTAGATGGCTCTTCTAAAAGTTGGAGTCTGTTGAAGATATTACCCTAGAACAAAATTCTTTTTTACTTTATGCTAAACATGGATTCATTGGATTGAGATTAATAAAAACCATACAACATAATTATTATTCTTATGCATGATATTATATGTGATTTTTTCTTAAGTGTAACTATCACACTAACATGTCATAGAGGATCCATTCTATGTTGAGAACCCAGAAGTTCCATGACACTATTCTTGAATGTTTGTTCTATAGCCGTATGATATCATATAAAGGGACACAAAGATACAAGCTGCCTGGGGGTGGAGACTCATAGGACCTTGACGAACCTCCTAATGGGGTACTCCCTTGGTAATGTCTATGAGGATATTATTAGAACAAGATACGCTAGTATGAAATAAACATTTATAAGTGTCATTAATCATTCATATATATGGAAATGTTTATTTGTCCATAGATTTTAATTTTATTATTAATGGGGATTTTGACTTACACAATTATATGTATTGCTGAAAACCGTGATGCCATATATTTGCGGTGAGGAACTATATGTTGGGTTTGACATGGCTAAGACTACATTAATGAATAATGAGAGAAATTATTTTTCCCTTATATTCCATAATGGAATTATATATCATAGGCCCTTTGATGGAAATGATATAGCCAAAATAAATCTGTGGCCATGGAGTTCTATAGAATGTTAAACTTCTGCTAAGTCAAAGAATAAGAAATCGAGAAAATGGTTTGTTTGAACTTGAATGCAACCTATATGTTTAGATATATCAATATAAAGGGATTTTATTACATGGAAATCCTTCATATGAGGTGATATGTCATTGTGACATTTTATTATTTTTATATGGGTGAATTTCCGTGTTCTGAGATGCTAACCATGAAATTTAGGCTGGTTTTCCTAATTCAACTGAGAAAGAGGCCATTTGGGTCACACACTAAATGTATCCTATATCTTAGTTAAATAATATATTATTTAACAAGTTGAATAAATATTATTCCTAATTGTAGTTTAATAATTATTCTGAGATGTATTACTACATTTATTTTGATTCTTTTTATTTTAGGTAATATATTGTGTGTGTAATAATTTATATATAATAATTTTCGATTTAGTTAATATAATATTTAAATATTTTTTGGATAATCATGCACTAATATTTATAATATAAATATATATTCCATATTCAAGGTTCAATAAATATGCTTTTGGATCGGAAAATGATGTTAATGGTCAAGTGAGAAATAAAAATATGGAATATTATTTGATTAAATAATATTTAATTATAACTAATAGGATAAGAAGATGTCATAAAATATAAATGTTTTTGTTTTTATTTGACGTGGGGGGTTTTCAAGGATTAATAAAATAATTAAGGCACCTGTGAAAATTATTTATTATTACTCTAGTGAATTAAATACCTGGTTATATTATTTACTTATTAGTCAAGTGTTAGCTATGTAACTCTTAAGGGGTTTTGCCCAAAGAATTGGAGAAAGGATATAAATCCTATAGTGTTATATATTCTTTATGAATGCTCTCAATAATGAGAGTGATCTTCCTCCACTGGATCAAGTATAATGGTTTGGATGTGATTCTCAATGACATTGATGGTGGACATCACAAGAAAAAGGATCATTCGTGCTAGCACCTGAAGACTCCTTCGGCGGCGTTCAGAGATATGTGGAACACGTGTGGATCACTTGTAGATGAATTTTAAACTTCTATTCTACAATGCAACAACAATACACCTATAGATCTATGGCAGAACACATCAATGAAGAAAGAATCACCTTGGAGGAAAAAAATTAATTAAATTAAATCGATTATTATAAAGTGTGTTGATCCTCTCTCTTGGTTTTGAGAATCTATTCCTCTAACTAAATCCTTGATTCAGTAATATTTATAATGGGATTCATCATCATATTGATCCCAGATAGTTCATTGAATATGGAAATTTTAATGTTGGGAACTGTCTCTACTGTGCTTCGGCTGTGCCCAGAACTATAAAAAATCACACAATATTATCTTATGATTCTTCAATGAAATAAAGGTATTCATTTAAAATAGAACTCATTATTGATAATCCTATTACTATATCTTTAGAGAATCTCTATATACTACATGATCAACCTAATAAACTCTATCACAGTCTACTAATTGGAACTCCTCTACTTGATGAATTAAAGAATAGTTAAATATCACATGATATAAGAACAATTCTCTTCAATCATTCACTATATCTTGAAGTACAGACATGAGATTCTATTTTAATAATCCATTAATATCCTACTCATTGAAATAAAACTACAAACTCTTTCAAAATAAGATTATATATTAAAAAATTATATTTACATATTCATTAGAAGTTATGAAATTCTTGGTCATGTAAAAACAACACACATATCCACATAAATAAATTTATATTCTAATGAAATATTATATTTTATTTGATCTTGTGATCATCAAAGACCAAAATGTGCATAATGAAAAGATAATTCCACCCTAGTTTACGAGTAAACACTATAACCACAATCTTATAATAATGTGTTTTATAGATATTCTCATGTCCATGTATCAATAAATACATAAAATAAATAATACTTATAAGATTTTTTGTAAAAAAAAACTTATACTACTATGGGACGTAATTAATAATATATTATGAAATACTAAATCATTCAAAAAAATGAAGGATAAACAAATTAGCAATATGTTTTTTCAGAGATAATCATAAGTTAGAACGAGTCTATCCACACAAAGGCTTTGTCTATTCTAATAAATGTGTTCAAAAGATATATAATCACACTGAAATGAAATATGATTATCCTATAATATCACATAGAGAATTGAAAACTATACAACACCATAAAAGTTTTGGGTCCCACCCAGGAATTACATATTCCATAATTATTTAGTCGATAAAACCACCTTATTTAGATATGAAATGGATTAATAAATTCAACTAATATGACAAAAACAATTTATAGCCATCCACGTAACAAATTTAATCAATGGAATTAAAAAAATCACTAATATTTCAAGCATAATCAGTTGTTGACCATGAATACAACATGATTTTATATATGACCACAATAAAAATAAGATCAGGTAACTCATGAAATATTGTGTTTACCAATACAATGAATGAAATTATGTAATTATTAATTGCAAATTATATCATCATGAACTCATATGTTCGAAATAAATAACTAAATGTATTTTTCATGATATCATATTCCTTAAAAATCAATTGATGGTACCCAAAATGAATATCATTTTTTTGAAAAATATATCAACATTTAATTAATTAATCACATCATAAATCCATGGGTTGGTGTCTTAGTTATTTACTATCACATGGTTAAATGAAAAAAATTAATATGCAAGCACACAATATCATCTAACTTTTTCATATATATGGCTATTGAACCCCAATGGGACACACTAAGCAAGATGACACATCTTTTTCAATATATCATTGATAAAAATGTAAATCTTTTATAGATTTCTAAAAACCATCTTTTTTGAAGATAAATAAATATTTTAAATCAGTTTATATTATGTTACCCTATATTCAATATCGCATTAATGATTTCATGTCATATAATCTTATGAAAATCATTAGATAAAATCATTATGACTCTCAAAAAAAAATTTCCTTGAATATCAAATAATAGGTTCATTGACCCTATCAACTAAGAATAGAGTGGATTCAAATTTCTATGATCTATCTATTGAACTTAATTTTTAATGAACACTATATACGAGCCTTACACATTATTAAAAAAAACTCCTATAATAGAAATGTATGATATCAATAACAGTATAAAACCATTCTGTTCATAGAATGATATTCTACGGTTCTATCAACTACATCATAGACTTTTCCAATGATTGATGATGCCATATCATTAGTTTATATCCACCATATAACTCTAAAATATTATAAAATCAATAAACCCATGTATTTAAAACCATTTTAATTAGATTTATTCTAGCCCTATAAACTGAATATTGGATGATTTCAGTTTTAACAAAGTAGTGTGATGCTCTTGAATTATACACATCATAAACCATGGCTAACAATGAAAAAATATAATTCAAACTATCATTTTCATTCTTGGTGTTAGTAACTATTTATATATATATGGATTATTCCCTACTAAACTGTATAACATCCCTTCATTATTTCCACCATTACATCAAAATATTATCCTTAGTTGCCTTGACATAACAATTATTTTAGTATTATTATCCATTTTCTTACCTGCTCTCTATAATAAAAAATCATGTGGACTATTCTTTTACTGATATTGAAATAGATTAAACTGTAATCAAGAATATATTTTTAAAATTAAATTTATACCTCAATAACCAATAAGAATAGTCAAATGGGGTAATTGTTGATGGATTCAAAATCAACAACTATAAAAAACTACACCACTACTCTTTGTAAAATATGAAGAATTGCTATATTTAAAAATATATGATGAAGATGATTGGGATATATTCATTACATTTTAAAAAACATAATTTCTGAAAACTTGATAACCTTCATACGTATTTCAACTCCTTTTGAAATTATGACAAATTGTCATTCAATAAGACTCCACTCACAATATTTACTTCTTGGTCACCACATCATTCATCAATTTCCCACGATATGAAAGAATTTGGCTAGAGAGACCGAATTAAGGATACCTAAATGAATGTAATCTCTAAAATTTCTTGTTATCCTTAATTCATCATGATGAAGATCATAAGTAATATAGATGATATTCCTGATCCAACCTCTTATACTTTATAAAATCTATCATCCCTTCTAAATAGTGTGTGTCTCCAATAATCTCAATGCATCCAGTTTTAAAATTATAAATTGTACTATACTTTAACTAAAAAATAACCCCAGTAACACCTACTGCATCTCATGATTTCCAAAAAATTTGACCTACACAAAATGTTTCGTCCCATATAATAAACTAATGGGTATATGAATTCAATTCCCCTACAAATTATAGATAATACCTCAAGATTACTACAGATCCTCTAAACTCATCTCTATGGCATTAAATGATATAGTTCCCTATAATTTAATGAAATAGTACCATTGAAAATCATATAGAACCTTACAATTTATATCACTCTCCTTATGATAAATCTATCTACAATCCACTAAAACATTCTACTACAACTTATCAACCCGAACCACTTGAGAATTCATTTTTTTTTATTTCTCTATAAATCAATGAAATAACTATTATGCCCAAAATAGGTATTGTAGTGAATTGTTTTTAAATAATTTTATTTTAATTTTCAAATATCATCCCAATTAAAACACGTATTCATGAAAGGGAATTTTTTAAACCATACATAAGTCTGTAATATATAATCGACGAATTCTAAAATATTAAATTCAATATGTTCATAGTCCTTGTGTTATAACACATCTAGACCATCTGTATCATAACTACTCTACATCATATATATAACATAATACCATTAAATTTCCTTCGAAAATAATTTAATAATATAAACCCCTCCAAATTTGTAGTGAAAAAAATTTAAACATTGATTCCTTCCTCTAATAGTCCATGGGTTAGATAATACCACAAATTGTATAAAAACATGTAATGAGACTCATTCCATTAATATAACAAAAAACTCAAACTCCAAATAATAAAATCAATCCATAACCATAATTTAAAATTAATTAAATTTAATATAAGAAATAAAATTTCTAAAATAAACATAATAATAAATTTTATTATAACAACATTGAATTTATACATGGTCACCACATCAATAGTTAGTAATATCTATCTTAATGAAAAAATACGTATAATAAACCATTTTAAATATGATATTGAATATAGTGGATATAATTTAATATTAAATTTTTTATTCATTACCTTATACTATATTGAAAATACGGATGATGTATAGAAAATCCTATAAAAATAAACAACTAAACCGACATATCATATATCCTATTATCTATAACTCAACCATACAAATTATCCCTCACCAAATTTGTATCCAAGTACAATAAAATTATAATAATTAAAATAAATGAATTAGGTGATTATAATCCACTTCCTTATGCATTTATCCACCTTTACATCCCTAAAATATTTTCCTTAGTACACCTATCCTTTATATATCTGTATATAGAAACCTTATACTATCAGACAACATCACATAGAAAACAAAAAACTTTAATGAATATAAAACATACCATAATAAAAAATATATAAATACAAACAAAAACATATAAAAATATCCCCGTACCACAATAATCCCAAATTCTATTATAAGATAACTATCCATGATATTAGATCCATTATTAGAGACAAAAAACTAAAATGGGCATCATAAATATTAACTTACTCTACTGGTGGTCCATAATAAATATAATAACTATTAAGAATGTATTGATAAATTGGAACTCATACAAGGGTGGACGTATTATCTGTACCCCATATAAAAATACAACACTTCACTACCTATTCACCATCATACACCATCAATAATAATTTTCAAAACATCAAACACAACATAAACATCCACTAAAATCACACATATTCAAAAATAGAACCACACTTCTTCTACACTAAACATATATCATTACCATTCTAATATTAATCATTTATTAACAACAATAATTCATTAACAATATCTATTTAAGAAACTAATAATACAATATAACCATATAGTTCTACTTTCGTAATCAATTACATTATTCAATACTACTTTTATTCAACATAAAACATTTGTATTTCATAATAATATTGTATGTTATATAATAATATAATTACTCCATTTATCTTGGAAACTAAAAATATAACCAGATAAATCAACATAAACTAGAATATAAATTAATCTAATTAACAAGTCTTTTATATGTCATAACTCACACAAAATAGAGTCAGAGTTGCCAAAAAATAATTTCTTTATGATGGTTCATAATTTATCAATAAACACACTCTCATAAACACACTAAAATATAATGATATAATTTTACTTATTTGTTATATTTGTAAATATTAATTATTACAATGATTATACTTATTTTAACATATTTAAAATAATAATAAGATCATATTTTAATAATTAACATAATATTAACAAAAAAACAACATTTAAAAACATTGGTAAAATAATAGAAACACGCTTCAATGTCATCATGTTAATAACATTAGATATTATATTTATTAAGATGATTTTAAATAAATACCCCAATATAATTAAATCATTATTTATATACATTATAATATAATAAAAATAAATATATTTTTTCCCTTAACCACTGATGAATATTTAATAATAAAACTCCAAGAAAATATAAATCAACCTATATAAACATTGAAAATCCTATGAATATATGTGAATAGAATATAAAACATTTTCCACCATCAATAACTAAAATCTACCAAAATTAAATAGAACTCACTTCCAAAACATATTTTGGATGCATATTATAATTAATATAAAAGAAGAACTAGATTTTTAGGCTACGTTGGATCATAAGATATTAAAAATATTAAGAAATGTATAGATGCATTGTAAATTCATCTACAATTACATAGATAATTCATGAGTTTTGGATCTCCAGGAATTTAAAATTGAAAATGCAAATTTTATCCAAGTAAAAAAACCATTGAAATAATATTTTATTGGTTCTATTTGTCTTTGGGGGTGATGTTCAAATTTTGGATTATTTGTTAAATCAGTTTCTGGTGGTTAAATATTTATTGAAATTATAATATTAATTTAATAAATAATTAAAACAATTTCTACATGAATGCTAAACTATAGATATATCCCAAATAGAGCATTAGATAAAATATGTATTACTCTATCAATACTAATGAAGAAAAGTATTGGTTTAAGGTTGTATAAATTATGATTATTTTTTAGGTCCAATGATCTGGCCCATTTATTGCATTTTGAAACAATACCTAATGCAACTTACCATGTCAATATAAATACACCACTAATGCAATAAAAATGATATTTTTTTCATTTTTTTATAAACCCTAAATGATCTAGGGTAGTAATTTTTTTTGAAAGTACATTTTATGCACAGAGTAAAGGATGTCATGTGCCAATAATAAATGTTCCAAGATATATAACCTTATTCTTTATTCATTATTTGTTCTTCATATGATATTATAAGTGACAATGATTATAAATTATTAATTATAATTTCATGAAAATATTTTATGAATATTTATTTTTATTTGAGGAATGATTAATTTTTAAGAATACAATTTTAAATAAATCACCTACGTAGATGGAATGATGTTTTGATGATTGATTTATCCACAAAACCCTCTCCCACTAAATAATTTCAAACAATTTATATGTAATAGTTTCACATACATGTGATAATGGTATCATAAAAGGTGAAGTCATCATATATCATAATCATGTATCTATATTCTGTCTCCCTATCTCCATCTTTCTCTAATCTATTAGTATAAGATGATGGAAAAAATCCATGTTGTTCCTCATTCTGGTTGATGGTATGAAACTACTGTTGGATATGGTTCCCCAATCATAGTTTCATCAAGTAAATGTATCTCATCAAGGGTGGTTTTTGTCGCATATCGGGGATTGAATTAATTGTACATCATAACCATAGGAAAGGAATAGGTATCTCAGGAAGAATATATGGGGTTATTTGTAAAACTGAATGGTTGAATTTGGTGGTGGGAATAGATCTAGTAATTCATCAATATATTCTATAGGGGATAAGGATGTGATGTCCCATACCCATTCAGTCATAAGTGACTGAACCGGGTTAGAAAATTGTCTTCATGAATACCTCTCTATAGACTATAGTCTAAAGATTATAAGTTGGGTTTTATGATGGTATGGTGGGGGATAATAAACCCTTTAAATATGATTTCAGAATAGTGATATAGAATAAAAAATCTAGAGAAATATTATAATGAGTGATATGAAGAATTAAAATTCATCCAGATATAATAAATATGATGAAGCAAAAACAATATCATATTCCAAATGATTTTATGTCAATATGATAAAATAAAGTGAATAAATGGATGTAAAGCGGTAAGTTTATACTATAATCTATAAAAAAGAAATATGACCAAATATATCTCAAATATAATCGCAAGAATAAGCCCTATCCCCTATTCATGTACTCCATCCTATTAAAGGCAACCGATGATCTATACCCAGACCCTTTCTTTAGTCGCTTCCTATATCCAAGAAGCCAATTCGGGGAATATTGGGCAGCCCGAATAGGATGTGAGATATATTTAGTAGGCCATCTCAAATAATGTCTAGTATGATTCATCCCATCCATATAAACTGAATTTATGAAATAATAATAATTTATAAAAGAAATGTAAATTGTAAACCAGTCAGCTCATGTTTTTAAATGACATAAGTCGGACATTACCTACTTTAACATGGTTTCTAATTCCTCTGAATGTGTATCACCACATATATATAAGTATATATATATATATATCTATATATGTATATAAACATGTGGGTGTATATATTAACTACATATGTAGTATCATATATAGACATATATATTTGTAATATTACCTAGGGCTGAAGGAATAACTCTGGAATCAATCCATTGTCATATGAGTCTCATAGGGTAGTGATGGGCACTATACCAAAGTATTTGGATTAAAAAGGGATGAAATTCTTGAGTATCATTATCCAAAAGTGATTCAATTAAATACTATTATAATTAATTAGACAAACCATGGCCATGTATCAAAGTTAATAATTTATGCCATGCCTGGTTACAATGATCAATAATATGTTGCATTCCCATGTATAGCAATTAATAGGGGACACAATTCCTAACTATCAAAATTAATAAAAGATGGAATAAATGAGTGTGGAAATGTATAATAGACCTCATACTTGATTATCATAAATAATAAGGGACTCCCTTCCCAATTATCACAAATAATAAGTGATTCCATGCCTAATGTTTACAATTATTAATAAGTTCCATTAATGATTTTATATAAATACCTGATATGGATTCCAACTATTCAACATTTAATTTAGTCAAGGCACAGTTCATAATGAATATAAGGATCATGGGAAATGGTCAAACAATTCATTTACATTAAATATAATGTATATATTTCATTTAAGCATAAATACAAGACCCCTTAGAAGTAGTTTGTCACATAATTATTTTTACATTAAAGGAAATTTTGTAACAACACCACAAGAGGTGGATATAGTCAATGGGGAATTCCTCCAATGAAGAAATGATTAAATTTATAAAATGGATTACAAATCAATTTTGGATAAATCATATATGTATGGTAATTAATTTAAAATCATTCATGAGATATCATAATGCTTTTTATAAAACAACTCTTCTTTAATGTAAAAGTACTATACCACCTACATTATTAAGGTATAACAATCGTAATATCGTATCAGATTTATATTTTACGCTTAACGAGTGAAATCAAATAAATATAAAAATAGAATTGAAAATTGGTAATATTATTTTTCCTTGAAATAGAATTCATCAGGGTTAAACAAATGTTGAAGGAAATATTATTTCAGATACAATTGTTTTCTATCCAAAGCTAACAAAGTTGAAAGAATCAGAGTACGTCCATAAGTGGAGGCTCAAATCCTTTTTTAATGGCCATGGGAGAGTACAACATAGTGGAATAGACAGCTAGAAAATTTATAGTAAAAATATAGGATTACATTTTCTAAATGAGGGAATAGAAAAATGGTAATTTCTCCCATTTTTTAAGTGTGAAGGGTCTGCCCACAATAGTTTCCCAAACTAAGTTCCAACCATGCACACTCACTAAATAAATAGAAATAGGGGTGTAGGTGAGGAGTATGATTTTGTAAAACTATTAATAATATGTACTCCCCTTTGAAGTCTTCTATAGAATCCTATATGGTTTACCCAAACATCGTTGTCATTGGTTCATGGTTTAAACAAGTTATGCACCTTGTCTGTTTTCTCAAAAATTCAAACCCGCAAACATTGAACAATAATCTAATTCTTTATAAATATTCATTTATCAGTTAATAATGTTTTTATGTATAAAAATAATGGGATAAATTGTATTTTAAAGGATCAATACCACTTGGGAAATTTTGGGATCTTATAATCTCCTCTATTTGAAACAATTCATCCTAGATTTTCCCTTCTGTGGGTTATAGAGAATTTTTTATGATTATCTCTAAAAAATAATAATGTTCACCAGTCAATCACAGTTAATCCACATCTTCAAAATTATCATCCTACAATGGAACCCACAATAGAGTAACATGACAACCTCATAAATCATTCATTCTTACATCAATGATATTAATAGGTTGTTCCTCTAATGAAGCATCAACTTCTAACTCAACCTCATTAAGATGAAAAATTTGAAATGGGTCTGATTGGTAATGGGGAAGCAATAAAAAATAGAATCTGTCGTGCATGTCCTAGAACCTATAAAGAAATTGTAACTGATAAATTTTTGACCCAAATCACTCTATTGTGTCTAAATTCATAACAAATCATAGTTTCACCTTCCATTGTTTCTTATCCCTTCTATTCCCTTATCTAGGTGTACAACATAAGAATATTTTATCCCTAAACTCAAAATCCATAGTTCATTTAATTTTATTGTAATATGAATTATACCTAGATAAATCTATGGAATTATTATTCCTAATAATTTACTGATTCTTTGAAGTCACATGAATGATATGAGGTCCTAGTAGCACTACCTAACCTACCTATAACTAGTAATGGGGTGAACGACGTTAAATTCCACATAAAACCTAATAAGGATCCATATGCATAGCCTCTTAGATGCTGTTATTGGAAGAAAACATAGTGAGAGTTAAATTTCTCTACCAATAACCTCCATAATCTAAAACAGATTCTTGTAGCATATCATTTAACTATATAACCAAACTACCCCTCAATATACTGGTGATAGGTTGTACTGAAAAGTTCCTATTAACCTATCTCCCTCTATTACCCATTCTAGAATAATGATGAAAATGGGCCTCTCAATCTTATATTATAGTACATCAGGCTCTATGCAAGTGAAGGGAATCTCAATAAAAGATCCATCCCATACCAACCATTAAAAAACCTCTCATATTGGTAGGAAGTGAGGGTCCATTGTAAACCATTCAATAATCACCCATACTACATCACAGAATCGAGGTTACCTTGTTAAACCAATAAAAAATCCATAGTGACATCATCACATTCCCACTCAAGAATGGGAAATGGTTAAATATTCCCTACCAGTCACTAGTTTTCTACATTTACATATTGGTAGGTGTATGACCATGTAATGAAACCATCTATTTTTTTTCATCTCTTACCACCAATACTGGCAGTGTAAATAATTTTATGTCTTGGGAATACAAATATGTGCTTCCAAATCATAGTCATGAGACACTCACATCAATTACTCTTTAATTACTGAAGGAACTTATATATGTCCATGAATGAACAAGATCCCATTCTCACCAACAATCCAATAAGGTGATAGATCCTTAAAAAAAACTTTCTTATTAGACAATTCCCTAGGACAAAAAATGAGACTCATATTTACACTATCCAAATGTGAGGAGGTCACAACTATAACTATAACGGTAGGATGAAATTGATTCCCTTTTACATCTATGTGATTGTCATAAAATAGTGTGATCAACTATTATTCATTTTTATCCTCCAAAACTGTCTATGTCAAAAAAATTCATCATACATCATAAAAAATTGCATTTCAATTATTTACTATATAAGGTAGCTAAAAGTCAAATAACTATAGTTTTTCAACCCATGATCTTTTCCTGAGAATCCAGTCCCACTATGTAAAGATATACTTTAGGATTTTTTGGTCTGTGTACACAAAAAAAATCTCTCCATGTAATTAATACATCTAAAAATGAAATGCATCAACCACAACTATTAAAATGAGATCATTTGTTGGTTAATTACACTCATGAGGCCTCAACAACTGAGACCAATAATTCATGACTCTAACTCCAAACATTAGAATTTAATACATCCCAATTTATGAAGCATAAAAATAAATTATTTGAAGTTTTTACTTAATTAGGTAAAATATAAATGGATTCTTATGTAATTCTTCCATTAAAATCATTAATAGATTTTTTTAATATCGACACCAAATAAACATTACAACATTTATATTTAATCACATTAGAGAAACTTCTTTGAATGAAATTTTCGGAAGAAATCACCTTTAATAACCCTATATCTCCAATAAACTATCTATATCAAATATGTCATGGGTATTTTCCCTTGAAACTACATATATCACATTTTTTCAATAGATACTCCTACTTTCTATATGATGTGTCTATGTAAGTGATCTTTGTCTATCCAATAGTTGATTTTGGTGATCTTATCATATAGATGATGTTATCCCAATGTATTTTATATGGTCTCAATACCTTTTAAAGGGCTTTTAGTGCATGGGAATACAACAAGATGACATCCATTAATACTACAACAAATTAATCCATATATGGGTGGAAACCTAATTCATTAGATCCTTGAAAACTGTGGGTGCATTTTCAAAAAAAGAAATTGAATGACCAGATTTTTATATAAGCCATACCTACTATAGATTTTTTATGGGGTAGGTTAGACAGTCTAACATAAACCATATGATAGCCCAACCTCAAATAAATTTTAGATAAAACCCTATATCTTCATAGATAGTCGAAGATGTATTCTATAATGGACAATGGAAACTAGTTCTTCAACATTATTTGATTCATCCTCTAGTAATCAACCAAAATAATGAGGGCACCATCCAACTTCTTGGTGAAAATAATAAGTGAACCCAATGGTGAAAATTGGGTTGTATAAAACCCTTATCTTTCATGTCCATTAGTTGCATCTTATTTTATTGAATAGCATTACGTGTGATCTTTTATAGAGGAGTGTCCACCTATCCAACTCCTACAAAAAGATTAAATTTTAAATATATGATTACAACGTTAGGTAACTAGAAAATGTCATCAAGTATGATGTATATGAATCTATCATCTACAAGGGGGGATATCATTAACTTACATTCCCTAATTGATCATAAATATAATAGAAATTATGGATTTACCTTCGGGAAACCCATGATGATATGGTACTTCTTGACCTTCCTAGAAATATCATCCACCCATTTGAATATATATACTACCCGATGGTGATGTCTAGGAAACCCTTTGGTGTATAAATCAACAATAGTGTGGTAGGTTACAAACCTGTCAAACATAAGTATGATGTTCATTCCATTCATCTCAAGGTGAATTAGGATCCATAAAAAATTAAACCACGTATCTAAAGGGGTCATTCCTTACATTTGTTAATTATTCATAATCATATCCAAAATGGTGTGCTGTGATTTTTTATACCCCAAAAGTATTATATACCCTGGCTTATAAATTCCATAATTTCTATAGATACAAATGAATTTGAATTATTGTAGCAAATGTGGATATTTCTGGAGAAGATGCTAGTAGAATAGTGCCATGAACTATTAATGTCCACACACTCTACTCATATGGAATATTTTACAGTACATACCACTTAATAAATTTAAAACCTTGAGGTACATCCTGACTACCCTAAGCAGTCCCACTCTGATGGAGTTTAATCTTATATGAAAGTATTCCACAGCCATTTACAACTACATGGATTGATTGATTGGTATCACTGCAGCTACCTTCCTAGAATTGATCTATAGATCATCATCCTAAAGTAAGATCTCATGTTAATTATATCCTAACAAAAATGGTTTGGAAGGTCCTTATATATTTTTTAATATTCAACATCTTTTCATAGTCTCAAATTTCCATGTGGTCTTTGGGAAAAAATTTATTCTTATACCATATCATCTTTTACACAAGAAGGACCAAAAAACTATCAGTATGTTTTTTCTGACTGCCACTACCCATGTGAGAAGACTCAAAGTATATTTTTCTAGCATGTGAATAACTGGTTAACTATTTCAATGATGAAATGGAATGTCCTAGAATTTAATCTTCCCCTAGATCCCACTCAATGATCAAAAATTGTTACACTATATCAAAAAATGAAATCAAATGGAAAACCTTCAACTAGGATAAAATGGAATAAAAAATAAAATCCATAAAACATCTCATTGATGTCATCCCCTCATCAGAATGATTCTATATATATCATTGAAACAGGTTGAAATAATATGAATACTCCATTACACACATAACACCTTGTTTTAGGTGTATAAAATCTCAATCAAAGTCCACTGTGAGCACATGGGGAAATAATTTTTCAAATAATACAATCTAAATGGTCACCCATACCATACACTGATAGCAATCAGACTTGGATATAAAATCCCACCAATAATTCAAGGAATCAAGAAGTATATAAGACATAATATTTAACCTCATATTTGGACACATATTCAAATGATCAAAGATTCATAACATGCCCTCTAGTTATGAATCAATTAAATGAGAACTACTATGCATTAATAACCTAAAGAATGATACTAATGAAACTCATGTGTCAACTCTTCCATAGTTTCTTTCAGTCATAGGGCTCCATAAATTGTTTTTATGACCTATAAGAAACCCTATCAAAATTGAGAAGTTATTTTCATATCAAGAGTAGAAGGTGACACTATATGAGGTAATACTGTTGACTAATGGTCCACCACCTCTGAAGCAGGGACATAATGAAATTAATGGTGTATGAACTGAGACCATCATGGTGGTTGATATCTACAATGAGAAACAATTTCCTTATAATAGAAATTTATAGTATAATTGATTCATGATTCATGAAATTGAAATGTATGTAGCCTTCTAATATATGATTTAACACTTATTAATACCCCTAATGTCATCTCTGGATAACAATGAATATCATAATGGATCCCAAGTGACACTCTCTACATCCCACTACTATAATCATATCAAGATCTAGGTCCCACATCCCATAGTAGAAGGCCCGATATATGGAGTATTAACTACAAGGTACTGAAAAAACCACAAATAACAATGGAATTGGAATCCCAATTTAATAGTAATCATTTTTACATAATAATTTAAAAAATTATATGTTCATAATTATTTAAATGTGTGTGTATATATATCACGGTACCATTATAAGAGTCACCATTCCCATGTAATTATGTAATAATAATTACAAGTAGCAATTCGAACATTTTGTAACTATGACCTTATCCCTACATATGATATCTATATGTTACATAACATAAAATATAATTTTATTAGATTAATTCCCATTACATATTTAAACAATTACACTCATGGAATTCACATAATCAAAATCAACTAATGTTTCTTCCTTTGTGACCAGTGTTCCTTGGCTCAAACATAGATTTCATGGTTAATTTACATTCCACCATCAAGTTATTTGTGGAGAAAAATTAAATTGATTAAGACACATTAATTAATTTAATAATGTGATTTTACAAAGAAACATTATCACATTTCCTAATATAATAGTCATGGAAGTAGTATTATGAAAAAACAATCGATTAAATAACACAGATATGATATGGTATATTCATAACACGTGAATCATAAAGTGCCTATTTTGATTCATGAAATTATACCATAGTTCCATATCATGCCATTTGGAAAAATCCAACCTAATAATTACAATAATAATTTTTCATATCATGTGTGTTGACCAACTAAGTAATCGATACAACTGTATAAAGAAACAACCAAAACATCAGTATCCCATCACATGTAATTTGGATTTTCCCTATATCTGGGTTTTCCTTTCCCAATAGGAGGCTCAATACCAAATCCTTAAACATTCCTAGTCTCTGATCTACCAACCACAAATAATAAGACAAAATGAATAAAATATATCTCTAATACCACTTTGTGATTTCCTAGACCTAGTTCCCAAATATGTAAAATAACTCAGTTGGAAAAATTTCCATATGTACACCACAATATATTTTAGAGGATACCAAATAGAAGAAAGATTATATAACAGTATGGTGGGGAGACTATACCCTCATAATCTGAGGGTAGCACACCGATATATAATAATAAAAATAATTTTAAATTGTATAATAAATGAACTATATAAGTATAATTATTTAATATATAACAAATACGAAGAAACTAAATCCCTACCATATACGAAATTATGATATATTTTAAAGTTATAAAAAATGATTACATAGATGTAGATAATAAGAAAAATACTACAATTTTTAAAAAAGCATAAAAGTCAAAAATATTTCTCCAATAGAATGAAAAGCATAAGATCAGTCCTATTCTCCCTTACTCTAACCTTGTATAGAAAATCACCTATCCTTATCTAGACCCTTTCACTTTTCCCTCCCAATAACCAATAATTATGTTTGGGTACTAATCAGTGGACCAAACATGATATGATATATACTTAGTGGTACACCACCAACGACATCGTGTATGATCCATATAGTGCATATAAAATCGTAGTGTTTAAATATAAAAATTTATATCATAAATTTAATATGTTAATGTGTAAATTCTACTTCCTAAAGGAAACAAGGTTGAAACTAACTACATTATCTTATTTTGGGCTACCTATGAATATGTTTTAACAAATATATATAACTATATATTTGTGTGTGTGTGGATTTATATTGACATTTATGTATATATATATATATTCACTATATACATAGAAACATATAAATCCATATATAATTATATAAATAATATTATCCTGATCCTGAGGCATAACTCATAAATCAATTCATAATCATAACTATTTCATAGGGTATAAATGGATTCCATGTATGAATATCATGAGTAATAATTGATGAAATGCATGAGTATCATAAGAAAATAATGAAACAACTCCAAAGTATCACAATTAATAAGGGATTCTATTTCTGAGTATCACATTTAATAATGGACACCATTTCCATGTATTACAATTAATATGTGACTCCATTCAAAAGTACCATAATTAATAAAGAATGGGATGCCCAGATATCAAAAATATAAGGGAATCTATATTAGAGTATAAAAATAAAAGTGGGTAACCATTCCGAAGAATAAAATTTAAAAAGGGGATCTATGCCAGAGTATCATAATTAACAAGGGATTCATTCCTAAGGATTCAATTATTAATAATTTGAAATAATGATTTATTATAAGAAAAGAGGTGGATTCCAACCATTCTACATTTCATTTGGTCAAGTCATAATCCATAATGTATAAAAGGGTATCATGACATGGTCACACTATTCATATCAACTAAATTTAAATTAGTAATTTCATTTAGGAGTCATGTAAAGAACACATAGATGTGAATTTGTCACCTAAAAACTTTTATGTTGAAGGTCAATTCATAATCACACCACGAGAGGTGGCACTTTTCCAAAGGGGATTTCTCTAATGAATACATGTGTGAATAATTTCATTTCTATCAAGGATAAAATATAAAATTAGTATAAATCATATTTCTTATGAATCTCAATGAATTTAAAAAATTCAACATCATGGTTCATGTTATAATGCTATTGTGATTTAAGGTAAAATTACTATAATGACTAGCTAATGTGGGTAGATGACTCTTCATCTGGTATCAACATTACATTTGACGTAAATTGGTATAAATAAAATATATAAGACAACACAATGAAAATAGGTATAATTAGCATACCCCAAAATGTAATTCACGAGGGATAAATAAATGAAGTAATGAAGGAAGAGGATTTATGATCATGATGTTATCTATGCAATGAAACCCACAATAAAAAATCGATGTCCAGATGATGTTAAAGCCTCAAATTCTATTTTTCATGAAAAGGGAGAGATAAATTTGACATGGAGGATACCATGTGATTTGGGGGAGGAAAATATGGTTATATGTTATAAAGTTAGTAGTTAAAATGTAATTTTCACCAATTTTAAAAATATTCATTATTTATCCCAATGGTTTAGCAAAAACAAGAATTAACAATTTCCATCCATTGTCTAAGTGGAACTACGATTGTGTGATAGGAACATGGTTTTGGAAAACCATGAACTCCCCATGATTACATATGTATACCTCTAAATCACCAAAATTGATTTACCAAGACTATGCAGCCTTAGGGACATCGTTAAAACAAACCGTGTTCTTGGTATATTTTCTTGAAAATTCGATGCTTCTAACTCCGAATGAACCTCATAAACTCTCAAAATATCAAATAATATTTTAATAACATTCCTAAGGATAAAAATAAATGATTAAAACTGATTTTAAGGAACCATACCTGATGATAAAATCAGTTATCTTACAAAGGATTTGGGTTTCACCTAAACACTTATAACATTTGAGGATCGATAGATGAACTCTTATGAATGGATGGTATATTAGAGAATCCCAATGGAACTAGACATATAGGTGGGATAATACATTCCTTTATAAAACATTACATTTTATTTTTTAGGATGGTTGTCATGGTCATCCCTAAAAATTGATCCACACTATATCGTATAGTGGGAAGCTTAGGATAGTAGGGAATGACATCCAAAATTTAAATAAGGGGCGTGTGAAGTTATAAATATTCCAAAATCTTAATAGGTTTATTGAGTATAGTTAATTTTTAAACATGTATGGTATGATTTTCCACCATGAATTCCACAAAAAATATCCTTCTGGTTTGTGTAGCAGGTAATGTCTACTCCAACCTGACACTCTCTGAGATGTGCAAGTCTATTGCCACTTTCCATTCCCCAATTGAAGCATGGACATCCATGAACTAATGAATTGATCACTATAGTATTGATAGTTCCATTTTTCACACTCCATGTATCATTACATGGTCCAATACACACTCTTTCATCTATTTTAATCATTTTTCATAAGTGTGTTTTAATTTAGTATATGATAGCTCCATTGTGAAAAAAAATATTATAAATCTTGATTGTGTGTGCCAATTTAACATTAGAGGCTATTTATGAGATGTTTTAGATTGTTTTCATTCCATAGAACTATATGGATTAGGATTTGGATCAATTAATCTAGATATAATGAGAATTATATTCGGTAGCACCATCAAAATAATCTGATGACACAACACACGTGAAACATATATATTATTGAAATTTCTATTCATATAATTACCCATGTTGTGTGTCCTCCATTTTAAAAATGGTGTTCAAAACATCATTTATATATTACCTTTCATTGAAATCCTAGATACCCATTTTATATTCATATTCTTATTAATGTTTCTGAGAATTTTGAAACTGTATATCATTAGGTTCTTATGATATATCATGTTTCATTATCATTTTATTAGTTTTGAGAATGGAAAATTTAATCTATCAGGATTTGAAGAAGATATTTTTCACACCTATATACATTCCATTGACGGAATTAGTTTATGGTGATTAAAGGATAGTTGTTGAATCTCTATGTGCACCAACTTTTGTGATATATTCATCAAATGATACTTAGTATGGCGTTTCATTATTAGTGGTGTAGGAATATTACATGAAATTATTATTTCATAAATTCAAGGAATATTGTGATCATGGGGAAATAGTAGTGTAAATATAGATTTATGTACTCCCTTGGTAATTATTTCATTGATTCGGAATGTTATTATCATATATTGATAGTCCTTGGACTCCCTAAGGGATTTAGGTGTGACATGAACACATTTTGGAATGACTATAATGTCATTTAAAAAAATCCGTGATATTGTAATGTAATTTCATTTATTTGTTAGAGGGTAGGGAACACTCCTACTTGTTGTAAATATTCCTCAATATATATACATCTCATTAGAGAGGTATCAATTATACAGTAAAATCATTCTTTTTATGTGAGTTCCCAATAGTGATTTGTTAAGATCGTTTCACAGGAAATGGGAATTTATTTTAGTAATTATCAATATATTATATGATAATATCAATTCCCCTTATGATGATAAAGTATTTATTCATATAATTATTATATATTTATATTGTTTTTAGTATTATTATTTGTGGAATCAACTCTTTATGCTTCTCTTGGAACAATATCATGATTCTGGTTTATGGTTCGATCTTGTAGTCAATCATTTTGTTACATTATATTATTCATGGGTGAGTATGGGTTTTTATTTCTCTTTTTTAATGTCTTATTATGAGGAATAAATAAATAATTGGGATTCATGTATCCGTTTTAGAGAGTTTATTGGGTTGTGTTTTGTGGTTAAAGCCCAAAAATTTTATAAACCACACATGTCATACCCCTTTATGACATATTGGTTATTTCTTTCCATTTAAATTTTACTTTCCTTGTCCTCTTGTACATCCTTTTTTGGATTAAATTTTTATATATTTATAATATTTTATTTATTTCAATTCATTATTTTATGTATAGTGTTTGATGAAAATGACATGGTGTTCATGGATGATCATGGAAGATATAGATTTATCAGATATTATACTTATTGGTTAATGGTATGGACTATTTTTTTCATTGCTCATATCCATATATATTGTGATTATAAAGATTAAATAATATTGTTTTATGTCAATATCTACATTTTTATATTGGTATATTAAATTTTATTTCACTTTAGGGATTTGTATAGTATTCATTATAATCTATGTTTTATAGTTTCAAGGATATAATTATATTGTCAAATATTTCATTTAGTGTAATGTTGTTAATGGATTCTATAGTTTATGATATAAAAAATTGAATTTAATATTTGATCCCTTGAATAGTGTATACAATTTTTTTGAATTTTTTTATATCTTAAAATCCCGTTGGATATTAGAGTATGGAATGGGGTAGCACACATTTCCAAACAACAAATCCATATTAGGCCCCTATTTGATTCATGAAATATTGGTGTCAGCTTGGTTTTTTGATCCCAAGATCAGACTATAAAGATATGATTGATGTGAAGTATTGATTTTAATAATTATTAAAATGGGTTTTGCGGAGTTTTTATCCTGTTAAATGAAATGAAAAATTAGTTATATGATGTTGAAATTGACATATAGTAAAGTAATAAATCTAATAATCTATTTTATGAATTAAATATTTAGAACAGTATTCACCAAGAATAGATAAAATGGTTCATAAATCTAAAATCCATAATTGAATTATATTATTAACGATTTAGAATTATTTTAGTGTGGTTGTGACTACCCAATATGAATATATACATAATTTTTCTCTTGTATTCATTAAATTTAATGTATGTACCTTATCTAAATAATATGGATTCTATAATACACATGATTTTTATTCTCTGATTAATTTTTTTATTTAAATTATTGTTCATTGTTACCCAAAATAATCTCTCAAAATAATACTGATTGGGCTATGTGGGTTCTTTCTTCCGATGAGTGATTAATATAGGAATTAAATTAGACACTATATTTTCCCAAATTCATTGATAAGGCGTGGGATACCAATATATATCATAGGGTCATGTATATACATAGTCCCAATATCATTTATAAGGAATGAGTCAACTATAATATTTAGGGATTTATGTACTCCCGTTGACAACATGGATAGAGGCCCTCCATCAGTAAAGTAGTAACTCCCTCAAGGACAATTTTATGTATTCTCTATGTATATAGTATTTACTCCCCCATTGTAAATGGTACTCGTCTTATATCAGTGAAGTTGGTGCACCATCCATATATAGGGTGAGGTTGCTCCATTAGTGGAGTGGTTATAGAACAGATGACTAGGTTGTGATTCCTGGGACTATGGGATTGATTTCTCACATGTTTAATTCCAATTATTTTAAATTATTAGGAATCCCATCATATCACGGTTTTTCTAAAGAGATCATGGAACCTAGATTTTTTTATCAATAATAGTGTATCCAATGAAATAGACTGTAACACGCCGAGATTTTATGAAAAATATTCGTTTTAATTTCATTAATGTCTTGTGTTATACGCTACACCAAAAGGAGCTTTCACAACACACATCTCTGACCTGGCTTGAATTACACGCAATCACGACCTTCCACGATAGTGTGTGTTGTACACAACACCATGTTTCAATAAACTACGATATGCTATTAAAATATTATTAAAACTAGCCGTTATAAATAGTAATAAACACTTTTTGAAATATTGTATATTTTATTTTTCAAAATGGACTTCATTTTTGGATTTGGAATATCGAAATTAGATTAGGGTGAAATTTTGGTGATTTTCGGATAACTTTCATATTTTGATGAATAGTGAAAATTACTAAATTTTAATTAAAAAAACTTTTTCAATCGAAATAATTAATAGTGATAAATTATTAATTTGAGTGTTTTTAAAGTATATTTAGAATAAATTTTTACAATTTAATACAATGTTGGTCATTGGATGTAATTTCACATTTAATCCAGTTATAAAAAAGTGTCAATCTTTTGATAATTATTATCTCTTAAAAACACGCCTTTTGTTTTGACGACGGGAATTAATTTTTAAATTAATTAATGAAACTGATATGTTTTGAATTTGGTAAAATAGAAATCATTTTTGAGTTCATAATATCAAATATATCTTAGGGCTAATGTTTGGTATTTTTCTGAAAACTTTCCATTTTTGATGAATAATGAAACCACTAAGTGGTAGTTAAAAAAACTGAATTTTTCATAAAACATAATTTTACCACTTCTGTGAGTGGAATTTCGAAAATCCGAGAGACACGGTTAAGATCAAAGACTAAAGTGTGGTTCAATGAGATGAAAATATTTTTTGGTGAATAGTAACTTTTTACTTTTTTTAACCGTGGTTAAAAGTAAATAGGGTAATTAAGGGTAAAGATGATATTATTATTACCCTAATACATGTCCTAATTCCATTGGATAAGTGTAATTCGACCAAAAACAAACTTGGGAAGAAGATACGACCATTTAGGCCCACTTGGATTAGATTAGGACATTTATTATTAATTTATTTAAAGAAGGGTTAAAATAGTTAAAATCCAATTTTAATAAGTAAATAATTTTTATTATGGGGTTATACATAAGATAAATTCGACTATAAATATTAATTAGAAAGCTAAAAATATTTCCTACATAATGGTATTTTGTTTGAAATTTTTAGACATTAAATAATTTAATTTATTTATGACACAATGATGATGCAGTAATTATCTTATTAATGAAATATTGACATAATTGATGTTATAAACACAAAAATAAATGTAATTTGAGCCTTTTTATGAATCCCACTAATTTTATAGGTTAATATGACATGTTAGTATGTATTTAATTAACTTGGTTAGAAATAATAATTCTGTCATGATTTTCACAAAAATCAATTACTAAATAGTGTCAAAATTGACATAAAATAGTTTTTAAAACAAATATTATATTGGTAATTGATATTTTATTCCAAAAAATCTAAGGTTCTGCCAAATGACATAGATACAGTTATATATATTAATAACAAACAACTTGGTGTTCGTTTGGATGCTTATAGTATGTTTATTAACCTTATAGTATAAGAACACAAGAAGACACGGTAAAAGTAAACTTATTTAACTTAATGTTAAATCTAAATGATAAGGATACAATAGGAACCTAAACTTGTCTAAATTCTATTTTATGAGAGGAATTCTACCCATACCCACCTTAGCTTAGAAATATATCAATTTGGAGCTATTTAAAACCGTACATGACTTTATAACAAAATAATAGTTTTAGTTATTCCAAAGGTGCCCCTCTCCTCCCTTATAAAAGGGCACCTCCTCCCTCTCTTCCTCACACAACTTTGAGCCATCAAGCTCGGCCAACCCCTGCCAAAATCTCTTCTCCACTTCCCTAGAAACATCCTAGAGGTTCTGTTCTTCCTCAAAGACCAATTTTAGTGCCCTAAGAGGAGGTCTCAAAGAGGCGCTTCAAAGAAGAGGTAATTTCCGTTACCAATTGTTTCACCTTTATTTCTTCTTCCACTTCTTCTTCTTAGGTTGTTTCATTATGAAGTAATAACATCAGTATCACTAATATACTGATATGTTATTATAAGTATGAAACAATCCTAATTCACCATCTATCCATCCTACGGAAAATAAATTCACCGCGCGTGCGTACGTACGGAATACCGTCTCCACGCCGTGGTGTAATCTGTTTTTCCACCAACACATTACATGGATGGGTATTATGGTGTAAATAATAACTATACATAGTTATTATAACATCATAATGATTCTGATATATTGTATCATCCACTCCAATTCAATTCAATAATTATGGAAATGATATCATCGCTCGTGCGTACGTACGGACTACCGTCTCCACGACACGATGAGATTCATTCTCCATGTTAACCATTTAAGAATGATTATAAAGTATATATAAGCAATAATAATGAAATATATGACATTATAAAGATACTGGATTTATGTGTATATATATGTATGTCATCTAATTAATTCCACTCAATTTAATAAGGAAACGAAAACAGCGTTCATGCGTACGTACGGCCTACCGTCTCCATGAACGATGTATTTCTTTCCATTTATCGATCCATTATATATATGTATATTCTGAATATATATTATATACAAATAATGTTTTATATTCTATAAATAAGTAATAATGATCTAAGTAATCATATGAATAATTGCAAGTTAAAACATGAACGACAAATGAGACGATTTTACCCAAAACGCTACATTAACATGAATATACAAAAGAACGGGTAATATAAAGTCATAAGTGAACCATATATGATATAATAACAATGAATATGATTCTTTAATAAGTCAATGACATTATTTAAATCATTATACATGAGGTTCCGACACTTACAAAGCAAATCGGACTTAAGGTAAGGGATAAATCACAATCTCATTTTTATCTGAGATTGTTTATACTTTGGTATTTACTGGGGTGTATTTTATCATCCACGTCCATGTTTCCTCAATATGTCATATTATTTCCATCCACCTACAATTGTTTAAATCCACTTTTACCCTTCGGTGAGTTTTTAGTAAAAGATATGAAAGGAATCTTTTGTCGTTTTTCATACGAGGTACTTTTTGACTTTCCCGACAAAAGTACGAGAAGAATGTCTTTTTAACTTATACGGCATGAATGTATTTTTAAAACATTATTTCCAAGAAGCTTCCATTACAAGTTTTCAAGTTTATTTTTAATCAACTTATTTTAGTTTAATGTTGTATGACATGTTAAGAAAGGAAAAATGTTTTTGAAGAAGAAAGGATATTTTCCTCAAGAATGGAGTTCAAGTGTTTTATCAAAATTATTTTCCATCTAAGATAATAAAGGGTTCTGTTTTTATCCCTATTATTATTAAATTGATTTGATTATGTTGTGATGGAATTATTTTTATGAATTCCTTTATCTTATATGAATTGTTTTATGATGTCACGATGTTTAAGATTCCCAATTTTATTACATGGGTTAAGCAATGATGTATGATTTATGATTTTGTGGCACACATAAGAATGATATAATTATGAGATGGGTGGGACCTATATCTCCCTCCAATGCATAGGGTAAAGATTTTATATCTCATGAGATAGACATGGCTGGAAAGGTAGGTTATACCGGTTCAGTGAAACAGGACTGAAACGAGGGTGACTCGGTTCAGAAAGGGACTTTTTCCACTAAGATATTCTTGGAAATGAGTCTTTACTAACATGAAATGATTCTCTATGATTATGTGTGTATGCCACAAAGTTTAATGTTTTATGTTCTGATTATTGTGATTACATTTCACCGCCATGAGTTATCCTAGGTTATGAAATTATGATCTCTTTTACAGGTTAATATTTCCAAAAGTTATGTGCTTATGTATATGATGTGATTGATATTTCTTTTTTTTACCCTTACTGAGCATTTGAGCTCACCCTTTTATGTTTTCTATTCCCCAGGATATAAAGAAAGGTTTTAGGTATAAATAAAAGGAAGATCTTTATGGGAGATGTTGAAGATCTTTCACCAGGATTAGAAGATTATATTCCGAGTTTCCAAAGACACTAAACTATTGCGATCCTTGTGTGTGTGTTTTTGTTATGTACTAAGTATTCCGCAAATGTAATGTAATTTCCATGTATGTCAGGATTTGGGTCTCTACAGTTGGTATCAGAGGAAAGTTTTAGTCAACCTTTGGAAACTAGGATGCGAAAACGTTAGTGAGATCCCTAGAGATATTTCTAAGGTATGTCTAGGGATTTCTCTAAGGTTAAGTATACATATAGGTTATAGTACTAGAATTACGCTAACGATCTTAGAATTTAACCTATGAAGTTAGATATTGAGGATACTTCCCCTTTATTATGTTGTTTTCCCTAGCATGATTTTTGCCTCTCACACTATTCTTTTTGGGTTTTAGACGATGGCTGGAACCCGAAGGAACCGTGTTGATCAATGCAATGGACAATGCAATGATTTTCCTCCTGAACAAACAAATGTTATGGGAGATGGAGTGAAAAATCTTATTTCTATACTTACACAAGCTATGAATCATTCTGGACTTCCAAATGAGCATAGAAGGGAACAATATTCTATTGAGTCCTTCATGAGGCAACGTCCACCTTCTTTCAGTGGGTCTTCCGATCCACATGTTTCTGAACAATGGATCAGTACCACTAAAAAGATATTTTCAGTTCTTCAATGTTCTGAACATGATAATGTCATCTTAGCATTATATCGTTTGGAAGGTGAAGCTGATCAATGGTAGAATCTTATCAAGAATATGAGGCCAAGAGATGAAATTGAGTCCATGGAATGGGACGAGTTCAAAAAATTTTTTTTCAGTAAGTACTTCCCTCGTATTCTTCAAACAAAGACGGAAAAAAAGTTTCTTGAGCTGAAGAAGAAAGATGATGAATCTGTTGGTATATACGAAGTGAATTTTACAAGACTTGCAAGGTATGCATGTGGCATTATCATCCAACCTGAATGTAAAGTTGATCGATTTTTCAGTGGCTTAAAACCAAGTCTTCGAAGGGAATTAGCTATAAGAGACTTCAGTAGCATTGAAGAAATTGTGCGTTGTGCTATCAAGGTAGAAATGGAATTTGGTGTTATATATCCATCTCATGGTTTTGACAATAAACGAAAGATGGAGTTCAAGGAGAAATCTCAGAATAATGGTGAAAAGAATATGAATGTTTCCTTATGATCAAAGTGTGGAAAGAAGCATGGTGGAGATTGTCTTAAAGGGAATATAAAATGTTTTAAGTGTGGAAAAGAAGGTCATTGAGCAGCTGAGTGTCGAGGTAATGGAAAAAGGGTTTCTAATGACGTGAATAAAGAAAACACTGCAGAGAACGCACCACCAACACTTGAATGCTTCAAGTGCAAGGAAATGGGGCATTATTCTAATAAATTCCCTAATCCAAGGGTTAGTGATGATCAACATGAGCAACCACTTAAGGCAAAGGACAAAGGGAAGTCACATGTGATCACTATTGGCGATGTTGAATATGACAACGATGTGGTGGAATGATTAAGTGTTTATGTAATGGGATTCCAAAATAATGTTGTATCATAAAGTATTGGAATATTTATGTATTGGTCTAATGTGGTATTCAAAGTGATTGAGATATTTTTTGAAATTAGATGATATGAGCATAATGAAGGGAAAATGAGAAAACGAAATGTTTAACAATATTCATGAGCTCATGATTGATATAAGGACTAAGTGATATCATTGTTTGAGTATATTGAATTTTGAGGATTTTGGTATGTGGAAATTGTAAACTTTTAACTGCATTCATGTTTTCACTAAGGTTAAATGGGTATTCATTCTTCAAGAGAATACATGATTAAGGTATTCACATATCTTATGATATATGGGGGATAAATGATGGCATTCACGTGATTATTCTGTGACATTTCAAGTAATCATTTTCATTATACTATGAGCTTGGACCGAAGTATTTTAGATAAGCATAAAGATTAGAATGGATTATGTTGGACATAAGTTAGGATAAAACGTTTTTCGATATTATTGATGGGATTTTATCGTAATATAGTTTTAGAAAAAGGACAACCTGCAGGACGGGCGACAGCCCATCGCGTCGGACAAGGCTGTGGAAATCGAACCCACAACTGAAATGCGACTAGCCTTTATCGCCTACCACTAGCCTACATGAAGTCCCTGTTTAGTAGAAACTAGTTTTATTATATTAATCTGTATGACATATGATGTATAAGTCTATTTTAGGAACCATATATGATTAATCTCACTATAGATCGACTTATGTATATAATTGTTTTTGCTAACCTTTTGTTTGAGACAGATGGAATGACCCATCATTCTATCACATGATCTGCTAACACTTCACGAATAACAAATTCATCTTCATTTATTTAAGAGATGAAGTGGAAATTGTTCAAGGCACGAACAACAGTGAGATTGTACCAAAATGAAGTAAGTATTTATTCTAATACAAATTCATAAACTTTAGGGAAATGATCTTGAAAACCTAAAATGGTGTCCTAGTGCTCTTATATCTGATGAATCAGATGGTAACTTAGATCTTCACAAATTTATGGCTTTGTGATTGCTGGCTTTTCCATAGCCATGTTCTCTGGCACTCTCCATCAGAACATGATGGTTAGATTTTTCTTCCATATCCATATTTTCACATATGTGGAAACCCAGTAATTAGTTTATTTGGGTAACCGTTACGTTTCATACATTCGTTTTTAAATATTGGTTTTGGTATTCCTTTTTACGATGTGGGTTTCGATTAAAGAAACTTTCGAATAGTAAACCATTTATAACCTCGACGAATTTCGAGGGCGAAATTCATTTTAAGGGGGTAGAATGTAACACGCCGAGATTTTATGAAAAATATTCTTTTTAATTTCATTAATGTCTTGTGTTATACGCTACACCTAAAGGAGCTTTCACAACACACATCTCTGACCTGGCTTGAATTACACACAATCATGACCTTCCACGATAGCGTGTGTTGTACACAACACCAAGTTTCACTAAACAACGATATGCTATTAAAATATTATTAAAACTAGCCGTTATAAATAGTAATAACCACTATTTCAAATATTTTAAATTTTATTTTTCAAAATGGACTTCATTTTTGGATTCGGAATATCGAAATTAGATTAGGGTGAAGTTTTGGTGATTTTTGGATAACTTTCATATTTTCATGAATAGTGAAAATTACTAAATTTTAATTAAAAACAACTTTTTCAATCAAAATAATTAATAGTGATAAATTATTAATTTGAGTTGTTTTAAAGTATATTTAGAATATATTTTTACAATTTAATACAATGTTGGTCATTTGATGTAATTTCACATTTAAACCAGTTATAAACAAGTGTCAATCTTTTGATAGTTATTATCTCTTAAAAACACGCCTTTTGTTTTGACGACGGGAATAAATTTTTAAATTAATTAATGCAACTGATATGTTTTGAATTTGGTAAAGTAGAAATCATTTTTGAGTTCATAATATCAAATATATCTTAGGCCTAATTTTTGGTATTTTTCTGAAAACTTTCCATTTTTGATGAATAGTGAAACCACTAAGTGGTAGTTAAAAAAACTGAATTTTTCATAAAACTAAATTTTACCGCTTCTATGAGTGGAATTTCGAAAATCCGAGAGACACGGTTAATATCAAGGACTAAAATTTTGTTCAATGAGATGAAAATAATTTTTGGTGAATAGTAACATTTTACTTTTTTTTACCATGGTTAAATGTAAATAGGGTAATTAAGGGTAAAGATGATATTATTATTACCCTAATACATGTCCTAATTCTATTGGATAAGTGTAATTCGACCAAAAACAAACTTAGGAATAAAATATGACCATTTAGGCCCACATGGATTAGATTAGGACATTTATTATTAATTTATTTAAAGAAGGGTTAAAATAGTTAAAATCCAAGTTTAATAAGTAAATAATTTTTATTATGGGGTTATACATAAGATAAATTCGACTATAAATATTCATTAGAAAGATAAAAATATTTCCTACATAATGGTATTTTATTTGTAATTTTTAGACATTAAATAATTTAATTTATTTATGACACAATGATGATGCAGTAATTATCTTATTAATGAAATATTGACATAATTGATGTTATAGACACCAAAATAAATGTAATTTGAGCCTTTTTATGAATCCCACTAATTTTATAGGTTAATATGACATGTTAGTATTGATTTACTTAACTTGGTTCGAACTAATAATTCTGTTATGATTTTCACAAAAATCAATTCCTAAATAGTGTCAAAATTGACATAAAATAGTTTTTAAAAAAATATTATATTGGTAATTGTTATTTTATTCCGAAAAATCTAAGGTTATTCCAAATGACTTAGATAAGGTTATATATATAAATATTAAACAACTTGGGGTTCGTTTGGCTGCTTATTGTTATTTTATTAACCTTATAGTATAAGAACACAAGAAGACACGGTAAAAGTAAACTTATTTAACTTAATGTTAAATCTAAATGATAAGGTAAAAATAGGAACCTAAACTTGTATAAATTCTATTTTATGAGAGGATTTAGACCCATCCCCACCTTAGCTTAGAAATATATCAATTTGGAGCTATTTAAAACCTAACATGACTTTATAATAAAATAATAGTTTTAGTTATTCCAAAGGTGCCCCTCTCCTCCCTTATAAAAGGGCACCTCCTCCGTCTCTTCCTCACACAACATTGAGCCATCAAGCTCGGCCAACCCCTGCCAAAATCTCTTCTCCACTTCCCTAGAAACATCCTAGAGGTTCTGGTCTTCCTCAAAGACCAATTTTAGTGCCCTAAGAGGAGGTCTCAAAGAGGCGCTTCAAAGAAGAGGTAATTTCCGTTACCACTTATTTCACTTTTATTTCTTCTTCCACTTCTTCTTCTTAGGTTGTTTCATTATGAAGTAATAACATCAGTATCACTAATATACAGATATGTTATTATAAGTATGAAACAATCCTAATTCACCATCTATCCATCCTACGGAAAATGAAATCACCGCGCGTGCGTACGTACGGAATACCGTCTCCACGCCGTGGTGTAATCTGTTTTTCCACCAACACCTTACATGGATGGGTATTATGGTGTAAATAATAACTATACATAGTTATTATAACATCATAATGATTCTGATATATTGTATCATCCACTCCAATTCAATTCAGTAATTATGGAAATGATATCATCGCTCGTGCGTACGTACGGACTACCGTCTCCACGACGCGATGAGATTCATTCTCCATGTTAACCATTTAAGAATGATTATAAAGTATATATAAGAAATAATAATGAAATATATGACATTATAAAGCTACTTGATTTATGTGTATATATATGTATGTCATCTACTTAATTCCACTCAATTCAATAAGGAAACGAAAACAGCGTTCATGTGTACGTACGGCCTACCGTCTCCATGAACGGTGTATTTCTTTCCATTTATCGATCCATTATATATATGTATATTCTGAATATATATTATATATAAATCATGTTTTATATTCTATAATTAATTAATAATGATCTAAGTAATCATATGAATAATTACAAGTTAAAACACGAACGACAAATGAGACGATTTTACCCAAAACGCTACTTTAACATGAATTTACAAAAGAACGGGTAATATGAAGTCATAAGTGAACCATATATGATATAATAACAATGAATATGATTCTTTAATAAGTAAATGAAATTATTTAAATCATTATACAGGAGGTTAGGACACTTACTAAGCAAATCGGACCTAAGGTAAGGGATAAATCACAATCTCATTTTTATCCGAGATTGTTTATACTTTGGTATTTACTGGGGTGTATTTTATCATCCACGTCCATGTTTCCTCAATATGTCATATTATTTCCATACACCTACAATTGTTTAAATCCAATTTTACCCTTCGGTGAGTTTTTAGTAAAAGATATGAAATGAATCTTTTGTCGTTTTTCATACGAGGTACTTTTCGACTTTCCCGACAAAAGTACAAGAAGAATGGTTTTTTTAACTTATACGGCATGAATGGATTTTTAAAACATTATTTCCAAGAAGCTTCCTTTACAAGTTTTCAAGTTTATTTTTAATCAAATTATTTTAGTTTAATGTTGTATGACATGTTAAGAAAGGAAAAATGTTTTTGAAGAAGAAAGGATATTTTCCTCAAGAATGGAGTTCAAGTATTTTATCAAAATTATTTTCCATCTAAGATAATAAAGGGTTCTTTTTTTATCCCTATTATTATTACATTGATTTGATTATGTTGTGATGGAATTATTTTTATGAATTCCTTTATCTTATATGAATTGTTTTATGATGTCATGATGTTTAAGATTCCCATTTTTATTACATGGGTTAAGCAATGATGTATGATTTATGATTTTGTGGCACACATAAGAATGGTATCATTATGAGATGGGTGGGACCTATATATCCCTCCAATGCATTGGGTAAAGATTTTATATCTCATGAGATAGACATGGCTGGAACAGTAGGTTATACCGGTTCAGTGAAACATGACTGAAACGAGGGTGACTCGGTTCAGAAAGGGACTTTGTCCACTAAGATAGTCTTGGCAATGAGTCTTGACTAACAAGAAATGATTCTCTATGATTATGTGTGTATGACACAAAGTTTAATGTTTTATGTTCTGATTATTGTGATTACATTTCACTGCCATGAGTTATCACAGGTTATGAAATTATGATATCTTTTACAGGTTAATATTTCCAAAAGTTATGTGCTTATGTATATGATGTGATTGATATTTCTTTTGTTTACCCTTACTGAGAATTTGAGCTCACCCTTTTATGTTTTCTATTCCCCAGGATATAAAGAAAGGTTTTAGGTATAAAAAAAAGGAAGATCTTTATGGGAGATGTTGAAGATCTTTCACCAGGATTAGAAAATTAAATTCCGAGTTTCCAAAGACACTAAACTATTACAATCCTTGTGTGTGTGTTTTTGTTATGTACTAAGTATTCTGCAAATGTAATGTAATTTCCATGTATGTCAGGATTTGGGTCTCTACATAGACGTAGGTAGAAAATTATTTTGATTACTGTATCATATTAGGATTTATTATTTGAGAAGTAGTTGTTATAATATTCAATTTTTCTGATGGGGTATCCTTGTATGGATATAATTTATTGGTTATTTTTCTCTATTCCAGAATGTTAATTACTCAAATGATGACATTTTTCCATGATTTAGAAGAAAAAGATTGTAAAATTTCACTATACAAACTATCATTCATTCATAACAATTTCTTTTTTACCATATTTTAATATTTAGCGAATGATTTAATTCAACTGATATATTTTATGATGATGTTTTAATGTTCAAAAGATTGATAAATATTGTCTATTCTGAGGGATTTATTGAATGTTTGTTAAGAATACCCCAAGACTCATTTCTAGAACAACTTTTAATTTCTTATTACCTCCTACAATATATTTCTTCATAATTTTTTAAAGTCCTGATTATTTTATTAGAGGTGTTATATAGTGATATTCAATTATAATTCATATTTGAGAATTATAAAAAACAATTTGAAGTTAGGTAAACTCATTGGGGATGTTTTTTATTTCTATTGTATGAATAACAATGTTTTCTTCCTATATATTATGTAGATACTCTATCTAAATAGATATGTTGTCTAAAAGGGTTATTATTTGTGATATATTTAGAATTACATTAAGTGGTTACACAATGGTTGAAGGTGATATTTCATAGTCGTTTTATTATATAATTATGGATACTTGAATAAAATCCTTGATTGATGGTAGAAAATTATATATTTGGATTTATTAATTGTATTTATTGTCCATAAACTTGTAGAAGGTGTTATATAGGATCCATTGGTAGATAAATTAATATTATCTCAATAATTTTGAGTTTTCTTCATTATATTATCATATTATTTATCAATTATGAACTAAGATATAGATTTATTTTTGTTCAAGGAGGATTTGGTGTTTCTTAACAAACCCATTATAAATTATATCTAGGGAACTATAATGACTCAACCACAAAATATGTGATATTTAATTACTATATTACCATCCATGATGTCCTATAGATGTTATCCTTTATATTATTAGAAGAAACTAAAAAACCTGTGACTAAGATAAACCATAAATATCTCCTAAATGAATTTTCATATTGAAATATCTTCATTATTTTATTTCATGTGAGGGTTTATTTAACAAGGTTAAGTATAATTTATAATTTCATTTTAGGCCGTAAACCAGTTTTATTTATTTATTTTAAATAAATACTTGATTAACATAACCCAAGAATTATAAATACTCCATAATCATTATAGTATGTCATTATATACTATAGTAAAAACCCATTAAGGTATAAGGTTTTTCGTTAATGGGAATAGTGAGTGATGAATTAATAAATAAGTGTGGATATCATGTCCATGATTAACATCCCAGGGTGTAGGACCTTATTCTTGAATCATTTTCCATTTCATATAAAAATTTAATTATGCCCATAATTACACACTATTAATTTTAATAGCATAATTATTTATGATCAAAATTATAATTTATTACATGAATTTTTGGTCTTCATGTTATAATGATTAGAGAAGAATGTTTTTGGATAGGGAAATTTTTGATTGAATTCACATATTGTTTTCCACTCTCTCTTACTTTAATTTTCCCTGATCTAGGGAACATCACATTTATATCAGATCATGACAATGAAATTTCAAAAAGGGAAGTCAGTCGATCTTATAACTATATCTCCACTCCCCCTCCTCCAATATCCAATTTTATCATATATGATATGATAATATGGAAGGATGGATCACTATTGTCCCTCATAGTTTCTAGTGATGTATATACAAGTAATTCATTATTCATGTGTTTGGAGTGATTTCAATATTGGGTCGATACATATAGTCAACATGGAGTAGTATTGATGGATTTTCATAGAAATTTAGGATACTAATACATGGTGATGATAATTAAAATATTGTGATGAGTGAACTAAGTGGTGTGGTAGGGCCAAATCATTTTTGGTAGCCTACTCTGAAATCATGCTAGGTAACAGCTACGGTTTTTCAAGGGAGAAAAATGATTAGGTTCTCTCCCCTCCAACTAGATTGGTTAGAGAAAAATGATTTTTCTTCCTCATTGTTGGTGGAGTGGAAAACAATTATAGGTTGAGACCCACTAATGTTGAGAAACTTTCATATTCTCATTATAGGATTTCCACTATTGTATAGATGATATCTTTCACCTTGAGTAAAGGCCCACATTGGCACACATATTGAGTATCTCGATTATGACATAAATGTTGATGTAACCCAGCCAGGAAGGTGTGTGTTCTACCACATTTGGATAATTCCCTAAAATACACCCATGATGGTGTATTGGGTATCCAGTATAATGTAGTCATATTTCAAGTATCCATATTCAATGAATGCATAATCTAGAATCATATGTCAGTTATTATACAGTCTATGTGCCCCATGGGGGTTGATATTATTCCATGAATTCTGTTATTACCTACAAAAGTGACCTAGTCTCCTCAGGGGGTTCCCAAAGCTATAATTATAAAACCACATTGTGTACAAATATAGATTCTACATGGAGAAATACCCCTTCTTTAATATATTTCCCACAAATTTTTCATTAATGTTAGAATTAGGTAATTGATTAGTCTATTTTACTAATTTTTACATGTAGAATATAAAATTTCATACACTGATTCCATCATAATCAAATTATGAGACCATTTATGTAATTATTTTTTATTAATGTCCAAGGGAATATTGTTAAAGTAATAGATTGTGGACCATATACAAATATAATTCTTAGTGTTATTTTTTATCATATTCTAAAAAAATTAATCATGATGTGGTGATATATGTATAACCAATTTTAGGTACTCTCGTGGTTATCGCATCATAGATTATCTATGAGTTTCTGATAATGTAATACTGTCAAACCTCTATTAAGGATTATTAATTGAGTCCTATTTGAAGTGGAAGATTCATATGTAATTATTTTAATGTAATTTCATTATTATATCATGGTCTTCCTTTTATATATTATGGTTTAAGGAAAACATTCATGAGGAGAGTTAAGGTCCCCCAAAATGGGGTCAGTAGTCCCTTGAAAAATATGCATCATCTTGGGTGGTGTTTTAGTCATATTCTCTAATATTTCATTCCAATAATACTTATTTGACAAATTTTTTATGATTTTTACAATTAAATCATATATTATTTAAGAAATATCAATATATAATGTGTCTATATTAATAATCCATGTTTTGTGAATGAATTTTTTATATTGAGGATTCTATATTTTATATATTTGTATATATATCTTGCATGGGATTCAAAATTTTCATTTCACTAGGAGAGGATCCATGATTTGATGTTTTGATGTCATTATTTTTTTGGTTATTATATTTCCTTATGTTTTAAAGGTAAATTGATTTCTATGGTAATCCATGAAATATTTTGTATTGTTTTTTTTGAGGTTTTACAAACCTCCTTGAATGGTGTATGTTTGAAACATTATTTTAATTATAAATAAAAATGATTCATTTATTAATAATGTTTCACATGTTGTATGATTGCATTTTTTATGAACATATTACTTCTATAATATTTCTTCTATGTGTTATGGAAATACATCATTTGGTTGCGACTCACTATTACCACCAGGATGAGATACCGCTAGAGGCAAGTCACTATTACTACACGGATAAGCTACTTCCAGACTCACGACACCATTACCACCAGAATCATGTTATCAAATCCTTCAATTGAGTTACCATTACTCGAGTTATCACCAGAGACAAGTTACTGCTGACTTCTTGTTATAATTGTTGTTCGAGGTCTTCGGCCTGAATGGATCAATAGTTAGATATATTATTGGATAGTTTAACCAAGTCCTCAAATCATGGAAAGAGGTGATCTATAGAATAGGGATATCCTTCAACAGGTACTGCTATATATTCATGGAGGATCACTCTCTCAAAATTATATAATGATTCATTGATATAATTATTACAGATGACCATGAAAATTGTGCGATCAAAGATTTGAATTCTCTCAAACTTGATAATTCACATTATGTGACAATCAATGACAAAGAATCACTAAACCCGTTACTGAGATTGATTGAGAAAAAAGATAGAGGTCAACTAAAGGATTATTGTAGATTACTATGATCATTTTTTCTACTCTAATTTTCTAGAACAATGTACAGATTCCTCACCACTATTGATCCGAGGATTGTGAACATACCGAAAACATCATATTAATTTTTTATATTATTTTTTTCTATTGGTTTTACTTATTGTGTAGTGTGTGTTTTTTATATTATCAAACACAAAATATCTCCTACATATTCTTGGAGAATACATGTTATTTTCATCTTCCACCGTCTACTTCACACTATGTTTGTAGAAGAGGACCCTCTGTGACTTGTACATTTCCTTCATCCCACATATAATGGTTAAATATGCATTTTTTTCAAATATAGTATGTTTTTGTTGATGGTATACATAATCATGGTTATGTATTTGTTTGACTATATTTATAATCAGCTTGTAGTTACTGATTTCCATGTGGAGGTGATTATGCCTCACATTGAGACTAAACCTTTTCATTATTTCTATTGTGTCACTGTGTTATTTTTTTCTATCATATTCAAGATATCATTTCAGTAACATACAAATCAATTTATTTGCTAATTAATCTTGGATAGTGTTTATATACATTTCAATATAGGTAAATTGATATCATAAGTTAAGGTATTTCTAAAAAATATTTTAATGGTGACTTAATCAGTAATTATGATATAATTTAAATTCATAGATCCTATATAGATATGTAATTTTGATAAATTGGACTATTTATATAATTTCGTTTTTTTATCATAGTCTTTTTATTTATAATAAATTTTATTAGGAACTAAATTTTACCCCTCTTGAGTTACACACTGTGGCCAAATTTTGGTATCAAAAAATTTTATAAAGTTACATTTTTAACTGTGATTTTATTTTTCTTATAAATATCTCAAATTTCATTCATTTATGAATTTTAGATCTTAATGGATAATAGATATGAATGATCTTCTACCAACATTAATCTTTATTTTAATGGAAACAATTATTCTGAACAAATAAAAATGTAAGTTCACTTACAATGTATAGGTTTTCACATTTGAACTGTAATTGAATATAAATATGAAATACCACGATCTCCGAGAAGTGATTGGAGTAATGCAACAAAAACAGCTTACAATAAAATTAAAAATATCTGAATTCATTTTTATGTTCCATAGTAGATAAGGAATTCAATAAAATATTTACATGTAAATCCACATTTGGAATATTGGATACCATACCTATTTCAAATTACGGAACATAAAATATAAAGGAAATGATATTGAATATATATATAATAATGTATGATACATTTATAATGAAATATGATTAACCAATTTCAGATATGTATATCAAGTTCAATGAATTAGAATATACTATGTACTCACATGGAAAGAATGTGACACACAAAGATAATGCGATGATAATACTTAAATGCTTATTATATAGATTGAGAAGAATATCTATGTCAATCAGAGAATTAAGTGATATAAGTAAACTATCATGAATGAACTGATAAAAAAATATGATGATGTATGAAGAAGAAAACAAAGTAAAAAAATGATATTGATGAACATGAACAAAAACTAAAATATATATCCTTCAAATCTAATATGTCATGATAAAAAGTATACGCCAATGATTCTAGTGATGAAGGATCTCATGATGATTGTAATGAAGAAATGGCACACATGGCCAAACGATTCAACAAAATCTATAGTTAACGGAATTTATTTAAAAATGGAAATTTAAGAGGAGATTATGATTGAAAAAGAAAGTGAAAAAACGATTTCAAAAATAATATAACTCAGAAATAATTTACCTATTATGAATGCAAGAGGAAAGTCCATATTAATACTGACAGTCTAAAATAGAATTATAAAAATAAGAATGAGGACTAGGAGAGGAGATAAAAAATGTCCATGAATGATATATGGAGTGTCACTAAAGATATTTCAAGTGACTAAGAAACTAAAAAAGATTATATGTCTGATAGAACCAATATTTTATTTATAGAAATCATATTAGAGGTACAAAATGATATTCAGGTGTCTCCTAATATTGCTTTATATATTTATAAAAATGAAGAATATAGTGAAAATGAGGAAAACATGAACAAAAAATATCTATATGATTATTGTAAAATAATGGAAGACACTTTTCCTGAAATAAATGAAAAATATAAGTGTCTCATAAAATAAAATTCTTTATCCATAAATGATAAAAATAATTCACTATTAAAAAAAAGACAAATTATCAATAGCTAGAGGAATATAATGAATTAAAATTATCATTTTAATAGTTAAATATAGTCACATAAATATTTACCAACGTAAATAAAATTTTATCTTAAATACTATGAAAACATGTTTCTTACAAGTACAAAGCTGTAAGAAGTTATAGCCAAGAAAAATAATTACAAAAAACCTATTTACATCTAGTTATTAGTTGAATGATCATATAATAAAAATACCCACTAAACTGGACCTAATAATGATTTTACCTCTAAAACTATTCAATCTATTTATATGAAAACTGTTTGACAAATACAGAGTCCAAATTATTTTTTTAACATATCGTCCCATTTGATAATTTTGGTTCCAAAAATTCTTTTCGCATAAAATTTGTTATTTAGGAATCCTGTTTTAGAATTTCTAGAAAAATAATACTGTATCTGGAAAGTGAATGTTCCATACACATGACTGTTGAGTATTCAAACATCTATAATTTGACCAATTTGATGGTGGACATGTCACATTTGGTGAGAATAAAAAAGGTAAAATCATCATCATTTTCCAAATTGGTAATTTTAATTCATTATTAATCACCAATGTGTTATATGTAGATGGTTTAAAATAAAATCTTCTATAAATATCCCAATTTGATTATATTGTATTTTATATGAAATTTGATGACAATTCATGTCATGTTTTTAATGATAAAAATTAGTTAATATTTACTTCATTGAGAAATGATAATATTTATTCTATTGATTTAAATTCATTATATTCTCAAAATATTTCATACATAGGTGACTTATATAAAGAATCATGAATTCAGAATAAGAGGATAGGGAATTTAAATTGTCCCCGACATAGAAATATATCTGGGTAATGATTAGGTAGATAACTACCAAATCACAAATTCTTAAATGATAGAGTTTGTAATCCCTTCCAAAAAACAAAAAACATCATATGATTTCTTTTAAAAATGAGAAATAATTTTCAACCACTCAACCTCTAGATTTAATTAATCTAGACCTCTTTGGACCTTCTAGAGTTTCTATTATAAATGGAAAAACTATGTCTATTTGCTTATAAATGACTTCTCATGATACACTAGGTTATTCTTTCTATCTCCCAAAAGTGTTGTTTGTCCATATTTTATTATGTATTAAAAATATGTAGAAAAACATAGTGAAAATAGAATTAATACCCAAAGGAGTGATCAAGGTCATGAATTTGAGAATAAAGAAGTTGAGTCATTATATTATAAAAATAGATATAATGAAAAATATTTTTCTCATAGGAAACCATAAAAAAATTATGTGGTCGAATAAATAAATTGAAATATTCTAGAGATCACCCAATCCATGTTAGAAGAGTTAACTACCTATTTACATTTGGGTTGATGTTGTTAATAAGGCCTATTATACTATTAAAAGAGTCCTAGTTAGACCTGTCTTAGTGAAAACACCTTATAAGATTTGGAATAATAGAAAACAATTTTAATTACTTTATATTTTTTGGTTTTGAAGGTTTTTTTAATAGAATGGATCATTTGGACAAATTTTATTCCAAAAAATGATGGAAGATTATTCCTTGGGTATTCAACTTCCACAAAAGCCTATAGATTGTTTACTAGGAAAACCTGAATAATGGAAGAATATGATCATATCAAGTTTGAAGAAAATGATTCCAATAAAATTAATACTATCTTAGAAGACTATAATAATGATATTTCATTTGTGAATCTAAATTCCAAACATACTTAAATTTCTATAAACAAGAGAAGGAAAAAACAACAAACTTATTGAACCTGAATAGGAAGAAAGCATTGAGCCTATCGGCCCATCTCCACAAAGACCTATGAGGACCCATAGACACCACCCTTTATATGTAGTAATAAGAAACTTTGATAAAGGTATATATACTAGATCTTCCCTAAGGAATAAGATTGAACATCAATCCATCTTGTCAGAAATAGATCCTAATAACATCAATAATTCCATCAATGGTGAATTCATGGTAATAACTATGTATGAATAACTAGATTTTTTTGAATGGAACATTGTTTAGGAACCAGTATACGAACCTTATGAATCCTTTACTATTTGAACTAAGTTAGAATTTATAAATAAGGATGATGAATCTGGAATTATAGTAAGAAATTATGATACATTAGTAACACAAGGATATAATCAAGAAGAAGGTATTGATTATGATGTAATTGTTTCAAGTGTAGTAATAATTAAATCCATTAGGATATTGTTTTCCTTTGCATCACATTTATACTTCCAAATATATCAAATGGATCTTAAATTTTCATTCATAAATGGATCTATAATTGAGAATGTTTTTTGAGAACAACCCATGGGATTTCAAATAACCCATTTTTCAAATCGGTTTTTTAAATTAACAAATGAATTTTATGGTATAAAACATTCTCCCATAACGTGGAATGACATGCTTACCTATTTTCTTACTGAAAAATGTTTTCTAAAAGTTATTGATGATCCAATACTATTTTTAAAAACTATTTAAAATGATTTTTTAATAGTACAAATATATGTGGATGATATTATTTTAGGTTATAATAAAGATTCCTTGTGTAATAATTTTTCAAAACTAATTCAAAATTAATTTGAAAAGAGTTTGATGGGTGAACTCAATTTTTTTCATAGTTTTCAGATATTTCAAAATAAATATGTAATTATTTTATATCAAGGTAAATACACTATGTATCATTTAAAACGATTTATCCTTGAACATTCCAAAAGATGTGATACTATAGAGACCCTAGTTTGATGTACATGGAAATTACATTTATTTTGTGGAATATTTTATATATGACAAAAAAACAACCAAAGAACTTATTATTTTAGTGTCTTTGGTAACTCAAAACATAATATTCTAATCATACTTAAATATCTGGAACATCTCCCATTATGTTATGGAATGTGTGTTTTCCTACAGACAACCATTCTTTATATCTCGGGGAAAAGAAAATATAAAAAGGGAGAGCTAAAATGATTAGTAAGGGTAAACATGGAGAACATAAAACCAACAATAAACATTTGAATGTAAAAACATGAACATAATGTCTAAACATCAAAATATTTAGCCATGAAATAAATCTCAGCAATTTGTAAGAAATTTATCATAAATTAACATTAACCATGAAATAATAAAATTTAAATAAAACTTTTAATTATAGAAAACTAATGAGCACATAATATGATTCCCATAGTAGCCAAGTCCTTGCTGGTAATTCCATCGAAGTTAACAATTTCCTTTTCTGAACCGGGTTTACTTGTCATTCCATCCATGTATTACTGAACTAGATTTACATTATATTCCAGCCATGAACATCTCATGAGATATAAATAAATACCCAATTTATTATATGGAGATATAGCTCCCACCCATCACATAATTAAATCAATATTACAAGTTCTATAGAAACATATATCATTCAACAATGCATAACCCATGAAATAAAATGGTATTCATAAACATTTTTTCATTATAACATAATCCATATAATAAAAAAGTACATCATAAAGACAACTAAATCATAAAAACCCAATTAAAATTGATAACATGGATATAAAGATAACCCCATGTCATCTTAGAGGGAAAATAATTTTGATAAATCACTTGAACATAATTTCAACGGAAAATATACTTTCTCTTTCAAAAACGTATTCTTTTCTCACAATGTCATGAAATTTTAAAGGAAAAGTATATAACTAAAAATAATATTTAAATAATATAAAGTAATACTCATTGAAATAATTCCCTTTGAATGAGTAAAAATTCATTCATACCATATAAGTTAAACAAACATTCCTCTCATATTTTTTTCGGATAAGATAAAAAGTAACTCATATGATAAATAAAGAAAGATTATTTCCAAACTATTTATTAAAAGTATAAATGGGTAAAAATTACATAAAACATGCATAAAAGAATATTATACACTTAATGAGAATATTATTAGAAAACATGGAAATGGATGTTAAATATACCCCCAGTAAATACATGCATATAAACAATCATAGGTAAAAAATGATATCCAAAAATTATCCCTTACCTAAGGTCTGGTTTCTTTCATACGTGTCCAAGAATCATGTATAGTACGTTTTAACATGTTATTACCTTGTAATAGAACCATAATAATATTTATTATATCATATATGATTTTCTTATGACTTCATATTGCTCGTTCATTTGTCAATTCCATTTTAAAACAACATTTTTGGTAATAATCATTTTATTTATTGTGCGTGTTTTGAATTGTTATTCTTGATATTATTACATATATCGTTATTTACGTACTTAAAGAATGTAAAAAAATATATACATATCATATATATTCTGTATAAATATATATATATATATATTTTTTAAAATAGACTGAAAAATGAAATGGAATACACCATTCATTAAGGCGGTAGGCCGTACGTACTGAAGAACGTTGTTTTCGTTTACATATTGAATTAAATCAAAATAAGTAAACGAAATATAAATATATACATAAATAATGTATCATTATTATTTAATATATTTCAGGATTATTTATTATATATACTTTACAATCACTATTCAATGGTTAACATGGATAATGAGTCTCATCATGTCTTGGAGATAGTAAGCCGTACGTACGAACAAGAGACGATATCATTACCATAATTGTTGAATAGTATTGATGTGGATTGATTATAATATCTCATAATTAGTATAATTTTATAAAAATCATATATAGATAATATTTTAATCATTATACCCATCCATGTAATGTAGTGGTGAAAAATAGACTACACCACAATGTGGAGATGGTAAGTTGTATTTACGCACGCGTGGTGATTTCATTTTTCATAGGATTGATAGAAAGTGAAATATTGTTGTTTAATATTTATAACAACATATTAGTATATGAGTGATACTGATGTTATTACATTATAATGTTACAACTAAATAAGTGGATGTATATGAAGAAATGAATTTGTATGAATTATTAGAAGAGATTAACTCTTCCTCGACGTGATTCAATTAATGTTCCTATTAGGGTACCAGAGTTAGTCTATTGAGAAGACCAGCACCTCTTGAATATAACTAAGGATGTTTAGAAGAGAAATGGTTATGAATTTTTAGACCATGAAGGCTCAAAATGAATTATTAGGAGAGGGTGGTTGTGCCCTTTAATATGAGAGGAGAGGGGCACATAAGGAAACTCTCAAATATAACCATATCTTTTAGCATTAACCCTTAGTTTAATAATTTAACTCTTTCCATGTATTTATGTATATTGATACCATGTGGTAAATAAAGTAACTATAAAATTTCAATATAAACCTACGTGGTTCATTAATTATATTTCATTTATGTCATTTCTCAGAATTTTATATATTTAGGTCTATTATATCATTTAATAAATTTTGTTTATTTTAACACATTTATGTAAATTTTATACTGTTCATATCATGAATTTCTACAAACCATTATGACTTGATTATTTATAAAAAACCATTAATTCAAATATAACAAGTAATACTCATCCATAAAATAAGTGGATTTCCTAAAAAGGTTCAATGTAATTTTTTTAAATATTTATAATCTCATTTATTTAAATTATTCCTTGAAAATGTAGTCACTACAACATCATTGTGTCATAAATAAATTTATTTATTTGGTGTCTAAAAATTAAAAATAAAATAACATGATTTTGATGATATTTTGATATCATTAATTACTATATATATACATATAGATCAGTTATATTACCATATATTGAAATTGATTTAGTAAAGATATATGTTTAGGTTATAATTATCTTTACATTATATTAATTCTTAAAAAATGCCATTTTCACGTCCCAGCGAATCCATGGGGTCCAAAAATTGACACGAGATTTCCCATTGTCAAAAATATCTCAAAATATTGGAATATGACATGTGTTAGGGTATTTGAATAATAATATAGTATTATTTTTTACCCTTATTTACTAGATTTACCTTTTAACCCTGGTAAATAAAATAATTTCTAAAGTTATTATTCATAATGCCCAAATAAGTACCTACTTGTATATTTTAAGCCTTATGATTACAAATATTGAATCAAATTTTCCAAATTTAAAACAAAAAAGTTTGAGTAATGAATTTAAAATAAGTTCCCATTATCAAAACTAGAAAGCCGAGTTTTTTAATAAGTAATAACTATTAAAAGATTGACTTGTGTTTTTTTCCAATTTGAAAGTGAAATTACTTCAAATGATCAAATTTGAATTAAATGAAACAAATATAATCCAATTAAACTTTAAACCCATTTAAAAATAAAACATATCTATATAAATAAAATAGATGAAAGGGTAGTTTTGAATTAAAATGTTGTATTTTCACCATTCATTAAAATTTGAATTTTATTTGAAAAATAACAATTATTCTAAAAAAGTAAATTTTTATCTCCCGTTTCAAAAAAAAATTATTTTGTCCAATTTAACTTATAGAACTGTCAAAAACTCTATTTAATATGGGTGCTCCATCAAAAAGCATTAAAAATGAATTTGTTTTTGAAAATTACATCTTTTATTTGAAAAATTGATTTTGTTCACATATCATAGTTGAAAAAACGAGTATAATGAATTCTAATGTTATATAAAAATCAAAATATGCTTTATACTATTCACAATGGATATTTCTTATTCCATTAAATAATAATATTTTAATAATATATCTTTGTTTACTGAAACTCGGTATGGCGTACAATGCAAGCTATCGACAAAGGTCGCTCTTATGTGTAACACATTCCAATTCAGTGTTGCGGGTTGGGAAAGTTTACTTTGGTGTTGAACATTTCATATTCCAAACATATTTCATTTATATATTTAAGAATATCTATAATAAGTGTTGCATGAAATAAATTCTGTCAAAAAAACTTGAAAATTGTGTGTAACACAAGCCAAGAATAGTGTGGCATATATGCAAACTAATACGTTGTTTCATAAAACATAAGAAAATCTTTGTGATCCGTACAACACCAGACAAAAAAGAAATTAAATATAGTATTTCTCATAAAATATCAATTTTTAACATTCTACTCCCTTTTAAATAAAGTTCTCCCTTGAAATTCGTTGGGGTTATAAATGTTTTTTATTGGAAATATTGTTTCATGGAAACCTCTAAATCGTAAAAAGGGATATTAAAAAATAAGTTTAAATAAGAATGTTATAAATATAATGGTTACCTAATGTAATTCATAATAGGGTTTCCAATTAAGATAACATAATTTGTATGTGAAAACGTGGATATTGAAGAGGAATATAACCATCATGTTGTAATGGATAATGATATTGAATAAGGTTTGTAGAATGTTAACTACAAGAAAGCCATAAATATGCGATGATTTAAGGGAACATATGATTAATCATGTAATAATATTCTAGGATAACATTTTTGGTTTAAATATAATTTTCCAAAAGTTGAAGATTTTTTACATTAGGGTAAATACTTACATGATTTCAGTACAACCTAGTCATTGGTCATTCCAAGAAAAATTTCTACTTTATCACTTATTTAAGGAAACGAAGTTGAATTTCCCTTTCATGATTTCTAAGAAGATCATGTGATAGAAGGATAGGTCATTCCATAGATCTCAAAAAAATGTTAGAACATGTTATCAAAGAGGCATAAGTCCACATATAGTTAGATAATACATTAATCTAACAAACCACAGTGGGAATATAACATATACTATATATAAGTGTAAAGCATTAGAATCCTTCCAAAAAATCAAAATATAAAACATTAAAAGTTGGTAAAGTAAATAAACTTAACATTTTTCTCCAATACATCATTTGGATGTTTTTAGTTTTCACATTCCAAAAATGTGAATACCGTAGTCATGTATTCTATTTATGAATTATAATAAAATAAATTTCCATAAAACCCAAGTGAGAATATGCATTTTATCAAAATTAACTCTTTACACACTCCAAAAATACATAAAATAATATATACTCAATCATTCATATCACTATGTCTTTATATCATTCATGACATTATTAATACTATCAAACATCTCATTATCACATTATCCCTTCATTATTCCCATATCATGTGCATTCAAAAAATATATGAAAATCGTTTGTGGTTACTGTTACCATTTAACATATACATTAAAATACTCAATCGAAAAATAAAGTGTAACAATCCTTAGATTTTTTTATTCCACAGTACCAATAATTTAATTATACAACATTATTCTTGATAAACATGTAATTATTCTCCTACTTTCTTGAACCATTGACCGAACTTCATAATTTTATTCCTTAACACTTCTTTCAACTCATATATCATTTTTAGTCTTTTTAAGACAACGAACATTAACACTACACGTATGACCATGCTGATTCTCTTCATGAGATTTTCCCTTAGTGCATCGATTTTCATAAGGCCCATACATTCCACATTTAAATCATTTTACAATCATTGATTACTTAGTAATACCATTATCCTTGTCCATTTTGCTAATTGACCCATTTTACATTGCAATTACTGGCATTGTGTCCTTATCTTCCACACCAATATCATCTTCCATCTCCTTTGAAAAATTCACCTTGATGCCTCTTCACACATGATTTACATGAGAAAAAATTGAACTTTATTTCCTCTATGATTTCCATAAAACACCATCTTTATCTTATTAGATGCTTCAAGTAATTCATAAAAGTTAATATTATTGATTATATTATGTGATTTATGATTAGGAATAATAATGATATTTTGTCTTCTAACACCCATTTTATCTGGTTTCCCAATAATAATATCATTCCATTGTCCAGCATATTCTCTGTTAACATGAATCCTCCAGTTTCCTACCATTTTCTAAAACCCAAAAATAATTGTGTGAGAGGATGAAATAATACTAAGAAAAAAATATAATAAATGGGGATTACATTCAATCTCCAACATATTAGGTTTAATACTATGTTATTCATGTTCGTTACCATAATTCTAGGACTATAAACTATAGTTATAATTACGCTTAGGGACATCCCTAAACATACCATAGAAATATATCTAAGGATCTCACTAATGTTTTCAGATCCTAGTTTCCAAATCTAACTAATCCATTTCACTAATACCAACTTTAGAGACCGATGATGACGTACATGGACATTAAATTTCTTTTACGGACTAATTAATACTCGAAGAAAATAAATTCCCAAACACCATATTAGTTTAGTGTCTTTTGAAACTCAAAACGAAATCTTCTAATCATGGTGAATGATTTTCAACATCTCCCATAAAGATATTCCCCTTTTTTCCCATCTAAAATAGTTCTTTATATCATGAGAAAAATAAAAAATATAAAGGATGAGCTCAAATGCTCAGTAATGGTGAACATGGAGAAAAGAAAACAAACAATAAACATTGGAACATAAAAACATGAACACTAAGTTGAAACATTAAAATCTTGTGCCATGAAATAAATATTGGTAGTACATAATGCATATATCAAAAATAAATTTTAACCATGACTAAATATCATTGGACTAAAACATGTAATTATGGAAAACTAATGAATGCCTAATATGATTTACATAATAGCCAAGGAATTACTGCAAAGACAATCATATAGGACATTGTCTATTTCTGAACAGGGTTTACTTGCTGTTCCAACCATGTATTACTGAACCAGATTTACATATCCTACCAGACATGTCTATCTCATGAGATATAAATATTTACCCAATTAATTCAAGGGAGATACAGTTCCCAACCATCTCATAATTAAATCATTCTTACATATTCCACAAATACATTAATCATTCATCATTGCATATCCCAAGAAATAAAATCGGATTATTAAAAATCATTTCATCATAACATATTCCATATAAGATAAATGGACTTACAAAAATTAAGTCAATCATAAATAAAATAAAATAAAAGTAATAATACGTATAGAAACATAACCCTATGAAATCATAGATGGAAAATAATATTGGTAATGTAGTTGAACAAAATTCCTGAGGAAATTATCTTTTCTTCTTCAAAAATGATTTCATTTCTCAAAATGTTGGAAAAATTTAATTGAAAATAATTTAATTAAAAATAATATTGAAATATTGTAATGGATGATTCATGTAAATAATAAATTATGAAATCATAAAAATTGGATTATGTCATATATTTTAAAAAAACATTCCTCTCGTACTTTTTCCATAAACGTAATAAAGTAACAGGTTTGTAAACATAAGAAAGATTCCTTCCAAACTATACAATAAAAGACAAAAAAGGGTAAAAATGACATAAAAACACATATAATAATATTAAACAGTTACTAATCATATTCTATGAAAACATGTAAGTGGATGTTAAATATAACCTCATGTAAATACTTTGGTATAAACACTCTTAGATAAAAAATGATATTAAAAAATAATCCCTTACCATAGGTATGATTTCATCCGTATGTGTCCAAAACTCCTATATATTGGGTTTAAAGATATTACTAACTTTTAAAGGAACCATAATAATATTTATTATATCATATATTATTCACTTACAACATTACATTACCCGTTCATTTTTCAACACCATGTTAAAGCAACGTTTTCTGTAATAATCATTTTATATATCGAATGTGTTTTGAATTGCTATTATTGATATTATTACCTATATCATGATTTATTGACATAAAGAATGTAAAATATTATTTATATATCATATATATTTAGTATATAACTATATATATATATAATAGATAGATAAATGAAATGGAATACACCATTCATTGAGAGGGTAGGCCGTACATACTTATGAATGATGTTTTCATTTGTTTATTGAATTAAATGGAAGTAAGTAAATGAAAAATATATATAAAAAATCTAGTAGAATTATTATTTCATATATTTAATATTATTTATTATATTTAATTTATAATCATTCTGGATGGTTTAACGTGGAGAATGAATCTCATCGCGTTGTAGAGACTTTAAGCTGTACGTAATAACGTGCGACGATATCGTTCCCATAATTGTTGAATGATATTTAATTAGATTGTGTATAATATCTCATAATTAGTATCATGTTATAATAATCATATATTTTTATTATTTCCACCATTATACCCATTCAAAAAGGGTGGTGGTGAACATCTAGTGCATCACGGTGTGGAGACGATAAGCCGTACGTACGCACTCACAACGATATAATTTTTCATAGGATAGATAGAAGGTTAAATAGAGTTTATTATTAATTATAATAACATATCAGTATAAGATTGATAGTGATGTTATTACGTTATAACAAAACAACTAAATAATATGATGTATAAGATGAATGAAATTTGAATGAATTGGTAGAAGAGATTGTCACTTCCTCGACGTGCCTCCTTTAAATTTCCTCTTAGGTTACTAGAGATGGTATTTTGAAAAGACCAGAAACTCTATAATGTAACTAAGTAAATTTATATGGGAAATGGGCATGGGTTGAAAATGAATGTTGTCTCAAAATGGATTGATGAGGAAATGGAAGAGTTTCCCTTTTATAATAGAGGAGAGGGACACTTTAAGAAACACTCAAAATATCAATTTATTATAAACTGTTTTTCAGTTTCAAATAGTCCAAAACTCATTTAAGTGGAATATATGATGAGTATTGTTCGGAATCATTTCAACCAATTGGTTTTATACATGTTTAGGTATTAAATATAACCTTATCTTTTAGCTTTAACCATTAGTGAACTAATTTAACTCTTTCCATGTCTTCTATTATATTCATACTATTTGGTTAATATAGTTACAAAAAAATTCCAATAGAACCTAAAGTAGTTCATTAATAGTATTTGATACTTTTTAAATGTAATTTGTCTAAAAGATAGTTTTTAGGACAATTATATCATTTACTAAAATAGTAATTTTTTAAAACCCCATTTATGTCAATTTTTATACTTTTCATATCACGAGTTTTTTAAAATCCATAACAATATGATTCATTTCAAAAAAACATAATTATTTCAGATATATCAATTCATAATCATCAATAAAATTCGTGGATGGAAAAAAATGTGTCAAGGTAAATTTATTTTATTATTTATAATCTCATTTATTTAAATAATTCATTAATAAGGTAGTCACTGCATCATCATTGTGTCATACATAAATTTATTAATATTCTGTCTAAAAAATATAAATAAAATAATTTTATTAACTAAATAATTTTATCTTTATAATTACTATATATATACATATATATATCATTTATGTATATTTCTATTAAAAGATATATGTTTAGGATATAATTAAATTTACTTTAAATTAATTCTTATAAAATGTCATTTTAACATCCTTGTGAATCCATGTGGCCCCAGACTTGACCCAAGGATTCCCATGGTCTGTAATATATCACCCAATATGATTATTACATGTGTTAGGGTAGTTTAATTTTTTGAAATATTATTTTTTACCCTTATTTACCAGATTTAACTTTTAACAATGGTAAATAAAATAAATAATGAACATACTATTCATAATATCCAAAACAAAAAGATTCCTATTTATAAAATTTAAACCATATAATTTTAAATATAGAATTTGTTTTTCCAAATTCAAAACACAGAAGTTGCAGTAATTATTTTAAAATTAATTCCCATCGTAAAAACCAAAAAACATGGTTTTTTAAGAAGTAATAACTATCAAAAGGATTTCATGTGTTTATGTATAATTTAAAAGTGAGAATACATCCAATGGCCTAATTTGGACTAAAAAAATAATATAATCCAATTACACTTTGAAAAAAACAAAAAATATAATTTATCTATATAAATAAATTATATGAAAATTCATTTTTTAATTAAAATTCAATATTTTTCATAATTCATTAAAATTTATAATTTATCAGAAAAATTGAAAAAAAAGTAAATTTTTATGCCCCTCTTCCTAATAAAATGTTTATTTTGTCAAATTTTACTTATTAAAGATTCAAAACTAGATTTAAAATCGGTTCTCTATCATAAGGCTGTAAAACATAACATTTGTTTTCTGAAAAATACTTCTTTTATCGAATTTTTTTTATTATTTTCTAATATTATGTTTTTGAAAATGTGTAAGATGATATCTAATGTTATATAAAATTCAAAATGTGGTTAATACTATTCATAACAGCTAGTTTATATCCCATTAAATAAAAATATATTAATAATATTTCATTCTTTAGTGAAACTTAGTATGGCGTACAACAAAATCTATTGACGAAGGTTGCTCTTGCATGTAACACAAGCCAAGTAAGTGTTTCATGTAGTGAAATCTTCCTTTGGTGTTTTTTATAACTTAATAAAAACATAGTTCATTTAGACATTGAAAAAAATATATTCTCAATGTTTTGTGAAATAATTTCTATCAAAAGAACATGAAAATGAGTGCAACACATGCCATGAATAGTGTCATGTATACTAAAAGACAATAAGGTGTTGCGTATAGTGGGAGTTAATATTTGTGTAGCGTATGACACAAGACATCAGAGAAATTAAAAATAATATATCTCACAAAATCATAGGGAGTTACAGAAACTCCAATGAGTACCACCTATAAAATAGATATTAATGGAACTGGGAAATCAATAGATCAATCTAGTTATAGATATATGATTGGAAGTATTGTCTACTTAATTTATTGTTGGCCTAATAATATTTTTATTGTCTGTTTCTGGTCCCACTTTCAAGGAAATCTAAATGAGTCTCAATTTTTACCTGTCCGGTGATTTTTTATATACCAAAAATATATAACCAATTGAAAATTATTCTTCCAAAAAAGACAAATTTTTTATTTAGATAGATATTCAGATGCTAATTTGTGTGGATACAAGTTAGATAGAAAAATCACATCAGAAACATTTATATTTTAGGAAATATCCATTATATTTTTGTAGTGAGAAGTAAAATTTGATTGTAATATCTACTATTGAAGCGCATTACATAGCTACTGGATGTTTTTGTGCACAAATATTATTTATTAAACATAATTTACTAGAATTTGGATACTAATTTATACATGTAACTATTAATTGTGATAACACATGTTCAATAAACAATTCCAAAAATCTGGTATCTCATTCTAGAACAAAACTTATTGATGCAAGACATTACTTTTTGAGATATCATTATCAAAAGGGTGAATATATATTTAGAATTTATTAGTACTGAATATAATCAAGATAAGATATTCATGAATCCATTTAATTTTGATGGATTAAAATACATTAAAACTATGTTAGGAATCATAACCCACTATTGATGAGTCATCGATGAACGAGTCACCATTGATGAGTTAATGATCATGAGTTGTCATTTATCAGTCACCATTGATGAGTCACAAATGATTTGTCATCATTGATGAATCACCATTGATGACTCACCATTTATGAGTCACCATTGAAAGAGTCATCGTTCGTTTTTATATTGTGGTATTTTTATTACCATTGTAATTTTCCTATACAGATTTAATTTTTTATCTTAATTTATTTATTATTCTTTTATAATATTTTATTTGTAAAATTATCAAGATTTTTAAAAAAAAATCACTTCATTTAACCCTTTAACTCCTAATTCTTTTCCTTCCCCACAAACCAATATTCCCTCTTCTTTTTTCCATCGGAAGCCTTTAACTGATTGGAATGTCCTGTATAAAGTGAGGTAGAGAATCTAATCTAGAAGTGATGAGGCCTCTTAAGATTCGATGAGTTTCTGAATGCTATTTTTAATTTTTTTTCAATAATCCTATATCTAAAGTACTATATAATGGAAGAAAAAATGTAGATTAGTGCCCATATTATTCAAACTTGAAATATTCTACTGTTATAGATAATATGAAAAAAATGAGGATAAACTATTTTACGTCGAATCGTTTGGTGCATTATCCTATGTTTTAATTTAAATTATACTAGAGGTAGTGATTTATTTTTGGAGAAAAGGTAGAAAAAACTCACAACAACATAGATGGAGAATAGATTTTTTTCTCTTAATGGGAACCAATTTTTTTGTTACGGTTTCCTCCCAAAGGAGTTAACGATTATATACAAGGAATTATAACTAATGATATGTTAGAATATGATCTCATAGAATTCACTGGGGATCAAACCAGGAGGAGAAACAAAATATAGAACATGATGTGGAGTGAAAAAAATATATATGTTTTTACAACATGTTTTATTCACTAAGAAAGGCGAATTCAACACCAGGAGGTATTAGGATATATATTTTATTTGTATGACGAGTAACGAGAAAAGAATAATTTTTTATAGATTTTTGATGTGTCATTTTCATGATCTGTGCATCAAGATATCTAGATCAAACTCCCTCATTTATCCAAAAATGGTTTCTACAATTTAAGATGCATAGGTTTATATTAAACCTATATAAAAATATGAGGTTAAAACATTTGTTTTTTTCCTGTCCAAATAAATTTTTATAATAGTGAATGTGAGATGGAATCCCTAGAATGTATGCTGGGTTAGGGATAATTAATACCTTTATGATAATTTTTACACTATTGATCACACTAGTATACCAATGGACCTAATGGATCCTGTTATTGAATCTGGTAACATTACTCAATACTCGGATTTTGATGTTGTTTCTTAAATTGAAGAAGATGTTTTATCAATTGAAGAAGGGAGGGATCCATATACAATAAAATCTACACCTCGAATATCCAATGAACATGTCATTCAATAGGCTCTATGCCTTTTAGTCAAACAATCATACCTGAGCAAGAAAATTAAGAATATGCAGATGTTTTTGGAGAATCTTAGTTTAAGTCATCTAAATTGGAGACTTCAAGTGAGGAATGTGATGTTGAAGGAAATGATTTTTTTTCTAAAGAGGTAGATAAAGTGATTTTGGATCTTGAGATATCTAATGAATCTTCTATAAATAATGATAAGGATGAAGCTGATAAAGCACATGATTAGAGTATTGATGATGGAAATGATATTATTGTCTCTACTCACAGAGATGAGTAAAATAAATAAGGTGGATCTGATCATGAGGAGACTAAAAATAATGATTCTAATCTTATTGAACATGCTTAGGTGTTAGTTCATTTTCAAACATTATACAGTTTTTGTATCCAATATTAATGAGGAATTTCAGTCTAAGGATACAATAATTCATGATTATCAAATAGATCATTCATATGATAAAGAAGATTCATTTGAGGGAGTAAAAACTCACAAAACTAATGTGCAATTAGTGGAACTGGATCAGTTGAAATTAGTAGAGAATTTGGAAACCAGTCAAACTAATGTTCAGCAAGCTATAAGCGATGGGGAGTTGACAACCAATACAGTTACTCCGAAAATTCATGTGGTTCATACTCAATAGACAGTGCATGTTCCCTCATGAAATGAAATTGGTCACAGTTCTAAAATACCAATATACACAACTATTTTTCCTTATATCAAATACTCAGTTTTCTTCTTTGTAGAATGGGAGAAATATCCATGTTCTTTATGTCTTCAGTTGAAATAGTGTTATTCAAATGATGAATTTGAAATAAAAAGTGATGGATTACTAGTGAATGAGATATATGACACCAGGGAGGTGCAACCTTTCATTCCCAAGGATAAAGAAAGACCAACTTAGGTAGAACTCTCTCATGATCCATGATATCTTCCAACTTCACCCTCAGTATTACCTCCTAATATTGTCAATTGAGCAGATTTATATTCTTTGCAAAGGAATGTTAATTCAGATATGGAGTCATTAAGAATGAATTTCGTCTCATATTTGTCTAATGTCTTGAATAATTAACATTCCCCTTCTACCAATCTTAATAATGATAGTGTTCGATATTTATTTGAACTAGTCATATCTCATATCCAACCAAGAGTCATATTTCATATTCAACAAATGGATGAAGAAAATAGAAGGTTTAAATTTTATGTAGTATGTATGAAATCTTTAGTATAATGTATGAAAACATATATTTCTGATTTCATGACTTCCATTTCACAAATGATGGATGGTTTAGCTATTTTTTATCCACTTTTTTAGTACCACCTCCTTCTCCAATACAATTTGATAAAGATCTAATGAAACATTTGATTAGAGAAGAACACATAAATTATTTGAGGGATGTAAGTACATATGATGAATATATTAGGAAAACACCACTTCATGGAGTAAATATTATTCAATTCATAAAAGAGTAATATGGTGATATCTGACAAGATAAAGAAGTGATGAAAATGGATATCCAATATTATTTGTCAAGGATCTGCATTATTGGTGTTTCATGGTGTTGGCTACGGTCTATTCTAATGTAATTAATTTTTTTCAATGGGTATATGATATTAATCCTATTAAATAAATATTGTTACCCTTATATGTTAGTCTCTTCTATTTTCCATCTCTCTCAGGGTTTGTGACTATCATGTTATTGTAGAATTTTATTTGTAGCATTTTTATTATATTATTTTTTGATGTTTTTATTTCGTATTTCATTATTGATGATTGATTATATATTTATATAGATATAAATTATCTTTAATTCATTTTTATTATCATAATGAATCCATTGATTCTTATTCATTATTTATTCTCATCACTAACCCCTGAACTATTATAGGTGAGTTTTATATAGAACACATTTCCAAACATCCTAACAAGGTAGGGCCTTATTGATTCATGTAATTTAAAAATTGTATTAAAACACATCTATGAGCATAATGATCAACCAAAAATTATATTCCAAAGAATATATGTTATGATAGAGGGTTTTTTAATTTCTATAACATAGAGTAATGGTTGAATTTATAGTAAAACTCAAAATATCCTAACCAGGTTGATGTGGAGGAATGACCACATCATTGTGTTCTTGATCAATAAGGATCCAAAATCCATATTCATTAAAATAACAACAACCCTTAATTATAATAAGCATTTATTCTATGGTTATCACTTCTATGACCATTATTGTTACATAACTATAAAAATTATAGTCGAACACCTACATTCTTAAACAACAACAAAAATACGTCCAATACAAGTTCTTTACCCACAATACAATTTCTCCATCTCAAAAAAATGTCTGACAGTAAAATTATATGTTTCCCATGATATTCCAGTATAATCATCCATGATCACTAATATTGGTGTTTCTAAACATTCCATGGGAATATATATTTTCATAAAACCCACTATTAATAATGTCCAGGAAGACGGTTACCCCCATCTCATTATTTTATACAATGACATAAACATCGCCAAAATTGTAGGAATCAATTCAAATATATCCATCTAAGAAATAAATTCAACCACTATGTCCATAACCAAAAATCATTTATTCTATATTCAATATGACATAATATGGTATCCAACATGTGTTATATTCCATTAGAAACTGAAATATCATGTTTTCCTCTAATAACTCCATTAAACACTTTATTATTCTTCCTTTAACAACATAAAAAAATATAGTCAAAGAATAGTAAAATCACATCCCATATCCTTTGACACTAATTTTATAATATATTTTATGAATACTCTTAAAGAAAAAATTTATAAATTATAATGTATAAATAAAAAACATAAAAATATAAAAATTGAATACATCAATAAAAATATATATTTTCCTATCAAAATGTGGATTCAATAAATATATTACATTATAATAGAAATTATATCTTCACAATATATTTTACAAGATAACTGTAAATGATTTAAATTATTTTCAAGTAGAGTATTCTTGAATTGAAAAAATAAAAAAATATATTACATTTAAATTATAGATAATGGATAAACATAACATTATACATAATAAATTTTAAATTGATGTACAATTTTTTTTATTTTTTGATTTATTAAATGAAAATTGAGTGTATTTTTTAGAGAACTAAATATTAAGGTTATGAAAAAAAATGGTAATCTATTTCTCAATAAATCACACAAATTAAATATTAGAGGATAAGTGTTACTTTATTATTGACTATAATTTAATTAATCATGTAATAAATTAATGTTATCCATTACAGTTATGAAATGTAATATAAAAGTGTGTCAAAAAGAAAAAACATGTTCAATATTTCCTAATAAAACCCTCTAAAAAGAAGTTGAGATTGATTTATATCCTAATAACATATCTGGTGTATTAATTTAATGGATTCAGGGAATTATACTGTAACACAAATATTATATTTCACAAAAATTGTAACACAATGTGACATGGAATAGCATACAAAATCACCCAATGAGTTTTCTATCCCCTTAAATGTACAATATGAAAATTAATAAGTATACATTTTTAATATTTAATATTCATTTATATTGGTAAATGAGTGAAAAATTTTCAAAATAGAGATGAACTGTTAAATTAATTGATTGAAGGAGTTAATATATATATATATTTTAAAAAAATAAGGAATATTTGGAATTCATGAATTCATCATTACCTCTCCTAGTGAATCACCCCAACTAGAACATAAATTTATGGCCGAATGGGAAAAAATATTATACATAAATATATATGAGATAATATATTCTATGATATTTTTTTGAATTTTTTTTCAAATGGATAAGAATTTAATTTATCATATCTTATCTTTTTTTATTATGAAAATTGGCAACATTTAGAAGATTATAATGTCATGACCCAAACAAACACGTAAACAGTGCTAAATAGGCTAGGTGTTAATGACCTTAGGCGCACCTCCCCAAATACCAAATGCTATCGACAAGAAGTGAGGGTGTAAATAGGTATAGTGGGGAGGCTATACCCTCTCAAAAGAAAAAATGTACTGGTCTGACTGTAATAATAAAACCTATAATGCTAATAAAGTCTCATCAGACTCGAACCAGACCCACATAGTGGAAGAAAAACAATATCAAATAAATATAAGAAGTGATAATCAAACAGAATCAATGGAATGTAAAGAAAAAAGCATATTGAACATAAAATGTAACTATTATAACACCTATAATGTATCCACAGTAGGTCATACCTGTCAACAAACAATATCTCCCGTGTCTAACCAAAATTACCTACATAATAAAGTAAGCATGCTGACATATGATCAAAAGAAAAACAATGTAAACTCTAGCCTGGAATGACCTCAAGATCCAAGGCAAATATCCATGAAAAAGATACTACTACCCAGAACCTAACGTTGATATCTTCCCTACACGTTAATACATAAAGTCAACATGCCTCCCCAAGGGCCCATGTTGGGTGTGAGACGAATCTAATTAGGATACCACCCAATAGTGAGTACGTGGTAATGGTGTTTAAGGAGACATGAATCAATAATGAAAGTGAGTAGTATGATGCACTACATAATAAAAACATCCACTGGTGCTCAACGTCCACCAGAGAGTGTCACCTGCTTTAGCCAATGTCGGAATTTGAGTTATGTAACTGGGCACCATGTGCCTCCTAACACCGCATGTCTCACATACCGATGTCAGGAAGTCTTGCCCAAACAATTGCAACCCAGTACCATGTGCCTCCTAAAACCTCATGTGTCTAGGACCGATGTCCGAATGGAACACCAAAGTAGTAGTAAACTAGAACCATGTGCCTCTTGACACCTCTTTTCACATGTACCAACATCCCATGGGCACTCTTAAACAATCAGAAAAATCCTCTCCTTCCATGGAGATTCTATTGAAATCACCCCTAAACCATAATTACCTAACCACAACTACGGAGGCCTCTACCCACACGAGTGTTCAACACCACCACATCATAGATTCATCTATGTGCACATGACCTAAATCATGGGTGATTAGTAGTCACCAAATTTAGAATCGATTCCCCATCCTCTCTAGCACCTCTTGCTCATACAACAATATCACTTATAATTCGATGGTCTTGCCCTCCATGTAACCCAGGCCATGCCCAAATTGATAGTCACACTACCTCAATTAGACATCCATGTCACCCAATCCCATTTTAAAATAACCGAAATAATCATGGTCAAACCCAACCTTTGATCAACATCACTAAAGGATACATGATCCTTTTCAAACACTACCCAAAGGTTCCATCATATGCAATATCAATCATCAAATATATATATAATCAAAATAAATGACTTTAAATGGGGAGAACAATTTAAACAGCTGAATTTCACTATCCATGATTTTCTCATACCAGCATAGAGGTATTGAAAGCCTCTAAAAAAATAACCATGATCTAATAGATTAAACTCATCAGTTTAATCAAAAAAATTCAAATATAACCATTTTTAACCCCCATCCAAAATTCTAAAAATGAGAAATGACCTCATACCGAGCCACTCTCGACCATAACATGATAATGGAATCCCCAATGAAATACCATAAAGAATATGATCAATTCATTATAAATAATCATAGGTCTCGCTCAACACCCGACATTGTGCTAAAAATATGCACCCCTAGATGGCCACAAAAACAAAAAAAATGGATGAACCACCTACCTTATCCTTGTAGTCGTAGGCACATCAGATATAGAGCTCTAATTCAAAAATGATATTCACAGATCTACTTTTCCATCAAATCCCAGCAATTATACTCTGATGGAAACTACAGTATGTGAGAAAAAGGAACATGAACGGAATAAGATGTGAGTTTTTAGCCTTCATGATGTTAGATCGCTTCCACTGATGGATTGAAGAAGTATTAATATTGGATGAATAATCTATGTAAGAAATGTTATCGGCCTCATAGAATGTCATAGTCCGAAAATAGGGAAGAAGAAGTTGTTTTTGGAAATAGGACATGATGCGTTAACCATATAATCAAATAAAAATAAAATTACACCAATTTGTTTAATCACAACATGTTGGGTAGTATATTATTCAAACAATGACTTATGCACGTTGTCAGTTTATCACATTTCTTAGATTCATCACATGGGTCAACACGCAGCTAGGACTCAACAGGTACGTGGATGGTAAAAGACACGACATGTAATGGAATACTATATTATTTTTATAGATTATTTTTAAACATTCACCATATGACATGTACTAATTCAGAACTCAATCAGTACATTCCCCAACATACACACAATGTGTACTTGGAAGTACACAACATGTAACCTGGAAACTTCTATAACTGCCAAGTTTCCCCTGTTTTCCAAAAAACCTAGCTCAAAACAGAAAGAAAAAAAGAAAATCATACCATAAAGTATGAACTGGGTTATTACAAATTTAACCCTTAATGAAATTCGTCCATTAATATTTTACCAACTGTTGTGAAGAAAAATCCAGACAAATCCGGCCCCAAACTTGAATATAAAATGGTCCAACGACCTATTTTTGATATGATGGTCCTCCCATGATACATCGTCACCCTTTCACTATATCAGGTTCCCACATGTCATTCCCGACACCATAACGTATCATGAACCATATCGGTGCCCTCTTAAATGAGGTCATGCATCCCATGGATACGAAAACTAAACCTAGATCCTTTCACATTAGTTAAACCTCATCATTGATGCCATAATTCCCCCTGAAACCTCAAGTAACCTGCATCATCGATGCCCCCGATGCCGACAACACCTCATGTAAACCACTTCATCGATGCCCATTTCCCACGACACCTTAAGTAACATGCATCCTTGGTGTCCATATTCCCCAAAAATCTTATATATATATATATGTGTGTGTGTGTGTGTGTGTGTGTGTCTATATATATATCTACGTAAATATATCATGCAAACAAATGGTTTCAATCCCACTGACCGACATCCGGTTAGTCCACATAAATCTTGTGCACCTCATGCACTCAAAACGAAAATGCCTTAATAGGACATGCCCAAAAGAAAACATGAAAATTATAGCCATGCACGCGGTGTAAATATGTCAATTTTTGGCCCACTAGTATTCTCAGCCTCTGTAGCTCCATAGCATGCACCTGGCATGAAGGATGGCTGCATAATGTTATACGTCCATATGGTGATGCTCTAGTCCATAGCCATTATCCCCATAGTTGGGTCCCACTGTCTATGCCACACCATTAGAGTACATATGCTCCTCACCTACCCCCACCTGGTACAGATCCCGAACAAACACCAGACACCATTGTTTCTCTAGGTCCATGCATGCCAGATGTATGAGAATGCTTCCTATTGATCCTCTCTAGATGTCTGACCTATCCACATGTTCAGAACTCCAAATGAGTCCTATCAAACTGAGTTTTGACAAGCCCTGACTGCCCACAATAATATAAAACCACTGATTAACAGCCACAAGGTGGTCTAGATGAGGGTTTGGCGTGACTTTGATGCTAGAACACATACCAACCCCACTTCCTACTATCTGAACCATCACCTATGTTCACCGACAATCTTATAAGATAATTTTCGGTCAATTTTCCCTCATAAATGAGTTCATGATTCACAATCTATGAGAATGAGGTCAGCCTGGAGATGTTTACCTACACCTTAATGGTGTGTCGTAAGCCATACTTGAAGTGTCTCACTCGTGATGTGTCATTGCTTACCATACCTGCTGAAAAGAAATACAAATCAGTGAATGTAGGAGCATAGTCCCTAAAGGACATGTCACCCTGCTGGAGGCTCAAGAACCCCCATGCTCTCTCTACCCTTAGTATCTATGGAAAAAATTACTTGATAAATATATCATGGATGTCCTTTCCGGCCAGTCCTTCAAGACTATGAACCCGGACCTGCACATCCCTCTAAGGCATCACTTGTACTCCCTATATGTACATCTTCAGCTTGACCCTCAACCCTATAGGCATATCTAGTGACTCGATAATCATATGCATTCTCTCTATATAATTCATAGCCACCAGTGGACTACCCTCAACCTGAAAAAATGGCGGAAACTCTGACTAGAACTCCAACGTCAGATATTCTATAGAGGTCTTTGTACCTGGTGTGCCTCTACCAATCCCCTAGAAGATACATAGTAGACTAGATCAGAGATGTACGTAGATTCATGGCATGAATGCTTCCAAACCCAGCTACTCCTCAGCCTGCACTAGATCCGAGACTGGATCCTTTCTTTGAGCATGTACTAGCGGCTCATTTTCTGCCTATCCCTAAGGTGTATGAAACTGATCGTGCTCCAAAGGCACTTTACAATCAAATTCATGTCATTCCATTGAGACATCTAGAAGGAACCCACTGAATACAATTATTGTTCAGCCATCCCATATATGTAACAATATATATATAAGGAGATGATAAGGAAATAATTAAAGAGGCAGCATATAACAACTACCCTTACTCTTCCCCACTGCAGCCATGACCCACAACATCCTGGCCTCACAACCTCTTTACCTTCCCTCAATAAAGCATGGGAATCTACAGTACCTTGGTCTATGCCTATCCCGAAAACCATCGTTCCCTCAAACTGACAACTGGGTCACCCGATCCTGAGAGCAACACTGCCTCAAACCGACGTCCAATATGCCAAATCCTAGTGATCAACATCACCTCAGTCATAGTACCAACCTTATCATATATTATCCAGGCCCAAATGTAATTCCACAAGTAATTTTACATAATTTATACCATAGAATATTACATTGTAACAAACAATATATTCTATCATGAATTTCACCTTTCACATTTGAAAATCATCTACAACTTGTAAATTGATATTATTCAGATGGTATTATCACTCCACAAAGAATACATGTATTTATGAAATTTAAATACCCTAAAAAGGTTCCTATCTAATTATAGATGATCACTCCATTCCATAATGGACCAATGTCCAATTATCCTTTACCGCATGGGGTTAAGGGTTGCATATCACAACCAATAATCATCACAAACCAAGTGAGCCACCATAGTGGAAATCATATAAAGATTAATTTGAGAAAAAGAAAAACATAAATTCTACCCCTAGGTAACTTGCTCCATCCCTCATACCTCGGGCTGCAAGCACCCAACCACAAGTTAGTAACCCATTTCCAAAAAAAAATATCTCTAGTGTACCATATCCCAAATAGTGAACTAGTGGAAATAAATACCATTCTCGATATCATTATTAGTCAGTCTAAAGATTTTAATAAATCCTAGACAAGGACAAACTCCTCTGATACCACATTGTAATGTCTCAACCCAAACAACCACCTAAACAGTGCTAAATGGGCTAGGTGTTACTGACATTCAGTGCACCTCCTCGAATGCCAAAGTATGCCGACTAGAAGTGAAGCGGTAAACAGGTATAGACAGGATTCTATAACGTCTAGAAAAAAAATAAGTTACTTTATTTGATTATAATAATAAAACTTGTGGCATTAATAAAGACTATGTGGACTCAAACTAGACTGACATAGTAGAAGCACATCAATATCAAATAAATAGTGAAAGTGATAACCAAATAGAATCAAAACAAAAGTAAACATAATAACAACTTCAAAATCACGTGTAACTACTAAACAAACCAATCATGCATCCATAACTAGTAATACAAATAAATATGCAATGACACCCATGGCTAGCCAACATACACAATGAAATATTGTAATCATGATGATATAGGAAAGAAAGATAAACAAAGTAAAATCCATCTAGCCATTGCCTCAGGGTCCATGCCAAATATCCATGCAACAACTAATGTGACCATATATTGAATATAATTTCATTACTACATGTAAATCCAAAAATTCTATATGCATCCCAAAGGGCCTGTGTATGTTGTGAGACGAATATCAGTAGGATACCACCCAACGGTGTGTACCCAGTATGTGTGCTTATGTAGGCCCGAATCTATAATAAAACTAAATAGTATGATGAATAATGTAAACCAAACCTCCAATGGTTCTCAACATCCACCAGGGAGCATCACCTACTTCGGATAATTTTGGAATCATAGACACGTAACAAGGAACCACATGCCTCCAAACACTGCATGTCTCATTTACTGACATCCCGAATGCATGCCCAAACAATTTTTACCCAACACCATGTGCCTATTAAATTATCATGTCTCTAGTACCGATGTCCCATAGGCAGTCCCAAGTAGTAGTAACATAGAACCATGTGCCTTCTCACACCTCGTGTCTCAAATACCAAAGTCTTGTAGGCATGCCTATGAATTTTAAGGCTCCTCCCCTTCCACACGACTTCCACGGCAAGTGCCCCCCAACCATAATCACCTAAACGCAACTACATGGGCCTCTACCCACAAGTGTGTTCAAAACCACTTCATCACAAGTCATCAATTTGGACACAACCCGAATCCTTGGTGAGTGGTAGTCAATAAATTTAGAACTAAAGCAACAACCTCTCTGGCACCTCATGTTCTAGCATCCATGTCACTCAGATTCTGATGGTCTTTCTATCCATGTAACCCAGGCCCTAACCAACCTGACACTCACACTACCTCAATCCAATGTCCACGATGCCCAATCTCGAGGAGAAGAAGACCAAATAATCTGGGTTAAGGCCAACCTATGCTCAACATCAGTCAAGGATCTCTGGTCTATGCCGAACACAACCAAAAGGTTCCATCATACGCAATATCAATCAACACATATATATAATCATAACAAATCACATCAAAAAATTAAGAATAATTTAAAATGTTTAATTTCACTAGCCATGCACTGTCCCATTCCAGCAATGATGTCTTGAAAGCCACTACTAAACTTAATAATTTATAAACAGTTAAAATTCAGATGTTTAATCAAAATGTTTCAATTATTACCATTTTGGAATCCCCATACCAAATGCCCCAAATGATCGATGACCTTAAACCCGACCTCTCACATGAATTACAACGTAAGGAAATGCCCAATAGCCTCCATAAATCATATGGTCAATTCAATATAAAGAATCATGAGTCTCGCTCAATACCCAATGTTGTGCTGAATTTCGAAACCCCCAAATGACCACGAAAACATATGCACCACCTACCTTAGCCTCAAAGATATAGGCACATTCAATATCATGTTCCAATTTGAAGTCGATATTCATATATCTACATTTTCTTCAAATCTTAGCAGTTCTTCTCCGAAAAAATTTGCGATGTGTGAAACAGAAAAAACAGGAACAAAATAGGGTGTGTGGTTTTAGGCTTCCTGATGCGATGCCGTAGCCACCGACGGATTGATGAATGGATGTCAGATGATGAATCTTGGAGAAGAAATGTTCTTAGCCTCCTAGAGCGTCACAATCCAATAACGCGGAAGAAGATGAATTCTTTTGGAAACCAGACGTGACGGTATCCCATTTAAATGAATTAATATAATAGTACATGTTTTGTATTAAGGACTACATTCCATGTAATTTCTTTTTCGTACTCCGATATACACAGGTTTCCAGTTCATCACACGGATTAGACACATTATACATGTCAACAAACGACTAGGACTCATCCAATACATGGATGGTAAAATACACAACGTGCTAAGGAACACTACATGTTGTGTAATAGATAATTTTTACATGGTCACCACACGACATGTACTAAACCAGCCCTTGGTCAACACATACCTAACATACACACGGTGTGTACTCGGTGTACATGGCGTGTAACTTGGAGATTTCATGAACTACCCAGTTTCTCCTATTTTCTAAAAAACTAGCTTGTAAGAGAAATAAAATATACTCATACCTTAATGTAAGAAATGGGTTCTTTCAAAGATAATATATTTAAAATATTATTTGTTATGTGACTTGTTCTTTGATAAAAATGAGTCAAATTTTAATAAAAATGCTTCAACATAATCTTATTCACATTTTATTATCATTTAATATAAAAATTATTCTCACTTAGTGAATTATTAGTAGCCTAATAAATATATTGGAAATTAAATATAATAAGCAATACATTATTATTAGTTTTTTAAAAAAATTATTTTATATCCACTCTAACCTTATATAATAATATTAATATAAGTATTCACCCCATCATTGATGATTTTATTTGAGTTTTTATTTTTCACAATCCATAATAAAAATATATAGTTGCGGTCGTGAGTGAAATTCTAAAGATATATAAATGTGAATAGTATTATTAAATAATATTGGGAAGTGTTTCAAAATTATTTAAGGTGAATAATACTAAACAAATCTATGGATATTTTTCCCCTTTTGGTGTATTAAAATTTAGGTTAACATATTAAATAAAAATTACTATAAGGTAGACAAAATATCATGTTTTATTACAAATAATTTTTTTCTATTTAATTTTCTATTATAGTTTTCAAAGTAATGTCATGATATTAAATCACAAACCAATAATTGTCACAAATACATATGTGAAAAGTATAAAACTACACCATTATGATAAAAAAATTCATTATATTGTTACAATTTTATATAGAAAATCACATTTAGTTAACCATGTCCATCATATAATTCATATAATCTAGATGAGAGCTATATTAGACTAAGTCAATTGTGAATAATTAGACTATTTAATTCAATGGTAATGTCATGATATTTAATTTTTTATTATTTTTGGATCATGGAGAATTTTAGATTTATATATTTAATATAAAATGTAAAATAATTTATGGGTGATCATTAAAAACCACATATAGATATTAAATAATTTATTTATTTCTATAACTTGTCACGATAATGAATGGTGTGACACATAGTTGGAACTCCATTAAATATAAAAAACATGATAAGAACAGAAACCTAAATAAGCATAATCTATTATTAAAATTAATTCAATAAATCGTAATGTATTTGTCTATTATATTAACAGAATAAAAAATATATATATGTAATCTTCTCATGGAATATTATCTTTATATTTTTTTATTGAATTTTTATAATAATCATAAGGTCAGGTAATTTTGGATAGTGTACCTTCAAAATGAGTTACTATTTTAAATATTTTAATTAATCTGATAATAATAATTCATGTGATGTATATGTCAATCATTCCATCAAATTGGATTATCCACTCTATTTTTTGAAAAAATTTGTGGTACAAATTTTTATTGATATTGACTTGGATTATGTTAATAATTTCATTCCTACTATTATTCTTCTTTTGTTTCTGTTCCCCTAATTAGTGTATAGTTATATTCAAATATGTGAAAGATATAATAAATGATATTTTTTTCAATAAGGACCCTTTAAATTAAAATATAATTTTTTTATAATGGAAAGTTCAATTTGAAAATTGGTCTTTAATGTTTCTCTGAACATAATTTACTTTTTTTAGAAATCAAATTTCATATAATTAGATTAAAAAGTTCATATGGAATATTTTGTCGGTATATTTCTGGGAACTACTCCCATTAAACATTATTTGGTAAAATATTTGATGTCCAAAAACATTTTAGGAACCCAAGAGATTTATGATAGTCCCCCTAAGATAGGCTTATTTATCATATTTTAATGATTTATTTTTGAATGTTATCCATTGATTATGTTTTTATATTATATTTTTTAAATATAATTATTTAAAATATAATTATGATTATTATTATTACTAAAAATTATAACCATCAATTAATTTATTCCCCCTATCTGTTGTATTTGAAAATTGATGTGACATGTATACTAACCACTATTTTATAAAAATGTGTAGTAGTAACCATATATCCCCTTATAAGTGAAACAAGATCATCATAAAATATATATTAGTAGAAATTTTGATATTGTATAATATGGATATTATACATATGAATTTTAATCATATAACTTTTTTATTATTTTACATAAATAATCATTCCATCTCAGAAATAGACAAACAAATTAGGGAACAGAAGGTTCAGTTCAATTGAGGACTAGCTACATATGAATTTTGTTCTACATACCTTGTGAAAATTTACCTATAATTTATCCACAATAGAATCCTTATAGAGCTATAATAAGTTATAATCATCTTCATAATCAAAGGGATTAGAACATATAAAATGGGTGATATCAGATGTTTATTAAGTGTAAAAATAAGTGTAAAAATGGGCGATCTCAGATGTTTATAAACTCAAATATAATTATCATAAAAATATTAATGACTTTACACAAGAAATTAATATAAACATAATTCTATTTTTATAATTATTTTAAAACCATTTATTACAAATAAATTAACCCATTGTAGTTCATGTTCATTATCTTGTGTTATAACTTTAGGTTGTATGTTTCATTCAAAATTCATAAAGACATGACCAATTCTCACTATGTTTTATGATGTTCATAATTAAAAAATCAGACAAGATATAATAATAATTTTTATCAATGGTAACTTGAGTCCCATTTCATTAGGTGAAGGACATGAATATGGATTGTGAGAATAAAAATTGTGATGAACTAGTTTCTTATGTATCTAACGATATAAAGATGACATGTTAATAAATATTCTAAATATTAAATAAATCGTTAGTAATAATTAAAAAATTAATTATATAATTATTATGTGATATAAATGTAACATCCCTGCCACAGTTACCCAGAGTCTATGCATTATTACATAACATTGGCATGATACAAGGCATCATGTACTGAATGACCGATCAATTTTGTTTCCTTTGATGTACTAGAAAAATATATAAGTTTTATATTACATAATGAATTGAAAAAGAAATATTGTGTCTCCTTAGAAAACACTCATATACCTTATCCTGTCCCTGAAGTTCAATCATATTATACTTCTTCACATTTTCGGAAAAATAAAACATAAGGAAGGGGTGATCTCAGATGCTCAGTAGGGATTCTAATGTAGTAGAATCATTCATAAATAATCGTTGACATTTAAGATAATGTATAAATCTTAAACATATGACTTTTAAACATTAAAATCTACATAATTTGGCAAATATAAATCAAATATTACCATTTACTTATTGACATGGATATTCTACTAGTCAAATAACAACATGAAATATCAATTTCTAATTTCATAATGATGGAATGCATAATGTCAAACATCATAAATACATAGTCAAGGCCTCTCTCCAAGACTAAAAAAAATTTCATGGCCTTGTGCCAAGATACCAATTTTTCTCTTGAGAACTACTGATGCATTGAGGAGAAATAGAGGGCTCACCCACCACTTAATAAGTTCAATGCATTATTAATATAAAATGTTTGAAACAAAATATAAACATTCATATTAAAACATGAATAAGAAATGTTGATACATTATCTATAAAAAATGAATGGTATAAAAATATCACATACATAGTCAAACATATAAAAAACATTCAATACTATATGGAAGACTGTATCATAATAAATGAACTTCAAACAATCATAAAATCCAACAACGGATGTTTACATATATGAAATAAAAACTATTTGGGAGAAATATATCTTTCAAAATTGAAATCCTTTAAAAGTCACTCAATTATAAAATAAAACATTTATTTTTAAAATATTCTTATAATCTTTTGTGGGATGTTTTAAAGGTGTTATAACGACATAAAATTCCATCACCTATCGTATAAGTTAAAAATAACATCCATTCCTTAATTTGTTGAAAAGGTCATAATGTCCCATTTTTTAAACACAGTGGAATGATTCCATTAAATATATTTTTTAAAAAGTAAAAAAATATATCAATGAATTTTAACTAATAGTATAGTAAATACTATAATATTTTGAAATACATTTTTATGAAACACTAATGTGAATTATAAAGATGTCACAGTAGATACTCACGTATAAACATCGTTGGATAATCAAGAGATTGTAAAATTAACCCTTATAATGTATTTTTCCTTAGTCTAGGGTACATTAAAATCATGTATAATGGTAAAATCATTGTTATTAAATTATAAAAGAACAAAAAACATAAATATGATACCATATATGTTCTTTTAATATTGATTTGTTAATGATATTTCAGTAGTATCAATATTTCGGGTGTTAAATATTTCGTTTTCCATTATATGATTTGTTACATAAGTCTTATTTGTTATTGAAAAGATTTATGTTATTCATATATAGAATTATATTATGTTCTTAAACATTATTTTTAATCATAATATGAAAATTATTCTTGAATGGTTACGATGGGGGATGAAATTTCATCGCCTCTCGGAGACGGTAAGCCGTACCAACGCACGAGTGAGAATATCATTCCATTGATGGTGAAATTGTATGTTATTGGATGTTATATTATATATAAATAGTAATTAACATGTAATATTTATTATTATCATCATTTATACTCATTATTATACCAATCAAAATAATGAAGTGTTGAATAACAAACTGCACCATGACGTGGAAATGGTAGGCCGTACATACACATGTATGGTAACTTTTTCATTAATAAGATGAACAGAATAATGAAAATGGTTGTAAAATATTTATAATAACATAAAATTATGTAGAATAAACTATAGTTACTATTTTTGGAATGGAAAAAACAATTAAAGAATGAGTGGAATATGAAAAGATCTTTGAAAGAGGTGATGAAATAATTACCTCTTTTTTGAGTTCTTCCTTTTGACTTGAACAAACGGGCTCCATAGGTTGGCTTTCTAACAAAATTGAGGCCTCTAGGGTGATTTTAAGGTAGTTGGGTGGGTATTGGAGTAGGTTTTGGACCAGCCAAATGGCATTGGAGTTGTGAAATTAAGATAAGGGTATGCACTCTATTATAAGATAGGTGAGGGTCACTTTAGGAAATGCTTGAAATATTATTTTATTATAAAATAATTTTCTGTTTATAAAGGATCCAAATATATTTATATGAAGTATAATATGTGTATGGGTCTAAATATACTCAACTAATATGTTTTAGAAAAGTTTATGTCACAAAATTAACCTTATCGTTTCGATTTAACTCACAGTAAAATGGTTTGACATTCCCCATGTATCCTTGTATTTTTATTTTATATGGTTAATAAACATACTATAAAATTCCAAGAGAACCCCAATTGGTTAATTAATGATATATCTATCATTATTTTTTTTATCTTCATATTTTAAGGTACATTATATCATTTAATAAAATAGTAATTGATTAAAAAAATAATTTATGTCATTTTTGACAATATTTAATATTTTGTTTTTTGGAAAGTCATAACAACATGATTACATAGAACAAAATTCATTTAAAAAATCCTATAATGTTATATTCACCTTGAATACTCTTATAAGGCATCAGAATTCTCAGTTTACATTTATTAAAATATTTATAATATCAATCATTTTAACATTTCATTAATAAGGCAATTACTACATCATCATTGTGTCATTAATATATTTAATTATATTATGTATAAAAATTATAAAAAAAATACCATGATGTGGGAAATATTTTTAGATTTATAATGAATTTTTATAGTTGAAATTATCTTATGTGTAACCCTATATGAAAAAATAGTTATTTATTAAACATTGAATTTTCACTTTTAACTCATCTTTAAATAAAATATAATAAATGTACAAATCTAATCAAAGTGGATAAAAAAGGATCATATTTTATTCCTATGGATGATTTCGGTCGAAATAATATTATACAATAGAATTAGATCATGTGTTGGGGTAATTATAATATCAATTTTACCTTTAATTTCCCTATTTACTTTTCAATGTGGTAAATAAAATTTGAAAGTAACTAATCACCAAAAATTTATTTTCATTCTATTTAACCTAATTTTACTTACTGATGTCAATATAGTCTCACGGATTTTTGAAATTTATTACTAAATTTCTGTAAAATTATGTTTTATGGAAATTTACATATGTGCCTAGAAGGTGGGTAAAAGACGATAAAAAGTTCAATAAAATTATATAGGTCTAATCTTATTATAAAATGACCCCAATTAATTTAATTGAACTAATATAGGTATTATGTATAAATTCTGGCATTAAAATAAATTTAAATAAAAAAAATTATTATTCACATAAAAGTCGGTTTTAATCAATAAAACCATATTTTTCACTATTCATCAAAAATTGAAAGATTTCTGAAAATTACCAAAAATTCAACCCAAGATAATTTTGATATTCTGAATCAAAAAATGAATTCCATTTTTAAAAAATAAAATTATAATATTTTAAAAAGTGGGTATTACTATTAATAACTGCTTTTAAAATGGCTAGAATGATTTTTCAATGTGTTTTAGAACACGAAGTGGCGTACAACAAAATCTATTATATTATTCAAAGGGAAATGTACCATGGAAGATTGGGGTGTAACATTATCCCACCATCAAATAATTTCATCCGAAAAATTTCTCTAATATTACTACCTAAAATGATTGGGGTGGTTCTTCATCATATGATTCTCTGGTTCCCCTCTTTCCTCTTCCATTTTACAGTTTCTCCAAAGAACTTTTACTAGGTGAGTCATATGGTTTCTCAAAAAAAACTTCTCTGGTATCAATATTGTTGATATAATCTTTAGAATAACTTAGATATATTTCCAGTTCTAATTATTCAAAGGTGAGTACATGCATTGGTTCAGGAATGTATTTTCTTAGTAGTGATATGTGGAAGACAACATGAAATTTGGGGATATATGGTACCATTTCCAAATGATAAGCTAAAAATCCAATTCATTCTTAAATTTTGAAAGGTATGATTAATGTTGGACACACTTTATCCTTCTTAACTAATTTTATAACACCCTTCCATGGAGATACATTCAATAAAAAACATGATCTCGTACTTGAAAATCCAAATCCTTCCATCAGTAATTGACATAGCTCTTTTGCCTACATTGAGATGCTTGGATGTGGTTTTGGATGATCTTCATCTTTTCCATTGTTTACTCAACATGTTCTGGGCCTAATTTTTTTTAACCATCATCATCCCAACAAGTTGGTGTGGGAAATATCATTCTATATAACACTACATATGGTGCCATATGAATAATTGAATGGAAGCTATTGTTATTGGAAAATTCTACAATAGGTAAATACGGATCCCACATAACTTGAATGTAAAGTGACAAAAATCTCAACATGTCTTATAAGGTTTGAATTGTCTATTTTGATTGTCTGTCCCTTTGACGGTTGTAGGAAGTGCTCAAACAATGTTCAGTATTAAGGGCTTTCTGATGACTTTTCCTGAATCTCGATGTAAAACATGGATCATGATTAGAAACAATTGATAAAGGTACTTCATGAAGTCATTAAACATCAATAATACATAGTCTTTCACAATGTCCAAGTGGTAAATCTACACTTATAGAAATAAAATGTGATGAATTGGTAAGATGATCAACAATGAACAATATTGTGTCAATCCTTCTATGAGTTTTTGGTATCCCCATGACAATGTCTATTGTAATATCATCCCATTTCCACTCAGGTATGGGAAGAGGATGCATGACTCCTCCATGATGTTGTCTTCCAGCCTTCACATGTTGAAAAACGTTACATCTTGACACATAATCAACAATATCCCTCTACATTTTGTCCCACCAAAAATGTTCCTCCAATTTTCTATACATCTTAGTACTACCAGGGTGTATAAAGAAGTTTGAGCTATAAACATCATCCAACAATTCCCTTTTTAGATCTGGTAATTGGGAACCCAAAGCCTTTTCCAAAATTTCAAAATTCTTTCGTCATATATGAAGTCTATCAATCTACCAACATTCAAAGCTTTAATTTTCATTTGAAACACCACATCATCGGTCTTAGAACTTTTAATTTTTCTAGTAAATATGGATTTTAAATCATTTGAAACAATATTGATGTTTCACCTTGCATGGTTATTCCCATATCCATCTTCACTAGATTCAAGAACATATGATCACATTAAACTCTCATCTTATTCATATCTCCATGATCCATTCTTCTCAAAGCATCTATCACCGTAGTTTCCTTCCATGGGTGGTAGTGTATAGGGAAATCATAAACCTTTAGTAGTTCGATCCATCTCCTTTGCCTCATGTTGAGTTCTTCCACTGGGAAAATATACATCAAAGTATTCGTATTAGTATATATCTCACTTTTTTCACCATATAATTTGTGTCTCCAATTCTTAAAAAAAATATTATACATGAAATCTAAAGATCATGAGTATGATTGTTTTCTTCATGAATTTATCGCTATCATGACACATAGCCAATAACTCTATCATTCTGTATAAGGATACAACCAATTACATTCTTTGATGAATAACTATAAATATAAAACTTATCATTCCTTGATATTAGAGTCGATATAATAGAATTGAATAATATTATCTTTAGTTCCTCACAAAATTATTCACACTCTTTTGTGCAGACAAGTTCATACCCTCTACGTATGATCTTGGTTAATGGGATAGCCAATCTTGAAAAATTCTGGATGAAACATTGATAATAACCTTATAAACTAATAAAATGGCGTACCTCAGTTATAATCATCGGTTCTGGCCATTAATGTATTGCTCTTATCTTAGAAGGATAAACATAGATTCCATCCTTAGTGGAAATATGTCAAAAAAATAAATCTCCTGAAGCCATAATTCACACTTGTTAAACTTCCCATATAATTTATTTCATATTATAGTATTTAGAATAGAGTGCAAGAAATTTTCATAATCTTCGTAGATTTTGGAGTATACCAAGATATCATCGATAAATACTAATACAAAGTCTTCACGATATTCCTCGAAAACTCTATTCATTATATCCCTGAAAACAGATGGTGCATTAGTCAGTCTGAAAGGTATTACTATAAATTCGTAATACTTATACCTAGTTATAAATGTTTTCATTTGAATGTATTCCTTTTTTACGCACAACTGATGGTATCCATATCAAAGGTCAATCATTGAAAAATATTTATCTCTAGGAATTTTATAAAATAAATTATCAAAGATAGGTATATCATACTTGTTCTTTATTGTTATAGAATTTATTTCCCTACAGTTAATGAAAAATCTCAAAGATCCATCTTTCTTCTTAAAATTAACTACAGGGTCGCCCCATGGAGAAACACTAGGGAGAATAAATCCCTTATTACTAAATTACTCTAGTTGTTTGTTTAGTTCATTTAATTCCATAGTGGCAATTATATAAGGGTTCTTTGATATGGGCCTTGAACAGGGAATTAAATAAATGGAAAACTCAATTTCTCATTCTAGAGGATGTCTAGGTAAATCCTTGGTAAACACATCAATATAATCTTGGACATTAGGTACATCCTATATTTTATCAATAGAAATTGTATATTCTTTTTTCATACAATAAATTTTCGCATCAGGTTCATAAAGCTAATCCATACAAGGGATTATATGAAATTAAATCATGGGTACGATGATAAGAACAATAGATAAAGCACATTTATTTTTCATAATGATAATTGATTCAAAATCATTATTTTTATGCTAATTCCCTTAGGATTTTTGACTGACACCACCATTGTTAAATCAAATTAGAAATATATAATATTCTTGGATAACTGGGAACATATGAAACAATGCATTGATCTAGAATCAAGGAAATCATTGGATAAATTTGAGGAAATGATTAATGCGCATGCCACCATGTAACACCCTATCCCTAGTTACCAAGAGTTAGTCCATTATTACATAAAATTAGCATGATCAGAAATGATCAAGTCTTGAAAGACCCATTAGTTTAGTAGCCTTAGATGTACTAGATACATTTATAAGGTATACATTAAATCATAAAATGGAAAACTACAACAACATTGCTTCCATATATAACAATGAGATCCCATATACTATCCCTACATGTTAGTCAAAATCCACTTCTTTGCATCCTGGGACAAATAAAACCTTGAATGCGGTGAGCTCAGATGCTTAGTAAAGATAACAATATAGAAGAAAATTTTATAAATAAGAATAAACATTTAAGGAAATGTAAAAATAAAAAAAAATCCTTTTAATCTTGAACGTCATCATAATATGAAAAAATATAAATCATAATAATTCCTTTACATACTCACATGGATATTCTATTAGTAGAATAATCACATGCTATATCAATAGCCACATTCATAATGATGGAATGTATAATGCCAAACTTCATAACCCCATAGACAAGGCCTTGTACCAAGACCACAAATAATATTTTGTTAAGGTCTTATTCCAAGATAGTAGTTTGTCTCATGAGACCTATCAATTCATCGAGGAGATATATTGGGCTCCACCTTTCAATTATTATGTCCAATGCATTCATCATATGAAAAGTTTTAAACATAACGTAAACATATGTATTAAAACAATCATACGAAATGTAAATACATTATCCATAAACCATGAATGGTAGAAAATAACACATCCACATTCAAACATATCACAATACCTTCAATAATAAATGGAAGATTTGTATCATAATAATTAAAATTAAAACAAGATTAAAATCCATTAAAGGATGTTGACATAGATGGAATCAAAACTATTTGAGAGAAATATCACATTATTTTTTTTGAAATGATATACAGTTACATATTTATAAGATAATTGGTTTTTGATAATATTCTTATAAGCTTGTAAGGAAGGATTCTAGGGTGTTATAACTATGTAAAATAGCTGCACCCGCCATATATGTTAAAAAACTATCCTTCCTTAATTTTGTCAAAATGGTTGTAAACTACATTTTTTGGAAAACGATGAAAATATTCCTTTAAATAAGTCTTATAAAAAGTCAAACTAGGGTATAAATGAAATTAAACCATTGTCTAGTAAATAGTAAATTTTTTTTAGAATACATTTTTAGGAAAACACAGATGTAGATGATAAAGAGGACCTAGTAGATAATTACATATCAACAACCTTGAATAATGAAGAGGTTGTAGAATTAACACATACTTTGTTTCATTCCATGTTCGAGGGTAGGATAAACTCTTATATAATGGTGATATAATTTTTATTAAATTATACATGAACCATATACATTAATATGATATCATATATGATCTTTTAATATTTCTTTTTTAATGATATTTCAGTAGTGTCATCATTTCAGGTGTTAACTGATTCGTTTTCCTTTATATGATTTGTTATGTAAGTAACGTTTATTGTGAATATGATGTATCTTATTCATATTTATAATTTTATTAAGGAATTAAACATTATTTTTAATCATCATGTGTCAATTAGTCTTGAATGGGTACGATGGGGAATGAATCTCATCGCGTTCGTGGAGACGGTAGTCCATACGTATGCAGGGGTGAAAATATCATTATGTTGATATTAAAATAATATATAATTGGATGATATATCATATATATTAAAAATAATAATCATGTTATATTTATTATATACATCAATTATACATCATTATTATATCCATACAAATAATAATGTATTTAATAACAACTACACCACTACGTAGAGACGATAAGCCGTACGTACGCATGTATGGTGACATGTCATTCAAAGGATGGATTGAATAATGAATACAGTTGAACCATTTTTATAATAACATAATTGTATATAGAATATACAGGAGTTATTATTTTATAATGGAAACAACAAAGAAATAGGAAGTTGAAGAAGAAATGAACTTGAAAGTGGTGATGAAATATTTACATCTTCTTTGAGTTATTTTTTTTTATTTGACCAAAAGGATTCTTTAGGTTGGATTTCTGACTAATGGAAGGCCTCTAGGATTAAGGGAGGACAGTTCAGAGGATATTTTTCTAGGGTTTGGCCATGAAAAATATCTTTTATGGTGTGATTTTGGGAGAAGGGAAATTCCCTTTTATAAGAGGGGTGAGGGACACCACATCAAAAGATTGAAATATTATTTTATAATAAAATCATTTTAGGTTTTTAATGAATCCTAAATGATTTATATTGAGGGTAAGGTGTGGATGGGTCGAAAAACACTGAACCTATAGGTTGTATACAGGTTTGGGTCAATATATTAATGTTATCTTCTAGATTTAACACTTTGTTAATTTGATTGACATTTTCCATATGTCTTTGTATTTTTATGTTATTTGGTTAATAAACTTACTATAAACATCCAAGAGAACATAAAATGGTTCATTAATGACATATAAAATATTATTTAAGACCATTTTCTGAACCTTATATTTTTAGTAATGTAATATAAATTAATAATATAATTTTTGTTTTAAAAACTCTTTTATGTCATCTTTGACACTATTTTCTATTTTGTTTTTGTTAAATTCATAATAGCATTATTACTTTGAAAACAATTAATCTAATCAATCCTAACATGTCACATTAACTTAGAAAATTCATTTATGGAATAAAAATGTTAAAATTTTATTTATTATAACATCTATAGTAAAATTTATTTGATTCCTTCGTTAATAAGAAGAATACTGCATCATCATTATGTCATAAATAAATTTAATTATTCAATGTCTAAAAATTATAAATAAAATATAATTATGTATGAAATCTTATTATATTTCTAATGAACAGTTATAGTAAAAAATATAACATATAAAACACTATGTAAAATTTGTTTTCCTAAAAGATATATGGTTAAGTAATATTTTTATTTAATTTAGCATAAATAATTTAAAGTGTCATTATCACTTACAAGTGGCTCCATGGGGTCTCAAAATCGACCCAAGGACTCCCATGGTCTGTAATGTATCATCCAATAGGTTTATTAGTCTTATAACATGTGTTAAAGTAATTTAATATTATTATAATATTATTTTTTACCCTTATTTACCGGATTTACCCTTTAACCATGGTAAATAAAATATTTACATAAGTAATTATTCAAAATGTCTAAAAATAAAAGTTACCTATTTACACAATTTGGGCCTTTTGATTCTAAATATTGAATCCATTTTTCTAAATTTAAATAAAATAATTAGAATAAATTAATTTAAAATTATATCCCTGTTGTCATAATAAAAAGCGTGTTTTTATAAAATAATAACTATCAAAAGATTGATACTTGTTTATGTACAGTTTACATGTTAAATTTTTTCCAATGACCCAAATTGGATTAAATTGTAAAAATATAATCTAATTATACTTAAAAACCACTCAATATTATAATTTAGCACTATAAGTTATTTTATTACAAAAGTTGTTTTAAAATAAAATTTAATACTTTTCATTATTCCTCAAAAAGTGAATGTTTTCAGAAAAACACCAAAAATTCACCCTAAGCTAGTTTTGATATTCTGATCCAAAAAATAATGTTCATTTTGAATGATAATATAGATTAAATTTTAAAAAATTTGTATTACCATTAATAATGGCTAGTTTGATTGATCGCGATGTGTTAGAATCTTGAAGTTGTGTACAACGCAAGCTATTGCGTTCTTCAAAGGGAAACATATTGTTGAAGAATGGGGGGGTTACAATCATCCCTCCTTCAAATAATTTCAGCCTTAAAATTTCTTGAATATTACTGCATAAAAATATTTGGGTGGTTCTTCATCATAAGTTCCTCAGGTTCCCATTATTCATCTTCCATCTTATGGTTTCTCTAAAGAACGTTTACCAGAAGAGGCATCCGCTTTCTCAGCACTAGTTCTCTTGTATCAAAAACCATGACATGATTTTCGCAATAAGACAGATAATGTTCCAGTTATAATTCTTCATAGTTAAGTACATGCGTTGGTTCATGCATGTATTTTCTCAACAGTGATACGTGGAACAGATCATAAACTTTGGAGAGACTTGGTAGCACTACTAAACAATAAGCTAAAACCACAATTTGTTCTAGAATTTTCAGAGGTCCGTTGTACTTGGGACAAAATTTACCCATCTTACCAAAACGTATAACACCCTTCCATGAAGATAATTTCACGAAAACATGATCTCTTACCTGAAATTCCAAATCCTTCCTTTGGTTATCATCATATCTCTTATACCTACATTCAGATTCTTTGATGTGGTTTTCGATTACCTTCACCTTTTATATTGTTTCCTCGACATGTTCTTGGACTACAAGTTATCTTTCACCAACTTGAACCCAAATAATTGGTGTACGACATCTCTTTCTTTATAACGCTTTATATGGTGACATCTGAATACTTGAATGGAAGCAATTGTTATAATAAAATTAAACTAGAGGTAAATATTGATCCCACATACCTTGAAAGTCGTGTGGGAAAAATCTCAACATGTCTCCAAAGGTTTGAATAGTCCATTATAATTTTCCATCTGTTTGAGGGTGGTAGGAAGAGCTCAAACGAATTTCAGTATCCAGGGATTTATGAATACTTTTCAGGAATCATTATGTAAAATGGGGATCACAATCAGAAAAAATTTATAGGGGTAATCCATGAAGTAATACAACTTCATTAATATATAGTTTTCCTAAACATTCAAGTCGTAAATATTCTCTTATATTAGGGAAATGTGATGACATGTTAAGACAATAAAAAATGAACTATATTGAAACGTTCCATCTAGGAGTCTTTGGTAGTCCCATGACAAATTACATCGAAATATTATCCAATTTCAACTCACGTATGGGAAGAGGTTTCATGATTCCTCTGGGGTGTTTCCTACCATCTTTCTCTTGTTGACAAACCATACATCTTGACACAAAATAAAAAATCTCCCTCTTCATTTGGTCCCACCAAAAATGATCATTCAAATATCTATACATATTTTTGCTCCTAGAATTTATAGAGAAATTGGAGCTATGAGCATCATCCAACAATTCTCTTTTTATATCAGGTATATTGTGAACACAATGTCTCTTTCGAAATTTCAAAATTTCATCTTCACATATGAAGTCACTCAATCTCCTGTTATTCATGGCATTAATATTATTTTGAAACTCCTAATCATCTTCCTGATAAATTTTTACCCTTTCTAGTAATGATGGATTGGAAACCATTTGAAAAATAATTAATGTTTCGCCTTCCATGGTTATTCCCATATCCATATTTACTAGATCCATGTATATATGACCCTTTTCAACTCTCATCTTGTTAAAAACCCTGTGATCCTTTCCACTCAAAGCATCTGCCACCGTATTTGGATTCCCCGAGTTTTCGTGTATAGTGAAATCATAATCCTTGAGTAGTTCAATCCATCTCCTTTGCCTCATGTGTAGTTCTTTTTGTGAGAAAATATACTTCATACACTTTTTATCAGTATAAACATTAAATTTTATACCATATTGATAGTGTATCCATTTCATAAAAGATAATATTACAGCTTCTAACTCAAGATCATGAGTAGGATAGTTTTGTTCATGAATTTTTAGCTGTCGTGATTCATAGGCAATAACCCTATTATAATGCATAAGGACACATCCAAGTCCTTTCATTGAAGCATAACTATAAATAACAAACCCGTCATTCTCTGATCGTAGAGTCAATATTAGAGCAGTAAATAATCCTCTCTTCACTTCTTCAAAACATTCTTCATACTCTTTTTTCAAAAAATATTATCCCCTTTACGTGTGGGATTCGTAATGGGTTAGCCAATCAGGCAAAATTCTGGCCAAAAAACTGATAATAACCTACTAAACCAATAACACTATGTATCTTGGTTATACTCATTGGTTCTAGCCATTATTATATTTTCTTGGTCTTAGAAGGATCAACAGAGATTCTATCCTTAGTTACAATATGGCCAAAAAAAGTAATCTCCAGAATCCAGAATTAACAATAGCTAAACATCCCATATAATTCATGACTTCTAAGAGTCTTTAGAAATATGCACAAGTGATTTTCATGATATTCATAGGTTTTTGAGTATACTAAGATATCATCAATAAAAACCACTACAATTTCATCATGATATTTCTTGAAAACTCTATTCATTAGATCCATGAAGATAGAGGGTTCATTAGTCAATCCAAAAGGCATTACTGTAAACTCGTAATGCCCGTACCTAGTTCGAAATGGTCTCATTGGAATGTAATCCTTCTTTATGAAAAAATTATGGTATCAAGATCGATGGTCAATAATTGAAAAATATTGAGTTCCATGATGTTGGTCAAATAAATCATCAAAGCAAGGTAGGGGATACATGTTCATTTTTTATAGCATTGATCTCCCAGCAGTCTATGCACAACCTCATCGATCTATCTTTATTCATAACAAAAAGGACAGGGGAACCCCATAAATAAACACTATGGTTAATAAATCACTTATTAATCAACTACTCTAGTTGTTTATTTAGTTCAACTGATTCCGCATTCGCCATTCTATTAGGGGATTTCGATATGGGCCTTGAACCAGGAATTAAATCAATTGAAATCTCTATTTCTCATTATGGAGAATGTCTAGGTAAATCTTTTGGAAACACATCAACATACTATGGGATAGTAGGTAAATCCTCTATTTGAACATTCTTTTCGTCACCCTAAGTTATTTCATTCTCTTCCTCCATAATAATTGAATTTAGTTGAGCTACTGGGGGTGTATCTAGATAAGAATTAGGTGGTGACGTTTCTACTCTAAAGATAAGGTACTTCTTATCATCCTCGAGAATTGTAACCTACTTCTTCTTGCAATAAATTTTCACATCATGGTCTCAAATCCAATTCATACCAAGGATTATATCAAATTCAATCATGGTTATAATGATTAGATCAGGAAATAAAGAACATTTATATGACCATATAGAAACTAATTCAGATAACATTGTTGAAATGAAAATTCCCTTATGAGTATTGACTAAAAACTCCCTTGTTAAATCAAATTGGAAATATTTAATTTTCATAGAAAATTGGGAAGATATGAAACAATGCGATGATCCAGAATGAAATAAAGCATTGGCTAAACTTGAAGAAATCATTAAATTACCTGCCACTAGGTCTTTTAGAGCTTCAACCTTAGCAGTAGTGATAACATAATTTTGGACTTCATCACTTTTCCATTTCTGAGGTAATTTCCACTCACACATAGGACATTAATTTGCATAATTTTCCACTTCTCTTTAATTTTAGCATTCAACATTAACAACCTCTTTCTTCCCATTGCAATCATTAGCATGGCGGCCTTTTTCACCACCCTTTTAACAGACTACCCTTCCCTTTCGACAAGTACCATGTTGTTTCATCACACATTTACTATAGGATGGATATTAAAATTTTCCATTCTTCCCTTTATTTCCATTTCCAGAGTATTCATAATATCTCTTCTTCTTTTTCATTGCTTTAAAGACATAATACATAGAGAATTATTTTTCTATCTTGATATCACATGAGACAATATCTTCGTACGACATGAAGGATTATGAGACTATTGATCAACAAAGAAATAGTTTCAAACCATCAAAGAAAAAATCAGTCATACTTTTTTAGGTTATGTATATAATCTGCAACATGCCTCACAACCTTTGTAATGTTAGCTTCATACATTGCGACATTCCCATCCTCCTTTTGCGTCAGACTCAGAAATTGCCTTTTCCAAATCCTATCAATGGTCATGAGGAAAGTATTTTTCTATGAAAATTTATTTAATATCACTCTAGTCCATATTTGTTACATCATCATCTTCCATTGTGTTTTGAATCAATGACCTCTATTGATCAGCATATCCATTGAGTCGGTAAACTGACATGACAATTTTTTCCCTTTCACTAATCCCCAAGGTGTGGAATATTTTCTTTATTGAATTTATCCATTTCTCAGTTACTAATAGATTTGTGCTCCCATTTAATATCGGTTTTTCCCTCATGAAGCGATCTAACATTGATCCCCCACACTGTGGATCAGGGTGCTCCATATGGGTAAGGTTATTATTCATAACCTGAGTGAGTTGTCCCAGTATAGTGATAAGATGGTCCGCACCGGTTGTATAACAAGCTCAACTATAATTATCTTGAGAAGAATGGAAATACCTAAATGTGGTTCATGAGTTGATATGGTTTGCATTCCTTCCCCTAGGTAGAATTTCAAAACAATGGCATACAATAGATTAGTTGATGAATCAAAATACTTAATTCATAACTTATAACATAAATAACATAAATTAAACAGTTCATGGATATAATCCATAATCATAAAAAATGTTTTCATTGAAGAGTAATATTCTACTAAATCCCTCATAATGGGTTTTAAAGAAAATGAGAATTATTCTAAGTATATCCCTCAGGAGTGTCGTAACCAAGAGTGCAGCTAGGCCCATTTTCCAGCACCAGTTTCCGTTTGAGTATAGCTATAATCGGTGTTTTCGGGTGTTACCCCTTGGTAAATCTGTGCTAGACTCTTCTCTACCTTCTCATATCCAGAAAAGGATGTATTTCTTGGAAAACTCACAAAATATATATAATACCAAAATTATAGGAAGTTGTTTTACACTAATCCTCAAAGTCTATCTTAGGGTAATGAGCTCTAAATAGAGTTTATCTAAATCTAGATTCCATGGTTTGTAGTAAACATCCTCTGATACAAATAGTAACACCCCGACCCTAGTTACCTAGAGTCAGTGAATTATTACATAACATTGGCATGATCACAAAATATCAACTCTCTAAAGACCGATTAGTTTAGTAGCCTCAGAAGTACTAGATACATTCATAATGTTTACATTACATCATAAAATTGAAAAATACAACAACATTGTTTCCATATAAAACACCGAGATCCCATAGTATATCACTGCTAGTCAGTCATAATATACTTCTCTGCATCCTGTGAGAAATAAAACATATAGAGGGGTGATCTCAGATGCTCAGTAAGGATAACAATATTGTGGAAACTTTCATAAATAAGCATTGACATTTATGGCAATGTATAAAACTAAAACAAAATCCTTTTCAACATAAAATTCATTATAATATGGAAAATATAAATTAAAATAATGTCATTTACTTACTCACATGGATATTCTATAAGTCTAATAATCACATTCAATATCAATATCCACTTTCATAATGAGGGAATGCATAATGCTAGACTTTATAACAACATAGTCAAGGCCCTGTGCTAAGAAAAATTATAAGATTTTGTCAAGGTCTTGTGAAAAGACCCTAGATTGTCTCATTAGACCTACCGATGCATCAAGAAGCTTTAGCGGGCTCCACCCGTCACTTACTAAGTCCAATGCATTCCTCATATAAATTTTTTTAAACAAAACGTAAACATTCTTATTAAAACTAGCATAAGAAATGTAAATACTTTATCCATAAACCATGAATGGTAAAAAAAATAACACATTCATAGTAAAACAAATCACAAAAACTTAAATACAAAATAGAAGATTTTTATCATAACAAATCAACATTAAACAATATTAAAATTAATTCAAATATGATGAAGTTGACTAAATCCAAACTGTTTGAGAGAAATATCCCATTCTTTATTTTTTAATTCATTCATAGTGACATAATTATAAAATAAAACTTTTACTTTAAAAATATTGTTATAAGCTTGTAACAGACGCTTTGAGGGTGTTATAATGGCATAAAATAGCCGCACCCACCGTATAAGTTAAAAAACATTATTATCATAATTTTTTCAAAATGGTCGTAATGTACCTTGTTTGGAAAACGATAGAAATATTCTTTTAAAAACATCATATAAAAATTCAAAAATGTGTATAAATAAAATTAACCTATTGTCTAGAAAATAGTAATAAAATTTGGGAATACATTTTTTGGAAAACAGGGATGTGGATGATAAAGAGGTCCCAATAGATAATTACATATAAACAACCTTGGATAATAAAGAGGTTGTAGAATTAACCCTTACCTTGTTCATTTCCTTGGTCGAGGGTTAGGTAAAATCCTATATAATAATTAAATCATTGTTATTAAATTATAAAATAGCCACATTCAATAATATGATATCACACATGGTCTTCTAATATTAATTTGTTAAGGATATTTCAGTAGAATCATTGTTACAGGGGTTAACTGATTCATTTTCCTTTATATTCATTGTTACGTAAGTAGTTTTAAGTGGATATGATGTATCTAATTCATATTCAGAATGATATTAAGTCTTTAGGAATTATTTTCTAATCATAAAATGAAAATTATTATTCAATGGATAAGATAGGGAATTAATCTCATCGCGTTCGTGGAGACGACATTCCGTACGTACGCACGAGCGACAATATCATTATTTTGTTTTTAAAATAATTTATAATTGGATGTTATATCATATAAATATAGAATCATTATCATGTTATATTTATTATTTACATAAATTATACGTCATTATTATACCCATCCAAATAATAATGTATTTAATAACAACTACACCACGATGTGGATATGGTAAGTCATACGTACAAATGTATGGTGACATTTCATTCAAAGGATGGATAGAATAATGAATATTTTTGTACAATTATTATAATAACATAATAGTATATATAAGACATTGGATTTATTATTTTATAATGTAAACCACAAATAAAGAGGAAGTGGAAGAAGAAAGGAACTTGAAAGGGGCGATGAAATATTTAACTCTTCTTTGGGTTATTCATTTTGATTTGATCAAAAGGGATCTATAGGTTGGCTTTCAAACTAAAGTAATTCCTCTAGGATGAAGGGAGGATAGTTGAGAGGATAGTTTGGTAGGGTATGACTGAGCCAAATGGATTTGGAGGTGTGAATTTGAGAGAAGTGGATGTGCCCTTTTATAAGAGGGGTGAGGGGCACCATAGGAAAAGATTGAAATATTATTTTATAATAAACTCATTTTCGGTTTATAATGGCTCCAAAAAGATTTATTTCGAGGATAAGGAGGGTAGGGGTCAATAACAACTCAAAAAATTAGTTTTTGATCGGTTTGGGTCATTATATTAACAATATCATCTAGATTTACCTCTTAGTTAATTATTTTGGCATTTTCCATGTGTCTTTGTATTTTTATATTAAATGGTTAATAAACATAATATAAACTTCCAAGAGAACTTCGAGTGGATCATTAATGACATATATAATATTATTTAAGACCTTTCGCAGAACCTTATATTTTTAGGAATATAATATCAATTAATAATATAATATTTGTTTGAAAAAACTCATCTATGACAATTTTGACACTATTTGCTATTTTGTTTTTGTTAAATTTTTAACAGAATTTTTAAATCAAATTTTTAATCAATCCTAACACGTCCAATTATCCTAGGAAAAAAATTTATGGCATCAAAATGTTCAAATTATATTTATTTTAATTTATACAATAAAATTTAATTGATTTTTTCAATAATAAAAAAATACTGCTTTATCATTGTGTCATAAATAAATGTAATTATTCACCGTCCAAAAATTATAAATAAAATACCATTATTTATGAAATATTTTTAGCTTTCTAATTATTATTTATAGTCTATGAGATAAAATATATAACCATATGTAAATATTGTTTTACTAAAATATATATGTTTATATCATTTTTGTATTTACTTTTACTTAAATAATATAAAGTTTCATTATCACTTACATGTGGCTCCACGGGCTCCCAAAATCGACCCAAGGATGCCCATGGTTAAAAGTTTATCATACAATAGGGTTAGGACATGTGTTATGGTAATCTAATATTATTATAATATTATTTTATTACCCTTATTTACTGGATTTACCATTTAACCATGATAAATAAAATATTTACCGAAGTAATTATTCAGAATGCATAAAAATAAATGCTACCTGTTTACACAATTTGGCCTTCCTGATTCAAAATATGGAATCAATTTTTCAAAATTAAATGTACAGAATTGGCAGAAATTAATTTAAAATTAATTCCCGTTTTCAAAACAAAAAAAAGTGTGTTTTTAAGAAATAATTACTATCAAAATATTGTCACTTTCTTATGTCCAGTTTAAATGTGAAATTTTTTACAATGACCAATATTGGGTTAAATGGTAAAAATATAACATAAATATGCTTAATAACCACTCAATAGTATATTATAGCACTATAAATTATTTTTATTAAAAAAAAATTAATTAAAATTTAGATTTTTTCAACATTAATAAAAAACTGATTGTTTTAAAAAAAATACCCAAAAATCACCCTAAGAAAATTTTGATATTCTGAACCCAAAAATGAATTCCATTTTGAAAGATAATATTGATAAATTTTCAAAAAGTTGGTATTAATATTCATAACTTTTAGTTTTATTGGTCATGATATGTTAGAATCTCTAAGTTGCGTACAACGCATGTTATTGCATTATTCAAAGGAAAACGTACCATGGAAGCTTGGGGTGTTATACACTATGTCATTTAGAACATCAACCAATTTAGTTGCGATCTCAAAATATTGTCCTTTCTCCCTTGTGCTTTTCTAAGGTAGGTTTTCTCAAGGCTTAGGACATTCATTTCCCTAATGACCCATTTCATTAGAATTGTAGAATTCATCAATGACAACCTCTTTCTTACCATTGCAATCACGAGCTTGGTGGAATTTTTCACCACACATGTAACAAACTCACATTCCCTTCAGGAATATACCCTGGTGTTTGATCCCACATTAAATGAAGTATGGAAATTAAATTTTTCCCTCCATCCCTTTATTTTAATTTCCAGAGGGTTTGGTAGATCTCTTATTCTCATTTATTCCATTAATGTCGTAAGACTTAGATAATTCCATTTCTACCGTGATAACACATGAGACTATATCATTGTATATCTAGAATTATTGTGAGACTAATGCTTGATAGAGAAATGGTTTGAAACCATCAAGGAATCGATAAATAGTACTCCTTGGGTTATGTATATAATTTAACACAAGCATTGTAATCGTTGTAAAGTTATCGTCATACTTTGCAACATTCCCATCCTTCTTTTGCCTCAGAATCAGAAATTGAGTTTCCATATCTTCTCGATTGTCATGAAGAAATTATTTTTCTATGAAAATATCCATAAACTCCCTCTATTCCATATTTGACACTTCATCGTCCTCTTTTGTGAATTTAATTAATGACCAAAATTGATATGCATCACCTGTGATGCGATAAACTACCATGACATCATTTTCCCTTTCACTACTCCCCAATGAATGAAATATGTTCACTAAGGAAAATATCAATTTCTCCAATACAATAGGATCTTTAGTCCCATTGAATGTTGTTGTTTGTTTCCTCAAGAATCAGTCAAACATTGATCCTCCACGTTGTAGATCATGGTGCTCAATAAGATTAGTATTATTATTAAAAACATTAAGGAGTTATCCTATAATGGTTACAAGTTTCTCATCACTGGTTGTATCACCAGATCCACTATAATTATCCTATGTAGGTGGGAAATCCATATAGGGATTACGTGTGTTGAGACAGTTTCCATTACATTCACTAGGTTCAATTTCAAAATAATGCCATTCTCTAGATCAGTTTATGGATCACAATAAATATTTTAGAAGTAGTAAAATACATTACATTATTTGAACAGTTTATGCAGATAATCCATAATTATTAAAACAAATGTTTTCTTTGAGGAAATATTTACTTATAAATATTTCATCATGGTTTGTAAAGAAAATTTTAATTATCCTAAACATATACCCCATGAGTCTCATAACCAAGAGAGTAGCAAGGTCGTTGTCATGCACCCATTCCCATTCAAATCAATATCAAAGTGGTTTTTGGGTTTTAACCCTAGATACATATAATCAAGAGATGCCCTTACCTACTCACATCCATACAGGGATGTATTTCTGGTAAAATTCAAAAAATATCTACATTACCAAAATTCTAGGATGTTCTTCTACACTAATAAACATAGTATATCTTTGGGTAATGTTCTCCAATCAGAGTTTTATTAAATCTAGTTTCAATGTTATTTAATAAACTTTTTCTGATACCAACTATAACACCCTAACCCTCGTTACCTAGAGTCAGTGAATTATTACATATCATTGACATGTTACAATGAATCATGTCCTGAAAGACCGATCAATTTATTTTTCCTGGAAGTACTACATACATACATATGTCTTAAATTACATTATGAATTGGAAAAGAAACCTTCTGTCTCCGTATAAAAAACATATATCCCTTAGCATATCCCTGCAGGTTAGTCAAAATATACTCTTCACATCCGAGGAAAAATAAAACATAAGGATGGGATGAGTTTAGATGCTCAGTATGGTTAATAATATATCGGATACATTATAAAAAATTATAAACATTTAAGGAAATGTATAAGAATAATACACAAGACTTTTAAATAGAAACATCAGTATAATATGGAAATGATAAAGAAAATAATTCTATTTTATTATTTACATGGATATTCTACTAGTTGAATAATCACTTGTAATATTAACAGATGACATCATAATGATGGAATTCATAATGCATTACATCATAGCCACATAGTCAAGGCATCATTCCAATACTACAAAATAATACTTCTTCCAAGGCCTTTTTTCCAGACACAAATTTGCCTCAAGATAACTACCGGTGGGTTGAGGAGCTATAGCAGGCTCCACCTGTCACTTACTAGGTCCAATGCATTCCTTTTATGAAAAGGCTGAAACATAACATAAATATTCATATTAAAACTAGCCTACGATATGTCAATATATTATCCATAAACCATGAATGGTATAAAAATAGAACATCCATAGTCAAACATATCCCAAATCATTTAATATAATATAAAACATTGTATCATAATTAATCAAATTCAAACTAGTGTAAAATCCAACAAAAGTTGTTGGCATAGATAAAATTAAAACTATTTGATAAAAACAAAATTTCTATATTAAAATCATTTAAAAGTCATGTAATTATAAAAAGAAAAAATTTATTTTGAAAATATTATTATAATCTTGTATGGGTAGCCTTGAAGGTGGTATAATGGTGGAAAATGTCTACAGCCATCGTACAAGTAAAAAATAACGTTCATTCCTTAATATGCCAAAAAGGAAATCATGTAACTTGTTGGGAAAACGACGAACAATTCCTTTAAATAAATTTAATAAAAATACAAACAAGGTTATCAATGAAATTTAACCCATATTATAGTAAATTGTAAAAATGTTTTGAAATACATTTTTATGAAACATGGATGTGGATGATAAAGAGGTCCCAGTAGATACTCATGTATAAACAAACCTCAAATAATAAAGAGATTGTAAAATTGACCATTACCTTGTAATATTATCTAGTTGAGGGAACATTAACATCTTTTATAATGGTGAAATCACAGTTATTAAATTATACATGAACTACATACATAAATATGATATCATATATGATCTTTCAATGTCTCTTTGTTAATGATATTTCAGTAGTATCATTTTTTCGGGTCTTAACTATTTCATTTTCCTTTATATGTTTTGTTTTGTAAGTCATATTTGTTATGGATGGGATTTATTTGATTCATATCCAAAATTATATTATGTTCTTAAATATTATTTTTAATCATGAAATGAAAATTATTCTTGAATGGTTATGATGGGGGATGCAATCTCATCGTGTCGCGAAGTCTGTAAGCCGTGCGTACGCACGAGCGACAATATCATTCCATTGATGGTGAAATCATATGTAGTTAGATTGTATATTATATAAATATATAATAATTAACATTTATATTTATTATTTTCATTATTTATACTCATTATTATAACAATACAAATATTCAAGTGCTGAATAACAAAATACAGCACGATGTGGAGATGGTAAGACGTACGTACGCACGTATAGTGACTAGGTCAATCATGGGATGGATGGAATAATGAATATGGTTGTACCATATTTATAATAACATCAAAGTTTGTAGATGTAATGAGGCTTATTAATTTGGTACAGAAACATCCAATAAAGAGGAAGTGGAAGATCAAATGAACTTTGAATGAAATGATGAAATAATAACATCTTCTTCGAGTTCATCCTTTTGAATTGAAAAAAAGGTCTCCTATGGTTGGATTTATGATGAAATTAAGGCCTATAGTTTGAACTGAGGGTAGTTGGGAGGATATTGAAGTAGGCTTGGCTGAGACAAATGGCATTGGAGGTGCGAAATTAAGAGAAGCGGATGTTCCCTTTTATAAGAGAGGAGAGGGTCACTTTATGAAAAGCATGAAATATTATTTTATTATAAAATAATTTTTTTATAATGGATCAAAATTGATTTATTTCGAGGCTAGGGTGGGGATGGGTTGAAATATTTTCAACCAATAGGTTCATGAAACGTTTAACTCAAAATATTAACATTATCTTTTATATATAACTTTTAGTTAAATAGTTTGGAATTTACCTTGTCTCCTTGTATTTTTTTATTATATGGTTAATAAACGTACTATAAAATACCAAGAAAATTTTAAGTGGATAAATAATGAGATATATATGATTATATAATTCTTTTTTTCTGATCATTAGATATTTAGGAATATTATATCATTTAATAAAATAGGGCTTTTTTAGAAACACATTTATGTCAATTTTGATACTATTTAATATTTGGTTTTTGTGAAAGTCATGTAAACTATACTACTTCTAAGAAAATAATTTGAGTCAATTGTAACATGTCATATTTTCCTAGAAATTTTTTATAATTCAGAAAAATAGCAATTTACCTTTATTTTAAAATTTTTAATATCAATTATTTTAATCTTTCATAAATAAGGTAATTATTACATCATCATTGTGTCATATATAAATATTATTATTTAATATGAAAAAAATTTAAATAAATAACCATGATGTAGGAAATATTTTTAGTGTTCTAATTAATATTTATAGTTGAATTTAACTTATATGAAACCCTATATTAAAAATGTTTATGCTATTAAACTATGAATTTTACACTTTTAACTATTCATTAAATAAAATATAATAAATGTTTTAATCTAATCTATGTGGATCATAATGGATCACATATTATTCATATGGTTTATTTTGGTCTAAATACATTTATTATATATAATTAGGTCATGTTTTTGGGGGTAATTGTAATATCAATATTTCCTTTCATTACCCTATTTAATTTTAATCGTGGTAAATAATATTCAAAAGTTACAATTCATCAAAATTTATTTTCATCCGTTTGAACAATTTTTTACTTAATGATTTCAACTGTGTATCTTGGATTTTTAAATTAAATTCCTATAAGTTGTACAATTATGTTTTCTGCAAATTATCAAATCCTCCTCGAAGGGGTGCAAATGATGTTTAAAATATCAATACATTTTTTATATCTAATCTTATGATAAAATCACTCCATTATATTGAATTAGACTAATATAGGTATAATGTATCTACTTTTAATTTAAAATAAATTTAAATTAAATTAATTATTATTTAAGAAAAATATCAGTTTAAAAAAATATTGTAGTGTTTATTAGTGTTAATCAAAAATTGAATGTTTTTGGAAAAATACTAAAAATTCACCCTAAGCTAATTTTGATATTATGACTACAAAAATGAAGTACATTTTGAAAAATAAAATTTATAAAATTTCAAAAAAATAGTATTTCTATTTATAACTACTTTTAATGCAGCTAGTTTGATTTTTTGTGGAGTGCTAGAACTCGAAGATTCGTTCAATGCAAGCTATTGTATTAATTAATGGGAAACATACTGTGAAAGCTTGGGGTGTTACAATAAGAATCATATTCCATTGAATAATCATTTATGACATAAATGTTATAACATTTTTTACATATGCCATTAAATCGACCCAATTGGTGACATTTTATAATGGTTCGATTAGTAAGGGAGTGTATTTAGTTAATAATAATGTGACGTATAAAAATATAAAAATTTCAAAACAGAAATTAAATATACCAATTAAATCAATTATCAAAACCATAAAATATGGGTAGGGATGATATATGAAATTAATCATTCATTAATGTGGTTGACCACCATACAGATGAATAACAATACAATTTCTCAATGAATTGAAAAATTATAGTATATAAACATTGATCATTTCATAATTGTATTTGTTCAATATAAAACATATTAATTCATCAAGTTCATCATTAATTTACTTAATTAATGGAATTGATGAAAAACACTACATCTTGTTGTAGAGGTGGTGGTATACACATATGCACAATTAATGTTTTAGTCTCTCATATAGGATAGAATGTAATGAATAATTATTTTAAGATAATATTATCTCATTTTAAGTATAATAATTTTTTGATTTCCTTTTATTAATAATGTTTTAGATGATTTATAAATAATAATTGTAAAATAAAAGAGTATGTGAAAGTAATACCCACATTGGGAACATGATTTTTATCATAGAAAACTCCTTGGAAATAAAGGAAAAATGAAAAAAAATGTTGAAAATATCTTTTTTTAGTTAAAGCAAGTTCTTGTAGGATAATATTGAAAGAGTTTTCAAAGGAAATTTTAAGGATATGTGAGTACTTATGTCATGGAATTATTACCTTCTTATAAGTGAAGATGTAGGAATTTTGGACATATTTATTTCATATTCAATAATCTTTTGTTACTATTCATAGGTAAATGGCTCCAAAATGGAAACAATTGGAGAAGAAGTGTGTGTGTTACAATATTCAACAAATACACTAATTTTTTTGATAAACATATACGTTTTGGACTTTTTATTTTAAATTTTCTAATTTTACCCTAATTTATATTAATCATGGTAATTAATTTCTTATCCTTAATAATTAAAATAAATTAAAAATAATTATATTTAAACTCTTACCTAATATGAAGATTTTTATTTTCAATTTTGAATTCATTTTAATAAATATAATTTCTATTGGTAGGTAAATATATTTCTAGGATTATCATGAAAAATGAGTAAAAACTGTTCTTAGAAATAGTGGTTTTTATGCAACAAATTTGAATGTAATTCAATGTTTTTTAAATTAAAAATTCCCAAGACATATATTTTTTATACTAAATTTAAGAATTTTATAAAAATTTCATGGAAATAAAAAACGAAATCTCACTGTTAAAAAAATATATGATTCAAAGAAAATATTAAAAAGTGTTTATTTTATTAAACTAGAATTTTAATTGAGTTCAAAAAAATGTTTGACATATGTTTTATAATCCCAAAAATTATATTAAAATTATTAATTTCATTAAAAAAATAATTATATAATTACATGAATATTGTTTTATTTGTATTATATTCTTACATAATTAAAAAATTTCAAAATTTAATAATTAGTCACAAAAAAAATTTGACTAAAAATCAACCATCTCAAAATAAACTCAAAATTTCAAACTAATTATTTTTTTTCTAGAATTCAAACATTAATTTTATTTATTCAAATTAAAAATATAATATTTTTAAATTTATTTTTAAAAATAATATACATATGAAAAATAAAATAACTTTTATTGACAGTAACCGTTCTCAATATTAAATCATATTAATCGTTTATCCTCTAAAGGTGAGAGTTTTTAATTAATTACATTCATAGAGGTATTATCATAGTTTTTTTAACAATAATCATCCAATATGTCATGTAATTTTTATATTTAGGGTTTTGTGTTCAATGTTTTTAAACATAGAATTTATTTGAAATGATATAAAATCACATGTCATTACAGATATATTGTTCGCACAATACACATTATTGGGTTTTATAAAAAAATAATTACCAAAAGTGGGTAATTTGATGTGTTATAAGATGTAATGAGAAACAAAAATAAAATTTTCATATCTGGGAGTTTATAACAATGGATGATGCCCTCCACAATAGTGGAAAATAATTTCAATGGAGATCGGATATCAACCAAATGTACTTTTTTCTATATATAGATATTGTGATTTCCATGAGTAACCTCCCCTAATAACCAAGAGACACTTTATTAGAGATGATATACCAACCACATTAATAGGAATATAGGTCATTATATCGTTCTATTACTTAACTCACAAAGAATAAATATTTTTTAGTACCTTGTTATTTAATTTCTACTATGAATATTATCATAGGCATAACTTGGGTTAAATATGAACTTTCTGGTGTGGATTTAAAGTACACATTTTGGTGGTTTCATTTCTCTACACTACATTCTCTAATAAAGTCGGTGTTTTTCATTATGACCATAATCATGGTTTAAATGTAATATTTATCCATCAATTCAATGAACTACACATAGATGGAATTTTTAATATACCAATGTGATTTTGTGAGATCTCACAATCATTAATTCAACCACATTAATATGGAACCCCATAAATATCTATCAAAATATTAATTATAAAATAAATCAAAATCACACATTAGAAAATTCACTAAATATTTGAAAATAAAAATTATTTTAAAAAATATCCCATACATAGAGAATTAATTTCCCAAGTTGTTAACAGTAAAATATTAAAATTTAAATTAACTGAATTCTAGAATATTGATGTCATGTGAAGAAACTAGTCAGCTCTACCAAATCAAGATATAAACCCGACCTCTCACATGAATTACAACGTAAGGAAATGCCCAATAGCCTCCATAAATCATATGGTCAATTCAATATAAAGAATCATGAGTCTCGCTCAATACCCAATGTTGTGCTGAATTTCGAAACCCCCAAATGACCACGAAAACATATGCACCACCTACCTTAGCCTCAAAGATATAGGCACATTCAATATCATGTTCCAATTTGAAGTCGATATTCATATATCTACATTTTCTTCAAATCTTAGCAGTTCTTCTCCGAAAAAATTTGCGATGTGTGAAACAGAAAAAACAGGAACAAAATAGGGTGTGTGGTTTTAGGCTTCCTGATGCGATGCCGTAGCCACCGACGGATTGATGAATGGATGTCAGATGATGAATCTTGGAGAAGAAATGTTCTTAGCCTCCTAGAGCGTCACAATCCAATAACGGGGAAGAAGATGAATTCTTTTGGAAACCAGACGTGACGGTATCCCATTTAAATGAATTAATATAATAGTACATGTTTTGTATTAAGGACTACATTCCATGTAATTTCTTTTTCGTACTCCGATATACACAGGTTTCCAGTTCATCACACGGATTAGACACATTATACATGTCAACAAACGACTAGGACTCATCCAATACATGGATGGTAAAATACACAACGTGCTAAGGAACACTACATGTTGTGTAATAGATAATTTTTACATGGTCACCACACGACATGTACTAAACCAGCCCTTGGTCAACACATACCTAACATACACACGGTGTGTACTCGGTGTACATGGCGTGTAACTTGGAGATTTCATGAACTACCCAGTTTCTCCTATTTTCTAAAAAACTAGCTTGTAAGAGAAATAAAATATACTCATACCTTAATGTAAGAAATGGGTTCTTTCAAAGATAATATATTTAAAATATTATTTGTTATGTGACTTGTTCTTTGATAAAAATGAGTCAAATTTTAATAAAAATGCTTCAACATAATCTTATTCACATTTTATTATCATTTAATATAAAAATTATTCTCACTTAGTGAATTATTAGTAGCCTAATAAATATATTGGAAATTAAATATAATAAGCAATACATTATTATTAGTTTTTTAAAAAAATTATTTTATATCCACTCTAACCTTATATAATAATATTAATATAAGTATTCACCCCATCATTGATGATTTTATTTGAGTTTTTATTTTTCACAATCCATAATAAAAATATATAGTTGCGGTCGTGAGTGAAATTCTAAAGATATATAAATGTGAATAGGATTATTAAATAATATTGGGAAGTGTTTCAAAATTATTTAAGGTGAATAATACTAAACAAATCTATGGATATTTTTCCCCTTTTGGTGTATTAAAATTTAGGTTAACATATTAAATAAAAATTACTATAAGGTAGACAAAATATCATGTTTTATTACAAATAATTTTTTTCTATTTAATTTTCTATTATAGTTTTCAAAGTAATGTCATGATATTAAATCACAAACCAATAATTGTCACAAATACATATGTGAAATGTATAAAACTACACCATTATGATAAAAAAATTCATTATATTGTTACAATTTTATATAGAAAATCACATTTAGTTAACCATGTCCATCATATAATTCATATAATCTAGATGAGAGCTATATTAGACTAAGTCAATTGTGAATAATTAGACTATTTAATTCAATGGTAATGTCATGATATTTAATTTTTTATTATTTTTGGATCATGGAGAATTTTAGATTTATATATTTAATATAAAATGTAAAATAATTTATGGGTGATCATTAAAAACCACATATAGATATTAAATAATTTATTTATTTCTATAACTTGTCACGATAATGAATGGTGTGACACATAGTTGGAACTCCATTAAATATAAAAAACATGATAAGAACAGAAACCTAAATAAGCATAATCTATTATTAAAATTAATTCAATAAATCGTAATGTATTTGTCTATTATATTAACAGAATAAAAAATATATATATGTAATCTTCTCATGGAATATTATCTTTATATTTTTTTATTGAATTTTTATAATAATCATAAGGTCAGGTAATTTTGGATAGTGTACCTTCAAAATGAGTTACTATTTTAAATATTTTAATTAATCTGATAATAATAATTCATGTGATGTATATGTCAATCATTCCATCAAATTGGATTATCCACTCTATTTTTTGAAAAAATTTGTGGTACAAATTTTTATTGATATTGACTTGGATTATGTTAATAATTTCATTCCTACTATTATTCTTCTTTTGTTTCTGTTCCCCTAATTAGTGTATAGTTATATTCAAATATGTGAAAGATATAATAAATGATATTTTTTTCAATAAGGACCCTTTAAATTAAAATATAATTTTTTTATAATGGAAAGTTCAATTTGAAAATTGGTCTTTAATGTTTCTCTGAACATAATTTACTTTTTTTAGAAATCAAATTTCATATAATTAGATTAAAAAGTTCATATGGAATATTTTGTCGGTATATTTCTGGGAACTACTCCCATTAAACATTATTTGGTAAAATATTTGATGTCCAAAAACATTTTAGGAACCCAAGAGATTTATGATAGTCCCCCTAAGATAGGCTTATTTATCATATTTTAATGATTTATTTTTGAATGTTATCCATTGATTATGTTTTTATATTATATTTTTTAAATATAATTATTTAAAATATAATTATGATTATTATTATTACTAAAAATTATAACCATCAATTAATTTATTCCCCCTATCTGTTGTATTTGAAAATTGATGTGACATGTATACTAACCACTATTTTATAAAAATGTGTAGTAGTAACCATATATCCCCTTATAAGTGAAACAAGATCATCATAAAATATATATTAGTAGAAATTTTGATATTGTATAATATGGATATTATACATATGAATTTTAATCATATAACTTTTTTATTATTTTACATAAATAATCATTCCATCTCAGAAATAGACAAACAAATTAGGGAACAGAAGGTTCAGTTCAATTGAGGACTAGCTACATATGAATTTTGTTCTACATACCTTGTGAAAATTTACCTATAATTTATCCACAATAGAATCCTTATAGAGCTATAATAAGTTATAATCATCTTCATAATCAAAGGGACTAGAACATATAAAATGGGTGATATCAGATGTTTATTAAGTGTAAAAATAAGTGTAAAAATGGGCGATCTCAGATGTTTATAAACTCAAATATAATTATCATAAAAATATTAATGACTTTACACAAGAAATTAATATAAACATAATTCTATTTTTATAATTATTTTAAAACCATTTATTACAAATAAATTAACCCATTGTAGTTCATGTTCATTATCTTGTGTTATAACTTTAGGTTGTATGTTTCATTCAAAATTCATAAAGACATGACCAATTCTCACTATGTTTTATGATGTTCATAATTAAAAAATCAGACAAGATATAATAATAATTTTTATCAATGGTAACTTGAGTCCCATTTCATTAGGTGAAGGACATGAATATGGATTGTGAGAATAAAAATTGTGATGAACTAGTTTCTTATGTATCTAACGATATAAAGATGACATGTTAATAAATATTCTAAATATTAAATAAATCGTTAGTAATAATTAAAAAATTAATTATATAATTATTATGTGATATAAATGTAACATCCCTGCCACAGTTACCCAGAGTCTATGCATTATTACATAACATTGGCATGATACAAGGCATCATGTACTGAATGACCGATCAATTTTGTTTCCTTTGATGTACTAGAAAAATATATAAGTTTTATATTACATAATGAATTGAAAAAGAAATATTGTGTCTCCTTAGAAAACACTCATATACCTTATCCTGTCCCTGAAGTTCAATCATATTATACTTCTTCACATTTTCGGAAAAATAAAACATAAGGAAGGGGTGATCTCAGATGCTCAGTAGGGATTCTAATGTAGTAGAATCATTCATAAATAATCGTTGACATTTAAGATAATGTATAAATCTTAAACATATGACTTTTAAACATTAAAATCTACATAATTTGGCAAATATAAATCAAATATTACCATTTACTTATTGACATGGATATTCTACTAGTCAAATAACAACATGAAATATCAATTTCTAATTTCATAATGATGGAATGCATAATGTCAAACATCATAAATACATAGTCAAGGCCTCTCTCCAGGACTAAAAAAAATTTCATGGCCTTGTGCCAAGATACCAATTTTTCTCTTGAGAACTACTGATGCATTGAGGAGAAATAGAGGGCTCACCCACCACTTAATAAGTTCAATGCATTATTAATATAAAATGTTTGAAACAAAATATAAACATTCATATTAAAACATGAATAAGAAATGTTGATACATTATCTATAAAAAATGAATGGTATAAAAATATCACATACATAGTCAAACATATAAAAAACATTCAATACTATATGGAAGACTGTATCATAATAAATGAACTTCAAACAATCATAAAATCCAACAACGGATGTTTACATATATGAAATAAAAACTATTTGGGAGAAATATATCTTTCAAAATTGAAATCCTTTAAAAGTCACTCAATTATAAAATAAAACATTTATTTTTAAAATATTCTTATAATCTTTTGTGGGATGTTTTAAAGGTGTTATAACGACATAAAATTCCATCACCTATCGTATAAGTTAAAAATAACATCCATTCCTTAATTTGTTGAAAAGGTCATAATGTCCCATTTTTTAAACACAGTGGAATGATTCCATTAAATATATTTTTTAAAAAGTAAAAAAATATATCAATGAATTTTAACTAATAGTATAGTAAATACTATAATATTTTGAAATACATTTTTATGAAACACTAATGTGAATTATAAAGATGTCACAGTAGATACTCACGTATAAACATCGTTGGATAATCAAGAGATTGTAAAATTAACCCTTATAATGTATTTTTCCTTAGTCTAGGGTACATTAAAATCATGTATAATGGTAAAATCATTGTTATTAAATTATAAAAGAACAAAAAACATAAATATGATACCATATATGTTCTTTTAATATTGATTTGTTAATGATATTTCAGTAGTATCAATATTTCGGGTGTTAAATATTTCGTTTTCCATTATATGATTTGTTACATAAGTCTTATTTGTTATTGAAAAGATTTATGTTATTCATATATAGAATTATATTATGTTCTTAAACATTATTTTTAATCATAATATGAAAATTATTCTTGAATGGTTACGATGGGGGATGAAATTTCATCGCCTCTCGGAGACGGTAAGCCGTACCAACGCACGAGTGAGAATATCATTCCATTGATGGTGAAATTGTATGTTATTGGATGTTATATTATATATAAATAGTAATTAACATGTAATATTTATTATTATCATCATTTATACTCATTATTATACCAATCAAAATAATGAAGTGTTGAATAACAAACTGCACCATGACGTGGAAATGGTAGGCCGTACATACACATGTATGGTAACTTTTTCATTAATAAGATGAACAGAATAATGAAAATGGTTGTAAAATATTTATAATAACATAAAATTATGTAGAATAAACTATAGTTACTATTTTTGGAATGGAAAAAACAATTAAAGAATGAGTGGAATATGAAAAGATCTTTGAAAGAGGTGATGAAATAATTACCTCTTTTTTGAGTTCTTCCTTTTGACTTGAACAAACGGGCTCCATAGGTTGGCTTTCTAACAAAATTGAGGCCTCTAGGGTGATTTTAAGGTAGTTGGGTGGGTATTGGAGTAGGGTTTGGACCAGCCAAATGGCATTGGAGTTGTGAAATTAAGATAAGGGTATGCACTCTATTATAAGATAGGTGAGGGTCACTTTAGGAAATGCTTGAAATATTATTTTATTATAAAATAATTTTCTGTTTATAAAGGATCCAAATATATTTATATGAAGTATAATATGTGTATGGGTCTAAATATACTCAACTAATATGTTTTAGAAAAGTTTATGTCACAAAATTAACCTTATCGTTTCGATTTAACTCACAGTAAAATGGTTTGACATTCCCCATGTATCCTTGTATTTTTATTTTATATGGTTAATAAACATACTATAAAATTCCAAGAGAACCCCAATTGGTTAATTAATGATATATCTATCATTATTTTTTTTATCTTCATATTTTAAGGTACATTATATCATTTAATAAAATAGTAATTGATTAAAAAAATAATTTATGTCATTTTTGACAATATTTAATATTTTGTTTTTTGGAAAGTCATAACAACATGATTACATAGAACAAAATTCATTTAAAAAATCCTATAATGTTATATTCACCTTGAATACTCTTATAAGGCATCAGAATTCTCAGTTTACATTTATTAAAATATTTATAATATCAATCATTTTAACATTTCATTAATAAGGCAATTACTACATCATCATTGTGTCATTAATATATTTAATTATATTATGTATAAAAATTATAAAAAAAATACCATGATGTGGGAAATATTTTTAGATTTATAATGAATTTTTATAGTTGAAATTATCTTATGTGTAACCCTATATGAAAAAATAGTTATTTATTAAACATTGAATTTTCACTTTTAACTCATCTTTAAATAAAATATAATAAATGTACAAATCTAATCCAAGTGGATAAAAAAGGATCATATTTTATTCCTATGGATGATTTCGGTCGAAATAATATTATACAATAGAATTAGATCATGTGTTGGGGTAATTATAAAATCAATTTTACCTTTAATTTCCCTATTTACTTTTCAATGTGGTAAATAAAATTTGAAAGTAACTAATCACCAAAAATTTATTTTCATTCTATTTAACCTAATTTTACTTACTGATGTCAATATAGTCTCATGGATTTTTGAAATTTATTACTAAATTTCTGTAAAATTATGTTTTATGGAAATTTACATATGTGCCTAGAAGGTGGGTAAAAGACGATAAAAAGTTCAATAAAATTATATAGGTCTAATCTTATTATAAAATGACCCCAATTAATTTAATTGAACTAATATAGGTATTATGTATAAATTCTGGCATTAAAATAAATTTAAATAAAAAAAATTATTATTCACATAAAAGTCGGTTTTAATCAATAAAACCATATTTTTCACTATTCATCAAAAATTGAAAGATTTCTGAAAATTACCAAAAATTCAACCCAAGATAATTTTGATATTCTGAATCAAAAAATGAATTCCATTTTTAAAAAATAAAATTATAATATTTTAAAAAGTGGGTATTACTATTAATAACTGCTTTTAAAATGGCTAGAATGATTTTTCAATGTGTTTTAGAACACGAAGTGGCGTACAACAAAATCTATTATATTATTCAAAGGGAAATGTACCATGGAAGATTGGGGTGTAACATTATCCCACCATCAAATAATTTCATCCGAAAAATTTCTCTAATATTACTACCTAAAATGATTGGGGTGGTTCTTCATCATATGATTCTCTGGTTCCCCTCTTTCCTCTTCCATTTTACAGTTTCTCCAAAGAACTTTTACTAGGTGAGTCATATGGTTTCTCAAAAAAAACTTCTCTGGTATCAATATTGTTGATATAATCTTTAGAATAACTTAGATATATTTCCAGTTCTAATTATTCAAAGGTGAGTACATGCATTGGTTCAGGAATGTATTTTCTTAGTAGTGATATGTGGAAGACAACATGAAATTTGGGGATATATGGTACCATTTCCAAATGATAAGCTAAAAATCCAATTCATTCTTAAATTTTGAAAGGTATGATTAATGTTGGACACACTTTATCCTTCTTAACTAATTTTATAACACCCTTCCATGGAGATACATTCAATAAAAAACATGATCTCGTACTTGAAAATCCAAATCCTTCCATCAGAAATTGACATAGCTCTTTTGCCTACATTGAGATGCTTGGATGTGGTTTTGGATGATCTTCATCTTTTCCATTGTTTACTCAACATGTTCTGGGCCTAATTTTTTTTAACCATCATCATCCCAACAAGTTGGTGTGGGAAATATCATTCTATATAACACTACATATGGTGCCATATGAATAATTGAATGGAAGCTATTGTTATTGGAAAATTCTACAATAGGTAAATACGGATCCCACATAACTTGAATGTAAAGTGACAAAAATCTCAACATGTCTTATAAGGTTTGAATTGTCTATTTTGATTGTCTGTCCCTTTGACGGTTGTAGGAAGTGCTCAAACAATGTTCAGTATTAAGGGCTTTCTGATGACTTTTCCTGAATCTCGATGTAAAACATGGATCATGATTAGAAACAATTGATAAAGGTACTTCATGAAGTCATTAAACATCAATAATACATAGTCTTTCACAATGTCCAAGTGGTAAATCTACACTTATAGAAATAAAATGTGATGAATTGGTAAGATGATCAACAATGAACAATATTGTGTCAATCCTTCTATGAGTTTTTGGTATCCCCATGACAATGTCTATTGTAATATCATCCCATTTCCACTCAGGTATGGGAAGAGGATGCATGACTCCTCCATGATGTTGTCTTCCAGCCTTCACATGTTGAAAAACGTTACATCTTGACACATAATCAACAATATCCCTCTACATTTTGTCCCACCAAAAATGTTCCTCCAATTTTCTATACATCTTAGTACTACCAGGGTGTATAAAGAAGTTTGAGCTATAAACATCATCCAACAATTCCCTTTTTAGATCTGGTAATTGGGAACCCAAAGCCTTTTCCAAAATTTCAAAATTCTTTCGTCATATATGAAGTCTATCAATCTACCAACATTCAAAGCTTTAATTTTCATTTGAAACACCACATCATCGGTCTTAGAACTTTTAATTTTTCTAGTAAATATGGATTTTAAATCATTTGAAACAATATTGATGTTTCACCTTGCATGGTTATTCCCATATCCATCTTCACTAGATTCAAGAACATATGATCACATTAAACTCTCATCTTATTCATATCTCCATGATCCATTCTTCTCAAAGCATCTATCACCGTAGTTTCCTTCCCTGGGTGGTAGTGTATAGGGAAATCATAAACCTTTAGTAGTTCGATCCATCTCCTTTGCCTCATGTTGAGTTCTTCCACTGGGAAAATATACATCAAAGTATTCGTATTAGTATATATCTCACTTTTTTCACCATATAATTTGTGTCTCCAATTCTTAAAAAAAATATTATACATGAAATCTAAAGATCATGAGTATGATTGTTTTCTTCATGAATTTATCGCTATCATGACACATAGCCAATAACTCTATCATTCTGTATAAGGATACAACCAATTACATTCTTTGATGAATAACTATAAATAAAAAACTTATCATTCCTTGATATTAGAGTCGATATAATAGAATTGAATAATATTATCTTTAGTTCCTCACAAAATTATTCACACTCTTTTGTGCAGACAAGTTCATACCCTCTACGTATGATCTTGGTTAATGGGATAGCCAATCTTGAAAAATTCTGGATGAAACATTGATAATAACCTTATAAACTAATAAAATGGCGTACCTCAGTTATAATCATCGGTTCTGGCCATTAATGTATTGCTCTTATCTTAGAAGGATAAACATAGATTCCATCCTTAGTGGAAATATGTCAAAAAAATAAATCTCCTGAAGCCATAATTCACACTTGTTAAACTTCCCATATAATTTATTTCATATTATAGTATTTAGAATAGAGTGCAAGAAATTTTCATAATCTTCGTAGATTTTGGAGTATACCAAGATATCATCGATAAATACTAATACAAAGTCTTCACGATATTCCTCGAAAACTCTATTCATTATATCCCTGAAAACAGATGGTGCATTAGTCAGTCTGAAAGGTATTACTATAAATTCGTAATACTTATACCTAGTTATAAATGTTTTCATTTGAATGTATTCCTTTTTTACGCACAACTGATGGTATCCATATCAAAGGTCAATCATTGAAAAATATTTATCTCTAGGAATTTTATAAAATAAATTATCAAAGATAGGTATATCATACTTGTTCTTTATTGTTATAGAATTTATTTCCCTACAGTTAATGAAAAATCTCAAAGATCCATCTTTCTTCTTAAAATTAACTACAGGGTCGCCCCATGGAGAAACACTAGGGAGAATAAATCCCTTATTACTAAATTACTCTAGTTGTTTGTTTAGTTCATTTAATTCCATAGTGGCAATTATATAAGGGTTCTTTGATATGGGCCTTGAACAGGGAATTAAATAAATGGAAAACTCAATTTCTCATTCTAGAGGATGTCTAGGTAAATCCTTGGTAAACACATCAATATAATCTTGGACATTAGGTACATCCTATATTTTATCAATAGAAATTGTATATTCTTTTTTCATACAATAAATTTTCGCATCAGGTTCATAAAGCTAATCCATACAAGGGATTATATGAAATTAAATCATGGGTACGATGATAAGAACAATAGATAAAGCACATTTATTTTTCATAATGATAATTGATTCAAAATCATTATTTTTATGCTAATTCCCTTAGGATTTTTGACTGACACCACCATTGTTAAATCAAATTAGAAATATATAATATTCTTGGATAACTGGGAACATATGAAACAATGCATTGATCTAGAATCAAGGAAATCATTGGATAAATTTGAGGAAATGATTAATGCGCATGCCACCATGTAACACCCTATCCCTAGTTACCAAGAGTTAGTCCATTATTACATAAAATTAGCATGATCAGAAATGATCAAGTCTTGAAAGACCCATTAGTTTAGTAGCCTTAGATGTACTAGATACATTTATAAGGTATACATTAAATCATAAAATGGAAAACTACAACAACATTGCTTCCATATATAACAATGAGATCCCATATACTATCCCTACATGTTAGTCAAAATCCACTTCTTTGCATCCTGGGACAAATAAAACCTTGAATGCGGTGAGCTCAGATGCTTAGTAAAGATAACAATATAGAAGAAAATTTTATAAATAAGAATAAACATTTAAGGAAATGTAAAAATAAAAAAAAATCCTTTTAATCTTGAACGTCATCATAATATGAAAAAATATAAATCATAATAATTCCTTTACATACTCACATGGATATTCTACTAGTAGAATAATCACATGCTATATCAATAGCCACATTCATAATGATGGAATGTATAATGCCAAACTTCATAACCCCATAGACAAGGCCTTGTACCAAGACCACAAATAATATTTTGTTAAGGTCTTGTTCCAAGATAGTAGTTTGTCTCATGAGACCTATCAATTCATCGAGGAGATATATTGGGCTCCACCTTTCAATTATTATGTCCAATGCATTCATCATATGAAAAGTTTTAAACATAACGTAAACATATGTATTAAAACAATCATACGAAATGTAAATACATTATCCATAAACCATGAATGGTAGAAAATAACACATCCACATTCAAACATATCACAATACCTTCAATAATAAATGGAAGATTTGTATCATAATAATTAAAATTAAAACAAGATTAAAATCCATTAAAGGATGTTGACATAGATGGAATCAAAACTATTTGAGAGAAATATCACATTATTTTTTTTGAAATGATATACAGTTACATATTTATAAGATAATTGGTTTTTGATAATATTCTTATAAGCTTGTAAGGAAGGATTCTAGGGTGTTATAACTATGTAAAATAGCTGCACCCGCCATATATGTTAAAAAACTATCCTTCCTTAATTTTGTCAAAATGGTTGTAAACTACATTTTTTGGAAAACGATGAAAATATTCCTTTAAATAAGTCTTATAAAAAGTCAAACTAGGGTATAAATGAAATTAAACCATTGTCTAGTAAATAGTAAATTTTTTTTAGAATACATTTTTAGGAAAACACAGATGTAGATGATAAAGAGGACCTAGTAGATAATTACATATCAACAACCTTGAATAATGAAGAGGTTGTAGAATTAACACATACTTTGTTTCATTCCATGTTCGAGGGTAGGATAAACTCTTATATAATGGTGATATAATTTTTATTAAATTATACATGAACCATATACATTAATATGATATCATATATGATCTTTTAATATTTCTTTTTTAATGATATTTCAGTAGTGTCATCATTTCAGGTGTTAACTGATTCGTTTTCCTTTATATGATTTGTTATGTAAGTAACGTTTATTGTGAATATGATGTATCTTATTCATATTTATAATTTTATTAAGGAATTAAACATTATTTTTAATCATCATGTGTCAATTAGTCTTGAATGGGTACGATGGGGAATGAATCTCATCGCGTTCGTGGAGACGGTAGTCCATACGTATGCAGGGGTGAAAATATCATTATGTTGATATTAAAATAATATATAATTGGATGATATATCATATATATTAAAAATAATTATCATGTTATATTTATTATATACATCAATTATACATCATTATTATATCCATACAAATAATAATGTATTTAATAACAACTACACCACTACGTAGAGACGATAAGCCGTACGTACGCATGTATGGTGACATGTCATTCAAAGGATGGATTGAATAATGAATACAGTTGAACCATTTTTATAATAACATAATTGTATATAGAATATACAGGAGTTATTATTTTATAATGGAAACAACAAAGAAATAGGAAGTTGAAGAAGAAATGAACTTGAAAGTGGTGATGAAATATTTACATCTTCTTTGAGTTATTTTTTTTTATTTGACCAAAAGGATTCTTTAGGTTGGATTTCTGACTAATGGAAGGCCTCTAGGATTAAGGGAGGACAGTTCAGAGGATATTTTTCTAGGGTTTGGCCATGAAAAATATCTTTTATGGTGTGATTTTGGGAGAAGGGAAATTCCCTTTTATAAGAGGGGTGAGGGACACCACATCAAAAGATTGAAATATTATTTTATAATAAAATCATTTTAGGTTTTTAATGAATCCTAAATGATTTATATTGAGGGTAAGGTGTGGATGGGTCGAAAAACACTGAACCTATAGGTTGTATACAGGTTTGGGTCAATATATTAATGTTATCTTCTAGATTTAACACTTTGTTAATTTGATTGACATTTTCCATATGTCTTTGTATTTTTATGTTATTTGGTTAATAAACTTACTATAAACATCCAAGAGAACATAAAATGGTTCATTAATGACATATAAAATATTATTTAAGACCATTTTCTGAACCTTATATTTTTAGTAATGTAATATAAATTAATAATATAATTTTTGTTTTAAAAACTCTTTTATGTCATCTTTGACACTATTTTCTATTTTGTTTTTGTTAAATTCATAATAGCATTATTACTTTGAAAACAATTAATCTAATCAATCCTAACATGTCACATTAACTTAGAAAATTCATTTATGGAATAAAAATGTTAAAATTTTATTTATTATAACATCTATAGTAAAATTTATTTGATTCCTTCGTTAATAAGAAGAATACTGCATCATCATTATGTCATAAATAAATTTAATTATTCAATGTCTAAAAATTATAAATAAAATATAATTATGTATGAAATCTTATTATATTTCTAATGAACAGTTATAGTAAAAAATATAACATATAAAACACTATGTAAAATTTGTTTTCCTAAAAGATATATGGTTAAGTAATATTTTTATTTAATTTAGCATAAATAATTTAAAGTGTCATTATCACTTACAAGTGGCTCCATGGGGTCTCAAAATCGACCCAAGGACTCCCATGGTCTGTAATGTATCATCCAATAGGTTTATTAGTCTTATAACATGTGTTAAAGTAATTTAATATTATTATAATATTATTTTTTACCCTTATTTACCGGATTTACCCTTTAACCATGGTAAATAAAATATTTACATAAGTAATTATTCAAAATGTCTAAAAATAAAAGTTACCTATTTACACAATTTGGGCCTTTTGATTCTAAATATTGAATCCATTTTTCTAAATTTAAATAAAATAATTAGAATAAATTAATTTAAAATTATATCCCTGTTGTCATAATAAAAAGCGTGTTTTTATAAAATAATAACTATCAAAAGATTGATACTTGTTTATGTACAGTTTACATGTTAAATTTTTTCCAATGACCCAAATTGGATTAAATTGTAAAAATATAATCTAATTATACTTAAAAACCACTCAATATTATAATTTAGCACTATAAGTTATTTTATTACAAAAGTTGTTTTAAAATAAAATTTAATACTTTTCATTATTCCTCAAAAAGTGAATGTTTTCAGAAAAACACCAAAAATTCACCCTAAGCTAGTTTTGATATTCTGATCCAAAAAATAATGTTCATTTTGAATGATAATATAGATTAAATTTTAAAAAATTTGTATTACCATTAATAATGGCTAGTTTGATTGATCGCGATGTGTTAGAATCTTGAAGTTGTGTACAACGCAAGCTATTGCGTTCTTCAAAGGGAAACATATTGTTGAAGAATGGGGGGGTTACAATCATCCCTCCTTCAAATAATTTCAGCCTTAAAATTTCTTGAATATTACTGCATAAAAATATTTGGGTGGTTCTTCATCATAAGTTCCTCAGGTTCCCATTATTCATCTTCCATCTTATGGTTTCTCTAAAGAACGTTTACCAGAAGAGGCATCCGCTTTCTCAGCACTAGTTCTCTTGTATCAAAAACCATGACATGATTTTCGCAATAAGACAGATAATGTTCCAGTTATAATTCTTCATAGTTAAGTACATGCGTTGGTTCATGCATGTATTTTCTCAACAGTGATACGTGGAACAGATCATAAACTTTGGAGAGACTTGGTAGCACTACTAAACAATAAGCTAAAACCACAATTTGTTCTAGAATTTTCAGAGGTCCGTTGTACTTGGGACAAAATTTACCCATCTTACCAAAACGTATAACACCCTTCCATGAAGATAATTTCACGAAAACATGATCTCTTACCTGAAATTCCAAATCCTTCCTTTGGTTATCATCATATCTCTTATACCTACATTCAGATTCTTTGATGTGGTTTTCGATTACCTTCACCTTTTATATTGTTTCCTCGACATGTTCTTGGACTACAAGTTATCTTTCACCAACTTGAACCCAAATAATTGGTGTACGACATCTCTTTCTTTATAACGCTTTATATGGTGACATCTGAATACTTGAATGGAAGCAATTGTTATAATAAAATTAAACTAGAGGTAAATATTGATCCCACATACCTTGAAAGTCGTGTGGGAAAAATCTCAACATGTCTCCAAAGGTTTGAATAGTCCATTATAATTTTCCATCTGTTTGAGGGTGGTAGGAAGAGCTCAAACGAATTTCAGTATCCAGGGATTTATGAATACTTTTCAGGAATCATTATGTAAAATGGGGATCACAATCAGAAAAAATTTATAGGGGTAATCCATGAAGTAATACAACTTCATTAATATATAGTTTTCCTAAACATTCAAGTCGTAAATATTCTCTTATATTAGGGAAATGTGATGACATGTTAAGACAATAAAAAATGAACTATATTGAAACGTTCCATCTAGGAGTCTTTGGTAGTCCCATGACAAATTACATCGAAATATTATCCAATTTCAACTCACGTATGGGAAGAGGTTTCATGATTCCTCTGGGGTGTTTCCTACCATCTTTCTCTTGTTGACAAACCATACATCTTGACACAAAATAAAAAATCTCCCTCTTCATTTGGTCCCACCAAAAATGATCATTCAAATATCTATACATATTTTTGCTCCTAGAATTTATAGAGAAATTGGAGCTATGAGCATCATCCAACAATTCTCTTTTTATATCAGGTATATTGTGAACACAATGTCTCTTTCGAAATTTCAAAATTTCATCTTCACATATGAAGTCACTCAATCTCCTGTTATTCATGGCATTAATATTATTTTGAAACTCCTAATCATCTTCCTGATAAATTTTTACCCTTTCTAGTAATGATGGATTGGAAACCATTTGAAAAATAATTAATGTTTCGCCTTCCATGGTTATTCCCATATCCATATTTACTAGATCCATGTATATATGACCCTTTTCAACTCTCATCTTGTTAAAAACCCTGTGATCCTTTCCACTCAAAGCATCTGCCACCGTATTTGGATTCCCCGAGTTTTCGTGTATAGTGAAATCATAATCCTTGAGTAGTTCAATCCATCTCCTTTGCCTCATGTGTAGTTCTTTTTGTGAGAAAATATACTTCATACACTTTTTATCAGTATAAACATTAAATTTTATACCATATTGATAGTGTATCCATTTCATAAAAGATAATATTACAGCTTCTAACTCAAGATCATGAGTAGGATAGTTTTGTTCATGAATTTTTAGCTGTCGTGATTCATAGGCAATAACCCTATTATAATGCATAAGGACACATCCAAGTCCTTTCATTGAAGCATAACTATAAATAACAAACCCGTCATTCTCTGATCGTAGAGTCAATATTAGAGCAGTAAATAATCCTCTCTTCACTTCTTCAAAACATTCTTCATACTCTTTTTTCAAAAAATATTATCCCCTTTACGTGTGGGATTCGTAATGGGTTAGCCAATCAGGCAAAATTCTGGCCAAAAAACTGATAATAACCTACTAAACCAATAACACTATGTATCTTGGTTATACTCATTGGTTCTAGCCATTATTATATTTTCTTGGTCTTAGAAGGATCAACAGAGATTCTATCCTTAGTTACAATATGGCCAAAAAAAGTAATCTCCAGAATCCAGAATTAACAATAGCTAAACATCCCATATAATTCATGACTTCTAAGAGTCTTTAGAAATATGCACAAGTGATTTTCATGATATTCATAGGTTTTTGAGTATACTAAGATATCATCAATAAAAACCACTACAATTTCATCATGATATTTCTTGAAAACTCTATTCATTAGATCCATGAAGATAGAGGGTTCATTAGTCAATCCAAAAGGCATTACTGTAAACTCGTAATGCCCGTACCTAGTTCGAAATGGTCTCATTGGAATGTAATCCTTCTTTATGAAAAAATTATGGTATCAAGATCGATGGTCAATAATTGAAAAATATTGAGTTCCATGATGTTGGTCAAATAAATCATCAAAGCAAGGTAGGGGATACATGTTCATTTTTTATAGCATTGATCTCCCAGCAGTCTATGCACAACCTCATCGATCTATCTTTATTCATAACAAAAAGGACAGGGGAACCCCATAAATAAACACTATGGTTAATAAATCACTTATTAATCAACTACTCTAGTTGTTTATTTAGTTCAACTGATTCCGCATTCGCCATTCTATTAGGGGATTTCGATATGGGCCTTGAACCAGGAATTAAATCAATTGAAATCTCTATTTCTCATTATGGAGAATGTCTAGGTAAATCTTTTGGAAACACATCAACATACTATGGGATAGTAGGTAAATCCTCTATTTGAACATTCTTTTCGTCACCCTAAGTTATTTCATTCTCTTCCTCCATAATAATTGAATTTAGTTGAGCTACTGGGGGTGTATCTAGATAAGAATTAGGTGGTGACGTTTCTACTCTAAAGATAAGGTACTTCTTATCATCCTCGAGAATTGTAACCTACTTCTTCTTGCAATAAATTTTCACATCATGGTCTCAAATCCAATTCATACCAAGGATTATATCAAATTCAATCATGGTTATAATGATTAGATCAGGAAATAAAGAACATTTATATGACCATATAGAAACTAATTCAGATAACATTGTTGAAATGAAAATTCCCTTATGAGTATTGACTAAAAACTCCCTTGTTAAATCAAATTGGAAATATTTAATTTTCATAGAAAATTGGGAAGATATGAAACAATGCGATGATCCAGAATGAAATAAAGCATTGGCTAAACTTGAAGAAATCATTAAATTACCTGCCACTAGGTCTTTTAGAGCTTCAACCTTAGCAGTAGTGATAACATAATTTTGGACTTCATCACTTTTCCATTTCTGAGGTAATTTCCACTCACACATAGGACATTAATTTGCATAATTTTCCACTTCTCTTTAATTTTAGCATTCAACATTAACAACCTCTTTCTTCCCATTGCAATCATTAGCATGGCGGCCTTTTTCACCACCCTTTTAACAGACTACCCTTCCCTTTCGACAAGTACCATGTTGTTTCATCACACATTTACTATAGGATGGATATTAAAATTTTCCATTCTTCCCTTTATTTCCATTTCCAGAGTATTCATAATATCTCTTCTTCTTTTTCATTGCTTTAAAGACATAATACATAGAGAATTATTTTTCTATCTTGATATCACATGAGACAATATCTTCGTACGACATGAAGGATTATGAGACTATTGATCAACAAAGAAATAGTTTCAAACCATCAAAGAAAAAATCAGTCATACTTTTTTAGGTTATGTATATAATCTGCAACATGCCTCACAACCTTTGTAATGTTAGCTTCATACATTGCGACATTCCCATCCTCCTTTTGCGTCAGACTCAGAAATTGCCTTTTCCAAATCCTATCAATGGTCATGAGGAAAGTATTTTTCTATGAAAATTTATTTAATATCACTCTAGTCCATATTTGTTACATCATCATCTTCCATTGTGTTTTGAATCAATGACCTCTATTGATCAGCATATCCATTGAGTCGGTAAACTGACATGACAGTTTTTTCCCTTTCACTAATCCCCAAGGTGTGGAATATTTTCTTTATTGAATTTATCCATTTCTCAGTTACTAATAGATTTGTGCTCCCATTTAATATCGGTTTTTCCCTCATGAAGCGATCTAACATTGATCCCCCACACTGTGGATCAGGGTGCTCCATATGGGTAAGGTTATTATTCATAACCTGAGTGAGTTGTCCCAGTATAGTGATAAGATGGTCCGCACCGGTTGTATAACAAGCTCAACTATAATTATCTTGAGAAGAATGGAAATACCTAAATGTGGTTCATGAGTTGATATGGTTTGCATTCCTTCCCCTAGGTAGAATTTCAAAACAATGGCATACAATAGATTAGTTGATGAATCAAAATACTTAATTCATAACTTATAACATAAATAACATAAATTAAACAGTTCATGGATATAATCCATAATCATAAAAAATGTTTTCATTGAAGAGTAATATTCTACTAAATCCCTCATAATGGGTTTTAAAGAAAATGAGAATTATTCTAAGTATATCCCTCAGGAGTGTCGTAACCAAGAGTGCAGCTAGGCCCATTTTCCAGCACCAGTTTCCGTTTGAGTATAGCTATAATCGGTGTTTTCGGGTGTTACCCCTTGGTAAATCTGTGCTAGACTCTTCTCTACCTTCTCATATCCAGAAAAGGATGTATTTCTTGGAAAACTCACAAAATATATATAATACCAAAATTATAGGAAGTTGTTTTACACTAATCCTCAAAGTCTATCTTAGGGTAATGAGCTCTAAATAGAGTTTATCTAAATCTAGATTCCATGGTTTGTAGTAAACATCCTCTGATACAAATAGTAACACCCCGACCCTAGTTACCTAGAGTCAGTGCATTATTACATAACATTGGCATGATCACAAAATATCAACTCTCTAAAGACCGATTAGTTTAGTAGCCTCAGAAGTACTAGATACATTCATAATGTTTACATTACATCATAAAATTGAAAAATACAACAACATTGTTTCCATATAAAACACGGAGATCCCATAGTATATCACTGCTAGTCAGTCATAATATACTTCTCTGCATCCTGTGAGAAATAAAACATATAGAGGGGTGATCTCAGATGCTCAGTAAGGATAACAATATTGTGGAAACTTTCATAAATAAGCATTGACATTTATGGCAATGTATAAAACTAAAACAAAATCCTTTTCAACATAAAATTCATTATAATATGGAAAATATAAATTAAAATAATGTCATTTACTTACTCACATGGATATTCTATAAGTCTAATAATCACATTCAATATCAATATCCACTTTCATAATGAGGGAATGCATAATGCTAGACTTTATAACAACATAGTCAAGGCCCTGTGCTAAGAAAAATTATAAGATTTTGTCAAGGTCTTGTGAAAAGACCCTAGATTGTCTCATTAGACCTACCGATGCATCAAGAAGCTTTAGCGGGCTCCACCCGTCACTTACTAAGTCCAATGCATTCCTCATATAAATTTTTTTAAACAAAACGTAAACATTCTTATTAAAACTAGCATAAGAAATGTAAATACTTTATCCATAAACCATGAATGGTAAAAAAAATAACACATTCATAGTAAAACAAATCACAAAAACTTAAATACAAAATAGAAGATTTTTATCATAACAAATCAACATTAAACAATATTAAAATTAATTCAAATATGATGAAGTTGACTAAATCCAAACTGTTTGAGAGAAATATCCCATTCTTTATTTTTTAATTCATTCATAGTGACATAATTATAAAATAAAACTTTTACTTTAAAAATATTGTTATAAGCTTGTAACAGACGCTTTGAGGGTGTTATAATGGCATAAAATAGCCGCACCCACCGTATAAGTTAAAAAACATTATTATCATAATTTTTTCAAAATGGTCGTAATGTACCTTGTTTGGAAAACGATAGAAATATTCTTTTAAAAACATCATATAAAAATTCAAAAATGTGTATAAATAAAATTAACCTATTGTCTAGAAAATAGTAATAAAATTTGGGAATACATTTTTTGGAAAACAGGGATGTGGATGATAAAGAGGTCCCAATAGATAATTACATATAAACAACCTTGGATAATAAAGAGGTTGTAGAATTAACCCTTACCTTGTTCATTTCCTTGGTCAAGGGTTAGGTAAAATCCTATATAATAATTAAATCATTGTTATTAAATTATAAAATAGCCACATTCAATAATATGATATCACACATGGTCTTCTAATATTAATTTGTTAAGGATATTTCAGTAGAATCATTGTTACAGGGGTTAACTGATTCATTTTCCTTTATATTCATTGTTACGTAAGTAATTTTAAGTGGATATGATGTATCTAATTCATATTCAGAATGATATTAAGTCTTTAGGAATTATTTTCTAATCATAAAATGAAAATTATTATTCAATGGATAAGATAGGGAATTAATCTCATCGCGTTCGTGGAGATGACATTCCGTACGTACGCACGAGCGACAATATCATTATTTTGTTTTTAAAATAATTTATAATTGGATGTTATATCATATAAATATAGAATCATTATCATGTTATATTTATTATTTACATAAATTATACGTCATTATTATACCCATCCAAATAATAATGTATTTAATAACAACTACACCACGATGTGGATATGGTAAGTCATACGTACAAATGTATGGTGACATTTCATTCAAAGGATGGATAGAATAATGAATATTTTTGTACAATTATTATAATAACATAATAGTATATATAAGACATTGGATTTATTATTTTATAATGTAAACCACAAATAAAGAGGAAGTGGAAGAAGAAAGGAACTTGAAAGGGGCGATGAAATATTTAACTCTTCTTTGGGTTATTCATTTTGATTTGATCAAAAGGGATCTATAGGTTGGCTTTCAAACTAAAGTAATTCCTCTAGGATGAAGGGAGGATAGTTGAGAGGATAGTTTGGTAGGGTATGACTGAGCCAAATGGATTTGGAGGTGTGAATTTGAGAGAAGTGGATGTGCCCTTTTATAAGAGGGGTGAGGGGCACCATAGGAAAAGATTGAAATATTATTTTATAATAAACTCATTTTCGGTTTATAATGGCTCCAAAAAGATTTATTTCGAGGATAAGGAGGGTAGGGGTCAATAACAACTCAAAAAATTAGTTTTTGATCGGTTTGGGTCATTATATTAACAATATCATCTAGATTTACCTCTTAGTTAATTATTTTGGCATTTTCCATGTGTCTTTGTATTTTTATATTAAATGGTTAATAAACATAATATAAACTTCCAAGAGAACTTCGAGTGGATCATTAATGACATATATAATATTATTTAAGACCTTTCGCAGAACCTTATATTTTTAGGAATATAATATCAATTAATAATATAATATTTGTTTGAAAAAACTCATCTATGACAATTTTGACACTATTTGCTATTTTGTTTTTGTTAAATTTTTAACAGAATTTTTAAATCAAATTTTTAATCAATCCTAACACGTCCAATTATCCTAGGAAAAAAATTTATGGCATCAAAATGTTCAAATTATATTTATTTTAATTTATACAATAAAATTTAATTGATTTTTTCAATAATAAAAAAATACTGCTTTATCATTGTGTCATAAATAAATGTAATTATTCACCGTCCAAAAATTATAAATAAAATACCATTATTTATGAAATATTTTTAGCTTTCTAATTATTATTTATAGTCTATGAGATAAAATATATAACCATATGTAAATATTGTTTTACTAAAATATATATGTTTATATCATTTTTGTATTTACTTTTACTTAAATAATATAAAGTTTCATTATCACTTACATGTGGCTCCACGGGCTCCCAAAATCGACCCAAGGATGCCCATGGTTAAAAGTTTATCATACAATAGGGTTAGGACATGTGTTATGGTAATCTAATATTATTATAATATTATTTTATTACCCTTATTTACTGGATTTACCATTTAACCATGATAAATAAAATATTTACCGAAGTAATTATTCAGAATGCATAAAAATAAATGCTACCTGTTTACACAATTTGGCCTTCCTGATTCAAAATATGGAATCAATTTTTCAAAATTAAATGTACAGAATTGGCAGAAATTAATTTAAAATTAATTCCCGTTTTCAAAACAAAAAAAAGTGTGTTTTTAAGAAATAATTACTATCAAAATATTGTCACTTTCTTATGTCCAGTTTAAATGTGAAATTTTTTACAATGACCAATATTGGGTTAAATGGTAAAAATATAACATAAATATGCTTAATAACCACTCAATAGTATATTATAGCACTATAAATTATTTTTATTAAAAAAAAATTAATTAAAATTTAGATTTTTTCAACATTAATAAAAAACTGATTGTTTTAAAAAAAATACCCAAAAATCACCCTAAGCAAATTTTGATATTCTGAACCCAAAAATGAATTCCATTTTGAAAGATAATATTGATAAATTTTCAAAAAGTTGGTATTAATATTCATAACTTTTAGTTTTATTGGTCATGATATGTTAGAATCTCTAAGTTGCGTACAACGCATGTTATTGCATTATTCAAAGGAAAACGTACCATGGAAGCTTGGGGTGTTATACACTATGTCATTTAGAACATCAACCAATTTAGTTGCGATCTCAAAATATTGTCCTTTCTCCCTTGTGCTTTTCTAAGGTAGGTTTTCTCAAGGCTTAGGACATTCATTTCCCTAATGACCCATTTCATTAGAATTGTAGAATTCATCAATGACAACCTCTTTCTTACCATTGCAATCACGAGCTTGGTGGAATTTTTCACCACACATGTAACAAACTCACATTCCCTTCAGGAATATACCCTGGTGTTTGATCCCACATTAAATGAAGTATGGAAATTAAATTTTTCCCTCCATCCCTTTATTTTAATTTCCAGAGGGTTTGGTAGATCTCTTATTCTCATTTATTCCATTAATGTCGTAAGACTTAGATAATTCCATTTCTACCGTGATAACACATGAGACTATATCATTGTATATCTAGAATTATTGTGAGACTAATGCTTGATAGAGAAATGGTTTGAAACCATCAAGGAATCGATAAATAGTACTCCTTGGGTTATGTATATAATTTAACACAAGCATTGTAATCGTTGTAAAGTTATCGTCATACTTTGCAACATTCCCATCCTTCTTTTGCCTCAGAATCAGAAATTGAGTTTCCATATCTTCTCGATTGTCATGAAGAAATTATTTTTCTATGAAAATATCCATAAACTCCCTCTATTCCATATTTGACACTTCATCGTCCTCTTTTGTGAATTTAATTAATGACCAAAATTGATATGCATCACCTGTGATGCGATAAACTACCATGACATCATTTTCCCTTTCACTACTCCCCAATGAATGAAATATGTTCACTAAGGAAAATATCAATTTCTCCAATACAATAGGATCTTTAGTCCCATTGAATGTTGTTGTTTGTTTCCTCAAGAATCAGTCAAACATTGATCCTCCACGTTGTAGATCATGGTGCTCAATAAGATTAGTATTATTATTAAAAACATTAAGTAGTTATCCTATAATGGTTACAAGTTTCTCATCACTGGTTGTATCACCAGATCCACTATAATTATCCTATGTAGGTGGGAAATCCATATAGGGATTACGTGTGTTGAGACAGTTTCCATTACATTCACTAGGTTCAATTTCAAAATAATGCCATTCTCTAGATCAGTTTATGGATCACAATAAATATTTTAGAAGTAGTAAAATACATTACATTATTTGAACAGTTTATGCAGATAATCCATAATTATTAAAACAAATGTTTTCTTTGAGGAAATATTTACTTATAAATATTTCATCATGGTTTGTAAAGAAAATTTTAATTATCCTAAACATATACCCCATGAGTCTCATAACCAAGAGAGTAGCAAGGTCGTTGTCATGCACCCATTCCCATTCAAATCAATATCAAAGTGGTTTTTGGGTTTTAACCCTAGATACATATAATCAAGAGATGCCCTTACCTACTCACATCCATACAGGGATGTATTTCTGGTAAAATTCAAAAAATATCTACATTACCAAAATTCTAGGATGTTCTTCTACACTAATAAACATAGTATATCTTTGGGTAATGTTCTCCAATCAGAGTTTTATTAAATCTAGTTTCAATGTTATTTAATAAACTTTTTCTGATACCAACTATAACACCCTAACCCTCGTTACCTAGAGTCAGTGAATTATTACATATCATTGACATGTTACAATGAATCATGTCCTGAAAGACCGATCAATTTATTTTTCCTGGAAGTACTACATACATACATATGTCTTAAATTACATTATGAATTGGAAAAGAAACCTTCTGTCTCCGTATAAAAAACATATATCCCTTAGCATATCCCTGCAGGTTAGTCAAAATATACTCTTCACATCCGAGGAAAAATAAAACATAAGGATGGGATGAGTTTAGATGCTCAGTATGGTTAATAATATATCGGATACATTATAAAAAATTATAAACATTTAAGGAAATGTATAAGAATAATACACAAGACTTTTAAATAGAAACATCAGTATAATATGGAAATGATAAAGAAAATAATTCTATTTTATTATTTACATGGATATTCTACTAGTTGAATAATCACTTGTAATATTAACAGATGACATCATAATGATGGAATTCATAATGCATTACATCATAGCCACATAGTCAAGGCATCATTCCAATACTACAAAATAATACTTCTTCCAAGGCCTTTTTTCCAGACGCAAATTTGCCTCAAGATAACTACCGGTGGGTTGAGGAGCTATAGCAGGCTCCACCTGTCACTTACTAGGTCCAATGCATTCCTTTTATGAAAAGGCTGAAACATAACATAAATATTCATATTAAAACTAGCCTACGATATGTCAATATATTATCCATAAACCATGAATGGTATAAAAATAGAACATCCATAGTCAAACATATCCCAAATCATTTAATATAATATAAAACATTGTATCATAATTAATCAAATTCAAACTAGTGTAAAATCCAACAAAAGTTGTTGGCATAGATAAAATTAAAACTATTTGATAAAAACAAAATTTCTATATTAAAATCATTTAAAAGTCATGTAATTATAAAAAGAAAAAATTTATTTTGAAAATATTATTATAATCTTGTATGGGTAGCCTTGAAGGTGGTATAATGGTGGAAAATGTCTACAGCCATCGTACAAGTAAAAAATAACATTCATTCCTTAATATGCCAAAAAGGAAATCATGTAACTTGTTGGGAAAACGACGAACAATTCCTTTAAATAAATTTAATAAAAATACAAACAAGGTTATCAATGAAATTTAACCCATATTATAGTAAATTGTAAAAATGTTTTGAAATACATTTTTATGAAACATGGATGTGGATGATAAAGAGGTCCCAGTAGATACTCATGTATAAACAAACCTCAAATAATAAAGAGATTGTAAAATTGACCATTACCTTGTAATATTATCTAGTTGAGGGAACATTAACATCTTTTATAATGGTGAAATCACAGTTATTAAATTATACATGAACTACATACATAAATATGATATCATATATGATCTTTCAATGTCTCTTTGTAAATGATATTTCAGTAGTATCATTTTTTCGGGTCTTAACTATTTCATTTTCCTTTATATGTTTTGTTTTGTAAGTCATATTTGTTATGGATGGGATTTATTTGATTCATATCCAAAATTATATTATGTTCTTAAATATTATTTTTAATCATGAAATGAAAATTATTCTTGAATGGTTATGATGGGGGATGCAATCTCATCGTGTCGCGAAGTCTGTAAGCCGTGCGTACGCACGAGCGACAATATCATTCCATTGATGGTGAAATCATATGTAGTTAGATTGTATATTATATAAATATATAATAATTAACATTTATATTTATTATTTTCATTATTTATACTCATTATTATAACAATACAAATATTCAAGTGCTGAATAACAAAATACACCACGATGTGGAGATGGTAAGACGTACGTACGCACGTATAGTGACTAGGTCAATCATGGGATGGATGGAATAATGAATATGGTTGTACCATATTTATAATAACATCAAAGTTTGTAGATATAATGAGGCTTATTAATTTGGTACAGAAACATCCAATAAAGAGGAAGTGGAAGATCAAATGAACTTTGAATGAAATGATGAAATAATAACATCTTCTTCGAGTTCATCCTTTTGAATTGAAAAAAAGGTCTCCTATGGTTGGATTTATGATGAAATTAAGGCCTATAGTTTGAACTGAGGGTAGTTGGGAGGATATTGAAGTAGGCTTGGCTGAGACAAATGGCATTGGAGGTGCGAAATTAAGAGAAGCGGATGTTCCCTTTTATAAGAGAGGAGAGGGTCACTTTATGAAAAGCATGAAATATTATTTTATTATAAAATAATTTTTTTATAATGGATCAAAATTGATTTATTTCGAGGCTAGGGTGGGGATGGGTTGAAATATTTTCAACCAATAGGTTCATGAAACGTTTAACTCAAAATATTAACATTATCTTTTATATATAACTTTTAGTTAAATAGTTTGGAATTTACCTTGTCTCCTTGTATTTTTTTATTATATGGTTAATAAACGTACTATAAAATACCAAGAAAATTTTAAGTGGATAAATAATGAGATATATATGATTATATAATTCTTTTTTTCTGATCATTAGATATTTAGGAATATTATATCATTTAATAAAATAGGGCTTTTTTAGAAACACATTTATGTCAATTTTGATACTATTTAATATTTGGTTTTTGTGAAAGTCATGTAAACTAGACTACTTCTAAGAAAATAATTTGAGTCAATTGTAACATGTCATATTTTCCTAGAAATTTTTTATAATTCAGAAAAATAGCAATTTACCTTTATTTTAAAATTTTTAATATCAATTATTTTAATCTTTCATAAATAAGGTAATTATTACATCATCATTGTGTCATATATAAATATTATTATTTAATATGAAAAAAATTTAAATAAATAACCATGATGTAGGAAATATTTTTAGTGTTCTAATTAATATTTATAGTTGAATTTAACTTATATGAAACCCTATATTAAAAATGTTTATGCTATTAAACTATGAATTTTACACTTTTAACTATTCATTAAATAAAATATAATAAATGTTTTAATCTAATCTATGTGGATCATAATGGATCACATATTATTCATATGGTTTATTTTGGTCTAAATACATTTATTATATATAATTAGGTCATGTTTTTGGGGGTAATTGTAATATCAATATTTCCTTTCATTACCCTATTTAATTTTAATCGTGGTAAATAATATTCAAAAGTTACAATTCATCAAAATTTATTTTCATCCGTTTGAACAATTTTTTACTTAATGATTTCAACTGTGTATCTTGGATTTTTAAATTAAATTCCTATAAGTTGTACAATTATGTTTTCTGCAAATTATCAAATCCTCCTCGAAGGGGTGCAAATGATGTTTAAAATATCAATACATTTTTTATATCTAATCTTATGATAAAATCACTCCATTATATTGAATTAGACTAATATAGGTATAATGTATCTACTTTTAATTTAAAATAAATTTAAATTAAATTAATTATTATTTAAGAAAAATATCAGTTTAAAAAAATATTGTAGTGTTTATTAGTGTTAATCAAAAATTGAATGTTTTTGGAAAAATACTAAAAATTCACCCTAAGCTAATTTTGATATTATGACTACAAAAATGAAGTACATTTTGAAAAATAAAATTTATAAAATTTCAAAAAAATAGTATTTCTATTTATAACTACTTTTAATGCAGCTAGTTTGATTTTTTGTGGAGTGCTAGAACTCGAAGATTCGTTCAATGCAAGCTATTGTATTAATTAATGGGAAACATACTGTGAAAGCTTGGGGTGTTACAATAAGAATCATATTCCATTGAATAATCATTTATGACATAAATGTTATAACATTTTTTACATATGCCATTAAATCGACCCAATTGGTGACATTTTATAATGGTTCGATTAGTAAGGGAGTGTATTTAGTTAATAATAATGTGACGTATAAAAATATAAAAATTTCAAAACAGAAATTAAATATACCAATTAAATCAATTCTCAAAACCATAAAATATGGGTAGGGATGATATATGAAATTAATCATTCATTAATGTGGTTGACCACCATACAGATGAATAACAATACAATTTCTCAATGAATTGAAAAATTATAGTATATAAACATTGATCATTTCATAATTGTATTTGTTCAATATAAAACATATTAATTCATCAAGTTCATCATTAATTTACTTAATTAATGGAATTGATGAAAAACACTACATCTTGTTGTAGAGGTGGTGGTATACACATATGCACAATTAATGTTTTAGTCTCTCATATAGGATAGAATGTAATGAATAATTATTTTAAGATAATATTATCTCATTTTAAGTATAATAATTTTTTGATTTCCTTTTATTAATAATGTTTTAGATGATTTATAAATAATAATTGTAAAATAAAAGAGTATGTGAAAGTAATACCCACATTGGGAACATGATTTTTATCATAGAAAACTCCTTGGAAATAAAGGAAAAATGAAAAAAAATGTTGAAAATATCTTTTTTTAGTTAAAGCAAGTTCTTGTAGGATAATATTGAAAGAGTTTTCAAAGGAAATTTTAAGGATATGTGAGTACTTATGTCATGGAATTATTACCTTCTTATAAGTGAAGATGTAGGAATTTTGGACATATTTATTTCATATTCAATAATCTTTTGTTACTATTCATAGGTAAATGGCTCCAAAATGGAAACAATTGGAGAAGAAGTGTGTGTGTTACAATATTCAACAAATACACTAATTTTTTTGATAAACATATACGTTTTGGACTTTTTATTTTAAATTTTCTAATTTTACCCTAATTTATATTAATCATGGTAATTAATTTCTTATCCTTAATAATTAAAATAAATTAAAAATAATTATATTTAAACTCTTACCTAATATGAAGATTTTTATTTTCAATTTTGAATTCATTTTAATAAATATAATTTCTATTGGTAGGTAAATATATTTCTAGGATTATCATGAAAAATGAGTAAAAACTGTTCTTAGAAATAGTGGTTTTTATGCAACAAATTTGAATGTAATTCAATGTTTTTTAAATTAAAAATTCCCAAGACATATATTTTTTATACTAAATTTAAGAATTTTATAAAAATTTCATGGAAATAAAAAACGAAATCTCACTGTTAAAAAAATATATGATTCAAAGAAAATATTAAAAAGTGTTTATTTTATTAAACTAGAATTTTAATTGAGTTCAAAAAAATGTTTGACATATGTTTTATAATCCCAAAAATTATATTAAAATTATTAATTTCATTAAAAAAATAATTATATAATTACATGAATATTGTTTTATTTGTATTATATTCTTACATAATTAAAAAATTTCAAAATTTAATAATTAGTCACAAAAAAAATTTGACTAAAAATCAACCATCTCAAAATAAACTCAAAATTTCAAACTAATTATTTTTTTTCTAGAATTCAAACATTAATTTTATTTATTCAAATTAAAAATATAATATTTTTAAATTTATTTTTAAAAATAATATACATATGAAAAATAAAATAACTTTTATTGACAGTAACCGTTCTCAATATTAAATCATATTAATCGTTTATCCTCTAAAGGTGAGAGTTTTTAATTAATTACATTCATAGAGGTATTATCATAGTTTTTTTAACAATAATCATCCAATATGTCATGTAATTTTTATATTTAGGGTTTTGTGTTCAATGTTTTTAAACATAGAATTTATTTGAAATGATATAAAATCACATGTCATTACAGATATATTGTTCGCACAATACACATTATTGGGTTTTATAAAAAAATAATTACCAAAAGTGGGTAATTTGATGTGTTATAAGATGTAATGAGAAACAAAAATAAAATTTTCATATCTGGGAGTTTATAACAATGGATGATGCCCTCCACAATAGTGGAAAATAATTTCAATGGAGATCGGATATCAACCAAATGTACTTTTTTCTATATATAGATATTGTGATTTCCATGAGTAACCTCCCCTAATAACCAAGAGACACTTTATTAGAGATGATATACCAACCACATTAATAGGAATATAGGTCATTATATCGTTCTATTACTTAACTCACAAAGAATAAATATTTTTTAGTACCTTGTTATTTAATTTCTACTATGAATATTATCATAGGCATAACTTGGGTTAAATATGAACTTTCTGGTGTGGATTTAAAGTACACATTTTGGTGGTTTCATTTCTCTACACTACATTCTCTAATAAAGTCGGTGTTTTTCATTATGACCATAATCATGGTTTAAATGTAATATTTATCCATCAATTCAATGAACTACACATAGTTGGAATTTTTAATATACCAATGTGATTTTGTGAGATCTCACAATCATTAATTCAACCACATTAATATGGAACCCCATAAATATCTATCAAAATATTAATTATAAAATAAATCAAAATCACACATTAGAAAATTCACTAAATATTTGAAAATAAAAATTATTTTAAAAAATATCCCATACATAGAGAATTAATTTCCCAAGTTGTTAACAGTAAAATATTAAAATTTAAATTAACTGAATTCTAGAATATTGATGTCATGTGAAGAAACTAGTCAGCTCTACCAAATCAAGATATAAACAAATAGTTTTGATAACTACAAGTGATTCACTCTATTATGGAATCAATCCTAAACTAAAAAATATGACAATGTGACATGATTAATCAAAGGTTTCCCCTAACTATATTATTTATCTTATCTTATATATTCTAAAAAATATCATTTTCATTCCATTTTGTCTGATATAGTTACACATAAAGGGATGTTTCAATCCCAACCAAATGGGTCATACGTTCTTTGATCAATTAGTATATTCCTCAATAATTAAAATAGATTCATAAAATGAATATTCGGTCTTCCTATATAATCATTCCACATGGAGGTTGTTTTTTCCAATTTTCCAATTTAGTGAAGCAATATGAATATAAAAACTCAATTTTCTACATTTTATACACATGGTGTGACAATAATCTCTATGGATAGAATATGATATTCTCAGACATTCCATAATATCCCTATAACAATTATTATTTATTTGATTCTATTTTATTTTCATGGGTAATATAATTTCATATTTATGATGTTCTGATATGTACATTTTGTTTCCCAAAAAATATAATCATAGTGGCTGGTATATCTTTAGTTATAATATTATCCTCATGGAGTGTTGGGATGTTATATTAAGTTGTTTATGTGATATAGAATTAAATGTGTTTTGATTTTTTTTTGACAAAAAATAATTTTTTCTTCAATATAAATGATATTGTATCACCCTCATGATATATTGTTGTCGCATTCTAAATTAACGATATTTTATGTATCACACATTATAGTGAAATTGAGGGAACAAGTAAGGTGTATTGGGTAACCAATTGAAGTATGATGTCTGATATATTGTTATTCCTCTCCATTGGATATTTTTTCAATAATATATATTTTTTGGAGCCTCCAAATGATTTTTTTGCATGAAAATTCCCATATATTGTCTTCTACAAGGATATTTTGGGATACTAATATATTCATGTGGTCTAACATGGATTCAATTAGTGAATAAGAACCTTCTCATCTTTCTAGTTTTAGATGATATTCATTAGTTGATTCTAAATTGAGGCCTAATGTATGTTACATTAACTTACCAATATTTCCTTATGATACTAAGGTGAATTAATGGAATCACACATTTTAATTACATAAATTTTCATTTTATTTTACAAAGATAGGGTCTTTAATATCTACTGTCTTGAAAAATTGTACATAATACATTAAAACATAAAAAAATATTTAATACACTTTAAAGTATTTTTCATGTTTCATCCTATGTACTTTTATTTCATCTAATAACCTGGGTATATACATCAACGGAAAGGGTGACCAGAAGGCCTGGTGAGGAAAAAAAGTGAAATAGTTTCATGTGAAAATGAGTGTTGTCATTAAGAACATGTGGAATATCATGAAGGCATAATAAAGAGTCATATCATAATAATTATTACATGAAATATTGAATGAAAATTTGGCTTCAAAATTTAATTTAAACATTCATTATCATATAAAAAGTATCATCCCTAAGGTGTCATAAAAATTACCAAGGTTATTAACCAGGGTATCATAAAACATGTCTTCAGTATAGATTAATTTTCATTATAAAATAAATTGGAGTTCGATCAGGGTGAACCATTAATATGTTATTATTAGAAAGAGATCTAAATATATCATAATAAAATATTTCATAAATAACCATAACAGAAATAATGAAATGGTTTTCTTATCAAAATCGTGACATTTTAAAAAATGCTTAAAACATGATCATTATGTCATTTATAACCAATAGAATGGGAATGAGGGTTTCTGTTATGTAAATTATAGAATAAAATACATAATATTTATGTATTTATGAATACGTATATTAATGAAATGTTCTTGGGTATTCACATTACTAAAATAATATAATTTTGTGAGAAAATGGGGATGATTTTTTTACGAAAAATCTACACCATAAAGGTTATGCAACATGGTTTTATAAAACATAGAAAAGAGGCAAGATAGAGGTCACTAAATCATAAAAGAATAATAATTTATTATTGGGATATAATAATTTGGAAATAAGAACTTGGTATGTAAATGTACAAGACATACCGCATAAAATATAACATTAATGGAAAAAATGTAATGTTGCAAATTTTTTTATGATAATTCGGCAGCATAACAGCATCACATAAAAATTTTGAAAGGCAATTCATTAGAGAAAAATGTGTATCTCACCATTTAGACATAAAATTTCATGAAATAATGATACATAAGATTACACCCCAATATAAGAAAATTGTAATTAAAAGACATATCATAAAGGAAGTATTTACTAAATGAGGATGGTGAAAGGTTCCCTTGCCATGAAGTATAACTTCAAAAACTCGAAGTTTGGGACATTGGGAAGCATGATGGAACCATAAGAGGACTCTTTGGGAGGTAAAAAGACTACATATTCATTTATAAAGAATTTGGAATAAATGGAATGAAGGAATGGGTTGGTGTTTAAAGAAAAAGTGACCAAATATAATATTAATTTTCAAGGGACACCTAATTAGTGGTTTTTTCCAAACCATGGGTTTTCCAATGGTATATTCCCATGGTATTGGCCACATAAGACACCTAATATTATATGTTAATCCAATTTAGTCAACCATCATCTTGTATTACTCATTATATCATTATGACATAGTAATGATGTCATCAATCATACAAAAAAACTCAAAACAGTGATTTTACTATTCACTGAAAAATTGAACTGTTTCAGATGAATCCCAAAAATTCACCATAATAATTATTCAACGTGTAGAATTAAGAATTGAACTCCATTTAGTAATAATTATTTTAAAATTCAATTAAATAAATAAAAAAAATACTAATAATTATATAATAATTTCTGAAACATTTATTTACTTATACTCTGATAAAATTATATCACATTACTAATTAATTTGCATAAAACATATTTATACAACCTTATGTTAGATTACAATTACATTTGAAAATTTACCATTCATACAGGTGATATTTATATTCAAATGGTTAATGTTACTATTCACTAAAAAAATATTTTGATCTTATTGAACGACCTTTTTCTCCCTCATGACAACCATGTATGTCAGATTTTCGATAATCACATCACAGAAAAACTTATTTAATAATAAAATATTTTCTACTATTCATAAAATACTATTCACAAAATACAATTAATAAAAAAATCATTTCATCAAATACAATTAATCAAATTTAATCTTCCTTTAAAACATCAAAAAAATCATCATAGGATAATTTTGACATTTTAAATTCAAATTTGATATTTATTTTACAAAAATAATTCATTATGTATGATAAATCTTTGAAGAGTCCAATGTTTACTTCTAATATCAATTTATAAAATTTGTATTCATTAAACATATACTTTATAAACAATAATTATTCTTAAAACATGAATGATGAAATAGAAATATTTTTTATAACAAGTGATTAAACAAAGTAACTAAGGATTTGTTAAATAACCCCTTATAACACCCTCATAAGACCTAAGGAGTCCAAATGTGATAGAATCTTGGGGGCTAGGAAAACATTGCATGAGTGGTGAAATACATTAGCTTGGAATTCTCCAAAAGGAAATTACATTCAAGCTTAACATGTAGTAGCTCGGCTTGGTCTTGGTCCAATGCAAAGCCCAGTAATGCTACCACCTTCCCATGCTCTGACAGATGGGCTTTGTATATTTGAGTCTACTAGATGTGGCCATCGACCCTTTTTTCTGCATTAATTATCCATTATTATTTATATTTTAAACAAAATTTATAACGTTACAAATTATTATTCATTCCTATGGTCATATTGGCCAATGGTCCAATAACAGTCAAAACCAAAAGGTCATATTTAATTTATACACACACACACACACACATATATATATATATAGATTATGACATGGTTAGAAATCCATTCTCAGGAGGAAAAATTTTATTCCAAAGTTAACATTATTACATTCTTCCCCCCATACGAAATTTCGTCCCCAAAATTTCAACTCCTACCCAGAGAAGTGAAAAAGTGTTGGTACTTCTTCCTCATAGACTCCTCTAGTTCCAAAGTGGATTCTTCATATTTATGGTTCCTCCACAACACATTAACAAGTTGGGTAGTCTGGTTTTGTAAAACCATGTCTCTATTATACATGATCTCTACTGGATTCTCCTCATAAGAGGGGTCATGTTCCAGTTGTACCACCTCAAGATTCAATACATGTCAAAGTTCAATTATGTACATCCTCGAGGGGGATACATAAAATAAATCATTAACTTGAGCAAGATTTTGAATAAGTTCATGCTGATAGGCCACTTCTCTTACACGATCAAGGATTTCATAGGGGTCAATGTACCTAGGGATGAGCATCCCTTGCATACAAATCTCATGACTCTCTTCCAAGGTGAAATACGATGAAATACTTTTTCACCAACATAAAACTCTGAGTCCCTTTGAGGGATTTTAGTATAGAATCATTGTTGAGTCTAAGCAGCCTTAAAGTGTTGTTGGATGTCATGAACCTCTTCCGTAACCTCTATCACAAGATCACTCCCACGATGCTTTCCCTCACTAGATTCATCCCAAAAATTATGATTTCTACATCGCTTCCCATATAGAGCATTATATGGTTCCATTTGAATTCTCAAGTGGAAGTTGATGTTATAAGAGAACTCACCTAATGGGTTATGTTGATCCCATTAGCCCTAAAATTTCATTGAGAATGTTCTCAGCATTCCCTTGAGTGTTTGAATAGTCCTTTTAGAATGGCCATTATTTTTTGGGTGATAGACCATAATAAAATTCAATTTGGTACATAGATACTAATAAATATAACTCTATAATTTTGATTTCTACCTTGGATCATGATCAAATATGATAAAAAGTTTAACTCCATGAATCCTGACCACTTCTTTCACGTAAATCATGGAAAGTTGATCAAGACATACGTCTTTTCGAATGATGGAAAAATGGGCAGTCTTGGTGAGACAATCCACCATAACCCATATTGTATTGTTTACTTTTGATGTTCTCAATTGACTAGTGGCAAATCCCATAGTGATATTGTCCCACTTCCATGATGGTATATGTCGTTGTTGTAATAAAACTTCATGAAGTCTCCTTTCTTCCATTACTTGCTGACACACCGTGTACCTTGTATTGTAGTCAGCAATATCCTTTTCCATTTTATCCCACCGAAATGATCACAAAGGTCACTACTCAATTTCCCACAACTAGGATGTATAGAGAAAGTAGATCTTTGTGCTTCATCGATAAATCATTATTTATTTTTATAATAAATGTAAAACATAGCCTTGAACAAAATTTCAGTACAACTTCTTGATCAATATCAACCTCAGAAAACTTTCCATCCTTCATAGCCTCAAATTTATTTTTTATCAAAGGAACTTACTTCTTAGATTTATTGGTCATCTCTAGTAATGATAGTTGATCAATAATTAGGATTAGGGTTGATGTTGTCCCATCCCTTATAATTCTCATGTTTATTTTCACTAGGTCTTGGATCAATAGATCCCTTTGAATCTGCATCATGGATATAACAATTTGGTATTTCTTACGTAATGCTTCAGTAACATTGTTTGCTCCTTCGGGATGATAATAAATTGAACAATCATATTCTTTATTAACTTCCAACCATATCCTCTACCACATGTTCAATTCATTTTTGGGTGAAAATATATTTCAAATTTTTATGTTCTTTGTATATCTCACACATCCCCCCTTTAATATAGTGCATCCATATCTTCAAAGTAAAAACTACCATATCCAGCTCATTAACATTTATAGTATTGTTTTTCTAATGAGTATTCAACTCTCTAGATGCTTAGGAAATCACCTTGTCATTTTTCATGAGGATTCACCTTATCCCTTTAAGAGATACATCGCTAAAAATAATGATTCCTTCTCCGTTGGAGATATGATTTAACATGGTTGCAGTAAGAAATATCATCTTCCTCTCTTGTAAGAATTATTCACACTCTTTTTCGAGATGAACTTGTCCCATTTTGAGTTAACATTGTTGAGGGATTTTAATGTCATGAAATGTTTTTCACAAACCTCCTATAATATACAGATAATCCATGGAAACTATGAATCTTAGTTATTTTTGTTAGCTGATGCCACTCGATATATACATTAACTTTGCAGGGGAAACTGTTATTCCATCATTGGTTACAATGTTCCCCATGAATGAAACCTATTGAAACTAAAAATCACATTTAATGAACTTTCAAATTATCCTCTCATTCAGTAGAGTTTTAAAAATAACACATAGATGATCCTCACAATCCTCACATCTTATTTAATATATCAATATATCATCTATAAAAACATCCAAAATGTTATCATGGTAATCCCTAACGACTCTATTCAATAAATCATTACAAATATCAAGAGAATTGATCAAAACAAGGGATTAACAACAAACTCATAATGCCCATATCTTGATTGGAAGGACGTTTTGGAACTATCTTCATTCTTCACCCTCAATTGATGATAAATAGATCGAAGATCAATCATAGATAAGAATTGAGCCCCAAAAAGTTTGTTAAATAATCCACCAATTCATGGTTGAGAGTATTTTTTCTTCACTGTGATCCCATTTTGTTCTCTATAATCAATGCTTAGTTGCATTGATCTATCCTTCTTCTTCAAAAACAAAACAGGTGTTCCCCAAAAAGACACACTCAGTCAGATAAACCCCATCTCAAAAATATCTTGTATTTTATTCATTAAGTCCACCAAATCAAATTTTCCATCCTATATAGGGTCTTTAAAATCAGATGAGATCCAGGAAATAGTTCAATAGAGTAATCTACCTCTTTTTTAGGGGGATGTCTAGGTAACTCCTCCAGAAATACATCAATGTATTCCTGGATGATGGGGACATTATCTATCCTTATACTCTCATTTAGTTCATCTTCTTCACTGATCAACTCCATATAGTAGTCCATATGGGATGCTTCTAGGAAAATATTTGTTTTAGAAATTTCCCATTGGAAGATAACTATAGGTTTCCCATTCATGACTACTGAGATTTACCTTCTTCTAAATTTGATCTTAGCATTATTCTTTTAGAGCAAGTCCATCCCTAGTATAATTTTGAATTCTGACATGGTAATAACTTCTAGATTTGTGATAATATTGTTCTCACTAAATCAAATACTATAGTTTCAAAACACTGATGATGATTTTATAATCCCAACAGGAGTCTTGCGTGATAACTCCTCTTTTAGTAATTGAGGGGTTGATTCTGAATTCCACGAAAAAATAGAGGAAATAAATTAATGAATATAACAAGAATCAAAAAATGTATTTTCTAGATTTCAAAGAACAAAAAGAGTACCTTCCACCCCATCATTTGGACATTCAATATAATCTTTTATGATAGTAAAATCATGGCCTTTCTCCCTTGGCCTTTGCGGACGCTGATGGTGATTCCCCTCCACTGCCCACAAAATTGGATAGTGATTGGAAATGTTCCAAAGTTGTTCACACATATATAATTGAAATTCTGGTGGGCCCTGCACCATATCCCTCGTTTTCTCTAGTGTTGTGAATTTGAGGCTTCACTAGACTATGACAATTATGCGCGATATGGACATCTCTTCCACACTTATATCACATCCTTATTTTGAGAAGTCGATTCACAGAATTCTTCTTCCCATATTTATTACACGTTGGATGTTGAAATTTCATTCCTCCTCTTCCATGATCAAAGCTCATTGATATGCTTTTACCCATTGATCTCTTCTTTTCATTGGATTTATGAGACCACTACCTTTCAATGAAATATAATTCGACTTTCATAGCACTCCTCATGATATCCTCGTAGCTATCATAGTATCGGTTGGCTATCTTCATCCCCATATGAGGTCTTAGTCCACCAAATAATCTACCAAACATCTCTTTAGGATCCTTTAAAAAAAATTTGTGTAATGGGAACATCTTATGATGTTCATCTTGTAGCTTCCAAATAATTCTTTCTTCTTCTTCTTCAGCTCGAGAAACCCCTTCTTATTTTTTTTCCTCAAATGAGAGAAATTCTTATTGTAACGCCTCGACCCCAGTTACCCAGATTCGGTGCATTATTACATAACATTGGAATGATCACAAGAATGTTCAAGTCTCCAAATACCGATTAGTTTAGTATCCTTGGAATAACTAGATACATTAATAAATTTTACATTACATCATAAAATGAAAAATATAAAAATATAGTCCCCATAGTCCACACTATTATCCCCTCATAATATCCCTGCAGGTCATTCATAAATTACTTCTTCACATCCTGGGAAAAATAAAACATATACACAGGGTGAGCTCAAATGCCCAGTAAGGATAACAATATAGAGGAAACTTTAATAAATAAGAATAAACAATTAAGGAAATGTATAACTAAAACAAATGCCTTTTAAACGTGAACATCGACATAGTATGGAAAAAATAAAATGAAATAATTTCATTTACTTATTCACATGGATATTCTACTAATCGAATAATCGCATGCAATATCAATAACCACTTTCATAATGACGGAATGCATAATGATATACTATCATAACCACATAGCCAAGGCCTCATTCCAAGACTACAAATAAGATTTTGTCAAGGCCTTGTTCCAAGACACTAGTTTTTCTCATGAGACCTACCGATGCATCGGGGAGCTATAGCAGGCTCCACCGGTCACATATTAAGTCCAATGCATTCCCATATGAAAAGGATTAAACATAATATAAACATTCGTTCTAAAACTTTCATAAGAAATGTCAATACATTCTCCATAAACCATGAATGGTATAAAAATAACACATCCACAGTCAAACAAATCACAAAACCTTAAATACAGTATGGAAGTTTTGTATGATAATAAATCAACTTCAAACAAGCTTAAAATCCATCAAAGGATGTTGACATAGATGAAATAAAAACTATTTGAGAGAAATATCCCTTTTTTTGAAATCATTTAAAAGTCACATAATTATAAAATTAAATAGTTACTTTGAAAACATTCTTATAAGATTGTAAGGGAAGCTTCGAATATTTTATAACGGCGGAAAATAGCAGCACCTTCTGTATAAGTTAAAAAAACATTCTTACCTTAATTATGTCGAAAAGGTTAAAAATGACCGTGTTTGGAAAACGACTGAAATATTCATTTATAAACCACTTATATAATTCAAAAAGGGTATAAATAAATTTAACCCATATTCAAGTAAATAGTAAAAAAAATGTTTTTGAAATACATTTTTTCAGAAATATGGATGTGGATGATAAAGAAATCCCAGAAGATTATTACGTATAAACAACCTCGGATAATGAAGATATTGCGAAATAAACCATTACCTTTTACTTTAACTTGGTTGGGGGTAGGTTAACCTCCATATAATGGTGAAATAATTGTTATTAAATTATAAAATTATCATATACATTAATATGATATCATATATGATCTTTTAACATTGCTTTGTTAATAATATCATAGAATTATCGTCGTTTCGGGTGTTAACTTATTCATTTTATTTTATATGTTTTGTTATGTAATCCATGTTTATTATGGATAGATTGTATATTATTCATATCCAGAATTATATTAAGTCCTTAATAATTATTATTAATCTTCAAATGTGAATTATACTTGAATGGATACGATGGAGAATTAATCTCATCGCGTTCGTGGAAACGGTAGTCCGTACGTACCCACGAGCGACAATATCATTATTTTGAAATTAAAATAATATTTAATTGAATTTTATATCATATATACAGAATCATTATCAAGTTATATTTATTATTTACATGAATTACACATCATTATTAGAACCATCCAAATAATAATGTTTTGAATAACAATTACACCACGACGTGGAGACGTAAACCGTACATATGCACGTATGGTGACATGTCATTCAAAGGATTGATATAATACTGAAATATGGTTGTACCATGTTTATAATAACATCAAAGTATATATAATATACTGGATTTATTATTTTAGAATGGTAATAACAAATATAGAAGAAGTGGAAGAAGAAAGGAACTTCAAAAGGGGTGGTGAAATCATTACCTCTTCTTCGTGTTCTTCTTTTTGATTTGACCAAAAGGGATCCTTAGGTTGGAATTATGATCAAACTGAGGCCTCTAGGTTGTAGTGAGGGAATTTTATAGAGTATTTGGGAAGGTTTTGGCCGATCCAAAAGGCTTTTAAGGTGTGAATTAATGAGAAGGGGGAGTGCCCTTTTATAAGAGGGGTGAGGGGCACCGTTGGAAAAGCTAAAAATATTAATTTATAATAAATTCATATTCGGTTTCTAATGGATCCAATGTGTAAAATTTAAACTTTATGGTTGGGATGGGTTGAAAACCACTCAACCAATAGAATTTAGACATGTTTGGGTCATTATATTAACCACTTATTTTAGTTTTAACTCTTAGTTAATTAGTTTGACACTTACCATGTCACATTGTATTTTTATATTATATAGTTAATAAACATACTATATACCTCCAAGAGACCCCCAAGTGGTCCATTAATGATAAAACTATCATGATATTAGTCTTTTGGCCGATCCTCTGATTTTTAGGATTTGAATATCAATTAATAATATAATATTTGTTTTAAATACTCTTTTTTGTCAATTTTGACACTATTTGGAAAATTGATTTTTGTGGAAATCATAACAGAATGATTACTTCGAAAAAAGTTAATTAAATCATTTCTAACATGTCATGTTAACCTATAAAATTATTTTAATTAATAAAAAGTCACAAATTATATTTATTTTTGTATTTATAATATTAATTATTTTAATTTTTCACTATTATGGTAATTACTGCATCACCATTGTGTCATAAATAAATTATATTATTTAATGTATAAAATTTATAAATAAAATACCATTATGTAGGAAATATTTTTATCTTTATAATGAATATTTACAATCGAATTTATCTTATTTATAACCCTGTATTATAAAGGTTTTAGTAAATAAAGTATGATTTTAACTTTTTTGACTCTTCTTTGAATTAAATAATAATAAATGTCCTAATCTAATCCAACTGGACCTAAATGATTACATTTTATTCCTAAGGTTGTTTTTGGTCGAGATACACCTGTCCAATAGAATTGGGAAATGTGTTAGGGTAATATTAATATCATTTTTACCCTTAATTAACCTATTTACTTTTAACGGTGGTAAATAAAAGTAAAAAAGTTACTATTCCTCAAAAATTCATGTCATCTCAATGAACCACATTTTACTCCTTGATATTAACCGTGTCTCTCGAATTTTTGAAATTCCACTCACAGAACTCGTAAAATTAAGTTTTATGAAAAATTCAGTTTTTTTAACTACCACTTAGTGGTTTTACTATTCATCAAAAAATGAAGTTTTTTAGAAAAATACCAAAATTCACCCTAGGCTAATTTCGATATTCCGAATCCAAAAATGATGTCCAATTTGAAAAATAAAATTTATAAATTTTCAAAAAGTGGGTATTACTATTCATAACGGCTAGTTTGATTTGTTCTAGTGTGTTAGAACTCGATGTTGCGTACAAGACATGCTATTGTATTATTCAAAGAGAAGCGTACCGTAGAAGCTTGGGGTGTTACATTCTTCCCTCCTTCAAATAATTTAGTCCTCAAAATTTCTAGAATACTACCACATGAAAAGAATCGGGTGGTTCTTCATCATAAGTTTTTCGGTTTCCCACGTTGCCTCTTCCATCTTATGGTTTCTCCACAAGACTTTTAACAGACGAGTCGTCTGGTTTCTCAGTACTTGTTATCTCGTATCAAGAATCTTGACGGGCTCTTCGCAATAAGATAGATTGGGTTCTAGTTCTAATTCCTCATAGGTGAGTACATGTGTTGGGTCGGGCATGTATTTCCTCAACAATGATATGTGGAACACATCGTGATCATTGGAGAGACATGGCGGCATTGCCAATCGGCAAGCTACATCCCCAATTCGTTCTAGAATTTCGAAAGGTCCGATGTACCTGGGACTCAATATACCTTTCTTACCAACACGTATGAATCCCTTCAATTGAGATACCTTCAAGAAAACATGATCACTGACTTGAAATTCCAAATCCTTCTTTCGATTATCGGCATAGCACTTCTGCCTACTTTGAGCTGCTTTGATACGATTTTTTATTACTTTCACCTTTTCCATCGTTTCCTCCACCAGTTCTGGCCCTACAAGTTTTCTTTCACCAACGTCATCCCAACAGGTTGGTGTGCGACATCTCTTTCCATATAACGCTTCATATGGTGCCATCTGAATACTCGAATGGAAACTATTGTTATAGGAAAATTCTACCAGAGGTAAATATTGATCCCACATACCCTGAAAGTCAAGTGAGTAGGATCTCAACATGTCTTCTACGGTTTGAATAGTTCGTTCTGATTGTCCATCTGTTTGAGGGTGGTAGGCAGTGCTCAAATGAAGTTCAATATCCTAGGCTTTCTGATGAATTTTCCAGAATCTTGATGTAAAACGGGGATCAAGATCAGAAACAATTCATACGGGTACTCCATGAAGTCTCACAACTTCATCAATATATAATCTTGTTGGATGTCCCAGTGAAAGATCTTCTCTTATAGCAAGAAAATGCTCTGACTTGGTAAGACGATCAACAATAACCAATATTGCATCATTTTTTCTAGGATTCTTTGGTAGCCCCATCAAAATGTTCATCGTAATATTGTCCCATATCCACTCTGGTATGGGAAGAGGTTGCATGACTCCTCCAGGCTGTTGCCTTCCAACGTTCACTTGTTTACAAACCATACCTATTGACACAAAATCTGCAATCTCCCTCTTCATGTTTTCCCACAAAAAAATGTTCCTTCAAATCTCGATACATTTTGGTGCTCCTAGGGTGTATAGAGAAATTGGAACTATGAGAATCATCCAGCAATTCCATTTTTAGATCAGGTATATTGGGAACACAAAGCCACTTCCCGAATTTCAAATTTCCTTCTTCATACACAAAGTCTCCCAATCTCCCATCATTCACAGCTTTAATCTTCTTTTTAAATTCTTCATCATCGGTCTGAGAACTCTTAATCATTTATAGTAAAGATGGTTTGGAAACCATTTGAAAGAGAATTGATGTTTCACCTTCCCTGGTTATTCTCATGTCCATCTTCACTTGATCCAGGAAAATTGGATCCCTTTCAATTCTCATATTGTTCAAAACTCAATGGTCCTTTCTGATCAAATCATCTGCCACCTTGTTTGCTTTCCCCGGATGGTAGTGTATCGTACAATCATAATCCTTGAGTAATTTATGCCATATCCTTTGCCTCATGTTCAGTTCTTTTTGTGTGAAAATATACATCCAACTCTTGTGATCAGTATAAATCTCACATTTTTTCACCATAGAGGTTGTGCCTCCATATCTCCAAAGCAAATATCACAGCTGCTAACTCGAGATCCTTAGTAAGATAGTTTTGTTCATGAATTTTCAACTTTCGTGATGCATAGGCAATAACCCTATCATTATGCAAAAGGACACAACAATGTCCTTTCTTCGATGCAACACTATAAATAACGAACCCATCATTCCCCGATGGTAGTGTAACAGCCCAAGATTTTATGAAATTTTTTTATTTATTTTACTAATGTCTTGTGTTGTACGCTACACCAAAAGAAGATTTCACAACACACATCCTTTACTTGCCTTCCACTACACACAATCGCGACCTTCCTCGATAGCGTGTGTAGTACGCAATAACGAGTTTCACTAATCAACAATATGCTATTAAAATATTATTAAAACTAGCCGTTATAAATAGTAATAACCACTTTTTGAAATTTTGTAAATTTTATTTTTCAAAATTGAATTCATTTTTGGATTCGTAATATCGAAATTAGCTTAGGGTGAAATTTTGGTACTTTTCGGATAACATTCATTTTCTGATGAATAGTGAAAATTACTAAATTTTAATTAAAAACAACTTTTTTAATTGAAATAATTAATAGTGATAAAATATTAATTTTAGTGGTTTTAATGTATATCTAGAATATATTTTTACAATTCAATACAATGTTAGTCATTGGATGAAATTTCACATTTAAACCAGACATAAACAAGTGTCAATCTTTTGATAGATATTGTTTCTTAAAAACACGCTATTTGTTTTAACAGCGGGATTTAATTATAAAATTAATTAATGCAACTTCTATGTTATGAATTTGGTAAAATAGAATTCATTTTTGAATTCGGAATATGAAATATAGCTTAGGATGAAATTTTGGCATTGTTCTGAAAAACATCAATTTTTGATTAATAGTGAAACTACTAAGTGGTAGTTAAAAAACTAAATTTTTCATAAAACTTAATTTTACCACTTCTGTGAATGTAATTTCAAAAATCCGAGAGACATGGTTGATGTTAGTAAGTAAAATGTGGTTCAATCAGATGAAAATAATTTTTGGTGAATAGTAACTTTTTACTTTTATTTACCACGGTTAAAAGTAAATAGGGTAATTAAGGGTAACAATTATATTAATATTACCCTAACACATGTCCTAATCCTATTTGACAAGTGTATATCGACCAAAAACACCTTAAGAGTAAAATATTATCATTTAGGCCCACTTGGATTAGATTAGGACATTTATTATTATTCAAAGAAGAGTTAAAAGAGTTAAAATCAATGTTTATTTACTAAAACATTTTTAATATAGGGTTATACATAAGATAAATTCGACTATAAATATTAATTAGAAAGCTAAAAAGATTTCCTATATAATGGTATTTTATTTTTAATTTTTAGACATTATATAATTTAATTTATTTATGACACAATGATGATGCAGTAATTATCTTATTAATGAAATATTGACATAATAGATGTTATAAACACAAAAATAAATGTAATTTGAGACTTTTTATGAATTCCACTAATTTTCTAGGTTACTATGATATATTAGTGTTTATTTAATCAACTTGGTTCTAACATATAATTCTGCTATTACTTTCACAAAAATCATATATCAAATAGTGTCAAAATTGACACAAAATAGTTTTTAAATCAAATATTATATTATTAATTGTTATTTTATTCCTAAAAATCTATGGTTCGGCCTAATTACTTAGATAAGGATATATGTATTAAAAATATACAATTTGGGGTTCGTTTGGAATGTTATAGTAAGTGTATTAACCATATAGTGAAAGAAAACAAAAAGACACGGTAAAAGTTAAATTATTTAACTTAGAGTTAAATCTAATTGATAAGGTTAAAATAATACCCTAAACTTGTCTAAATCCTATTTGATGATAGGATTTCGACCCATCCCCACTTTAGCTTCGAAATAAGACCCTTTGGAACCATTATAAACCGATTTTGACTTTAATATAAAATAATATTTTGAGATATTCCTAAGGTGCCCCTCTCCTCCCTTATAAAAGGGCACCTCCTCCCCCTCCTCCTCACACCAATTTGAGCACTCAAGCTCGGCGAACCCCTGCCATTTTCTCTTATCCACTTCCCTAGTATCATACTAGAGGTCCTGGTCTTCTTCAAATACCATCCTTAGTTCTTTAAGTGGATGATAAGTGAAGGCGCGTCTAAAAGAGGTAATATCCATTACCGATCTTTTTCAATTTTTTTCTTCTTCAACTTCTTCTTATTTAGTTGTTTCATGATAAAGTAATAACATCATTATTTCTTATATACTGATATGTTATTATAAATATGAAACAACTCTAATTAACCTTTTATCCATCCTACGGAAAAAGGAAATCACCGCGCGTGCGTACGTACGGAATACCGTCTCCACGCTGTGGTGAAATCTATTTTCCGTCACCACCTTAATTGGATGGGTATAAAGGTGAAATGAGTAACTATATATGATTATTATAATGTGATATTGATACTGAAATAGTATACATACACTTCAACACATTTCCACGACCATGGGAACAATATCATCGCTCGTGCGTACGTACGGACTACTGTCTCCACGACGCGATGAGATTCATTCTCAATGATTAACCATTCATGAATGATTATAAAGTATATATAATAAGTACTAATGAAATATATGACCTAATATTGATACTGGAATTGTTTATATATATATTTATGTCATCTACTTAATTCCATTCAATTCAATAAGGAAACGAAAACAACGTTCATGTGTACGTACGGACTACCGTCTCCATGAACGGTGTATTTCTTTCCATTTACTGATTTATTATTTATGAATATTCTGAATATATATATATAAATCATGTTTTATATTCTGTAATTAAGTAATCAGGATCTATGTAACCATATTAATAATTACAATTTAAAAAAACGAATGACAAATGAGACGATTTTACCCAAAACGCTACTTTAACATTAATTTACAAAAGAACGGGTAATATAATGTCATAAGTGGACCATATATGATATAATAAAAATGAATATGATTCTGGAATAAGTCAATAACATGATTTAAATCATTATATAGGAGGTTCGGACACTTACAAAACAAGTCGGACGTAAGGTAAGGGAAATATCACAATCTCATTTTTATCTGAGATTGTTTATTCGTAAGTATTTACTGGGGAGTATTTTATCATCCACATCCATGTTTCATCAATATGTAATATTATTTCCATCCACCTACAATTGGTTAAATCCATTTTTACCTTCGGTGAGTTTTTAGTAATATGTATGAAAGGAATCTATTATCGTTTTTCGTACGAGGTACTTTTTGACTTTTCCGACAAAAGTACGAAGAATGTTTTTTTTAAATTATACGGCATGAATGGATTTTAAAACATTATTTCCAAGAAGATTCCTTTACAAGTTTTCAAGTTTATTTTTAATCAACTTCTTTTAGTTTAAAATTGTATGACATGTTAATAAAGGAAAATGTTTTTGAAGAAGAAATGATATTTTCCTCAAGAATGGAGTTCAAGTGTTTTATCAAAATTATTTTCCATCTAAGATAATAAAGGGTTCTGTTTTTATACCTATTTTTACATTGATTTGATTATGTTATGATGGAATTATTTTTTATGATGTCCTTTTATCTTATAAGGATTTTGTTATGATGGCATGATTTTTTAAGATTCCCATTTTTATTACATTGGTTATGCAATGATGTATGATTTATGATTTTGTGGCACACATAAGAATGGTATCATTATGAGATGGGTGGGACCTATATCTCCCTCCAATGCATTGGGTAAAGATTTCATATCTCATGAGATAGACATGGCTGGAATGGTAGGTTATACCGGTTCAGTGAAATAGGACTGAAACGAGGGTGACTCGATTCAGAAAGGGACTTTGTCCACTAAGATAGTCTTGGAAATGAGTCATGACTAACAAGAAATGATTCTCTATGATTATGTGTGTATGCCACAATGTTACATGTTTTACGTTATGCTTATTTGTATTTCATTTCACTACTATGATTTATCCCATGTTATGAAATTATGCTCTCTTTTGTAGGTTAAGATTTCCAAATGTTATGTTCTTATGAATATGATGTGATTGATTTTTCTTTTTTTTACCCTTACTGAGCATTTGAGCTCACCCTTTTATGTTTTTTTCCCCAGGATATAAAGAAAGGTTTTAGGTAAAAAAAGGGAAGATCTTTATGGGAGATATTGAAGATCTTTCACCACGATTAGAAGATTACGTTCCGAGTTTCCAAAAACACTAAACTATTACGATCCTTGTGTGTGTGTTTTTGTTATGTACTAAGAATTCCGCAAATGTAATGTAATGTCAATGTAAGTCAAGATTCGGGTCTCTACAGTTGGTATCAGAGGAAAGGTTTAGTCAACCTTTGGAAACTAGGATGCGAGAACTTTAGTGAGATCCCTAGAGATATTTCTACAGTATGTCTAGGGATGTCCCTAAAGTTAAGTATACGTATAGGTTATAGTACTAGAACTACGCTAACGATCATAGAATTAAACCTAAGATGTTAGATATTGAAGGTACTCCCCCTTTATTATGTTGTTTTCCCTAGCATGATTTTTGCCCCTCACACTATTCTTTTTGGGTTTTAGACGATGGCTGGAACCCGAAGGAACCGTGTTGATCAATGCAATGGACAATGCAATGATTTTCCTCCTGAACAAACAAATGTTATGGGAGATGGAGTGAAAAATCTTATTGCTATACTTACACAAGCTATGAATCATTCTGGACTTCCAATTGATCATAGAAGGGAACAATATTCTATTGAGTCCTTCATGAGGAAACGTCCACCTTCTTTCAGTGGGTCTTCTGATCCACTTGTTACTGAACAATGGATCAGTACCACTGAAAAGATATTTTAAGTTCTTCAATGTTCTGAGCATGATAAAGTCATCTTAGCAGTATATCGTTTGGAAGGTGAAGCTGATCAATGGTGGAATCTTATCAAGAATACGAGGCAAAGAGATGAAATTGAGTCCATGGAATGGGACGAGTTCAAGAACTTGTTTTTCAGTAAGTACTTCCCTCGTATTCTTCGAACAAAGATGGAAAAGGAGTTTCTTGAGCTATAGCAGAAGGAGGATGAATCTGTTGGTATATACGAAGAAAATTTTACAAGACTTTCAAGGTATGCATCTGGCATTATCATCCAACCTGAAAGTAAAGTTGATCGATTTTTCAATGGCTTAAAACCAAGTCTTCGAAGGGCATTAGCTATACGAGACTTCAGTAGCTATGAAGAAATTGTGTGTTGTGCTATGAAGGTAGAAATGGAAGTTGGTGTTACATACCCATCTCATGGTTTTGACAAGAAACGAAAGATGGAGTTCAAGGAGAAATCTCAGAATAATGGTGAAAAGAAGATGAATGTTTCCTTATGCACAATGTGTGGAAAGAAGCATGGTGGAGATTGTCTTAAAGGGACTAGAAAATGTTTTATGTGTGGAAAAGAAGGTAATCGAGTAGCTGAGTGTCGAAGTAATGGAAAAAGGGTTTCTAATTATGTGAATAAAGAAAACACTAGAGAGAACGCACCACCAACACTTCAATGCTTCAAGTGAAAGGAAATGGGGCATTATGCTAATAAATGCCCTAATCCAAGGGTTAGTGATGATCAACATGAGCAACCACTGAAGGCAAAGGACAAAGGTAAGTCACATGAGATCACTATTGGCGATGTTGAATATGACAACGATGTGGTGGAATGATTAAGTGTTTATGTAATGGGATTCCAAAATAATTTTGTATCATGGAGTATTGGAATATTTATTTATTGGTCTAATGTGGTATTCAAAGTAATTGAGATATTTTTGGAAATAAGATGATATGCACATAATGAAGGGATAACGAGAAAACAAAATGTTTAACAGTATTCATGAGCTCGTGATTGATATAAGGACTAAGTGATATCATGGTTTGAGTATATAGAATTTTGAGGATTTTGGTATGTGGAAAGTGTTAACTTTTAACTGCATTCATGTTTTCACTAAGGTATTCAAGAGAATACACGATTAAGGACTTTGAATTTTTGGAATGTGACCAACAAAACATACCTTATGATATATGGGGATCGACGATGGTGTTAAATCTCTGGTAATCGTTTTCACTATGTTATGAGAGTGGACTGCAGTATTATGGATAAGCCTAAAGATTGGAATGGATTATGTTGGACATAAGTTAGTATTGTTTAAGGATAGAAGTGTTTTTCGATATTATTGATGGGATGTTATAGTAATGTAGTTTTAGAAAAAGGACAACCTGCAGGACGGGCGACAGCCCATCGCTTCAGACAAGGCTATGGGAATAGAACCCACAACTGAAGTGCGACTGGCCTTTATCACCTACCACTGGCCTACAGGAAGTCCCTGTTTAGTAGAAACTAGTTTTATTATATTAAGCAGTATGATATATGAAGTATAAGTCCATTTTAGGAACCATATATGATTAATCTCACTATAGATCGACTTATGTATATAATTTTTGCTAACCTTTTGTTTGAGACAGATGGAATGACCCGCCATTCTATCACATGATCTGCTAACACTTCACGAATAACAAATTCAACTTCATTTATTTAAGAGATGAAGTGGAATTTTTTCAAGGCACGAACAATAGTGAGATTGTACCAAAATAAAGTAAGTTTTTATTCTAATTCAAATTCTTCAACTTTAGGGAAACGATCTTGAAGACCAATAAAATGTTGTCCTACTGATCTTATATCTGATTAATCGGATGGTACCTTAGATCATCACAAATTTATGGATTTGTGACTGTTGGCTTTTCCATAGCCATGTTCTCTACCACTCTCCATCAGAACATGATGGTTAGATTTTTCTTCCATATCCATATTTTCACCTATATGGAAACCCAGTGATTAGTTTATTCGGGTAATCGTTACGTTTCATACTTTTGTTTTTAAAGATTTGTTTTTGTATTCCTTTTTACGATGAGGTTTTCTATTAAAGAAACTTTCAAATAGTAAACCATTTATAACCCCGACGAATTTCGAGGGCGAAATTCATTTTAAGGGGGGTAGAATGTAACAGCCCAAGATTTTATGAAAAATATTCTTTTTAATTTTACTAATGTCTTGTGTTTTACGCTACACCAACAGAAGATTTCACAACACGCATCCTTGACTTGCCTTCCATTACACGCAATCGCAACCTTCCTCGATAGCGTGTGTAGTACGCAATAACGAGTTTCACTAATCAACAATATGCTATTAAAATATTATTAAAACTAGCCGTTATGAATATTAATAACCACTTTTTGAAATTTTGTAAATTTTATTTTTCAAAATGGAATTCATTTTTGGATTCGAAATATCGAAATTAGCTTAGGGTGAAATTTTGGTACTTTTCGGATAACATTCATTTTCTGATGAATAGTGAAAATTACTAAATATTAATTAAAAACAACTTTTTTAATTGAAATAATTAATAGTGATAAAATATTAATTTGAGTGGTTTTAAAGTATATCTTGAATATATTTTTACAATTCAATACAATGTTGGTCATTGGATGAAATTTCACATTTAAACCAGACATAAACAAGTGTCAATCTTTTGATATATATTGTTTCTTAAAAACACGATATTTGTTTTAACAGCGGGATTTAATTATAAAATTAATTAATGCAACTTATATGTTATGAATTTGGTAAAATAGACTTCAATTTTGAATTCGGAATATGAAATATAGCTTAGGATGAAATTTTGGCATTGTTCTGAAAAACATCAATTTTTGATGAATAGTGAAACTACTAAGTGGTAGTTAAAAAACTGAATTTTTCATAAAACTTAATTTTACCGCTTCTATGAATGGAATTTCAAAAATCCGAGAGACATGGTTGATGTCAGTAAGTAAAATGTGGTTCAATGAGATGAAAATAATTTTTGGTGAATAGTAACTTTTTACTTTTATTTACCACGGTTAAAAGTAAATAGGATAATTAAGGGTAACAATGATATTAATATTACCCTAACACATGTCCTAATCCTATTGGACAAGTGTATCTCGACCAAAAACAACCTTAAGTGTAAAATATTATCATTTAGGCCCACTTGGATTAGATTAGGACATTTATTATTATTCAAAGAAGAGTTAAAAGAGTTAAAATCAAAGTTTATTTACTAAATCATTTTTAATATATGGATATACATAAGATAAATTCGACTATAAATATTCATTAGAAAGCTAAAAATCTTTACTATATAATGGTATTTTATTTTTAATTTTTAGACATTATATAATTTAATTTATTTATGACACAATGATGATGCAGTAATTATCTTATTAATGAAATATTGACATAATTGATGTTATAAACCACAAAATAAATGTAATTTGATACTTTTTATGAATTCCACTAATTTTCTAGGTTACTATGATATATTAGTGTTTATTTAATCAACTTGGTTCGAACATATAATTCTGTTATGACTTTCACAAAAATCATATATCAAATAGTGACAAAATTGACACAAAATAGTTTTTAAATCAAATATTATATTATTAATTGTTATTTTATTCCTAAAAATCTATGGATCGGCCAAATGACTTATATAAGGATATATGTATTAATAATATACAATTTGGGGTTCGTTTGGAATGTTATAGTAAGTGTATTAACCATATAGTGAAAGAAAACAAAAAGACACAGTAAAAGTTAAATTATTTAACTTAGAGTTAAATCTAATTGATAAGGTTAAAATAATACCCTAAACTTGTCTAAATCCTATTGGATGATAGGATTTCGACCCATACCCACTTTATCTTCGAAATAAGACCCTTTAGAACCATTATAAACCGATTTTGACTTTAATATAAAATAATATTTTGAGATATTCCTAAGGTGACCCTCTCCTCCCTTATAAAAGGGCACCTCCTCCCCCTCCTCCTCACACCAATTTGAGCACTCAAGCTCGGCCAACCCCTGCCATTTTCTCCTATCCACTTCCCTAGTATCATACTAGAGGTCCTGGTCTTCTTCAAATACCATCCTTAGTTCTTTAAGTGGAGGATAAGTGAAGGCGCGTCAAAAAGAGGTAATATCCATTACCGATCTTTTTCAATTTCTTTCTTCTTAAACTTCTTCTTCTTTAGTTGTTTCATGATAAATTAATAACATCAGTATTTCTTATATACTGATATGTTATTATAAATATGAAACAACTATAATTAACCTTCTATCCATCCTACGGAAAAGGAAATCACCGCGCATGCGTACGTACGGAATACCGTCTCCACGCCGTGGTGTAATCTATTTTCCGTCACCACCTTAATTGGATGGGTATAAAGGTGAAATGAGTAACTATATATGATTATTATAAAGTGATATTGATACTGAAATAGTATACATACACTTCAACACAATTCCACGACCATGGGAACGATATCATCGCTCGTGCGTACGTACGGACTACCGTCTCCACGACGCGATGAGATTCATTCTCAATGATTAACCATTCATGAATGATTATAAAGTATATATAATAATTACTAATGAAATATATGACCTAATAATGATACTGGAATTATATATATTTATATGTATGTCATCTACTTAATTCCATTCAATTCAATAAGGAAACGAAAACAACGTTCATGCGTACGTACGGACTACCGTCTCCCTGAACTGTGTATTTCTTTCCATTTACCGATTTATTATATATGTATATTATTAATATATATATATAAATCATGTTTTATATTCTGTAATTAAGTAATCATGATCTAAGTAATCATATTAATAATTACAAGTTAAAAACACGAATGACAAATGAGACGATTTTACCCAAAATTCTACTTTAACATGAATTTACAAAAGAACGGGTAATATAATGTCATAAGTGGACCATATATGAGATAATAAAAATGAATATGATTCTTTAATAAGTCAATAACATGATTTAAATCATTATACAGGAGGTTCGGACACATACAAAGCAAGTCGGATCTAAGGTAAGGGAAATACCACAATCTCATTTTTATCTGAGATTGTTTATTCGTAAGTATTTAATGGGGTGTATTTTATCATCCACATCCATGTTTCATCAATATGTAATATTATTTCCATCCACATACAATTGTTTAAATCCATTTTTACCCTTCGGTGAGTTTTTAGTAATATGTATGAAATGAATCTTTTGTCATTTTTCGTACGAGGTACTTTTTGACTTTTCCGACAAAAGTACGAAGAATGTTTTTTTTAATTATACAGAATGAATGGATTTTTAAAACATTATTTCCAAGAAGATTCCTTTAAAAGTTTTCAAGTTTATTTTTAATCAACTTCTTTTAGTTTAAAATTGTATGACATGTTAATAAAGGAAAATGTTTTTGAAGAAGAAATGATATTTTCCTCAAGAATGGAGTTCAAGTGTTTTATCAAAATTATTTTCCATCTAAGATAATAAAGGGTTCTGTTTTTATCCCTATTTTTACATTGATTTGATTATGTTATGATGGAATTATTTTTTATGATGTCCTTTTATCTTATATGGATTATGTTATGATGGCATGATTTTTATGATTCCCATTTTTATTACATGGGTTATGCAATGATGTATGATTTATGATTTTGTGGAACACATAAGAATGGTATCATTATGAGATGGGTGGGACATATATCTCCCTCCAATGCATTGGGTAAAGATTTCATATCTCATGAGATAGACATGGCTGGAATGGTAGGTTATACCGGTTCAGAGAAACAGGACTGAAACGAGGGTGACTCGATTCAGAAAGGGACTTTGTCCACTAAGATAGTCTTGGCAATGAGTCATGACTAACAAGAAATGATTCTCTATGATTATGTTTGTATGCCACAAAGTTTCATGTTTTACGTTATGCTTATTTGGATTTCATTTCACTACTATGATTTATCCCATGTTATGAAATTATGCTCTCTTTTGCAGGTTAAGATTTCCAAAAGTTATGTTCTTATGAATATGATGTGATTGATTTTTCTTTTGTTTACCCTTACTGAGCATTTGAGCTCACCCTTTTATGTTTTCTTTTCCCCATGATATAAAGAAAGGTCTTAGGTAAAAAAAAGGGAAGATCATTATGGGAGATAGTGAAGATCTTTCATCACGATTAGAAGATTACGTTCCGAGTTTCCAAAGACACTAAACTATTACGATCCTTGTGTGTGTGTTTTTGTTATGTACTAAGTATTCCGCAAATGTAATGTGATGTCAATGTAAGTCAAGATTAGGGTCTCTACAGGTAGAGTCAATATTGGAGCATTGACTAATCTTCTCTCCAGTTCTTCGAATCTTTTTCACACTCTTTTGTCCAAACAAATTTAACCACATTACATGTGAGCTTTGTTAATGGGTTTTCCAATCAGGCAAAATTCGGGATGAAACGTCGATAATAACCTGCCAAACTAGTAAAACTGCGTACCTCAATTATACTCATAGGTGCTGGCCACACTTGTATTGCCTTTGTCTTAGAATGATCAACCGAGATTCCATCTTTAGAGACAATATGGACAAGAAAAGAAATTTCCGGAAGCCAGAATTCACACTTGCTAAACATCTCATATAATTCATGTCTTCTCAGAATCTTCAGGATAATGTGCAAGTGATTTTCATGATCTTCGTAGCTTTTGGAGTATACCAATATATCATCAATAAATACCACCACAAATTCATTGATATATTCCTTAAAAACTCTATTCATCTGATCCATGAATACAGAGGGTGCATTTGTCAATCCAAAAGGCACTACTGTAAACTCGTTATTCCTGTACCTAGTTCGAAATGCTGTCTTCGGAATGTCTTCCTTCTTCACACACAACTTATGGTATCCAGATCGAAGGTCAATCTTTGAAAAGTATTAAGCTCCATGCAGTTGGTCAAATAAATCATCAATGTGAGGTAGGGGATACTTTTTATTTATTGTTATAGCATTGATCTCCCTGTAGTCGATACATAACATCATAGATCCATCTTTCTTTTTAACAAAAAGAAGAGGGGCTCCCCATAGAGAAACACTAGGTTGAATAAATCCTTTATTACTCAATTCCTCTAGTTGTTTCTTTATTTCAACTAATTCTACAGTGGTCATTCTATAAGGGGTCTTCGATATAGTCCTTGATCTAGGAATTAAATCAATGGAAAAGTCAACTTCTCGTTCTGGAGGATGTCTAGGTAAATCATCCAAAAACACATCTACATATTCTTTAACCATAGGTACATCCTTTATTTGAACATTCTTTTTCTTCACCCACTATAATCTCATCATCTTCCTCCCCAATAATTGAATTTAGTTGATCTACTGGGGGTGGATCTAGATAAGAATTAGTTGGTGACGATTCTGCTCTAAAGATAAGGTGTTCCTTATCATCATCATCATCAAAAATCGTAACCTCCTTCTTCATACAACAAATCTTCGCATCAGGGTCCGAAAGCCAATCCATGCCGAGTATTATATCAAACTCAATCATAGGTAGACGATGATATTAGCAGATAATGAACATTTATGTGATCTAATGGGGAATGATTCACAAAACATTGTTGCAATGATACTTCCATTAAGAGTTTTAACTAACAACTCCCTTGTTATATAAAATTGGAAATATTTAATTTTCCTAGCAAACTGGGAAGATATGAAACAATGTGATGATCCAGAATCAAATAATACATTTTCTAAACATGAGGAAACCATTAAATTACCTTCAACCACGTCTTTCAGAGCTTCTACCTCAGCAGTAGTGATAACATAAGCTTGGCCTTGATCCCTTGGACTTTTCGGAGGTAAGTTCCCCTGACTCTTAGGACATTCATTTTCATAATGTCCCATCTCCATGAAATTTTAGCATTGGACATCGGTATCTTCCTTCATCCCCTTACAATCACGAGCTTGGTGGCCTTTTTCACTACACTTGTAACAGACTCCCTTTCCTTTAAAGCAAGTACCGGGGTGTTTCTTCCCACATTTACTGCAGGATGGATATTCAACTAATCCCTTCTTCCCTTTATTTCCATTCCCAGATTGATCAGAAAATCTCTTATTCTCTTTATTTTCTTTAAAATCATATAACATAGATAATTCTTTCTCTGTCTTGATAGCACATGAGACAATGTCTTCATACGACGAGAAGGATTGTGAGAATAATGCTCGACAGAGAAATGGTTTTAACCCATCAATGAAATGACCAATCTTACTTCTTGGGTTACATATATAATCATCATCATACCTTGATAATGTTGTAAAGTTAGTCTCATACTTTGCGTAATTCTCATCCTCCTTTTGTCTCAAACTCAGAAATTGTCTTTCCATATCTGCTCGATGGTCACGAGGAATATATTTTTCTAAAAACATATATTTGAACTCCCTCCATTCAATATTTGATACTTCATCATCTTCCTTCGTGTTTTGAATCAATGACCACCATTGATCAGCATCTCCAGTGAGGCGGTAAACTGCCATGATAACTTTTTCCCTTTCACTACTCCCCAAAGCGTGGAATATTTTCTCTAGGGAATTTATCCATTGCTCAGATACTAATGGATTTGTACTCCCATTGAAATTTGGTGGTTGCTGCCTCATGAAGAGATCTAACATTGATCCTCCACACTGTGGATCAGGGTGCTCCATAGGGGTAAGGTTTTTATTCATAACCTGAGTGAGTTTTCCCGGTATGGTGATTAGTTGATCAGCACCAGTTGCATCACCAGCTCCCCTGTAATTATCTTGAGCAGGAAGGCAATCCCTACATGGACTGCGTGTACTGATACAGTTTCCATTTCTTCCAACTAGGTGCCATTTCTAAACAATGGAATAAACTAGATCATTTTATGAATCAAAATACATAATTCCATACTTATAAAACAATTAACATAAATTGAACTATTTATAGATATAATCCAAAATCATAAAAAAGTTTTCATTGAGGAATTATATACTCATAAACACTTCATAATGATTTGTAATGAAAATGAGAGTTATCCTAAGCATATCCCCCGGGAGTGTCTTAACCAAGAGTGCAGCAAGGCCCGTTGTCTTGTACCAGTTCCCATTCGAGTCTAGATCAAAGAGGTGATTTCAGTTTTACCCCTAGTTACATCTATGCCAGAGCCGCCTCTAACTGCTCATATCCAGACAGGGATATATTTCTTGGAAAATTCACAAAATCTCTATAATACCAAAATTCTAGGAAGTTCTTCTATTCTAATCCTCAAAGTTCATCTTAGGTCTATGTGACCTAATCAGAGTTTATCTAAATCTAGCGTCCAAGGTTTTTACCAAACTTCCTTTGATTCCAACTGTAACACCTCGACCCCAGTTACCCATATTCGGTGCATTATTGCATAACATAGTCATGATCACAAGAAAGATCAAGTCCCGAAAGACCGATTAGTTTAGTAACCTTGGAATAACTAGATACAATAATAATGTTTACAATACATCCTAAAATGAAAACTACAACAATATAGTCTCCATATTACACACTTTTATCCCCTCATACTATCCCTGTAGGTCATTCATAAATTACTTCTTCACATCCTGGGAAAAATAAATCATAGAAAATAGGGGAGCTCAAATTCCCAGTAAGGATAATAATATAGCGGAAACATTCATAAATAAGAATAAACATTTAAGGCAATGTATAACTAAAACCAAAGCCTTTTAAACATGAACATAGATATATTATGGAAAGCATAAAATGAAATAATTCTATTTACTTATTCACATGGATATTATACTAATCGAATAATCGCATGCAATATCAATAACCACTTTCATAATGATTGAATGCATAATGCCAGACTATCATAACCACATAGCCAAGGCCTCGTGCCAAGACTACAAATAAGATTTTATCAAGGCCTTGTGCCAAGACACTAGTTTTTCTCATGATACCTACCGATGTAGCGAGGAGCTATAGCAGGCTCCACCCGTCACATATTAGGTTCAATGCATTCCCATATGAAAAGGTTTAAACACAACATAAACATTCGTAATAAAACTAGCATAAAAAATGTCAATACTTTCTCCATAAACCATGAATGGTATAAAAATAGCACATCCAAAATCAAACAAATCATAAAACCTTCAATACAATATGGAAGTTTTGTATCATAATAAATCAACTTCAAATAATCTTAAAATCCATCAAAGGATGTTGACATAGATGAAATCAAAACTATTTGAGAGAAATATCCCTTTTTTGAAATCATTTAAAAGTATCATAATTATAAAATAAAACATTTACTTTGAAAATTTTCATATATACTTGTAAGGGAATCTTCGACGATTTTAAAATGGCAGAAAATAGCTGCACCCTCCGTATAAGTTAAAAAAACATTCTTACATTAATTCTGTCGAAAAGGTTAAAAAGGACCTTGTTTGGAAAATGACAGAAGGATTCCTTCATAAACCACTTATAAAAGTCAACAAGGGTATAAATGAAATTAACCCATATTCTAGTAATTAGTAAAAAATGTTTTTGAAATACATTTTTAATAAATATGGATGTGGATGATAAAGAAATCCCAGTAGATTATTACGTATAAACACCCTCAGATAATGAAGAGATTGCAAAATAAACCCTTACCTTGTACTTTTCCTTGGATGGGGGTAGGTTAACCTCATTTATAATGGTGAAATAATTGTTATTAAATTATAAAAGAATCGTATAAATTAATATGATATCACATATGATCTTTTAACATTGCTTTGTTAATAATATCATAGAATTATTGTTGTTTCAGGTGTTCATTTTCTTTTATATGTTTTGTTATTTAATCCATGTTTTTTATGGATAGATTGTATCTTATTCATATCCAGAATGATATTAAGTCCCTAATCATTATTATTAATCTTTAAATGAGAATTATACATGAATGGATACGATGGAGAATGAATCTCATCGCGTTCGTGGAGACGGTAGTCTGTACATATGCACGAGCGAAAATATCATTCTTTTGATATTAAAATAATATTTAATTTTATGGTACATCATATATATAAAATAATAATCATGTTATATTAATTATTTACAAGAATTACGCATCATTATTATAACCATCAAAATAATAATGTTTTGAATAACAATTACACCACGACGTGGAGACGGTAAGCCGTACGTACACACGTATGGTGACATGTCATTCAAAGGATAGATAGAATACTGAAATATGGTTGTATAATGTTTATAATAAAATCAAAGTATATATAATATACTGGATTTATTATTTTATAATGGTAATAACAAAGATATAATAAGTGGAAGAAGAAAGGAACTTGAAAAGGGGTGGTGAAATCATTACCTCTTCTTTGGGTTCTTCCCTTTGATTTGATCAAAAGGACTCCATAGGTTGGCTTTATGATCAAAATAATGCCAATAGGTTGTAGTTAGGGAATTTTAGGGAGTATTTGGACAGGGGTTGGCTGATCCAAAAGGCTTTTAAGATGTGAATTAATGAGAAGGGTGAGTTCACTTTTATAAGAGGGTGAGGGGATCCTTTGGAAAAGCTAGAAATATTATTTTATAATAAATTCATAATCTGTTTCTAATGGCTAAAAGGTGGATTATTTAAAGTTTATGGTGGGGATGGGTCGAAAACCACTCAACCAATATAATTTAGGCCGGTTTGAGTAATTATATAAACCTTATCTTTTAGTTTTAACTCATAGTTAATTAGTTTAACACTTACCATGTCACTTTGTATTTTTTTATTATATAGTTAATAAATTTACTATATACCTCCAACAGACACCCAAGTGGTCCATTAATGATACCCTTATCATGATATAATTCTCTTGGCCGATCCGTAGATTTTTAGGAATTGAATTTCAATTAATAATATAATTTTTGTTTTAAAAACTCTTTTTTGTCAATCTTGACAATATTTGGAAAATTGATTTTTGTGAAAATCATAACAGAATAATTATTTCTCAAAATGTTAATTAAATCATCACTAAAATTTCATATTATCCTAGAAAATTATTTTAATTCATAAAAGTCTTAAATTTTATTTATTTGGGTATTTATAAAATCAATTATTTTAATTTTTCACTATTATGGTAATTACTGCATCACCATTGTGTCATAAATAAATTAAATTATTTAATGTTTAAAATTTATAAATAAAATACCATTATGTAGGAAATATTTTTATATTTCTAATAAATATTTACAGTCTAATTTATCTTATGTATAACCCAATATTAAAAATGTTTTCGTAAATAAACTTTTATTTTAACTTTTTTAACTCTTGTTTCAATTAAATAATAATAAATGTCCTAATCTAATCCAAATGGACCTAAATGATAATATTTTATTCAAAAGGTTGTGTTTGGTCGAGATACACTTATCTAATAGAATTAGGACATGTTTTAGGGTAATATTAATATCATTTTACCCTTAATTTCCCTATTTACTTTTAACCATGGTAAATAAAAGTAAAAAGTTACTATTCACCAAAAGTTATTTTCATCTCAATGAACCACATTTTACTCCTTGATATTAACCGTGTCTCTCGTATTTTCGAAATTCCACTCACAGAAGCGGTAAAATTATGTTTTATGAAAAATTCAGTTTTTTTAACTACCACTTAGTGGTTTCACTATTCATCAAAAAACGATGTTTTTCAGAAAAATACCAAAATTCACCCTAGGATAATTTCGATATTCTGAATCCAAAAACTAAGTCCATTTTGAAAAATAAAATTTAAAAATTTTCAAAAAGTGGGTTTTACTATTCATAACGGCTAGTTTGATTGGTTGTGTTGTGTTAGATCTCAATGTTGCGTACAACACATGTTATTGCATTATTCAAAGAGAAGCGTACTGTAGAAGTTTGGGGTGTTACACTTATTTAAGAATATCCCATTGAAATATTCCGACTCTATAGCTCCAAACTCCACTTTTGGCATATGTTTTTAATCAGTTCCCACCACTTCTCTAGTTATCCCTCTAAGTGGTAAACAACCTGGGTGACCTTTTTTTTGAACAGTAGAGAACATAAAATATATTTTCAATAGACTTGATCCACTGTTCATTAATCAATGGGTCCGTAGATGCACTAATGGTTTGTGGTCATTAACATATAAAAGACACACCAGAAATTTCTTCCCTTCATGGTGAAATATGTCTCTCATCATGATTCATGTTATTTTCCATAATATGAGTCAGTTGGTTCATCATTATCATGAATGTTTCCATTCTGGCTTCCATGGGAGGGATGACAATGTATGGTCCATTGCAGTCACAATTTGCATGGTTCCTCCTATATACCACAGTTATCTAAAAGTTTGAAATATATTTGATAATATTATTTCATTAATGAATATTTTAACTATAAATGATTTTTATATCTTAAAACATCATGCTTAAACATATAATTCTTTAAAACCAATAACATTTCTCGATAAATCCTCTATAATGATTCATAAAAATCATGTGATTAACCAAACATATCCCCCATGAGTGTTGAACCAATAGTGAAGCAAGGCCTGTTGTTGTACAGTAGTCCCCATTAATGTCTAGATCGAATTTGTGGTTTTGAATTTTACCCAATGATACATCCATGGAAAAGACACTTCCACACATTTGTATCCAAACATTTATTTATTTATTCGGAAAAAACATAATATTTCACAAAAATACCAGGATGTTTTACTATATTTAATATTTTTTCATAGGTTACTTCATGAGGTTTTTATATCCTAATTTCCAAAATTACTAAAATATCCTATTATACCAATAATGGAATCTCACATTTTTATTACATAAATTCTTATTTCCTTTTATAGAAAAAGGATCTTTAATGTCTAGTGTCTTGAAAAAAAGCTACATTATAGATGAAAGCATAAAAAATTCTTCTATTCTAGTTGAACGAATTCATCAAGGATCATCATATGTAAATTTATTTCTTCTCATTACCTAGGGGCATACATCCATGGAATGGGTGAGTAGAATTCCATGTAAAGAAAACAAGTGAAATAGATTACATATGAACTTGAGTGATATCAATAAGAATTTGTGGAATATCCTAATGGAATAATAAATTGGAATATCATAATAATAATAACATTAAACATAACATGAAAATGTGGATACAAAATTTAATTTAGGAATTAATAAGCCTATCACCATGTTCTATCCTCATGATGTCATAAAAATTACCAAGGTTATTCACTAAGGCATCATAAAACATGTCATTTATAGAGATTAATTTCCTTACCTAGTGCATTAAATAACTATCAGGGTGCACCAATAATAAGTATTTATTTTCATGTGATCCACATATATCATAATCAAACATTTTATAACAATCCAAATAGAATAAAAGATGTGGGTTTCATATCAAAATCATGATGTTTTAAAAATTTCTTAAAACATGATCATTATGAAATTTATAACCCGTGGAATGGGAATGATGATTTTTATGTATTTAAATTCTAGAATCAAATATATCATTTTAATATTTGGATGAATACCCCTCGAAATGAAATAGGATTGGCTATTCTCGTAAAGAATATAATAGAATTTCATGAGACAAAATAGAATGATTTTAAGATGAAAATTCTGCATCATAATGCTAATGCATCCTGGTATTAAAAACTATTAAAACGATAGGGGATATAGGTCATGTCATGACCCCATCCTTACAAGGTGTACCCTCCCGTGTTGTTAATGTCGAAAGGGAGATAGTAACCCCCCATGTCCTGCCTCTAGTAGGCCCAGGGATGGTGAATAGCACTGAGGGTATAGTAAACACACAATTGGGAGGCATTACCTTCTAAGAGAACACATGGGGAAGAGTGAGATAAGATAGACACCAACTAACTCCCAGATATACTAGAGAAAAAATGAAATCTCATGTACTCATATATATTTCCATGAAAAAAACTACAACTGGATGGGGAAACTGCTAGTACCGAATGAAAGTAAAAACTTCAGCAACCACAAAGCCAGAATAGCATCTGCAACCCCAAGCTAGTATTAACCAGCCTGATGTCCAACCATCTCCAAGTTTCCTAGAAAATAAGTTCATATATTCCTAGGGTGATTGTAAAATTATAATTAGTAACATCATCCATATATCCTCTCACTAAAATTTAATGAAATCATGCTAATGCACAGTAAAAAACAACTAAAATAGTCTCCTGATCTAATCATGTATACTAAGTTCCCATCAAAACTATGGATTCTCTCACCATGTATTGCAATAAAGAGTATATAATATAATAAATATTATCAAGGGTACCCAACTACCAATTCTCCATTGGTTTTCGGATTTCCCCCAATGTCGCCAGTCTTAAGCCTCTCTCTCTAAAAAGGACTTCATGCAGAATCCTTGGTGAAGCACCACAACTTGCACCTCGTGCAGCATTACCACCACGTTGATATAACCAAAGTAACCAGGTTGTTACTGGGATCCACCATAACATACATATTTTGTATCAATCATCGATCATTATACCCAAATCCATTATACCCTATACACTGAGTAAGGATACTCAAGCCATAAGATCCTATACATGTTACACCTATAGTGTCCAAAGGAAGCTATATCCATAATATAAGTCTATTAATAACAAAAATCCATTAAATCCTTGTACACACATATATGGGGAAAAAAACCATGGTACCTACCAGTACTAGTAACTACCATGAGGAGAGAGCAGGGCCAAATGGTGTAGACAACCATCCATCCTACCACCATAATGTTGGTGAAAACACCTCGATGGATCATAATCCCTAGGGTGTCATTTTCCCTAATAGTGGGGTGGAGTAGCATATAGAAACCCAAAAAGGTAATGAATTTATAATAGGTCAGAAAAAAACTATGGGTATAACCTAGTCTTAGACTCAACTACAACTAACGTCTCTTAGACTCCAGGCTGCCACAAATAATACTAGGTATCCTATAAGAACACAACCATTTATAAACATGATTCTATTACTTAATTCCCTTTTTATCATTTTCACGTAACATTAATTAATTATTTGAAAATAAATTTTCTACTAGAAATTCCATATTATATTTCATTATCATCACACCCAAAGTTTTCTATTCTTTTAAATTGTAACCTCGTCATTTTGTTATACAATGTTCCAACCCCATGGGTTACCATCGTTTATTAAATCATTTATCATCATCATTATTATATTCCAATATTTGAATTCATTCTAGAAAAAATATTCTAAGCTATAAAACACAAGGAGGATCAACATGGTGAGTAGATGAGCTACCCCTCAAGTCATTTCAACCTATAACAGGAGCATATACCCATCATCCCTTGAGAAGATAAACACAAAATTCATGGTGCATTCACCAATCATCTTCACCTCATTTTGGAAGGAGGGTATAAAAAATAGCTGCCTTGAGTAGTGGGAATAGTAATGCTGCTAAATGACTAGAAATATTAAGCAAGAATCTAATCGTTCACATACAACTAATCTCATCAACTCTGGTGTCCTCCATGACACCCACATGCATAAACTAATGCATCTCGCCACTCTAGGTATCAACTAATGCCACAACCAATGGGCTTCCCTACCCCCACATTTCACAACATCCATCCCGACTCACATAACAAAACATGCAGTAGGAAACAAAAATAATATCAATTGGTCTCATGACCCTTACACAAGGAATCCAACCTTTATATTTAATGAGCACTCAATGATCCAAAGAATATGGAAATGGGCATTACAAGTAAGAGGGTATCACAGAACACTACATGGAATTATCTTCTATCAAATATCCAGATCATTAATCCATCTTAAATTTACCAGTTCATTATTAGTAAGTTCCAACTATAGGAAAACTAAATAGAAATCTATCATAGTTATCATAAATTATTAAACAATCTTGTAGCATTAATTTGATTAAAATAATATTACAACATCAAATAGATTCATTTACATGCCTCATTATATTTATCCAAATAATTATAAATACATTCTAGCTTTATGATCCTTATCAATTTCATCAAGACCAACATGCTAACAAGAAAAGAAAATATATCACAATATATATAAAATCAAGAGGCACAATATTATCACGGTTCAAAGTAACAACATGTGATCAAACCAAATATTTTAATTCAGTCCATGTATTTAATTTGGTCGATTATGTTGTTGTCCAAAGTTATAAAACATGATAACTCTACAATTTCTTATAAAATAATACAGAGGCCAAAAATCCCATACCTCAAATGATTTCAAATGTTCTTCACCCGAGAATGGATCATCACAACGGATCACGATCGCCTTACCCTCGACAACTGCATCCACCCAAGGATGTTACAACACAACTCATATTGAATATGGATCAAAGAAGGAAGCGGGGAACCTATCTAGGATATAAGAATCCCCAAATGATGAAGTGGGAGGGGACCAGGCCATCTAGGGTCAAGAGGGGGTGCACTCAAGTTGTAGGGTTAGAGAAACCTATGCGGCTTGGTGTGTTTAAAATACCTAGCAGTGGGGCAGTACACGACGTGTACCCCATCGTCATGTTAATTAATATCTTTAGGCGACTTAAACTGAAAAACATGTTGCCTTGGTGATTTAATTTGTTTTTCAGAAACCTGAATGGTATATATCATGTCCCCCTTTGTCGTGTCTTGTACCCCATGTTTCCATCTTCTCACCAAAAAACTCCTCCAGACATTCTCTGAGCCTTATCTAAGCACCTCGGTCTTCGAAAACATGAAAATGGTTGATCTACACGGATAAAAACCCTTATAGAAGATACCTCTCAAAACATTATCATCCTCGTGAATCCATAACCAACCTAGAGAGGAAAAAAAATGGGTTTTCTGAACAACCACCACCAAGAGATAACTCATAATACTTTAACCACCACAAGTACTCAACCATATCAAAAAAACAATGTGACACCTCAAAAAAACTAAAAATATCTCCTAAATGATAACTCGGCGGGATACCTCTCAAAGAGATAAATTTACAAAAATAATCAAAAGATAGCCACCTCATACACAGGAAGGTCTATAACCACAAAACGAACATCATCACATTGAAAGATCCAAAAATCAAACAGCTTGAGATACTGAGGGTGAATATGTGGCTCACATTCCCAAATACTCTCCTCCACGCTACTGTGCCACAACAACACACGAACCATGGGGATTGAATGTGCACACAACACCTTCTCTTTATGATCATGAATCTCTGCAGGTAGCTCGTTGAAGGGCACATCATTTTCAACGACAATCTCTCCCCAATCGATGATGTGAGAGTCGTCATGAAAATAACCATAGGGTTGTGACACATGAAAAAAATCAAGTACCCTAATCAGCTGTGGGGGAAGTGTTACTCCATATGACTTGACTCCAACATGAGTCAACACCTCAAAAGACCCAGAAAATTGGGACAAAATCTTACTCCCACAACCAAACATTCGGTTCCAATGATGGGGAGTCACCTACAAGAAACATGTGATCCCCAACATCAAACTCTAATGTTATTCTCCTTGGACCGACATATGATTTATGATGATCCTACAATTCCTTCATCCTCTCACGAATCACTTGAACCATCTCTATTGTATTTTGCACTAGTTTTGGTCTGAGCATTGGTCACTCTCCAACGAAAGACCAGTATAACATGGAATGTAACGTTCGACCATAGAAGGCCTCAAAGGGCCCTAAACCGACAGTTGAGTAAAAAATATAATTATATGATAACTCCACCATGGTAAGTTTCTCATCCATGAACCTCCAAAATCATGGACACAATAGTGGAACATTTCTTCAAGATTCTTGATGTTCCATTATATCTGATCTTCAATCTATGGATAAAAAGTAGTTCTAAGGCCTAGTTGAGAACATGAAACATGATGGAGTCATCTCCACACCCTATAGGTAAAACTAGGATCTCTATTAGAAATTATCGTCCTCAAGAATCCATGGAGTCTCACCATTTCATCCATATAATGACTCAACAAAATCTCTACCAAGCTCGATTCCTTGATTACTATGAAGTGGGATTATTTCATCAAATGATCGACTACCACACATATAGAGTTTTGGCCTCTGTGAAATCACGGAAAAATCATAACAATTCCCATTGATACTTCCTCCAACTTCCATTGAGGAACATCAAATGGCTGGAAATAACCACATAAAACATAGTGCTCAACCTTAACCATCTGGCAGACCAAACATCAGGAAACAAACATTACAACTGCATGTTTCTTCCTAGGCTACCAAAAATGACTTCTCAAGGAATGGTACATATTTATCACACCATGCTACACCACTATAGGGAAAATATATTACTCTCTTTGAACCATATAATGCGTCTCCAAAGGAATAAAAATCCATCCCTGATACATCACATCGTGTTGTTCATCCTTAGACAAACTGTAAGGGGCCTTGATAGAAACAAATCGGTCTCTCTAGACCTCCACCCCTAGATCCCCCAACTAAAAATATTCCACCTGTTGCACCAAGGATTTCTACAACATCATTTGAAAAATAAAACCACTAACCCCAACATCTCCCATTTCATGATGTAATGATGAATGTTATTCTATCACTCTTTAGAAATCCTCAGATTCGCACACTACATCACTAAGTGACTTCTTGATCAGCACATCAGCTAAATAATTTCTCCATTAAAGGTGTATACGATATTTTGAAGTCGTATTCTTGTAAGAACTCCATCCACCGATGATGTATCACGTTTATGTCACTATTGGAAAAAAAATCAATCTCATATGATTGATGAAAATGGAAAAGAGATCTATAATGAGGTAATGTCTCCACAACATGAAAGATAAAACCATGGATGCTAACATGAGACCATGGGTGGCATAGTTATGTTCGTGGGGATGCAACTACCAAGTCCTAAAAGAAAAAATGATCACTTCTATAGGAAAATTCAGAATAAACCCAAACAAGAACCATAAATGAAACATATAACTGAGCTCCCTCAGCTGGGAGGAAAAAAACTGGATCACTAACCAACTTCTCCTTTAAATTCTCAAAAGATACCTAACATCAATTAGTCCTCATGAACACATGATCCTTACTGGTCAATTATATCAAAGGTGTCTCAACACGAGAGGAATCAACTATGAACCTCTGGTAGTGGCCTACAAGACCAAGGAATATTTTCACATCTTCAACCATCTTAGGGTATTACCAAGACACAACCGCTCATATCTTTGGCAGATCCCCGAGTACTCCATGTTGGGACACTGCATGCCTAATGAAATGAAATTCATGATCCCAATAATCACACTTCAACAACATCCAAAATAGTTATTCTTGATGAACCACTCCCAAATTGACATGAAGATGCTCAACATTAACCTCCTCATACATGAAGTACACAAGGAGTCATCTATGAAAACCACCACGAACATATCTAGGAAGTCACAGAACACAATTTTCATCAATACCATGAGCACAACTAGAGAATTATTCACACCGAAATACATTATTACAATCAAGTTATTTCCATGAAGTCAATGGAATGAAGTCATCAATATATTTTCAACCTCCACATTAATATGATGATATCCTAACCACAAGTTGATCTTAGAGAACAAACAATCTCTCTTTAGTTATTCAAATAAATCATCAATTGATTAAAGAGGACAATGATTCTTCGATGTCACTTTGTTTAAGCGATGATAATCGACACACACCCTGAAACTATTGTCATCCTTCTTCAAAAATAAGATTAGTGAACCCCATGGTGGATGAATGAACCGAACAAGACTGTACAATAACATACTATTAAGAAATATATGTTTCTCCCATAACTCATATGAGGCCATCCCATAAGGAGACATTTAGATAAGAGATGCTCTATGCTGAATCTCGATCCCAAAATTGTAATCTAGTCGAGGGGGTAATGCTACATCCTCTTCTGGAAAGACATAAGGTTACTCTTTTACGAACCTCAAAAAACGCCAACTGTTGAACCATTAAAGAACATAGCATCAGCTCGGCCATCAACGATGACAATGGAGGAACACGCCTCTGACCTATCTGAGGGTCTTGATTACCGAATAACACTGTTTGATATTCATCTTCATAGAATAACAAGACATTCTTCTTGATGAAAAACATGATATCCTACACCATATACAACCAATCATTGTCGAGGATGACATCATATGGTTGTATCTATAAACACATACATTCTTCTCGAGAGTGTTGATTCCTTAGCAGTAACTCAATGTCTCTACATACCTAAAACATGTCAGCTCGATCTCCAACTGGTGTAGTAAAAACCAAGGGCAATGGAAGCCTCTCTAACTCATGTCCCAAAGAATGGAAAAGGAAAGGTGATATAAATGATTTTGTCACTCCTAAATCAGACAATGCATACACCCATGTAGAAAATAAGGAAAGGGTACCTCGAATGTTTTTTGGAATTCCTGGCAGTGGAAATGCTAATGCATGAAGCCTAACCTGACCTACAACATGGAATCAATGACCCTGATGAAGACCACCACCACTACCGCACTCTTCCCTCTTAGGATGACAACATTAATAGGTTTTCCTATATCTACCCCATCTAATTTCTTATGATACAATGAATATATTACCTACTTCTACTGCTTCAGAAATAAATGCCTCAACGGAGGAACATGGAGAAGAACAGAGAAGAATGATGCATGATTCATTCCATGTTCTCTGCCCTGTAACTATTATTACCTCATTAAGTAGCCAATGTAAGCATAAGTGTATGTGAATCAGTTCAAATGGGGCCCCAAATTCCTATGTCTTAGCCAGTCTTCAATGCTTACATTACTGGATAAACATGACAAACATAGTTTCCCTACTATCCCATGCAACATCACCTATTCCTAACAAAAAAACAACATCATATCCCTCATTCAGACCTCTACCACATTTTCATGACCCCCTCCCCACAAGGTGTTCCCCTCTTGGGCCGAAAATGTGATAAGGGAGATAATGAACCACGAGTCCCACCTTCAATAGGCCCTAAGTTGTCAACAAGAATAGAGAGTATAGTAAACCCAGTAATAAGAAGAATTACCCTCTATGAAACACATGCAGAAGAGATAGATAGAATAGACACCAACCAACTCCCTCTCAAACTATAATATAAATGAAATCACATGATTTTTTATTTAATGTATTGAAAATATACTGTAACTTGAAGGGGAAATATCATGTACCAGTGGAAAGAAAAAACAGCAGTAACCATGATGGTCGAACAGATCCTACAACCCCAAGATAAATGTTACCATCCTACTCCGAGTGACGTAGAAAACTATTTACATATACATATGGTTAGTATAACTGTATACTCTGTAGGATCATCCCGGAATCTTCTTGTACAAATGTACTGAAAGACTTCTAAATAACAGTGAACAATAAGTGAAACTAACTCGTTAGCTAAACAAGTTTAATAAGTTCCCAGCCACACTATGGACACTCTATTCATGTATTGCAGAGAAGTGTATATATTATAATATAGAATATCAAGTGTACCATTACACTACTTGCGCATTAGTTTTCCGCTTTTCCCTATCATCATACATCCTAGTAATCTCTCTCCAGAAAGGTTTTCCTGTAGACACCTGGGTGAAGCACCGCAACATGAACCTCATGCAGCACAACCACCATGTCCACATATCCAAAGTAAATAGGATCATTTATAGATCCACCATAGCTTTCATAACGTGTATCATACATCAAATATTATACCTCAATCCATTATAGCCCATATGTCGAGTAAGGATCTTTAAGTAATCACTTCATATACATGCTACACTAATAATAGTCCAATTGAATCTAAATCCATAATATATGTGTGTACATAACAAAAAGAAATTACAACCCTCTACACACATATATGGTGAAAGATAAACATTGTGCCTACCATAACGAGTAACTACCAAGAGAATAGAAAGGGGCCAAATGGGGTAGTTATCCATCCATCCTCCCACCATAATGTTGGGAAAACATGCCACCAACAAGGATTAGAATCCTCAGTTTGTCAGTTACCCTATATTAAGGGGTGGAGTAGCATATTGAAACAAAAAATTAATAAGAATATACTATAGCTCAAACCGCACTATGGGTATAACCTTATCCACAAATCAACTGGAGCTAACGTCTCTCAGACTCCCAACTTCCACTTCTATGACTAGGTATACTATAAGAACAATACTATTTAAAGAGCTTTTTTACATAACTTTATTCCCTTCTTATCAATTGCACTGTAAATTAATTAATTACTGGAACCTTATTTAATCATTATCAATTAAACATTATTATTCATTATCACCACACCCAAATTACATTATTCCTTTAAATTGTGACATCGTCATTTCATTACACCATGTTCCAACCCCATGGGATAACATTATTTATTCAAAAATTTATAAAAATTATTATTTCTATGACATATTCCTTGACATTCATAAAAAATCATTCTATGCTACCAAGAGCATGGGGAATTAACATGGTGAGTTGATGAAATACATTTCAAGTCTTTTCCACCTATAGTAGATGCATATAGCCATCCTCCCTATAGAATATGAACATGGAAACCACATGGAATACCTTGTGTGTCTTTGCATTTTTTTGAAGGAGGGTAGCAAAACCATATGCCTTGAGTAGTTGAGAAATTGAAACAGATAAACAACCAAAAAATTTAATCAAGAATCTAATTTATCACATCCAATCCATTTCATCACCTATAATTTCCTCCCCGACAACGTCATGAATAACCTCATGCAGCCTGCTACTCTAGGTGCCAACAGCTTTCACAACCAATGGGCCTCCCCACCCCCACATATCATAATAGTCATCCTGGCTCACATTACAACACAAGCTGTAGGAAACAAACATCATATAATCTTGAAAATTGGCTCTTAAACTAGGAATCCAATGATCTCTCATGGATGCAAAGCACAATGCACTTAGCCTTACAATAAAGTGGGTAACTAAGAACCCTATCAGTTATTTTCTATTATGAAATATCTATTTATTTAATCTGTCATGAATTAAACAGTTCATAATTAGTAGGTTCCAACAATGGGAATCCTAAAAAAACTATCATATCTATCAAAAAATAATTAAACATGCTTAGTTCATCAATTTGATTAACATCAAATTACAAAAAAAAGGATTCATTTACATGCCTCTTTATCTTTATCAAAATAATTATAAATTAATTCTAGATATATGTTCATTACCAATATCATCAAGAACAACATCATAAAAAAATTATGGATATCACACTATCCTAAAAATCAAGAGGAAAATCGTTATCATGGTGCAAAGAAACAACATGCGATCAAATAAATTATTTTAATACAGTTCATGAATTTAATTAGGCCAATTCCACTATGATCCAATGGGATAAAACAAAATAGGTATATAGTTTCACATAAAAGAATAAAGACACAAAAAATACACTACCTAAAATGGTTTCTGACATTCTTTGCTTCAGAAAAAATAAAAAAAACAGATCATGATTGCCTTTCCCACGACAACTGCATCCGCCCAATGATGTTGTGGCATAACACTGATTAATGAAACATCGATGAAGGGAGCGGGGAACTGATCTTGGATAATGGAATCTTCAATAATTGAAGAGGGATGAATTCGGGTCATCTGGGCTCAAGAGGGGTTGCGCTCAAGCCGAAGGGTTTGAAATACCTGAGCGGCTATGTGTCACTAAAACACCTATTTGCAGTGCAGTACACGATGTCTGCATCCTCGTCATGTCGTGTGCCACTGCATGGAGACAAAGGCCATAAAATAATCACTTCAACAGTTTGTTTTATTTTTATAAAACTAAAATGGTACAAATTGTGTCCCCCTAGGTTACATTGTGTACCCGTTGTTTCAAGCTTCTCGTGACTGAACTCCTCCAGTCTTCCTCTAAGCCTTCTGCTAGAACCTCATTCTTTGAAAACACGCAAAGGGTCGATAAACGTGGATCATGGAACTTACAGGTCACCCGTTCATAAAAGACTAATAATATAGTATATGGATTGAATAAAAAGGAAATTTGAACATGTTATAGAAATTTAAAATACATAGAACATAAAATATGACTTTAATGAAAAAATGAGAAGTTGCAAATTTCCTTAGGAAACATCGGTATGCAGACATCACCATTTAAAAATTCAGAAAATCGGTTGATGAGAACAAAAAGGGACTCTAATCATATATACATAAAAGATATGCAATGATGACTCAGAATAACATTCCCCAACTTATGAAAATGGATATTAAAATACATAACAAAAAAATAAGTCCTGACTAAAAGAGGAGGGTAATTGTTTCCCTTCCCATGAAGAGTAACTTCAAAAACATGATGGTTGGGTCCTTGGGTGGCATGAGGGCACCTTGGGAGGACTCCGTGGGAGATAAAAAATACTAGATATTTATTGAGGATAAAGTTTTTATTAATGGAATGAATGAAAGATTTGGTATTTAAAGAAAAAGCGAGGGAACATGTTATTAATTTAAAAGGGACACCTCATTAGTGGTATTTGAAATACCATGGGCTTTTCTATGGTATTTTCCCTGGGTATTGGCCACATGGGAAATCTCATAGTATATTTTTTTCTATAACATACTACCAACATTTTATCTCACTTATTATATCATTATGAAATAGTTATGATGTCATCAAACATACTGAAAACTCAAAACAATAATTTAACTATTTACTAAAAAATTGAACTATTTCAGAAAATTCCCTAACATTCACGCTACCCATTTTTTTATGTGTAGAATACAAAAGTAAAGTACATATTTTGAAAATTAATATTATTTTAAATTAAATTAACTAAATAAAATAATAATACATAACTAATGATTTCTAAATCATTTATTTACTTATACATTTATATAATTATATAACATTACCACTTATGATGACTAAAACATATTTATACTTCCTTAGGTGAGGATAATATTCCATTAGAAAAATTACTATTCATAAGGGTTAAATAACTATTCTGAAGTTTAATGTTTCTATTCATCATATAATTATATTGATTTTATTGAACCGCATTTTTCACCCTGATTACAACCATGAATGTCTGATTTCTAAAAATAATTTCACAGAAATATTTTTTTAATAAAAAAATATTTTTTTAATTTTCATCAAATAAACTATTCATCAAATACTATTAATCAAAATAACAATTCATAAAATAATACTAATCTAATTGATTCTCCATAGAAAAAATTTAAACATTCATCCTAGGTTAATTTTGACATTTGAAATTCAAATATGATGTTAAATTTAATATTATAAATCTCTATTAATGAAAAATCCCTAAAGAGTACAATTATTACTTCTAATATGAATTTATCAAATTTGTCTTAATTAAACATATACATTATTATGAAAATATATTCTTAATACATGAACTATGAAATAAATATTTTATTTAAACCAAAGGATTACACAATGTTAGTATGTCTTTCTTATATAATCCCTTAAAATTCCCTCATAGGACCTAAGGTGTGAATGGGTGATAGAATCTTGGGAAAACATGGAAAACATTGCCATCATGGTGATTTCTATCATCTTAAGCTTCTCCTTAATTAAATTAGATCGAAGCATAACATGTTGTAGCACGATATGGCTAGGTCCAAATAAAAGCCCAGTGATTCTACCTCTTTCCCAAGCTCTAACATATGGGCTTCATAAAACCCGAGTATACTTGATGAAGCCATCGATTCTTCTTTCAGAATTAATTACACATTATTGTTTATATTTTAAACAATTATTATAACATTAGACATTATTATTGTTTTCAATGGCCATTTTAACAAGTTTTCATATAATAGTCAAAATCCAAAGGTCACATTTCATTTATACTTATATATATAATTGTATTGTTTATGAGGTAATAAGAAATTCATATTCTACAAAGAAAATATTATTCAAAAGTTTGGGTCCTTGCAGAATTTCTATCTTGAAATTAATTTCATTATTTATTCATCCACATAATACTGATTTAGATTCTTTATCAGAAAAATATATTAAGTGAATTAAATATAATCAATAGTTCATATAATATTTAATTTTTTTAAGTATTCAAATCATATGTAAAAGATGGAAAATTATGATTCAAATTTACTAAAAAATAAAAAACATAATATTAAAAAAATAAAATTACTAGAATCTAAAATGCGATACTACAGAAAAAATAATGTAAATAAACGATTCAAATACGTTATGAGCATCCCCCATAATTAGTAAATTAATTTTTTTAAGTAATAACTCTTGAAAAAATGGTAAAACCCTTCCTCAAAAATGTAAAATTTTGTTAGAGGGAAAATTAAGTAAAAATGTTATTAAATTAATGTAATCAGAATATTAAATAAATTAACCATTAAACACTATACTAATTTTGGTTCCTTGCCTAATACTCTATTTCACACTTCCTCAAATTGTCTTATTAAAATATCTCCAAATCATCATGACTATGGAGGGTTATCATTGTAATATTTATAAGTCCATTATAGAATAGAATATTTACCTCTAGTTTGTATCTCATTGAGAAAGGACTAGAGGAAGAATATTCAATCAATTATAATTTGTTTACCATTTCCATTTTTATCGAAGAGAGAAATGGGATATGATAAATTGACACAAAAAACCAATATGAGAATTTCAAGCATAATGAAATTCATGAAGAGACACACCCATATATTCAACCACATTGATCCTTCAATATCACATTGCATTAATCCTATATACGACTATATTTGTCTTCGAAACATGTTAAATGTAGCCTCACTATATAAATTATGTGAATATAGATAACACTCATGGAAATATGTAGACTAACTTATTATAGGTTGAATTATTTTTTATAAAAAAATTAAGGAAACCGGTGAAAGGATAAGACCGATATACCACCATTCACCTCTTCCCAACAATCTATTAAATTCTAAATGTAAAATATATAAAATCACAATATAGTGTGTGGTTTTGGGATTCACAAGACTAATCATAGTTATTTATCCTTGTTTTATCCTCTAGTCATATATTTTAGGCTGAGAATCATAATAAAGAAAATAAAAATAAATTGTAAGGAAGAATACATGAAGGGAATATAATACAACTATTATATTAAAATTTATTTTTTTATTGAAATTATTATAATAAATCAAAATGAGGTCGAAGCCAAGGGTTCAAATTATTATCACAATTTTATAGAGAAAATACTTGTTGGTATCACTACAACCGCCTATTAATAGTTCCTAGTTTTAAATGTAGTAAAATATGACCTCCTTTCACATTTGATCATCTCCATGTGTCTAGATTGAGGGTAAATATTTCATTATATGAGCATCTTGAATAATTTATTTTACGCAACATACGATTCCTCATTCACTAACATCATATTTATATTGGTGAATTTCACATGGTTTAGTGGCAGAAGCTTATGATCTGGGTATACCATAGGACATATATTTATTTTTTGGTCGAACTTTTTCCATTTTAGGAATTTTCTAATTTTCATTCCCTTCCCTAGATTTTGAAAAATTGGAACAATATGTAGGTCTGTTTGGTGATATTCACTCATACTTAGGAGATTCATACATAGATAAATTAGTTTTCACATTCATGTGTATCCACTCATTTGTAGTCTCCCATGCATGTCCTTTCGTATGTGACATTCATATGTGTCCCACCCAAGGGGACTTTTATACACCTTCATGATTTTTTAAATGGAGACATGACATATGGAGACTGAAGTAGTGTGTTATTGAATGTTTCTATATAAAATTCCTCTCATATGGGAAGATTTTAAACAATAATATCATCCTAATTTCATTTTTCCATCATTAAACAATTATCCAATCTAAATGTAATATAATTGTTGGTTTTTTATAGTTTATTTAGAATCTGTTGAAAAAAAAATTAGTATTAAAATACATTTAATAGTTTAAACAGAAAACCAAAATTTCTTGTATGGATTTATAAATTAATAATAGAAATCAATAAAATAATAAAATTTAATGATTATGAAAATTATAAATTTCATCTCATATTTGGAAAAAAATATTAAAAATATCACGATTAAAGATGTTTTAAATTATATTTAATTTAATTTTAACTATTTTTTCAAAAAAATGTTAGGTTGTGTAAAATTCAAACAAAAAAAGTACTTGAATAAAAAAACCTAAATCATATAGATATGTATTATTGGAGGAGAAAAATAGCATAAAATATTGATCTCTTATACTACTAATATTTCGCCATAATTACAATAGAGATATCAAGTATAATTAAACCTAATTATTATAAAAATGGAAAAAACAATCTTATAGAACTTATCTTACCCATGATTAAGTGTAACAAAAGTAATAATTCACCACACCCTGCCCACCACATAAGGAAATCCTCACACAAACCTCAGTAGAAACAAAAACATAACTGAAACCTAATAAATGGAAATACATGAAACTTATGTATGTAATCTAATAAATAAACGCATGATAATTTAATATAAATCATAATTATTTCCAACATGCATTGGAGGAACCACTATGACTTATTATATTGACAAAAGTAAAAGATAATTAAAATAAAATAATAAACTAGATAAGAAATGTTCCATTATAGATTTATTAACACTCAGTAAAACGTTAATGAACTATTTAGTGTTAGACTTCATTTTCATCAGGGTTGGTACCCAATTCTATTATATGAAACCTTTCTAGTATTAAAGGTCACACCCCTTCCCATATTCATAGATATTACTCTAAACAGAATGTCACTAGTGGTGACATGTAAAACTATTAACCTCCATCTTTTTCCCACGTATACATGTCAAGAGTCTCCATTTTAGATAATTCTATCTAGATTGTTCACCATTAATCTGGGATTCCATGGATTTAATCAGAAGTATGGACTCTTAATGGATCAGCTACAACTAAATATTTGAAATGTCATTTTATACACAATGGACCCAGCCATAAATCACTAACTGAAATAAGGGTAGTTATATATCTAATGCATGATCACCTAAGGCATTGAACATCTCATACTATGAATTTTCTATCCTCGGAACAAAGCCTTACATCCTAACAATCTATCACATGGGGAATTTTTCCATGTAAAATCCCATATACCCTCCTCTACAAACACCCTCTATAGTATCATTATGTATCAACCTTTATTTATTACATTCTCCCATGCCCTAGTGACACACAATATTTCATTAGACTTTCTTGAACTAATGTATGGATGAAAATTTATTTAGTATTTCGGTTTCACTCTTTGTTCCATTTTACTAACATGTTTTTGATTAAATGAAACATCAAATTGATATTCTGTGTCTCAGAAAGGGACACTATATTTTTTCACTTTTCGAATTACACATTGGTTTTCACAGTAAATGAATACTCATTTTAGAGTCCTTCCAAAATCCTATAGAAATATCTTCTTCCAAACAATATTTTTCCCATTTTTTAGCAATAATATACAATAAATTAGTTTAAATTTTATTTAACAATCATCTGATGTATTAACATATAACTAACTATAGCTCCTCCATATGTAAACAGAAATCCAATCACACTCTTGGGATTATATGAATCTCTAGAGAATTATATATACACAATATATTATAATGGATCATTACCACCAAAGTGATTATGTTTATCTACCAATACTTTCAGATAACAATGGAACCACTTCAAATCCTACCAATGATCTTTTACCGATTTTACTATGTACTAACTCAAAACTCTCAATGCAAGGAAAATTTCAAATCAGATGAAAAATATTTCAAATATCATACTTCTTACTATTGATTCTTGTAGATCATTTGTTTGATTACATGGACCCAAATTTAGATATTTTTGTATGTGAATTGGAAACGATATGTGATCTGTAACAGGGTTGAGACTAGATTTATCTTGATCATCCCAAAACATTCCATGACCATCCAAAGATAATATTGCTAAGATATAATCAATTACCACGTTCACTCAACCCTCTCAATTTGTAAACCTGTATCCTCCACCCTTTTCTACAATCATTTATCAGAAATCATCCATAAAAATTATTTTCCAATGTCTGAATCCCATGAAAATGTAGTCATACCCGAAACATGTTATCGACATACAAAAACAAAATGTTAAAGGTCTCATCATCCAAATTCTTCCTTTAGTGACTATAATCAATGTTATATATGGAAAATCCTTCCACTATCATAAACACATGGTGTTCTTATTCAACATTCATGGTAATTTTGTCCATAAATTATTTCACATAGTTTTAAAAAAATATACCCAACTTCAGTTACAACAGTTGGTTGTTTAAGTAAATATCTTCCTCCCAAAAAACATGAGGTAAATATTCCTTGTCATCCAAATACTCATGTTATAGATCCTATGATGCCTAAATACACAACATTGTTATGATAATATTATTTTTATATTATAGTAAAAATATTTCCTAGAAATATACTCCTCACTTATATTGAGATCCCATCACTACCATATGTTTTTAAGCAATTCATGGAATCAAATTATTCAATGTTCTGACAAACCCACCTATTTTCACGTACTATTAAAACCGATGTTATTTTCATAAAATCAAAAATTAAGTTGAAACTTAATGAATTAATCTCATCAATCGTGGATTATTACCACTAATAAGAGTCATTAATGATGGTTTCCTCCTTTTAATTTTTCTGGATTACTTTCAGCTATTAGGAGTATGCTATTTAGATCATACCCAAACCTAAAAACTGGTCTCTATGTCTTGATTTATCTTATCAAATAAATTTTCTAATTTAATGTACTTATCCCATCACTTTTTTGGATAACATACCATTTGGTACCTAAAATTATAGTGATTTGTCATTTGGTGTTCCAACATGATATTTTTATTCTCTGCAACTTTTTGGTTATTCATATGAACTCACATTAGGATATATAAAACCTCAACACCTACAGCTATGTTACTTGGATAATTTTGATCAATCTATACTCATATCAAACTATGTTTGTATATTTTATTCTTCATCAACATAATTATCCACCAATTAATTATCCTTATATCCCACCTTGTCATCAAATATAACATCCATTCATCTGAATATTTTTTTCATTATCCCTCTGATAAACAATATCAAAACATTTCATCTCTATATCCATGAAAATACATATATTGGATTTAGACTCATGTTTATCATGACACATATAATTTATATGTATATATGTTAAACTACCCAATACAATAATATCATTAACTTATTGTCATTTTCCAAACCATTTATCCTCTAAAAATGACTTTCTATCTTGTAATGGTAGGATTATTTTAGCGAGACATGTCATCATGTTTAACGTCTATTCCAAAATCAGGTTATGGATTCCTAAATAAAACATCAAAATCCTAGATTTATCTATCAATGTATGATTCATCATTTAAAATATAAAATTCCAATTTGGATATTTAGGAACCATATTCCCCTAAATTATCTCTTACTTATTGAATAATTTATAGAATCCAATTATGATAATTTTATAATTGTTTTTAGTTTTTATGCACTTCAACATATAGCCACATTCCACTTCATCTAGTCATTTCCACTGATAAAACACTTAAAATATGTCTTATTTTTGTATCAAGTAGTAAACACATAATTTCCGTATAAAAACATCAATTAGTGTGAGAAATTAAAGGCAACAACTATAATATTGAATGGGGGTAGGTCCCCAATCATCTGATTGTACATGATAAAACATCATTTCCGGGGGATTCTGACCATCTATTTTAAATGAAATTCTATTTTTCATTCCGAAAATAATTAATTTATATTTTAGAATTTCCATTTGATGAATAATCATTATTATTAAGAATAAATAATAATTTCACATATTGGTATTTCATAATATTATAAGTATAAAAAATAAATTTCTCAATAATTCACTCTGAAGGACTTTAAATGTTTATTGTATTTGGATACTAGATACATAATCATCATATTTTTTGAATAATATTTAACATCTCCCTAAAATATCTTCTCATAATGTTCACATCTTATATATACCTTATATAAAACCATTACTCATGTCCTAGGTAATATAAACATAAGAAATAGAGAGATCATATGCTCAATATGTGTTCTCATAATAAATATAAATAAACAATATTAATAGACCATTAAATAAGAATAACATTATGATGAAATGACTATAACATAAAATAATAATACCAAATAAATCAAATATCCATAAAAATAAATCATATCATAAGTATTTTTCATAACAAATGGCATAATTTATAAGTGTGAAGAATCATGAAAAATCAATCAGGGGTTATAGGAAAATATCATAATCAAATCACATATTTTGTAACATCCCATGTAAATAAGGATATAATGAATTTTATTTTTAATTAATATTTTTTTAATTAAATGTTTTTTACCTTAAAGGGGTTTCTATTTTCGATGTTGTAACAGAAACACAACAACATGTTTCATTGAAATCTTACATTGCACAATAATGATACATTATTATTATTTTGATTTTTAGTTAACAGATAGATGTTGTATTGTAAATAATGAATATAACAAACTACAATATTATTATACATGTTTTTTTAATGTTATTACATTTATCCAATAAAATTAAGAGTCTTAAATTATGAATGAATCTAATTTTAAGCATAATTTACTTCAAAAGGTTGATTTATATCCTTTAGATGATAAACCCTCTTTAAATGTAGTTTTGGTCACTTTTATAAGTTCTATTGGATCAAATAAAATTTTTTATTTGAATTTGGACTACAAAATTTACATTGGGTAAATTTTTCATATTTTTCTGATAAAATTAAATTTTTAATGAAAAGTGAAAAAATTTGGTATTTTACTTTTTAACAACCTTTTAATCTAACTTATTTATAAGGTTATATTATCTTTTTAATTAGTTGTAAAGTGTAATTAGATTATATTTTTACCATTTAATCCAATGTAGGTTATTTGATTTAATTTCACTTTAAAATTGTACATTGTAAAACCCCAAGCTTCCACAGTAAATTTCCCTTTAAAGAATGCAATAGTTTGCATTGTACGCAACATTCAGATTCTAACCCACCGCGACCAATCAAACTAACGGTAATGAATAGTAATATCCACTTTTTGAAATTTTTTAAATTTTATTTTTCAAAATGGAATTTACTTTTGAAACTTGAATATCAACATTATCTTAGGGTGAATTTTCTGTATTTTGCAGAAAAGATTCAATTTTTAATGAATAGTGAAAAACACACTCTTATTGGTTAAAACCGAATTTTTATTTAAATAATTTATTATTATATTGAAATTTAATTTTGGTCAAAATATATAAATAATAACTTTATAATTTCAATGTAATTCATTAGAGTCGTTTCATAATAAGTTTAGATATATAAAAATTATATTGAACTTTTTACCGTCTTTTAACCCCCTCCTAGGAGCATTTGCGAATTTACATAAAATATAATTTGATCATTTTTGTGAGTTGAATTTCAAAATTACAAGGGACATGGTTAATATATGTAAGTAAAATGTGGTTCAATAAGATGAAAATATTTTTTTTGTGAATAGTAACTTTTGACTTTTATTTACCACGGTTAAAAGTAAATAGAGTGATTGAGGGTAAAAATGATAACATAATTACCCTGTCACATGTCATAATTCTTTTGGATAAGTGTAATTCGACCTAATACAACATTAAGAATATTAGATGATCCCATTGGTCCACTTGGATTAAATTATGACATTTATTATTATTTTATTTAAGGAAGATTTAAAAGAAATAAATTCAATGTTTATTAACTAAACCATTTTCAATATAGGGTTACACAAAATATAAATTTGACTATAAATGTTCTTTATTAAGATAAAAATATTAATTAAATAATTTAATTTTATTTATATGTTTTATACCTTAAATATTTTACTTTATTTATGACACAATGATGATGCAGTAATTAACTTATTAATAAAATATTAAAATAAATGATATTATAAATATGAAAATAAAAGTAAATTGTTACTTATTATGAATTACACTAATTTTATAGTTTAATATAACATGTTGGGGTTGGTTAAATAAATTTTATTCAAAGGTATAATGTTTTAAGGGATTTCAAAAAAATCAAATACTAAATAGTGTCAAATTTGACATAATTGAGTTTTTTAAAAATAATATATTATTAATTGATATAATATTCATAAAAATACAAGGATTGGACAAATGACTTAGATAACATTATATATATTATTAATGAACCACTGGGGGTTTTCATGGCAGTTTATAATAAATTTATTAACTATATAATATAAAAATACAAAGTCCCCTAGTAAATGTCAATCTATTTAACTAAGAGTAAAATTAAAATATAAGGTTAATATGATGACCTTAGCTTATATAAAACCTATTTTTTGATGTTATTTAGACCTATCTGCACCTTATCCTCTATGTAAATAATTTTTGAGCCATTTGAAACCAAAAATGTTTTTTTATAAAATAATATATCAAGTTTTTTCTAAAATGATTGTCACCTCTATTATAAAAGGGCTCTTCCACTTCTCTTAATTTCCCACTCCAAAGCCATTTGGAATATACCAAACCTACCCAAATATCCTCCCAAAATTCTATTATTAATCATAGAGTCCTTCCTTTTCCCATAAATCTAACTTATGGTTCTGTTTTGATAAAATCAAAAGGAAGAACACCAAAAAGTGGTAAATATTTCATCGCCAATTTCAAGTTCTTTTCTTCTTCAACATCCTCTTTATTTTTTGTTTCAATTATAAAATAATAACTCCGGTATATTCTATATACTATAATGTTATTTTAGAATTTTTACAACCGTATTCATTATTTTATCCATCATATGAATGACAAATTCATCATACGTGCGTACATACGGCTTATCATCACCACGCCGTGGTATTGTTTGTTATTCAAACACTTCATTATTTGGATGGGTATAATAATGAATATAAATGATGTAAATAATAAACATAAAATTTATTGATTCTGTATATATGATATACCATTCAATTACATTCTATATCACCATTAATACAAAGATATTGTCGCTCGTGCGTACGTACAGATTATCGTCTCCACGAACATGATGATATCCATTTCCCCATCGTAATCATTCAAGAATAATTTTCATTTTATGTTTAAAAATAATGTTTATGAACATAATATATTTATTTATATGAATCAAAAACATCATATCCATTATAAACATGGCTTACGTAACCAAGATTATAAAGGAATATGAATCAGTTAACACCCGAAACGATGATACTACTGAAATATTATTAACAAAGAAATATTAGAGGATCATATATGTTAACATATTTATGTATATAGTTCTTCAATAATTTAATGAAAATTTTTTAACTATTATACAGGATTATAACATACCATCTACTTAGGAAAAGTACGAGATGAGGGTTAATTTCCCAATCTCTTTATTATCTAAGGTTGTTTTTACATAAATATCTACTGGGACCTCTTTATCATCCACATACATGTTTTCATAAAAATGACTTTCAAACCATTTTTACTATTTAATAGACTATGGGTTAATTTCAATTATACATTTATTTGAATTTATATGTTTTGAAAGGAATCTTTCTGTCATTTTCCAAATGAGTTACTTTATGGCCTTTTCGACAAAACTAAGGTAAGAATTTTTTTAACTTATATGACAGGTGCAGCTGTTTTCTGCCATTACAATATCATAAAATCCTTCCATAAAATATTATAATAATAATTTCAAAAATATTGTTTTCTTTTATAATTATGTGACTCTTAAATGGTTTCAAAATAGAAAGTGGTATTTCATTCAAATAGTTTATATGTCATCTTTGTCAACATACTTTGATGGTTTTAAACTTGTTTGAAGTTGATTTATTATGACAAAAATCATCCATATTGTATTGAAGGTTTGGTGATATGTTTGATTTTGGATGTTTAATTTTTATACAATTCATGGTTTATAGTTAAAGTATTCACATTTCAAATGCTAGTTTTAATAAAAATATTTATATTATGTTTCATCATTTTAATATGAGGAATGTATTGGACATAGTATGTGATGGGTGGAGCCTGATATAGCTCCACGGAACATCATTATGTCTCATGAGACAATTATATGTGTAATTGGTTGTGGACTTTCCCGATTTGATATATGGTTTTGGCCGAGGACTTAATCATTTTTATATATCTTGGATGAGGCCTTGAAAAAATGTTTCAGAATGTATGACATTATAAATTCCCTCATTATGAAAATAATAATGAGGTTTCAAGTTGTTATTCTACTAGTAGACTACCCATGATTATTTTTTATTATTGTATTATTTACTCATCTCATATTACTGCCATAATGTGTTCAAGTTTATTACTTGTAGATGCATGTGTTTTGAATTATTCATCATGCCTAATGTTTATGATATATTCCGCTGTATTTCATACCCTTACCAAGAATTTTTTCTCACCCCTTTCTTATGTTTCATTTTCCCAGGATATTAAGAAGTTAGTTATGAGTGACTTTCAGCCATAATCTAGGAGTCTTGGCTGTTTCTAATGGAACAAATTAGTGTTGTAAATCATTTCATGTAGTAATGTTTAACTTCTGTATGTATCTTGTTTCCAAAAATACTAATCTGAATGGTCTTTTTTGACATGATTCCTTGTATCATTCCAATGTTATGTAATAAAGAACCGACTCTAGGTAACTGGGTTCAGGGCGTTACAATCATAAACAATTGTCAATCTTCTGATTGTTTTTATTTCTTAAAAACACGTCTTTGGTTTTGTCAATGGGAATTAATATTAAATTAATTTCTTCCACTTCTGTGTTTGAATTTGATAAAATGGATTACATATTTGGAATCAAGATGTCCAAGTTGTGTTAATAGATAACTTTTATTTTTGGACATTATGAATATTTACTTCAGTATATATTTTATTTACCATGGTTAATGGGTAAATCAGGTAAACAAATGTAAAAAATATTACTATAGTAATATAAAATAACCCTAACATGTGTCCTAATCCTATTGGTTGATACACTTCAGACAATGATAATCCTTGGGTCAATTTTTGGGACCCCATGGTGCTACTTAAGAGTGATAATAAGACATTATTTTATTTAACATAATGTAAAGACAAAGATGACATAAACAAATATCTTTTAGTAAATTTATTTTTACATATGGTTATAAAAGTTATATTTCAGACTATTTATAATCATTGTATAGATAAAAATATTTCCTACATCATGGTATTTTTGTATTATATTTATATATTAAATAAATTAAAATATTTATGACATAATAATGATGTAGTGTTTACCTCATTAATAAATGATTTAAATAAATAAGATTATAAAGATTAAAAGAATATCGGAAACCAGTCCAATTCTAATTGGATGATTTTATTTCGACTAGATTCATCTTATCTTCATCTTTAATATGTTTTGGACCTTCAGAAAACGAAAATCATTATGTAATAAAATAAAATTTTCATACTTTCTTAAACACCCCCTCCGCCCCTTATAAAAAGGCCTCTCTTCTAACCCATTAATCACCCCTCTCAAGCGCATTAGATCATCAATACTCTGCCCAATTAAGCTCCCTAAATCCCTATACTCCTACTATAATCCTTAGCATAGGCAGAAGGTACTTCAATAAACCCTTTTGGTTCACAAAAAATAGAGATACCAAATTTAAAGGTAACATCTTTTCTTAAGTTATTTTGTTTTATTCTTCTTCTCCAACCCCCAAAACTCTTTTTATTACATTATTATATAAAAAATGTATCCCCAATATACTAAGATTTTTTTCTAAGAAGGATTCAAATTAAACTTACACAAACCACCATCTAATGGGTAAAGAACATATTGTTTATATGGATGGAAACCGAACGCCTCACGAAACGATGAATGTTCAATTATCTCCTACCATCTCTAATGGTGGCCATTATGATGAAACTATATTTATATATAATATATTTTGTGTTTAATTTCTCTTTACTATTATGTATTTTCCATTTATATCACACTTTTATAGTTTCCATTATGGGTAAACATGATAATTTAATTTGAGTAAGTGCAGACTACCGCCCCCTCAAAGTGATACGACTAGTTAATTCCATATGAGGGATGTATAATGGTTTGAATTAATGATATTATATATGATATTATAGTAGAATTATAATATACCAATATATCATTATCTTTTAATTCAATAAAAATAAGAAATAGAAATGGAAGTAGCGTTCATGCGTACGTCTGGCTTACCATCTCCATGAATGGTGCATTTCATTTCTGGTATCCATGTGTCGTGCAATATTAAAAATACATATATATATACGGGATATATATGGTATATAAATCAATAATATCATTCTGTAGATAATGGATATTTGACCACAAGAACAATTTGAAATTATAAGAAGTTCATTTTTGACTCAAGTACCAAATATTGACAAAATGACCATTATTAACTTAAATGATTACCTAATGTTTATAAATTGGTAATAAGTAATATAAAAGGAATAATAATCATGAAAAGTGTTCTTATGAAAGTACAAATTAACTTTATTTTATTATTTAATAGATTAAAGAACGAACGGTTCAAGTTGGATATTGGGTATGGGAACTTCTTAACACAATTTACCTTCATTAGTTTGATCTTCTCTTTCTTGTTTATATCGTTATTTGATTATGTGAGAAATGAATTTTTATATCATATCATGTATTTATACTTTTTATGTGTGCTTACATGGAAAACAGATAATCTATTTATTTTATTTACCAAATTATCTTTGTAAGGGACTTCGTCTCAAACTCCATTATTGAGGAAACTTTTGTTTTAATACACAACATTAATTTATATGTAGTATAAAAACCTTTGAGATTTCATTTCATTCAAAGTGAATCTATTACTATGTGTCATTTTACTAAATGAAAAATTGAATCTTTGTTTTTAACATATGTGGTGAGAATGTCTTTTCCACCACTGCAAGTAATATTTGATATTTGGCTTCCATAACAAGCTGTAATGTTTTTTAAAGAAAAATAAATACCACATACTGTTTTACGTATTTTGGTATTGAAAATGATTTTCGGATTTATTATTTAAAACACTTTTTCAATAATATGAAAGGATATATTGTGATTTCAAATTTGGGAAATTTATCTGTTCGTTATGCTTATCTTATGTGTTATGATAATATCAGGGTCCATGGGCATTGTTTACGTATATGGGTGGTTTCATGATAAACCATGGGTTGGTGAGCCTGAGATAGCTCACCAATGTATTGGGTAATGTGACAGAGGTAAATGTGAATGTTTCTCATAATATAATTAGGGAATATACTATGATGGGTACTCCAAATATAACTCTCTATGTAGTTGTGATAACTACAATGTATGTATGATATGGATTCCACAAGTTACCTTTATGATATGTGTTCACTATGTAAATCATATTATTTCATGACGTATGCTGGTTAGTTTATGTTATGTATGTATTAATGAAATAACATTTTATTTATTTCTCTTATAACCCTTACTATGTTTTTTTTCTCATCCCATGTTTTGAAATGATTTTCACAGGACTTAAAGATGAGTGACGTCAATGATGGAATCAAGGAAAAGTCATGCTCTCTAATACATGAGACTATACATGACACTTTTTCAATAGTTTTTATTTTATGAAAAAAATGGATACTGAGTAGATGTGTCTACATTGTAATTTTTGAGATTTAATGTAATATTTATGGACAAACTCTCCAAAACTATGATCCTTAAAAGATACCCAATGTGAATTATTCATTTTATTTAAGATTATGTCATGTTTTAAGGTAAGGTCTTTGTAGTTGGTATCAGAGGTAATTTTAGAAAACTTTAGAAGTTACGATATTATTAAATAAATATCCAAAATTTAAATTATGTTAATATTGAAATGATATACCATTTGCAGATTACCATGTTGTGTCTCATAAGATATTTCTATGTTCAGAATTCTTTTTCTCAGTGAAAATAGGGAATCAAAGTTTGAATGACATCAGGAGGAAGACAACCTTCCATATCACCAACCAGAGATGGTAGGAATCGGAACTGAATAGTCTGTTTAGTGATGGAATAGATGTCTTAGGATATAAATGGTGTTGGTTTCCATGCATGATATCAACCAAATCAACCATAGAGGAACATTTTAGTAGTGGAGCATTTCATGAGGCAACATCCCCCATCATTCATAAGATCATCTAACACTATTTAAGTCGAAGGGTGGACTAAAGCACTGGAGAAGATTTTCTATGTTATGGACTGTTCAGAACATCAAAAGGTAGGACTCGCTATTTACCTTTTGGAAGGTGATGTTGATCAGTGGTGGTCAATGGTGAAAAATATCAGGGATAGTGAAGAGATTGATTCTCCTGATTGAGATTAATTCCAATGTATGTTTCATGTGAAATATTTTTCTAAGGTGGTTCGTCTTAGGATGGAAAAATAATTCCTCGAAATGAGGCAGTAGATTGACTCAGGGACTACTTATGAAGAAAAATTATCTTGACTGGCAATGTATGCCCTTAATTTCTTACGTGATCTTGATCGTAAAATCATCCATTTTTATTCTGGATAAATTCCATATTATCGAAGGGATTATGTTTCCCATGAGTTAAAAGGTTATTAAAAAATTGTTCAATGTGTGGAGAAGGTGGAAGTATAGTTTTACGATGATTATGTGATAATTGATAAATAACAAAAAAAGAGGTCATGGTGGATGGTCAAAGGGAAAAACTCTTCAAAAAAGTCCAATGGTTAGAAATATAAATTTACAGTTTTTGAAAATTATTGTTAAAATCATGCATGGTAATGTATTTTAAATTCTATTAAGTGCTAATGATGTGGTAAAATGGGACAAAAGGATCGTAATTTCATTGAAAAAGATCAGGGTAATTGTAAGACAAAATCTGATTTATAATCAGTAAAAAAATTTAAGTGAAATTAAATGGGTCATTATGAAAATGATTCTCCAACGAAGAACACAACTAAAATAAAGCATCCAAATTACAAGTAGAAAGGGTTACTGAAATCCTTTTCCACTACTTCAGATGATATTTTTCCATTAAAAGAAGTATTATTAGGTACAATTATTGTTTTTTCAGATTATGCCAAAGTGTTGTTTGATTTGTGGTCTACACATTCGTTCATTTCCAAAAAAATTTCTAGTAAATTGGGAATTACATCTCAATATATGAAGCCTGAACATATTGTAAACACATCGGGGGGAAATTTTGAAACAAAAATAAATTATAAGAACGTTCATGTCCTTGTGTGCCGAAAGAATTTACCTACAAAACAAATTTTTTTTGTCTCTTGTACAGTTTGATGTTATTTTTGGTATGGATTGGCTTTCATTTTATCATGCTAAGATTGACTGCAGAGCTAAAGATGTTTATTTTCAGAAATATTTTCAGTTTGTGTGTAGGAATGAATCAATTCTTTTGAAAACATATCAAGAAGGTGAGAAACTAGTAAAAGATATCAATGTTGTTTCCATGCACATATTGTTGAAAAAAGGAACAATTTAGATTACTGATGTGCCAGTGGTAAATGAGTAACTTGATGTTTTTCTTGATGAGTTTCTTGGTATTATACTTGATCGTGAAGATGAATTTATTGTTGACTTTTTTCCTGATGCAATGCCAATTTCAAAAACCTTTTATCGAATAGATCAAATTTTACATTTAAAGTTAAATAAGAATTTGTAGGAGTTATTGGGTAAATGTTTCATTCAACCTAGAACACCACCATGGGGTGATCCTATCTAATTTGTTAAAAATAATTATGGTTCAATGATACTTTTCATTGAGTATAGAGTATTGAATAATATCACTCTTAAGAACATGTATCATATGCCTCATATCGATGATTTGTTTGATCGGCTCCAGGGATCTCAGTATTTTTCGAAGATTGAATTGAGGTAGGGGTACCATCAGTTGAAAGTATAGGAACCAGACATTCCAAAGACCACATTTGGTAATATATATGGACATTATGAATCTGCAGTTATGCCTTTTGGTTTAACCAATGCACTTGAGGTATTCATGGATCTTATGAATAGAATTTTTTGTGAGTTCATGGATATGTTTTGGGTTGTGTTAATTGATAATATTTTGGGTTATTATAAAAGTAAATATAAGAATGATAGTCATTTAAGGGGTATATTTCAAACCTTAAAAGGATAGAAACTATTTGGAAAATTCAGCAAGTAGAGTTTTGGTTACAATAATTTTCATTCCCTGGTCACATTATTTAAAAAATGGCATAACTATTGATCATGATAAACCAAATGTTGATGAAGAATGGCCAAGACCCACAAATATAACTGAGATCCATAGTTTTCTATTTTTATCATTTTATTACCAAAGGTTTTTTGGAAATTTTTCATGGTTATCTAGTCCAAATACATTGTTAACTCGAAAAGGTGTTATGTTCGTTTGGACAAAAGAATGTGATTACTGTTTTAAGGAATTGAAACGAATATTGGTGAATTTGAAAGTTTTGGAACTGCCTTCCATAAATTGTGAGTTTTTTATTTATAGTGATGCTTTGTTGAATGGACTTGGATGTGTCCTTATGCAGAATGATCTGGTAATTTCTTATCATTACGTCAGTTGAAACCTCACGAGTTAAATTACCCTACACATTCTTTGAAATTAGCCACTATTGTTTTTGATTTAAAAATTTGGAGACATCATTTGTATGTTGTAAAATGTTAAATATATATTGACCACAAAAGTTTGAAGTATATATTAAATCAGAAAAAATTGAAAATGAGACATAGGAGATAGTTGGAATTAATCAAGGATTAAGATTGCACGATCCTCTACCATCAGGGAAAAGAAAATAATGTTTTCGATGCTTTGAGTTTAAAAAGTAATTCTTAATTAACTATTCTATGTTTGGAATGAGAACCTTGGGTTTTTTGATTTGATGAACATTGGCATAGTAGTTGTTGGTGTAGGAAATTCTTCTCTTTTGTTTTAGGTGTCAATGAAATCATCTCTTTCATAGAGAAAAAATAAAATTCAGAAGGAAGATAGTGACTACATGAAAATTCTCTGTTGATTCAGAAACACATGAGAACAGCTCAGAGTAGGTAGAAAAGTTATGTGGATAATTGGAGGAAGGATATTTCTTTTGAGGTTAGTGATCATGTCTTTTTCAATGTTTATCCATGGAAAAGTGTGATGTATTTTTTTAAGAAGGGAATGTTGAGTCTGAGGTTCATCGGACCTTATGAAATCCTAGAGAAAGGTCAATCATTTTCATACAAAGTGGATTTACCTCCACGTTTATCCGAGGAACCCAATGTTTTTCATGTTTCAGTGTTTAAAAAGTATATACCAGATCCATGTCATTTTTTCAGTCCAGAGATAGTTCAGTTGGAAGAGAATCTCTTTTAGGAGGAACTACCAGTCCAGATTCTTGACCAATGAGAGAAAGTATTGTGGAATAAGTTAATTTACCAGGTAATGGTTCTGGGGAAAAACCATATGGTTGAAGAGTCCACATGAGAATCTGAAAATTCTATGAGAGACAAATACCCCCATTTATTTTATAAGTGAATAAAATTGAGAGGTTGAATTTTCCCAAAGGGGGGGTGGATGTAACATCTGAGGTAAATAATGAAATAATACATTTTCTTTTTAATTAATATATTTTTAATTAAATATTAATTTAACCTTAATGGAGTTTCTTTGTTTGATGGTATAACTGATACGCAACAACGAGTTGAATTGAAAACATACATTGCCCAATAATAATATAATATTATTATTTTAATTTGTAATTAACACCTAGAAGTTGAATTGTAGAGAATAAAAATAAGTAACTACAAAAAGATTTTACATTTTGTATAAATGTTTTTACATTTATCCAATAAAAGATAGTGTCTTAAAATGTGAATGAATCTAATTTTAATCATAATTTACTTTAAAAGGTTGATTTACCACCTTTTGATGGCGAACTCTCCATAAATATAGTTTTGGTCAATTTAATATGTTCTATTTGACCAAATAAATTTCTTATTTTGAATTATAAAATGAATATTTACTTTGGGTTATTTTTTGGTATTTTTCTGATAAAATTCATTTTTTTATGAAAAGTGAAAAAGACATTATTTTAATTCAAAACATCCTTTTAATATAATTTATTTATATGGTTATAATACCTTCTTAATTGGGTTTAAAGTGAAATTAGATTATATTTTTACCAATTAATCCAATTATTATTATGGTAATTAATTTTACATAGAAATTGGACATAAACAAGTGTCAATCTATTGATAGTTATTATTTCTTAGAAACATGCCTTCTGTTTTAACATCAGGAATTAAATTTAAATTAATTTCTTCCACTTCTGTGTTTTGAATTTGGAAAAATGGATTACATATTTAGAATCAGGAGGTCTAAATTGTGTATATAGGTAACTTTATTTTTATAAATTAGGAATATTTAATTCAGTAAATATTTAATTTACCAGGGATTAAGGGAAAATCTAGTAAATAAGGGAACAAAAGTTTTAATTTAATAATATAAAATAACCTTAACAAGTGTCCTAATCTAATTGGATGATACACTTCAGACCATTAGAATCCTTGGGTCTAGTTTGGGGACCCCATCGAGCCACATTAGAGTGATAATAACACTTTATTTTAATTCACATAAATTAAAGACAAAAATAACAAAAACAAATAGATTTTAGTAAATTACTTTTTACATAGGGTTATATATGATTTAATTTCTACTATAGATATTATTTTCAAAGATAAAAATATTCTATACATCATTTTATTTTTTTATAAATTGTATACATTAAATAAATTAAAATATTTATGACGCAATAATGATGTAGTGTTGACCTGATTAATAATTGATTTTGGTAAATATGATTATAAATATTAAAATAATATCGAAAACCTATCCAATTATTATTATATGAATTTATTTAGGCCATGAGTCATCTTATATTTTAATTTAATAAGTTTTGGTTCTTTTTGAAATGAAAATCATTAGGTAATAAAATAATATTTTCACACATTTCTAAAGAGCCCCACCTCTCCCTTATAAAAAGCCTTCACCACTAACTTATACCTCACACCTATAAATAACATTGTCTCATCTATCCTCTACCAAATTAATCTCCTTACATCCCTCTCCTACTCCTATATTACTTAACTTAGGAAAAAGGCACTTCAACAAACCCTTTTGGTTCGAACAAAAGAAAGTTTCCCATTTTAAATGTAACATCTTCTCTTAAGTTATTTTGTTTTATTTTACATCTCCAACCCCCTAAACTCTATTTATTCAATTCATTTATAACAAAAAATGTATCCTAAACATACTATGATGATGTTATGAGAGTTATTCGAACTAAACTTACACACACCTCTAACAAATGGGTATGGAACATACTATTTTTTTGGATGGAAAACTAACGCCTCATGAAACGACGGTTGTTCAATTATCTCCTACCACCTCTCATGGTGGAAATTATTATGGAACTTTATTTATATATAATATATAACATTTTTTTGTTTTTTTATGCTTCTTTATTTTCAATTTATAGAATATCTTTATGGATTCCATTATGGGTAAAGGCAATAATTTCAATTGAGGAAGTGCGGACTACTGCCCCCTCAAAGTGATATGACTCATTAAAGCCATATGTGGGATGTATAAAAGTTGGAGTTAATGATATTTTATATTTTATTATACTAGAATTATAATATACATATGTATCATTCTGTATTAATTTCAAACAAATAATAAAAAAAAATGAAAGTTGAATTCATGAGTACGTACGGCTTACCGTCCCCCTGAACGGTGAATTTTATTTTATATCTTCAAATGTTATGTAATAAAATAAATACATGTATATAGTAGATATATTTGATATATATGATATCTAAATAATTAATATAATTTTGTTGAAAAAGGATATTTGACAACATGAACAACTTGAAATTATAAGAATTTTATTTTTGACTCAAGTACCAAATATTAACAAAATTGAAATTATTACCTTAAATGATTACATAGTGTTTATAACATGGTGATAAGTAATATAAAAGGAAAATAAACTTGAAAATGTTTATTAATCAATTATAAAATAACTTTAGTTTATTATTCAGGAGATTAAACAATGAAAGGGTTAAGTTGGATAGGAGGTAGGGGAACTTTATAAACCAATTTCTATTCATTGGGATGATTTTCTATTTTTTGTTTATGTCGTTCATTGATTATTATAGAAATGATTTTTTATATCTTATCATGTATTTATACTTTATTTATGAGTGCTTATATGGAATACACATAATCTATCTATTTTATTTATCAATTTACCTTTGAATTTTCATTTCATTCAAAGGGAATGTTTTTTATGAGGCGTTTTACTAAACAAGAAAAATGTTTTTAACCTATACGGTGACAAAAACCTATCCACCACTACAAGTATTATTTGATATTTTTCTTTCTTAAAAATACCTAATATTTTTAAAAGAAAAATAAATACCATATACACTTTTACGTATTTTGGTATTGAAAATGGTTTTTGGATTTATTATTTCAATATATTTTTCAATATCTTGAAAAGATATATTGTGATTTCAATTTGGGAATGTTATATTTTTTGTATGCTTGTGTTATGTTTTATAATTATATTATGGTTCATGTGCATTATTTATGTATACTGGTGGTTCTATGATAAACCTGGGGTGGGTGAGCTCGAGATAGATCTCCATTTTATTGGTTAACATGACAGAGGTAAACATAAATGTTTCTCCTAAGTGATTTAAGGAATATAATTTGATGCAAATTCAATATGTAACTCCCTACGAATCCATGATAGCTACAATGTATGTATGATATGGATGCAACAAGTTACCTTTATGATTTTTTTTACTATGTAAATCATATAGTTTCATGAGGTATGTTAAAAATATTATGTTATGTATGTATTGATGAACTAATTTTTTCTTTATTTGTTTTATAACCCTGTCTGAGATTTTTATGCTCATCACACGTATTGAAATATTTTTTAAAGGACTTAAAGATGAATATGTTCAATGATGTGATCAAGGAAATGTCATTCCATCTAAAACATGGGACTATACATGACTCTTTTTCAATAGTTTTTATTTTATGAAAAAATAGAAACAGAGAAAAAGTGTATACATTGTAATTTTGAGATATAATTTAATAGTTATGCTCCAAATCTCTAGAACGCTAAACCTGAAATGATCCCCAATTTGAATTATTCATTTAACTCAATATTATGTAATTTTTAAAGGTCGGGTACTTATATATGTTATGGAACACAAATAATCATAGTAACTCATTTTCTTAGTCATGGATCACAACAATGGCTATAATAGTTCATCGGGTACACTATTTATTCCATATTTTACATAGTAAATATCTACTCTAAAAACTATCATAGTGGAAAAAATAAATTACAGAACTAGGTTCACGCCCCACTTTATTCGGTAATATCTTATCCGATATACATATTTAGACAATTCATTTTGGGGTTATGTAATTCCAATACCACCCAGAATGTAATAGAAAAAAATAATATGTGTTTCTTAATATCATAAAACATTCATCATATGAGTATATAATAACCCATGAAAGTGAAATAGGATTCATAAAAGTTTTATCATATCATAATAGTATAACCCAATGAAAAGAAATGAGTTTCATAAATGCTTCAACATAACTTAATTTGACTCTGGGGAAAAAATATTTTAATAGAATCATCCATTACTAATCATTACAAATGTCATCCAGAGAAATAATGTAGAAGGTATCTGATGACATATACCTAATTAATAATATCATTCCCCAAATTATATAGATATAGATGAAATATACCTTTATCAATCATTTAAAATAATCATTGAAAACAAGAGAAAAATTCATTTTCAATTTATAAAATTTTAACTAAAATTTTTACTAAAATTTCCTCAAATTTTCAAAAAAAAATATCATTTTGAATAATAATGTAATCATATAATTTATATTTAATGTAATTAAGGGTCATAATTGTGGAAAATTCCGTTAATGACATATACATTAAGAGAATACATTCCTTTCACACTTTTTCAAAAAATAATGAATTAACATGACCAGAACACTTTTTGAAATATTCCATTTAAAATCCATTCAAATAAATTCAATGGTGTAGGAGATAAAATTTAAAAAATATTTCATTTATCTTCATGAACATTAATCGAATTTTTTTTATGAGAATTATCATGGAAGAAATATTTTTTCTACAAAATATGAAAAAATTATAAATTTACATTAAGACAATTTTTAAACAATTAAATTACAAAAAAGTATAAAAATTTTAGTATAAAATGAAAATATAGAAAAAAAATATTTTTTAATAAAATATAAAGGGTATAATGGAAAAGATACATATAGTTTCAGCCAAAAAAAATTTATCATAGACACTCCAGAAGAGTAATGATATCATTACACAACTGTTACCACTGCCCATATTACTACATACATGTTCTAGTATACTATATAAAACACATATTTATTTTAAATATATTACATAACCATATTCATATATATCATAGTATCTATCATTCTATTATGATTTCCAATTACAAATTTATTATCAATTTTTTCATTAAAATTACATTTAGCTGAAAACTTGTATGTTTTTTATGAATTATTTGGTTAGGTGGTTTTGTTACTTGCACCTTGGTAAGTTTTTAATCATTTTAAGAGTATTAAAAATTACATAATAATAATATTTAGTCATTATATCACAATATATAATTATTCATATAAAAGTGATGAAAAATGAACAACATCACTGTTAGGAGGTGGTTGTCCACACGTATGCACATGCAACATTGTCGATTTAAAATTAATGGAAATGTATGAAGTTAGATAACATATTATAATTATATTATCATAATTATGTAATTAATATAACATATTACTGGTAAATCCATCATAATAATCGTTCATCAATGATGGTGATGGAAAATAAATTATATATCTATTTGGAGGTGGTTTTCCACACATATGCAAGGGGATTACTTTTATTTACATTTTGATTGAAATGAGGTGAAAAATTATTTTTCCATAATCGTAAAAAAATATTTATATTTAAATTTCTGAGTTTATTTATATAATATGTTTTCAATATATTTATAGGAGGTTTAAGATCAAATAAAATTTAATGTACACATCTAAGAGAAAAACCTCTCTACTAAGAAACCTCTATTGGATTACACCGTAAACCTTTATTGGATGGTATTTTCATCAGACAATGAACTATAGGATTTTGAGAGTAGTGTTGTGATTTCATTATGAAATTACTATCTATGATATGATGCTCATGAAGTGGGATGAAGAACAAATAGTTTGTATCATTTTATAATAGAGAGATATTTCCATCATATGTTTTTTAATGATTAAAATATAATTATTTCTTACTCAAGTAAAGTGAATTCAAAATTAAATATACTATAATATAGGGTTTCAATTTTAAATATCCCATAGACCAGTTAAATTTAAAAGTATTTTTTTATTTTAAAACATATTTATTAAGTTAGCCCTAGATAAAACATTACTAATTTTTATAATTATTTACGACCAAATATTATGTTTAAAATATTAAATAATATTAATTATTTTGTTTTAAAATATTTAATACATTAATCAAGATTATTTTTTAATAACTTGGAGAAAATGATATTAAGATATTTTCATAAAACACAATAAAAACTATTTAAAAATAAAATTTTAAATATAAAATTGTATTTTTTTCATATTCAATGAATATTAAAAATTATTTGATGAATGTTAAAAATTTTGAACAAATTTATAATATTTAAATTTAATTAATATCATTCATAAATAAAAAATAATTTAATTTATTAAGATAAAAAAATCAGGCATATAAAATCCATTTCTCAAAAAAATACACTATTTTATTTCATATTCTTCTATACTCATTTAAAATCAATTTATAAATAATGAATTAATTTTATAACTATAAAAAAATAATATTTTTTAATTAATTCATTCCATTTTATACCTGAAAATTCTATGGCTGGGAGATAACATTTACAAAAAATAGTTATATTTTAATTTTATATCTCAGTAAATTTAAAATTTGTGTTTCATATAAATGATGTTATTTAATATATCAAACTTATTTAAAAGAAACTATATTATAAAATTATATCATTTTACATTATACCCTTCTTATAAATAAATTTCACTTGAAATTTTTTCACTATGATACAAACAACCTAGGATACTTCGAAATCATTTGATCTTCAGGAAGCTATATAGTTTCCTCAAATTTCTAGTTTCCCAAAAAAAAATTGACCAGGTTGGTGGTTTTATTTCAAAAAACATTCTCACATAAATATATAATCTTAATAAACTATTCTACATAATATTGATCATGATCTTGTAATTTGAAATTTTATTTCAACATATGTATAGGATCATGAATATATTTTCTCATGAGAGATATAGGGAACACATCACGAACCTTAGTGAAATTATTTTGAAGTTAGAAGTTATAAAAAACTCTACAAATACGATAAAAAACATCAAAGGGATTGATATATATATAGGGATCACTATTGAATTATTTCCATAATATTATAACCTTCTTTCCAAGGTTATATTCACAATAACACCTTCTTAAAAATAATAAATTCGAATTTTTTCTGAAAATTGCAAGCATAACTCTTATTTTGACATTTAATTTTCTTGATGTGATGATGAATACATCCAACATTATCTTCCATTACTTTAGTTATCTCAAGACCAAAAATATTTCTTTCTCTAAATTCATTCTATTTCATTAGAGACCTATTCAACCTTCTATTTAGGGATTCATAAGGATCCATATGGTTGAAGAATAAAAATATATTTTAATGAAAATTACAATAAAGGATGGTGTTGATCCAGAATAGTGATGATGATCATAGAAAAAAACCTCAAAATTTATTCTAGAGTCTAAATGGTCCTCTCATAATAACTATCCATACAAGGATGATATATCGTACTGAAACTGAACACTTTATCTAAAACCAAGTGAAGGCCTCTCCCGGACATAGATGTAAACCTTGAACAATGGTTAGATATAATAGAATGTGGTACTCCATTAAAAATTACCATTTAATTATTGTATATCTCATAAATAAGATCAAGGAATAAATCTTCTCTAATTTCAATGTAGTGTTTTGATTTTTTAAGGTGACCAACTACAACACAATAATCCTTTACCCATTTAGATGTTTTGGGCAGTTGGATGATGAAATCAATAGTAAGAATTTTCTATTAAAATTTTATTAAATTTAATACTTGGAACATCCTCATAGAATTATATTTCTCAACCTTAACAAGCTGATATATCAGGAATCAGGATTTGTACACTATGGAATCCATTTTCTTATTATACAAGAATAAATTCTCTTTCAGATATCCATACATGATCGTACTTCTAAAATGAATATATAAGAAAAAATTATGAGAATTATACAATATATTTTTCATCATTTATTATAATAAAATGGAACATACTTTGTTCATATGAATTATCATTCTATGATAATCATGGTTGAACAGTAGACAATTTTCTCTACTCCTTTTACAGTTTCACATCCTCCTTTTGTGCCGATGTAATCCTCACATGGATGGATGGTTAAAAAATCATCTAAATATGATATGATATTTATCATTTACTCGTTATTTCATTATACTTATTGCGCAAACATCTAAAGACCCATAAAATTCAAGGGAATATTTTTTCTTAATTTTCTTTGGGATTTTACAATAACGCAGTTTCTGACGGCACCTGATTCTGAGGCCCGGTGTGCCCAGAATCAATTTCCGAAGTTTAGCTCGGGTACATTCAGTAAATGAACGAGCGGGTTTTCCTAACACTTGAACCAGTGCTCGGAATCGAAATCTGAGGGCACCGCTAAAACTGTAGCGCTGGTAATTGCTTAAGAACACCTTTTCCGGAGTTGTGTTTGCTCGGGTGTGGTTATTAATTAAATGTGTTAACTAAAGAATAAAATAAAATTTTGTGCTAAAAATTTTATTTTTATTCTTGGTAGGATATTAGTGAGGTGGGGCCCACACGATCCCCAGCCCCCTTATTTCCTTTTTACCTCCCACGTGCATTTAATTTGGTAACTCACCCTCACCCCCTCTTAAATTTCATGTCAACTCTCGCGTTTAATTGGATTTTTAAATGCCTCTTTAATTGTTCAACGCGCGTTAATTAAATCGTGTTTTAAATTTTGAATTTCAATTAAGGGATGTCGGGAGTAATAAAATAAGGCAACACCTTATTTTATTATAGTTGTTTCGTTGTGCGAGAAGGATTGGAGAGGAATTTCTCAAGCCTTGGAATCCTCTTCTTCATCCTTGAGGAACGCGAAGAACACACCATCACCGACGAAGAACACTGATCTCCGACGAAGGATGACGATTGACACTGATTCCTCTGAGATAAACGATGTGATGCCATGTACCGCGACACCGATGATCCTCTTCTCCGCGACGTCGTGTTCTGCGACGACGACAATCCTCTTCTCCGCGACGCCGTGTACCGCAACACCGATGATCCTCCTTCCACGACGTCATCTTCCGTGACGTCCCTTCCCCGTGAAAAACCTCATTCGATGACTTCATCGAGGTAGGGGGTTTGGTTTAATTTAATTTATTTGGATTATATCCTCTATATATGATTAAATTGTTGAAAGTCGTTTGAACCATTAACGCGGTGGGTGCGGACCAACGAACAAGTCAGAACCCACTAATTCTCTGTTCTTGATGCACAGAACATTGGATGATGATGAATTGTGAATGTTGAGCGATTAGAGGCCGTCGTAGTAATCTATGGGTCCCGAGGCGACCCCAGGCGCAGACGAGAGCAAGAACGGACCACAGGAGCGGCTCCGGTGGCCCGTGGACTTCACCGGCGGCGCAAGTCGCCGGTGCGGCGGTGCCGGCGGTAGGAGGCGGCGGTGTCCCGGCGCACCACCAGGAGGGACCGCCGTGGCTGATGCCGTGGCGGAGGCGACCGGGATGCTGCGGCCGCGCGGACTCGGGGGGGAGACGCGGTTCCCAGCTCCGTGTCAGCTGTAAAAGGAGCGGCCCCCACATGGGGGCCGCGGTTTCAATCCATGGAGGCAGCCGCCCCCACTTTCCACTAGGCTCAGCCAGCACCGAGCTGGCCATTTGGGGCGCGCCCGCGCCTGGCCAACCGGCCGCACCGGGCTGGGCTGCCCCAGCTGGGCCGGGCCGTGTCGGCGGTTTGGGACGCGCCAGTGTGCCATGCGGTGCCCACCAGGCCAGGCTGCGCCCTAATGGGCCGGAACCGGAACCGGTTCCGGTTCACCTAGTTCGGGCCGACCCAGGTGGTCTCGGGCCGGGTCGGTCCAGGCCCCAAACCCCCTAAAACCGAGCAGGTTCGATATTTTGCCAATATCATGGGATACGGAACTCCGATCAACGCACCTTCAGTTGTGTGGCGATCCATGGAATGAGGCGGTCGTTTCGGTATATTACACTCAAGGTTTCGGAGAACTCTGTGTACAGACGGGTTGGTTCGAACACGAAACCAACCGGGCCCTCGGAGCGGAAACACTTATAACGTGAGCTCTGGACGTCCGATTGACATTCCTTCGAATTTGTTGTTTTTCTCTTAGTGAGACAGACATTTTGGATTACTCCTATCAAGGTTTGGATGTAGTTGGAGTGCATTCGGGTTGGTTTTGACTTAAAAACTAAGAGGGCCCCTAGAACGAAAAAGCCAATAACTCTCAGACCGGGCGTTCGATTGATGCGTCGTCTGTCACGTTGAGTTCCTATTTTCGAGATGGAACATTTAGATACATCAACTCCGGACTACGTGTATGTTGATGTATCGACCCCTTGGCTTGTGGAGCGGACCCTCCCGGAATCGAGCATACTGTGTGGGGGAACCCTAGAGCTGGCTGCGACTATGATGAAGACCGTACTAAAATCCTTTGTGGGTCCTATGGTGATGTAGACTGCACTGAAATCCTACGTGGGTTTGGAAGCAATGAAGACCGTACTGAAATCCTCCGTGGGATCGACGGCGATGAAGACTGCACTGAAATCCTACGTGGGTTCGGCAGTGATGAAGTCCGTACTGAAATCCTTTTTGGGTTCAACGGCGATGAAGAATGCACTGAAATCCTACATGGGTTCGGCAACGATGAAGACCATACTGAAATCCTCCGTGGGTTCAACGGCAATGAAGGCTGTACTGAAATCCTCCGTGGTTTCAGCAGCGATGATGACTGTACTGAAATCCTCCATGGGTTCGACGGCGATGACTACTGTTCTTGTATCCTACGTGGGTCTGGTAGTGGTTGACTCTGTTCTTGCTATCCTACGTGGGTCTGGCAGAGTAGTTGGTCTTTATCCTATGTGGTTCCAACAGCTTAGTTGGTTTATTATCTTACGTGGGTCCCAGTTTAGATGAATCAGTGGCTATATCTGATCATCTCTATCACCTTACGAAGAAGTATACATGTGTGAGCTGAGTCTTGACTTTCAAACAATATATTCAATATGATTGACTTGTTTTCCAATGTGGATTCGGTTGTGTTATCATGTGTTCATTGGTTTTTACTACCATGTGGACGTGATCGAACATGGGCATGGATGTTAGAGCCTAACAGTAATTGATGACTTAGGTATATGTATGGGAATATACCTATGTAGTGTTGGTTGTTACTTCGTGATTGTATCATTTCATTATGGATTATCCTTTGTGGATTCTGGGAGACCTTCAGGGGTCTCGGGGTCACTACTGAGTAGTATATACTCACCCCTGCATGGGCTATGCTCGCACTACGTTGTGTTGGATGCAAACGACGGAAAACACTGATAGTGGTTGAGGCTTGTAGAGGAGGTCGGTACCTGGAGGTGGACCACTGGGTGGAACATACACAGAGCGGATGGCTAGACCCGAGGGGATGAGGAGGCTATCTGTACCCACCATTCAGGTGGGACTTCCAGTGGACGACTCAACATTGTTGCTTTACTTTCAGTTGATGTACTTTCTTTTCAGTTGTACTTTACTTTCAGTTTGGGTTTGTATTCTAGCCCACTTACATTTCCGTACTACTTTTTTACCTAGATTTACTTAGTGTTTACTTCGGTTTTCTTACTATGTGGTGTTTGTTTACTTTATAAAGGAAATTCCTTCCCCTTTTGTCGGGACTTACGTCTTGGTGATAGTCGCCAGCCCCTGGCCTATGGAAGGCAGGCTTCGGGTAGTCACAGTACGGGCCCCGAGGACGGGTCATGACAAATTGGTATCAGAGGAGTTCGGTTCTACCACAGAACTCCGGACTCTGATCTTTCAGCTATTTGACGCAATAGTGTTATGTTTATTCAGTGTCGTTATCTGTCCAGGGAGTCCAGTGTTGGTGCGGTGGCCGACGTATCCGTACACTAGGACCCTGCCTTCTGATTTCTGACTGAATGCACGAAAACATTTATTGCATGTGTGTTTTGAAATTTTTTTTTGTGATTACTTAGTGTTAGCTCACCAGGTATACTGTTTTGATCGTTGCACACATGTTTCTTTTCAGGATGGCCCCACGACGGTAGACAACTAGCGTTCTGAGATTTGAGCGAGACGACAGCCCAACGAGCGACGAGGCCTTGGTGCAGGGCCCTTTGACAGCGGAGGTACCGGCGGTACCTCTACCCGCCGAGCCACCGATGCTTCCAGAACCAACCGCTGACAGTGCATGTTGCCTTAGTGCACTACCCATGTTTTAGCATCAGAGACCGCCCAGGTTCCTTAGGGAGACGGACCCTTAGGCAGCCGAGGATTAGATGGAGTCAGGTGTGCGAGTTTTCAGGTTAGTGGGGACACCAGCCGACCTCATGGTGATCCTCGCAGCGAGCCTCCTACACGCAGCAGCAGACAGATGGTGGAGCATGATGCACCGGGTGCACGATGAGGTATCACTCCTCTAGATATACTTTGAGAGCCTTTTTCTCTCGGTGTTCATCCCAAACACCCTCTGTACGGTGCGCATCCAGGAGCTTCTACAACTGTGGTAGGGAAGCATGATGGTCGCCCAGTACTCGGTGAGATTTACCGATCTCTCGTGCTATTCGACAGACATGGTACGAGATCCATTCTTCCGGGATGGGACCTTTGAGCAGGGACTGAGGCATGAGATCAGGGCGTTCATGATCTCCCTCAGCATTCCGACATAGGCAGTGGTACTGGAGTGAACTCTTCTCATAGAGAGCTTTCTTTGCTGAGCCAACGCCAGCAGCGAGACCTACCGCAGGGCGGCACGTAGCAGTGTCGTCTGCATCTGGAAATCGACGGATGTCACAGGGGTCCTGGCGGACCAGACCATCAGGAAGACGACCTCAAGACACTGGCTCATAGGTACGGGGCACATGGCGCAGAGACAGCCATCCGAGGAGCAGACAATGCTACACATGCGGCGGGTAGGGCCACATGGCTCGTGACTGCCCGACCTGCCGTGCAGAGGAGCAGCAGACGGTTGATGGGCCACCCAAGTAGAGGCAGAGGGTCAACCGTGGCGGTCTTCCGAGAGCTGGCAGACGAGGTAGGGGAGCTGGCTGAGCAGTAGTTGGTGGGCGATGCTTTGAGGGTTTACCACCACCATCACCAGGAGGTCCACCCCGACCACAGGGAGATGGCGGGCAGAGACAGGCTCAGCTTCAGGTAGCGGAGTCCTAGAACCACGGTGTGCTGGAGATGATTCGAGGTACTATCTATGTCTAATCCACCCTTGTTTCAGTTCTTATAGACATAGGAGCGAGTCATTATTTTATTGATGATGCCCTTGTTCAGAGCTCGTAGATTCGGGCAGAGTCGTTTGCTCGATCTTTACGGCTAGATACTCCTAAAGGAGCAGACTCGATGATTACACACTGGTGCTGGCTATGTGAGCTTACTCTAGGAGGAGATATTTTCGACTGGGATCTTCTTGCAGCGGCATCGAGGTCTTATGACGTCATCTTGGGCATGGATTGGTTATCCACAGTCCATGCTCAGATCGACTGTATTAGGCGCAAGATGCGGTGTGTTCGCACTGATGGGAGCATGTTCACCATCACCGGTGAGAAGGGAGCCTTTGCAACACAGGATGGACTCATGCAGAGGAGAGGACGGACCATCACTCATTAGTTGGCTAGCCTCATCCTAGGAGCAGTTGACGTGCAGAGTCCTAGTTTTCCTATAGTGGTGGATCAGTATGCTGATGTTTTCCCTGACGACGTTCCAGAACTACTTCCTCCCAGAGAGGTAGACTTTTATATTGACATGTACCCCATGACAGCCCCAATATCCACTTCATCATATCAGATGGCCCCCATTGAGCTTCGAGAGCTACAGGTACATTTGGAGGACTTTCAGGGCATGGGATTCATCCGACCCAGTGTTTCACCCTTGGCTTCCCTGATATTGTTCGCCAAAAAGGCGGACAGGAGCTTGTGACTTTGTGTCGACTATCGTTGCCTGAACCAGGTGCCCGTGAGGAACAAGTATTCTTTACTGAGGATTGACGACCTCTTTGATTAGCTCAAGGGAGCACGGTGCTTCTCGAATATAGACCTCTGGTTAGGCTATCATCATCTCATAGTTCGAGATGAAGATGTGCAGAATATGGCCTTCAGATGTCGTTATGGCCACTACGAGTTATTGGTTATGCTTTTTGGTATAACCAATGCTCCAACAGTGTTCATGGTTCTCATAAACACGATCTTTCATCCATACCTCAATCGATTTGTCGTGGTCTTCATCGATGACATTTTGATATACTCGACCACTGAGGAGGAGCACGCCTACCACTTGAGGGATGTACTAGACACACTTCGAGAGCACCAGCTTTATGGAAAGATCTCGAAGTGTCAGTTCTAGTTACATGAGGTCCACTTCTTGGGACACGTCATCTCTGAGGCAGGAGTTGTTGTGGATCCAGTAATGATAGAGGAAGTGGTAGCATGGGAGCCACCCAGGAGCGTGACGGAGGTGCATTGTTTCTTGGGTCTAGGTGGGTACTACTGGAGATTTGTGCCCGACTTTTCCAAAGTTGCGGCACCACTATCAACTTTGACGATGAAGGGGAAACCCTTTGTGTGGTCCGAAAGATGTTAGGAGAGCTTCTAGGTGCTCAGACAGAGATTGACCATCGCACCTATCTTGAGGCTACCGGGGGAGGGAGTGGGGTATGTAGTCTACTGCGATACATCAGGGACCGGACTCGGATTTTTCCTGATGCAGGAGCGGGTCATGATCGCCTATGGATCACAATAGTTGAGGAAACATGAGAAAAACTACGCTACCCATGACCCGGAGTTAGCAGTAGTGGTCTTAACTTGGAAGATGTGGTTACACTCTCTGATGGGCGAGCACTTTACAGTCTACTCTGACCACCAGAGTCTCAGGTACATATTCTCGTAGAAGTACCTGAATTTGAGACAGCGGCGATGGCTCGAGTTTCTCCAGGACTATGACTTTGAGATAGTATATACTACTGGAAAGGGGAACGTAGTAGCTGATGCTCTCAGAAGGAGGACGAACATCCAGATACTCTGGGAGGAGACGGAGCAGCTAGCCTCTTTGCAGATATACTTCATGGATAGAGACAGTGCAACCTTTCTTCAGTCACTCACAGTCAGTCCTCCACTACTGCAGCGGGTCCGAGAGGCACAACATGGGGACGCTGACTGTGAGACACGGCTTGCACAGATATCCTTAGGACAAGCACCTGCTGGATTCTCTATAGGAGGATATCACGACGTCCTTTTCAAAGGACGTACCATGGTACCAGTTTCTTTATAGGATGAGGTGATGAGAGAGTTTCACACTTCCCCTTTAGCGCTACATCGAGGAGTGGCGAAGATGTACCAGGATCTCAGACGACAGCACTGGTGGCCAGGTATGAAGATGGTTGTGGCAGAGTTTGTGTCTCGATGCCTCACCTTCCAGCAGGTGAAGGCAGAGCACGAGGTACCAGCAGTCTCGGTACAACCCTTGGGGGTACCAGAGTAGAAGTGGGGTGGGATTTATATGGATTTAGTGACTGGACTTCCACATACATCAATAGGTCATGACTCCATTTGGGTGATTTTCAACTGACTAACCAAGTCGGTTCACTTCTTACCCATAAGATAGCAGGGATCAGTAGAGAGCGTGGGACTTCTCTATTTTTAGGAGATTGTACGGCTTCATGGTGTGCCATCATCTATCATATTTGATCGAGATGCCCACTTTACTTCCCGGCTTTGGAAGGGGTTTCAGGTGGCATTCGGGACGCAACTACGTCTAAGCACCACCTTTCACCCTCAGACGGATGGTCAGACAGAGAGGGCCATTCAGACTCACTAGGACATGCTCTGTGCATGTGTCCTCGACTTTGGTCACAGTTGGGAGGACCACCTACCCTTGTTGGAGTTCGCATACAACAACAACTATCACTCCACCATCGGGATGGAACCATATGAGGCATTGTACCCCTGACCTTGCAGATCACCTCTGTGCTGGACAGAACCTGGGGAGTTAGCACTTGTGGGGCCAGAGATGTTCTAGGTCACGACAGAGAAGGTCCAGGTCATCCAGGAGCGGATGAGGACAGCTCAGAGCTGGTAGAAGTCTTATGATGACAGGAGGCGGAGACCACTGGAGTTTGAGGAAGGAGACCACATCTTCTTGCGGGTCTCACCTCGACGTGGATTGGGGAGATTTGGTCGGGATGACAAGTTGCCTCCGCACTTCATCGGACAGTTCTAGGTTCTCAGCAGGATAGGTGAGGTGGCTTATCGCCGGGCTCAACCAACTCAGTTGCACCGGGTGCACGACGTCTTAAATGTATCTCAGCCGAGGAGATACCTGCATGACCCGACCCATATTATATACCATGGGTCGTTGGACATTGACGATGGGGGGACTTTTGCAGAGGTCCCAGTGAAGATCGAGGATCGACATGAGTGGGTCCAACGTGGACAGTCGATACCTCTAGTGTGCATCAGATGGCAGCACAAGAACCTCTAGGAGAGCACTTGGGAGCAGGAGGCTCAGATGTGTGCTCAGTACCCACATTTGTTCCCATAGATTATGATGTATCTTTACGGGGACGTAAATCCCTGAGGTGGGAGTAATGTAATGACCCGTAAAATTCAACAGAAATTTTTTCTTAATTTTCTTTGGGATTTTACAAGAACGAAGATTCTAACGGCACCTGATTCCGAGGCCTGATGTGCCTGGATTCAATTTCCGAAGTTTAGCTCGGGTACTTTCAATAAACAAACAAGTAGGTCTTCCTAACTTTTGAACCGGTGCTCGGAATCAAAATTCGAGGGCACTGATGAAACCGAAGCGTCGATAATTTCTTAATAACACATTTTCTAGAGTTGCGCTAGCTCGGTTGACGTTATTAATTAAATGGGTTAACTAAAGGATAAAATAAAATTTTGTGCTACAAATTTTATTTTTATTATGTAGGATATTAGTGAGGTGGGGGCCACCTGATCCCCACCCCCTTTATTTCCTTTTCAACACCCATGTGTATTTAATTTGGTAACTCACCCGCTCCCCCTCCTAAAATCCAAGTCAACTCTCACGTTTTATTGGATTATTAAACGCCTCTTTAATTGGTCAACGCGCGTTAATTAAATCATGTTTTAAATTTTGAATTTCAATTACGGGATGGCGAGAGTAATAAAATGAGGCAACACCTTATTTTATTATTGTTGTTTCGTTGTGCGAGAAGTATTGTAGAAGAATTGCTCAAGCCTTGGAATCCTCATCTTCATCCTTGAAGAATGCAAAGAACACAACGTCACCGACGAAGAACGCCGATCATGACGAAGGACGACGATTAATGCTTATTCCACGGAGATCAATGACACGAAGCCGTGTACCATGACGCCGATGATCCTCTTCTCCGCGACGCCGTGTACCGCGACGCCGAAGATCCTATTCTCCCCGACGCCGTGTACGGTGACACCGACGATCCTCCTTCTGCGAAGCCTTCTTCCGCAATGTCCCTTACCCTCAACAAACCTCATTCGATGACTTCATCGAGGTAGGGGGATTGGTTTAATTTAATTTATATGGATTATATCCTCGACATGTGATTAAATTGTTGAATTTAATTTGAACCACTAATGCGGTGGGTGCGGACCAAGGAACAAATCTGAACCCACCGATTCTCTGTTCTTGATGCTCGGAACGTTGGGCGATGATGAAACGGGACAGTTGAGCGATTGGAGGTCGTCACAGTAATCTACGGGTCCTGAGATGACCCCAAGAACAGAAGGAAGCATGAACGGACCACCAGAGAGGCTCTGGTGGCCCGCAGACTTCGCCGGCAGCCGGCCGGTGCCGGCCGCCCGGAGGCTCCGGCGTCCCGGCACGCCGGCAGGAGGGACCACCGTGGCTGAATCTGCGGCGACAAGCGACCGGGATCCCGCGGCTACGCGGGACACAGGGGGGAGACGCGGCGCCCAGCACCGTGTCCGCTGTTAAAGGAGTGGCCCCCATTTGGGGTCCACAGTTTCAATCATGGGGGGCATCCGCCCCCCCTTTCTGCTCGGCTCGACCAACACCGAGCTAGTCGTTTGGGGCGCGCCCGCGCCAGGCCAACCGGCCACCCAGGCCGGACCGGCCGCACCGGGCCAGGCCACGCCAGTTGGGCCGGGCCATGCCCACTGGGCTGGGCCGCGCCGTAAAGGGCCGGACCCAGTTCGGGCGGACCCAGGGGGTCTAGGGACGGGTCGGTCCAGGCCCCAATCCCCCTAAAACTGGACAGGTTCGTTCTGTTGCCCACATCATGGGCTAAGGAACTCTGATCGACAGACCTTCAGTTGAGTGGAGATCCATGGAACGAGGCAGTCGTTTCAGTATATTACACTCATGGTTTCATAAAACTTTGGGTACGAACGGGTTGGTTCGAACATGAAACCAACCGGGCCCTCGGAGCTGAAACACTTATAACATGAGCTCCGGACATCCGATTGACATGCCTTCAACTTTGTTGGTTTTATCAGAGTGAGGTGGACCTTTTGGATTACTCCGCAATAGGTTTGGATGCAGTTGGAGTGCGGTCGGGTAGGTTTCGACTTAAAAACCAACTCGGCCCATGGAACGAAAAAGCCAATAACTCTCAGACCGGGCGTCTGATTGACACACCGTCTGTCACATTGAGTTTCTATTGTTGAGAAGGAAAATTTGAGATACATCAACTCCCGAATACGTGTCAGTTAATGAATCAAACCCTTGGATCATGGAGCGGACCCTCCTAGAATCGAACATGCTGTGTTCGGGAACCCTAGAGGTGGGTGCGGCTTTGATGAAGACCGTACTGAAATCCTCTATGTGTTTGATGGCGATGATGAATGCACTGAAATCCTATGTGGATTTGGCAGAGATGAAGACCGTAATGAAATCCTCCATGGGTTCAATGGCAATGAAGACTGCACTGAAATCCTAGGTGGGTTTGGCAGCGATGAAGACCGTACTGAAATCCTCTGGGTTCGACGATGATGAAGATTGCACTAAAATCCTACGTGGGTTTGGCATCGATGAAGACCGTACTGAAATCCTCCATGGGTTCGACGGCAATGAAGGCTACACTAAAATCCTCCATGGGTTCAGCAGCAATGAAAACCATTCTGAAATCCTCCATGGGTTCGACGGTGATGACTACTGTTCTTGTATCTTACGTGGGTCTAATAGTGTTTGACTCTGTTCTTGCTATCCTAAATGGGTCAGGTAGAGTAGCTGGTCTGTATCATATGTGGGTCTGAAAGCTTAGACAGTTTAGTATCCTATGTGGGTCCCAGCTTAGATGAACCAGTGGTTATATTTGATCATCTCTATCACCTTACGAAGATGTATACCTGTGTGGGCTGAGTCTTGAATTTCAAACAATATCTTCGTTATGATTGACTTGATTTTCTATATGGATTGGTTTGTTTTATCCTGTGTGGATTGGGTTATACTCCCATGTGGACATGATCAAACTTGGGCTCACATGTTGGAGCCTAACGGGAATTGATGACTTATGTATATATATGGGCATATACCTAAGTAGTGTTGGTTGTTACTTCGTGATTGTATCTTTCCTTTGTGGATTATACTTTTTGGATTATGGGTGACCTTTGGGGGTCTCGGGGTCCCTACTGTGTAGCGTATACTCACCCCTATATGGGCTATGCCCGCACTACATTGTTTTGGATGCAGACGATGGACAACGATGATCATGGTTGAGGCTTGTAGAGCAAGTAGGTACCTAGAGTTGGACCACTGGGCAGAATGTACACAGAGTGGATGGATGGACCCGAGGGGCTGAGGAGGCTATCCGTACCCACCCTTCAGGTGGGACTTCCAGTGGATGGCCCAACGTTGCTGCTTTACATTCAGTTGTTGTACTTTCTTTCCAGTTGTACTTTACATTCCGTTTGGGTTTGTATTCTAGCCCACTTACTTTTCCGTACTACTTTTTTACCCAGTTTTACTTAGTGTTTACTTATGATTTCTTACTCTGTGGTGTTATTTTACTTTATAAAAATAATGCCTTCCACTTTTGTCATGATTTAATCCTTGGTGCTAGTCGCCAGCCCCTGGCCTATGAGAGGCAGGATTGGGGTAGTCACGGCACAGGTCCCGAGGACGGGTCGTGACAAAACACATATATATTGGATCTATTTTAATCACCATCATGTATAATTTTTAATTTTCTTTTCCTCCACATAGCAACATCCCCCTTGTTATACATTCTAGGGAGCGAATATTTTATTCATTCATAATATTTAACAAATTATAACCATAACCGTTGGAAAAAAGTTAAAATTATCTATGGGAGCATAATATCCAAGTTTTTATGATCAACATATAAATAACATCATTCACCATAAAAATAATTCCTCGATAATTTCAGTGAAAAATTTACATTAGCATACTAGAAATCAAAAGTTGGATAATTTTGAACACGAATTATCAATTATCCCAAAGAATAATATATAACTATATCATGATGCATGAGTGAAAATCCTATTTATTTATTTCATGAATAATTAATGATTATAATTCCTTTACCACTGTAAATTCATGTATATATAGTTACTCTAAACAACATTTTCTTACACCATGTAATTTTCATTCTAATCATTCAACCAATGTAACTTGGCTCCCATACAAAAAATTTATGTTATTAGATTCCATATATTTGAGAAATATCTCAAAAATAATTAGTAGTATCTTTCTAAGATAATAAAAAATACAATTGCTAGTTACCCGGGTTGCCCTGGTCTATTATTCTATAAAATCGATAATTGTAGGATCCAAAAATAAAATCTCAAATTATATTATATGACCAAAATTTGAAATTAAATAGCCAAAATTCACACATAAAAAATATTAAAATATACGTAACAAATTTGACCGAAGAATCCCAGAGTCAATGCTTTTCGTTATTATATTGATATTATTACATGAAATCACATCCCAAAGGATCAATAGGTTCCGAAGTATTGAGGAACTAGACATATACATGGTCCCCATAAAACATTAGTAACTAAAATACATCAAAAAAGGAATATTAAAATATATTTTTGAAACTCATTTAGCGTTCTCTTCAACATAACCATGGGAATGGAAACAAAATAATGGTGATCTTAAGTGCCCAAAAAGAGTTAATTACAATGGAAGAAATATTAAATCAATGAGAATAATCAATATGGAACAGTAAATAACTAAACAGACATCACTTTTAATAATAATTGAATGAAATTCGTCCATATATTTTTTCATAGTGAAAATAATATCGATAACGATTAATTAATTATGAATGTAGTCATTCCTTAATTACTGGACATCATTTATCTAGCACTAGAACCACTACTATCAAGAACATTAACAAATATATTTTGTAATTCTAGGTAAAAAACAATTTAATTTGGCCCTATTATTCATCTCATGAGACTAATGATTCAATTTGGTGATTTTTAATATACGTTATCTACTATTTTTCCATTCAAAGCACTTATTATATATATAATGATCGATTTAGAAATAGATTTTTAAATCGAAGTGTCATATACCACATTGATAAATTTGAATCACAATACCATGAAGTATGATCGTTTAAAAAAATTAAATAACATGATAATGTAATTTTATTTCAATGGGGAAGTATATAGACCTCAAAAAATATAGTGGGGGTATAACATTAAAATAATCCTCTATGAATAGAGACTGGGAAAAAGTCCATTACAAAGATCATTCCATTAATAGAATTGATAAATTGTGTGTATTCAATAAAATTCAACAAAAAAATATTTTTAAGTGGAATTGGAGATGATGAAAAGAAAATTTAGACAAAATTTCTGAATGTCATATTCAAGGAATTATAAATTTAACCCAATAAATGAAAATTGAGTTAAGAAATCCCTTTCTAACAGTAATAAGTTGAATCTTATGACCCATAAAAGTAATAATTATCAAATGAAACATTGAATACAATGACATGATATTTCAAATGGAATAATATATACAACACACTTAAGAGATATTTTCTTAATGATTCAAACATATAATAGATGTAAAAAAGATAGATGATAAAAACCCTTACATAGTGCTTCCATTTAATGTAGTGTTCATTAATATCATTTATAATGGTTTAAATAATGTTATTAACTCATTAAAGAACAATATTAATATTTATAAGTAATTAAATGATGTTTCTATAACACACTATGACCAATTCAATAATATTATTTCATTACTTTCTTGGTTTTCGGTGAGTTCATTTCATGGTTTCATGATCGGTTCATTTGTGTAAAATTATGGAAATTCTAGTAAAACGGAATTATAACTAAAGTAGTGGGATGAAATGGTATTAAAGATCCTATATGATTATTAATTCACTCATAAATAAAACTCATTTATTATATTATGATGATTTATGATATAAAACATTATTGATAATTGTTTAGTTTATTTTAGAGGTTTTGCTAAACCTTAGGAATTAGATTTCTTTTATTTACTATTTTTAGTATATGTTAGTTAAAAAATAAAATATTTTATAATATACCTATTAAAATCTAATTTAACTATAAAAATAGTTTTATTACCATACATAAAAGAGATATTGTAGAAAGAAAAAAAATATTATTCCTGGAGGTGATTATCTGACCTAACTTGGATAATAGTTTCATTTATTTGAATAAGATAAGGTTATAAAAGGGTGGGATATAATATATTTCATTAAAAACATCAAATTACCGTACTTAAATGATTATATAATTATTATTCATTAATGGTTGAATGAAATGGACATGAATTTTAAAAATAGATGAAAATAAGATATGAGTTTTGAGAAATTTTCCTCTTGAATTTCACCTCTTCGAGAGACCCTTGAGAACCTTATATTTTTTATTTCGGTGATACCATCAACACTATGAAATTGGAAGAATTATGAGGAGTGTTTTTGAGAGATATTTTTGGATATATAAGTCTTTTGGGTTGAAATGGGATGTTGAGGGGTTGTATTTATACTTAAGGAGATGTAGGTTTAATTGATTAAAATAATGATTATATTATAAATAAATCCAATAAAAATTGAGGTTAATTTATTCTAATGAATTATATTATTAATATATGTTTCTTACAATGGTTAGGGTCAATAAAAACCTCAATAAATCATGAAATATTTTAAATATTTGTCATTTTAAGCTTTTACCATTTATCTTTAACCCTTGTCCTTATTTTACTTATAGTACATGAAATAATTTTTTTACCACCATAAAATGTTTATACATAAAAAAAAATAACAATAAAAAATAATTCATAACCATATATTACAAATTTATAATTCATTTTACCAAATTTTATTCAAATAATTGTAAGAATTATATTTAAAATTAACCCAGTAGACACAAGGAAAAAACATGGGTTTAATGTAAAAAGTTCTATATTTTGAATTGTTTTTTCATTAAATATCAATGTGAAATCATTTCAAAATACTTATATTTTTGTTATTGATGTATTATTTTACTAATTATTAATTAAAAAAAATTTAATTATTATTTAACTATACTAAATAATTAGATGAAGAAAATACTCGTCAATTAAAATTCAATATTATTCATTATTCATCAAAAAATGAAACAACTCATCAAAAAACAAACCATTAACCCAAAGATAATTTCGATATTAAAACATCAAAAATTTACTTTATTTTTTAAAATAATTCTTAAAAATTTTAGAATTTTAGATTTCAAATAGTTCTCGATCAAAAGGCGGTGAAACTACCTTTTGAAAAAATATCGCTTTTATGCTGAAAATTTGATTTATTGTTATATTAAGCCTATATAAAAATTTAATGAATTAAAAAAGATATTGAATATATTGAATATAAATTTTATTAATATATTTATCAAATAGTTGTTAATTTAATTTATTAATATAAAATTCAACTATAGGCCCAAAAATAGTATTTTCTTAAAAACACATCATTTGTCATGATCCATCCCAGGTACCCTGATAACCTGACAACCAAGCTGGACCTAACATATCCCGAAGGGCATTCCTGATCCCCACGGTTCGACAACTAGCACCTGGTATCATACGACATACACATGGCAACGAATTTGACACAACGACGTGGAAGCAAGAGTAAAACAAACAGTATGCATAACAAAGATACTCCACTGGGAGCATTGTACCAGAAAACAAAGAGGCACAGAAAGCCCAAAGTACTATAACCCAAGTTCATAAAATAGGAAAACGACCCCAAAGTCCCCATGGAAACAACTCACTACATTGAAAACTCAACAGATGGATCCACCACCAAGTGATCCTTTCCCCTTGCACAAACCTGGAAGAAGGAGGTCTACAAACACCCGAAGGAAAAAGTAGGGTGTGAGCATAAGCCCAGTAGGATACCACTAGAGATTCCATAACAGATGAAAAATGAATATTATCTAAAGAAAAACTTTCAATTTTAAAGTAAACAAGTTTGGAAACAGGGAAGAATATTTTAAAAAATCATTCTATACATTTTCAAGTAAAGGAATGTTCACCAAGCAGGGTTTTACAATGATGAAATACTTTTAAGACAATGGCTTAAATAAAAACAGTTACATAAAACATTTTATGTAAAATCTGCAAGAATATAAGCAGTACAGAAGCATTGGAAACATTTATACATCACATATAAATATTTTGGCAGGCAACATGGTCATATGCCAAAAGGTACGTTGGTATTAATAAATAATTGGATTCTGAACTCTCTATGTGAAATCATCAAAATGTGTATACACACGTCCCTATGACACTGTCCAAAGGAGACTCGTCACCAACCCATCAGGGATGTGAGCCGCCGCAAGTATGTTTTAGAGAATTATCAAATCGTAGACTGTATCCAAGTAACTCACTAACTACCCAAGGCTTGCATGCTCTCTTATATGATTGGAGAACTATTTTAAGAATGCTAAAAATACGATAAATCCCATTCTTCCATTTCAATGTCCCAATTCCATTACATTTAAAACCACAACATGTTTTATTCAAAAACATGCCTTTTTCGCAAGATAGAACCAATGGGTTACTATCAAAACATTTTAAGCCATTTTCACTAGTTTGAAATCCGTTCAAATTCAATTCCATAATTTCATAATTAATTTCTACAATTGAAATAAACAATTCAATTGAAAACATTTCCATCAAATACATAACTTAAATTCCACAATTTAAATTATCCTATTTACATAAACACACACACAAACCACCAATTTAATGGAATTGGGGGTTATCAAAATTCTCATGCCAAAACCAATTACAATATCTCAAGTTAAAGGAATTCAATTAAGATCAACAATTGAAATAAATCATGAAATCGAGATAGTCAATTTGGCATGTTGGGACGGAACCACCTACCTCGAAGGTATTGACCAAAACCACAGCGGTTGAAGAACACTCAAGAATCCATGTTGATTCTCCAAAAACCCATCCTAAAACCCTTCCCCTATCAATACCAAGACCAAAACTCGACATTTTGTCATTTACAAACATAGATCTACCCATAACGGGCATAGATATATGAAATCAAGGGAAGAGGGGATGTAGATCTATATAGATGTGAGGAACCGATCAAGAATGAAGAAGGAAGATCACATACCTTGAGAATACCACTTCGATTCACCAAGAGGAGCCTTTGGATCGCCTCTGGAAGAATGGGAGAACCATCTCTGACCCTAGGAGAAGACAAATCCCGAGTTAGGGCCACTTAGGAGGAAAAACGAAGCATTTAGAGGCAAAACGTCCGAGATACACAATTTAAGGATCTAATTTTAAGTGACTGGACGGTTTGTCCACACGGTTTGTCAAACCGTGTGCAGAACGTACAGATATCACTGTCCAGGGTTGCTGGTCTGCACGGTTTAGTCGCATGGTTTACCAAACCGTGCGTACCCCACTGTCCAGTGCTGCTAGGTTGGCACAGTTTGATCGCATTGTTTATCCAACCATGCTCAAACCCTACACAAGCCATTTCATTTTTGTTTCACTTAAAATTTCATCCAAATGCACCCCAAGTCACTACTTTAAAAGTGAGGCACTTAGACACATTAAAACTACCTGAAAATGTCACAGGATGTTACAACCTCCCCACCATAAGACATTTCTCTGCCCAGAAAGCCTATGAAGAAACCTCCACATCAATAAGATGAGGTCGTTTCTCTCTCATTAGTACCCCCCTTTCCATATCTCATGAAAATCTGAACCATGCTGCCAAAGTATACGGACCAGAGGTATCATTCTCCCACGAAGTAACTTGGTCTCAGAATCAACAATCCTGATGGGTCATTCAGCCAATGATAAATATGGTTCAATTTTAAGATCACCCCAGCTCACAACATGAGATGGATCGAAGAGGTACTTCCACAGCTATGATACATAGAACAAGTTATGTATCGACGACGGTTGTGGTGGTAGAGCTAGATGGTAAGAAACATTTCCCACAAGACCAACAACCAAGAATTGTCCCACAAAAAGAGGAGCAATATTCCCTTTCCTCCCAATCCATCGATGACCTAAATGGGGTGAAACATTCAAGAACACCTGGTCACCAACTGAGAACTGTAAAGGTCTATAGAGATGGTTAGAATAAGACTTGCACTGACTTTGCATTGTCAACATTCTCTGATGAATCAACTTGATCTTAGTTGTTGTCTCTTGGACCAAACTCGGTCCTTCCAAAGAACTTTCAGCAATCCCCAACCAACATAAGGGAGATTTACATGGATGACCATACAATGACTCAAAAAGAGCCATTTTTATCGCAGATTGATAACTTTTGTTATAAGAAAACTCAACTAACCTCAGATGATCATCCCAAGATCCACCAATGTCGAGAACACAAGCGCGGAGCATATCCTCAAGGACTTGAATAGATATCTCTATCTATCCATCTGACTGTCGATATTAGGTCATGCCCAATTAGACTTGAGATCCCAGTGCCTCCTCAAGGCCTCTCCAAAAGCGATAAGTAAACTTAGGATCCCTATCAAAGATTATTTCAGATGTAACTCCATGCAAATGAACAATTTCTTCCACATAGTCATTTCAGAACTCCTCAACATTGGTTGTATCTCGAATAGGTATAATGTGAGCCGACATGGTCAGTGTGTCGATCACAACCCATATCACATTCTTCTTCCTCTGGGTTTGAGGTAACCCAACCACAATTTCCATTGAGATTTAATCCCACTTCCATGAAGGGACAGGATGTGGTTGAAACAAACCCGAAGGTTTCTGTTGCTCGACTTTCACCCACTGGCATGTATAACAATGAGATACATGATCTGTAATGTCTCTTCTCATACCTGGCCACCAGAACAATCAACGAATATCATATAACATCTTTGTGGTCCACGAGTGGAAATCCCACTGAGAGTTATGGAAATCTGTCATCACATCCTTCCTTGTCGATAACGGCATAAATTAATGGTTTTGATAACACAAAACACCCTCGTTGATGAATGACCACAAGGTGTCAGTCTCCCCACCATAAAGAGAGTCCATATTTCCATGAAATTCATCATCCATTAGTTGTTCCTGGATAATTAACTCGAGGATTGCATTAGTCAACTGAACACTGGACAATGATACTTAATTCCCATTCCACTGAACTCCAATATGAAACTGAGCAAAAAGAGCCATCAAACACCACTCTTCTGAATATTATTTCACAGCCTGAGATGAAGGTTTCCTGCTTAACTCATCTGCAACTACATTCCCTTTCCCCGGGGTGTAGGTAATGACAATGATGAAAGACTACAGGTACTCCACCCAACACCTTTGGCAGAGATTCAAATCTTTTTGAGAGAAGATATAACTCAAGCTCTTGTGGTCTGAATACACAGTAAACCATTCTCCATAAAGGTAATTTCGCCAATACTTGAGTGAATTCATTACAGCTATAAGATCAAGGTCATGGCTAAGGTAGTTCTTCTCATGAGGCTTATGTTGACATGATCCATAAGCAACAACATGATTACCTTGCATAAGGACACATCCCAAACCTGATCATGATGCATCACAGAAGACCACATAACATGCCCCAGCCTCAAGAAGAGTTAACACTAGTGCAATAGTTAAAAGATGCTTTATCTCAACAAAAGAACTCTAACATTTTTCATTCCCAGAAAACATCACTCCTTTTCGAGTCAGAGCAGTCATTGGACATGATAACATTGAAAAGTATTTGAAAAAAAGGTGATAATATCCTACTATGCCCGAGAAGCTCTGAGTCTTGAAAACATTTCGTGGTTGTTACCAAGTCATAATATCCTTCACCTTCTCAGGATCAACTAATATTCCTTTCTCTGACACCACATGTCCCATGAATTTCACTTCCCAGATCTATAAATCATATTTCGAAACCATGGCATAAAGCCCGTGATTTCATAAAAGTCCCAGATCTGTTCTCAGACGAAGCACATGATCCTCCTCAGACATGGAGTGTACAAGGATTGCAACCATAAAGACTACGACAAAAGTATCCTGATACTCATGGAAAACATGAATCATCAAGGCCATGAAAACTACAAGAGCATTTTTTAGGCCGAAGGGCATGAAAATGTACTCATAATGGTCATACCTACTTCAAAAGGCAGTTTTCTGAATGTCAGATTCCTTTATCCTCAACTGATGGTAACCACATCAAAGATCAATTTATGAAACCCACATTACCCCTTTCAATTGGTCAAACAAATCCTCAATTCATTGTAACAGATATTGGTTCTTTATTGTAACTCTATTTATCTTTATACAATAAACACATAAGCGTAGAGAACCATCGGCCTTCTTGGAAAAAAGAACGGGTGCTGCCCAACGTGACACTCTCGGGCGTATAAAACATTTCTCAAGAAGATCGTCCAACTGAGAGTTCCATTGTTTTAATTCATCTAGATCCATTCGGTAAGAAGGGATAGAAACCAGTTGAGTACCATGCATTAACTGAATTGAGAAATCTATCTCCCTTACCTTTGGCATACTAGATAATCCAGAAGGAAGCACGTCTGGAAACTCAGTGATGACTAGAGGAAAATCACCACTCGTTGGATCTTTCCCTAAATCAAAAGAAATCACTGATATAATTTTCTCTAGATCTGGATAAGATGGTTCGGCTCTGCCTAACCTGGGGTCCCATTCTCCTTGAAAAACAAGAGGCACACCACTGGGTGTACTATGGTAGACCCATCGGAGGTGACAATCAATCCGGGCATTATTGATGATGAGCCAATCCATCCAAAATATTACGTCAAAAGATTTCATGTTGAGAACCAAAAAGTCCCAACCAATTTGGACATCTGATAGAATGAAGACGCATGAAGGACTACGAAGACCATTCTCTCTCACCGTACCAAGATGTGTAGTAATATCCATAGAACAAGAAAAAAGTTCCATGGGTAGATTAAGTAGATTAAAAATATGAGTTGAAATAAAAGAGTGAGATGAAACTATATGAAAAAGAGATTTCACTAAGGATGAAGCTATAGTGATGGTACCTCTCATAGTCGCAGGACCTACTTCAGCTACCTCTAGCGACTCTTCCACTACATGCAGAAGCTTCGTTCCGGATTCCTGTGGTTGGAACCTTTTAGAATGTGAAGTAGTTGATTGTCCCACCATTTCTAGAGGTCTGTTCCACTACGTGGAGTAGATAAGTGAAATAAGAATCTCTGTAAGTGCCCCAAACGTCTGCAGGTGCTACAGTTATTGGGTCCCTCAAGACAAATCCTCTTAGAATTCCCTGGCCTTCCACACTGATAGCTAGTCAAAGAAGCCCCTACTGGTGCTATAAGAGGTCTAGAATGAATCTGATGTTGAGAAATACCATATGAGACGTCGCACTTCCGTTTCCCTTTAAAGGGACCAACACTGTCACAAGAAGGAAATGAAAATCCCATAAACCCTAAATTTCCTGCCAGGTCTATCATAACCATCATCTCCCTATCCAACACGGTTTTGTTGGCCTGCTCAAGCTTTAAAAACTCCATAGCCTTGGACAAATCCATTGATTATGGATAGAACTGATCATTGAAAAGAACCCTAAAGTCTTTCCACTCCAAACCATCGATTTTTCCTACTGTCACCATTGTGTCCCAGCATCTCCTTCTTGGTCCCTCCAGCATAAAAGTGGCCCACTTCACCTTGATCACTTCAGGTGTCTCCAAGAACCCAAACAGACGTTCAATCTTACTCAACCAATCCCTAGAATATTGAGGGTTAGTAGAGCCTTTGAAAACAGGTGGCTTCTAGAGTAGGAACTCTTGAGAAAGACTTCGGTGAAAATCACTTTGAGGATCTAAAGTTGGAGTCTGAACAGGGACTGGAGGTGGTGCCTGTCCTAGAGCTTGGACAGTGAAAACGATCATATTAACTAGACTCAGATCCAGAATAGGTCTTGCTTACTAATGTTGAGTAGTAGCCTCTTTTTGGATCTAATTCCCACGTCTTTTTGGAGGCATAATTCTACATGTAAAGTCCTGAAAATTTCAAGGAAATTTTTTTCTTAATTTTCTTCGGAATTTTACAAGAAGGAAGTTTCTTGACGGCACCTGATTCTGAGGCCCGGTGTTCCCGTAATCATTTTCCGAAGTTTGGCTCGGGTACGTTCCGTGAACGAACGAGCGGGTTTTTCTAACTTTTGAACCGGTGCTCGGAATCAAATTCCAATGGCACCGATGGAATCATAGCGCTGGTATTTTGCATTTGCTCGGGTGTGGTTTTTTTTGATTAAGTGAAGAAAATAAAATAAATTCATGCGACAACTTTATTTTTTTTCCCTTAAAGCCACTTAAATCCAATTTAAAGCTGCTTAAGCTGAGTTGAAGCTAATAGGATGTAATTCAAATTATCCTACCCTCTTGGTAGGATATTTGTGGGGTGGGGCCCGCATGACCCCCACCATGTCTTTTCTACTAAGTAACGCACCCAGTAAAACCCTTTTTAATGAAATTTAACTAGAGCGTTTTCTAAACTCTTAAACGCTCTTATTAATTGGGCGGTTTATTCATTGAAATTAATTCTATGAATTAATTTTGTTCGTTTCTTAACACATTTTCAATTTGTTGGCATGTTAATAAAATAAGACCAACACACCTTCTACTTAAATGTTGTGGTAAACCATTGGAGAATCTCTAAAGATCTTCCTTGTCCTTCACGAAGAATGAAAAGAATGCGAAGAACGCGATGAACGTGAAGAACGCGAAGAACGCGAAGAACGCCGACCTCCGACGAAGGGAGACGAAGAACGCCAGGACCCCTGGAGATCGATGACGTGACACCGACAATTCTCCCTCCGTGAGGCTTCTTCCGCGACAAATATTCGATCGTCCGTTGAGATCATCGACGTGACGCCCTTCCGCGACGACGCGACGCCCTTCCGCGACGACGCGACGCCCTTCTGCGACGCGACGATCACCTCCTACCACCACGGTCAATTCCGCGACGTACTCACACTCGCCCGACGACATCTAGGAGGTAGGGGTCGTTTTGAAAATGTTTTACCCATGTTTGTTTTCCTCCAAGGAAAGAACGCGGACCAACCAATTTACAATTTGGTCCGCGTATTATTATTGCGGGTCGTGGTTCATCAATTGCTGGGATTTTATGGTGTTGTTTCAAACCGCTAACGCGGTGGGTGCGGACCAACGAACAAGTCCGAACCCATTGCCCTTTGTTCTTGGTGTGTGGAATGGTGGACGATGACAAAACAGGCCGCATAGCCGATTTGTTGATTCCGCAGTGAAGAACGGGACCCGGGAGGATCTACGGAACAGACAAAAATGGAATCGGACCACTGGAGCAACTCTGATGGCCCACATACTCCACCGGCGGCGCCCCTGTGCGCCGCCGGATGGAGTCGCCGCGGCTGAAGCCGCGGCGGCGGGAGGCAGTTCTGCCACCGTGCGGAACCGAAGGCAGGTACGCGGCGGCCCGGCCTCGTCCGGTGACACCGAGCGGCCCCACGCGGGGACGCGACTTCACTTCATGCAGGGGCAACACACCCCCCTGCGGCTTCCTTTGATCGGCAGCTCGGCCGAGCCAAGCCGAGCCGAGCCGACCCGCTGGCCGGGACGCGCCCAGGCCGGGCCGCACCGCCCGGGCCAGGCCGGTTCGCGCCCAACCCGTTCGGACCCAGACCAGGGTCGGGTCGACCTGGTTTGGGGCGACCCAGGGGGGTCGGGCCGGGCCCAAACCCCCTATTTTCAGTCTTTTGCCCATATCTTGGTCTACGGACCTCCGAACGACATCCCTTCAGCGGCAATGCGATCCTTGGATCGAGACAGTCGTTTCAGTATACTACAGTCATGGTTTCAGAATACTTTGGGTTCGGCCGGGTTGGTTCATACACGAAACCAACCGGGCCCTCGGAGCGGAAACGCTCATATCTTGAGCTTCGGACGACCAATTGACATGCCGTCGACTTTGTTTAATTCCTCTAGGTGAGATGGATCTTTTGTCATACTCCGCCTGAGGTTTGGATGCAGGTGGAGTACGGTCGGGTTGGTTTTACCTTAAAAACCAACCGGGCCTTTGGACGAAAAAACGAATAACTCTTAGACCGGGCGTCCGATTGACGCTCCATCTACAACGATGTTTTCCTGTTGATGATAGGGAACTTTTGGATACATCAAGTATGGACTATGTGTCAATTGATGTATCAGCCTCTCGGCTCGTGGAGCGGACCCTCCCGAACGAGCTTGCAGTGTGCGGGAACCCTAGAGCTGGTTGCGACTCCTACTGTGACGACGACGACTCTACAGACATCCTCAGTGGATTCGACTGCGATGATGATGAAAATAGTACGGGGATCCTCTATGTTTTCGGCAGTGACCACTACGGTACATCTTGGGATACGTCAACTCCGGAATATATGTCAGGTGATGCATCGACCTCTTAGCTCGTGGAGTGGACCCTCCTGGAAAGAGCATGTTGTGTGCGGAAACCCTAGAGTCGGATGAGACTTTACGACTGCTGATCGAACGACTCGGTGTGTTACGGATAGCCCAGTGGGAAGCGCTTGGTTGTAGCAGCAGACCCACAGCGGAGGAGCGCTTGGTTTTAGTGGCAGACCCGCAGTACTAAACAAAAGGAGTACCTATGGAGGCTATGAGGGGGAGCGCTTGGTTGTAGTGGCAGACCCACGACGGAGGAGCGCTTGGTTGTAGTGGCAGACCTACGACGGAGGAGCGCTCAGTTGTAGCAGCACGGGGGGAGCGCTTGGTTGTAGCAGCAGACCCACGGCAGAGGAGTGCTTGGTTGTAGCGGAGACCCGTGGTACTCAACAGAAGAAGTACCTTTAGAGGCTATGAGGGGGAGTGCTTGGTTGTAGCGGCAGACCCATGGTGGGAAGCGCTTGGTTGTAGCAGTCAGCCCATAGTACTCGATAGGTGGAGTACTACAGCAGTCCAAGGTTAGAGGGAAGCGCTTGGTTGTAGCGGCTTACCCACTGTACGTGATGGAGAAGGAGTTTCCCAAGAGATATGGTTTCACTTCATGATTGATGTTATGTGGGTCATTGCGAGGGTTAGTACCCACCGATCCTTTGTGGGTCCGACGGCTTAGATGAATCAGCGACTCCATCTGATCATCTCTATCGTCTTACGAAGAAGTATACCTGTGTTAGCTGAATCCTGTTTTGCTTTCCTTTGTGGATTGGGTTGTGCTTTCCTGTGTGGATTTACGTTTTTCCTTCCTGTGTGGACTGGGTTGTACTTGACCTCAGATGTTGGAGCCGAGCGAGAATTTATGACTTAGGTATATGTATGGGAATAAACCTAAGCCGTTCCGGATGTTACTTCGTGATTGTATCTTTCCTTGTGGTTTATTCGTTGTGGATTCTGGGAGACCTTCGGGGGTCTCGGGGTCCCTACTGAGTATCTTATACTCACCCCTGCACGGGCTATGCCCGCACTACGTTGTGTTGGTTGTAGACGACAGACAGCGCTGATCGTGGTGGAGGCATGCGGAGCAGGACGGTACCTGGAGGTGGACCACTGGGTGGGATGTACTCGGAGTAGTCGGCAGGATCCGAGGAGCAGTGGAGGCTATCTGAACCCACTCTTCAGGTGGGCCTTTCAGTGGACAGCTCGACGTTGCGGATTTACTTTTCAGTTGTTGTTTTCCCTTTCGAGTTGTACCTTACTTTCAGTTTAGATTTGTATTCTGGCCCACTTACTTCCGCACCCACTGTTGTACCAGTTTTTACTTAGTGTTTACTTCTGCCTGCTTACACTGTGGTGTTTGTTGGTTACATTACAAAGGCAATGCCTTCCTTTTTTCAGGGATTTACGCCTTGGTGCTAGTCGCCAACCCCTGTCCTATGGAAGGCGGGCTTGGGGTAGTCACAGCATGGGCCCCGAGGACGGGTCGTGACAAATTGGTTTCGGAGGAGTTCGGTTATACCGCAGACTCTGATCTATTCTATGTGAAGCAATAGTGTTTAGCGTATTGGATGTGGTTATCAGTCTGGGGAGTCCAGTGTTGGTGCGGCGGCCGACGTATCCTTACACCAGGACCCTGACTTCTGATTTTCGACTTAATGCACGAAAACATTGATTGCGTGTGTGTTTTGGGATTTATTTGTGATTACCTTGTGTCAGCTCACCAGGTATATTGTTCTGACCATGGCACATCTGTTTCCTTTTCAGGATGGCCCCACGACGGTAGCCATTAGGGTTCCGAGAGTTGTACGTGACGATATCCCGCCGAGCGACGAGGCCTCGGTGCAGGGCCCTTTTACAGCTGAGGCACCAGCGGTACCTCTACCCACCGAGCCACCAATACTTCCAGCCCCAGCTGCTGATGATGCACGTCGCCTTAGTGCACTGCATGAGTTCCAGCACCAGCGACCACCCATGTTCCACGGGGAGACGGACCCCCAGGCAGCCGAGGACTGGATGGAGGCAGTGGTGCGAGTTTTCCGGTTAGTGAGGACACCAGCAGACCTCATGGGGATCCTCGCAGCGAGCCTACTGCACGGGGCAGGAAGCAGATGGTGGATCTTGATTCTCCAGGTTCACGACGAGGCATCACTTCTTCGGACGGACATTGAGAGCCTTTTTCGCTCAGAGTTTGTCCCAGCCACCCTCCGAGCGGTGCTCATCCAGGAGCTACTACAACTGCGGCATGGCAGCATGACAATAGCATAGTACGCGGTGAGGTTTACCGATCTCTCACGCTATTCCACGGACATGGTACGAGACCCATTCTTCACGGCCCTAACCATCGAGCAGGGGCTCAAACGAGAGATTAGAGCTTCAGTTGTTTCTCACAGCATTCCGACACATACAGGGGTGTTTGAGCGAGCCCTATTAGTAGAGTGTTTCCTTGCTGAGCAGAGTCCAGCAGCAGGACTCACCACTAGTCGGCATGCGGTTGAGTCTTCTGCAGCGGGCAGTAGACAGATGATGCAGGGGTCCAAGAGGACAAGACCTACCGGTGGTCGACCGCGTGACACATTATCGTTTTTGAGAGGCACCCGGGGTGGACAACGACTTTCCATTAGTGGACATTGTTACTCCTACGACGGGTTTGGTCACATGGATTGTGAATGTCCGACCCGCCATACGGATGACCAGCAGATGAACGAAGGACCTCCCAGGCAGAGGTAGAGGTTCGATCAAGGCGGATCACATGGAGTAGGAGACCGTGCCAGGGGAGCTGGCCATGCAGATGGAGGTGGACGACACTTCTAGGTGTTGCCACCTCCACCACCAGGAGGTCTACCCCAACCACAGGGAGCTGGTAGACATGGGAGAGCTCAGCTTTAGGTAGCTGAGGCCTACGATCATGGAGCTCTTAGAGCAGATGAGTAGGAGCGGGACTAGCTCCAGACCTGGAGACTTTTGTTTATGCTGCTTCTAGCATTGTTGATGTTTGTTTGTAGATGTTTTGAGTCTTGGTACTTTGTGCTGCAGTAATAAAAGACACCCTTCTTTTGGTGTTTACCTTCCTGTCCTCTCTTTGTGTTGTTACTAAGAGGTTCCGGTTTGAAAACCGTTGACTTGACCCTCACATTGAGATACCTAATAGAGGAGACCCAGTGACCACACACTAATGCCGATAGTGTGACTCAACCCTTGGAGGCGAAAGTAACGGTTGGTTCTATTGGTAGTAGCGTCGAGGCCTTAAGACGTCATCCTTGGTATGTAATAGTATCATCCATGTCAGGATTGACTATATTAGGGGAAAAACGTGGTTCATCCAGGGGATGAAACCATATTTCTCTTCTCAGCAAAGAAGAAATATCAGTAGCTCTTGTAGGACCAGAAAGATCCAAGTCATCCATGAGCGGATGAGGACAGTTAAGAGCCGGAAAAATTCTTGTGCTGACAGGAGGCAGAGGCCAGTAGATTTCAAGGATGGTGACCACGTCTTCTTGTGTGTCTCACCTCTGCGTGGATTACGGAGATTTGGATAAGGCGACAATTGTCTCCACACTTCATCGGACCATTCCAGGTCCTCAGCAAGATTGGCGAGGTGGCTTATCGTCTGGCTCTACCACCCCAGTTGCACCAGGTGCACGACGTCTTCCACGTATCTCAGTTGAGGAGGTGCGTGCACAACCCGACGCATATCTTTGACCATGGAGAGCTGGCCGTTGATTATGGGGAGACTTTTGCAGAGGTTCCGGTGGAGATCAAGGATCGATGGGAGTGGGTGCTACGTGGATGGTAGATTTATCTTGTGCACATTAGATGGCATCACGGGAACCTCCAAGAGAGCACTTGGGGGTGGGAGGCTCAGATGCGTGCTCAGTACCCGCTTTTGTTTCCCTAGTTTGAGATGTATCTTTACGGGGACGTAAAGCCATGTGGTGGGAGTGATGTAAAGACCCGTAAATTTCAAGGAAGTTTTTTTATTAATTTTCTTTTGAATTTTACAAGAACATAGTTTCTGACGGCACCTGATTCCGAGGCCCGGTGTGCCCGGAATCATTTTCCGAAGTTTGGCTCGGGTACGTTCAGTGAACGAACGAGCGGGTTTTTCTAACATTTGAACCGGTGCTCGAAATAAAATTCAGAGGGCACCGATGGAATTGTAGCACCCGTATTTTCTTAGAAATGCCTCTTTTAGAGTTTCATTTTCTCGGGTGTGGTTTTTAAATTTTTTTTGATTAAGTGAAGAAAATAAAATAAATTCGTGCGACAACTTTATTTTATTTCACTTAAAGCCACATAAAGCCACTTTAAAGCTGCTTAAGCTGAGTAGAAGGGGATAGGGTGAAATTCAAAATATCATACCCTCTTGGTAGGATATTTGTGGGGTGTGGCCTGCATGAGCCCCACCGTTTCTTTTCCACTAAGTAATCCACCTGTGAAAACTCTTTTTAATGAAAGTCAACTGGTGCATTTTCTAAACTCTTAAACGCTCTTATTAATTGGGTGGTTTATTCGTTGAAATTAATTCTATGAATTAATTTTGTTCGTTTCTTAACACGTTTTCAATTTGTTGGCATGTTAATAAAATAAGGCCAACACACTTTCTTATTAAATGTTGTGTTAAACCATTGGAGAATCTCTAAAGATCTTCCTCCTCCTTCATGAAGAACGCGAAGAACATGAAGAACGTGAAGAACGTGAAGAACACGAAGAACGCCGGCCTTCTGATGAATGGCGACGAAGAATGCTAGGCCCCCCATAGATCAACGACGTGATGCTGACGATTCTCCCTCCGCGACGCTTCTTCCGCGGAAAATCTTTGATTGTTCGTTGAGATTGTCGACGCGACGCCCCTCTATGACGACGCGGCGCCCTTCCGCGACGCGACGATCACCTCCTACCGCGACAGTCAATTCCGCGACGTACTAGCACTCGTCCGATGATAGCTACGAGGTAGGGGTCGTTTTGAAAATGTTTTACCCATGTCGGTTTTCCTCCAAGGCAGGAATGCGGACCAACCAATTAACAAGTTGGTCCGCGGATTATTATTACGGGTCGTGGTTCATCAATTTCTGGTATTTTATGGTGTTGTTTCAAACCGCTAACGCGGTGGGTGCGGACCAACGAACAAGTCCGAACCCACCTCCCTTTGTTCTTGGTGTGTGGAACAGCGGACGATGACAAAATGGGTCGCATAGCCGATTTGATGAGTCCGCGGTGAAGAACGGGACCCGGGAGGATCTACGACGTAGATGGAAATGGAATCGGACCATCGGAGCAACTCTGGCGGCCCGCAGACTCCACCGGAGGCGCGGGTCGCCGGTGCAGCGGTGGAGGAAGGCGGTTCCGCAGCCGCGTGGAACCGAAGGCAGGGACTGGTGGCCCTGCGGCATCAGGTGACACCGAGCAGCCCCACTCGGGGCCGCGGCTTCGCTTCACGCGGGGGAAACACGCCCCCCACGGCTTCCTCTGCTTGGCCGGGTCACGCCCAACCGGTTCGGACCGGGACCCGGGTCGGGTCAACCCAGGGGGGTCGGTGCGGGCCCAGACCCCCCATTTTCAGACCGTTTTCGGTCTTTTGCCAATATCTTGGGCTACGGACATCTGAACGACGCGTCGTCAGCGGCGATGTGATCCTTTGATTGAGACGGTCGTTTTGTTATACTACACTCAAGGTTTTGGAATACTATGGGTTCGGACGGGCTGGATCGTACATGAAACCAACCGGGCCCTCAGAGCGGAAACACTCATATCTTGAGCTTCGGACGTCCGATTGACGTGCTGTCGACTTTGATGAATTCCTCTAGGTGAGACGGATCTTTTGGCACACTTCGCCTGAGGATTGGATGTAGGTGAAGTATGGTTGGGTTGGTTTTTCCTTAAAAACCTACCGGGCCCCTGGGACGAAAAAGCCAATAACTCTCAGACCGGGCGTCCGATTGACGCGCCATCTACGGCGTTGAGTTCTTATTGACGATACAGAACTTTTAGATACATGAACTCTGGACTATGTGTCAGTTTATGTATCTGCCTCTCGGCTCGTGGAGCGCACCCTCCCGAACGAGTTTGCTATGTGTGGGAACCCTAGAGCTAGCTGCGACTGCTACTGTGACGACGACGATTGTATAGAGATCATCAGTGGATTCGACTGCGACGATGATGAAAACAGTACGGGGATCCTCCATGTTTTTGGCAGTGACCACTACGGTACATCTTGGGATACATCAACTCCGGACTACATGTCAGTTGATGCATTGACCTCTTAGCTCGTGGAGTGGACCCTCCCGGAACGAGCATGCTGTGTGTCCAAACCCTAGAGCCGGATGAGACTTGAAGACTGCTGATCGAATGACTCGGTGTGTTACGGATAGCCCAGTGGGAAGCGCTTGGTTGTAGCAGCAGACCCACGGCGGAAGAGCGCTTGGTTGTAGTGGCAGACCCGCAGTACTCAACAGAAGGAGTACCTTTGGAGGCTATGAGGGGGAGCTCTTGGTTGTAGCAGCAGACCCATGATGGAGGAGAGCATTGTTGTAGCGGCAGACCTACGATGGAGGAGCGCTCGGTTGTAGCAGCACGGGGGAGCACTTGGTTGTAGCAGCAGACCCATGGTAGAGGAGCACTTGGTTGTAGTGACAGACTCATGGTACTCAACAGAAGGAGTACCTTTAGAGGCTATGAGGGGGAGCGCTTGGTTGTAGTGCCAGACCCATGGTGGGAAGCGCTTGGTTGTAATAGTCGGCCCACAGTACTTGATAGGTGGAGTACTACAACAGTCCAAGGTTAGAGGGAAGCTCTTGGTTGTAGCGGCTTACCCACTCTACTTGATGGAGAAGGAGTTTCCCAAAAGCTATGGTTTAACTTCATGATCGATCCTATGTGGGTCATTGTGGGGGTTAGTACCTACCGATCCTTTGTGGGTCCGACGGCTTAGATGAATTAGCGGCTCCATCTGATCATCTCTATCGTCTTACGAATAAGTATACTTGTGTGAGCTGAATCCTATTTTTCTTTCCTTTTTGGATTGTCTAGTGCTATCCTGTGTGGATTTACGTTTTGCCTTCATGTGTGGACTGGGTTGTACTTGAGCTCGGATGTTCGAGCCGAGCGAGAATTGATGACTTAGGTATATATATGGGCATATACCTAAGTTGTTTCGTATGTTACTTCGTGATTGTATCATTCATTTTGGTTTATCCTTTGTGGATTCTGGGAGACCTTCGGGGGTCTCGGGGTCCCTACTGAGTAGCTTATACTCCCCCCCTGCACGGGCTATGCCCGCACTACGTTGTGTTGGTTGCAGACGAAGGACAACACTGATCGTGGTGGAGGCTTGCGGAGCAGGACGATAACTGGAGGTGGACCGCAGGGTGGGATGTACTCGGAGCCATCGGCTGGACTCGAGGAGCAGTGGAGGCTATCTGTACCCACCCTTCAGGTGGGACATCCAGTGGACGGCTCGACGTTGCGGCTTTACTTTTCAGTTGCGATTTTCCCTTTCGAGTTATACTTTACTTTCTGTTTGGGTTTGTATTCTGGGCCACTTACTTCCGCACCTACTGTTCTTCCAGTTTTTACATAGTGTTTACTTCTGCCTGCTTACTCTGTGGTGTTTGTTGGTTACTTTACAAAGGCAACGCCTTCCCTTTTTCCAGGATTTACGTCTTGGTGCTAGTCGCCATCCCCTGGTCTATGGAAGGCGGGCTTGGGGTAGTCACGGCACAGGCCCCGAGGATGGGTCGTGACACTACACAACCTTAGAAAATAAAGAGATTAAGACACCAACCTAGTAACGAGTAAAAATACTCTTAAAAGAAGGAATAAACAAGATTAGGATTCCACTATATCCAAATAAAAATAGGGAAAATACTAGAACTAATCCACAGTTAGTATTTCCCTAACATCCCCTGGTGACTTAAGGTTCATTGTGGTGGGAGCTGGCTAGGAACTCAATCACAACTACCTCCTAAGTCCCAAAAAGAAAACTAAAATACATACTGTCATCATGGAAATATGTTCAAAAAACATCCCTCTGATACCAATTTGTCACGAACCAGCCAGGGTACCCTAGTAACCCGATAACCGAGCCGGCCCTAACATAGCCCGAAGGGCGGTCCCGATCGCTACATGTCAACGACTAGCACCTTAAATCATAAAACATACAAGTGGGAACAAATTTTCCACAAGGACGTGGAAGAAAGAGTAAAACAAACAGTATTCATAACAAAGAAACTCCACCAGGAGCATTGTACCAGAAAACAAAGAGGCACAGAAAGCCCATAGTACTACAAACCAAGTACATAAAATAGGAAAACCACCCCAACATCCCCAAGGACACAAATCACCACGTTGAAAACACAATAGCTGGATCTACCTCCAATTGATCCTTTCCTCTTTCATGAACCTGAAAGAAGGAGGTCTACAAAAACCTGAAGGAAAAAGTAGGGTGTGAGCTTAAGCCCAGTAGGATACCACCATAGATTCCATAATAGATCCCAAAGGAAGATTATTAAAAGAAAAACTTTCAATTTTTAAGTAAACATGTTTGACAATAGGAATTAAAATTTTAACAAATAATGATATACATTTTCAAGTAATGGAAAGTTCACCATGCAAGGTTTTACAACGATGAAATACTTTTAAGACAATGGCTTAAATAAAAACAGTTACACATAACAGTTTATGTAAAATCAGCAGCCATGTAAAGTAGTTAAAAAGCATTGGGAAACATTTATACATCACATATAAATATATAGGCGAGCAACATGGTCATCTGCCAAAAGGTACCATAGTATTAATCAGTTATGGGATTCCACACTCCCTATGTGATCTCATAAAAATGTGTATACACGCGTCTCTATGACACTAGACAAAGGAGACTTGTCACCAGCCCATCGGGGATGTGACCCACCTCAAGTATGTTTTAGAACGTTGTCGTATCGTAGATTTTATCCAAATAACTAACTATCTACCTAAGGATTGCATGAGCTCTTACATGATGGACATACTATTTTAAGAATGCTTAAAATATGATCATTCCATTATTCTATTTCAATGTTCCAATTCCATTCCATTTAAAATCACAATTGGTTTTATTAAAAAACATGCCTTTTTTCTCAAGATAAAACCATTGGGTTTCTATTAAAACATTTTAATCCATTTTCACCAGTTTGAAATCCATTCGAAACCACTTCCATCATTTCACAATTTATTTCCAAAATTGAAATCAATAATTCAATTGAAATCAATTACATCAAATACCTAACTTAAATTCCACAATTTAAATTATCCAATTTTCATAAACACACACACGCACCAATTCAATGGAATTGGGGGTTTTCCAAATTCTCATGCCAAAACCAATTCAAATATCTCAATTCAAAAGAATTGAATTAAAATAAACAAGTGAAATAAATAAAGCAATGATGATAATCAATTCGGAAAGTCGGGACGTAACCACCTACCTCAAAGGTTTTGACAAAAACCAAAACGGTTGAAGAACACTTAAGAATCCCAGTTGATTCTCCAAAAACCCATCCTAGATCCCTTACCCTAGCAAGAACAAGACCAAAACTCATCATTATGGATTTTACAAACATAGATATAACCATAACGGGCATAGATATAAGAAATCAAGGGAATATGGGAAGTAGATCTAAGTAGATCTAAGGATCCGATCAAGAAAGAAGAAGAACGATCACATTCCTTGGGAATCCCGCTTCGATTCACCAAGAGGGACCTTTGGATCACCTCTGGAACAAAGGGATAACCTTCTCAAACCCCAGGAGAATAAAAATCCCGAGTTAGGGCCACATAAGAGAAAAAACGAAGCATTTAGAGGCAAAAGGGCCGAGATCCACAATTTAAGGATCTAATTTTTAGTGATCGCACGGTTTGTCCGCATGGTTTGTCAAACGTTGCGCACACCATGCAGATCTCACTATCCAGGGTTGTTGGTCCGCATGATTTAGTAACATGGTTTACCAAACCGTGCGCACACCATGCGTACCCCACTTTCCAGTGCTGTTAGGTTGGCACGGTTTGATCGCACAGTTTATCCAACCATGCACATATCGTGCACAAGCCATTGCTTTTTTGTTTCACTTAAACTTTCAACCAAATGCACCCCCAAGTCACTAATCCAAAATAGAGGCACATAGAGACATCAAAAGTACCTAAAATCATAACGGGATGTTACATCATTTATGTTCAATTGGCTTCTAGTTTCATTTCTAATTAATTAGTAATTATTTGAGTGATTTTATAAAGAAATCCTAAACTGCATTTTATCAATTAATCTCATTCATTCTATCGATTCCAATTGCTAGGTGATAGAAATAATAATTAAATAATAATATTTTTATGGTTTTTTATACTGAGTGTTTTTTAAGTAATATCTCAAATCAAAAAGATTAAATTAAAAATGATTCATATTATAAAATGTTGAGGTGTCATATTCTCCCCTAATTCAAAAAATGTCATCCTTGAAATTTTAAATTTTACTTCTAAAATAAAATTCTGACACATTAAAATAACATTGTGGGTACCCCACCTCATAAATACGGTTAAAAACATCCCTTTAACAAGTGGGAAAGTGAAATGTGAAGGTCAACACAAAAATAGACTTTATAATATGATATCATTATTAGGGAAGAAAAAATCTATAAATTGATGACAAATAAAATTATCTTGTTCTTGATGAAGGGTGATAAAGAACTCATTTATCATAAATTCTACCATAAAAACATTAAATTTGTGATAGGTTAAAGAGGCCATTGATTTCCTGATAAAAAATTTAAACGAATGCAATTTTCATTCCTAATTTCATTCCAATAGCTGAGGAAATCTTTGAGTATCCAGATAAAAACTTGATCAAAATAAACATACCTAATTTCACTCCATGGAATAATCATTATCTTATCCATCGGTTATGCTTCAATATATTTCCACTTTATCTCCTCTTCCCAGAAATGGATATTGATGATGATTTTTTTATTCCTAAATCAGTTATAATGAATGATAAGTTACACAATTAATTATTATAGCCTTTAAATGGTTACTAAAAAGAAAAATGTATAGCATCTGATATAAAATATATTAAATCATACATTTACATTAAAAAAATAATATCCAAAAATCAAATTAATCCATTCTATGAGTAATTAACCATAAAAATCGTCCTGAATATTAATGACCATATTCCAAATCTAAAAATGTGATAAATTTTTTACCCATGGATAACATAAAGGATTTTATAATTAATCATTCCAAACACGTGAATACTTTGATCACATACTCTCCTATATCCTAATAATCACCATAAAATCTTAATGGAGACATGGATAAAATCTATGGTTTTATTATACGTTTCATAAATACAAATATTTCTTAAACAATATAAATGAAACAATGAATATATCCCCAACCAATTTCATTGTCATAAATGTTATCATGTAATCATGAATTTATTATCCCACAATCTAGAACATATTAATCTATATCTTTTATTCAAACGTGTGTTATAAAAAATATAAAAATTCCACTGAATCATTTTTCCTGGTCATTGGTTCCATCCAACATGTGCTCTAAAATCCATAAAAGAAAAATTATGTTAGTAAAATAATTATATGTTTCATAATAATTATAATGGTAATTTCATAAAACATGTTTCTTAGATCCAAATAACACAAAAACAATAACCCTTCAATTTTTCCCATAACAATATCAAGATATTTTCCTTGATCCCTTAGATTATTCTAATGTACACTCCCTTGAATCTTTTGAAATTCATTTTCATAGTTCCCAATTTTTGAATAGTTGAAAAATTTTACATTTAAAACATCCTTATTTCCATATCAATCACAAGTCTAGTGACTATTCTCTTCACACATATAAAAGGCTCCGACTACCATTGGGAATGTATCAGGTTTTTTTTTCAAATTATCACACAGGGGAAAATAATTATTTCCCTTCATCCCTTTATCTAAATAATTCTATATTATTCTATTTATTTTATTTATTCCATCTTAAATTCATAACACTTAGATATTTTTTCCCTTTTTTTATTGCACATAATAATATTTTTTTGTATGATGAAAATGTTAATGGTTCCATAACCCTTCTGGGACATTGATTAATCCCGTAAAATAAATGTAAAATCCTGAACTCTATATTTCATAGGTAATCCATAGTGTACATATCTATCCTTGTAAATGTTTATTTAAATTCTTCAACACATTCTTTCCTTAAAATTTAAGCTATGTAAATTTATCATCATTTTAATTTGTTCCTCATGATGGAAATATTTTTCAAATAATGTATCCTTAATGACATTCCCTTCCATGAGTAATATTTATTATCCCTTTTTTTTATTCAGGATCAATGACCACCATGGTTAGCGTCATCTTTGAGGAAATATACTATAGATGTGACCTTTTTCTTTTCACATCATTCCAACTCTTCACATATTTTTTTTAAATAATTAATCCATTTCTCATATGTAATTGTACTAGTAGTCCCACAATAGGATAGAAGATTATATCTCATAAATTGATCCAACATAGGAGAGTCTCATTGTGGAATATTTTTATCATTATGGGAATGGTTATTTCTCAAAACTTATTTTATTTGTCCTAACATAAATATCATTCATTCATCTCCAACTATGGAACTGACTCCATCTTTAACACCATTATCATTATTATGCGGGAAACCCCTATATATATTATATGAAATTATATGATTCCAATTAAATATGTTGTGTTCCATTTATAAATAGAGTGATACAATATATTGGATCATAACATCATGGGACATACTATATAGTCTCAAAACAACTGAAATACAAAACAAAAAAAGAAAATTTCATGCATAAATAATCTCATAATCATAAACTTGGTTTCTATGGGATGTTAATATATAATTATCCTCAAATTATATCTTAGGGTTATGTCTAATATTATATAGTTTCCTCAATCTAGTTTTGGTTGATTTTACTAAGGCTTCCTTAAAACCAACAGTAAGGACCCAATCCCCAATAGCCTAGAGCTGGTGCCTTTCATTAATACATTGTCATTGTTATAAGGAATCACATCCAAAAGATTTGATGATTTTATTCTACTTAAATAACTAGGTAAATATATGGCTTGCTTATTACATTGGTACTTAAACATAATTCATGAAAATGGAAACGAATCTAGATCCATGAACACTTTAAATGTTCTCTTTTTCATAACCTATTGAAAGGATACAAAATTAAGGTCAGCATGAGCGCTCAGTAAAATATATGTATATTGAAGAAATTATGAATATATTATCATAATAAATATATAATGAAAAATAGCATAGCATACATGTAATGTATTAAATAATAATTATATTCAACCATATATTTTTTTCATATGGAAAAACCTTTGGATAATAATAATTGAATTCTGAATATATGCAATGTTTAATTTCTAAATGTCATGTATCTGGTACATATACCACTACTATCAAAAACATTAATAGGATAGTTTTATCATTGTGGGTAAACCCCATTTAACTTTACAACATTATCCATCTCATAATACTATTGATGCATCATTGGGATTTTCTATAAATGGTCGCCACCTGTTCTTGTATCCAAAGCATTCATTATATATCAAATGATGAATTTATAAATATATTTTTAAATACAAGTGTCCCATACTGCACTGAGATATTTGAATCATAATAACATCAGCGGATAACATTTATAAATCATTATATAATATAAAAATATTAAATTTTTTCAATGGGGTTGTATATAAACCTCATAAAATTAGGTGGGTATATAACATCAAAATATGCCACAATGAATGAATATTGAGATGAAGACCCTTACAAAGTTAATTTAATGAATAAAATGTTTATATTATTTTTATTTTATATATATAAACAACAATTATATAAAAAGAAAATAGGATATAATGAAAATAAATATTTAACATAAACTTATCTTGACATAATCAATGAAATAAAAGTTTAACCCATAGAATGAAAATTGAGTTATAAAATCCCTTAGAACTTCTACACTGTTGAATCGTATGCCCCATAAATGTAATAATAATAAAATGAAACATTTAATACCAAAATTTATATTTAAATGGGATTTATTATACACTACACATAAGAAATAATTATTTAATAAGGCATATAACTCCAAAAAGTAAAAAGTGATATGAAAAATACCCTTACCTTGCACTTCCCTTTGGTGTATCATTCTTAAAAATACTAAATAATTTTTTAAATAATTTTTTTAACACATTATAAAAAATATTAATATTTATAATAGGTAAAATTATTTCTTTAAAACATATTATGACCCATTCATTAATAATATTTCATTACTTTCAAGGTTTTCGGGGTGTTGGTTTCATGATTTCAAAATGAGTTCATTTTTTTTTGAAATTATGAATGTTCTTTCTAAAATTGGAATAAAACTATAAGAGTGGAATGAAATGTTATTAATGAGAATATTAGAAAATTAATGGTCCCATATATTATTATTATTTCTTATATGAGGATGATTCATTAGTAAAAATATTAACATTATGTGTTTTGTTTATTTTAGAGGGTTATCCGAACATCAAGAACTAGTTTTATTTTATTTTCTATTACTAGTATATAATAGTTCCAAAACATTAAATATGTTACAATATACCTATTAAAACTATATATGACTATTAATGTAGTTTTATGAACTCCCATGAAGGTGGTAATGGTAAAAGAAAAAAAAACATTATTCACGAAGGCAGTTAACCAACATAAATTTCAGAATAGTTCCATTTCATTGAATAATATTAGGTAATAGAACATGTGGATATATGAAATTCCATTATATATATAAAATTAAATTTATTATATTATTAATTAATTATTATACCTTTTTAGATATTATATATGAGTATAAATAATAAGAATAAATTAAAATAAGCGATTTTCTTTGAGAAAATTACCTCTTGAATATCACCTCCTTCAGAGACACTTGGGGACCATAGATTTAAACTTTTCATGAGAACAGTAGAACATGGAGGTGTGTTTGTGGTTGTAAGTGTTTTGGGACAATATTTGAGTATTCACATTGTTTTTTGGTGAAAATGGGGTGTTGGGGGTGGTATTTATATTTGAAGATAGGTGGGTTAATGTGATTAAAATAATAATTATTTTATAATTGAATCCATCCAAATTGATGTAGAATTAATTTAAATGAAATTTATTTCAAATTAATGTTGTTTTTTATGGTAATGGTTTATAAATACCTCATACAACCATTAAATCATGTCCTTTTTAGGTATGTTAATATTTTATTTTTTATCATTATCCCTTGACACTATTTCACATAAACGATGGTAAATAATTTCTTTACCATGGTAACATTTTTTTATCTAAAAATAAAATTTACATTACAAAACAATTTTAAAATTACTATTAAAAATATGGGATCCATTTCCCCTAATACAATTCACATAGTTAGTATTGTTAGATTTGAATTTATTCCCATAGAAGCAATGAAAAAGCAGAATTGTTCCAGGATTGGAATGTTTTTACATCCAATTTCAATGTGAAATTAACTCCAACACCAAAATTTTTCATATTTGTTTATAATTTCACAAATTTTACATAAATCCCTATTTAATATTCAATTTTACTATATGAATTAATTATACTAAAAAAAGATGTTTTCAATTAAAATTCAATATTTTTCACTATTTATCTTAAAATGAATCTATCCTGAAAAATACCAGGATTTCATCCTAATTAAATGTTGATATTTTAATTTTAAAATATACCTTTATTTTTTCATGTAAAAGGTAAAAAATTTCCAACATTTTGATTTATAATATATGTTCTATCAAAAGGCTGGAAAATGCCTAGTTTTTATGATTAAAATTGGATTTATTCTTGTCTTGAGAATATAAAACATATTAAATGAGGTTAAAAATAGTTGATTTAATATATATCATTTAAATTTCATTATTATATTTCTAAAATAGGTATTAGTTGAATTAATTAATATAAAATTTCATTGTGGGCATAAAAATAGTTTTTTATAAAAAACATCCTTTTTGTTAAATTGTATTTTATTTTTATTAATTACTAATTTGTAGTCAATGAATTAATTATATAAAAATGTTTAAGATATAGTTTCATAATTAATTTCATTCATTCCCACAATTATAATGATTTGGTGATAAAAATAATATTTTAACAATAATATTTTAATAGATGGTTTAATCTCATTGTTCTGTTTAATGTAAGATGTCAAAAAGGTTCAATTTACAAATATAGATATGATGAAAACACAAGGTGTTAAAAATAACTTTACTCAAGGACTTAAACACGGTCCTAAAATATTTTTTGTTATCTTTATTTTACATTTAATATTTAATAATATCATCTGTAAAGACTACCACAAACAGAACATGGTAATATCTAAAAACTCTATTACATAGATCCATGAATATAGTTGGAGACCTAGTATGTACGAATATTATCACTATAAGTTCAAAATGACTAAACATAATACATATTTATTTCTTGGATAAATCATCCGTATTTACCCCCAATTGATGATATCTATAATAAAGGTATTTCATTGAAAAGTATTGAGCTTCACATAGTTGATCAAAAAATTCATCAATATGGGGTAGAGGATGATTGTTCATGATACTGACCCTATTTTGTTCTATATAAACAGTGTGAAGTTGTATTTTTTCCATCTTTATTCTTAAAAAAATAATAGTCACACCCCATGTTGGTGTAATTAGGTGTAAAAATCCCTTATAATGATTCTATTGGAGTTGGATCATCAATTACTACAAATTTATTGGGGATATTCAATATAGAGTCTTCAAAATGGGTGAAACATAAAATAAGACATCTATTCAGAACACAAATTAACTATTTAGAGAAAGAATAATAATGTATTTATAAAATATTTTTGCATAATAATTATGAATATTTATATATTCAATGTTATGTTTCTCCCCATCAATCTAAGAGAAATATCACTCACAAATAGGTAGTAAGACCCTTATAATTGATGTTAATTACATTAGATGCTCATATTAATCCTCACTCCCATTGATAATCAAATATTAATTTGTATTATCAATAATGACCTCCATTCCTAGAAAATTGACATAGTATCTATATAAATATAGAGATCTACAATCCATGCCCAAAATGAAATAAAATTCAAATGGAGGTATAATAAAAATATTTATAGAAAGCACATTCAGACCCACTTATATTAGAAATGAGATATAAACATGAGATACGATCATTTTACCATTAATCTTTCTTAGTACTATCTGAATTTCTATACAATGTGGTGGAGACATGATACCATTATAAAATAATATAGATATCAATGATTGTGAAGATCTTAAAAAAATTCATTTTGATTTATTTATTTGACGGTATTTTTACATTTTGTAAATTTATTTTTATTATATATGTAAACATTTGTAATTTCAGGATCTATCACTTTTTATATAAATTATAGAAGTTTTTTATTACTCATTGTCATCATTAACCTATATATTCTTGAACTAATTTGAATAATTTCCATACTCCTTGAAATTATATCATTGGAGTGTCTTTGAAATATTTATTTAACCTTATTATTTATCACATTCAATTAATTGAATCTTAAAAAAACTTATTAAAACATTTTCATGATGGATTTATTTTATATAGTTAAAAATGTTACCAGATATATTAATGAAATTTTCATCATACTTTTTCCACACTTAATATATGAATAAAAATTAATTTTCATTCTTATCTGGGTTTAATTATTATAATTTTTTCAAAATTACTATGTTTGTTTTGTGCCCATAACCCTACAAATACTATGAATATCCAATTCACAATTAAATATTCAGTGAGAATCATTCTATATTCTCATATATATCAAATTATCTTATAAAAAGATATTTCTTATATATAGTCACAATCCATAAAAGAATATATCAATATATCTTTTAGGATTGATAACAAAAATTGAAGAATTCTTTTATTATCTTCTGAAAGTTTCCTCATAGTTACCAATGGATTTATCACACTTCTACATTATCTCCCAAAGTTCCTTATCAATATTCATGATACGGTTTTGGGGAAAATACACATTAAAAAAACATTCTAAAAACTTATTGATTCATAGTTTTAATTTTATCATCTTGCCTCATATTCGTGATAATAGTTGACCATTGATATACTTCACCATCCAAATGATATACAACTAGAGAAAATTTTTAATGTTACAACAATAAAGAACATAAAATTTATTTTTAGTTGTGTTGATGCATTGAAAAATGATTAATGGATTTGAGGAACCACTAAATGAAGGTGGATGTTTCAACTTAAAAGTCTCAATCTAATGTTTTTTCTTCCTTGGGCTATTTTTAGGGTCAACATAATTCATGTTAACATTTATATCTTGATATGGTTGGGGGATAATAACCATAAAACTTCACATCAATACTCTTATATCATTTCGGTCATCATGAGTATTTTCACTATATTGGAAAACACATTCTGTGATAACATGATTCATCATGGGTCCAACAATTGACTATAAAAAAAAATATTATGACAAACAATAATCAAAGTGAGTAGTCATGTAATCTTGAAAACACATTCATATGATGTACATATTATGAAACAATCTATTTAATGGAAAAACATTAGGATTTTCATAGGTTATTTATGATCATCATCTATTCAAAACCATCATTATGGTTCTTAAGTAAAATTTGGATCAACCCAAGAATGTCCCAAAAGATTTTTAATTCAATTGAACTTTTTTGGTCATTCTCATCATGAATCCATGAAGATCAAGTTAATACCCAATCCATCTATGTATAATTGATTACCCTAGGTTCATATATCATATATCAACATCAAATTCATAGTTTATAGAAATGGATTTATTTTCTAGGAAAAAAGAAAAATCTCTTTTTTACTAAATCATCATGTTGTTATCCTATAAATAGACCCCTCCCAATGTTGTAAACTAATATCTCTAATACTAATCTAAAAATATTATAAAACTTCCTTTGATACCAACTGAGGACACATAAGCATTTCATAAATTAACATTTCATAATATAAGATAAATATTGAATAAATTTTACAATAATACACTCCTAAGGATTTTAGAGGATTAGTTTATCTGTAAAATATATGCATAATAATTTTATTTTTTTAATGGTCTTCAATATGAACCTCAAATATCATCTCATAAAGTGAACTTCATTGACAATCCATACATAAATTAATTCTTCATAACCTATTGAAATGAAACATAAGAAATGATGAGATTAGATGATTGGTGTGGGTAAGAATAAGATATGTAAATCAATAATACTATGTGATCATTAGATAATCATACAAATATGAGAATATAATCACATTGTCAAATAATCATACAAAATTTTTCAAATACCATTAATCATAAATAATTTCATAAAGAATTTTCATAACAAAGGATATAATTCGTTTGTTTTTGGGGTTATAAATAATAATTAATTATCCATGAGAATATATCATAAGCATAATACACAATTTTGTGGCATATAAAAAAGAATATAATATAATTTCCTTAGTAAAGGATATCTTCTATGGCTATCATTGTGAATTGTCTTCACTCCACATTCCATCTTTTCCTTATTAAATTGTATCTCTCAAGACTATCATAGTTTTTAATGTCCCTTAATAAATTGGTTTAATCCCCATTCTATCATTATTATCTCATGAGATATCCATATATACCTAATGAATTAATGATCTATATTATTTGGGGACTTCCCATGACATAATTAATTCCATACAATTGTTTTTCATAAGATCATAAAACAATCATCATATCATTATACAATAACCTATGTAATAGAAACAAGTTTTATAAAAATTTCATAATTACATCAAAGCATAACACATGGATAAGAAAAGTGTTTTATAAATGTTTCATTATAACATTATTAATCCATTGAAAAAAAACATGTTTCATAGAATAATTCTTAAATTTTCACCATCACAAGTAACTTCGATATAGAATGTGGATGGAATCATAAGGCATAATTCCAGTAAAGAATAAAAATCCCAATATGTTATTGAAATAGTTTAATATTGGGGCCGACATGGGGGATCATACAAAGTATTATACCTTTTACATTATTTTTTAAAAACATAGATTTCAATTCTAGTCCTAGGAATTAGTCTAACATGCAACACTATTCCCTCTGTCTTTTTTTAGATAAAATGAAATCATCATTTATTATGGAACAAAGAACTTCTAAAATAGTTCAAAAAGAGGACTTATCTTCAAGGGAATGAGAACTAACATAATCTTTTTTTATTTTAAGAAATATACATTTTATAAATAACAAGCTTTGAGATTTCAATAATAAATTATATTCCCACATTTGAATTTATGCTAAACCTGGCATGCGAAGGATACATGAGTTTCTTAAGAATAATATTATTCAATATTTTATATTTCATTGTTAATGAGTGTGAATGTGTTAAATGGATAATTATATGATTAAATTGATGAATTCATATTAAATTGAGGACTCCTGGTTTTAGGTAATGATTTAATTCAAGTATATGAAATTCCCCTATCATTTTTCATGAATTAAATTTTTGTAAATCATGTGAATTGAATTTTCATTATTAATCATACCTTGAGTGTTTTTTCAATATCATATTTCCATTATAATTTGGATTACAAAACCAAGTGCTTCATAATTAGTCATGTACATTTTTCTGATGTAACCTTAAGGAATGCCACCTCCTAGAATATAACATTCAATGTTTCAATACTAATGACTATGAAAAAACACATTTCAAAAGATTGAGGCATATTTTTAAAAGAACTTATCCTTAAAATACAACCTTTACATTAATTGTTTTTAACCCATTGACACTATTAATGACCATGTAATGAATGATCCATGTTTCACACCATTTTTATATATTCATACCCTCCTCTTCGTATTTTCAGGATATTTTAATGTTGATGTGTGGGGGTGAATGGAGTTGTTGTGGTAGAGATAATATTAATTTTAAGGAATAATTTTGGGCGCTACACATATTGAAATAGAGAAATTTTTATATTCATTGCACTCTTTTTTTTCCATCATCAAGAAAAGATAAAATTACAAAAAGAACCTAAAAATTAAAAAATGTGTTGTGATTTTGGAAAACCAAAAAATCACTATTAAAATACCTATGATTTTTATAAAAAAAAATTAGGTGGTGGGTATAAATTTTATTCTAAACATATCTTTTGAAAAAAATGAATAGGTTCTTTAAAAATTAAAAAATGGTATACAATTTGAAAAAAATTCAAGAGGGTGCATAAATGATTTATTATTGTTTACAATGATTATGGAATTACATTGAGTATCAGGGGAGATGTTGGTTGAGAATTTAAATGGTTGAATTCAATTGAGAATTAATTTTTGATATCATGTATTTAACATAAGAGATAAACATACTCCTTGGGCATCAATTTTTAAAATATCAGTTCATTCCAATAGTAATCCTTAGAGCCCAAAGATCCTTAATTGAAAAGAAATCATGATTTCATGTGTCTTTTTTATTTACCAAGTAAAGAATGTAGTTACTTTAAAATATTATGGATAATTTCATGTTCTGACGATATAAGGAAAACATTACTTGAATTACATCATGACAGATGAGGGAAAAAATCAATAGAGATGTAGAACATGGTTTGGAATACTTAATAATATTTAATTTTTGAACATGAATGAATGAGAAGATAAGTTTTGTTATATTAAAAAGGGGAAAATTAAATTGAGTGAATTTATTTTTTCCTTGAAAAATGAGAAATTGATTTAATATTTTTTATGAATTCAGAATGATTGATTTTAAAATTTTAAAATTTAATTTTATTTATTTGGAATTTGAATAATTGTTTACATTGGATACCTTTAATTTTTTTGTTGATATTTAATACATAATGACAATAATGGTTTAATTTTGTGTGAATTTTACTCAATCCATTATTATGAATATTTTTCCAAAAGTATATATGTGTTTTTAATTATTTTATATTATTAAACCCATGGGATGTATTGGTTTTTAAAAATATGAAAAATTTGATAGAAATAATAAAAATGTATTTAATTATATGTTATTAATGGTTGAATATATTTTCAGACGTTTTGAATTGAATTTTTTATGATTTGGAGTTAATTTTAACATAATGTTGAAATATTATAATTGGTGTTTAAAATTTTCAAGGGAGGTTTACCAAAAATTACACATTTGCCTTTCCCTCCACCAATAGGAGAACAATCCATATAGAATGACCCCTTTAGAGTAGGATATCCATTGTCTCTTTATGGGAAGGTGGACCAATTAATGTAGGTGTTATAATGTAAGGATTCATGTGCTGGGTTGTCCTGATGTACTGCTCGGTTTAGGTGGTGTGTCTTGGACTATTTGAGTGTGTGTATGTGTTTCTGATATCCCACCCATGTGTGAGATTTTTGCTGGCTCATTGCATGCCTTGCATAATATTCCCTTAGCATTCATCTCTCTAATTCAAAGTGGGATAGAGGTATTTAAATTTTACTATTAAAATCTCACTCACCCATCATATTTTAATCATGTTCAATTAACTTATATCACGGTTTGCTGATGCCACAACTTTTCACTCACCAGCCTCCTGCTTCATAATTATAGCTAGCCACCTATGACAAATTCTCATGTTTAACACCATGATAAAGAATTACCTAACTCCAGGATTCTAATAAAATGAGTTCTCCATTTCCTTCTTTAATACTAATATTTTTATTATGGTTTAATTATTTTTTTTAATTTTTACAAAAATATATATACATATATGTTGATTTTTATCAATGTGTTTCTTCCACACCTCTCCTTCTACTAATTATTCTTATTCATTTTATTTTTATTTCACTTTATTTAATATTTAAAATTATATCAATATATTATATGTTTATCCTTTAATATTTAATTTTATTTTGTCTTCTTATTCAATCTTTATCCCCCCCATCTTCTTATTTTGTTGTTTTTTGATTGAATTTTTCTAACATCCCTTCCTTTTTTCTCATCCCCAATTCTTTTATTTTTATTATAATCTATTCATTTTTTAATTTTATTTTTTATTTTATTCCCTTATATCTCATTCAACTATGTGATCTCTTACTCTCAATAATGGGATGCTATCCCAAGACATGACCAAGGAAATTTTATAGTGTTATTTAATTGTTTCTTTATTTTAATTTTATGTTTATGATATATGAGAGTGACGTACACAACTGTATTGCCTATCCCCAAGACCAAGAAATCAAATTTATTTATATTATTTTTTAATATCTTTTTTATTTCAACATTGATTATCTCTACACATAATTGGGTCAAGGAAATATGTTGATGAAACAACATTCGATTGAACCGAGTCCAAGAAGATTTAACACCCTCACCCAAGGTGTGCTATCAACCTTGATTATAGGATGATATGGAATTTATATTAATTTAAGAATTCTATATTTAAAAATTTAAAAATAAAAGAATGTAATTCATCATTAGATTTCATTGTGGGATTATCAAACTATATTGAAAATATTAGAATAATGATGGAAAACAAAACAAATATCCTAATGAAATCCTTTCATTCAAATTTTATTTTGTTAGCATTACATATCAGTTTATTTTAAATTTTCATATTTTTTATCATTTTATCATTTTATATATTTAAAAACAAAATTTAATTTTTTATAATTTTTTTTAAAAACATAATAATTTATATTTAGGTGAATTATATTCAGTAGGTGAAACACTCTGATGGTCCTCAAGTGAGATGTCTTTCTTTAGTCATTGTGTTACACACAGAAAATAATTTTCTTTAGCCAATCCCTATAAACAGTAGTTCAAACATATAAAATTGTGATAAAAGTATTAAATTATAAGAAATACATAACATAATATATAAACAAAAAAGAGAAAATATATATTCAATGGAAAAAGTAAAATAAAAATGGTAACAAATAGAAAATATATGAGGATGTGTAGGATATTAATAGTTTAATAAAGAAAAGGATAGAAACCATTTTAAAAATAATGTAGAGTGAAATAAAAAAATTCAGGAATCATGCCCGTCTTCTTCAATTTAGTCATTTAATTTTGAAGAGGAATAATTGAAAAAATAGATTCGAGAGACATTTCATAAAGTCGAGATCAATATCCCACTACTGGAATCAATTGGACAAACACCACCTAATATATGTTTTCCCAAAGATATATTCATTAAAGGAAGATGAGAAGATGTAAATGAGCATATCAGCCACAGAATAAGTTTCTCGTCATTGATCAAACAACCTTTACTAAAAAATATTAACGATCTATGGATATTCTCTATTTTTGACAATATCGTCTCATTGAATTATAAAAATTATTTATGTGATCTAATTCTTTGATAAACATATTTCATCATTATGTATTTGAATCATTATAGAGTGGAATATAAAATCCCACCTGAGCGGTGGCCCATCTTACAAATAGATCATTATTTTTTACAACATGAGTTTTAAAATATTTACTTATGAGAGTGAAATACCTACTATTAAAATATTAAATATAGATGATGAACATTTATTAAGATAAGAGTTCATTCTAGTCCCCCATATTTTGGGTAGACCATTCTTGATGATAGAAAAAACTATCATCAATGTGCATAAAGGAACACAATCAAGGAAAAATGGAGATAGTGACATATATTTCATCATACTTGAATCCATGAGGATTCTGTTAACCATTCTTTCACTACACGAAATACCCCATAAAAAGGTGATAAGTCAATAAAATAATTTTTAATGCTTCAAAAATTATTAACCCGATAAGATCATTTTCACAACAAAAAATACCAAAAAATAGGAAAGTTACCAACTATCTAAAAAATCTAATACCATACTTGAAAATAAAATAACACCTAATTTTTTGATAATTTGATTAAAAATGGTGAATAATCCATACAATCATATGTTGATATAAGTATGTTAAAAAATCAAAGAGGCTTAAAATCAAAATATTATCACTTAACTCTAGAGGGAACATTTTAAAAATGAAAAGAAGAACTAGTTGTTACGTGATCCATATGTATCACTATACATCTTGAATTAAAAATGTAGATATAAAATTTAAATACAACTATAGAGGTTTGTGGAAGATCTTCTGAGACTGATGGAAAGAAAGGATCATGAGAATTGGGAAAATCTATACAAAAAAATATTTAAAAAAAGAACATTTTCATTAATTATATAGATATAAGAACTGATACTAATAGATTATGCGCCAAGAATACTGGAATGAAATATTTAACATCAAGAGAACATAATAATTTCCCAATAAGTACACAATATATTTTAAAAGTGTGGTTTTAATGATAACCAGAATGAAACAAAAATTATCTCGAAAACCAAAAACCAACCTAAAATAAAGAAATTTCTAGAGTTTTTTTGTATTTAGTGTGAGAATGTTCATAAATCATATTATTTTTTGTTTATGATATCTTTATGAGAATCTTCACAATAATAAAAGGGGAAATTAAATGAAGCTTACCTAAAATTTTGGAAAGAGGGGATTCATTTGGTGCGAACGACAAAAGGATTTCAAAGGAAGCCACTGGTAAGAACATCATAAAATTTTTCATAGTTGTTTGGATATATCAATTGAAATTGGAACAAAATTGAGTATGATGAGGAAATGATATCAACCTGTTATAGAGGTTATGCTACATAAATCTAATAGCAAACAATGACCCACCAGGGATGTTCACTCTATTTTAGTAGATTAAGTGAGGTTATTTTTATTATATATACACATTAATAAATAAATAATGTCAAATGCATTTGGTACATTATGTATATTAATTGTGTGGAAGGGAACCATTATACTTAAGTATTTCAAATTTACATAGTTATTTTCAATTTTTGCGTTATTTTAGAAATTTTGAACTCATATGACTATCCCTTACATTTTTCAAACCAATATCAATGAGTGATATAATATATTACTTGAAATTCAGAATAAATTAATAAAAAAATGACTTTGTTTCAAGTTCAAATAATTTTGAATTTCAGTTAATATACTTTCATTACTGAATCTCATGGAATATTACACAGTGTGAATCATTGAAATCGCATTCTTGTAAGGATTATGAGACCTTTTATCATGCTATTTACATTCACCTAACTTCTTGATATAAACAAACCATTCATTATTTAATAAATATTTAATTAATTTTTGTCAAATAAATTATTGTTTTAGTTATTTTTTTAATGATTTTGTAATTTATTCAATTTCAATGAACTAATTTTCAAAGGAATAAATATTATTCTATCCTTCCTTATACATTTAATCCTTTTATTCCATAGAAGATGTGAAAAACTTGTTATACTGTCTATTTTACATGCCAATTTTTTCCATCCAACGAGCTCTTTAAGTGATGTTACATGATCTAGTTGAATATATGTTTTCTAGGAAGCTATCATGTGGTGTTCTACATCATTTGGCAATAATTTAGAATAAATTAAAATATAGAAGATATGTATTTACAAATTTAGATCCATTATATCAAAAAATTATATTATAGGGCATTTTTATAAAGAAGTTATGGCTCTCTAGATCTTCGGCAGGTGATATAAAGTTGTTCCTATCTAGAGATTTATAAAAAACATGATTTTTTTAAGAAATTGATGTGATAATTATAGAGAATTTAAAAATGTGTGGTATTTACATAAAAACTTATGTTATTATTTTTTATCTGATTTCTTACTATGAAAAGTAAGGAGTATACCATACTTGAGTGAAAAATAAAATTATATAATTTTTCTTCAAAAAGATCCAATCCCTCTTAATTCAGCATCCTAATTTTTGAAATATAAATCCTACCAATAGAATGCCACAAAAAACCATAATATTTCTTTATGATAATACCAGCTTTTGGTCTCAAATTATGGGGAGCTATATAAATTTATCAATGCTATGGTGAGTCTATCAATGGTATAGATGAGAAAATACTTGTTTAAAATTGACATATTTTATATTGTAGAAAAAAAATTTGAGTTATTTGTCTTGTGTGTAGTGGAGGAGAAAAGAAATTAAAATATATTTAATTACATAAATATATAACATGAAATAATGGGTTTTTAGGTAATATAATATCTTTGTTTCTTTTTTAAAAGAAATTCTTATCTCATGGTTATGTATTTTCAATTAACATTGATTTTATTTTTACGAATTATTGTCAAAGTGTCCAAGTGATGAGTGTGATGGAATTTAGGAAGATAATAATTTAATCATTTTTCATCAGTTTTCAAATGATTTGATCCATGCAATTTATCAATTTGAGTTGAATTGAATCATTTTGTTTTTTTGTTAAACTGTTAAAATTGTTTAATTTTGGAATTTTATCAAATATTAATCAAAATGGAATTTTCATCATAAAATTTACAATGTTGATCAAATTATATTTATTCATTTTTTATTTTGTAGTTTTTTTTCATCAACATCATATTTGGTATCCAGAAAAAATTCAATATTCCATAGGTCCAATGAAATCAATCAATAAAAAAATTGGGTCAAGCTAAAAGAATGGACCACACCATCATATTTGAGAAATTCCTTGGGAGAAATACCCCCAATAAAAGTCATTATAAATAAATTTGAAAAATAGATTTATTATAAACATTAATACTAAATTTTAGTGAGATATTATCTCATTAATGTGTCCATGTAATGCATTAAATTGGTGGAAGTTTTAGGGAATCTTAATCCACGAAAAGATTGACTCATTAATTACATCATAAATTTATTATTAAATGTATGAACCATTTTAAATATGGAGGATAAATAGAAAAATATGTTTTTAATAACCTAGAAGACGTACCCTCAATGAGTTCCGGCCATCTAGTGGGCATAACATGACCCAACCAGAATGAAATGATTCTTCAGGTTAAATTTTATGCTATTATTTTTTTCACCCTTTTATTCTTATTAGTTATCTAATTCCTTGTTCTTGTATATTATCCATAATTTACCTTACCACGGTGGGGGAAAATTTTCATTTATTGGTGAATGGGATGTTTTCTATATTTTTAATTCTTATATTATTGTGCATTATTGAATAAAATTATTTCTCACTTATATGATGTTGATTTCAATTTTAAATACTTGTTTTCATTATCATGTACAATTGTATTTAGTTTTTTAATTATATTCATTATTTTAATTTTTTCAATGATAATTACCTCACACTAATTTTCTCATGATTATTTACGATGGAATAGAATAAGGGTTAGTGGTGGGGTAAATGATGATCATCAGTAGTAATGGGTGGGGTAGTTGATATTCTTAATTGTTTAGGATAAAAAAGTTATTATTGGGTATTTCCTAATTTAATTGATGAATTTTTCTACAAATATATCTCACAATGAGGGAGAGTATACTAGACTATGATATTTGTAATATTTACTATCACCATCACTATTTGACTATGGGATTGAGAGGATACAGTTGTGGAATATCACAGTAATCGACATACCGGAAGAGGATTAGATAAATTTGAACTATGATAATATTACATTTAAAAAACATTTCCTGAATAGGTCACCATGTAAATGCCATATTTTTCATTCAATTTATTTATCAATTCATTTTCTTTCATTATCTTAATTACTTAATTTTTTATGTATGATTAGTTTTTTCTTAAGAATAAACATTTCTTTAAATGAATAATAAGTGAAATATTGAATTTCGGTAACTCATCTTTAAGATACTCTATTTTATAAACCAAAAGACAATACATTTGTAAAAAAATTCAACACACCATGACATCTGTTACTTCCCTTCGAAGGTAGTAAAAATTAATAGCCCATTTGGTATATCATATCAATAGTTGTCCCTTTTAATAAATTTCTTGAAACTGAGATTTCAATTTCACTCTTACAAATTAGTCCAGTATGTACCCCACTCCCTATTATATTATTGAACATAAATGGAATAATCCTTTTACTTAATTGAGTAATTTTATTATATAGGTTATTGATCTCACAAGGAATCCATCAAATATTGATGGAGGGGAACTAATATTCATCATAAATGGAGTTAACATTTATTTTTTATCTTTTGATGTCTCTAATTTTTTTCCAACTACATTTTTGATCATTAAATAGGAAATTTCATTCTTGCATTTAAATTTATGCTTTGCATAAATTATTTGAAAGACAAGAGAATTTTAAAAATGATATGATTCTGTGTTTTATATTTCTAGGTTAATCATATTGAATGATAAAAATGGAGATTTAACCTATTAATGTGAATTAGGGATATTTAAATTAAGACTTGTGATTTCAGGGAATTAGTTGATTCATGTAAATGAAATTTTCCAATCATTTTTCAGGATATGAATATATAAAATTCATGTGAATGATTTATTATTATTAATCATTACTTTTGTGATTTTCCAATATTATATTTCCATTCTATAGATGATTTCTAGACTTTTTAATTCCAATTTTTTTAGAGATCATATTTATTGATTTATATTGGGATATTCCACCTGTGAGGACTCACATTTTATCTTTTAATGCTTCTAACTATGAAAAAAATATTTAAAATGATTGATAAATCTTTTAAAAATCCTTTATCTTTAAAATACTACAAATAAATTCATCCTTATTTAATCCATAAATACCAAGAATGACTTGTTATTAATGATCTATGTTTAAAACTATTTTTCTCATTCCTACCATCCCTTTTGTATTTGAATGATATTTTAATATTGAAGTGTGGTGGTGAAGGGAGACATTGTTTAAGGAATTATATACATTTTAATGAATATTCTTGGGGAGATAAATATGGGAATTTAGAAAGGATTACTTTTATTGTAATCATTATTGATTTTCCCCTCCTAAGTAATAAAAAGATAAAATGACCAAAATAACAAAAAAAAAGTTGTGTTATTATTTGGTAAAACCATAACACTCCATTATAAAAAAATGATTTTAATCATTTTTGGTTCTATGAGGGGATGTGAGGTTTATTGAAGACATAATTTTTTTAAAAAAATTGATTAAGTCATCTGAAAAAGATCAAAAAGTTATAAAATTAGAAAAAAATTCAATAGGGTGAAAAACTCATACATTATGATTTATATTTCTCATCGCCTTACATTGAATATTGAATTAAATTAGAGTATATAATTCGAAGTGTATAATCCCATTGAATGTTAGTTTTTTATATCATGCTTTCTAAATAAAAGTTAATCCTCTTTCTTGATCCTAGATTTGTAAAACATAAACTCTTATAAGGTATAAGAATCAGAGCCATATGAAACATTCCGAAAATTCCCCATGATTTCATATGTATTTTTTATTTATAAAGTGTAGATAATAGTTTCATTATAAACATATGTTTATGGATTCTGTAATCAGAAAAATACTTGAATTAAATCATGATAGTTGTGTGAAAAAAATTATAAATGGAGGTTGATCATGATCTGGAATTTCTAATAATGTTGAATTGAGGAACATAAATAAATGAGAATAGAAGTGTAATAACTTTCAAAAGATGAAACATAAAATTATGGAATAGATTTTCTCTTCAAAAATTATGAAATTTAATTGATATTTTATGTGAATTTGGAAATTTTGATTTTAAAATGTTAGTCATTTAATTTTATTACTTTGGAATTTAAATATTAGTAACATTGGTTCCTACTAAATACCTTGTTGAAATTTAATGAATGTGGATAGATATAGTTTAAGTGAAGGGGTATTTGACACACACAAATTCTTGATGCATATCTATAAACATTTTTATAACTATTTTCAATGATTTTAAATAAATAAAACCATGGAATGTAATGGTTTATGAAAATATAAAAAATTTGAAAGAAATAACAAGAATGAATTTAAGTGGGTGTTTCCATGGTGAAAAAATTGATTTGTTTTCATTATAATTTTTTATGATATAGATTTTATTTTAACATAGTTTTCAATTATATCTAATGTTTTTTAAATTCTTAGAGGGAGTTTTACTGAAAAAAATATACATATAGATAGACCTCAGCCAACCAAAGACCAAGCCACGTTGCCTGACCCCATTAGCATAGGCTGTCCAAATCTTACAGGTGTAAGTTTGCAAGGATTTGTGTGCATAGTAGGCCTTAAGAACTATGTGGGCCAGGGAGTGAATCTAGTGCCATCTAATTTTATGTGCATGAATCCAGGAGCCCATCCTCATATGATATTTTATCCGGATAATCGCACACCTTGACTTATATGTTCTCAACATTCCACTCACTAATTGAAAGTGGGAAATAAGTTTTTAATTGTTAATATTCAAATCAGGATCACCCATGCCCTAGAGATACCATTCCATGCAGCACCATCGATCTCCTCTGTAGCCACACTGTATCACTCAGTAGCAGCACACTACATCACCAGAGATTTCCATATCAGAAAACATGTCTTGTTTAAAATCATAAGGGAGAGGCCTCTCTGCCAAGGATGGTAGTCAAAATAATTATTCATTATTTTCATTTATTCTTTTATGTATATTTTAATTTAATTTAATTTTTAAATATTATTGTATGTTCTTTAATGATAAAGGATATTTATTCATCATGACTTTCTATCAAAGTGTTTCTTCCACACCTCATTTTCTTTTCATTTTTCTAGATTTTATTTTTTTCATTCTTTTTTTCTTCATGACAATATATTACACATATTTATTTTATTTTTTCATTCTTTATTTCATTTTGTTAATATTAATATTTTATTATTTTGTTTATTTTTTTATTCTCTTCTAATTATTATTTTCTATTTTAATTTATTTTTTCTATCTACCTCTCTTTTTCTTATATTATTTTTATTATATTTTATTTTTATTCACTTATTTATATATACCAAAGTGATCTTATTCCCATGAAAATGGGGTGTACATGAAGCTAGGATAGGGGGAGGTCTAGGTGTTCTTGAATTCTTGATAAAGGTTTATTTTATGTTTTCATAGATGATAGTGTCATGCATGAGTGTGCTGAATGTCCCATATGACATGCCACTAAATTATATTTCAATTATATTATTTTAATTATTTTACCTACCACTATTTTATTATATCATCACATGATGGTGTTGATTCAATTAGTTAATAAAATGGAATTCAATTGAGTTGGGTGTTGGTGGATGTCACACCCTTATCTAATGTGTTCCATCATCCTTGATTATTAGAGGGGTTAAATTTATAGATCTTCAATAATTTTATACTTCACAATTTACAAATAAAATAATATTGATTCATCATGAGATTTCATGTTTGGATTATCAAACAGAAATTAATCAAATATAATGAAATAATGATGGATAACAAAACTAAACTGAATACATTGTTCATTCACTCTAATTTCATTATGTTCGGCCTTGCATGCTAGTTTATAATTTCATATAGAATTTCATTTCATTATCTTTTAAATAAAAAACAAATTGTTTATTATTATTTTCATAATCTAACAAAACAAAATAAAATTATGTTTGGGTGATTTATAATAAGTTAGTGGAAAAATTGGGAATATCCACATTTAAGATGACCCTCATCATCTAATATGTTTCCCTAGGAAAATAATTTTCTTCTTTCATTACTTAAGATAGGTGTGTTATCATGTTTCTTTCCAGGGATGTTGTAAAATTTATTCTAGTTTTCTTAACACATAAATTGTTATTGTGTATTTTAATTCATTAATCTGTGTGTTCATATCATTTTCTCTATTTTAAACTAATTTAGATGTCTCTCTTTTGGATTTATCTTCAAATTACTATTGGTAATATTTTAAGAGATTATTCAATTAATATTCTTTTAGTCCCTCTTCATCCTCCTCCTATGGAGATAATTCCCAAAATAAAAATAATATTTTCTCCTCTATAGTGGAATGATCAGAATATATATAACTATCCAGTGAAAATTCATTCTCCATTAGAAAATAAAATTTAGTAAATATGATTTTTGAATGGTTAGGTATTAGTGAAAAATTATTGAAAATAAATTCAAAAAAAGGATAAACTCTCTTTAGTGGAATATCCTTTAGATATTTCTCGTGAATGTATTCCTCTTGGAAATTTTCTCTCATATAGGGAATAAAATCAATTAGTTTTCCTTCAAATTCCATCATATCCTCTTCTTATTATCTATCCAAAGAAAAAATCAATAGTTATAAGTATTTATTATATTTATAAAAAATATTTTTAGTTTGCAAATAAAATTTAAAAATGTATAATCAAAATAAATTTTATTTCTTAGTCATCCACCATTAATGTTTTTTTGGATAATGTGTTCTTCATTGATTACATAATTTAATTTCTTTTTAATATAGGGAAGAACATTTAGTTCAAGTAATTATTCAACATTGGAAATGAATTATTGAGAAAAGGAAAAGGTTTATTCATATTATTATTCTAGGTGTTGTTTTTTGTGATCCAAAAGTGATTAGAGAGTGATTTTTATCCTGGCCACCATATCCTTCAACACTCCAATCATTCTTTCTTATTCATTAAAATTATGGTCCTTTAGAAAGGAAAATTTGATGTATCACTAAATCTAATTTAATGTAGGTACTTATTCATTATTATGATGTATGGAATATGTTCTTTAAGATAATTTTCTTCCCTAGTGTATTAGCAATCACCATCCTACCCATTGGTTTCTACCAATGGAATCCCAATATGTTCCTCTTGAATGTGTTATTTATTATGCTCATGTGGGAATATTGATTGAAAAGTGTTAAAAACTTATCCAATTTTGTGTATATAGTTATTGATCTTTTATTGAAGGATTTAAAACCCAATAATATTTTTATAGAATGGATAAAGAGAAGAAATAAAGTGAAAAAATAGAAATAAAATTAATGAATCAATTATAAAGGTATTTAAAGAGTAAATACTTTTCTGAGAATCATGGAAATAGTATAATGTATGAAAAAAATAGTAGCGAAGTTATATCAAATACAAAATTTAAATTACCCTATGAAACATATACCCACATGTTTTTATCTCAAATACCTAGACATGGATAATAGTATTATGGAAGATATAATTATGTTTTTATCTCATGGTTTTTAAATGAGGAGAGATATAGGGTTTAAGTAAAAAAATAGTAAATTAAAATAACGAATACAATACAATGAAAGAAATAATATAGAACTGGATTGAACTATATTGATCCATTAAAATCTCACACCATTATTCATTTACCTAACACCTTATAGATTTCAATCTTGTTATAATGATAAAATAGAATGTATTTCCTACATTAAAAATTCATCAATATTATATAATTTATATATGGTATGTTAATAGAATTTTGAAATAGTAGGTTATAATCATAATAAAATGGGGAGAGAAAATATTTATTGGTTAATTATGTCTTCTGTTAACTAGAACCTTGGTTTTAGTATAGTGATTTTGTGATCCCCATCCTACTTTGATTATATCTACATATCAATCTCAAGGATACAGATTGCATTAGGTATGTATCAAAAATATTCTATTATAGGAACATTTATTACCCACAATAATTTCAATATTTTCTTGTTATATTCATGAAACTTTGTTTAGTTCAATATGAATATATTTTTAAGAAAATTGGAAAAAATATGATTTTTGGTTATTCCACTTCAATTTTTAATATTTCATCATGTTCATCCTCTTCTACTAATTTATGAATAGTGGAGGAGTAATTTTATGTAAATGACTACAATGACAGTGAGGTAGGTACAAGTCACTTTTACATAGGTTCTTTGTGTCCGGATGAATCTTATGTGGTTTTCATATATAGCATCTAACATGGGTCCTCTCATATGATCCCATTCATGTGAATCTTTTATATGTTTCCCTCATACATAATGTTTTATATACCCAAGGTATTTTTATGCAGTGACCACCCATATGAATCATATTGTGGGTTAATATGATCTAATTACCCATACATGTACTATCATATGTAATAGTGACTTATGAACTTCTCATCCATTTGAAATTTCTTCTGTAATAACACATGAAACACTTGTAAAAAACAATCAAAATATAATATATGACTATTTTACATGTAATTTAATCAATATAATGAATATATATTAGTAAAAAAATTGAGTTGTTTAAACAGAAAACTATAATTAAATATATAAACTTATTAATTAATCCCATAAATTAATAAAACAATTAATTTTTATTTTTATTCCATTTATAAATATAATTACTCATGTAGAAAATTATGGAAAGATATGTTTTACCATATTTTATTCTAATCGTGGAATTATTTATCATCATGAAATATATTAAAATGTTATATATATAATCTCTCATCAGAATCATAGATTTTATTCCCCCATTTCAAATGAGATCAATACTTATCTTTCATTCCATATCACAAAATAAATTCCCCAAACATACCTTTTGTTGTTCTGTTGACATGGAATTTTCAATTAAATTACTCAATTACTATGAATAATTAGAAATTATAACATCAAAATTATAAAGAAATCCCAAAAGACTAATTTTCATTATTAGGGAATCAAATCTTATCATGGATATTAGTCCATCAAGAAATAAATAATTTTTTTATGGATTTTAATTTCACTCATATACCCTTGTGCTAATATATCACAATAAATATCTATTCATATCTGAGTAATACATTTCTCTCAAATTCATATGAATTATCAAATTATCTAACATGACCCCCTCACTCCAATGATGACCCTCATGAACTAGAAATGATGGAAGAAGATAATGACCCCTGAGTCCCACCTCTAGTAGTCCCTGAGGTGGCAACCAACACCAATGGTATAAAATCTTATGAAATGGGAAGAATTACCCTTTTATAGTAACCAAGATTGGGGGATAGATGTATCAACCAAAAAAAACACTCAGATATATATATATATAAGGAAAGCCAAAATATCCCACATGCATGTTTCAAAATGAATACTGATACAAAAGAAATACTATCCAAAGTAAGTACCAAAAGTAAAGCTATTTAGTAATGCAACAAGTTTCACGATCTGAGATAGTATGGTCCATCAGAGTACATGTAATCCTCCAAGAAACCGGAAAAAAAATTATATACGTAGGGTGAACATGTCATTATTCTCGGTTGGGAAAACCAAAGTATCTCATTAATAAGCAGAAGAAGCATATTAATTCTCCCATGAGAAAACCACATAACCCAAAAGCACAAAACAAGGTATAATGGCCATCACCACCTGACCAAGGAATTCCCTCCAAGTAATGTATTCATGTAATATAATACAGTGCATGTTGATGATTGGGTACCCCGCACCACTTTCCGACTGATTAACCACTCTCACAACCTAATAGAAAATGTCCTGGTGCTCCCACCACATTCAAAAGTACCACATCACACCCTACCCACACGCACCTAGGAACCATGTCTAGTCTTGAATCCTAGGAAAATGAAGATCATCACATCTTTCCCGCACAAACCTATGCTTCAGAACCACATCACAGTCACAGACACCAGGTCAACATACCACATCACTTCTTGGAAATACCTAGGAAGGAACAACATACATCATCTCGAAGACACTTGGGAAACCAAAAATCATCTCATCCAAAAGACACTAGTGAAAAAATGTCTCTCATGCACTCACATGTTCCTCATGATCCACTACCATCTCAAAAAAACATGGTCTACCACCACATGGAAGAGGGAGTAGGGAAAAGTGGGTGACTGACCATCCATCCCCCCAGTAGGATGATTGGGAATGACACCCCACCTTGTGATAATGGGGGTTTCCAGAACATAGTTCTCAAATGGGGTGGGATGTTTATAGAAATCACATGAGAAATATCGGTAGGTATATATAGTATCAAAAAATTTACACCAGTCTAATGTTATAAATCAAAAATACAACCACCCTAAGATGCTTCCAACTATATTGATAACTCTAAATGAATTATTTAACACTAGTAATAGACACTTCTAATGTTGTTAAAAAACCCAAATATTCCCCTATGAAACTCATTTAAACAATTATCACTGTTTTTTATGGAAACCATCTAATCAATCTGCCCCTACCTATGATACTACCATCTATATGCATTAACCCTATTCAATATCATTCTTCCCAATACATTATATAAAATAGAATAACTGACATCATACCTATACCCATAAACACCTCTCATCAAAACCAGACATGACAGTCTCGTATTATAATAACACCACACCCATCACACCCAATTACATAAACATAACACAACCCGAACCTACACCCTGCTTCCCAACCACTAGCAATCCATTTCATAATCAGTCAATCTCTCATCTTATGATTCCATTAAACCACACATACAATCTCAACTTATAGTTGTTCTCCCAACACTAGAACCCTAAAACCACACAAGGAAGAATAATGAAGAAAACCACACACAACACCCATCCACACAAACCAATGAAGTGTGTATTCTAGTTTAGAAAGCAGTCTCTATTTAATTACACTTTGATAATTCATCAGTTATCACAGAAAATTTTCAATCCTAGGAATTCATTTATTAAATCAAATATATGTGGTTAAGAAATATAATATTAATATGGTTGTTCACAAATGATCAATCGTAAATATTTACAAGACCTCACATGTGGAAAAAAATTCCACCAAATGCCATGATTTTCAGTAGGCATATTGCCTATATATATTGAAATATCAAAAACCAAAAAAACATAATCATGTGTCACATTTCTCTATCCCTTGTAGATCAATTTTAAATAGATTCTATTATCTTTATATATTCACAATTCTTTTATATTCATAAGAGAATATTCATAAACCCACCGTAAATGACACACAAATTAAAAGTGATGAATATATACCTACCTCTAGAAATAGAAAAATGATAATTCATCCTTGAACCCAGAATAGGGGAGCGTGTAGTAAGAAAGATTATTGGGAAACATAGTAAAAATGGAACGAAAAAAAAGAACACACATCAATGAAATATGATGATATTGACTTGATATCCAAAGAAAAATTAAATACACATGGGAAGAGAGGGTATCATCTGAAGATAGGGAATATCCATTATCAACGGATTAAACTTTTTTCAAGGGCCATGAAATGCAGATCCTGAACGTGAAAACATGTCATGGACATTTAAGAGTCTTTGGGGTGTTAGTAAATGAAATATTTATTTTATATCCTTTCAAACAGATTTATATACACATAAAATTGATTTTAATTGAACTCAAATAAAAAAAACATTAAAGGGGAGAAACAAGAAAAAATTGGAAATTTAGAAGTGACCCACTTGGATGAGTCACGGATGCAAGCTACCATCAGCGAGAAATCATTGGTTGAGTCACTAATGGTTGAGCCACCAAACTATGATTCCATCAGTGCCCACTTTCACAACCTAACATTAGTAAGTCACTGACACGAGTCACCAACGTGACCCAAAAATACCACCTACTGACGCCACCTACTGACACCTCTTATCGATACCACCTACCATTGGAAACTAGTTTTTGGAAAACTGATGAAATGAGTCATTGTTGCCTCTCAAAATTCCTTAAACATATGATTTTCTTTGAGAATCGACCTAAGTGGTATGGGTTATTACACTATCAATTATTTCAAATCCTAGAGTTGTTACAATTAGAAAAAAAACCGAACATCATTGTTTTTGATAAAAAAATCATTTAAAATATTTCTGAACTTTTATTCATAGAATATATATATTTTAATAGTCTATTAACAAATTTATGTCAACGAGTCTTAATGTAATGATAGAAATTTTGTATACAATGGCATGAAGGATATGAGTTTCATATGTAATTAATCATACATAACACCAATTTCACATTATATTCATTCACAATCACATCATTCAAAACATACATACATATATATATATATATATATTCCAATAATCATTTGGATAATGTAAATGATATGTTAGTGAATAAGAAATCATAAAAGTGGAATAGTGTAATACTCCCCTCCCTTGTTTTGCATAGGAATAAATGTTCATTCTATTCCAGTCCCTTATTTCCTCTTATAATCTTCCATCCTACAAATATTAATTATTTAATTAATGGATTGAAATATTTTTTATTGAGTCTAAAATTAAAACAAATATAATAAATTAAAAATATAATATTTGTAATGAGTTTCCTCCAAACCAGGGTTTGGGATTTACGCCCTTTTAATATTGATCTCTATACAAAATTATCCCTAGGTTTATGGTATATGAGTCTTCCTAATATTGAAGAACCATATATGGGTTTCTCTAATACTCCTCAATTTGAATTCATCAACCATCTTTTAATTAGGCTATATTTTACCAAAATTTATCTCTCCCATTGAATCATATCTTTAGAGTTCATCAGGTTCTGTGAAGTATAAAAAATATTGCCACTTCTATTATAATCTAAAAATTATAGAAGTAAAGGAATTATATTGACACAATGTGGTTGTTATCCTTGATTTCGTCCTATAGTAAATATATTTCCTCAACTAATTTAATCGAATTATCATCAAATTAATCTCATTCTCTTTAGCCATCCTTCTATATATTTATTTCATGCATCATGGTCTCAGAATATTAATATTAAGACCTCAGATTTGACCAACTATAATTCCAAAATAGAAATCTGATGTTATTATAATCTATAATTTTTTCCTATAAAATATTCCTCCCATGTATATTCATAACCTATAATAATAGCAATAACATTGAAAATAAATAATTTTGGTAGTGATATAAATAATAACAGCTGATACAGAATCAATACTATCATCCGGATATTAATTAATTGTACTAAAAATACTAGGTCGGTTAGTGTTAAAATTTCATTTTTATGTTTTTTTCTATTTTTTTAATAATTTTTTTCGTTTCAATTATTTTTTAATGATTTCAATAGAATATTTATAACTCCATGTCAATACCAAAAAAATGAATCAAAAACTTGATTTGTAAACTTTTATATTTGTGCAATGACATTCAAGAACATATTCATATGGTTATAAAATAATATAGTTTGGTTAATAATAGGGGATTTATATTAATGTGGGTATTTTATTCAACTAGTTATTTTTTATATTGAAACTAATTTAATTAAAATAGTGGGTAAAGTTATGGTTTAAGAGATAAGTAAAAAAAATAAATGGAATGGATCCTAATCAGGTGTTCAAAAAATAATAAGATCACCTCCTCTTGAGTGGAAAAAAATTTATGGTTTTATAAAAATAGACTATTCTCATCAATGAATATTTACTGATCATTCACCTTTCATTAAATCCCACCACTAGTTATCTATAGACAACCTATTATAAATTATTTAATATCCTATTTAATGAAAATTTAGGTGCATGAAGGGTTTCCAAACACTCCTCTATAAGATCAGTTATTTTTATGTTCCATGGTGTTTTATTTCCAATAACATTTATTTATTGGGGTCGAATTCAATTTTATGGCCCCTTACAAGTGTGGATTTCAATCCATTTTTTTGGGATTCATTCGTCTACACTACATTATCCAATCAGATTAGGGTTTAATCCAATTTTATTTTTATAGGTTCAAATCTCATTTATACTCCACCATTCATTGATCTTTACCATGAAGTAGTTATATAAAAACACAATTGAGGGCATGAGATTCCAATTTATCTAGTTTTCATATAGTCACATGGTACTTCTTCACATTACATCTAAATTGGAATTAAAAATTATGAAAAAAATAAAAAAAATATCAAAGTATATTAGAAATGAAAATTAAATTTATAACCAAAACATATTATAAAATTTATAACATCATATTACATTTAAAATAAGGAATATTAATAATGATCAAGAGAGAAATAAGGATATGCACTTTAGCAGTGGCATGATGTTGAAGGTGAGGGGCATACAAATATTGTTCTTCGGGAGGTTTAGGGTTCGATTCATGGGAGTCCACTCTTCGGAGAATTTCTCAATCTCTTGGGATCCAACTTGTCGTTTTGGGTCACCTGGTCCTTGACTAGGTGGGTGATATGAGGTGCAACCCACCTGTTCTGGTAGAAATGTTTGATAACCCATCAACGGTCGAGTTGTTACCCTCCAGGATATTGTTTTATCTCAGCCGAAAAATGCTCATTCTAGGTTCGAGCTCTCTCCATAGTGACCTATTCATTGGGACGAGACTCCATTGTGCACAGGGTTTAAAAAGGCCACACAAGGATTCCATTTTTCAGTTTTTTTTATAAGGGAGAAATAAGTCAACGTGACCTTATATAGAGACTCTATCAATCAACACTAACTATTAAAATGAACCTATATTTTGGATCACTAAAGGATATCACCTCTATTATAGATCTTTCCCCCTCAACCATATGTCTTTTTTCACATATCTATCCCCCCACTATTATTGTATTCCTCTCTTATACATGCTTCAAAATTTCATTACTGACTAATATAGAAAAATGTACATTGTAGTGCGGATCCATTTTTTGATAAACTTGAAGCCCCTAATGTTCTATTATCTTCTTTCAACATTCTTATTATTATTCATAGAAAAAAATATTGAAACTAATCTGTTGATCATATCGCATGGAGGTGTAGTGTTCCTATTACTGAATTTTGGAAAACCACATAAATGAATAATGCTATGTTTTGGATGTTATCCATACTTCATGGATACTATCTCCATTAAAAAATTTTAATCACTTTTCTTCCTTGAATACACCACGAGAGTGATGATTTACTGGTTCCAGGTTGAATCCCATGTGTAATGGTATTTAAAATTTAGGATCTTCTATTAGGTTGTTTATGTTTCTTGGATTAATTATTTATAGAAGTTGGTTTAACTTATATTTGAATATTTTTATCATGTCTCATTGGGATGTGAGACTATAATGACTATGTGATAAATCATGAGTTATCTATTTCTGTTATGTTATAAATTTTCACAGTTTCCTGAATTAATGTTGGATTAGAACATATATCCCCTATGAAATATTACTATATCATTCTGAATTCCAAATTTTCATAGTATTGTAATGTGTATCGTTATAAAATAGAATAAATTAATATAGATATGATTGTTGTATTAAATTATTTGTACATAATAAAATATTATAAAATATTTTAGTAGTCTAAGAAGATTAGATACATATATATAAAAAATTCTAAACATATGATAAAACCTGATCACATTAAGAGAACATGATTATCCCTTCCATAATATCCCTAAATATAACACATATTCCTTCACTATATTTCTAGGGGAATAGAAGAAAATAATGGTGAGAATATATTCTCATCATGTTGTAATATATATCAGAATATATCAGAACGTAAACATGGAATAATTGAAATGGAATTAATAAATATTTGGCATAAATCCATAACCAACTGAAACTAGTATCATTCATTATCCATGAAAATAAATAAAAACATTTAAACTTATACTTATGAAATGTTTAATGAAAAATGTAAAATCGTTTTGTAAATGACATCTTCCAAGAGAATATCCTATTCTATGAAGTGATATACACAAATACCAACCTATAATGTCTTGTAAGCCCTATCGATTCCTCGAGTGGATATATAACTCAGGGACTCACATGTCACCTAATTAAGTCCAGTTCATTCACTGTAAGATACCAAAATACATTTTATACCATTATTTTATAACTTATTGATGAATAAAATCATGGTTATCCAAACATTTATAAATATAGAAATAAATTTTTTACCCCTTATATAGAAACTTTTTAATGTATAATAGGGCATCCCTTAATAAACCTTGAATCCTTGGGCTATCATCAATGTAAAAGGATATACCATTATCTAATAAATATTGTGGTGAATGTACATTCAATGTGGTGGTTTTCCATGGAAGATAGTAATTGGGTTTAATAGTTTTCATTAATGAAGACTAATTCAATCATTAAAAAACCCTTAATCATGTTTCATAAATACCATGTGTTTATTCCAAATCCTATACACTTGAGGTTGTCTACTATGATTTGTAGTATAAGGATCATTCAACATGAATCAGTGTGATTATGAAATCAAATATCAACTGAAATATTTTTGGGTCATCACCCCTAGGTTAATCTATTACACAACCATCTCCACATTCTTGTATATATAAGGGTATTTATTTTCTAGAAAGCTACCCAAAAATTTACTTAAACAAAACATAGTTTTGATTTCACACCATGGAAATATTGAGTTTTAAATTTGTTTTGGTAGCTCTTTAATAAAAATAATATTTGATAGAAATAGAAATATAATCATTTAAATCCTTTAAATTTCATGAGTAATATATTAACATGTATTCCATGTAAATTTATACACCAACAAAAAGTTAATATGTTAGGAATATAACATGAGTAAAAAAGAATAAAAATTCAAATGAAAACACCATATTATGGATTGGGTAGCAATTCAATCATAAGATATTAAAAAATATGGATTCAAGTTAATGATAATATACAATGAGTAAATTTTTTTCAACTTATAAAATTCCAAATATATATTATATACTTATCATAATGTAAATTAGGTGCATAAAAAAACATCTCAATGAGAGAAATTTCTGGTAAAAAATCTTAACCTAGTGTGTGGGATTCCATGGAAATAAATTTATATAATATATTATAGGAATTTATATAATAATAACTTAATTCATATCCTTAAACATATATATTCATTTTTATCCTTCATAGATAGTCAGTAGCTATATGAATTCTTTCGATTTTCGACATTGGGGGTTTATAATTATTATTATTTGTACGAGTTTCGTATTAGTAGTGTAAATATTCATTATCTGAAAAACTTCAATCATTAATAGGTCAATAATGATAATTTTGTAATTATTTATTATAATTTATAATTTTTCTAACTCTGTTCATTATTTTTTAGCCTTTAGCATTGATGGTGGAATAAATAACAACAATTGTTTATAGAGATTAATGAAAATCAAATTATGTTTACTAAATTGTTGAATTAAATATTTTTATAACATGTTCAAAATAAAAATATATATTTAAAAATGTATATTACATTTTGAAAGTAACAGTGTTCCTATTTCCATTCGTGATATAAACTCAAAGGAATTTTCATGGAGGGGGTTAAACATACACAAATTTGATGATACTGTAATTTAATGAATGATTATAATGTGGTTTTGTTGTTATATCATTTTAATTTAAGAATAATGATATAAGTAAATGTTTATTAGTGTAACATAGAATAATTATAATGGATTTTGAATAATAAGTTATGGATGCGATAATATTACATATTTTTTATAAAAAAACATTGTTTATCAATGTTACATTAAATAAAAGAATTAATGATGATAATTTATTATTCATGTCATAAATTGGTTCTACAATTTCTCATAATATATGTTTAATTATATAACAAAAATAATATTACATCACTACAAACATTATAGAAACCATGAATTATGATGGATTATGAAGAATGAATTTGTTTGTTCATGGTGATGGTAGTCTACTTGTACACATGAACAATGATTTATTTTTTCTTAATTGAAGGCGTAAATGAATAAAAAATTATAATAACCTCTTATTTTAAAATTATATTATATAAATGATATTAATATGATTATATTTTTGTCATTACAAATATTTTAAAAAAAATAATTAACAAAAAGGCTATGCAGTATATTATACATACATCGGGGACATGAATTTAATTTGGAAATCGCCTTCTAAATGAATGAATTATTTTAAATAAAGGGTAATAGAAGATTTATAACATTATATAGGGTTCTATGAGAATAATATTAGAATATTTTAATTGATAAATTCATAGGTAAGGTGTTTTTGGGAGTTGTGTAGATGTTACTCTTATATAGGTGATGGGATGGGTTGTTATGGGAGTAACCCAAAAAAAATTCAATAATAAAGGATTACTATTCATAGAAAAATGGATATAAATTTTAAAAAAAATTATAGGATGATGATTTTGGTTAAACATTATCAAAAAATAATCATTTTGTAGAATAATTAGATATGTTTTGGGAGTTATTTTTGACTTTTAACTTTTACACTATTTTACATTTATCGTGGTAATTAAATTAAAAAAATTATTTAAAATTATATTTAAAATGACAAATATTGAATGATTTACCTAATTATAAAATTATAATTAAAAAAAATTATAAATATGGTTCAAAATATAATCTATATTTCTATAAAATTTTAATTTTAAATTTAATACACTTAATCACGTAAAAATATTTTTTCATAAAATTAATGTTATCAAGAGTTAAATTTATATATAAGAAATAATTATCTTAGAAACATAATTTAATGAAATAAATTTATTTATAATAAACAAATTTAATATTTATGTTTTTAAGGACTTGATAATGATAAATAACCAATTAAAAAATGTGATTCAATGAAAAGCTTGAAATCGTTTTTTAATAAATGAAAATATAAATTAGTTCTAAAAATATGGAAATATGATTTATAAAATAAAAAAATTATTAAAATGAATATTTTTATTCTTAAAATTAGTATTTAATAACATAAAAGTGTTTTATGATTGTAAGAAATTATTAACTAATGATATAAGTCATACAAATTTCAAGTTTCATGAAAAACATTTCTTTCATGTAAAAACTATTTTTTAAAAAACAGATAGAAAATTAAAAAATGAGAATTTTTATATATTGAAATAACAAATTATCTTAGTTTGGTGAATTATAATTTTGAGAAATTAAATTTTAAATAAATTTCAGAAAAAAATTTCTTTATAGTCCACATTTTGTTATAGTTTCAGGATGTAGCATTCACCACCCTCATAACCATATGAGGTATTACATTATCCCACATTAAAAGGTTTCATCCCATAAATTGGGTCATATATAAGATATTGAATAAATTTGGATGTTCTTTCTCATAATGTTTTTAGGATCCCTTCCTTTCTCTTCTAGATTGTGATTTATCACAAGGACATTCACCAATCGAGTTCTCAGATTTTTCAACACATTATCTCTACTATTAATATTTTGGATGGGTTATTTATTATAAGACAAGTAAGGATAAAACACTATTCCTTAATGTGTTAGTGAATTAAATATATCCATCATGGATTTCCTCACTAATGTTACATTGAAAACATTATGTACTTTAGAAAGTGGGGTGACATTACCAATCAGTAAACTATACATCTAACTCATTATAGTTTTTCAAAAGTCCTAATGTACATATGGGTTAACTTCCAACATTCACCAAATAATAATACATCTTTCCATGGTAAAACATTAATTAATACATGATCCCAAAATTTATATCCCTAGTTTTTCCTTAGATTATGAACATAACACGTTTTTCTACTCAAATATAATTTAATATGATCCAATGTAGTCTTTACATTTACAATTGTCTCCTTTTAAATTTCATTTCCAACTAAATTTATTTCTACCACCTCTTCATTGAATGATATAGAATAAATCCTATTTACATAAATTTCATCCCATAATTCTTTATAGATTCTCAAATAGAAGCTATTAGTTTATGGAAATTAAAAAATTATATATTAATCCCACATACCTTTTTTGTTAAGAGTATATAATCCTAACATGTATTATAATATCTAAATAGACATTTAAGACTACCCATTAGGTTGGGGATGATAGGATGTACATAAATTCTTCATGGTGGGGAGAGCAATTTGAATACTCTTCAAGAATTTTGAATTGAAATGTGGGACATGATCACATACAAATGATATAAGTGCCCCATAAATCCTTATTATTTTATTAATATGGAGCCATGTAATGAGATAAAGGGTTATAACTTATTTTATGTATAAAAAATATTTAGACATAGTATTATGGTCAATGTTGACCCATATAACAACATTAATCTAGGGATTTGGTCAGATTCCATTGACAAAATCAATTGAAACATTGTCTCACTTCTTTATAAGTATAGGAATAGGTTTCATGACTCCCTTGTGATGTTATTTTTTTTCCTTGCCTAAAAATATGTGTTCATAAAAATATACTGCAATTTTCATATTTATATGTTCCCCTCATAATGTTATTCTCAAATATCTATATGTTTTTTCCTCTAGGTTTTTTTGTAGAAACTAGATCTATGTTCTTCATTTCAAAATTACCTTTTCAACTTTGGTAATGGTGGAACACATGAACTCTCTCCAAATATCAACACTCCATCATAATAAATTAATTATATCAATGACCAATAATTTACTAATTTAATATTCGAGTTTTTCGTCGTTTTATCCTTTTGTGGAATCAGTAAAATTTATAGTAAATATGGTTTCACAATTCCTTGAAAAAAGAATGAAAGAAACCCATTCATAAAAATAACCAAATTTATATTTACTATATCTCTATATATAATAATTTATTACTCCCCATCAGATTCATAACACCATGATCCCTCCTACTCAATGCATTTTTCTCCTTATAGTGGTAGATTATAAGGAACTTTTATTCTTTGGGTAGTTTCATCCATCTTATTTTCCACATGTGGAGATCCATTAGAAAAAATATATACATAAAAACTTTTTATTAATATATATATACAACATATTTCACTATATTTGTAGTGCATATATATTTTATTAAACAAATATTACTCATTCTTACAAAATATGCTGAGTATGACATTTCTATTCATGAATTTTAAATTTCCATGATACATAACAAATCACCTTACCATTTTGTATAGGTACAGATTGAATACATTTAATTTATGTGTGACTATATATAATAAATAATTCCATAATTTATGGAAATATTGATATATATTCATAAATATGTCTCTTATTTATTTCTCATATCATTTCTCAAATTACATTTACCAATTGAATTTAACCCCATTATGTTTATAATGGCTTACAGGTTGTTCAATCGGTCAATATATCGAAGAAAGAGTTGATAATAACTTACTATGACAAGGAAAATTCAGATCTCAATTTTGTTTGTTAGTGTATTCTGTTCTTTTATAATTTTTTTCCATTTAAGGTTCAATAGATTTTTCATCCATAGGTAAAATATGGCCAAGAAAGAAAATTCATTAAGTCAAATTTCATGCTTATGGTATTTCGTATGTAATTATTTTTTGGGTCTTCAATGTTATTAATATAATAATATCATGGTCTCCATGTTTCATATAGTATATATATACCATGTTAATGAATTACCAAAAAAATATATAATATAATTTTTCAATACGCTATTCTTAATATACACAAATATATAAGGTTAGTTAGTCATTCAAAAATTAATTACCATAAAATCATAATTTCCACACCCAATTTGAAATGACGTCTTTGATAATTTATCCCTATTAACAAATAACTAAAGAAGATTGGTTTTAAGATCAATCATTGAATGGTATCAGTGTCCCTGATTTTAGTCAAATATTTCACAAATGTGTTCTATAGGATGTGTATTCTTTATAAAAATGGAATTGATAAACCAATAATTGATGAAAAGTCTCACACACATATCCTCTTTTTAATGAATAATATAGGGTCTTCCCATAGTTAAACACTTGGGAACATCAAACCTTATTCCAAAATATCTTGAAACAATTCAATTAATTCAAACACTCCTCTAGTTCTATTCATTTTTTAGTTTTAGACAATGATCATATATCATGATTTAGTTTAATATATAACATAACATCATGCTCCAGTGGATGACTATATATATTTTCTGTAAAAAACTTCAATTGAATTTTAAACTATATGTACATCCTCTATTAGAAAGATAAATTCCATATCCAGAGACCATTTTTTATATTATTTATTCACAAAATTTCCTTAATGAGAGAAACATGGGGTTGATCTAGTCAATAGTTAGATGATTAAGTTTCACTTTTAAATATAATAGATTCAACATCTTAATCATGAATCACAAACTCCTTATCTTGGAAAAAATTTTGAATTATAATTTGAAAGTCAATACATAACACAGATCAAATCAAATTAATCCATATTTATGACAACCATGTTTGAAAATAAGTTATTCCCATGAATCATCATTTGATCCTCCTAAAACATCTTCATTATAATAGGATCACCACATAGTTTTAAAATTGATAACTCCCTTATTAGGGATCTAGGGAATTATCTATTGTTGTAGAAAAAATTGATGATATTAAAGAGTGTAAAAATATAGGTAAAAATAATATATAAAATAACATTGAGGCTATGATCAATATATATTTCAGAAAAAATAGGAACTATATCTTTATATATGGTAATCACCTAAGCACAGTCTTCCTCCCTTTGGGTTTTTTGAGGTTAATTCCCTGGGTGTTTGGAGATTTGTTTATCATAATGTATTTTACATCTATATATATTGTATTGAACATCAATATCATCTTACATTCCCTTGAATTCAACAGTCTTATGGCCTTTTTTTACACTTATAACAAATTCATATTCTCTTCATGTAAGCGAACAAGTGTTTATTTCCCAAATTTTCATATGTGGGAAATATTATTGTTCCTTAATTCCCCTTTTCATCCGAATTCTATCCATGATATTTGGTAATCACCTACTTCTTTTAATTCCACTTGAATGTGTACATCACAGAGAAATTCTTTTCTATCTTAATGTCAGGTGAGACTATATCCTCATATGAAGAAAATGTATAATATTACAACACCCATCAAATGATCATTTTTAATCCAATGAATAAATGATAAGTATTACATTCTAGTCTACATATAAAACCTAAAAAATGTTTAGATACCCTTGTAAATTTATCATCATACTCAATAACAATTTCCTCTTTCTAATTTCTATGATTTTGGAATTTACATTTCATTATCTACTCTTTTCTCCTTAGGAATAATTATTTTAATAGAATTACTCCTTAAATATTACCAATTTCATAAACATTACCCAATAATACTCTTTACTATTTTGAATTTGTGACCACAATTAGTCTGGAAATCCCTTTGAACAATAGACTACTGTGAATTCTTTTTCATTTTCACTGTATTTAATAGCGAGAATGGTTATCATTAAGAAATGGTTCCATTTTATAGCTACAATCATTTTATTAGTTCTACTGAATGTGGTAGTTTTTTTTCATATGTTGTGATCCAACATATTTTTACCATGTTTTAGATCAGCGAATATCTCTATGTGAGTAAGATTATTTTTCATAACCTAGGTCAACTTCCATAATTTTTTATGAACAAATTCCCTCAAATATGGCTTCATTATATTTTTTAGGTGTAATATCCGTACATTGACTTTGTGTGTAGAAATGGTTCTCATTCCTTCTGTTATTTTTAATTTTTCAATACTTTCATATAAATAATTAGCTCATAAAATTGAATTGTAAAATTAAATTCTAATTTTTTATATAGTTTTTCCCCAGAAATACAGAGTTTTTTTGTTTTACTTGTACTATCTCACATTTTTTTATCAAAATCTATTCCCCTAGGTTCCTACTAAACATACTATGATTCCAATTGTATTGTTACAAAATATAAAAACCTATAGAGGCTAGTTATGTTACATTATGGGTATAAAATAAAATACATCCAAATGTAGACACTATCATTGAAATTTTGAATGATTTTATACATACAAACATAACATTTAAAACATAAGATAAAAAATAATTCATTTTAAAAACATTATTATTCCTTCTATAATATCAATGAAAATTACTCATAATCATCCTATAGGTTTTCATAGTAAATAGAAACAAATAATGATGAGATCAAATGTTTAGTAGGGATTAATATACATTAGAAGATATCATAACATATCCAAGGAATAAGTGATACTGTAAGAATAAATAAACATGAATCCATAATAAAGAAAAATGGATGGAATGTTATATCCTTAACAATTAATGAAAACATAGATAACAATAATCATTGATATCATACTAATATAATTTTCATTTCCAAACATCAAAAAGAATTATCAAGCCCTTGTTATAAGTATTTGTCTGGTTATTGGAATAGGTATACACGAAAACCATATTTATTTGTCTCATTATACCTTTCAATGCATTGAGGGTAAATATAATTCCAAGACTCATCAATAACCTGATTAATTCAACTGCATTCATCATAACGGTTAACAATAACATTCATACCATCCCTTATGGTACCTTTTACTGTATAAAAAAGTTTATTTGTAATGAGAAATATATAAATAAAATATGTCCACGTTAAATAGAATAATGAGTATGACTAGGATAACATACCTTAATCAACTTAAAATCATTAGTTTATCATCAAAATAACATGAAGAATAGTTACCAATGAAAAATAATGGTGATAGAACATTAATATTTTGAGATTTCAATAGAGATAATAATTTGGATTAATTGATTTTTTTCGAAGGAGACCTACGAATTTGTATAAAAAATAATTTATGATGGTCCATAAAGAGTGTGTGAATATTCAAATGCATATCCAATAATATTGTATGTCTATGTTATTATTCATAGACCCATTCATTGTGAATTTGAGTGGAAATTGAGACAATACTCAAGCATCCTTTTTCGGGGTTATTAATCATATTTGAATAGGTTTTATAACCACAACCAGTTTCTAATATGTAGATATAGATATATTTAATTGTAAACAACACACAAATTTACATTATGAAAATATACGATGGTTTTTAAACCATAGAAAATATGAGTTTAAAAATGGTATTGGTAAATAATGATTAAAAATATATGGGAGGGATAACACTATAGAGTATTAAATACCATATATTTATTGGTTAATGTGATAAAAATGATATTATGTATTTATATTCACCAACAGAAATAAATTAAATGGTGAATATAACATGACTGAAAAAGAATTCAAATTGATATATAAATACCCACATATGGCTTGGATAGAAATTCAACAAAAACCTCATAAAATAGAGAGATTAATTTTGATCTTAAAACAAAATTAATAAAATTTATTTCATGACATAATAAATAATTTGATAGTATGTGTACCACAGATATTATATTATGTTCAAAAAAAACATTTTCCAAAGAGGGGAATTTGAGGAAAAACACCCATAACAGTGATCATGACCTCCACAAATGTATTTCAATATCTGATATCAAAAAAATAACTATCCTAATAAATTAATATATAAAAATAATCACTTTCATTATCTTTTAATCTTTTCATAAATAGTCATTCTCTGCATGAACACTTCAAATTGTCCACATATACAGTTTATATTTTTTAATTATTTTTACTAGTTTTAAAATTGTAATGAATGTATTCAATCATATGTAAAATTTAATCATTAATGGTTCTTTAATGTTACTATTGGGGAGGATTTATATTAATTTATTATGTTGCAATTTTTTTCATGAGTGTTTTTTCTTTATTCGTGATGTTGAAATCTATAACAAGAATGTTTAAGTGATTTTTAATAATTGAAATGTGTGTCATTAATTATTTAATAAAATATAGATATTTCAAATGTAAAATATAATTCAAATAATTATTTAAAAATTAATTTTATAGTTTACCATTAATTATGTTCTCACACTCATTCATGATATAAATTCCATGTGTTGTCCAGGCAAGTGGATAAAACAACCCAAGCATGAGCATACACTGATTTAATGAATGGTTATGAGGTATTTATCATGTAATATAATTATAATAGAAGATTAATTTTCCTATAGAATTTTTAATAATGTGATGTATCAAAATATTAAAGGATTTAAATGGAAAATGAAATGGATGGCCAAATATTACATAATTTTAATAATGGGCTTTCATCTTAGTACAATTATTTTTAATGTCCATGTTAAATATGATTATTTATTGATCATATCATTAATAGGTTAAAAAAATTTACATATTATAACTTTATTGATATTATAATAATAATATTCTATAATAAAATACATTATTTCATCTATAAATGATGGGTGGTGAAGAAAATTGAACTTCATTGCTCGTTGATGTTGTAGTCTTCACGTGGGCATGATCAACAATTCCATTTTTCTTTATGGATGGCATAGTTGAAGAAATAGTTATAATAACAATAATATTTTAATATTAGTGTATAAAACGATACTAATATCACTATATTTTTCATTCTAGAATAAATTTCAACGAATAAAATTAATAAGGAAGGATATGTTATTGATAACACTCACATAAAAGATTGTAATTGTCGTTGTTAGTATCCTTAGAAATAAACACCTTATGGTAATTAATTTTAAATGTAAACATTTATACAAGGGATAGGGTTCCAAGAGAATAAATTTAGAATCTATTTAAAAACAAAATATATATTAATGTGATTATTTAGGTAGTGAATTTGATACAATTTTTAATATGTGGAGAAGGGTGGTTTTGGGAGTAACCCCTACATTTTCATTAATATAAGGTTTATATTTATAGTTAATTGTAAAAATAAGGGATAAAAGTGGAGGGTATACTAAATTTGTTTCCAAATTAATATCAACCACTAATTGTTTTGGAAAATTTTGTTTTTTAGTTCTTTTTCTTTTATCTTTTAACTATTACCCAAATTTAATTTTACCCTATTAGTTAAATTTTTCCCATAGTAATAAATTTTGATGAGAATGATTATGATTGACCCATTTACCAAATTTTATACTCATAATTGATAATAGTAAAATTATTTTCAAAAATATAAAACATAACGGTGTGAAAAGATGAATTTACAATGTACATGATTATTTTTTATAAAAAAAATAATTAAAAAACTAGTATTATTATTTTAATTTATAAATATATATAAATTATCTTTGATATTTATTTTATTCACATAAACTAACTTATAATAAAAATAAATGGTATTTCCATTATTGTAATCCAAAAATAGAAACACCCTAAAAATATACTTGATTCAAAAAAATGAATGAAAACACGTAGAATGGAAGAATTTTTGGGTGTGGTTTTAGTGGGTTATTTAGGAATTATCATTATTGGTGATTAGAATAATTAGAATGATTGTATATATAGGTGTGGTTTTTTTTTGAGTTCGTCCTATCTAAAATGGGGACTTTATAAACACCATATGTTTTGAATGTTTGTAAAACCTACAAAATACATTATTAAAAAAAACTCATATTTTATAATTATTATTCTTGAAATACATTTACATATAATATTAAATTTATATATCACATTCTAAGATTGAATATATCAGCTATAAATAATAAATATATATAAATAAACATGAACAAGGCACTTTCTAATTTAATATCTATTATCTTGATTTGTTAAATAAATATTTAACCTATAATAAAATGACGAATAAAACAAATATAATAGTTTGGAATATGATAGACATAATGATGGGAGGTCTTTATAAATTATATAAGAAGTAGTGAATGTTGACGTATGAGGACGGGGGAATGTATATGGTGTATATTGGGAAAAGAGATGTTTATGATTTATCTATTACCTAATAATTGTTAGTTTGATAGTTGGTAATTATGATAATTTGAAATAATGCTACCATTAGGACTACTGAATATAGATTGTAATGATAAGAGATAATTGATGTATAATAGAAAAATTATGGCATCACCTAGAAGGAACATTATATTTGAATCTCATTTATTATAATATGGGATGAATATATTATCACTAGGGGTTTTTCATATCCAATATTTATTAATGCCTTAAGAAGTATTACTTAAGAGGAATCATCTTTTGGAGAAGTTCAAGTTTGTTTAAGTCACAACTAGATCAACATTGATTGAGACAACACATGAAAGTACCACCATCATACACCGTATCCTTAGGATATATTCTCGTGAAATATAGGGTTATGTGTCTAAAACATAGTATTATAAATGGGTAATATTTTTTTTTGAAAAATATATTAGGTTTTCATCAATCCCATATTCATCATTACTGTATTATAGAATATATATATATGACTAAAAAATGAATATTATAAATATATTTATCTACAATGTAATCACTATAATATTTTTTGGAAAATATTTAATTTAAATAAATATTTAATATTTAAGTTATTATCAGGAAATATTTTTATAATAAATTATTTATTTAAATATAAATGATATAATAATTGAATAATATCAAAATAAATTTCTATAAGGGTCATAAACATCGTTATTTCTTCTAAATAGTTATTTTTCAAATAATAAATTTTTTATTTAATAGTTAAATATTTCATATATATAAATATTTGGATGAAATAAAACTTATATATGAAATAGTGATGTCAAAATTAAGTTAGGGGATATTTTTATAAATATAAAAATTTGTAATTTTACAATGTATAGTAAAAATAAAATTTTGTGTTTATTATATGATTTCTGAAATCTGAAATATATAATAATTATTTAATAAATATAATATATGGATCCATGACACAAATAATTTATTATAAAAATATTAAATACTTTAATATATTTAAATTAATTAAAAAACCTATAGAAAACTCCCCAAATTCTAAAGTATAATTTTATCATTTAACACATTATTTTCTGTGGAAATTATTTTCCCGAAAAATTAGATATAAAAATAATAATTTTCATACATTAAACTCATTAATGATAAAAAACATCTATTTATCATAAAACTTATTCCAAAACCATGGGTGGGAAATGGAATATATATATATATTATTCCAAAAATATATATTTCTAATGGCTATATTTGAAATATAATAAATAATTCTCTATAGATTTCTATAAATACCCTCTTCTACATCCCATTTTATTCACTCCAAATATCTTTCTCGTGTCCCAATATAAATTATTCTCCCACAAAGACCATTGGGTTTTTTCTAAAGATCTCTAGGAATCAAAACCCCAATATTTGGAAGTGATACTTAATATAAGGGATTCTCTTCATTTGTCTTTTTATACTTGTAATTCCATTAAATATAGTCCTATACATTCAATGTTATTATGTTATCATGCACTTATTATCAATCCATTATATACTAAATGTTGTTATATAAATAAAAGAATTATTTCTTTCACATTATGCTCATTTAACAACCCACTTTGCATACTTGTTAGGCTACCAAAATCATTATTTTATTTTATATGCCATGCATTCTTGTTTTGAATACCCAATCCTCTTTTTATATAATTTTATCATATGGATGTATTTTTAAATCAATTATTTTTGATTTTAATATACTAAATAAATATTATCTCCTTGTGGTATAAATATTATGAAATTATTTATGTCCCCTTAAATAACACTGATGTATTGGGTAAATAATTAATCTCAATAGATGACATTTTTTAGGATACATTTATAATCTGTTTTATAAAAATATGGCAATATGATTATACATCCCTCATTTTTATGTTATGAAGGCATTTTCACAAAATTTAACATATAATAATAATTATTTACTCATTTTATGCCACATTATTCTTCGAGGAAAATTGCTCACGTTTAAATTTTGTATCCCTTAGTTAGATTTATGTTCATTGTTTTCTATTAATGTATTTCCCTAATAAATGATATTTTGTGATACCACCAATGATAAATTTTTAAATAATCCTTCCAATATGAATATATAAACTTTATGTCTTTTATGATATATGTACATCAGGTAGAATTTACCCAGTTTGCAAGAAACTAAACATCATAAGGTCCTTGGAAATTAATATTGTAATTCATTGATATGGAATTATTATAAAAATCATGTATTGAAATGGATTTTCACTTTAGATATTATCAACGGAATGGTTTTTTATTTTTTTATATTAGTAAAATAAAAATATAGTAATAAACATTGGAATATATACTTAAATATCGATAAACCTCCAAAATTTTGGTAAAGTAAAAGTATTTTGCTTCTTAGAAATGACATCCCTATCAAGATACTATAGTTCATGTAGTTATAGTATAGATGAAAATTGAATTAATAACCTTGAAATTATTCTGGTAGGGTAATAACATGTCTTTCACCATACACACATTTGTTTTGGGACCTACTACACATCATTTTTTACACATTTATGGGATATTATTTTGTTATTCATGTTTTTTGGTTAATCAGATGCTTTTTTTAAAATCCATTAAGATGTATATATATATTATTTATTTTTATTATATGGAAGTATAAAATGTTAGATGCATGTTATTATAAAATTATAATATTTAATGTTACTTTATAATATTTATTATAATATTGAAAATAAAAAGATTATTTTCACTTTTTATTTACTCTTCTAGAAAAAGTAATTAAAATAGTTAGAATCAAGTAAATGACAGTTGTTATGGACAATAAAATAACTATCATCCAAATATGATGGATATTTTTGTTGGAAAAATAATAATTATGTTGAATTTCTAAATCCAAGTCCTAAATAACAACATAAACCATGTGTAGCATCTGATTTAACTAAGAAAGAAACTACAACAAGTAAATACTTCATGCATCAACTACCATATATTTTTAGTGTAATCAATGATCCAATGATCATAAATTAACGTAATAATACTATATAGGATATTTTTTTCATTTTGTTAATAATGAGAAGTTATGTTGTTGATATATTACTTAGAAGTATAATCTAATGAGTAGTGTACACTAATCAGGAAAATGAATCCAAAGGATGTGGTGGAATATATGGAGATGGTTTACATGAAAAAATACTTTTAAATAGGTATTTTTCTAATACCCTTCAAACGAAATTAAAAAGAAAATTATTCAAATTTTGAAAAGTTGAAAATGATCTGTGGGATTTATGATATAATTATTACACATCATGAATTGTATGGTTAAATATTTTTCATTAATTCATATGGGGATAATTATTTATTCATTGGGGGGATAATACCTCATCTAATTAAATTCCTTAAAATCATATATTTTTTAGAGTTATGATGATATTTCTTCATGTGGTATCGATGTTAAAATCAAGTGTGAATAAGAATAGTGTTATTGTGGAATAAATGATAAGTATAGGAGGATGTGTCCAAATTTTATTATGAATTTTGATCCTTAGAGATATGTGATAGATCAAAAAAACCAGGAAAAACATTTGTTGGGAGAAGCATTATAGGTATTTTCTATAAGGTAGTGAAACTTGTTACAAGTGTGGAAAATATGGACACATGGTTTAAAAATATCATGGGAATTTATAGCCTTGACATTTTAATGATAATTAAAAGGGGAATATGGAGCAAGTATAATATGTAGTAAAATTATTCAAGTATTTGTAGCATGGATATTTTACTAATCAATGTCCAAATTATAAGATTATGGGTGGAACACCAATCAACCAAATCAGAGACCAAGGGAAAAGGATATGGTTTTCCAGTAATGATGTATATAGTTAATGATAAAAAAAATTTGTAGAAGCTACACCCATCATATACTCAGTTATATCATGTACATTGTTCGATTCCTATTTTTGACATTCTTTTATTTCATTAATCTTACAAAGATCATAAAAGTAATCCCTAAACATCTTGTGGTGGAGTTATCAATTAAACAATTTAGGTTAATTATTAAAGTATTAATGATATATAGATATTCCCATATTATATTCAGTGATTAAAATATATTAAATATCATGTTAGTCATTCTAATGGTGTAACTTTATATAATACTTGTTATTGATTATATGTTAATGTAAAATACCAAAAAAAAAATCAATGAAATTTCAGTTTTCTGGAAAGTATAAATTATAAATATATTTAAATAAGATAAATCATATCAAAAACCATGTCAAGAACCACCATTTATTTCCTTCTTTCTAAAAAAATTGGTGAATAAGTAGAATAAAGAGAAAGTATAATGATAAGAGATATACCCATTGGTTATGAATACATTGATGCATTTAATGAAGAATTAAAAATGCCTCACAGGGAAGGAGAGGAAGAGTTATCCATTAAAACAAAAAAGAATAGAATATTATGTCAACAACCCCATATAAAATGTTATATATAGAGATAAAATAACTAAAAAATAAACTTACCTATCATTTTGATAAGGTTTTTATCAATTTAGATGAATCTAATTGTGGATCACGAGTTATATATTTTTTCAAAATAGAAGGATCATTGTGATTATGGACTAAATAGATATAACATCATATTATCATAGGTAAGAACAAATAACCTCCTCTAAGGACTGATTATCTGTTCATCCTACATCATGGGGATCTATTCCTTCACAAGATTGAACTCTAATTATGTTATCATCAATTAATGGTTAAGAAAGAAGATATTCTAAAGACTGCCTTCAGAACAAGATGTGAAAACTATGAGTTTATTTCAATACTATTTGTCTTGAATAATGAACCTACCATATTTATGGATTAATAAACAGTATTTATAAACATTATTTATATTTTTTTTATGGTAGTAATTAATTATGTTATGATATATTCTATAAAAATATTGAATGCGGGTCATCAAAGGGACATATTAAACACTCTAAATAATGGTAAATTGTTTAGTTAATTCATAAGTTTTGTTTTGTTTCAACAAGTCACATTATTGGGGAATTATTTACTTGCGAAAGAATATTTATTGATCTAATAAAGAAAGATTTTATAGAGGAATGTTCTCGACCGACAACAGTAACTGGGATTGGTAGTTTCCTTTAATGCTAGTATACTATTGATGGTCTATGAATTTTTTTAATGGATTCAAAATCAACTAACCATGTTAACTTTAATGGAGGATAATTTTATATTGAAAAGGAGTGTGAAGATGTTTTCCATTAACATAATATGAGGTAGTTTATTGAATGAATTTTAACTATACCCTCTAATATAAAATCATTGCACATTTATATTAATTCATCCATGAAATGACATGGATGTGAACTCATTATGAATAATAAGGTCATCTTATATACATCTCAATAGTTAGCTGTAGTTATATTTTCTATATAGATATGAAAACATTATCTTTATAGTAATAAGGGATATATATGCATAAACCACAAATTTTTGAAGTATAAAATCATACAAAAGGAACTGAACATGAGTCAAAAGAGATTATAGGATCTTTTAATGGACCATTATTTTTGTATTAATTATAACCCTATAAAAGAAAACCATTTTTTTGAAGTGTTGACAAAGAAATAGTCAGGTGTTATTATCATAATTAGGTTTGAATTAGATACACTGATTAATGATTTAGTAAAAATGTTAAAAGAAGTCATATGTGAAGGGAATTCATCAATCACGTCACAAATGATTTACAAATCATTATTACTAGATAATATCATTAATTTACAATGGTATGATACTAAGTTGTAAAAAATGGAAGAAACTGTGAAAAAATAGGATGTTTATTGAGTTTCAATTTGATCAAGAGGATGTATTGTGTTTTGGTAAAAGAATTTGTAACTCAAATTTTATAAAGTTATTGATAAAGGTTAAGGATGATTCTTACAAATTTTTATTCTTTATACTTCCAAGAATCCCCAAAAATTTATATATTTATCTGATCATTCTGGGCCTTATAACATGAAAAGGGAGATGTGTACTTAAACAGAAATAATTTTATGCATCATCATGTGAAGGTGGTGTGAAAAATACCCAAAGGAGTTCCAAAACCATTACATATACATATATATAAGTGGGATAAAATCACTATTTACTTTCTTACTATCTCTCCTAAAACATGAATGAGAAACTATTCCATATGTTAAATCACTGATTGATTAACTATGTATTCGTATTTTATTACTTTACAAGAGTATTTCAATAATGACCTAAACTATTATATATGAAATTCCCTTTTTGAATGAATAAATTATATTTTATGTAATTTTATTATAGAAAAAACATGCACTACTTTATTTATTTTGGACAATTATAAAATATATTCAGTAAAACATAAAATACCATTAATAAAAGTATATTTTGATTATATATTCATTGTAAAATAGCCCTTTTTATTTCTATATATTAATGGTTCTGATATTGTCTAATTAACACCTATAAATGACTTGATGGCCTCCACTTGTCAGATTATTCCTTATGAACCCAATTATCAGAGATTTCATTGGAGATTTCATAAATATTTTTCTTTCACTAATACCAAGATGAAATTCACCAACTAAATCATGAAAAAAACCATTTATGAGATAATTTCAAGATTATATAGATCATATACTAAAACATGACTGAGGAACCACCCCACCAAAGTTCCACCATCACACACCTTACCCTTTAGATGTATAATGGTGATATTTGGGGATATGTATCTATAACCTAGTAGTGTTAACTTTTATATCATATTTGTAACAAAACAAAAATAAGGTTTAACACATTCAATTATTACTTTATGTATACTATTATATATCAGCTGATGAAAATTATATTTTGTTACATCCAAAATTGTCTTTTTAGAAAAAATATTGTATTAAAGAACTATTGATAAATTCAATAATTTTGAAAATTGTTATTAATTTCCTATAATATCATTATTAAATATATTTTTATATAAAATTATAATGTAATTTAATCATTTCCTATGTAATCATTATAAGGGTCATACTATTTTGTCTATTGAAAAAAAAGTATTTTCCTATAAACGTTAATTTTTAAAAAATGTACATTCACATATATATAGAGAAATAATTTGAAAAAATAAATATTATATTTTAAATTATCATTTATTAATTATTCAGTGATTATTTTTTCATATTAATCTATGGAATTGTAAATTTTCATCAATAATTAAATATGCCACAAATATATAGATTGTATTGTGACATCATCATGAAAAAATATTGATTTACAAAATCCTATAAAATCCAATGAATAGAAAATATAAATTTCCATTCTAAATTTTTTTTTATAATATTTTATTAATTATATAAACAATTAATGAATCCTCCAAAATTTATGTTATATTTTACGGTTCTAAAATCAATTCTTTATGAACATGACTCAATTCTACATTACCCATCATATTATATTAATATTTTATTCTCATCAACATATAAAATATTTAAAACCACCCTCCTTTTCTATAAATCAAGGAAAAATCCATTTTACTATTTTTGGGTTTCCTTACTTTTTTATATAGAGTCCAAAACCTATGTTTAGTTATTAATAAAGAATTCCCCTATATTTTTTCTATAAATACACTCCCAATACTCTACACTAAAAATCCATTGAGTATGACCTTAGTCTCCATTTCCCTCTCTAAATCCATACCAATGTGTTACTAATCTCTTAATAAGCTCCTCGTATGCTTTTTGGATAACCCTCAAGTGGTAAGGGGACTCTCACATCCTCATCTTTATATGAGTACATTCATTGTATTACACCATTTTATTTCCAATTTTTTTGTGTAAAATTTTTTTTTACACATCAAATGTATTTTCATTTGATTTAAATTTAATGATATAAAATCTTTCCCTACCATTAGTACCTTCCATGAATCTTAATGTACACCCATTATGTTGTTGAATGTATCCTTTTCATTTTCATGCCAATCATTTTATTAGTGAATTCCTATCCCAAATTCCTCTAAATATTATTTACATTGATATACCTATCCTTCATTGATTTAGTAATTACATTTATGTAACCCAATATCATTAATCATTGGATTAAAATAGATGAATGATGTTACTTTGGTGAATGATCTATGTGGAACACTAAAACCATTACATGATATAAATGTGATAGGCAGGTCTAAAAATATATAGCAATCCAATGAATTGGTATGGATTTTATCTCATGATATAACTTGTATGGTGCATTGGAGGATATCTTAAAAACAATATATTATGATATATTTGTAGTTTTAGATGACGTATTCTGATAACTCCTTGTTTTATGTCGTTTCTATATTCTTATGTTACCTTGATATCATCATCTTGTATCATACTTTGATGTTCTAATTTATTATTTTATCATATTTTATTCCACCTTTCTATTCCTCTTTACTAAGAAGTATTTCTTTCATCGTGTTATGATTTTATAATTCCCTTATTGGGCTTTACAGTTTACGACATTCTTATGTACATCCCCAGGTTATCCTGTGCAGTTCCATAAGATCAAATGAATTTAAAGATATGTTATGTGAATTTAAATAATTTTAGTGTATCCCTATTTAATTTTGTAGTGGTACGTATCTAATTACCCAAATTAACTATAACTTTTAATCATTTGAGATTTTAATTTTTTCATATTATTTAATAATTCATGAATTAAGGGATTTTATTGATATGGGTTCTCAAGGTTATTATTAGAGTAATATATATATATTTTTTGAAATTATGAATAGAAAAACTTATATAAATCGTTATTGATAGGATTAATCATTGGAAAACATCTCCAAATTTTGATAATGTATTGAGTAATTGGTTTATATTAAAAAAACCTGTATATAGATATTATATGTGCATGGGGCTCTACCATTGTTATTCCAATAGGTAATTACCTTGAATAGTGTGAATTATATAATAAATTGATCTACACCTAGATCATAATAATGATTTCTTATTACAAACCTTATTTTACATGCCCATTGGATATTCATTGGTAAATTAACAATCTCCTTATAAATTATAATTTAGAGAATGAAATTTCTAACAAAAATTTATGTAAAAAAATAGGCTATAGATGTCACTGATTGAATCCAAGAAATTAATTAGTTAATAAATGGATGCCATTATTACTTACCACATATATGTTCAGTATTTAGCTTTTATAGGGCCAATTTATTGAAACTTATCATCAATAATTTTCCCCCTATTTAATTAAATGTATAAAATATGTAGGAATTGAATCAACTACTAATGTGATGGGAAACCTAATGACTTACCATATTAGGTACACAATAATATGGTATAATATGTTTGGAACTTCATAGAAATAATTTTCCAATTCACTAATATTTTTATTAGGATCATGAATCAGGGTGAAAACCCACCCCCACCCGCCAGAAAAAGAAATTGGAAATTGATACCTTTAATTGATAAAGGCCATTGACATTAAGTGGTTATTTAAGTAGATTAATCATTTACCAACATATCAAATCCACATATAAGATTTTCTTAATCATTAAATGCTTTGATATAGAGAAGTTTGTGTATATTTGTTATTGTACCGTGGGATATACTAATAATTGGTAGATATTGAATGAAATATAAACTCTAAGGTGGACATCAAATCAATATAATGTAAGGAATTATGGAAGATTATTTTTGATAATATTTTTCTCACACTACCTAATATTAAATGTAGAGGAGATTTCTTGGGCCTAAAAAAAGGATGAAGAATCCATCATGGTGTTTGAGGGGAACATCACATAAATTTAAAATGATTCATTGACCATGAAATTAATGTTGAATATTACTTTGGTGGGATAAATTTGAGTCAATGAAAATATTTGGTGATTCAAGACATTGAAAACAATGAGTAAATTTCTAGGTGTACCCTCAAAGATAAAATATAGATTATTAATTATCTAGTGACTCTTGAGTCTGAATATTGGATATAGGTAAAAGATTTTATTTTTTGTGGAGTGATAGAGAAATATCACCTTGGTAATAAATTACTACATTAAACTTATAAAAAGTGTTGTAAGAAGAATACCATAAATTTTTTGAAGGGGTCAATAATATTATTTAGGTGTTGGGAGGATGGAAACCCTGATAGAGAATACCAGTGGGATAAACACACCAATATGATAGAAGAAATGAATTATCATGTAAACTCCCATTCAATTTTCTAATGTTTTATCTATACAGAACAAGGAAACTATGAAAACCATTACACTTAGATAATGGTATTCTATGAAAACTAATGGAAACAAATTCCTACACAAAAAAGGACATCTTATTCTATAATAATACTGATTTGGATCCGAAAAATGATATCGTGATAGGTATTATAGGACTTTATTCAAGGAATGAAAATGTACTATATGTTTATAGTTCAATATAATCTTTTATACCATGTGATATTAGTAGAATAATAAAAACAACACCTCAAAACATGGAAGTGGAGCTATCGGTGAAAACAAGAATATTTGGAAATCATCATATCCTATGTATATAACAACTCCATTTTTTATATTTCTTTGATGAATTTTCTATAAAACATTTTGAATCTATCTATAGAACAATTTCGTATTATTCTATGTATTTATTGAATTTCCTCATGTAGAGTAAACATAAATTACTAAGAAAATGAAATCACCATCTATATCCAAAATTGATCATTAACTCTATATAGGTTTGAGTAATAGGATGGTTCTCCTTTGGAATCATTATATTAACCATTGATATTTTTTTTGAGTAATTGTATATATATAAAATGATTTAGATTCACTAAAAGATCAACCATAAGGACATTCGATTATATGGAAATATACTGATATGTTTCTAGAATAATTTTCCTTCCATCCTCCAAGCTATGAGGTTGTGTTCTCAATAAATATTACCGCAATATATTTTTTAATATCCATTACTCTAAAAATAATATCCTTTATTTTATTTGAGAAACTGATGATGAAACGGTATTAGAATTTAGATTAATAGTTTATAAACCCATTTATTTTACCATGGGGTGCACTTATCCTCTTCTTCAATAATAATGATGGGTCAATTTTCTTCTCCATCAATTATCACGAGATCAATGAAATCTTGATAATGAATCAGTATCCTCTATTATAGATTGAATAATTATTCTATAATCAATGTGAATTCCAGAATATCTCTAATGTGGATATTCAATTGGGATATAATCATGTAAATGATAATAAGAAGGATATCTCAAAGGAAAGTTTTTTTACAAGTTATGGTCACTACAGGTTCATACTGATTCCATTTTGACTCATAAATTCTTTATCAATCATTATTGACTTAATGAATAGTCTTTTGAGATTAACTTTAAAAACTAGCTATTGTATTAAAATAATATATTCTAAAAAACTCTAAAATATATAAGGGGAATGATGATAATTTAAATAATGTACTAAATAACATGGAATATAAAAAAAATAAAATAGTATATAAAATTTATTTTTATGGATAGAGAAAGTATTTTTACTGGGTCATATTATCACACAAAAAGGGATTCTTCCATATCCATCAACAATAGAATCCAGTAATGGGTCTTTGACCAATACTAATGATAGAAATATATGGTTTAATTGGATTATCTTATTAATATCGTTTATTTTTGAGAATATTATCCTTACTTTAAACACCACTAACCAATATAACACAAAAGGAACTAAAGTATGTTATGGAATGAAGAATGCGATGAGATATTTAATGATTAAATATAGAGACTAATAAATTTACTTGGTACACATTACCCACTATTTGGGAGTGCTTTTTTATCTTCAATGTTGTGTCTAAAAGGGATTGGGTTATGTACTCATGAATGACGAATCCCTCCAATTAATGATCTTTGATAAGAACAATAAAAGTAATGATCTATAATTCAGTGTAGTTTTCTATTGTTGGAATATTATACAACATCATGTCAATAGGGTGATGTATAACATTTATATGGATCATTTTTTCTTTATCAATATATTCACAAAAAAGGAAATCAATGTGAACCAATTAATTGTTTTAGAGATGGTAAAATATGATGGATCATTAATCTATTTCCCTCCTCGAAAGGTGAATAAATTGGATGATTCTCTGAGTATAAAGGATACTATGAATCTACCCATGAAGAGGTTTTTAATGGATATAATATTCATGAACTTTAAAAGGATGGATATGGGAACAAAGATAGGATCTAATTTCTACCCTTCTCAAATAAAAAACAAATCATCCATTCCTGAAATGATCAAGGAGGCCCAAAAAGATAATGAGTATATAAAATGATATGTAGTGAAAATTCTAGAAATTAAATTCACCAAAGATGGAGATATAATTATAGTAAACTAAATATATATCCTATAAAAACCATAACTGAATAAGGAAGTTATAGATGATTTGCATAATAAATTCATTTCTATTAATCCAAGAAGTAGTAATATTTATAGTTATCTGAATAAAAACATTTAATGGTATAATATTTAGATATATATTGAATAATTTGTATCTTGATGCTTTATATTCCAAAAAATCAAGTCTGATTCATAAAATTATTATTTTATGATGAATCCATTGATTGTAACAACATGCAAAAGGGAATATTTAGGAATGAATTTATTCATAGGACTTCTAGTGATATCTAAATGAAATAATTCCATCCTTTTGGTAGTATATAACCCAAAAAAATAGTTTATTTAATTACTTTTAATGAATATTTATCCCTTGACCAACTCTAAAAGATAAACATAATGGAAGTGTTAATAAATAATGATATAACACTCTCCATCATATTTTATCATGATTTGAATCTTACTATAAGGTTTTAGAGAAGCCTTCATCAACAATTATATATGAAGAAGATTTTTTGACCTTCTAATAACCCAAAAGTGAATGGTCAATATGAGAAAACCATCTAGTATATAGAGTATAGATTGAGATAATTTTAAATATATTTCCAAGGGTGGTGGGATTAGTACCATACCCAAATGGGGTTATCAAATTATAATAATTTACATTCTAGCTTTCAAATTGAACCGAATGAATCCCTATAAGGGAAGTGGTGTTAAAATCAAACATATTGAATAGAAATTCCATAGAGGTAAAATTTGAGACCTTCTCACTTCCATGATGTGATAAATAATGTTTATACCATTCAATATCATATCAAGTATATAAAAATTTGATAAAAAATATATAGAGAGAATCATCAATGAGACATATAGTTTAATGTCTGAGATAAGGTGTTCGTTCACATATTATGGTGGAATAATTATAGGAGGTATGGGAACATGGAAAATGATTAACCCAATCTACATCATCCCCATTCAGATCCTTGATCACATCGAGGTAGTTTCATATCGACTAGAACTCTCTCTAATCATTTCCATAATACATGATGTGTTTTATGTATCCTACATGAGGAAGTACATACCATACCCATAAAATGTATTGAATCCAAACATTTCAATATCATTAATCCCTTACATGAATCCTTGTGTACACTGATAATTGTTCATAAATTATGTTGTTATTTTTCATTCTGAACGTTTTTTTTGTGAATACCCATCCCCATTTCCACTCAATGGTATTCAATGGATTTACATATCCCTAAATTATTATGGAATTTTATATATGTCACCTACATTCTTTAATTGGGTGTTTAAAATTTTCTAAATATGTCGTCATTTTTAATGATTTATGCCTCACATTACTGCATGTTTGTGATATGAATGTGACGGGTTTTCCGGAAATTATATAGCCCTCTAATGCATTGGGTAATATTATTATCTCATAGGATATCATGTATGGTCCATGTTAGGTAATATTAATCATACGATTGTATGATTTCTCATTTTTATACATGAATTATTCTTATGAAGTCATGTTTAATATTGTTTCATCATTCCAATGTTTTATCATTTTTATCATATTATATAATGCCTAGATGATCATGCTTATTATTTTTACCCAGTTTATGTCACCTTGATATACCTCTTGACTAACTGGTACTGCATTCATCATGTAATTCAATGATTATTTCCTTACTTTTATTTATTGCACAAAAATTTATTATGTACATCCCTAGGATATCTAGTATTGTTTTAGAATATCATTGAAATTTAAGGACATATTATGGGATTTCAAATAATCTTATTGTATCCTTATATTATATTATGTTTTTATGTATCTAATTATCCTAGTACACTAGTCATTTTGAAACCTTTATATTTTATTATGTATGTATTTATGTAATAAATTATGAATTAACATTTATTAAAAAAAATATTTTCATACATAATTTCTTGAAAACCATGCTTGTCTACATAATCATGAACATATGGGACTTCAATGTTAATCAATTTTAATTATTTCAGATGAAGATCCATGATTTTATTTTATTAAAAGTAGGATCCTTTGAAATTATATATATAAAATATTAAACCTTACCACGACATATCATCCTCCAACTGTTGAATAATCTGAGAGGACCATTCATACATTGGATGACTTTTTATGGGATATATAAGATAATTATTACATGATTTGGTTCCAAAAACATCCACATACTTAATTATAATTTAACAACATTTTTCAATTGAGTATTACATTGGAGATTAAATAGAAGAGCTATAGAAAACATATATTATAGGATGATGATGGAGAGTAAAAACTATTCTGATGACACATTGGGAGAGAAAATATAGAGGGGATAAATTTTTTAAAAAAATATATTAAGAATGCTAATAGTTGGAAAATGTGTTTTTTTTAAATCTAAGGAAAGAATAAGAGTATAATTCCATGGATCATGTATTCCAAAATATATCACCATGGAAAGAGGTCAGGATATTTATAAAAAGGGAAATAAATTTGTAGGAACATTAATGAATTTGATATTCTAGAGTATGTTTGAGATGTTTTCGATCAGTTAGAACAACCTCAAAATGATTATATTGGACACAAAATCTTCCACAAGTCCATATTATTTATTTATATAGAAGAAAGAAATAATATATATGATACAATTGGTGAGGAATTGTAACATAACCTATCATATAAATAATAAATCATCATGATTATTGATGAAAGAGAATATGTGTTGAGAAAAAAGACAACCCAATATATGAAGGACTTTTGGATAAATCAGATGTTCAATGAAGAAACATGTGATCATGATGAAGTGAAGAGAGATAAATTACTCCTTCTTTTCAAATATGAAATAATCTTCCATGAAAAATTAGGGGGATTAAAACAACACAAAAATAATAATTAATTATCTATTATTTTAAAATTATTGTTCTATAAATACTTTCACATTTCATTACAACATTAAGAATAGTTAATTAATAGTATATATAAAAGAATTAAATGATATAGGGAAATAAACAAAAAAACAATGCATAATCTAATGTAAACACCATAAGCATGAATTATCCAATGATGAGCAACCATAATATAAAATAATTAATAAATTAATATATTCCTTAGTAATATGATAATAATTATCATAGTAAGGGTTAAACCATTTTTAGAGAAGCAGTAAATCATGATGTATGAGAATGGTATGGTATAAATAGGGTCTAAAGTGAAAAGTGACCATTATGATATGATTGTTACCTATCCCTGGGTAAATATGACCAATTTAAATTTTAACTACGGATAATAATGTCAGAGTCATATATAGGGTATATAATTTGAAATGATAGTTTATATTTTATGTGGAATAGAAAAATCATTGCAACATTCAATAAAAATAATCATTTTATAACCCATTTATAAGAACATGGGTGGTAGGTAGCTACATTGGGGTGCACCCATAACCAAGTCCAAACTGAGCATCAATAATTAAGGATCAGGTATAATTGACTATGGGAGAAGTTCACATTAGTGTCGATCCCCACTAGATCATTTTTAGCAGATCCACCACATGAAAGTACAATCACCGCACACTTTTCAATCAGGGTCCATGCAATTGGAATAAGGTGTTATATATGTAGACAATACTATTATAATAACATAATTCTCATCTAATAAATGAAATAGAGGTTTATTCAATCCCATTTTAAATGTTAATTTATTTATCAAAATAGAAATGAATATAAAATGAATATAATAAATATATTTTTGGATAAAAACAAAACATAGTTATACTTTTTATAAAATATATTATTTCATTAAACATTGTAAATAAATTATAATTTGATGAATTAGTATAATAAAAAAATATTTACATAAAAAATGATAAAATGATTGTATAATGTCATTGGTATGTTTTATAAGGATTAGAAAGATAATTATGTCATAAAACAGTTATTTTTCAATTGATATGGATTTTTTAAAATTTAATAATCCAATATTTTGAAAATTGTTTTTATAAAATATAAAAAAAATTGAAATCATTACATAAATTTTTTTATGGTTAAAATTTTAGAATTTAATAAAATATTATATTTTCTATGAATATTAAATAGTTGTGTTTTTTTAATATTTTATGTCATAATAAATTTTAATAGTGATATAATACTTTAAATTAGTCGATCTATGACCAAAAATGTGTTATTTATTTTATATAATATATAATAATGAATATAAAAGGTTACCAGAGCCTATAAACTTCTTTCCAATGTGTAAAGTGGAAATTGGGCTCTTAAAATTGTAATTCAATGGAGAAATTATTTTTCAATGATAAATGTAATATAAAAAATTATTTTGTTTCTAAAACTAAAAAATTTATAGTTAAAATCTTTATTTCTCAAAACAAGAACAAAAACCATGCATGGACAATAGAAAAGTTATTTTAAAAAACCTAAAATTCCAAGGGCTATATCTAAAAAATAATAAAAAATTCTCCTCTATTAGTTATAAATACACACCTCTCCCCCCTATTTTGTTAGCTCCAAATTACTTGATCAAATCCTACCCTCTTTTATCCTCCCACAAAACTTTATTTGAAGCTATTGTACACTTAATAAATCACTCCTTCATGTTTAAGGAGACAAATATATGTTATGAAATTATATTCCTACCCATTTCTATCCATGTACATCCTCTCTTATCAATCATATAATTTCAATGCTATAAAGTACTCATTCAGTTATGATCTATAAACATTAATCCAAATCTAATTCCTTAAATGGTATACTTTCAATCTCTCTCATTTATATTTTTCCATTAATCACTTTGTATACCTGTCATTATAATGAAATAATAATTCAATTTTCAATGCCAACAATTTTTTTGAGTACACACACATATTTTTCTTCTGTTTTATTGAAATATGCGTAATTATTCTTCATTGAGTAAATATTTACATTTATGAAACGCAAATTCCCATATTATTGGCTAAAAATGATAGAAAATCCATTTCATTAAACACTAATGTAATTAATGATTTTTTATGTAAAATTTTCCTTATTCTGAATGGGTTACTAATGAAATGATTTATAATGATATATGTGTGCCACAGAAATCAATACATACCAATGGTATTCCATAATAGTGAAATAATTTTTTGCATAAATAATTAATTAGCAGATATGACATGTTTTATGATACATTAGTGAATCACCATGGTAATATTTTTTATAACACCTTGGAATTGAACCGTAGTGGTGTGCTTATGAATGTATCATTTTTATATTACATCCACATTTCCATGTTATGTATGATATACTTATTATTATTCTATTATATTATTCCTTAACATTTATCCATTAAAAATTTTTATTTTCAATTTCATTTGTTTATCCATTAGTGTTATTTATGATCACCGTATTCGATTTATGTTTATCTCCATGAAATTATATAAATTGATGTGACCTATGATCGATTATTAAAGATGTTTTTAATGGGTATTAGTTAAAAAATTAATTTTTATATGATATTTGTAATTTATTTATTATGTCCATAGTTATTAAGAACATAATACTAAAAAGGTTATTAGAGTTATAAATTTAATATTTTTTTAAGGAATAATTCTAAAAAACACGTAATAACATTATAGATCACAATAATATTGAAATCGGATGTTAAATTTAGGTGATGTGCATGAGATATAAGGTTTATTTATAATTTCAATCCTCATTTTTTGTATTTTTTTGTGGCATGTCAAAATAGTGAGGTTTTTTCCATATGTTGTGGTGCAGATCATTGTAGCTTTCTCTGTGATTGAAATTCCTTACACCACACCATACTGAAAAGAATGGTGTTGATAAAAGTAATTAAATTTTATTGTAAAACTTTTATAGATATATGGGGTTTTAATATGATTTAAAAACCCAAAATACAAACAACCCACTGAAAAATTCATTATGAGCATACTGGGAGTCAATACATCATAGTGGATTCGATTCAAGATTCTTCCATAATTTGAGTTGAATATTCTGTAGTTTCATATTCAATCTCGTATTTTATTCTATAAAAACCCATATCACTCTCATCACTCCAAATTCATTTCCTTCGGCATTATTAACACATTAGATCATTGTAATGAATTCTAGTGGATCAACTTACTCTTTTGTAATGTCTTTTCCATGTCTAATTTGTTTTCTTTCTTTATTGGTGGCTCTTCTATAGAGGTTACTTCAATTTAGGGTTGAGAATCGAGCTTCACTTGATGGTGGTTTTATGTGGAATATTTTTGAGGTGGTTTCCTTTGAGATCAGTGATTCTTGATCCTTATTCATCTATTCATTATAGGAGAACACTGAAATTATAATCCTATTAGAGGATTCAATAATTTATTTTTGTTATATGTTAACATATGAGATTATCATTAATTAATTCTTTGGGTAATGGTGGAATCAACCTAGGATAATAACCATTAATAAATATGAAATCAAATTGTTTTCATGATCACTTGAGGGGGTGACCTATTATTGATCCATCTTGATTTTCTTAAAATTTTATTACTAATTTATTATGTTGTGGTTACTATATATAATGAATAGTTTTTTGTAAATTTTATGAAATAATTTAAAATCAAAAATAATAATTTAAATAATTAATAGATTTTGGTAATTTAATACTATATTTATATTATTTTCTACATATGAGTTTTTTTAAATCATGTATTTGGTTTATTCCTAGATAATTCCAGCAGTTGGTTATATGTTTATTGAAACTACAACATATACATAATGAATTAATTATTTTGAGATGTAAATAAAAATTTTTTTTCAAAAAATATTTATTTTGGGATGAGTGAGACCATCCTTCTTTGTGGAATGATAGTATTCCATGGTTTTATGAACATAGATTCATTATGAGTGGGTCATGTTAAAAATAATTTTTTTTCATTGTATTCTATCCTTAATATGGTATATCCTTATTGGTATTTTTTGTGAAACTAAAATGGTCTTTTAGATGAAAAAATGGTCTTCATTTCCCAGTATATATTCATATCCTAATTTCGATGATACTGGTATGGATTTTTATTGGTGAAATTCAATCATGTATGACACCATGTAAATTATAATGACATGATATCTAGGCTTTCTCTTTAGTAATTTCTTGAAGTTTATTTTTAATTTTAGGATATCCAGATACATGTTGTTATGGTTTCCAAAAACATGATGTAATTTGAGATTATCTATAGAAAGTAAAACATTGGTAATTATGGTATGATCCTATACAAGGTTCCACTAAATGGTGCTTCAAGATAGTGAGTTAGATTCTGTCAAGTTCCCATCCCCGTAATCCAGAGGTATCTATCTAGTATCGAGAGACTAGAGAAATGTTTTGTGGTTACAATACCCATATGTCATTGTGTAACACAATATTACAAACATATCATCAAATAGTGGATGAATAATATAAATAACAAAACATACATACGGTGAACATCAAATTAAAGAATAAATTAAAAAATTAAAATGTATTCTAAAAAAATGATATTTCATGGCTCTATAAAAGAAAAAATATGTATACATGCACATTGTTCAACACAAGAATCAAAATACCATGAAGACCAGAAATAACTATCTTCGTAAAACATTATGAGCCAAGCATGGGCTTATTATCCCTAACTCTTAAGAACAAAAAAGTTCATGATTCATATGGTGGATTTCCACATTCCCAACCAACAACCATGAATTCAGTTTGGGTACCCAAAAACATCCCATCTAGGGTGTGAGATAACACTCTTTCATTCACCACGAGCGGTTTATATAAAAAATCCAATCTATGTATAACAATATAAACAATGATAAATGTATGAAAAAAGTATAGAAGTGATGAATACAATGTTTCCAAGGTATATGTGAAATAGGTAAAATTGATATATCTAGGGAAAAAAGCATCCCTACAAACCATAGTCATGCCCCATAAACAAGGGAAGTTGTATTATGAAATAAAATTGATATTTTTCAATCTACCAACTTATATCTCATACCTATACCAAGTATATCTATAATCATAGAAAAAAATTCTACCAAAACTCACTAGATAACCAAGTGTAAAAACCATTTTCTACATTCCATTTAATATAATATATAACAATCACATGTCCACACCATATATTCAATATCATCCACAATGTCTTCACCATGTAATCAAAAGTGTTAGACCACCAAGATTCAGATGCAAGTTATAGATGATTGTGTCTTCCTCATCAAGTCCTTGGATCATCTCGATGAAAACACCATAATGTCTAAGATGCAGTACAAGGATCATGTCAAAAGAACATGTCTAAGAGATCCCAATAAAGTTGTATTGAATTTGTACAAAGGCCCTAGGGATCCATCATATTCAGGATCCATTGAGTAAATAGCTCCAAGGGATCTAGTACCATCATCAAGACCCATGGAGAAGAAATGTACATAGAATATTATGGAATTAGGATCCAAGTGTTACCAACCAAGCCATCCACTACCATAATAAAATAATAATATCATTCATTCCATAATTTCATAAATATTCACATTTCCTGAGTTCATCCATATAATTTTAAAAATTTCAATTTAAATAATTTAGTCAACTAACCTCATGTAATCACATGGAAAATTAGTTACAACCCTATCCAAACAATTCAATTCAATTATTTTAGTTTAACAATATCTGAGAATCAGTGGTGATATCCCAAAAACCAAAAGATGTAGTACAACATAGGGAAAAGAAAAAGTCACACCCTATAGCTATACTAGGTTATGGTTAAATAACCATGAGCCATAAAATGATACTCAACTTTAAACATATTCTGTCCAAATTCATTTAATTAAATTATAATGTTATTATTAGTTGATGTGAAAGAATTATTGGTGTGCTATGAAATGGAATCTATCTTAATAATACCCCAAATGTTTAGGATAATTTATATTCTACTAACCATAGGCTCGTAGTAGATAACTAATCCACTATTGATCTATTATTCTGTACAGATTGAAAACAAAAAGAAGAACACAAAAATCATGAAAATATGGCATATTATCTTGCACCTAAAATGAACTTTCGATATTAATACTAATCAACCATGAAATATGATGAATGAAAAAATAGTCAGAATGGATCCAATAAAGACAAATAGTTCATAGATCAGGCTATAGGTGATGAAATGATGGAAAATACTAGTTTAGTATTGAAAAATATCTGAAATGTGATGAGAAAAAATTAGCTATGAAAGGAAATAGAATACGATGAAGGGGGATTAAACATTTAAATTAATTAAGTTAATCATGTTCATTTTTTTCATAAGCCCATGGTCGCATGGTTTAGCTACACGGTTGGCCTAACCATATGCAAACTACAGTCCCTCCACTTCCTTAGAGGGGGACCTTGCATTGTTTTTTACGCCTAATTTGTCTCACCATGTGAAAAATATGCCTCACACCTCTACTAAAAATATACGAGCCCCCGCACATGTGTGAGCATTAGGCAGCATGGTTTTTTCTAATGGTGTGGCCTCATAATTCTCTCTTCCCAGCCCTCACACGGTTACACAAACCATGTATACTAGGTCACATGGTTTCTATGAAGCATGTGGCCCATTTGTTTTTCACAAGAAATGAGATTTGGGATCCAAAAAATCTCCATAAAACCCCAATAATATTTATATATCATTATTCACACACATTATGTCAAAAATAAGGAGTTAATTTGAAAAATGGTCTATACATCATAGGAAAAACTATGATATTACAATACCTTCCTAGAGAAATTCATCCCTAAATTACATTTCTATGGGTGGTCATGAATCACCTAAGAATAGCATTGGTTACTGATCTTTTTTATTGTATTCCCACACCCAAGTATCTTATTTTAAACTACAATGCCACAATAGCACCCATACAAGAATAACTGACTAGCCATAGAGAGCCTTTGTGTTTTTTTCTATAATATGAATAGGATGCTCCTTGAAAGATGTGTCCACCAATATCATCACCCCATCTAGATGTATTGATTGTGATGGGTTTGAGTAAAAACGTTGTAGTTGAGGTATAATGAATATGTCATTCATGGATTGGTACCAATGAGGTAACTAAAAACAATAGGCTACTGAACTTACTCTCTCCAAAATCATGAACATACTGACATATCTTAGTGAAATATTACCATGTATCCTAATCTGTCAATATCCCATCCTCCATGACATATGAAAAAAATACCTAACCCCCTTCTTCTAACTATTGATGTTATAAATGATGATCAGTTTAATATTTATGTATATACTATGCATTATCCATCCATTTCAAAATCAAATGGACGTACTCTAAAGTATCTTGAATGAGATGATCTCCCAAAAATTATGCCTCACCTAAATCTAACTTAAAAATGAGTGATCATCTTGGAGTAATTTAAAAATTATCATAAGGTTTTGTTTTTAGAGTCACCTTATATTTATTATTGTAAGAAAACTAAACCAAGGGTATATGCCTTTCTGAAGAGTCTTAGAAATCCTAGGTGAAATATCTCAGTATGTTTTCAAGAACCCGAATCATTCTCTCTAATTGGACATTAGTATGATAGTGTTATGTCATGCTCACAATATTCTATATTCACAATTCCATCTACTAACTCTTCTATAAATGATGAGTAAATAGGGAATCTTGATCAAATACCATATTTTGAGGAACCCCATGATGTCATAGTGTTTCATGGATATACAACCACCCAATATCATCTAGTTATAAGGTCTACCTAGTCAATAGAATGTGAGTGAACTTACTGATATTTTCCACAATAACCCATACAAACTCACTACCCCATGGGTACCAACAAAATCCAATCATGAAATCCACCACAACATCACCATATTTCGACACATGGAGAGATTATTTTTGTAAAATTTCCATTGTTCAATGATGTTTTACCTTACCCTATGGAAATATGGAACATCTCATGACAAAATTACCTAACTCAATATTCATTCTGGACCATAAATATTTGTGGCATAATAATCGACACTTCTTGGTAACACATGGATGCATTGTCCAAACTGAGGCTTGAATCTCCCACATTAGATCCATTTTCATGTCCACTAGTACTCAAACACAACTAGGGATAGATATAATTTCATACATTCCCATATTCTTACAAGGAGGTCATTCCTCACATTCCACACTATCCCATAGGACTAGCCCTATGAATCAGACCACTACCTCACCCTCACTCTATCCAGAAAAGTGTATATTGTAGCTAAAGATGAAATAAATCCCCAAACCATTATATTCCTCCATGTGAATCATAAATAATTAATCTTTAAATTAACACTCACTATTTCCCTAGTAAATTGTGCGTATTTGAGTCCTCATACCCAGTGCATCTTTATCTAAATTGTCCATACCTGGCGTATAGGCAAGAATTATTTAAGAATAATATAAGTACTCAACCAACTAGTGTTTCCTCAAATTTAGACCACACTTTAAAAATATATAGTTTAGGCTTTTGTGTTGTTCATAAAACACAAAATTCTCTCCTAGTATATAATGTCACTAATAGTTCAAATCATGAAAACCTGTACCTAACTCAAGATCATGCGTCTGAAAAATCCTCTTGTGTTCCCTCAGATGATGAGACACTTGATCTATTAATCAATACAATACATAAGAACATATCCTAGATTGATACATGATTCATCACAATAAATGGAGTAGATCCTTCCTATCATTGGAAGAATCAAGACTGGTGTTGAGGTCATCCACCCTTTATGCTTTTGAAATGCAATTTTGAAGGTATCAAAACATAAAAACCTGATTACCTTCTTAATCAAGCCTGTAATAATTTAATCTAAGAGTTATAAGTTCATTTGGAATAACCTATAATATCTATAAGGACCAAATAAAATCTATATGCCAAATACTTTATTGTTATGATTATATGAAACTATAGATCTCACATTCACTAGGTTAGCTGATACTCCTGTCCATGAGATAATATGACCCAATCAGTGAATCGTATCCATCATACACTGGGGCATTGTGAGCATAGAATATAAATAATGCTTTCAGTGTTTTCAAAATGTTATCAATATGTTTATCTTGGTCGTCTTGACAGTGATAATACAATAATATATATTTCAGTAAAACCACCACTAATTAATCCATATAAAGATGGAAAATGAGATCATCAGCCCCACTAAAACAACATTCTCATTCTTGAAACTGAATGAAATAACCAGATTCTCATATAGACCATTCCTACTTTGAAAATATGTTTGAGGTGTTTTTTCAAGACAAACATGATCCAAATGAAATCCATATCTAAAATTAATCATTGAGAAAACCCAAGATCCACAAATATAGTTAGAGAGATCATCTATCCATGGAAAGGGATATAGGTTCTTAACCACACATTTGTTCAATTTATTATAATCCATACATAACCTAAGGGTAACATCTTTTTCTATATAATAATGACTATAAAATTTTAGGAAGATTTAATGAGTCATATAAACCCCTTTTTTCTATGTCCTCTAGCTACCTCTTGAGCTCCTTCACCTCTGTCATATCTATTCTATAAGAAGAAATGGATAACAGTGAAACTCTAGGAACTAGCTTGATGGATAACTATGCATCTCTATATGGATTTAAATCAGAAAATACATCCATGAAAATGTCTTTGAAATGACCAACCACTAGATGGAAATAATTCTGATGTGATCCTTGATCGTCTATATATAAACTCGCAATATGGGTTCTCATCCTACACCACCTACGTTACTCTCTTCCATACTGTCTCACCTAGACATGCCAATCACTCATGTGAATAAAAACTCTTCCCTATGATTATGTGATAGAAACCCACTGGTGATATCAATGAACATGATATCAATAATAAAAAATCCATTCCATCTTTATTATGATGTCAAAATAGATCATCTTGGGGAAAAAATATACCATCTAAAGTGACACCCCCCAATAATTAGGGGAACTTATTTCACTATCATATATCCTCTATTATGATCCCCAATAGAGTATCCAAGCTCAAAATTCCATAAAAATACTCAACAAAAATCAAATGTCTCTCAACCAATGGTAAAGACATGAAACTATGTGAAGCACATGTATCAAAAAGATAAGATACTTGAAGATAAGCTACTATGATTATATCTATCCCCATAGATAGATCGATTCACTTATCCCTAGGTGTAGGCTATACAGAATATATCTAGCATGTACAATGACTCTTTGATAAAACCTCACTACCCATATTAACTCCACATTGCTATCTGTATACAAATTATGCACGGATACCTCATCCATGATCACCACCTTAGCATGAACAACATGTAACTCCCCTACTCATATCATAAGGTAAAGCTATAAAACTTGTTCCCTATACATGTAGTTGGAGATGACCCCCTTACACTATCTTATGAAGGGAAATTCCAATAAAATGATCTGTATTGCATATTTTACCTCAATCTAGGAACTCAATATGGATTGGATCAAATTAAATCCCAGTATTTTCTTTCCTTCCACATTGATGACAGAAAACTATGCTACCATCACTAACCTCTTAGATGGTACTCCCCTAGAGAGTAGCCTCAAAATGGAGCCTCCTACCACTGGAAGCTGATCCACTTGGTCATGATATATAACTTGTCTTCACTATACCCCTTACTACCTCAGGTTTTATTATGTAATTATCACATAATTCAGTATTTCATTAGGATTATTCAACATAAACATGTTGATTTATGATCAAATGACATGTCTGGGACCATCCTCGAGTCATATCTCCCTCAATAGTTCATCATAATTCCATATCAGTGCAATGTAATAAATCTCTATATAGTGTGATGAATATTCCAGAACAATCCTCTCACCATTATCTAGATGCATAAAATCACTATAAAATTATTCTCTCAGAGTCTCAGGGAAAATGTATTCATAAAAAATGTATTGAAAATGCATTCATACCATATAAATGAGCTCATTATCCTGATTCAAAAGATCCCAAATACACAATGATTCTCCCCAAATTATGTATGACGTGATCTTCCCTCTCGTCTCAAGAGGTTTCTCCATATTCACAAAAATAGAAAATGTAGTCTCAAGCCGCATCTCAACAACTTCAGGTCCTTCTTCCTGTGAAAACATGGGTGGATGCTGCTACTAGATACCCTCATCAACTCTTCTATAAAATATTCCGTCTATGTTCTCCCTAAAGAGTCTTTATAAAGCCTATTGAATTCTCAATGAACTCTACCTTAGCACCTATGTCTCGTAAAACTATTTTTTCCATTGACTAGAACTATAAGAATATCCATTGGTATCCCATGTACCTATACCTTGAGATTATAGTCAACTTCATCATCCTAGAGTACAAATGGAATTTCTCATGGTGGAATGTCTCTAAAATTCCAAAATCCATGGAAATATTCAAAAAGAGGCCATGTAAAAGATATAAAAAACACATGACTAGTCGAAGCCTTCCTATAAATAAATCACATCCCTTTTACTACTCATAAATATATGAATGGGTAAAATTGAATCGTTATAAATAGAACTATATGAAATACCAAATGCCCACTCTAAAGCAAGTTATAGGTCATGTTATCTAGGTCACCAATTAAAATTCCATTTTAATGCATATTCATCTCCAAATTTTCATAAAATGGTTCAACCAAATGGGTAACCACTTGTGATCCGTAAGGACTCATACACCTCATGAACTGATATATGGAATCCACATTGTCCATTCCACAATGTGTTCTAGTCCATGTGACCATTGGTATATGATTCAATGCTCCATACTTGCCCTCTTAGTGTTTTTACTATTACCTATGAAGGAAATCATTGTATAGATTAGGACAGTAACTCTATGTACAACCTATATTTCCCAATTCCAATGAATAAATCACTAATCAAATGAAAGTTATATTTCTCCAGTCAAACATCATAATATCACAAATTCAATCAATGCATTCTATATGGAATGACATAATTCATGGGATGTGAATTCTAAATGGTGCATCAAATGATGTATGAGATGCATACCCCTATATCATAAAAAAATAAGAAAATCCATAACAATAATAACATCAAACTATAAGTTCATCATCAAACTATAGAAAATTATCAACATAATAGGAAATATCTAAAAAATGTTCCATTCCAGGAAATGTGGTTTTTTCTTTTAGTGGGTTAGATACTCCGAGGAATAACTCATTACTAAATTCCAATTACATCATAAACTCATGTATATTCTCTCAAAGTATTAATAAACCCAAAATATAAAACCCATTGATACCCCTTTATAACATCTAGATATAGGTTCCACTAAAAGGTTCCCCCAGCCTATTGGTCACATGGCCTCAAGAATGACACCATGTATGCTAGAGGCTGTCCTCTAGTACCAAGGGACCAGTGTTTCTCTATGGGGAGAATAATTCATTATAAAATACTGTAACACATTGGAATAAGCATTTCATTCAATAGTATAAGAATAATATAAAAAATTGAGAAAACATAAGATGAACATCCGAGGTAGTAAAAAATAAATATTTCATGGTTAATTTCAAATAAATAATTATTTTACATTTATCTATAAGGAATAAAAATAGGTATTCATAAATATATTAAAATACATGAATGAAAATATCCAAAATACCCAAAAAGACTATCTCCAAATATCATTAGTAAACTAGCTCCATCATGTTCTCCCCTATTCTTAAGAAACCTGCTGATTAAGAATCATATTAGATGCTCCTTCCCTGGTTCATACCTACTTGCATGAAGTATTTCCATGTACCAAATAGAGTCCCGAATAGGGTGTGATATAACACATATTAGAACACAACCAGTACTATCTATAACAAATCCAATCTATGTATAATAAGCTAATAAATTTTCAATATATAGAATATTATTTTCATTAAAGAATGAAACGATTCAATGGAATTTGTGATAAATGTGAAGTAATACTGTTAAGGAAATCAAGGATTCTAAAAAACTATATTAATTCACTTATAAACAAGGGAATATATTAATATAAATAAAAGTTATATTGTACATTATAATAATTTATATCTGATACTTCTACCCTGGATATCTGTATGTATAGAAAAAAAACTCAATGGCCTCACCATATAACCAAGTGTATAATATAATATATTATACAACATTCACCAGGACCACACTACATAATTAGAGTCATCCACAATGGTCGTTCTATTTAATCAAATGTGTTAGACCATGAAGGGACAAATCCATGATATAGAATACTAATGAATCCACATCGAGTTCTAGGAACATCTCTCTGTCAACATGGTAAAGAATTAGTTGGATTCCAATGATCATGTCAACAAATGATCTTCAACGTGATGTTAATAAATTAAAATCGAAGTGGTAGAAAATACAATGGCATCCAATGGAATCAGGATCAATGGAGTAAATAGGTCCTAGGAAACCACTACCATAATCAAGACCTGTGGTGTAGAAACTTACATGGCATTCAATGTAATTGGGATCCAATGTATACCAAATAAGGAATCCACCACCATAAAAAATCATTATCTCATTCATTTCCTTATTTCATAAACATGTCCATTTAATGAGTAAATTCAACTTATTTATAAACATATCATTCAAACAATTTAATCAACTAAGCACGTGTAATCACATGTAAAAGTAGGTACAACCATACCCTAAAAATTCAATTCAATTAATTAAATATAAAAAAAATACCAAAATCATTGCTGATATCTCATGCACACAATAGGGTAATACAAAATATGGAAAAGGAATGGGTAGACCCCATGGAATGCCTAGAATGAGGCTAAAAACCCCTATCCATAAAATATTACTAATGGAAAAAACTATCATGTTCTAATTCATTCAATTATATTATCCAATTACATTTAAGGAAAATTTTCCAGTTTCTGTATGCATCATATTGAAAACTAGAATTATAAAACACAAAATTTGTAGAACAATTTATAAACCACCAACTATTGGACTGTAGTAAATCACTCACCTGTATTGATATTTTACATGGTCCATTTTGAGTGAAAAAGTACGAATAGATGAATATCTAGAATGTAGGGCATATTTTCCTTCACCTAAAAATCCATTTAAATATAAATAAAAATGAATAATGGCATTAGATAAATCTAGAACTCAATAGTGTAGATCTAACAACAAAAACAGTTCATGGATCTGTTATTGGATGAAGAAAAAAATGGAAAATCCTAGATTATTCTTGAAAACCCCCTCAAACGAGAGGAAAAATGGTTTTAATCCAGTGGAAATAGAATAGGATGAAGGGGGTTTGAACATTTTATCACTTTAATGTAATTATGATAGTTTCTTCCCAAAAAAATTAGGTCTCACATTTTTTCCACATGGTTGGCTGAACCGTCCACAAACTCTTCTCCCTTCTATGCCTCAAGTGGGTCCTCACATGGTTCCATGCACACAATTTGACTAACCATTTTCAAACCATGTTGCACTCCTCTACTAAAATATATTTTTCCTATATATGGGTATTCAACATTGGATACATGTATTCCTCAAATTTTTTATCCTCCTATAGCCCTATTTCCATCCATCCATGACTACTCAAACTCTGCGAAATGGGTGTAAGGGTTTCAAATAACCGGGATTCCTAGCTTATTTATCAAAAACCAAGCCTCTAGGATATAAATAATCCCTATACACACCTAGAAACTCCGATGATCTCATTATTAACTCAAATATATCCATAAGAAATTAGTTAAACTGAAAAAAGGTCCATACATCATAAGAAAACATGGGATCTTAATGCTTTATTTTATGATGACTGTTAGGGAACCCCAAAAATTATTGGATGATAATAGAATAATAATGAATACTTGGTTAGGTGTTTTTTATGATATAAAGGATAAATTTTTTCACAATGATATCCATGGGATTGTTGAATTATCATATTCTAGATAATGGGAAGGAATCTAGAAAAATTAATCGAAATTATAAATCACGATAAATTCTTGTGAAATGACACAAAAATCATAAATTAATTATGGGATAATGAGAAATTGGTCTATTGTTGTACTATAAATGAATGACTATTAATTATTGTGTAATATATGGAATGGTTAGTGATATCTAATATTTATTCTTGTGTTCTCTTTTGGTATCTATTATCCCAAAAATTATTTGTTAATGTTATGTGTCATGTCTAATTATAACAACAGCTTATTATAAGACTAGGTAGATTCAGTTATTGTGGTTATTCTTGATGTTATTCATATATATATTAAAATTTAATGTCATTCCTCACCCGTGTTGGTATGGAACGAAAAACCCAATTATTTTGGTGGGTGGTTTCCCCAATATCTTGTTTGGAGAGAAAATTGATGGATGACTTCTCCCTCTCTGTTGTACTCACAACGGTTATAACACTATGTGGGGGAGATAATAACTTGATGTTGGAAAACATACTAGTATCTATTCATGGTGGATATGGTTTTATTTGGGTATTCATGTATGAGAAATATTGGGTTTAGGAATATTGTTTTACATGAATGTTGTTGTGTATTTTTCACTCAAATATTATATCGAATAAGATGGTAATGAGATTCATGGGGATCCGCTGGATGTTTCGAATTATGATGTGAGAGAAACAAACATGTAGGCAAGTGGAATAAGGATACCTTTATTACAAATATATTTTGATACTGATATTCTTACCTATATTAATTACATTGTGAGGGATCCATGGTGAGGATAGGGTATAGGTTTACTTATTTTGGCAAAGAGTTGGTTCTATTTGTTTATGCAGTGATCTTTATTATTGCTATACCCCATATGAGAATATATTTCCATGGGTTTATCCAAATATGTATACATGTATTCTCATCCCCTTAATATATAAAATGTTATTTCAAGTATGAGTGTGCAGGTTGGGGATCGAATTGGCCATTTTAAGACCATGGGACTATTCATAAGTTGTTGGGGATCTGGGTCACAGACTGGGTTTATTTAGTATTTTTTGTTTTTTTATTTATTATGATATTACATTAATCTATTCGGATTACATAATTAATTACTAATATATTTTATTTGTGGGTTACATATTATATCTTATTTCTATCATTTATATAAATATGTTAATGCCACCCATATGTGATTATATTCCATCATTACAGTTGTCTAACCCTTGGACTTTTGAAGGCGATCTTCATGTTTCGTTATCATTCTCTTCACTAATTCCCATATAGGGGTACCAGTAGAGGGGGGAATCATTATAGAGTGGTATCCGAGGTTATGGTTGAGTGATTGGTTAGAAACTATGTATAATCATAGGGGAGGATTTATTGGGTTAAAAATGAAGATGTATTAGTTCAACATAGCATATGTTGTAAGAAAAGGATATTTTCAATGAAAATGGAATTTGCTGACCCTTGTGATCTGATGTAAGGACATTTAAGATTACTAAAAATTATATGTTAAGTGATTTTTCATGTATGGTAGAGAACTAAGTTACAATATTTCACCCTAATTGAGTACACATATGTTTCAAATTTTCTATACAATAGGAAAAGGGTTAAAATTTTAATTTATTAATTAATCATAAATATTCTATTTTCTAGTTTTATGAAGCCCCAAATACTGTTTTAAATGGATATATAACTGTATAATTATCTGGATCACGTTTAATAGGTTCAAAAACATGGTCTAGTTAACAATTATAGAGTTGAGGTTGATGATGATGATTCTTCGGGGAAGATACATGTAGAGTTTTAGTGATATGTTATATATAAGTTTGAATGATCTATTTCAGATCAAGATATTAGGACTTGGTTATAGGAGGTGTAAATTATATTTATTTCAATTTTTTTCATTGAGATAACATTAAATTTTATTTGTTCTGAAGATACTACATGTTATAGATTGGTAGTGTTTTATCTTGATTCTCTAGGATCATGAAGAGTTTTTTTTTCTAGGATACATTTCAAAGCCATTTTTAGGACATGTTTATTCTGTCTACCATGAACGCGTCTTCTAGGATGGAGATTCTTACTCTCCTCGAAGGATGTTCTAGCATGTGGGAAATTAAGATCTAATATAAAAACCTCTTAAATAATTATTCAAAATTTATTATAGATTATGTGGCTATATAAAAGAATTTGAAGGAGGATTTGTATGTGTAGGTTGAGTTTTGGTTCACCATGTTTATGTTAAAGGCATAACATGAGGTGCTAGTGAACGAAATGTTCAACGAGAGGATGCTAGCTAGGAATGGATCATTTTTGTGAGGGATTCCAAGATAATCTTACTAGATTTGAGTTTTGCCTATAATTTATCAGTTTCCTATCCAAATAAGGAAATGTATGAAATAATAGATTTAGTTTTATCCTTCTTCATATCATTTCATTAATTTTATTCATTCATGGACACTTACCAATAGATCTGACAGGGTCTTTTATGATGTATAATGTTTTTTACATAAGAAGAGATTGTGTAGGAACTTAATCTTCCATCAACATAAAACCAGTGTCTCTGTTAAGGATTTTCCATTGTAAAAATATCCTTATAGGTGGAAGGTAAATCTTGGTAATCATTGATTTAGATTTGTGGATATAGGATTAGTAAACTGGATAGCCCTTTGATGCCCCTTATCCTCAGGGAATATAAGAAGAACATGATCATGGAGGTGGTCACCATCAAGGTAAAATTTTGACACTCTATATATTTATTATATAATTTATTTTTATAAAATACTATTTTTAATATAATTATACAAATTTTTAAAAAATAATATGAAACTGAATGTCACTTTATATGATAACTGTAATTATAAAAGTTAAACGCTTATAATGTATCCATTGAATTGGAAGGTGTAAATATATGTAACCACATTATGAAATATATGTTGAAAGAAGAAATTGAAGTGTATATTAATATTAATCCAATGAAGAAATTCCATTAGTATATCTTAATAACTACTAATCTTATTTTATGCAAAAAAATATACTTTTTTAATTGGATTTTATGAACTATGACTATTTATTTTAAGGTTCTGTGTATTTTATGGATAACTGATTATTAATTATATAATTGTTATTAATAATTTTATATAAATATTTAATTTAAAAATTATTTAAAATTGGGGTATTAAAATTAATATTTGTAAATGTGATTTTTTTGATTAATACATATTTTATTATATTTCTTATGAACAGTTAAAATTTAAATTCATATATTTTATAAATTGAATTTTAAAAATGAAATTTCATTTTTTGGATTCATCACAATGATATTATGTTAGGGTGAATTTTATATATTTTTATAACAATACATCTTTTTATATAAATAATCCAAAATACTATTATTATAAATACATTGATATTTTTCACATAATTACTGTAAAAGGATAACATTGAATTTATTAAACATTTATCCTAATAAAATATGTATTGAATAAGTATAATTATTCATTTGAAGTTAATATATTTATTTTACAACACTGTATTTTACATTTTAGATTAGAAGTTATATTTTTCTATATAAAATATTTTTAATGAGTTATAAATTTATTATTATAGAAATATATTTTACAACCTTTATAAATAGTTTCTAATAAAATGGATTACATATTTTTATTCATAATAAAAAATTTTTTAATATGGTTGATTGCATTTTTATCAATAAAAATAAATTATTATCAAAAAATTATTTATAAGGGTAAATGTTTAAAATGATAAACGGTTATATCCATGGGTATAATGCTTAAATAATATTAATATCATGCTTATAAATGAGTGGTTATGATAATTCATCACCAATTCTCAAAACCAATTCATTATTTTACACATTTCAAGCAACATTTATTTTAAATTGACATGATAACAATATATTGACATTTGTATTTACAAAAGTATCACCCACCTCACATACCAAAGGATACCTCTACACACAAGGATATACTAAAAAATTATATTTTGAGTTGAGAATATACCCAAATCTCTCCCCATTATTTCTATAAAAGTCCTAATTTCATTATCCTCCATAAAAGATAGTAACTAAAGGGAGTATTCGAACATGGAAAAGTGTAATTCTAAAGAGTAATGTAATAAATCAATAATCACTCATTTATTATTTATATTTAATTATGTATTATTCTTAAAAATAAAAATATATTACTCAATCCTCAAACCATAACTTCATTATTAGAAGTGTTACTAATTTTTTATTTTATTTATTAAAAACCCATTATCTATTCCCCCCAAAAACCATTCAAAAATTGATTATTTAATTCGTGTAATGTGTAGACTACAACATTCATGAGAAATGTGTTCCATTAACATGATTTTCTTACATGGAAGGTAAAAGGTGGTATTTAATGAATACATATTTTATTTACAATGGTATTATAATTTTTGAATGATAAACCCACATATTCCTTCTTCATGTTCAATGGAAATTGAAAATGATGTTCATGTGTACCTAAAAAATACTACATTATTTGAGTGATGTGTTCTATTATTCAGTACAACCATTCATGAATGGTTATAATTTTTTTTAACATATATGGTATAAAATAGATATATATTTCATGAATATGGTTTTTATATTAATACAAAACAGGAATTCTCATTATAAAGTAACATGTTTTTTTTGATGACTTACCTCAATCATGTTAAACATACATCTCGTTCTCGTAAACAATGTCCATCGTTTTCTTCAATAGAATAATGAGATTAATAAATTGTTTAAATTCTACTATTTAAAAATATTTTGTAAATTTCAAATTATTAACTTATTATCCAATAATGTGGTTTTTGTTTCTATTATAAAACATGCGTGAAATAATCTAAATTACTAACATCTGATGTTGAACAATTATCAAAAACTAATACAATTTTAGTGAATGGTTATAATTATTGAATAAAAAGGGTAATTTCTGTGAACAATGTTGTAAAATAAATCTATAATATCAGTTTTTTATTATAAATGAGGTTAACAAAACTTTGTGAAGGTGAGTGGGAAATGGTAAGAGTTACATGTCTCTGTTTTATTTATTTGAGTCATATGTCATATTATAAACTAGTTTTATTATGTGGTGTATGAAAATACTTATGGATTTCTTCCATAATTTGATAAAAATATTGGGATATAAAAATATATCTCAATTTATATCTTTGAAGGTTTTATGATTCAATAGATACTAAATTTTTAAGGGTTTCCTCATTTCAATTTCAGTTCATTGAGATATTTCTATATTAATAAATTATTTTATTATTTGGTTTACATACAACCCGTTGATGTATTTTAAATTTCTTATATAAAAATTAGCAATAAAGAAATTTATATAATATTTTCCCTTTTATGGGGTTTTAACTTAAAGGATCCCAAATCCCGAAGGGATTTATTGCAATCTCATTTTCAAATCAATAGGGTTAGGTATAAGATTACATCAATAAAAGTATTTATGGAAATTAATCTCTAAAACCCCAAATAAATTATTATACTTTATTATTATTATATTTTTAAATACAATATCTCAATTTAATTTCCTATTGTAAATAATTTTACTAATGTGATGTTTGTAAGATAAAATGAACCCAACTACTCATTTATACAAGAAATTATCCCCCTACATGTCCACATTTAATAAATTATTATATGTTTTTCAAGTCCATATTTAAATAAGGTAAGCCTTTATATTTTAATTTATTTAATCAAATTTTAAAGTAATATTTTCATATTATACAACTCTATAATTTTAATAATTAACCATTTTTAATTTTTTGTATGTTTTAACATCCCAACAAAAATGCCACTAAAACAGTTACCCAATCTGATTCACCACATGTCCTTGAACATGCCCCCCCATATTCTATAGGCTACTAACTTGTTACACTGTTATAGTGATGGTTTATGGTGGATAATATACTCTTACGTTGATAGTAAAATAGATTTATATATTAACAAAATATAATTTAATATAATAATAACAACAAAAAATATTAATAAATCAATGGATAATCGTTCATGAACATACTACAATATACAAAAAGTAGACACACATCTTAAAATACACAATTAGAACTAGACTTCAAAGAATAAATAAATAAAATACTCCATCTATGGAAGTATGCTCGAGTACATGATTAGCTATTAATACTTATCTCCAATGTCCTCCCCGATCCCAAATGAATGAAAAACAACACATGAAAATACCTATCTCACGACCTGTAACCAAGAGATCTATCCAGGATCCAAATGGAAGCCCGAATATGGTGTCAGATAAACTCTATAGGACACCAAAACTGATTTTAATGATATCATGTCTATGAATTTAAAATAAATCAGTGTGAATGTATATTAAATATATTAGTGCATAATAAATGAAATCAAGATAAGATCAGGTTTTTCATGGACTCCTAACATACCATACCATTTCCAGCCTAATCTAGATTGTCTTTGAATATTTTTTATCTTAGATATGTATATATATATATATATATATTTATATGAAGACCTATATATGTATATATATACATGTACTAGGGAGGACCTGAGGCATATAACCAAGGCATCTATATATATATATATAATAATATTCTATTTTGTAAATATGGGTACTAGTATAAGCATCTAGGCAGGGGATATAGAGAACCATATCCATTATGCCAAATCAATGATGTGAAAAATCATATTGAATGTCTAAATTATGGTCATAAATCCATAAAACCATAAAACCAAAACAATTTGAAATGACATGTCAAACATACATTACTAAGAGTGAGTGAAACGTTGTGTCTATGTACCCTAACTGAGGCCTATCACTAATACACATGTATAGGGAAATCACACTTTCTCTATGAGCCCTTAACCATGGATATCCATAATGGGGAAATGGGTATATCTCTAAGAATAGGGTACTTTCATTGACATGTTTCATTAATATTTAAATACAATTCATTATAATATAAATGTCATCATATGATTCAAGGAAAAGGAATAAAATCCATTTTATTATCAATTAAAACATTACCTTAATAAATTTATTTATAAATTCACTCTCAAGTGATTGAATGGTTCTTGTTTATATACATAGTATTAAATTTTTCAATTTAATGGATTAAGTTGGGTCAATTGTGAATCCTTTAAATTTTTTTGTTTATTGTGATTAATGTAAATAATCAATTCCAAATAAATGTCATTTTATTCGATTAAAAAATTCCTTCATAGAAGGATTTAACAGTAAATTGGCGGTATTATACTATTTCGCATATCAATTTACAATCTAATCCCACCGTAGGATGTGGGTGGGTCATATATAAATTTATAAAAGTGTTAATGCATTTAATGGATAAAACATAATGGGTAATCATAAGGTAAGTACGATTGACATTTCTATTTTATTTTAACACAAATTATGATGTGTTTTAGGTTGGTATTGTCGACCTACAACTATTTAAGGGGCCTTAAGAGTACCAATGATATGGTATATGAATTTAATTTTCGTTATTAGACAATTTAGAAAAATGTTATTGAAATGTCATGTTTGTGGGACAATGGAAATTATATAGTTGATTAAACATTATGGTAAGAACATCTAGACCACCTACTACATACCATGTGTTCATCTATTATACATTTTATAGAATTGATTCATGTGGTAATGAATGATATTAATGAAATGGACATGTTATATAAAATTATATCACAAGAGAATGCATGAAAATAGCATATGATACAAAAAGATAAATGAATAAAAGAAACAATTTGAATCATAGTGTCATCGAGGGACATCTAACATGAATGATGGTGGCATATTCCAATTTGAAATGATTTAGAACCTTTTATTCCTAGAAGGAGGCTAATGAGGGAGCTTAAGTGGTTGGACAGGGTGTTGTGTGTGAATGGGGAAGGAAAATAAGGATATAAAATTAATGTAGGAATGGTAAAATTCTCTTTTCCTTCCCCATTAGGATCCATACGGTTTGGATAACCATGCTTCAACCATGCATTGTTACTACCAAAAATAAAACCCCCAAAAGAAGTTAACAAGATGGGTTGATGTGTCATGTGCATCATGTGTGTGCTCTTTGTCTAAGAGCCTCACCATCTCACATAGTTTTATAACATTATTAGACAATATGTGTTCTAGAAATAAAAGGAATGATACACTTGTGAACCATTTATCATGGTCCTTTTGGATCCATCGCCATGATTGAAAAAAGCAGTGTTATAGTAAAAAATCATCTGTAGGATTAGGCCGCATGATTTTTACTCACCAAGGACAAATCAAGAACCCATGGGTACCTCCCCCATAACAAAATTCTCAAATACCGATTCTTCTAAAACTCATACGAATAGATCATACATTCTATAGACATTAAAACCCTTTAAAAAAAACTTTCAAGTTTTCAAAATTCATATAATTGCATTTTAAAAGTAAATTTCTATTTGATCCCATCCCTAAGGCAAAAATATCAAAATTCTAAGGAAATCATCAAACCACTCAAAACATGGGATGTTACAACCTGTACACTATTCAAATATTCATCCCCAAGAACTCTGGTGGACAATGAAAATATCACCTAATCATATTGGGTTTTTACATTATTCAAAAATGGTTGCATTGCATTTATTAGTTCTCAATACACTTATAAGAGTCATTTTGATGAATAATGTACCTAATCATTAAATCCTAATCCATTGTGTGACCCAACTAGTAAGATTAAAAGACAAAGATTAGTCGATCCCATTTAGGCAATGACATGATCACATCATCACCTCTAGATATCAATTGTTCTATATTGTTCTGTATAATAGGATCTAGTTTTAAACGTATAATATTATGTCATAATACTTCCACTTTCAGAATTGACATCAAAACATCATCTTTATCATCCTTTAGTAACTCTCTACACAATTCATTATTAGACCAAAATATTCAAATTCAAAGCGACCATACTCATAATGGTCATGTTATCTTTTTTGTAAAAATTTGTTTCAAACATTTAGAATGAACCAATATAATCTGAAAAGTTTGGCTGAAATGGTTCCTTAACAACAACACAAATCAATTCCAAAAAACACATGTTGAAAACCCTCTATTCAACTATTTTTAGAAAAAAAAGTCAATAGTTGATGCATTGAAAACCAGATTCATTTACTTTTTATCCAAGGTAGAAAATACTCTAGAGTTTCAAAGTAAAAAAGTTAGTGTTTAGCTGAGCTGTCCACACAACAGAACTACTAATTGATCCCCATGGTGTTATCTATCTAGGCGATCAAGTGCATAAATTGGTCAGTTCCTATGTGCCTGTCTAAGGTACACCATCATTGGAATCCATGTTTCACTCATGAAAACCATAACAATATAAGGATATTGGTCCGTGTCAATGGTCAAACATAAAACCAGTCGATTCCCCAATTTTTTTTGACGATTCTAGATGCATATGGTTCTGTTTCATCAAAGGCATCAATATTCGCAGAAAAATAATCAAATTTTGGTCTCACGATTCCATGACCCTTCTCACATGAGTGTTCAGTTTTCAAACTTGAAAATGTCATAGATTATGTCAGCATATAGACGACACTATCTTTGGTTACCCAGGGTGATCAAAAGCTCTTGAACTCACTGGCCAATAAACATAGAGTACACCATAATTTTATCTGGTATTACATTGAAGATGATTTATTGATGTATCTCTCTTCAAGCAACAATGAGGTCATAACAGGATATGCCACCCTCAAAAGGCCATTGATTAGATTCAAAGATCAATTTTAATTTGCATAATGAAGTACCTATAACAGTTCCAAATTTTTTTTATCGAAATTCATATGATAGATATTGTCAAACAACCTATGGTAAACTCTTTTGAAAAAGTTTTCCTATAATGATGACACATCACTATACTCGATCACAATTCTTCTACTACCTGGGTCACGCTATGATCATTCATGTGTAACCACCATTATCCAAACTCGAAAACATGAGTCTTGCAATGGTTTTTTACATACCAACCATTTAATTGGAGTGAATACTTATAAGAACTGATGAAATACTAACCCTTCATACTCTTTAATTGATTATTCATTTCGAACATGAATCTTTAAACATGTCTTGTTTTAAACTCACGTCTATGTTTTCAAACACTTCCTTACATCTAAGGCATGACATATTGAATCTACCAATTCAGTAGGTTTTAGAATCCATTCTAAATATTTTTAAATTAGTTTTTATGGTCTGGATCCCTCAAATTAGAATGAAATAATCCTAAAAAATTACACGTCGCTCCCCACATTATGAGTGTTATGCTCATTATTTTAATGAATATGAGAACTCATCCTACGTAACAAGATTTATCAACCCCTAATACAGTTCATAAACAAGGGAAATATTCCTATTCTATGTGATAACATAATGATAGTGTAAATAATATTCATATCATCATTCTATAAAAGTATCTCTTTTAGACACACAGGTGATTCTCAGCTTGATTCATGGTCACACATATCAAAAGCATCCATATTAAAATCCATAAAATAAAACGGATCAGTGTGGTATTTAGACCCAATAATGTTTACAAGGTTATCCTAAATCATTGGGACAATTCATTTTCAAATTATCAACTCATGGTACAGTGATAACATACCTCTTAAGTTAGTATACATCACAGATGACTTGTGAACATAGCCTTCACATACTCGTGATTCATTACATGAAGTCATAAAATCACATGGTGTAAATTATTACATGTTCTTGTCTCAAAAACTATATATGATATAATTCCCCACTCATTAACTTGATGGGAACCATGTGTAACAATGTGTGCTACTATGATATCAAAATAGTGTAACAAACACTACACATCACTACATGTGATAGAGTACTCATGGATTAACTCATGGTCCTATTACCCATAAGAAAATTAATTGGGAGATGACTATGGAGTAATACTCTAATAAAAAAAAGAACATTAAAAAATCTTGAAAATGGTTTACCATGATCAAGGTATATCTAACATGTGAAACTAGAGTATTACACAACACTCTTCAATTAAAAATAATCAACATATTGAATGACCAACCATGTACAAAATGGTTTCATCTCATCACTAAGAGTCCTACTTCAAAATAATAGAACATAAAGGACACCTTTCATTGTAAATTTATCACAATAATTTATCAAGGATTTAATTCTTGAGTGTGATTCCCTTATATGGATATCCACTTATGTGCACAAATCATAGAATCTAGACAAGTTCATGCATGGAAATGGTGACAATGCTTACCATCATAACCTCTAATATAAACATAAAAATATTTCTACTCAGATCTATGGGAAACATAAACATTCCCATTCAAGGAAGCTATAAAGGATATATTTTAACTAACCATACTCTAGTGTTAAAATTAACAACATGTCATTAAGGTCAAATTTATTTTGTTACATCAATTCAAATTTTATCTTAAATAATTCCATGGCATCGATATATAAAATTTCAAGTAATTGTAATAAAGGGAAAATGTTTGTGGTACTTTATTTAGTGAATACATGAAGGAAACATAGGAAAGTCGAAACAAAACATCCTTTTTAAAAATTTATTAATTCATATGTGAACAAAAAATCATTATTAATGAAAATATCAATTTAAATCTATATAAGAACACACATTTTAAATTTAATTTATAATTATAATTAATAAGAGATTCCTAATAATATATCATAAAAGATAAATAATTTATTTTATCATTTTATGGTGATCGTTTTAGTAATATATCACCATAAATTTATTCATAACCCATAAAATTGTTTACTAAAACATTAAATTACCATCCCACAGTTATCACACTAATACCCCTATGGGGTTATGAACCATGGAATATAATGATAATGTGGGCCTATGAGGGTCCTTTAATACCAGACTGGGTTCAATAATATGGAAAACCATCCCCAATAATATACTTTATACTTTATAAATAAAAATTGGAATCTACTTTAGGTAAAACAGAATAAATGTGGATTTATATGAAGATTTATCACGCCCCTAGTGGGTTTCACTCATCAAAATAGCATTCCATAACTGTCCTACAAGAGTGCAGCTATGTATTTGAAGATTTATCTATACCGGTTTCCATTCCCAAGTTATGAAGAAACAAGTATTTAAAGTTTTCAATTGATACACCATTTCACTGAAATCCATAAGTTGTAATTTAAATTTAGCAATGAAAACCAATTTACTTGATATTTTTTGTTCACCCTAAATCAGAATTTGAAAACTATTTTATTTATATAATAGTTTAGTAAGATGAATTACCATTTCCATGTTATAATGGTACGTTCAATTATAAGTTTAAATTTTTATTCCTTTAACTGTAACAATATTTTCACCTATGGTATCATATTTTAAAAAGTTCACGTATGATGCTTTGATTATATGGGTCATCCTTCCAAATTTATAAAGTCGTATACAATTTATAAATTTTTATTGGAACGCATTTCATAACAACCACTAATTTTTTTGCACATAAAACTAATGGTCTATTGAGAATAAATTTTTGTATTATGTAATTAGGGTGACACAATAAAGCTATATTAGATAACATCATTTAGGTTGATGCAGATACATTAATATACAATTGTATAACTTTATTACAAAAATTAATGCTATGATGGGAAAATAAATAACAGTAAGAATTAAAATATACTACATAAGAAAATAATACAATTAAATATTGAAACAATAACATAAGTAGAGTATGCAAATGATCATTCTAAATAATTACACAAGGTACATATCTCGAGTATTGGAAAATAATGAAATTCAATCTACGTCGAATGAAATATGCATGGAAATTAAATATTTGCATTCTTTTGATGATGCATTTAACAATATTTACTTCCAATTAAATTCCATATGAAAATATAAGGAACCAATAACTAGTGTAAATACAATAATCACTATAGTTGGAATAAAAATAAAATATAATAACAATAGCATGAATAATCCCATACCTAGAAACATGATATTTCCCTCGTGTATGGGTTGGTCGGAATAAGAAACAATCTATTCACTACAAGTTGACACTATTCTAATCTCACGTCTATAAAAAAAATACATGTGAAAAGAAATACCGATGATACATGTAATTTTCACACCTGTGATACACTAAAATGGTTCCCCAAACCACTTCTCCACATGACCTCATGCTCACCTCCCTATATTCTGGAGGTAACTAACACTAAATGAGGGCCAATTGATGATATTTTGAGTAGAAAATACCCTCATAATTATATTATCATTGTTTTTCATTAAAAATAAAATAGTAGTGTAATATAATAATAATAATAATTACAACCATAAATCATTAATTAATTAATGAATAACCATGCATGAACATTATAAAATGCTCAAGAAGAATATTGTAGGATTGGAATAATGATTTAGATGATAATTATACTATAGGGAGGGTGGAATATATACATTAAAAAAATTCATTTGGATCTTGTAAATATGGTAATGTTTAACAATGTTAATGAAGATAAATTCACAAGACCTTTTAGTTCTACGGACTTTCCTGATTCTAGAAATATGGTTCTGGAAATGAAACATAAGAAAATATTACAATGAAAATGATTCTACCATAAAGTGCATAGAACCTCATTAATCATTGTATACAAGTACAAGAAAGTATAAGATAGAACTACATTCCTTGTTAATCAAAATGCAGTGGAAAAAAATTTGAAACAATACAAGTAACATGTAAGAAATCTTTTAACCCAAAGAGTAGGGTATCCAACAACCTTGGATAAAGCCCCCAAGATTTATACTTTCAAGAATGTCTATCTAACCAATACTAGGGTAAGCCCTCGATATGAATATCGGAGTTTATCTTGATATCTCCACAAGCACTCGAAGTTCAATATAGTCAGCACCTTTGTCTTCCTATCCCCGGAAGCCCAGAAATGTACTCAACAACATTCAGAGTCACATGATGCAATTCTGATCATGATGTTTAGTATGCACAATGAATGATAGTCCTTATCTACAAATCACTTCAGCATGTGAAATTTAGAGATTTTGAATAGTTGTTTTGAGCTCGTTCAAATGAGCTCCTATTTATAGGCACATCTTCAGTGGTAGACTCCCTCCTCCAATGGTCATATATTTTATTGAATTTCGGATGCACCTGTACACGTGTCACTCAAACAATGGTTAGATAGTAACATAATTCATGAAATCATTTTAAAATTGTAACAATAGTAAGTAAAATATGGTTTCTCAACCAAATTCAATTTTTCGAAGTCTATGAAAAAATAGGTAAACCTTTGAAGTCTATGTTATAGGGATATAAGGATTCTATTTTCAATGAATTCAGAATCAGAATTATATAGATTTTATATTCTGAAATCTATGGAAATAAGATTCTGAAATTTGAAGATCTAAGAGTCTGAATTCTTAGGAATTTTGAGTCCAAATTCTGAGGAATTGGGAGTCATAATTCTGAGGAATTCGGTGTCGGAATTCGGAGGATTTTATATTCTGAATTCGGAGAAATTAAGAGTCTGAGTTTCAGAGAATTCGGATTGTAAATTTAGAGAATTTGGATTTTGAATTTCAGAGAAACCAGAAACTTAATTTAGATCCAGAAAATTGAATACTCTATATCTAATTATTTATATAATTCTATGTTATTATATGTAAAACTGAATATTTTCTTTGGAATAAAAAGAGTTATACTAAAATATGAACAATGAAAAATATGGTAAGGATAAATTTACACGTGGAAGGAAAATATTCCTTATCATGATAAAACTTATGGAATATGAAATTTTCGATAACATAGTGTGTTTTTAATTTAAAAACATGAAATACTGAAAAATTCCTAAGGAATATTTATTGACTTAACAATCTCCCCCTTTTTAGAATTCACAAACATCCTTACAAAAAAGAATATAAGGACATTGAAATTTTTATGGGCTTTTAAATAAGAACATATCTCACTTTACTTGTGGAACTAAGTGAATATTCCTAACTCCCCTAAGGCTTTGTAAACACTAAGGATCGTATTCTAAATTTCCTGAATGAGATTTTTCATTTTCCTACATACGAAAACCTTCATGATGAAAACTCCCCTTTAGACGAACTCCCCATTACTTAAGAAAATTACTTTTTTTCTATGTATTATTTTTTGACATTCCTTTCTCCCACTTTGTGACATTAAAAAATAAATACACACTACTAGAAATCATTGTTTTCCCAATACTTGTATACCAACGGTTCTTTTGAACTATTGGTATAGGTGTTCTTTAACAACGATTTCCATGAACCATTGGTAAAGATGGAATATAGATGAGTTTTCCCAACGGGTTGATGAAACTATTGGGAAAGAATTGTTCATTAGCAATGGTTCATGAGAACTGTTGGTGAATATTGAGTTTAGATAAGTTTTCCCAACAGTTTCATCAAACCATTGAGAAAGAATTATTTTACCAATGGTTTTTAATTACCTTTGGGAAAAATCCAAATTTCAACTAACACAGGTGACCACCCCCCCCCCCCCGCAACCCCCCGATTGTAGAAGAAGATTGAAAAAGGTGAGCGACTCTCCCAGAAGGAATTCCCAACACCCAGAAGCCCTTGAGAAGCCCCAGTAAAGTTGCACCTCTTCCATCGGATCAGCTGCCAGGTTAGACTCCTTCCACCTCTTCTCAAGGATATCCTTCCACCTATTCTCAAGGATATCCTGCTATTCTCAAGGATATTGTTATTCCCTATTTCTAGGGTTTTTGGAAAATTTTATGATTCACTACTCCACATGTACTCAAATCACTAAATCCACGAATTGTGTACTCAAATCACTACATCAGTGTACACATTGTCCAATTAATGTTTTCATTACACATATACATTTATAAGGGAATGGTGTCTCTTTCTTGTGTTCTAATTTTAATGATTCATAGGTTTTTTTAATCTCAATGTTTCAAATATTACAGATTCATGTATATTAACTCATAAGAAATTATTTGTAATATTTATTCAAATTATTTCATGAAAATCACTTCTTTCATTAAGATCATGTCATACATGAAGATCTTATTCAATATAATTTTTCTACACTATGTGTATTGCATAACAAGTAGGTATCATGATTGTATCAAAATCTATATATATATATAATGACACACTGGTCACTTATCATTTTCACAATAGAACATATGGACTATCTTCTTGAACTTTGCAAAATAGTATGTGGTCCCAAATTATTCTTCATAGAATAAATAAGAAATACTTAATCGTACAATCCAATGATCTTTATGAATAAAATATATACAAAGGGAACTCTTAGTGGGACATCTCCTTTTCCTATTTAGTACATCTTCCTTGTTCATGAAACTAATTCACAAAATGTCAAATTCGCAATAATAATGAATATTAGTTTTCCTAATATAACCATTAATCATTTTTCCTTCAACATCATACACGAGTTATTCAATCACCTTTTTAAAACACAATGACCATTTTCACTGATTTAGGGTTCCTGAAAATGCTTGGGAGAATCATAAAAACACATGTATTGAATCGTGTTTCTCATATGGTTTCATGGATACATGTTCATCTTGAAAATCATGACAGTGTGGTTCAAATATCAAGAGGACCATGGGATTATTATTCTTCACACAAATGATGTTGTTTTCGGCAACTATGTGTTTTTGTATCACTTTTGATTTGGCCGAAAGGGGAGCATTGTGGTCATTAATCATGGTTGTGGGTGGTAATTTAGGTTGTAAGATAGTATGACTTCATTTTACATGATATATCCAATATTATTATTGATTTATGTTCAATTTGATTATCATTGAATAGTGATGTTGTTTAATAAGTTGTTATTAATTGTTGAAATAATTATGATATTGTAACAGGGTTTATATGGTGTGTATAATGGTTGACATGGTGTCTACGATAATCTAATGTGCATGGAATGTAAATGGGAATGTACACACAGTACATGACTTGGTTAGCCATGTAAATATACATGTCCAATCCCATATTTTGAAAAGTATTTTTGGAAAAATTGGGTGCTAAAAACGTCCCAATTAAACATGCCTTTGTTTAATGGGTATTCCCAAATGATGTGTTGTCCATTATATAGTGTAGGTAGTAATTAGCTCAGTCAAACCACTTTCATCACTGAAATTCAAGACTACATGGTTAAATTGAAGAACCCATGTTCTAATGACATGCCTAAAATGGTTTCTAACTAACCTCACCTAAAAATAAACTAGAAAACTGGTTAAATGAATACACCCTACCAACCTATGATCGATGGTGCCAAACCTAGGATCCTTTAATCCATGGTTAAGGTGAAACTTGATGAGGCCATAACTAATTTTGATGTGATCCTCATCCTACTCCTCATCCTGAACTCCCTAAAGAAGATAACGTAAAAAATTCATGTAATCCCAACAAGATCCTTAAGGATTATGTATTCCTTGATCCACTTCCAATATCGTACTAGGAAATCCTTGAATATAGGCATTAGAAATTCTGTATCTTATTTTCTTATATACACTGTCTTTTGTTGTATTTCTTAATATGATTCTCATATAGAGTAATGTTTCATTTATGCTTTTATTTAAGGTAAACAATTGTCATTTACCTAAATAATTTTTTGATTAAACTTCTATATTATTGAATTGCTTTCAAATGACATAGTGCAATTTTTTGACAGAATGGATAGAAATTCGATATTCTAACTTATAAGATTTCAACCGATTTTTAACATAATTTGAAAATCTTTTTAGATTTTTCATTTGATAAGGCTTCAGATAGTTTTCACATACACTACCCATGTTATAATTGTGTTGGAAGACTTTGGTTGAGTCGTGAAGCAATTAGCTATCATATAACCAAATATGGTTTCCAAAAAAAACTATTATGTGTGGTATCACAATGGACTGAAAATGGAATATCAAAATGTTGATGATCCAAATGATATGACTGAATTGGAGAGTTTGATATATGATCATTTTCCATTTATTCTGCATCATGAGAAGGAAGGGATGTCCAACCAACAAGATTTCGATACAAGCACACATGATGCATCAAATGAAAATGATGATGTCGATAGGGTGACAAAAATGACTGATGCTGCGAAGACTCCAGTATATCGGCAATGTGGTAAAATGAAAAAGTTGGAATTTTTAATCAGATTGTTTCATGGGAAAACTATATATGGGATTTAAAATACTATAATTGATTAAATTCTCACCTTCTTGATAGAAACACTTCCAGATGATGGAGATATTTTCTCAAACCACTATATGGCATAGAATTTTGTTGATGAACCTGGATTCTCAAAAAAATCACACTTTCCCGAATGATTGTAGCTTATTTTGGGAGGCAACTGCTGAAGGAAAAGATTGTTTCAAATGTGGAACCTCATGATAGATTCCAAAAAATGATGTAACACCAACTCATGTGCCAAAAAAAGTAATGTGTCACTTTCCATTGATCCTAAGATTACAGAACCTTTTCATGTCTGATGAAATATCAGTAAAATTTTGATGGCATGACACCGAGAGAATAAAGAATAAAGAAGATTTGGTTCACCCTGGAGATGGATTTTCATGGCATAGATTTGATGCTCAATATCATGAATTTGCAGCCAATGTTCATAATGTGATACTAGGACTTCCATGATGCAGTTTTAATCAATTTGGGCAGATGGTTTCTTTTCACAACACATGTCCGGTTTTCATACACATTTATAACCTTCCCTCATGGTTGTGTATGAAAAATCCTTAAACATTCTTGAGTATACTAATATCTGGCCCTTCTGATCCATGAAATGATATAGATGTATACATGAAAACATTAATAAATGAGTTGAAACTTCTTTAGGATGTGGGTCTGCCCATATACGATGCATGTTCAGATGAAATATTTCAGATGCGTGTTTTGCTTATGTGGATGATCCATGATTTTCCTGCATATGCAATGATGTCTGGATAGAAAAAAAAGGAAAATTGACATATCCTGTTTTTATAAAGAATACTCGATTGAGAATAGTGAAATATCATCGTAGTTTTAGTTTTATGGGTCATCATCGATTCTTTCAAATGAACCATCCATATAGAAACAATCACCGAAGATTTGACAATACCATAGAGACTGGCGACCCACCTCAGCCTATGTCTACAACTGATGTGCTTAATGAATTTAAAGATTTCAGTTATTCATTTGGGAAGGGTGTAATGAAATCTAGAAATAGAAAAAATGATTCCAATGATACCTGTTACAATTTAAAGAAGAAGAGTATATTCTTTGAGTTTTCGTATTGGTCAAGAAACATGTTATGTCATTGCTTAGACATAATGATCATTGAAAATAATATATGTGAAATGTATCTTTATATTCTTCTAAATGTCAAGGGTAAGACAAAAAATGATTTACAATCTCAGTATGACTTGGTAGATTGGGGGATCATACCAGAATTGCATCATTTCTGTTTCGATGATGATAAATGGAACGTTCCATGTGATTCTTATGTGAAGAAACATGCAAAAAATCAATTTCTGGATATTCTAGAAATTATTAAAGATCCTGATATCTATTCAAGCAATATATCAAAATGGGTTAATAGAAAAGAGTTGATGATGAAATCCTTAAAGACACATGATTATCACATCCTTTTTCATGAGTTTATTCCAATAGCACTCTGTCATCTCCTGTCCAATAATGTAAGAGTCTCAGTTATTAGGTTGTGCTATTTGTTGAGAGATCTTCTTATATGAGGTTGTCCAAATTCTTCTTGCAAAAACTATTGGCAGCAACACCATAAATTGTGTGTGAGTTAGGGAAAAAATTCCCTCCATCACTTTTTACATGCATGTTTCATCTAACTGTCCATCTTCCTACCAAAAAACATCTTGGAGGACCCGTTGCTTTCCGTTTGATGTATCCAATGGAAAGAAACATGCACATTTAAATCATATGGTTGAAACAGGAATTACCCCGAAGGTTCTATTTTGAACGGTTACTTGTCTCAAGAATGTATGGATTTCTACTCAATGTATTTGTATAATCTTACTATGAGAATAAACAGACCACTGTGAAATTAAGAAGAACAGTATGGGAAAATTGAACCCAGTTTTCCATCAATTCCTTAGATAGGAGGAATTCTGGGATCTTATACATTGACGACATTAAGCCTTAATGAGCGAGAGATGGCACATCGCAAAATGTTCTTCAATTGTGATTTGTTCGATGAATATATCAAGTAAGTAATTTTTACATGTATCTCTTATATTATCTCTTGTCATTTTAAATATTTGTTAAACTATTATTATTTTTTTTCTACAGAGATAATAATAAATTGGTATATAGAAAGAATTTTTCTTTATCTTTGAGAAGGAAAGAGACTTTTCATAACAAAGGGTTTTCTTCTTGTTGGAAATTGAAGGTAAAAATATTACTATAACAACTAAATAAAAATAATATTTAATTAATTTTACTATTTTTTTTATATATTCAGGTATCGATTTTTCCTGTAGACTCTGTTTCTGAATAAATAATAGCTTTGGATTTTGGTCCTAATACCATGGTTTGTGATTGTAAATCACTTGTGATCAATTGATACAATTTAATTATCAATGAATGAGCAAAAAACATGAGACCACAACATGATGGTGTTATGCTAACTGCCATAATAGACTGTTATGTCAGTTCATCGGATAATAGACCTCGTTCTGAAAATGTAGCTTATTTTGGAGTCTTGGGGAAAATACTAATTTTTGATTATTACTCGCATGGTCGAGTCAGGGTGATGAAATTTCAATGGATTGATTCAATGATGAGGCAAGGAACCTATATTGATGATTGTGGATTTCGAGTAATTGACATGACTCATACTCTTACCGCCGATGAACCATATGTATTGACATCAATGGTGAAATAAATTTTTTATGTCATAGATCATTGTTATCCTAAATTCGATGTAATTATTGAATTAAATCCCAAACATGTTTTTGATGAGGGTGATTATGATGTTGACACTATCCATACTACAATTGGAAGAAATCCGTTTATTACTTATGATGACTCCAGTAGCTCAATTTTCAGAGTTGATTGTGAACCCGAAGTTGTGGTGGGAAATATATAGAATCATACAGTCGTGTTCTCACATATATCTTTCACCTGCTTCATTCAGAGTGTGTATCCCAACACTAACCTTCAAACCACCATAAATATTTTGTTTCTTTATATTTTTTATCATAATTGTTTTTCTTTATTTTGTTTTCTGCGTAACACATTAGTTATCTATTTCTAATTACTTCCATATTTGTTTTCACTGCAAGGAATTACACCCATTGAAGAGAGGCGGTGGAAAGAGATGATAAAAAATAATCATCGCATGACACAGATGGGAATTCTTTCACTCATCCCCATTGTGAGTATTTTTTTTCAAATATATATATTTCAATAACTAATAATATCATGTGTTTACTTTTATGTTAAACATTTTTTCAGGATCCACCCCCGAGATGAGATATATTTGACGAGGAGAGTGATATTGCTCCCTGTATAGAGGCTGGTGGTGGGAGGGGGGGTGGTTTCAGAGTTAGATGATCATCTGGTGGTCCTGGTACTGTGGCCGATGGTACGAGGGCCTATGGTGTGAGAGTTAGACGATCCAATAGTCGTACATGATTGGATTATGCCCCTACCACAGACGTATCTTATATGCCCCATTTTGATCTTGGTGTTTCCAAAGGGAAACATAGGATATTTAGCCCTCCGATGTTTACACTACCAGTTGTCCAGATGTATGTGCCATCATCTTTTTGTTTCTGGTTCATCATATCCGAACTATTATATTCCACCTTCTTCGAATCCTGTTCCGACATAGTATGTGGCTAATGAGCGTACAACCAGGGAAAATCCACCTATGCAGGATATTCCATTACCTTTTTCACATCTAGGGACGCCCATTGATCTGACTACCACATGTATATTTATATAACTCTAACAAATTTTTAAACCAAAATTTATTTTTATTATAAATTTTAATGATATTTTTGTGTAAAAAAATATTCATCTACTGATAGGAGGTGGGGGAGGGGGCGTAATCCCTTGCGTATGGTATGGAACCACTAGACATAGTTGATGGTTGAATATAATAATGATGGATAAATGATTGAAAAATCCAGGCAGGAATGTCGGGGGTTTTGGCGATGCTGTCCCAATACTCTGACATCATTCCGATCGGCCCTCTCTCATGGAGACATCTACCACACGAAGTCAAGGATAATGCGAGGGCAAAAATATGGTTACAAGATCTATTGGATTTAATTTAGTATTTTTTTTTGTATTTATATGAATTAATATATTAGGTGTCAGCTTCGGTATAACTTCCCTGATGGCGAAGGTGCATGACCAGCACGTTTAAAGGAGATAGGAGAGATTTGGAGAGATTATAAGCATGAGCTATATGTTGGATACTGTGATAGAGTGGGAACGGAGTTGGAGACATTACCAATATTAGATGACTTCCCGATAGAGAAATTTCACCAAATGATTACCCATTGGGTACTGCCAAATTTTAGGTATTAATCCAATTTGAGGTATTTAAATGAAAGTTTTCATATTTTTCATTAATATTATCTAATTTATTATTAATAATTATTTCGTAATATTCTAAAAAATATTTCTTTAAAGTAATACCTCCACACATTGGGGCGCACTACTATGTCAGATCATGAGAGGCAGCTGGTACAATATAGTCGTTTATAATTTTTCTTAAGGACTTTCCCTTTTTATTGTTTCCTACTTAAATTATGTAATTTATTGAATATTTAATATTGAATATAAGATTATACATACACTTTGTATTTTTTTAAAGCCATTATAGAAGAAAAAATTAAATTTTGAAGTATGTATCCCTCGAGAAAAATTGTTTTGCTCGAGTAGAAGAAAAAAAGATGGAAATGCGGTTAATGAATGGACACAAGAAAGGATTGTATGTTTTTATTTTTTTAATTTAAATGTTTAAAATATAATTTGAAATTTAATAATCTATTAATATTTTTAACAGGATACTTTACAGGCCCTTGATGCACAAGAGCCTGACAATTTAGGCCCACATGTTCATTTATATCAGGTTTTGGGAGATGAGCACTCTGGTCGAGTACCCTACAAACCTGGTAAAAATATAGTCCTGATAAGGTATTCGCCCTCTCCAGGTACCCATTCTAGTACCAAAGAATTGGAATAGGTCATGGAGCAGAAAGAAATTCTCATAAACGGGTCACAGAGTTGGAAGTACAAGTTCAAATGAGGGATAAATAATTTATGAAACTAATGAAAGATTATTCTTCATCACTTCCACCAGAGGCCAGCATGGCTTTTTAGACATATATGATGTCGATGGGTGCATTATATGATGCACCAGGCGGTAGATCTAGTGGCGGTCAAGATGATGACGTTCCTGGTGATGATGAGGATGCTGAAGAGGATGAGGGAGAGGATGAGGACGAGGACGATGTCGAGGATGGGGCCAAGGGTGAGGATGGGGATGATTGTGAGGATGGGGCTGAGGATGAGCATGGGGACGATGACAGGGATGATGATGAGGATAGAGATGGTGGCGAGGATGAGGCTGATGATGATAGTGGTGATGGTGATGGTGATCAGGGGCAGAATAATCCATGACATTTTTGAATTCTGTATAACTTTTTATTTTTGAACATGGTTTTCACTCTGGTGTGGATATTTTTGAATTCAGTATAACACTTTATATTTGACCAAATATGGAAGCCACTTTAATTTAAGAATTCATTAAATTGAATTTAGATTCATTCTTAATTATTATTAATTTTATTGAATTTCATATCTTCAATAAGTTTTATTTTATTTCATTGTTTCATTTGATAAATAAAGTCATGTTTTTATAATAAAACCCCTACAATAGAGGTGCGCTGTCTACGAAAACTCACAGTGATAGTTTAGGGTTTTATAATTTGACTCTTAATTAGTAGTATCAACTACCTAGTACCACTTTTCAAAACAACAAATATAAAATATATATCTTTATCATACCACAATCCTGAATCAAGAGTCTGTTTTTTATAACATAAGATCTGTTTCTATAATGTGGAGGACAACTACAAAGAATTTATTCAGAATCCTGGCTGGAAGTTGCTGCCCCGCGGATGTCTCCAGACCAGGCCAACATGCCGCGGTCATGCCGCGGTCATGCCACAGTAATGCCATGATTTGGCCATGCTCCAGGATGACACCCCATGATGGTTTGATGTCCTGTCATAATTCGATGTATGGTACCTAGATAGACTTTTAGAAACATTACCCACCCTCCTTCCCGGATATCCCCCCCCAACATGCCCCCACCCTCCTCAATCCGAGGCACAGTGTGGCCGGTACCACTCAAAGTGTCTTTCTTTTTGCTTAAAATGGATACACTTTTAAGTAAAAACAACTAGAATATGGAAAATTGACCAAACCCATACGGATTGTATTCAGACATTTGTAAAATAATCCATGGGTCATTTTTGATGTGTACGGGTCAACCATGCCTCAATCTGAGGCGTCATGTTGTTGACACCACTTAAAGTTTCGAACTTTTATTTGAAATGGACAAAATTTTAAGTGAAAACAAAAATTGTCATACGTAAAACTGACCAAACGCATTCATACTGTGTTAATACTTTAACATAATGATCCATGGTTGAATTGTGAAATGGTCGGCCAGACGACACGTCAATCGGAGGTGTCATGTGACCGCACTGGCCGAAAACACACTTCGCGTGTCTTAAATGGCCAAAACATTGGTTTTACGGTCAAATGCATACCGAATGACATAGTAATGACTTTAAATCCCAAGAAAACACCCTAATTATTATTCGTGAGGTGTACGAGAAGATGACACGTCATTCTGGGGCATGGGTTGCACGGAAAGACTGAATATTTGTTTTTTAGGTGTTTGGCGTGCTTGAAAAACGTGTGTGGGGTGGTCAATACCTGCCTAATGACCTCAAAATACCATTAAATCTGACGAAAACAAATGGTGGGTGAATTGAGAAATGGTCGGGAAGAAGGCACGTCAATCATAGATGTCTTGTGACCATGCTGGCAGAAAACGCACTCTGCGTGTCATAAATGGCCAAAACATTGTTTTTTATTGTCAAATTCATGATGAACGACATCGGAATGATTTTAAATCACAAGAAAACACCCTAATTATTATTCGTGAGGTGTACGAGGAGACGACACGTCATTTGGACGTGCGATTTGTGTGGCACGACTGAATATGTGTTTTTTTGGTGTTAAGCGTGCTTGAAAAGCATGCGTGGGGTTGTCGAAACTGGATGAACGACCACGTAATTCCATGAAATTGGAAGGCAACAAAGGGTGGGTGAATTTTGAAATGGTTGTTCAGATGGTGCGTCTATCGGAGGTGTCGTGTGACCGTGCTGGCCGAAAATGGACCTCGCGTGTCGTAAATGGCCAAAACATGCGTTTAATGGTCAAATGCATGTCGAACGACATCCGAATGACTTGAAAACCCTCGAAAACACCCTAATTATTATTCTTGAGGTATACGAGGGGACAAAATGTTATTTAGACGTGCGGTTTTCATGGCACGGATGAATTTCTGTTTTTTAGGTGTTTGGTGTGCTTAAAAAAGCGTGCGTGCGGTGGTCGAAACCAGTCGAACGACCTTGGAATTCCATGAAATCAGAATACAAAAAATGGTAGGTGAATTGGGAAATCGCCGGCCAGACGACACATCAATTGGAGGTGTTGTGTGACCACGTTGGTCGCAAACGTACCTTGTGTGTCCTAAATGGTCAAAACATGCGTTTAATGATCAAATGCATTCCAAACGAAATCAGAATGACTTGAAAACAAATGAAAACACCCTAATTATTATTCGTGAGGTGTACAATGAGATGGCGTGTCATTCAGACGCGTGGTTTGCATAGTATGGCTAAATATGTGTTTTTTAGGTTTTTGGCGTGCTTGAAAAACGTGCGTGGGGTGGTTGAAACCGGTTGAACGACCACAAAATACCATGAATTTGGACGAAAACAAATGGTGCGTGAATTGTGAAATGGTCAGCCAGACGGTACGTCAATCAGAGGTGTCATGTGACCGCGCTGGCTGAAAATGCACTCTGCGTGTTGTAAATGGCCAAAACATGCATTTAACGGTCAGATGCATGCCGAACGACATTGAAATGACTTGAAATCACACGACAACACCCTCATTATTTTTCTCGAGGAGAACAAGGAGATGGAATGTCATTCATATGTGTGGTTTGCACGACATAAATGGATATGTGTTTTTTGCTGTTTTGTGCGTTTGAAAAACGTGCGTGGGGTGGTTGAAACCAGCCAAACGACCTCGGAATGCCATGAAATTGGACGACCACAAAGGGTGGGATAATTTTGAAATGGTCGGCTAGATTTCACGTCAATTGGAGGTGTTGTGTGACCATGCTGGCCGAAAACGCTCTTCACATGTCGTAAATGGCAAAAACATGTGTTTAACGGTCGAATGCATGCCAAACAACATCAGAATGACTTTAAATCCAACAAAAACACCCTAGTTATTATTTTTGAGGAGTACGAGGAGATGGCACATCATTCGGATGCACAGTTTGGGCAACACAGATGAATATGTGTTTCTTAGGTGTTTGGCGCGCTTGAAAAGCATGTGTGGGGTGGTCGAAACAGGCCGAACAATCTCGGAATGCAATTAAATCAGACGACAAAAATGGTGGTGAATTGTGAAATGCTCCGCCAGACGGCACTTCAATCAGAAGGTTCGTGTGACTGTACTGGCCGAAAATGATCTTCGTGTGTCGTAAATGGTCAAAACATGCGTTTAATGGTCAAATGCAAGACAAACGACATCGGAATGACTTGAAATCGCACGAAAACACCCTAATTATTATTCGTGAGATGTACGAGGAGACGACACATCATTTGGATGCGCAATTTGCATGGAACGACTGAAAATGTGTTTTTTTTGTTTGGCGCATTTGAAAAGCATGTGTGGGGTGGCCGAAACAGGCCGAATGACCTCGCTATGCCATGAAATCGGACGAAAACAATGTTTGGCTGAATTTTGAAAGGTCGGCCAGACGGCACATCAATCGGAGGTGTTTTGGGACCACGCTGGCCGAAAAAGCTCTTCGAGGGTCGTAAATGGCAAAAACACGCGTTTGACAGTCATCTTTATGCCGAAAGACATCGTAATGACTGGAAATCAAACGAAAACACCGTAATTATTATTAATGAGATGTACAAGGAGACATAACATCATTAGGACGCGTGGTTTGCGCGGCACGACTGAATATGTGTTTTTAGGTGTTTTGCGCGCTTGAAAAGCGTGCGTGGGGTGGTTGAAACTAGTTGAAGGACCTCTGAATTCCATGAATTCGAACAACAACAAAGGGTGGGTGAATTTTGAAATGGTCGGCTAGACGACATGTCAATCGGAGGTGTCTTGTGACTGCGCTGGCCAAAAACGCACTCTGTGTGTTGTAAATGAGCAAAACATGCGTTTAACGGTCAAATGCATGCCGAAATTCATCAGAATGTCTTGAAATCACACGAAAACACCCTAATTATTGTTCTTCAGGTAAAATAGGAGACTCCGCATCATTCAGACTCACGGTTTGCGTGGCATGGCTGAATATGTGTTTTTAAGGTGTTTGGCGCGCTTGAAAAGACTGTGTGGGGTGGTCGAAACCAGCCGAACAACCTCAGAATTCCAAGAAATCGGAAGATAACAAAGGATGGGTGAATTTTGAAATGGTCGGCCAGACCGCACATCAATCGGATGTGTCGTGTGACCGCGCTGGCCGAAAACACACTTCGCGTGTCGTAAATGGCCAAAACATGCGTTTAACAGTCAAATGCATGCCTAGCGACATTCGAATGACTTTAAATCACACTAAAACACCCTAATTATTATTCGTGAGGTGTACGAGGAGACGACACGTCATTTGGACACACGGTAATCTCAGCACGACTGAATATGTGTTTTTAGGTGTTTGGCGCGCTTGAAAAACGTGTGTGGGGTGGTCGAAACCTGCTGAACGACATCGGAATGCCATGAAATCAGACAACAACAAAGGGTGGGTGAATTTTAAAATGGTCGTCTAGACAACATGTCAATCGGAGGTGTCGTGTGACAGCGCTTGCTGAAAACGCTCTCCGCATGTCGTAAATGGCCAAATAATGTGTTTGAAGGTCAAATGCATGTCGAACAACATCGGAATTACTTGAGATCCCAAGAAAACACCCTAATTATTATTCGTGATGTGTAAGAGGAGATGAAACGTCATTTTGATGCACGGTTTGTGCAGAATGGTTGAATATGTGTTTTTTAGGTTTTTAGCACTCTTGAAAAGCGTGCATTGGGTGGTCAAAACTGGTCAAACGACCTTGGAATGACATGAAGTAGGACGAAAAGAATGGCTGTGTGAATTGTGAAATGGTCAGCCAGATGGAACATCAATCGGAAGTGTTGTGTGACTGCGCTGGACGAAAATGCACTCCGCGTGTCGTAAATGGCCAAAACATGGGTTTTATGGCCAAACGCATGCCAACTGACATCGGAATGACTTGAAATCTTATGAAAACACCCTAATTATTTTAAATGAGGTGTAAGAGGAAACCCCATGCCATTCGGACATGCGGTTTGCGCGGAACAACTGAATATGTGTTTTTAGGTGTTTGGCGTTCTTGAAAAGCGTGTGCAGGGTGGTTGAAACTGGCTGAACAACCTCGTAATTCCATGAAATCGGACGAAAACAAAGGGTGGGTAAATTGTGAAATGGTAATCTAGAAAACACGTCAATTGGAGGTCTCGTGTGACCGCTCTGGCTGAAAATGCACTCTGCATGTCGTAAATGGTGAAAACATGCGTTTAACGATCAAATGCATGCCTAACGACATCAGAATGTCTTGAAATCACACGGAAACACCATAATTATTATTAGTGAGGTGTACGAGGAGACGATACATCATTTGGACGAGCAGTTTCTGCGGCACAACTGAATATGTGTTTTTAGGTGTTTGGCGCGCTTGAAAAGCATGCGTGGGGTGGTCGACATGAGCCGAAGGACCTCAGAATTCCATGAAATCAAATGACAACAAATGGTGGGTGAATTTTCAAATGGTTGGCTAGACGACATGTTAATCAGAGGTGTCGTGTGACCGCGCTAGCCGAAAACGCACTCGGCGTGCCGTAAATGGCCAAAACATACGTTTAACGGTCAAATGCATGTCGGACGACATCAAAAAGACTTGAAATCACACGAAAACACTATAATTATTATTCATGAGGTGTACGAGGAGACATCATATCATTCAGATGCATGGTTTGCACAGCATGACTGAATATGTGTTTTTTAGGTGTTTGGCGCGCTTGGAAAGCATGTGTGGGGTGGTCGAAACCAGCCGAAAAACCTCGGAATGCCATGAAATCGGATGACAACAAAGGGTTGGTGAATTTTTAAATGGTCGGTTATAGGTAACGTCAATCAGAGGTGTCAGGTGACCGCGCTGGCCGAAAACGCTCTCCGCGTGTCGTAAACGGCCAAAACATGAGTTAAAAGGTCAAATGCATGTTGAACGACAACAAAATGACATGAAATAACATGAAAACATCCTAATTAATATTCGTGAGGTGTATGGGGATAAGACATGTCATTCGGATTCGTGTTTTGCGCGACACGACTCAATATGTGTTTTTTAGTTGTTTGGTGCACTTGAAAAGTGTGTGTGGGGTGGTCGAAACTAGGAAAACGACGTCAGAATTAAATGAAATCGGACGACAACAAAGGGTGGGTAAAATGTGAAATGTTCATTTAGATGGCACGTTAATCGGAGGTGTCGAGTGACCATGCTGGCCGAAAATGCACTCTGTGTGTCGAAATGGAAAAAACATGCATTTAATTGTAAAATGCATACCTAAAGACATCATAATGACATGAAACCACACGAAAACCCCATAATTATTATTCGTGACGTGTAAGAGGAGACATAACATCATTCGGATGCACGGTTTGCGCAAAACGACTGAATATGTGTTTTTTAGGTGTTTGGCGCGATTGAAAATCATGCGTGGGGTGGTCGAAACCAGCCGAACTACCTCGGAATGCCACGAAATTAGATGAAAACAAAGGGTGGGTGAATTTTTAAATGGTCGGCCAGATGACATGTCAATCGGAGGTTTCGTGTGACCGCTTTGGCCAAAAATGAACTCCGCGTGTCGTAAATGGCCAAAACATGCGTTTAACGGTCAAATACATGCCGAACGAAATCGGAATGACTTGAAAACACACAACAACACTATAATTATTATTCATGAGGTGTACTCGGAAACGGAACATCATTCGGACGCGCGGTTTTCACATTACAACAGAATATGTGTTTTTATGTGTTTGGTGTGCTTGAAAAGCGAGAATGAGGTGGTCAAAACCAGCCGAACGACCTCAGAATTCCATGAAATCAGAAGAAAACAAATGGTGGGTCAATTGTGAAATGTTTGGACAGATGGAACGTCTATACGAGGCGTCGTGTGACCACGTTGGCCAAAAACGCACCCCTCGTGTCGTGAATGCCCAAAACATGCATTTAACGGTCAAATGCATGTCGAACGACATCAGAATGACTTGAAAACCCATGAAAACACCCTAATTATTATTCTTGAGGTGAATGAGGAGACGAAACTTCATTCGGACGTGCGGTTTGCACAACACGACTAAATATTTTTTTTAGGTGTTTGACACGCTTGAAAAGTGTGTGTGGGGTGGCCGAAACTGGCCAAATGACCTCAGAATTCAATGAAATCAGATGACAAGAAATAGAGGATGAGTTGTGAATTGTTCATCCAGAAGACACGTCAATTGGAGGTGTCGTGTGACCGCACTGCCCAAAAACGCACTCCGCATGTCGTAAATGGACAAAACATACGTTTAACGGTCAGATGCATGTCGAACGACATCAGAATGACTTAAAATCACACAAAAACACCCTAATTAATATTCGTGAGGTGTACGAAGAGATGGAATGTCATTCAGACGTGCGGTTTTCATGGAACGGATGAATATGTGTTTTAGCTTTTTGGTGCGCTTGAAAAGCGTGCATGGGGGGGTCAAAACTAGACGAACGCATTCATATTGTGTTGATACATTAGGAAAACGATCCATGGGTCGTTTCTGACGAGTACCAGTCAACCCCGCCTCAATATGAGGCACAGTGTGGCCGACACAACTCAATGTGTCTCTCTTTTGTTTAAAAAGGAAATCATTTTATGTGATTAAAACAATTAACATACGGAAAACCGACCAAATGCATTTGGATTCTGTTGAAACATTAGGAAAATGATCCATGGGTCATATTTGATGTGTACAAGTCAACCCCACCTCAATCTGAGGGCCAGTGTGGCTAGAACCACTCAAAGTGTTTCTCTTTTATTTGAAATGGACAAGATTTTAAGTGAAAATAACAACTGGAAAACATCAAACTGACCAGAAGCATTTAGATTATGTTGATATTTTAAGACAACAATCCATGGGTCATTTGTGATGTTTACAAGTCGACCCATCCTCAATCTGAGGCGCGGTGTGGATGACACCATTCAAAATGTCTCTATTTGGTTTAAAATGGACATCATTTTATGTGAAAACAACAATTGACATACAAAAAACCAACCAAATGCATTCATATTGTATTGAAACGTTAGGAAAATGATACATCAGTCATTTTGACATGGAAGATTCAACCCCATCTCAATCCAAGGCGCAGTGTGCCCTAAACCACTCAATGTGTCTCATGTTTCTTTTAATTGGACAACATTTTAAGTGAAAATTCGGATTCTGTTGATACATTATTACAAAGATCCTTGGGTAATTTGTGACGTCTACGAGTCAACCCTACTTCAATCGGAGGCGCGATGTGGCCGGTACAACTCAAAGTGTATCTCTTTTGTTTCAAAAGGACATCATTTTTTGTGAATACAACAACTGAAATTTACACTCCCCAACGATAGTCGCAAACTCTTTTTCATGAGTTGGGTAGTTTCACTCATGTGGTCATAAGTGATGAGATTCCTAAGAAAATACCTTTTCATCTTATATTATAAAGAATACATGTTTAATGAAAAATGCAGCACAAATCATTACATACCAAAATCTAGGATCAGAAACAAAAAATTGGGATTTGAGGCAATTTCAAACTCTTATTTCACTGTAACAAGTATTTATCAGAATATCCTTCCAATTAGAATTTAATGGGGAGGTGGCGGGGGTGTGCTGGTTGGGGGGGTTGTGCATGGGTGAGGTGAATTACTAATGGAAGAGTGGTTGTCATATAAATATTGAAATGGGTGTAAATAATGTTTCACTTATTGAAACTGTTATTAACTCTTCTTGATGATTGTTTTCATATGAATATTGAAATAGGGAATTGTAGTACATGTAATGGTTGGAAGATTTTGATGGTTTTATGTTTTTTTGTGCTATTTTAGGTGTTTTTATACTGTTTTATGTTTTTTTAATGTGGTTTTTGTCTTAATTTTTATGCAGGTGTATACTGGGCCACTGGAGAGGCTGCTGTGTAGTAGGTCTAGAAGAACACAACACAGATTGTTTTAAACCATTGATATACTTTGAGATAAATTTAAAAACTATCCCAACGGTTTTAAAACTATTGTTTTAGTGTATAACTGAGGGGATACTACGTAGTAGGTCTGGAAAAAAATAATACCAACAGTTTTAAACCATTGGTATACTTTGATAGAATTTTAAAAACAATCCCAATGGTTGTAAAACCGTTGTTATAGTGTTTTTTATTCAATATATAACCACGGTTTCTTGAAACCATTGGTAAATATGTTATACAAAGATATACCAACAGTTAGTCTAAAACTGTAGGTAAATCAATAAATATAGTGGGCTATACCAACAGTTTAGATCAAACCGTTGTTATAGGGCATTCCTCACAGCTTACTACCCTACGGTATGGAAAACTGTTCGTATAGTTTATACCAATGGTTTTCCATCCTATACCAATGGTTTAAATCCGTTGGTATAACATTCTTTCCCAGTAGAGATAGAGAATGGAATGGAAAATATGGTACCTAAAATATTAGAACTAAACAACAAAAAAATATGAAGAGAAACAAGAATTTCATTAGGATTTAAAGAATATGAATAACAGGAAAATAGAAAAAACATCTGATTTGGAAAATATTATCCTTCCTTCTGATTTTGCATCAGCTTCTTCACTATAGTCTTCAGTTTCTTGGGATCCGTGTGATCCTCTTTTGTACGCTCAAGAAACTGATCCTGATCTTCGGTTTTCTTCTCTAAGGAATTAATTTTATCTTCATGAGCCTTAAGAGATTATTCTTGAGCCTTAAAGACTTCTTCCTTCTTAACAAGCTTCTATTCTATCTCAATTCTGAGATCCCTTTCTCTCTTCCAACTCAGAACAACTGAATTCAATTTCCCATTCAGATCATTCACTTCTTGCTTCCGAGAATTCTGTTCGAGAGTTATCTTTTCCTTAAAACTATTAGTGATATCATTGATCTTTAAATCTTTGTTGTGAAAATAATCCTTGACAGTATCTTGAAATTCATCAATGTTTCTCATCTCTTCTATTTTCATCCTTGACTACCATGTCATCTTTTTTGCATGATTTATTATGAGCCTCATAGCTAATGTGAAGATTCTTGATGTCTGCCTCGAGTTTGACACACTTATCCATCACCATGGATACTGAATCCAATTTTTGATTAAAGGAATGAAAAATCATCTAGCATCTTGCGTCTATACTATGAAATATTGTAATATTACCAACAAGATTTTTCAATGATTGAACTACGAAGTCATGTCCAAGAGAGAATGATTTGGAATCCGAGACTCTGGTTGGTGAGGATTCCTTCTCTAATTCAACATCCTTTCTCTTCAATAAACCACAAACTTCTTTTTTCATTACCACAACTTTTTTAGGAGTATCCAAAACCACCTGTTTTCCCTTATAATTCTTTAGAATGAATTCTTCTTGACTACGAGATTCATGCTCACTATCTAATAGTTGAACAATTTTGTCTTCATCAACTTCTTCCTTCCCAGATCCTGCCTCAACATCCTCTGGGTGAATTATATCTATATTTATGAATTCTTCCCCAAATAGTTTATTTACTTCATCATAACCATTCTCTTAATCCATATCATGAGTAGAATGCTTTGACGATTCGACTTTAGAGGTTCAGAATGATAATTTCATAGAAGGGCTTTCCTTCTCATGATGTTCCTTTACCAGCTTTAAAACATCTTCGGTGTCCCCACTGCCTTCTTGTTCTTCTTCTACTTCTTCTTCTTCAAATACTTATTCTTGATGTTTTTTAGAAATTAAAAACTTATTTCCTTAATTCTCAAGAAGTGATTCTTGAAAAAATGACTATGGTACCAGAACTTTTTCAAAAGTTTTCTCGGTTTCCTTGAGAAGGGATTGGACTATCTCAGCTTCTGAAATCTTCTTATTCTGCTTCTTATCTTTCTGTTGTTTCTCAAGATCTTCAGTAACATTTTCTTTCAAATACATTTCCTCATTAGGATCGAATCCAAAACTAGGATCTCGTGCTTTCTTGTTCTTCTTATCTTCTCTCTACATTGCAACCACTTCATCAGTATACGTCTATTGCTTCTTAGTCATTGGTGGTGCTGACTAGAATTCCTTATCCATCGAGGTTTTTTCTTTCTCTGATGGCTCCTTGTCTTTCCTCTTCCTTCCACCCTTTATAGATGTCTCAGCTGCTTCGTGTTTCTTTATCAAGGCTTTAACTATCATTATAGATCATAAAATTTTCTGGATTGACTGTTAAAGCCATTCTTCATCTTCCTAAGAGTATCATCACTTATCAACATCACCTTGGAGTTCCTCAGCATAGAAGTACATTCAATCATCAAGGACTAAAGAAAAATAACAATGATCTTTTAAATAATGGCTAGATACATGATAATATGAGACATAAAATTCCTATTCATGTAATTTTTAATCGTAACCATGATACACTTGACTAGGATAATATTTCTGGGGTTCACTAAGAAATCCAATATATAAAAATAAATCTTATTTAGAGTATCCTTGTATCCTTTTCTCGATATGAGAAACCCTTGAATCCACAATTCAAGAATTCGAAGGTTTGTAGATAGATGTACTATCATTGGAGTCTTCACCTCTTAAAGACCATGGCATGATATAGATTTTTCCTTATCAAAGTAACATGATACATCAGGTAGTTTGTGAGTACAGAACTCATCTTCCCTTTCATAATGAATACCAATCAGACTGGTTGCCTTTCTATAAGAATGAGAATATGTATTCTTGTAACTCTTGAAAGAAAACTTATCTCATCCTACTTCATTGAAAAGGCTTACTGTCTCATAGAATTCAACCAGCAACTCCAGATACACCGGATCATGTGCTTTCTATTTCGATATTCAAATACTCTCACACCAATTCAGCTTGATATTCATAGAGATAATGAAATAATACTTGGAAAAGAAATTCGGATGTATCGATATTTCTCTATAAATATTCCATTCAGATACTTCCATTATTGATGACATTTCTTTTTGAGACAAATCTTCAGCAGAAATTTGGAACTGAGGAACCCGTAAAGATCTGGAACATCCTTAAGTAGGAAGGGCAGAGTGTCTGCATGCAAGAGCATGGAGTTTAATGTTTGACAATATATATGGGGTCCTTTATATAGGCGTTGAGATGACGGTTCAGCTTCCCTGGTTGATCATATGGTTGAATACATTCAGTTCAGATTTGATAGTTGAAAAGATAGTTGCGGAAGGAAATTTGGTCCAATCCGATCATTTGAGGTATTATGAATAAACAATCAGATTTAAGAAAAAAAATGAATACGATTTTTTTGCTTAAAATAGAATAAAATACTAGCAAGTAAAAAGGTTGATTATGAAACATAGTGAAAGAAATTAAAATAATCAGAATGCTTAGGGAAATTATTCGTAATGAGGAAAATTTTTCTTGAAAAATTTTTATATATGAATACATTAAACAACAAAAATTTTTTACTATGAAATATTTATCAACGAGAAATGTTGACTACAAAAAAATTTAACTATGAAAAAAATTTAATACCTCGAATGAATACTGTAAGAAAATTTTTCATCACTTAAAATTTCTATTATGACAAATTTTCATAACAAAAAAAATTCATTATGAAAAATTTTCATTCTAACTAATAAGAATATGTACTTTCCCTATTAAAAGGTTTTACTTACTCTAAGGAGATAGGTTTAAACAATAAGTTAATATGTAAGATTACCTTATGGTTATCATTCGTAACTTCTATTTAATTTATTCAAATCTATCAGATGGTTATGAGTTTGTGAAAAAATCATCATGTTGATCTTGCGTTCTGATAAATTGAAGAATGATATCTCTTTTTTGTGTGTAATCCCATAGAATGTGGTGCCTAATATATATGTGTTTTGAATAAGAGTGATGTGAATGGTTTTTAATTAATGTAATGACACTAGTATTATCACACAAAATTTGTGTTTTGGTAAAATTCATACAATATTCTGTGAGTGTGTGTTTCATCCACAACACTTGAGCACAACAACATCTTACTGCTTTATATTCAATCTTAGTAGTGGAAAGTTCTACTGGGTGTTGTTTTTTGCATTACCAAAAAACTAATGAATCTCTTAAAAAATGACAAGTTCAATATGTACTTTTCCTATCCATTCTACATCCACCAAAGTCAGCATCCGAAAAACATTTTAAAACAAAATCATTTCTAGAAGTAAAAAAGTGTCCTAGATCCATGGTTCCATTTAAGTAGCAAATTTTTTTGTCACTACCATTAAACAAGATTACATAGGATGTGATTTATATATTTCACATAAGAATACTGAAAACATTAATTTTGGATGAATAGCTATCATGTAAAGTAGACTTCCCATCATAACTCTAATAGATAATTGATCTACTAGATTCCCAGCTTCATCAAGATCATGTAAATTTAAGGTACCAATGGGTGTAATTATTCTCTTACTGTTGTCATATCAATACTTTTTAAGAATATAATTATATAATTATGTTGGGATATATAGATTCCATATGGTTTTTGAGAAATTTGAAAACCAAAGAAATTTTTTAACTCACCCATCATAATATTTTTGAACGCATATTTCAGTAGATTTGAAAAAGAATTAGTTAAAGACAGCTGATTTGAACAAAATATAATGTCATCAACATAAATTTTAACAATCAAAACATTATTCTTATCATTATTTATAAAAATGGTTGGATCAGCATTACCCTTAACATAATTATTTTGAAGAAAAAATCTTGTATGTCTTTCATACCAGGATCTTGGTGCTTGCATGAGTCCATAAAAATATTTGGTATGTTTGAAAACATTTTTTGGATGTTTTGTATCATCAAATATAAAAGGTTGTTAAACAAAAACATCCACCTAAAAAAAACCATTACAGAAAGAACATTTAACATCCATTTGAAGAAGTTTGAAATTGAAGAATGATGCAAAGGCAAGTAAAATTCAAATAAATTCACGTCTATCTACTGGAGCATAGGTTTCATCATAGCCTATTCCATCTTGTTGATTATAGACTTTAGAAACCAATATATCTTTATTTCTCACAACGATTCCATTTTCACTACACTTATTTCTAAAGACCATTTTAACTCAAATAATAGAAGTTTTCCTAGGTCTTTCATCCATGCTCTAGACCTTATTATTTTTTAATTCATTTTGCTCATCTTTTAGAGCTTTTATTCAATCATCATCACTTAAAGATTCATCAGTGCTTTATGGTTATAATTGGGAATGGAATGATAAGTGTTCTAATACATTTCTTATGGAACAGCTAATCCTTATGGGTTTATTTACATTACCAATATTACAATCATTGGGATTATTCTTTAGAAACAACTGATTTGGGATTTTTAAAGCGTGATCATCAATATAGTGTAGGATGTCTTCTAGGGTAAATTCTTCAGAAAATATATCATGGAAATTTTCCTTATCATAATGATCCTCTATCAAGGGTTGATAATCCATTTTAGAAAAAACATATGAGGATGTAGGTTGAGGTTGTCTAAAAACAAAATAATGGGTTTCATCAAATTTTACATATACTATTTCTTCAACATTAAAACTATTCTTAATGAAAAATCTATATGCCTTAGAAGTTCTGGAGTAGCATAAGAAAATTCTTTCATAAGTGTTTGGTGAGAATTTTTGTAGATTATCTTTAGTAATCAGAATGAATACCTTACAACCAAAAACCTTGATGTTGGAATGTCAAGTTTTTCTACCATTCCATAACTCATAAGGATTATTATTATGAAAAAGGTCTAATAAAAACATGATTTATATTATATAATGCTATACTTAAAACTTCATCCCAAAAATTATTGGCTTCTGAATATTCAATCAACATGGTTCTTGTTATCTCATAAAAAATTATATTTCTTCATTCAACAACACCACTTTGTTGAGGTGTTCTGGGTGCTGAAAATTTATGAGTAATGCCTTTTCTGCAACAAAATGTTTCAAAATCAGAATTTTGAAATTATCCTCCATGATCACTATGAATAGTTATCAAAGGAAGTTTTTTCACATTTTTACTTGGGCTCTAAAACTTTTGAATTACGAAAAAGAAACAGATTTTTTTCCATGAAAATCGACCGACGTAAATATAGTGTAATCATAAACTATAACAAATACATAATATTTTCCTCTAATTCGTTCAGTTTGTGTTGGACCAAAAAGATCCATATGGACCAACTATAATGAATCAATAGTTGTGACTTTATAGATTTATTTAAAACTCGATTTATGTTTCATTTTATATTGAAAAGGATCACAAACTTTTGAATAATCAAATGTAATCTCTGGTATATCTTTAACTAATCTTTTCTTATAGAGTTTACATAGGTTCATAATGTTGCAGTGTCCTAACCTTCTATGCCACATCCAAGAATGATCTTCCATTGCACTATGGAAAGGAAGGTCTTGGCTCTAAATGACTTTTATTTTTAGTGTGTATACATTTTCTTGCCTATTGGTTGAAAGAATAAACTCTTCCATGGAATTGTGTACTAAGCACTTTTCATTCTAAAAATTTTCAAGGTAACCTTCATCAGATAAATGACTAATTCTAATGAGGTTATTCATAAGACCATTAACAAAAAACATTCTAAATCAATGTTCTTACAAGAAGAAAAATGTTACCTATAACAAATATTTCTCCCTTAGCATTATCTCTGAAAGTTACTTTTCCTCATTTCGTCTTGATAAGCTTTTCGAAGAATATTTTGTTACCATTCATATGTCAAGAACATACACTATTCATGTTCCATGTATTGTTGTTGGTAATATATTTACATTCCGGAAAAAGGTGTGTTAGAATTGTGGAACCCAAACATTCTTGGATCTGGGAATATCAGAAAGAAATTTTTTTGGAATCCACATTTTCTTAGAAAAAAATGCTTTATGAAAACCTAAGGACTGAGTTTCGTTTATGGAATAATTTTTTTCCCAATTCCCACCACACTGACACTTAGTGTTGAATGGAACACTTTGAGGAACAAAATAATTTTTAATGAAATTCATTATTGAACATGTATAACCACATCTAGAATTATTCCATAGAGGTCGAATTTGAGAATACATGTTATCAAAATTTTCCTTACCTAAGGTATGTTTTTACAAACAAATCCTCAAGGAAAATATTTCTAAATTTATCAAAATAACTTTTTTCTAATCCTCAAAAACATTATTTATAACACTAGAGTTATGATTGAAAGCATTTTTATTAAAAGTTATATTTTCTAGATCCTTAGAATGATTATCCTTCTCATAATTAACTTCCAAAAGGTTTTTTGAAATACTTTCAAAATCAAAAATTTTATTAACAATATCTTTATAATGATATGATATTTCCTTAGTAAGAATAGAAATCCAAGAATTTTCTTTATCAAGGTTTTTTTTGACATGAGAATTTTCATTCTCAAGAAGCTTAGAAAAACTATAAACTTTTTCATAGGTAGGTAAAATATAATATTTATCAGAATAAGATTATTCATCCGAAGATTCATAGTATATACTATCACTATAATCACCATTCAAGTATATATTGTTTATGGATTTAGCATTGTGTACCTTGGCCATTAAACAACGGAATTCAATTGGTAACATGGAATGTAATCCAAGATTCTTCAGTTGAGAAGACTTATAATATTAGGATTCATAAAAAGAGTCTCCACCACTGGAACTCCAGTTGTTATTGCTTTTCAAAACATTCTTAGCTATAGCTTTGTAGTATTTATTTTAATTATTCTCAGAATGATTTTATTTTCTATTTTTTCTCTTATGCATAAGAAAATATGGTCTTATATTTGTAAAGACCCGTAAAAATCAAGGGAAATTTTTTTTCTTAATTTTCATTAGGATATTACAAGAATGTAGTTTCTAACGTCACCTGATTCCGAGGCCCGGTGTGCCCTGAATCATGTTCCAAATTTGAGCTCGGGTACGTTCAGTGAACGAACGAGCAGGTTTTCATAACTTTTGAACCGTTGCTCGGAATCGAAATCTGAGGGCACTGATGAAACTGCAACGTCGATTTTTTCTTTGGAAGACCATTTCTGGAGTTTCGTTTTATCGGGTGTTGTTATAAAAAAGATGGTTTTACTAATGAATAAAAATAAAATTTGTGCAAAAAATTTTATTCTTAGTAGTTTAAACCTACGTATGGAAGTTGAGGTGGGACCCACTAAATCCTAACCTCCGATTAAGTTGGAAGACCCCCCCATTAATTTTTTGTAACACACCCTCACCCAACTTATTAAATGCCAAGTCAACTCTGCCGTTTAATCGGATTATTAAATGCCTCATTAATTTGACAATGCTCGATAATTAATTCGTGATTTAATTTTGAATTTCAAAAACAGATGGCATGAGTAATAAAATAAGGAAACACCTTATTTTATTAAGGTTGTTGTGTTGTGTGAGAAGATTTGGGGAGGAATTACTCGAGTCATGAATAATTCCCTTCCTCGTTGAAGAAAGCGAAAAACGACGAAGAACGTCGGCCTCCCACGAAAGAAGACGAAGAACACATGTTCATCGAAGATCGACGATGCGACGCCATGTACTGCAACGCCAACAATCCTCTTCCCCGCGACGCCGTGTACTGCGACGCCCAAGATCCTCTTCCACGACGCCGTCTCCCGCGACGTCTTTTCCCGCGATGATCCTCGTTCGACAACTTCTTCGAGTTAGGGGGTCTGGTTTAATTTAATTTATGTTGATTATATCCTCAACATATGATTAAATTGTTGAAAGTCTTTTGATCCACTAATGTGCTGGGTGTGGACCAAGAACAAGTCTGAACCCATCGATTCTCTGTTCTTGGTGTGCGGATCGACGGGCGATGACAAAGCAGGACGCAAAGACGTTTTGAACCATTTGCAGTAATCTACGGGTCTCTAGAGAGCCCCAAGCGTAGTCAGCGGGCAAAACGGACCACCGGAGGGCGTCGGGTGGTCCGCAGACGGCACTGTCGGCGGCTAAAGCCATGCCGACAGCGGGATGACCGGATCCCGCGGCCATGTGGGATCTGGGGGAGACGCGGTGACCAGCGCCGCGTCGGCTAGCAAAGGAAGGGGTGGGGGACCGAGTCCCCGTATCCTCGACCGCTGGTTGAGCCAGCGTGCCACCCGGCCAAGCCGGGCTGCACCCACCGGGCCGGGTCGCGCCCTAATGGTCTAGAACCGGACCCGGGTCGGGTCGACCCAGTTCGGGCCGACCCAGGGGGTTGGGTCGGGCTGGACCGGGCACATACCCCCCACTTTCGGACCACTTTCGGTCTTTTTCCCATAACATGGGTTACAGACCTCCGATATATGCACCGTTAGAAGAATAGTGATCCTTGTATCAAGATGGTCATTTCAGTATATTATAATCAAGGTTTCTAAGAACATTGAGTACGTCCGGGTTGGTTCGAACACGAAACCAATTGTTCCCTCGGAGCAGAAACACTTATAACTTGGGCTCCGGATGTCTGATTGACGTTCCATCGAATTTGTTGGAATCCTCTTAGTGATAAGGACATTTTGTATTACTCTGCTCGAGGTTTGGACACAGATGGAGTGTGTTTAGGTGCATTTTTACTTAAAAACTAACCAGGACCCTAGACCGAAAAAGCCAATAACTCTCAGACCGGTCGTCTGATTGACGCGCCATCTATCACGTTGACTTCCTCTTGTCGAGATAGTACTTGGAGATACATCAACTCTGGAATATGTTTCAGTTGATGTATCGACCCCTTTGCCTCATGGAGCAGACCCTCCCGGAATCGAGTATGTTGTGTGCGAGAACCCTAGAGCTGGTTGTGACTACGACGACGACGATGACTGCACTAAAATCATCCGTGGGTTCGGCAGTGACGACAACTGCACTGAAATCCTCTGTGGGTTCGGCAGTGATGAAGACTACACTGAAATCATTCGTGGGTTCGACAGCGATGAAGACCTTACTGAAATCCTCTGTGGGTTCGACGACGATTAAGATTGCCCTGAAATCCTCCGTGGGTTCTACCGGGATGAAGACCGTACTGAAATCCTTTGTGGGTTCGACGATGAGGAAGACTTCACTGAAATCCTAAGTTGGTTCGGCAACGTTGAAGAGCGTACTAAAATCCTCTATGGGTTCGACGGTGATGAAGGCTGCACTGAAATCCTCCGTGGGATCAGAAGCGATGAAGACCATACTGAAATCCCCCGTGGGTTCGTCGGCGATGACTACTGTTCTTGTATCCTACGTGGGTCTGGCAGTGTTTGACTCTATTCTTTCTATCCTAGGTGGGTCTAGCAGAGTGGCTATCCTGTATCCTATGTGGTTCCGACAGCTTATCTAGTTTATTATCCAACGTGGGTCCCAACATAGATGAATCAGTGGCTATATCTGATCATCTCTATCACCTTCCGAAGAAGTATACCTTTGTGAGATGAGTCATGACTTTCAATCAACATCTTCGATATGATTGAATTGCTTCCGATATGGATTGGGTTGTGTTATCCTGTGTGGATTGGGTTGTACTCCTATTTGGATGTGATCGAACATGGGCTCGGATGTTAGAGCTGATCGAGAATTGATGACTTAGGTATATGTATGGGCATATACCTAAGTAGTGTTGGTTATTACTTCATGATTGTATCTTTCCATTGTAGATTATTATTTGTGGATTCTGGGAGACCTTTGGGGGTCTCGGGGTCCCTACTGAGTATCGTATACTCACCCCTGCATGGGCTATGCCCGCACTATGTTGTGTTGGATGCACATGATGGACATCATTGATCGTGGTTGAGGTTGGTGGAGCAAGTTGGTATCTAGAGGTGGACCACTGGGCGGGACGTACACGGAGCGGACGGCTGGACTGAGGAGCTGAGGAGGCTATCTGTACACACCCTTCAGGTGGTACTTCTCGTGGACGACTCGATGTTGATGCTTTACATTCAGTTGATGTACTTTCTTTCCAGTTGTACATTACATTCAGTTTGGGTTTGTATTCTGGCCCACTTACTTTTCCACACTACTTTTGTACCTAGTTTTACTTAGTGTTTACTTCTTCTTGCTTACTCTGTGGTTCTTTTTTACATTATGAAGGAAATGCGTTCCCCTTTTTTTAGGATTTACGCCTTGGTTCTAGTCGCCAGCCCCTGGACTATGGGAGGCGGGATTGCGGTAGTCACGACACGGGTCCCGAGGACAAATCGTGAGAAATTGGTATCAAAGGAGTTCGGTTATACTGCAAAAATCTAGACTCTGATCTTTCTGCTATCTAAAGCAGTAGTGTTAAGGGTATTGATTGTGTTTATCAGTCTAGGGAGTCCAGTGTTGGTGCGGCGGCCGACGTATCCGTACACCAGGACCCTGAATTCTGATTTCTGACTCAATGCACAAAAACATTGATTGCATGTGTGTTTCAAATGTTTTCTTTGTGATTACATTGTGTCAGCTCAACAGGTATACAGTTTTGACTACGGCACACCTGTTTCTTTTCAGGATAGCCCCACGACGGCAGCCATCTAAGGTTCCGAGCTTTGAGCGAGACGACAGCCCACCGAGCGATGAGGCCTCGGTGCAGGGACCTTTGACAGCGGAGGCACCGGTGGTACCTCTACCCGCCGAGCCATTGATGCTACCAGACCTAGCCGCTGATATTGCACGTTGCCTTAGCACACTACACGAGTTTATGCATCAGAGACCGCCCAGTTTCCATGGGGAGATAGACCCTCAGGCATCCGGGGATTGGCTGGAGGCGGTCGTGTGAGTTTTCAGGTTAGTGGGTACACCAGCTGACCTCATGGTGATCCTCGCAGTGAGCCTCCTGCACGCGGCAGCAGGCAGATGGTGGAGAATGATGATCAAGGAGCACAACGAGGCATCTCTCCTACGGACAGACTTTGAGATCCTCTTTCACTCAGATTTCGTCCCACCCACCCTCTATGCGGTGCACATATAGGAGATTCTACAACTGCAGCAGGGCAGCATGACGGTCGCCCAGTACTCAGCAAGATTTACCGATCTCTCGCGCTATTCGATGGACATGGTATGGGAACCATTCTTTCAGGCCTGGACCTTCGAGAAGGGACTAAGTCATGAGATCAGGGCATCAATATTCTCCCTTATCATTCCGACATAGGCAGGAGTATAGGAGTGAGCCCTTCTCATAGAGAGATTTCTTGCTGAGCCTATGCCAGCAGCGAGACCTACCGCAGGGCGGCACGTAGCAGAGTCATCTGCAGCTAGAATTTGATTGATGTCAAATGGGTCCAGGCGGACCGGACCATCAGGCAGATGACCTCAGGACACTGGATCAGAGGTGCGGGGCACACGGAACAGAGATAGCCTTCCGAGGAGCAGACAGTGCTAAGCATGCGGCCGGCATGGCCCCATGGCTCATGACTGCCGGACCCACCATGCAGAGGAGCAGCAGACGGTTGAGGGACCACCCAGGAAGAGGCAGAGGGTCAAACGTGGTGGTCCGCCTAGAGAAGGAAGATGAGGTAGGGGAGTTGGCCGAGTAGTAGGTGGTGGGTGACGCTTTGAGGCTTTACCACCACCACCACCACTAGGAGGCCCACCCCGACCACAGGGAGTTGGCAGGTAGAGATAGGCTCAGCTTCAGGCATCAAAGGCCTACGACCACGGCGCACCAAAGATGATTCGAGGTACTATCTGTGTCTACTCCACCCTTCTTTCGGTTCTTATAGACACATGAGCGAGTCATTCTTTTATTTCTGCTGCCCTTGTTCGGAGCTCGTAGATACCGATAGAGTCGTTGGCTTGATCCTTATGGATAGAGACTTCTACGGGAGTAGAATCAATGATTACGTACTAGTTATGGTAGTGTGATCTTACCTTAGGAGGCGAGAGCTTCGGCTGGGATATTCTTGTAGTGGTGTCGAGGCCTTACGACGTCATCTTGGGCATGGATTGGTTATCTACAGTCCATGCTCGGATCGACTGTATTAGATGCAAGGTGCTGTGTGTTCACACCGATTGGAGCAGGTTCACCTTCACCGACGAGAAGGGAGCCTTTGTAGCACAGGATGGACTCACGCATAGGAGAGGACAACCCATCACTCGTCAGTTGGCTAGCCTCATCCTAGGAGATGTTGAAGTGCGAAGTCCGAGTTTTCCTGTAGTGGTGGATCAGTATGCGGGTGCTTTTCCTGACGACGTTCCAAGACTACCTCCTCGCAGAGAGGTAGACTTTTATATTGACCTGTACCCCGGGATAGCCCAGATATCCACTCCAGCCTATAGGATGGATCTCGTTGAGCTTTGATAGCTAGGGGTATAACTGGAGGACATGCAGGGCAAGGGATTCATCTGTCCTAGTGTTTCACCCTAGGCATCCCCGATATTGTTTGCCAAGAAGGCAGACGGGAGCTTGCGACTTTGTGTCGACTATCGTCGCCTAAACCAGGTGACAGTGAGGAACAAGTATCCGCTAACGAGGATTGAAAACCTCTTCTATCAGCTCAAGGGAGTACGGTGGTTCTCGAAGATAGAACTTAGATCAGGCTATCATCAGATCAGAGTTCGAGACGAGGATGTGCAGAAGACGGCCTTCAGATGCCTGTATGTCCACTATGAGTTCTTGGTTATGCCTTTCGGCGTAACCAACACTCTAGCAGTGTTCATGGGTCTCATGAACAGGAACGTTCAGCCATACCTCGATCGATTTTTCATGGTCTTCATCGATGACATATTTATATACTTGACCACTGAGGATGAGAATGAGTACCACTTGCGGGTTATACTAGACACACTCCGAGAGCACCGACTTTATGGAATGCTCTCGATGTGTCAGTTCTGGATACGTGAGGTCCACTTCTTGGGAAACGTCATCCCTGAGGCAGTAGTTGCGGTGGATCCCGCGAAGATCAAGACAGTGCTAGCTTGGGAGCCACCCAGGAGCGTGACAGAGGTGTGGAGTTTCATGGGTCTAGCTGGATACTACCAGAGATTTGTGCTAGACTTATCCAGAGTTGCGGCACCACTCTCAGCTTTGACGAAGAAGGGGAAACCCTTCGTGTGGTCAGATAGATGTCAGCAAATCTTCCAGGAGCTGAGAAAGAGGTTGACCAGCACACTTATCTGGAGGCTACTGGAGGAGGGAGTAGGGTACGTAGTCTACTATGATGAATTAGGGACCGGACTCGGATGCGTCCGGATGCAGGAGCGGTCCGTGATCGCCTATGGATCACGTTAGTTGAAGAAACATGAGCAGAACTCTGCTACCCATGACCTGGAGTTTGCAGTAGTGGACTTTGCTCTGAAGATGTGGCGACACTATTTGATGGGCGAGCGCTTTTCAGTCTACTCTCACCACCATAGTCTCAGGAACATCTTCTCGTAGAAGGACCTGAATCTGAGACAATGGAGATGGCTCGAGTTTCTCAAGTACTATGACTTTGAGATAGTCTATACTTTTGGAAAGGGGAACGTAGTAGCCGATGCTCTCAGAAGGAGGACGGGCATCCAGCTACTCGGGGAGGCGATGAAGCAGCTAGCCGCTTCGCAAATATCCTTCATGGATATAGATGGTGAAACCTTTCTTCAGTCACTCATAGTCACTCTTCCACTACTGCAGCGGGTCAGAGAGGAAAAACATGGGGACACTGACTGTGAGACGCGGCGTGCACAGATATCCTCAGGAAATGAACCAGATGGATTCTCTATAGGAGTAGAGCACGACATCCTTTTCAGAGGACGTAACATGGTACCAGTTTCTTTACAGGAGGAGGTGATGAGAGAGTTTCACACTTCCTCTTTAGCGGTACATCCAGGAGTGGCGAAGATGTACCAGGATCTCAGACGACATCACTAGTATCCGGGTATGAAGAAGTCTCTGTAAGAGTTCGTTTCTCGATGCCTCACCTGCCAGCAGGTGAAGGCAGGGCACCAGGTGCCAACAGGCTTGGTACCACCCTTGGAGGTCCCGGAGTGGAAGTGGGATGGGATATCTATGGATTTTGTGACTGGACTTCCACATACTTAAAGAGGTCACGAATCCATTTGGGTGATTGTCGACCGACTCACCAAGTCGGCTCAATTCTTAACCCTCAAAGAGCAGGGCTCAGTAGATAGCTTGGGACATCTCTATGTTCAGGAGATTGTACGTCTTCATGGTGTTCTATAATATATCATCTCCGATCGAGATGCTCTCTTTACTTCTCGGCTTTGGAAATGGTTGCAGGAGGCATTCGGGACGTAGCTATGTCTGAGCACTGTCTCTCACCCTCAAATGGATGGTCAGACGGAGAGGATCATTCAGAATCTCGAGACATGATCCGTGCATGTGTCCTCAAATTTGGTTGCAGCTGGGAGGACCACCTACCCTTGGTGGAGTTCACGTACAACAACAGCTACCACTCCACCATTGGGATGGCACCATATGAGGCATTGTACGACCAACCTTGCAAATCACCTCTGTGCTGGACAGACCCTGGGGAGTCAGCACTTGTGGGACCAGAGGTGGTCTAAGCCACGACAGAGAAGGCCCAGGTCACCTAGGACTGGATGAGGAAAGCTTAGAGCCGGCAGAAGTCTTATGCTGATAGGAGGTGGAGACAACTAGAGTTCGAGGATGGTGACCACGACTTCTTACAGGTCTCAACTCACTGTGGATAATGGAGATTTGGCCGGGGCGGCAAGTTATCTCCGCACTTCATCGGACCGTTCTAGGTTCTCAGCAGGATAGGAGAGGTGGCTTATCGCCTGGGTCTACCACCTCAGTTGCACTGGGTGCACGGCGTCTTCCAGGTAGCTCAGTTGAGGAGATACGTGCATGACCCGACGCATATCATCGACCATGGAGAGTTGGACATTGACGATGGGGAGACTTTTGCGGAGGTCCCGGTGGAGATCGTGGAGCGACACGAGCGGGTCCTAAGTGGACGGTCGATACCTCTAGTGCGCATCAAGTGGTAGCACTGGAACCTCTAGGAGAGAAATTGGGAGCGAGAGGTTAAGATGTGTGCACGGTACCCACATTTTCTCTTGTAGTTTATGATATATCTTTACGGGGACGTAAATCCTAGAGGTGGGAGTAATTTAAAGACCCATAAAATTCAAGGGAAATTTTTTTTCTTAATTTTCTTTGAGATTTTACAAGAACGCAGTTTCTGCCAGCACCTGATTCTGAGGCCAGGTGTGCCCGGAATCATGTTCTGAAGTTTAGCTTGGGTACGTTCAGTGAACGAACGAGCGGGTTTTCCTATCTTTTGAACCGGTTCTCGGAATCGAAATCTTAGGGCACCGATGAAACCACAACATCGGTTTTTTCTTAGGAATACCTTTTCTGGAGTTGTGTTTGCTCAGGTGTTTTTATAAAAAAAACGGGTTAACTAATAAATAAAATTAAAATTTATGAAACAAATTTTATTCTTAGTAGTTTAAACCTACATATGGAAGTTGAGGTGGGACCCACTAAATCCTAACCTTCCTTTAAGTTGGAAAACCCCCCATTAATTTTGTGTAACACATCCGAACCCCACTTATTAAATGCCAAGTCAACTCTCACGTTTAATCAGATTATTAAATGCCTCATTAATTGGTCAACACTCAACAATTAAATCGTGATTTAATTTTGAATTTCAAAAACAGATGGAATGAGTAATAAAATAAGGAAAATCCTTATTTTATTAAGGTTTATGTGTTGTGCGAGATGATTTGGGGAGGAATTACTCTAGTCTTGAAGAAAGTCCTTCCTCATTGAAGAACGCGAAGAACGACGAAGAACACTAACCTCCGATGAAAGATGAAGAAGAACGCAAGTTACTCAGAGATCGACGACGCGACACCGTGTACCATGACACCGACAATCCTCTTCCCTGCGACACTGTGTGCCGCGATGCCGATGATCCTCTTCCGCGACTCTGTCTCCCACGATGTCTTTTCCCATGACGATCCTCGTTTGACAAATTCTTCGAGGTAGGGGGTTTGGTTTAATTAAATTTATGTGGATTATATCCTCGACATATGATTAAATTGTTGAATGTTGTTTGAACAACTAACGCGGTTGGTGCGGACCAACGAACAAGTCCAAAACCACCGATTCTATGTTCTTGGTGTTCAGATCGACGGGCGATGACGAAGTGGGCCGAAAAGGCGTTTTGAACCCTTCGTAGTAATATATAGGTCCCGGGAGAGCCATAGGCGTAGACGGCGGGCAAAACGGACCACCGGAGCGCATCCGGTGGTCCGCGAAAGGCGCCCCGGTAGCCGAAGGCGGCGGCCGGCACCGGCCGGCCTCCCGGAGGCAGCGGCTGGCACCGGCCAACTGCCCGGAGGCGCCTGCGCCCCAGCGTGCCACCGGCAGGAGCCGCCGCGGCAGAAGCCGCGGCCGCGCGGGATCCGGGGGTGACGCGGCGACCAGCGCCACGTTCACTGGCAAAGGAAGGGGGGACTGCGTCCCCCCATGCTCGGCTGCTAGCCAAGCCAGCGTGCCACCCGGCCGGGCCGGGCTGGGTTGCACGTACCAGACCGGGTCGCGCCCCGTCAGGCTGGGCCGCACCCACCGTGCCGGGTCGCGCCCTAATGGGCCGGACCCGGACCTGGGTTGGGATGCCCGGTACGGGCCAACCCAGGGAGGGTTTGGCCGGGTCGGACCGGGCCCAAACCCCCCACATTCGGACCACTTTTGGTATTTTTCGCATAACATGGGCTACGGACCTCCGATCGATGCACTGTCAGATTCATAGAGATCCTTGGATTGAGGCGGTCATTTCGGTATATTACACTCAATGTTTCAGAAGAACTGCGAGTACGGCCGGGTTGGTTCGAACACAAAACCAACCGGGCCCTCTGAGCAGAAACACTTATAACATGAGCTTCGGACGTCTGATTGACGTTCCGTTGACTTTGTTGGATTCCTCTTAGTGAGACGGACCTCTTGGATTACTCTTGTCGAGGTTTGGATGTAGTTGGAGTGCGGTCAAGTTTGTTTTGACTTAAAAACCAACCGGGCCCCTAGAACGAAAAAACTAATAACTCTTAGACCGTGCATCCGATTGACGCGCTGTATGTCACGTTGAGTTCCTCTTGTTGAGACGGAACATTGAGATACATCAACTCCGGACTACGTGTCAATTGATGTATCAACCCCTTGGCTCGTTGAGCGGAGCCTCCCGGAATCGAGCATGCTGTGTGCGGGAACCCTAGATCTGGATGCGACTGCAACGACGATGATGACTGCACTGAAATCCTTCGTGTGTTTAGCAGTGAAGACGACTGCACTAAAATCCTCCGTGGGTTCGGCAGTGATGAGGACTGCACTGAAATCCTTCGTGGGTTCGGCAGTGATGACGACCGTACTGACATCCTCCGTGGGTTCGACGGCGATGAAGACTGCCCTGAAATCCTCCGTGGGATCGACAGCGATGAAGACCGTACGAAAATCCTCTGTGGGTTCGACGACGATGAAGACTACACTGAAATCCTATGTGGGTTCGGCAGTGATAAAGACCGTACTGAAATCCTCTGTGGGTTCGACGGTGATGAATACTGCAATGAAATCCTCCGTGGGTTTGTCAGCGATGAAGACCGTACTGAAATCCTCCGTGGGTTCGACAACGATGACTACTGCTCTTGTACCCTATGTGGGTCTGGTAGTGTTTGACTTTGTTCTTGCTATCCTATGTGGGTCTGGCAGAGTGGCTGGTCTGTATCCTATGTGGGTCCAACAGCTTATCTGGCTTAGTATCCTACTTGGGTCCCAGTATAGATGAATCAGTGGCTATATCTGATCATCTCTATCACCTTATGAAGAAGTATACCTGTTTGAGATGAGTCTTGAATTTCAATCAATATCTTTGATATGGTTGAATTGCTTCCTATGTGGATTGGGTTTTGTTATCCTGTGTGGATTGGGTTGTACTCCTATGTGGATGTGATCGAACATGGGCTCGGATGTTGGAGCCGATCGGGAATTGATGACTTAAGTATATGTATGGTCATATACCTATGTAGTGTTGGTTGTTACTTCGTGATTGTATCTTTCCATTGTGGATTATCCTTTGTGGATTCTGGGAGACCTTTGGGGGTCTCGGGGTCCCTAATGAGTAGCGTATACTCACCCCTGCACGGGATATGCCCGCACTACGATGTGTAGGATGCAGATTATGGACAGCATTGATTGTGGTTGAGGCTGGTGGAGAAAGTCGGTATCTAGAGGTGGACCCCTGGGCAGGACGTACACGGAGCAGACGACTAGACCGAGGAGTTAAAGAGGCTATCTATACCCACCCTTCAGGTGGGACTTCCACTGGACGGCTCGACGTTGCTGCTTTACTTTCAGTTGCTGTACTTTCTTTCCAGTTGTACATTACTTTCTGTTTGGGTTTGTATTCTGGCCCACATACTTTTCGGCACTTCATTTGTACCCAGTTTTACTCAGTGTTTACATCTTCTTTCTTACTCTGTGGTGTTTTTTTACTTTATAAAGGCAATGCCTTCCACTTTTGTCGGGAATTACGCCTTGGTGCCAGTCTCCTGCCCCTAGCCTATGGGAGGCAGGCTTGGGGTCGTCACGGCATGGGTCCCGAGGACGGGTCGTGACAATATGCCCCACCCATTATCATTCATAATAAGTAAATTAATAGTCCCTCTTGTCATTTCATTTATTTTTCTTATATCAATAAAAAATTCTTTCTCCCAAACTATCTTGTTCATCCTTAGAGAAAGATTAGCTACTTCATTCTCAGAATATTCACTACCAATTGATTCAGAAGAAATGATGATCTTCTTAGATATATATCTTGTAAATCTCTTAGGAGTCTTAGATTTCATATGATTAGAGGTAGTTGTAAAAGAAACACTTCAATTCCAATTCTTCTTCATAACATTCTCAGCACCTCTTTTCATTCTTGTCTCATATTGAAGAAGACTTCAAAAAACCTCATCAAGTGTAATCTTTGAGACTTTTGTATTCTAATCAAGAGTTGTTCTCTTTGATTCCCACTCATTAGTAATAATGTCTATAGTCTTTTCCACAAGTGCCTCGTCATCTAAATCATTTTATCCCATTTATTGTAAACAGATGACAATAGTCATGAATATATGTTGTACCTTACATATAGGTTATCCATAAGGAAATAAAAAAATAGGATACTCATCACTAAGGATAGAACTTCTAACTTCAATAACTTTAGATGTTTGAAAATGAGTAACATCACATTTCTTCCAAATACAATTGGAATCTTCACAAGAAGAAATATAGATATATATATTTCTGGTCATGGAACACAACAAAGTATTGCATACATTTTAGTTTAGTTGTTATTCTGACTTCTCATCATTAGTAAAAGTAATTACTTCATTTTCAAGAATCTTGTAATATCCAGTCAGCATAACAAAGTTGTCCACTGCAGTGTTAATAAAAAAAGTCTTCATACGATATCTCCAATATTCATAATCATTACCATAAAATATACGTGGTGTAATAGGATTAAAATTTTCAATTTAAAAAACATTCATTCCTGTCATCTAAAATAAAAAATCATTCCACACAAACATGTTAGTAACAAATGTTTGTAAATAAGAATACAAATATACAATGCATGGAAAATAAAGAACAATGAAAAACATGAGAAAGAAAACATATATGTGAATATATGTATTTCAAATACCTCCTCTGATACCAATTGTGGGATCTAAATAATGATATTGATGCTAAATATATAATAGGGGGGGTGAATTGTATAATTTAAAAAATTCCTTTGGAACTTTTTATGATTGTAATGTTTAACGAAGATAAACAAGATATATTCACAAGCCCTTTTAGTTCTACATACCTGCTTGATTCTAGAAATATGGTTCCAGAAATGAATCTTATTAAAATTTTACAAGGAAAAATATTCTACCTTAAAGCGTATTGAATCTCACTAATCATAGTATACAAGTAAAAGAATGTATAAGAGAGTTATAAATTCCTTTTTGATCAAAATTTTGGGGAAAACAAACATGAAACAATACTTGTAACAAGTAAGAAGTCTTTTAAACCAAAGAGTAGGGTATCCAACAACCTTGGTAAAAGGTCCCTTGATTTTTTACTTTCAATAATGTTTGTATTACCCACACCAGGGTAACCCTTTGATATGAATATTGAAGTCTCTCTTACAATCCATGAAATCCCTTGAACTTCAATGTAGTCATTACCTCTGCCTTCCTAACCCCATAATCCCTCGAATGTACTAAGAAAAATTTAGAGTCACGCGAAGCAATTATGAATATGATGTTCATTGCACACAAAGAATGAGAGTCCATCTCTATAAATAACCATAGCATTGAATCTCTATAGTGGTTGAACAGTTTTTATGAGCTCATTCAAATGAGCTCGTATTTATAGGAACATCTTCAATTATAATCTCCCTCCTCCAAAAGATATATTTTCCTTGAATTTCGGAGGGACCTATACACGTGTCACGCAAACAACGGTTAGTTATTAACAGAATTTATGGAATCGTTTTATAACTCATACAAGAGTAAGTAATATATAGTATCTCAACCAAATTAATTTTTTTTAGAGTCTAAGGAAAAATATAATTCAGTGTCTATGAAATTAAACATTAGTAGTCTATGTAACAAATATATACAGATTATTTATTTCAAGGAATTCGGAATCCAAATTCAATAGAATTAAAAATTTGAATTCTAAGGAATTTGGAGTATGAATTCTAAGGAATTCAGAGTATGAATTCTAAATAATTCAGTGTTTGAATTCTGAGGAATTCGGAGTAGGTATTCTGAGGAATTCTAAGTCTAAATTCAGAGCAATTCGGAGTCAGAATTATGAGGAATTCAGATTCTTGATTCTGAGGAGTTCGGAGTCTGAATTCTGAGGAACTCAGAGTTAGAATTCTAAGAAATTCAAAATCAAATTTTGAGAAATTTGTAGTCAGAATTCTGAGGAATTCATAGTCTAAATTTTAGGGAATTCAGATTCAGAATTTCTGTGAATTCAGATTCTGAATTTCAGAAAATTTGGATTCTAAATTTCAGAGAATTTGGATTCTAGATTTTAGAGAATTTAGATTCTGAATTTCATAGAATTAGGAACCTGAATTCGTATCCGGAAAACAGAATACTCTATATCTATGAATTTATTTAATTCTAAGGATTTAGATATGAAACCTTATATTTACATTCGAATAAAAAGAGTTTGACTAAAATATGAACTATAAAAATCATTGTAAGGATAAATTTACTTGGGGAAGGAAAATTTTCCTTATCAAGATAAAAAATATGGAAAATAAAATTTTCCGTAAGATAGAATGTTTGAGATTTTAAAAAAATGAAGGAATTGAAAAGTCCCAAGGAATCCATATTTAGTCAATACATATATACAATACTTATTAAAAAATAACATTTCACTAATGAGAATAAATAAGTAATATAATCCAACTCTAAAAAGAATCATGATTACATTATCATCATCTACTCCTAAGATAACATTCACATTCTATACCCAAATGAAAGAAAACAATGCAGATAATAGTGTAACTCATAACCAACAACCAATAAATCTATTTGGGTACAAAACAGTATCTTGAAAAGGGTGTTAGAATAACATAGTAGGTCACAAAAATTGATGTCTAGTGCAATCAAGTCCAGAATTAAAAATAAACTAGTTTTCATGCATAGTAAATAGAATAGTGAATAATAAATGAAATCAATTTGAGTTCAGGTTCCCTGTGGACACATGGACAACCATACCTACTTTGGACTTAGATTTAATGTCTCTAATAATGTTTCATAACGTATATATTTTGATATACATAAACATATATGTATATATATACTTCTTATAGAATAGGCATGAGGCATATTACTATAGAAACATTAATATTAAAATATTAGAAAATTCTCACTAGATTAATTTTGGTACCATATAGAGAATATGAATAGGGAATATGGAGAACTATTTCAATAAATCCAAATAAATTATGGGAAATTCATTCCAACACCTAATAAAAGACCTGAAATATATTCTCCAATAACCCAAAATGAGGTTAAACACCATTTCTAACATCCAAGACCAATGAGGTTGTGTAACATAGATTGTAATGTTCATAATTGATGCCTCTCAGTAATAATTTTTAATTTCATAATCCCACATTCCCAATGAGCCCTTAACCATCGTGTTCTATAATGAGGAAACCAGTATTGATCTAGGTGAATTTTAATTTAATTTATATGTTTTTTTATATTAAAATACCAGTCTTAAGAAAATTATTTCTATAATATGTGGCCATGAAAATGAATAAGATTCATTTAATTTTGAATTCGAAAAACCATTACTCAATTCATTTATCAATTCTCACCCATGTGATTGAAGGGTACATTTTAAAAAATATTCCACTTTAGAATTCCATTTAATGATTTAAACATGGCTATGCGTGAAATCTTTCCACATCCCAATACATTATTATTCATGAAGACAATCATTTCCCAATGCGGATTAAAATAATTCCACTAACCAATTCCTTCATGAATGGATTAATGGAGAAATTGATTATATTAAACAATTTATTATCTCAATATAAAATCCAAATCCACCATATGATGTTTTTTGGACAAAAGGAAATTCATATAATTTCTAAAAATTTTAAATAACACTATCTTGGGGTGTTTTAATCATAATACGAGGATAGTAAGAACGTTAATTTTATTTCAACTCACATTATGTTGATATTTAGGTTGAGGTCATCAACCCCAAACTATGTTAGGGACTTAAAGACTTTTAAGATTATAACCTAATGATTTTAAATAATGTATAACAGAATTAATAAAGAAACATATGAAAATTTCTTCCATGCGGCATGTTGGAACCTTTTATAAACGTTGAAACCTTAAGGGAAAACATGTATACAACCTACCTAATAAGAAAATGATGTTACTCATGCATTATCATAATTTGGTTTGAGTCGGAATGGAAGAAATAAAATAACATACAAATGAACTAAAAATAGGCAATATGAGATCACATGGAAATTACATTTGATATGATAAAATAAACAAAGAAATTAAATATTAGGAATCATTGACTTTTTAGTGTCTATAAAATACAACTGATTGTGTCATATCCTATGTTTAAATGAAGGAGAACCGTTGATGCCTAGTAGGTGGCCATGAGAGGAGATCATGTGGATAAAGGGGTTTTTGATCATGAATGGGTAATGAAAAAGGAAAATAAAAACATAAAATAGGTAGTGGAAAATGGTTTTCTCCAATATATTTAAGAGATTCAAGGTTTTTTTACAAATTTTGGATAACCATGATACAAATTTATAGTGACACAATACCAATGTTAAACCATTTTCATTGATAGGTTTATGGTTTGATAAATTGTGTGAAGACCCTGTGTTCTAACTATTCAAAATCCTCACCATCTTTTAGGATTTCAGTGCATGATTAGACAAATAGTGCTCTAACAAAGAAATTGGACATATAAATATTCACAATTTCATTAGTTCCCTATGTATGTTTCACTATGTTAACAAACCATGTTCTAGTACAAATTGGGAAAACAGTTTTCACTAATAATGATCTAACATTTCACCCATGACTGTATCTCCCAGAACTGAGTTCAGAATCTTGGATTCTTCCAATACTCATTTGAACATCTGACACATTCCTCAATTATTGAGACTTATCTAGAAATGACACTTTCAATTAGACCAACACAAATAATTAAAATCTGAATCTTGGTTTTAGATTTTCCTATTTACCAAACAAAATGAAAAAAATCCAATAGAAATTCTCATCCCATTAAAAACCAAGTACATTACACATGTAAACACATTATCTCATCATTATAATCATTCTTATTAAAAAATATTACATTCCATGGTTTAATTTTTTTTTTATTAATTTTGGAAATAATGGTAAATATTTTTATATTTTTCAAATTTAAATGTTTTATTTTAAATCGAATTTAATATTTTAGTATATATTTTAAATGGTTTTTTATGAATGAAGTATTCAGTATTTTTATGTCTTCACATATATATTTTTAAATAATCATTCATTAATAAAAAAAATTGATTTAAAGGGAAATTTGTAAAATTATTTATCATTTTCAAAGTACATCATTTTAAATAATATTTTTTTTTACTTTTCAATCATTCTTAAATTGTATATTTCTAATTTTTACAAAATGAATTATCAAAAAAAAATTAAAAGGGAATTTCTATCTATGATAACATCTTTTGATATTCCATGCATTACACTTGTTATACGTTCTTATGATACCATCCACATTATTTCTATAAATGGATTATTTAATGTTCTTAGAATGTATTTAATTTATTTCAACATCTATTTATTTTATTTCAATTAACATTTTATATTTTGTTATGGTTCCCACCATATTAATTTTTTATATTTATTATAAAGATAATATTTTGTGTAATATTCAATGAATCTGATTTATCAGATGGTTTAATTAAGCTATGATGACAATATGTTCGTTTTTTGTAATCATGAGATACAATTATATATGATTTTCATTTTCTAATGGGTGTTTATAAAATTATATATCCTTATAATACATTGGTAATGTTTATATACCACATGATCTAAAGGGTACACAATAGGGTATACTGAGAATAAGGTATTACGAGTGGTAAGATGAAGCCAAAGGGTACATGAGTGATTATTCGAAGCCTAAGAAGGTACACTAGTGATTATCCCCATCCTATAAAGGTACATAGGTGGTTATAACATTCCTTAAATGGTTCAAATTTGTTATACCCATGTTGATGAAGTTAATCTAGTGTTTTTCCAAATCCTTATAAGACACATTGGTGGTTAGATGAAGCCTACTTTTTTGGGAATGTCATAGTTAGTATCCTTGATATATTATTTCAATACTTATGTTTATGACACACTCTTTCTTCATATTATTATGCCTATGTAATTCTCTAATTTCTATGTATTTTTTTGGTTTCCCAAACACTTATGAGTCATATAATTTGTTATTTTTATTATTTATTCCATGACTCATGATATAAGATTTATTTATTTATGTATGACCATTATGGGATGTGATTTTTCTAAATGAAAATGATTTATTGTTATTATGTTTGTGCAATAAAATTTTTATTTGACATTTCCTCATGTTATGATTACACATGTCCAGTGTAATGATATGATCCTTATTCATTCATTTATAATTTGGGATCTCTATTTATTTTATTATGATTTTATAATTTTATTTTCATATACCATTATTATCATTTCATACACACATGGTGATCTCATTCTCACTAATGATCATTAATCATTATCCCTTTGTTTCACCATTTATGAGCATCTATTATCCCCCTTTCATTTGTTTCCATTACCCATGTTATGATGATGAGTATAAATTAAGGAATGTCTTTATAGGGATATATTATAGTAAAATTATTGTGGAATGATCACAAAAAAATGTTTTTATAGATAATATCTATTGACACTGAACGTTTTTGTTCAAGATATTACATGATTATTGTGATATTTATTGTTCAATTTGATTGAAATATATCTAATTTTAGAATAATTTAACTGGTATGTAATCGAATATAATTATAAATTTTGTGCTCTTGGAAGTAGAATAAATAGTACAGATCCAAGGAATCTAATTTTATATTAAATTAGGGATAGTTATCTTGTGGAATTTGTATTTATTTTTGGATATTAGGATGGGATGACATTAGTGAAAACAATAGTGATATGTATCAGTATAGGATAATATCCTAGAATTATAGAAATGTATAGATTATATTATTTCCGTGAAATGTAATAAATGAATTGATATAAACCAATGGATATAGTCTATACCAATATGCATGTAGGGGTAATAACCAATAACAGTCTATAAGAGTATTAACATAATATTCACCTAGTGCCTGAGAAAAAGGTCTACCTACACACCTGGTTTGAAACTCTTTGGGGATACTCTATGATGATTCACATTCTCATTATAAACAATTATATGGGAAGTAAATAGAATTTTATAGTGAAAGATAAATCTATTTTGGGGAAAATGACCTAATAGGAATGATGTCATGGATAATGGATATTGAGACATAGAGATTCATAAGTTATTTTTTACATATCTTTTATGGGTTACTTATTCCAGGTTTATAGTTTCATTTTTATATTGGTAATTTTTATCATACCTAAAACGTAAATTATTTATGTAATGGATGGATCGTGGAGAAACTGAGTTAACAATGGATGAAAATAGAAATTTGATGAATGTAATAATGTGGAACAAAATGGGTTATGAGCTATATTAAATAATAATGTGGTTAAGAATAACCAACTCCCCTGAAAAATGATTAAGTATATAGACCATGTTGAATCTATATGCACTAAAAAGATGAAAATGATATATATTAATGTATATTTATTATATAATGACCATTAATAAAAATAGATTCAATATCCAATATGTCATGATCTTTGGATGAAGGAACTAGGGAAAAGTCCCAAAGGAACTAAAGGATTATTATATGTGTAAAATGAGGGAATATAACAACTAATTTAAAAGTAAAAATGATGATTTCGATTAACACGCTGTAGGAAAACATAGTTCGTATTTATATGAAAGTAATATTTCAACATCATAAATGATGGTAAATTTTTTACTATCTAGGATAATTCCATTAAAAAATAGATAAATAGGATTATGAGAATCACAAAGATCCTAAACTAATGAAACAGGCAAGGGCCAACACTATAGAATTCAATGAGGTGGATCCTGATAATTATGGTATTGTTTTTAGCTACATCAAATTCAATGATTCTGTGAAGATGTTTTATTCGAGAAATATTAGTTGCAATAACCACTTTTTTTTCAATTAGGTATGGATCCTTCAAATTTAAGTGTGAATAATTACTTTGGAACTAATGTGGATGCACAATGCGATATCAGGGGTTCTGGGGGATGTCGGACTCATATTCGGAGCTCAGAACACATCTTTTTGGAATAACTTGATAGTCGCACGCTCCATACACAGTTGGCACACAGATTGGATGACCATGGAGATTGGAATATCTTGACAGAACTAGTTCACACTATTTTTGTATGGCTATGCAGTCTATCCTTACAATGCACCCTTTTACCTAGAAAACCTCACATAGTTTTCGTACAGTTTTACAAATTATGTATAAAAACCGTGCATAGGCCATTTTCTATATAAACATACAGAATTTCCATTAATGAAATTTTAACCACAATCCTTCTCCCATAATCATATATTATGTTGGAATAACCTATTCATATATCAATTTTGGGATTTTTTAAGATCAAACCATGGAATCAATAGATATCCATCATCCAGAAACCGATCGAGCATCCTTTTGTCATCTTTGATGTACAATAGTATGTACTTGAGGCCACTTATGTCGTTCTCGTTCTCTTTTTCTCTTGACCAAGATATCAGGGTATGAGTTCTTTTATCTTTCTTCATGATCCTACTCAAATATAAGCCAAATAAAGTACCAATACTGGAAGAGAGTCATACAACCATACTGTGGGTGGTCTATAACTCATCACTGATGTTAATTGATTTTCAGATTTGTCATGTGTAGCCCTGAAATATCATAGGGTGCCATTTATATAAATAATATTGCATTATTATACTTGTTAGAACTATATAAAAATATCATTCCATATATTTGATTAATTATTTTTGGTTATGACCGCAACTCCAACCCTTCTATGTCAACGATTATGCCAAAAATTTTACTTAGTGTTTTGAAATGCTTATGCCACTGTTTGGATGTTCCATAGATTGAACTTTCTAAGAGGAAGAGTTTCTATATTAATTTTATTGATTTATATTTTCAACAGAATAATGTCAATTACCATATAGGTATACCACATTACCTGCCTAAGGTAAGTACTTCCATTTACAATTAATTGTGAAATGGAAATTGGAAAGGATATTGAGTATATGACATGACCATATGAATGTGAATTAATAACAGGTTGCCTATCCATAAATCACATAACCACATCAATGGAACGTATCCGAATGAACCCAGAATATGTAATATGCCTTAAAGAGATTAAATGGTTGCATTCTACTTGGCTTTGTCACACTTATGAAAGGAAAGGCCTCAACCAAATGAGTTGACAAAATGGTTGCATGAAGCGTGACTTTGTCAAATGAATGAAAGGAAAGGCCTAACCCAAATGAATTATTACATGAGTTAAAAAAAATAACATATTGTATTAACTCGAGTTCACCATGGATTCTAATCAAATAATTACATGAGCACTCGAGAACCCCATTCCAATTCAAGTATACGACTTACTTAGTTTGAGACCCACCTACATCAGAGTCCTTTTCTATTCTTGGAAGCTTGGTATGATACCATAATATCTCTCATTTATAACTATAGTATTCAATTAATAACATCTTTGGATCCCTTTAAAATCATTACAGGATTCCTTGGATACACTCCTTGGATCCATCATTGACAAGTAGGTGCCAAGGTTAAATCCCATCCGAGCCAGTCCTTGCTTAGCCCCATTTTACCTTGGTCGATAACCTTGGACTAGGTATGAGACTCATTGTGGAATTTCATGGACTAATGTACTTGGATTAAACTCTTACCTCATTCCAGGATATAGTTATTACTGATTTGGTGAACCTTGAGCTCAATGTCACCTTGGTTGTTACCTTGGGACTGCCCTATTAAATGTCATTGATCATGGTTTCCATTTTACATCTTTGAAAAATCACTGTTTATTCTATCACGATGTGATGTTAGTGTTGGAAATTCCCCACGAGTCCTATGAATATAAAATTTATAAAACATAATTAAATGAACTAGTAACATGTTCAGACACTAGTTGAGGGCTGAAGTATGTACTAGGGTGTTTTGTAACATTTTTCTGATTTACATTATATATTCTTGTTTTCACACAATTTCATCTCCATTACACAAGCCTGATGTTATAGACACTAATGGTGAAGGCCCACTGAGATTTATCACACACTATCTCTGGGCACCGTTTGATACCCGTGGTTGATTACATGGTTGCATGAATTGACAAAGTGAAGCATACAACTTCAAACACTTCATTTCTTTTTTGTTTAGGATAGAGCATGATAGTAGATGGCTGAGCCAGATCTTTGGATGCTTGGGATATACATTTATTTACTTTATACGATTTTCTATCATGTTGTTCCTCTTGTATTGTATCCATGTTTTTTATTTTTCTAGTACATGACATATCATCATCTATTTTTGAGTGTTATTCATGTTTTTTCAGTTATTATTATTTTTTTCACAATTTTCCTTTCTACCTTCTGTTTATATATATTGCTTCCACTATTTACCTATGTTTACATCCATATGAAGTTCTATACTTCGGTAATATGGGAATAGTCTCCAAACGGACACACCCTTGGCCCGATGATATGGGGTTAAAGATCAATGTTTCATGTATCATTATAGGCTCCTTGAATTTTCATTTCATGCATATTTCTATGCATATAAGGGCATTTAACTACCTTTTCTTAATTTACATGCTTGTGATTGTTGAGTGATGTTGTGATAGTTTCTTGTACATATATTAATTTTTGGTTGCAATTGAGTGATTTAATGTCTCAATTTATGAGGTGTATGGGCCCTCATGGGTTTGGGATGAGTAATTTACTAGGTTGAACCATTATGAAATAAATAAATATATATCATTTCTAGAGACAAGTGTATGGGAACTGAATCATTAGAAATGGCTATCCAATATAAGGTGAATCATGAAATATAAAATTATATAGATGCACATCATTTTCATCCTTTTAATAATAATGAATGGTACTGGACTGAACATGGTAATTTAATGTAATGTGAAATGAGACATATACATGAGCACTTGCTGATTCCTAGTCGTCTATGTGGGTAGTTGGGTTATTATGACTTGGGCAGTTATTTACATTATGTTATTCTTTTTCTAGTGTGGCATTCATTATTTTTTGATTTTTCTAAGGTGTGTGCATGTAAATTTTATTCCAATGTATCCATGATGTCCTTGTGTCATAATCTAGGAAGGTGGTGATGACCATGCTCTAGACATGGTGGGCCCTAAGACTCCAGTATTACCTCTAAGAGATCCAAATGACGAACCACTTATGGTACCTGATATGGGTACCAATTCTCATGTTCTTGATTGTTTCTTTCATTTGATGTAGTCCATGCCTGGTGCTCCATGGCTTGCATATATAATGGTAGATATGACTCCTGAGTTCTAGAAAAAACATCATCCTACCTTATCGGGGTATGGAAATATAAATTATGTTTATTTTTGGGTAGGGGACACCCTATCTATCATTGAGAATCCATAAATTCCACCAGAGCTAAGTGGTAGTCTTGTTACTTACATGATTTGAAATTCCCCCAAAATTTGGTGGGATGTGATTTACCAGGATGGAAGTCATGAGTGAATGTTATGAGTTGATTTCCAAACATTCTTCTTTGATCAATTCATTCCATAGATGCTGAGAGATGAAAGATCTAGATATTTCATTCATCTAGAGAATATTTCTATGTTAGTTATGGAATATTAAGTGCATTTCACAGAGTTGTAGTGCATTTCACCACTTTTAGATGGTGATGTTCTTTTGCTTGCAGGTTGATTTGAGGTAGGGCTCTGGTACGCCATGCATACATAATTCAATGTATGTCTCCAACCTACTTTCTATGAGATAGTCATTCATGCTCTTATCAATTAGTGAAACCTATGTGACTGAAATTTTACTAGGTTTAGAGTAATAGTGTCACATCAGTCTAGTAGTTCTTCTAGTGGAAAGAACCAATATCTTGAGGTTCCTCGTTAGGTAAGTGACAACTACAGTGTCTTTATCAATAGATATAAAGTGTATCATTATTGTAGATGATAGGGGTATTCAAAGCCTCTATGTGATATAGACCCATTGGACTGTCGTTTTTCTTTCTATATGGGGCATCTTTAGCATTTCTACAGGACCTTTCTACCAACCCCAAGTACAAAAAGATCCCCAATAGCTATACCATCAAGAATGTGTTCTTTTATGCCAAGATAGAAAGGGAATTTGGATAGTACCGATTGATCTAGCTGAGTAGAAGTTCTTGGTTTTGGTAACGAGAAACCTAATCACTTGCAACGATAGTAGAGAATTTTTTATCATGGAAGTCCATCTTTTGCACAATGTTGTGGATCAGGTCAGTTGCACACACTATAGACAAACCAAGTGAATTATGATGTGGGACCATCTACAGCATGAGTTACTATTCTAGTATCATATGAAATAATTTCTTCCTTATTTGATAGAGGTTCTTCAAAATCATTTATCAATGTAACAATTGTTGAGAGTTTCAGACTGGATATATAGTATTACTATGATGTAATGACCCTATATATACCATTTGGTGTTCAAAAAGTGGTCATAAGCCAATGTAGGGATTCTTCCCTTGAGTTTGGTAGTTACCCATTCTTATGGAACCTCTTCATTCATGAGATTACTGCCTTCAATGTCATTCAGAGAATGGACTGGTTAGTCCACTACCATGATTTTGTATACTATTATCATTTTAGGGTATCATTTACATCACCAGAGGGAAGTTGTTATCTACATATGGTTGAGTGGGATGTCCATCCTAGTAGAGAGGTAGAAGAGAATCATGGTCTTGATTAAGTGACCACCTAGATTGAAAATCTCTTTATGAAGGATCATTGTTTATGACAAGATGATTTCCCTTCATTAGTGGAAAATTTCAAGGATGTATTTCTTGATGATTTTTCTATTGTACCTTCTGAGATAGAGGTAGAGTTTACAATTGATCTTGTTCTATTTGTAGCTCCAGTGTCCATTACACTAAAAAGGATGACACCTATGTAGCTTTAGGATATCAAGATGCAGTTAGATATATTAGAGGAAAAAGGTTTTATATGGTCCTGTACATCCTCTGAGGGTCCGCATGTAATTTTTTCCAAGAGTAAATATAGAACCATATGTATATGAGTGGATTACAGAAGGATTAACCAGCTTACAGTCATGAACTGGTATCCACTACCTCAAATATATGATCATATCTAATAGATACAAGGAGAAAATTTATTATCTAATATCGACCTAAGATTGAGTTTTCATCAGTTGTGTGACATGCCATCATACATACCTCATACATCATTCCATATCTGGTATGTTCTATATCAGTTCCTTTTCATGTCATTTTTTCTGACGAACATTACTACTATTTTCATGAATCTGATGATTATGTTTTTTCACCCCTTTTTGATTCATTTATAATGGTCTTTGTGGATGACATCATGGTGTATTCTCACACTCGAAGCGGCCATTACAAACATATTGAGATCATCCTGATAACACTGAGAGCGCATCAGCTTTACACCTAGCATGCAAAGTGACACATCTGGATCAACAAATTCCACATCATGGGTCATATATTATCGGATTTAAGAGTGTCTATTGACCCAGAAATAGTGAGTGTGGTAGTTTCGAAGGAGCATCCCAAGAATGTGATTGATATACAATTTTTTTGGGGCTATATGGATATTAATATCATTTCATACAAGAGTTTTCACATCTTTATCCACCTATTACTAACATGAAAATGAAGGGTTTCCAGATCTTATGGTCAACAGAATGTGAAAAATGCCTTTCAGGTCCTGAATGGGAGGCCGGTATTGGCACCTATTCTGACTCTTTCGGTGCCGGGTATATATTATATGTTCCTCTGTGATTCATCATGCATCATCATTTTAGAAGTGCTGATATAGGAGGTTAAATTCATTGCATATAGATCTTGGTTATTGAGGCCTCATGAGAGAAATTAAGTAATGCATGACATTGGATTAGAAGCTGTTGTCCATTCATTATGTTGCTGGAGACATTATGTGATGGGTGAGCAGTTTGTGGTGTACACAGAACACAAAAGCCTCAAATATATCTTTCATCAGCATGACATGATATTCATGCAGTGAAGATGGACGGATTATCTACAATACTTTGATTTTGAGCTTGACTATTTGCATATGAAGAGAAATGTTGTTGTCGATGCAATGAGTCGGAAAGCTAAATCACAATTCGTAAAGGAAGCCACTGACGAATGGAAGTTAATGGACCTCTTTTTTGAGCGACATCTTGAGTTTCATGATAGTGATGTTTATTCATACCTCTCATCCTTGACAATCACCTCCTCCCTCATTATAATGATGAAGGGTAGAAATTTTTGATATCCTAAAGTCTTGGTTCTCTGTGAGAGTATATCAATAGATAATCCTCCATCATATTGGTCTTTAGAAAGAGAAAACATCCTTTGTATTCATGGACATATTTGGGTTCCTAGAGTTATGAGAGATGTGTTGATGAAAGTGTCACACACCTCTTAGTGGGATGTTAATCCAAGAATATTCAATAGGTATCAAGATATGAGACGCCAGTATTGGGGGACTGTGATGAAATGTTATACAAAATGATTTATTAGGAGGTGTTCCACTTGTAAGTAGGTGAAGGTGGAGCACCAGTGGCCTGTAAGTTTTCTACAGATTATCACAGTGCTAAAATGTAAATGGTAAGATGTTTCCATTGATTTTTTAATCAGCATAACTAGGTTACTAATGGGAATATATGCTATATGTGTAGTCATGTATCAACAATGAAATAATTCTACTTTATTCCTAATCGAGTTACATTCTTAATTGATGAGCTGGGAAGACTGTATTTCCATGATATCATATAACTACATGGGTATCAAATTAATATCATTTTAAATTTGGATTCTCATTTCAAATCATAGTTCTACAAGGGATTGTAAAAGGCTATGGGGTCAAAGGTTCTTCTGAAAACATATTTTCATCCTCATACTAATGGAAAATCAGATCAGACAATATAGGTTCTATATGATATGCTCTGAGCATGCGTCTTTGATTTTATCTATTTTTGGGACGAGTATATCCATCTCGTTGGGTTATTCTATAATAATGTATTTCTTGAAAAAAATTAAATGGTTCTTTTTGATGATTTTTATGGTAGGCTATGCCATTCACCCCTAGGCTGGCTAGAGGCTGGTGAGGAAGCCCTACTACGTTCTCAAATCATTCGGGTGACATCAAATCAGGTTTAGTTGATCTGAAACCATATGACTAGTAATCAATCTAGAAAAAATTCTTATACTGATCTCCATTAACGCCCTCTATAGTTCAAGGTAAGGAAACAATTTTTCCTTTGGGTATCACCCTGGTTTGGGAATAGATATCTATGAAAGTAGGGAAAGATGTCACCTTATTATATAGGTCCTTTTGAGATACTAGAGAGAGTCAGTTGGGAAGCCTATATATTTCTACTATATTAGAGGTAACATTACATGAATGATGTATTTCATGTTTTATAGCTTCACTGGTATCATGCTGATCTATTTCATACTTTTGATCCTGAGGAAGTGGAGTAATATTCTAATGCTACCTTGGATGAGTATCTTGTGTGCATCATTGATAGGATCATGAAGGATCTCTCAGTCATGTCTATACCTCTAGTATGGGTGTTGTGGCATCACAGCTGGGTACATGATGAGAAATGGGAGATGGAAGTGGATTAGGTTCTCAGTGGACAAAATTGTTCATTGATAATGTTTTCCCACCATTGGAAGCCAAACTCGGGGATACGTTCTTTTAAAGGGGGAAGATTGTAGGAACCTGGTTTTTTAATCGAGTATGGATCCTCTAAATTTCAGTTTAAATCGTTAATTTGGGCATAATATTGAATCCCAATGAGTTAGTTGGGGTCTTAGGGGTGTTTGGGGCATATTCAGAGCCCAGAACCCATCTTTTTGGGAAAACTGGACCGGTCACACTGTTAATGCACAGTTGGCACACAGTTTGGCTAAATGTGCAGATTGAAATATCCCAAAAAACCAATGCGGCATATCCTTGGAATTTTTCCTTCTACCATGAAAACCTCAATGGGTTTGCAGACGGTCCTTGAAACCCTAGAAATGACCCTGATTATGCCATTTTTCAATGTAAATTTACAAAATTTATCTTAAGGAGCTTTTAACCACCCTCCATCTTCCCTATTGCATGATTATGTGAGATTAACATATTTGCCTCTCCATTTGGGGATTTTTGAAGATCTATCATTAGAATCAAGAGACATCCTTCATCTAAAAACTGGCTGACCTTTTTTCATGTTGGATGCGCAATGGTATGTACTCAAGTGCTCTTGAGCCATTCTCATTCTCTTTTTCTCTCAACCGAGATATATAGGTATAAGAATTTTAATCATTCTCTTTGATCTACTATAATCCAAGACAAATCAAAAGACAATACTAGAGGAGGAGAGTCTTTCAATCCTAAGGTTTGTGTTCTATAATTCATCCTTAAATATTGTTGATTTTGGATTTGTCATGTGGGGCCCATCTATTTCATTGGGTTTAATATATAAAATTAATATTCCTATATTTTTTAGAACACTATGGATATTATCATTCCATATATGTGATTAATTTTAGGTTGTTATGAACATAAATCCATCCCTTCCATGGTTAAGGTTATTCTATATATTTTTAGTGTTTTGACATACTTGTGCCACTATTCGGGTGTGCCTTGGATTGACCTTTATATGTGTATGTGATTCAATATTAATTGTCTGGATTTATATTTTGTAGTGAATAATGTAATTTACCTTGTATGTGTACCACTTGAACCATTTAAGGTTTTTGTTTCAATTGATAATTATATTTGAAATGGAAATTTACAAGTATATTGAGTGTATGACATGAAAATACTGAATGTGAATGAATTGTCTGTTGCATATTTGTAGCCCCCATTACTACATTAATGGAAGGTTGTTGAAAAAAACATGAATTTGGAATATTCCTTAAATTGATTAAAGGGTTTCATGCTACTTGGCCATGTCACACAAATGAAAGGCAAGGATTGAACCCAATGAATTGACAAAATAGTTGCATGCTACTTGAACTAATCACACTAATGAAATGAAAGTATTAAACCAAATAAAAAATTACGTTAATTTTTAATTAAATAAGATTGGCCTGACTCAATCTCAGATTGTATTCTGATCATAGAATGCAATTAGCAAGAGAGAAATCCATTCTGATTCAAGGATAAAACTTTATTTGGTTGAGACCCACCCAAATCACGATCCTTGTCTGTTCCTGGATTCCTGGTATGATACCATAATATACCTCATCTACTACAATAGTATTCCATGGATACACGCATTTGACGCCATCAATATAATTATTGGATTCCATGGATACACTCATTGGATCCCTCATTGACATGTAGGTTCCATGGATAAAGACCATCGGGACCAGTCATTACATAGCCCTATTTTACCTTTTTCGATCACCATGGACTCGATAGGCCCCTAATTGTGGAATTTCATAGACTACGGTCCTTGTATTACACTCTTACCCTATTCCTTGATATATTTATTTCTATGTTGGTAACCCATGAGGTCTACGTCACCTCGGTTGTCATCTTGGGACTTCATTATTAAATATAGTTAATCATGGTTGCCTTGTTACATCTTGTAACTTTCAGTATTAATACTATCCTGAGGTGATGTTTGTGTTGGTCATGCGTCATGATACATATCAATATAAAATTGGTAATTACTTAATTAAATGATGTAGTTACATTTGCAGACACCAGCTGATGGATAAAGCAGGTACTTTGGTATTTAGTTAGATTCTATTACTTTACTTTATATATAAATTCTTCCACACTATTTCATTTACATTTCACAGGATGGATGTAATTGACACCATTAGTAGTGTCCCATTGATATTTATCTCACACCCTCTCAGGTATCTATTTGGTACCCGAGGAAAATTATAGGGTTGTAGGTGTTGATAAAGGGAATCATATGGCATAAAACACTTGATTGCTTGTTGTTTAGGATGGAACATGATATCATTTGACTAAGAAATATCTTAGGATTCATTGGATATTATTTTATTTCCTTTATACTATTTTGTAACAAGTTATTCATGTTGTTTTCTATCCATTTTTTCCAGTATTCCAGTACATAACATATCATCAACTATTGTTGAATGTTGTTAAAGTTCTTTAAATAATTATTAATATTGTTTTTATTTTCCAATATTCCTTATTTTTATATATATATTTATTCTATAATTTACCTATTTTTGCATCCATCCACTATTCTAATCTTAGGTATTAAAGTAATAGTCTCTCCACGAACACACCCTACGTCCTCGCTGCTAGTTGGTAGCCTCTAGAATTTGGGGAGATAATATTGAGGCCATGTGGCCCACCATGATCAGGGAACCCGTTATGTGGAATCTGATTCTAGGACTTCACATTAGTACATATAGTATGTTTCCTAGGATAATAAAATCCCCACCCAACTTAATTTATATTTAGTTATCAAAGAAAACATATAATTTAATGATTATATTATCCCAATTTGAGGTTTATTGGAATGTGTATTTTGATAATATTATTATACTTCCTTCAGATGAATTTAATATGATAATATTAATGGTTTTAATCTCCCTAATTAGAGGAAATATTACTTTTGGGAATATGGAAATCACATTTCATATCAACAATTGGAAGTCTAACAATGAAAGGATTTTTATGAACTCTATTTGTATCTATATTTTATAATGTAGGTATTGATTCCAACCAAATGTTGAAACTTTGATCACATAGTTAGAGTTAAAATAAATATTTATGATATTCATATCATGAGGGACAATATTTTTTTACAATTCATACCCAGGTTAGTACTGTTGATATTTCATTAGAAACCATATCTTGAGTACTGACCACAATAAGAAGACAATCATATATTTTTATTAGTGAGGGAAATTAAATCTTTATGGGAGTTATATATGTAATGAGTATTTAATGTATCAAATCAATATTTTAGTTTAATAATTTTTATAATACTCATTTGGGTATATTTCTCCACCCAAAACACCAAAATAATATGAAAATGTGATACATTTAAATCAGAAATTAAAATTAATAAATCTCTAGATATTATCTTGTAGTTTTTGAATTGAAAAGAAGTAATAGAAGTAACATAATTATGAAATATATGTATAATTAAAAAAAATTGTCACTTTTAAAAGGAACGAACTAAATAAAATCAAATAATTTTTCTAAATAGTTTATTTTTTCTAAAATTCGATTTTTATGATCCGTGATTTTTAATTTTATCGATCAATTACATTACGAATGAATAAATTAAATTTTTCATTCCTTAATATCCCCCAAAAAATTAAAATCCCTATTTTATTAGAGGAAATCATATCATTCCATTTGTGATGGAGTTGGATCGGAATAAGTTTGAATTTTTTTAAACTGCTTTTCCCTCGATTACACATCCTTAAGATCCATACTTGTATGATTCTCTGGTTAGTCAAAATCCAACACATGATGATACATATATAGTTAATAGTTCTTCATTGGGGATTAAGTGGAAACTGAAACTCCCTCCTCTTTAATTAAGTTCTCAGCTCAACCAACTCCTTTTGACATGCTATTCAGATCTGCCCTTGATGTTTGAGTCAAGGCACCACCAATGATCTAACTCTCTCTAATACCTTAGATCTATTTTTCATAAAATAAAAATAGTAATTTGAGGGTAATTTGGATATATAAATCTCTCCATCACCCTCTCTCTCTCAATTAAATAAATAGAATCTGTATAATAATACCACATGTTTTCTATCACAACCATGTTTGACTCAGATAACCTTTCCCTTGTAATTTTATGAAATTCATCCAATAATTGAAACTATATAGTCCTGTTTTGATATCCATACAAAAAAATAATCTTTTATTATTAATTAAATCAAATATATAGACTTATGTTGAATATTCTTTTGGTAAATTAATTATACAAGTGGTAAAAATGTTGTTTATTCTACTAGTTTCAGGAGTTGCATAAGGGTGTGGACATGACTTTGTTTTAGTTATGGATTCATACCCCCACAATTATTTTATCATTCCATAACCAAGTGATACTTAAATCCTTTTTCAATTAATTATGAATATATTAATGTTTAAATGAAACTTACTTGCATATAGAGATTACTATGGTCGCATATAATTTCATCAAAATTCATCTATCATTCCCTCTTGCAAAATGCATATTTCTATATGATGAGTTGAATAGTTATGTCTGGAAAACAATTATTTATCAATACCCATAGGGTTTTCCTCACACTATCATCTATAAGGATATATATTCTCTAAATTTAGAAGTCAAATCCATGTGACATTACTTTTATATGGTTTTGAGGTTCTCGTCGAATCATCTAATAGGATGAATCTCATTCTCTATCTATCTTAAATGGGACCTCTAGCTCTTGAGATCCCTAGAGAGGTTATTCCTATAAATAATGGATCCAAATATTGTATAAATATTCTAAATACCATTAAACAACTTCTTCGACCTATTCCATTACATCACCCTCCATAAAAATTGTCTTGGATGCACCAAAAGATTATAGGTATCTCTGTATGGAGAATCCATCTCCTTCTACTTTGGAAAATTATTAAGGCTCTAACCAAAAAAATATAATGCTTTATAATATTCAAGTGTTAGAAATGAAAAAATATATAATATTATCTACCTACACAATTGATATCCCTACAATGTTTTGAAAAGAAAAATTGATGTGCAAGGTGATGTTGTGGATTTCATTACATTTGGTGATTTTTTTGGTATTATGAACTAAAATGGTTTCTTCTCAATGTTGCATATGATGAACCCCTATTTATTTTTCTTTATGTAAATTATTATAATTAAAAAAGTATAAAACTCTATGATTTTGGTTATATTATTTTAAATTAATACCATATTGGATTAGATACGCTAACGTGCAATAACGAACAGAAAACCAATTTTCATATACTACTAAAATATTCGTATTTAAATATAATCATTATGAAAAAGTCCATAGTTTTGTGTGTATGGGTTGGTATAAAAATAAGATAAAATATAATAATATGTTTTTTCTTAATATAAGGAATAATCAGTCATATATTCACTCTCAATGGGATGGAAATGAATATAAAATCATGTGAAGGTAAAAGAGATTTGTGTACAAAATATATTTTTACGAGAGTAATGTATTTTCATCTTCATAGTTAAGTTAACTAATATTTATAAATTATAAAAATTATATTAGTACACAATATATAAAATTTATTATATTAATATCAATTTAATTATGTATATTAGGTATGGAATAATTAAACAATCATTTTATGCTTCAAAATTAAATTGCCTACATAAATATATTTTATTTGATTAAATTAATTAATATTTTAATTAATATTAAAAAAATTAATTAATTTAATTTAAAAATTCATATATTTTTCTAAAATATGGTTTTATAATATTCATAGGATTATTTTTTGGGATTTTTCTGAAAATAATGATTTTTTGGTGAATGGTGCAAAATACTGATTTTGCAAACATTTAATTTCATTTCTTTTTATCATGAAAATTTAATGTTATGCTTTGTATTATATTAATTTATAATGAAAAAATATTTAATGGGTTATTAATAATAGAAATAATTTTAAATTAATCATAATTATAATTTATTTTTGTATAAGATCTCTTTTATATTCAAATCACATTTTTTTAGAAAAATGAAATTCATTATGTTTTATGAAATTATATTAAAATTTTTCTAAGAAAATAAGAAAATTTCATTCTAGTAAAATGTATTTTAATTTTTGAATCTTCATTGAAAAAAATTATATGGTCTATTTTAATTTTTGTCATAAAAATATTTTATGGAGTTAATTAAATGATTTATTACGATAAATGTAAATTCATGTAAAAAGTAAAATTAAGTAGAGTTGTCAAAAAATATCACAACCCTTTTCAATTATTTTTTAGTACAGGTGTTATTTATCTGTATCGTCCCTCCATTAATACATTTTGTGGCTTCCTTTTAAATATATTTGGGATTCCAAGAGAAAGAAGTATTATATTTAATAAAATGTCATTGCTCCCATTTTTATATAAATTTGGTTGTCGTGATTGGGATTTGAGTAATAATATATTATGAGGGAACAATTACGATCCAAGTTAAGTTTTAGAATATAATTCTTATTAATATTATTTTTTATGTATATTATATTTATTTAAAATGAGTTAATAATGTAACTACAATGCTAGTGATGTTATATGAGAAATCAAATAGATGGTCTTAATAATATTAAATATGATAATATTTAGATGTATTATGGTATTTAAAAAATTTGATAGATAATTACTAATTATAAGTTATTATGTATGTATTTTAACTCTAATTTCATTACTATCTTCATTTCATTATATTTTAATTGTGTGAATAGTCCTGATAATGGATTTAAATGGTATTAAATGTTTTAAAATCATTATGAAAACATAGAAAAGTTATTATAACTCAATTTTATGTTTATTATTAGAATATTTAAATAATTTTTCATTTATGTGTCACATATAAAATTTTATATTATCATTAATGACCCTTAATGATTGAATATTTCTACAACATTTATGGTTATGGAGGGTTAACCGAGAGGAAGAAACTAAAACATATAGTTTAAAATGAATTCTAAACTAGTATAAATTTGAATTTGTTTTTATATTTATAAATTATCCTAATTATATTTTTATGTAAATTTTTATAATTTTGACATTACAATGAAACATATTATTTGTTAAAACTTATCTTTTTTACATTACTTCTACCCAAAACATTTATAAAAGATAATCTTTGATCCTATATTACTCACAACTCTTAAGAATATTAGCCCAAAATATACTTACAACAATTTCTTCAAAAAATTACTCACCATTTAAAAGATGGACTTTTCTCTAGAAAATTAACAACATAGAAAGATTATGGTGTAAAATAAAAGTGGTTTATAAAAAAAGAAGTAAAACTCATAACCAAGTTTCATCAGGTTTATTTCTCCTTCCACCTCCTTGAAATATTATATAACCACGTTTATATAATAAAATAGTTATATTATATATAATTAAATCATTATAATTTATATTATAAAATTTTATTATGTTGTTTTACCACCATTTTTATCTCATTTTATCTTCTATGTGAATAAAGACATCACTCGTTCGTATGTGTGGACTTCTTTATCCACAAAGAAATGCATTCCATTTTTTACCATTACCATAAAAGGAAGGTTATTATGATAGATATAAGCAATATATATGATATTCATGAAATATTTCAGAATCTATGATTTTAATATAAAATATTCCATCCCTCCTTTTAATCCCTTAGAATATGATTATTATTTTATGGGGGTGTGTGTGTGGATTACCACACCAAAAAGCGATGTGATATGTTTTTCATGTTTGAATTTGTTATTTATTTATAAAATATTATTTAATGTAAAAAATAATAATTAAATCATGATTAATATTTCATATATGTTGGAAAAATGACCCATGTGACCATGGTTAACCCACTGAAGTTGTTTTTGGGATTATGAATTGAACACCCTCAAAACATTTGATACCAACATCACTCATTTTGGAACAAAACAATTCATGGTAATAAATTAAATAGAATTAATATCTATAACATAATGAACAAATATCATGTTTTTGATAATGTTTAAAAAAATATTATTTTATTTTTTAGTAGTTAGAGGATGTATAATACTCGATCAAACATAAGAAAAAAGATTTACCTTTAAAATATTTTTTTAATGTATTCCTTTAGTATCTTTCTCATCCAATATTATAATCATTTAATTGACTCGATAATATTTTATTTATTCTTATTATATATTTTATATATATATTCATCTAATTTATATTTTCTTTACAAATTTTTAAAAATTGTTTTTAAATGTTTACCATATTAGTCCTTTTGATGTTATATTACAAATATTAAAAAAGAAATTTTATTAATGTATAAATCCTGAGTGGAATTTCCCAACACAATTTCATTTATTTTTTATAAATATTATACTTAATTGGATAATGGTTAATCAATATAAATTAAATTATAATATTTTTGTGAATTTTTCATTTTTCATAATTTTCAAATGAATTGAAAATTTCCCTATATTAGTTTTTTTGAAAATTTATACATTATATCTTATGAGTTGATGTGGGTATTTTAAGAGGTTTAGGATGAACAATTTAGAGATTATAAAATCATTTCTTATGATATGCTACTTGATCATTATAGATGGTGAAAATCGACCCCAATAGAGGTTACTCATCTTGAATTGAATATGATTTAGTAATTTATAGAAGAAATAAAATTTAGGTTGAATCATCTTATTGATATGATTCACCTTGATATATATTTTATGGTTAAAAGTTAGTTATATGGAAAAAATTTTATTTAATGTGGTATAAAATGTTTATAAACATTAAAATGTATAATGTTTGTTTTATAATGTATTGATTTCATGAGTTCTGATGTACTTCATAGTGAATTCATGGATTCATTATGTTTACTATTTTTATATAGTTTTTTATTGATAAAATATTGATTTTATAATTCTCATATGTTATATTTATTTTTTCAATGTTTTATTGTGAAAAAAATAGTTTCTGGGGTTTTCATTTTTTTATTTATAATAACGAATTTCAACCATTTTTATATCCATATTTTATTCTTTATGTTCATTCCATATTTTATGAAGTTTTTTCTAAGGTATAATGATTATTATGTATTATTATTATGTATACCATAGAATAAAATAAATTTTCCTTGAACGAAGCTTGTGTGCCATGGATAAAACATGACTACTAACATAAGATTACTATTTTTTGAAAAAATATATAAGTTATGTGTCATTATTATTTATTTAACGTAATGGGTTTAAAAATTATCTAAAACAATGATCCTCAATGATCATGGGATTGTTAGGAAGTTAAATTATTTATGTAAAACTCAAAATTAATGGTTTTTGGAGGAGCACGTTGTTATAGTTGGTATTAGAGTAAGCGTTTATATTACATTATAAATTACTCTGTTATTGGTTCGATATTAATTTAATGTTATGGATATAATATTGTGTTAAATTTTCATAGGTTTATAATATGATTAAAGTCTTTGATTATCATTTGTGATTTTATGTTGATGGATTTTAACGTGATGAATAATATTTTAGGAGATGTTTTATTGGGTTTTATTATAAGATCAATGTATATGTAACCCTTAGGTATAATATGTTATATAGAATAAATGTTATCTTAGAATAATGATATTTTATTATTGGATATAATCTTAAAGGTATAAGAATATATTTTAGGTTATTATGTTATTTAATAATTATGTAGTTATAGTTAATTGGGATAAAGGGTTATAAATTTTTTTTAATTTATGTTTTATAATATAGATAATTGTTCAATTGAAAAGTGACATGGGGGCCTTAGTGATTGAAGTTATTTCAGAATAACATAAATATATTTTTGTTATAATTAAATGACTTTGTAAATGGAATTTTATTAATTAACTCATTGTTATCTTTGTCAATATTACATGGGTTTGTGGTGATCTATCTTATTTATGGATATTATTATAATGTTTTAGATATTATATGAATATGGAATATATATTTTTGTTATGTAAAATTATCAATGATTAATGTTTTTATTGATAAATTTTTAACTAAAATTGAAATATTATGTTATAAAATATTAAAAATATTTGGGTTTTCAATATAGCTATACATATATCTAAAATCATTAATTTTTTTAATTTATCAAATAATATATGGTCTGATTTGGGTGTTATTTTATTAGGATTTAGATAGAAATATTTCTTCATATGATAGTTTATTCACATTGAATATTATCTTATATTATGAAAACCATATTTGATTTTGGATTATAGATATAGAAAAAAACATATTCATCTAGTTGGGGATATTTTGGTATACAAGAAGTTAATTTTATTGCTTCATATATGAAAAAATTATCATTGTTATATATCATTTAGAATATGGGATTTAATTGAGGTGGAAAACTACTTAAAAAACAACCAATGTAGTAAATTTCATTTATTTTATATAATAAATTCATGTAAGTATATTTTTTCTCCTATTTTATACCAATATGGTAAAAGAATTCTTCCACTCCAAAAATAGAAAGATACATATATCAATTATTTCATGATAATTATTGCTCCACTATGAATGTATCAAACTATTTCAAAAAAATGAGTCTCTTAGTTATAAATGTGTAGTTTAATAAATAATTTTTAAAATATAAGTTTTTTATTTTTAACATATAAATTAACAGTAATTCAAACCGGAAATGTAATCAATGTGGATTATAAGGTAATTACTATTACTTAATAATATTTATTTTCTACTCATTTGATTTGATTCTGGAATGGTTTTAAAAAATTATCAATCTTAAGAAAAAAATTTGCATTTAATTTTATTAATGTGGTATAATTTATCTCCTTTATATATTAGTTATATTACTTTAAACGGATACATTTCTTTATTTTTTTACCACATGAAATACTATTATTGAAATGAACTATAGTATACTACTTGAATATTATTATTTAAATATAACCATTTTGCTGTAGCTATTTTATTATAGTAGATATGAATAAGAATAAATTTATTATGAAGTATATTTTTATTTTTTCTCATTCCGAATTGAATAGTAAATCATATATTTATTATTAACTGGTTTTAAATGATGATAAAATATTTTGACGGTAAACGAGATATATTGCATAAAACATTTTTTATGTGAGAAATGTATTTTATCTTAATATATTAAATAAATCACTTTCTACAATATAAATATAATAAAATAATTATATTATTTATACAATTTAAATAATTAACATTAATTTAATTTTTTTTATTTGGAATAGAATGAGAATAAATTCAATTTGTGCTTAAAAATTCATTTTTTTCAAAATTGTTTTTATTTCATTTTAGCTATAGATATTATAAATAATTTATTCAAATTTTAGATATTATAATTCAAAATTATTATATAATTTTTAAAATCATCATGTCATTATTGTATTTATATGAATTTTTTGAATATCATATAAAATATTTTTTCAGTGAATAGAGAAAAATGTCAATCTATGGAAGATTGTAAATTCCTCTCTTTAAAAACAATGATATAAAATTACCATACCAGTTTGGATTTAATTTTGACTTAATATATGATATATTTTATTAAACATAATCAAAATAATTTTATATTAATCATCATTATCTTATATTGTGGAATATGTTAATTTTTTTTTAAAACAAATTTTTATAAAAAAATAATTTTTATTGTGTTTAAAACATTTATCGTAAAATCAATTTCTATGAATTATAAAAATTATATATTGAAAAATTTATTTAAAATTTATTAATAATCATATCTAAATTTTTTTATAAGATGTATTTTATTTTTTCTCAAAATAAAAATATAATGATTTGATAAAATAATTATCATGGGAAACAAAAATTCGGTAAAAATTTAAATTAAGGATAAAATCCCAAAACATCCACAAAAGATATTACTAATTTGTTGGAAAAATATTTTTCATGATAAATAATAACTTGTTTAATATTTTAGATGGATTTACTTGAAACTGTTTTTTTAATCCAAGAGAAGGTACTATTATATTTAATTAAATGTCATTTTCACTCATTTTATATCCTAAATAATTTTTCATGTTTTTGATAAGATTAAAAATAAATTATGAATAAAAATATATGAAAATAATTTTTTTATAATAATTTAATTTATAATTTAAAATTTCTTCTAAATTTATTAATATATTATGGTAATTTAGAATGTTATCCAGCATTTATACAACACTTGTGCAATAATAAAGAAAATCAAATTAATGGTTTTGATAATATTACAAGGGATATTGTTATGATGATTTATAGTATTAATTTAATTTCATAGAAACATATTAAGTAAAATTGATAATTTATGTGTTTTAAATATAATTACATGTTTATCCTGAGGACATTAATGTCAATTGTTTCTAGCATTGCAAAAAATTACATTAAAGGGTAATTAATGTTTTAAAATAATTTGATACAAATCTCATATATTAAATGAATTTGATGGGAAGGTTTATATTATATCATGACTGTTAAATTCATTCTCAACATTAAATTTTTAAAATTAATTTTATGAACCTTAATGATTAAAAAAATTAACTCATTTAAGGTTAAATAGTGTCCTCAATGGGATAAACCAAAAATGTATGGTTTAAAATGACCCCAAAACTGATCTAAATATGATTGATTAATTATATATAGAATTTATTCTCATTATATTATATGATATAGAATTTGGGATCTATTTTGTAAGAGTTATAAAAATATTATATATTAATATTCTTGGTATTTATAGGATTAACAACCACCACACTTGTAAAATAGATTCTTCTCCCCTATTGTCCTCAAACATTTAGATCCATTTTATCATGAATAATATCATTAAAAATAAATTAATTAAAAAACTAAAAAATTACATGAGGATCTGGTCACAAAAAATCAAATTTAAAAAGATTTACTTGTAACCTAAAAATGGTTTTCCAAATATTTTTTACAACTCTTAACCAACTTTTTTCATGTTTATTTCTTCTTCCAACTACTTAAATTACAAAATAAACATTATAAAATTAATAAATAAGTATTTTAAATATACATAAATTTTATTATGACTATGGTACCAATATTTTTCATCTTATTTTTTTCTGATGTAAAATGGAAATAATGCTCGTTTGGATGTATGGACGACCACCTCCATGAAGCGATACATTTTATTTTTCACCACCACCTCACAAGGCCTGTTATATGTTAGAATTTAATGATTGTATGTTATGTAAGTAAAATAATTATCACTCTCTCTATATATATATTATATTACATTCGTTCTTACACTTCCATTCATACGAAAATGATAACATTGATCGTGTTTATGTGTGAACAACTACCTCCACAATGAAATGTGATTCAATTTTATTTTCATCATTTTAGGGACTATTTTAAAATTTTATTTAATTTATAAATAAAATATAACTAGTTAATTATTAAATTTCTTTATATTATTTAATAATTACCTCTTTGACAATGTTCAACTAACCAAAGTTGTTTTAGGATTATGAGTCAAACACCCTCAAAACATCTGAAGTAAACATAACTGATTTAGTAACTAAACAAGTCCTAGTAAAAAATGAAATTAATGAAATAATGAATATATAATTAACATGAAATTTTTTATTAATAAATTATAAATCAAATATAATTATTCATACCAGGATTATGATATTGTATTATGATATATAGAATATTACGTAAAGGATTTTTTAAAACTTTGTTTTATGGTATTTCATTATAATAATTCTCCACCACATTTAGGTTTCATTAAATTTATTATGAAAGTGATTATTTTTACATCAATGGATGTTAATGGTAATTTTAATCTAATCATAATTTTTTAAAAAAAAATTGAAAGAAATTTTTTAAATGTTACATTGTGGGTCATTTTAACATTTTTTAGCAGTGTAAAAAACTATTTTTTAACATTTATGGAATGAATAATCATTCACATTACCATAAACATCATTATTTATAAATATTAATCTTCATGTTTATAATGGTTCAATAATTTAATTCCTTTTCCATTGTTCTATAAGTCTATTCATTTTAATATGTTTAAAAAATAAATGGATATATCTTCATATTTTTATGTAAAAATGGATTGTTCCATTTGTATTGGTTTAAATAAAAAAATCTAAATTTTATTTGACTAAAAATTAATCTATTATAATTTTTTTTCATGATATGGTACATGTGAGTTATAAATTATGATAGGTGAGCCTTATATGGAACTTGGTGATAGGTAAGGCCAATATATATCGCTAATGCAATGGGTAATAATTAGTCATAAAATTTAAAAAATGAAGGATATGAACATATAAGTAACTCATGTTGAATTAAATTGGAACTATTAATTTCAAAAATTGTTTAAAAATGAGTAAACATGGGGTATGAATATGATTGTCCAAGATACATATTTTATGATTAAAATTTTTTATATTAAAATCATTTTATTTCTTGTGGTATGGAAGGTTTATGAACTTTTAAAGGTGAGTGGGTTATTTTATAATGAAATAGATTAATGATTTATAATGTTACTCATGATTTCCACATCGGTTTTTATTATTTCTACTGGGTTTAAAGGGTTTTAATTGTAAAAAGTTTGAATTTATAAGGTGGATAATTTTTTTTATAGGATCAATGTATTATTCTGAAAACACTGAACTTTTTGAAGGGGTTCCATGTTTTCTATTGTCCTGAAGAGTATCCATTATTTTTATACAGCTTAATTATATTTTTATTCCCATATAATACTTTCAAACATTTTTAAGGAATAATGATGATTATGAACTATTATATATACTATCTAGTAAAAGAATTTTCCATGAATGAAATATGACTGTGAACACAAGGACCCTATTTTTAGTGTAAAAATTGGACAATATTTTTAATTATTCATAATAAAATGTAATATCATTCATAATTATCTAAAACTATAATTCTTATAGTGTATGGTATTGTAATTAATATTAATCCTTACAATTAAAATCATAGTAATTTTTTGTTAGAGGTTGGTTCCATTATGCAATGTTCTCTATTATCGTCCAGGATCAAAAAGAAATATTACATGTCAGTTACATCAGAATATAATTATCATTATAATTAAAATTTCTAAGTTTGAACATTATTATTTTACTAAATTATTTTTCCACCAACCCCAAGAATTAAATCCAAGAAGAATAATTAATTCTCATCCTCCAGAAGGGGGGGGGGGAATTTCTATAAGTCTAGAACATCTAAGGGAACCTCAACCTCCCATAAACAAGGATAACTAGGTTTTTTAAATTTTACCTAATTTTAATATTATACCATAAATATATGTAATTCCAATGAAATTTCATCCATTAATATATATTAAAAAAATTAAAAATGAAACAATGAAAATTCATAATGAGGTTATTTATTTGGAAACATAATTTATTTAAAAAAATATTTCTATTTATTCACTCGAGTTGTGTAAGGAAATCACATAAATTGTATCCCAATTAATTTTGATTATCTTTATCTCTTAGAATAACTATATGCAATTTTAATTCCTTAATAATTCCTATAAATTAATAATTATCACATTTAGAGACTCTTCAGCGTTATTTTTCATGAAATTAATTTGATTAAGTTTTTATTAGGGAAAGGGATGATCTCTATTAAAAAACTTTCATCCTTTATTCCTAGACCAAATGAAATATTTATTAGTGGATACATAAATAATATAATAAATCAGTCAAAAAATAATGAATAGAGGGATATACTTGAGAAAGACCAATGTTGGTTTTCAATAATTGATCAATATATTTAATATCAATGGATATGGATTTAGTGGATATTAATACAAGTGGTTCAGAAAAAATAGAACAGGAAATAAAATTTTATTCTATCATAAGAGGTGTTTGGATAACCTATAAACTATTATGGACTTCTTGAGATTGTTCATATATAAATTGGATTTTTCCCTATATGATAATTCCCCACTACAAAAAAGTATCGATGTTCCTCTAGACCACACCTGTAGAATTAATTGGTACAATGGTTTGGTGGAAGATGAATTCTCCATGACTCTGGTATTTAATTCCTAGAATACACCAACACTAGTGCTTGTATGGGTTTTTTTCTAGAAAAATATATGTATACAAATGGAAGAAATCCTTGAATGAGTGGATAAATTTTCATTCCTAGAACAATATTTAGATGAGATACAAGTAGAGATCAGCTGACTGGATAGAAGTCTATAGGAATGTTAGGATAATATCATTTCTATTCCTCTGTTATGTTAGAATGGACTCTTGAATTAAAAATGGATTATTAAATAGTGGCATAAAATATATTTGTCTAACATTATTCTTATAAAGGAATGAGATCATAACATCGTCTGCATTCATTCATGGATTAAGGAAAATAAATTACATATCCAACTCAAATGTTATCATGAAGATGGATCTTAAATCCATGAGGATAAAACATAGGTCTATATACAGACTTTTATTTTTATTAGATCATTTATATTACACATGTTATACTGAAAAAGTTATTTGTTTTTCATAGTAACTATTATCAATTTTCTTTAAAATCATACAATCAAAGTACAACTATGACAATTATTTTTTGATGTCCAACCTAGAGGAGTATTAAATTCTCTTCTATTAAATGTCTCAACCCTAATAGTTCTCTAGGTAATGATGGATTTTCAATATCAATCTACATGGTAGAATAAAACCACCTTCAAAAATATCTGATTTGTGGATCAATATTTCTTCATGTTCACCCCTCTCCCTCATGTTTCCTCTTCCACTATTCATATTCTCATCCACATGGTGATTAACCCAAACAGCTATAATTAATTTTGTCACATATGATTATTAAATTATTTTAATAAGGTGAATGGAAATATTAAAGACAATATATTATCTATTATTCATCCCTTATAAATTTTGGATGAACAATATCTCTCGATCAAAAGTGGATACACTTAGGTGTGGTTGGCTTGGCTTAAGAAATTATTGAAAAGATTTATAGTATAGTGGTTACCTCTAATAACATTATCAAGATTGACATAGATAAATCATATAATTTATTTGAATACAACATCACCCATAAATTTCATAGGAAGATAGACATATTAGAATGATACTAAAACTACATTTTCACTATTTCTCCTCTCTTGAGTATTTGATATCTCTTTTGAGGCGATAGTTTGGGCTCTTCATTTCGGTCTTGGACCTTTTATAAATGAACTCACTCTCTCAAAACATATTTATCATAATATTATATGTTCATTGAAGGATTTTGAATTCTAATAATTCAATTTGGAGGGAGAACCCATTAATATGACAATTCGGATTCATTTAGATCCCATAATTTTTTTTCAACTACTACTATTTATCACATTATCAAAATAAGTAAATCGGTTATTATTTTTAAAGAAGTATTACATGATTATTTAGGAAGAGAGGTAAATTTATAAATAATAAAATGATCTATTTTTATATTCCTAGAATATTATATGCAAGGAAACCCAAATCCATTTTTGATATGCAACTTATTATAAAAATACATCTTCTAATAAATTACAAGATATCTCAATTATCAGACAAGTGTGTCTATATATATATGATTTTAAAGGTATCTTAAAATAATTAATGATTGAATTAAAAATAGGAATATTAGATTTATTTCCTTTTGTGGTAGGATAAAACTCATCAACAATATTCATTCATTCAACTCAATTCATGTCATTGTATTTACTTAGGCCCTAAAGTATATAATCAGATGACTCGAATCAATTCTATATTTTCTTATGTGGGGAACTATGAATCATTTTAGATTCTAGTGTATCAATTATTATTTTCTACCCATCACTTATGCCGAGTTTGGAATATAACAGAAATGTATATATGGATAATTCATTGCTTGCGAGCTAGACTTGCAAGAGAAGCATTCTTCAGTCATTCTATTTAGGAATAATCATTGGGAAAAAAATGTGGTTCCTCTTTTTCCAGATTGCTTCGGTAAGATATAAATGGAGCACATATTTGGAGAAATTTTATTGGAATTATTTATATTATACTCAATAACTACATATGGATCATCGATATGGGATATATAATATTTTGGAAAATTCTCTTGATGGGTAACACTTGATTCCTCACAGGATGCTCATTCCCCTATGTTTGTTTCAACCATTCAAGGTATCATGTTTATTTACGGATATAATTTTAATCATGGATAAAGGATACTAATATATTCCATTTAATTAAATAAATATATATATATAATTGATTTTTAACCCCATATCCCTCTTCTTTTTTCAGACTCTATGGTTTTTGAAGCACCATACATTGGATAACAGTGAGGAAGTTTGGGAAAGACAATTATAGTGTAAACATATATTAATAAATATGATTGTTTTAGTTTATAATATTCAGAAAAATAATTTACTAATGGATAATGAAGTGAAGATGAAATTCATCGCACCCTATTCAATATTCTGATCGTGTGACATTTTCAGAAAACAAATAATTTTCATCAATTTTTTGATGTGGAATTGGATCAATATGTATGGTATCACTTTAAAGGATTCATGGAGGATAATGGGAATTTTACTTCCATTGAAATGTATATTTAAATTTATTTTCAAACTAATTCAAGAAATGTAATAGTATCTGAAGGTAAATTGGATCATTTTATTGCTTGCTACTAGGTTATTTGAAGCTTCACAATGATCTATATCATAATGGAATCAATAACAATGATACCAATAAAAAAATATATAATGTATTCTATCATTTGAAATCACTTATTATTAATTAGGAGTGATGATACTCCATCTTACTTTATGATATGGCTGCATTTTATTTATTTTTGAATGATTCCTGATCGAAGTGAAGTGAAGGGTATTTGGTGAATTATAAAACTCATAACAAAGTTTTTAAACATAAAACTAATGATAATTGTGTTAATAGAGTTATGTGCGGTGGGGTTAACATTGAGGACTATCTGAAATCCATTACTATATAATTTATCAATACTATAGTGACAATAATTCTCTTATCACTTAATCCCACACATTATTCACTGGTTTTACACTTTGATCCTTAAAAAATATTATGTTATATTGGATTTAAATATATTACTCAATTCTTGTTATTTTTTTGTTTATATTACTCTCCACTTGATCATATCACATTCTATTAGAGTCTACATAGCCATAATACATTAATGAGTGGATATTCTCTACAACTGGTTAGAGGGGAATTTTATGGAAACTTAACTATATTTCAAGGTTGTTTAATAGGTGTATTTAATTATATATTTTAGTTCCAAATATATCTCATGATATTTCAATGAATTTATTTGTGTTTTTTCTCTTTGATTTCGTCACTTCTATCCTCATTAATGTTATTTTTTTCATGTACCTATTGTTCACATCCATCATAAGAAGATACGAATATTCATTCACTATATAAAGAACTATGTGAATTAGGTAAATATGATGGTAAAATTTATTACTATATATGAAAAAATATTTTAACACTATTTAAATTTATAAATGATATTAAATTTTAAAAAAATAATATTTGAAATAATTATTTCCCAAATAAAAAAATTTCCATTATATTTTATATTTCCCATTATAATTAAAATGTGTAAATTATAAAGTGTGAATTTTAAAAATTAACTTCATTTTTTGATTAAAAATAACAATATTCTATGAAATTGAGTTTTCTATTTTTTTTTGAAAATATTGATTTTTTTGTGTATTGTGAAAAATATTATGTTTACAAATTTTATGGCTATTATGACACCATTAAAATATAAAAAAACACAATATTTATGAAATATTTTTTCTAATATAATATATAGATAATAACTATAAGAATAAATTTCAAAATAGTATGTTTCATTTAGAAACCTATTTCAAAAAATTTATAACATATGTTATATTATTCTCTAAAACTATTTTTAATACAACAAACATATACTATATTAGAATTAATTTTAAAGATTTTTATTCATTTTTCAAATAAAATGGATTAGATATTTGGAATATTAGACTAAAAAGTATTTAATAATTTACAATATATAAATAGGCATAATAATGTATTACATGGGTATAAATTATTTAGGACCATAAATGTATAAATTTTAAAATGTTAAATAAAATGGTAAAAGAATTTATGAATGTTAAACAAGAGACACCAACTGAGTGTTTGAGGACAATAATTACTAAAACTCAATCCATATTCATTATTTTATATATATGGACATCTTTACATTTTCTGTGATATGAAAATAAATTAAATTTATGGGTATTTACAAAAGTGTCACTATCGTTATGTAAAAAGAATACTTAAACCACCCCTTTTCATACACTATATAAAATCAATGTTTTTACATAAACTCCAACCCAAATAGAACCAAAAAATTCCTAGCCAGGTACTAGAGGTTCCATTCTTCTTATAATTACAACCATTAATGGATTTATCCACTTGTCATAAGAATTATTCCAAGGAGTAAAGTAAAAATTTACAATCTCTCCTTTTTAAATTCCATATGTATTTTTAATCTTGTAAAAAACTATTAAAACATCATAAAATAATAATATAATACTAAAGTGTTATTTTATTTATTGATCAACCATTATCCATTATGTTCAGTACCATTCAAAAAATGATAATGTCGATCATATTACTTGCGGACAACAACCTCAATGATAAATGTTGTATATTTTTCATAACATCCTTACATGGACTATTTAAAGGGGTTATTTAATAAATTAATGTTTTATTTAAAATTATTAATATTATGAAATGATAATACAAATTCTACCTTCTTACCATTCAATGGAAAATGAATATGTCAAATGTGTATACCTATAGATTATCGCCTCAATGGAGTGATTTGTTCCACTTTTCTTCACTAGAATACAAAAATTGTTATAAGATATATTTGATTAATAAATTTAAATTTAAGTTGTAATATATTTCATGAATATGTTTTTATAGTATGAAATAAAAATTATGTATCATTATAATGTAATTTGACAATATTTGTTAATATCTTGAAATAAGTTCATCACATATTCCATTCTCATAAACCATGCCCATAACTTCCATAAAGTTTGTATAGGGATGAATATTTCAATGAAAATAATGATTTAAACAAAATTTATTATAAATTTATTATGACCTTGGTATCAAATAATTGTATTCAACATCTATATTACCAAATATGTGATAAATAATAAAAAATAATAAAAATAAAATTGAAAACAATAATTAAATATAAAATACATATATAGTGAATGATTATATTTAATGAATATTAAATGTAATATGTATAATTATTATTCAAAAATAATTAATTTTGATGTTTATGTTTTTTATATAGTAGGCTAAAGATAAATCTTGAAATTTGGGATAATATATAAGAATTTCCCAACCAATTATCATATCATTAAGTTATACTCCATATTAAAAAATATTATTATTATGTTGTGTATATACACGCCTATATTTGTTTATTCATATTTCTATGAATTCAATGGGATTTATTAATCCACCTAATTTTTTATCATTAAATGTATTATAATTAATGTGATACAATTTTGGTAGGGGTTTCTTCAACTAAATATCACTTCATTGAGATATGTAACTTATTAAATACTAGTTTTATTTTGTTTTGTATAAATTGAAATTATATTCAATTCAGTATTATTATGATGAAAATAAAAATATTCAATAATCTATATCATGTTCTTCATTTCATTGGTATTTTTACTCATGGATTCCAAGGCCTTAAGTATTTCTTTCTTCTCTAAATTTCAAATCGATATTATTATGAATACATTTTCAATTGGGGAAACATTGTGAGAAATTCATCTCTAAATCCTGGAACCATATTTTATCCTTTATTTTTACCAGTTTCATACATGTCATATAACAATTTAATTTTCCATTGAAATTAATTTACATAATGTGAAATTAATGAGAGAAACTGACCCAACCTCTTCTTTTCAGTTAATAAATTTTCCTCATTTATGCCTATATTAATTGATTAATTTTTTAGTTGAACATTAAATAATTTGTTTAAGTAATTACATACTCTTTAGTTATTTAAAAAATTAAAATTATCCTTAAAAACATTCCTCATGTTTTATTTTTACAAAAGAATCCCTTTCATAACTTTTTCCATGTGAACGTTTTCTTTCACCATTATTAGTATTAATTAATATGAATATTCATCTAAATGTTTTAAAAATGCTTTTACAAATAATTTTTAACTAAAAATTACATTAAAATGAAACGAATTTAATATTGTATTAATCAGAAATAATTTTTTAATATTTTTTTCTATTTTAAAATGTATTTGAAAGGATTTTATTTTTACAAAAAAATTCTGTATAATTTTTTTGTATTATAAAATAATGTTTTTTTAAGAATATTTATTTATTACTATTATTATGAAACCCCCATTTTATGTTTTGATGGTTAATTTTTTAAAAAAATCAATATGATCATAATTTTTTACAACAAAATTCAATTTTATTAAATTTTCAGTCATGTATAACAGAGATATTTATTCTTGGGTTATAAACTATGTTTTATAATGATCATAAAAAAAGTTTTTATGATGAATGTTAAAATCCCTTTATATTTCTTATTTTATAGAAAGTATATGTTCATATCATACCAACCCCATACTTTCTCTATAATGGTTGTGAAATTTTCTATAAATTTTTATCTACGTCAACATCCTATAATGTTATTTATGTTAAAATAGGATATGATCTTATTATACCATATTAAGATACCATCCACCTTTTATATCTTTATATTTTAGGAAGTAAATGTTTTAATTAATTTTACTGGAAACTTTTTCATCAAATGAATTATTAAAATTTGATGAAATAATAATACATTCTTTTTGATCATGATACATAATTATGTATTTGATCAATATGTGATGGGTGGGAATAAAATTATATAACCCTAAAATTACATGGTTATGATTATATTTCATGTGTTCCAAGGGTAAAATGGGAGTTTATCCCAATATCAAAAGAAAACAAAGTATTATATCCAAATCCTATGGTTTCACGAGTATTTTGACCAAGATCAACGGTTCAAAAGCAATTAACCCATTCCAAAGATGGTACAAATTTGGTTTTCTCAAGCCTAATATGTTACAAGAATTTTTATCCCAGTATTATAAGGTTATAGGTTTGGATAACCCAATCCAAAGTATGTGGATTGGATATCAGACCAATCTTGATAAGGTGCATGATTTATTTGCATATGTTTATTAACTGATGAATGTCTTGGTCGGTACCAATAACATTTTTATTCCAAAATATTATATCAAATTATTATTCCTATGTAATACACTCATATATTAATAGTTTTTTATGTTTCCCACTTCTATAAATCATGTACTGCGTAATATTGATGATTTATTCCATGAAACATGATTTAAGAATATTGAACGTCAGTACAACTATCCAGGATATGATCCTTGGAAAAGTACACAATTTTAGAAGTTTATGTTTGTATTAGAATAGTATTTTTTTCAATTTTGACTAGTTATAATGAATCATTTCATATGACATTTTCAAATACTTATGCCTTTATTTATAATTTATTTTCCAATAATATATGAGAATTATTTTTTCGAATTATATTTATGGAATTATATTATGTTATCATACCTATATGTTTATCTTATGCTCAAATAAGATTATCAATTTTTATCTCTTATGTTTAACCTAGTATATTATATGGAATCATACCTTTTTAATTTTTCTACTACTCATTCTATGATAGAAATTATAAATTAGGAGTTGCCCAGAAGGTGGCCTATATGGTGTGATTATGGAGACATGATTAGAATAATTTATATATTTATCTAATATCCAATGATTTAAAACATACAATATTATAAAATTGTAATATTATTTTGTGATATAATGTTCAATTCATGTAAAACATAACCACATTTATATTGAATCATTGTACATGTCATAAATGGCCATTGTAAGTTATGTTATTTTATAACCTGACATGATATTTCATGTGTGGGCATTGGAGAGGGAATAAAATTATGGTTCTATTGTTTTGAAGATTTTTTTTCATTTTATATATTGTGATTGGAAAACATTAGTGAAATCATATAGATAAATATTAATATTGGATTACATCTTTATTATTTGGTAAAATAGAGATTTTTTTGTTTGTTAATGACGAAATCCCTATCTAGAAACAAAAAAAAGTTGATGAACTCTCAGGAATATGTTAACTTATTGAAAATATCCCAGAAAATAATGGTTGGATATTAACTTGATCTTCATCCAGTACCTAAAAATGGGGCCTAACAACTCACCATTTTTTAAACTCACGAATGATATGATTTGACCATTCACATGATGTTTATAAACCATTATGAGTGATTTAAATAGAATTTGATGTGGTAATATATATCTAGTTAGGTTTGAGAACCTAATTTAAATGTAATCATGGATAAAATATAACGAATCTAATAGATTCATATGTTAGGATCTACATTTCATTTATGAGTTACATATTTTATTTTTATAGTGGCCTTTTTTTATTAACATTTTCAATCCTAAACACTACATTCTTAGGGAAATTCCTTGATCATCATGAAAACAAGCCCAAAATAGATGTGATGTGTAATGTAATGATTTTCTCAATGATTAACAAAATGAGATAATAAGTTCATTAAGGAATATTTATGTTATTTTTAACCATATTTAAAAAATTATGATTAAATAGTTGAACAAATGTGAATATCAAAACACTAAAAATATTGGAATGATGGTTTTTAATAGATGAACTGTGGAGAAATACCATGGGGTGAATAGACTCAATATCTTACATGTCAATAGTATAGGGAAACACAGTCATGTAATAGTATCAATGGAACTGTAAGATGTTTTATATATGGATGATGTGGTTAAGGTTAAACTAATTTCTATGGTAAAATGAAGAAGTCAGTTTATACAAGGGATGGTACTGTAGTTCGTCTTATAATACCACTATTATTTCATTGTATTAAATGTAGAAAACATAAACATTATCCATGTCAATGACCTAATCTAGGGGCCATAAGTGGTGAAAATATTTAGAATCCTTCCAAACCAGGGGAAAAAGGAAGGACACACACTATAAAAATCACTTAGGTATATCAGGATAATTATGATACACATTTCATCCACACCAATGTTGTTGAGGTTTTTTTAGAGTTAGATTCAATGTATTATAATATGTATTGGATTTTTTATAAGAGAAAAATGTCACAACCAAAATTATTTGATTTTGGATTATTCAAAAAACATCTAGCTGTATTATTATTTTATCTCAAGTTTAAATTTATAAGAATATCTCTTTTATATATTTTATTATCCTTAATTTATATAAATTTAATTGAATATTATAAATGGATTGGTTCCCTCTACATAGATGAAATATTATTTATTTAGAATATGGAAATAAAATTTCATATCATCCTATGATATTTTATTAATTTGGAGAAGATTATGGAATTCTTTTGATAGAATATTATATAATGTGGTTATAGATTTTGAATAATGGTGGACTCATGGATTAAATAGTTTGTGAGAAAGTCAATATTTGGGATATTCATATCATTAGAGATAATATTATTTTTTTAGTATTATGGATGTTATTGTGGTTGATATTTAATTAGGATTTAAATCATGATTCATGACTATATTGATAATACCATTATCGATTTTCCTCAGTAAGAGTAAAATTTTAATTGTGGAATTTATTTATGGTAGTGGAATATTACAGCTTGATATTTTATTATATATTTAAAAATAGTAAAATACTATATTAGGTTAATTTTTCTACACATTACACTAAACTAAAATGATTCCATGATTTATTTTAATAGAAATGTAAAATTAATATAGTTTGATCAACATAATATAGTTGTTCAATTAGATAGAATAAATTATTGTTAACTCATTATGAAATATATATATAAATAAAAACAAAGAACCATTTTAATACTAATACATTGATGAAATTTAATTAGAATAGTTAAATAACGAATTATATAATCTAAATTTAAAAAATGTATTATTTCAAGATTTTTTTATTCACATTGAATATTTAATTTATGGAAAAAATATATAATACTTAAATTATGATAAAACATAATATTTATATGAAAAAATATATTAATTGTGTTTTAATTAATAAAAAATATTAAGTAATATAAAAAGGAGTTAATATTTGGAAAATACAATTTTCATATAAAAATTGTTTTCAATATATTTAATATTTACATTTCAATGTTATATTCATAGAATATTGAATAATATTTTTAAATAAATAAATTAATTTCTATACATATAATAAAAATATTATATTATAATGATATATTTGAATTTTAAAAAAGATATATTATTAAGTGAATAGTATAAAATACTTTCTACAAATGAACTGATATTTATGTAATCGTATAAACATACCATAAAATATAAGAAACCATTTTCTTACTAAAAAATTTAGTTAAAAATATAATTATACATTTAATAATATTTTATTATATATAAAATCATTTATTTATCAATTTATAACATAATCTATATTTTGTTCTCTAATTTTTTTTATAGGTTGTGCATTTATTATCCAAAAATTATCATTTTCTCACTTTCATAAATTTTATCTAATAAATTTAATTTCAAATTAGGAATAATAAAGTCCAAATTAATTTTCAATTCCCATTTTTTTTTATGAAAAAAAATATTTAACTCAGGTAAAATATAATATTTGTGGTAGAAGCCAAAATATTAAAGGGTTAATTTTTTGGGTAAAAGACTTACAGCATGTTAAAAACATTCCTCCATGTGAATGGTTGCAATTTTTATCAACCAAAACTGAACCATAATTCATAATTTTCATCATTTAGTTCTAATTTCCTTTGAATGATTCATGAAAATAAAATAAAATTATGGTTTTTCAATAAAGTGATACTCTCACCACTTACAAAAAGAGACTCAAACCCCCTCATTGAATAAACACTTAAATTTTGATTTAATATTGAATTTATACCCAAATCTATCAACAATATTATAATATATTTAATATTGGTTTAATTTTCTACGACAATCCACCCATAAAAATATTATTACTACTTGAAAAGGTACAATTTCATAGAGTATGGACTAACTTCCTAATTAATATTTTTTTATTATATTTCATTATTTATTGTCCTTATAAAAAAATGTATTATACCATCCTAAGATAATAAAGTAAATATCATTAGTATACTTATGATTTATTTTAATGATGTAAAACTATTATCTTTTACCCTCCCAATAATTTAATAAATGAGATTGTCGTTCATGTTACGTGAAGACTACCACATCTATGAAGGAAGTGTTATTTTTTATGTAATTCCAAAACATGGTAAATTCAAAAGGGTAATTGAATTAAGAAATATTATATTTAAAATATTAATTATTTTAGGGAAATCTAAATTGATTTTTACCATCACTCTGTTGAATGAACATGGAAAATGGAATATGTGTCAACATGTGAACTACCACCTCCCTGGAGTAATGGGTTTTATTTTTCATCTCCCTCATACATAAATTGTTATAAAATATATTTTATTAATATATAAAATATGATATTTTAATTTATTTCAATAATAATGTTCTAAAATTATTACCCAAAAAATAATGATCATTATAATGTAATTAGTTTACATAGTTTAGTTCACTAACACAATTTCAACTTGTCTCTGGTTTATGAAAACCAGTCCCATAGATTCTATTATGTAGGAATTTTAATCTATAAATAATTGAAACAACATTATTTAAAAGAATATTATAATTCGGTAATGCTGAACTCTGTCTTAATGAATCAGATTCAATTTCACTAATACAAAAACATTTTGAAACAACTATAATTAAAAACATATAATGATGAAAATATCCATTAACTAAGTAATTCATGGGTAATGAATGACTATAATTTATGAATTTAATATTTAATAGATATGAATAAGGTTCTAAAATAAATTATTATCATTTATTGATTATTATATAGGTGGGTAAATGACTTTCATGATATACTATATTCATTACATGTTATAATTTTTTGTGGACACAAAAAACTGTGGATGTTTATTTATAATTCAATTAATTTAATGGGATTTAATTATACATCTCATATTATATCTTTAAGGGGATTAATAATCAAAGATATATAAATGTTGTAAGTCTTTCGTATATTATTTTTGATTCACTACGATATTCTTATTATTCAAAATTTACTTTATTTTGTGGTTTATATAATGGTCAGGGATAAATGATAATATTTTTAAAAATAATTTTTGGGGATTTATAAATTAATCGCCATGTATCCCTTTTATGGGGGTTGTGAATCCATGGTTACTAAATCCATATGGGTTGGTTTAAATATCAATTTCAAATCTAGACTATATTGAATTAAAAATATGGGAAAACATTGTGTTAACATATCTATAAAACCCCAACCATATTCTTTTGCTATGGTAATTATATTCTTACACTTCCTATCTATATTTAATTTCCCTTGGTACATACATTAACTAATGTGATGTTTGTGATAGAAAATGACCCCACATCTTATTCATTGATAGTAATTTTTTTTGCACAAATTCATTGAATTATTTTATTGATATTCAATGAATATTTGATTATGGTTGTTTTATACTATTTTAATTTCATTTCAATAATTTTAATGAATGATATTAATGTTTTCTACATCTTTAATGGGAAAAAATGAATCTTTTTTTTATTTTGTGTGCTAACAAATTATCAATCCCTACCATGTATTCATATTTACAATGAATACATTATAAGTATTATAAATGAATTTAATTATTTTTTAATATTTTTTATTTTGAAAATAAAATTGATTTATTATATTATTTTTTAGAAGTAAAAAATTATTTTAATGTAATTTTATCAATTATTGAAGAGATTGTAAAGGCTTTTGTTTTTTAGAAAGAAATCTGCAGTATGATTATGTCTTCAAAATGAATATTCTTGGAAGCGTATTTCATTTATATTTTTTTTCTGAAAATATTTTTTTCATCTTAAAAATTATTTTTTAAAACTATTAACAGAGCTAAAAATTTTTTATATAAAAAAAATTTAGTGAATTTTCAAACATTTAAAAAATGTGTTATATCTTCATGTTTTTTTTTCAAATTCAACCATATAATAATCTATAAAATAATATTTTTCATCTATTTTTACATAGTTTATGTTCTTTTGTGATGCACATGATTTATGTTGTTATGACACCATATACCTTCTATATGTAGTTGAATTGTGAAATTCTAAATCAATCATTTTCATTTATGTCAACATAATTTGATATTTTTTAGGTTACAAATGAGATAAATTATAATAATAAAGAACTCTTCAATTTTATGGATGGAATATATAGATTATATTTGAATTAATTTTTCATGGAAACCATTTCTTTTCAATGGGTTAATAATGATATTATGAAATGAGTAATATTTTTTATGATCCTATGGAATTATTATGAATGGAATTCATTATGTTATTAGTGGGCCTAAAATTTTATATTCCTCTAATGAATATGTAAGGATTATTTCTCATAAGACCTAACGGATCAATTATAGAATATCCAAGAACCAATGCTACCTGATATGTTATCCATAGACTAATTGTCTGTGGGTGGTAATCTAATAGCTAAAAATACACTAGTGGATAACCCAAGCCATAGAAGGAACATGGGTGGTTATCCAAAGCCAAAGAATGTAAAATTGTCTCTATAACAAGTCTAATATGGAAAAAATATGGTTATCCGAATACTAATAAGGTACATGAGTTATTACACCAAGAATAAAAAGGTACACTGGTCATTATCCCTATCATAAGATGTTACACTAGTGGTTATCGCAATCTTACAATGTGAATAATCTCTTAGTGGGTATCCTTGATATTTTATTTATACGCTTAAGTTAATGTCGCACACTGGAGACTATAAAATATTCCTATGTTATTCTACATTGGATCAATATTTTTTTAATAATTTATATTCTTAAGGCATATCTGATGTTAACTCAATGATTTTTGCTAAGATTCAGGATTAGAGATTTCTTATATTGTGTCTAATCATCATGGTAGTGATACTTGAAAAAGATAATGATTTTCTTTTTTTATGTTTGGGGTATAATATTATATATAGTGATATTATAATATTATAATTACTTGTGTCTAACTCTATGATCAGACCTTTATTCCATTAATTATAATAGATTATACATATTTATTTTGGTATGATTTTCTAATATTATGTTTATAGACCTTGATTATGTTCTCATTCCTTCATGTCTATCATATGAACAATTATGATCATAAATTTTAATCTCATATGGTTTCCATTACTAAGAATACGAATACACACCTTTGTTATTTTTTCATTCACTAATTCATGATGATGATTAAAAAAATGTATATCTTTGGAAGGGGATCTACTATCGTTTGATTATAGAGAAATATTTACAATAAAATTTTTATATGTCTAATATCTAAAGTTGCTAAACTATTTCATTCATGGGATTAGATGATTATTTATATATATATTGTTTAATTAATTTGAAATATGTTCAAGGTTTACCTGATTCCTTCCACTAACATCGATACCAGTTGTAATATATCTGGTTTTAGTAGTAGGAAAATAAGTGTTAGTCATGTGATCTTCATATAAAATCTACGAATAATACTATGGTTATGTTAATATATTTTATATTTCAACACAAATAAATATAAACATTATGTGATGTACTATCTCATCTTCTTCTACTTCATTATATTTCATTTTTCATTTCAATCTTATACAAATCTTCTTTTAGCTCACAGAAATTAATTATCTAGGTATTGATGTGGAGACACAACATGTTCAACAGAGGTTTAATATGCTAATTGGGGGTAAATAATGATTTTATGATGTGTTTATTTATTGTGAGTTGATTATTGGGTAGAAATTGTCTTTGAGGTATTATATATATTTGAAAATATAGCATTAGAACATCATTTGTGGCCTAGAGTTGTTTTATTTATTTTATGATTTTCTATATTTATTTAGGTGGTTCGTCATAAACAATAACATTGATGGAGACCACACTATGTTCTTTTAGGAGAGTGTCCTTGAGATGTGTAGATGACTGTAGAATCCCAGTCATTCAAATAGTCATGATCATATTGAATATAGTGATAGATCAGCTAGTTTTCTTTGTTAGGTTTGTGGAAGTGTTTCATAACATTATTTTGGAAGCATTAAAGACACTACACCGTTGATTAGAGATCGATTGGAAACAATTTTTTACTCTTTTATCAACGGGTACATATAAAAAGGATTCATTCATCCAAGTGTGTCACATTAAGGTGATCTTTTTATATTTGTAGTGATGGGATATGGTATTCTATGTCAAAATATCAACTATCATTGGCTTAATACAGTGAAAATGAAGATACACTCTCCTCCCCTATGGATTTATTATATATTAAACAATTTTAAGGGACCAAGATGGTTTTTGAAGAATAATTTTTGGGTGGGATATCCTTTGATGAATGTGAATTATGGGAATATTAAAAATACTTCATTCAGAATTCATTATTGTTATTATGTGTTCATTGCGGTATCATTTAGTATTAAAATTTAGCTATTTGTGTTCTTGGGATTGATTAGTGTAGTTTTATAATATTTTATAGATCAATTATTATCGATTTCATTCATGATGTACTTATCTTTTCAGTATCTATGGAGGATTTGAGAGAGCTTATGGTGGTTCTTGTCGGAGTTATTCACCACCATCATCTATTTTTTATGCTATCGATGTGTGAGTTCTGGTACGGTTGTAGCAACCCAATCCTAGAAAGCATAGAGCTGGTGTCTACAACCACTACATTTAAATGATTGTAAGGAAAAAAATCTCAAATTTATGATTAGTTTGTTAGTATTGGTAAACTAGATACATATATGAGTATTTTATTACAATGAACACAATAATTAAAAAATTATTTTTTTCTTTATTTTAAGGATAATAACTTTATTCCATCTAGAGTATCCTTTAAAATCATTCTTATCATGCTTTAGTGAATCACGTGAAAAGGAACCATAATAAGGGTGAGATCAATTTCTCAATAAGGGTAAATTACAACATAAGAAATAATGAATCAATTAGAATAGTCAAATTTAAAGGTAAATAATTAAAGACACATTCCATTCAAATAAATAGATAGGGAAAAAATATAGAAAGGTAATAAACTAAAACACAATTCATTTAATTAATGAACATACCATAAGACATATCCATAGATATATCAATAGAAAATACCATGGATGAATAATATATAATAATAATTGATAGAAACTCGTAGTTATTTAATTTCTTGTATCCAAGTTACATGGAACCATTACTTTCAGGGCCTTTCAGAATACAGTTTAAAATATACTAGTTATAAACCAATTTGGTTTGTCCAAATTTATCTCTATTATCTCGACCATTCACATGATAGATTATACTACTCTGATATGGAAACAAAGATGAAGGTTTTTTCTTAGACAAATTTCATCACACGTGACTATTGATGCATCAAAGGGATTTCATTAATCAGTCCGCATCCCATAGCGATTACTTTAAATGATCCACCGCTTGTGTTGTACCTGTCCAAGTCATTACTCATAGAGAATAAACAATATGACTTATCAAATAACTGTATTGAATTGTAAATTGATACTAATAAATATTTCCATAAAAATAAAATAAATTTTAATGTTATAAACATATTATAATCGTATACAGATCAGGAAATAATCATATATATTAATTGTGATATTGATACATAGGGGTAATTCAGTGTAAATTACCATAAGAAATAAAATATTTCAATGATATAAAAGAAATCAAGTAATTAAATGTGAATACTATCCATGCGAAAATTATTCATAGATAATATAGAGAAATCATAGGGAGTATATCCTTACAACATACCATAAGTTTAGATGAAATAAATAGTAGTCGGCATTGATGAATAGAAATACTATAAAAGATATCATAAAAAAATTTCAGGAAAATATTCTTTTGTTTTTAAAAAAAATTCAAAAAAAATTCATCAAAAATTACTTTTGAATACATTTTCATTATAAAGAAACATTTTAAACATTCAATGCAAACATCAAAGAAATGGTGACAGTTAAATCTTTAGATGTTGTCCAAGATAAAAAGAACATTAATTTTGCACGGTAATAATTGTAAAAAAAATCCTTGTTCGGAAATAGGTAATAATATTTCATTAAAAAAATGGGTATATAATAAAAGTGTGAAAATGACATTACAAAATTATTTTGAAAATGATAAAAACATTTTTCTTAAAATATGGTTTTTAGAAGAAAATATGTTCTCTGGCTATGGAGAGAAATGATGTCTGGTTCTCATAAAAAAACATTTTGAGATCTACAAAGTGGAAAAATGATACTAAAACATGAAAACTTCATGAATTACAATATTATTGTAAAATTAAATATTTTATTGAATAATGGTCATATAATTTCCTAAAATTAAAATTTAACATCTTTAAAATTATCATTGAGGAAAATAATATTTAAATATTCAAATGTGTCCCATGCCATATTAAATCATTTCAAATAATAATATTAATGAAGGAATAACATTAAATTAATTTTTTAAATACCCTTAAAATATATTTCATAATGATATAATATATAAAAAGGGTCTCCAGATACACCACTCTATATAAGTAAGTGGTGAATATGACATTTATCCCATAAATGTAAAAGGTGAGATGAAAATATATTACCTTGTGTTTTATTTTATTTTAACGTCCAATAAATTAAATTATATGGGTTTAATTAGTGTTAATAAATTATTACATAATTTTATAGATCTTTATAAGATCTTATTACTCATTTGATAACAATGTTTCATTGTTTTCACTATTTCGAGTGTTAATATCCTAGTTTATTGAGTATGTTTTAACTTCTCATTTGTTGATCCTATCAAAGTTTAATAATATAAATAATTTAAACCATGATTTAAATAAAATATATATTTATTATATATGTATTTATTAAAATCCAAAAAAATTGAGATAAGAATTGTATTGCACCGTTCATGGCGATGGTAGGCCATATATATGCTTGAGTGATATTTTATATCTTTTTCACTTTAAAATAATGAAAATAAATTTAAATATATGTATATTATAATATTATTATAATATATATATAATATTATTATAATATATATATAATATATTAAATAGTTTTATTAAAAATATAATTTATAAATTCCATCTTTAGTATGAACGGGTCACATTGCTATTAGGGGGCAGTAATCCACACTTCCACATGTGATGTTATTATATTTACAAAAAATAGAAAACATAATGGTATGTGTAATAAAATAATTAAAATTGTATAAAAAGTTGAAAATATATTATATAAATAATTTAAATTTATTTTCCATCATAATTCCCAAACAAGAATGTTGTTAAAGGAAAAAAATGACGTTGTTTCGTGAGGCGATAGTTCGTCGTACACATAAGCAGTATATTCATTACCTATTAGATTAAAGTGTGTGTGTGTAGGTAAAAATATTAATATAAAAACATATAAGTATATATATAAAACTATTTTATATTATATAATAATGTGATAAAAATATTTTTTTGGGAGGATAATTGATATGTATCTAAAGAGATTAAAAATGTTGTTACCTCTTAATCTGGAAACTATTTTTGAATTGCAACTAAGGGATTCCATGGATGGATTTATGCCAAAGGTTAAGCTTCCAAGATGAGGGTGGAAATGTTGAGAATATTTTTTAAAAGATCATTTTTATCCTATTTTTATTTAGATTACTGCAGACGTGGGAGGAGAAGATACATTCTTATAGTGGGGGTGGAGTGGACTATAATAACATTTGGAAAAAGGAATTACACCCACATTTTCGCATTGAAAGTGAATAAAATAATGGTAAAAATTCTAAAACAATGAGGCTGTATTATATATATGTCCATGAAATGGAATTTTGAAAATTTTCTAGGTAATTTGGGACATTATTCTTAAGGTTTAATACCTTATTATGTATAATTTCACCTTAATCATTGCAATTAATTTAAATTACATTCACTAATATTTTTAGTCAAAAACTATTTTTCCATTTTTAGATATTATAAATTATTTGAATTCCAAATATTGAATTTGTTTATCCAAATTCCAATCAAATTATAGCATAAATTAATCTAAATTTAATCCCACAAATTGGACGACAATGAGGGTTTTCAAACTAAAAACATCCACAGCTTTCTAGTTTGTTATTATTTTTTAATGTAAAATAGATTCTAATGAACTAAATTGGATTAATTAATAGAAAAATTCAAATTTCACTTTAAAAAACATAAAATATAATTGAACCATATAATAAAATTTGATGAATTTTTTTTTGAATTAAAATTTAGTATTAATCATTATTCGTTAAAAAATTAAACATCATAAAAAACATTGATAAAATAACTTTAACCTAATTAAATTGTGTCCTCATAATTTTAATTGTGTCCCCATAATTTAAATTCGATATTTAAAATATATATTAATCTATTTTCAATGTTTTTAATCCCTAATCATGAGATGGGTTCGTAAGAAATCCTCTAATATATAGAGAACAAGAAATACAAAGGTGACAAGGAATAACATATAACTATGTCTCTTTGTGGAAAGACCATAATGTAAAGTAGATATACAAATTTGGAGTAAATGTGTACATATTTTTAAAGAGTGATTTAAGTCATTAATCATGTACAAGTGAATTATCAATAGAATGTTGAGGGAATAAAAGCCATAAATCAATGTTCATTTAAAAGACCATTGGTTTAATAAATATTATAGATGTAGGAAAACATTTTTTTATTATTTTCCTAATGATCTGTAATTATTTTACTGCATAATATTACAATGAAATTTACTTACTGGTATGTTTTAATTTCATATTATGAATCCAATATTTTCCTTGTGCTTTGATCAAATTCTAATTCATCTCTTTATTCCAGGAAATGAATTTCCAAAAATTATCATTGATTCTTAAAGCACAAAAATACACACTAAATTATTATTATAGCCCCTAAAATATTTGAAAGTATAACTATTTGTCTCTAAATATAATCCAAAGTCAATACTGTTAATACATTAATCTGCAAAACCTAAAAAGATACAGTATTGGTTCATCATTAATATTTATTCATCAAATTATTTATCTAAAAATTATGTCATTATTACCCAAAAATTGCATAGGTCTGTGGTTGGAAGGAAACCCTTATTATCCATCAGTAATTGGGTAAGGACCCATTTCCATTCCAAACATGAATGGTTTTACTTGTAATATAAGTTTTCCTTTTATATATAAATATAATTTCCAAAAATTAATATGGTGGACATCCTTGAATTAAGGATAATCACTAAACGACCTTTGAATAAAGGGTTTCAATAAAAACTAAATACATAAGTACTAAATATCTTTATCTTAACATAGGTACTTCCATATTCTGTAGTTTATCCAATATAATTCATTTATCTGTTCCAATCCTTTATAATGTTTTATAATGAAAATATGAATTATCCAAAAATGTATCCCACAAGAGTGTCAAACTAGGTGCGCATTAAGGCTTATTATCAGGTACCAGGTTACGACGAGTCAAACATAATATACCTTGTCATAGTGGTTACTCTTCTATACACAGTTTCTAGAACCATGTCCACTTATATTATCCATATAAGGATGTATTGCAAGTAAGACACACCTAATTTCTACATTACCAAAATTCTAGGATGTTGTTCTATAATTAAATTAAAATTTTAACGTAAATATATATTCTATAATCGGTGTTTTACTAAATAAAGTTACAATGGTTTCAACTAAACTATATAAGATATCAAATATGGATACCAAGCCCCATAAATCCCAGATCTTGTGTCTACTACCATATTAATGTAATTATTATATTGAATAAAATTATGAAGGGTAGATCACTTTAGTAGTCTTTATAAGTGATATACATTTATGAGTCTTGAAATACAAATAAATAAACTAATTGTAACATAATTTTCTTCTTCTTTCAAGGATAATAACTTTATTATATCTAGTATAATATAGAATTTGATTACTAGACCACATCAGTGATTCTTAAAAAATAGAAAGAAAATAACGGTGAGATCAAATGTTTAGTATTGGTAATTTATAATGGAATAAATAATGAATCAATTAGATTAATCAAATGGATGGGTAAATAAATGAAAAATTATTCATTTCAAATAAAAAGATATTGAAAAATAAATACGGAAATGTAAAAAACTAAATATCATACAATTTAGTAAATGAATTAAAAGAGACATATATCCATAGATATGTTGAAAAAAATCATGGATGAATAATAAATAAAATTAAATGATTGGAATTTATAAATATTGGATTTCATGTTTTCTAGTTATATGGAACTATTACCATAAATACCTGTAATGACCCGTAAATTTCAAGGAAATTTTTTTCTTAATTTTCTTTGAAACTTTACAAGAGCGCAGTTTTTGACGGCACCAGATTCCGAGGCCCGGTGTGCCCGGAATCATTTTCCGGAGTTTGGCTCGGGTACGTTCAGTGAACGGACGAGCGGGTTTTTCTAACTTTGGAACTGGTGCCCGAAATCGAATTCTGAGGGCACCGATGAAATCGCAGCGCCGATATTTTCTTAGAAACGCCTCTTCCGGAGTTTCGTTTACTCGGGTGTGGTTTTTAATTTTCGGGCTTAAAGTTAAGAAATAAAATAATTTGTTCGACATACTTTATTTTATTTCACTTAAGCCACATGGAAGCCATTTGAAGCCACTTAAAGGCGACTTAAGCTGAGTTGATCCGGATAGGATGTTATCCAGAAATATCCTACCACCTTGGGAGGATATTTGTGAGGTGGGGCCCACACGAGCCCTGCGGTTTCTTTTTCGCTAAGTAACGCACCTGCAAAACCCCGTCATTATGAAAGTCAACTGACACGTTTTCTTAAATTCTTAACATACCATTTAATTGGGCGGTTTATTTCGTGAATTAAATAATCCGTTACTTTCGTTGAATTAATACAACGAATTGATGGGTCGTTACTTAACCTTTTTCGTTTGTTGGCGTAATAATAAAATAAGACCAACTAGTCTTTTTGGAGGATTACTCGTTGAGAGGTTTGTCAGAGTTCTTGAACCTTCATCCTCCTTTGCGAAGAACGCGAAGAACGTGAAGAATGAAAAAAACGCCGTCCTCCGACGAAGAACGCCGAACCCGTGGAAGTCGACGACGCGAAGCCATGTTCCGCGACACCGATGTTCCCTTCCTGCAACGTTCTTCTGCGACATCTCTTCCTCTGCAACGAATTTTCGATCAGCTTCTTGAGGTAAGAGTCTCAGACTTTCTTTTTAATCTCCTTTGTGGTTTTTACCAAAACACAGATTTTATTATTTATAATTAAATTAAATCTTCTATTTCTTGGTCTGTGGAGTTCGCCGACTCAACGCCGGTTTCCGCAACGACGCGACGCCTTTCCGCGACGACTCGACGATCCCCTCCTTCCTCGACGAGCAATTCCGCGAAGAACTTGGGTACGACGACGGCCTATGAGGTAGGGGTTCTTGTGAATAATTCCTTTTTCCAGTGATCGTTTCTTTTAAAAGTGAAGAACCGGACAATAATAACAATTTTAATCCATTAAAATTGTTGATTCATGTGTTGAATATTTTTCTCCTGTTGTTTATCTCTAAGGAAGAGGGTGCAGGCCAAACGAACAAGGCCTGACAGCCCTCCGCCGTTCTTTGTTGATGTACGGATTTGACGGGCGACGACGGAATGTGCCGCAACAGAAGTTTGATGGTTCCGCAGTGAAGAACGGGTCCAGGGAGGAGCATCGGCATAGACGGGAAGAGAATCGGACCACCGGAGCGACTCCGGTGGCCCGCGGAAGCCACCGGCGGCGCCCCGGCGCGCCGCGGCTGAAGCCGTGGTGGCGGAACCCGCGGACCCATGGCCGCGCGGGTCCGGCACATGCGGGACGGGGCTGAAGCCGCGTCCGGCTGTCCAGGGTGACACCCCGCGGGGGCGGCGGCTCCCCCCCGCCCCCCCCCCCCCCCCCCCCCGCGTCGCTCGGGTCGTCCAGGGCGACACCCCACGGGTGCCGCAGGGGTGTCATGCGGGGACGGCGGCTCCCCCACCCCCACCCCCCCATGTCTCTCGGCCACTCGGCCGACCCATGGGGGGGTCGGGCCGGGTCGGCCCGGGCACGGACCCCCCGTCTTCGGACCGTTTAGGTCAAATTCCTGTAACATGAGCTACGGGCCTCCAAACGACTCGCCGTCAGCGGCAAGGTGATCCTTGGATCGAGAAGGTCGTTTCCATATATCGCACTCAAGGTTTTGGAGTATTTTGAGTTCGGTTGGGTTGGTTCATAAATGAAACCAACCGGGCCCTTGGAGCGGAAACACTAATATCTTGAGCTACAGACGTCCGATTGACGTACCTCCAGCTTCGTTGAATTCCTCTAAGTGAGATGGATCTTTTGGGATACTCCTCCCAAGGTTTGGATTCAGTTGGAGTACGGTCAGGTTGGTTTTTCCTTAAAAACCAAACGGGCCCCTGGGACGAAAAAGCCAATAACTCTCAGACCGGGCATCCGATTGACGCGCCAGTTGATGTATCGGCCTCTTGGCTCGTGGAGCGGACCCTCATGAACGAGCTCGCTGTGTGCAGGAACCCTAGAGCTGGTTGCGACTGCTACTTCGACAACGACGACCGTGCAGAGATCCTCAGTGGACTGCGGCGACGACCGTGCATAGATCCTCAGTGGACTGCGACGACGACTGTGCAGAGATCCTTAGTGGACTGCGATGACTACAGCACTCAGCGATCCTACGTGGATCAGTGCTACAGGTCCTGTGATGGCCCGATCCTGTGTGGGTCTGATCCTGTGTTGGTCAGTGCTCAGCGGTTCTGTGTGATCCAGCGCCTACAGGTCCTGTGTGGTCCCGATCCTGTGTGGGTCTTTGCGGGGTTTAGTACCTATCCATCCTTTGTGGGTCTGATGACTTATATGGATCAGTGATCATGTTTATCGTCATCCGAAGATGTATACATGTGAGAGCTGAATCCTGTGTGGATTTACTGTTTACTCTCCTTTGTGGATTGTGTTGAGCTATCCTGTGTAGATTTACTGTTTACTCTCCTTTTTGGATTGTGTTGAGCTAAATCCTGTGTGGATTTACAGTTTACTCTCCTTTGTGGATTGTGTTGAGATATCCTGTGTGGATTTACTGTTTACTCTCCTTTTTGGATTGTGTTGAGCTATCCTATGTGGATTACTGTTTACTCTCCTTTGTGGATTGTGTTGTGCTATCCTCTGTGGGTATACGTTTGCTTTCCTGTGTGGACTGGGTTGTGCTTGGGCTTGGACATTGGAGCCGAATGGGAATTGATAACTTAGGTATATATATGGACATACACCTAAGCAGTGTCGGTAGTTACTTCGTGATTGTGTCTTTCCATTGTGGTTTATCCTTTGTGGATTTTGGGAGACCATCGGGGGTCTCGGGGTCCCAAATGAGTAGCTTATACTCACCCCTGCTTGGGCCATGCCCACACTACGTTGTGTTGGTTGCAGACGACGGACAACGCTGATCGTGGTGGAGGCGTGCGGAGCAGGACAGTACCTGGAGGTGGACCACTGGGCGGGACGTACTCGGAGCGGTCAGGTGGACTCGAGGAGTAGTGGGGGCTATCTGTACCCACCCATCAGGTGGGACTTCCAGAGGACGGCTCGACTCTGCGGATTTTCCGTTTAGGTGCTGTTTTTCCTTTCAGTTGTACTCTATAGTTGGGCTTGTATTTCCGGCCCCTTTTACTTTCAGCAAAGCTTGTACCGTTTTTACTTTGTGTTTACTTTTCCGCTTGCTTACTCTATGGTGCTTGTTTACTTTTCAAAGGAAATGCCTTCCCTTTTGTTGGGATTTACGGCTTGGTGCTAGTCGCCAGCCCCAGGCCTATGGAAGGCGGGCTTGGGGTAGTCACGACACGGGCCCCAAGGACGGGTCGTGAAAAATTGGTATCAGAGCGGGGCCGGTTCAACAGCAAACTCTGATCATTTTTCTGTGTGAAGCAATAGTGTTTATCATATTGAGTGTGGTTATCAGTCTAGGGAGTCCATTGTTTGTGCGGTGGCCGACGTATCTGCACATCAGGACCCTGACTTTTGATTTCCGACTTAATGCACGAAAACATTGATTGCATGTGCGTTTCAAGTTTTCTTTGTGATTACTTGTGTCAGCTCACCAGGTATACTGTTCTGACCGTGGCGCACTTGTTTGCTTTTTAGGATGGCCCCACGACGGTAGCCAACTAGGGTTCCGAGAGTAGAGCGCGACGACAGCCCGCCGAGCGACGAGGCCTCGGTACAGGGCCCGATGACAGTGGAGGCACCAGCGGTACCTTTGCCCGCCGAGCCCCCGATGCTTCCAGCGCCGATCGCTGAGGATTCACGACGCCTCAGAGCTCTACACGAGTTCCAGCGCTAGCGACCACCCAGGTTCCGTGGGGAGACGGACCCCCAGGCAGCTGAGGACTGGCTGGAGGCGGTCGTCCGTGTTTTCAGGCTAGTGAGGACACCAGCAGACCTCATGGTGATCCTTGCGGCGAGCCTAGTGCACGCAGTAGCAGGATGATGGTGGATCCTGATGCTCCAGGTGCACGATGAGGCCTCCCTCATCTGGAAGGACTTCGAGAGCCTCTTCCGCTCAGAGTTCGTCCCGGCCACCCTCCATGCGGTGCGCATTCAGGAGCTTCTTCAGTTGCGGCAGGGCAGCTTGACGGTCGCCCAGTACGCGGTGAGGTTCACCGATCTTTCTTGCTACTCGACAGACATGGTACGAGACCCCTTATTCCGGTCCCGGACCTTCGAGTAGGGATTGAGACACGAGATCGGGGCATCGCTGATCTCCCTCAGCATCCCGACCCAGGCAGGAGTGCTAGAGCGAGCCCTTATGATTGAGAGCTTTCTGGCTGAGTCCACACCGAGACCTACCGTAGGGAGGCAGGTAGTAGAGTCGTTGGCAGCGGGTAGCCGACGGATGACTCAGGGTTCCAGGCAGACCAGACCTTCCGGTAGACGACCTCGGGATGCTGGCTCAGCAGTGCGGGGCACACAGTGTGGGGCCATTCTTCCGAGGCGCAGGCAGTGCTACGCGTGCGGCGGGCAGGGCCACATGGCTCCTGACTGCCTAACCCGCCATACCGAGGAGCAGTAGATGGTGGAGGGGCCACCTAGGCAGAGGCAGAGGTCGACCGTGGCGGTCCGCAGGGAGGAGGCGGACGAGGCATAGGATCTGGCCGAGCAGTAGGTGGTGGGCGACGCTTTGAGGCTCTTCCACCACCACCACCAGAAGGTCCGCCCCGACCACAGGGAGTTGGCGGGCATAGACAGGCTTAGCTCCAAGCAGTGGAGGCCTACGACCACGGAACACCAGAGATGATTCGAGGTATGATCTGTGTCTATTCCACCCTTGCTGTAGTTCTTATAGACACATGAGTGAGTCACTCTTTCATAGCCACTGCCCTTGTTCGGAGCTCGGAGATTCCAACAGAGCCGTTGGCTCGATCCTTACGGCTAGAGACTCCTACGGGAGCAGACTCGACGATTACACACTGGTGCCGAAAGTGTGAGCTTACTCTAGGAGGCGAGAGCTTCAGCTGGGATCTTCTTTTAGCGGTGTCGAGGCCTTACGACGTCATTTTGGGCATGGATTGGTTATCAACGGTCCATGCACAGATTGACTGCATTAGGCACAAGGTGCGATGTGTGGGCACCGATGGGAGCAGGTTCACCATCACCGGCGAGAAGGGAGCCTTCGCAGCACAGGAGGGACTCTCGCAGAGGAGAGGTCAGCCCATCACTCATCAGTTGGATATCCTCATCCTTGGAGCAGTTGACATGCAGAGTCCTAGTTTTCCTGCAGTGGTGGATCAGTATGCGGACGTCTTCCCCGACGACGTTCCATGACTACCTCCTCTCAGAGAGGTATACTTTTAAATTTATTTGTACCCCCGGGACAGCCCCGATATCCACTCCAGCATATCGGATGGCCCCCGCTGAGCTTTGAGAGCTAGGGGTACAGTTGGAGGACTTGCAGGGCAAGGGGTTCATCCGACCCAGTGTTTCACCCTGCGCTTCCCCGATTTTGTTCGCCAAGAAGGCAGAAAGGAGCTTGCGACTGTGTGTCGATTATCGTCGCCTGAACTAGGTGACAGTGAGAAACAAGTATCCGCTACTGAGGATTGATGACCTCTTCTATCAGCTCAAGGGAGCATGGTGGTTCTCGAAGATAGACCTCAGGTCAGGCTATCATCAGCTCAGAGTTCGAGATGAGGACGTGCAGAAGACGGCCTTCAGGTGTCGGTATGGCCACTATGAGTTCTTGGTTATGCCTTTCGGCGTAACCAATGCTCCAGCAGTGTTCATGAGCCTCATGAACAGGATCTTCCATCCATACCTCGATCGATTTGTCATGGTCTTCATCGACGACATTTTGGTGTACTTGACCACGGAGGAGGAGCACGCCTACCACTTGCGGGTTGTACTAGACACACTCCGAGAGCACCATCTATACGGAAAGCTCTCGAAGTGCCAGTTCTGGTTACGTGATGTCCACTTCTTGGGGCAAGTCATTTCTGAGGTGGGAGTTTCAGTGGATCCCACGAAGATCGAGGCAGTGCTAGCTTGGGAGCCACCCAGGAGTGTGACGGAGGTGCGGAGTTTCTTAGGTCTAGCCGGATACTATCAGAGATTTGTGTCGGACTTCTCCAGAGTTGCGGCGCCACTCTCAGCTTTGACGAAGAAGGGGAAACCCTTTGTGTGGTCAGACGGATGTCAGCAGAGCTTCCAGGAGCTGAGACAGAGATTGACCAGCGCACCTATCTTGAGGTTTCCTGAGGAGGGAGTTGGATACGTAGTCTACTGCGATGCATCAGGGGCCGGGATCGGGTGTGTCCTGATGCAGGAGGGGGCCATGATTGCCTATGGATCACGTCAGTTGAGGCCGCATGAGAAGAACTACGCTACCCATGACCTGGAGTTAGCAGCAGTGGTCTTCGCTCTGAAGACATGACGACACTATCTGATGGGCGATCGCTTTACAGTCTTTTCTGACCACCAGAGTCTCAGGTACATCTTCTCACAGAAGGACCTGAACCTGAGACAATGGCGATGGATCGAGTTCCTCCAGGACTATGACTTTGAGATAGTCTATACTCCTGGTAAGGGGAACGTGGTAGCCCATGCCCTCAGCAGGAGGACGGGCATCCAGCTACTTGAGGAGGCGACAGAGCAGCTAGACGCTTTGCAGATATCCTTCGTGGATAGAGACGGAGTAGCCTTCCTTCAGTCTCTCACCGTCTCTCCTCAACTTCTACAGTGGGTCTGAGAGGCTCGTCGTGGGGATGCTGACTGTGAGACACGTCGTGCAAAGATATCCTCAGGACAGGCACCAGATGGTTTCTCCCTTGGAGCAGATCACGACGTCCTTTTCAGAGGACGTACCCTGGTACCGGTCGCTTTACGAGAGGAGGATCTGAGAGAGTTTCACACTTCTCCATTGGCGGTACATCCTGGAGTGGCGAAGATGTACCAGGATCTCAGACGACAGCACTTGTGGCCAGGCATGAAGAAGGCTGTGGAAGAGTTCTTTTCACGGTGCCTCACCTGCCAACAGGTGAAGGCAGAGCATCAGGTACCAGTAGGCTTGGTATAGCCCTTGGAGGTCCCAGAGTGGAAGTGGGAAGGGATATCTATGGACTTCGTGACTGGACTTCCACGCACTTCTAGATGTCACGACTCTATTTGGGTGATTGTTGACTGACTCACCAAGTCGGCACACTTCTTACCCATCTGAGAGCAGAGCTCAGTGGAGATCTTGGGGCGTCTCTACGTTCAGGAGATTATACGGATTCATGGTGTTCCATCGACTATCGTCTCCGATCGGGATGCTCACTTTACTTCCCGGCTTTGGAAGGGGTTGTAGGAGGCATTCGGGACGTGGCTACATCTGAGCACCGCCTTTCACCCTCAGACGGATGGTCAGACGGAGAGGACCATTCAGACTCTCGAGAACATGCTCCGCGCATGTGTCCTCGACTTTGGTCGCAGGTGGGAGGACTACGTACCCTTGGTGGAGTTCGCGTAAAACAACGGCTACCACTCCACCATCGGGATGGCACCATACGAGGCGTTGTACGGCAGGCCATGCAGATCTCCTTTGTGCTGGACAGACCCTGGGGAGTCAGCACTTGTGGGACCAAAGATGGTCTGGGCTACGACAGAGAAGGTCCAGGTCATCCAGGAGCGGATGAGGATAACTCAGAGCCGGATAAAGTCTTATGCTGACAGGAGGCGGAGGCCACTAGAGTTTGAGGATGGCGACCACGTCTTCTTGCGGGTCTCACCTCGACGTGGTTTGCGGAGATTTGGTCGAGGCGACAAGTTGTCTCCACGCTTCATCGGGCCTTTCCAGGTCCTCAGCAGGATTGGCGAGGTGGCTTATCGCCTGGCTTTGCCACCTTAGTTGCACCGGGTGCACGACATCTTCCATGTATCTCAGCTGAGAAGATACGTGCACGACCCGGCACAAATCATTGACCACGGGGAGCTAGACGTGGATGATGGGGCAACTTTTGCGGAGGTCCCAGTGGAGATAGAGGATCGACAAGAGCAGGTCCTACGTGGGAGATCAATTCCTCTTGTGCACATCAGATGGCAGCATGGGAACCTCCAGGAGAGCACATGGGAGCGGGAGGCTCAGATGCGTTCTCAGTAACCACATTTGTTTCCCTAGTTTATGTTGTATCTTTATGGGGACGTAAAGCCCTGAGGTGGGAGTAATATAAAGACCCATAAATTTCACGGAAATTTTTTTCTTAATTTTTTTTGGAATTTTACAAGAGCGCAGTTTCTGACGACACCTGATTCCGAGGCCAGGTGTGCCCAGAATCATTTTCCGAAGTTTGGCTCGGGTACGTTCAGTAAACGGACGAGCGGGTTTTTCTAACTTTTGAACCGGTGCCCGAAATCGAATTCTGAGGGCACCGATGAAATCACAACGCCGATATTTTCTTAGAAACGCCTCTTCCGGAGTTGCGTTTGCTCGGGTGTGGTTTTTAATTTTCGGGCTTAAAGTTAAGAAATAAAATAATTTGTTCGACAAACTTTATTTTATTTCACTTAAGCCACTTGGAAGCCACTTGAAGCCACTTAAAGGCGGTTTAAGCTGAGTTGATCCGGATAGGATGTTATCCAGAAATATCCTACCCCCTTGGTAGGATATTTGTGAGGTGGGGCCCGCACGAGCCCCGCCGTTTCTTTTCCGCTAAGTAACGCACCCACAAAAACCTGTCATTATGAAAGTCAACTGACGCGTTTTCTTAAATTCTTAACAGACCATTTAATTGGGTGGTTTATTTCGTGAATTAAATGAGCTGTTACTTTTTTTGAATTAATACAACGAATTGATGGGTCGTTAATTACCCTTTTTCGTTTGTTGGCGTAATGATAAAAATAAACCCAAACTAGTCTTTTTGGAGGATTACTCATTGAGAGGTTTTTCAGAGTTCTTAAACCTTCATCCTCCTTTGCGAAGAACACGAAGAATGCGAAGAACGCGAAGAACGCCGGCCTCCGACGAAGAACGCCGAACCCGTGGAAGTTGACGACATGAAGCCGTGTTCCGCGACACCGACGATATCTTCCTGCAACGTTCTTCTGCGACGTCTCTTCCTCCGCAACGAATATTCGATCAACTGCTTGAGGTAAGAGTCTCAGAATTTCTTTTTAATCTCCTTTGTGGTTTTTACCAAAACACGGATTTAATTATTTATAATTAAATTAAATCTTCTGTTTCTTGGTCCGTTGAGTTCGCCGACTCAATGCCGATTTCCGCAACGATGCGACGCCTTTCCGCGAAGACGCGACGATCCCCACATTCCACAACGAGTAATTCCGCGAAGAACGTACGTACACCGACGATCTACGAGGTAGGGGTTGTTGTGAATAATTCCTTTTTCCCGTGATCGTTTCTTTTAAAATTGAAGAACCACACAATTAGAACAATTTTAATCCCTTAAAATTGTTGATTAATGTGTTGAATATTTTTCTCCCATTGTTTATCTCCAACGCTGAGGGTGCGGGCCAAACGAACACGGCCCGACAACCCTCCGTCGTTCTTCGTTGATGTACGGATTTGACGGGTGACAACGGAACGTGCCGCAACAGATGTTTGATGGTTCCGCAGTGAAGAACGGGTCCCGGGAGGATCAGCGGCGGAGACGGGAACAGAATCGGACCACCGGAGCGACTCCGGGGGCCTGCGGAAGCCGCCGGTGGCGCGGGGGTGCCGGCGCGGCGGCGCCCTAGCACGCCGCCGGACAAGGCCGCCGCGGCAGAAGGCGCGGCGGCGGCACCCGGGGACCCGCGGCCATGCGGGTCCGGCGCGCGCGGGACGCGGCTGAAGCCGCGTCCGGCTGTCCAGGGAGACACCCCGCGGGTGCCGTGGGGTTGTCCCGCGGGGGCGGGGGCTCCTCCCCGCGTCGCTCGGGTCGTCCAGGGTGACACCCCACGGGTGCCGCGTGGGTGTCACGCGAGGGCGGCGGCTCCCCCCCCCCTGCGTCGCACGGCCGCTCGGCCGAGCGAGGCCGGGCTAGCCGAGCCAGGCCGGTCCGACCAGCCGGGGCGCGCCCTGTCCGGGCCGGACCGGGTCGGGTCGACCCAATTCGGGTCGACCCAGTTCGTCCGACCCAGGGGGGGTCGGGCCGGGTCGGCCCGGGCACGGACCCCCCGTCTTCGGATCGTTTCGGTCAAATGCCTGTAACATGAGCTATGGGCCTCCAAAAGACTCGCCATCAGTGGAAACACGATCCTTGGATCGAGACGGTCGTTTTGGTATATCGCACTCAAGGTTACGGAATACTTTGAGTTCGGCCGAGTTGGTTCGTACACGAAACCAACCGGGGCCTCGGAGCGGAAACACTCATATCTTGAGCTACAGACGTCCGATTGACGTGCCGCCAGATTCGTTGAATTCCTCTATGTGAGAAAGATCTTTTGGCATACTCCGCCCGAGGTTTGGATGCTGGTGGATTACGGTCGGGTTGGTTTTGTCTTAAAAACCAACCGGGCTCCTGGGACGAAAAAGCCAATAACTCTCAGACCGGGTGTCTGATTGACGCGCCGTCTGCGACGTTGAGTTCCTCTTGACGATACATAGCTTTTGGATACATCAACTTCGGACTTTGTGACAGTTGATGTATTGGCCTCTCGGCTCGTGGAGCGGACCCTCCCGAATGAGCTCGCTATGTGCGGGAACCCTAGAGCTGGCTGCGATTGCTACTTCGATAGCGACGACCGTGCAGAGATCCTCAGTGGACTGCGACGACGACTATGCAGAGATCCTCAGTGGACTGCGACGACTACAACACTCAGTGATCCTACGTGGATCAGTGCTACATGTCCTGTGTGGGCCCGATCCTGTGTGGGTCTGATCCTATGTGGGTCAGCGCTCAGCGGTTCTGTGTGAGCCAGTGCCTAAAGCTCCTGTGTGGGCCTGATCCCGTGTGGGTCTTTGCGGGGGTTAGTACCTATCGATCATTTGTGGGTCTGACGGCTTAGATGGATTAGTGATCATCTTTATCGTCATCCGAAGAAGTATACCTGTGTGAGCTGAATCCTGTGTGGATTTACTATTTACTCTCATTTGTGGATTGTGTTGAGCTATCCTGTGTGGATTTACTGTTTACTCTCCTTTGTGGATTGTGTTGAGCTGAATCCTGTGTGGATATACTGTTTACTCACCTTTGTGGATTGTGTTGAGCTATCCTGTGTGGATTTACTGTTTACTCTACTTTGTGGATTGTGTTGAGCTATCCTATGTGGATTATTGTTTACTCTCCTTTCTGGATTGTGTTGTGCTATCCTGTGTGGGTATACGTTTTCTTTCCTATATGGACTGGGTTGTTCTTGGGCTCGGACGTTGGAGCCGAACGGAAATTGATGACTCAGGTATATGTATGGGAATATACCTAAGCAGTGTCGGTTGTTACTTCGTGATTGTATCTTTCCTTTTTGGTTTATCCGTTGTGGATTTCGGGAGACCTTTGGGGGTCTCGGGGTCCCTACTGAGTAGCTTATACTCACCCCTGCATGGGCTATGCCCGCACTACGTTGTGTTGGTTGCAGACAACGGACAGCGCTGATCGTGGTGGAGGCGTGCGGAGCAGGACAGTACCTGGAGGTGGACCACTGGGCGGGACGTACTCAGAGCGGTCAGGTGGACCCGAGGAGTAGTGGAGGCTATCTGTACCCACCCTTCAGGTGGGACTTCTAGAGGACGGCTCGACGCTGCGGCTTTTCCTTTCAGTTGCTGTTTTTCCTTTCATTTGTACTTTACAGTTGGGCTTGTATTTCCGGCCCCTTTTACTTTCATCACAGCTTGTACCGTTTTTACTTAGTGTTTAATTTTCCGATTTCTTACTCTGTGGTGCTTGTTTACTTTTCGAAGGCAATGCCTTCCCTTTTGTTGGGATTTACGCCTTGGTGCTAGTCGCCAGCCCCTGGCCTATGGAAGGCGGGCTTGGGGTAGTCACGGCACGGGCCCCGAGGACGGGTCGTGACAATACCTTTCAAAACATGGTTACAATCATACTAGTTACCGATTAATTTTGTTTTTCTAAACTTAACTCTAATATCATGACCTTTCACAAAACAGTTTAAAATATGTTGGTTTTGAAGAAGATGTGAATGGATTTTTGCTAAATAATTATTCCCTATTACACTACTAATTCATCGAGGGACATTCATTAACGGATCTTCATCCTATAGTGTGTACCGTAAATGGTCCCCTATATGTGTTTTACCTGTCCATAGCTTTCAATATATTTAATAAAAAATATACCCATTCAAATAACTGTATTTTATTAAAGATGAAAATTTATCAATATTTCCGCATATAATCAAAAAAAATTAAAAGTGAACACAAAATGAAAAATCTTATACAGTTCCGAAAATGAACATATTCATGAAAAATTATATTGATACTTAGGGTAAATTAAATGTCAAATAATCATAATAAAATGAATGTTCCAAGGGGAATAAATGGAATCAATGAAGTGAATGTGAACACTATACTTATCCAGATAAATCATAGACCATCTAGAGAAATAATAAGGGTAGTATTTATACATGATATCCCAATAGGAGTACAAATAAATAGGTATTGATTTCAAGGAATAGAAATACAATAAAATATGTCATTAAGAAATTCCTGATGAAAATATCCTTTTGTTATTAAAAACATTTTAAAAAAGTTCTTTAAAAATAAAATTTAAAAAAATTTTCTTTAAAAAATAAAACATTAATGTTCTAATGGAATATTCAAATAAATTATAGATATTTAACACATACGAGCCATAAAAGCTCAAAAGAACATTCTTTTTAATAGGTAAAAAGGTCCAAAAAATGCCTTCTTTAGGAAGAGACAAGATGATTTACCTTTAAATCAGGGGTAAAAGAAAAAAGGTTAAAAATTTATTTACAAAATAATTTTTAATAGGTTAAAAACATTTTTGAAAACATATTAATAAAACCGAGTTTTTTGAAAAAAATCAGGTTCTCCGACTAAAGAGAGAAATGAAAATAGGTTTTCTTAAAAACATTTTATAATAAATTTTGAGTACAAAATAGTTTAAAAATTGAACTAGTACTTGAAAAAAGTTAAAAATAACCATATTAGTGGAAATTTAATTTTATTATAGAGAAATGGTCAGATAATTTCATCTAATGAAATGAACATTCACCAAAACTATTTCTAAGGAAAATATTCTTTAAACATTCCAAAGTGTCACATACCAATTTGAAACAATTAAAATCATAATACTCAGGAAAGAATAAAATTAAATGAAATTTTTAAATACCATGAAGATAATATTATTAATTATATAATATATCAAAATGATTTGTATATACACTATATAAAATAAGTAAGTGGTGAATATATCATTTATCTAATAGATGTAAAAAGTGAGATGATAATCCATTAAATTTCATTTAATTTTAGTTTAACAGTCATTAGATTAAATTTTAAGGGTTTAAGAGTGTTTATATCCAATTAAAAAACTATATTCTTATTTATAATATATTATTACCCATTTGATAACAATCATTCATTATTTTCACTATTTTGGGTGTTAAATGCCTAGTTTGTCGAGTATATTTTATCTTATTATTTTCTGATCCTATAATAGTTTCATCATCTCAAGAATGTAAAACATGATGAAAATATAATATATATTTATTATATATTTATTTATAATATTCAATAAAATTATATAATAGGAAACATAAAGCATCTTTCATGGAGACTGTAGGTTGTACATTCCCATAGACTCTATATTCATTTTGTTCACATATTAAATGAATTAAAAGATAATTTTATATGTGTTTATTATAATTAAATTATAACTTATATGTAATATATATTATTTATTTTTATTATATCCACCCTTTATACATTTCTTGTACAGTGTGAATGAGTCATATAGCTTTGAGGGGGTGGAGTCCACACTTTTACAAATTATGTAATCATATTTACCCAAATTGTAACGCATAAACCTATGTGTTATAAAATAATTGAATATGTATAAATTCATTATAAATATAGAATTTAACATATATGAACATATTTTCAAACATAATTCCCAACCGTTGAAGGTGGTAATTGAAAAATGAATGACATCATTTAATGAGGTAGTTGTTTGATGTGCACATAAACGGTGTGTTCATTTCTGATTATATGGAAGTGTGCGTAAGGGTATATAAAACACATAATATAAAAAATATCATTATATTTTTGAAAATTTTTTATTATATTATCATAAAATAAAAATAGTTTAGTGGTGGGTAATGGAAATAAAACCAAAGAGCATGAGGAATGATGTTATATATTAAATGGGTCACTCTTTTTGGTTTTCACCAAAGGGGTTCCTTGAAAGGATTTATTCACAGGGGGATGATTATAAGATTATGTGAGGTATTTTTATAATATTTTTTTTAGATTTTGTTTGAGGCAATTTTTTTTGAGAGGCGTGAGGAAGTGGGAGGAAATGCGGCCTTTATAGTTGAGTAGTAGTGATAGTTTTGTAAATTTTGTAAAGGGAATTCCAACCATGTTGTTCTCATTCATAGTAGATCCAATAACAACCCAAATTATATAAATGGTAGTATGGGGTCAAAATATTTCCATCAAATGGCTTTTTTATAAGTATCTAGGAAATTTTGGCTTTATGTTTAACGTTTAGTGTTATGTTAATCTTAATTTCACCATTTGTGTTGTAATTAATTTTAATTAATTTCACTAATATTTTTTGTCCAAAAAGTTTGTTTTTTTCTTAATATAAATTATAAATTATAATAATTAAAAATATGGAATCAAATTTTCCATATTCCACTCACATAAGTGGAAAACATTAATTTGTATTTAATCTTATGGACGGGATGATAATGCGGGTTTTCAATACAAAAAATGGTCAAAAGTTTTCTAAAATTTTATATTAAATTTCAAAGAGAAATAAATTAAAATGACGTAAATTTGATTAATTTATAACAATATTATCCAATTAATCTTTAAAAACGAAATTAAAAAATATATATACTTATAAATAAATTAGATGAAAAAATAGTGTTGAATTAAAATTCTATATTTTTCATTATTCATTAAAAAATGAAACATCACCTAAAATTCTAAAAAATTCACCCTAACCTAATTTTTATGTTTCTATTTAAAATATTAAATTTATTTTGATATATAAAATTTTTAAATTTCCAAAAAAATGATTTAAATTAGTTTCATCATTAAAAAATGGTAATAGTTCCCAAATATAATTATAGTATTTTATAAATAAAATTGGGTTTGTTATTATTTTATGTCTATCAAATATATTTTATTAATATCAATCAAAATTTATTGAATACAATATATATATATATTACATTAATAACACTCAAATTTTTTTATTAATTTAATTTATTTAGATATAATAACTTTATACGTGTAAAATATTTTTATATAAAAATATTCTCTTTATAATGAAGTTGTTATTATACTCATTTATAATTAATTTTTAACCAATGAATTAATTTCCAATATTTGTAAACCATATATTTTAATAAGTTAGTTCTTTTTATTCATAACCACTAATTTAATAGTTAGTTTATATCTAATTATATTAAAAAAATAATATATTAATAACATATTGTTGTTTTGTAAAACATAGAATTTCGTGTAAGGCAAGCCATCAAAGAACCTCAACGTTGGGTGAGAATTAATAAAACTCAGTGTCCTGTGAATTAAAATTGATAAACTATATTGAGTTTATTTAATATAGTAAATATATAATAAATTATCTGGATATTATATTCCGTAATGCACATACTATTGTGTTTCGTACATAATATAATACAGTGTTCCAACATTAGATATTTGTGGTGTTACACATGTGAGGTTATTTTTGTGGGACTTGATATTTCTCTGTGTGAAGTCGTTGTGTACCCTATAAAGATAGAGGACATTGTTTCCAAAGCGTAACCATGAATGTTGTGGAGGTGTGCTGTTCCCTTCATCATTCATGTTATTATGGGAGTTTCATTGTTGAAATCTCTCTAAATGTGGCTCATATGACATACAAAACTATAATGGATCAATAATTTTAAAGTACTTACAAATACCAAATTTATTTTATTATTACATGTAGAAGGTTGTCAATTCGTTGATTTATTGGTGTCTAGAGGAGGGTGTATCATTCTATGTTTATCGTGATGATTTTCATATTAGATTAAGTTATTTCTGAATGTATTTTGTAGTGTTTATCTCTTATGGATATTTTAATTTCAGGCCTCATGAATTTAACTACACTACCCATTACCTTAGTATTTTGAGTTTATTTTTTATCCTTAGTTGTGGAAAAAATACCTCATCTTTAATAACCTTATGGTCTTTATAGATCATAAGATCAAGAGGTATGTATTATCTCAGAATTCTTTTAAACTACTTTAGTTGCAGTAAATTGAATTATTTAAATATTTTGATATTATGATTCCATATAATCTAATTAAATGAATACTTTTGGTCATTTCTCTATAAAAATATTTTTTTGGTGATGTAATCTACGATTCTAGGGATATAGGAGCTTTCTATGACATACCATTAGGTTGAATAAATTTATAGTAGTGTATGCACATAATAGTTGATTGTGTAGTCATATTTTATTGAGTGGGTGGGGGAGTCCTAGCTGGGTGATTCTGAGGTAGAGGTCTTACAAGATCAAGATACTTCTGGTGATGGTACTATGGTATTTTCATAGGATGATCAATGTCAACTGTTGTTCCAAGGGATTATCATTATTCATTCAAATATGCATGAGGTGGTAATTTTTGAGTATTATAGATCCCCATTAGTGGTACATAATATTTATTCGTTGAATTATCATGCCTTGTGAGTTTAGTTTTCATTGACTTTCATGAATTAATCCATTGCATATTTTTTATTTCTTTGTTTCGTATGAAAGACAGTGAAAGCTGAGCATCGTGTTTAGGGTGAGAATATTTTTCACCAAGAAATTCCAAAGTTTAATGGGGAGGAAATCTCATGTAACATCTTTACCATGTTTCATCAAGCACATGAAGGTTTTGATGCTATATTGGTGATTATGAACCACTTGATATTTCAATTCAATTATTACGTATTAAAGAATTGATATTAGAGGATTATTTTTTACGGTATTTCCTAGAAATGGTTGGGAGTATTTCTTGTTATTTTTATATACCTTCTCAAATCAGGATCCCTTTTTTCCCTTATAGTGTTTTGAGAGGACCCCAGAATGATTTTGGATGTCAATTACTCGTTAGAACAACTACTAATCCAAATATGAAAATTATGTTGAGAAAAATACATTAAATTATAAGACATGTTTCATACATGAATTATAGATTTAAGATGTTTAGTGGAGAGGAAACTAAAAAACGTTGAGATCTCATAAAACAATATTTATCACTCTACTATTAGCATAGCTCCATTTAATGAATTGATTGGAAAACTTCTTTTATATCTATCACATTGGACTGAGTACAGGGTGTCGGGTATTTTTAGATAATAATTGGTGAGGTGCATTAATGAAAATGTGTATTTGGTATAAAAAGAAAAGGAAGGAATATTAAGACTTTCATAATTGTTATATTTATAAAAGTAGGAGGCTTATAGATTAAATTTTAAGAGATCATGTTTTGTTAATGGTATCTCTTTGTAATTGGGGGGGAAGGATTAGTCAAAGGATTAATATTTATCCCTAATTTGATGGACCATTCAATGTATTGGCACATGTTGGAGAAATGTAGTACCAGGTATCACATCACCCATTAATGATATGGACTTATAATGACTTTTATATACCACTTTTTCAATGATTGTCTCTAGAACCATTAATAAAACAGTTCTCCATTATCAGTTTTGGTGGATAATCAAAGATATCATGTTGAGCAATTGACTTCAAGTGAACTTATTATTAGGCTTCAACTCAACAAATTCAATGATAAGTTACACTAGTTTATGTAGTAATAATAATGTTTAAATGAGTTTTTGATTGTCAATATTGTTGAAAATATTTGTGTTAGTAACAATTCTTGAGTTTTGATTATGAATTTTGGAAATAGTCTTATTAAAAAGTTATAGGTACAGATGGAAAATCTGAACGAAATGTTTCAAGATACACAAAATACAATATAAAAAGTAACTGAGCCTAACCAACCCAAACTCTTCTAACATAAGCACATTAGTTGGATAATCTATAACATAGTCAAAGTGAATATTTTATTTATACTAGTTTTTTTCAATGAAATTTCATTATTCTTATTTTCAGTGCTTTGTTTCTTATTATTTTCTTTTTTTTCTACTCTCATAAATAAAATCTTGTTTATCTACATATATTATTATAACTTTTACTTACAGATCTTTGAAAAATTACAATGTTTTTTAATAATTTTCTATACTTATTTTTGACCTCACAAAATGGGGAGAAATTTGGATAAACAAAACATTTATTTTTATTGGAATAATTATATCATATAAAATTTCAAATTATTTTCTTTTAATGGATTTAAAAAATATATATTATTTTTATAATTTTTTTGGTTTTGTGATGATCAAAAATGGGTAGATTTTTTTCCGTGTATTTTATCTACATGACACTACAAATAATGATAATTTTAATTCTCAAAAAAACCATTATTTATTTTACTAAATATTATTAATGTATTTATGGGATTTAATTTTTCTTCTTTTTTATTCTAAAATAAGATTCAATCATTTAATTTGAATGGAATATTTATCTATGTAGTGGGGATGTGTTTTAGATTATTCTCAAAACAGTTTTCGTACCCTATGTTGTTTAGTGTAATGTAAGCAATCAACCATATGCTATGTACATCACGTATGTACTATGATTAGTATGTTAGTATTAAACCTTACACTAGAAGAAAAAAATGTGGTTTCTCAACCTTACTTTCATATCAATATGTATTGTTAATAAATGATAGGTTATCATAAATGTGGGGTAAAAGAACCTTATGTTTTAAAGGAACATTGCATTTTCAATGAGAAGAAAGTGTGGTTGAAGAATAATGTGTAAGTAATGATCCTTACGTTCCAAATAGAAATTGAATGGATCACCAACATTTCTATTATGATCAGTCATATGTTTTCAACATTACATTTTGAAGATGAACGCTATATAGTCGAACCCTACGTCTATTATATTTTCTCTTTCTAAAGGAACACTATGTTTGTTTTTTTGAAGTTAAAGATTTATTTTTTCAATATTTTCCATAATTTCTAAAATAGAAATGACCGACTTGCATGATTTTTTAAAGATCATTTTTGACTGTTTTGAATATTTTTTAATTTGATTCAATGAATCGTATTTAATGGTGAAATTTAATCATATTTTTAATGGAAATTATGAATTCCATGATAAATTAAATTTTATATTTCTACAGTTCATCAGGTGTCTATTGTGGATCAAGAATTTTGAAAAGTAGAATGCTCATTATATATTTCATCAATTATTACTGTTAAATATTTATTTGAGAGAATGATATTTGATTAATATTCAATATTTCTAGTAATAATATAATTACTGCTATAGTGAATGAACTACTTAAGAAGAAGACAACACTTTTGAAATATACTTGTTCAATCCTATAAGTAATTGACTATTCTTTTTTAGTTGGTTTTCTAAAAATATAATATTTCTTGTGAAACCAGATCTCTTCAAACTTATTTAAACATGAAGACTTTATTTATGAAGAAGTTGATCCATCTATTGTTAGTTGTGTGCTGCTGGAACTGTGAAGATCAGTTTGTTTTAACATATAAAATCTCTTTTTGATTTAGCTGAGTATTTACTGCTCATACTCAGTTGAAGTTGAGTTTCATCTTATCAATCAATGATTTGGAAAATCAGTTCTATATCCAGCACCAGAAGACATTTTTTTAGTCTTAATAATAATGGTGTCAACTCCCAACGCTCAGTTGTTGTATTTTCGGTCAAGTGATAAGAGTAAAATTCTAGTGTAATTCACTAATCTCTCCAAGAGAACATATGGTAGAGTGGACTAGGGGATAAGTACCAGGTCATTGACAAAGAAAAAAACGAATTGAAGGAAATAAAATCTAGAAGGATAGGCTAATAAATATGTTGGACTACCAGGTGAAGGTGTTTCATATGTGTGTCATTCCCTTGGTTCGTGTCCTATAGTAGCATAGTAGATTGGAGGGGAGATCTCAAGGGAGGGGGTCCCAATTGTGAGTTCAATTTCTAGAGTTTCATGATTTTTTATCTTTTTTGAGATTCTTTTTTGAACTTTATTGTTTTATGATAATGAGATTGGTTATATGTATTTATTCACTATTTTTTGTGTTTTTTTAGTGGTGTACTATTATAGTGACATCCCATATATATATAATAGGAGGGGGTTATTTGTACCCATTTCATTTACCTTTTATTTTTATAATTATCATTAAAAAAATTGGTATCTAATGTATGAGTCTAATATTTTTAGATCTCTCTAGTTCTATTTTTCGAAGGATTTGAGGTTGTAGGAAAATGTTTGAAGGTGTTCCAAATATGGAAGCAGATTTTTTGGGAATATATAGTCTTAAAAAACTAAATAATAGGGCATGTCCCTATATATTATCATTTTTTGGATAGTTAGTGATAGAGACTATCATTTTGGGTGGTCTATTTTAGTTCTTGTAATTTTTGAGATGGTAGTGTGGTATTAAGTGTGTGATGGTGAGTAAGACAACATGGATGACAATTTTGTATGTTCATTTCCTGACTGTATTTTTTAATAGGAAATGGAGAATGATGTTATGTCTTAGAAGGATGTGGTTTTTTTGGGTTCCTAAGGGATTATTCATATTAGAACTAGGGACCACTAAAATACCCTTATTTCTTATATTAGTGATTATGGATGGAATCCAATGTAAAATAAAGTCCATAAAAATGTATTGTACAATGAAATTTTTTGTGATAGGTTGATTGAGGATAAAAATGTTACTGATAATGGAAACAATGATCTAGAGTCCTCTATCATGTGGTACTCCGTGACTTGGTCATAACAACAAGTGGATTTGTCCTACATAATGGTGGATGTTGTGGTTCTTTTCAAGGTTTTTAAAACTCCTCACACCATATCATGTTTAATGTTGTGTTTTTGGTAATAGTTTTTATTTATGGTGCTCAACACATGTGATGTTCGAGGGGATATGATCATTAAAATGATTGAAATCTAGATTTTCATTTGATCGGTGGCACCAAGGGCATATTTGTAGTCACTATACCATATGGTGGAAACCTGTGAAGATTCCTATGTAAATAATGGATCCAGTATTCAATAGTTCAGTTTTAATGCTATTCCATCAAATCCTAGAAAATCTATTGCACTCTTATTACTCTCCAGTGGCTTCTTTTTTGAGTCTAAACACCATGGATCTATGAATCAACACACATTCACTTTTTCCAATTACATTTTATTTCTTTCTATCTCTAATTTTGGAAATTTTTTCTAGAGATGTTTCTCCATTTTAGGGTTGAGAATCAAGAATGTCTTCATGGTGGTTTTACTTGGTGGTTGTTTATATTTGTTCATACATTCAAACTCATTAAACATTGAACATCTGATTGAGGTCCGGTTTCATTACATTTCCTTTTTTGTGAAGGTGTAAGATTTTCATGTTTAAATTTTTTTCATAATTGTTGAATAAATATAAGAAGTATAATAACTATATTTGAATATTAATTATGAAGGGTGTTGATATCACTTATGCGGATTATTTTTTTAATGCCTCCACATTTCCAAGAAAATGGGATATATATATTTTTTTGTTTTTATTATTTTTTGGAATGATTAATATTCTTGAAATTTGAAATGCAACATAATTATATAATGATTATAGGTATAAAAAAGAGAAATGTGAATTTAATTTATATACTTCAATATATTTATTGATGAAATTTTAATTTCATAATGTATGTATTTGGTTGTCTATAATATAATTAAATGAATTGTTTAATGGTGTCATGTTGATGAAACCTATGCATAATAAATATGCTTATTCAATATAGTAAAAATGGGTTTTGGGAAACTTTTTAAGGGATGACCTTGTCCATCATTTTTTATAATATTCTTGGAAGCCTTCATGTTATAAACTTAGTATTAGAGTGATGAAAATTATTTTTTTACTATATATTAATTCTATGTGATGGAGATTCCATCCAATGATATTTTTGAACATATAATGGTTTTTTTAACAATAGGATTGGGTTTCCCAATTCTAATGGTAGTTTGATTCCAATATTGGTATTATAGACTATGTTTTCTGCAATTATGTCAATGGTGAATTTTGGGTGGTTGGAATAAGTTATGATCTGGGGTTTCTATTTAGTTCTTTCTTGATGTTTCTTTTGAATGCAAGGGTTTTAAGATATAAATTTATATGATTACCTACAAGTTGATGAATTTTGGACTAATACATGATATCTGTATATTTTTTTCATTCCATTGGATCTATCCTAAAGTACCATGAAATTATGAAATGATAATAGGTTAATAATTTATCATGGAATTTTTGTTGTTGATGATAGATATGTAAAACAGATTCATAATAAATACACGGTGATGGTTAAATTAAATAAAATAAGATCAATTGATGGAATTTCTAAATTGAAATAGGAATTATCATTAATGTTATGTTGTTTTGAAATAAAATGGATAAACTAGAATTTAATGATGGGATCATAGGTGATGGATAAATTATTGGAAGACTATATTAATTAATAGTAATTATTAATTACTATGGGTATTGAATATTGATGTAAATTTTTATTCTTAGATAAACATATGGAATATAGTGTCCTAGACTATATTAGTGGAAGTTTTGTATTGTATGGGATGTTAGCAATAGTTGAGTCTAAAGATTTGTAATTAACCTTAGTTTTTTAATGAGTTATATTATTCTAGTTTTTTCAAATATAATACCCTTTACCACATAATAATGTATGGAAATAGAAACATAAATGTGTTGGGGTGCATTTACCCATCCCTTCAGGTAGATGGGGTGATAGATTACAAATTTCTCCCTCTGAGCTACTCTCCAATAAATTATAGATTTATGTGGGGATGTTTTGAGGATATAATTGTTTAAATTATAGGGTATAGGTCTACACAAAATTTTATCGATATAATTGTTTCCTTTAATTTAAGTGCAATAAATATTTACTTGAGTTTATAATTCAAACTCATATATGGAAGTGGTGGCTATAGATACCAATTAGTGTACATATATTGGTTGTAAAGGCTTGATGTATAATGATAAAATATGGAAAAAATAGGTTATGGGAATAATAAATGGATTATATGATTCTTTTATGAGATAAATGGGATCTAGAATGTGATTTGACAAGTTTATATAGTGTGAAATAATGATACTATAATGGATTTCACCGTAAGATGTTTGGAATTGGGGCCTGAGAGCGAAAAACCAAAGGGGATGTTGAATCAAGATATATTTATTATATATATGATTGGATATGGACTTTCTTAATTTTATGCATTAATTGGTGAGAAAACCATAGTATGTATGGGATATAGCTTATCCTTTTTTGGTAATGAGTTGGATTTATTAATTTATTCATTGGCCTTTGTTATTATTTTTTCAAATTTTTCACGAGAGGATCTAGGTTGGATCTTATTGAGAATAATTGTATGATAACCCAATGAATTTAAAAAATCTTTTTCCGAACTATTGGAGATTTTTTCAGATGGATATGGGTGTTTGTCTCCAATGAGACTATTTAAGAGTTCTTTGAGTTTGTGGTCACATATACAACATTTTTTTTGTAATTTTATATTTCATTAGTTTGTATAAAATATCATTCATGTATTGGGATTTAATAATTATTTTATCCTAGAATTGATTGGGGATATATCTTGAATCGTATTCAATATATATACATAAAATGGAAAATTCAACCCATTTGGGATTATATACCTCTGGTTATTATCTCCATCTTTTTTCTATTGGATGCAAGCTTATGTTTTCCTCACCCCTCTATATTCTACTAACCTAGGAGGGGTACTAGTGTAGGGGGGATTATAACACATTTACCGGGATAATCATCCAAATTTAAGGATTATATGTTAAATAATAAATTTACTGGGAATATAATTGAAATAAAATATTTTACATTAATTGAATGTGATAAATATTTTAGAACTTGTAGGATGACATCAAATTTACGATAGCATATTTCATTCATAAAATCCAAATTTTTAAAGGAGAATGTGATGTTGATGATATTGTCATATAGAGATTTCAAGGTTACATAGATGAATAATATAAAGTATGTAATTATGATTAATATTTTAAAGTATCATTATCAACTTATAAAAAGTCTAGTAGTATATAAATCAATGTAGACAATACTATTAGTGGATTTAAAGCCTTGACTAAAACAAAAAGGAATAGGTGTAAATGAAAAACATCATTCATATATCTATAAGAACATAAATCAATTTAATAATCCACTAGAGATGAAAGTTGGTTCATGGTGATGTGTGAGGAACATAAACAAATCGAGAAAAATAAAACATGGGAAGTTCTTCAATGTATAAAGAAAAATATTTTATTAGAGACACATATGGATTCCAAAATAACAATAATTGATATAGAATTGTGTTAGGGAACATGGCATAGTTGTTGGAAAATGGATACTAACAAATTGAATGAAATGATGTAGCCTAGTTTCTTTCTCCCAAATAGATTATTTTTGTATATGGATATTAAAATATAATACAAAGAGAATCTGATAGGAATTAAATTAGTATTCATCCATGTATTTATTTAAGTTGAGTTCTAAATTTAAAAAAACAATGAAATAGTCATTTATAATGTTGTATAAAATGTATTCTACTTTAAAAAGATGTTATGTATCCTAAATCAAGCACAAAGGTCCTTATAGTCATGGTTGTATCAATACATAAATAAACATGTATTTTAATGAGGAGGATTTAGTACCTAAAATTACATCAATAATGAAAATGATTAGTATATTATATTATATATTAATATTAATGATATAAAATTTAGAGGATTGGATAACACCCAAATCATGTTATTTTCATATTTGATGTGTTGTGAATTTGAAATGTCTCTAATTGGTTAATTTTCATTTCATACACGTGACTCAATGAAAGGATGTGTAATTTATTTCCCAAAAAAATTACATGAATGTGCTAAAAGGGTTCCAAATGGATGACCCAAGTGAAACGAAAAATTAAGTGGATATCCAAATAAATTTTGTAAAGGATGATCAATTCATGGAGGAAAATATGACACTTTATCGGTATATTATTGGATTTTTTCATCACATCTACTTGACCGTACATCATATTTTCAACATGTCTAGAGGTTCTCAATTAGATTTTTCCATTTGGAATAGATTTTATATTTGTCAAAATAATTTATTATTATATCAAATTTACAATGTATTTTATATTTTTTATTATATAATATTGTAGATAAAATATTTGAATATACTAAGGAATATTTTTCTGGTTTTTGGAATGAATGAAAATATACAACATGTTGTTTTTTTATCAAAAATTTTCATTAATTTATTAGAAAATCAAGAAGTGATAATATATCTCTTTTAATATAGAATAGTGTTAGTATATATAATACATTTTAGTTTGTACATAATTTGTATGGATAATATAATGGCATGAAATATTTTATTTGATGTGGAATCTTCTTTTGGTATCTTTTCTTTAGAAAATGAGTGCAATAAAAATTATAATAATCCAATTCATCATTGATAAAAAAAATTGAGGTTAAATATAATTTCATAAAGGAGAATGTTGAGAAATAATTAATGATATTGAAGTATTTCATAATTGAATATTAGGTGGCTGATATCACGACCAAGGGTCTGTAAAATATTATTTCCAAAGAATTTAGCTGGCTCTTGGATTTCAATATAATCCATCTCATTACATGGTTTAGAGATAAAACCCTTACTCCCCATTGTGAATTTCTTTTCAGTTAAATATATTATATTTCCTAGGGATTCAATTATTTAATTTATCACATTATTTTATGAACATCTAAATATAATCAAAATAGTTTCATTACCAAAGAGGGAGAATATTGTCATGATTTAAGTTGAGAATATTTTCCAAAGTGTAACTTCTTATTAAACATAATGGGTTTCTTAAATATTCTATCATTTTGTTTCAAGTTATATTTCTTAAATTATTTGTGTACAAACCAATTTTATGTGTTTTATGTTAGATTTTCATTGATTGTATCCTAAATATATTCTAATTTTACTCTATTTCTATCAACGATCATGGATCACATGGCCATATATGTGGTAATTGGTGAATCATTGAAATAATAATTGAATGATTTGAGGTAAAATATTGGGGCCGGATTCATATAATATCTCTTAGGAATATATTTGTTGAATTTATTTCAGTATTTTTAAAAAGGACATATGGGAAATTGATGGAAACATTCACATTGATGCTTTTTTTAATTATGTTTGTTTAAAATTGCATGTGACTAAGGTCTTAGTAATATAAACAAATGGGCTAAAAATATTTGGAATTATATAGATAGAAGTTTTTTGAGATGATAGATTCCATGTCGTAGCACAGAAGGTGGTTATGCAACGAATAATTTATATGGTTTTTTTCAAATCACACATGAATCAATCCTTTTGACTTATATAAATAATGGATAAAAATAAAGTAATATAGGTTTCACTATAGAATAAAGAGAGTATAAAATGGAAAATGTTCCATTCCATATGTTATGGGCATTGGAGTAGCAAGCTTCCGTGAAGGATGTAACACCTGAATATTTTTTATTTTGATTTTTCAAATTAATTTAATCTTTTTGATATTTTTCATTTCAAACAAAAGATAATGTAGCTTTTGGAATATGAATCAACATAATGGGTATTGTATTATCAATAAATCCAATTCATGATTGAACTGAAAAAACAATTTTATGATATTTTATTACACAAAAAACTATTTTTGGAATTTTTTACACATAATTCTGAGTCCGAATGATATTTTTTGTAACATGAATGGTTGAGTTTTACTAAACCATATAACACTATTGATATTATTATTAAAACATTAATATAGATACAACATATCCATTGGAATGGATAATACGAATAAGATTTACTAAATATTTAATTATGTTGCACACATATATATATATAATTAATCCTTTGGTTATTAATTAGTATAATTAAATGTAATAACTATTTGAGAATAAAGAAATTATTTTTCTATGAAAAATAATTTGTAGATGTAAAACACAATTTTATCTCATGAAACTAAAAAACCACTTTTTATTAATTTCTTCAATAAAATTTATATATTATTAATTTAATCGTAATATTTTATATTCATCCAATTAAATTTTATAAGTATAACATCAAAATTAATCCAATTTTATGAATAAAAAATGTAATTTTTAAAAGATAATATTACCATATTTTATTAAATAACTTATTTAAAAATAATTTTTGACACTTATAAATTTTATATTTGAAAATATAAATATTATTTTCTGAATTTGAATATCAAAATTTCTATTAGGTGATTTTATGTTGTTTTTTTGAGGCATTTAATTTTATGTTGAATATTAAAATTAAAATGTTTAATTTCAAATTGTTTTTTAATCTAACTAATTTATATATTTAATTTATGTTATAGTTAGATTATAGATATTAAGTAGATAAATTTTAAATCAATTAAACTGATTTAATTTATTTGAATCAATTTCAAATTGAAATTTGATATTAAAACATTTTAAACATTTGATCATTTGTACTTTTAATACTTGCTTTTCCATCACGTAAGGGGTATTAAATTTAATTTAATTTATGAAACTTATACATCTAGAACATTGTAAAATTAATTCCATGTTTTGAATAACAATTTTTTAATTTTTTAATAATGTAATCATTGTTTATGATAGAAAATCTTAGTGAAAGTAATTAAAATTAATTACAGTGATTTAAAACAACATTATCATAACAAAGGACTAAACCATAAATTTAAGATAACTAATGACCTAGAACCTTATAAAAAAGTAATTTGGTGGCCCTATTTCTTCCATATAATCCCATTGATATAATATTTTCCCTTATTGGGGCCACATTACATAGGGAAAATGGTGGTGGAATTCCCTTTTAAAAATTTAACATGAATGACACTCCTCCTCCACTAGAAAAAGGTACTTACCCCTCCAAATTGTTCAATCCTATAAATTTGCTTTATAAAAAAATCGTATTTAAAAACCTACAAAAAAACCTAGCCTTTATCCTAAAATCCATCATTTTTTATAAATCCAACCATGTAAGTCTTTTGGTAAAAACTCAGAGGAGTTACCCAAAGAAGATGTAACATTCTTCTTCAAGATCCTTTGTTTTATTTTTATTATTCCCCCATAAAAATTAATTATTATGTTAATATATAAATTTTTTTCCTAAATATTATTAAAAGTTATTATTCTATGGTTTCAACCAAAACATACACACACTTCCATCTGATGGGTGATGATCATACTGTTCTTTTGTTAATAAATGGGTAATATATAGTCAAAACCAAATAATTTGTCAAATTTTATAGAATAATATGAATTGTTTATATTTTCAATATACTTAAATTAATTATACATAAGGATTTAAGGTGTCAAAAGAAACTACAAACTTAAAGTAAGGGTTTTCTCGCCTCTCTTTTATTTTCCATGAGAAAAAATACATGTTCACCAATTATTTTATTATATGTGGTATATAATTCCTAAGAATGTATTATAATTTTCATTTAATTAAATTTATTTTTATTTACATATCCATTTCGTTTCCTTTCTTTCATGGAGTTTATGGATCAAAATATATCAAATCATTATCGTAATTTTGTATCAATCTTCCTTCTTTAATAGAAAGTCCATGATATGAACCTATATTTTTATATTTGGTGTATATACATTAAATTGAAGTTTTATTTCTTGAATATACTTATTTTAATTATATATTAATGTTCATTTTATTTTATTCATTCTTCGGAATTATGATTCAAATCTACCATAGTGGTAATAATTTACTACTATAATCTCATCGTTCATTGGGATTGTTTATAATTATTCTTCCATTTATGAAATCTTATGATCTACATCTCAATAAAAATCATGAATTTTCTTCACTTATTTTTATCCATTATATCTTCATCTATTATTTTCATTACTCACAATTTTTTTATGATAATTATGGAATTCGTTTTATGAAAATACGAATTCATTTTTTCTTTTCGGTCTGATAGATGTTCTACTAAAAAACTATTTTTTTTTCTAATAAATGTATTCAAATATTAAAATAATATCCTATTATGGTTAAATGAAATTTTTACCCATGATTTAACTTTTAAAAAAATTGTTTAAAACTTAACCTTCAGTTTATTTTCTGATTATGTCTATTTTCTAAATCGTCTAAGGTGAAAAATGAATGTTTGGGATGTACAGACTTACTCAGAGACATGGCCAACATTTCCATGAATATTAAATTGTTTGTCTACATGGTTATTTTTTTAAGAATTTTTATTCAAATATTCTATAAAATAAATGATTTTAATTATATTTTCAAATAAAAATCATTCCAAAAAATACTGTATGTTTAAAAGGCGTTTCAAATGATTTTCAAACCTAGCACTATAAGTTTTTAAAAGTTTATTTTAAATGAAATGGATATAATTATTGTAAAAATGTTTTATTAGTTTTTATATACGTTTTATAAGAAAAATGTTCTCAAAATTATTTTCTTTTTAAAAATCATTTTTCATATAGGAAAATATATTTTCCTCAATAAATGTTTTAAATCAAAAAATTTTATATTTCATTATAATAAAACGTTTTTGAAATGGTTTTATAAAATTTATTTTGAAATAAAGGATATTTTCCTTATGAATCTTTTCGTGTGGTCTTTAAAAATGCATATCAATATATGATGATATAATTTTATATAGTTTATTCCTTAATGAGGATATGATCTAATTATAATATTCATATTCTATCTCCGAGTGCATTATGTTTTGAAGGTATTATTTTTTGAATCTTGTTTCTCTTTAACTATTTATATTCTTTTGAAACCCTCATATTTTAAGGTGTTATTAATTAATTAATTGATTGTAAAACATTTATTTTGACACAAGTTAATATATGATCACAAGTTTATAACACCCATTTAATTTCATGGGTTATGATACGATTATTTTTTATTTTTTCAAACAAGTATATGTTTTTTCATTATGAGATGGGTGGGACCTATATCTCCCTCCAATGAAATGGTTAAAAATTTATATCTCATCAGATAGGCATGGTTGTAATGGAGATTAAACTCAGTTCAGTAAAAGGATTTTTTTCACTAATATGGTATTGGGAGTGAACCATGGCTACTAATATGGACATGGGAGTGAACCATCACTACCATAGTGGTATTAGGTATGAACCCATACTCTCAGGATGTCCAGGGAAGTAATTCCTTATCTACTATGGACATAAGTTTATATACTTCTATGTTTACCTCAAATTCTATGTATTAATTCTATGTTATAGTCTCATTGATTATGATCTTGATTCCTATATGATTTATGTATTATGAACAACCAATATTTATGCCATGAATCCTGTATATTATCTTTGATATGCAGGGTATGATCATTAAATATCATTGTCAGGTTATCATACAATTATACTCAGGGTATTCTTATGTATATCCTTTGTTCACCCTTACTGAGTATCTTACGTCACCCCTTTCTTCTGTTTCCCTCCCATATGTTATGAATAAAGGATTTTTGTATAAGTAATAATGGGAGAGATCTTTATGGAATGATTTCTACTCTTTCACTGAGTCAAAATATATTTTCCACGTTTCAAATGACACTAAACTATTATGGTCCATGGGCATGAACCATTCCAATGTGATGAATATTAATCTAAAATGATGTAATATCCATGTATGTTAATCATGGGCCTCTATATTCGGTATCAAAAGAATAATTTATTCAACCGTTAAAAACTATGATAAGAAAACATTAATGATATATCTATAGATATTTAGAAGAATGTTTCTCGTAATGAATCTATGTACGAGTCTAAGGATGAGATAATATTTATGAAAATATCATAGAATTTGGTAAATTAATATAGTGAGTATTTTACAAGAAATACAACCATATCCAGATTATATAAGTGGATGTAGCTCTGGTACGAATGTACATCGGGGTAAAAACCACAAAAAATCAATATTAAGATAGACTCAGTCAATAACAGGTTAAAAATGAGCCTTAATATATAGCTAGTTTGACACTCATGGGGGATATAATTTATAATTCACAATCACTTTATGAACCATATTTAAGGATTTAAATAAATTATGACTTTGGATGACCATGGAAAACCTAACGTTTCAAAGATTAAATAAGTAGGTGTCATTATTTAGACATAATATAGCTATTTTTTCATGATAATGAAGTTTTACTCTATGATAATTGTTTCTAACATTATGATTTATGGTTTTAGTCAATAGAAATAACCAAAAGAAACAATGTTAATGTTGAATGTGCAAAAAAAATTGATGAGTTGTAAAATGGGATGATCATTACAGTGAAATGGAATTGTGATCATACCTAAATAGTTTTAACAATACATGATTAACAACATGTACCATAATCATCTCTTGGACTCACCAATGAATATAATTAAAGATTTTTGAAAGAATTATGGTAATAGAGACCCCTGAGAAAAAAAAGATATAGTTTCCTATATATTAAAAATGTAGGAAGAAACACCCAAGAAAATGCCTCTAAGAAAAATGATGATTTGTTTACAATATAAAATATGGACACAAAGAATGTATCATAAAAGAAAAAAAGTATATTTTGGTTAACACAAAATATGGAAATATTTTCCTCACTAATTCATCATCAAAAGGTTAAATGCATTACGTGTTGAATGGATGGTCTTTATTCAAATCGATGTCCCGTGTAGAAATATCATTAATATTATTAGCAATGTTGAGTGAGTAGAGGTTATATTTATGATGATGATGATACTATAAATAGAATTTGAATGAAAATAGGTATTAAGTAATTAGATTAGGTGTCCTTATTAATTACTTAAGGATTAAGTAGAATAATAAATATTTTTAGGTTTTTGGGTACAATAATTATGAATTTTGAAATATATAAGGAACTTTTTGTTTTTGTTATTTATAAGGATTTACAAGAATTTATTGAATGAAACTAATGGACTAGAAAATTGTATTTATGTGTAATGGCCTGGATCTCTCCGGCCCATTCCTTTGTCAAAAAGAAGGTCAAGAAGTGTTCTGGAGGGTAAAATGGACTTTTCCCACACTTTCCAGAATTTTGAAACTACACGCCATGTAGTTTGAGTACACACCGTGTAGCCCCTTTCTGGGTATACCCCGTGTTACAGGTCGTGTCCGCGCTATGTGAAATAATGGGTGCACGTCGTGTGTCTAGTTCTACACGTCGTGTAGTCCTTCCCAGTGTATGCGTTACCAGTCAATGACCGTGTAATGTGTTGGAGCCGTGTCCTTGCCGTGTGAAATAAATGAGTACACGCCGTGTGTCTAAACTACATGTCGTGTAGTCCTTCCCCGTGTATGCGTTACCCTGAAACCGTGTGTTGTCCATTCAACGGCTGTGGATCCATGTTGGAAGCCACGTGGAGACCGTGTAAAATCATAGAGTACACGTTGTGTACCATAAAGTACAAGCCATGTACTTTTGCTTTTCTCGCCTATAAAATGAGGGGTCCCCTCCTCCTTTCCAATTCACTGTTCTCCTCCCCTTTCCTTTGAGTAGAGGTCTCCCAAGAGACACGAAGGCTCCTTTTCTTCCATAACTTCTTCGCCCAAGCTCCGATTTACGATCCGTCAGCGGCCACAGGATCATAACGATGAGGCAGAACATCTGAGATTGGATCTGTTGTCTTTCTTTCAGCCTTTCCTTTCCAAATTCCACACGAGGAGATTTTGTTGGGAATCGACGGAAGTGACGGACGCCGGTGGACATCTTCTAAAGTTGATCCGGTGGAGCGTTGTGATCAGAACCTATTGAGGTAGGGATATTACCTTCTTCTCTCTAATTTGTGCATCATGTGAGGTGGGTAACCGCTTGTTTTCAAGAGAAGTAGTTGAACCATTAAATGAAGACAATAACTAGTTAAAGAACGGGGTTGAGATGTTTGTGATTGATGTTACTTTATATCCTGCGATATTATGTTGTGAATTTAATGAGATTCTACCTAATGAAAATAACGGTCGTTGGGGGCCTTTGCTTACACAATTAAATGTTTCCCTCTCCTTCTGGATTTTCTTATGGATGGAAACTTTGCGGAATGTGGAAATTGGTTAATCATGTAAAGTTGGCTGTTTAAAATCTGGAACCCTTGTGTGATCACCCCGGTTAAACAAAAGAGGAATAATGAACATGTGGGTGTTGGCTTGGATATGTGGCATGTGATTGGAGTGTTTTTTGGGTTGTTGTGGATAGGGTGAGTAGCGGGGCTACTGTATGCTTGGTTGTGGGTTGGTGTGAATGTTATGTTGGTGATGGGCAGCGAGGCTACAATAAATGGTATTAAAGGGATAATGATGTATGAGTTTCGGTGTGGTTGTGGTTATGGTGGTTGGCAGCGGTGCTGCGAGGATGGGTTGAATGTGAACGAACATTGGGTTGTGAATAATAAAGAAAAAGTGGAAGAGTTAATGAATGGTGGGGCGTGGTAATGAAATAGAGTTAATAATCAATGAGTTGTTGGGCTAATAAGAAGGACTTGGTTGTGTTTCTTGTGTTTTCCTAACTTGATTTGTGGATGGAAGGGATATGTTTTACGAACGATCGATGTGGTTGGTTGTGGATAGTTTCTCAGTAGTTAAGGAACTAATTAAACTAATTCTGCTGAAACTTGAAAACCTAAATGGGGTGGGGGTTGTTTGTTGAATGCATGCTTCGTAGTAGTAGTGTCGAGGCATGTGCTCAGTTTCTCTGTTAGAAGCCATAGGTTGGGCTGTGTGATTGGTATATATATATATATATATATATATATATATTGGTATCTGTTGTGTTTTATCGCACCCCACCCATGTTGATCACTTAGTGCCGAACACTCCCATTTCATGGGAGAGGGTGTTTTCCCCTTATTTACGAGCTCCTTCCTTCTCCTTCTCCCCTAGGTTATGATGGCTTGAGGAGACCTTACACCAAAGACTCTTTGGGTAGGTTTCGATTGGGGTGGCATTAGCCCAAGACTCTTCGGGCGGGTTCTACTGTTTCCCAATAATCTTTGGGATGAGGCTCAGGTGTGTGCGGGCGGGATACGTGGTTGTGAGGCCCAGGTGTGTGCGGTCGGGATACGTGGTTGTGAGGCCCAGGTGTGTATGGGAAGGATACGTAGTTGTGAGGCCCAGGTGTGTGCGGGCGGGATACGTGGTTGTGGGGCCCATGTGTGTGTGGGCGGGATACGTGGTAATGATGCACAGGTGTGCGCGGGCGGGGAGAGTGTGGCAGCGTCAGGATGTTCGCCGTTACAAAGAGCAGCTAACTAAAGGGAAATGGTGCGGGGTACCCAATACGTCTGTTCTTATATACTACTACCTGTTGTGATTGTGTTTTTGGTGAGTGGGGCTGGTGAGTTGGGTGGATAGAATTCCTTTCTAGGTTTCTTCTGTTGTTCTCACGGGACATTAGGTTGTCTCCCCACTTGTGCACGAGGGAATTTGGTTTCCCTACTGAGTATACTAGTATGCTCACGCTACGTTTACTTTCAGGTTTCTAGGAGGACTACCTAGGCCGTGCGAGACCCTACTAGTCGGACATTTGTAGTTTTTACTGTTGTTGTACTCTTGTTTTCTTTTGGTATTGTACTTTGAGCTTTCTTGTACTTGCACGTTATTTAATCATGCACGTGGGATTGGTTTGGGATTATTTCTATACACTTGTTCTTTCTCCATTTTTATGGTTGACTTTTCCTATTTCCCGATCCTAAATAAAAAAAGGGTAATGCCTCCCATATTTGTGAAAACTCATATCCTTGGTTCTAGTCACCACCCCTGGGCCAAATGGAGGCAGGACTCGGGGGTCATTATCCCCCTTTCACCATTGCCAGCTCAGGAGGGGCATCTTTGGTGGGAGGGGGTCGTGAAAGAATGGTATCAGAGGTGATGGTTGAGAGATAGGATGGAGTCTCGAGATAGGCACAATGAGGATTGCATGGGATGGTATGGTAATAATGTTAGTCAATCTTGGTGTGTGACATAGGCCAGGGAAGACCGTCTAGGACACAGGATTTTAGGGACCCCCATGATCTGATGCAAGGACTATGAGCCTACCGAACGACCAAGTGAGACTACATGGATTTCAGGGTAGAGACCCTAGGGAAGGTATATGCATCATCATGATTGTGTTTTACTTAATTTGGGTGTTCTGGGAAAGAAATTGAAATAAAATGATAAAATAAAACCATGAGATTTCCTTACTACTTGGGCTTAGGCTATATTTGTTTACCGTACAGCTATGGCACCTGGATGTCATCCCCAGGTGGCTCAGACGGCTGAGGCCCAGTAGATTCAGGCGCTCGATCAAGTGAGGATTGACCGAGAGTACGAAGATAAATAGTGGCAGAAGACTCTCCATTCTTTCTAGCGGCAGACCCTCAAGAAGTACGAGGGTAGTACTTCGGATACGGAGATGGATGGTTGGCTTGAGGAGCTAGGGATCACTTTTACATTGATCTGTGCTGCGAGATAGTACTTTGTTCCCCAAGCAGTCAGTCAGCTGAGAGGTGCAGTGCGACAATGGTGGACACTCTACCTCGAAGAGAGGATAGAGGCAGTGGTTCCACAGGCTGACATTGAGAAGGAATTCTGAGAGGAATTCTTTTCTTCCATGATCAAGGCAGAGAAGTGGCAGGAGTTACTCTCCCTTCAGCTAGGGAGTATGTCAGTATGAGAGCTGGGGATCAAGTTCTAGGATCTCTTGCGCTTTTCTCCGGATCTCTTTCCGGATGAGGAGTCTCGGGCAAGAGTTTTGGAGGAGGCGCTTCATCCTTCGCTCTAGTATGATGTCACCGCCTTCACCCTTCCGACGTACTTGGAGGTACATAAGAAAGAAGAGGTTGTAGAGAGGATGAACTCACTGGGAGGTGCACCGCGTGAGGGGATCCAGCAGAGCACATCGAAGGGGAAAGTAGTCAGCAACATGTCTCCTGCGACGGGACCTTCCAGGTTCAGGCCAGTGGGGAGCAGGCCCCAGGAGATCCAGTTCAGATCTTCGGGTCCTCAGCCCTTTTCCACGAGCCCAGGACCGAAGTGTTTTTCTTGTGGAGGTTTCGGGCATCTTCAGAGTCGGTGCCCGTCCCGAGCTCAGTACGATGGAGGTGGGCAGGTTCAGCGCCCACCTCAGCAGCACCAGTTTTCGGCGAGGCCCTTCCTGCAGTAGCAGGACCATGCTCCTCCAAGGGCAGGCTTCGCGGAGGGAGGCCGACCTCAAGGTTCTCTTCAGGGACCTCGACCAGGGCATGGTTGGGGAGGTGGACAACATCATAGAGGCATAGGAGCTGGGCGTGGACAGTTGCACGCAACAGAGTTGATAGCTCCGGCTGGACCAGAGGTGGTGCGAGGTATGATTTGTTTGTTCAGCACTCTTATTTATCCTTTGTTAGATCCGGGAGCTTCACAATCCTTTGTTGAACCTGGTCTAGCCCATGCTTTGGGACTATACTTAGAGAGACATTCCATACCACTGGTGCTGAGTACACCAGTTGGAGGCCAGACCAGTGTATCTTGTGTTTTCCGGGGATGTGGGCTGATGTTGGGACCACATCGATCTAGTGGGGACCTTCTTCTGTTATAGATGAATCCATACGATGTCATCCTAGGCATCTACTGGTTGTTTTCTATTTGTTCCGTTATCGACTGCTTCCAGAGAAGAGTCTTGTTCTCCGACGTGGACGGGCAGCGTGTAGCTTTTGTTGGCGAGAGGAGCTATCAGGTGGTAAGCCAGCGTTTGGAGCCTCTCCTTTCATTGTTAGGTGGGATATCAATGGTTCCAGCTGATACAGAGATGATGGATGTCCCAGAGGTTTTTGTTGAGTTCCTCGATGTTTTTCCTGAGGAGGTTGTGACTCTAGACCTCCGACGTGACGTTGAGTTCGGGATAAACATACAGCCTGGTGCCCGTCCGATTTCGATGGCCCCTTATCGGATGGAACCTTCGGAGTTGCGGGAGTTGCAAATCAGATTGACGATCTGATGGAGAAGGGTTTTGTTCAACCCAACGTATCGCCATGGGGTGCTCTAGTTTTGTTCGTGAAGAAGGAAGATAGTTTCCTCAGGCTATGCATAGACCACCGAAGTTTGAACCAGGTAACGGTCACGAACCGCTACCCCTCCCAAGGATAGATGATCTCTTTGACCAACTGAGGGGAGAAGGTTGGTTTTTCAAGATTGATCTATGATCTAGATGTCATCAGCTGAGGGTAAAAGACAGTGACATCTCGAAGATGGATTTCAGGTGCAGGTATGGGCACATAGAGTTTGTGGTGATGCCATTTGGAGTTACGAATTCACCAGCTGTGTTCATGGGACTTATGAACTTTGTCTTCTGGGAGTTTCTAGACCGGTTCGTCATTGTTTTTATCGATGAAATCATGATCTACTCATGGTCATAGGAGGAGCACGTTGAGCATCTCAGGGTAGTCTTGGGAGTCCTTCGAAACCACCAGCTTTATGGGAAATTGACAAAGTGTAAGTTCTTGATGCAAGAAGTAAACTTCCTTGGGGACGTAGTGTCTCAGCATGGAGTGTCAGTGGACCTTTCAAAGGTGGAGGAAGATGTTTCTTGGGCAGCACCCAAGAGCGTGGAAAAAGTTTGTAGTTTGCTGAGGTTAGCAGGTTACTATCGGAGGTTCGTTTCCGACTTCTCTCGAGTTGCTGCTCCATTGACAGCTTTGACGAGAAGGAACCATGTCTTCCTATGGAGTGAGCAGTGCCAGAAAGCTTTTGACTACCTGAATGAGAAGTTGGTCAGTTCTCATGTACTCAGGTTTCCAGAGGATGGGTTTATTTATGAGGTGTTTTTGATGCTTATGGCCTTGGTCTGGGGTGCATGCTGATCCAGAAGAAGGGATTGATCTGTTATGGGTCTAGGAAGTTACGCCCTCACGAGCATAACTATGCCACCCATGACCTAGAGCTTGCAGCAGTAGTTTTGGCACTGAAGTTTTGGCGATATTACCTCTTTGGGGAGCGCTTTGTGGTCTTATCAGATCACAAGAGCATGCGTTATATCTTCTCCCAGCGTGACCAGAACTTACAGAAACAGAGATGGGACAAGTTTCTCTAAGACTATGACTTTGAGATCCCTTACACTGAAGTTAAGTGCAACGTCGTGGCTGATTCCCTGAGTAGGAAGTCGCATCAGGAAGTAGTTTTGGAATCCACTGATGCTTGGAAGGTGATGGGAGAGTTGGCTGCCTTGCACCTGGATGCCAGGGTAGAAGGTGTTAGAGGCTGTTTGTATCATATAACGGTGCAGTCCTTCTTGTTATAGTAGGTGGAAGAGTCCCAGTGGGGGTACTCCGAGGCGGAAGTGATGCGGGATCGTTTCGATCAGGGGAACGCTCCAGAGGGATGGTCAGAGGACAGCCGACATCAGATGCTTTTCCAGGGAAGGTTGTTTGTCCTAGAGGCAATGCGTGAGGGAGTTCTCTATTAGTTCCATAGCTCAGCCTTGGCGGTACATCTAGAAGTTTCAAAAATGTACCGAGGCCTGGGGGAACAGTTTTGGTGGACCGGGGTGAAATGGACAGTGGTGGAGTATGTGTGTAAATTCCTAGTGTGTCAGCAAGTGATGGTTGAACACCGTGTTCCCAGTGGTTTGTTGAATCCTTTAGATGTCCCCGAATAGAAGTGGGATGACATCTCAATGGACTTCGTCACAGGACTACCCAGAGATCATGGTGGTTATGATGCTATATAGGTAGTGGTGGATAGACTGACAAAATCAGCTCACTTCTTAGAAATTAAGGTGTTAGGCCCGGTGAATACCTTAACACATAGGTACATAGACGAGGTGGTGCGTTTGAATGGTGTTCCAAAGACTATCATCTCAGATCAGGATACTCGGTTTACCTAATGAGTCTGGAGAGAGTTACATCATGCTTTTGGCACCCAGCTACACCTTAGCACTGCTTTCCATCCCCAGGCTGATGGGCAGACGGAGCGGACTATCCAGACGTTGGAGGACATGCTGCGAGCATGCGTTCTAGATTTCAGAGGATCATGGGTACGACACTTGCCTTTAATAGAGTTTTCCTAAAAAAATCTTCCACACTTCTATTGGCATGGCACCATATGAAGCATTGTATGGAAGACCATGACATTAACCCATTTTCGACGCAGAGGTTGGTGAGACAGGTGCTCTTGGGCAAGAGGTAGTGAAGAGAACTACAGAGAATGTCCAGATTGTACATGTGAGGATGAAAGCATCTTAGGACCGACAGAAATCTTATGCTAATCGTCGGAGGAGGCCCTTGGAGTTCGAGGTGGGAGATCATGTGTTCATGAAGGATTCCCCTAGACGGGGGAAGCGGTGGTTTGGGAAAGGGAGAAAGCTCTCAACTAGGTTTGTCGGACCTTTTGGGGTGCTGAGGTGAGTCGGCGAGGTGGCATATCAGCAGGCCCTGCCACCTCAGTTGGAGAATGACTAGTCATGATCGAGGATTGTAAAGAAAAGGTTCTCTGTGAACGATCCATTCTGTTGGTTCGTGTGTTGTGGAGGCATGGCGGCCTCAAGGAGAGCACATGGGAGTGGGAGACCTAGATGCACGCTCAGTACCCAGAGTTGTTTTGACTTGTGTTTTCAATTGTTCTTCTGAGATTTGTGTTGATTTTGTACTCTGTACCTTTGATATATGGAATGAATGTCTTGTCGGTTGTGATACCTTTGGTTTCCTTGTTCCCGGGTAATGTGTAACATGTCTGGATTTGTGGGTAATGGAAAAAACCTGACCCTTAATTGAGATTCATTAATGAGGATGCGATTGAACATGTGCGGGCGATTCAGTGACCCCTAAAGCGGATAATATCTCCACATAGGAGAAGGAATTTCCCAAAACCACATGTTCATGTAGTGTGTTGGTTGTGTGGTGTTGGGTGTAGTACGAGTTGAAAAATCCTAATGTATGAAAGTTGGAAGACACAATTCTTAATCGATACTCATTAATGAGGATGCGATTAAAACTGTGCAGGAGAGTCAGTGCCACCTAAAGTGGATAATATCTCGACATAGGAGAAGGAAATTCTTAACACATATGATTAGGGTTGTTGGTTGGGTTCCTGTTATAACAAGAACCCTAACAAGTATCTTGTTGGGTTTCCTCTTGGTTGGTTTTTGAATTCCCGGGGACGAGAATGTTTTAAGAGGTATCTGTTGTAATGGCCCAAATATCTACGGCCCATTACATTATCAAAAAGAAGGTCAAGAAGTGTTCTGGAGGGTTAAATGGACTTTTCCCACACTTTCCAGAATTTTGAAACTACACGCCGTGTAGTTTGAGTACACGGCGTGTACCCACTTTCCGGGTATACCCCTTGTTGCAGGGTGTGTCCTCGTTGGGTTAAATAATGGGTGCACGTCGTGTGTCGAGTTCTACACGCCGCGTAGTCCTTCCCCACGTATGCATTACCAGTCAACGGCCGTGTACAGTGTTGGAGCCGTGTCCTTTCCGTGTGCAATAAATTAGTACACTCCATGTGTCTAAACTAAATGCCATGTAGTCCTTTGCCACATATTCGTTACCCTCAAATCGTGTGTTGACTAGTCAATGGCCGCGGAGCCGTGTTGGAAGCCGCGTGGAGACCGTGTAAAATCAACGAGTACACGCCGTGTACCATAAAGTACATGCTGTGTACTTTTGATTTTCTCGCCTATAAAAGGAGGGGTCCCCTCCTCCTTCTCAATTCACTCCTCTCCTCCACTTTCCTCTGAGCAGAGCTCTCTCAGGAGACTCAAAGGATCATTTTCTTCCATAACTTCTTCATCCGAGCTCTGATTTACGATCCGTCTGCGGCCATGGGATCGTAACGATGAGGCCGAACTTTCGAGATTGGATCTATTGTCTTTCCTTTCCGACTTCAACCTGAGGAGGTTTCTCTGGGACTCGACGGAAGTGACGGTCGCCGACGGACATCTTATAAAGATGATTCAGGTGAGCGTTGTGATCAGAACCTGTTGAGGTAGGGATCTTACCTTCATCTCTTTAATTTTTGCATCATGCGGGTTGGGTAACCGCTTGTTTTCATGAGAAGCAGTTGAACCAATAAATGAAGATAATAACTGGTTAATGAACGGGGTTTGGAAGTTTGTGATTGTTGTTACTTTATATCCCGTGATATTATGTTGTGAATTGAAGGAGATTCTACCTAATGAAAATCCCAGTCTTTGGGGGCCTTTGCTTATGAAATTAAATGTTTCCCTCTCCTTCTGGATTTTCTTATGGATGGAAACATTGTGGAATGTGGATAATAGTTAATCACTTAAAGTTGGCTGTTTAAAATCTGTAACCCTTGTGTGATCACCCCGGTTAAACAAAATCGGAATAATGAACATGTGTGTGTTGGCTTGGATACGTGGCATGTGATGGGGGTGTTTTGTGGGTTGTTGTGGATAGGGTGAGCAGCGGGGCTGTGGTTGGCTTGGTTGTGGGTTGGTGTGAATGTTATGTTGGTGATGGGAAGTGAGGCTCCAATAAATGGTATTAAAGGGATAATGATGTACGGGTTTCGGTGCGGTTGTGGTTATGGTGGTTGGCAGCGGGGCTGCAGGGATGGGTGGAATGTGAACGAACAATGGGTGGTGAATAATAAATAAAAAGTGGAAGAGTTATTGAATGGTGGTGAATGGTAATGAAGTAGAGTTAATAATCAATGGGTTGTTTGGCTAATAATAAGGACTTGGTTGTGTTTCTTGTGTTTTCCTAACATGATTTGTGGATGGTAGGGATATGTTTTATGAACGATCGATGTGGCTGGTTGTGGATAGTTACCCAGTAGTTAAGGAACTAAATAAACTAATTCTACTAAAACGTGAAAACCTAAATGGGGTTGGGGTTGTTTGTTGTATGCATGCTTCGTAGTAGCAGTGTCGATGCACGTGCTCAGTTTCTCTTTTAGAAGACATAGGTTGGGTTGTGTGGTTGGTGTATATATATATATATGTATCTTTTGTGTTTTATCGCACCCCACCCTTGTTGAGCACATAGTGCCGAACTCTCCCATTTCATGGGAGAGGGTTTTCCCCATAGTTACTAGCTCCTTCCTACTCCTTCTCCCCTAGGCTGTGATTGCATGAGGTGACCTTACACCTAAGACTCTTCGGGTATTTTTCAATTGGGGTGGCTTTAGCCCAATTCCCTTCGAGAATGTTCTACTGTTTCCCAAGAATCTTCAGGATGAGGCCCAGGTGTGTGCGGGCGGGATACGTGGTTGTGAGGCCCAAGTGTGTGGGGGCGGGATACCTGGTTATGAGGCCCAGGTGTGTACAGGCCGGATACGTGGTTGTAAGGCCCAGGTGTGTGGGGGCGGGATACGTGGTTGTGAGGCCCAGGTGTGTGCGAGCGTGATATGTGGTAGTGAGGTCCAGGTGTGTGCAGGCGGGGCGAGTGTGGCAGCATTCGGATGTTCGCTATTAGGAATCGCAGCTAACTAAATGGAAATGGTGCGGGGTACCAAATACTCTTGTTCTTATATACTACTACCTGTTGTGATTGTGTTTTTGGTGTGTGTTGCTAGTGAGGTTGGGTGGATAGAATTCTTTTCCATGTTTCTTCTACTGGTCTCACGGGACATTAGGATGTCTCCCCACTAGTGCATGAGAGATTTAGGTTTCCCTACTTAGTATACTTGTATTCTCACCCTACGTTTACTTTCAGGTTTCTAGGAGGACTACCAGGGCTGTGCGAGACCCTACTAGTCGGACTATTGGAGTTGTTTCTATTGTTGTACCCTTGTTTTCTTTTGGTCTTGTACATTGAGATTTTATTTACATGAACCTTGTTTAATCATACATGTGGGCTTGGTTTGGGTTTATTTCTGTACACTTGTTCTTTTTCCTTTTTGGTGGTTGACTTGTCCTATTTCCCAGTCCTAAATAATAAAAAAGGGTAATGCCTACCATATTTGTGAAAACATATACCCTTGGTGCTAATCGCCACCCCGGGGCCTACTGGAGGCGGGACTCCGGGGTCATTATCCCCCATTCACCATTGCCAGCTCAGGAGGGGAATCTTGGGTGGGAGGGGTTCGTGACATTATGGAAAAGTGTCATTTTGAATAAGGAAATATGACCATTAGTATGTTCCTTATTTTCAAATACTAATGTTGTTTAAAGATATGTGGGACATGAATAATTAAATTGTATTTTACTAATTACCTTTGATAAAATTATTTATTTTTTGAAAAATTTCTTGTGCTATAATTGAAAAAAAAATAATTTTTTTTTTGATTTAACGAATTTATCCAATAAATTTTGGAAGAAGGAAAAGATCATGTTTTCAAAAAGGATTTTTTGTATTATAGGTTGTTACTATGTTTTTAGATAAAATATTATAAAGGTATTCACTCGTTTGGTATATGATAAACAATAGATACTTTTAGATATACATGAGATCAATGATATTCCATTTAAGATAAATTTATAGACCATAATTATAATATTTTGGAATTCTATATTTCCGAAGGGTTCTAACCATAACCATTTGTGCAATGGTTTATGTTAAACATTGAATGAGGTTATATATATATTAATTTAATATATCACCATATGAGGATTTAATCTTATTAACTAAGTTGTAATAACCATTTTACTTTATTTCTAACTTATGATATTTTGAATGATTTTTCATTATACCTCATGATCTATTAGAGCCTCAAGAATAACAAAATCAACTTCATTTCTAAGAATAAGAGATCTTTTGGAAATTGATTAGGGCACCAAAAGGGTGAGATTGTGCGGAAATCAAGAAAGTATATATTATAATTAAAATTAATAAATAATAGGAAAATAGTCTTAAAATAATGGCTTCTTCTATTATGATATTTTTTATATATCGATGACCTCTATCATGCTTATTCAGTTTATGGTTTTTTTGTTGTTAACATTATCTAGATCACCAACTTTCTAGTGATCAGTGATGTTTATCAGTCTCTATGATTATTTAATATTTTATTCCATGACCATGTTTTAAAATCCCACCTATGTTCCCTTAATTGTAAGATTAGTTATGTGTTACAGGGGATAACCATTATCTTTCCATCTTTCCTTTTCCTAAAGTATTTTTTACTATTCATTTTTACGATGTGGGTTTTAATGAATATAACTTATTAATATTAAACCACTGATAACCCATATGAATTTGGAGGGGGATAATCATTTTATGTGGGATATAATGTTACTCCCTGATATTTTTAATATTTTTTAATTAATTTATCATTTGAATTTTTTTTATTTCCCGCAACACAGAATATAGATTTTGTTATACGAAATCACTATGTGTCTGTTATGTTATATGTAATAGGAATTCAATATTGTAAAACATGAAACACTAAGATTATATTTTAGTACATGAATAACTAAATTTATCTTGAATTACACATTAAACTCAGTCCCTTATCTTGGGTCACGCTCAAGGTTGAGTTTTACCAAACTACATGATTCTATATATATAATATTATTAAAAATGTTATTATAGCTACCACAAAACACATATAATGAAAGATACGAATAATATTATATAAATTGTGGAAATATTATTTACACTTGTATATAAAAGAAATCATTTTTTATCAATTTTTAGAATCAAATTTATAAACAATTTCAAAAAAATGAAATTAATTTTCATTAAAAACTATTTTTATATGTACAAACACAAATCAATATCAATAAATTTAACTACCCAGTTTTTGTTAATTTTTTCAAAAATAACATATATTATATATTCAATCCATATTTTCAATACTTATACAAAATATTTTATATGTAAAATATAGATAAAAATCAAATTTTATGAATAAAATTATGTATTTTTCTAAAATGTAATATTACTGCCTTTTAGTAGAAAAAACAATTTAAATTTTATTTTTTGAAATCTAAAAGACATTATATGACAATATATAATTAATATTTATATTTTAAATACAAAAATTTACTTTGGGATAATTTTTTTTATTTTTCTGAGAAGATTCATGTTGTGATGAATAGTAAATAGTACTAAATTTTAATTCAAAAATCCCTTTTAATTTAATTTATTTATATTGTTAAATTTTATTTTATTATTGTTTTAGACTATAATTTGATAAATTTTATATCAATTAATAAAATTTTGGTCATTCGAATAAATTTTACATTAAAATTGGATACAGAAACTTTTTAATCGTTAAAACAAGTTTACTTTATAACCCTAATTTGTCATCCCATCTCTGGGATTATATTTAAATTAATATATTCTAATTATGTGATTAGAATATGGAAAAATTAATTCCAAATTATTAATAATAATAATTTATTGTTTATAATAAGTTCATCAAATTTTTTGATCAAAAATAGTATTGAAGGTTCTTAAAATTAATTATAGTGATTAAGATATACACTATCTTAACAAAAGACAAAACATTAAACTTAAGAGCCAGAATAACTGATAAAGATGTAAAAAAAAGTCATTTTATGGAAATATTTCTAAATTACCCTTAATGTTATCTAATTTGGACCATTATTGGATCCAGTTTAAATAGTATAAACGTGGGTGGAATACCCAAATAAAAATTTATAAGAATGCCACTCCGCCTTCACAATAAAAAGGCACTAAATCCTCACACTTATTCCCACATACCAAGTCATTTTTCATTCAAAAAAATGGAAAAAAATAATCTCTAAAAATAACTCCCTTAATCATATAATCTTTTCACTGGTTATAAATCCAACCAAGGAATTTTTTTTCAGAAAACCAAGAGGTTTTCCCTACGGATTGGTAATATCCTTCCTCATGATCCTTTATTTTTGTCATCCTATACCACCTCATGTACTATTGTTTCAAAATTAAATAATAACCTATGTATTCAAAATATTATTATATTTATTAATTATAAGGGTTATTCCTACAATTACACACACATCCATCTAATGGGTAACGAACTTACAGTTCTTATGTACGGCGATTTATTGCCTCATGAAATCATGTTGTACATTTTTTCATTGTCACCTATCATATTTAATATTAATGATGAATACAATGTTTTTATGTGACATATAATATATTTATAATTTATTTTTGTTTCTTTAATTTTTATATAAAACATAACTTATTTCATTCCATTTTCTTTAAATATGATAACTTCGTTTGTGGAAGTGTGATCTTTCACCTCCTCAATATGACATTATTGATTCATAATATACATTTAATGTATTGAGTATTGGTTTAATAAAATAATATGTTATATATGAAATAATAATTCTACTTTAATTATAATTTATATATGTCATTTACTTTATTTCTTCCAGAAATATAATTATGTCAAATCAGTGTTCATGCTTAATACAGCCTATCGTCACCATGAATGGTGTATTCCATTTCATATTTCTATATTTTATTGATTACTATAAATAAATATATACTGAATATATATGATATTTATATAATTATTTAAATTTATGAAGTATTTTAATTATTATCTATATGATTAGATCAAGAATAACATGCCAAAACATATATGAAAAACAAACAGATATTATCCAAAACATAACATTAATATGATGTTATATATAAAAAGGTAATATAAATTCATAAAAAATCATATATGATATTCTAAAAAAATATATTTTTCTATGGTAGATTTATAATCAACATATAATTATTATATTGTAGGTTTTAATGTGCACATATAAATTCAATACATAAGGAAGGATTTTTCTCGTCTCACATTTATTTTCCTTGAGAAATAAACCATGTTCACCTCCTATTTTCATATAAGTGGTATATAATTCACATGAATACATTATATTATTTATATACATAAATTTTTTCATATATACAATTCCATTTGATGATATTTCTCCCATGGGGTTTAAGGCTCAAAACTTACGAAATTGGTAATGTAATTTTGTCACAATTTTTTGTCTTTGATATACATGTATTTTTTTGCACCAATATATTATTATGGGGTGTATATAATTCCCATTTACATGTTATATCATAAGTCTAAATAGTTTCATGATATTTAAAGATTCATGTAATTTTATTCTTGCACGTTTATTATGATTAAAATTTACCATAGTTTAAATAATTTATTTCTGAAATCACACTTTTCCTCAAAATTGTTTATGATTATGCATCCACAGATGAAATATTTTGATCCATTTCTCAAAACAAATCATTAATTTCCTGATCATATGGTTATCTACGATATCTTCTCGATCTATTACCAACTATCCACTCCATGGAACATAAGATAAATAATTTTTTTATGAAAATATGACTTTATTTCTCTTTTAAGTCAAAAATATATGTTCTTTAAAAACCATTTTTCTAAAAAAATGAATTTTCATTAATCTAATCATATGATGTATTATGGAAATATTTAACTATGTTTTAAATTTTTACAATTTTTTTTTAAAAGGAATATTTTGTCATTTTTTAAATAAGGATCATTTCTAATAATTTATGTTGTAAATGGAATGTAAAACTTATATATACTTACTCACCGTTATAATCATCATTCAATAAACTATTACTTTGTATGTTTACAAGGTTTTTTTATAGAAATTGTTTCCCTAGAATTATTGACATTCTTTGATTTTTAATGTATTTTAAAAGAAACATGATTAAAAAAAACTTTTATATGATTACAAAGAGTTTTAAATTATTTTCAAGGCAATCATTATTTGTTTTCAAAAATGTTATTTTCAAAGAAAAGGTTTTAAATTATTTCATGATCCAATTATAGTATTTTAAATCCATTTAGTTAAAAAATTATTCCATTATTAATTATGTTTAAAATAAAGTTTTCATATAAGAAAATATATTTTCCTTAAGAATATTTTTGAAGGGAATTTTATGATTTATTTATATGAAAAATATTTTTAATTGATTTAATAGAAATTATTTTAAAATAAAGGCTATTTTTTAAGAAATGATTCATGTGGTATTTAAAATTCCTTCTCAATCTAAGATGGAATGACTTGTTATAGTTTATGATTTACTGAGGATATGATCCAAGAATACCATTCATATTCTGTCTCTTAATGGTTTATGATTTGATTGCGTGATTTTTGTGAAACTAATTTCTATTTAATTGGTTATATTCATATAAAACTTGATTATTTTCACAGGATATAAATGGCTTAAATGATTACTAAACCTATATTTTTGTATATGTTACGCTATGATTAAATGTTTATGAAACTGATACCATTTCATGGGTTATGGTATTATTGTTTATGATTTTTTGGCACAAATATATATAGTTCAATTATTTGGTGGGTGTTACATATATATCCTTCAAATGCATTGAGTAATGATTTAAATCTAATGAGACACAACTGGCTTGAACGGGGAGTAAAAATGGTTCATTAATGGACTTTATCCCCAAATATGGTATTTTTAGTGAACCTTTACTACTAATATGGTCATAGGAGAGAACCATTACTACCAAGTTGGTATGGGGAGTGAGACCATACTATAAAGATGGACTTGGCAATGATTCCTCATCTAATATGGAAATAATTTTATATTCTTATGTTTTTTTCACAAATTGTATGTCTTATTCCTATGTTATGGTCTCTTGTATTAGGCTCTCGATTACCTTAATATTTATGTCTTATTTACTGCAAATATTTATTCCAAGACTTGTGTATATGATATTTGATATGCATGGTACAATCTTAAAATATCATTATCATGCTCTCTAACCATTATGCTCATGTTAGGCTCATGTATATCCTTTGTTGACCCTTATTGAGCATATGATATCACTTATTTCTTATTTTTCCTTTCCTCATGTTATGAAGAAATATTTTTAGTAGAAGTAATTAAGGGGTTTCTTTTTGTTTTAAAAACTGTCGATCTTTCTACAAGTTATTATATTTTATTATAGGTTTCCAAATACACTAAATTATTATAGTCCTCATGTATTAATTTTTATATCATATTTAATATTCATCTAAAATGATGTAATATCTATTTATGTCAATCTTCTGTATCTATATTTTGTATCAAAATAAAGGTTTATTCAACCTTAGTAAACTAAGATATGAAAAATTTAGTGAGATCCCTAGAGATATTGTTAAGGATATGTCTTGGGATGTCTCTCAAGATGAGTCTAAGGATGTGTTAATGTTTAGGAAAATGTTCAGGAATTTTGGTAAGGGTATAATGAGTAGTTTCAATTAAATAAATCTTTTACTAATCAATACAAGTGGATTTGGATATGGAATAGATGCATGTAGGTGTAATAACATAAAAAATAGAGTATTGAGTTAGACTCGATCATAAATGGGTGCATGACAATGATCCTTGCTATAGAACTAGTTAGACACTCTTAGGGGATATTATTTGGGATTTCGAAAACACATTAGAAACCATAATGAAGGAATTATATAAATTCTGAATAGAATTTATCGATGATAAACATAAGGTATCAGATATCATTGGAGTATTTGTATTTAAATAGATGTATATTAAGTCATTTTTTATTATGTGGTTTCCTATTGTGATAAATGTTTCTCACAATATGATTTCTTGATTTAGTCAATGGTAGGAACCAAAAATAAATATGTTTATATTGATTGAGATGAAACAAAAACATTTATGGGATGGGAAATGAAAGAATCACTAGGGAAAATGACATTGTGATAATTCAAAATCCATCTTCACTGAAAGTGATTAAAAATATGTACTTTTTTTAATTAGAAGATTCTCCAAGGAAAATAGGGAAATATTTTTCCGAGATGTCTGGTAATGGAGACCTAATAAGAATAATATTTTGTTTGCTACATTTCAATAATGTTGGAAGAAATACCCAAGTGAATGACTAAAAGTTACATGAATATGTTTTGATCAAGGAAAATAATGAAACAAATCAAATAACTGCAAAGTAAAAAATGAAGATTTTTGTTAACACAATATATGGGAATATTGGAATTCATAAGACATTACCAAAGTTTAATTGCATTATGTGTGTAATGAATTTTCAATATTTAATTTAATATCGCATGTGGAATCTCAAAATGAGAATTGACAAGGTGTTATGAGTAATGGTTAGAATTCTGATAATGATGATACTACATATTAAATGTGAATGGAAATAAGTATTTTTTAATTATATTAGGAAACAAAATTAATGGATTACGGATTATTTATAATAATAATTTTTTATATATATTTGGATTAAATATATATGAATTGTGAAGTATATATGGGCTATTCAGTTTAAGATTCTTTTCAATGGATTGAAAATAATATGTTGAATGGTTTGGATGGACTAGAATTTTAACCTTGTGGAAAGGTGATATTTTGAATAATGGATGATAACCCTTAGTATGTTCATTATGTTAAGATAATTATATTTAGATAAAGATATGTCAGATATGAGTAAGTAAATAGAATGGAACAATTTACCTTGGAATAAATTAATTTTTTTTAAAGAAGTGTTTTACGCTGTCATTGACAGAGTTTAAAAGTTTTTCAGATTTAATAAATATATAAAATAAACCATAGAATAATGAAACATTCATGTTTTCAACAAATATTTGTGGTAATTTGGGTTATTACAATGTTTCTAGATAATACATGATAAAGGAATTCTCAAGCTGTGTTTGTGACAAACAATGGCTACTTTAAGATATACGGGGGATCAATGCTATGTAGTTTTTGAGAAATTTAGTTACGTTATTTCTAGAGTTTATGAATTTTATCTTTTAGAAGGGTTATAAGGTTAACCACTTGTGGACTGGATTATGTTAAAATCAGATTGTGGTTTTAGATTTTGTTATATTATCTCACCACATAACAATTTATATATATTGGATATAATTTTTCATACCATTCAGCTTTAATGATTAACAATGAAAAATTAATGACTTATCAATATATGTGATGATATGTAAGTACCTCCACAAGGAGAAATTAGCATTTATTTTTTGAAATAAGAGATGAAGTGGAAATTTATCAGGGCACAACAAAGCTTGAAATTGTGCTGAAATCAAGTGAGTATATATTCTCAATAAAATTCATCAACATTAAGAATAGTGTCCTGAAATAAAATTGAATCATATTACAATCATTTTTAATTATATTAATGACCTCTTTGACACTTATTATGTTTATGTTTTTGTGATTGTTAACTTTTTATGGATCACCCATTATCCTATGATGAGTGATATTTATCATTCTCTATGATTATTTAGGCTTTTCATCAATTCGCATGTATCAGATTCCCACATATGTTTTCTTATGTGGAAACCTAGGTACATTTTACATTATATAACCTTTAAGTTTCCAACATTAGTTTTTTAACGGATGTTTTGGTAGCTATTTTTATGATGTTGGTTTTAATGAATGAAACTATAATGTATTAAACCTTCTACAATCTAGATGAATTTAGGGAAATAAATTAATTTTAAGGGGTTAATAATGTAATACGTCACAAATTTTGGAATTTTTTGAAATTAATTTAACATTTTTAATATATTTAATTTCTATTACACCATAATATTTGATGATATGTTATCTTCAGTAACTTATGTTGCATGCAACATGGACTCAGCTTGCGTAACAGACATGATTGAGTCTCTGCAAAAATAACATATTGGTGCTAAAAATTTAAAAATGTTATAATCATAATATATCAATTAATTATAAAAAATTAAATAGTAATAAAAAATTTATAATTTTATTTATAATTTTTTGACATAAATAAAAAATATTTAAAATGAAATTATTATGTTTTGGAAAAATTGTGGTATGTTTAGAAAATACTATTTTTTTAAATGAACTACAGTATATGTACTTTTGTGAATAATAAAAAAATTAGAAACTCTTATAAATTTAATTTCTAAAAATAGACTACATTTTTAAATTTAGAATATCAATATTATATTATGTTGAATTTGTGGTTTTTTTCTGAAAACATTCAATTTTTCATGAACAGTGAAAAACACTGCCTTATTGTCAAAAACCTACCTTCTTCATTTAATTAATTATTTTTCCTTAAATTGATTTTACTGTTACAATAGATAAATAATAAATATATTATAATAAATTAGTTTATTTGGATCTTTTTTATTATATAAAAATCCATTCAAAATTTTTTACGACTTTTTACCCGTCTTCAAGCCTTATTTGCAAATGGGCATTAAACGTAACTTTACCACATTGTGAAATGATTTTAAAAAATCCAAAATGTATGTTTGTAATAAATATAATGAATTTGATCTAATATGACTAAAATTAATTTTTTATATATTAACTTTTGAATTTTATTTACCACTGTTAAAGGAAAATAGAATAATTAAAGGAAAAAACTAATATTATAATAATATAAAATTATCCTAAAACATGTCATAATTTCATTGAATAAGTATTTTATGACCAAAATCAACATAGGATCAAAATATGTTCCATTTATACAATTATTGTTTGATTAAGACATTTATTATATTTTATTTAATTAATAGTTTAAATTGTCAAACTCAAATTTTAATAGCTATTTAATTTTTAATATGAGTTGATATAAGCGATATGGTCGACTATAAATATTATTTAGAATAATAAGATATTTTTATACATCTTAATAATTTATTTATAATTTTAATATATTAAATAAAAAAATTAAATCGTTACATAATGATGATGCAATAATTATCTAATTTGCTGAGATATCAAATTAATGATATTAAACATATTAAAGTAAATATAATTATACATAATTAATGAAATAATATAGTTTTTTATAAAACATATATATTTGTGTGACATTTTGGAAGTATTTTCAATAAGTTATCATTTTGGTTTTATATTTTTAAAATTAAAAATATTTAGTAGTATAAAAATTTATATAATTGATACATTAATTTATATATTATTTTATTAAATTATATAAAAGTCATAAAAATATAAAGATCTTCCAAAACACTTATAAAATTTGAAAAAAAAAATAAAAAATGTTCTAATTAGGTTTCGTTTGTCATTATATAGTATCTATAATAACCCCATTGTGTAAAAATACAAGAAGACGCGGTAATAGTTAAATAGTTTACCTATGGGATAAATCCAAAAGGAAAGATTCATTTTATTACATAAACATATCCATAATTCAATGGTTGAGGGAATTTCAACCCATCCTAAAATCATTATCTAAATAAATTTCTTTTGATCTATTTGAAACTAAATGTCAATTTATAATAGTTTATTATTTTAAGATCTTCTAGAAGTTCCTCTCATATTTCTTATAAAGGGGAACTTATCCTTCTCTTTAGTTAACAACACCAAATCCCTTTTCCTAGGCCAAAACCAGCCCATTTCCAATGCCAACATCCCACACTATATCCTAGAGGAAATAATTTGGGTATAAATCCATCTTATGGAGTCCTTTGGGTTATCTCAAAAGAATATACATGAAAAAGATGTCATTATTTAATCAACTCTTTCGAAGTTCATTTCTAATTCTACATACTCTTTCTATATTGTTTCAACACTGAATTAACAAATCCATAATCTCCTATATTATTTAATTATTATATAATTATGGTACAACCATATTCCCCCTTTTAAACATCCTATTAAAAACTATATCACCATGCATGCGTACGTACGACTTACCATCTCCACACCGTGAGTATATACATTTTTTCATTTATATGATAATTAGATGGGCATAATTATAAATATAATGGTTGTAATTAATAAATATAACATTATATTTTTTCATTAAAATTTATATTTCATTCAATTTCATGCCATTTATCCATTAATTAAATGATATTGTCTCTCATGTGTACGCACATATTACCGTTTCCCCAACGTTATGAGATTTATCTTCCATATTCACCATTAATGAATGATTACGAAAATATATATTATAAATAAGTTTTTAATATATGAAATAATACATCTAATTTAATAATATATATTTATATATTTATATATTTCATCCACTAACTTCTATTCAATATGATAATAAAACAGAAACAACATTCATACGTATGTATGTCCTACCATCTCCATGAACATCTTATTCCATTTCATATATCTATCTAATATATATATTTATATTCTGAATATAAATGATAAATAAATCATGTTATAATTTATTTAATTAAATAAATCATTATCTATGTAATACAATCAATAATAACAGTTCGAAATAGGAACAGTACAAAAGTTATTATTACATGAAATATTACATTAACATGGAAAATATTAATAAAGGGTAATATGAAGCCTGAAACAAATCATATATGATATCATAAATATTATTATGTTTTTTTATAAAATAATAAAATATTTCAAACCATTATACCGGAGTTTCGAACACATACAGAGAGTATCAGACTTAATGTAAAAGAATTCCATCTCACTTTTATATTTCATGAGATATAAGACAATTTCACCACCTATTTTTTTGTGGTGTACATATTGCCCCTATTAATCCTTTCATTAGTTATTTATTCATGATAAATTTTACCACATTATTTATATGGATATAAAAGTATTAAAGAATATATTCTATGTATATTTTCATGCTCACTCAAATATTTCCAAAAAGGAATCTTTTATGTTTTTTTGTAACAGTTAATTTTGCAATGTCAATATTATCTGAGGTTTTTTATATTTAAGTATCTACTAGAAAATTATTAGAATCCATGTCCATGATTCATAAAAATGAATTTCAAAATACTATTATTATTCCCCATCAATTTTTTAAATTATTTTTTACCTGTGTGTGAATTTTTATTAAATTATTTTAAATGAAAATTTCAAACTTTTTCCAAATGAGGTACTTTATGACGTTTTCAAAAAATTATGGAATGATTAATTTTTAACTTATATAACGTCAACATATATCTCTGCTTCCATAATGAATTAATGTTTTGAAGCATTATTTACAAGATTAAAATTTTAAATTTAAAATAAATTTTTTATTTTATTATTTTTATATCATTTAAATGAATTTCAACGTAAAAGATATATTTTTATCAAATAGAAATAATGAATTCTTTAAATAATTATCAAATATGTCACCATAATTTTTTAGATTTCATGCTTAATTTAGGTTGATTTATTATTATATATCTTCTATATTATATTGAATAGATTATGTTATGTTTGACTGTGGATGATCTATTTTGTTACCATTCATAGTTTAGGGTTAATGTATTAATATTTCATATTCTTATTTTAATAAGAATTTTTACATTGGTTATGTTTCACCCTTTTTATATACGGAATTAATTGTGATTAATAAATAATGGATTGGGTACTGGTTAATGATATCCCTACAGGTTGGGAACTAGTTAATGAAGTCCATATGTGTTGGAAACTCTTTAATGAAATCCACTCAATGAATTGAATGTTCTGAGGCGACAAAATAGTTTGGGTTCTTACCTGTAAGTATGGTCTTGGCATGAGGCCTTGATGGTATTTATAGAATTGTGAATTCCTTGATTATGATATTAGTAATTGATATTACATGTTCTTATTCAACTAGTATATTATCCATGCCAATGGTTAAATGGAATTGTTTGATTTATTCATTCTATATTATGAAGGATGTAATGTTTAAAAATCACGTGTTCTAATTATATACATTGCCTTAAAATTTTATGATTATTTATGAAAGATTCTGCTATATGTTTTTCATCCTACTAATCGTATTAGATCACAAATTTCTTATGTGTAATTTTCCTTGGATTTCAAGAAGTGTATACTGATTTATTTTTAGTGTTAGGCTAGTAAAATAATGTTTTTTCAAAGATTATCAATGTTTTTTTTTGTGTTTTTAGGTTTAATATAATGTTCATGTATGTAATATATTTTCCAAATATACTAAACAAATTGGTACCTCGTGATTTTATTCCTTATAAACATGCCAATGTATTAAAATAATGCACCTATTCCGGGAATTTGGGGTTAGGGTGTTATAGTTGTTATCAAATTTAGTTTAGTAACAACCCTAAAAACTTGATTTAGAAAACATAGACTTAGGATCATAAACCTAATATATACATAGAGGTTAATTGTATAGGAACACCATAAAATTTTGGTAGTGTTGATATTATGTGGGTATTGCTTGAAATTACTTCCCTTTCTGGATACTACAGGTTTATGTGGTTCTGGAACAGATGTATCTTGGAGTAATAACTCTGACAAGGTGTTATGAGCTTGATTTGGGCTAACCTGGTACACGAAAATATACCTTACTAAGTAAATGGTTTGAAACTACCAGTGGATGTTGATAGGATAATTAAAATTTTCATTAAAAAAATAAGAAGGATTTATGAGTAAATATATCTCCAAAGAAACCATTTTTATGATTATGTCGCTAGATATGTGTAAATATTCAATTTATGTTAATCATTTTTGAATTTTATTAATTATACATTACGTAATTATCAAACCTACAGTATATCATATTTTAAAAATAAAAATGAGTAGATGAAATGTGATCCCCATTGATCACATGATCCAAATAGTAATAAGGATCCTATCATTCGTTCTCTTAAGTTAGTGTTTTGAAGGGAAATAATCTCCCAATTATTTTCATTGTATAAGGATAAAATATAATATGATATAGGTATAGGTAAATAATACTCTAAATGTTATGTATTTGGAGGAAATCATGAGTATAATTGGATAGCTTTGAAAACATTTTATAAAGGGAAGAAGAGAATGAAGTATTTTTCCACATTTTATAATTGTTCATGGAAGCACTGATGTGCCTGGTTGAGATAGAAAAGAGTTTGATTAATGTGTGGAGAAAAAAGACACCATTCTCATGATTGAAATGGAATAAAATATTTTTCCAATTTTCAATGCGTCAAATGTAAGAATATGTGCCAATTTACAAGATAATTTCCCAAAAAACAATGGAATATACCACAAAAGCCACTGATATATCACAATAAAGATTATTCTTCTACCACAGATGAAGAGGAGTGATTAATTTACTTAAATTGGGATAAATGAATTATTCCACTTGAGTATTGTATCAATGATATACTTGTTCTATGGGTTATGGAAATAAATAAAGATTTCATTATAGTGCTATTTCATTATGGATTGGAGATTATATGGTACCAAGTAAAGAGAAAACGGTACAAGTTAAATTTTTTGGAAACATATGGTTGCGGGAAAACTAACCCTTAATATGATTCTAATGTAGAGATATTGGTGTTGGAGTAAATATATTATTTATTTGGAAAATATATATTGGATATTAATAACTTCCTTGGAACTGGGGAATATTTTGTTTATTCTATCAGGGTTGGAGTTTACAACATTTGTGGAATTGAGGAGTATATCTAATATTCTATGTTTTACATAAGGAATAAGAATTTATGAATGTGTTCAATAAGGAATTATGGTAATTCAAGTGATTACCTTGATTTAAGAGGATACATGATAAAGGTATTCAGTTGTATGGTCTGTGGAAAAAGAGATTTTCAATATGTTATATGGATTTTAGAAATTTACTGACCTTCTTTATAAATTTTTGGATTATGAGTTTGGACAGATGTATTTTGGTATAGCATAAATGTCAGAATGGATTATTTTCGACAATGGATAGTTTTTTTAACGAAAAAACAATTTCTACGATTATTTTTTGAATGTTATAACAATGTAGTTTAAATAAAAGGACACCCCATAGGTCTGTTTAAAACTAATCACGTCGGACAAAGCTGTAGGAATCGAACAGAAAAATAATGTGTGACAAGACTTTATCAACTATCACTGGCCTACATGATGTCCTCGTTGGTATAACTTAGTTTTTTTATTTAAATGGTTTGAAAGATAAATTTAAAATTCATTTTCTAGTCCCTATATATTTATGATAAATAGGAATTTTTTTAATATTATTATCTAGAGAAAAAGATGAGTTTGAGGTAGAAATTAGTTTAAGGGAGAAAATATACTTTTCATGTATGTATCCATAATTTTTTTTATAAGATGTAAATAAATTATTAAAATATAGGGAAATGATCTTAAACAATATAAAATTCCAAATAATTTCTTTTCTGATGAATCCAATGGTCCATTAGATTGTCTCAAACTTCTAGCTTTGTGATTGTTATCTTTTTCCTGACCATGTTCCCTATCACTCTCTATCAAAAAATGATGTTTAGATTTATTTTCCTCCTCTATTTTTGTTATATGTAACCCTATTATGTGTTGTCTCTGATGACCGTTATAGTCACCTTTCTTTTTTTAAAATGGTGGTCTCATTAATCCATTTTATAATGTGGTATTATGATAAAGATATTTTGAAATGTCAAACCCATCGTTTTAGATTATGATATTATATTTTGAGGATTTAATTTATTAAATTATGGGATAATGTAACACTCAAACATTTCAGGGTTCATTATCTTCAATGACTTAAGTTGCATGTGATATTGACATAGCTTGCATAACTTGCAATGTCAAACCTCTGTGAGACAACACATCAGTGTTAAAATTATTTAAATGATATATTCATAACTTATCCAATAAATATAGTAATATAAAAACTAACAAATAATTTTTAAATTTTATGAATAATGTTTTCACAAAAATTATACATATTATCAATGAAATGTATACTATTTGAAAAAATAGTTAAATGTTTAGAAAATATTATTTTCTTAAAGGAACTACATTTTATGACCTTTTGTGAAAATTAATAAAATTAATTTTAGACAATCAGAGATATTTAATTGGGTAAAATAGACTTTATTTTTTAATTAGTAATATCAAATCTAGCTTAGGGTGAGATTTTGGTATTTTTCTGAAAACATTCAATTTTTTATGAATAGTGAAAAACTATGCATTATTGTTTAAAAAAATCCTAGTTGATTAAAATATTTATTTTTCATTAAATTGATTGTAATGTTTTAATAGATAAATAATTATTATAATAACCCAATTTAGGTCATTGGAATCATTTTGATAATATAAAAATTCATTGATCTTTATTAATGTCATTTTACCCACCTTCTAGCCACATTTGTATATTTGCATTAAACGTAACTTTACCACTTCTGTGAATTCAATTTTGAAAATTTGATATTAATGTTTTTAATCATTAAGAAAAAAAATTTCTAATAGGATCAAAATAATATTACGTCAATAGTAACTTTATATTTTTTTTACCCTGGCTAAAGGAAAATAGGGTAATTAAAGGAAATAATAAAATTTTAATAATATACAATTACCGTAAAAAAATTTATAATTTATTTGGATAAGTATTTTTCCATGAAAATAAACATTATCTCGAAAAGATGTTCCTTTTAATATAATTTTGTTTGAGTAGTACATGTATTATATTTTATTTAAAGAGGAGTTTAAAATTACATGATCAAATTTTAATAACTATTTTATTTTTAATATGAGTTTATATAAGTGATATGGTAAACTATAAAAAAGTAATTAGAAATATAATAAATATATCTATATCTTGATAATTGTTTTATAAATTTTATATTTTAAATAAATAAATTTAATAGAGGCACAATGATGATTCAAAAATTGATTAATTATTTGAGATATCAAATAAATGATATTAAAAATACTAAAATAAATATAATTTAACTAATTAATGACATAAAACATTTTTATAGATATAATACAAATTTTAGTGATATATTAGAAGTATTTTATCGATATTATCATGTTGGTTTGACAATTTTAAAAATTAAAATATTGAATTGTATTGAAATTGACATAACTGATATGTTAAAATAAATATTATTTTATTAAATGATATAGAAGTCATAAAAATATAAGGTCTTCCAACTAAAATTTATAATTTCAAATATTTCATAAATTATCCATTTATGGTTCATTTTGTATTTTATTGTAACTATAATAACCCTATAGTGTAAAAAAAGAAAAATACACGGTAAGATTTAAACTATTTAACTAAGGGTTAAATCCAACAGATAAGGTTAATTTCAGTCCTAAAATGTAAAAAAACATTTTTTAGAGGATTTTTACCCATCCAAATCGTAACATTGAAAGATATTACATTGGAGGTATTTAAAATGAATAATTAATTTATAATAGTTTAATAATTTAAGATCATACAGAAGTGCCTCTCACCTATCATATAAAGAGTCAATTATCCTTCTCTTTAATTCAAACCACCAAAGTCTTTTGGATTGGCATAAACCTTCCCATATCCTCTTCCAAATAATTTCAATACATCATGGAGGCCATAATTTGGGCAGAAATCAATCCTATGGATTACTTTTGTTCTAATAAAAATAAGATTATCCAAAAATAGGTAATTAGTTTTTCATCACCTCTTCCAAAGTTCATTTCTTCTTCTACTTCCTCTCACAATTGTGTTTCTATACTTAACTAATAAATAAATAATCTACTATATTAGTTATTTATTATTATTATTATGGTACAACGATATTCTTCATTTTACCAATGCTAGGAAAAATAATATCACCATGCATGCGTATGTAGGGCTTACCATCTCCACATAGTGTTTTAAACTATTTTCCCTATACACATTATTTCTATGTGTATTAAGATGAATACAAAGGATGTAAATAATAAATATAATATCATATTGTTTCTGTAATATTAATATTCTTCCCAATTTCATATATCCATTATGTAAATGATATTGTCACCCATGCGTATGTAGGACTTACAGTCCCCATAACGCAATGTGATTCATCTTCCTCATTCACCATTCAAGAATGATTTCATAAATATATATTATAAATATGAATCAAATAAATTACATTATAATTCTACTATAATATATATATATATATATATATATATTTGTACACGTATTTCATTCTCTATAACACCCCAAGAAACTATGATACGCTTCTTTTTCAATAATATAATAGCGTACTATGTTCACAACATAGAGTTTAAGCGCACCAAAACCAATCAAACTTGCTGGTTAAAAATTGGTAATGATTTTTAATAACCAAATTTTAATTTATATATATATTCTATATAATTTTTTTATTCATCTTATATGTTTATTAGATATAATATAAGGACAAATTCAATTTTTCATATAAAAGTTTAATTTTTCAAAAAATAATGTTTTTCCAACATTTTTTGGTGAAAAATTGTAATCCAATATTTGAAACTTTTATATATTAAATTTTGTGAAATTAAATTATTCTGTATAAGAGGGACATAAAAATTTATTTTGGATACATTTTTTGAGTATTTCTGATAACATTCACATTTTGATGAATAGAGAAAGATAATAAATTTAAATTGAAAACAACTTTTTTAATCAAAATAATTATAGTATTAAATTATACATTTTAATTGTTTTTATGTTCAATTTGTTTATATTTTAATCTTTTAATCCAATTTCGGTCATTTGATGTAATTTCACTTTTAAATAATACATAAGCACATATCAATCTTTTGATAGCTTTTACTTTTCAGAAACCCACATTTAGGTTTTGAGGACAAGAATTAATTTTAAATGAATTAAAACAACTTATATGTTTTTAATTTGGTAAAATAGAAATCATTTTTGGATTTGGGATATCAAAATTAGCTTTGGGTGATTTTTTATTTTATTTTTTGAAACCTTTCAATTTTTGAGGAATTGTGAAAAACATTGCATTATCGTTTAAAAACTGACCTTATATTTATATAATAATTTATTTTATTGAAATTATTTTTATTTCAAAACAGATAAATAATACCTATATTAGTTATATGTAATTCATTCGATTCATTTTTAATAAAATTAGATTTATAAAACTTTATTAAATTTTTTAACATTTTTTACCCACCTTCTAGGCACATTAGCAAATTTGCATAAAATTAAATTTTACATATTTTGTGAATTGAATTTCAAAAAACTGAGACACATAGTTTCCATCAGTAAGTAAAATTTGGTTCAATAATATGGAAATAATTTTTGGTGAATAGTGACTTATGGCTTATATTTACAATGGTTAAAAGAAAATTGGGTAATTAAGGTAAAATGAAATTATTATTATCCTAACCCATTTCTTAATTCTATTGGATATGTGTTTTCTAACCAATTACAACCCCTTGAATAAAATATGACCCTCTTTTGTCCAGTTGGATTAGATTAATAAATTTATTATTATTTTATTTAAAGAAGAGTTAAAAGTGTTAAATTAAAATATTATTAAATAAAACATTTTTTATATGGGGTTATAGATAAGATAAATTTGACTATAAATATTCATTAGAAAAATAAATATATTTTTGACAACATGGTATTATATTTATAATTTTTAGGCATTAAATAATTAAATTTATTTATGACACAATGATGATGTAGTAATTAACTTATTAATGAATGATTAAAATAATTGATATTAAAAATATCAAAATAATTGTAAATTTATACTTTTGATGCATTCCACGAATTTTTTGATTAATATGACATGTTAGGGTTGATTCAGTGATTTTTTTTGAATTAATCTTGATTTTATGACTTTCACAAAAACCAAATACTAAGTAGTGTCAAACTTGACATAAATGTGTTTTTTAAAAAATATTATTTTATGAAATGATATAATATTCATATAAATATTAGGTTTCGAAAGAGGACTTATATAATGATATATATATCATTAATTAACCACATGATTATTTCTTGTTGGTTTATAGTAATTTTATTAACCATGTAGTGTAAGAATACCAGAAGTCATGGTAAAAGTAGAACTAATTAACTAAGAGTTAAATCTATAGAATAAGGTTATTATGGTAACCTAAAAAAGTCTAAAAACTATTTTCTGAATTTATTTCGACCCATCCCCACTTTATCCTTTAAATAAATCCATTTTAAGCCATTATAAACCTAAAATTATTATATAATAATATAACATTTCATGTTTTTCCTAAAGTGACCCTCACTTCTCTTTTAAAAGGGTACTTCCCCTTCTCTCAATTTCACACCTCCAAAGAAATTTGGCTCAGCCAAACCCTACTCAAATATCCTCTCAACTACCCTCACATAATCCAAGACGCCTTACATTGATCCTAAATCCTACCTAAGGAGCTTTTTGGATCCAATCAAATAGAAGTACTCGAAGAATAGGTAAAAATTTATCCATCTCTTTCAAAGTTCCTATTTTCTTCCACATCCTCTTTCATTGGTGTTTCCATACAAAAATAATAACTCCAATACCTTATATATACTATGATGTTATTTTAAATATGTTACAACCACATTCATTATTCTATCCATCTTATGAATGACAAAGTCACAATACGTGTGAATGTACGTTTTGATGTTTCCTTGTCATGGTGTAGTTTGTTATTCAACACTTCATTTTTGTATGTGTATAATAATGAGTAAAATTTCATTAAATAATAAATATAACATGTTAAATATTCTTTATATAAGATATACCATCCAATTACATATGATCTTACCATCAATTGAATGATACTGTCGCTCGTGAGTACATACAGATTATTATCTCCACAAACACGATAAGATTCATTTCCCATCATAAAAATTCAACAATAACACTTATTTTATGAGTTAAAAATAATATTTCAGAACATAATGTCATTTTGGATATGAATCAAATACATATTTTACATAACAAACATAACTTACGTAAGAAAACATAGAAATAAAATCAAATCATTTCACACCCAAAACAAAGACACTACTGAAATATCATTAACGATGAAATATTAGAAGATCGTATATGATATCATATATATGTATTTTGTTCTTTTATAATTTAATAATAATGATTTCAGAATTATACCAGAGGATAACCAACCCTATACTAATGAAATGTACAAGGTAAAGGGTTTTCATGACACTTTTATTCCCGTCAGATTCATGCTATAATTTCCATTGTCACCTTTTGTGCAGTGTATGTACATCCCGTGATTGTATTATTTGTGTAGTTTAATTAATGTGAATTTATATAGTCATTGTATGATCCTTCTTTCATGGGGTTTATGTTTTGTATGTTACCAAATCGGTAAAGAAATTTTAAATTTTAATTTCCATTCATTGGGTTTTACGCAATCTTAATTGATTATTTTACTCATAGATTATGTGTGAAATGATTATTGATTTACTTATATTGTAATTTCCACACCACATTCTATGGAAATACTTTTCATACCCATAATCACTCTATTGATAAAATCTCAAGTCATCAATATGAACTAGTTTTGATTAATTTTAACTCAATTTCTATTCTTTGAGTTAAACATCCCAGTCATTGGTATTGTTTTTACAAGAATATGTGTGAATGTATTCTGATTTATTTACACTAAATATAAAATAATATTGAGTTTATTTATATTTTCCACACATAATTATGTCATTTATTTATCCTTATCCTAAGGATACAGTCTTTATAAGGGATTTCATCTCAATTTTCATTCCATTCAGACTTATTTTTATTATGTAGCAATTCACTTTTACATGGTGTATATACATTACATTGACATACTATATCATGAATCCCTTTATTCTCATGATATTATAATATCATTATTACATAAATTATTTGAATTTACGTGTCTATAATTTAGTTAGAAACTCTAACTAAAATATCATTTTAAATGTTTCAAAGATTTATTCGTCTAAATCTTTCTCATTAATCTGCATGTTTTAAAAATGGTTTTAAGGATTTATTCATTTGGACATTAATTTTTTAAAATTAAAATTTCTTTTAAATGTTTTAAAGTGGTATGAGGCACATTTATTCAAAAATATATTTTAAATGGCTTCTTGATAAATAGTGATATTTTTAATTTTTTCAAGAAAAAGGGGGATATTTCTCTCAAATAGATTTGCTGATTATTTTCATCAATATCAATATCCTTCATTATTCTTGATTGAAGTTAATTTATTATAATACAATATTCAATATTGTATTTAATGATTTATTTTTGACTATGGATGTGTTGTTTTTATAGAACACATGGGGTGTGGTTAAAATATTTACATTTCGTATTATAGTTTTAACACGAATTTGTGGATTATGTTTCAACCTATTCATATGAGGAATGCATTAGACATAGTATGTGATTGGTGGATACAACAATAGATCCTCAATGCATTATTTGGTCTCATGATACATACTAGTGTCTTGGCACGAGGCTTTGAAAAAATATTTTTTTTTCATGGCACGAGCACTTGACATTGTGATTATGATGTTCGACATTATGCATTCCATCATTATAGAATTATCTATTGATATTTCTTGAAATTATTTTACAAGTAGAATATCCATGTGAATATGTAAATTGAGGTTTTGTATTTATATTTTCCATATTATGTAGAAATTTATGTTTAAAAGGCCTGTGTTTTAGTCGTATAAATTAACTTAAATTTTTATGCTTATTTATAAATGTTTCTGATATATTTTTATCCTTACTGAGTATCTGATATCACCACTTTATATGATTTATTTTCCCAAGAAAGTGAATATGTATATAATGTCTAACCAGAAATAATAGGCTAAGAGATATGAGTGTGTTCAAGGAGGACACAATGTTTTTTTTTTCATTTTTTCATGATGTAATGTAAAACATTTTTATGTATCATATACATCCAAGGAAACTAAACTAATGAGTTTTTTAAGATTTTATCTCTTTGGATCATACCAATGATATGTAATAATTCACTGACTTAGGGTATTAAGTTTCGACTGTTACATTCACTGACTTCCATTCAATACGATAAGAAAATGAAAACAGTGTTTATTCGTACGTATGGCCTACAATCTCCATTAATGGTGTATTTCATTACATATATATATAATATATATTTATATTCTTAATATAAAATATATATAAATGATTGTACACGTTATAGATGTAATTAAATCAAGATATAATTAATATGATGAATAACAACAAATCAATACATGTATGATAAAGAAAGAGATTATTATATAAAATATTACTTTAACATTTAAGTTATTAATAAACGGTAATATAAATAAATAAAAGAATCATTATGATATGATAAATATTATTATGATTTTAATAAGATAATAATATGTTTGAAACCATTATATATGATTTTCGAACACATACAGATAGTATCAGACTTAAAGTAATGGAATTATGTCTCGTGTTTAATGTTCCCGAGATATAATCCATGTTCACCACCTATTTTTGTGTATTGTGTATTTATTTCCCCTATTATGTTTGATATCATGAATAAATTACTATTCATGGTATTTAACGATTCATTTGAATATAGTGGGATTATTATTTAAATGTTTACTGTGGTATGGTCCACTTTTATTGTTTCCACCAAATATAATTATTATTATGCCACTTTAAGAAAAATGTGGGAAACTAGGGTCGACATAATAAGGGTACCGCTACGTGCTGAAGGAGCTTACAAATTTATTAAACACAATACTAATATTATTATAATTATGAAATCTATATAATTCCTAGTGCAATGTTCTAACCTGGATGTCCGAATCCACGTTGATGAGCTCTTTAATGTGAGTAGCCATTCTGTCTAGTGTCTGTATAAATTCCCCTGTGTTTATTATACCTTGGTTGATTCAACGAGCAAGTATTCGGTCTTGTTTGTCTAGCCATGCCTATTTATCCTACTTGGAGTCAATCCACATTATTCTTTAATATATTATATCTATATCCTCTTTTGAAGCATTTATGTTAACCTCTTTTACAACCATTTATTTATTGGAATGGAGGAGGAGCTTCAAGCACTCCCCTTCCTCTTTCTCAGTTGTTCCAGTTTTCCCTTTCTGTTTTCCACCTTCCCCATTCTGAGTTGTCTTGAATTCCTTGTTTCCACATTTCATAGCTGACCTAGTTTCCATAGGTTTAGGCACATGTGAATAATCCTTCCATCCCTTTGGTTTTTCCCTTGACCACAGTACATTTCACGGAGTCTCTATTTCATTTTTCCCCTTTCTTCCTTCTAGGGCTGTGAAGAAAATTCCCTTGAATTCTTACCAAACTGTACACTGAAAATTGGATATAGATATCATCACCTGAATCCTCTTCCTCTTTATCATGTGTTCGTCCTTGGACATCCAGGCCTTCAAAGCGGTTTCCCAACTCGACCACTAGGCCTTCTTTGGAAGGACTCTACCTAACCAGTTCCTTCGCCTTTCCTGTTTCAAGGACATTTATCTTCCCCTTACTCATAGACTACATATGGGAATGGAGTTCTATAATGGACATGTTGGTGTCTAGTAGACCCAATACACCTATGTCACCTTGCCTACCTTGTGCCTAATATGCAATTGCATCAGATGCTTCCTGTAAAAATCCAGAAGGCTCGACCTCTACTCTGGTAACATCCCTAGTGACCACTTCCTTTGCCTCTGATGAACCATTGAAAGCGATTTTATAGCCAGGATGTCTGGGGAACTATCCCTCATTCTCTCTCAGATACACCACCCAAAGGTGTATACCAAGGTCCTATTTCAAATGATTAAAAATATATGCCACCTTCAGAATGTCACTCGTCATTTCATCCTTGCACATGGTAGCTAGATGATCTGATTCCCCTTGATTCTCCTCCAAAGCACCTATATTCAATTGAAATCTTGAAACAACCTCTCCCATCACCGAATGAAGATCAGTATCCTTGTTGATTGCCATGGCAACTCCCTTCGTGGAAAAGGGAGGCATATTCTGGAAACCGGGTTTACGAAAGCATTTGGAAAATTCATGACCTATTAGACAGCAACCAAAACAGAAAGGGATCCAGTTGTTGTAACATATCAATTGGTTCCATCAAAGTTCACCATCAATATGGATGATGATAGATTTCAAAGGCCCTTTATAAGGATCATCTTCGACACATATCCTAGGATAGAATGGATGAAAAATATCCTTGGTACGAGCATCTGAATAGAGGTAGCGGCCTAACTCATTACCAATCAACCAGAGGATATACAGGTTCTAAATGATAGAGGTATTCCTGATAGAGATATCAAGTGCGCTGTGGCTTGAGGGATGCGCTTTAGGTGGAAATATGAGGTCTGCTGGAATAGTGAAAACCTAGATCCCTCTATATATCATGGAGAAATGTCCCAAGCAAAGACTTGGACTTCTTCTTTTGAGAAATGGATCTGAATATATCACGCATCTAAATGGAAAATAATCATGTAATCCTATAAATTCCAAGAATAAAGTACATACCAGTCAAACGCATCAACCGATGGATGATTCTTTTTGAATCGGGCAGGTAGAGGGAGATCCATTAGAGAGGAAGCATCTGTGAACTCCAAAGGAGAAATTGGGACCGATATCGCACAATTCGTGCAGTCTTGCACCTTGAGGCTTATTTCAATCGAAGGAAACATAGGGAGAGAGGACAGATCTATGAATAGGGAGAACAAATGGATACAAAAGGGATCGAGTGCAAGGAAGAATCTACGACTCCCCTCCCCGGCCTAAGAGGGTCATGGAGGGGAGGCGGCGTCGTGGCGATACCCTATGCCATCAGAGGACATGGGAATGAGACTGATGTGCGGTCCACACCCCACTCTAATGACTTATGTTTTTCTATGGTTGCATTTAATGTTTAAAGAATTAATTTTTTCTCCATTTAATTATTCATGATATAATTTTACATAAATATTTAATGGGATATAAAAGGTTTATGTAATATATTGTATATATATTTTTATGTTCATTGAAATTATTTCAAAAATATATATTTTATGTTTTTATTTAGGGGTTATTTTTGCAATAGAATTATTATCCATCCTTGTTAATGAATAAGTATCAGCTAGGACACCTTTTTCATCCATGTCTATGTTTCCTAAAAAGGAATTTCAGAATTCTATTATTATTCCTTGAAAATTTTTTAAACTCATTTTTACTCATGATTGATATTATATAAAACGTTTTTAAAGGAATATTTCCATCATTTTCCAAATGAGGTACTATATGACCTTTTTGGAAAATTATCGAATGATTGTTTTTTAACATATATGACATGAACATATATTTCTACCATCTTGATTCCGTAATGTTTTGAAGATTCCCATACAATGTTAAAAGGTTAATTTGAAAATTAATGAATTATTTTATTATTTTATAAGCTTTTAATTGACTTTTTAATTAAATGGGAAATTTATCTCAAAGGGTGTTAATGATTTCATTAGATTATTTTCAACTATGTCAACATAATCTATTTTATTTTAGTCTTAATTAAGGTTTATTTATTATTATAAAATACTCCATATTGTATTAATGATTTTTTGTTATGTTTGATAATGGATATCAATTTTTATACCATTAATTCATTATGGTTACTGATTTAATATTTCAAATTCATGTTTTAATATGAAATTTTATATTGGTTATGTTTCACCCTTTCCATATGAGGAAGTCATTGAACATAATAAATAATGGGTTGGGGATTGGATAATGAAGTCCTTATGGTTTAGGGATCAGTTAATTAAATATCTATAGGTCGGGGAACAGTTAATGAATTCCCCTCGATGCAAAAATAGTTCTCATAGGGAAGGTTAGTTTGTGTATTACCTGTAGGTATTGTCTTGGCACAGGGCCTTAGTGGTGTGTTTGGAATTATAAATTCCATCATTTTGAGATTATTTATTGATATTACGTTTGATTATTTGACTAATAGAATATCCATGTTAATGTTTAAATTGAGTTTTTTATTTTTTTCAATTCATATTAGATAAAAGGTAATGTTTAAAAGGCTTGTGTTTTAATTTTATACCTTGCATTAAAAGTTTATTTTTATTTATGATGGCTTCTTCTACATTATTTTAACTTATTGAGCATCTGAGATCACCCCTTTCATATGTTTAATTTTCTAAGTATTCTAAGATGTTTATAGTGATTTATATGCAGTTTTAAGCTAATATAATAAAGGAATTATCAAATGATTATCAATTTTTTATTTTTTATTTTGAATTGTAATGTAAAGTGCATGTATGTAATCGATTTTCCAAGGCTTCTAAAATAATAGGTCCTTTGGGATTTAATTCACTGTAATCCAGCCAATTTATTGAAATAATTCCCTAACTCAGGGAATCTGGGGTCGAGGAGTTATAGTTTGTTTCAGAATATGTTTATTAACAACCATAGATTCAATATTTAGAGAAAATTGATTAGGGATCAGAACCCTAAGATATACATAGATGATAAGTATAAAGGAACATATTAAAATTGTAGTAATGTATAGATTATGTGGTAATTACTTGAAATTTCTTATATTTCCTAACACTACAATTGTGCGTGGTTCTCAAATAGATGTACCTAGGAGTAATAACTCTAACACGGTTTGCTGAGATTGACTTGGTGTATCCTGGTAAACGATAATGGGTCTTACTATGAACCTGGTTTGACACTCCTAGCGATATTATAAAGATAATTAACATTTTGTTTAAAAATTATTATAAAGAATTTATGAGTAAATAGGACCCCAAAGACAACATTTTATGATTATTATAACATATACATGTAAACATTCAATTTATTTTAATCATTTTGGTTGTTTTTAGAATATAAATTATGATCTGATCTAACCTAGTGTACATCACCATTTAGAAATGTCACCCAATAGAAAGAATGTGAAACTCACTGATACATGTAATCCAAATTGTAATAAGGAACATATCATTCATGGTATTAAGACAATATTTTGAAGAGAAATAATCTCCAAATAATTCTCATCATCTGAGGATATAATATCAATATATTGAAGGACAGATAAAAAATACCCTATGTGTTATGGATTTATAGGGAATCATGATAATAACAGGATAGCTCGTAAAAAATGGATAAAGATAAGAAGGGAAAGAATTATTTTAAAAAATGTGATAATTATGGAAGAAAACACCCCAGTCCCTACTTGAGTGGAAAAAGTTTTTTCATCAATTTTGGTTAAAAAGGACACCATGATCCTGGTTGTAAGGGATGAAAAGAATTTTCCAATGTCCAATTCTTAAATTGTAAGAATATATAGCACTATGGAAGATAATTCCCCAAAAATAAAATTAATATAACGCAAAATCAGATAATGGATCACAATAAAGATTATCATTCTACAATAGACGAATAGGAATTATTAATGTTCTTATGTTGGGATTGATGAATTATTCTATTTGACTATTGTATCAATGATATATTTTTTATAAGAGTTATGAAAAGAAATATGGATTTTGTGGGGGTATTATTTCATTATGGATTTAAGATTGTATGGTACCATTTAAAGTGACATAGTTGTATGATAATATTTATGGAAAATATATGGTTGAGTGAAAGATAACCCTTAATAATTTTAAGATACTGAGATAATGGTGTTGGAATAAATATATGAATGATCTGGGATATCTATATTTGATATGATCCACTACCTTGGAATTGTCTGACGGTTTAATTAATCTATCATTATTGGATAATAACACATTTTTGGATTTAAGTATTATATCTAATATTCTATGTTTTACGTAAGCAATAAGGAAGAATAAATCTATTCAATAATTTATTATGGAAATTTAGGGTATTAAAAAAGTTTACTAGGATACATGATTAAGGTATTAACATTTATGGTATGTGAAAAAAGAGATCTTCATTATGTTATGTTAATTTTACAAATTTAGTGACCTTCCATGTAATTTTTGGGAAAATGAATATGGACATATGTATCTTGCATAAGTCTAATGGTAGGGATGGACTAATTTAGACATTGGATAGTATTTGTTAATGTTAAAACATTTTTTATGATTGTTTTTTGGAATGTTATAATGGTTAAGTTTTAAGAGAAGGAAAACCCAATGGTCGAGTGACAACTCCTCGTATCAAACAAGGATATGATAATAAAACCCACAACCAAAGTGCGACAATGCTTTATCTCCTACCACTGGCCTAGGAAATGTACTTTTTTGTATAATGTAGTTTCTTTATTTAAATGGTTTGAGAGATGAAATATAAATTCATTTTTATAAAGCTTTAAATTTAAGATAAATACAATGTTTTTTAATATTATTATTTGGAGAGAAAGATGGGTTTTTGGTAGAAAATAGTCAAAGGGTGAAACCATAATTTTCATGTAAGTATAATTCCTTTTGGTTTTATTATTGGAAGTAAATTAATTCTTAATCTATATATAATGGATCTTAAAAAAAATTTCAATTCCTTTGTGTTCGGGTGAATCCAATTGTCCCTTAGATCATCATTGACTTCTAAGATTGTGATTGATATCTTTTTCCTTACCATGTTCCCTATCACTCTACATCAGAACATGATGGTTTGATTTATATTCTACATACATGTTGTTTATACTGAATCTTAGTATGTGTTATATTTGGAGACCTTCATACTTCTCTTTCTTTATTTTAAAATTGTTGTCTAATTAATCCATTTTCTAATGTGGGTTTTAAATAAAAATATTTTGAAAAGTCCAACCCAATGTTTTTAATTCCATGTTTAAATTAAGAGGACCCAATTTATTGAAGGAGGGGAGACTGAAACAACCCAATTTTTTATGGTACCTTATCTTCAATATTTTTTTGTGCAACACCTACTTGGCATGCATAACATATAAGATTGGGTCTCTATGAAACAACAATATAGTATTAAATTTATTTAAATGATATATTCATAACTTATCCATTAAATATAGTAATATGAATATTAATAAATAATTTTGAAATTTAATTTATATTGTTTTCACATAAATAATACAAACTTATAATTAAATGTATATGTTTTGGAAAAAACAATTATATGTTTAGAAAATATTATTTTCATAAAGAAAATACTTTTTATGTACTTTTTGAATAATAATAAAATTAATTTTCAACACTCATAGTAATTTAATTTGGTAAAATAGATATAATATCAGTATTCTTTATACCAAAATTATCATAGGGTTATTTTTTGGTATTTTTCTCAAAACATTCAATTTTTTGATGAATAGTGAAATAAAATATATTATTGTTAAAAAATATACTTTTTCATTTAAATAATTATTTTATACTTAATTTATTTTAATGTTATAATAAATAAATAATTCATATATTATCCCAATTTAGGTCATTGAAATCTTATTTATAATATAAAAAATAATTGAACATTTTAAACATCTTTTTACCAGCCTTCTAGATACATATTTATATTAGAATTCAATGTAATTTTATCACTTATATTAATTGAATTTCAAAAATCCTACATACATGCTTGTAATTAGAATAAAAAATTTGGTTTACGGTGAACAAAATAATTTTTTTTCAATTGTAACTTTTCAATTTTATTTACCACAATTAAAAGAAAAAATGGTAAATAAAGTTTAAAAATAATATTATAAAAATATAAAATTACCCTATAACTTTCCAAGATTCAATTGGTAAGTATGTTTTTACCAATAAATATTAGGTCAAAAATATGATCCTATTATGCTACTTCTTTTTTATTACGAGTTTTATTATATTTTATTTAAAGAAGAGTTAAAAAGTCATATAAAATTTTTAATAACTATTTAATATTTAATATGAGTTTATATATGTGATATGGTTGAAGATAAATACTATATAGAACTATAAAAAATTTATGTGTATCATGATAATTTATTTATAATTTGAAGACAATTAATAAATAAATTAAATAGTGACAGGATGATGATGCAATAATTATTTAGTTAATTGTGATATCAAATAAATGATATTAAATTTTTTAAAATAAATATAATTTTACATAATTAATGATATAAATAATATAATATAAAACCTAAACATGTTACTAAAATATTGGAAGTACTGTCTACATGTTATCCTATTGGTTTTATATTTTTAAAATTGCAAATACTGAATAATATTAAAATTTTCATAAATGATACTCTAAAATAAATAATATTTTATTTAATGATGTAAAAGTAATAAAATATAAGGGTCGGAAAAATAACATTTATTATTTAAAATATGTCAAAAAATATGAAATTAGGATTCGTTTGGCATTTTATAGTAAATATATTAACCCCATTGAATAAAAATACAAGAAGATACGTCAAGAGTTAAACTGTTTAACTATAAGTTAAATTCAACAAATAAAGTCAATTTTATATCCTAAACATGTCCAAAATACATTTTTTAGAGGATTAAGACCCATAATATTCTTATACTATAAATAAATTACATTTGAGCTATTTAAAATAGTAAATTATTTTATAATAGATTAATATTTGAAGAACTCCTAAAAGTGCCCCTCACTAATTTTGCTAAATTAAACTTCTCCTACTCATTAATTATCACCTTCAATGATATTTGTATTAGGAAAACCCAGACAATTATTTCTAAAAAAATCTCTCACTACTTTATAGAGGCCATAATTTGGGAATAAATCTATCAGAGGGAGTCCTTTTGTGAAAATCAAATGAAGATACCTGAAAAAGAGGAAATTGTTTAATCACCACTTTCAAATTTCGTTCCTTCTTTTAATCCATCTTCCTATGTTGTTTCCATAATAAAGAAATAAATAAAAAATAAATTAGTTTATTTAATATTATTGTTATTATGGGGATACCATATTCCCCCTTTTACCCATCCTACAAAAAAGAATATCACTGTGCGTGTGTCTGTACGACTTACAATCTCCACGCTACGGTGTAAACTATTTTTCATATACACTTTAATAATATGGATATAAAAATGAATATAAATGATTTACATAATAAATATAACATGATATTGTTTCTACAAAATTCATATAACATCCAATTTCTTACAGTTTATCCTTTGAAGAAGTTATATTGTCGCTCATGCGTAAGTACGTCTTACCATCTCCACGATGCGATGAGATTCATCTTATGTATTCACCATTCAAGAATGATTATATAAAATTCAAAGACTAATAATTATGAAATATATGAAATAATAATTCTAATAATATATATATATATATGCGAATATATTTCATTCACTTACTTTCATTAAATTTGATAAGAAATTGGAAATAGTGTTCATGCGTACGTACAATTTACGGTCTCCTTGAACCGTGTATTCTATTTCATATATATATCTAATAAATATTTTTATTATGAATATATATTATAAATATATCATGTTATAAATTATAGAATTATTTAAATCTTTATTGAGTGAATAAAATCATGAATAACAAGTCACAACACATACGATAAAGAAAGTGATTATTCTTCGAAATGTTGCTTTAAATTTGAAATTATTAATAAATGGGTAATGTAATGCCTTAAAAGAATCATATATGATACCATAAATATTATTATGATTATTTAATAAGTTAATAATATATTTGAAACCATTATATATTCATTTTGGATATATACGGATAGTATTAGACATAAGGTAAGGGAATTACGTCTCACTTTTAAATTCCGTGAGATACAAGCCATGTTCACCACTTATTTCTTATATGTTGTGTATTTAGTACCCATATTATGTTTTATATCATGATTAAATTCATATTCAGGATATTTAATGATTAATTTTAAGGAATTGGTCTTATTACTTAAATGGTCAACATGGTATGGGATGCTTTGAATGTTTAACGAATTAATCCATTCAACATTTAAATATTCATGATATAAATTTACATAACTATTTATATGGATATAAAAGGATAATAAAATATATTTAATTTATATTAGTAATTTCTTTAAATTTTTTTTAAAAGATTATTTATGGTATTATATAATGCTTATCTTCAGATTCTCATTATTATCCAAGGTTTTTAATATGTAAGTATCTACTCAGACTTATTTATCATCCATGTCCATGTATCGTAACAATATATTTCAAAAAAGTATTACTATTACCCAAAACATTTTTACAATAATTTTTTCCCAGGATTGAATTTTTATAAAAAAAAATTGAATGGAATTTTTCCATCATTTTTCAAATGAGGAACTTTATGACCTTTTGGAAAAATTAAAGAAAAAAATATTATTCAAAATTATAAGACATTAGAGGCTATCTCCACCTTCATGATGCCATAATGATTTCAAGATTAAATAACAATCATAAATGCGTAATTTCAAATAAAATGTTTTATTTAATAAATTTTCAGGCTTTTTAATGAATTTCAATGTAAAAAAATATTTATTTCAAAGATTATTAATGAGTTTATAATATTATTTTAATCTATGTCAACATCCTATTATAAATTTTATTCTTAATTGATGTTGATTTATTATTATAAAATCCTCCATAATGTATTGTAGATATTATGTAATATTTGACAGTGACTGCACTATTTTTATACCATTCATGATTTATTGTTAAATTATTAACATTTCATATTCTAGTTTCAATATGAGTGTTCATGTTCGATATGTTTCAGCTTTTTCATATGAATAAATCATTTAACATAGTAAATAACTTGTTGGGAACTAGTTAATGAAATTCCTTATGGATTGGGGATGGATTAATGAAATCCATGTGAGTTGGGAATCAGTTAATTAAATCCCCTTGATGAATCAATAGTTCTCATGATACAAACTAGTTTGGGTTATTACTCTTAAATATGGTCTTGGAACGAGGCCTTCATGGTATGTCTAAAATTATGAAATTTTTCATTAGGTCATTATGTGATAAGTTATTGATATTAAATGTGATTATACTTCTATTATAATATCCATCTGAATATTTATATTTTGTTATTTGATTTATTCTTTCCATATTATACAGAAGTTAATGTTTAAAAGGATTTTCTTTGAATATTATACCTTTCCTTATAATTTTATGTTGATTTATGAAATCTTATGTTGTATTGATTTACATTAATGAACATATGAGATACCCACTTTATTATGTTTTATTTTCCCAGGATTCCAAGAAAAGTATTATTACTTAAATGTAGGGTTAATATACGAGAATAATGGAGTTCTAAAAGGATAATGAATGTTTTATTTTATGTTCTGAATTATAATGTAATGATCATGCATGTAATCTATTTTCCAAGGCTATTAAACTGCCCAGTACTTTGGGTTTTGATTCATTGTAATAATTCAATTGTATTAAAATAATAAACTGACGTCGAGCATATGGGATTAGTACATTACAATTTCATGTAACACAAAATATATCTTTTGTTATACAATAGAACTAAATGTGGCGTGCGTTGTAAAAAACATCATGTTAATTGTGCACTAAAAACACATATATTATATTTAAGAACACACAACACTATGTTTTTATTGAATTTCCCAAAATATTAAGTCCCTTCAATATCATGGGATACACGCAAGGTTGAGTTTTACTGAATTACAAGATACTATATTTATTATTATTAAAAATAATATTAAAACTACCACCTAACTATTGGAAATGATGTTATGAATAAGATTTACTATATTGTGAAAAACTGATTTACACACTTATATTAAATAAATCCTCAGGTTATCAATAACTATTAGTTAATGTAGGAACTATTTGAATATAATGAAAATACTTTTCTCATAAAACAATTTTACTTTGTAAAAACACAATTTTATCTCTATAAGATAAAAACACTTTTTTAAAATATTATCAATAAAAATAATTTTTTATATATTATATAAAAGAGTTATACACATAAAATAGAATTTTATAGGAATAAGATAAGATTAAATCCAATTTTATGAATGAATATTTTTATTATTTTTAAAAGGTAATATTAAAAACATTTAATGAAGAATCAATTTTGAATATCATTTCTGACGCATTTAAAATTTTTATTTGAAAAAATAAAATTAATTTCTGGAATTTGAATTTAAAAAATTTACATTGGGTGTATTTTGGGTCCTTTTTTTTGAGAAGTTTCATTTTTTGATAAATAATGAAAAACAATGAATTTTAATTCAAAACAACTTTTGCATCTAGTTTATTTATATAGTTAATTTATATTTTAGTCTATTTATATATAATAATTAGATAAATGTTTCATAAATAAAACCAATTTTGATCATTGGAATCATTTTAAAAATGAAAATTTATAAAAAACATTCATAGCTTTTGAAGATATTTCCTTAAAAACCCCTCTTTTCGTCTGGTCTCCAAGATTAAATTAAAATTAAATTGTGCCAATTATATGTTTCATCTTTTTGAAAATGGGAAATATATTTTTAATAACAAAAATTAATAATATATAATAAGGTCATTTTGTTTTTAATAAAAATATGTGTGAATGTGATTAAAATTAATTATATTGATTAAGAGAAAAATTAACTTAACATATGACTAAACCTCAAATTTAAGAGCCAAAATGTCCTAGAAACTTTTCCAAATCTAATTTTCTAGAAATATATATAGCCTATTCTCAATTTTTTCGATGTTTTACCATTACATGTGGAACATTAAAGAGAAAAAATCTAGTAGGAATTCACTTTTAAAATATTTACAAGAATTTCACACCTTCACTAAAAAAAGGAACTCAGACCCCAAAATTATTCACACCTATGGAGCCCTTTTTTCTCCCAAAATATTCTCAAATAATATCCCATAATTTATACATTAATAAAATAATAATCTCTATTGGATTAAATCCCATCAATGATGCATTTTTTGTGCAAAATAATAGGTGTTTCCGAAAAAATAGGTAACAACCTTCCTCAAGGTCCTTTGTTTTATCTTCATTATCCACTCACAAGAATCATATTATTTGAATATTATATAATAAAATAATTATCCAAAATATTCTTATATGTTCTTATACTATGTATTCTACCTAAATTTACACAAACATCCATTTAATGGGTAACGAACATACCAATCATGTGTTCGGAAAACTACTACCTCACGAAAAGATATTTTTCCTTTTTTATTTTATCGCATCTCATGCTAGTGAATTATGATGTAAACATTGTATTTTTATGATATTTTTGATATTTTTTAATTATTTATGATTTTTCAATTATTATATAATACATACCTTCCCTATTTCTTTTTTTTGTAAATATGATAACATTGTTTATGGAATGTCTTCTCCACAAAGAGATGTGATTCTGTCACCCATTACATAAAATGTATATGGATGGTGTTAGTAAATGTATATGATATATATTACACAATTATTCAACTGTAATTATATATATATATATATATTTCATTTACTTTCATTATATTAAAAATATAATTAAACTATAATAGTGTTCATGCGTACGTACGACATACCATCTCCGTGAATTGTATATTCCAGTTCATATTTATATATTTCTAATTTTATTTTCAAAAAATATATACAGAATATATTTTATACTTATATCATGATTTAAAATTTTAAAATATATAAATCATGTTCTGAGTAAGAGGATCAAAAATAAAAAACCATAACATATATGAAAAAGAAAACATATATTACCTAAAACGTAACATTAACATGGATTAATTAATAAATATGTAATATAAAGTCATAACCAAATAATATATGGTTTTATATATAATAATATTATTGTATGGTATATTTTTGATAAGTGTGTATTTATTATACAAGAGGTTTGAATGTGTATGATGAAAGTTAATACTTAAGGTAAGGGTTTTCTCCTCTCAATTTTATATTAAGTGAGACAAAATCCATGATCCCCACCTATTTCACTATATGTGGTATATACTACAAATGAATTTATTATATGATACATATAATAAAATTAATGGAAATATAAATATCTATTTTTTATCTTTATTTCATGTGGTTTTTGGCTCAAAAGTTACCAAATTGGTAAATTAATTTGGTCTCAATTTTTCTTCTTGGATATAAATGCCTTATCAAGAACATATATTTTTTATAGGGTTTATATACTTATAATTGGAATATTATATCATGAATACACTTATTTGAATTAAATTTTTATCTTCCTGAAAATTTTATTCTTTCATTGGTATTATAATTCAAATTTAACAATGTTGTAATAGTTTAGTTCTACAATCTCATCATTCATCGGGAATTTTTATGATTATACTTACATTATTGAACTACTGTCATCCATATCTCAAGAAAACTCTTGAATTTTATTCTTATATTTTTATAAATTATATATTCTTTTATTATTACTATTTTCTAACTCTTTGGAACATAATAAAATAATGAAAATATTTTTATGATCATTTGACTTTATTTATTTTTGTGTCATTATTATGTGTTCCATCAAATCAATGTTTTCATAAAATGTTTTGAATTTTACTTCCTATTATAAAGTAAGGTTTAACTAAAAATATTTCCCCTGTTTTATCATTTTTTTTAAAGTAATATTCTTGTCATTTTCTAATCATGTTAATTTTCTAATCATTTTTAGGTGAAAAATGATTGTTTGGTATGTACGGTCTTACTTGTCAGTATGAAAGTCATTTTATTGATTCTTCCTTTCTATTTTTACATGGTTATTTTCTAAGAAACATATTTTCCCATAAAATCTATAAATTCTATTTTAAAATGTATATTTTTTTAAATTGTTTTCAATAATTTTTTTAAAATATTGTTTTAAATGATTTTAAAATTGTTCATTAAATGTTTTCAAATGGTTATTTTAAACTCAAATGATTTCAATTAATTCAATATTCTATTATATATTTTAAAAATCCATTTAAAAATTCTACTTTCACAATTATTTATGATTTTGATATCATTTTTCATTGTATAAAATATATTTCCCTCAAAAAATTCATTAAATGAAATTTTAGTGATATATTTAGAATAAAATATTTTTGAAATGTTTTTATAGAAATAATTTTAAAATATAGGTTATTTTTTATGACAAGGTTTATTTGTTCTTTCAATGTCTTTCTCAATCTGTGATTACATATTTTTTAGTTTATTCATTACAATGGATATGGTCCACGAATAGAAATCATTTTTTTCTCTAAATTGTATATGTTTTGATAGAATGGTTTTTATGAAACTTGTTTCTCTTTCATGGGTGATTTTATTATGAATCCTACTTATTTTTATAGGTTATTATTTGATTAAATTATTTTCAAACCTATATTTTTCATATTTTAAGAATGGATTATATTTTTATTACCCCCATTTTAGTTCATGTGTAATTATACGATTTTTAGAGATTTACTGGAACATTTATGTATTATTTAATTATGAGATGTGTGTGACCTATATCTCCCAGTAATATATTGTGTAAGTATTTATATATCCTATGACAGATATCATTGTGACATGTAGTAAACTTGATTTAGTAAAGGAACTTTTCCATTAAAATAATCATGGGAGTGTACCTTTATTATTATGATGGTCAAAGAAGTGAACCATGAATATCAATACTATATAAACAGTGAACCCGTACTACCAAGTTGGACTAGGATGCAATTCCTTAAATACCAAGGAAATAATTATTTGTGATTATCTGTATACAAAAAAATTTATCTCATATTCCTATATTATAATATCAGATATATTGCTCTTTATTCCCTTATTATTCATGTATTATGAATTACCAATAGTTTCTCCATGACTTATGTATATTTTATTTTATATTCAAGGTATGATCTTAAAATATCAATATCATGTTAGTATACCCTAATTCTCATACAACACTTATGTATATTCTTTTTACAGCATTACTGAGAATCTAATATCATCTTTTCTTATGTTTCTTTTCCCCACGTGATAGATAAAGTTATATTGTAGTGTTAATAATGGGTAGGATCTTTGGGAGAAGCATTGTAGATCATACACAGAGTTAGAAGATTTTATTCCTTATTTCCAAATAAAATAAACTATTAAGGTAATCAGGTATGTATTTTTTTAATGTAATGAATATTCATCTAAAATGATTTAATATATCAACATGTTAAGAAGGATCCATTTAGAAGAAAATTTTCACACTCAATGAAATAAAATTCCAAGTTTAAAGAGAGGTGTAGGTGATCTAGTGGAAATTTCACAACCTAGGGAGACAATATAGAATCCCATGATCTTCATATATCCATATATATATATATAATGTATTTTTAGATGAATATAAAATAAATTAACCAAACACATTCTTGAGGACTGTAATAGTTTAGTGCCTTTGGAGACTAGGTACCCAATCTTATAATTTAGTGATATATTCTCAACATCTCCCATAAATATCTTCCCCTTTATTTGTAACATCCCAATTAAGTAAAGAATAATATATTTTCATATCTATGTCTATGTATGAATTAGATAGTGTTTTAGAGGCTTAAAATTAGAATTAATCTGATCTTAAGCATAGAATACTCTAATATTTTCAAAAGATTTTTTTACCTCCATTTAATAGAACAAACATTTTAAATCTACTTTTTGACAATTTTTTATGTTATTTATTGAAAAAATAAAATCCTTCTTTAGAATCGGGTCCTCAAAATTTACTTTCTGTATGTTTTTGGTATTTTTCCGATAAAGTTCATTTTTTAATGAATAGTGAATGATGTTTTATTTTAATTCAAAACCACATTTTTAATCAAAATTATTAATATGGATATATTATAATTTTAATTTTATTTAAAGTTCAATTAGAATATATTTTTACCCTTTAATCCAATGGTGGACATTGGATTTAATTTCACTTTGAAAATAGACATAAACAAGTGTCACACTTTTGATATATATTGTTTCATAAAAACACGCTATTTATTTTGACAATGGGAATTAATTATAAAATTAATTAATGAAACCTATATTTTTTAAAAAATAAAAATCATTTTTGAATTTGGAATATCAAATTTACTTTGGATCAATTTTTGGTATTTTTTTGACAAATGTTCATTTTTAATGAAAAGTGAAAAATACAGCATTTTACATCAAAATTTCTTTTTCATCTAAATTAATTATATAGTTATATTATCCTTTCAATTGGTTTTAAACTGTAATTTAATTATGTTTTTATCACTTAATACAACGTTGTTCCTTGGAAGTAATTTCACTTTTCAATTGTATGTAAGAACATATCAATATTTTTATAAATGTTACATCTTAAAACCCTGTTTTTGGTTGTGCCAACAGGAATTATTTTTAAATTAATCATTTCAATTTAAGTGGTTGGAATTTTGTAAAATGGATTCCATATTTTGAATATGAAGTTCCAAGTTATGTAATTAGGACTCTTTTTTTGGATATTTTGATTAGTAACGATGGAAATTATCATTAATTATCTTGATTATTTAGTAATCGGGTAGTTATGTGTAATAAAATCATATCATAAAAATAAAAAATGACCCCAAAATGTGTCCAAATTCTATTGGTGTTGTCATGGACGAAAATGGTATTCCTTGTGCCAACTTTTGGACACCATGGAATCATATTAGTGTGATTGTGACCTTTTGTTATACTATTTTTAAAAAAAGGAAAATATAACCAAAGTATGTATCACCTAAGTAATGACATTTTAGTTTTGAATATATAAATGATATATTTGACTATAAATATTCTTTGGAATGATAAAACTATTTCCTAAATCATGGTATTTTTTAAATAATTTTTAGACAATAAATAAATAAATTTATTTATGACACCATGATGATGCGGTGATTAACTCATTAATGAATAACTTAAATAAAATGAAAAGATAAGGTAAAATATAAGACATAAACTAGTCTAAAACCAATTTTATGGGTGGATTTAGAACCCTTATCTCCTTATCCTCAAAATAAATCATTCTGGGTCCTTTAAAATTTGAAAATCATTTCATAATAACGTAACATTTCATGACCTTCCAAGAGTGCCCCCTCCTCCATCTTATAAAAGGCCCCCACCTCTACCCCCATTACACACACCTCTGAAGCCGTTTTCTAGTCCAAACCCTGCTCATATTATCTCTACACATCCCTTTATTCATCCTATAAGCCTTACCTTAGGCATAAAGCTACTCAAGAAACCCTTTGGTTCAAGCCAAGGGGAGTTACCCGATTAAAAGGTAATGTCTTCTCTTATGTCCTTTTGTTTTTTTTTTGCTTCTACAACCCCCTAAACTCTTTTTATTACTTTAATTTGTAAAAAAAAATTGTATATTAAATATATTAAGATGTTTTTAAGATACTAAATCGAGCTACACTTACACACACCACCATCTAATGGGTGAATAACACACTGTTTCTATGGACGGCGAACTACTGCCTCACGAAACGATGATTGTTAAATTATCTCCTACCACCTCTCATGGTGGCCTTTATTATGTAACTGTATTTTATATATGATATATATGGTATTTATGTTATCTATATGCTTCTTTATTTTATATTTTAAACATAACTTTATGCTTTTCATGTTATGAAAATGCGATAATTTCATATGAAAAAGTGTAGACTACTTCCCCATCAAGTAATGTGAATTTTTCATGCAATAAATGGAATGTATAAAGAATTAAATTAATGAAAATATGTGACCTATATATCATATATATTATACGGTAATTATAATAAATATATATCTCTCATTAATTTTTAATTCCATTAATATTACAAAGAAATTAATGTAGCGTTCATGCGTACGTACGACATACCGTCTCCATGAACGGTGCATTTCATTTTCTATCTCCAAATGCTATAGAATATTATAAAATGAATTTATACTGTATATATAGGATATTTAAATCATTAACACTATTCTGGAAATAATTTACTTATAACTAGATGGACAATTCTTCTCAAACAAGTTCGTTTTCGACTCATGTACCGAACATCGACAAAAACGTCTGATATTAACTCTCATAATTAACTAAATATTATAACATTATAATATGTGATATGAATTGAATAAAAAAATTTAAAGGATTTACTTAAGAAATTATAAATTGACCAAAGTTTATTATTCAGTAATATAAAGAAACGAGCAAGACAAGTCGGACTTAAGGTAAGGGATCTGACCTCTCTCTTTCTTTTCATGTATTCTTTTTTATATCATTTTATTTATGTTCCATGTTCTTATGTGGGGGGATGTTATTTTATATTCAACATAATTTAATTTGTATTTTCATATTATGATAGACCCCCTATTACTCTCATAAATTCATTTTAAGAATATCTATGTGGCGTCGTTATGATGCCGAATTTTCATAAGGGATTTCTTATCTCACTATTAATTCCGTGATATTTCCATTGGATGCCAATTATTTAAGTGATGTGGTGTATTGTATACTTCAAATTGAAATACATTATCATGATTGTATTTACATTCATGTTGTTCTGAAATAAATTTGGTGGTAACTATCTTTTGGTCATACGACTCGATTGATTACAACGACGTAAGGGGTATTTATCTTGCCTTTTATTCCCGTGAGATTCAAGCTAAATTTTCCACTATTTAATTTTGTGTGGTGTAGGTACTGCACATTATTATACTATTTGTGTAATATAATCTCATTTATGGGTATTTACATCTTCATTTTATGACCCTCCTTTAATGGGGTGTACGTTTCGAAATTTACCCAAATCGGTAAGGGCGCCTTTCACCCTCTTCTTTTTAAATGGCTTATTTCTGTTAGCACTTTTAATTTTTATATTTTTATGTTGTGATATGTTATTATATATCCTTATTGATGTAAATTATATTTCCATGTGATGAGATAACCTTTTTATCTCTCATCGTCTCATTTTATGAATTTTAAAATGACATCGTTAGGCTGTCGAATTTCTGTAAGGGAACTTCTTAACCCAATTTTAATTCTTTAGGTTAAACCTCTACATCATGATTATGTAGAACTATGAATATGTGTAGATGACCTCTGATTTTTTCCACTTATTATCCTCTTATATTGGGTGTATTTATATTTGTCACACATAATTTTGTAATTGATTTATATTTAATCTAAGGATACCGACTTTGTAAGGGACTTCGTCTCAATCTCCTTTCATTGAGGCATATTTCTGTTCAAATACAAGGCTTTCTTTTATACTCAGTATAAAAACATTTGTATTTTACTTTTATTCAAAAGTATTCTTTTCTATACGAAGCAATTTACTAAACGACAAAAGGTATGTTTTTTAACGTACGCGGTGATAATGACCTTTTCGCCGCCGCGAGTATTATTTGATCTTTGGATTCCTCAATAATCCGTAATGTTTTTAAATGGAAAAAAATACCATATACACTTTTATATATTTTGGTATTGAAAATGGTATTGAAAATGGATTTGATATGTCAAAATATTGTGATTGAAATGTGGAAATGTTTTCTTTCCTTTATATTTTTTGTATGTGTTAAGATTTTATAATGGTACTTGGACATTTGACGGGTGGTTACTTGATAAACCAGATGAAGGGTGGTGCCGTTAAAACTTGTATGGCTGGTTATGTTATAACCTCCCATTCATTGGATATGGAAGTCGATCGTATGGCTATTCCATTTAGCGATATGTGTGGAAGTCGACCGTATGGTTATTCTATTTATGTATGTTTATGTCTCAAGTTAGCTTTATATGTTATGTGTTATTTATATGGGTTTTATGGTGATATTTTGGTTAAAAAGGGGTAAGAAATGATCTTTTATTCAGTGGAGAGTATTTATATATTCATAAAGGTGAAACGTATTACTTATGATTAAGTATTCATGGTTTACTTGTTGTTTTGAAAAACTAACAGTTTCCTTATTTTTGTATCCCTTACCGAGCTTTTTATGCGCATCCCAAGTTTTTTAAATGTTTTATACATGACTTAAAGATGAATAGGGTCAAGGATGGGATCAAGGAAAGTCATTCTTTCTAAAACATGGAACTTGACATGACTCTTTTTTTCAAGGGTTTTTATTTTATGATAAAACTGAAACTGAGTAGATGTGTCTACTTTGTAATCAATGAGATGTAATAGTTATGTCATAATTTTCTAAAAATATAAACCTTAAAAGATCGTCAGTGTGAATTATTCATTTAATTCAAGACTAATTAATGTTTTAAGGTTGATTCCTTATAGTTGGTATCAAATTTTGGTTTAATAAACTTTAGAGGTTAGAGTGTTGCTTAAACATAAGTGACAACATGTGTATAACCACTATAGTTAGTATATTAGATGGAGTCATTGTTATTTATGAAAGTTGGAATGAGTTTAAGATAACATGGATAAGTATATCGTAGTGTTTATCTTTCTCGTTATTATGTAATGATTTTGATGGTATACTCACATTGACCTTTTTTGTTTTAGTAAATGGCTGGATCTAGCAGGCACCAAAGAACAGTGGATGTGAATAAAACTGTGACGGTTTTCTGAAAGAACAACTGAATGATATAGGAGCTGCAATGAGAACTCATGTGGTTATTATCAACCAAATATCAGGAATCATGATTCACCACCTGATCCTTGGGGAGTTGTCTAATGCATCATGTACGAGAGAACCAAATTTATGTGAATGTTTAGGTAATAATTATAAAATTAACCATTAGGGTTTATATGGTCCTTACTTTTGAGGTAATTATGGGTTACTATATGTTATGATTGAAAATGAAAGGCATGAGACAAACTTGAGGTTATATTATGTTATAGTTATTTTTGAAGATTTTATCTCTTTTTGGGGAATGTTTTATGAATGATATAGTTTTGGAAAAATGACAACACATAGATCGTGTGACAAGCCATCCCATCGGACGAAACTTCTTGAATCGAACCAACAATGAAAGTGTGACTGGTATTTATTGCCTACCACTGGACTACATGAAGTCCCTGGTTAGTATGACTAATTATTTTTAGTTATATGATCTTATGAATCATAAATAAGTTTATTTTTGGTTATTTATGGAAACGATTAACCTATCATGGAGGATATGTGATTAGGTTAATTACATTTCTATATGAGACGTTAAGAGTAACTAATGTTTTTAGGAAATAAATGTTATTATTTACTTTGGAAGACTATGTGATTAAATCCTTCAGATATTTGGGTTTCAATCTTAGTTTAGAATAATTTGAAGAATTTTATGGATAACTGTTTATTGAATGGTATTTGATGATCTTTGGGTTTTGTTGGACAAATTTTGGAGATTAAGAGTAGTATTTCTTTTTATAAAGGATTATCCATTTGGGGATTATCTGATCTTGTACTGGCAATTTTGTTTTTGGTTTAGGTATAAAGACATGGAAAATATATGGTTCTCCTTTTTGGATTTGTTGATTCTATAGAAGTTTATTATATCACTCTTAATGTGGACAAGTCATCCTAAATACTCATCTTTTAGAGAAAATATGAGTTTGTGTAAGAAATATTAGAAAGATATGAAAGTCTACATGACATGTAATTATGTTTACCTATGTTTTAGTTAATCCCATAAATTAATAACTCAATAAAAAGTAACATAAAAAAACGTTGTTTGTTACCTTTTTTTACTGGGGAATCAATTACCGTTTAACCCACAACAAGTTTGTGATTTTCTTGTAGATAACTTCTCCTAGACATGTTTTCTATCACTTTTCATCAGAACATGACCCTTTGTTTTCTCTTCCATATCCATTTTTTCCTACATGTAATCCTAGTTTGGGTAAACTTGGGTGACCTTTGTTCTTCTCTTTCTTTCATTTAAAGTGACAGTTTTACTGACTCTTTTTCCATTGCGGGACATTCAATGATGTTTCGAGGGAAATTTTAAAATTGTGAGGATTCAAGACCCAAAACGGGGGAAGGATGTAACATCCCAAGTAATTAAATAATAATATATTTTAATATCTATGTCTATTTATGATTTTGATAGTGTTTTAGAGGCCTAAAATAAGAATAAATCCAATCTTAAGCATAGAATTCTCTAATATTTTCAAAAGATTGTTTTACCTCCTTTTGATGGAGAAACCTTTTTAAATATACTATTTTATAATTTTATATGTTATATTTGACAAAATAAAATGATTCTTTATAATCAGAACATCAAAATTTACTTTTTGTATGTTTTTGGTATTTTTCTGATAAAGTTTATTTTTTTAATGAATAGTGAATGATGTTGTATTTTAATTCAAAACCTCCTTTTTAATATAATATATTTATATGGATAGATTATCTTTTTAAATGTTTTTAAAGTGAAATTATAATATATTTTTTCCATTTAATCCATTGGTGGACATTGGAATTAATTTCACTTTGAAATTGGACATAAACAAGTGTCAATCTTTTTATATTTTTTATTTCTCAAAAACACGCTGTTTGTTTTGGCAATGGGAATTAATTATTAAATTAATTAATTAAAATTATATGTTTTAAAAAATAGATATCATTTTCAAATTTGGAATATCAAATTTACTTTGGATAATTTTTTTGTATATTTTTGACAAATGATCATTTTTAATGAATAGTGAAAAATACTGCATTTTACTTCAAAACCGCTTTTTCATCTAAATTAATTATATATTTAGATTTTCCTTTTAATTGGTTTTAAAGTTTTATTGAATTATGTTTTTATCAATTAATACAATTTTGTTCATTGGAAGTAATTTTACTTTTCTTTTGGATGAAAAACATGTCAATATTTTGATAAATTTTACTTCATAAAAACCTGTTTTTGGTTGTGACAACAGGAATTATTTTCTAAATTAATTACTGAAATTTCTGTTTTTAGAATTTGGTAAAATGGATTCCATATTTGGAATCATAATTTCAAAATTATTTAATTATGACTCTTTTTTTGGGAAATTATGAATAGTAACGATGACAATTATCTTTAATTATCATGATTAATTAGTAATCGGGTAGTTAACGGTAATAAAATAATATCATAAAAATAAAAAATGACCCCAAAATGTGTATAAATTATATTGGTGCTATCATGGAAGACTATGGTATTCCATGTGCCAAATTTGGGACCCCATGGAATCACTTTAGTGTGATAATGTCCTTTTATTATATTATTTTTAAAAAATGGAAAATATAACCAAAGTATTTATCACCTAAGTAATAAAATTTTAGTTTTTCATATATAAATTATATCTTTGACTAAAAATATTCATTGTAAATATAAAACTATTTCCTTAATCATGGTATTTTTTTATAATTTTTAGATAATAAATCAATAAATTTATTTAAGATAACATGAGGATGTAGTGATTACCACATTAATGAACAATTTAAATAAAATGAAACGATAAGGTAAAATATAAAACATACACTTGTCTAAAACCTATTGTATGGGTTTATTTCGAACCCTTATCACCTTATCCTCAAAATATATCATTTTGGGACATTTAAAATTAGAAAACTATTTCATAATAAAGTAACATTTCATGACCTTTGAAGAGTGCCCCTCCTCCCTCTTATAAAAAGGCCCCCACCTCTACCCCCCTTACACACACCTCTCAAGCCCTTTACTCGTACAAAACCTGCTCATATTTTCTCTCCTCATCCCCCTCTTCATCCTAGAAGCCTTAACATAGGAAAAAACTCTTCAAGAAGCCCTTTTGGTTCAAACTAAGGGTAGTTACTCGATTTACAGGTAATGTCTTCTCTTATGTCCTTTTGATTTTTTTTGCTTCTCTAACCGCCTAAACCATTTTTATTCATTTAATTTGTAAAAAAACTAGTATATTAAATATACTAGGATATTTTTATGAGATTTATTCGAGCTACACTTACACACACCTCCATCTAATGGATGAAGAACATACTGTTTCTGTGGACGACGAACTACTACCTCACGAAATGATGATTGTTCAATTATATCCTACCGTCTCTCATGGTGGCCATTATGATGTCACTGTATTTTATATATGATATATATGGTATTTATATTTTCTATATTCTTCTGTATTTTATATTTAAAACATACCATTATGCTTTTCATGTTATGAAAATGTGATAATTTCATATGAGGAAGTGTGGACTACCACCCCCTCAAGTGATGTGACTCGTTAATTCAATAAATGGAATGTATAATGAATGAAATGAATGATATTATGTGACATATATAACATATATATTATACTGGAATTATAATATATATATCTCTCATTTAGTTTTAATTCAATTAATATGACAAAGAAATGAATGTAGCGTTCAAGCATACGTACGACATACCGTCTCCATGAATGGTGCATTTCATTTTATATCTCCAAATGTTATGGAAGAGTAAAAATTAATTTATACTGGACATATAGGATATTTAGATCATTAATACTATTCTGGAGATGATGTACTTATAACTACATGGACAATTCTTTCCAAACAAGTTCATTTTTTACTCATGTACAGAACATCGACAAAAACTTATGATATAAACTCTCATAATTAAGTAATTATTATATCATTATAATATGTGATATGAATTGAATAATAAAATTTAAAGGAGTTCTTTATGAAATTATAAATTGACCAATGTTTATTATTCATTAATATAAATAAACAAGAAAGACAAGTCGGACTTGAGGTAAGGGTTCCAACCTCTCTCATTCTTTTCAAGTATTCTCTTTTTTGTCATTTATTTTATGCTCCATGTTCTTATGTTGGAGGATTTTATTTTATATTCAACATACTTCAATTTGTATTTTCATATGATTAGAGACCCCCTCTGACTCTAAGAAATTCATTTTATGAATTTTTATGTGGCGTTGTTAGGCTGCTGAATTTTTGTAAGGGATTTCATATCTCACTTTTAATTTTGTGAGATTTCCATTGGTCGCCACTTATTTATGTAATGTGGTGCATTATTTACTGCAAATTGATATACATTATCATGATCTTATTTATATTCATGTATTTCTGAAATTTATTTGGTGGTAATTATCTTTTGGTCATACGACTCGATTGATTACAATGAGGTAATGGGTATTTATCACACTTTTTATTCCTATGAGATTCATGCTACATTTTCCACAATTTATTTTTGTGTGGTGTATGAACTTCCCATTATTCCACTATTTGTGTAATATAATATCATTTATGGGTATTTACATCTTCATTGTATGACCCTTCTTTCATGGGGAGTACGTTTCGAAAGTTACCCAAATCGGTAAGGTAACATTTCACCCTCCTCTTTTTAAAAGACTTATTTTTGTTAGGTATTTTAATTTACATATTCTTATGTTGGGAATTGTTATTATATAAACTTATTGCTGTAAATGATATTTCAAGTGATGAGATACCATTTTTATCTCTCATCATCTCATTTTCTGAATTTTAAATAGACGTTGTTAGGATGTCAAATTTCTATAAGGGAACTTCTTAAGCCAATTTCAATTCATTGGGTTAAACCTCTACTTCTTGATTATGTCGTACAATGAATATGTGTGTATGACCTATGATTGTTTTACAATTAATATCATATTATATTGGGTGTATTTATATTTATCACAAATAATTATGTAATTGATTTATCCTTAATCTATGGATACCGACTTTGTATTGGGACTTCATCTTAATACCCTTTCATTGAGGCATATTTTTGTTCTAATACAAGACTTTCTTTTATACACTTTATAAAAACATTTGAATTTTACTTTTATTAAAAAAGAATATTTTCTATAAGAATTGTTTTACTAAATGAAAAAATGTATGTTTCTTTTTAACGTATGCAGTGATAACGACCTTTCTGCCGCCGGAAGTTTTATTTGATCTTGGGCTTCCTCAGAATGATGTAATTTTTTTAAAAGGAAAATAAATTACATATACTCTTTTATGTATTTTGGTATTAAAAATGGTTTTGATAATGGATTTGATATGTCAATATATTGTGAATTAAATGTGGATATAGTTTCTTTCATTTATATTTTTTGTACGTGTTATTATTTTATAATGGTACTTGGACATTTGACGGGTGGTTACGTGATAAACCAAATGACGGGTGGTGCCATGAAAACAAGGATGGGTGGTTATGTTATAACCTCCAATTCATTGAGTATGGAAGTTGGCTGTATGGCTATTCCATTTAGTGATATGTGTCGAAGTCAACCGTATGGTTATTCCATTTATGTATGTTTATGTCCCAAGTTACCTTTATATGTTATGTGTTCTTTATATGGGTTTTATGGCGGTCTTTTGGTTACAAAAGGGTAAGAAATGATCTTTTATTCAGTGAAGAGTATTTACTACTCATAAAGGTGACAATTATTACTTACGATTAAGTATTCATGATTTACTTGTTGTTTTGAAAAACTAACGGTTTTCTTCTTTATGTATCCCTTACTGAGCTTTTTATGCTCATCCCATGTTTTTGAAATTTTTTCCACAGGACATAAAGATGAATATGTTAAAGGACGGGATCAAGGAATGTCATGTTGTCTAAAACATGGAACTGAACATAACTATTTTTTTCAAGAGTTTTTATTTTATGAAAAATTTGAAACAGAGTAAATGTGTCTACTTTGTAATTAAAGAGATATAATAGTTATGTCTTAATTCTCTGAAACTCTCTACCTGAAAAGATCCCCATTGTAAATTATTCATTTAATTTAAGAATAAGTAATGTTTTAAGGCAGGGTCCTTATATTTTTACTCTCCACAAACATATCCAACTTAAAAACATTCTTTATAACCAAGATGAAAGAAACAGAATATATAGTGATACCATATTATAAAAAAATGTAAAAAAGTGAGATATTAATGATCATATAAGATTTGCCTAAGAATAAGGATTTTGGAATATGATATTATCATCTCAAAACCATACAATTTATATAAAATATAGTAATTATGAGAAATAAAATACATATTTGCAGTTCTTAAGATGTGAATCATGAAGGAATCAATTAACATAAACCGTAGGATCATAAAGAAGGAATAATACATTTAATATTGTAATACATATAATCATATAACATTTTTAACATTTATAAATAGGGAAAAGTTCAATCGTTATGTTATGGACATTGGATTAGTCCCTTGAATAAACATATATGGATACAACCAAGTACACACATTAAATTTTGGAAATGAAATAATGTTCCATGAATAACATTATTGACATGAAATATTGGTCCACACCTAACATTATAAACATATAATCAGGTTAATGAATAATATTATGAACAAGTAATTAGGTTAATGTATAAAATTTTGAACATTTAATCTATTTCATGCATACTATATTTACTTATTTTTTATTCATAGTTACCTAATGTATTGGAGATAGATATGGGTCTCACCCATTACATTATGAAACTAATATTTATGTGTGAAATAAAATCCAAAAAAAATTGTCATATCATTACACATGAAATGTAATGTGTTTCATAAACAATTCCTAATATCATTAATTATGTAAAAGAGATAGGTTTCATAATCCATTCATCACTTCATCATTTCATAACCCATTGAAAAATCACAGGTTTTTAATATGAATTTTATCTTGGTATAAACCTTACAAGAGAAATAGGTTTCATAAATAACGTGTTATCATAAAAATAGACCATTCATAAAAAGAATAATTACGGTAGCCTTGGATCATATCATCTTTAATGAATAAGTGCAATAAAAGGTGTCATATTATATTTAAAATAATTTTAAAATATCCCATTGAACATTTATTGAGTAAAATTAGACTATTCTTTGAAGAAACATAAAAAAATAAATCTTCTTTAAAATTATTTTTTTTAAATATATGTTGAAATTATTAAAAAATATTTTAAAATAATTTAAAACATTTCATGAGGAAAAATACATTGTATTTTGGTTGATAGTTTTTAAAACGTAAATCATTTTAAAAATACATTTATTTGAAAATAACCTTGCAGATGATAAGGTAATATTCATTATAAATAATGCTGAAGGAAGTGGGAAATTCAATTCATGTAGTAAATATTATTATTAACATTCTATGGAAAATACATATGGGGATAAATTAAAAGATGAAATGAATATTGCATTAAAAAAATTAAATAAAATTAAAAAATGTTTAAAAAATTATTTAATACATAATTTTATTAATGTTAAAAATATTTATTTAAATGATTATCTACAAATATTATTTTTGAAGAAATGTTATATTTGACCAAAGAGATAAAAAATTGTAATTTTACATGTGAACATTATTTTAATGACTTATGTAGATAAATAGTGAAAAATGATGGGAAGTTTGTGTTCATATGACATAACTCGAGGAGAAGAAAAGTAATGAGTTTATGCTTATATTAATCATAATATTTTATTATTAGAAATATAATCATAAAAAATCCAGATAAATACTGAGATTATCATATAAAATCCAAACACTTTTTTACTTTGAATTATAATCCCCATGTAAGAATAACATTAAAAAAATCATAATATATTGTGAATAAATAAAATTATGATATTACATGTAAAATAAGTTTTATATACACCTCATAGAATGTCACAATGTAGATATATTTAACTATTCAAACTGGCACCCATCTTAGTCTATGACAAGTCCCAGAGGTCATTTCATTCCCCCATGGGCTAGCACAAGTGCCTGGGTATCATAAATAATAGTTGGGAATGTTTAACAGAATTTATAAATATAAACCAACCTTTCATAATAAATAAAATGAATATCAAATTGTCTAACAAAAAAAAGAATTGAATATGAGGTTTGTTCAAAATCCCAACGACTTTCAGAAAAGTAAAATGCCAAAAAATAGCCTAAGAACCGCCTCATGGAAATTGGAATCTCTCTCTATCCATCTCCACGACACCACATCAATTAGGTCCACTAGCGACCCGAACCACTGGTTCTAAAAGCTTTACCCAAACTTGAAAAAAATGTTGCCAACTCTACATAAACCCAAGGTTGTATGTTGGGTGTGAGACTAATCCCAGTAGGATTCCACACAAGAAGTTCGATGTGATAAACATTTTAAGACAAAAATCATTCTTGTTTAGTAAACATGAAAGCATGTAACAATTTCAAAGAGATGAAACCTTAACATGAAAATATTTTTCATGAGGGATACTATAAAGAATGAAAACTTTTAAATAAAATAGATATGCTATTAAATTATCTATAAAAACACAGTATATTCCGATGGTATGTACAATAAATCCAAAGAGAACTAGTCATTGGAACCCCCCCTAAGTACTAACAAGTTATGGCCTCTATGTACATCGTATCTCAATGTAAAAGTAACCATAAAAAGTATTTGTCTCTTGAATGATCCATTAGTTGGGGAAAACTCATTGTCCTAGTGGCCCCCAATACCAATCATTGTTTAATTAGGGGTTTCTTCGTCAATCTTTCTATGTGAAACGTGGATAATCTCACTCCGGATCACTAGCATACTAGTCTTAATCTACCAACCAAGATTCCATGGAATCCCTATTTGTTCTCAATCTTATTCCAAATGTTATCAAACATAATTTTCACATGAAATTCCATTTCCAAATCATACACACACCAGAAATCCAAAAATCACGTCTCAAACCTTTCACACAATTTCATAAATCAGTTTAAAAATTTATAAAACAGTCTCAAAAATTTTGACATCACTAAGCAACACTATATCTTTCCAAACCCATTTTAAGAACACTTACCCACCCGAACAGTACATATAACTCATTTTCACAGTTTTTTGACATAATAAACAATTTAAAATTTTCACAATACTCTTTCAAGAAGTGTAGCATGGTTTTGCAGAAAAACCCCATTCAAAACCACTATTTTAAGGAAACTATCACACTAAATACCTACCAAACCAGAATTAGTATCCCTATAAATTATTAATAAACAACATTCATATGTTTTAAAATGACATCAAATGATTCCACAAAATTTACACATGTAAAACACATATTTTGAAGAAAAAAGTCAACTTTATAACTAAACTCTCAACAAATTCAACAAAAAATGGTTTTAACACCAAAAATGGAACAAGAAGATGGTAAAAATGATATGAAATACAAGATAACACATCCAATAATACTTAAACATTTAATAACCTATGTTATTTGATAAAAACCTCAAATATTTGTGGGAATCTTCAACTGCACCACTGTCGCACCACGAGGGAATGAAAATAAACTAAGTCAAAATTATTTCACCAATAAAACCCAAGGAAAACCCCTAATGGTGATACGATATTTTCTAGGAACTTATAACATCAAGAAAGTGTGGGATAATTCCTATAATGGGGGATGAATCTAAGTATTAACACACTTTATTGCATTATATGGATGTTTTCCCAGCAAACCCCATTCAAAAATGAGTTCTATGGGTGCTTGAGGAAGCGTGGAGACCTCCCATGGATTATAGGGTCAAATGGGGAAATTAATGGGTGTATATTGTTTAGTCCTATAAGGGAAAAATAGAAATTACATTAAAAAAATTAATGTTCTAGACACTATTCATGATTTGGATGCATGGTTTAGACAATTGTGTGGCTGAATCATGCGGAATGTTCTGGCCACCCAAAAACATGCTGATTTTCTAAATTCAATGGTAATCGGGAAGAATTAAAGGGAATTTTAGAGGGATTCAAGGGGAACCCTGTGTGAAATGATATGGTAAGAAGTTGAGAAAAATATTCCCCAAAATTTCAAACAGGTAAAACCCAATTCTGAAGGAAATGAACAAGAACCGAAATGAAGTGATAAATAAAAACCCAACTGTGACAATTCTACCATCTATAAAGCTTTATAAACCTTGAATTCAACATCCATGTCATTTGGAAATACAAAAACCAGTACTATTTCCCTATTCAATGGGTGGTTCCCAACAAAAAGGAACAAAAGGACACTCTTATTAGGAAAAGAGGACCATGAGCTAACTCGACGGGCCAAAATGGACTCCCTTGAGAAGGGTCACCAGCCCCCAAAGACAAAACTCCTCTATATGATCAAATAAATTAAAACATAATCACCCCAATTAATCATACATTAGTTTCATGAAATGAGAAAACAAAATCAAACCACATCCAAAGAAAAATTTAATTAACCACTACACGATGAAGCTCAATTAATTAACCTAAAAAGAACAATTAATTTAAACATGGTTACCACTGCTATACATTAATGTAACTATTGGGGATGCTCCAATCCCAAAAAATTACCCAAGGATGATGTTTGTGGAGGATTGATCTACAAATGACTACCAACCTCCAAGACAACACCAATCAATAAACAATGTTACTAATATAGGGATACTCAAATAGATTTTCTTCCATAAGAGACAATTTAATTTCACCAGATCGAACCGAGACACCACCCTGGGGAGGCCCAAATGGATTCCTAACCATAAGGAATAAAATAACATTACATTTATTCTAAAAGAAACTACCTGAGACCCAGGGTGGGTCTCACGATAATAAGAACAAACCGTATTGACCAACTAGCACAAGGTGACATGAAAAAGTCCCCCTAGGACCCAATCCCCGCTATAAGGGGGTTCAATCAATGAAACCCAAGCCGAAATGGACATTATTGGGCTCACCACAACCATGTACATTACAATACATGGATGATTCTGGCCAAAACTGAGATAGAAAAGATCCTACAAGGTTATCAGTAAATGGACAACAACATAACGAGTTCATCCACAAGGGTTCAAGCACTAGGGGTTGAGACATAAAATCAACTCAGCTACATTATAAAAAAGGAAGGAATTTTCCACTAATATAGATTACAACCTGAAGGGACAAGGTCTGCACATCCCTTTCCACCAAACGATACAACATGGAACAAAATCACCACATATAAACCTCAAATTTTCTCCACATACCACACTGGAGATAGAAGTAAAAAAAGATCCTTTACACCATTGGTATTCCCAAAAATTTTCCAGCTTTACTCAAGAACATATGGTTGGAGTTCAGATAGTTCAATAATCTCCTGCCTCACAGTCAAGCACAAAATCCCCCAAAGATTACATATTCATCTGGTTCAACAAGAGAATAAACTATGATGCAATTTCATAAACAGAACACAACACATCCTAAAAACAACTTAACATTTCAAAAAACCCTCAACAATACAGTGACTTAGAAGATGTACATGCATCACCTCTTCCAACCGAAATAAGAAACAGTAGAATAAATATCACACCGAAGACACCTTCACTCAAAACAAGGAATTTATAAATCCTCATAGGATAAAAACACTTCCATTAAATTATCTTCCCTTGAAAGTTTCCATAATATCCATTTATTAACTTAAAAAATCACAAAACATCAAGGAACCACTGAACATGACCCTAGAAAGAAACAGAGACATAACATGGAGTGGATCCTTGAACAGAGATTCATGTAGCATGAGATTACCACATGAAACCGTAATAGCATCAAATGACCATATTTCCCCACACCGATGGCCAGACATGAACCCTTTTTCAATAAAACTTAATAAATACCCAAAGGACCTTTAAGACTTCATCTTACACTGAAAACCCCATAGCAATTTCACCTTCCTCATTGGAATTCCCCTTCACCATTTACAAATAAATCCAATAGAGTCAACGGTGACAGGCTTCACCTTTGAGGATTCAAAAAACTCATGAAATCATAACTCCATTAAATTCCTTTCGCATCCACTCTTCTTCTGTGAAAGGATCTGCATAATCCAAAAAAAAATAAATGATTTGAACTCAACCCTAAAACCTGAGAAGAGGGTTTATACTTTGATCAAACAGAGTACCATCTAATGGTGAATCACTCACGACCACACTTAAATCGTACATTAAGTCTTTATGAGGGTGTACCTTAACCAATAAGAAAACCCAAGGACCAAAAAAATCTATTCCTTTTGTCAAAACACACCACAAACTGGATCTGAATACATGAGTAAGAAAACCACAGAGGCTTCCCGAAACACTCCTCAAATGAAACAACTGACCAACACTTCAACCCAACACACCAGTGAAACACAAACCCAAACAATCATTAAAAGAAAGAACGGTTCTCGAACTCAAAACATCCCACAACAAAAATCTCAAAAGAACATAAAACACCCCATCCAAACACAAATTTTAAAAAACATCACATTCTCACTAAAAATAGAATTTACCTCATTCATCAATGGTTTCCCATAGGCCTCACACGTGCAAGTTTTAAGGCCACACCAGACACCCTCCTCATATCCATCCCATAACTCATCCATTATTTCAATTAACCATCCATCTTTCCATGTAAACCCATGCGTTCGGTCACCCATAATGATACCAAATACCAATACCAAACATTTCTACATTTCAAAATCAAAACATTCTAACCACACATTATCTTTCTCAAAAATATTATCCCCAAAAACAAATACCAATTTTCATCTATAAATAATTTTATAAAATCATCAATCATTCAAATAAAAACACATATATGTTCTCCACATTAATTTCAAAACTCTTATGTTTTTATATCAATATTCATTTTGTTAACAACCATTCAATTAAAACTCATATCATATTATTTAAAACAAGGTATCAATAATTCGTAAAACATTTCAAATATCCATTAATTACCAAATCAATATCCACTTTCAAACCCCACAAATAAATTCTAATACAATTATTTTCATTAAAAAAAATTCAATTGTTTAGAAAACACCGATTAAAAAAGATTTACAAAGCCTACCTAAAAATAATTCATGCTTTCCAAAGAATTAATTTCAATACCATACATGAATAAATTATGAAAATTAACATCCAATAAACTGAACACCATTTAATTAAAACCATTTCAATTTAAAAATCTAGTATCCACAATTTTCAAAAAAATATATTTCCAGAATTATTTTTCAAACCCCATAATGATTATAAATGAATAAAGGTAAAACTAGTGCTGGTTGGATACTCAAACATATGGTTGGCATCCATATGCCAGTCACACCACTGTCATGGAGAGTGTTCTAGGACAATATATCCATCTCCACATGGCTTTCTAGGACTTGTGAGATCACTAGGACCATTGGCCTAACTCCCATTTCATTTCTCAAATGACGAACAACCAAATGAACCAAAAGACTCATAGGAAACCAAACATCCCCTAGTAACACACCTTTTGACATGAGGAGTGTGGGTCAAGAACCTTACTCATAACTAGAACATTTAGTTCCCCTAATCCCCACTCCGGTCTAACCTGAATCATTCCCAAAGAACATGTCACAATAAGAGAGAACCTCCTTTGAAACTATTATTTCACGAACCAGATCTGTTCACCCTCTAAACATACATCCTACCTAGGCTATGACAATTCATGAAGGTAGATCACTTTTCCCGTGGGCTGACACAGGTTCCCGAGTATCATGAATTAAATTTCGGAATACTTTAACTAAATTTATAAATATAAAACAACAATCAATAACAAATAATCTAAATCTGAATTTTTCTAACAAATAATATCTTAAACCAAATTTAAAATTGAAAAAAATGATTATACAAAATCCCAAGGACTACCAAAAATTAATAATAAATAAAATATCCAAAGATCCACCTCTTGGAAAGTGGGAATCTCCTGCAAGCCTTATCCATGACACCACATCAAGAAGGACCACTAGCAAGCTGAACCAGCAATTCTAAAATCGTTACCCAAAACTGTAACAAACATTAACTAATTGTTTTACCCTAAAAATGTGTAATTAGGTTTTTAACATAATCCTTTTAGGATTCCACAAAAATATATTCCATATGGTAAAAATTTTATGACAAAAAATTGAATGTTTTATAAACAATAATGATAGTAGAAATTTCAAACAGGTGATACCTTAAAATGAAAATAGTTTTCATGTAGGATGCTTTAAATAATGCACAATTTGAAATAAATCACCCTTGATACTTTATTTTCAAGAAAAAAAGTCCATATTTAGAAGTAATGTGTAAAAAATCCAATGAGAACAAGTCAAAGGAATACCCCTTATGCACTACTTGTTGGGGGCCATATATACATCCTATTTTAGTGTAAAAGTGACCATAACAAATATATTTCTCATGCAAGATCCACTAAGAGGAGAAAATAAAATTTCCTAGGGATCCCCAGTCATCATAATAGTATAGTTAGTGTTTCCCTCATCAATTATTGTATGTGAAATAGTGACAATACCACTCCAGGCCATTATCATACTAGTCCTAGTTTAACCACCTACATACATGGGTTTCCCTCTTCGTGCTCAATCATGTTCCACATTTTATCCAACAGAAATTACACATAAAAATTCCATTTCCAAATCATAAACATAGTAAACATCCCACAAAAATGTTTCATAATTCCATTTTCAAATTAAAATTATGTTTAACGTCATACTCACACCAAAACCTCCCACAAACACGTCTCTCACTTTTCTCACAATTAATAAAATGTGTTAATAGTTCACAAAACATTCTCAGAATGTTTAACATAACCAATCATCATATTATATTTCATAGACCCATTTTATGAACACAAAACCAGAAAATTAGTACCTAGACAACTTTTTGACACATTGTGTAACTCAATAAACCATTTAAAATTTTCAAAAAACACTTTGAACAGGTATTATAAGGTTTTTCACATTAAACCCATTAAAAACCACTATTTCAAGGAAAAAATAACACTAAAACTATAGAAATTCATAATTAGAATCCCTAGATACAATTAATAAACCAATTTCATATGTTATAAAATGACCTCAAATGATACCATAAAATTTACACATGAAAAACACATATTTTGAAGAAAAAATGAAACTTTAAAAATAAATGCTCAACCAATGCTACCAAAAATGGTTTTCACAAGAACAATTATGTGAAACATGGTAAAAATGATAATAAATCAAATATAACTCCTCAAAGAATAATTTATCAAGGAGTCACCAAACATAGATTCCAAAAACCTCAAATCGTTGTGTGAATCATCAACTGCACCATTGCCTCACCATAAGAGAATGAAAATAAAAATAAGATAAGAATATTGAACTCAAAACTTAATGTTAAACCCTAAGGATGAAACCCTCAGTCTTAAAAATATATAACTTCAATAACAATTGGGAGACACTCGAAGGGGATGAAAACTAGGGATAAACTCACTTACATTCATGATATGGATGTTTCCACACTATATCTACCTTATTAAATGAGGTAAATGGGAGATTTAGGAAGCATAGAGACCACTCATGGCTGGTAGGTCAAATGGGGGGATAATGGGGTACATTTTTTTTAAGCATGAAAGGCTAAAATTAGAATTAAATTAAAAAAATTAATGTGTTTGACAGTGTGCACAGTTTTGCTGCATGGTTTAGAAAACTGTGTGGCCAAAATGTGTGGCATGATGTGGCCACCCAAACACACTCCATTTTCCCCCAAATTCTAGGGGAATGAAATTAGAATTAAAGGGTAATATAGGGGGAATTGAAGTGGGACCAAATATTTAATGATAGGATAGAAAAATAAGAAAAAGATGCCTCAAAATTTTAAAATTTTTACTCATGGCTATAGCGGAAATGAAAAAGAACAAAAAAATGAAAAATAAAAACCATGGTGTGACATAGAATAAGATAAGTTCATAACATAACATATGGCTCAAGGAATTAAATTTGAGAACTAAAATACACTAATGCATTGGTATCTTTTAAACCTTAAACCGTATAATAGAGAGATCCAAATATAGATAATCAATACAAAATAATTTATGATAAGAATCATATAAAACATTAATTCTCATTATATACACCACATAAAAAAACATGCGATGAATTTGCATATGTCTCCTGGAAAGAAAAGAGATCCTAAAAATCCCTTACAATAAGTATCGACTTCCTCCATGAACATTTGATAATACATTATAATAATTATATGTTTATTCTTAATCTATTATAAAAAAATATTTATTTATATTATACTATATATTATTTACTTATGACCATTTATTACTTATTTATTATAAATTCATTGTTACAAACACGTTTTGGATAATAACTGCTTTATTTTTCATATATCTTTTGATTTGAAATTTTTGGTCTTATTAATTTGATCATGGTAACATCATATCCTGAATAATTAATATGAAATAATTATTATATTTGTACATAAACTATACATCTATGAAAAAAATGAGATTTTTATTTAAAAAATGATGTTCATTGGAATCATGGAGATGGTAGGTCAATTGTACACATGTGTAATGTTTCAATTTTTCAATGATCATTATAGAATGAAGGTATGTAATATTTTATATTAACATAATTATAAAAAAAATACTAAATAAAATAATATATACTTATACATATCATTCATGTGGTGTGGTGATGAGAAGAGAGAGTCACATCTATTCGTGATGGTGGTAGTCCACTCATATACGAACAATATTATGATATTTCAATGAGTGAACATGTGGGAATGAGACTAAAATACTATAATTATAGAATTACTAATATTAAATTAATAACATAATTATTCATTTATATCTCATATTTTAATTTACTTTATCTTTATTATATTTCATTTAATGTTTTTGACATAAACGAATTACATCGCTTCATGAGGTTGTTTTCCACCATACACACGGGTGAAATTATCGCATCCCCAATATAATAGAAAAATGTATATATGATGTAATTAAAATAGGTATAATTGAATTAGAAATATAATATATATACATGATATCCAACATCATACCCAAACATGACAGTTGGAAATTGAAATACATATGACATTGTTTTATGTGGTGGTAGATCGTGATACAAATGAATGATGATTTCATAACCCATATGAGGTAATTGGGGATTGTTTTGGTAAATAACATAAAATAAAAACATATAAGTATATTTAAGGGACTTATTTTATTATTCTATATTGTTAAATATGAATTTAAGGAGGTGGTTTTGGAATAAAATAAAAATTCTCATTGAAGAACGTTACCTCATCTTCAGGTAACCTCCTTAGGTTTGTACCAAAAGTATTTTTGGATGAATTTCTACCCAAAAAAATTCTATTAAGATCATATTTGGGTATATGCTAAGTGATTTTGGTATTTCATAGATGGCTTAAAAAGTTATTATAGTTTGCATAGAAGAGGAGTTAGGGTGGGCTTTTATAAATCAGGTGAGAGGTACACATGAAATTTTTTAAAAGAATAAGGTGTAACCATGTTTTTCAAATTTCAAAATAGTAAAAAAGAGATTATTATTTAGATGTTGATTTTAAAAGTTTTAAATATTTCCATAAAATATATTTTCTAAAGAAAATTAGGTAATTTAAACCATAATCTTTTTAGTTTAACCCCACTGTAAACACATTTTTACCTTCACTATGATAATTTATATTTTATAATATTTTCACAATTAATTTTGTTCATAATTTAATTTTAAACTATTATAAAATATAATTTATTCTCGTTAAAATTATCGAATCCGTTTTACCAAATTTAATTCAAAAAAGTGTAAAATTTTAATTTAAATGTAATCTCGCTGAAACGATAAGAAATAGGGTTTTTAAAAAGAAAATGTAGTATATAATGTTTTTGTAACAAAATTCCATTTGAAATAGATTATTATGGTATAAATTGAATAAATATATAAAAAATTAAATATATTTACTTTAAAAAAAATATAAAATATAATTTAACTTTATAAATAAACTAAATGAAAAGGTTGTTTTAAATTAGAATTCATCAGTTTTCACTATTCATTATAAAAACTTATCATTTTATAATGTTCTAAAATATTAAACTATGATAAGAATGATATGATTATTTATAAAAATTTATATATTCCTAATAAATGTTATAATATTTTAAAACGTTATTTAAAATAAGTGATAAGAAAACATGACCCAACAGCTTTTTAGAAAAATACAATTTTAAGCAAAAAAAAATTGATTTATTCTTATCTCCTGAATATGAAACAAAAAATATAATTTTTTAACATTTTATTGGATATATAATATATAAATTTAATTATAATAATTCCCCAAATGTTACGTTTTTATTTTATTGCGGTAAACCACATTTTTGTGCATAATAACATTTTAAAAAATATATTTCCTTTATTTTAAAATAGTTTTTATTTAATTTATAACTAATTATTCATCAAATTAATAATTTTATTTAATTTTCTGAGCGTATATTTTTATAATTTATTTAATAATTTTCATGCATGTTATTCCAATGACAAAGTGATAACTATCATTTTAAATAATAATATATTAACAGTAAGTAACATTTCCGTTAAACTCGACATTATGTGTAATGAAATATAAAACCAATATTGTGTCTAATGTAAACTAAAATTGGTGTTGTGTGTGACACATGATATAGTAAGTGCTTCATGCAATATAATATTAACATGGTGTAGCATATAATGCTAGCTAAATATGGTGTTGTGTGTATTATAAATTATCTAAAAGATTAAATTTATTTGATAAAATATATTTTAAAAAATGTCTATGTGTTATAGGAACCATTGAGAATACAAATGTATTGAGTGGTATAGTGACCCATAGAGCAGGTCATCCCAGTAACAACCCAGTTACTCATTAATTAATTTATATTCATTCTAAAATGAAATATTAAAATTCATTATAATTTTATAATTAAATATGTTGTGTTTATCAAAAATAAGAAATATATAATAATAGAATATTAACAACAACTATGATTGTATAAATAAAATTTATGTTTCCTCTAATTGAAAATATGATATATTGATAACATAGAATTAGTAAATAAATTTGATTAAAAAATATAAATTAAGTGTGTGTATTTTGTGACATATAAATTTTAATTTTCAATTTTATAATTAACATAATGATTTAAAAGAAAATTTAACTTCATAGAAAATATTCATAAATTAATTTTTTTTCTTATGATTATAATATAATTTATTAAACTGTAATTAATTTATAAATTTTTTTTGAAATCAGTTATGATGTTAAATTTTGTATTTTTTGAATAAATGAAGATTTTACTTAAGAATTAAATTTCTTGTATATAGAAAATTATATTCATAAAAAGGATTTCATATTTTAGTTCAACATGTAAAAAATGGTTTGGGTAAATTATTGGGATTTTTTTAAAATATATGAATTTTTTAACAACAGTAAATTATAATAATATAAGGTATATATACATTATAAGTTAAATACACTATTACTTGAGTAATTGCTGATGTAATCACCATAACCTGAAGCTTCCATTCAGTATTTTATTATATTTAGTTGTGATTATGAATATATTTCTTTTATTGAGACAAAATATTAAACTAATGAATAAAATAATGAGAAATCACACCTCTCCTTCAGTGTAAATACAACCCATTGCCACCTCTTCTTCCCACACCTCAAAGCCTTGTAGATTTATTACATTCTTCCCGATTCCATTATGAAAAGTTTTTCTCATGTTCATGTATCTCTTATCTCACCAAATAGGAAAAACTAAAGTTATTAATGGGATTCTCAAGGAAAATATGATCATCATATAAAATCCTATTTGTTTTTCTTTTATTTTATTTTCAATTTATTTTATTTTATTATTATCTATACACCTCCCCTTATCCAGGATAAATGAAAACTCCATTTTCCTATATTTTCAATAATTTTATTATCTAAATTGAATATCCTTCACGAAACCTCACTTCTTCACTTTTATTCTAAAATAGAAAAGCATTGTCTGTGACGTGTTGATTCACTACATTCATAGATAAAGAATTTTCATTTTCATTTACCACTGTAAATTATTTCCATAGACAAATTATTATATTTAACTGTGATTATATCATACATATAATATGTTATATAATGTTACAGTACCAATATGAAAACATGATATTAAATAAAATGATAATGTTTCATGATGGTCATAAAAAAGCCTCCCAAAGAAAGTAAATCATTTTAATTTACGTTTTATATAAGAATCATCTAAATATAAAGAAAAAATGATAGATGGTATCGTTTAAAATTTTGGAATTATATTATGACCATTTCATTCCATTTTTGAAATTTTTCATCCATTTGATATGAAATTCCATAATGAACCAGCCATGGAATCCGTGAAATAAACTCACCCGAAACAATGAAAATAAAAAAATATTATCCTTAAATGCATTCAAATATGTAATAATAAAATAATATATGGAATTATATATATGAATAAAGTTATATAATAAATTAATAACACTGTTTAATCTATTTGAAAAGAAGTTTTAATAGATTTTAAGAAAGACAAACCCGAGATAACGAAAATTTATTTAAAAATACTCTTTTAATTTCGATTTTTATAAAATTCAAAAGAAATGTTTTATTAACATATAATTAATGAGTGTAATTTACTAATATCATAGATACATAATATTTTTATGTTCTTTTTACAGTATTACATGATTATTTTCAAATTGTATTCCTTTGTATATGCACAATATTACATTAATTATTGATTTTTCTCAAGAAATGGTTTTTATGATGAATGTTTTATTATTTTATGATCATGTAATAGTTATTGGGATTTGTTTATAATGGAAGTTGGGATTTATATCTCCCACCTATTAATTGGGTATGTTTATGTTGGAGGTCATCTGAATGGTTACTCCATGTGTAACTACAATGGTTATACCATATGTTAGTCGTGAGTATTACATTGTAAGGTAGCTATGAGGGTCACACTATAAGGTAGACATAAGGGTTAAAATAATAAGGATTAAATGAAATTTATAACATTAAGTAATAAATTCCCATGTTAATTTCATGGATTTTTATGTCCTATGAAAATTTCTTATGTTCCCAAATTAATTATATTATACTTTTTCCATGAGGAGTATGTCTTTGTAAAAATGATTTTATATATTTTTAAGTATTCATGTACTTATTGTTTGTTTATTCCTTTTTATCTAACTTATTAATGTTTTTAGAACATCCTAAGATTTAATTTTTTTTCATAGGGTTTAAGGATGGTTAAATAAAATAAGTTGTCATGTAAGATTTTGTATAGATTATTTTTTTGTGAAAATATTTCCTGTTTTATTAAAAACATTTGTATTATAGAATAAATGGATATTGTCTTATTAGTATCATATTTTTATGATTTTGTATTGTTTTTATTCACAAAAACATTATACATAAATGATTGTTTTAAAGGAAATAAATGTATTCTATTTGAATTATCTATATTATATATGGTTTTAGGATTGGTCCTCATAATTGGTTTCATAACACGGCTTAGATAACTTCAGGGTTTAGAATGATATTTATAGAAAAATATAAATGATTTTTACATTATGTGTGTCTTTAAATGATATATAATTTGAAGATTACCATGTTGTTTCATCTAATATATGTCCGTTAAAAATGGGTTCCTCAAAAGAAATAGGGTATCTAAAGTTAGAAGGCAAAGAGAGGATCTTATCTTTTCAAATCTATAATTGGGAATGGTTGGAATTGGAACTGAGTAGTTTGTGAAAGTAATGGATCAGTTTACCAAATCTATAAATGGTCGTATTAGGTATTCCTGATATCAACTAGATAAACAAAAAAATAATATGATGATTTTTGAACATTTTAATATGCAACACCATCCTAATTTTAGCGGATCATCAAACCTAGTATTTGATGAAGGGTTGATTAAGTCCACTAAAATGATATTTAATATCCTAGGGTGTAAAGATAATAAATAATTTAGTCTTTTTTACTTATAATTTCGAAGTTTTATCCAATCAGTGGTTGTCAATGGTCCATAATATTAGGGATAGTGAAGGTATTTATGCTTTAGAATGGGTTGAATTTTAGAATCTGTTCCACCAAAAATATTTTCCCAGTATGGTATTACGTATGATGGAAATTAAATTCTTTGAATTGAAACAAAAAGTGGAAGATTTAGTGGGTTTTATTAATAAAACTTCAATCAATAGGAATTTTATTCTCCAAATCTAATTTTGGATTATGATAATAAAATAAATCATTTTTAATTAGGATTGAAGCCAAAATATTGAAGGGTTTTAGCCTCTCATGTGTTCGAAATACATGAGAAACTTTTTCTATGATGTGATATTTTAGAAATGTAGTTTTTTGATTTTCTTGCATACGTTGAAAACCACAAGAACTAGTAAATATTGAAAGAAATGTGTTATAATCAATAAAATAATTCTGAAGGAAATAAAGTCATATTTTTAGTTTGTGGGATGTCTGGTAAAAACAATAGGGAAATCCATTACAAATTTATAACATGTTTTAGTTGTGGTATGTTAGGAAATATGGCCTAAAAAATTAAATGAAAATGAAATTAGTGACGATATGTTTAATTTTGATATGAAAACTCTAATGGGCAATAAATGTGGTGAGATGAGGCATTATTAAAATACATTCCCAATGAAATATCTAAAAGATTAAAAGTAAGCATCTTATAAGTAAAAGTTGAATTATGATCCCTAAGACTATGTAGGTAGATGGTGGGCCATCCAAATAAGTGGTATCAAGTACGTTTTTTTACTCTAATTTTTCAAATGTTTAGTTTTCATATGGGGACTACACATTGTTTTATTTCTGAGAAATGATTAGGTAAATTGAAAATCTCACCTCAAGAAAAGAAATTAGAAATTTGGTTAAAACACTAGGGGAATATATTATACTAAAAATGTATTATGAAAATCATCATATTTTTTTCCATGGAAATACATTACCTAGAACACATATTTTTTTCCATTACGGGAATATGATGTTATTTTGTGAATTGATTGGAATTTTTTTTATCATTGTAAGATGGATTATAGTGATAATGAAGTTATTTTTCAAAAAGTGTTAAATTTTTAATATTCTAATGAACCCATACCAAGGATAGCATATCTGGAAGTTGAAAATCATTTTGAATATATAAATTAATGTTTTCATGAATATATTGTGTAAAATAATGGAATTTTTAAGATTAATGATGTTCTGGTGGTAAATGAATAAATATATATATTTTTATGAGTTTCCTACTATAAAACCTAATAATAAATTTAAATTTACTATTTACTTTGTTCATGATCGTAAGATAATTTCAAAACCCCCTTATCAAATTCTTCATGTGAAGCTTCTATAATTTAAAAAGTAGTTATAGAATTTACATAATAAAGGCTTCATTCACCCTATCACATAACCATGGAGTTCACCTAATTTGTTTATTAAAAAGATTGATTGTTCCATAAGGATTTTTATGAATTATGGATCATTTAAAAACATTACATTTAATAATATGCATCGACTACCTAATATCAATTACTTGTTTGATAAGCTATAGGGAGATTTGTATTTTATAAAGATTTACATGTAATCTGAGTACCATTGGGTGAAGGATAATTTAGATGAAATTAAAAAATAGCATTTCGAACTGTATATGGGAATTGTATGTTTCTTATTATTCTATTTGTCATGTATAATTCCTCTATTATATTTATGGATCCATGGAAAAGGACATATAACTAATTTTTTGATATATTTGATGTTGTTTTTATTGATTATATTTTGTTTTATTCATAAATTAATGGGGATCATGAAAAACATATAAGGATTTTACTACAAACATGTAATGAAAAAAAAATTATTTGGGAAGCTTAGAAAATTTGGTTTTTGGTTGCTAGAGAATCATTTTCATAGGATAATTGTAACTTATGATGACATAATAATTTATTTTGTGAAAAAAAGTGGCTGATGAATGGATAATACCTACCAATATTACCCTGGTTTTTAGTTTTCATAGATTACTAGGTTATTATCAAGGATTTATTAAAAAATTTAGATGTTTATCTATCATGATTACTATGTTAACATGTAGATGGGTTAAATTTATTTGAAAATATAAATACTATGTTTTTTTCAAGAACTGAATATGAAATTGGTGAACACTCCAATTATGGACCTAATTACTAGAAATGGTGTTTTTACTCTTTACTGACGCTTCATTGAAGGTAATTGGTTGTGTTATAATGAATAATTATAAGGTAATTGTGTATTATTCAATAAAAATAAATCCTCAAGAGTTAAATTATCCCACACATGATTTGGAATTATCATCCTTGGTTTTCACATTGAAAATTTTGAGCATCATTTAAATTTAGCAAAATATGAAATATATACTGACCATACAAGATTAAAGTATATATTTAATCATAGTTAATTGAACATGAGGAATAGTGGATTGCTCGAACTGAAAAAATATTAGGATTCCACGATTAATTTCTATCTTAGAAACGAAAATAATATGGAGGATGTATTGGTTTTCAAATTCATGATACATTAACCATGTTACGTTTAGAACATGACCTCTTTGATTAATGATTTGATGGTTTTGTAAAAGTTATTGGTTAGTAAATTCCTATGTTTAGTTTCAGGTTTCAGTGTAGTCGTATCTATAGGATAGAATTATGAAAACACATAAGGAAGACTGAGAGTTACAAAAAATGTTGAATTTTTTAATTAAGGTATGTTTCCAGAATTTAATGTTAATAAGGAAGTTATCATTAGTTTTTGAAAGAGATTACAAGTGCCCTCTAATTACCAACATGAAAAAATATTTTTTAATTTAACCTTATAGTTTCCCATTTTTAGATCATCCTAGAAATGCTATGATTTATAGAGACATTCAAGAGTATTATTGGTGGGATGGAATTAGATGATATATTATTGATTTGACCATAAAATGTTTATTTTTTTAATAGAATAATGTCGCAAAAAACTAAAAAATTGGATGTCTCATCCTTTTATAGTTCCTGAGTTGGAATGGAATAATATATCCATGGAATTTATTGTGGGACTAACAAAGAATTATTTACGTAACAATGCAGTTTCAATTATTGTTAACCGATTAACTAAAATTACAAAAAAATCTTATTTGATATATTATATCTCTAGATCATCTTTGTCGACTATACCATAAAAATATTTTCAGGTTAATAAGAGTACCTCACTCCATTGTATCTGACTATGATCCCAATTTCACTTATTACTTTTTCAAAGGCCTTCAGAATTTATTGGGAGATGAGATAAATTTTAGCATAGGAATTCATCTTTAATATGATAGAGAGACTAAGAAAACAATTCAGAACATATAGGGCCTTCTTCAAACTAGACCAATAGATAACTAGGGATGTTTGGATCATCACCCTTCTATATTTCTTTCTTATAATAACATTTATCTTTCCATTATATAATAAAAAACTATTAATGAATTATACGGAAAGTTCTATTGAACTTCGTCATTTCATGTTGAATTTAGTGAAATGAAGTTTATTGGACCGTAGTCAATAGAGGAAGTAGGTGATAAAGTGAAGTTGATCCAGGAACACATGATTACATCTCATGGTAGGAAAAATGTTATGCATATAAATAGAGAAAGAATTTTCTTTAAGAGTAGGTGATCATGTTTTTATAAAAATCTCTCATTAGAAAAGAATTATGTGTTTTGTTAAGAAAGGTAATCTATGTACAAGGTTCATTGGACCATTAGAAATCCTGGATAATGTTTGACCAGCTTCCTACTGAGTAGATTTTAATCCATGTTAATCCAAGGTATATAATGTTTTTATTTTTTTGATTTTAAGAACGAATGTTAATGATCGATCTCATATATTGAGCCTAGAATTATTTTTCTTGGAAAATGATATTTCTTATAAAAATATACCTATTTGTATTCTTGTGTATAAAGTGAAATTATTACCAAATAAGGTAATCCACCATGTTATGTTTTTGTGAAGAAAACATATCGGTGAAGAAGAAACATGGAAATATAAATTTCTATACAGGAAATTTATCCTCACTTGTTTAATAAGTGAATAAAAATAGTGATGATGAAATTTCTAGAAGCTGGAAAAAATGTAACAACCCATGCACTTATAAAATATTTTTTTTTGGAATTAAATAGTAATATTCACTGTAAATTTATAATACAATAAGTTGTATTTGTAGAAATTAGGAAATATATACTAATATAATAGTAACCTCACCTATAAAAGTATAAATATAATCTCTATACATTATAAGTGAAAATACAATATATCTATATCATGGAATATGTAAATAATTTTTTCTGAAAATGATAAATTAAGTGTAGGTATTTTTGGACACATAATTTTTTACTAAACATTTTATAATTAATATAATGATTTAAACGAAATTTTATCTTCATAAAATATATTTATAAATTAATATTTTATTTTCATATGATTATAATAAAATTTTATAAAACCATAATTAATTTTGTAAAGTGTTATAAAAGAAATTACAAATTTAAAATTGTTATTTTTTGAATAGATGATGATTTTAATTAAAAAGTAAATTCATTTTATATAGAAGTTTATATTAATAAAATAGAGTTAATTTTAGAATTATACACATCAAAAAATGTTTTCTGTGATTTTTTTATTTTCCCAAAATACATGAATTCTTATTGAATAGTAAAATACAGTAATTTATGCTATGTGTACATTATAAATTAAATACACTCTTACATTAGTCATTGATGATGTAATCCACATAATCTCAAATTTTCATTCATTAATTTAATATATTTATTAATAATTTTCGTATTATTAATAGTCTTAATCCAAAATAATATACTAAAAAATAAAATAAAGATAAAACACCCCTCTCTTCCACATTAAGTACCACAATCACCACCTCTTCGACTCACACCTAAAATACTTTTAGGTAAGTTGAATTATACCCAGTTCCATTACAAATACTGTTCCCCACATAAAATACCTTCTAGTCTTACAAAAATGTCAAAATTAATAGAGTTTAAGGGGATCTCATGGAGGAGAAGTTCCAGATTTAAAATACTCTTTCATTTTATATATATTTTTTAAATTCATTTCTTTTATTATTCTCCAATTAGATATCCTCAAAAAGGTGACATGATAACTTATGTATCTTATATATTCTATATATTTTTTATGTTAATGGAGTAGATAACACCAAGACTCTCTTTTTATCTTATTATTCTAGAAAACAAAATCATAGTTTGTGATGCATCAATTCACCACCTTTGTGGATGATGAATTTTCATTTCCATTTACAGCCATCAAGGATGATCATTAAAGAAATATTATGGTTAAAACCAATTTTATTAAACATATTATAGGTTATATAATTTTCTATAACAAATATATAAACATGACATTAAATTAAATGATATGAGTTCGTGATAGTTGTAAAAAAACAAGAAATTAAATTAAATCATTCTCAAGAACATATTATCGTAATAATGATCCTCATATCATAAAAAATGATATATGGTCATATTTAAATTTTTTGAAATATATTAACCACATTTCATTCAACCTCTTGAGTTTTACATCCATTCAACAAGAAAACCCATAATGAACTAATCATGGAAACCATGAAATAAACACATCTAAAATGATGAAAATAACAAAATATTATAATTAAATTGGTGGAATTTTTTCCAAACAAAATATCATATATAGTATTATAGATATAAATATAGGTATTTAATATATTAATAACACACTTTAAACCATTATGCCTAATTATTTATCATTTTTTATGTAATAAGAAATTGTGGTAAGATAATTTTTGTTAAAAATACTATTTTAATTATTATTATTTACAAAATTCAAAAGAAATGTTTTATTAACATATAATGAATGGGAATATTTTAAGACTTTCATGGGTCCATAATGATTCTAATGTTTTATTTATGATATTATATGATTATTTTGAAACAATGATTTATCATTTTAATATGTACAATATTTTATTATTTATTTATTTTTTTCAAAAAATGATTTTAATGATACTAGTATTATTGTTTTATAATTATGTTCAGGTTTGTGGGAATTTTTTATGATAAAGGGTGGGACCAATATATCCCCCTAGTGAATTGTATATATTTATGCTGGTGGTCAACTGTGTGGTTACTCCAACTGTAACTGCAATGGTTACACTATAAGGTAGGTGTGAGTGTTGAATTATAAGGTAGTTGTGAGGGTTGCATTGTATGGTAGTAATGATGGTTACAAATCAGATGGTAGTCATGATATTAAAAATATTATGTATGTAATTCCCCAAGTTACCTTTATGTATTTATTTTTTTCTATGTTTTATTGAAATATCTTTTTTTAAGGTATATGATACATTACATGTCAAAAGTATGTCTTTGTAAAAAAGATTTATTATGTTTATAAGTATTCATGGAAAATGGTTTTGTTTCTGTATTTTTATTTCCCTTACTAATATTTTTGTGCACAGTAAATTTTTTTAAAAAAATTCATATGTTTCTAGGATGCTTAAGAGAAAATAATGAACCAATATTAAATTTTTTAATATTTTTAATGAATGGATTTCATGTTTAAAAAAAATTGTATTATGGAATAAATTGATTCTATGTTAGCAGTACCCACATTATAAACATGTCAGTTTTATTAATTCACAAAGACTATAATGGTAAAATATATTTGGGAATGTAATAAGTGTATTCTAGTTGAGTTTTCTAGATTATGTAATGTTTAGGTTGGGTCCTTTCAAGCCCTATGAGATTTTAATGGTCGGTCATAAAACACATGGGATTATTAATAACTAAGAAAGATGATGTAAATATATAGGTATCGAAATGGGTGATGTAGAACATGTTGCAAGGAATGTTTCCACACCATAATATATATAATAAATAATCCAAGTGGAAGGTTTGTGACATAGATCATAACATGTGAGACTATGAGAATGGGGTGACAAATAGATTCTATCTCCCACAACATTTTCAACGGTAAAATAGTCATAGAGTATGTTCCCAACATTATACTATTTATAGAATGAATTTTTTTCCATAGAAAATATTTTCACCAGGGAGGGTTGATTTTTATTTAAGAAAAATAATGGTACTTTTCTCAGTCGACAAGTACTTGTGCTATAGAGTAACATTCTGAATTGTATCATGTTCAAGGTATAAAAATCTATGTCATAATACACCATTATTATTTGGATTATTACATATAATTAGGTTAGTTAATATTTTTAAAATAGGGTTTTGACATTAACTATTCTTAAGTGAAATAGATCACACCTTAAATATGGCAGGGAAGGGGAATGCCACACCACATAATGTGATAGAACTTCATGTTGAAGCGATTTCATAATGGCCTTTGAGTTTCAAATGGAAATAAAAGAGGATGTATATTTTCATATTTTAATGAGTCATATGGAACATTATTTCAAAAATAGACTTTTTTTGTCACGTATCATGATATGAGAAGAAAATTTGAAGGATATTTGATTAAAATCCTATGATCAAAGTGGATAATGATCGAATTATCTAAAAACATCCCCAAAAATTCCTAAATATGATATTGATTTGGAGAGAATATTTTAATTCAATGAGATATCTATGAAACAAGATATATAGGAATTCCGAAAATGTGAATGTTGAAAAGAATAACATTCTTGGATTTTGACAAGACCAAAACATTTTCAAACCTCTGAATAATTAATACATCAGGAAATATTTATTTTCTTCAGTACAATTATTTAAAAAAATATCATCATAGAGGAACTAGTGACAACCTATTTTTGTGTAAGATCAATGAGTTATTTAAATTTATTATGTATATAGTGAATTATTATGGTTAGTGTGACCACTAATTTTCATAATTAAATATAAATTATTGCACATATTCTCATTGGTGAATCCATACACTATTAATTTCATGTTTCATAGATTAACGTAGATTGTGTTAAACGACATTATATACATATATACTTTTATATAATTACTCACTCATGATATATATTTGAGGAAAATCCATAAATGATAATCTGAAATAGGGATTAAGACTATTATCATGTTGAATTTGTCAAATTTTATAGACATTTATCCCCCCACATGGTTTACCCATTTTTTGTGAAAAACATTTGGAATTCATATTTCTATTAACCAATTTACAAGATATATAATTTGGTTATATATATTCTACACTCCTTTTACATAGATAATTGTATCGCTCTAATATCTAGTGAATAAATAGGTTTAACTCTTAATTTCTCATCAATTCCCCTAATTAATCAGGGTAAATTCATTCAATTACATTTATAAAAAATAATCCAATGTCATAAATTAAATGTCTTTACTTTGTGCTTGAAATATATGATATTTTAATAATGAATGAAAATAAATTGAATTTTTTACAATTTATAAATCAAAATCATCGAAATATTTTCATTTCTTATAAATCCTTCAACCTAAATTTATTTTTACATTTGAAAAAACATGTTTTCATTCTATTCATCATATTTTGATCAAACGAAGAATATAAATCCCCCAAAATAGTTTAATATAAAATTTAAAATTCCCTTAGGATAATGGTGTTATACAAATTATATTCTCAATCCTCAAAACTGGAAGAGTTTTATCTACTTATTTGATATCATAATAATCTGTAAATATGTTGAAACACTAAATTAAATATACAAATATTCCAGAAATGTCCATCCATTCTATGGTTTTACCACTTTATATGTATTAATAATTCACTTTTATGATGAAATTAATATTTCATACATATGATCTTTATCCCATGAATATCCTTCTAATTATGTGACTTTATCCAGAATAAAACGTACTAATCCTATTTATCAATTTTTTTCTTTTTTCCTTTATTTATCTAGAAGATAATATATATGGAAACCATACGTATATGAATTTTAAATTTCTCTAGAAACTAAACTCACTACTTGATATTAACATCTTGAACATGAATAAGATATTATCCTTAAACAACGCATAACTTAAATTTCTTATTTTCCCCTTGACAACAAGTAAAAATACTTATTCTATCAACCTCTATAAAATGTTGTATTAAAATTTCTTATTTTGGGTTTTCATTTTGATTTAATTGTATGATTAATTTATTATAGGAAAAATAATAATTCCTTCCAGATCCTTCAAAAAATAATCGAACATTCCTCATTCCTTCATAATTTTATTTGGAAATTACTTCCATTAACTTATCAAAAAACGCAATCCAGAATTACCCTATCGGGGTTTTTCCAAAAAAATATATCCCATATTAGGTTTTTTGTAAACAATCACAAATTAATATAGATAATATTCACCTAAAAACATCATAATTAATTTGATATATAATCTGAAGTCTCCTTCCAATATATAAATTATCAATTATTTAATAATAAAAAACTATTTTCCTACATAAGTGAGCCTCTTTATGGAAAAAAATAATTAAATTAAATATTATTCTTGAAAATAATTCAACGGTCATTATACCATCATCAATACTTATCTACCAAGAATCAATCTATGAAATGAAATTAAATTACTCTCTCAATTTTGAAATCATTAGAAAGGGACCCCCCCCTCTATTAATCGGAAATAACACCCCGATCAATCTTTATCTTTAATAATTGATATGATCTCCCCATAATCACATTGTGATAATCTCATATTTTCTAAAACCCTACATAAAAATACATTATATGTTCAACAGAGAGGGTTAGAAATCCAAAACATTAATTCAAGGTAATAATTTTACCATTCTGTAAATAGAAAATAACAATTTATAGTGGTATAACATCTCTAAATAATTTATATGGATGGACACAGTTGGACTCAATGAGATTTTTTCTTACTCTAAAAATCATCATTGGGTACTTCATTTCTTAATATTAATGTAACTATATTCCCTTTTGATAGATAATCTACAATCATGAGCCCATTTTTTTCCTTCTCCATAATGAAATGATAAATTTTCTCAATGTCCATTGTATTTCAATGAGAGATATACATTTTTCTAATATTGGTAGCAGTTGAGTTATAAAAATTGATTATAGTATGAGTTCTCATATCAACTACAACATCATCATGTTTTTATATTGTCCAAAAATATTATTATATTTTTAAGTAGAAGAAATATATGATGTTCTTGTAGTTCTTAGTGAAATTAATTCTCAATTCATTCTCATCAATGAAATGCACAATCCAACAACATAAAATGAGTCACCATATATTATTTTTAATCAAATGATAAACCAAAAAAATATATTCCATATATACCATAATCTCATTCTATGTGTTTTAATGATAGAAAATGAACAATACATTATCCCATTGATATAATTTATAATCATATTTACATTTATCAAGTGAATTTTTATAGGGTAACATTGGTATCAAGAATCTTAAAAATTGGGAAACATAATTTCAATTCATATCAATATAAGGTATAACAATATCAAAATTATATTTAAAGATCTATCAACATTGACTCTATCACCATAATAATCTCTTAAAAAATAAATCAAGGTGTCCATTTATGTTTTCACCATCTAATATTCCCCTATTATAATCCTTATGGTAGAATTGTTAGCATAACTTTTTTTTAAAAAAAAAATTCAAGCTTTCCATTGTTCATTGATAATGAATGAAAAAATAAAAACTCCCCAATCATGGAAATATAAACAATTTACACTATATATATTATAAAAAAATTATTTATTAATAATCAGTTCCTATAAATAATATGTATTATATATACATAATTTATATCATCATTTAATCAATCACTTTCCTGGTGTACATGTTGTTTTAACACCTCCTCGCTAGAATTCAATTTTTTTGAAGTATTTATAATTCATGGAATACCATGTTATTGTTTCATTATTCATCCCTTTTGATTCACTCTCTAAAAATCATAAATTTCACTTGTATTTATTTATAAAAAACTATCTACTTTCTTAATAAACACTTTTTCATCAGATAAACCATGAATAAAGTATTATTTGATGATCTTTTGGTAAACAATGAACTTTCTTTTAATTGTATTATTTAAGAATAGTTGAATATATCCATATAGGATATGGGGAATGTATTTCATTAATAGAAACAAATTCTTTTTTGGAATAATATTTACACACCAAGATTGTTCTTTTTCCAGTCACCTTTACATATTCATTGAGTTTTTCACAGATCCCCCAATTGGTTTCAATGATATTATTTTCATTAATCTAGAGAAAAATTTCCCATGTTTTTTAATCTCATATTAGTTTAGAAATTTATACATCTCTTGGATCTAATTGTTTTTTAACCCCATAAATGTGTATAATCGTTACTTTTTTCCAAGAGATGGTTTTTTCACTTTCTCATATTATATGGTTACACTAAAAATATTCGATTACTAGAAATATTTTCATTATAGATTTCAGTCATTCTACTTTTCATCTATATATATAATCCACATGATTTAATTTCCTCATAATTGGTTCTTTTTTTTCAATCATCTTTACCAAAATATAATCCCCCTGGGCAACCAACTCAATATCACATTCCACAAAAAATATCTTCAATATTTTTCTATGAAAAATGCAGACATGATTGTTAATTATTCTCATTTTAAACAATTGTAATGTCTTAATATTAAATTATATATTCAAAACTATTTCAATTTAATTTAAATTACCTTATTTTTAATACATTTATAAAAAATATAACTTCATATATATACACTACTATGTAAAATCCCTAACCTAGATGCCACTATGTGTTTCCCCAAGTTGGGTCGCTATAAGAACTCAAGCATGCCTCCACGTATGATAGAGGTTTCAAAATATCATCAAGTTTATAATGATCCTTTTAGAGAGAATATACCATTATTACTATTGTAATCCATATTATATAACATGTGAACTAAAATAAAAAAATTAATAATTAACCAGATACATGCATTACTAAATAATTCTCATATGGGGTACAAACCATAACTAGTAATAAATATGTTATGTCACCCTAACCATTCCAAGTGTGAAGAAAATCCAAAATAATGAAAAACAACCAAATTTCCCATGATTATCCTATCTCCAAGTAGAGATCCTCATCCATGCATATTCCAATCCAAAATCAACTCTACATCATTGGACCTTTATCCTTGTAATGACCAGCAACCATGAAATCTTCTCGGATACACAACAGTGGCTTGAGCAGGGTGCGAGTTCAACCTAGTTGGACACCACCAACAGTGTCATTAAGATATCCATTCTAAATAGATATTTCATAATAAATGTAATAAATAAAAAGGTAAACCAAAATATAACTCGGGTACCATTATTTAATAATATTCACTTAAACTATTTTCATCATTATTTTTATACCATCACACTCACTATATTAATTACTAATTTCATCTCCGACACATGTTCCATGGGTTAGTAATTTATATAATCTTCATAATGTGTACTTACAATCAATTACTATGCATACTGAATAAATCAGGATTCCAACCTCACTAAGTAAATCCATTTCACAATATTTACATCATACTTACCTTGGAGCATCAATCTATGTAGTGTCATCCAATGGAACCATTAGGGGCCTAGTGCATTATTTTGGAACCCTATACAAATCATTCTAGAGATGGGTTTTGAGCGTCAGTCCAATCGACCTATGGTAGGAGCCTTATTCTTTTATCAAACACCACAAAGCCATGTCCACATGATTAATCATCCATTTAACACATATACCATATCACAAACTATAACAAATAAAATAAAATATCATTCGCATCCATAATAATTCAACATCTAATTCCACTTTAAACCTTATCTCGTAATCACATATACCATTAACACATTTTAATTTCACATGACAAGCCATTTAACACGTTAACATTATCCTAGTTTACTGTTTTTCCGATTCTTCCATACAATTACATATACCGACACCATAAACTAAATCCTCTACCATTAGTTCCCATTTAGAAACCAATGAACCATGAAAACACATTTATCATGTTATCTATTTCAACATAAGCAACTCTACACTTAATTTTACCATTTCCCATTTAGGATGATTTTTTTCACCCAATGAGTTTCCCTAAGCTAGTATAACAAACCTTAATGCATCTCATTGGGGGTCATGAGGGGGTTATATCATCACCTAGACAACCATTTTATCAATTCTTACCCAATACCATAAAATAAATTCAAGAGGGAATAAATAACACCACCACACATGAACAAATCTATAAAAAAACTATGGGATATAACTTGTTGACCACCTACCTCAAATTCAAATATGAACGCACCCTTAAACCTTTCCTTAGATCTAGATTTAGGAACCCCATGAATCCTTAATATATGATACCCCGTGAAATTAGAGTTAAAGGGATTTAGAAGAAGATGAATAATATACATTTCTTGATCTAGAAATGAGAATTAGGAGCAAGATAAGACTCACCCAGAGCTTCAGTCTTCAACCAACAACACTCCAAATAGCCCAAAATCATTTTAAAATGATCCCTTTGTTGATTGAGAGAGTTTATTTCATAATGATGGTTTAGAGGAGTATAAATGGGGATGATATTGGGTAGGGAAATTAAAATTATGAGGTTGTAGTTTTTTAATTTCAAACATCCTAATGGGGTGTATGGTTTACCAAACCGTGTTATAGCTACACTCAAATAGGGGTTGATGTCATAGGTTTTTGAGGGGATCTTCACATGGTTTAGAGAAGCATGAACCAACCATGTTGAATGTCTCTATCAAATATTTCATGCTTTGGATCTCCCCCATTCAAAATTTTCTTAACCATTCACTCCTCCTCTTATCTTGAATGATTTGGGTGCACATTTATCTCTAGTTGTTCACTACTTGTGTGAAAATCACTAGTTGGTCAATATACATTTTATTTTAAGCCCGAATTCCAAGAACACCCACAAACCTCATCCTACATCATGTAAACTTTTAATAAACCAAAATTAATATTTTATTCCCAAATTTAGTGTAACATCCCAAGAATGTAATGTATAATAGATATTCTTATCTATGTCTATTTATAAATTAGATAGTGTTTTAGAGGCTTAAAATGTGAATAAATCCAATCTTAAGCATGTAATACACTAATAATCTTAAATGATTGTTTTACTGCCTTCTGATGGCATACCATTAATAAATCAAAAATTTTACAATTTTACAAGAACTATTTGTCAAAATAAACTTATTATTTATGATTGGGACTTTTAAATTTAAAATGGATAATTTTTTGGTATTTTTCTAACAATGTTCATTGTTTAATGAATAGTGAAAAATACTGCATTTTACATCAAAACTGCTTTTTAATCTAATTTAATTATATGGTTAGATTATCTTTTTAATTTATTTTAAAGTTTAAATAGAATATATTTTTACCATGTAATAAAATTGAGGTCATTGGGACTAATTTCACTTTGTAATTGGGCATAAACAAGTTCCAAACTTTTCATAGATAGTGTTTCAAAAAAACCCGCTATTTGTTTTGACAACGGGAATTATTTTTAAATTAAGTATTGAAATTTATATGTTTGGAATTTGGTAAAATTGATTCCATATTTTGATTCATAAGGTCCAAATTATGTAATTAAGACACTTTCATTTTTGGATATTATAAATAGTAACGACGGTAATTATCTTTAATTATCTTGATTAATGAGTAATCGGGTAGTTAAGGATAATAAAATAATATCATAATAATAACAAAAGACACCAAAATGTGTCCAAATGCTACTGGTTGTCTCATGGACGACCATGGGATGCATTTTTCCAAACTTGGGGACCCCATGAAATCACTTTTGTGTGAAAGTGACTTTTTATCTTTTTCTTTTTAAAGAAAGTTAAATATAACAAAGAATGTATCACCTGAGTAAAGAATATTTAATTTTGTCTACATAAATGATCTTTTATACTATAAATATTCATTAGAAATATAAAACTATTTCATACATCATGATTTTTTTTAATAATTTTTAGACATTAAATAAATTAAATTATTTATGACATCATGATGATGCAGCGATTACCTCATTAATAAACGATTTAAATAAAATGAAACGATAATGTAAAATCTAAGACTTACACTTGTCAAATACATATTGGATGAGTTTATTTGGAACCCTTATCACCTTTTCCTCGAAATAAATCAATGTGGGACCTTTAAAATCCGAAACTCATTTGAACATAAAGTAACATTTTATAACTTTCCAAGAGTTCCCCTCCTCGCCTATTATAAAAGGCCCCCACCTATACCACCTTACCCACACCACTCAAGCCTTTGGCTGGACCAACCCCTGCCAATTCTGTCTCTCCACATCGCTCTCTTACTCCATGAAGCCTCACATTGGGCAGAAGCCTTCCCAAGGAAGCCTTTGAGCTCAAATCAAAAAGAGTTACCCGTTTTAAAGGTAGTGTTTTCTCTTGTCTTCTTATGTTTTATTTTACTTCTCCAACCCTATAAACTATTTTTATTCATTTATTTTTTAACAGCTCCACTGTCTTCAATATACAAGGATGTTGTTATATGAAGGATTCGATTTAAACATACACACACCAACATCTAATGGTTGAAGAACATATTGTTACTGTGGAAGGTGAATTTCTGCCTCACGAAATAATGATTGGTCAACACTCATATAACACCTTCAAAGGTGGCCATTAAGATGTAACTATATTTATATATGATATATAATACGTTTATGTTTTACTTAAGCTTATGTATTTTTCATTTATGGCATACCTTTATGGTTTCCATTATGGGTAAACGTGATATCTTCATTTTAGGAAGTGCGGACTACCGCCCCCTCAAAGTTATTTGATTCGTTAATACCATATGTGGTACGTATAAAGGATAGATTGAGTGGTATTATATATGATAAAATACTGGAATTATAATACTATTATTTATCATTATGTTTTAATTCCATTAAATATGAAATAGAAATGGAAGTAGCATTCATGCGTACGTACGGCTTACCGTCTCCATGAATGGTGCATTTCATTTCTTACGTCTAAATGTTATGTAATATTATAAATGCCTATATATACTGGATATATATGATATATATGATATATAAATCATGAGTATAACTCTTTATATAATGGATACATGAACAAATTGTAATTATAAGGAGTTTATTTTTGACTCAAGTACCAATGATCGTTAAAACGATCGTCATTAACGGCAATAATTGCATACTGTTCATGACATGGTAATAAGTGATATAAAAGGAATAATGAACTTCAGAAAGGTTCTTAAGCAAGTAGAAATTAACACAAGTTTATTATTCAGGACATTAAAGAATGATCGAGTCAAGTCGGACCCGAGGTAAGGGAACTTCTTAACCCAATTTCCATTCATTGGGTTAATCTCCTACTTTCAAATTATGTCATGATATTATTATGTCCTATCTTGTATTTTTTACTTTCTTTATGTGTACATATTGTGAATACACATAATAGATCTATTTTATTTAAAAAAATTATTTTTGTATGGTACTTCATCTCAATCTCCTTTTATTGAGGCATATTGTGTTTTATACACAACTTTCTTTTATACAATGTATAAACCCTTTTGACTTTTACGTTTATCCAAAAAGAATCTTTTTATACGAAGCATTTTTATAAAAAACAAAAGGGAATTTTTTTGTCGTATGTATGCGGTGACAACGACTTCTCCGCCACCGTGCCCATTATATGAGTTTCGTCTTCCTCTACAAGCCATACCTTTTTTAAAATGAAAAATAAATACCATGTTTTACTTTTATATTATTTTGGTATTGAAAATGGTTTTCATAATTTTTTTATATCAATGTGTTGTATTGATATCTTGTGATTGAAAATTATAAATGTCTTGTTTCCTTTATGCATGTTTTATGTGATATAATTATGTTATGGTTCTTGGGAATTATTATGAAGACGGGTGGTTCCGTGATAAACTAAGGGTGGGTGAGCCCGATATAGCTCTCCAAAGCATTGGGTAACAGGAAGGAGTTAAACGTTAAGGATTCTCCGAAGAGATTTTGGGAATATATTGTGATGGGTATTCCAAACGTAACCAAGAGGTTTACTCCCTAAGTAAGAATGTTATGAATTCATCAAGTTACCTTTATGTCTTATGAATTCTATGACTTATTCAAGATTTGATGAGGTATGTTAAAGTGCTTATGTTTTATTGGTAAAGTATGATTTCATTATTATGTATATATGTACTCATGTTTCCTTTCCATATTTTTATATCCCTTACTATGATTTTTATTCTCATCCCATGTTTTTTTGAAATGATTTTCACAGGTCAAGGGAAAGGTACATGATGTGATGATAGTGTCAATGAAGTGTTAATAAAGAATCCATGTTTTATTTTAAATATGTTTCCATTGAAGGAAAAAATGAGTACTATCTTTTATGTAACCACATTGTTTAAATGTAAAATGTAATTCATGTTTTATGATCTAATTATCCAAGACTCTAAACCTGAAAATATCCCCAATGTGTATTCTTGAAGTAAATTAAGATTAAGTGATGTTTAAGGCTGGGACCTTATAGTTGGTATCAAAGGATTTTTTAGATAACTTTAGGAGTTAAATTTCTACTAAATGATTATCAAAAAATATTTTTTTATGGTCAAATTGAAATGATATATCATTTAAAGATTACCATGTTGCTTCATCTAAGAAATGTTTGTTCAGAATAGTTTTCCGTAGAGGAAACATGGAAGCAGTTCTAGGAAGTCATACAAAAGGAAATAACCTTCTGAATCAGCATCCTGAGATGGTCAGAATTGGAACTGAACAGTTTTTTTTGTAGTAATGGCACATTTGACTCAAGAGATAAATGGTGGTGGCATCCATGCCCGAGATCAGCCAGATCAATCGCAGAGGAACATGTTAGTGGTGGAACATTTCATGAGGCAACATCCCCCATTATTCAAAGGATCATCTGGCCTTGTGCTAGCTGAAGGGTGGATTAAAGCACTATAGAAGATTTTTGATCTCATTGGGTGTTCATACAATCAAAATGTTAGTCTTTCTATTTACCGTTTGGAGGGTGAAGCAGATCAGTGGTGGTCGATGGTTAAAAATATCAGGGACACTAATGAGATTGATGCACTCGACTGGGATAAATTCAAAGGTATGTTTCTTGAGAAGTATTTTCCTAAGGATGTTCGACTTAGGATGGAAAAACAATTCTTGGAATTGAGGTAAGAGGAAGACTCAGTGGCTGCCTATGAAAAGAGGTTCACTCCATTGGCATGGTATGCTCCAAATTTTATCCGAGACCTTTATAGTAAAATCAATCGTTTTTACTCAGGATTAAAGCCAAAATATCGAAAGGAATTGTATTCTCATGATTTCAAAAGTTATGAAAATCTTGTTCGATGTGCTGATAAGGTGGAAATGGAGTTTTCCAATGATCTAGTGTTCTATAACAACCAGCAGAAGAAGAGACCGAGGTGGCAGGAGAAAGGAAATAATTCTTAAAAAACGTATGAAGGTAAGAAAACAAAGTTTCCATTTTGTTATAAATGTGGTAAAAGGAATGCTGGGGAATGTCTTCTAAATTCTGGAATGTGCTACCAATACGGTAAGATGGGACATAAGGCTCGTGATTGCACTAAAAAATATCAGGGTCATGGTAGGACCAAATTTGATTTACAGTTAGTGAAATGTTTTAAGTGCAATGAGATGGGTCACTATACAAATGAGTGTCGGACAAAGAGATCGAGTGATTGGAAGCAGTTAGACTAAATAAAGAAAGAGGTGGTGAAATCTTTTGAAACTACTTCAGCAGATGCCGGGCTATCAAAAGAAGTTGTATCTGGTACTTTGTTTGTTTTTTCAGATTATGCCAGTGTGTTGTTTGATTCGGGGTCTACACATTCTTTCATCTCTGAAAACATTTCTAGTAAAATGGGATAACCATCTCATGAAATGACTCCTGAACTTTTGGTAAAAACAACTGCCAGAAATGTTGAGGAAAAAAGAATTTATATGAATCTTCCTATCCTTATTTGTGAAAAGAACCTACTTGCAAATCTTATTGTTTTACCTCTAGTAGAGTTTGATGTTATCATGGTTATGCATTGGATCTCTATTTACCATGCCAAGATTGACTATAGAGCTAAAGAAGTTTCTTTTCAGAAATACTTTCAGTTTTTGTGTGCTGTGTGATTTACAGTTGAAGAGATATTAGTTATGTGAATCTCATAGTTCATTATTTTCAGTCCGTCCTGGTAGTACTAAGATGTATAGAGATATTCGAGAGTATTACTGGTGGGACAGAATGAAAAGGGATATTGCTGATTTTACTGCGAAGTGTTTGACTTCTCAACAAGTTAAAGTAGAGAGGCGGATACCCAAAGGAATTCTTCAGCCTTTACCAGTGCCAAAGTGGAAATGGGTGAATATATCTGTGGACTACGTTCTGGGATTGTCGAAGACACCTCGAGGTAATAATGCAATCTGGGTTATTGTTGATCGCTTGACTAAATCTGCTCATTTCCTTTCCATATGAGATAATTTTTCCATAGATCAGCTTTCCCGTTTTTATCTTAAAGAGATAGTCAGGTTAAATGGAGTTCCTCTCTCTATTTTATCTAACCGTGATCCCAGGTTCACTTATAACTTTTTGAAAGGCCTTCAGAAGTTGTTGGGTACTAAATTAAATTTTAGTACATCTTTTCATCCTCAATCAGATGGGCAGTCAGAATGAACGATTCAGACTTTGGAGGATAGGCTACATGCTTTCTCTATGTATTATCAGGGATGTTGGGACCAACAACATTCTTTGGTTGAGTTTTCATATAATAATATTTTTCATTACAGTATATCGATGGCACCATTTGAGGCATTATATGTTAAATGGTGTCGAACTCTAGCTTTCTGGGATGAAGTGGGTGAATGGAAGTTAATGGGACCAGAATTGGTAGAAGAGTTGGCAAAAAAATTTCAGCTGATGCAGAAACACATGAGAACAGCTAATAGTAGGCAGAAGAGTTATGCGGATAACCTGAGAAAGGATCTATCATTCGAGTTAGGTGATCATGTCTTTCTCAAAGTTTCACCGTGGAAAAGTGTGATGCGATTTGGTAAGAAAGGAAAGCTGAGTCCAAGGTTCATTGGACCATATGAAATTCTAGAGAAAGTTGGATCAGTTGCATACCGAGTGGCTTTACCTCTGATTTTATCTCAGGTACACAATGTTTTTCATGTTTCAATGTTAAGGAATTACATGCCAGATCCATCTCATGGTTTGAGTCCAGAGGTAATTCAGTTGGAAGAGAACCTATCTTATTAGGAACAACCGGTCCCAATTATTGACCACAGGAATAAATTGTTACGAAATAAAGTGATTCATCAGGTAATGGTTTTGTGGAAAAACCACATGATTGAAGAGGCAACATGGGAATCTGAAAATGCAATGAGGGATAAATACCCCCACTTATTCGATAAGTAAATAAATTTCAGGGACACAATTTTGTAAAGGGGGGAAGTATGTAACATCCCAAGTAAGTAATGAATAATATATATTCTTATATATGTCTATTTATGAATTAGATAGTGTTTTAGAGGCTTAAAATGAGAATAAATCCAATCTTAAGCATGGAATACACTAATATTCTTAAAAGATTATTTTACTGCATTTTGATGGAAAACAATTATTAAATAAAACTTTTGAAAATTTTATAAGCTCTATTTGTCAAAATAAACTTACTATTTATTATTGGGTCATTTAAATTTAGAATGGATAATGTTTTGGTATTTTTCTTACAATGATCATTTTTTAATGAATAGTGAAAAACACTGCATTTTACATCAAAATTGCTTTTTCATCTAATTTTTAGATTATCTTTTAAAGGGTTTTAAAGTGTAAATAGAATATATTTTTACCATGTAATCCAATGGTGTACATTGGGACTAATTTCACTTTGTAATTGGGCATAAACAAGTGCCAAACTTTTCATAGATATTGTTTCAAGAAAACCCGCTATTTATTTTGACAATGAGAATTATTTTTAAATTAATTATTGAAATTTATATGTTTGGAATTTGGTAAAATGGATTCCATATTTGGAATCAGAAGTTCCAAATTATGTAATTAATACTCTTTTTTTGGACATTATGAATAGTAACGACGGTAATTATCATTAATTATCTTGATTAATGAGTAATCGGGTAGTAAAGGATAATAAAATAATATCATAATAATATAAAAATACAAAAAAATGTGTCTTAATGATACTAGTTGTCTCATGGAAGACCACGGGATGCCTTCTGCCAAACTTGTGGACCCCATGGAATCACTTTTGTGTGAAAGTGACTTTTTATCTTTTTATTTTTAAAGAATGTTAAATATAACAAAGAATGTATCACCTGAGTAAAAAAAATAATTTTGTCTACATAAATGATCTGTTGGACTATAAATAGTCATTAGAAAGATAAAATTATTTCCTACATCATGATATTTTTTTATAATTTTTAGTCATTAAATAAATTAAATTATTTATGACATCATGATGATGCATCGATTACCTCATTAATAAACAATTTAAATAAAATGAAAAGATAATGTAAAATCTAAGACTTAAACTTGCCAAATACCTATTGGATGATTGTATTTCGAACCCTTACCACCTTATCCTCAAAATAAATCAATGTGGTACCTTTAAAATCCGAAACTCATTTGAAAATAATGTAACCTTTTATAACTTTCCAAGAGTGCCCCTCCTATCCTCTTATAAAAGGCTCCCACCTCTACCACATTACCCACACCTCTCAAGAATTTGGCTCGGACAAAACCTGACCATTTTGTCTCTCCACATCCCAATCTTACTCCTTGAAGCCTCACTTTGGGCATAAGTCTTCCCAAGGAATCCTTTGAGCTCAAGTCAAAAAGAGTTACCCATTTTAAAGTTAGTGTTTTCTCTTGTGTTCTTATGTTTTATTTTACTTCTCCAACCCTATAACTCTTTTTATTCATTTATTTTGTAACAACTATAGTATCTTCAATATACTAGTATGTTTTTATGAGAATTATTCGATCTACACTTACACACACCTACATATAATGGTTAAAGAACATACTGTTTCTATGGATGGCGAATTTCTGCCTCACAAAACGATGATTGTTCAACACTCATATAACACCTTAAAAGGTGGCCATTAATATGTCACTATATTTATATATGATATATAATATGTTTATATTTTACTTAAGCTTCTGTATTTTTTATTTATGGCATACCTTTATGGTTTTCATTATGGATAAACGCGATATCTTCATTTTAGGAAGTGCGGACTACCGCCCCCTCAAAGTGGTTTGATTCGTTAATACCATATGTGGTATATATAAAAGATAGATTTAATGGTATTATATATGATAATATACTGGAATTATAATACTATTATGTATAATTATGTTTTAATTCCATTAAATATGAAATAGAAATGAAAGTAGCGTTCATGCGTACGTACGACATACCGTCTCCAGGAACTGTATATTTCATTTCTTACCTCTAAATGTTATGTAATATTATAAATGCATGTATATACTGGATATATATGATATATATGATATATACATCACGAGTATAACTCTAGATATAATGGATACATGAACAACTTGTAATTATAAAGAGTTTATTTTTGACTCAAGTACCAATGATCGTTAAAACGACCGTTATTAACTGAAATAATTGCATAGTGGTCATTACATGGTAATAAGTGATATAAAAGGAATAATGAACATGAAAAAGGTTCTTAAGAAAGTAGAAATTAACTCAAGTTTATTATTTAGGACATTAAAGAATGATCGAGTCAAGTCGGACCCGAGGTAAGGGAACTTCTTAACACAATTTCCAATCTTTGGGCTAATCTCCTACTTTCAAATTATGTCATGATATTATTATGTCCTATCTTGCATTTGTACTTTCTTTATATGTACTTATATTGAATACACATAATAGATCTATTTTATTTTAAAGAATGATCTTTGTATGGGACTTCGTCTCAATCTCCTTTCATTGAGGCATATTGTGTTTTATACACAACATTATTTTATATGGTTTATAAACCCCTTTGACTTTTACGTTTTCCAAAAATGAATCTTTTCATACGGAGCATTTTACTAAACGAAAAAAGGGAATGTTTTTTTCGTATGTATGCGGCGACAATGACTTCTCGTCCGCCATGACCATTACTTGAGTTTCGGCTTCCTCTACAAGCCATGCCTTTTTTTTAATGAAAAATAAATACAATGTTTTAATTTTATTTTATTTTGGTATTGAAAATGGTTTTCATAATTTTTTTATATCAATGTGTTGTATTGATATCTTGTGATTGAAAAGTGGAAATGTTATGTTTCCTTTATGCATGTTTTATGTGATACGATTATGTTATGGTTCTTGGGAATTATTATGAAGATGGGTGGTTCTGTGATAAAGTAACGGCGAGTGAGCCCGATATAGCTCTCCAATGCATTGGGTAACGCGAAGGAGTTAAACGATAGGGTTTCTCCGAAGAGATTTTGGGAATATACTGTGATGGGTATTCTAAACGTAACCAATAGGGTTACTCCCTATGTAAGAATGTTTTGAATGCCTCAAGTTAACTTTATATCTTATGATTTCTATGATTTATTCATGATTTTATGAGGTATGTTAATGTGATAATGTTTTATCGGTAAAGTATGATTTCATTCTTATGTATATATGTACTCATGTTTCCTTTCCAGATTTTTATATCCCTTACTAAGCTTTTTATGCTCATCCTAATTTTTTTTGAAATTTTTTTCACAGGTCACGGGAAAGGTACATGATGTGATGATAGTGTCAATTTAGTGTCAAGAAAGAATCCATGTTTTATTTTAAATATGTTTCCATTTATGGTAAAAATGAGTACTATCTTTTATGTAACCACTTTGTTTAAATGTCGAATGTAAGGCATGTTTTATGATCAAATTATCTAAAACTCTAAACCTGAAAAGATCATCAACGTGTATTCTTGAATAAACTCAAGATTAAGTGATGTTTAAGGAAGTGGCCTTATATTTAGTCAATTGTATACCTTCCCGAATTTAGGGATCTTACAACCTCCCCACATTATAATAGCTCATCCTTGGGCCCCTATTTCCAAGAATCATTGAGATTCCAATGAAATGATATTGGGCCAATAGTCATGCATATCCAACTTCCTTTCCTGACATTCTTTCTAAGCATTACCACGATTCCACAAAACATGATACAAGGTCATTGTCATTCCCTAGATAACTTTGTCACTATGATCTACAAAACAATCTAGATGCTCCACAAAAAATGCATCAGCCTCAAGGTCAATGTATTTGGAATCACTCTTGTGATATGGGTCATGGAGATATTTCCAAATATGTGAAACATTAAAAAAATTGTGCATACCAATATACCACTCTGGAATATCCAATAAGCACACCAATGGTCAGATCCTATCTAAAATATCAAATGGCCCCTTGTACATGGGTTCCAACATTCCCTATTTCTGAATTCGATAGGGACTAACCTTGGTGACACCCAATTGAACACTCTATCACCCACCAAATATTAAAGATGTCTATTTAATAGATATGAATATGTTTTCTTCCTACTCTGCACCATATCCAATCACATCTAAATCATCTTGATTTTTTCCGATATCTCCTGTTGAAGACTCAAACCTAGCAACAACGATTCCCCCACCTCTAACCAATACAATAGAGGTCAACACAGAAAACCATAGATCACCTCATATGCTACCATCTGAATCATTTCTCGAAAACTATTTTATGTTTGAAAACTAAACAAGTGATAAATTATCTTCCCACAATCCACCAAAATCTTGGACACAAGCCCTAAAAATATCATCTAGAACATAAATGGTGCACAAAAATAGTTGTGAACCGAGTAACATATATAATATATGCAAGGATAATGATGTGAAACAAAAATAAAAATCTGATTATATGGGTTTTATAACCCTATTAACTACACTATTTATCAATCATACAACTCATCCAAGTACAACATGGTGAAAGTCTCTTGTATTGGCAGAAATAATACACCATAGTCAATCGATAAACAACAACCCAAATAGAATAATTTTTATGTGGCATACTCAATAATAACACTAATAAATCCATCATCACATCATCTCAATTAAAAAATTTAATGGTTAATGGCTTGATAAAAACCTCACATCCACTGATGATTGACCTAACCTGCTATTAGGTAACGCATTATGCTAAAAACCCCATATCCACTTTCATTATCCCTAGCCACCAATATTTCCTATGAATGTTTCAATAGATTTTAGTCTGACAAGGATGCACTGACCACATAGACTAATGAAAATAACACATAAAATATTTCTATATATATGATGACCCATTAAAAAAACCGCATATATAAAAAATCACATCATCTCCAATAGTCCATTCCAAAGTTGACTCCCCACCTTTATGATTTTCCAACAAAGAAATACATTCTGAATACTTATGCTAGTTTTCCTTTATCCAGATCAAAATAAATTAATCAACTACCAAGGGTAAATGTTAAATCTTCTACATCCCATTCTATACCTCTAGATTCATCTTTGAGAACAACGACATCTTCATCCACTGAAAACTAGATTCTTGAACGACCAAATTTTTAGTCTTCCTACTCAAAGAATTTGCTAACTATACTTCCCTTTCCCAGAGTGTAAACAAACTCAAAATCAAAATACTACATGTATTCAACCCATATTGTTTTTTAAATATTCAAATCATGTTGATAAAAGATATAATTAAGGATTTTACAGTTTGTGTACATGGTAAAAATCTCTTCCAAAAAGTAGTGTTGCCAACATTTCAATTCATAAACCACTATAGCATACTCAAGATCATGAAGTGTGTAACTTTATTCATGAGGATTCACCTGACTTGAATCATATCCAATAACTTATTCATCCTACATCCTCAAATATCCACACCCAACACTAAACACATCACAAAACATGATATATATTTTTCCAAACTCAAGAAAAATCAGAATCGGTGTTTTAATCAACCACTTCATTAACTCTTATAAATTATCCTCAATTGTTCCAAAACATTCACACTTGATTACCTTCTTAGTTAAACCCTAAATTGGTTCATTAAAATTGGATAAATCCTTGAAGAGCATTCAAAAATAACTAGAAAAACCTAAAAAAATTAGATATTAGTAATATTCTTGGCTTTCTCCCAAGACACGACTGCCTACATTTCATAGGATCCACCAATATGCATTACACTAAGATAATGTGACCTAATAAATGCACCCTATTAATCCAAAAATTGAATTTGTATAGCTTTTTGTATAGCCAATTCCAACTTTCTTCACCCAATACAACTTTAAGATGATTTTCATGATCATCATGGGTTTTGGAGTACAGTCTCATATCATCAACAATAATAACTATGAACTAGTATAGATGTGGGTGTAATAATTTATTCAATAGATAAATTAAAATATTGGAACATTTTTCATCCTTAACGGTATCACAATAAACTCATGAAACACATACCTACTCATGATTGTAGTATGTGGTATTTCAGTAGGCCTCACCCTTAATTGTAGATATCCCTACCTCAAATAAAACCTAGATAAAATTAATTCACCTATTATATATTCAAATAGATCATCAATTTGAAGAACATGGTACCTATTCTTCACTTTTGTCTGACTCATCTTCCTATAATCTACAAAAAACTGCAAAAATCCATCACCCTTCTTGGAAAATAGCACTGGAGATCCCCATGATGATATTCTCAGATGAATAAAACCCATATTCAAGTACTCCAACAACTATGTTTTATTCTCCTAGAGTCCTTCAAGTTCCATTCAATAAGGTGGAATGGAAAATGATTCTACTCCCAGTGAAAAATCAATTGTGAACTCCACATCTCTCTAAGGTGTTATCCCTAAGATGTCCTTAGGAGAAACATCTTGGAACTAATCCACCATAGGAGGAAATACATGCTACTCCACTCCACCATCATCAAGTATTAGACAAGAAACTTAGGTTGTGACTTCAACCATCTTCTAACAAACTATCTTTTTATGGCCATACCAAACTTACCATTTATCATGATGTATAAATTTGTATCCATCTAGAGACATGATAGTCACCCTATTATGGTAAAAGTCGATGTGGTCTTGGTAAAACACTTACCAATCCATTCCCAATATCCAATCATCACATTATATTTCATGCATTAATAAATCCCATAGAAAAGGGTACCCACCAACCTCAAGATCGCACCCCTTAGACTACCTAATATTCTCTACTTTCACCCATAATGGTGTATCTGTCAACATCTATCGACTCAAACATTCAACCGCTTGACCAAACACAATAAAGAAATTGTGTATAAATAAACGTATGCGAGAGAAATATATCAAATAAAGTACTATAAATCATATAATCAATATATTCATCACCCACTAGTGAAATATCATTCAACCATAACAATAGACAACATGAACAATGATTCCCACCTTTGGTACTTGGGTTTTCCCCCGCACATTGGTTATCTACTCCCATGCATGATCTCATTTCCAAGACTGTAACACTTTCTAATATCCTTTCAACCATTCCCAAATAGTGAGGTGTAGAAATGACCACTCTAATACCAATTTGTAACATCCTTGACCAAGAATCCACTAAACGGTGCCCGGAGATGAGTCTCCACAGGACCTCAAGTGCACCTCCTCATATCGTAAAAGCCTTATGACTAGTAGTGAGGGTCTAATGAGTCATGTGGGGACTATTACCATATTACCAATGTAATCTGAAATATATAAAATGTGAAATAAATGTAACAAAAGGTAATTAACTAGAAACATGAATTACTAACCAATTCCCAAAAGGGGTACAAACCACACGAAATAATAAATATTCCATGTCATGATAATAGTGCCATGTGTGAAGAAAATCTATAATAAAGAAAAAAACCAAATTACCTAAGCCGGTCATGACTCTGTGTATGGAATCTCATCCATGTCTATCCAAAGTCCTACTCAACTCCATAACATTGGACCCTTTTCATTTTCTTGTCCTATAACCATGAAATCTTCTTGGGTACCCAATGGATGCCCTAGTAGCGTGTTAGTAAAAATCAGTCGGCCACCACTAACTTTGTCTACAAAATATCCAGCCTAAATATATAGTTCATGCAAGTATGATATGAATTAAAAGTTAGTCTAAAAGACAACATGTGTACCATTAGTTAAAAATGTTCACATAGAAAATTGTAAACATTATTTTCATATCATATCTTACTCTATATTGATTACTAAGTTCATAATCATAACATGTTACCTGGTATAGGCATTTACATATTATTAATAATGGTCCATGCAAATCAATTAACATAAAAAATGAATAAATCAGGTTCCCTACAACACTAGGGAAATACATTTCAATATATTTATATCACACTTACCTTTGAAATTAGTCTAGGTTGTTTCATCCAATGAATCTATTATGGGCCTAGAGTATCAGTTCATCACCTTAATTCATGCATTCTAGGGGTGGGATTATATAATTAGTCCAACCGACCTGTGGGAGGAGCCATAGCCCTTTATCCCACACCACTAATCCATTTGAACATACTTATTCATCCATCTTCCACATATAGCATATATAAATGCTACACAATTATATATGAAATAATAAAAATCCATAATCATTCAACGTATAAATCTACATTACTCTATATCCCATTAGAAAATTTACAATTTTCAAATTTAAATTTCATATCAAATTCCATTTTAAAAATTCATTTTATCACATTTAGCACTTGTTGACATTTTTTCAAAAAATCCCTTATGTCAATTCCAATGAGTAGACACTACTACCATTAATAACCCTATAGAAACCAACTAATCATGGAATCAAACATATATTGGGATCTATTTCAGGATAATAAACATTAGGCATAACATTGCCAGTTTCCATGTTTGGGAAATTTGGTGCACCTGATGGGTGGCACTAAATTGGCCTAACCAACATCAATGAATCTCATGGGGGTCATGATGGGTTTAAATCATAACCTAACCAACCATTTTATAAATACATACTGATGTACAAAAATTCACATGAAGAGGGATTCAATAACACTACCAGACCTTCAAAAATATATAAATAAACTACGGGATATAATTTTTAGACCACCTACATTGAATTCAAAGATGAACGTACCATTAAACCTTGCCTTGGATCCAGATCTAAGAACCCATTAAAACCCTCATCGACGATTCATAGAAAAATAATAATTTTTTATGTATTCAGAAGAAGTTGAAGCAATCAAAAATCCCAAATTTGTAAAAGATAAAAAAGAGGATTATTCAACTCACCCGGAGCATCGACCGACAACCAAAAGCCAATAATCGAAGGATAATGATTCCTTAGAAGATAGGTAGAGTTCGATTTGTAATTATAGATCATAAAATGTGAAATGGGGAAGAAATCAGAAAAGGAACCTAAAATTCCAAGGGGTGATTTTTAATTTCACACTTTTAAATAGAGTGAATGTCATGGCCGCATAGTTTTCCAAACCATGTGAAAACCATTTTTCATCCACTATCCAAGAGGGGTTTAGGTCACACAGATTTTGGGGGAGCTCTCCATGATTTGGAACATCATGAACCAACCATAAAGAATCCATCTTCCCAAGAACACATAGTTTAGAACTCCCACTAGTTTATTTTTATTAACCATTCACCCCTCAACAAGTCATGTAATGTTTCGGCCCATAGTTATCTCTAACATTTTTCCAACTATGCGACATGAACTAGATTGAAAAAATCCACTTTCATTCATGTACTGAACGCCCAAAATACACATGAACTTCATCATAAATCTGATATACATTAGATTAACCAAAATTAATATATTTAATTAAAAATTTAATCAAGTACATATCTTCAATAAGACTGGGATCTTACATACAAACTTTTAGTTGTTCTTAATATTTCGGATAACACACTATCTTATAAAAAATAAAAATTATTTCAATGTAAGATTCATCCTGTATAAGATCCCATATGTATTATTCAATTTATTATAACTTTTAAAAACCCAATTAGATATATATTCTAATATAATCATTGTTTCCTTCCATCACTTATAAAAAATATGTTTCCCTCTGTACATCATCTGGGCCTTGTTAGTAATAGTCTACTACCTCTTCTCAACAATTCTTTTTTAATAAGGAGTCTTGAAAACTATATTATAATACCTTATCCCATCCTTTTCAATATGATATTCCGCCTAATTTTTAGCTTCATTATACACCATTATAAATTTACATTTTTTAAATTTCCATCTTGAGCTTCTTCTGTTGTTATATCCTATAATTTGCAATACGCATAAACATGTCAGATTAATTTGGTATAATAATAATCTTTTCTATCCTTCTATAATAATTTTGAATAGTGAAATATTTATTCGTTACTAACTTATATTTCGGTGATATTAGTTTGTAAAAATCAATGGGAACCAACTAAATTATTCTTTTTGATATATTTTTCTCCATCTTGTATATTTTCATTATGAATTTACTTTTTTGAGAAGTATCCCACATGTGAGAGTAATCATTAGGGAGTTGAGGGACCTAAAAACACCCCTCATTATATATTATGTATTATAATTACTTTTACTTCATATGTAAATCCAATTTATGCCACAAAATTTCCACCAATTCCTTTTATAGAAAATAGCAATATTTTTCTCCACTAACGACATAGGGATTCCCATTTGTGTGATTCTCTTACATCAAAATTGGGACATATATTAATATTATGTAGTAATTATTCATGTTAAAAATGAAACCACATCATCTGTCTAATAATTTATATAGGACTAGACAATTATGATTGATTCTTTTAACCATAAAGATATCCATACACCTCCAGTCTATGCCTTCGAATGTGGATTTTTATGATCCAATTATTTTCAAACACCTATTACTCCCAAAATGAATAACACATTCTTTATTTTATGTTATCCTAATGATAATATTTTTTTTCATTAGTGAAGTGATGAAAACTATGAAGGATCCACAATATATCCCAATTTATTGGTCTTAAGTAAATATCTGAAATATTCACCATCCTTACATTTTGTTTTTCTATCCATTGTCACAAATTTTCTAACTTTTGTGGTGAATGAGATTATTCCACCCCTAGAACCAATGAATCACCATTATATTATAGGAATGAATGTTGGTTATGTATTTCCAAAACAGTTGAGGATAAATCGAAAATCACTGATCTACCTTACCGGATTTGGATTTGGCACATCACTTTGTACACATTATAAATAATTCCTGAATTTTTGTCCATAAACAACACACTAAAAACATAATTTTTTTAAAAATATATCATGTATATGAATTTATACTAATATATTTTTCACTTATTCCACAAAACACAGTTTATCAATGTATCACACATACTATCTGTTCCATATATATCAACAATAATAAAATCATTTTTCTAGTGTAATATTGTGTGCCTTTACTAATCCAACTATATCATATTATGTCTTTTGAGAATAATCAAAATCAAAAATCCTATATTGTGTGGTTTTTTGGGTTTAGTTTTTTCTTCCATGAAAATATACTTTCGACTAAGACCCCAAATATATTTAAACTTATTATTTTTTGAAACACTATACTTCGGGGAGGTTGTATAACTTGGATTTGGATTCACCATGTTCCTTCATAAATTCCATGGATGTTTGTATAATCTAGTTCCCTGATTTTATTCATGTTTTAGACATAATTATTTGTAATCAACATTTTATGTCATCATAATGACTTAAAAAAAGATCATTATGATCATTTGGACATGATATTTCATAGAATCCATCATTTCATTACTGATTTGTGCTTACTCATCATATTTATTAAATTAAATTTCAAAAATAAGATTTTGTGATTTAAATATTTAATTTATTTAATTTTAGACTAATTTTTAAATTTATATTCCTATTAATGAAACATATTTTTCAATAATATACCACTCTATTGGATTCCTTTATTTTGGACCTCCAAATTATAATTTCATCAAGTGAAGCTTCTAGTTTATCATTTTGGTCAATGATTCCATCAACATAAATATGTTGATAAAAATTGTCCAATAATATTTGTATGAATATGAAACCATAAGTAATCACTCAACGAATTGCTTGTATCCCAAAACTTTTTCCACCTTTTTTTATTCATATTTATTATATTTCTATGAAATTTAATTATTATTTATAATGGAATTATAATGAGTAATCCCCTTCCTTACATTATCATTAATGAATTTACATGGATTATTATTCTCTATAATTATCCAATAATATATTTTTACACCTTAATATATTATGGCCAAAATTTAGATATTGAAATAAATATAGTGGGATCATGATTTCGAATTTTTTGTTTCTCCTTTTGTGATTTCATGAATTGATGGAAATGAACTGATAATCCTTCATATTTTTTAGATCACCCTGCAATTTCAATTACATTATTACATTCAATTCCACTTCTTTAAAACAACCATTTAAGGGGACTCATTATCATTGTTTAAAATGTCATATTCTATTATAGTGTTGTGATATCTCTCAAGAATCACTATGTTTGGGTATTTCACCTTGATCACTAAGAACATTTAATTGACACATATGGGTGACCTTTATTGGATTTTCTTTATGATATTCATATCATTGAGTGTATCCATGAATCTATGAATACCATGTTGAATAATTCTATCTTGATAAATTAGTTCATTAATTAGACCATTCATGTTCATCGCAATATCCTAATATATATTTCATATAAGCAGTAATTTAGATTCAGGTACCATGTAATTTCCTACATATATGTTGAGAATATTTTACCACATACAGTGTGAGGATTTATATGAAATCGTCTTTATGTAAGTTTTTTTCATAAAGATACTTCCAATGTATTTACAATTATAGTAGTGACATCAACCTACCTTTAATACTTTTTCAATATTTCTCTATTATCCGTCATAATGGATATATCATATATGGAATCCATGTAGAATGACATTTTTAATGATCGTATATAGTTTTTTCAACTGATTATTTCGTAAAAATAAAATATAGGAGTCTTATATTATAATACCCTTATTGTTTACTATCACTTCCACTAATTTATAGAGGAATGATTCAATTGAAAACATTACAATCTTACTCCAATTGTGGGTCCTAATAAAGTTAAATACCATGAGAATGGTGTGGTTAGGGTATGTTGATCTATTTTAAATTAACCTCACCAAAACTCTTGTACCACTATTAGTAGGAATACACCTCTCCTTCAAACTATATATGAAGAGATGGAGCATATATAAAGTTATAGAAACAAGTTTACTTTGTTCAAATATGTTTGGATATTAAAAGGGTGAGTTGACAGTGATGTTTCATTATAACTAATATACTATGAAAACCTCTTGTTTTTATATAATTTATTGCAACCATAGTAACTATCATGGATTAAAACATTCACGCAAAAAAATATAATTCCCTACTATTAGTAACATAGAAAGTACATTGTATCCCAAAGTGTAAACTACATCAATATTATGAAATCATGAATGTGTTTAAACCACAAATAGTGTATCAATAAGCTAAACTATCATTAATGTTATAAACTAAAAAGACATATAGTGAGATAAACTCTTTGATCAACCATCTATTTTTATCTGACATTCCCAAATTGGTCTATAATTCCACATCTACTATACATATTGACGGGAATTGTCAAATTGTTTAAATACTTATCCTCTCCTTTTTCAAATTGAATGATATATCTCTAAACTCTATTTAATATCATAGTAATATAATGTATTTCTATTAAATTCACACTGATTAAGATCAAGAAATTCTAATAACCTTATTCAAAACTGATCCAATGCTACCCATTAAAGACCTCATCTTCCTGCCTAAATTGTATGATATTTGAATATATAATTATGAGGACTTGAACTCTTCACTACCAAAGTACCCCCATCATGGTGGGATCCTCATTAAAATCTAAAACCTCAATCTAAAAATAATTTCTCCCTGAGAACCTGCATGTCATGACTCTATTCATCATTGTATGATGAATGAAAGAAGATATATACACCCAAGATTATGGAATATCTTATATAAAACTATATAAATATCATGGTGAGATATGATAAATATTTTCAATTATTAAAACCGGTGTATCTTGATATTCCATAAAATCATGTGGACATCTTAGTAGAGTTAAATCTACTAAAATATGAATATGTATCTTCAAAACATGACAATAATTCAAAACATTGGAGTACTTATATATTCCATTTTCACTTGTGTATGAATTTTTTTAATAAAAATTCCATTCATGGTGTGATCATCCTTACCACTAGAATAATTCATCAAAAATAACTATTACGTATCCCAATGATTTTTGTTCCATTAATTCATTTACCAATTCAAAAGTTATTATGTATGGATAACTAAAAATATAATAATTTCCAATTTTTTGAGTAACATCACATATGGTGTAAAATTATCTTTCATGTAATGAAATCCCAATTTCCCTTGAATATTTTAGAACCTAATCATCATTAGGTCACCTGTAACACCCCAATCTTCTACGGTATGCTTATCTTTGAATAATACAGTAGTGAGTGTTGTACGCACTTCAAGTTCTAACACACACAACAACCAATCAAAGTAGCCATTATGAATAGTAATACCTACTTTTTGAAATTTTATAAATTTAATCTCTCAAACTGGAGTTTATTTTTGGATTTGGAATATTGAAAATATCCTAGGGTGTAATTTTGGTACTTTTCGGATAACTTTTATATTATAATGAATAGTGAAAATTACTAAATTTTAATTAAAAACATCTTTCTTAATGAAAATAATTAATAGTGATAAATTATGAATTTGAGTGGATTTAAAGTATATTTAGAATAATTTTTACCATTTAATACAATTTTGGTCCTTGGACATAATTTCACATTTAAACTGGACATTCACAAGTGTCAATCTTTTGATTGTTATAATCTCTTAAAAGCACGCTTTTTGTTTTGACAGCGGGAAGTAATTTTAAATTAATTTATACCAATTCTGTGTTTTGAATTTAGAAAAATGGATTCCAAATTTGGAATTAGGGTTTTCTAAATTTTGTAAATAGGTAACTTTTATTTTTAGACATTTTGAATAATTACTTCGGTAAATATTTTATTTACCATGGTTAAAGCTTAGATCCGGTAAATAAGGTTAAAAAATAATATTATAATAGTAATAAATTACCCTAAAATGTGTCTTAACCCTATTTTATGATACATGTCTGACCATGGGCATCTTTGGGTCGATTTTGGGACCCCATGTATCCACTTTTATGTGATAATGACACTTTATATTAATTAAGTTAAAGTAAATACAAAAATGACATAAGCATATATATTTTAGAAAATAAATTTTTACATAGGGTTATATATATTATATTTTTGACTATGAATATTCATTAGAAATATAAAAATATTTAATACATAATGTTATTTTATTTAAAATTTTTAGACTTTGAAAAATTAATAATATATATGACACAATAATGATGCAATATTTGCCTTATTAATGAACGAATAAAATAATTTTTATTATAAATGTTAAAATAAATATAATTTGAAAATATTGATGACATCCACGAATTTTATTGGTTAATATGACATTTTAGGATTGCTTAAATAATTTTTTTTCGAATTATTAATGTTTTTAAGACTTTAACAAAAATAAATTATTGAATAGTGTCAAAATTGACATAAATGAGTTTTTAAAACAAATATTATATTATTAATTGATATTATATTCCTAAAAATCAAATGTTATTCCAAAGGAATTATATAATGATAGTTGTATCATTAATTTACCACTTGGGAGTCTATTGGTTGTATATAGTAAGTTTATTAACTATATATTATAAAAATTCAAAGTGACATGGTAAGTGTTAAACTAATTAACCAAGAGTTAAAACTAAAAGATAAGGTTAATATAATGACCCAAACCACTCTAAAATATATTTTTAGAAAGTATTTCGAACCATAACCACCTTATACTTCTAATAATACACTTTGGAGCCATTATAAACCTAATATGAATTTATTATAAATTAATACTTTAAGTTTTTCCTAAAGAGCCCCCCCTTATAAAATGACACCACTTATATCCAATTTCCCACACTTTCAATGCATTTTGGATCAGACAAACCCTGCCCAAATACTCTCTTAACATCTCCAACTTCAACCTAGAGGCCTTAGTTTTATCATAAATCCAACCTATGGAGCCCTTTTGATCAAATCAAAAGGTAGATCCCGGAGAAGAGGTAACGTTTTCACCACCCTATTTCAAGTTCCTTTATTATTACACTTCTTATTTCTTTGTTATTTTCATTCTAAAACAATAACCCCAATGTATTCTATATACTGTGATGTTATTATAAATATGTTACAACCATATTCAGTATTCTATCCATCTTTTAAAAGACATGTCATCATACGTGCGTACGTACGACTTACAGTCTCCACGTCGTGGTGTAATTGTTATTCAATACACTATTATTTAGATGGGTATAATAATGATGTGTAATTAATTTAAATAATAAATATACCATGATAATTATTATTTATATATTATATACCATCTAATTAGATATTATTATAATATCAAAAAATTGATATTGTCGCTTTTGCGTACGTACGGACTACCGTCTCCACGAACGTGATGAGATTCATTCTCCATCGTATCCATTCAAGTATAATTCTAATTTGATGATTAAAAATAATTTTTAAGTACTTGATATAATTCTGGATATGAATAAGATACAACCTATCCATAAGAAACACAACTTATGTAACAAAACATGTAAAAGAAAATGAGTAAGTTAACACCCGAAACAACGATAATACTAAGATATTATTCAAAAAGCAATTTTAAAAGGTCATATATGATATCATATTAATGTATATGATTCTTGTATAATTTAATAACAATTACTTAACCATTATAATTGAGGTTAACCTACCCTCAACCAAGGAAAAGTAAAAGGTAAGGGGTTTTCATCTCACTCCTTATTCTCGTGAGATTCATGCCATATTGCCACTATTACCTTTTGTGTGATGTATGTACTGCCCATAATTGTATTCTTTGTTTAATACACTTTAATTTATGTGTATTTACATATTCATTTTATGATACCTCTTTCATGTGGTGTATTTTTCATAAGTTACCAAATTGGTAAGGGTTTATTTCACAATCTCTTCATTATCTAAGGTTGTTTATACGTAATTATCTACTGGGAACTCTTTATCATCCACATACATGTTTCATAATAATATATTTCAAAAAAAATTTACAATTTACTATACAATTGGTTAAATTCATTTATACCCTTATGTTTTTTAAAGTAATCATTATGTCATTTTCCAAACAAGGTACTTTTTTGACCTTTTCGACAAATTTATGGTAAGAATGTTTTCATTACTTATACGGGGGGTGCGGCTATTTTCTACCATTATAAATTGGTAAAATCTTACCTTACAATCTTATAAGAATATTTTGAATGTAATTGTTTTATTTTATAATTATGTTACTTTTAAATGATTTCAAAATTAATATTTTATGAATTTGAGAATGATACTCTTTATCAAGATCAGAATTTTAAATGTTTTAAATATTTATCTTTCTAAATCTTTTTAATTAATGTCTATGTTTTCAAAATGATTTTAAGTATTTATTTATATGTACATGAATGTTTTTAAATGATATTTCTTTACAAAAGTTTCAAATTGGTATGGGACACTTTGATTCGCAAATCTCTTTTAAATTACTTCTTTAATCAATGTGTGACTATTAAATGATTTCAAAAAATATATATTTCACTCAAATAGTTTTGATTTAATCTATGTTAACATCCTTTGATGGATTTTAAGTTTATTTGAAGTTGATTTTTTATGATAAAAACATCTATATTGTATTAATGGTTTTGTGATATGTTTTAATATGGATGTGTTATTTTTATTCCATTCATGGTTTATCGAGAAAGTATTGACATTTCGTATGCTAGTTTTAATACGAATGTTTATGATATGTTTAAACCTTTTCTTTTGAGGAATGTATTGGACTTACTAACTGACAGGTAGAGCCCACTATAGCTCCTCAATGCATTGGTAGGTCTGATGATACAACTAGACGTGGAATTGGTCGAGGCCCTTTCCCATTTTGATTTATGGTTTTGGTCGATGCCTTAATCATTTTAGACATATTGGCCGAGGCCTTGACAAAATGATTCAAAATGTCCGGAATTATACATTCCCTCATTATGGAAATATTAATGGTGGTTCATGTTGTCCTTATACTAGTAGAATACCCATGATTATGTTTTATTATGGAATTATTTACTCATCTCATATTCATTCCATAAATTTATTCATGTTTATTATTGGTAAAGGAATGTGGTTTCAATTATTTACCATGCTTAATATTTATGTCATTTTCTGCTTTATTACTTACACTTACTGAGCGTTTGAGCTCACCCCTTCCAATGTTTTATTTTTCCCAAGATATGAAGAAGTTAGTTATGAGTGACCTGCTGGAATAAACTAGGAGGCTAGGATGTTTCTAATGAAATATATTTATGTTGTACTTATCTTCAATATGTAATGTTAAACATATGTATGAATCTTGTTTCTAATAGTACTAAAGTGATCGGTCATTTGAGACATGATTTCCTTGACATCATGCCAATGTTATATAATAATGTACCGACTCTGGGTAACTAGGGTCGAGGTGTTATAGTTGATATCAGAGGAAGTTTAGTTCAAAAATTTGAAACTAGATTTAGATAAACTCTGATTAGAGCACATAGCCATAAGATAGACAATGAGGATTTATAGTGAAGAACTTCTGAGAATTTTGGTATTGTAGAGATTTTTTGAGTTTTCCGAGAAATACATCCATGTCTAGATACGAGCAGGTAGAGGCGGCTCTTGCACAGATGTACCTAGGGGTAAAACATGAAAACACCGCTTTGAGCTAGACTCGAACGGGAACTGGTGGACGAGAAGGGCCTTGCTACACTCTTGGTTACGAAACTCTCAGGGGATATTATTAGGATAATTCTAATTTTCCTTAAAAACCATTATGAAGGGTTTATAAGTATATACATTCTCAAAGAAATCATTTTTATGATTATGGATTATATCCATAAACTGTTCAATTTACGTTAGGTATTTTACATGTTTGGAATTATGTATTTTGATTCCTAAAAAAACTAAATTATTTCATTGTTTAGAAATGGATCATAGTGGAAGGAATGGAAATCATATCAACGCACATACTCCATGTATATATTACCCTCCTACTCACGAAAATTATAGTGGAGCTGATGATGCAACTGGTGTTGATCAGCTAATCAACATACTGGGACAACTCACTCAGGTTATGAATAATAAACTTACCCATATAGAGCACCCTGATCCACAGCATGGAGGATCAATGTTAGATAGCTTCATGAGGAAAAAACCACTGAAATTCAATGGGAGTAAAAATCCATTAGTGGATGAGAAATCAATAAACTCCTTAGAGAAAATATTCCATACATTGGGGAGTAGCGAAAGGGAAAAAGTTGTCATGGCAGTTTACCGCATCACTAGAGATGCTGACCAATGGTGGTCCTTGATTCAAAATACAAAGGAAGTTGATGGAGTATAAAATATGGAATGGATGAAATTTTAAGATATTTTCAAAGAAAAATAATTTCCTCGTGACCATCGAGTAGATATGGAAAGGCAATTTTTGAGTCTGAGGCAAAAGGAGGATGAGATTGTCGCGAAGTATGAGACTAAATTTACAAGGTTAGCGAGGTATGCTACAGATTATATACATAACCCAAGAAGTATTATTGATCGTTTATTTGATGGGTTAAAAAAATTTCTCCATCGAGCATTAGTATCACAATCCTTCTCATCATACGAAGATATTGTCTTGTGTGCAATCAAGACAGAAAATGAATTCTCTAAGTCTTATGACTTTAAATCAAAGAAAGAAAAGAAGTGATACGCTGAACACTCTGGGAAAGGAAATAAGGAAACATGGATGAAGGGAATAATTTAATTTCCACCCCGTGACAATTGAGGAAGGAAGCACCCTGGTTCCTGTCTAGAAGGAAAAGGAGTGTGCTACAAATGTGGATAGAAGGGCCATCTTGATGGTAATTGTAAAGGAAAGAAAGACACTAACGATGTTGAATGCTATAATTTTAGAGAAATGGGGCATTATTCAAATGAATGTCCTAAGTACCATGAAAACATACCTCAAAAAAGGACAAGAGAACAAGGCCAAGCTTATGTTGTTACTATAGTTGAAGTTGAATAATTATTGTATTTTTGTTTTTGGATTCAAGAACTATATTCTGGTTATAATAATAATGTGATATGTATAAGGAGTTTATTGTAGTACTATTTTATTGAGGACTTGAGGTTATATGGTTCAAAGAAAAGTGACTTAATAGTAAGACATACTTTTTTGTAAAATACATGGTTTAAGGAAAGGTCATCCTTAATATGGTCCCGATAATGAGGTAGTAATTTTGGAATGATACATGATTGATTTGGATAAATTGTATTGGATATCCTTGAACACCTTCAAACTGATTAATGATTTTTATATTCAATCATTGTTGGAGATTACAAAATTTTTGAATAGAAGGAGTATATCTATTATTATATAAGGAATAAGGGATCATGAATGTAATCAATAAGGTTTTAGTGTAATTCAGGATGTTGCGGTGTTTTAAAAGAATACATGATGAAGGTGTTCACATGTTATTACACGGAAAAAAGGATCTTCAATGTGTTTACCTTCCATATAAATTTTTAGACTTTGACAGAAGTATTTTTGTTAATTATATTTTGAGATTATTTTGGATATTTATAAGAAGGACAACACGCAGACCGTGTGACAACCCGTCGCGTTGGACAAAGCTACGGGAATCGAACCCACAACCATAGTACGATTGGGATTTATCACCTACCACTGGACTAAGTGAAGTCCCTAGAGTATATATTGTATTTTTTTTAGTTCTGATAGATGATTTATAAATTAATGTTTGTATCCTTATATGATTAGTATAAATATAATATTTTTGAGTTCTATTATCTTTTAGAGTGAATGATGATTTTGTGGTAGAAATTAGTTGAAGGATGAAACACTACTTGTCAAGTATATATATATATATATATATATATATATATATATTTCCCTTATTCTATGAAGAAATTAATTCATATACATTATTGTAGGGATCTTAAAACCAAAAATTTGTTATCCTAATACCTTTTGTTTTGTTGAAACGATGGTATTTTAAATCATCATAGATTGATGAATTTAAGGACCTCAATTTTACACATGTTTGTGATTGATGACCTCAATCACATCCTATGAATATTTAGGGTTTTCCTACAATTATATGTCTCTAATTTCCACCAATGTTCTCCTAATCAAGATACTAATGTGGTGGCGACCTTTTCATTTCTCTTTTCCTCTTATTAAGACTAAATTTTTTTACCCAATTTCTGATGTGGGTTTTCTAGCTATGATATTTTCTATTTTCTACCATTTATTTTCAAAAAAAAAATCAAATTGTGAGGATGCAATTTATTGAAGGAGGGGAGAATGTAACACCCCAAGCATCTATGGTAATCTTCTCTTTGAATAATAAAGTAGCATGTGATGTACTCAACTTTGAGTTCTAACACACACCACAACCAATCAAAGTAGCTGTTATGAATAGTAATACCAACTTGTTGAAATTATTTACATTTTATCTCTCAAAATTGACTTCATTTTTGGATTCTTAATATCTAAAATATCCTAGGGTGAAATTTTGTTACTTTTCGGAAAACTTTTATATTTTGATGAACAGTGAAAATTACTAAATTTTAATTAAAAACAACTTTTTTAGTCAAAAACATTAATAGTGATAAATTATGAATTTGAGTGGTTTTAAAGTATATTTAGAATATATTTTAACCATTTAATACAATTACGGTTATTGGACATAATTTCACATTTAAAACGTACATAAACAAGTGTCAATCTTTTGATATTTATTATCTCTTAAAAACACGCTTTTTATTTTGACAGTGGAAATTAATTTTAAATTAATTTCTTCCACTTATGTATTTTGAATTTAGAAAAATGTACTCCATATTTGGAATCAGGATTTCCAAATTTTTTTAAATAGTATCTTTTATTTTTAGACATTTCGAATAATTACTTCGGTAAATATTTTATTTACCATGGTTAAAGGGTAAATCCGGTAAATAAGGTTAAAAAATAATATTATAATAATAATAAATTACCCTAAAACATGATTTAACCCTATTGGTTGATACATTTCCTCCCATGGCAATATTTGGGTCGATTTTGGGACCCCATGGATCCACTTGTATGTGATAATGACACTTTATATTAATTAAGTTAAAGTAAATACTAAAATGACATAAGCATATATCTTTTAGAAAAACAATTTTTTCATAGGGTTATATATATTTTATTTTCGACTATAAATATTCATTAGAAATATAAAAATATTTCCTAAATAATGGTATTTTGTTTTATCATTTTTAGAAATTGAAAAATTAAAAATATATATGACAGAATAATGATGCAATATTTTCTTTATTAATTAAAGAATCAAATAATTGGTATTATAAAGGATAAAATAAATATAATTTGAAAATTTTGATGACATACAAGATTTTTATTGGTTAATATGACATGTTATGATATCTTAAATGAATTTGTTTCCAATTAATAATGTTTTTAAGACTTTCACAAAAATAATTTATTGAATAGTGTCAAAATTGACATAAATGAGTTTTTAAAACAAATATTATATTATTAATTGATATTATATTCCTAAAAATCTATGTTTCGGGAAAATGACTTATATAATGATTGTTTTATCATTAATGGAACACTTGGGGTCTCTTGGATTTATATAGTATGTTTATTAACTATATATTAAAAAATACAATGTGACATGGAAAGTGTTAAACTAATTAACCAAAAGTTAAAACTAAAAGATAGGGTTAATATAATGAACCAAACCTATCTAAAATCTATTGGTTGAAATTATTTAGACCCATAAACACCTTATACATCGAATAATCCACTTTGGAGCCATTAGAAACCGAATATGAATTTATTATAAATTAATACTTTAAATGTTTCCTAAAGAGACCCTCCTCCCCCTTATAAAAGGACACCACCTCTAACAAATTCATCACACCTTAAAAGCTTTTTTGTTCAGAAAAAACCTGCCCATATACTCTCTAAACATCACTCACTTCAACCTAGAGGCCTTATTTTGATCATAATTCCAACCTAAGGAGCCCTTTTGATTAAATAAAAAGGAAGAACCCGAAGAAGAGGTAACGTTTTCACCACCCTCCTTCAAGTTCCATTCTTATTCCACTTCTTCTTTCTTTGTTATTTCCATTCTAAAAGAATAAATCCAGTATATTATATATACTGTGATGTTATTATAAATATAGTACAACCATATTCCGTATTATACCCATCATTTTAATGACATGTTACCATATGTGCGTACGTACGGCTTACCGTCTCCACGTCGTGGTGTAATTGTTATTCAATACACTATTAATTGGATGGGCATAATAATGATGTGTAATTAATGTAAATAATAAATATAACATTATAATTATTCTGTATATATGATATACCATCCAATTATATATTATTATAATATCAACAGAATGATATTGTCGCTCGTGCGTACGTACGGACTACCGTCTCCACGAACGTGATGAGATTCATTCTCCATCTTATCCATTCAAGTATAATTTTCATTTGATGATTATAAATAATGTTTAAGGACTTGATATAATTATGGATATGAATAATATACAACCTATTTATAAAAAACACGACTAATGTAACAAAACATGTAAAAGAAAACGAGTAATTTAACTCCCTAAAAGACGATAATACTAAGATATTATTAAAAAAGAAATGTTAAAAGATCATATATGGTATCATAATAATGTATATAATTATTGAATAATTTGATAAACATTATTTCAAAATTATAAAAGAGTTTAACCTACCCCCAACCATGGAAAATTACAAGGTAAGGGGTTTTCATCTCACTCCTTAATCATTTGAGATTCATGCCATATTGCCACTACTACCTTTTGTGTGGTGTATGTACTGCCCATAATTGTATTATTTGTGTAATACACTTTAATTTATGTTTATTTACATATTCGTTGTATTATACTTATTTTATGGGGTGTATGTTTCGTATGTTACAAAATTGGTAAGGGTTAATTTTACAATCTCTTCATTATCTCAGGTTGTTTATACGTAATTATCTACTGGGACCTCTATATCATCCAAATCCATGTTTCATAAAAATATATTTCAAAACATTTTTACAATTTACTAGAAAATGTGTTAAAGTAATTTATACCTTTATGTGATTTTAAAAGAATCGTTACGTCGTTTTCCAAACAAGGTACTTTTTGACGTTTTCGACAAATTTAAGGTAAGAATTTTTTTTACTTATACGGTGGGTGCGGATATTTTCTACCGTTATAAACTCATAGAAGCTTCCCGTACAAGCTTATAAGAATATTTTTAACGTAAATGTTTTATTTTATAATTGTGTGACTTTTAAATGATTTCAAAATGAATATTTTAATAATTTGTGAATGGTACTCTTTATCAAGTTCAGAATTTTATATGTTTTAAAGATTTATCTTTCTAAATATTTTTAATTAATGTCCATGTTTTCAAATTGATTTTAAGGATTTATTTATATTGAAATGAATTTTTTGAAATGATATTTCTTTTCAAAAGTTTCAAAGTGGTATGGGACACTTTGATTCAAAAATCTCTTTTAAATTACTTCCTTAATAAATGTGTGACTTTTAAATGATTTCTAAAAAAGATATATTTCTCTCAAATTGTTTTGATTTATCTATGTCAACATCATTTGATGGATTTTATGTTTTTTTGAAGTTGATCGGTTATGATACAAAACTTCTATATTGTGTTGATGGATTTGTGATATGTTTGACTATGGATGTGTTATTTTTATACCATTCATGGTTTGTGGAGAAAGTATTGACATTTCATATGCTATTTATAATACGAATGTTTTTGATATATTTAAACCTTTTCATATAAGGAATGTATTGGACCTAGTATGTGACAGGTGGAGCCCACTCTAACTACTCGATGGATCCGTAGGTCCCATGAGACAACTAGATGTGGAATTGGTTGAGGCCCTTTCCCATTTTGATTTATAGTTTTGTTCTAGGCCTTAATCATTTTTAGACGTCTTGTCTGAGGCCTTGAAAAAATGTTTCAGAATGTCCGGCATTATATATTCCCTCATTATAAAAATCATATTGGCGGTTCATGTGGTCATTCGACTAGTAGAATACCCATTAATATGTTTTATTATGGCATTATTTACTCATCTAATATTCTTGCCATAAATGTATTCATGTTTATTATGTGTAAAGGAATATGGTTTCAATTATTAACCATGCTTGATATTTATGTCATTTTCCGTTGTATTACTTACCCTTACTGAGCGTTTGAGCTCACCCCTTTCAATGTTTTATTTTTCCCAAGATATGAAGATGTTAGTTATGTGTGACCCTCAGGCATAATCTAGGAGGCTTGGATGTTCCTAATGAAATATATTTATGTTGTACTTCTCTTTAAGATGTAAAGTTTAATATATGTATGAATCTTGTTTCTAATAATACTAAACTGATCGGTCTTTCGATACATGATTTCCTTGTGATCATTACAATGTTATGTAATAATGTACTGAATCTGGGTAACTAGGGTCTGGGTGTTACAGTTGGTATCAGAGGATGTTTAGTACAAACCGTGGAAACTGGATTTAGATAAACTATGATTAGAGAACATAGCCTTAAGATAGAATATGAGGATTAGTATAGAATAACTTCCTAGAATCTTGGTATTGTGGAGATTTTGTGAGTTTTCCAAGAAATATATCCCCGTCTGGATACGAGTAGGTAGAGGCGGCTCTGGCACAGATGTACCTACGGGTAAAACCCGAAAACACCGATTTGAGCTAGACTCAAATGGGAACTAGTTCATGATAACGAGCCTTGCTGCTCTCTTGGTTACGACACTCCTGGGGGATATGCTTAGGATAATTCTCATTTTCATTATAAACAATTATAAATGGTTTATAAGTATATACTTCCTCAATGAAAACATTTTTATGATTATGGATTATATCCATAAACAGTTCAATTTACGTTAGGTATTTTACAAGTTTGGAATTATGTATTTTGATTCATAAACTAATCTAGTTTATGGCATTGTTTAGAAATGGGACCCAATGGAAAGAATGGAAATTGTATCAACTCATATACTCCTTCTATAAATTTCCCTCCTAATCATGAAAATTATAGTGGAGCTGGTGATGCAACTGGTGCTGATCAGATAATCAACATACTAGGACAACTCACTCAGGTTATGAATAATAACCTTACCCGTATGGAGCACCCTGATCCACAGCCGGGAGGATCAATGTTAGATCTATTCATGAGGAAAAAACCACCGAAATTCAATGGGAGTACAAATACATTAGTGTCTAAGCAATGGATAAACTTATTAGAGAAAATATTCCATGCTTTGGGGAGTAGTGAAAGGGAAAAAGTTGTCAATGAAGTTTACCGCCTCACTGGAGATGCTAACCAATGGTGGTCCATGATTTAAAATAAAAATGAAGTTGATGAAGTATCAAATATGTAATGGAGGGAATTTAGCTATATTTTTTTAGAAAAATACTTTCCTCGTGACCATCGAGCAGATATGGAAAGGCAATTTTTGAGTATTATGCAAAAGGAGGATGATAATGTCACGAAGTATGAGGCTAAATTTACATGGTCAGTGAGGTATGCTACAGATTATATATGTAACCCAAGAAGTAAGATTGATCATTTCTTTGATGGGTTAAAACCATTTCTCCATCTAGCATTAGTATCATAATCCTTCACATTATACGAATATATTTCCCCGTGTGCAATCAAGACAGAAAAGGAATTCTCTATGTCTTATGACTTTAAATCAAAGCAAGAGAAGAAGAGATCTGCATAACACTCTGGGAAAATAAATAAGGAAACATGGAAGAAGGGAAGAATTTAATTTCCACCCTATGACAATTGCATAAGGAATCACCCTCATACCTGTCTAAAAAAAGGAGCGTGCTACAAATATGGACAGAAGGGCCATATAGCTGGTAATTTTAAAGGAAAGAAAGACGCGACCGATGTTGAATGCTATAATTGTAGAGAAATGGGGAATTATGCAAATGAATTTCCTAAGCGCCAAAAAATCTTACCTCATAAAAGGCCAACAGAACAAGGCCAAGATTATGCTATTTCTATAGTTGAAGTTGAATAATTACTGTATTTGTGTTTTTGGATTCAAGAACTATATTCCGGTTATAAGAATAATGTTATATATATAAAGATTATATTTCAGTACTATATTATTGAGGACTTGAGGTTATATGGTTCTAATAAAAGTCACTTAATATTAAGCTACACTTTTTGTAAAATACATGGTTTAAGGAATGGTAATCCTTAATATGGTCTCGATAATGAGGTAGTGATTTTGGAATGATACATGATTGATTTGGATAAATTATATTGGATTTACTTGAATACCTTGAAACTGATTAATGATATTTATATTCCATCATTGTTGGAGTTTGCAACATTTTTTAATAGAAGGAGTATATCCAGTATTCTCTAAGGAATAAGGGATCATGAATGTAATCAATCAGGTTTTAGGGTAATTCAGGATGTTGCGGTGTTTTAATAGATTACACGATAAAGGTGTTCACTTATTATTATGTGGAAAAAATGATATTCATTGTGTTTAGCTTCCATATAAATTTTGGACTTGGACATAAGAATTTTTGATAATTATAGTTTGAGATTATTTTTGTATATTTATATAAAGGACAACACACAGACCGTGTGACAACCCGTCTCGTCGGACAAAGCTGCGGGAATCGAACCCACAACCAAAGCGCAATTTGGATTTATCGCCTACCATTGGACTACGTGATGTCCTTGGAGTATATAATATAGTTTTTTCAGTTCTGATATATGAATTATAAATTAATGTTTGGATCCTTATATGAATAGAATAAATATAATATTTTTGAGTTCTATTATCTTTTAGAGTGAATGATGAGTTTGTGGTAGAAATTAGTTGAAGGATGAAACACTACTTGTCAAGTATATATATATATATATATATTTATCTTGTTCTATGAAGAAATTTATTCTTATACTTTATTGAAGAGATATTAATACAAAAAATGTGTTATCCTAATACCTTATGTTTTGTTGAACGGATGGTATTTTAAATCATCAGAGATTGATGAATTTAAGGACCTCAATTTTACACTTGATTGTGATTGATGACCTCAATATCTACCTACAAATATTTACATTTTTCCTACAATTATATGTCTCTAATTTCCACCAATGTTCTCCTAATCGAGATCATAATTTGGTGTCGACCCTTTCTTTTCATTTTTCCTCTTATTAAGACTAAATTTTATTAACCCAATTTCTGATGTGGGTTTTCCCACAATGATATTTTCTATTTTCAACCATTTATTTTTGAAAAACCATTTCAAATTGCGAGAACACAATTTATTTACTGAGGGGAGAATGTAACACCCCATTCATCTACGGTACACTTCTCTTTGAATAATACAGTAGCGTGTGTTGTACGCAACTTCGAGTTCTAACACACACCACAACAAATCAAAGTAGTCATTATGAATATTAACACCCACTTTTTGAAATTATATAAATTTTATCTCTAAAAATGGACTTCATTTTTCGGTTCAAAATATCGAGAAAATTCTAGGGTGAAATTTTGGTACTTTTCGGATAAATTTTATATTTTGATGAATAGTGAAAATTACTAAATTTTTATTTAAAAATTTTTTTTATTCAAAATAATTAATAGTGATAAATTATGAATTTGAGTTGTTTTAAAGAATATTTAGAATATATTTTTACCATTTAATACAATTTGTTTCATTGTACATAATTTTTCACTTAAACCGAACATAAACAAGTGTCAATCTTTTGATAGTTATTATCTCTTAAAAACACGCTTTTTATTTTGACAGCGGGAATTAATTTTAAATTAATTTATGCCACTTCTGTGTTTTGAATTTGGAAAAATGGACTCCATATTTGAAATCAGGATGTCCATATTTTGTTAATAGGTAACTTGTTTTAGACATTTTGGATAATTACTTCAGTAAATATTTTATTTACTATGGTTAAAGGGTAAATCCGGTAAATAAGGTTAAAAAATAATATTATTATAATAATAAATTACCCTAAAACGTGTCTTAACCCAATTGGTTGATACATTTCAGACCATGGGCATATTTGGGTCGATTTTGGGTCCCCATAGATCCACTTTTATGTGATAATGACACTTTATATTAATTAAGTTAAAGTAAATACAAAAATGAAATAAGCATATATCTTTTAGAAAAACAATTTTTACATATGGTTATATATATTATATTTTGAACTATAAATATTTATTAGAAAGATAAAAATATTTTCTACATAATGATATTTTATTTATCATATTTAGGCCTTGATAAATTAATAATATATATGACACAATAATGATGAAATATTTTCCTTATTAATGAATGAATCAATTAATTTGTATTATAAATGTTATAATAAATATATTTTGAAAATTTTGATGACATCCACGAATTTAATTGGTTAGTATGACATTTTAGGATTTAATAAAAAAAATTTTATCGAATAAATAATGTTTTTATGACTATATCAAAAATAAATTATTGAATAGTTTCAAAATTGACATAAATGAGTTTTAAAACAAATATTATATTATAAATTGATATTATATTCCTAAAAATATTAGGATCTGCAAAAAAACTTATATAATAATATTTTTATCATTAATGGACCACTTGGGGGTATCTTGGATTTATATAGTATGTTTATTAAATATATATTATAAAATTACAAAGTGACATGGTAAGTGTTAAACTAATTAACCAAGAGTTAAAACTAAAGGATAAGGTCAATATAATGACTCAAAACTGTCTAAAATATATTGGATGAAAATATTCCCACCCATAACCACCTTATACTTCTAATAATCCACTTTGGAGCCATTATAAACTGAATATTATTTTTTATATAAATTAATACTTTATGTTTTTCCTAAGGATCCCCTCCACCCCATTATAAAAGGACACCACTTCTAACCACTTATTCACGCCTTAAAAGCCTTTTGGTTCAGCCAAAACCTGACCAAATACTCTCTAAACTTCCCTATATTAATCCTATAGGGCTTATTTTGATCTGAAAGCCATCCTAAGGATCCCTTTTGATCAAATCAAAAGGAAGAATCTGGAGAAGAGGTAACATTTTCACCACACTCTTTCAAGTTCCTTTCTTCTTCCACTTCTTCATTCTTTGTTATTTCCATTATAATACAATAACACCAGTATCTTCTATATACTGTGATGTTATTATAAATATGGTACAACCATATTCGGTATTCTACCCAGCCTTTGAATGACATGTCACCATACGTGCGTACGTACGACTTATCGCCTCCACGTCGTGGTGTAATTGTTATTAAATACACTATTAATTGGATGGGTATAATAATAATGTTTAATTAATTTAAATAATAAATATAAGATGATAATTATTCTGTATATATGATATACCATCCAATTATATATTATTATAATATCAAAATAATGATATTGTTGCCCGTGCGTACGTACGGACTACCGTCTCCACGGACGCGATGAGATTCATTCTCCATCGTATCCATTCAAGTATTATTCTCATTTAATGATTAAAAATATTATTTACGGACTTTATATCATTATGGATATGAATAAAATACAACCTATCCATAATAAACACAACTTATGTAACAAAACATGTAAAAGAAAATGAGTAAGTTAACACCGAAAATAACGAGAATAATAAGATATTATTAAAAAAGAAATGTTAATAGATCATATATGATTTCATATTAATGTATATGATTCTTGTATAATTTAACAACAATTATTTCACCATTATACAGGAGGTTAACCTTCCCTCAACTAAGGAAAAGTATAAGGTAATGAGTTTTCATCTCACTCCTTATTCTCGTGAGATTCATGCCATATTGCCACTGTTACCTTTTTTGTGGTGTATGTAATGCCTATAATTGTATTCTTTGTGTAATAAACATTAATTTATGTGTATTTAAATATTAATTTTATGATACCTCTTTCATGGGTTGTATGTTTCTTAAGTTACCAAATTGGTAACGATTTATTTCACAATCTCTTCATTATCCGAGTTTATTTACATGTAATTATATACTGGGATCTCTTTATCAATCACATCCATATTTCATAAAAATATATTTCAATTTTTTTTTTAATTTACTAGACAATGGGTTAAATTCATTTATACCCTTATGTGTTTTGAAAGGAATCCTTATGTCATTTTCCAAACAAGGTACTTTTTGACATTTTCGACAAATTTATGGTAAGAATGTTTTTTACATATACGGTGGGTGTGGCTATTTTCTACCGTTATAAACACATCGAAGCTTTCCTTACATGATTATATGAATATTTTGAATGTAATTGTTTTATTTTATAATTATGTGACTTTTAAATGATTTCAAGATGAATATTTTAAGAATTTGTGAAAGGTACTCTTTATCAAGATCATAATTTTAAATGTTTTAAAGAATTATCTTTCTAAATATTTTTAATTAGTGTCTATGTTTTCAAAATGATTTTAATTATTTATTTATATGTACATGAATTTTTTTAAATGATATTTCTTTTCAAAAGTTTCAAAGTGATATGGGACACTTTGATTCAAAAATCCCTTTTAAATTACTTCCTTAATAAATGGGTGACTTTTAAATGATTTAAAAATCATATGTTTCTCTCAAATAGTTTTGATTTAATCTATGTCAAAATACTTTGATGGATTTTATGTTTATTTGAATTTTATTTGATATGATACAAAACTTCTATATTGTATTGAATGTTTTGTGATATGTTTGACTGTGGATGTGTTATTTTTATACCATTCATGGTTTATTGAGAAAGTATTGACATTTCATATACTAGTTTTAATATGAATGTTTATGATATGTTTAAACCTTTTCATATGAGGAATGTATTGGACTTAGTAAGTGACGAGTGGAGCCCGCTATAGCTCCTCGATGCATCGATAGTTCTCATGAGACAACTAGATGTGGACTTGGCAAGGCCCTTTCCCATTTTGATTTATGGTTTTGGCCGAGGCCTTAATCATTTTTAGATGTCTTGGCCGAGGCCTTGAAAAAATGTTTCAGAATGTACGAATTATACATTACCTCATTATGGAAATAATATTGGTGGTTCATGTAGTCATTCGACTAGTATAATAACCGTTATTATTTTTTATTATGGCATTATTTACTCATCTAATATTCTTGCCATAAAACTATTCATGTTTATTATTGGTAAAGGCATGCGGTTTCAATTATTTTACATGCTTAATATTTATTTCATTTTCTACTGTATTACATAACCATACTGAGAGTTTGAGCTCAACCCTTTCAATGTTTTATTTTTCCCAGGATATGAAGAAGTTAGTTTTGAGTGACCTGCAGGCATAATCTAGGAGGCTTGGATGTTCCTAATGAAGTATATTTATGATGTACTTCTCTTCAAGATGTAAAGTTGAACATATGTATTAATCTTGTTTCCAATAACACTAAACTGGTCGGTCTTTAGAGACCTGATTTCCTTTTGATCATGCAAATGTTATGTAATAATTTATCGACTCTGGGTAATGAGGGTTGGGGCATTTCATCCCCTTCATGGCATGAACCATTACTATGAAACCCACCACCAAAAGTAATTTACTTTGTATAGTCTACCTATAACATCACATTGGATGTCATGATAAAATTTATGAGATTACTAAATAATTACTATATCCCCTTCTATATCCTTACAAATCATATTTATCCACTATCATTCCTTTTTATGTTGCATTGGAAGTTTATTCAACACCATCGACAAAAAACATCCCAATATTATTCAAATAAGTTTTTTTTCTAACAACCCAAGAGTATTTTATTATAACATTGATATATATTTCTATCTTTCAATCAAATAAATATAATAAAATACAATTTAGGAACTCTATAAAATATAATAAATATAATGCCCACCAAATTCATGTAAAATCATAAAAAACCAAAGGACTCTAAAACTAATACAAAAAAGAAACATCTATGGATAAAACTCATGAACAAAAACATTCACCCTAATCCATTTTCGTTCAAATTAATTTCAATCTCTATAATATAAACCTATAAAATAGGTTTATATAAATATAATTGTGAGAATAAAAGTATACTCAATAGTATCATTCCCAATACCTCTTATGAAATTGAAGAAGATACATACTAATAGTTCATTAAATAAATTGAAGATAAAAATTTAAAAAAACAATAACTAATATCACCCATCAAGATAAATTCTATCTCACTAAATAAAATCACTATGTTTTGTATAAAAACATCAAATGAATATATATCAATAAGGTAACCCACAACCACTAGCTTGATGATCTACTCACACTCACACCCCAATAGAGTACTTTATAGTGCTTCTATGACATTTATATCCATATATCCCGATCTTAAAAATAGAAATGTATCCATATATACATATTAAATACCACACCTACATCATAACAGAAACCCACCACAATACATATCATCACATCTTTAATATTTGTCACATCCTATCTAAGTTATGAAATGTGGATATGATGAACATTATCCTCGTTCCCTCCTTAATTTCATGTCACCAACCATGATTTGCATCCCATTATCTACTATATCGTATCACATAATAAGAACTATAACATAGATCCATTACACCCCATTCATGATAATGTGTGTACATTATCTCTATTCTATGTAAAAAATATAGAGTAATGATGTGGGGTAGTAATCAATTTTGTCCATATATAATCTATTTATTGAGATGACACCCATAACCCAAATTGATTTGGGTGTTGGTAATGTTTTACAAATTATGTGGGGGTAATTTATAAATTAAATGCCAATAAAATCATAATAGTCATATAAAACAAATTTTATGACTCACAACTTGTTTACCATCTTGAAAATTTTACCTCAATCCAACTATATCACATTGGAAACCATTTCTACAACAATTAATCAACCATATCTAATAAAAATAAATAGTTTCACAATAATATTACAAATAAAAAATTAATAAAGTCTTTTATAAATTCATGAAATACCATTACCATACACATTAAATTTATTTTTTCATATTTAATTTCAAAAGTTTCATCAATAATTACATATAATATTTCAACCATTTAGCTTCTTCTCCCATCATCTTATTTCATTAAAGATCAAAGCATTTTTCAATTATAACCCGTTTTCATTTTTGGGGTTGTTCCTGAGTGGTAAACCACATAAAGCTGCATCAAAAAACCAGGTTTGGAATCTTATCAATCCCCTTAAAAGATTTATTATGTAGGATCTAACACAGGTGTTGACATATGTGGTAGTGATGCAAGAATGATATATGCAAGGGTTGAAAACACATGGAAATTATAATGCAGGAAAATAATTTGGTCCATCATAAAACAATAGGGCCTTTAAGGCATCTAATATTTTACATATGGTCCTTAAATATATGAATAATCTAGGAATTATGGGTGGGTTATCACTTGCATAGGCTATGACCATCATTTCTGCTATTTTTTGTAGTGTGTATGCATCTGTGTGTTTTATTGAAATTTTATTCTTAAGGACCTATTTTATTTACATATATATATATATATATATATATATATTAAAACCCATTCCCTTTACTATTTACTTAATTATACTATGTTATTTTCCATTTCAACATTATAACATTTCCCCCAAAAAACAAATTATTAATTCACATCAACCACCACACAACCAATTTCCACATCCACCATATTTACCATCAAACCATTCCCTATCTATAAATCCTTACATACTATAATTTTAGAAAATATTAATCAACTCACCATCCACTGCTACAAAAAACACACCTCAACATGCCATACATCCATCACAACTATACTAAACCACATTGACTACAATAATAAGGAATCCATGACAGTATGAAATATTGAAAAACATTACAAATAATCATATTAGAAAGAGTCTTTTTCTTCATTTTTCATTGTTTATTCAAAATTATATATGTGGGAAATAATATAAACATTCCATTGTTTTATTCCACTATTTTCTTTAATTATTTATTTAAAAAAACCTTTTATGAAATTTATTCTATTATATCACAATACATATACAAGGTCTTGACATCAGAAAACATAAAAAATGCAGCATCAACTTATATGCAATAACATGTAATCATGTTTAATACATGAAAATATCAATTAAACCATTAATTTATTTTTTTCACTATAATAATCCTATTTACATTAGTGGATACTACCCATCCAAGGAATGAATTAATATTATTTACCCCCAAACAATCATAATTTAAAAGGAAATGTCTTGAATATGCTACTAATTCTGATGTTTAACATACCATAACATTAGACTTTCATAAATAGTATTATACACCATCAAAATTTTATAGAAACACCATAGGTCAAAAAAAATACCAAATTAAAACCATGAACCAAACTCAACCAATCCAGTTCCAATCAACCATCATATCCTCTATGAATGAATAAAATGACGGCAATAAAAAAGAGGAAGGGAATGGAACCATAGATCATGGATAACTATATTCAACCATAAAATGGGATTTAAACAATCTGTTAAATTTTTGGAGGCACTAAACAAGTACCTATATTTGGATAAGATTTGAGATAATGAAACAAATTCAAAAAAAAGTAACAGTTGGACATAATTTATAGAGAAAACAAGAAGCACCTTTATAATGGAATATGTATGTTAAAATGGGAGTTATAATAATAATCCAAGATATATCCAAATAACCCAAGTCTGTAGAACTACTTTTACCCTTTTGCTTATGATTATTTTGGCCATTTAGATAATCATATTGACAAATATCATAGTGTGCAAGCTTTTAAAATGGTATTATTTTCATCAAACCTGACTCATTTAAAATCCACTATAATTTAGGGGAACCACTTTCACTATTTTGAATCTCCCCCCCATAACATACTATACCAAATAACCAGAATAACCACAAAATTACACCACCACAATCACTACATTAATATTTACCCTCCCTTTTCTATATATGGATTCTACTACGATACTTTGTTACCTACACCTTCCAAAAATGGTTTTACAAAACAGATGTTTTCATTTAAGACCCTAAATCAACTCAAAATATCTAATTTCCCATTAAACAACCGTTTCAGACCCTTGTTTATCATATAACAACAATAGACAGACCAAAACCCCTAAAATTGTACAGTATAATTTGAAATGAATTTTAAAATTGTCATTTTGGACCGAAAAAATCTATAACCCAATATCATTCTTGTTTAGCTCTAAATTACCATTAGACTCATAAAACAACAAAAAAACAAAATTTAATAGCCTATGAAGCTCCCTCCATTTATAGAAAGTACATTTCTAAAAAATGGACATGGGTAGTATATAACTGGTTGTTATAGTATATATTTTATGTTAATGCACACTGACTATATAGATTGAATAATTCCACATACCAGAAAACATTATGCATGTGGGTCTACCAATATGTGACACATTGGGTCACCTAGTTCTTTCTATATGGCCTTGACTATATACGAAATTCAATATACGAAAAAAGTACAATGTTTTTCTTTGATAAAAATGTGTTTTCTATTTTAATCAGGTTCTTTATATATAATAATGGTGAGTATATTAAATTTATATTATAAAACTAGTATTGATATTTTTTATATAATTGAATTAAATATGATATGTATTGATGGAATTTTTAAAAAAACATTTTTCAATATATGTTTATATTATAATTCAATGGAATAGGTAAACCATTCTAAAAATATAGGGGAATAAATCACATTATAAATGTGGTATCATATTTTGGTACTAAGACACAAAATGTTCAAGTATTTTGATTTGATTATTTATTTTCAATTCTATGACATTTAAATTAATGAAAAAATTTTATTGTATGTGATTTTTAATGAATTATTACCAATATTCCAAGTTCATTCCAAAAATATTGAAATTACAGGGCATCAAAAACAATTATTAAATGTCAAATTGAAAAATATAGGAGAATTTATATTCTATAACATCCAATGTATTAAATAACTATGATGTTAAGGGATGGTATATTTCAATGGAACTCTATGAATAAAAAATAATAATCCAATGGTAGAAGATGTCACTAAATATGAAGAATATTTCTTCCTATTGATGAGGTATATCAACTATTGTGATAAATGAAATTTATTATTGGCAGTTTTATAAAATTTCATGGAAATATATTATCAAACCCCATACTGAAATCAAAAAATTTGATAACGGGATATCCTAACATAACTATGTTTCTGTTTTTGTGAGATTATAATGAGGTGTTCTTACTGATAATTTTATTTGATTATATGTCCAAATAGGTTCCAATGATCAATGAAAATTAGTGTGTCATTGGCCAGTATTTATTATTGATTTCATAATGTGAAATTCTCATCAAGGAGAATATATAGATATGTGACTTCTGTTACAACTTAAAGGCTATTAAAAGTTGAAGCATAGTAACCTGAGGAATCATAGAACAATATTTTATTATAACGTCTCATATAATGGGTTGGTTGAAGTAAAAAGCTATTATATCACCACATACAATTTACATAAATCATAATATATTAATATGAATTATAAAAAGTAAAATCATTATTATTTACTAAAATTATGATGATTTAATCTTTATGTGTCTCTCATGTAGGATCTTAGGGGAAGTGGAATCACTATATTTATGTATCTATCCACCATTGGATCTTGATTAAATGAACTTATTTCATGGATAAAAATATAGGAAAAAATAGATAAAGGTATATGAACTAAATTCCATGAGTGTTCAATGTTTTATATTGAAGGAATTAACATTGAACATTCCAAATCTCAAATATTAACCCTGGAGAATAATTATTTTCAAATGGAAAAATATTGAGGTGGTAAAAGTTCTATAAAAGGGGGAAGTATGTTAAGAGAGAAGAATTAAAAACCCTAAAATTTTTATCACTATATTGTAGTCTAGTTTTTTTATTTGTTGGTTTTCTCAGTGTATCTCCATGTATTCTCCTGAATCTATAAATAAGTAATTGTATTTCTTCTTAACCTAGATGGGGAAGAGATAAAATAATATAAGGGTATTTTTATTAATATTACATTTATTGTTATTTATACTTTGAATGAATCGTTTGTTTAGCATAAAGATATATAAAATATTTTCTTTATTTTATTCATTCTGTTAGTCAACATTTGTTTCTTTATTTATAAAATAAAAAATCCTTATGCCCAACTAATTATATATATTATATAATGGTGTGATTTTGGAAATTAATTGTTGTATGATTGTGGTAACATTTTTGGGAAATAATGATTCAGGTCATTGATATTGAAAAATCACTTTTAAGGATTGGTATTATCTAATACAGTGATTCCATATCGCTTATGAGTTTCATGTAGATTTATTTATATCTACCTCACATAAAGACAAATTAAGGACCAATTCACTATGATCATGGTGTGTTTAGACAATATAATTAATTTAGTTCAAGGTTGAGTTACTATGGTTATGATTAATTTCACTATATATCAATCTCATTACAATCATTTCATATTTTGTAAGTGGCTATATAAAGGGAAAATTAACCAAAGTATCACCACATATTTCTAATAAAATTTTATAAAATTCCCATAATTACCCTTTTCAAAAACGAAATGAAAAAAATATATTTTTAATAATTTTATTAAAAACATTTCAAATAACAAAAATATAATAAGTAAAAAAGGATAGTTTATTCCTAGACTGGTTTCTCATATATGACAGATTTGTTGATCTATAACATAATTATTCATAGTATATAAATGTAATTTTGGTAATCTCAAGAGAATATATTCTCTTAATTTACTATTATTTCCATTAATCCCGTAATTTACTTCCTTGATCATCATAATATGTACATACATTTCCAATTTTTATAAAAATAAATATAAAAATGGGATGCATAAAAAAATAAAATTTATTTTCAATATTTATAGGACCTCTTTTATAGTAAGTGATAGGATTAATAGGCCTAAATATATAAATGTAATATTTATAGAAATTGCTCTGTACCTTATGGAACACCGTAAATATTAGTGAGATTAAATATTATATGATGACTTCAGTGATATATTACTGTTCAAACATTAATTTAACCAAATATATAATATTCATAAATCTATAAACTAAAAATTACACTCAATTATAAGAAATTATCCTAGATGAAGATAATAAACCTAATTCTTATCCCCTACCTAACCATTTTAGTCACACTAAAAATGCCCTTATAATGGAAAAAAATTATATTTTGGAATTTGAGGGAGATTACTAAACATTGGATTAATATTTATTTATATAATTTCAAGTTAAAAAAATAATTCTAACTAATGTTATAATATATTTTTTTCATTATAAATTTTGTCCTTACAAAATGTTAATTATGAAAGAAAAAAAATTGTATAGATTCTAATAAAATGTGTCAGATAAATAGTTATGGTTTACATGAGTGTATTAGATACTAGTACAAGGTTTCACATTAATATAGAATAATTTACTAATTAAAAGTAATAAAAAATCCCACATATTGAGTTAATAAATACAAACTCATCAAATACTAAAATTCATATTCTTAAAAATTAGTAGGGCCTTTATATTCTATCTTCTCATCATTTAAATTTTATTTTAAACAAAAATGTTAAGTACAAACTATGATCTTCTCAATGGGATCCCAACTGTATGATCCCAAACATTTTGAGAGTTTAATCTTTCTTCATTACATGTAATCTATTTTCCTTATTTTAGTACATTATTTGGGTTATAACATGGTGTGTGATTGGGTGAATTTAGGAAAAAATTGAAGGAAAAGGGGTTATGCACAGTTGTCTCATGGTTAGCGAAAACCATGTGAACCATCCCAAAAAATCGTGTATCCTTGGAAAGTGGAGGTTCATATGGAAAGAACATGAGTTTTCATCCTTGAACAACTATATAATAGTCACATGGATAGGTAAAACCATTCACCCCTACCCAATAAACAATACGTGATATTTTTAATAGCCTAAAAATTTGTTTTTTAACCCACCCAAACTCACCCATTTTGACCCAAACTTGGACCGTTGTGCTTTTTATTGACTTCCAAGTGTTTCAGAGGGATTACAAGGTCATACAAGCACATTTATTCATAATTTGAATCTCAGGTCAAAGATCTGCTCCACTCTCGCTAAGTGGACCATATCAAATTGCTTTCACATCATCCCCCATCATTCACTTATAATTTCGGTTGGAAGTAACATAATTTTTTTTATACCTAGATCTGGATTCATTAAATATGAATCAAGGATTGTGGATCAAGATCTAAAATTAATAAATCTTGTCTTTGTTAATCCTAATTTATTGTTATGGATCTAAATCCTGATCAATGTCATTGTGCTGCTCCTTGTTTTTTGAGATTTTGGTTGGGTGGTTGTTCATCAATTAATCAAGGTTGGTAATCCAATATCCAAATCACATAGTCATGTTTTGTATTTTTTTTAACGCTATTATAGAATCTAGGGTTCGATTAGAAATTATAAATTTCAATATTGAATTAATTAATGTGGTAAATTAATTAATTGATAAATTGGGGATTCGATTGAATTGTTGAATTATGAAATTAAAATAATAAATTGATGAATTAATTTATAATGTACTAACTTTTGAAATATGATTAATAAATTGAAGGATTAATTATTATAATATTAAATTGTGATATTAAGGATAATTAATTGTTGTGTTAATTATTATAAAGTTAAATTATGAATTTGGAAATAATTAATTTGTGAATTAATTACTGGATTTTGAGATGTGAAAATATTAATTAATTGTAAAATTTAAAAATGGCCATTTTAGGGTTCATTAATTATTTAATTAGTTAATGGAAGAGAAGTGATTAATTAATTTGGGAATTAATTAGTGGACATTGATTAATTAATTTATGAAATAAATAATGGTTGATTATGATAGGATTATTAATGTTGATTAATTAGCATTGATGTGATATTTTCATCTTTTATGATATATGAATATACATGGTTGGAAAATCGGGTTCTAAACATGTTTATTTATGCCAATGAATTTTCTATATGGATTGTTGATAAATGGGGTGTTAAATATGATGAGCAATGATAATGATATATATATATACATGTTTGATAAATGGGATGCTAGAAATGATGATCTATGCTAACGATATATATACATGGTATCTAAAGGGGGTGATAGAAACGAGAATCTACACCAATGACATATATTCATGATTGCGGATAGGGGTGCTAGCCGTAACGTTCTACACCCACGATATATGTGCATGATTGAGAAATGGGGTAACCAACATGGAATTCTGCATATAAAATATTGGCATCGGATTATGGTTCCAAGTGTCCATAATAATGTATTTAAATGGTATGGATAATTTAATCCCATGTGTTATAAGGAAATGTTAATTGGCCATGTGAAATTTTCAAAATTTGGCACGCGCCATAGTAGGTATATAGGTATGGGTGTCATCAGGAACCCGGTGGTTCGCGTAGTTAAATAAAGATTAATTGAAAATGTGATAAATGTTTAGTTATTAATTGAAAATATTTATTCATAAAACTGCATACACATGTTATTGAATGTATTTTAATTAGACACCATTGGTGGTGGCCCACTGAGTTATACTCAAACACTACATGGGATTATTCATTTGTACTCGAATATACATTATAATTTTAGGACATGTTAAGGAAAAATGTCATGTGTTAGTTGGATGATTTGGGGATGGATCATGTCTAAAGGAACTAGATATGGTTTGGGACCCAATTGCATTTAGTTATGTCTTTAGTTTGGTTTTTCATTTTAGACACTTGAGGCGTACATTAGCATAGAATATTCTTTTACATTAGTTTGGATATTCTATCTTAGTCTTTGATTGTATTGATATATTATTGTTGATTATGGTTATATATATGATTCCTCTATTGTTTATTATTTTCACTAGTGACTTTCTATGAAAAAGGTTGTATTGTCTCCATATAATCAACTTATCAGAACCTGTCTATTTTTCGTCAACCTCTGGCATATGGGGAGGCACGTGTGAGGTAATGCGACTGACTGACTTGGGGCACTGGTGTGTGGAACCCATTTCGGTATTTTAAAAAGATGTATCAAATTATTTTTATATTATTCTTCTATGGTCATATTGTTTAGGTAAAGTTAAGAAAGTTACAAGAAAAGTTGGTTCTTGGTAATGAACTCATGCATGGGAGTTGTAGACCCATGTATGGGGGAAACCCAAGTACCCAATTTGGGATTGTAGGTATTGATTTATTTGGTTACAGTTTATAATTTTCTCACCTTGGATAACACACTTTTCATGTGATGTAAAAATTAGTTTTTGATATTTTCTAAAAATTGAATCATTGCGTAAGATGGCACAAATATGATTCTACATGCATCATTAAAGGAATTATATAATTTTTTGTGACCTTTATTCTTTTATTCATGAATAGTAAAACTTGTTATGGTAATGTTGTTGAACAGGAACTACTTTTACTTTCTTGAGAAATTGAATTGAAAATAATGACTAATATGAAATTAAGAATGGTAAAACGATGAAAAATGTGAAAAATTGGGTTTCTAAAAGATAAATTTGAGATGGATCTGTTTACCCTTGTTAACTATGACCTAGGTGTACTATGGATAAGGTTAGTGATAACATATTGGTTTTTACCGTGTGAAGATGATAGGGGAAAATATTCTCTGTTACATGACACATGGATTCCTCATTTTTAAATGGTATAAATTTTTCTTATGAGTCATTGGACATGTTTTTTTAATTTTATAGATATTCCTCCATGATTACACCTTTATAGAGGATGATAAGAGAATGTGGGTGTATATTACTTACCAATAGTGGAACCTGAGGCACTGATAGTGTCAGGTGAGAATGTACGGGAAAACATATAATAGAATATTAATTTATTAATTCAATTAATTGATATAGATCTAGGTTATGTTGTAAAATGTATATCTAATTTTATAAGGAGTTTTAATTGCAGAACTCTTTGGATTTCATTGGAGAGGGAGGACTTGAGGGTGGTGAGTTCTGGGAAGATTCCATTGAGACAATACTTGACCATTTGGAGACAATAGCTCTGAAAATAGTCATGTTGGATTCTTATATGCTACGTGGATAAGTGATGTACTGGTGGATTTTACAGGGTCTAACATGTTATGTTAATGGTGTATTGTTGATGGACATTTTGGAGAAGTTATTAGGGAAATTCTTAACAAAGATTTTGAGGTAGGAGAGAGTAACTAAGTATACGAGGTTGTATTGAGTGACTATGGATCTGATGGACTATGTTGGATGCTTTACATATTTGTTGTTCATTGCAGAAGAATTGGTGGTATATGAGAATACTTCATAAAAACAATATTATGATGGAATTAATTTTGAAATTATGTCATATTTAAATATCTTTATTCTAAATAATTTTTCGAAGTGGGGAATCATGATCACATTTGGGAGGTGAACCTGAAAGAGTATTCTAATGGTGGATAGGTTGATTCTTTTGGATAATATGGTGGTATGTCTTCATAGAGAATCACACATCATTATGAGAACATTATCCACAACAATGGGAAGCGGTGTGACCAATTAAGGGGATCATCCACTCAAGATCATACCCAAGTGCTTTCCCACCACTGTGTTAAACTAGGACTCTTCAGAAAACATTGTCCCCGACCACCATTGGAGTGCCTTTCTTGTGGAAATATGATAAATCTATAGAGTTTATACAAGAACCTGAGATAAATAGTTAGTTATATATGATATAGAGTTACCCATGCTTCAGTAAGGGGATATTCGGGACCATTTCATTCTAGTAGTTAGAGTTCAACTAGCTGAGATGGTAGAGGCAGTGGACTCTATGTTCTAAGAAATATTTCCCACATCAATAGTTCAGTGTGTCTATTGGGAGTTAGATGAAATCATAAAGAAGACAGTTAGGAAAGTAGTATGTTGTGAAGCCTACACGTTTGGATATCAAGGATATACCTTCGATATTGAGAGGTACTATTCATATATTTTCAACATTAGCTAGTGCCTTATTTGATACTCATGAATATCATTCATCTATATCATTAAAACATGTTAATGGTTTGATTAGGGTTGTATAGCTTATGAGTGGGGAAATGATGATAAATATGACATTGAGTGTACGGTCTACAGACATCTATTTGTGTACAGGGTCTTCTCTCGAGATCGGGGATTACTTTTTTTATGGTATCTCTAGATTCTCGAAATATCATGATTCTACCTAATTAGTAGAAACTAGTTTTATTATATTAATCAGTATGATATATGAAGTATAACTCCATTTTAGGAACCATATATGATTAATCTCACTATAGATCGACTTATGTATATAATTTTTGCTAACCTTTTGTTTGAGATAGATGGAATGACCCGTCATTCTATCACATGATCTGCTAACACTTCACGAATAACAAATTCAACTTTATTTATTTAACAGAATAAGGGGAAATTGTTCAAGGCACGAATAATAGTGCGATTGTACCAAAATAAAGTAAGTATTTATTCTAATTCAAATTCTTCAAATTTAGGGAAACGATCTTGAAAACCAAAAAAATGTTGTCCTAGTGATCTTATATCTGATTAATCGGATGGTACCTTAGATCATCACAAATTTATGGATTTGTGATTGTTGGCTTTTCCATCGCCACGTTCTCTACCACTCTCCATCAGAACATGATGGTTAGATTTTTCTTCCATATTCATATTTTCACCTATGTGGAAACCTAGTGATTAGTTTATTTGGGTAACCGTTATGTTTCATACTTTTGTTTTTAAAGATTGGTTTTGGTATTCCTTTTTACGATGAGGTTTTCTATTAAAGAAACTTTCAAATAGTAAACCATTTATAACCCCGATGAATTTCGAGGGCGAAATTCATTTTAAGGGGGGTATAATGTAACAGCCCAAGATTTTATGAAAAATATTCTTTTTAATTTTACTAATGTCTTGTGTTGTACCCTACACCAAAAGAAGATTTCACAACACACATCCTTGACTTTCCTTCCATTACACTCAATCACGACCTTCCTCGATAGCGTGTGTAGTACGCAATAACGAGTTTCACTAATCAACAATATGCTATTAAAATATTATTAAAACTAGCCGTTATGAATAGTAATAACCACTTTTGAAATTTTGTAAATTTTATTTTTCAAAATGGAATTCATTTTTGGATTCGTAATATCGAAATTAGCTTAGGGTGAAATTTTGGTACTTTTCGGATAACATTCATTTTCTGATGAATAGTGAAAATTACTAAATTTTAATTAAAAACAACTTTTTTAATTGAAATAATTAATAGTGATAAAATATTAATTTGAGTGGTTTTAAATTATATCTACAATATATTTTTACGATTCAATACAATGTTGGTCATTGGATGAAATTTCACATTTAAACCAGACATAAACAAGTGTCAATCTTTTGATAGATATTGTTTCTTAAAAACACGCTATTTGTTTTAATAGCGGGATTTAATTATAAAATTAATTAATTCAACTTCTATGTTATGAATTTGGTAAAATAGACTACATTTTTGAATTCGGAATATGAAATATAGCTTAGGATGAAATTTTGGCATTGTTCTGAAAAACATCAATTTTTGATAAATAGTGAAACTACTAAGTGGTAGTTAAAAAAATAAATTTTTCATAAAACTTTATTTTACCGCTTCTGTGAATGGAATTTCAAAAATCTGAGAGACATGGTTGATGGCAGTAAGTAAAATGTGGTTCAATGAGATGAAAATAATTTTTGGTGAATAGTAACTTTTTACTTTTATTTACCACGGTTAAAAGTAAATATGGTAATTAAGGGTAACAATGATATTAATATTACCCTAACACATGTCCTAATCCTACTTTACAAGTTTATCTCGACCAAAAACAACCTTAAGTGTAAAATATTATCATTTAGGCCCACTTGGATTAGATTAGGACATTTATTATTATTTAATTCAAAGAAGAGCTAAAAGAGTTAAAATCAATGTCTATTTACTAAAATATTTTTAATATAGGGTTATACATAAGATAAATTCGACTATAAATATTCATTAGAAATATAAAAAGATTTCCTATATAATGGTATTTTATTTTTAATTTTTATACATTATATAATTTAATTTATTTATGACACAATGATGATGCAGTAATTATCTTATTAATGAAATATTGACATAATTGATGTTATAAACACCAAAATAAATGTAATTTGAGACTTTTTATGTATTACACTAATTTTATAGGTTACTATGATATATTAGTGTTTATTTAATCAACTTGTTTCGAACATATAATTCTGTTATGACTTTCACAAAAACCATATATCAAATAGTGTCAAAATTGACACAAAATAGTTTTTAAATCAAATATTATATTATTAATTGTTATTTTATTCCTAAAAATCTAAGGTTCGGACAAATGACTTAGATAAGGATATATGTATTAATAATATACAATTTGGGGTTCGTTTGGAATGTTATAGTAAGTGTATTAACCATATAGTGAAAGAAAACAAAAAGACACGGTAAAAGTTAAATTATTTAACTTAGAGTTAAATCTAATTGATAAGGTTAAAATAATACCCTAAACATGTCTAAATCCTATTATATGATAGGATTTCGACCCATCCCCACTTTAGCTTCGAAATAAGACCCTTTGGAACCATTATAAACCGATTTTGACTTTAATATAAAATAATATTTTGAGATATTCCTAAGGTGACCCTCTCCTCCCTTATAAAAGGGCACATCCTCCCCCTCCTCCTTACACCAATTTGAGCACTCAAGCTCGGCCAACCCCTGCCATGTTCTCCTATCCACTTCCCTAGTATCATACTAGAGGTCCTGGTCTTCTTCAAAGACCATCCTTAGTTCTTTAAGTGGAGGATAAGTGAAGGCGCGTCAAAAAGAGGTAATATCCATTACCGATCTTTTTCAATTTCTCTCTTCTTCAACTTCTTCTTCTTTAGTTGTTTCATGATAAAGTAATAACATCAGTATTTCTTATATACTGATATGTTATTATAAATATGAAACAACTCTAATTAACCTTCTATCCATCCTACGGAAAAAGGAAATCACCACGCCGTGGTGTAATCTATTTTCTGTCACCACCTTAATTGGATGGGTATAAAGGTGTAATGAGTAACTATATATGATTATTATAAAGTGATATTGATACTGAAATAGTATACATACACTTCAACACAATTCCACGACCATGGGAATGATATCATCGCTCGTGCGTACGTACGGACTACCGTCTCCACGACGCGATGAGATTCATTCTCAATGATGAACCATTCATGAATGATTATAATGTATATATAATAAGTACTAATGAAATATATGACCAAATAATGATACTAGAATTATTTATATTTATATGTATGTCATCTACTTAATTTCATTCAATTCAATAAAGAAACAAAAACAACGTTCATGCGTACGTACGGACTACCGTCTCCATGAACGGTGTATTACATTCCATTTACTGATTTATTATATATGTATATTCTGAATATATATATATAAATCATGTTTTATATTCTGTAATTAATTAATCATGATCTAAGTAATCATATTAATAATTACAAGTTAAAAACACGAATGACAAATGAGACGATTTTACCCAAAACGCTACTTTAACATGAATTTACAAAAGAACGGGTAATATAATATCATAAGTGGACGATATATGATATAATAAAAATGAATATGATTCTGGAATAAGTCAATAACAAGATTTAAATCATTATACAGGAGGTTTGGACACTTACAAAGCAAGTCGGACCTAAGGTAAGGGAAATATCACAATCTCGTTTTTATCTGAGATTGTTTATTCGTAAGTATTTACTGGGGTGTATTTTATCATCCACATCCATGTTTCATCAATATGTAATATTATTACCATCCACCTACAATTTTTTAAATCCATTTTTACCCTTTGGTGAGTTTTTAGTAATATGTATGAAAGGAATCTTTTGTCGTTTTTCGTACGAGGTACTTTTTGACTTTTCCGACAAAAGTACGAAGAATGTTTTTTTTAAATTATACAGCATGAATGGATTTTTAAAACATTATTTCCAAGAAGATTCATTTACATGTTTTCAAGTTTATTTTTAATCAACTTCTTTTAGTTTAAAATTGTATGACATGTTAATAAAGGAAAATGTTTTTGAAGAAGAAATGATATTTTCCTCAAGAATGGAGTTCAAGTGTTTTATCAAAATTATTTTCCATCTAAGATAATAAATGATTCTTTTTTTATCCCTATTTTTACATGGATTTGATTATTTTATGATGGAATTATTTTTTATGATGTCCTTTTATCTTATATGGATTATGTTATGATGGCATGATTTTTATGATTCCCATTTTTATTACATGGGTTATGCAATGATGTATGATTTATGATTTTGTGGCACACATAAGAATGGTATCATTATGAGATGGTTGGGACCTATATCTCCCTCCAATGCATTGGGTAAAGATTTCATATCTCATGAGATAGACATGGCAGGAATGGTAGGTTATACCGGTTCAGTGAAACAGGACTGAAACGAGGGTGACTCGATTCAGAAAGGGACTTTGTCCACTAAGATAGTCTTGGAAATGAGTCATGACTTACAAGAAATGATTTTCTATGATAATGTGTGTATGAAACAAAGTTTCTTGTTTTACGTTATTCGTATTTGGATTTCATTTCACTACTATGATTTATCCCATGTTATGAAATTATGCTCTCTTTTGCAGGTTAAGATTTCCAAAAGTTATGTTCTTATGAATATGATGTGATTGATTTTTCTTTTGTTTACCCTTACTGAGAATTTGAGCTCACCCTTTTATGTTTTCTTTTCCCCAGGATATAAAGAAAGGTTTTAGGTAAAAAAAAGGGAAGATCTTTATGGGAGATAATGAAGATCTTTCACCACGATTAGAAGATTACGTTCCGAGTTTCCAAAGACACTAAACTATTACGATCCTTGTGTGTGTGTTTTTGTTATGTACTAAGTATTCCGCAAATGTAATGTAATGTCAATGTAAGTCAAGATTCGGGTCTCTACACTATTGATTGACAAAAAATCCAATTCCATTGAAATAAGGTTTTTGGAAATTAAATTTTAGAATGAAATTGGTAAAAATCCCAATTCCTTTGAATTGGTGTATGATTGTAAAATTGAGGGAAAATTATGGACATTTTAATTAAAGAATTTAAAAAGTAAAATTGATTGAAATTTATTCAAATAAATTATTGAATTTAACTGTGAGAATTAAATTTTAACATTGAATATTTAATTGATTTGTAATTATTATTTTGAAAAAAAAATAAAATTGTTTTGATAGAAACCTTTAGGTTTTATCATGGTGAAAGGAATGTTTTGATGAAAATACCATTTTGGGTTTTTAATGGAAAATTGGAATTTATAAAATATGGGAATGGGATTTAAATTTATTTTAAGTTTACTTAAAATAAATTTTACATCATTGATTTTTACTATAGAACATACAAGCCTAGGTTTTTATTATGTTATTAGAGAAAACCATGCAAGGATGTGAATGACCTTGCACTAAATTGATGCTTTAAAACTCTATCATAAAATATTTTAAAATTTTCTTCCTTAGTTGGATGTTGATGCATCATATTTTATGAGTTTCAAGGGATGTCTATACACATTACTTCTATCATTATACAAATGTGTGTGGATCCCATAACCGAGAAAAATCAAAAAAAAAATTGTATATGATTATGTTTCTCTCATGTTTATATATGAGATATAAATGTATGATACTGTTTGTAAACTATTTTAAACGAATTATATATTTATATATACAATTTTATATAAAGATTTTATTTATACATTTATTTATTGTATTTCCATCTATTTAAATGTAACACATTATTTTGTAAAATATTCTTTTGAAATAGAAAATATGTTTAATTAAAATTGAATTGTATTGGTTTGGTTAATTAAGTGTTAGAAAATATTATTGAATCCTTGGTGATACTATAATATTATTTTATTTCACACACTAACTATTCCATCAGGGTTTTTTATATTATATCTTTTGAGGTTCTATAATGGGTAAATCGGCACATGGAGGAGGTTCTAGCAATTGATTTTTAGACTTGGTGAGTTGTGTCTATTGGGAAGTGGATAGTTTTTCCAATATTAATGGTACTTTGATGTAACACATATGGTAATTTATACCGATTTTACATTTGGTTCAATTCTCCCTATAGAGTTTATTTTTATTAATATTGACTATTTTTTCATTAAATCCATATTTTTTTGGAAAACACATCCCAATTTCATTTTCTATATGATGTTTGGTGCTCTTTTCCAACACAGGGAATCATGAATTCTATTTGGGCCATGTCAGGACCTGGTTATTTATCAGTTACTAGGGTATCCAGGATGGTTCATGACTGTTATAATCTATTTTAACCGTAAAATATATCTCTATGACTAGCCTTGATGGTGGAATTGAAAACTGAAAACATGATATCCACGAAGGCGGTAAATGGGAACCTAATAGATGATGTCTTCATTTTTTCAAATAAAATGAGAGGAGAATAGAATTGATGTGGGATATACCTATAATATAATATCATTACTTTATTTTTATGATACTCAATTTATCAGGTCCCTCCGGAAAGGTGAGGTGATTGCAGGGTATACAAATAAATGAAATTTATAGAGAGGGAAGGATGTTCTTACCTCTTGAGTATCATCTTCTTGAGAACCACATTATGGGGGCTTGGAAATGGTCTTTTGGTGACACCGTCATGACACCAAAGTGGGTAAGAGGTTTATGAGAGGAATGGGTAAAGTATTATTAAGATCATACTCTAAGATGTTTGGAGTAGAAGATGTTGTGATGGAGGTATTTATAGTGAAAGAGAGGGGGGTTTCCCTTATTTTGTTCATTACATTACTATTTTGGATTAGGGATATCAATAGTGTGGATTAATTTGAATTAATATAGTAAATAAAGCATGATATTTCTTGATAGTTTCCCCTTACATCATTGATGAAACAACCTTGACTCCAAAAATCATGTATTTGGAAAAATGGTTAAATACTGAAAATTATTGTATTTCACCATTCAACAATAGATTAACAATTTTAGAAAACTACCAAAAAATTAACCAAACCATTTTTCAATGTGTATAATTGAAAAATGTACCCAATGTTAAGGAAATAAGTTTTTTATTATGATAAATTTAATTATTTATTTAATTCATCATTTATTCAAAAAATACTAATTTTAAAATTATAACTCATTTTTATGAAACATTGGAAAATTAATTAAGGTCACATAAAATTAACATATAATAATAAAATAACAATACATTAATTTATGAATCTATTTTACTAAAATAAATTTTTTTAAGATGATATGTTATTTATAATTTAGTAATGAAATATTTATTAGTTACAAAAATACCATCACTTAATTTATCTTTTTTAAAACATTTCTTTACTCATATAATTATAATATTATATCATATTTTTATTTATAATATTCTGGAATTTTATTTATACATTCAAATGTGAGTTTAATATTCTATTGGTAGGGTTCTATTCATAATGGCCACGTTATTATTCCAATGGGTATGTTAATATCTAATAGTATATAATAGTTTGTTAGGATCGATGTATCATGAAACATATGTTATCGAGTAAATTGAAGTTATTTAAAAAGATATATACCATAACTTTTGGGGTGTTATATTCTTCCCTCCTTTTTAAATTTCAATTATGAAGTTTTTCATGAATATTTCATTCTATAGAGATGAGAGTGGTACTTCTTCATAACATTCATAAGTCCCCTCATGGATTATTCCATTTTATGGTTTCTCCAAAGAACTTTTACCATTCTTGTCATATGATTTCTCAACAATTCTTCTCTAGTGATAATAATATTGATAGGATCTTCGTATTACGAAAAATTGGGTCCCCTTTATATTTCACCATAGGTGAGTACATGCATTGGTTCTAGCATGTACATCTAAAACAATGATATGTGCAACATGTCATGAACTTTGGAGAGACATGGTTGAATTTATAATCGTTATGATACACCCCCAATTCTTTCCAGAATTTCAAATTTTCGAGTTTAACTCAGGATTATTTTCCCTTATCAAACCTTATAATACCATTACTTCTTAATAGTTTCATAAAAATATGATCCCCACATTAAATAAAAACTCTCTTCTCTGGTTGTCAGGATAACTCCTGTCCCTACTTTGGAATGCTTTAAACTGATCCTGAATAGTCTTTACCTTGGTCATTGTTTAATCATTATGTTATGTGCCTATAAGTTTCTTCTCACCATTATCATCCCAATAATTTGGAGTTCAAATTTTTTTCAATATATTGATTCATATTGTACCATTTGAATAATAGAATAAAAAATATTATTATTGGAAAATCATACCAGAGGTAAATACTAATCCCACATACCTTGAAAATCAAGTGGCAATGATATCAATATCCCTTCTACAATTTGAATAGTCCTTTTAAACAATCAGTCAATTTTATAATGATAATTTTTACTCAAATGAAGCGAATTATACCTGTCCTTTTGAAGACTATTCTAGAATATTGATGTAAAATGGGGATCTCCATCAGTCACTATTGATATAGGTATACCATGAAGTCTTATAAATTCATTAATATAGATTCTAGTTTGGTTTCAAAATGTAAATAATATGTTTTAGTAAGAAAATGTACTAAATTTTTTATGGTGAATAAAATAACACATAACATTTCATTCTTTAAAGGGGTATTTGGTAATCCATTGATGAAGTACATAGTAATTTCATCCCACTTTCACATTGGAATATCATGAGGTATTATGACTCCTCTAAGATGTTATATCTCATCCTAAAATTATTGGAAAACTAATCATCTTGACACATAGTCAGAATTTTTCTATATCATATTATCCCACCAAAAATGTTCTTTCTGATATCATAACATATTGGTACAATCAGGGTGTATAAAAAAATTTAATATATGAGAATCATATATTAGTTCCCTTTTTAGTTCATGTTTTAATTGAACTCATAAATTATTTCACAATTTCATAATTCTATCATCATACAAGAATTTGACCAATCTTCCATCATTAATAGCTTTAATTTTCATTAAAAAATTCTCATCACAATATTGATACGCTTTTATCTTCTATAATAAATGTTTTTTAGAAATTATTTGAAATAAGAGTGATGTTTAACCTTGATTAATAATTCCTATATCCATCTTCAATAAATACATGAAAACGTGATCTTTATCAATCCACATTTGGGTCATAATTCCATGATATTTCCAACATAATTCATCTTATCCATATTTTCATTTCATGGGAGGTATTGTAATGATTAATAATAATCTTTATGTAACTCAAGCCACCTTCTATGTCTCATGTTGACTTATTTATGTGTGAATATGTATTTAAAACACTTATGATCTGTATATATCTTACATATTTTACCATAGATATTGTGTCTCCATAGCTATAGAGTAATGATTATAGTTGCTAACTCAAGATCATGAGATGGATAATTTTTTAAGAGTCTTTAACATCCTTGATTAATATGAAATAACATTATAACATTTATCATAATGATACAACCCAATCCTTTGTTTAATAAATAATTATATATCATAAACCCATCATTTCATGATGGTAGATTCAAAATTTAATCATTTTCTAATATTATGTTTAATTATTCAAAAAATTATGGATTTTTTTCTTATAAACACTTAAACCCTTTTCATGTGATCTTTGATAACATGTTAGCTAATTGGGGAAAATTATGAATGATATTCCAATTGAAACCTTCTAAACTAATGAAACTACATACCATGATTATGTTTGTTGGTGTAGTCCATTGTTGGATTTCCGTTGACATTAGAGGATGAGATGAGATGAGATTCTTAGATACAATATGGACAAGAAAATAAATTTCATGAAGCTAGAATTTAAACATCCTAAATTTTCTATACAAACCATCTCTTTTATGTGTCTCAAGAATGATCCACAAGTGATTATCATTGTCTTCATAGATTTTAGAATACACTAGAATATAACCAATGAAAACTGCAATAGAATCATCATGAAATTCATTCATTACTCTTTTATATATTTCCATGAAAACATGGTGTGTATTAGTTAATCCAAAAACCATTACTGTAAACTCATAATGTCCATACCTTATCCAAAAAGGTATCTTTAGAATATCTTCCTTTTTTACTTGCAATTTATGATACACATAACATGTTCAAACTTCAAAAAATATAGAGATCTGAGAAGTTGATCAAATAAACAATCAATTAATAGTTGAGGATACTTGTTAGTTATTTTAATATCATTTATTTCACTTTAGTTGATACACAACCTCAAGGATCCATCTTTGTTCTTAAAAAATAGAATATGGGCTCCCCTTGGAGAAAAAATAGGGTGAAAATTCCTTATTACTCAACTCCACTAGTTGATTATTTAGCTCCACTAATTCCATAGTGGATAGTCTATGAGAAGAATTTGATATTAGTATTGTATTGGGGATTAAGTAAATGGTAATCTCAACTTCATGATCTGGATGGTGTCCAGGTATTTCCTCTGGAAATACATAAATGTATTTCCATACAAATGGTAAATCCTCCATTTGATGATTTATTTCCTCATCCCTAGATGAAGTTTTCTCTTCCTCCACTTTAATTTGATTGATTAGAGTTATTGTGGGCGGATCTAGAAATAAATCAGATGATGAAATTTCTACTCTAAAGATAATTGATTCGATATCTTCCTCAAAAATAGTAATTTCTTTCTACTGGTAAAACATTTTAACATTATATTCGGAAATCCAATCCAAAATGAGAATTATATAATGTCCAACCACAGGTATGCTTATTAGGACATAAAATAATGAAGGTTTCAATGTGATAATGAGAACTATTTCACACATTATTTTTCAATGATACTTCCCTTAGGGGTTTTGACTAAAAACTCCCTTTTTAAATTAAAAGAGAAATATATAATTTTCATTAAAATTTATGTAGATATAAAAGACTGTGATGAAACTCGAACAAATAAATCATTTTCTATATTTTAAAATAAGATAAATATACCTACCACCACATCATTGGGAACATGTACATCAGTTGTGGTGATCACATATGCTTGGACATATCCCCTTGGCCTTTTTTATATTAGATTTCTTTTATTCTTGGGATATTGATTTCAAAAATTCTATATTTAAATTTAGTTAAAGAAATGAACACCATTTATTTTTTCTTTCCCCTTTCATTTATTATCTCTATGAACCTTTTCTCCACACTTATAAAAATCTCCCATACCTTTTATGCATTTCTCAGGATGATTATTTTCATAATTTTTTCAAAATAGAAATTGTTTCATACCTTTCATCTTCTTTAACTATTCACAATTTCCATGATTATCAGAAGTCCCTTTCTTCACTTTATTTCCCTAGAACATATAGAATCTATAAATTCCTTCTAAATTTTTATATATCTTATTACTATTTCATTATATGATGAAATTTTTGGATATTTTTGTTCCCTTCAAATACATATCTTAAGACTATAAAAGAAATGATCAATATTGTTTTCTGAATAACATATATAATCTATAGTATACTAGGCTAGTCTTGTGAATGTAGTCTCATACTCTACAACACTACTTTATTCATTTTCCTTTAATCTATGAATTTTATCTTCATTTTAGTTTTTTCCCATGATTGAAATATTTATCAAATAATTTTTTTTAAAGTTATCCATTCCATGTCATATATTTCATCTTCCTTATTAGTATTCTAGATCAATGAAAACCATTAATCTGAACCTCTCTTAAGACAATATACTTCCAATACTAACATTCCATTTTCATTACAACCTAGTGAATGAAAAATCTATTAAAATGACATGATCAACTACAACACAGTCATGAGAATAGTATTCCCACTAAAGATTGGGGCTTTTACAGCATGAAATGATCCAAAATAAGATTATTATGGTTATTCTTCATAACATGAGTAAGTTGTCCTAATATGTCCATGTTCTATTCATCCCCAACACTGACTACATTTACTTACTCAATGGTGAAATCCTTACATTTTCCATGGGTATTTATTCTATTTATTTTATTAGGAACCATTACTAAATAATTGAACACATTATGTATGCTCAAAATCATCATTATTATAGATCCAAAAACACATCATAATAAATTATTATAATTATCATGATTACTTAACATCTAGTACCCAATGTTTCTATTAAACTTTCTCTAATACCAACTATAACAACCCTGACCCCAATAGCCCAAAATATGTGGTTATTTTATTATAATGGAATTGATACAAGAGATCACATCACCAAGGATTGATTGGTTCAGTGGTCTTGAAGAACTAGATGTATTCATTGTTCAATTATTACATTGGTAATTAATCATAGAACATAACAAATTAAAAAAACTACTTCCATAAAAATTATTTAAATATTTCCTCCTCAAAACCTAGGGAAGGGAAAAAATAAAAGGGTGACCTAAAATGCTCAATAATGGTTACATGAACCAATAATAAGTGAAGAAAATTTTGTGAGGAATAGTCATTATAGAAAGGTGAATGACAGAATGAGAACTACTTTTTTCAATACACTGAGAATGAAAATGAAACAATTGATTTTAACATTGTAAATATATAATGTAAAGTAATAAAATAATAAGAAATGATGAAAATGATTAATTTTTGGTTTTAAAATATCTATCAAATGATTTATGAAATCTTTATGATGTTTTAAGTTTGTTGGTGTAAACCCATCAGATTATGCTTGAAAACAAACACGAAGGGTTCATTTCCATCTATTATATCTAATGAGACTTATCGATGCCTCAAGGGTATATCTATATCTTGGGACCACCTTTCACTTGATGTTGGAATCATTCTTCATACATATATTTAATTCATAAACAATGTGACTTATCAAAATATATATGTTGAGTTGAAAATATGAATTTATCAATATTTTACCAGTTAATACAACATTAAAAGAAAATGTTGTATGTAAAAATGGTATATGTCTAAGAAAATAATCATATTCCAGACACAATAAATATATATATTAAATTAAATATTCAATAAATTATGATTATAAATAAAAGGGTATTATATATACACCAAATAAAATAAATGAGTCTTGAATAAGGAATAATCAATTGTAATATCATAATGGTTTCCAAAAAAAGAGTGGATTTAAGTCATACTAGGACATTATTAAGGGAAAATAGTCATTTATCATTATAAATTGTGTCCAAATTAAGTGAGAATAAGTAAAAAATTGTGTTTCACAAACATTATAAATGAGATAGATTAGTGGGGTTTATGGAAAAATATTAAAGATTCTTTAATAAAAAAATAATAATAATTGGTTGTATAAAACCAGAAATGAACGAAGATAGTATTTCATGATAAGATAAGTAATATTATAAAAATATTTTTCCCTTAAAAAATATCATGGAGTGTACTTGAAAATGGGTATGAAATTTAAATGTACCCTTAATTCGAGCTTGCTTACTAGGAGGAATTGAAAAGGTAACCTTATAAAAAATGTATTTTCCTATAAAATAAAGAATAATTTATCTATTAACAAATTTTTTGAGCATAAACCCATAATTTAGGATGATTATATGAGATTAGTTAATAATTAAATTGGGTTAATGATATAGAAAAAAAACATGAAATAAAAATGGGGGTTCAGAAAGACTCTCATAAAATATATCTGAAAGTGTTATTCACTTTTACTTAATGTCCTGGATAGTGAAATTAGATTTATTTATACTTTAATTAAGAACCAATTAATAAATAATTTTAATTATTTTAATTATATGAAGTTAATTTCTGGCCTTTTTATGAGTTATTGGATTCAATTTTGTGGTTGAGAATGGTTTGTATCATTGGTTTTCATTATTAGTTCACTTTTATACATGTAAGAAAGATAATTTAAATTGAGAATAGTTTTCCAAAATTGAAATTATATTTTATTAATTAACATAGAAAAGATTTAATGGTCTTATATATTAATTTTTTCTACATATGAGTCTAATTAATTAGATAAAATTTTAATGAAAAATGAATGACTTGTTTTGGCGGTTTTTCAATCATCACAAACTAGTTTTGTTTGATTATTTAATATTATGAGTATATACTAATTACATAACATTAAATAAGATTTAACAATTATATTATAATTTTTTTCAACCGTGAAAATGGTTTTATGAATAGTATTTATGGAATGATTGAAAAACTACAACATGTCATCCAAGAAGGCGGTAAATCGGCACCACATAGACAATGTTTTAATATTTTAGAATAATGCAAGAGGGGAATAGAATTGGTTATGGATATAACATTATGAAAATAATATTATTGCATATATATGATACAATATGTATCACATCCCATTGTATATGTGTTGTAGGGGAAAGATAAAAAAGATAATAAATTGAATTAGAGAGAGGGAAGGTTTTACCTTTTTAGTGTCATCTCCTTGAGAACGTCTTTAAGGGGATTGAAAATAGACTTTCGGTGATTATATAAAGAATTTAATTTGGGGATGACTTTTGGTACAGTAATTTTTCATATTACTAGAAAGAAATATGGCATAGAAGGTGTGAGCAGAAGAGGGGGTGAAGGGTGGTAATTATAGCGATGGGGAGGGGTGTTTTTCTTAGTTAGTTAATTCATTAGTTTGTTATTTTCTCTCAAGACTATCAATAGTGTTGATTATTGGGAATATATATAGAAAGTGGATCAATTTAGTTCTATATAGTGGCCAATAACATCATCCAAGACTCAAACATGACTAAAAATTTATGTATTTGTCTAAAATGATAAATATCGTAAATTATCGTATTTCACTATTCAGAAAATATTTAACTATTTTTGAAAAATACCAAAAATTAAACCAACCCATTTTTAAACATGAAGAATTAAAAACTAGGCACCATTTTATGAAAATAATTTTCTATATTATAAAATTTAATTTTTAATTAAAATTATTATTTTTTCAGAAAACCCGATTTTAAAATTATAACTAATTTTATAACACATTGAAAAATTAAGTAATGGTCTCATAAAATTATATAGTAATAATAAGAAAAAGGTATTAATTTTTAAATATATTTTAGGAAAATAATTTTTTTGTTAAATTGTGTTTATTAATTATAAAATCATATATAAATATTTACTGCTTCCATAAAATCCAACACTTAATTTATAATTTTTAAATCATTAATTTACTAATATAATGATAAAATTATAGCATATTTTCATTTATAATATGCTTTAATTTTAAATATACTTTCATTGGTGATGTATTCTACTAGTTGAGTTACTATTCATAATGGTCAGATTACTATTCCAATAGTTATGTTAACATTTAATAGTATATCATGGTTCATTTAGCCTTGTTATTTCATGCAACATTGGATATAGAATAAATTGAATTTATTTAAGAAGATATATACCAAAAATTTTGGGTGGTAATAATATATATGAATATGGTTCTATAATTGATGTATAATAAAACTGTATTTATTATTCAGGAGGTTCGAACTTGTATGATGAAATTCAGGATTTGAGGTATAGGATTTATGTTTCAATCTTAATTTTAATCTAGGTCATTTTATTCTATAACTTCTATTGAAGATGTTATTGGATAATTAAATGATAAATAACTATAATTTTTCATATCCTTTGTAAATTTCTTGAAAATTCATGTTTTCCATTCATTTTCTTCCCTTTATGAAGAAAATATTCTAACCGAATTTTTAATTAAAATTGTATTTATTTATCTCTTTGACCGTAAATTTGTTAACTATTTGTTCATTTTTTTCTAAAAACATTTCCAATAATGCTTCTACCCCTATAAACAGATTTTTTGAATTTCATTTTTACCAATGATTGAATTTTTAAAAAAATTTGAAAGTGTTATTTTTTTAACATGGTAATTTTTGATTTTTTTTCTACAAAAGTGTTGAAGCATTGTTTTCATTTAACTGATATAGAATGAATAGAATCTATCACCATTATGATATCCCAATTATTTGAGAAATCTATTACATGTTTTCAAGTTTCTTTAAAAATAATAATTTTTCCTTAATATTTTGAAAATCATTAGATTTTTAAAAATTGACATTCAAATGAAAATATTGTATTCCTCATGAAATATTCTCATGATCCAATCAGAGGAATTTTTATCAATTATATAATTAAATGATGTTAATAATGTTTTACAATGGATATAATCAAATAATTTTATCCTTATTATTTATCTGGATGGTTTATAATGATTATATATTTATGAAACCCATTTATTTATGCATGGGATATGCTCTGAGGAAATGATGAAATTTTTATGAATCATGTTCTATTTGTATGGGTTTTGATTTTATTATAGGATGATTATTATGATATTATAGAACATTTATATATAGTTTTAATGAAGTGATGGGTGGGCCTGGAATTATATATCCCTACAATTTATTGTGTAATGTTTTATATCTCATCCGATAATTGTGGAAATCAAGTCGATGTGTGGGATCTGATATAGGAAAAAAGTCGATATTCTTAATCCTCTATGAGAAACAAGTTAATGTGATTTATTTTTTAAGGGAATAAAGTTGATGTTCTTGATCCAATGTGGTAAATGGGTGTTTATGGAAGATCTGTTAAGATTTGTTGGCATCGGTAGATGACATCGACATATAAAATGGTTTGTATACTTATGATAGAGAAACAATTTTATATCATGGATACTTTTTTGGATTTATTTATGATGGTTTATCACTATTATGATTCATGCCTTTTAAAATAAATAATATTTTCAACCTGACAAATTTTAATGATCTTTTATAGATTTGGTATGAACATTGGAAGTTATTATCATGATCTTTTACCCTTAGCATTATTTTATTCATTCATGTAATTAATAATTGAAAACTACCATGATTAACCTTACTATGAATGTGATCTCACCCTTTTTTATCTTTAATAACCCATGTTATTAAAAAATATTTTATATAGGTTAATTTTATGAAGACTACTAAAAGGTTATATCTTTTTGGGGGATGTTGATCATCTTTCCTATAATACGAGTATTTTATACCTATTATCCAATAAACTAAACCTATATGGTTTTCATAAATTATTCTGTGGGATTTATTTAATTTTCATCTAAATATATGTAATATATATATATAAGATAAAATTGGTTTCACTATTGTTTGTATTAGAGCTAGGTTTTTTCAATCATTGGATATTAGGGTTAGAAATCATTTGTGAAACCACTAGAGATTAGTCTACATATATGATATCATCCTAATTATTTGAAATATATTATTAGTTTTTAGTGGAAATAAATCATTCTCGATATACTACAAGTGTAAATGGTTTTTTTCCATATGAATCTATGTGTTACAAACTTTTAAAGAGTTGGTCGAGTATATCTCGGGCATCATTTGGTGCATGGTGAGTGTTCTATTACTGTGAACCTATTTTGAAATTCCCATAGGATATGATTCGGTTAACTCATATTTTCCTTATGACCCTTTATGAAGTATTTGAATATATTATAACCAAATATGTCTTCGTTTAAAACGAATATTTAATTATTTATACATCCTATAATGTTTTTCATGATTATGTGGTTCCCAAAAAGATTATTATTTCTAACATTATAGTTTTCTTCTTATTATTTCCATTCTAAAACAACTGTAACCATAGTATAATATAAATTCAGTGTAATTATTATTTTGATATATTATTATAATAATGGTATAATAATTATTTATTCAATTCAATCTACTGATAAAATCAGGAATATTTATTAGTATGTATGAGCAGATTACCGAATCCACAAAGCCTCACTTTCAGTTTTTCATCACTAAACTTCATTGATTTTCTTAATTATGGTATTCATAAATTTATATGATAAATATTATGTATTAATGAATCTATAATTAAAACTAACTATCCATATTCAACAATATAATTATTTGATTAGGAAAAAAGTTAATCATGCATTGTAAGGGCTACCACATCTTTGACTAAATTTGTTTCATTTTCCTTCACTTAAAAACATAGATTATTTTTTATTGGATAAATATATATGATATGTATATATATATAATTTTTTATATTAATATGGTTAAATTTTAGATAACCAAAAAAAGTAAATATCAATTTTAGATAATATTTAAATATCAGTAAATAACTCAAAACTACTTCATCTCCATTTTTCCCATAAAAATGAGAAATATTCAATATAATATAATTATAAAATTATAAGTATTTATTAAAAATAAATTAAGATACCTTTAATTGATTTTAAATTATTATATTTGGGCGGAAAATAAAAATCAAATCATTTTTGAAAACTCTTTTCAAAATGGTCATGATTATTGACACTCAATGTTTAAAAGAGATTACAACCATAAAATACGTGAAGATATTTGTTATTAATTAACATTATAAATCTAAATGTATATGAATATGGTTTGGAAATATGTAATGAAATTTTTTTATCTTTACGATACAAGAGGTTAAATCACTTCTGTGGAAATTAATGGTAATGGTAAGGGACATTTAACTCAAACACTTCCCATTGAGTAATATAACATATTCCTGGAACATCATTTTTGAAAAAATTCCCTTTAAATGTTGTTAGAATTTTTGAATATTGGGTAAAAGAATTTTTGAAGAAAATTCATTTATAAGAATGTGTTTTATTATTTTTTTAATCACATGAGCATTTTTCAAAAAATACCCATAATTGTAACCATTACAATAATGAATACAAAATGATTCCAAAAATATATTTTCTTTACATGGAGTTCATTATCTTAAAAACAAATTATCAACCAAAAATGGTGTTATATTTTATTACACACAATATTACTGTAATTTTGTTGTTTATTTTTAATGATCATGTTTTTTTGTAACAGATCATATAATTCATGATGTTATTTGGATGTTTTATGAATCTCGTAATATATTTCCATTAGATATTTATGAAAATTAAATGATTGCCATTTGGATGTTCTTTGAATCTTATTTTATTTCCTTGGGATCTTTATGTAAATATTTAGAACATTCAAGAAACCAAAATTTTTATAAGTGTTATTTAATGATGTGGTGAATATTTCCAAACTGTCACAAAAATGTATGGATTGTGGGATGATTAAAACTTATATAACCATTTATGTAACACCCAAAGCATACACGGTATGTTTCCCTATGAATAATGCAATAGCTTTCATTGTACGCAACTTTGAGATTCAAACACACCACAACCAATCAAAGTAGCGTTATGAATAGTAATACCCACTTTTTGAAATTATTTAAATTTTAACCCTCAAAATAGACTTCATTTTTGGATTTGTAATATCGAAATTAGCCTTGGGTGAAATTTTTGTACTTTTCGGATAACTTTTAAATTTTGATGAATAGTGAAAATTACTAAAATTAAATTAAAAACAACTTTTTTAATCCAAATAACTAATAGTGATAAATTATGAATTTGATTGGTTTTAAATTATATTTAATATATTTTTTTACAATTTAATACAATTTTGGTCATTACACTTAATTTCACAGTTAAACAGGACATAAACAAGTGTCAATCTTTTGATAGTTATTATATCTTAAAAACATGCTTTTTGTTTTGACAGCGGGAATTAATTTTAAATTAATTTTTGTCAGTTCTGTGTTTTGAATTTGGAAAAATGGATTATATATTTGAAATCAGTATTTCCAAATTGTTTAAATAGATAAGTTTTATTTTTAGACATTTTGAATAATTACTTAGGTACATATTTTAGTTACCATGGTTAAAGGGTAAATCTGGTAATTAAGGGTAAAAAATAATATTATAGTAATAATAAATTACCCTAAAACGTTTCCTAACCTTTTTTGGGGATACATGTTTGACCATGGGCATCTTTTCATATATTTTGGGACCCCATGGATCCACTTGTAGGTGATAGGGACACTTTATATTAATTAAGATAAAGTAAATAGAAAAATGACATAAGCTTATATCTTTTAGAAAAACAATTTTTACATAGGGTTATATATGTTATATATTCGATTTTAAATATTAATTAGAAAGATAAAAATATTTCCTACATAATAATATTTTATTTATAATTTTTAGACATTATATAATATAATTTATTTATGACACAATGATGGTGTAGTAATTAACTTATTAGTTAAATATTAAAATAATTGATATTATAAATGCCCAATAAAAATAATTTGAGAAATTTAATGAATTCCACGAATTTAATCGGATAATAAGACATGTTAGAGTTGATTAAATGAATTATTATCGAAGTAATAATGCTGTTATGAATTTATCAAAAACAAAATACCCAATAGTATCAAAATTGACATAAAAGAGTTTTAAAAACAAATATTATATTATCAATTGATATTTAATTCCTTAAAATAAAATGATTGGGAAAAGTACTATATAATTATTGTTGTATTATTAATGGACCACTTTGGGGTCGCTTTTATGTATATAGTAAGTTTATTTACTATATAATATAATAATACAAAGTGACATGGTAAGTGTCAAACTAATTAACTAAGAGTTAAAAAAAATATAAGGTTAATATAATGATCCAAACCTATCTGAAATCTATTGGTTTAAAGTATTTCGAACCATACCCACCTTATAATTTGAATAATCCTCTTTGGAGCCATTAGAAACCGAATATAAATTTATTATAAAATAATATTTTAAGTTTTTCCGAAAGAGCCCCCCCCCCCTTATAAAAGGAAACCACTTCTAACGAATTTTTCACACCATCAAAACCTTTTTGTTCGGCCAAACCCAGCCCAAATATCCTACCAACATTCTTAACTTCAACCTATAGGCCTTAGTTTGATCAGAAATCCAACCTATAGAGCCCTTTTGATCAAATCAAAAGGAAGAACCCGAAGAAGAGGTAACGTCTTCAGCACCCTCTTTAGAGTTTGTTTCTTCTTCAACTTATTCGTTATTTGTTATTTCCATTCTAAAATAATAACTCCAGTATCTCCTATATACTATGAGGTTATTATAAATTTGTTACAACCATATTCAGTATTTTATGCATCCCTTTAATGACATGCCACAATACGTGCGTACGTACGGCTTACCGTCTCCACGTCGTGGTGTAATTGTTATTCAATACATTATTATTTGGATTGGTATAATGATGATGATTGAATAATATTAATAATAAATATAACATGATAATTATTCTTTATATCTGATATACTACCCAATTATATGTTTTTTAAATATCAAAAGAATGATATTGTCGCTCGTGCGTACGTACGGACTACCGTCTCCACAAACGCGATGAGATTCATTCCCCATCGTATCCATTCAAGAATAATTTTCATTTGATGGTTAAAAATAATGTTTAAGGACTTAATATAATTCTGGATATTAATATGATACAAACTATCCCTAACAAACACATCTTATGTAACAGAACATATAAAAGAAAACGAGTAAGTTAACACCCAAAACAACGATAATACTATGATTTTATTAACAAAGAAATGATAAAAGATCATTTTTGACACCATATTAATATATATGATTTTTGAATAATTTAATAAAACTTATTTCACCATTATACAGGAGGTTAACCTACCATGAATCAATGAAATGTACAAGGTAAGCGGTTTTCATCTCACTCCTTATTCCCGTGAGATTCATGCCATATTGCCACTATTACCTTTTGTGTGGTGTATGTACTGCCCATAATTGTATTCTTTGTGTAATAAATTTTAATATCTGTGTATTTACATATTCATTGTATGATATCTCTTTCATGGGGTGAATGTTTCATAAGTAACCGAATTGGTAAGGGTTTATTTTACAATATCTTCATTATCTGAGGTTGTTTATAAATAATTATCTATTGGGACCTCATTATCATCCACTTCCATGTTTCTTTAAAAATGTATTTCAAAACATTCTTACTATTTTAAAGAATTTGGGTTAAAGTCATTTATACCATTGTTTGACTTTTTATAAGAATTTTATAAATGAATATTTCCATCATTTTCCTAACAAGGTCCTTTTTAACCGTTTCGACAGAATTAAGGTAAGAATGTCTTTTTTATCTTATACGGCGGGTGTAGCTACATTCCACTGTTATAAAATATTTGAAGATTCCCTTACAATCTTATAATAATATTTTCAAAGTAACTGTTTTCTTTTATAATTATCCTACTTTTAAATGATTTCAAAAAAATAGATATTTCTCTCAAATAGTTTTGATTTCATCTATGTCAACATCCTTTGATAAATTTTACACTTGTTTGAAGTTGATATATTATGATACAAATCATCCATTTTGTATTTAAGGTTTTCTGATATGTTTGACTATGGATGAGTTATTTTTATGTAATTAATGGTTTATGATTAATGTTTTTGTATTTCGTATGCTAGTTTTAATACAAATGTTTATGTTATATTTAATCCTCTTCTTAAGATGAATGTGTTGGACTAGTATGTTCCGGGTTGGTGACCCGTAAATGTAAGCTCTCCAGGTTGCGGTCTGGTTATAGTAGACCCTCCGGTTTGGTGTCCAGTTTTTTGAGGCACTCCGGGTTAGTGCCCTGTTATTACGGGCACTCCGGGTTGGTGTCCGGTTATTAGAGGCCCTCCAGGTTGGAGTCCGGTTACAGAGGCTCTTTGGGATGGAGTCCGGTTACTAAGGCTCTCCGGGTTGGGTTCTGGTTACAGTTATCCCATAGGTCTTGGCACGAGGCCTTTACACATAAATTATAGTTCAGCATTATGCATTCCATCATTATGAAAGTGGTTAGTGATATTGCATTTTAATATTCGACAAGTAGAATATCCATGCGAATAAGTAAATGGCGTTATTTCGTTTTATTTTTTCCATACTATGTTGATGTTCATGTTTAGAAGGCTTTTGTTTTAGTTATACATTGCCTTAAATGTTTATGATTATTTATGAATGTTTTCGCTGTATTGCATACCCTTACTGAGCATTTGAGCTCACCCCTTTCTATGTTTTGTTTTTTCCCAGGATTCGAAGAAGTGTATTGTGATTGATATACAAGGTTAATCCAAGGGAGTAATAGCATTCATAAATATTGATTATGATGTTTTTTAAGTCTTAAAGTGCAATGTAACATTCATGTATGTAATCTATTTTTCAATACTTCTTAATTGATCGGTCCTTCGGGACTTGATTCCTTGTAATCATGCCAATGTATTAAAATAAGTTAGATGTTTTTTACTTAATAATACTTTTATATTTTTTATGATCTAGTTATTATGTACTTTGATATGTTGTCCCTTATTGATTATTTTTTTCTCACCATTTCTTATATTTTTCCCTCTCTGTTAGTTGTTGATGATTATTTCTCATTGAATATCTAATAGGGGGTCTAGTTTGTGTAAAAATGTTATCCACTTTTAAAAAAAGAGGTTTTTTGTTTTTAGTCTCTAAGAAAATAGAATTAGTCCTTAGTTTGTTAGACTATTTTTAGGATATAATAATTAAAAAATGGAGGAAATTTATTATTAAGGAATAATATTTGGATATATCATATGCTATCAATGAATGCTTTAGTTATTTTGGAGAACAAAATGAGAAATATTTAGTGAGAAACCATAAGATGAGCATAATTATAGATGAATATCCTAAGTTACGGTAATGAAACAAGTGTTGTTTTCAAATAAATACCTCCATGTATTGACACTACAAGTAGAAATGGTTTTCTAAATGATACATCTTGGGTTAATAACTTCAAAAAAAGAGGTTTCATTATATATTGATAAACATTTTTGTGAATGGTGAATATGCCCTTACTATTAACCAAGTTTGAAATTCATGGGGACATTCTCAGTTTAATTAACATTTTTATTAAAACCCATTATGAAGGATATTGATAACATGTTAACTAGAATGATATGTAAAATATAATAGTGAAATGATAATGGATAATCTAGGTTGATACTTAGGGAGTTGTTAAGGAATAAAATTCTCATTATTTTTTAATCATTTATTTTTTGATCAGTTTTTTCTACTTTATAAATTTATTAATTTAAATATAATCTCCATGAACATTCCTATATCATGTATTTTTATGGAATAATAAGGAACATATATAATGATGGATTGAATATAAAATGTGGTGACCAACTAAATTATAAGGGAATTGGGGTTTAAAATATCAGGGAAATGATCTATCAAATCTCTCATGTTTTGAATAACATAAATAATATGGATCACCTAAATACACTAAGAAGGTAATATATTAATATTGATACATTTGATCATCAATTTACACAAATATTTAATGGGTCTCTAAAAAAATAAATTACTAAAAGTGTATTAATTCAATGGAAAATATATTCGGTTTCTTTAAATGATCGGAGCATGATAAGGTCATTCTGGTTTTCTATTATCTGGAAGGCGAGGATGACCAATGGTGGAATCACATTAATAATACAATGATAAGGGGATAATTTAATTTTATAATGTTGGAGGATTTCAAGGTAATATTTTTCCAAAAATATTTCACTCAAAATCTTCCGACAATTATGGATAAATACTTACTATAATCGAAAAAAATAAGATGACTATATTGTATATTATGATGAAAACATCATGAGACTCACAAGGTACACCTAGAAGTATATATATATATACCTAAAAAGATAATTTATTTATTATTATGTTTTTTAAAACCCATTATATTAATGTAATTAGTTATAAGGGATTTTAAAAGCTATGAAGATGTTGTACTATGTGCTCTTATGGTTGAAATAAAAGATGGATAGCCACATGATTTTTCAATGGAAAAATCAATATGGATTATCATGGGTTACCTAATGAAAAGTATCATGGGGGTATAAAATATAAATTAAAAAAATTTAAAAAAGCTCAAAGGAAACACCCAACTAATTTTCCTAAGGATCTGGGAAATTTTAAAAGGGTGGTAATGTAGTCCACCAAGATCATGACCAGTGAAGCAATATAGAGACGCTATACAACACCACTTAGGGGAAGATTCCATAGACTAATGCTCCACCCAATATTAAACAAATTAAATTACAGTATTATAGCAATTATGGAAATCAATTTCCTATCCCTAGATTTAATAATGAAAATAGAAAGAATCGAGCTCCACAACCAAAGGAGAAACAGATGGCATATACAATCACTAATACATTAGTGGACCATAATAACAAAGTGGTGAAAGGTACACCCATTCTGCACTGTATCTCCATGAAATTAATAATGTATTATAATCCATAAAATTATTTTATATAATATATGTATTCATATATTATGGATTCACCACCTAAAACATTGAAAATCGATCTATCTATGAAAACACTTTTTGGCATTAAAAATATATCTATGGTATAAAAATGGAGATTTATGGAGAGATACTTCCATAAAATATGGTTTCCGCCCTTATTTTTTAGTATGATACAATATTGGATATAGACAATCATTCAATATATAAATCTCATTCAAATTTATGAGAAAGGTAAATCTCATTTCCTTTCCCTAATAATTCAATTTTCAAGCATCAATGCAAGGATAATCATTCACCTATATCAAAATAAAATTCCATAAAATTTTTTTTGATACCCATTAATATGGGCTTAGAATATATAATTATTTAAGAGGATGTAAATGATTATAACATGGATATTACTCAAGAATAAATTTATGTACTTTTAGATGAATTTTCTGGTCTACCCATAAGACATGAATTTGAGTTCTCCATCGAACTGTTACCTAGATCATTTCATGTATCAAAGACTATATATAGAATAGATTCCATTGAATTAGAAGAATAGAGGAATAAATTATATGATAATATTGAAAAAGGTTTTATACACAATAGGTAAATCCCATGAGCTACACTAATCCTCTTTGTAATAAATAAGGATAGATCATTCTTTTTCTACATCGATTATCATAAACTCAAAAAAATCCCGATAAATCAAGTATCTTATGACTCGTATTGATGACAAGTTTTATCAACTCATAGGGTTTGTATTCTTATCAAATATTGATCTATTACATATATATCATTAATTAAGGGTAAAGGGGGAGGATATTTCAAATACATCATTCAAAAAAAATGTATGGACACAATGAGTTTATTTTGATTTCTTTTAGACTTACCAATTACCTCTCTATATTCATGAATCCTATGAATATAGTATTTAGAGATTACCTAGAACAATTTGTTGTATTATTTATATAAAAAATAATTATATATTCAATAATAATGTAATATCATGATGATCACATAAGTACTCTGATGAAGACACTAAGGAATGATTTGTATTCCAAACTCAATAAATATGAATTCTAGCTAAAAATGTATCAATATTGTTTCATGTAATCACAAGTGATGGTATATATATAGATCCATCAATAATTGGATTTATTGAGAAATTTATTAGAACACCCATTTTGACTTATTTAAATAGTTTTCTTGGGTTATCAAGATATTAAATATATTAGTTAAGAAATTTATCGTGGATGTAAAATCCATAAACAAAGATAATATAAAAAGTATTCAAGTTCCTATGAATTGATGAATGTAAGAAAACCTTCAAGGACATCATGAAAATGTAGGTAAACACACATGTGATTTCATTACCCTTTGATGGTGAATGGTTTGTTATTTATTATCACTATTTATTTAAAGTAATTAGATTGGTCCTCATGATAAATTAAAAGGTAATCTCTTACACCACCATCTAATTAAAAAATTATGAGAAAATTTACCCGATACATGAATTAAAATTAGTGTCTATGATATTTTCATTGATGATTTGGTATAATTTCCTTTATTGTGATATGTTTGATATATACACTAATCATAGGAGTTGAAATATGTCTTTACATGGATGGAGTAAAAAATCATCCAAATGAGATGGTTATATTTAATAAAAACTTATGACTACTCAATACATTACCACCCTTGAAATTAAATAAAGGTGGATAATGTTATGAAATGAAAATACCATGTTACTATAATCAATGATGAGGATTAAAAAAGACCTCATACTCATGGACTTTTAAAGGATTAATTCGGAAGACATAATAGGAGGAGATCTTATAAAATGGATTTATGAGGATATGTTGAGATCTTGTATGATGGATTTTCAAGGATCTATGAATTAACACCTCCCCCAATTTGTGTTCTCATATAATAATATTTTGCATTATACCAGTTAAATGGAATAATAAAATTCTCTATATTAGAATAAATGTTGGAATCCAACATGTTTGGATGAAGTTGGAGAGTGGAAGGTGATTGGTTCTAACCATGTCTAAGAAGTGATTAAGAAATTTTAAACAATTTACTAGGATATGAAAGTAGTAAAATTCATTATAAGAGCTATAATGATAATAAAATATGATATATAGAGTCTGATGTTGGTGATAAGTAATTTAACATAATATATATTTTTAAATAGGTCATGATATTTAAGAATAAACTGAAGATGAGACCAAGATATATCAATCCTTTTAAGTTACTTGATCATGTTATATTCATAACATATCACTTGATTCTACCTCCTCTCAAATGCCACATTAAATATAACTTCAATGTATCATTTTTGAGTATGTAAATAACAGATCAATCGCATTTACTAAACTCGTAAGCTTTTCAGCTAAAACAATACCTCTCATATGAAAAAAAACACGGATTTGTTTTGTATAAGATATGAGGTGTTTCAAAAAATGAACACTCATTAGGTCGAAGCTAAATAGAGAAATAATATATTGGAAGAGGAAAAGTGGTATCCTTAGCATGTGATAAGAGAAAATAAAACTAACTATTTTCCATCCTTATAATGAAATTCTGAGAATGAAATTATTTTAAGGGGTCAGAAAGTTAATACATGGTTTTTTATCGTTAAATAGATTATGTTTTCTTTGGTTTTATCCTCATGAAACACCAAAAACGAAACCAATATCAACTCTCATTAGGTATAAATAAAATTAGTTGGTATAAATAATGGTAATAAAATTTAGACATATATATATAAGAAAAAATCAAAATAAAAATCACCTTAAACGTAAAACTCAACTTTTATAGATAACAAAATAATAAAAGAAATTTTTATGACTAAAATTTAATTTATAAAATTTATATTTTTTTAAGTTTTATATATTGATTACTAGATCTAATTTAATAATAATATTTAATATAATAAAAAATTATTCCCTATAAAAATGTATTTTCATGATATTTTATAATTTTATTTAAAAGATAAATGTATCAATTTCATGATATTAATTTTACAAAATTGATATCAATTTTGGAATTATCATGTTCATTTTAGCTTCATAAATATTTATTAATTTTTCTAGAATAACAAATTTTTAGATGAATTGAGAAAAAATAGAGTTCTTTTCCAACCCATGAGATTCATATTTTCATGGCCTAAATATTTTTAAAATAATTTATTTGATCAAATATATTTTTTATGGATTTAATTATGAAGTCTAAATTTTTATTTTTATCTTATGAATAATTTTTAAAAAAATTTAGGACATATAAATAATATTATTAGAATTTAAATTTTTTTGTTAAAATTAATTCAATATTATCATAGTGAAATTGGGATTTAGATTTATTTTAATTCCGCACAATAAAAAAAATTGAAACTAAAATAATTAATATCCTGAAAATTATTAACCATAAAAAAGGTTTCATATACACAAGTTTAAAGTTTGAAAACTATCGAAATTAAAATAATTTTATATTTATTAAGTGTGTTATATTTATCATAATTATTTAATTAATTGATTAATTGAATTCCAAATTCAAAATTTGAAGGTTGAAATTTGGAAATAAAGTTATAATTTTTTTTTAAATTATTTAACAATTATAAAATTTCATTAAGAGTAATAACTGTTTAAATGACTAATCTAAGGTGGATCAGATTTTCCTAAATTAATATAGCCATTATACCATATATAAATTAGTTTCTATGTTATAAATTCTTACCAACATATCTTAACAACCATCCCTCACCAAACTCACCTAACATCCATTCAATTCTACCCTTACCTATAACATAACATTATTTTCCATGAAAAAGTACGTCTTCTTCACTAATAAAAGTGGCGTCACTCCAAAACATTCATTACCAAAATTATATTGTAAAATTTATTTCCACTCCTACAATATTTTTCTATCATTATCGTCCATTATAAGAACTTATACACCTACTCACCAAAAATTAAACAAATTTTTTGAAATCTAAGGCCTTCATCAAGACATTGTTTAAGCTCTCAATTTAGCTACCACATCATTCTTATCTTTTCGTTCATATTTATTTATTTCAACCAAAACCAAAACCATAGTATAATAATAATATCATCCTATTTAGTGTGATGATATTTTATTAAAATATTGGTAGAACCGTTATTTATTATCTAACATTTGTGAAGAAAAACTAGAATCATTATTAGATCCTGTGCGCAAATTACCCCATCCATGAAGTGATTCGTTAGGTTTTCATCACCAAACCCAATGGATAGTATTAATGATGATATTAATGAATATAAATTATTTATATAATTTAATTATGATTATTAAATGATCAAATACTATCCACATTCACCCCTCTAACTCATTGATAAGGTGAAACGATAATCATGTGTCGTGCATACTACTTCCTCCATGAATAAACATGTTTCATTTCAATTAACATAAAAATGTTGATAGTATTAGTTTTTATTTTATAACCTTATTATATATATATATGTAATATTTTTAATTAATATAGATCTTTTTAAGATAATCAAAAATGTGATGGTCATTATAAGGAAATACGTCAAAATCGAGAAATAACCAAAATTAATTTCATTCCCATTTTCATTTTCTATAAACATGACTAAAATTACTATGTAATCGTAATTTTAAAATATAATCTTTTATATTACATAAATTACATTACCTTTAAAAGTGTATATGTTATGATATTTGGTATAAAATTTTTGATCATAACTACTTTTACAATCATATTTCGAAAAGGTAAATATTATTAACATCTCATGATAAACATAGGTTTGAAAAATAAAATACATGAATATAATTGTTAATAATGAAGTTTATAAATGTAAATATATATTATTAAGGCCATTAAAGAGGTAATTAATATGTTTATATTCATGACACATTAGGTTAAGTCCCTTCTATGTAATTTAATAGTAATGGCAAGGGACTTGGTAACTGAAACTCCATTCATTAAGTTATAGAACATCTAATATGAACTTTTTTTAACGGTTTCCCCTAAAAATGATATTCTATTTTTTTTAAGTATAGGAATGATAATATTTAACCTAATTACATTTCCATAAAAAATTTTCTTTTATTTATTTTTTAATTATAAAAGATACTTTTTGTAAAGTGACTCGTAACTTTGACTTTTAAAATGATGGATATAAAATGTTTCCAAAAATACATTTTCATCAATTGGTTTTCTTTATCATAAAAAAATTACCTCCAATAGAGTTATATTTCTTATTTCACACAATATTTCTATTTTATTGTATGATTAATTTGGATGACCCTATTTTTTTATAATGTTATTTACTTAATGATTTTATTTAGAAGTTTTACGAAACGCATATTATTTACATGGGATCCTTATGAAAATTGAATGATTTTAATTTTTAAGTTATTATAAACCAATTTTATTTCCATTTTATATTAATATGATTATTTATAAATCTCAGGAAACCCAATATTTTTTCATTGGGTTATTTTATGATGTGATTATGTTTTTCAAATGGATCAAAAATGTATAGATTTTGAGTTTGGTGGGACCAGTATCTCCTTCCAAAGTATTGGGTAGAGGATTTTATCTCATGAGATTTCAACCTGATTTGAATGGTATTTATAGTTTACAGGTTAACAAATGGTGAGTGTGATGATGTTTCACTCTACTCATAATTCTATAACAGAATGGTTTGGTGGGTAACTAGGTTCACAAAGATAATAAATATTATATTTGTGATTCTGAAACATTATTTATTATGTTCTATGTCTCATGTTTTATTAATTATGTATTATTTAATTATTTTATTGTAAACATGTTATTCATTGAGATGATATGTATATATTTCATTCTTATGGTTGACATATATTTATTTTTTCTATTTTTAATCTATTTTTTTTGGAATTTAATGTTTTCCATATGTTAAAGATCTCACCATTATTGTATTTGATATGTAATCACATATATAGTATTTGGGATCACCCCTTATTATGTAATAACATAAATAATATTTAAATATGATTATTCCTAATGGAATAACTACTAGGGGTTTTAGTTTATAGATAAATGTTCTCATCTTGTAAAATAAGTGTTTTAATATTTTTAGTCTCAAATAAACATGACCATTATGCTATTGGGTTTTCTGAATATTTTTTGGATTTAGTAATTAAAACATGATATCAATATATTATTTATTTATATTTATATTAGGTAACTTAAATTACATTATCTTAGGGATTTATTATCAATAAATATATAATGAAAGAATTATTTATTAAGGGAAGAATATTACAATTTATATAGTTGAAATAAGATCATATATTTTTAAATAAGAGACATCATTACATCAGTAATGTATGGAACCTCTTCTAGTGGCACCCCATAATTATTTTATTTTGTATGAGGAAGATCAAATTCTATTTATAAATTAGAAGGATGTCCTAAAAATTTATTAATTATCTACTATGTATGATTATATCGATGTATTTCCTATTGAATAATCTTGATATCCACCCATTTGTGAGGAATAAATATTTACCAATATCATCCCAAATATAAATACTATATCTAAGCCTCGATGTAGAATTAATATGGTTATATTGGTGGAATTAAAAATATACTAAGATTTATGTGTGATAAGTTACTCATACACCATAGTGTCTTTCTTTATAGATCATCCATCGTATTTATGAATAAAGAGTAATGTTTAATCAAGTTATGAATTTCTATATTGAAACCAAATAAATTAAAATTATGAAAAATTAACCCTATCAACAATTAATAATTTGTTACCCAATTTCATATGGATCAATACTTCTTAAAGAATATACACTATTCTAGTTTTTATTTTAAAAAATTAAATATTGTTGGCATAGAAAATATATACTCCCATAAAATGTATTTTCATAATGATTTAAGAGTATTTAATTTTATTAACAAATTCACCCATTGTGTTTATAGATTTTTTCATTAGATCATGTTAGTCAGCTATATGACTATTTTAGCTAAGTATTGTTGCTATTGGAATGGAGAAACATTTTTAACTTTATATGGCTCCAAATTAAAGATGGAATAGTGGTACCTGAAATATAAAATTGAAATTATTGATTTATTCTAAATAATGAAAGTTCATAAGAGATTCTCCAAATAGTTGTAATTATATTGAAATATATTAATATTTACATGAAGGATATCAAAATTAATTATAGGTTCTTTAATGATCTATGTAAAAGAAAATGTGATACATTGTAGATTCTTTCACTATCCTTTTTATAGATAGAAATATTTTACGGTGCATGTGTGTGGCCTTGATCATATGAAAGGATATCGGTTATGATCACAAGGTAGTGAAACCATATTAATAATAATATTGTAATGGTTATTTCCTATAATAAGGTAGTGTGTAGTCACATTCGCTATACATTAAATATTAATATTTAATATTTTGTAAAATTATATATCTGAGTAGATGTTCTAATTTAATCCAATATTTAATATTTTTTTAAAAACCTATGGAGTTGGACTTTTTCCAAACCTTGTTAAGTCCATGTGTCCCAATATAGATCTCATTACTTCTATATGTTTCCTTCTCCATTTATAATTTTTTGTAAGTTCTTATATGGCTTCAAAAAGTCTGTGGATTGGGTTTATGGGATTACTATTTTGGAATAAATCTATATATGATTAAATTAATTTGGACCATTATGTTTCCTTTTTCATTTTAGGTCTAGAAGTAACTTATGGTTGTAAGATATTGGTGGTTCCAAATTTCTACATTCAGTGTAACGTGTGTTATAAGATAAAAATATAGATTTTTTATTGGAATAATATATAATTAATTCTATAAAACACAAAAAACTAATCCTATACACATTTCTAATAATATGGGATAATTATATTTCCTGAGATTGTGTTGGGGAAATGTGAAGATTTATTATTTTTATTAGTCAAATATTTTTTTCAGGAATATAATAGTGATGAACTACCTATACCATAATGATTTAAATTATATATTTATTTGGGTGAATCTTAAATCATTGCCAATGGGATAATGGAAAATCCTCAATAAGAATGTGCGACGTGTTATCCATATTCCCCCCCCAGAATGTTCCTTTAGAATCATTATTATAAAGGAAACACGCCAATTATGTTTTTCATTAGAGAACATATATAGTTTTTATTATTTAATTAATGAATTATTAATATTATATTTATTTTTATCATGAGAATAATTAAATGATACATAAAAGAGGGTCATCTAAAAAACGTCAATATAATTTTTATTCAGTTCGAATGCATTGTTGGGGCGTTTATTGAAAATGTATGGGCATTAATTATTCATTAATTGAATCTAGAATCATATGTTATGATGGTTATTATTATTAGAAATTATAGTAGTAAAAAAGGATTCATCATTGATGAAATTTATGATATGATACTTAAGGTGGAGATTCATAATAAAGAGACTTCTTGGGCAATGAGACGTTCATTTAGTATAGAATTTATTTGAAACTCCACTTGATGATGTTATTAGAAGAGTGGTTTAATCAAAATAAATAGGACTTTTAAGAAGTAGGATGGTCTATGATACTCTTTTTTGTGAATATGGAATAGATAAAGATTTGGAAAAAAATCAATGAGAGGTGTGTTTGTTTTCAAGAGGATTCATCTATTTCATCTATAAACTCTATTGCTAACTAGGAGGAAGAAACATTGATTATATGTGTTATGGGTTTGATAGAGTCATAGATTCATTACATTTCAGCCTCTTATCACCTAACATACAAGAGAGTATTCATGGGTAAATCCATAAGCCCAAAAAGGATTCACCATGTTCCTGGAGAGGTACTTCAGTGTTTTCGAAAAGTATGAGTCTTCCAATGAAGAAAAATGTTTGCACATTTTCACAGTGTTTGACATATCCAATGTTTATTTAAGAACATAATTTAACTACATTATCTTTATGATACATTATTTTTTACTATCATTGAAATTGGTGTGCGGAATATTACATAGGGATACATGTAGTTCAATGGTGGATTAAAAGATGGATCATTGTACATGACACTGTTTTTATAAGATATAATTGAGGATAGAAAACCAACTTATGGAATAGAATATTATAGAATCACTATCTTGTTAAAATTGGTGAAGAATCTTTACATTCCATTTATAATACATAATTATTTATGATTTATCTTATAGATTAAAGAAAAAGTGAGGTTTGCGTCTATTTTAGGGAGTGAAATGTGCCATTAAACATGGATTGAATGGAACCAAAGAATAAGAAACATGATCTTGTTCATACATATGTTTGGGAAATGAACTATTTTGATCCCTTGATGTTCCAATATAAAATGTGAACATCAGTGAAAATTCCACAGGGAAAGTCTGGGTTTTTTCCATAAAAATAAGTCTAATGTTTTTTAGAAATATTTATATTTTTAAATCCATAGTGGAATCCAATATCAGAATGATTCTAAAATATATTCAATATGTCAATGGTGGTTATTATAATGGATTGGATTTTGATATATTTTATTGGATAAAAAATCATGATTATATATTTTATTCGTCCAATTCCTAAGAAATGTTTAGAGTTTAATGGATGAACATGTCATTGAATTAGAGATCAAAGAGCCTAACGCTTTCTTCCTAATTCTTGATAGTGTTTAGGGACAATACAGTAAACTATATTACATATCGTGTAAATCAGATTCATTCCAATCTAATGGGAAAGATACATAAATAATAAATAAGGTCAAGGAGAAAAACATATTTTTTTATCTGGAATATTTTCAAATGTATTTTTTATTCCTATGTCACTTCCAATGATAGGGATAAGTTGGAAGATAAGTCTCATTTATGTTTTATTTTTGAAATTGGTGATGAAAGATTTTCATTTTTAATCTATGATAATTATAATTTTATTTTTATCAGGACTATAATTCTCTATTAAATGTGAAGATCTTGTGTAGATATCAGATATTTGTGAAATACATTATTTATAGTAATGAATCAATAGAACTATATGATATTGATAGGTTTGAGGAAGGGTAGTGTTGGGCTATTCAAGGAGTACCAAAGATATTTTAGATGTAAAACTATGTTATTCATTTATATATTTTGATCATGTTTCTAAAGTCACAATACTATATATACATGAATGGTCATGAATGGTAGATATTTGAGCAATAGTTTTAGAATTTTGGGGTTTATAAAGAAATAAACCTTAAAATCTGAGTATTTTCTCTATGTTTTAAAGGATAATGTAATTATTTTCATCTAAAATTATTTTTACTCAGAAGGTGATTGTTTTGAGAAATTTTAACATATTTTATTAAGTACACAATGATTAAAAGGGTGATAATCCTAGAATACATATAACAATAGATTATGTAGAAACATGTTTTCAATTCATAATTCTTTAATGGATACATAGATGAACAAATCAACATGTTGCAACTAGAATATATCACATAGAAATGGTATAATGGTCTGGTGTTAAAGTGTAAAAAAATCTATATGATATTAAACATGATCCAAGATATTTGAATCAAATTTTTGGAAAAATTATTATAGAATGTTTATTATTCTAGAATAATATATGTGATTTCTATTATTGGAATAAATATAGAATGAGATTATCATATAATATAATCACTCTCATGGTCAGACACTTCAAACATTCAATGCATAAGGTTTTTAAAAGGGATTATGATGTTAACTACATGGTGATGGTTTTTTATGCCTTATTTGTTGGAAGTATGATGTATTTAATTGTTTTTTGAGGGCCTCATATTCCTCAAGTAGTAGTTATTGTTAGCTAGAATATTGTGGATTTTGTAATGTACCATTGGGACTATTTTCGGTGGACAGTCAAGTATCTCAATGTTATAATGTATATTTTATTCTATTTCAAAATTGATGATCAGATATAAGGGTTTACAAGTTATGACTATGATGGAGATACAAAAGCATGGATTATCACTAAAAGATTTTTTTCCCATCATAGAGGCTACCACGAGTAAGATATCTTAGTCAAAATAAAATGTTTCACTATCAACCATGTTAGATGATTAAATATCAATTATGAATTTAGGGAAGGATTTGGAGTGATTTAAAGGCCTCGTAGTTGACATTAGTAGTTGGTAAAAAAATCATGTTCTAAAAAAATAGCCAATGTGATGGTCATATAGCCATGAATCTGTAATTTCAATCTCGGTTTAAGAACATTAATCTTATATAACACTTAATTTAGAAAATTATGCAAGACACGGTATTGGAAGTAAAGATGTTTAAAGGGAATCGAGATCTAGCTAATACGATGATGAAACTTATAGATCAGGAAATTTTAGATAGGATTGTTCTTTAGTTGGATTTGATAACATAAGGATCATAACAGATTAGACTAATAGATAGAATTAAAGATAATAATAGAAGAAGGTATATGTAACGCCCCGACCCCAGTTACCCAGAGACGGTGAATTATTACTTGACATTGGCATGGTCACAAGAAAGATCAGATCTCGAAATACCGATTGGTTTAGTAGCCTTGGAAACACTAGATATATTCATAAGGTTTACATTACATCATAAAATGAAAAGTAAAAAAACAGAGTCTCCATAGTCCACACTCTTATCCCCTCACACTATCCCTACAGGTCATTCTTAAATTACTTCTTCACATCCTTGGAAAATTAATACATAGAAAAGGGGTGAGCTCAAATGCCCAGTAAGGATAAAAATATAGCAGAAACCTTCATAAATAAGAATAAAAATTTAAGGCAATGTATAACTTTAAACAAAATCCTTTTAAACTTGAACTTCAACATAGTATGGAAAAACTAAAATGAAATAATGCCATTTACTTATTCACGTGGATAATCTACTAATAGAATAATCACATGCAATATCAATTTCCACTTTCATAATGATGGAATGCATAATGCCAGATTATCATAACCACATAGCCAAGGCCTTGTGCCAAGACTACAAATAAGATTTTTCCAAGGCCTTGTGCCAAGACACTAGTTTGTCTCATGTGACCTACCGATGCATCGAGGAGCTATAGCGGGCTCTACCCGTCACATATTAAGTCCAATGCATTCCCATGTGAAAAGGTTTAAACATAACATAAACATTCGTATTAAAACTTGCATACAAAATTTCAATACTTTCACCATAAACTATGAATGGTATAAAAATAGTACATCTACAGTCAAACATATCACAAAACCTTCAATAAAATATAGGCGTTTTGTATCAAAATAAATCAACATCAAATAAGCGTAAAATCCATCAACTGATGTTGACATAGATGAAATCAAAACTCTTTTTAGAGAAATATCTCTTTCTATTTTGAAATCATTTAAGAGACATATATTTATGAAAAAAACATTTTCTTTGAAAATATTCTTATAATCTTTTAAGGGAATCTTCGATGATTTTATAACAGCGGAAAATAACCGCACCCGCCGTATAAGGTAAAAAAACATTCTCACCTTAATTCTGTCGAAAAGGATAAAAAGCACCTTGTTTGGAAAACGACAGAAAGATTCCTTTATAAACCACTTATAAAATGTCAAACAAGGGTATAAATTACTTTAACCCATATTCTTGTAAATAGTAAAAATGTTTTGAAATACATTTTTAGGAAACATGGATGTGGATGATAAAGAGATCCCAGTAGATTATTACGTATAAACAACCTCAAATAATGAAGAGATTGTTAAATAAACCCTTACCTTGTACTTTTTCTTGGTTGGGGTAGGTTAAACTCATGTATAATGGTGAAATAATTGTTATCAAATTATACAAAAATCATATACATTAATATGATATCATATATGATCTTTTAACATTACTTTGTTAATAATATCTTAGTATTATCGTTGTTTCGGGTGTTAACTTACTCGTTTTCTGTTATATGTTTTGTTACGTAAGACATGATTATAATGGATAGGTTGTATCTTAATCATATCCAGAATGATATCAAGTCTTTATATACTATTATTAATCATCAAATGAGAATTATACTTGAATGGATATGATGGAGAATGAATCTAATCGTGTTCGTGGAGACGGTAGTCCGTACGTACGCACGAGTGACAATATCATTCTTTTGATATTAAAATAATATATAATTAGATATTATAACATATATACATAATAATTATCATGTTATATTTATTAATTACATGAGTTACACATCATTATTATACCCATCCAAATAATAATTCATTGAATAACAATTACACCACGACGTGGAGAAGGTAAGTCGTACGTACGCACGTATGGTGACATGTTATTAAAAGGATGGATAGAATAATAAATATGGTTATACCATATTTATAATAACATCACAGTATATATAAGATACTGGAGTTATTATTTTAGAATGGAAATAACAAAGAAGGAAGAAGTGGAAGAAGAAAGGTACTTGGAAAAGGGTTGTGAAATCATTACCTCTTCTTCGGGTTCTTCCTTTTGATTTGATCAAAAGGGATCTTAGGTTGGAATTATGAAAAAAGGAAGGCCTCTAGGATAAATTGAGGGATGTTTAGAGAGTATTTTGATATATTTTGGCCGAACAGAAAGGCTTTGAATGTGTGATGTAATGAGAAGGAGTGCCCTTTTATAAGAGGGGTGAGGGGCACCTTTGGAAAAGCTAGAAATATTAATTTATAATAAATTCATATTCGGATTATAATGGATAAAAAGTTGATTATTCAAAGGTTAAGGTGGGTATAGGTCTAAAACCATTCAACCAATAGAATTTATAGAGGTTTGGGTTACTATATTAACCTTATCTTTTAGTTTTAACTCTTAGTTAATTAGTTTGATATTTACCATGTCACTTTGTATTTTTATATTATATAGTTAATAAACATACTATATGAATCCACGAGACCCCGAAGTGGTCCATTAATGAAACACCTATCATGATATAAGTTTCTTGGACGAAACTTAGATTTTTTGGAATTTAATATCAATTAATAATATACTATTTGTTTTAAAAACTCTTTTATATCAATTTTGAAACTATTCAATATTTGATTTTTGTGAAACTTATAACAGAATGATTACTTCGGAAAAAGTCAATTATATCAATCCTAATATGTCATATTATCCTATAAAATTATTTTAATTCATTAAAAGTCTCAAATTATATTTATTTGGGTATTTACAATATCAATTATTTTAATTTTTCACTATTATGGTAATTACAGCATCATCATTGTGTCATAAATAAATTAAATTATTTAATGTATAAAAATTATAAATAAACTATCATTATGTAGGAAATATTTTTTTCTTTCTAATTAATATTTATATTCGAACATACAACATATATAACCCTATTTAAAAATTGTTTTTCTAAAAGATATATGCTTGTGTCATTTTTGTATTCATTTTAACTTAATTAAAATAAAGTGTCCCTATCACTTACATGTGGCAACATGGGGTCCCAAAATCGACCCAAATATGCCTATGGTCGAACATGTATCAGCCAATAAGGTTAGAACACGTTTTAGGTTATTTTTTTTTATTATAATATTATGTTTTAACCCTTATTTACCATATTTACCCTTTAACCATGGTAAATACAATATTTACCGAAATAATTATTCAAAATGTCTAAAAATAAAAATTACCTATTAACACAATTTGAAAATTCTGATTCCAAATATGGAATCCATTTTTCCAAATTCAAAACACAGAAGTGGCAGAAATTAATTTAAATTTAATTCCCTCTGTTAAAACAAAAAGCGTGTTTTTAAGATATAATAACTATCAAAAGATTGATACTTGTTTATGTTTGGTTTAATTGGGAAATTATGTCCAATGACCAAAATTTTATTAAATGGTAAAAATATATTCTAAATATACATTAAAACCACTCAAATTCATAATTTATCAATATAAATTATTTTTATTAAAAAAGTTGTTTTTAATTAAAATTTAGTAATTTTCACTATTCATCAAAATATTAAAGTTATACGAAAAGTACCAAAATTTCACCTTAAGATAAATTCGATATTCTGAATCCAAAAATGAAGTCCATTTTGAAATATAAAATATATATAATTTCAAAAGGTAGTTATTACTATTCATAACAGCTAGTTTGATTAGTTATGGTGTGTTAGAACTCGGTGTTGCGTACAACACATGCTATCTCATTATTTAAAGAGAAGCGTACTATAGAAACTTGGGGTGTTACATTCTCCCCTCCTTCAAATAATTTCGTCCTCGAAATTTCTAGAATATTATCGCATGAAAAGACTCGGGTGGTTCTTCATCATAAGTACCTCGGGTTCCCATGTTGCCTCTTCCATCTTATGGTTTCTCCACAAAACTTTTACCAGACGCGTCGTCCGGTTTCTCAGTACTTGTTCTCTCATATCAAGAATCTTGACGGGCTCTTCGCAATAAGACAGATTGGGTTCCAGTTCTAATTCCTCATAGGTGAGTACATGTGTTGGGTCAGGCATGTATTTCCTCAATAGAGATACGTGGAACACATCGTGAACTTTAGAGAGACTTGGCGGCATGGACAATCGGTAAGCTACAACCCCAATTCGTTCTAGATTTTTGAAAGGTCCGATGTACCTGGGACTCAATTTACCTTTCTAACCAAAACATATGACTCCCTTCCATGGAGATACCTTCAGGAAAACATGATCACCTACTTGAAATTCCAAATCCTTCCTTTTAATATCGACATAGCTCTTCTGCCTACTTTGAGCTGCTTTGATGTGATTTTGGATTACCTTTACCTTTTCCATCGTTTCCTCCACCAGTTCTAGACCTAAAAGTTTTCCTTCACCCATGTCATCCCAACAGGTTGGTGTGTGACATCTCTTCCCATATAACCCTTCATATGGTGCCATACGAATACTCGAATGGAAGCTATTGTTATAGGAAAATTCTACCAAAGGTAATATTGATCCCACATACCCTGAAAGTCAAGTTAGAAAAATCTCAACATGTCTTCTAAGGTTTTAATAGTTCGTTCTGATTGTCCATCTGTCTGAGGGTGATAGGCAGTGCTCAAATGAAGTTCGGTATCCAGGGATTTCTGAAGACTCTTCTAGAATATTGAAGTAAAATGGGGATCACGATCAGAAACAATCGATAGGGGCACTCCACGAAGTCTCTCAACTTCATTAATATATAGTCTTTCTAGACGTTCCAGTGGTAGATCTACTCTTACAGCAAGAAAATGTGCTGACATGGTATGAAGATCAACAATTACCCATATTGCATCGTTTCTTCTAGGAGTCTTTAGTAGCCCCATGACAAAGTCCATCGTAATATTGTCCCATTTCCACTCTGGTATGGGAAGAGGTTGCATGACTCCTCTAGGCTGTTGCCTTCCAGCTTTCACTTGTTGACAAACCATACATCTTGACACAAAATCAATAATCTCCCTCTTCATTTTTTCCCATCATAAATGTTCCTTCAAATCTCTATACATTTTGGTGCTCCCAGGGTGTATAGAGAAATTGGAACTATGAGTATCATCCAACAATTCCCTTTTTAGATCAGGTATATTGCGAACACAATGCCTCTTCCCAAATTTCAAAATTCCATCTGCATACACAAAGTCTCTCAATCTCCAATCATTCATAGCTTTAATCTTCTTTTGAAATTCATCATCATCGGTCTGAGAACTCTTATTTATTTCTAGTATAGATGGTTTGGAAACCATTTGAAAAAGGATTGGTGTTTCACCTTCCCTCTTTATTCCCATGTCCATCTTCACTAGATCCATGAAAATTGGATCCGTTTCAATTCTCATATTGTTCAAAACTCCATGGTCTTTTCTGCTCAAAGCATCTTCCACCTTGTTTTCCTTCCCCGGGTGGTAGTGTATCGTGCAATCATAATCCTTGAGTAATTCAAGTCATCTCCTTTTCCTCATGTTGAGTTCTTTTTGTGAGAAAATATACTTCAATCTATTGTGATCAGTATAAATCTCACATTTTTCACCATAGACGTAGTGCCTCCAAATCATCAAAGAAAAGATCATAGCTGCTAACTCGAGATCATGAGTAGGATAGTTTTGTTCATGAATTTTTAACTGTCATGATGCATAGGCAATAACCCTATCATTCTGCATAAGGACACAACCAAGTCCTTTCTTCAATGCATCACTATAAATAACGAACACATCATTCCCCGATGGTAGAGTCAATATAGGAGCATTGAATAATATTCTCTTCAGTTATTCAAAACACTCTTCACAATCTTTTCTCCAAACAAATTTAACCCCTTTACATGTGTGCTTCGTTAATGGGTTAGCCAATCGGGCAAAATTCTGGACGAAACGTCGATAATAACCTGCCAACCAGTAAAACTACGTACCTCAGTTATATTCGTTGGTGCTGGCCATTCTTTGATTGCATTGGTCTTAGAAGGATCAATAGAGATTCCATCTTTAGAGACAATATGGCCAAGAAAAGAAATATCATGAAGCCAGAATTCACAATTGCTAAACTTTCCATATAATTCATGTCTTCTCAGAGTCTTCAGGATAATGCGCAAGTGATTTTCATGATCTTCATAGCTTTTCAAGTATACCACGATATCATCAATAAATACCACCACAAATTCATTGAGATACTCCTCGAAAACTCTATTCATCAGATCCATGAATACAAAGGGTGCATTAGTCAATCCAAAAGGCATTACAGTAAACTCGTAATGCCCGTACCTGGTTCGAAATGATGTCATCGGAATGTCTTCCTTCTTCACACACAACTGATGGTATCCAGATCAAAGGTCAATCTTTGAAAAGTATTGAGCTCCATGCAGTTGGTCAAATAAATCATCAATGAGAGGGAGGGGATACTTGTTCATTATTGTTATTGCATTGATCTCCCTGTAGTTGATACATAACCTCATGGATCCATCTTTCTTTTTAACAAAAAGAACAGGGGCTCCCCATGGAATAACACTAGGGCGAATAAATCCTTTATTACTCAATTCCTCTATTTGTTTCTTTAGTTAGACTAATTCTATAGTGGCAATTCTATAAGGGGTATTTGATATAGGCCTTGATCTAGGAATTAAATCAATGGAAAACTCAACATCTCGTTCTGGAGGATGTCCAGGTAAATCGTCCGGAAACACATCTACATATTCTTTAACAATGGGTAAATCCTCTATTTGAACATTCCTTTTCTCACCCATATTCATTTCATTCTCTTCCTCCCCAATAATTGAATTTAGTTGAGCTAGTGGGGGTGGATCTAGATAAGAATTAGATAGTGAATATTCTTCTCTAATGATAAGGTGTTCCTTATCATCATCATCAAGAATCGTAACCTCTTTATTATTACAATAAATCTTCGCATCATAGTCTGAAAGCTAGCCCATACCGAGGATTATATCAAACTCAATCATAGGCATGCCGATGAGATCAGCAGATAAAGAAAGTTTATGTGCTCTAATGGGGACTTATTCACAAAACTTTGTTACAATGATACTTCCCTTAGGAGTTTTAACTGAAAACTCCCTTGTTAAATAAAACTGGAAATATCTAATTTTCTTATCAAACTGGGAAGATATGAAACAATACGATGATCCAGAATCAAATAATGCATTTTCTAAACTTGAGGAAACCATTAAATTACCTGCCACCATGTCTCTCGGAGCTTCTACCTCAGCAGTAGTGATAGCATAATCTTGGCCTTGATCCCTTGGAATTTTCTGAGGTAAGATCCCCTGATGCTTAGGACATTAATTTGCATAATGCCTCATCTCCCTACAATTGTAGCACTGAACATTGGTAGCTTCCTTCTTCCCTTTTCAATCAAGAGCATGGTGGCCTTTTTCACCACACTTGTAACAGACTCTCATTCCCTTCAAGCAAGTACCTGGGTGTTTCTTCCCACATTTACCACAAGATGGATATTCAACATTTCCCTTCTTCCGCTTATTTCCATTCCCAGATTGATTAGCAGATCTCTTCTTCTATTTCTTTTCTTTAAAGTCATAGGACTTAGAGAATTCCTTTTCGGTTTTGATAGCACATGAGACAATGTCTTCTTACAATGAGAAGGATTGTGATACTAATTCTCAACAGATAAATGGGTTTAACGCATCAAAGAAACGATGAATCTTACTTTCTGGGTTACGTATATAATCTTCAGCATACCTTGCTAATCTTGTATGGTTATCCTCATACTTTGTGACATTCTCATCCTACTTTTGTATCAGACACAGAAACTGCCTTTCCATATCTGCATGATGGTCGCGAGGAAAGTATTTTTCTAAAAACATATCTTTGAACTCCCTCCATTCCATATTTTATACTTCATCGACTTCCTTCGTATTTTGAATCAATGACCACCATTGATCAGCATATCCAGTGAGGCGGTAAACTGCCATGATAACTTTTTCTCTTTCACTACTCCCCAAAGCCTGAAATATTTTCTCTAGGGAAAATATCATTGCTCAGCTACTAAGGGATTTGTACTCCCATTGAACGTTGGTGGTTGTTGCCTAATGAAGTGATCTAACATTGATCCTCCACGCTGTGGATCAGGGTGCTCCATATGGGTAAGGTTATTATTCATAACCTGAGTAAGTTGTCCCAGTATGGTGATTACCTGATCGGCACCAGTTGCATCACCAGCTCTACTATAATTATCTTGAGCAGGAGGAAAATCCCTACATGGAGTGCATGCATTGATACAGTTTCCATTTCTTCCACTAGGCACCATTTCTAAACAATGGCCTAAACTAGATCAGTTTGTGAATCAAAATACATAATCCCATACTTATAAAACACTTAACATAAATTGAACTATTTATAGATATAATCTTTAATCATAAAAATGTTTTCGTAGAGGAAGTATATACTCATAAGCACTTCATAATGATTTGTAAAGAAAATAAGAGTTATCCTAAGCATATCCCCCGGGAGTTTCGTAACCAAGAGTGTAGAAAGGCCCGTTGTCATGCACCAGTTCCCATTCGAGTCTAGCTCAAAGCGGTGTTTTCGGGTTTTACCCGTAGGTACATCTGTGCCAGAGCCGCCTCTACCTGCTCGTATCCAGACAGGGATGTATTTCTCGGAAAACTCAAAAAATATCTACAATACCAAAATTCTAGGAAGTTCTTCTATACTAATCCTCAAAGTTCATCTTAGGTTTATGTTCTCTAATCAGAGTTTATCTAAATCTAGCTTCAATGGTTTTTACTAAACTTCCTCTGATACCAACTGTAATGCCCTGACCCCAGTTACCCAGAGTCGGTGAATTATTACTTGAAATTGGCATGATCACAAGAAAGATCAAATCTCGAAAGACCAATTGGTTTAGTAGCCTTGGAAACACTAGATATATTAATAAGGTTTACATTACATCATAAAATGAAAACTACAACAACATAGTATCTATAGTCCACACTCTTATCCCCTCACACTATCCCTACAGTTCATTCATAAATTACTTCTTCACATCATGTGAAAAATAAAACATAGAAAAGGGATGAGCTCAAATGCCCAGTAAGGATAAAAATATAGCGGAAACTTTCATAAATAAGAATAAACATTTAAGGAAATGTTAACTTAAAACAAACGCCTTTTAAACTTGAACTTCAACATAGTATGGAAAAAATAAAATGAAATAATGCCATTTACTTATTCACATGGATAATCTACTAATCAAATAATCACATTCAATATCAATTACCACTTTCATAATGATGGAATGCATAATGCCAGACTATCATAACCACATAGCCAAGGCCTCGTGCCAAGACTACAAATAAGATTTTTCCAAGGCCGTGTGCCAAGACACTGGTTTGTCTCATAAGACCTACTGATGCATCAAGGAGCTATAGTGGGCTCCACCCGTCACATATTAAGTCCAACGCATTCCCATATGAAAATGTGTAAACATAACATAAACATTCTTATTAAAAATAGAATACGAAATGTAAATACTTTCACCATAAACTATGAACGATGTAAAAATAGCACATCCACAGTCAAACATACCACAAAACATTCAATACAATATAGAAGTTTTGTATCATAATAAATCAACTTCAAATAAGCGTGAAATCCATCAATGGATATTGACATAGATGAAATCAAAACTCTTTTTAGAGAAATATCTCTTTCTATTTTGAAATCATTTAAGACTCATATATTTATGAAATAAAACATTTTATTTGAAAATATTCTTATAAGCTTGTAATGGAAGCTTCGACGATTTTATAATGGTGGAAAATAACCGCACCCGCCGTATAAGTTAAAAAAACATTCTTACCTTAATTCTGTCGAAAAGGTTAAAAAGCACCTTGTTTGGAAAACGGCGGAAATATTACTTTATAAACCACTTATAAAAAGTCAAAAAAGGGTATAAATTACTTTAACACATATTCTTTTAAATAGTAAAAATGTTTCGAAATACATTTTTAAGAAACATGGATGTGGATTATAAGGAGATCCCAATAGATTATTACATATAAACAACCTCGGATAATGAAGAGATTGTGAAATAAACCCTTAGATTGTACTTTTTCTTGGTTGGGGTAGGTTAACCTCCTGTATAATGGTGAAATAATTGTTATTAAATTATACAAGAATCATATACATTAATATGATATCATATATGATCTTTTAACATTACTTTGTTAATAATATCTTAGTATTATCGTTGTTTCGGGTGTTAACTTACTCATTTTGTTTTATATGTTTTGTTACGTAAGGCATGTTTGTAATGGATAGGATGTATCTTAATCATATACAGAATTATATCAAGTCCTTAGATACTATTATTAATCATCAAATGAGAATTATACTTGAATGGATACGATGGAGAATGAATCTCATCGCGTTCGTGGAGACGGTAGTCCGTACGTATGCACGAGCGACAATATCATTTTTTTGATATTAAAATAATATATAATTGGATGGTATAACATATATACAGAATCATTATCATGTTATATTTATTATTTACTTGAGTTACACATCATTATTATACCCATCCAAGTAATAATTTATTGAATAACAATTACCCCACGACATGGAGACGGTAAACCGTACGTACGCACGTATGTTGACATGTTATTCAAAGGATGGATAGAATAATGAATATTTTTATACCATATTTATAATAACATCATAGTATATATAATATTCTAGAGTTATTATTTTATAATGGTAATAACAAAGAAGGAAAAGTGGAAGAAGAAAGAAACATGGAAAAGGGTGGTGAAATCATTACCTCTTCTTCGGGTTCTTCCTTTTGATTTGATCAAAAGGGATCATAGGTTGGATTTCTGACTAAATTAAGGCCTCTAGGATAAATAGAGGGGAGTTTAGAGAGTATTTGGGCAGATTTTGGCCGAAAAAAAAGGCTTTTATGGTGTGAAGTAATGAGAAGGAGGAGTGTCCTTTTATAAGAGGGGTGAGGGCACCTTTGGAAAAGCTAGAAATATTAATTTATAATAAAATTATATTCGGGTTCTAATGGATATAAAGTTGCTTATTAAAAGGTTAAGGTTGTGATAGGTCGAAAACCATTCAACCAATAGAATTTATATAGGTTTGGGTTACTATATTAACCTTATCTTTTAGTTTTAACTCTTTGTTAATTAGTTTGAAATTTACCATGTCACTTTGTATTTTAATATTATATAGTTAATAAACTTACTATATACATCCAAGCGACCACTAATTGGTCCATTAATGATACACCTATCATGATATAAGTCTCTTGGCCGATCCTTATATTTTTAGGAATTTAATATCAATTAATATTATAATATTTGTTTTAAAAACTCTTTTATGTCAATTTTGATACTATTCAATAGTTGATTTTTTCTAACTTATAACAGAATGATTACTTCGAAAAAAGTCAATTAAATAAATCCTATTATGTCATATTATTATATAAAATTAGTGTAATTCATTAAAATTATCAAAATATATTTATTTGGGTATTTACAATATCAATTATTTTAATTTTTCACTATTATAGTAATTACTACATCATCATTGTGTCATAAATAAATTAAATTATTTAATGTCTAAAAATTATTTATAAAATATAATTATGTAGGAAATCGTTTTATATTTCTAATGAATATTAATAGTGGAAAATCCAACATATATAACCCTTTGTAAAAATTGTTTTTCTAAAAGATATATGCTTGTGTCATTTTTGTATTCATTTTAACTTAATTAAAATAAAGTGTCCATATCACTTACAAGTGGTACCATGGGGTCCTAGAATCGACCCAAACATGCCTATGGTCTAACATGTATCAGAAAATAAGGTTAGGAGACGTTTTAGGGAAATTTTTTATTATTATTATATTATTTTTTAACCCTTATTTACCGGATTTACCCTTTAAACATCGTAAATAAAATATTTACCGAAGTAATTATTCAAAATGTCTAAAAATAAAAGTTACCTATTTACAAAATTTGAACATCCTGATTCCAAATATGGAATCCATTTTTCTAAATTCAAAACACAGATGTGGAAGAAATTAATTTAAAATTAATTCCCGCTGTCAAAACAAAAAGCGTTTTTTAAGATATAATAATTATCAAAAGATTGATACTTGTTTATGTTTGGTTTAATTGTGAAATTATGTCCAATGACAAACATTTTACTAAATGGAAAAAATATATTCTAAATATAATTTAAAACCACTCAAATTCATAATTTATCAATATAAATTATTTTGATTAAAAACTTGTTTTTAATTAAAATTTAGTAATTTTCACTATTTATCAAAATATTAAAGTTATCCTAAAAGTACCAAAATTTCTCCTTAGGCTAAATTGAATATTCTGAATCCAAAAATGAAGTATATTTTGAAATATAAAATATATATAATTTCAAAAACTTGGTATTTCTATTCATAACGGCTAGTTTGATTAGTTATGGTGTGTTAGAACTCGGTGTTGCGTACAACACACGTTATCACATTATTCAAAGAGAAGCGTACCGTAGAATCTTGGGGTGTTATAGTATATTTTGGTACATTGTTTTTTTTAACTAGAGGACATGGTAATGATATTTAGAAAATTATTATTGAGTTCTATATTTTTAGGATTTTTTATTTAATAATCATTTTTTGAATCAATATTTTAAGTTATATAATAGATAAAGACATAGAACTACATATGGAACTCGATGTAAGGAATTGAAACATAAACTGATGTCTAAAAATTGAATTATTGAATGATTTTTTATGATGATAGTGTGAAAAAAAATACTCTACATTGGTGTAAGTCTATTGAATTTTCATAAGAATAAACAAAAGTTTATTAAAGGATATGTCAATTTCTCCATAGAGCTTTGTAAGATTAAATCACATGTGTTTTCAGATGTCTGCACTATTCACTAGATGGATCAGATGGTGCTCAGGTGGTGACCATGATCAAGTGTAAGGATTTATACAAATAATGGATGTTGTTGGAGTCATTTAAATTGTAATATATCTAATGTGATCCTCTCAAGATAAATTGAGTGCATATTCTTGTATTATACTTGTAATAATGTCATTTAATTTTCCCTCCTCTTATTTTGATGACTAGTTGTTCTTAAATAATGTATTATTACCATTTCTATTAATTTTATTATTTCAAAAAGCATATCATTTATTTAATTAATTATATATACTTACATTCATTCTCTAAGTTCTTTAAATGTTTATATTTCTTTTTTAGTGTGGGGTGCGTGTTTTGAGTGTATATATGGTCTCATATAGTGTTTATATGGGATTATTGGGATTCCTAGTTCAATGTACTCTTACTTTGTTAATATGAATTTGATTCCTTCAATTCCATTGTCATGTATTAGAGGTCCATAAGGTAGATTTTTGGTTTATGAGGTTAGTTGATCCAAATTTATTCGTATCGAATAAAATATTATTAAAGAATTATATTAATTAATTTATTGTCCTTTTTTAATGATAAATTGATACACTCGAATTGATATGTAGAACATGACAAAATTTTACAAAAAAAAATTGATACTCTCATATAAAATGATTTATATGATAAATTTAGTAATTTTGAATTTTGGCTTTACTAATTTTTATTTCCTAAGCTTATTGTCTTCACAAATGGAATATGCATTTATCCTTCATGTAAAATGTTATTCCAAGAATTACCCACATTAAAAAATATCTAATATGCATGTTTTATTTCTATTTATTAGTTTCTATTGGTGTTTTTTTGAAAAAAAAAACAAATAAGATATTCTATTATTTAAATTAAAAAGATAAGGTGAAAATTCACATGGTTAATGGAATGTGAATAATGTTTTCTATGACTAAAGATGTTATAAATTAATGGAACTATATTAACCATAAAATTAGAAATTCAATTAATTTTTATATATAGTGATGCATTAGAGAAAAGACTAGGGTATATCATGTTACAAACTAATTTATTTGTTTCTTATGCATCAAGGAAATTAATTTCCCTTGAAAAATAGTATCAAACCCATGATCATGATCTATGAGCTATAATATTTGACTTAATGATATGGATACACTAAATTTTTGTGGAATTGTATAAAATATGTAAGATCTTAGGTCTCCGATAAGGTATTTTTCCCAAATTTTCGTTTAAGTCCTTATTTTTGGTCAAATTAATGTTTCCCCAAGTCCTTATGAAGTCTTAAGGGTGTTCTGGGTATTCAGGATGTGAAAAATGGGGAAATGAGTTTTCTAGGAAGGCCACATGTTTAGCTCATATTTAATCCTAACATTGCGGACAACCTTGGTAAACCATATAGAAGAAGGATTTTTAGACAGTATCCTCCACATGGTTTTCACACAATTTGGTTAACCATGCGGGTAAACCATGCGGCCCAAAATAAATTATCAAATTACAAAAATAGCATTACGGGGAATTATGTACCAAATTGGGATTTACCTCCTCCTCCACTCTTGCAACCCCATGAACGAATCAATGCTCCCATGATCTCCCGAGGGGGATTCTCCTTTAATCATTGGATGTTTGGAGTGTCTTCAGCTTCAGATGGAAGATCCATGTAAGTCTAATCTTCTTCTTGTTTCTCTTGTTGGGTTAGGGTTCAAAACTTTTCTTCATCTCCTTTCAAAGTTCCAAACCCCCTTCTTTCAAGTGATATTAATGTTTGTTATTCAAAGGGTGGTTGAATAAATATCTAAGGCCAATGTTGGGAGTAAATTCATCAACAGATTCAAAGTGCGTGGTCTACACGTTATATCCCTTGGTTCTTCTGTATATTTGTGCCATTGGGGTTTCATTCTTGTCACCCTCTTGATGTGTTCATGATTATATTCGATAGGTGAGGTGTATTTGATGTCTAAATGATTAATTGAACACTTCTTGACTCCCATTGGGTGCGAGGAGGATAACTTGACAAAATTATGGCCACCCATGGGGTGTTTCAGACTTCCAAATGAGGAAAATGGAAATATAAGGTGCGATATTGACACATGATGATGTATCAGCTTAGCGAAGTGGTTAAATGTTTTATATAATGGGTTATAATGGATTGTGGTTGGTTGTAAGTAATATGGATAAATACTAAGGGATTATTGTTTGGCATTTAAATGGGTTAAATGGGAAAATAATAAGGAATTATGTTTATACATGAATATGCATAGTGAGATAGGCATGGGAAATGGGAAATGGTCCTAAAGGGTTAAGTATTATAAATGAAGAATTTATTAATGGGTTGAGGCATAATGATAACAATCAATTTATTAACAATTTTGTGATGTTATAAATGATATTGACTACGCATGTATTGATCTGGTTAATTGTGGAGAATGATAAATAATCATGTTCACATGCCATGGTAGAATGGGGTATAGACTTTTGGCTGAACACCCATGGGTTGAGTTGGAACAAGGTTCTATATCCACCCCAAATTCACAAGTCAGGGAAGGGGGAAAAGTTTTATTACCCTAATGGTTGCATTCCAGCCAGACTTAGGCTTCTTGGTGAGGATTATTTGGTTGTTGTAATGTGATGCCTAATGAGATAGGACATAAATTTCATTCCCTTATGCTAGAGAACATTTAATATTCATAATTCATAGAACTCTTGATAATGGTTGATTATACTATGGGATTCCTAAGTTGTAAACCTAGATTAAATGATAGCATAATTTAAAACTTCTTAGTCTAGAAGATCATATTGAACTGTTTACCTTTACATACCATTATTTATCACTTGCATGAACTATCTACATTTTCTGGATAATTTGTAGACACCATTGGCGGTGTCCTACTAAGTTATACTCACACCATGCTCAGGCCGCCATTGGGTACCTGAGTAGACTAAATTCTTGTAGTGAAGGCAAGGGAAAGGTCCCTATACAAGGATTTGAGTTGCACATGGGACATGTATGTGTAAGGATCTAGACATGGATTCAAGACCATTTTGAGGATTTTTCCATTTTTCTTCTTTTGGGATTTTGTTCTCTTGGCACTATAGTATGGCATGCCTGATTTTCTATTTTATATAGTTGTACCGGGTTTGGGAGTTGGTTGTATATTCATGTTATTGATTGTTTCCTATTGTTTCTGTTATTTAAATTCTTTTGATGTGGTTTACTATGGTAAAAAGGGTATAGTCTCCCCACATGACCTAATAGACCCTCACTAGTAGTCAGCAACCCTGGTTTATGTGGAGGTGTGCATGAGGTCATGTGGTGACCCTGATCGGTGCACCGCTTTAGTGGATCCTATTTCCAGAATATTACAAAGTGGTATCAGATGAGTTCTTTTCTATTCCTTACTATATGGGGAATGGTAAATAGATGTATAGGAAAGTTTCGGGACTTGGTAATGAGATCATTCTTATGATTATCAAACCCATGTACGGGGGAAACCCCAATTCACATGGGAGGGGATTGTTGTTCTAATTTTGGGTTATTATATTTGATTATATTTCACCATTGGGTGATGCACTTATTGTGTAATCTGACAGTTTTCAAATATTTTTCTTGTAGACAAAAAGGGTATGTGTTTCTGCATTTATGAATCATTATATGCACCAATGTAGGTATGTTACAAGCATTATGGTAATCTCACACATGGGATGTGCATTTGGGATATAAAGGTTAGGGTGTATATGTTTTTTTAAAAGTAATGGAATTGGTCCTAATGGGATAGTATGAATGGGTGAGGAGAAAAGTAAAAAGGGTTACTAGTAATTAAAAAATGGTGCTTAAGAAAGAATACAAATTGGATTAACATGTTGTAAGAGTATATTAGAATAAGGAAACTATTTTGAATTGGGTAAAAAATAAGACTTGTAACCATGTGAATTAGATATTGTGTTAACCATGGCCTTAGGAGATATAGTCAGGGGTAGTGTTCTAGTTGAGAGTAGGATTATTTGGGTATATTATATGAATAGGTTTGGTTGGTTTAGGTGATGAGCCTACCTATGTCTTTTTAATTCTCATAAAACAGATATGGTTGTGTTCTGAAGCTCATGTTTGGCATTGTAGAGAAATGCCACCTCGAATACATGTGTCGACAAGGCGATATGAGGGAATTTCCAGGAAATCTCCACCATTTTTATAGACACGGAATGTGGTGGTCAAATCATATAGGGAATAAAAATTTTGGGATAACATTTCTCATTTTATGAAGAAGATGTAATAAGACCTCAAGTGGGTTGCACGGAGTTTGTTTGAGATGGCTAGGGAGTATCAACAGAAACACCCTCCAATATTTACCAGAGAGGGTGGGCTAAAGGCAGTTTAGTTTTGGATAGAGTCCATACTAACTATTCTTGAACACCTACAAATGTCTATTTATAATCGAGTCAATTTGGTGCCCTATAAGATGAGGGGTCGGACAAATTTTTTGTTGGACATGATGGTCTAAATGTAGTAGTCTGAACAAATGATATCGAAGGATTTTCATGAGAAGTTCCTTGAGAACATCTACATAGAAATTATGAAGTAAGAGAATGCTATGGATTTTATGATGTTAACTCAGGGTACAATGTCAGTAAAGAACTATTGCAATCATTTCACTAATCTGAGATGCTTCATTCCATCATTGATAGTAGATGTGGTAGCCATAAGGAAACACTTCTAGGATGGGATGAGACACAATATCAGGTCATATGTGAATATATTTCGTTTGAAAATTTTGACTGAAGTACTTGATCAACCCCATATCTCAGAGGGGAACCTGAAGGGAGCTTCAGGTAGTGAACTTGTGGTGCCAGTTGAGAAAGTAGGTGTCACGTGTTCTGATAGTAGGAAGTGTTTCATTTGAATCTATCAGTTGGGTGGAATCATACATAGTAGTAAGAAGAGGGGGTTAGCTTCTCATGGTGGAGAACATTTCTTCTCTTATTTGTTTGGTAGGCTGGGGCACAATTGTGACTTGTATCCCCACCCACTGGTCGAGTAACATGCATGTGGAAAGATAGCCTATATGTAGAGGTTCTGCCAGAACCCTTGATAGTCTGGGAATGACGTAGGTTAGAGTCAGATACTGAGTGTATGTAGGGGGTCTATTACCATATAGTAGACCTGCAGTTTGAGATCCACATGTAGTACTGGTATATGTGGTGGATTTGGAACTTTGGGGTGATATCACCATTACCAACAGAGCAGTTCAGTGTAGGGTACTCAGGCTAGTGGCCAGGGTAAAGGGGAAGTTCATCTTCGTGATGTTCAAGATACACCTGATGGTGGTGAGGTAGGACTCTCTTTTATTCGAGGTATGATTCTCATACCATCCATGATTTATAGTGATTTATTTGATACTAGTGCTATGAATTAATTTATTTTTTCTCTGTTCATAGTTTTGTGGGTCTTAATTGAGGAGAATGTATGTGGTGTAATGTCTCTTGATACTCTATTAGGTGTACGAGTTGTGGACATCAGGTAGTGTAAGAGTTGTTCGCTGATGTGTGGTGGGTATCATTCTCAAAGGAATCTTTTTTTCATAGAGTGGTCAGACATTGACTTAATATTGGGATTAGACTAGTTGGTGTTATATCAAGATCATATCAATTGTTACTGTCATCGGGTAACATTCAAATATCTCAATGGAAGAACTTATGACATTCTTGGTGAGTGGGATACTAGAGTGGGCCACGTAGGGCCGCTGCATATGTAGTTGCAGGAACTCACAATCCAAGTGGCTTGCATTATGTTAGATGATGGGCAGAAAGGACATCCAGTCTTCACTTTTTTTATGGACCGGTTTTAGAATGTTTTTTAAGGACTTCTCGGGGTTACCACCTGAGAGATATCTTCGTTTTATGATCAAATTGTTTCTAAGAGTGGAAGTAGTTTATAATCCATCCTATCAAATGGTGACAGTAGATCTCCAAGAACTAAAGTTTCAATTAGATTAATTGTAGAGTAAAGGGTTTATACATCCTAGTACATCACCTTGGAGATATTCAGTTATGTTTTCTATGAAGGTTGACAGATCACTACGGATTTGTGTCAATTATAGGAAGTTGAACTAGATGACGGTTAAGAATTTATACCCTCTTTCTAAAATCGATTACCTATTTGACCAGCTCAGAGGTGCCTCGATGTTTTCCATGTTGGATTTGTGATTAGGGTAACATCATTTGAGGGTGAGACCCTCTGACATAACCCATACAACTTTTCTAAGTAGGTGTGGGTTTTATGAATTTTTGGTGATTCCGTTTGGATTAAACAACACACTACCGGTGTTCATGGACTTGATGAACTAGATATTTCACCCTTATCTAGATCAATTTGTATTTTTCATCATTTATGACATCTAAGTACTCTAGAACTCATAAAGGACATTCCAAACACCATGAACTTATCTTGGGTACATTAATATAACATAATTTTTAAACCATGATATCATTATGTGAGTTTTTTATTAATGAAGTGAACATTCTGGACCACATAATTTCTGAGTCAGGTGTGTCGGTGGATCCAAAAAATGTTCAGCGTGTAGTGTCTTGGAAGTATCCCAAGAATGTCTATGATTGTTGAATTTTTGTAGGTTTGTATAGTTATTTCTGAAGGATTATTATAAATTTATATTGTTTGGATACACCGCTTGTAGTCCAATGAAAGACGGGGAATATGTTTGATTGTTTAAAGGCTTCGGAGAATTTTTTTTCGGATCATATGAAGTGGTTGACCACTGCACCAATTTTGATCTCACCAAAACTAGGTAATAGTTACACTTTGTTATATGATGCGTCTAGTGTTGGGCATGGGAAAGTGTTGATGTAGTATAATGAGGTTATAGCTTATAGGTCAAGATAGTTGAGGAAAAATGAAATGAATTATCGTACTCATGACCAGGAGAAGATACAATAGTTCTTGCCTTAATATGTTATAGGAATTACTTGTTGGGATAATCGTTAATGGTTTTCACCAACCATAAAAGTCCCATCTATTTATTCTCTCAGCATTATTTGAATCTTCAATATGGATGGTTGATTGAGTAGCTACAGGCTTTTGATTTTTAGTTGGTGTACACACTAGGGAAAGGGAATAGTGTTGATAATGCTCTAAGTTGAAAGACTTAGAATCATGTAGTTCAGGAATCCAGTTCACATTGGGTGATGATAGCCTTGTCTGCTGAGATGCATTTGAAGGTAGTGGATTGGAATGTAAAGATTTCTCTTCCATCGATAGAAGTTGAATCCAAATATCAAAGATAAGTTAAAGAGATCCAGTCGGTGGATATTGAGTGTTTGGATATGAAATAAGGTGGGGTTTCACCTTCTGGTCGGACATTCAGTTCTGATAGAGTTGCTTATGTTCATGGCCATGTTGTGGTGTTGGTTGATGTAAGTGAGGATTTGATGAGTGGGTTTCACATTTCAATATTGGAAGTGCAACCGGGATTGACTAATATGTATCTTGTTCTTCGTAGGGAGTTTTGGTGGATGGGAATAAAGAAATTATTTGAGATTTTTTTGGCATTATGCCTTAAATGTCAACAGGTGAAGGCTAAACATCAACGTTTTGGTGTGTTATTGCAGTAATTCCCTATTCCATAGTGGAAGTGAAATAATGCCACGATGGACGTTGTAGTGGGTCTTCTGAAAATGAATCCGAATAATGATTCAATTTGGGTGGTGGTAGATTAGCAGATCAAAGTGGCCCATTTCTTGTCAATTTAGGTGACCTATACTGTCAACCAGTTGGAAGAATTGTATGTTTGAGAAATTGTTTGATTTCATGGTGTGTCGTGAACCATAGTTTCTGATCATGATCCACATTTTACCTAGTGCTTCTAGAGGGGACTACTGAAGGAACTTGGTACATAAGTGTTTTTGTGTACAGCTTACCACCAGAAGACTAATAGGTAGTTAGAGCATACAATTCAGGTATTATAGGACATGTTGAGAGAATGTGTTCTAGATTTTGGTGGTTTGTGGGAAAAGAACTTGTCACTTGTTGATTTTTCTTAAATAAATATCTATCAATCTACTCTTCTGATGGCACCTTTTGAGGCACATTATGGGAGACTATATAGATCTCCATTTTGTTAGTTAGAGGCCTGAGAGTATGAGATGTTTGGATTGATTCTTGTACAAGAGACGTCAGGGAAGTTTCATTTTATTCAAAAGTGTATGGAAATAGCTCATAGTAGGGAAATGTAAACTATATATCAGTATCGTAGACCTATTGAGTTCATGGTGGGTGATAGTGTGCTTCTTTGAGTGTCTCCACAGTTGGGTCAATGATAAATTCCGATGTAGGGATAGTTATCACCAACATATGTGAGTCCATTTCAGATTAGGGAAAGAATCAGACATGTGGCTTATCGATTTGATCTTCCAAAGCGGTATAGTAGGATGCATTATTTTTTCTATGTTTTACAACACCTATAGTAACATCCCAATCCATCACATCTCACAAACACCCATGATGTCGAGCTTGAGGAAGATTCTTCTTTTGAGGAGAACCTAGTTCATAATGTGGATCATAGTTATAATGTTTTGTGGGCAAAGGTTGTGCCCTTGGTTCATGTTCTATGGAAACATAGAAATGTTTAGAAAGAAACATGGGAGTAATAATTAGATACCTGGGCCCAGAGGCCCGATCTATTTTCCTTGGGAACTCAATGGTGCTCAGGAAGAGTGTCTTAGGGATGGTCCATAATAAGGTGGAGAGGTTGTATGATATAGGGTCTCCATTAAAATATGTTTTTATCCACATTTCAATTTATATCCTTCATTTTGGAGGAATACGTGTCTTTACAAGTCCTTAAGAAGGATCAGGGGTATTCCAGGGGTTTGGGATGTGAAAACGGGGGAAAGGTGTTTTTTTAGCAAGCCACGCAATATGTGCACGGTTAATCCAAACCGTGAAGACATCCGAGGTAAACCATGCCGAAAAAAGAATTTTGGATAGTAGCCTCCACATGGTCTACACACGATTTAGAGAACTGTGTCGGTAAAATGTCTGACCCAGAAACTTTTAAAAATTTAAAAAAAATCCATTATGGGGAATTATGTACCAAATCACGATTTAGCTCCTCCTATCCACTTTCAATCATATGACATTATCAAAGCTCCCAAGATCTCCCAAGGGTGATAATTCTTTAATCCTAGACCAGTTTTAATTCTTTTAGTTTTGTATTGATCAACCTGGTATGTTTAATCTCCTTCTTGTTTCTCTTTTCGGGTTAGGGTTTACACATTTTCTCCATATGCTTCCAAATTTCTAAAACCCCTCATTTATGATGATATTTATGTTCATTCTTCAAAGGGTGGTTGAATGAGGATATAAGTCCTCGTTTGAGAGTGAATTCACCAACAGATTTATGGTACATGGTCTACAAGTTATATCCCCTGGTTCTTGTGTAGATTTGTTCATGTATGGTTTCATTCTTGTCACCCTTCTTGATGTGTTCTTGATACCATTATCAATCTACTGTGTATTTTATGTCGAAATGATTAATTAATCCCTTCTTGATTCCCAAAGGATGCAGGAAGGATGACTTGACCAAATTAGTTCCACCCATGGGGTGTGTAAGCCCACTCTATTGGGCTAATGGAAATATAAGGTACAAAATTTATAGAAGATGATGTAGCAGCTTAGTGAATTGGTTAATTGGTTTATGTAATGAGTTAGAAGGGATTGTTGTTAGTTGTGTCTAATGTGATAAAGGCTATAGGATTGTTGAATGTAATTTAAATGGGTTAAATAGAAATATGATAAAGATATATGATTAAACATTAAAATTTTTAGTGAAATTTTCATGGGATATGTGAAATGAGGATAAATGGATATATATTATAAATGATTAATGTTTTAATAGATTTAATCATAAGGATAACTTACCATTTATTAATAATGTTGTGATGTTTTAAATGATATTGAATACACATTTTTTGATGTGGTTAATTGTCATGAATGATAAATAATCATGTTCACATGGATTGGTAAAGTGGGGTACAGACTTGTGGTTCTACGCCCATGGGTCATGTTGGACAGAGGTTCAAGATCCACCCCAAAATGCATGGGTAAGGGATGGGGAAAAATTTTTATTCCCTAGAAGGTTCCATTCCACCACGACTTTGGCTTGAAAGTGATGATTATGAGGTTGTTATAATGTGATGCCCAATGTGATAGGACATAGTTACATCACCTTATACTTAAGAACTATGAATATGCCTAATTCATATAAAAAATTAAAATGGTAGTTAAAACCATTTGAAGCCTATGTTGTAAACCTGGATTAAATGATAGCATAATTTAAAAGAACTTATTCAAGAATTACTTAATGAACTGTTTACATTTACTTACCATTATTTAACACATGCATGAACTTTCTACTTTTAATAGATACTTTGTAGACACAATTTGTGGTGGCATACTGAGTAATACTAACACCCTGTTTGGTTTCCATTCGGTACCCGTAAAGATTTCAGGCATGTAAGTTCGGACAAGGGAAAGGTCCCAATGCTAGAGGGTTGAGATAGATGTGGGACATGTATGGGTGAGGTTTCAGACTTGGATTCTAGACCATTTTGGGTATTTTGATTGTTTCATTATTTTTATGTTTTTTTCTCTTGGTACTATAGCATGGAATGATATATTTACTATTTTATACAGTTGTACCCAGTTTTGGAGTTGGTTTTTTATGCATGTTATTGATTGATTCCTTCGATTTCAATTATTTAAGAATTTTTCTTTTGTGTATTACTCTAGTAAAAATGGTATAGTCTCCCAATGTGACCTAATAGATCCTCAATTCTAGTCAGCAACCTCTGGTGTACGGGGAGGTGCACCTGATGTGAGGTGGAAACCCAGCTCGTTGCACCAGTTTAGTGGCTCCTGTGTTTGTAACGTTAGAATATATATATATATATATCATAAGTTTTTTAATTATATATTTTCACAAAAATATATCAACATGAGATAATAGATGTAATAATCATATATTTTATGTTATGTCTCTAAAAATTTAACATATTCAATAGTTTGAACTCCACACAACACCGAGTTAAAACCCATAATATACTATTAAATATGATTGATGGAATAGTAATGTGGCCTTTATGAATTGTAATATAACTAATAAAATAGCTACATTAACCGTGAACCTATATATAATATTTAGGTATCTTATGAATTAAAATATAATATATTTATTTCATGAAAACAGTAAATACATGTTTTAAAAATTATAAATTATGTATTGGTAATTTTGTGAGAAAAATGTGCCTTTTCAATTTCACAATTAATTTAATTATTTATAATGAAATTTATTTTCATAACATATATCCATGAATTCATATTTTTTACTTTTGATAATTTTATGAGACCTTAATTAATTTTTAAAAGTATTATAAAATCAGTTATAATTTCAAAATCGATGTTTTTCGAATAGATGATTATTTTAATTAAAAATTAAATTTATCATATTTGGAAAATTAATTTCCTTAAATGGAGTACATTTTAAAATTTTTACATTTCAAAAATTTGTTAAGGTGAATTTTTGTGATTTTTCTAGAATAGTTGAATTTTTAGTGAATAGTTAAATATAGTATTTTACGATATATATACGTTATAATTTAAATTAAATTTTTATTGATTCATTGATGATGTAAGAACCATAATCTCTAAATATCCTTATATATTTACAATATTTATCAATGGGAATTATATATATTAATAGTCTTGAGCCTAACTAATAAGCTAATGATTAAAATACTGAAAAAACCCCTCTCCTCTACTATAAATACCTCCTCTCACCACCCCATCACCTCAAACCTCTAAATACTTTATGCATGCTTATATTATATAATTTTCATATCCCAAACCACTCCCCCACATTTTCGTATTTCAAGACATACCAAAATAACATTTCTTAGTCTCTTAGGGAGGATCTCAATGAGGGAACACTAAAGAATTTAAACATTCTCTATCTCGTTAATATATGTAATAAAACTTACAGAATGTTTTTTAACTATTATATGTAGATAGTATTAATTAATACTATAAAAATAGTTCATGATTATTAAAAAATGCTAAAATAATATAAATAGTTGTCATTAACATTTTATCTAATTAATCATCCTCATATCTAGAAACAAAAGGATATCTATGACTGTTAATTTTCATGTAATTTTAATAATAACATATAATATCAGTTCTAGATAACTATTTCCATTTTACATGTTATTTCATAAATGTATACAAGTGAACCAATTATGAAAACCAAGGAAACAAACACTCTCGAACAACGAATTGAATCTTAAAAATCATACAAAAGGCCATAATTGAACATTATAAAATTATAATAAATTAAATAAAAGTTGAAAAAGTTTTGAATAAAATCATTAAATATTTTAATTAATTATCCAGGAAATTATGTTCAAGGGAAAAACAATTTTTTTAAAGGGTAAGGTCTTCTTACTAAAACTCCATTTTTCATTTGGGTTACACATTCTCTCTCTCTTTAATCCAATATTAATCTTCATTATTGTTATATAATTCATATAAATTTTTTGTATATGTTACAAAATAATGAATCAAGATTATATCAACTTTTTCTTATGTGTAAATACTTGTATTATAACGTTTTCTTCTCAATTCTTCCTATTATGCAAGCCTCATTAAAGAGAACATCACAATTTCATACATATTTTCATGTATCATCCCTAATCTGTTTCAAAACACCATTATTTTAAAAAAAATTATTTCTTTCATAAAAAACTATATTTTTAATTTTTCTTTTTATATAATAAATTATGACTTCTTCTATTTTAAAGACTCTTATATTTTCTCTTAAAATGCACAAAAGCTGTTGAATTCTAAATTGTAATTAAAACACTTTTTTACATGTTGGACATCATTTATGCCTTAAAGATAATTTAATTTTCATTAAATTCTTTAATTTTTTGTATATTGATGTCTAAAATATTATTTTATGAAAAATTAAAATTATTTTTCAAAAATAACTCTTATTTTTAATATAAAAAGGTTATTTCTCTCAATAATTACTTGATGTTTTTATTTGAATATTTTCTTCCATTTCAACACCATTTGTTTGATATTATGCTTAATTAGGGTTGAAACTTTATGATATCATCTACTATATTTTATTAAATGGTTTTTGATCAGTTTTACTGTGGATGTGTTATCATGATATGGTTCACTATATTATTCATATTGGTTAGTGATTTTGTTGACTTATTCTGGAAAGTTATTTACATTTCATATTTATATTCCGTTTATTTTTCACCCCATTAATTTTAGGAATGAAATGGAATTAATAAGTTTTGGGTGGAGCCCTCTATAGTCCTTTTATGCATCACTAGGTCTCATGAGATAAAAAAACTGGGATTTTTCAGATTCCATACCCATTTATTTTCAGATGTCTTGGTCGAGGCCATGAAGCTGTGTTCATACATCCAACATTATGAATTATATTATTATTATATTAGTAATTGATAATACATGTGATTATTCTACTAGTATAATATCTATGGTTATGTTTTATTGTCATCTGATTATTTTTATAGAGTTATTTTGATCATCTTGTATCCCTTCCATATCCTGTTCATGTGCACATTTTGAGGAATTGTTTTGTTAGAAGTTAACCTTTACTTAATTTTTATGTTAAGGATAGATTATATTGTTTTTATTACCATTATTGAGCATCTAATATCACCCCTTTCTTGTTTTTTATTTTTCCCTAGGATGTGAAAATGTATATTATGAATGAATTTCATGGATAATATATATGTTTAATGATGTTTTCAATGGATTTGGTGTGTTTTTTTCATTCATGTTATTATGTAAAATTTTTGTTTGTGTCTTATTTTCAAATGATTATAAACTATTTTGTCCTTCAGAATATGAATTCCTTATTTATTACACCAATATAATAATTCAAGGCACCGTCCTCAGGATACTAGGGTCAGTGTAATTATAGTTGGTATAAAATAATGTTCGGTAGAATCTATGGAAACTAGATTGAGAAATCATATATTAGGGGACATAAATCTAATATAGACATTGAGGTTAATCATAGTAGAACATCCTTAAATTTTGGTAAGGTATATATTATGTCGGACATCATATAATTATATCCCTATCTGGATACTACAAGTGGGTCGGGTTCTAGAATAGATGTACATATGGTTAACTACTATGAGAAGGTTCATAGAGCCTGACTAGGAATAACATGGAACACAAATAAGAGCCTTACTTCACACCATGTTTGAAAATATCAAGTGATATTCATAGAAAAATTCATATTTTATTTACAAACCATTATAATATATATAAAATTAAATATTCCCCCAATAAAACCATGTTTATGATTATGATATTGGTTATGGATAAATTTTCAACTCATGTTATGTGTTTTTCTATTTAAAAATTATCCATTATTATTCATAACATAATATAGTGTATTATATTATTTAGAAATAAAATCTTGTGGGAGGAATGGAAACCATATCAATGAATGTATTCCATGTAGGGATTTCCCTCCTATGAATGATAATGATGTTGGAGCAGGAGCTGCAACAGGAGCTGAGTAACTTATAACTATACAGGGAAAAACGATTCATGTTATGAGAGATAACCTTACCCAAATGCAGTGGCCTGATCCATATCATTGATGAACAATGGTAGACTGCTTCATGAGACAAAGGTCTCTATTATTAAATGGGTCTATAAATCAATTTATTGTTAAGCAATGGATAAGTTCCTTAGAGAATATATTTCATACTTTGGGAAGTAGTGAATGGGGGAAGGTTACCATGTCAGTTTATTATCTCTCAAGAGATAATGATCAATTGTGGTCATTAATTCAAAACACAATATAGGATTAAGAAATTAAAAATATATAATGGAAGGATTTTATGAAAATTTTGGAAAAATATTTTTCCCAGTCAGAGTGAGTGGATATGGAGAGAAAATTATTGAATTTCAGAAAAAAAAGTTGATGAAAATATTTCCACGTATGAATACAACTTTACAAGGCTATTAATGAATTTTATGGATTATGTATGTAATATAAAGAGAAAGATTGGTCAATTATTTTTTTGGTTAAAACCATCCATACGAATGTAACTAGTCTCCAAAAAGTTCACATCATATAAATATATAGTCTCATGTGCTATCAGGATAGAGAAATAATTCTCCATGTCTTATGACATTAAGGTAAAACAATATAAGAAGAGGTTGTGAGAGTAAATAAATGATTTAAGGGAAGAATAAAAAGAGAATTTCCCAATGTCCAATACCTGTATAAGTAAACACCCAAGTTCATGCTTAAAAAGAAAAAGAGTATTCTTCAAGTGTGGTGAGAAAGGACATCATGCTTTTGACTTCATGGGAATGAAAGAAGCTAATAATTCTTAATTCTACAATTATAGGGATATGTTACAGTATGAAAATTATTGTTCAAAGAGTCAAGGAAACATTCCCTAGAAAAGTCTGGGGGAATTATTCCATCCTTCTCTAGTCACAACAGATGAGGGTGAAGTTGTTAATTATGTGGTTGAAGGTAAAATAATAATCTCCTCAAATATAGAGAAATATTTCTTTGATTATGGATCATTTCATTCCTTTATAACATCTCAGGTTTCTTTAAAAATTAGATATTTTTAATTCACCTTATAATGGGAGTTGTCTGTAAGGACTCTTAGTGGAATCCTTATTGTAAAAAAGATGTGTTGATTAGTTCTTATTATGACACATAAATTTTCTCTAATGGATAATTTTATCATCGTACATATGGTTTATTTTTATATAATCCTTGTTATGGACTATATTTATAAATATAATGAAAACAATTATTACAAACGGATAGAAATTATGATTCTTTATGAAGATATGGAATTTCTTGTCCTTATAAGAGAGACTCCATCATCTAAGTCATATATGGATCAAGACGCTATAGATATTCTATATGAAATTCATTGGGAATAAGAGAAAACATCATCTATGGAAATGGAAATAAATACTCAAATTGAGGATGATCCTATTGTACTTGAATAAATTGATATATTTATTGAGGATTTACCTATACATCTTATAGAGTGGGAAGTTGAGTATTCTTATGATTTAATCATTGATTCAAGATCTATATACAATAATCAATAAATAATGGCCACAATTTAGTTAATATAGTCAAAGAAAGAACTAGATTTATTGAGTGGTAATGGATTTATACACCCTAGTGATTCACCTTGGGGATCTAATGTTCTCTTTGTTAATAAGAATGACCGATTCATGAGGTAGTGGATTGGCTATAGAGAAATTAATGCTATTATAATAAATATTGTGTATCATCTACCTTACATATATGATTTATTTGATCAACACCATGGATCATAATATTTTTCAAATATTAACCATCATTCTGGATATCATCAATTACATGTAATGAAAAAATATATTCCAAAGATGGAATTTCGAAATTGTATGGACATTATGAGTTTACCGTAATTCTATTTGGAATGAATAATATACCCTCTAATTTTATGGATCTATTTAACAAAAAATTAAGTATTATATTGATAATTTTATTGTGGTGTTTATTGATGATATCTTGGGGTACATAAAAATCTATGAGTACCATGAGAACCAATTATGAATTGTTCTAGATACTCTTATAAGAAAATAGTTATATGGGATGTTAATAAGGTCTGAATTATGTATTCAAATAGTGTCTTTTCTTGCTTATATTGTCTCTAAGGATGGAATCTCAGTTGATCATATGACGAAAAAGGAAGTCCATGAATGGAATACACCAATGAACATAACTGAGGTATGTAGTTTCATTGGTTTAGTAGGTTATAATTAATGTTTTGTTCATAATTTTTTCCGGAATAGCTAACTCTTTAACCAATCATACTCATAAAGGGGTTATGTTAATATAGAGAAACTATTTTGGAGAGTGTTTGGAATAATTTAATAGGATATTAGTAAAATCATTGATATTTACTCTACTATCACGAAATGGTGGATTTGTGATTTAGAGTGATGCATTAATGAAAGTAATTTATTTTTTATATGTATAGAATTATAAATTTATTACATATGCATCATGGAAGATAAAAATCTTGCATTGAAAGATCTAAGTCATGATCGTGAGTTAGAAGCTGTAATATTTTCTCTAAATAAATTGATATACTATATCGATGGTGAAATAATTGAGATATATACAGATCGTAAGTGTTTGAAATATATCTTATCATGGAAAGAACTCATCATGAGGCCAAGTATATTTATTGAGAAACTCAATGAATATTATATTTTAATACACTGCCACCCAAGAAAGGATGATATGATAGTATATGCATTGGGAAGAAAAGATCATGATGATTTAAATAAAATGAGGATAGAAAAGTATCACGAGTATATGGATCTAAAAAAATTGGATATGGTAATTATCAAGGATGGTTAAACATAATTACTTTTCCAAATGGATTAAAAATTATCCTTATTGGAAAAGATAAAGTGTTCTTCTTCTGATGATGAGAATTTCCAAAAGAAAATTAAACTTGTGAATGATGGATAGTTGAAAAAATTCTGTTATGAGGATGAAATTATGATATTTAGGAAAAAGGATTTGGGTTACCCCTATACCCAAGATAAAAATAGAATTATTACGTTATTCTCGTAGCATTAATTTCACTATACACCCTGGTAGCACTAAGATATACAAAGATTCGAATTAACATTTCTTATGGGATAATATAAAATATGAAATTGCTGATTATGTATCAAGGTGTTTATTTTTTCAATAATTGATGTCTAAAAGACATTTTCCTAGAGGATTTATGAAACCTATTCATATTCCTACATGGAAATGGGATGATATTACTAAATATTTTATAACTGTATTACTAAAGACTCCAAGAAAGTGTGATGCAATATGTGTAATTGATGATTGATTATACAATTATATATTGTAAGGGAGGGTTTTCAACTAGATATCCTTACAAGATTCTATATTAATAAAGTATTAAGACATCATGGTGCACCTATTTCCATTTTGTTTGATCAATACCCATGATTTACATAAATTTTATGAAAAATTCTTCAAAAGGATCATGATACCAAGCATTATTTCAGTATTACATATCACCCAAAACTGATGGGTAGTTAGAATGTATGATTCAATATTTAGAAGACACTTTGATTTCTTTCTTGCTTGACTTTCATGGTATATGGCATCAGTTTTTACCTTTGGTATATTTTTCCTACCTTAATTGTTTATATTCAAGTATTAAAATGGCACTGTATGATTCGCTATATGGAAATAGATATCATACACCAGCATGCGGAGATGATTTTGGTGAATGGAATCTTGTAGGCCTAGAACATATGGAGGAAAAACATAAATGGTAAATACAATTCAAACACATATCAATGCAATATAATGTATGTAAAAGATCAATGTCGATAACTGAAAGATGGATTTGGAGCTTAAAGAGGGAGATCATGTCTTCTTGAAGGAATATCCAGGGATGGGTGTTATAAGATTTGGATATAAATCGAAATCGATCCATATGTAAATTGTAACTTTTTAAATTATGGAGAGAATTAGAGATCTGGATTATCATTTGGTGATGGCACCTATCCTTTCAAAAGTACATAATGTGTTCCACATATCTTTTTTAAATAAGTAAATTCAAAACCCAATGTGTGTCCTCGCGTATGATGGTATATTCGTGGAACCTCGTTTATCTTACTTTGAAGTGCCTATCCATATTTTGGATGCTAATTAACATATGTTGTGTAATCGGACAACTCTACTGGTAATGGTACTTTAAAAAAATCCTCAAATTGAAGAGGCAATTTGGGAATCAAATGAATATATGATAATGAACTACCCAAATCTTTTTAGAAGGTGATATTACAAGAATTTCAAGGGATAAATTTTTTAAAATAGAGTTCAATGGGCATCCAAAGATTTTATGGTTTGCCTCTTTTAAAATTTAACATATTTGGTAATTTATGCTTTTCACTACACCTATTTTAAACTGTAAAATAATATTAAATAAGACTGTTTGTATAGTAATGTGAACATTAGGAATAATAATATGACCAATAGAATAGTAACTTCACCATAGAAATTAAACATAAAATGTATGTTTGTTGTAAATGAAAATATAATATATTTGTATCATAGATTAAGTAAATTAATGTTTTGAAAATAAAAAATTAAGTGTTGGTATTTTTGTGACAAATATATGTATTTACAATTTAATAATTATTATATGGATTTAAAATCTATTTAGATAAAATATATTCATGAATAAATATTATTTTTATAATGGTGATTTTATGAGATCTTAATTAAAATTTCAAAGTCTTATAAAATCATTTCTAATTTAAAAATAATTATTTTTATGAATAAATGATGATTTTATTTACAAAAATAAATTTATCAAAATTATAAAATTATCTATATAAAATAGATTCCATATTTAAATTATACATGTTGAATATTTGTTAGCATAATTTTTTGAGTTTTTCTAAAATAGCTGAATTTTTGGTGAATAATGAAATATGTTTATTTATCTTATATAACAATTATATGATAAATACACTATTTATTGAGTCATTGATGATCTAATAACCATAATATAAAACTATAATTCTCTATTTAATCTATGTATTCATGTGAATCAAAACTATTCATAGAATTGAGCCAAAATAATAAACTAATTATTAAAATAACCAACAAAACACCCCTCTCCTCTAATATAAATAACACCCCACACCACCCCTTATCATCACACATCCAAAGCCTTGAATATTTCTTATATTATGGAAATTTCCTCTCAAAATCCTATCTCTCATCTTATAATCTATTTTATTTATACAAAATACCATTTCCATGTCCCATAGTGAGGTTCTCAAGGAGGAGCCACTCAAGATATAAACTTTCTCTCACTCTTTTAATTTCTTTTGTTTTCATATACATCCATAAAAAACTTATATAATGTTACATAATAACTCCAGTATATTTTATATATAGTATTTTTATTATGTTAATTTTATATCATCCATTAATTATCTTCTCTTCCCCTTTTTATTATAAAAATGAAGACACTGTCTGTAAGGTTCCAATTTACTGCCTTCATGGACGATCAGTTTTAGTTTTTTAATTTCACAATCAAGGATAGTCAAAAGCCAATTTTATGGTTAAAATAGACATTAATATACGTAATAAAACATAATTACTATTCTGAAACTTGTATATATTCTTAATATTTATTAATAATACAAAACTAGATTGTGATGAGTGAAAAGATGCCAAAAAAATTTAAATGGTTGTAATTGATGTTTTATATTAAAAATCATCATAATATCTGGGAAAAAACACATATAATACCATTAAATATCATTTAATTTCATTAATAACATATAATATCAATTCTGGATAACTATTTACATTTTACATGATCATTCATACATGTATAAAATTGAACAAATCATGAAAACATGGGAAATGAACAATCTCGAATGACAAAATTGAATAATATAAGTCATAAAAAAGGAAATAAATGAAATTAATATAATTCTCATTACAGAAATATATGTTTAATACATTATGAATTTTTTTTAAAGTATATATTTTCATTATTTGTGGAATTATGTTCAAGTTCAGAACACTTCCAGACATAAAGTAAGGATTTCGTTCTGAAACTCCATTTTACATTCGGGATACAAATTCTATATCTTTACCCCAATGAGATTCCTATTTATTATTATATAATTGATATAAATTCTTGTATATGATCAAAACTCATGTATCTTGATCAATTTAAATATCTTTTATGGGGAAATACATGTTTTATAAGCTTCCATTTTTTAATTCTTCCTGTTAAGAAAGCCCGGTTAAAGGGATCTTCACAATTTCTAACCGACATTCAAGTAACCTTCATAATATATTTTAAAAGACCATTATTTATTAAAATTGTCCTTTTTTCAGGAAAAATAATCAATTTTCATTTTTTTACACAAACAATTATGACTTTGTCGGTTTTAAGGGCACTTTTATATTTTTTCTTCAACCGCACAAAAGTGCCCCAATTATAAAATGTCTTCAATACTGTTTCTACATGTTGGACATAATTTATTTCACAAAAAATAATTTCATTATCATTAAAAAAAATTTATTGTATATACATAGCTATAATATGATTTTATGAAAAATACAAATGTCTTTTCCAAAATAACTCTTATTTTCAAAGTAAAAAAGTTTATTTCTATCAATAATTCCTTGATGATTATATTCTTGTATTTTTATATATTTCAAGAATCTTTTTTGAATATTTTTCATAATTAGGGTTGATCTTATATGGTATAATCTATGATATTTTATCAAATAGTTTATAATCTGTTTAACTGTGGATGTTCTATCATGATACCATTCACCATATTTCTCAAAATGGTTAGTGATTATGTGTACTTATTAGGCAAAATTATTTATATTAAGTAAGTATATGTTGTTTATAATTCACCTAATTAATCTGTGATATTAAATAGATTTGTATGTGATTATTAGGGCCTTCAATACCCCCTCGATTTACTGGTATGTCTCATGAGACAAATCAGATTAGGATCTGTCTGAGGCCTTACCCATTTATTTCCAGATGTATTGGTTGAGGCCATGAAGGTGTGTTTAGAAGTCCAAAATTATTCTTTATATTTTTATGATATTAGTGATTTATAATCCTTGTAGTTATTCAACGGTTATAATATCAATTGTTTTGTTTTATTCCCCTCTAATTATTTCTATGGAATTATTTTGATCCTCTTTCACTCTGTTCATATTATGTTCATGTTTATGTTTTAATGATATGTGTTTTCAGACATTCACCTTACTTTATTGTTTATGATTATGATATATTCCACTGTATTTATTACCTTAACTAATCTTATGAGTTCAACCACTTATTATTTTATATTGTTTCCTAGGATGTGACGATTTATATTATGAATATCTTATATGGATACTCTAGGAATTTAATGATGATTTCAAAAGATTTTCTATGTTATTATTTTTCCTTTCAAGTATAAATATATGATTTTTGTTTTTATCTAGTTCTTTCAAATATAAAAAACTATTCAGCCATTCATGATATGAATTCCTTGTTAATTATACCAATTTAATAATATAAGGCACCAGATCTGGGCTATTGGGTCTGGATCTTTAAAATTAATATGGCCGGTACTACTCAATGACATTTAAAATGAAATACATTGTCATCATATTAAGTAAAATATGGTGTATTTTGAATTGGTTATACTGGACCATGGATTTATATAAATTATAAAGAAATTAAAAGATCTATTTCATATGGATTTAGTAAATTTTAACATGAAATTTATTAAATAAGTGCAAACATCATTATTTAATCAATTAATCACTCAACCATATTTACTAAATAAGATAAAGTAGTCTTAAAAATTAATATGTTCTACAAAAATGATGAATTACAATAATTATGGCATATATAAGGAGATAATATATAAATATAGGATCTTGGTGTTTGTAATTCGAAAATGGATACCATTTCGTCCTCAGTTAAATTATTATTTTTTAGATGAAACATGTAGGTTAATTTTTTTGTACGCCGTCGTAGAACCATGTTGTAAAGGGATTGAAGATAAACCATATATTGGGGAAAAATAAAGAATTATATTTATATATATGTATCTAAATTTATGATTTATAAACAACAAATATCTCAATGAAACTATCTAAATGGTGAAATGAAGCCACTTCTTATAACGACATAGAAATGGGATAATTTCACATTTGAAATTGTGAATGATATTTCAAAGACATATAATAGGAATGATATAATATAGGTAATTATAGATCACCTAAGAAAATATACACATTTGATATAAATAAGGGAGGAAATAATCCTTGAACCTATTTTATGACTATATATCAATGTATTTGTTAGACTCTATAGTGCACCTCAATCAAAAGTATCCCATTCTAGAATTTATTTCATATAAAAATTACTGAGGACTCTTCTGATGAATTAAAACTTTGAGATATATTTGTACACTTCTTAAATTATAAAAATGATTGGTGGTCTAAAATAATTATACAATCATTAGAGAATATTCCAAATTCTTTCTCACTCAATGTCCAATGAATATTTCACTAGAATGTATATCTAATATATCCCTTATACAATAATATCATTCACTCTAATATTAAAATGGAACTATATAAAGCACTGTATAATAATCGATTTTTTGATCTAACCTTTGGGTATGAGGTTTCTATAATGAGGCAAGATACCATAGATTTCCTTGAGGTAAAAACTAGGAATGTGCAGACTATCTAGAATCATATCTGGATATACAAATAAGAAAAAAAAAGAAACATTCATAGTAAATTAATGGGAATAAAATTTCATGTAGGGGATTAGGTCTTAAAGAAAGTATCACTATATAATTAAGATTTAAGATTTGATAATAAGAGGAAAATAACTCCAAGTTACAATAGGAACCTTTTTATTATTTTGATTTTTTTTTAGTTGGAGTTATGGAATATTGGTTTTAATTTCCAAACATCTCAAAATTGTATGATTTCTTCAGCGTTTCAATGTCGTGGATGTACTTTTCTGACCCAATGTATTTAAACACAACTAATGAACCAAAATTAGTACCTGAACTAAACTATAATGAAGAGACTTATAGATTCCGGGTAATATAGAGAATGTGTAACAGAATATCATAACATAGATATTTATGTCGCTTTATAGGAATAAAAATATAGAGGAAGTAATATTGGATATTAATACTTCAATCAATAATAAATGCACAAAATTTTTAATGGATTTATGTATAACCATAATTTTTTTGATTAAATTATTTAATGGGGTACGAAGTAAGACTTGATGCGTGGTTATAAATGATAAACATATTATTTTAATCAAAGGTGTAACACCTTAATATTTTATAAGAATAAAATGATGTTTGATGGAATAATAAACAAACAACACTTAGCATAGATGAGAATAGAAATCCCCATGACTCAATAATATGTTTATTTTTAAATAAATTTTACCTTTTTGTATCTTTTTATAAATGCAACATCGATATTTCTATCGTTGATAGTGTATTCAACACGCAACATTGAGCTTAAACAACCAACGTTATATATAACTGTTATAATCTTAACATTAAATTAGAAGGTATTTATAGTATTAACTAATTTTTGAAATATATATATATATATATATATATTTCATAATAATTATAAATTATTGATGAATGTTTAGTAAATTAATTTTATATTTGAAAATATTTTTTATTCAAAAATGACTTTTATTTAATTTCATTAGAAAAATATTTTAATTAATTTTAGAAGATTTTAATATTTTCTTTTATAAAATTAAATTTCATTTTAGATTTAATAATATTAAAATTTATTTTGGAAATTTTTTTGGATTATTGTGAAAATATAGATTTTTATTTAATAGTGATAAAATACCTATTTTTTCTAAAAATGGCATTTCATTTCAATAAATTAAGTAAATTATAATCAACATTATGTTTTCAATGTGAATTAAAGTAATGTAAGTATTATTTATTTATATTTATTCCACTTAATTACATTTTAATCATCATTACATTATATTTTAATATATTTTTTGTGGTTTAAAAATGGTTTTTGTTCTGAAAATTATTTTCAAGTGCATGATGTTACTTTGAATTAACAAATTAAAATAATCCATAATGTGGAATGTTATCAATGAAATTTATATATTATAAATAATTAAATTTTAATTTATATTAATACAATAATTATTATTAGTCTTAGTGTTGATATAAAATCATCTAATTCCTGAAAAAATACTCTTCTCAAAAACCCTTTTTTCATCACATTTGTGGGTTTTTCTAAATATAATGTTTTATAATTTTAGAAAATTTATTTTAAAAAATTGAATTAAATTTTTAAATAATCATTTTAAAATTATATTAGGGTTAGTTTATGATATTTTTTAAAAGTGGTTAATTTTTTTGATGAATAGTGAAAAACACTTAATTTTAATTAACAAATACATTTTTTTTATATTATATCAAGGTTAATTTATATTTTAAATTGGTTTTAATGTAATATTAAATAAAATATATATATATATATTAATATAATTTGGGTTATTTTAATCCATTTTATATAGATATTGGATATAAAGACTTTGTAAACATTTGAATATTTTTTCTTTGGAAACTAGTTTTACAGGCGCGTTTATAAGATTAATTTTTAGTTAAAATTTTCCAATTATATGAATTTAATTAATAAAAATGGATTAAATATTTTTAATAATAATAATTTTTTTATATAATAATTTCAAATTAATGCTTGACCAAGATAAATAGTTCAAATAGTAAAAATTAATTACCGCATTTAAGGTAAAAATGTGTTTACCAGGGGTAAAAATAAATAGATACGGGTTAAAATGTCCTATAAACTTAACTGAAATGTATTTTATGGACATAATAATTCCATATTAATTATTTATATTATAATATTCCATTATTGGAGTCATGTGACATGAATAAAATGTGGGTGGAATTCATTTTTAAAAAATTTATATTTGTGCCACTCACCTCACTTATAAAAACCCACCCCCTCTCCTCTTCTCCTAAAACATTAAGAGCCCATTGGTTTAGAAAATAATATAAAAAATAAAAAATTTAATTTAATAATAATTTCTTATAAGCTTTATTTTGGGCACAAATCCTACCCATAAAAGCCCTTGGTGCAAACCAAAAGAAGTTGCCTGAAGAAGATGTAACATTCTTAAATGAGAATTTTTGTTTTATTTATTCAAAAAACTCTTCAAATTATTCTTAAAACATAGTTATATAATACAATAAATATTTAAAATATAATTATATTTTATTATGTTAATTTGTTTAACCTAAATTATGCTCTTATTCCATCAAAACAGTTATGAAATCATCTTTCATGTGTACGGATGACTACCGCATCACGAACAGATGTCATCTATTTTTCCATTACCACCTCTCATAATTGGGTATGATGGTGAATATAATGTATATAGATATGATATTTATTACATAATTATACTTTTGTATTTATTATATAATATATAACTTTTTTATTTCCATTTCATAGGGAATACGATAACATCGCTCATTTTCCTGGCGGACTACCGCCTCGTGGAGCGATGTAATTTGTCTTTCACTAACGATTTACATGGAATGTAATAAGGATTCATTTAATTAGTACATGTGATAAAATTTAAAAATTTATTATATTCATGAAACATTTATCATTTTTAAATTATTATATATCATTTTATTTTTTACACTGAAAAATGATAACATTGTTCATGTACGTGTGGACTACCGCCTTTACGAAGTGATGTGACTCTCTTTTCATCACCACAATACATGGATGATAAATATAATATATTTATAGAAATAATATGTTATATATGATATTATGAAAATTCTATAATGTTAAAATATCACTAACCACTTTTCAATAATTATTATTGAAAAATGGAAATATTACTTGTGTGTGTGTTTGACCTACCACCTCCACGATCATAACATACATCATTTTTCAAAACCACCATTCATGATTGGTACTAAATGTATAATCTATATATAAAAATGATAATTATTTCATTATTATTATTATATATATTACATAAAATTATTATATTCACAATAATCGGAACTTCTATAACAAATCATGAATGAGAAAATAAGGAAATTAACACTCGAAAGAATGAAAACAATGAATGAGAATTAATGAATGGGTGATAATATATTATAAAAGGATACAATATGAGATTATAATTTTTAATATGTTTATTTAATAATTTTATTAAAAATTTAAAACCACTATATAGGAGGTTAAATCATGTTTAACCAAAATGAAGCATGAGGTAAAGGATTTCTTAATTTAGTATCCATTAATTGTGTAAAACTTCCACATCAATTATTATTTCCAAATAAGATTATGTGTTTAATGATATTTGATTATTTTATGATTTATTTACACATTTATTTGGATTTAAATTTGATACACATAATAAATTTAATTATTAATCCCCACTTTAATTATAAGATCATTGTAAGGTATTTTTGTCTCAATTTCCCTTCATTGAGTCTTATCTCTTGTTATGAACATATATTATTTTATAAGGTGTATATACAAACCATTTTACATATAATGTAATGAATTTATATATTCAAATGATATTATATGTTCCATTTACTGTTATCTTTTCTTGGGGCTAGTGATTCAAGGTTACCAAAGTGGTAAGATTTTTATGTTACAATCTCATTGACTATTGGGATTGTTTGTGATTATGTCTCCAATGTTGAAATATTATGATCTAACTCTCATTGATTATATTTATTTTTATTCTCCATTTTTTATTCATTATATTTTTAACAAATAGTACCATTTTTTCTAATCTTTTTCACCTAGAAGTATTTATAAATGTTTTTATAAAATTCATCTTTATTTATCTCTTTAGTTGAAAAATATTTTTATTCCAAATCAATGTTATATAAAAAATCAAAAAAATTAGAATTATTCTAATGATTTATTAATTACATGTTTTTTGATGTTTTATTTTTTTAAAAATGTTTTGAAATGAATCCTCAATTCATTTTCATTACAATACCCGTTTGGATATTACCATAAAAATAAAAGGAATATTTTTTTAACAAGTAGAACATAAATATAATTTTACACCATCATGAAAATTATTTTCATGGAAACTTCCTTTATATAGTTTTGTGTTTATGTTCAAATAAAATTAATTTAATGAAAATTTAGAGTTTTTGCAAAATGAAAATTATATTTTCCTTAATAAATGTTTCAAATTATTTTTAAAACATCTTTATATGTGTTTAGGGTTGTTTTCAAAAAATGTTTTTTCAGAATATTTATTAGTTTTTATAAATAATTTTTAGACAATGAAATGATTATTTTCATCCAAATTTATTTAATGATATTTTAATGGTATCCCTTTTCATTAATGTCAACAACCCTTGTTTTGACTTATGCTCTAATGGGGATATTTTTTAATGATATCATCTCTATTATTTCTTTGGATGGACTATGATTATTTGAAAAATACTATTGTGAAAACAATTTCTTTTACATTGGTTAATCTTATTTCAAAGAGATTGTTATGGAACCCATTAATTTTACACAGTTTATCCATGATTCGATGAATTTTTATAAAACCCGTTTTTTTAATGTGTTAACCATGTTTCAATGATATTTTTATGGATCCTATTTCTTTTAAACGACTTAATTATGTTTCAAATGGAATGATATGAAATCCATTTATTTTCCCTGGTTAAATCAAGTTAAATAAGTAAAGATGATTGTTTGTATGAGTTTTATGATAAATTTTAAATGTACTTTATTCATTTCTGTTTCATGGAAATTACATAAAATGGGTGCGCCCAAATAGTGTTGGGTGAGCCGGTTATTGATTATTTGATGGGTACACCCAGATAGCACTAAGTGATCCCGATATAGCTTAAATGATGGGTGTTCGTAGATAGTTCTCCAATTCCATGGGTAATGATTATTATCTCTTGAGAATTATATTGGAAGTAAAACTTATGAATATTCAATTTGTAAGGGTTATGTAAGTGTTCAATCAATGTTATCTTCTAAGATACCAACAAATTTTATCCACTCCTATGGGTTATTGGGTTTAATTTGATCAGGATTAATATCACATGTCTCATGATTGTTGATTCTAATGAATTTGGATTTTTTAAAATTCATATTGCAGGTTTGAGTTTTGATGATTCATGCATTGTTGTATAAGTATTATTTTATGATTCAATCACGATCTTTGATTATGTCATCATAACCCTATGCACTTCTAATGTTCATTATTGACATTAACATGTTAATGCTTATGTATACCCTTACTGATAATTTGATCTCACCATTATTATAATTCAAATTCCTTATGTTATCATTAAATTATGTTAAATAAATTATTTCTATAAGGGATTTCATATGGATAATGATGAAACCTTAATGTGAAAGGACAATATATGGGTTATGTGTGAGAAATGACCATTTAATGACATGGGTATACTTTATGTAGAATCTTTTATTAATTCTCCAAAACTCTAAACCAATAAAGTCATTTAGAGTGTAAGTAAACTAATTTTTATTATTTTCTAATGTTTGTGTTGATAAAATTTTGGTCACACTTATCGGTATTAAATCCACAAAAGGTAATGATTATGATTTCATCACTAAATCTTAGAAATTGGGTTATGAATTTTTATAAGAGTACCTCTAATTATAAAATCAATGTATGATAAACCCTATAAAATTAAAAATAAAATAACATTCTTATATAGTGCTGTAGAACAGACAAAATTATTATAAAACACATTAATCATGAAATACATACGCCCATATTCTAAAAAAACAAATATTAGATATATTTTTCAAATATGATGGAAAAAATAATTATTAGAAAATAATTTATAAAGAAACATATAAAAAGATATAAATGAGTTTAGATGATAAAATGTGGTGAATTTATATGGGATAATATGATAGTAATAATAGTATGGTGACTCTTGAAATGGTAACATTCAATATGATTGTTGTAATAGTAATGATATAATTATACATAAATGTATCCAATAATATATATATATATATAATACTTGGGTAATAATTTATTTTTCAATTATTTTTTATTTAAGAATTATAATCTAATGAAATAAATATATATTTGATTAAAAATCAGTGTTATTTTAAAAAAAGAGATTTAAAACTTTTCAGGCCAAAAGCATACATTTGAAAAGAACCAAACGTATATTTCATTAAAATAATTATCATGTATATAAAATTATATTCATTAAAAAATATTAAATTTAAAATTCGTGCATCAAAAATATCTAAAACTGTTCATTTTAGTAATTTTATGAGATATAAAAATATTTTTGCAAATAAAACAATATAATTTGAATATAATTTAAGTATTTTGAGTCTATAATGTGGTGATAGTGATGTAATAATAAATATAATTTAATAAATTTTTATAAATGGGTTAATTGACTAAAATAATGTATTTCAAAGTACTAAAATGATCTTATAAACCTAAAATAGAACCTCCAAATTCTAAAAGGGTAAATAAGAATTTAAAAATATTTTTGTATGAATAAATATATTTTCTATTATCAAATTATGATTAAATAACGTATTTAAATTCTCAAATAAATAAATTTCGAAAACCATGATATAAATGTAAAAAACCAAAATTTTAAAAAATAGTAAATATAATTTTTTCTATTTTCAAAAACTATATTTCCAAGGGTAAAAAGACAATATTATTAAACAATTTATCCACATTTGTTATAAATAAAAACTTATTATACCATTCCACATCCCATAAAAATTAGTTTGAATGTTTCTATTCTCTAATTATCGCTTAATAGTTTCTCTAATAAGTTAATAAGGTTATAATAATTTCTTTCTCAAGATTTTATAAGCTACATTTCAAGGTAAGGGTCCATAATCTCTTATCTTTCTTTATTTTATTACCCTTTGAATTTCCTTTCCATTTCAACATGAAATATTTTTATAATATATTTTTATACCTTAATTATTTTAATATAATTGATATTTCATGATTAACTACCATTATAACACAATCATTGGTTGTTATGAAGCATAATTGTTTCCATAACCAAAAACAACATTATCCAAATCATTAAATTTGTCATGTATTTTTTGTATTATGGATGAATTATTTTTAAAAGTTTGAATTTTTTTAATTATGGATGATAATTATATAGTTGGTGGACCCTTTATAATGCCAAAATTATATTAACCATGAATATATATCATGTTTACCTTTTCTATCAAAGAAAAAAAATCTGAATGATTCTCTTTGAGGGTAGTTTATATCCCCAATTCATGTAAAATATGGGTTTTGCATACATCTAATTTGTAGATGTAATTACTATATAATTAAATTTTTCTTTTACTATTAATTTTTTTTCATTTAATGACTACTTACTATTTATATATTTATGTTATTAATGTATCTTACACTAAGACTCTTTTATCATCACATTAGATTGTCCAAATTATATTTCATTATAAATATCGTATAGTTTCTAATTTTATTAATGGATATCGATCCATATAGGAATTTAATTCATTTTACTTGGGAAATAATAACGACATATATAAATTATTTTTATATGAATAATTTTTTATTACCTAACCATGATTATATAGGGGATTTATATATGAACATTATATATTTTATTTTTTATCCATTCTATTCATAAGTTATAACAGTTGGACTTATTATGTAATGTGTGGGGATTGATATTATATATCCCCTATATGTATTTTTAGGTTTATTGAGTCAAAATATCACATGTATTTTTTGAATGTCTTCGCATTTATATATGATGAACTGGTTAATTCCATAAGGGTATAGTTTTGATTTCTATAATTATTTATTCTATCATAATGGATTATTTATCATCAGTAATGTGATTATTAATTTCTAGTTACGTAATTTAGGATCATGTTATGTGTTATATAGAAATATTTGATTATTTATTTCTAAAATATTACATATTCCTTGTTACATCATTATATAATTTATTGTATATTTATATTATGATCATGTTATATTTTACACATAATTATTTTATAATCTAATCTGGTAAAAATATATATACTATATTTATTTCACATTAGTTTTTACTATATGTTACCCCTTACTAAGAGTCTATGCTAACCCTTTTACTTTATTTCCACATTTCCCATGTAAACCACAATGATTGTTTCCTATGATTTTCATTAAGCATAATTAATAAATATTAATTTATTTTTTAATGTATATTGAATTTCCAACAATATATATTAATCATGTATGTATCTCGCCTCTAAAGACTAAACGATTATTAAATATTTTTTATTGTTATCAAAGTATTCTATAATAGTTTAATGAAATATCCCCTAAATGTAGGTTACTACATATAGGTCATAATATATTGCGCTATACCTGAAAATATTTAACTAATATAAATGGGATAATTAAGGGTATTAATATTGATGATTGATTTTTCTAGTTTTTAAGGTAAAATATCCACCACAATTCCATAGCTATAGACGAAATTGCTAGATTATTATCTTCGATCATGTTTCTATATACACCACTATATAACTAAGATGTATTAGTATTTATGATAACATTTATGGTGGAAAACATAAAGCATGTAATTATAGAATATGTCTTAGGATGCATGGTATGACAACATGTAATGGTGGGGAGATAACTTCGAAAGGGTGTATTGAAACCCATCCCTATACCAATATGGAAGTGGGGAAAATCAAAACAGGATTTATTATTGGGATTCTAAATACATCTAAAAGAGATGAAACAATATGGGTAATTATGGATCAACATAAAATGACTGTAAATTTCATAACAATAGGGGATATTTTTTCCCATTGAGCATCATGTATAGATTTATATTAGTGATGTTGTAAAACATCAAGGTGAACCTATATCAATTATATTTTATCATGACCCTCATTTCATATTGTAATTTTGGAGTAGTTTCCTAATTGATATAATCACTAAGATTCATTTAAGAACCTCATATCATTATAAAATATATGGATTGTCTAAATGATATAATCAACAAATCGAGTACATGATGAGGTCACCTATACTCAAAACCCAAGGATATTTATACAAATATATATTGATGGATGAATTTTAAAAAAACAAAAACATTAATTAAAACATATAAATTAAACTATGTGAATATTTTTAAATAAATATATGTTATTATCCCACCATAAATGAAGAAAATTTTAAAATAATATTAATTTGTATAGAAATTATTATGGAGACAACTAAAAATGTTTTAGCTATCCAGAATCAAGTAATAAAAATTCATTAATGATGGAAATTATTTGTTGCTAATTTAATGAATGAAAATTTATTTATAATATGGGATTACATATTCTTAAAAATATCACAATATTAGGGATTTATATTATTTTTTAGTAATGTGAATCTAATTCTAATGTACATTAGTAAATTTGATTTATTAGGGATAACTAGAGAAGTGGATTATCATTTCTTTATCCCACCTTGAGTCTCTAATGTCTGCTATGACTTTAATGTCTCACTATTAATGATGTACATGTTAGACACAAGAAACATACTCACCACGAATGAAAAATAGTTAGATCCTAAATTTACCTATAATGAAGAACCTATAAAGATTCTTAACACTAGAGAGAAAGAGTTTTAGAGTCAAAAAACCAAGATAGTGAATGTAATTTGGAAGATTAAAATGATATATGAAGGTAAATGGGAGCCTAAAGAATACATGTGGATAAAATTGAAACCTTTTTTCATGGATTAATGTATACACATAATTATAAGAATTTAATTTTTAAAGCATGTAAAATGTAAGACCTAATACATGACTAAAAAAATAAACTTATTATTAAAATGATAAACACTTTGATTATAAAATCATAGTAAAATACACACTAAATATTTACATTCACATTAACAGTGATATCCTATTCAATATAATACATAATAATATATTGTTTCACCATAATCATAAAATATAAGAACTCATATTTTAAAAGGAATAGAAAATATCTAAGATATATTTTTATTATGGATACAATAATAAGAAATATAAGACACTTGGTATATGAATTAAGAGAATAACATTAATTATTTTATATATTAGAATAATGTGAATATATAAATGGAAGTATGACCATCTGAATGATAAGATGATGATTGTAATTTTACTATTGGAAAAATTAAGACTATAATATTGAATTATGAATTTAATAGTTGAAATAGTTATGTAACTATTATACATAAAAATATTCATAAAAATACATAACATAATTTTCGAATAGTATAATGAATATTTAAATAAAATATTTATCAAATAATATATATGTAATTAAATAAATATAGTGTATAATAAAATTATAATTTACATATAAACATTTATATGTTTTTCACAAAAAAAAATATATTTCAAAACAAACCAAACCATTTATTTATTTATTAATTTTTTTAAATGTGGAAAAAAAATAAAAAAAATTATATTGAATTTTTATTCAACACATATATATTAGGAAATGGTATATTTTTCAAATGTTTCTATGATAGTCAAATTTTCATATGAGTATTAAAATATAATATGAATATATTATATGTATAATTAGTCCATTAGAATATAAAAGTGATATAATAATAAATAAAGTTGAATTATTAACCTAAAATATGTTAATTAATTAAAAATATATATATTTAATACATTAAAATCCACTTCAAAACCAATATTGGTCTTTAAAATTTCAAAAATAAATTAATATGTTTTTAAAAACAATTCATAACAAATGAATTATTTTTAAAGAACAATATAAAATTAAAATTTATATTTTGGTTTTGAAATGAGTAATTTTAAAAATCCATGCCATAAATTTAAATAACCATGCTTCAAAACCATAGGTAATCCACTGCTTTTGAATATTACACAACCTCTATTTCCAAAGACTAAGCCCCAAAATAAATAATATATTCTCCAATATTTTTTATAAAGGCCCACAAATACATAAGCTTATATTCACTCTAAAATAATTTTTTATTTCCCTCCCATAAATTTTTTTATCCAGAGTCTCATCAAGGAGTTATAACAATTATATGGAGTAACTCTCATCCTTTAAGAAGATACATTCGGTGGTAAAGTTTCATAATATATTCTCTTTCTTTATATTATGTATTCCTATATAATTACATTTATATTCGGTCTGAAAATAATCTATGCTTAATTTTTATAAATTTTTATCTTAGTATAAATGAGATCATTATTACATATAATTATACCATATGTATATATAATTATGACGTTAAAACATTTACATGACCATAAATCATTTTTATATATATCCATACATAAGCAATGTATTCATGGTATTATGGATGTACTATTTCTATGTGGGGGACCTTTTTTATGAAGGAATCTAGAAAAATATATTTTAAAACCTCTATGAGGTCACTATTGGATTAAACTAAATTTTGGAATTTGGTCACCTGTAGTGATCAAAGTATTCTGGCCTAGATGTTTTTCTTTAATGTCTTTTTTTTTAAATTATTCTCATGTAAGATAACACATACTCATAATTTTAAGAGGGAGTTTTTAAATAATTTCAATAGTCCAATACAATTGATAATTATTGTATCTAATGAATGCTTCCTATCAATATCCCTATTTGATTAATGTTTCTTACTATACTAGTCTATTATCATTCCTTTGATAAAAATATTTTAGATTACATTTTTAATATCATATTGTTTTTAATATGGTTAATGGATATTCCACTAGATAAACATATTAAAACTTTAACTAGGAAAATATTTGAAATTTATATATCCATTATATCTATTTGGATAACTATTTATTTTTTATCCATTATTATGTTTTAGGTTCCTTAAGGAACATTTCTATATGTATTGTTAGATATTATATTGATATTATTGATGCATCAGACATATTATATGATGGGTAGGGGAAAATTATTTCACCTATTGTTATATTCAAGAATCTGATAAGATAAACTATTTCTCGAATTCGGTGTATAGTTACCCATTTCCATATTTTTTGAGGCCTTAATGGTGTTGTTATGATGTACATTTTTCATTATATATTTGTGATATTAGTTACTATTATCCATGTGATTATTTATTATTATTTTATAAACAGATATGTTATAGTCATAGTTTAATTTTATAGGGAATTATATGATTATTTTTTTCCTTCCATATAAATTTTTTCTCGTTTCTTCTAGGTATGCTTCCATTTCATGATACCCATTACAAAGAATCGAACATTACCCATATGTATTGTTTTGAATTTCCATTGAAGCCTTGATGATTAATACATGTTACCAATGAATATGAAAATAAAAAATAACATTGCTTTCATAAGTCCATATTATTTACTAATGGATAACATGTAATATTTTTTTTATGTGTATATTATATTGAAACTAATAATTGGATGGACCCTATGTGTTGTGATAATATATTATGTACCAATATTATAAAATATGAAAAGAATATTTATTGGAATTAGGGTTCCCTAAATAATATATTTAGGATTCGAACTACGTTAAGCATACAAAAATCCCCTTATATCTTGATAAGAGTGCAATGGAAGACATGAACAACACTAACTACCATATCTCTACATTCTTATCCCTGATATCAGAATAAGGATGATTTATAGTTACTTACGATATGTATAGTTTCACCATGGTTCTTCCCATCATTGGTGTTCACTTAGTGGGTATATACAATACATCACTCTCAAACTCAAAGATACTCATCTAAATTATGTAACACTATGTCCCATATATCTCCCATATATACCATCAATTGTATATAATAAAAGGATTCTTTTGACTATTATAACAGAGAACATGCTATAATATTCATCATACTACTCATTTTAAACATCATGCCTCAAATGGAATTATCTCATACTAAATCTCAACACAGGATTCATAGATGAAATTGTGGTCCAAATTCTACACATTACCCAATATTTAAATATCAATGTATCCCTACTGAGGCTCTAATTGTGAAATTAACAATAATATATCTATTAAAATTCCTATGAAAAACTTAACACTCAATACCATATCAATTGATAATTAATTTGAAATCCAATCAACCTAACCATGATTCTCACCATTCTATCCATATTATCTCATACAACACAAATCATGTACACTATCTACTCAATTTCCTCAATGGAAAGGTTAAATTACCAACTCACATCTATTTATAGTTTTTTAGGATAAATAGTATGATTTACCAAATTACATGACCTACTATATATCCTAAGAAAACAAAATATGTAACACTTCCATCATATTGAATCACACAATCCTGTTTGAGATGTCACTATCCAAAAGAAACACAACAAGACAACCTGACCCTCCCATGGATATCTCATCAGTCAAATCATCTCAAAAACAGAAATCATACTAGTTATACACATCTCCTACTCAAATGTACACATAAATCACTACATACCCTAACCTATACATAATATGGTTTTCATCTACCATAGAATGACTATAATAACCAAATATAAAAATAGATATTTTTAATACCCACAATAATGGTTTCAATTAATTAATGTACCACTTATAGGTTATTCATGAAACCATCGAATAAATTATTATTGAAGCTTTAATTTATGAAAACCTATTTGTCAAAAATTTAAAAAAATATTATTTCATGATAACCATTTTCCTTTTGGAAAGGCATTATACACTCACAAATGATCAAGTAAACATCAATTTAACATTTACACCTTGTATGATCTGTGAATACACAAACTATTTAAACCTTTGGAAAATGTTAAAAAACTAAATACCAACCTCAATCCAAGAATAATATGGGTATAAATAAATCAATGTTAATAGTGAAAATATAGAAAATAATATCATAACCATGGTAATATGGTATTCCACCATAAATATTTTCATGACACATAATGATAGTGTACATCATTATTCCTAACTATTTTAAACTCCATATACCAAGTACCCAAAACATATTTCAACAAAAACATATCTATGGATGTGTATTTAAATGATATTTGTATTTTTTTTTAGATAATGGTTATGCAGGTGGAAATATGTGTCTCCCACCATGACTTCCTTAAACAAAAGGCTTATAACTTGTTTTGATAGTCAATTTTCATCTATGAATGACTATACTCATAATATAAAAATATATAATTGGAATAAACAACATAACCATAATATAGCTTCTGAGTAAGTACATGGATTTATAGATTTTATTAGAAAACTCATAATATAAAATATTAGCATGTTATAGCATAATGAAGCCATATTGAACATATGTACCCATATCAAAAGGATATCCAATCATGATAGCCAATTATAAAGTAAAATAAGAAAAATATATAAAGATACATGACCAATAATCCTGAGCCTTTACCAATACCTACTTCTAACCATCATTAGGATTCTCAAGCTTGTTCCCCAGGAAAATTTGTGAATAATACTCTTTGATAGAAAAACATTATGCATTCACTGGGGTGTATACATAGGGTATGATAAATATATCATGGTACTGAACTACAAATAGTTTCAATTATATATTCCACATTATCTGGTGTATCTATATAAAAATAATAATAATAATGAATGAAAAAGTCATATAAACAACCATGTTGGTTCATTATCTTCTAACCAGACCACCATAGTACCTTAAATCACCTAAAATTTTCAATACTAATAATTATGTCTTTCATAGAAACAACATATCAAAATAGATTCTTAATGTTTTATAACATAGTGAAACATATATACAGAAACCCATATGGGAATGGTGTAAAAACTTATAAATATGATCAGTAACACATGAAGGTAGAAATTAATATATTCAGAACCTTGTACACCAACGTTATAACACAAATTAAACATTTTATGGAAATAAATAACGTGTCTAGAAATGTGTATTGGGAAAAATGTTAGTGAGGAATAAAATTTCGATAATTTCATTATTCTACTTCACAACATAAATGAAAAACAAAGTGTGAATTCATCGCATATCTATACCTATATATACTAGTATCAAAACATATAATAAATGTGTATGTAAAAGGTGTAATGTCCAAAACCTACACTTTTAGATTTAGTGCTAAAAACATGCTATGTATATTTTCAATTAGAAAGTAACTAGAAAATACATAGTACAATATAAAACTGAGGATCTTTTCTAGTTTAGGTATTGGAAAATTAGTCATAGCTATACAATTAATCATCTTTTACATAAAAATCAACAAATACAAGATAACTAATTGGATTCGTCCGCACTGTCACCTTAACTGCCTTTCAACATCTAAGGAATCCTATGAAAATAATTTTAGAAATTTTTTATGAGTATAAATTTTCATAGTTACTTATTTAAACATCATTGAAAAATTATTTAATTAAAACATACTTAAAAACTCCTTTAAAAGTTGGCTTTGAAGCCTCTTTATTATTGAAACAATGGAAAGAGCCTATTTTTTCCTGGGTATTGGATACCAATTACATATACCCCATCATTTCTATCAATGACAGGTACTTCAAGCCAAAGAACATGTTAATTATACACTTACTACACTATCCCCAATACAATCTAATTGGTTCAAACATAGAGAATAATCCTAGAAGAATTCTTGTGAAGAATCATTATATTCCATGGCTCTAATGACCCCTTCCATCAGAGGTGCATTCAACTATATTCATACAGTATATGAGTAGGAATCCATCCGTGACTAATTGGGATTGAGACCATAGCTTCATTTCAGGTAGGTTGGATTGAATATATCGTTCAATGGTGCCACCATCCATTATGGGAAAAACCCATGGAAAAGAGTTTCTTTTTGGAAGTCCTCTCTACACCATTTCCTAACCAATAGGACTTCCTCCCCACTCTCACAATCTGCATGAAGGTCCTTGTAATGGTCCGGACTCTCCTGGTCCATTATATTTCCATTTTTTTGGGACGCCCTGGACCTAAATAGTATGTCAGGATCCAAAGGGTGGGATATCGGTGGAATGATGTCACCATGGTGTCACCCATCAGTGACAACGATCGGTGCCCCATGGGCTTTTTGGGTTTTCTTTCCCCATTTTTCCCATAAAGAAAATTTTCAGTTTTTTAACCATTTTAAAGCGGTTTAAAGCTCTTTTATTCCCATAAAAATGATTTAAATCCCCTATGAGTTGAGAGACCCTCAACTGACTCATTTTCATCTCTTTAATTGAAATCCTTTAACGCACAACTGTTATAGGCAACTATCTGATGACAATTATTAAATAAAAATTCATTCCATCAAGTATAATAGTCCAACTGTGTAGTGGAACCACAATCAGCCTTTAATGTTGTTCAAAATTAAAATCATGTAACTCATGGATCTTACATTTTATTGCGAGGGGATTCCTCCATCTTCTTGGTCATTCTCTTTCCTTTCCTTGGTGCGTTTAGAGTCCCCCTTTCCATCGATAGTGGTGCTCCTATGCTGGAGCCTTTCATGATCATTCATGGAGTCCCCATAGTTCTTCCCCTACAAGTCGTGCATCCCAACTATTGGCACGGGGAGAGAAACATTAATCATTGATCATTCAAGTTGGTTTTTCCTTCATCTCCCTTTACTATGTATCTTTCGTGGTGGGTATGATAGTCTTCCTATGGTGATGGATGAAACCAATCCTTAAAGAAGATAATAAATGGTTTTTAATGAATGAAGGGATATGTTTGATGGTTTTTTGTACTCTTTTATCATTTCCTATATGTTTTGAATTATATGAATTTATATCAACTGAAAATCATACCCATTGGTGGTACTTTCTTGCACACTAATAATCCTCTATATTTGGTATAATTCTATGAGTGAATGGATGGAACATGGAAACTGGTAAATCACGTAAACTCAGTGGATTAAATGTATTACCAATATATTAGAATCCTTGTGTGGTCACCCCAGTTAACCATATGGAAGAAGGCAAATTAATTAAAGGTGTGTTTGAATCTAAAAACTATCATTCTCTATCTTGGTAACATGTGTGGTTGTTCTTCTTGACGCTTGTGGGGTGATGAGGATGGGGATGGGATCCCCTACTATTGTGCAGTTTTTTCATTTTTAATCTGAGGCCATGTGGGGACAAATGATGGGCTTGGTTTGGTCCTAGTACATATATAGATCTCATAGATCCCTTTTGTTGTTGTGAATTTACTAGAGAACCGGGAGTGAATGCTTAAATTGTTGCATGGATGTTCTTCCTTCCATAGCATGTGACTATTCATGTTAATTTCCTGGTAGTGGAGAATTATTTAAATGGAATCACTTGAATATGATTACAAGGATGGGTTTAATGGGGAATTTCTTTCTTGGAAGGATTTGTGACATGGTTGTAGCTGTTGTGCTTTTTATGAATGAATTTTAACGAGTGACTTTTTGTATGGTTAGGTTTCAGAACTCCTAGAATGGGATCATTTCTTTCTTAATTATATGTATAATTTAGTTCTTATGATTCTAATTCACGTCACACCCGAGTTGATAACTTCGTTCTAAATACCCCATTTCATGGGGGCGGTGTTTTCCACAACACTTCATTGAGTGGATGGTTATTAGCTCCTTTTATACTCCCTTCCCCGAGTAGCCCAAGACACATTGGGCATGTTGTGATGGACTGAGTTCCATTATAGTACATGATTCTTTCGGAGGGTAGTTGTTGTGGTTCGGCTAGGTGTGTGCGGGAAGGTGTTTTACCAAGTGTCTTCGTGATGAGGCCCTGGTACCATCGGGCATGGGAGTAGTTGTCTGGGCCTGGGTGTCTTCAGGTGTGATGGTTGTTTTTTGGCCTAGGTGTTTGTAGGTGTGGTTATGTGTGGTTGTTGAGTCCTAGGTGTTTGCAGGCAGGATGTGTGGTCATGGTTTCACAGGTGTGTGCGGGATGGGGATGGTAGTGGGATTGCATTGAGAATTCCCGGAGAGGATTGACGCGTAGTATGTCTTCAATAACCATTGGTAAAGTGGCATGGGGTACCCAAATACTGATGTGATGTTACTATTACATTACTTTACTTGTGTTATTTTGGACTGTTCCTTGGTGAGGTAGGGTGGATAGCATCGTTTGTAGGTGCTTTGGTTGTCTCCTTTTTTTCATGGGGAAATATATTTCCTCCCCACTTGTGCACGAGAGATTTTGGTTTTGCCTATTGAGTATACCTATATACTCATACTATGTATATAAAACTTCATTCAGGTTTTCAGAAGGACATCGAGGACCATGCCAGACCCTAGTAGTTCAGACGTTGGGACCGTTGAAGTTTCCTCTTTTCTTTTCTTCTGTAATTTTCTTTCGGAGTTTCTCATATTTTTTAGCACTTTTTATTTGAACATGCATATAAGTATGGATTCTTTATGCCATAATTTTACTTCCTATTTTGGTATTTTTTGGGATTTACTATCTTATCTCTTGATCCTAATAAATAAAAAGGGCAATGGATTCCATTTTGTGTGTGATTCTATACCCGTAGTGCTAGTTGCCACAGCGGGACCTATTGAAGATGGGTCTCGGGGGTCATTTTATCTCCTTTAACATGAGTAAGGGAGGGTCAATAAATCTGTTGTCCCTTCATGTATCTTGGTGAATTCGGGTCATGACAGAATGGTTTTAGAGGCATTGGTTGAGAGATAGTATGGAGCTCGGGGTTTGGCATAGTGAAGATTGCATGGGATGTTAGTGCAACAGTGTTAGGAAATAATGGTGTGTAAAACATTCCAGGGAAGACCATCTAGGATGTAAGATTTTAGCCCCCCCCCCCAAGGATCTGATTCAATGACTCAAGACCTAACAAACAACTAAGTGAGGCTACCATGAATGTAGGGTAGAAACCCTATGAATGATACATGCATAAAAATGACTTCTTTTTTTTCTGTGTTCTGGGTGTTCTAGGAAATTTCATTAAATAAAATGTTTATAAAAAAATTTAAATGAAATATTCTTCACTACTCGGGCTTAGGCATTTTTATTTACCAAGCAGCTATGGTACCTAGACAATGACTACAAGTAGTGTGGGAAATTAAGCTCCAGGAGGATGATCTAGCTAATCAGAGGAGGATTTATCAATAGGGGGAGGATGACCAGTGGTAGGGGATTCTTCATACCTTTCATAGGATGTACTTCAGGAAGTATGGGGGCAGCGTCTCAGACATGGTGATAGAGAGCTGGATCGGAAGCTAGTGATAGCTTTCAGCTTGATCTGGGATCTAATGGAATACTATGTTACCCTAGTTATATACTAGATGTGGGGAGTGCATCATTAGTGGTGGACACTCTATCTCAGGGAGAAAAGTGAGGCTAAAGTTTTCTGTACTGATATCGAGAGGGAATTTCAGGTGGAATTCCACTCTTCCACGATGAATTTGGAAACAATGTAGGAGCATATATCCCTTTAGCAGGGGAGCATGTTAGGGAGGGAGTTGGGGATCAAGATCAAGGATCTCCATCATTTTTCTCATGAACTTTTTCTAGATGAGGAGCCTCGTGTGAGACTTTTAGAGGATTCACTCCAACCTTATCTTCATTATGTTGTTACTCCTTTCACCCTACTGACATACGTGGTGGTCTAGAAGAAGGATAAAGTGGTGGAGAGGATGCACATGCTGGGAGGTGTGCCATGGGAGGGGAACCAGTTTGGTTCATCAAAGGGGAAGGCCATCAACTGCATGCCTCTAGTATCAGGACCTTCTAAGATTCATCCAGTGGGGAGTAGGCCCCTACATTTATTGTTTTGCTCTCCCAGTACTCAGCCATTACTTACAAGACTAGGACCGAGGTGTATCATCTCTGGCAGTCGTAGGAACCATCAGAACTTGTTCCCAGACTTAGTGCAGTATAGTGGATTGGGTAGGTTCAGCGGCCATGTCAGCAGAAGTAGTTTCCAGCTAGGCCCTTTTAGTAGCACCAACAAGGACAACGAGACCCTACTCTTCTGAGAGCAGACATTACAGGAGGAGGCTGACCCAAGGGTGCTCCTCAAGGACCTTGACTATGGTGTGTTCAGGGAGGAGGCCGATAGCTGAGGGGAAGAGTTGCTTCATGTGGGTAGTTGCACGCCGCAGAGGAAGCAGTTCTAGTAGGGCAAGAGCTCTTCGAGGTATGATCATATTTTTTAGCACTCTTTCATGTGCCTTGTTTGATTTAGGAGATTCTCACTCCTTTGTGGCACATTTTCTAGCCCATGCCTTGGGGCAATATGTAGTGAGACTCATCAAGCCCCTGGTGATGAGTACAAAAGTTGGGGGGTCATGCGAGCTTGTTTGATGTCTGTTGAGAATGTAGACTGATGTTGGGGCCACATCAGTCTAGTGGGGATCTCCAAATGCTGCAAATTCATCCATATGATGTCATCCAAGGCATTGACTGGCTATTTTCTATTCAATCTGTTATCAAATGCTTCCTAAGAAGAGTCATGTGATCCGATAAGGACGGCCAATGTGATTCTTTTTTTCAAACAAGGAGTTGTCTGGTGGGGAGACAGCATGTGGATCCTCTTTTTTCTAAGCCGATTGAGGTTACAGCAGAATAAGTGGATTCTGAGATGATGGATGTTTCATGAGTTTTTAGACACATCCTGGATGTTTTTCCTGAGGAGGTTCTGACTCTACCGCCTCGAAGTGACATTGAGTTCGGGATAAACTTATAGCCTGGTGCTCGTCTGATTTTGATGGATCCTTATCGGATGGATCCTTCTAAGTTGGGAAAGTAACAAATTCAGATTGAAGAGCTCCTGAAGAAGGGTTTTTTCTTACCCAGTGTGTTTCCCTAGGGTGATCTGGTCTTGTTCGCAAAGATGGAAGATGGTCGTCTCAGGCTGTGCATAGACTACCAGGGACTAAATCAGGAGATGGTCAAGAATAGTTACCCTCTCCCAAGGATATATGATCTCTTTGACCAGCTTAGGGGAGAAGGATGGTTCTCTATATCAATCATTGGTCTGGGTATCACTAGTTAAGGTTGAATGATAGTGATATTCCGAAGACTTATTTTAGGTGTAGGAATGGGCACATTGATTTCGTAGTCATGTTGTTCAGTGATACGAACCGACTTGTTGTGTACATGGGGATCATGAACTCTATTTTCTGGGAGTTTCTGGACTGATTCATCACATTTTTCATCGATGATATTTTAATCTACTCATGATCAGAGGAGGAACAGGCTAAAAACCTCAGGATGGTCTTGGAGAAGCTTCAACAGCACTGGCTCTACAGGAAGTTATCCAAGTTCATGTTTTGGACACAACAAGTGTACTTCCATGGAAATATGGTGTCTGAGTAGGTAATAGTGGTTGATCAATCAAATTTTTAAGCAGCTACATCTTGGGAATCACCCAAGAATGAGACAAGGGTTTGAATCTTTCTAGGTATGGCATGCTATTATTTGAGGTTTGTACCCGACTACTCTCGACTAGAGACTCATTTAATAGCTTTGACATGAATGGACTAGGCCTTCTCGTGGAGTGAGCAGTGTCATGCCGTTTACAACTATCTAAAGGAAAGGTAGGTCAGCCCTCTAGTGCATAGGATTCCAGAGGGAGGGGTTTTATATGCGGCGTTTTGTGATTCTTGTGGACTTGGCTAGGGTTGTGTGCTGATGCAACAGTGGGTAGTGATCTTTGACGGGTCTAGGAAATAATGTCCTCATGACCATAACTAATCCACGCATGACATAGATCTTGCATTAGTATTTTTCTCATTGAAGTTGTGGTATCATTACCTCATCACGGAGCACATTATGGTCTTCACAGATCAGAATAGTTTTAGTCATATCATTACAAAGCGGGACTAGATCGGGTGACAACGATGGTGGGTGGAGTTTATTTAGGAATACAACTTCGAGATCTCTTACACTGAAGATAAGGCGAACGTTGTGGCTGATTCCTCTAGTAGGAAGTCATAAAGTGATGTTGTTAATGAGTCTGTGGATACCTCAAATGAAATAGAGGAGTTGGTTACCCGACACATGGATTCAAGGGTGGATGGTTGTAGGGGTTATCTGTTTCAGATGACAGTTCATTTATTTCTGTTATGGTAGGTAAAGGAGTCTCATTGGGGAGACCTAGTGAGTGATGTAATGCACGATCAGGTTAACTTAGCCAATGCTCTAGAGGGGTGGTCAGGGGACAGTTAGAATCATGTTATTTTTCGAGGAAAGTTGTTTGTCCTAGAGATGATGCACAAGGGGGTTCTATATGATTTCTATAACTCAATCGTAGTGGTACAACTAGGATTTTCCAATATGTACCAAGGACTGAGGGAACAGTTTTGGTCGCACAGGGTGAAACAGGCAGTGGCAGAGTTTGTTGAAAGGTTCCAGGTGTTCTAGAAGGTGACGGCTGAAGCCCATGTCACAGGTGGCTCATTATATCATTTAGATGTCCTTAAGTGTAAGTGGGATGACATATCAAAGGATTTATTCATAGGTTTACCTAGTGTTCAAGCAGGTTGTAATGCTATTTGGGTAGTGGTAAACTAGTTGATGAAATCTTCTCACTACCTGGCGATCAAAGAGTCAAGTGTGGTTGATTACTTAGCACATAGATACATGGATGAGTTGGTGTAGTTTTATGGAGTTATTAGCTCCATAGTCTCAGATATGGATGCATGGCTTACCTCATGAGTCTGGATGGGATTACAGCATGCTTTTGTCACCCAACTACGCCTTAACACTACTTTCCACCTCCAGATAGATGGGCAGATAGAGCGAACCATCTAGACATAGGAATACATGATATGAGAATGTGTTTTGGATTTAGGGAAATCATGGAAATGATATTTTCTATTATTAGAGTTTGCCTTCAATAATAGATATCACACTACTATTGGCATGGCACTGTTTGATGCCTTCTATGGGAGGCCGTGTTATTCGCATGTGATTCGGACTGAGGTTGGGGAGGTACGTGTTCTTGGATTAGAGGTAGTGCAGATCACAAAAGAGAAGGATCATCTTGTTTGTGAGAGGATGAAGGTATCCCCGGACAGAAAGAAGTCATTTTCTGACTGTAGGAGGAGGCCCTTGGGGATTGAGGTGGTAGACCATGTGTTCTTAAAGTTTTCCACTCAACGTGGGAAGCAAGGGTTAAAAATGGAAACAAGCTCTCTCCTAGGTTCATCAGTCCTTTAGAAGTGATGGGGAGAGTTGGTGACGTGGAAAATCAGCTAGCGTTGCCACCTCAGTTGGAAAGGATCCACGACGTTTCACATGTCTCCTAAATCCATATATATCTACACGATGACTCTCTTGTCATTGACTGGGGAGAGTTGGATATCAAGGGTGATGTGAAATTCGTAGAGAAACCAGTGAGGATCTAGGATCGTGAGGAGAAGGTTCTTCAGGTATGAACCACTCCCTTGGTTTGTGTGTTGTGGAGGTATGGTGGCCTTGGGGAGAGTACCTAGGAACTGGAGGGACAAATGTGTTCCTAGTACCCAGAGCCGTTTTGAGTTTTCATCCATTTTTTCGATTTTTTGTGATGTAGTGGTTGACCTTATTCAATATGAAATTTTTTTCCCCTTATTCTCTGAATGTGTGTGATGTGTTCTGACTGTAGAAAATGGGAGGACTTGATCCCTAATCAAGACACATTAAAGTGGATTCTATTGAACCCGTACGGGTCAGTCAGTGCCACCCAAAGTGGATAGTATCTTGACCTGGGGGAATGAACTCTATAATACATATGACTAGATGGTGTAAAATTTATATGTTTTGTGGTAACTTTAGTGAGAGGTGTTCATTGATATTTATAGTGTTTTGGTCGTGATATGAATATTTTGAGGTTTACAATTGAACCCTCTATTATGAACTGAGTTTAGTTTAGATTCTCGAGGACGGGAATTGTTTGAGAGGTAACTATTGTAATGTCTAAGACCCTATTGATCCATTAGTTTTCCAATTTCTGGTGTTTGGGATGCCTTGGAACCCATCAGTAAGTCTGGATAAGAAGGGTTGTGTATCGGTGGAAGGATGTTACTGTGGTGTCACTTATCGGTGACATCAATCGGTGTGAGACTGATTGTTAAATCACCAATCAGTTCCACATTGGTTTTATTGGGTTTTCATTCCCCAGTTATCCCATAATGCAACTTTTTTGTTTTTTATTCTTTTTTAATTTGGATTAAAGATGATATTTCCACATAAACAATGATTTAAATCCCCTAAGAGTGGGGAAAACCTCAACAGAAATGTGTTTGTCTCATTAAAATAAATATTTAAACACACAACTGTTATGGCCACCTATTTGATGAGAATTATTAGACAAAAAATAATTCTATCTTATGTAACCATCTAGCTGCATTGTGAAAACACGATCCACCTTTAATTACCTTAAGAATTTATATCACATAACTCTAGGATCTCACCTTTTATCGCACATGTATTCCTCTTTCTTCTTTGTTGGTCTCTTTCCTTTCGGTGTTGTGTTTGGAATACCCCTTCCTGACGCTAGTGGTGCGCCAGTGGTGGAGACTTTCTTGCACATTCTTGGAGTCCCTGGAGTGCCTCCCCTACACATTGTGCATCCAAATTGTTGGGGTGTGGAGAAAAACATCTATTGTTGATAATCCAAGTACATTTTTCCTTCGTCTCTCTATACTATGTATCAGTCGGGGTGGGTATGAGAATGTTCTCATGGGGGTGGATGAACCCAAATCATAACATAGATAATAAATGGTTTTTAAAGAGTGATGTGTATTTTTTTTATAGTGTTGTTGTACTCTATTATGTTTTCCCAAATTTTGTCAGTTGTTTGGGTTTATGTCCACTAAAAATCATTGTCATTTGTGTTACTTTTCATTTCACTAATGAACCTATGTTTTCTAGATAATTCTATGATTTAATGGTTATAACATGGAAACCTGTTAATCACATCAACTCGGTTGATTAAATGTATGAACAATGAATAAGAATCCTTTTGTGGCCACCCTAGTTAACCATACAGAAAAATGAAAATTATTAAAATGTGTGTCTGAATCAGAAAACTACCTTGCTCTATCTTGGTAACATGTGTGGTTGTTCTGCTTGATACTTGTGGGGTGACATTGATGGGGATAGGTTCCCCTACTTTTGTGAAGTTGTTGGTTTGTGAATTTGATGCCATGTGGGGCAGCATTTTGGGGCATGTTTTGGTTCATGTACATCAAGGGATCTCAAAGATCCCTTTTGTTGTTGTGAATTTACAAGAGAACTTGGTGTGAGTACTTAAATTGATTCTTGGATTTTTTTTCCTTCCTTGTCTTGTGACTATGCTTGTTAGTATCCCGGTAATGTAGAATTATCTAAATGGAATCACTGGAATATGTTAACAAGGATGGGTTCAATGGGGAATTACTTTCCTGGAATGAGTTGTGAGATGGGGTTGGTTGTTCTTCTTTTTAATAATGAATTTTAACGAGGGTATTTTTGTGTGGGAAGGTTTTGGAACCCATGGGCTGGGATGATTTCATGCATACCTATATGTATAATTTAGTTCTTATTTTTCTTATTTTCACCACACCTGAGTTGAGAACATTGTTCCAAACACCCCCATTTCATGGGGGAGGGTGTTTTTTCCATCACTTCTATGAGTGAATTGTTATTATATATTTTTCATCCCCATTTCACAAATAGAAAAAGACTCATTGAGAAGGTTGTGATGGCCTAAGGTCCATTAAAGGCCAAGATTCTTCGGGCAGGGTTGCTGGGGTGGTTGGCCAGGTGTGTGCGGGCAGGTTGTTTCCCAAGTGTCTTCGGGATGAGGCCCATGTATCTTTGGGTGGGGAAGTAGTTGTTCAGTCCCAGGTGACTTCGGGCGTGATGGTAGTTGTTCTGGACCTAGTGCTTATGGGCATGGCTATGTGTGGTGGTTGTGGCCCAAGTGTTTGCGGGCGTGATATGTGGTCATGGTATCCCAGGAGTGTGTGTGGGAGAGGGATGGCACTGGGACTATGGTGAGAATGGTGGGAGAGGTTCGATGCATAGGATGTCTTCAATAACCAGTGGTAAAGTGGTGTGGGTAACCAAATATCGATGAGTTCTTACAATTACTTTACATGAATTGTGTTATTTTGGGAGTGTTCCATGGTTAGGTTGGTTGGATAGCTTCCTTGCTAGGTGATTTGGTTGTCTCCTTTTTATCACGGGGCAATAGAATTCCTCCCCACTTGGGAATGAGAGTTTTGGTTTTCCCTGCTAAGTATACCCATATACTCACCCTACCTATACAAAACTGCATTTAGGTTACTAGGAGGAATTTAAGGACCATTCCAGACACTACAAGTTTGGACATTGGGATCGTTCATGTTTTCGCTATTCTTTTCATTTGGTACTTTCCTATGGAGTTTCTTGTATTTTTTTAGCACTTATTATCAGAACATGAATTTGGATATGGATTGTTTGGGTCATACTTTTACATCTAGTTTTTTTATTGTTTGGGATTTTCCATCTTATCTCTCAATCCTACCAAAATAAAAAGGGTAATGCCTTCTATTATGAATGTGATTGTATACCCATGGTGTAAGTCACCAATTAGGGACCTGTTGAAGGCGTGTCTCGGGAGGTCATTATCTCTCCTTTAACATGAGGAAGGGTTGGTCTCGCAATATTATATCCCTTCCCTCATCTTGGTGAAGGAGGGTCGTGATAGTCCTCCTCATGATGTTCCTAGTAAAAATGGAGATCTTTCTTACTTCAAATACTAGTACAGAGTTTCTCCCCATGATGTTGCCACAAGCCAATATAGAGGCCCTCCCATTGTCATAGAAAATCAGAATCACGGTCTTCCTCATAATGTTTCTAACTCAAGAGGTGGTCCTCACCACTCCAGCATTGACCAAAGTGGAGGTCCTCCCCACTCCATCAATTGACAACATGAAGGTGTTCTCCATATTTATTGAAGTCAAAGGGGCGGTCCTCCCCATGCAGTCACCCACCAGTATAGAGGTCCTCCTCATACCATTACTACCAGTCAGCATTGAGGTGCTCCCCCTGTTCCCACCAACCATATTAGAGGGCCTCCCTACTATATAAACTACCAAAACGAAGGTCCTACCCACTCCTGAAACAAGTAAAATCAGCAATCCTCTATACTCTGATGATAAATGATATAGAGGAACTCCCTATATCCCAACTAAAATAATAGGAGGTCATTCCCACACTAATACCCAACATTATGGAGTTCATATCCATGACAATGAATTTCCCTAACCTAAATAAAAAATTTGAGGAAGATGGAAGAACCACCACTGTCAAAATAAATACTATCGGAAGTTCCATGTCATCATCAATATCGTTCACCTATGGGATTCCAAGGATAGATGCAATTCATTGATGGAACCTTCACCACAGTCATCAGCATCATAGTTTGAGTTAGGAGCATAGAAGGTGATGTTTTTAACCCAGAAATATGAGATTCAAGGAATCCCTAAATCCATCGGTAGGTACATGCAGGTGGAGGAATGTTTGGCCTCCCTCTCGAGGCTGAAGGTGTAGTCACCTATATCATCACCAGTTTCCCTCTCTACATCTACCCTATATCACATAGAGATATTCTAGAATGGAATACATGATGAGCTTATGGTTTAGTCACTAATGAGTTCTGTTTCCCTCATACACGAGGCATTAGTGTACACTTATTCATATAAGGATGTAATGATATGGTCGGTACCGTCATCGAGATATTATTCACCCTGTAGAGAACAAGTAACTTTTGCAGTGACTCCTCTATAGGAAAACCAACCTCCACACTCATCCACATCAGTTTTGGAAACAATATATCATCTAGAACTGATCTAAGCTTGGTCCAACAAATAATATGTCCCTAATTATGATTACGAAATCCTATGGGAGACTCTAACTACTAATCATCTATCTATTTTGTTCTGGCCAAATTCAACTTCCACGATTGATAGCTCATAGACGCTCACTAAAGGAGAGGTTTTGTTATTCTGTTGGACTATCTGGATGATGTTTTGTTGCCTATGTGACAATTGGTTAGCCTACCCATTAAGTCAAAATCACTATGATGACATTGATCAGAAGTGTCGCATGGTTTAGATTGTGGCACTCCCAGTGTCTCAACACCTTTTGTCTCCCAAATACCATCTGACCGTCCAATAAATACACATCAAGAACCTTTATGTGCTCTGAAGAATCATGGAATATGTATCCCTACATGTGCAGATTCGGGGCTGGGGATGGTATTCTACTCTCAACTTCATCCTTATCTGACATCATCTAGAACAACTCATTGATATTTAGGATTCTCCTCTTGGTATCATTATAGTATTTTCCCTAATATTTGCAAGGATGGTGGCACGGATGAATGGTAAGATAGAGAAAACCCACACCCAAGGGTAGTACAATATTAAATGGACCCATATACAAGTGTTTGTATCAACCTATAAAAGTAGGAACTCTAACTCAAAGATCCCTCTACATAATTGCATACCAATTAAGATATCAGTAGGGGAAATTGATCTCTTAATCCCTCCAATCTGTTTGATATTTTTTCAGAAGTTAGTGTCCAATCCCAAAATCAGTAATTTTCTTTAGCATGTCACTTGTCATAATAGTATCAATAATGACCTCATTAAAGAGAATTTGCTAGAATATGGATATCCACGATTGGATCTTATCCCTTATTATATTAATCCACATGTCATACTTATCAAGTTAGTCCTAGATGATCCCGGTGATCCCACACATCTCCACAGAACAAAGATGGGAGTTTATTGCAATCAACAATGATATGATTAACTGAATCCTTCTAAACAATGTGATAATCTTCCTTGGGACCTTGATTGATCCAATCCCTGATCAATCGATCATTCCTACCATGTTTATGAACCTATCAATTAATTAGAGGATAGGTATCCTCATCGAGATTGGAACCCCCTCTAAAGTAATTTTATAGCTACACTCACCGCTCGACTTGAATCCCTAGAGACACAAATAGTGGAGATCCAAACCGATGTCAAGCCATATCTAGAATGGGTTGATGAATTGGGATCCCTAACATATTTTGGGGACCCTAGAGTTTCCCCTTTCTATAGGATGGGTGACCTGCTGCAGCACTAGAACCACCTAACCTCGAGGTGTGGGCTCATGTTTGGAACCCCAGAGTAGTAGGAGGCCATCATGATCTGATGTTTTGTTCCGGCACTGGAAGGGCATGTGTTGGTCTGGTATATCTAGTTACCCATTGGGTTCACCACTTGTTGGAAATATCTTCATAGGTAGTTTCTTTACCAGTTTATATCCACTACATTCAATACTAGCATTTCTTATATCTTCAAGTGCAAGTAATTACCAGATTAGTGTGTCTCATACTTTATATCCTGGTTGAAGAGTCTCATGTATTCACTCAATAGGACACTGACCATAGTGTAGATTCTAATTGTGTGATAGGGGAACATCATGATGAATATGTTCCCCACACTCACCACTCAGAACATACCAAGCGAGTACCGAGATTTTCCTTACAAGGGCCAATGCCGGGAGTAAGCCATGCAGCAGGCTAAGAAGGCATGTGCATTTCCACTTCATGAACATATAAGAAGAACCTACAAGGAAGATATTGTTTCTTCCATATAGTTGAAGGACTCTAACACACTATATTTTCCCCATTTTCTAGAAGAACCTTGCTAAGTGCAGCAGCGTCAACAAGCGCAGCCAAACCCAATGCAGAATCGTTAGGCACCTCCTCACCAGGCACAGTCTCCTAGATGATATAATGTGGATCAAAACCATCTTAAGGCTCCATTTACTCATCATGTCTAGTCATCTATAGTTCTTTTCCGAATATAAGAAACTAAATATACTCTTTCAAGGATTCTTAGGTCCCTAGTTATTTTATTAGTTCACTGGAAAGGGGATTTTGAAGCTTCCAGAGTGAATGATTCCCCACAAAGCAAAGTGTATTGATCACCCTAACAATTACCCTTACGATATAAAACTTGTAAATACTGTCAAAAAATAGTACGTGTTTGAGTATTGGATTTTGTACTATGTGGAAGATGGTATGGTCATGTTGGGAAACATCCCCGAACAGATGTCACACATCTTCAATGAGCCTGACAATAAAATCTTAGGTGAATGTAAGCCTGTTAATAACTGAGGTACCCAGAAGTATGAAGACTAGTTGGCTCTAATAGTATTTTCCCATGACCATGGATTCAATTGTGCCTACCTAGGCTTGCCTAAATCTCTTGAATTCATTGCACCCCCTCCAACTAATGCTTCTGAATCCACATCGCAGCCATTAATGTCTCATAAGAGTAGGTGTTGATGGAGTGATGGAAATAAACCCTCCCCACTGGTGATGAAATTATCTCATACCATCGGTGATTTCATGCCTCTAGAGATGATAATTAAATCTATGTCCTATTCATATTTGGATGAATCCTCAAATAATTGTCAGGCTTATGCCTCCATGAATACTGCCAAATTGGTAGATCCCTTCTAGATCCCCGACAAAGAGGAATCTCAGGAAGGCTCCCTAAGTTCCCCTGGTCAACATAGTTTAAAGGGGAGTTCAGGATATGGAAAACACTATAGTAATCAGGATTTTGATTCAATGCATGATGTTCTTGCTTCTGAGATCATATAGTAGGTTCTGTTCATAGTTCATCAGACACGGTCCTCTTAACCCAATATGTTAGACATGTCCTCACAGATGACTATGCAGAAAAGTTCAATCATGAATACTTCAAAGTAGTCATTTATTTATTTAGAGAATATGAGGGAACACTTGTATCACCCCAAGACTTTACAATACTTTTATTTTTAAATTTAAAATTATGTGATAGCTTGTAATGCATACTACATCAGGTTTAAATAAAACAATATTTAGTCTCATTTTCCATAGTCAATTATTTTCTAAAACTTATATAGTGAATAAATATTATATATATCCAATAAAATACATTTAAATTCATAAAATATATATATTAGATATAATATTAGAATAAATCCAATATTACACCTAAAAACAATTATTTTAATTAAAACAGTTTTACCATCTTTTAGTGGATAACATATATTAAATCAATAATTTTACACTTTTATAAGTTATTTTTCATAAAATAATTTTATTATTGGGTAGAGGGAAAAAATATCTTTTTTTTATTTTTTTGTATTTTCATGATAAATTACATATTTTGATGAATAGTAAAAAATAATGCATTTAAAAAAAATCATCTAATTTTTTTATATAATTATATTGTCCTTTTAAATGGTTTTAAAGTTTACGTAGATAAAATTTTATAATTTAATCCAATTTATTTCATTAGAATCGATTTCACATTGAAATTAGATATAAAAACTATGTGAAATTTTCATTGTTTTACGAAAAAACCCCATTTTATTATTCCGTCAACGAGATTAATTTTTAATTAATATATATCAATTATATGTTTTGAATTTGAAAAAATGGATTTCATATTTGTAATAATAAGGTAAAAATTAAGTTAAAAGGAGCCTTTCATTTTTGTATATAATGAATTGTAACTTTAGTAATTATTTTAATTACTACGTGAAAGTGTAAATCATGTATACAATGGTAAAAATAATATTATAATAATATAGAAAACCCTAACAATTGTTCTAAACATATTTTATGAGTCATTTTAGACCATGAAAATCATTTTTCTAAATCTTGATCTTTTGGAAGTCACTTGGGTGTGATTAAGACATTTATAACTTTTAATTTAATGTCAAGGCAAAAATGTCATAAACATGTCTCTTATTAATAAATCAATTTTAATATGGGATTATATAAGTGATATAATTGACTATAAATATTCATTATAAATATAATAATATTACATAAAATCAAAGTATTTAATTTAAAATTTGATAAATTATATAAGTAAATTTATTTCTGACATAATGATAAAGGAAAAATATATTTTTTTAATGAAAGAATCAAGTAAATGACAATATAAATGTTAGTAAATATTATCTGAAATATTTGATTCCATACATGAATTTATTTTATTACTATGACATCTTAGTATTGACTTCATGTATTTTTTTTAATAAATCATGTTTTTATGAATTTTTAAAAAAGCAAAGAATGAATAGTGTCCAAATTGACATAATTCATAACATAAAATATAATATAGTTTATTTAATTTTTTAAAATTCCTAAAAATATAATATTATATCAAATTTTTCAAATAAGTACTAATATTTTAAAAAAATATGGTCTTTTGACCTATTTTGGTAATTTCATTAACACACAATGTGTAAATAATGTGAAATCACTAGTAGATTAAAAGGGGAAAAATATGGGTCAAACAGAAAAGATATGGACTAAAAAATATTCCAAACATTTATAATATTAAATGTATGATTGATATTATACCATTAATCATCTTATCTTTAAAAAACAGTTTGGGACCATTTTTAACCGAAATAGATTTTATATTAATTTAACATTTTAAGAGTATCCAACAGTGCCCCTCTTTCCTCCAATAAAAAGGTACCAACACTTCTCTAATCCTCACACATCAAGAAACATTTGGTTCTACCTAGATCTACTGAAGCCTCATTTATAAAATCCCTCACCTAATCCTAGAATCCTCCCTTAGGGTATAATGCCTCCCAAGAAATCCTATTGGTATAAACCACAAAAAATTACCCGATTAAGAGGTAACACCTTTTCTCATGATTTTTAGTTTCATTTCCCTTATCCACTCCCTATAATACTATTTTTTTATTATTACATACCAAAACCCGAATAATGAATATACAAGGATGTTTTTAATCTAACATTTCATCCAACACATATACTGGGTAATAAACATGTAGTTTCTATGTACGGCGAACCACTGCCTCACGAAACGATGATTATTCAATTTTCCCCTAACAACTCACATGTTTACCATTATGCTGAATACTCCATTTATATATGATATATATGTTATTTATAATGTAATTATTATTCTATAATTTTTATTTAAGTAAAACCTTTATGCTTTCCAAGTTGTGTAAATACGATAATTTCATTTGAGGAAGTGTGGACTACCACCCCCTCAAAAAGATATGACTCGATCACGCTATACATAGAACGTATAAAGGATGATTTTATTAAAACAATGAGAAATTTATGAAATTAATATAATAATGTAATTATAATATACTTTTAAATAATTTTATTCTTAAATTACAAATAAATTAAAGTAGTGTTCATGCGTACGTACAACCTACTGTCTCCATGAATAGTCCATTTTATTTCTTATCTCCAAGTATTATGCATTATTAAAAATAAATATATAATAGATATATATATATATGAAACAAAATCATTTTCACATTCTTTAGTTGATGAAACCATTATCTAATTAATGGGAAGAACAAATAATAAGCCAATACTTACTCATGAAACTAAGCAATTAACACCCCAAACAGTGAAAATAATGAAAGATTACTAACCAATGAGTAATATGATATTATAATTGGATAATATATGGTATAATAACTATATATATATGTTTCATTAATATGTTATTAATATTATTGAAACCATTACATATGAGGTTAATGTAACTTAGTCTAAAAGGAATTGCGTGGTAAGGGATTTCATCTCAATATCATTTCATTTTGGCATATTGTAATGCTATACACATAGTTCATTTTATATGGTGTATATTCTACCTTTTTACATATTATATCATGAATATAAATATATTCATGATATTATTTAATATTATTAATTCATGTTAATTATTGATAAAATACATATTCATTATTCAATATGATTATTTGAGAAGGCATAATATTTATTTTCGTTATTCATTATGTGGAATGATTTAGACTATCAATGATGGGTGGGGCCCAAACCTAATATAGATCCTCAATGCATCTACAGGTACTCATCACAAAAATAAATAGTCCAAAGTAAACATGTTTTTATCCATAGTTTTAAACTGTCTTGTGAAAGGTCTTGATGGTATGGGTTTTCATGTACCCCAGACATGACATCCCATAATTAAGCATGTCCTATATAGATATTTCATTTATTATTTATCCTTGTGATTTTTAATTTACAAATATATGGATATATTTCATTCTTATTTTTATTACTATAGATCATTTATCTCAGTTTCATACCATTCCATATAAATTTTTTCTTATCTGGTTGATTGAATGACATGTGTTATTAATTATTTAACTTTTCATGTTAATTATTATCAATTATTCATTATTCCTTCCATTTGACATACCATTAATGAGAATTTATGATCCACCTATTATGTTTTCTTTCCCCTAGTTATGAAGAATAAATATTTGAAAAATATTTCAAGTAATCATTGTGTTTTATTTATTATATTTCATGTTTTCCATTATTTTCACAATTTATTATGTGTATTTTGTATGTAATATGGATTTACAAAACAACTTCATTGTATTGTCCTTTTATATTTTCTTACATGTTATAATATCAATTTAATATAATCATGCATCAGCATTAGGTTTCTTAGATTGGGGAGTTACAGTGGGTATTATAGGATGTTTAGTAGGAACCTTGAAAAATAGATTTAGAAAACTTTAATTACAGAACAAAGCATTAATGTAGACATTGAGGATACACTTAAGATAATTCTCATTTTATTTAAACCCATTGTAACAAAGGTTTATGATTTTTTTTATTTAAATTTATTAATTTATGATGATTTTAATACCATATTTTAAATTCATAATTTTAAGAGCTAATATGATATGTGTCATTATATTGAAATGGAACCTAAAAGTACGAATGATATAAATACTAATGGAAATTATACTGGTCTCCCTGCTAAATAATTCAATAAAGCTGGTATTAGAACAAAAATATTATGGATATATTAGGGAAACATAATCCGGTTATGAAAAATTGCATTGCCCGAATGGAACAACCTTTTCCACAGAGATAATTTTCTATGCAGGATCGCTTTATGCAGCAAAATCCCTCATTGTTTACTGTTACTACTATTCAAATTGTATCTGAACAGTATATAAATCTCTATAAAATATATTTATGGCCTTGGGATGTAGGGAAATGAAAAAGGATACACTTTTAGACAATTGTTTCAAAGGTGATGCTGGTCATTATAGGACCTTGATCCAAAGTACTAGATAGGAGGAAGAATTGGAACATATGGATTGGTGAACTTTTAAGGAGACATTCTACGATAAATACATCACTCATGATCAAAAAATTAATATGAATAGGAAGTTAAATTTCTTAAATCAAAAGGAAGAAGAGAGTGTTGATGATTATGAATATAACGACCCATACTTTACATACATTTTTATTACTTCAGAATTGATGCACACTTATTAAAGCCTATAACAAAACCAGGAAAGGACCATATAGATATAGTGTCTTTAGAAACTAGGAAACATAAACAACTGGTTCATAAATCATCTACATTGTCTCCCATTTATTTCATCATATCTATAGTCACTTTTGGCATATCCTACTTACTAACATTCTTGCTAACCTGGGGAACGAAAACATATAAAAGGGTGAGCACAAATACTCAGTAAGGGTAAACAAAAGAAATATCAATCACATCACATTCATAAGAACATAACATTTTGGAAATCTTACCCTACAAAAGAGATCATAATTTCATAACATGGGATAAATCATGGTAGTGAAATGTAATTACAATAATAATAACATAAAACATGATGCTTTTTGGCATACACACATAATCATAGAGAATACTTTCTTATTAGACAAGACTCATTGCCAAGACTATCTTAGTGGACAAAGTCAATTTCTGAACCGGGTTCATCCCTCATTTCAGTCCTGTTTCACTGAACCGGTTTAACCTGACATTCCAGCCATGTCTATCTCATGAGATATAAAATCTTTACCTAATGCATTACAGGGATATATAGGTCCCACCCATCTCATAATGATACCATTCTTATGTGTGCCACAAAATCAAAAAAGCATACATCATTGCATAACCCATGTAATAAAAATGGGATTCTTAAACATCGTGACATCATAAAACAATTCATATAAGATAAAGGAATTCAGAAAAATAATTCCATCACAACATAATCAAATCAATGTAATAATAGGGATCGAAAATGAAGCCTATAATATCTTATATGGAAAGTAATTTTGATAAAACACTTGAATTCCATTCTTGAGGAAAATATCGTTTCTACTTCAAAAGCATTTTTCTTTCTTAAGATGTCATATAATTTTGAACTAAAAGAAGTTGATTAAAAATAAACTTTAAAACTTGTAAAGGAAGATTCATGGAAATAATGTTCTAAAATTCCATTCATGCCGTATAAGTTAAAAAAACATTCTTCTTGTACTTTTGTCGGAAAAGTCAAAAAGCACCTCGTACGAAAAATGAAAAAAAGATTCCTTTCATATCTTTTACAAAAAACTCACGGAAGGGTAAAATTGGATATAAACTATTGTATAAGGATATAAATATTATATATTGAGGAAAAATGTATGTGGATGATAAAATACACCCCAGTATATTCTAAAGTATAAACAATCTCGGATAAAAATGAGATTGTGATATTTCCCTTACCTTAGGTCTGATTTGCTTAGTAAGTGTCTGAAACTCATGTATAATGATTTAAATAATGTCATTGAATTATTCCAGAATAATACACATTGATATGATATCATATATGGTCATATTCTTAGCTTATTATTAGTAATATTTCATTGCTACTAGTTATTCGGGTGTTTATTACTTTTTGTTCTTATGCGTGTTTTGACGAATAAATTCTTATTCTTATTTTTAGGTTATAGATACCTCATTTCCAGAACTGTATTAGTGTAACATATATCATATTTATTAACTCAATTAATTTATGTAATCATTATTCAATGAAAATCATGTAGAACGAGTCGCATCACATCGTGGAGACGGTATTCCGTACGTACTCACGAGCGATGATATTGTTTCCATGATCATGGAATTGTATTGGAGTGTATCTATACTATTTAATAATAAATATAACTTTAAAATAATCATATATATTCATTGTTTACATCATTATATCCATCCAAGTAAGGTGGTGGTGGAAAATAGATTACACCACTGCGTGGAGACGGTATTCCGTACGCACGCACGCACGGTGATTTCGTTTTCCGTAGGATGGATAGATGGTGAAATAGGGTTGTTTCATGCTTATAATAACATATCAGTATATTATTGATACTTATGTTATTAATTCATAATGAAAAAACTAAATAAGATGAAATGGAAGAAGAAATAATGTTGAAAGAATCGGTAACGGACATTACCTCTTCTTTGAAGTGCTTCTTTGAGACCTCCTTTTAGGGCACTAAAATTTGTCTTTGAATAAGACCAAGACCTCTAGGATGTTTCTAGGGAAGTGGAGAGGAGAAATTGAAGTGGTTGGCCGAGCTTGAAGGCTCAAAGTGGTGTGAGGAAAAGAGGGAGGAGGTGCCCTTTTATAAGGGAGGAGAGGGGCACCTTTGGAAAAACTAAAAATATTATTTTATTATAAAGTCATATTCGGCATTAAATAGATCCAAATTGATTTTTTTCAAAGGTAAGGTAGGTATGGGTCCAAATAATCTCATCCAATAGAATTTGGACAAGTTTAGGTTACTATTTTAACCTTATCATTTAGATTTAACTTTAAGTTATATAATTTTAATTTTACAGTGTCTTTTTGTTTTCTGACACTATAAGGTTAATAAACTTACTATAACAAGCCAAAAGAATCCCAAGTTGTTTATTTTTAATATATATAACCTTATCTAAGTCATTTGGCCGAACCTTAGATTTTTAGAAATAAAATAACAATTAACAATATAATATTTGTTTTAAAAACTATTTTATGTCAATTTTGACACTATTTTGTAATTGATTTTTGTGAAAATCATAACCGAAATATTTGTTCAAAAAAAGTTACTTCAATCAATAATAACATGTCATGTTAACCTATAAAATTATTGTAATTCATAAAAATTCTAAAATTACATTTATTTGGGTATTTATAACATCAACTATGTCAATATTTCATTAATAAGATAATTACTCCATCATCTTTGTGCCATAAATAAATTAAATTATTTAATGTCTAAAAATTAAAAATTAAATACCATTATGTAGGAAATATTTTTATATTTCTAATGAATATTTATAGTCGAATTTATCTTATGTATAACCCTATATTAAAAATTATTTACTTATTAAACATTGATTTTAACTATTTTGACCATTCATTAAATAAATTAATAATAAATGTCCTAATCTAATCCATGTGGGACTAAATGGTCATATTTTATTCCTAAGGTTGTTTTTGGTCAAATTACACTTATCCAATAGAATTAAGAAATGTGTTAGGGTAATAATAATATCATTTTTACCCTTAATTACACTATTTACTTTTAACCGTGGTAAATAAAAGTAAAAAGTTACTATTCACCAAAAATTATTTTCATTTCATTGAACCACATTTTACATACTGACATCAACCGTGTCTCTCAGATTTTTGAAATTCAACTCACATAAGTGGTAAAATTAAGTTTAATCTAAATTTTCAAATTCTCCTAGGAGGTGGGTAAAAGACGGTGAAAAGTTCAATAAAATTTTTATATATCTAAAATTATTATAAAATTATTCCAATTAATTACATTGAACATATATAGATATTATGTATCAATTTTGACCTAAAATAAATTTATATAAAATAAATAATTATAAAAAGTCGATTTTTAAATAGTAACCCAGTGTTTTCACTATTCATCAAAAATTGAAAGTTCCCAGAAAAATACCAAAATTTCACCCTAGGCTAATTTCGATATTCCAAATCCAAAAATGAAGACCATTTTGAAAAATAAAATTTACAAAATTTCAAAAAGTGGTTATTACTATTCATAATGGCTAGTTTTAATAATATTTTAATAGCATATCGTTGTTTAGTGAAACTCGGTATTGCATACGACGCAAGCTATCAAGGAAGGTCGTGATTGTGTGTATAGCAAGCCAAGCTAGTGTTGTGTGAGTGAAAGATTCCTTTGTTGATTTATATAAAATAAAACCAAAATATTTCTTATAAAAGTCTCGGGTGTTACATTCTACCCCCCTTAAACTGAATTTCTCCCTCGAAATTTGTCACTTGTAACAAACAAATGAAAATACCTCTCCCTCATCATATCCTCAAGCTCCCATGTAGCTTATTCTAATTGGTGGTTCCTCCATAAAACATTCACTAAGCGAGTGGTCTTGTTCCGTAGGGATTTTTCACTATGTTCGAGAATCTCTATCGGGTGTTCTTCATAAGAATGATCTTGTTCCAGCGGTACAACATCTGAGCTGAGTACATGCGAAGGATCAGGTATGTACTTTCTCAGGAGAGATACATGGAACACATCGTGAACTTGATAGAGATTCGGTGGAAGCACCAATCAATAATCTACCTTCCGAACATGATCCAGTATTTCGAAAGAACCGATATACCTAGGGCTCAGCTTTCCCTTCATTCCAAATATCATTACTCTCTTCCAAGGAGATATTCGTAAGATCACTTATCACCCACTTCAAACTCTAAGTCTTTTCTTCGGTTCTCATCATAACATTTTTTTCGACTCTGAGCTGCTTTTATGTGTTGTTGAATAGATCAGACCTTTTCTGCCATCTCATCAACAAGATTAGGTCTTAATAGCTTTCTTTCCCCAACTTCATCCAAGCAAGTTGGAGTCCAGCATTTCATTCCATATAGAGCTTCATAAGGAGCCATCTGAATACTGTAGTGAAATATATTATTATAAGAAAATTCCACCAAAGTTAGGTGTTTATCCCAACCACCTTTGAAATACATAGAGCAAGCTCTCAACATATCTCCTAGAGTTTGAATTGTCATCTCAGACAGACCGTCTGTCTGAGGATGATAAGCAGTGCTGAAACTCAACTCTGTATCCAGAGTATGCTGAAGACTTCACCAGAACATTGAGGTAAACCTCAGATCCCGATCAGATATAATAGAAAGTGGTACTCCATGCAATCATACCACTTCCTTTACATATATCATGTAAAGCTGATCCAGAGATAAATCCTCTCTAATAGCAATGAAGTGTGCAGACTTTGTAAGATGATCAACTATGACCCAGATAGCATTATTGCCTTTGGATTTTTTAAGAAGTCCTATGACAAAGTCCATAGTGATGTTTTCCCATTTCCATTCGGGTATGGGTAATCGTTGTAACATCCCCTTAGACTTCTGTCTCTTAGCTTTAACTTGCTGACAAACCAAGCATCGAGAGACATATTCAGCAACATCTCTTTTCATGCCATCCCACCAGATTTACTCTTTCAGGTCCCAATACATCTTCGTGCTTCCAGGATGAATAGAGAATGAAGAACTATGAGCCTAATCTAGCAACTCCTTCTTTAATTCGGGGATGGGAGGAACACAAACCTGATTCCTGAACTTTATTATCCCATCACAATCAAGGTTGAATTCAGGAACATTTCTCACCTTCTTTTGTAACTCGACATCTTTTTTCTGTGCCTCTTTAATCATAACATGTATAGATGGTTGAACATTCATTTGAGAAAGATACGATTTTTACCCTTTCATTATAATTCCAAGATCCATCCTTTGTAAATCCATTAATATTGGATCTTTTTTGATCCTCATCATGGATAAACTGGCATGGTCTTGTCGACTTAATGCATCTTCCACCTTGTTTTCTTTCCCAGGGTGGTAATGAATTGAGTAGTCATAATCCTTAATCAGCTCCAACCATCTTCTTTGGTGAATATTCATCTCCTTTTGTGTGAAACTATACTTTAATCTTTTATGATCAGTATAAATGTCACACCTTTCTCCATAAAGATAATTCCTCCAAATCTTTAATGAAAAGATTACCGCAGCTAACTTCAAATCATGAGTTGGGAATGTTTTCTCATGGATTTTCAACTGTCGTGAGGCATAAGATATCACCATATCATTTTGCATAAGAACACACCCCAATCCCTTTTTGGATGCATCACTGTAGATCACAAACCTTTCTCCACTACAAGGCAGTGTGAGCACAGGTGCACTGGATAACCTTATTTTCAACTCCTAAAAATTCTCTTCACATTCCTCCATCCAAACAAACATAACTCCTTTCCGAGTCAACCTGGTGAGTGGATTAGATAATCGTGAAAAATATTTCACAAAAAGTCATTAATATCCATCCAAACCAAGAAAAATTCGGATCTCAGGTACTGTTGTTGGTCTCGACCATCTTTCGATAACCTCTGTTTTTGCTAGATCCACAGATATCCCATCTTTTGAGATTATGTGACACAAAAATGAAACTTTTTGAAGACAAAATTCACACAAGGTAAATTTGGCATAAAGATTCTCCTTTCTCAGGGTCTTCAATATAATTCTCAAGTGATCTCCATGTTCATCATTTCTCTTTGAATATACAAGAATATCGTCTATAAAGACTTCCACAAACTGATGAAGATAGTCTCTAAAGACTATATTCATCAGATCCATGAAGATCGCATGGGCATTAGTAAAACAAAATGGCATCACTATAAATTCATAGTGTCCATACCTTGTATGGAAAGCCGTCTTTGGTATATCCCCCCTTTTGACCCTTAATTGATGATACCCTGAACAAAGATCAATCTTGTAAAATTATTGAACTCTGCGTAGTTGGTCAAATAAGTCATCAATGTGCGGGAGAGGATATTTTTTCTTGAGAGTGATCTTATTAAGTTCTCGATAATCAATGCAGAGTCTCATTGATCCATCTTTCTTCTTAAAAAACAGAACAGGTGCTCCCCAAGGTGATGCACTAGGGTTTATGAACCCCTTATCAAGATTCTCTTGGAGTTTCTTCTCCAATTCCTGGAAATCAATTGCGGCCATTCTATAAGCTGTCTTTGAAATAAGAAAAGCATACGTTATGAGTTCTATTGAAATCTCTACATCACGATTTGGTGGAAGACCCTGCAATTCCTCCGTAAAGACATCATCAAACTCCCGTACAATCGGCATATTCTTAATCGTGGGTTTCTCACCAACCATTTGAGATAAATAACCTTCAATTAGTGGAATCAAGACCCATGATATGGAAGAAATTTCAACTGGAAGGTTATGTTCATCCTTGCATCGATAGACGATCAAAGATTGATCTGGAATATGAAATGTGACTTCCCTTCTTTGGCAATTGATATGAGCTCAATATAGAGAAAGCCAATCCATGCCAAGAATCACATCAAATTACACTATAGGAAGGATCACAAGATTTGCAGGAATAACTTTCTTAGAAACAACAATCGGAGAAGAATTATAAACTTTTGATGCGACTGTTGTGCCATTAGGGGTTGTCACAGCTAACTCAACATATAATTGTTGAGGTAATATGGTGATACCCTTAAAAAATTCTTGAGAAATAAACGAGTGGGTTGATCCAGAATCAAATAAAACATTTTCTACTTTATACTGGATGGTAAGTGTTCCTTTCACCACTTCAGTATCATACTCCACATCGCTGATATAAATTGCATGTGAATTTCCTCTGTCTTTAGCCTTAAGAGTTTGTTGACGTCGATCATCATCAACAGCCCTTGGATTAGGGCATTGATTGGCATAATGACCCATTTCTTTGCACTTGTATCATTGAAGTGTAGGAGGTGCACTCTGTGTAGCCTTTTCTTTGTTTTCATCACTAGACATCTTCTATCATTGCAGCATTCAAATTCCCGATGACCTTAATTTCCACATTTGAAACAATTACTTGTCCCTTTAAGACAACTCCCTCCATGTTTCTTTCCACTCTTTGAGCATAAGGGAAAACTCATCTTCTTTTAAGTTTGCTCTTTATATTTTCCTTTGAATTCCATTTTCCTCTTCTTATAAAACCCATATGACTGATGGGTTACTCCAATCTCCATCTCAACTTTGAGAGCACATCGAACGATTTCTTCATAGATATTAAAGTCCCTAATGGATACCAACAAATTCATCATCCTTTTTCTTTAGTACAAGAAACTACATCTCCAACTTTTTTTTAGAGAATACGAGGGAAGTATTTATTGAAAAATATGTTCTTGAACTCATCCCATTCGATGGACTCCATTTCATCTCTTGGCCTAGTATTCTTGATAAGATTCCACCATTGATCAGCATCACCTTCCAAACGATACACTCCTAATATGACTTTATCATGTTCAGAACATTGAAGAACTGAAAATATCTTTTCAGTAGTACTGATCCATTGTTCAGCAACTAATGGATCAATAGACCCGCTGAATGATGGTGGACGGTGTCTCATGAAGAATGTTGCTCCTTACTTTTCTCGTTTGGGAGTCCTGCATGATTCACAGCATGAAAAAGTTTGGTGATCATGTCTATAAGATTTATCAGTCCAGCTCCCATGACGTTTGGTTGCTCAAGGGGACAATCACTGCATTGCCCGTCGCATTCCGCATTAACACAGTTCCTTCGGGTTACAGCCATTGACTAAAACCAAAAAGAATAGTGTGAGAAAAACTGATTATAATAGGAAAACCACATAATTAAGAATAAAATTTCACACTTAAGGTCCTATCCTAGGTTATTCAGGGCCATTTCTAAAACACTAAGATTTTGTTCTATTCTTAGACTTATCCTTAGGATTCTTACTAAGGCTTTCACATCCTAGTTTCCGAATGTTGTCTATACCTTTCCTCTGAGACCAACTATAATGAACCATACGTTACATACATTGTTATTACTTCAGAATTGAAGCACACTTATTACAACATATAACAAAACTAGGAAAGTACTGTATAGGTATAGTGTCTTTAGAAATTGGGAAACATAAACAACCGGTTCATAATGCATCTACTTTTCTCCCATTTATTTCATCATATCTATAGTCCCTTTTGGCATATCTTACTTAATACCCTTCATCCTGACCTGGGGAAAGAAAACATATAAAAGGGTGAGCTCAAATGCTCAGTAAGGGTAAACAAAATAAATATCAATCACTTCATATTCATAAGAACATAACATTTTGGAAATCTTACCCTACAAAAGAGATCATAATTTCATAACATGGGATAAATCATCTTAGTGAAATGTAATCACAATAATCATAACTTAAAACATGATGCTTTGTGGCATACAAACATAATCATAGAGAATAATTTCTTATTAGACAAGACTCATTGCCAAGACTATCTTAGTGGACAAAGTCAATTTCTGAACTGAGTTCATTCCTCCTTTCAGTCCTGTTTCACTGAACCGGTTTAACCTGATGTTCCAGCCATGTCTATCTCATGAGATATAAAATCTTTACCTAATTCATTGGAGGGATATATTAGTCCCACCCATCTCATAATGATAAAATTCTTATGTGTCCCACAAAATCAAAAAAAACATACATCATTGCATAACCCATGTAATAAAAATGGGATTCTTAAACATCGTGACATTATAAAACATTTCATATAAGATAAAGGAATTCATAAAAATAATTCCATCACAACATAATCAAATCAATGTAATAATAGGGATAGAAAAAGAATCCTGTAATATCTTAGATGGAAAATAATTTTGATAAAACACTTGAATTCCATTCTTGAGGAAAATATCGTTTCTACTTCAAAAACATTTTTCTTTCTTAACATGTCATATAATTTTGAACTAAAAGAAGTTGATTAAAAATAAACATGAAAACGTGTAAAGGAAGATTCATGGAAATAATGTTCTAAAAATCCATTCATGTCGTATAAGTTAAAAAAAATTCTTCTCGTACTTTTGTCGGAAAAGCCAAAAAGTACCTCGTACGAAAAACGACAAAACATTCCTTTCATATCATTTACTAAAAACTCACCGAAGGGTAAAATTGGATATAAAAATTTTTAGAAGGATATAAATATTATATATTGAGGAAACATGGATGTGGATGATAAAATACACCCCAGTAAATTCCATATTATAAACAATCTCGGATAAAAATGAGATTGTGATATTTCCCTGACCATAGGTCCGATTTGCTTCTTAAGTGTCCGAACCTCCTGTATAATGATTTAAATATTGTCATTGACTTATTCTAGAATCATACGAATTGTTATGATATCATATATGGAAATATTATTAACTTATTATTAGTAATATTTCATTGATACTTGTTATTCAGGTGTTTATTACTTTTTGTTCTTATGCGTGTTTTGTCGAATAAATTCTTATTCGTCTTTTTAGGTTATAGATACCTCATTTCCATAATGTTATTAGTGTAATATATATCATATTTATTCACTAAATTCATTTATGTAATCATTATGCAATGAAAATCATATAGAACGAGTCACATCGCATCGTGGAGACGGTATTCTGTACGTACGCACGAGCGATGATATCGTTCCCATGATTGTGGAATTGTATTGTAGTGTATGTATACTATTTCAGAACCAATATCACTTTAAAATAATCATATATATTCATTCTTTAAACCATTATAATCATCCATGTAAGGTGGTGGTGGAAAATAGATTACACCATTGCCTGGAGACGGTATTCCATACATATGCATACACGGTGATTTCGTTTTCCATAGGATGGATAGATGGTGAAATAGGGTAGTTTCATACTTATAATAACATATAAGTATATGAGTGATATTAATTTTATTAATTCATAATGAAACAACTAATGTATAATAAGTGGAAGAAGAAATAATGTTGATAGAATCGGTAACGGACATTACCTCTTCTTTGAAGCGCTTCTTTGAGACCTTCTTTTAGGGAACTAAAATTGGTCTTTTAAGAATACCAGGACCTCTAGGATGTTTCTAGGGAAGTTTAGAGGAGAAATTTTCAGGGTTTGTCCGAGATTAAAGGATGAATGTGGTGTGAGGAAGAGAGGGAGGAGGTTCCCTTTTATAAGGGAGGAGAGGGGCACCTTTGGAAAAACTAAAAATATTATTTTATTATAAAGTCATATTAGCTTTTATATAGCTCCAAATTGATTTATTTAGAAGCTAAGGTGGGGATGGGTCGAAAGCCTCTCATCCAATAGAATTTGGACAAGTTTAGGTTACTATTTTAACCTTATCATTTAGATTTAACTTTAAGATAGATAATTTTACTTTTACCGTGTCTTTTTGTTTTCTTACACTATAAGGTTAATAAACATACTATAATAAGAAAAATGAATCCCAAGTTATTTATTATTAATATATATAACCTTATCTAAGTAATTTTTCCAAACCTTAGATTTTTAGGAATAATATAACAATTAATAATATAATATTTGTTTTAAAAACTATTTTATTTCAATTTTGACATGATTTTGTAATTGATTTTTGTGAAAATCATAACAAAAATATTAGTTCGAAAAAATTTACTTAAATAAATAATAACATGTCATATTAACCTATAAAAATGATTTAATTCATAAAATTTCTCAAATTACATTTACTTGGGTATTTATAACATCAATTATGTAAATATTTCATTTATAAGATAATTACTGCATCATTATTGTGTCATATATAAATTAAATTATATAATGTATAAAAATTACAAATAAAATACCATTATGTAGTAAATCTTTTTAGATTTCTAATTAATATTTATATTCATAATTATCATATTTATATCCCTATATTAAAAATTATTTACTTATTAAACATTGATTTTAACTATTTTTACCCTTCTTTAAATAAATTAATAATAAATGTCCTAATCGAATCCAAGTGGGTATAAATGGTCATATTTTATTCATAATGTTGTTTTTGGTCTAATTACACTTATCCAATAGAATTAGGACACGTGTTAGGGTAATAATAATATCATTTTTACAAGGAATTACCCTATTTACTTTTAACCGTGGCAAATAAAAGTAAAAAGTTACTATTCACCAAAAATTATTTTCATCTCATTGAACTAAATTTTACATACTGACATCAACCATGTCTGTCAGATTTTTGAAATTCCACTCACAGAAGCGGTAAAATTATGTTTTATGTAAATTTACAAATTCTCCTAGGAGGTGGGTAAAAGACGGTGAAAAGTTCTATAATATTTTTATATATCTAAAATTATTATTAAATTACTCCAATAAATTAAATTGAACTTATATAGGTATTATGTATCAATTTTGACCTAAAATAAATTTTCATAAAATAAATATTTATAAAAAGTCGGTTTTTAAATAGTAACATAGTGTTTTCACTATTCATCAAAAATCGAAAGTTTCCAGAAAAATAACAAAATTTCACCCTAGGGTAATTTTGATATTATGAATCCAAAAACGAAGTCCATTTTGAAAAATAAAATTTATAAAATTTCAAAAAGTTGTTATTACTATTCATAACAGCTAGTTTTAATAATTTTTTAATAGCATATCGTTGTTTAGTGAAACTCGATATTGCGTACGACGCAAGCTATCAAGGAAGGTCGTGATTGCGTGTAAAGCAAGCCAAGATAGTGTTGTGTGTAGTGAAATATTATTTTGATGATTTATATAAAATAAAAACAAAATATTTCTTATAAATTTCTTGGGTGTAACAATAAAGCTACCATTATAAGGTTATCCATGTTTTCTATGGATTATATACACAACATAGAGTTCAAGATCGATCACTTCATTAAAGGTCTTAATCCAAATATTTGAAGGAAAATATTTTCTCAAAAAAATCATCATATGATAAAAGAAATTATTTTACAACAAGGAAGAGAAGAAATTTTCCTGGATCAATATATTCAAAGGAAACCAAGACAAGAAGAGTTCATCTGAGAACCATGAAAATGTGAATTTATCCAAGAAGAAGATGATGTTTGAACAATTTTCATCTTGTGAAAACTGTGGAAAAAATTACCCTAGGAAATGTTTGAAGGGATTAAGAGTTTGTTATAAGTTTAGATATAAGGGACACTAGGATCATGAATTCAAGGGGAATAAATAAGTCAACAATGTCCTCTGATAAAATTGTAATGAAATGAGACACTATGCAAATTAATTACCCAAACATCGAGGAAATCAATCATAGAATAGATAGAGGGGATATGGCCAATCTTTTTCAATCAAAACTATAGAGGTTTAGGTTCCTAATGAAGTAGTGGAAGGTATCATAATCATTTCCTAAAACATAGCTGATAATTTATTTGATTTTAGATCAACTCATTCTTTTATATATTCCCAGTTTTCAAAGAAAACTAGACATTTCCCATTTAATTTAATAAATAATGATTCAGTTAACACTTCTAAGGGAAGTATCATAACATCAAAAATGTGTTGATCTGTTTCCTTTATGAAACATAAATGTGATTTCGTGGAATGTTTTATCATCATACCTAGGGTTGATTTTGATATAATCCTTAGTATGGAATAACTTTCAAAATATGATGCAAAAATATATTTCAAAAAGAAAGAAGTTATAATTAGTAAGGAATATATAAAATTACTTATCATTAGAGAAGAAACATCATCATATTGTTCTTATCCAGATCCACCTCCATTAGATATACTAAATGAAATTATTGGGGTGGAAGAGAAAAAAATCTCTAATAATGAGGAATGAAATATTCCAATTGAGGTTGTACCAATTATGTATGAATGTGTTGATGAATTAGTACGAGACTTACCAAGACATACTCCAGAGTAGGATGTCGAGTTTTTATTTATTTAATCATAGATGCAAGTCCAATATCAAATACTCCCTATAGAATAGCTCTTGTGGAATTAGTGGAGTTGAAGAAACAACTAGATGACATGTGTAATAAAGCTTGTATTCAACCTAGTGTTTCGCCATAGGGATCCCCTATCCTCTTCATTAAGAAGAAACATGGATCAATGAGGTTGTGAATTGATTATAGGGAAATAAATACTATTAAAATAAATAGAATGTATCATATACCATGAATTGAGGACTTGTTTGATCAACATTACAGAGCCCAACATTTTTTAAATATTGATCTTCTATATGGGTATAACCAAATACAAGTTAAAAAGGAAGACATTCTGAATATATAATTCTAGTAATGGTATGGCCATAATGTTTTTATATTAATTCCATTTGGATTGATTAATTCTACCTCAATTTTTAAGAATCTAATGAACGTGTTATTAAAAGAATATCTTGATGATTTTTTTGTGGTATTCATTGATAATATACATTGGTATTATAAAATATATGAGGATCATGAGAATCACTTTTGAATCATTCTTAAGACTCCTATAAGAGAATAGATATATGAAAAAATTATCTAGTGTGAATTTTTTATTTAATAAGTTCCTTTTCATGACCATATTTTCTCCAATGATGGAATATCATTTGATCGTGCAAACACAATGGCACGCAGCGAAATGCATGTTCAAAAAAACCGAATAGAGGTACATAGTTTCATTTGTGTGGATGGTTATTATCGAAAATTCATTCATATTTTTTCCAGATTAGATAACCCATTAATGAAGACTACATTTAAAAGGGTTAAATTTTAATGCGCAAAGAAATGTGAAGAATGCTTTGATGAACTAAATATTAGATTAGTCAATTCTCTGATTTTGAATCTAACGTATGTGAGTGATGGGTTTTTCCAATATAGTTAAGCATAGAAGAAGTTAAATGGTTTTTTCCTAACGAAAAATGATAAATTTATTTCATATGCATCAAGGAAATTGAAAACTCACAAATAGATCTATCTGAAACATGATCTTGAGTAAATTGATATAATCTTCGCTTTGAATATTTAGAGGCACTATCTCTATGGTGAATGATTTTTAGTATACCTAGACCATAAGATCATTAAATACATATTATCATAGAAGGATCTCTAAATGATACAAAGGTGATGGCTCAAGCTACTAAAATATTATGATTTATCGATACACTATCATCTAGGAAAAGAGAATAAGGTAGCAGATGCTTTAAGTAGGAATTATCATGGAGTTCTATACCAAATTAGTATTGATAAGCATAAAATTATCCTCGATCTAGTAAATATGGATATTGGAATTTAGTGGTATGTGATACATCAATCATTATTCAAATGATTACAAAACCATCTTTATTAGAAAGGATAATGAATTCTCGATCTCATGATAATGAATTCCATAAGAAAATTAACGGTGTAAACAAAGGAAAATTAGAAGATTATATTTTTGAAGATGGAGTTCTAAAATTATGAAAGAGACTATGTGTTCTCTCTATACCTGAGCTAAAAAGTGACTTACTAGATGATTCTTACAGTTCAAATTTCCTTATACACCATGGTAGCACAATGATGTATAGGGACTTTAAGGAATATTTTTGTGGGATAACATGAAGTGAGAAATTGATGATTATGTGTCCAAATTATTGGTTTTTCAATAAGTGAAATTTGTGAGGAAATATCCAAAATGATTCAAGAATCCCCATTCAATTCATTTGTAAAAATGGGATGAAATAAATATGGACTCTGTCACGGGACTACCAAATACTCCTAGGAAGAATGATGCAATATGAATTATTCATGATCAACTAACCAAATCTGATCATTTTCATGTTATAAGAGAAGACTTGTATCTTGAGAGCCTCCCAAGGATCTATATGAATGATGTTTTAAGACTTCATGGAAAACCTATATCTATTGATTCTAATCAAGATCCCTACTTTACATCTATGTTTTAGATAAGTCTTCAGAAGGCTCTTAATACTGAGTTTCATTTGAGCCCTGTCTACCCTCCTCAAACTGATGGACAGTTAAAAAGAAATATTCAATCAATGGAAGACATGTTGAGTTTTCTCTCACATGAATTTCTAGGTATGTGGGATCAGCAAATACATTTGGTAGAATTTTCCTATAATAATAGTTTCCATTCAAGAACTCAAACGTTTCCATATGAAGAATTATATGGAAATAAATGTCATACTACAACATGTTGGGATGAACTGGGTGAAAGGACAATCATATGCCCAATACTTTATTAAGATATGAAAATAAAGGGTAAGGCTATTCAGAACCATATTAATGTATCTCAATGTATTAAAAAGAGTTATACTAATAATCGGAGGAGAGATTTTGAGTTCCATGTAGGAGATCATGTTTTCCTGAAAGTATCTCTGTAGAAGGGTGTTATAATGTTTGGTAAGAATGTAAAACTCTGTCCCAAGTATATAATACCCTTTGATATTATTGAAAGGGTTTTATTTGTTTCTTATCATTCGGAAATGCCTCTAAATATCTGAAAAGTACAAATGGGTTTCATATAAATCTTCTAAGAACGTACATGCCTTACGAAACACATGTGATAAAATAAGATGAAATAATGTTGGAACATGATCTTTCTTACTTTGAAGTACCCAAAAAAATTCTTGATTTTAGAGAATAGGTATTGAGGAATCGTATGACTCATGTCGTAAATGTAATATGGAGAAATCATAAAATAGAAGAAGCTACATGATAACTGGAATATTCTATAAAGAAGAACACCCCCAATATTTTCAAAGGTAACACCCCATGAATTTATAGGATAAAATTATAGTAGGAGTGAAGAATTCATCACCCAAAGTCTTTACCATAATTTACCTTTTAAAAATTAAACTTTGTGATAGCATTCATTGCACACAACACCAGGTTTAAGGAAAACACTATTTAGTCACTTTTTCCATATTCAATTAATTTCTGACACTTATAGATAGTTTATAACGTGAATTTATATATTATATATCCAATATAATATTTTTATATTCATCCAATATATTTAATAGGTATAAGATAATTATAAACCCAATATTAAACATAGAAAACATATATTTTCATAAAAATAGTTTTACCGCTAGTTAATGGAAAAACTATTTTAAATACAAAATTTTAAACTTTGATAAGATATTTTTTACAAAATAACATTTTTCTTGGGATGTTGGATATCATTAATTGCTTTGGTTGAAATTTTGGTATTTTTAAGATAAATATCATATTTTGATGATTAGTGAAAAATACGTCATTTTAATTCAAAACTTGTTTTTTGTCTAATTTATTTATATATTTATATTATCCATTTATTTGGTTTTAAATTGTGATTACATTTTTTATCATTAAATCTTTTTTAGGTCATTATAATCAATTTCATATTAAAATAGGATAAAAAACTATGTGATCTTTTGAACGTTTTACTTAAAAAATTGGTTTTCTTATTCCATCAATGAGATTAATATTTAATTAATTTCTCCAAATTTTGCGTTTTGAATTTAGAAAAATGGATTTCCAATATGGAATAAGATGGTCCAAATTGTGTAAATAGGTCCCTTTTATTTTTGGACATTATGAATAGTAACTTTGGTAATTATATTTATTACCACAGTAAAAGGGTAAATCAGGTAAATAAATGTAAAAATAATATTATAACAATATAAAAATTACATAAAACATTTCCTAAAAATATATTATGAGTCATATCTGACCAAAAGAATGCTTGGTCCCAATATTTTGGAATTTTTAAGTCGCATGTCCGTGATTAAGATATTTATAACATTTAATGTAATGTAATGGAAAAAAAATCATAAACATGAATCTTATTACTAAAACAATTTTAATAAGGGATTATATAAGTGATATATTATACTATAAATAGTAATTATAATGATAGAAATATTACCGATATCATCGTCTTTTATTTATAATTTTTAGAAATTATATAAGTAAATTTATTTATGACCAAATGATGATACAATAATAGATTCATAAATAAAAGAATATAATAAATGATAATATAAATATTAAAATAAATATTATTTTAAATATTTGATGCCATACAAGGCTTTTATTGATTAATATGTCATTTTATTATTGAATTAATTTTATTTTCCATAATTAATCAAGTTGTTATGAATTTTTTAAAAATTCAAGTATGAATAATTTCAAAATTGACAAAATTCAGAACATAAAATATAAAATAGTTTATTAAATTTTTTAAAATAACTAGAAAACTAATATTAAATTAAATAGATATTATAAGTCCTAAAGTGTCATTAATGACACTTTTTTGGCCTTTTGACATGTTATGGTAATTACATTAACACATGAAGTGTAAATAAAATGATATCAATGAAAGATTAAAAAGGGTAAAATAAGGGTTAATCCAAAAGAATGATGATTAAAAAATATTCAAAACATTTATTATTTTAATTTCATTATCTTTATTTGACCCTATATTATCTTTTATTTTAAATAAATTAGTTGAGGACTATGTGGAACCAAAATTGAATTTATGTTAATTTAATATTTTTAGAGTTTCCAAGGGTGCCCCTACCCTCTCCTATATAAAGGTACCCAGTATTCTTTAATTATCACACTTTAAAAGCCATTTGGTTTTGAAAATCTCTAAAAAACATCTTAAAAAAACCCTAAACTAATACTAGAAGTGTCACTAAGGGAAAAAATCATCTAAAAGAATCATTTTCGAATAAACCAAAAGAAGTTACTCGATTAATAGGTAACAACTTCCCTCATGATTTTTAGTTTCATTTTCATTATCCAAAACCAATATTATTGTTATTCTATGATTACATAGAAAAACAAGTATCCTAAATATACTACTATTTCTTTATGATATGGTTTCATCCTACACTAACATACACATCCATTTAATGGGTATTGAACATATTGTTTCTGTGTACAGCGAACTACTGCCTTGTGAAACGATGATTGGTCAATTTTTACATACTACATCTCATGGATGCCATTATGATGGAAACATTATTTATATAGGATATATATGTTACATATAATATCTTTATTCTTTTTTATTTTTTATTTAAAACATTCCTCTATGATTTCCAAGTTGGGTAAATACGATAATTTCTTTTGAGGATGTGTGGACTACTGCCCCCTCAAAATGATATGACTCGTTCACACTATACATATATCATACAATGGTTGGTTTTATTAAAACTATGAGATATATATGATATTAATATAATACTTGAAAAATAATAAACAGGAATATAATTTAATTCCTATAAGACAGAGAAATAAAAGTAGTGTTCATGCATAAGTACGATCTACCGTCTCTATGAACAGTGCATTTCATTTCACATCTCCATGTATTTAAGATTATTATAAAGACATATATACTAGATATAAATATGACATTAAAATCATTATTTAAAATATTAATATGATGATACCATGACCTAATTAATGGGAAGAATAAATAATAATTCAGTACTAACTCAAGAAAGTAAGAGATTAACGCCAAAAATTGTCGAAGTAATGAAATATTACTGACAAACGAGTAATTATATATTATAAAATGTTCATATATGATATAATAAGTATTAATATGGTTATATAATAAGTTTTTATAATTTTTAAAACCATTATACTATAGTTTTAAAGATGTTCACCTAAAAGGAAAGGAAATGTATGGGATTTTGAGTCAATCTCATATCATTGAGGTATATTGTAATATTGGGAGCCTAGTTCATTTTATATAGTGTATATTATACCTTTTGATAGGTCATATCTTGAATCTAATTATTTTCATGATATTATTTAATATTATTCCTTCATGGGAATTATTGATGAAATATGTATTCATTATTCAATACAGTTATTTGATAAGGCATAATATTTATTGTGATTATTCATTATATGAAATGATTTGGACTAGAAATGATGGTTGTATCCCAGACATTATATAGACCCTCGATGCATCGACAGTTTCTCAGGAAGCAAATAATTCGGCCAATTTAAACGGGTTTCTATCTATATTGTTAACCCATCTTGTGAATGGTCTTGATGGTATGGGTTTTCTTGTGCCCCAGACATGACCTCATGTAATCAATCATGTCCTTTATAGATATTAAAATTATTATTTATCCATATGATTTTTCATTAAAAAATTAACGGTTATAGTTAATTCTCAATTTGATTACTATATAACATGTGTTTTAGTTTCATACCATTTCATATTAATTTTTTTGTATCTCGTTAATTTAGTGGATTGTGTTGTAAATTATTTACCTTAACATGTTAATTATTCTAATTTATTCATTATTTTTTTCATTTTACAAACCATTACTAAGAATTTTATATCACCCCTATTGTGTTTCCTTTCCGCAGGTTATGATGAAGATATTTTGTAATAAGATTTTAAGGAATGGGAGTGTTTTATTTATTATGTTTCATGTTTTCCATTATTTTCCCAATATATTATGTGTATCATGTAAATAATATGGGTTTAAAAAACTACTAAACTATATGGTCCTCTGGTATTTTTTTCTATGTTATAATTATAATTTAATATAATAATGTGTTGGCTCCGATATAATGGTTTTAGGGAATTAAAACCCTCACACAAGAGAAAATACACATGTTCTAAATCATAGTCCAGTTAAATATCATGGATGTATACCACTACCTAGTGGAAATATGTTCCAAGATCAATCTCATCTCATCCTAGACACATCAAATGTTGAGATTGACTGATGTAGATTTGAGTTCCCCTATGATAGGACCGACCAGAGGTTATTAGGAAGAATCTGGTTGAAGAACCAATTCAGTGGCTTGGTTTCAAGTGATGAATTCATGGTTGACTCATAGGATAACACCTAAAACATTTTGATGGGTAGATTATGTCTTCATGTGCATACAACATTCCCCTCATCATATCACTAATGCCTCATATACTCTATCAGTGTTTGATTATGAATTCTTCAAGGTAATGTATCCCATTTTGAATAATGTGAATCCCTCTATCTGGATGTAGGCTATTACAAGAGAAAGGATAATAATGTTTAGACCATTGAGTTTTATCACACCATCACTATATCCAACCTATGGAAAAACCTATATAACGCTTTCATACTATAGATTCACTGATTAGAAGCCAAAACACAAGAATATTTGGGTTGTTTTGTCACTTTCGAGTGGAAAGGGAATTGTGTCCCTATATATAAGGAACATTGGATGATTACCTTGTACTATGTCATAGTCCAAGAATGGGAAATACCAAAAAACCCATACCCATGTAAGGTACCAATATGTACACCCCCTTGCATACAATTTCATTTCATACATGACTATTTTTCTGAGCCAAGTTGAACTAAAAGAATCTGACCCACCGCCATTATTTTGATATCAAGTATAGTCCCCATGGTCGAAGGATGTTTCAGATTAGAATGATAGCTTCTATCTCCATGGTCCTAGTAGAGATAGAGTCCCCCAGTGGGGATTCTATATCTTCCCAATAAGGTGCTAGTGTTTCTCTAGAATCTTTTGGCCTAGATGAACCATCCCAATGATTCCCCTTCCTCATACAATGAATAGTGTATTGAAGATGCTCCTCCCACATTTGAATAGGGTGTATCCACCACTGTCGATAAGCTAGATTGGGTGAATCTCTATAACATGGTAAATCTGAGTCCAGTGGTGATTAGTGAATCCATTCCCCCATAGGAATAGAAGAATTATGATTCCTTCCTAAGAAAACTTCAAGATATATTTTCCAAGAGTTATGATGAGATTTCAAGAATATTCCCTAAGATCTCCATCCACTGTCTCGGTCTCCTAGAATGTCATCACATGTTCATGTATCCCCCTAAGAAAATTTACCCTTCTAATGATTCCCTAGTCAAGGCCGAATTTGACAATATTATCCAAGAAAACTTCATCAAGAATGTTAATTACCCTAATTGGATAGCCAAAATAGTCCATGTCGGGAAGAAGTACGAGAAGATTAGAGACCGTATCGACTTCTGGGACCTCAAATTCCACTGTATAAAGGATATTTTCTCTCGTACAGTTAAAAGGTTGTATAGTGATGCAATAGATGGGTTATATTCTCTCTCTTTCAAGGATAGTTAGTCTAGATACAATTAGATCTAGACATCCCATGAAAATGAGGAGTCTGTCACCTTTATAACACAGCAGGGAACCTTCTACTATCTGGTAATGTCTTTTGTTATGATGATTTAACAGCCACTTATCATTGCTCTATGCACAACATCTTTAAACCATTCCAAGGGATTCTACTAGAATTCTATGTGGATGATTTTGGTGGTCAATTTCCACCAGCATCAGGACCATCTCATTGATCTTTAAAAAGTGTGTGGATTCCTCCACTCTTGGAAATCTAAATATGGACCCCTTAAAGTGTTCTATATCTCCTCATACATTACATACAATGATATTACATCAAAGTTGACGAATAATCATTAAAAATTAAAACAATTCCCTAAAAGGAACGTATAGGTATTGTGTCATTAGAAACTCGGAAAGATAAACAACTAGTTCATAAGATATCTTCATTGTCCCACAATTATTTCATCATAACTAGACCACTTTTTTACATATCTTACTTAATACACTTATTTATGGCCTGGGGAAATGAAACATATGAATTGGTGAGCTCAAACACTAAATAAGGGTAAACAAGGTAAATATTAATCATATCATAAATATAAAACATAAAAACATAACATTTGAAAATATTATCCTACATGTGAAATATCGTGACATAATACCATGTGAAAAATGATAACATTTCATAATAATTAATGAAAATAGTCTGAAAATTCATTACATAAGACATGCTGATTTTTTTCATACACATAAGAATGTAAAATCATTTCATATTTGTCAACGCTCATTTCCAAAACCATAATAGCAGAAAGAAGTCCATTACTGAACCGAGTTCACTCCTCATTCTTTCCCGGTGTTACTAGATAAAGATCATTCCCCATTATTGTCATGTCTATCTCATGAGATATAAATATTTACCCAATGTATTGGATGGGGATATAGGTCCCACTAATCTTATAATGAAATCAGTCTTATGTTTTCCGCAAAAACGTAAATCATTCATCATAGCATAACCCATGGAAAAATGGGTTTCTTAAACAACATTCCATCATAATACATATCGAAAATGGTTTTAATTAATATTTTTTCCATAATAATCACAATAAAACCATATTGATGATAGGAATTAAAACATAACCCTATTTAAAAAATGTTATCTTATATTGAAAATAATTTTAATAAAAAACTTGATATTAACTCATGGGAAAAATATTCTTTCTTATTCAAAAGTGATTTATTTTCTCAAAATACTACACAATTTTAAAAAATAATTTAATTGAAAATAAACATGAATTATTTTTGGAAAATCTTTATGGAGAAAAGGAATTATGAAAATGTAAAAATCTGTTCATGTTGTATAAGTTAAAAGAAGAAATTATTCTCTTACTTTTTTCAAAAAGACCAAAAGTACCTCATATCGAATAATGAAAAATTATGACTTTCATAAAGTATAATAAAAATTTACCAATGGGTAAAATATAATTGAATATTTTTTATTATAATAAAATAAATATGAAATATTCAAGAAACATGGACGTGGATGATTAATATACCCAAGTTAATACTTACGAATAAACAATATCAGATTATAATGAGATTGTAATTTTATACCTAACCTAAGGTATGATATCCTTCGTATGTATCTGAACCTGGTTTATAATAATTTAAATAATTTCATTTTCTCATTAAATAATCTTATTCATTTTTATTATACAATATATGATCATATTAACATCCATTAGTTAATAACATTTCATTATTACTCGATATTCGGATATTAACTACTTTATGTTCTTATGCATGTTTTGTCAAATCAGGTGTGGTCCTCCTTATTAGTTCAAATTAATATAATTAAAATTTATATTAACATAATATATATCATAATTATTCATTATTTACAATAATATAATCATTCTTTAGTGAAGATCATGAAGAATGAATCACATCACATCATGGAGACGGTAGGTCATATGTACGCACGAGTGATATCATTCCTATATTTGTTAAATGATAGTGAATTAGATGGTTTATAATATTTCATAATTAATATAATGTTATAAGAATCATATATAGTTATTATTTCCATAATTATACCCATCCTAGTATGTTGGAGTTGAAAAATGGATTACACCATGGCGTGGAGACGGTAAATCGTACATACACACGCATAGTTATTCTGTTTTTCATAGGAGGGATAGAAAGTGGATTATGGTTGTTTCATAAATAAAATAAAATATCATTATATAATTTATACTAGAGTTATTACTTTATAATGAAAAAAACTCAATAATAGGAAGTATAATAAGAAATAATTTTGTAAAAATCGGTAGAGGATATTACCTCTTCTTCGACGTGCTTCATCTAAATATCCTCTTATTGCACTAGAGTTTGACATTGAAAAAGACCAAAACCTCTATAATGTAACTAGAAAAGTTGAAATGGGAAAATTTTAGGGGATTTAAAATCTTAATGTATCATATATAAGTGAATAGGGGAGGAGGATGTTCTCTTTTATAATTGAGGTGAGAGACAGTTTTGCGATCCCCAAAAATATTAATTTATAATAAAATAAAACCCTAGAAAAAAACCTAAAAAATAAAAGAAATTTGAAGATGAGATCGTATAGGGTTTTAATATCATCAACCAATAAATTTGATACTAGTTTTTGTGTCAATTTAATCATTATCATTGTAATTAACACTTAGTTATTTTATTAAATTTTATTTAAGATAACATATATTTCAATATTAAAGGGGTAAAATATTTATGTATTTGAAGTAAATTAGACAATAAATAAGTAAATTATAAAATTATAGACCCTATAATAACTATTATATTTATAAAAATGTTTTACTATTTTTAATTAATTTAATAAAACATTGTTTTGATAAACAATCAATACTGTCAATTATGACGATATTCAATTCATTATTTTTTAAAAATAATAATATAATAAAATAACTTCTAAAAAACCATTTTATGATTTTCATAAGTGGTCAAGGTAATATATAAACCTCATTTGAAATATTAATTATACCAAATTATATTTATTTTGACATTTTTAAAATCATTTATTTGATATCTCCATTTATAAAAATTTTATTAATTTAATTTTTTGTAATCATTTAGTATAATTATATTTTGAATAATATTTAAAAATAAAATAATATGATGAAGAAAATCTACTTTATTTTATAATAATACAAATAGTATAATTTACCTACATTAAAATCCATCATCTAAAATGTTATACTTACAAAATTATGAATGTGACAACTTTGACATCACATTAAACAAAAATAATATAAGTGTCACAATCTCTTTGATAAGGCTCCAAATGGTCACTAACTATACCCTAGGATGTTTATGGTTGTGATATACTCTACCTACACTATTTTGTCAATTTTTTGGGTTCTTTTATGTTTAATAATATTTTAATAAAAATTGTTTTAAATATTTCTCATCAATTGATTGGTTTTTACATCATCAAAGTATAAGTCTTTAAGGTAATTATTTATTTTATAAATTTTGAAAATAAATTACTTTGATAAAGAAAAACATTTTAGATTGAAAATTAGTAATTTTTATATAATTTATCTTATATATAACCTTATATATGAAATTATTTGGTTATTAAAACTTGAGTGATACATATTCAACTTTTCTTTAAATAAAACTAAATAAATGTCCTATTCACAACCAAGTGGCTTCCAATGGACACCATTTCGACCCAATGATGATGGTGGTAAATAAAACTCATCCAATTATATTGATACCTATGTTAGGGTTATTTTATAACTATATTCTTACCCTTAATTACTTGATTTAAGCTTTTACTGATTTAAAAAAAATTACCTAATTAACTATTCACACTTCCCAAAAATAAAATAAATCTATTTACATAATTTGGACCTTCTGATTCCAAATATTGAAACCATTTTTAAAAATTCGAAACATATATGTTTTATTAACTAATTTTAATTTATTCCCATTTTTGGAAAAAGATAATGAGTTTTAAAAGTTAAAACATTGTTAATGATTGAAATGTTTTTACATTTGAATTCAGTGTAAAAATAATGATAATGACATTAGTTATATTTAATGATAAAAATATATTCAATTTATACTTTAAAAAAATTAAATATTATAATATAATCATATAAATCATTTTGATCAAAAAAATTATTTTTATTTAAAATTTAGTATGTTTGTACTATTCATCAAATTTTGAAAGTAAACATCAAAATATTAAAATTTCATCAAATGGAAATTCTGATATCCCTCTTCCAAATAAAATGTATATGTAGTAATATAAAAATTATTTATGTGTAAAAATACTAATTTAAAAGAGGTTTTCCATTACAAGGCATAAAATTACACTTTTGAAAAATATAACTTTTTATACATCAAATAAAATTTATTAATACCATATAACATATATATATTGTAAGAATATAAAAATAAAATATTATTTATATAAAATATATATTTCATTAATTTTATTTACTAATATTAATTCACTAAATATATTAATATAAAAATATAATTGATTTATATTTTTCAAAAATAATTGGTTGCATATGACTTCAACATACATTTTCATAAATTAGTTATATATATTCTTATTGATCTAACAGCAAGGTAAAAATGGAATTTTATACTAAGGGCATCTCACTATTCGTTTAAACTCAACAATGCATGCAATGCAAGTTATTAAAGAATTAATTTATTTTGGAGAAAATATTTTATAAATTCATTTGAATGTTACATGTTCATTCAGATTACCTCTATGAAGTTTCTCAGTTTCATATATAGTTATAGAAGCATTGAGATTGAACCAAAGAATATTATGTCCATCACTCAGATGCCTCCTCTGAGAAACCTCTGGGATATCTAAGGCCTGCAATTCCACTTAGCATACATATGTCAGTTCATCATGAATCTTACCAGTAGATGTAATCACTTTTCTAGGATCATGAAGAAGGGTATCATCTACTGGTATCATGAAGAGTGTCATGTTACATTTGAGTAGATAAAGTAATCTCTGTTGTAGCCTATGATCCTAATGACACACTTTTCTAAGAGGCCTCTAGTACTCTACATGACCACCCTATATTGATCCCTTGGTTCCCATCACGCCCAGTAGAACAACGATGAAAGAATGTAAATTTTATATTTTATAATTCGCATACTCCTCGGAACGGAGACTAGATACACATCTATCAAGAAAATTTACCTTGCACTAGTTTTTGTAGTGTAGAAGTTGTAGTACTATCTATAATATCATGAGATGTATCTCGTGTCCTGAGTGGATCTAGTAAAGTATATATTGAATCCCTAAATATTTATGAGATTATTGTAATGATAGGAAGTGATCATTCAGTAGTTAAACATCAGTATCATCCAATAGAAGGCTATCAAATTTCAAGTTGTAAATTTATTTCTAGTCACCCATAATCCTCTTAAATAATTGATTCTAGAAATTTATTTACCATATTATTCCATCATTTCGGTGGATGAAGATATACTATGTTGGATGATTGATTTTGATGGTGCCTCCTGTAACCTAACCAACAGAATTCTCAATGAACCCATGCTCAAAAGAGTAGGCCTATGTATCACCTTAATCACCCCAACATTTGATTTCCATCTATACTCATTCTTTCTAATTGAATTCTTCATCAACAACAAAGTGGCGTATCAGGCGCTCAAACATTGACTCGATCTGGCCCTTGATATTCATGTCCCATGTTTTCATGTAATGAGTGACTTTTAATTAGTCATCAATAAATTAAATGGTGAATATATAATCATAAATCTAGAACATGTGCCCTTACTAGAGTGTGATCTCCAATTAATGTCCAAGTCCCCTTCTCAACCAAAGGTGACTTATTTTTCACATTTATAGACTGGTCAAACCGATGTCTTGATCTGTCTAGCCACGTCTCTTGTAGATCTTGACCAGGATGACATGTTTATTCACAAAGATTATTGATCTTTCATATCTCCAATCATCGAAGATGATTACAATGTCCATTAGGAAAACACATTGACTATCAGTGCATCTATGTTAGGACCCACAGATCCCAACACATTAGAAGAAACCTCTAACTGGACAACCCCTTTCTTCGTGTATCATCTTCACACTATATCCACACTATAAAAAGCTAAATGTTTGTGAACCTATCATCATGTAGCATTGTTCAACCTCCAGAGTGGGCCTAATCTCAAGTAGACACACTATAGATGCAGGTTTGATGGAATTATCCTCATTTCAATACAGTGATATAAGATTCCCCAGTTTATGAAGGATATTCATGTCCAATCCAATGGTTCCCATCAAGAAGGATTTAATTTCTCCCACTAGATTTAATGGTTGGTCTACTTCTAGCCCTCCATGGTCCATGACTGCATCGAGTATGACAATATGTGTCATGCATATTATATCCATCAAAATTTTGTGCATCGTGCACTAGAACCACATCATAATACCATGTATTCTTGGAACATTGTAGTATAAGGACTCAAAGTAGTTGACCTCTATCCACCAGAAACAGCTCTCCGGTTCAACTTTATTCTCACCATGATGGATTTATTCTCCACGTGGGTAAATGATATTTCAATAAAGGAATTAAATGCCCGATCAAAGTTTGAGTTCATGAGCTTCCACACCATCCATCGATTCAGAGTCCCTCAAACCATTCCCAATGAAAACAACACCAACTTATGGGTATCTATGTTGAAGAAGTTGTATTCTAAGTACAACATCTAGTCCAACCATACATTTCACTATTATGAATAGGAAAATGGAGAGATCATGTCATTTAAGAAAACCCACTTCATCATTCTACAGAAGATGGTGGGACAAAATAAGAAAATTAGTCTATAAAATCATTCCAATACATTCTAGGCCTATTAGACGATGACTAAAAATTCCCCCCAAGCCAATCCATTTTCACTGGTGTATGGAATAAATAAATTTTTATTCATAGAGATTAAGTTTCCATCGCACTGAAAAGCTTTCAACTTCTAGAAGACGCAATGAAGAATAGTAGAAATCCATCTAACTGAGTTGGATTCCCTCAAAGAGAATAGTATCATAGTCTTTCATAATCTATAGAAGAACTAAATTACGAAAGTAAAAGAGTTGAATAATAATTTTCACATCCAATACTTCCTATAGGGTGACACAACTCTAGCTCTCAAAATGATGATGACACCTGAATGTATCCACCATATATAGATTCCATGTGGGAAGGAACGTACATCATTCACAAGGTCTATTCTAATAGAATGTATTCTATGATAACCATGTATGAATAGAATCTTACTCCCCAACCAATGGCATGATTCAAAAATAGTAATTTGTTTATGGAATATTCCCATCTTAGTTGCATGATGTTTAACTACATAAAATCGGTGGAACTCTCTCCAAATGAACTTAAAATTAATATACAAGTGTCCTATATGTATGAAGATAATCTTCATAGCACCCTCATCCTAGTCTCATGACATTAACATTCATAACAACCAATATCCTTACTCTATGATGTTAAACTACATGGACATGTCCTATCACACAACCTTATACTATGTCATTATAATTCTTGTTAGATGATGATAAATTTCTTAGTTCCAATATCTTATTTTCATTATGTTAAACTTCCTAACAACCATTATCCTAGTTTCATGATGTTAAACTGTGTAACAATTTTCGTCCTCCCTGCAAAAAAAGAAACTGCATAGCACCTTAATGTTCTCAATTGAGAAGATGTCACCCTCAACATCGATCATATACTATGACATGTTTGATAACAATATGTATCCTTATTCTAATACTTGTGGGATATGTATAGAAACTCAGGTATTTTTCAATGGGCCCAGCCACATGTTTATCATCCCTTCGACCCCTTAGCCTTAGATTAGTCCAAGAATCATGACATAAAAATGTATGAAATTCACCTTAGGAATGTGTATGAGGTGTGTACACCTCCTTGGTCCCCATTCACATTGGGTTTTTTTATTCCACCTCATTAAGCATATCTGTTTTGTATGTGCTTAACCTATTATCCTATATTTATGACCTTAAACTAGTAGCCACCCTGTGGTCCTTGCAACATGACATTAAATTGTTCTCAATGGTCAAAGCATTATGACCTTAAAAAAGAAGCCAAATTCTCAGCATCAAGACATTGAAAATATGTAGGAATATACATTGAAATGTATCATGTGATCTAGGCCTCTTTGGTCCTCATTCATGTTGGTTAACTCATTCTCTTCCCCATATATCCCCTTTGGTTGAAATGCTACCCTCACCATAGGTTGGATTTTCTCGAGAGTGTTTCGTGTAATGATCGATGTCATTATTCCTCATTCATGTGACCACACTACACATACCCATTAGAGACAACCCCTTATTATGGACTGAACTCAGTGAATGAATTTAAATTAGAAGTTAACTTCCTCGACACATGACATTAAACTATGACCCTACCGAGAACAAATTTAATATTCCTCACGACAATCGTGGGATGCCTCTTTTCACTTATTAGAGAGTATATCCACCACCATTGTAGGTATCTCATCAAATATTGTTCTAGAACTATATTTTTATTAATTCCCATCCTTATAGGATATGTATCAACACCCACAAATTTTTATTTAGGGCCAAATTGAGACTCATCATCCCTTCGACCCCTTAGCCTCAGTTTCAATTTTTGAATTACTACCGTAAATTATATGAATTTCATATCAAGGTTCACATATGGTGGTAATATTCCTTTGATCCATTCAAATCGGGTTTATTGTTCGACCACCTTATGTCTATATATCTTGAATAATTCTCCTCAATGATTTAAACTCTATGACCATGAACTAAGAACCTCAATATGAGCATCACAATTTTAAACTATGTCCATGCATTATAAGGAATGTATGGAATGGTGTATGGCCCCTTTGGCCCTCCTTATTGTCAGGGTTTTCACTCCAAAATTCCACATTATATGTTTTGAGGATCCCCTCCCCCAACAGTCCAGCTCTAGGAACATAAAATAACAGTTGACGGTCCAAGAATTACAATCTTAAACTATATGCAAATAATATTAGGTTTTCTATGAATTATGTGATCCTCCTTTGATTAATTCATGTTAGGTTTTACCTCTTGAGTTCTATATATATATACACCATTGGAGTGAATGTTTACCCAATAGTCTAAGAAACATGACCTTAAACAATTTTCCATAGTCTCGACCACTTGGCCTCAATCTATGTGTGCACTTCTAGAACAACATATGGCATGATTACCATACTTATGGGATTCATTGTGATGCACCGAAATTTTTTTCATCTGGACCAAATGAAAATTGATCAAATATTTTGTCCCCTTAGCCCCATTACTGGTCTAACATTTGACACCTTAAACTAATATCCACCCTTATTCTAGGAATCATGACATGAAATTATATTTGATTATTCTTAGGAATGTGGGGTTTGGCATCGAAACTCATTGGCTACATTTACATTAGGTTTGTCGCAATTTCATGTTATGCACCTTCTATGTAGGGTACACAATGTGGTCCAAACTCTATGATGTTAAAATAAAATCTGATGGTCCAAGAAACATGACCTTAAACTATTTTCAGAAATTCTAAGAGTCGTGAATTTAAACAATATGTGAGACTCTCCTAAGGATTAAGTGTTGTAGTGTAAGCCCTCTTGGTCCTCATTCACATAGGGTTTCCACTCCACTATGCTACATATATCTACTTGAGGTACTATCCTCTTTTCCTTCTTAGTATGATCTTTATGACACAAAACTAATATCAATCTTATGGTCCATGTAATACAACTTCAAACTATTTGAAAAAGTTGGGATTGAATCCAACATTCCAATACACCCATTCCACACATCGAGTATTTCTTAGTTTGGATTTCTATAATCTTTAAATATTATATGGAACCCATAATGGCGATGGAATCATGTCATATTGGCTTGCATCCCATTCTAGGACAACACCCTAAAGGATCACTAACATCAAATGGCAGATCATTTTCTTCAAACGTAGTCAATTTTTGATCATAAAGTTTCTCACCTAATTCTTAACTAGTGTGGTTGAGATTCATGTGTTTTGAGTATGTCCAATAGTCGGTCCCTACCCTTTTGTCACCAATGATCTTGACCTAAAAAGACTTGTCTCACCTCATTTCCACTTCCCTATATCGCAGTGGAATGTTATAACCCAAGCATCACCCATAATGTGAACTTCCACATGTCCATAAAACCCCCTTACTATTCCTTGTTTTCCACACCAATCATCGCTCATGTTGGATTGTGTGATCTGGTGGGATGTGTACCAATATGGTCGAGCTATAAAAAGGATCCCTTCATCCAAAGCAAACAAACATAAAATTGGGTTTCTTGTTTAAGCCTAATGACATTAAATTGTATGTGGGTTTCCTTCCCATGCATATTTTGTGTATAATTTTCATCTCCTTGACCATATTTCATTTCAATTTTTTCACAATATCACACTACACTTATCCATTTGGGATATTATGGTCTTGTTCTAGATAACATGACCTTAAACTATGTGTAATTTTCTAGTCACATGATGTTAAACTATAAGATTTAACCTCATCAGACAATGCTAAATTGTACAATGATTCATCCTTATCACATGAAATTAAACTACACCTCCAACATCCTCATGATATAATGCAAAACATTTTACCTATCATTCTTTTTTCATAATGTGAAATTACAGGGTATCTTAGTCCCTTGCCTAAGAACCCCTATTTCAGTTTCATTCACCTACCAAGTTTCTCACATTTCCTCATCCCTCACATGGTGCATGAGATAAAACTCCCCTAGAAGATGTGATTGATCTTTTTTGAGAACAATATACTCACACCAATGTTCTATAAGCTACATTAGTGTAATTCCACGATTTTTGGAATCCATTCAAACATTACATCACTTCATTTCTAGACTTCATGTACCCTTTTTTTAGTTCATTTTCCTCTTCCATGTATGATGATTCCCCCATAATGGTTTCGTATCATGCCATTTTCGGTCACCTAAAATCCTGAGCCAACATCCTGGAATACTTTGGATGACATTCTGAGACACGATTCATGTTTTGAACATGGTTAGCGGTAGAATCTCATTTTTTGTCTCCATTCCAAGATAACAGTATATATTTTTTAACTCGTTCAGAAACTATCCTATATTTACATGACACTCTCCTTCTATTATATATGTTGGGAATTATTATTAACCCTTTTCATTCCTATTTGTGCAGATAGAATTTAAATCCTCTATTGTTATCCAACTCGTGTAATGTCGCATGTTAGAAAGGTAATTTGGTTTTTCTAAAATCCCTATGCTCTAGCCCCTACCTCTCTCAACCCAGACAATCTTAGGTCTGGTCAGTAATATCAAACCTTGAGTACTTGATTAATGTCTGTAACTCTCATAAAAATTAGAAATGATATATTTGTCCCTTGTTTCTCACATCGATCATGAATCACGTGATCTTATGGGTTGTTCATTGTTTGTCCCAAAAATATGATCTACATTGGTTAATTAAAAAAGGAAAATAGATGTCTCTATGATCATAGAAAAAATTTCACAGGTTTTGGATGTAGAAAGGGTCGTCCACATGTTGGAGCCTCTCATGAGTCATTATGATAATTTCCCTTATGGATCTACTTTGGTGATCGAGTTCTGTAGCTCTACCTGCCTATGGCATGTGGTATCCAAGATCTTTTACCTTCTCCTGAGCTTTGTATCTTCATCATTAGATAATAGATGAAGCTCATAATCTTTATCCTATGGCCAGTACATCTGAACCTAGAGTTTGGCTAATTGAGAAGTCACCTGCTTAAGTTTATTCTTAGCCTCCTCCAACTGAGCCCTCTTCCTATTAATGATCTTTGATTGAGCTTTGATTAATTTATTACACACATCCATTAGTTCCTCTGGATACTGGATCTCTTGATTGATTTATTATAACATGAGAATGATGTCAAAATTCCCTAGATTTTAGGCAACGTTAAGATGTTGGATTATATCGTGTACCCGCTTAGAAATACATTCATGGACCATCACATGAATAATATGAGAATCCACCCCTCTAGCACATATATTTCACAACCAACGGAGATGAAACCACATCTAGACAACCAAATATGGTTTTAGAGATTAGTTGATAAATAATTGTAATTATTTCAATTTCCTGTACTAGATTATGTGATTCTCTTCAGCCGTGTTAGGATTAGAGTCTCCCAACACTTCATGTAGTTTAGGATCACACTCCGTAGAATCCAAAAGAAGGTTAACAACAAAATCTTATTCAAACATCTACTCATATAGTATGGTCTCCAAATAATGAGTTCATCCTTCCTCACTTGAATCTTCCTCTGTAGCCACTTTCCCACTAACCTCGAGTTCTTCCCCATAGGTGGCACCACCTGCAGCCACAACCAGCTGTTCATCGAAGACCAAGGCTAAATTAGCTTGGATGAATCACTCTTTTTGAATTTTCATAGCTATCAGTGTAGGGAACTTGAATTCCCTAGATTATTCCATTCAATGGGTGCACAATATTTTTATCATTGCTTTTAATGAGATCACCTCAGTCAATATGATCAATAACTTATAGGTATGAATCTGTGAAAACAAAGGAACATGTGCTGAGAATCGGCAGATTGAGCTCCTAAGTAATGGTAGGGGCTTCAACCATAGGTGACCCTTCATCACTGGGTATTTTAATGATTATTAATGGTTCCTCTTATGTCGGTCAAGTAGGAGCTATGTGGAATAGAAAAACGTGTCGGCGCAAAGGCTCTATGAAATATGATTATAGATGAATGAATTGAGATATGATCATACATTAATGTTGAGGAATTTCAATTACGATCTATCTCAAGGTAACCACTTATCCAATAGTGTATGACATTGTTTGGATTCTAAGGTGTGGTTACCCATATATTATATGGAGTAATGTGGTCTCTATGTTGTCACCTTGACTTCCTCGTCCTCGAATGGACAACTCGCCACCATAGCCTCAGATGACGGCCTTGGAATTTTCTCCTCTAAACCCATCATTGTACCTTCTCCCTTTAATAGGGGATCCTCACTCATTATTGACATGCTAATATATAGAATAAATATTATTTATATAATGTAGATATAGAAAAGGGAAGAATCTAAGAAGGATGTGAGTTAGTTAAGGTTTACCACAATGTACTCATCAATGTATTCATCTTTAGAGGCCACTATCTAACCACTTTCACGGGGAATCCCTTTATGGGAATTCATTCCCAAGTATTCTCCATCACGAGATTCATATACCACTTTTTCAGTTAATTCTGCCTCAGAAAAAAAAATATTAATATTTGGTGCTTCCACTGGATTTGTATCATCACAAAATTTTACCCTCAGTAGAGTGTTAGTTGGTTCACACTCCCCCCAGTGACATATATGGGTGTACACAGTATTTGGATATACATGTGTATAGTGGAATATAACTTTGAGAATGATTCAAAAGGTTATTACTTTCGGTATCTTGATCCCTTCTTACTACAGATTCCTCCATAGGTATTCTATCGACAGTGACGTTCAAATCAACATCCATGCCATTCATTGGGAGGGAAACATGTAATAGATAGCTGGATATATAAAAAGTCTTAACATATTCTCAAGAGACTCATTTTTGTCCCATGAGGATTCATCTAAGACCATTCCCCTCTTGTAGTCAGGGGTGTGACTACTCTATGTGACATCCCTACTAATACAGTTTTGTCCTGAGTTTCCCCAAATTTCTAACTCATCCATTAGTGGTATACTACCATCTTCATCACTACTCCATCTCCTTAGCTGTCTATTCAACCACCCAGATATGCTTCTAAAAAATTATATTTGGAAAATCTTTCACCTAGTTTCAATTATATTCCATTGGAAGACGAGCAACAACATTTTTTGTTGGCAGTAAAAAGGTTTCATAGGAGCCCACATTCACAATCATGTACAATAGTTATCAATGGATATGGGGGTGTAATTCTTCACATACCACCATACATAATCTCTTCTCCACTTGATTAAGGCACCCAAATTACCTGGTGAAACAGTATGGGGTGTACATTTCTCTATATACATGGTCATCGATCCAGGACAACCACACTCCACCTATAAAAGTTTTTAGTTATTCCTTATATTCCCCTGTATCTTTCAGTTTTTCCACCATTGGACTAATAGGGGTAATATGGGGAGGAATTTATTGTTTTTAGGTTTACCAATTAAAACCATTATCTGAACCTTATCAAGTGTCATCAGCCAGACCCCACCAATGTTCAGTAGAGACGAACACAAACCGTCATTCACAGGGGTGATAGAGTTTGGTAATTCATAACCCCCACTGTGTGTTATCATCTATCCATGTAAGAACTAGAATGGACCGCATGTCCTTCTGGGTGTGTTTCACCTTACAATGTGGACCAATATATTATAAATCCAGGACAACAATGGTACACCCAAATTGACATTATTTTTTTCCATTATACATTCCACCATCACCAACATCTCTACGAGAATTCTCAACAATGTGTCCTCAAACAGAAGCATCCATCCAATGAGAAATGTAGCAAGAAACAAGGCATAGGGTACCAATGGGTCCCAGCCTCCAACCAGAAGGTGCCCTCATTTCTGATATTGCACTTCCTCTAGAACCAACCAGTATTATCTAGGCTTCCTCCTTTATGATTCCATCCGATACTATTTTCCTTGATCTGACATTATCACCTTCAGGTACTTCTTAAGAAACATGTCCAACCATTCCTTCAAAATAATGTCCTTATGAAAGATAGATGCATGACATTGATTCTTTTTCAATGCCTCTCAACAATGTTGAACGAGTAGAGGAGTCATCTTCCAATAATTATATGTGATCTCTATCAGAAAATACTCATCATAATGAAATTCATCCAATGAAATGTCGTCAATGTAGTAGATGTCCCGGAAACTAATCCTAACTTCCTTGTGATGACAATGGAATTTGTTCTTATCCAAGGACCATTGCCTAAGAATCTTTGGTACCGAATCCTATTGTTTGTAAAAGTGTAATTATGATGTCTACACTACATCATACATCCTGATATGGAATATAAATACCCCATACTCGTAGAACATGTAGTGCACCCAATACTACCATTCTTATTCACTGGTAAAGTTTCCACCTGACCTCAGGTCCCAGTCTTGGTTCCAGCCTAGGATATTATCCCTCCTACTCCTTTGGAATATTGTTGAATAATTGGTTTGGAATTGTTCTTCCTCTAGATACTCACCTATAATCATCATGATCTTACCATTTATTTCATATACTGATATATCATTATTTCCTGTAGAAGAATAACTGTAAACAGTGATATTCCATTGATTAAGATCAACTTCACATGTGAATCATGATCATGGTCCATCAAATCCAAAGGATGGGATGGTCACATCATACAGAAGGCCAATGTTCCATTATGGAATATAGTTTCTCAATGGATAGGTCTTTTGTTACGGTATAAACATGCCCATAAGCATTTGGTTTCCCGAAATGAGCCTCCTAGCTCAAGGGATATGAGGATTTGTAGTCATATCATTAATCCAAGAACAAGATTCATCTTCAATCATAGTGGGGTTCTATTGGATGTCCATTTATGATAGGATTGAAATGTCTAATGGAAATGAATGTAAAAAATAAGAATTTGTGTTCATGATTTGAATGCAAAAGGGTGAATGTAGGATCGAAAAATGCATGTCAAAATTTCAAGGAAAGTGCATGAACGAATGGTATTATACAATAAACAAGCGGTTAAATATCATTATTTCACACAAAAAAGGATACAGAAATTAACGATAGAAAAAAAGGCTTATCATGTAGAAATTCAAAGGATTCGTACAAGGGCCCCTCTATTTATTTATAGGCATGGACCTAGCCTTGTGTGCACCCACATGAATTGACCCCATTATTTTTCATTTCCATTAGAAACTAACCTTCTACACCACTTTTAGCTTAGATTATGAGAGGTGGGCAATTGGTTACAAAGTCCAAACTAAATAATCCCGCATCAATATTTGGGAAAGACGAATCCATCATCCAACATTACGAAGCATTCTGAGAGAACAAATGTAGGTTTTCACTAGTTCTTCAGTTTTCCTAACAGATCAGAATCTACGCACAAGATCCTTTCACTCAAAATACGATGATAATTATTGGCCATTCCCTGATGGGCCCTAAAATCACTAAAAGAAACCATGCACAATATATTGGTGTTGTGTGCAAGAAACCCAATCTGTGCGAAAACCCCATACCACCAAAGGTGACATCAATCACTTGCTTCCATGGACTACCACCAAGAAAAAGTATGAACATGCAAGGAATATCCCTTCTAAGTCCAAATTATTATTCACTAATAATTGAATAATTCATCTATAATAGATGTTCACCCCAAACCACCTAATTCGGGGTGAACCTATGAAGGTCGAAATGCCACATTACTATGCATAAGACCCAGTTTACATGACATCGTGAAGCATGGAACCCTCAAGGTAGAAAATCGTTACAGACACATTTATTGTGGGTCCATCATTAACTAGGCCCAAAAAAATTTAATCCTTCCCAAACTCATTCAAACTATGTCAAGTGTGAGAAATTATCCTCTTGCATGCACCGCTGGCCTTGTGTGCAAGCCCCCAAACTCAAACTCATCCCCTTATATGAATTTAGATGGATTGCCTTTGTGTCAACAGAAATTTTTTTGAGCACTATTTTCATTCAACCCACAAAACATTCATGGAAAAACATTTTTGTCCCCTATGTTATGTCCCTTTTTCATATAAAACACCTCCTTCTAAGAATGGGTACTCTAACCTTCTTTTCTTCTATGTACAAGGACACTAATGTGGACATAATGATTGACCAATCCTAGGCATCATTAAAACATGGCATGGTAAATTCCATGCCCCTATAATAGATACATGAGATATGGTTATGTAAGAACAAGGGTTAATGTGTGTGTTCCCACGTCTGAGACGCATTACGTAAAACATCATAGTAATACGTTATAGTTGTTTAATGTTAAACTAAAAAAATTATCATCAAAACATGGAATAAAACATTAGTATTATCCCATGAAATGCATCCAAAATTCTCCATATATAATCATCATGGGAATCCACAATCCTTCACCATGGGATATGAGTCACCCACAGAGGGAAGGTTCCATGCATAATCCCTACACACCTAGATTAAAGAGCACATGATGCACCATATATGACTCATTGAAAATGAGATCCTCCTCAAATATAATTATATCCTCCTGAAATTGAATTACAGCCTCCTCAAGAAACATCAATACATAATCCATATAACATCTCTCATTGGAACTTCTTATATGACACAAGCATCAATTCTACTCATTCCTCTTATTTCATACACCGATCATGAATTACATTGAATTAAAGGTTAGTATTGACCATCGAATCAACCTCCATCCATGTGCCTCCTCCTTAGGTATAATCCCAAACATCCATTTAAATTGTAAACCTTCTGAGTGTAAGCCCCAACAACTGTACTCATCCTCCTTGGGAAGCTTTCACATGTAATTCCCAACCACATGCTCTAATGGGCCTCCTCTTTTGGTATAATCATCAACCAATTAGATATTATGTGTTCATCGAATCACAACTAAATGGGATACATAGGAAACATCACTAAGGTGCAAACTCAACACCCACATCCATCCTAATCTTCTGTTGTCGACATTCATAGTATGATCATGCTACTCACTTGGGATAACCCATATCCTATAGGTACATCAAAAAAAAGGTATGCATAATACCCACACCAACTCCAACCAAGATAAATCCTTTTGTTAAGGGAATCTTATTTGCATAATCCCCACACTAACTCTAACAAAGATAAATCCTCTTGTTAAGAGAATCTTGTATGCATAATCCTGACACATCCCCCACTAATGCTTCCTTTGCAGTTCGAGTGTCCTTACTGCATGACATTAAACTGCATGGACTGGTCCTATCATTCGACAAAAAACATTGTTATCTAACAACATGGGTTTTGATCCCTACCTCCGAGATAGGGTATTTATGATTCCTCTTTGAGGTTCAATACCGAAAAATGGTAAACCTAGGTTCCCCTCAACTAGTGGTGTACCTCTTGAATATCCCTCCAATGGTGTTCTAATCAACCTTCATGGTGTTACATCTACCCTTTATAGGACACACCCTCTGGATCTGCCCCCACATATATTCTGATCCAACCACCATCATGGTGTGATATCTTCTCTTTATGGGAACCAACTTCTGGATCCACCCCCATGGGCGTTCTGATCCACCTTTCATCATGGATTGACATTTTTTATGGTACATACCTCCTAGATGTGTCCCTACTAGGAATTATGATCCATCCATTAGAAAACATCTAGGTGTGACATGTTCCCTCTTAGGGATGCAACTTCTTGATTCACATCCACGAGGTGTCATTATCAATCAACTCAATCTGCACATGTTGTTAAAATTATGACCCCAAGAACATACCCCAAGATAAACATGGGATTCTTGATGTGAAAGGCTTAAAAAATATATTCCTTTAGCATTAAATACCTCACGATCACCACAGGATACCTTCGGTTACATGCCTATGATTCCTCCCTGAGATTCTGTCCATGGAGGAAGAATACAAGTGACCTAGGTTCCTAGCATCCAAACATTCCAGTGATGCCCAATGTGACTACTCTCCTAACAGAAGGTTTCTTCCTTGTCAATACCCACTGCAATGTCTAAATAAAATCCGTGTAATTAACCAGCATCCACAAAGATATGACTCTTGGAATGAGTTTCGTGAACATGAATTAATATTAAGAGGGATACCCATAATTGGAGACAATGTAACATCCCTGACTTGGAATCCACTAAACTGGTGCCCCGATCTGAGTTGCCACCAGACCTCAAATGCGCCTCCCCATACTCCAAAGGTTTCTGACTGGCTGTAAGGGTCTAATGAGTCATGTGGGGAGACTATGCCCTATTTACTAGATTACGCCACAGTAGAACACAATATATATAGCAGAAAAAATATGAACATAAAATAAACATGCATAACCAAATGTTTCCAAAATGGGGTACAAACACTAATCAAATACCACAATGACATGTTGTACCAGTGGTGCAAAGTGAAGGAGACCCAAAATAAAACAAACGTCCAAAAACTCTAACAGGCCCCGCTCTAAGTCCAGATCCTTCCCCATGTACATCTCGAGCCCAACTCAGTATCTTATTGGAGGGCCTCTTCCCTTGTCCTAACCTACAACCAAGAGATCTTCTTGGTTACCCAATGGAGGCTCGAGCAGGGTGTGAGTACAAAACATAGTAGGCCACCACCAACAGTGTCTACAAAACATCCAGTCTAATAGATATTTCATGCAAGTACAAAATAAATTGTAAATAAACAAAAAGAAAACTATGGTTCCATTAGATATCCTAGATTCACTTAATTAATTCCTTTCATTTACCCCAATTTTATTTCTTATACCATCTTCATTAAATAATCCATTTTGATCACATTTTCCATGGGTTATGCATAATTATCATCTACACAAGGGTTTAAGGCTATCAATCACAATGAATAAGGGAAATAAATCATGTCCCTATCTCACTATGGATCCACATATCACATCAACACAATATCCACACATAGATGCTTAAGTCAGTGTGGAATGAAATTGTTAGGGGAATAGCGCCTCAGTCCCCTTCCCTAACCCGTGCATTTATGGGGTGGAGTTTAGAGCCTTAGTATAACTCAAACCATGGGCATCGAACGTCAAGTCAATACCTCACTCTACCAAGGCTCGTGCAAATGTTTATATATCACTCACAATATGCTAAAATTTTAATTTAGTGGCAGTTTTTCATGTTTAGCGACGGTTTAAACCGCCACTAAATCATTCTATGACTGTTTTGAAAAACCACTGCTAAATCGTGTTTCGGGAAATAATTAGTTGCGATTTTTTAAAGCCTCCGTATAATGATTTAGAGGCAGTTTAATCCCTTTCTAAATCATTTTATTTTATTCTATTTTATTTTATTTATATAATTTGTTTTCTTTTTTAGTTATTTTTAAATTTTTTAAATTTTTTAATTTTTTTTACTTTCGTAATATATTTCAATATTTATTTATATAATATTTACTTATTTATTTATTTATTTACATACTTATATATTTACTTTTTTATTTTATTTTATTTTATTTTATTTTATTTTATTTTATTTTTTAATTTTATTTTTTTAATTTTTTAATTTTTAAACATCAGTTTTTTTATTTATTTATTTTTTTTTATTTATATATGTATTTATTTATTTATTTATTTATTTTATTATTACCATTCTCATGCACATATCCATGCACAAGTCCATGCCCATGCACATTCCCATGCCATATATATTAATTTTGTATTTGGTGAAATCTGAACCCCTTACCTCTTGCTTATTCTCCAAATACTTTTCCACTCTAGTAGGCTCTTAATGTGGTCAACAAATCGAATTTAATATACTAATATATATATATATATATATATATATATATATATATATTAATTGGAAAAACAAATAATTCCAAACAAATAAATACACACTAAATAATTATTAATCAATAATTATTAATCAATAATTATTAATCAATAATTATTAATCAATAATGAATAATCAATAATCAATAATTAATAACTAATAAATAATACACAATTATTAATATTTAATAATTAGAAATTACAAAAAAAATAATTAATTAATAGAAAATAAATGAATTATAAATAAATAAATATATAATATGGAAATAAATGGTAAATAAATAATCTTAAATAATAAATTGTAAATTGTAAATAATAAATAGTATATAGTGAATAGTAAAAAATAAACAATAAATAGTAAATAATTACTTTTAAATAATAAATAAAAATACTAAATACTAAATAATATATAATATGTAATATATAATATATAATATATACTATATACTATATAATATATAATATATAATATAAAACATCTAATAACTAATATCTAATCTCTAATATTTAATATATAATATGTAATATCTGATATATAATATATGATATATAATAAATAATATATAATTTATAATATATAATACATAATATATAATATATAATACATAATACATAATACATAATACATAATATATAATATATATTATATATTATATAATATCTAATATCTAATACATAATACATAATATATATTATATAATACATAATATATAATATATATTATAATATCTAATATCTAATATCTAATATCTAATATATAATAAATAATATATTATTTATTATTTATTATATATACTTTAGAATATATAATACATAGTATTTAATATGTAATATATTGTACATAATACATAATTTTTAATATATAATATATAATATATAATATGTAATATGTAATATGTGACATATAATATATAAGTAATGTATAAGTAAAAAATTAATTAAAAAATAATTTAACATATGATAAATAAATAAAAAATTAGTAATAAATTAATAAATAATATACAACTAAATAAATAATAAATAATAAATAATAAATAATATTTAGTACAAAAAATAAAAAAAAAATCATTAATAATTAATAATTAAAGAATAATAATTATTAATAAATAATAATTAATAATTGATAATTAAAAAATAATAATTCAAAAATAATAATTCATATTTAAAAATTTATTAATAATTAATAAACTATTAAGAAATTTTTCATAAATAAATAATAAATAATTAAAAATTAATGAATATTGAATGAATAAATAAATAATAAACTAGTAATAAATTTATATTTCTTAAATTAAAAATAAATTAATAATTAACAAATAAATAATAAAGAATAATGAATAATGAATAAGGGATAAATAATGAATAAATAAATACATAATTAATTAATTAATTAATTAATAATTAATAACTAATAATTAATAATAACTAATAATTGATAATTGATAGTTGATAATTTATAATTGATAATTCTTAATTAATAATTATTTGTGAATATTTAATATTTAGTATCTAATATTCAGTATTTAAAATTTAAAAAAAATTATTATTGAATAATTAATTAATAAATAATGAGTATACAATAAATAAATTATTATATAATGAATAATAAACTAATAATATAAAAATAATTAATAAATTAATACTAAATTAAAAATATGTTAATAATTAATGGGGAAATTATAACTAAATAATGTATAAGTAAGTAAATAAGTAAATTTATCAATAAATAATATGATAAATAATTAGATAAATATATAATAGATAAATAAATAATAATTATGTTTTTAATTAATTAATAATTAATTTATAAATAAATAAATACTAAATAAATAAGTAATTAATTAAAAAATAAATAAATAATTTATTATTTACCAAATAGATAAATAAAAAATGAATTAACAAATAATTAATTGATTGATTGAATTAATCATTAAACACTAAGAACGCCCAAAACCCTAGAAACACTAAAATGGCCATTAAATCTAATCTGAGACTCCTTTTTATGTCCCACAACTAGTCAAATCAAATATAATGAAATGATCTTCGATATGATATGTGGTACAGGTTGAACGGACACCTTGATCGAATGTTATAACCTTTTGAATTTTAAAAAATCGGAGTCTGCAACTAAGTCCTCTATTATAGAGGCCTTTTGGGACTTTCTGGAAGATTAAAAATTGGTAGTTTTCTCAAAAAGAGTTTGTATAAGACCTAAATGGCGTAGAGCTCATTGTAGGCTTCGATTTGATTTGTGGTAGAGCTTAATAGACACCCAAATTAAAAGTTATGACAGTTTGATGTGCTAGTTCGATTTTCGACTGTTAAATTTTAAATATATATTTTTTCTTTTAATGATCACATGATTCAAATCTCACTTGCTTTTATCTCAGTGAATAATCTTCGATTTTACTAGTTTTGGAGTTTTAATGGACTCATGGATCAAGAGTTATTGTCATTTGATGACTAAGTCAGTTATTCAAATTATTGAAAATTTGTTTTCAGTTTAAAAGTATTATTAACTAATAATTATAAATATTTATTAATTGAATGATTATTAATAATTAAAAATATAAATAATAAACTATATTTTAGATTATGTAATAAATAAATGATAATAATGAATAAATAAATAAATTTTTTATATTTGTTTCCCTCAATTTCACGACAGTTTTGAAAACCACCCCTAAAAAACATAAATTCGTTTTTGAAGAAATATTAAAACTTTTATAAAACATATTTTAAATATATTTAGTGGCAGTTTTTCCTTGGTGGTTTTTAAAAGCACTGCTAAATTTTTTTTCGATCAAAAATTTAGCGGCGGTTATGAAAACTACCGTGACAAAACCACTACTGAAACACTGTTTTCTTTTAGTGTCACCACTATTAATCACATCCCAACATGCATAGCCAATATAATTTACAACATCATAACATTATAAATAAATGAAAAATTAACATTATTCATCAATCCATCAACACATTCATCATTAATAATACTTAATCATTTATCCTCATTTCACATTTCTCATGCCTATCTCACTAAGAATATTCATGTGTAAACAAAATTCATTATCATATTCACATTATTTTAATGTAACATATTTATATTCAAAAAAATCCCTTAGCCTTTAACCACATTATCCACAACTAGCCACAATCCATTATAACTCATTACATGGACCAATTACCCAACTCATTAAGTCTCTATATTTTTATAAGTCAATTTCACACCTTAAATATAGGTTACCCAAATCGGGAGGGCCGACACACCCTATGGGTGGCCCTAATTTGTCCAAGTCATTCTCCTTACATACCATGGGGATCATGAGGGGTCCAATTAATTGTTTAGACATCAAGAACAACACATCACACCAAAGGCACCACGAACTCATCAAAATAGAGCTGGAATAAAGATCATACATGCACAAATCTATACAAAAACCAAGAGATATAATGAGTAGACCACATACCTAGAATATTTTGATGAAAAAAATCTTAATCGTGGCCTTATAATCAGATTCAACCATCCGCTGAAATCCCAACCTAGGTTCCACTATAAAAAATGGGTTTTAGAGGTCTGAAAGGATATGGGGGATAGATAAAAACCATGATCGAAACGAGGAAGCAAGGAGGAGATTAGACTTACCCGGGGCCTTGATCCGTAACCAACGGCACTCCAAATGCCTATTATTCAAAGTTGAACTAACTCTTGGAAGCATGGGTCATCCAATTTCATCACTAGGGTTACAGGGGGTGGATGATGAGAAACCCGGGATAGGGTTTAAAATCTTGTAATGGCAATTTTGTAAATTTTCCAACTTTTCTGGGTCACATGGTTTACCCACAAGGTTTTCCATATCATTCGGAAGCTACTGCCCGAAAATCACCCCTTCACATGGTTTCTTGCGAATTCGGCATGGTTTTCTTAATAGTGTGCCAACTGTGAATAAACTTGTGTCCATGGTTGAATGGTTACATGGGATTCCCGTACAGTTTTCACTAACTGTGTGCAAACCATGAAACATGCACATGATCTTCCTTCTTGATCCTTTTTCATGTCCCTAGCCAATAGAACACCCATAATCCTTCACATAAACATGGTGAGACACTTATCTATCCAAAAATAAGATGCCATATCAAAACATAATCATAAACATCCGTTAAAAAAAATCTGGGGCATTAAAAGCTCCACACCTTATAAAAGATCCTCCTCGAGCTTCTCTTCTTAGAATCACTATGATTATATAACTAGAGTACATTCTACTAGGCCTACAAATCCATTACAATATTTCAAGTTTCTTGTTTCACATCACAAATCCCACCAAACACAAATCAAGGGCACGGACATGTCCCATAATTCTTCCTCACCACAACCACAACACGAACCAATAACATTTCAAGGATTCATCCATCTTAACCATAACCAACTACAAAAACATTACTTATAACACATAGAAAATTGTTCCTGACTCACTCCTCATGGAAACTTTGAATGAAGTTTAACATCATCACGGAGAAACCAACTAGCACGACATCAGTCTGATCCTCTACACAACTCATGACCCAAATCACATGGTGTTGTTTTCCTATATTTTCCAAACTATAATGGTGACCAAACCCGGTATAACCTGGAAAAAACTCCCAAAACATCCAACCACATTTCTTTAATGTTTCATTCCACAACTATACATCCAAACTCAACCCAAAACACTCAGCTACTCGACCAAACAAACCCATGAAAAAACTCTCTACTAGTGATAACTCACCTGAACGGCGACCACTCAAGTCCTTTTAACTCAATATTCTGATCATGTCGTCAACCAAAAATTTATCCATTATGGTTCTCTCCAAAATTTATGGTTACTTTGAACCTCCACTTACAAAAAAATACCCCCGATCTCAACCCATCTTTCATAATCTCCTAACTTGTTCTAACTCACCACACCAAAGCACCCCCAGGGAATTACCCAACATTATCATCCATTCGCACCATCAATAATATTAGTGAGGACATTCCTAGATTATTCATTCCAGTACTATGATCAACATGACCTCAATCTGGTACAACTTCATTTCAAAAGATGTTTTCCACTACAACATGTACCATGAGGTGGTTCACTCTCACCACACCCATTTATGTTTACCATCTCATTTCAGACAACATCAAATTGACTTGTCCAAGAACACCCACCTTCCACTGATGGTATGATACCCCTTCCTCATCTTTCATAGGTTCCTACTGACATGAGGCCTATCATTATCATCCCACAGACCCACTGAGGTCAGTCCCTAAATTATGGTATAATTCCATCATCCCGGCATTACCTCCCTCCAGACCGTCATTGGGTATGACCCTTGGCATGACTCCACATCACATGGACAAATTTACCTCAACATCAAGATGTCCGAAGGCCACTCGGGGAGATTTTACTTGAGTTTGACTGAGATTTCATTTGGGTTATAGAACCCTACTTCTCTTGCCACAACCTGTAGTCATCTCCAACAACAGCGTTCTAAGACATCAATACAGACATTACAATGATCACATATAACCACCCTGAGCTCAAATACTACACTTAGATCATCATCTCCATGTTAAAGTCCCACATTGCCTCTCTAAGGAATGTGACATGAACCTCACAGGTTCCTCATTGGAACCCTGGTTCCACTACACTGACTAGATGTTCTCTTCTCCACATACATGACTGACTTAGAACTCCCCACATTAGGATTGTTGTTACCACTGCTATCTTGAGGGATTTGATCCATCATTTCTTACACTCGATCACAATCAAAAACCCAAAACACAGACATGAATATCTATATTTTTACCAAAACAGAAAAAAACTTCACCCAGTACTCGTTCTCAGCTTCCATGAATGGTACCCATGGTGTTTGTTGACATTAATTCCGACCAGAGGAGCTCAACCCAAGCCACCGAGGGTGAACATTCCATCATCAACCTCCAAATATAATGTTTCCATTAGTGTAAAATCCATTACGTCCCATATCCAACCATACACCTTCAAGTCTCTTGGCGTAAATCTTGAGCTTCTCAACGTACCTGGGACAATATCAATATATTTGGTAGGATCTTCACTGGCTGAGGTACGCTGCGAATTTGTCGAAGAACACCACCACCAATGGACACAACCCCACCAAGGCTTCCCTAAACACACCACCTAGGAAATATAATAACCATCAAGGCATCACAATCCATTTCTGAAGTCTTAAACTATAGAAACTCTCACTTCCTCAACCTACACAAAAAAGGGTCAACTGAAAACACAAGGGATACCCACCATTGAACTCAATCATTCCCATTTTTAAACATATGATTCACTCGACACTTTGACTAATGAATAATATGATTTAACCAACAATGGAAAAGGTCACATGCTATCAACCATAAACAACTCATTCTTCATACTCTATCCTAATAGTCATCATCTCACTTAGAACACTACCATCCACCATACCTCCTGCAGGTAATGGTCAATATAGGGTAAAAAAGTGATTTAATTGAAAGTATTTCATCAACACATCTTCAAACCAATTATTCTTTTACAACATGATCCATAAATCATAGGCACATTTCCCATTTCAGAACTTTTACTATCATAATTTTAACTCATTTACACCTTTCATTAGGAAAATACAATTACAATTCAACTATCATTATGCAATCCTTTTTCTTTTTGACACTAGACCAATCGTTACAATTTATCACAATGCAAAATTTTATCCTCTTCATGACATTTATTTATATGCGATATTACTTCACTATTAATTTGCATTAATTTCATTCATCCACTTGCACTAACATTATTAGGAATCATTTTCTTCATCATTTTCAAGGAGGTAAAATTCATTTTATACACTATTCCCCACAAACCAATCCTATTTCTGTACCTATAATGATGCATGCCACCGACATCATTAGGTGCCGAAAATGATGCATGGATGCACAACCTTATGCCATTATGACCATGAGAAAATTATCATAAACTAGTCAAATCACAAAACATGGGCATCACCCCACGGTGAAATATCTTTCAATAGTAACAACACACATCAAGAACAAAAATGCCCACCTAGGGTGACTTGGGTTTTCCCCCATACATGGGTTATATACTCCAAAGCATGAGCTCATTACCAAAGCCTGAAACATCCTAATATCCTGTATTTAAACCCCATATAGGAGGAAAGAGAAAAGAACTCCTCTAATAACACTTTGTAACATCCCCGGCCTGGTAGCCACTAAAAAGGTTCCCCGAGCTGAGTCGTTACATAACCTCAAGCACACCTCCATGTAGGCCAGAGGTTTCCAACAAGAGGTGAGGGTCTAATAAGTAATGTTGGGGGACTATAACCTCATTGGTAGAGTAATCCATAGTAGAACATTACATAAATTATAGAAACAATATGAACAACCAATAGACACCCATAACCAAATTTCTCCAAAATGTAGTACGAAAAAGAATCAAATACCACAAGGTCATGTCGTACCAATAGTGTAAAGTGAAGGAAACATAAAATAAAACAAACTAAAAAAACTAAAACGGGTCCCAACCCTATGTCCATATCCTTCCCTATGAACATACCAAGCCCAAATCAACATCTTAGTGTTGGGCATCTTCCCTTGTCCATACCTGCAACCAATAGATTTTCCTGGGTACTGAACGGAAGAACGAGATAGGTGTGAGTACAAAACTCTGTAGTCCACCACCAATGGTGCCTACAAAATATCCAATCTAATAGATAGTGCATGAATGTACAAATTAAATGTTAAAAAATTGACAACTCGGGGTCCATTAGATATCCAAGGTTCCCTTAATTAATTCCTAGCATTTACCCCATTTTCATTTCTTATACCATATTCATTACATAATCCATTTTGATCACATGTTCCATGGGATATGAATAATTATCATTTATACAAGGGTTTATGGAAATCAATCACAATACATAAGGGAAATATATCAAGTCCCTATCTAACTAGGGGTCTAAATATCACATCAACTAATTATCTTCCCCTGGAAGCCTCTATCTAGGTGGAATGAAATTGATAGGGTAATAGAGCCTCTGTCCCCTTCCCGTATTAGGGAATTTATGGTGTGGAGTTTATATCCACTATCTAACTCGACCCATGGGAGTAGAAACTCATGTAAATAACCTACTTTATGAAGCCATGTGAACATGCTTATTAATCATTCACCATAATTAACCACATCCCAACAACCATATCCATTATCATGTTCAACATCACAACAATATCAAAAAAATGGAAAACTAAAATTAAGCCCCAGTAAATTAACACATTCATAATTTATAATACTTAAACCTTTATCCCAATTTCCCATTCCAATCTCACTAATTTTATTCATGTGTAAACGTAATTCCTTATCATATTTCCATTATTCTCGTTTAACCTATTTAAATTCCATCCAAAAAATCCCTTAGCCTTTAACCACATTAGACAAAACTAGCCACCATTCATTAAAACTCATTACATTGACCAATTAGCCTACCCCTTATGTTTCTATATTTTTATTCATTAATTTTACACATTACATTATCGTTATACCAAACATGAGGGCCGTTACACCCCATGAGGGACCTAACTTGGTCATGTCATCATACTTGCATCCCATGGGGATCAAGAGTGGTTCAATTAATTGTTTAGACTCCCAAAACATCTCATCACAGAAAAGGAAACAAGAACTAATCAAAAGAGGGTAAGAATAAAGACCCTACATGCACAAATCTAAACAAAAACCAAGGGATAAAATGAGTATACCACCTACCTCGAATCTGTTGATGAAAAAACTCTTAACCATGGCCTTAGATCTGGATGAAATAATACATTGAAGCCCCTACCTAGGTTCCACCAGAAAAAGAGGGGTTTAGAGCTTCATAAGAAGAAGAGATAATGATGAAAAAACTGATCGAAAATAAGAAGCAAAGAGGTGATTAGACTTACATGGGGCTTCGATATGCAACAAAGGGTTCTCTAAATGGAAAACAATTGATGGAGAACCACCTATTAGAAGTTTGGGTCATCCAAGGACGTCACTAGGGTTCTAGGGGTGGAATGGAGGAGAAACTTCAGTTGGGGTTTAAAATCCCATGATGGAAATTTTGTAATTTTTTTGACTTATTTAGGGAGAACAATTTACTTGCACGGTTATCCAAAATGTACAGAAGCTACTCCCCAAAAATAACCCCCATCCCATGGGTTTTTTGGGAATTATGCATGGTTTGCTTAATCCTTCACCAACATTGCATAATCTTCTATCCATGGCCGCATGGTTATATGGTATTCCCGCATGGTTTGCACATAATATGGGAAAACCATGCAACATGCTCAAGATCTCCCTTCATCTTCCTTTTTCATGTCCTGATCCCCCAGAACACCCCCTGATCCTTCACATAAACATGGGAGAAACTTATCTGACCAAAAACTAGAGGCCAAACCAAAACATAAATAGAAACATACATTAAGAAGATATGGGGCCTTAGAGACAAGTTCCAAGGAGGAATCCATGGAAGGGGGAACTGACATCCCATCATCCCGTTTTGATCAAGATGCTGACATCACCATTGAAAGTGATGAAAAATACCCACCTTGGGAAATTGGGAATGAAACCTAATAATGTGACACCAGTGTACATCAACAGATGTGGTAGCATGCCCTAGACAAAGAATGAGAAACATAATCCATTATCTTTATTTCTTTGGATGGATTTTGACTATGATAATTTAAGCATGAATCTATGGAACCAATTTATATTCCATTAGATAATTATGTTATGATGAAACATTTATGAAAACAATTTTATTTCCAGAGTTATGATATTATAAAATGATAAAATATTTTTTATAACTTGTTTCCTTTCCATGGGTTTTGATATATTGATTTGATGAATAATTTTTTATATTATGGAACACATCTATATGGTTTCCATTGTATGATGGGTGGTCACTGAATTTTATATCCTTTTTGTGCATTGGGTAATGATGGATATATAATGAGATAAAATTTAATTGATGATGGAGTTAAATTATTTCAATTAGGGGATTTTTCTATAATTATAGTATTGGGTGTAAACCATGACTAAGGAAACAATGGAATGTGGAGTTATCCCAATCAACTATGATAGCCTTGGGAGTTATCTTTGACAAAGGAAATTATTTTTTCAGATTTTTTATATACCATAAAATTATTTCTTATTCTTATTATATGTTATCATGGATCATGATTAATTATTCATGATTCCACACACATATAAATTATGTCATCGATTATGAAAAATACATATTCCAAGAATTATTATTAATGGTATTTCACTGATTTGGTATGATTATTATATGTTACAAAAATAGTCTTGTACCCTTATTTATATCTCACTTATTATTATTGATTGATATCTTTTATGTTTACCCTTAGGGAGAATCTAATGTCACCCATTATTTTGTTTCCTTTCTCAGGGTTATGGAGAAAGTTTTTATATAGATTATGTCTTAGAAGTGTCCAATGAGAGAAGATATTTGTTGGAGATATTGAAAATATTTAATATAATAATAAGATAATTATAAATAAACTCTCTAATGAAAATACACATTTATGGTCCTTTAGTGTATGTTATTGTTAAATGTGATGAATATTAATCAAAAAATGACGCAATATTAATGTTTTAAATGACCAGGTCTCCTCAACCTGTATTAAATGGAGGTTATATAATATTTCAAGAATTTTATTTTGGAATTTTTTTGAAAACCATGGGGATCATTAAATTTATATGATAAAAATCTATATCTTTGATAAATTATACATTATGTGGTTTTCCTAAAAAATTTATACCTATATAGATGTTGGAAACTATATTTCATAGGGGAATAAATACACCTAGGTGTAAAAAATTTGAAAGGGGTGTACTGGGTATTGACTCAAACATCACTTGTGTATGATGAGTGGTCCAAGGACTTGACACCTAGAAAGACACTCTTGTGGAATAAGATTGGGTTAATTCAAATTTTTTTATCACCCATTATAAAGGATTTGAATTGTTTATGACCATAATTTACATAGGTTAAAACTATCGTATCATAGATTGAAAATAATATATCATTATTTAGACATCATATAAATTATCTTTTTCACGATTTCATAGTTTCTCCCAATGATTATTGTTTCTCAAAACTATGTTTTTTGGTCATAGTCAATGGTTTCACCCTAGAGAAATCATTTTAATGTGGAATGTGATTGAAAATTAAATGAAATTATTCATGTAAAACTAATTAAAATGGTTGTTGGATGTGAAATCTTTTTCTATTATCACCGAACACTCTAAAACGAAAAATGATAGTATGAATCTTGTTGATATTCTAAATTTCCAAAGGAAGAAACAACTGACTATTTTTTCTATTTTATAGTAGTTTCCACCATCCTATAGTGGTTCCTATAGTCCAATAATTATTATATAATATATTAATACAAATTAAAATATATTTTATATTCTGTAGTGTTTGTAAAAGGATAAATTTGTTCTACAATTATATAATATGGATGAGGAAGCAGATCGATAGTGGAATCAAATCAAGAATATGTTGAAAATGTATAAAATTGACTCTATTACATGGGAAGAGTTTAAGAAGGTATTTTTCAGTATGTATATTCCTTTAGGTATTTATATAAAAAGGGAAAGTGAATTTTTATAAATAAAGTAGAAGGATGATGAATTCATTAGTACCTATGAGGAAAATTTAACCATACATCAAGGAATACATTTGGGTTTATCATTGCTCTTAAAAGTAAAGTTGACCATTTATTTATTGGTATGAGACCAGGTATCCAAAAGGCATTTTATAGAAGGTATATTTATAGTTATGAATAAATCAATAGATTTCGTATCATGTTGTAATTGGAAATTAGAGAATCTCAGTGTTTTCATGGTTTTGGGGATAAAAATAGAAGTATGTAAGTGAATTGAAATACTATGAAAAAAACTATAGAGGAAAGAAAATAAATGTTACTTCATGTAAGGAGTGTGGAAGGAAGCATAGATTAAAATTTGTTATGGGTTATAATAAATTTTTTAAATATCAAAATTAGGGTCATTATGAAAATTAACATTGAAGTGATGTAAATAGGACAATCAATGAAATGAATGTTGAGAAATATTAGCTGAATATTTCACCCACACTCTAATGATACAATTTTAAGTAGTATAGAAATTATATAAATTGTTGAATGATTATGAGTGTTTATGACAACAATCCACATAAACAACCTCTTAATCCCATAAACAAAGAAAAATTCCAAGTGATCAGAACTGTTGAAGTGGTTCAAGTTAATAAAGTGTGTGAAAGGTACATTAACCATCCACCCAAGAATTGAAAATGTCATATTTGATTTTAGATCTTCTGACTCATTTTTATCTATTTTGTTTTCTCAGTGTATCATTTCACTACCTCAAGGATTATATATTGAGTTAGCGGTAAAAAATCTTAAGGGTATAATGATGGAATCTCATGTCTATATCTCCTCTACAATAGAAGGGTATAGTAATGTTACTCCTAAAATATTGTGATTCTTCCACTATTTTAAATTTTATGTTATTTTGGGAATGTATTGGCTCTCTTTATATAGATCCCATATCTATTTCCATGGAAGGTATGTCACATTTGATATTTTGAATCATATTATGGTCATATTTCACTATGAATATGAATATGAACTTATAATAGATGGTAAATTGATTATATGGGTCTTACTAATTATTCATGGGGGATATATATCACAAATGGTTTTGGAGAAACTCTTCATTGAAGATATGTATATTTTTTGGGATTATGTACATTTATTTCATAACGACATTCCTATCTTCTATCAAATAATGAAGTTGAGTTTTCAATATAAATCATACCTAGTGATTAACCAATTTTATACACTCCATATATAATTTCCCCAAATGGGTTACATGAATTGGAAAAGAAATAATAAAAAATAGTAATAGTTGATTCATATTCCTCATTTCATTACAATATGGTGAAACTATTCTTTTCAATGAATATATATAGGTCAATGTGTGTTTTCATTGATTATAATGAACTTAACAATGACACTATGATGAAAAATTATTCTCTACCCTCGATTTATGGCTTATTTGATCAACTTCATAATGCTCAATTATTTTAAAATTTTAAAATTTATTCTATATATCATCAAATGAGGGTTAAAAAAGATGATATATACAAGATACTCTGCTATATGGTGTATGTTGATTAATAATTTATAGTGATTTCATTATTTCTAACCAATACCCATACTATCTTTATTGATCTAATCGATATAAACTTTTGAGATTACCATGATTAGTTTTTTGTATTATTTATATACTATATTATTAAACAAAATTGAATCAGAAATTTATAATAGATATCTAATAGTTTTTATGGGATAATAGAATAATATCGATTCTTTGTGAGAATTTTATCACAAATATCTAATCCAATAAAAAAATTGAATCCGAAGGTAGCCAGGTTCTTTTATACGTGTGAGTGTGAAGATAATTTCAAGGAGTAGAAATTAATGTTATTTAGTGGACCTATTATTACAGTACCCAATAGTGGTGAATGGTTTTTAATGTTTAGTTATGGATCACTGAATGGTATAGGATATGTTATCATTCATAACGATATTTTGATGGTTAATGCCTCACACTAAAAAAACATTCATGAGAAAAAATACACAACTCGGGATTTGGAGTTGGCTACGGTAATTTTTACAATGAAAATTTAGAGGAATTATCTTTATAAATGGTGTTATAAATATATTTGTTTCCAACGCTTTCACCGAGGAGCGCACATCTGTCACTTTGGCACGAGAGGTGCAACATTGTTACCCCGTGTTTCTGCTTTCCAAAGGCGGGCGGCATCTGTTACTTATTAAGGGATGTTTGCTCATTGATCAAAATAGGATAATGGGATGTCAGTTCTTCCTTCTGTGGATTCCTCCTCGGAGCTCGTCACCTAGTCTGGGTGCTGGGGATTGGTGCGTTTTTATTCTATCCCTTATTATAGGGCTTCTCGAAGGCACAGAATCCCAAGGCATACCACATAGAATGTGTGGAACCATATTCAATGGGCATGGATATGAGGTTTTCCTCATCTTCCCATGTTTAACACAGGGTATGACACAAGTTTAACGTATGGCGGAGACGGATCGGACTGATCAGAACACTGACTCAAGTGGATCAGATGAAGGAACCCCTTGAGGGAACACCGATATTGGTTCCAACACGTGGGAAGCTTCTTGAATGATGTGGAGGTGAATGAGGTGGCATGATCTCACCGGGATGTGGTGGCCCGGGTAAGAATCGGGATGGACGATGGTTTTGGGCTTGAGTCTCGAAGAGACTTCCTACGTATCCCTTTGGCAGGGAATCAAATTATGCATAGTTTAGGAGGGGTTGGAATACAGTTTAACATCATGCAGGATGGGGGCATTTTGGGCTTACGCTCTAGGCGACCCAAGGTGTGGGTGAACTGAAATGGTCGGAACGACCAGGTGGTGGGAATTAACCTCATGGAGGCTTCATACGTACCATTCCTTGACATGGATCAAAGACCCCGTAGTTCAAGTTGGGGGTGGTTAAACGACGTGATGGAGGTCGGAACGACCGAGTGGTGGGTTTTAACCTCACGAGGCTTCCTACGTACCATGCCTTGACATGGATCAAAGTCCCCATAGTTTGGGATGGGTGATGTCGGCGAACCGACGTGAAGATGAACAAATGGTCCGATGGTTGATGGGATTTAACCTCGTGAGGCTTCCTACGTACCATGCCTTGACATATATCAAAGTCCCCATAGTTCGGGATGGGGGTGTCGGCCAACTGACGTGAAGATGGACCAGGGGTCCGATGGGTGATGGGCTTGAACCTCGTGAGGCTTCCAACGTACCATCCCTTGAAATAGATCAAAGTCCTAGTACATCAGGTGGGGTGTCGTGAACTGATGTGAAGGAGGTCGGAACGACCAGGTGGTAGTCTTGAACCTCATGGAGGCTTCCTAAATACCATTCCATGACATGGTTCAAATTCCCCGTAGTTCGGGATGGGTGGTGGTGGCGAACCGACCTGAAGATGGACCAGGGTTCCGACAGGTGATAGGCTTGAACCTCGTGAAGCTTCCTATGTACCATGCCTTGAAATGGATCAATGTCCCCATAGTTCGGGTGGGGTGGGGTGAACCGACGTGAAGGAGTTCAGAACGGCCAGGTGGTGTGCTTGAACCTCGTGGAGGCTTCCTATGTACCATGCCTTGACATGGATCAAAGTCCCCATAGTTCAGGATGGGTGATGTCAGGGAACTGACGTGAAGATGGACCATGGGTCCGACAGGTGATGGGATTGAACCTCATGAGGCTTCCTACGTACCGTGTCTTGACATGGATCAAAGTCTATGTAGTTCGGGATGGGGATGTCGGGGAACCGATGTGTAAATGGACCAGGGGTTCGACGGGTGATGGGCTTGAACCTCATGAGGCTTCCTACATACCATGCCTTGACATGGATCAATGTCCTCATAGTTTTGGATGGGGGTGTCGGCGAACCAACGTGAAGATGGACCAGGGGTCCGACGGTTGATGGTCATTAACCTCGTGAGGATTCCTACGTACCATGCCTTGATAAGGGTCAAAGTCCCCGTAGTTTGGGTGGGTTTGGTGAACCGAAGTGAAGAAGGTCAGAATGACCTGGTGGTGGCCTTGAACCTCATGGAGGCTTCCTAAGTACAATTCATTGACATGGTTCAAAGTCCCCGTATTTTGGGTTGGGTTATGGTGAACCGAAGTGAAGGAGGTCGGAACGACCAGGTGGTGGGATTGAACCTCAGAGCCTTCCAAAATACCATTCCAGGACATGAATCAAAGTATCCGTAGTTCGGGTTGGGTTGTTGTGATCCGATGTGAAGGATGTCAGTACAACCGGTTGGTGGGATTGATCCTCGTGAGGCATCCTACGTACCATGCCTTGACATGGATCAATGACCTCGTAGTTTGGGTGGGGGATACAGTATAACTTCATGCAGGATGGAGTCAATGTTATGGCTGATACTTACTCTATTCCCACGTGTGTCATGCTCGATGTGAGAAACAAGAGGCAGGAAAGGCCTGACGACCACATCAAAAAAGGTGTTTCCGCGAGAGATGGAGTGGGGCTTAGGCATGGAGTGTCCCAGGGAGATAAAAATTGGGACTTACTCCATGATGGAGTCCTGAGGGCGAAAGAGCGCAGCAGGAGAGGGATTTTGAACCATAGAATGGAGGATCCCCATTCCCTATCACACTCTCCGCAGGCCATGGCACCGAGCAAGTGAGGAGGAGTAGGTGTTTTTCCTCCTTCATTAAAAGCTAGGGGCTTACACCAAGGTGGCATCCCTTTCACCACAAACAAACACAAATTCCATAAGGAGGATATCTTCCCCTGTGGAGACCAGAGGGCATGGAGAATGTCCAAGGTGGTGGCACCCTGCATGCGAGGCACGGGGCCAGACCACAGTTTAACATCATGTGCTGAGGACGACGGTGCATGGCAGTTTAATGTCATGTATCTCGGACGATGGGGGGTTCTCTCCACACTCCTAGGACTTACATAACTTGTACACTCAGCTTTTTGTGGGAGGTAAGGCACCAGCAACGCCATGGTGAGGGGGTTTCTAGGATCGAACCATCGATGGGTCCATGTTAGCGTGTCTATGTGAAGAAGAAATATCCATTAGCATGCCTATGCGAATAAGAATTATGTGAACCAATGCAACGTGTGGTATCATCCAAGGAACATTGAAGTCACATCATGCAAACCCGGTGGGTCGCACGGGAAAACGAACTGCCAAGCAGAGGGGTCCATAGGCAGGGGCCTTTTGAAACTCTATTGCTCCGCATGGCATAGGGCACTGGAGAAGTGGTGTGCTTCACGAAGTGTGGTGCCTTAGCCTTAGCATCGGGTGGAGGTGCATATGGGAGGTGCTTCACGAAGTAGAGAGGCATTCGCGGAGCACTGCCTCAGGGAGAAAAGGTTCCTCGCAAAGCAACGTGTCGGGAATCAATGTGGTTCACAAAGTATAGTGACCCTGCATTAGCATGTGGATCATGTGTACATGAAGGGTGTTTTAAGAATCATAAACTCTCCCCGACAACTCAGGTCCCCTTGGGGAACCGCTTCCTTCGAGAAATACCTTGGGCTTCGCGAATGGAATCCCTCTCAGAAGAGGGTATCATAACGATACAAATGGGAGGCACTTCGTGAATCAGAAGTACCTCGCACAGGTCATGGTTCACTGAGAAGAATAATGCTTCGCGATTCGGGAGCTGGGAAGCCGAAAGGCCGGATTGTACATTCTGAGAGCTCAGGGGGTTCCTAGTATTTATATGTAATATGTTCCACGGATCGGAGCTCACACGGCGCGAAGAAGGGCTCAGTGGCTTCGTGGTAGGTCGCGAATGTCAAATGGGGTCGTGGAGCGTCCCACCTCCTTTACTTCACAGCGAGATCACGAACGTCAAGTTCGTTCGTGGAGCATCCTTCCTCCTTTGCTTCGCAGCGGGCTAGGGAGCGACAACTACGGTCGCGGAGCCTCTATCCTTCTTTGCTTAGTGACGGAAGCGGTGCTGGGGGGACTCCGTGATGTGGCTTCACGAGGCAGTCTGTGGGGCCGCCTTGGTGCCTTATCATTATTCCGAATTTTGGTGCCAAGAAATGCCCCCCTCAGACTTGGAGATGCAGAAAGATCAAGGGTCGACGTCTGAGGGAAGTCACCAAAAATCCTTGGTCATTCACTGTGTTGACTCACGAAGAGGGCTCATGAGATTGACAAGGGATGCATAGGTCGGGCAAGCCGCGAAGATCTGCGCAGACTAGACACGATACGATACTCCAGTGGCCGTCGCCTATAAATAAGGAGCCTGCTATCTCTTATTTCATTTCACTTCTCCGTGAACTTTTCATCTTGTGCTATTGATTTGTGAAGCTCTGCGTAATCCACGAGTGATCTCTGCGAATCGGGTCTTTGCGGCGCACATCGAGTCCTCAACTCCGTGTTTGTGCTCCGCGATCCGGCTTTGAACACCGAGGCAGTGCCCCCGGGAATAGTATTCATGAGAGAACATCGCAAACGTGCTTTGGGAACGATCTTCGCGAACCAGCCAATGAAACAACATAACTCTAGAACGAACGGCCCACCAAGAAGCAGCCCATAGGGTCCTTGCAAATTCCGCACGGAGGGATGAAGTGGCGAACAGTGATGGGCTAGGAGAGGTAGTCTGTAGCCACTTCGACAATAGATATTTGGTGGAGCTGCTGTCAGAGAGCCATAAGAACTACTTGCTATGTAGGAGGTTTCCCTTGTATGGATTCGGGATGAGGGATGACGTCTTCATCCCTAAAGCAGGTAGAGATGATCCAGCTTACTAGTTCTGGAGCACGCCTTGTCAGCACCGTTGGATCAGGGCACCCGATGGTCATGCCCGGGAGGATTTCATGCCTATCATTGCCAACTACCTATACAATCATCTGAACAATGTCGACGGTAGGGCATTGAAGCCAGAAACATCCCCTCCCCTTTACCAAACCATCCTTAATGTGGCTATGGGGATCCCGAAGTAGGGGCGGTCCGAGGAATGGGACCTACACCATGGAGGCAACATTACGGATGATTTGGCTTGGGCCTACTGGGTAGGCACTTCATGCGAGGATTTCAGAGAGGATCTGAGAAGAGTGGGCCTGTATGAGGTAGCATGGGCTTCCTAGTTCCATATCTACCAGCCAAAGCAGTTAATGTCGGAGCTGTTGGGTCGGTGGTCACCGGGGACCAATACCTTCAACCTGAATCATGGGGAGGACGGAATCAGCCTATGGGATGTACCTTAGATCATGGGGGTCCCGATACTGGGGGTTTTGTACGACGAATTCCTCACAGCTATGGGTGCATGGGAGGATCTGGATTAGATGCCACATCTAGTGATGGCATTGATGGAGCTCATGGCCGGGGAGGATAAGGAGGCAGTGAGGGATGTCCACTTAAAGAACAGGTTCAAGAATTTTTTGAACTTCCCAGAAAATAGGCAGTTCCCTGCGAGGCCACTAACTTTCCCAAAGGGTTCCCGTAGTAAGGAAAAATCATACTGGCGACTATTGTAGAATATCCATTGGAAGACCCAGGGGTTCAGTGTCAGCACTGAAGAATGGCCAATAGTCAGGCTGGCAGAAATCATCACAGCCCTCATCTGTGGATGGATCCTTCAGGTGAGGGATCCAAACATTGGAGTGTGGACAAGCACTTTCGTCATTGCATTCACTTTGGCAAGAGGAGGGCGGGTCAACCTAGGGATCCCGATTCTCCCCAAGTTCTACAAAATTCTATGGCCCATCAGCAAGGGGAAAAGTCCACAGAGGTTATGCAGGCCGTTCCACCTCCTGTACGGGTGGATGGCGGTTCACATCAGGGGGATTTATGAGTATCCAAACCCCACCTTGCCACCAGGGTCGAACTTCCATCCTTCGATCGTGAATTTCACAGGGTGCTTTATGACCAAGTTGATGACACCATCGGTTCTGAACCGTGTGTGGAGGGTGGAGAAATTCAATTTCCACATGTTCCCGCTGCCGACAGGGGCCTTCACTGACAACTTTTGGGGGACAGAAGAGCATCAGGCCTACCTTCTGGCCTTTCAAGGTAGAGTCTTGGTGTCCAGGGTGGACCGCGGGCATCTCTGCGAGACATACACCCCACACCAGTTTTCAAGGAAATTCTGGTTTCTGCAGCGGCTGACCCTGCATGTCTACCTGGGGGTTCTCTACAAGGAGCACCCGTGTGTGAAGAGGCAGATGTGGCTCATGATCACATGGGAAGATAGGAAGATATGAAATTTATTGCCTCTATCGACCGCCATCCGTGGGATGCTAAAAGAATACACCCAGAGCTGGGAGGCCGCATATCTAGGGGAGATGCTAAAGCGGCCAACCATCCTGGTCGGTGAGGAAAAGCTTCCCCGATCTCGGGTCTGAGGCTGATAGGCGACAAGGGCATCCAGTAGTGGCGGGGCTACCATAGTGGTGGAACCCACACCATTTGAGGGGGGTGAAGTGGTGTTGGATCCAGCAGTGGGAGCGGAGCCAATAGCCCCAGAAGAACAGAGTCATCCAGAGGGATGGCCACCGAGGGATTTTCAAAAGATTTCTACTCAGGCGAGCCTCTAGGGAGATGATCTCCATCCGGGCTGACGTGGAGCAGGGCCAGATTGCATCCAACGAGTTTCACCCTCTTGCCGCCGAAGAGGATTCAGAGTTCAACAAGCGGCAACATCTCTTGGATGCCACCAGCCAGAGGGTGGCGGAGCTGCAATGTTCCTTTGATGAGGTCAATCCATCCATGGGGGGAGTCGACCCCCGGGTAATGTAATGATTACAAACCTTTAAACATAATTTTGTGATTTTATTTATTTAATTCCATATCATGCATGAGTTCCATTGTTTACATTGTTTTAATGTATCCTTGTGATGTTCGTGGAGCGTCCAGGGATCATTCCCTATGCTCACTTGGGTAGGGCCCGATGTGAGAAACAAGGGATGACCACCTAATCACCCCATCCAAACGTAGGATTTAAAACCAAGCTTTGGGAAACATGGGTTTGAACAACCATTCTGGATTTCTGGGAGGAAATAGGAGAGACCTGACTGGAGAATGAAGCTCTCAGAATAGCCGAGTTACCGTTTTCATAGTGTGCTATTGTGCACGAAGGGGGTAATTCCTGGGGTGCTGAAATCGATCCGAACAGATGGGAATGGGTTTTTTGAATCACGATACATAGGATTCAGAAAATTGTGTAGGAGGCATGACAATAATGAATGGTTGTTGACCTCATTCAAAACACATCATTCATATTACATTATCCTGGAGTGGGGATAGTAAATGAAGGTCGACTGTTGACCATGTTAGAAACATGGGACCAAACTCAAACTGTCATCTATTAGTCTTCTGGAACATTATCCCAGGACCATAGGTGGGCCATAGGCTAAGCATCCATACTGTTAGGGGGTTCCTCCAGACGTGAAAGCGTAAAAGGGTCTGAATAAGGGGAACACAAAGCGTGGAATGTGGAGTGAGGGGTTGTTTAAACAGAATCCAAGACTCTTGAAATTATGCCACCGTGTTGGAGGCACACTGGATGGACACATCGGATTGATCCTGGATCATTCCTTCTTTTAGACAGGGCCTCTCGGGAGAGGGATTCATTGCTTCCCAATGTCATCTTCTTGCATCCCGAACTTGTTCAGAGCAAAGTTGCAGTTACACGGTTCCCTACAAAGATTCAGGTCGAGGGTCCGACGGTGGGAAAGGATGGGATCCATGATTCCTAGGGCTAAGCCCTAGGTGAAATTCCTGGTTGTCTCTACGTATCCCACGAGCATGTGAATCATTCTGTACATAGGTCTGGAAGCACAGTTTAATGTCGTACGGGACGATGAGAGGCCTGGCTGTGCCGTTGCACATCCTACCAAAACTACTAAGCCCACGTGAGTCTTGCTCGATGTGGGAAACAAGAAATAATGGGGGAATTTTCGACACATGAAGAAACATGTTATGGAGAAGGGACACTCGGTAAATACTGGCCCAATGATGCTAACTTGTCCATGTATCACACCTAGATGCATGAAGAGATAAAGCCGAGTATGTCGGAATTTCACTTGAACATGAGGAAGTGGAAATGTGTGAATCATGAAGCTCAAAATCTGGACCACAATGATGGAGGCGTGACGATGGAGGAAAATTGTTGACCATGGCGGAAAGACAACATCCACATCACGTTACCTGGAATGGGGACAGACAAATGAGGGTCGACCATTGACCATGTTCGAAACACGGGACCTATCGCAAATGTCGTCAGAGATGCTTAGGGGCATTATCCCAAGATAGTAGGTGAGCCGATGCGGCATGAGACCAGGTCTTTAGGGGGTCCCTTTAGATTTGTATGATGATGAGGATCCATATAGGGATCTCATGAAGCTTGGACATGGAACGAGTGGAATGTCCCCATGAAAATTCCACATTTCGGGCTCTTTATCAAACACATCTAAATATGATAATGAAACGTATTTGATAGATGGAATAAAATCTCTTCCCAAAGGGAGATCTTATTTTAGTGTCGTAGAACTCAGAACATGGATGGTAAGAAATGCATGAGACACATGTTGGGTTAATTACAAAATCCCAGCATGAATGGGAACCAGGTGTTCTGACCACCACGTGTTCCTTAGAGAGGTTTTAGGTCAAGGGACCAAAAATTGGAGTTGAGATGGTCATGAGGCAAAGTGCATGGGCATTCCTACGTACCCCATGAGGATGGGAATCAATGCACATGTAGTTCTTCAATTGGCATGGTAATGTACCAATGCTAGTGATAAAAGGGGCATGCGGGCGTGGCCCTCACACCAAAAGAAGCTGTATTTGAAAAATCATGTTTGTCATTTAAGGTAAGTGGTTTTTATTTTGTGAAGTGATAGGCCTAGGGTAGCAGGCCCTGGTTTCACCACAAGAATAAAGCTGTAGAAGGAGTTGAAAAATGGTATGGCGTGGGACCAATACCAGACATGGTTCCCCCTACAGTGAGGACATCACGATGCAGTGGCGTTTTTCTTCATGCAGATCGAACGATAATGTCACATTTTAGGGTCATGTGATAGGACCAGGAGGGATTGTTTAAAGTCGTATGGCTTGGACATGAAGGAATTCTCACAAATCTATAATGAATACACGACGTGAATAAGGACAGTGTCCCACACCACACCGTACGTAATTCCGAGAAAGGAGCGTCTGGACAATGGGCCTGAATAGTGGTAGGGAGGTAAGGGGTAGGAGAAACTACCTCCCAACTGATCTGGACTCGAAAACAAGACGTCTGAGGGTTAATACATATCCCATGAGGATGGGAATCAAGACACACATAGTTTTGGAAGAGATCTTAGTTTAAGGTCTTAGATCTCGGACCATGGATGGGGTATAAACCCTCCAAGTAAGTGAGACTTCATCCCGATCCCTAATCCCATGTGAATTAAACTCAGTGCAGAAAAAAAGGGAGGAAGATGTCTGTTACAATACCTAGAACATTCACCAAATGGAAATCGGTGTAGAGCCCCGATTGATGCCCCTATCACGGCTTTGGTCCTCCTAACTCGTGGAGGCGCACTGAGGAATACCACCAAGATTTTCGAAGTTCTATATGGACATGATGAGGTGGAGAAGGATGTGAATCACGTAACCGGCATTTTGGGATTAATGGGGTTAGTGTGGTGATGGATGATAACATTTGCCCATGTTCAAAACACAGTATCCATATCGTGTTATCCTGAAATGGGGAGAAACAAATGAGCATTGACCACTGAGCATATTCAAAACACGGTATTTGTATCGGCTTGTTGTTCGAACCCTTTAGGATTTTGGCCTGTAATGGTAGGAGAGACCTTAGGCCGAGCATCCATGCCATTCAGGGGCCCTTCCAGGTGTGAAAGGTTATATAATCCCTCATTAAGGGGAGAAAAATGCCTGAAAAGAGGGTGGAATCATTTCCAAGCAGAGTCCAACATTCCAAGTACTAAACCAAAGTACCCTTAGGCACATTGATTAACCGCCGAAAAGGGTTGACGAGGGTGCTTAGGAGGGAGAGGCACATGGATTTGTCCTTACAAGACCGACATGAATGAGGACATAAGCCCATGCCATGCCATATACTCTCCTCCCTAGAGAAGGGTAGTCCAAGGGGCCAAGGTGAAAGGGAGATTTCTGGGTGATGGGGCTGGACCCAGTGTCTAGACATTCGGGCGGTCTTACGTATCCCATGAGGATGGTAATCAAGCCACACATAGTTCTTGAAAGTACCCAAGGGAAAGATACCCTAACGAGGGGGGTGTATGGCATGGAGAATAACCCGACGTGAGTTCAGACACTATCACGCACCATACCATACACTCTAGGTAAGAACTTGGGTCAGGGCCCGGAAAAGTCCAATGGGCCTGAGGCTGGACCTCGGTCAGGAAGGCCTGACCAATCTGCAATTTAATTTCTTGTCGTGCGGACGAGAGTCGAGGGCCTGAAAAGGAGATAATGTGTCTTGTTCGAGGATGTGTACGACACGTTGAGCAACCCGATATGAAGGAGGACACAATCCCATACCATGCCGTACAATCCCAGAAGAGAGAACCCGGGCCGAGGGCTCGAAAAATCCCAAGGGGCCTGAGGTTGGGCCTCAGATGGAAGGCCATATTCCCTCTTGTATAGTTACTGCCTCATCACAGCTCCAAATCCCACATGAGTAGTGCTCGGTGTGGGAAACAAGGAGTCGGTCTTGGATCTCCCCGTCTAATGGGGACTAAACCCGGGCTTTTCCCGAAGGGAGTTCGTCACGTGGAGATACAATGGGGCAGAATGAACCACTACACACGATGTTTGGGACATCTTGGGTTGCTTCCAATGTCACAGGAAAAATATTGACCATGTTCAAAACACAACGTCCCTATAGTAACCTGTTATGGGAGCAACAAATGAGCATCGACTGATGACCATATTTGAAACACGGGACTTGTATCAGATTGTTGCTTGACATCCTCGAGGGCGTTGGTTCAAAGTGGTAAGAGAGCCTTTAGGCCTTGCATCCAAACCAATCAGGGGCCCTTCCAAACGAGGAAGATGATGGAGTCCCAATCAAAGGAGTGGGTGAAGCATAACTGTACCCATCTCTGAAATATTGGAACATCTCCAGGGAGCAGGACATACAACCAGATCGAGGTTTGCTAGACATGAATTGAGAAAAAATTTGGCACCCCTTCTACATGTCATGACCCAAGGGGAAGACTCTGGAATTTGGGCTGGGCCAACAGAAAAAATGTCTGGGCGTTCCTATGTATCCCATGAGGATGGGAATCAAGCCATAATAAGTTATTTAAGGCCATGCAGTTTAACACCATGCAGGGAGGACGTAAGAGAATAGAATAATGGTGAGCGGGAACATGTTGCAACCTCTATAATCCTGGAATGAGTGGGGCTATGGAAGCCTACACTATGTCATGAAAATACCCTCCAAGAGAAATATATCCAGGGGGATAGTCAAAGATAAGAGCTCGGGGCAGGGCTCAAGATGAGGCGTCTGAGCATTCCTACATATCTCACGAGGATGGGAATCAAGCCACATGTAGTTCTTAAAACGTAGTTTTACGTCATGCTGGACGATGTGTAGTTTTGTGTCGTGCAGGACTGGATAGTTTAAGGTTATGCAGGAGCGGCGTGCATTTTAGGATCATGCGATACTGGCAGTTTAAGGTTGTGTAGGACTATCAGGCTCAGGAAAAGTATTGGTTGAGGATCATGGCATTCGTTGGAGGAGTTATACTCTCACCATCCATGGTTACCAGGGAGTATACTCCATTGGGATAAACCTTGTGGACTATGTAAGGTCCTACCCATTTGGGCTCCAACATGGGTGGTTTCCTGCTAGGGATCATTGGTGCTCGAAGGGCCAATACCAGATTGCCTTGCAGAAAAGAGTGAAGGTGAACCATTTTATTGAAGGCTCTATCCATCTTATTCTGATGTATTTCAAGATTGTGCAACAAATGAATCCTATTCTCATCCAGTGCTTCCAATTTAGCTAGAATGATTTCAGCCACCTTATCTGGAACCTGCAGGTCATAGACCGTAGTGTGTAACAAAGTCATCTAGATCTTGATGGGAAGGATGACCTCAGCTCCGCACACTAGGGAATATGGGGTCACCTAGGTGGAATTGCGAGTCGTCGTCCGATAGGCCCAGAGAGCGTTGGGGAGCTTATCTAGCCAACTCTTTTTTTTCTGACCAACCATTTTCTGCAGAATGTAAGATAGGGTTTTGTTGAACACCTCGATCTGTCCATTTTCCTGCGTGTGATAGCGTGAGGTATGGTTCGAATGGATATTGTACATAGCGTACAATATCTTCAGCTCGGATGCTTGGAAGGTAGTGCCTTTGTTGGTGAGGAAGGTGTGAGGGACTCCAAACCGGTGGATGATTTTGGATCTCACAAAGTCAACGATAGAACAAGCCTTGACCTCCTTGAGCGGAATTGCCTCCGCATGCTTGGAAAAGAAATCTGTTGTGGTCACGATGAACCAACATTGGCGAGCTGTCACTAATCGATATAGTCCCACGATATCGAGTCCCCACACCACAAATGGACAAGAGTACATGGTGGAGTGGAGAGGTTCTGGCAGCCGATGCAGGAAGATAGCATAAACGTGGCACGTGTGAAATCTCCTGGAAAACTTGATATAATCATGGATCATTGAGGGCCAGAAGTACCCTAGTCTCCGGATTTTATGGGACAGCTTCGGCCTACCCTGGTGGGAACCACAGGAACTAGAATGAACCTCTTGCATGACCTGTGGAATATCGACTCCATGGATGCAACGGAGGAGTACACCATCCAAATAGCTCTTATAGGGGATTTTCATAAGGCTGGGACTGCTCTGAAGGGTAAACTGTAGTACGCAACTTCGGATTCACTCGCGCCCAGCCCGGTCTGATGGGTGGATACAATGTGGGAGGTACTAGATGAAATGGGCTCCCCAGTTGGGAGTCACTTTAACCACTACATCTGAAGGCCCTAGCGGTCTTGATGTGGAGGATCCGGCTGTAAGAAGGCTTCCCTATAGGTCTTCGTTATCCTATAGGGTGATGGGGGCGATGAATCTCCAGTGTTCCATGGGTATAATCTGATCATCCATCTCGGGCTCTGAAAGTGATGCAGCTAAGCTAGCCAGAGTGTCCGCTCGACCATTCTATGACCGAGGGACATGGGTAACCTCTGGACGAGAAGGGAACTGGGCCATTAGCTAGAGGTTGCATTCCAACAATGGTACGAGCTCTGGCTTTCTGACAACATAGCCACCACTGACTTTCTTGGTGACTAGATTGGAATCCCCCTTCACATGTAAATGGGTTACATCGATCTCGAGGGCCAGCTCGAGGCCAGTGATAAGGGACTAATACTCTGCCTCATTGTTGGTGAAAAATTTTGATAATAGGAATGAGTATGGAAGAACGGCTTCTGCCGGGGTGATGACGACAATACCCAGGCATACTCTGTTGAGTTTAGGATCATTGGGACTCCTGCCAGTTGGGCTCCCGGAGGCACCGTGGAAGTGAATCTGCCAACATGAGATGGCATGATCTATAGAGAGGATCGCCTCGTTAGGAAAATCCATGTCCAAGGCCTGGTCCACGGAGGTTAGATGGGAAACAAAGAAGTCTGACAATTCCTATCACTTGATAGCCTTCTAGGGAACAACCCTGATGTCGAACAGCTCGAAGATTACCACCCACCGTGATAGAATGCTGGTCAACATGGGACGGTTCAGAATGTAGTTCAGCGGGTCTACCCAAGACACCAGCTATACCTCATGGTTTTGTAGGTAGTGTACAATTTCTTTACTGCGAATACCAATGGAATGAATCTCTTATCGATGGGGGAGTATCTGGTCTCCATATCGATGAGCATACGACAGAGGTAATAGAGACTATTTTTCGTCCCCTCATTGTTCTTCTTGGAGAGAAGGGAACCGAGAGATCATTCCAGGGAAGCCACATACAGGACTAGTGGCTTCATGGAGATGGGTGGCATTAAGACCAGAGGCTAGAGAATGTACTACATGATTTCCTCAAACGCGGCCTGGAACTCCTGGTCCCACTTGTAGGGAAATACCTTATTCATTAGCTGATAAAAGGGCTTACACATGCCAACCAGATTCGTAATGAATCACCGTATGTAGGAAAAGTGGCCTTAGAAACCCCAAAGCTCCCAGATATTGCTCGGGTGTGGCATCTGGCTAATGGACTTGATCTTATCATTGTCGATCTCGATGCCCCGGTACCTGACAATAATGCCAAGGAACTTCCCAGAAGTTACCCCAAAGGCACCCTTCAATGGGTTCATCTTCAAGTGGTGGGAACGGTGGAAGCCGAACACTTTCTCGTGATCGTTGAGATGGTCCTGGAACTGGAGAGACCTGACCACTAGATCATCCACATAGAATTCCACCAATGTCCTGAGGATTGACTTGTATATGTGGTGCATGGACCACTGATAGGTGGAACCTTAATTCTTCAGGCCAAATGGAATAACCTGGTAACAGAATGTACCTTGGGGTGACCAGAAATTAGTGGAATCCCCATTCTCAGGGTCCATCTGTATCTGTTTATATACAGATTAACTATCCATGAAGGAGAGGAATTTGAATCCAGTGGTTGCGTCGATCAAGAGCTCTGTCACAAGAAGGGGAAAAACATCCTTTGGGCAATGACGGTTGAGATCTCGGAAGTCGATACCAACTCTGATCATCCCGTTCATCTTCCTGACTAGAACAATGTTTTCTATCCACTTGGGGTACTGGACCTCCTTGATGAAGTTGGATTTGATGATCTTGTTGTCTTCCTCCTCAACCATGGCACCGTGAGAAGGGTGCATCTTTCTGAGAGGCTACTTAAACCCGAAATGGTTTCTTGGGAGGCCGAGATGGTGGAAAACTACCTAAGGATCTAGTCCTGGAATATCTTCATAACTCCAAGAAAACATGTCATGGTGCTGTTTAAGGAATTCCACATACTGCTGCTACTCCTCAAGGGATATTGCGACACTGATCAATGTGGGTATCAGATCTACCTCGCTACCAAGGTTCACCTATACCAGTTCATCGACCGTGGAAGAGAAGCCTTTTTCAAAGGAAAGGGGAATCCTCTAGATCCTATTATTCTCTTACAGAGGATGGATTCCCAGTGGGTGGATCTTCCTCTGGGTCAGAAGAACCTGACGGGAGGCGGGTACCAGCCGGGACAGAAGTAGAGAACAAATCAGAAGATTAACGCACTACTGAGACCATTGCGATGAGGGCAGTCGATCTAATCTCATCTGGCCTTCGGCCTAAGGGGACATACCTGGTGATATCAATGAAATAGTGGTGCGTCTTCTTGAGTTGGTTGATCTGAGCCCAGAGAAATATACATGTATGGTGTATCGTTGTGGTCATGGAGCGGACATCCCGGTATCATATGGGGGTAGGAGGATCCAGGATCACCTAAACCTAGTTCGTGTAGGAGTAAGAGGTGATATTCCTTTGTTTCTTGGACTTGGGAATATGACTTCCTCTTGAACCAGAGACAACAAATCATTACCCCATATCGGGGGGCGTGGCCTCCAATCGATGGATTGCGAAGATGCAGGCATCATCCATATCAGCCTAGTGGTCACTTGTGACCATGGCAGGTTCACCCTCTATTTCTATAATATTTTTATCCGTGCTCTTGTAATATTAAGTGTGTTGATAATGGGATTCACAAGAGGCGAAAAGAGATGAATCACCTTGGAGTATGACTACTCGACCATTTAGGGAGTACTTGAAGCATTGGTGATACGACGAGGGGATTGTCGCGTGCAGATGGAGCCATGGCCTTCCCATCAACTCATTATATGCGGTGTCCAGGGAGACGACCATAAATTCAGTACTAGAAACTAGGCCAATGAACTGGGTCTTCAGATGGATCTTCCCAACCGGGGTCTGCACTATCCTTTCAAATCCAGGGATCCTTAGATCGGAGGGAGCCATATGATCCTCAGATAACCCCAGATTTCGCAATGTCTACGTCGGGATAAGGTTGATCCTGGATCTGGTGTCAAAGCGATAGAAGAAAACCTAGACACTGTTAAATTGTCCAGTGATGTACGACAGGAGGACATTCCCCTATATGGGAGATCCTTCATCTTCTGCGGAGAACGAAATGATGGCCTGACATTCGGCAGTCTCAACTACCTCAGCATGAAATGCCTCTGCAGCTGCTACCTCCATCTCAAACTGATAGGGTGATGAATTTCACATTTTCATATATTCTATACTTTAAATTATCTTTTATAATCCCGCCATAGTCTTATTGTATGGGTAATTGTCATAATTTTAGTTTTTGGTGTTATTTTGAGCCTAAATGTGAAAAATGAATATTTCTGGATTTTTGACATATTTTTACGTCAAAAGTATTTTGGTCATTTCATGAAACATTTAATTCCAAATTTTCTAATTCAATTTTATTTAGAATATTTATTTTATTTCCTTCATTTTTGTCTGCTAGTCAAGGAGCTGATTCGTTCATCTATATGGTCTAAATATTCATTGAATTTGGACATTTTTTTGGGAAGACAGTGTGGACACAACCAATGTAACAGAACCCAAACGCAGCCTAAACACATCCAAATTATGATTTTCTACAGAGGATAGAACTAGGACATATAGGACCGACGCTAAAAGATATTTGGGGATGTTTGGAAGTCATTAAGGTGTCTATTAAACAATATACTTTTGGAGGAACCATCCTGGAAGCTTCATCCAGAAACAAAAACCGAAAATGAAAAATTCATAACTCATTCATCTGATATCCAATGTTACTGAAATATTTAAGAGAGATGGCCAAGATATTTATGAAAAAAATTAATTAAGTGTTGAACATGTGAAGAGGTCATTAATGGGGTCTAAAATGTCTTGACTTTCAGGGGTCGAATTCTATCTTTAAAAGAAGGCCATCACCTCCTCCTAAAAGCATCCCATTCTCCATCCATTCCTTCAAGGCACCAAGGAGGAGATCTACAACAAGGGAGGATGGCCAAAAATATTCCCCATTTAATTTTAATTTTTTCTTTTCTTTATTCTTATTTTAGCTTTCAATTGTAATTTATACTTTTAATAAAATTCATGGATTGTTTTTAATTCTGTGTCCACCCATCCACCTTGTTTTCTTCTTTATCTTTTCTACTTCTTTTCTTCTTTTATTTGTATCATATTATCCATTGTGGCCTCTTACCCTCAAATATGAGGGGTTAACACAAGACTTGTCCCGAGGGAGTTATGTGGAAATTTCATTTATTCTGTGCGTAAATTCTGATGTTTAATAATGTTTGTGATGAGCAAGAGTGATGTGCACAAGTGTAGTGATCGTCCACCATGACACTAATCTCAAACTCAATTATATTATTTTATTAAAAAAATTAACTCCCTTCTACTGGATACAAGATCTTCATATGATGGAGTTGATCCATTTAGTGGTTGAAATGGAATTCGATGGATCCAGGTCTTGGAAGATGTAACACTCTCGATCGAGGTGTGCCATAAACCTTGATTATAGGACGAGGTGAAGTTAAGATTTCTAAATGCATTCAAGACTTAACACAAATAAATAAAAGAATAGTAATTCATTAATGAGACATCATAATTGAAATATCAAACATAATTTAAATACCAACAAGGAGAATGATGGAACCCACAAACCAACCCATAAAGGCCCAGTTCTTTCTTCATTAATTTCATTTTGTCATTGCATGTTAGTTTTTTCATTTATTTAAATTAAATTTCAATACATTCCTAGATTAAATACAATTCCCAAAAAGAAGTAGTTTAGGTGATTCAGATTAAGTGAGTCAACGACTGAGAAGCTCCTGAAGTGAGATGACCCTGGTCAACCTCTATGCTGCACTAGGAAAATTAAATTTATTTTACCACGCCCTACAATAGGCATGCGTCAAAACTGGCGTCGTTTACAGGGAGCTAATCAGTTTTTTACTTTAATTTTTATATTTCAAATTTTTATATAGTTTTCATTATTAAAAAAAATCTTCAAAAAATTCATTTTCCATGATGCATTCAAAATATAATTATTATGCGTGGAATAATTACTCACAGGTGCAGGAAGAAGAAACCGACTACACTGAGGAGGCCCTCCAACGAAGGGCTGATGCTCAAATGATAAGGTTCAAACAGAAGGAAAGATGACTTGAAAAATGGATCTCACATGAATATTTGATGGCCATGGCTGATGAACTCAAAACTAACATTCAAATATTCATGGATAAGAAGGAAGTGCCACAGGTCTTCCCAAATTTCAATGAAGAAATCCAAGAAGTGGAATCCAAACATGAAATGGAGATGTCTGACTACCTACCTCCATCCTGTGATGATCAACTCCAAGAGGAACTTTCGATCGAAGAAGAGATTCAAGCTGAACCAACTCAGGTATATGATACATTATTGAACTCAAATTTTTTCAATTTTTTTGAAATTAATTTGAGTTTAACTCCCAATTGTTTTGAATTTTCAGAATCAGATGACTCTTATTATGCCCTGGAGGATGAAGAGACAAAAGAAGATGCACCTGTTGAGGAATATCTAGAGCTCCCGGGAGACGTTGAACAGTTACTAGAGGGAGCACAAGAAGGGAAAGTGAATGTTTCACAAGTTGAAACAAATAATAAGGAGGTTCCATACTTCATCATATCCCAGCTATGCAAGATGTACCGAATTGTGAAGGGGGAGGATCTGGTGTACTCTATTTTTGGAGTCCTCATCAACAAGAAAGAAGAAGTGGATGCTAAGAAAAACCACATGTGGTGGTACATGTCAAAGAAGCACAAAGCACCATTATACTTTGGATAAAAACTTGTACTACCCACTGGAGGTAGTATAAGAAGTCTGGGCCCACTTGGGGGATCATACTAAGATTTATCCTTTACTTTCTTTATAGTAATTTAATTTTAAATATTAGGAATTTAGATTTCAAATTTTGTATTAAGAATTATTCTAACATGTGGCCCCCTCCCTCTTTTCATTTTAAACTTAAATAAAATGATCCTTGGGATTAATTTAGTAATTTTTCTTTTGTTGGATCGTGAAGGCAGAAGGAAGCCCTGAGAATTAGAGGACGAAGACCAAATCATTGTTTCAAAGGGGAGATAACTTTTTATGATTATTATTTAAACTACTTTCATGTTTTTGGTCCAAAAATTATTTTGATATTTAATGAATATTCTAATCACTTTCCACACATCAATTGATTTTGAAAGAGTTGAAATGATTTTTGAAATAATGGATTTTAAATTATTGTTGATATGAATTATTTTCCCTTGAAAAGGATGTTCAAGCATTTTAATGTGTTTGACTGATTTTTGTAATCCATGCCTTTGAAAAACTAAATCAAAACATTTTCTTCCAATCCTGTGATGTATTCTAAACCACTTTTACATATTCTTCATAATACCCACACTTTCTTGAGGGAAACATGAATTTTGTGTGAGAACCAGAATTTGTGAATATTCTCTTTCGACGCATTGGATTTCAAGGAATGTATTTGAAATGATTGAGGTATATCTTTGGATAACCACATTTTATCTTGAGACCCACCTTTACATTTATCCTTCGTAAGCCCTTAGATTTAATAAATTTCTTTATAGGTTTATGCCACATTACAAGCCAATTTTTCCTTAGCTACCCGCAGTTTTAGTATTTTTTCATGGTTATTTCAAGTTTGAGTGTGGGGGACAGGACTTTCAAGTGAGCATATTGGTATGTGTATCATTTATTATTGATGCGAGGTGTGTGTCAATACTTTGGGTAGTGGAGAATAAGAGAATTGGGCATGTGTCGTCATTTCATTGTGCTTTATTCGTTTCATCCATTTCTCCTTCAAAAAAATGGAAATGAGTTTGAATTACTCATTTTACATTCATTTATGACTCATGTCCCTCTCAAAAATCAGGGGCATGAATTTTCATTCATTCATTGTATTCAATTTTCACCTCATCCTACATGAAAAAAGAAAAGGAAAATAAAGCAGTGCCTTTCTGGAGCTTTGAAGAAGAAAAAAAAGAACTTATATGATATAATTCATTATAATAACTTCATGGCTGATGTACCATGTCATAAGAGTTATGGTGTTTCTTTTCACATTTTCAAGAGGGATTTATAGAGTAATTACCTATGTTTTCACATGAATTAATCATGCATTTTACTTAAAAGTCTAACCTCCTCTTTCTAGCCTGATACTTTTTCAATCATTTTCACACCAACCCTAAGCCACAAAATCATTTCAACATTTAATTAAATTCCTCATGATTGAATTCAATTTCATGTTTCACGCTATGGAGAAATGAGAATTTTCTCAAACCAATGGAGATACATGCGATTTCAATGTATGATCATAACTCTAGAATCAATTTCTCTTGAGTGAAGAGTGACATAAAATTCAACGTGAGGTAGTTTGTGATTGGTCCATGGATTGATTTGTAAGGTTAAAAAAATTTAATGATTGAAATGAAAATAATAGACAATTACCATTCATATATGAGACATGATAGATTTCTATTTTTGATAAGATCATTCATATTTTCCCATTTTTGATTGTTGGGTGGATTTTGATTTGGATGTAACGTGATTGCCCAGGAGTGCAGTGTTTATGTTTGGGGGAGTGATTAATCTAACATTTTCATATATTTTATACTGTAAATCAATGTTTATAATCCAACCATATTGTTATTGTATGGGTAATTGTCAGAATTTTAGGTTTTAGTGTTATTTTGAGCCTAAATGTAAAAAATGACTAATTCGGGATTTTTGACAGACTATATATCAACAGTAATTTGGAAATTTCCGGAAAAATATAATTCCAAATTTTTTGATTCAAATTTTTTTAGTATCCTTATTTTATTTCCTTCATTTCTATCTTATCAAGCAGGAGCTTATTCGACCATCTAGAGGGTCTAAATATTCATTTAAGTTGGACATGTTTTCGGGCGGACGGCATGGACAACACCAATGTAACGAAACCTAAACACGGTCTAAACAAATCCAAATGAGGTGTTTCTACCTGGGATTTCACGAGGACATCTAGGACCCATGCTAAATGAAATTTGGGGAAATTTGGAAGTTATTAAATCATCCATTAAATAACATAATTTTGGAGGAACCATCTTGTATGCTTCATCCAGAAACAAAACCCGTGAATGAAAAATTCATAACCCCTACATCTGGTTTCCAATGTAACTGATATTTTGAGGAGAGACAAACAAAATATTTATAAAAAACATTAATGAAGGGTAGAACTCGTCAAGAGGTAATTAATGGTTTCTACAACGCGTTGACTTTCAGGGGTCAAATTCTGCCTATAAAAGGAGGCCATCACCTCCTCCTCAAAGTATCTTATTTTCCATCCATTCCTTCACGGAACCAAGGAGGAGATCTCCACCTAGGGAGGTCAGCCACAAATCTTCCCCATTTCATTTATATTTATTTCTTTTCTTTCTTCTTGTTTTAGTTTTCAATTTTAATTTAGATTTTTAATAAAATTCATGCATTGTTTTTATTTCTATATCCACCCATCCACCTTATTTTCTTCTTTATGTTTTATCCTTATTTTCTTCTTTTATTATTCTCATATTACCCACCATGACCTATTTCCCAAAAATATGAGGGGTTAACCCAAGACATGGACCAGGGGAGGTATGTAGAAGATACATTTATTATGTGCTTAAAGTCTAATGTTTTATTAAGTTTGTGATGAGCAAGAGTGATGTGAAACTGTGTGGTGATCGTCCACCACGACACTGATCTCAAACTCATTTCAATTCAGTTATTAGAAATTTTCCCTCCCTTCAACTAGATAAAATCTCTTCATATGATGGAGTTGAGCTATTCAGTGGTAGAAATTACATACAATGGAGCCAGGTCTTGGAAGATGTCACACTCTCGATCGAGGTGTGCCATCAAACATGATTATAGGAGGAGGTGAAGTTATGATTTCTAAATTAATTATATTTCACACCAATAAATAAAAGAATAGTAATTCATGAATGAGATCTCATAATTGAATTATCAAACTTAATTTAAATACCAACAAGGAGAATGATGGAACCCACCAACCAACCCACAAAGGCCAAATTCTTACTTCATTAATTGCATTCTGTTATTGAATGTTAGTTTTATCTTTTATTTAAATTAAATTGTATTACATTCTTATAGAAATAAAAATATGAAAAAAGAAGTTGTTTGGGTGAATTAGATTAAGTGAGTGAACGATTGAGAAAACTCTTCAAGTGAGATGACCCTAGTCAGCCTCTATGCTGCACTTGGAAAAATGAATGGCTTTTTCCACACCCTACGATAGGAGTGCGTCAGGGGGCTCCTTAAAGACTCAACGAGGGCCTCACGCATATCTAGAAAATAGGATAAGGGCTTGAACGTTTAAATGCATCACTGGGATTCCAGAAAGGTGCTTGAGAACATCATAATTATGTGCTAGGTGCGAACTTCTACTTACAGGAGGCCGCTCTGCGTTTGGAGGCATGGCGGGCCCTGTCATCTGGGCCGGCGACTGGCTGGTCCTGGGAACAGTCCGATGTTCACTATTCAAGGCCTGAAGAGTAGCTGCTAGATGTGGTCCGGACGACTGAGGTCGACCTATAGTAGGATGAAGATGGTTGTGGTATGGCCGAAGTGGATCTTCCTGATCCAATAGCACAAACAGTGGTGGAGGTGATCCTGACGATTTGGATGAAGAGGTTGCGAGTGCTTAGAACTACACTGAGCCTATTTCCTGGTCTCAGTGTCATGTACAGCCTAGATGGTGGTGCTGAATAATGCGCCTTGATGACCTATATATCCAAGTCTTCGCTGACATTAGCATTGGCTGGGGACGTTGGGGAGGTTCGCCTAGCGTTCCCCCTCATCGGGAGTCTTATATGGGTTTACCAACTCGACGTTATTAATCGAAGAGTACCCTTGTCTCACACATGATCAATCATCCACCACTGGGTGGATTCTAGGAGGGATCCCCATCTCCGGGGGCATGATGTTGCCGAGTGTGCGGTACGAAGATGGCATTGGCGAGGCTCGTTGCTTTTTCTTGCGCTACCAATGCTTATTCTTCTAGGAAGAAATCGGCTGAGATGTTGATGCAGAAGTGGTGGTCACAGCTTCTGAAGGCTTCGGCTGATTTAGGCATGCTCGAATGATTCCATTCACATGAGAAACCATCTTTCGAGCCATCCAGTAGTCGTTCTTATAGGACTCGTGGTTAGAAACCTGCTACTAATCACCTTTGTCGTCGTTATTGCAATCCGACCTCACAAAGACACCTATTACATGTGTCGGGGACGAGCCCAGCTTGACTATGTTGTCAATGACCCGGTCCTGGAGCCATTATTTAATCACATAGCACTGCTTAAGGGTGTGCCCCAGATTCTGATGATAGGGGCATTAGTTGAGCCGGTCGGTGAGATTCGCCTCTGCCGGCCTTTTTCACTCAGGCATGTGTACAATTCCCAGAATTAGGGCACTACAGAAGTAACTGAAGACCTGATTCTCACTGAACGAGTATGGTTGGTGCCTTATTTCAGGATAAAGAGCCCTTGGAGCCTGGCCTTGAAGATTGGCCGGAAGGTCCAGTCGAGGAGGTGGACCCTGATTGTCCCTCCTGGGAAGTGGAGGTGCATTAGGCGGAGGTGCCTGCCGATTCTGAGGATGTTGTGGATCCAGAGGCTGTGCCTGAGGTAGAGGGCCTCTGCAAGGCTATAGGACCAGCACTACTGGTTGCAATTCTATCTACCTAGGGTCTTCTATTTGGGCCACCACGGTGGGCTCGTCTCTAACAGCTCTCCTTGCTGGGATTACAGGGGGTAGCGGATGTGCCTAGATGGCCTGCTACAGGGCTTATTCAAGGCGCTTGGACTTATCTATGAAGTCTCAAAACCCACTGGCATAGTTCTGGGTGATCAGAGAAGGAAACATTGCTGTTTTGACATTCCCTATGCACATCGTCAGAAATTTCTTCTGAGTTAGTGGCATGTCAAATGAGTATGTGAGCCTCTTCCACTGGGCGATAAAGTCTGTGACTCGCTCATTAAGCCTTTGTTTGCACTTGAAGAGGTCTGTGATGCTGGTATTTCAGGTGGTAGATCTGAACTGGTAGAGGAATTTCCTGTGAAGGTATTCCCAGCTAGTCACAGATCTGATGGGGAGCTCACTATACCAGACGAATGTCGGCCCCTCTAGTGTCTGAACAGAACAGTGGAGTTTGGCGTCCTCCTGCACTGATGAAGTCACCAACATGGGCCCAAACCTTGAGTTGAAGTGTTCCAGATGCTGCGGTGGGTCTCCCTAACTGCTGAAGGGGGAGAAGGTGGGATTCCCAAAACCTGGGGGTGTCGGCATATCATCCACCCATGCCGGGTATGGCTCTCCATCTAGGGGAATCTCCACCTACCGTGTTTCCAAATTCTCTAGGCGGGCAATGAGTTCTGCCATTAGATCATTAGGATGTGGGTCCTCGTCTGGATAGGGGTCCCTAACCACGAGTGTGTTGTTGGGATATTCAATGCGGTAGATAGGTTCAGTGGCTCATGGAGCGATTGGTGGGGTGATCCTCGGGGCTGTCGGAGGAGGCCGAGTGGGGTTCCTTGGATTGTCGCGCCATTCAGGAGGGTTTGGGGAGACATATTGTGCTCTCTTTCTGTGAGCTCAGTCTTCTTCCCTATCAACCAATGCTGCATGATCAGGTTTTCCTGGGAGAATATCACCTAATAAGAGTTTTTCCTGCCCCTCCTACCCCGGACTAGGATCACCATTGTCGGTTCGTCTCTCTAGAGTGCATTCAACTAAGATTTTGTCAGCTAACCTGTTCTCCTCAACATGTTGTTGGTGCAACGCGGCCTTCTCGATGTCCTCCTCCATCTTCTGCACTGGGGCAGATGGGTCGGGGTGCTTGAAAACCCCGAAAATCTCTTTTCCATTACCAGTATTTCGGCTGAGTACCAAGGCCTCAGTGGGTAGAGGGAGACCTATGAGGTTCCTCCGCTGGAGGGTAATCCTCCCCTATCGGTCTAAAAGTGGTGGAACACCCTCAGTGGGTATGTGTCCATAGAGAAGCTCCATCTCATCCTCCTTGTCCACTACGTTGGCCATGTTGACCATGACCCTTCCTGGGGGCATGTCCACAATGTCACATAGCGATTTGGACTGCTACATGATAGGGCTCAAGAGGAGGGCACCATACTGCCCCCATCCGTGGATTTTCACATGGGGTAGCCTTTCTGATAATTAGGCACAATACCTTGATACTCTGAATGCATTGCTGGTGGAGGGCCTCATGACGGCCTAGTGACTCGGGGTGATGGGCCACAGGGAGTGTGGCTAGATCGACTAGACGACACTACTCACTGATGTCTTCAAAATTCACTTGGCTACTTGGATATACCAAACACTGATGATAGAGACTGAAATGCATCACCCAAAGGGTGTAGCAGAGTCACTCAACTTCCTGTAGGGTGAGGGACTCGTGCATACAGAGATCCCATGTTGTTGTGGGCCATAACTTCTCGGGGAAGTGGTCCACTACAAGGATACTCCAGAAGCTCCACATCTCAAATTCAGGGTCTGTCCCTTGATTTCCCCACTCGCAAACTGGGTTGGTTAAGGAACTGGCAGCAGTACCGAGGCAGACCACTGGGTCAGTAGGTCGGCCAGTGGAGAATACGATGAATGGGCTGACTGGCTGCTGATTCTCAGGCTGCCCTCTGAGGAGTGTAGCGACCTGGCCGCTACATCATGATAAGAAGGGTTGACGACCGCCGTTCCTGTCTCAGGGGCCAGGGCTGCTGGTGGTGGGACGCACTGCTGATCGCCCGCCATTGGTCCCCAGAATAGCTCTATGTGATTTCTTGTAGAGGTAGACAGCGCTTCCAGCGATGATGGTGGTGATTGAAAAACCGTAACCTGGGTGGTTTCCATATTTCCATCCTCCTAGATAAACCTTCAGAGGGAAGCTGGAATCCTATGGACCTCTCATTCCGGGAGCACCAGGCAGATGCGCCTTGTTCCTACCCGGGCCCTTGACTCAGATGAGAAAGGGGGGGGGGTAACTGAGTTGAGTCGTACATCTCTTCAGAGTCTCAGAAGTGGACTAGTTTGATCTTTGTCCGGGCCTTCCCAGGATTCTTCATGTGTCAGCGAATGCCCACCTTACTTCCCCTGTATGGATCCTCGGGACAGGGCTGATTTCCGACATGTGGCCCTTCGGCCGCACTGGTGCAAGGGTTGAGAGGGTTTCCACCCAAGAAAGCTGGAGTGCGAGGAGCACCGGGACAAATGTCGAAGGGGACATGGGGAGGACCTCCATGAACAGCACCTGTGAGGGAAAAACCTCTTCCAGGACTAGTAGGACCATGGGGAGGACTTCCATCATTGGTGGGGGTGGAGCAAGGCTGGCCTTCACCCCTCTAGTTGTGGGGGCGAGGACAAGCTTCTCCAACTGTGGAGAGGACGTAGGGAGGATCCCCATGTTGGAGGGAGACCAGATGGGTGACATCTCCATTTCGACGGTCGGGGGCAGGAGGAAGGACTCCATACCTGGTGTGATGGGCAAGGGAGATTCTCCCATACCGAACATCACTACCGTGGTGAAGACCTTCATTCGGATTGGGGGTAGAATGAGGAAGACCTCCATGATGAGCCTCAGAGTGGGGAAGACCCATGCTCTATGTGATAGTGGTGTGGGGAGGACCTCCGTACGGGGTGGCATCACTGTGGGTTGGTTCACGGCGACCAATGCTCATGCATGCGACTAGGAGAGTCGACCCAGCCTACCATTGGGGCGGTTAGGTCCTCGATCCCAGATGGACGTTTAAGAGCCCTGGATCAGTGTGTGTAGGGAATTGATGACATGCGTCGGAGGTGTCTCAGGACACAGTAGCCATCGACGTTGACTCCCCTTGGTGGGTTTCCTCCTTAGCTCATGCCCAACACTAGCGTCGGGTCAGAAGAACCGGGGATGGTGGTGCAGGGGCATAGCTTACCTACTCCTCCTCCAGAAAGGCCAGGAGGCGACACTGACGTAGATAGGTGGGAGCCCTTGCGGGTAGCCCCTGGATCAGGACTCTGACCAGGCTGGGCTGGATGTCTCCCACCTCATCAATGTAGGGAAGGGGTTCTTCAATGCACTCTGGGTATAGGCTCCCGAAACAATTGAATGTTGGGGTGGGGAGTAGCGTCTCCCTATGAGACCCTCGGGGGTAGCGTTGACGGCGGGGCCTGGATGCCTCCTAGTCCAGGCGGGCTATATCCTGCATAGGGATGATAACCTCATCCTTGTAATGAAATACGAGGTCATTAATTACACTTTGATGGATAACTTCTGATGGGGAGATGGGGCCTGGGCGCCCCATGGTCGTGGATACAGAAGCCATTGTAGAAGCGGTGAAGCCACGCAGAGCTACCGTGATGGCATTTCCCATGCCATTGCATAGGCGGGTGGGTGGTGATCATGTTCCTGTGGAAGATACCTGATTCCTAAGAAAGAGAGAGCTGAAATCATCAGTGTTGAAAGGAAAACGGAAGCGACGACCAATACCCCAACACCATCTCGTCTTCCATGACCGATAAGAGAGATCCACGCTGACAATGTCACAAAACGAGATGTCCAACATTCTACTGCCCCAATATCTGTTGAGATTCATGCTAGGCCCGCTATTTTCTTGGTGGGACCTAGTGCAAGATGTCTGGATCTGGTGACACGTCAATCTATTGATGTCTCGAGCACTACTAATCTCCATATTGAGGTGAAGATTTATATGTCGGTTTCACCATTTAGGTTTCTAAAACTTTCCTCGGGGCATGTGTGTTCGTCCGCTTGGGCACGACAGGCGCGACTTTGTTACCCCGCCTTCCTGCTTTCCAATGGCGGGTGGCATCCATCCCATATTTAGGGATGTTTTCTCTTTGATCGAAACAGGATGATGGGATGTTGGTTCTTCCTTCTGTGGACTCCTCCTCGTAGCTTGTCACCTAGTCCGGGTCTCCCTCATAGATTTAATACGTTGTTCATTAAACTCTTCCCGGTGCCATATCATCATGTCCACAAGATAATTACGCTGCTTCTGTCGGGACATTCCAAGGGGTCCAGTCAGGGTAGAATCCTTCGTTTAGGGGAGTAGTCATGCTATGCATCACTAGTGTGTTTGGGAACTGGGGATTGGTGTGTCTGTCTTCTGTCCCTTATTATAGGGCTTCTAGAGGGTGTGGAAGTTGGAGGCATCCTACATCGAATGTGGGGAACCATATACCTTGGGCATGTATATGAGGTTTTCCCCAGCTTCCCATGTTTAGCACATGGTATGCTGCATGTATAACATCTGTCGGAGACAGATCAGACTGATCAGAACACTGACTAGAGTGGATCAGATGAAGGAGCCCTCTGGAGGGAACACTGATATAGGGGCCAACACGTGGGCGGCTTCCCTAATGCTGTGGAGTGGAATGAGGTGGCATGATCTCACCGGGATGTGGAAGCCCAGGTAAGAATCATGATGGATGATGGTTTTGGGCTAGAGTGTCGAAGATTCATCCTACATATCCTCATTCCAGGTAATCAAAGTCCATGTAGTTCGGGAGGGGTTGTAATAATGTTTAACTTCATGCGGGATGGGGGCATTTGGGGCTTACGCTCTAGGAGGCCCACGGTTTTGGTGAACCGACATGGTCAGGACGTCTGGGTGGTGGGATTAAACCTCATGGAGGCTTCCTACGTACCATGCCATGACATGGATCAAAGTCCCCGTAGTTCGTTCTGGGGGGTGGTGAACCGATGTGAAGGAGGTTGGAATGACCGGGTGGTGGGATTGAACCTTGTGAGGATTCCTACGTACCATGCCTTGACATGGATCAATGTCCCTGTAGTTCGGGATGGGTGATGTCGGCGAACGGACATGAAGATGGACCAGGGGTCTGACGGGTGATGGGCTTAAACCTCATGAGGCATCCTACGTACCATGCCATGACATGGATCAAAGTCCTCATAGTTTGGGAGGGGGTGTCGGCGAACCGATGTGAAAATGGACCAGGGGTCCGACAGGTGATGGGCTTGAACCTCGTGAGGCTTCCTACGTACCATGCCTTGACATGGATCAAAGTCCCTGTAGTTCGGGTGGGGTGGGGTGAACCGACGTAAAGGAGGTCTGAACGACCGGGCGATGGGATTGATCCTCTTGGAGGCTTCCTACGTACCATGCCTTGACATGGATCAAAGCCCATGTAGTTCAGGATGGGTGGTGTTGGCGAACCGGCGTGAAGATGGACCAGGGGTCCGATGGGTGATGGGCTTGAACCTTGTGAGGCTTCCTACGCACCATGCCTTGACATGGATCAAAATCCCCATAGTTCGGGTGGGGTGTGGTGAACCGACGTGAAGGAGGTCAGAACGACCGGGTGGTGGGATTGAACCTTGTGGAGGCTTTCTATGTACCATACCGTGACATGGATCAAAGTCCCTGAAGTTCGGGATGGGTGATGTCGGCGAACCAACGTGAAGATAGACCAGGGGTCCGAAGGGTGATGCGCTTGAACCTCCTGAGGATCCCTACATACCATTCCTTGACATGGATCAATGTCCCTGATGTTCGGGATGGGCGTGTCGGCGAACCGAAGTGAAGACGGACCAGGGGTCCGACGTGTGATGGGCTTCAACCATGTGAGACGTCCAATGTACCATTCCTTGACATGGATCAAAGTTTTCGTAGTTCATGTTGGGGGTTTCAGTGAACTGATGTGAAGATGGACCAGGGGTTTGACAGGTGATGGGCTTGAACCTTGTGAGGCTTCCTACATACCATGCCTTGAAATGGTTTAAAGTCCTCGTACATCGGGTGGGTGTGGTGAACCGACGTAAAGGAGGATGGAACGACAGAGTGTTGGGAATGAACCTTGTGGAGGCTTCCTACGTACCATGCCTTGACATGGATCAAAGTCCATGTAGTTCAAGTTAGGTTGTGGTGAACCGATGTGAAGGAGGTCAGAACGACTGGGTGGTGGGCTTGTACCTCATGAGGCTTCTTACGTACAATTCCTTGACATGGATCAAAGTCACGTAGTTCGGGTTGGGTTATGGTGAACTGACCTGAAGGAGGTCGGAACAACTGGGTGGTGGGCTTGAACTTCATGAGGCATCCTACAAACAATTCCATGACATGGATCAAAGTCCCCGTAGTTCGTGTGGGGGATACAGTTTAACGTCATGCGGGTCGGGGCGATGTCATGTCATATTCTTACTCTAAGCCCACGTGAGTAATGCTCGGTGTCAGAAACAAGATTCAGCAAAGGCCTGACGACCACGTCGCAAAAGGTGCACCTATAGGAGATGGAGTGGGACTTATGCATGGAGCAGCCCAGGGAGAGAAAGATTGGTATTTACTTTAGTATGGAGGCCCGAGGGAGACAAAGCGCAATAGGAGAGGGATTTGTGAATGAAGAAGGGAGGATCCCCATTCCATATCATGCCCTATGCTGGCCTTGGCACCAAGGAAGTGAGGAGGAGCAGGGGTGATGACTCTTGCAAGAAAATCCTAGAGCATACACCAAGGGGGATGCACATTCCCCACGAACAAATGCCACTACCATAAGGAGGATATCACCCCCTGTGGAGACCAGGAGGAATGTAGAATGTCCAAGGTGGGGGCACCCCTCGTGCGAGGCATGGGGCTAGACCATAGCTTAATGTCATGTGCTGAGGATGACGGTGCAAGTTAGTTTAACGTCCTACATCTCGGATGATGGGGGGTTCTCTTAACACCCCTTGGACTTACAAAACTAGTACCCTCTGCTCCTTGTGGGAGATAAGGCACCAGAAATGTCATGGTGACGTGTTTTCATGGAGCGAACCATCGAGGGGTCCATGCTAGTGTGTCAAAGAGAAGAAGCAATATCCATTAGCGTGCATATGGGAAGAAGAATTAGGAAAAGAAACGAAATGGGTGGTATCTTCCAGGGGACTTTGAAGTCATATTGTGCAAAACTGGAGGGTCGCACGGGAAAAGGAATTTCCAAGCAGAGGGGTCCAAAGGTAGGGGCCTTGTGAATCTCTGTTGCTTCGTGTGGCGGAGGGTACCTGAGAAGGGGTGTGCTTCAAAATGTGGGGTGACTTAGCCTTAGCATGGGATGGAGGTGCATATGGGAGGTGCTTCGTGAAGTGGAGAGGCATTCACAGAGGACCGCCTCACGGAGAAAATTTTCCTCACGAAGAAAGGTTTCAGGAAGCAATGTGCTTCACGAAGTACAATTAGCATGCCTTAGAATGTGGATCATGTGTACATGAAGGGTTTTTCACGAATCATAAATGCTTTGTGACGACCTGTGTATTTTTGGAGATCCCCTTACTTCGCAAAATCCCTTGGGATTCACGAAAGGCATCCCTCCTGGAAGAGGGGATCAAAACGAGACAAACGGGAGGCACTTCATGAAGCAGAAGTACCTCGCACAGCTCATGGTTCACTTAGTGGAAGACTTCTTCATTATTTAGGAGTTGGGAAGAAGAAAGGTCAGAATGTACATGCCAAGAGCTCAGGGGGATCCCGATATTTATTGGCAAGAGGCACCGCGTGGAGGAACTCACACGGCCCGAAGAAAGGCTTCGTGGCTTCATGGCGAGTCGCGAACGTCAAATGGGGTCGCGGAGCGTCCCACCTATTTTGCTTCATAGAGGTCTCGTGAATGTCATGTTCTTTCATGGAGCATCCTGCCTCTATTGCATCATGGCGGGCTCACGAACATCAAATACGTTCACGGAGCCTCTCACCTTCTTTGCATCGCGGCAGCCGCGGTGCTGGGTGGACTTCGCGAAGACGCTTCACGAGGCAGTCTGTGGGGCCGTCTTGGGGCCTTCTCTTTGTCCCGAATGTTGGCTCCAACAATATTGATAATAAAATAAAAATGTATATATTCCGATATAATTATATTATTATTAAACAAAGTATATGATTTTAATTTATTAAATATTATTACTTTTCAATTTATTACAACCCTAGGAAGGTGAACAAGGCGGTTGATGCATTGTGTGGAAATAAAATCATTGTTGATACTTGATAAAGATTTAATTATTACAATACTTTGGGATTAGAATAATTTAGAACATTAAATCAAGATTAAAGGGTACACATCTTATCTTTCATTGTTGAATGTTAAACCATCCATCCATGGGAGTATTAAAGATGTGATGATGGAGGATGCAGAACTGCAGAAGTATGTGAGAAATATTTCATAGATCAACCATGATTTTTATGGATTGATAAGTTTTAGCAATGTAATATGTGCCCCATAAATAATCGACATGAAAAAATGATCTATTGGATGAAGCACATAGTTAAATATTATCTTTTCATCCAATAATTACAATGATTTACAAATATTTAAATGATTATTTCTAATGGAATAACAATAAAAGGATATTTTAGACTATGTATATATATCCAAGGTATGTATGAAAGTGAAGGTTCGCTTTAAGGGTGGGTGAATTCCACTAGAGTATACCGATGGGAGGATTTGAGCCAGTGTCGATGGTCGCACCAGGGGACATTCAAGGTAACCCTTTCTGAGGTTTGGCCAACTTTTCTAATGTTCTTGTGCACTGGTCTGTGTTCCCTTGGTCATTTCCATTGGTTTTTTAATTTTTTTGTGGAATGGTGAAAGTGGTTGTATATGAATCTGTTGTAGGGTACCAGGAACCCATAAACCAGATTTTGAATATGAAAAAAATTATTATTAGTAGTATTATGTATAAAAGTTAAGGTTAAGAGATATATGACAAAGGGTTTGTTACAACCATTACCCATACCATAATGGAAATGGGAAAACATTTCTTGAGATTTTTTCAACAGACTCCCTAAAATATCAAATGGGAACAAATCTATTTGGATTATAGTCAATCACCATATGAAATTACAACATTTCATTTCCATCAGAGAATATTTATATCTTGAAAATATTGTAATGATACAAATAAAATAATTTTTATGGTTTGATGGAGTGACACATTCTATTGTATCTGGTTGAGATCTATGGTTTACCTCAATGTTCTAAAAAATTATTCATTAGGATCAATACAAATAATTCATTTTTATTATTATATACCATAATTTGAAAGATTATCTATCATAGAGAACCATTTAAACTCTATAATTAATGTCAACATCTTGTTCTATTTATTTAAAAGAATCTTGGATCAACAACTTCTTTGGCATAATTTTCATCTAAACATAGCTTTCACTGTAGCATTCAAATGGATCATTATGAATATATCTAAGCTAGTAAGTGTATAAATCCTAAATTTGGGGATGAAGATGAAGAAATAAATATATTGGGATTTGATCTATATGATGAAATAGAAGTGAAGGTTAGAGTTTTTCAGCAATGCATTAGGAAAACCAAGTGCAAATTGAAGGGTTAGACAGACAATCAACAATTAGATCTAGAATTCAAAATTAGGGTTAATGTATTCATATGAATATATCCATGGAATAAATTTATTATATTTTTAATGAATGGTAGTATGAGCACTAGATATATCAATCCCTTTGAAATTCTTTATCAGAAGGGGATATTTTGTTTCACTTGGATTTTCTAAAAAATCTATCTTATATTTACGATGTGTCCCATGTATCTCTCCTAACGAAGTACATATTTAATCAATCACATGTACTGAATTCATCAATCTTATCACTAGATAATGACATATTTTATGAGGAAAAACTAGTGTAGATTTTGGAATGATGAGATAAAATATTATGAATCCTAATCACTCACCTAGTCTATGTTCTATGGTGAAGCCATAAATTAAAGGATGTTTTGCAGAAACCTGATGATGTGATTAGACAGAAGTATCCTCAGTTTATTATATTATAGTGAGAGAACATTGATGTTAAAATTCATATAAGGGATCTAAAAGGTAAAATGATTAGATTTTATGATATATTTCACTTTAAATAAATGTAGTTTCTTTTATATCATTATATATACATAATAACAGGTTTAATGAACCATGATATACTATTAACATATTATTATTTAATTTTAAAGTTATCTCATATTAATTATATCGGAGGGTATGAATATGACTAATTAAATTATGAAAAAAAAATTCATACATAGGAATATAATGAATTAATTTTTAATAAATTTTTTTATGAATGAAAGTGAAATCATTTAAAGGTAAATAAGGATGGTTTTCTTGAATTTATTTTTTATATTAAAAATTTCATTAATATATATAAATTATATTAATATTTATTGATAAATGATTTAAATTTAATTTTTATATTATATATTCAATAAAAAATTTAAATTTCATCTAATATTCTCTTACTTTTCATGAAACAATAATATATCCATGTTTAAACATAAAAATGAATTTTTATAGAAATGATTTTCAATGTTTTTTGAATGATTATTTTAAAACGAATTTATAAAAATTATGAAAATTAAATATTTAATAATTTAATAGTTTTTTCAATCATAATAATAATAATTATTTAATATTTTCAACTATTTTTTCTATAATGAATAGTAAAAACAATAAAATTGTGTTCCAACTATTAGGGGGGAAAAGAGTTTATTGTGGGCTTATCGTAATAGATATGGTTTTAATTATTAAAAAAACTCATTTTTAATCTAATAGGATGATGGTATTTCAACCTTTTCCTTCTTATATTTTATTATATGTCAATTTTGGACCACTTTAAATGAGTAATACATTTTTATATTTTAATCTTTTAAAAAAATTAAAGTGTTTCCTCTAGATCACTTATTAAAGGTACTGCATCTCCTCTCATTATCCTAGTTCATGAGCATTATAGTTCAGCCTAGAAATTAAATAATACCTTTAAAAAATTCATCCCAATTCCATAGAGTTCTTGGATTAATTATAATACTATCATTTAAAGGAATAATGTGTTTTCCAAATTAGGTTTCCCGATAGAGAGGTATAACTCTTAACTGAGTAATTTCAATTTTATTTCTTGTTCCAAGTCCTCTATATCTATGAATTAAATTCTAAAATGATTAATTAAATATATTTAATATCTCAACTTCTTATTATAACTATAAAACAACCATTTTCCACAACTTTTCCATCAAATGTGAAATAAAATATCGCCCATATGTACATGTGGACTACCACCTCCATATAATGATATGATTATTTTTCCATCACCAACATTAATTATTGGTTATTATGATGGATGTATTGTTTATATATGATATGAATGAACTTATTATTATTATATAAATATAATATTTTATCTACCTTCTTACCTTTATATTCATTATGAAATAATAATATTTCTCTTGAATAATTGAGGACTACCAACTCCAAAAATGATGTGATTCATTATTACCCACCAAATTATATAAATAATTATAAAACATTATATGGTTAATTAATATGATACTTATTTCGTGATTAATATTTTTTAAATGATGAAATCATTTCCTATATGCATATACCAGATCCATTGAAATGAAACATGCATATAAAACAGACTAGTTTTCAATGGAATGTCCATATTAATAAAGAAGTGGTTGATAAAAAGATAATTGGAAATTATAAAGGATTGATAAACAGTATGTTTTTTTATGAATATGGTTCTAGAATATATTTATATTATGTTTACTTTTATTATATATTATATTTTAAATATTTAGAAGCATGAAAAAACATGAGGTAAGGATTATTTCAAAATCTCATCACCTTTCAAGATTGTATAAGGAAAATTATATAGATATTATCTTTTAAAACCCATATTTTTTATACTGATGTTATTTATAGACTTTTCATGTATTAGTACCATTTTCCTCTCATTGGTACATAATATGATCTATATCTAAAATAAAAATCATCATTCTTTTCCCATTGGATGGAAAATGTTTTTTTCATGTTTATACACTTAAAAAATAATAATATTATTAATTATATATGAAATATTTTTAAAAGTCCATTTTCACTAACATTGAATCTATTTGATAAAGATTAAAATTCAATATTTTAAAAATATTTACTAACAAATCGTTTTTTAATTTTTGTAAAAATATGAAAGCAATGTTTTATTTTAACATATATGGCATGGACAGCTTTTCACTCCATCATGGATATTTTTTTATTGAAGATTCATTTACTAGTTTGAATAGTTATTTTCAATGAAAACTAATATCACAATATTTTATTATTTTTTTGTTAAAATGTTATTAATATAAAATTATACTTTTTAATTTTTTCAAACAATGATTTGAAGGATACGTTAATGGTATATTTCATATATGTCAACAACCTTAATGGATTGATTTAATTTATCTGGATGTATGATCTTCTGATGACATCCACTTTATTTCTCTGGAAGGAATATGATAAGGAGCTGAGGAATATTCTATTAGAATTGATCATTTCACACTGGTTAATTAATTTTCGTTTCAAACATTCTGAAACCCATTTCTTTTACATGTGGTTTATTTTGATGATATTTGGTATGCCTAAAAAACTTATTTTCTTTAAACTGGTTATCTTGTGATGATTTGATGGTTTTTTATACACTAGTGGAACACATATGAATGGGTTATGATAATATTACAAATGTTTCTAGAATTATGAATACTAATATTTCAATGTGTAAAAATGGATATCTATTGAGATAATAAGGATTGGAATAGGGAGTGAACAAAATTCAGTAAAAGACATTGTCCACTATAATAGTCTTGAGAGTGAACCAATAATATGGAAAATATTGAATGGAAAGTGAACATAATACACATTGATAGCTTTTGGTAGTGATCCATGACTATGTAAATTATTTACTATGCTTATGTGTATGTAAAATGATTATTTATTATTATTATTATGTTTTCTAATAACACATGATTGTTTATTAATGATTATGCACACATATAACATATGTATTTTGTTATGAAAAAAAATTATTACATAATTTATTATTTATGATCTATCGGTAATTTGGTTTTATTATTATAATATATGGTCATGTTCTCAATCCATTATTCTTATCTTATGCTCACTTATCATTGTTTATTAATATCTCTTATGTTTTCTCTTATGGAGGGCCTTATCTCATCTATTCATAATTATCCATTCCTCAGGTTATAAAGAAAGGTTTAAGCAAGGTATGTACATGAATTGTTTTATGTGAGAAGATATTTTTGGGAGATGATGAATATATTTCTATAAATAAAATGAATATTTATCTAGTACCCAATTTCATTAAACCATTACCATCATTAGAAATGTATTATTACGAAATTTATTGGATATTCATCTAAAATGATGCAATATTAAAGAATTAGATTGTTGGTTCTCCTCAGAAAAATCCTAACATAAAATCTGAAAAGAAAAACATCTGATTCCCCAGACACACCATTTAACTGATATCAAAACCAATACATAAGATTCTTTTTCATGGTGTGACACACTTTATCGTGGGGTCTCCATAAATATTAGTCTTTTCATTTTCCAAAATACAATATGTAAGATTCATCACCACATCATGATTCACTAGACATGAAACCATCCCAACACCCCATCTAGATAATAAAATATATAAGGTTCTTCTTATGTCATGGTACCCTTATCCATATCCAAACCAATACGTAAGAGTCATTTCCATTGTGAAAATACACACACAAAAACCACCATGTCATGAAACCTAGTTTTCATGGTGTGATCGTATGTCCTCACACTGTCGTTCCTCACATGACTATACCATGGTTCTATATTATACACATATACAAAAATATTCCTCCCCCTTAATGGTATTAAAATCAATCTATAAAAAAATTTACGAATAAGTTCACCCAACCCCTTCTAAAAACCCCAAAAAAATCGAATTCTCTCTAAAAAAATGATCCATAAATTCACTAGTTTGTAGAAACTCTCTATAGTAATGATTCTCATCCATGAGAATCACCAAGGAATGAATTATAACTTCAAATATCAAAATCAAAATTTATTATCTCTCTTTATTCATGATTATGAACAAAAATTTAAAAACATAAATTATCTATACACTAGTACTATATACACCATTTTATCCAAAAATCCTTGGTTTGATCACCAAAACAAAATCAAAATATCTATAATGATTCACCCAATTCATATCTCACCATAACACATACAATTATACACTAATACACAATATTTTCTTCTTATGATATACTTTCCATGAAAATCATCTATCTCACATGATGATGCATCACCACATATCACAATCATGATTCATAGTTCCCAACGGAATAAAAATATCATATTAAACCCTATCATGATGTGTAAACATGAAATTAAATGTAATTAAATGTTTAGATCTTTAAAATATTGATTTATCAGCATCCCCTTTCTATGAGCACTACCATGTCTCCAATCCTACTCACTATACGATTCTAACATGATTCCACTATCTAAATCCAAAAAATAAAACACATAATTAACCACATTTGAATTTCAAATTCCATTTTTACAAAGGAAATTGAGAAAATAAAATATTTCATACAGAAAAAAAATCCCAATGTCATAGCGATCATCCACTAACTAATTTGACAATATCCTTGACCCTACCAAGACTAGGTTGACAAAATCATGACCTATATGATTCATTCCAACATATAAGAATCATTATAATCTCCCTTATAAATATTAATTCCCAATATCCAAAAATAATGATCTATCTATAACAATATGTAATTAATAAATGTGATCATCCTACTCATACTAGATTGTTAACATGTTTTTTAATTGTTAATAAATCCTAAATTTTATACACTGAAATCCTAAACCATCATAAAAAATAATCCATAATGAATTTTACACACTCTAAAATGAATGGTTTTCTCCCAACAATAATGAGTACATACACAACTCTATGAGAACAATTCCTTGTATGTTCTAACATCACACATGTGTTACACCTCCAGGGTCTTTTATTAACCATTACTATGGAATCGTATCAAGTATCATGATATGATAGACTGTTCCACTTCTCTATAATCTATTAGTGATGTTACCTTTATCGTAGAGAAAACTCTTATGATTTTCATCAAAATATTTAGCCACCATACCCTCATGTTTTTCAATGATTTGATCTATTATCAATACTCACACCACCACTATCCACAACCCAAATCCAATAGAACCAATTAATAACTACTGTGAACATACACTCATGCATTGCAGATTTCTCCAATAATTCTTCTCAATACTCGCTCAAATATTCTCTAAAAGAGTGAATCTTCTAGAAATTCCAAAGTGTTGAAGTTATATTTTTTAAAAATGGATTTTCCTGCCAAGAACATGGTTGGTCAAGGTTTATTACCAATATATTTATTGGAATCCTAATTAAATAATCTTTTTTGGACTATATCATTGTTTAAAACTTGTGTTCAAAGTGACCAAATATTTGAAGGGATATTGGGGAAGATTGGACATTCAAAAAAATTAGACTATGTTTTAGATTTTTAATGAATCTTATGGACTCCTGAAGTCCATAATTATGGTCAAAAAGGGCCAATGATAGAATTATCCATGTTTAAGTATCTAGAGATATGCATGAAACATTCTAGAAGTGAAGGTTATATAATTATATATGATTGAGGAAATTAGGTATGTGGCATGAATGACTATATCAAAAAATTATGTATGTGGCATGAATGACTATATCGAAAAATTAGGTATGTGTACCAAAGAACTATTTGAATCTGGTTGATGGGTAGAGTAGCTATGTGAATTGGGTATGTGGCTAAAATGGTTACATAAATAGACTATGTATTGATAACATATATGTGAGGAAATTGTCTATGTGATCATCCTCCACAATCGACTACATATTAATAAATTTTTGGATCTTTTTCTTCTCTTTGTTGTGGGTGAATTTTCATTTTATCCCAATATTGTGTTGTGACATAAAAAATGTGGAACTTAAAATAAGATGCACAGTTCAAGTGAAATCAATTGGTGTGGATTCTTTTTTGGAAAAGTGAGATTCAGTTTTATGAGACCAATGATATGTATAAGAAATGTATGAATGATATGTGTTGTGAATCCATTTACTCATTCAATGATGCTTTAGTAATGAGTGGGGAACCTAATCAACTATGTGATATTGGGGTCACCAATGATGAGGTAATCCCAAGAAGACTAAAATGGGAAAAATTCAAATTTATCATAATTAGTGGACCAGTAGCTAAAGTAATAAATTTTTAGACTAACTTATTCAAATACATCTCTATAAATTAATGTTGAAGTGCTAGAAAATGAGAGAGTGATCATTAGAGTCTTAAATAAGGCTTGTTGAAGTTACAACTAACTTCAGGGGCAAGAATGATTCTCAAGAATAATATTAGAATATGATATCCACCATGTTAAAGAAACTAAATGAATATTCTAAACAAAAGAGTATAAAATTTAAATAGTTCTAGAATCTTATGGCAATGAGGATTACCTAGCTGGTTATATTGTGCAAGTGGATGATGAGAATAGATGGATGTAACAATATTTGGTATACGGTAATGAATTTATTGTGCAAATGAAATATAAAATTAATGAGGGGGATACCATAATGAAATATCCTAACTATGAATTGGGAATGGATATGTATAATGAAAATACTGTCATGGATGAATTCAACAATTAATATGAGTCAAGGAGAAAGAATATCCATCAATTGGAAGAAGAAATCATTTTATGCAAGAACTAGTTAGATTACAATGGTATTCTTAATCTCAATAAATATTTAAATTATTTTATTTGATCTCCCATAGATAGTTGATGATGAATCATATAATAAGCATTCCATATCAAAGGATAAACAATAAAAGATTAACATGCCACAAAGATCATGCTCTATGAATAAATACGGTGATGGATATTAAGAATATTCGCCAAGAAATTAGATGAAGAAGTCAATGAATATTTCTAAAAAAATGGAAAAATATGAACGTTATACAAATAAACATAAAAGGGAATCGGTAAGAGTTAAAAACAATTGGGTGATGATTCATGGAATACATAATAACATGTGGAACTTTGGTGGGATGCGTGGAGACACCTTCCATTTTTTTGTTGAGGTATAGACATATATCAAATATTGTGATATTAGTGGGAATCCTAAAATAATCAGTAAACATGAATATAAAATTACGTAAAAGTATTATCCCAATAAGTATTACCTTTCTATCCTTGTCCAAAGTTGATGTTTCAGAGGATATTTTGAAGTGGTTAAAGGAAGATTTCACGGTGCATAAAATAGAAAAATTATTTCCTTTATAAATATATGTGAACCATTATATAAAGAATGAAATATTGATAAAATTGAGGTAATGACAATATCTAAAACATTCTCAAAATCTCATACATATATTATAGGTAAGAAGTGTTCATAGAATAATTAAAACATAAAACATAATAAGATAATATTTAATTCCCATGATAATGGGACATCATAGTGAAGGGAAACCACTGAACATACTTATAAATCATAAAGGGATATCCCAGTTATGAAGAAGTTTTAGAGAAAGATAAATATATATATTTTGGAAAAAAATTAATTTTTGGTAGTGATACCCATGAGAGGACATGTTGTTTGAACGAAAAAAATTCGGGAGTTTTTGAACATTGGTTGAATTCCTTCAAGTCAAGATTAGATCTTATGATGTATTCTAAAGTGAAGGAAAAAAATGAAAAATGTTGATACTTTATGACCCCAATCATCCTCAACAAAAATAACATCAAGGTAACCCACTCCGTATATTATTCATTTTTTCAAACTATTTTGTATGAAGTATAAAATTAATTGGGAGATAACACCCATTTGGTTATTGTTCTTAAACATCACATGATGGATTCTTCTAGAAAATAAAAAGTGGATGAAGATGAAAGAAAATATGGATAAGAATAAATGTGCGTGAAAATGGTATGTATATAACGAATTTCCATGATATAATTAAAATTAATGAAGGCATATATTTATTTTAATAAAGCATTCATCTTATTTTAGGTTCAAATCAGGCCACAAAAGGGAAGAAGATAATTGGGAAATATAGTAGACACACAATTGAATCTTATATTCATTAATTCTTTTTCTAACAAGGGGTTTGTGGTTTAGAATCATCTGATAATTTTAGGATATCAAAAAGCTTCTAAATTAGAATATTTTTCAGACAAATGGTATACCATTTTTTATACCAACAACTGACATCAAAATGGTGTCAAGATACAATGTATTAGGGGAAGTATAGGTGAAAATTAAATGTTATTAAGTGTTATTAAAAGTTCTTGAAACGTGTGAAGTGTGAGGATATATTGATTAAAAGTAATATAATTTCATCAAATGAATCCAATATTCAAACAAGTGGTGTCAAATGTTTGTTAACTGGTATCAATTACTTCCTCATTCGGTATGTTTCTTAAAACCATGTACTTTAATGTTATGTACTGATGGATTGGTGTGAAGTGTTAAAGATATCATATTTTGTTTTGAAAGAAGAAAATAAAAATCCTTTCTATTTTTTTATTGGTACTTATGAGAGACATGGAAAAACTTTTTATTGTATATAATAATAATTGTTTCCTACTCCGTTATTTAACATAGTATACTTAGAGTATTTATTTGAATCTCAAGTGAAAAGTGGTAAATTACTACAGTGAATCTACTGAGAAAATAAATCATAGAAGAATATTGGGTTTTATAAAATTTAGTTTAATATGGTTTATCTTATCAATATATGGTTGATACTAGATAATTATGTTTCCATGAAATAGGTGGAGAAAATTTCCCCAAGGTGGGGTAAGTAAGATATCCCATAAGGGGAGTTGAGATTTCCTTGACTAATTTTCTATATTAAGGAGAAGATCATTTAATGTAAGGGAAGTGCATCCATATATCTATATAAGTTATTTTGGAAACACACTTTAAAAATTAAGGGTTTGTTTTAAATCACTGAAAAGAAGTGGGATAGAAAGATATCTTTATAGATAGAAGAATATTTTGCATTAAGGGGGATAATTACTTCCTTGAATGAAAATGTTTGTTTTATTTTCATCAAAATCCAAAGGGGTATATTATGGGAAATCTCAAAATATAATGTTGGATTTTTTGATAATTTCTATGACGTATAAGAACTAGGGTGATTACGTTTTATGATCATGATGTGTATTTGTGTCCCAACAATGTAAGCTAGATTTGATGACAATTAAATTGTTGACAAATCTTGTTTAAAGGTGACCAATGTATCGGATTGATACATGGGAGATTGGTTGTTTCCAAAGTGAGTCCCAAGTTGTAGATACTTTAAGAATTGGTATAGACTCGTTAAGTATATAAGGCTAGTCAAAGAAGGATAATGTAATTAATGGCCAAGTGGAGATCCATGTTGAGGTGTAAAAGGATATTCATGAATCTTTACATATGTGAAGATTATAGAATTTTATATACTAGATGATATTGGATATATGGCCAGAAAGGCTATGTGAGAAAATTGGGACAGAATAACTATATAAATTGGGAACATGGGCAGAATAACTACATTGGAAAATCCTTAATATGAAAAAATGGCTATGTGATTTGAGAATATGGATAGAATGAATACATGCATTAGGTTTGTGTCTAGAATGGTTATATGAATCAGATATGTTGTAATATTATCTATATGGGGAAATATTCTACATGATCGTCATCCACATTTGAATACATTAATAATGGGGGTCATTGAATATGGTTAGAAGACCACGCATGATTTCAGGAGAAGATTTTGATATCCCTAACTACCAACAGATGCATAAACGTGTGTGATTATCTATAAAATGTGGTTCAAATACATTCGATGGTGGTTTTAAGATTATGTACAATAAAGAGTCTAAAATTAGAAGATCATGATAATAGTGGAGTACAAATTCATTATTCTATATTTAATGGATAATTAGGTTGGAAGATTGAGATTTTTTTTGGGGAAGTTATATTGGGAATTCATATCCTTCTTATATGATAATATTCATCTCATGGAACATATTGAAATTAAGAGGCATTAATACTCCAAAATATATTTTAGTATATGTTAAATATTACATATTTATATATATGGTAAGTCTTGCTGAAAAAATTGATATATTCTTGGGATGTTACACTTTTCATATATGAAAATATCTCATTCAATTATGTACATTGAAAATAGACCACGAAACATTGAGGATTTAAGATTCATCTATTAATCTTAAAATGGTGGTTTCATCAGAAGTGATAAAGCTATTATAATATCAAATTATTCACAGTGAAAGTATGATTAGCACTATCAAAAGTTTATATAGAAGTAGAGAGAGAGTGGGAAGGAATTATATTTATATATCCGATTTTTTAAAGAATAATAAAAAGGCATGATACTTGTGAGTGAATTTAAGTCATTATAAATGGAGTATTAAACCATTAGAGATCATTCGAGTTATCAATAAGGTGTGTTATTGTGTGTAGAAAAAAGTGAAATTTATTCCAAAATTATTGTGGAAAAACAAGTGAAACATAAAGGGTGTTTTCATACATTTTAAAGGAGGAGAAAAGGGTTATTAATAGAGCATATGTCTACAGATGAAGATTCATTTTGTATTCCTAATTAAGGGACCTAAATTTCTATAAATTATGTGTATATACTTATTAATTTAGTGAGAAATGAAGTTGGGGGATGGTTATCCTTTCACTAATAGTGATCCAAATAAACAAGGTTCAAGGGAGTGACACTTGGGAAGTATTGGGTGGTCCTAAAAACTTGTAAGCCAATTATAATAGTAATAGGAGTGATCTATTTTGAACTAAAATGTAGTGATATTACTAATTTTATGGAACCAACATAGTATTGGTAGCATACTCCTTAGACTATCCCTTTTTTGGTGAACCATGTAAATACTCGTGTACATATTTACATTATCCATTCACACCAAAACAGATCAATAAATATTAATCATATATAGATAAAAATCAAGAAAAAATGACTGTTATGGTTGATAGGTCATGATCCATTAAGGTAAATTGAAACATTGTAGCGAATGAGTTATAATTTTCATTGAAAATGCATATCTTGAATCACCCCCACTAGTGTAATATCACAGTACATCCATTTTTTATTTCCAAAATAATCTCTAATGAAATTTTTAAATGGTTATTACCACAAATCCAAACTGATACAATCCAAACCCAAAGAATGTATGATATTGTACTACATAGTCACATAGAAAAACTCATTATCCAATGAGTCCCATGTCATAAAATCTAAGACCATGCGACTAGAAAACTTAATATGATTATGTTACATTCCCATGTCATCATTCCTAATAATATCAAGATATATTTTCTATCCAACCATCAAAATACATCACACTCTTTATAGGGACCATCACATAATCACTCACCTCTTGTGAATCATTATAAAAAAAATAATTGATATCCATGCTTCAATTATGCTACTAAAAACCACAACACAAAATATATAAGGTTATGCATAATACCAATCCTTTCTTCTATACTCAAACCCGACACATTAATCAATGAAAATGATTAACATTATAATGACAAATGGAATTCCACATGCTTTTTTTACTACATAAAAAGGTATAAAAATCCTCAAGGAAACCCATGAATGTCTAAAACAACATCACCAAGGAATTATTCACTTGTACCAAACCATCCTTAGTAATCCAAATCTACTCAAACCCACCAAGGGTTGGAATAAATCTTATTCAACAAGGGACTATAGAATTTTCCACAATGAACATCCCATGATGGGATCCATATAAACTGTTATTTTATGGAAAAAACAATGGTTTGGTTGTGTATAATACTTCAAGAATATAATATATGATATCACTATATATGTTTTGGATGAAAAATTAAACAACTAAACCCTATCTAATTAGTGAAATAAATCACACAACATAATACAAATTTCATGTCAATCCTACTTGAAAATTTTCATTTATGTGTGCACACATATTTCCCAAATGTTCTACATGACAAGACATTTGACACATATCTCAAATACCCACATCATACTTGAATAAATATCTCAACTACAACATCAAAAATAAAACAAAAATATCAAAACCCTGCTAACCAATATTTCTCATTAAAATGTTGTTCTTTCATATCTAGTTTGTGGTCAACAAAATGATATGAAACACTCAAATTTTTTTATAATATATCATAAATAGTAATATAGATGAAAATATTTATTTTTCATATTTTTTAACACCATAACCTACCTCACTCTATAGAAACTAGATCTTTCTGTTACGGGTCTTCATGCACACGAAACCATACACCATTAGATATCAACTAGAATTGAGTTCCTAAATAATATGTTGGGTAGACTATTTCCTTAATTATATAACCATTATAAATAAAAAAAACAATAAAAAACGGTCTAAAAAATATAATAGTGTTTTCATAAGAAATAACCCATAATTTCAAGGAGGATCCACTCCCATCCTGGACCAAAAATTCAGCCCTCTTCTGAATTACAATTGGGATACTATAGACCAATCCAATGCACAAGCTCTTCTAATACATTTACAATACCCATGAGGTCTGAACACACACTAGGGTGACCATGCATGGTGTGAGAAATATATCTATGTGATATTTCACTAAATATCTCATATATAATTCATCATATACATGTTTATTTACAATTAAAATTAATGATATAAATATAAACACGCAAGAATACACATCGGGTTATCATTCTCTAACCAATCCACCATAACACTACACCATGCCTACTTTTAATAATGTTAGAGAACATCCACATCATGCCACATTTTCTAACCCATAGTCAAAATAACTAATTACAGTGTAATATCAAGCCCCATCCAATACCTAAATACATAGGGTAGGGTATCGTGAAAAATAATGACCACTACCCTCTCTCTAATGGAAGGGTCTCATATCAAACCACAACTTCATCATAACAAGTACTAACTTCTACCCTCTCTCCCTAGTTAAGGACAAGAAAATACATCTTAGAAAGGCACCATGACACTCAAGGTGTTCCTTGATAACACATTAACATTCATAGATTATCTTTATATCCATTAATGAGCCACATCATATGGATTAATCCCCTTTATATTTGGGTGGGTTAGAACTACATCACAACCTAGATCATACCTTCACAGTCATTGTGGTCCATCCAACACCTTCTCACACAAGGTGATTCATTTAGAGTCAATATAACTCTAGGTGGTGTTATATATAAATATATTATATCACATAACAAGTAAAATTAAATGCTTCAATTTCTCCTTCCCACTCACTTAGGTCGGTTGACTACCAATTGAAATATTTTATTATGAAAAAAATAGAGGGATTAAAAAGGGATTGACAAGAAATCATGGAGGAAAATAGTATTGAAGCCCAAGGGAATCCCATGGATGATGTTATCACGATCCATAAATTATTTTCCTAATGTAAAATAATTAGTAAATGGATTTTTAAGGTATCCTTTTGATGTAAGAATTTTGGACCCCATATTTCCCATGCACGGAATATGTATAAATCCAACTTTTAATTGAATAATGCTTTGAGAGATTATAATAATGTAGATAATGATCTAATGTACATACATAAGTTATTTTAAATATTTGATTGAAATGGATGAATTATATTTATCCAAAGGTAATGGAATGTTTTTGTATTTAAAAATATTAATTATAGTAAACATAGTCAATGATTCGACTTTGATGGAGGATCCATCAAAATAAAAATTCATGAAGGAAAGCATGATATAGCCTTTAGTATAAAAGACTAGGACAACACCATGATTGATCCCATGAAAAAATGATCTGTAGTAATAGAGTTTAATCACCTATAATAGATGATACCATCAACCCAATGATCTTATATTCCCTAAAGAAAGTACGGTCTCATCCACAACATGTTTTAAATGAGGCATGGGGTGAAGAGGAAAATCCTCCTTACATTCAATGATGAGGAATGAGACGTAAAAAATATTGAGTATAAATATTCCATTATTGAAAGAATTCATTTGTACCATAAAATATTATGGGTGTCCCATAACTATGATCATCCAAAAGTGATAAGGATACTTTGTACTCATGCATTCATTTTATCACCGACATGAAAATTAAAACTATGAACAAGGAAGTGTTTAAAAGAGTAAATTTATTATTGTGTTCCTACTAGTCAGGTGCATAAGTAACACACCCATTCCCTATCAATAGATTGGTTAAAAAGAGATTAAAAATTATAATTAACACAATATTGGAATTTGGAGACAAGATGAATTATTTTCTTTCAAATTTTGACATCAACAAAAAGATATCACTTATAGAGTCTCTTATCCCAGAAATTGAGCTTAATATGAAAATTATAACACCAATGTTTAAACATCAGGGAATTAAATTTTGGTTTTTTATTCAAGGGTTTTTTAAAAGTATGAATACTAAAGCATCCCAAAAGTGATGGAGTGATGATTCAATAATCTAGAACATCATTCAACCAAATAATTCTAACCATCTCTTTCTGATCATTGTTGAGGAAATCCTCAATGAAATGAGGATATGCTGAAGATTAACTATATATTAGGTCAAAAGTAGGTCATCCAATGAAATTGAGAGAATAATCAACCCAATTATATATCAAAAAATGTAATTTCACTTCAACCTATGAACCAGTGATTGTTCATAAAAATCAATGTTATGGAATTTGAAGTACATGCCAGAGATGAGAGCCTATAGAGTTTCTATAATGGGATATAGGATAATTTCCACAACATTTCCTATTAAATATAGACTAAAGGTATTTCCTTTATATTACCTCCAAATGAATATTTGATTGTATTCAGGTTATAGTATCACTGATTAATATATGATTTATTCCCCTCTTCATCAATGAGCCTATTCATTATAGACCAACTGGTCCATGAGCATCATCCTTCTAGGTGTGATTCCAAAATAGAACTATTTAGGGTTTGTTCAATATTGTGTATAACAAACTTATGAGATCTCCAAAATAAGGAGAACATGCATAGGTATGAATGACATCACACTAATAAAAATAGTGATCCAAACCCCAAAGTAAAAGAATATGATCTTCCAATTGTTTATTCTCCGGGTAATATTATTACAAATGCCTTCAAAATTATGAATGTGAGTCCTTTCATTGGAAAATAAAGAACCCAAGTATTCTATAGTGAGATTCCTCTTAAAGATACCAATCATCTCCTTTATACTCTCCGCATACATGTTGGGGAATTATTTGGATATGTAGATACTTATTTTGTCAACATTGATGAACTACCCACTTCTTCACTATAAAAACATACAATAACCTTGAAATTTTTAAATGTAATTTTTATTTCCATTTAAAATAATATCATATCATATATAAATAATAATTGTGATATTATGCTGAAATAATATTTTCCACTATGTGGAGAATAGAACCATTGGTGATACTTTGATTAATATTCCAACTACGAACATCATGAACAAGAATAAATAGGCTTGGAAAAAGACGATCATCATGTTTAAGACCCATAAAAACCCAAAAAAATCCAAATATCATTACAATAAGGGATATTCATAACTAATATGTGTAGAATAATGAATATAAAAGGTCACAACCCATTCATAGAAACTGAACTACATCAAAATTAAAAGAATAATGCTCTACATAATTTCTTCATAGGTCTATTCATGGTCAATTTTAATGATAATATTAAAAAAAACAAAATACTCTTCATGATACAAGAACATTTCTTGGGGAATATCAATCACACCTTGAATATTTTTCCTTTATAGAAAACTATTTATCTCATCAAAAATATACATTCCCATGTTCCAAGATAATATTTTGTCCTGAATAGTAACCAGAATATTTTCTGAAAATATACAGAGGCTAATGGGATGAATCAATTTAATCCATTTGTGTTACATAATTTTGGAATGAAAAATGAGAAAAGGGATAATGAAACTAGAGGTTCAGGGCCACCTTTTGAGATTCCTTAAATTTAATAAATGATATCACTTTTAACTAGATACTACAAATCAGAAAATAAGGATCCTATAAACTTATATGGGGTTGTGGAACTATAAGTATTAATCCCTATAATGGAATCCATATTTTCTTATTCAGTCGGTATAACACCCATGGAAAAAATTTATGGCATGCAATTAGCATTGGGATGTTCCTGAAATAAACATAATTACTATCTAGAGAGTTAGATCCCCCTCTCAACAACTAACATGGTCTATAAAAAATGAGATAAATAAGAAACAGAAAGATGGAAATTGACATTAATGTCATTGGAGTGATTTCAATCATTAAAAGTCATTTTAAGATTCACTGTAAAGTTTTTCACATAAACATTCATGGAAGTATGTCATGTTTTTATCGCCCTCCCTCAAACATCTGATTATATACTTTTCTATAGATACATGTTCTTATTCCAGAAAATCCTATTCCATATTATTATATTGCTGAGTAAGAAGGATGAAAATTTCTTCATTCCATTGGTATTGAAAATTAATATAAATTGGGATAATTAATTTTAATGAACATTAATGCTTACTTCATAATATTTCTGATTTTTTTATTTATGACATCACTTTTTAATATCTCAAGTTTGTTATGGAGAATCTATATAACATCATGGTTAAAATTTACACTCACTTTTAATGATTAAGGTGTTTTTAGGTTTAGAGGGTGTGAAAGGAGTTCTAGGTATTTTTCTATGGGACATGTGATAAGAGCTGGATGAAAAATCATTTCATGTAGTGAACTAGATTCACGATGTGAGTTTGGATATCAATAGATGTTTTGAATAAGGTTTGGACCATGAAAACAGAATAAGGGATGAATTATATCCATTTCATGAATTCAATTCCATAGATTATTTTTTACTCAATGTGAATCCTTTTTGTGAAACATGGAACATGTGGGATTCACACCTTGAATTTGGGAATCAGATCATTAATTTCTTATGATTTATATGTTTTTATGCACTGAAAACATGAAGCCTAGTTAATTATTACTAAATCATCTTTCCTTTAACCTTAGGTACTACCCAAGAAATTTTTGGTGATTTCATCCCTTCCAGATCACTTCATTTGGAACCTTGATCTATAGGGCGGTTCATTTTTTCAATTAGAAAGATTTCCATACACTATTTTATGCCTCAATTGCAATTGGGTTTTTGAAGAGGTTTTGGGATACATTTATAGGATTGATGGTCATGTGACGAGTCTTAGTTGATCCCATCTAGATCTATATGTTGATCTAAATTCCTCTTCTTCCACCATTGGTGTGTAGGTCCAAATGAGGGTGGTTTGGGACCCTTATTTTTTTGTAGGTGGTCCTGTCTCTGGCCAATATTGGATGAACATTAATTTCTCATGCTTTATAAATTCATTTATAAATAAATTGTAATTATTTATTTGTATGTGTAAATTGGTTTTTTGAGAAAATATTATTTCCCATTTTTTTGCTAAATGAAATGTGTTTTTTCAAAGCATTGAAAAATGGATTTGTGAAATAAATTTCAATGTATGTTTTTTATTGAAAATTTATGATTTAGAACTATATTTTGAAATGTGAAAATCTCTTTTGTAAATATTTAATTAATTAAGCACATTGGATCCTTGGGTACAAAAGTAGTGGTTTTAGTATTGTTCCATATTTATTTTTTACATCAAGATGATTAGACATAGGGTATTATCTTATTCCCTAGTTCATGTACACTAGGTAATTGATTTTGAAATTATCATGATGTTCACTCATGTTGTGTTACTCTTCTCCCTATTCCCTTTGTCTGAAGTAATTGAGTACACACTATTCATTGTTTTTCAATATGGTATCAGTGAACTTGCTATCTCATTCATTATTATCCTACTTGTGTTTATCATTGGGCTTTGAATTGTACTATTTTGGATTTGATATGAATGATTTTATAAATTCTAATTCTTTAGTATAATTATTATTTGAAACTTTTTTACCTAGCTTATTTTGGAACTGTAGAAAAAGGGGAAGAATTAACATTTCATTTTATAACTACATATCCTAACAGTTTTTATATAAATTGAGCATAATTTTATTATTGTACAATGAATTGATATGGAACACTTGGGCGAGATCCTACTAATAAGTTTTATCTCACACCCTAAACATCACCATTGGGAATGTGTAAACCTTGTATTGTCTTTTGATATAGGAAAAGGCAAGGTGTCATAGTGGGTTGGGTTTTTTTATGTTTACTGCGTATGAGTAGGTGGTTAATTATTTGGTGGGGTGTTGACCACATATCATTTAAATTAGTGGTTTATTGTTTTAGTGGTCCTTTATGGCTATCATAATTATACATTGGAGTTTTTTTGTTTTTCTGTTTTCGAGTCATATCGCTACCACTATTTTCCTTTGTTTATGGAATATATTATTAAAGTTGTTATTTTCATTATGTATTTTTTGTGGTGTATATATTCCATGTGTCCTGTATCATGTTGGATGTAAATTGTTCCCTCTATTTGGTGTTTTATGCCTATATTCTAGTTTCCAGCTCATGAGGATCAGGAATTCCCTTCAAGACTATAGTGCATCGGTTTGAGTATGAGTGTAGAGTATCTCAGGGTGGTTCATTACAAATTGGTATTAGAGGCATGTTTTTACTCAAGTTTCATTATCATGGAATATATAGTAGATAGTACATAAGATTGTTAGGACATGATATATAGGTTGTGGTGAGTTCATGTAATACTATTTTTTAACATGATTCAAGTTACAATGGGGTGTTGGGATGGGTGTATCTTGTGTTTGTGTTTTTGGTCTTGATCTTATTTTATGATTTTGATTATCAACCTTAAACTAATGTTATACTGTTGTTTGATGCTATCTACTTTTTCTAGTATGTAGAAACATACATATAATATGTATCCCATTGGTTCCATGGGAGGGTGCATTAAGAGATTCTCCTCAAGTGTATCCTCTACTAGATCAGAATCATATAGAGTCAATCATTCAGGAAGTTCATGTTGTGGACCTAAATGTATTGCAAGTTCAGAACAAAGTCATTGAGTTGAATACAAGGAATAAAGGATACAATGATCGATCTTCAGAGCTCCTACACGGGAAACTCAATCCTTTAAAGTAATGAATAAACCTCAATATTTTCGCATAGAAAGGTCAAGGGTGGTAATGCATGGAAATATAATACAAAATGGAAGAGATATCGAACCTAATCTAGGAAATATGACTACTACTGAATGTGCATGGTCAAATTGGTATTCATATTCATATAGTTGAGAGACCCTAAAAGGTTGGTCAATGAATTCCCATACTGATAGTTATAAAAAAGGATTGTATAGACAAGGTTGATCAAATAATTGAATTTCTAGAGACACCTAAGGCTATTGAGGTGATTTGTGAAATGTTCATACTCGAAGGTCTATGAAAGTGGTCGTGGTATTACATGGTAAAGGAAAATAAACACATGTTAATAGATTGGAATAGTTTCATGAACCAATTATTTTAGAAGTTATTACCAGAGTCTTTGATGATAGTGAAGTATCTATAGTTCTTCTCCTTGCAGCAGGGAGTGGAATCGACATGAGATAAACCAATCGATTTGTGGAGATGGATCATTTTTCTCTTGAGGTGGTGATGAATGGTTAGATGAAATATTACAAATACATGCAGTTTCTATGACTAGGTATATGATAGAAGGTATAGATGTCGAATATTACCACATATGATGAAATGATAGATAGGGATATTATGAGAGGGATGAACCTGAAACACAATATTAGATTTTATAGATTTTCTCTTCCAACTAGAGACAACCTTAGTAGAGTTAAGGGGATGAAAAGGGATTGTCATGATAATAGAAATAGTGGTGGAGGTGGTTCTCAGTTTTAGGCCTCCTCTTTACCATCTATGGAAACCAGTAATGTGGCTCTGACTTACTATCAATGTTTTTTAATAGGGCACATCTGATTATCTTTTCATATCACTACAAATAAAAGGACTTATACCAACAGAAATTTATTTACAGATAATATATCTGTTGTAAAAAATGAGTAATTTCAATAGATATTAGATTTAATTTTTATTGATTTTAAATACCAACACTTGTTTTTACCAACAGATATATCTATTGGTATTGATCGCTTAACTCCAACAATTTTTTTTACCAACATTTAAATCGATTGCTTTATCGTATTAATATAACATTTATTTTACTAACACAGAAATATGTTATTAATAAAGTATTTTACCAAAAAATATTTTTCCTTCTATAAAAAATGTTACAATATAGCATTAAATAGTGATATTTATTTTATCATTAATTAATCAATAAAAACCAAGTATATAAGTAAATAAATATTTATTTATTTTTATGACCGAAGTCAATATCCATTTCTAGGGGGTTTTAAAAACCAAATAATTAGTTGATTTTAATTTTCAAATTTATATAAATATAAATAGTATTTATAAATTTTAATATTATTTATTTGATATACATTTAAAATGATTTTTATATAAATAATAAACCTGAATTCGTGCCTCCACCCCACCACCGCCGCCTCCACCCTCCTGTTTTTAGCCTCACATCCCAGTACCCCACCTCACATCCTACTTCCCCGCCTTGCATCTTTGTCCTCCTCTATCATCACCTTCCAACAGATCACTCGAACATGCTTTAGGATGGCTGGTATTGTGAGGCTACCTACAATTGAAGCTTCGATGAAGAATTTTTTGGCATTCACCTAGCCATTGTCAGATTTAGAGAAGAGGGACAAAGCATCAGACCCAGTCAACAATAGCAATGGTATGGGAAGGAACACATACATCAAAACTGTAAACATAGGTGACCAATTATTGTAAATCACACATTCCATAATTGGAAAAACTATCCCTGCAAAAACCAAAATTGTGAAATCTGGAATTTGTGAAATCTGAAATTTTCTTTGCGGGGAGGGCATAACCATCGAATATCTGGCATACACAGTCTGGGATTGTGATGCTACATTGGAAATAAACATAAGGAGGGGTATGATCTCACAATGAAGTTGTTGTATTTCCTACCCATATGAAGATGCTTGTTGAACCTGTGGCTGGACAGTTTATTTGATGGATGAATCAATATTGACATACATTTTTCAATTTGCAGGTACAAGGAAAATCCATCCATGAAAAAAGGTACATTCACTTATCGTTCTCCTATTAAATCATTTACCCTATTATGGAGAACCACTAGAATACTGAAATGTTCACTAGTTGTAATGCATACATCAACTGTAAGGCAGAGGGCATATTTTTAGACCTGTTAATATTATTATTTGGTATAAATACATTGTGAAGTGTTATCTGTGCAATTTATCCCCTTGAAATGTTTTTCATCCAGGTTTCTTAGTGTTCTACTTTGGACGCATGGCCTAGCATCTTCCTTGACTGCACGCCTAGCATGTGTGTGAAATCTGGAATCTGGAAAAAATTTCAGTGTTCCCATTTCATTCTCTCTAGAATTTGGAATCTATTTTAGTGTTATCATCGTCAATGTTGACAAGGCATGAGAATAAGAGAGTGATTTGTAGTACAGTGGGGTATTTTTTAACCAACAAGAAACTTGTTTAATTATTCAATCAATAGTCATGGGAGCACTACCTAGGTCTTTGACATACAGTTTGGACCCTGCACCATGATCATGAAACTGCAATACCATAACCATCACCATCAAAAACACCATCACCAACACCATCGATGAAAGAAAATTACAACATGGGAAAACATAAATCCAGAGAGCTATTGAGAGATCATCATAACTACTCACCACTAGAATCTAAACAAATTACCAAGGATGGAAGGGAGAGACAAACCCATCGGCCATGAGGAATCTGGTCACCCAGTGTAAAGATCTGCACTTTCCTAAACAAGGAAACTGCAGCTCCATGCTGATGGCCTTGAGTGACAGAACAAAATGGAACATATGGTCAGGGGATAGATATGGAAATAGTGACAGAGGATCATTGGTTGAGCTAGATTAATACACTATGAGCATATCTGTGACCACCCATTATCAGTATTCCTGGATTTTCCTTGACTATTATATTCTTTTTTTTCATTTTAGTTGCTAGTTGTACATGTACTAATAATTTAATATGAGAGTGGGTAACCCAAATGACATTGGAGGGTGATGACTTATAACTTGTAGAAAAACATGGTTGAGATCAATTTAAGAAGAAAACGATATATGGTTCATCATTTTCTAGAGGATAACACCCTCTCATTGTAGGGATGTTCTTTCTTCATTTGATTTTATTTTGAATCGAACTTCTCATTCATTTTTTAACCTATTGGATGTCCCTTTTTTATGATTCTTGTGTGTTAGTGCCTAATATATCCATTCAAATAATCATTGCACTATGTCTGTACAACTTGGTTATTACAAAACTTCTTGGTTGCTTGTAAAACATGCTGGGTGTTGAGTCTAAAGGCATCTGGTGTTGTTTTGAAATGTATTTTTCATGGGTTGTTTGATGAAAATCGTATTGAATGTTAATTTGTTAAAACCATGTATGCTGAAATACCTTCTTGCATACGTTTAGAGCACCATTAAAAGATGATTTAATGTTCTATTTATCGTAAAGATAATTTCTTGCATAATTAATCCATGGTTGTTGGACACACTCGTGAGTTGTAATTATAAAATGAAATATTGTCCTTAAATTAATTTCTCAATGGTTGACTTTGAACGTTATGGATTTATGGATTCTTTTGTGCTAAAGTTGATGCTGACTCAACCAGGAGGACAGAGCTACACTTTTTTGGGAGATATTTTGTTTTTTCTGTACCACTATTTTTCTTACTCTGTTTCATAAAACTGTTTTCATCATATCTTAGAATATCAAAGGACTAAAGTCTTATTTGGATGAAGGTTTTATCAGAATTATAACATCCAACACCATGGGTTCATAATAACACATATGGGATGTGGAACAATTTCCTTTCAGAATATAATCATTATGTTCAACGATATAATGTACACAAAACATTGAATAAACTTGATCTTTACTAACATTTTCATTTCTAAATTATCCAATAAAACTTATCATTGTAGGGTCATTGTGCAGATCCCCTAAATAAGCAGTTTAAGTTACATCTTGGTGTTGTAACATGAGCAGACTTTCCTTTTCCCTTTCCCTTTCCCTCCACCATTCTCTTCTTCACTCTCACTAAATCATCATTATTTTTTATGTTTGTACAGATTCATGCTCACCATAGCCACATTGACTGGGAGTTGCATTATCATGAGGGCATGGGTACCCAAATACCAATCCATGTAGCTGAAGAACATGACACAGTTGATAATGAAGAATAAAAATATAACCTTAAGTATAAATTTTCATTGGGAATTGATCCCAATACTTTATCAATCCATATAGACACAACAAGTCAAATGCATGCCATGCGATTTGGAGATGAGGAAGGATACATTCCATCATATGTTCTCAAGGATACTACATTACAATAAAATTTCAAGGCATTATGAATCATATTAGAGTGATAATGGCAGAGATGAGCTTCTGATTCAATGATCTGTAAAAAAAATTCCAATTCTTTTTGGGGGAGGGTGGAAAGCGGATAATAATGAAGCTTGTAAGGGTGGGGAAATCAAAGTATGTGATGGATTAAAGGAATTCTTTAATAGGTTATAAAGAATTTTTCATGTTCCTCTCATTAAATGATTCAATGATCTGCAGTATAGTGTAATAGTGATATTTTCTTTGAATAGCGAGGAGTTTAAATCTTCTTGTATTTTCTGTTTTGAGTTCTATAAATTATTTCCCTATGGGTTAAATTTTTTTATAAGTTTTTTTGTTTTAATTCATTAAAATATTTTTATCTAATTTTTGGGTATGTTATTTGACTGTGTGTGGTGTAGATCTTGGAGCTGAAGGATGTGGCATAACATTGAGTAGAGGTTCCTCAATGGTACTAGAGTTAACATGGTTTGTTTCTTCTAGTGACTTACTTGGGGATGATGAAAGATCTTTGGAAGAAGTATTCTTCTACCATGATGTGTGCTAGAGGATTGCAGTCATGAGACGATAGTGTTTTAGGATTGCATTCAAGAGATGACATGGTTGGTGGGGGTGTGGCGGCGACAATGGAATAGATAGATCTTGTATTTTTGTGTTTTTAGTCTTATTAATCAACATCATCTATGTGTTGATTTGTTTTTTATTAAATTACATTATTAATATAACGAACATTTTTCAAATTCGAACATTTGTGAAAATTGTCTTCATCATGATAATTAAAACGAGTTTATTATTTATGATAAATTAATAAATATAATATGAAATTTTAATATAAATTTAATTTATAAACATATAATATATTTTAGTAATATTATTAACAACATATATATTTGTGTAACACCCGAGACTTTTATAAGAAATATTTTGGTTTTATTTTATATAAATCATCAAAGAAATCTTTCACTACACACAACACTAGCTTGGCTTGCTTTACACGCAATCACGACCTTCCTTGATAGCTTGCGTCGTACGCAATACCGAGTTTCACTAAACAACGATATGTTATTAAAATATTATTAAAACTAGCTGTTATGAATAGTAATAACCACTTTCTGAAATTTTGTAAATTTTATTTTTCAAAATGGACTTCATTTTTGGATTCGGAATAATGAAATTAGCCTAGGGTGATGTTTTTGTATTTTTCTGAAAACTTTCAATTTTTGATGAATAATGAAAACACTGGGTTACTATTTAAAAATCGACTCTTTATTTAAATAATTATTTATTTTAGGTCAAAATTGATACATAATACCTATATAAGTTCAATGTAATTCATTGGCATAATTTTATAATAATTGTAGATATATAAAAATTTTATTGAACTTTTCACTGTCTTTTACCCACCTCCTAGGAGAAATTGAAAATTTACAAAAAACAAAATTTTACCACTTCTGTGAGTGGAATTTAAAAAATCCAAGAGACATGGTTGATTTAAGTATGTAAAATGTGGTTCAATGAGATGAAAATAATTTTTGGTGAATAATAACTTTTTACTTTTATTACGACGGTTAAAAGTAAATAGGGTAATTAAGGGTAAAAATGATATTATTATTACCCTAACACATGTACTAATTCTATTTGTTATGTGTAAGTCGACCAATAACAACATTGTGAATAAAACATGACCATTTAGGCCCACTTGGATTAGATTGGACATTTATTATTAATTTATTTAAAGAAGAGTTAAAATAGTTAAAATCATAGTTTAATAAGTAACTAATTTTTAATATAGGGTTATACATACGATAAATTCAACTATAAATATTAATTATAAAGATAAAAATATTTCCTACATAATGGTATTTTATTTTTAATTTTTAGATATTAAATAATTTAATTTATTTATGACACAAAGATGATGTAGTAATTATATTATTAATGAAATATTGACATAATTGATGTTATAAATACCCAAATAAATGTAATTTGAGACTTTTTATGAATTACACTAATTTTATAGGTTAATATGTCATGTTATTATTTATTTATGTAACTTTTTTATAACTAATATTTCTGTTGTGATTTTCACAAAAATCAATTACAAAATAGTTTCAAAATTGACAAAAAATAGTTTTTTTAAAAAATATTATATTATTAATTGTTATTTTATACCTAAAAATATAAGGATCATAAAAATGACGTAGATAAGGTTATATATATTAATAATAAAAAAATTGGGATTCGTTTTTCTTGTTATAGTAAGTTTATTAACCTTATAGTGTAAGAAAACAAAAAGACACGGTAAAAGTAAAATTATCTAACTTAAAGTTAAATCTAAACGATAAGGTAAAAATAAAAACCTACACTTGTCCAAATTCTATTTTATGAGAGAATTTCGACCCATACCTACTTTAGCTTCGAAATAAATCAATTTGGAGCTATTATAAACCGAATATTACTTTATAATAAAATAATATTTTTTGTTTTTCCAAAGGTGCCCCTCTCCTCCTTTATAAAAGGGAACCTCATCCCTCTCTTCCTCACACCAGTTTGAGCCTTCACGCTCGACCTAACCCTGCCAAATTATCTTCTCCACTTCCCTAGAAACATCCTAGAGGTCATGGTCTTATTCAAAGACCACTTTTAGTGCCCTAAGGGGAGGTCTCCAAGAGGCACTTCAAAGAAGAGGTAATGCCCGTTACCGATTCTTTCAACTTTATTTCTTCTTACACTTATTCTTCATTAGTTTTTTCATTATGAAGTAATAAAATCAGTATCACTCATATACTGATATTTTATTATAAGTATTAAAAACCCTATTTCACCATCTATCCATCCTACGGAAAACGAAATCACCGCGCGTGTGTACGTACGGAATACCGTCTTCACGCCGTGGTGTAAACTATTTTCCACCACCACCTTACATGGATGGGTATAATGGTGTAAATAATAACTATATATGATTATTGTAAAGTGATATTGATTCTGAAATATTATACATACATTCCATTACAATTTCGCGATCATGGGAATGATATCTTCGCTCGTGCGTACGTACGGAATACCGTCTCCACGATATGATGTGACTCGTTCTACATGATCTTCATTGCATAATGATTATATAAATGAATTGAATTAATTAATATGATATATATTACACTAATACCATTCTGTAAATTAGGTATCTATAACCTAAAAAGATGAATAAGAATTTATTCGACAAAACACGCAAAAGAACAAAAAGTAATAAACACCCGAATAACAAGTAGTAATGAAATATTACTAATAAGAAGCTAAAAATATGACCATATATGATATCATAAAAATAATTATGATTCTGGAATAAGTCAATAACATTATTTAAATCATTATACAGGAGGTTCGGACACTTACCAAGCAAATCGGACCTAAGGTAGGGGATAAATATTTCAATCCCATTCTTATCCGAGATTGTTTATTCGTAAGTATTTAATGGGGTTATTGTTTTTATCCATGTAAATGTTTTATAAAAATATTTTCATGTATGTCTAAAGTCTGTTTTACCCATTTTTGACTTTTACTACATGGTATGTAAGGAATCATTTTTTTTTACATTACGAGGTACTTTTTTGACTTTTCCGACACAAGTATGAGAAAAATGTTTTTTAACTTATACGGCATGAATGGATTTTTAGAACATTATTTCCATTAATCTTCCTTTAAAAGTTTTCAAGTTAATTTTTAATCAACTTATTTTCGTTCAAAAGTATATGACATGTTAAGAAAGAAAAATGTTTTTGAAGTAGAAAGGATATTTTCCTCAAGAATGGAATTCAAGTGTTTTATCAAAATTATTTTCCATCTAAGATAATATAGGGTTTTGTTTCTATACCTATTATAACATTGATTTTATTTTGTTGTGATTGAATTATTTTTATGAATTCATTTATCTTATATGAATTGTTTTATGATGTCACTATGTTTAAGAATCCCATTTTTGTTACATGGGTTATGCAATGATGTATGATTTTTTTATTTTGTGGAACACATAAGAATGGTATCATTATGATATGGGTGGGACCTATATCTCCCTCCAATGCATTGGGTAAAGATTTTATATCTCATGATATAGACATGGCTGGAACGACAGGTTAAATTGGTTCAGTGAAATAGGACTGGAACGAGGAATGAACTCGGTTCAGAAATGGACTTTGTCCACTAAGATAGTCTTTGAAATGAGTCTTGACTAATAAGAAATGATTCTCTATGATTATGTGTGTATTCCACAAAGATTCATGTTTTAGGTTATGATTATTGTGATTACATTTCACTACCATGATTTATCCCATGTTATGAAATTATGATCTCTTTTACAGGGTATGATTTCCAAAATGTTATGTTCTTATGAATATGATGTGATTGATATTTTTTTTATTTACCCTTACTGAGGATTTGAGCTCACCCTTTTGTATGTTTTCTTTCCCCAGGTCAGGAAGAATTTTATTAAGTAAGATATGCCAAAATGGACTATAGATATGAAGAAATAAATGCGAGACAGTGTAGATGCTTTATGAACCAGTTGTTTATGTTTCCCAGTTTCTAAAGACACTATACCTACACTGTCCTTTCCTAGTTTTGTTATATGTTGTAATAAGTGTGCTTCAATTATGAAGTAATAACAATGTATGTAATGTATGGGTCGTTATAGTTGGTATGAGAGGAAACGTATAGTCAATGTTTGGAAACTAGGATGTGAAAGCCTTAGTAAGAACCCTAAGGATAAGTCTAATCATAAAATAAAATCATAGTGTTTTAGAAATGGCCATGAATAACCTATGATAAGACCTCAAGTGTTAAATTTTATTCTTGATTTTGTGGGTTTCCTATTATAATTAGTGTTTCTCACACTATTATTCTTGGTTTTAGTCAATGGCTGGAACCCGAAGGAACTGTGTTAATGCGAAATGCGACGGGCAATGCAATGATTCTCCCCCTGAGCAACCAAATGTTATGGGAGCTGGAATGTAAAATCTTGTAGCCCTGATCACACAACTTTCTCAAGCTATGAATCATGCAGGACTTCCAAACAAGCAAAGGAAGGAGCAACATTCTTTTGAATCCTTCATGAGGCAGCATCCACCTTCATTCAGCGGGTCTACTGATACATTAGTTGCTGAAAAATGGATTAGTACTACTGAAAAGATATTTTCAGTTCTTCAATGTTCTGAACATGATAATCTCATCTTAGCAGTGTATCGTTTGGAAGGAGATGATGATCAATGGTGGAATCTTATTAAGAATACGAGGCAAAGGGATGAAATTGAGTCCATGGAATGGGACGAGTTCAAGAACTTATTTTTCAATAAGTACTTCCCTCGTATTATGAAAACAAATATGGAGAAAGAGTTTCTTGAACTGAAGCAAAAGGATGATGAATCTGTTGGTACCTATGAAGAAAATTTTACAAGACTTTCATGGTACGCTTCTGGTATTATTATCCAACCTGAGAGTAAGATCGATCGATTCTTTAGTGGCATAAAACCAAGTCTTCGAAGGGCCTTATCCATAAGGGACTTCAATAGATACGAGGAAATCGTTCGATGTGCACTCAATGTTGAGATGGAGATTGGAGTAACCCATCAGTCATATGAGTTTGATAAGAAGAGGAAAATGGAATTCAAAGGAAAATCTAAAGAGCACACTGAAAAGAAGATGAGCTTTCCCTTATGCTAAAAGTGTGGAAAGAAACATGGAGGGAGTTGTCTTAAAGGCACAAGTAAATGTTTTAGATGTGGAAAGGAAGGTCATCAGGCATTTGAATGCCGCAATGATGGGAAGAAGATGTCTAATGATGCAAACAAAGTAAGGGATACACAGAATGAACCTACTACACTTCAATGTTTCAACTGCAAGGAGATGGGGCATTATGCCAATCAATTCCCAAATCCAGGGGTTGATGATGATGGTCAACGTCAACAAACTCTTAAGTCTAAAGACAAAGGAAAGTCACATGCAATTTCTATCAGCGATGTGGAGTACGATAACGATGTGGTGAAAGGTACAGTTACCATCCACTCTAAAGTAGAAAGTGTTTTATTTGATTTTGGATCCACCAACACTTTTACTTCTGAAGAATTTTCTAAGGGTATCACCGTATTACCTCAACAATTAGATGTTGAGTTAGCTGTGACAACCGCTAATGGCGCAACAGTCGCATCAAAAGTTTATAATTCTTCTCCGATTGAAGTTTCTGGGAAAGTGCTTCCTGCAAATCTTGTGATCCTTCCTATAGTGGAATTTTATGTGATTCTTGGAATGGATTGGCTTTCTATATATGGAGACCATATCAATTGCAAAAGAAGGGAAGTCACATTTCATATTCCAGATCAATCTTTGATCATCTATCGATGCAAGGATGAACATAACCTTCCAGTGGAAATTTCTTCCATCTTATGGGTCTTGATTCCACTAAATGAAGGTTATTTATCTCAAATGGTTGGTGAGAAACTCATGATTAAGAATATGCCCATTGTACTAGAGTTTGATGATGTGTTTCCGGAGGAATTGTCGGGTCTTCCGCCAAATCATGAAGTAGAGTTTTCAATAGAACTCGTACCGGGTTCTTTACCTATTTCAAAGACACCATATAGAATGGACCCAATTTATTTAAAGGAATTGAAGAAGCAACTCCAAGAGAATCTTGATAAGGGGTTCATACGCTCTAGTGCATCACCTTGGGGAGCACCTTTACTGTTTGTTAAAAAGAAATATGGATCAATGAGACTCTGCATTGATTATCGAGAACTTAACAATATCACCATCATGAACAAATATCCTCTCCCGTGCATTGATGACTTATTTGACCAACTACGCGGAGCTCAATACTTTTCCATGATTGATCTTCGTTCAGGGTATCATCAATTAAGGGTCAAAAGGGAGGATATACCAAAGACGGATTTCTGTACATGGTATGGACACTATGAATTTATAGTGATGCCATTTGGTCTTACTAATGCCCATGCTATCTTCATGGATATGATGAATAGAGTCTTTAGAGACTATCTTGATCAGTTTTTGGTAGTCTTTATAGACGATATTATTGTATATTCAAAGAGCAAGTAAGAACATGAAGATCACTTGAGAATTATATTGATGACCCTGAGAAAGGATAATCTTTATGAAAAATTTACCAAGTGTGAATTTTGGCTTCAAAAAGTTTCATTTTTGGGTCACATAATCTCAAAATATGGGATATCTGTGGATCTAGAAAAAACAAAGGTAATCGAATGATGGTCGAGGACAACAACAGTAACTGATATCCGAAGTTTTCTTGGTTTGGCTGGATATTATCGATGTTTTGTGAATGATTTTTCACGATTATCTATTCCACTCACCAAGTTGACTCGGAAAGGAGTTATGTTTGTTTGGATGGAGGAATGTGAAGAGAATTTCAAGGAGTTGAAAAGAAGGTTATCCAGTGCACCTGTACTCACACTGCCTTGTAGTAGAGAAAGGATTGTGATCTATATTGATGCATCTAAGAAGGGGATGGGGTGTGTTCTGATGCAAAATGATAAGTTGATAGATTATGCCTCATGACAGTTGAAAATCCATGAGCAAAATTACCCAACTCATGATTTGGAGTTAGCTGTGGTAATCTTTGAATTAAAGATTTGGAGGCATTATCTTTATGGAGAAAGGTGAGATATTTATACTGATCATAAAAGTTTGAAGTATATTTTCACACAAAAGGAGCTGAATATGCGCCAAAGAAGATGGTTGGAGCTGATTAAGGATTACAACTGCTCAATTCATTACCACCCTGGGAAAGAAAACAAGGTGGAAGATGCATTAAGTCGACAAGACAATGCTTTCTTATCAATAATGTGGATAAAAAAGATCCAATATTTATTTATTTACAAAGGATGGATCTTGGAATTATAATTGAAGGTGTAAAATCATATCTTTCTCAAATGAATGTTCAACCATATATACATGTGAAGATTAAAGAGGCGTAGAAAGAAGATATAGAGTTACAAAAGAAGGTGAGAAATATTCCTGAATTCAACCTTGATTGTGATGGGATAATAAAGTTCAGGAATCGTGTTTCTGTACCTCCCATCCCAGAATTAAAGAAGGAGCTGCTGGATGAGGCTCATAGTTCTTCATTCTCTTTTCATCCTGGAAGCATGAAGATGAATAGGGACCTAAAAGAGTACTTCTGGTTGGGATGTCATGAAAAAAGATGTTGCTGAATATGTCTCTCGATTCTTGGTATGTTAGCAAGTTAATGCTGAGAGACAGAAGTCTAAGGGAATGTTACAACCATTACCCATAGCTGAATTGAAATGGGAAAACATCACTATGGACTTTGTCACAGGACTTCCTAAAACATCCAAAGGCAATAATGCTATCTGGGTCACAATTGATCGTCTTACAAAGTCTGCACACTTCATTTCTATTAGAGAGGATTTCTCTCTGGATCAGCTTGCCAGGATATATGTAAAGGATGTGGTAAGATTTCATGGAGTACCACTTTCTATTATATCTGATCGGGATCCGAGGTTTACCTCAATGTTCTGGAAAAGTCTGCAGCATACTTTGGATACATAGTTGAGTTTCAGCACTACTTACCATCCTCAGACAGACGGTCAGTCTGAGAGGACAATTCAAACTCTAGAAGATATGTTGATAGCTTGCTCTATGGATTTCAAAGCTGGTTGGGATCAACACCTACCTTTGGTGGAATTTTCTTATAATAATAGATTTCACTCCAGTATTCAGATGGCTCCTTATGAAGCTCTCTATGGAAAGAAATGCCGGACTCTAACTTGCTGGGATGAAGTTGGGGAAAGAAAGCTATTAGGACCCGATCTTGTTGATGAGATGGTAGAAAAGGTCAGATCTATTCAAAAACACATAAGAGCAGCTCAGAGTCGACAGAAAATTTATGCCAACAACCAAAGAAAAGACCTTTAGTTTGAAGTGGGTGATAAAGTGTTCTTACGATTATCTCCCTGGAAGAGGGTCATGAGATTTGGAAAGAAGAGGAAGTTGAGCCCCAGATATATCGGGCCTTTAGAAATACTGTATCGTGTTGGAAAGGTAGCTTACCGATTGGTGCTTCCACCAAATCTCTATCATGTTCACGATTTGTTCCATGTATCTCTCCTTAGAAAGTACATACCTGATCCTTCACATGTACTCAGCTCAGAATTTCTACCACTGGAACCAGATCTTTCTTATGAAGAACAACCGATAGGGATTCTCGATCGTAGTGAAAAAGTCATACGTAACAAGACCACTCGCTTGGTGAAAGTTTTATGGAGGAACCACCAATCAGAAGAAGCTACATGGGAGCTTGAGGATATGATGAGGGAGAGGTATCCTCATCTATTTGTTACAAGTGACAAATTTGGAAGGCGAAATTCATTTTAAGGGGGGTAGAATGTAACACCCGAGACATTTATAAGAAATATTTTGTTTTTATTTTATATAAATCATCAAAGGAATATTTCACTACACACAACTCTAGCTTGTCTTGCTTTACACGCAATCGCGACCTTCCTTGATAGCTTGCGTCGTACGCAATATCGAGTTTCACTAAACAACGATATGCTATTAAAATATTATTAAAACAAGCCATTATGAATAGTAATAACCACTTTTTTAAATTTTGTAAAATTTATTTTTCAAAATGAACATCATTTTTGGATTCAGAATAATTAAATTAGCCTTGGGTAAAATTTTTGTATTTTTCTGAAAACTTTCAATTTTTGATGAATAGTGAAAACACTAGGTTACTATTTAAAAACCGACTCTTTATTTAAATAATTATTTATCTTATTTAAATTTATTTTTGTTCAAAATTGATACATAATACCTATATAAGTTCAATGTAATTCATTGGAGTAATTTTATAATAATTTTAGATATATAATAATTTTATTGAACTTTTCACCGTCTTTTACCCACCTCCTAGGAGAATTTGCAAATTTACATAAAACATAATTTTTACCGCTTTTGTGAGTGGAATTTCAAAAATCCGAGAGACACAGTTGATGTCAGTAAGTAAAATGTGGTTCAATGAGATGAAAATAATTTTTGATGAATAGTAACTTTTTACTTTTATTTACAACGGTTAAAAGTAAATAGGGTAATTAAGGGTAAAAATGGTATTATTATTACCTTAACACATGTCCTATTTCTATTGGATACATGTAATTCGACTGAAAACAACCTTAGTAATAAAATATGACCATTTAGGCCCACATGGATTAGATTAGGACATTTATTATTTATTTATTTAAAGAAGGGTTAAAATAATTAAAATCATAGTTTAATAAGTAAATAATTTTTAATATAGGGTTATACATAAGATAAATTTGACTATAAATATTCATTATAAAGCTAAAAATATTTCTTACATAATGGGAGTTTATTTGTAATTTTTAGACATTAAATAATTTAATTTATTTATTACACAATGATGATGCAGTAATTATCTTATTAATGAAATATTGACATAATTGAAGTTATAAATACCCAAATAAATGTAATTTGTGTCTTTTTATGAATTACACTAATTTTATAGGTTAATATGACATGTTATTATTGATTTAAGTAACTTTGTTCGAACTAATATTTCTGTTATGATTTTCACAAAAATCAATTACAAAATAGTGTCAAAATTGACATAAAATAGTTTTTAAAACAAATATTATATTATTAATTGTTATTTTATTCCTAAATATATGAGGTTCGGCCAAATGACTTAGATAAAGTTATATATATTAATAATAAACAACTCGGGGTTCTTTTGGCTTGTTATAGTATGTTTATTAACCTTATAGTGTAAGAAAACAAAAAGACAGGGTAAAAGTAAAATTATCTAACTTAAAGTTAAATCTAAATTATAAGGATAAAATAGTAACCTAAACTTGTCCAAATTATATTGGATGAGAGGATTTCGACCGATCCCCACCTTAGCTTAGAAATAAATCAATTTGGAGCTATTAGAAACCGAATATGACTTTATAACAAAATAATATATTTAGGTTTTCCAAAGGTTCCCCTCTCCTCCCTTATAAAAGGGCACCTCCTCCCTCTCTTCCTCACACCACTTTGAGCATTCAAGCTCGGCCAACCCCGGCCAAATTCTCTTATTCACTTCCCTAGAAACATCCTAGAGGTCTTGTTCTTCTTCAAAGACCAATTTTAGTGCCCTAAGAGAAGGTCTCAAAGAGGCGCTTCAAAGAAGAGGTAATGTCCATTACCGATTCTTTCAACTTTATTTCTTCTCCCACTTCTTCATCTTTAGTTGTTTAATTGTGAAGTAATAACATAAGTGTCACTAATATACTGATATGTTATTATAAGTATGAAAAAACCCTATTTCACCATATATCCATCCTACGGAAAATGAAATCACCGCGCGTGCGTACGTACGGAATACCGTGTTCACGCCGTGGTGTAATCTATTTTCCACCACCACCTTACTTGGATGGGTATAATGGTGTAAATAATAACTATATATGATTATTGTAAGGTGATATTGATTCTGAAATAGTATACATACACTTCCTTACAATTTCACGATCATGGGAACGATATCATCGCTTGTGCGTACGTACGGAATACCGTCTCCACGATGTGATGCGACTCGTTCTACATGATCTTCATTGAATAATGATTATATAAATGAATTTAATTGATGAATATGATATATATTACACTAATACCATTCTGTAAATAAGGTATCTATATCCTAAAAAGAAAAATAAGAATTTATTCGACAAAACACGCATAAGAACAAAAAGCAATAAACACCTGAATAACAAGTAGTAATGAAATATTACTAATAAGAAGCTAAGAATATGACCATATATGACATCATAAAAATAAGTATGATTCTGCAGTTAGTCAATAACATTATTTAAATCATTATACAGGAGGTTCAGACACTTACGAAGAAAATCAGACCTAAGGTAAGGGATAAATATTCCAATCTCGTTCTTATCCAAGATTGTTTATTCGTAAGTATTTACTAGGGTTATTGTTTTTATCCATGTACATGTTTTTAAAAAATGTTTTAATGTATGTTTAAATTCCATTTTACCCATTTTTGACTTTTACTACATGGTATGTAAGGAATCATTCTTTTTTTTTGCGTTATGAGGTACTTTTTTTGACTTTTTCGACAAAAGTACGAGAAGAATGTTTTTTTAACTTATACGGCATGAATGGATTTTTAGAACATTATTTCCATGAAGCTTGATTTCCATGTTTTAAAGTTTATTTTTAATCAACTTCTTCTAGTAAAAAATTATATGACATGTTAAGAAAGAAAAATGTTTTTGAAGTAGAAAGGTTATTTTCCTCAAGAATGGAATTCAAGTGTTTTATCAAAATTATATTCCATCTATGATAATATAGGGTTCTGTTTCTATCCCTATTATTAAATTTATTTGATTATGTTGTGATGGAATTATTTTTATTAATTCCTTTATCTTATATGAATTGTTTTATGATGTCACAATGTTTAAGAATCCCATTTTTATTACATGGGTTATGCAATGATGTTTGATTTTTTGATTTTGTCGCACACATAAGAATGGTATCATTATGAGATGGGTGGGACCTATATCTCCCTCCAATGCATTGGGTAATGATTTTATATCTCATGAGATAGACATGGCTAGAATAGCAAGTTAAACTGGTTCAGTGAAACATGACTGAAATGAGGAATGAACTCGGTTCAGAAATGGAATTTGTCCACTAAGATAGTCTTGGCAATGAGTCCTGACTAACAAGAAATGATTCTCTATGATTACGTGTGTATGCCACAAATCTTCATGTTTTAAGTTATGATTATTGTGATTACATTTCACTACCATGATTTATCCCATGTTATGAAATTATGATCTCTTTTGTAGGGTAAGATTTAAAAAATGTTATGTTCTTATGAATATGATGTGATTGATATTTCTTTTGTTTACCCTTACTAATAATTTGAGCTCACCCTTTTGTATTTTTTCATTCCCCAGGTCAGGAAGAAATTTATTGAGTAAGATATTCCAAAAGGGACAATAGATATGATGAAATAAATGGGAGATAGTGTAGATGCATTATGAACCAGTTGTTTATGTTTCCCAGTTTCTAAAGACAATATACCTATACGGTCCTTTCCTAGTTTTGTTATATGTTGTAATAAGTGTGCTTCAATTCTGATGTAATAACAATGTATGTAAATTATTGGTCGTTATAATTTGTCATATAAATTTATTACTAAATAATTTGACTGACATATATATTATCTGTTGGTATTATTATAATTGTAACAGAACTATTTTATCTGTTGCAATAACATTTAGCGACAGAGTTTTTACCAACAGTATAGTGACAAGACAATTTTTGTTGGTAAAACGTTTTACCAACAGAAAATGCACATTTACCAATAGATATATCCAAGTTGGAAAATGATAATTATTTAGTAGTTTATTACCTTGAATAATTATAATTATTGTCGCCACTAAGACCATTTACATAGGATCTTATATGATATTTTTATTCCCCATTATTTTTAGGAATGTTCTAATCTAATGTCTATTAAGGTACATTCAGAAGCATCAAAGTCCAAAATGTTCCATCTGCAGGCCTCAAGAGTGATACACCTTCAAACGGTGGATGACTTTTCTACGATGGAATTTGTGGGCCCATCAATAGTGATAGGAACCAATTTTGTTGCACATTATATATAAACAACTATGTTTTATATAGGTTCCTCAAATTCATTTATACATTCCATTTTTTTGATGTTCTGAAACTTCAAACAGAGCTCAAGTCCATTTTATAGAGTTGGAAACACCTCTTTGATAGAGGATAGAGTATGGGTTTCACTGTCCCATGTGGTCTCTATTAATAGCTAATGTGGATTTCTTCTCTGATTTCCTACTTCTTGATCTATGTCTATTTTATGTCATTCGTAGAATGGATATGCTATTTTCTCAACATGCAAAGACTGATTGTTATCATTTGCATGTTTCATTATCTAACTTTGATGGGGGCTGTCACATATTGAAGGGAGAGTGGGATATGAGGTCTAGTTGGTCAAGACCATCCCACCCAATGATCCAGAGTTTTATGACTACTGTTTTATTTGATGGTGATGATGTTTCCTCCCTTGTTTTTCTTACTAGAATTGCTCGGGATTTATCTGATTTCTTCATAGAAAAATTATCTAGTCTTACTTTAGATAGGGAGGTATATATTATGATTGATCTAGTGTTGGGTACACATATTATTTCAATATAATCTTCTAACATAAAACTGGTGTACATAAAAGAGGAGAAAATCCAGCTAGAATATATAGTAGATAAGGGTTTTTCCCTAATGTTTCATTATTAGCAGCATCAATGATCTTTACCATAAATTCTAATGGTTCACTTATATTTTTCCTATACTACTGGGAAATAAATCATTTGAATATTAAAAATAATTACTAATTTCCCCATGTTCATGACTTTTTCAATTAGCTAAAGTGGTGAAGTGGTTTTCCAAAATAAATCCTTGGTCGGGTTGTCATCATCTCAGGGTTTGAAAGACTTATATTAAAATGACTGATTTCCAGAGGTGTGACCATTATGAATATATTGTAATTACATTGGGTCTGACTAATTCTCCTTCTATTTTTATAGATTTTATAAACTAGATCTTCCATCAGTGTATTGAAACCTTTATCATGGTGTTCATAGATGATATCAATGTTTATTCGTGATTCATTTGTGATATTGAGAACCATCTTAATTTTCCTTTAAATCATGAGAAACCCCAAAAATTGTTGTAAAATGATAAAATTCAATTTCTAGATTAAACAAATGTTTTTATTGGGAGATTTTATTAATGAACATTGTCCTTCAGTCCATCCTGAGAAGGTGAATGTCATCTTATCTTCGAAATAACCAGATGAGGTATCCATTGACTTTTTTTAGATTACCAATGAATCCCCAAGGGAAGAATGATATATGGGAGGTGATTGATCCATTGATGAATTACACTAATTTTATTATATTTAGAGACACCAATAATGTTAATTATTTGGTTATGTTGTATGTGTAGGAGATCATGACGTTACATGAGGTTCTTTCATCCATTATTTCAGATAGGGGTCTCATGTGTAATTCAACATTAGAAGAGTGTCTAAGAGGAGATGGGGACTCAAATCAGGTGGGTAAAATTATCATCCAAAAATGGATGGTCAAATGGAGCATGCTATTTAGATCCTAGAGGATGTTCTTTGGGAATACACTTTAGATTGTGGATGATTGTGAGGCAACCTTATGGGATTGTAAGGTTTTCATATAACAATAGTTTTCAGTATTGAATAAAAATGAAAAACCTTAGAGACTTTGTATGTTCTCTCATACAGGTCACCTCTTTATTGGGAAGACGTGGGAATGGCCTATATTTTGGGACTAAGGGTAATTAAAGATACACTAATGAGAGTCACATATATTTATTAATTCTTGGCTAAAGCACCAAGTTGACCGCAATCTTATACCTATTGAAATAATACTCCTTTAGAGTTTTCGGTTTGTGACAATGTTTTCTTAAATTTTTATCCTCTGTTGGCTCTCCATAATCATCAAAAACATGGGATGCTAGATTCGATATATGTTAGACAATTTGAGGTCCCTGAAAAGATTATTGAGGTTTCTTATCGGTTGGAATTCCAACTTAGTTGATATGTATCAATGTTTTCCACATATATAATATCAGGAAGTAAAATCAAGATCCTTACGTTTTTCTGAGTTGGGAAGCAATTGATTGGGATTAAAATGTTGTCATTATGATGCTTTTAATGAATATCATTGATTCTAAAATGAACTTATTGCATGAGATTATTATTCTATTGGTCAAATTTTTATAGCGGCATAGATTAGATTCCTACAAAACCTAGGAGTAAGAATCATTAGGGAGGGAGTTGTGCCCTCACCGCTTTATGGAGCATTCTTCTTTCACAGAATGTCCCAGTTCAATAAAATCTTATAGTGGGGATATTATAACATCCTAGTGAAAAGGTATACTCAATTTTAAATTTATACGAGGAATTGTTTTAGGTTCAGAGGTCATATGATAAGTTTTGTGAGTTTTCCCATTGGACCTATAGTATGCACAGTCTATCAAAACATTTCATGTCATGAAATCAATTCCAAATGTGATTTTATAACATGGATGATTCCAAAAATCATGTTCAGAGTGATAAAATAGTACAATTCATGATTTCTATTGATCTCATGAAATCATCACTTGTGTTTTTTTACTCGTGGCAACACATTTTTTTCATAAATGCTACGAGTTGGATTCACACCATGAATCTGGGATCCATGTCATAAATAATTCAAGAACTATATGTTTTTAAGATCTAAAATCCATAATTCTTATTCATTAATTGCACAAACTCCACCATTGAACTATAGGTAACTTCTATATGATTTTGTGTATTTCATCCCTTCCATACCACTTTTTTTGGTGCACTGATCTCTGATGTGGTTGGATTCCTTTCCATTGGTATGTATTCTATGAACTCTTCCACATATTCATTGATCTTGGGTTTTTTCAATGGTGTTGGGAGTCATTTTTTGGATTGGTACCATATGATGATGCTTCATTGATCACTTATAGATCTTTTTGTCGATCTGTGTTCCATTACTTCAGTTGTTGGTCTGTGGATCCAATTGTGGGCAGTGTGAGGCCCTAGTTTTAGGTAGGTGGTTCCATCTCTAGCCTAAGTTAGATGATCCATAATTTCAAATTGTTTATAAATTTTTTTACAAATAAATTTTCATATATTATTATTCTGTTTAAATGCGATTTTTCAGAAAATATGGGTTTCCCATTGTTCTTGTAAAAGAAACATGTTTTTCAATGAAATTGGGAATGGATTTGTGACTTTATTTTAAAAAAGGTTTTTTATGGGAAAAGGTGGTTTTGAGTTTTTTTTTTGAAATCGGATAGGATATTTTGGAATGATTTGATAAATGATGTTTATGGGAACCTTGCATACAAATGTGGAGGGTTTAGTATTGGGATTTATCTATTGTTATAATCATGTGGTTTACTCATGGAGTCTTCCTTTATTCCCTATTACATATGTCCTAGGTATATGACCTTGAAATTTTTTGGTGGTTCATGCATGGGGAGATCCTCTGTTCCTTAGTTCATGTGTCCTAAGGACTCGATCCCACATTAGTCATTATTGTTATTTATGGTACGAGTGACCTATATAGCCCAAATTTTTTTATCCTAGGTGTGATTTTTCCTGTACTATTTTGTATTTGATATGAATTTTTTAATAATTTTATCTTCTTTAATGAAATTATTCATTGAAACTATTTTACCTGGCTTGTTTTAGAATTGTTTAAATAGGAAAACTGTTTTCTAGGATTTTGATAAAACAATTTAACTGCTTATCATACCATGTTTCTATAAATTGATAATATTTTGATTATTATATTGATACTTAATATAGAACCCATGAGTGAGATCCTACTGAGCATGTTTAGATCATAATATCTATATTCCTGTAGGAATGTGTAGACCATTTATTTCCTTTTGAGGTATAAAAGGTGAGGTCCCGTAGTGAGGCAATGAAGTTTATGTCAACATGATATGGTTAGATGGGGGTGAGATGGTGGGGAATTTCTCAAATATCATGTGGAGTTGTTCTTTCTAATTTTAGTTGTCCTTTATGGTTTTTCAACCTATACCATAGAGTCTGTTCTTATTGTTTTGTTGCTTTCTACTTGTATTGCTAATACTGTTTCCTTTTTTTCTATAGCCTTGTATTTTTTGTTTCCATGATATATGTTTTCTATGTATATGTGTCATGTATTTTTTCATGATTCAAAATAACAGTCCCCCATTTTTATGCTAATTTTTCGGGCTCTAGTCAACATATCAATATTTTTGGAACCCCATTGGGATCTATTGTAGATTGATTTGTCTACTGGTGGAGGGTATTATGGGTCAGTTAATTTTAATTCTCCATGGATAGACTTAAATAGGATATTACCAAGAAGAGTGAACCATTTCCTTGGAAAAATTAACATATTTCAATCTATTTGAGTAGAAGAATATTTTGACAAAATAAACCCTTATTTAGGTTTGTAGAAGCAATGGATAGTAGTCATAAAGAGAGCATGATAGGTGGTTCACAGAAGAATTTAACAAGTTCAAAATAGAATGGTTATTTACATAACTTATATCTTTTCTAGTCCATATCCTACTACTTCCTTTTTTAAATTACACTATATAAATCGGTCTCTAGTGAGTCCCAGGTAAATTAAGATGTTTTATTCTAGGAAAGAAGGGTAATATCACATAGAAATAGTAGAGTAAATACCCACTCTATTCATCCCTATATATCCCATAATAGTTTTAAAATCATCCTAGGAAAAATATGTTGGATACCTATGATTGAAGGAAGAAAAATAGTGAAAAGGAAATTGTCTTTCTCCTACGTCACATTTATTATCTATGTTAGAAAAAAATAAGGAAATATTTAATTTTCTAATCTTAATAGTGGTATACATAAGAGAAACATCAATGAGTTCTAGAAGAAATTCATCACATATATAAATATATATGTTAGAGTAGGAAGGAAGTACATCCATGCAATGATCAAAATTGGGTTTTTGATAATAAATTCTAATGGATGGGTGTTTAATGAAATTCATGTTATTACTTATAAAGTCCCTAAGGAGATATTTTAGTTTGGTTCGGGATCCATTTCTGCTTGCATTCCACATAAAAATAGATATCATGATGATGATTGGAGTGTGGCTTACTGGCTTGAGAAAAAAAATTTAATAGAAGACCCATTATCTTCTTCATTGTTCATAGACATGGTTACAATACTACAATGAGTGGGAGGGAGTGATATCGTTTTCCTCTTACTTGAATAGATTGTGAGTTTCTGAGGGAGTTATTCACTGTCTGACATGAGGATACAATATATATTTATAGACTTAAATATGTCCTCCATGAATTTGGTAGAAGATAACCCCATGTACTTTTGAAGGTCCTTCATATTCCTTTGAATGTAGAGAAAAGAGAGGATGTAATAGTGGAGTGATTACCAAGGCCTCCGTAGGAGGGGTGACATACATTGGAAACTCAAAAACCATTACACTAGATTCCATCATTGAGGCTATAGGGAATACAAAAATTGATGAGGAAGGGGGAAGAGGGTCTTTAGTGGTCCTTGAAGGACCCACATTCTCCACAGGGAGGGCTATTAGAAAGAACCACTAGAGGAGATACATATTTTTTATAGATTCTTATAGACACCTCATCGGTAAGCAACATAGAAAATGATGTTAGGTCTGGTAGTGGGGGGAATATCCTATAAACCGTACTACCCCTCCATGAAATCCAAGACTGAGTCCCTAAGAGACTAAGATGTTCCATCATAACCAACACCATTTTTTGGTTCCTTCAATGTATTGGCATCACAAATGAGGATACAGTGAGTTGGGGGATCATTACACTTCATACAGAAAGACAACGAGTGACTTTTTATGGTTCATAAACAGTAAAACCCTAGATATTTTGAGAAAATGATATATTTAATCAACAGTGGGGGATATTGTAACATCATAGTAAAAAGTAACACTCTCTTTTAATGTTTAAGGTGATCTTTTTTGGGTTCAGAGGGAATTTGTGGAGTTCTATTATATGTTTCTATCATACATGTACTAAGAACTAGCTATAGAACCATATCACATCATGAAATAAATTCATGGAATCAGTTTAGTTCATGGAATATGTCACAACTCGGGTTCATAGTGTGAAAATGGTACAAGTAGTGAATTCCATTCATGTTGTGAATTCTTTAAATGGGGGTATTTTTAACTAGAGGCAATTCAGTTTTTGGAGTTCATGCTACTAGTTGGATTCACACTGTGAATATGAGATTCTCATCACGAATCTGGGATTCACATCATGAATCATTCATGGCCTATAACTGTGTATACACTGCATTCCATAATTATAATTCATTCATTGTGTAGCCACCTCCCATGAATCTTAGGTAAGTTATAAGGGATTTTTGGTGATTTCGCCCCCTCTAAATCACATAGACTGTCATATTAATCTTTGATGTGCATGGTTTCTCTTCCTTTGGTAATAATTCCCTACATTATTCAACATGTTCTTAAATCTTGGGGTTTGGATGTTGTGTTGGGATATGTGTATGATATTTATGTCCTTATGATGTAGCTTCATTGATCCATAATAGATCCATTTGTTGATATGTGTTCCTTTCCTTCCATTGTTAGTGTGTGATCCCAATGTTGGCGGTGTGTGACAAGGTTTTGTGTTCACTGGTTCTGTCTCAAACCTATGTTGGATGAACAATAATTTTTCATGTTTTATATATTGCTTTATAAATAAATTTTCATGATTGATTTGTGTGTGGGAATTAGTTTTTGGAGAAAATATGGATTTCTAACAATTTTTGATAAAATGATGTTTTTTTAAATTAATGGCGAATGGATTTGTGAAATTATTTTTAAATAAAGTCTTCAATGGGAAAAGTTTTTTTTGGAATTTTATTGTGAAATGTGATAATCCCTTTAGAAATGACAAGAAAAATGTAGCACACGGGATACTTGGGTGCCTAGGCAGAGGGTTTAGTAATGGGAATTATGTATTGTTCCCATAGAGAGTTTCACTCTGGGGTGTTATTATATTCAATAATCCTTGTGTCATATGGACATGATATTGAAATTTCTGGAAGGTTTGCACATGGGACATTCCTCTATTCTGTAGTATATGTGTCTTAAGGAATCCTTTTTTCACAAGTCATTGTTGTTAATGGTGAGAGAAACCGATATATATCAAACATCATTATCCAAGGTGTGTTTACCATTATGATTTCTCATTTATTTTTTAAAAATGATATATATTATTTGAAAAAATTAACTGTATGAATGGAATTATTCATTGAAACTATTTCACTGGAATGGTTTTGGAATTTTAAAAAAAGGCGAACTATTTTCTATGCTTTTACTATAATTGTTTAACTACATCTCATACAATATTTTCTATAAATTTATCATAATATGATTTTTTTAAAAGGCTTGATATGAATACCTAGGTCAGATCCTACTAATCTTGTTTAACTCAGACCTTTCACATTCCCTTAGGAATGTGTAGACCTTATATTGTATTTTCACGAATGAAAAGGCAAGGAACCATAGTGAGGCGGTGATTTTTATGTCAAATGGGTATGAGTAGCTAGGGGTGAGATGGTGGGGAATTTCCCACATATCAATTGGATTATTTGTTTCTATTTTTAGTTTTCCTTTATGGTTTTTTGATATATATACCTTACATTATGTTCTTGTTACTTAGTTGCTTTCAAGTTGAATAACTACTGTTTTCCCTTTGTATGGCCTATAACCTTCTTATTTTTCATCCTACTATATATTTCTACTATGTATATGTGACATTTATCTTGTTTTAGGTTATGTGAAATCATTATCTCTAATTGATGGTCATTTTTTAGGTGCTAGTCACCAGCATATTGTTTTAGGAACACCCTTTGCGTCTATAGAAAATCAATTTGGGTATCAGTGGAGGGTATCCCAGGTCGACTCATTACAACTCCCAAAGGATGGCCCCATATGTCACGACCCGCCCTCGGGGCCCGTGCCGTGACTACCCCAAGCCCGCCTTCCATAGGCCAGGGGCTGGCGACTAGCACCAAGGCGTAAATCTCGGTAAAAAAAGAAGACATTGCCTTTGTAAAGTAAACAAGCACCATAGTGAAAGCAAGCGGAAAAGTAAACACTAATTAAAAACAGAGTACAACTAAAGTGCGGAAAAGTAAATGGGCCAGTATATAAACCCAAACTGAATGTAAAGTACAACTCAAAAGGGAAAACAGCAACTGTAAAGTAAAAGCCGCTACACCGAGCTGTCCACTGGAAATCCCACCTGAAGGGTGGGTACAGATAGCTCCACTGCTCCTCAGGTCCCGCCGTCAGCTCCGAGCACGTCCCGCCCAGTGGTCCACCTCCAGGTACCGTCCTGCTCTGCAAGCCTCAACCACGATCAACGATATTCGTCGTCTGCAACCAACACAACGTTGTGCGGGAATAGCCCGTGCAGTGGTGAGTATAAGCTACTCTGTAGGGACCCCGAGACCCTCTAAGGTCTCCCAAAATCCACAAAGGATAAACCACAAAGGATAGATACAAACACGAAGTAACAACAGACACTGCTTAGGTATATGCCCATACATATACCTAAGTCATCAATTCCAAATACGCTCCATCCTCCGAGCCCAAGTATAACTCAGTCCACACAGGAAAGTATACGTATTCCACACAGGAAAGCAAAACGAAATCCACACAGGATAGCACAACACAATCCACACAGGAAAGCAACAAGATTCCGCTCACATAGGTATACTTCTTCGAGGACGATTGAGATGATCACTGATCCATCTAAGTCATCGGACCCACAAAGAATCGATAGGTACTAACCCCCGCAAAGACCCACACAGGATCGGACCCACACAAGATCTGTAGGCGCTGGTTCACACAGGACCGCTGAGCACTGACCCACACTGGATCGGACCCACACAGGATCGGTAGCACTGATCCACACAGGATCCCTGAGTGCTGTAGTCGTCGTCGTCAAATCCACTGAAGATCTCTGCACAGTCGTCGTCGCAGTCACAGTAGCAGTCGCAGCCAGCTCTAGGGTTCCCGCACCAAACAAGCTCGTTCGGGAGGGTCCGCTCCACGAGCCGAGAGGCTGATACATCAACTGTCACAAAGTCCAGAGTTGATGTATCCAAAAGTTCCGTATCGTCAACAGGAACTCAACGCAACAGACGGCGCGTCAATCGGACGCCCGGTCTGAGAGTTATTGGCTTTTTCGTCCCAGGGCCCCGGTTGGTTTTTAAGGCAAAACCAACCCGACCGTACTCCACCTGCGTCCAAACCTCGGGCGGAGTATGCCAGAAGATCTGTCTCACTATGAGGAACTCAACAAAGCTGATGGCACGTCAAACGGACGTCCGTAGCTCATGATATAAGTGTTTCTGCTCCGAGGGCCCGGTTGGTTTCATGTACATACCAACCCGGCCGAACTAAAAGTATTCCGAAACATTGAGTGCGATATACCGAAACAACCGTCTCGATCCAAGGATCGCATCACCGCTGACGGCGCGTCGTTTGGAGGTCCGTAGCCCGTGTTAAGGGAATTTGAATCCAAACCGCTCGGTAACGGGGGTTTCAGGCTCGGGCCGTCCCGGTCCGAGACCCCCCGGTTGGCATGAACCGGGGCGACCCGGCCTGGCCTGGCAGACCAGCCAGGCGCAAGGCAGCGCGCTGGGTGTGCTGGCAGCTCGGCCGAAGGCCGAGATGATTGGAAAAACGGGGGGCCGCGATGCCCCCCTTTGTGAAACCGGCCCCCTCATTATGGGGGCCGTTTAATTTCTGGTCGGGGGAATTAATTCCCCCCGGTTTTCCTCCCTTCCATCCGGCCCGACCTAGCCAGCTGGTTCTTCCTCAACGGGACCGGCAAGGGCCGGTCCCCCTTCCGGCTTCCGACACCGACGGCCCAGCTCGCCACCAGTCTTCTCGTTCCACCGCGGCCCGGAACCGGCCGCGGCCTTAGTCTTCCAGCGCGGTGCGACGACACCGCGCCCCTCCGCCGTGGCCCCGTTCCGGCCGCGGTGCCTTCGAATTCCCTCGACGCGACGCGACGGCGTCGCATCCTTGAAATTGCATTCCACGGCGCCACGCGTACCTTCCGCAATATACCGCGTGGTGCGACGACACCACGTTTTCTCATATCAACCTCAAGAAACCGTCACGAAAAACAAAGGAGGAGGGTCGGCCGTGTTTGTGCGGTCCGACCCCCCTCGAGTTATTTGAAAACAAAAAGGGTTTTAATCCATGATCATCACCAAGTTTGTATTCACGAACAACAAAAAAATAAAATAAACCCCTACCTCGGTTACAAGTGCGGAGAACGTCAACAAGCCGCGGAAGACAAGCGTCGTGGAGGTCGGGCGTCGTAGAAACCGAACGCCGTTTCCTTTGACGTCGAGGTGCGTCCGAAGAGGTACGTCGCTGGAGAAGCTTCGTAAGCTGACGGAGAAAGTCCGAGGAGGAATCAGAGTCTCCTTTAGTTGACACGGGAAGAAGATTGAAGATGTGGTGTCTTCGATCTTCAGAAACACACCGGCTACGAAGAAGAGAAGTGGCGTTCTTCGTCGGAGCTTAAGTGTTATTCGTGTTCTACGTCAAGGTTGAAGAAGATGGAGAGAAATTCCCAAATCCTCTCAAGGTGGCAAAGGACAACAACCATAATAAAATAAGCTTAAAGATTATTTTATTTACACAATTAAACAACTTGAATTTCAAAAGTTTGAAATTCAAAATAACTCAACTCAATTAAATAACCCAAGTTGTCATGTTTAATTAAAGAGGAGTTATATAGAGTTTAAAGGGAAGATGAAGTGTTAGGGTTCGTGTGGGCCCCACCACACTTAGTCCTCTCAAGGGAGGTTAATTGGGTGTGGGTACCACCCCTAACTCCTTTTAAGAGGTTATAACCAACTTGGATAAAAATAAAATGTGTTTCCACATTTTATTTAACTTCATTTTAAATTACCAAAAACAAACTCTCAACCCGCATAAAACGCAACCTCGGAAATGGTCTCCTTAAGAGAATATCGGCGCTGCGAGTTAATCGGTGCCCTCAGAATTCGATTTCGGGAACCGGTTCAAAATATATAAATTCCCGCTCATTCGTTCACTGAACGTACCCGAGCCAAACTTCGGAAATTGATTCCGGGCACTCTGGGCCTCGGAATCAGGTTCTGTCAGAAACTGCGCTCTTGTAAAATTCCAAAGAAAATTAGGAAAAAAATTTCCTTGAATTTTACGGGTCTTTACATTACTCCCACCTCAGGGATTTACGTCCCTGTAAAGATACATCAAACCTAGGGGAACAAATGAGGGTACTGAGCACGCATCTGAGCCTCCCGCTCCCAAGTGCTCTCCTAGAGATTCCCGTGCTGCCATCTGATGCACACTAGAGGAATCGAACATCCATGTAGGACCCGCTCCTGTCGATCCTCGATCTCCACCGGGACCTCCGTAAAAGTCACCCCATCGTCAACGTCAAGCTCCCCATGGTCAATGATGTGCGTCGGGTCGTGCACGTATCTCCTCAGCTGAGATACATGGAAGACATCGTGCACCCGGTGCAACTGAGGTGGTAGAGCCATGCGATAAGCCACCTCGACAATCCTGCTGAGGACCTGGAAGGGTCCGATGGAGTGCGAAGATAACTTGTCGCCTCGTCCAAATCTTCGTATACCACGTCGAGGTGAGACCCGCAAGAAGACGTGGTCTCCATCCTCGAACTCTAGTGGCCTTCACCTCCTGTCAGCGTATGACTTCTGCCGGCTCTGAGCTGTCCTCATCCGCTCTTGGATGACCTGGACCTTCTCTGTCATGACCTGGACCATCTCTGGTCCCACAAGTGCTGACTCCCCAGGGTCTGTCCATCACAAAGGAGATCTACAAGGTCGGTCGTACAACGCCTCGTATGGTGTCATCCCGATGGTGGAGTGGTAGCTGTTGTTGTACGCAAACTCCACCAAGGGTAGGTGGTCCTCCCAACTACGACCAAAGTCGAGGACACATGCGCGGAGCATGTCCTCGAGAGTCTGAATGGTCCTCTCCGTCTGACCATCCGTCTGAGGGTGAAAGGCTGTGCTCAAATGTAGCTGCGTCCCGAACGCCTCCTGTAACCCCTTCCAAAGCCGGGAAGTAAAGCGAGCATCTCGATCGGAGACGATAGATGATGGCACACCGTGAATCCGTACAATCTTCTGAACGTAGAGACATCCCATGCTCTCCACTGAGCCCTGCTCTCGGATGGGTAAGAAGTGAGCCGACTTGGTGAGTCGGTCGACAATCACCCAGATGGAGTCGTGACCTCTGGAAGTGCGTGGAAGTACAGTCACGAAGTCCATAGATATTATGTCCCACTTCCACTCCGGAACCTCCAAGGGTTGTACCAAGCCTGCTGGTACCTGATGCTCTGCTTTCACCTACTGGCAGGTGAGGCATCGAGAAACGAACTCTGCCACAACTTTCTTCATGCCTGGCCACCAGTGATGTCGTCTGAGATCCTGGTACATCTTCGCCACTCCAGGATGTACCGCCAAAGGAGAAGTGTGAAACTCTCTCAACACCTCCTCTCGTAAAGCCACTGGTACCAAGGTACGTCCTCTAATAAGGATGTCATGATCTGCTCCAAGGGAGAAACCATCAGTTCATGTCCCAAGGATATCTGTGCACGCCGCGTCTCACAGTCAGCGTCCCCACACTGTGCCTCTCTGACCTGCTGCAAAAGTGGAGGAGAGACTGTGAGAGACTAATGGAAGGCTGCTCCGTCCCTATCCACGAAGGATATCTGCAAAGAGGCTAGCTGCTATGTCACCTCCTCAAGTAGCTAAATGCCCGTCCTCCTGCTGATGACATCGGCTACCACGTTCCCCTTTCCAGGAGTATAGACTATCTCAAAGTCATAGTCCTAGAGGAACTCGAGCCATCACCGCTGTCTCAGGTTCAGTTCCTTCTGCGAGAAGATATACCTGAGACTCTGATGATCAGAAAAGACTGTAAAGCGCTCGCCCATCAGGTAGTGTCGCCATGTCTTCAGAGCGAAAACCACTGCTGCTAACTCCAGGTCATGGGTAGCGTAGTTTTGCTCATGCGGCCTCAACTGTCATGATCCATAGGCGATCACTGCCCGCTCCTGCATCAGAACACATCCGAGTCCGGTCCCTGATTCATCGCTGTAGACTACGTACCCTACTCCCTCCTCGGGCAACCTCAAGATAGGTGCGCTGGTCAATCTCTGTCTCAGCTCTTCGAAGCTCTACTGACATCTGTCTGACCACACGAAGGGCTTCCCCTTCTTCGTCAAATCTGACAGTGGTGCCGCAACTCTAGAGAAGTTTGGCTCGAATCTCCGATAGTATCCAGCTAGTCCCAAGAAACTCCGCACCTCTGTCATGCTCCCCGGCGGTTCCCAAGCTAACACAGCCTCGATCTTCGTAGGATCCACTGCAACTCCCACCTCAGAGATAATGTGTCCCAAGAAGTGGACCTCGCGTATCCAGAACTGGAACTTAGAGAGCTTACCATAAAGCTGGTGCTCTCTGAGTGTGTCTGGTACAACCCGCAAGTGGTAGGCGTGCTCCTCCTCAGTCGTCGAGTAGATCAAAATGTCGTCGATGAAGACCACGACAAATAGATCGAGGTATGGCTGAAAGATCCTGTTCATGAGGGCCATGAACACTACTGGAGAATTGTTTATGCCGAAAGGCATAACCAAGAACTCATAGTGGCCATACCGACATCTGAAAGTCGTCTTCTGCACGTCCTCGTCTCTGAATCTGAGCTGATGATAGCCTAACCTGAGGTCTATCTTCGAGAACCACTGTGCTCCTTTGAGCTGATCAAAGAGTTCATCAATCCTCGGTAGTGGATACTTGTTCCTCACTGTCACCTGGTTCAGGCGACGATAGTCGACACAATGTCGAAAGCTCCCGTCCGTCTTCTTGGCAAACAATATCGGGGAAGCCCAGGGTGAAACACTGGGTCGGATGAACCCCTTTCCCTGCAAGTCCTCCAACTGTACCTGTAGATCTCGAAGCTCGGAGGGGGCAATCCGATATGATGGAGTCGATATCAGGGTTGTCCCGGGGTACAGATCAATATAAAATTCTACCTCTCTGCGATGAGGTAGCCCTGGAACGTCGTCGGGAAAAACGTCCACAAACTGATCCACCACTACAGGAAAACCAGGACTCCGCACGTCAACTGCTCCTAGGATGAGACTAGCCAACTGATGAGTGATGGGTTTTCCTCTCCTTCACAAAAGTCTATCCTGTGCTACAAAGGCTCCCTTATCGCTGGTGAAGGTGAACCTGCTCCCGTCGGTGCGTACACATCGCACCTTGAACCTAAAACAGTCAATCTGTGCATGGACCATAGATAACCAATCCATGCCCAAGATGACGTCGTAAGGCCTCGACACTGCTACAAGAAGATCCTAGCCGAATCTCTTGCCTCCTAGAGTAAGCTAACACTGCCGGCACCAGTGCGTAATCGTCGAGTCTGCTCCCGTAGGAGTCTCTAGACGTAAGGATCGAGCCAACGGCTCTGTCGGAATCTCCATGATCCGAACAAGGGCAGCGGCTATGAAAGAGTGACTCGCTCCTGTGTCTATAAGAACTGCAGTAAGGGTGGAAGAGACACAGATAGTACCTCGAATCATCTCGGGCGTTCCTTAATCATAGGAATCCACTGCCTGGAGTTGTGCCTGTCTCTGCCTGCCAACTCCCTGTGGTAAGGGGTGAACCTCCTAGTGGTGGTGGTGGTAGAGCCTCAAAGCGTCGCCCACCACCTGCTGCTCGGCCAGCTCCTCTACCTCGTCTGCCTCCTCCCAGCGGACCGCCACGGTCGACCATCTGCCTCTGCCTCGGTGGTCCCTCAACCGTCTGCTGCTCCTCAGCACGGTGGGTCGGGCAGTCACGAGCCATGTGGCCCTGCCCGCCGCACGAGTAGCACTGTCTGCCTCTCGAAAGACTGGCTCTGCGTTGTGTGCCCCGCACTGCTGAGCCAGTGTCCTGAGGTCGTCTGCCTGAAGGTCTGGTCTGCCTGGACCCCTGAGTCATCCGTCGACTGCCAGCTGCAGAAGACTCTACCAAGTGCCGCCCTGTGGTGGGTCTCGGCGCTAGTGTAGACTCATTAAGAAAGCTCTCGATCAAAAGGGCCCTCTCCAGTACTCCCGTATGAGTCGGTATGCTGAGAGATATTAGTGATGCCCTGATCTCGTGTCTCAATCCCTGCTTGAAGGTCCAGGCCCAGAATAATGGGTCCCGTACCATGTCGGTCGAGTAGCGTGAGAGATCGGTAAATCTCGTCGAGTACTGTGCGACCGTCATGCTGCCCTACCGCAGCTGAAGAAGCTCCTGAATGCGCACCGCATGGAGGGTGGCTGGGACGAACTCCGAGCGGAAGAGGCTCTCAAAGTCCGTCCAAAGAAGAGATGCCTCATCGTGCACCTGGAGCATCAAGCTCCACCATCGGCCCGCTGCTGCGTGCAGTAGGCTCGCAGCGAGGATCACCATGAGGTCTGCTGGTGTCCCTACTAGCCTGAAAACTCGTACCACTACCTCCAGCCAGTCCTCTACTGCTTGGGGGTCCGTCTCCCCACAGAACCTAGGCGGTCGCTGGCGCTGAAACTCATGAAGTGCGCTGAGGTGACGTGCATCGTCAGCGGATGGTGCTGGAAGTATCGGTGGCTCGGCGGGTAGTGCTACCGCCGGTGCCACTGCTGACAAAGGGCCCTACACCGAGGCCTCGTCGCTCGGTGGGCTGTCATCACACTCTACTCTCAGAACCCTAGCTGGCTGCCATCGTGGGGCCATCCTGAAAAGGAAACTGGTGTGCGGCGGTCAGAATAGTATACCTGGTGAGCTGATACATAGTAATGACAAAGAAAACTTGAAACAGACACGCAATCAATGTTTTCGTGCATTTAGTCGGAAATCAGAAGTCAGGGTCCTGGTGTACGGATACGTCGGCTGCCCCACCAACACCAAACTCCCTGGACTGATAAGCACACTCAATACGCTAAACATTATTTCTTCACATAAAAAATCAGAGTTCGCGGTAGAACCGAACTCCTTTGATACCAATTTGTCACGACCCGCCCTCGGGGCCCGTGCCGTGACAACCCCAAACCCGCCTTCCATAGTCCAGGGGCTGGCGACTAGCACCAAGGAGTAAATCCCGGTAAAAAGGGAAGTCATTGCCTTTGTAAAGTAAACAAGAACCACAGTGAAAGCATGCGGAAAAGTAAACACTAAGTAAAAACAGAGTACAACTGAAGTGCGGAAAAGTAAATGGGCTAGTATACAAACCACAACTGAAAGTAAAGTACAACTCGAAAGGGAAAACAACAACTATAAAGTAAAAGCCGCTACACCGAGCTGTCCACTGGAAATCCCACCTGAAGGGTGGGTACAGATAGCTCCACTGCTCCTCGGGTCCCGCCATCCGCTCCGAGCACGTCCCGCCCAGTGGTACACCTCCAGGTACTATCCTTCTCTGCAAGCCTCAACCACGATCAACGTTGTCCATCGTCTGCAACCAACACAACATTGTGCGGGCATAGCCCGTGCAGGGGTGAGTATAAGCTACTCAGTAGGGACCCCGAGACCCCCGAAGGACTCCCAAAATCCACAAAGGATAAACCACAATGGATAGATACAAACACGAAGTAACAACCGATACTGCTTAGGTATATTCCCATACATATACCTAAGTCATCAATTCCAAATACGCTCCATCCTCCGAGCCAAAGTACAACTCAGTCCACACATGAAAGTATAAGTATTCCACACAGGAAAGCAAGACGAAATCCACACAGGATAGCACAACACAATCCACACTGGAAAGCAATAGGATTCATCTCACACAGGTATATTTTTTCGAGGATGATAGAGATGATCACGGATACATCTAAGTCATCGGACCCACAAAGGATCGATAGGTACTAACCCCCACAAAGACCCACACAGGATCGGACCCACACAGGATCTGTAGGCACTGGTTCACACAGGACCGCTGAGCGCTGACCCACATAGGATCGGACCCACACATGATCGGTAGCACTGATCCACACAGGATCGCTAAGTGCTGTAGTCGTCGTCGTCGAATCCACTGAGGATCTCTGCACAGTCATCGTCGCAGTCACAGTAGCAGTCGCAGCCAGCTCTAGGGTTCCTGCACCCAGCAAGCTCGTTCGGGAGGGTCCGCTCCATGAGCCGAGAGGCTGATACATCAACTGCCACAAAGTCAAGAGTTGATGTATCCAAAAGTTCCGTATCGTCAACAGGAACTCAACGCAACAGACGGCGCGTCAATCGGACGCTCGATCTGAGAGTTATTGGCTTTTTCGTCCCAGGGGCCCGGTTGGTTTTTAAGGAAAAACCATCCCGACCGTACTCCACCTGCGTCCAAACCTCGGGCAGAGTATGCCCAAAGGTCAGTCTCATTAAGAGGAACTCAACAAAACTGACGGCACATCAAACGGACGTCCGTAGCTCAAGATATGAGCATTTCCGCTCCGAGGGCCCGGTTAGTTTCGTGTACGAACCAACCAGGCCAAACTCAATGTATTCTGAAACATTGAGTGCAATATACCGAAACGACCGTCTCGATCCAAGGATCGCATCGCCGCTGATGGAACGTCGTTTGGAGGTCCGTAGCCCGAGTTAAGGTCATTTGAATCCAAACCGATCGGTAACGGGGGTTTCGGGCTCAGTTTGTCCCGGCCCGAGACCCCCCGGTTGGCCCGAACCGAGTCGACCCGCCCCGGACAGGGTCGACCCGGCCCGGCCTGGCCTGGCCTGGCGGACCGGTCTGGCACGCCGGTTCGGCGCAAGGCAGCGCGCTAGGCGCGCCGCCAGCTCGGCCAAAGGCCGAGCTGATTGGAAAAACGGGGGGCCGCGCTGCCCCCCTTTGTGAAACTGGCCCCCCTCATTATGGGGGCCGTTTAATTGCTGGTCGGGGGAATTAATTCCCCCCGGTTTGCCTCCCTTCCGGCCGCCCCAACCTGTCCGGCCGGTTCTTCCTCAACGGGACCGACAAGGGCCGGTCCCCCTTCCGGCTTCCGACACCGACGGCCCGGCTGGCCGCCGGTCTTCTCGTTCCGCCGCGGCCCGGAACCAGCCACGACCTTCGTCGTCCGGCGTGGTGCGACGACACCACGCCCCTCCACCGCAGCCCCGTTCCGACCGCGGCGCCTTCGACTTCCCTCGATGCAACGCGACGACGTCGTGTCCTTGAAATTTCATTCCACATCGCGACACGACGGCGCCGCACGTACCTTCCGCAATATACCGCGTGGTACGACGACACCACATTTTCTCGTATCGACCTCTATAAACCATCACGAAAATAAAGGAGGAGGGTCGGCCGTGTTTGTTCGGTCTGACCCCCCTCGTGTTATTCTAAAACAAAAAGGGGTTTTATTCCACGATCATCACCAAGTTTGTATTCACGAACAACAAAAAAATAAAATAAACCCCTACCTCGGTTTCATGTGCGGAGCATGCCAACAAGCCGCGGAAGACAAGCGTCGTGGAGGTCGAGCGTCGCGGAAACCGAACGTCGTTTCCGTTGACGTCGAGGTGCGTCTGAAGAGGTACGTCGCTGGAGAAGCTTCGTAAGCTGACGGAGAATGGCCGAGGAGGAATCGGCATCTCCTTTTGTTGACACGGGAAGAAGATCGAAGATGTGGCGCCGTCGATCATCGGAAACACACCAGCTACGAAGAAGAGAAGCGGCGTTTTTCGTCGGAGCTTAAGTGTTCTTCGTGTTCTTCGTCATGGTTGAAGAAGATGGAGAGAAATTCCCAAATCCTCTCAAGGTGGCAAAGGATACCAACCAAAATAAAATAAGCTTAAAGCTTATTTTATTTACACAATTAAACAACTTGAATTTCAAAAGTTTGAAATTCAAAACAACTCAACTCAATTAAATAACCCAAGTTGTCAAGTTTAATTAAAGAGGATTTATAGGGATTTTAAAGGGAAGACGAAGTGTTAGGGTTCCTGTGCGCCCCACCACACTTAATACTCTCAAGGGAGGTTAAGTGGATGGGGGTCCCACCCCTAAATCCTTTTGAGAGGTTATAACCAACTTGGATAAAAATAAATTGTGTTTCCACATTTTATTTAACTTCATTTTAAATTCCCAAAAACTAACTCTCAAACCGCATAAAACACAACCTCAGAAAATGTCTCCTTAAGCGAATATCAGCACTGCGAGTTCATCGGTGCCCTCGGAATTCGATTCTGGGCACTGGTTCAAAATTTATAAATTCCCACTCGTTCGTTCACTGAACGTTCCTGAGCCAAACTTCAGAAATTGATTCCGGGCACTCCGGTCCTCAGAATCAGGTGCCGTTAGAAACTGCGCTCTTGTAAAATTCCAAATAAATTTAAGAAAACATTTCCTTTGAAGTTTATGGGTCATTACACCATATAAGAGTCGGCCACGAGGAGTGAACCATGTCCTTGGAAACATTATCATCCTTCAATCTATTATAGTATAAGAATCATTATTCAAAAATCATCATTCTATATGATTGTACAAGATATAGAGTGTGGTACAAAAGAGAGCATGACAGGTGCTTCACGAAGGAAATGAATAAGATGGAAATAGTATGGTGATTTACCAAAAATCTATCTAGCCTACTCCATATCATTCTAGTACATTTTTACAATTACACCATGTAAATTTTTCACTATTGAATACCATATAATGTAAGATGTTATGTTCCAGAAAATACCAGTAATCTCCCGAAGAAATAATGTTTGGTAAGAATATATATAATGAAGAAAAAGACACAAATGAGTATTGGAAGTTGACACTTATGTTTCATTTATAAGGAAGAAAATATCCAAATCTCAGTATAATAAGGTAACACTTAACCACAGATGAGTATGGGTAATCAAAATTCAAATAAATCCAAAGAGTTTGATTTTTTGATGGTACAGCAAATAGATCTTCAACATTTGTATAATATTTCATCAATATGTAGTAAATAAAACACCAGATAGAAGGTTAAACATTAATGTCTCTGAAGTGTATCTTTACCAAAATCATCATCATTCTTGAATAGAAAGATGTGACAAATAATTACAGTATCATAGATGATAACAACAGTGAGTAAATTAGAGAGATTTAAATTTGTATGTCTCCAAAGTGTATATAAAAAGGAAATGAAACATATCATTTCATGTATACATATATGAAAATGTATAAGTTATATTTTTGTATATATATTTTTATGTAGAGTGTCTTCATATTTATAATGTAGATCAAATAGCTCTTGGTAAAAACAACTCCAGAAATATTGCTCCAAAAATCATGAATATTTGAATTCAAAAACATTCAACAGAGTTGAAACATCCCATAATAATAAAAACATTTTACTCTGTTGAATATGAGCCTTTGAATCATTCATAAATGAGATTTGGATCAATCTTTATTTCAGTTAATTCCATTGTAGAAATCTAGGATAATATCATGGATTTAAAACTCCATTGTTGAATAGTCAAACATAAGATTCTTTCAGGTGATGAAACAACACATAGCATAGGGTTTACAATGTAAGGTTTATTACCAATTTATGGTTGATATAACATAAATTTGTGTCCTAAAAAATATTGTTTCATACGAATATAGGGTTGATTAAACCATACTATCTGCTTTCTCAAAGGTTGGGTTCAAAAATAATGTTGTCTTGACGAACCATACCTTCACGATTGCATTGGCTTCCATCCTAACATTATTCTTGCACATGTATGATATGAACAATTTTTTCTTAATTATCTAAAACCCATTCTGAATAATTCAATTAATATTCTTTGTAGATCAAATACTTGAATATAATTTGAGAATAAATATTTACATGAATATCAATTTCCTAAAATTTAATTAAATTAATTTCCTTAGTAATGAAAATGTGGGTGTTTGTGATCATCAAAACCAAAATTAAATTAACGAAAATTTTAATTCAACACATTCTCAACAATATCCCCCTTTCTGATTATCACAAAACTAGTATAATAAATATTTAAAATTTAAAAGAAAAATTTGGAAAAAAACAAAATTAGATTTCCACATTTTTTTATAATATTTATTATATAATGAAAAATTATCCCCTGATATAAATTTTAATACATCTCATATATTTAAAATAATAACTTCTATTGTAATCTATTTATGAAAATTTTCTGTTTCTGAAAAACTTCTGCGCTACCACAAGGAAATTATAATTCATACATTTTTTTCAATTTATGAAAATGGTAATAACATTAATCATTTACCTTTAAACACAAAAATTATAAAATAACGAAAAAAAATTCTAAAAACATATCTCCAAAAGTATTACTGACTATAGAATAAAATCATTGATATAAACTTATCCCCCTTTTTGTGACATCAAAAATATAAGAGTAATTTGTATTTAAAATAATCTCCCCCTAAAATCATTATATAAACGTAGATAATAAATCAATGAGAATAATAAATTGATTATTTACTTAAAACATTCCCTAAATCATAGCATATCAGATATTCAATGAATTAATAAAACCTAAAAAAAATTTAACAATTAATAATTAAAACATTGTTGCATGAAATAAAACTATTTATTATTTTTCAAGATAAATAAATATTAAATACAAGCCTCTAAAACAAATTATGAACTAACTAATAGAAAGAAATTTTACTAAACAATACATTATAAAAATATTACATTAAAATTAAATAAATAGAAAAAAATGAATGGCTAAAAAGAAGTGGATGGTTCATCCAACATTCCAAACATTGAACTTTATCACTTAAAGTATCTAAGACTCTTGATAGTCATTTTAATATATTTTGAACATCTTATAATCTTTCATCCTAAGAATATGAACACTCTTCAACCAAAAAAACATCAACTTATCAAGATCTATCTTCGTAATATCTTTTCTTCTGAGCATATCCATTTTCATTATTATTACTACTTTGAAAGAATCAAATTATTTTTTTTTTGAGATCATACTATCTTCTATATTATTTCATTCCTTGTATGTACCCAGAAATTGCAAGGAAATTTTTTTCTTAAATACTTTGTAATTTTACGAGTCCGTGGTTTCTAACGGAACTTGATTCCGAGGTGCATAGTGCCCAAAATCAATTCTTGAGGTTTTGTTTGGGTACATTTAGTAAATGTACGTGTGGGTTTTCCTATATTTTGAACCAGCGCTCGGAATTGAAATCTGAGGACACCGATGAATGCACAATGATGATATTCTCTTAAGGGGACATTGGTTGCAGTTGCGTTTTATGCTGGTTTGAAGTTATATTTTGGGGTTTAAACATAAATAAAATAAAAATTCAGTGGTGCAGAATTTTATTTTTAGAGTTAGTTAAATCCTACATTGGGAAGTTATTGGTGGATCCTACACCCACATAACTTCCCATGTGTGGATATTTGTGAGGAGGGGCCCACACGAGCCCCAACCTTTCATCTCCCCATTACTCTATTCAACCCCCTTTTTAACTCACCTTTATTTAATTCTTTGACACCCCCACCCCCCACCCCTTAATTAAGTGATCTCTTCACCTCCATCTCTATCTCATTATTAATTTTCAACACATTTTAATTAATGAATTAAAACTCTTCAATTAATTAATTAAGTTGTTTGAATTTTGAATTACATGTGTGACTAAAAATAATAGCTTTAACTATTATTTTATTTTGGGGCATTCGTTGTGTTGAGTGGATTTGTGAGAGAGCTTTGGATAAATAGAGAAGGATGTTCTTCTATTAACAAAGAACAACATCCTTCCAATAAATAACCATCGGGGAACTTCAATAATCACCTTCATTCTTCATCCAAACCAAAGGAGAAGGAGCCACCCGCGAGGAATGCCCACGACGTGCCATCCCCGACCCTTCTACCCCGACGTCAACAAGTTGATGCTGTCTCCCCGCGATGTCGTCTTCCACGACGCTCGATTATCACAAACTTTATCTCATGGTAGGGTTTTGTTATTTTTGTAATATTTATCTTGTACCCCATTCTTCAGTGGAAATTATTGTTTAATTCGGTCAACTGCTACCACCAAATGTGGAGGGCGCGGGCCGAATGTACATGGGCCGACGACCCTCTGCAGTCTCTTTTGATTTCGATGGAGATCATGATAGGAAGGTGGAGATGAACGGAAGTGGCGGCCGTGTACCGGCCGCATGCGGAAGAACCGCTGCCCGCAACCGCAGGCTGCTCAGTCGACAAAGAACTGGCCGGCTAAATCCGGTCGGCCCGAAGAAGGACCTCGGTGCCCCAAGGGGCGACGCATAGCGGAAGGCTGTGGCTCGCATTCTGCGGGCTGCTCGGTGGGTGAATCGGTCGGTAGGCGGCCGACCGAGCTGAGCAGAACCGCGACGCCTGGAGGGCACCGTGCCGGAGAGACCACAACCTGCCCAACTGGGCCGTGTGCGCCAAGAAGGTCGGCTGGATTTGGCCGGTCGGTTCAGGCAGCAGGGGGACCCCCCCTTGGACCGGTCGGCTCCCTCAGGCTGCGCCCTACCGGGCCGAGCCTCACCTCACCGCACTGGACCATGCCGGGCCGCGTCGTGCCGCGCCCCGCAGGGCCGGGCCACGCTTTGCTAGGCCGGACCGTGCCCCTTCGGGTCGGGCCACGCGTTTCATCACACTGGTCCGACCCCCTGCCGGGTTGCACCTACCAAAACTGGGTTGACCTGACCTGCCAGCCCACTGGGCTAAACGGGCCGGACTCGATTTTACATAAGGGTGAATAACATGAAGATCGTACGTTCGATAGACGCGCTGTCTATGAAACTGGAACCCTCATATCGTGGAGGTAATTTTTTGATACTCTAAGTCAGTTTTGGATAACATTGGAAAATGGCCAGGATTGGAACGAGCGTATTTCCAACCGGGCCCCCGGAGCAAAAATGCAAATAACTCTCAGACCGGGCGTCCGATTGACGTGCCGTTTGTCGTGTTGGGTTCCTTTTGACGAGATGGATCTTCAGGATACATCAACTCTAGACTTCGTGACATTTGATGTATTGACCCATTGTCTTGAGAGGCGGACTCTCTCAGAATCGAGCGTGCTATGTGCTGGAACCCTAGAGCTGTCTGTGACCGCAACGACTACCGTACTAGAATTTTCTATGGGTTCAACGAAGATGGAAAATGTACTGGAATCATACTTGGATTCGATGATGACGACAACTGTATTGGAATCCACCATGGGTTCAACAGTGATTACTACCGTACTAGTATCCTCTGTGGGTCCGACGGGTTGACTTCTGTTCTAGTATCCTACATGGGTCCGACAAAGTAGCTGGTATAGTATCCTACGTGGGTTTAACTGCTTAGCTGGACTAGTATCCTACGTGGGTCCGCCAGCTTAGATGAATCAATGATTGCATCTGATCATCTTTATCACTTTTCAAAATATGTATACATGTGTGAGCTGAGTCTTGACCTTTAATCATTACCATCGGTGTGATTAACTTTTTTCATTTCTAGACTGGGTTGTGCTTGGGCTCGAGAGTTCGAGGCGAACTGGGATCGATGACTTAGGTGTCTGTATGGGCATATACCTAAGTAGAGTTGGTTGATACTTCGTGATTGTATCTTTCCATTGTGGTTTATCTTTAGTGGATTATGGGAGACATCCGGGGCTCTCGGGGACTCTAATGAGTATCGTTATACTCACACCTACACGGGAAATGCCCACACTACGTTGTGTTGGATGCAAATGGCGTACATCACCGATTGTGGTAGAGGATTGTAGAGATGGACGGTACCTGGAGTTGGACCACATGGCGAGACATACACGGGACAGATCCGAGGTGCTGAGGAGAGTATATGTACCCACCCTTCAGCTGGGATTCTAGGTGTATGACTCAATAGTTGCTGCTTTACTACTTTTGCACTAGAATTTTAGTTGTACGGTACATTTTAGTCGGGTTTGTATTCTGGACCATTTACCTTTCATCACTTACCTTGTATTCAGTATTACATTGTGCTTACTTCAGATAGAGTACTCTATTGATTTTGTTTACTATCATTAAGGAAATTCTTTCCCTTTTTATTTGGATTTACGTCTTTAGTGCTAGTCGCCAGCCCCTGGCCTATGGAAGGCGGGCTTCGGGTAGTCACTAAACGGGCCCCAAGGACGGGTCGTGAAAAATTGGTATCAGAAGAGACGTTTCTACCACAAAACTCATTACTATGATCATTCCTTTTTGTGAAGCAGCAATGTTAAGTGTATTGAGTGTTGTTTTCAGTCCAGGGAGTCCAGTGTTGGTGCGGTGTCCGACGTATCCATACACCAGGACCCTGAATCCTGATTTTTGACTCAGTTCATGAAAACACTGATTACCTGTGTGTTTCAAAAGTTTTCTTTGCGATTAATTTGTTTTATCTCACTAGGTATACTATTTTAACCATGGAGCACCTATTTTTTTCAGGATGGCCCCACAAAGGCATCCATTTAGGGTTCTGAGTTGCGTACGAGATGGCAACCCACCGAGAAATGAGGCCTCAGTGTAGGGTGCCATCACAGTGGAGGCACCATTGGTACCACTACCAACTGAGCAACCAATACTACTAGCCCCAGGAGCGGAGGGTGTACGCCACCTGAGTGTGTAGCATGATTTTCAACGACAGAGGCCACCCAGGTTCCACGGAGATATGGACCCTTAGGAAACCAATGATTGGCCGGAGGCTATCAACAGAGTATTCAGATTAGTAGGGAGACTAGATGATCTTATGGTGATCCTTTCTACGAGTCTCCTATACGCAGCAGCAGGTAGATGGTGCAACCTGATGCTCTTGGTGCACGGCGAGGCATCTCTCCTTTGGACAGACTTCCAGATTCACTTCCACTCAGAGATTATTCTATCCACCCTCCGTGCGCTGTGCATACCAGAGTTACTTCACCTGCGGCAGGGCAGCATGACAGTAGCTCAGTACTCAGTGAGGTTTATCGACCTCTCGCGCTACTCCACTGACATGGTACGAGACCCATTCATCAGGGTCCATACCTTTCAGCAGGGACTAAGGCACAAGATCAGGGCTTCGATGATCTCCCTCAGCATTCTGATGCAGGTGAGAGTACTGGAGAAAGCCCTTCTTGTGGAGAGCTTTCTCATTGAGCCGAATCCAATAGCAAGACCCACCGTAGGGAGACACACAGTGGAGTCTTATTCAGCCTTCAAAAGACAGATGTCGGAGAGGTCCAAGCTGACCACGCCATCAGGCTAGAGACCTCAGGATACATGTTCGGTTGTGCGGGGAACCCGAAATAGAGCCAGTTATACGAGGAGCAGGTAGTGCTATGCATGCGGCAGGCAGGGTCACATGGCTTGAGACTGCCCGAACCTCCATGTAGATGAGCAGTAGACAGTGGAGGGACCGCCCAGGCAGAAGAATAGGTTTGACCATGGTGGTCCACAGGGAGTAGTCGGACGAGGCAGAGGCGCTAGCTAAGAAGCGGGTGGTGGACAACGCTTTGAGACTCTACCACCACCACCACCACCAGGAGGAGGTCCACCCCCACCACACAGAGCTGGAATACAGAGGCAGGCTTATCTCCAGGAAATGGAGGCTTATGACCATGGTGCACCTGAGATGATTTGAGTCACTATCTGTGTCTACTCCACCCTTGTTGCAGTACTAATAGACATAGGTACGAGTCATTATTTTATTGCATATACAATTGTTTGGAGCTCGGAGATTCCGACGGAGCCGTAGGCTCAATCCTTATGGCTAGAGACTCCTACAGGAGAAGAATTGACGATTACACATTGGTATTGACAGTGTGAGCTTACTCTAAGAGGTGAGAGCTTCAACAGGGATCTTCTTGTAGTGGCGTCGAGGCTTTACGACATCATCTTGGGTATGGACTGGTTGTCTACAGTCCATTATCAGATTGACTGCATTAGGCACAAGGTGCGGTGTATCCTCACAGATGGGAGCAGGTTCACCTTCACCAGCGATAAGGGAGCCTTAGTAGCGCAGGATGGACTTACGTATAGGAGAGGGAATCCGATCACACATCAGTTGGATAGTCTCATCATCGGAGAGGTTGATGTGTGGAGTCTGAGATTTCTTGTTGTGGTGGATCAGTATGCAGACATTTTCCCTGACGACGTTCCAAGACTACCTCCTCGCAGAGAGGTATACTTCTACTTAGACATGTACCATAGGAAATCACCAATATCTACTCCAGCATATTAGATGACTCCCACTGAGCTTCATGAGCTGCATGTATAGTTGGAGGACTTGCAGGGAAAGGGATTCAGCTGACCCAGTGTTTCACCCTGGGCTTCTCACATTTTATCCATGAAGGTGGATGGGAGCTTGCGACTGTATGTCGACTACCGTCTCCTAAATTAGGTGACCGAGAAGAACAAGTACCCACTCCCAAGGATTGAAGACCACATTGATCAGCTCATTGGATCATGATGGTTCTCGAAGATATACCTCAGGTCAGGCTATCACCAGCTCAGAGTTCAAGACAAGGATGAGCAGAAGATTTCCTTCAGGTGTCTATATGGACACTAAGATTTCTTGGTTATGCCTTTTGGCATAACCAATTGTCCTACAGTGTTCATGATTCTCATTAATAGGATCTCCCAGACTTACCTCGATCGATTTGTCATGGTTTTTATCAATGACATACTGATTTACTCGACTATTGAGCAAGAACACACCTAACACTTGTGGGTTGTACTAGATACACACCGAGAGAACTGGCTTTGTGGTAAGATCTCAATGTTCCAGTTCTGGATATGAGCGATACACTTCTTGGGACACGTAATCTCAAAGGTGGGAGTTGCAGTCGATCCTGCGAAGATCGAGGCAGTACTTGCTTGGGAGCCACCTAGGAGTGTGACGGAGGTGTGGAGTTTCCTGGGTCTGGTCGGGTACTATCAGAGATTTTTTCCCGGCTTCTCCAGAGTTGCATCACTACTTTCATCCTTGACGAAGAAGGAGAAACCCTTCATGTGGCCAGATAGATGTCAACAGAGCTTTCAGAAGCTGAGGTAGAGGTTGACCAGTGCGCCCATCTTGAGGTTACTAGAGGAGGGAGTTGGGTACGTAGTTTAATGTGATGCATTAGGGATAGGACTCGGGTGTGTCCTAATGCAGGAGCATGCAATGATCATGTATGGTTCATGGCAGTTGAGACAGCACGAGAAGAACTATCCTACCCATGACCTATAGTTAGCAGTAGTGGTCATCGCCTTGAAGATGTGGCAACACTATCTGATGGTCGAGCACTTTACAGTATACTCTGACTACCAGAGTCTCAGGTGCATCTTCTCGCAGAAGTACTTGAACCAGAGACAACTACGATGTATCGAGTTCCTCCAGGACTAATACTTTGAGATAGTCTATACTCCTGGAAAGGGGAATGTTTTAGCTGATTCTCTCAGCAAGAGATTGGGTAGTCAGCTATTAGGAGAGGCGACAGAGTAGCTAGCCGCGTTGCAGCTATCCTTTGTGGATAGAGATGGAGCAGCCTTTCTACAGTCACTCATATTCACTCATCCACACTTTCAGTGAGTCAAAGAGGCATAGCGTTGGGACATTGACTGTGAGACACGACATGCTCAGATATCCACAGGGTAGGTGCCTAATGTATTTTATGAAGGAGGACAACAAGTCATCCTATTCAGGGGATGTACTATGGTAAAAATTGCACTGTAAGAGGAGGTGCTGAGAGAGATCCACACTTCCCCTCCAGAGGTACATCTAGAAGTGGCGAAGATGTACCTAGACCTCAGACGACAGCACTAGTGGCCGGGTATGAAGAAGGTCGTAGAAGAGTTCTTTTCCTGATGCCTCACTTGTCAGCAAGTAAAGGCAGACCACCAGGTACCATCGGGCTTGGTATAGTACTTGGAGGACCCAAAGTGGAAGTGGGACGGGGTATCCATGGTTTTCATGACAAGGCATCCACATACATCCAGAGGTCACTACTCTATCTGGGTGATCGTAGACCGACTCACCATGTCGGTCTACTTCATACCGATCAGAGAGTAGGGCTCAGAAGAGAGCATGGTACACCTCTACATTCATGAGATCGTACGACATCACAGTGTGCCATCAACTATCATTTATGATCGATATGCTCGATTCACTTCCCGACTTTTGAAGGGGTTACAGGAGGCCTTTGGGACATAGCTTCTCTTGAGTACCGCATTCCATTTTTAGTAGGACGATCATACTGAGAGGACCATTCAGACTCTCGAGGACATGCTCCGTGCATGTGTACTTAACTTTGGTCACAACTACGAGGATCACCTACCCGTGGTGGAGTTTGCGTACAACAACAATTACCACTCCACCATCGGGATTGCACCTTAGGAGGAACTGTACGACCGACCTTATAGATCACCTCTGTGCTGAACTGACCCTGGGGAGTCATCACTCGTAGGTCCAGAGATCGTTCAGGCTACGACGGAGAAGGTGCAGATCATCCAGGAGTGGATGAAGACTGCACAGAGCAGACAGAAGTCATATGCTGATAGGAAGCGGAGACCTCTGGAATTCGAGGATGGTGACAACGTCTTCTTGCGGGTCCCACCATGATACGGTCTACAGAGATTTGGTTGGGGCGGCATGTTATCTCCACATTTCATCAGAACATTTCAGGTCCTCAGCAGAGTAGGCGAGGTGGCTTACCACCTGGCCCTTCCACCTCAGATACACCGGGTGCATGATGTCATCCATGTAACTCAACTAAGGAGATACGTGCACGACCCGACCCACATCATCGATCACTGGGAGCTGGACAACGATGATGGGGTGACATTTGCGGAGGTCCCAGTGGTGATCGAGGATCGACATGAGTGGGTCCCACGTGGACGGTCGATACCACTGGTGCGAATTCACTGGCTTCACGGGAACCTCCAGGATATCACTTAGGAGCGGGAGGCTCATATGCAAGCTCAGTATCCCCATTTGTTTACCTAGTGCGTGTTTCATCTTTAAGGGGACACAATGACCTGAGGTGGGAGTAATTTAAAGACTTGTAAATATCAAAGAAAATTTTTTCTTAAATATTTTGGAATTTTACGAGTCTGCAGTTTCTGGCGGCACTTGATTCTGAGGCCCAGTTTTCCCGGAATCAATTTCTGATGTTTTGTTTGGGTACGTTCAGAAAACATACGTGCAGTTTTTCATATCTTTTGAACCGGTACTCAAAATTGAAATTTGAGAACACCGATGAACTCACAACTCCAGTATTCGTTTAAGGGGACCTTTGTCGCAATTGCGTTTTATGCGGGTTTGAAGTTATATTTTGGGTTTTAAACAAAAATAAAATAAAAACTGTGTGGTACACAATTTTATTTTGAGAGTTAGTTCAATCCTACATGGGTATGTTATTGGTGGATCCCACACCCTCATAATATCCCATGAGAGGATATTTGTTTGGTGGGTCCCACATGAGCCCCAACCTTTCATCTCCCTATAACTCTCTTTAACCCAATTTCATAACTCACCTTTTTTTAATTCTTTGACAACCCCCCCACTAATTAATAAATCTCTTCACCTCTCTCTCCCTCTATTTATTATTTTTTAACACATTTTAATTAATGAATACAACCTCTTCAATTAATTAATTATGTTGTTTGAATTTTGAATTAGATGTAGGAATAGAAATTATAGCTTTAGCTATTATTTTATTTTGGGGAATTCATTGTGTTGAGAGGATGTGTGAGAGAGCTTTGTAGAAATACAGAAGGGCGTTCTACTCTCAATGAAGAACACAATCCTTCCAACGAAGAAACGCCGAGGAACGTCAATCATCACCTTCGATCTTCAGCCAAACCAAAGGATAAGGACCCACCCACAAGGAACACCGACGACACGCCATCCTCATCCCTTCTTCCATGACGTCAACGAGTTGATGTCGTCTCCCCGCAATGTCGTACTCCACGATGCTCTATTACCACAAATCTTATCTCAAGGTAGGGTTTTGTTCATTTTGAAGTGTTTATCTCCTACCCCATTCTTTGTTGGAAAATATTGTTTATTTTCGGCCAACTGCTACCACCTAAGCGGAGGGAGCGGGACGAAAGCACACGGCCTGATGACCCTCCGTAGTCTCTTTTAATTTTGATGGAGATCATGAAAGGAAGGTGGTGATGAATGGAAGCAGTGGTTGTGTGCTGTCCACATACCGAAGAACCACAACCCACAACCGCGGGCTGCTCGGCCGATGATGAACCGGCCGGCTAATGCCGGCCGGGCCGAAGAAGGACTGCTGCGCCATAAGGGGCACCACGCTGCGGAAGACCGCGACCTGCATTCCGAGGGCCGCTCGGTGGGTGAACCTCCTGGTAGGTGGCAGGTCGGGGTGAGCAGAACCGGGGCGTCAGGAGGGCGCCGCGCTGAAGAGACCGCGGCCCGCCCAAGCGGGCCGCGTGCACCAAGAAGGCTGGCCTGCATCGGCTGGTCGGTTAGGGATGGAGGCTCCGCTTGGTGCCGCTGGTTCGAGCAGGTGGGGGACCCCCTCCCCCCACCTCAGACTTCTCGGCCCCCCCCAGGACGATCCACGGCCGGGCCGCGACCTGCCGTGTCAGGCCGCGCCGCGCTGGGTCGGGCTGTGTCGGGGTGGGCCACGCCCCGCCGAGCCGGGTATCCCGTTTCATCAGGATGGTCTGACCCCTTATCGTGTCGGACCCCCCAAAACTGGGTTGACCCGACCCTCCAGCCCACTTGGCTTAACGGGCCATGCCTGTTTTCATTTAAGGGTGAATAACTTGAAGGTCGTACATCTGATAGACGATTCGTCTATGGCACTAGAACCCTCATGTAGTGGCGGCCCTTTTGCGATACTCTATGTGATTTTTTGAAAACTTTGGAAAATGGACGGGTTTGGAACGATCATATTTCCAATCGGGCTGCCAGAGAAAAAATGATAATAACTCTCAGTCCGGGTGTCTGATTGACGCGCCATCTGTCGCGTTGGGTTACTATTGAAGAGACAGAGATTTGGAAATCCTCATATATGGACTTCATGACAGATGATATGTCGACCCCTTGGCTCAAGGATCGGACTTTCCCTAAATCCACCGTGCTGTGTGTGGGAACCCTAGAGCTGGATGCGACTGCAACGACTCCCATACATGAATCCTCCGTGGGTTCGACGATAATGGAAAATGTACTGAAATCCTCCATGGGTTAGACTACGATGAAAGTTGTACTGGAATCCTCCATTGGTTTGATAGTGATGACTATCTTACTAGTATCCTCTGTGGGTCTGGAGGTTTGACTTCTGTTCTAGTATCCTACGTGGGTACGACAGAGTTTCTATTATAGTATCCTACTTGGATCTGATAGCTTAGCTGGACTAGTATCTAACGTGGGTCTGACAGCTTAGTTGAATCAGTGATTTCATTTGATAATCTTTTTCACTTTAAGAAATATGTATAACTATTTGAGCTAAGTCTTGACATTCAATCATTACCATATGTTTGATTGACTTCTTTCCTATGTGGACTGGGTTGTGCTTGGGCTCGAGAGTTGGAGACGAACTGGGATTGATGACTTAGGTATATGTATGGGAATATACCTAAGTAGAGTTTGTTGATACTTCATTATTGTATCTTTCCATTGTGGTTTATCCTTCATGGATTCTGGGAGACCTTCGGGAGTCTCGGGGTCCCTACTGAGTATCGTTATACTCAACCTTGCATGGGAAATGCCTGCACTACGTTGAGTTTGATGCAGATGATAGAAGGTGCTAATCATGATAGAGGTTTGTAGAGCTGGATGGTACCTGTAGGTGGACCACTTGGCGAGACATACATAGGACGGATCCGAGGTGCTGATGAGACTATCTATACCCACCCTTCCGGTGGGATTCCCGAAGGACAACTCAGTAGTTGCTGCTTTACTTTACTACTGTTGCACTAGACTTTTAGTTGTACTGTACTTTTCAGTTGGGTTTGTATTCTGGACGATTTACCTTTCAGCACATACTTTGTATTCGGTATTATTTGTGCTTACTTCAGCTTGCGTACTCTATTGTGTTTTTTTACTATCATAAAGGCAATGCCTTCCCTTTTTATCAGGATTTATGCCTTTGGTGCTAGTCCCCAGCCCCTAGCCTATGGAAGGTGGGCTTGGTGTAGTCACAACACGATCCCTAAGGATGGGTCATGAAATTCCTTTTGTAAGGAGTCAAAAAAATTTATTACTGATACTATCTGTAGAACATCATATCACTTTCTAAATGGATAGAACTCATTCATGATCTTCTATTTTTTTATTCAAAGAGATAACATTAAATAGATTTATTTTTAATAAGATATTTGAAATGAATAGACTTCCATTTATTCAAAACTATGCACTTATTTATTTATTTAAATATACTTTTCACATGAATCTTCAAAAAAAAAACAAACGGATGGTACATTCAATGGTTCAGAAGGATTACCTTTTGTCTTCTTATTGGAACAATTTTCTCTTGAACATTTAGTACATGGAATCTTAATTTTTATATGATTGGGTTTAAAAAAAATTCAACAATATATTTTGAAGAAGGATAATAAGAATAAAATGTTTTTTTTAGAAAAATATTAAGCATTTGGTTCCGAAAAAAACAGATGATGTTTCATTTTCGATAGCTGAAATATATAAAACAATCATTTCAAAAATACATGTTACGTAGGAATAGATTCTCTGATTAAGTAAGAAAATAAAATGTTAAGAACAAAATATAATATATTTTACAAAAGGAAAATATAAACATTTCGTAACAAACAATATATTTTTATTATAAATATTTAATAAAACTATTATATAATAAACACTAAATAAAACATGATTTATATAATAAATATTTACTTTTATAATACATTAAAAAATAACACCCTTTTACTATATATAAAAATTGATTTACTATAATTATATAAATATTAAAATAATATACTTCCTGGATTAGAGAATTTAATACTGAGTGTTTTTATAACAAACAAATTCAGAGTCATTCACTCGTTTGGTAGATACAGTAATATATATCCATCGATCCACCACTTAAAGATTAAACTATATAGATTAGTTGTGTAATACTGTATGCTATAAAATTCATCTGCTTTTCAGTACCCATATGCGTATGCATCTAGAAGTGTTAGCATTTAAATTTACATGAAACTAATCTTGTTTATTTTTAGTGGGAATTCTATTATTAAAAAAATATTTTGAGCATTAAACAATTTTAGCAACAGAAATTTTTGGTTTTCAAAATAATCAACCATTCGCAAAATAACCATTAGTACCCCAACAAAAAAATTTAAAATTAGACATATTTTTTCTATTTAAAGTTGGAAGAAAATAATTTTTATATAGTTTGGGTCGTTTGTAACTAATTTATATTCCAAATTTTCCTTCCAGTATTTTATATTTACTGAGGATTTTATTTAAATATTTTTATCCTTTTATTAATATACTACAATCTTGTTTTAAATCATCAATGATAGAAATTAAATCATTTTTATTATTTTTAAATAAATAAAAATAAATTTTAGAAGCATTATATTTTAAATCTATAATCTATTTTGATAAATTTTATTTATCTAATATAACAACATCATAAGATATATAAAATTTTCTATAGTCTTTCCATAATGATTCATTTTTTTCTTGTTACATAAAACAATGTTTATATAACTGTTCATAGTAATTTTTTTCCAAACTAGTTTTTTGAGACAAAAATGATTGTGCTTCATCATTATCAAACATTAGACATGAAATTTTATTTTCGAATTTTAAATTTGCAGAACATTCATCATGTGAACTAGAATAATTACTCGATGTAGCTTTTACATATTTCAACACATTCTTTCATAATTTTATTTCCTTTGATATTTTTGTAAAGGATATTTATCCTTTGAATGACTTATTTCTTTACATTCCCAACATTTATCACCTTCAATACCTTACTTTTTATTTCTATAGATATTTTTAATCATTTCTGCATGATCAAATAGATTTTTATTTATATCTGTATGACTTGAATCAGATGATTCACCCATTATATTCATGGCGAGGCTTCTTCATGTTTGATATTAATTCAATCCTTAAGCAGCATCTCGACATCATACATCATTAAATTATTAATGAATTGATTCTATATCAAATTATTTATAGATGCAGACTTGCATATAGATTCTGATAATCTATTCTACTTAGGAGGTAGTACATTGAGTACTTTAAATATTTGATCTGATTGCAAAATTGAATCACCAAAAGCATTAATATTGTTGAAAATATTTTTCAACCTTCTATCAATTTGATTTATATTTTCATTCTCCTCCATTCTAAAATTTTCAAATATTAACATTTCAGTAGATTATCTTAATTGGTTGATATTTTCTATCCTATCATAGGAAATAGTAATAGTTAACCACATCTTATATATAGTATAAAATTGAGATAATTGATTAAATTATTCTATTCCTAAACAACACATAATATCATTTATATATTTTGAATTAAGATTATATTCTTTTTATGGATCAGTACTCCGGTCATCAAAATTGTCTTTGGGAATATCATAATTATTAACAATCTATATATAAACCCATATTAATAGTTTTTTCAAATTAATAATTATGTGTTCTTTCTTGTATCAATAATTATTACCATTAAAATAGGGAGCATGAATCATTGAAATACCTTATCTAGAATCATCCATTTCTCAATGTCTTCCTCTGAATTTTTACACATGCTTTTTAGATCCATTAAAATAAACTGTAGTGCCTTCTATTACCAATAAATTATATTCGATATGTAGAATGAAAATATACCAGTAAATTTATGACATGGATACCAAATATTAGTTAGGAATAGATATAATGAATACAAAGACACAATATGGGGTGAATTCTGGTTTTAAAATATTTAAAAATTCAGAACAACTCAATTACTAAGAAGTGTTCCTTTCCTATTCTATCAGAGATGAGATAGAAGCCAAAATAAATAAAGGAAATGAACAAAAAAATTTATAGTGGTTCATGGATCAATTATCCACTAGTCTACTCCACCAATGCACGACTTCATAGGCTTGGTGATTTTTAATATGTCTGATTATCCTAAGACCTTCAAAAGAAAAAATTGAGTATAGGCAGTGGACACCATTCCAATAAGGATTTATTGATTCTTTAGGTTGTTTTACATGAAACCTAATATCCACATATTTGTACAAGAAGTTGTAACTGAACCATGACTGAGAATGTCCAGTCAAAACTCAAATAAATCAAAAGAGTTTGATTTGTTTGATGGTACGGGTTCAACTTCACAGTATGCAGCAGCAATTGAAAGATGAAATATGATCTTTAATATAGCACAAAAAAATAGATCTTCAATGTTTTCAGAACATTTCTTCAAACTACAGAAAATAAAACACTTGATATAATTTTAAACATTAATTTCTCCAAAGTGTATTTTTTCCAACAGCATTATCGTTCTTTCATAGAATGATGTAACAAATAAATACAGTCGCAGTGATGAAAACACTATCGAGTAAATCAGATAGATCTAAACTTGTATGTCTCCAATGTGTAGATCTAAATGCAATGAAAAACATATCTTCTTATATACATATATAAAACAGTAAATATTGTATTTTTTTATATATTCCAATCAATAGAATCTTCATATTTATAGAGTCAGTCGAACATATCTATGTTAAACCATGTGAAGAAATATCACAAAATAAATCAAGAATAATTTAATTCAAAAACATTCTAGAGTGAAGTAACTTACCAAAACAATTGAAATGTAATACTACATTGAATAGATATTTTGAATCAATCAGTAAAATGAGCTTTTAATCAATTATTATTTTCCTTAAAATAATTTAATAAATTTTAGTTAATATCTTGGAATTAAAACACTATTGTTGAGTTGTCAAATTAATGATTCCATCATGTTACGACAAAAAAAAATATAGGGTGGACAACGTTGTATTGATTACCAAGGTAGGGTTGATGTACCATACATTTATTTCCTCAAACGTAGGATTTCATCCAAACATACGGATGATTTAACCATACTTTCTGCTTTATCAAAAATTGGGTTTATACTAACATAGTTTTGATGAAACATACTTTCACAATAGTGTAGGATTCCATCCTTACGTTATTCCTGCACATGTAGGGTAAGAACAATGTTTCCATAATATACTAAAACACATTATGAATACTTAAATTATTAATACTTTAAAATCAAATAATTGAATATAATTTTTTAATAAATATTTATTTGAATATTAATTTCCTAAAAGGCACATATATTAATTTCATTAGTAACACAAATGTTGGTGTTAGTGAGAATCCAAACCAAAAATAAAATAATGAAAATTTTTAATAAACAAATTTTTAACACATACTATAGTAAATACCCTCTCTCTTCATTGCAATGTATTATAGAATCATATTCAACTCATTCCCCAAAAACCATACTGCAGATCTAGGATTGAAGGAAGAAAAATAGTGACAAATAAGATGCATTTTTCTATCCCCACATTTACAACTATGTTTGAGAAAATAATATAATATTTATTTATCAAAGATTAATAGTGATATACATAAAAGGAACATCAATGGGTTCTATAGGAACACTATAATATCTAAATATCTATATGTTAGAGTTGGAAGGATGGATAAGAAAGCTGTGTGTAATAACCCATAATTTTTAAATTGTATTTGTTTCCGGAAAATGTGTGTTATATTTTATTATACACAACAAAAACATATCTCTTTAATAATGAATTTAGTATAAATGAAAATATAACCATTTATATTCGACTGTTATATGATTGTTGGTCAATATAACTGTTGGAAACTATACTCTTGGTAATAATTTTAATGTTATATTTAGGGTTTATATGGAGAAATGAAAAAGGATCATTAATATAGAAATTAGAAGCGATGACCTCAACCAGTAGAGTCATGTTGTATGAATCCCATTTTGAAGAACATGGGAGGGAGGTAGAATCACTGGGGTTTGCCTTTGACCAAGACCAATCCGAATATTAACAATTGAAACTTGAAAGAAATTACCTATTAGAGAAGTTCTTGTTATGGGAATTTATCACTCGGTCAATGATATCTGAGTCGTCCCATGAATCTATCATCATCATTATCTTTACCCTTAGGACGTAAGAGGATATTATAAGCGGTTAGTGTTCTGAACATATTTTTTTATGTGTAATTATTTTGTATAAATAAAATTTTTATCCGTCCATTTCGTTTTATGAATTGATTTGTTTAATAAAAATATATGTTTAATTGAGATGGAATTCATAATATTGATTTTTCTGACACAAATTGTACATTTCATAAAAGAAATTTTTTATAATAAACTATGTTATTATGAATGATATTTATTTTAATGAAATATTATTATTAAAACACTCAAATTGAAATATAAATGAAAAAATAATTTCATAATGTCTTTGAAATAATTAAAGTTGCAAAAATTCTTTTATGCATTTAAACCCTCTATTTTTTATCAAATCTAGATTTTTGTTACAAGTTAAAATTATCATATTTAGAGAATAATTATGATAAAATTAATATTATTTTTTAAATTATCTCTTCAATATTAGGTTATCTTAAATTTATGATAATTTTCTTAAATACATTATTTTTTTCATGAATAGTAAAAATATAGTTTTGGTTTTTTGGTATGTATAGTGACTTCATAATTATGTCATAATGATATAGTAATTAATTAAAAACAATCCACAACCTATAATAAGTTATTTTTTTAATATCATGTATTTTAATTTCTTTTAATAAATTTCCAATACTATATTTTACATTCCAAAGTCTAAAATGGAAACTTTGACATTAAAAACATTATTTTGTAGAAACTTTTCTTTTCCATGCAAAAATAAGTAATATAATATGATGTTTGATTCTTGTGGGTTAATATAAGTTAATTTTTTACTCAAATTTCCAAAACAATGGGAAAATATAATTGGCAACACAGTAGTTTTTTTCCAAAACCATGATTACCAAGGCCTATATTTGAAAATTATTAAACAGGCCATTCACATTTTCTATAAATACACACTCATTCCTCCATTTACTATCACTCACAATCCATACTCCGTGATGTTCTGGTCATTTTTCCTCTCATGAAGTCCCTCATTGGTGTCATTGATCCCTTAATGTTCCATTCAACAAGATCTAAGAGTAACTCTTCAAGGTAATGGAATTATCCATCTTTTCTCTTCAACTAAAGAACATCATTTCATATATGTATTATAAATGTTATGGATAATCTCTTCTAGTATACTTTTTATCATTACCTTATTATCAAATTCTGTTTTATCAATTTGAGACTCTTTTCCCCTCTCATTTTATCCTTTTCTAAAACCACATTTCATACCCGTTGGGATCCTGAATTTACTTCTCACTTTCTCACTCCTTAAGAAATTTTCTTTTATTATCATTTTTTGAAAACAGAAAAAAACATTATTTTCCATGGACATTCATCAATATGTTAAGATGATTTATTTTATTCTAGTATTTACCCAGAATAAACTCACACTCTTTTTTTATGGGCTAATAATATCATAATAATTATGTCTTTAAGTACTTCTGAAACATCATGATTTTGATATGAAACTCATTTTTATTATCCACATGTTATTTATGGAATGTTTAATTATTATCAATGTTCCTCACATTAATTTATACATATAAATTGTTTGACCTGATAACGCTCTAATGCATTTGGTAAAAAATTAAATCGCTAGAGATTATATATTTTACAATACCTTGATGAATAACCGTGATATGTTTCATTTAGGAAACCTTGGTGATTTGTTTATGAATGTCTAAATTGAATGTTGCAACCAAATTTTCATGTTATGATTCATGTTACTTTTATTATGATATGTCTCACGTTCCATTGGTCATACCATAATGATATTTCTCAAGTTCTTATTGATATTCATCATGTTTTAATTGATATTTCCCATGATCACATGTAAATTGTCTGCCTTACAGGGTCTCATGCTCACCCCTTTCCTTTTATGTATTCTTCTAGTTTATGATATGTAGTAAATGTACATAGAATGAACCTATAAATAAGTCTTTCAAGTTAATTAGATGATTTTTTATGTTTTCATGTATTATGTACCTTATTTCTATGAAACTAAACAATAAAAGATCCCTTGTATATACCATGTATTGAAATTTTTTGTAATAAAAATGATGAATGAAATATTGTGAGCTAAATAGAATTGTTGAGAATAAAATCTATTTAATGAGGCTTTTAATTAAATTTATGTGCTTACATATAAGGAACTCAAAGAGATATTTTAGTTCGTTAGGGATCCATTTCCTCTTGCATTCCATATAAACATATAGATCATAATGATTATTGGAGAGTGGATTACATTCTTGAGATAACATTGAGAAAATAATATCCATTATCTTTGGAACAGTTCATATAAATGGGGACAATAATGATAGGGGTGGTGGAAGAGACATGGGTTTCCTCTTCCTTGAACATGTTGTGGGTGTGTGAGGTTGTTATTAATCCACCAACTCTAGGATAGTATATATATTTTTATACTCAAATAGGTCCTCCTTGAAATCAGGAGAAGAGAACCCATGCTCTTCTTAAGGACCTTCATAGTCCATTGATGATATAGAAAATAGAGTATGAAATAGTGGAGGGCTTACTGAGGCCTCCACAGGAGGTGCGACATCCTTTGGAAACTCTAAAACCACCGCACTAGAGTCCATACTTATGACAGTAGGGAAGATAGAATTTGGTGAGGAAGAGGTAAGACGACCTTTAGAGGTCCCATGGTCTCCACAGGGAGTGATAGCTGTAAGAACCACTGGAGGAGATCCATCTTATTCGGAGATGTCTGTAGGCACCTCATCAGTAACCAGCAAAGGGAATGATGGTAGGTCTGGTAGTGGGGGAGGAGTAACATGTGAATCTTACCATCCCTCATTGAAATCCAAGACTAAGTCACCAGGAGCCTGTGATAGTCAGTGAGAAAAGACACCATGTTTGTGAGCATTCGTTGTATTGGCCTCATAGATGATGATACAATGAGTTGGAGGATCTTAACACTTCCTATAGAAATACAATGAGTGATCTAGGATATGTCATAAATATTAAAACCCCATATATCATGAGGAAATGATCAATTGAAAATTGAAAGATCCAGGCTAGCATGGATGAAGATCTAATGATGAAGTGGGGTAGCCTGATCAGTCTCAATGCAAATTTGTATGGCCATGATGTGTTCCATCCCTAGAGTTGCTCCATACGTAGAGATGAATCACCAAAGAGTATCACATATAGATTTGAGAATATCAGGGTAGTGATGTCTCAAGGTAAGACTGAGTAAACAAAGAGAAATACATCCAGCATAGATTCATAGACATAATCAACAACCATATCCAATCTAATGAAAAGTAATAATTTAATGTCATAAGAGAACACCACCCTTCCCCAGTTCCGAATGAAGTCAATTTACGAGAACATGATCACACAGAAGTATTTTTGGTCCATGAATGAAATAATGAAAATCCCAGTTAAATTCCAAGGATTGATGGACTAGGAGAAGATCATGATAGAGGGTTGATCCCCAAAAAATTGGGAAATAAGATTTTATAAATGGTTATTTGTGGCCAAATCTTGTTGACCTTAAGGTAGGGAGAGCATCTTGGATGGAGGTTCTTCTGAAACCACTACTTTAAAATACATAGATTGAGGTTGGTTTGATAGAGGAAATAGAGGGGGAAAAGATACCGCTAAAGATGTCGGATCCAACCGAATACATGAAGGGATGAGTGGGGAAGGCTGATCTGGTACTTGAGCTAGAACATCATGTGATGCTAGCACAGTCATCGGTGCAGACATCATCTCCAAAATGGAGATAATAGTTTGTGGTATTTCCCCAATTGAATCACAACCACTAATAATGTTTGAAAAGCGAGTCGGTGCATTGGGGACATTCCCTTTCATTTTTTCAAAACTATACCTAAAAATTTAAAATTAATTTCATTGATTTTTAGTGATTTAATTATTATTTTCCCCCCTTAATCATTCATTACATTATGTTATGAGTAAAATATTTTTAAATATTTTTTTGTAAAAGGGAATATGATTTTATGTTTTATAGCAGTAATAATAAAATGAGCTTTGGTGGAGGGGGGAATAGGGAGACCGCCATTTTTCAGTCGCTATTCATACTATTAGTGACCACAAAATGGTGGTCGCTATGTTTTTTTTCACTCCCCGATCATATCCCCCTCCAATGTTTCCCCTAACCCGTTGTCACTGTCAAGCATCCTCACTCTTACTGCACCCACCGTCCCTATCCCCCTCAAGCCCACTCCCACTCATCGCACCCACTGAACCTGCTCCCCTCCCCAACAATTCTGTCATCCATCACCCCCACTCACAGCTCCCACACCCCTCCCCCTCACTTCTATCCACCATCACCCCCATTCACCAAGCACCGAGGCTGCTATATGTCATATCACCCACTCTCCGAGTGCTGAACACCGAGCCCGCTCCCCTCCCCACATTGAAATTCGTCGTCAAGGACCTACCTATGTCGTTCCACCTCCCTAGCCATAGATCCCCCATCCCACCAAGATATTCTACGTTCTTTACATTTACCCCATCAGCACTACCTCACAAAGAGCTACCCCATTGGCTCAATCAGTGCTACCTCACACGACGTCCTCTCTATCAGTGTTTCCTCACACCACCCACCCCCTTTGCTCTGGTAGCATTGTTGGCCCCCTCTTCTCTGACGTCATTTTGGGCGCCTACCACATGATCCACCTCTTCTCTACTATTTCTTATTTAGGTATATATGGAAGCCTATTAAACAGGTGTGCCTCAAATTCATCAATGGAATTTATTAATTTTTTTACTTGATGTGTATATGAAAATTATTTCAAGGTTGGGTTTTATTCTATTAGGTTTGGTTATGTTCAGTGTGGTTTGATTTAGTATAACTATATTCGATTTGGTTAAATTATATTTAGTTCTGTTTAGCTTATTGTTTTCAGATATGATTATTTTTATTTTTTTTTACAATTCAATTCGGTACATATATCTCCAATTCTATTTGGTTTAGTGGTCTCAGGTTTTGTTCATGATAGTTTTTATTCGAGTAATTTTTTAGGTAAGATTGATAAAATACAATCCACGTTATTGAGATTAATTTAAATTCATTTTAACATTGGTTAGTTAATATCAGGTTAAGATTGTTTGGTTTGGTTCCATTCATGTCATGTGGGTTTGATTAGAGATTTTTTAGTTAAATTCAGTATATTTTGACTCAATTCATTTGTTGTTTATCCGTTGAAGTCAAAAAAAATCATGTTTATCTCTTTTTTGCATTCAGTTTGGTTTTACTATGTGTGGTTTTGATCGATTTGATTTAGCATAGCCTAGTTCCATATACTTTTTGTTTTTCTAATTTTATTTCAGAGCATTTTTCTGTTCGATGTTATTTAGATTAGGATAGTTCTGGTTGATTTGGAGATATTTCGATCAGTATGGTGTGGTATGAATCAATTTTTGTTAATTTGTTTTGGTTTAGTTACATTCAGTATATTATTAAACAATTTTATTTCAATTTTACGGTTTTATTATGTTTAAGTCAACCAGTTTTATATCTAGACAATGTTTATTAACTCAATATTGTTTGATTTCATTTTGTAAGATTTGGTTTAGATAAGGTTAGTTCAGTTGAGATCACACCAGGTAAAGATTACATTTTCAGTTCAATTCATTTTTATTTGATAAGGTTTGGCTATATTTGATTAGGTTTTGTTGGGTCAGGTTGGGTTTATTTTGTTCCACTTCTATTTTTTATACTGTTTAATTATTGATTGGTTAGTTCGATTTTTTTGGGTTATGTTAGGTTGCTTCACTTCAATTTGGTTGAATTCAATTCATTATATTGACCCTTGGATATATGCATGTCTGGTCATAATGCATCACACTCTAGTAGTGGCTAAAAAATATATACTATTCATAATTGATTAATGAGTCATTACCTTGTAATACAACTAAATCACACCCTATAAATAATCTTCTTCATCCATTAGAAAATTGATTAAATATAAAAAATTATAAAATGATGTCATATTTCATAATTTTGAAGATGTTGTTTTTTTTATTCATTGCAATTTCATGAATGAACAGGGATTATAATATAAATTTACCTACATTTCATGCCATTTACTTGGTTAGACATATTATTATCATTTTTTATTTGGTTCTTTTTTCAGTGTTCATAGGATTATTTTTGTTTTCTGTCTTCTGTGATGCATATATTCTTATAGCCACCCATGGAAGGCTTATTTATCATTTTCCAAGCACTAATGGATTTAGATATTTTCTGAAGGGCATGAAAATCCATATACATGACGAACATGATCAATTCCTTAAAATTGGATCTCGTAAGGCTATTGAGGAGATCCACTTTAACAAACTGAGTATTTAGCAGCAGTTTATTTGGGGCAATTTACTAAACTTCCGCCATATAATAACATTTTATTAATAGTTGGCACCCCCCTTAAAACCCTTGAACACGTGACCCTGTGACTCCCAAAAGTCCTAGCCTCCCATGATGATATCTGTTGACCATCAATGTGTAAGCATCGTCACTGGCCATCGCCATCAATCACCTCACCTCACTTTTCCTCGCCTTTCCCCGTCGACCCCCACAACCCCTCAACTCGTAGTCCATCCCTACATCTCACTCCACTAGGTATGATGTAATACTCTTTTTTTATTCATTCTAAACACTATTTCAATATTTAATCAATATTAATTTGATTTGATACAAATGGTGTGTTTCATTTGATAGTTTAACACCTAAACTAGGCACCCACATGAAGGGATCAATATTTGAGAAAATAATATTCTTCATTTTGAGTTTTTATTTAAATAATTGTTATATTGTATTAGTCATATATAATCACCTTATTATTTTTATATATATAATGAATTATTATTTAGATTTTCATCATATGTCTTCCTCTTTATATTCGTAATTTATATCATCAGCTACAAAAATTCAACATTGATTAACGGTCTATTTCATTTTCTATGAGTACATATCAAATTATTATCATGATAATACCATCGTTTTATTTTTATTATGATTTTTGAGTTATTATTATAATTAAGTGAGTATAATTTTTATTAGACCTTTATTTGGTGTGTATTTTTATAATAGAATGAATATTAATGTGTAATGTTAAAAAAATATTATTTGATAGGTATTATTAAAAAAGGGTGAGAATGTTACAAAATATTGTAAAATGGTTAGACAAATCTTCATATAATTTTTGTAATTCATTAACAAGTTTTATATTTTCTTGATAATGACATCATATTACAGTTGGTTTATTTTCTAGATTAAGGGATTGAAAACAATATTGATAATAGTTTCTCATTTAGTTTATTCATAGTATTAAACCAGATAAAATATTTTATTCTCCATTTCAAGATACATTTTTATATAGATTTTCCATATTTTATATCATTAATGATCAGTTTTGGTTTAGTTATAAGAAAATTTTGGTATTTTCCATTTAAATTAAAATCTTCTTTCTGAATTGGAATTCATTTTGAATTTTAATATTATCTTTTGGATCTTCCATATTGAGTTAATACTTTTCTATTTCACACAGAGTTACAATGATACTCATATATATATATATATTCATATATTGGATATGTAATACATGTTATTAATACTAATGGTTATTCATTATGAGTCACGTGAAGGAGTTATATGATCATTTTTACGTTTCACCAGGGTTTTCAAAATTCTAGTTCTCACAAAAGTATTCACATATACTAGTATTAAAATAGGTCATTATTGGTGTAAAAAATAATATCAAACATATTAATTCATTTATTTTCAAAATATTTTAGAGTTCATCATCATTTCCAGTAGATTATTTTGGAATAAGTTAATTGTTTCAGTTATGTATGAAATTAAATTCCTGAATTGTAATTTGATTTTTATTTATGTATAGATTTGATTAGTGGCATATCATCTTATCTCTTGTTCATTTTATTTTATAATAAATAGGGAAATGACTCCCATTAATGATTACATACCCTTAGTCAATGTTAATATCCAATGATCATATCTTATGGTCCTTATCCCTGTTTTAAATGTTAAAAATTCCATTCAATGATGAATAAATGTAGTTTGACATATTCATCTATCTGTATAAGATTGGTGGTATCATAATTTTACATATTTTTTTTGTATTTTTTATATTAGGTTTCTGTTGTGTCATATTACAAAATTTACCTACCTTTCTTTTAAAATAGATAATCCACAAAATTAATTACTGGAATTCAACTATAGACCTGATATGAGCCCTTGATATCTAGTTGGAGGTTGATTAACTTAACTGAACCACTGCATGTTTCAGTTTCACAGCATTTATTAATGAATGATGTTCTCTTTATGACCTAAGAACCATTAAGTCATTTTAGGATTTGATTTAGCTAGTGAAATTTGATAAATTGAGTTAATAAAATGATGTAGTGGAACATATTTTGCATTATGTCCTTGTATATTATTTAGAAACTATATGGATTAAATGATTAAATTAATTGAGTAATGGATTGAGTTTTATTTTTTATCATTGAATGTAGTTTTGAAGGGATGTGATTACAAAATTACTAAAATCTATAATTTACATGAAAGGAATTATTTTTATTATTAATTTATGGACTTGAAACTCATCAACATTCACTTTCAATATACAAAAATGATGTTCCTCATTTCTAATTGTAATTAATTGAAATGATACTTTATATTATTTATTTGGAGTCTCTATACCTAAAATTCTTCTATGTTATTCATAATTTATGGTCATGATGTCCCATATTGTCAGAAAATAGTTAATGGACATGATGTTACACATTTTCCTCTTTCAAATCAATAGGCAGGTCAACCTCTTAAAACACAACACTGTCACTATGACATGGAGATACTTGAATTTATATTTCCACTGAAGATCATATGACTATCCTATATTGTTTTACATCAATCATGAAATGTTGAAATTATAGTTTTAATACATCCTCTATATATATGGAATTTAGTTATTTATTTATATAATAAATCCTTATATAAAATATTTATATTTTTTAAAACTATATATATTAATATCTTTTCCTATTTAGTAATAGTTATCTATTTTAATTTTTTTTAATAATCTATAGGTACATTGTGATATATATGGATAAAAGATAGATCCCACTACCAAGGAACACACCCCAGTATGCAAAGGGTTTGGAGGAGTTTTTAGATTTCTCAATTTCCAATCAATATGTTTATAGGAGACTATTATTTACATGTCCTAATTGTAAATTTAGAAGATGATTGAATAGAGATAATGTTTGTTAACACTGGGTATTAATTAAATTGCCTGGTCAATATTTTTGTTGGATTTATCATGAAGAATTGAAAGTTACAGAAATGTTGAGCATTGATGTCATTCCACTGAATGAGCTCCCAACTTCATCAAAAATTGAAGATGAAAGGAAAATCCATAAAAATGATGCATTAGGCATTGCAAGACACCAACATCAACATCATAACATATCAGAACAACCAGTTGAGGGTGCTAAAAATAGAAATGTGACAAATGATTTTTTTGAGACTATAGGCGAACCAGATAAAAATTGTATAATATCATTAGATCCTCCTCTTGATTTTGTGGAGTCTATTTAAAGAGAAAACTTCACTAATAAAAATCGATTTCATGGTTTAGTTGACGATGGAAATCAAGATTTGTATAGTGAATGTTTGAAATATTCAAAACATTATTTTCTTATGATGTTATACCATATCAAATGCTTATGTGGAATTTCAAATATGGTTATGTCTATGATATTGGAATTATTGTGAGATGCATTTCCTAAAGAAAAAACTTCCTCAATTCTTTTTATGATATAAAATAATTTGTTAACAGGTATGGTCAGAATTATAAAAATGTACATGCATATTCCAATGATTGTGTGCTTTATTGGTGAGAGGATTCAAGCAGACAAGATTAAAAAAATGTTATTCTACTAGATGACATTCAATCAGTGATGTTGGAAGTCTAAATCAACATACTACCATGAATAAGAAGAAAAGGAACACACTTTCAATGGGTTTTTATTAAATTCCATTAAAACCATGATTAAAAAGATTTTTCATTTCATCGAAGACCACCAAACACATGAAGTGGCATTAAATAGATAATAAAAATGATGGGTTATTGTGACATCCACAATATTCAAAATCATGGAAGACATTTGATTCCTTACATCATGATTTTTCATCTGATCCTAGGATTGCTTGACTGTGATTGGATGCTGATGTATTTAATGCAATTGGGACTTTGAGTAATAGTTATAGAATTGGGCGAGTTGTTTTTATCCCTTACAATCTGCCTCTACGGATGTGTATGCAACCAACATAATTTATAATTTCGATGATTTTTATGTAAAAAAAATTCCTGGAAATGACGTTGATGTATATTTTTATCCTTTAATTGAATAATTACAGGAGTTATGCAGCAACGGTATTGAGACGTATGAAGCTTCTTCTAAAAAAATATTGAAAATGCAAGAAACTCTAAGGTGGACCATTATTGACTTCCCTAGACTTGGGAATTTATGTGGCTGGAAAAATTACATGGGATTTGAATTTCCTATTTGTAACATTGATTTTCAGCCCAAAAATATACCTCAAAGTTGAAAATTTTTCTTCTTGTGAAATCAAATATTTCTCGATCCATCTCATAGATTTCATCTGAACAAGTCAAAATTCAATGGTTTCATTGATCGTAGACCACCTCCAAAGTTGTTCTCTGGTTATGAAATATTGGTACAATATTGAAATGTGGAAGTAGAATTTGGGAAGATGAATCATTTGAATGATAGTGGGAAATGAGTTCAAATTGCATCGTTAAATGAAATCAGAATGCAACAATGGAAGAGAAAAAACACATTCTTCAACATTAGTTATCAGGAATTTAATTTTTTGTGGCATAATCTTGACGTGATGAATATTGAGAAGATATTTTGAGAAAATTTGATAATAAAATTTTTTAATGAGAATGAAAATTTGATGGATCATCTCAATGTTCAAAACGAATTTCAAGAAATGAACATAAAGCAAGATCTCTAACCATATTGGAATGAAATGTATGCTCCAACAATTATTGCAATGAAAAATAAGGATAAAGATACATTCCGTTGAATTCTAAAACATGTGAATGTATATGATGGGTATTTAGGTAACATATGAAGGTGAGTTTAAATAAATCATTTTAGGTTACATGGATTGAAAAGTCAAAATTAAAATATTTTTTATAGTAGTAACTACCATTGGCATTTTGTGCATTATTACCCGAAAAGGTTACTTCTGTTGTTATATAATTCTTCACATAAATCAGAAAAATATGTGAGAAATCTATACATGCATTTGAGCTTGAAATCCTTTAAGAGAGATTTTTATTGACACTTGGTGAAATGGAGGTGACATTTCATCCGTCGTTTTTTACTTTCATGATGCATTTAACATTGAATTTTGTTGAGGAAACTAAATTAGGAGGCCACATACATTATCAATGGATGTATCCAACTGAGAGGTACATTATTTATATGTTTTTCAGTTATGTTAATAATTATTGGAACCTAATTAAATACATAATTATGTTTTTTTAATTTTATTTCATAGATATATTGGGAATTTGAAATCATACGAGAGAAATAATGCTCAACCGAAAGGATCTATTTTTCAAAGCTATTTGGAAGAGGAGTCTTTTACCTTTTATTCTAGATACATGGATGATATTGATATAATATTTAATCGAGTATGACTTGTTGATCACACATCAACTGAATCTCAAATACATGGGAAATGAAAAGTATTTCCTTTTATTGTTCGATCAGTTGGGAGGACCTCAAACGCTACACTTATAGACATTGAATTATTACAGGCATAAAGATATTTGTTTCTGAATTTTCAAATTGAAGATCCATTTATTGATGAGTTGATAAAACAATTTAATATATGATTGAGAGGTCAAACTAGAAATGAAAATGATGTAACAAAAGATGTTAATAAAGGGCTTGTAGAATGGTTTGTATGATGTGTTTGTTCATAAATATTACAATAAATACGGATATTAGGATGACCCATAAATTTTGTAAATCTATAAATATAAATTAATTTTTTTAGATCATTAATACCGATACTGGATTATTGTTTTCAAAAGATTTGATGTTTCTTACTCGAGGTCCTATAAAACAAGTAAGAAATTTCGACATGTACAATGTGAATGGCTTGAAATTTTGTACAGTCAATTGAAAAGATCATTTCAAAACACAAAATAGTGGTATATCTACATTTCATGAAGTGGGATACAATAGAATGTTGACTGATATTATCTAATTTAACTACCATATGCATTTTTCATTTGTTTAATTCAAATTTAATTGGGTCGATATTATCAGAGGTTTTAAAAGTGATACCTTGCAATTTACTACTGTGAACTTCTCTCACTTGATGGATGTTAGTGACTGGGAACTACAGGATCTGTATATCTTATAATAATTGGAAAAAATGGTATATTGTGTGGAAGATGTTGTGGATGAATGGTGGAGTGTAGTTTCTCACATAAAAAAAGAGATTTTTTTGATATGGGTGATGATGTGGAATATTTGACCCTTGACATTGAATCTCATCCACAGCAAGAAGTGGACTGATTTTTCCAACATGATATTGAAAATATAATTCTTGCAAGGGATCATGATCTGGATGAAGTAATGGAGTAGGAAACCTACATGATTGAGGGGGAATATAATTGTTTGTATAGTTATACATTCATTTATCAACCACATATGTAATTTGTGTAGTCATTCATTATAATTGGTATGTATATTTTATTTGTTAGTACATGGCATTTTTTATCATTTTAATTTTTTTTCCGGCCTAATTTTTTTTGAAATATACATTCTAGACATAGTTTTATTTGATTAAATGACAGAAATTCCAAGGAGGAAGCTTCACATTGTTTCATCGACCACACTAACAGATAAAGATCCATGTGCCTCCATCTCTACAAAGTGGGAGATACCATCCAATTTCCCCATGCACTACCTCTCACTCCATCTGTGAGCATCCCTTCTATAGATCTAGCGTCTCCTTCCCCTTCAGGTGCCTCAATAGTGAGAGAGCGGAGTTCCACTTGTTGTTCTTCATGGGGATACTAGAGTGTGACAGTTATAGGTACACATTTTAATATGAATAAATTTATTGAAATTTTTTATACTAAATATTTGTTAATAAAGAATGAAAACAGTGAAAGTATGGGGAAAATTAAGAAAATTTCAAATGTGTGAAATTTACCTGGAGATAATTTAGTAGTCCCATTTGATTAATATGGGGTCCTTACAAATGATGTAAGAGGAATACTTGGCCAGATTTTGGGTCAGCTGGCCATGGATCTAGTTTTTCTTCCTATTACTTATAGTGATGGGAGCCACATGCCTCATCTTGTTTATATAATGTTTTTGATTCACAAATAATGGTAATTTTAATACATTAGGGTGTAATTTGATGTCAGTATGTTTTAATATTATAATAATTTCAAAATTAATTATTTTTTACAGATGTTTTTCTACTTTACGGCTGCTAATGTGCTAGAACGAAAGAGGATATAAAAAAATCTGAGCAAGAAATGGTATGATGAAAAATAGAGATTGAGGGGATATTTCAACGACGCGTCGTTAAGCACCCAACATATTTATGACAAGGTACCCAATGGGGTACCCAAAGAGCAAGGAAAATATTTTGTTGACATACATCGTGATGAGAAGTATATGGTATTTAAATATATATTATTATATTAATATCATTTTACATTTATACATGTATATTAAAAGGATATTACATTTCATAAATTACCATTAAATTAATATTTATTTATTTTAGGATTATTCTAGAATGAATGCATTGAGCCGGTCTACAAAAATAACCCCTCACACTACAGGGTCAAAGAGTTTTTCTAGAAGCTGATCGGTTATGGTAATATTTTCATTAGATTAAATATTTATAATAAAATATTATATTTATAATATCTTATAATTATAGATTTATCTTTTTTAAATGTATTTACAGAGTTTTGGGCACCCAACATCCCAAACAGAACTCTGGTTCGATATTCATAAAAATTACGATGAAAGTTTTGTAAATGAGTTTGCCGAAGAATATGGGGTATGAATTTGATTTCAATTATAAAAACTTATTTTAATTAGGAACTATTTTAATATATATTTATTATAATATTATAGATATTTTATTTATAGGTAAAAATTAAAGAACTATGGGATGAAAATCCCATGTTGTCCTACTTAGTCACCCAGACTGACCATGTTTGTCAAGTGCTTGGGAAGGAGCATCCTGGTCGAATGCGCGGGATGGGTATGGGACACATACCATATAAGGTCACTGGAAGAAAATCCATGATTGATGTTGCATCTACTTCTGGTTGTATTCACTCCATATTCTAATATTCTTAGAGAGATTTAGTTTTAATTAAAAACAAAATTGAGGATCAGGGGAATCAGATATCCTCTTTGCAGAAAGCATTGATTGATTTATATCAAAAGATGATCAGATTTTTCCCATGTGATATTGCATCGATGACGGGTGGGGGTGAGCATGTAAATCAAAAAAATTCAAAATAATTTATTTTTCAACTAGTTATTTGTTTTATGTTTAAATATAAATATACAACCATATTTAATTTTCAATATAATTGTCTTATAGGTGCCAGTACCAGGAAGTAGAGATGGATGTGGAGAGGGTGGTGATTTTTATTCATCATCGGAAAATGATTATTGGTTTTGTTGATATTCTAGGTAAATTTAGAAATAGTTGGTTTCTTTATGTATCATGTATGGCATAGATTAGTCACCAAACATATTTTTTTTATGTGACATTTGTGGAATAGAGTATTTACCAAACATATTTTCATTTTAGTTATGTTAGGATGTGTATATTAGAATTTTAGATGGTTGATTAATGAATACATTTACATGGATTAAATTATTATTTTATATAAACAATGCAGATATTTTTTTAAGGGTACTTGTAATGGGGATATAAAACATGCATAAGTTTTTTATTTGTAAATATACATTTAGCAGCGGTTTAAATTGCCACTAAGTAAATGGAGAATATTATGTGTCAGTTTAAACCACCACTAATGTGTGGTTTCCTATTACTAGTATTGGTGTAAACTGCCACTGAATTATATATTCCATGTATTTTAGCAGTGGTTTGGCATTTTTTGCAGCAATTTTTATGGGGAAAATTATATTTTTTTAGTGGGAGTTAAAACCACCACAAAAAAATGACCAAATTTTTTCTTTGGAAACCACTGCTAAATCTTCACAAAACCACCACTAAAAAGCTTTCTATGACACTTAATGAAAACCCCCACTATATTGAAGAAAATGATGCATATTGGTTGATGACACTCAATTTAGTGGTAGTTTAAACTGACACCATATGAAAAAAATGCAGCTATGTGGTGATTTTCTTGTAGTGATCATGGCTTATGTCGTTAATGTGTGACACTATACTATTTTTTACAAAAATTACTCTAGAGGATTAATTGATAATCTATAGTCGTTTTTCTTCCATGAGCCCCATGGCCCTTTAATGTTGTATTTTTTCCTCCAAATTTTGGCCATTTACGAATGATGCTATTAGCTCAAATCGTAAAATTCGGATTTTTTAGGTCATAAAAATGCATCATGTTGATCAAAATGATAAGAAATTTTCAATGGCTTATGCTTTGATAAAAGATAAAATCTCGGATGATGTAGACTATATGGTATGATAAGATTGTAAATTTATTTTCTTTTCCAATTTAAAGGTTTATGCCATAACATGGATGCAGTCACCGTGTAATTACAGGTACTTGTTTTTCCACAACTACTATGATTATCAAGCTTGTAGATGAATATTATGGAATGATGCTCTTGAATGTTTTGGAAATTTTTCTATAAAGTCAGAGTAATATAATAAAGATTTATGAATAATTTCTCTAGTCAAAGGGTCTTATTCTAGTGACCTATGGCGTTTTTGAAGAGGATTCAATTATCCTGAGGTAACCATAGCAATCCACATAATTTTTCTTCTTTAGATTCATGAAAGAATGGACTTATTTTAGTTATTAAATTCTCTATTCAGTCCATAATGATGATAACATTTTTGAATTTTTGGATGGTCTTGCAGGCTAGTAGTAAAAAATATATACACAGACTTGACAGAACTGGGCATAAGGGTCATGAAGGGAAAAAATATTAATACTCCATCCTTGGGAAACATTCTTTTTAAGTACCATCAAGGATATGACAATGAAAACATCTGCTAAACCATGAATTTTCCTAGAGACATTGAAATAGGCATGCAGTCATCAAGACCAACACTACAAAACCTAACAGTGAACTAACACTCAATCGTAAATGTTAAGCCATCTATAAAATTGAACAGCTATAGATTGTGATATTTGTAGTTGAGGAGCTTCATAAGGTAGTCACATATTTTCAATGGATTGAATAATATAGTCATAGAAGCTTATGGGTCGGGATGAACACAATTTTTTGAATCTTACCAACCACTTTAGTAAATTATGGAGGTTTTCCAAGCGTCTTGGCATCAAAAAACTTGTCATCCACAAAATGGGACTCTAGAATCTCCCTTATTTTCTGAACAAGTAGTTAAAATCTGAGCTTCTGAGATTTTGAGTCACCTGGACATGCTTCTTCCAAACATTCTGGTCGTGGGTATTTATATTTGTGAGTCATCTAGCCTTATTTTACTTCTATTTATTCAGCTTTTACATCATGTGAATATATTTATTTGGTGACAATCACTCTGAAGTATCATTTTTTATTGATATTAACCCCTTTAACCCAACTATTTCTTATGTTGGCACTGTTGAAACCTGTATTATAACGTTTCTCAGGGGAGGGAGGATTAAAAAAAGAAAACCTATCAAATTGTGCATGGGGAGGCTTGAAACTGAGACCTCCCTAAATATCACCACAGGATGCAACCGCTAGGATACACCCATGGGGCGGTTGCAACTCGTAGTATGCCTCTGTAGTAGGTAACTCAATTTCATAATACGATACTAGTCTCCCATTTCAACTAGAAAATTGAAATTCATAACCAATTTTTGATATTTTAGCTTTTACATATTTATCAAAATCAGAATTTGCATATCCAATAATACCACTACAGGTTTTTCTTGCAAGAAATAGAATATCATATCCCTATGTACATAGATTACGATAAATCCACTTCTAAATTTCAGTTCTCTTTTCCATACATACGTAATCATATTTACATGGTTTTCTATTATACAATATACATTTCCTAGTAAACCATTATCCATTTGTACTTTGATATCGATGAAAACACACATTTAGTGTCATAAAACATCAAAATATGCATTTAAAGACTATATATATAGGAAAAACATAGAGTGACATGGATTCACATTAAAATAATATTATTAGTTTTCATGTGGGTAAGAGCAGACGAGACATCAATCGGACATGCGGTCTTCCCGAAACTACATAATATATAATTTTTTGATGGTTTGACGCCCTTTAAAAAGGCGTGTCTAGTGGTTAAAACCAAAAAAACAACCTTTGAATGTTTTAAAATCAGATTCCAACAACCATAGAGTGATTTTTTAGATGGTCATGCAGAAAAAACATCAATCGGAGATTGTTTTTGTCTGGGATAACAAAATACGCACTTCTGGTGTTATAATGCACCAAAAATTTAGTTTAACGGTCAATTCAATATCAAAGGACCTAAGAATGACCTGAAATCATAGGTGTTTTCATGTGACTGTGGTGACGGAAAACACACCTCTTGTGTGACTGTAGTAATGGTACATCAGTCAAAGGTGTCAGATGATACATCATTCTGAGGTGTCATGTCACTACAATGATAGAAAAAAGACATTTCCTGTTATAGAAGACCAAAATATGTATTAAAAAATAAAATTCATAGTGAACAACATCAGAATGAAATGAAATCACTATAGAGATGAATTATTATTATTGGTGATGTGTTCGAGAAAAGGACACATTAATTAAAAATTTAGTATGGTAAAATTGATAGAATTAGCAATTTAAAATTTTTAGAAAGTTATTGAAAATTATTTATGTATTTTCAAAATCAAATACTTTTGATAAATTATACTATGATTTAATTGAAATATTTTATCACATTTCAATTATTTGTTTGGATGTTTCTCTTCATTAGTATTATTTTTATTAAATTCTTTCATGCAGTTATATTCAATGATGAATATGCATCATGGAAGTTGAGAAGATGAAGATATTTACGTGTGCATGTGTTTAGATATTTTGGAAATATTTTTTATGATTCTGAAATATATGTGTTTTTATTATACATGATTCATTTAAAATAATAAAAAAACATATAAAGACTGCCATTTGGTGGTCGTTGTATGCTATATGTGGAAGAGGTAGAGTGACCGCTAAACGGTTGTCACTATAGCTAAATCGAACGTTCCCTATATCGACCGCCAAACGACTGTTGATATAGCCAATCCCAAACTGGCCAATAAAAACTTTTGTTTGGAGGTCTCTATAATCCATGTCCATCTCCTCTATAGTATCCGCCAAATGGAGGATGATATAAACATCACTGATAGGCCTAAAGAATATTTCATTTGGTAGACTCTATGAGGCCCCTATAGCCCTTTAGTGACAGATTTTGATGGTGGATAAAAGCCTTTATTCTACTAGTGGATCATGGATTTGGTAAAGGAAAACATAAATGTATATGTTTATTATTTGTTAAAAGAATTTAAATTTTTAATAGAAAAATGGTATTCACTCAACCATCCAAGGGAACAACGCTGTAAGACATTAAAATCGAACCAATTATTTGGAAGCATTGTAAAAAAATTCATAAGAAAGGGTCATACATGCATTTAATAGGTAAATAGTTTTTATACTCCCATGTGTGTTGCGACATGGGAGATTGGGGGTGATCATCGTCAACCCTATGGTATTTGATGGTTGATATATTAAGCTTTATCATATATTAATGAGATATTCTAACTTGGATTCAATGAGATACAAGGGATGTTCAGGTATTTACCACTTAAATCAATAATATTGTTTTTCATTCCACCCCTATATCACATGCATCAGACAAAAGCTGGCATTACTCGCACTCATTATCTGTCATTCCATGCAACCTGATCCGACCAAAGAATCCATTTGATGTTGGTTCAAACCTCAAGATCAATACTGTTAGACTACTATAACTTTAATAATCCTTTCTTGAATATAGGAACCCAAAACTTCACTATATATTTTCTTTAAATAAATATTATTTTAATTTCAAGGACAACATGAAAAACTCAACTGAAATGAATCAGGAGATGATATATAACCTTTAAAATGTTGTTATAGAGTTGGTTTATAAAAATAATAGTAACCAAATTATGAAATATATTTATAAATAAAAATAATGTTCATTATTAATACTTAGGAACATATAAGAATTCAATTAGTGTAGCCAAATAACTAATAAAACTAATTTATGATATAAAATGTAACCATTCTAAAAAAACTTATCTTGTATTTCTTTTAAGGAACTAGTAATATCATGGATAAAATATATTGCATATTTTAAAAATATATTATCAAAAAATTTATTAGTAATTGATCTTAAATAAGAATTAGAATATTTAATATTGCTTAAAAATCTATTTTCCTATGAAAATATTTTTCATCAAATTTTAATATTTTTATTAAAAAGATAAATAATAAAATATTATAATTTTAACATAAACAAATGTAAATTATTTTTTGATGAAAATTTTTTATATTATCCTAGGAATATTATTTTGAATTTTCCTGAAATAATTTTATTTAGTGAATAGTGAACAATATAGTTTTCACTATGACAAAAGTGTTTGTGACCCTATTGAGAAGTAGGTACAACTGAAAAACATAAAAAATATTTTTCATGATGGAATATTTATCTTTGTAAGAAACACATATATTTTTTTAATACCATTATTAATTTATAAAACCTATGACTAACATTTTATGATCATAAGTATTATTTTCCAATAAAAGATATTGGTTTTGGTCTTTTATATCAAATAAATATTATTTTGGTAAAATTCAGTTTTTGAATGATTTGAAATCCACATTACATTATTTATTTTATAATTAACCAATCTATATCCTGAAAATCAATGACATAGATAATTTTATCCTATACATAAATTTTTATAATAAAAATAAATTTATTCTAAAAATGATTATTTACGTGTTATATGCACTAATGATTAAATTGATTTTTCATAAACATTGAATTATCACCTAATAAAATTTATTTTATACTTGGAATCATTAGTTCCAAATTATTTACTAATTTTAATTTTATTTGTAATTTTAATAATGAATTACTTAGGTATAAACTAGTTAATGTGATAAAATCCTAATGGTTAAATGGGTTTACTAAAGAGGTAAAAGAAATAACTTATTTAAAACATATTTCTAATTAAGTGGCCGATTTATACATCAGAAAAGAAATATATCCACTCCATTATATCCTTTTTTGGTGTCTTCTTGACATGTGAAAAATGTGCACTCTTTATAATATGTATATGTAATTACAAAAAATATCATTTAAACAACATATATTAGGGCCTCTCACCTCCCCTTTATAAACAATTTAAATGTTTGAATTCCTATTAATCCTCTATCAATTTCCTTCTGCGATATTCCCCTTTCACTTTCACTACCTTTTGGTCACAATAATTTAGCCTAAACCCTCCATTTTTATAGAGTCTTATATGTGAAAACTCAAGTCCTCAATGTGAGTATTAATTTTTACCTAAATTCTTTTTTCTATATTACTATACCAAATAAAATTTTATCATTCATATATAATTGCTTTGTTATATTTTATAATGAATTTTTTTAAGGTAACAACTATTAACGACCTTTTCCCTTTCCCATTAAGAGAAAAAATGTCATTTGTGCGTGTGCATACTACCACCTCTACAAAGTAACATGTCTTATTTTTCATAAATTTCTTCATTATTATTTTAAAATTTGTTAAATTACGATTAAACTCCTTAAAAAATCCAAATAATATCATTATTATTTTAAATAATTATGTTATTCCAAAACAAACCACTTTCATAATTATAGTCATCCATTGATTATGGTAAGTTCATATCTGGGTTAGTCTAACCACTTACATGATAAATGTAATAATATAATATTGTGAATGACTATAACATCATAATTTATAATAATATATGATATAAATATTTAAATAATGATATTATTTTTGTTCCATAATGGAAACATTAATATTAAACTCATTAAATAAGATAATGACATCTGTTCATCAAAAAGCATTAAAACAATTTCATATCAGATTTCATCATCATGGATCATAAAAAACAAGAATATAAGAAAATATAATAATTATTAATAATTATAAATCATCAATTATTTTTCCATGAATGATATGGAAATAAATAAATTTAGGATAAGGATGAAAAACAACACATCTAGTAAGAAATAAGTTCAAAACGATCGGTACTAGTCACTCCCAATATCTCAAATAGATAATAGCTAACTTATATAAATATAGAAAATAAATTTAAATTATGTTTATAAAAGTAAATATATAAGAATAATGTTATAAAATATAATTTTATGATATCTATGTTTTTTCACATCCGACTTAGTGTGCATTCGACTAAGAACGGATACATGATAATGACTTCTTTGTCTCTATTTTAATTTATTGAGACATATTTATTATTGGGAAACATTATATCGTTGATATGGCGTGATTAATTAAAGATTTAATTATTTTAACATAGTAATTTTATTAATTAGGTTTGAAGATCCATATCATGTTCAATTATTAAACTTCATTCAATTCAAAAAATACAATAGTTGAAAGGGTTTCATTACTTCACTATCAACTCCACAGACATGTTTGATATTGTGAACAATGATTTTCATTATGTTTTGTATTCAATTATCCATTTCCATCGTGGATAATTAATATCATTAATTTAATTATATTTTAATGTTTACTTCATGGTATCCCTCTTTTTTCTTTGGTTCTTATGTTATAATTATTGTGAGGATTGTTTTCAACTCAACCCACTTCATAGAGTTAAAATTCATTTTCATGAAATTATATCCTCCATGGCGGGATTCATCCACCATAAGATTTTATTTAATAGTATATTATATTCCACCCTGGGGGAAAGTTAAAATTTTAATTCAAATATTTATCCTTGATGAAATATATTTCTCAATAAAAATATCATTTTTAAGAATAATTTTGATCACCATTAATGATTGTTTCCCCTCTGTATCCATATTTTCTATTCAAAAAAAATCTCCTTTCTATTTGGATACTAAATTATGTATTATATCATGTGATGTTTGTAATTCAATTCCCCTCATTTCAGACATAATTTTTTTACACATTTTTAGATATGGGTTTTCAATAAATGTATATTTATTACAATAAGAAAAGATTTTTTTTCATACATATTTTATCATTTAATCCACATTTTGTGGATGTACCTATATCTTTTTAAAAAACCGGGAAATCAATTTTCAAGTATCTTGATTATATTTTTAACTGTTTTAAAAGAAAATTAATTTAATATTTTTTATATGATCCATTCTCAATAAAATATTCACTTTTATCATTTCTGATTGATCATATCATTCTATATCCCATTTTAATTTATATGAAGTTACCTCTCTATGTTTTCATGGTTATTAAAAAAAATTAATTTTCATCTAGGATTATGTATTTTTTGTTTGATTTTTTTTAAATGATAAAATATATTTTATATTTATAATGTCATTTTATAAAAACTTATAAAATTTAATTTCATATATGTCCTTAGCCTTTGACATATTTTATGCTTGATTGTGGATATTTTTAAATTGTTATTGTCCCACTTCTTCATTTGGATGTATTATAAAGGGTTATCCTCTATTATAAGTGTAATTTTTTACAACCCATACCCTTATTAACCATCCACCATGAATAAGCATAAAATTTATTTCAAAGCCTTTTTTATGATAATACTCTATTTTTACTTCCTTTAATTGAAGTTGGGTTTCCTAGATATCATACATCAATTGAATGGTGAAATTATTAACAATGTTTAATATACTTTATCTATATGGAGTAAATACCTAATACACTATTATCTTGGTTTAATGGTATTTAACATGAAGGTTACTAAATATATTTGGTCACCCATTTATTTTCCATGGGTATATAATATTATAATTATTGACAGAATTATGAATTTCATCCTTATATGATTCCTTTTGAAAGCGTTATGTGACCCATTCATATTTTATATGGGGTTTTAAGACCTTATAATGATTTAATTAATTCATCACAAACATATATATTGTTTATGATGGGTGGGGTTATATATCACCCTCTTATCAATTAGGTAAGTCATATATACCATGAGATAATCAGTTGTAGACATAATGAGTTTTTTCACATAAGTGTGCTCATAATGCATTTTCTCACATTTCTGGTGAGGAAATATTGAGTTTATTTACATAGGTATAATAATATTGAATTTTCTAAAATGTTATTCTTATTCTAATTATTATTCCACCTTTTTATGTTTCCTATATTTTTATTCTTCATTACATTCAATGTTTATTACTATTTTCAAATATATTCCAATATTTTATGTTAACTAATATTTGATTCCATAATTTATAATCTATTCATTATTGGGTATAAATTTATTGTTTATGTTTATTATACCCATATTTTCATATTATAATAACTTCTGATCTTTGATTGTTGTCACCTATGTTTACCCTTATTGAGAATCAGAGATCAAAAAATTTCGTATGATACCATTAAACCAAGTTAATATGAAATAGAATACATAAGATGTGTCTCAAATATTATCTTGTACATAAAATCTATGGATAAGGTTGAAGTCTCGTTATATATTAAACAATTGATATTATAATGGTTAAAATGTCTATTAGCTGAAAAATAAATGGGGGTTTTTGGTTAATGTTTTTTACTATTTTTATAAAATTCAAAAACTAAAAGTTCATAATAATCTATTCTAATATAATACATTATTCAAGACCTAAAATTTAGATGGTTACATCATTGGGGATAATTATTTTGTGTTGGAGCATGTTTTAAATAACATTAGTGGTTATGATGTTAGCTAAAGTTAATATAAGGGTTGATAAGGTATGTTTGGTCATAATATCACAGGTATATATACCCCTTTTGGTTATTTGAGTTAATATTAATTTTTTTAGGAATTGGGATAAGAGTAATTCAGTCAAACACCTGTGTATAAGTCTCTAATATAATTCAAAATATATGATAACATTAGGGAATTTTGGTAATATATAAATTAATTGAATATCATAGAAATTATATCCCTCTTTGGAAACTAGAATGTGGATGTCACTACTGTATAAATGAATCAAGGGGTAATCACCCTGAAAAATGTTGTTTCGATATCGAATCTATCTATAATGTGGTGTATGATGAGTTATCCTAAGAAATCACCTCTAGATAGACAGACTCGAGGGATATTCATTGGTTAATATAAATACTTTTACAAACCTTTATGAAGGAATTATTTTGTTAAGGAATTAGATTATGGAACATGAGAGAACCCAACCTAATGATTCTTAAATTAAACCAATTGATTTAAACTAAACTAAAATATAATTTAATAATTTCGAATTATAATACATGGTGTGGGTGAATTTATCATGTGGTTATCACATAATAATTTTGTTATGGTGATTATCAGTCATGTTAAATCCTTTTTGTTTATGTGATGGTTAAATCTTAAAGGAATCATGCTAAAACTAGATTCCATAGGCAATGAATATATTTTACTACAGAGATACCTAAAATGATAAGAGATGGATTGAGAAATCATTTGATTATTCCAAACCATATATCATGAAAATTATTTGCTATGTCAGTATAGTTGAATTATCAAACTCACCAAAGATGAGATATATATAGTCTAATGGAAGATCAAGTAACGACAGCAATTTAAGAAAAAATCATTAATTTAATTAATGTTATAAATGTTGGAAGAAAAATCTAGGGGAATGTCTTAAAGGGATAGAAATATTATTCATGTTTGGAAAAGGAGTGCATAAAGAAACTAATTATTGAGTAAAAATGAATAGCTAAATAGAAATAGTGAATGAAAATAAAGTTCATTTGGAACTAAAAATAATTGTTTAATGTAATAAATGTATGGAACATGTAAATTATCCAATTAATTACCTTACATAATAGCTAATGAGGAATATATAAAACCATAAAATTTAAGATAATATTTGGGATTACTATGATACAATTCCAATAGAATCCACCCTCATAATCACAATCATCTATTGATGATTATATTCTAATGTTTGGATAGATCTAAACACCTACATGAAAATGATTAAATATAATATCATGGATTAATATGAAAAAATTATTACTAGGAATAAATGATATAAATAATAAATTACAGATTTTTTCAATAATTTTATCATTAAAATTTAACTCATTAATTAAGATACCACCGTCTATTTGTTAAAAATATATTAATCATTCTCATTTTCAATTTATTCTATAAGGATCATAACTAAGAATCCAATATAATAAAATTATAAGATTATAAATAATTATAAATCATTCATTACAGTATCTTGTTTGACCTGCATATGGTGAATATTGTGGGAAGGAAAAATAATATCATTGTAAGTACAAAACTAGTTCAAAATGATCATATTTACTCACACCCAATATTAAGAAGGGATAATAAATAATTACTATAGATATTGAGAGTAATTATAAATGATTTTTAAAAAATTAAATTTATAGGAAAAAGCTTATGAAATTCAATAATAATATAACATTGTTTTTTATTAAGGATTATATATTACATTCAACTAAGTAAGGAAACATGGTTAGGGGTTATTTGTCTAAAATGTTATTTACTTTGACCATTTATTATATTTCACCTTGATACTTTTGAAATGGTTTTATAAATTTCTAATGGTATTCATTTAACATATTCATTTAATTATTATTATTTGAATAGATATATCAATTTTTATTCTGAAATTACTTTTGATTCAGAAAAATATCAATGTTATAAGGGATTTATTGTCTCAATTGAAACACTATGAGACATATCTTATATTTTGAACCGTAATATATATTATATACTCTATAAACTACCCAATATCATTTAAATATATTTAATATCATTCATTTCATTATATTTGAATAACAATTTCACGGTATCCATTTTTTATTTTTTACATTACCATTACCATAAGGGTTTTTGTCAACTTAAATCCCTTTTCTGAGTTAAAATGTTTCTTTCATAACATGACTACTAAATGTTTTATTTTTTCCTCCCTTTGATTTTGTTTAAGGAAAATTTTTCATCCTCTCTAGTGAAAAATGACCTTTTTATTAAAATCATTTAAATACCTTAAATTTACTTCCCAAAAAGTATATCATTGTCAACAAAAATTCTCGTTATATTTAATAATTGGTTCCGATCCTTGTGCATAGTATCCTTTCCTAGAAATGTTATCCGTTATAATTGGAAAACAAATATTGTGTTCTCACATGTGATCTTTGTATTTCAATTCTCCACTTTTCAAAATGATGTTTTGTTACTCATTTTTTGATGTGGGTTTTCTGCAAAGTTACATTTGATAAAATAGAAAAAAAATACTATTACACTCATATTTTATCTATGAATCCACTTTTTGAAGATGTTACTATATTTTTTTAAAATAAAAAATTTATTTTCAACTAATTTTTATTTCATTTTCATTTTTTTAATATAAAATCATTTTAGAATTTTCTATATGGGTCAGTTTTAATAATAGAAACTCATTAAGTGGTTCCTTTTGAACATAAATTTCCACAACCTTTTATGTTTATATGATACTTTATATCTGTATTTTAATAGTTTCTAAAATAAATTATCTTTCTCCAAATTTTTAAAAATATTTCATTTAAAATTATATTTAATGATCAACGATATTTCTTATTTTGAAATTGGTTCTTCTAAAACACATAAAAATGACTATTTATCTATGTAATTTTCTATTCAAATATATTTTTCTTTTTATTTATTGAGGATATTTTTCAAATGATACCATTTTACTTATTTACCTACATGGATTATAAAATTTAGTATCTATAACAACCCCAAACCCACACTCAAATATAGTTCTATAAAATAATATTTAAACATTTAGAATCGATACCGATAAATGTGACCAAATTTTTACTATACAAAACATGTAACATCACATTGAAATAATGAATCACATAAAAAACTAAGTTCCTTTTAGGTGTATAGTTTTATAGAATTATGAAAATCTCTTACATAATAACATGGATAAATAATTAAATTGTTTATAAAATTATACATCATCTATAACTATGTTTTTCACACCAATTTAACTTCTTAGGAATAACATACTTAAAAAACTCATTCGCAACCTATGGATTGGGAAAAAAAATTTGAGCATAAAATCTCTATAAGGGTAAGCTTAAGCATTAATAAATAAATTTAATAAGAAAGATTAAGATGAGAAAATGGGTATGATGACATAATCAATGTGTATGAGCATAACATAATGTAATTCAAACTCATCAAAACATGGATTGTAAAATAAGAAACATGGAACATAGAATTAATATAAGACAAGAGTAATATAAGTTGATGTATGACAAAGTAGGACACTCAAGCAGGGGGTGGATTGAGTTCCAATAAAAATTTATGTTAAAAATATTATTTAAAAGGATCCCATAATTTAAACAAAAAAAATTTCAATTAATCAAAGATATAATTTATAATAGTATTATTGTTAAAAATGTCACTCATAATTTTGATTATTTATCAGTTGTAAAAATTTGATATATTGATATATCTTTCAAAACTAACTTTATAAAACAAAACATTTATAAACACTATCCAAGACTAACTATCAAAGCAAAACATAGATTTCTGGAATATGCGTGAAAACCATGTAAAAGAAATTTGAAAACCCAATGGATTAAAATAAGAGGATTTGTATCATGAAGATATTTAATCAACACCACTTGGTAATCACCTTCAACCGTAGAATATATATATATATATATATTAATCTTTTGTCCAATATATGGAACAGAGTTTATATTACATTATAAAAAATGTATAGGTCTTAAGTCCACTACCATAGTTCTACCTAGGAAATACATTAGTCTGGACACACATAACCTCTTCCATAGTTATACATGGGATATGACAGGTGTAAAATAAGGTTGTGTGAGGATATCTTTTATCCTCCAATTTAATGCAGATGATATTTTTTGTTTAACAGATAGATGCAGACACTGCCCAAAATGTAGTAAATTTGCACACAACAGAGAAATAAAATAATGAGATAGATTTTGGAAGGCTCTATGTGTGGTGAAATTAAACTCTAGACTATTTGGATTTAGTAGATATGAAGATTAAACCCTATTATAGAAATGGACACTGAAATAAACTGTTGTGAATCGTTGTGTTCTTGTTTCCTGAAAGATGAAGTTTTATTCCTTTGGTTCTGTTTTATTTTTCTATAGAGGTGATGGAACTTCTATGAACAATCGATTCTCTTTTGTTTTCTATTGTTAAGAATGAGAATGCCTCATGTTTTATTCTTCCTTTCATTCACATGTTCATTATGGGTGCTCGTGCGAAACCTCTCTGACATGTCTATGTCCCTATCTCTATCATCTCACATGATTTTCTATTTTATATCATGAATCCTAATAATAAGCATGACTTGGGTTAGGTTATGTACCTCATTCATCTGACATCCCAATTAATATTTTATACAAAAATCATTATTTTAATCAGTATCATTAAATCACTCAAATATTACCATTAGTGATAATTTTGAATAAAAGAAAATTTAAATAGCCTTTCTGTGACTCCTTTGTCACTAACTCATTATGTCAGTGACTCATTATACTAGTGAGTCCTTCTATTGGAACCAGTTCATCCATCTATCGGTGAGTCATTCTGTCAGTATCTACTTGCATCAGTTACTTAATGCATCAGTGAGTAATTATTTCTATTAGTGTATCATTTGTACTATCAGTGAGTCATATATCAATGAGTCATTTTGTACTATAGGTGGTACATTCCCTCTATTGTGTGTCATTTTTATTATCGATGAATCTTCTATCTGTGAGTCATTTTGTATGGTCGGTGAGGCATTTGAACTGTTAGCGTCTCAATTGAACTACTGGGGATACATTTGAACTATCGGTGAGACATTTGAATTATCGGTGTCTCAGTTGAACTGTCTTATGACATGAATGTACAAAAAATGTGTTAAATACATATTTTATCATAGATAATCATAACTAACCATATTGAAACTTAAATAAACATGATTTAAATTTATAAACATGACTTTATGTGATTTGTGATTATTTTAACCATTAAAACCAGAGAGGGGGAAACAATTTCCTATGGGAAAAAAATCTCCACCTTTTTGATGATCACAAATCATAGAATTATAAAATACAATTATTTTATAGTTAATATAATCATTTCACTTACTATATCTTAAATAAGTGACAAGGGTTAGAGGTAAAATAAATAATGATTTATTTTCTTCACCTTTTTATTTTCGCCACCTTTTTCTTAATGAGATGTAAAGAAGAAGAATAATAATGATAATAATGAAAACTAATAATAATAATGCCCTGCATTTTCTCCACATTTAGGGATTATCAAAAATCATGAAGATAGAAAGGAATATGAATCATGAAAGAAAAAAACATAACACACAGATAGAATTGAAAGATTACTGAATTTCATAAATAATGGAAAGGATGGTTTGTGTAATAAAACAAAAATACAATGAAACAACCCAATAAAAAAGTGATTTATACTACTCCTTGGGATCTAGTTTATCCTTTCCTTTTTCAAAAGGAGTAATGGCAGGTTCAGTGGATGGACGTTGAGAGGCGGGAGGTTCTGAATGAGTTCTGAAGGGAGGAAGAGGTACTTCATTAGTAACAAAATGTGAAAGGCTCAGTTGGTTCTATGACAAAAACATGAGGTAGAGTGTATTCTATGATAACTAGAAAAATCTATCTCAAGACTTGAAAAACTGACATTGAATCTAGAGGAGGTGCTATAGAGGTACCAGGAATGTCTGAAGGGGTCACGGGTGGTTTGAGAGGTACAACAGCAGGAACCACGATGGCATCACTCTAAACAGGGAGATTGGGTTTTAAAATCTTGATGAAATCCTATATTATTTCACCACTATATTTCATTTCCTTTTCAAAATTATCCATTTTCTCCAAAAACATGTTAAGAATAGTTGTGAAGTCTTTCAATTTCTTGACTTTTTCTTTGAATTCTTGAGTAACTAGAGGTAATGTGAAATTCTCTTCCAAATACTTAAAGGTACCTGTGTGTTGGTGCTTAGTGTTAATATTTGAGAGGTACGAATTAATCATATTTGTATGATCTTCCTGAGTGGAAGATATTTCCTTAGTGTAAAATTCGACTATATCATGCACGCGATCAGTGTTCTTCTAAATTTAAGAAAGGATTTCAAAAATAGAGACACCTAATCTGGCTTGAAGATCTTCATTAAAAATGGTTCTAACTACATTAATGTTGAAGTCCTAATATGTCTAATCATAGGTAGAAGGAATAAAAAAAGATGAGTTATATTCCTTAGCGTCTTTAAGAACATTCTCCAAACAACCTTTTATACTTAGAGGTTAACCAATTTATGGATGAAAATAGTTTTCTCATCTCATTACCAAGATTTGTATTGTTTTCAACAATTATTCCCGCCATTAAAATTAAATTTGGTTGAATCTAAGCTATTACATTCTTTGAAACTTTAACTGCATCGGCCTCATATACACCAACTATTGAAATTGGAATAGTATAAGTTTTCAAAAATTGCATCATTTCTTCTATCAATGCCTTTAAATGGACTACCTCGTCACTTAAAGTAGTCATGGGAACAACATGAACTTGAAAATATTCCCAGAAAACTTAACACATTTCATTCTTAAACCATTCAGAGTCACACTTAGTAAAATTGTCACTAATAAGTGTTTCAGCCACTGGCTATATTACAATAAGGACAAACACCTCATCATTGAAATCTTCATAGTCTAAACAAAGAGCTACATATCCAAGATTTCTTGTCCATTTAGATATAACATCATCATCTAAAGGGGTGAGAGTTTCAAGTATCACTCTTCCAACTTCATGCTCTCCCTCATCTTGATCACTCCTTGCATGAGGCCCTCCCTTACCCTAAAGTCATCTTCTATCATAAACTAGCTATGGTGTAGATACTATCTGAGCATCCACTGTACCATCAAATACAACTGATTACTCTTCTCTTGCAGGAGCATCTACTTCTCGTGAAACATCAAACGTTTCTTCACTTATAGTAGAATCTTTTGAAGATCCTATAGGTTTTTCTTTAACTACAACCTCAACCATATCCACATTTTCACCCTGATCATCATCAAGATGATCACAATTATTACCACTTTTATTTCCTTCACTATCTTCACCATTTACATCATCATATTTATTTTCTTCTTCCTCTTCTTCTTCACTTCTAGAGCTACTGCCATTTTCTTCTCCTTCTCTACCTTCTTCTTCTTCTTCTTCTTTGTAATACAATTATTTACCTCCATATTCTCCTTTAGAAACACTAAATCTTCTCACATACACATGAATTCCAGACACTTCTAACTCCTCATCACCATTAACACTAAGAGTTAGTTCATTTGAAGGTATGGTCAGAGGTAGACTAGGAGGTCCATAAGTCATTATTCTTGGGGCTTCAGTGATGTCGAGGTCACTTCTATCATCAATAGGATACCATTTATATCTATCCATATTAGCATTCTCTACCTCATTAGAACAAATAGGATCAGCATATTATGGTCTTAGATTAGTATCCACTAAATCTCTTAGCCTAACAGAATGGTCCAATAGGTTAAATTTTATATAAACCAAATTTTCATCACCAACCTATTACTTCTTCTAGTGATTCCAATGAATTTTAATCCTTTTGAATATCTCCACACCCCAACAAATTCTACTACACGATGAAATAGTGTCATTACCTTCATCCACAAATCCATTCACTTGCGTCATGGTTGAGATCATCCTTAGGTAGAATAGGTAATTGGACTTATAGCAGGGATTAATCATTTGATTAATATGCACTATTAGATATCTTCTATAACAACCCATACATTAAATACATTTTTATTAATTCATAATTGAAGCACACTTATTACAACATATTACAAAACTAGGAAAGGACCGTATAGGTATAGTGTCTTTAGAAACTAGGTAACATAAACAACTGGTTCATAAAGCATCTACATTGTCTCCCATTTATTTCATCATATCTATAGTCCCTTTTGGCATATCTTACTTAATAACCTTATTCCTGACCTGGGGAAATCAAACATACAAAAGGGTGAGCTGAAATTCTCAGTAAGGGTAAACAAAAGAAATATCAATCACATCATATTCATAAGAACATAGCATTTTCGAAATCTTATCCTGAAAAAGAGATCATAATTTCATAACATGAGATAAATCATGGTAGTGAAATGTAATAAAAATAATCATAACATAAAATATGAAGCTTTGTGGCATACACACATAATCAAAGAGAATCATTTCATATTATTCATGACTCATTGCCAAGACTATCTTAGTGGGCAAAGTCGATTTCTGAACCGAGTTCATTCCTCATTTCAATCCTGTTTCACTGAACCAGTTTAACCTTACGTTCCAGCCATGTCTATATCATGAGATATAAAATCATTACCCAATGCATTGGAGGGAGATATAGGTCCCACCCATCTCATTATGATACTATTCTTATGTCTTCCACAAAATCAAAAAATCATACATCATTGCATAACCCATGTAATAAAAATGGGATTCTTAAACATCATGACATAATAAAACAATTCATATAAGATAAAGGAATTCATAAAAATAATTCCATCACAATATAATCAAATCAATGTAATAAGATGGATAGAAACAGAACCCTATATTATCTTAGATGGAAAATAATTTTGGTAAAACACTTGAATTCCATTGTTGAGGAAAATATCATTTCTACTTCAAAAACATTTTTCATTGTTAACATGTCATATAATTTTGAACTAAAAGAAGTTGATTAAAAATAAACAAGAAAACACTTAAAGGAATATTCATGGAAATAATGTTCTAAAAATCCATTCATGCTGTATAAGGTAAAAAAACATTTTTCTCGTACTTTTGTCGGAAAAGTCAAAAAGTTCCTTGTACGAAAAACGACAAAAGATTCCTTTCATATCATTTACTAAAAACTCACCAAAGGGTAAAATTGGATATAAAATATTGTAGAAGGATATAAATATTATATATTTAGGAAACATGGATGTGGATGATAAAATACACCCCAGTAAATTCCAAAGTATAAACAATCTCAGATAAAAATGAGATTGTGATATTTCCCTTACCTTAGGTCTGATTTTCTTCGTAAGTGTCTGAACCTACATTATAATGATTTAAATAATGTCATTGACTTATTCCAGAATCATACCCATTGTTATGATATCATATATCATCATATTATTAGATTATTATTAGTAATATTTCATTTCTACTTGTTATTCGGGTGTTTATTACTTTTTGTTCTTATGCGTGTTTCGTCGAATAAATTCTTATTCTTATTTTTAGGTTATAGATACCTCATTTCCAGAATGGTATTAGTGTAATATATATCATATTTATTCACTCAATACATTTATGTAATCATTATGCAATGAAAATCATGTAGAATGAGTTGTATCACATCGTGGAGACGGTATTCCGTACGTACGCACGAGCGAGGATATCGTTCCCATGATCGTGGAATTGTATTGTATACTATTTCAGAATCAATATCACTTTACAATAATCATATATATTCATTTTTTACACCATTATACCCATACAAGTAAGGTGGTGGTGGAAAATAGATTACACCACGGAGTGGAGACGATATTCTGTACGTACGCACGCGCGGTGATTTCGTTTTCCATAGGATGGATAGATGGTGAAATAGGGTTGTTTCATACTTATAATAACATATCAGTATATTAGTGATACTGATGTTATTAATTCATAATGAAACAACTAAAGAAGAATAAGTGGAAGAATAAATAATGGAGAAAGAATTGGTAACGGACATTACCTCTTCTTTGAAGCGCTTCTTTGAGACCTCCTTTTAGGGAACTAAAATTGGTCTTTGAAGAATTCCAGTACCTCTAGGATGTTTATAGGGCAGTGGAGAGGATAAATTGTCATGGTTTGTCCGAGTATGAAGGCTCAGCATGGTGTGAGGAAGAGAGGGAGGAGGTGACCTTTTATAAGGGAGGAGAGGGGCACCATTGGAAAAACAAAAAATATTATTTTATTACAAAGTCATATTCTATTGTAAATAGCTCCAAATTGATTTATTTTGAAGCTAAGGTGGGTAGGGGTCGAAATACTCTCGTCCAATATAATTTGGTCAAGTTTAGGTTACTATTTTAACGTTATCATTTAGTTTTAACTTTAAGTTAGATAATTTTACTTTTACCGTGTCTTTTTGTTTTCTTACGCTATAAGATTAATAAACTTACTATAACAAGCCAAACTAATCCCAAGTTGTTTATTATTAATATATATAACCTTATATAATTCATTTGGCAGAACCTTAAATTTTTGGGAATAAAAAAAATTAATAATATAAACGTTTTTAAAAAACTATTTTATGTCAATTTTGACACTATTTTGTAATTGATTTTTGTGAAAATCATAACAGAAATATTAGTTCAAAACAAGTTACTTAAATAAATAATAACATGTCATTTTAACCTATAAAATTAGTGTAATTCATAAAAAGTCTCATATTACATTTATTTGGGTGTTTATAACATCAATTATGTCAATATTTCATTAATAAGATAATTACTCCATCATCTTTGTGTCATAATTAAATTAAATTATTTAATGTCTAAAAATTACAAATAAAATACCATTATATAGGAAATCTTTATATTTTTCTAATGAATATTTATAGTCGAATTTATCTTATCTATAACCCTATATTAAAAATTATTTACTTAATAAACTTTGATTTTAACTATTTTAACCCTTCTTTAAATAAATTAATAATAAATGTCCTAATCTAATCCAAGTGGGCCTAAATGGTCATATTTTATTTCTAAGGCTGTTTTTTGTCGAATTACACTTATCCAATAGAATTATTACTCGTGTTAGGGTAACAATAATATCATTTTTACCCCTAATTACCCTATTAACTTTTAGTCGTGGTAAATAAAAGTAAAAAGTTATTATTCACCAAAAATTATTTTCATCTAATTGAACCACATTTTATGTACTGAAATCAACCGTGTCTCTCGAAATTTTGAAATTCCACTCACAGAAGCGGTAAAATTAAGTTTTATGTGAATTTTTAAATTCTCCTAGGAGGTGGGTAAAAGACGGTGAAAAGTTCAATAAAATTTTCATATATCTAAAATTAATATAAAATTACTCTAATGAATTAAATTGATCATATATAGGTATTATGTATCAATTTTGACCTAAAATAAATTTATATAAAATAAATATTTATAAAAAGTCGGTTTTTAAATAGTAACCCAGTGTTTTCACTATTCATCAAAAATTGAATGTTTCCAGAAAAATACCAAAATTTCACCCTAGGCTAATTTCGATATACCAAATCCAAAAATGAAGTCCATTTTAAAAAATAAAATTTAATAAATTTCAAAAGGTGGTCATTAATATTCATAACGGCTAGTTTTAATAATATTTTAATAGTGTATCGTTGTTTAGTGAAACTCGGTATTGCGTACGACGCAAGCTATCCAGGAAGGTCGTGATTGAATGTAAATCAAGCCAAGCTAGTGTTGTGTGTAGTGAAATATTCCTTTGATGATTTATATAAAATAAAAACAAAATATTTCTTATAAATTCTCGGGTGTTACTTTCTACCCCCTTAAAATGAACTTCGCCCTCGAAATTCGTCACTTGTAACAAAAAGATGAGGATACCTCTCCCTCATAATACCCTCAAGCTCCCATGTAGCTTCTTCTAATTTGTGGTTCCTACATAAAACTTTCACCAAGCTAGTGGTCTTGTTCCATAGAACTTTTTCACTATGATCGAGAATCTTTATCAGCTATTCTTCATAAGAAAGATCTTGTTCCAATGGTACAACTTCTGAGATGAGTACATGTGAAGGATCAGGTATGTACTTTCTCAGGAGAGATACATGGAACACATCGTGAACTTGAGAGAGATTCGGTGGAAGCGCCCATCGGTAAGCTACCTTCCCAACACGATCCATTATTTCGAAAGGACCGATATACCTAGGGCTCGACTTTCCCTTCTTTCAAAATCTCATTACTCTCTTCCAATGAGATATTCATAAGAGCACTTTATCACCCACTTCAAACTCTAAGTCATTTCTTCGGTTGTCGGCATAACTTTTTTGTCGACTATGAGCTTCTCTTATGTGTTGTTGAATAGATTGGACCATTTCTGCCATCTCATCAACAAGATCAGGTCCTAATAGCTTTCTTTCCCCAACTTCATCCCAGCATGTTGGAGTCATGCATTTCTTTCCATAGAGAGATTCATAAGGAGCCATCTGAATACTGGAGTGAAAGCTATTATTATAAGAAAATTCCAGCAAAGGTAGGTGTTGATCCCAACCACTTTTAAATCCATAGAGAATGCTCTCAACATATCTTCTAGAGTTTGAATTGTCCTCTCAGACTAACCATCTGTCTGAGGATGATAAGCAGTGCTGAAACTCAACTCTTTATCCAGAGTATGCTGAAGACTTCTCTAGAACATTGAGGTAAACCTCGGATCCCGATCAGATATAATAGAAAGTGGTACTCCATGCAATCTTACCACTTCCTTTACATATATCCTAGTAATCTGATCCAGTGAGAAATTCTCTCTAATAGCAATGAAGTGTGCAGACTTTTTAAGACGATCAACTATGACCCAAATAGCATTATTGCCTTTGGATGTTTTAGGAAGTCCTGTGACAAAGTCCATAGTGATGTTTTCCCATTACCATTCGGGTATGGGTAATGCTTGTAACATCCCCTTAGACTTCGGTCTCTCAGCTTTAACTTGCTGACAAACCAAGCATCGATCGACATATTTAGAAACATCTCTTTTTATGCCATCCCACCAGAAGTACTCCTTCAGGTCCCTATGCATCTTCATGCATCCAGGATGAATAGAGAATGAAGAACTATGATCCTCATCCAGCAGCTCCTTCTTTATTTCAGGGATGGGAGGAACACAAACCCGATTCATGAACTTTATTATCCCATCACAATCACGGTTGAATTCAGGAACATTTCTCACCTTCTTTTGTAACTCGACATCTTCTTTATGTGCCTCTTTAATCTTAACATGTATAGATGGTTGAAAATTCATTTGAGAAAGATACGATTTTCCCCTTTAATTATAATTCCAATATCCATCCTTTGTAAATCCATAAATATTAGATCTTTTGTGATCCTCATAATGGATAAATTGTCATCGTCTTGTCGACTTAATGCATCGGCCACCTTGTTTGCATTCCCAGGGTGGTAATGAATTGAGCTGTCGTAATCCTTAATCATCTCCAACCATCTTCTTTGGCGCATATTCAGCTCCTTTTTTGTGCAAATATACATTAAACTTTTATGATCAGTATAAATGTCACACCTTTCTCTATAACGACAATGCCTCCAAATCTTTAATGCAAATATTACCGCAGCTAACTCCAAATCATGAGTTGGGTAATTTTTCTAATGGATATTAAACTATCACGATGCATAAGCTATCACCATATCATTTTTCATAAGAACACACCCCAATCCCTTCTTGGATGCATCACTGTAGATCACAAACCTTTCTCCACTATAAGGCAGTGTGAGAACAGGTGCACTGGATAACCTTCATTTCAACTCTGTGAAATTCTCTTCACATTCCTCCGTCCAAACAAACTTAACTCCTTTCCGAGTCAACCTTTTGAGTGGATTAGATAATCGTGAAAAATATTTCACAAAACGTTGATAATATCCAGAGAAACCAAGAAAACTTCGGATCTTAGTTACTGTTGTCGGTCTCGACCATCTTTCGATAACCTCTGTTTTTGCTGGATCCATAGATATCCCCTCTTTTGAGATTATGTGACCCAAAAATGAAACTTTTTGAAGAAAAAAATCACACTTGGTAAATTTGGCATAAAGCTTCTCTTTTCTCAGGGTCTTCAATATAATTCTCAAGTGATCTTCATGTTCTTCCTTTCTCTTTTAATGTACAATAATATCATCTCTAAATACTACCACAAACTGATCAATATAGTCTCTAAAGACTCTATTCATCAGATCCATGAAGATAGAGGCGCATTAGTAAGACCAAATGGCATCACTATAAATTCATAGTGTCCATACCTTGTACGAAAATCCATCTTTGGTATATCCTCCCTTTTGACCCTTAATTGATGATACACTGAACGGAGATCAATCTTGGAAAAGTATTGAGCTCTGTGTAGTTGGTTAAATAAGTCATCAATGCATGGGAGAGGATATTTTTTCTTCATAGTGATCTTGTTAAGTTCTCAATAATCAATGAAGAGTCTCATTGATCCATATTTCTTCTTAACAAATAGAATAGGTGCTCCCCAAGGTGATGCACTAGGGCGTATGAAACCCTTATCAATATTCTCTTGGAGTTGCTTCTTCAATTCCTACAACTCAATTGGGGTCATTCTATAAGGTTTCTTTGAAATAGGAAAAGCACCCGGTACGAGTTCTATGGAAAACTCTACTTCACGATTTGGTGTATGACCCGAAAATTCGTCCGGAAAGACATCATCAAACTCCTGTACAATGGGCATATTCTTAATCGTGAGTTTCTCACCAACCATTTGAGATAAATAACCTTCATTTAGTGGAATCAAGACCCATAAGATGGAAGAAATTACCACTGGAATGTTATGTTCACCCTTACATCGATAGACGATCAATGAATGATCTTGAATATGAAATGTGACTTCACTTCATTGGAAATTGATATGATCTCCATATAGAGAAGGTCAATCCTTGCTAAGAATCAAATAAAATTCCACTATAGGATGGATCACAAGATTTGCAGGAAGCACTTTCCCACAAACTTCAATCAGAGAAGAATTATAATCTTTTGATGAGACTGTTGTGCCATTAGGGGTTGTCACAGCTAACTCAACATCTAATTGTTGAGGTAATAAGGTGATACCCTTAGAAAATTCTTCTGAAATAATGGAGTGGGTGGATCCAGAATCAAATAAAACATTTTCTACTTTAGAGTGGATGGTATGTGTACATTTGACCACTTCATTATAGTACTCCACATCGCTGATAGAAATTTCATGTGACATTCCTTTTTCTTTAGCCTTAACAGTTTATTGACATCGATCATCATCATCAACCCTTGGATTAGGGAATTGATTGGCATAATGCCCCATTTAATTTAACTTGGTACATTGAAGTGTAGGAGGTGCACTCTGTGTAGCCTTTTCTTTGTTTTCATTACTAGACATCTTCTTCCATTCATTGTCGCGTTCAAATGCCCGATGACCTTCCTTTCCACATTTGAAACATTTACTTGTCCCTTTAAGACAACTCCCTCCATGTTTCTTTCCACACTTTGAGCATAAGGGAAAACTCATCTTATTTTTAGTTTGCTCTTTAGATTTTCATTTGAATTCCATTTTCCTCTTCTTATCAAACCCATATGATTGATGGGTTACCCCAATCTCCATCTAAACTTTGGGAGCACATCGAACGATTTCCTCATAGCTATTGAAGTCCCTTATGGCTAATGCCCTTCAAAGACTTGGTTTTAAGCCACTAAAGAATCGATCGATCTTACTCTCAGTTTGGATAATAATACCAGAAGCCTACCCTACAGGTCTTGTAAAATTTTCTTCATAGGTACCAACAGATTCATCATCCATTTGATTTAGTTCAAGAAACTCCTTCTCCATCTTTGTTCGGAGAATATGAGGGAAGTACTTATTGAAAAATAAGTTATTGAACTCGTCCCATTAGATGGACTCAATTTCATCTCTTGGCCTCGTATTCTGGATAAGATTCCACCATTGATCTGCATCACCTTCCAAATGATACACTACTAAGATGACTTTATCATGTTCAGAACATTGAAGAACTGAAAATATCTTTTAAGTAGTACTGATCCATTGTTCAGCAACTAATGGATCAGTAGACCCACTGAATGAATGTGGACACTGTCTCATGAAAGATTCAACAGAATGTTGCTCCTTCCTTTGCTCGTTTGGAAGTCCTGCATGATTCATAGCATGAGAAAGTTGTCTTAGCAAGGCTACAAGATTTTTCACTCCAGCTCCCATAACGTTTGGTTGCTCAATGGGACAATCATTTCATTGCCCATCGCATTCCGCATTGACACGGTTCCTTCGGGTTCTAGCCATTGACAAAAACCAAGAAGAATAGTGTGAGAAACACTAATTATAATAGGAACCCCACATAATTAAGAATAATATTTCACACTTAAGGTCTTATCCTAGGATATTCATGGCCAATTCTAAAACACTACGATTGTGTTCTATGCTTAGACTTATCCTTAGGATTCTTACTAAGGCTTTCACATCTTAGTTTCTAAAGGTTGACTATACCTTTCCTATGATACCAAATATAATGACCTATACTTTACAAACATTGTTATTACATCATAATTGAAGCACACTTGTTACAATATATAAAAAAACTAGGAAAGGACCGTATAGGTATAGTGTCTTTAGAAACTGGGAAACATAAACAACTGGTTCATAGAGCATCTACACTATCTCCCATTTTTTTCATCATATCTATAGTCCCTTTTGGCATATCTTACTTAATAACCTTCTTTATGACCTGGGGAAAGAAAACATACAAAAGGGTGAGCTCAAATTCTCTGTAAGGGTAAACAATGGAAATATCAAACACATCATATTCATAAGAACATAACATTTTGGAAATCTTACCCTGCAAAAGAGATCATAATTTCATAACATGGGATAAATAATGGTAGTGAAATGTAATCACAATAATCATAACATAAAACATGAATCTTTGTGGCATACAGAAATAATCATAGAGAATCATTTCTTATTAGTCAAGACTCATTTCCAAGACTATCTTAGTGGACAATGTCCATTTCTGAACCGAGTTCATTCCTCGTTTCAGTCCTGTTTCACTGAACCGGTTTAACCTGACATTCTAGCCATGTCTATCTCATGAGATATAAATTCTTACCCAATGAATTGGAGGGATATATAGGTCCCACCGATCTCATAATGAAACAATTCTAATGTGTGCCACAAAATCAAAAAATCATACATCATTGCATTACCCATGTAATAAAAATGGGATTCTTAAACATCGTGACATCATAAAACAATTCATATAAGACAATGGAATTCATAAAAATAATTCCATCACAACATAATCAAATGAATGTAATAATAGGGATAGAAACAGAACCTTATATTATCTCAGATGGAATATAATTTTGATAAAACACTTGAATTCCATTCTTGAGGAAAATATCCTTTCTACTTCAAAATCATTTTTCGTTCTTAACATATCATATAATTTTGAACCAAAAGAAGTTGATTAAAAATAAACTTGAAAACTTGTAATGGAAGCTTCATGGAAATAATGTTCTAAAAATCCATTCATGCCGTATAAGTTAAAAAATCATTCTTCTCGTACTTTTGTCGGAAAAGTCAAAAAGTACATCGTATGAAAAACGACAAAAGATTCCTTTCATATCTTTTACTAAAAACTCACCGAAGAGTAAAATTGGATATAAACTATTTTAGAAGGATATAAATATTATATATTGAGGAAGCATGGATGTGGATGATAAAATACAACCCAGTAAATTCCAAAGTATAAACAATCTCGGATAAAAATTAGATTGTGATATTTCCCTTACCTTAGGTCCGATTTGCTTCGAAAGTGTCCGAAACTCCTGTATAATGATTTAAATAATGTCATTGAATTATTCCAGAATCATACTCATTGTTATGATATCATATAAGTTCATATTCTTAGCTTGTTATTAGTAATATTTCATTGCTACTTCTTAATCGGGTGTTTATTACATTTTGTTCTTATGCGTGTTTTGTCGAATAAATTCTTATTATTCATTTTAGGTTATAGATTCTTCATTTCAAGACTTTTATTAGTGTAATATATATCATATTTATTCACTGAATTCATTTATGTAATCATTATGCAATGAAAATCATGTAGAACGAGTCACATCAAATCGGGGAGACGGTATTCCGTACGTACGCACGAGCAATGCTATCGTTCCAATGATTGTGGAATTTTATTGTATAATATTTCAGAATCAATATAACTTTACAATAATTTTATATATTCATTCTTTACACCACTATACCCATCCAAGTAAGGTGGTGGTGGAAAATAGATTACACCACAGCTTGGAGATGGTATTCCGTACGTACACACGCGCAGTGATTTCATTTTCCGTAGGATGAATAGATGGTGAAATAGGGTTGTTTCATACTTATAATAACATATCAGTATATGAGTGATACTGATGTTATTAATTCATAATGAATCAACTAAATAAGAAGAATATGAAGAAGAAATAATGTAGAAAGAACCGGTAACATACATTACCTCTTCTTTGAAGCGCTTCTTTGAGACCTCCTTTTAGGGCACTAAAATTGGTCTTTAAAGAAGACCAGGATCTATAGGATGTTTATAGGTAAGTGGAGAGGAGAAATTGTCAGGGTTTGGGTGAGCTTGAAGGCTCAAAGTGGTGTGAGGAAGAGAGGGGGGAGGTGCCCTTTTATAAGGGAGGAGAGGGGCACCTATGGAAAAACTAAATATATTATTTTATTATAAAATCATAATCGGTTTTAAATTTCTCCAAATTGATTTATTTAGAAGCTAAGGTGGGGAGAAGTCGAAATACTCTCATCCAATATAATTTGGACAAGTTTAGGTTACTATTTTATCCTTATTATTTAGATTTAACGTTAAGTTAGATAATTTTACTTTTACCGTGACTTTTTATTTTCTTACACTATAAGGTTAATAAACATACTATAACAAGGAAAAAGAATCCCAAGTAATTTATTATTAATATATATAACCTTATCTAAGTCATTTGGCAGAACCATATATTTTTAGGAATAAAATAACAATTAATAATATAATATTTTTTAAAAAAACTATTTTATGTCAATTTTGACACTATTTTTTAATTGATTTTTGTGAAAAACATAACAGAAATATTAGTTCGAAAAAATTAACTTAAATCAATAATAAAATGTAATATTAACCTAGAAAATTAGTCAAATTTATGAAAAGTCTCAAATTACATTTATTTGGGTATTTATAACATCAATTATGTCAATATTTCACTAATAAGATAATTACTGCATCATCTTTGTGTCATAAATAAATTAAAATATTTATTGTCTAAAAATTACAAATAAAATACTATTATGTAAGAAATCTTTTTAACTTTATAATGAATATTTATAGTCGAATTTATCTTATTTATTACCATATATTAAAAATTATTTACTTATTAAACTTTGATTTTAACTATTTTAACCCTTCTTTAAATATATTAATAATAAATGTCCTCATCTAATCCAAGTGGGTCTAAATGGTCACATTTTATTCCTAAGTTTGTTTTTGGTCTAATTACACTTATAAAATAGAATTAGGACATGTGTTAGGGTAATAATAATATCCTTTTTACGCTTAATTACCCTATTTAATTTTAACCGTGGTAAATAAAAGTAAAAAGTTACTATTCACCAAAAATTATTTTCATCTCATTGAACCACATTTTACATACTGACATCAACTGTGTCTCTCAGATTTTTGAAATTCCACTCACAGAAGTGGTAAAATTAAGTTTTATGTAAATTTGAAAATTCTCCTAGGAGGTGGATAAAAGACGGTGAAAAGTTCAATAAAATTTTTATATATTTAAAATTATTATAAAATTACTCCAATGAATTATGTTGAACTTATATAGGTATTATGTATCAATTTTGACATAAAATAAATTTATATAAAATAAATAATTATAAAAATTCGGTTTTTAAATAGTAACCCAGTGTTTTCACTATTCATCAAAAATTGAACATTTCCATAAAAATACCAAAATTTCACCAAAGGATAATTTAGATATTCCGAATCCAAAAACGAAGTCCATTTTGAAAAATAAAATTTACAAAATTTCAAAAAGTGGTTATTACTATTCCTAACGGCTAGTTTTAATAATATTTTAATAGCATATCATTGTTTAGTGAAACTCGGTATTGCGTACGACGCAAGCTATCAAGGAAGGTCATGATTGCGTGTAAAGCAAGCCAAGGTAGTGTTGTGTGTAGTGAAAGATTTCATTGATGATTTATATAAAATAAAAACAAAATATTTCGTATAAAAGTCTCGGGTGTTACATCTTCACAGGTTCACTTTAAGTAATTTATTTAGTAAATACAACATTTATACATATTGATACTTCAAGGATGAAAAGTCCCCTTTCATAGGAGAAATATGGTGTTGAATGAAAATAAATAGTAGCCTATATTCACCATCTAGCACTGTAGAAATATTCCTCCTATGATCCTCATTTCTAGTCAGCTCCTTCAAAGCTATATCATAGAAAAAGATATCACTTGTAGGTGGAGAAGTACCCTGGTATTCATCACACTCACCTTTACATGGAACCTAAAGGCATTCAACCCAATGCCTAGAGGAAACTAAAATTCCACTTCCTTTAACTATTGATTGATCCAACATAACTCACAACCTTCTAAAATAAATTCAGCATTCATATAAAACTCATGGACAGGATTCGGGTACTACGTAATCTCATTATCTGAAATCATTTCTAGCCAACCATGGGTCTACATCACCCTAAATAATAATGATTTAATATCTAGCAACCATTCTGTGAAGACTTCCTTCTTTGGTGTAACCACATAGTTCACAATGGTTGTATTCACAGGATGAGACTTACTCGATTCCCCCTTCTATCTCATAGAAGGTTGAAACTCATCTTCATACACTCATTCGAGTGCACACTTCATTTTTGCAATTTCTAATAGTTCAATTGAAGGTTGCAAGGTGAAAGGTTGAGTGTAGAGAGAAATGACAGGAGTGTAAGGGTTAAAGTTTGATTGTATGTAGTAGAGTAGATCAACTCAAATTTATATCATTTACGGCATTGGGGATCATAAAATTGTGAACTCAGTTTCATGAAACAAATAAAACAATGTCATTTAGTTAAAAAATTATAGATAATATAGTGATTCATTGGTGATGGAATGATAGTATCGGTATGACACAATTGGTGTCGACAAGACAAATTGTCAGTGTTGGGATGAAAACTGCACTTATTTTTTTCAAATGGTTATCAATATGAATTCCATATAAATTAATGATTCATAATTTATATTTTATGTAATTAATTCTATTAGAGTTTAATGGATTTGTGAATTTATTAGAAATCTTATGTTCAGTTCCAATAAACACTAGTGTTATATCTCCTTTTTATAATGACCTCCCAAAAAATTATATCTTACATCAATATGTTTTTTTCTAGAATGAGAAAAAGGATTCTAAAATATGTTAATAGCACCTTTACTATCAAAATTTATAAATATAGGTCTAAATTTATATCCATAGTCTAGTAATTTTTTTTCATCCACAAAATATGATAACAAAAACAACTAGTATATATGTATTCAGATTCGGTAGTAGATAATGCATTAAATTTTTTTATTTTTACTGCACCATGAAACTATATACATTCCTAAAAACTGATATGTTCTTGTGGTTCTCTTTATATCTAACATAAAACCACCAAAATCATCATCAGAAAGACTTACTAAATTAAATTCTTTTCCTCAATGATAAAACAATCCTATGTTGGTAGTTTATTTGAAGTATTTGAAAATTATTTTAACACCATTTAGATGAGATTCTTTAGGGATAGCTTAAAAATGGATACACATACACACACTAAACATAATGTTAGGCATTCTATATGTCATTTAGAGTAAACTTCCAATCATTCCTCAATAAGTGGTTTGTTCCATACCTTTACTATTTTCCTTGAGATATAACTTATTGGTGGTATTCATTGGAGTGTCACAAAATTTTGTACTATCAAAGACAAAAAGTTTTAAAAGATATTTAGTGTATTTGAATTTATTTAAAATAATACCTTCTTTATTTGTAATGATTTAAAATCCATGAAAGAAATTAAGTTCCACTTTAAACTCATTTAAAATTCAATTTGCATCAATTTTGAAAGATACAAACAAAAATAATTTTTATAAAATCCAAATATAATATCAGAAACGTAAATTTGAACTATTAATATATATTTAGAATTGTTTTATAAACAGAGTAGGATCAACATAGCTTTTGTAAAATCTTTGGAAATAGAAAAACTACGTATTCTACCATACCAAGCTCTTGGATATTTCTTTAAACCATATAATCCTTATGATAATTTAAAAACATGATTTGGAATGGTAGGGAATGTAAATCTACAAGGTTTTTAAATAAAATAATCATCAACTATATACCAATTTAATAATGCACTTTTAAAATACATTTGGTTAATCTTGAAATTTAGATGTACTGCATATGCAAGCAAGATTCTAATGGCCTCATGTCCATAAACATGTGAAAAAGATTCCTCATAGTCAATGCCATATTCCTGACTATAACCTTGTACAACCAAAATAACCTTATTTCATACATTATTACTATATTTATCAACCATAATTATAAATACTCATTTAGTTCCTATGTTCAAGATATATATGGGTCTATCTACAAGTTTCCAGACATAATTTCTTTCAAACTGATATAATTTTTCTTGTATATCCATTACCCAAAACACATCATTGATATCATCATTTATGTTCTTAGGTTCAATATGTGACCAAAAGTCTTGATGTTAAACCTATTTTTCTAGGGAATATCTAGTCTATATCTCTTTATCTAGGTATCCAACTATAGAATCTATGGAATAGTTCTTAAGAGGTAAAACACATCTAGTAAAAGAAGGGATGGTGATTTTAGCTTCCTCAGCAGGTTCGGATTCACCATGACTAGAGTCTAGGGAATTTATAGAATTGGACGATTTGTCATTTTTTTAATAGTACGGACAAGATATTTTACATTTATGTCCATATTTGAAAGATCAACCTCGAGATTTTACAAAGATGTCTTAGTTTCATGTGGATCTCTTTCATAAAATTTTATATGTACATATTCTTCTAGAGACATAGTTCTTTTATTAAAAACTTTATTTACTTTACTATTAATTGAATAACCTAGAATGATTCCTTCATCATGTTTGGAGGAAATTTTATTTAGATTTCCAATAGTATCAAAGATAAAGTCCATGCAACCAAAGACTTTGAAGTAAATAACTTTGGGTTTTCTGTTTTTCCATAGCTCATTGGGAGTTTTCATAGGGATTAGTATCATTAAGACTATTAATTATATAAAAAGTTGTATTTACAGATTCTTCCCATAAATATATAGGTAAGTAATATTCATTACGTAAGTGTGGTTTATCTCCTGTAAGGTTCTATTTATTCATTCTATAACACCATTCCATTATGGTGTCATCGGGATAGAGATGTTATGGCTATAACCATTTTGTGAGAAAAAAGATTCATACTATTGGTTTTCAAAATCATAACAATGTTCACCTCTTAAGAATTTAATTCTCATTCCACTTAGGTTCTCTACTTTTATAGCATACTTATTTAAATGATGAAATGATTCACTTTTGTGAGAAAGAAACAAAATTCCAAGTATATATAGAATATTAATCTACCAGAACATTGACATAGTGCTTCCCATTTAGACATGAAACTCTATATGTTCAAAACAAATCCCTATGAATCAACTCAAGAGGTTGATAAATAGAAACTTTGTTCTTTGGTTTGAATGTTATTTTGTGCTATTTTCCCTTTTGTCAGGATTAATGATTTTTCATTTGGAAACTAAAGCATAGGTAGATACTTAACTAAAACATTTATATTATTATTTCTAAGAGAGTGTATATTACAAATTCATAATATTCTATGCCAGATACAAGGCTATTTATGAAAGGCACCTAAGCATAAAATATTTTTAGAAAATAATGAAACCACGTTTACAACATAAAAATTTTCATTTCTAAGAGCAGAAAATACTAACTCATTTTCAGAAATAAAGGAATTTCACACATAATTTTTAAATTTAACATTAAAAACATCATCACATAACTGATATGTATTATGAAGATTATACTTTAATCCATTTACAAAGAGTACTTTAGAAATTACAATTGAATTACATTTACTAATCTATACAAAGCCAATGATTTTTCCTTTAGCATTATCACTGAATGTTACATGCCCACCAACAATCTTTAATAGATTCTTGAAGCATGAATAATATACTGTCATGTGTATTGAACATCCACTATCCAAGTACCATAGACTTATACAGAATCTCTTCTAGTAGTTTCCCTACAAAAAACAGATTATATAAGAAAATATTTTGGTAACTAGATTTGATTGGGTCTAGAAACATTAGTAATAAGAGCTTTGAGAACCCACATTTGTTTCATTGGTTTCCTATACACATATTATAATGTATTGGAAAAATAGACTTCATTTGGGCTAGAAAAACATGAAACTTTAAAAGATTTTTAATAGTTAGAACTTACAGAATTTTTTTTAGAAATACGAATAAAAATAGATTTTTTAGATTTATATACAAAATTGGTTTTGAAAATATTTATTTTACCTAGTTGATATCCAACACCACTAGTGTATTTGGGTGAAACTTGTTTACCAATATTTTAAAGATATATTTCCCATTGGTAAAAATTTCAAAATCCTTTTTCAATTACTCATTTGATATTTAAGCTCGTTATTTTCTTTAATAAATTAGTAATTATTTTCCATTACTATGGCAAGCTCATATATAATAGTACAATTAATAGCATGTTGTTACATTAAATATTTATATTTATCTTTTAATTTAGAGCATGTAGCTTCAGTAATTTGTATTTATGAAAATAATTCCTCATTACTCATATTTTAATAATCACTTTCATATCTAGAATAATAAAAATTATGTATAAGAGACTCAAGGGTAACATAAGATGTATTTGACATGAAATACATGTTTTCCATTTCACCTTTCTCATCATATGATTATTCAGATTCACTTGAGCAATCATTAGAGGCACTCTAGGTGGCCTTCATTTCTTTTTTGTATCTTTTATCTTTGTCCTCATATTTATTCTTATATTAAAAAATTGGAAAGTCATCCTTCACATGTCTTTTCCTAATAAATTTATAAAAAACTATTTCATTCAAGTTGTCATCCATTTTCCAATCCTTTTTCTTTTTCTCCTTATTATCATACATACCTTTGTAGTTCGGTTTCCTGAATAATTTCATCCTTCTATAAAACATCATAAATATTCTTTCTAATTTATCCACTTTTTCATCACTATTAGAATATGAATATTCATCACTCATACTATCAGAATGAGTTTTAATATTTTCCTTTTCATTTTTTTTGGATGTAGTCGGTTGAAATACACTGATTTTCTCTTTGTTTCATCCTCCTCTTCTATGTTAACTTTAAATACTTCCTCATAAAACATCATCTATCCTATCAGCTACTTCACTATCATCTTACTGATATACAAAAGATTCTCCTAAGGAAATTGAGGTTCATATCCATCAATTTGGAAGACATCTAGGAATCCTAATGATTTTCAACTTAGAAATTTATTACTTTCCTAGAGAAATCATTATATTTAAAATTTTAGTAAACCTGAGATACATATTACTAATAAGTTCTTAAGGATTCATCTTAATGTTATCATATTTAATAATATATGTATTAAGTCTCATTTATTGTACATTAGTGGCTCATTTATGGGAAATATATAGAGTATCCGAAATTTCATGGGCTATTTTACATGTAGATATCCTATTGAATTTTTCATCTCCTAAATAACAATATATAGAATTTATGGAATTACAGTTACTATTGATTGAAATCTTTGTTGGGTCATCCAGAGTATTTCAAGAACTAGCATAAATATTATATTCATCTAAATTTGATGACATATTTTCAAAACCCATACTTTCTAAGTGCATTTTCATATTTATTTTCCACATGGGATAATGAGTTACATTAAAAAAGGTAGGTCTATTGGTAGAAACACCTTCTAATCTATTATCAATAATAAATTATGAATATGTTTTTAAAGATCTAAAAATTATGAACTAACAAAAATTCAATGATATTTAAAACACAACTAAAATCCTAGTTGAAAATATTTGAATGTAGTTGATTAAAAACAACCTCTAACACCAAATGATGGTTTTAGTAAGACACTCGATAGGAGAGAATTGAGTTCCTCTAAAAATTTCTATTAAAAACATTATATGAATGAATCCCCCCATTTAAAAAGAACACAAGCCAATTAATCAATGTATTAATTTATAATTATCTGAAAATTAAATTATTTTCTCAGAAGATTGATTAATTCTCATTTATAATAAGATGAGATAATGATATAACTTTCGAATCATATTTTAAAAACCAAAATATTTATAAACACTAACCAAGACTAAATATAAATGTAAGACAAAATTATCTGAAATATGAGTCAAAAATAGAGTAAAATAAATTTGAAAACACAGAAAATTAAAACATGAGGTTCTGTCTCAAGCCAAAACATAATACACTCCACTTGGTGATGACCTACCACTATGATATAAATATATATAATTATTTTGTCCATACCCATGATCGGGGTTTACACAATAGTATACAAATTTTCCATGTCGCAAGACCTCGACCACAGTTCTAAATGGGAAATACAATAGTCATGTCACATATGTCCTATTCAACAGTTATATATGGTATATAACATGTATAAATGATGTTTGTATGAGGATATATTGCATCCTTAAATTTAGTGCTGGAGACAACGTGTGTTTAATAGACAGATACATACACTACATGAAATGCAGTAAAGATGCACACAACAGAGAAGTAAAACATGAGATAGAGTTTAGAAGGATTTGTGTTTTGGTAAATGTAGTTCTTGAATCTTTGGATGTATTATATGTGAATTATGAATCCTCTTCTAGAAATAGACACTAAAATAGAGCATTGTGAATCTATGTATTGTGGTTTTCATAATGATGATGTTATATTCCTTCAGTTATATTTTATTTTTGCTGTAGAGGTGTTAGAACTTTCGTTCACAACATGTTCCCTTTTATATTTAGTCAGCAACAATGAGAATTCCTAGTGTTTTCTTCTTCATTTGGTTCATATGTACAGTATGGGTGCTCGTGTGGGACCTCTCCCATATGTCTATGTCTCTATCTCTATCACCTCGCATGATTTTCTCTTTTATATTCTGTAGCCCAACTATAATCATGATTTGTGGTAGTTTGTGTACCTCTTACTTCAGAAATACAAAATTATACTTTTTCAAAAAACAATTATTTTAATCAGTAGCATTAAAACTCATTAAAATGACCATTAGAGATAATTTTGAAAAAAAAGTTAAACAGTCTATTTGTGACACCTCTACAGGTAAGTCATTTGGTCAATGACTCCTTTTATCGGAGAGTCCACATGTTGGTATCAATGACTCATTCTATTGGTGATTCATTCTGTCGGAATCTTCCAGTGTCGGTGACTCAATCTGTCAGTGATTAATTATTTTTTTCAATGTCTCGTTTGTACTGTCTTTGAGTCATCTATCGGTGAGTCAGTTTGTATTATCATTGAGATATTCCTTCTTTCAGTGTCTCATTTGTACTATTTGAGAGTGGTCTATCGGTGATCCATTTTGTAATATCAGTGTAACATTTGTACTTTTAGTTTCTCCGTTCAACTATTGGTGACACATTTGAACTTTGAGTGATACATTTTAATATTGGTGTCTCAGTTGAACAGTATATGAGACATTTAAACTGTTAGTGAGACATTTGAACTGTCACTGATACATTTGAACAGTCGGTGTCTCAGTTGAACTGTCTTATAACATGAATTTACATATAATTTGTTAAATACATATTTGATCATAGATAATATTAATTAAATATATTAAAACTTAAATAATCATGATTGAAATGACTAGACAGGATTTTCCAAGATTTGTGTTTATTAGAACCATCAAAACCAAAGTGGAGCCAACAATTATCTATATGCCAACCATCAACAATCATGATCCATGTGAAAATAATCTTCAAATAAATGATCCATTATAAATTGATGAAAAAATAAAGAAAACATATTGTTAACTTGGAACATCATTTTCATATCTCTCTTCAAATCAGTATTATATATGGAATAACCTAATTGGTAAATTCCAATAATCTATTAGGAGGAACCTATAACCAGGTAACTTCATCTCATTACCCAATGCATTGTATATCTATATTGAGCTCACCGATCATCTAGAGCTATATTTATTTCACCCATTCTCATAAATAATTTCCAAGATCCATAATGTAATCATGACAAATAAAATCATTCATTTTTCAAAATAACAATAACCATTATTATTTCATAAATTGATTTACATATGGAAAAGAAACGGGTGCCATGACTATATCTTTGAAATAATCAGAATAATGCTATAGAAAGAATAATAATTGTTTCATTAGAACATATCCCTATGGGTGTGTATGAAACATCCAGGGTTGTGGTTGGTGGTGAATAAAAATATCATTAAATGATCAATAAAAACATTCTTGAGTAAAATACTCCTTCCACTTTGTGAATCACTTATCAAAACTAAAATTTTAAAAAAATATTGTGAAAATAATTTTATAGGACAATGAACTTGGAAAAATATAAAGGACACTTCAAATAAAATAATGATCCTGATGGTAATAAAATCCGGTTTTGTTGTAAATGTTAAAAATAAAAATTATTTTAAAACTTTTATAAAGAGATACAAATGCAAGACATGTAGAAAATGTTAGTAAATTTCATATTAAAAAATTTAAAAGTTGAAAAAATATCATGTAAATTATAATTTAAAGATAATTTATGTTTTTAATATAAAATTATTTAATATATCTAAAAAATTTGGACAAGGAAGAGAAAGACTCTTGATTGAAAATAGTATAAAATATCGATATAACTTACAAACAACATTCTTGAAGTTTCTTTAGTAAATAAGGAATGAAATGGAAAATAAACAGGTAAAAACCATTCATAACCATAAGATAATAAAAGATATGTGGATTAATAAATTATGTTTATACAATTTCCCAGAATAATCCTTTAACCTAAAAAATGTAGAAAATAAAGGGGATTTTAAGATAAAACTTCTACGACATTGTAAACATTCAATAAAAATTAATTTAAATAAATAGTTTGATATGGATATATAAATCCCATTATTTTCATCACAAAATATTAAAATATTCATTTATGAGGCAGTAAGTACAACTTTCAAGTAAATCATGGGTTAGAATATGAAACATGTCTAGATAAAATTAAACTACAATAGAAAAAATAATTACATAGATCATAACCATTTATGTGATAATTAATCCAAGTGCTGATTTTATAAACATATTAAAATATAAATAAAATCAGTTGAAATAAATAATAAAATAATTTATATATTATATCACATATAATCATGTAAAAAATATCAATTAAGTAAAAGAATAACTCAATGAATGGAAATTGAGTTATGAAACCCCGTATCTATTTTTAAATTTCAGGTCAAATCCCCTTGGATGAAATAATTCTAATTTAAACCTAAATTACAATGAACTTTGAAGGATTCCTAATAGAACATGTAAAATTAAATTATATAAAATATATAAAATAAATTAGGAGTATAATTGTAAAACATTCCATAATGAAGAGAAATTGAGACCAAATCCCTCACTTTGAATCTACAATTTATATATATATCCTTTAATGTAAGAAAATGGATTTTCATATGAGGTAAAGATCCTTTATTCAGTTTGAATGATTAATTTTGGCCCAATGTGAGTACCCAATTTGGTCATGGGGGTTTGGGGGTGTCCAAGGATTGTTTGGAACATGGAACCCAACCTTTTGCTGGTAAAAGGCCTACCGCATAGTTTGTAGAAACCATGAGGGGAAGGTCACATGGTTACTTATAACCTTAGGAGGCTAGATAGTGGAGTCCTATAGGTTGCACGGTTGGACAAACTATGTATTTTTGGGTGAACAATCATGTGGAAAACTGTATACTTTTGATATAGGATTTTCACATGGTTTTTGCATGGTTTGTCAAAATGTTAACACTAATCATGTGGGTGCCCCTTTCCTACAATAAAGTGTGCATGGTTTGTGCACACATTAGAAAATTGTTTGGCCAAACCTTTTGATTTAATAATTTGAGAAAAATTATGAAAACTCCACTAAAATTTTTATAACTCATTATTAAATATATTTATACTGTTTTGGACAACCGTTTGACTTAGAGCGATCCTTTTTTATGTTAAATTATAGTTTTGATTGTATTCCATCATATGATATTATAATCTATTATTGTCGGTCTCATTGGATCTCCATCAGTGATTTCCCATTTCCATTTGTTCTATTAATTGTTCTTATTGTTATCAATAGTGCTATTTATGTGAAATCTAATATGCCCTAATTTTACGTTCCTCGACAATTCATCAATTTTATTCAAAAATGAGTTGAATTTAGATCTAATACTAGATGATAACTCTACATATGACCTAATATTGGTGTTATATACTTTTCCCATTTGGTTTACTGCTTTATAAATCTAGCAATCATCATTCCATTGATCAGACTTTCTAGCCCTACCTTGAAAATGAATTGGTTAACCAAATTAAATGATATTTAATATATTATGGATATCCTTTAATTTCTTGGAGATTAGTTAGAGATTTTTTCCAACCAAGGCCACCCATGGGGTGTGCCCATTTTTACTTTTCCACTTGTTTGTCCTCCCAAGGGGTGTGATTTTTCCCTTCTTAGTTAAAGGAAGCCCAATCATAATTAAATGGAATTTATGGATTTGGATTTTCTCTGCCTACTTTTCCATGTGGAACATATAATTTAATTGTTAATTATCAAATTTTTATATTTAATATGAGTGGGTATATTCATTTGATTCCTTTTGAATGTAAATTTTTGAATGAGTGGGTATACTAATTGTTTGAAATGAATGTGAATTGATGGATGGTCCGAGTTGTGAATTGAAATGGTAGTGAATGACTTGGTTGGTATACCAAGGGTCTGGATTCCATTTAGATTCCATGTTTGCTTCTCCCATGGATCATTATTTTGGATAGAATATTCCTTGGAATTGTGTTTTCTTTGGATGTTGATTTCATAATATTTGAGGGGAATTTCTACCCCATTGATATATTGTGTGAGACTCACATTGTACATACTCTATTGAAAAGATCCTTATATTTTACCAGTTGCATTATCGAGTTCCCATTTAGATGCTACTAGATCTTGATGAGGATTCGTTGATCGTTAATAGATTGTATCTAGCCCCAAGGGGTTTGACATCTAATTATATGGAAAGACAGTAGGAAAATGTGATATGTGTGATTATACGGCTTGACCATGGTTATTCAAAATCTCATTGTCCTATGGAAGGGTCAGGGTTTACATTATATGTATGGATGTGTGGTTTGGTCATGTTACTTATTCTGCTTTATATGTAGATTCCTTGTCATAAGATCTTGACCCCAATTTTGTAGGGAGTCTAATTGTGACGTATTGGATCTTTTTATTAGAAGTAGATATTCCATCTTTACATTACATTTATTTACCGCTTACCTATTTACTTGAACACTGTTTAAATTATTTTTCACAACATGGATTATTATAGACATTTGGGTGGATACCTTTTTGGATTGTATCTCAAACGCTTTTTGGGCCGCCATTGGGTACCTGAAAAACCTATATAGATGTAAGTAGGGTCAATGGAAAGTTACCAAAGTTCAATTGTCAATTTAGAGCCATAGTTAGGATAAGGGGAGTATGGGACCAAGATAAGCCTCGTAAATATATCTGGGGATAGAACTTTTTGGTCTTTTGGGGTTTTTATAGATGTATTGTATTGTACTTTTGTGTACCTATTTCCAATGTTTTTTAGAGACATGTGTCATTATCTTTATATATGTGATATACTTATCAAACTGTTTATATATTCTTATCTTATTTATTTATCATTTGTCTGGTTTTTATATATGCACCCTTAATTAACTTATATTCATATTATGATGTGTTATACTCTGGTAATGAGGGAATTGTCTTACCACTTACACACCCTAGCCCCTTTCTAATAGTCGGCAACATCTTAAATTTGGGGCGATGCGCTTGAGGTCATGTAGTCATCTAGTATTGGGGAATTGTTGAGGGACATCCTGATCCATGAAATTACAAATTGGTATTAAACATTTTATTTATTCTTAATTATTTAGATAAAATTGATAAGAATAGGATGGAATTGAAATTTTGTAATGAGGTATTCCTGGTTATTGCTTACCTATGTATAGGGAAACCCAAATTTTATCAAATTACAATTGTTGTTTATGGATTTTGGCTTCTATATATAATTTTTATCCACTATTGGGTGATGCACTTGAATTGTGATGTCATTATTGATAAAATTATGGGTTCTATTTTTTAACCAGATGAGATGATGGTATTCCATATCATGTATAATTTTATAAACATTTTATAAATCAAATGAAATGCGTTATTCCATTCCATATAGGATGCATTTCCTATTTACATGATGTTGTGATATGTTTCTTGATAGCACTACCTACTATTTTGATAGACTTTTGTGTAGTGATTTGAGAAATATGGTTGGTACTCATAGGGCCTTTCGTAACCAAAGAAGTGTTTTTCTGATTTTGCTACAACAAAAACCTTGAGAAACCAATTTTGTCACACTGAGTCATAGACCATCAGTCACATGGACTAGAAGGTGTTATGGTGTGGATTAGGTGGACATTATTCTTCAGTTAAGAAGATGTATGGGCCCTTATGAATCATAAATTAGTTGATCATTTGGTTCAATTTTTTTTAAATAATGTGACATGGATATGAAATTAAAATGGAAAATTAAAATGTTAATCAATGACTTAACCATGACCCAACTTTTGAGTGGGAAAGTGGAAGTGTCTCTAGTTACTTTTGTGATTTTCCCTTTAGTAGTCCTGGATTTAGGATCATGCATGGTGGTATGACATGTTTATAGGAACCTTTTGGCCCTTCCAATGATTTCGATCTACAATAATTGATATCATTCTTTTCTAAGGCATATGTTTTTAATTATAGAGGAATTCCACCACAAAAACCTCCAGTCATATGACAAGAGGGTGGTGACGACCATGCTTTGGATGTGGTGGGATAGGGGATACCAATGGGCCCTCATTTAGTTTCATTTACAGCACCAGCTATTTTCTAAAAAATAGGTATTGAGGTATAGTTACATGAAGGATTTTATCACAGTATGCATACATTCTAGGGATCACCACAACCTTACATGCCTATGGATGAGCAGACGAGTGTGTTCTAGTAGTATAATCATCCATTTTTTGGGGGTGGTGGTCTATAATATATTGAGATATGTCTCGAGACTAACATTTAGATCTTTGAGAATCTGTATATTGTACCCAAGAGGATAGGGAAGCTCGTGATTTACTTACTTCATGGAGCTGAAAAGATATGGTGGGATGTTCTGAACTAGAATGATGCACTATGTGACATGGTTTAGTGGGATTTCTAGAACATGTTCTATAAATTATTTTTCCCATTACTCTGAGGGAATAAAGTCATAGTAACTTCATGCATCTAGAGTAGGTCATGATGATTGGTATGGAGTACTCGAAACTATTTACAGAGGTACAACATTTTGTGTCGACATACCATTACGATGAGTTATCAAGGGTGAGTCACATTGAGGAAGGTCGATAAAATTTTGTTTGATCTCAGGTCAATGTGTTTAGGTTGATGACTATTAATGAAATGGGAAATTAGGCATTGATTATAGAATGAAACCTGGGGTAAAATTGGGATGCAGAGTAAAGTAGTACAATCTCTACCTAGTAGTTTAACATCCTCAAGATGGAAGGGCCATTTTGTGGATTCCCATGAGATGATCACTGCCTAGGATAATAGTAATGGTGGTGGGATGTTAATTCATTAGTATAGAAGGTTGGACCACAGGAGGAATAAGTATAATCGTGTCCTAGTTGAGTAGAAATATTGTGGAAGGATAGGCCATGTGCAACATTTTTATTGTACCGTCCCTAAAACAGTGAGTGGTAGGGGGTTAGATCCAACACAATGATCAATATTTTGTTTCTTATCTCAACATTAAGTAGGTAGGTGGGGTAGTAATGGTCAATCATGATGAGATAGTGGTTGTTGTGTCCAAGGAATCTAGACACATGTTACACTGAGACATAAAATTGGCATAATCTGAGTAGTGAAGTCATGTCACAGGTATGCGGACTAAGATAGATCATTTATTTATAGCCTACTCCCGAGGATTATGCCATAATACTATCTATGTTGAGAGGTAAGATCATAGTGGCCTCAACCATTTTATATTCTCTTTTTGCACGGGTGTATCACATAGTTTTATATTTTTCCAAATTCTGGATATCATTGGTCTTGTTATACTATTTTCTAAGGGTGTGATGTAACTTTGCACTCTGTTGGGGATTATAATTGAGAGTGTACAATAGTAAAGAGAGTTCCACATTGATGTCAGAGGGTCTCACTTATACTTTAACCATTATGTTCTTGAGATGAATGGGTTGAATTAATACTCAAGATTGACTAGATACTGGCTTATTGATCTTATATTGGTGGTAATCACTATAGGGATACATTCACATCACTAGATGGTGCATTTTATACTCACAAGGGTGAATGACATGTCCAGGTGTGCTGAGAAGGACCAAAGCATCATGGGATGGGCGGTATGATAGCCCATATCAATAGTTTGTATTTAGATGATTAGGTAGTGTTTCAAGAAGACATTACTCTAATGATTTATTATTATAGGGACATGTTCCAAGATTATATTTCTAGTTTTAAACCTGAGATAGAGGTGTAGTTATCCATTGAACTAGTGTCAATAGTTGAATCAATATCCATTCCTCATTTAATGATGGCTACAACAGAGTAATAGGAGTTCAAGATATAGTTAGAGGGTTTAGAGGAAAAGTGGTTTATTCAACCTAGTACTTATCTATGGGGTTCTCCAGACCTTTTTTCTGAAAAATATTTATAGTATCCTTAGGCTATATGTGGTATATTGTAAATTGAACCAGATGATGGTTAAGAACCAATATCCCATTCCAAGAACAAATGACCTATTTGATCAGCTTTGAAGAACTCATGTGTTCTCAAAAATTGATTTGAAGATGGGATATCACTAGGTACATGTTAGACCTATATAAATAACTTGTGCTATATTTTTTAGATGGTATGGTTTATATGAGTATCTAGTTACGCCGTTCAGTCTCACGAACAATCCATTAGTTTTTATGGAACTAATGAACCGCGTCTTCCATACTTATCTAGATTCATTTTTGGTGTTTTTCATAGAAAATAGATTGGAGTATTATAACAATAAAAATGAACACCTCAAACATATTGATATCATTTTGATTACATTTATAGAGAATCAGTTATATGCTAATCTCACAAAGTTCCACTTCTGGAAGGGTAAAATCCACTTCCTAGGTTATATTATCTTAGATATTAGAGTATTAATAGGCCCAGATAAGGTAATATATGTAGTTTATTGGTATAATCCCAATGAAATAATTAACATGTAGAGTTTATTGGGGATAAAAATATATTATATGTGTTTCATACAAGAAATATCATGTTTAGAAGTGTCGTTGACAAGTTTTACTAAGAAGGGTGTGAAGTTTTTCTGGTCAGATATCTATAAGACAACCTTTCCAGAGATGAAAGGGATATGGAATTGAATATCAGTTCTAATAATTCTAGAGAATTTCCTAAGCTACACCACATATTGAGAAGCATCATTCATTGGGATGTGTGTAGTTACTAGGTAGGGAAAAATAGGCATGACATACATGCCTCAGAAGCTAAGTCCACGTGAAAGAAACTACCTAATTCATGATCTCAACTTAGCTACAGTTGTTACTATCTTATTCTATTGGAGAATATATTTACAAGGAGAATGTTTTTTGGTGTACATTTTCAATAAAATTCTCATGTATATATTTACACAACATGATCTGAATCTGAAGAAGTGAAGGTGGGTTGAATACCTATAGTCATTTGTCATTGATATTTCTTATATGACTGGTAAAGGAAATGTAGTCACTAATGAAATCAATAAAATTGTCAGATAAATAAATCTCAGTAGGCCATTTGTGAGTGGAATCTTATGGTATTTTTATTTGAGACTCTATAGGTGGTGCATTAAAGTTCGGGATAGACTTATCATTCATCATTAGCTAACAACTCTACACTTCTGGACCAATTGAAGAGGAAACTATCAGATTATGAAGGCCCAGTCCTATGGGAATGTGTGACAGCTGAGGACCAATGATCGGGTCGGACTATAGGTGTTGATAATATCCTACATATTAATGGTCATGTTTGGTTTCTAGTGGACATACAGCAGAAGATGATGTTGTAGTTTCATGCCCCATTTCGGGTAATGCATCCTCATGTTACCAAGGTGTATCATGACTTGGACCATCAGTTTTGGTGGATGAGTATGAAACATGAGGTAGATATTTTTAATGATGTGTTTCACCTGTCAGCAAGTGAAGGATTAAAATAAGTGACTAGCTGGAATTTTACTTCATTTACATATTACAGAGTCGAAATGGGATGATTCAACAATGAATTTCATGACATTTTTTTACTATGGTTCCATTGAGATAGTGATTATTTGTATGTTTTAGTTGAGATAATCAGGTAGGTTTCTTGTTTATTTTTGATCATGGAGACCTCCAACATTGATGATCTTGGGTGATTGTAAATCTGTGAGATATTATGCCTTCACGGGTTCTGACGCTCCATCGTTTCAGACAGTGATTTCTGGTTTACATCTCATTTAGTGTAGAGTTTACTGAGAGTTCAAGGTATATAGGTGATTATGAGCACCACATACCATCCTCAAACTGATATTCAGTCAGATTGTATGATACATGTTCTTGAGTACATACTGGGAGAATTTGTCTTGGATTTCCAGGTGTCTTGAAAGAGGTATATACCCCTGGATGAGTTTTACTACAATAATAGCTATTAGGTGGTGATACAAATGGAACCTTATAATATTTTGTATGGTAGGTTATATCGATCTCCCCTGTGATGGTTAGAGTTAGGTGAGATAATTTTTCTAGGACCACTTCTTGTGGAGGAGACTTTTTGATTCGGTCTAGCTGATCAGTAAGTGGGTGGATACTGCACACTTTCAACATAAATCTTATGTCAATCTTTACAGATAAACACTAGAGTTCATGTTAAGGGTTCATGGATTTTTGCATGTTTCAAACAGTATGGGATGAAAATAGTTCAAGTGATAGGGTAAGATTTCTCCATGAGGTGTTAGGATATTCAATATTTAGGTTAGAGTCAGTTCAGTATCCCATTAGATGCAGTTTCCTCAGAGGTACTAGTTAATGCAAGATGTCTTCTGCGTATCTCAACTTTTCCATTATCATTTGGACACATATCAAGCTTTTTATCCTAATGGGGTTGACGTAATATTAGATTCTTCCACTGAGGAATAGAGAATTCATTTAGTCAGTATGATCAAGAATGTTCTCTGAGGTCGGTCAGTTCCTCAAGTACAGGTTCGATGGAAGCACATTCATTTACTAGACGAGACTTGGATGTGGGAGATAGACATATGCGAATAGTATTTTTATTTGTTCTCAGATGAATATTTAAAACCCTTGAGAGGGAAATTAAGGAAAAAATGGTTTAAGAGGAAAAATTTATAAGAACATGAATTTTCATATGAGTTACATATCCTTTTTTTGTTTTAATGCTTATTTATGACCAAATTTGAGTACCCAATTTGATCACGGGTGTTTTGGGGTGTGTACAAGGCATATTCAGAACCAAAAACCCATCCTTTTGGGAGGAATTGACATGTTTTATGGTTAGTATAAAACACACTGGGAAGGTCACATGATTACTTTTAACTGTGGTAGGTCGGATAGTGGATTCCTACAGGCCGCATGATTAGACACACCATGCGATTTGGGGTGCATGGTCAAGCGAAAAAACTACAAAATTTTGATAGTGGAGTTTCACATGGTTTGTGAATGGCTAGTCATACTATGTGCGATGACCCTATCCTATAGAAAAGGATTCAAAATTGTCACATGGTTTGGCTAAATGTAAAACCAAACCACACGACCTCGTAATTTGGTTAAAATTATGAAAATGTCCTGAAAATGATTATCACATAAACTTAAATGTATTTATTCTCCCTTGGATAGTTGTTTGAGTTGGTGAACTGCTTTTTGAGCTAAATTGTAGTTTTTGAACATATTACATAATCTGATATTGAAATTGAGTTTCATCACTCCCATTGGATCTATGTTAGTGAGTTCGGAATTCCTTTTGTGTCGTTCCTCGTTCTTCTACGCATTAGATAAACTATTTAGTTTAAATCTAATATTACCTAATTTAAGGTTCTTCATATTTTCATCAATTTTCCTCGGATCAGAATAAAATCTAGATATGATACTGGAAGAGTACAATATGACCGACCTATGTTAGGTGGTCTATACATTTCCCATTTTGTTTGTTGCTTTTTTAATCTAGTTGATATTGTGATGCTTTCCGAGATTTCCAACATGACCCCAAAATTGAATTGGATAATCAAATTAAATGATGTGTAATCTATAAGGGATTCCCTTTAGTTCCTTTTATCTTAGTTGAAGGTTGTTTCCCAACCAATGCAACCCATGGGGTGTGGCCTTTTTCCTTTTCCACTTATTAGGACAACCAAGGGGCGTGTTTTAGACTATATTGGTTAGGGGAATCTCAATCATAATTAAATGGAATTGAATTTCTTTATTCCAAGATTCTATACCTCCTTTTCCACGGGGTACAAGTAATTGAATTTTTAATTGTTGAACTGTGATATGTCATATAACTAGGTATACTTGTTTGGTTACTTTTTCATTTAAAAGGATGAATGTGTGGGTATACTCATTGTTTGAATTGAATGTGAATTGATAGATGTATTGTGTTTTAAAATGAAATTGTCGTGGATGAATTAGTTAGTATACCTAGGGTCATGATTCCATTTAGATGGAATTTTTGATTTACCCATGGATCATTATTTTCAAGATAAGATGACGTAGATCAGTATTTTACCTGGATCTTGATTCCATAGGATTACAAGGGCAGTTATACACCTTCAATATAGCTTACTGAACCTGAATTGACGATGATCTATTAAGATGATCCTTGGACAATATGAGTTCGGTTACCACGTTTCTAGTGAGATTCTATTAGAACTCAACAAGGATTATTGGGTCTTCTATACCATTGATTTTTCCTTGAGGGGTCTCACATTTTCATAAACAGAAAAACCTTGGGAAAATGTGATATGTGTGATTATATGGTTTGATCATGGCTATTCTGACTCTTCTGGTTTTACGGAAATTTCATGGTTGACATGATATGTATGGATGTATTTTGAGGTCATGTTAATTATTTTGTGTTGTTTGTAGCTACCTTGTTATAATAGCTTAGACTATCTTTTACAGGGATCTTTGATGGACTATACAACATCTTTTCCATATAAGTATATTGTCAATGGATACATTACATTTATGTACTACTTAGCTTATATTTTACAACATGGATTATTATATACCATTGAAGGGTTATATACTAGGATTTTATCTCACGCCTTTTTTAAGACATCGTTGGGTACCCAAAAAGGCCATATGGATGCAGGTAGGGATAGTGGAAAACGCCCTTAGTTTGATGGTTGATTTTTTCCAAGCTTAGGAGTAGGGGAGAACAAGACCAAGATGAAACTCATGATGTTGTCTAGTGATAGTACTTTTTGGGATTTTTATGGTTTTGATTACTTTATTATATTTAAATTCTATGCATCTATATTGGATTCTTTCTAGAATCTTGTATCATCATCATTATATATATGAGAAACTTATGTCACTATTTATACATTCCCATCTTGTTTACTTATTATTTGTATGGTTGTTATATCATCCTTTAATAGTGACCACTATTGATATTCGGTTGTGTTAGACTGTAGTAATTAAGGCATAATATCCACATAGATACACCCTAATCCCTCACTGCTAGTTGGTAGCCTTCAGCATTTGGGTGGATGTGCATGAGTCTATGTAGCCAACTTGGCTCCATGCACTATTGAGTGGCATCCATGTTCAGGACGTTAAATTTAATAGTAGTATAATAAACATAAATAAATTATCTAATTTATTAGTAAAATTTTCATGGTTTAATCCATTGTCATTTAAATAATTATTTCTTTTATTTTGGTGACATATCATATCACTTAATTGATATTTTTACTTTGGATGTTTTGAAGATGTTTTTTTCATGATTTTAAAATGACTTTTTCATGTTGACTATGGTCAAAGAGGTAATTATTACATAATAACCATGATAATAAGCCTGAAATAATTGTAATTATTAAAAATTAATTATACTTTTAAAACAAACTATGAAATATGCTCATGAAAAAAATAGGTTGCAATCATGTAGATGGAATGTCGTATGTTTTCATGAGTAACGTTTTCCTTTTTCAAAGTCAATTTTGGAGATAAGGTAGTATCATTTTATATTTTATGGAGTATGATTATATTATAAATATAAAATTATATCATTAAATAAATTTTTATATCCAAGCCATGCGATGTGGTGATGAAATATGAATCACATTGCCTCGTAGAGGTGATAATTCCCAAGTATGCATAAACGATTTTATCAAAATCAAGGGATGAAAGTATAAGAAAATTTATGATATATTATCTTTAAAAAATTATAATTATATCATTAATTACATATATGTAAATTAAATCCATCGTTATATCAATTCGTGAGAGTCAATGATGGAAAATGATTTACATCAGTTCATAAAGTGGCAGTCTCCCGTACACATTAACAATGGGTTAATTTCCCATTCGATGGTAGATGAGACACATATAGTTTATTCCATTAACATAATAATAAATCAATATAATAAACATACTAATGGTATTATTTTGTAATGGTTGAATATGTTTTGAAGGAGGTAGAAGAATATGTAAAATGAAAACACTTGTTCAATAACTATAACTCTTCCTCAGACGTCATTAGGTATATACATAAAGACTTACTAAGAATTTTTTCTGATCAAACCAAGGAATTTGATACATGGTTATGGCTATTATTAAGGTATTTTAGAATTTATTGGATTAAAAATGACTTTTTATTTTTTTATTTGATAGGATATTAGGTGTCTATTTATAAGTTGGGGAGAGGACAAATGTGGAATTTTTAAAAATATTAAAATATATCAATATCTTACTTAAGAAACATTTCTAAAAAATTTATAATATAATAAAATTAGATGATATATGGAATAAATATCTCCAAGAAATAGGTTTTAGGTATGTTTTTATGTTTTTAAAACTCATATCTCTTTAGATTGTCCCTTGGAAAACCTGTTTTAGCCTTAATTGGGGTAACATATTTTTACTATTTTTACTATTTATTATGACTAAAGATTATGTTTTACTTGTTAACTAATATTTATTATTTAAATTACAATTATTTTATCCATTTTATCAAATCAAATTCAAATAATTTTAATAATTTAATATAAATTTAATTATACAAAACACAAGGAAAAAATGTTTTTTTTTAAAAGGCCATTTTAATCATAAAAATGATTTTATACCAAATTAATGTATTAAATTTATTACAATATAATTTGTTAGAATTTTTAACTCAAAAATAACTGACACAATTTTAAATATGATAAAATATATAATGTGAAATTGTAAAAACATGAATAAAAAAGGCATTTCTCAATGAAAATCAATACTTTTTAATTTTCATAGAAAAATAAAACATTTCTAGAAATTATTAACAATTTATTTGAATCGAATTCTGACCTGGTGATTCCAAAAATTATATCATATTTATATAATAAAATATATAAATATTCTATAAATTTATTATATAATTTTCTCACAAAAAGAAATAATAATTATTTTGTAGAAAACATATTTATTAAGCATTAAATGAAAAGTAAAATTTGAGTTATTATATAAAAATAACTATTTAATAAATATCTATTTGTTAGGACCTATATATATATATATATATATCAAAATTTGGTTATTTATATTCATGCCCACTAATTTCACGATTTGGTTATAACAATTATATTTAAATAATAATATTTTGTGGTTCATTTTAGATCAGGGTTGTATGTCATATATTCTATGAAAAATTATATTATTTTTAAAATCCTCAAGGTGTTACATTATCCTCCAATTTAATAATTTTTTTATAATTTTATCTTATGAATTTTTTAGGGTTTTAACATTTAAAAATAACTTTACGGGAAAACCAAATAATAAAAAGTGTTAATAGATATACCTTTTGAAAAGAGGGAAAGGAAATATGAAGGTTATATGGAATAACACATAAATTTGTTTCCAAAGTGTATAACATTATTATTAATTGAAAGTATATAGATATTTGATAAACATAATGTCAAAATAATTACGAAGAGTGACCGAGAACATTTATCAAAATAATGTTAAATATAATGATAATGTCATTGACAAAATAAATAAATAAAATAGGACTGAAAATACCATCGATTCATAAAAAATTAGGGTAATAAAATAAAATTTTGATTCAAGATCCTTTTCCTATAAATAAGGAAATCATTTACCATCTAAATTAATAATATAAGGAAATATACTTACTTGATAAGTAGAATTACACCATTTAATAAATTTCCACCACAATATAATCATTTTCTCTAAACAATGACCATTGAATATGAATTTTTTTTCAGAATAAATAAAATCAACAAATTTAATATTACATAATATAAAAATATATAACTAGATTTCCTTTCGATCATTATATATTAACTGAAACTGAATTATTTATCATAATGTAATATAATATACACAATTTATAAACCATAATATGAATAAATATTACCTTTAACATAAAAATTTCTATAAAAACACCAATGGTTTTTATTTAATCATTCCATTAATACAAATTCTTGTATCCCAAATATTCACAATATACTCAAATATGTTTTTAATCTCAAAGGTTATCTCATACCTTTAATATTACTTCACTAAAAATGTAATAGTAATCTATCTAAATAATAATTCATGTTAAACCTAATGGTAACGCATACATCAACCAAAAAAAACATATCCCATGATATCATCAATCAAATTAAATCTCATCACATAAAACCTCAAATGTGGTGTGGATTGCATCAAAATTATTATTGAACATAAACTTGTAAGCATATGATAGTATTAAAAAATATTATTTTAACCTCACATTAAATATTATAATCTCAAAATTTATTTAAACCCTCCTATAAAACCAAATATAATATTATAAAACCCGCACTCCTAGATCTGGTACTAAACCATAATCTTTACATTTTGGGTTTAGATACTGATAAACATGAATCAGTTTTAACCCTAAAAAATATATAACATAAAAATGAAATATTTGACAAAAAACATTCCCAATGACCATTTATGTTTATAATAATATATAATTAAGAAATAATATTCATTAACAACTTTCATACAAAAACAAATGGTTCATAAAAATCAATATCATTTCCTACTTAGTTCTTCACATCTAGCAACATTCTTATGAATAACATACATAAAACAATTCTTCACAACATTAGGATATGGAAACATAAAAATGGTGGTATCAATCACTTAGTAAGGGAAAAAATAGGTATGAAAATTACATAAGATAACTCATACCCATCAAAACTTGAATCACAAAACATAATACATTGAACAAAGAATTAACATAAGGCAATAGTAATATAAGTCAATAATCATGATCAATGAGAAAATAATACTTAAATAAAGGAAAAATTATAAATTTATGAAATCATAAATAAAATGTATTGGTAAAATAGGACATAATTTTAATATCACTATTATAATCACTCTTATAGGTGGAATAAACTATTTTGAAAATTCCATTAATATTTTTAGAGAAATATATAACCGGTTAACTCAATCCCATTACCCAATTCATTGTAGATATACATAGGTATTACCCACAATAATGATCTATATTATTATTCATCAATTGTCATTAACAATTTCTAAAAACAATTACATCCTCATAACATGTGAATGATTTTATTTAAAAAAATATGAATAACCATTGTTCATTCATTGCTTGATTAACCCATGTAAAAAAATGGTCTGCATAAAAATATCATTGAAAGAATTGAAATCCTTCCATAGAAATAATAATTATGGTATCATTATGAAATATCCTCAAAGGATTATACATAACATGAAGTATTGTTTTCATTGGTGAATAGTGATACCATTAAAAGATCATTAAATACATTTTAGAGGGTAATTCCCTTTTCAATATTAAAAATTACTTTTAGAAACTAAAAAATTAAAAAAATATTTTTAAAATACATTTTTTTTAAAATAAAATGGAAAAATTAAAAAGTAAGATTTAATGAATTTAATGGTGATGATGGTAGGAAAATCCATTTATGTCGTAACCATAAAAAATAAACATTCTTTTCAATCATTTTTAAAGAGATTCAAAAGTGTCCCATATGAAAAATGGTAATAAATTTCAATTTATAACCATTTCAATGAATGTAAAAGAACATTTTAATTTTTTTTAATAATTTATACTTAAAAAATAACATTATTGAAATCATTTTTGAATATGTGGAAATGGAAAAGAATAATTCTAGATAAAAAAGAAGATAAAAGATCAGTATCACATACAAAAAATATTTTTTATGTTTCTTTAATGAATAACAGAGAAAATAAAATCAAAAATTATAAATCAGATTCATATCCAAAGGAAAGAAAATGATATGTGGTTTAAGAAACATTGATTACACAATTTTCTAATATGACCGTAGTAAATAAACAATCTTTAAATGAAAGTATATTGTAAAGAAATCCTTAAGATATTTAGTATATTTTTTTATTAACATTAATTGATAGAAAAAATATGACATGGATCTATAAATAACATTATTTTCATCTCATATCTTTTCAGAATTCATTCACAAAAAACCATGTACATCATACCAGGAAATCATTGGGGACAACATGAAACAAATTTCATGAAAATTTTATTGAGGCAAAGAAAACACATCCAAAGATCATAAATTATGAAGTGAAAATTAAACCATTAATTGATTTTGTAAACATATTTAAATAGACATAAAAAAGTGGAAAAATATAATAAATCTATTTATAGATAAATTCATACATGATCAGGGCATAAAAATTGAAAATCATGAAGAAGTATAACATAATGAATGGAAATTAAGATAAGATACAACATACCACTTGGTAAATTTCAATTAAAATACCCTTGGATAAAATAAATTTAATTTCTACTCTAAAATATCATGAATACTGAATTATTCCTGACATAACATGTAACGTTGAATTATATAAAATATATAAATAAAAATAGGTATATAAAATTTAAAAATTCATTAATGATGGGAAATTGAGATGAAATCCATTACATCGAGTCTATACATGATATGTGTGATCTTTAACAACTAAATAACAAACATATATCAATTATATAATTTCGTATGAGACTTTTATAGGCTTAATAACATGTCATTAACCAATTTAATTCATTTATTTTAATGAAATATTTAATTACATAATCAATAAAGTCTACTTTTGGTTTGTTGAGGGCGTTTAGTTCATTGTTTCAAATAAATGACTTCAGTATTAATGTAAAAAAATTTCAAATTAATTATTTTATTTTTTTTAAAATGTTATATATGTGCTTCTAGATGTTGTTTTGTGAGTTAATATGATGTTTCTATGCTTATAGAATTTTTATGGATTAACTTGATGACATTGGATATCAAGCTTAAGCAAATATCCATTCTTAAATGTGATGATTATTTGAGATGATCTTAAAAGAAATGATAAATGATGAAAATGGATTTTAAGAAGTGAAAAATGATTTACCAAATAGAAAAAATGTTGAATATTATATTGGAATGTATATTTGAAAAGAAAATGAATAGTAAATGCATAATACTATGTAAATAATTCATAAATGATATTGAGTTCTATATTAAGAGTGAAAGAGAATTAGATAATTCTTTTAAAAGACTATATTAAAATAATAGGCTAACCATGATACCAAGGATATCCAGATAGAACATTAACTATAGTATAACTTCTCATCCACGATTGGGAACCAACCTTCTCAACAAGAAAAGAGAAAGGTGAGAGTGGGTAATGTGTAAACTCAAATGACTATAAACTGGTAAGATCACATGAGTTTGGGTTAGTTCCAGTAGGATAATGTTTGTATGGCCCAGCTCATGAGGTTTGGGTATGGTGTATGTGGGTACTGACCCCCCACTACCATCTTGAATGTGTTACTATATATGATTATTGATATAGTGTGACTCTACTGAGATTGTGATCAATGTGCGATATAGTCATAACTTCATTATTAATCTATATTAAAATATATGTACATTTCACAGGCCATCTAATCTAGTAAATTTGAGAAATGTTATCATCACATGTGACTATATTCAACCTTTATACATTCAAATTTTTTGTATCATTGGTTATTCTAACATTTATAATCCATGAATATCACATTAATCCACAAGGTATGATCCGAAATACACATATCATCATAACATGTTTTCAATATTGTTTCAATGATAGATGTGAATATCATTTGTTTGTTTCATGTACTGAAGCATGTATGATACTCATTCACAGGTGCATCAATGATGATGAATGTGAAAATCACGAAGTGCATATTTCTCATTTGATAATGTCTACTCTACCGCACCAGTGAGATCAAAATGATAAACGCATGTACTTACACATTCATTCATAGGAATTCATTTATGTAAAATGATATTTCTACACAGCTGCTAAAGTGTATAATTAACAAGGAAATGTGTAGGAGAGAACCAGATTTCCATTTTCATGAAGGTTACCTTGTAGTTTATTTTGTGAATACATGCATGTAGTTGTATTATTGAACAACCAATGTTTCAAGTATCTAGTTTTAGAGTAGATAACATATCCATTTTCTAAAGTTAACCACACACCTAAATCATTCACAAACATGTGTTCCCTATATTGAAATTTTCATAGGAGTCTCACATAGGAGAAAATTATGTAAGGGTTTGGTGAATTCTGACATAGCCAAATGAATGAGGGAAATATTCATGTAAGAGTTTTCAGTTTATTGTAGGATCTCTTCTAAAGTGGGAAGACTAGATCCACAAAAGTGATAGTATTGTTATATGATGCATTAATAAACAATAATATATATGAGTCTTATAGAAATTATTTATTGACAAGTAAACATAGATTTCTTTAAAATAACAATATATATAAGGTGATTAAAAGGTCGTTGTGAGGAGTGATCACATGAATTTCATAACCACTGTAGTGCTTAAAGATAATGAAAGTATCAATATTCAAGGAGATCCTGAGATCAAATTGAATCCTTAAATCATCTTGAATAATTTATGATATGGGATGAAATAACAACAAAATAGAGGCTAAAATTGTAAAATATAGGTTATGTAATTCAAAAATATTCGATATGGAGAGGGAGAGTTCTCCATGCACCAGGAAACTAATTTGATTCAATCATAAAAGATAAAAATATTGAAATGTGTGTGTACATGTTATGGATGAATATATATCAATGAGTTATTTCTAGATTTCATGTATAGTAAGACAAAATCATTATGTGTTTCATTTATGTGAATAATATACATGAAGGAGAAGGATGTTTCAGTAATCCATACATGGTTATTTCAAAGAATATAGTAAATTTTTTCAATATTCATGAATAATGACCATATTTTATTCAAATTTTCTTAAACTCTCAAATAAAAGATCTTTATTAACAAATATAGAATCTTATAATATTCAAAATGATCGTTCTTGTGTTGATGGTAATTATTGTGTTTTGGGTAGTGTGAAAATATTATTCTACTGGTAATATTTAAATCATAGTGTCACTCTATGATATTAAATAATTGTATAATATTACATGTTTTGATTATGGAAGAGAATATGTGATTGGGTTGTTCAACCAATCATATTAAGCAGAAGGCTCACATTGAGATTAATCCTTGAAAAAATAGTTTTCTCTTATGCTATTTTTTATCGTGTTCATGAAGGTAGGATTAATCATAAGAGTTTATTAGAACATCATCGATCTATAGAGGTTAATATATAATGAATTTTAAAAATTTAAAAAACATCACTAATTCACCCCTCTTCACAGTTGTGAAAATATCCCTCGAAGCATTATTTTGTATCAAAGGGTAGGTTCACTGTATCATGATCAACTCTGTCTTGATGTTGTATAATTTGACTTCCATTAATAGTATGTGTGTTCTTAAATTCGATGGAATGAGATATCATAGTTGGAATAATGGGATGTTTCCTTATCCACTATCTCTTATCCTTGATGTTAAATATTTTGTAACAGTAGGATGCCCACCTATTTTGGAATATCATCTCCTAACTTTTATTGATATAAAAAATATAGAAGTTGAAGGAAGATCCCCAAATTCCATTTTAATTTCTTTTTCAAAAATGGATTACACAAAGGTTACAAGACTCAATAATTAAAAGGAAATTTAGGATAAATTGGAAAGATGTCACAAAGTCAACATAATAGTAAAGGAGTCTAAATTAAAAAAATTGGAGAAGAAAATTTAAAGAAAAAAGGTTGTGTGGAGAAGAAAATATTGCTGATTAATTAATCAGAGTCAATGAAGTTTGTAGTAATATTTATAGATTTGGAGAAAAACTGAATGATTCAAATTTTGACAAAAAATTGTTGAGATATTTTCCAAATATATTTTATCCTAAAGTACCATCTTTTGAAGATAGATAATATCATACTCGATATAAGTTAAATAAAATTATCTTCGCTTATGAAATGTGAAAGATTACAGCCTTCTAGAAAAATATCAACGAAGAGATGAAATATTAATATATGAGCAACCTGAAAATCAGAGATGATGAAGATTCAAAATCAGTCAAATATAATGATGATAATGAAGATGAATATTATAATAGAATAATTTCTCTTGTATGAAAGAGATCTAAGAAGGAAAATGTTTAGTGTAAAAGTAAATTACCCCCATATTGTCTCTATTTTATTTACATTGTACACATCACTATTAATTAGAAAAAAATATTCTATTTAACCTAATACAGATGGTGAGAAACTACATAAAAAAAATGGGGAAAATATCAAATGGCTCAAAATTTTTTATTGATGTAAGAATAATTTATTTTAAACTAAAATAAGAAACATTATGAGTAAATAAAAATAAATTAACTCCATAAAATGATTCAATTAAAAAGATGAAACTAACTTCATAACTCATGTGGATAAAGAGATTGACACCTATGGGAGTGAAGATGACAAAAGTGAATGAACAAAGCTAGTGCATATGATGAAGAATTAATTTGAAAATTATTTTGAGAAAAACATAACTACTAAGATAGAAAATATGATTATATTTAATGAAAAAAGAAAATAAATGTGAGGTAAATGAAGAATGGGAGATGAAAAATATTCTTTACATTGATTAAATAAAAATATTTAAATAAATGTGGCTAAAATAGAGAATATGGTACAAGAAATTGAAGAAAAAATCTCTCTCAAAGAATATGAATAGTCCATGACTCAGTCAAAATTTGCTGAAGAATAAAGTATATTGAAACAAGGATAATAAATTTCCAAAATAAACTTATAATTAATTACCTAATAAAAATGAAGTATCTCTTAATATTATATACCAAACATGTGAATACCTTTAACATGAATTCTATCAAAAGATGGTAAAAACATAAATTACCATAAAACCTTATAAAAAATATAAATGCTTATTTATTACTAAAATGAAACACATATTATAGGATATCTTCCTTAAATCAAATTTTTTTATAAACTCCATAATTGATAATATATATAACTTTTATAACAAATAATTAATCAGTTCCAAGGTAATGAATACTATCCAATTTACATTATGCATATCAATAAACCCTATACCAACATCAATATCTCAGCATCAGGAACATATTAAGGGTTATCTCTCCCTTAATCATGTGGTTTCCAATAAATTTCACCATTCTATAAAATTACTTGTCCCGGTCACCAACACCATTCCACTTAATCATTAAAATGCTTAACAGAAAATAAATAAAAAATCCATATATATATTATGATTCATATAATATAATTATGGGCTTCCAATACATAAACACTTCAATTATCCCACCTTATTCTTAATTCATTTACTATGATTCATCATATTATTCCATAATACCTATTACCTATAATATGAAATATGAATTATGTATTAACATTAACCAACTTCAATATAATCATGCTTCTTAAATTAATCATACCAAAAATTGTTAAAAACCCTATACCTTTCATATTTCATTCATGTTCTCTTCATCATCAATACCAAAATAATTACTTATATGACTGTGTTGATTATATTCATGATCTCCCCGTTAGGGAATTGATTTTTCTAATACTCAAAATTACAGTATTTCAAACACTCAATGGTTTATGATACATTAGGTAGACTATTATTCTCATACATTTAATTAATAAAACTTTTCATTTTATTCATTGAAATTACATCCCATGTGTCCTACTTTCCCACACTCCAAACATCTTCTCATCTCTCAGATACAATCCCTTGAGTCATTCTTACCACATTCTCTACCTATAGTAAACTAAGACTTTTTTCCTACACAGTATCCACTACCTAAAATCTAAGAGAACACTTTATTTATATTCTTTTGTGTGTATGAGAGTTGGTAACGGTTCACATTTTTAATCATGTTCTGTGATAATGGATTCGGTATAATCATAACATCGTACACTCCAGTAATCAACCCAATAGTATTCTCATTAGGAAAATAACTATCACAATAAATATTAACGTGACTCCTTCTGGTTCCAAAACTTGCCTAAAAGTAAAATTCATAGTGTGAAAAACACAAATCATAATGGAAAACCACACAATATTGAATAATAAATTATAGGATATCTAAATCAGAAAAAAAATATTTTTAATATATGAAACTTTATTTTTATCCTAAGTCATTAATATTAATCATATATTTAAATACGTCATAATTATTCCTAAATATTTTATGAATTTCCAGAGCATATACATTAGGAGTGTCAAACCAACTGTGTAGTAATGTCCTTTTTCGTTCACTAGGTGACTATTGAGTCAAGATTGGGGTTCCCTTTTTCATGTTATTACCCCTAAGTACCTTCATGCTAGAGCCACATTAACTTGTAGTATCTAGATAGGGTTATAATTACTTAGAAACAACTTATTGTATCCTTTACCAAATATCTGATACATTTTACTATAAATTGACTCATCCTTATAATTATCTATAGATACATCCCCAAATATATCATTATAAATAATGGTTGGGATATCACTAATGTTTTTTCATCCATGTTTCTAATTTATAACTTAATATTTAATCTAATATCAACAATAATGGCCCAGGATTTTCATATATTTATACTACATATTTTTAGATGAAAAATTCAGTACATTAGAAAAATCACACCTGAGGACCATTATTTATTAGTGTCTTTGGGGACTACGTACAAAATATTATAATTCGTAGAAAGACCTTAAAAAACTACAATAAATATCTTCTTATTTTGTACTCTTAAAAAAAGAACATACATAAAACCATTTTCATAACCCTGGGAAAGAAAATATAAGAAAGGGTGAGCTAAAATGATCAATAAGGGTAAACAAGGGAGAAATTTATACATAATGTAACACCCCAAGCTTCTACGGTACGATTCTCTTTGAATAATGTGATAGCGTGTGTTGTACGCAACACCGAGTTCTAACACACCATAACCAATCAAACTAGCCGTTATGAATAGAAATACCTACTTTTTGAAATTATATATATTTTATTTTTTAAAATGGACTTCATTTTTGGATTTTTAATATCAAATTTAGCCTAAGGTGAAATTTTGGTACTTTTCGGATAACTTTAATATTTTGATGAATAGTGAAAATTACTAAATTTTAATTAAAAACAACTTTTTTAATCCAAATAATTAATAGTGATAAATTATGAATTTGAGTGGTTTTAAAGTATACATAGAATATATTTTTACCATTTAATATAATGTTGGTCATTGGAAATAATTTTACAATTAAACCGGACATAAACAAGTGTCAATCTTTTGATAGTTATTATCTCTTAAAAACATGCTTTTTGTTTTAACAACGGGAATTAATTTTAAATTAATTTCTGCCACTTCTGTGTTTTGAATTTGGAAAAATGGATTCCATATTTGGAATCAGGATGTTCATATTGTGTAAATAGGTAACTTTTATTTTTAGACATTTTGAATAATTACTGCGGTAAATATTTTATTTACCATGGTTAGGGATAAATCTGGTAAATGAGGGTTAAAAATAATATTATAATAATAATAAATTACCCTAAAACATGTCCTAGACTTATTTGTTGATACATGTTCGACCATAGGTATATTTGGGTCTATTTTGGGACCCCATGTATGTAGAGACCCGTATCTTGACGTACATGGACATTACATTACATTTGCGGAATACTTAGTACATAACAAAAACACACACTAAAGGATCGTAATAGTTTAGTGTCTTTGGAAACTCGGAACGTAATCTTCTAATCGTGGTTAAAGTTCTTCAATATCTCCCATAAAGGTCATCCCTTTTTTCTACCTAAAACCTTTCTTTATATCCTGGGGAAAAGAAAACATAAAAGGGTGAGCTCAAATGCTCAGTAAGGGTAAACAAAAGAAAAATCAATCACATCATATACATAGCTTTTGGAAATCTTAACCTGCAAAAGAGCTCATAATATCATAACATGGGATATATCATAGAAGTGAAATGTAATCCCAATAATCATAACTTAAAACGTGAAACTTTGTGGCATACACACATAATCATAGAAAATCATTTCTTGTTAGTCAAGACTCATTGCCAAGACTATCTTAGTGGACAAAGTCCCTTTCTGAATTGAGTAACCCTCGTTTCAGTCCTGTTTCACTGAACCGGTATAACCTACCATTTCAGCCATGTCTATCTCATGAGATATAAAATCATTACCCAATGCATTGGAGGGAGATATAGGTCCCACCCATCTTATAATGAATCCTTTCTTATGTGTTCCACATAATCATAAAACATACATCATCGCATAACACATGTAACAAAAATGGGATTCTTGAAACATCATGACATCATAAATCAATTCATATAAGATAAAGGAATTCATAAACATAATTCCATCACAACATAGTCAAATCAATGTAAAAATATGGATAGAAACAGAACCCTTTATTATCTTAGATGGAAAATAATTTTGATAAAACACTTGAATTGAATTCTTGAGGAAAATATCCTTTCTTCTTCAAAATCAATTTCTTTTCACAAAACATCATGCAATTTTAAAAGAAAGAGATTTTATTGAAAATAGTCATGAAATCTTTTAGAGGAAGCTTCATGGAAATAAGGCTTTATAAAACATTAGAAATCCGTTCGTGCCGTATAAGTTAAAAAAACATTCTTCGTACTTTTGTCGGAAAAGTCAAAAAGTACCTCGTACGAAAAACGACAAAAGATTCCTTTCATACGTATTACTAAAAACTCACCGAAGGGTAAAAATGGATTTAAACAATTTTAGGTGGATGGAAATAATATTACATATTGAGTAAACATGGATGTGGATGATAAAATACACCCCAGTAAATACTTACGAATAAACAATCTCAGATAAAAATGAGATTGTGATATTTCCCTTACCTTAGGTCCAATTTGCTTCGTATGTGTCCGAACCTCCTGTATAATGATTTAAATAATGTCATTGACTTATTACAGAATCATATTCATTGTTATGATATCATATATGGTTCACTTATGACATTATATTACCCGTTCTTTTGTAAATTCCATGTTAAAGAAGCGTTTTGGGTAAAATTGTTTCATTTATCGTAGGTGTTTTGACTTGTTGTTCTTGACATCATTATTACTTATATCATGATTTACTTACTTCCAGAATATAAAATATGATTTATATATCATATATATTCAGTATATATATATATATAATAGATAGATAAATAAAATGAAAAACACCGTTCATGGAGACGGTAGTCCGTACGTACGCATGAACGCTGTTTTTCTTTCCTTATTGTCTTGAAATGGAAGTAAGTAGATGACATACATATGTATATATATACATAAATCCAGTAGCTTTATAATGTCATATATTTCATTATTATTTCTTATATATACATTATAATCATTCTTAAATGGTTAACATGGAGAATGAATCTCATCGCGTCGTGGAGACGGTAGTCCGTACGTACGCACGAGCGATGATATCATTTCTATAAATATTGAATTGAATTGGAGTGGATTATACAATATATCAGAATCAATATGATGTTTTAATAACTATGTATAGTTATTCTTTACACCATTATACCCATCCATGTAAGGTGGTGGTGGAAAATAGATTACACCACGGCGTGGAGACGGTATTCCGTACGTACGCACGCGCGGTGATTTCTTTTTCCGTAGGATGGATAGATGGTGAAATAGGGTTGTTTAATACTTATAATAACATATCAGTATATGAGTGATACTGATGTTATTACTTCATAATGAAACAACCTAAGAAGAATAAGTGGAAGAAGAAATAAAGATGAAAGAATTGGTAACGGTAATTACCTCTTCTTTGAAGTGCCTCTTTGAGACCTCCTCTTAGGGCACTAGAATTTGGTCTTTGAGGAATACCAGAACCTCTAGGATGTTGCTAGGGAAGTGGATAAGGGATTTTGGCAGGGTTTGGCCGAGCTTGAGTGCTCAAATTGGAGTGAGGAGGAGGGGGAGGAGGTGTCCTTTTATAAGGAAGGAGAGGGGTACCTTAGGAATATCTCAAAATATTATTTTATATTAAAGTCAAAATCGGTTTATAATGGTTCCAAAGGGTCTTATTTCGAAGATAAGGTGGGGAGGGGTCGAAATCCTATCAACCAATAGAATTTAGACAAGTTTAGGATATTATTTTAACCTTATCAATTAAATTTAACTCTAAGTTAAATAATTTAACTTTTACCATGTCTTTTTGTTTTCTTTCACTATATGGTTAATAAACTTACTATAACATGACAAACGAACCCCAAATTGTTTATTATTAATATATATATCTTTATCTAAGTCATTTGGCCGAACCTTAGATTTTTAGGAATACAATAACAATTAATAATATAATATTTGATTTAAAAACTATTTTGTGTCAATTTTGACACTATTTGATATATGATTTTTGTGAAAGTCATAACAGAATTAAATGTTCGAACCAAGTTGATTAAATCAACATTAATATATCATAGTAACTTATAAAATTAGTGGAATTCATAAAAAATCTCAAATTACATTTATTTTGGTGTTTATAACATCAATTATGTCAATATTTCATTAATAAGATAATTACTGCATCATCGTTGTGTCATAAATAAATTAAATTATTTTATGTCTAAAAATTACAAATAAAATACCATCATGTAGGAAATCTTTTTAGCTTTCTAATTAATATTTATAGTCGAATTTATCTTATGTATAACCCCATATTAAAAATGATTTACTTATTAAACTTTGATTTTAACTATTTTAACCCTTCTTTAAATAAATTAATAATAAATGTCCTAATCTAATCCAAGTGGGCCTAAATGGTCATATTTTATTCCTAAGTTTTTTTTTGGTCGAATTACACTTGTCCAATAGAATTAGGACATGTGTTAGGGTAATATTAATATCATATTTACCCTTAGTTACCCTATTTACTATTAACCGTGGTAAAAAAAGTAAAAAGTTACTATTCACCAAAAAATTATTTTCATCTCATTGAACCACATTTTAGTCCTTGATATTAACCGTGTCTCTCGGATTTTTGAAATTCCATTCACAGAAGCGGTAAAATTAAGTTTTATGCAAAATTCAGTTTTTAACCTACCACTTAGTAGTTTCACTATTCATCAAAAATTGATGTTTTTCAGAACAATGCCAAAATTTCATCCCAAGCTATATTTCATATTCCGAATTTAAAAATGAAGTCTATTTTACCAAATTCATAACATAAAAGTTGCATTAATTAATTTTATAATTAAATCCCGCTGTTAAAACAAATAGCGTGTTTTTAAGAAACAATATCTATCAAAAGATTGACACTTGTTTATGTCTAGTTTAAATGTGAAATTACATACAAGGACCAACATTGTATTAAATTGTTAAAATATATTCTAAATATACTTTAAAACCACTCAAATTAATGATTTATCACTATTAATTATTTCGATTAAAAAATTTGTTTTTAATTATAATTTAGTAATTTTCACTATTCATCAGAATATGAAAGTTATCCGAAATGTACCAAAATTTCACCTTAGGCTAAATTCGATACTCCGAATCCAAAAATGAAGTTCATTTTGAAAAATAAGATTTACAGAATTTTAAAAAGTTGTTGTTACTATTCATACCGGCTAGTTTTAATAATATTTTAATAGCATATCGTTGTTTAGTGAAACTCGGTATTGCGTATTACACACGCTATCGAGGAAGGTCGCGATTGCGTGTAATGCAAGGCAAGTCAAGGATGCGTGTTGTGCAAGCTCCTTTTGGTGTAGCGTACAACACAAGACTTTAATTAAATTAAAAAGAATATTTTTTTATAAAATCTTGGGTTGTTACATTCTACCCCCCTTAAAATGAATTTCGCCCTCGAAATTCATCGGGGTTATAAATGGTTTACTATTCGAAAGTTTCTTTAATAGAAACCCACATCGTAAAAGGGAATACCAAAACTTGACTTTAAAAACTAAAGTATGAAATGTAACGATTACCCAAATAAACTAATCACTGGGTTTCCACATAGGTGAAAATATGGATATGGAAGAGAAATCTAACCATCATGTTCTGATGGGGAGTGGTAGAGAACATGGATATGGAAAAGCCAGTAATCACAAATCCATAGATTTGTGATGATATAAGGTACCATCTGATTCATCAGGTATAAGATCACTAGGACAACATTTTTGGTTTTCAAGATCATTTCCCTAAAGTTGAAAATTTGCTTAGAATAAATACTTACTTTATTTTGGTACAATCTCACTTTTGTTCGTGCCTTGAACAATTTCTACTTCATCTCTTAAATAAATGAAGTTGAATTTGTTATTCGTGAAGTGTTAGCAGATCATGTGATAGAATGACAGGTCATTCCATCTGTCTCAAACAAAAGGTAAGCAAAAGTTATTAAATATACATAAGTCATTCTATAGTGAGATTAATCATATATAGTTCCTAAAATGGACTTATACATCATATATCATACTGCTTAATATAATAAAACTAGTTTCTACTAAACAGGGACTTCCTGTAGGTCAGTGGTAGGCGATAAAGGCCAGTCGCACTTCGGTTGTGGGTTCGATTCCTACAGCATTGTCCGAAGCGATGGGCTGTCACCCGTCCTGCAGGTTGTCCTTTTTATAAAACTATATTACTATAACATCCCATCAATAATATCGAAAAAACTTCTATCCTTAAACAATACTAACTTATGTCCAACATAATCCATTCCAATCTTTAGGCTTATCCATAATACTGCAGTCCATTCTCATAACATAGTGGAAACGATTACCAGAGATTTAATACCATCGTTGATCCCCATATATCATAAGATATGTTATGTTGGTCACATTCCAAACATTCAAAGGCCTTAATCTTGTACTATCTTGAATACCCATTGAACCTTATTGAAAACACGAATTCTATTAAAAGTTAACTCTTTCCACATACCAAAATCCTCAAAATTCTATATACTAACACCATGATATCACTTAGTCCTTATATCAATCATGAGCTCATAAATACTATTAAACATTTCATTTTCTCGTCTTCATTATGCGCATATCATCTTATTTCCAAAAAATATCTCAATCACTTTGAATACCACATCAGTAAATATTGCAATACTCAATGATACAACATTATTTTGGAATCCCATTACATAAACACTTAATCATTCCACCACATCGTTGTCATATTCAACATTGCCAATAGTGATCGCATGTTATTTCCCTTTGTCCTTTGCCTTCAGTGGTTGCTCATGTTGATCATCACTAACCCTTGGATTAGGGAAATTATTAGCATAATGCCCCATTTCCTTGCACTTGAAGCATTGAAGTGTTGGTGGTGCATTCTCTGCAGTGTTTACTTTATTCACATCATTAGAAACCCTTTTTCCATTACTTTGACACTCAGCTGCTCGATGACCTTCTTTTCCACACTTAAAACATTTTCTAGTCCCTTTAAGACAATCTCCACCATGCTTCTTTCCACACTTTGTGCATAAGGAAACATTCATCTTCTTTTCACCATTATTCTGAGATTTCTCCTTGAACTCCATCTTTCGTTTCTTGTCAAAACCATGAGATGGATATGTAACACCAACTTCCATTTCTACCTTGATAGCACAACGCACAATTTCTTCATAGCTACTGAAGTCTCTTATAGCTAATGCCCTTCGAAGACTTGGTTTTAAGCCACTGAAAAATCGATCAACTTTACTTTCAGGTTGGATGATAATTCCAGAAGCATACCTTGCAAGTCTTGTAAAATTTGCTTCATAGGTACCAACAGATTCATCATCCCTTTGCTTCAGTTCAAGAATCTCTTTCTCCATCTTTGTTCGAAGAATACGAGGGAAGTACTTACTGAAAAACAAGTTCTTGAACTCGTCCCATTCCGTGGACTCAATTTCATCTCTTGGCCTCGTATTCTTGATAAGATTCCACCATTGATCAGCTTCACCTTCCAAACGATATACTGCTAAGATGACTTTATCATGTTCAGAACATTGATGAACTGAAAATATCTTTTCAGTAGTACTGATCCATTGTTCAGCCACAAGTGGATCAGAAGACCCACTGAAAGAAGGTGGACGTTGCCTCATGAAGGACTCAATAGAATATTGTTCCCTTCTCTGCTCATTTGGAAGTCCAGAATGATTCATAGCTTGTGTAAGTATAGCAATAAGATTTTGCACTCCATCTCGCATAACATTTGTTTGTTCAGGAGGGAAATCATTGCATTTTCCATTGCATTGATCAACACGGTTCCTTCGGGTTCCAGCCATCGTCTAAAACCCAAAAAGAATAGTGTGAGAGGCAAAAATCATGCTAGGAAAAACAACATAATAAAGGGGGAGTACCTTCAATATCTAACATCTTAGGTTTAATTCTATGACCGTTAGCGTAATTCTAGTACTATAACCTATACGTATACTTAACCTTAGGGACATCCCTATACATACCTTAGAAATATCTCTAGGGATCTCACTAAAGTTCTCGCATCCTAGTTTCCAAAGGTTGACTAAACCTTTCCTCTGATACCAACTGTAGAGACCCGTATCTTGACGTACATGGACATTACATTACATTTGCGGAATACTTAGTACATAACAAAAACACACACTAAAGGATCGTAATAGTTTAGTGTCTTTGGAAACTCGGAACGTAATCTTCTAATCGTGGTGAAAGTTCTTCAATATCTCCCATAAAGGTCATCCCTTTTTTCTACCTAAAACCTTTCTTAATATCCTGGGGAAAAGAAAACATAAAAGGGTGAGCTCAAATGCTCAGTAAGGGTAAACAAAAGAAAAATCAATCACATCATATACATAGCTTTTGGAAATCTTAACCTGCAAAAGAGCTCATAATATCATAACATGGGATATATCATAGAAGTGAAATGTAATCCCAATAATCATAACTTAAAACGTGAAACTTTGTGGCATACACACATAATCATAGAAAATCATTTCTTTTTAGTCAAGACTCATTGCCAAGACTATCTTAGTGGACAAAGTCCCTTTCTGAATCGAGTAACCCTCGTTTCAGTCCTGTTTCACTGAACCGGTATAACCTACCATTTCAGCCATGTCTATCTCTTGAGATATAAAATCATTACCCAATGCATTGGAGGGAGATATAGGTCCCACCCATCTTATAATGAATCCTTTCTTATGTGTGCCACATAATCATAAAACATACATCATCGCATAACACATGTAACAAAAATGGGATTCTTGAAACATCATGACATCATAAATCAATTCATATAAGATAAAGGAATTCATAAACATAATTCCATCACAACATAGTCAAATCAATGTAAAAATATGGATAGAAACAGAACCCTTTATTATCTTAGATGGAAAATAATTTTGATAAAACACTTGAATTGAATTCTTGAGGAAAATATCCTTTCTTCTTCAAAATCAATTTCTTTTCACAAAACATCATGCAATTTTAAAAGAAAGAGATTTTTTTGAAAATAGTCATGAAATCTTTTAGAGGAAGCTTCATGAAAATAAGGCTTTATAAAACATTAGAAATCCGTTCGTGCCGTATCAGTTAAAAAAAACATTCTTCGTACTTTTGTCGGAAAAGTCAAAAAGTACCTCGTACGAAAAACGACAAAAGATTCCTTTCATACGTATTACTAAAAACTCACCGAAGGGTAAAAATGGATTTAAACAATTTTAGGTGGATGGAAATAATATTACATATTGAGTAAACATGGATGTGGATGATAAAATACACCCCAGTAAATACTTACGAATAAACAATCTCGGATAAAAATGAGATTGTGATATTTCCCTTACCTTAGGTCCAATTTGCTTCGTATGTGTCCGAACCTCCTGTATAATGATTTAAATAATGTCATTGACTTATTACAGAATCATATTCATTGTTATGATATCATATATGGTTCACTTATGACATTATATTACCCGTTCTTTTGTAAATTCCATGTTAAAGAAGCGTTTTGGGTAAAATCGTTTCATTTATCGTAGGTGTTTTGACTTGTTGTTCTTGACATCATTATTACTTATATCATGATTTACTTACTTCCAGAATATAAAATATGATTTATATATCATATATATTCAGTATATATATATATATATAATAGATAGATAAATAAAATGAAAAACACCGTTCATGGAGACGGTAGTCCGTACGTACGCATGAACGCTGTTTTTCTTTCCTTATTATCTTGAAATGGAAGTAAGTAGATGACATACATATGTATATATATACATAAATCCAGTAGCTTTATAATGTCATATATTTCATTATTATTTCTTATATATACATTATAATCATTCTTAAATGGTTAACATGGAGAATGAATCTCATCGCGTCGTGGAGACGGTAGTCCGTACGTACGCACGAGCGATGATATCATTTCTATAAATATTGAATTGAATTGGAGTGTATTATACAATATATCAGAATCAATATGATGTTGTAATAACTATGTATAGTTATTCTTTACACCATTATACCCATCCATGTAAGGTGGTGGTGGAAAATAGATTACACCACGGCGTGGAGACGGTATTCCGTACGTACGCACGCGCGGTGATTTCTTTTTCCGTAGGATGGATAGATGGTGAAATAGGGTTGTTTCATACTTATAATAACATATCAGTATATGAGTGATACTGATGTTATTACTTCATAATGAAACAACCTAAGAAGAATAAGTGGAAGAAGAAATAAAGATGAAAGAATTGGTAACGGTAATTACCTCTTCTTTGAAGTGCCTCTTTGAGACCTCCTCTTAGGGCACTAGAATTTGGTCTTTGAGGAAGACCAGAACCTCTAGGATGTTTCTAGGGAAGTGGAGAAGGGATTTTGGCAGGGTTTTGCCGAGCTTGAGTGCTCAAATTGGTGTGAGGAGGAGGGGGAGGAGGTGTCCTTTTATAAGGAAGGAGAGGGGTACCTTAGGAATATCTCAAACTATTATTTTATATTAAAGTCAAAATCGGTTTATAATGGTTCCAAAGGGTCTTATTTCTAAGATAAGGTGGGGAGGGGTCGAAATCCTATCAACCAATAGAATTTAGACAAGTTTAGGATATTATTTTAACCTTATCAATTAAATTTAACTCTAAGTTAAATAATTTAACTTTTACCATGTCTTTTTGCATTCTTTCACTATATGGTTAATAAACTTACTATAACATGCCAAACGAACCCCAAATTTTTTATTATTAATATATATATCCTTATCTAAGTCATTTGGCCGAACCTTAGATTTTTAAAAATACAATAACAATTAATAATATAATATTTGATTTAAAAACTATTTTGTGTCAATTTTGACACTATTTGATATATGATTTTTGTGAAAGTCATAAAATAATTAAATGTTCGAACCAAGTTGATTAAATCAACATTAATATATCATAGTGACCTCTAAATTAGTGGAATTCATAAAAAATCTCAAATTACATTTATTTTGGTGTTTATAACATCAATTATGTCAATATTTCATTAATAAGATAATTACTGCATCATCGTTGTGTCATAAATAAATTAAATTATTTTATGTCTAAAAATTACAAATAAAATACCATCATGTAGGAAATCTTTTTAGCTTTCTAATGAATATTTATAGTCGAATTTATCTTATGTATAACCCCATATTAAAAATGATTTACTTATTAAACTTTGATTTTAACTATTTTAACCCTTCTTTAAATAAATTAATAATAAATGTCCTAATCTAATCCAAGTGGGCCTAAATGGTCATATGTTATTCCTAAGTTTGTTTTTGGTCGAATTACACTTGTCCAATAGAATTAGGACATGTGTTAGGGTAATATTAATATCATATTTACCCTTAGTTACCCTATTTACTATTAACCGTGGTAAAAAAAGTAAAAAAATACTATTCACCAAAAAATTATTTTCATCTCATTGAACCACATTTTAGTCCTTGATATTTACCGTGTCTCTCGGATTTTTGAAATTCCATTCACAGAAGCGGTAAAATTAAGTTTTATGCAAAATTCAGTTTTTAACCTACCACTTAGTAGTTTCACTATCCATCAAAAATTGATGTTTTTCAGAACAATGCCAAAATTTCATCCCAAGCTATATTTCATATTCCGAATTTAAAAATGAAGTCTATTTTACCAAATTCATAACATAAAAGTTGCATTAATTAATTTTATAATTAAATCCCACTGTTAAAACAAATAGCGTGTTTTTAAGAAACAATATCTATCAAAAGATTGACACTTGTTTATATCTAGTTTAAATGTGAAATTTCATACAAGGACCAACATTGTATTAAATTGTTAAAATATATTCTAAATATACTTTAAAACCACTCAAATTAATGATTTATCACTATTAATTATTTCGATTAAAAAATTTGTTTTTAATTATAATTTAGTAATTTTCACTATTCATCAGAATATGAAAGTTATCCGAAATGTACCAAAATTTCACCTTAGGCTAAATTCGATACTCCGAATCCAAAAATGAAGTTCATTTTGAAAAATAAGATTTACAGAATTTTAAAAAGTTGTTATTACTATTCATACCGGCTAGTTTTAATAATATTTTAATAGCATATCGTTGTTTAGTGAAACTCGGTATTGCGTATTACACACGCTATCGAGGAAGGTCGCGATTGCGTGTAATGCAAGGCAAGTCAAGGATGCGTGTTGTGCAAGCTCCTTTTGGTGTAGCGTACAACACAAGACTTTAATAAAATTAAAAAGAATATTTTTTTATAAAATCTTGGGCTGTTACAATGTAGCCACTTGTAGGTGATAGGGACACTTTATTTTAATTAAGTTAAAATAAGTACAAAAATGACATAAGTATATATCTTTTAGAAAAACAGTTTTTACATAGGGTTATATATGTTGTAGTTTCGACTATAAATATTCATTATAAAGCTAAAAATATTTCCTACATTATTATATTTTATTTATAATTTTTAGAGATTAAATAATTTAATTTATTTATGAAACAATGATGATGCAGTAATTACCATAATAGTGAAAAATTTAAATAATTGATATTATAAATACCCAAATAAATATAATTTGAGGCGTTTAATGAATTAAAATAATTTTCTAGGATAATATGACATATTAGAATTTATTTAAATAACTTTTTTCGAAGTAATCATTCTATTATGAGTTTCAAAAAAATCAACTATTGAATAGTGTCAAAATTGACATAAAAGAGTTTTTAAAAAAAATATTATATTATTAATTGATATTAAATTCCTAAAAATATAAGGTTTGTCACAAATACTTATATCATGATATTTTTATCATTAATGGACCACTTGGGGGTCTCTTGGATTTATATGGTATGTTTATTAACCATATAATATAAAAATACAGAGTGACACTGTAAAAGTGAAAAAAATTAACTTAGAGTTAATACTTAATGATAAGGTTAATATAAGTACCCAAACCTGTCTAAATTCTATTGGTTGAGTTGTTTTCGACCTATCCCCACCTTAACCTTTTAATAATCAACTTTTGAGCCATTAGAAACCGAATATGAATTTATTATAAATTAATATTTCTAGCTTTTCCAAATGTGCCCCTCACCCCTCTTATAAAAGGGCACTCCTCCTTCTCATCTCTTCACACCTTCAAAGCCTTTTGGTTCGGCCATACTCTGCCCAAATACTCTCCCAACTTCTCTCACTACAACCTAGAGTCCTTAGTTTGATCATAAATCCAACCTAAGGAGCCCTTTTGATCAAATCAAAAGGAAGAACCCGAAGAAGAGGTAATGATTTCACCACCCTTTTCCATGTTCCTTTCATCTTCCACTTCTTCTTCCGTTGTTCTTTACCATTCTATAATAATAACTCCAGTATCATATATATACTGTGATGTTATTATAAATATGGTACAACCATATTCAGTATTCTATCCACCCTTTCGAATAACATGTCACCATACGTGTGTACGTACGGCTTACCGTCTCCACGTCGTGGTGTAATTGTTATTCAATATATTATTATTTGGATGGTTATAATAATGATGTGTAACACATGTAAATAATAAATATAACATGTTAATTATTCAGTATATATGATATACCATCCATTTATATATTATTTTAATATAAAAAATAATGATATTGTCGCTCGTGCGTACGTACGGACTGCCGTCTCCACGAACGCGATGAGATTCATTCTCCATAGTATCCATTCAAGTATAATTATCATTTGATGATTTAAAAATGATGTTTAAGGACTTGATATCATTCTGGATATGAATAATATACAACCTATCCATTACAAACATGTCTTACGTAACAAAACATATAAAAGAAAATGCGTAAGTTAACACCCGAAACAACGATAATACTAAGATATTATTAACAAATCAATGTTAAAATAACATATATGATATCATATTAATGTATATGATTCTTGTATAATTTAATATCAATTATTTCACCATTATACAGGAGGTTAACCTACCCCAACCAAGGAAAAGTACAAGGTAAGGGTTTATTTCGCAATCTCTTCATTATCTGATGTTGTTTATTCGTAATAATCTACTGGGATCTCTTTATCATCCACGTCCATGTTTCTTAAAAATGTATTTAAAAAAAAATTACTATTTACAAGAATATAGTTTAAAGTCATTTATACCCTTTTTTGACTTTTCATAAGACTTTTATAAAGGAATATTTTTGTCGTTTTCCAAACAAGGTGGTTTTTAACCTTTTCGACAGAATTAAGGTAAGAATTTTTTTTAACTTATACGGCTAGTGCGGCTATTTTCCGCCATAATAAAATCATCGAAACTACCTTCACAAGCTTATAAGAATATTTTCAAAGAAAATGTTTTATTTTATAAATATATGACTCTTAAATGATTTCAAAATAGAAAGAGATATTTCTCTAGAAAGAGTTTTGATTTCAACTATGTCAACATCCTTTGATGGATTTTACGCTTATTTGAAGTTGATTTATTATGATACAAAAATTCTATATTGTATTGAAGGTTTTGTGATATGTTTGACTGTGGATGTGCTATTTTTATACCATTCATAGTTTATGGTGAAAGTATTGACATTTTGTCTGCTATTTTTAATACGAATTTTTATGTTATGTTTAAACCTTTTCATATGGGAATGCATTGGATTTAATATGTGACTGGTGGAGCCCGCTATAGCTCCTCGATGCATCGGTAGGTCTCATGAGACAAACTAGTGTCTTGGAACAATGCCTTGGAAAAATCTTATTTGTAGTCTTGGCACGAGGCCTTGGCTATGTGGTTATGATAGTCTGGCATTATGCATTCCATCATTATGAAAGTGGTTATTGATATTGCATGTGATTATTCGATTAGTAGAATATCCATGTGAATAAGTAAATGGAATTATTTCGTTTTACTTTTTCCATACTATGTTGAAGTTCAAGTTTAAAAGGCTTTTGTTTTAGTTATACATTGCCTTAAATGTTTATTCTTATTTATGAAAGTTTACGCTATATTGTTATCCTTACTGGGCATTTGAGCTCACCCCTTTTTTATGTTTTATTTTTCCCAGGATATGAAGAAGTAAGTTATGAATGACCTGCAGGGATAGTATGTGGGGATATGAGTGTGGAATATGGAGACTATGTTGTTGTAGTATCTTTTCACTGTATGATGTAATGTAAAACTTTATGAATATATCCAGTGTTTTCAAGGCTACTAAACCAATTGGTCTTTCGAGATTTGATCTTTCTTGTGATCATTCCAATGTTATGTAATAATGCACCAACTCTAGGTAACTGGGGTCGGGGCATTACAGTTGGTATCAGAGAAGTTTAGTACAAACCATGGAAGCTAGATTTAGATAAACTATGATTAGAGCACGTAGACCTAAGATGAACTTTGAGGATTAGTATAGAAGAACTTCCTAAAATTTTGGTATTGTAGAGATTTTGTGAGTTTTCCGAGCAATACATCTCTGTCTGGATACGAGCAGGTAGAGGCGGCTCAGGCACAAATGTACCTAGGGGTAAAACCTGAAAACACTGCTTTGAACTAGACTCGAATGGGAACTAGTGCACGACAACGGGCCTTTCCTGACTCTTGGTTACGACACTCCTGGGGGATATGCTTAGGATAACTATCATTTTCTTTACAAATCATTATGAAGGTTTTATGAGTATATACTTCCTCAAAGAAAACATTTTTATGATTATGGATTATATCCATTAATTGTTCAATTTATTTTAAGTGTTTTGTATGTATGGGATTATGTATTTTGATTCATAAACTGATCTAGTTTATGCCATTGTTTAGAAATGGAGCCTAGTGGATGAAATGGAAACTGTATAAATGCACGCACTCCATGTAGGGATTTCCCTCCTACTCAATATAATTATCGTGGAGCTGGTGATGAAACTGGTTCCGATCAGCTAATCACCATACTGCGACAACTTACTCAGGTTATGAATAATAACCTTACCCCTATGGAGCACCCTAATCCACAGTGTGGAGGATCAATGTTAGATCGATTCATGAGGAAACAACCACCAACACTCAATGGGAGTACAAATCCCTTAGTAGCTGAGCAATGGATAAATTCCCTAGAGAAAATATTTCAGGCTTTGTGGAGTAGTGAAAGGGAAAAAGTTATCATGGCAGTTTACCACATCACTGGAGATGCTGATCAATGGTGGTCATTGATTCAAAACATGAATGAAGATGATGAAGTATCAAATATGGAATGGAGGGAGTTCAAAGATCTGTTTTTAGAAAAATACTTTCCTCGCGACCATCGAGCAGATATGGAAAGTCAATTTTTGAGTCTGAGACAGAAGGAGGATGAGAATGTCGCAAAGTATGAGGCTAACTTTACAAGGTTAGCAAGGTATGCTGGAGATTATATAGGTAACCCAAGAAGTAATATTGATCGTTTCTTTGATGGGTTAAAAGTATTTCTCCATCGAGAATTAGTCTCACAATCCTTCTCGTCGTACGAAGACATTATCTCATGTGCTATCAAGACCGAAAATGAATTCTCTAAGTCCTATGACTTTAAAGCAAAACAAGAGAAGAAGAGACCTACTGATCAATCTGGGAATGGAAATAAGGGGAAGAAGGGAAAGGTTGAATATCCATCCTGTGGTAAATGTGGGAAGAAACACCCTGGTACTTGTTTGAAGGGAATGGGAGTCTGTTACAAGTGTGGTGAAAAAGGCCACCAAGCTCGTGATTGCAAGGGGAAGAAGGAAGCTACCAATGTTCAGTGATACAATTGCAGGGAGATGGGACATTATGCAAATGAATGTCCTAAGCGTCTGGAGAACTTACCTCAGAAAAGGCCAAGGGATCAAGGCCAAGCTTATGCTATCACTACTGCTGAGGTAGAAGCTCTGAAAGACATGGTGGAAGGTAATTTAATGGTTTCCTCAACTTTAGAAAATGCATTATTTGATTCTGGATCATCACATTGTTTCATATCTTCCCAGTTTGCTAGGAAAATTAGATATTTCCAATTTGATTTAATAAGGGAGTTGTCAGTTAAAACTCCTAAGGGAATTATCATTGCAACAAAGTTTTGTGAATCAGTCCCCATTAGAGCACATAAATGTTCTTTATCTGCTAATCTCATCGTCATACCTATGATTGAGTTTGATATAATCCTCGGTATGAACTGGATTTCATACTATGATGCGAAAATTTATTGTAAGAAGAAAGAGGTTACGATTCTTGATGATAATGATAAGGAACACATTATCTTTAGAGCAGAATCGTCACCACCTAATTCTTATTTAGATCCACCCCCAGTAGCTCAACTAAATTCAATTATTGGGGAGGAAGAGAATGAAATAACTATGGGTGAGGAAAGTAATATTCAAATAGAGGATTTACCTATTGTGACTGAATTTGTAGTCGTATTTCCATAAGATTTACCTGGTCATCCTCCAGAACGAGAAGTTGAGTTTTCCAGTGATTTAATTCCTGGATCAAGGCCTATATCAAAGACCCCTTATAGAATGGCCACTTTATAATTAGTTGAACTAAAGAAACAACTAGAGGAATTGTATAATAAGGGATTTATTCTCCCTAGTGTTTCTCCATGGGGATCCCCTATTCTTTTTGTTAAAAAGAAAGACGGATCTATGAGGTTATGTATCGACTACAGGGAGATCAATGCTATAAAAATAAAGAAAAAGTATCCCCTACCTCGCATTGATGATTTATTTGACCAACTGCATGGAGATCAATACTTTTCAAAGATTGACCTTCGATCTGGATACCATTAGTTGTGTGTGAATAAGGAAGACATTCCGAAGACAGCATTTCGAACCAGGTACGGGCATTACGAGTTTACTGTAATGCCGTTTGGATTGACTATTGCACCCTCTGTATTCGTGGATCTGATGAATAGAGTTTTCAAGGAGTATCTCGATGAATTTGTGGTGGTATTTATTGATGATATCTTAGTATACTCCGAAAGCTACGAAGATCATGAAAATCACTTGTGCATTATCTTGAAGACTCTGAGAAGGCATGAATTATATGGGAAGTTTAGAAAGTGTGAATTCTGGCTTCAGGAGATTTATTTTCTTGGCCATATTATCTCTAAAGATGGAATCTCTGTTGATCCTTCTATAACCAATGCAATCCAATAATGGCCAGCACCTACGAGTATAAATGAGGTATGTAGTTTTATTGGTTTGGCAGGTTATTATCGACGTTTCATCCATAATTTTGCCCGATTGGATAACCCATTAACGAAGCTCACACGTAAAGGGGTTAAATTTGTCTGGACAAAAGAGTGTGAAGAATGTTTCTAAGAACTGAAGAGAAGATTAGTCAATGGTCCTATATTGACTCTACCATCAGGGAATGATGGGTTCGTTATTTATAGTGATACATCGAAGAAAGTACTTGGTTGTGTCCTTTTGTAGAATGATAGGGTTATTGCCTATGCATCACGATAGTTGAAAATTCATGAACAAAACTATCCTACTCATGATATCGAGTTAGCAGCTGTGATATTTGCTTTGAAGATATGGAGGCACTACCTCTATGGTGAAAAATGTGAGATTTATACCGATCACAAGAGTTTGAAGTATATTTTCTCAAAAAAAGAACTCAACATGAGGAAAATGAGATGGCTTGAATTACTCAAGTATTATGATTGCACGATACACTACCACCCGGGGAAGGCAAACAAGGTGGCAGATGCTTTGAGCAGAAAAGATCATGGAGTTTTGAACAATATGAGAATTGAAAGGGATCCAATTTTCATGGATCTAGTGAAGATGGACATGGTAATAACCAAGGAAGGAGAAACATCAATGCTTTTTCAAATGGTTGCCAAACCATCTTTGCTAGAAAGGATTAAGTGTTCTCAGACCGATGATGAAGAATTTCAAAAGAAGATTAATGCTCTGAATGATGGGAGACTGAGAGACTTTGTATATGAAGATGGAATTTTGAAATTAGGAGAGAGACTTTGTGTTCCCGATATACCTGATCTAAAAAGGGAATTGTTGGATGATGCTCATTGTTCCAATTTCTCTATACACCCTGGGAGCACCAAAATGTATAGAGATTTGAAGGAACATTTTTGGTTGGACAATATGAAGATGGAGATTTCTGATTTTGTGTCAAGATGTATGGTTTGTCAACAAGTGAAAGCCGGAAGGCAACAGCCTGGAGGAGTCATGCAACCTCTTCCCATACCGGAGTGGAAATGGGACAATATTACGATGGAATTTTTCATGGGACTACCAAAGACTCCTATAAGGAATGATGCAATATGGTTTATTGTTGATCGTCTTACCAGGTCAGCACATTTTCTTGCTATAAGAGAAGATCTAACACTGGAACGTCTAGCAAGACTATATATTAATGAAGTTGTGAGACTTCATGGAGTACCCCTATCGATTGTTTCTGATCATGATCCCCGTTTTACTTCAAGATTCTGGAGGAGTCTTCAGAAATCCTTGGAAACTGAACTTCATTTTAGCACTACTTACCACCCTCAGACAGACGGACAATCAGAATGGACTATTCAAACCTTAGAAGATATTTTGAGATCCTTCTCACATGACTTTCAGGGTATGTGGGATCAGTATTTACCTTTGGTAGAACTTTCCTATAACAATAGCTTCGATTCGAGTAATCCGATGGCACTATATGAAGCGTTATATTGAAAGAGATGTCATACACCAACCTGTTGGGATGACATTGGTGAAAGAAAACTTGTAGGCCCAGAACTGGTGGAGGAAACGATGGAAAAGGTGAAGGTAATCCAAAATCACATCAAAGCAACTCAAAGTAGGAAGAAGAGCTATGCCGATAATCGAAGGAAGGATTTGGAATTTCAAGTCGGTGATCATGTTTTCCTGAAGGTATCTCCATGGAAGGGAGTCATATGTTTTGGTAAGAAAGGTAAATTGAGTCCCAGGTACATCGGACCTTTCAAAATTCTAGAACAAATTGGGGCTGTAGCTTACCGATAGGGAATGCCGCCAAGCCTCTCCAAAGTTCACGATGTGTTCCACGTATCTCTGTTGAGGAAATACATGCCTGAACCAATGCATGTACTCACTTATGAGGAATTAGAACTGGAACCCAATCTCTCTTATTGCAAAGAGCCCATCAGGATTCTTGATACAAGAGAACAAGTACTGAGAAACTGGACGACACGTCTGGTAAAAGTTTTATGGAGAAACCATAAGATGGAAGAGGAAACGTGGGAACCCGAGGAACATATGATGAAGAACCACCAGAGTATTTTCATGTGATAAGTATTCTAGAAATTTCGAGGATGAAATTATTTGAAGGAGGGGAGAATGTAACACCCCAAGATTCTATGGTATGCTTCTCTTTGAATAATGTGATTGCGTGTGTTGTACGCAACACCGAGTTCTAACACACCATAAGCAATCAAACTAGTCATTATGAATAGTAAAACCTACTTTTTGAAATTATATATATTTTATTTTTTAAAATGGTCTTCATTTTTGGATTCGTAATATCGAATTTAGCCTAAGGTGAAATTATGGTACTTTTCGGATAACTTTAATATTTTGATGAATAGTGAAAATTACTAAATTTTAATTAAAAACAACTTTTTTGATCAAAATAATTAATAGTGATAAATTATGAATTTGAGTGGTTTTAAAGTATACTTAGAATAAATTTTTACCATTTAATATAATTTTGGTCATTGGACATAATTTTACAATTAAACAGGACATAAACAAGTGTCAATCTTTTGATAGTTATTATCTATTAAAAACACCCTTTTTGTTTTAACAATGGGAATAAATTTTAAATTATTTTCTGCCACTTCTGTGTTTTGAATTTGGAAAAATGGATTCCATATTTGGAATCAGGATGTTCAAATTGTGTAAATAGGTAACTTTTATTTTTAGACATTTTGAATAATTACTGCGGTAAATATTTTATTTACCATGGTTAAGGGTAAATCCGGTAAATAAGGGTTACAAAATAATATTATAATAAAACTAAATAACCCTAAAACGTGTCCTAGACTTTTTGGTTGAAACATGTTCGACCATATCCATATTGGGGTCGATTTTGGGACCCAATGGAGACACTTGTAGGTGATAGGGACACTTTATTTTAATTAAGTTAAAATAAGTACAAAAATGACATAAGTATATATCTTTTAGAAATACAATTTTTACATAGGGTTATATATGTTGAATTTTCGACTATAAATATTCATTATAAAGATAAAAAGATTTCCTACATTATTATAGTTTATTTATAATTTTTATAGATTAAATAATGTAATTTATATATGACACAATGAGGATGCAGTAATTACCATAATAGTAAAAAATTAAAATAATTGATATTATAAATACCCAAATAAGTATAATTTGAGACTTTTAATGAATGAAAATAATTTTCTAAGATAATATGACATATTAGGATTGATTTAATTAACTTTTTTAGAAGTAATAATTCTGTTATTAGTTTCACAAAAATCAACTATTGAATAGTGTCCAAATTGACATAAAAGAGTTTTTTAAAAAATATTATATTATTAATTGATATTAAATTCCTAAAAATCTAAGGTTTGTCCAAGGGACTTATATAATGATAGTTGTATTATTAATGGACCACTTTGGGGTCTCTTATATGTATATGGTTTGTTTATTAACCATATAATATACAAATAAAAAGAGACATTGTAAAAGTGAAACTAATTAAATTAGAGTTAATACTTAAAGATAAGGTTAATATAAGTACCCAAACCTATATAAATTCTATTGATTGAGTTTTTTTCGACCTATCCCCACCATAAACGTTGAATAATAAACATTGGAGCCATTATAAACCGAATATGAATTTATTATAAATTAATATTTCTAGCATTTCCAAAGGTGCCCCTCACCCCTCTTATAAAAAGGCACTCCTCCTTCTCATTTTCTTCACACCTTCAAAGCCTTTTGGTTCTGCCAAAATCTGCCCAAATACTCTCCCAACTTCCCTCACTACAACCAAGAGGCCTTAGTTTGATCATAAATCCAACCTAAAGATCCCTTTTGATCAAATCAAAAGGAAGAACCCGAAGAAGAGGTAAAGATTTCACCACCCTTTTCCAAGTTCCTTTCTTATTCCACTTCTTCTTCTGTTGTTTTTACCATTCTAAAATAATAACTCCAGTATCATATATATACTGTGATGTTATTATAAATATGGTACAACCATATTCAGTATTCTATCCACCCTTTTGAATAACATGTCACCATACGTGCGTACGTACGGCTTACCGTCTCCACGTCGTGGTGTAATAGTTATTCAATATATTATTATTTGGATGGTTATAATAATGATGTGTAACTCATGTAAATAATAAATATAACATGTTAATTATTCTATATATATGATATACCATCCATTTATATATTATTTTAATATCAAATGAATGATATTGTCGCTCGTGCGTACGTACGGACTACTGTCTCCACCAACGCGATTTGAATCATTCTCCATCGTATCCATTCAAGTATAATTATCATTTGATGATTTAAAAATGACGTTTAAGGACTTGATATCATTCTGGATATGAATAATATACAACCTATCAATTACAAACATGTATTACATAACAAAACATATAAAATAAAATGAGTAAGTTAACACCCAAAACAACGATAATAATAAGATATTATTAACAAATCAATGTTAAAAGATCATATATGATATCATATTAATGTATATGATTCTTTTATAATTTAATAACAATTATTTCAACATTATACAGGAGGTTAACCTACCCCAACCAAGTAAAAGTACAAGGTAAGGGTTTATTTCGCAATCTCTTCATTATTCGAGGTTGTTTATACGTAATAATCTACTGGGATCTCTTTATCATCCACATCCATGTTTCTTAAAAATGTATTTAAAAACTGTTTTACTATTTACAAGAATATGGGTTAAAGTCATTTATACCCTTTTTTGACTTTTCATAAGAGTATTATAAAGGAATCCTTCCATCATTTTCCAAACAAGATTCTTTTTAACCTTTTCGACAGAATTAAGGTGAGAATGTTTTTTAACTTATATGGCGGGTGCAGCTATTTTCCGCCATAATAAACTCTTCGAAACTTCCTTCACAAGCTTATAAGAATATTTTCAACGAAAAGGTTTTATTTTATAAATATATGACTCTTAAATGATTTCAAAATATAAGGAGATATTTCTCTAGAAAAAGTTTTGATTTCGTCTATGTCAACATCCTTTGATAGATTTTACACTTATTTGAATTTGATTTATTATGGTACAAAACTTATATATTGTATTGAAGGTTTTGTGATATGTTTGACTGTGGATGTGCTATTTTTATACCATTCATAGTTTATGGTGAACGTATTGACATTTCTTATGCTAGTTTTAATACAAATGTTTATGTTATGTTTAAACCTTTTCATATGGGAATGCATTGGACTTAATATGTGACGGGTGGAGCCCGCTATAACTTCTCGATGCATCGGTAGGTCTCATGAGACAAACTAGTGTCTTGGCACAAGGCCTTGGAAAAATCTTATTTGTATTCTTGGCATGAGGCCTTGGCTATGTGGTTATGGTAGTCTGGCATTATTCATTCCATCATTATGAAAGTGGTTATTGATATTGCATGTGATTATTCGATTAGTAGAATATCCATGTGAATAAGTAAATGGCATAATTTCATTTTACTTTTCCCATAATATGTTGAAGTTCATGTTTAAAAGGCTTTTGTTTTAGTTATACACTGCCTTAAATGTTTATTCTTATTTATGAAATTTTCCGCTATATTGTTATCCTTACTGGGTATTTGAGCTCACCCCTTTTCTATGTTTTATTTTTCCCAGGATGTGATGAAGTAAGTTATGAATGACCTGTAGGGATAGTATGTGGGGATATGAGTGTGGAATATGGAGACTATGTTGTTGTAGTAGTTTTTCACTTTATGATGTAATGTAAAACTTTATGAATATATATAATGTTTCCAAGGCTACTAAACCAATCGGTCTTTCGAGATTTGATCTTTCTTGTGATTATGCCAATGTTATGTAATAATGCACCAACTCTAGGTAACTGGGGTCAGGGTGTTACACATAACATGAGAAGTTCAATATGACAACATGAGAATATAATTTAAAAACCATATTGTTAATATTAATGATCATAATCATAAGTCATGGAATAAATATTGGTAGTTTATAATACAAAAATAAAAATAGAATCAAAGAAAATGTGCCATGAGAGCATAATATTGTCATAAGACATGGAATTATGGCATACAAATAATAAAATAAAATCACTTCCATTAATGTAATGGCTCACTAAAAAGGCTATTATTGGGGAACACATTTACTCCCTAAACCGTCATAGTAGTCATTGTTTACTTCTAAGACCATCATAGTAGAAAAAATTTCTTACAAAAATAGGTTCACTCCCCATTTTGGTCTTATAAATATCATGAGATATAAATCTTTACCCAATGTATGGGATGGAGATATAGGTCCCACCTATCCCATAATTCATATCATACATATGTGTACCAAAAGATAATAAAACATTCATCATATCACATCGCATGAAATAAACTAGATTTCATAATCATTTAATCATATCATAACCTGTGGAAAAGTGATAGGATTTATAATCATTTCATCTTTCCCAAACCCATGAAAAAAGTTGGTTTCATAAGAATTTTTCATGGTACTTCGTGTGGATGGGAAACAAGTTTAATAAGAATTATCTCATGGTATTACCCAAGGAAAAAAAGTGGGTTTAATTAGAATTATATAGTGGTATAACCCCCCGGAAAAAAATTTGTTTCATAAAAATCATGTCATTATAAACATAAAACATTCAGATAAATAATAAAAATAGTGACATTAGATCATATCCACAAAAATCACAACATTAGAGGATTTCAACTTATATGGAGAATGATTTTGAAAGAAAATTAGTTGGGATTTTTCTTGAGGAAAACAAAATTTCTATGAAACTAAATTTTTAAAATATAAACATTCTTAAAATTATTTTCATTGTAAACAACCTTGAAAACATATAAAGGGTGATTTAAACATCATTTAAATCATTTCTTGCGGAATATAGCCTTTTCAATTTGGAAAACAAATTTTTAAAAAATTTAATATTTTCAAAATCAATTTATTTGAAATAAATATTTTAATATCATTTAAAAACATTTATTGAAGAAAATAGAATTTACACTTTTAAAAAAAACTTTTAAAAACTAATACATCTTCAAAATCCTTTTTAATTTAAAATAATTTATTTAAAATAATTTTTTTTTAAAATATTAATATTAAATATTATTATAAAATAAGTTTGAAAATTTGTGAGGAATGGTTGAAATGATTGATCTTCAATGATAGTCGGAAATAATATTCATGCTGTGTATGTTAAAAAAAATATTATGTTCCCATTTTTTTTGTAAGAGAAAAATGAAATGTTTGGAAACAGATAAGAAAAATCAATTTTGCATTTATTTTTAAAAAGAAAACATTGGTTAAAATTTTATTTTTAAAATCGAAGGATAGTGTTAATTTTTTTGAAAACATTTTTATAAAAATTTGTTTCAGAAGTAAATAGATTTCTAACCAAAGAGGGAAATAATTTCATATTTTACTAACGAAGAATTTCTAAATTATTTTAAGTATTAATTATTGGTAAAATGGTAATATTAGTATAATATATCATTATTAACCATATAATAAGAAACTTCAGGATAAATATTCAGATGAAGTTTATATTATTTCAACATTGGATACATAATCATAAACTATCTCGATAAATGATGATATTATAACCTAAAACCATTACCAATTTGGTAACATTTGAAACATAATCCCCACGAAAGATAGTTCCAGAAATGGATATTTAATCCCAATAATTTTTATGATAATAATCATAAAATATATTCAGGTTTACTATATACACCAAATCAACAAAATTTGTGGTAAATATAGCTTGTCACTCACTGAAAATAAAAGTGATAAATAAATACATTACTGCTTTAGTAATATTTTGAATTATAAGTTATAATAAAGAATAAAATAAAGTAAAACATTAAATTTATGAAAATAATTATATTCATTATGTAACATGTCAAATGGGAAGTATATACACCACAAAAAATAAACAAGTCGTAAATATTCATATGTCTCCAAAAAATTATAGAGATACTAGAAATCTCTTACCTCAAGTGTCGACATCCTTCACACAGGTTCAAACCACCTATAAAATAAATATATGTTTATTATAAATATATTATAGAAATTTAATTATATAAATTATACCTTATATTTTTTACTTCTGATGATTTATTACCCATTTACTACCAATTCCTTGTTAAAATTATGTAATAATCACTTTGTTTTTCATATATGTTTTGATTTGTAATTTTTTGTCCTCTAAATTTGATCATGACTATATAATATCTAAAATCATAATAATAATTAAACAAATATCATATTAATATATAAATTAAAATTTTAATACCAATCATGATAGGTTATTTTGAGAAATGAAGTATGTTATGATTATGTAAAAGGTAGGTCATACGTACACATGAGTAGTATTTCCATTTTTCAAAAATCATTTTGTAAAGGTATTCTGTAATATTTTATTATTAAATAACTATAATAATATCATAAATATAATATTATTCCACTTAATATAATTATATATATCATCAATATGGTGTGATGATTAAAATAAAGAGTCACATCTCTTCGTGAAGGCGGTAATCCACCCGTACATGAACCACATTATCATCTTTCAATGAGTGAAATAGTTAGAAAGAAAATGATAAATTATCTTTTCAAAATTAATATTTCATGAATTTAATAATTATTTATTGTGTATAAAATATATTTTTTAAATTTATTTTTATTATCTTCCATGTAAAGGGTTGGTTAAAATGAATCACATCACTTCACGAGGTGGTAGTCCATTGTATACACGAGCGATATTATCGTATCCCATAATATAATGGAAAGTAAAAATGTTTATTATTATATATGTACCATATAGATATAATTATGATATAAATAGAATATATATAATTTATATCTATCAACATAACTATCCGTCAATGGTTTTCATGGAAAAAATGAATGACATCAGTTTGCGAGCAGGTAGTTCCCCGTACACATAAATAATGATTTCATAACACTTTTAATGGAAGTGGAGATGGTTTTAGGTAATTAAATTAACATAAAAATTCTAATTATATTACATATAATGATTTTATTATATAATCAAGTTTTTATAATAATTTTAGGATATAGAGGAAGAAATAAGATAAAAATTCTGGTTGAAGAACATTACCTATTCTTTGGGTATCCTCCTATGGTTTGAACAAAAAGACATCATAGGTTGGATTTATGAAAAAAAATAAGGATTATAATATAATATGAGGGAATTTTATTAGTGATTTCGGTAGGTTTTTTCATAACCAAAATGGTTTTATTTAGTGAAGATGGGAGGATAAGGGATGTCTTTTATAAGTGAGGTGAGTGGAACACTGGTAATTTTTTGAAATGAAGAAGGTGCACCCATGTTTTTCATATCTCAAATGGCATGAAAATTGTGTATTGTTGATAATTATACACTATAGGGTATAAATATGACCATAAAATCGTTTTTAGGTAACTGTTTACATCATTTTAACCCTTATATTTTTAGTTTAACCCCCGAGTAAATCATTTTTTACCTTAACCATTATAATTAATTTTTAATATTTCCATTATTTATTTTTGTGAAAAATTAATTTGAACTAATTAGATATTATAAATAATTTTGATTAAAAATAAAAAATCTTTTTTTTAAAATTAAATTCATAGAAGTGAAAAAATTAATTTAATATTAATCCGATATATGTGACGAGAAAACAAGTTTTCAAAGAGAAAATGTTCAAAATTTTACATAGTTTTAATTTCAAAATTCAACAAGGAAATGATAAAAATTACATAAACTAAATTAAAAGTTATATAATTGAACAAATGTTAATTTAAAACCATATTATAATTTAATTTAACATTGTAAATAATTTAAATGAAAAGGTTGTTTTTAATTAAAATTTACTATTTTCTCTATTCATCAAGAAATTAGTCTTTTTAAAAAGTTCTCTAAATTTTCCCTAATAAAAATTTGATATTATGAAATAATATTTATTTTTATTTTTTTCTAATAAATTTTATAAAATATTCAAAAATTATTTTTTAAAAAAATTATTTAATGTAACTAACAAAACTATTTTATAGAAAATACAGTTTTCAGCATAAAATTGGATTTATTCATGTATCCTGTCTAGAGAAAAAATATAAATGTAAAATACTTTATTGAAAATATATTATATAAATTTTATAAATATAATTCACTAAAATTGGGTTTTTAAATTTATTTAGGTAAAATGCATTTGTTTTCATAAAAAGAGTTTTCCCAAAAATAGTTTTCCCAAAAATTTATTTATTTATTATAAAATATTTTTTATTTTAATGTTTAATTAATTGGTCTGCAAAAAATTAAATTTATATATATGTATGAGTCATATATTTTTTCATAATTTATTTAATCCTATTCATACCATCCATTCCAACGTATAGGATATAACTATAATTTTCAATAATAATATTTTAAGAGTATATCATGTTTTATTTTAACACAGTTTTGCTTGTAATTAAATCTAAACTCAGTGTTGTGTGAAATGAATGATAAAACTAGTTTTGTTTGTGAAGAAAAATATCAAAAATATATAATTTATTTCAAAGATTATATTTCAAAAAATCTCGAGGTTTTACAGCAGAAATGAAAAATCTACTCAATTTTATCACATAACATTCTCACGATATGTATCATGATAAACATAAAAATAGAATTAGAAGTGAAAAAAAAATCTATACAGTCTTTCAGGAGGCAACATCTTTCCATTTTTAGTGGCTCCACTGACCTTATAGTTTCCATGAAATTAATCAGTATCATTGAATAGATATTTTCATTCTCTATTGTTCAAAAGTTGAAAATTTCATTTTTTTCTATATATTAAATAGATAGAGAAGAAGATATATGGTGGACTCTTATGAATAATATAAGTCAACAATATGAAATTGACTTTGAGGTATGTGATGAGTTTAAGAAATTAATTTTCAATACAAACTTTCTTTGTGTTCTTCCTATGAAAATAGAGAAGTAATTCCTTCATTTAAAGAAAAAGTATGATTAATCTATTGGTAACTATGTGGTTAATTTAGAAATACATTCATGGTATGATATAGTTATTATCATCCAATATAAAGGATAAGTTGTTCAATTTTTCAGTGCATTAAAACCATTTATTTTAAAATAATTATACATAAGGGACTTATATATATACAAATTAATAATTTATTATTCTATCAAGGTGAAATGGATATTGGTGTCTCTAATCAATCTCTTGCGTTTTATAAGAAAAGATAGATATAGTTCAAAGAAAACTATACAAACTATGAAATGAAAAGGATTATTTTTCCGTCAAGATTGAATCATGAAATAAAAAATGATGTAAATTATCTTAAGTTGGATTGAAAATGCTCGGTTTATATGAAAAAAGTACATCGATCAATTCATTTTTGAGGTTGTGGGAATAAGTTTTATTATCAAGTGAATAGAGAGGAAGCTCATCAAAATACACCCCCCACATTCCAGTGTTTCAAGTGTATAGGGTATGGGAATTATTCAAATCAAATCCCAAACCAAATGTATAATAAGGATTATTACACGCAAAATCCTCTAAAGACAATGTAAAAATGTAATACTTAATAAATAATAATGGTTAAGGTGAATCATGATAATTAGGGCACAGTGATCCTCTACTCTTTAGTTCAGAATTTCAAGTTTTATTTTTTATGAATGACCCCTATGAAAATATCATTAAAATTTAATGTGTTTTTGATCATTTATTATCCCCTTTGACATGGATTCTAAAATAATGAAATCAAATTTTTATTCTATCGGTGCAACGATGAAGCCATGATTCTAATGGAAATGTTTTTAAGGAAAATAGGGTGAATTATCTCATGGATGTTCATGTGTCTCCATGTAATATTAACTTATGAGTTGTGGAAATCATCATTTGATTATGACCATAAGGTTTATCATATATTTAAATTATAATAAACACCTTTTTATGTTCTATATAATTGGTCTTTATTAATATTAAGGATATTTTGGGTGATGATTATAGAAATAAAACCCTTTGTTTTTTTATATATATTTTTGGAAAACATAATTTGAGGATGAATGTATTTACATTTATTGAGAATATTGTTAAAGTTATTGGAACCATTAGGGATTATATATTATTTTATGTTAATATATTCATGGGTTATTTAGATTTCAAGTATGTTTTAGAAACTGTATTAATATAGTTTTGGAAAAGGGATAACTCGCAAGCTGGGTGACAACCTATAACATCTGGAAAGGCTATGAGGATTAAACTATAGAAACTCATTTTTCTTTTTAAGACATTACCATATTTCTATATATATTTTTGGATCGAGGTAATAAGATGATGTGAAATTATGAGTCCTGGTGTGTCAAAAATTAATTTTATAAAAATATTAAATTTATTTTACATTATTCATCAATAGTTTATTAATTAAAATGGAATAGATCCTACAAAAATCTCGGATCATATATCCATGAAGACGATTGAGTCTGAAATATGATTTTTACCCTTGGGGTGACCTAAGATGGTTGTCTAGGATGTTCACATATTACAACCATTGGTAGCTGCATTTAGTTAAAATAAATAAATGCAGGCTTATGGTAGTTTTGGCTCGAGCCCCATTGGATCGTGGAATGACATGAACCCATAATCAAAGAGAGATAAGGGTATAATTACCACAATTTTCCAATGTGGGAGAACATTTATATTGGGAAAACATGAATTGATATATTATTGATTATGCATATCTATTCTTGGTAAGTCTGCAAGTTAAGGTAGAGAAACAAATGTTTAAGGGGATGCTACAACCATTATCCATACCATAAAATAAACAAGAAAACAACATTATGTGTTGTTTCATTAGACTCTACAAAGAATCTAAAGGGAATAATACTACTTGGGATGTCATCAATCACCTTAAAAATTCATTATACTGTATATCTATCAAGGAATATTTTTATAGGGATAATATTTCTAGTATGTATATTAACGATGTGGAATGGTTTCATGGAGTAAAACATTATACTATATCTACTCAGGATCTGACGTTTACCTTGATGTTTTGGGGGGTCTTCAGTAGTCCCTATATATATAGTTATATTTTAGCACTGCATTTCATTTTAATAATGATTTTCAGTCTGAGGGAAAAATTCAAAACCAAGAGGATATGATTAGATCTCGTTATATGAATTTCAACAGTGGTTGGGATTAACACCATTTGATAGTTGGGTTTTCTTACAGTAATATTTTTTTAATTGAGTATTAATATGGCTAATTACGATGAAATTTATAGAGAAAGGAAATAAATGTAATTTACTGGATTAAGTTGTAGAAATAAATCTATTATGACCAATGTTGATAGAACAAATTGAATAGATGGTTAGAGGCATTCAACAACACATAATGAAATTACAAAGTTGGTATAAAAGTTATGATAACAATTACCAGTGTGATGTAGAATTTGAATTTGGTGACAGGGTTTTTCTATGAATTTATCCATGAAATTAGGTAATGGGATTTGAAAATAAGTGATAAATAATCACTATACATATTGGACCATTTGAAATTCTTGATCGTATCGAGACTGTATTGTATCATTTGGTGTTTCCACAAAACCTTACTCAAGTTCACTATATCTTCTATATATCCATTCGGAGGAATTATATACCTGTTCGACGACATGTACTGAAGTCACACTTCATACAGTTAGAGAATGATATTTATTATGAATAAATACCAGAATATATGTTTTAAAATTCATAGAATGTTTAATGAAACAAGGACACTCACTTGGATAATGTTTTGTGGTTAAACCACCAATGTTTAGGGAGTTTCAAGGGAACTTGAGAATGTAATTTGGTAGAAGTATCCACATATATTTATAAGAAATTGTTGACAATAGATAAATAAATACATTTTAAAGTGGTTATAATTTATAACACTTAAATTTTATGAAATAAATATTTTTGATTAAATTAAATTTATTCAATATCATCTGTTACCAACAACACTATGTAATCACAAATCGTAAAAAATGTTAATATAATTATTTAAACCTGACCATTATTACCAAGCCATTAAAAATGGATACATGAATAGGAATACGAAATTTTAAAAATAATGTATAATGGTTTCATATAAAAAACTTATATTGAAAAAATTTTCTTTTTTTTTAATAAAGTCATTATATACTCTGAAAACAAATTATTTCTCAAAAAAATGATTTGTATTTATTTATGTGAACAAAAAAAATATTTATATTTAATATTTGAGAACATTTATTTTAAAAAATTGAATTAATTTTTTTGAATAAACATGTCAATATTATCTTAGGGTGGTTTTTTGGTATTTTTATAAAATTATTTATTTTTAGATATATAGTAAAAATACGGATTTTTATTGAAAACTAAAATTCGGTTTAAATAATTAAAAAGGTTCAATTTTATATTAAGTTTTTTAAAAAATTAATATTATCTAAAAATATTATAATCCAAACAATATAGGTCATTCTAATCACATTCATATTAAATTTTGATATAAAAACATTTAAAATATTTTAAAATTTTCTCCTTGGAAAAATAATTTTTCATCACGTCGGTGGGTTTAATATTAAATTAAAATTTTCCAATTATTTGAACGGAATTTGGAATAATTTATTCAATATTTTCAATATTAATAATTAATATTATACAATAAGTTCAACAAAATGAATAGTAAAAATAGTAAAAATTAATCACTGCAGTTATGATTAATATGTGTTTACTATGGGTTAAACAAAAAGGATAAGGGGTAAAATGTTATAAAAACGATAAAAAAACTATTTTTTATATATATTTATACCTAAAAAATTATAAGGTTCGATAATGTCTCATTTTAGATCCTTGTGGAATGTAAAAAATATGGGCACACATTATTCTTTTTAAAAATTCCATGTGTGTCCCCTCCACCACTTAATAAAGGCCACCCCTATCCTATCCTATTTATACTTCAATAACTCATTGATTCAAAAACATACCTACACATATATATTTAGTAATTGAATATAAAACTACTCTACGACTTGTTTTGATCAGTAAACATTTATATGAAGTCATTGAGTATAAACATAAAGAGTTTCTCCAAATAAGTGGTACAAATCATAATCTTGTGATTCAATTAATTTCATCCTCCACCTGCATAAAATATTATCCAATAATGGTGATATAATAACAAAAATATATTCCATATTATTATATTTTATTGTGTTAATGTATTAACGTATATCAATATCCTCTACCATCAAATGTGAAATGAAACTGTTAATTGTGTGTACAACACACTGCCACCTCACGAACCGATGTTATTCATTTTCCATCATCACCACATAAGGTTGGATATAATGATGGATTTTATTTGTATATATTATATATATTATATTATTATTCCTATTTAATTATTATTCCACTTATACCTTCTTTCATCCCAACCCGTGGGAAAACAATAATGTCGCTCGAGTGTACGGCGGACTACCGCCTCGCTAACTGATGTGATGTGTTTTTCATTTATGTTTTTCCTAGTTGGTAATAATTATAGATTAAATTAATATATATATATATATATTTTAAAATAATTATACTTATTAAATTATAATATCACACACAACTTCTTACTTTCTATTCAATGGGGTATACTATAACGTTGTTTGTTTGTATGACAGACTACTTCCTCACAAAGCTGTGTGAATATTTTTGTCACTGATATTTTTCATGAAGTTAAAAAGGTTAAATTTATGTAATATATGTTATATTTATGATTAAAAAAATATTCTTTTAAGGTATTATATTATTTTCATTTCATTCATTTCATCCATAAAAAAAATTTAAGCACCTTTCGTGCATACATTTGACCTTCTCTCTCCATGAACGATGTAATTCATTTTCTATATCTAACACTAATGGATTACTGTAAATACATATTTAAGGAATTTATATCATATTTATATAATGGTGTATATTATATATATTATTCAACCATGATTAAATGAAAATTACTAAAAATAAAAATTCAAATCAAACATGAAAAAAGACAAAACTATTACCTGAAATGTGAATTTAACAAGGAATTATTCATAAAAGGGTAATAATAGGTCATATGTAAATCATATATGGTAATATATATATCAGTATAGTTTTATAATATAATTATAAAAAACTTATATTTATTATTCTGGGCATTATAAATGGTATTAATAAATATGAGACTTAATGTAAGGGAATTTCGTCTCAAATAGTATTATTAGAGACATATGTTATGTTATGAACGTATACTCTTTTATAAGGTGTATATATAGAAATTTTGACATTATGTATCACGAAATTAATTATTCTCATGATATTTAATGTTCAATTTTATGTTATTCATTATTGGGTATTATTATTTAAAAGTAACCAAAGTGGTAAGTGTATTATGTTACAATCTCTTTATTTATTGGGGTTAATTATGATTTTTATTCCAATGATGAGACCAAATGATGTATATCTCAAGAAAAAACTTAATTTTATTATCCTATGGTTATTTATATATAAGACATTTCATTCCTTCATTTTTTATCTCTTGGTGCACGGAGTATTCCATAATAATGTATTAATGAATATCGACATTGTTTTTTGGATCACTCAAAACCCCTATTCCCTCTATATACATGTTTTATAAAAATGTTTTCAAATTTTTTTTATGTTCCAAAATGATTTTTTAAAGACATTTTATTATTGTTTTAATTTTTTCAAAATATTTTAAAAGGAATTGTCATGTTTTTTCCAAACAAGTTCCATTTTCCTTTTACCAAAAATTTTAGAACAATATTTGTTTTATGGGTATAGAATGAATTTAATATCCCATTGTCATGAAAAATCAATGTTTTGAAGATTATATTTTAAATTTTGAAGGTTATTTTAAAATAAAAGTATTATCATAATGTTTTTTGAAAATTTAGTTTTTATATTTGGATTTTAAAAGTGAAAAGTTTTTTACTCATGAAATGTTCCAACTGACTTTTCAAAATCATTTCCATCTACAATGAAATAATTTTATGTTAATTAAGATTTAATGGGCAATATTATCCAATAATAAATTATGTATTCTTTATCTAGATGATTTATGATTATAATAGGGACATGATTTTGAATCAAGTTCATTTTCCATGGGTTATTCCCTGATGAATTGATGAGTGTTTAATGAAACCTATTTATTTTCATGGGTTATATTATAGTGAATGTTTTATAATATTATGGCACACCTATGCATGGTTTTAATTCTGCGGTGGTGGTTAAATTATTACCAAGGATGGAAGTTATATTATATACATGTATGATGGTCATGATATAATCAAGGATTAGTGGGACCCATAACTCCCACCAATGCTTGAAATCCTAAAATCCATACATTATTTATTTATATTGGGAAATCCCACCTTTTGATTGTGTTGATCGAGGAACCCATACTTGACTTGTAGGCCCTGTAGGAACATGTACTGAGAAAATTTCCCTGAAATCCCAATGACCTAAAACCACTAGAATAGAACCTCCCCCGCATATTTGATACATTTGACCAATATCCCAATCTTTTGCAGATGAATAGTAATATTTTCACCATTCAAAGATTCATGGTGCCTAGTACTGATGAAATATGCCAAACCCTATCATCCTCCTCAATCTGGTGCCCTAGAAATATGGGTTCTACTACACTAAACCATCTTCTTGGTCTGCATTGGTAGTAATGGGGCTCACAAATTTTTCATTGAAGTTATCTTCCCCCATTTCTCTTTCAAGTGAAAAATCCCTACCCATCATCGCCCAGATGTCAACTTCTATTATGACCTCGTACGCGGTCAATCCAAACACCTGAATCACCACTTTAATCGTACACCAAGCTTCGACAATATAGGGGACTGATTTCGATTCATACCAATAACATCCAATACTTTTGATCCCTCAGACAAGCCTACTGTCGAATGTTGTTGACCTGGGGACCACCGCTGAGCCCTCCTATCGTTGTTGACTAGATAGTTGACCACTATTGAAACTCAAGCTTCCTGATGTTTATAACACTGTACAACCCCGACCTCCATCCATGATAACTACCAATATCTTCTTCCTTAACCACATATCATAAATCCAACTACCACAAATATTAGGGTTCTAGAAGTATTTTATTCTGGGAATTTTTATGCAGGATTATGGGCAGGTTTTAAGACTAGTACAGACCCAAACTGCTATATATACCTATAATTCATTGGGTAATGATTGATATCACATGAGAAAATTTTCTATAAAATTGAGTTTTAACCTATTTTATTAATGCACTTTTTCCACATCATAGTCTTGGGAGTGAACCATGGATACTATGATGGTTTTTTGAGTTAACCCATTCCACAATGATAACCTTGGAAATGATCCATGAGAACAACGGAAATGATTGTTATGTGTATTCCAAATTCCTATGTCTTATTACAATAACATGTTCTTATGGATTATGCTATTTGATTCCTTTATAGTTAATGTCTTATGAATTTCCAAGATATTTGTCGTGACTCAAGTGTAGGATCTATGATAAATAGGGTACTATTTTCAAATGTTAATCTCTAAATACCATTCCTTATTGTTCATGTTATTCTTATTTGATCATTGATATCTTCTATTTATACCCTTAATAAGCATATAAGCTCACCCTTTATTATGTTTCCTATCTCCATGTTTGGAATAAGTGTACGGTGTATTATATGTCTAAAAAGGGCGCAGGTTGTGATGAGCTGTGTGGGAGAAAATATAAAACTCTTATAGACCAATTGTTTATGTTTCATGATTCTAAAGGCACTAGACCTAAATGGTTATGGAATGGATCATTATGTTCTATAAGGAATATTTATCATTTAATACGTAATATCTATTCCTTAGTTGTTTGGTTCTCTACACAATTTCATAGGAAAAACAGACCTAAATCAATCCAAGACATATTAGAAAATAAAATTTAGTAAATAATGATAACAATGGTAGATAAAAATATTGTATTCAATTAAAAAATCATACAATATAGGATTAAGAATACATAATGTTTTAAATGGAAATTTTTCAATAAAAGAATTTTATCTGTATATATTGCGTTTTCATATGAAAGAAAAATTTATAAATTTTAGAATTTTTGTATAAAATGAAATTAATTTTTTAATTCAGCATATTAAAATTAACTTATTTTTATATTTTTGATATTTTATAAAATAATTATTTTTGAGTTGTGTAGTGAAAAAATAACGATTTTACAATCACCATCACTTTTATTACATTATATTAACACAAGAATAACAAAAATGTATATATATTTTTTAAAATTTAAAATATATATTTCATAATAAATTTAAATAATATAAATTTATTATGTTTTGTTTATAAAACACATGTTTATCATTATGGAAACTTATTTAATATTTTACTCTAAAAACTATTTCTATTCGTTTATATAAAAAAATACTTTTCATCGCTACTGTAAATTAAATCTAAAAAATAGATTTCATAATATATATCATATTGTATATATTATTTAATAATCTAATTTTTAATTTTAGGTATAAAAATAAGAGTACTAATATTTAATAAATTTACTATGATATTAGTGAAACTATTGTTATTTTAATAATTCAATTAATAGTGGGTAATTTTTATCTAAAAAATTAATTAATATAGTTCCAATAATTACTATAATATGATTTAGAACACATATATAATTATATTAAAAAATTAATTGGTAATCAATGATAAATAATATTAATAATACACAATGGTTGTAAACAACGTTTTTCTATAATATTTTATCCATATATATAATTTATTTAATCTTAATGTTACATTTATATTATTTAGGATTCTAATTTTATTTAATAGATATTAATTTTTTTCTTCACAATAATTTTTTATATAAGGGTTATTTAATATTTTTAGTAAAAAAATAAGTTTCTTTTGTAAAAAACAATTATCCTAGTAAAAACAAACAAGTGTAAGTATAAAAATAAAAGGGAAAATGACTTTAAAAAAGATTAAATAATGTGTGTGAATTAATAGATGTGGATTTATAGACCTTATGTCACCGTAAACTATATTATTTATCACTTTCGGAACCATTATCCAATAATATTGTCATTCCATTATTGAATGATGAGTATTCAAAAAAGTTCCATTTTCTTCATGTATAAAAGGGGATCATTTAAACTATATCCAAGTTACACATCCAATTTGAAAATTCATTGAAACCATGCATAATTATCCTCTAATAAATATCCCTTGAATTTCCAAAATCCCCATATCCCCACAAATTATCTGAATCTATTTGTTTCAAATGAAACTATCAAGATAATGTTCATGATCACAAAGTGAGTATTATGTAATCCTTAACCATTTTTATTAATCCTTACATTATAAAGCTATACTAACTATTAAAACCCACAAATTTAATACACCTTCATTAATGAATTATTACATAAAGATACACATAATAAAACACCAAAATATTATGAAGACTAGTGTCTTTGGGTAATTTGATGCATAAGACAATAACATGAAAACTTGTGTACAAAAAAATTACTTAATGCTCTAAAACATTCGATTATATTCCAAAGAACATATAATTATGTAGATGATAACATTGGGACGTATATATGAAATTTTGGAGATATAAATCTACGAAAAAGAGTAATCAATGGATAACATGATCAAATTTGTAAGACCCCAAACTTCTTCTAAGGAATGTTCTTTCTATTTTTTGTTAAAATATATTTTTTGGAAAATGAAATGGTTTTAGGGTGTATGGGGAGTCTCAGGGGTTTCTCAAGGTTTATTGAAAGATAAGGGGATAATAAAAGGAATCTAGTGTATGTTTCATGATTGGAACACAGTTAGTAATAAACAGGTGTCATAACCATGTGGACCCAATAGGATGGTACAAGGATGAGGAACCATGTATGGGGGGGGGTGAAACATTGAAGGCTTCACACATAAATTACAAACATCCACCCATGATTTTTCTAACTATGTGGGTTCCCAAGAGACTATACGATCCAACCCCCTTGGACCGAGTGTAGCGCACGATTTTTCCAACAGTGCGGCCCAACCACGCACCTTATTAGAAGGGGAAATTTTTTATTTTTACTTTAGGATTTAAGGGTTATGACCTGATTTTATTACTCATTATTCTTTCAATATACTAAGTTATAAACTCTTTCTTCCCAATATTTTTCAAGATGATTCTCTTTTGACCTTTTTCTGTTTAGTGTGAATTTGGGTGCGAATGAAATATTTTAGTGAGTCCAACAATCATATTTATAATATTTTCTATAAAATGACCATGTGTGGCTATTCTTATCAATATGAATCTATAAAACATTATTTTCTAGAAGATTCTATGTTGGATATTTTAATGTTGTTTGTGTTTTAATCAAGGGCTGTGATTATGTGAGTTTTAATCAAAGAACCTGAGGTAGGTGGTCCAAAAGTATATCCCATAGACAAGATGCCCAAATTTATGTGCATATGGTAGTTTTATAGTACCTTTTTGCGAACCATTTGGATTCCTTTAGAGGGAATTTTGACTGGGTTAACTGAATGATGATCTTAACCCCTCATGATCCCTGTGAGATATATTGAGGATGTGTTGACTAGGTGTATGGAAACCCATAGGGTCTGCCTCTTCCATGAACATTGAATTGAGTTCTAAATGATAAATTGAAGGGTTTAAAAATTAGAAAATATGATAAATATGTCTATATTGTTATCATTTCATAATGAGTCATCTGGATTAACTTTAATGTGTAAAATTTATTATGTCATATATGTGGTAAATGTGAATAATGCTTTAAGAAGCATGATTATGTGAATGAAGGGTATGGGGGGGAATTAAATTTGGGTTCTGCTACTATGAGATGTGATAGAATTATTATCTAGGCCCCACTAAGGTAGTTCATGAGGTATGATGTCGGACTAAGGCTTTATGCCTCTAACTAATGCACAAGCTGTTAATGCCCATAGTGAGGCTTTGAGGTATGTTGTTTTGAATATTTTTTGTTAAAGAAATGTCCATATGATGTAAGAAACATGGCTTACCTTATATATTTTTTGGTTAAACATAATTAATAGAAGTATTTTGATGAGTATGGGTAACAAATTGAACTAATTTTGAAAGTGCCTAATGCAGAATCTGTTAAATTATAGAACTTGGTTTATATTTTTATTATCTGGTTTTTACCATACATTTTCATACACAGTTTAGACTATATATATTGTTGACACCATTGGTGGTGGCCTTATTATTTTTAATGACACCCTAGTTAGGTCACTATTGGGTAATCAAGCATATTTCATGGTTTTAGTTCAGGACAAGGGAATGGGACCTATGATAAATGGTTGATTTGGTGATCTGGGATATGCATGGATGTGGGAAACAAACTAGGTGTTTGGACTTATTTTTGGAATTCTTCATCTTGTATTTATTTTGGGGTTTCCTTTATACATGGCTCTATATACAACAATGGTTATTTTATTTAAGAATAAAATACCTAGTCCCACATTCTCAGGCAAGTACGAGGCAAAAACATCAAGGGGGTATGTGATAATGATGTCCCAAAGAGTAGTTAAAAAGAGAAATATGACCATCGTGGGGAAATGAACCCCTACAAGAGAAAAATAGAGATGGATTCATAGGTTAAAGCCCATGAAGAAAGGAAACTGACTGCTTTATTACCCTTCTATAGTGTATGAGTGATGGTCATGCCTATGGGAATTATATTCTTACAGCCATGTAGCTGGTATGTGATTGATCGGGGAGTGGAGATACTACCATGAAGATATTTTAAAAGTGGAATCGAATCTGTTTCAACTACATAAAAACTAATATTCATATCCATATATATATAAAGAGCACCATGCATGGAATTTTATTCATCTTGGAGTGAGTCGCCTAAACCAAGAGAGACTGTGAACATAATAACAACTGATCCATTACTATCTCTCATAAGGCCTCCACCACGCATCACACCCACAAAACACAAGACATATTTTTTATGTTTTAACCCTATTTTATGTGGGTAGCATTGAATATAACATCCAGGGTTGGAGGGATTATAGGAAGAGACATCAAGCTTACAAGGAAACATGATGGAAGTCCAAGAAAGAGTTGCATCCTAGTTTGTAAACTATTGAATCAGGTCTTCCAAAAAGCATTTAGTATTGAACGAATTAGAAATTTGAGTGCTCTGGATACCCTCAATGTGAGGCTTTTTTATTGCGGACTATAAGCACCAACATCCCAGGGTGAAAATAAAACCTCTCTCTTTATTTTCATAGATATTATCCCAAGCACCATGTAACCAGAGATGAAGGATGTTGTAACTACACAATTTTAGTGAACACACACTTGTACATATTCCCAGACTGGCCAACAACCATTTTTTCACTAACATTCAAAAAATATATTTTTAACAGTTTTCGTAAAATGAATGTGGAAAAAATAGAAATGGGATAATAGATGAATACCTAATTTTTTACGTTTTCATTAGTGGGAAGAGAATTATTCCTGATGAACCACACAAAAGAATTGTTTTTTAAAGGGATATTCTTATACCACAATATATGGTACAACTTATACTATTCAAAAAGTGGATGCAACGACTTGTGATATTCATTAACAAATATGGTACCCGATGATGGACCTGTGAACATGACAATATCTGAGTCCGTTGAGGTCTCAATTAAATCTAAGATGCATCATTGGTCCTTGTCCAACACATCATTAATAATAACTGGCTGCCTCAGGGCTTTGCTAAAGGGAATACTCAGGGTGGGACAACATGGGAACCTAAGGATCCTTCCTCTCTAGTTATGAATCTAATTTTCCCCCCACCAAATGATTCATATCACATTGTTCTACAATTGTTAAATGAAATGTCCCACTGAACACTAGAGAGTTGACACACTTCATTTCAAAGGATCCAAGATCCCATACTTCATTATCATCATCCTTCCCCCAAAGAGTTCAACCCTCCATGCACTCCAAAGAATGATTTGCATGAATCCCATTCATGGTCACCGATATGCTTTGAATTCAATTTCATCCCTCGTTAATCGGACTATATAAACATTCCTAGGAGGGAAATTCGCACGTTCTCTCGTGACAAGCATCCCATCAGAATGCACACATTATCTTCTCAAGGGTAGAAATTACAGTCTTCAAAACCCAACTAACATAAAGAAAATGAATAAAGGAGGAATAAAGGAAACTAATGATCAATTTTATGCTTCCTTAAAAGATAGGAAGTGATTTTTTCTAGTTAGTGATTCAAATGATGATATTGTTCAATACCGTGTCAAAGTGCTGACCCCAGAGCCGGCCTGAGGAGATGTGGATTCCTAAATACTCAATAGGTAAAATCTTTCTATTTATACCAAAATATTCTTCCATGATCCTAGTTATACCTTCATTATAATGATTAGGAACAATGTTGTTACTCTTCTTAGAGATTAATGATTTCCCAATCTAATTCTTGTGTTTTGGTGGTCAAACCACATAAAAGGCCTCTATCTTCTTATTTATGTGGATGACACCATTATATTTATCAATAGAGGTAAGAATTATATTCATGGACCCTATAGGGTTATCGATGAGCATGTAAACAGTTTTGGAATATATATTTTCTATGCATATTTATTGGTTATACTATTTACATTATTACTTATTCTATCAGTTTTGGATTACTCTTTTGAAAAAGTTATAGTCACCCCACTAAATCTCATTAGTCCACCGCTATAGTTGGAAGCATATAGATTATGGGGAGGTGAACATGAGGTCATGTTCTGAAACAAACCAAGGAACCAGTTTTCTGGCTCCCAGATCGGGGTGTCACAAAGTGGTATCAGATAAATTCATTTCTATTATTTATTTTATTTTGGGAAGGTTAAAATGAGATTAGTGTAATGACCGAAAATTTTATTAATAAAATTTACCTTTATTATAATTATTTAATGTAGTATAAAACATATAAATCATATAGAGAACTCAATAAAACCTTTATAATAATAAATGATTGTTGAAATAAGTTGAATTTATAGAAATTAAGGAACCAATATCAATGAAATTGTAACCTGACTATTGGAAAAGTAATGAGACCATTAAGAATAGTAATATGAAGGTTAGAATAATAAAATGACCAATGAATTAAAAAAATTCTTATCTTTTATATGAAAATATGATATATTAATATCATGGAGTAATTAAATAACTGTTTCAAAAATGATAAATTGTGTATTGGTATTTTTGTGAAACGTAAATGTTTTTTTCAATTTTATTATTAATATAATGATTTAAATGAAAATTTATATTTATAAAATACATTCATAAATTAATATTTTTATTTATTATAATTATAATGAAATTTAATGAGACCTTAATTAATTATTTGAAATGTTATAAAATCAGTTATAATATTAAAATTGGCATTTTTTGAATAATTTATGGTTTAAAATATAAATTAAAATTATATTATTCAGAAAATTATTTTCATAAAATGGATTTAATTTTTGAAATCTACTCATAAAAAAAATGTTTAGGGTGAATATTTTGTATTTTTCTAAAAAAGATAATTTTTTTGTGAATAGTGAAAATTGTAATTTACAGTATTTACCCTATAAATGAATTCTTGAGTTATAGATAAGGTATGGATGATGTAAGATCCCATTGGATCGTACTATCCTATAAAATTTATATTATTTAGTAATATATATCAACACTTTTTGTATTCATGATTCAGAATAATAAACTAATGAATATAATAATAATAAAACCCATCTCCCCCCTTATAAGTAGCACCCTCACCACCTATTTTCCTCACACCTTCTACGATTTAAAGATTGATAATATTTTATAAAATTCCTATTAAAATAATATTCCCCATTTCATGGTATTTTTGGTCTCAACAAAAGGCCAATTCCAAGCACTTCAAGGAGGTTCTCAAGGAGACGATGTTCAATAGGTAAAATCCACCTTCTTTTTCTTTTAATTTCTTTTCGTTTATTAATCTTCCCTCAACCCCTATCCAAAAAAATGATAAATAAATTGTCATATATATAGTATAATTTTATTTTTTAGTGGAATATACCTCATAAAATCTCTTCTCTTCCCCTTATATCATAAAAATGAAAACATTGTTCGTGATATGTTGATTTACCGCCTTCATGAACGACAATTTTTCGTTTTCCATTACCGACATCAAGGAAGGTCATATAAACATTATATTTATTAAAAAAGATTCTAAAATTTATTTTATTACTTGATTAATGTTCTTAAACTAATATATATATATATATAAATAATATTAAATAATAAACAAAATTTTTTCGTGAGGATAGAAAATCATCCAAAATAATTTAAATGTTTATCATTAGTGCTTTATTAAATGAATCATACTCATGTAAAAAATTAAAATTATATATGAGACCCTTAAAAATTTTGGGTATAATATTAGTACCATTTAATTCAAATTTTTTGGGTTTTCTTCTATTAGATACAAGCTCCCAAAATTATACTCAAAGGAACCAACCATAAAACCATGAAATAAATGCTTCCAGAATAACAAAATTAAACATTGTAACTTTTAAAAATGATTAAAAACGAAATTATCAAAATTATAATAAATAAAATATAAGTTTAATATGTTCTTAATTAAATTATTAATTAATACAATTTGATTATTCATAATACTAAGAGCAAGTGTAGAACACCTTCATACATAAGATAAGGGATCTTTCTGAACCATCATTTTTTCCTTCTGGTTACACATTCTCTATCTATACCCAAATATATTTCTTCTTTTTTTAATATATTATTCTAATAAATAATGTTTATATTTTCCAAAATAATGCATTCATATCAATTCATCATTCTTTGATGGGGAAATAAATGTTTGAAAAGGTTCCATCCTTAATTGCTTCCAATAAGCAAGCCCAATTAAAGGAAACTTCCAAATTTCTTACCCATTTTAAAGAATATTCCTTAATAATTTTTAATACATTATTATTTTTATAAAATAAATCATTGAAACATAAAAAAACTATATTATTCCATGTATTGTTTTTATAAAAAATTATTCCACTATCTACTTTAATGACTCTTTAAAATTTTCTCTTAAACCGCACTAATGTGGATCATTTATAATGAATTTTAAACACTATTTTTACATGTTTTCAATTAAATTAGACATCATTTATCATTATATATGAATATTTTCTATTATTATGTATGATTTAAATCTATTCATTGTTATAAAACATTATGATACACACTTTGGTTATTCTATATGACATGATTACGATACCTATTTATTTCCATGGGTATCCCTTATGTTTATAACCTATATTTGATTCTTCAAGTGGAACAAATATACAAGAACATGTTAATATGTGTTATCCCTAATAGTGATATATTTTATTGGGTAATTTTTAGACTCAATAGTCTTCATTTTTTGGAATAGGGTTAAACCTAATCCATTATGGGACTTTTCCCACCATGTGATTTAGTCTTGGTAGTTAGCCTTGAATCATGTTATATCATGTTGTATATAGCTTCTACATTCCTATGTTTCCATTATCACATGATACCATGTTCTATATATTATTATTTAATATGTTTACTCATGTTCCATGCCTTTTTATGTCATTATGTTATGCCTTATTACCCATTCTTTTTGATTTATTCGTATATGTATTCCCTTAATAGGTGTTTTGACTCATCCATTTTGTCCCCATATTCCCAATGTTATCATATACTGATGTAGAAGATAAAAGAAAGTTAGTACCTCATTATATAATATTAATAAGGAGATATTTTATTCGTGTTTATGTTTTTAATTTTATGAACCTAATCTTCAAATGACAGTAGTATTTAAGATACTTGGTTTTTATTTGTTCGATAATTAGGCTTCAAATCATGTAATAATATGGGTAAGAGGCTAGGGTATCTATATTTTTTTCGTATGGCTCTCTAGTTATTTTTGTAAATTAGGATTGTAAAATTTACTAAGAACCCTAGGGATAATTCTATCACCATGTATAACCTAGATTGAATCCTAAGGAATGATCTGTTAAGATATAATTATCAATTATAAGTTTATCCATATATATTTATGGTTTCCATTTTATATGATTATTATATAAGAATTAAATCCCATAATTGTATTTTATTTTTCTTATTTAATGTATGGAAAATGGATAACCCATGACAATAACCAATGTGATTGGAAATGTGATGACTTTCCTAATGAAATGCCAAATCTGTTGGGAGTGGGTGATCAGAACCTCATGATAGCATTCGCTCAACTGGATCAGGATATGAATAATGACTTGAATCATGTGGAATAACCTTCTCCTCCTTATAAAGAGAATTTTTTTTGTTGAATCCTTTATGTGAAAATGTCCTCAACTCTTTAGTTAATCTTATCATTCCCTATTCATAGAATAATGGATTAACTCCATTGAAAGTATATTATCTATCCTTTAGTGATCATAAGAAGAGAATGTTGTACTGAAGGCCTTTTATTTTGATAGGGATGTATATCAGTGGTTGAAAATGACTAAAAACATAAAGTTTAAGGAGGAGATTGATTCCATTAAATTAGAATAATTCAATAAAATATTTTTCAATAAATATTTTTCCAAAACAATCTTTCGTAAGAGTGAAATAAAGTCTCCCAGACTAAAGAAAAAGAAAGATGATTCTATTGGGTTATTTAAGGAAAAAAACTAAAATCCATGCATGATATGCCCCAAGATTTGTCCTGATCACTAAATGTAAGGTGGATTCATTATTAATCAAGTTAAACCTAATTCTATGAAAAGACATGTAAATTTGAGACATTGATGGTTACAAGGAGATTGTCTATTGTTCCCTTCTGGTTGAAATATAGATCACATACTCTCAGGGGTATTTGGGTATCAGAGATAAAAAGAAGAAAATTGATTTTAATGTGAGAGGGTCAATATATAAATCCCATAATGGAAAAGAAAAACCAACATCCCACATGTTAAATTTATTGGAAGAGGAATCCTGGGAACTATCTAAATGGAACTAATAGATGTTTAAATGTAGAACAGGGACCGTTAGGATTGTTATTGAAAAATGGAAATGTAGAAGCCCACAAATATTGAAGAATAAATGATGGTTTAGATCAAAACTCAATCTATATTTCATTATTTCAACTACAATGAAAATGGTCATTATGTGAGCCAAAGAACTAAGCCATGTTTTGTTAGAGTCAATCAATAATAAAAACATCTATGGTATAAATTAAGGGAATATTCAATCAAAACTATTGAGGTGGATCCCAAAAATGATGTGTTGATAGGTACACTATTTATTCATTCAATAATAGTAAACATACTAGTTGTTTATAGTTTAATTAATTCCTTTAAATACTATAAGTTTGGTAGAACTATTCAAACACCTCCTGAAAATATAAAGGATGAGTTATTTATGAGAAAATTAGATGGTGAAATTACTACATCTAAATTATATAACTCCTACCAAATTATTTTATATGAACTGAACCTCCTAAAAAATATCATCTTACTTCCTTTGGTGGAGTTTGATTCTATATTGGTCATATACTTACTATCTTTATATATATCCAACATCAATTTTTGAGAAAGGGAGATCACCCTTCACATTATGAGGCATCCTAAAATTATATACAAGTTTAAATTAGAGGATTATTCTCCATCAGAATCATCATCATAGTTGTGGATACTATTCCCATATGATAGAACATATCTAATTCAAATGATTGATATAAAGGATATGATCATGCCTAAATACATTCACATTACAAGGGACTATATTGTTATGTTCCCTTAAAAATTTCTCCATATTCCTCCGAAATGAGAGGTTGAGTTCTCAATTGAACTTATTCCTGGATCTCTTCTTATATTAAATACTCCTTATAAAATAGCCACAATTGAGTTAGAATAACTGATGATGAAGTTACAAGAGTTCCTTGAAAAGAGTATTATATGACTAAGTGCTTCACCATGGGGCATGATAGTCCTATTTGTATTGAATAAGGTTGGATCAATGTGTCTCTTCGTTGATTATTGTGAGCTCAAAAATTCTTGGAAAATAAAAATTATTACCTTCCATGGATAAATGAATTCTTCAATCAACATCAAGGGGCTAAGTATTTCTCTAAGGTGAATCACTGGTTTAGATATTATGAATTAAATGTGAGGAAGGAAGATATTCCTAGGAAATCATTTTAAATGATGCATGCACACTATGAGTTCATAGTGATACCCCTCAGACTCACTAATGATCAAACAATTTTCGCGGACATAATGAAAAGAGTCTATTGAGATTATCTCTAAAAAAATTTGGTAGTATTTATAGATGATATTATGATATAGTCAAAGAGTATGTAGGAACAAGATAAGAATTTTAATACTACTATAATGACTTTTATAAGGGAGAAATTAAAAAACATCTATATTAAATGTGCGTTTTGGATTGAGGAATTATCATTATTTGGGAATGTTATCACCAATAAAGGGATATATGTGGACCATTCCAAAATAATGGAAAATGAGGAGTGGGCTAGACCAACAGTTGTAATAGTTATCCACAGATTCCATTATCTAGAAGGGTGTCACTAATGATTTGTGAAGAATTTATCATGATTATAAAAACCACTAACCAATATTATTAGGAGGGAGTAATGTTTTTTGGACCAATTAATGTAAAGATTACATCAAATAGTTGAAAATTAGACTTAACAATTCACCATTACTCACACTAATGATAAATGGGCAGCACTATGTGGTATATTGAAATTATTAAATGAAGGTATTAGGTTGTGTACTCATGAAAGATGATAAATGGATAGCATATTTCTTAAGGAATTTTAATGTTCATAAGTAAAAAAATCTATCCATGATCTGGAGTGGGTGATAATTATCTTCGCATTGAACATTTGGAGGAATTATCCGTACAGGGAGAGGTAATAAATTTTACTGATCACAAGATCCACAAATATATATTCACAAAAAAGTGATTAATATGTGATAGAAAATATGGGTAAAGATAATCAATGTTTAGGACTACTTAATCCATTACCATCATTGTTTAATGAATATAGTGGAATATTTTCTAGGTAGAAAGGATCCAATTTTTTTTATTCAATGATGGGAATTGAGAATCATCCAATATTCTTATACTTTCAATGTAAGACCTTGATAATCATAAAGGAAGGTAAATCATCATTACATTCACAAATGATTGCTCAACCATCCCTCTTGGAGAAAAAAAGGATGATAAAAGATATAATGTAGAAATTTAGAATTAGTTGGAAGCTATCAAAAAATAAAAATCCCTAGAGTTCAAAATTAATGGTGAAGGAGTCTTAAGATTTGGGTAACCACTATGTGTAATATAAAATCATTAGATAAATAAAAAGATATTTTTAATGAATTATATAGTTCATCCTTCTCCATCCACACATGTAGAAAAAATGCATCTAGATCTTTGAGAACACAATTGGTGGGAAAATATAAAGAATATGATCACTAGATATACAACAATGTTCCGGGTATGTCAGTAAGTGAATGTCTTAAAGGAAATATATAAGGGGATGATGAAACCATTACCCATACCAACATGGAATTGTGAAAAAATAACCAAGGACTTTTTCACTTGATATCCAAATACAAACAGAGTAAATAATGCTATATGGGTTGTTGTGGATTGTCTAACAAAGATAGATCACTTTATCTTAATTAAATAGGACTTCTTTCTTAATCAAATTTCCCATATATACATTATATAAGTGGTGAGGCTAAATGGTGTAAAATTATCAATTGTATATGACCAAGATCTGATATCTACTTCCATGTTTGAGAAAAGTCACCAACATTCTCTAAATACTGAGTGGAACTTCATTACAGCATATCACCCCCGAACTGATTGCCAATCAGAGAAAACTATTCATACAATGAAAGAAATTTTTAGAGCAGACTAACTGAAATTCAATGGAAGATATGACTAACATATACCTCTAGTCGAGTTCTCTTACAATAGTTTATACTAAATTATCTAAATGGATCCATATGAAACACTTTATGGGAAGAGATGCAGAACAACTACATGATGGACTGAAGTTGGTGTTTGTAAGCAGATCCGACATAAAATGGTTGATGAAGTGGTAGAAAAGGTGAAAAATATTTAGTAACACATCATGGTATCCCAAAGTCGATATAATACCTATACAGACAATCATCAACATGGATCATAGTTTATGGTTGGAGGCATGGTATTCCTACCCTTATCTCCTTGGAAGAGAGTAATGATATTTTGGATGAATGTAAAGATATGTCCTAGCTACATCGACCCCTTCAAGATTAGATATCATATTGGACTGGTTGACAATTGACTAGGACTTCCAACAACCATGTATCAAGAATGTGATGTATTCTATATAACCCTCTTACAAATGTATATACAAGACCACCCACATGTACTGAATTTAGAGGTGGTATAACTGGAAAATGATTTCCCTTATGTGGAGAAGCTGATGAGGATCTTAGACTGTAGAGATAAATTCATACACAATATGAAAACTCACCTAGTCAAATTACAATAGAAAAACTATTAGTATTGAGTGGTAACATGGGAACCAGAGGAAGTCATAAAGGAGAAGTACCCTTACCTATTTTCAGATTTGTATGTAGGGATAGATTTTGAGGGAGAAATCTTATAAGGAGGAAGAATATAATGACCTTACCATTCTTATAATTAATTCATGTTTCATAATACACATACATCACATAGAGAACTAAATAAAAACCTTATTCTAATAAATTAATAGTGAAATAAGTGGTATTTATAGAAATTAAATAACATATACAAGTGGAATAATAATCGGACAATTGGAAGTGTAATGTGGCCATTAGGAATAATAATCTTGCAGTTAGAATAGTTACCTCACCAATGATAGTATAAATAAATTTTTGGAATCTTATAAACGAAAATATGATATATTTTCGTCATGGAATATGTATATAATTTTTTTAAATGATAAATTAGTTATTTTTATTTTGGGGAATTGTAAATGTTTATCTGTAGTATTAGAATGATAATCATGACTGAAAAGAAAATTTATTTCAAAAAATATCGATTCATAAATTAATATTTTGTTGTATTATAATTAGAATATAATTTTATGAGATCACAATAAATTTTCTAAAGTGTCATAAAATTGGTTATAAAATTAAAATTGGTATATTTTGAATAAAAAAATTTTAACTAAAAATTATTTTCTCAAATTTAGAAAATTATATTCATAAAATGGAATCCAATTATTAATTTTAAACACAAAAAAATGTTTAAGGTTATTTTTTCGTATTTTTCTAAAATATTTTATGTATTTTGTAAATAGTGAAATATTGTAATTTAAGGTATTTAACAAATAAATAAATTTTTGAGTCATAGATACTGTATAGATGAATTCATCACCGATTATTTCGAAATAATAAGAATTATTTTAAATATTTATTAATATGAATAATTATTATTTATTGTCTTGAGTAGAAATATTAATGTAAATAATATAATAATAATAAATCCTTCTCCCCCCATTTAAATACCGCCCGACTCCACCTCTTCTCCTCACACCATATAATATTTCAAGAATGATAATATTCTTCCCAATTAATCTCCCAATCCTATTCCCTGTGTTTTTTTCTTCATGGTATCACCAAATGGCCAACTCCACGTGCCTTATGAAAGTTCTCAAGGAGATATTATTCAAGAGGTGAAACCCACCTTCTTTCTATTTTAATTTGTATTATTTTATTATCCCCCCTAACCTCCCATATCCAAAATAGCATGATAAACCTGGTATCATATATATAATTTAATTGTATTGTGATAATGTAATGTCCATCATCAAATTTCTTGTCTTTCTCTTTTATCTTAAAAACGAAAACATCGTCTATGATACGACAATTCCCCAGCTTCGTGGACGATAATTTTTTTCCCATAAATAACTTCAAGAATGGTTATAAAACCATTATAATTATTATAAAATATTTTCAAATTTATATTATATCATGATTATTATTATGGAACTACTATATATACATAATATTAATTAATAATACTAAACTAGTTTGCGATGAATGAAAATCATCAAAATAATTTAAATTCTTATCATTAACATTTTATCAAATGAATCGTCTTCATGGAAAAAAATATAATGATGATTGGGATTATTTAGAATTAATTTAATTATATTAATACCATTTTATTCCACTTATATAGTTTTTATTGCATTTTACAAGAAGTATCATAATTATACTCAACGCAAATGAGCATAAAACAATAAAGCTGACGCTTCTGGAACAATGATATTAAACATTTTAACTCATAAAAAAGACAAAAATGAACTTAATAAAATTATAATAAAAAAACTATATTTTTAAGAAGCTATTAATTAAATTATTAAAAAATATAATTTTATTCTCTATGAAATTATGTGTAGGTGTAGAACACATTCAAGTATAAGATAAGGGATATCTCCAAATATTCATTTTTTCCTTCATGTTATGATTTATCTCTCTATACCCAACTGTATTTATTATTTTTTATTATATTATTATATTAAATTCTATTTATATGTTCCAAAATTATTTATTCATATCAATTAATCCTTATTTTATGGGTAAATATATGTTTAAAACGGTTCCCTTCTAAATTCCAACTAATAAGAAAACCCGATTTAAGAGATGATTCCAAATTCTTAACCATCTTCAAGTACACTCCATGATCTATTTTAATATAAATTTATTTTTCTAAAATCATCCATTAAATAATGAAAAATATCTTATTTTATTTTTGGTTTTATACAAGTAATTATTCCCTAATCCTCTTTAAATAAAATTTAATATTTTCCATTAAACTGCACTAAAGTGGGTCATTTCTAAAAAATTGTAAACAATCTTTTTTACTTATTTTGTAAAGACCCATAAAATTGAAGGACAATTTTTTCTTAATTTTCTTTGGGATTTTACATGAACGCAATTTCTGACGGTACTTGATTCTGAGGCCTGGTGTGCCCGGAATTTCTATCCGAAGTTTAGCTCGGGTATGTTCAGTGAACAAACAAGCGGGAATTCCTATCTTTTGAACCGGTGCTCGGAATCTAATTACGAGGGCAGCGATGAAACCGAAGCACTGGTAATTTCTTAGGAACACCTGTTTTTGGGTTACGATTTAACGAGAGAAGATGACAAAAATTGTGGAAGTTTATTTTATAATTTAACTACAATTTTTATTTTCTTTAAGTGGTTTAAGGCTTTGAGTGGAAGTTGGATAACTACCCAACATCCAAAGGGAGGTTATGAGGCTGGTGGGGCCCACACGAACCCCACCCCTTCATATTCTTCAACCCCCCCTCAACTCACCATTAATTTTTGACAACTTATGTTATTAATTAAGTGATTTAAGTGTGGATGTTTGAATTTCAAAAGCATTGTTGAGTTAATAAAATAAGAGAGGTGCTTATTTTATTTAGGGATTTGTTTCTTGAGAGGTTTGGGGAGAAAAGCTAAGGGATTATATAAGTTCTTCATCTTCTTCATCGAAGAACACGAAGAATGCGAAGAACGCATCGAACTCCGTCGAAGAATGTCGAGTCCTCGGAGACCGACTACGCGACACTGTATACCGTGACGGTTCTTCCACGACGTCTTCTTCAGCGATGTCTCCTTCCACAACATCTCCTTCCACGAAGTCTTTTTCCGCAACGAATCCTCGTTCGACAAACCACCGTTCAAGATAATCTCGAGGTTGGGGTTTATTTATTTATTTGATCGTGAATACTACATTTTCGTTCTTCGTGAAAATATGACCAATTGCTATCAATTAACGAGTGGGGGCCGGACCGCACAAACACGGCCGACCCTCCTCCATTATCCATGTTATTGTTTCTAATGTGGTTGGAACGGGAATGGCGCGGTGACGTCGCACCGTGCGGGAGCATGCGGCAAGTAATGCGGGGCGCCATCGCGCCGCGCCGTGAAATTGAACCAAGTCTTGGCGCCGTCGCACCGCGCCAGAGAACCGCAAAAACACCATGGCCGGAGTGGGGCCACGGTGGAGTGGTGTGGCGTCGTCGCACCGCACCGAACGAATGAAGGCCGCAGCCGATACCGGGCCGCGGCGGAGCATGGGAACCGGCGGCCGGAAGCGGGCCGCCGGTGTGGGAGCAGGGAGGGGACCGGCCGTCGCCAGTCCCGTGGTGGCAGAAACTGGCCAGCCAGGGCGGGCCGGCCGGGCAAGGAAAAGCCGGGGGTTTAAACCCATGGTCGGCCAGCTAGCGGCCCCCATTAGGGGGGGGGGGTTACAAAACGCGGGGGGAAGCGCCCCCCCCCCCCCCCCACCGCCCCTACAAACCAAATGGATCGGCCGTTCGGTCGAGCCAGCTGGCGCCGCACGCCAGCGCGCCGGGTCGCCGCGCCCAGCCGGGCCGACCCAGGGGGTCTCGGGCCAGGTCGGTCCGGGCCCGAAACCCCCGTTTTCGAACCTTTTCAGTCTTTTGATCATAACTTGAGCTACGGGCCTCCAACGAAGTGCCATCAGCGGCGATGCGATCCTTGGATCGAGATGGTCGTTTCGGTATATCGCACTCAAAGGTTCGAAGAACTTTGGGTCTGGCCGGGTTGGTTCGTTCACGAAACCAACTGGGCCCTCAGAGCGAAAATGCTCATATATTGATCTCCGGATGTCCGATTAATGTACCGTAGACTTTGATGGATTCCTCTAAGTGAGACGGATCTTTTGGCTTACTCCGCCCGAGGTTTGGACGCAGGTGGAGTACGATCGGGTTGGTTTTGCCTTAAAAACCAACAGGGCCCCTGGGACAAAAAAGCCAATAACTCTCAGACCGGGTGTCCGATTGACACGCCGTCTGCGATGTTGAGTTCCTGTTGATGATACTATACTTTTGGATAGATCAACTCTGCACTATGTGTCAGTTGATGTATCAGCCTCTCGGCTCATGGAGCGGACCCTCCCGAACGAGCTAGCTGTGTGCGGGAACCCTAGTGTTGGCTGCGTTTGCGACTGTGATGACGATGACTGTACAGAGATACTCAATGTATTCGATGGAGGTGACTACATCACTCATCGATCCTATTTGGATTTGTGCTACCGATCCTATGTGGGTCTGATCCTATATGGGTCAGCGCTCAACTGTTCTGTGTGAGCCAGCGCCTACAGATCTTCTGTGGGTACGATCTTGTGTGGGTCTTTGCGGGGGTTAGTTACCGGTCGATCCTTTGTGGGTCAGATCCTTTGTGGGACATTGCGGGGGTTAGTACCTATCGATCCATTGTGGGTCCGACGGCTTATATGAATCAGTGGAAATATCTGATCATCTCTATCGTCATACGAAGAAGAATACCTGTGTGAGCTGAATCCTGTTTTCTTTTCATTGTGGATTGAGTTGTGCTATCCTGTGTGGATTTACGTTTTTCTTTCCTGTGTGGACTAGGTTGTACATGAGCTCGGATGATGAAGACGAATGAGAATTTATGACTTCGGTATATGTATGGGAATATACCTAAGTAGTGTCGGATGTTACTTCGTGATTGTATCATTTCATTGTGGATTATCCTTTGTGGATTCCGGGAGACCTACGGGGGTCTCGAGGTCCCTACTGAGTAGCTTATACTCACCCATGCACGGGCTAAGCCCGCACTACGTTGTGTTGGTTGCAGACGATGGACAACATTGATCGTGGTTGAGGCTTGCAGAGCAGGACAGTACCTGGAAGTGGACCACTGGGTGGGACGTACTCGGAGCGGACAGCTGGACCCGAGGAGCAGAGGAGGCTATTTGTAGTCACCCTTTAGGTGGGATTTCCAGTGGATATCTTGGTGTTGCGGCCTTACTTTTCAGTTGTTGTTTTTCCCTTCCAGTTGTACTTTACATTCAGTTTGGGTTTGTATACTGGCCCACTTACTTTTCTGCACTTACTATTGTACCAGCTTTTACTTAGTGTTTACTTCTTCAGCTTGCTTACTCTGTGGTGTCTGTTTACTTTACAAAGGCAATGCATTCCCTTTTTACTGGGATTTACGCCTTGGTGCTAGTCTCCACCCCCTGACCTATGGAAGGCGGTCTTGGGGTAGTCACAGCATGAGCCCCAAGGACGGGTCGTGACAAATTTCTATCAGAGGAGTTCGGTTCTACCACAGAACTTGGGACTCTGATCTTTTTCTATGTGAAGCAGTAGTGTTAAGAATACTGGGTGTGGTTATCAATCCAGGGAGTCCAGTGTTGCTGCGGCGGCCGACGTATCCGTACACTAGGACCCTGACTTCTGATTTCCGACTTAATGCATGAAAACATTGATTGCATGTGTGATTCATGTTTTCATTGTGATTACTTTGTGTTAGCTCACCAGGTATACTGTTCTGACCGTGGCGCACCTGTTCCTTTTTCATGATGGCCCCACGACGGTAGCTAGCTAGGGTTCCGAGAGTTGTGTGTGACGACAACCCACTGACCGACGAGGCCTCGGTGCAGGGACCTTGGACAGCTGAGGCACCGGTGGTACCTCTACCCGCCGAGCCACTGATGCTTCCAACCCCAGCCGCTAACGATGCACGTCGCCTTAGTGCACTGCATGAGTTCCAGCACCAGTGGCCGCCGAGGTTTTGCGGGGAGACGAACCCCCAGGTAGCCGAGGACGGGCTGGTGGTAGTGGTCCAAGTTTTCGGGTTAGTGAGGACACCAGCAGACCTCATGGTGATCCTCGCGGTGAGCCTACTGCACGCGGCAGCAGGCATATGGTGGATCTTGATGCTCTAGGTGCAGGATGAGGCATCTCTCCTCTGGACGGACTTTGAGAGCCTCTTCCGCTCGGAGTTCGTCCCAGCCACCCTTTGTGAGGTGCGTATCCAAGAGCTTCTTCAGCTGCTGTAGGGAAGCTTGACAGTCGCCCAGTACTTGGTGAGATTTAACGATCACTCGCGCTACTCGACAGACATTGTACGAGACCCATTCTTCCGGGTCCAGACCTTTGAGCAGGGATTGAGACATGATATCAGGGCATCGCTGATCTCCCTCAGTATTCTGACCCAGACATGAGTACTAGAGCGAGCCCTTTTGATCGAGATCTTTCTTGCTGAGTCTACACCAGCACCGAGATGCACTGCAGGGCGGCATGTAACAGAGTTTTTTGCAGCAGGCAGTCGACAGATGACTCATGGGTCCAGGCAGACCAGACCCTCAGGCAGACGACCTTAGGACACTGGCTCAGCAGTGTGGGGCACACAGCGTGGAGCCAGTCTTTCGAGAGGCAGGCTGTAGAGACCTAGAGCTTGACGTACATGGAAATTACATTACTTTTGTGGAATACTTAGTACATAACTAAAACACACACACACAAGGACCTTAATAGTTTAGTGTCTTTGGAAAAATGAAATATAATCTTCTAATCGTGGTGAAAGATCTTCAACATCTTCCATAAAGATCTTCCTTTTTTTATTCCTAAAACCTTTCTTTATATCCTGGGGAAAAGAAAACATAAAAGGGAGATCTCAAATGCTCAGTAAGGGTAAACAAAAGAAATATCAAACACATCATATACATAATAACATAACTTTTGGAAATCTTAACCTGCAAAATAAATCATAATTTCATAACATGGGATAAATCATAATAGTGAAATGTAATCCCAATAATCATAACATAAAACATGAATCGTTGTGGCATACACACATAATCATAGAGAATCATTTCTTATTAGTCAAGACACATTGCCAAGACTATCTTAGTGGACAAAGTCCATTTCTGAACCGAGTCACCCTCGTTTCAGTCCTGTTTCACTGAACCCGTATAACCTACCGTTCCAGCCATGTCTATCTCATGAGATATAAAATCTTTACCCAATGCATTGGAGGGAGATATAGGTCCCACCCATCTCATAATGATACCATTCTTATGTGTGCCACAAAATCATAAATCATACATCATTTCATAACCCATGTAATAAAAATGGGATTCTTAAACAATATGACCTCATAAAACAATTCATATAAAATAAAGGAATTCATAAAAATAATTCCTTCACAACATAACCAAATCAATGTAATAATAGCGACAGAAACAGAACCCTATATTATCTTAGATGGAAAATAATTCTGATAAAGCACTTGAACTCCATTCTTGAGGAAAATATCCTTTCTACTTCAAAAACATTTTCCTTTCTTTAACATGTCATAAAATTTTAAACAAAAAGAAGTTGATTAAAAATAAACTTGAAAACTTGTAAAGTAAGCTACTTGGAAATAATGTTTTAAAAATCCATTCATGTCGTATAAGTTAAAAAAACATTCTTATCGTACTTTTGTCAGAAAAGTCAAAAAGTACCTCGTACGAAAAACGACAAAAGATTCCTTTCATATCTTTTACTAAAAACTCACCGAAGGGTAAAATTGGATTTAACCAATTGTAGGTGGATGGAAAAAATATTACATATTTTGGGAACATGGATGTGGATGATAAAATATACCCCCAGTAAATACCAAAGTATAAAAAATCTCGGATAAAAATGAGATTGTGATATTTCCCTTACCTTAGGTCCGATTTGCTTCGTAAGTGTCCGAACCTCCTGTATAATGATTTAAATAATGTCATTGACTTATTACAGAATTATATTCATTGTTATGATATCATATATGGTTCACTTATGACTTTATATTACCCATCCTTTTGTAAATTCCATGTTAAAGAGCGTTTTGGGTAAAATTGTTTCATTTGTCATCCATGTTTTGACTTGTAATTATTCATATGATTACTTAGATCATTATTACTTAGTTCCAGAATATAAAACATGATTTATATATAATATATATTCATAATATACATCTATATAATAAATAAGTAAATGGAAAGAAATACACCGTTCATGGAGACGGTAGGCCGTACGTACGCATGAACGTTGTTTTCGTTTCCTTTTTGAGTTGAATGGAATTAAGTAGATGACATAAATATATATAAACATAAATATAGTATCATTATTATGTCATATATTTCATAATTACTTATTATATATACTTTATAATCATTCATGAATGGTTAAAGTGGAGAATGAATCTCATCGCGTCGTGGAGACGGTAGTCCGTACGTACGCACGAGCGATGATATCGGTCTCATGATCATGGGACTGTATTGGAGGGTATGTATACTATTTCATAATCAATATAACTTTATAATAGTCATATATTTTGATTATTTACACCATTATTCTAATCCAAGTAAGGTGGTGGTGGAAAATAGATTTCACCACGGCGTGGAGACGGTATTCCGTACGTACGCACGCGCGGTGATTTCATTTTCCGTAGGATGGATAGATGGTGAAATAGGGTTGTTTCATACTTATAATAACATATCATTATATTAGTGATACTTATGTTATTACTTCATAATGAAACAACCTAATAAGAATAAGTGGAAGAAGAAATAAAGTTGAATGAATCGGTAACGGACATTACCTCTTCTTTGAAGCGCCTCTTTGATATCACCTTTTAGGGCACTAAAACTAGTATTTGAGGAAGACCAGAACCTCTAGTATGTTTCTAGGGAAGTGGAGAAGAGAATTTTTCAGGTTTTGGCCGAGCATGAAGGGTCAAAGTTGTGTGAGGAAGAGAGGGAGGGAGTGCCCTTTTATAAGGGAGGAGAGGGGCACCTTTGGAATAAATGAAAATATTATTTTATTATAAAGTCAAGTTCGGTTTTAAATTGCTCCAAATTGATTTATTTAGAGTCTAAGGTGGGGATGGGTCTAAATACTCTCATAAAATAGAATTTAGACAAATTTAGGTTCCTATTTTAACCTTATCATGTAGATTTAATATTAAGCTAAATAATTTTACTTTTACCGTGTCTTCTTGTGTTCTTAAAATATAAGGTTAATAAACTTACTATATCAAGCCAAACGAACCCCAAGTTGTTTATTATTAATATATATAATCTTATCTAAGTCATTTGGCCGAACCTTAGATTTCTAGGAAAAAAATAACAATTAATAATATAATATTTGTTTTAAAAACTATTTTATGTCAATTTTGACACTATTTAGTAATTGATTTTTTTGAAAATCATAACAGAATTATAAGTTCGAAAAAGGTTTATTGCATCAATACTAACATGTCATATTATCCTATAAAATTAGTGTAATTCATAAAAAGTCTCAAATTACATTTATTTTGTTATTTATAACATCAATTATGTCAATATTTCATTAATAAGATAATTACTGCATCATCTTTGTGTCATAAATAAATTAAATTATTTGATGTCTAAAATTTACAAATAAAATACCATTATGTAGGAAATATTTTTATCTTTCTAATGAATATTTATAATCGAATTTATCTTATGTATAACCCCATATTAAAAATGTTTTAGTAAATAAACTTTGATTTTAACTCTTTTAACTCTTCTTTGAATTAAATAATAATAAATGTCCAAATCTAATCCAAGTGGGCCTAAATGGTCATATTTTATTCCTAAGGTTGTTTATGGTCGAATTACACTTATCCAATAGAATTAGGACATGTTTTAGGGTAATAATAATATCATTTTTACCCTTAATTACCCTATTTACTTTTAACCGTGGTAAAAAAAAGTAAAAAGTTACTATCACCAAAAATTATTTTCATCTCATTGAACCACATTTTACTTACTGACATCAACCGTGTCTCTCGGAATTTTGAAATTCCACTCACAGAAGCGGTAAAATTAAGTTTCATGAAAAATTCGGTTTTTTTAACTACCACATAGTGGTTTCACTATTCATCAAAAATTGAAAGTTTTCAGAAAAATACCAAAAATTAGGCCTACGCTATATTTGATATTATGAACTCAAAAATGATATCTATTTTACCAAATTCAAAACATATCAGTTGCATTAATTAATTTAAAAATTAATTCCCAACGTCAAAACAAATAGCGTGTTCTTAAGAGATAATAACTATCAAAAGATTGACACTTGTTTATGTCTGGTTTAAATGTGAAATTACATCCAATGACCAACATTGTATTAAATTGTAAAAATATATTCTAAATATACTTTAAACCCACTAAAATTAATAATTTATCGCTATTAATTATTTCGATTGAAAAAGTTGTTTTTAATTAAAATTTAGTAATTTCCACTATTCATCAAAATATGAAAGTTATCCGAAAATTACCAAAATTTCACCCTAAGATAATTTTGATTTTCCGAATTCAAAAATGAAGTCCATTTTGAAAAATAAAATTTACAGAATTTCAAAAAGTGGTTATTACTATTCATAACAGCTAGTTTTAATAATATTTTAATAGCATATCGTTGTTTAGCGAAACTTGGTGTTGCGTACAACACACGCTATCGTGGAAGGCCGCGATTACGTGTAATTCAAGACAGGTCAGAGATGTGTGTTGTGAAAGCTCCTTTTGGTGTAGCGTATAACACAAGACATTAATGAAATTAAAAAGAATATTTTTCATAAAATCTCGGGGTGTTATATTCTACCCCCCTTAAAATGAATTTCGCCCTCGAAATTCGTCGGGGTTATAAATGGTTTAATAGTCAAAATATTCTTTAATAGAAACCCACATCGTAAAAAGGAATACCAAAACCAATCTTTAAAAACAAAAGTATGAAACGTAATGGTTACCCAAATAAACTAATCACTAGGTTTCCACATAGGTAAAAATATGGATACGAAAGAGAAATCTAACTATCATGTTCTGATGGAGAGTGGTAGAGAACATGTCTATGGAAAAGCTAGCAATCACAAATCCATAGATTTGTGATGATATAAGGTACCATCTGATTCATCGGATATAAGGGAACTAGGACAACATTTTTGGTTTTCAAGATCATTTCCCTAAAGTTGAAGAATTTGAATTAGAATAAATACTTACTTTATTTTTGTACAATCTCACTGTTGTTTGTGCCTTAAACAATTTCCACTCCCTCTCTTAAATAAATGAAGTTGAATTTGTTATTTGTGAAGTGTTAGCAGATCATGTGATAGAATGACGGGTCATTCCATCTGTCTCAAACAAAAGGTTAGCAAAAGTTATTAAATATACATAAGTCGATCTATAGTGAGATTAATCATATATGGTTCCTAAAATGGACTTATACTTCATATATCATACTGCTTAATATAATAAAACTAGTTTCTACTAAACAGGGACTTCCTATAGGCTAGTGGTAGGCAATAAAGGCCAGTCGCACTTCGGTTGTGGGTTTGATTCCCACAGCCTTGTCCGACGCGATGAGCTGTCGCCCGTCCTGTAGGTTGTCCTATTTCTAAAACTATATTACTATAACATCCCATCAATAATATCGAAAAAAACACTTATCCTTAAAAAATACTAACTTATGTCCAAAATAATCCATTCCAATCTTTAGTCTTATCCATAATACTGCAGTCCACTCTCATAATATAGTGAAAACGATTACCAGAGATTTAATACCATCGTTGATCCCCATATATCAAAAGATATGTCTTGTTGGTCACATTCCAAACATTCAAAGCCCTTAATCATGTATTCTCTTGAATACCCATTGAACCTTAGTGAAAACATGAATGCAGTTAAAAGTTAACACTTTCCACAAACCAAAATCCTCAAAATTATTTATACTCAAACCATTATATCACTTAGTCCTTATATCAATCATGAGCTCATGAATACAATCAAACATCTCATTATCATCTTATCCCTTCATTATGCACATATCATCTACATTCCAAAAATATATGAATAACCTTTCATGGATACTAGGACCATTAATCATACACTTTCAAAACTCAAGGAAAGACAACAGTGTAACAATCCTTAGATGTCTCATTATTCCATAGTACCATGAGATTTCTTATACAACATTACACATGATAAACATGTCATTATTCCACTACATTCTTAAACCATTGACCGAGCTTCAACAATTATTTCATCTCACATATCATTTGTAGTCTCTTCATCATCATCAACATAAATACTACCCATACGACCATACTGATTCTCTTAATGAGACTTTCCCTTATGGCATTGGTTTGCATAATTCTCGTACATTCCACATTTAAAACATTTAACCATTGTTGATGTCGTAGCAATACCATTATCCTCATCCCTGGTGTTAACTGAACCTTTTCCTTTGCACTTACTATCTTTGTATCCTTCTTTTCCACACCCAAAGCATCTTCCATTTCCTTTGAAACATTCTCCTTGATGCCTCTTCCCACATGATTTACATAGGGGAAATTGAACTTTCTTTCCACTATGATCATCATGAAACTCCATCTATCTCTTATTATCCAAGTCAGGAAACTTACCAAATTTTACTTTATTGATAAAATTATGAGATTGCTGATTCATCATAATAATGATGTTTGGACTTCCAAATCCCATTTCATTTGGTTCCTCATGAAGAATATCATTCCATTGTCCATCATATCCTCCATTATTGTGAATCATCTTGTTTCCAGCCATTTCCTAAATCCCGAAAATAATAGTGTGAGAGGCAAAAATCATAATAAAGGGGGAGTAACTTCAATATCAAACATCTTTGGTTTAATCTAATATCGTTACCATAGTTCTAGGACTATATCATATAAGTATACTTATCCTTAGGGACATCCCTAGACATACCTTAGAAATATCTGTAGGGATCTCACTAACATTTTCGCATCCTAGTTTCCAAAGTTTGACTAAACCTTTCCTCTGATACCAAATGTAGAGACCCAAAGCTTGATGTACATGGACATTACATTACTTTTGTGGAATACATATTACATAACAAAAACACACACACACAAGAATCATAATAGTTTAGTGTCTTTGGAAACTCGGAATATAATCTTCTAATCGTGGTGAAAGATCTTCAACATCTCCCATAATGATCTTCATTTTTTTATACCTAAAACCTTTCTTTATATCCTGGGGAAAATAAAACATAAAAGGGTGAGCTCAAATGCTCAGTAAGGGTAAGCAAAAGAAATATCAAACACATCATATACAAAAGAACATAACTTTTGGAAATCATAACCTGCAAAAGAAATCATAATTTCATAACATGGGATAAATCATAATAGTGAAATGTAATCCCAATAATCATAACATAAAACATGAATCTTTGTGGCATACACACATAATCATAGAGAATCATTTCTAATTAGTCAAGACTCATTTCCAAGACTATCTTAGTGGACAAAATCCATTTCTGAACTGAGTCACCCTCGTTTCAGTCCTGTTTCACTGAACCGGTATAACCTACCGTTCCATCCATGTCTATCTCATGAGATATAAAATATTTACCCAATGCATTGGAGGGAGATATAGGTCCCACCCATCTCATAATGATACCATTCTTATGTGTTCCACAAAATCATAAATCATACATCATTGCATAACCCATGTAATAAAAATGGGATTCTTAAACAACATGACCTCATAAAACAATTCATATAAAATAAAGGAATTCATAAAAATAATTCCATCACAACATAATCAAATCAATGTAATAATAGGGATAGAAACAGAACCCTATATTATCTTAGATGGAAAATAATTTTGATAAAGAACTTGAACTCCATTCTTGAGGAAAATATCCTTTCTACTTCAAAAACATTTTCCTTTCTTTAACATGTCATACAATTTTAAACTAAAAGAAGTTGATTAAAAATAAACTTTAAAACTTGTAAAGGAAGCTTCTTGGAAATAATGTTTTAAAAATCCATTCATGCCGTATAAGATAAAAAACATTCTTCTCGTACTTTTGTCGGAAAAGTCAAAAAGTACCTCGTACGAAAAACGACAAAAGATTCCTTTCATATCTTTTACTAAAAACTCACCGAAGGGTAAAATTGGATTTAAACAATTGTAGGTGGATGGAAATAATATTACATATTTAGGGAACATAGATGTGGATGATAAAATACACCCCAGTAAATACCAAAGTATAAACAATCTCGGATAAAAATGAGATTGTGATATTTCCCTTACCTTAGGTCTGATTTGCTTCGTAAGTGTCTGAACCTCCTGTATAATGATTTAAATAATGTCATTGACTTATTATATAATTATATTCATTGTTATGATATCATATATGGTTCACTTATGACTTTATATTACCCGTCCTTTTGTAAATTCCATGTTAAAGAGCGTTTTGGGTAAAATTGTTTCATTTGTCATCCGTGTTTTCACTTGTAATTATTAATATGATTACTTAGATCATGATTACTTAATTCCAGAATATAAAACATGATTTATATATAAAATATATTCATAATATAAATCTATATAATAAATGAGTAAGTGTAAATAAATACACCCTTCATGGAGACGGTAGGTCGTACGTATGCATGAACGTTGTTTTCATTTCCTTATTGAGTTGAATGGAATTAAGTAGATGACATAAATATATATACACATAAATCCAGTATCATTATTATTTCATATATTTCTTAATTACTTATTATATATACTATATAATCATTCATGAATGGTTAAAGTGGAGAATGAATCTCATCGTGTCGTGGAGACGGTAGTCCGTACGTACGCACGAGCGATGATATCATTTTCATGATTGTGGGACTGTATTGGAGTGTATGTATACTATTTCAGAATCCATATCACATTATAATAGTCATATATAGTCATTATTTACACCATTATACCCATCCAAGTAAGGTGGTGGTGTAAAATAGATTTCACCACGGCGTGGAGACGGTATTCCATACGTACGCACGTGCGGTGATTTCGTTTTCCGTAGGATGGATAGATGGTGAAATAGGGCTGTTTCATACTTATAATAACATATCAGTATATTAGTGATACTGATGTTATTACTTCATAATTAAACAACCTAATAAGAAGAAGTGGAAGAAGAAATAAAGTTGAAAGAATCGGTAACGGACATTACCTCTTCTTTGAAGCGCCTCTTTGAGATCACCTTTTAGGGCACTAAAATTGGTCTTTGAGGATGACCAGAACCTCTAGGATGTTTCTAGGGAAGTGGAGAAGAGAATTTGGCAGGGTTTTGATGAGCTTTAAGGCTCAAAGTTGTGTGAGTAAGAGAGGGAGGGGGTGCCCTTTTATAAGGGAGGAGAGGGGCACCTTTGGAATAACAAAACATATTATTTTATTATAAAGTCAAGTTCGGTTTTAAATAGATCCAAATTGATTTATTTCTAGGCTAAGGTGGGTATGGGTCGAAAGCCTTTCATCCAATAGAATTTAGACAAGTTTAGGTTCCTATTTTAACCGTATCATGTAGATTTAACATTAACTTAAATAATTTTACTTTTACCGTGTCTTCTTGTGTTCTTATACTATAAGGTTAATAAACTTACTATATCAAGCCAAAAGAACCCCAAGTTGTTAATTATTAATATATATAACCTTATCTAAGTCATTTGGCCTAACCCTAGATTTTTAGTAATAAAATAACAATTAATAATATAATATTTGTTTTAAAAACTATTTTATGTCAATTTTGACACTATTTTGTAATTGAATTTTGTGAAACTCATAACAGAATGATAAGTTCGAACAAAAGTTAATTAAATCAATAATAAAATGTAATATTAACCTATAAAATTAGTGTAATTCATAAAAAGTCTCAAATTACATTTATTTTGGTTTTTATAACATCAATTATGTCAGTATTTCATTACTAAGATAATTACTGGATCATCTTTGTGTCATAAATAAATTAAATTATTTGATGTCTAAAAATTACAAATAAAATACCATTATGTATTAAATCCTATTACCTTTCTAATTAATATTTATAGTCGAATTTATCTTATGTATAACCACATACTAAAAATGTTTTAGTAAATAAACTTCGACTTTAACCCTTTTAACTCTTCTTTGAATTAAATAATAATAAATGTCCTAATCAAATCCATGTGGGCCTAAATGGTCATATTGTATTCCTAATGTTGTTTTTGGTCGAATTAAACTTATCCAATAGAATTAGGACACATGTTAGGGTAATAATAATATCATTTTTAACCTTAATTACCATATTTACTTTTAACCGTGGTAAAAAAAAGTAAAAAGTTACTATTCACCAAAAATTATTTTCATCTCATTGAACCACATTTTACTTACTGAAATCAACCACGTCTCTCAGATTTTTTATATTCCACTCATAGAAGCGGTAAAATTAAGTTTTATGAAAAATTCAGTTTTTTTAACTACCACTTAGTGGTTTCACTATTCATCAAAAATTGAAAGTTTTCAGAAAAATACCAGTAATTAGGCCTAAGAAATATTTGATATTATGAACTCAAAAATGATTTCTGTTTTACCAAATTCAAAACATATCAGTTGCATTAATTAATTTAAAAATTAATTCCCGTCGTCAAAACAAATTGCGTGTTCTTAAGAGATAATAACTATCAAAAGATTGACACTTGTTTATGTCTGGTTTAAATGTGAAATTACATCCAATGAACAAAATTGTATTAAATTGTAAAAATATATTCTAAATATACTTTAAAAACACTCAAATTAATAATTTATCACTATTAATTATTTCGATTGAAAAAGTTGTTTTTAATTAAAATTTAGTAATTTCCACTATTCATCAAAATATGAAAGTTATCGGAAAATTACCAAAATTTCTCCCTAAGCTAATTTCGATATTCCGAATCCAAAAATGAAGTCCATTTTGAAAAATAAAATTTAAAAATTTTCAAAAAGTGATTATTACAATTCATAACGGCTAGTTTTAATAATATTTTAATAGCATATCGTGGTTTAGCGAAACTTGGTGTTGCGTACAACACACGCTATCGTGGAAGGTCGCGATTGAGTGTAATTCAAGCCAGGTCAGAGATGTGTGTTGTTGAATCTCCTTTTGGTGTAGCGTATAACACAAGATATTAATTAAATTTAAAAGAATATTTTTCATAAAATCTCGGGGTGTTACACAGGCAGTGCTACTCATGCGGAGGGCAGGGCCACATGGGTCGTGATTGCCCGACCCGCTGTGCCGAGGAGTAGCAGACGGTTGAGGAACCACCGAGGCAGAGGCAGAGGGTCGACCGTGGCGGTCCGCCGGGAGCAGGCGGACGAGGCAGACGAGCAGGCCGAGCAGCAGGTGGTGGACAACGCATTGAGGCTCTACCACCACCACTGCCAGGAGGTCCACCCCCACCATAGGGAGCTGGCGGGCAGAGACAAGCACAACTCCAGGCAGCGGAGGCCTATGACCACGGCGCGCCCAAGATGATTCGAGGTACTATCTGTGTCTATTCCACCCTTGCTGCATTACTTATAGACACAAGAGCAAGTCATTCTTTCATAGCTGCTGCCCTTGTTCGGAGCTTGGAGATTCCGACAGAGATGTTGGCTCGATCCTTACAGCTAGAGACTCCTACGGGAGCAGACTCGACGTTTACGCACTGGTGGCAACATTGTGAGATTACTCTAGGAGGCGAGATCTTTGGCTGGGATCTTCTTGTAGCAGCATCGAGGCCTTACGACGTCATCTTGGGCATGGATTGGTTATCTACAGTCCATGCACAGATTGAATGTATTAGGCGCAAGGTGAGATGTGTACGCACCGACGGGAGCAGGTTCACCTTCACCGGTGAGAAGGGAGCCTTTACAGCACAGGATGGACTCTCGTAGAGGAGAGGACAGCCCATCACTCATCAGTTGACTAGTCTCATCCTAGGAGCAGTTAACGTGCGGAGTCCTGGTTTTCCTGCAGTGGTGGATCAGTATGAGGACGTTTTTCCCGACGACATTCCAGGGATACCTCCTCGCAGAGAGGTAGACTTTTATATTGACATGTATCCTGGGACAACCCCAATATTGACTCCAGCATATCGGATGGCCCCCGCCAAGCTTCGAGGGCTACGGGTACAGTTGGAGGACATGTAGGGCAAGGGGTTCATCCGACCCAGTGTTTCACCCTGGGATTCCCCGATTTTGTTTTCCAAGAAGGCGGACGGGAGCTTGCGACTTTGTGTCGACTATCGTCGCCTGAACCAGGTGATAGTGAGGAACAAGTATCCTCTACTGAGGATTGATGACCTCTTCGATCAGATCAAGGGAGCACAGTGGTTCTCAAAGATAGACCTCAGGTTAGGATATCATCATCTCAGAGTTCGAGATGAGGACGTGCAGAAGATGGCCTTCAGGTGTTGGTATGGCCACTATGAGTTCTTGGTTATGCCATTCGGTGTAACCAATGCTTCAGTAGTGTTCATGGCCCTCATGAACAAGATCTTTCATCCATACCTCGATCGATTTGTCTTGGTCTTCGTCAACGACATTTTGATTTACTCGACCGCTGAGGAGGAGAACACCTACCATTTGCGGGTTATACTAGACACACTCTGAGAGCACCAGCTTTATGGTAAGCTCTCGAAGTGCTAGTTCTAGATACGTGAGGTCCACTTATTGGGACACGCCATCTCTGAGGCGGAAGTTGTAGTGGATCATGCGAAGATCGAGGCAGTGCTAGCTTGGGAGCCACCCTAGAGCGTGACGGAGGTGCGGAGTTTCTTGGGACTATCTGGATACTATCGAAGATTTGTGCCAGACTTCTCCAGAGTTGCAGCACCACTCTCATCTCTTACAAAGAATGGGAAACCCTTTGTGTGGTCAGACAGATGTCAGCAGAGCTTCCAGGAGCTGAGACAGAGATTGACCAGCACCCCTATCTTGAGGTTACCTGATTAGGAAGTAGGGTACGTAGTCTACTGCGATACATCAGGGACCGGACTCGGATGTGTCTTGATGCCAGAGTGGGCCGTGATAGCCTATGGATCACATCAGTTGACGCCCCATGAGCAGAACTATGCTACCCAAGACCTGGAGTTAGCAGCAGTGGTCTTCACTCTGAAGACATGGAGACACTACCTGATGGGCGAGTGCTTTATAGTCTTTTCTGAAAATCAGAGTCTCAGGTACATCTTCTCTCAGAAGGACCTGAACCTGAGACAATGACGATGGCTCGAGTTCCTCCAGGACTATGACTTTGAGATAGTCTATACTCCTGGGAAGGGGAACGTGGTAGCCGATGCTCTCAGCAAGAGGAAGGGTATTCAGCTACTTGAGGAGGAGACAGAGCAGCTAGCCTCTTTGCAAAAATCCGTTCTGGATAGAGATGGAGAAGCCTTCCTTCAGTCTCTCACAGTCACCCCTCTACTACTGCAACGGGTCATAGAGGCACAACGTGGGGACTCTAACTGTGAGACGCAGTGTGCACATATATTTTCAAGACAGGCACCGGATGGTTTCTCCTTTGGAGCAGAGCACGACGTACTTTTTAGAGGACGTACCTTGGTACCAGTTGCTTTACGGGAGGAGGAGATGAGAGAGTTTCACACTTCTCCTTTGGCAGTACATCCTGGAGTGGCGAAGATGTACTAGGATCTCAGACGACAGCACTGGTGGCCGGGCATGAAGAAAGTTGTGGAGGAGTTTGTCTCTCGATGCCTCACCTTCCAGTAGGTGAAGGCAAGGCATCAGGTAGTAGCAGGCTTGGTACAGCCCTTGGAGGTCCTGGAGTGGAAGTGGGACGGGATATCTATGGACTTCGTGACCGGACATCCACGCACTTCCAGAGTTCACGAATCCATTTGGGTGATTGTCGACCGACTCACAAAGTCGGCACACTTCTTACCCATCAGAGATCAGGTCTCATTGGAGAGATTGGGACAACTTTACGTTCAGGAGATTGTTCAGCTTTATGGTGTGCCATCATCTATCGTCTCTGAACGAGATGCTCGCTTTACTTCCCAGCTTTGGAAGGCGTTGTTGGAGCTGTTCGGGACACAGCTACGTCTGAGCACAGCCTTTCACCCGCAGATGGATGGTCAGAAAGAGAGGACCATTCAGACTCTCGAGGACATGCTCCGCGCATGTGTCCTCGACTTTGGTCGCAGCTGGGAGGACCACCTACCCTTGGTGGAGTTCGCGTACAACAACAGTTACCACTCCACCATCGGGATGGCACCATACGTGGCATTCTATGGCCAACCTTTCAGATCTCCTTTGTGCTGGACAGACCCTGGGGAGTCAGCACTTGTGGAACCAGAGATGTTCCAGGCCATGACAGAAAAGGTCCAGGTCATCCAGGAGCGGATGAGGACAGCTCAGAGCCGACAGAAGTCATATGCTGATAGGAGGTGGAGGCCACTAGAGTTCGAGGATGGTGACTACATCTTCTTGCGTGTCTCACCTCGACGTGGATTACGGAGATTCGGCCAGGGTGGAAAGTTGTCTCCACACTTCATCGGACCATTCCAGGTCCTCAGCAGGATTGGCGAGGTGGCTTACCGCCTGGATCTACCACCTCAGTTGCACCGGGTGCACAACGTCTTCCACGTATCTCAGCTGAGGAGATACGTGCACGACTCAATGCATATCATTGACCATGGGGAGATAAACCTTGATGATGGGGTGGATTTTACGGAGGTTCAAGTGGAGATAGAGGATCGACATGAGCGGGTCCTACGTGTACGGTCGATTCCTCTAGTGCGCATGAGATGGCAGCATGAGAACCTCCAGGAGAGCACTTGGGAGCGGGAGGCTCAGATTCGTGCTCAGTACCCACATTTGTTTCTCTAGCTTATGATGTATCTTTACGGGGACGTAAAGACCTGAGGTGGGAGTAATGTAAAGACCCGTAAAATTGAAGGAATTTTTTTTTTGTTTTTCTTTGGGATTTTACATGAACGCAGTTTCTGACGGCACTTGATTCTGAGGCCTGGTGTTCCCGTAAATTCAATATGAAGTTTAGCTCGGGTATATTCAGTGAACGAACGAGCGGGAATTCCTATCTTTTGAACCGGTGCTCGGAATCGAATTCTGAGGGCACCGATGGAACCGCAGTCCCGGCAATTTCTTATGAACACATGTTCCGGGGTTTCGATTTCATGAGAGAAGATGATAAAAATTGTGGAAGTTTAATTTATAATTTAACTACAATTTTTATTTTCTTTAAGTGGTTTAAGGCTTTGGGTGGAAGATGGGTAACTAACCAACTTCCCAATGGAGGATATGAGGGTGGTGGGGCCCACATGAACCCCACCCCTTCATATTATTCAACCCCCCTCAACTCACCATTAATTTTTGAAAACATATGTTATTAATTAAGCGAGTTAAGTGTGGATGTTTGAATTTCAAAAGCTTTGTTGAGTTAATAAAATAAGGGAGGTGCTTATTTTATTTGGGGATTTGTTGATTGAGAGGTTTGGGGAGAAAAGCTAAGGGAAGCTAGAAGTTCTTCATCTTCTTCGTTGAAGAACATGAAGAACGTGAAGAACGCATCGAACTCCGTCGAAGAACGCCGAGTCCTCGGAGACCGACTACGCGATGCCGTATACCGCGACGGTTCTTCCGTGACGTCTTCTTCCGCGAGGTCTTCTTTCGTGACATCTCCTTCCGCAACATCTCCTTCCGCGACGTCTTTTTCCGCGACGAATCCTCGTTCGACGAACCACAGTTCATGCTATGCTCGAGGTAGGGGTTTATTTATTTATTTGTTCGTGAATACTACCTTGTCGTTCTTTGTGAAAATACGACCAAATGCTATCAATTAACGAGAGGGGTCCGGACCGCAAAAACACGGCCGACCCTCCTCCCTTATCCATGTTATTGTTTCTATTGTGGTTGGAATTGGAATGGCGTGGTGCCGTCGCACTGCGCGGGATCGTGCGGCATGTAATGCGTGGCACCGTCGCGTCGTGCTGTGAAATTGAACCATGTCGCGGTGCTGTCGCGCCGCACTGGAGAACCGCAAAAACACCGCGGCCGGAGCGGGGCCGCGGCAGAGGGGTGCGGCACCGTCACACCACACCGGATGAATGAAGGTCGTGGCCGATCCCGGGCCGCGGCGGAGTAAGGGAACCGGCCGCCGGAAGTGGGCCGCCGGTGTCAGAGCAGGGAGGGGACCGGCCGTTGCCGGTCCCATGGTGGCAGAAACCGGCCTCCGACCGGGCAAGGAAAATCAGGGGGTTTAAACCCGCGGCCGGCCAGATAGCGGCCCCCATTAGGGGGGGGGGCGCGGTTACAAAATGTGGGGGGCAGCCCCCCCCCCTCCCCGCAAACCAAACAGCTCGGACATTCGGCCAATCCAGCTGGTGCCAAGTGCCAGCGCGCCAGGTCGCCGCGCCGGGCCGCCGAGCTGGTCCGCGCCCAGCCGGGTCAACCCGGTTCGGGCCGACCCGGGAGTCTCGGGCCAGGTCGGTCCGGGCCCGAAACCCCCATTGTCGGACCTTTTCGGTATTTTGCTCATAACTTGAGCTACAGGCCTCCGAATGACGCACCGTCAGTGGCGATGCGATCCTTCGATGGAGACAGTCGTTTCGGTATATCGCACTCAAGGTTTCAGAGAAATTTGGGTTCATCCGGGTTGGTTCATTCACGAAGCCAACGAGGCCCTCGGAGCCGAAATGCTCATATCTTGAGTTCCGGATGTCCGATTTACGTACCGTCGACTTTGATGGATTCCTCTAAGTGAGATGGATCTATTCGCTTACTCTGCCTGAGTTTTGGACACAGGTGGAGTACGGTCGGGTTTCTTTTGCCTTAAAAATTAACCGGGCCCTGGGACGAAAAGGCCAATAACTCTCAGACTGGGCGTCTGATTGACGTGCCATCTGCGACGTTGTGTTCCTATTGACGATACAGAACTTTTGGATGCATCAACTCTGGACTATGTGTCAGTTGATGTATCAGCCTCTCGGCTCATGGAGCGGACCCTTCTGAATGAGTTTGCTGTGTGAGGGAACCCTAGTGCTGGCTGCGTTTGCGACTATGACGGTGAAGACTGTATAGAGATCCTCAGTGGATTCGACGGCGACAACTACAGCACTCAACGATCCTATGTGGATCAGTGCTACCGATCCTGTGTGGGTCCGATCCTGTGTGGGTCCGATCCTGTGTGGGTCATTGCGGGGGTTAATTACCTATCGATCCTTTGTGGGTCAGATCCTTTGTGGGTCATTGCGGGGGTTAGTACCTATCGATCCTTTGTGGGTCTGACGTCTTAGATGAATCAATGGAAATATATGATCATCTCTATCATCATACGAAGAAGTATACCTGTGTGATCTGAATCTTGTTTGCTTTCCTTTTTGGATTGAGTTGTTCTATCCTGTGTGGATTTACGTTTTGCTTTCCTGTGTGGACTGGGTTGTACTTGAGCTCGGATGTTGGAGCCGAACGAGAATTGATGACTTAGGTATATGTATGGGCATATACCTATGTAGTGTCAGATGTTACTTTGTGATTGTATCCTTTCATTATGGATTATCCTGTGCGGATTTTGGGAGACCTACTGGGGTCTCGGGGTCCCTACTGAATAGCTTATACTCACCCCTACACGGGCTATGCCCGCACTACGTTGTGTTGGTTGCAGACGACGGACATCGTTGATCGTGGTTGAGGCTTGCAAAGCAGGACGATACCTGGAGGTGGACCACTGGGAGGGATGTACTCGGAGAGGACGGTTGGACTCGAGGAGCAGAGGAGGCTATCCTTACTCACCCATCAGGTGGGATTTCCAGTGGACAGCACAACATTGCGGCTTTACTTTTCAGTTGTTGTTTTTCCCTTCCAGTTGTACTTTACTTTCAGTTTGTGTCTGTATACTGGCCCACTTACTTTTCTGCACTTACTGTTGTACCAACTTTTACTTAGTGTTTACGTCTTATGCTTTCTTACTATGTGGTGTTTGTTTACTTTACAAAGGCATTGCCTTCCCTATTTACCGGGATTTACGCCTTGGTGCTAGTCGCCATACCCTGGGCTATGGAAGGCGGGTTTGGGGTAGTCACGGCACGAGCCCCGAGGACGGGTCGTGACATATTTTCACTTCAGTTGGACATAATTTATCATGATCTATGCCTATTTAACCTTATTAACATTCAAATTATTATTTAAATCCATCATTTCCAGTACACCACTATGATCCTCTCTTTGGTTATGCCATATGACAAGATTACGACACCCATTTCATTCCATGTGAAACACTTATGATCATTCCCATGTTTTATTCATTATATTGAACTCATATGGATGAACATGTTTTTATGGATGTGACTATATAAAATAATGATTTATTGGATAATTTTTAGTCTCCTAAGAAGCCATGAATGGGATTTGGGAGAAAATCAAATCCATTATGGGACTTTGTCTGCTATGTGTTATAGTCAAGAGAGTTATCATTCGCTCATGTTTATGCCATGTTGTATGTTACTAATATATTCTTACGATTCCATGAGAACATGATCCCTTATTATATGTGTTATTATTCAATATGTTTACTCATGAACCATTCCTTTTTTGTCATCATGTTATTCCTTCTAATCCATGATATGCTTTATTCCTATGTTTATTCACATATTAGGCTTTTTACCACATCACTTTTCACTATGTACTCCCTAGGTTATCCAAAGATGATATATGAGATAAAAGAAATATATGAGTCATTATGAAATATTAATAATGATATTTTTGTAAGTTCATGTTTTTAATTTTATGTACCTAATCTTCCAAATACACTAGACATTACGATCCATGGATTGTATTTATTGGATATTTATGCTTTAAATTGTGTAATAATATGTGTAAAATGATAGGGTATCTATAATTTAGATGTATCAAGCGTTGGTAATGAGCACATTAGTGGGTGTAGCTAAACCATGTATAATAGAAAACCATATTACCCAATGCGGTATTATTGTTTGTGATGTTCATTGTTATAATTAAATGAAATTTGTCCATGGGTCATGAACTTGTTGTGTGATATTATTATTTTAATGTGATTTTATCATTGGTTTAAATGGAATGATGTTGGGTATACATGAATCATTTTATTAACTCAGAGATATATGCCAAATGATGCTTATTAGGCACACGTGAGAAATGATTTTGTGGTTGGGTGTGGGAATTACAAATTCATTTTGATTCTATTTTGATTACAATGAATGTTCCTAATAAATAATTTATAAGAGTATTATTAATTGAAAGATGTTGTTGAATGTTTAAAAAATAGTCCCAATTCACAAAGCATAACGATTTATTGAATTAATGGATGCTAACTGTATTGTATTTAATTAGAATTGAATTTTCAAGTTAGGTTTACCTATGTTTTCCATGACTGAATGTAGGGATAGTTCAGGGTAGTGATAGAGATGAAATCTTGTTCATTGGGATAGTGAATGTGAAGTGGGTTGTTTATGGATAGTAGTGAGCATTATTTTTAATGATCTATGTAAATATTATGTAATTATTTTTGAGATGAGTATTGTAAATTGTAGAGATATGACCCCATGATGTTTCCTACCAGTTGGGCGACATGTGGAAATTTTTGAGAATGATACTCTAGAAGTGAGGAATGAACACTTGTTGGTTCCATGTAATAGAGATGATGTGTAGTTCCATGATAAATTTTCCAATTTTATGATGTTTTTGGAGTACGATCTAGTGGGGGTTGCACCAATTATGAATGACCTGAATATTGATTTTTTGTTATAGTACCATTTGACATTTACTAGAGAGGGTGGAATTGAGGCATAAATAATCTACATATAGACAATACAAATAATTATTGATAACTTAGAGGCTCCTCTTAATAAGAGACTCAAGGTATCGACTTACATGTTACGAGAACCATAAAAGTGATGGTGCGATATCTAGGTTTATAATGAATAAGAAGATGGTACGCAGTGGAAATATTTCAAGAAAAAATTTACGGGATAATTTTATCTAGATACTTTGAGATAAGTTAAATCTATAGATTTTATGAGGTTGACTAAAATAACTATGTCCTTGATTGATTATGTAGTCCACTTTACTAACTTTGAATGATTTATTCTGGAATTCGTGGGGGATAACGTAGATACCATGATATGTTTTAAAGATGGACTTAGATATGAGATCAGGTCCCATGTAAATATCCTTCAGTTGAAGAGTTTTATCATAGGTGGTGGACCATGATCTCATTTCATAAGGGAACCTAAAGAATGATTTTAAAGGTGGACATATGGTTTTAGTTGGGCAGTATTGTGGTACAACATCCAATAGTAGGATGTTTCATTTCAATGGTTTTCAGCAGGGTAGTGGTAGAAATAACAATTAGGGTAGAGGATTGATCTTTCTGGGTGGTGACCCGGTGTTCTATTGTCAATTACGAATATTGGGACACATTCATGGTCAAAGTCCTTGACCACCAGTCGGGTGACAAGTGTGCATTGAGATTGATAATTTACATAGGTTCAATAGGAACCCTTTATAGATGGGTAGTGATGGAGTGTCTGGACTGATACAAAGTGTAGAAAGAGGGTTAGTTACCCACACTAGGAAGGCCGTTGGAGTTATTCTATCCATACTGGCCAGGATGGCATACATGGTACTTCAGTAAAAGGATATCCATATTATCAAGGAATTCATAGATTATGAAATTAGAATAGAGTCCAGGGTAGAGGGGTAAGTCAGCTTCATGTATTTTAGCATGAACATGGAAGTGGAGAGGCTGAAACATCAACAGTTCGAGGTTTGATTCGGGCATCTTCCATACTTTCTAATATTTTATTTGATACTAGAGACTCTCATTATTTTATTTCTACCCAATGTTGTATTGTGTTGGGTCTAGGGGTGAAATGTATGTTTTGGATTATTTCAATTAACACTATAATATATGTATGAGTAGAAAGTACTAGGTATTGTAAGGATTGTTATTTTAAGGTTACACTTCCTTTGGGACGTGTTTTTTATTGATATGTTAGGTTTTGAAATGATACTAGGGATGGAATAGATGGTGACCTACTAGCTCTATATTCATTTTTACTGACATAGAGTGAGTTTCATGTCTTCTAAAAGGAACACTTATGTTCACTGTGGGGAATGGGATATCTAGGTAGGCTGTATAGGGATAGATTATTAATATTTAGGTGAGCTCACAACCCAAGTGGAATGTATTATGCTTGAAGACGGGGGAATGGGGTAGGATGTTTTTCCTCCTATTATGGATTGGTTCAGGTATTTATTTCATGAGGACTTATTACGGTTTACACCTGAGAGAGAGAGAGGGAGAGATTGAGTTCATGATAGTGATGTTGCCTAGAGAAGAGTCAACTTCCATTATACCATATAGAATAGAACCAAAGAAACATTAGAAACTAAAGGCTCATTTAGGTGAGATTGAGAATAAATGTTTTATTTGTCCAACTATTCCATCTTGGGGTTATACAGTTATTTTACTAAGAAGACAGACAAGACATTAACATTGTGTGTATATTACCATAAGTTGAATTATATGATAGTTAAGAACTGATATCATCTTCCATGTATTGATGATATATTGAAAAACTAAAAGGTGTATATGTGTTCTTGAATATTTATTTGATGTCAAGGTATAAAAATATTTGGTTGAGGCCTTCTGATATAACCAAGATTTCTTTTAGGTGTAGGTATAGTTTGTATGAGTTCTTTGTGATGCCTTTGGGGGTGAAAAATGCTCCTTCGATTTTTATAGACATAATAAACCAAATATTCCACCCATACCTAGACAATTTTTTTTGAATAAGAAATATTAGTGTACTCTTAGGCTCATGATGATCATGATAAACACCTTGACATCATCTCGAGTACTATAAGAGAGAATATTATATAAGTTAATCTATCAATGTGTTCATTCTTGAGATACAAGGTACATTTATTGGGCCACCACATCTTGTAGGAAATTTTATTGGCGGACCTGGATATGGTTCAAGAAGTTATATCTTGGGGAAAGTCCAATAATGTTTTTGATATCAAATGATTTTTTGGATTTAGTGGTCTATTATTGAATGTTAATTATGTAATATTCCTACATGTGAGAACCACTATATGTCGTAAACAATAAGGGTGTCTGGTTTGAGTGTTCTTGAGAATGTGGGAATTATTTTTTATAACTAATGAATAATTTTTCAATTAAATGAATTTGTGATCATACATGAGCTGGGTAAGGAGTATACCTTATTTAGTGATGCTTGTGGAATAGGAAATGGGGAAATGTTAATGCATGGAGATCAAGTCATGGAATATGTGTCAGGATAGTTGAGGATGAATGAATGAAATTGCCCTATCCAAGATCTCAAAATAGCCACGGTCGGTTATGATTAAAAGTATTTGAGTAATTCCTTATTGGGATAAAAATTTATCATGTATACCAACCATAAAATCTATAAGTACATCTTTTCTCATTGGTATTCAAATCTAAGGAAGCAATGATGGGTCAAGTATATGCATTATTTCTGTTTTTAGTTGGAATATATTCTAAGAAAAGGGTATAGTGTGGTAGACACTATTAGAATAAAATAACATACTCAAAAAGTTCAAGATTCATGTTCTAAGTGGAGGATGATGGCCTTGTTCAGTAAGATACATAGAGAGGTTCATGATGGAAATGGACAAATGATCCTTTTATCTATTCCCTTGGGGTATAAATAACTGATAAGGACCAAGGAGAGACATTTTGAGGATCAATAGTGTTTGGGATTGATGAAAATATTTAATTATGGGGAGGCACCTTCTTGATGGACTATGAATGATGCTAAGATCATCTACATTCATGGGTTCATTTTTGTACCTACACGTATGATGGAAGAGATGATACGTGACTTCCATGCCACAAAGTGGACAATGAAACCATGTATGACCAAAATGTATTGTGATATTAATAGGTAGTATTGTTATCCAAATATGAAGAAGGATATTTCAGGTTTCATGATGTAGTGATACACCTGATAGTAGGTGAAGGCCAAGAATCAATGACTGGGTGGTTTTCTATATCTTTTACCCATTCTATAATGAAAGTGGGATGGTTTCACCATGGATTTTTTGGTCGGTATCCTAAGGATTCCTTGGAATAATGACATAATATGGGTAATTGTGGATTAATTGAACAAAGTAGAAATTTTTCCATTGATCCGATAGAAATTTACCAAAGACCAGTTGGATAACATATATCTGAAGAAGAGTTTACCTGATCATGGGGTTCATCAGATTATTATTTTATATCATTATTATTATTTTACATTATTATTCTAGAAAGGGTTATAAAAGGTGTTCGGAACCCTAGTGTTGTTTAGTACATATCTTCCTCTAAAGAAATACATGTAGTTGAAACATAAAATTTAGTTTTTAGTAGTCATGTTGTGGGAATATTTCCATTCATTTGGCGAATCATGGTAGTAACATTTGTCACTTATTGGGTTCCCCTATAAAAATTTTATCCTAGAAACTATTTTGATGGTATCATATGAGGGGATCTATTGTAGGTCATATAGATATTCGTTATGATATTTGGATGCTAGGAATTCAGAGTGGTTTCAGATGTATCTCTTTTAGGAGACATTGGTGTAGGTTCGGTTAATTTAGAAACATATTTATACAACTCAAAGTAGGAATAATTCATAAGATGATCAACATAATCAACCTCTTGAGTTTGTAGTAGTGGATCAAATGTTCCATCAGGTGCCGCTATGTTTGGGTCACCATTAGATTCGATGATAGGGTAAGTTCACACATTGGTATCAGGGGCCATTTGAGATTGTGGAGAGGATCTAATCATTGGAATATCAATTGTCTCTTTTACAGTAGTATAATGGAATTCCTGACATTTTTTATGTCTCAAAAATTCAACATTATTACCCTAACTCTTCTCATGTGATCGATGTTGATGGTTTCAATCATGATGTTGATGTTTCCTTTGAGGAACATATAGTTCATATTGTGGATCATAGTGAGAAAGTTTTACAAGGTAAGGTTGTGATGTTATCCTAAGTGTTGTTGAAACATGAAGGTGTTTAATAGGAAACATGGGAAAGGTTCATAGATATACAGTATCAGTGGCCCTGTCTTTTTAACTTGGATACTCAGTAATGATTGGGAGTACCACTCAGGGAGGATCCATTATAAGGTGGTGAGGTTTTTAAGATCCCAATATTCTTTTAAGGTATGTTGTTATTATTTTCTTATTGAAATATTTTTTTTATTAATGAAAAGGTTATCAGGTGTATGGCGAGTCTTGGAGGTGTCCTGGGGGTTTGGGGCACAAAAAGGAGGAAATAATAGACACCAATTTCAGGTTTCATGATTGGTTTATGGTTAGTAATAACAGTTATCCATAACCGTGTGTGCCTAGGAGGTAGTTTCATTGTTGAGGAACCATGAAAATGGAAATCTTGGAACCTTATGTCCTTGAATATATCTATTCCAAATGGCCACCACTTGGTTTTGAAATCTGTTTAGGCTCCTAGGAGACTGTGCGACCCAAGCCCCATCTTGGATTGAGAGTGGTTCATGGTTGGCACATAGTTTTTCCAACTTTTCTTCCAAACAAAACAGCTCATTAAATTGGGTAATTTATTATTCCACATTAGGATTTTAGGTTTCTAACCCAATTTTCTTCCCCATTCTTCATCCATTATACCTTTTTATGAATCCTTTCCACCCATTCCCCCCATGGACAATTCCCCTTCAATTATTTGACATTTGGGATATAGTTGGGTTTGAATTAAAAATATGGGTGATTCTAACACTCCTATTTCCTCTATTTTCTAGAAAATTCATTGTGTGGTTGTTCTTATCCATATTAATCCCTAAAAAAATTTATATTATATTCTTTTTTTTACATTAAAGGTTGTATGAGTTTGAATAAATGGATATGGTTATGTGATGATTCATCTATGAACATGTTGTTGGTGTTCTACAAGTATATCCCATAGTCTTGATGCCCTAATTTAGGTGTATGTGGTTGTATTGTGGTACCTTCCTACTACACATTAGGGTTCCTTGGTAAAGAATTATGATTGGGTTAATTAAATGATGAATTTAACCACTCGTTATCCCCACAAGATCCATTGAGGATGAGTTGACCAGGTCCAAGGAAACCCATGGGTTGTTCCACTTCCTTGAACTTGTAATTGATTTTTTAAAATTTAAATTAAAAAGTTTGTGAGATATAACCTATTATAATTGAGATTATCTTGTAAACATAGAATAAGGGGACATTTAGACTAACTTGAATGTGTTAAATGAGTTATGTATTATACATGGAAAATGAGAATTATGGTTAATGAAGAATTATTTTGTGAATTAAGGGTATGAGTGGGGTGTTAGACTGATGATATACTCCCATATATTTGGATAAAAAGATTCTCTAGGACCCGGTAAGGAAGTGAATGGGTTAAGGTGTCCGACTGATGCTCTATTCCCAAAATGAATGAACAAGATGTGAATTCTAGGAATGAGTCTCTTAAGAATGTTAATATCAATATTATTATGCGAAATAAATGTCCCTATGATGTATGGAACTTGGATTCCCTTTTATATTGTTTATTTGACTCGTATTGACCTAATAATGTTGATGAATATGGGTAACACTTGTAACTAATATTGAAAGCGGATAATGTAAAATATATTAAATTTTGTATATTTTTTTTATCTTTTAATTATCTTGCTGTTTAACATACTTCTTCATACACTTTTTAGACTGTAGTTTTGTAGACACAATTGGTGGTGTCCTATTAAATAGTACTCAAACCCAGCTTGGGATTCCATTGGGTACCCGATTAGATTTAATGGTTGTAGGTTATGACAAGGAAAATGACCCTATGTTATATGGTTGATTTGGGGCTCTAGTATGTTCATGGATTAGGGAACTATAGGTGGTGTTTGGACCTATTTTGGGAATTCCTCATATTTTCATTATTTTGGGTTTTCCTTTACACTTGTAACTATATCAAAAGAAACGACATATTTACTATTGGTTGTGGGAATATACCTAGCTTTGGTAAATTTATTTGTGATGCATTTTTATTGGATATACCATTTCCATTAATTTTTATTCGATCTATTGTGGATTACTCTAATAAATAGTGTATAGTCACTCAACCCACATCATTATAACCTCATTGTTATTCGATGACATTTTTCATATAGGGAGGCATTCTTAAAGTCATGTTATGAATCAGGTTGGGGCACTAGTTTAGTGGCACCCTTTTCGGTGTGTGAAAAAGTAATACTTGTGAGGAAAAAGGTATATCAAGTTGATATAAAAGTATTGTGATTTGTAAAAACTAATATCAAATCATGATATAATATGATAACATCACGGAAAAATAGGAATGTAACAACAACATAAAATTTGATATCATAAGAATATGTCAACGTTAAATACCATGAAATCATAAGACAATGTTCTTATAATAACCTCTTATACACCATCAATGGTATCTCTTGAGATACAAAATTTGCAAAATTCCTATAGGGGTGATAAAATTCCAATACCACCTATCAAATTATTATCATGTACATTTATTTGAGTTTCACATTGATCATTCTACATATGAATTAATTTTATCCTTATTAGCCACATTATTAAGGGGTGTGTGTTATATAAATGGATAATACAAATAAATTAAGGATATGTACATAAAGTTTAATGCCTAGGAGTGGAAATGGGGATGGGTATTCACTATGTAGATCATTGGCATGGAAAAGAACATGACAATATTAGCAGCATAATAGTTGTTCCCAAAGGTTCATAGAAGGGATTAATGAGAGTGAAAGGAGGTCTATCATTTTTTCCATATAAAATTAAATGTAAAATGGATGTGTAAAGATAAATTCTGACAAGAATAATTGTAAGGAAAATAGAATAATAAAAATAATGTTCTTGAATAATGTAGAAGAGGGGATCTTCCACTCACCTTGACTGGGTGATTCTAAAATCTTCGGGAGACAATATTAAGATCATGGGAATAAATTAGGAAGAAGATAGTGTGGGATAGAGAAAGGAAATTAATTCATATTGGGGTTTTTTGTGAAGATTAGTGGATGGTTTTGTTGGTATTTATATAGAAAGATAGGGAAATTATTTATTAATTTATATAATAAGGTTTTGGACTCTATAAAATGAAATAATAACAACCACAAACCTTCGGATGGTTTCTAAATAATATAATAGATTTTAAATATTATTTAAGGAACATAACTAAATATATTAAAATAGTACCATTAGTGATTTTCAAGTGATTCGTGATCATAATTAGTTGATTTTAAAATCATAAAATATAATATAGGTTTTGGTGGATCTATTAAAGTATCATAAAAATAACCAAATAATATCAAAAATAGATTACTAAAAAATAAAGTTGTATTATTTGTCATTAGTTCTATTTAAGTAGTTTATTTCATATATTTTATTCTATTATTTTGTCATAATACAAAATGTATATTTATATAATATTTAATTTTTACCAAAAAATTCAATTATCTCAGAAAATTATGAAACATTAAATGGTGGATAATTTATAAATAATTATTTAAAAAATGTTATTTATTTACCGAAAATAGTTTCCAAAATATTTTATATTACACTTCTAAATCTTTATTAGGAAATAATAGTTTTTACGAAAATGACCAATTTACGACCCTTATCAAAATTAAATTTGAATTAATTAAATATGGTACAATTTTTTTCTAATAAAAATTATATATTAGTAATATATCATGTATATAAAATTTATTTTAAAAATAATTGTATTTATTTAGAAGAGTATTTTAATAGAAACTATATATTTCCCTAAAAATACAATTTCTTCATCTTCATATAAAAATCTAGTTTTTTCAAACCTCAATATTAAGAAATCTATTTGTTGTAATAATAAAAAGGGATAATTATAATACTTATTTTACGTATCGTAAAATATAAATATTTATACATCTAGGGTATAAATATATAACACCTTATTACACTAGTGTATTTCCTTAGGGTAAGGTGTGTGATGGTGGAACTTTCTTGGGGAGGTTCGGAAAACATGGTTTGGTTTGTAATGCTATAAGATTGAACTTATCCCATAAATGATTTGTTCATATTTTAGTTATTGAATTTCAACTTGAACGTGGTTGTTGTAAAAGACTAGGGATTCCATCCCCCTAAAAAGATATAATAATTGATATTTATTGGCTCTGATCCTACCAGTCACAACCATACCTTCTTACATCCATGTTAATTAGACTTTATCATAATTTTTAATATATACAAATCATATCAGTAATCATACAATGACTATATTATCATGGGTTATGATTATTAGGAGTCTCTTAAATCTGGAATGCTATATTTTACATGCATCTAAAATAATCGAAGTAGTAAATGTGTTTTCTATTTATTAATTATTTACAAAGGCATTAATTCATTAAAAAAGGAATTTCATTTATATAATTTCATGTCATTACATTCTTCATCCCTTTAGAAATTTTAACCTTGAAATTCTATTTCATATACTGAATTTGTTGAGGGTACTTCTGTGTCATATTCTCTTATAATTCCAATGTAGCTTCATCAAACATGTGGTTCCACATCAAAACATTTATATATGAAGTTTTCTTGTTTCGTAGAACTTTTTCTCAACATTCATAGATCAGTAATGGATTCTCCTCTTATGAAAGATCCTTCTCAAAGGACATCTCCAATTTATTGCATACATGTGATGGGTCCGTTATGTTCGTCCACAAGAGGGATACATGGATAACATCATTAACATATGATATATTTGGTGGGAGTTATACTTAATAATCTATATATCAAATGTGATAAAGGATATTAAAGGGGATGATGTATCTTGGGATAATATTTTCCTTCTTTCCAATCCTCATTACATTCTTACATAATGATATATGAAGGGGAACATATCTTTTACCAAAAACTCCAGGTATCATTTCCATTTCTATCAAAATTTAACAGATTTCATATGAAATTGAATGGTTTTAACCATCTCTATCATATATTGTATAAGATTTCATCCTATAATCATACTCTCTCTAACATCATCCCAGTATGTTAGGATCCAACACCTCTTCCCATACATAGCCTCAAAAGTTTCCATTGGAAGGATAGAATGGAGACTATTATTATATGTGAACTCCACTAGGGGAATGTGATGACCCCAGAATCCTTGGAAATCCATTGAGTATGATCTCATCATATCCTCTAATGTTTGATTGGTCCTTTTAGACTGACCATCTTTGCAAGGGTGATAAGAATTATAGAGATGTATATCTAATGCTTACTGAAGTATTCCTTATAACCTAAATGTAATCATTAGATTCCAATCAGATACAATAGAGTGTCATTGCATATATTCATTCCACTTACATTATTTATTTGGTGGTGAGTTAGTAAATAGATAAATATTCCATGCTAGTAATAATATTCCGTAACAATTTACTAAAACCAACTTCCACCCAAATGGTGTTATTATATTTCGATGTTTGGAGAATTTATATTATGAAATTCATGGTTATGTTTCCCATTTCCATATTGGTATAAGAAATGGCTTCATGATACCCTTATACGTATATCATTCAGACATTATTCATTAGTATACCAACCATAGTGATAAAATTTATATAATCTCGATCATCATGTTTTCCCACCATATATATTTCTATAGGTATCTATACATAATATTTCTTAATGGATGAATAGATAAGGATGAGCTATGAATGTCCTCAAGAAGTTCAATCTTCAGAAATTATTTTTATGGGACAAATATATAGGTTCTATATAGTATAATTCTATTTTAAGATAATTTAAACTCTAGAATATTCACTGAATTTCCCTTGACCTCATCATCATCTTCTTGGGACTCCTTGATCATCTCAAGAATGGATGGTTGAGTTTTAATTTTATCAATGTAAGATTAAGATCCTACTGTTATTAAATGAACATATTTTTATGTTTAAGAAGATTTAATCCCTCTCCATCCTCAATATATATTGGGTTGAAGGATCCTTTATTCTCAAAGAATCTTCCACATTTCCCCTTCCTCATATAGTAATGAATTGAACAATCCTAATAAATGATATGATCAATCAACCACCATTGGTTCATGTTAATCTTCTATTTTGTTAATACATACTTTAGGATTTTATTTTTCATATATACATCACACTTCTCCCAATAGATATAATATCTCCAAATCATTAATGAGAAGATCACTATAGCCAATTCCAGATCATGGGTTGGGTAGTTCTTTTCATGGAACATTAATTTGATAGAGGATTAGTCTATCACTTTATCATCTTTCATGAGTAAAAATCCCAACCACTTTTTGGAATAATTACCATTGATTAAAAATTATTCCCCATAATTGAGTAATGTGAACATAGATATAGTTACTAACTTATTATTTAAAAAATTAAATCACTCCTTATATTAAATATTCCGGAAAAAAACATTAGGCTCTTTTGGGTTAGTTTGGTTATTGGGGTTTAAAACCTTGATAATTTTATGAAAAAAAAATTATTGTACATAGACAATCCAATGAAAATATAGATCTCTATCATATATATCAATCTATGTGATCCTTTAATAGCCTCCATTTTTTGAAGGATCCATATGTATATATTCCATTACTGGTGATAAAATGACCCATGAATGTTACATGCTCTTTAGAAAATTAACTTTTATTATAAATCACATATAACATTTCCTTTTGTATGATTTTTAATATAGCATTCAAATTATCCACATGTTTCTTCTTAATTTTAGAGTGCATAATAATTTTATAAAAATTATACCATAATGTATTCAATGTAATTCTTAAATACATTATTCATTAATTACATAATGATAAGTGTTGCATTAGTGAGTCCATATATCATCACTATAAACTCTTACTACCCATACATTAAACAAAAAGTTATCTAAGGGATACCTACATTAACCTTTACTTGAAAATATCCTAATCTAATATAAATATTAGATAAGTAATGGTCACCATGGAACTAATTGAAAAACATATATCAGTGCAAGAGAATACTTATTCATTATCATGATATTGTTGAGTCAAAGATAATAAATAAAATGATGCATTGACTAATCATTATTTTTATTAATGAATACAAAAAACCCATAGTTAAGTACTTTGAAATATAAACCCTTTATCCAAATATTCATGTAGTAATTTTTTAGATATTTGAAATCAATAGTGGAAATTATATTTGTAGTTTTGGATATTTGAAAATCATTAGGAATAATATCGATTGATAACTCATCCTCATGACTTAGAGAAAGACTATAAAATTATTTATGAAACACATCAACATATTCCCTTTCAATGGAAATGTCATCAAAGATGATCTTTTTCATATTATAAATAAATTGAGCTAGATATTATTTCTCTTTAAGAAACAATATCTATCCATGATATGATGATTCAAATAATATTTTTCCTTTTCCTTTAACTTGTATATAATTCGAAAGAGATTCATAATACGGAGGGTGAATTTCTTATCTTGGAAGTTTATTTATGACCTATATATTAAAATCCAATACATATTAGGAATTTAATTTAATTATGATAAATTGATAATGAAATAGTTTTCTAGCTTGTTTGGACATCAAATATATAAAAGGTATAAGTTATATACTATGGACTAAATAATTACTCCATTTACCATTTCCACTAATAGGTACAATTTAAGAACCCGTGTTTTTCCGGACTTTCGTTTTGAGCAGAAATTAAATTTTTTGATGTTGGATGCTCGTGAGGGGTAAAATGGTAATTTTTTTGCTACCATATAATCTCAGATAATTCTTCTAACAACTCTGTTGGTCCCAAAATAGGGTGTTTACCCTAGGATTGGAGTTTGGTGGAATCTTGTGCTATTTGAATTTTGGCAGAATATTTAATATTTAATATTATTAAATTAAATATTAATTTATTTTCGCATGTTCTTTTGGAAATATATTTTAAACATAATTTAATATTGAGATTCTATCTGTGTCATTGAGTTTGGAATGGGGTGTTTATCCTAGGGAAGGCATTAACCGATGTCGGGCACCGGGGCCGTCCCGAGCCCGTTTTTCTCCTTTTTCCTTTTCTTTTCCTTTCTTTATTTTCTTTTCCTCACTCCTCCTCCTTCTGCATGCTCCTTTTGTGGATTCGCCTTGGCCGGGTCTCATGGGAGAATTGGGAGATCGAGAAAATGGGATAGAAGGAAGGCAAGAAGGGTACTGATTCGAAGCCCTTAAGGTGCTGAGTCGGTGTGCGGCATCCGTGGACCGTGAAATCAACCGAGGCTTCGGCGGTTTCTGCCAACAGGTTGGGCCGTTTATTTTTTCACCATAGATCTCCTTTAAACAAGTTGTTTTATGTTTTTAAGGCCTTATATTTCTTTCTTATATTCCCATGGGGCTCGATCTGTGGTTTCGGGGGCCAAAACGGGTGAAGCGGGCGTTTTTTGGGATTTCCAGTCGGAAAACCCAGTTTACACTAATTGTGTTCTAGGGGAACATGCCCTGTGTTCTTACCATTCGAGGAAGAAAATGTTTTATTATGTACATTCCATGTACTTTGAGTACACGCTGTGTAGTGGGTGACTGTGTGGCTAGTCGTGTGGAATAGAACACAGAATAATTGGTTTTTTGAAGTACATGTCGTGTACAGTAAAGTACACGTTGTGTAGTAGTACATGGGCATGTGTTTGGGTGAAAAAGGACATGACGTAAAATTTTGTGAACAGTACACACCATGTACTGTAATGTACACGCCGTGTACTATTACCCAGGTAGGACCAATGTGCTCTGTCCATGTACTCTGGCCATGTACAGCTCCAATTTAGTAATTTTGGTATATCTTATGCTCTAGAAGTCAAAATTGGGAGTGAGAGTAGTCGATTCTGAGAGTTTTTCCACCTTGATCACGATGGTGGAATCCTTTTGACGTTTAGATGTCATATAAATGGGGTTTTGGTGGTTTTTATCTAAATAGAGGGGTTCTTCCTCCATTTATCAAGTTCAGTTGTCACCTGAGAGTGAGACTTGGCGTGTATAATAAGTTGGGTGTTTGGACCAACTTAGTTGAGACATTTAAAAGGGGATGAATTGTGAGATAACTTCTATAACCTATTATTCAGAGGATTTTTCCCTTGCGAGACGTTCCCTTCTGGCCTATGAGTCCATGAGACCAAGCACTTCCACGGATCCCCATAGGGATGCCTTTACTTGTGTACTGACCTAGGGAGTCCCTAGTAGGATCTCCCTCCGGTTCTTCCTTTAATAGAACCCATGTTATGAAATTCCTATGTTGTCCTTCCGTTGAGGATCCCATGTAGGATTCATCCCTTATCCTTTGCATAGGATCTCGTGTAGGATTCCTTCACTCGCATTTAACAAGAGGATCTTGAGTATGATGCCTCCTCAGTGTTTGACTTGAGGGACCCAAGGGGTACCTGTTGTTTGACCAACCCTGAGTTCTTACATTGGGTTTGGGTAGTGATGGTGATCGAGTGTCACCTAGAACCTGTGCCAATTGGTAGTTCCTTTGGGCTTTGGATATATTGTTTGGTTGGGTGTTCGGGCCACCCGTGCTTGTTTGTTTATATCTGACATGGGTTGTTGATGCTATAGTGTTTACCAGAGGTGCTTCTTGGTTGGTTTCTATTGATCCTGATGTGTGGCTCCTTGTTTGTTGGGATGCCTACTTTTCCTTGTGTTCCTGAGAAGTAGGTGGTCTAGTGTCTTTTCCAACTGCTGTGGTGATTTTGTGTATCGTGGTGATACACGCCCATGAATGTGGTGTTATATGGATGAGGCCTTGAAGAATTATATACCTAGAATTGTATAGGTATTTTAATGTAATTATAACATGATGTTTGGGATCATTTCTTGGATCTAGGACCTCCCCAGGGGATGAGTTCCTCTATTTATCCGTTTTTCTAGGTTACCCGAGGGTATACCACGAATGTAGCATTATTTAAATTGCCTTGAATGGAACTGTATGTAATTTCTTTCTTATATGTTGGGCTCGGCCCAGTTACTTGTGCGTGAGGGCAATGTTCTATTTTGCATGAGGGCAAGGCCTGAGGGCAAGGTTACTGATTCACCTGAGGGCTAGGCCAGAGGGCAAGGTTACTGATTCGTCTGAGGGCAGGGCATGAGGGCAATGTTACTGATTCTCCCGAGGACAAGGCCTGAGGGAAATGTTACTGATTTGAATGAGGGAATGTCTTGAGAGAAAGGTTTCTGATTCTCCTGAGGGAAAGGCTTGAGGGAAAGGTTTTGTTTAGCCTGAGGGCATGGTTCTGATTATCATAAGATTGTAGTTATATTTATCCTGAGGGTGTGGTTATATTAGCCAGAGGGAATGTGTTCATTATGCATGAAGGTGAGATTATTATATTCCTGAGGGAACTATTTCGTTTCTGTTCATCGGAGGGTGAGGTTTCATATGTCTGTGGACAATGGTTACTTGTTTTCGGTTAACTTGTTCATAGATATATTTCCGGCGTTGGCCAAAGCAGGTACATGTAGATCGGGTTACGGACCCAGAGATCGGATTAATGATACACGGCTTGAGTTTAATGACGTCCAGCTCAATGCCCTTCCACATGATGTCCTGGAGATCGGGCTTATGGTGCCAAGGATCGACTGCTGATGTGGTTTCTTGTTATTTGAATCACCTAATCTTGAATATTCATATTTAAGTATATGTGTTTAGGTATGGGACTATACATGTGTATGTATATAGATATGGATATCCATGGTGGCACTTGCCCAGTTGATTGGGATTACATATCCTGAGTTCAACTGTGGTTTCACATTTGGTTTACTTTCTTTTGTTGTGTTCCAGCTAGGTTGAGTACATTTTTGTTGCATACACTTTTAGCAGCATAGTTATAGGTTTCTTATCGGGGTTCCCTGTTAAGATTATTTCACACCCCTGCACATGCACCTCAGTGTTCATGTAGTCATTATGTCTGTTTTTCAGGTTGAGCATGTGTTTCATGGTGGATAGGGCTGGGGGCCCAGTGTTTCATGATCGAGCGGAGCTACTCGAGTGGTTCAACTAATCGGGCTGCTGCAGTTCGATATTGTTTACAGACCAGGTACGTGATTTGGCTCCGAGTTAGTAGCAAGGCCCTGTACTTTTACATTCGGCTTCTTTTGTACTTGTATTTGTATGGTCATATGGTTGGGTGACATGTGTTGTATTGTATTGCATATCTGTTCTAGCATTTACAGCATTTTACTATTGCAGCTTCTTCTATTTCAATTGTTTATTTCTTCCACACTCTGTTTACTTTCTGTAGTGTATAATACTTAGTTATTTCCGCGGTTTTATTACTCTGGTATGAGGGAATTGTCTCCCCACAATCACACCCTAGTCCCTTGCTTCTAGTCGGCAGCCTTTGGCATAGGGGGAGGCGCGCTTGAGGCCTTATGGCGAACCGGATCGGAGCACCGGTTTAGTGTCTTTTGAGTTGAGATGTTGCAAAGTGGTATCATAAGAGCCTTCTTTACTGGCCTTTACTATTTGGGATATGGTAGACAGGAGTATCAGGAATGTGTCAGAATCTGTGATGGATATCGGGATGGTGCGTCGAGAACACTAATTCCGGTAAGAAGTCCTGGTTTCCAGGGTTTGGGATTGATGTTCTGGTTTTGCGATGTTATAGTTGTATATGATTTTTTCCTTGAGTCCTGTACATGTTGTGTAGTGTTTTGAGTTATTATAGATCCCTGGCTCTTGGCCATTGGTAAGATTCCAGGGATGGATTTTTTCTCTTGACCAGCAAAGGCAATAGGCGTCTCATGCATCATATTAGCCATGTAGGATTCACAGCATATAGGCATGCTAGTGTGAGTTTTTACTGAATACTGAGAACTTTGGGTCTGCTTACACATAATTTTACTCTGATGGTAGGTAGTGTGGATCCACGTTGAGGCATTTTTGTTGAGCCTGATGACTCATTCCTCATGCACAGGTGGTGCAGTGACCCCTGTTGGTCTATGTGGCACGTGATACCTTTCTATTCAACCCTTATTGGGTGTTGTTTCTCAGGTCTGTGGTTATCTATTCAGATCATTGAGAAGGATGTTGATGGATACCAAGGCTTTTCGTGTGAACTAGACCTCCTTATGGTTTTTTTGTATACAGATACCTGATGATCGTCAATTTAGATTCTCTTCTACTTGATTCTTGACCTCTAAGGAGTAGTTCCTTCTGAGGATGCTCGGAGAGGATCAGGGCCCTTATAGGCTGTGTTTCGGTTTTGACTTTCTTGTTTGTTGTGATATTTACCGTCTTCTGAGTGGTTTTGGATCTTCTGGACTAGGTGGTTAGACCTTGTGACCCAGTTGTGAGTCTTTTTCTCTAGGGATAGGTGGAAGACCTAGAGACCCATGGTTTTGACTTGAACCTTTGTAGGTTGATGTCTGTTCTATTCTAGGGAAACCTATGTGGAAATGGTTGACCTGTGTTTCAATCCTGGTCACGTTTTGGCGGGATGTTAGCGTGGCTTGGAGGGAGCTGGACACACCTTCGGTTAAATCTTAGTGTACTCCTATTAGAGACGATCATGCACTACCTTGATTCATATTGAGTATGCTGAGAGAGCTTCGACCTTACATTGAGCTCTCTTTCATTCATAATGTTCATCCCTGTTGAGGATGGAACCTTTTTAGGTTGTGATCTCGAATTGGTGTAGGGAAATACATATGGTGGGGAGTGTATAATTGGCCTTTGAGGGTGGTTTTCCTTGTTTATGTTAAACTACTATGTTTTCTAGTGGCCTTTGGGGCTCGGAGTTGCTTTTAAGACGACGATAAGTGTATTCCTATGTTGGGGAGTACTAGATCGGGTGTAGTTGAATATCTTCTTTGTAGATGGTGGTGGTTAATGATACAAGGCAGGTCGTTGGATAGTCTAGATAGCTTGGATGTACAGATTCTCGGGTTATGAGCATGGATGTTGGTCCACACAGGGCTTCTCGGGGACGATAAGGTTTATGGTGGGGAGTTTGTAAGAACCCTTGTTTTTCTAGAATTTTATTTTGAGAAAAAAATTAAATTCTTGCTGTTAGATACTTATGAGGTGTAAAATGGTCATTTTTTCCTACTAGATGATCTCAAATAATTTTTTTGGCAACTTCGTTGGTCCCGGAATAGGTTGTTTACCTTAGGATTGGAGTTTGGAGGAAACCTGAGCTCTTTGAATTTTGGAAGATTATTTAATATTTAATATTGTTAAATTAAATATTAATTTATTTGTGCAATTTAGTTTGGAAATATCATTTAAAGAGAATTTCGGATTGAGATTTCGTCTGCGTCATTGTTTCTGAAATGGGGATTTTATCCTAGGGAAGGCATAAACTCATGTCGGGTGTCGGGGCCAACCTGAGCCCATTTTTCTCCTTTTTTCCTTTTCTTTTCCTTTAGTTCTTTTCTCTTCCTACCTCCTCCTCTTTGTGCACACACCTTGTGTAGATTCTCCTTGGCCGTGTCCCATGGGAGAATTGGGAGATTGAAAAAATGGGATGGAAGGAAGGCAAGAAGGGTACCGATTCGAAGCCCTCGATGCGCTGAGTCGGCGTGCGGTATCCGTGGACCGTGAAATCAACCGAGGCTTCGGAAGTTTCCACCCAAAGGTCGGGCCATTTATGTTTTCTCATAGATACCGTTTATAAAAGTTTTTTATGTTTTTAAGGCGTTATTTTGATTTCTTGTATGACCATAGGGCTCGATCTGTGGTTTCGGGGGTGAAAAAGGGCGAATCGGGAGTTTTTTGGGATTTCCCGTCAGAAAACCTAGTTTACACAGTGTGTGTTACATGGGAACACACTATGTGTTCTTCCCCTTTGGGAAGGAATATGTTTTCTTAAGTACACACCATGTACTTTGAGTACACAGTGTGTAGTGGGTGACCTTGTTGAAGAGAACACAGAAGAGTGGTTTTTTTGATGTACACGCTGTGTACAGTAAAGTACACACCGTGTAGTGGTACATGGGCATGTGTTCTGCTGAAAAAGGACACAGTGTAACATTTTGGGCACCGTACGGGCCGTGTACTATTACACAGATAGGCCCAATGTGCTCTAGCCATGTACTCTGGCCATATACTGCTCTAGTTTAGTAATTTTGGGATATCTTATGATCTGGAAGTCTGAATTGGGCATGTGAGTAGTCGATTCTGAGAATTATTTCACGTAGATCACAATGGTAGAATACTTTTGACATTTATAAGTCATATAAATGGGGTTTTGGTGGTTTTTATCTAAATAGAGGGGATCTTCCTCCAGTTATCGAGTTCAGTTGTCACCGGAGAGTGAGACTTGGAGTGTATGATAAGTTGGGTGTTCTGACCAACTTAGTTGAGACATTTAATAGAAGATGGGTTGTGTGCTATCTTATGTATCCTATTCTTTAGAGGAATTTTCCCTTGTGATAAGTTCCCTTATGTCCTGTGAGGCCCTGAGACCGGGCACTTCCAAGGATCCCCAGAGGGATGCCTTTACTTGTGTGTGGACCTAGGGAGTCCCTAGTAGGATCTCTTTCTGGTTCTTCCTTTGATAGGACTCGTGTTATGAAATGCCTATGTTGTACTTACATTGAGGATCCCATGTAGGATTTCCCCCTTATCCTTTGCTAAGGATCTCATGTAGGATACCTTCTCTCACGTTTAACTGGAGGATCTTGAGTATGATGCCTCCTCAGTGTTTTACTTGAGGGCCCATGGGGGTATCCTTTTTTTGACCAACCCTCAGTTGTTACATCAGGTTTGGGTAGAGATGGTTATCGGGTTTCACCTTGAACCAGTGCCAATTATTAATTCCTTTACGATTTAGATGTATTGTTGGGTTGGGTGGTCGGGCCACCCGCACTTGTTTATTTATATCTGACTTGGGTTGTTGATGTTGTAGTGGTTAACAGAGGTGCTTCCTGGTTGGTGGCTATTGAGCCTAACGTGTGGCGTCTTCTTGTTTGTTGGGATGCCTAATTTTCCTTGTGTCCCTAAGTAGTAGGTGGTCTAGTGTTTTTTTACAACTGCTGTGGTGATTTTGTGTACTGTTGTGATACATGCCCATGAATGGGGTGTTGTATGGCTGAGGCCTTGAAGAATTATATACCTATAATTGTATAGGTATTTGAATGTAATTATAACCTGATTTTTGGGATCATTTCTTTGATCCAAGACCACCTCATGGGGTGCATTCCTCTATTTAGTCGTTTGGCCAGGTTACCTGAGGGTATACCATGAATGTAGCATGATTTAAATTGCCTTGAATGGAACTGTATATAATTGCATGCTTATATGTTGGGCTCGACCCAGTTACTTGCGCCTGAGGGAAATTTTCTGTTTTACCTGAGGGCAAGGTTACTGATTTGCTTGAGGGCAAGGCCTGAGGGCTAGGTTACTGATTCGCCTAAGGGAAAGGCCTGGGGGAAAGGTTACCGATTCTTCTGAGGGCTAGGCCTAAGGGAAAGGTTACTGATTTTCCTGAGGGAAAGTCCTGATGGAAAAGTTACTAATTCTCCTGAGGGAAAGGCCTGAGGGGCAAGGTTCTGTTTAGCCTGAGGGCATGACTATATTAGCCTGAGGGCATGGTTCTGATTATCCTGAGGGCATGGTTATATTTAGCCTGAGGGCATGGTTATTTTAGCCTGTGGGAAAGTGTTCGTTATTCCTGATGGAGAGATTCTTATATGCCTGAGGGCACTATTTCGTTTTTGTTCGCCTGAGGGTGAGTTTTCTTATGTCTGAGGACAATGGTTACTTGTTTTTGGTTAAATTTTTCAGAGATATATTTATGGCGTTAGCTGAAGCAGGTACATGTCGATGGGATTACGAACCCATAGATCGACTTAATGATACACGGATTGAGTGGTACAACGTCCATCTCAATTCCCTTGCACAGGATGTATCAGAGATCGGGCTTATGGTCCCATGGATTTAATACTGATGTGGTTTATTGTTATTTGAATAATCTAATCATGAATATTCATATTTAAGTATATTTGTATTGGTATGGGACTATACATGTGTATGTATATAGATATGGACATCCAAGGTGGAACATTCCCAGTTGACTGGGATTACATACCTTGAGTACAACTGTGGTTTCACATTTGGTTTACTTACATTTTATTTTGTTTCATCATGGCTGAGCACATTATTGTTTCATACACTTTTAGCAGTACAGTTATAGGTTGCTTGTTGGGGTGCCCTACTGAGATTATTTCTCACCTCTGCATGTGCACCTCAGGCTAAGTGTAGAACATATGTCTGTTTTTCCAGTTGAGAACGTGTTGCATGGTGGATAGGCATGGGGCCCAGTGTTTCATGATTGAGCAGAGCTGCTCGAGTGGTTCTGCTGGTCAGGCATCTGCAGTTCGATATTGTCTGGAGATCGGGTATGTGGTTTGGCTCAGAGATTGTAACAGGGCCATGTACTTTTACTTTTAGCTTCTTTTGTACTTGTATCTGTATGGTCGGCCCAGTGGGTGACCAGTGTTTTATTGTATTGCATAGCTGTTCAGGCTTTTACAGCATTTTACTATTCTGGATTCTTCTATTTCAGTTTTTTATTTATTCCACACTCTTTTTAGTTTCCACTATGTATGATACTTAGTTATTTCCGTTGTTCTATAACTCTGGTATGAGCGCATAGTCTCCCCACTATCACACCATAGGCCCTTGCTGCAAGTCAGTAGCCTCTGGCGTACGGGGAGGCGGGCTTGAGGCCCTGTGGTGAACTGGCTCGGGGCACCGGTTTAGTGGCTTCTGGGTCAGGACGTTACATACAATACGATATTTTGATGTGGTGTTTGAATAGATCTACTAAACATGTATGATATGATATAATGTGTAGAATTTTAATCATATATTATGATCTCTTTTATTTAATGAATAACTAGCATACATGTCATGACATCATTTTTAGGATCAACCTTAGTAGTTTTGAGGATTAATCTTGAAATTTCTCACCAGGACATGGTGTTATTGTTATTAGTAATCATAGAAAACCCTTGCCTTGGTGCATTGTTTCCCATAGTTTCATTATTCCTTAAAGTTGAAACATTGGAAAAATGGTCAAGGGTTTGTAGGATCATTCCTTTATTCTATCACATTTTTGGGATTCTCCCACTAGTATTCTCTATCTATGTTCCGTTCCAAAACCTAAAGTATTTTCTTTCCCCTTTATGAAATTTTTAGGATTATTCTTTGTGCACATTCGACAAGTGGGATGTTGAAATTTTTTTCCACCATGAAATGTTTCTATCGCTCCCCTATAATTAAAATTCATTCTGTAATTCCTATCTCTAGCCTTGTGAGACCCTAGATATTTACTTATCTCTATTTTGTCTTTGAGGTAATATAAGGAATTTTTTGTATTTTTTTCAATGTCTCAAATCAAAAAATATTTTCATCAACTCAACTTTAGACAACTAAATAAGTAGGAAGATTTACATTCTTGGCCAATGTTAAATCCAGGGTCATATCATGAATGTATTGTGATGTTCTCCTTGTATGCCCCAATGTATTAATAATAATTTTTGTTTGGGACATGGATATCACTCTCCATTTTATATCAGTGATTTTGGGAAAAATATTTATATATTTTTCTGAATTTTTTCCAATACATTGATTTGGTCTGTTCATTGGGATTTGTATTTTTTAGTAACATACACCATTAAAAATATTTACATATATATGATAAATACTCACCGCAACATTCTCTTGATTAGTGTAGTTTAAGTATAAAGAATATCAATTCAATGGAGTTGATCCATTGTTATGTGATTAATTGATCATAATATCCACTAAATATTGGAGTTCTTTATAACATAAATGTCTCAATTGCAACTTTCTATTTCATTGATAGATGTGGGTTTTCCCCATGATTCATGTTTCTATTTCAAACATGAATTAATTTAGAAGTTATTTTTAGGATGTTCATGAATTTTACTCCCATTGTATTGAGAATATTATTTTATAATTCAGTATTGAAGTTCATATGTAGGATTGAGACCATTGAGAGGGTGGTGAATTAGTTGAACTTTTTTATTTTTATAAAAAATATTCATAACTTCTTATAGAATAAATTCTTAAAATTTAAAACTTTTTAGAGTTATGATCCACTCAACTGATGTTCTCAAAATTGACTTTCATATGAATCAAATATAATTATTAAGTAGACATGATATTTAAAAGTTTTTGTAAAAATTCCTACTTGTTTTCATGTTGGATAGTATGAAAAATATGGATTACTTTATTATATTCTTTCAATAATTTGAAGGTACAATATTAAAATATTTCTAAAAACTGGTAGATTAATTTTCAGATATAGTTATTTATACCTTCCCCCCCCCAACTATCCTTTTTCTAATGCACTTTCCTCACAATTGGTTATACACCCTAGCAAACAAGTAATTTCAGTATTTATTAAATATCGATAACAAAAATGTTATTTATTATTCTTTTGAGATCCACTTATGAAATTTAATCACTTATTCCAAAAATAATATGGATCAAAATTTACATGTATGCAATCTTCATGAAAATGAACAATTATATTAAGAATCTGTTGGACTTTAAACATCCTTTATATCTTCCACAGAACTAATTAAACTCAATTTCATTGTTTATAGAAATTATATCAAGAAAAAAATAACATTGAAGAATTCAGTCCAACATACCTTAGACTGGTATCCTTAATATGATGGTCATTATTTTGATTTCCACCAACTGATTCTTCTTCAGCTCGTACAATTTCAGTTGAGTAGAAACATATTTAGAAAATATTATTTTTATAATCTGATGGAACTCTATCTGATGGACCTCTATCAAGTGGACTCAATTCGATGGATCTTGTTATTGTAGAACTATCCCTAATAGATCTCAGTCTCGTAGAAATTTCATTGATATGAATCAATCTAATAGACAATCCCTACCCTCATCATACATAAGTTGAAATAACTCATCCTTCAATAAAAATTTCATAGCATCATATTTTCACACAAATGAAACATTTCGATGTAAAAATGTACCATGATCTCTATTTATAGGAATCTTAGAATGGTAATCACAGGAAAAAAAATTCATCTTATCACACATTGAAATTTTCATATATATGAAATTCATGTTTATTTGAGATTCATATTTAACTACTTAAACACTTCTCACCACTTCTCAGTGATTCATTAATCTTCTTGAATCTTCTAAAAAATATAGGATTATTTTAATATACAATCAATTCTATTGTTCAACTATCTAAGTTCGATCATTATTTTTTGTGTAACTCCAATTGATGTTTCTGACTCAGTCTCAATCTGATGGGATTTCATATATAAAAAGTGTCGTATGGATATTCTCATGAAAATTTCATCTGATTGACTATTTTTTTATAACATATCAACTTTGAATTATGAATCCTTTTATTTAGAACCAACTGAAAAACAAAACAACTTGATTTCTCACTATAATGTTCTGGGTCAGATGAAAATATTTGACTACATCATTGAATAACATCATTGAAAACATAGAAAGACTTTAGTCACCTATAACCACATTAGTAGTCAATAAAAAATTCTCACACTCTTTAATTACTTTCTCATTAAAATTGAACCCTTTATTCATTTTTTAGAATTATTTTTTGATTACAATTACAAAAATGAACTCCCAATTAATTTATGGCTAGGTAAATTAATTAGTGTCATAAAATATAGTCCATATGATGCTATTAACCCATGTTTATATTAGTTCCAAATATCATAGGATGAACTAGTTTTAGATGATTGTCTGATAAAGTATCATCTATGTCATATTGATGGATGAGTCTCTTTTTACAATTCGATATATCCAATTTAGGAGCTCATTTGAGTCATCAGTATAAAAAATTTAAAAACTCTAGTATGAATTTGATAGAACTCTTCATCTAGTGCCATAATAATACAAATAATTTGTAAAATGAATTGGTGTCAGAATACCCTTTGATGGGTCCGTGGAATACCATGTTTGATGAAATAGTGCTGACAGTAACTTCTCAACTTTAGATTCTATGAAACTGGTTATTAATCCAGTTGATCAATTCATCTATTGAATTATACCATCCTATGGATCAGTTGATCAATACATTTACAAAAACTATCACTTTAAAAAGTTCAAACTCTCATCTTTTATACATTTTACACAGATGATTCTCCCACCAATGAATTGTGATCAGTGTAGAATAACATTGTATTCTTCTCTCTTCTACTAACTAATGTTTATATCATGAATATGTTATGATTTTTAGAAAAATGAATGAACAACAATTAATCATCATATTTACTTAGACCTAAAACTATGATTGATCATTTAGGTCCAGAGTTTTGTATCTAGAACATATTTTCCTTTTGATTTGTTATTCAATTCCTTGTGTCTGGTGCGTCTTCTTGGTCAGTCTGATAGGTTTTATATGGAAACCCAATATCTACTTCATCTCATCCATAAATACATTTAATATACTGACAAGAAATAAACAAAACCAACCGTGGGCATAACAATATCCCACATTGTGTTTGTTGTTAATACAAACACAATAAATTCCAGAATAAACTCTAGAAAAGTTTATCTTGTGTCTCTTCTTTGCCTATTTTTCATGTCCCCCTATATTACTTTCCACCATTAGTGACAATAAAATTCAAAGGTACCACTCAAAATAAAATTCATATTCATTTCAATGTCTTGAAATTTTTCATGAGGAAAACATATGCATCACATGAGTTTCTTAACAAAGTTCATTTTACAATACAACTATTTGTATAAATGGGAAAACCCATTATAAAAAACAAGAGTGAAAAATATATGTGATCAATGTTGTCCGTGAGACAACATTAATGTAATATATTTTCATATTTCATTCAAAATTCACAAGTACATTTAAATATTGAGGAAATTTGTTAAGATATGAAAAACCTTCACCCATCTCAACAGATATATCAATAAGTTCATGTTCATAATAAATTACTTTCCTAAAAACATATTTTTCATATCCTTATTACATTCTTTTGAAATATGTGAAAGAGACACATATATTATCTTCGTTAATTATAAACCTTTAATTATATGAATGTTCATAAAAATATAATAATATTTTCAAAATAAAGAGGACCCTCAATATTTTCTCAAATGAAAAATTTGGACTGAGAGTCCTATAAAAGTATTTACTTTTTCTTACTTTACATATATTTTGCATTGGACATTTTTTCTTCCTTTTATTCATCATTATCAGATTCTGTAAAATGTTTCTTCTAATATTTTTAATCCTTAGATGATGTTTTCAAATTTTCATGAACTTTAGTATGTTTTTTATAATGATTTTATAACATATTCTTAATATTTACCAATTAGGTCGACTAGATAGTCATAAAACATTTAGTAACATTCCCATATTGATCAAATTTCATGCATCTTTTCTGAATAATAAAATTACATTATGTTGATATCCTTTTGTAATATTTTCTCTAATTTTCAAAAAAAAATTTCTTCCCAATTTCATTATATGATTTTTGGGCATCTTATAACATCATAGCCATGGAAACATATTCATGGAAAATAACTAAGCACTCTTTATTTTTAGACTCAACATATTTACTTTTATCAACTTTTTTAATGTACTAAATATTATTTAACTTTTCACTTATCTTTTTTTGGGATTAAATATACATCACCATCTAAGTTTCATTTTTTGTTTCCAAAAATTTATTAAATTTTTTTTCGTTATTTCTCAATAAATCCCCCCTTGATTTATACTTTTTCCTGGTAGATACATGTTGTACCAACATGAATAATATCTATGTACGAAAATCACAAAACAACAATAGTTACCTCTGAATCTTGATCTTCTAGAGTAAGTGTATAATTTCTTATAATTTTATTATTATTTTTTCTTCATAAATCATGGAACACATTTCTCGAGAATACACCTTCCTAAAGAATATCAATCATTATTAGTGAAAGATTTCTTCTCAATAATCTACTTATGTAGACCCTACATTTCACCATCTTTAGAACATTCACATTTAACTTCATCTTCTTTAGTGAAGTTTTATCACAAAATTATCATCTCGCATTGTGTTGTAATAAGCATCGATTGTGTTTTCAATAAATCATCTTCTTTCTTAGTCAAATATTTTATTGAAATATTTTCATCTTTTTAGATTCAACAATTTTCAACTTATTCTTGTAACTTTATTCCACATGTGTAGATTCTACCATGTTGATATTCTCATTTCTAGCTGATTATTCCTCATAAATTATTAGTTTTCTTACAATATCACATATCTCCAATTTCAATTCTCTAATAAAATTGAGATTTTCCTCTTCCTTCTTCATTTGATAACCATTCTATAAAGTGATACTTTTAAAATATTTTTTTATATTCCTTTTTATTTTCTTGAGTTTTGTATTCTTCTCAATTGATTTTTCAAAAAAAAATTAAGATTCCACTCAAATTATCTAATTGCTTCATCATAATCATCATTTATTGATGAAATATTCCATTTATAACATTTCAAATGATGTTTAATTAATGATAAGATTCATCACTAGATGAAGAATCTTCCTTATTTCTTCTAATTAGATAAATCATAATCTTATTTTCAAAAGGTTTCTTTTTCTTATGATTCTTAATCATTTTTTTGAGACTTATTATCCTCTTATTCGGATTCATAAGCTTCAGTTTTCTTCAAAGTAAAATTTTGTGAAAATATTCCTTTCCATTCCTAATTCAAAAATTTGAGGGAGTTTTTACCTTTAATCATCCAACATCGGTAATTGTATTATTTATAAATTATGGATATGTTTTTATTAAAATATTCAACTTCTTATTCTTCCAATGAATCACTTGATACTTCTTCGACTACTTAATCATTGTTTTCTACTTTAACAAATCGTTGTTTTCTATTTCATTCTCAGCACTTTTATTTAATTTTTTCCTCATATCATATTCCATAAGAATAATCTGAATTCCATCAAGAGATAAATCTTCCCAATCATATAAATCGGATTTTATGGCATCAAATACATCTAGAAAAGTTCTCATTAGTTTCACAAAAATTATTGAATTTAAAAATTTCTCACAAAAACATTTTATATTACTCACAACCTCACTTTCTCTGGTAAAGTAATCATTGGTGATTTCTTCATTATCTATTTTCATATCATGAAATATACTTATCTAGATTTTTATCTTGGATTCATTTACTTTACCATTCCCTTCTTAGTTACTTCTAAACATTCCTGTATTTTTATAGCTGTCGAAATCCCCATAATATTTGTATAGATATTTATAGTCAGAGCCATAAATATTATATTATAATCTTTTACATTAAATTATAAACTCATCTTATGATTAAATATCATATAAAGTTCATTAATGGGAGGAAGTTCCAATTTTTCTACATATATAACTTCTGGTCCAAGATAATCAACATAGTGTAACATCATATTATTCCATCTATGATAGTTCATTAAATAAAAAATAGATAAATCCATATTTTTAATTATAATAAAATTATTCATTATCTGAGATGGATATTTAAGGGGGATCCATAGATATAATACCAATTAAAGTTACCAAGTAGGATGAAGACCATTAGGGGTGAATTGGTGTACCTTTTTCATTTTATAATTTTTTTTTCATAAAATCATTTTAAAAACAATCTTGACCACTGAATCTTGTTAGGTTAATGATCCAATCATATAATTTTTTCAACCTTTATATTATTATAAATCAAATATAAAGGCAAATTAGTACACAATATTTACAAGGTATGGTAAAAAGACTCATTCCTTGCCATGTTGGGTAGTCCCCCCAACATGGATTCCTTTACAATCATCTTTTCAAAATACAAAGGCACGAGCATTAAATATATTTAAAACCTAGTAGAAATCAAATATAATATAGTTGGTTATACATCCAACTATAATTTTCATATCCTACTTCCTCATAATTGGTTTTACACCCCCACAAATATGACATTTTACTAACAAGTAAGAATCCACAACTACATGTTTCTTTCATCTTTTTCATTTCTAATCCACTTTATAAAGTTATTCACTTCTTACAAAAGTAAAATAAATCTCAATTTTCCAATATAAAATCATAATGAACTACAAAAAATATCTTAATAACTTGTTGGTATTGAAACTTCCTATATATAATAAAAAATTATGAATATTTTCCATTTTAATATTTCCTTAAATTTTGTCTTAGAAAACTAACTTATAAAAGATATACCGATCTACATCAATCTGGTAACCTCAGTCTGATGGAATCCGTCTGGTTCACAACCATATGATGTTTCTTCTCCACTTCCTACTTTAACTTGGTATATATATAATTGGAAACTCAAAATTACTTCATTTGATGGTATTCCATCTAATGGAGATTTCTGCAAATAAATTTTCTCTGATGGACCCACTCTGATGGATCTTAGTTTTGTGGAACTTGATATGATGGATGTCAGTCTAGTGGAACATACATTGATGGAACTCACTCCTATGGATCATTATCAGCTTCAACATGTTTATGTTACAACAACATATCCTTCCCCCAAAATTTTAGAGCATCATCTTTACGTGCATATGAATACTTTCAAAGTATAAATGTATTATTCTCTTTTTTCATAGGCATCCCATAATCATAAATGCATGAAAACTAGTTATTATTATTACTCAATGAAATTTTCATATCTCATAATTTTATGTTGATCTGATATTTTTCTCTATCTAATTCAAATATTTTTAATACTTAGGGTTTATTCTCGAATATTCTTTAATATTTAAAAAAGTTACGACCGATTTAAAGGTACATACAATTTTCTAGTCCAATTATCTAAGTCTGATAATTTTTTCTTTTGTGACTCTGATTGATGTTTCTACCGTGCATTCAGTCTTAAATACTTTTATATAGACAATTTTTCTAATGGAATTTCATATGGAATGTTATTTTGATTGATTAATATTTCATTACTTGTCATCTTGAAATTCCGCATCCTTTTTTCTTGACCCAAGAAAAGAAACAACCTGATTTCTCACTCCCATGTTCACAGACAGTTGAAAAAGGTTGACTAAATTATTGAATAAATTCATTAAAACTAATAAATACATCAGTTTCCTATAACCACTTTAGTAGTCACTCAATAATTCTCATATTATTTAATTACATTATCCTTATTATATAACTCTTAAATCATTTTCACAGAACAATTATATTATTTTGATTACCAAATTGAACTCCAACTATTTATATTCTTATTCAAAAGAATCAGTTTCATCAACTATGGTCCGTAAGATGTTTTAAACCCAATTTTTTATCAGTTTCAAACACCTTCTGATGAACCGGTGCTTACTTCATATCAGATGGATCTACATCTATGTCATAATGATGGATCAGTCTCTATTTCCCATCCAATGTATTGGCTTTAGGTGCTCATTTGATTCATTTGTTCTAGAAACTTAACTAATCTGGAATGCCTATAAAATAACTCTACATCCAATCCCTTAATGATTCAAAAAATGTGTGAAATGAGTCATTTTTAGAATCCCATCTGATGGATCAATGGAAAATCGTGTCTGATTGATCACTGTCAGCAATTACTACTTTACTTCAGATTCTTTTCAACTTGTGATTGATCTAGTTGATCAGTTTTTCTGATGAATTGGATCATCCGATGGGTCGATCGATGACAACATTTACAAACCTAGTAACTAAGAAGGTTCAAACTCCCAACCTTCAGATATTTTCACATCAATGATTATCACACTGAAAAACTATGACCGAATGACAATAAATCATTTATTCTCCTCTATTCCACAAACTCATCCTTGTATCATGAATAGGTCATGATGTTTGTAAACATGAATGAACAAAAAAGCATCATTAGAGTTAAATGGACCAGAAACTATGTCCAATCACCTAGGTCTGGAGTTCTGTGTCTAGAACTGTTTATCCTTTTGGTTTTTCATCTAATTATCTACATATGTTGTACCATACTATGATAGAGCCATATCAACTTGTATTATCTAAATAGAGATTATTTTCATTAAAACCACATACTCTATACTTTACCATTATTTACGGATGATTTCCTATGTGTATTATTTTACGTAATCCTTTCAATAATGGTTTCTAATCATAACCCCACAAAAAACTAAACCTTGTTCAAATACCAACTATGATGACACATATCTTTAATACACCTCAATTCATGGATTATTACATAAGGATACACATAATACAATCCAAAAATATCATTGGGACTAGATAGTGTATTTTTTTAATTATATGGATAGAATAATAAATTGTAAACCTGATTACAAAAATACTATATAAAATCTAAAAACTAATCCCTTATATTCAATTGATCTTCAAATTCTTCCCATGATGACCAGGGGACGGAGATAAGAAATGGGTGAGAAATAAAGCATTGTATGGGTGTAATCAAATCACAATAATAATAATGCAATTCAAGTGATTCAAGAGGCATATTAAGGTGACATAAAATGGGTTAGAATCATAAACATGAACATTAATCTATGATATATGATTAAAAAATCAATAAAATATAGGAATGTGTCAACAACATAAGAAATGACATCAAAAGAATATGTCAAGGATAGGTACTAATTAATTATATCATATTATTCCTAGGATAACCTCACATGCACCATACATGGTATCACATAGGATAAAAATATTTCACTATTAACTAGAGGGCTATATAATTTTGGTCCAACCCATCACATTCATATCATCTGAATGTATTAGTGTGACAAGTAAATCATAAAATATAATAACTAATTTTATCAATTCTAATCCCATGATTATGTAGTGTGGGTTACATACATCGATTTCACAAATCAATGAAGGATAGCTACACCTTGGTGAATACCGTTGAGTGGAAATGGATATGGGTATTCACTACATAAATTTTTATCTTGAACATTTAAATGATAAATTTAGTAGCATAATGAGTTTATATAATGATTCATAGAAGAGTTTAATGATTGTTAGTGGTAGTATAATATTATTTTTAATTAATATTTTTCGTCAATTTTATGTGTAAAAACATGTTACAATATGAAAAACATGAAATCAAATGGCATAATACAAATTATGTTCTTTAAAAAAATTGAGGAGAGAACCCACTACCTTGATAGGATCTTATAAATTATTGGGGTGGGATTTATGTGAGAATGGGAACAACTTAGGAGGTTTTTAGAGAGGTAGAGGGATATAAATATATTTCTAAATGGGTTTTGAGTGAATCTGAGTGTGATGTTGTGTGTGAATTTATAGAAAAAGAGTGGATATTTATTTATTAATTTTTAAACCAAATATTTTTATTCTATATAATAAAGTAATAAAACCAAAAAACATCCATTTTTATCCCATGGTTGCCACTAAATATGATTGGTTTTTTATGTTTTATAAGGATAATAATTTTACATATTGAACAATACCATTTATGTTGTGGAAGTGAGTCATGTTTATATGGAATTGAATATAAAACTGTAAAATAGAATATTTGATTAGGAGGATTCATTAATGTTTTATAAAATTAATCAAATAACAGAAAAATTAATTGTGAAGTCTATTTTTGGTTATTTATACAATTTACAGTGTTTATTACATCACATTTTGGATATTACGATGTCATAATACATACCATTTATTTATACCTTATTTAATTTTTACCCAAAAATTTTAGTGTCTCAGAAGTGTATAAAAAAATTAAACATTGGTTAATTCCAACATTATGATTTCAAAAATTATTTTTATTAAACCAAAATAATTTTCTAAATAAGATAACATTCACTTTTATCAAAATTCACTATTTATCTAAAAATACTAGTTTTTTTACACTACCTACTTTCATGCCCTTATAAAAATTATACTGGAAAATATTAAATTATATTATCATTTATATCATAATAAATATTAATTATTAATAATATTTCATGAAAATAAAATTTATATTGAAAAATCATGATTTTATAAAAAATGTTTATTAAAAGACGAATATTTATTTCCCAAAAATATATTTTTACTTTTAACATATCAAAATATATTTTTTTATCAAAATCAGTTTTTAATAATATATATATAGTAATAACAAATTGGGATAAATATAATAGTTAATTTATTTTTAACAAAATATAAAAATTCATACAAATAGGGTATGGATACATAACACCTTATTACACCAGTATTCTCCCTAAGGGTAAGGTGTATGATGGTGGAATTTTCTTATGGTGGCTCGGTGAACATGGTTTTGGCCATGATCTCTATATGATTGAAATTCTACCATTAAAAGTCTTGTTCATTTCATAGTTTTGTAATTTAAGCATGGGATTGGTTAAGGGAAAATACCATTGATGTCATCTCTTTCGGAAGCTTCGATAATTGGTCTCCATAGGCTACTATACTACTGGTCGATGACATCACTTATTCTCTTTGTGTAAATTAAGCATTATCATTACCCTTAATATATGTCAATCCAAATGATCAATTTAAAAATTATGTTATAAATAGTTTATGTACTTAATGTTATTTTAAATTTGATAAGATATATTTTATAATGGTCCAAAATAATCAAAGTAGTGAATGAGTTTTCTATAACTACAATACTTAATAAGGAATTTCTTCATTCAAAAAAGAAATTTATTTTATAAAAGTTATGGTCGTTACACTAACCATAGACATATAAAGACCATAATAACATTATTATAATAAATTTTTATTATATTATGTAAGAATCATTATTTATTTCTTTCCAACCATGTAGAAAAACAAAATAACTTTGATCATGATCTGTGTGAACTACCACCTCCACAAAGAAACATCTTCTATTTTTACCAACCTCCCCTCTTCACAAGTTATAAGCAAATAATTTAAGGATAAATGTGATATATTTATTTTAATAATTATTATAATGAAGTAAATTATAATCCAACAAACTTACCTCTAATGTTTTGGTAAATGAAAATTTTAAATGCCCATTGTGCGAATTACGACCTCCACAAAGAAACATATTTTATATTTCCTCTAGTTTCATTATTAGTTATTTAAATCTATGAAAATATAATTCAATTAGTAAAAAATATATAAATAATAAAATAATTAATATATAATAATGATATTATTAAAAAATAAACCACTTTCTAACCATACTCATCCATTATTTATGGCATGTTCATGTCTGTGTCAGTTTAACCACCTGCACAAAATATACTATAAAACATTGTCATGGATGACGATGGGAACTTAAAAAATTATTTTTATAATTTAATAATAAAATCATTAATTTGTTTTGCTTTTAAAGGTTCATATTTGGTATTTAAATTGTTATTTAAATATAATCCATAATCACCAAAATTATTAAAATAAACTGATATCAATTCCCCTTTCATGAAACATAACTAAAATACTTATAGAATGACATGATATATTTTTAAATAATTATATGTAATATATTAATGTACTATAATTTTTCATTGATTTATTAACATGTTTTAAATGAATGGTAATCAAAATTGACAACATAAAGCATGTGTGAAAAAATTAAAGTTAACAATTCTGGATAGTAACATGAAGTTATAACTGACTAATATATTCATAGTAAATGATAATAACTGATGTTTATAAATGGTAATTTTAATAAATCGACTTTATAAATAGAATATTGGGATAGAATGGTTTTTTGTATAGGAGTTTAGAGTTCAGTTATCTATGTTGGAATTTAAATTAAGGGTATTTGTGTCCCAATTTGAAAGCCATAAGACACATATGATATTTCACACAATAATTTCTCTTATATGGCTTGTTAACTACCCCATTTCATTTATTTATAACTAATATATTTAATTTCATGATATTTGAATTTCCCTTTCACAATATAACATAAATATTCTCTAATTATTAAATTACCAATAATGTAAGGGATTCTTTAACTCAATTTCATTTTACTGAGTCAAATACTTTATTATTTAATTATGTTATTCCATGTTTGATTAAATATACCTAATGAAAACTATATGATTAATTTACTCAATCATTTTTTGATGTTTTACAATTCCTTATCATATCCTTATTTTCAAGAAGATTCTTACCTTAATGACTATGTCACATATAATGGTTTGTTGGTTCAATTCCATATATTTTATTCCCACAGTCATGTTTTTCACTTAATCATAATTGAAATTTTGTGACCACATCCCATTATATTATTTCATAAAAATTCTATATTAATTTTGTGCTTCAAAAAATTTAATTTCATAATCACTCATTCACCTTCTTTCAATCCATTTTCTACTCAATTATTAAGGGGTCTTTCATCTCAAGCTCCATTCTTTGATATCCATTTATATTACGCACCAAATTTTATTTATATGGGTTATTTGATGCCTATTTGATTTATTCCATGAAATATCATTCATTCATTGAAATAAAAAATCATTTTCATTCATCAAAAATATTTTTTTTATTAATTTTAATTATAGACCCTTTTGATGGATTAGTAGTAACCAAACAAACACCAAGCAGGAATACAAAACAACATATCATTCAAAATTCAATGTGCAAAAATTAAATAATACACAGACACTGAACCTAAATAGATCATGAGATTAATCACGTGCATCAACCAAGGTCACCTCTCCAGCCTACCTCATCATGAGAACCACCATTTATGCTATCGAATCCCAACCCCATTAGAGCCAATGTTGCAGTATGAATGACCATCCACGAAAAACACCATCACAACAATTGTCGACCCCAAATCACCGGCAAGATTCCAATGAACAAAGCCCCACAACATCTTCAAACAACTATCACAGAAAATCAAACCACAATAAATTGATACCAAACTAATCATGTCGTCATAGTAGACTCTAGATGGTTCTAGAGACCATTCCTTCCTTTACACAGGAACCACATCATCCATGCTGTAAAAAAACCCCATATTTGTAGTCACAAAAAAATCAATCCCTCAAACTAAACTAGAATAACCATCTTTAATAAACCCTTCAATAATAAAAATGAAAATAACTGAACGAGAAACCCAAATCGACAACTTCTTCGAGCGAACAGAAACAATCACTCATGAGATTACACAAAATCATCCACTTAAAATGTACCTGTTTCCCCAAAGCTTCCACACCATAGATCCCACAACCTTGAACAAGCCACCACACCAGATCCTACTTGGAGAGGTACCATGGAAAACAATGTCAGTGCATTTATTTCAGTGTTTGAGGACTCCAAGAACAACCATCATCTAAAAATCCGAAACCCAGAAGTACAAAAACTAAAAAATGAATTGGAAACCACCTTCCTTTGAACCACAAAACCCAAATCCACATTATACCACCACACTAACCCCGACCAGAAGAGGAGAAAATTTACCTTGGGACAGAAAAGGGTTAAAGAGTTCTAGGAGTTATCTACATTGTAATGAAACTATATGGCCATTTTTATTCTTCCATTTACTTTTTACAATTTTCATTTATCCTTTTATTAGGGAATTTAACTTTTTTTTCTAGGTATCATCTTATTTGATTAAATACCTTCTCAATGAGAATTTCGACAATTGTATGAATAACTCCATTATTTCAAATAGATAATTATCCACTGGTTTCATATATTTATTCCCTCAGGTGTTTTATTATTTTTTGGGAACTCATATAAAAATTTATTAATGTGATTATATTAATTCTTATCGAAACATTTAAAATGAAAATTTTATTTTCCAATTAGATATGTGGGTTTTTATAAAAGGTAATTTAAAAACACCAAATGGTTTTATATACCGTTGTAATATTTATTATTTCTTATTCAATTTTTTATATATACTATATTTATATCTTCTTTAAGACTCGTTTATTTGGTATTTATAAAAATGTAGTGTTTTAATATATCTCATATATTATCATTCAACCCATTTTTAAAAATGACATTTTATGACACCAAATGTGACCATCTCCATTACATGACTTATAGAAAATATAAAATTTCATAAATTACAAAAATATATTTCAGGATTATAGTTTTATATAGTTATGAAAAATAACTAACTAAAAAAACTCTTTTCTTTCTCATCTGAAAGAAATTTTCCACTATATAGGCAACTTCTTAATCTATACAAATCTTTAGACGTCTCCTATAAATCCTCTACACATAATACTCTTCTGGACACATCATTTTTATTTTATTTCATTAAATAAAGGGGAAATGCAATCATAAGAAATGGGAGAACATAGATTCACAGTTAGGAATAAATAATTAAATGATAATATATCATAATGATTACTTGGTGAATAACATAAGAATATGAAATTAAGAGCATGACTATATGTACATGAGTCATAACATGATAATAAGTACATGAAAAATAAATTGTAAATGTGTCTAGAACATAAACATAAGATATTTATTAGAATATCACAAAATTTCATAACAAAAGTGTCATAAATTCATATTACCATTATTATTAACCAAGGTTTCATAATACTTTAACATATAATGCTTCCAATAAATCTTGAACATGTTATCTCAAGAGATAAATTATTTATCCAACGAATTGGAGTATTATTTGGGAACACCATTTATTAACAATTTGTTTCACCATGGTATCATTTAAAATTACCAAGGAATGCTTCCAAGTTATATTAAACATTCATATCTAGAGATTATTTCATTAACTAATGAATTGGAGAAATATTAGGGTTGGCCTATTATATTTTTATCATTATAGGCTCAACAAAATGAAATCATACCTAATTGTACAAAATAATAATTAACTCAATAAGGAAATGGGTTACATGGTAGTATAGAACCTAAGCATAAGATATCTAGATAAAAATATTGATGGTATCATAATATAATATCATAGAAATGTATAATGGGTGTGTGTGTATATAGATAGAAAACACACTTTTGTGGGAGAACTATGAAAATTTCTTCCTAAATAGGTAATATCATTGACCATTTTAAAAAAATTATTCTATAAACTAGGATACTAATAATTTATTTAGAACCCCATTATGGAATAGAGTTAAATTTTCATAAAAAATGATATAAATATTTCTTCTCATTGAATAAAATAAGAAAAAGATATTTTTCCATAATAGTATTAACAGTATCATAAAAGTATAATGTTATAGGTAAAAATAGAATTTACTTTTCAAAAAGGTGATGTAAATACTTTGGAAAAATTCTAATTTTTATAAAATATAATTTAAAAATATATCCTTAAAAAGAAGTCAAATTTAACCCAAGGAAATGTCATGTGGAAGATAAAATAAAAAATCACGGAAGGAAATTTGTTTGATTATTTTAATTTTTTTCAAATCTAACAATGTAAAAATGGTAATAAAATAATAATTAGAAAATATTATAAGGGAAATATGATGGACATACAATATTTCAAATAATTAGGTTCCCATGTATAAATTATAACATTAGAAGGATGGAAAATATAGACATAGAGGGAAATATGTCATTAAAAATGAAGAGATAAATTCATAGAAACGATATATTTTTATGTATAATTTATTATGGGAAAAACATTGAATTTCAAAGTAATTTTCCCTAAATAGAAAAAAACATCCATTAAACAAAATATTATGTTGTAGTCATCCTAACATGGAAGAATAAAGTTAAATAATAAGAATTTTAACTCAATGAAGTGGGTGAAGTTAATAAAAACCCTTATTATATAGTTATATTTAAAAAAGGCCATAAAAAGAGAACATGCTATTGATATTGAAAAAATATGAATTAAATTAATATTTTATAAGAAATTTATTAGGTATTAATCAGACTATAGTTATGATTTCATGTTATACAATAATAAATATTTCTTAAGAAATTTACTTGGAGACAAAGAAATACATATCATAATTCATGAAATAGACTAAAGAACATGATTATAATATAAAAAAAATATTTTAATTACCTATTTTATAACCTATATCATATCCATAACCTTTTAAAAGCCTTATTTATAATTATTCACTATATTTATTTTAGTTAAATATTTTAACAATTGGGTGTAACTAATCCTCATCACTTCAAACTAGTTTCGTAATAGATGTGGGGTTATTCATTACTCACTCAAATTTTATCATTAAAATATCAGAGAAGGTATATGAATTTATGTTTTATAATAATTTTCTGATTTCATTTTGTTTGTATTTTTGTTATTATTCCTTAAAATGATTTGAGCGACATGATGTTTTATCAAATTTTTTACGACAAAACTATATTGTCTTAATTAATGAGTTAAATAATTATATTACCATTCCATACCCATGAAATAATTGTTACTTATTAATATTTCATATTTGGGTTCCAGATTCATCCTTGATATAAATTTATTTCATTTATCATAGAGAGTGTTTAACCAACCCAATAATACAATACTGCAATCTGAATGATTAAGGGTATGGAATTGATTATTTTGTAATAATATCATTATTAAAAAATTATAATGATATTATTTATATTTTAAAAATGTGAAAAATAATAATTGGAAAGAGTTGTAATAGTAAGATAAATGAAAAATAAGGAATCACTTATAAATAAATCGTGTTCATCTTGGTATGTTTATTTAGAGTTCAGTTTTACAAAAATCAATTTTTTATATTATAACATATATAATCCTAAATATATATTTATATAATGTAAATAATTGATTAAATATGATATTAATTCCGGAAAAAACATTCTACAAAAATTCATGAAAGGAGTTTATGAAAAATAAAATCGGTTGTTCATAGAGGAAGTATTCTCCACACACACATGAACAACGTTATAATTTTTTTGACTGAATGTGAAGGGAATTGATAATGAATATACCAAAAATATAATAATATTTAAGTAAATTTTTATACTGAAAAAATTTTAAAAATATAGTTGCAATTTTTTGAGGAGGGTGGATGAGAATGTTAATGATTAGAAGTCAAGGGTAAGTAACACTTATGTTTAAAATTTTGATCTTCTCTTTAATTTTACTTTATACATATAGAAATTGAGGAACTTTTTTGCGGCTAGAATCTAAAATCAGTCTGTTGGGTATCTATGGGATGAAAAATTGGTATAGTTTAATGGGATTTTCTAACTAGATGTGTGGATTGAAATGGGAGGAAGTGAGTTTGTTTTAAATGTGAAAAGTGGGACAATTATTTGGAAAAGAATGTTTGGTAAGGAGTAATAGTGTAATTTCTTAATATTTAGGTAAGGAAATTATATTGATACATGTAGTTATGGATTTCCAACATGATATGCATATTCTATAAGTTCAATGTGTCCATAAAATCTTCAAGAATATATCCACATTAGATAACCTTATTTAACACTTATTAATCATGATAAAAAATTTACCATGTTATTTATTTTATTAAAAAAATATAATATTACCATTAATAATATATATTTTTTTGATAAATCCAAATTTTGAATCCATTCAATTTAAATAAATTTAAAAAAATGATAAAATCAACACTAAAATAAAATTATATAATGTGTTGAAAACCCATTTTCTAAAGTATTTTTTTAATCACTTAGTGTTCTTAATATTACTTAAAGTTGTTTATAGTTAAATAAATATTAATTTAAAATAGAAAAAATTGTTATTTTTTGACTTGTCGATTGAGAATGGGTAAATTAATTTTCAAAGGTCTCAGTCAAAAAGATAAATACTTGAACAACTGAATTTTCACTTTTTTATTCTCCCTACTTGTATTAACACTAATTATTATCTAATAAACTATAGAATGGTTAAAAATCCAAAAAACTAGTAGTTTTATATATTGAGGTTAAAATTTTATAAATAAAATATTAGACTATATTTTACCCACAATTATAGGATACCTACTGATAATATTTGAGAAAAAAATTGGAATTAGTTCTTAACTCTAATATGATATATGAATCACATGCTTCTGATAGATTCCAACACATGGTAATAGATAAAGTGTCCAATTTTGAGATTTAGTCTAATTTTTTATTTTACCAAAATTTCATACTTCAATTAAATTGAACTACCTATATAGTCGATAAGGTTTTAGCTAATGATGGTAGGAATACATAATGTCTCCATTTCTAATCTGAATGCTAATCATCTTATTAATTTTGAAAAAAATGATTTTTAGTACTAGAATGATCATATGATTTCTTTTCTCATTTATAACGGACCAGGAAACTGAATTTCACACTCATATTTAATTTCACCAAATATATATTTATTTTTGCGGTGAAGTATTATCTCTATCAGAATATATGAATTAATGTTCAGTTCATTAAAAGATGAAAAAGCTACTATTAATATAGTTAAAACCAACGAAGATGATCAAACGATATTACAGTTGATTGTTTTCCTATAAAAATTATTATGATTCTAGTATTTGATAAACAAATATGATTATAGTGACTAAAATTTCAGAAAGAGATAAAATTCCACTTTTATTATTACAACATCTTATTTGCATAGTGATTCCAATAGTCAGTTTTTTTTGAGATTTTATTATTGGGAATATATTTGTGATAATGTCCTTAAAACTGATCTATATTTTATTACTATAATAGTTTATTTTTAATAATTATTATCAAGGGATTACTGGGATATGAATATAATGTTTTTTATATTTTATCGAGTGTGATATAGGGAATTTTAGGATTATAACACAAAGATTGATATGACCATTCATTGATGGATTCCATGGATTGGAAGACAAGTCACACTTGAATGGCTTTAATTCAAGTTTTTCATGGGATAGTAAGATAAGACATAAAATAGGATTAAATTAGGTTATACCTTGGTTTAGGATTAAATAACATCCTTCCACTGTGGTTAAATGATTATATTTTATAATATATTTTCCTAGAGTATTGGGATTAAAATATGATAATCCATTTTTTTATTTTAAATTGGCATATATTTTATATTTTTATGTTTATTAGATCATAATAAAAGTTTGATAAATTTAATTTCTTTTATATTTATAATAATTTTTCATGTTGTTATTTCTATTTAATTTATAGCCATATATAAAGATAACTAAATTTAACCTCTATTTAACCATCATACTTTTACTTAAAGTATTTTTATGCTGATAAAATATAGTTTGATTTAAATATCATCATGTCTTATTTTTTTATATCGTTAGGAGGAAGAAAATTATAAGACACATTTTAAACTAATATTCACCCCCCACTTATAGGTTATCTTCCTATAAAATGAAGGAAGATATAAAGAAATTATAATATTTTATAGAATTAAATTTATTGTTTCTATATATATGAGAATATTTTGGATTATTCTAACTATATATTGTGGAATAGTTTGTTATGTTGGATGATGTGAATTATTTATAGTCAATTGTAATGCCCCGGCCCTAATAAACCAGAGTCGGTGCATTACTTTAATACATTGGCATGATTACAAGGAATCAAATCGCGAAAGACCAACCATTTTAGAAGTCTTGGAAAATATATTACATACATGGATGTTACATTACACATTAGAATATAAAACACAACATAAATGAACCTTTGAGAAGCCCATTAATCCTCAAGCTTAACCCTGCTTATCAATCATAATATACTTCTTGGAATCCTGAGAAAATTAAAACATACAAAGGGGTGAGCTCAGATGCTGAGTAAGGATAACAATATAGCGGAAACTTTCATAAATAAGCACAAACATTTAGGGAAATGTATAAGACTAAAACAGAAGTCTTTTTAAACAAAAACATCAGTAAAATATGGAAGAGATACAATAAAATAATTTCATTTACTTATTCATATGGATATTATACTAGTCGAATAATCACATGAAAAATTAATAGCCACTTTCATAATGATGGAATGCATAATGACAGACTATCATAACCACAGATTCATGGCCTTGTGCCAAGACTAAAAATATGATTTTTTCAAGGTCTTGTGTCAAGAAACTAGTTTGTCTCTTGAGACCTACTGATGAATCGAGGAGCTACAACAGGCTCCAACCATCACTTACTATGTCCAATTCATTCTTCATATGAAAAGGTTTAAACATAACATAAACATTCGTATTAAAACTGGCATACGAAATGTCTATACTTTACCCATAAACCATTAATGGTATAAAAATAACACATCTGCAGTCGAACATATCACAAAACCTTCAATACAATACGAATGATTAGTATCACAATAAATCAACTTCAAACAAGTTTAAAATCAATTAATAGATTTTGACATAGATAAAAATGATTTGTAAAACTCTTTGAGCGAAATATCCCTTTTACATGAAAACATTTAAAAGTCACATAATTTAGAATGTAATACATTTAGATGCATTTTTTAATCAATGTTTCCCATACCACTTTTAATCTTGTGAAAGTAATTAACATTTTAAAACATTCATGTCCATTTAAATAAATCCTTAAAACCATTTTGAAAACATGGACATTAATGAGAATGGTTTAGAAAAATAAATCATTAAAACATTTAAAATGATATTTTAGTAAAAATTACCTTAAAATAAACCCTTTGAAAACTATTTTATGGAACATGGAAATGGATAATAAATATGTCCCAGTAGATACTTACTTAAAAACAACCTCGGGTAATAAAGAGATTGGGAAATTAACCCTTACCTTGCACTTTCCTTTAGTCGAGTGTACATTTAACCTCCTGTATAAGGATCATAGTATGTTATAAAATTATACCAGAACCATATTAATATTTATGATATCATACATGATTCATTTATGACTTTATACTATTCATTTAATAATGATTTCCATGTTAAATTAATATTTTTGGTAAAAATCACTTTCTTTATCGTACGCGTTTTAACTTGTTACTCTTGATTGTATCACTTAGACCAATATTTAAATACTTCCATAATATAAAACATGATTTATATATCATATATATTTATAATATAAATATTTATAATAGAAATATATATGAAATGATAAACAACATTTTTGGACCCGATATTTTGTATGTACGCATAAACGTTGTTTCCTTTTTCAGATCGTATTGAATGGAACTATGTGAATAATATATATGTATTACATATATATATATATATATCCAGTAGAATTATTATGTCATATATTACATACTTATTAGTAATATATATTTTTATAATCATCGATGAATGGTGATCGTGGAAATGAATCTCATCGTGTCGTGAAGATGGTAATTCGTACGTACACACGAGCGATAATATCATTTCCTTAAAGGTGTGAAACTAGATGGTATATTAATTTTAAAGATAGATTAGAATGTTATTTTCATTATTTATATACATATTACCCATCATTATATCCATCCAGATAACATAGTGTTGATGAAAAAATTACACCACGATGTGGTGACGGTAAACCGTACATACTCACGCATGGTGACATTATCATTCATAAGATAGATAGAATAATGAATATATTTGTTACATATTTTTAATAACATCAAAGTATATAGAATATATTGGATTTATTATTTGATAATGGAAACAACAAAGAAAGAGTATGTGGAAGAATAAATGAACTTGAAAGAGTGTGGTGAAATCATTACCTCTTCTTCGGGTTCATCATTTTGATTTTTTCAAAAGGGATCATTTAGTTGGATTTCAGACCAAAATAAGGCCTCTAGGATGAAGTTAGGATAGTTGGGAGGATATTTCGGATGGTTTGGAAGAGCCAAATGACTTTGGAGGTGTGATTTTGAGAGAATATGAAGTGACCTTTTATAAGAGGAGTGAGGGTCACTTTAGGAAATCATTAAAGTATTAATTTATTATACAATCATATTCGGTTTATAATGGTTCCAAATGAATTAATTTCACGCATTAGGTGGTTATTGGTCAAAATAATTTCATCCAATAGGTTTTAGACAAGTTTATGTTACCATTTTAACCTTATCTTTTTAATTTAATTGTTTGTTAAATAGTTTAACTTTTACCGTGTCTTCATTTATTCTTACCCTATATGGATAATAAACTTACTATTAAATTACAAGAGAACCTCAAGTGGATCATTAATGACATAAATAATATTATATAATCCCTTTGTTTGAACCTTACATTTTTAGGAATATTATATCAACAAATAATATAGTATTTGTTATAAATATTATTTTATGTCAATTTTGCCACTATTTGGTATTTTGTATTTGTGAAAGCCATCAAAACTTGATTACTTCGAACAAGATACATTTAATCATCCCTAAAATGTCATAGTCACATATAAAATTCTTGGATGTCATAAAAACGTTGAAATTGTATTTATTTTATTATTTATAATGTCATCTATTTGATTCTTTCATTAATAAGTTAATTTTAGCATTATCATTGTGTCATAAATAAATTTAATTATTTAATGTCTAAAAATTATAAAGAAAATACCATGATGTAGGAAATATTTTTATCTTTCTAATTAATATTTTTAGTCTAATTTATCTTATATATAACCCTATATTAAAAATGGTTTAGTTAATAAACATTGAATATAACACTTTTAACTCTTCTTTAAAATAAATAATAATAAATGTCCTAATCTAATCCATGTGTGTCTAAAGGGTCATATTTTATTCCTAAGGTTGTTTTTGGTCGAGTTACACTTATCCAATAGAATCAGGACATTTTTTAGGGTAATAATAATATCATTTGTACCTTTAATTACCATATTTACTTTTAAGCATGGTAATTAAAAGTAAAAAAGTGACTATTCACCAAAAATTATTTTTATCTTATTGAAACACATTTAAGTCCTTGATATTAACTGTTTATCTTAGATTTTTTAAATTAAACTCACATAAGCGGTAAAATATATTTTTATGTGAATTTAAAAATTTTCCTAGGAGGTGGGTAAAAGATGGTGAAAAGTTCAACAAAATTTTTATATATATAAAATTATTATAAACAATCCCCAAAGAATTACATTAAAAATATATAGGTATTATATATCAATTTTGACCTGAAATAAATTTAAATTAAATAAATAATTATTTAAATAAAAATTCTTGTTTTGAACTATAACTCCGTGTTTTTCACTATTCATCAAAAATTTAAAGTTTTCTAAAAAATACAAACAATTAACCCTAAGATAATTTTGATATTCTGATTTCAATAATGAAGTCTATTTTACTAAATTAAAAACATAGAGGTTTCATTTATTAATTTAAAATTAATTTCCGTGGTCAAAACCAAAAGACGTATTTTTAAGAAATAATAACTATCAAAAGTTTGACACTAGTTTATGTCCAATTTCAAAGTGAAATTACATAAAATGACCATTATTGGATTAAATGGTAAAAATATAATCTATTTATACTTCCAAACCATTAAAATGTATAATTTAACACAATAAAAAATTTTGATTAAAAAAGATGTTTTCAGTAAAAATACAGTATTTTTCACTATTCACCAAAATATGAAAGTTATCAGAAAAACACCAAAAAATTATTGAAACTAACTTCATATTTCCTGATTCTAAAGAAGAAGATTATTTTTTCACATTGAATATATAAAAGTGTCAAATATTGTATTTAAAAAGTGTTCACCATTAAAAGGCGGTAAGAGTATATTTTCTGAAAAATACATCTTTTATCTAAAAAAATTAATTAGTTCTTACATTATGTCTAAGAAACTCATAATATGGATTCTAAAATTATAAGGATTATATATAGTTCCAAATTAAGTTAATACTACTCATAACCACTTTTGAACAACTAGTTTGGTAAGTCGTGGTGCGCTTGAACTTGATGTTGTGTGTAGTGTAAGTTATTGAAATACATTGAAGAACTAACATAATATGAAATAATGGGGTGTTACATTATTCCCTCCTTCAATAAATTGCATCCTTGAATTTGAAATTTTTGTTTGAAAAAAAAGGTTGAAAAGAGAAAAATCATTTGTGGGAAAACCCACATCAGAAATCGGGTTAATAAAATTTAGTCTTAATAAGAGGGAAAATTATATATAAATATATACATGACAAGTAGAGTTTCATCTTTCAACTAATTCCTATCACAAACTCATGTTTCACTCCAAAAGATTTCAAAATAAATTATATATCCTAATCGTATAGGGTTCCAAAAATAATTTATTTATAATTTATTTATCCGACTATTTAAAAAATCTAAATTATACAAACCAGTACATCACGTAGTCCAGTCTTAGGTGATTCACCCTTGTCACTCTTTGGTTGTGGGTTCAAGTCTCATGGCCTTTCCGGACGTGACTAGTAGTCACTTGACCTCTAGGTTGTCCTTTTTTATAACAATCCAAAAATAACCTTAACAGTGATATTCAATTTCAAACTTAATCTATTCCAACCTTTAGACTTATCCAAAATACTTATATCCAAACTCTTTGTCCAAAATTTATAAGGATGTTAAACACAATGAATATCCTTTTATCTAGGTAATAACATGTGAACGCCTTCAAATTGTATTCTTTTAAAATACCATAACATCATGAATAACCATAAAACCTTATTGATTGTATTCATGCTCCATTATTCTTTATAGAATACTTGATAAACTCATTCTATCCAAAACAATTTAAACTCCAATAATGATGGAATATACAAATAATAATCAGTTTCAAGGAAGTCAAGAATATCTAATATAATTTATCCAAATCAACCATCTCTTATTCCAAAATCACTACCTCATTATCAAGACCATATTAAGGATTACCTTTCCTTCAACCATGTATTTTCCAAAAAGTGTATCTTACTATTAAGTCACTTTTCTTAGAACCATATAATCTCAAATACTCAATAAAATAGTATTGTTGTGCAATTTTTATTTATATCCACAATTCAAATAACTAGTATATTATTGATACAATACTCAAATTAAATAATTCTATATTAAAAACATAAGAACACCAGTCATTCCTCTTCACATGAGGTTGTATCATAACTTGTTTATTATCCAATAGCATCATTTAAGGTATACTCTAATGACTGAGACATTGATTCGCGTAGTGTCCCAACGTCTTACAGATGAAGCATTGTACATTTGAAAACATTTTCTTACCCTTGGAACCATGTACTTGGTGTCCTTTTTCTACACATTATAACAAACTCTCATTCCCTTAAAGCATTTACCATGGTGATTCATTCCAAATTTATCACATATTGAAAAATACATCTTTTCCCACTTCCCATTATCCATCATTCTGTCTTCCATACTTTTCTTCTATTTCTTCCCTTTAAATCCATTGGACTTAGAGAATTATTTACTTATATTATTAAAACATGATACTATTTCTTCATATGTTGAGAATACATGGTAGAATATTTCCCTTCAAAATTTTTTCTTAATACTATGAAAGATATAATCCTTTTTACTCTTTGGATCATAGGTATTGTTGGAGTTCAAATTCCTTCTACTGGGTGCCATTTCAATAAAATGGCATAAACTAGGTCAGTTTATGAATTGCAATGAATAATTCCAAACTTGTAAAATACCTAAAAAAAATTGAACATTTTATGGATATAATCCATAAAAATATTTTCTATGAGGATATATATACTCATAAATAAAATATAATGATTTGTAAAGAAAATGAGAATTGTACAAAGCATATCCCACGGGAGTGTCGTAACCAAGAGAGCAGCATGGCCCGTTGTCGTACACCAGTTCCCTTTTGAGTCTAGATCAAAGCGGTGTTCTGAGGTTTTACCCCTAGGTATATATGTTCCAGAGCCCCCTCTACCTGCTCATATCCAGATAGTGATTTATTTTCTTGGAAAACTCACAAAATCTCTACATTACCAAAATTCTAGGAAGTTCTTCTACACTAATCCTTAAATTCTATCTTAGGGTAATGTGCTCTAATCAGAGTATCTCTAAATCTAGTTTCCAAGGCTGTTTCTAAACTTCCTATGATATCAACTGTAATGCCCCGACCCTATTAACCCAGAGTCAGTACATTATTTTAATACATTGGAATGATTACAAGGAATCATGTACCGAAATACCAATCAATTTATCATTCTTGGAAAATAGATTACATACATAGACGTTACAGTACACTTTAGAAAATATAACACAACATAAATGATCCTTTTATAACGCCATTAATCTCTTAGATTAACGCTTCTCATCAATCATAATACACTTCTTAGAATCCTGATTAAATTTAAAGATAGAAAGGGGTGAGCTCAGATGCTCAGTAAGGATAACAATATAGCGGAAACTTTCATTAATAAGCATTAACAATTAAGGAAATGTATACGACTAAAACAAAATCCTTTTTAAACATAAACTTTAGCATAATATGGGAATGATAAAATAAAATAATTACATTTACTTATCCACATGGTTATTTTACTAGTCGAATAATCACATGCAATATCAATAGCCACATTCATAATGATAGAATGCATAATGCCAGACTATCATAACCACATAGTCAAGGACTTGTGCAAATACTACAAATAAGATTTTCTCAAGACCTTGTGTCAAGACACTAGTTTGTCTCATGAGACCTACTGATGCATCAAGGAGCTATAGAGGTCTCAAGTCGTCACTTAGTAAGACCAATGCATTTCTCATATGAAAATGTTTAAACATAACATAAACATTCGTAGAAAAACTGGCATAAGAAATGTCAATACATTTCCCACAAACCATGAATGGTATAAATATAACACATCCACACTCAAAAATAACAAAAAACCTTCAATATAATATGGAAGATTTGTATCATAAATAATCAACATCAAACAAGTTTAAAATCCATTAATGGATTTTGACATATATGAAAATGATTTGTAAAAATCTTTGAGAGAAATATCCCTTTTTCATGAAAACATTTAAAATTCACAAAATTTAGAAATGAAGACATTTAAATACATTTTTGAATCAAATTTTCCCATATCACTTTGAATATATTGAATGTTAATAACATTTTAAAACATTCATGTACATTTAAATAAATCCTTAAAACCATTTTGAAAACATGAGCATTAATGAGAATGGTTTAGAAGAATAAATATTTAAAACATTTAGAATGATGTTTTAGTAAAAATTACCTTAAAATAATATCTTTGAAAAATATTTTGTGAAACATGGACATGGATAATAAATATGTACCAATAGATACTTACATAAAAACAACCTCGGATAATAAAGAGATTGTGAAATTAACCCTTACCTTGCACTTTCCTTTATTAGAGGGTATGTTTAACCTCCTGTATAAAGTTAGTACTATGTTATTAAATTATACCAAAACCATATTAATATTTATGATATCATAAAATATTCATTTATGACTTTATAATGCCCATTTAATATTAATTTCCATTTTAAACTAATATTTCGGGTAATAATTGCTTTCTTTATCGTAGGTGTTTTAGTTGTTACTATTGATTGTATCACTTAGACCAAGATTTAAATACTTCCAGAATATAAAACATGTTTTATATATCATATATATTTAGAATATAAATATTTATAATAGACATATATATGAAATTAAAGACACCGTTTATGGAGACGATAGTTTGTACATACGCATAAAAGCTGTTTCCGTTTTCATATCGATTTGAACGGAACTAAGTGAATAAGATATATGTAAGTACATATATATATAAATATATATATATCAATAGTAGAATTATTATTTCATATATTACATACTTATTAGTAATATATATTTTTATAATCTTCGATGAATGGTGATCGTGGAAATGAATCTCATCGCGTCGTGGAGACCGTAATCCGTATGTACGAGCGAGCAATAATATAATTTCCATAAAATTGTGGAATTGGATGGTATATTAATTTTACAGAGACATTAGTATGTTATTTTAATTATTTATATACATATTAATCATCATTATATCCATCCAAATAACATAGTGTTGAATAAAAAATTACACCACAGTGTGGAGACAGTAAGTCATACGTACGCACGCATGGTGACATTATCATTCATAATATAGATATAATAAGGAATATAGTTGTGCCATATTTATAATAACATCAAATTATATATAATATACTATAGTTATTATTTTTTAATGGAAACAACAAAGAAAAAGTACGTGGAAGAATAAGAGAACTTGAAAGAGGGTGGTGAAATGATTACCTCTTCTTCGGGTTCTTCCTTTTGATTCGATCAAAAGGGCTCCATAAGCTGGTTTTATGACCAAAGGAAGTTCTATAGGATAAAGGTAGGATATTTTTGAGGATATTTGGGCAGGGTTTGGCAGAGCCAAATGGCTTTGGAGGTGTGATTCTGAGAGAAGGGGAGGTTTCCTTTTATAAGATGGGTGGGGGTCACTTTAGGAAAAGATTAAAGTATTAATTTATGACACAATAATATTCGGTTTATAATGGTTCCAAATGAATTTATTTCGATCCTTATCTGGTTATGGGTCTAAATCCTCTCAAACAACAGGTTTTAGACAAGTTTAGGTTACCATTTTAACCTTATATTTTAGATTTAGTTCTTAGTTAAATAGTTTATCTTTCCCTGTATCTTCATGTATTCTTACTCTGTATGGTTAATAAACATACTCTAAACTACCAAGAGAACCTCAAGTGGCTCATTAATGACATATAAAATATTATTTAATCCCTTTGGACGAACCTTACATTTTTAGGAATATTATATCAACCAATAATATAGTATTTGATTTAAATATTAATTTATGTCAATTTTGACACTATTTGGTATTTTGTTTTTCTAAAAGCCATCACAAATTGATTACATTTAAAACGATACATTTAATCATACCTAACATGTCATAGTAACCTAGTAAATTCTTGTATGTCATAAAAACTATGAAGTTATATTTAATTTAATATTTATAATACCATTTATTTGATTCTTTCATTAATAAGGTAATTACTGCATCATCATTGTGTCATAAATAAATTTAATTATTTAATGTCTAAAAATTATAAATAAAATACCATGATGTAGGAAATATTTTTATAATTCTATTAAATATTTATAGTATAATTTATCTTATGTATATCCCAATTTAAAAAATGGTTTAGTTAATAAACATTGACATTAACAGTTTTAACTCTTCTTTAAATTAAATAATAATATATGTCCTAATCTAATACAATTGGACCTAATGAGTCATATTTTATTCCTAAATTTGTTAATGGTAGAATTAAACTTATCCAATATAATTAGTACACGTGTTAGGGTAATAATAATATCATTTTTAACCTTAATTACCATATTTACTTTTAACCGTGGTAATTAAAAGTAAAAAGTTATTATTCACCAAAAATTATTTTTATATTATTGAACCACATTTTACTCCTTGATATTAACCGTTTATATTGGATTTTAGAAATTCAACTCACAGAAGCGGAAAATTTTTTTTATGTTAATTTACAAATTCTCCTAGGAAGTGGGTAAAAACGATGAAATGTTCAATAAAATTTTTATATATCTAAAATTATTATAAAATGACTCTAATGAATTAAATCGAACTTATATAGGTATTATGTATTTATTTTGACCTCAAATAAATTTAAATAAAATAAATTATTATCTAAATAAAAATTCGGTTTTAAACTATAACTCAGTGTTTTTCACTTTTCATCAAAAAATAAAAGTTTTCAGAAAAATGCCAAAAATTGACTCTAAGCTAATTTTGATATTAAAAATTCGATAATGAAGTCTATTTTACCAATTTTATAACATATAAGTTGCATTTATTAATTTATAATTAATTCCCACTGTCAAAACCAAAAGGTGTATTTTTAAGAAATAATAACTATCAAAAGTTTGACACTTGTTTATGTCCACATTCAAAGTGAAATAACTTTCAATGAACAGAATTGGATTAAATGGTAAAAATATAATCTATTTATACTTTCAAACAATTAAAATGTATAATTTAACACTATAAATTATTTTGATTAAAAAAGTTATTTTTAGTTGAAATATAGTATTTTTCACTATTCACCCAAATATGAACGTTATCAGATAGACACCAAAAATTTATTGAAACTAAATTCATATATCCTGATTCTAATGAAGAAGTTTATTTTGTAAAATTGAGTATATTAAAGTTTCAAATATTGGATTTATATAGCAATCACCATTAAAAGGCGGTAAAAGTATATTTTTTTGGAAAATACTTCTTTTATCTATAAAAAATGAATGAGTTCTTACATTATGTATAAGAAACTCATAATATAGCTTCTAAAATTATAAGGATTATATATAGTTCAAAAATCAGTTAATACTATTCATAACCGCTTTTTAATGGCTAGTATGGTAAGTCGTGGTGCGCTAGAACTCGATGTTGCGTGTAGTGTAAGATATTGAATTACTTTAAAAAACTAACGTAATATGAAATATTGGGGTGTTACATGAATTATATACATGTAAGATATATAAATAAATTTGGAAAATATGGATATTAAAAATATAATAACATATAAAGATATTTAAAGTAAACGAGTTATATTGCATGTGGATTATCTCATATTAAATTTTCTACCTAGATATTTTTCTTATTAGATGTATGAATACTATATGAATATTGTGAACAATCTATAGTATCATGGTGAGAAGGTGTTTTTGGATGATTAATTTTTTTAATGTGATAGATATACTTTTGAAGGAGTGGGAGACTCAGATTATATATATTAATTATATAAATCAATTCACTAATCAAATCCATAATTATTTGATTCAACTCTCCTACAATATTAGAATATAATAAAATTATATTATGAGAATGAGATGTGGAAAAAATGTATTATTAATGTATCATTTTAGTAATGTTAATTCAAGATCATTAAATCATTGAACTAATACAAGAAAATAATATTCATATACATTCATCATATATTGCAAATGTTGAATCCATTAAGGAATATAATTTCTAATCAGGATGGAGAAGGACTAAGTTACTGAAAAATAAGATCCCATAATGTTATCATCAGAAATACAGAATATTGAATCATTATAGAAATGATTCACATATGTTCTACGTTATTAATATAAGATTAAAGGACAGATAATCTCTATTTCTCAATATTAAATAGAAAAAAATAACCATGTGGAGAAAGTTTAAAATAAGAGGTAATAAAAGTATTAAATCCCTTGAAATATATAGTGTCTCTGATGGTGCCAAAACTTATTAACGTTCCTTATTAGAAAGTGGTAGTAAAAATTTAAACATTATTTCACCTTATGAAAATATCATCAAAACTATGAAATTTATTATGGAAAAGGTAACTAAATATTTTATAATCAATTTATCTTTAGATTCTAAATTTTCATTAACATCTAGTTATTGTTATTCAGGTTGATAAAATGATAAAAAAATATAATTAATCATAAGATGAAAATGTAAATTGACTAGATAATTAATAATATTCTCCTACAGATGATGAAATGGTATGATATGTAACTCATATTTAAAAAATAAAATAACTTTTTTAATACTAACTATGAAAATTTTGTGGATAATTTTTATATGGTTAATATTATAATTATATCACATTAAACCTAAATGAGAATCATTTTATTAAAAATGTCAATAGAGAGATTAAACGAGAAAATTTTTCATTTAAATCCATGTTCAATAATTTTTTTTCATAAAACATTTATTTCAAATGAAAGAGAAGTTATTCATCATAAGATAAATAGATAGAAGTGGGTTCCAAAAATTATATTTTCTATCATTAATGGACCAAAGGATGTTTTTCTACCATGAAAATAGTCTAAATATGTTCTGAAAAAGTGATTGATTAAAAAGAGCCTGAAAAATTTGTATGTGGACAATGGTTTCTTTTAATACATAACCTAATACAAGTCTATATATGAAACTAGAGAATGTTTAAGGAATGATGAATAACTTTTATTGAAAATGAATAAGGCAAATCATATGAACATTTTATGTTTCTTTTCCTGGAAAATCTATAGTTTCTATTTTGGTATATGTTTTAGGACATTAACAAAACCTTATTATCATATTAAAAATACATGATAAGTGATACATTGTGAACATCCGGAATAAAAAAAATCATTGTTCAATGTTTGACACATGAGCGTCATCCCAATTAGTTTGTACTCGACAAGTGCATCCAAGATACCCATGATCAAATCCTTGTGGATACATATTTCCGGGTATTGTTGCAGAACTGTAGCAGGCACTGTTCTGTACTGTAGCAGCTACAACTATTCATCTATCTGGGCCTTCAAGCCACTGGTTTAGTCGTCGGGTCCTATATGGATTTCAGGTCAGCTAAGGCCATCAAGACAGTTGTATCTAACGTCCTTTAGGCCACCTCAAGGACATCAGGCCACCCCAAGGCCTTAATACCAAATGAAATATACAGATATACCAGATAGATTATAATGGACAAGGCTCTAGATGAGGATTCAGAGAAGGAAAATTCCCAAGTTCTGAGCTATCTTGAATTGTAAGAATGAGAGGGTATGGAATTGCCTTTGGTACTTGTCCTATGCAGATCTGCACAAGATACCTATCTGACCAGCCTTGTGAAGTTGAAGCATGGATTTCATGACATTTACTGTGGAGGAGCAGTTCCAATTTGTCTTGTCTGAGTGATTCCCTTAAGACATACAAGCCATGTAATTGTCTCTTAATCCTTTGGTCCTTGTAACGGTTCCAACTCACCCATTGAATGGTGGATTATCAAAAATAATAATAAAAAAGAAGGCTTTCAGGCAATTCAGGATATTGTTCAATGTCCAAAAGGTACGTTAATTCTATATGTTGACAAAAAATGTTTACAAACATGACTTATAGAAATATGTGTATCATGTCAGAAACCAAATATAGTCCACCCATGATCTAGAAACCCAAAAATTTCCCATCAGATGGAAAAGACATGTTCCTGATCACCTAAGTCTACCGACCAGCACAAGGGAATTGAAAAAAAATACTAGGAATGATTTCACCCACTAACATTTATATAAACATGATTTACCACATGGAAATATGGAATGAACCTTATATATCATAAAAGTAAGTGAAATAATGTGAGATACTATAATGTGTATAAAAAAACAAACATTTCATGATAAAAATAGATATCATAAAAATAACTAAAATAAACCACATTCCATATAAATGTAACATGATCTAAATGAGATACAAGAAGACCTAAGCGGCTGATAAAACAATGGATCAAAAAATAAACATAGAAATATAGTATGCATAAAACTATCTCATCTTGAAAGGGTAATATATCTAATAAACATCACCATCAAACTGGTAATAAAAAAATAATACAAAACCAATGCATCATTATAGACTGGCCAGAAATGTAATATGATATATGTTCGAATAACGTGCCCATCAGGCATCTCCCCACATCCCAATAACAACTGTTAAAAAAATTATTTCATTCTTTCTTAACATATAGTTAGAAAAAACATTATGTTATTTCTTAAAATAAAAGAACCACTATCCATTCAAAACCCTTCATAAAAATATAAAATTTTTATAGTGGTTAAATATTTTATTCGTAAATTATTTTTTAAAAACTCGCTTCATTTTAATAAATAAATCCATAGTCGAGGAATAAGAACAAAAATGATGAAATATATGAGGAATTAATACAATAATCATAATAATATAGAATAATTAAGGATGAATTGAAAACATCCAACTTATACAAGATAAAGGGAGACCAATACAAGATGATAATAACTTTCCCGAACATCTTTAATTAATCAATATGGCCTGACCGAGGAGAATATACCTAAACATAAAATACTATAAGTATAAGGAAACAAGGTTGAAAATTACTATAATAATGTGAAAAGGTGTTCATAACACTCCAGTCTAGCAATACTGGATTCCCATGATATAAAAATGTTGGTGAGGCATCAAATTATCATATAGTCATTATAAAATTATTAATAAAATATCTACTCAAATCAATGAATAAACCTATCCTCTCCTCTAAACACCATTCAAATATGGATCTTTATTAAAATAATAATATATAATCAACTCATCATCACCTTCAAAATAAAATATCACTTACACAACATACATAAAACATACATATTTCATAACACATAGGGTCACATTTTAACAGTTTATTACCTTATGAAAACCCATTTTAGAATGTTCCGATCGATCCATTTAACTATACATTATAAAACCAAAATTCAAAAAATATTTCAAAAACCAAATCATATAAGAATCATCAAATATCAGAAACATCTCTATAATACTTCCAATTATAAAGAAATGACATTGAAAATAAGTTTAAAGACTAAAACACCACCCAGAGTGGGAATATTCGTTTAACATAGCTATTCAGGAGTGTAATTAATCATGTGGTGTGCATAGAATTAGAAAATATATTATAAAAGTATTTGAAAGGTGGGAAAAAATTTATATCCTTTGAAAATAAAAACATACTCCGCTTAGAAAAACCCTCACACAATCTAGGTAATTTTATTAAATAATTGTAAATATTGGTTATAAAGGACATGAAATTATATTTCATTATTAATATATAAATTCAGGGGAACGACTATATTTACACCGATCACATTTACAAAATTTAATGTTAATCCACATTAAATTGGTCAATGATCTACTAAAATATCAAAAAACAACCCAAAACATTAGTAGAACCGTAATAGAAAATTTAGCCATGGTAAACACTTGGTCTCTGAGGCCTCCTTATCAAAATAAAACAATAAAAAATGGATGAAATGAAGAGGGAAATGTAATTATAATATATTATCACAAATATTCACCACAAAAATATAAAGTAAGGTAATTATAACACAAAAGTGAAGAGTGAAGAACTAAAGTAGATCACCTTGTGTTGAGTGAGAAAATTGTGAAATATATAAAAGAATGTGGGTTTAAATTAAAAGAGGGAAAAAATTAAAATTAAAATTTCTAATAATCATGATACATATCATAGTTTGGAAAGATGAAATGAAATACTTTGTGATAAATGTGTAATTATTTTAGGGATGAGCTGGTAATAACACAAGATTAGGACACATGGTTAGAGTATCTGGGTTCCAACCATTTATTTTGATATTGAAAAAAAACTAAAGGTATTTTTCACAATTGTTGTACTATATGTATTAATCATATGATACCAATGTGGAATAAATTTATCAAATAAAATCTCAATCTTTTAATAAAAATTAAATCTAATGGAGAGGGATACAATAAAGGATACAAAATGAATAAAATATACGAGTAAAGTGAGTTCAAGGTGTTGAAATTCTTCCCATCAAAACACTTTTCACCACATCATGTTCATAAAGGATTGGTTAAATAAGGGATAAGATTAAGGATTAAAATTATTTTAATGATATGAATCTAGAATCCTAAGAGAATTACATAGCTGATATGCCTCTAGAATCTCAATAAGTTTCCTTCAATAAGTTATATTAGAAACTGGTTTTTATCCTTATGATATAGAAGAATCCCACATTTGTGTCCATGGATAAAAAAATGATTTCAATAAGAATAATAGTGAACTCATATAATAATACCTAAAAATGAAGGTGTACACCAACCTATGAAAAAAAATATACAGAACATGATATATCTTGGAAAAATTCCCCAAGAGAAACTATAAAAAATGCAATGATCAATACCGACGAGGCCTTCATGGGATGGTCACGTCAAGAAAGTAAATTTTTTTGATATGTATATACTAGATTATATTCATAAATTCCTTAAAGGGACATATTATAATTAAGTATATTCCTTATATATTAATTAAAGAACTATATAAATATCTCTTATTAACCCCCAACCACCAAATAATGAAGTGGTTCCAAAAACTACAATGTGACTGAGGAACGTAATGAGTATATGTAGGATATTAAAAAACACTATCATGGTTTGTAATTAACCATATTAAAGTTCCACATTAATATAATTATCATAATTATATTGGAAGTTATCATCCAAAATAGAACATAGCTTGATAGGAAGATAATGAAAAATAAGAAACAATTATGAATAACTCAATCCATCTCCACCATGAAATAAATTTTAAGAAGATGAAATTTTGGATTTTATTAAGTGGTTTATTTGGATCTATCTATCTCATAATACACTCATTTTCAAATCCATTGAATGTGTCCAAAATGACCTCAACTATAATATTTGTTGGCATCTTTTTTACATGACATCTTCACATTCCTTGAGTTACCACACCAGAGGCATTCTAGGGTTTCAATTCAAGAAAAGGATAAAATGTAATGTAATGATGTCTTTTATAACCACCACTCACTCAAAATGACCTGGATCACCCCCCCCCCCTTAATGTGATTGAGCATCCACCACCACTCCATCGAATTGGGGATGCATCAACCGCATCCAGAACAAGAACTAAGATTGTTTATAATATGATATCCTACCATAACAAATCTTTATTAGTGTCATATAATAAGAAATAAACCACTAATAAGATATCTATTTGAATATCTCTCATGAAATAAAAAACATTTAGGTAATAATCCAAATATATGTTGGCATGATATAACACAAAATCACTAAAAAAATAATCATACTCCAATGCTGATGATATTCCATTCCAGTGACTATAAAATTTTATAGCATTTAGCATTTTCCAGGAATTAGGGAAGTATTGTTGAATTAATAGTTCCTTGCATCCATCCCAAGAGAGTGTTTTCTATGGTTTTGTATGAATAATTGACTTCTAAAACCTCAATCTCAATACATTGAATATCAAGGAAGAAAAAATAATATTAAGGGACCTAGGAAGCTCATGATAAAAAGAATTACCCTTGATCTCCAAAAACCAATTCTCTACTCCCATGGAGTTTGGTTTTTATGGAAATGGAATGGGTTTAGATTTTGAAACCCTAAAATTAAAATCATGAAGTGACCAAAACCTTACATAAATAAATATTACATCATTTTAGATGAATATCCATTATATATCAATACTATCAACACTAGATATTTTTTTGAGTCTTTGAGAACATTTATATAGTAAGAACTAGTACATAAATGATCTACGTTACCTCCCAATATGTTTTCACAACTAGATTCATTCTTATACATACCATACTTAATACCATTCTTCATATCCCAGGGAAATGGAAACAAAATAATGGGTGATTTTACATGCTCATTAAGGATAAAATGGTATATTTTAATGATATTATAAGTATAACATGGTCATAATGGTATAATAACATGATATCAACATTTGTAAATCATACCTAGTAACTCATAAATCACAATCTTGTGTCATGGAAAAAATCATGGACATTCATAAGACATTAATAGTAAAGGAATAAAATAATATGACACATTATAGAAATAATTGACATAATAACATGTCATTAAATATTGGAATAATGTTTCACATATTAATAATCATAGAATTATTATGATAAGGCTACCCACTAGTACATTTTCCAAATGTTGGGCTTGGGCTAGAAACCCGTGTACTTGCTTTGGGCATGGGATAACCTTATATGTACCCTTGTGGGGATTTGTATTGCCACTCATGTACCCTTTGGGATCATAAAACATCAATCATTACATAATATATTATTGTTATATAATGGAACCACCCATTATACAATCATAATCAATTAATATGTCTTCCACAAGATCATTAAAACATTTATCATTTCCTCATCGATTAATTAGTGGAAACATAAACATGTTTTAGCAATATTTCAATATCATAGTCATAAAACATCTAGAAAGATATTAATGATGATATAAAAAATCATATCTCCACTCAATAATAATTTACCCCAAGGGATGTTATCATATATGAAAAATTATTCAAAAAGATAACTGGAATATTTTTTTATGGAAAATACCATTTTCATTTTGAAATAATTATTTCAAATCTATAAATTTTAAGAATATTAAGGATACTATTTTATTTTGAACGATAAATAAGATTTTTTAAATTATGGATCAATGAAAATATAATTCATGATGGTAGGAAAATTCATTCATACAGTGTATGTTAAAACAATGATTCCATTCACATTTTTAGTAAAAAGTAAAAAAGTACCATATTCAGAAAATGTCAAGAGGATTCCTTTTAAATTTTTTTACTTAATGAAAAAAATTTATAAATATTACATTATAAAAGAATTTTTAATTGTATAAAACTTTTTGAAAACATTTAAATATAATATATATATGAAATTAAATATTCCCAACTGAAAAGTGAAATAAAGTGGGATACCCTTTAAGACACTTTTTCAGTATCTTATGTACTTAAAGAGAGGAAATTTAAAGAAAAACATATAATATTTATATATTAAAATAATACAATAAAAATCATTTTATTTTTTATAGATAGATCATATAATTTCATAATTATAAATTTAATCATAAAAAATCATGGTAAAGAAAAGATTATAATGTTAATCTCATACTTAATGTCTGAATTACATTGTAATCAATCTATACTCCTATATAATAAAACTTAAATTATTATAGTTCTATACAAAAACAATATAAATACTTACAACATCATATATGATCCCTTTAAATCATTTCAACACTCATTTATAAATAATTCTTTATTAACATTATCATTTTCTGCTCTCAACTCATTTGTTTTTCATTTCTGTTTTAGTATGAATGATTAAATCTAGGTACTTGTATCATGTTTAAAATGAATCTATTATTTTAATATTAATTTTAGTAATATATATATATATATATATATATCTGATCCTCCATAAAATGTATAGATAGAAAAATTAATTACAACATTCACAGAGTTTGTAGTCTATACGTACACATGAATGTCGTTTTTGTAGTGCCCCGACCCCAGTTACCCAGAGTTGGTGAATTATTGCGTAACATTGGCTTGATCACAAAGATCGAGTCTCTAATGACCGATTAGTTTAGTATCCATGAAACACTAGATACATTCATATGTTTTACATTACATAATAAAGTAATACAAAACTACTACAACATCTTGTCTTCATATCCCTTCATACTATCCCTGCAGGTCATTCCTAATATTCTTCTTTACATCCTTGAAAAATTAAAACATTGGAAGGGGTGAGCTCAGATTCTCAGAAAGGATAATAATTTAGCGGAAGCTTTTATAAATAAACATAAACATTTAAGGCAATGTATAACTAAAACAAAATCCTTTTAAACATGAACTTAAACATAATATGGCAAAAGTAAAATGAGATAATTCCAATTACTTATTCACATGGATATTCTACTGGTCGAATAATCACATGAAATATCAATAACCACTTTCATAATAATGTAATGCATAATGCTAGACTATCATAACCACGTAGCCAAGGCCTCGTGCCAAGACTACAAATAAGATTTTGTCAAGGCCTTGTGCCAAGACACTAGTTTGTCTCATGAGACCTGTCGATGCATCGAGGATATATAGCGGGCTCCACCCGTCACTTATTATGTCCAATGCATTCCTCATATTAACAGGTTTAAATATATCATAAATCATAACATAATCGTATCACATAAAACATGCATAAAGGAAACATAAAATTTCCAAATTTCAATCACAAGATATCAATACAATACATTGATATAATAAAAACATTATCAAAACCATTTTCAATACCAAAATATAAGAAAATTAAAACATGGTATTTATTTTTCATTTAAAAATAAGTTATGGCTTGTAGAGGAAGCCGAAACTCAAATAATGGTCACGGCGGTGGAGAAGTCATTGTCACTGCATACGTATGACAATAAAAACATTCCTTTTTTTCCTTTAGTAAGACGCATCGTATAAAAATATTACTCTTGAATAAACATAAAAGTCAAAGGTGTTTATACACCGTATAAATGAAATTTGTGTATAAAACAAAATATTCCTCAATGAATGGAGATTGAGACGAAGTCCATTAAAAAGATCATTTTTTAAATAAAATATATGTATAATGTGTATTTACTATATGTAAACATATATATAGTACAAATACATGATAGGAAATAATAATATCAGGACTTAATTTGAAAGTAGAAGATTGACCCAAAGAATGAAAATTGGGTAAAGAAGTTCCCTTACCACGTGTCCGACTTGACTCGATCGTTCTTCAATCTCCTAAATAATAAACTAGAGTAAATTTATATATTCTAAAGAACATTTTTCATGTTAATTATTCCTTTTATATCACTTATTACCATTTTATTAACATTACATAATTATTTAAGTTAATAACAGTCATTTCGTCGATCTTTGGTACTTGATTCAAAAATAAACTTATTATAATTACAAGTGGTTCATGTGGTGATATAACCATTATATACAGAATTATATTCATGATGTAGATATAATATATATCTTATATATCCAGTATATACATGCATTTATAAAATTACATAACATTTAGAGGTAAGAAATGAAATGCACTGTTCATGGAGACGGTAAGTCGTACATACGCATGGACGCTACTTTCATTTATATTTCGTATTTAATGGAATAAAATTATAATTATATAATGTTATACGATAATTCTAGTATAATATAATGTATAATACCATTTACTCTATCCTTTATACATCCCACATATGGCATTAACGATTCAAGTCACTTTGTGGGGGTGGTAGTCCGCACTTCTTAAAATGAAATTATCGCTTTTACCCATAATGGAAATCATAAAGGTATGCCATAAATGAGAAATACAGAAGCATATGGAAACAAACATAATATATATCATATATAAAAATAGTTTCATCATAATTTCCACCATGAGAGGTGTTAAATGAAGATTGAACAATCATCGTTTCGTGAGGCAGTAATTTGCCACCCACAAAAATAGTATGTTCTTTAGCCATTAGACGAAGGTGTGGGTATGTGTCAATAAAATCCTTCTAATAACAACATCCAAGTATATTGATGATACTGGTGTTGTTACAAAATAAAATAATGAATAGAGTTTTGGGGGATGGAGAAGCAAAATAAAACAAAACAATGTAAGAGAAGACATTACTTTTAAATCGGGTAACTCCTCAAGGTTTGAACCAAAATGGTTTCTTGAAGAGATTTATGCCTAAGGTAAGGCTTCTAGGATGAAGGGAGGATTTCTTTGAGAGTATTTGGGAAGATCTTGGTAGAGCCAAATGGCTTTTGTGGTGTGAGTAAGGTGGTAGAGGTGGGGGCCTTTTATAAGAGAAGAGGAGGGGCACTCTTGGAAAGTCATGAAATGTTACTTTATTATATAATGAGTTTTGGATTATAAATTTCCCAAACATATATATTTTGAGGATAAGGTGATAAGGGTTCGAAATCTACTCATCGAATAGGTTTTTGACAAGTGTAAGTCTTATATTTTACATTATATTATCATTTTATTTTAATCGTTAATTAATGAGGTAATCGTTGCGTCATCATGGTGTCATAAAAAAATTATTTTTTTAATGTCTAAAAATTATAAAACAAATTACCATGATGTAGGAAATATTTATAGCTTTTAAATTAATATTTATAGTCAAAATTTTAACTTATATAACCCCATTTAATAATTGTTTTAGTAAAACAACACATGTTTGTGACAATTTTATTTTTACTTTAAATAAAAAGATATTAATTTCATTATCATACCCAAGTGGTTACATGGGGTCCCCAAGTTGACCCATGGATTTTCTTGGTCAGCCATGACTCATCCAATATGGGTAGGATAAGTGTAAGGGTATTTTCATATTTTTATAACATCATTTTTACCTTAAATTTAACTAATTACCTTTAATCACGAATAATTAAACTTAAAAGTTACTATTCACCAAAAAAATTATTTTAATCCCATTGAACCAAATTTTGCTTCCTAATGACAACCATGTATGTCAGATTTTTGAAAATCAAATCACATAAGTGGTAATGTTTCATTTAAACGAAAAATTAGTTTTTTAACTACCACTTAGTGGTTTCACTATTCATAAAAAATTGATGTCTATTTTACAAATTTCAAACATATAATTTCCATTAATTAATTTTATAATTAATTCCCGCTGTCACAACAAATAGCGTGTTTTTAAAAAACAATACATATATCAAAAGATTGACAATTGTTTATGTCCAATTTCAAATTGAAATTAATTCTAATGACCACCATTGGATAAAATGGTAAAAATATATTCTAATTATACTTTAAACCCACTAAATAGTATAATTTATCACTATAAATTATTTTTATTAAAAAAGTTGTTTTTAAGTATTTTTCAATATTCATAAAAATTGGATGTTCTCAGAAAAATACCAAAAATTCAACATAGGCTAATTTAGATATTACAAATCCTAAAATGAAGTCCATTTTGAAATATAAAATATATATAATTTCAAAAGGTGGGTATTACTATTCATAATGGCTATTTTGATTGGTCGTGGTGTGTTAGAATCTCGAACTTTCATAAAATGCAAGCTATTGCATTATTGAAAGTGAAGCGTATCGTGGAAGATCGGGGTGTTATATTATCCCCTCCTTCAATAAATTGCGTCCTCGCAAATTGAAATTTTTCTTTGAAAATAAATGGCTGAAAATAGATAATTACTTTGTGGAAAACCCACATCGGAAATAAGGTTACTACAATTTATCCTTAATAAGAGGGAAAGGGAAATGAAAAAGTCGCCACCAAATTATGATCTCGATAAGGAGAACATTGGTGTAAATTAGAGACATATAATTGGAGGAAAAATGTAAATATTTGTAGGGAGTGATTGGGGTCATCAATCAAAAACAAGTGTAAAATTTAGGGCCTCAAATCCTTCAATCTATGTTGATTTAAAATATTATCAGTTCAACAAGACATAAGATATTAGGATAACAAATTTTTTGTTTTAATATCCCTTTAATAAAGTTTAAGAATTAATTTATACATAGAATAAGAGATATGTATATATATATTTATGCTTGACAAGTAGAGTTTCAACCTTCAACTAATTTCTACCACAAACTCATCTTTCACTCAAAAAAATAATTGAACTCAAAAATATTAAATTTATCCTAATCGTACAAGGTTCAAAATATTAACATATACCATATAGATTAGGAAAACTATTTTGTAATAACCAGGGACTTCCTATAGGCTAGTGGTAGGTAATAAGGGCATGTCGTAGTATGTTTGTGGGTTCGATCCCTACAGCTTTGTCCGACGCGACGGGTTATCCCCCAACCTACAGGTTATCCTTTTCCTAAAACTATAGTTTTATAATATTACAAAAATAAAATTCATAAATGATTCAACCTTAAAAAATACTATCCATGTTCAACTTAATCCATTCCAACCATTATAGTTATCCAAAATACTTCTTTCCAACTCACAATCCAAATTTTATAGGGAAGGTAAACATAATGAAGATCCTTTTTTCCGCGTAACAACATGTGAACACCTTCATCATGTATTCCTTTAAAACACTAAAACATCCTGAATTACCATAAATCCTTATTGATTACATTCATGATCCCTTATTCCTTACAGAATACTAGATATACTCCTTCTATTCAAAAATGTATACAAATCATTAATCAGTTTCAAGGAAGTTAAGAATATCCAATATAATTTATCCAAATCAATAATGTATTATTCCAAAATCAGTATCATAGTATCAGAACCATATTATGGTTTATCTTTATCTCAACCATATATTTTCCAAAAATTTAACTTGCTGTGGAGTCACTTTTCTTAGTTCCACACAATCTCAACTCCTTGATGAAATAGTACTGCAGTACAATCCTTATATACTCCATAATTAATATAACCAGTACACCATTAATACAACACTCAAATGAAAAAATTCTTTAACAACAACAGAAGAACTCTAATCATTCCTCCTCATCTTTGGTAGTATCATAACTTTATTATTATCCAATAACATCATTTGGGGCATACTCTGATGATTTGTACATTGGTTTGCGTAGTGTCCCCACTCCTTGCTGATGAAGAATTGTAAATTTGAAACCTTTTTCTTACCCTTGCAGTCACGCACTTGGTGTCCTTTTTCTACACACTTATAATAAACTCACATTCCCTTCAGGAAACTTCCAAGGTGTTTCTTCCCACAGTTTTCACATATTGGAAAATTCTTCTTTTCCCTAGTCCCTTTATCCATCATTCTCTCTTCCATCCTTTTCTTCTCTAGCTTCTCTTCAAAGCCATAAGACTCAGAGAATTATTTACTTATCTTATTAACAAATTATACTATTTCTTCATATGTTGAGAACATATGGGAGATTATTTACCTTCTAAATGTTGTCTTAATACCATGAAAGATATGATCATTCTTACCCTTTGGAGCATACATATTGATGGAGTTCACATTCCTTCTACTGGGTGCCATTTCTATACAATTGCATAAACTATGTTAGTTTATGAATTGCAATGAATAACTCCAAACATTTAAAATACTTAATGTAAATTGAACGGTTTATGGATATAATCCATAATCATAAAAACTGTTTTCTTTGAGGAAGTATATACTCATAAACCCTTCATAATGGTTTGTAAAAAAATGAGATTTATCCTAAGAATATCCCCCGGGAGTGTCGTAACCAAGAGTGCAGCAAGGCCCATTGTCATGCACCAGTTCCCGTTTGACCCAATCTCAAAGTGGTGTTTTCGGGTTTTACCCCTACGTACATCTGTTCCAGAGCTGACTCTACCTTCTCTTATCCAGATAGGGATGTATTGCTCAGAAAACTCACAAAATCTCTATAATAACAAAATTATAGGAAGTTCTTCTATACTAATCCTCAAATTTTATCTTAGGTCTATGTGCTCAAATCAGAGTTTATCTAAATATAGCTTCCAAGGATAGTACTAAACTGCCTCTGATACCAACTGTAACGGCCTGACCCCAGTTACCCAGAGTCGGTGCATTATTGCGTAACATTGGCATGATCACAATGATCAAGTCTCGAAAGACCGATTAGTTTAGTAGCCTTGAAACACTAGACACATTCATAAGTTTTACATTATATCATAAATTAATACAAAACTACAACAACATCTTGTCCTCATATCCCCTCATACTATCCCTGCAGGTCATTCCTAATATACTTCTTCACATCCTGGAAAAATTAAAACATTGGAAGGGATGAGCTCAGATGCTCAGTAAGGATAATAATTTAGTGGAAGCTTTCATAAATAAACATAAACATTTAAGGCAATGTATAACTATAAAATCCTTTTATTATGAAACTTCAACATAATATGGAAAAAGTAAGATGAGATAATTCCATTTACTTATTCACATGAATATTCTACTGGTCTAATAAGCACATGAAATATCAATTACCACTTTCATAATAATGGAATGCATAATGCCAGACTATCATAACCATGTTGTCAAGGCCTCTTGCCAAGACTACAAATAAAATTTTTCAAGGCCTCGTGCCAAGACACTAGTTTGTCTCATGAGACCTGCCGATGCATCAAGGAGCTATAGCGGGCTCCACCCGTCACTTATTAAGTTCAATTCAATCCTCATATGACCAGGTTTAAACATATCATAAATCATAACATAATTGTATCACATAAAACATGCATAAAGGAAACATAACATTTCCAAATTTCTATCACAAGATATCAATACAACACATTGATATAATGAAAACATTATCAAAGCCATTTTCAATACCTAAATAAAATAAAATTAAAACATGGTATTTATTTTTCATTTAAAAAAAAGTTATGGCTTGTAGAGAAAGCTGAAACTCACATAATGGTCACGGCGGTGGAGAAGTCATTGTCACCGCATACGTATGACAAGAAAAACATTCCTTTTTGTCATTTAGTAAAACGCATCATATAAAAATATTCCTTTTGAATAAACGTAAAAGTCAAAGGGGTTTATAATCCGTATAAAAGAAATTTGTTTATAAAACAAAATATTCCTCAATGAATGGAGATTGAGACGAAGTCCCTTACAAAGATCATTTTTTAAATAAAATATATCTATTATTTGTATTCACTATAAGTACACATAAAGAAAGTACAAATACAAGATAAGACACAATAATATCATGACATAATTTTAAAGTATGAGATTAACCCAAAGAATGAAAATTGGGTTAAGAAGTTCCCTTACCTCGTGTCTGACTTGACTTGATCATTCTTTAATCTCCTGAATAATAAACTAGATTTAATTACTATTTGCATAAAAACCTTTTTCATGATAATTGTTCCTTTTATATCACTTATTACCATGTTATGAACATTATGTAATTATTTATGTTAATAATGGTTATTTTGTCGATCTTTGGTACTTGAGTGAAAAATAAACTTCTTATAATTACAAGTTGTTCATGTGTTGAAATATCCATTATATCCAGAATTTTATTAATGATGTAGATATCATATATATCTTATATATCTAGTATATACATGCATTTATAATATTACATAACATTTAGAGGTAAGAAATGAAATGCACCGTTTGTGGAGACCGTAAGCCATACGTACGCATGAACGCTGCTTTCATTTCTATTTCATATTTAAAGGAATGAAATTATAATTATATAAATTTATAATATAATTACAGTATAATATAATGTATAATACCATTTACTCCATCCTTTATACATTCAACATATGGCATTAACGATTCAAACCACTTTGAGGGGGCGGTAGTCCGCACTTCCTAAAATTAAATTATCGCGTTTACCCATAATGGAAATCATAAAGGTTTTCCATAAATGAGAAATACAGAAGAATAAGGAAAACAAAAACATAATATATGTCATATATAAAAATAGTTTCATCATAATTTCCAACATGAGAGGTGTTAAAAGATGATTGAATAATCATCGTTTCGTGATGCAGTAATTCGCCACCCATAGAAACAATATGTTCTTTAGCCGTCGGATGAAGGTGTGTGTAAGTGTAAATAAAATAATTCTCATAAAAAATCCAAGTATATTTAGGATACTGGTGTTGTTACAAAAGAAAATAATAAAAAGAGTTTAGGGGGATGGAAAAGCAAAATAAAACAAAACAACGTAAGAGAAGACATTACCTTCAAATCGGGTAACTCCCCTCGGTTTGAACAAAAATTGTTTCTTGAAGAGATTTCTGCCTAAGTTAAGGCTTCTAGGATGAAGGAAGGAATGTTGAGAGATTATTTGGTTATAGGTTGGCCGAGTCAAATGGCTTTGATGCTGTGAGTAAGGTGGTAGAGGTGGGGGCCTTTTATAAGAGGAGAGGAGGGGCACTCTTGGATAGTCATGAAAAGTTACTTCATTATATATAGAGTTTTGGATTTTAAAGGTCCCAAACTTATATATTTAGAGGATAAGGTGCTACGGGTTCGATATATACTCATAAAATATGTTTTTGACAAGTTTAAGTATTATATTTTACATTTTATTTTCATTTTATTTTAATCGTTAATTAATGAGGTAATTGCTGCATCATCATGGTGTCATATAAAATTTAATTTATTTAATGTATAAAAATTAAAAAAAAATTACCATGATGTATGAAATCTTATTATATTTCCAATTAATATTTATAGTCAAAATGGTAACTTAGATAACCCCATTAATAATTGTTTTAGTAAACCAACACATGTTTGTGATAATTTTATTTTTACTTTAAATAAAAAGTTATTAATGTCATTTTCTTACCCCTGTGGCTCCATGGGGTCCCCAAGTTGACCCATGGATTTTCATGGTCGGCCATGACTCATAAAATAATGGTAGGACAAGTGTAAGGGTATTTTCATATTTTTATAACAACATTTTTACCTTAAATTTCACTAATTACCTTTAATCGTGATTAATTAAACTTAAAAGATACTATTCACCAAAAAATTATTTTAATCCCATTGAACCACATTTTACTTCATAATGACAACCATGTATGTCGGGTTTTTGAAAATAAAATCACAGAAGTGGTAATGTTTCATTTAAATGAAAAATCAGTTTTTTAACTACCACTTAGTGGTTTTACTATTCATAAAAAATTGAAGTTTTTCAGAACAATGCCAAAATTTCACCCTAAGCTATAATTGATTTTCCGAATTCAAAAATGATGTATATTTTAACAAATTCCAAAAATATAAGTTGTATTAATTAATTTTATATTTAATTCCCACTGTCACAACATATAGTGTGTTTTTAAAAACAATATATATCAAAAGATTGACAATTGTTTATGTCCAATTTCAAAGTGTAATTAATTCTAATGACCACCATTGGATAAAATGGTAAAATTATATTCTAATTATACTTAAAAACCACTCAATATTATAATTTATCTCTATAAATTATTTTGATTAAAAAAATTTGTTTTTATGTATTTTTCACTATTCATAAAAAATTGGAAGTTCTCAGAAAAATACCAAAAATTCAACATAGGCTAATTTCGATATTCCAAATCCAAAAATGAAGTCCATTTTGAAATATAATATATATATAATTTCAAAAAGTGGGTATTACTATTCATAATGGCTATTTTTATTGGTCGCGGTGTTTTAGAATCTCGAACTTGCATACAATGCAAGCTATTGCATTATTGAAAGAGAAGCGTATCGTGGAAGCTCGGGGTGTTACAGTTTTAATTTCCTAATGAATTGAAATAGAGTTCAATTAATTTTATCATTATAAAAACATAATTATATCATTATAATCCTATATTTTCATTAAATACATCATTATAAATTTCTAGGTTAGGATTTTATGGAATATGAATAATATCTCTACGTTGATGCGGTAGTCCACATGTATTCATGAGCGATAATTTCACTACACATTTAATGAAAAAATGAAGAAAAGGGGTTTTTATTCATTAAAATAACCAATAATTATATTTATGATAATTTATTAATAATTTTTTTATTAATACAATAGGTTTAGAGAAGGCTTAAGAAGAAATAAAATTTAAAGAGTCGAGTTATGATTTATACCGCTTCTTTTAGAGACCTCCATTGGTTTATACCTTAAGCCCTAACATATTGGAATTAAAAGATGACTGGGGGATGTAGTATTAATAAAATTAATATAGGGAGTTTTTTGGGTAGGTATTTTCTAATCTATGATCAAAGTAAATGAATAAGGAATGAGATTGGTTCCGTTTTGTAAGTGGGGGGAAGGGAGCTCATGAAATTACATAATATATTTAAATAGTTTTAATGTATTTCTTAATTATAATGGTTCCATATTTCCAAGGCCTTAATAGTTAGATAATATAGTGTCAAAATATCTTAAAATATTAAAAAATTTACATGTTTATGTGGAAATAGTAAACATATAACTTATTTTAACCCCTGGTATACCCGTTTTAACCTTAACCATGGTAACAATTTTTTACTATTTTTATTATTCATTAGGAAAAAAATTGAAGTGAACTCATTAAAAAATCGATTAATTTTTTTATAAATATTTATTCCATTTTATAAAAATAAATTTCAATATGTTTTAGAATGTTATTTTAATATAATCAAATAAAATGAAACATAAACTTATTTTTAGAAAAAAAAAATTGTGTTAAGAATAGAATTTAATTTAATTTCATTCCTTTGATAGTAAAAAAGATCAAATAAATGTTGAAATATTCTATTTAATATGTAATCAATAAATTTCATTAAAAACATTAATTAATAGCAAATTTTTGTTTAATATTTTGAATACAGTTTATGTTGAAAAGAAAATTATGAAAAATAAAACTTTTTACCATTAAATGGTTTTTTCTTCAATCCTAAACATTAGATAAATATTTAAGGGATGGTTATTAATTTATTATTATATATTAAAAATATATTTCAATAAATATAATTTTTCAATATTCATAAACATATTTTTTTTATATAAACACATTAAATATAAGAAAATATATTTATTCAAAAAATAGTACATATAATTATTTAATGAATTTAATAAAACTGAGTGCCTATAAATATATTTTCTAGTCATCATAAACCATTATACATATATTTCATAATTTGGTTAATCTTAATCACTCCCACAAATACAGTATATTGTTCAAAAAGGTATACTATATGATTGTTTATTTATGCTCATGTTTATATGTAAAGAATGTACATTTACCCAGGATAAACATACATAAATTATAAATTGATACACTAATTTAATTTTGATATCATAGAAACTAGAACAAAACTCAAGGACTAATAGGTATAGTGTCTTATATATCAGCAATTTGGACATCTTATTTTATTACATGTGAAATTATTTTTCCATACTTATGTTCCTCTAGAGGTATCTTTAGATATCTCACATTAAATAATCATCTTCATAAACAAGGGATTATAAACATAATAAAGGGGTGAGATAAAAAATAATTAAGATAAATATTATCATACAGTAATAGATCATAAACATGTAGGATAACATGTGGAAGAAATAAATTTTATAATAATAGATCAAAATACATTATATGATAATTACAAAACATGTTAGAGTAATGAAAGATCATAAAACACCATTAAGGTAGCCTAAAATATATGTCATACCTCAAACACATCATAATTATCGTATAAATTTTTTGATTGACATAGAAGTGTAGAATAAATTAAACATAAAGCATATTCATGTAAACATTGAATATCATAGAAATGAGATGCATATTGAATGTTCAGCATAATTTCATGAACGACATAAAAATGTTCCACAACCATATAAATTGGAAAATTTTAAATAAATACATGCACTTTCTTGTGATTCGGACTATCCTCCTTTACACCCTTGAGATTATAATAAAACCACCCGTGTAACCAATGGTATTTGGGATAAATCCTCTTGTGTAGCCTTTGTCTTGGGATAAATCCACATATCTACTTCATTGGCTTGGGATGAATCCTCCCATATAACCATAAGATTTGGATAAATCCTCTTATGTGCCTCATTATCTTGGGAAAAATCCTCTAATATACCTCATTGACCTAGAATAAATACTCATGTGTACCTTTTTTCATGGCATAAATCTTCTCGAGTATCCTTTTGAGCTCATTCGACTTAAACATAAACCAATTTATTGGATGGAAAAATAAGAACGCACCCAACATCATCCATACATACGTGTGCCATAATAAATAAATCATAAACATATATTAATGAACCCATTTAAAAAGAATGGGTTTCCAAACAATCTTAAAGGAAATCATTCACTTGTGATAAAGAACCCAAAAAATAAAATGGGTTCCATAAAACATCCCAATGGTATAAAAGTACATCATGAATTAAATTAGTTGAAACAAAAAACATAATAACCTAAAATAATAACATAACGTAAACTAATGAGGTACAATTTTTTAAAAGAAACAAGATCATAATAACATAATGATGATGATCAAGTGATCAATTCATAAAAGGTAAACCTTGGAATGTAAATAAAACTGATAATAAAAAACATTTTTAAAAACAAATTTTCAAAATAACTAAGTATAAATTACTTTCAAAAACATTTTTGTCAAGGGATTGGGAAGACATTTGAAAACCTTAATATAAAGTGTTCCATATAAAATGTCCTTGAAAATAAATATTAGTTTTAGAAAATAACAGAGAAAATAATTCATAAAACATCAACTTTTAAAATAATATTTAACACAAAAAAATGAAATATACATAAAGTTTTCAAGAAAATGAATTTAAAATAATTTGAAAAATTTTAGTTTTGAAAATAATATTTAATAATGGAAGAATGAACAAAAAATTATTTTAATTCAATAAAATAAAGAATATAAATTTTATAATTTTATTTTTTAAAAAAAATAATCATGAACCTATAGAAATATATAAAATATATCAATATAAATTTTAGAGTGGATGATAAGACTTTTTTATTTTGAAATTATGAACATCCTTTTGACCATTTTGAAATAACCTTGTCGAAAACCGAAATCATTAAAGGGACAATGAAATCAATTTTTTTAAATTATTAAAAGGATTGAAATATATCCTTGGTTGTAAAATAAATTGTATTTCCAAATAGGGAGTGGATAAAATTTGTGGGAAGAAAAAATAGGGATATGGAAGAAAATAACATTATATGTAGTGAGAATTATTATAAAAATTAATTTTAATAAAAATTATAATCTTCAAGGAATAATAAATTGGTGAGAAACCTGATTTACCCAAACAAATGTTGAAATATATACTAAAATAATAATTGTTTATAATATATCAATCATTTAAGATAATAGACAGAGATGAGTTATTGTGACCCAATAAAGAGAATGGAGTCACGAAAACCACTTACAAACATCGTAACATTTGAAAAAAAATACCAGGAGAGGTATATATTTTAAATAAACACTAAATATCATAATGTATAATGGTATCATGATAAGTGATTTAAATATGTAATTATTTACACAATTGAAATTGAAATATTTTGTTTATCTTAAACATGTGTCAATGGATTCAAATTTGTGGAAAAGAAACCCTTATGAATTATATAATTTTTTAATCCAAAGAAATTTGAATCCTGGAAACCACATGGGTTTATAAATACAATTCATTAAATCATGTATTATTTAATAATATTTCCAATGGTATCATATAAACAATATAAATAAGAAATTGGGTTTTAACAATAAAACATATCTCAATGAAGAGAAGTTGAGACAAAAAACTATTCTTCTTAAGAAACATTCTAATAAAACCCCTTGAAAGAAATAGAGAATAAATTTGAAGTTAAAATATAATGAATAATAATAATAAATGATATTAAATATAAAATTATAAGTGTAAAAACCATTTATAATAAATTATTTTCTTGAAATAACGTGTGTTTTAAATAAAGATGTTTTGAGAAGAAACCTTACTACATGGGTAAAAATTCAATAAAAACCACATAAAAGGGAGGTCATAGAATTGAACATAAAACAATATGAATGAAATATAATTCATGATATTTTATATAAATTAGAAAATATAAAAACTACTTAAATAATAAATGTTTCTTATATACAAACTATATTTCAATTAAGAGAAATCGAGATGAAATCTATTACCTTATTACTGATTTGTTCCATGCACATTCATAACATCCTGAATAACAAAATTAAATTTAATAAATAAATTAGAATGAAAATTATCCTTCCATATTTGATTTAATATTGTATATTTATTATCATATTCTATCTATTTATTATATATTCCATTAATATTTTTCTGTAAAAATTGAATCGATTTTGGCTTATTTTATGATAATAGCGAATGAAAATATTACATTAATATTAAGTTAAATACGTAATATAAAATTTAATGATACATATTATAATCATGATTTTATTATTATATAATAATAATATCATTTATCAACTTTTCATATTTATCCATAATGATATTTTAATGAAAGGTTCATATAGGTGGTTAAATCAACCTAAACAAGAACACACTTTAACTCGATTCGTGAGTATAGTTAAAGAGGTTTTTATTTTAATATAATATAATTATAATAGAAATATAATGATTTTAGTTTTATTTATTAATCAATTTTAACAATATTTTTATATGGTTATATAATTTATTAAAATTTGGATGAAAAATGAAAAATGCTTCATTATGGAGGCAAGAGTCCTCACATATGCATCTTTATTATTCCTGTTTATCAATGCTTTACAGGGGTTAAAGGTTGATATAAAATTGAAATTTAATAATAATTAGGTATATATTATTATTTAGTAATTTCCACTATTAATATTAACCATGAGTACAGGTAATAAAAAAACAACTGACATTGCTTCGTGGATGCGGTAGTCCTCACAACACACTAAGGATATTATTTTATTTTGAGAAGTGGATGGAAATTCATAATTAAAGGTTTAAAAATTGATAAAAAATAAATAATATAATTATACAAAGTCATTATATTATTTTTTTTATTAGATATCTAGATGAAAAATGTTATGAAAAAAAACTTAAGAAGTAAATACTGCCCACGTTGGATATTTGATCATTCCTTGGATGTTCCCTTAACATTTAAGGGATTATGATAAATATGGGTGAAAAGGGTATTATGTTTTTGGGAAACCCATATTGGGAGAGTAAAATTTAATATATTCAAATATGAAATATAAGGTGATGTATAACTTTGAAAGGTGTAAGTATTACCATTTTATAGGTGGGAAAAATGGATACTTTTTTGAATACTCATCATGTTTCAATAATGACATGATATGATTCAATGCTCAATGGATCAAAAGATAAAAAATAGATGGTGTTTGAAAATATAATGTTGAAAATTATATTATCCTTTCATTTTTATATATTTAAGTGAGATTTAAATCTTTTTTTACTTTTAACCTTTTACCCAAATTATCTTTTACCTTGGTAATTAATTTTTAACCATAGTATTTAAAATCAATGGAAAAAATAAGATTCGATAATATTACAAAATGTAATATTTATTATTTAAAAATTGAAAATCATTTTAGAAAATAAAATTTATAAAGGTGTTAAACTTTAATTTCAAAATAATAACACTAAAACTCAAAATAATAGTTTTTAGAAAAAAATTTATGCTTCAGATTTTTATATAAGATATATTTATTATGGATACCAATTTTAATGACATATATTGATTTAATATAAAATAATAAATGGTTATAGGCAATAAATTTAAGAAAAAACTGAATTTTAACCCTAGAAAACTTAATTATAGGAAAAGATAATAAATAATTTTTTCTTATTAAAGTAACATTTTATTTCAGTTTAAAAAAAATATCAGACAATGAAATATATGTATATAAAATATTTTAAAGTAAAATATTTTATTCCTAAAATATATAATTTAATACTCAATTTTTTTTAAAAACATTTCTTGTGTAATATTATGTATTGAAAAAAAATCATAAAAACAATACTTTTTGTAAAAAAATTATTTTTCTACTAATAATCATCCTTTTCCAAAAAAAAATTAAAACTTTATAACATGTAAAATTTAATGCGAGTAATTAATAAATAATTTATAAATAAAAAAATTATTTTTTATAATTTTTTTTCATTTTTCTTTAAAATGAAAAAATATAGTACAATTACAATGGATTTTATTGAAAATAATTTTTTCCAATATTTACTTCTATTAATTATTTACCATATAAAGATTTGATGGTTTACCAAATTCATCATTGTTGAAGAATTATTAATAATTTTATGTAATTATTTTGTCGTTTTTTATACTATGTGTAGAATGTCATAGATGTTATAGAACTGAATATATATTTTAAAGGATCCAAAAACTCAGGACGTTAAACTCAGTACCCTAAATAAATTATGTCATCACAATTTTTATTATCACTTACTAATGAAGATATTTAATGGTGTATATAAGATTTATGTGGCTCGAGTGTTAATTTCAAATGTAGTGGAAACCTTAATAAATTGATTTAGATTATGTCACTCATCTATTACTATCTTATAGGCATATCTAAATATTGAGTTTTTTAAAAGATTTGAGATAAACCCCAATCACAATTTAGTATCATAATTCTTATAAAAAAATTAGTTATCCTAAAGGGATCATAGTCATCGTTGTAATGATATATGAGAATATTTCGATCATAAATATGAATTGTTAATCCTTTATTATCAAAACTAAATTATAATCCATATAAAGAGAGATATTCAATGAAAATAATCACATTAAATTAACCTAATGGATGAATTGGTAATATTTACATGAATAATATTACCCAAAACACCATACTAGGATTCAATAACAATAGAATATAATATCAAATCATTATGTCATTGGTCTTATTATCATAGAAAATATCCTAGGTATAATAGTGTGGTTATATATAGATTCCAATTGGATATCCATTAATATAGAGTGGATGATTAGTGTATCTTTTAAAGTTGATTTTTACAACCTACTTTCAAAAGTAGGGAAAACATATGATATTCCTTGTTTCCTTGTTTTAGAAATATTCTGATGTATGTTATTCTAATTACTAGTTGGGTTTGTGAATCATTTTATCTAATTAACAATAAATAAACATGTTAAGATGCCCCTCCCCACAATGTATACCCTTCCTAGACCAACAATTTGAGAAACGAGATAGTGACACCCAAGTCCCACCACCAATTGGCCCCAGGTTGGCGACTAGCATCGAGGGTAATATAATCACACATATAGGAGGCATTTCCCTCTAAGAGAACACATGAGAAAGAGAGAGATGAGAAAGAAACCAAAAACTCCAACTCATACTATAATATAAAAATAAACTCATGTACACATATGTAATGTCATACAAAGACTATTACAACATAAAATGGAAAACAAAAAGTTCCAAAATGAAGTAAAACAGAAGTTACCATGTTGGATGAACAGATCCTACAACCCAAGATAGTAGTAAACTGCCTAATCTCAAACATCCTCCAACTGACTTGAAAAACTATTCTTTTTTACGTAGGGTGAGTATAATAGTATGCTTAATATGATCCTCCCCAGAGCCTCTCATGAAGAAATTAATGAAATCATGCTAAAGCATAGTGAACATCAAGTTAAACTAACTCACCACCTAACTATGTATACCATGTTCACAGCCTAACCATGTCTACTCTAACCAATTATCTCATACAAGAGTATATAATATGATAATTAATATCAGGGGTACCCCGCTACCACTTCCCCACTAGTTTTCCGCTTAGCCAGAGCATCACACATCCTTATCATCAGTATCCAAAAAGTCAATCCCACAGTCATTATCCTTATGTACCTATATTGATAGTCACAAACATATATATATAATAGTTAAAATATATAAAAGAATAATGAAACATCTAGAGTATAATCAATGGATGCAACCACCTCTAGGAAATACATCAATGTTCCACAAGGTAATACAAAAGATATAATGGGGGAAAATACATGCCCAACTAGAAATGACGAAATAATCTAAAAAGAATTAGGAATGGGGGGAAAATGAAAATATATTGACTCATAATCTTTTAAACTAACCACTAAATAGAACCAACACCTCCATGTACCGTTATGCTCCACCTATAGCAGGTCCACCATGGTAATCACTGATCTGCATGTCATCATCATAAGACATGAAATGTATTGGAATATCCTATATAGAGGTGGGTATATACATACCTAGTATTATGCCACAAAAAAATCGTGGAAAGGGGGAAATAAACTGATTCGTCATATAACTCATACTAAAACCCCCATTCAAAAAAATAATAAGTATTAATCTTCTTAGCCAGTTAAGGATGATGTTCAATCTAACTTTTCCTCCCAAAGGTCCCACATCATATTCCCAACACCACAACCATCCTCACAATAATTATACTATAGGGATATATTCTCACTATGGTATTCCATTGTTGAGGGAGTTCTATATACAGTAAAGAACACACTCCCCACCAGAGATCAATTATGGGGGATTGATACTATGTATATATATTTATTTCACCCCTTTTTGTCTGCAGGGTTACCAAATATACAATTATGAATATTATGGGAACCCAAAACATTGTTTTTTAGGGGTTTATCGGCCTTGATGTCTCTCTAATGATGAAACCCATTCACTTAAAGCGTCCAAGTGTTGTGGGAAGAAGCTTCTTTATCATAACACCTTGTGTTGTATCTATAATTCTAGAATTAAGGATACCATTGTGTCCTATATTGAAAAACACTCAATATATGATACTCATAATCCCAAATAGGTGTCCCTAAGAATGATATAGAAAAGTTATAAGTCCGTAGTGATATTACACTACGTGAACATTGGGTAAAATTACATGTGAACTCTCTCAAATGTTAGGGCATGTCCTCCCCATGACATAGAATGGACAACCATTTCACTCTTCATGTATTGTCCCAAGGGGCATGGAATATATGTTCACCCACATTCCAAGACTTGTGCTCTCGAAATATGGCTTAGATAGCCATGTACATATGAACTGTGTGTCCCTATGGGGAAATAACATTTTTTCCCACCTGTTGTCTGGGGAATGCGACTTTATCACATTGATTGACTGCAAGGTAGGGTCACATGTCTTGTAGAACAAGACACAAGGTGTGTGATACTTTACATAGGCCAAAACCCTAGCCTCTCTAAGAACCCAACGAATATTTTTATGTGTTCCTCCCAGATAAATGATGTGTAGTATCTTTTTCATAGATAATAAATTATGTCTTCAAGTGGTTGAAAGATCCACTAATTCCTCCCCCTTTAATTATTTTTTGTCTCTCCCAAAAAAATTCAATCTACAATGGAAGGTCCCTGATTGATTATTCCAAGCCTCGAGTGGCCATAAATCGGTACTCTGATATTCTGAGTGGTAGCCTTTACACCTCTTTTCATTGTTTGGGGACTCAGACCATGAATCAAAAAATTGAATCCTATGAAAATATCAATGAAATCACAAAACAATAATCCTCATGTAATCTAATAATACTTATTGAATCATTGGGGTTTTATCATTCTTAAATACGACCTATAAATAAAGAATCACGACCACATGGGACAATAATGAAGAATGGGAAGAATAATGGTAGGAAAATGAGATAGAAAGATGAAATATCATCATTATATAATGATATCCAAACCAATAATCATAAATGATATAAAAAAATGGTTGGGATATGGGTACAAAAAAATAAGACATTACGTTGAAGAATGCCAGTCAAAATATTGGCTAACATGAAGAACAAATATCATGGAAATAAAGAAGATACTTAATCCATGATTTATAGTTAAATGAAAGGGAATAAATCCGCAAAATATCAGTACCTACCTCATGAATGGATTTATCATTGAAGAATAATTATTTTGATAGTGATGATGATGAAGATCCCACTATATTCATCATTCACCACGTGAATCCCATTGATGAATCATTAAAGATCCACAACCCACAAGTTACTAACACCAACAAAGTTTTCACTTCATCCCCACGAATATCATAGTTTTATATATCATACCATTGCTATTCATCATAGAGATATATTTGTAAAGAGGAATTAGGTTTTAGGCTATTAACTAAATTTATAATTAATTTATTTATCTCACCAACCAATGGATTCCTTTAACTGAATGACTGAAAATGGACAACTTTATGTAATGTATATGGTAAAACCATCATTACAATAAATTATATGGTCTCAAATTTTCCATATACTGTCAGGATTAGTGGGGAAATAATTTATTATTAAAATATAAATATACATCATTTAAAAAATAGTAAAAAAATAATTATATTACTTCCAAGGTCCTACGACAACCAAACATCGCTAAAATACATGGAAAATCCAAAGATAAATATTTATATATTTAAATTATTAAACTTGTAAAAACTATAGTTGTTACCATCCATCACCAATCAAGTATTTTCACCTCAAAATATCATGTTATACTAAGAGATGGTGGTACTAGTCCCACATATAACACACATGCTTCTAGGATCTCTTCTACATGCTCCCATGCTACCAAAGAACATCAACCATGGGAATGGTCCATCTATACATGATCTTCTTCTTTTGATCCTTGATCGCCACTGGTTACTCTAAGAAGGTTGTTTTTCCTTTATTTCATGATCACCTCAGTTAATGATTTGCAATGGGCCATGCAAGTATCTCTTCAGATCTGTAACATAGATGATTTTATACACTTTGTTCAACAGTGGGGGTATGTACAAGTGGTTTGAAACTTCACTAACCCTCCATAAGATCAGGAATTTCCTAATAAATTATATGGATTTGTTGTTTCCCAAACCAAATCTCTGTAATTCTCATCTTGAGGAGACTCTCAAGAAAATGTGGTATCATGTTTAAAACTCAAAAGTCTTATGATATCGTTCTTTTTAGGATTTATATCAAATATAGTCGACCGTTATAGGTTTTTTTATCAGATGATCCTTTTTTGACATTGTATACACTAGTTATATCCTAAAAAGATATGTATGTCCAATATTATTTTATCCCATGGGTTACCTATAGGGTCTCCCATGTAGTGACATGAAATGTTCAATGCCTATAGTAGAGTGATACCTATTTTCATAAGTGAAATCCACCAATTTAAAGTGATCCTACCAACCATAATTGAAGTCCAAAAATAAGACTATGATCATGTCCTTTTAAACCATGATGGTCCTCTTGGTATAGCCATCAGTTGGTTCTAAAACACTATGAAAATTTATAACTATGTCTAAAAGAATTATACAAGTTTATCCATTAAATTTACATGAAATTTGAATCATATTCAGAGATGATCATATTGCGAACCCCAAATACCTGGATGATCTCATTCACATACAACCTCCATAATGTTTCAACATAAATATTATCCTTGATAGCATGGAAGTGTGACATCTTGGTAAGTCATTTTAAAATAACACAAATATCTTACTGGCCTCTCATAATCTGTAGAAGACCTTTCATATTATCCATCGATATTTTACCCAACTATTATTTCAAGATATCAAGGTATTGAGTCAAACCTGTTACGACGTAGTGTAAATCATTTACCTTATAAAACACAAGCCATCGAGAGAAAGGCTCAGTAATTATATATGTCCCCAGCCTTAAAAATCCCTTAATCTTGAGTTACATCAAGAACACACGTTGAGGATCTTTTCAGGTTTAGAGTTTTAGATAATTAGATCATAAAACATGCATTACATTCCACATTTAAACAAAGTGGTTACATAAAAGATAGTATTCATTTATCCCATCAACGGAAACATATTTAAAAATAAAACATGGATTCTATCTTGACACTTCCTTGACACTATCATCATATCATGTACCTTTCCCTGGACCTGTGAAAAACATTTCAAAAACATGGGATGAGCATAAAAAGCTCATTAAGGGATATAAAAGTATGGAAAGGAAACATGAGTACACATACACATAAGAATTAAATCATAATTTACCCATAAAACATAAGCACTTTAACATACCTCATCTAATCATGAATAAATCATAGAAATCATAACACATAAAGGTAACTTGAGGCATTCATAACATTCTTACGAGGGAGTAACCCTCTCGGTTACGTTTCGAATACCCATCACAGTATATTCCCAAAATCTCTTCATAGAAACCTCAATGTTTAACCCCTTCGCGTTACCCAATGCATTGGAGAGCTATATCGGGCTCACCCGCCCTTAGTTTATCACGGAACCACCCGTCTTCATAATAATGCCCAAGAACCATAACATAATCATATCACATAAAACATGCATAAAGGAAACATAAGATTTCCACTTTTGAATCAGATGATATCAATACAACAATTTGATATAAAATCATTATGAAAACCATTTTCAATACCAAAATAAAATAAAAGTAAAACATGGTATTTATTTATCATTTAAAAAAAGGTATGGATTGTAGAGGAAGCCGAAACTCAATTAATGGTCATGGTGGCAGAGAAGTCGTTGTCACCGCATACATACGAAAAATAAAATTCCCTTTTTTCGTTTAGTAAAACACTTCGTATAAAAAGATTCATTTTGGATAAACATAAAAGTAAAAGGGTTTTATACACCGTATAAAAGAAAGTTGTGTATAAAAGATAATATGCCTCAATGAAAGGAGATTGAGATGAAGTCCCATTCAAAGATCATTTTTTTAAATAAAATAGATCTATTATGTGTATTCACTATAAGTACACATAAAGAAATTAAAAATACAAGATAGGACATAATAATATCATGACATAATTTTAAAGTTGGATATTAACCCAAAGAATGGAAATTGGGTTAAGAAGTTCCTTTACCTCGGGTCCGACTTTACTCGATCATTCTTTAATGTCCTGAATAATAAAATTGAGTTAATTTCTACTTTCTTAAGAACCTTTTTCAAGTTCAATTTTCCTTTTATATCACTTATTACCATGTCATGAACACTATGTAATTATTTAAGTTAATAACGGTCGTTTTAACGATCATTGGTACTTGAGTCAAACATATGCTCTTTATAATTACAATTTTTTAATGTATCCATTATATCCAGAGTCATACTCATGATTTAGATATCATATATATCATATATATCCAATATATACATGCATTTATAAAATTACATAACATTTAGAGGTATGAAATGAAATGCACCGTTCATGGAGACGGTAATCCGTACGTACGCATGAACGCTACTTCCATTTCTATTTCATATTTACTGGAATTATAACATAATGATACATAATAGTATTATAATTATAGTATTGTATCATATATAATATCATCCAATCTATCCTTTATACGTACCACGTATGGTATTAACGAATCAAATCACTTTGAGGGGGCGGTAGTCCGCACTTCCTAAAATGAAGATATCGCGTTTACCCATAAACGAAACCGTAAAGGTATGCCATAAATGAAAAATACAGAAGCTTAAGTAAAACATAAACATATTATATATCATATATAAATATAGTTACATCTTAATGGCCACCTTTGAAGGTGTTATATGAGTGTTGAACAATCAACGTTTCGTGAGGCAGAAATTCACCATCCATAGAAATAGTATGTTCTTTAACCATTAGATGTAGGTGTGTGTAAGTGTTGCTCGAATACTTCTCCTAAAAACATCCTAGTATATTTAGGATACTGGTGTTGTTACAAAAGAAATTAATAAAAAGATTTTATGGGGTTGGCGAAGCAATATAAAATATAATAACACAAGAGAAAACACTACCTTTAAAACGGGTAACTCTTTTTGATTTGAGCTCAAAGGCTTCCTTGGGAAGACTTCTGCCCAAAGTGAGGCTTCATGGAGTAAGATATGGATTTCTAAAGACAAAATGGACTGGTGTTGGCCGAGACAAAGGCTTTAGAGGTGTGGGTAAGGTGGTAGAGGTGGGGGCCTTTTATAAGAGGAGAGGAGGGGCACTCTTGGAAAGTTATAAAAGGTTACTTTATTTTCAAATGAGTTTAGGATTTTAAAGGTCCCACATTGATGTATTTAGAGGATAAGTTGATAAGGGTTTTAAATACACTCATCCCATAGGTATTTTACAAGTGTAATTCTTAATGATTACATTATCTTTTTATTTTATTTAAATCTTTTATTAATGAGGTAATCACTCCATCATCATGATGTCATAAATAATTTAATTTATTTAATGTCTAAAAATTCAAAACAAAATATCATGATGTAGAAATCTTTTTATATTTCTAATGACTATTTATAGTCTAACAGATCATTTATGTAGACAAAATTAAAAATGTTTTAATCAGGTGATACATTCTTTGTTATATTTATCTTTCTTTAAAAATAAAAAGATAAAAAGTCACTTTCACACAAAAGTGATTCCATGGGGTCCCCAAGTTTGGAACAAGGCATCTCATGGTCGGCCATGAGACAACCAACAGCATTAGGACACATTTTGGTGTCTTTTATTATTATTATGATATTATTTTATTATCCTTAACTACCTGATTACTCATTAATCAAGATAATTAAAGATAATTACCATTGTTACTATTCATAATGTCCAAAAACAAAAGAATCTTAATTACATAATTTGGACCTTCTGATTCCAAATATGGAATCCATTTTACCAAATTCCAAACATATAAATTTCAATAATTAATTTAAAAATAATTCCCGTTGTCAAAACAAATAGCGGGTTTTTTTGAAACACTGTCTATGAAAAGTTTGGCACTTGTTTATGCCCAATGCCAATGTAAAATTAGTCCCAATGACCACCATTGGATTACATGGTAAAAATATATTCTATTTACACTTTAAAACCAATTAAAAAGATAATATAACCATATAATTAAATTAGATGAAAACGCAGTTTTGATGTAAAATGCAGTATGTTTCACTATTCATTAAAAATGAACATTGTCATAAAAATAACAAAAAATTATCCATTGTAAATTTCAATGTCCCAATCATAAATAATAAGTTTATTTTGACAAATAGAGCTTATAAAATTGTCAAAATATTGATTTAAAAATTGTTTTCCATCAAAAGGTAGTAAAACAATCTTTTAAAAATATTAGTGTATTCCATGATTAAGATTGGATTTATTCTCATTTTAAGCCTCTAAAACACTATCTAATTCATAAATAGACATAGATAAGAATATCTATTATTAATTAGTTATTGGGATGTTACATCCTTCCCCCTTTATAAAATTTCATCCCCACAATTTATTTACTTATCGAATAAGTGGGGGTATTTAGCCCTCATTGCATTTTCAGATTCCCATGTTGCCTCTTCAATCATGTGGTTTTTTTCACAAAACCATTACCTGATGAATCACCTTATTCCGTAACACTTGATCCCTATGGTCAAGAATCGGGTCAGTTTGTTCCTCATAAGATATGCTCTCTTCCAGCTGAACTACCTCTGGACTCAAAACATGAGATGGAGCTGGCATGTACTTTCTTAACATTGAAACATGAAAAAAATTGTGTACCTGATATAAACTCGGAGGTAAATCCACTCGGTATTCAACTGATCCAACTTTCTCCATAATTTCATATGTTCCAATGAACCTTGGACTCATCTTTCCTTTCTTACCAAATCGTGTCACACTTTTCCACAGTGAAACTTTGAGATATACATGATCACCTACCTCGAAAGATAGATCCTTCCTCGGATTATCCGCATAACTCTTTTCCCTACTCTGAGCTGTTCACATGTGTTTCTGTATTAGCTGAACTTTTTCTGCCAACTCTTCTACCAATTCTGGTCCCATCAACTTCCTTTCACCCACCTCATCCCATAAATCTGGAGTTCGACACCGTTTACCATATAATGACTCAAATAGACCCATCTGTATACTGGAATGAAAACTGTTATTATATGGCAACTCAACCAAAGAAAGATGTTGGTCCCAACTTCCCAGATAATCCATAGAGAAAGCACGTATAATATCCTCCAATGTCTGAATCGTTATTTCTAACTGCCCATCTGATTGAGGATGAAAAGCTGTACTAAAATTTAATTCAGTACCCAAAGACTTCTGAAGGCCTTTCCAAAAGTTAGAAGTGAACCTAGGATCACGGTCAGATAAAATGGAGAGAGGAACTCCATGTAACCTGACTATCTCTTTAAAATACAAACGGGAAAGTTGATCCAGGGAAAAATTATCTCATATGGCAAGGAAATGAGCAGATTTAGTCAACCGATCAATAATAACCTAGATTGCATTATTACCTCGAGGTGTCTTCAGCAATCCCAAAACGAAGTCCACGGATATATTCTCCCATTTCTACTCTGGCATTGGTAAAGGCTGAAGCATCCCTTTCGGTAACTGCCTCTATGCTTTAACCTATTGACAAATCAAACACTTCACAGTAAAATAAGCAATATCCCTTTTCATTCCGTCCCACCAGTAATACTCCCGAAAATCTCTATACATCTTAGTACTGCCAGGATGGACTGAAAACGGAGAACTATGAGCTTCACATAACAAATATCTCTTCAACTGTAAATCAAACGGCACACAAAATCTCTTCCCAAATCTCAAAACAAAATCCTTATCAATATTGAATTCAGGCAACTTACCCTTCTGAACCAGCTCTACCTTTTTCTGCAACTCGTTGTCTTGCTTTTGTGCTTGCTTAATTCTGTCTGATAGAGAAGATTTCACTGATACCTGAAACAAAACAGAATGACATCATGCACCAACAACTTCTATGCCAATGTTCATGAAATCATTAACCAAAGGATCACGTTCCAAACAAAACATTGCTAATGAAGCATTACTTTTTCGACTCAAAGCATCAACCACTTTATTTTATTTCCCCGGATGGTAATGAATTGTACAATAACAATCCTTGATTAATTCTAGACATCTCCTCTTTCTCATGTTCAATTCTTTCTAAGTGAATATATACTTTAAACTTTTGTGATCAGTATATATTTCACACTTTAATCCATACAAATGATGCCTCCAAATTTTTATAGCGAAAAATAACAGCAGCTAATTCCAAATCATGTGTAGGGTAATTTACCTCAAGAGTTTTCAACTGTCGTGAAGCATAAGCAATTACCTGATCATTCTGCATTAGGATGCAACCAAGTCCATTCAATAAAGAATCACTATATATAACAAACTCCCCATTCCTGGATGGTAGTGCCAAAACTGGAGCATTCACCAATCTTCTTTTCAGTTCTTGAAAACAATCATCACATTATTTTGTTTAGATAAACTTAACACCCTTCCAAGTTAGCTTAGTCATTGGACTAGATAACCGTGAAAATTTTCTAACAAACCTTCGGTAATAGCCTTCCAAACCTAGGAAGCTACGAATCTCAATTCCATTTGTGGGTCTTGTCCATTCTTCCACAACCTTTGTTTTTGTAGGATGAACAGTTATCCCATCTTTAGAAATAATATGGACAAGGAAAGAAAGTTTTTGCAACCAAAACTCACACTTTCTGAATTTCCCATACAATTTCCTTTCTTTTAAGGTTTTCTAAATAACCCTTAAATCTATTTCATGCTCCTCTTTACTTTTATAAAACGCCAAAATATCATCAATGAAAAAAACCACAAACTTATCCAAGAACTCATGGAAAATTCTATTCATTAAGTCCATGAATACAGTAGGTGCGTTGGTTAGCCCAAAAGGCATTACTACAAATTCATAATGGCCATATCTTGTACGAAATGCGGTCTTCGGAATATCTGCTTCCTTTACCTTCAACTGATGGTACCCCATCTCAGGTCAATCTTTGAAAAATACTGAGCTCCCTGGAGCTGATCAGACAAATCATTGATATGAGGCAAAGGATATTTGTTCTTAACAGTTATGTTATTCAAGGTTCTATAATCAATGCAAAGTCTCATAGAACCATCATTATTTTTAACAAATAAAACAGGAGCACCCCATAGTGATGTGCTAGGTCGAATTAAACCTTTCTCTAATAAATCTTGCAATTGCTCCTTCAACTATAAAAGTTCAATTTGAGCCATTAGATAAGGGGATTTTGAAATTGTCTTAGCATCAAGAACTAAGTCTACAGTAAACTCAACTTCCCGATTTGGTATTATTCCAGGAAACTCATCAGGAAAACATCAGGATACTCATTTACCACTGGCACATCATTAATCTGAATAGTTCCCTTGTTTTCAACAATATGTGCAAGGTAACATTAATTTCCATCTTTTACAAGTTTCTCGGCCTCTTGATATGTTATCAACAGTAAGGGTTCATTCTTGTACACAAACTGAAAGTCTTTCTGAAAAAAAAAACGTCTTTAGCTCTACAGTCAATATTATCATGGAAAATAGAGATCCAATCCATACCTAGGAGAACATCAAACTCTACTAGAGGTAAAATAATAAGGTTTTCAAGTAGGTTCTTTCCACAGATAAGAATAGGAAGATTATTATAAATTCTTTTTGCCTCAACATTTCCCCCAGGTGTTTTTACCAAAATTTTAGGAGTCATTTCTTGAGATGGTATTCTCATTTTAGTAGAAAAGTTTTCAGAGATGAAAGAATGTGTAGACCCCGAATCAAACAACACACTGGAATATTCTGAAAAAACAAACTAAGTACCTGCTACAACTTCATTTGATGGCCCAACATTTGCTAAAGTAGTTGCAAAGGATTTCACCTCCCCTTTCTGCTTGTAGTCTAACTGCTTCCCATCACTCGAGCTCTTTGTCGGACACTCGTTTGCATAGTGACCCATCTCATTGCACTTAAAACATTTCACTAACTGTATATCAAATTTGGTCTTACCATCACCCAGATATGTTTTAGTGCAATCAAGAGCCTTATGTACCATCTTACCGTGTCGATAGCACTTTACAAAATTCAGAAGACATTCCCCAGCATGCCTTTTACCACATTTATCACAAACTGGAAACATAGTTTTCTTACCGTCAGACCTTTTTGAATAATTCTTTCCTTTCTCCGGCCACCTCAGTCTCTTCTTCTGCTGGTTTTTATAGAACACTTGATCATTGGAAAACTCCATTTCCACCTTCTCAGCACATCGAACAAGCTTTTCATAACTTTTAAACTCACGAGAAGCCAATTCCCTTCGATATTTTGGCTTTAATCCTGAGTAAAAACGATTGATTTTACTATCAAGGTTTCGGATAAAATTTGGAGCACACCATTCCAATCGAATGAGCCTCTCTTCATAGGCAGCCACTGAGTCTTCCTCTTGCCTCAATTCCAAGAATTTTTTTTCCATCCTAAGTCGAACAGCCTTAGGAAAATACTTTTCAAGAATCATACCTTTGAATTCATCCCAGTCGAGAGCATCAATTTCATCAGTGTCCCTGGTAATTTTAACCATCGACCACCACTGATCTGCTTCACCCTCTAAATGGTAAATAGCAAGACTAACCTTTTGATTGTCTGAACAACCCATGACATCAAAAATCTTCTCCAGTGCTTTAATCCACCCTTTAGCTAGCACTGGGTCAGATGATCCTCTGAATGATGGGGGATGTTGCCTCATGAAATGTTCCACCACTAACATATTCCTATGCGGTTGATCTAGCTGATATCATGCATGGATACCACCACCATTTATCGCTTGAGTCAACTGTTCCATTACTGCAACAAACTATTCAGTTCCAATTCCGACCATCTCAGGATGCTGATTCGGAAGGTTATTTCCTTCTGTATGCCTTCCTTGCACTGCTTCCTTGTTTCCACTGCGGAAAACCATTCTGAACAGACATGTCTTAGATGAAGCAACATGGTAATCTTCAAATGCTATATCATTTCATTTTGACCATAAAAAATTTTTGGATGATCATTTAATAGAATTTTAACTCCTAAAGTTATCTAAACAGACCTCTGATACCAACTATAAGTCCCCAACCTTAAACATCACTTAATCTTGATTTACTTCAAGAATACACGTTGAGGATCTTTTCAGGTTTAGTGTTTTAGAGAATCAGATCATAAAACATGAATTACATTCCACATTAAAACAAAGTGGTTACATAAAAGATAGTATTCATTTTTCCCATCAACGGAAAAATATTTAATAATAAAACATGGATTCTAACTTGACACATCCATGACACTATCATCATATCATGTACCTTTCCCTTGACCTGTGAAAAACATTTCAAAAACATGGGATGAGCATAAAAAGCTCAGTAAGGGATATAAAAATATGGAAAGGAAACATGAGTACATATATACATAAGAATGAAATCATACATTACCCATAAAACATAATCACTTTAACATACCTCATCAAATCATCAATAAATCATAGAAATCATAAGACATAAAGGTAACTTGAGGCATTCATAACATTCTTACGTAGGGAGTAACCCTCTTGGTTACGTTTGGAATACCCATCATAGTATATTACCTAAATCTATTCGTAGAAACCTCAACGTTTAACCCCTTCGCGTTACCCAATGCATTGGAGAGCTATATCGGGCTCACCCCCCCCCCTCCCCTTAGATTATCACGGAACCACCCATCTTCATAATAATTCCCAAGAACCATAACATAATCGTATCGCATAAAACATGCATAAAAGAAACACAACACTTCCACTTTTCAATCACAAGATATCAATACAACACATTGATATAAAAACATTATGAAAACCATTTTCAATACCAAAATAAAATAAAAGAAAAACATGGTATTTATTTTTCATTTAAAAAAAAGGTATGGCCTGTAGGGGAAGCCGAAACTCAAATAATGGTCATGGCGGCGAAGAAGTCGTTGTCGCAGCATACGTACGACAAAAATTCCCTTTTGTCTTTTAGTAAAACGATTCGTATAAATATATTCCTTTTGGATAAATTTAATAGTCAAAGGGTTTTATACACCGTATAAAAGAATGTTGTGTATAAAACATAATATGCCTCAATGAAAGGAGATTGAGACGAAGTCCCATAAAAAGATCATTTTTAAATAAAATAGATCTATTATGTGTATTCACTATAAGTACACAGAAATAAAGTACAAATACAAGATATGACATAATAATATCAGGACATAATTTGAAAGTATGAGATTAACCCAAAGAATGGAAATTGGGTTAAGAAGTTCCCCTACCTCGGGTTCGACTTGACTAGATTGTTCTTTAATGTACTGAATAATAAACTTGAATTAATTTCTACTTTCTTAAGAACCTTTTTCAAGTTCTTTATTCTTTTTATATCACTTATTACCATGTCATGAACACTATGTAATTATTTAAGTTAATAACAGTCGTTTTGACGATCATTGGTACTTGAGTCAAAAATATGCTCTTTATAATTACAAGTTGTTCATGTATCAATTATATCGAGAGTTATACTCAAGATTTAGATATCATATATATCATATATATCTAGTATATACATGCATTTATAATATTACATAACATTTAGAGGTAATAAATGAAATGCACCGTTCATGGAGACGGTAAGCCGTACGTACGCATGAAGGCTACTTCCATTTCTATTTCATATTTAATGGAATTAAAACATAATTATACATAATAGTATTATAATTCAAGTATTTTATCATATATAATATCATTAAATCTATCCTCTATATGTACCACATATTGTATTAACGAATCAACTCACTTTGAGGGGGAGGTAGTCCGCACTTTCTAAAATGAAGATATCACGTTTACCCATAATGGAAACCGTAAAGGTATGCCATAAATGAAAAATAAAGAAGCTTAAGTAAAGCATAAACATATTATATATCATATATAAATATAGTGACATCTTAATGTCCACCTTTTAAAGTGTTATATGATTGTCGAACAATCATCATTTCGTGAGGCAGAAATTCGCCATCCACAGAAACAGTGTGTTCTTTAACCATTATGTGTTGGTGTGTGTAATTGTAGCTCGAATACTTCTCATAACAACATCCTAGTATATTGAGGATACTGTTGATGTTACAAAAGAATTTAATAAAAAGAGTTTAGGGTGTTGGAGAAGCAAAATAAAACATAAGAACACAAGAGAAAACACTACCTTTAAAACGGGTAACTCTTTTTTATTTGAGCTCAAAGGCTTCCTTGGGAAGACTTCTGCCCAATGTGAGGCTTCAAGGAGTAAGACAGGGATGTGGAGAGACAAAATGGACAGGGGTTGGACGATCCAAATTCTTGAGATGTGTGGGTAAGGTGGTAGAGGTGGGGGCCTTTTATAAGAGGAGAGGAGGGGCACTCTTGGAAAGTTATAAAAGGTTACTTCATTTTAAAATTATTTTCGGATTTTAAAGGTCCCAAATTGATGTATTTATAGGATAAGGTGATAAGGGTTCTAAATAAACTCATCAAATAGGTATTTTAAAAGTTTATGTCTTATATTTTCCATTATCTTTTCTTTTTATTTAAATCGTTTATTAATGAGGTAATCCCTGCATCATCATGATGTCATAAATAATTTAATTTATTTAATGTCTAAAAACTATAAAAAAATATCATGATATAGGAAATAATTTAATCTTCCTAATAACTATTTATAGTCCAACAGGTCATTTATGTATACAAAATTAAAAATGTTTTACTCAGGTGATACATTCTTTGTTATATTTAACTTTCTTTAAAAATAAAAAGATAAAAAGTCACTTTCACACAAAAGTGATTCCATGGGGTCCCCAAGTTTGGAACATGGAATCCCATGGTCGGCCATGAGACAACCAGTAGCATTAGGACTCATTTTGGTGTCTTATTTTTATTATTATGATATTATTTTATTATCCTTGACTACCCGATTACACATTAATCAAGATAATTAAACATAATTACCGTCGTTACTATTCATAATGTCCAAATACAAAAGATTCATAATTACATAATTTGGACCTTCTCATTCCAAATATGGAATATATTTTACCAAATTACAAACATATAAATTTCAATAATTAATTTAAAAATAATTCCCGTTGTCAAAACAAATTGCGGGTTTTTTGAAACACAATCTATGAAAAGTTTGGCACTTGTTTATGCCCAATTCCAAAGTGAAATTAGTCCCAATGACCACCATTGGATTACATGGTAAAAATATATTATATTTACACTTTAAAACAAATAAAAAAGATAATCTAACCATATAATTAAATTAGATGAAAAATCAGTTTTGATGTAAAATGCAGTATTTTTCACTATTCATTAAAAAATTAACATTGTCCGAAAAATTCCAAAAAATTATCCATTTTAAATTTCAATGTCCCAATAATAAATAATAAGTTTATTTTGAAAAAAATAGATCTTATAAAATTGTCAAAAGTTTTATTTAAAATTGTTTTTCCACCAAAAGGTAGTAAAACTATCTTTTAAGAATATTAGTGTATTTCATGCTTAAGATTGGATTTATTCTCATTTTAAGCCTCTAAAACACTATCTAATTCATAAATAGACATAGATAAGAATATATATTATTCATTACTTACTTGGGATGTTACAAATTATCAACCTCATTCAAACCCAAAAAAACTACCACTAAATGTATTTATACATATATTGCATTCGGAAATTTATCGAAAATGGGGAGGTTAAAACTCCCTTAACATCTCCTCATTCTACATAATTGGAACTAATGACTATTTTGGGAAAATATTTTTGTGCTCCCATATTTATTAAAATCCACATGGTACATATCATAACGATACATGGTCACCTAAAAACTCTTATTTGACATCTCCCAAATTAGATTATCACACATGATGATGATGTGGAGGATCAACCACCATCAACTGGAGGTATGATGTACCCCTCTCCTCTCTCTGGGGTAGCTGGAATTAGGCTAACAACTCTAATGCCTCCTCTAAATAAAAATAATCGGATTAACTTCTAGGGAATATACCACCCCATTTCCTTTCACTAATGTTCAAAATATCTTGAATTTGAAATCCAACAAGAACTCCAACCAATGACTCTATCTTAGGTTAAGATATGTCATAGTAAAGATCTTCTTATGAATTTGGTTTTTTGGGTAATCACTGAATTTCTCACCCAGAATATAATGTCACCATGTCATTAAAGAAAAAAAATCTTCTAAAACCTATATTGGGGCCCTATAATTCTTCCCATATGATCTCAAATACCTCAATCCATAATTTATCACTACCTATCTCTATGTCAACACACATATAATCCCATCCCCAGAGGCATCACATAACACCGTGTACACAATGACCTCCAATATTTGTAATAGTAATAGAGCAATGGTCAACTCTAACTCAACATCATAATGGCTCTTTGACACTATTGAGGCCATGAAAATGGCTTCCCTTTCCATGTCTAGGGTATTAAAGGAGATACAATGTTGGAAAATTCTTCCATGGACCTCCAATAATAACTTGAAAAACTGTGGAAACTCCCCAACTATGACACACTCTTAGGTGGTTCCCGATTGATCACTGCATTAACCTTCATTAGATCTATTTCCTCACCATTAAATGATTTTACATGCCCCAAAAATTTAACCTCATGAATCCAAACCTGAAACATTATGATATTACAATAAATTTTGTTCTCTAGAAGTAAGTCTATAACCATACTCAAATGATCTATGTACTCCTCTTTTGATGTGGATTATATGAGAATTTATTTGATAAAGAAAACATCAAACTTTTCCATGATGGGATTTAAAATCTAGTTCATATGTTCCATGAACATTTGGGGATTAGTCAAACCCAAAGGAATTTCTAGGAACTCATAATTCCAATAGCAACATCATAATGATGTCTTTAAAATATCATCCTCATGAAACCTCATGTCTTGGTAGATAGAACTGAGATCAATCCTTGAAAAATAACTCTCACTCTTATACTATTAAAGAGGGAAAAATTCCATAGAAATGTGTAATTTTTCATGATCACTAATTGGTTCAGGCGAAAATAATCAATGAAAATACTCAAGAACCCCTCCTCCCTTTCCATGAACAACAATGGAGACACCCAGGGAGACACATTAGGTAAAATAAAAAATATACCTCAATGGTTATCTAACTAAAAACTCAACTTTGGGAGGACAATATGGTCTATACATTATGTAAAAGAAAATATATTTCTTTTCCTATGGTCAAATTTTTTGAAAATCCAAATCATTCAACTTAGAGGTAAACTGACATCATATTCAAGAAATACCATCATATAATACACCAAATTTTATGGAAGAAAAATAATATTATTTTATACTAAAACAAAGCCTAAACCTTAAAAATGATGCATTATATGTTGTGGATTCTCACTAACAAGCCCCAATATCTCAAACATAAGATTCCTTTCTCCAATGATGATGAATATCATCCCATATGTATGAAGGAATATAACTCTCTTGCAATGACATTATATATGGGATGGACTATTGACAACTAGTCCATGGCTAGGACGACTTCATTAGGTTTCATCACAATGACCAAGAGGTACCATGAGAATCTCTCTCTATAAAGCATTGAATCACATTGCATGTAGATGTTTGATATAGAAGATTCACTCATTGTTGGAACCTTTAGCCGTATCTGATGGTCCAAATAATCAGCTACAAGATTTAACTCCTTCTTAGGGGATGTATAAACAAAATAATAAAACATTAATATGTATATAAATACATGACATAAAGTAGATAACACCTAAATTGTACCTTGAATAATGTCATTATCATCCTAGTAATAACCTTTTATAGCTTATAACTGGCCAACACATCAAAAAAAAATCCTCTATACCAGGCATGGGCCACCAGGTGGTGGTTCTGGGAATATATCATAACATAATCATCCTCTTGTATCTACTCCCATATGGGATCCATATTCCCCTCTATTGGAACTTCCTCCATGCAGGATACACTAACCATAGATGAGAGATCTGTAATCGTGATGCCACATATGCCATAGAGGTCTATTCAATGCATCACAACCATCTATAGCACGACGAGTTTGAAAATTATGATCCATATGGCATCTCCCATCATAGGTATAGATGCTACCCTAACCAGACCAAATTCATCCCTTGTACAAACCTTGCACTTAATATCCAAATGTTTGGGTCTTGGGGTGAGTATAAATCATGTATTGAGACCCTAATGACTAACTCCTTCTAGCTTATATAGAGGACTCACCCTCATGATGTCTACTTTTAGCTAAAGATTCAAAACTCCCCTCTGATAGAAATTTCTATGAATCCAAAAACTTCATTAGAACACCATCATAATCAAGAATGTATAACGATACCCAACTCACTCAAATATACATACAGAGGCCCCACTCATCCTTTATTTTCTAGGAAGTATCCATTCAACACCATATTGAGAGAATATAATGTAAGGTCAGTAAATCTTAAGGCATACGAAACAATAAATATATCACCATGTTGAAACTCAAGAAGCTCCTTGATCTACATAGATCATATGATAAAATGACAATACTCATCTTGAAACAACTATTGAAAGTTATTCCATGAGAGTATCTGCTCATCATGGATCTGAGGGATCAAACCACACTAGCACCCTATTTATCCTTGAAAAACATTGGATAAATGTGAAACAATATTATTGGGTGAGGTCCAAACATGCCTGAAAACAATGTGAATTAGCTAGATCAAGACATATTTTTCATGAGTGTATGGATCACCATGAAACCTAATTTGACACTATAATTAGAACTCATGTAATTAAATAATCATGTACACATTATTTTCCTGACCATTTAGAGCTATCACCTTAAAATAAAGTAGTCAATCATCCACATAGGCTATTGGATGTTGATCAAGGAATTTTCCATAATTTGTAAGTTCTACTATATTGACGCCTATAGGAACCACCCCTGTATACATCCCTGAACTGAGGCCTCATCACTCAATGAGTCATAATCGTAACCCTTTATTGGAATCCTAGATGGATATCATCACAAAGGCATCCTAAAAATTAAAAAGACATATTGTGGTTATATGATAATATATTGGGGAGCTAAATAAAAGAAGAACATGAAAGTAAAAAAATAATTATTCCTATATTAATCATGCACTATTTATTCCCTACAAGAAATGCCTCAAAATTCAATGTTGAAAAATTGTTATTTAATGTCCTGTTGTATGGATATGTTGGTCGTCACACCATCATTGGATTTTGTTCCCATAAAGCCAAACTCAATAAACTCCAACATCATTTCCTTGTGTTCTGAAACCAATCTTCATTATATGTATATCTATAAACACAAAAACATGTGAAATCTCCCTTTTCTACAAAATAACTGAAACATCAAGTAGGCTTATCATTGAAATGGGAGGCATTATCCTAATGTAAAAATAGTCACTCATAAAACTACCTCTATGAAAATTTTCAGAGATACAAAATAACTTAAACATAAATATTGTAATCAATGCATGCAAAAACCTCTAGAAGATATATGAAATTAAATCATGGTAATGCAAAATATATAAGGGGGAACAATATATTCCCAACTATAAATGAGCTCCCATCCTAAAAACTACTAGGAAAGGGGAAAACTATAGTGTTCCAAACTTAAATTCTCTAAGATAGACCACCAAATGCGATAAGAACCTCTAAATACTACCATGTTTCACAAGCACTAGGTCCACCATTGTCACTACAGGTCTACTTATCATCAGCATAATAAATGATACCACAAGGAATACCCCATGTAGGGATGTATATATTCATATCCATTAAGAATATCCATAAAAATAATATGGGATTCAAATAATAAAATGGTTGTCTTAACCCTGAAGAAATATGGGATAAGAAAACATTTATAAGATTTCGTCATACTTAAAAAATAATCAAATAAGAGAGAATTATTAATCTCCAAAGATTACTAATGATGACAATGAGCCTTCCTATAACCCCTAAATGTCCCATCCCTTATTCCTAACACTATTCTCAACCTAATAAGAATTATTTTGGGGGGCCCGCTACTCACAACTACTCTTTATAGATTAGGGAGAACTCTCAATTTTAAAAAATGTTCTCCCCACCCGAGCGCGATGGTTGGGGAGTACCACTCCAAAGATAGAGTACCCAAACCATCTGTATTGTAGGAAATAGTTGAATTAGCATGTATTAAGATTATGGGGGACCCGTACCCTGGTGTGTTAGGGGAGTTGTTGGCACCAAAATTTGTGAACAACAATAAAAAATGGAAATCACTTATGGTTTCTTATGAAGTATGCCCACGGAGCCCCCACAACACCATGACTAGCTTAATCCTCCCCCCCCCCCTACATGAAACTGCTTCCGAGCAAAGAGGTGGGAGGCTCTACGAACCCACCTGACGTTCAAAAACCCGCCATGGCGCAAGGAGGTGGGAGGCTTAACGAACCCATTTTACTTTCCTAAACCCTCTACGAAACAAGGAGGCCGGAGGCTCCCTGAACCCATTTGAAATTTGCGAAGCCGCCACAGAGCAAGGAGGGGGGGGGTCCACGGTTATGGAATAATTCCATGTGTCTTTGTACTAAGCGAGATATGTTGCACAACGCCTCTTTATTATAAATACGAGGCTCCCCCCCCAATCCCAATAGACGGATCCTCAGAAATTTTGCCTTCTAAGCTCCCAAATCGTGAAGAAATCTCTTCTCTGTGAACCATGTGCTTTTCAAGGTACTTTTGTATCACGAATTGCCTCCCCCTTTGTATGAATTCGTCCCCTATTAAAGGAGGGATTCCCGTCATAGTTCCCACAGGTCTCTGCGAAGGAAGGGGATCCCCAAGGGTACTCGGGTCTTCACGGAGCACTTAGGCTTCACAAAGTAACCTCTAGGAACATGTGACCCACATTCTTAGGTAGGGTCACTCTGACTTGTGAAGCCCTTTTCTTTTCAATGCTATGATTCACAGGGTACCTTTTCTTCATGGGGAACTACTTCGAGAATGCCTTTCCACTTCATGAAGCACCTTCCATATACAACTGTTCCCTACGTCAATGCTAAGCCACTTCACTTCATGACATACACCATTTCGCGAAGCCCCTCCACTACATGGAGCACCAGTTCTTCATGAGGTTTCTACCTAAAACCCCCTTTGCTCCAAGATTCCTTTTCACGTGTGACCCTCCAGGTTTGTACGAAGTGATTTCAATGTTCCTTGGGTGGTGCCTCCTGTTGTGCTGCTTCACCTCATGCTTCTTCACATAGGCACACTAACAGTTATTTCTTCTTCACATAAACTCTAATGTGGACCCTTTAATGGATCTCTCCATAACACCCCCTCATCACAATGTTGTGGATGCCTTCCCTAGCCCAAGTGTGGGTTGGTATCCGTTTTTTAAGTCATTAGGTTGCGGAGTAAACCCTCCTCGTCCAAGCTACTATACATTAAACTGTCAAGAACCATCATCCTCATCACATGATGTTAAACGCTGACCCCACCCCGAGTGTCATACGTGGGGTTCCACACCATGTACATTCTACATGCCCACTGGTCTCCATGGTGTGAAATCATTTCTCACATGGAATGAAATCCTCTTTATCATAGCAGTGTCTGACTGTGGAGAAAGGGATACAATCTTGGTGTAAGCAGCAAGATTTTCTTGCAGTAGGATGCCTCCCTACTCCTCCTCTCTTCCTTGGTGACAACCCCCTCTCCTATTGGGATATGATTCCACTCGGGCCTCTACCCTAGAGTAAGTCCCAGTCTACATCTCTATGGGATGCAGACCATACGTGAGCCCCTGTTTCCTCATTGCGGCCGCTAACCACATGTAACCCCATTCCACGTCACATGGATGCACCATTCATGATGTGATCATCGGGTCTTTGATTCCTTTTGTTTTTCACAATGAACATGACTCATGTGGCCTTAGAGCGATAACCAACCATGAAATCCTCTCTGGGCAGCCTAGAGTGTATTCCCCACACACTATCCCGAACTACGTGGACTTTGATCCTTACCACGGTAGGGTATGTAGGAAGCCTCCCAGAGGTTCAAGGACAACAACCATTGGTTCCAACCACCTTCACATTGTTTCCCACTTTCCTGAACTACGTTTACATTTATTTGTGCCAAGGTAGGGTACGTAGGAAGCCTCCCATAGGTTCATTCCCAAAAACCATTTGTTCAGACCCCCATTCACATTGGTTCACCACACCCCATTCCATACTATGTGGACATTGATCCTCTCCAAGGAAAGTTATGTAGGATGCCTCCCTGAGTTTCAATCCCAACACCTACTTGATACGACCATCTTCATTTCAGTTCAACAACACCATTCCCGAACTACGTGTACTTTGATCCTTGCTAAGGAAATGTAGATCGAAAACCTATCTAAGGTTCAAGCCCAATATCTACTTGATCTGACCATCCTCATGTCAGTTCTCCAACACCATTCTCATACTACGTGGACTTTGATCCTCGCGAAGGCAAGGTACATAGGATGCCTCTCAAAGGTTCATTCCCAAAACCTAGTTGTTTTAACCCCATTAATGTCAGTTCACCTTAATCTTGTATGATGTTAAATTGCATGTCCCCTTTTCGTCCCACACTATGTTAAAGTATACCCCCTCAAACTGCAGGGGCTTCGTTCCCCATCTCCTGGATAGCGTATACAGGAAGCCCCCATGAGGTTCAACCCCATCAAGATGTATGTTGTGGAGACCCAATCCAACGGTAAGATGTTTTGACCTCATCCAGTGGTAATCCAATGTAACCTCATCAAATGGTAAGTCATTGTGATCCCATCCAGTGGTATGTTGTTGTGACCCCATCCAGCAAAAACTATTGAAACCCCAATCAACCATAATCCATTGTCAAATAAACTATGTGGACATTGATTCCCCACCATGTGGATATGTAGTAACCCTCCATGAGGTTCAATCCCATCACTCATGTCTCATCCTTGTCCTTCTCACAAGCCTATGTATTTCGGGAAGTTCATGCCCCAACCCGGAGGTTCCACTTCCTTCGTGTCTCATTCATATGGGTTGCCTCCTTAGGTGTCCCATTTATGTCAATGATCTACGTTGACATTGATTCCCTACCATGGGGATACGTTCAAAGTCTCTTTGAGGCACAATCCCTAGATCACCGTCATCCTCACAAAGGTTCTATCTCATCCCCCCCACACTTCATTCTATCCTCCATCATCAATTCTAATTCTAACCCGGGACACCACATCTCGGTGAGATCAAGCCATTCAACTCTTCACTACTCTGACCAGCATCCGGGTAACAAACCATGTGTTATCTTTGACATTGGTATTCCCTCCAGGGGTTGCACCCATCTCATCCACTCTAGTTAGTGTTCTGAACATTCTGATCTGTGTCTGCTAGATATTAAAATTGTGGCACACTTCATGTTAAACATGGGAAGCTGAGAAAAATCTCAGATACAATTCTATGGAATATAATTCTCCGCATTAGACATGGGATTCCACATGTTATCTCACCCTCATGAATCCCTATAATAGGTAAACAAACCTAGACACACTAGTGTTCTGGCTTCTAGACACGCAAGTGATGTCCAACAAATCTACACATTGGACCGAAGGTTGCTACCCTGACCAGACTCCTTGGAATGTCCTGACAGAAGCAGGGTATTTAAGTAGCATCAAGGAAGATATGGCACTGGGAAGAGTTTCACAAACAACGTTTTATTCTATAAGGGAGACTCAAACTATGTAATGAGTTATGAGGAGAAATCCAAATAAGGAATAACCGACATCTAATCATCCCGTTTAGATCACATAGAAAATGTCCCTAAATAATGAATGGATGTTGCATGCCTTTGGAAAGCGGGAAAACAGGGAAACATGCATCCCATCCTGACTGTCCACAAAACAGACAGATGTGTGTGCCCCGAAGAAAGCATAGGAAACCGAAATGTTGAACCCGATGTGTAGAACTTCTCAATAATTTGGAGATTAGTATCATTCAAGAAATAAATTTATTAGCATGCCACTAGATCTTGTTATCTGATGTCAGGTCCTGCCATGAAAATAGTGGGCCTGGTGTGAAACTCACCAGAAGTTGGGAAAGTTAAACGTTGGACATCTCGATCTGTGATGTAGTCAATGTGGATCTTTCTTACCAGCCATGGGAGATGGAATGGTGTTGGGTCATTGGATGTAGATTTCATTGTTTCAGAACTAATTGTTTATCTCCCTTATTTGAAGAATCTATGCTTCTACATCATGAATCCAATCTCCACCCACCCATTGATGTATGGGCAGGTTTATAACCAATGTGGAAGTCCTGCATGGCTCCACTGCTTCTGCAACAATCTCCACATCCATGGTTGCGGGGTTCCCGCACCCCATCTCCCCTTCGGAAACCACTCAACGAAGGGTAATAAATGACCTCATATACAGATATAAGGAGGAGGGGATTATTCCAACTCAGGATATGGCCCGCCATGATTTAGATTCACTTGCGCCACATCACCACTGTGTCCCCCAAGGGTTGTGCAGGGATCCACTACTCCCCACCCCAACGTACAATCATTTAGGTAGCCTCTCCACGGAACACCTTGATGAATCCTTCCCTTATGCCGATGAGGTAGGGGATGTCTGCCCTAGACCTACTAGGATCTTGTTTCAGGGGCCCCCAAAGAGGGCTCACACTACGTTGTGCCAGTGCCACCACCCGGTCCCACGGGCTGATGAGTAGCAATGTTATGTACCTACCACACAATCCAGGGTCCGACTAACCCGATGCCAGCGTCGGGCGTGGGCCGAGATGGACACCTACTGAGGGGTGGCGACGTCAACAAAAACTGTGGCTCAGGCCACCACTAATGTGTATCATCATCCCCCTTTATATGTTGTGTTGGGGAACATATATACACAACCCGGATCGAAGCCCCAACTGTCCCACGGGTAGGCTGGGTCGACTCTCTCAATCGTCAGTGCATGGAGCACCCTCCGTGGACCAAAGTATGATAGAAACACCTAGTACGGAGGTCCTCCCCATACCGCCACCATGGAGAACACAGATCATACCCACTTCCAAGCTCAGCGTAGTGGTATGCCCATTGCAACCTTCAATCTGAATGAGGGTCCTTCCCACAGCAGTGACACTCACTATAGAATCCTCTCTCATGCTCATTATATCAGGTATGGAGTCATTCATCTTTCCACATACCGCCGGTGTGGTAACATTGGACATCTGGTCAATCTACTATATGGGGGGCCTCCCTATGACCACATAACAGCTAGTGAACGTCCTCATCACCTTAGAAATCAGAGGGGTTAAGGTCATCTTCACTTCATTGGAACCCAACATGGAGGTCCTACATGTGTTCGACATGAACAGTACGAGGACCCTCCACGTGGTAACACTACCAGGGAAAGAAAGCATTGAGGTCCCACCAATTCTACAAGAATCTCTGATGGAGGTGCTACCCACTCCATAATTTTCGGTAGAGGTCCCCTCCGCACATCAACTAGTGGACACGTAGGAACTCCCTGTATTCTGTTTGATATCTGTTTAGGTGTTCCCCGCACCCCAACTAACTCAAGAGAAAGTCCTCACTACCCCAGCACTAGTCCAACCAAAGGACCTCTTCATGCCAGAAATTTATCCCATTCTGAAGAACTATCCCAAGTCAGGAGTTCTGGTCGTCGCCGCCAAAAAAAGAATGCTGAGAAGATTCAAAATGAGATCAGACCGGGTTTCTTTTTATATTTTGAGGTGGAATACGACTTCGTGATGGTACCCTCTCTTAAATCCTCTATGTCAAGTACTGGGTTAAGAATAATGTGCATCAGCCTCATACTTCTAGAATACGAGGTCCATCGAATTCACACCTCCCTCTGTAGGTACATCTAGGAGGAAAAAAATTTTGGAAATTGAACAGGTTCCAGACATGCAATCGCCACCATCATCACCATAATCCCACTCTACCTTGATAAGAGATCATATAAAGATATTTTGAGGACCAATGGTAGACAAGCAGTAGTGTGGTCCAATACCAGAAATAGTAGTCCCTACACAAGAAACTATAGTCATCATCCCTTCTTACCGCAAAATGGTGGCTATGTCACTACACTCTTCAGAGGATTGCCCGAGATGCGGCGGTATGTCAGCTCTCTTACTGTATTTTCCCCAGGAAAGCCTACCATCCCAGTGGTCTGCCTCAGTACTACTACTAGGGCCCAAACTGCCTATGGTTGACAAGTGGGGAACTGAAGGGCTAGACCCCGAGTCAGAGACGAGGAGCTTGTAGGCCATTTTGCAGCAGACCATTTCCCAAATATGTTTTGGCATGTTCCAGCACCGAATTTCCGTGCTCTAGAATCTCTCACTCCAGAAGAGATCGAGTGTTTCCACCAAACCCTCTGGGAGACTTATTTACATTTTATTCATTTATGAGTGGCATATCCCAAGTGTCAGGCACACTTCAAAGACATCGTTGAACTATGTCATTTGGTTGATTTGGTCATGCCCCCTGTGGCCCATTGCCTTGAGTCACCATGACACTATAGAAAAATCCAAAAATGATGTGTCCAGAGTATTAAAGTGTCCCACATGATAATCAAAGAGGATTTTCCCCATGTAAAAATCTATTGTTGGGGGCATTACGAGCCCCTACATTTCAGTTCCATCCTGAGCCGACCCGATTTTCCAGGCGACATAAAGTATACGTCTCTTGGTAGGGTCATGGATAACACGGCTGAACTATCACAGGGATAGAATGGTATGGAGATCCTCAATGGGGACTTACACCCTAAGGGAGTGAACCAGCTATTGGATATGTTTGAAGGGTCACTCGCCCACCGGGAAATCTAATGAGTCTTCCCATATCCACTGAGGCACTAGTCCTCATCCGGAATACCAACACGGGAAAGGAACACCTCAGAGCCGTCAAACCATCCGACCCATACGACTTAGTGAAAAAGGTTGAAGACGATCCCAAAAAATATATGTTGCGTCAGCAACTCACCAAACCCAATAATAGGGTTGAATACCTCTTTATTGAACGCACTACGGAGCTACGACTAGACTATAGTGATTCTAGGCTAGGGAAGCAAGGGAAGACACAACTAATCCTTATTGAACTGCCTCCTACTGACCCTGACCATCCTGCCCACACAGATAGGGTTGAGTACATAACATACAGCAAGAGGGAGCGGTATGTGTCTCCAAATCCTCTTGAACGACGTGACAATCCTTGGGAACCAGCTCAAGATCCCCCAGCTGCTCCACAAGTCATTCCACTAGCCACTCCATGAGCCGTTGGGCCTGTTTATCACGTTGATGAACCATACAACGCGTTGGTGGTCACAGATACACTTCAAGAAAATAATCCCCCCAGATGATCCAATGGGGGCACTAATCACCCGACTCGAAGAATTAGAGACTCGACAGGTGGAAATCCCACCTGATGGCAAGCCATATCCGGCATGGGTGGATGATATTCCAGCACCTCCATGTTTCAGAAATCCCACTATTCCCTATTCATAGGGACAAGGGACCTGCCGCAACACCTGGCCCACTTTATCTAATGGAGTGGACCCATATTGGGAACTCCAGCACTACAGGAAGACACCATAATTCTATGTTTTGTGATGACATTGGAGGGTCCAGCATTCGTCTGGTACATCCATCTCACTGTCAGATCAATAGCCAGCTAGGAAGACCTTCGCATGCAATTTATCTACTAGTTCAGTTCCACCACTAAGAAGACGAGTTTCATGAACCTCTACAAGTGCCAGCAGAGACCTGATGAATGTGTTGTAGACTTTTCCACCCAGTAGAAAGGGCTCACATACTCTCTTAACATTTCTATGAATCATGAGAAATTGTTGACGATTTGTGTAGGGAATGTCAAGACTTAACTGGTCCCCTCTTCGATCAACCAGAACTACCCTGAGGGTTTCTGAGAAATTTCTGATAAACCCCAGTGCCTAGAGGAATCCTTATTACAGGCACGTCTATTGCCTCCTACAATCCCCACGAGAAGGTCTGCCAAGTATGGGCCCACCGTAGTGGCCCAAATAGAGTCCCCCGTGAAACTAGAGTTGTTACCTGTGGATCCACCTCCACATCCTCATTGAGTCCCTCCACCTCAAGCACAGCCTCCGACCCAACAGTGCCCACCTCAGAATCTACAGGTGCCCCTGTTCAATGCGCAGCAACCACCTAGTTGAGATAACCAGGATTTACCTCCTTGGCAGGCTCCACCAGCCCTGTGTTAGGGTTATGCTCCAAGGGCCACCTTACTGGACAAGAAGAACTGGACCTACTCGTTCAATGAGGCTCAAGCCCAAGGTTACATCTGAAATGCCTTGGAGATGGGGATTGTATGTTTTCTAGAGTGTAGGAGGCCACAAGAGGTGGACCTCACTAATCACCCTAATTACTAGCCCTATCACCAGTTCCTTGGGAACAACCTCAAAATGTGTCCTGTATTTAAAGACTAGCTTCTAGACCGGGTGGATAACAACATAGTCCAGTTAGGCCTAGCTCCTGCACTAATGGAATGTATCTTCGTGGGTCAGACAGCAGTAGTGATAGAGAAAGTGAGTGGGATCATGTTTCTAACTGTAGGTCCCAGAAGTATGACAACCAGATGGCTTGTAAAAGAGTTTGTCGAGCCCATGGTGTCATCCTGGTGCGCCTAAATTGTCCAGATCATTCATAAGCTGTAGTTACTACTTCATCATAATCGTCTCAGCCAACCTATTCCCAGAAGAGAAAACACTGGCGGCTCAAGGGAAAGAAAATTCCCCCGCCGATGGAATCATCATCCCGTAATCTCGTCGACTTCATACCCCTGGAGATGGTGATTATTCCAATAATCCATCCAATAGTGGATGTCTCTTTGAGTGATATTCAAGGTTATGCCTCAGTTAATACCATAGAGATGGTAAACCCCTACATGATTCCAGAAGATGAGGAGTGCCAGACGGATCCTCCAAACGTTGCCAGTCATCGTTAGTATCGAAGGAGCTGTAGATATAATGGTCATCAGAGTGCCTCATTCATCACTTCCAACCAAGATGTTCATGCAACTGAAAGTATATCGCAAGCCCAGTGCAGAGATTAGCATGATAAACCTTCTCATTCTGTGACATCAAGTCTTATTTCACTGCTTTTTATGTTGTCTAATCTAGTGAAGCCACCTCGACCACACCATGATTCGACTCGCCCTGCTCTATAATATCCTTAGTCAGTGGGACCTCATCTGGTAGTCACTTCATAGGCTTCAACTAGTGAGCTGTAATATATTCCTGGCACCAGTCAGTCGTCGGTCCAGCTGGTAGGTGCCACCATACATCCTGTCATAGAGAAACCTCTTATAAGCATAATTTCACACCTGTCAAATAATTATGATGTTCTATAACATATTACTAGCATTCCTGAAATTAACTCCATCCTTGAGGCCCTTATCCAGTTTTCAGATATGTGTGAAGCCCTCACCGAGGCATTAAAAACCACCTACAGTTTGAGAAAGAGGTAGCAGCCACATAAACCTTTCATGCTGAGGCGGATGAGCATACTGAGTGCCAAGACATTATCTTATTCTCCGAATAATAATAAGGCTCATATATACACGGTTACATTCACCCATTGTACATCATTGTCCAGTTTAACGGTGTAGAGGCTTGTCGCTACCTTTTTCACACAGGCTTCGTTATCAACCTATTCCTAACTCGGACTCTGCGAGAACTGGGATTGTCTGAGGTTGATCTTAGTCCCTCTGACCTATGAATCCACGGTTATGGTAGGATGGAACAAACACTAGTCGAGAATATCCACTTGAAGACCTAGATCGGTGGCCTAGTTTCCAGTACTGAATTAATGGTAAAATCATAATACACTACTAACAACACATTAATGGATAGGTCATGGCTCCACTTGCATGTGGTAGTTCCTTAATCATATCACTCATGCCTCAAGTACTCCCAGAATGGTCATGTGGGCATACTCCAACGTGATGTGTCTCCCTTTGCCTCTTGTGAAGCCTTATATTTGGATTCTAACTATTACAAGAGAAAGGGCCAGCAAATTAAGACCAACGCAGTCGAGCATGGCATGACTACGACAGACCCGTAGACAGATCTAGATGATTCCTAAATCTTTCCAATCCACGGATTGGAGGCTACCACTCTAAACATGGGACAATTATTCTTTGTTTTTGGAATGGTGGGGGAACTCATTCCCCAGTCTATGAGACTTTGGAAGATCACCTTGTACTCTTATAGAAATCTGGTTCATGTTATCCTGGAGCCTCCTACTACAATAAGGTATCAGGATGTCCTCCCCATGGCATTGGCAAAACGTCATACTTTCTGGTATCTTTAGGCTTGGATAAACAGGATCAAGCTAATGAACCACTATTTCTTCGATATCATCATGTGTGGCCCCTTGGGCCGAATTCTAGATGGTATCGAATTAACATCCTTCATCGTTATGGTTACGACAACACAGGTGTCCCTCGATGCAGTGTCCACCGCTGCTCAGGCTGGTACCAGCCTTCCATCGGGATCTTTCAACTCAGTGGAGACTCCTCCCGCTGAGGATCCCTGCTCCATAAGTGAATAAGAGTATTTAGAGGATTGTCCGCCGCCTTTGAAGATGGAATTTCCACCAGGGTCGATGAATTGAAGATAGTGAACCTCGGTAGCAAGGCGGAACTGAAACCCACATTGATCAGTGCTACTATTACCCTCGAGGAGAAACAACCATATGTGGACATCCTAAAATAGAACTGTGATGTATTCTCTTGGAGTTATGATGAGATTCCAGGACTATAACCCCATGTAGCAATCCACCACCTCGGTCTGCCAACAAATCATCACTGGTTCAAGCAACCTCCAAGAACGATGCACCCTTCTCACAGTGCCATGGTCGAGGTAGAAGTTGATAAGCTCATCAAATCCAATTTCATCAAGGAAGTACAGTACCCCAAGTGTTTGGATAACATTGTGCTAGTTAGGAAGAATAACAGACAAATCAGAGTCTGTATTGACTTCCGGGATCTCAACCGTCACTTCCCAAAGGATGATTTACCCATTCCTATGATGGAGCAATTATTTAACACCAAAACTAGTTTCCATACCCTCTCATTTAGGGATGGGTACTCCAGGTATAACCAGGTATGAATGGACCCTGAGGATGAGGAGTCTATAGCCTTCAGGGCACCACAATGTACGTTCTGTTACCAGGTCATTCATATTAGTTTAAAGAATTTAGGTGCCACCGATCAATAGGCTATGCATCACATATTTATGCTGATCCTCAGAATGTTGGAGTAATATTACATGGATGAACTAGTGGTCAAATCTCTCAAGCATTAGGACCATCTAAAATACCATGAGAAATTGTTTTTCTTCCTCCGTTCCCGCCATCAAAACATGATTCCAATGAAGTTCCCCTTCAGGGTCACTTCAGGAATGTTTTTTAGCTTTGTTTTCAGATACAAGGGCATCGAGATCGGCCCATAGAAGATCAAGGCCATTAGACAGAGTTCTCCCCCATTCAACCTCAAGGATATTTGATGTTTCCAAGACCACTTAGCCTATATACGCCGATTCATTGCGAATCTAGCCGAAAAGTGTCACTACACCTTTCCCATAAAGTGTACCCCTCCTGGGCTGGAAATGTGAGAAGGGAGATAATGACCCTTGAACCCCGCCTCCAGTAGGCCATGGTTTGGCAACTTGCTCCGAGGGTATAGTGAACACACAAATTAGAGGCATTACCCTCTAAGATAACACATGCCGAAGAGAGAGATAAGATAGACACCAACCAACTCCAACTCAACTGGTATGATATAAAAATCTCATGTACAGATATGAAATGTCATCAAAAAATACTACAACTAAAAGGGGGAAACTACTAATACCCAAAAGAAAGTAAAATCGTAGCAACCACAAGCCCAGAATGGCTCCTAAATCCTCAAGCTATTCGTAAACATCATTATCTCCAATATTCTCTCAGTGACCTGAAAATAAGTTTATATATACATTGGGTGAGTATAACTACAAACATAGTAGGATCCTCCTTGAATCCTCTCATGAAAAAGTAGTGAAATAAGGCTAAAGAACAGTAAACAACAAGTGAAACTAACTCGTCACCTAAACTGGTACACTATGTTCCCAGCCTCACCAAGGAGACTCTCACCAAGTAACTCATACAGGAGTATATAATATAATAAATAATATGAAGGTTACCCTGATACTACTCCCCACTAGTTTTCCACTTTTCTCCAATGACACACATCCTAAGCATCTCTCTCCAAAAAGGCTTTCCCGCAGACACCTGGGCAAAGAACCACACCATGAACCGTGGGAAATAAACATCACGTCCACATAATAAAAGTAACCAGGTCCATTCTAGGATCCACCAAAGCTCGCATAACATGTATCATACATCGTCTATTATTCCTCAAGCCATTAAATCCCATACACCGAGTAAGGATCCTCAAGACATAACAGTCTATACACATTACACCAATAGTATTCCAAAAAAAACTCTATCCAGAATATTTGTTTGTGAATAACCACAAGCCATTACAGCCCTCTACACACATATATGGGGAAAACTAACCAATGTCAATGCCATGACAGGTAATTACCAAGTGAAGAGAGTGAGGCCAAAGGGGGTATTCAGCCATCCATCCTCCCACCATAATGATAGGGAAAACACCCCCTCAGGGCTCCAAATCCTGGATGTGTTAGTTTCCCTTGATGATAGGGGGAGTAGCGTATAGAAACAAAAAAATTACAAAATATACTATATCTCATGACCACGCTATGGGAATAACCTAGTCATAGACTCAACTACATCTAACGTCTGTCAGGCTCTAGGCTTCAACTTCTATGTCTAGGTATCCTATAAGCACACAACCATTTAAAGAGCTTTAATACATTACATAATTCCCATTTTATTAGTTTCACTTTACGCTAACTAAATATTTAAACATTAATTAACCAATAACTATTCCACATTATATTTCATTAGAATCAGACCCAAAGAAATCTATTCCTTCAACTCACAACCTCAGCATTGCGCCCCAGCAAGTTCAAAACCCCATGGGTTAACATCATTTATTCAATTATTTATTTACATAATTACTTTCCCAAATTCCCAGGAATTCTAGAAAAACCGTTTGTGCTTCTAAACACAAGGGTCTCAACAAGGCGAGTAGATGAACTACCTGTTGAGTCTTTGCTGCCTATAGAAAGAGCGTAGACCCATCCTCCCTTGATAAGCTAAACACGGAAATCATGTGGAATACCTCGCACGTCTTCTACCATTTCGGATGAAGGGTAAGAAAGACCAGATACCTTGTGCAGGGGGGAAAGTAAATTAGATAAAAAACAAAGAAGAATTAGTTGAAAACCAAACATTCACATCTAACCCATTTCATCATCCCTAGTGTCCTCACTGACACCCACATGGATAAACTGATGCACCTATCCACTATATAAATCAACTGCTACAACAACCAGTTGGCCTCCATGCCCCACATATCACAACATCCATCCGGGCTCACATAACAACTCAAGCAGTAGGAAAAAAACAATCATATCGGTTGGGCTCTTGGCACATGAACAAGTAAGAGGGTAACTCAAAACCCTTAAAGAATTATCAAACAATCGGTTCTTTAATCCATATTGAATTAGCTGATTTATTATTTGTAGGTTCCATATTTGGGAAACATAAACTGTATGCTATGACAAATAAATTAAACATTCTTACTACAAAAATTTTACTAACATAAAAAAATACATCAATAAGAACCATATTCATTTACATGCAACTTTATCTTTATAAAAACAATTAAAAATAAATTCCAGTTTACATTCATTACCAATTTCCATGAATAACGAATAGCTAAATAAAGCATGAATAGATATCACACTATCTAGAAAAAACAAGAGACAATACCATACAATTGATATCAATTTATTTATCCAATTCAGATATTTATTATGTCAATTACATTGTGATCCAGTGGCTAAAACATGATAAATCTACAGTTGATAGTAAAAATAAAAGAGAAGAAATGAATCCCCTACCTTAAAAAGGTTATTAAGGACCATTATACGAGAGTGATCCACATAATGGATCATGATCACCTCCTCCAATGACAACTGCATCCACCCGAGGATGTCGTTGCATGATCGCACCAACTGAAACACCAGAAACTCCATTAGAAACATGGAAATCACAAGCCATAATATGTAATGGAGAAACAAGAGAAGTTGAACCAAAATTAACATTGATAAATCATACATTATATTGAAGATTGATGGATACTCCTTGGTTTCAACAAAACTGGGGGAGCACCTGAAGAAAGAGGAATGTCGAGGGAAACCAATCTAGTGGGAAAAGTTTAATCTCAGAATTCCTATAGGAAGGAAGGAAATGTTTGAGAATCTCTCAATAGAGAACAAGGAGAAAGAAAAAGGGAATAAGATATCTTGTCCGTTTTGAAGATTTAACAGAGTAGTGGTTTATGATACAGTGGATTTTCCAATAAAATTGGATCACAATAAACCACAGGGTATGACCAAGTAAATGCATCATGGACCATATGAAAATTAATATAGGAGTTATGGGATTTGATTCGGCCTTAAATCCATTAAAAAATTCCATAAATGTGTTTACGTCAAAGAAAATATTAAATCGGTGAAACTGAAAAAATTAGGAAATTTGGAAAAGGAAATATGAAACAGTTCTAGAAACAATGTTCTTGAGCTGTGACACCGTGTCTTACTCATCGTTTCTGTCTCATCATTTCTATATCACTGTTTCTATCTCATCATTTCTGACTCAGAGTTTTTGTCTCAATGTTTATGTCTCACCGTTTCTGTGACACCGTTTCTATCATGACCCTTCCTCAGGACCTGTGTCGTGACTACCCCAAGCCCACATCCCATAGGCCAGGGGCTGCCGACTAGCACCAAGGCGTAAATCCTGACAAAAAATGGGAAGTCATTGCCTTTATAGAGTAAACAAACACCACAGAGTAAGCAAGAAGAAGTATATACTAAGTAAAAATGAGTACAATAGTAAATGCGGAAAGTAAATGGGCCAGAATACAAACCCAAACTGAAACTAATGTACAACTGGAGAGAAAGTACATCAACTAAAATGTAAAGCAGCAACCTCGAGCCATCCACTAGAAGTCCCACCTGAAGGGTGGGTACAGATAGCCTCCTTAACTCCTCGGTTCCAGCCGTCCGCTCCGTGTGCGTCCCGCCCAGTGGTCCACCTCTAGGTACCGACTTGCTCAACGAGCCTCAACCACGATCAGCGATGTCCGTCGTCTGCATCCAACACAATGTAGTGCAGGCATAGCCCGTGCAGGGGTGAGTATATGCTACTCAGTAGGGATCCCGAATCCTCCGAAGGTCTCTTGGAATCCACCAAGTATAATCCACAAAGGAAAGATACAATCACGAAGTAACATCCAACACTACTTAGGTATATGCCCATACATATACCTAAGTCATCAATTCTAGTTCGACTCCAACAACTGATCCCAAGTTCGATCACGTCCACACAGGATAGTACAACCTAATCCACACAAGATATCACAACCCAATCCACATAGGAAAGAAAGTCAATCATATCGAAGATAATGATTGAAAGTCAAGACTCATCTCACACATGTATACTTCATCGTAAGACGATAGAGATGATCATATGTAGCCATTGTTTCATATAAGCCATCGGACCCACACAGGATCGATAGGTACTAACCCCCACAATGACCCACACAGGATCGATAGGTACTAACCCCCGCAATGACACACACTTGATCAATAGGTACTAACCCCCGCAATGACCCACACAGGATCTAACCCACACAGGATCAGTATGCGCTGGCCCATACAGGACCGCTAAGCACTGACCCACATAGTGTCTGACCCAAACAAGATCGGTAAGCACTAATCCACATTGGATCGCTGAGTGTTGTAGTCGTCATTGTCGAACCCACGGAGGATTTATGTACAGTCGTCATCGTCATCGCAGTCGTAGCCGACTCTAGGGTTCCCGCACACAACAAGCTCGTATCGGGTAGGGTCCGCTCCATGAGCCAAGGGGCTGATACATCAACTGACACGAAGTCCGGAGTTGATGTATCTAAATGTTCTGTATCGTCAATAAGAACTCAACGTCACCGAAGGCGTGTCAATCGGACGCCCGGTCTGAGAGTAATTGGCTTTTTTGTTCTAGGGTCCCGGTTGGTTTTTAAGTCAAAACCAACCCGACAACACTCCAACTACGTCCAAACCTTGAGAAAAGTAATCCATAAGGTCCGTCTAACCAAGAGTAATCCAACAAAGTCGACGACACGTCAATCAGACGTCCGGAGCTCACGTTATAAGTGTTTCTGCTCCGAGTGCCAGGTTGGTTTTGTGTTCAAACCAACCCGGATGTACACAAAGTTATCTGAAACCTTGAGTGTAATATACCAAAACGACCATCTTGATCCAAGGATCTCATCACAACTGACGGTACGTCGATCGGAGGTCCGTACCCCATGTCACGGGCGTTTAAACAAACTGTCCAGTTTAGAGGGGGGTTATGGGCCCGGACCGACCCATCCCAAGGCCCCCTCGGTCAGCCCGAACTGGTTCGCCCCGACCAGGGTCCGCGTCTGGCCCACTAGGGTGCGTCCCAGCTCCCCCCCCCCAGCGCGGCCTAGCCCGGCCGGTGCAGCTCGCATGGCCAGCTCGGCTCTAGCCGAGCCGCCGTAGAAGGGGGGGGTGCGCTGCCCCCCTAATTGAAACAGTGGCCCCCCATGTGGGGGCCCCTCCCTTTTCAAGCTGGGGGATATGACCCCCAATCTTCTTGGAAACTAGCTGGTTTGACCGGCCGATGTGTCACCGTGACACCCCCTGCGACTCCCGCACTCTTTGCACCAACGGCCTACGGTTTTGGCCGCCGCTCCCTTACTCTGCCACGGACAAAGACCGCGGCCTTGGTTCGTCCGGCGCGGTGCGACGGCGCCGCGCCCCTCGGCCGCGGCCTCCTCGTGGTTCTCCGGCATGGCGCGACGACTTCGCGGCCTTGTTCGTCCTCAACAGCGCGGTGCGACGGTGCCGCGCTTCTTCACTCATTCTTCTTTGTTTCCGCGCAGTGTTGTTGCACCGCCCTACCATTGTTAGTGCCTCGATAAACACATCATGAAATGGAGAGGAGGGTCGACTGTGTTCATGCGGTCCAGCAGACTCCCATTATTCCGATATCAAGCTGCTATGAAATTGACGTTTGGATGGTCAAAGAATATTCATGAACCAAAATCAAACCCCTACCACAAGGTGTTGTCGAACGAAGTTTCGTTGTGGAAAAAGGACATCGCGGAAGAAGAGGATCGTTAGTGTCGCGGTACACGGCGTCACGTCGTCGATCTCTAGGGAACTATCATTCTTCGTCGCCTTTTGTCAAAGGACGTCGTTCATCGTCGTTCTTCACGTTCTTCAATGAAGAAGATAAAGATTCATCAAGACTAGAGAAATTCCTCTCTAACCTTCTCACAAAATGAATTAACCCCCCCCCCCCAATTGAAATAAGACTTCGTCTTATTAACACACATAAGACAATATAAAATTCAAAATTCAAAATTAATTCTCGAATTAATTACTTTGAATAACTTAATCAAATAATTTAATAAGAGTTTACTTGCATTTAATAAGGGGGTGCAGGTGTGTTACAAAAATAATGGGGGTTTGTGGAAGTTGAAAAGGTGGGGCTCATGTGGGCCCCACCTCACTAATATCCTAACTAGTGGAGTAGGATATAGTGGGTCCCACTCCAACCACCAATATTAGGTTTAAACTACTTATAATATAAAATAAAAATTATTGCACAACTTTTATTTTAATCATTAGTTAAGCCATTTATTTAAAAACCACACCCGAGAAAACGCAACTCCAGAAAAGGGTTCCTAAGAAATTATCGGCGCTGCGAGTTCATTGGTGCCCTCATATTTTGATTCTGAGCACTGGTTCAAAAGTTAGGAAATCCTACTTGTTTGTTCACTGAACGTACCCGAGTTAAACGTCAGAAATTGATTCCGGGCACACTGGGCCTCGCAATCAGGTGCTGTTAGAAACTGCGCTCTTGTAAAATCCCAAGAAAATTAAGAAAACAATTCCCTTGAATTTTATGGGTCTTTACATCACTCCCACCTCAGGGCTTTACGTCCCCGTAAAGATACATCATAAACTAGGGAAACAAATGTGGGTATTGTGCACGCATCTAAACCTCCTGCTCCCAAGTGCTCTCCTGGAGGTTCTTGTGCTGCCATCTGATGCGCACTAAAGGAATCGATCGCCCACGTAGGACCTGCTCCTATAGATCCTCGATCTCCACTTGGACCTCTTCAAATGTATCCCCATCGTCAATGTCCTGCTCCCCATGTTTGATTATATGCGTCGGGTCATCCATGTATCTCGTCAACTAAGATACATGGAAGACGTCGTCCACCCGGTGCAACTGAGGTGGTATAGACATGCGATAATCCACCTCGCCTATCCTGCTGAGAACCTGGAATGGTCCGATGAAGCGCGGAGAAATCATGTCGCCCCGGCTAAATCTCTGTAATCCATGTCGAGGTGAGACCCGCAAGAAGACGTGCTCACCATCCTCAAAATCTAGTGGTCTCCACCTCCTGTCAGCATAAGACTTCTGTCGGCTCTGAGGTGTCTGTTGACGCCGAAAAAAGCCCGCAACTCCCGGAGGAAGTTTCAGAATGACGAAGCGAAGTCATATTCGGAATCAAAGGCCCTATCCGGAGGCCTAGGAAGTGGTGCGTGAAATAAAGGAGGATCCGCGCGCAAAAATGTTCTGCGCGCGAAGTGCTCCCGGGATGCGCGGAATTGGACCGGTGAGGTGCACAATAATTGTGCGCCCCGTTTCTCTGTGGCGAGATTTTGTGCCCAAGCGGTTCCCGGCGTGGAAAACTTCACGCGCCACCTGGATTCCGCACCGGAGGTCACCTATAAATATACGGTGACCCCAAACTATTTGGGGGTTGAGGAATCCAAAGCGACTCTCGTGTGCGCAATTCGGCTCCCCCCGCGCGAAAGATGACATCCAGGTAATCCCGAATTCCGTGCAACCTTTCCCCGGAGTTCTCCTTTGCACGCAACTCCACCGGCTTCAGTGAATTTTCCCCTTCCCCCGGTTTCCCCACTTGCGTGCAATCCCTGGTTTGCATGCGCAATACCCTGCAATGCGCGCAAAACTTTGCGCGTAATTCCCTCTTCGTGCGCAATTCTGTTTCTCCTTTTGCGCTCTGTCCCGGTGTTTTGCGCGCAAATCGTCCCTTTTGCGTGCTTAGAGCCGATGACCCCTCACCTTGACGCCCCTTGGCTGCCCCCTGCACCGGCACCTGATGTCTCCCCTGCCGGGTATGCGCGCCATGCGTTGTTTTCCCGCACGGCCTTCCAGGCTCGTGCGAAGTAACCTCAAGGTCTCTTGGGTCGTGTTTCCCGTTGCGTTGCTTTGCCTTATGCTTCTCCGCATAGGCACACTAACGGCTATTTCTTCTTCGCATAGCCACGCTAACGTGGACCCCCTGGTGGTTAGCCCTGCGACCCCCCTTCATTACGGCCTTGCCGATGCCTTCCCTTCCACAAGGGGTAGAGGGCGTTGGGCATGTAATCCCTAGGGGTGTGGAGCAAACCCACCTCGTCCAAGCTGCAGGACGTTAAACTGCTAATCACCTTGTCCTTAACACAAGACGTTAAACTGTGGTCCGACCCCGTGCTTCGCACGCAGGTTCCCCCCAGCTCGGAAATTTATTACGCCCACTCGTCTCCACAGGAATGGACTCTTCCTCACATGGAATGAGATCCTCCTTGTCGGAGCGGCGTTTGTCCGCGGGGGAAAGGGCTGCCTCAGAGCGTAAGCCCCTAACCTTTCGTACGGATGATTGCACCCGTGCATCTCCGTACTTCCCCCCTTCCAAGGCCAGTGGAGTCTTTCCCACTGCGCTTTGTCGCACCACGGGTCTCCACACTGGAGTAAGCCCCGGCACCAAGGTTCGCTAACCACGCATAAGCCCCTATTTCCTCTTTGGGCCGCTCAACGCGTAAGCCCCATTCCGCTTCTCACGGATGCACCCTTCGCGATGTGATCTTCTGGTCCCTAGTACCTCCTGTTTCCCACACCGAGCATGACTCACGTGGGATTAGAGCGCGCATCAACCATGACCTCCTCCATGGGCCGCCTCAGAGCGTAAGCCCCATCACAGCGAACTACGTGGACTTTGATCCGTGCTAACGCATGGTACGTAGGAAGCCTCCACGAGGTTCAAGCCCACCACCCGGTCATCCCGACCTCTCCATGTCGGTCCCCTGACCACCTTGGGTTGCCTCAGAGCGTAAGCCCCAAATCTCACGTCCCGCATGACGTTAAACTGTATCCCATCCCCCATGACGTTAAAATGTATCGCGTCCCGCATGACGTTAAACTGTATCCCGTCCCGCATGACGTTAAACTGTATCCCATCCTGCATGACGTTAAACTGTATCCCGTCCCGCATGACGTTAAACTGTATTTTGTCCTGCATGACGTTAAACTGTATCCCACCTCTTGGAACATCTCAGAACGTAATCCCCATGCTTCACCCAACCAACCCTCCTGATCCTTACCCGGGCCGCCACATCCCGGTGAGATCATTCCACCCTTTCCCACTCAATGTTATACGGGAGGCCGCCCACGTGCTGGCCCCAACATCGGTGTTCCCCCTAGGGGCCCTTTAACCCAATCCGTCTCCGCAAGATATTAAACTCGCTACATAACCCGTGCTAAACATGGGAAGCTGAGGAAAACCTCATATGGTACACATTCCCCGCGTTCGATATGGGATGCATCGGGCTTCCGCGCCCTCGAGATGCCCTGTGATGAGGGACCAAAGACAGACATGCCGACGATGCCCAAACGTGACCATTCTCCTCACCGAAGGTTGCTGTCCCGAAAAGACCCCTGAAGCGTCTTGACGGAAGCAGCGTAATTAACTGGCGTCCATGTAGATATGGCACCAAGAATGAGCTTCACGAATCCATCTTAACTCTTTGAGGGAGACCCGGACTAGGTGATGAGCTCCGAGGAGGAATCCATGGAAGGAAGAACCGACATCCCATCATCTCGGTTTCGATCAAGGAGCAGACGTACTTGAACAAGGAACGAATGTCGCCCGCCTTTGGAAAGCGGGAATGCGGGGCCACAAGCAGCGCGCCCTCCCCCGGCAGACGGACGCGCGCGCCCTGGTGAAAGCGTCGAAAACAAAAAATGGTGAACCCAACGTGAATCTCTTCTCCTCAACACGGGGAATGGTAGCCATTGGAGCATCGGAATAATAGCATGTCACCAGGTCCGGGTAACCCTCACCGGGATGTGAACCCGCCAGGGGTCGAGGCCGTCAGAACGTTGACTACTCCGTTCTGTGACGTCGTCAGCATGGTTCCCTCTCGCCGACCACTGAAGACGGAATGATGATGGGCCTTGGTTGTTGATCTCCTTTCCTGTTGATACTAATGGTTTCATCTCCCTATTTCCAGGAATCAGATCACTGCATTCGGAGCTCGATCGCCACCTTCCCACCGGTGCTGGGGTAGGGGCAGTGCCGACACGGCTACCCCGCGCGGTCCCACCTATCCCACGGTCGCTCCGACTTCGACCGCCGTAGCAGCCAGGCGCTTGCGCCCCCTCTCCCCGTCAGAAATCCTCCAACGGAGGGTGATCGATAACCTGGTTCGTAGGTATGACGAGGAAGGGATCATCCCCACCAGGGGCATGGCCCGCTTGGATCTAGAGGTGGTTGTGCCTCACCACCATCGCCGCCCTCGAGGGTCGCGCAGGGAGCCGTCACTCCCCACGCCGACGTTCAACCGCTTCGGGAGCCTATCCCCGGAGCGCTGTGACACATCCCTCCCCTACGCCAATGAGGTGGGGGATGTCCGGGTCCACCCGATCGGCGATCCATCATAGGGGTTACTGGCAAGAACCCCTGCCAGGCTGCGTCGACACCGCCGCCTGACTCCCCGAGCCGAGGAGCAGGCAGTCTTCATGCCCGCACCACCGTCTCCAGTCCATCAGACTCGATGCCAGCGTCAGGCGCGAGTGGGGGAGAATGCCCGTCCTGGGGCACCAGCATCAGCAACCATTGTGGCCCCAGCCACTGCTGACTCCTGTTCCCAGATCCCTGCGCATGTTGAGCAGGGCCACGTGCCCGAGTGGGATCGAAACCCCGACCGCCCTGCAGGCAGGTTGGGTTGAATCTCCCAGTCGCGGACACTGGCAATGGCCACTGCGGACCAATCCGCGGTAGTGCGGCTCACCATGAAGGATCATCTCATGCCACCGATCTGGGAAGCCGAAGGCTTCTTCGCAACGACTATGCTTCAGGTACGACTCCTTCCAGCACCCACTGTATGGGGTATGAGGTCACTACCCCTACCGCCAGTCGCGAGCATGGAGTTGTTGTGTATCCAGTCGCCCACTCACGTGGAGGTCCTCCCCATGTCCCTTTCGACATCTGTCCCGGTGCTTCTCGCACCCCGACCTTTGGTCCCCTCAGCCACAGCTCTATTGTGGTCGGGGGACCCGATGACGGAAGTCGTCCTTACTTTGAGGAACTACCCAGGGGCAGGAAGGCTGGGCATCATCACCGTCGGAGGAATGTCAGGGGAGTCCGGACGGGAATCAGACCCGTCCGTTACTCGGATTCTGGGGTAGAGTACGACTCGACGATAGAACCTCCCCCCAACCTTTCGAGTTGAGGGCTGGGATGGGGATGCGGTGCGTCAGTCTTGTACTCCCCGAATGCGAGATCCGTATGATTCCATCCTCCCTTCGAAGGTATATCCAGGAGGACGAAGACTTGGCGTACCGCCAGGGATCAAGCCCGCAGTTGCCGCTGATCTCTTCAGAAGCACCTCCCGCCCCTGTTAGGGAGGATGAGGAACCTTTCTTGGGACCGAAGGAAGGATCGCGAGGCGACACACCCTCGATGAGCACCGACGTTGTGACAGGAGGCCCATCCACCGGCCCATCCTATCGCGACATGGTGGCCAGGGCACTGCAACCTCGGGAGGATGACCCGGGGATCGGTGGCCAATTGGCCTATTCACCGTATTCCCCGCCGGCCAGCCCACCGCCCTGACGGCCCACCTCGGCGCCATTGGCAATTCCCCAACTTTCCTCGGTGGACGAGAAGGGCCGGCAAGTTCCGGACCCCGAGCAGGAGCTGTGGAGCTTCTGGACCGTTCTTGCAGCGGGCCACTTCCCTGAGAAGTTTTGGCCGGTCGTAGAATCGGGTTTTGATGTGCTAGAGTCACTCACCCCGAGAGAGTTTGAATTCTTCCTCCAGATTCTTCAGGAGACTCACTCCCGCCTCCGTCACCATCTAGTTCCTTATCCCGGGAACCAAGCGCATCTTGAGGAGATTGGTGAGCAGTGCCGCTAGGTTGACCTAGCAGCACTCCCCGCAGTCCGGCACCCCGAGTCGCCAGGCCTCCACGAGGCCATTCAGCAACAATGTGTCCAGAGTTTTCAAGTACTCCGCAGAGTTATTGAGGAGGCCACCCCCCACGTGCACATCCACGGGTGGGGGCAGTACGCTGCTCTCCTCTTCTGTGCGATCCGCCGGCAGCCCGATCCACTGGGCAGCCTTGATGGAACGTCGCCAAGGGTAGTATCAGTCAATATGGACGAACCTTCATATGAGGGAAACATTGTGGTGCCCCTCTACGGGGACTCACCCCCCGAGTATAGGCCGCTGATGGACCCATCTGGGAGGATTACTCACCAACAGAGGAGCCTCCTAGGCCTTCCTGTACCCACGGAGGCGCTGGCGCTGAGCCGAAACATCGTCAAGGGTAAAGAGCCCATCGGGTCTGTCAAACTCGCCGACCCATCTGCCTCTATGCAGAAGGCAGAGGAAGATCCCGATAAGGCCACGTTGCGCCAACAGCTAGCCGAGCAATAAAGGCTGGTTGACGAGCTCCTGGCCGAACGCATTGCTGAGCGGAAGCCTGTCTACGACAACCCCAGACCAGGACAGCAGGGGCAGGAGCATCTACCCCTTTCTGAGATCCCCCCGGGCAACCGTGACTGTGTCGTGTTCACCGACAGGGGAGACACTAGAGCCCATGGCAAGAGGGCGCGATATGTTTCACTGAACCCTCCCAAGAAGCGAGGCAACCTGGGAGACCCTGCTCGGTTTCCTCCCGCCGCTCCGACAGTAGCTCCGCCAGCTGCCCCCCGAGCTGCTGAGCGCGACCATCGTTTCGAAGAGCCTGGCAATGCGCTTGTGGTTAGAGATCCCCGTCAGGACATGAATCCGCCTCTGGATGATCTGATGGAAGTACTCATCGCTCGCTTGGAGGCCCTGGAAACTCGGCAGGTGGCAATCCCACTGGATGGAAAGTCTTACCCCGCATGGGTGGATGACATGCCGGCCCCGCCAGGATTTAGGAATCCCACTTTTTCCCCATTTAATGGGACTGGAGACCCTCCACAGCACTTGGCCCACTTCAACTTGAGGTGCGGGCCTATGTTGGGGACTCCGGCGCAGCAGGAGGCTGCCAAGCTCCGGTGCTTCGTTCAGACGCTGGAGGGACCAGTATTCGTTTGGTACAGCCAGCTCCCTGTTGGATTAGTGACAAGCTGGGAGGACCTTCGTCGACAATTCCTCTACCAATTCAGTTCCAAAACCCGGAAGACGAACATTGCATACCTTTTCTGGTGCAAGCAAAGGCCCGACGAGTGAGTCATGGACTTCGTCGCCCTTAGAAGGGGCTCACGTACTCCCTTGACATGCCACTGAATCAGGATCAATTACTGAGGATGTGTGTGGGGAACATCAAGTCAGATTTGGTTCCTTCCCTAATCATGCAGAATTACCCTGGAGGGTTCCGTGACTTCTCGGACAAGGCTCAATGCCTCGAAGAAGCCCTGCAACAGGCCAGCCAGGCACGTCCGCTGCCTCTTGTGATCTCCACAAAGAGAGACACCAGAGCCGAGCTCACTGATGTGGCGCAGATAGAGGCCCCCAGACAGCTAGAGTTTCTGCTGGTAAGGCCAGCTCAGCAGGCTCATAGGGTTCCACCCCCACAGCCTCCGGCCTAGGAGCGACCGCCTCAAAATCGGCAGGTGCCTCCGCGTAACGCACCGCCACCACCTAGGCGAGGTAATCCAGCTCCGCCTCCTTGGCCTGCTCCTCTGGTCCCTGGCCATGGCCAGCCCCCAAGGGTCCCCTTTCTAGGTAGAAGGAATCGGGCTTACTCGTTTGACGAGGCCCAGGTCCCCGGTTATTTCTGTAGCGCCTTGGAGCAGAGGATCATGCGGCTACCTGAGTGTCGGAAGCCAGAAGAGGCGTGTCTCGCGGATCGCCCTGACTACTGCACTTATCACCAGTTCCTGGGACACACCATCCAACAATGCTATGTGTTCAAGGACTGGCTCCAAGACCAGATTGACAACAACAAAGTTAGGTTGGGCCCAGCCCCGGCACATGTGACATGTGTCTTCGTGGGATCAGATGGAAGTAGTGATGACGAGGACGGGTGGGAACATGTTTCCGACCGTGGGTCCTGGAAGTATAACGACTGGATGGCCCGCAGGACGGTCGCCCGTGCCCATGGCATCATCCGTGCCCGCCTGGACCGGCCAGAGCCCTCAGAATCCGCGAGCGCCGCTTCGGCCTCGTCGTCCCAGCCTGCTTCTTCCCAGAAGAGCATGAGGCGACACAAGAAGAAAGAACTCACCCTTCCATTGATGTCATCATCTCGCACGCTTGGCGATTTCATGCCCCCGGGAATGGGGATCCCTCCGAGACCCCGTCCGTTAATGGATGACTCCTCAACCGAGAGCTCGGGGTACGCTTCGGTTAACACCGTAGAGTTGGTAAATCCCTTCGTGGCTCCCGACGATGAGGAGCACCAGGTGAGTCTCCCTGAGATCCCAGGGTACGCCTCGGTTAACACCGTAGAGTTGGTAAATCCCTTCGTGGCTCCAGACGACGAGGAGCGCCGGGTGAATCCCCCCAATGTCCCCAGTTGTCGTCAACGTCGATGGAGCCGTGGCTACGAGAATCACCGGGGCACGGTGGTCATCACCTCCAGTCAGGTCGTGCACACTACAGAGACCAGGCAACAGGCCCGGTATAGGGAGCAGCACTCACATCTCCCTCATCCGGTGACAACAAGTTCCCTTCCACCATCGTTCGTGTTGCTGGATCGGGCGGAATCGCCTTACCCGCGTCGCAACAGGCCCAACCATGCCGCTGGCCGACTACGACCTTTCTGGTCCGAGCATGGTAGCCACCTCCCGGGCTTCGGCTAGTAAACAGAAGAACGTGCCTAGTACCAGTCAGTCACCGGTCCCGCCAGTAGGGCCCGTCTTGCCCCCAATCGCAGAGCAACCTCCTGTAAGCAGAAGCTCGCGTTTGGTGCGAAAGTATGATGTCCTGAAGCATCTGGACGACATTCTGGCGAGGATTTCCATCCTTGAGGCCCTCCGCCTGTCATCTGAAATTCCTGAGGCGCTCGCCGAGGCTCTGAGGAGCCCCCTCCAGTTTGAAACGGAGGTAGCGGCCGCGGAAGCCTTCCACACCGAGGTGATTAAGACACCGAATGTCAGGCGGTTATCTCATTCTCCGGTGAAGATGAAGACCCTCCCATACAGGGGTATATCTGCCTGTTGTACATCACTGGCCAGTTCAATGGCGTGGAGGTCCGTCGCTGTCTTGTCGACACGGGTTCTGGGATTAACTTGATCCCAACTCGGACACTGCGAAAACTAGGGTTGTCCGAGGATGAATTAACTCCCTCCGACCTCAGAATCCAGGGGTATGATAGGACTGGGAAAACTCCACTCGGCAAGATTCGTCTGAAGACCCAGTTCAGCATCTTAATTGCCAATACTGAATTCATTGTTGTCTCTCAGGACACTGCCTATAACGCGTTGATGGGAAGGCCGTGGCTCCATCTTCACGCAGTGGTTCCCTCATCATACCATCAGTGCCTCAAATACTCCCTTAAGGGTCAAGTGGGTCTGATCCAAGGAGATGCGTCCCCGTTTGCCTCTTGTGAAGCTCGTTACCTGGACGCAGTCTATTACAAGAGCAAGGACAAGAAGATCCTGGCAGGTGAGGTTGAGCCTGTCGCTGTCACGAGTGATCCCTGGGCAGGTTTAGATGACGCATATGTCTTCCCAATCCATCGGTTGGAGGCCACAACTCCCGATATGGGAGAGTTCTTTGTTGTCTCATGTACCAGAGGAATGCATATTTCCGGGTCTAAGCGACGGCGGGAAATCACCTCGTACTCTTACACCAACTAGGCTCGGGTGATCCCCGAGCCTCCTACCCCCGTACGATATCGGGACGTTGGGATTATGGCAACGGCGGTGCGTCATACGTGCATGTTTTGCCGAGCCGGGATCGACCGGCTCAGGCCAACATGACACCACTGCTTCGATGTCGTAATGTGTGGCCCCTTGGGCCGCAGGCCGGATGGGATTGGATCAACCGCCTTTGTCGCTGCGGTCTCTGCGGTGCGTGAACCTCCCTTCGTGACGACCTCGGCCACCCAAGACGGTGCAAGCTCCTCATCAGGGTCGAGCAGTCCCGAAACGGCTCCCCCCGTGATAGTTCGCCCCTTGCGAATCCTCACCTTCGGGCTCCTCTTCTTCGTCTTCTCCCTCTCCTTCGTCCTCTCCGGTTTCCTCCTCCCCCTCCGGCTCTTCATCACTGTCGCCTTCTCTCGACGGCATCGCTTCCGGATCGTGCTCCTGGCTGAGCATCACTTTCACTAGGAAATTTGTCTCCGCACGCCGCCCCCTTTGGCGTGCGTATTCATCCATGGCCATCACATAAGCATGTCGCCGATGGAAATTTACTCGGTCGGTAATCCGAACGAGCCCGACCTCCGGCAGTTGGAACCCATTCTGCATTATCTTTTGCCAGATGGCTTCGACGCTCAGCGATTGCCGCAGGGTCATCCAGGCCGACCATAGTGCAAGGAAAATTTAATCTTGGGAAGGTTCAAGCAGATATCTTATCTTCTTACCAGGAAGTTCCCTGGCCGCCTCATGTGACCCACCTGCGGGTAACGAGGATTTGGAGGCACCATGTGATGTCCTCGCCGCCGAAGTCCCGGCCTGCGCAAGCCTCGCTTCCTGACGCGCCCTTGGTTCTCCCCTTCTGACGACACCTTCCCTTCTTTCCCGTCGCCCGGTTTCCGCGCGGGTAACCTCAAGTTGCCAGACGCGCTTGCGTAATATCCCCTCAGGGTACGCGATGGTCCAGTTTTCGGCATATTCGGTTGCTAGGCCGACATCGACCCCGGTGGGAGGGAGAGTAACAATCTCACCAGAGCCAAAGGTGGTAAACATCAACCACATCTGGCGCAGGACGCATAGATTCTCCTCCTTCCAGACAGCCATTAATACCTTCTTCGGCATTCGCTGGAGGCACCTAAACTGCCTGGAGAATCGGGATGGCACGTACGGCTCCCATATCACCTTCCCATCGATCCGAGCGACGAGCACCCCACCCCAAATGCTCTGGAAGTATTCCTGCTATTCCAGAGAGCCTCGCCCGTTGTCCACCAGCTGGCCAACCGTGGTGGGGAACGGGATGAAGTTGAAATTGGCATGGTTACCAATGCAGATCCTCACGCCCTCCTCATTGAGTGTCAATGGCGCCACCCCTGCAATGATTATCAAGGACTGTCGCAAGCCATTTCCCGGAGGACAGACGGTGTTTGGGAAAGTATACCCGCCGAGATGAGCCGCCACCCATCCATGGAAGATCTGGAAGGGACCATAGACCCTCCGAGGCGACCCCCCTCGTGAGATGTGACCTAGAATGGTATACAGCTTGGCCAGTACGGGGACGCCCAAGTTGAACCGTTTGTTGGCGGCCATGGAGCCCGCCATCACCAAAGTCGTTGGACGGACGCCCATCCTCGCGTCCCGTACCGGCAGGAGCCACCCGCTCAGGAAGGCGGCAAGGAACCCGGCATACCGGACGTTCGGGTCCCGGGCCTCAATGACGTGGTATCCCCATGATTGGTATTGCCCTGCCTCTAGGGTCTTACAGTATGACCCGTCTTTGCTCCTCTGAGTCGCGGTGGGGCACCGTTTGCCCCGTCCCGACATCTTGACGGCGAGATCCTTCTCAAGGAACAGGCTGAACCAGCCCTTGTAGGCGATGTCCTTCAGGAAGTCCTTGACCCCCAGCCTCTCCTTGGCCAGCTTCACCAGTTGCCACGTGAGCATCGGCGTCCGCGACCTGTCTCCCCAGGTGTTCTTTGGAGAAAAGAACTCGTCGTATTGGTAACCCTCCAGTGGGATACCGCCGATGCAGTGAACGTCCCAAAGACTGATGCCGACTTCCCCGTGATGAAGGTGGAACGTGTTGGTGTCGGGAGACCACAGGGTGAATAGCTCTGGTCCGAGTTCAGGATGACGGTGGAAATGGAACTGCGATGTCCATACCGCCTCGAACAGGCCGATATACTGCAGTTCGTCTCCGAACTGGTCACAGGTATGGCGAACCCAGAATTCCCAGGCCCATTCGCTGGTGAAGTTACCCCCGGACCGTAGGTCCCAATCCTTTAGCCAGCCCTTCATTTCATCTGTGATGCTCTGACGGAACGTGCTCGCGTAGAGGGACGGAGAATCCTCCGCCACAGGCTCGTCCCCAGTAATGGTCCTAGTTCTCGGGTTCAGGACATATACATCCATGTGTCTAGATTCCCTTGCAGGACGGTCGTTGTTGGTGATGTTGTAGCGAGGAAGTTCGTCCTCCCGAGTCACCCAGGATCGTGGTGTGTCTACCTCAATGATCGGCAGTGGCACCTCCTCCAGGATGCCAAAATTCCAGAGTGGGAGGTTGTCCGACAAGGGATATGCCTTTTGGTCCGGAGTCAGTAGATTGAACAAGGTGAGATTGTTGGAGACGATCACCATGGAGCCATATACCTCCTCATTCGCCGCCATTTCTGTCCAACGGGCAGCGGCTTCCCACTCATCAACTCGGTTTGCAGCCATCTCGAATTTTTCGGGAGTTGGGAGAAATCAGGATGCAGTGTGCAGAATCGGAGTGTTTGGCGAGAAATCTGGCTGAGTTACACGAAATACTGGAGTTGAGCGCGCAATCGGCACGCTAAGCGCGGAAGATCCCGGTTTGGCACGAAATCACGGCCAAAATTCCGAAGGAATTCCACGCTGCCAGTGCGTTATTACGCGCAGCCGCGGAGCGACTTCGCGCATGAGATCAGTAAGCTTATCGCGCGTAAAAAGCGGAAGTACGGATCTGGGACCCAGCGCCCCTTTTTATAGGCGAGGCTAGGGTTCCGCGCGGCGTGGAAAGTATATTTCGCGCGCGTCCGTGGGTTTTGCGCGCCCCGTCGGATTTTTTGCGCGCAGCTTCATCAGGAGACTTAGCATTTTGGCGTTTCGGCGTTTCCCTTGGAATCTGATCGTTGAGACCCCTTGCCGATCCAATTCCAAGGGGGGGCATTTGTTGACGCCGAAAAAATCCCGCAACTCCCGGATGAAGTTTCAGAATGACGAAGCGAAGTCATATTCGAAATCAGAGACCCGATCCGGAGGCCCAGGAAGTGGTGCGCGAAATAAAGGAGGATCCACATGAAAAAATGTTCTGCACGCGAAGTGCTCCTGGGATGTGCGGAATTGGACCGGTGAGGAGCACAATAATTGCGCGCCCCATTTCTCCACGGCGAGATTTTGCGTGCAAGCCGTTCCCGGCGCGGAAAACTTCGCGCGCCGCCTTGATTCCGCGCCGGAGGTCGCCTATAAATATAAGATGACCCCGAACAGTTTGGGGTTTGAGGAATCAGAAGTGACTCTCATGCGCGCAATTCGGATCCCCCTGCACGAAAGATGACATCCAGGTAATCTTGAATTCCGTGCATCCTTGCCCCAGAGTTCACCTTTGCGTGCAACTCCACCGACTTCAGTGAATTTTCCCCTTCCCCCGGTTTCCCCACATGCGCACCATCCCTGGTTCGCGCGCGCAATACCATTCCGTGCACGCAAAACCTTGCACGTAATTCCCTCTTCGCGCGCAATTTTGTTGCTCTTATTGCGCGTCGTCCCGGTGTTTTGTGCGCAAATCGTCCCTTTTGCGCACTCAGAGCCGAGGACCCCTCACCTTGACACCCCTTGGCTTCCCCCTGCACCGGCACCTGATGTCTCCCCTACCTGGCATGCACGCCATGCGTTTTTTTCCTGCACGGCCTTCCAGGCTCGTGCGAAGTAACCTCAAGGTACCTTTGGCCGTGTTTCCCGTTGTGTTTCTTTGCCTTATGCTTCTCTGCATAGGCACGCTAACGGCTATTACTTCTTCGCATAGCCACACTAACGTGGATCCCCCGGTGGTTCGCCCTGTAGCCCCCCTTCATTACGACATTGCTGATGCCTTCCCTTCCACAAGGGGTAGAGGGCGTTGGGAATGTAAGCCCTAGGTGTGTAGAGCAAACCCACCTCGTCCAAGCTGCAGGACGTTAAACTACTAAGCACCTCGTCCTTAACACAAGACGTTAAACTGTGGTCCGACCCCGTGCTTCGCACGCAGGGTCCCCCCAGCTCAGAAATTCATTACGCACACTCGTCTCCACGGGAATGGAATCTTCCTCACCTGGAATGAGATCCTCCTTCTCAGAGCAGCGTTTGTCCGTGGGGGAAAGGGCTTCCTCAAAGCGTAAGACCCTAACCTTTCGTACGGATGATTGCACCCGTGCATCTCCGTACTTCCCCCCTGCCAAGGCCAGTGGAGTCTTTCCCACTGCGCTTTGTCGCACCACAGGCCTCCACCCTGGAGTAAGCCCTGGCACCAAGGGTCTCTAACCACACGTAAGCCCATATTTCCTCTTTGGGCCGCTCAATGCGTAAGCCCCATTCCGCTTCTCATCGACGCACCCTTCGCGACGTGATCGTCTGGTCCCTGGTGCCTCTTGTTTCCCACACCGAGCATGACTCACATGGGCTTAGAGCACGCATCGACCATGACCTCCTCCATGGGCCGCCTCAGTGTGTAAGCCCCATCCCAGCGAACTACGTGGACTTTGATCCGTGCTAACGCATGGTACGTAGGAAGCCTCCACGAGGTTCAAGCCCACCACCCGGTCATCCCGACCTCTCCATGTCGGTCCCCTGACCACCTTGGGCTACCTCAGAGCGTAAGCACCAAATCTCGCATCCCGCATGACGTTAAACTATATCCCGTCCCGCATGACGTTAAAATGTATCGCATTCCGCATGACGTTAAACCGTATCGCGTCCCGCATGACGTTAAACTGTATCCCATCCCGCATGACGTTAAAGTGTATCTCGTCCTGCATGACGTTAAACTATATTCTGTCCCGCATAACGTTAAACTGTATCCCCCCTCTTGGGCCGTCTCAGAACGTAAGCCCCATGCTTCACCCCACCATCCATCCTGATCCTTACCCGGGCCGCCACATCCCGGTGAGATCATGCCAGCCTTTCCCACTCCATGTTATACGGGAGGCCGCCCACGTGCTGGCCCCAACATCGGTGTTCCCCCTAGGGGCCCTTTAACCCGATCCGTCTCCACAAGACGTTAAACTCGCGACATACCCCGTGCTAAACATGGGAAGCTGAGGAAAACCTCAGATGGTACACATTCCCTGCGTTCGATGTGGGATGCCTCGGGCTTCCGCGCCCTCGAGAATCCCTGTGATGAGGGACCAAAGACAGACATGCCGACGATGCCCCAACGTGACCATTCTCCTCACCGCAGGTTGCTGTCCCGACAAGACCCATGGAGAATCTTGACGGAAGCAGCATAATTAACTGGTGTCCATGTAGATATGGCACCAGGAATGAGCTTCACGAATCCATCTTAAATCGTTGAGGGTGACCCGGACTAGGTGACGAGCTCCAAGGAGGAATCCATAGAAGGAAGAACCGACATCCCATCATCCCGGTTTCGATCAAGGAGCAGACGTACCTGAACAAGGAATGGATGTCGCCCGCCTTTGGAAAGCGGGAATGTGGGGCCACAAGCAGCGTGCCCTCCCCCGATGGACGGACGCGCGCGCCCCGGCGAAAGCATCGGAAACAGTGTCCTTATCCACTCCTGAATGACCTGGACCTTTTCTGTCATGGCCTAGACCATCTCTGGTCCCACAAGTTTGACTCCCTAGGGTCTGTCCCGCACAGAGGTGATCTACAAGGTAGACCGTACAATGCTTTGTATGGTGTCATCCCGATGGTGGAGTGGTAGTTGTTGTTGTATGCGAACTCCACCAAGGGTAGGTGGTCCTCCCAGCTGTGACCAAAGTCGAGGACACATGCACAGAGCATATCCTCGAGAGTCTAAATGTTCCTCTCCGTTTGACCATCCGTTTGAGGGTGAAAGGTGGTGCTTAGATGTAGTTTCATCCCGAATGCCTCCTGTAACCCCTTCCAATATCAGGAAGTAAAGAGAGCATCTCGATCGGATACAATAGATGATGGCACACCATGAAGCCGTACAATCTCCTGAACGTAGAGGTGTCTCAATATCTCCACTGAGCCATGCTCTCTGATTGGTAAGAAGTGGGCCGACATGGTGATTCGGTCGATAATCACCCAAATGGAGTCGTGACGTCTAGGAGTATGTGGATGTCCAGTCACGATGTCCATAGATATCTCATCCCACTTCCACTCCGGGACCTCCAAGGGCTGCACCAAGCCTGCTAGTACCTAGTTCCCCGCATTCACCTGCTGACAGGTGAGGCATCGAGAAACGAACTCCTCTATAGACTTCTTCATACCTGGCCACCAGTGTAGTCGTCTATGATCCTGGTACATCTTCGCCACTCCTGGATGTACCGCTAAAGGGGAAGTGTCAACCTCCCTCAGCACCTTCTCCTACAATGTAGTTGGTACCATGGTACGTCCTATGAAAAGCACAATGTGCCCTCCTCCCACAAATAATCCATCAGGTCCTTGTCCTAAGGATATATTTGCACGCCGCGTCTCACAGTCAACGTCCCCACGTTGTGCCTCTATGATCTGCTGAAGAAGTGGAGGAGTGAATGTGAGTGACTGATGAATGGCTGCTCCATCTCTATCCATGAAGGATATCTACAAAGCGGCTAGCTACTTTGTCACCTCCACGAGTAGCTGAATGCCCTTCCTCCTGCTGAGAGCATCGGCTACCACGTTCCCCTTTCCAGGAGTATAGACTATCTCAAAGTCATAGTCCTGGAGGAACTCGAGCCACCGCCGCTGTCTCAGATTCAGGTCCTTCTACGAGAAGATGTATCTGAGACTCTGGTGGTCAGGGTAGACTATAAAGCACTCACCCATTAGATTGTGTCGCCACATCCTCAGAGAAAAGACCACTGCTGATAACTCCAGGTCATGGGTAGTGTATTTCTGCTCATGCTTCCTCAACTGACATGATCCATAGGTGATCACTACCCGCTCCTGCATCAGGACGCATCTGAGTCTGGTCCCTGATGCATCTTAGTAGACTACGTACCCTAAACCCTCCTCTGGTAGCCTCATGATTGATGCGCTGGTCATTCTATGTCTCAGCTCCTGGAAGCTCTGCTGACATTTGTCTGACCACACGAAGGGTGTCCCCTTAATCCTTAATGTTCTTCAAAGCAGAAAAGATTTCTCTTTTTCCGAAAAGCGAAATCTTGTCTCATCCCCTGGATGAACCACATTCCTTGCCTAATATAGTCAATCCCTCCATGATCAGTTAATTCATACCATGGATGACGTCGTAAGGCATCAACGCTTCTACCAAGATATCCAGCTGTTACTCTCGCCTCCAAGTGTTGACTCACACTGTCGTCATCAGTGTGTGGTAACTAGGTCTCCTCTAGTAGGAATCTCGTATGTGAGGGTCAAGTCAACAGTTTTTTTAACCGGAACCTCTTAGTATTAACATAGGAAAGACAAGAAATGAAACGTCACTATTAAAAGTGTCTTTTATTAGTGCAACCCAAAGTACAAGGTCACAAATAAACACAAACAACGAAGCTAGAGGCATTATGGGAAAAGGCCTCCATGCCTGGAGCTAGTCCCACACATGTCCACCCGCTTCCGGAGCTCCATAATCGTAAGCTTCAGCTTCCTGAAGTTGTGCTCTCCCCTGTGGTCGGGGTGGACCTCCTGGTGGTGGTGGTGGTAGAGCCTCAAAACGTCATCCACCACCTGCCACTCGACCAGATCCACGGCCCCGTCCGCCTGATCCCTACGGGCCGCCACAGTCGAACCTCTCCCTCTGCCTGGGTGGTTCCTCAATCATCTACTGCCCCTCTGTATGGCGGGTCAGGTAGTCACGAGCCAAGTGGCCCTGCCCGCCGCATGCATAGCATTGTCTGCCACTCGTAAGACTGGCTCTGCTGCGTGTGCCCCGCACCTCTGAGCCAGTATCATGTGGTCCTCCGCCAGATGTCCTGGTCCTCTTGGACCTCTGAAACATCTGTCTTCTGCCGGCTGCAGAAGACTCTGCTACGTGTCGCCCTGCGGTAGGCCTCGCTGCTGACATATGCTTAGCAAGAAAGCTCTCCACAAGAAGGGCTCGCTCTAGTACTCCTGTCTACGTCAGAATGATGAGGGAGATCATCGATGCCCTGATCTCATGTCTCAGTCCCTGCTCGAAAGTCTGTGCCCGGAAGAATGGGTCTCGTACCATGTTCATGGAATAGCACGAGAGATCAGTAAATCTCACCAAGTACCGGGCTACTGTTGTTCTGCCCTACCACAGTTGTAGTAGCTCCTGGATGCGCACCATACGGAGGGTGGCTGGGATAAACTTTGAGCGAAAGAGGCCCTCAATGTCCGTCTTGAGGAGAGATTCCTCTTCGTGCACCTAGAGAATCAAGCTCCACCATCTGCCTGCTGTCGCGTGCAGTAGACTCGCTGTAAAGATCACCATGAGGTCTTTTAGTGTTCCTACCAATCGGAAGACTCATAAAACTACCTCCAGCCAATATCGGCTGCCTGAGGGTATGTCTCCCCGTGGAACTTGGGTGGTCTCTGACGCTAAAACTCATGAAGTGCACTAAGGAGACGTGCACTCTCAGCGGCTGGGGCTGGTGGTATCGGTGGCTCGGCAGGTAGAGGTACCGCCAATGCCTCTGCAGTAATAGGGCCCTGCACCGAGGCCTCGTCGCTTGGTGGGAAGTCATCTCGCACAAAGCTCTAAACCCTAGCCGGTTTCCGTCGTGGGGCCATCTTGAAAAGAGACAGGTGCGCTACGGTCAATATAGTATACCTGGTGAGCTGAAACTAGAAATCACAATGAAAACATTGAAACACACATGCAATCAATGTTTTCGTGCACTGAGTCAGAAATCAGGAGTCAGGGTCCTAGTGTATGGATGCGTCGGACGCCGAACCAACACTGTACTCCCTAGACTGATAACCACACTCAATACCATTAACATTACTGCTTCACATAGAAGAATATCAGAGTCTTTAGTTCTACGGTAGAACCGAACTCCTCTGATACCAATTTTTCACGACCCGTCTCCGGGACCCGTGTCGTGACTACCCCAAGATCGCCTCACATAGCCCAGGGGCTGGCGACTAGCACCAAGGCGTAAATCCTGACAAAAGTTGAAGAAATTTCCTTTATAAAGTAAACAAACACCACAGAGTAAGCATGTAGAAGTATATACTAAGTAAAACTGAGTACAATAGTAAATGTGGAAAGTAAATGGGCCAGAATACAAACCCAAACTGAAAGTAATGTACAACTAGAAAGAAAGTAAAGAAACTGAAATGTAAAGAAGAAACGTCGAGCCATCTACTAGAAGTCCCAGCAGAAGGGTGGGTACAAATATCCTCCTCAGCTCCTTGGGTCCAGCCGTCCGCTCCGTTTACATCCCGCCCAGTGGTCCACCTCCAGGTACCGACTTGCTCCACGAGCCTCAACCACGATCAGCGATGTCCATCGTCTACATCCAACACAATGTAGAGCGGGCATAGACTTTGCAGGGGTGAGTATACGCTACTCTGTAGGGACCCCGAGACCCCCGAAGGTCTCTCAGAATCCACAAAGGATAATCCACAAAGGAAAGATACAATCATGAAGTAACATCCAACACTACTGAGGTATATGACCATACATATACCTAAGTCATCAATTCCTGTTCGGCTCCAACATCCGAGCCCAAGTTCGATCACATCTACACAGGATAGTACAACCAAATCCACACAGGATATCACAACCCAATCCACATAGGAAATCATGTCAATAATATTGAAGATAATGATTGGAAGTCAAGACTCATCTCACACAGGTATACTTCTTCGTAAAACGATAGAGATGATCCGATGTAGCCACTGATTTATCTATGCTGTCGGACCCACACAGGATCGATAGGTACTATCCCCCGTAATGACCCACACATGATCGATAGATACTAACCCCCGCAATGACCCACACATGATCGATAGGTATTAACCCCCTCAATGACCCACATAGGATCTGACCCACACATGATCGGTATGTGCTGGCCCACACAGGACCACTGAGGGCTGACCCACACAGGGTCTGACCCACACAGGATCGGTAAGCACTGATCCACATAGGATCGCTGAGTACTGTAGTCATCGCTGTCGAACCCACGGAGGATTTCTGTACAGTCGTCATCATCGTCGCAGTCACAGCCAGCTCTAGGGTTCCCGCACACATCAAGCTCGTATCGGGGAGGGTCTGCTCCACGAGCCAAGGGTACGATGCATCAAATAACACGAAGTCTGGAGTTGATGTATCTAAATGTTCCGTATTATCAATAGTAACTCAACTTGACCGACGGCGCGTCAATCGGACTTACAGTCTGAGAGTTATTGGCTTTTTCGTTCCAGGGGCTCGGTTGTTTTTTAAGTCAAAACCAACCCGACCACACTACAACAGTGTCCAAACCTCGAGCGGAGTAATCCAAAAGGTCTGTCTCACCTAGAGAAATCCAACAATGTCAAAGGCACGCCAATCAGATGTCTGGAGCTCATGTTATAAGCGTTTTCGCTACGAGGGCCCGGTTGGTTTCGTGTTCGAACCAACCCAACGTACCCAAAGTTCTCTGAAACCTTGAGTGCAATATACTAAAACGACCGTCTTGATCCAAGTATCACATCGAAACTGAAGGTTCATCGATTGGAGGTCCGTAGCCCAAGTCACAGGCGTTTAAATGAACTCTCTGGTTTTTAGGGGGTTTTGGGCCGGGACCAACCCGGCCCAATGCCCCTTGGGTTGGCCCGAACCGGGTCAACCCGACCTGGGTCTGGGTCCGGCCCTTTAGGGTGCGGCCAGGCCCAGTGGGCGCGTCCCGGCCCAACCAGCGCGGCCAGGGCCGGCATGGGCGGCAGGTTGGCCTGGCGCAGGCGCGGCCCGTATGGCCAGATCGGAGCCAGTCGAGCCGTCGTGGAAGGGGGGGGGACGCTGCCCCCTGATTGAAACCGCAACCCCCACGTGGGGGCCGCTCCTTTTTCCAGCCTGGGGTTATGACCCCCGGGCTTCTCGGAAACCGGCTTGTTTGACCTACTGGTGTGTCACTGCGGGACCCCTCGTGGGTCCCGCCCTCCTTGCACCGGAGGCTGGTGGTTCCGGCCGCCACTCCCTTGCTCCGCCGCGGCCAAAGGTCGTGGCCTTGGTTCGTCTGGCGCGGTACGACGGTGTCGCGCCCCTCCGCCGCAGCCCCGCTCCGGTCGCGGCCTCCTCGTGGTTCTCCGGTGCGGCGCGACGGCGCCGCGGCTTTGTTCGGCCTCAACGGCGCGGCACGACGACACCATGCTTCTTCACTCGTTCTTATTTATTTCCATGCGGTGCCGTTGCACCGTGCTACCTTTTTTCATGCCATGAAAAACACATCATCAAAGGGGGAGGAGGATCGGTTGTGTTCATGTGGTCCGTCCCCCTCCTGTTAATCTGATACCAAGCGGCTAAGAAATTGATGTTTGGACGGTCAAAGAATATTCATGAACCAAAATCAAACCCCTACCTCAAGGTGTTGTCGAACGAAGGTTCGTCATAGAAAAAGGACGTCACGGAAGAAGAGGATCATAGGCGTCATGGCACATGGCGTCGCGTCGTCGATCTCCAGGGAACTAGAATTTTTCGTCATCTTTCGTCGGAGGTCGGCGTTCTTCGTCATTCATTGCATTCTTCAACGAAGAAGATGAAGATTCTTCAAGACTAGATAAATTCCTCTCCAACCTTCTCGCACAATGAATTAACCCCCCCCCCCCCCCAATTGAAATTAGACTTTGTCTTATTAACACACACAAGCCAACATTAAATTCGAAATTCAAAATGAATTCTCGAATTAATTACTTTGTATAACTTAATCAAATAATTTAATAAGAGTTTACTTGCATTTAATAAGGTGGTGAGGCTGTGTTACAAAAATAATGAGGATTTGCGGAAGTTGAAAATGTGGGGCTCATGTGGGCCCCACCACACTAATATCCTACCTAGTGGAGTAGGATATAGTGGGTCCCACTCCAACCACCAAGCTTAGGTTTAAACTACTTAGAATACAAAATAAAAATTGTTGCACAACTTTTATTTTATTCATAAGTTAACCTATTTATTTAAAAACCACACTCGAGAAAACCCAACTCCAGAAAAGGGTTCCTAAGAAATTATTGGCACTGTGAGTTCATCGATGCCCTCATATTTTGATTTCTAGCACCGGTTCAAAAGTTAAGAAATCTCGTTCATTCATTCACTGAACGCACCCGAGCTAAACATTAGAAAATGATTTCGGGCACACTGGGCCTCGGAATCAGGTGCCGTAAGAAACTACGCTCTTGTAAAATCCCAAGAAAATTAAGAAAAAAATTCCATTGAATTTTACGGGACTTTATAGTTTCTGTCTCACCGTTTCTGTCTCGCCGTTTATGACTGACCGTTTCTGTCTTGCCGTTTATGTCTCACCATTTTTGACTCGCCGTTTTTGTCTCACCATTTCTGTCTCACCATTTCTGTCTCACTGATCCATGACACCATTTCTGACTCACCGTTTCAATCTCACTATTTCTATCTCACCGTTTTTTGTGACACTGTTTCTGACCCACATTTTCGGTCTCACTGTTTCTTTTTTACAGTTTCTGACTCACTGTTTCTATCTCAGCATTTATTACTCACTATTTCTATCTCACTGTTTTTGTGACACCATTTCTAACTCACCATTTCTGTCTCACCTTTTCTGAATCACTGTGACACAATTCATAAAATAGGAAACACTATTCACAGAACTAGAAATTTGGCAAAGTGTTTGGGATGAGTCACCTTGACCTCCCAGAACATGTCAAACACCAGATTTCAGCAAAAAGGGATGGACCAGAGAGTTCCGGGCCATTTCATCAGATACCACTCAAAACATTCTCTTCCTCGAGAATCCAAAACCAAACAAAAAGGAAATTGAAAAGGGTTCTGAACAACCACTCCTCAAGATACCTCTTAAAAGAGATCAAGCCATATAAAGGAAAATAAGAAATTCATCTTATAAAAAAGAAAGGTCTATAACCACAAAGGGGACACTGTTACATGAAGAGAGTTTGATCATCAAACCACTCTGGGTACTAAGCATGTATTTGTGACTCACGTACCAAGGTACTCTCCTTTATACCACCGTGTCGCCACAAGACACGAACCAATGGAATAGAACACCCATTCCACACCTTAAGTTTGCGGTCATAGATCTCCAAATGCCGCTCCTCGATGGTCACATCATCATCAACATCGATCTATCCCCATTCAATGATGTGAGAGTCATCATTTATATTACGACAGAGATGTGACACATGAAAAACATCGTGTATCCGGGTCATCTGTGGGGGAAGTGCTATTTTTTCCGCCACAGTTCCAAAACGATGCAAAATATCAAAAGGACCAACAAACCGGGGAGAAATCTTCATCCCCTACCAATCCTTTGCTTCCCATGATGGGGTGTCACCTTCATAAACATGTGATCCCCAACATCAAACTCTAAAGGTCTCCCCCTTTGATCGACATATAATTTATGATGATTATGCGCTGTCTTCGTCCTCTCATGAATCACCTGAACCATCTTTGTTGTTTTCTCCGCTAGTTCTAGTCTAAGAATTACAGACTCTCAGATCCCAGTCTAGCACAATGGAGAACGGAAAGGCCGACCATACAAGGATTCAAATGGCGCCAAAACGATGGTGATGTGAAAACTATTATTGTAAAATAAATCCACCAAGGGTAAGTGCCTCATCCACAAACCTCCAAAATCAAGAACACAAGTGTGTAGCATGTCTTCAAGAGTCTGGATGGTTTGCTCTGTCTGACCATCCATTTGAGGATGAAAAGTTCTGCTAAGGCATAGCTGAGAACCGAAAGCATGCGAGAGACCTCTCAACACCATAAATGTAAAGCAAGGATCTCGATCAGAAATGACCGTCCTTGGGACTCTATGAAGTCTCACCACCTACTCAAGGTACTTCCTCGACAAAACTTCCACTGATATCAACTCCTTGATCACTATGAAGTGGGCCAATTTTGTTAAATGATACACTACCACCCAAATAACATCTTGTCCTCCTGGAGCTCGAGGTAAACTAGTAAAAAATTCCATTGATATTTCCTACCACTTCCAATGAAGAACATCTAATGGTTGGAGAAAACCACAGGGGATACGATGCTCAGCCTTTAACTTCTTGCAGACTAAACATTAAGGCACAAACTCTCCAACCGCACACTTCATCTCAGGCCACCAATACTAACTCCTCAAGGCTCGGTACATCTTTGTCACGCCAGGATTCATAGCTAAAGGTGGAATATGGAACTCTCTGAGAACCTTCTCACACATCTATAAAGGAAAAAAATCCTTCCATGATACAACACTCGGTGTTTTTCATCCTTAGTCCAACCATCAGGGGCCTCACAACAAACAACTCACTCTCTCTAGACCTCAACCTCATGATCCCCCAATTGGGACTCTTCCACCTACTGCAAAAGAGATGATTGCACCATCATCTGTAAAAGAAAAACTCTTCCCCCAACATCTCCCATATAAATGTGTAATGCTGACAGTTCTTCCATTACACTCCATGAATCACCAGATTCATGCACATCATCACTACATGACTTTCGACTCAGCGCATCAGCTAAAACATTCCCCTTTCTAGGTGTATACAATATTTTGAAGTCATATTACTATATGAACTCCGCCCACAGATGTTGTATTAAGTTCAAGTCACGCTGGGAGAAAACATACCTCAAACACTTATGATCGGTGAAAACCACAAATCACTCTCCAATGAGTTAATGTCTCCACAACCTCAGAGAAAAAACCATGGATGCCAACTTAAGATCATGTGTGGCATAGTTACGTTCATGAGGATGCAACTACCGAGATCCATAAGAAACAATTGATATTTGATACAACAGAACACAACCATACCCAAGATGTGAAGCATCAGAGAAAACGTCAAATTGAACTCCCTCTACTTGGAGACAATGAACTAGAGCACTTACTAACTTCTTCTTTAGATACAAGAAAGCTGTCTGACACTGATCAGTCCATATGAATACCTGATCCTTCTTTGTCAAAGCTGTCAGAGGAGTTGCAACTTGAGACAAATTGGCTACGAACCTCTTGTAGTATATCCTATGAGTCCAATAAAACATTGCACCTCTGTCACTATATTGGGGACTTTGTAAGACACAACTTCTTTTATCTTCAATGGATCCAAAGCTACCCCCCATTGGGACACAACATGCCCCATGAAATAGAATTCTCGAGCCCAAAACTCACACCTTGACAATATCCCAAATAGCTGATGATGACAAAGAACTCCCAAAATGGCGTGTAGATAATCTGAATGCTCCTCCTCAGATGTGTATTACACAAGGATTTCGTCGATGAAAACCACCACAAACATGTCCAGGAACATACGGAACACAACCTTCATAAATCCCATTAACAGAGCTGGAGCATTGGTCACACAGAACGACATTATGACAAACTAATAATGCCCATGAAGACAATAGAAAGTAGTCTTTGGGATATCCTCATCTTTCGCACACATTTGATGATATCCTAACCAAAAATCGATCTTTGAGAACCAACTTGTACCCTGTAGTTGATCGAATAAATCATAAATCCATGGAATATGATAGCAAATTTTTATTGTCACTTTGTTTAAATGATGATAATCGACACACAACCACAAGCAGTGGTCAGCCTTATTCACGAACAAAACTGGTGCACCCCACCGTGACACACTCAGCTGAAAAAAACTGCACTGTAACAAACCATCAAGCTGCATACGTAACTCTCGAAAATCAAAAGGGGTTATCTTTTATGGGGACATAGTGATGTGAGATGCTCCTGGTTGTAGCTCGATCCCAAACTCAATCTCTCATAGAAGGGTAATGATACAATATCTTCGGTAAACACATCAGGGTACTCTTCTACGACCCTAGGAAACTCCAACTGTTGATCCCTTGATGAACTCAGCATCATCTCATCCATCATGGATATTAAATATGAAACACGCATATGACCCATCTGAGGGTCTCACTCCCCAATGAACACCACCAGCTCTCTATCCACATTGAAGAACACAACCTACCTCCTGAAGCAATCAACGATATCCTGTAACGAATAAAACCAAAACATTCCAAGGATGAAATAATATGGTTGTATTCATAAACATATAAAATCTCCCCAAGAGCGGTTCTGCTCCAACACCAGCTCATAATTTCAATACACTTCAAACAAGTCTGCTCGACCTCCCACTATCTTAGTAAACACCAAGGGAACTGGAAGCCTCTCTACCCCAAGTCCCAAAGCATGGAGAAGGGTAGGTGATATGAAGGAATGTGTCACTCTTGAATAAATAAATGTATACACCATGGTAGAAAACAATAAAAGGGTACCTCTAACGATGTCTGGCTCACCTGGTGATGGCAACACTAATGCATGAAGTTGACCACAACATCTTCCATGAACTCTCTAACCCTGATTAAGACCACCACCACATCCGTACTATGCTCTCTGAGGATGGGGGGAAACATGGGGTTGTCCTCTGCCAACCTCATCTACCCTCTACTAATCTAAAGATGGTGCAACCTACTGCTGCTACCTTAGCTGGAATTGCCACAATGGATGACCCTAGAGCGGAAATCACGGTGCATGATGACTGATCTGAAAGGTCGAGAACTCTCTCTGCGGATGGCCTCGACCACCATAAGAAAAACAAGCTCTTGATCCCTGGAAATAGGCATGAGAGATGTTTACCCCGGAGAAACGAGATGCTGAGGGATGGGAGCTACCCCAGGCCCAATGAAAAATCTTCTTCCCTGAAAACCAGGAACCCCAGACCACAACTCTGCTTCATGATAAATCATGACGACTCCCCTCTCATTATGATTTGGTTCTTTCCAAAGTCCTCTTGATGACCTATACCTTTCCAACACCTCAAGATATGTCTTGTGCATAAATGGGGGGACCTGGCGCTGGATCTCTGGATGCAAAGCCTCCTCAAAATGCCTCGTCCTGTCCTCCTCATCCTGTAACTAGTCCAAAGCATATCGAAAAAGGTTCTTGAATTAATTCCAAACTCTCGCAGACTGGAGCACCCTTGTCGATTGGTCAGATGCTCCTAGAGACTGGACGCCTTCACGATCGATGAAAGAAACCATACCCTAAACTTGTCTCAGAACTCCTCCCATGAGATTGCTGACTCCTCGCAATCCCCAAGGATCAATAAGCACCAATGCCTCGCTTCTCCATGCAGCATTGTCACAACCAAGTACACCCAGTGCATTTTCTGAGCATGGATCAAACTGGAGCCTATCTCGACCTCCTCCAACCAGTCTTCTGTGACTACATTTGAAACATAGCCCTCATACTTATATAGACTCTGGAACTAAAACTCTCTAAGTGTCCTCCTCCATGTGTCATCATCGTTGACCTCCACCCAGCGGTGATCTACTGGCACAGCCTGTTGGACATCTTATATGTGATGCTAACGTGGACGTCGACCTAGAGCCACACCTGTAAAATAAAAAACAGTTAGAGCTCCAATACCTGGAATATGGGAGACACTTCATTAAGTAATTAATTATTTGTTTTCATTTATTCATTTTAGATTAACCTATCCCAAGATCTACCCATTCATACACAGGAACAAAGAAGAATGATGCATGATCCTTTCGTTTGTCTCTACACTACAACTAGTACCACCTTGTTTAGTATCCATTATAAACATAATGGTATGTACATCAGATCATAGGGGGGCCTAAATGCCTATGTATCTGCTGGTCTAAAGCATTTACATCACATTCTAAACATGACTGACACTTTTTCCCTACCAACCCATGCAACTTCACCAGTGCCTAACTCCAAACTCCTTCCTATCTCTCAACCTGACCACTAATAAAAATCAGTCATGACCCCCTCCCCACAATTTGAACCCCTCATGGGCCTCAAATGTGGAAAGGAGATAATGAACCCCTAGTCCTGCCTCTAGTATTCCCCAGGTTGGCAACTAAAACCAAGGGTATAATGAACACACAAATGGGACACATTACCCTTTAAGAGAACACATGTGAAAGAGAGAGATAAGATAGACACCAATTAATTCCAACTCAACTAATAAGGTAAAAGAAATACCATGTACCCATATAAAATTTCATGAAAAACTACTACAACATAAAGTGGAAAAACTTCAATTACCCAAAAGAATGTAAAACAGCAGCAACCACAAGCCCGAACAACTCCTGCAACCGCAAGCTGGTAGTAACCAACCTGGTCTCCAACCTGATCAAAGTTACCTAAAAATAGTTTATATATACATAGGGTGAGTATAATAGTAAACTCAATAGGATTATCCCTGAATCATCCCATGAAAAATGAAAGAAAGCATGCTAAAGCACAGTGAACAACAAGTGAAACTAACTCGTCACCTAAACATGTATACTATGCTCTCAGTCTCACCATGGATACTCTCAAAAAGTAATGTATACAAGACTATATAATATAATAAAGAATATCAATGGTAACTTGCTACTACTTTTCTACTAGTTTTCCGCTTTGCCCGAATGTCACACGTCCTAGGCATCTATCTCCAAAAAGGCTTTCCCACAGACAAATGGGAAAAGCACCACAACATGCACCTCGTGCAGCAAATCCACCAAGTCCACGTAACCAATGTAACCAGGTAGTTTCATGGAGCCACAACCACTTGCATAACTTGTATCATACATCATTTATTATAAATCAAGCCATTACAACCCATACACTGAGTAAAGATCCTCAAGCCATCACATCCTATACACGTAACACCTATGTTAGTCCATAGAAAATGATATCCAGAATATATATGTGTGAATAAACACAATATATTGCATCCCTCTACAAACATATATGGGGAAACTAACCAATATGCATGCCAAAACAAGTAACTACCAAGATAAGAGAGAAGGGCCAAAGGGGTTAGTCATCCATCCATCCTTTCATAGGAATTGTTGGGAAAACACCCTCCAGGGCTTAGAATCCCCAGGGTGTTAGTTTCCCTTACTAATAGGATGGAAAAGAATATGGAAATATAAAAAGTACAGAATATACTACAGCTCATGACCACACTATGGGTATAACAAAGTATTAGACTCAACTATAGCTAACGTATTTCAGACTCTGGGCTGCTACTTCTAAGACTAGTTATCCAATAAGCACACAAGCATTTAATGAGATTTAAAACATTACTTCATTCCATTTTTATTAGTTGCACATTACGTTAATTAACTATTTAAACATTAATTAACCAATAACAATTCCATATTAAATTTCATTAGAATCACAACGAAAGTACACTATTTGTTCAAATCACTACCTTAGCATTGAGCCCCAGCATGCTCCAAACTCCATGGGTTAACATCATTTATTCAATTATTTATTTACAGAATGACATTCCCATATTCCTATGAATTCTAGAAAAACAATCTAGTATTATATACACTAGGGTCTCAACACGATGAGTAGATGAACTACCCTTCGAGTCTTTGTCACCTCTATCAAGAGCATAGAACCATCCGCCCTTGAGAAGCTAAAGAGGGAAAGCACGTGGCATACCCTGCACGTCTTCTCCCCATTTGGAAGAAGGGTAAGCTAGACCAGATTATTTGAGTAGTGGGGAATGTAATGTAGATAAACAACCATGAAAAATCCACAGAAAACAAAACATTCACATCCAACCCATTTCATCATCCCTCGTGTCCTCCCTAACTCCCACTTGACTAAAATGATGCATCTCGCCACTCTAGGCATCAACTACTATTACAACTTGTAGGCCTACATGCCCCCAGATATCACAACGGCCATCCAGGGTCACATCACAACACAAGAATCAATAAAACAACAATCATATCGATTGGGTTCCCAGACCTTGAACAAGCAAGAGGGTAACTCAGAACCCATCAATGAATTATAAAAAAAAATCAGTTCTTTAATCCATATTGAATTAACCGATTTTTTATTCATAGGTTCCATATTTTGGAAACCTAAAAATTATGATATCACAAATCAGTTTAACATGCTTACTGAACCTATTTGACTAAAATATAAAAATACCAAAATAAGAACCAGATTCATTTACATGCCTCTTTATCTTTAGCCAAACATTTATCAATTAATTCCAATTTATGTTCTTTACCAATTTTCATCAAGAACGAAAAACTAAAAAATGTAATCATATATATCACACTATCTAGCAAAAAAAGAGGCAATACCATATGATTGATATCAATTTAATTATCCATTTAAAATATTTATTATGTCAATTCCATTATAATCTAGTGGCTAAAACATGCTAACTCTAGAGTTTTATGTAAAAATAAAAGAGAAGAAACAAATACCCTACCTTGAAAAGGTTCTTAAGGAACTTTATATGGGAACAATCCACACAGCGGATCATGAACGCATCCTCCCGTGAGAACTGCATCCACCTGAGTATGTCGCGACATGACTACACCAACCGAAACACAAGAAAATCCATTAGAAGCATGGTGATCAGAAACCATAATATGGAATGGAAATACAGGAGAAGGTAAACCCAAAAGAACGACAAAAAATCATACCTTGTATAGAAGATTGATGGATACTTCTTGGTTTCACCAAAACAGGGTGTGAACTTGCTATTAGAAGAACGTCGAGGGAAACCAATCCACTAGGAAAAGTATAATCTCATGATTCCTATAGTATGGAAATAATGGTTTGAGTGTCTCACACTAGAAAACAAGGAGATAGAACAAGGAAGGAAGGTATATTGTCCCTTTAGAATATTTAGCAAAGCAGTGGATTTAGATACAATGGATTTTACATTAAAATAAGAACTCATTAAACCACGTGGAATGACAAAGTAAATGCATCATGGTCCTTAAGTAAATGTATAAAGGAGTTCTTGGATTTGATTTAGCCTTAAATCTCTTAAAATGAGGCCACAAATTCATTTTGTGTCAAAGAAAATGTTAAATTGGAGAAACTAGAAAATCTGAAAATTTGGAAAAGGAAATATGAAATAGTTCTGGAAACATTGTTAATGAGATGTGACATAGTGTCTGACTCACCTTTTCTGTCTCACTGTTTCTGTTTCACCGTTTCTGTCTCACCATTTCTATCTCACAGTATCTGACTCACCATTTCTGTCTCACTATTTCTGTCTCACTGTTTCAGTGACACAGTTTCTGACACACTATATTTGTCTCACCGTTTCAATATTACCATTTATGACTCACCGTTTCTATCTCCCCGTTTCTATCTCACCCTTTTTGACTCACTATTTCTGTCTCACCATTTCCATCTCACTATTTTTGTCTCACCATTTCTGTGACACCGTTTCTGACTCTCCATTTCTGTCTCTCCATTTCTTTCACACCGTTTCTATGTCACCATTTCCGACTCACTGTTTATGTCTCACCATTTCTTTCTCACTGTTTCTGACTCACCATTTATGTCTCACTATTTCTGTCACACCATTTCTGTCTCACAGTTTCAGTGACACCGTTTCTAACTCACTATTTTGGTCTCACCATTTCTGACTCACCATGACATTGTTCAAAAAATTGGGAAAACTGCTCAAAGAACTAGAAATTTGGAAATGTGTTGGGGACGAGTCACCTTGACCACCCAGAACACCTAAAAAACCATATTTCAGCAAAGGGATAGACCATAGATGTCTGGGCCATTACAGAAACTGTAAGCCCTTTTCTCGTGTCCTGAAGAAGGGAATTGCCTATAAGTGGGATGAAGAATGTCAAAATACTTTAATGGGAATCAAGAAGTACCTTCTCCAGGCTCTGTTCCTAATTCCAACAGTCTCTAGAAATCCACTAGTCGTTTATGTGATCGCCCTAGAATGGTATATCGGTGCCCTTATAACCCAAAATAACTATGAGGGAACCATGACCAACCTCTATTATCTCAGTTTCATGCTCTGTAATACGGAGACTAGATACTTTCCTATCGAGAAGAGGTACAATGAGCTAGTATTTTCTATACAGAAATTGTGGAATTACTTATAGCACCATGAGGTACAACTAGTGTCCCATGTAGATCTGCTAATGTACATCCTAAGCCGCCCTAGGTTGAAAGGCCATCTAGCTTTGTGGGCAGTAATCCTTTAGTAGTTCAACATCAGTTTTGTCCCTCAAATGTCTATTAAGGGGAAAGCGTTGGAAAACTTTCTTGCTGCCCATCCATCTCATATAGAACAGTCCCTAGATCTCTATTTCCGTGTTGAAACTATTCTCTCAGTGGACCAATCCATGTTGTGCAGGAAAATGAACATTGATGGTGCTTCCTGGGGCCCCACCGGAAGATGACTCAATAACCCTAGACTCAGCATTGTAGGCCAGGGTATTGTCTTCATTACCCCAAAACATAACATTCTGTCGTATTCATTAATGTTGTGTGAAGGCTTCACAAACAAAGAGGTGGAGTATCAGGCTCTCATAACCGGCCTTGATTTGGCTCTCGAGGTTGACGTCCCCCATTTTCATGTGAAAGGGGACTCTAATCTAGTCATCAAGTTGATCAATGGTGACTATGTCATCATAAATCTATAGCTCGTACCATTTTTGGAGCACACTCTCCAGCTAATGGCCGAGTTCCCATCTCAGCCAGAAGTTACTAATGTCCCTCAATCTCTGAATGGTCGTGATGACTCCCTGGTCAGCCTAGCTACATCACTTGCAGAGCTCGAACAGTATGATCTGATTGCCCATGTGGAACACTGGAGATTCATTTCTCTTGTCACTCTAGATGATGATGACATCCCACAGGTAAGAAACCTTACTACCGGTGCCTCCACGTCCGGACCCCAGGTCTCCCAGATGTAGTGATTGAAGTGACCCCTAACTGGAGAACCTCCTTTGTGGGGTACCTCCAGAAGAAGAATCTCTCGGCATATCGGGCCAAGTGAGAGAGAATTTGATGTCATGCATTGTAGTTTACCCTCCAGGATGGGCCTAGTAATGATAAGATCCTCTACAAGTGTGGGTTTGATGGGTTTATCCATCATTACATTCAAGGAGTCAAGATTTCCAATGTTATGCAGGAGGATCATGTCGGTTCTTGTGATGCTCGTTAGTCCAGGCCGAAACTATCTCATTAGATCTAGAGACAGGGTTATTTTTTTCCCTCCATGATCCATGACTACATCGAGTTTTCGAAATGGTTCCATGCATGAAAAATTCATTCCAACATCATGCATCATCCACCAGAGCCTCTCCACAATACCAAGTACTCTTGGCCATTTGTAGAATAGGGACTCATTGTCGTGGGACCATATCCACCAGCGATAGCTTGCCAGTGTAGGTTCATGTTAACTAATATAGATTTTTTCACCATGTGGGCAGAGGAAGTTACACTCAAGGAGGTCAAGGCTCGTTCAATCATTGACTTAGTGAGCTCCAACATCATCTACCGATTTGGAGTCCCTCATGTCATCATCACTGATAACAGAAAAAACTTTTTATCAGTTGAGGGGAAGAAAAGGTGTAAAAAGTACAACATTCATTCTAGCTATACCTCTTGCTATCATTTTAAAGGAAATGGACAGATTGAGGAATTCAACAAATCCCTTGCTAACATTCTGCAAAAAAAGGTTGGTCAGAACAATAAGAATTGGCCGGACAAGCTCTCCAACATGCTTTGGCCTTTCCAGATGGAAACTCGTAATTCCACCTAAGTGACCCCCATATTCCCTTGTGTATGGGAAAAATACCATACTTCCAATAAATATATAGTTTCACCCACTTCTCACAACAATATATGATCAGAAAGCACCAGATAAAGTAGCTGAAATCTGTCTGGCTGAGTTGGAAGCGCTCGACGAGAACAGGCTTCGTGCCCTGCACAATCTAAAAAGGCATCAGAACAAGATAGATATGGATTTCAACAAGAAATTTGGCCTTCGATCTTTCATAAAAGGTGAATTTTGGTTGGCCTTGAGGACACCAATGATACCTGGCAAGATACCACGCAAGTTGGAGCCAAATGGGAAAGACCTTACACTATTCACAAGGTTTACTCCGATGGCGCATACTCACTAGTTACCATGGATGGAGATAGTATAACTCCTCCTACCAATGCCAAGTTCCTAAATAAATACTTTTCTTGAGTCCCTATGGACTTGTATGACCCTACACTGCATTAGGGTCCTACATGACCTTAAACAGTCCGGTCCTACTTGACCTTAAACTGTCCGGTCCTACATGACCTCAAATTGTCTGGTCCTACAAGACCTTAAATTGTCTGGTCCTACACGACCTTAAATAGTTAAATGTCCCACAAGACGTTAAATTTTATGTCATCTCACATGAATTTAAACTATATGTCATCTCTCTTGATGTTAAACTGTAGGTCGACCCACATGACGTTAAACTGTATGTCTTCCCGCATGACTTTAAATTGTATGTCATCCCAAATGACATTAAACTGTATGTCGTCCCATATGACATTAAACATTATGTCATCCTAAAATATGTTAAACTATAGTAAATATGTATGGATTGATTCCCATCCTCTTGGGATACGTAGGAAATCTCAATCACTTCCTCTTGGGTCCATCCCCAGTTTCCTCTTTGACTATACCCTCCTGGGTATAGTTCATTTAGAGGATCCCACATGGTGTCGTATAGGCTTCCTTGGCCACACTCATTTCAGGGTTACGATGAACGCACCATGTTCCCTCCCTCATTCTTCTCTCCTCCCCCATCCTTACCACATGAACTTAAACTGCATGGCTCTTTCAGAACTACGTATGGCTTGATTCCCATCCAAATGGGATACATAGGACCACCCAGACAATTTGTATGTAGGCCCAGCCCCAAACTCTGAGATCTCCCCTTGATTCTTGTATTTCACAGGCATATTCATTCCCTAATCATCCCCACCATTTTCGGTTTCCTTTATCTTTCACATTTGAAAGGTCCCCTGAACAATATTGAATCATATCCTAAGGGATATATTATCGGTTCGGTCCCACACCCTCAAGGATTTCAAAAAAAATTGATATAAGTACCGAGTTGGTAATATTGTCATCGTTCGACAATCATTTTTTGTTCACATTTTAGGTCATAGAATATAGATGTCGTGTTTTGAATCTGGTCAACAACCATCCTTTGTCGTTGTCACTACCCTCATTTCTCGTAAACATTTAGTGTAGTGGTTCATTCTTCCCTCCTGTCTCTTCAAACTTTAGTCTGCCTCGGGTGGGAGTGTGATTCCAGTTGGTGGTCCCTTATATTATGGGGAGAGCCTAATCATACTCCTTATTTCCCACACCAAGAATTGCTTACGTGGGCATAGGAGCAATTATATGGTAATACCCGCAAGAGTGGCCATATGGCTACAACTGGATGGGATGCCCAACATCAGGTCCCTCAGCCTTTTCGCCCCCATGTCCCTAGTTATCATTTAGGATTGTATGGTGTGGTATAGACTCACGTCCTCATTCATGTCGAGATATTTTTTCACACCACACATATCCCCTTGAGACATCCCTCCTTTATTTATCATCCATTCCATGAGTGCAAGACCCTCCATGCTTCGAAAGCCCCATCATTTGAGTTTTAGTAATCTTCTATATACAAAAGGACCCCTAAATGGAATGGATTCTTGGACCAAGGGCTCTTCTACCATGACGGGGCAACGTCCTCGAGGGTTTAGAGCAACAAATTGATATAGGTTCCATGTTGTGAATGTGGTCAACGGTCGATGCTCAATTACTTTACCTAAATTCCAGTCACACATTGGCTGATACTGTGTTGTGAACCTGGTCAATAGTTGTCCTCTATCATCATTACCGCTATGTGGTATCCCATAGGAACGATGATCTTCCCTCTCCACTCAGTGATCCCGTGCATATGACATTAAACTAGCTGTCTACGGACGAAGCTCCATGACCTTAAACTAAGATCATGATCATCCTCATTACAAGACATTAAACTATTAGCGGGCAGTGAAGTTCTGTATGTGGCCCATCCTCAGGTCCCTCAGCCTTCTCAGGCCCCCAACACAAATTATCTCTTAGGATTGTATGGTGTGTTATGGGATTATGTCCTCACTCACTTCGGGTTACTCATCGTGTTGTGCTCATGAATCGTTGGTGTATCTTTCCCTTATTTGCGTTCTTGCTGCATGACAATAAAATGAACGCCATATTTATCTAGAACTACGTGTGGCTTGATTCGCATCCTTATGGGATACATAGGACCACCTGAACATCTAGTCTTTTGGCCCATCCCTATCTCTTAGAAAGCTCCCTATCATCTTGGACCCTTGGTCCATGTTCTTCCAGGGGAGGGGTATATGGAGCGGTATGGAATTATGTCCTCATTCACAACATGTTTATAAAAACCACGCAACATACCTCTCTCTCTCTCTCCTGAGCACCCTTCGCTCCCTTTCATTACACTCATATTTTCCAGTCGGTTACTCTTAAGCTGGGTCCCTCGACCCTCTTTGGTGATTCACCAATGTGCCCAAGAGTACTATGGTTCAGAGCCTGGAGTGTCGAATTCTATCGGGACATGCTTCCACCCATTTTTTCAGGTTTCGTGTTCCCCTTTATTTGGGCTTCCATTATCATTAAAATCTGAAGGGACCCCCAAATGGCATGGATGCTTAGACTAAGGGATCTCCTACCATTACGGGCGAACATCCTCAAGGGTTTTAGACACCAAATCAACACAAGTCCCATGTTGCGAATACGGTCAGCAGTTGATGCTCATTTGTGGTTCCCATTTCAGGCAACATGATATAATTGTTGTGTTTTGAACACGGTCAACAGTTATCATCCATCATCACGCCAACCCAATAATTCCTTAAATATTGGTTACATGATTCACATCATTATCCACCCCATCACATCCAAGTGGAATTTCAACATTCTTGAAACTATCCCTCAGTGAGAATTTGCACGTTAGGAGGAAAAAGCTGTGGTCATGCATCATTCGAGGCTCCGCAATGACTTCCCCTTTGCCTGTATTCTAGTTGTTGCAAAAAACCTCTTCCTCCCTTGTATCCCACAACGAGTTTGACAAACATGGGATTAGGGATTGGATTGAGGTATGCACCTACATGGAAGAGTTCCACTTATACATTACCCTAGATCTAAGACATTAAACAATGATATCTTTATATGCCCCCTCTTTAGAACTACATATGGCTTGATTCCCATCCTCATGGGATACGTAGGAACGACCAGACATCTGCACTTTGGGTTCAGGTTGAGTTCCACTAATATATCTCTTATGTTATGCCCTTTAGGCCCCAAATCTTATAGGACCACATGGTGTGGCGTGTGTGGGATTATGCATTTGTTCACGTCAGGTTTACAACAGCCGCACCATGTACTCCCCTTCAAGGATCTTGTCCCTCCTACCTTCTATCCTACATGAAATTAAACTGTATATTGTCCTTCATGACGTTAAACTACACCGTCAAGAACTATGTATGGCTTGATTCCCATACTCAATGGGATATGTTGGAATGTCCGAACATCTCATCTAAGGGTCCCGCTCAATAGGGAGATAAGATCTCTTGCCTCGTATTCTCCAACTTTTTCCTGAACCTCGCCCTGATGTTTCTTTCTTGGAATCACATGCGGTGTGATGTGGGCCTAGTGCTCATTCATGTAAGTTATGATTTATCATTCCATGAACATTTCCCCTTGAAAATCATCTCTCTTGTATATGTTTGAACCTTATGGCTTTAAATTTTGATGCCTAGCCCCACATGACTTTAATCTGTTATGTTAGATGACCCTAAACTATGACATTTTCGTCCTGGATGCACGACGAAAAACGGTACTGCATCTTGGTGTCCTCACTCGAAGGGACATCATGTTTTGTATCAGTCGTAAACTATACCATTTTTCAATGCCTGCATACAACTTGATTCTTTTGGTGATTCATAGACGTTCTATCCTAGGTCCATCGCTTCATAAAAAACACAAATTCATCCTAAAGGACAAACAAGATCGATCAAATGTCGGTTCTTTCGGTGTGAGGGTCAGAGCCACATGATCTTATTATCTATGGAACTGGTATCTTACCATTCCATACATAGAACTACATGTATCTTGATTCTTATTCTCTTGGGATATATAGGAACTCCAGTGCACTTTTCCTCGGGCCCAGCCTAAATTTCGTTTTTGGTCCCTTGACCTAAAATCTCCCCAAGGAAAACCTGGAGATCTAGACTCCAAGTCCCCGTTCATGTTAGTTTTCATAGTGACGTCACTATGTGTCTCCCGCATTCCCTACCATCATGTTCCTACCTCTATGACCATAATCAAAGACAACTCTGTGTCCTTGCCGCAAGACGTTAAAATGCACGACACCTTCCAGAACTACATATGGCTTGATTCCAATCCTTATGGGATACGTAAGAATTCCCAGACATTTCCTCTCTAGGTCAGCCTCAAGAATATAAATTATTGTCCCCTCTCTTTCGGCCCTCTAGGCCTGAACCATTTTGGGAACATATGGTGTGATGAGTACCTCATGTGTTCTCATTCACGTCAGGTTTTGCAATAGTCATACCATGTGCCTCCCATGTCTTTTCCCAACATCTTCTGAGTTCTATGACCCTAAATTAAGATCTCCCTATGGGTAGTGTGCACCATATTTGGCTAATTATCCTCCCTACACATAGTCCATTAAATAATGTCTCCTCTAATGTCCTTGGAGGGGGACGCGACTCCCGCTATCTGATCGGTCTTCTAGTCGTACTCAGATGTGTTTCGATAAAGATACTGAACTATGGAAATTTCATGGGGACATTCCCCTTGTTCCATATCCAAGCTGTGTGAGCCCATTATTTTGGTCATCATCCTCTTACACATCTAAAGGGACCCATTTTATGATTTATTCTCATGCCACATTGTCTTACCTATCATCTTGGGCCAACGCACAAGAAGAACTCAAACAACATTTGTGATTGGTCTAATGTTTCAAACATGGTCAGTAGTCGACCCTCATATGTCTTTCCCCATATCAGTATAACACGATATGGATACTGCATTTCAAACATAGTCAGCATCTATTCCATATCATCACACCACCGTCATTGTTTTCTAGATCTTGAGCATCATGGTTCACATATTTCAACTTCCTTATGTTCAAGTGGAATTCAAACATACTTGGATTTATTGCTTCACGCATATAGGTTTGTTATATAGGTGGTTCAGCATAAATGGGACATCATTCACCTAGCGTCCCATCACCCCTAACATGTTCCTTACTATTTCAAGAATGTCCCATCACAACTCCTTATTTCCCACATTGAGCATGGCTCACATGGGCTTAATAGTTTTGGTAGGATGTGTAATGGCACAGCCATGCCACACATGTCTTTCATCGCCCCACATGACGTTAAACTATGCTATCATAATTACGTGTGGCTTGATTCTCATCCTAATTGGGTATGTAGGAACATCCATCATTTTTTTGCTTTAGGCCTGTCATAACTTTCACTTTTGGTCCCTTGAGCCAATGAACTTCTTCAAGTGATACATTGTGTGGTGAGAACTACTTATGTCCCCATTCATGTTAGGTTTATAACTATTGCACCACATACTCCCCTCCTCGGATCTTCCATTTCACTCCTCTTCCTATCATATGGCATTAAACTACATGAGCCCACATGCCCTTGATGCATGACACTAAATTGTGGTTCTACCATGAACAAGTTCCGGATGCCCCATGTTAGTCATGGGATGCTCCAGATGCCTTTCCAGAGAGGATTTTCCTTATCAGTGTTGGCCTCCGGCCACATCGTGCTTAAGAAATACTTTTGGATTGATTCTTATCCTTATGGGAAATATATCGACACCCAGACATTTCGCCTTGGGCCCAGCCCCATGGTCATTAACCCTCCTAGACCCTCGGGATTGATCCTTGTCCAGATAGTATGGCATTTTAACTATGTTCACTATCCTCACCGTATGACGTTAAACTACATGTCTATCATCCTTAATGGTATGACGTAAAATTAAAGATAATTCCTAGTCCTTTCAAGAGAGGTCCTATTTAGAAGTATTTTTGATACCTGATCATACAGATATGCCCACCTAATGTGTTTCCACCACAGTGGCATGCTTCCAAGAGGGTTGGAATCCATTCGAACAACCAATCACTCCACACTCTACTCTTTGTGTGCCCTATATTCAGACCCTCATCCTCTTTCACATCTAAAATAACCCCTAATAGTATGGATTATTATACTATGGATTGCCTACTATCCTGGGCTAATGTTCTAAAAGACAAATGGATGCCTTTTTGTGTCAGTCCCCATGTTTTGAACATGGTCAGTGGTCGTCCCTCATTATCTATCCTTGTATCAGCCAAACGCAATAAGGATACCGTGTTTTGAACACGGTCAATAGTTATTCATTATTGTCATGCCAAACTACAGTTTTCCAACTTTTGGGTATCATGATTCAGACATTCCAATCTATTATGTTCTGATTAATTCTTAAACCCATGGCATTGCCCCGCGCGTGCACTGGATCACATTGGGAAGACAAAAGTTCTATTGTTCTGAGGCCCTTGTCCTCCATTCGGTCCTCTCCCTTTCTTCTCGTAAATACGGATTGTTTTTTCCAAACCTGGATGCTTAGAGCTTGGTTTTCACTGTTATATTCTGATGGAATGACAAGGCGGTCATCCCTTGTTTCTCGCATCGGGCCCATCCCATGTGATCTTAGGGAATGATCGCTGGGTCTTGCATGGATGTAACCGAAATGAAATAGACCATTGATGAATAACAGAACTCAAGCATACATCGAGCACGAATAATCAAAACATGAAGGTAAGTTCAAAATTTTCATGCATCACAGTACATGAGGATTGATCCCTCCACAAGACTAGTTAGCCTCATCAATAAAGCATTGAAGCTCCGCCACCCTCGGCATGTGGCGTCCAAGATTCACTGTCGCATGTTCAGTTCTCACTCCTCCTCGACAGTAATGGGGCACAGTTTGTCAGTTGTGATCCGGGCCCGCCCCTCATTGGTTCAAATAACAGTAATACCATCAGAGGATTTCCTCAGGCTCTCTTTGAACTCCACCAGCTGGGCCTTCAGCTGTGATATAATCTCCATCAATGCATTGAGGGAAGAAGAATGTTCATCTCCTCGGGTGTGCAACTTTTGAATCTCATTTTCAATCGCCTGGAGCCCCTATAAGTTCACCACTTTTCTCCACTTCCAACCCACACCAAGGCCATGGCCATACTCCTAGATCTTCTCTACCATGAGATCTCAGATGAGAAAGTATGGACATTAGGCATCCACTCCCCCAGCACACAGTTCGCGTAGTCGTGAATGAAGTCTCTCCATTTGGTTTATCCACTATTCTTGAGGGGTGTCATAGATGAAGCGCTTGATCAAATTGCATGACAAGTGGAAAACTATCTTGTTTTCCTCTTCATTAGAGGATTTCTCATCCTATTCTATGGGGTCAGAAGGCTCATACATGGGGAACACCACCAAGAACTCGTCAGTAGGATCAGCATCTGGTGTTTGATCAGGTACGGCAGGACCAGTGCTATCTGATCGATCTTCATCATCAGATCCCACATTAATATTCTTTGGCACAACCCTTATAATGGTCCCAACAGTGATTGGGAGTGCCACAGCAGGGTCAGTCTGGATATCTGCCTCCCTGACAACTAGCATTCCCTAGGGAAAGGCGCCGCCAGAAGTACCAACCAATCTCGCCATGGAAGCCCATGCCATTTGAAGAACTATGCATACCAAGAAGTGCATATATGTTATTTAACCTGATCTATGGGTGGAAATCATGAATTTAGTAGAGGATACATACATAGATCAAATTCTAGGTCTCTTTCCATGGTTGTTTCCATTGGGAACCTAAGGTTTGGCCATCCGTATATTGTCGGAAGGTCTAAAAACTCCGGAGGAGACACTATGGGTGTCGTGGCCCTGCTGGATGTGGTAATTTCTGTAGTCGCAGGCGTGGATCCCGAAGGCCCCTCATCTACATCCACCGAGGGACGAGAATGGGTTCTATGAGTGAGGCTCTCATGCACAATTTAAACATTGGTGAGGGGTCCAAAGAAGCTTGGAAGAGGATCACGGGGAAGGGACATTGGATTTTACCTCAAGAGCCTCTGCAAATTCATTATGTTATTGGTCTGAATCATCAAATTCACCCTCCTATAATGAAATTACTTTACCGGCCTCTACCCCAAGAGGACTCATCTGATTCTTCTGGCGAAGGGAAGCGCTCTCTCAATTATGTAGCTAACAACTGTGGAGGGGTTGTAAGATCTAGAAACAACTTTACCCGATCTATCATTGGACGTGGAACACCCCAGGATTGCATGAAGTCCTCCATCTCGGCAAGGTATTGCTCCCCCTCCACTTAGAAAACCATAAAGCCGGCCTGGACAGGGCCGATCCCTGGAAAATCCATCCCGATATGGTTCAGGTGTTGCCACATCTCCTACAGGCTGAGAAATTGTCGGTTGAAATCCCATATATCCCAGGCCTCCAGGAAGACAACATTATCTGCCATGTCTATGTGGCGACATCGCTTCGCTGGTTACTAGGGAATATTATTTGGAATCCCCTTACTAGATTCCCCTCTGGATAACTTTTATCTTCTAGGACCGCCAGGTCCATTGCTACCACTAGATCTGCACCCACTGCATCCCCCTCAACCGGTGCAGGCCTCTCCGCCATGAAATCCCCACCACCGTGGGATGTCCCTTCAATCGTCCGACCCCGGCCTCGAGGTTTTGGAGGCACACCATCATTGGCCCGAATGGTTGGATTCTTCATCATATCCCTCGTGTACGCTGCCTCCCAGCATTTGGCGTACTTTTTCACCATCCCGATGTTGTATGTGGGTGGAGGCATTTCATTCTACATCTTCCCATCATCGCATGTGAACATGAGCCACATCTTCATCATCAGACATGGGTGATCTTCATAGCGTACCCCCAAATAGACCTGCGAGGTCAGTCACTGCATGAACCAAAATTTCCCTGAAAATCAGTGCGGGTTGTATGGCACACAGAGGGGCTCTTGGTCCACCCACACCATGAAGACTCCACCCCAAAAATTCAATAGTTAGGACTGATTCTCTTCCATTCCTTGGCCATAATCTGTGAATACAACCATTGGAAACAAGAATGGGTGAATGTTGATCTCCTTTGCCTTACAGACCTGGTTCAACACTGACTACACGACCAATTTTGCTGAAAAGATCCCTATAAAGTTTAGAATTGATGGGAAGAAGTTTGATCCTGAAGGGGATATGGGATTAAGATATTCATAGACCCCCATGACATGAACCTCTATCCACCCATACAGGAGGTGGAATGTCCAACATATTTTCTTGTGGCTTCTTCCCCTCACCGACATGCCGCAACATCTTTTACAACTTGACGAGCATCGTTATCCTGAGGTTGACCTACCCTCCTATCACTAGCATGGATTCCATGATAAATATACTTGGTCTCACTCCCATGTTCGTATCCTACACTGGCAGGATCAAACCACAGACAAGTTCCGTAATGAATGCAACTAACCTGAGTAACGATTGATGCTCAGTGCTGACACTGAATCCCATGGTTTTACACTAGCTATCCACCAAGATCCACCATTGTGAGTGCTCCTTGATTCGTTAAACCTCCTTCTGCCATGTTCGAGGCCTCACTAGAAACATCATGTCTTTCGGGATGTTTAGAAACTACTTGAACCATCGTCCGAAATGATCATCTCTCACTGCTTCCTTGTTCTCTCCAGGCACTAGGTTCATTAATACCATCACCAGTGGTGGCATCTGCTCTGGGTCTTCCCACACACTCATAATGGGAATGAACACCTCATAAATTTCCCCCAATATTGGGACCCCTGAGATCTATTGCAGATCCCATAGACTGATGCTGACCTCTTCATGGTGCAAATTGAATGTACTGGTCCTCAAAAACCATCTTCTTAGAAACTTTGAAATCACCTGCATTGGCTGATAAATATGGAATTGGGAGGCCAAATACTCCTCATATAGTCCCAATCTCCTCAAATAATCTTCAAATTCTTCACATGAAGCACCTACCTAGTGGCCCCATGCCTAGTCATCTATGAAGTTGTCGCCCTAGTGTGCATCCCACTCAACAGACCACCCCTTCCCCAGGTTCCTCAAGGCTTCCTTCATGATAGTCTGGTGAAGTAGGGGAGATGCCTCTAGCTGTAATTCCTTCCCATAAAAGTCTTTCAAATGATTGTATAGACAATCAGTGTTGAGGGTTGTGATGTCCTCCTAGTAATGGCTGGAAGCCACCCTGAACCACTAGCGCTGACATGACATGCTCATGAACCTGTAAGTTGGCTAGTCCCTTCTCGCTTCAGGTATGAAGACATCACCCATTAGTCTGAATCTGCATAGATGAAAAACCATTCATAGAGGATTATTTTTCAAGATTTTTGACGACATCTCCAATAGAAAATTTTGGCCAGAATGGCTTCTAACGGACTCCCCTAAATCCATGATATTCTCCATCTTCTATCTCCAGTAATCATCCTCAAGGACCCCCTGGAATCTTCCTGGTAAGCCATTCAGTTTTTTAGTTGGGACTATTTTTTGTTTTGGTTCACGGAGGTCAGTATCAGAGGTCGTTCGCATAGTTCGGTCATGAAAGCAGTTCGTGGAGCCCTGCCCTAGCCTTCAGATGCAATCAGTGGAGCGCACCGTCGCAAAGTCAAAAACTCACTATATACCACAAAGAAGAAGGACTGATACACTGAGAGAAATCATAGAGTATGTATAGATTCACCAATCGAGAGCGCTAAAGGAAAAAAATTCGAAGATGAGAAAAGAAAAAAGATAGGTTAGCCTCCCCTCTTTATAGGCAAGGACCCCTGGTGATTCACGGTGCATCCAATCTTGGCGAGATTCATGGCGTCGTCAACTAACCCATCACCTCTTTTCTCTATGAGCATCCCTCATGAGATTGCTTTGCGAGTTAGCTTCGCGATTGATTGAGGAATTTTGGAGATTGACCTTCACAAATTGACCATCACTTTCTTCTTGGCTCCCAGTATGTTAGGGGGAATTTGTTTGTGCCAAAACATGGGAAGAATAAAAATAAATGGAAATCCCTTAGGTTACCCCGTGAAACTTTCCCACAGAGCCCCACAACACTGCGACCGGCTTAAACCTCCCACTTCACGAAACCGCCTTAGAGCAAGCAGGCAGGAGGCACCACAAACCCACCTGACAATCACAAACCCACCATGGATCATGGAGTCGGGAGGCCCTGTTTACCCACTTGACGTTCGCGAACCCACCACGGATCAAGGAGGTGGGATGCTCCATGAACCCTTTGACATTCACGAAGATGCCACAGTTCAAGGAGGTAGGGGGATCCACGGTTATGAAAAAATTCCACATGTCTTCGCACCGATGAAGCTCTGCTTCACAGCCCCTATTTCTTATAAATACCATGGTCCCCCCGAGCCCAACGTATGGATCCTCTGACATTTCTCCTTCTTAGCTACCAAATCGTGATGCAATCATTGCTCAGATAACAATGAGATTTTCAAGGTACTGTAGCATTGCGAAGTTCCTCCCCCTTTGCATGAATTCATCCCCCCTTCAACGAGGGATGCCCTTTGTGAAGCCCACGGGCCTCCACGAATGAATGAGAACCCCATGGTGACTCAGGTCTTCACAGAGCACTTATGCTTTATGAAATACCCTCCATGCACATCTGACCCACATTCTCAGGAAGGGTTATTGTTCTTTGTGAAGCACATTTCTTCGCAATGCTATGTTTCACATGGCACCTTTACTTCATGAGACACTACTCCGAGAATGACTTTCTACTTTGCGAAGAACCTTCCATATGCACTTATTCCCTATGCCTATTATAGGCCACTTCACTTCTTGAAGTACACCCCTTCGTGAAGCCCCTCCACTATATGGAGCACCAGAGCTTCACGAGGTTTGTACCTGTGAACCACTTTACTCTGGGACTCAATTTCTCGTGTGACCCTCCGGGTTTTCATGAAGTGAGTTCAATGCTCCTTGGGTGGTACCTCTTATTGAGTTTATATTCCTCATGCATCTTCTCATAGGCACACTAACTGAAATTTCTTCATCCCGTAGTCATGATAATGTGGACCCCTCAATGGATCACTCCCTAACACCCCCTCATCACGACATTGTTGATGCCTTCCCTCCCCCAAGGGTAGTTTTGTATCAGTTATGTATGTCCTAGGGTTGAAAATTAAACCCAGCTCGTCCAAGCTGTAGGACGTTAAACTTCCAAGCACCATCATCCTCATCACATGACGTTAAACTGTGACCTTTCCCCATTTTTCATATGTGGGGTTCCCCAACATGGAAATTTTTCATGCCCACTAGTCTTTACAAGAGTGAAATCATTCCTCATATGGAATATGATCTGATTTATCATAGAAGTGTTTGTCCATGGGGAAAGTGAAACCACATTAGTGTAAGCCCCTAGATTTTCCTACAAGAGGCAGGATCACTACTCCTCCTCTCTTCCTTAGTGACAAACCCCTCTCCCACTAGGCTTTGATTCCACTTGGGCCTCCGCCCTAGAGTAAGACTTAGTCTCCATCTCCATGGGCTGCGGACCATGCATGAACCCTTGTTTCCTCTTTGGGAATCTAACCACGTGTAAGACCCATTACACACCCCAAAGACGCACCTTTGGCGATATGATCATCATGTGTTTTCTGCCTTTTTTTTGTCAGACCGATCATGACTCTCGTGGGCTTACAGTTATCACCGACCATGACATCCTCTCTGGGCACCCTACAATGTATCCCCACACACCAACCCGAACTATGTGTAAATTGATCCTTGCCAAGGATGGGTACATAGGAAGCCTCCCAGAGGTACAATCCCAACAACCAATGGTTCCAACCCCCCTTCATGTCATTTCCCACTTTTATGAACTACATGGACTTTGATCTGTGCCATGATAGGGTACGTAGGAAGCCTCCAAGAGGTTGAAGCCTAACAAAAATTGGTTCCAACCCCCCTTCGCTTCAGTTCAACACACACCATTCCCTAATATGTGGACTTTGATCCTCGCTAAGGCATGTTACATAAGATTCATCTATGAGGTTCATGCCCAACACCCACTTGATCTGACCATCTTCACGTCGGTCCACCAACACCATTCCCAAAAAATGTGGAATTTGAACCTTTCCAAGGCAAGGTATGTAGGTTCCTCCCTAAGGAACAAGCCTAACACCTACATGATCCAACCATATTTATGTCGGTTGAACAACATCATTCCCGAACTACATGGACTTTGATCCTCACCAAGGAAATGTATGTAGGACGTCTCTCTGAGGTTCAAGACTGACACCCAGTTGTTCCTACCCACTTTATGTCGGTTCACCTTCATCCTGTATGATGTTAAACTGCATTCCCCATTTTCATCTCACACAATGTTAAACTATAACCATTTGAACTATATGGGCTTTGATCCCCTTCTCCTAGACAAGGTAAGTAGGAATCTTCCATGAGGTTCAACCCCATCCAACGACAAGTCCTTGTGAACCCATCCAGCGTTAAGTAATTGTGACCCCTTGCAATGGTAATCCATTGTGACCCCATCCAGTGGTAAGCCATTGTGACCCCATCTAGCAGTAAGCCAGTGTGACCCCATCCAGTGGAAAACTATTGAAACCCCAATCAACTGTAATCCGTTTTCAGATGAACTATGTGGACTTTGATACCCCACAATGAGGATACGTAGGAAGCCTCTCTGAGGTTCAATCCCATCACCCATGTCTCATCCTGGTGTTTCCCTTGATTATATGTATTTCAGGAAGGTCATGCCCCAACCAGGAGGTTCCACTTCTTCCAGGTCTCATCCAAATGGGTTGCCTCCTCATCTATCCCATTTTTCTACCGAACAAAGCGGACTATGATTCCCTACCATGGGGATATGTAGGTTGTCTCCTTGAGGATCAAGCACAACATCACCATCTTCCCCACAATGGTTCCATATCATTACCCCACCACTTCATTCAACCCTTCATCATCAATCCATAATCTTACCTGGGACACCACATCTTAGTGAGATCATGCCATTCATCTCTTCACTACTATGACCAGTATCCGTGTAACTAACCATGGGTTATCCCTAACATCAGTGTTCCATCCAGGGGTTGCACCCATCTAATCTACTCTAGTCTATGTTCCGATCAGTCTGTTCCATCTCTGTTAGATGTTAAACTCATGGAATACCCCGTGTTAAACATGGGAAGCTGGGGAAAACCTCAAAGACATGCCTATGGAATATAATTCCTTGCATTCGACATGGGATGCCTCTGGATTCCTAACCCTTGAGAAGCCCTATAATAAGGGAAAGAAACCCAGACACACTGGTGTTTCAGTGTCCAAAAATGCTTGTGATATCCAACGTGACTACTCCCCCAACCGAAGGTTACTTCCCTAAGGAGACCCCTTGGAATGTCCCGATAGAAGTAGTGTAATTAACCTGCACCCAGGATCATATGGAACTGGGAAGAGTTTCTCAAACAATGTCTTATCCTATATGGGAGACCCGGACTAGGTAATGAGTTCCATGGAGGAATCCATGGAAGGAATAACTGTCATACCTTCATCCCATTTCGATGAATGAGAAAATGTCCCTGAATAAGGAACAAATGTCGTCCGCCTTTAGAAAGAGGGAATGCAGGGAAATAGGCAGCACATCCTTTTCTTCCTCAAATTAGATAGATGTCTATGCCCCAACAAAAGCATCAGAAATAGGAGTACAGACCCCCAACATATATTTGATGATCAATACCAATCAATAATATTGTACAATAATTGTTAGAAGAAGCATTTTTTTGTAACACCTCATTCCATATATTTGATACAAGAATGAAGGATACCCATATCTGGAAAAAAACTCAGGATAGGCTACTCAGAATACCAAACCTTGTCTTGAAGAATGGGATACACAATGTAGATGTTCTTGGTGAATGTACACATCATGAATATACGTTAAAACCACATGTTCCCTCATACAAACACCTGTTCATATCCTCCCGTAGACACAACTATGATAGCCATGTAGATATACATGGAATGTACGTATGGGGGCACAACATTTATATTCACTCGAGGTCTTATCAATGTGCTCTCTGTATATAGATTAGCTAGCTATGTACCATAACATGAAAATTACCTTTGTGGAAAAAATGTGTCTATTAAACTAGGGTCTTAGTCTAATTCCCAGGCCACATGGCTCGACTACCTAAGTAGGATCAAGAGGTATTTGGACCTTACTACAACAAATGTTACACATAACTCGAGTTGAAGCCCTATCCACAATGAGAACCTATATAACATTACATTTAGTAACATTTTTTTTGTAAATTTTAATGTTTTTAAACTAATATAAAATTAAAAAATTGATTTATACTTAATTCACACTTGTTAACTGACCATGGATGGAGAAATTTATAGGGAAATTTCTCTAATCGATGATTCTCAACCTCCAGTGGCCAGAAATAAAAACTCTGACCTCGTAAGTGGTAACCTCTATGCCTCCTTTCTCTACTTAGGGGTCCCAATCCATGAACCCATCACCGAAATCCAATAAGCCTTCTCAATCCACTCACATAAAACTAATCATAATGTCGTTCAAGTATCCATCTGGAATCTAGGGGTTCAATTTTTCTTGAATCTCTCCTAGTAATGTCAAATCATTAATCCATGGTCTAATGATAGAGAACATGATGAAATATTGTACGATAAGATATAAGAATGTGATAACATCAACATTGTTGACATGATCTTAGAAAATGATAATAAATCATGGATACAATGGTGATGTGATATGGGTGAAACAAAAATAAACTAATAGGTTTCAGAACACTAGTCAAAACACTGGCTCACACAAAGGAAAAAATCATATTGATAATAAAAATATGAAAATAATGCTTGATAGTCAGTTAAAAGGGGAGGAATAAACAAAATAATAATCTCTAACTGAAGAAAAAAATCAATCATTAGTGAAAAAACAACCACTAGTGATGATGATAATGTTCCTAATACGTTCGTTGTTCACCTCATGAATCCCCTAGATCATTCATTGGAAATCCATGACAATCAAGTTACCAATTCAAAAAGTGTTTCCAATAAATCCTCTCTAATATCACAGGGTTATATAGCTGGCCCTAAATATTCATCATAACGATGTAGTTATAAAGGGCAATTTGGTTTTAGGCCATTAAATAAATTTACCATTTAATATACTCAATGAAAACATTGATGGCTTCCTTCAAATGAATGGCCAACACCTGCCAAAATTATGTCACTCATATGGTAAAAAAATATTCTATAAATAATAATGGTATTATATTTCTTATCTCAAATATATATCTATGATAAAACCATTTATTTTAAAAATATTCATACTTGTGATTTAAAATATATCAATATTTTTAATATATTAATCATGGGGTCCTACAACACCCAGTCATAACACCAATTTTAAGGAAAAATTTGTTGAAATATATATATATATATACATATTAAAAGGAATAAACATTATAAAGTTAGCGTTATTACAACAGAAATAGAAAAAAATGATGACACTTCATGGAGATGAAGGACCACACAACGCACTAACAATATTCTTATATTTTTTCATGTGGATGGAAATGAATAATTAAGGGGATTATAGGTAGTATAAAAAACATAGTCTAATAAATATAATAAATTTATCTTATTATTATGTTTATATGATATTTTGATGAGTAGGATTAATAAGTGAATTATAAGAAATAAATAACAATTTCATTTCCGACATGATTATTCCTTATATGTACCCTTGAAATTGAAGAGATTTTTCTTAATATGATTGACCAAGGGATTATATTTTTGAGATAAGGTTCTTGGGAGAGTAAATTTTATAGTTTAAAGAATGAAATTGAATGTATTTTTTATCATTTATGTGTGGATTTTGTACCCTTTTCTTAGAGGAATAAAGGGAACTTTCAGAAATACTCATCATTTTTCAATAATGCAACGACACTATTCAATGGTTAATGACTAAAAAATGAAAAAAGGTGGTCAGACATGATAAGGTCTAAAATTATATCATAAATTATTTTTTATACAAGATTATAGTAATTTCATATTTTTTTTACTTTTAATCTTTTACATAAATTAACTTTCACCTTGGTAATTAATTTTTTAAATTAGTAACTACTTTCAATGAAAAAAATTATGTTTTGAATATTTTGCCTATTGTAAACCTACTGATTTCAAATTTTAAAATCATTTATCCCTTAAAATTCATAAATGTGTGAAAATTTATTTTCAAAAATAAAAATATTTATTCACGTAAAAAAAATTTAAATAAACTGTGTTTTATGATTTGAATTTATATAGAAGATATAACTATTCTGAATACTTATTTTAATCGGTTAAATTGATTTATTATAAAAAAATGTTGGAGGGTTTCATGTCAATGAAAAAAAAATTTCACCATCTAATCACATAATTTATAGAAAAGACTGAAAATATATTTTTTAAATTATTGTAACATTTAAATTATGTTTTATATAATTATTTCACATTGAAATATAAGTTGATTGAATATTTTCAAATAAATACTTATATTCTATAAAAATATATTTTATTACTAAAAAAGTTATGCAATTTTCTTGGAAGGCATTTCATAATATAAAATCATAAAAAGTACAAATTTATCAAAAACATTATCTTTCAAATGAAATAAACTTTTTGAGAAAAAAGTAATAACAAGTAAATCATGATTTGTGGATTTAATAAATGAATTTTATTTTATAAAATCTAAATTATAAAATTATAAAATTTTTATTTTAAAATAAAATAAATATGACAAAGAAAATGGATTTTATTGAAGACAACATTTTTCAATATTTACTACAATTAACTAATTACATTTTATATATTTATTACACTATCATATTAGTCTTTGTTGTAGATTTATTAATATTTTTATATTAATATTTTTTTTATGTTGGGTGTATTATTTCACACATGTTATATAAGATTATAGGTATTTGAAAGGATCCAAAATCATGGTTCGTTATAGTATGAAATCAAATTCATCATGTTTATTTTAAAGGAAATACTTATAAATTATTATCGTGTTAGTTTATAACCCATTAAAATTAATTTATCCCTAAAACGTCTAACACAAAGATAAAAATAGCTAATTATGTATCTACTTCATCACACCCTTAGTTTCCTATGTAGCTTCCTTGAATTGTTTATTCCTTGAACTTTAATGAGGTGAGAGGTCTTATTCAGTAGAAAATTATATCTATGATAAAATATTTATACAATAGTTCTTCATAGGAAATATAAAGATCTATTGGTATGATCTCTGAGTTCAATACATATCAACGATAAGGTAGGTAATTATTGAGAACATATTCATGACCCACATCATTAACATGAGAGAGGTTTAGTAGAAGCACCGACCAATAATAAAATGTCATGATACGATAAAGAATCTCAAATGGGTTGATATATCTAGGGAACAACTTTCCATTATTTTCAAATATCATAACATAATACCATGAATAAATTCATAGTAATACCTTTTCAATAACTATAAATTCATGTTCTCACCGGTAATTATCATAATTACACTTTTCTTGACTCTGAGATACAATGATGACATGATGAATGGATCTAACATTCTCTTCTATTTCATGAGTAACCATTATTCCCAAAATATTTTTTCTTACAACTTCATCCCAACATTTCAGAGTTCAAATCATATTTCCATAGAGAGATTCATTATGATATATATGATTTATTGAGGGAAATCTATTATAATTGGAAAACTCAACTAGAGGAAGGGTTCGATTCAAAACACCATTGAAATCCATATAATCGTATATAAATAGGTTCTCCAATGATTGAATGGTTATTTTATAATGAAAAACTACCTAAAGATGATATAAAGTATTGAAACACAACATCATTTCCATAGGTTTCTAAACAGATCACCAAATCATTGAGGTAAACCGTGGTTCTCGATCACATATGACAGAATATAGAAATATATTAAATCATACCACTTATTTAATATATATCATGTAAATATGATCAAGAGTGAGGGATATTCTAATATGGAAGTGATGTGATTTGAAATCATAAATAAATATACTAAAACCCAAACAATATTGCGGACACTACATATTTTGGGGAGTATAATGAGAAAATCCATCGTGATGTTTTCCCACTTACATTATGGTATGTATAATGGTTATAACACCCCCTTATAATTATTTGAATTGGAATAAACTTATTGACATACCAATAACCATGAAACAAACTCTGAAATAACCCTCTTTTTTGTTTTACCAACATAATCACACTTCAAGAAATCTATACATTTCATACATCTAGGGTGAATAGAAAGGGATGAGTTATCAACTTATTCTAAGAGATCCTTATTCAAGTATCATATTGATGTGATAGATACGCAATTCATTAAAACTATAATTCCATCAAAATCAAGTTTTAACTCAGGATCATTCACAACTTATTTTGCTGCTATACATAATCCTTCTACGGTTCATTAATTTTCACATGAATAGATGACTGAACACTGATTTGAGTAATATATGATTTCTCCCCTTCCTTCATTATTTTCAGGTCCACCATATTTAAATCCATAAATATTATATCTTCTATTATCCACACCATATAAAACATAACATGATCATTTTTAATCAAAGCATCAATGACCTTGTTCACTTTCCTAGGTTGGTAATGTATTGGGAAATCATGATATTTAATCAACTCTGTCCATATTCTCTTGGGACTATTATGCTATTTCTAGGTTAATATATATTATAATAATTAATCATAGGTATATATGTCATAGTTTTCTCCATAATATTAATGCCTCAATAAATTTAATAAAAACACTACTTCTACTAACTCAGGACCATGGGTTAGGTAATTATACTTTTGAACCTATAATTTAAATGTGGAATAAGATATCACTATGTCATTATTCATAAGAAGTAATCCCATACCATTATTAAATTCATCATTATAAATAAAAATGTATTCTTTTTTGTAGGGTAGTTTTAGTACTGGTGCTCTAACCAATAGCCTCTTCAACTCCTGGAAATTTCCTTCTCATTCATCTGTTAAAAGGAACTTTACTCCCTTTCGAGTTCACCTAGTGGGTAAATTAAATAACCATGAGAAATTATTCAAAATTATTTAATTATATCCATAAAATCTAAGAAAAATTTGGATCTCTTCCACAATGGTTCTTCTATAACATCGATTAATAACTTCTATATCTGATAGATACATTGATATCCCGACACAAAAAATTATATGAACAAAAAATGAAACATTGTATAGGTAAAAATCACACTTGATAATGTTTTCATACATATTTTCCTTCCTTAGGGTCTTTAGTAAAACCCTTATGCGATCATCACAATCATCCTTTCTCTTGGAATATATAAAAATATATTATCTAAATACTACCACAAAATAATCAGGGTAATCTATAAAGACTATATTCATTAAATCCATATAGATACTTGGGTAATATGTAAGGCGAAATAGCATAATAATAAATTCAGTGCAAATATCTTATAATGAAGTTTGTCTTCAGTATGTATTCACTTTTGACTCTCAATTAAATGCAACATGATCAAAGATAAATCTTGGAAAAAATATTTGTATCCTCATAAATGATCGAAAAAAAATCTGTACAGGGTAGAGGATACTTATTCACGATTTTAATCATGTTATGTTTTTGATAATCAATGTAGATTCACCCAATATATTTAAAAATTCAAATAAATCAATTTATGGCTTAGTGAGAGACAAAAAAATTACATTGAGGTTAAGTAAGAACCAAAATAAGAAGAACCACAAGAAAATCAGTGTGTACAAGGTGATCAACCATTGAAAACACATTAATAAGAAATCCTGAAACATAGAAACAAAAAATAGAGGCTGCAAACAAATGACGAGTCAGTAGGGGAACCATTGGAGAAGGATGATCGATGAAAGAGCTTCGATAGAGATCTTGAACATGGAATTATAGGACTCTCAAGCCACTTTAAAGACAGCACCAAGACAAAAGAGATCCCCAACTGATCTATTTTTCCTGAAGTCTCCAACACAATCCAAAACATCATGGAACTCATCGCACCTAACCAAGATGGGGACATGCATGAAGGAGAAAAAAAGGAAGAGGAAACAAGGAGAAATAGAGTTATCAGAGAACAACAAAGGAAAAAAAAGCACCAGAGAACAAACCAGAAAATAATTGTAAATCGATATGGTGAGAAGAAGAAACATCACCTGTACTGAGAATTACTACAATGAACATCCACATCCACATAAAGTCCCAATTTGCAATGGTCTGGAAATCTATGGTCCATTCCATTGTAAAAATCAGTTGTATGAGGTGTTTCGAGAGGTCAAGGGGACATATACCCCATACTTTGCCAATTTTTCCATTTCGGTGAACAATTCCAATGGTAGACCGTTGTGAACTGTGCATCGGTAACCATTTATGAACAGTGTAATTGGTGACCTTCTGTAAACAGTGTCATCGGTGAGCTTATGTGAACAGTGCATCAGTGACCTTCTATGAACAATGTCATTTGTGACCTTATGTGAATAGTGTCATCAGTAACCGTATGTGAACAGTGCAATGGAGACCTTGTAGGAATAGTGCATCGGTGACCTTTTGTGAACGTTGTCATCAGTGACCTTTTGTGAACAATTTCATCGGTAACCTTATGTGAACAGTGGAATAGTGTCCTTGTGTGAACAATGACATCGGTGACCTTATGTGAATAGGGTCATCAGTGACCTTCTGTGAGTAGTGTCATCGGTAACCTTATGTGAACAGTGCATCAATGGCCTTCTATGAATAGTGTCATCGGAGACCTTATATGAACAGCATCATCGGTAACCATATGTGAACAGTGCAACGGTGACCTTATGTGAAAAGTGACATCGGTGACCTTATGTGAACAGTGTCATCAGTTACCTTATGTGAACAGTGCAATGGTAACCTTATGTGAACAGTGTCATCGGAAACCTTAAGTAAACAATCCAAAGGTGAGCTTCCAATGGTGACCTTTTCTTTCCTTCTCTAAATTTTTAGTTCTGTGAATAGTGTTTCCAGAATGGTGAGTTTCCAACGGAGACCTTTTCTTTCCCTTTCCAATTTTTGAGTTTTGTGAAAAGTGTTTTCAGAATGGTATTTTTACGGTGTGTCTAGAAGGGTAGGTGTATAGTGTCTCCAGAATGGTATGCATACAATGTTTTTAGAAGGGTAGGTGTATAGTGTTTCCGGAACAATAGGTGTAGAGTGTTTCCAGAACTGTAGGTGTACAGTGTTTCCTGAATGATAGGTGTATAATGTTTCTAGAATGGTAGGTGTACTGTGTTTCAAGAATGGTAGAAATACAATGTTTCCAGAATGGTAGGGTGTACAGTGCTTCCAGCTTCTTACAGTTTCACCCCTTTACAATTCCTTTTATGTAAAATGCATTTCAATCCTCATTTTAAGGATTCTAAGGCCGATTCAAAGGGAATTACTCCTATATTAATTATTCCTAAGGCTCAGGATATTTCTACTTGGTCAGACATAGTGGTTAATGCGACCCGCTTTTAATGGGAAATAAAGTGTATCTTAAACAGTCTCTTCGTTAAATCTTCAAAAGGGACAAGATATATTACTCCCTTGTTCTTCCTCCTTGTTCTCTGGTGTGATACTCTCAAACTATTCCTTACGTCCCATATGAATCATAAGATCAATCTTTTCCCCATGGATTGGTTTCCCTCGACGTCGTTCTTGCCGCAAGTGCATCCACTATTTCGATGCAACCAAGAAGTACCTATCAATATTTGATATATGGTATGTTTTACCATCGTTATTTTGGGGTTAATTTTCTCTTGTTTCTCCTTTCCATATTATATCATGTGATCTCCATTCTTCTAATGATGTTTTCTTGGGTTTCGGTTCGTGCGGTCATATCGTGGCATCCTTGGGTGGATGTAGTCGTTGCGATAGGAGGAAACCGTGATTTGTTGCGTAGACTGTTCTCATATAAAGGATGTCAAGAACCAATTGAGGCAGGGGATTCTTTTCTTCTCTCTTCTTTTATGTGAAACGGTATCATTAGAATGTTTTATCCCACTAGTTGACAATGGAATTGACATAAAAAATATATAAACCGGATAAATAAATTGATATGGATCGTATGTTTTTGCCTCTTGTTTTGCTAGATCGTGTGATATTTATGCTTTATTTTCTTACCTATTCGTTCTTGATGTAAATAGGTAAATAATGTAAACTGAGATTAATTGAGAATTGTTTGGCTAAAGATAAAGAGGCATATAAATGAATCTTGTTCTTGTTGTAATTTGATGTTAATCAAATTGGTGCAGTAAGTGTGTTTAATTATTTATTATAACATTATGATTAGGTTTCCCGAATTTGGAACCTGTGAATAATAATCTGCTATCCCAAGATGCGTTAATGAACCGGTTGTTTGATAAAAGATAATTCCTTGTAGGGTTCTGAGTTACCCTCTTCATTGTTAAAGGGTTAAGAGAAAAATTGTTAAGATGTTTTTTTTTCTACTACTTGTGTTGTGATGTGAGGTTGGATGGATGTCGTGACATTTGGGGGGCATAGAGGCCCTTTTGGTAGTGGAATAAAATGACGCCTAGGTGGTGAGATGCATCCTTTTATGCATGTGGGTGTCGGGGAGGACATCAGGGATGATGGAATGGGATGGATGTGATTGTTGGATGCTTGATGTTTCTTTTTGGTTGATTATTTGTTTTTTCATTTCCCCATAGCCTAAGGTAGCTATCCTTTCTTACCCTTCTTCCGAAAGAGACAAAGACGCGTGGGGTATTCCATGTGCTTTCCGTGTTTAGCTTCTCAAGGGAGGATGGGTCTACACTCTTTCGATATGCGGCAAAGACATGACGGGTAGTACATCTACTCACCGTTTTGAGCCCTTTGTGATTAGTAGCATATATTGTTTTTCTAGAATTCTTAGGAATGTGGGAATGTAATTTTGTAATGAATAGTTGAAGAAATGGTGTTAAGCCATGGGGTTGGAGTTTTCTGGAACATAATGATGAGGTTATAATTTTAAAGGATCAGTGGACATCGGGTGTGATGCAGATGAAATTTAATGTGGAATCATAAATTGTTAATTAATGTTTAATGAATTAATTAACGTAATTTAGAACTGATAAAAAGTAAATTAATTATGGTAATAAAGCTTTTTAAATAGTTTTGTGCTTATAGGATACCAAGTCCTAGCCGGGAGTCTCAGAGACGTTAGCTAAAGTTGAGTGTAAACTAGGTTAGGCCCATACTGTGGTAGTGGGACATAGTATATTCTATACTTTTTCTGTTTCTATACGCTACTCCACCACTTTAGAAATTGAAATTGACACCTCGAGGATTCTGAGCCCTAGGGGTTTTTTTACCAACATTCTGGTGGGAGGATGGATGGCTAACTACCCCCTTTGTCCCCACTCTCTTCTATTGGTAGTTACTTGTGATGGTAGGCACACTGGTTATTTTTCCCCAAATATGTGTGTAGAGGGCTATAATGTCTTGTGGTTATTCACACACATATATTCTGGATATATTTTTCAATGGACTACTATAGGTGTAACATGTATAGGTTGTGATGGCTTGAGGGTCCTTACTCGGTGTATGGGTTGTAATGGCTTGAGGTATAATACCCAATGTATGATAAACGTTATGCGATCTGTGGTGGCTTTCAAAAACTACCTGGTTACTTTCTTGTGTGGAAATGGTGGTTTTGTTGTACGTGGGGCATATTGTGGTGCTTTACACAGGTGTCTGTGGGAAATCCTTTTTGGAGAGAGATACTTAGGATGTGCGACGTTGGGGAAAATCATCAAACCAGATGGGAAGTAGTAGTGGGGTACCCTTGATATTATTTATTATATTCTATACTATTGTATGTGTTACTTGGTGAGAGAAGCCATGGTGAGGTTGAGAACTTAGTATACCTGTTTAGATGACGAGTTTGTTTCACTTGTTTTCCACTGTAGTTTTGCATACTTTCATTACTTTTGCACGAGAGGCTTCAGGGAATATCCTACTAAGTATACTGTTATACTCAACCTATGTATATATAAACTATTTTTTAGGTCACTTAGAACAGGTTGGAGATGAAGCTTGTTTTTATTTGATTGGGGTTACAGGAGCTGTTCGGGCATGTGGTTGCTACTGTTTTTTTACATTCCTTTGGGTACTTGTAGTTTTACCCTTCCAGTTGTAGTACTTTTGCATGAAATTACATATGTTCACTTTGGTTTTATTTTATATTTCAGTTCTTGAGTTGTAATTGGTCAGTTGATATCTTATCTCTCTCTTCTAAATGTGTTATCTTAGAGGGTAATGCCTCCCATTTTTGTGTTTACTATACCCTCGGTTTCAGTCGCCAACCCGGGGCCTACTGGAGGCAGGACATGGGGGTCATTATCTCCCTTCTAACATTTACGGCCTAAGAGGGGAACACATTGTGGGGAGGGGGTCGTGACAGAGTGGTATCATAGGGAGACTGAGGGATAGGATGGAGTTTGGAGTTAGGTACAGGTGAGGATGCGTGGGTTGGTATGGAAATAGTGTCATTCATGTTTAGCATGTGATGTTAACACTAGAGACCAGTTGAGACATAGGCATTTAGGGCCCCCTATGATCTGATGTACATACCTTTATGTTTATAATGGACACTAAATGAGGTCATACTAGTTGTAGGGTAGAGACCTAGGAAAGGATCATGCATCATTCTTCCTTGTGTCTGTGTTTGAATGGGTAGTACTTGGGATAGGTTAATCTAAAATTAATAAAAGGGAGAAATTAATTAATTAATGTTGAGTCATTCATATTCCTGGTTTATGAGCACTAACTATTTTTTATTTTATAGGTATGGATCCAGGTCGACATCCTCCTTAGGATCGCATAGAAGATGTCTAGCAGGCTATTCCAACAGATCGTCATAGTGTAGTGGTTGACGAAGATGACACATGAAGAAAAAAAATCTGAGAGTTTCAGCGCCAGAGTCTGTAGAAGTATGAGTGATATAATTCAGATGCAGTCAAAGAAGATGGGTTAGATGAGGTTGAGATTTTCTTCTGTTCGATCTGTGCTTGGAAGGAGCACTAGGTGTCCTTGGTTATGATGATGTTGTGTGGAGCAGCCAGGTAGTGGGGGTTTTTGTTCCTCAGAGATTGCAAGGATTCAGCGATCTCAAGGAAGGTGTTCCGAGAAAAATTTAGACTCAAGTTTCATTCTTCAACCTTGAAGGCGTCCAGTCGCTAGGAGCTCCTTACCCTTTGATAGGGGAGATCTAGTGTGTGAGAGTTTGGAATCCATTTCAGGAACCTTTTATGACATGCTTCAGACCTGTTGCAAGATGAGGAGGCCAGGGAAAGGCATTTCGATGAGGCTCTACATCCAGAGATCCAGTGCCAGGTCACCCCATTTATTCTCAAGACATATCTTGAGGTTCTTGTGAGGTAAGATGTTTTCAAGAGGACTTTGGCCAGAACCATATCATCACGAGAAGGGATTCATAGTGATTCCTCAAAAATCAGAGCTGTGGTTCGGGGTTCCCAGTTTTCAGGGCAGAAGAGTTTCAGTTATGTCGGAGGTAGGTCCTAGCCCTTCACATCTCATTTTTCTAGAGACTGAAACTCTTAGAACTATGAAAAGGGATCATGTGCATATTTTTATTATGGTGGTCGAGGTCATTAGTAGAAAGAGTGCCCGACCTTTCAGAGCAGTCATTGTGCACCATGTGCTCCGCTCTAGGTTCCTCCGTTGAGGTAGTTCCAACCGAGGCAGAAGTAGTAGGTTGCACAAACTTTTGATTAGCAGAGGGTATATGGGGTAGGCATAGGACACCCCCGTGATGCACCCTATCCTAAGAGAGCAGAGTGAAACCATGGTTTTGGTCATCATCAAGGTCAGAGAGGCCATGGAAGATGTCGTATTCATCTTAATTCTCTAGCATTGCCAGCTCCCGGTGAGCCAAATGTTGTTCGAGGTACCCTTTTCTTGTTTTTTATCTTGGTGTATGCCTTGTTTCATTCAGGAGCGACACACTCCTTCATATCACCTACCCTTGTCAATGATTTGGGACTTGAGGAAGAGAGGCTTCCAGAACCTTTGGTGTTGACTAGACCACATGGAGGTCGAGCTGACTTGTTTGAAGTATGTAGATACATTGAGCTAGTGTTGGGGCAGCACCGCTCTTGGGGAGATTTACTATGTTTAAAAATACAACAATATAATGTCATACTCAGCATGTATTGGTAGTATTTGGTGCAGGCTATCATGGATTGCTTCAGGAAGAATGTATTTTTCTTTGTTGTGGATGGAGAGCCAGGGGTGTTTGTTGGTGAGAGAGATCCTCGGATGGGTCATAGGTTTGTTCCGTCCATATCATCCATGATGGCTGAGATGATGTTGAGTTCTTCAGGGGTTCTGTAGTTGGCATTTCCTAGAGTCGTAGAAGAGTACCCTGATGTCTTTCCAGTGGAGGTTGTAGCATTACCCCCTCGACGAGAGATCGAGCTTGGGATCAAGTTACCACCAGGAGCATCTACTATTTCTATGTCTCCATATTGTATGGCCCCTTATGAGTTACAAGGGATGCGTATACAGCTTGATGGTCTCTTACATTATGGTTTTGTTTGGCCAAGTGTGTCACTGTGGGGTGCACCTGTTTTGTTCTTGAAGAAGGCTAACGATAGTTTGTAGTTGTGTGTCGATTATCTTCGCTTAAACAATGTGAAAATACAGAATCAATATCCAATTTTTCAAATTGATGATTTATTTGATCAACTGATGGGTTCAAGTTGGTTATCATTGATCGACTCGCAGTCAGGATATCATCTGATGCGTGTGAAGGATGATGATATCCCAAAGAATACATTCTGTTGTCATAATAGGCATCATGAGTTCATTGTAATGTTGTTTGGAATGACAAATTCTCCAACTTTGGTCATGGTATTGATGAATTTTGTGTTCCTTGAGGTCCTGGACAAGTTTGTGGTAGTATTCATCGATGAAATCCTTGTGTAATCCATGTCTAAGGAGGAGCATGTAGAGTATCTACACGCTATTTTGGGAGTCCTTTGTCAACATCAGTTGTTTGGGATGTTGTTAATGTTTGAATTTTGGGTTAGAGAAGTCCGTTTATTGGGGAATGTTGTGCCCCAGTAGGTAGTAGCTATGGATCCATCGAAGATAGATGCCATTGTGTCTTGGGAATCCCCCAAGATAGTGTCATAGGTGAGATGTTTCCTGTGTATCGCAAGCTACTACCGGAGGTTTGTAACCGACTTCTCACGAGTTGTGGCTCCTTTGAAAGATTTGACTAGGAAGGACCAAGCATTCATATGAACTGGTTAGTGTCAGGAAGCTTTCTAATATCTAAAGTAGAAGTTATTCAGTTTTCCAGTTCTTTCTCTTCCAGCTAAGGGAGTTCAGTTTGAGGTTTTTTGTGATCCTTCACATCTGGGGTTGGGTTGTGTTCTGATGCAGAAAAGATCAGTTGTTTCTTATTGGTCTCAGAAGTTACGTCCCCATGAACATAACTATGAAACTCACGATCTTGAGTTGGCATCTGTGGTGTTTGATCTGAAGTTGTGGATACATTAAGTCATTGGTGAGCACTTTGTGGTTTTCACTGATCATAAGAGTTTAAGGTATGTTTTCTTCCATCATGACTAGAACTTATGACAACATCGGTTTATGGAGTTCTTACAGTAATACAACATAGAAATATATTATATACCTTGAAAGGGGAATGTTGTAGCTGATGTGATGAGTAATAAGTGACATAGAGAAGAAGTGCATGACTCTAGTGACTCGTAGAGAGTAATGGAAGAACTCTCAGCATTACATCTTGACATTGGAGAAGCTGGGGGAAGAGGTTTTATTTTTCCAATGAGGGTGTAGTCATCTCTTGTGAAGTAAGTGAAAGATTCCTAGTTGGGATATCTTGAGGTGGGTGTATGGAGAGACCGAGTTGTTTGTGGTGATTCCCTCTGATGTCTGGTCAGAGATAAACAACACCGAGTATTGTACCATGGAATGATTTTTTGTTCCTTTCACGTTGTGTGAGATGATTCTCAGAGAGTTTCATAGTTCTCCTTTAGAAGAGCATCTTGGTGTGACCAATATGTACCGAGCCTTGAAGATCCAATTTTGGTGTCCTGGGATGAATTGTGTAGTTATGGAGTTTGTGTCTTGATGTTTGATCTTCTAGAGGGTGAAGGCTGAACACCGTGTTCCTGGTTGTCTTCTCCATCCATTATATATTACTCAGTGTAAGTGGTAGGATATCGTAATGGACTTTGTTACTAGTTTACGTTGAGATCTGAGAGGACATGATTCTTTTTAGGTGGTAGTGGGTCGCTTAACAAAATCATCCCAATTTATAGAAATCAAGGAGTCGAGCTCAGTGGAAGTTTTTTCAAGGTAGTATCTAGAGGAGGTGGTGAGACTGCATGGTGTCCAATGGACGATCATTTTTTTCGAGATCCTCACATTACTTCTAATGTGTGGAGAGGTCTCCAGCATGATTTCAGTTCTCAACTATGCCTTAGCACGACTATTCATCCACTAATGGATGGTCAGACAGAGCGAACCATCTAGACTCTTGAAGACATGTTACACTCTTGTGTTCTTGATTTTGGAGGTTTGTGGATGGGGCACATAACCTTGGTGGAGTTCTCTTATAATAATATTTTTCACTCCACTATTCATATGGTGCCATTTGAAGCCTTGTATAGATGACATTTCCATTCTCCATTATGCTGGACCAGGGATAGAGAGTCAGCAATTTTGGGACCAGAACTGGTGAAGAATACAAGAGAGATGGTTCAGGTGATTCATCAGAGGTTGAAGAAAGAACAAGACCGTCAGAAATAAAATGTTGATCCAAGAAGGAGGCACATAGGGTTTAATGTTGGGGATTATGTGTTTTTAAAGGTGACTCCCCATCGTGGGCAGTGAAGGTTTGATCATGTGAGTAAGCATTCTCCCTGGTTTGCTGGGCCTTTTAAGGTGTTAGCTCTTGTTGGAGATGTGTCGTATCGAGGGAACTTATCCCACAGATGAGTTAGATACATGATGTTTTCCATGTATTAGAGCTCCATCATTATCTTCATGATAACTCTCAGGTCATTGATTGGGGATCTATCGATGATAATGATGATTCAACCTTTGAAGAGAGACAAATGGAGATCCACGACTACAAGGAGAAGGTTTTTTTCGGGCATTATATCCCTTTGGTTCTTGTCTTGTGGAAACACGGTGGCATGGAGGTGGGTACTTGGGAATGTGAGTCAAAGATACATTCTCAAAAAAGAGAGTTATGTGATGTCTAACTCTTTCCATGTATCGATGTCCCCTTGTAGTTGGACCTTTCATGTATATAACATGGATTTCTTTTGTTTCTTCTTGTGGCTTTCCCTCTTTTGAGAGGTGTCATGATGGGTGGTTGTTCGAACCCCATTTGTTTTTCCCTTTAGGTGGGTTTTTAATACTCGAGGACACGAATGTTTTGAGATATTCCTTTGTGAAAATTAGTTGTATGAGGTGTTTCAGGAGGTCAAGGTGACATATCTCCAACACTTTTCCAAACTTTCCATTTGGGTGAACAGTTCCAACGGTAGACCATTGTGAACATTGCATTGGTAACCTTCTGTGAACAGTGTCATCGGTGACCTTCTGTGAACAGTGTCATCGATGAGCTTATGTGAACAGTGCAATGGTGACCTTCTGTGAATTGTGTCATCAGTGAACTTATGTGAACAATGTAATCGATAACCTTATGTGAACAGTTTAATAGTGACCTTGTGTGAACAGTGCATCACTGACCTTCTGTGAATAGTGTCATTAGTGACCTTATGTGAATAGTTTCATCGGTAACCTTATGTAAATAGTGCAATAGTGACCTAGTGTGAAAAGATACATCAGTGACCTTATGTGAACTGTGTCATCAGTGACCTTCAGTGAATAGGGTCATTGGTAACATTATGTGAATAGTGCATTGGTGACCTTCTGGGAAGAGTGTCATCCCTGACCATATGTGAACAGTGTCATCAGTAACCTTATATGAATAGTGCAATGGTGACCTTGTGTGAATAGTGACATCAGTGACCTTATGTGAACACTGTCATCGGTGGCCTTCTGTGAACAGTGAAACAGTAGCCTTATGTGAACTGTGTCATCGGTAACCTTATGTAAGCAATCTAAAGGTGAGGTTCCAATGGGGACTGTTTCTTTCCTTTTCCAAATTTTGAGTTCTGTGAACAATGTTTCCAGAACGGTGAGTTTCCAATGGTGAACTTTTCTTTCTTTTCAAAATTTTGAGTTCCAAGAACAATCTTTCCAGAATTGTTTGTGTACAGTGTTTCAAGAACGGTAGGTGTACAATGTTTTGATAATGGTAGGTGTAAAGTGTTTCTTGAATGACAGGTGTACAGTGTTTCCAGAATGGTAGGTTTACAATGATTCCAGAATGGTTGGTGTATAGTGTTTCAAGAACGTTAGGGTGTACAATGTATCCTGCTTCCTACAGTTCACCCTTTTATGTTTCCTTTGATGTAAAATGTATTTATACCCTCGTTTTAATGACTCTGAGGCCGATTCAAAGGCCATAAGTTCTATATTAATTATTCCTAAGTCTTGGGATGTTTTTACTTGGTCAAACCGCGTGGTTTAATGTGATCCTATTTTAATGGGAAATCAAGTGTATCATAAACTATCTCTCTATTAAATCTTCAAAATGGACAAGATATCTTCCTTCATTATTCTTCTTCCTTATTATCTGGTTCAAGACACTCTAACCATTCCTTCCTTCCAATAGGAATCATGTAATTCCCGAACATTAGAATCTAGGAGCTGGTGAATTATTACATAACATCTGCATGGTTATAGGTAATCAAGTCCCGAAGGACCGATCCCTTTAGTATTCATGGAAGCAAGATACGTATATATGTTCAACACTACAACTTGAAAAGAAAAACCACAATAATTTATTCCATTATAAACATCCAAGCTTTCAAGATTATTCCTATAAGTCACTCACAAATAAATTATTCATATCCTGGTAAAATTAAACATGGAAAAGGGGTGACCTCAGACACTCAGTAAGAGTAACCAATGCAGTGGAAGATAACATAAAAATTAGGCATGGTGAATAGTTGAAAACACATGAATTTAAAAATAATAAACATGAACACTTTATGGCAGGAATATGAGATGAGTAAATAATTTCATAATAAAAAATAGTCATGGGTATTCTACTAGTCGAATAACCACATGAAATATTAATATCTAATCTCATAATGGTGGAATGAATAATGCTGGACATCATAACCACATATTCAAGGCCTTGTGAAAAGACAAAAAATAATATTTTGTCAAGGCCTTGTGCTAACATACAAGTTTCTCTCATGAGACCTACAAATGCATCGAGGAGCTATATGTGGCTCCACCCGTCACTTACTATGTCCATTTCATTCTTCATATGATAATTTCTAAACATAACATAAAAATACGTATTAAAACTAGCTTTCGAATTGTCAATACATTATCCACAGACCATGAATGGTATAAAAATAGCACATGCACAATCAAACATAACTTATTCAATACAATATCGAGGATTGAATTATAACAGACTAACCTCAATTGATAATAATGAAGGGTATTGACATTGATGAAAATAATCATCAAATATATTTGAGAGAAATATCCCCATTTTTATTGAAAACATTTAATAGTCACAATATTTTTCAAGAAGCCGTCTAAAAATAGATTTTTGAATCAAAGTATCTCACACCACCTTGAAACTTTTAAAAGAAATTTTAATTTAAAAACTCTAATGTACATATAAATACCTCCTTAAAACCATTTTTAATACATGAACATTAATTGGAAATATTTAGAATAATAAATATATAAAACATTTAAAATGATATTTTAGTTAGAGTTACTAACCAAAAGAGACACACTTGAATACAAATAATTGAGGTAATAAAAAAATTATAATATCATGAGAATAAAGAGATTCATGATATACTATGTCAAAGTAAATTATATACACCATATAAAAGTGAATTGGTTTATAACAACAAATAAGTATCAATGGAATGTAAATTGATATAAAATAACTTATAATGACTGTATCCTTAGGATAAGAATAAATCAACGACATAATTCTGTGTGAAAAATATAAATACACTAAATATGATTGGATATTTAGTGTAAATCAATCATAGGAAATTCACACATATTCTTGTAAAAACAACACCAATGAATTATATGTTTAACTCAATAAATGGATATTGGGTTAAAATTACTTTTATCATGTTCATATTGATGACTTGGGAATTTATCAATGGGGTGATTATGTGTATCAAAATTATAACCACATAAATGGGAGTGGAAATTACTAAATAAATAATAAATATTGATTCCACACATAATCTTGGAGTAAAATAATCAAATAATTCTGTGTAAAGCACAATGAGTGGAAATTGAAAATTGAAATTCCCTTTCCGATTTGGTAACTCACGAAACATACACCCCATGAATGAAATATTATTCAATGAATATGTAAAGAACAATAAATTAAATTATATTACAAATATAATATAATCATGGGTAGTACATACTCCACACCAAAGAAAATAGTGTCTAATATAGCATCAATCTCACGAGAATAAAAGTGTGATGAAAAACCCTTATATCGTTGTAATCAATCGAGCTGTATGAAAAAAATATAATAATCACCAAATGAATCACAGAATACCATGAATATAAAAATAATCATGATAATATATTTCAAAGGGTAGTACACAATACACCACATGAAATAAATAAGTGGAAAACAGTGGAAATATCATGGAATTAAAAGTGAGATAAGAAACCCCTTACCTCAAGTCCAACTTGTCTTGTATATTCCTTATTATTCTGGAATAATAAACATAATTTAATTTCTGATTGATTAAGAACATTTTTCAAGTTTATTATTCCTTTTATATAACTTATTACCTTGCAATAAAAATTAGTTAATTATTTGACTTCATATTGGATATTTTATCGATGTTCGAAACTTGAGTACAAAATGAACTTGTTATAATTACAAATTTTCCATGTGGTCAAAAGTCCTTTATCTCCAGAATGATATACATGATTAAATATCATATATATATATATATATTATATATCCAGTATATATATATATATTTATAACAGTACATAACAGTTTGAGATAAGAAATGAAATGTATCGTTCATTGAGACGGTAAGCCATACGTATGCATGAACACTACTTTCATTACAATTTTATATTTTAATGGAATTAAAAAAATGATACATAGGTATATTTTAATTCCAGAATAATATCATATATAATATCATTAAGTTCATCCTTTATACATCCCACATAAGGCTTTAACGAGTCATATCATTTTGAAGGGGCGGTAGTCCACATTTCCTCAAATGAAATTATCGTGTTTTACCCATAATGGAAACCCTAAAATAATGATATAAATGGAAAATAAAGAAGCATAAATAAAGAATAAACATAATATATATATATCATATATAAATACAATTCTATCTTAATGCCCACCATGAGAGGAAGTAGGAGATAATCGAACAATCATCGTTTCGTGAGGCATTAGTTTTCCATCCACAAAAACAATATGTTCATCACCCATTAGATGGGGGTGAGTGTAAGTATATTTAGAATCCATCCAATAACAACATACTAGTATATTTATGATACTGGTGTTGTTATAAAATAATGTAATAAAAAGTGTTTAGGGGTTTGGAGAAGTAAAATAAAACAAAATAAAACAAAAGAAATTAAGAGAAAGTGTTACCTTTAATTTGGGTAACTTCCTTTGGTTTGAACAAAAAATACTTCTTGAAGATCCTTATGCCTAAGGTTAGGCTTCTAGGAGGAATAGTGCGATATTTAGAAATTATTTTTGGCAGTATTTGGATTATCCAAGGGGCTTGAGGAGTTAGTGGAAAGGGTTAGAAGTGGTTTCCTTTTATAAGGGGGAGGAGGGGCTCTTTAGGAAAGTGTGAAAATATTATTTTATTATATAGTGACATTCAGTTTATAAAAGTCCAAAACTAATTAAATTAGAATATAATATGAATCATGGTCTAAATAAAATCATCCTACAATAATTGGACTGGTTTTGTATATTATTTTAATATTAATAATCATATTTATTTAAATCATTTATTAATTAGGTAAATACTACATCATTATTGTGTCATAAATAATTTAATTTATTTGATGTATAAAAACTATAAAAAAATACCATAGTGTATTAAATCTTTTTATCTTTACATGTATTATTCATAGTCAAAAATATGATTTATATCACCCCATTTAAAAATTGATAAACTTAAAGATATTTGTTAATGTCATTTTTGTCTTTACTTTAAGTTAATTAAAATAAAGCACCCTTATAATTCCTATGTGGCTCCATGGGATCTCAAAATAGACCCAAGGATTCCCATGGTCATCCATGACTCAAAAAAAAATGTTAAGACATGTGTTGAGGTAATTTTTTATTATTGTAATATTCTTTTTACCTTGAATTACCCTATTTACCTTTAACCAGGGTAAATAAAAGTCAAAAGTTAATATTCATCAAAAATTATTTTCATTTTATTGAACCACATTTTAATTACTAATAAAAACCATTTATTAAGGGTTTTAGAAATTCAATTCACAGATGCGGTCAAATTTCATTGAAATGAAAAAGTCTGATTTTTAACTACTACATAGTGGTTTCACTATTCATAAAAAATTGACGTTTTTCAGAAAAATACCAAAAATTAAGCCTAATCTATATTTTATATTCTAAATTCCAAAATTATGTCTATTTTACAAAATTCAAAACACATATGTTGGATTAATTAATTTAAAATTAATTCCCGTTGTCAAAACAAATAGCGTGTTTTTAAGAAACAATAACTATCAAATGATTCACACTTGTTTATGTATAATTTCAATAAAAAATTAATTATAATGACCAAAATTGGATTAATGGGTTAAAATAAAATCTAATTAAACTTCAAATCCAATTTAAAATATAATCTAGAAATATAAATAAAGTAGATTAAAAGACAATTTTGAATTAAAATACATTATTTCTCACAAATCATAAAAAATGAATATTGTTAGAAAAATACCAAAATTTCATCCGAAATAAATTTTGATGTCTTGATTCTATAGAGGAATTTTATTTTTTATAAATGAATATGTATAAAGGTCAAAAATTTTATTTAGAAAGGGTTATCCATTAAAAGGTGGTAAAATAGATTTTTTTTTGAAAAATACATTTTTATCTGAAAAATTGAATTTTTTATTTTAATATGTCTAATAAACACATAATACATAAGTTAAAATTATATGGAGTATATAAATTTTAAATCTAGTTAATACTATTCATAACAGCTTTTGAACTACTAGTTTAGTAAGTCGTGGTGTTCTCGAACTCAGTGTTGTGTGTGGCGCAAGCTATTGAATTTAAAGAAAATAACATACAATGAAATACTGGTGTGTTACATTCTACCCTCCTTTAATAAATTGCGCCCTCACAATTTGAAATTGTTCTTCAAAAATAATAAGTTTAAAATAAAAAAATACCTCTGTGGAAAACTCACATCGGAAATTGGGTTAATAAAATTTAGTCTTAATAAGAGGGAAAAAGAGATGAAAAAGTCACCACTAAAATATGGTCTCAATTAGGGGAACATTGGTGGAAATTAGTGACACATAATTAGAGGAAAAATGTAAATATATATAGAGAGTGAGAGAGGTCATCAATCAAAAATAAGTGTAAAACTGAGGGCTAAAAGCCATCAATTTATGAAGATTTAAAATATCGTCAGTTAAAAAAATATCTATTATAAGGATAACACATTTTTTGGTTTTAAGATCTCTTCCATAAAGTTTAATAATTAATTTATTCATTGCATAAGAAAACAAAAATATACTTGACAAGTAGTGTTTTACCCTTTATCTAATTCCTACCTCAAACTCATCTTTCACTTCAAATGATGAGTATTAAAGATGACTCGGTCACACATGATGAGAAAGAATAAAATTATAGAGAATCACATAATCCACAATGGATAAACTATATATTTTCCTTTTCATTAGAGATTAACCAATAACAAAATGGAGAGTAAAAGACCAGATGATCCACAAAAAGGAAAATACTTTTCAGAAAGAAATACTAATGTTAATTTCAAGAATTAAACCAACAATACCCAAACATCAATAAATAACATTAAATAAACTATTTTCCATAAAATCTTCTAATATAATCCAAACTATTATCGAAACTCAAAACTGAGAAGAATTTTCTTATGTAGTTTTCCATGTTAAATTGTATCTCTAAATTATATCGACTACACTTAAAGTCACTATTGACGCTCCATTCTATCACAGAGTCTAACGACTAAAAAAGGGAAATACCTTAGTCCAAAGTGATTCCTCCTTTGAAGAAACATAAAAAATTGACAAAGGCATGAACTAGCCTTTCTTCACACTTGCGTCACACAAGTTTCATCATGGTCATGAATGTATACTTGCGCGCCAAATATTGGTCGTGTAGGTGATTTGCACACCCTATTTGTTTTTTTCCCAATGTCTTCTTTGGCCTATAAATACCCCTTGTAGGCCCGCCATTTCAGGATGGAAAAATCCAGAAACTCAGATTTGAGCTCTCGGTGCCCTAGTCTCTTCTCGAAGCCTTCCGAACACTTAAAAGGTAATTTCTTACCTAGAACGGAAGATCTAAAGAGGGGGAACAAGGCATAAGTGTTGAAATTAATCGACACTAGCACACCAAAGTGTCTAACCCTTCAAGGAATTGAAGACACTTGCATGCCGTCTTATCCCTTCAACAGAACTTGCGCGCCACTCTTCTAAAAGTCTTTAGGGATAAAACTAACGGCTTGAGCCAAGCCTTGCCCAAGTTTTACCCTATGGGTTGACCATCGCGCAAGTACACCTTTGTCGCGTTGGTATACCTGCGCGACCATGACTTGCACTCCCAAACAGGACCTACGCGCCTACCTTCTTTTGGGTGCCACTCCTATCCATTCATCTATTTTCTTCAAATCCACCTCTTCACATCAAGATTTAGCCCTCTGAATCCCCTTAAAATTCATTTATGGAATTATTACTTGATTGGATTCCTTATATGAAAGGAATTCTGTGGAACATCTCCCAAAACATAGTGATTTACATATCTTTGTGTCACTATGGTTACAGATTTCATTCATTCAACCTCATCCTTTAAGATGAGAAGACTATTCATGGGAATCCTATTTAGGAGTAAGCCCCAAGTCCCCTATTCATGGTCATCCTCTTCAGGATTAATCCCCAAGTTCCCAAATATGGGAATCCTTCTCAGGAATAAGCCCCAAGTTCCCAAATACGGGCCTCCTTTTCAGGAGTAAGCCCCAGTCCTAATTTTCCTTAACATGGGCTTCCTTTTCAGGAGTAAGCCCCAGTCCAAGATATTTAACCTGGGCCTCCTATTCAAAAGTAAGCCCCAATCTTCATGTTCCCTAACCTGGGCCTCCTTTTCCGGAGTACGCCCCAGTCCTCAAGTCCCCTAACCTGGGCCTCCTTTTCAAGAGTATGCCCCAGTCCTCAAGTCCCCTAACCTTGGCCTCCTTCTCAGGAATAATCCACAGTCATAATTTCTCTTAACCAGTCATAATTTACTTTTGATTTGGGCTTCCTTATCAGGAGTAAAACCCAATCATAAGTCCCCTCTAATTTGGGCATCCTTATCAGTAGGAATCCCTATGTTATGTATCCAAATCTCCATAAAGCACATATACCTTTATGGAACTTATTTCCAGGTTTCTTCCCTGAAATAAATCATATTCTTCATCTATCCGGGCAGTCATACATACATAAGCCCCACATCATTTCTTATGATTTCATCTTTCATGGAACAATTGTCAGGCTTTACCAATACCTCTTGATTCTCACACCGATCATGACTCACGTGAGTTTAGAGTGAAATTAATTATGACATCTTTCTTTTATCCATCAATTATACATAAAACTCATAATTCTTTACTCGAACTACGTGGGTTCTAATTCCTTTTCTATATAAAGGTTACGTAGGTAGCCCATCTACGGGTACGATCCCAACTATGAAATAATCCATGTCCTTCTGAACGACAATAAACTTCAAGTGCCCCACTGAGTGGCTTTAAAACTAGTATGGTTAACATAATAACCAAGAGATATATATATAATGTATTGAAGGATACTATTGACTAAGAATATCTAAAAAATAAAGATGATTCTCTATCAATGAAGAACCTCAAATACATATAAAAGATTCTATAAATCTCACACATATTAATCATTTATTTTCATATCTAAAGGAAAACTCATTTTCATACATGGTAATGTAATAAGGATTCACGAACATAACATACATCTATAAAGAGAGTCCCAGTGTAGAAAATAATTCCCCTCAAAAGGGTGTGATGAGTCCGACCTCCCATCCTCTCGACCAATGAAAATTATTAAGCCTCATCGGTTCACAACTAATGATCACCTACTATTGGAATGTAGGTCCAAATGAATATAGAATCATTGGATTTTTCCTATTCTACGAACAAACCCATTAGAAACCTATTGGAATATTTGAACCTTAAACAAACAAGGTCATCCCCATTTCTAGAGGAAACAGAAAAATGGTGAACCCGACGTGAATCCTTAACCAAGATAAAATGATGTTCTCATTATTTATTAGGACCCTATTTAAACTCAATCAGAGGGCCAACAAAAAAATCAACAAATTATGTGCTCTTGAAAAAGATGTAGTGGCCGAAAAGATCTTAATTATGTCTGTTATATCAAATAGGCACTCTTTTCCAAGATCTTCTGCGTTACAAAAATGGATTCCCTTATGTTCACACCTGTGAATTCCTCTGCTATGAGTGCCTCTGCTGTGAATACCTCTGTTGTGAATGTATCTGCTGCTACTCCTGCTGGATCATCGTCTGTTCTGAGGATGACATCACCTACTCAGCATCATCAACGCTGTGTATCAAATGTACTGGTTATGCAATACCATCGAAATGATACCATTTCGACTTTGGAGGCCACTCGACAAGCCCTCCAAGTCAATAATTCACCCTGGTTGTCTGGACAGTGACGACCAGCGATCAAGAAGCAGGTGGTGCCAACCACCATTTCCAACCGTTTTGGGTCATTATCCCCTGAACGGAATCACCATTCCCTCCCATATTTTGAGTAGGTGAATGAGAAGGTCACTCAAGTCCTTAATTCAAGGATACATGAGTCTTTCCTAAGGTCTCCCACCAACAATCACCACCAGACTCGTGCTACAGTGCACCCTCAACATGATGAGGGTGTCGTCTCCAGGCGTTTGGCTTAGGTTCCTCGAACCCAGGTAGGAATGAAAAACCACCAGAGGTGAAGAATGATAAAAAAATGAGCAGGTTCTTATCTCTTCCATTTCTGGAGAAGTCCACCAACCTAACTTGGTGGAAAGTAACGAGCGGGCACACACACCCATCCGTTTTAATTACGCTGTCGAGCAGACTCGTCTGGCAGCAGCAGGAAATTCCCGCCAGGCAATTCTGGAAGAGTAATATAAACGGGAACATACACCTATTTATAAATCATCAGCTAGTCAGTAGACTCATCTGACTACATACAATTAATCCCACGAACCCAATGTGTTGATGACTGGTAAACATGCACATAAATCTCCTTACATTCATCAATCATGCAAGCAGTCTCGTCTGCCAGTATTGAAGGAAGTCCATCCACCACGTTCGGTGGAGTGCAATCAGAAAACACATACACCTGCTAGTATTGATCAAGCCTACCAACAGTATCGTTTGGTAGAACCCAAAGAAGTCAATTGGAAAGTGCTAATGATAAACATGAGGTAGACTCAACTCTTTTACCCTACGCATGAGTACTGCCAGAATTCACTGACAGTAAAAGGAGGACTGGAGCAAGAACACACACCTAATCCAAGCACATAATCGACATATATCCCCGTTACGAAATATGAAGTCACCAAGAATATTCTGTCAATGATGAAAGAGAAGAAGCAAATCCATGCTCATATTCTGGATGTTGGCCAGGATATTATAATAGCTTCAGTAGCATCACAGGGAATGAAATGAAAATCTATCTCTACCAGTGGAGTGACACATCAACAGTTTACTCCGGAACAGACACACACCTCTGTTCCCATCTAAGAGGGTTGTGGGGCATACTTCCCCATGTCATATAGACAACCAAGTCAGGCACATACACCTGATTTGAGTGGATATAATCAGCCTATCAGGATCCTTTCTCCTGAACAGTCACATACTCCTTCCCATAATGACCACATTAGTCAACAAGTGGTTCTTAAATTGAGTAAGAAGGCATCTATGAAGAAGACCTGTCTAGCATAGTCAAGAAATCAAGGTCCAATCTGTAATAAGGCCTTAATCGATGCTGCAGTTCTTGATGCACTCAGGCAATTATCTATTAAAACTTAAGATTCTACTCTCCCAGTTCCCAATAGTGGGAACATTAATTCAAAAGGTCTGCAGCAGACACTTCCTCATGAAGGATTACTTCATGACAGTTCAGTCGATCGTGAAGTATCATCATCAGATGATAGTAACGGCGACCCTCTGCATGGATAGAATATCAAGGAGAAAAATGTTTCATCTTTTTCTATAACCCACCATGGTGGTCCTCCCCATGATGATGAATTTATCTACAAAAGTCCTCTCCGTATTAGTAATTCGCATTTCCTGGAAAATTTTTCAAAGAACAATGTAGTGACGAGAAAGACCTATTACCTTGAGGCACTTTCAAATGTGATGCTAGTAATGTTTGATTCATTACCAATAGTAGGTGAAATACTTTCCCAACCAGAAGATAGCCCAGGATGTAGGTCTTTCTCCGAAACACCCCTGAGTCATGCATCGTCTAATTTGATAAATGAATTATCTACCAATATTGTTGAATCTGATGAAGCAACAAAGAAGCACCAACTTTGGTCTAAACAGGTAGAAGAATATTCATCAAATGATAAAGAGGAAGTACTGAATATGAGAAAACATCTTAGAAAATGTGATGTTCCAGTCATTTTTTGGCCTTTGGTTGACTCTCAGTATGACATTTCATGAATGTTAACGAAAGATTGTATTGAAGATATTCGACTCAACATGTGGAAAACTCTTTGTCCATTGAAAAAGAAAATATTATCTTATGATGAATATGAAAATCATGTCAAGATAATATAAGGGTTACAATGACAAATTGATTTGGAATATCTCTCAGTTTCTCGATATCTGATGGCTGAAAATTATCCGAGATCCCTTTAGCATTCATGCCTTGGCACATTAAGAATATTTCACCAGTTAATTAACAATGCCCCATCTGGTATTCATATCAGGGTATGGGGTGTTCATGGAGCACAACATTTCAATATACTCTCCCACCAACAATGCCCTCCAAAAATGGATTCATGCAATGTTATTGCCCATGGACGGAGATAGAAAATTGGCTTTGTTTGTAATCTGAGGCTCGCTCAAGAACAGGCCTCAACTAGTTCATCCCAAAATTAGGCATACAAAGAACAAGTTGTCGAATTTCTCTTGCATCAGGAAAACAAGAATATCGAACATGCTTCTCGTTTAGAGCATGAACATCATCAAGTGACAGAAGTGTTATAAATCATCCAGCATTCATTTGAGCTAGGTGATTTGAGTGGATATAGGTTGATGCATCATGCCAATTTCCGGACTAAAGTCCACAAGATCCGGAGAGCTTTTAACAAAGTATCAGATATAGAAACTCAACAGCCACCCCATCTTTCCATACTAGGGATTATTTTAACCCAACCCTCAGAATCAACAAATAGGATTCGATGTGTTGAACATGAATAGAAGGAACAACCCCAGTCCACTGGACATGGGACTTTTTCGAATACTCAATCTCTTCCTTCGATAAAGTCAGTATTCTCTCAATTAGGGAAGAATCCACACAAGGAATGCAGAGCCGAATTATCAGGAAATTCCCTCCAAATTATGGTTCATCAAGATGTTCCTGAAAGATCAAATTAATAAAAGGCAATGTCTCATCAAGGACATGGAAAAAGACAGTATCGTAGAAATTCCGATAAAATGGATGCAATGCGTTATGCTTCAATTCATGTCATCAATTCCGTTGTTTCTCATCCCCCAGATGAGGCTCACTCATATGGATCAAATGAAGAGGTTCATGCTCAAGAAGATGTATGGATAGACACAAATGAAGAAGGTGTGGGTAGACGAAATGAAAGGATTACTCAGAATCTTGGTATTCCTTCATATAACCAAATCCCCCCTCTCTGAAAGGTGTCCAACAAGGGGAAAGGAAAAAAGTCAGGTTGTATTCCATTGTACCCCTGTAGAAGACCAATCACTCTCATTAGAAGAATGGTTCGCATAACATGAGGTGGAAATGAAGGAATTAAGGAGGTTGAATGCAGATCAAAATAGTATTCCTCCTAAGCATGCTGGAGTCAGTCAGCCAAGGGAGTTTGTTGTGGCTACTGAGATAGCTCAATAATATCTTCCTTTACTAGTACAACCTCATAGGTCTAATCCTATGGGTTATATGCAACAACAACCGGCAATACGACCATCAGTGGCAGTCCCGGTCACCACACATGTCCAAACTCTAGTTCTTGCACCTGCACAGGTCCAAAATCATCCAGATGTTTCTCAAATGTTAATGACTACCATTGAGTCCTTATAATCTATTTGGAAGCTATGGTAGGGAAACATGCACCGATTCAACCGGAAAAGAGATCTTACCCTGAATGGGTTGATGCAATTCCTCCCCCATCAAATTTTGCAAGTACCACATTCCCAATATTTAATGTTTTGGGAGACCAATAGAAAAACATAACACATTTTGTGTCTCATTTTGATCTTATGATGAAAACTCCTCAGTAGAAAGAGGTAGTTAAGCTCAGGTGTTTTGTACAGTCATTACAAGGACATGCTTTTTTTTTGTATAAAAGCTTACAATCCCGGTCAATTTCCGGGTGAGAGGATTTCCATCAAAAATTCCTTCTTCAATTGAGCTCAACTTTACCAAAGACAATAGTTTTTTATTATACAAATTCTAAGAAAATAGAGAATGAAAAAGTTTCAGATTTTATTGCTCGCTGGAAGGGACTAATATATTCCCTAAGCTTATCACTCCCTCAAGAGGAATTGTTGCCAATCTGTGTAGAAAATTTGTGTGATGAATTGCGCACACCGTTGATCCCTATGAAATAAATAGGAGGGTTTAGAGACCTTACTTCGATCGCTCAATAGATTGAAGACTCTCTTATGAAGACTAAGGATAAAGCTCATGTAATTCCATCAGCACTAGAAAGGAGAATGGGTAATGTTGAGACTAATACAATTACGCTTAAACAAGCACATGTACCTACTTCTACTTCAAAACCATCATCTTATCGAAGGGCTCTACCTCTGGATCATCAACAACAGAGGCCGTTTCATCAAGATGATCAAATATATCAAAGATGGAAACAATTTGAGAATCTGAAGAGAAAATTTTATTATTTCCGAATTGAACAAGATCCTGGTTACTTCATTTCGGCTCTAGAAAATAATTAGGTTCAATTTCCAAGGCCCAAAATGCCGAATAATGAAGGAGATAAAGACCGTACCAACTATTTCCCATTTCATCAGATGTTGGGAAATCCCATTTAGGAGTGTTTTGTCTTCAAATAACTTTTTCAAATGATGGTGGAATCGGGACAGGTCAAACTGAAAGGTTCTTCAGCTCAGGTAGCATGTGTTACTGTTACGAATCCATAGGAATAAGGTGAGTGGAAATAAGTCAAAAGAAAAAAATGTGCAGAAATATGATGATTGGATGGTCAGAAAAACGATCAATCAAACTCATTCCATTTTGTGAATTCAATTAAATAAACCAATTGTGTCTTCTGATATGAATTCCACAGAAAAAACCTCTTCATAAGAGGGAAAATCATCGAAGAAACAACATACTTAAAAGAAATAGGAACAGTCATAAGAATATGAGATCGTGTCAAATCTCAAGTTGTCTTTGATTATGGAAAATTTTATGCCATATACTTCAAATCCACGGGCACCGTCCCACCAAAAATCATAGACTAAATTTGATAATTAGGCAAGGTCTTCATCAGATGAAGATTTGATCTTCAGTTCTGTTATCATGATTCATTTAATAGATCCTTATGTTAGTCACAGATTCGATATTGATGAGCCCGAGTTCCCTGTATCAAATAGAGGAAATCGAGGGAGATTCAGAGGTCTGGGATATAGAGGAAGAGATGGATATCCCAGAATCCCCTATTCCAATTCTACCCCTGCTAGAACTGTGTATGCAGCAGAAACTCGTGGCAGAGCCCTTCAGCAGGCTCAACAAGAACAGGCAAATTCTTCCACCAATAGAAGATTCAGTCCTAGGAAAAATATTCTGGAGGATCGGTTAAAGGTTCCACCTTCTTCCTCTTAGTATGTAAATAGACCTATTCGGCCTAATCTTCCAAATCCAGGAGTATTTTTATCTCCTACCCCGATACAAGAAGCATCTAATTCTAAAGAATCAACCTCTAAGGCACCTACGAAACCACATGTTCCCATTGGAAAACACAGACCTTTAGATAAAAAATATGATGTTTTGATACATTTGTCCCAAGTGCCGGACAATTTATAAATTCTATATTCCTTGAATCTATCCAAGGATCTTCAAGAGGCATTCATTGAGGATTTTTCAAGTGCTCAGGAGTTCGAAACTGAAATTGTTGTGGCTGAAGTCTACCATGTTGAGAATGGTCCTGCAGAATGTCGTGCAGTGATATCTTTCACAGATGAAGATGAAGATGAAGTCATGCATGGACATATTAGACCATTGTACTTATCTATAAAGGTCAATGGTGTAGAAATCCAAAGATCTTTCATTTATAATGGTTCAGGAGTCAACCTCATCCCCATTCATAAACTTCATCGATTGGGCCTCACAGAATCTAATTTATCTCCTTCTACTTTGATGTTACAAGGATATGATAAAAATGAGCAACAACACATAGGAGATATAACACTCAGAACTCAGTTTAGAGACCTCGTATCCAATTCAGATTTCTTGGTTTTTGATCATGATACAGTCTTCAACGTTTTTCTTAGAATACCTTGGCTACATGAACATGTAGATATCCCTTAATCATACCATCAATGCCTCAAATATTGTTTTGATTGTCAAATTGGGACATTATATGGTGATAATTCCCCCTTCAAAACATGTGAATATCAATAAATTGAGGTAGAATTCTATCACATTAAGGGTATGGAGAAATCCAAAACACAGGAGGTTACCAAGGTTAATGCTCCATATGGTTTGGAAAAATCCAGTAAACCCATTCACACATGTGAGTACAGATTATATGTTTCCTATCAGTCAAATTGACCAGGTAGACCCGAATCCAAATACTCTTATGACAAATTCAATAATTTCAATTATGGAAAACAAGCCAGACAGCATGGGAGAAAGTGGCGATTCATAAAGCAACGATGAAAGCTCAAATATAGATGCCTTCATTTCATCCGCTGAAATCCAGCAAGTCTATACATCGCCAACTTGGCAAGAAGAAGATATAGAAATTTCAGAGGTGAATGATGATGTCAATTCTCAATCCATCATCTCCTCTTTTTTACCCATGGAAGAACATTCATCATAAATACATTCAGAAATGGAAGCCTCTTCTTCAAGATATTCAAATTTAACCATCTCTCCTGATCATGGAAATTCTGCTTCATCATCTACTATGTAATTAGAAACAGAAGAAGTAAAACATGTTGAAGAAGAAGAGGAATATCTCAGGGATGGTCCTCTAGAATTTGATGTCGGTATCTCTACCACTATGGATGACATAGCGAAATAAATCTTGGTACAAAATAAGATCCACACCTCACTTTAATTAGTGCTTCCATGACTCTTGAAAATCAAGAAATGTATATTTCATTTTTAAATGAAAATCGAGATATATTTGCTTGTAAATATACAAAGATTCCAAGTCTTGATCCTGATGTTGCTACTCATCATTTGGGTTTTCTAGAAGAACATCGAGGATTTAAGCAAGCCTCAAGAAGAACACACCCAACTTTTGCTTCCAAAATTGAAGATGAATTGGATAAGCTTATCAAATATAAATTCATCAAAGAAGTTCAATATCCCAAATGGTTGGATAATATTTTCCCTGTGAAAATGAAGAATGGAAAAATTTGAGTTTGAATTAATTTCAGAAATCTTAATCGGCATTTTCCTAAGGATGATTTTCCAGTTATGATAACATAACTCTTAATTGATGCAATAGCTGGCTATGAATCACTTTCCTTCATGGATGGATATTCATGATATAATCAAATCCGAATGGCTCTAGAAGAATAGGAATCTATAGACTTTAGAGCCCCTCAGGGTGTGTTTTACTATCGGTTAATTCCCTTTGGCCTAAAGAATGCTGGCACAACATATTAGTGTTCCATGCATCGTATCTTCGAACCCTTTTTTGGGAAATTTTTTGAATGTTATTTGGAGGATTTGCTTGTTAAATTCAAACAATGTTCCAATCACTTGGCTGATTTGGATTTCATATTCCACAGACATCGACAACACAATTTGAAGATGAACCCCTTAAAATATGATTTTGGGGTATCCTCAGGAAAATTTCTCGGCTTTGTGGTATGCCATCGTGGTATCAAAGTCGATCCTGAGAAGACAAAGTCAATCCTTGATATGTCACCTCCTCGAAATTTGAAATAATTGTGAGGAATTCAAAGAAATTTGGCCTATATTCGCCGTTTCATCGCCAATTTGGTAGGCAAAAGTTTACCCTTCACCAAATTGATGAACAAGGGAGTCACTTACCCGTAGACTGAATAATGTCAAGATTCATTCAATATTCTCAAGAAATATCTCTTGAGTCCACCGGTATTAATGCCACCTATTGATGGTAGACCACTTATTCTTTATGTGACAGCCTTAAAGCGATCATTGGGTGCCTTCCATTCCCATAAGAATGATGATGGGAATGAAAACAACCTTTACTATCTCAGTCAGACTAGTCTTGAAGTAGAAACCAGATATTCAAGTATTATAAAGTGCTACCTAGTGTTAATCTTTGCAATTCAGAAGTTGATGCACTACCTGCAACATCACGAGGTCTATTTTGTATCTTGCAATAACCTGCTAAAATTCATCCTTAGTCGTCCAATGCTTACAGGAAGTCTATCAAGATGGGAAGTTATTTTTTAGAAATTGGACATCTAGTATGTGTCTTAAAAGGAAATAAAAGGCCAATCTCTGGCTGATTTTCTTGTTGAACACCCTTCAGTAGAAGATACATCTTTAGATATTGATCTTCTTAATGAGGATGTATTCTTTATTCAAGATAGTCTTCAAACATGGGAAATGTACTTTGATGGTTCTTCCAGAAGTCCAATAGAGAAGAAAATGGAAGATTATAAATTCAAAAAATTTGGGTTAGGAATTTTTCTCATTTCTCCAGAAAAGGCAGTGCTACCCTATTCCTTCTAATTGTTGGGAGGCGGGACAAATAACGAAGCAGAATACCAAGATCTCAACATAGAATTAGAGATATCACTTCAGGAACAAGTGAATTACTTAAAGGTGAAAGTTTATTCAGACCTTGTAATGAAACAAGTCAATGGGGATTAAGCCATCATAAAAGAAGAGTTAATCCCTTTGTATGATTATGTCAGAGAGTTAATGGCAGAATTTTCTTCGGAACCGACATTTTATTATGTCCCATGATCACAAAATGCCCAAGCTGATGCATTGGCTAATATAGCTACAACTTTGGCAGATCTAAATCAGGACGAGACAATCATCAGTATTGCCACCATCGTATAATTTCACCTTATGTTCAAACCAGAACAGTGGGAATCAATGAAATTAGTCCCATCTCTGAACCATATGTTCATACAATAGGATGGATGACACCTATTAGGGAATACCTTCAAAATGGAACACTTCCACCTGATAGAGTCAGGAAAGAACAAGTCTAGTGACGTGTGGTCAATTTTACTCTTTATGAAAACCCAGATCACCTAGAAAAATTTCTCTACAAAAGAGGTTTTGATTGAATTTTATTCAGATGCATTGATGGTGAAGAAACAATGGCTGTCATGAAAGAAGTGCATGTAAGAGTCTATGGTGCCCACCAATCTGGACATATACTATCTGATCAAATTCCAAGTCTTGGATACTTTTGGCCTTCAATGATACAAGATGTTGTTGATTTCACAAAGAAGTGTCATTCTTGCCAAGTATGTGCCAATTTCATTCATCAACCCCCAGAGTTGCTTCATAAAGCTAAATACGTGTGGCCATTTGCCACATGGGGAATGGATGTAGTGAGACATTACCCTTTGGCTACAACCAATTAGTTTAAGTACATTCATACTGCTACTGACTTCTTTTCCAAATGGGCAGTGGCAATACCTCTCAAAGAAGTTTGTTCTAAATGCATTGATAGATTCATCAAGTCTAACATCATTACAATATTTGGTGTTCCTCATACCATATTGACGGACAATGGAACCAACTTCTGTTCATCTGAGGTACATAAGGTGTATCAAGAATACAACATCAAATATAATCATTCATCTCCGTATTATGCTGCGGCCAATGGCCAATTAGAAGCCTCTAAAAAGAGTCTTTCAAACATACTGCAAAAGATGGTGGATAAAGATAAAAATTCATGGCCTGATAAACTTTTTCATGCTTTATGGGATAATCGAACCACCACCCACACTGCAACGCGGTCAACTCTATATTCACTGGTATATGAAATAGAAGCATTCTTGCCCATTGAGGTTCAATTACCCTCACTTAGGGTAGTCATTTTTGATCAGTCATCTATAGATGAACAATCTCAAAATCGATTTGATGAATTGGAACGATTTTATGAGAAACGATTGTGCACCTTGCACTACTTGGAAGTATATCAAAATAGAATAGCACGAGCTTTCAACAAAAAAGATTGTCTTCATTCATTCATTCAGGTAGAATTGGTATTGGTTCGTAGAGCTCCAATGATACCAGGAATGAATCCTCCAAATCTTGAGCCAAAATGTGAAGGACCTTATTCAATACATAAGGTTTAATCCAATGCATCTTATTCTTTAATCTCAATGGATAGAGAACTCATCACAACTCCAACAAATGCCAGATTTCTGAAGATGTATTTTGTATAACCCAAATACATCCTTACAGTCTACACATATGACCTTAAAATATTTTCACCTTACGTCCAATATGACGTTAAACTCTGTATTGTCTAACAAGACGTTAAAATGTGTTGTCTTTGCTACAAGACTTTAAACTGCAGAGTCCCTTACATCCAACATGACGTTAAACTCTGTATCGTCCAACATGATGTTAAACTGTATTGTTTGCCTTATGTCCCACATGACGTTAAACTGTGACATCCTAGATACATAACGCTAAACTGTAAAGAAGTCCCTTACGTCCATCAAGACTTTAAACTGCATAATCGTTGGTCCATGCATATGATCTTAAACTACTTTCACCTTTTGTCCAACATGATGTTAAACTGTGAAAAAGTCTTTAATACGTCCAACGTGACATTAAATTGTGTCCTCTTTTGTCCTTACTGCATGAAATTAAATTGCACAGTCCCCTTTTCATCCAACATGACATTAAAATGTATTTTCCCCTTTTTCTTAGCTATAGGACGCTAAACTGTACATCACCCTTATTGTCCAACATGACACAGAACTGTGTTCACATCCAACATGACGTTAAAATATGTCCCTACATTCATCCTACATGACGTAAAACTGAACAAAGTCCCTTAATACATCCAATGTGATGTTAAAATGAATTTTTTCTCTGCTACAGGACACTAAACTGTGCAGCACCAATAGTCCTCACTGCAAGACTTTAAAGTAAATAGTCCCTTCATATGTCCTGAATGATATTAAAATTTTCATCGTAAAGGTTGTTGCTACCTCTTGTTTCTCACACTAAGTATGACTCATGTGAGATTAGAGTGAATTCCAACCATAACACCCTCTCTGGGCCGCTAACCATGTGTATGTCTCGACACAATTTTTTAGGTCGTTGTCATCAAGAACAACTTGATTACCAAGTCATTATTTAATTTAACTACGTGGACTTTGATCATTGCCTTATAGGCTGGGTATGTAGGCAACCTCCTATGTTTCAAGCCCAAAATCAATCTCTTCACATCGGTTCACCTCAATCTCATACGATGTTGATTCATGAATCCACCCCCAATACCAATATTGTTTACATTGGTTCACCATTGTCCTTGCTATATGACGTTAAAATGTACAACACTTTTGTCATGTACGACAATAAACTAAAACATTATTTTACACCCTCACCTAATAGAAAATCATTATTTACATTGAATTCCAATCATGTTATATTCCAAAGACTACGTGCATACATGGCAATGCCCAAACCTTTTATCTTAGGTCAAATCATCATTGCACTAAAGTCCCCTTTCACCCTTCACATGAACAAACCAAATCTGTACAAAGGGTATTTCAAGAACAACATGCGGCTTGATTCCCATCATTATGGGATACATAGGAACATTCGAGCATCCCTCGAATCCATCCCCAAGTCTTTGGGCCTAACCCCAAATTCCACTTTTAGACTCTTGGAAGAAGAGTCCCCTTGTGAAAACATGAATGTGGTATAAAAACCCTGGTCATTATTCACATCAGATTTTTGACAAACACACACTGTGTATTCCTTATAAATGGTATGAGTTCTATAACACTAAACTAAGATATCTTACAATCTCATCCCACATGACATTAAAATGTATTTCAAGAACTATGTATGGCTTGATTCCCATCCTTATGGGATACGTAGTGATGTACAGTAACTCAATTCAGGACCCAACCACAACATGAATATGGCTAGCATTGGTCTATATATATCATACATACGTTGAACAATGCCCATTTTTATTTTTCATACTCTTTACCATAAATGCATCTAGACCTCCATAACACTTTTCTTGACTTCTGGTCCCAAAATGTCTGATACCCAAGAGTTTTTTTCTTTACCGCGCAGTACTTTCCCTTAGGCGACCTTGTATAAATAGTCTACATAATAAACTTGTCATCTGGAAGATGCTATTATTTGACTATGTATCAAATGCCCTTAGGTGGACCTGCATAATTTAACCCCCTAACGGGTTTGTCGAATAGTGGTAACTTCATTCATGGGAGGAAAACCTATTTTGTCCTTATTTTTCTTAACGCAAATAAGCAGGGATCCGCAAAAATAGCCATCCTTAACATATTTGTCCCATACTATTATTCATGATCAGAAAGTATTTAAATCTATGGTTTATATTTCCCTTCCATACATTTGGGTCAGACCTTCACAGGAGTGACATTCATCCAAATCCTTGATAATCTTGATTGAAAATCTCTTCTCTATATTAGAGTACCTCTCTCCATACAACAGACTCTGTGCTTTGGAAAATTTGAATCTCCATAAACATTCACTAGCTTTTTATAAATAGAAAGGAAAAATTTCTGAGAGTTGTTTTGTCTGACTATACGACACGTGCTCTTAGGCATCCTTGCATAAGTTGTCACGACCCAACCCTACCTGGGATCAAGCCACAACTACCCCAGGCCCGCCTCCATAGGTTAGGGGCTGGCGACCAACACCGAAGGCACAACAACTCGGGGAGGCCTTTGCCTAAGTACCTGTACACGCACACACACAGCACACTCAATGCAAAACTGCAGAGTAAAAGAAAAGACAAGTAAAGAAAAAGGGCAACTCCTATAAATAAACCGCAATGTGCATCGACCTCTAAAAGATACAAGTAAAGTGATGAAAAGGAAAAAGGGGCAAAAAACGCACCCAACCCGAAAAGGTGCCACAACCCGGCACCAGGTAAACAAAAGAAAAACAGCCGGAAGGGGTCCCCCACCTGGGACCTAACCACGACCACAACACGTGGTCCAAGATCCCAAGCTCCTACGCTCCACTGAAGCCACGCTCCACCTGTCCGTCATCTGCAAGGGAACACCAAGTGTGGCCAAAGCCCAAGCAGGTGTGAGTACAAAAATACTCATTAGGATACCCCGAAGGCTCGAGGGAGCAAAAAAGGAGGTACCGAAGGGTGAGCATTAGAGCTAACAAGGATTAGATCCGAAGTACAATAGAAAGTACAGTAAAGAGTCCAGCTCAACCCAACAGGATGAATGAAGGTAGACTCATCCAGAAACAAGGAGATGGAAACGGTGAGAAGACGAACTTACTGTCGAGTCTTCGCTACCTATAGCAGGAGAGTAGACTCGTCCAACCACGAGAATCTAGAAATGGAAAGAACGTGGCATACCCCGCGCGTCTTTGCCTCTCCTGGAAGGAGAGTAACCAAACCCAAGAAGTGGGTACTGGAAACAAGGTATATACATATCTGTATGCTAAATAAGAAACCCGAACAACGTCGTAAGGGGATCTCTGTCCCGTAGCTCAGCCCAAGAAAATGAGTCTCCAATAGCCCCAAAAGAAACACCATCATCGATTCCTAGCATCCCACATGTCTGCCCCGAACCGCATGCCAAGGGGCTGAATCACCGCACCTTGACACTATCCTCTTTGGGCGGCACTGACTCACCCGCGCGGTTTTAGGACACGTCACAAGGATGTGTCTCGGTGGGGGAAAGCGCTCCTCGTGCTTGAGAGTTCTGTCGGAAACATCAACCACAACTTGTCACTGCCTCACAGTTGAGAGGTCTCCACAAAGTCAAAGCCCATCACAACACTGAACCGTATAACCATGGGTCCCGCTCTGGTAATCACGGTGGAAAGCCACAGGCTAGCCTAGTAGAAAGGAATGATCCTGGAATTCCAACGAATGACCCACTGCCCAGCCCCGCTAGAGGGTAATTCATAACCAGATATCAGGTGACCCACTGCCCAACCCTACTAGAGGGTAAACCCCAACACATCATCAAGTGACCCACTGCCCATCCCCGCTGGAGTGTAAACCATATTATGATACTGGGTGACCCACTACCCAGCCCTGCTAGAGGGTAAACCATAACACATCATTCGGCGACCCACTGCCCAGCCCCGCTGGAGGGTAGACCTTAATACATCATTAGGCGACCCACTGCCCAGCCCCGCTAGAGGGTAGACCTGGAATAAGTCGACAGGCGACCCACTACCTAGCCGTGATTGAGGGTAGACCTGGAACTAGACGAAGGGCGACCCACTGCCCAGCCCTGCTGGAGGGTAGACCCTAAGAGGTCGTCGGGTGACCCACTGCCCAGTCTCTGCTAGAGGGTAGACCCTAAGTGCGTTTGGTGACCCACTGCCTAGTCTCTGCTAGAGGGTAGAACCTAAGAGGTCGTCGGGTGACCCACTGCTCAGTCTCTGTTGGAGGGTAGACCCTAAGTGCGTTGGGTGACCCATTGCCCAGTCTCTACAGGAGGGTAGACCCTAAGAAGCCGATGCGTAACCCACTGCCCAGCCCCGCTGGAGGGTAAAACTCATAACTACTTTGGACATATCCACTAGAGGGTACAACAATGGCCAACCAAACTTGGAGTGGGCATCGCGCAACCACCCAACTCCAGAACAACTCACCCAAACAAAGTTCAGCGCCTGCTCCATCACTGGGTGTCACTAGCACTGCTACTAGCCCAACCATCGAGAACAAAACCAGGGGGAGACCACTCAACCCTGCTGGTCAACAAACGAGCACCGAGCCAGGGGAAAAACTCCACCCTGTTAATCAAAAAAACACACAGAGGGACCCTCTACGTCGTGAGAGGTCAAAGTATGCAAAGCATAACATGACACGCACATGGGTCCCCCACGACGTGTGGCCCCAAGTCAACCCCAAATGAGCATACAAACATCCTCAGGTACAAGAAACAACACGTACCTCCAAGCGCTCCCGTATACTCCCACAGTATACCACGTCTCCAGCCCAAGGGCTATCATGCACAAGGCACCCAACGTCAACGCGAGGGCGTGACGTAACATTTCCAACTTTCTACCTCAACGAATGGGGAACGAACAACCACATCTATTCCAGCATTACTTCACTCAAACGAGAGTGCACGCGATCACACGCCAAGGGTCCGCTACAATCACATAAGAAGAATCGCCCTCGGGGCACCTTCACATTTCCACCTTTCACAAGATCACGCAAGAGGCTCTACACAACCAAACGGATCACACCATTGTAATCCTTGCAGAAAAACACGCGATATCGACTACTTACTCGCCACCAATGGATATCCGATGGAAAAGTCACCAACACCGCCTCACGCCCGAACAGCGCCACGTGATCCCGAGCCTCGTCCCCGAAAACAGTCGGGTACATCTCACTAGTGTGATCCCCTCAGGAAAACACATCAAAAGCACTACTCACTTGAGTGCAATGGATATCCAGAGAAAAAGATGCATTCCGGCGCACCGCACATGAGCGATGCCATGTGGGACCCACATCCCGGTCCCAAAACTCAACGAACGGATCGCACTGTTGTGATCCTCTCGAAAAAGAACAGAAGATGGACTATTCACTTGTCCAAAACGGTTGCCTGGTGATAATGATGGAAAATCACCATCGACGCCCAAACGACCCTCGTGGGCCCCGCACCATTGTGCGGAATTACAGCGGGCAGACTGCGCCAATGCGATGCCCTCGAAAAAACACCCAACATCGACTGCTCGTACACCCCGAACGGACGTCTGAGGAACAAAGTCGCTAAAACCTGCACGCTGCTCAAAAGACGCGTCGTGGGGCCCACGCCTCAACTTCGGCCTCAATGCCTGAGACCACACTGGAATGCTCCACCTCGAAGCTAGGGTCCCAATGCCACTGACCGCGCTCAAAACGGACGTCGGACGCGTCCGCGCAGTCCAAAACAAGAATCTCAGGAAAAATGATCATCCACTTAGAGACATGTCGCGCCTCCGCGGCCCCTCGTTTCGGGAATTAAAAATTCCCGCAACCATCTCAAAAGTTTCACCTCTGCGTCAAGACCGCGCCGCCGCAGATGGCGCGCAAAACGGACGTCCGTAGCGAAAGCTACGAACGTCGGAAGTTAGAAGGGGGGGGGGACCCCTTGGGCCGGACCGGCCCGGTCCGCCCGCAGCCGGCCCACGGGCCGACCACGGGCCCGGATCACTTCGCCGCGGCCTGACGACACCCGACCGGCCCGGACGGCCGGTCTCGCTGCGCCCACGCGGAGACCCGCGGTTCGCGTGTCTCTGTCCACCGAGGTCGCGTCGTGCCGCGACCCCGGGTCGTCAACCCGTGCCGGCGCCCTCGGCCTGCCGCCGCCGAGCCAAAGGCCGCAGCCATCCGCCAGCGCCGAAAAGCACCACCACAAGCCGACCGCCACCGAAGCCCTTTCCGCCGTCCCGGAACCACCGTCCACCGCCACTGGAAACCGCCGGACCACCGCGCCGGCCGGAGAACCCCAAAAACCCGGGAATCGTCGTCGGACCACTGCGGAGGCCTCGGAGGTCGGATTTCGAATCCGAAATAAGAGTTGGAAAGATCGTATAATGTACTACGCGATCATGGGCATCGATCGATGATCGGATAAAAATATGATGCTATAAATTAAGGTCAATGATTGTGAAAAAAACGAAACAAAAATGACTCCTACCTCGAGGGCCGTAGCCCGACGCTTCATGTGCGGACCGTCGGAACCGCTGTGCCTCGCTGGAGTTCGCCTCGCCGGAGCTCGCCTCGCCGGAGCTGCCTCTCCAGAGGTGAAGGAGGGGGGACGGTTTGAGGATGAAGAAGAAGAAGAAGAAGGGGGGTGGGGGTGTTTAAGTACAAATCACTTAAACGCCCGCCCGACTGCCCCGAACCCGAACTCCCGACGGGGTCGGGATTTAGCCTCCCCTAGGCTAAGAACAACGCTCTAAGCGCAACGAAGGTCTCGGAATTTTATTTCGATACCCCGTTCAAAAGTTATTAAACTTAGAGCCTGAGGCCTCCAAATTACGAAAACGGCCCTGGGGCCATTTTTCACAGACGGCCTGCGCCCGCGAAACTTATACCCCTCCTATGGAAAACGACACGCTCCGAACTCAACGATGCCCTAGGTTTTCCAATCCAAGCCACCGTTTAAAAGACACCCGCGTTTCACCATTAAAAGAACTAATTAATTTATTTAATCCGTTTAACGTTCCTAAAGCGAGTGAGGGGTCCAAACATCCCGCGCCGACAAGTTTTATGTCGTTACTAGGGTAAAAACCCCATTCCGGACCCATCTGTACACTCGGATCTCTGATCTAAAGCTCCGTTTAGGTTTTATCACATTTATTTAGCGTTTCCAGTGTGAACGCACTGAATATTTAATTTCGGCCACTCCGGGGCTCGGAATCGCACGCCGTCTGAAGCCGCTGCTCTGGAATATCATCGAGATTATTCCAAAGTCTTTCTCATCAAAAACCGGGTTCTTACATCATTCCCTCCTTCAATCTTTTCATCCCCGAAAAGCAAAACTATGGAGCAACACAGGGTACTAAGCCCACACCTAGCATCCCGTACCCAGAAGAACCCACACACACCTCTGTGTCACCGCACACAGACTAAGGGATTGATCTGTTCACGCAAGGTCGGCCCTTGCCGAAGTCGTGCACCCACTCCAGACTTTGGGGTTAGGGCAAGGCGGTAGGGTCCCTCGTCATCCCGTTGCACGGTCTCAAATGGCCTGAAGCCTCTCGGGGGTAGCTCACCTCCCCAAACAAACCTCTACGCCGCACACTGCGACTGGAATCAACTCCCCTACCTGAAACAAGGCCCGGTGATTCCCTCCTTTAGAATATCCATATGGTGAAACACCCAAGGATATTTGGTCACGCAAGGTTCCACATTCGAGGCTCTTTTACACACTCAAAAGACGAAGGAGTCAACCCCATCGACTAAAGGAAAAGGTCTCACACCTTTTTCCTTACCAACACAGGGTTACACCCGACGCCCTGCGTCACCCTGATAACACCTCAAGCAAGGAGTAGGGAGGAAATCATTACACACACAGAGCCTAACAGTTCTACTACAAAAAGTAGAAGAGTCGCAAGGGGTACTTCTCACCATCCCATGCTCTGCAGGATCGTAGACATCCAATGCTCACGGCTACCCGCGGTCCCAACCGTCAGCTCCCGGAGCCTGACGTGGACCGCCTAGTGGTGATGGGGAGATCTCGTAACGTCGTACCCCCACCTCCAGCTCCTCCCGCTCCTCTGCTAGCACCACCTCTCTGGCCACTACTCCGATCACGGCACTGCCTCTGCAGTGGCGGTGCACCTGCTGCCTGCCCGAAGCTCTCAGCAACTAGGGTCGGGAAGTCTCGTGCCAAGTGACCTCACCCATCACAAGCATAGCACCAGCGCTCTCTGGGCTGCCCTGGTGCCCTCCGGTGCCACTGTGGTGTACGACCACGGCTCGAGATCCACTCACGGAAGGGCATCCTCGGATGAGGCCCTGCGCCATTTCTCCACAGTGGTATACGACCACGTCTCCAAAACCGGCAGTGGGGAGGCCAGCTGCATCGAGGTCCTGTCCTCTGGCGCCTGCTAGCTACTGCAGACGTCCCGACTTCATCGCTCCCACTGTGGTGTAAGAAGCCTCTGTCACCAGCGTCTGCTTTAGCACCCCGACATATGTGGAAATGCCCAAGGGTACTATGATAGCACGAATATCTCGGCGGAGACCCTGCTCAAACTTCCGCGCTCGGAAGTTGTCATCATGGACCATGTCCGGGTAAAAAGGTGCACGGTCTGCAAAACTAGCCACGTAATCGACCACCATCATCCCTCCCTAGAGAAACTGTAGGAGCTCCTGAATCCAAACGGAGCACAAGCAGGAGGAGTAAAACTCTTCTTGAGACAACAAATGAAATTCGTCCCATGAAAGTGATGACTCGTCCAGAAACTGAGTCCCTAGACTCCACCAACGCCAAGCTGCTCCACGAAAAAGGGTGGCTGCCAAAGTCACTCACTGATCTGTCGGTGTCTGCACAAGCCTGAAAAGGCGAACCACTGCCTCGAGCCAAACCTCAGCTGCCTGAGGGTCTGGCTCACCACTGAACCTCAGCGGTCTCTGCCGCTGGATCTCACGGAGCGCGCTCGACCTACGCTCAAGCTCAGCCTGCTCTGCTGAAACTGCCTGCTGCTCAACAGGTGGGGGTACTGCTACCGGCCCACCCAGAGAAAGGGGCTCACATGATGGGTCCTAGACTGTGGCCTCGTAGCTCACAGGGTCGTCGTCACAAACCAAAGCTGGCATCCTGGGTGGCTGTCTTTGCAGAGACATCCTGAATATTATCAAGGAGTCCCGTGGTCAAATGAGCATAAATGTATATACCAATAAGCACGATGGGGAGCTGACCCAAGAAGGACCATCAAAGACTCGATCCTATGTGATGCACAAAATTTTGTTTCCCTGCAACAAGTGTCTCAGCATGCCGAGTCGACAAGGGGGTTATCAAGGTCCTGGTGAATGGATACGTCGGCCGCCGCACCATCCCTGGACTCCCTGGCCTCAGAGCCGCTTTGGAGACACGTTAACACTGTTTCCTTATAACCTAACCAATTCCTTTTATTTTAGGGATGTCGGAACAGCGTTCCAAGGAACGAAAAACCTCTGATATCACATTGTCACGACCCGACCCTTCCCGGGCTCGAGCCGAAACTACCCCAGGCCCGCCACCATAGGCCAAGGGCTGGTGACCAGTGCCGAAGGCACAAAAACTCGGGGAGGCCTTTTCCTAAGTACCTGTACATGCAAACACGTAGCACACTCAATGAAAAATTGCAGAGTAAAAGAAAAGACAAGTAAAGAAAAAGGGAAACTGCTATAAATAAACCGCAATGTGCATCGACCTCTAAAAGATACTATTAAAGTGCTGAAAAGGAAAAAGGGGAAAAACATGCTCCCAACCAGAAAAGGTGCCACAACCCAAAAGGGGTCCCTCACTTCGCCGCGGCCAGCCGGCCGTGGTTTGCCGACACCCGACCGGCCCGGACGGCCGGTCTTGCTGCGCCCCCGCGGAGACCCGTGGTTCGCGGGTCTCTGTCCACCGAGGTCGCGCCGCGCCGCGACCCCAGGTCGCCGCCCCGTGTCGGCGCCCTCGGCCTACCGCCGCCGAGCCTAAGGCCGCCACCAACCGCCAGCGCCGAAAAGCGGCACCGCCAGCCGACTGCCGCCGAAGCCCCTGCTGCCGTCCCAGAACCACCATCCGCAGCCACTGGAAACAGTTGGACCACTGCGCCGGCCGGAGAACCCAAAAAACCCGCGAATCTTCATCGGACCGCTGCGGAGGCCTCAGAGGTCAAATTTTGAGTCCGAAATAAGCATTGGAAAGCTCATAGAACGTACTACACGATCATAGGAATTGATCGAAGATTGTAAAAAAATTTGATGCTATAAATTAAGCTCAAATATTTCGAAAAAAACGAAACAAAAACGACTCCTACCTCGAGGGGCGTAGCCCGACGCTTCGTGTGCGGATCGTCGGAAGTGCTATGCCTCACTGGATTTTGCCTCGTCAGAGCTCGCCTCGCCGGAGTTGCCTCTCCAGAGGTGAAGGAGTGGGGGGGGGGGGGTTGAGGAAGAAGAAGAAGAAGAATAAGGGGGTGGGGGTGTTTAAGTACAAGTCACATAAACGCTCGCCCGACAGCCCTGAACCCGAACTCCCGACGGGGTCGGGATTTAGCCTCCCATAGGTTAAGAACCACTCTCTGAGCGCAACGGCGGTCTTGGAATTTTATTTCGAGACCCAGTTCAGAAGTTATTAAACATAGCGCCTGAGGCCGCCAAATTACGAAAACACCCCTGGGGCCATTTTTCACAAACGACCCGTGCCCGCGAAACTTATACCCCTCCTAGGGTAAACGGAATGCTCCGAACTCAACGGTGCCCTCAGTTTTCCAATCCGAGCCACCTTTTAAAAGATACCCGCATTTCACCATTAAACGAACTAATGAATTTTTTTAAACCGTTTAACGTTCCGAAAGCGATTGAGGGGTCCAAACGTCCCGCGCTGACAAGTTTTATGTTGTTACTAGGGTAAAAACCCCATTACGGACCCATCCGTACACTCGGATCCCTGATCTGAAGCTCTGTTTAGGAGTTATCTCATTTATTTAGCGTTTCCAGTGTGAACGCACTGAAAATTTAATTCCGGCCACTCCAGGGCTCGGAATCGCACGCCGTCTGAAGGCGCTTCTCATGAATATCATCAAGAATATTCCAATGTCTTTCTCAGAAAAAACCGGGTTCTTACATAAGCAGTCTACTTAACAGACCTGTCACCCATAAGATGCTATTATTTGACTATGCGGCCAATGCCCTTAACCATCCCTACATAATTGAACCCCATAACAGGTTTGTTAAATAGTGGTAACTTCATTCTGGGGAAATACTTCTTATAATGCCTTTTTATCCCTTTTTTCATATAATTCCACATATTCAAAATTCTGTAAGTCATAGTTTATATATTTTCCCTCATACATGAATATGGTAATATGTTTTCAGATAAATTATCACGGAATTGAGTCACTTTTAATCAATTAGGTCAAATCTATTTCGACCTTAAACATTAGCCTTTTTTGTGTCCGACGTGCATGAATTTAAACTACCCACAATATAAAAGGGAACTCTGAATAAAAGTCATGTCCCAGCTCATTAAAAATACATTTTTTATGATTTAGGTAATATTGAGCAATAGAAAGATTCAATGTTTGTAGGGTTGTTTATAATAATCCTATCAAAAATCAAACTATGCTTACTAGGCCCATTAGAATAGGTAAAAATTTAAAGCAGGTTGCAAGAAAAGGCATTCACAAATAATTGAAGATAAAAGAGACTTTAATTGATGCACAAGAGTTAGAAGGACATCCACAAATTAGAGTCTCTTCTCTTTTTTAAGATTTACAAAAGGCTATCAACATAAATATTTATTTGATTTATAGAATCCCGAGCTCCATCAGCAGCCACTTAAATCTCATGCACTCGACCAGATTCACTCTTATCCTCTTGATGGATCTCTTTATTGGAATCTTCAATGGATTTCATACCATTCGTTTGAACTCCTTCCAATGAATTGTTATGCTGGTCAAGTTCCCCAGTAACAACATCTAACTGTTGCTTAAGGTGCATATGATGGACAAATTTCTATTTGATCTTACGATTCAGATCCTTCAAATTAGCAGTATGATCAGCCTCATCTCGGGACATCATAGCCTCAAATTTGCTGATATTGGATGACAACCTCACCCTGGTCAAATCATGACAGTACTTTTGTTCCTGCTCCCTTCTTGGGATGACTTGTTTCACTGCGGCGTGGATCTATTGATATTCAAAACCACCAAGTCCCAACCTGACAAACAAGGATGATAGTCCAGGGATCTTCCATGACAGCTCTTCAAGAGGAAATTTTGATATGATCTTATATATATTCTTCCATTCCTTGCATCATGAAAATTTGAGAACCTTTTGTACTTCTGGGTCTGACTCAGCATCACTGTCACAGGGGGGAATATAATATGGGATTAATGCACTTAGGGAAGTGTCATGTTCTGTTCCTTCCCCACTGACCCTTGTTTCATCACTTCCTATTCCCGTTGAGGCGGATTCTCAGACTTCACCACTAGATCTAGCCACTGAAATTGATGGCCCTACATAATCAATTAAAAGCTTTGGTTCGTTTCAAATAATAAAAAAATTTGATTAGTTGTCTTTAAAATTAAGTAAATCCTCAAATTTTGTTATCTCTTACCCAACAGTAGACCAACAGCAGAAGGAGGCTCCTCCCCGTCTTTCCTAGCTTCAACAAGATTTTCAGGACGAGTTTGAGGACGCTCTACTAGGTTCAGCTCCACCTGAGCCAGTGTCTCTGCAATTGTGGGGTTGTCTATACCCCCTTCAGGCATTGGTAGTTCGGCAGCTTGTTCAGATGGAACTGCACATTTGAACCATTAATTATTAGAGATGTAATAAGAAGTTATTTTAGCAGGATGAAGAATAACAATCACATCCAAAATCATATAAATTACATGGTAATTTAACATGATCTAAAAAATCTTCAAATAATGTGCCAATTTACATAATTTCATCCAATGTTATCTTAGATTCATGGTTAGTCTCACCAGTGGAAGAATTCGATACGTTTTCGTCGTGAACTTTATGCTATGACCTCTAATCCCGGATAGTGTCTTCAGATAAAATTGCAGCATCAGTTGCAGTGGCCGCCAAAAGCTCTAGTGCAGGGGATGAACCTAAAGTATCATATAATGGAAGTTATTTGAAGTTTCATTCAAATTTTTATGAAGTATTGTTAATTTACCAGAAGTAGGATCTTCTCTACTTGCAACAACAGTAGGAGGGATACTGGGAATAGACGTTGGCTCTTCTCCAAGAGCAGTCATGTCATCCTGAACTTATGATCGTTCACCAGCACCCTCCATCGTCTTCAAAGGAGGGTGCGTCCTCTCCCTCAGAGATATGATTGAAGAATCCCCTGTAATCCCAAGAAGTATGAGCAATCATTTCATGGATTAAAAGACATGACTATTCGAAGGACTTACCACTACTAATGAAGTGCTTAAATGTGGAATTATTCCTTCGATGCCTTGGATTATTTGGATTCTTAGGAGTTTTGACATCATCATCTCCAAATACAGGGAATTGGAGAATGAAAATCCATGTCTAACTCCTCCTCCATGGCTTGATGGATTGGAGATATCTCACCCGACTTGCGAGGAGATACATTAGCCTCGATGGCAGTACAACCAGGGCTATATAATGGTGAAGGAACCTCAGAAGTTCCTTTCATTTCAAATTGAAGGATGAAGAAAGTAATTTCTTTGAGTAAAAAATATTTAACTGGAATCTAGTTACAATGAAAATAAGGAAAAGAGGCTTACATCTTCAGGAGCCACATAATCATGCCACTCCTCATCACAGGAACCACCAGTCCCCTTAGTGGCGCCAGAATCTATCATTTCCTTTACCCGCTTGGTGACTGGAATGGAATCATCTATGGAATATATGACCATTTCTATCTCTCTGATGTAAGCCCACACTTCATCAGGGTTATCCTAGTAACGGATATCTATAGAAGCTTCATTATTCCCTATTCCAGGGATTTGTAGCCACTCGCATAGTTCCAGTCAGGCAATTTCAGCATCGCAATATAATCTTTTCCACGTCTGGATAGCCTCTTGTCATAGATATTCAACATGTTTACCAGAAGGCTATGAGGATGGTCCTACAATTTTTGACTTCAACTTCTTCCCAGCTCCTGCAACTACAAATAAAGTATAAGAAAATAATACTTGTTGCTCTATAATGTAATGGTGATTAAATTTCCCCAATGAAGTAACTCAATAAGGGTCGATGGAGTTGGTCTTATGATTCTGATAGGGGGATTATATCTGGCACGAGGTCGCTTTTCCACATGTGGTGCCTCATCATCCCCATCTTGGGAATCCAGCGAGTTAGCCCTAGGTGAGGAACCTGATGAATCAGGTCCAGGTGGGGAAGTGTCACATTCCTGATGAAGGATTTCTTTCTCTATAGTTATTTTCTTTTTCCCCACATTATAAACCAGATGATTGAGAACCCCTTCAGGGTATGTTTCTATCATGTTCTTGGCATACCATGTAGTAAAGTTACATGCCGCTTTTTCACCTGGTAGATCAAACACTACCCCAATCTTCTCCATATATGTCAGAAAACATAGTTGTTGGGAAACCATTGGATGCCGCTCTGACCTGTAATGCATAGGAGGGGATACAACAGTCTGCTGCAGACACTTGAATTGGTGTGAAAATCTGTAGAGAGCTTAGGACTCGCATATAATCTCTCCATTAATCCTAGTGACCAGTACACAATCTCTGCAAGCCAGCATGTACGCCCTCAATTCCAGACCAACGGTTCCATCGTCCACAAACAACCCGATTGGAGGGTTTCCATAAGGAAAGAAATTGAATTACTTATACATGCTCGGCCTCACCTTTATATTGTATGGGTTAAGGGCTAATGGAGCAGTTCCAGAAAATTCCTGCCCTGATGGCCTGAAGGAACTTCTAGGAACCTGTACTCCATTTTGTACATTATATGTATTGAATTGAGTGGAGATTCATCCCCACAAGACATGGAATGGTCCCACTATTCGCAAAGGAGACTTACCCATAAATACATTGAGTATGATCCTGTGAATCTCTGCTAAATTGAGGGTAGCTAACCCAACCATTTTCTTCTCATCCCACTTGGCTGCCACAACGAAGGTCCATGGCATGACGCCTCCCTTTGAATCCCTGACTTGCAGAAGATAAACACTGAGCCACAAGGTTGAAAAGCCTACCAGATGAGTTTCTTTTTGGATTCTCTGATTTAATTCATATCCCCACTTCTCAAATTATCCTGCTTCGAAGGTCGGCCAGAATGTTCCAAGAGCACCTCTCTTCTCTGTTCTGTGGCAGGTGGTATGATGAGTACAGGCGAGCCCCTTCTCCTTTGAAACATTATCCTCCTTCTTGGTAAGAAACATATTCATCCACTCCTCTGGATGAATATCCTTTCTAGAATGAGTTAGGGAGGTATTTGATCTCTTTAGCTTGTGGAAATTTTTAAATAATTCCCAATCCAAAACGGGAGTCTTCTCAGAATCATTCCAAGTTGCCTTGGGTGGGATGAATTCATCATACATGTCACCCAGAATTAGATCCCCCAAGATCTTGTGGACATCCCACAAACTGATTCATACTTCTCCATGATTCAGATGGAATGAAGTGGTTTCTGGGCTCCACTGGCTGATTAGATCCGGCACAAATTCATCATTTCTATAGACATATGTCTGCCCAGCCCAGACAGCTTCATATATCGCAGCTCCTTTCAAATCGTTGACAAACTCTGTACCGGTTTGTCACACCCAGTATGCCCACATCCATGTTGGATTCACACCTCCTCCTGGACGGAAGTGAAAACTCTTCTTTCAACCATTGGATTGATCCATTTTAAAATTTTGGAAGATTGAAGGATAAAAATGTGGTTGTAGCTCAGGCTTATGAGGTTTTAGATCTGGTGCACAAGGACTATGATGCATCATATAGGCATTCTCCACTGTTCCAGTATTTATAAATGCTCCTCCACTTGAGATATTTGCTGAAGCAAAATTGGTGTAATTCTGAAACCAAGAATGTGGGAGACAGTTCATTGCCCCTGGAATGTTGACATCTTGCAGTTTACCAAGCCCATACAGAGGCAAGTAGATGCTCTGTGGAAAGTTACAATGATATTTCTTCAATAACTTGGACAGATATGGAAGAGTGTTGTCATAGATATCATAGTAATCATGGACTACAATGTTCATCATATCATCAATCCGCTTGCTAGCCAGTTCATCATCCGTTCTGATTCTTCTAGGAGCCATTGAATCTTCACAAAGGTCAAATAATTAACTCTTAAGTGAGTAGATTTTTCATAAAATTTGTAATGAAATTCAAAAAAATGGATAAGGCATTAGGGAGCGCAAGTCCTATGTTGGATCACAAGTGTAGATATGTCGCAGAAGTGTTGGGCGCGCATGTATCACCGCGCAGGTCAAAATACCTCTACAGAAGCACGACACAAAGAAACGGTGGAAAATAGGATACTTGCGTGGAGAGATCAACTTGCGGGGTGAGAGCAGAAATCCTTGAGAACTGATTGCTTTTCTCAAGGAATGGCTGCATATATATAGGCCAGGCTACACCCTTATGGGCCGAAGCCTGCACAAATCGCACCTACGTGCCGCCATCTGCATGCTCAAACACGTGCGCGCCACACTTCCTTTATTTTATTCTTCACCTCAGTGTCACATCTTATTTATTTCGGATCCAAATCTAAGGGGGGGATTTTTTTGATTCTCATTTCCATCACAGATTCTAATGACTAAAAAAGGGAAACACCTAGGTCAAAAGTGATTCGTCCTTTGAAAAAAACATCAAAAATTGACAAAGGCATGAACAAGGATTTATTCACACTTGGTTCGCGCAAGTTTCATCATGGTTGCGCAAGTATACTTGCACGCCAAATATTGGCCATGCAGGTGATTTACACACCCTATTTGATTTTCAACCAAGGTCTTTCTTGTCCTATAAATACCCCTTGTGGGCCCCCAATTTCAGGACGGAAAAATAAAAAAACTCATATTTGAGCTCTCAACACCCTTGCCTCTTCTTGAATCCTTCCAAACACTTATAAGGTAATTTCGTACCTAGAATGGAAGATCTAAAGAGGGGGGAAAAGGCCTAAGTTTTGAAAATCATCATCACCTGTGCGCCTAAGTGTCTAACCCTTCAGGGAATCAAATACACTTGCGTGTCGCCTTATCCCTTCAACAGAACTTGCGCGCCACTCATTTAAAAGTTATTAGGGATTACACTAAAGGCTTGATCCAAGCCTCATCCACGTTTTACCCTATTGGTTGACTGTCACACAAGCAGAACTTTGTCACACAGGTATACCTATGCGACCATGACCTGTGCGCCCAAAAAGGACTTGCACGCCTACCTTCTTTTGGGTGCATGTCTTGTTCATTCATCTCTTTTCTTCAAATCCAACTCTCCTCTTCAATACTTAGCCCTAATAATCCTCTTAATAGCCATTTATGGAATAATTCCTTGATTTTATTCCTTATCTGAAAGGAATTCTATGGAAAATCTCTCAAAACACAGTGATTTACATATCTTTATGTCACTATGGTTAAAGATTTCATTCATTCAACCTCATCCATTAATATGATAAGACTATTCATGGGCATCCTATTTAGGAGTGAGCCCCAAGTCCCCTATTCATGGGGATCCTCTTAAGGAGTATGCACCAAGTTACCAAATATGGCCATCCTCCTCAGGAATAAGCCCAAAGTTCCCAAATATGGGCCTCCTTTTCAGGAGTAACCCCAACCATAATTTTCCTTAACCTAGGCTTACTTTTCAGGAGTAAGCCCAAGTACAAGATATTTAACCGTGGCCTCCTTTTTAGGAGTATGCCCTAGTCTTACAGTTCCCTAACCTAGGCCTCCTTTTCAAGAGTAATCCCCAGTTCTCAAGTCCCCTAACTTGGGCCACCTTTTCAGGAGTAATCCCCAGTCCTCAAGTCCCCTAACCTGGGCCTCCTTCTCAGGAATAATCCCCAGTCATAATTTCTCTTAACCAGTCTTAATTTACATTTGATTTGGGCTTCCTTCTCAAGAGTAAAACCCAATCATAAGTCCCCTATAATTTGGGCATCCTTCTCAGGATTAAGCCCTAAGTTAAGTATCCAAATCTCCATAAATCACATATACCTTAATGGACCATGTTTCCATGTTTCTTCCCTGAATTAAATCTTCATCTTCATCTATCTGAGAATTCATACATATATAATCCCCATATCATCTTTTATTATTGCATCTTTCATGGCAAATTTTTTAGGTTTTACCAATACCACTTTTTTGTCACACCGAAAATGATGCATGTGAGCTTAGAGTGTAAGTAATTATGACGTCTTTCGTTGATCCATCACTCATACATCAAGCTCATACTTATTTACTCGAACTACGTGGGTTCTGATTCCTTTTATAAACAAAGGATACAAAGGTAGCCCATCTGCGGGTATGATAAAAAACTGAAATAATCCATGTCCTTCTGGATTTAAAACCATTATGGTTATCATAATAACCAAGCGATATCTGTATAATGTATTGAATGATACCATTGACTAAGAATATCTAACAAATACAGATGATTCTCTATCGATGAAGAACCTCAAATACATATAAAATACTCTCTAAATCTTATAAATATCAATCATTGTTTGTCAGATCTAAGGGAAATATCATTTTCATACTTGGTAATTTAATAAGGATTCACGAAGATAACTTAAATCTATAAAGAGAGTCCCGGAGTAGACAATAATTACCCTAAAAAATGTGCGATGAGTCTGACCTCCCATCCTCTCGACCCATGAAAATTCTTAAGCCTCATTGGTCTACAAATAATGAGCACCTACATTGGGAATGTAGGTCCAAATGGATATAGAATTATTTGATGTTTCCGGTTCTACAAACAACCCCATTAGAAACTGATTAGAATGTTTTAACCTTACACAAACGAGGTTATCCCCAATTTTAGAGGAAACAGACACATACTTAAAAGTAATTATCCTAATCACATATTCTCTATTATAGGTTAATAATTTCTATAAATAACCCAAATTGCTATAAATACACAATAAAAACATTTAAAAAAACACCTTTACTCTTCAAAAGAAATCCTATAGCATTCTATTTTCCTTAGGCATATAGTATTCCCAATAGAGCAAACGTCTTCAAAAATTACATTTATCACAAAATCATAAAATCATTTTCCTATAATAAGGCTATCCATTTGATAAGACATAAGATCCCAAATCAACATAATATTGATCAATAAAATCATTTAACTAAAAAAGAATTAGTCACACTAACTAGGGACTTCACATAGTCCAGTGGTAGCCGATAAATCCCAATCGCACTATGGTTGTGGGTTCGATTCCCGCTACTTTGTCTGATGTGATGGATTGTCGCATGGTCTACATGTTTTTCTTTTTCAAAAAAATATAATTTTTTAATATTCCAAAAAATGATATTGATTCGTCAACATAACTATAACTTAATATCATCACAAATGTCATCTCATACTTCTCATTTTCATTCCAAAATTTAATAACATGAAATTTCCTCAAACTCAATGATTATATAAAAAAATGGTTATTTATAACTATATCCACAAGAGAAAAGATAATTCTCCCTCAAATTTCATTTTCACATGACAAACTGCGGGGTAACAAATACAAGAGAAAATTATTCAAATTAATCCCATTAACAAAGAGATCTAATACTTTTTAAACATTTCTCCATCCATTTATATAAACATATCATCTTCCTTGACCATGATGATATCCTTTAGAAAAGGGAATTCACTCAGTTAATGTCCAAGTCTACTACATTTACGGAAAATTACTCTAAATTGATTCCTAGGACTATTTTTATTCTCCTCCATAGTACTCTTCATTTTTCTAGGCAATTCATTACATTATGTCCTTCTTTCCCAAACATAACTCATTTATTTGTTCCATTAAGACAAATTCCTAGGTGTCTCCTTCCATATTTTCTACAAGATGGAATATGATCATTCTTTTATCCATGGTATTCACTGATGGAGAACATATCAGTCACCACTTTTCACTTCCTTGTTGAGTCTGGGAGTTGGTTAATATATATGTTATTGATCATATTTTTTGAAAACTGATTAGGAATGAACACGATATTCTTTACACATGTCAACATTCCATTTTGTAGCCTATTTCCACCACCATTAAAAAAATGTACATCATGCTCAATGTTACTATGAATTCCTTGGAATCTAGCAATTGACTAAAACCAAAAAGCATTGTGTGAGTAATAATAGTCATAAAATCATTTGGATAAAATCATGACACATTATTTTCAATTTAACACACCTTAGGATTAAAGAAGGTCATTTATTCTCATCTTATATTAAAATACTTCAAATCAGTTTGTAAACAGAATGTAAATTATATTAAGCATATCCCCCTGGAGTGTCGTAACAAAGAATGCATCAAGGCCCATTGTCGTGTACCATGATACCCTGAGTGAAGCTCGAAACTCCTTGTTGGAGTTTTCACTCCTAGTTACATATGTTCCAGAGCCGCCTCTTCCTGGTCGTATCCTAACAGGGATGCACTACTTGGAAAATACACAAAATCTCCACATTACCAAGATTCTAGGAAGTTATTCTATACTAATCCTCAAATTCTATCTTCGGGTAATGTGCTCTAATAAGAGTTTATCTTAATCTAGTTTCCAAGGATTGTACTAATCTTCCTCTGATACCAACTGTAACGCCCCGAACCAAGAATCCAGGAGCCAGTGCATTATTACATAACACTGGCATGATTACAAGGATTCAAGTCCCGAAGGACCGATTAGTTTAGTAGTCTTGGAAACAAGATACATACATAAGATCAACACTACAACATGAAAAGAAAAACAACACTATGTTATTCCATTTGAAACATCCATGCTTCCAAGATTATTCCTGCATGTCACTCATAACTATCTTCCTCATATCCTGGGAATATGGAACATGAGAAAGGGTTGAGCTCAAACGCTCAGTAAGTGTAAGGAATATAGTAGAAGATAACATAAAAATTAGGCATGACGAATAATTGAAAACACATGACGTAAAAATAATAAACATGAACACATTATCATAGGACTATGAGCTGAGTAAATAATACCAAAATAAAACATAGTAATGGGTATTCAACTAATTGAATAACCACATGAAATATTAATATCTAATCTCATAATTATGAAATACATAATTCCGAACATCATAACCACATAGTCAAGGCCTTGTGCCAAGACTACAAATTAGATTTTGTCAAAGCCTTGTGCCAAGACACTAGTTTGTCTAATGAGACCTAACAATGCATTGAGAAGCTATAGATGGCTCCACCCGTCACATACTAAGTCCAATGCATTCATCTTATGAAAATTTTGAAACACAACATAAACATTCGTATTAAAACTATCTTACGAAATGTCAATAATTTATACACAACCCATGAATGGTATAAAAATAGCACATCCACAGTCAAATATAACCCATTCAATACAATATACAAGATTGTATTATAACAGATTAACCTCAATTGATAATAGTAATGTATATTGACATAGATGAAAATAATCATCAAATCTATTTAAGAGCAATATCCCCCTTTTTCTTGAAAACATTTTAAAGTCACACTATTTTTCAAGAAGCTGTTTAAAAATAGATTTTTTAATCAAAGTGTCCCATACCACTATAAAACCATTAAAAGGAATTTTAATTTAAAAACATTAATTTCCTTATAATAAAATCCTTAAAATCATTTTTAAAACATTGACATTAATGAGAATGATTTAGAATAATAAATCATTAAAACATTTAAAATTATATTTTAGTTAAAGTTCCTAACCAAAATAGGGACACTTGAATACAAATAATTGAGGTAATAAAAACCTTATAATATCATGATAATAAAGTGATTCCAGATATACTGTGTAAAATTACAATATATACACCATATAAAATTAAATTGGTGTATAACAGAAAAGAAGTCTCAATGGAATGTAAATTGAGATGAAATCTCTTATAAAGGCAGTATCCTTAGGCTAAGGACAAATCAACGTCATCATTATATGTATCAAATTTAAATACAATCAATACGATTGGATATTCAATGTAAATCAATCAGTGTACATTCACACATATTCTTGTAAAAACAACACCAATGAATTGGATTTTTAACTCAATAAATGGAAATTGAGTTAAAATTACTATTATCAAGTTCATATCGATGACTTGAGAATTTATCAACAGAGTTATTTTATGTATAAAAATTATATTCATAGAAAGTGGAGTGGAAATTAGTACATAAATAATAAATTGTGATTCGACACATTATTGTGTAGTAAAATAATCAATGAAGTATGCGTAAAACACAATGAGTGGGAATTGAAATTCGAAATTCCCTTTCCGATTTGGTAACTCATGAAACATTTACCCCATGGAAGAATGATTATTAAATGAATATGTAAATACCCATAAATTAAATTATATTAAAAATGTAATACAATCATTGGCACTACATACTCCACAACAATGGAAATAGTGTCCAATATAGCATGAGTCTCACAGGAATAAAAGTGAGATGAAAAACCCTTACATCATTGTAATCAATCGAGTCATATGAAAAAAAGATAATAACCACCAAATGAATCATAGAATACCATGAATATAATGATAATAATGATAATATATATCAAATTTAATTACAAAAAACACCACATGCAATAAATAAGTGGTGAACAATAGAAATATCACGGAATTAAAAGTGAGATAAGGAACCAATTACCTCATGTCCGACTTGGCTTGTATGTTCCTTGTTCTTCCTGAATAATAATCTTAAGTTAATTTATACTTGATTAAGAACATTTCTCAAGTTTTTTATTCCTTTTATATCACTTATTTTCTTTCTATAACAGTTAGTTAATTATTTGAGTTCATATTGGATATTTTATTGATGTTTGAAACTTGAGTCAAAAATGAACTTGTTATAATTACAATTTTTCCATGTGGTCAATATTCCATTATCTCCATAATGATATAAATGATTTAGATATAAAATATATATATATATATATATATATTATATCCCGTATATATATCTATTTATAATAGTACATAACATTTGGAGATAAGAAATGAAATGTATCATTAATGGAGACGGTAAGAAGTACGTATGCATGAACGCTACTTTCAATTATATTTTTGTATTTTAGTGGAATGAATAAATAATGATACATAGGTATATTATAATTACATTATAATATCATATATAATATCATTATTTCTATTCTATATACGTCCCACATATGTAATTAATGAGTCATATCATTTTGAGGGGGCGATAGTCCGCACTTCCTAAAATGAAATTATCGTGTTTTACCCATAATGGACACCATAAAAATGAAATAAATGGAAAATAGAGAATCAAAAATAAAACATAAAAATAATATATATATCATATATAAATATAGTTTCATCTTAATGGATGCCATGAGAAGCGGTAGGAGACAATTGAACAATCATCATTTCGTGTGGCGTTAGTTTTCCATCAACATGAAACAGTATGTTCTTCACCCATTAGATGGAGGTGTCTTTAAGTGTAGTTTGAATAATCATAATATCAACATATTAGAATATTTAGTATACTGGTTTTGTTATAAAATAAAGTAATAAATAGTGTTTTGGGGGTTTGAGAATTAAAATAAAACAAAATAAAACAAAATAATTTAAGAGAAAGAGTTTCCTTTAATTTGGGTGATTTCCTTTCGGTTGAACCAAAAGGACTTCTTTAAGTGCCTTATGCCTAAGGTAATGCTTCTAAAAGGAATAGGGGGATCTTGAGAGATTAATTTGGTATTGGTTGGATGAGACAAGTGGCTTGATAGGTAAGTGGAATGGGTTAGAAGTGGTGTCCTTTAATAAGCAGGAGGAGGGGCTCTTTAGGAATGTGTGGGTATATTATTTTATTATATAGTGATATTCGGTTTATAAAGGTCAAAAACTAATTAAAGTCTAAGTTAAGAGGTCTCATGGTTGATATAAAATCATCCAATAATAATTGTATGGGTTTTGGATATTATTTTAATATTAATAATCATATTTATTTAAATCATTTATTAATTAGGTTAACACTACATCATTATTATGTCATGCATAAACTACTTTATTTGATGTCTAAAAATTATAAAAAAAGTACCATAATGTATGAAATTGTTTTATATTTCCAATGAATATTTATAGTCTAAAATATGACTTATATAACCCCATGTAAAAATTGATATACTAAAATATATTTGTTAATGTCATTTTTTCTTTACTTTAAGTTAATTAAAATAGTCATTTTCATTCTTAAGTGGCTCCATGGGGTCCCAAAATTGACCCAAGTATTCCCATGGTCGGACATGACTCATCCAGTATGGTTAATACAAGTGTTAAGGTAATTTTTATTATTATAATATTATTTTTACCTTGAATTACCCTATTTACCTTTAAGCACGGTAAATAAAAGTCAAAAATTACTATTCACCAAAAATTATTTTAATCTTATTAAACCAAATTTTACTTACTATTAACAACCATGTATCTTGGATTTTCAAAATTCAAGTCACAGAAGCAGTTAAATTTCATTTAAATGAAAAATTCATATTTTTAACTATTACTCAGTGGTTTCATTATTCATAAAAAATTGATGTTTTTCAGAAAAATACCAAAATCTCAGCCTAAGATATTTTTGATATTCCAAATTCAAAAATTATTTTTATTATACCAAATTCAAAATATAGAATTTGGATTAATTAATTTAAAATTAATTCATGTTGTCAAAACAAATAGCGTGTTTTTAAGAAACAATAACTATCAAAAGATTGGCACTTGTTTATGTATAATTTCAAAGTGAAAATTAATTCCAATGACCAACATTGGATTAAAGGGTAAAAATATATTCTAATTAAAATTCAAAACCAATTTAAAATATAATCATTATCTATTAATAAATTAGATTAAAAGGTAGTTTTTAATTAAATTACATTATTTCTCACTATTCATAAAAAATGAATATTATTAGAAAAATACGAAAATTTCATCTCAAGTAAATTTTGATGTCCGTATTCTAATAAAGAATTTTATTTTGTAAAAATGAATATATAAAAGGGTCAAATATTGGATTTAAAAAGGGTTCTCCATTAAAAGGTGGTAAAATTGATTTCTTTTGAAAAATAAATTTTTTATCTGAAAAATTGAATTTGTTCTTATAATATGTCTAAGAAACACATAATACATATGTTAAAATTCTATAGAGTATATACAATTCATTATACTATTAATACTATTCATAACTTCTTTTGAACTGCTAGTTTGGTAAGTCATGGTTCTCTCGAACTCGGTGTTTCATGTAGCGCATGATATTGAATTTAAAGAAAATAACATACTATGAAATCTTGGGGTGTTACAAATTGTGAGATCAAACTTTTCCCCCTGGATTAGTTTTCCTCGACATCCTTCTTACTACAAGTGCACCCCCTATTTCGGTGCAACCAAGAAGTATCCATCAATCTTCGATATAAGGTATGTTTTATTGTCGTTCTTTTGGAATTCATCTTCTCATGGTTCTCCTTTCCATATTATAGCGTGTGATATCTATGCTTCTAATGGAGTTTTTTTGGGTTTCGGTTGGTACGGTCATTCCGTGGCTTCCTTGAGTGGATGCAGTTGTTGTGAGAGGAGGCGATCATGATTCATTGTGTGGACTGTTCTCATATAAATAACACTAATAGCCATTTGAGGTAGGGGGTTCATGGATTCTATCTTCTTTTACATGCAACTGTATCGTTATCATGTTTTATCCAACTGAATGATAATGGAATTGACATAATAAATATTTTAACCAGATAAATAAATTGATATGGATCGTATGTTTTTCCTCTTGTTTTACTAGATAGTGTGATATATATGCTTTCATTGATTTTCTATTTGTTCTTGACATAAATTAGTAAATAACATAAACCAATATTAATTAATAATTGTTTGGCTAAAGGTAATGAGGCAAGTAAACGAATCTGGTTCTTGTTGTAATTTGATGTTAATCAAATTGGCACAGTAATCTTGTTTAATTATTTGTGATAACTTACTGATTATGTTTCCCTAATTTTGAACCTACTAATAATAATCACTTACCCAATATGGATTAATGATCCAGTTTTTTGATAAAAGATAATTCCTTGTAGGGGTATGAGTTACCCTCTTGATTGTTAAAGGGAAAAGATACAAATTGTTAAGATGTATGTTTTCCTGCTACTTGTGTCTTGATTTGAGCTTGGATGGATGTTGTGATATGTGGTGGAATAGATTCCCTTTTGGTTGTGGAAAAAAATAATTCCTAGGGTGGCGAGACACATCATTTTATGCATGTGTGTGACAGGGAGGACACCAGGGGTGATGGAATGGGATGGATGTGATTCCTGGATGCTTGCTGTTTCATTTTTGTTAATTATCTGTTTTACTTCTCCAAACTGTTAGAGGAATTTAGTCTTTCTTACCCTTCTTCATATAGAGGCTAGGACGCACGAGGTATGCCACATGCCTTCTTTGTTTAGCTTCTCAAGGGAGGATGGGTCTACGATCTTAATATAAGCAGAAAAGACTTGACGGGTAGTACATCAAGTAACCATATTAAGACCCTTGTGTTTAGTAGAGTAGAATGTGGGAATGTAATTTTGTAATGAATAATTGAACAAATAGTGTTAACCAATGTGGTTAGAGATTACTGGAACATAATGAAGAAGTTGTAATTTTAAAGGGGTAGTGTACTTTGGGTGTGATGCTAATGATATCTAATGTGGAATCGTAAATGGTTAATTAATGTTTAAATTATTAGTTAACATAATGCCGAACTGATAAAAAGGTAATGAATTAAGGAAATAAATATTTTTAAATGGTTGTGTGCTTATATGATACAATTTCTTAGAAGTGGTAGTCAGGAGTCCGTGAGACGTTAGCTGTAGTTGAGTGTAAGACTAGGTTATGCCCAAAGTGTGGTTGTGAGCTATAGTATATTCTATTATTTTTGTGTTTCTATATTCTAGTCCACCCCATTATTATGGGCAAATGACACCCCGAGGATTCTGAGACCTGGGGGTGTTTCCCCCATCATTCTGGTGGGAGGATGGATGGCTTACTACGCCCTTTGGCCCCATTCTAATCTCTTTGTAGTTACTTATGATGGTAGGCACAGTGGTTAGTTTTCCACATATATGTGTGTATAATGCTGTAATGGATTGTGGTTATTCACAGACATATATTTTGGATATAGTATCATATGGACTATTATAGGTTTAACGTGTATAGGCTGTGATGGCTTGAGGTTCCTTACTTGTTGTATGGGTTGTAACGGATTGAGGTTTAATTCATGACGTATGGCACATGTTTTGAGAGCTGTGGTGGCTCTCGTAAACAACATGGTAACTTTCATGCATGGATGTGATGGTTTTGTTACCTGAGGTGCATATTGTGGTGCTTCACCCATGTGTCTGTGGGAAAGCCTTTTTGGAGAGATATGCTTAGGATGTGCGATGTTAGGGAAATGCAGAAAACCAGTGGGGAAGTAGTACTGTGGTACCATTGATATTATTTAATATGTTATATACTCTAGTAGGTGTTACTTTATGGGAGTATCCATGCTGAGTCTGTGAACTTAGTATACCTGTTTAGATGATGAAGTAGTTTCACCTTTTGTTCACTGTGTTTTACCATGATTTTATTACTTTTACATGATTGGATTTGAGGAGGACCTTACTGAGTATACTATTATACTCACCCTATGTATATATAAATTGTTTTTTAGGCCACTTGGAGTAGGTTGGAGATCAAGCTGGTTTTTACTAGCTCGGGGTTGCAGGAGCTTTTCGGGCTTGTGGTTGCTGCTATTTTTACTTTCTTTTGGGGACTTCTAGTTTTCCCATTCTAGTTGTAGAACCATTCATGACCTTACATATGTGCACTTGGGTTTTCTATTATATTTCAGTTCTGAGTAGGAGTTGGTTGGTGTCTATCTTATATCTCTCTTCCTCATGTGTTCTTTTTGAGGTTAATGCCTCCCATTTGTGTGTTTACTATACCCTTAGTGCTAGCTGTCAACCAGAGGCCTACTAGAGGTGGGACTTTGGGGTCATTATCTCCCTTCCCACATTATTAGCCCAGGAGGGGTACACTTTGTGGGGAGGGGGTCTTGAAATAGTTTGTCGATGATGACCCTGCCAAAATATGACTCTAACAAAACCAAACGATTCCTCAAAAAGCACATAAAAATAGGAAAATGGGACCTACAAATCAACATCAGAGGAGATAGATACCGGAATGAATGATCCATAATCAACAAGTCTTTGAAAGATGAACAAAGGAGGAGGAGTCACCCACATATGAATCAAGACGTCACAGAGGCTGCAGATACAAGGGAGCTATGACCACACCACAAATGGTTGAAAGGCTCCATCTGGAACCGATGAAACCACTGAGTAGAGATCAAAACCCCATTTGAGGAAATCACCAGCATGAATCCTTTGTCGCTTCTTGTAGGGTGGAGGATGGTAGTGGTCATACGGTGGTGGGAACGAGGATTCCCGCGGACACCGAAACATGGTGACATGGTCAAAAGATTTCACACCATTTCCAAACATAGATACAAAATCATGCAATGGGAAATTGGACAAATGTCAGTTGTGTCATGTGATGGGGAGTCAGATGGAGGATCAGTGTTGTAGTGAACATGGGTAGATGAATGAGGCGGGATAAAGAGGGTAGTACGATGCAAGGGATGTGAGGTAGAAACCCAAGACCGAGAGTGCTCCCGATGATACATCACACCTTGATCAGCAAGGTATCTCAATGTAGATTCAAATTTATTCATATATATTATTAAAAAAAGGAATGGGTGAACCCCATATGGATATAATTATCTGAATTAATCAATTTTCGAGATTATTATAGAGTTTCTTCATCACTTCAGGGAACTCAATTTTGAATATTATATATGGTCTACTTGAAATATGCGTAACACCGGTTATTAAGTGTATTGAAAACTCAACATCATTAATTATAATAAGAGTATCCAACACTTCTTCAAAGACACCAAAACAATATCTTACAATATGTATAACATTGATTTTGAGTTTCTCCCCCACCGTATTAAATTAATACACCGTAAATTTTTTTCACATATTGCATGTTTTTATTTACGTAAAGTGTAGGGGATTCATAATCCTTGATGCATATGATGTAAAACTATTAAATGGATGTAATATCTATTTGAATTTAATATTTTTCCTCACATCAATAGAAAATGATAGATTTTTTTTAGGATAGAAAATATTACTTCCCTTCCTTGTGAATTGGTATGGTTACTATATATGGAAATAAAATCCATTTCCAATATAAAATAAAATTCATTTATAGGAAGAATGATGATATTTTCTAGAAGAAAAATCCCAAAAACATCAATCAGAGAAGAAACCCATAATTTAGATGTGACCATAATTCCATCAGGTGTCTTTACTTCTAATTCAACATCTAATTTTTGAGGTGGAAATGTGATACAATTAAAAAATATCATACCAAAAAGAGTACATATATCTAAAATCAAATAAGACATTTTCAATTCTAAATTGTATGGTAAGTTTATATTTCACTACATTATTCTCATAACCCAAATTATGAATAGTAATCAAATGATATTTCCCTTTTTCTCTAGGAATAAAAGGTTAATAACATCAATCATTATCATAATATCTTAGATTCAAGCACTGGTTAATATAATTCCCATACAACATATATTTGAAACACATGATTATGAGAGGTTCATTCTTTGTATCTTTCTCTCCATTCAAATCAATATATAACTTCTTCCCATAACTCAAACATTTGATTACTCAATGACCTTTCTCTGTGTAGTTAATTCATTTACAAGTCTAAATAAGTAAATTTTTTCTATGATCCATTCGGCACTTCTAGAATAAGGGAAGACATATCTATTTCCTTATATGTTTTTAATTATCAATATTTCATTTAAGTTCCATCTCTATATTCTTATAAAAAATATGATATTTATTGATGAATCTAATCATTATTTCTTTCTTGTGATCACATAAATTGATTTATTAATAACTATTACTATCTAATATATCTATAACCACATGTAGACATTGTATCAAGACACTAAACAGTCAATCAACATAGTTTCATGTTGGATGATTACAACAGAAGTGGACCTCAAAAGTGTTTTATAAAATTCCTCAAAAATATTAATGGATTTATCATCCTTCTTATTTAGATTATGAAATCCATTATCCATTATAATATGAATAATCCAAGGAAATTAATTATTTAAAACAACTATCTAAACTCATCACAATCCATAGATTCAATTTTATCATGTTTCCACATGTTTTTAATAAGAGTCAACTACTGATCTTCTTCTCTGTCAAAATGATTAAAAACCAAAATATATTTCATTATCTAAGCACTAGAAAATGTAAAATATTCTTCTAGTGGTACTGATCCATTTCTCAACAATTATTGGATCATTGATCCCATTAAAATAAGTTCTGTGTTATCTTATGAATGACTCAATAGAATGTTATTCCCACATTTTCCCATTTTTATTATCAGCATGATTTATGGGATGATAAAATTGTGTAAGAATAAAAATAATATTTTTCATTCAATATCCCAAAGAATTAGGTTTCTTATGGGATAATTAATTTAATTTTCTATGATATTTAGAGTTAAAAATATTCCTTAATGTTCAATCGATTGACTACCACCAATAAACATACTCTGATCAACAATAATCATAATAATAAACTATATATTCATAAAAATCATTTATTGGAGGTTTAAATAATTACATTGTATTGCCAATTTATTATTTTTATTCTTAACCTAGGTCATCCATGGACATAAACTACTTCTGTCCATCACAGTGATTCGAAAATTAAATATTAATTTACCAAACAATATCTAATGGGAGTTTCTATTGAGGTGTATAGACATAGGTCCACATATCTTGCACTAGTGATAATTAAGTTAATACCCAATACACCCATTTATAAGTCATTACCCCTTGGCACATCTATGTTATAACAACATCCACTTTATAGTATCCACTAAAGGATGTATTTTCTAGAAAAATCACACTCATTTTATTACCATACCAAAGGCTTTTCTCCAATAATTAAGCTTATCATAGGGATACACATTAAACTATCCTCACTCTAGTTAAAAAATCAACTAAAAAATCATCTGATACCAACTAATGAATCCCAAACATTACATACATAAATATTACATAATTTTAAATTAATATTAATTGTATATAATCATAATTAATTTTAGAAATGTAAAGGTTTAATGTCTCTGTAATCTCAAATACATAAAAAATAGGTTCATAAAATATCCACATCACCTATGACTAATTTCTTCGTAAATAGAACCCTTCTTAGATATATCCCATGTAAATACATTCTTTTTATCTTGGGGAATGGTGAACATAATAATGGGTGAACTGGTATGCTATATAAATGTAAAAAAGAAAGATATAAATGATAATTTAAGAATAACATGATCATAACTATATGACATAATGAGATTAACATCTAAATATCACACCCAAAAATTCATCGAGAATTTATGAAGCCCACAAATTGAGAATACTTAAATATACCACAGAATAAATATCTGAAGCATGGGTATTATTTTATCATCAAAAAATGGTTTAATGGTGGTCAAAAGATAATGATCAAATAACCTTTAAAAGAAAACATGATTTCATGATGTTTATAAGGTCAGGCGATTTAGTGATACGCCATGCATGACCTGTTGGAGATTATGTAGTAGCCCTATTACCTGCATATAAATTCTGGAAAAGTCATCCTGAAAAGCATTGGTGATCTTGATGAGGATGATATATGAGTTTCTCTACACCATGAAACTTGTAAAATAGTAGGGACCTAAAAATCATCCAAAAACCTTGTAAAATAAAGGGATAAAATATGTTGAAATTGGTGACGTTATGTAGTTGTTGATATTCATGTAATGTACTCATGTTATTCACAAGACACCACAAAACCCTATAGACATGTTCAACTTTTCATGAAAGAGCTTGTTGACCTGTCTCCTTCATCATGCGAAGGGTTTTTGACATTTTATTTCGATTATACACTTCCTTTTTAGCCTCATAGGCAAGAATAGAGCATTTTTCATGATAATTATTGTGCATCACCACAATAAACATTATTGGTCACGTTATTAATCATAGTTAAATAGAGTGACTGTCTTTGAAAACACTCACACAACTTTTCAAAATCTCCATCCCTTTTAAAATAAACAAGGAGATAAATAGGGAAAATATGGAAGATTCTTACAAAGAAAAGATATGTTGGTATTCACATGGAAGGGGTTCTGTAACCTGGATGATAACCATTTATTCCATGGAGGCCCCATTGTAATGTCCTCATGAATTCATATAAGTCCTCTTTAAAATCTATATATATCTCAAGAATGACCTCAGACTATTCATCTTCAATCACATGGGGGAATTTCCAAAGGATTCATAATCTACTAAAAATCCCTAGACTTGTAATTATGACCTTGAAAAATCACCATTTCATATCAGCATGTTCAGGAGAAATCGCTTTGATCATCTTGGTTCTAATAAAACTGGAAAAGGAGGAACATTCTCATGGTCACTATCATCAGGTGGAGGCATGGCTAACCCATAGAAGGGTAATGTGATGCATGTGACCCCAAAAACTACACCAAATATATCTCAAATACATGAGATATTCACCACAGATAGTTTCCATAGTCAGGTCGGTGAGGTTTATTAATCCACCCTAAGTACAAAAATACATCACAGATTAATCCACAATGGATCACACATGGGAGCGTAGGGGATGACTTCTCTGTGTGTCCATTCAGGTGATCACAAAGGTATTTCAATGGGTAAAATCATCGGAATGACATAGAGAATTAATATTCATTCACAGTATCTCCACATTATCACTTATAGATCATTTTATAGACTTTTGTTATATAATCTAGATCTTGAGTAAAGGGTCCCACATGTCAACTAGGTCATGTGAAACAAAAAATAATCTAAAATTTGAAAAACCTTTAGGCACCCATCAATAATCTATAGAATAAAATACTATAAAAATAGAAGAATTATGAAAATTACAATTTACTTATATTGATTCACTTTTTTTACACATCTATATCATGCGACAATACTAGGCCATGTCTCTCATGTAATGACATGCTCCCTCAAAATGTCACTTTGATCATGTGATGTCCCTTGGAAAAATAATAAAGTCAGGCGACACCCTTCGAGAATGATAACCATGTATTGTGAAGTCCTCTTTGATTTACATCATTATATTGGGAAGTCCTCAAGACATGTTGGACAAGTTACATGGTGGTAAATGGACATATTAGAAAGGTCTCATGATATTCTCGAGACATGTGATCCTTGGTCTTGCGACATCCCCCAAACTAGCCAACCAGTTCATGTGACACCCTCCATACATGTCATCCCTAATCATGTTATGTCTTTCAAATATGTCAATTAAATTATTCATTGACCTTTGTAAAATTAAAATGGATCATAAAATTTTCTTTAATAATTCCCACTAGGTATCCACGACTTTTTCATACTTCCTTATACATATCATATAAACAACCACAGAAACGTCAGAAAGACAATTAGATCAAGTTAGGTGGACAATCCGGAAGTGTCAATAAGATGTCCCGAGACATTATAACCTTGTCCAATGGATATATAAGGTCAAAATCAGTGTTTAATACATGATCAATTTGAACTAGGAAAACAATAATTCAGGGAATAACCAGTATATATAGGACAACTTCCAAAGGTCTGAGATAAAACGGGAATCCACCTCAGTGTATGTCCTCCGATTTCTCTAACGTTACAACCATCATTACCTATTCTCCCCCATGTGATTATCATTCTTCATCATCCTCCATTGTATCAATAATACAATTATGAAATGACAACACTTATTCTTTCCATAACAAGGATACATAGAATTCATTACTAAGTCCAAATCTCAAATGGTAATCCACCTTGGTGTAAATCCCACCATGTCTCTTAAATTATAACCATTGAGACCAAATCTCTTCTATGGGAATACCATTCTTCTTATCCTCCAGTGTATTGAAAAGGAAACTAAACTATGATGAATATGATTCCGGCTATAACCAGGATATGTTGGATTCCTTCCAAAGGCATGAGATCCATATTTATGATCCAATGGGATTTCATAGCACATATGTATTATATCAATATGTTGTGAGACTGATAACTTTCTATACCTTGTTTCTCACACTGAGCATTGATCATGTGGTCTTATGGATTCACAATGATCAAATAACTCACATCATGAGTCTCTACCATCTAGGGAATCCTCAATGTGTAATCCCCAATTAGTTGAATGATATTACTGTCCCCATACAAGGGCATCCACCTTGATTAATGTACCGTGGGAATAATAGAACTATGATGAATCTGATTCCTTCCATAACCACGATATATAGGGTGCCTCCTAAAGAATCATCCAGAAATAACTCGTTCATTGGTTCCACCCCCTATAAATTTTATTCCTGCACTACATTAAACATTATTTATTTAATTAACTACATGGTTTCATGATTCATACTATTAGAAGGATATATAGGAAACCTCATAGAGGTTCAATACCATCCTTAGTATATTAATCAACTCCTTGGATGATAGAAAATTTCAAAGATCCTTGTTATATGAATTTAACTTATAAAAAACTACTCATTAATGGTAAATGGATGAAGAACCATAGATATATATAGTTGGACTCATTAATATAACTCACATTGAAAATTGACATATTCTACACTAGGTCATTTTTTAGGGAAACTAATCTTGTATCATGATTAAGAAGATATTATTAAACATCTCTTAAAACTAAAATAGAGTTCTATATTAGGTAAAATTTTACCCCAAAAAGGATTTTATGAGCTCGAACAGCAATCATCCCAACTAATGTGTGTACCTAAGTGTCATTGGGTTTAAAAATCCAATTGACCACCAGCCATTTGAAAGGAGGTCCATACTCAATTAATGATAGGGGAAACATTAGGAGTTTCTATGAAATAATCAAATAGTAAAACTGATATGATGAATTCTGAAGAAACTTTATGCCCCTCAAAATCAATAAGTAGATATCCCTAAACACCCAATCTTCAGATGAAAAAAAATGTTTAAACTGATGTGAAATTGTTTAGCTATATAATATATTTCAATCACTAAAAAGGATAGACATTCCATTTATTTTTGGAAAATTATTATATATCAAATGGGTCTTAATTTCTAACTAAATAAAAGGGAGAACCCAAAATGAAATCATTTAACTATGGAATATACTTTAAAGTTAAAAAATGATAGGCTATAGAGTTCTCTCCAAACCTTTTTTCCATACCAAATGGTTGGACTTTTACAATGAATGAATAATGGTGAACCTCACATGAAGCACTCAAATACAAAAATGACCAATTTACCATGGGTTTGGAAATTTTGTTTACATATCATATGCACAATAGGGAAACCTAGAGTGAATCGTTCAAATGATAAAAATTATTGGATGATATTATGTAGCTAAGATTCTCATGAAATAAGTATGTCCTTATTGTGAGAAGTCCACACATGAAAAATGTCCAGATCGGGAATAAGAAAGGAAAATTATGTTAACCATACATATATGATTGATAAAGTATCATTCCTACGATGATGAAAGAATTGGTGAATTTATTCCTTTATTTTTTATAAATATAGATACTACACTCACAAACAACACCTTGACCTGAGATCATCTCTTCATCCACCGACTCTTCTAGAAAATTTACCCTATCTGTTACCCATATGAGTAATAAAACCACCTCACCTATATGAGGCCTTCATCATCAGTTGGAAATTTCAATGGTATTAAAATAACACCAATATGGTACAATCTTGACCATTAAGTTTTAATTTGTGAGTCTCTAAATGCTAATACCAAAAAGTCCGCATCATTTAAATAAATATCTAGAAAAACCAGTGACCATAAATTCCACCACCAATCACTTCATATGATTATTCTTAGAGCGCGATAATCAACAAAATCAGTATTCAATTAAGTTGGATCAATGAGTCAACTATAGATCCCTTGTGGTTCATGATCCATCAAGGAGTGCTCCTGTCAACCACTATCACCAGGGTCATCCAGCTCGTGCCCCTCAGTCACATGTTTTGGGCACCAATAGACACATTTACACCTATAAAACCCATAAATGGGAAATAAGGAAGAAACATTGAGTGGAAAAATATTTGGATAACTGTGTGTGGGATCATATCCCCACTTCTACTAATGAATCTTTCTAGAATATTTCCGTGGTAGCCCACGAGTAGGACCATTTCATTTCCCACTCAGAACAATCTTATAGACATATTCCAACAGAAATAATAGGGGAAGCACAAACACCTACCCCCATGTATAAATACAATCATCATATACTAATGTAAAATGGAAGATATAAGTGGGATCATATCCCAACATTAAATTAACATATCATCTATTTTATAGTGGCGACATAAAATTTGCAGTCTTGAATTTTTATACAAACATTATAAAAGTTTCACTATATCATAACAATAGAAGAATAACTCCTTTAAAAAATTATTACATTGGAAAAGATATAAGGACATGAGCATACTTCTATCCCTATATCTACGATATCAGAAAACTCTAATCAGAATGAAATATTTTTCACTCTAGATCTAGAAAACTTTCATTCTACCATCCCATAGAACTATCGATATATCTGGGTAAATGATGAGATACCAAACTCGGATCATGTTCCCTTTCAAACTGGGGATCACCAAGTGATAAAGGAAGATTCCTTGGTAAATGCATACATTCTGGTCAAAAAATGCTAGTGGAAAAATCTAAAGGCTCATAATATGGCTCAAATACTCATTCTAATCGGTGATCACTTGTGAGAGTGGGACATGCCTCAAGGAGAGATCATACATCAATAAAAAAGACTAGATTCATACTCTAATGGCCAATGATTGGGTTCAAATCCCGTTCTGACCAAGGGTCACCAACTGAGAGAGAAAAATGTCTCGGGATAGGTTGATACTAGTATTAGTGATGTTTCTTGGAATATTCCAGCAACTCATAAAAGTTAGGATCATATCCCCACTTCCAATGATGAATAACTACATCATCACCCATTAGAGGCCATCCCAAAAGAGTCTCATATCATTTTTCTCTTTCTATAGGTCTGTCATAATATTTCAATTGGAAATACATATTTGAACCGGGACCATATCCCTACATCAACCATGGTTGTCGGACATATTTTAGAAACCGCCCCTAGGCAGGCTCATATTCTAGTAAAAAATAATGAATATCATTAGAATATTATAGAAAACTTTTATTATTTGGATCATATTACTAAATCACTTTATGATTATCAATATATTTAAGTATCCATCATATAGTAGGCTGATAACCCTAAAAAATTAAAAAAGGAAGGTCAACGTATTACAGTCATTACATAGAATGATGCTTATATCCCTAATCCGCTAAATTATAGTTCCTTGAGGTTATTTAAGGAATTTTATCAACCCAAAAAGGGTCCATCGACTCCTTAACTAAAGTAGAAGGTGATGATTACCTTGAAATTTCACATTATGGTAGTGTGAAGATGAATTGTATGGACTATACTCAAAATATCATCTACGGTCAATCGCCCCATGGTGATATCTCTAATAAACAAGTAAATCCTTCACTTTACCAAAAGCCTTACCATATAGTGGTGCTAACAACTAAAACACCTTAATAAAATGTGATTATTGAAACACCAGGGTTAACCATATATATTTCCACATAAACAACTAGCAATACTCAATTATGGCCAATATGAGACCCTAAGAAGCACCTTCTATGGTATGACTAGATAGAGGAATGTATGCTTGAGGAGGAGGAATCCAACATTGAAAAATGGAAAGAGTTATTTAGAAACATCATCCCCGCCATTTTTTATCCCCTTTACACATCAAAATTTGAGATGCCAAATGCCCTATAAAAGCAGTTCATGCCTTATCTATGCCAAATTATGCCATAAACTCATCATAGATTGATGTATAGACACCTTACATATATACGATATGAGGGTCTCTTTCAAACCATCAATATACACTATTTTTAGAATGACCTTGCCACTATCTGCAAGGATCAGGACCGAAAACTAGAAAATCACAACGGAAATCGACAACACTGTTTAAACAATCATATCACAAATCATTAGAAATAGACCAAATAATTCTCTTCATGTATCCTTATTCTAGGATGGGGAATATATGGATTATTGTATTTCACTTCAGTCATGGAACTACAAAAATCACCAAATATATAGTCATTTAAGGATATATCCTAAAAAAATTAGGGGACTGAGAAACATTCAATCCATTCAATCAACACAACATAATCCCTCCACTTCAAAGGTGTCAATACATCATGAACAAAAGGATAGGATTTCTAGGATACATTTGAACTACCACCTCGAAGAAATGATTTTTTTTTTTAAAAAATGGAAGCTAAATTTACATTCATACAACGAAATTACTTGGAGAATGAATCCTATCATACGAATCCATTGCGAACATATTATACAAAAGGAAAAGTTTTCAAAATAAAATATGTTGCAATAGTAGCTACTATAGTATCCTTCCCAGAGTGTAACCAACTCCCCCCAATGAGTTGGGGGAATATCCCCCACCACCACCACTCCCCAGATCATCAATCCATGAGAGGACTCATGAAATATCGATAACATAAAATGATAAACACCAGCCCACAGGAATCGGGGAATTTTTACCTCAATAACCATCACTAGGTTCATTATGCCTTTAAAGGGTCCTAAAGAAATCAGTGGTTTTTCAGATAAATCACAGATCGCTGGGAAAATAGTATCTATATCTCAATGATGATCCCACAATTCATCAAATCCTAAATTAGAATCATTATGTCCTCAATAAAAGGATAAAAATTACAATTATAGCCCCAAATAGTCTCCATACCATAGAAATAAGGGAATGTTCATCAACATCATCAATACCATAGAGGGGATCATTATTCACTAGGTTGGGATTTAAATATCAACGGTTCATATCCAATTTGTTCCTCCTACGGCAAGAAAAACCTATGATATTTGGATCTTGTTCGATAAATATGACTAAAAACTCTCTGAGTGTCACTATTTATAGACATAAATGATATTATTGTATGAAAAAGGCAATAAAAACCAACTAGGGTCACAATCCAAGATATCTCCACATGGTGAAGGGTTTAAGAAATGACTGTAATGCAAGATGTGAAGAATAATCATATTGATTTCAATGTAATGGGATAACTACCATTTCCTAATAAATCTCTATGAATGTCATCACCTTGAACTCAATAGATATTGTGGACCAAGAAATAGATATAAAGGGATATAATATGTAAAATATAACCTAAGAAGAAGGTGATCTGGATTCACCATTTGAGGTTTCATGCACCCAGAATTAGAGGAGAATCTAATACCTTACACCTCCAAATATTGAATTTCCACCTATGAAATAGCACACTACAAAGGATTATTGGAAGGAAGTGGTCATCACCCATTTCTAACCCAAAAGAGCCAAAATTACTTCTATGAGAGAACAATTGGAACAATGTGATAATGAGATAAAAACTCCCAAATAACTCAAAAAGGTGATACTCAGGGGAAACATTCTCACTGGGTATCTTCTTCAAGGTGAGATGAATATCAATCCTCCCATACACCAGGTAAGATAAAATCTACCTACAATAGTGGAATATGGTCATCGGGTCAATTCTAAATCTAGAAAGCCGATCTATATAATTCATGATGTTGAAGACGATCATAAATTATCACAATTAAGGTGAAATCCTTTCCTATTTCTAGACATTCATTTAGTTTTAGAATATATTTATTATCAGAGGGAGATAAAAATGGGGCCACCTCCTCAAGCCCCTCTTTATTCATATAAATTGTAGGCAACTCAGACATCCATACCATTGAAACTACTCAAAAAAATTGAGTCCATGGATACACAAATGGAATCCATGGTAGAGAAACACAAACCATTTCAACCTAATAAGAATCCATATCTCTAATGGGTGGATGAAACTTTTCCCCCACCCAATTTTAGAAATCTTAAATTCTCCACCTTTGAGGATGTATAAGACCCCAAACAATATCTTACACACTTTGTGTCCTAATTTAGTTTGATGATGGGCCCCTGAGATTAGCAGGATGAAACCAAGATAAGGTGTTTTTGAACATACATTGATAGAATAATAATTGTTTAGATACATAGTCTTTAATTATAATCCATTGATTTATGTGAAGACCTTTATCATAAATTCCTTTACCATATTAGATCCACATTGAGGAAATTTACAATTATTTACATGAAAAACTACAAGCTATGTGAAAATGAGTGGGTTTCTAACTTTATAAAAATATGTAATCTTTTAACCTATTCACTCAACATCCATCTCACTCAAGGGAAAATACATAAGCTCTATTTTAATTTTATATTGGATGATCTACAAAAACCTCTAATCCTAATTAAATACCTAGATGGATTTTGTTAGCTTTCAAAAATGGCATAATATAAGTAATATTCCATTAAATGGTGCCGAGATAAGTATTAACTCAAGCCTTCAATATATTGGAATAGGCTTGGAAAGGTAGAAAATCCAGTATTACCCCAAACCAATTCCATTGCCTATTCAAGAACCTAGGTGGGGCCTCAATCCAAACAACACCTCATATTGAGTGGTAGAAATAGAAAGTCATCCTTGGACAATAGTAAAAATTGAACAGGGTCAGTAAGGATTTTAGGAATTGATAAATAAATTATAATCCTTATGAAATGAAAATGACCCCAATTATTTTCATATAGCCATGGAAAACAACCTGATCAAACTGCCATATACCAAGAATCCCAATGAGGTAAACCTCATTAATAATCCTTACTATTTCCTTTTATATAGAAGTTTGGGCTACAACATTTGGGATTGTTTAATCTTAAATGATGCATGAAAAAGCATGGATGATCCTAAAAAGGTGATGTTATAGAACTCCCTAACATAGGTAAAATTCACAATCATTTACCATTTAAAAGAATAAGGTGATTAGAAACAAGTTTAATCTAGGAATAAGAAGAAGTTTGACAACAGGATGACCCAAAAGATAGTTAACCAAGCTCTGACACCCTAAGAGAACAACTTCGTAACCCAATAACAGTTCTATCACTTAGATAGGTAACATCAAACAAGCCTCCCAATGGTGGACATGACCATGAAATAGAAATAGATAATGAAGATGAATAGTGATATTTAACTCTCATGCAAGATCTGACTCTTCATGATTTAATCCCTACAACATCTGAAGCATGGGTACCACCCAACAAAACAGAACCCTCAACAGAAGAATAAGAGGGACGGGGAGTGAACCTACATACTCAAAGGGGGAATCATTCTATAAGTGATACTAATTTTGGTATCATGATATTATTAAGGGTTTAAAAGTATCATTTATTTCTATAAAAATTTATTATTTTCCAAGAAAATATTATAAAAATTTTCAAAAGAAAATCCAAGTATTTTTTAATGGTTATTATATTTTGAAATGACATGGATTTTCAAAGATATATGTATTTTCAATGTTTTTTAATAGTTTATACTATAATATATTTTAAAAATCCTAAAGAATTATTTTTAAAAGTTATGTAATATATAAAATGTTTTATATTAAAAAACGATATCAACAAGATTTTTAAATTTATTTATAATATATTTCCCTCTTTTTTTGAAAATCCCTTACTGGGAAATTTTATGCTCACTCAACATTTTATAATTTTATTCATTGGCTCCTTAAAAGTTCCAAAGGTGTTTGGTATCAATCAAGGATCTAGCTAGATTAAATCCATATAGTTATTTTATAGATGTTTTTTGGAAAACTATGATATATTTTATGTTTTCCCCATACTCCAAAACCTAGACTAAAAATATCTCCAGGTATGTAAAGGAATATATATTTTTCATTAACTTTTTAAAAAAAAATTATATATCTTGTTTTTAGCACCAGATTCGGGAGTGCAGGTCTTAGTTTATCATAGAAAACGACTGTGAAATCATCATAATGATATATCAGTATATTTATAGTACTTTAGTAATCATATATGTTGGTAAAAATGGTTTAGATATTGTGGAATATGAAATTAAATTTAAATATATTAGTTATGATTTATACCACTTCTTTGAGTGTACTACAATGGATTGTAGGATAATTCTTGAAAAATTTTTCTTAGGAGAAGAACAAGGAAACTAAAAAGAAGATAATGAATATAAATTTCATTTGGGGTAGTTATTGGAGGAAGTAAAAGGAAAAATATTCATGAATACGGGAGGAGAATAGGTTCCCTTTTGTAACTGAGGGTGAGAAAACACATGGAATTACTTGAATCATTTAAATAATATTAATTTATTTCCCAAGTATAATGCATGTATATGGAGAAGGATTAGAATGTATGCTATTATAGGGTATTAATATCATAAAAAAAAGAAGTAGAAAATTTCATGAGGAAATATAACCCTTATATTTTAGTTTATCCACCGATAAACTTATTTTGACCTTAACCATGGTAAAAAAATTTATCTGTCCTTAACCTTAATCATTACATAATATTGTTTTATGTTAATAATTTAATCTCTTAAATTTGAGGATATTTCTTGTATTAGGGTTTTAGATAATTATTTAATAACATGTACATAAAAAAACCATAAAATAAAAATTGTAAACATCCGATTAATATCCATTTTTTTCCAAAATATAAACTTTTAAAATAATTAGTTATTTCCATTCATGTAAAATCTACATGAATTTCAAAATGACATATTCCATTCCCTTACCCATACATAATACCTAATAAAATCAGTTAAAAACATGGGATGATCACAAAATCACAGTAAGAGATACATAAAAAAACATTAGTATAGTGAACACATGAATACTCATATAACATTTAACTTTTTCTTAAATGGTTTTGATCATATGAAATAAAAAAAACATCAAATGAAAAGAAGATTATTCTAAAAAATAATAATTAAATCCTATATAAATAAATTAAACCATATTTTTGTTAACATATTGTATCATATTGATAAACCCTTTAAAACACTTTTTAAATGGAATTACTGAAAGGAACATTAGTGGGTGTCTTCAAATGATTAGTGATTTTTGGAGAACCTAGGTGCAATAGAGTGGCTGACTGTGGTCGTATCTCAAAGAGGCAGTAATTAAAACAGCTTCTTAATGGTATTATAAAAATAAAATAAAAGATAATAAAACACACCACATAAAATGTATGGGGGATTTTTTTACCACTTATAAATGATTATGAAGTCTGTTGTAAGAATACTGCAATTTTTTTATTTTTGAACTGAAATTCGATTAATAAGACACAACAAGAAGATTTGTTTTTGAAAAATATTTTTATAAAGCATAATCAGTCTCACCCCACCAATTCACTTATTTATTAATAATTATAATTTAAATTAAACTCTACTTAATAATGATCCCATAATTTGTTAACCCTCTAACCCTATGAGAATTAGCATTACCACAAAGATGAAAAGAGTTAAACCCTACACTATCTTTGGAACATGAAATTGTAGCACCGTTCATTGATTATCATTCAAAGGATATCATATATTCAGTGGTAAATAAATTCAGAAATACATTCTGTAAATAATGTTTTAATTGATTTTAGTGATTATATTTGGACTGTAAAATTTTTTCCCGTATGGTTTTGTTTTTCAGATTAAAGTCGCATTCTCACAATTTACACAAATTCTCGACCTCACATGTTTTTGAGTTAATTTTTAAATTTCATTTTTTTTTATTAAAATTTAAAAACTCAATTAAAATATCATATTAATTGAATTATATTATCTCATTTATTCGAAATAAATGAAGGAATAAGGTGAGAGTAAGATCAATTGATATAAATAACTACTCTTCCATGAGTGGTGTAGTCATCATAGAAACATATTTCATTTGTAGAGGTTTAAAATGTGTATAACCAAATATTGTTTGTAATCATTATTTCCAACCCAAATAGGATGATAAATATAGAATAAAATAGATGAAAACTTAGAAATACAGAAGAAAATATAAGAAATAGAAGAGGAACAATGAACGTTATTTTGAAAACATAAATATTACCATAAAAGAATGAGAGGAAGGCTTCGATGAGGAGATCCTTGCTTAAAGATCTCCCCCTATGACTATAGGGTTTTCTAGAACCATGAAAGTGGTGAGATGACTCCTCTATAACTCCAAAATGGTTGAACTTCACTCCTTGGCCAACCTTCCAAATGGGGTTCCCATGGTGTCATTTTATAGCCAAAATGGGGAGTGGTTTTGGGAACCCGGTTTCCGAGATAGCATTTTTTTATCATTTTTTAGTTGGTAATGGCATTATCTATATTTAGTTAAAATATTAAAGTTATTGGGAAGAATCTTGACTATCACCATGTCAAATATGTTGGCCAATGTAAGATGAAAATGATAGATATGGTGAAAATATAGAACCCAATAACTGACTTTGTGAAGATTCTATCCCCTTGAAGGATTGGTTCAGATGGACCCCTTAATCAAAGAATTGGGCATAGGTTCCTTGAGCTGAGTTGTATCCCATGATGTTTTGGAGCGTCTGACAATAGTTCATCCCATTTAGAGTCACTTATGTGTTGTGATTGGAAAAATAGTGGACAGATGTCCTCGGTCTTCCATGCAGTTTGGCCCATTTCCTTTCTGGATCATCTCCGACCTTTCAGATAATATCCTCCTTCAAGGAAATCACCAAAAAAAGAATAATTTAAATTTTTAACAGTGATAATAATTTATTAATTGAAAAAAATGGGATGTGAAATCTGAGATAATATTTCTAATTTTAAATAAAAAAACTGTTTAAAACCGTGATTTAGGGGTGACATAAAGTAGTGAATTGTGAGGCGATCACACCCCCACACTTACCCTTTTTCACTATTGGGAAAAACCACATATCATGTATTCCAAAAATAATTGTGAAAAATAATCATCAATTAAAAATCAATTTTTTTAAAACACATAGCCTTGAGATCAAACAATTCCACTCCAAGAATCAAAAGATATCATGCCTCATAAAATTCCATTATTTAATGTTCTCTATTTATGTCATTCAATATAGTTCGACATCATTTGTACTCCCATTAACACATAACACATACCACACATTCATTAAATATCATCACTAAAATGTCAATTTTTTATCAATGCCTTTATCATCCAAACTAATAAAAGGGTCACCATACACTTGATAAATTCTTACATCGCCACCTGATGTGAGTCAAGGACATATTTTTTACATGAGGAATTTTTAGGGGTTTTCCATGGCTTTAGGTTGGTAGTATTTATATGTGAAAAATTCTGATCATAAATGACGAGGGATTGACCAATTTTAAAGAAAAATTGCAAAATTCTTATTTTCACTCTAGTATAGTCTCCTTCTCACCTCCTTAGTATCAATTCTACTCTATCATCATGAAAACTCATGAAATGTTTACACCATTCATCAATTCATAAAAAATGGAATTCTTATCAAACATAGTTTTTTGTGAATCCTCTAGATAGGAACAACATTCTTTCTTTAGTGGAAGCTCTACAAAGGCATAACTTCTTTTATCATGAATTCTCTAGAAAGGCACATATTTTAACAGATTGATTTTTTAGCAAGCAAAATAACTCTTTGGAATTTAATTTTACAAAAATGCATCAAAAACCATGGTAGCACACAACACAATACAACGTCCCCAACAATTAATTTCAACTTAATTATGAAATTTCACATCAATTTTTTGATGGACAAAGAATTTTTTTTTAATGTGGCTATCCTAACCGCTTTTTCATGGATTATAAGAAATACAAGGATTAAATGTTCAATTTAGGACATTATAAAAATGATTTTTATGAAATTATGGATTTAATACCAAATAAATTCCTCAATCCTTTAAAACAAATATACCTCAATCCCACATGTTTTGATAGGAATAAATCAATTTTTGTTTTAATCGAGCGTGTTTTGGTTCTCTAAAGAAGATATGTAAATATAAAGAATAAGGAATTAATGGTTCAAAAGCCTCAAAATAATATTATTTCAAATATAAAGACAATGAGATATTTCATGGAATTTAAAGCATATAGTACTTTTCATGAAATTACTAAAGATTTGAACATGAAACAATGTCATTTTAAGCATTAATTTAATCTCAGTTTCATGGGATAAATTGTTTCACTTATTGATATGGATTTAAAAATCATTATGGGAATTATTTTAGCTCAATAGTTTCAAAAACATGCATGAAATCGAAAAATAAAAACATTGAATTAAAGAAAACACTTTTTTGAAGAACATTGAAAAAAAGGAAAACAATTGAAACTAATAAACAAAACAGTTCCCTACACCACACATAAAATATTGCATTGTCTACAATGTGAACCCATTAGATGATATGTCCACATGAAATGAAGAATTTCAAATTGGAAAAATAATATAAAAGTGAATGGGTTAGGAATAGCTTGATATGATCAAGTGATGATGGGGTTATGTAGTGTAATAAAATATACTACATCAGTAGGAAGTCCCTCAATGCATTTCTTCAAATGTTTCCCATTGAATGTATGGCTCCTTCCTATATCCTCTTGTGTTATCTCCATATGCATAATATTTATTCATGAACTATAGAAACGGACTTTATCTCCATCATGAAATTCTATTGTATGTATCATTTTCTCATGAGATGTTTTTGATATTTCATTGTAGAACCTTGAGTTCTTGTATGATGATAATCGAATATACTCAATCTATTGAATTTTCAACATCCTTTGACTTATTGCTTGGTCCATATCCATGTTACATTTATGTATAGACTAATAAACCTCAAGCTCAACTTCCACAGGGAGATGACCGAATTTCCCAAAAAAAATTCAAAATGGGGAAATAATGATTGAAGTTTTGTATACAGTCGTATGAGACTATAGCGCATCATCCAAGTGCTTGTTCCAATCCTTTCAATTCGATTGTATAGTTTTCTCCAAAAAAATTTTCAACTCACAATTTGAAACTTCCGCTTGTCCATTTGTTTGGGGGTGGTATGGTGTTGATGTTTTGTGTGTCACCCCATACTTTCTAAAGAGAGAATCAAAATTACGATTGCAGAAGTGTGTCCTTTGGCCACTGATAATGGACTTTTGTACTCCAAACCTACAAAAAATTAGTGTATTGAAAAACTATATTACAACATGAGAATCATCAGTCCTAGTGGACTTTTCATCTACCCATTTACTCAGATAATGAACAACGACCAAAATATACAAAAAACACAAAAACTAGGAAAATGGCCCAAAAAATCAATGCCCCATACATCAAAAATCTCACAGAATAATATGGGCTATTGGGGAATCTTGTGTCTCCTAGAAATATTTCCAGAGTTTTTAGAATGTGAGAAAAAATTGAAAAACACATGAGTATAATGGAATAATCTAGGTCAAACTAATCTAGTGTTTAAGACTTTCAAAGCTATCTATTATGGTCCAATGTGTCCACTATAAAAAAGTGTATGAAGAGAATGTATAACATACTCAAACTCAAGATCAGGAATAGTCCTCCTAAAAACATGATCACTAAACATGCACCATAGGTTTGGATCATCCCAAATATAAAATCATGACTCACTCTTTAGTTTCTAGACATAACATTTCATTAAATTTGAGGTATTTCGGATGGAACAATGTAGTTCACCAAATCATCTGACCATGGATGCATACCTAAGATGGAATAAAGATGCTCATCGAGGAATGTGTCCTGATGTGGTACCTAGTCCATTGTGTCATCCTATAGTGTGTGAGTATGCCTACTCATGTGGTATGCCAATGGCTCTTCTGACCCCTTCTTGTCCTTTATCTCAATATAAAATTCTTGCAAAAGGGGAATCCATTGGATTAGCCAAGGTTTTTCATCCACCGTCATCAAGATATACCTAATAGATGCATGGTATGAAAAAAACTACTTTAGAGACCAATAAATATGAACGGAATGTATCTAATGAAAATATGTTGACATGAAACACCTTTTCTGTTGTTGTGTAGTTTTATTGGGCTAAATCGAGTGTCCTTGATGCATTGAAAATCACTTGGGAATGTCCCTCCACCCTCATAGATAAGACAACTCCAACCGCGAAGTTGGAGGCATCACACATATGCTCAAAAGGAAGCTCCCACCATGGAGGCTGTATGATATGTGGAGTGGTAATGCATTGTTTTAGATTGTAAATGGAATTCCAAAAAAAAATCATCAACCAAAAAATTAGAATCCTCCTGATTTATTAGTGACATAGGAAGAGATATGTTACTAAAATATTTGATAATGCACCAATAAAGTCTTGTATGCCCAAGGAATGATCTAACATCATGAAAACATGAAGGATTTGTTAAGGATGAAATAATATTTACCTTTGATCTATCAACCTCTATCCCATGTTTTAACAAAACATGCCCTAATACAATGACATTATCTAACATGAAATTACACTTTTCAATGTTCAAGACCATATTCTTCTCAATACAAAGATTCAAAATTGTTCCCAAACTATAGATACAGTCATCAAAGGAAGACCCATACACTATAAAATCATCCATAAATACCACTATGAAGGATTCAATGAAATCTGAAAAAATACTCACCATGAATCTCTGGAAGGTAACTGGGGCATTAGAAAGTACAAATGGAATCCTTCTGTAAGAAAACATACTGAATGGACAAGTGAATGTTTTCTTATCCCGATCCTCTGGGGATATAAGCACCGGAAAATATCCAGAAAATCCATCCATGAAACAATAGTGTATTTGTACAGTTAGTCTCTCAAGTATCTATCAATAAATGGGAGGGGAAATGTTCCTTGGGAGTGGACTGATTATGTTTCCTATTATTAATACACACACACCAATTTTTTTTTACCCTGATTGGAACTAACTCATCATTCTCATTTTTAATAACAGCAACACCAATTTTCTTGGGAACAACCTGAATATGACTCACCCACTAAGAATATGAAATTGGATAGATTATACCTGCCTCATGAAATTTTTCATCTTCTTTTTTAACAAACTCCATATGCATTGGATTGAGTCACCTTTGTGACTGCCTAACTGTTTTAGCCTCATACTCTAAAAGAATCCTATCCATGAAAATAGATGGGAAATATCTGATATGTCAGCCAAGGTCCACCTGATTGTCCTGCTGTTCATTCAAAAAAATTTCAAAAAAAAATTATTCATGTTCAAAAGGGATATTATTACCAATTATAATGGGTAATTTCTCACTAATTAACAAGTACGAGTATATTATATTTGGTCGTAATTGATAGAGTTCCAATGTAGGGGGTGATGTATGGATGGAGAAATTGATGGAACTGAAATATATTCACAATGAACATCAGTATCAGAATATACACCATCAAAATCAGAGAATAAAGCATCAAATCTATCATCATACTCAGCATCCATGTCATAATCAGAGTTCACATGATCAAAATCATAATATAAAACCATTTCAAAATCAGATCTAAGAGAGTATTTTTCATTACAAATAGGTGTGGAAGTACACTTAAACATTAAACTGGAACCAATACACATAATTTACCTATGTGTTGGACAATCAAATTCCATGGGGTTTTTATTTGGTGGATCAAAATGGGATGTAACAAATGAAAGAAGGTCCTATAAGGGATACTTCATGGAGTCTATAACATTAAATATCCCAACTTCATCCCCTAACTCCATGTAAAGTGTACCCTTATTTACATTTATTATAGTTTTTACAGTTTCGATCTTGGGACTACCTAAGATAATGGGAGCCTTAGAACATACCAGATCATCCTCTATGTTAGGCATGTCTAAATCTTCTAGAAATCATGTATCTTTCCCAAAAAAGTACATCCTCAAGGAATCCCACTAGATATTTTGTAGATCTATTTTCCAACTACACCTCTAATATTGTCATATTTAACTCACCGACCTATAAAGAAGAAAATACAGAGTGAGGAATTACATTAATGGAAGCTCCCAAATCACAAAGATCATAAAAAAGTTTAACTCCCCTATGGTGCATGCTGTGGTGAATGTCCTGGGATCCTTGCACGTTGTTGGCACTGGTAGAGTTGGTTTAATGAGTGGTGACACATTCTTTTGAAGATTGATCCTCTCATTTCCCTTTATCCCTCTTGTATTGGTACAATATTTTTTTTAAGAATTTGGAACACCGTGGTATTTGATTAATGACTTCATGTAGTGGGATGTTTATCTCCACATGATTTAGTGTTTCCAAAAAAGCTTTTTGGCATTGCCAATTCAGCCATATTTTTTGTTAGAACAACTTTATTTGGAAACATAAGGGGTGTAGGAGGAATATCATCAATCTTTTTCTTACCTTTATCTATCTCCTTGGGTTTCTCAATAATTGTTGTGGAATGGGGCTTTTCTGAAGTTGAGGTGAATACCGATGGAATGGTAGGTAAAAATGTACCATTCATTTGCTTCCTAATTCATAATGGGATGATACTAACATTCCCCATGGGATTTGCAGTAGGATGAGAAGGACAATTTTCGGAGGTCTTACATAACAATTAATGGAGGGCGGCTATAATTTGGCTCATTTGTGTCTTCAAACCTCTCAGCTCCGAACCTTGACTCTTCAGCTCATTCTATTGATTAAGAACAATTTGCTTCAAAATATTATCATTTTTAGAATCTACCATGGGCGAAGGATTCCCTTGTTATTGCCTTGTTGATTATTTGGCTTCAAATATCCTTTGGGGTTTTTGGAAACCCTGCTGGTATGGAAGAGGATGTTAGATGTTTTGTAGAGAAGGGGGGCTTTGTTATTGTACAGAGCCATAACTCAGGTCTTCTTGATCCTTAAACCCCTAGTTGTATGTTAGTGAAATGGAATCAAGCTTCTTTAGAGTATATGGTTATTTTTGTTGCTGATATGGTCACCCAAGAAACACTGCTTCACAATATTCTATTTCTTGAAGTTGGGGGAAACAATCAATTGGGTGTCTTGTCTTAGTGAAAATGCCACAATGCCTTGAAGGAGGTGGTTGGGATGTCTTTTGTGCCAATGTAATCTGTCTAACCGTATTTATCAATTCTTCTATCTTTGAATGAATCAAATTACTTTCAAGAGAAGATGGAAATACCTAATGTACTCTTCTTATATGCAGGGTACCTTAATCTACAAATTGGTGGGATTTTTGTGCCATATTGACAATGAATACACGTGCTGCTGCTGGTGTTTTGTCAACCAATGCACATCCAGCCATAGTATCAACCATTCTCATCTCCATAGGTGCGATTCCATCATAGAAGTTTTGGATGAGGAGTTTCTCACTATTTTAGTGATGCGAACATCTTGAAAACAACATCTTGAGTCTCTCCTAGTACTCATACATTGACTCCCATTGTTCTTTCTTGATCCCAAAGACCTTCTTTAGAATGGAAGTGGTACTTGATGATTTGAAAATATATACAAGAAAATATGGTTTAAATCATTCCAACATATTACATCTTTAGGTTTTAAAAAATAAATACAATCCTTTGCAACTCCCTGAAGTGATAATGGGAATGCTCATAGTTTTATTTGATCTTAAAACACATTTCTTTATTTTTAGGGTTGATCAAACCGCATTAAATTATTTAAGGTGTTTGTTTGGGTCCTCAATAGACATGCCAGAAAACATTAGAATATGGCGACTTAACCTAGATTTTAGTTCAATGTCTGATTCGAGATTTGGGTATGCAATACAATTTGGTTGATAGTTAATATCTGGTGTAGCCAACTCTCAAATGGTTATATTAAGTTATTTGTTATTGTTTTCATCCATTTGATATGGTTTTCTCTTTGAATTTGAATTTATTCCAATTTATATATTACTAGAATTGATGAATTATCTGTATGAATGAATGGTGAAACATCGCATAGACTCAGAATGTCTGATTCCATCCATAAGGCTACGTTCAATCTCAGTGTCATGATCTAAGAGATACTCAGGATTAGTTCATTTCATAAATCAATAAAACATAAAAAATAATTGAATAAAATTGTAACATAACAAAAATAAAATATATTTTAGTTGGTCTGATAAAAATAAAATTAGTGAGTAAGAGAGAAAGATTGAACATGAGAAAGGGGAAAGAAGAAAGAAAGCTGAGAAGAAAATAATTAAAAATACAATAAAATAAATACATCTAATTTGTTAAATAAATTACATTCCGCCTCAGTAATGGTTCCAATTTAAATGGTTTTGTTCATGGGAACCATCAAAAGATTATTGGTTTTTTTGGGTACTTAGGTGTAGTAGAGTGGCTGAACATGGTCATCTCTCCCAAAGGCAGTAATTGAAACTGATTCTTAATGGTATTGTGAAAATAAAATAAAAGAGAAGAAAACACACTACAGAAAAAGTATAGGGGATTTTTTTAGAACATATAAACCATTATAAAGATTCCTGAAAGAATATTGAATTTGTTTTGTTTCAATTATAGAAAAAAATGATTAATAATAAATAACATGAGGATTTATTTTTTCGAAAACTTTTTTTATAATGTGTAGTAAATCAAACTCTACCTCTTCACATATTTATTAATATCTATCATTTAAATTAACATCGAATTAATAATGATACCATAATTTGTTATCCCTCAAACCCTATGATAATTAAACTTACAACAACGATGAAAATAGTTAAACCCTATGATAACTTTGGATCATACAATCGCAACACCCTTCTTTGTGCAATGTGAAAAATAGTGGACAAATGTCCTTGGGATTCCATACAGTTTGTCCTATTTACCTTCTCGATCATATCTAACCCTATAAATCACCTTGTTCTACAATGAAATCACCAAAACAAGAATAATTTACCTTTTTAATAGTGATTAAAATTAAATAAATGAATCAAATGGGATGTGTAATTTGAGATAATATTTGTAATTTTAAATACAAAAATAGTTTAAAACAGTGATATATGGGTGAAATAAAATAATGAATTGTGATGGGATCAATAACCATACGACCGACTTCCAACGTTATCAATCACCAATGCATTAGAGATCTATAATCCAGATCACCATTAGTATAATATATATTTGGCTCTCCCATGATCTATAATCGGGATCAAAATTACGTATAATCTATACTGGGCTCACTCTTTTATCATGAGCTATAATTAGGTTTAACCCTACTTATAATCTATATTGGTCTCCCACATGAGGTATATTGGGGATAAGACCTTCATATAAGTTCTTTTGGGATGTCCTATTTTAAATAATTCTCAATAAATATTTCATGAATAAAACACATTCATCATATGACCCTATGAATTTTTTTAAACTCATCTAAAAAACACTTTCAAAAAAATACCATTTTCTTTTAAAAACCCATTTTTAATAAAAAACATCGAAAAAATAAAAAGTTGTTTTGTAATTTAATAAAAAAATTAAATTTTATAAGGAATATATAAATAAAATAAAAATAATGTAAAAATTCATTGTTACCATGTACATTATGAATAGTACATCCCTTTTGTCATTTTTAAGTATTCGGATAAAACACGCAAAAAGATTACTTTTTGAAAATCATTAAAAAAAATTAAAGTAAAATAAAATTTAAATTATTATTATTTTACAAACACATGAAATTATTTTTCAAACATATACATGGAAGATAAAGAGTTTTTTCAAAAAAAACATTAGAAGATGATTTTTAAAGGAAATGTCGCTTATCTATTAGAAAACACTTAAATCATAAATCCCATGAGTGAATAAGATTAAAAAACATTAAATATCACTAGAATAGATAAATTAAACATATAACATTCCAATGGGTCTTTATATACCCCTTATAATAGAATATTGGAACATAACATCCAAAATTGCCTCTGTGAATGCAAATTGTGACAAAGTCACTTACCTTGAGTATAGTTCATCATGTCTGTCTTAATCTTCTTGAACAATAAACTTATGTTAATTATTTAGTTTTATGATAAAATTATTCTAGATTATTATTAATTTTATTTCACTTATTAAAAATTTATATAAAATCCCTTAATCAATTAATTTTAATTCCTATGTTTTGACCATATTCGGTTTATGTGAGAAAAATTACTTTGGTAGGTTGAATGTAGTCCATGGGGTCATTATTTAATCATATAAAAAATTTAAACCATGAAATAATAATTATATTTATTATTATAAAACAAATAATTAAATATGGTTAGGAAAAATCAACCAACGTTACAATTATAGAGATGGTAGGTTGTAAACACGTATAAGTGACGTTCCCATTTTTTAATGATCATTAAGAATGAAGAAAAGTAACATTTATCTTTCCATAAAAATCATTATATCATTAATAACATTTTATATATTTTTATATACTTATGTATATCATATTTGTGATGTTTTAATTGGAACATAATAATCACATCACTTCAATGAGGAAGTAGTCCATATATCGCCAAACGATGTAATAAATGTTTTCAGTGTGTGAGAAGGTAAGAATGAAAATTATATATTATATTTACATACACATAATTATGTTATTAATAACATAAAAAATTCATTTTTTATCATATTTATTCATTATATTTACACTTATTACCTTCCATGTAACACGTTAGTGAAAAAAAATTCCATCTCTTTGCAAGGCGGTAGTCCGATGCACACACAAGAAATATTATTGTATCCACTATGGTATGAGATGTAAATTTGTGTATATGATATAATAAATACCTAGTTATTATTATATTATAAATATATAAATGAAATATAAATAAATTATTTCCATCATAATTCCCATCAATGAATGGTGGTAATGAAAAAAAGGAACAATAACATTTCACGAGGCGGTAGTCCACCGTACACATGAATGATGATTTCATAACCCATTTTATTGATGTGTATGTGTTTTTAGGTCATAATATTTCCAAAAAAACATCTTAGTAAAATTTTTATAGATATTTTATTATATAATTATGGTATTTGAATAATTAATGGTGGATGAGAAGGAAAGAATAAAAATGCACATTGATTAACGTTACCTTTTCTTCAGGTAACACCTTTTGGATTAAACCAATGGACTTCCATGGATATATTTATTCAAAATGGATGATTATGTAAAGTTATGGGGGATTTTGGGAGATGACTATGGTATGTTTTTTATGATACAAAAGGCAAGATAGGTGCGAAGAAGTTGGGTGAGTGAGTGCCTTTATAAAGTGGAAGAGGAGCAACAATCTTATAAATACCAAAAAGAAAACAAAATTAGGAGGCCTCCCATAAATAATGATCCTAAAATAAATAAAACATTATATAAAACATAGGATATTTTATAAATATTTCTATATAATGGGTTTTGGGAAATTTTCTAGGTCATTTGTCCCCTTAATATTTAATTTTAACTACAGAGTAAACTCGTTTTTACATCAAACGCTATAAATAATATTCCTTGATTTTAATAAATATTTTTGGTAAATAAATAAGTTCAACTCAATAGAAACTATAAATTATTTTGATTAAAAATATTTAATCTATTTTTCCAAGTTAAATCTACATAAGTGGTAGAATTTAATTTAAAACTCATCCCGTTGACGCAATGAAAAAGAGGGGATCAATGCAGAAAAGTTCAAAAGTTCAGAATATTTTAATATCAAAATTCAGTATAAATTTTATTAAAATGAACTATAACGGATTAATATATGTATAATTAAATTGTTTTTATTTTAAAACCAATTTAATATATTATTTAATAGTATAAAATATTTAGTCACAATGTCAGTTTTCAATTAAAATTCAACATTTTCATTATTTATAAAAAATGAAACTTCTCGGAAAAATACCAAAAAATTCACTATAAGATAATTTAGAAATTACTCATTTAAAAATGATTTTTTTTAAATAGTAATGTTTCAAAATTTATTTTTAAAACAATTCGTCTATTAAAAGGATTCAAAACAACCTTTTAAAAAAAATAAAGCTATTGAGGCTTAAAATTGGATTTGTTATTCTTTTATGCGTATCAAACATATTAGAGAAATAAAAAAACTTGGTTGAATGTATAATATATATATATTTCCTTAATATCTCTTAATAATATTGATAAATTTAATTTATTTATATTAAATGAATTTGTGGGCATAAAAATATTTTTTTGAAAAAACATTTCCTTTATATTCAATTGATTTTTATTTTTATTTATAATTAATTGGTATCCAATAAATTATTTATATATTCAATTTGAAACCATATTTTTACAATTCAGTTAATCCTATTCGTTTATTCCATTTTAATAGATTGGTGATAACTATCATGTTAAATAATAATAATATTATTATATTATTTTATTGTAATACTCAGCCTCATGTGTAATACAATTTATAGAAGAAAGTAAATATTATGTGAAACATAAGAAAAACATGGTGTTTCATATAACAAAATTTATACTTTGCATTTAATGTAACCCATGAAAAAAATAAATAAAAATTAATTTGATATAAAATATATTTCATAAAATCATGGGATATTACATCATACCCCTTTAAATGAATTTCACCATTGATGTCTATCCTGGTTATCGAAGGATTTTTATTTTGAGAATTACTCCTAAAAAACCCACATCATAAAAAGGGTTATTGAAAAAACTTCTTGATAATTATGAAAAATATGAATGGAGGTTATTTAGAATAAAACATTACAGATTTATAAATAGAAGACCATATGAGGGAAATGATGATTTAGGAAAGGTTGAAAAGTTTAAATAAAAATTGAGAGTGATTGAGGTCATTGATCCCAAGAAAGTGAATGACCAATGTAATGTTAAGGACCTCAAAGCAATAATTTCGTGATGAGTTAAAATACCATTGGTTAATTATAAATAAAGATACTAGGATAAATTTTTTTCCAAGATCTTTTTCATAGAGTTAAATAATTCCCCTACAATCTAGACTAAGAGAAAAATATATATACTAAATAAATGAGTCTAATTTTATCCATTAATTAATTTACACCATAGTCACACATTTTTATCTAATAAATAAGTATTCCAGTAGACTTTTTCACACCATAATCACTATAATCATCTTCTAATGGATCTCATTATCCATATAAGGATAAAATGATTTTCTTATTATCATTATATATTAACCAGAACTAAAATGGTCCGCACATAGTAAGATAAGTCCAAAAATTATAAAAAGAATCATGTGATGAGATAATACATTAATCAATTAAGTTCTATAGGAATACCCAAATTTAAAACTAAGTAATTCAATAATTATATAACCCAAATGGTCACCAAAACGATTAAATATATTCCCATTAAAGTAATGGAATTATTCCTCAATTTTTTTAACTTATACCTCATAAATCGATAAAAACTAAATAAATGTATACCTAGGTATTTACATTATTTAAAACATTAGTATTGGGGTTAATAAGAAATTGGTATTATAATCAACCTTAGAAAAATAATTTGCTACTTTGAGTTATATCAACTTTACCAGATGACCCAACATCATTAGTAGATGTAATAAATGATTTTACCACCCCTTTTTTACTTCCAATCATGATGATTTATAATATAATATAGTTACATAAAAAACATGTTATAAAAGTATCCCAAATAACTGAAAATTATACATATCAGTATAGATTAGATATTTTTCATCTCATTCTTTAATTGTTCAGGACTATTTTACTTGCAGTTACAAACCTTGTAACCGAACATACCAATCCGATAGCACTTTCCATATCCTGTCATAAATTCCCAAAAATATATTTTATTTAACATGGAACATTTTTTGGTCTTACATAAAATATTATTATATATTTTATTCTCTATATTAAGCTAACTTGATCATTTCTTACTCTTATCATCTCATGGCACATAAGTTTCAGAAAAATCCATCATATCATTATCAGCACAACAAGAAACTTTCTCATGAAACCGGAATTATCATGAGGAAAATGATCTTAATATTCCTGGTATAAATTGAGAGTAAAATATATTAATTTTACTATCACTGTCTCAAATAATTTTTAACACATAACTGGCCAATCATGTGAGGTTTTCTTCATACACAACCACAAAATCATTATCATTTTTATTCAATTCTATTATTTTTTCCTCTATCCTAAAACAAACATCATTTGGGAAATATTTATCTAGGAAAATATTTTTTAATTTTTCCCATTTCATAACATCAATATCATATTTCTCTCAGGTATTCATAACCATATACGACCATCAAAAAATTTCATCTTCAAAATTATAGATGGCAAGAGTTACCATTTGAGATTCCAAACATCCCAAGATATAAAATATATTTTCAAGGTAATTGATCCATACTTCAGCTAAAATTGGGTCGGACGGTCCATTGAATTATGAGGGATGTTTCCTCATGAAATTTTCCACTATATAAATTATTTTTCATGGCCTATTAGGTTCTTCTCTGGAATAGACACCACCAACATTTATAGATTATTTCCACCAATCCTTCACTATAACGAACCAATCTTTTCCAATTCCAACCATCTCGAGATGGTGATTTCAGAAGATATTTTCCTCTCGATCCATTCCCACTACATCATCACTATTATCTTAGTGGAAAACCATTATGGAAAAATATAATTTAGATGAAACAACATGGAAATATTAAACTTCTATATAATTTTAACTTAACCATAATGTAAAAACTTTAATGGTAAATCTATTAACACTATCCTAATTTATAAATTTTTATAAACACACATTTGATAAAAAATATAATTTACCAACCTTAAAAACTACATAATATTTAGTTTTAAGAAATGTATTCATTCTCTTTAAATTGATGATCTTTTTATGTTTAGAGTTTGAAGTGCCCAGATCAGTGTGAATCACTGAGAGGGGGAGGGGGTGGATCAGTGATCCATTAAAACTTTTTACTAATTGATTCTTTATAAATTAAACCTCTATGGCTGGTTAAAGCCTCTATCCAATATTCTTGTATCTCTCACCTTTCCTCAAATGATGCAGTAAATATAAAGGCACGGGACACAAGGATTTACAAGGTTCGGCACCAAAGGCCTACGTCTTTGACATGTTGGTTATACGCCCCAACATGGTTTCTCCCATTATAATCTGTTAGTATTAAAATGGTCGATACAGAGTCCCACTATATCTCTCCTGAGTCCCACAGGAGGGTATTTATACTGCGTCCCACAGTGTTACCAGAGTCCCACTGGCCTGCTCCAGAATCCCACTGAAGACTTCTTCCACCCTGAGTCTCACAGGGGGCTTCTCCTAGCTCCTCGAGTCACAAGAGTAGATCTTCTTCACATTAAGCTTCTTCAAGTATCTTCAGCAGTCTGGGATAAAGACAGCTGGCCTTTCTCTTCACTTCTGATCACTTGATCAGGTATTCTCGTCTTGCTCAGGATTTATCTCCTTCTTCTCAGGATGACCTGGTCTCTTTCTTCAAGAATCTTCAACAGCCTCTGATAAGGTCTGTTGGTCTTGCTGTTCATTTCTGATCACTTCTGTTGATCAGGCTCTTCTCAATCACTGAAAACTAAACCAAATAATGTCTTTCAATTTAGCTTGGATTCAGTCTCACTTTACATCATGCACTGAGTGCATGGAAACTCTTCTTCCTCATGCACTGACTACAAGGACTCTCAAATTCTTCAAGATCTTCTGGTCTTGGACAACTCAGATGCACACAGCCTGATTTAGCTTTGTTCATGTGTGCATGTGCATGCATTCAAGCATGCACTCCCCTTCTTCTTCTCTTGGTGCAATAAACCCACAAAGGGTGTAATCCTTTTTAGCACACACCTTCTCACTTCCTTCACACACTTTGTTCTTATTGTTTACACACTTGAATGTGTGTTATACTTTAGTGTGGATCTTTTTCTTCTTCTAAGTGAGCACACACTTCTTGTGCACACACATAGGCTTTGGCCTTGTTCCTCTTCTTGTTTTTCACACACACAAAATATGTTCTTTTATTTGTTCTTCAATGTGTGCACCCACAAGGCTACGACCTTCCTCCTTTGCACACCCACTGTCCGTAGGGTGTTCTCGCAAGTGGCACACACACAAGGGGAATGGTGTGGCCCTCTTCTTCTTCAAAGCACGCAAGGAACACTTGGGTGCACAAGGCAGCGCGCAAGGTCCCAAGGGTGCAAGGGCGCGCATGGTCGTTGGACAGCCGCGAACGAGCAGGGTGTCAAGGACACCAACTGCCGTGCAAGTGCAGGCTTCAACCGTGGGCGCGCAAGGTGCTGCGGCCCTGGGTTCTTCCAGCCGCGCAAGGGGAAGGCGCACAGGTGTCTTATCCCCTTCTTCTTTCGCGCAAGGAGTGCGCAAAAAGAACTAACAGGCCCAAGGGATGGCTTCGGGCTTCACTGCCGCGCAAGTGGTGCGCACAGGCTATTCTTCGCTAAGCACCGAGGCTTCGCGGGACTTCAGATCTTCAACAAAGATTCAGCAAGCAAACAGAGAGCCTCGACCTCTCTTTTTATAGCCATAGTGATGCCTCAAATCTTCCGCGTCGGATAAATCGAATTCCTCAAGTTTTCGGTTTTTCAAAATCCTTCCAAATCTTGAATATTTCCTCTGTTTCCACGCGGGTCTCTTCATTTATTTTTTCTCCTCTACGTGCATGTGACTTAGAACACATGCATGGACTTCTGTTATGGATAATACATACAAAACATAAACCATCATGGCCTCGGCAACATTTTTTGCCTCGGCCATGTCCGAATTTCCTCACTACTGTCCATGCATGCATCTTTCTTGCATGGATGATTTCGTCAGGGCCAGACGAACTAAATGAATACCTTAGCTCGATCTATGGTGGCCGGGAGCTCGACTTCAGTGCTCGGGGAGGCCACTGGTTCAGGTGGTGTTACTGTTTGCCTCCGGTTGAGCTCGAGGAAGAAGATACCTTGTAGGCCGTTGGATCGGGCGATTAGAAAACTTTGGATGGCCGCGATAAGAAGATCTCGCGCGGGATCGATCGTGCGGTCGAGATCTGGCGCGCGATCGATCGAGCGGTCAGGATTCTCTCTGCAGAAAAATTGCGCGTCCCACATCCAAACGAACCGCAGATTTTCCGTGTTTTATCAATGTTCCACTGCCGGCAACCCTTTGATTGAACTTCTCCCTCCACGGTGCCACCCCGCACCGTGTTCTCTCTGCGGGTGCGCTCTTGCGCCCACCTCTGCCTCTCGCGGGCGCACTATGCGCCCACTATGCACTCTCGGCGCGCACTCTGGCGGCCACGCTCTGCAGGCTTGACTCCCCTGCGTGGCCCCGGCTTACACACGGCCGCGGCCTCTCGGGCTGGCCCCATGGGATCCCCCTTGGGCGTGGCGACCTCGAGTCCCACATGTGCCTTGGGGTTGAACCCTTAAGGCTGGCCCTTGGTGGCTTCATTTTTCCTGAGTACAGAACAAGTCCTTTGTTAAAAACAAAGTGACCAAGTTCAAATGCCAAATGCCAAGCACCTCCTCCTCTATTCTTCTTCTCTTCTCTTTTTCATTAGAATTCCTCCAATTCACTTCAACATTTATTCATCACTTAGATGGAATTCCCGAAGGGTCTTCATCTTCAAATGATGCTCCAGAATCACATAATTCTTCATTGATCTTCAATGATCCAATCAGAGATCAAATTGGAACTTCTTCAAATTCACATGCACTAAGTGATAGTGCGTGGACTTCATTCAATCCACATCATCCACTTACAACTTTTAGATGGGTCATCTTCATCTCCTCATGCATTGTGAAGACAATGCATGGTCTTCTAATAATGTTGTGACATTGTATCCACTTGATACAAGTTCTTGGATCTTAAAGATCAGCTCATAAATCGTCATATGTAATGATGATGCTCCATCATCATCCATTCTTCAAGTGGTGTAACTTAGTATCATCTTGATACAAGTATTGAAACATTAAGATCAGTTCTACAATCGTCTGATATCCATAGAGAATGTTTCAACCACAACATCCTATGTCACTTAGTGAATCTCCTAAGTGACATGCATCTTAGTACCATCACCATTCTCCTTTCCTCACCAACACCATCACATCCTTTGTCATTCCCATCTTGACATTATTTGACATCCATTCATCTTATGACAACATCATGCCTTATTAACAACAAATGCAACACAGTGCACTTCAGGGTTTTATATAATTTGGAATTAACGCAACCATAAAAAAACCATAAAATATAATGTGGTCCCTTCTAATTAGTATCTATTTTTACCATAATCTAAAACTATTAAAATAAATCATGATTTATTTTCATGTAAAATATCCATGAATTTAAACATGAATTCTTTCTTTCCCTTACTCATCTTTAGGTCCTTATAAAATCAATAAAAAAAGTGGGATGAGCACAAAATTTATTTGAGGGATAATAAAATATATAAAACCATTAATATAGTGAACTCGTGAAAAATAATATAAAATTTATGTTTATATTATATGTTTTGAATTATATGAAATAAAAAATTCAAAAAAAAACATATTTATCTCATATAATTTCATTAAAATCCACAATATTCATTTAAAACCTCTTTTTGGTGACATACAAAATCATATTCCTAAAACCCATTCAAAACCATTTTAATTGGAATAAACATATGGAATTTTTCGAACATTATAACAACCCTAATTAACTGTAGATATATAATGGGATCAACCTTCATATAAGATATATCAGGCTCTCCTGTGAGCTATAATGGGGCTCAACCCTTTGTATAAACTATACTGGGCTCACCAGTTACTCATGTGATGTAATGGGGAACAACCCTTATTCGATGAAATATTGGCACCACTCTTCATCTATAATGGGTATTAAACTATCATATAATATTTATAGGTCTCAATAAATTCATATAATTATCATTCACCATTACACAAAAAAAATCACTTTCATCATAAAACCATTTGAAAAACACTTTTAAACTCATTTGGAATAAACATTAATGAAAAAAAAATTAATATCCCTTTTCATTACGAAAAATCAAAAAAAATTAAAAGGGGTTTTTAATATAATAAAACATGTTATATTTAAATTGAATATAGAAATAAAATCATACTAATGGTGGTGGAGATTTCATTATCACTGTTTACTTTAAGAATATAACATCCCTTTTGTAATCTGTCAAAATATTTAGTATAAATAAAATAAAAATATTCATTTTTGAAAACCATTAAAATAAATAATCAAAGCATAAAATTTAATTTAAAATTATTTTATTTCCATCTAAAATCTATTTTAAAACAAAATCATGGAAGAGAAATAGGGCTTGAGATAAAACCATTAAAAGATGATTTTTAATGGAAAAGTTCCTTATCACTTGCGAAACACTTGAATCATACGTTCGATGAAGGATAAACATTAAATAATACTTTAAATATCATTAATAAATTTATATTTATTATATAACATGTAAAATGGGCTATATATACCCCTTATAATAGAATATATGCGCATAACATCAAAACAAACCCTTGATGAATGGAAATTGAGATGAAGTCCCTAAACATGTGTATAATTTTTCATGGGTGTCATTATCTCTCGGAATAATAAATTAATGTAAATTATTTAAATTATTGAGATCTATTTTCAAGTTTATTATTAATTTTATTTCAGTTATTATAATTTTATATAGAGTTAATTAATCAATTAGGTTTAAGTCGTGTTTTTCGACCATATTTAGGTTTTGTGTGAAATTCAACTTTGGTAGGTCAACTATAATCAAAAGGGTAATTATTAAAAAAAATAAAAAATTATAATAATTAAATAATAATAATATTTATATATAAATTATTCTTTTAAAAATATTCATGCAATATGGTAATGAAATATTATTTAATGTTATAATCATGGAGACTGTAAGCCAGAAAACACATGAGTAACATTCAAAATTTTCAGTGATCAATATGAAAAGAAAGTAATTAAATTTTATCATTAAATAATGATTATTATATCATAAAAAAAATATTATAAAATTATATATACATATATATCTAATTCATGTGATATGGTTAAGAAAAAAATAAGAATCACTTCTCTTTGAGGAGGTCGTAGTCCACACATCCACAAACAACATTATCACTATTTCCGGGCACGAAAAGGCAAGAGGAAAATTTTAAATTACATATTAATAAATATAATTATGAAATTAATATAATTGAAAGTTAATTTATATCATATTTATTCCTTACATTTACCCTTATTACCTTGTATGTAAGATGTTAGTGAAAAATGCTTCACATTGCTTCGTGAGGTGGATTTTTGTCGTATGCACGAGAGACGTTATCATATCACATATGATATAAAATGTAAAAATGATTTATATGATATAATTAATATATATGTATAATTATTTTATAAATATAATTAATATAATAGATAAATAGTATTTACATCAAAATTCCAAACCAGGAGAGTTGGTAATGGAAAACTGAACAACATCGTTTCACACGGCTGTAGTCCGTCATATGCATGGAAAATTATATCATATCCCATTTTACAGATCTTTATGTATTTTTGATAATACAATTAACATAAAAATGTAAATATATTTATGATACCGAGGTTATTATATGAGGATGTTATAATAACAATTAAAAGGGGGTGGATAAGGAAACAAAACCAAAATGCACATTGATGAACGTTACCTCTCCAGTGGGTAACATATTTTGGTTTCAACCAAAGGAATTACTTATTTTTAAATATGACCTAAATTAATATTCTATCATTATATGAGGTAATTTTGGAGGTGATTTTTGTAGTTTTTGGATGATCCAAAAGGATTTTTAGGTGATAATAAGCTGGGACAGCGAGTTTGTCTATATAGTAGAGGAGTGGAATTTATATAAATACCAAAAATAAAACACTATTGGAAGGTCTAATTTGCATAATGTTATTAAAATAGTGAATAAAATTATATCATAGATGGTATATGTTAAAAATATGTCTGGAAAATTGGGTTTTCACAAGTTCTATGTCATTTATCTCCTTAAGATTAAAGTTTAACACTAGGTAAACTCGTTTTTACCTTAATTGTTCTAATTAATTCCTATTTCCTTCACTATTATTTTTGGTACAAAAAATTTTACCTAAATATAAATTATAAATTATTATAATTAAAAATACGGAATACATTTTTTCCTTGTTCAATCCATAGAAGTGAAATAGTTTAATTTAAAACTAATCTAATTGATATAATAAGAAAGAATGTTTTCAAAGGTCAAAAATTCAAAAGTTCAAAATGTTTTTATTTAAAAATTGAATATTATAAATATTAAAAATAAATATATTAGATTAGTATATTTATAATTGAACTATTTTGACTTTAAAACCAATTCAAAAAATAATTTACCATTATAGACTATTTATATGAAATTTTGGTTTTCAATTAAAATTCATTATTTTTCACTATATATTAAAAAATGAAACTTCTCAGAAAAATACCTCAAATTCACGTTATCTAACATTGATATTCCAATTCAATAAAATAATTTTTTTTCCATTTTTTTTTTTAAAATTTTCAAAATTTAGTTTTAAAACAAGTCATCTATTAAGACTTTGTAAAACTGCCTTTGAGAAAAATACATCTTTTCATGATTAAAATTAGATTTATTCTTATTTTATTCCTAAAAATCATATTGGATGAATGAAAATTATTTTTCAAAAACTATATATATATAAATTTTATTATTATATCTCACTAATATTTATTAATTTAAATTATTAAGATAATATTCATTTATGGGTATAAGAATAGTTTTTTATTGTTAAAAAATTTCCAATATATTAAATTCATTTTTATTTTCATTTATAATTAATTGGTAACCCATATATTCATTATATACACATGTTAAAAAAATAATTTCAATTTAGTTAATCCAATTCATTTTCGCCATTCTAATAGATAGGTGATAAATATCATGTTAAAAAATAATATTAATAACATATTGTCAATCCATATGAATCGGTCTTGTGTGGAACACAAGTTATAGAAGAAACTCACTGTTACATGTAACAAAAGATAAGCATGGTGTTACGTATAATTAAAGTTTATCGATGCATTTAATGTAACTCAAACTATCAATGAATAGAAATTAATTTTAACGAAAATATATTTCATAAAATATCGGAATGTTATAACATTATAATATTTATTCAATATATTGTGAATAAAATGAATGTGTCCTTATTACCAAATTTGGAAATAACTATTCTAAATATTGAATACATTTTATAAAATTTATTATATATAAGTGTAAGAAATTAAAATTAAAATATGCATGAAAATTTCAATGGAACTGATTTTTGGAAAAATTCATTTTAAGTATAAAACTGATTTTTTTTTCATGTAAAAACAATATAATGAATGTAAAAATATATATTATATAAATTTAATTACTACCATAAATATGAAATGATTATTCTAAACTATTATGATAAAAACACTTTCTGAACATATGAAGGGATTTATGAAAAACAACACCATTTATCATTAAATGATTTTATCTTTATTTCTAACCATTAGATAACTAATGTATGAATTATTATTCATTTATTCAATTTATATAATTTTTTGTTTTTGGATCGGATGAAATTCCTAGGGAATTTGAGTTTTATCATTTGGTGGATAGTTTATTTTTTAATCCAATATTTTTTATGTAAATATGAGTTTTGTAACACATAAATGTATTGATTTTAGATGTGGTTATGTCCCAAAGAGGTGTATCGGGTGGTTCATTGAGTTTTGGGAGCACCAGGATCTAGAAACACATGTTTGGGAGGACTGGTAAGGGCACACATTATTTTTTAAATTTTTCATGCCACCAGTGTGAATTGTGCACCTTGTGTAAGTGATTAAAGGTGACCCATACAAGCTACACAATGTTTTTCCAAACCATGGACCTTGGTTGAATACTTAGTTCCATTTAGATCGTACATGTGCACAATTTCCCACATGGTTAGCACAAGCATTGAGAAAACCATGAGGTCAAACCATGCGACCCCCTCCCGTTAAAAATTATCCCTCACAAGGTTGGTGCATGGTTGGTCCAACCATGCTACCAAACCACGTGCCTTAATAAATGGGTGAAATTATGGGTTCTCGCTACCTCATTATTTCTTTTCGTCTTTTATTTCTTCTTCTTTCTCCTCACATAAAATCCACCCACATGGCTTTTCTTCTCCTCCTCTAGGTATGAGAAGATCTCCCTCATAGAGACTCTATTTTGATTGTCGTTGGGTGCGTTTAATGCATATTGGTAATTCTATGACTCCAATTGCTCTCATTATTCAATTATCATATCACCCTCTACACTATTTTGGTGTGAGATCCTTTCCCCTATTTTTTGGTGGATGTCCATTTCATAAATTTCTATAGAACTAGATTGAATCAGGACATGATATTGGATGGTGGGTCATCCAAATCATGATGTAGGTGGTCTATAGACAATCCCAAATGTTTTCATAATTTTCATAATTTTTTTTCATGTGTGCGAACAGGGTTTACCCGGTGTGACTTATAATTTATGAATTTACTTAAATTATAATGAATTAATAACCTTGTTAATTATATTGGACCCCTCTTAATGTGGTGGGATTTTACAAACATAACTCGAACCACCTTCTTATGGTGGGATCATTAAATAACTCATGTTGAACATTTTTTAGCCTATGTATAATCCTTCCCCTTTGGTGTGCTGTCAATTTATATATTGAATTGTGTTGTTTCATACTTTAAAAACTATTGAACAAGTTCATTTATACAGTCTGATGAACATAAATTATTTAAATTTAATTTAATGAAATGTTTGAATAAAAATGAAATATTTTATAATAAAACCCCTCAATGTGGTGCACTATCTTCAAATGGATTGTCTTATATGTGGTATGCCTTAATTGGATTTATGGTTGAAGGCGATGGACTTCACAATTATTATATTTGTAAATTTAATGTGGATTACTTAATAATGTGGCCCCGTTTTCTTCAAAAATGAAATGGAAAATGGGTGTGGCCATCTTTATGAATCTTGTTTCATGTTAAGACATGATTACTAGACTAGACCACTGTATTCTTAATTTAGCTGACTAAATGAATTATGAATTCTATGATAAATACATGGGATTCCTTTTATAGAATTCCAAGGATGACCTAATCATGATTGCAGTCAGTTTTGATGATGTAATGTATATATTCTAGGGATTGTACTGGAATTCCAATATGGGCTCATCATGTATTCCTCTTTCCTCATTATGACTACTACGAGTTCCCTAGGGGAGTCACCTTGGATGGGCTCATTTGGGTGATGGTTATACCATGCCACATGTGATTCTCGGTCCCCTATGTGAGATACCAGGTATGGGTTCAATGGTTGTTGTGTAATATTAGTCTGAGTATGATACTTGGGCTTCCATTCATGGATCACATTGGATAGGCTCTGATGGTAGTGATTTCTTATGGAGCTTTTGGTGTGATACATAGGTTCCTCGTATGGGTTCACCTTACACGGGCTCCGGATACTTCTTATTTAGTTATAGTTATTCTATTTATTGTAATGGTAAACACATTTTTTTATCCAGGGGATGTGTCCTCATATTCAAATAACATTCTTGGGTTTATTCATCCCATGTTACATGTTTTACACAACTTATTATCACTTCACCCATATCTCACTTGTTTAGGTTGCCTATGTTTCACACATTTATTCATAGGCTGAAGCAGGTCTGGATAGCCACGTGTCTATAAGAAACTTGAGCTGACTTGGTTATTTTTTATTACACATTTCTACATTTCTTTTATACACATTCAAAAGTCTTATTTTATATACATGTACTAGATTATGATTTAGAAACCATTCAAGGTTTACTGAGTGTACCTCACACCCTTAACATGTCTCCATTTCATTATCTGTACTTGAGAAGATCTTAATTTTCACAAGTTCATCAATAATGTCTTGTGTTGTGTTGTGTACATGGGATTTGAGAGCCTGAGATTGAGCTAGTACTCTAGAGGATTGTAGAGTTCACCCTTAGTTATTCTTTTTATGTTCTCTATAGGTTTATTTCACTGTATTATGTTTCCTATTGTGTGTAATTTTTTTAGTGTATGTATCACCATATGGAATTTCATGCATGGTTGTATTTGATGTTTTTCACATTTAATTAATTGTTATATTTATCTTCATATGCTTTGTCATTTATTATTATTGCATCAGATATATATTTATTTTCACTAGTCATACTATTGTGTGACTCTGACCATGAGGGTATCGTCTCCCCACCATACCACCATTAGGCTCTCACTTCTAGTCAGAAACATCTAGCATGCACGGAGGCATGCTTGAGGCCATGTAGTGACCAGCCAGGATACCAGTTTAGAGGTTATTCAAGTCGAGGTGCTACACTGTGGTATCTGTTCTTTCTTTTTTACTTTTTCTTATTATTTTGGGGTGGTAGAAATGAAACTAGGAATGTGTTGATGCATGGTAAACATCCATGCATGGGTGTGATCAAGACACATAGGAGGAAAATTACATGTTGGTGGAGATGTGATATTTCATGTTATTCACTATTATAGTTTATTATGATTTAACTGTGAGTGATTGGGTTATTTTCCATTTCATACTAATTATAGAAATTTATCCTTTTTATTGGAATGGTTTGACGAAGAAGAAGCATTACATTCATCATCATCAGAATATATTAATTCACATTCCATACAATTACCATGCCATGTGTTATTTCATTGTTAGGATATTTGAAATTGTTGATGTGGCTTGTGTGTTATTTTCCAACCTATTTTTTTCCATGCTAGATGCATTTGGTAATGTTTCTAGTTTTCACCTACTCAGATATTTGGTTCAAATGTATCTACAATTTAAATTATCATGATTTTATTATATTCTATGTTGAGTTTTTATTTCTTTTTTAGTAGCATTCCATCCTTATTTTATATTCTTATTCTATTTTTTCATCCCTAGTGATTCATTTTGTATGCCCAACTACTACCATGTTTAGGTAATTGTTTAAAATTATTTCTCCCATTAAATGATTCTATTAATATGTGGTATTTTTTCTTTTAATTATTGATCATGTAATTTTTCTCAAATATAAATACAATAAAGGGGTTAGTCAAATAAATTTACAACATGAAACCATCATTATTATTGCGGTTAAAGAGTAGACAATTTCCAATTTTTTATGTGTCTGAGCTCTTTATGAATTGGAATAGGGTATCACATATGATCAAACTATTGTATATTAAATTTATATATATATATTATATTGTATTAATGTGATTTCTGTTGAGTTTTATTTTTAATCCTTGATAAAAAATGGCTGCAGTTAGGTGGGAGATGCCTAGAATTTGTAAAGTGTATGGGCGCTTAATAGATTTTTAGGTGGTGAAAAATATATGAAAACCATTTTTTATCCTTATATATTTAAAAACTATGGAATATATAAATATTCTTTAATTTTGACCTTAAATGAAAATTTTAACTTATAAGGTCTTATACCTTTATTAGTTTGGTATAATGACCACATGGATAAATTCATAAAAGCACAGCTAGACCAAAGTAGGTCAGTTGGGGCATGTTACATATGTAATGAAACGCTACTGGTTTTTTTTAATTAAATGTCTACAAAATTGGGGTTTCATTCAATTGGACCCAAAATGGATTTATTGGTCCCTCGTAGGCCGCCTTTTTCTTTTCCTATGATTAGTTATTAACCCATGGGGGTGTTCTTATGATTTTTTTAGAGAATTTTAAGGTGTTATATCCACCTAAATGAGTTTGTGTGTAAACATAATATGGAATCATTTTTTACTAATATCCCACTAATTAATGAATTACATTCTTTATAATATTGAGATATATTTAAATACGAGGCATTAGATAATTAAAAATTCCAATTAAAACCCAAAGGTTGTTTTCCTCTATAGATTTCAGTTCAATTTTATTTAACTAATCCAACTGTGAGGCATTATAAATAAATGAGTTATGATTATAATGGTGTATATGTAATTAATATCCTAATTATGATGGGATTTCAGAAAACAATTTTTTTTTAAAAAAGGAAGTATTGATAAAAATCAGTTATGTTTCCAGTGGATTTCTCTAATAACCTACCCTCTATAATTTTATCATAATGGGTGCCTGACAATAATTTAATCCTTTAATACATTTAATGATATGAATTTAGATTAAGTTAATGAATCAATAATGAAAATATATGTGGTGTTTTAAGCCTAACCCTCATGTAATGATCAATATAATTTGTTGTGGGTCGTTTTAGTGATGCATGAACATGAGCGTTACCCATGAACCATTTTTTCCTTTAACTCAAGAAATAATGATAGGTCCATAAGCCTAGTTTCTTATCTTTTAACATGATTCGGTTATAGGATTGATGTTTCCTTCTTTATTAAGGGGATATCCCATTGGGGGTAGTTCCCTTAGATACATAGATCCTTTCTAGTTTATTTGAGCATTTTATTGTGTGAGAAACCATTTGGTTGTCGTTTTTCTATCGTGGGATGCATATCTTGTTAAAAAAACGACAAACCTACTTTGATGGGTTGTCATTTGGTATGTTTACCCTTCTCACAGGTGCAAAAATTGTGTAAATCGTGGATTTAGCAGGAAAGACAATCCAAGGGAATGGTTGGCCACTTAGCAATTCATGTGTACCTTCTTCCTCTTCTCCAGCGATGGATGAATCAATAAAACATATATTGTTTTAATAGTCATATAGGGTAATGTGCCTTAGGGTTCAAAAAAATTTCAGGAAAACAGATTCTTAAATGCATATGGATATTTTTTCCTTTGGATGGTGTCACAAATATGTTGTGATACTTCTGTAACCATAGGGTGGTTTGTATTGATACTAGAAACACCCTTCATTTTGTTAATTTTTGAATGTAACATTTAATTTTTGTGGTACTCATTTAGGCCTATTGCTATTACGCTTTGAATTCATGTAAGCTATGAAGTAGTGTGTCTTGGGTATTCACAAAGATCTAGATTCATCCCAATGTTTGGGATGATGTTCCAAGATAGATCATGTATCTTGAAATGATGGTATGTCATTTTTGTATTTTACACCTAATGATTTAGTGTGCATCGAAACAATTTAAATGTAATGTTTTGTGTATTATGAGAGAATAAATGTTTTAGTGAACTTCTATGTTTCTGGTTATCCTTCCCACGTGTTTAGCATTTGTTTAAGTATGTTGGACTCATCCAATTATCGTTGTCAATGGTAAATAGAGCATGTTTTATGGGATGATTTTTTCTTTCTAGTAAATTTGATAGTATGAGAAATGATAATGTGGTATGAAATATGGCAGTCTTGGTTAAGCGTGTCCTCCCAAGTAGAAGGTGAAAAACCGAGTAAGAACATTTGGAAATTGATTCCATGCTTAGGTACATATTGGCTAAAATTGCTTATCTTAAGTTGGTTCTTGCATGATATAGCAATGAGTTTATAGTTGTATGTGTTTTTAACCTATGGATAATTTAGTTAGTCAAGGAAAGACTTTGGTGAATATGCATGAGAAATCATGGAATTCCTCATGTGGTATGGGAATGGTCATCAGGTAATAGAAATGCATCGGCATGTAAAACCATGTTCCTCCAAAAGAAGTTATTCTAAAAGGTTTGAATGAACTTTTATTGTGCAGTCTCGTATGGATAGTTCATAACTGTACTCGGCACCTAGTCATGGATACGAAGGGGGTGTCTCTAGTCTTTTTGGTATGATTTTTATCTTCTCAATGTAGCTTGTATGAATGACGGCCGTGTTCCCTATCATTGCATCATCTTTGTACACAGATAAAGCATTAGGTGTACACTGTAAAATATTTTAGATGCTATTTGTCTTAGTGGTTGAACACAAATATAGTGCACTTTAGAAGTGTGGTTATTCATATAATCGAGTTAGTCTTCAGTGATATATGGGTTCCCATGTATAGACTTCTTATACAGATTCATATTCATTTGTTGTTTTCCTTTGAATTGATCTCCAGGTGGATACTATTTGGGTTTCGTTAGGGTTCTTGATATACGGATGTTTGGCATTGTACTAACAACTCTCTTATAAGTACCAACTATGGTTTTCCTTGGATGAGATTTTTGGAATCTAGGTGTTCACTCCAAGGTTACCCCAAATATTTCAGTGAGTCTCAGATAAAGTGTTTAATGGTTTACAATCCCTGTGTTTTGGATCTATCATTCCCACTTGGTCATAATTGGAGCAACAATTTAGATGGATTTTTTGGATAGAGACATCAGCAGAAGCTGGTTACGAGCTTTGGTGAGCATGATCAAAGAAAATCTCTAATCTTGATTTTAAATTTATTGGGTCATATAACCAGAGTGTTTGAGGACAGCTGTCCATGGGTGGTTCGACTTGATATCCCTCCCTCTTGAAATATGAGATCAATGATGAACCTATTAATGGAACAACTTTAGATTCAGGAATGTGCAGTGATTGTCGACTAAGAATTTTGATGAAAGTTTTGCTCGACTATACCTCTAAGGTCGATTGGTGGTCTCTTGATCGTTTAAGTTGTTAATCATTCCAAGAGCATCATGGGAGAACAATGGGAATACGTAAATTGGTATTTCCATGAGTAGAAATATATTAATTAGTGTAGTACTTGAAAATCGTAGAGCCCAGTTAGTTAAAGAAATGATGTTTTGACCACTTCCTAGGTTAGGGGTGCTACGTTAATCTCAGTTTTTGGTGTTTTTTCATAAATGAGATTTGGATCAAGACTTGATGGCACTTGCAGCATACATTTAATTTAATGCTTTAAAAGTTCATTGGGAATTGGAAATAGAAAGATGCCATTTGTATGATGCTTCATGAACCAATTAGGTTGGGTGTTTCATTCATATTTTTCCCCAAGTATTATAGGATATGAGATGTTCTAATGTGGGGAGGTTACCGTAGTCCACATTTTTTTACCAAAATAAATTCCATGGGAATTTTAGTTTTATCATTTAGTGGATGGTCCATTTTGAAATCCAAGACTCATTATGTAAATACATGTTTTGAGATACTTAAAAGTAATATATTTAGATTTGGTTAAGTTCCAGAGTTGTTTCGGGTGGTTCGTTGAGTATTGAGAGCGCTAATCCTCAGTAAGACAAGTTTGGGTGTACTATAGTGGGAGGATGGTATGTTTGAAACAATGTGATCCACTAGTGTAAACCAAGCACCTTGTGTAGGTGAGAAGTGGTGACCTACATGGGATGTGCATGGACTCTAAAACTATGAACCATGACCACACACTAAGTTCTATTTAGGGTGTATGTGTGGACTATTTTGCATATAGTTAGCACATGGTTTTGGGAATCCATGTTGTCAAACGCTTCAACACTTCTCTCCTTAATGTAACATCAACCTGTTTTACACAATCATGATTCATATATGTTATGATTGACATAGTTTTAAGTTTATATGAAGTCTATTTATCCAAATGAGAAAGTGACTTCTTACCCAATGTATATTCTATATAATTTCTATTCCCAAGTTTGCACAACAAGCCTAATTCATACATTTTATGATATTCCATCCAACTTATTTTCTATTGATTCAAATATATTTTTTATAAAATGTTCATGAAATTATGATTCATATACACCATAAATTTCTCACAAAAATTATAGTGACACCAAGACTTCAAGGTATGAACTACAACAACCAACTCTAAATCATTTGTCAGGTATTTCTTCTCATTTATCCCGAATTTCGATGAACCATATACAACAACATGACCTCCCTGTATTATAACACACCTAACCTAGATCTAGATGTTTCGAAATAGACCACAAAGCCCTATCCAGTCTCTAGAAATATGGGGATAGGTGTTGATGTATGTATAACATTAATTTATTCAATGTATTTCTATAATTAATCCTTCCATTTGTAAAGAACTCCTTTCCTCATCAATGATTTCATTGGTGAGGCCAAACATCAAAAATCATGTACAAAACGTATGTAGTATCCTCCTAAGACAAGGAAAATTTATATCTCAAGGAAATTATTCTGTGGATTCAAAGATATAATATTTAATATTCTCAAGATCCATATAAACATATTTTCCTGAAATTAAATGACCAAAGAAATTTACTTATTATATCTTGAAATAAATCATTGAAAACAAACAAAAAACAAGATGATCATGAATGATACCCAAAAATATAGCCATGTGTACTTCATGAGCTACCTTTGTATTAGAATATATCCGAATATTAAAAAAACACAATTACAAAGGAATCCAAATACTGTTAAAATATTTGATTCATTGATTCCACAAAGACATCTACTGTATTCTTAATACCAAAACGCAAAATGAGATATTACATATGTCCATATATAGTTCTGAAATATATAATTGGAATACCCTCCTTTATAACTCAAATTTGGTGACAACCTAAACATAATTCAATTTTAGAGAAAAAATATGCACCCATAAATTGATAAAATAGATCATAAATTCTTGGGAGAGTATATATGTTATTTATTATAACTTCCATATGCTTATGATAATCCACATAGAGCCTAAGAGTTATATCTCCATTAATTAAAAAATGAATTGGTGCTATATACAGATATGTGATCGGTCATATGAACCATTTACTTTACAACTCTTCAAACTAAAATTTCAATTCCCTAAATTCTATTCGTTTTATCCTATATGAAGAAAGTGTTTCAGGATTATTCATTAGTAGGAGATAAATTGTAAACATCAATTCTCTTTCGAGTGGTATCCCAAAGAAATTTTTTGAAAAAAATAATAATAAATTAGTCAATGATTATTTGAAAATATATATTTATGATCTCATCCATAGATACAAAGTAATGTTCTTCCAACAGAAAAGATATTTTTTAACCACTAGTTACAAAAGTCCTTTTATACTTACCATTACATCCCAATACCCTATAATGAGATTCTTTATTCCTTAAAGAAATGTAAAATTATTATTTATTCCACAATAAATCAATGTGGTCTTTGAACGATGTCAACCAATACATACCTATAATCATGTAATAGAAATCCTTCTCAAGAAAAGTGAAATCCTGAAGAAAATCTACCTTATTGATTGTTATAGAGTAAAATTTACACAAAAATTTTTAAACTCTCATTTTCCTAGGGGATTTTGATATTTATAAATAGAAGACACCATATCAACATAAAAACCCTTAATAATAATGACACATGAAGTAATAAATGACTATGATTCATTCATATCAATGAAAAAATTCGTAAGGGTGGAATTAAAAACTAATCATGCCCCTCAATATTGAAAGACTCTATTGACCATTCATGATCACTTGTTGAACAACATAAAATTTATTACTCATTGTTCTTTTCTAATTGTTCAAGTATTTATATTTTATAGATTTATGTTCCATTGGGTTCATATAATCACATTTTTTTAGTTGATATTTTTTAGGAAAATTATTTTTCTGTACTCATCACATAAAATAATATGATGTTCGAGAAAAATGATATGTTTCTCTAGCATAAGAACTTATAGAAATATGATAGTTGAACTGAATATTTCCCTTCTGATTAAAATTGTGACATGATCTAGGTGTTTACATGATAACTCATTTCATATTCCTTAATGACCCACATTGAAAACGTCATGGAATACTTTTTAGTTGCGGAGGTATGTTTATTGATCTCATAGTCTGATTCTAATATATCCGACCACTTTTTATGTAGGTTCCTCTCTTCTACATATTCCTAGTATTAGTGTTCCCACCTATTATAAGAGGAATAAATATGCTCCCTCAAAACAAATTTCCAAACATATCTATTTCTTCCATTATCACTCTATTGATTATTTTTTATAATCCATAATACAAAAAATGATATCATCAAGAATTTTTTGGTTATACCATCGACTCAATGATTCATGCCCCCAAGGATGCACAATAAGAAACTTGTAAGGAATAACTAAATATAATCACAAATTTCACCACAAACACTATTACCAATATATTTTCTTTCTTCAAGCAGAAGAATTTTTTTCTTTTAGCAATCTTAAATGTGCGAGGAATGAATTCTTTATTAAAAAATTCTTTAAAAACTAACATCTAATAAATTGGTCTAATTTAACTTGCACTACTAAATCGAACCATTTTCCTACTATATCCTGCATCAAATATGTTTCAAACATGAATTTCAGTTATTATTGTTCCCCAAGAAAGGAGAATATTGGATCCATCCTTTTGAACCAAATGTCTACTTTTTTAGTTTGGAATTCCCCAAAACGATGGGTGGTTTCTTATTTTTGAATTAAACTAAATATTATACTTTTGGTGGAAAATCATTTTGATTACCCCTATCCACAACTTGGAAATCATCGACAATACTTTTGACCTGCTATTAGCTCTCCAATGGCTTAGATGAAAGCACATTTTTTGAATCCTCTTCTAATTAATTCCTACGAAATCTATTGGGTTCCATTTTCTATAACCAGAAGAAACATCCATTTAGTAATCACATACTATTATGTTAGATATTAGAAAATTTAAATTACCATATCAACATAAACAAAAATATTTTATTTTCAAAATCCAATTTTTATAACCATTCTCAAACAATTTTTATAAATCATAAAACCGAAGAAGATTAATAAATTCCTAATGGTAAGTTTCACTATTAGTGATTTCTATGAAATTATCATTAGTCAAACCCATTATAATGAGGTAATAACTCACCTCAATGTTTCTAAAAACACATATAATTCAAAAAAACCTATTAGCATGATGTTTAGTATAAAAAATTTAGAAATTTCTTTTTATTGTATAAATTTCAAGATTGTACATTTTAATTTTTTTTACTACCAAAAAAAATAAATAAATGAAAAATAATGATACCATTTCCAAATAAAGGACTAAAATAGTTATATATTATTTTTAATAAAATGTTATAAGAACCAACCAAGATTGATACCATTTATAACATCCCACTATTTTTATTGTATTGACAAAAGATGAATGGGTTATAGGGAATTAGGTGACATCCACAAGACACAAAAGACTATAAATAATTTCCAAGTAATTCAATGATCATTTGAGGAAAAATTTACATTTAAATAATAAATTTAAACAAACATACACTATAAAAATCCAATACTATATGTGATGCATGAACAAAAAAATATACAAAAAATAGTAAAACAATAATATCAGAGTACCAATGGGAAAAAATAAAATAAAGCTAAAATTAAACGTGAGTCTAATACCTAATGAAACCACAAGGAAATAAATCCTAAAAACACCCAATCAATATACAAGATTCAACTCCACATTCTATACCCACATAATCAAGATGCATCTTTGGAGAAATATGATGACTTCCCTTTACCTATTTATCGATTAATGAATTACAAAAAAACTAAAGTGTCCAAATAGTGGGTGATTCTAATCATTGTTTTATTTATCTAATCACTTCCTAACTCATTTAGGAAAAACATATTAGAAAAATTTATATTAATTATTTTAAAAGCAGTATGAAACAGGTTATATATAACTATTGACAAGTTCCAAGGGAAATGTTTTAAAAAATTTAAATCATTTCTCAATAACATGGAATTCCCATAACTATCTGTAAAAAAAACACACACACACATCCATTCATGCTTAGGTGAATGTTTCATACTCATGAATAGTCTCTCATGTATTGAAAATGTCATCACAAGGTGACCGATACTAGGATCCCCAATGGAACAAGCCCCTTCCACAGAGTCATTTATATGAATTTACTCTCACCAAACATTTATTCCAAATTCCATATGAATCCATTCAACATTAAATTTTTCTTTAATTATTAAAAATAATTCAAAAACATATTCAAAATTTTATAATCATCATTTAAAAATTATCACCAAATAGAATCTTCTTAGAACCCATTCTATTTCTAAAATTTCAATCACAAACCCAAAATAATTTCCATCAAGAATGACACATATGTTTCATATCAATTTCAAGAAAATAATTTAATGAAAACTAATCCTTCATGTTTCAATTCATTGTCACTGTGTATGTAATGAATATAACATCCCTTTTGTCATCTGTCAAAACATTTTGTTCAAATAAAATAAAAAGTTTCATTTTACAAAACTATTAAAATAAATAAAAAATACATAAAATGAATTCTATAAATATTTTATGTTCATATAAAATCAATTTTAATACACAGACATAGAAGATAAATAGGGATTAAGATAAAAACATTAAAAGATGATTTTTTAACGGAAAAGCCCCTTATCAAGTGGGAAACACTTGAATCATAAGTCCGATGAAGGATAATCATTAAATAAGACATTAAATATCATTAATAAATTTATATTTATTATATAACATGTAAAAGGGGATGTATATACACCTTATAATAGAATATAGGTTCATAACGTCAAAACAATGCCTCAAAGAACGAAAATTGAGATGAAGTCCCTAAACCTGAGTATGATTTTTTCTGTGTGTCATTATCTCCTTGAATAATAAATTTATGTTAATTATTTAAATTATTGAGAACCTTTTTCAAGTTTATTATTAATTTTATTTCACTTATTATAATATTATATACGGTTAATTTATCAATTAGGTATAAGTTGGGTGTTTCAATCATAATTAGTTTTTGTGTGAAATTTGACATTGGTAGGTCAACTAGAATCAAAGGGATAATTTTTTAAAAAAATAAACAATTATATTAATTAAATAATCATCATATTTATACATAAATTATTATTTTTAAAATGTGCATACAATATGGTAATGAAAAATTATTTAACGTTACAATATCGAGACAGTAAGCCATAAAACACATGACTAACATTCCCAATTTTCAATGATCATTTTGGAAGAAAGTAATTAAAATTTATCATTAAATAATGATAATTATATCATAAATAACATAATATATAATTATATATACTTATATATCTCATTCGTGTGATATGGTGATGTAAAAATAAGAATCACATCGCTTTGAGGAGCCAGTAGTTCTCACGTCCACGAATGATGTTATCACTATTTCAGTGCGTGAAAAGGTAAGAGGAAAATTTTATGTTATATATCAATAAATAAAATCATGTAAGTAATATAATATAAATTTAATTTATGTCATATGTATTCATTACATTTACCCTTATTACCTTCTATGTTACACATCAGTGAAAAATGCTTCACATTGCTTCGTGGGGTGGTTATCTTCCGTACGCACGAGCGACGATATGATATCACATATGATATGTAATGTAAAAATGGTTTATATTATATAATTAATATATATGTATAATAATTTTTTAAATATAATAAATATAATACTCAAATAATACTTATGTTATAATTCCCCACAACGAGAGTTGGTAATGGAAAATTGAACAACATCGTTTTGTAAGGTTGTAGTCCGTCGTACACACGAACAATTATATCAGAATACATTTTATAGATGTTTTTGTATTTTTATATAATAAAATTAACATAAATACATCTAAATATATTTCTAATACTGAGGTTATTATATAATCATGTTATAATAAGAATTGAAGGGGGTGGATAAGGAAGCAAAACCAAAATGCACGTTGATGAACATTACCTCTCCTCTAGGTAACTTATTTTGGTTTCATCCAAACGATTTACTTAGTTTTCATTATGAAAAAATTTAATCTTCTAGGACTATATGAGGTATATTTGGAGGTGATTTGTGTAGTGTTTGGAAGATCCAAAAGGCATTATAGGTGCAAATATGTTTGGAGAGTGATTTTCTCTATATAGTGGAGGAGGAGTGGTATTTTTATAAATACCAAAAGGAAATGCTATTCGAAGGACTATATTGCATAATGTTCATAACATTGTGAAAAAATTATATCATAATGGTATATGGTAGAAATATGTCTAGAAAATTGGTTTTTAACGAGTTTTTAAGTAATTTCTCCCTTAATATTATACTTTAATAATAAGTAATCTTGTTTTTACCTGAATTGTTGTAATTGATTCTAACTGCCTTCACTATTATTTTTCGTAAAAAATAATTTACCTTAATATAAGTTATAATTTATTATAATTTAACTCATGTAATATATTTTTCCATGTTCAATCCATATAAGGGAAATAGTTTAATTTAAAACTAATCTCATAGACGTAATAAGAAAGCATGTTTTCAAAGGTCAAATGTTTAAAAGTTTACAATGATTTAATTTAAAAATTGAATATTAGAAATATTAAAAATAAATATATTCTATTAATATATTTATAATTAAATTATTTTGACTTTAGAAAAAATTCAAAATATAATTTAACAGTATCAAATATTTATATGAAATTTCAGTTTTCAATTAAAATTCAGTATTTTTCATTATATATCAAAAAAATGAAACTTCTCAGAAAAATACCTCAAATTCAAATTATCTAATTTTGATATTCCAATTCAAAAAAATTTATTTTTTTTCAAATATTTTTTTTAAATTTTAAAAATTTATTTTTAAAACAGGCCATCCATTAAAAGTTGGTAAAATTGCCTCTGAGAAAAATACATCCTTTAATGCTTAAAATTGGATTTGTTCATATTTTATTCCTATAAATCATATTGGATGAATGTAATAAAAATTTCAAAAAAATAATATATAAATTTCATTATTATATCTCAATAATATTTATGAATTTAATTTATTAGGATAAAATCCATTTTTGGGTATAAAAATTGTTTTTTATTGTAAAAACATTTCCATTATATTAAATTTCTTTTTATTTTCATTTATAATTTACTGGTAACCCATATATTCATTATACACACATGTTAAAACAAAATCATTACAATTTAGTTAATCCAATTCATTACTACCATTCCAATGGGTAGGTGATAAATATCATGTTAAATAATAATATTAGTAATATATTGTTATCCAGTATGAATCGGTCCTATGTGGAACACAAGTTATAGATGAAACTCAGTGTTATGTGTAACATAAGATAAACATGGTGTTACATATAATTAATGTTTAACAATGCATTTATTGTAACCCAAACTATTAATGAATTGAAATTAATTTTAAAGAAAATATATTTCTTAAAATATCAGAATGTTATAACCTTTTAATATTTATATAATTCATTATGACAAAAAAAATGTGGCCTTATTAACAAATTTGGAAGTAAAAATTACATATTTTGAATCCATTTTATAAAATTCATTATAAATAAGTGTAATAAATTAAGATTAAAATATGCATGAAAATCCCAATGAAAAGTGATTTTTTTGAAAAATTCATTTTAAGTATAAAAATGATTTCTTCATGTAAAAACTATACAATGAATGTAAAAATTTATGATATATAAATTTAAATGCTACCCTAAATCTGAAATGATTTTTCAAAATTATTATGATCAGAACACATTGTGCACATATGAATGGATTTATGAAAATCAACACTGTTTATCATTAAATGATTTTATCTTCATTCCTAACCATTAGATAACTAATGTATGGATTATTATTAATTTATTCATATTATAGCATTTTGTGTTTTTGGATTGGATGTAATTCCAAGGGAACATGAGTTTTATTATTTGGTGGATGGCCCATTTTTTAAACTACTATTTTTTATGTAAATATGAGTTCTGTATGTGAAGACCCGTAAATTTCAAGGAAATTTTTTTTCTTAATTTTCTTTGGAATTTTACAAGAGTGCAGTTTATGACGGCACCTGATGCTGAGGCCCGGTGTGCCCGAAATCATTTTCCAAAGTTTTTCTTGGGTACGTTCAGTGAACGGACGAGCGGGTTTTTCTAACTTTTGAACTGGGGCCCGGAATCAAATTCTGAGGGCACCGAAGATATCGCAGTGCCGGTATTTGCTTAGAAACGCCTCTTCCAGAGTTACGTTTGCTCGGGTGTGGTTTTAATTTTCGGGCTTAAAGTTAAGAAATAAAATAAATTGTTCGACATACATTATTTTATTTCACTTAAGCCACTTGAATCCACTTGAAAGCCACTTAAACTAAGTGGCAACAGATAGGGTAATATCCAAAAATATCCTACCCTCTTGGTAGGATATTTGCAAGGTGGGGCTCGCACGAGCCCCGCCGTTTCTTTTCCGCTAAGTAATGCACCCGCGAAAACCCGTCATTATGAATGTCAACTAAGGAGTTTTCTTAAATTCTTAACGCACCATTTAATTGGGCGGTTTTATTTGTGAATTAAATGGGCGGTTTCTTTCGTTGAATTAATTCTATGAATTAATGGGTCGTTACCTACCTCGTATTCGTTTGTTGGCATAATTATAAAATAAGACCAACACGACGTTGGAAGATTACACCTTGAGATGTTTTTGGCAGAGGTTCTTGTGCCTTCACCCCTCTTCGTGAAGAACGCGAAGAACGCGAAGAACGCCGACCATCGATGAAGAATGCCAAACCCGCGGAAATCGACGACGCGACGCTGTGTACCGCGACGCTGAAGTTTCCTCTCCCGCGACGTTCTTCGGCGACGTTCTTTAATCCTCCAAAAAAACCTTTGATCATCCGTTGAGGTGAGGGTTTCAGATTTTATTTTAAATTTTCTTTTGTGGTCTTTAAATCAAGAATGATTTAATTATTTTTTTATTTAAATCTTTTGTTCTTGAACCTCGGAGTTTGTCAACACGACACCCTTCCGCGACGACGCAACGATCCCCTCCTTCCCCAACGATCAATCCGCGAAGGACCCGCGGGTGCGACTTGACGAGGAAGGGATTTTTTTTGGAAATGCCCTTATTCCCGTGAAAATTTCTTTAAAATTAATGACCCAGTTTCAAATGAACAATTTTAATTAATCAATATTGTTGATGCATGTGTTGAATTTTTTTCTCCCGTTGTTGTTAACTAACGCGGAGGGTGCAGGCCAAACGAACACGGCCTGACAACCCTCCACCGTTCTTCGTGGTTGTGCGGATTTGGCGGGCGATGACAAAATGTGACGCAAGGGAAATTTCGTGATTCCGCGGTGAAGAACGGAACCCGGGAGGAACACCGGCATAGACAGGAAGGAAAACGGACCACCAGAGCAACTCCGGTGGCCCGTGGAAGATTCCGGCGGCGCCGGCGGCCGGAGCCGGCGGCGCCCCGGCGCGCCGCCGGACGAGGTGGCTGTGGCTGAAGCCGCGGCGGCGTCGGCCAACGAACCCGCGGCCATGTGGGTCCAGCTCGCCCGCACGGGACGTGGCTAAAGCCGCGCCCGTTGCTCCAGCGCGGCCCCAACGCGGGGCCGCGACATCTCTAGACCGCAGGGGCAGCACCCCGCGGCGCTCGGCCACTCGCCCGCTCGGCCGAACCAAGCCAGGCCGGTCCGACCGGTCGGGCCGCACCCTGGACGGACCAGACCGGGTCGGACAGGGTCGGGTCGACGAGGTTCGGCCGACCCCGGTGGGGGGGGGGGGGGGGTCGGCACGGGCCCGGACCCCCCGTCTTCGGACTGTTTTCGGTCAAATGCTCGTAACCTGAGCTACGGGCCTCCAAACGACTCGATGTCAGTGGAAACACGATCCTTGGGTCGAGACGGTCGTTTCGGTATATCGCACTCAAGGTTTCGAAATACTTTGGGTTCGGCCGGGTTGGTTCGTACACGAAACCAACCGGTCCCTCAGACTGGACACACTCATATCTTGAGCTACGAACATCCGATTGACGTGCCGTTAGATTTTTTTAAATTCCTCTATGTGAGACGGATCTTTTGGCTCACTACGCCCGAGGTTTGGACGCAGGTGTAGTACGGTCGGGTTGGTTTTTCCTTAAAACCCAACCGGGGCCCTGGGACGAAAAAGCCAATAACTCTCAGACCGGGCGTCCGATTGACGCGCAGTCTGCGACGTTGAGTTCCTGTTGAAGATACAGAACTTTTGGATACATCAACTTCAGACTTTGTGACAGTTGATGTATCGGTCTCTCGGATCGTGGAGCAGGCCCTCCCAAACGAGCTTGCTGTGTGCGGGAACCCTAGAGCTGGCTGCGACTGCTACTGCGACGACGACCGTGTAGAGATCCTCAGTGGACTGCGACAACGGCTGTGAAGTGATCCTCAGTGGACTGCGGCGACGACTGTGCAGAGATCCTCAGTGGACTGCGACGACTACAGCACTCAGAGATCCTACGTGGATCAGTGCTATAGGTCCTGTGTGGGCCCGATCTTGTGTGGGTCCGATCATGTGTGGGTCAGCGCTCAACGGTTCTGTGTGAGACAGCGCCTACAGGTCCTGTGTGGGCCCGATCCTGTGTGGGTCATTGCAGGGGTTAGTTATCTATCGATCCTTTGTGGGTCTGATGACTTAGATTGATCAGTGATCATCTTTATCGTCATCCAAAGAAGTATACCTGTGTGAGATGAATCTTGAGTTACTCTCCTTTGTGGATTATGTTGAGCTATCCTGTGTGGATTTACTGTTTACTCTCCTTTGTGGATTGTGTTGAGCTATCCTGTGTGGATTTACTGTTTACTCTCCTTTGTGGATTGTGTTGAGCTATCCTGTGTGGGTATACGTTTGCTTTCCTGTGTGGACTGGGTTGTGCTTGGGCTCGGACGTTGGAGCCGAACGAGAATGGATGACTTAGGTATATGTATGGGCATATACCTAAGTCGTGTAGGATGATACTTTGTGATTGTATCATTCCTTTGTGGATATCCTTTGTGGATTCCGGGAGACCTTCGGGGGTCTCAGGGTCCCTACTGAGTAGCTTATACTCACCCCAACATGGGTTATGCACGCAAATCATTGTGTTGGTTGCAGACGACGGACAACGCTGATCGTGGTGGAGGCGTATGGAGCAGGACGATACCTGGAGGTGGACCACTGGGTGGGACATACTCGGAGCGGAAGGCTGGACCGAGGAGCTGTGGAGGCTATCTATACCCACCCTTCAGGTGGGACATTCAGAGGATGGCTCGACGCTGTGGATTTTCTTTTTAGTTGTTGTTTTACCTTTCAGTTGTACTTTACAGTTGGGCTTGTATTTCCGGCCCCATTTACTTTCAGAACAGCTTGTTACAATGTTTACTTTTCCACTTGATTACTCTGTGGTTCTTGTTTACTTTTCAAAGGCAAGGCCTTCCCTTTTTTTTTGGGATTTACACCTTGGTGCTAGTCGCCAGCCCCTGGCCTATGGAAGGCGGGCTTGGGGTAGTCACGGCACGGGCCCCGAGGACGGGTCGTGACAAATTGGTATCAAAGGTGGTCGGTTCTACCGCAGACTCTGATCTTCCTTCTATGTGAAGCAATAGTGTTTAGTGTATTGGGTGTGGTTATTAGTCCAGGGAGTCCAGTGTTGGTGCGGCGGCCGACGTATCCTTACATCAGGACCCCGACTTCTGATTTCCGACTTAATGCAGGAAAACATTGATTGCATGTGTGTTTCAAGTTTTCTTTGTGATTACTTGTGTCAGCTCACCAGGTATATTGTTCTGACCGTGGCGCACTTGTTTCCTATTCAGGATGGCCCCACGACAGCATCCAGCTAGGGTTCCGAGAGTAGAGCGCGACGACAGCCCGCCGAGCGACGAGGCCTCGGTACAGGGCCCGTTGACAGCAGAGGCACCGGTGGTACCTTTACCCGCCGAGCCCCTGATGCTTCCAGCGCCGACCGCTGACGATGCACGTCTCCTCGGAGCTCTGCAGGAGTTCCAGAGCTAGCGACCACCCAGGTCTCGTGGGGAGATGGACCCCCAGGCAGCCGAGGACTGGCTGGAGGCGGTCGTTTGAGTTTTCAGGCTAGTGAGGACACCAGCAGACCTCATGGTGATCCTCGCGACGAGCCTACTGCACGCAGCAGTAGGACGATGGTGGAGCCTGGTGCTCCAGGTGCATGATGATTCCTCTCTCATCTGGACGGACTTCGAGAGCCTCTTCCGCTCAGAGTTCGTCCCAGCCACCCTCCATGCGGTGCGCATTCAAGAGCTTCTTCAGCTCCGACAGGGGAGCTTGACGGTCGCCCAGTACGTAGCGAGGTTCACCGATCTTTCTCGCTACTCGACCGACATGGTACGAGACCCATTCATCCGGGCCCAGACCTTTGAGCAGGGTTTGAGACACGAAATCAGGGCATCGCTGATCTCCCTCAGCATCCCGACCCAGGCAGGAGTGATGGAGCGAGCCCTTCTGATCGAGAGCTTTCTGGCTGAGTCCACAGCGAGACCTACCGCAGGGCGGCAGGTAGCGAAGTCTTCGACAGCAGGTAGCCGACAGATGACTCAGAGTTCCAGGCAGACCAGACCTTCCGGCAGACGACCTCGGGACACTGGCTCAGGAGTGCGGGGCACACAGCGCGGAGCCAGCCTTCCGAGAGGCAGGCAGTGGTACGCGTGCGGCGGGCAGGGCCACATGGCTCGTGACTGCCCGACCCGCCGTACCGAGGAGCAGCAGACAGTGGAGGGGCCACCCAGGAAGAGGCAGAGGGTCGACTGTGGCAGTCCGTAGGGAGGGGGGGACGAGGCAGAGGATCTGGCCGAGCAGCAGGTGGTGGGCGAAGATTTGAGGCTCTGCCACCACCACCCCCAGGAGGTCCGCCCCGACCATAGGGAGCTGGCGGGCAGAGACAGGCACAGCTCCAGGAAGTGGAGGCCTACGACCACGGCGTGCCAGAGATGATTCGAGGTACGATCTGTGTCTATTCCACCCTTTCTGCAGTTCATATAGACACAGGAGTGAGTCACTCTTTCATAGCCGCTGCCCTTATTCGGAGCTCGTAGATTATGACAGAGTCGTTGGCTCGATCCTTACAGCTAGAAACCCCTACGGGGGTAGACTCGACGATTACACACTAGTGCCGACAGTGTGAGCTTACTCTAGGGGGCGAGAGCTTCGGCTGGGATCTTCTTGTAGCAGCGTCGAGGCCTTACGACGTCATCTTGGGCATGGATCGGTTATCTACAGTCCGTGTTCAGATTGACTGTTTTAGGCACGAGGTGCGATGTGTGCACACCGATGGGAGCAGGTTCACCTTCACCAGAGAGAATGGATCCTTTGCAGCACAGGATGGACTCTCACAGAGGAGGGGACACACCATCACTCATTAGTTGGCTAGCCTCATCCTTGGAGCAGTTGACATGCGGAGTCCTGGTTTTCCTACAGTGGTGGATCAGTATGCAGACGTCTTCCCCGACGACGTTCCAGGACTACCTCCTCATAGAGAGGTAGAATTTTATATTGACCTGTACCCCGGGACAACCCCGATATCCACTCCAGCATATCGGATGGGCCCCGCTGAGCATCGAGAGCTACAGGTACAGTTGGAGGACTTGCAGGGCAAGGGGTTCATCCGACCCAGTGTTTCACCCTGGACTTCCCCGATATTGTTCGCCAAGAAGGCGGATGGGAGCTTGCGACTGTGTGTCGACTATCGTCACCTGAACAAGGTGACAGTGAGGAACAAGTATCCGCTACCGAGGATTGATGACCTTTTTGATCAGCTCAAGGGAGCACGGTTGTTCTCGAAGATAGACCTCAAGTCAGGCTATCACCAGCTCAGAGTTCGAGACGAGGACATGCAGAAGACGAACTTCAGGTGTCGATATGGCCACTATGGGTTCTTGGTTATGCCTTTCGGCATATCCAACGCTCTAGCAGTGTTCATGAGCCTCATGAACAGGATCTTCCAGCCATACCTTGATCAATTTGTCGTGGTCTTCATCGACGACATTTTTGTGTACTCGACCACGGAGGAGGAGCACGCCTACCACTTGCGGGATGTACTAGACAAACTCCGAGAGCACCAGCTTTATGTAAAGATCTCAAAGTGCCAGTTCTGGATTCGTGAGGTCCACTTCTTGGGGCACGTCATTTCTGAGGCGGGAGTTGCTATGGATCCCACGAAGATCGAGGCAGTGCTAGCTTGGGAGCCACCCAGGAGCGTGACGGAGGTGCGGAGTTTCTTGGGTCTAGCGTGATACTATTGGGGAATTGTGCCGGAATTCTCCAGAGTTTCGACGCCACTCTCAGCTTTGACGAAGAAGGGGAAACCCTTCGTGTGGTCAGATAGATGTCAGCAGAGCTTCCAAGAGCTGAGACAGAGATTGACCAGCGCACCTATTTTGAGGTTGTCTAAGGAGGGAGTTGGTTATGTAGTCTACTGCGATGCATCAGGGACCGTACTCAGGTGTGTCCTGATGCAGGAGCAGGACGTGATTGCCTATGGATCACATCATTTGAGGCCACATGAGCAGAACTACGCTACCAATGACTTAGAGTTAGCAGCAGTGGTCTTCTCTTTGATGACATGGTGGCACTATCTGTTGGGCGAGCGCTTTACAGTCTTTTTTGACCACCAGAGTATTAGGTACATCTTCTCGTAGAAGGACCTGAACCTGAGACAGCGGGGATGGATCGAGTTCCTCTAGGACAATGACTTTGAGATATTCTATACTCCTGGGATGGGGAACGTAGTAGCCGATGCCCTCAGCAGGAGGACGTGCATTCAGCTACTTGAGGAGGTGACAGAGCAGCTAGCCGCCTTGAAGATGTGCTTCGTGGATAGGGACAGAGCAGCCTTCCTTTAGTCTCTCACAGTCTCTCCTCCACTTCAGCAGTGGGTCAGAGAGGCACAGCGTAGGGACGCTGACTGTGAGACGCGGCGTGCACAGATATCCTCGGGACAAGCACTTGATGGTTTCTCCCTTGGAGCAGAGCACGATGTCCTTTTTAGAGGACGTACCTTGGTACCAGTCGCTTTACGAGAGGAGGTGCTGAGAGAGTTTCACACATCTCCTTTGGCAGTACATCATGGAGTGGCGAAGACGTACTAGGACCTCAGACGACAGCACTGGTGGCCGGGCATGAAGAAGGCTGTGGCAGAGTTCGTTTCACGGTTCCTCACCTGCCAGCAGGTGAAGGCAGAGCATCAGGTACCAGCATGCTTGGTACAACCCTTGGAGGTCCCAGAGTGGATGTGGGATGGGATATCTATGAACTTCGTGATTGGACTTCCATGCACTTCCAGAGGTCACGACTCCATTTGGGTGATTGTGGACCGACTCACCTAGTCGGCACACTTCTTTCCCATCAGAGATCAGGGCTTAGTGGAGAGCTTGGGGAGTCTCTACGTTCAGGAGATTGTATGTCTTCACGGTGTGCCATCGTCTGTCGTCTCCGATCGAGACACTCGTTTTACTTCCCAGCTTTGGAAGGGGTTGCAGGAAGCGTTCGGGACGCGGCTACGTCTGAGCACCGCCTTTCACCCTCAGACGGATGGTCAGACGGAGAGGACCATTCATACTCTCGAGGACATGCTCCGCGCATGTGTCCTCGACTTTGGTCGTAGCTGGGAGGACCACCTACCCTTGGTGGAGTTCGCGTACAACAATAGCTACCACTCCACCATCGAGATGGCACCATACGAGGCGTTGTACGGCAGACCTTGCAGATCTCCCTTGTGTCGGACAGACCCTGGGGAGTCAGTACATGTGGGACCAGAGATGGTCCGGGCCACGACAGAGAGGGTCCCGGTCATCCAGGAGAGGATGAGGACAATTCAGAGTCGGCAGAAGTCATATGCTGATAGGAGGTGGAGGCCACTAGAGTTCGAGGATGGCGAGCACGTCTTCTTGCGTGTCTCACCTCAACGTGGTTTGCAGAGATTTGGCCGAGGCGGAAAATTGTCTCCACGCTTCATTGGACCATTCCAGGTCCTCAGCAGGATTGGAGAGGTGTCTTATCACCTGGCTCTACCACCTCAGTTGCACCGGGTGCACGACGTCTTCCACGTATCTCAGCTGAGGAGATACGTGCCCGACCCGACACACATCATTGAATATGGGAAGATAGACGTGGATGATGGGGCGACTTTTGCGGAGGTCCCAGTGGAGATAGAGGATCGACAGGAGCGGGTCCTACGTGGGTGATCGATTCCTCTTGTGCGCATCAGATGGCAGCACAGGAACCTCCAGGAGAGCACATGGGAGCGGGAGGCTAAGATGCGTGCTGAGTACCCACATTTGTTTCCCTAGTTTATGATGTATCTTTATGGGGACGTAAAGCCCTGAGATGGGAGTAATGTAAAGACCCATAAATTTGAAGGAAATTTTTTTTATTAATTTTCTTTCGAAGTTTACAAGAGCGCAGTTTCTGACGGCACCTGATTCCGAGGCCCGGTGTGCCCGGAATCATTTTCCGAAGTTTGGCTCGGGTACGTTCAGTGAACGGACGAGCGAGTTTTTTTAACTTTTGAACCGGTTCCCGGAATCGAATTCTGATTGCACTGATGAAATCGTAGCGCCGATATTTTCGTAGAAACACCTCTTCCGGAGTTGCGTTTGCTCGAGTGTGGTTTTTAATTTTCGGGCTTAAAGTTATGAAATAAAATAAATTGTTCGACAAACTTTATTTTATTTCACTTAAGCCACTTGAAGCCACTTGAAAGCCACCTAAACTGAGTTGAAATGGATAGGGTACTATCCAAAAATATCCTACCCTCTTGGTAGGATATTTGTGAGGTGGGGCCCACACGAGCCCCGCCGTTTCTTTTCCGCTAAGTAACGCACCCGCGAAAACCCGTCATTATGAAAGTCAACTGACACGTTTTCTTAAATTCTTAACGCACCATTTAATTGGGCGGTTTTATTCGTGAATTAAATGGCCGGTTTCTTTCGTTGAATTAATTCTAAGAATTAATGGGTCGTTACCTACCTCGTATTCGTTTGTTGGCGTAATAATAAAATAAGACCAACACGATGTTGGAGGATTACACCTTGAGAGGTTTTTGGCAGAGGTTCTTGTGCCTTCACCCCTCTTCGCGAAGAACGCGAATAACGCCAACCTCCGACGAAGAACTCCGAACCCGCGGAAATCGACGATGCGACGCCGTGTGCTGCGACGCAGACATTTCCTCTCCCACGACGTTCTTCGACGACGTTCTTTAATCCACAACAAAAACCTTCGATCATCCGTTGAGGTGAGGGTTTCAGATTTTCGTTTAAATTTCCTTTGTGGTATTTAACTCAAGAATGATTTAATTATTTTTTTATTTAAATCATTTGTTCTTGAACCTCAGAGTTCGTCGATGCGACACCCTTCCGCGACGACGCGATGATCCCCTCCTTCCGCGATGATCAATCCGTGAAGGACCCGCGCGTGCCACTTGACGAGGTAGGGATTTTGTTTTGGAAATGCCCTTATTCCCTTGAACGTTTCATTAAAATTAAAGAACCGGTTTCAAATGAACAGTTTTAATTTATTAAAATTGTTGATGTATGTGTTGAATTATTTTCTCCCGTTGTTGTTAACTAACGCGGAGGGTGCGGGCCAAACGAACACGGCCCGACAACCCTCCTCCATTCTTCGTGGTTGTGCGGATTTGGCGGGCGATGACAAAATGTGATGCAAGGGCAATTTGTTGATTCCACAGTGAAGAACGGAACCCGGGAGGAACACTGGCGCAGACAGGAAGGAAAACGGACCACCGGAGCAACGCCGGTGGCCCGCGGAAGATTCCGGCGACGCGGGTCGCCGGCGGCGGAGGCCAACGAACCCGCGGCCGCGCGGGGCCAGCTCACCCGCACGGGACGCGGCTGATGCCACATCCGTTGCTCCAGCACGGCCCCAACGCGGGGCCCCAGCATCTCCAGACCGCGGGGGCAGTACCCCGCGGTGCTCGGCCACTCGGCCGAACCGAGCCAGGCCGGTCCGACCGGCCGGGCTGCGCCCTGGCCGGACAGGACCAGGTCGGGTCGACCCGGATCGGGACAACCCGGTTCGGCCGACCTCGAGGGGGGGGGGGGGGGGTCGGGCCGGGTCGGCCCGGGCCCGGACCCCCCGTCTTCGGACCGTTTTCGGTCAAATTCTTGTAACTTGAGCTACGGGCCTCCAAACGACTCGCCGTCAGCGGAAATACGATCCTTGGATCGAGACAGTCATTTTGGTATATCGCATTCAAGGTTTTGGAATACTTTGGGTTCGGCCGGGTTGGTTCGTACACGAAACCAAACGGGTCCTCGGAGCAGAAACACTCATATCTTGAGCTACGAATGTCCAATTGACGTGCCGTCAGCTTTGTTGAATTCCTCTATGTGAGACGGATCTTTTGGCTCACTCCGCCTGAGGTTTGAATAAAGGTGGAGTACGGTCGTGTTGGTTTTTCCTTAAAAACCAACTGGGCCCCTCGGACGAAAAAGCCAATAACTCTCAGACCGGGCGTCCGATTGACGCGCCGTCTGCGACGTTGAGTTCCTGTTGACGATACGGAACTTTTGGATACATCAACTATGGAATTTGTGACAGTTGATGTATCGGCCTCTTGGCTCGTGGAGCGGACCCTCCCGAACGAGCATGCTGTGTGCGGGAACTCTAGAGCAGGCTGCGACTGCTACTACGACGACGACCGTGAAGAGATCCTCAGTGGACTGCGGCGACGGCTGTGCAGATATCCTCAGTGGACTGCGCCGACGACTATGCAGAGATACTCAGTGGACTACGACGACTACAACACTCAGCGATCCTACGTGGATCAGTGCTACAGGTCCTGTGTGGGCCCGATCCTGTGTTGGTCCGATCCTGTGTGGGTCAGCGCTCAGCGGTTCTGTGTGAGCCAGCACCTACAGGTCATGTGTGGGCCCGATCCTGTGTGGGTCATTGCGGGGGTTAGTTACCTATCGATCCTTTGTGGGTTCGACGACTTAGATGAATCAGTGATAATCTTTATCGTCATCCGAAGAAGTATACCTGTGTGAGCTGAATCTTGAGTTACTCTCCTTTGTTGATTGTGTTGAGCTATCTTATGTGGATTTACTGTTTACTCTCCTTTGTGATTTGTGTTGAGCTATCCTTTGTGGATTTACTGTTTACTCTCTTTTGTGGATTTTGTTGAGCTATCCTGTGTGGGTATATGTTTGCTTTCCAGTGTGTACTGGGTTGTGCTTGGGCTCGGACGTTGGAGCCGAACGGGAATGGATGACTTAGGTATATATATGGGCATATACCTAAGTCGTGTCGGATGTTACTTCGTGATTGTATCTTTCCTTTGTGGTTATCCTTTTTGGATTCTGGGAGACGTTCAGGGGTCTCGGGGTCCCTACTGAGTAGCTTATACTCACCCCTGCACAGGCTATGCCCGCACATTGTTGTGTTGGTTGCAGACAACAGACAGTGCTGATTGTGGTGGAGGCCTACGGAGCAGGACGATACCTGGAGGTGGACCACTAGGCGGGACATACTCGGAGCAGACAGCTGGACCGAGGAGCTTTGGAGGCTATCTGTACCCACCCTTCAGGTGGGACCTTCAGAGGACAGCTCGACGCTGTGGCTTTTCTTTTCAGTTGCTGTTTTTCCCTTTCAGTTGTACTTTACAGTTGGGCTTGTATTTCCGTCCCCTTTTACTTTCAGCACAACTTGTTACAGTGTTTACTTTTCCGCTTTCTTACTCTGTGGTGCTTGTTTACTTTTCAAAGGTAATCCCGTCCTTTTTTGGGGATTTATGCCTTAGTGCTAGTCGCCAGCCCCTGGCCTATGGAAGGAGGGCTTGGGGTAGTTGCGACACGGGCCCCAAGGACGGGTCGTGACATTGTAACACTTAAATGTATTGATTTTAGATGCAGATAAGTTCCCAAGTGGTGTATCGGGTGGTTCATTGAGTTTTGGGAACATCGGGCTCTAGTAACACATGTTTGGGTAGACTGGTAAGGGCGCACATTTTTTTGAAACTGTTCATGTCCCCGGTGTAAACTATGCACCTTGTGTACGTGAATAAAGGTGACCTGTACATGCTACACATAGTTTTTCCATAGCATGAACCTTGGTTGAACATTTAGTTCCATTATGGTAGTACATGTGCACAATTTTCCACATGGTTAGAACATGCATTGAGCAAACCATGAGGTCAAACCATGTGAACCTTTCATGTCAAAAAGTATCCCTCACAGTTTTGGATCATGGTTTTTCCAACCATGCGAGCAAACCATGCGACTCAATAAAGGGGTAAAATTATGGGTTCCCACAACATCATTATTTCTTTTCCTCCATTATTTCTTCTTCCTCCTCCACACATAAAAGCCTTCCCATGGATTTTCTTCTCCACCTCAAGGTATGCGAAAATATCCCTCATAGAGAATCTATTTTGAGTGTCGTTGGGTGTGGTAGATTCATCTTGGTAATTCTATGACTCCTTTTGATATCATTTATCATTTATCATTTCACCCTATTCACTATTTTGGTGTGAGATATTTTCCCTTATTTTTATTTTGGATGTCCATTTAATTAATATCTATCAAGATATACTGAATCAAGACTCTAGATAGGATAGTGGGTCATCCAAATCATGATATAGGTGCTCTATTGATAATCCCGAATGTTTTCATAATTGTTATTATTTTTTTCATGTGTGTAAATCGGGTTTACCCGTTGTCATTTCTAATTTATTAATTTATTTAAATTATAATGAATACATAACCTTGTTATTTATTTTAGACCCCTCTTGATGAGATGGTATGTTACAAACATAACCCAAACCATCGTCTTATGGTGGGTTCATTAAATAACTCATGAAGAACATTTTTGGACCGTATGTGTCATCCACCCCCTTTGGTGTGCTATCTATTTATTATTGAATTGGTAGGCTGCCTACATAAAAAAAACAGTGATCAAGTTAATTTATATATTGTGATGGACAAAAATTATTTAAATTGAATTTAATGAATTATTTTAATAAAAATGGAATATTTTATAATAAAACCCCTCAATGTGGTGCGTTTTCATCAAATGAATTGTTTTATATGTGTTTTGCCTTAATTGCATTTATGTTTGACAGTGATGGACTTCACGATTATTATATTTGGTGATGTATGTTGATTACATACTAATGTGGCCCCTTTTCTTCTAAAATGAAATGGAAAATGGGTGTTGCCTACTTTATGAATCATGTTTCATGTTAAGTCATGATTACTATCCTAGAACTTTTTATTCTTAATTTAGTTTAATATATGAATATTGAATTTTATGATAAATACATCGGTTTCCTTTTAAGGAATTAGAAGGATGAACTAATCACGAATGCGGTCAGTTTCACTGATGTAATGTATATATGATAGGGATGGTAGTGGTATTCGACAGTGGTCTCATCGTTCATTCATCTTTCCTCCTTATGATTGATATGAGTTCCCTAAGGGAGTCCACTTGGAAGGGCTCATTTGTGAGATATTTATAACATGAAACATGTGATACTCGGTCCCCTTTATAAAGACTCGGAAATTTCTAGTTAAATCTTTTCATAATTTCTTTGGAATTCTACGAGACTGTGGATTCTGACGGCACCTAATTCCGATGCCCAGTGTGCCCAGAATCAGTTCCCGAAGTTTAGCTCAGGTACGTTCAGTGAACGAACGAGCAGGTCTTTCTAACTTTTGAACCAGTGCTCGGAATCGAAAACTGAGGGCACCATTGAAACCACAACATCGATATTTTTTTAAGAAGACCTTTTCCAGAGTTGTGTTTGCACGGGAAGAGTTGTTTAATTTTGTGGATTAAGACTACAGAGAAATAAAATTGTGCTGCTAATTTTATTTCTTTTAAGTGGTTAAATCCTAAGGATGGATGTTGGGTGGAACTAACCACCCATGTGAGGTTAGTAGTGATGTGGGGCCCACACGAGCCCCCACCCCTTAAAATCCCCTAAACCCCCTCTTTAATTTTGGAAACCCCCCAAAATTTTATGACCTTCTCTCTCTCTTTAATTGAATGCCAACACACCCATTCAATTAATTGAATCTTGTTAATTAATTAAATGTGGTTTTTGAATTTTAAAAATGTTGGAATGTGTGGATAAATTAAGGAAAAGTCTTAATTTGTTTTTGGTTGGTTCATTGTGTGGAGTCTGGGGAGAATATAACCAAGGTCTTGAAGAACATCGTCTTCCACGTTGAAGAACGTGAAGAACATCAAGACCTCAACAAGGAATGTCGTCACCGCAAAGGAAAACCGCCGTGACGTCTTCTCTCCTCTCCGTAGCTGGTGAGAGATGCCTTTTCCAGAGAATGAAGATGCGCCAATTTCTTCATCGGGTGAATAACTACGACGCTTACGGAGCCTCGATCCACGATGCCGTTTTCCGCGACGTGCTTTTCTGTGATGATCTTCGTTCGACAACTCGTTGAGGTAGGGGTTTTGTCTTTACGTTCGGATTTTAATTGGATGTTCTCCGATAATATCGGCCACCTGTTATCAAAATAACAGAGGAGGTCAGACTGCACAAACACGGCCAAACCTCCTCCCCTTTTTATTTTGATTGTTATCTTCATGGCTTGAAATGGAAGTGACGCGGTACCATCGCACCGCGCGGAAACAAGGAGAAATGCGGCGAAGAAGCGCGGCGCCGTTGAGGCCGAACGAAGCCACGACCGGAGTCGGGCCATGGAGAAGGGGTGCAGCGCCATCAGATCGCGCCAGAGATCCACGAAGAGGTCACGGTCGGAGTGGGGCTGCGGCCGGAACCGCCGGCCGCCGGCGCTTCGGAAGGGCGGGACCGCAGGGTCCCGCGATGGCAGCACCGGCCGGCCAGCCGGGCCGGCCAGTTTCCGAGAAATCTAGGGGCTGTAAACCCCGGTGGGCAAAGGGATGGCCCCCCATGTGGGGGCCATTTCTCAATCAAGGGGAGGGGCTGCCCCCCCCCCCCCCCCCTCCATATTCCGCTCGGCCAATTGACCGAGCTGACTGGACGCGCGGGTCGCGCCCACGCCAGGCCCACCGGCAGCGCTCAGGTGGGCGCCCAGGATGGACTGGCCGCACTGGGCCGGGCCTTGCCCTAATGGGACGGACCCGAAACCGAGGCGGGTCGCCCCGGTTCGGGCTGACCCAGGGGGTATCGGGTCGGGTCGGACTGGGCCCGAACCCCCTATTTTCGGATAGTTCCGTTCAAACGACCGTATCATGGGCTACTGACCTCCGATCGATGCACCATCAGTTGCGATGAGATCCTTGGTTCTAGGCGGTAGTTTCAGTATAATACACTCAAGGTTTTGGAGAACTTTGGGTATGGCCGGGTTGGTTCGAACACGAAACCAACCGGGCCCTCGGAGCGGAAACGCCTATAACATGAGCTCCGGACGTCCGATTGACATGCCGTCGACTTTGTTGGATTCTTCTTAGTGAGAAAGAACTTTTGGATTACTCTTCTCCAGGATTGGTCGTAGTTGGAGTATGGCCGGGTTGGATTGTACCCGAAATCCAACCGGGCACCTGGAACGGAAAAGTCGATAACTTTCAGACCGGACGTTCGTTTGACGAACCGTCAGCGGCGTTGGTGATCAGTTGAGAAATGGTCACTATGAGTATACCCTATGTGGGTTCAGGGTACATTTGATATATGGTCGGGTTGGTTCATATACGAAACCAACCGGGCCCCTCGGACAAAAAGGCCAATAACTCACAAACAGTGCGTCCGATTGACACGCCATCTGTTACGTTGAGACCCCTATGATGAGGCGGTCCTTTGAGATATTTATTCATGGGACATTTGTGATACTTGGAGTATCAAACTCTTGGCTCGTGTAGTGGACCCTCCCGGAACGAGCGTGCTGTGTGCGGAAACCCTAGAGCTGGCTGCGACTACAATCATATTGACAACCATATGGAATCCTCCATGGGTTTGACGACGATGAAAACCGTATGTGAATCCTCTGTGGGATCGATGACTATAAAAACCGTATAGGAATCCTCTATGGGTTCGACGGTGAAGAATTTTGTACTGGAATCCTCAATGGGTTCGACGGCGACGACAACCATATGGGAATCCTCCGTGGTTTCGGTGGTGACGACTTCTGGACTTTCAATCATTATGAAATCCTAGAGGTGGCTGAGACTTGACGACTGCTGATCAATCGACTCGGAGTGTTTCGGATTTCCCAGTGTGGAGTGCTTGGTTTTAGTGAAAGACCCATGGTGGAGGAGCGCTTGGTTGTAGCGGCAGGCCCACAGTACTCAACAGATGGAGTACCTCTATAGGCTCAGAGGGGGAGCGCATGGTTGTAGTGGAAGACCCATGGTGGTAAGCGCTTGGTTGTAGCAGCAGGCCCACATTACTCGACATGTGGAGTACTTCAGCAGTCCGATGTTAGTGGGTAGCGCTTGTTTCTAGCGGTAGACCCACTATATTCGACAGAGGAGGAGTTCTCCCGCAGCTGTGGTTTCGACATCATGAATAAAATCCTGGTTTGAGGTGAGTCTGGACTTTCAATCATTATCTTAAATTTGATTGACTTGATATCCCATGTGGATTGGATTATGATTTTCTGTATGGATTGGGTCGTGGCTTCCTGTGTGGATTATGTTTTACTTTCCTGAGTGGACTGGGTTGTACTTGAACTCGTGAGTTGGAGCTGAATTGGATTGATTACTTAGGTATATTTATAGGAATATACCTAAGTAGTGTTGGTTTTTACTTCGTGATTGTATCTATTCATTGTGGTTTAGCCTTCGTGGATTCTGGGAGACCTTCAGGGGTCTCGGGGTCCCTACTGAGTATCGTATACTCACCCCTGCACGGGCTTTGCCCGCACTATGTTGTGTTGGTTGTACACGATAGTCATCGCTGATCGTGGTTGAAACTTGTAGAGCTGGACGGTACCCGGCGGAGGATCTCATGACGAGTCGGTGCCTGGAGGTGGATATCACGTCGAGTCAGTGCCCGAAGGTGGATTTCATGACGAGTCGGTACCCGGAGGAGACATACAGACGTTGAGTGATGATGAGGAGATCTGTACCTACCCTTTAGGTAGGAAGCCGGAGGACGAACCATGAGTGGCTCATCACCTTTAAGGTTTTTCCCTTTTGAGTTTTACTTATTCTTTCGGTTTTAGCTGTACTTTCCTTTTGGGCTTGTATTTCTGGCCCCTTGTACTTTTGGCACGTTTGTTTTTATTGCTTTACGTAGTGGTTGCTTCCTCATGTAGTCTGTTGTGTTGTTTACTTTTATAAAGGCAATTCCTTCCCTTTTTATTGTGATTTAATCCTTTGGTGCTAGTCCCCAGCCCCAGGTCTATGGAAGGAAGGCTTGGGATAGTCATGGCACGGGCCCCGAGGAAGGGTCGTGACAAATTGGTATTAGATGAGTTTGGTTCTACCGCAGAACTCAGAACTCTATTCTTTCTTCTATGTGAAGCAATAGTGTTAAGGGTATTGAGTGTGGTTATCAGTCCAAGGAGTCCATTGTTGGTGCGGCGACCGACGTATCCGTACACCAGGACCATGGCTTCTGATTTCTGACTCAGTGCACGAAAACATTGATTTTATGGGGGTTTCAAAAGTTTTCTTTGTGATTACTTTGTGTCAGCTCACCAGGTATAATCGTTGACCATTGAGCACCTGTCTCTTTTCCGGATGGCCCCACGATGGCAGCCAGATAGGGTTCCGAGTGAGTACTCGATGAAGGCCCACCGAGAGATGAGGTTCTGGTGCGGGGCCCTCTTACTATGATGAAACCTTCGGGTGGTGTACCAGCAGCACCACCACCTGTTGGGTAGCATAGGCCTCCTAGATTTTGAGGCAAGACATTTCCCAGGCAGCAGTGGACTGGATGGTGGTGATTGCTAGAGTCCTACACCTAGTTTAGACACTAGTAGACCAGATAATGGACTTAGCTACTTGTGTTTCCCAATGAGTGACCATCAGGTTGGTCTGTATAGTGAAGAGGATTAGGTATGTGGACCGATGCCTGAGATCGTAACTTTGGGTATTGTGTCAGCTACATCACTACCTGTTGGACAACAGACACTACCGGCAGTTCCGGTAGAGGACACTTGTAGGCTTAGTTCCATACATGTTTCAGCACCAGATATCCCTCAAGTTCTGAGGCAATACCGACTCACAAGCGGATGAGGACTGTCTTGAGGAGGTGGCTGAGAGTTTCCTAGAGCTTATACAGCTTCGACCAGATGACATGTCGGTAGCTAAGTATTCATCAGGGCATACCAAACAGTGAGGCGTGTCTAGAGGACTACGATGCAATCGGTGCTTCCGAGCTCTAACTTCAGAGTGAGGCGTGTCTAGAGGACGTTCGAGCCAACAGTTTTTTCTCAATGCATTCCTACTAATGCTAGGGTACTAGAATGAACCTTTTTGGTTGAGAATTATTTTGATGAATGGATGCAGTCAGTGAAAGTTAGCAGTGGGAAATCAGGAAACCAGCACTAGTCTTGGAGACTTGAGCATGTAAAATGTTTCATGTAGAGGTTGTAAAATGGACAGATGAATCTGCAAGGCAGTAGATGTGGAAGTGGAGCTAGGAGAGCATCATGGGGTGGTGAAAATTTTACATGTTTCATCAACCCACCTTTGTAATCCCCGCAAAGATCATGGGAGCTAGAGGGCTGGGGAAAGAGTAGCTACATGCGGTCAAGGAGTGCGACTGAAAGGGCTCTAAGGATGGTTCGAAGTATGGGCTGTGTATTCTTCTAGCTTCCATAGAAATAGACATCGATATGAATCATTCCTTCCTTCCATAAATCTTGTCCCAAACCTAGAGTTTCTAGTTAAGCCATTGACCTGACCCTCACGTCGATACCTCTGGGAGGAGACTCAATAATCACAGTTACACCGACGGTGTGATCTGACCCTTGAGGCGAGAGTTTTGGTTGGAAACTCTTGGTGGCAGCGTCGAGGCCTTACAATGTTAGTTTGAGTATGGACTAGGAAATCATAGTTCATACACAAATTTACGGTATTAGGAAAACGTCGGGATGGGTTTTCCTTGGTCGGCGAAAAGGGAACCCCATGAGGCACAGGTTAATCTCATGCTTAGGAGGGTGTAGCCGATCACTCTAGGGTCAGCCAACCTTACCCTCGTGGCTGTAGGAGTTTTGAGTTTCAGTTCAAATAAGGAAGTGGGGGCCTCTAGAGTTCGAAGATGGTGACCACGTTTTTATATGGGTCTCACCTCAACGAGATTTACGAAGATGTAGCCGAGACGGAGAGATTTCTCCGAGGATCAATGAACCTTTCTAGGTCCTCAGCAGGGTTGGCGAGGTGGTTTACCACTTGACCTTTCCACCTTAGTTGCACCGGGTGCACGATGTCATCCACGTATCTCATGTATGAAGATATGTGCATGACCTTTCACACATCATCGACCGCGGGGAGATGGACGTCGACGACGAGGCGACATTCACAGAGGATTCAATGGATAATGAGGATCGACAAGAGAAGGTCCAATGTGGACTATTGATTCCTTAGGTATGCTATCACTGGCAGCACGAGATCCTCCGGGAGAGCACATAGTCGTGGAAGGCTCAGTTGTGTGCTTAGTACCACTTTTGTTTCCCCAGTTTGTGTTATAGCTTTACGTGGATGTAAATCAATGAGGTGGGAGTAATGTAAAGACCTGGAAATTGCAAGGAAATTTTTTTGTTAATTTATTTGGAATTTTACTAGACTACGGCTTTTGACGACACCTAATTCCGAGGCCCGGTGTGCCCGGAATCAGTTCCCAAAGTTTAGCTCGGGTACCTTCAGTGAACGAACAAGCGGGTTTTTCTAACATTTTAACCGCTGCTCGGAATCGAAATATGAGGGCACCGTTGAAACCACAACACCAATATTTTCTTAAGAATACATTTTCCAGAGTTTCATTTGCACGGAAAGAGTTTTTTAATTTTGTCGATTAAAATTACAGAGAAATAAAATTGTGCTGCTAATTTTATTTCTTTTAAGTGGGTAAATCCAAAGGATGGAGGTTGGGTGGAACTAACCACCCATGTGAGGTTAATAGTGAGGTGGGGCCCACACAATCCCCCACCCCTTCAAATCCCCCACACCCCCCTCTTTAATGTTGTCATCCCCCCATAAATTTATGACCTTCTCTCTCCCTTTAATTGAATGCCAACACACCCAATCAACTAATTGAATCTCGTTAATTAATTAAATCAAGTTTTTGAATTTTAAAAATGATGGCATGTGTGAATAAATTAAGAAAAAGTCTTAATTTTTTTTGTTGGTTCATTGTGTAGAGTCTGGGGAGAAAATAACCAAGTTCTCGAAGAACATAATCTTCCACGTTGAAGAATGTGAAGAATGTCAAGACCTCGACGAAAAATGCCGTCACCAAAAACAAAGACCGACGTTCCGTCTTCTCTCCTCTCCATAGTCGGTGAGAGGTGCCGTTTCCATAGAATGACGATGCACCACTTTCTTCATCGGGCGAACACCGAAGATGCTTACAGAGCCTCGATCTGTGACACTATCTTCCGAGATGCCGTTTTTCGCAACGTGCTTTTCTCGTGTTGATCTTCGTTCGACAACTCGTTGATGTAGGGGTTTTATCATTACGTCCGGATTTCAATTAGACATTCTTCGATAATATCGGCCACCTGTAATCAAAATAATGGAGGAGGCCGTACCGCACAAACACAGCTGAACCTCCTCCTCTTTTTTTTTTGATGGTTATCTTAGTGGATTGAAATGGAAGGGACGCAGTGCCGTCACACCACGCGGAAACAAGGAGAAATGCGGCAAAGAAGCGCGGTGCCATCGCGCCGCACCATTGAGGCCGAATGAAGCTGTGACCGGAGTCGGGCCGCGACTAAGGGGCGCGGCGCCATCGCGTCGCACCAGAGAACCAAGAAGAGGCCGTGACCGGAGTGGGGCCATGGCGGTGCAAGAAGCGGAAGCCAGAACCGCCGGTCGCCGGCGCTTCGGAAGGGAAGGAACGCGGGGTCCCGCAGTTGCAGCACCGGCAGGCCAGCCAGGGCGGCCGGTTTCTGAGAAATCCGGGGGTCGTAACCCCCAGCTAGCAAAGTGAGGGACCCCATGATGGGGCTGTTTGTAATTCAAGGGGAGGAAATGCCCCCCCCCCCTTTGTATTCTGCTCGGCCAATTGGCCGAGCTGACTGTACGCGCGGGCCGCGCCCGCGCCAGGCCAACCGGCCGCGCCCGGGCAGACCGGCCGCACCGGGCTGGGCTGCTCCCTAATGGGACAGACCTGGACCTGGTTCGGGTCGACCCAGTTCGGGCCGCCCCAGGGGGTATCGGGTCGGGTCAGACAGGGCCCGAACCCCCTATTTTCGGATAGTTCCATTCAAACACCCATATCATGGGCTACGAACCGCCAATCAACACACCGTTAGTTGAGATGCAATCCTTTGATCGAGACGTTCGTTTCGTTATAATACACTTAAGGTTTTGGGGAACTTTGGGTATGGCTGGGTTTGTTCGAACACGAAACCAATCGGGCCCTCAGAGCCGAAACACCTATAACTTGAGCTCCGGACGTCCGATTGACGTTCCATTGACTTTTTTGGATTCCTCTTAGTGAGACGGACCTTATGTCTTACTCCACTCGAGGTTTGGATGTAGTTCTAGTATGTCCGGGTTGGATTGTACACGAAATCCAACCAGGCCCCTGGAACGGAAAAGCCGATAACTTTCAGACTGGACGTTTGTTTGACGAACTGTCAGCAGCATTGCTAATCATTTGAGAAACGGTCCCTATGAGTAAAACCAATGTGGGTTCGGGGTACACTTGAGATACAGTCGGGTTGGTTCGTACACGAATCCAACCGGGCCCCTAGGACGCAAATGCCAATAACTCACAGACTGGGCGTCCGATTGACGTGTCGTCTATTACGTTGAGACCCATATGACGAGGCGGTCCTTTGAGATAATTCATTGTGGGACATTTTGATGCATGGAGTATAAAACTCTTGGCTCATGGAGCAGACCCTCCCGGAACGAGCGTGCTATGTGCGAAAACCCTATAGCTGGCTGCGACTACAACGACATTAACAATCGTAATGGAATCCTCTATGGGTTCGAAGATGATGACAACCGTATGGGAATCCTCCATGGACTCGTCGACGATGACAAATGCATTGGAATCCTCTGTGGGTTCGACGGAGAAGACATTCATACTGGGATCCTCCGTGGATTCAACAGCGATGAAAACTATATGGGAATCCTCCGTGGGTTCGGTAGTGACGACTACTGTACATTCAATAATTATGAATCCCTTGAGATGGCTGAGACTTGATAACTGCTAATTGATCGACTCAGAGTGTTTCAGATAGCCCAGTGGGGAGCACATGGTTGTAGCGGCAGACCCACGACGGAGGAGCGCTTGGTTGTAGCGGTAGACCCACGGTACTCAACAGAAGGAGTACCTCTGTAGGCAATGAGGGGGAGCGCCTGGTTGTAGCGGTAGACCTTTGGTGGGAAGCGCTTGGTTCTAGCAGCAGGCCCATAGTTCTAGACAGGTGGAGTACTTTAGTAGTCCAAGGTTAGTGGGTAGCGCTTGGTTGTAGTGGAAGACCCACTGTACTCGACAAAGGAGGAGTTCTCCCACGACTATGGTTTCAACATCATGAATAAAATCCTGGTTTGAGCTGAGTCTTTACATTCAATCATTATATTCGATGTGATTGACTTGATATCCTATGCAGATTGGATTATGCTTTCCTGTGTGGATTGGTTCATGCTTTCCTGTGTGGATTACGTTTTACTTTCCTGAGTGGACTGGGTTGTACATGAGCTCGTGAGTTGGAGTTGAACTGGATTGATGACTTAGCTATATGTATGGGAATTTAACTATGTAGTGTTGGTTGTTACTTCATCAGTATAACTTTTCTTTGTGGTTTATCCTTCATGGATTCTGGGAGACCTTCGGGGGTCTTGGGGTCCCTACTGAGTATCATATACTCACCCCTGCACGGGCTTCGCCCACACTACATTGTGTTGGTTGTATTCAACAGTCATCACTGATCGTGGTTGACGCTTGTAGAGGTGGATGGTACCCGGTGGAGGATCTCAAAACTAGTCGGTGCCCGGAGGTGGATATCACGTCGAGTCAGTGCCCAGAGGTGGATTTCATGATGAGTCGGTACCCGGATGAGACGGACGGACGTGGAGTGCTGAGGAGGAGATTTGTACCTACCCTTCAGGTAGGAAGCCGGAGGACGAACCTGGAGCGGCTCGTCACCTTTTAGTTATTTCCCTTTTGAGTTGTACTTTTTCTTTCGGTTGTAGTTGTACCTTTCTTTTGGGCTTGTATTTTTGGACCCTTGTACTTTCAGAACATTTCTTTTTACTACTTTACGTAGTGGTTGCTTCCGCTTGTACTCTATTGTGTTGTTTACTTTTATAAAGGAATTTCCTTCCCTTTTTATTGGGATTTACGCCTTTGGTGCTAGTCGCTAGCCCGTGGCCTATGGAAGGCAGGCTTGGGGTAGTTACGACATGGGCCCCGAGGACGGGTCGTGACACACTATGTGAGGTACCACGTATGGGCTCAATGGTCATTGCATAATATTATTATGAGAGTGATACTTGTGCTACCATTTATTGATCACATTGGATGAACTCTGATGGAAGTGATTGCTTGTGGGGCTTTTGTTGTGATACATGGGTTCCTTTTAAAGGTTCACCTTGCATAGGCTCTGGATACTTCTTATATAGTTATGATAATTACATTTATTGTAAAGGCATACACATTTTTTTTCCAGGGGATGTGTCCTAAAAAAATAACATTCTTGGGTTTTTTTTCATCCCATGATACCAGTTTTATATAGCTTATTATCACATTACCCATATCTGAGTTGTAATGGTTGCTTATGGAACACACATTTTTTGCTTAGGCTGAAGAAGGTCTGGGTAGCCATGTGTCTATAAGAAACTTGATATGACTTGGTTATTTTTTATTACACATTTATATTTTACTTTTATATACATAAAAAACTATTATTTTATATACATGAACTAGATTATGATTTAGAAAACATTCATGGTGGGATACTGAGTATAAATCACACCCTTACCGGGTCTCCATTGCATTATAGGTACTTGAGAAGATCATAATTCTCACAGGTTCAGGTATAATGGCTTGTGTTGTGTTGTATACATGGGAGTTAGGAGCCAAAGACTGTGCTAGTACTCCAGAGGCTTGTAGAGTTCACCCTTAGGGATTCTTAATTTGTTCTCTATTGGTGTACTTCACTTTGTTATGTTTCCTATTGTGTGTAACTTTTTAAGTGTATTTATCACCATGTAGACATGCATGCATGGTGGTATTTGAGGTCTTCACATTTAATTTATTGTTATATTTATCTTTTGATGCTTTTTCATTTATTATTATTGCATCAGCTGTTTATTTATTTTCACTAGTTATACTGTTGTATGACTCTAACCATGAGAGTATAGTCTCCCCACCGTACCACTATAAGGTTCTCACTGCTGTTTTAAAACCTCTAGCATATGTGGAGGATTTCTTGAGTCATGTAGTGACTGGTCCGGATACCAGTTTAGTGGTTATTAAAGTCGGGATGTTACAAAGTGGTATATGTGCTTTCTTTTTTTACTTTGTCTTACTATTTTGGGATGGTAGACAGGAAACTAAGAATGTGTTGATTCCTTGTAAACATCCTTGCATGGGAGTGATCAAGACACACATGAGGAAAATTCCATGTGGAAGGAGATGTGATTTTTCATGTTGTTCACTATTATGGTTGATTATGATTTAACTATGAGTGATTGGAGAATTTTCAATTTCTTAATAATTTCTGAGATTTAGCCTTTATTATTGGCATGGTTAGAGATTGAAGAAGCATTACCTTCACCATCATCAGAATGTATGAATTCACATTCTATACAAATTCCATGCCACGTTGATTTCATTTCTGGATATTTGAAATTGTTGATGTGCCTTGTGAATTATTTTCCAACCTATTTTTTTCAATGCTAGGTGCTTTTGGTCATGTTTCTTGTTTTCAACTATTTAGTTATTTGGTTTAAATGCTTCTGCAATTTAAAATGTCATTATTTTATTATATTCTATGTTGAGGGTTTATTTCCTGTGTAGTAGCTTTCCATCATTATTTTATATTCTTATTGTAATTTTTCATCCATAGTTATTCATTTAGTATTCCAAACTACTTCCATGTTTAGGTAATTATTTAACATTATTTCTCACATTACATGATTCTATTATTATTTAATATGTTTTCTTTTAATTATTGATCATGTCCTTTTTCTCAAATACAAATACAGTAAAAGGGTTTGTAAAATAAAATTACAACATGAAACCATTTATATTATAGCGGTTAAACGGGAGCTAATTTCCCATTTTTATTGTGTGTGAGCTATTTATGAATTTGAATAGGGTAACCCATTTGATTGAACTATATTAGATTCAATTTATACACTTAAACTCTATTGTATGAAGTTGAAGTATGTTGAATTTTATTTTTAATCATTGATAAAAAATGGTTGTAGTTAAGTGGGAGATGCCTAGAATTTTTAAAGTGTATGTGCATTTAATAGATTTGTATGTGGTGAACCATATATGAAAACCATTTTTAGTGAGCCTTATATATTTAGAAATTATTGAATATTAAAATATTCTTTATTTTTGACCTTAAATGAAATTTTTACCTTATAAGGTCTTATACCTTTATTAAATGGGCATAATGACCACAGGGATAAATTCATAAAAGTACAGCTAGAACAAAGTTGGTCAGTTGGGGCATGTTACTTATGTAATGAACCACTAAGGATTTTTTAATTAAAATGCCTTTAATGTTGGGGTTTCATTAAATTGGACCCAAAATAGATTTATGGGACCCTCGTAGGCAGCCGTTTTATTATTCTATGACTTATTTCTTAACCAATGGGTGTATGCATATGATTTTTGTTGAGATAATTTTAAGGTGATATAAACACCTAAATGGGTTTTTGTGTAAACATAAGATGGAAATATTTTTTACCATGATCCTATTAATTAATTAAATACCTTCTATAAAATTTTTAGCTATATTTAAATATTAGGCATTAGTTAATTAAAAATTCCAACTACAACCCGAAGGTTGTTTTCCTCTATAAATTTCAATTGAATATTATTTAACAAATCCAAATGTGAGGCATTATAAATAAATGAGTGATGTTTATAATGGTGTTTATGTAATTAATATCCTAATTATGATGTGATTTCAGAAAATTAAAAAATGTTTTTACAAGGAAAGATTGATACAAACCAGTTATCTTTCTAGTGGATTTTTTTAATAATGTACCCTGTATAATTTTATCATAATGGGTGCTTGAAATTAATTTAATCCTTTAAAAAATTTAATGATATGAATTTATATTATGGTAATGAATCAATATGGAAATTTAAGTGGTGTTTTTAGCCTTACCCTCATGTAAGGATCAATAGAGGTTGTTTTTGGTAGTTTTATGATGCAAGAACACAACTATTACCCATTAATAGTTTTTCCCTTTATCTCAAACAATAATGATATGTCCTTAAGCCTTTTATATTATATTTTAGCATGATTCGGTTATAGGATTATTGTTTCCTACATTATTAAGGGGATATCCCATTGTGGGTAGTACCCTCATATATTTTGATCCTTTCTAGTTTATTTGAGCATTTTATTGTGTCAGGTACCATTTGAGTGTCATTTTTCCCTCGTGGGATGAAAAACTTGTTACAAAAATGACACCGCGGCTTTGATGGGTGGTCATTCAATTTTTTACACCTTATCATGGGTGTGAGCATTGTGTAATTCTCAGTTTTATCAGGAAAGACATGCCTAGGGAATGGTTGGCCCCTATGTAAGTTGTCTGACCATTTTTCCTCTTCTCCAATGATGTATGGATAAATACATCATCTGTTATGTTAATATCCATATAGGGTAATGTGCCTTAGGGTTCAACATATTTTCATGAAATCATATACTTGAATTCATATCGATATTTCTGCCAATGGATAGTGTCACAGATATGTCGTGCTATTTCTGAAACCTTAGGGTGGTTTGTATTGATACAAGCAATACCCTTCATCGTGTTAATTCATCAATGTAACATTTAATTTTAGTGCTACTCATTTAGGCCTTGAGCTATTACGCTTTGAATTCCAGTTGGCTCTGAAGTAGTGTGTCTTGGGTATTCACAATGATCCATATTTATCCCAATGTTCACGATGATGTTCCAAGATAGATCAGGTATCTTGAAATGATGGTATGTCATTTTTGTATTTTACACCTAATGATTTTGAGTGCATGGAAATAATTTAAGAGGAATGTTTTGTCTATTCCAAGAGAAAATATGTTTGAGTGCACTTTTATGTTTCTGGTTATCCTTCCCTCTTGTTTGGTGCTTGTTTAAGTGTGTTGGCATCATCCAATAGTCATTGTTAGTGGTAGATGGAACATGTTCTATAGGATGATTTTTTGTTTTTAGTAAATACGATTGTAAGAGAAATTATAAAGTGGGGAGCACTATGGAATTCTTGTTTAAGCGTGTCATCCCAAGTAGAATGTGCACAACTATGTAAGAACATTTGGAAATTGTTTCCTTGTATAGGTACCCTGTGGCTATAATAGCTCATCTTATGTTGGTTCTTGCATGATATAACAATGAGTTTATGGTTGGATGTGTATGTAACCTTTGGAAAAGGAAGTTAATTGAGGTTAGACTTTGGTGGATATGGTTGATGAATCATGGAGTGCCTCATGTGGTATGGGAATAGTTATCAATTAATAGAAATGCATCGACATGTAAAACCAAGTTCTTCCAAAAGAAGTTAGTCTAAAAGGTTTTAATAACCTTTTATTGTGCAGTCTGGTATGGTAGGTTCATAACTGTACTGAGCACCTAGTCTTGGATACGATAGGGGTTTGTCTTGTCTTTTAGGTATACACTATATCTTCTTAATATAGCTTGTATGAATGATGACTGTGTTCCCTATCATGGCATCGTCTCGGTACACTAAGAAAGCATCAGTTATACACTGTAAAAAAATTTAGATTCTATTTTTCTTGGTGGTTGAAATCAAATATAGTTCACTTTCGAGGTGTGGTTATTCATATAATCTAGTTAGTCTTCATGGATATATGGGTTCCCATGTAGAAATTCCTTATACCATGTCATAGATAGCAGTTGTTTCCCTTTTAATTGATCTCCATGTGGATTCCATTTGGGTTCCATCGGTGTTCTTGATATGTGGGCGTTTGGCCTTTTGCCGACGTCTCTCTTATAAGTACCAACTATGGTTTTCCTTGGATGATCTCTTTGTAATCTAGTGGTTCACTCCAATGATACCCCAAATTTTACAGTCGGGGTTAGATGGAGTGTTTAATGGTTAACGTTCCTTGTGTACTGGATCTAGCATTCTCACATGTTTGTAATTGGAGCAACAATATAGATGGATGTTATGGCTAGAGACATAACTAAAAGCTGGTTACGGGCTTTGGTGAGCATGATCAAAGAAAATCTATAGTCTACTTTTAAAATTCTTAGGTAATATATCCTGAGTGTTTGAGGGTAGTCATCCAGGGGTGGATTGACATGATATCCCTCCCTATTGTCATATGTGATCAATGGGGAACCTATTAATGGAACATCTCTGGGTTAAGGAATGTGCAGTGAGTGTCTACTGAGACTTTTCATGAAAATATGGCTCAACCAGACCTCTGAGGTCGATTGGGGGTCTCCCGATCATTTATGTTGTTAATCATTCCAAGTTCATCATTGGAGCACAAGGGGAATTCGTAAATTCGTATATCCATCATTAGAAATATATTTTTTAGTTTTGGAATTTCAAATAATAGAATCCAATTGGTAAAAGATATGATGTTTTGACCATGTCCTAGGTTAGGCGGGCTAAATTAATCACTTTTTGGTGTTTTTCCTCAAATGAGATTGGGATCGAGACTTTATGACAGTTGCATCATACATTTACTGTAATTATTAAACGGTGCATTGGGAATTGGAAACACAACGATTCCATTTGTATGATGCTTCCTGAATTGAGTAGGTTGGGTGGTTCTTTCATATTTTTCCCCATGTATTATTGGAGATAAGATATTTTAAGGTGGGGATATTGCAACAGTCTGAATTTTTTGACCAAAATAAATTCCATGGGAATTTGAGTTTTAACATTTAGTTGTTGGTCTGTTTTGTAATCCAAGCCTCATTATGTAAATCCATGATTTTAGATACTTAAAAGTACTAATTTTAGAGATGATTATGATCCAGAGAGGTGTATTGGGTGGTTCATTGAGTTTTGAGAGCGCTGAGCCTCAGTAACTCAAGTTTGGGTGTACTGCTGTGGGAGCATGGTCTGTTTGAAACAGTGTGATTCACTAGTGTAAACCATGAACCTTGTGTAGGTGATAAGACGTGACCTACATGGGCTATGCATGGATTAAAAAACTATGAACCAATCCCACACACTTAGTTCCATTTAGGGAGTATTTGTGGACTATTTTACAAAAATATAGAACATGGTTTGGGAAAGCCATGTTTCCATGAAATTCAACACTTATCCACTTAATTTATAAACAACCTGTTTTACATAATCATGATTTATATATGTTATGATTGGCATAATTTTACATTTATCTGAAGTCTATTTATCATACTGATCAAGTGACTTCTTACTCAAGGTTTATTCTAAATAATTTCCATTCCAATGTGTGTGCAACAAGTCTAATTCAGACATTTTATAATATTCCATCCAACGTCTTTTCCATAGATTCAAATATATTTTTGATAAAATGTTCATGAAAATATGATTCGTATACACCATAAATTTCTCACAAAAAATAGTGACACCAATACTTCAAGGTAAGAACTACAACAACCAACTATAAATCATGTTTAAGGTATTTCTTCTCATACATACATAATTTCTATTATCCATATACAACAACATGACCTCCCTGCATTAGAACACACCAAACATAGTTCCAGATGTTTCAAAATAGACCAGATAGCCCTATCTAGTCTCAAAAAATATGGAGATTGGTGTTGATGTTTGTATGACCTTAATTTATTCAATGTGTTTTTTAATTAATCATTCCATTTGAAAAGAACTCCTTTCCTCATCAAAGATTTCATCGGTGAGGCCAAAAATCAAAATCATGTACAAAACGTATGTTGTATCCTCCTAAACCAAGGAAATTGTATATCTGAGGGAAATTATTTAGTGGTTTCAATGATATAATATATTATATATTATCAACATCCATATAAAATTTTTTTTCGGAAATGAAATGACCAAGGAAATTTACTTCTTATATCTAAAAATAAAACATAGAAAACATAGCATAAACCTGATGATCTTGAAAGTTACCCAAAACTATAGTGATGTGTTCTTCATGACCTACCTTTGTATTAGAATACATACGAATATTAAAAAAAACAAAATAACATTGGAACCTAAATAACTTTAAAATATTTGTTTTATCAATTCCATAAAGACATTTACTATGTTCTTAATACATGAATTCATAATGAGATATTCCATATGTCCATATAAACTTCAGAATGTTTTCATTGGAATATCCTCCTTTATAACTCATAGTTTGTGACAACCTGAACATAATTCAATTTCTGGGAAAAAATATACTCCCATAAATTGATAAAATAGATCATTAATTCTTGGGAGAGGGTATATGTTCTTTATCACAAATTTCATAAGCTTATGATAATCCATGTAAAGCATAAGAGTTCTATCTCCCTTCATAAAAAATTGAATTGGTGCTACCTATATGGATGTGCTCGGTCATATGAAACCTTTACTTGAGAACACTCCCAACTATAATTTAAATTCCCTAAATTCTATTCATTCTATCCTACAAAAAGAAAGTCAGTTAGGATTGGTCCTTGGTAGGAGAACAATTATAAACACCAATTCCATTATGGGTGGTATCCAAAAGAAATTGTTTGAAAAAACATTAATAAATTAGTTAGTGATAGTTTAAAATATATATTTCTGATCCCATCTATATATACCTAAGAAATTTACTCAAACCGAAAAGATATTTTTTTAACCACTAGTACTAAAAGTCCATTTAAACTTACCTTTAGATCCCAATACAATAAAATAAAATGATTTATTCCTTAAAGAGATGTAATGTAATAATATTGTGAATAAAAATCAATGTGTTATTTGAACGATTTAAACCAACACATACCTATAATCAAGTAATAGACATCCTTCTCAAGAAAAGAAAAATCCTAAAGAAAATTATCCTTATTGATTTTTATAGAATAAAATTTACACCAAAAGGTTTGAAACGCTCTTTTTCCTAGGGGATTTTGATGTTTAAAAATAGAAGACACCATATCAACATAAAAACCCTTATGATTAAAGATAGAAGAAGTAGTAAATGACTATGATTCATCCATACCAAAGAAAAAATTGGTAAGGGTAGAATTGAAAACTAATAATCCCCCCCACCATTGAAGGACTCAATTGACCATTCCTGATCCCTTTTTACAAAGCATAAATCTTTTACTCATTATGATTTCTTAATTTTTACAGTATTGATATTTTATAGATTTAATTTCTATAGGGTTTTAATAATCACCTTTTATTAGTTGATAATTTTTAGGAGAATTATTTTTCTGCCCTCATCACATCAAATAATATGATGTTTTGAGAAAAATTATATGTGTTTCTAGAACTAGACATTAGAGAAATATGATAGTTGAACTGAATACTCCCCTTATGATTAAAATTGTGACATGATCTAGGTGTTTACATGGTAACTCATTTCAAATTGTCTAATGAACCACATTTAAAACCCTGTGGCATGATTTTCAATTGAGGATGTATGTTTATTGATCTCATAGTCTGATTCGGACATATCCCACCACTTTTTATGTTGGTTCCCCTCTTCTTCTTATTACCAGTATTATAGTTCCCACATATTATAATAGGAATAAATATGCTTTATCCAAACGAATTTTTTAACATATATATTTCTCCCATCATCACTCTATTGATTATTTATGTAAGGTTCATAATAAAAAGAAGGATATCATCAAGACATTTTTTTGTTATACCCTCAACTCAAAAATTCATTCCCTTATGAATGCACAAGAAGAAAATTCTTGGGAATAACTACATATATTCATAAATTTTTCCATAAACTCTATTACCATGATATTTTCTTGTTTGAAACGGAAGAAATTTTTTCTTTTAGCAATCTGAAAGGTGTGAGGAGAGAATTATTTATTAAAAAATTCTATAAAAGACTACCAAGTAATATATTGGACTAATGTATCTTTAATTACTAAATCAAACTATTTTCCTTCTAGATCCTCCATCAAATATGATTCAAACATGAATTTTTGTTATTATGGTTCCCCATGGATGGAGAAGATTGGATGCATCCTTTTTAAACATATATCTACTATTTTAGTTTTGCATTTTTCAAAAAGGTGGGTGGTTTCATATGTTTAAATTAAACTAAATGTTATACTTTTGGAGGAAAATCATTTTGATTACCCCTATCCACAACTTTTAATTCATGGACAGTTCTTTCGACCAGCTATTAGTTCACCTGTGGCATAGGTGAAACCACATTTTTTGAAGCCTCTTCTAATAAATTCCTATGACATCTATTGGGTGCCATTTTCTATAACCATATGAAACCCTTATTTAGACATCACATACTAGTATGTTAGGGATTAGAAAATCCTTATTATCATATCAACATAAACAAAAATCTTTTCTTTTCAAAATCCTATTTTTATAACCATTTTCAAATTTATTTATAAATCATATAACCGAATATGATCAATGAATATCAAATGGTATGTATCATTATTAGTGAATTATATGAATATCTCATTAGTCAAAACCATTATTATGAGGTGAAAACTGACCTCAACGTTTCTAAAAACACTTATAAACAAAAACACCCTATTAACGTGTTGTTTAGTACAAAAAGTTTATAATTTTTATTGTTTTATAAATTTCATGTTCCAACAGTTAAGTTTTTTTACTACCAAAACAAATCAATGAATGAAAAATAAAGATACAATTTCCAAAAAAAGGTCCAAAAAAATTGAATACCATTTTTATGAAAATGACATATGGACTGAACAAGACTGATACCATTTATAACATCCCACCCTATTTATTGTATTGAAAAAAGATGAATGTGTTATTGGGAATTAGGCAACAAACACAAGACACAAAATATTAGAAATAAATTCCAAGGTATTCAATGAACATTTGAGGAGGAATTTACATTTAAATAATAAATTTAATCAAACATACACAATAAACATCCAATACACTATGTGATGTAGGAACAAAAAATATATAAATATAGTAAAACAATAATATAAGAGTACCAATTGGAAAAAAATATAGTAACCATAAAATTAAACGAGGTTCTAATACATAATGAAACCCTAAGGAAATAAATCCACGAAACACCCAATCAATGTACAAGTTTCAACCCTACCTTATATACCCACATAATCAAGATGCATCACTGGTGAAAAATGATGTGTTCCCTTTACATATTTTTTGATTGATGAAATACAAAAAAACCCGAAGTGTTCAAATAGGGGGTGATTCTAAACATTGTAATATTTCTCTAATCACTTCCTATGTTGTTCCACTTGGAAAAAAATCATAGAAATATTTATATAAATTATTTTAAAAGCACTTTCATATAGTTTTTATAAAACTGTCAAAAAAATTACAAGGGAAATGTTTTAAAAAACTTAAATCATTTCTCAATAATTTAGAATTCGCTAAACCATGTGTTAAGAAAAACACGCACACACAAACATACATTCATGCTTAGGGGATTTTTTCATAGTCCTGAATATTCTCTCATGTATTGAAAATGTCATCATAAGGTGACCAATACTAGGAACCCCAATTGCAGAAGCCCCTTCCATAGAGTCATTTATATTAATGTACTCATGCCAAACATTTATTCCAAAATCCATAGGAATCCATTAAACATTAAAACATTATTTAATTAAATAAATTAAAACAAAATAAATGTGTAAAAAAATATATTTAAAATCTTCATTTTAAAATTATCACCAAATAGAATTTTCCAGGAACCCATTATATTTCTAAAATTTCAATAAAAAACCCAAAATAATATCCATAAAGAATCACATATATGTTTTACATCAATTTGTAAAAATTAATTTAATGAAAACTAATCCTTAATGTTTCAAGTCATGTTGAGATGAGAGAGAATAAACCACCCCCCAACGGTTGATGAAGACAAATAATGACACTAATATTCTCATGATCCACTCTTGGGTATTCTTTCCTAAAATAGATTCAATCATAACTCATCAATAAAACCATCAGATAACCTAGATCTATCAATAATATTTAATATCAATGGTTCTGAGAGTGATGAGAAAAATATATCCAATAAAAACTATGAAGAATGATGAATTAATGAAAAATATGGATCCCTAATTCACTTTTATTTGCCTAATAATTGCTTGTAGATTGAACGAGATCATCTGTAAAGTCTTGGGAGAAAATGAAATTAATGGTTTAGATGTATTAGGGAATTTAAGTGGGTTTTTTTATTTAATTAGGATTAGATCCCAAAAATTCAGGCCTAAATATGTATACCACAAGGGTAGGCCAGACGATTTTGAAAACTATATGCCAATGATGTGGTGATAGTTCCTTAAGGACACCCCTCACATTGTTGGATCAAAAAAATTGGAAAACCAAGTCACATCCATGATTTCCCCCTCTGTTACATGGAAAAATGATTCTCATCATAACTCACATAATATTTCCATACCATGCACCATCTATTCACCTACCCAATTACCCTCAAAATATGTTCAATGTTATTCCAGAGGGGGGACATGGTTTCTACTAACCATGCACAAACCATGAACCTCCCTAAATTTTTTAAAAACATGTATAATACTCCCAAAACTCCCTAAACATAACCCAAGTAATATATAACCTTATTGAAAATAAATTAATTGTAATGTACATAATCCTAAAATTTCTATAGTAAGGTTATTAAAGATAATATATATTTATTTTTTATAGAATGTTAGAGAATATTCAACTAATATTTGCAGCAATGTAAGGGTTTATTTATCTCATTTTCAAATCCACGAGACAAGTTTAATAGAGAACACCACCATTTTATTATATGGTGTATTAAATTCCCATAAGCCTTGATGTATCATTAATATGATTTAATTCATGATATTATAATTTTAATTTCATTTTGTCCCACTTATCTACCTTTGTGATTATATTACCATTACTATAAGGCTTTTTTTGAACCAAATATATTCACATAGAGTTACAAGATTTAGTATTGAATTATATTTTCTTATATTTGATTTAATTGAATTAATGAACACTAAATTAAGTATTTCTTAAATTATTCTGGCATTTTACAAGTCTTCCTTGTAAAATAAATTATATTTTTTGATGCCAAATACTATGTCACTTATAAGAGTTTGTTTTCATAATTCCACTTTAATGAGTCATGGTTACTTGTCTTGGAACTAATATTTTTTGGCATTTAACAAAAAATTATAATTAAATTATTTCATTATAATAACTCCCAATAATTTTTTTTTAAAAATTTAATTTCTTAATTCTTCCTTAAAATTCTTTTAAAATAGTTAATACTCTTTTCGTAAATGGGTTTTCATCTGAAACACTATTCTTTGAGATGTTTTTTTATTCAACTAATTTTATTTATATGGATATTATTATACATATTTTATATATTATTATATGAAGTCACATTCATTCATGGTATTATAAGTTAAATTTCATACTCTCTATAATTCTTCTAGTTTCAAATTTGTAACGCACCGACCCCAGTTTCCAAGAGTCGGTGTATTATTGTGTAACATTGGCATGATCACAAAAGAACATGTCTCGAAAGAACGATTAGATTTGTAGCTTTGGAAACACTAGATACATTCATAAAAGTTACATTAAAACATAAAGTGAAAAACTACAATAACATGGTCTACATAGTCCATACTCATATCCCCTTCTGACTATCCCTATATGTCATTCATAAAATACTTCTTCATATCATGGAAAATATTAAAACATTGAAAGGGGTGAGCTCAGATTCTCAGTAAGGATAACAATATAGCATAATCATTCATAAATAAATATAAACATTTAAGGAAATGTATAACTAAACAAAAGCCTTTTAAACATGAACTTCAGCATAATATGGAAAAATAAAATGAAATAATGCCATTTACTTATTCAAATGGATATTCTACTGGTCGAATAATCACATGCAATGTCAATAACCAATTTCATAAGGATGGAATTCATAATGCCAGACTATCATAACCACGTAGACAAGGACTCGTGCCAAGACTACAAATAAGATTTTGTCAAGGCCTCATGCCAAGACACTAGTTTGTCTCATGAGACCTTCCGATGCATTGAGGAGCTATAGCAGGCTCCACCCATCACTTATTAAGTCCAATGCACTCCTCATATGAATAGGTTTAAACATATCATAAACCATAACATAATTGTATCACATAAAACATGCTTAAAGGAAATGTAACATTTTCACAATTCAATCACATGATATCAATACAAAACATTGATATAATAAAAACATTATCAAAACCATTTTCAATACCAAAATAAAAGAAAATTAAAACATGGTATTTATTTTTCATTTCAAAAAAGTTATGGCTTGTAGATGACGCCGAAACACAAATAATGGTCACGGCGGCGGAGAAGTCATTGTCGCCGCATACGTACGACAAAAAACCATTCCTTTTTTCGTTTAGTAAAACTCTTCGTATAAAAATATTCCTATTGAATAAATGTAAAATTCAAAGGGTTTTATAAACCATATAAAATAAAGTTATTTATAAAACAAAATATGCCTCAATGAAAGGAGATTGTGACGAAGTCCCTTACAAAGAACATTTTTTAAAATAAAATAGGTCTATTATGTGTATTAACTATAAGTACACATAAATAAAGTACAAATACAAGATAGGTCATAATAATATCATGACATAATTTGAAAGTAGGAGATTAACCCAATGAATGGAAATTGGGTTAAGAAGTTCCCTTACCCCGTGTCCGACTTGACTCGACCATTATTTAACCTCCGGAATAATAAACTAGAGTTAATTTATAATTTCTTATGAAAATTTCTCAAGTTTATTATTCCTTTTTTATCACTTATTACCGTGTTATTAACATTATGTAATTATTTATGTTAATAACGGTCGTTTTGTCGATCTTTGGTACTTGAGTCAAAAATAAACTTCTTATAATTACAAGTTTTTTATGTGGTAAAATATCTATTATATCCAGAATTATATTCATGATTTAGATATCATTTATATAATATATATCCATTATATAAATTCATTAATAATATTACGTAACATTTAGATGTAAGAAATGAAATGCACCGTTCATGGAGACGGTAAGCCGTACGTACGCATGAACGCTACTTTCATTTCTATTTCATATTTATTGGAATGAAATCATAATGATATAAAGGTGTATTATAATTCCAGTATAATATCATATATAATATCATTTATACCATCCTTTATATGTCCCACATATGTCATTAACGATTCAAATAACTTTGAGGGGGCAGTAGTCCGCCAATTCTAAAATGAAATTATCGCGTTTACCCATAATGGAAATCTTAAAGGTATGCCATAAATGAGAAATATAGAATAATAAGGAAAAAATAAACATAATATATATCATATATAGAAATAGTGTCATCTTAATGGCCACCATGATAGTTGTTAAAAGAATATTTAACAATCATCGTTTCATGAGGCAGAAATTCGCCAACCACAAAAACAGTATGTTCTTTAACCATTAGACCAAGGTGTGTGTAAGTGTAAACAAAATAATTCTCTTATCAACATCATAGTATATTGAAGATACTGTTGTTTTTACAAAATAACGGAATAAAAAGATTTTATGGGGTTGGAGATGCAAAATAAAACAAAATAACATAAGAGAAGACATTACCTTAAAATCGGGTAACTCTTTTTTTTGATTTGATCCAAAGGCTTCCTTGGGAAGAATTATGACCAAACTGAGGATTATAGGAGTAATATAGGGAAGTGGAGAGAGTATTTGGGCAGAGGTTGGCCGAGCCAAATGGCTTTGATGGTGTGAATAAGGTGGTAGAGGTGGGGGCCTTTTATAAGAGGAGTGGAGGGGCACTTTTGGAAAGTAATGAAATGTTACATTATTATGAAATGATTTTCGGATTTTAAAGGTCCCAAAATGATATATTTCGAGGATAAGGTGATAAGGGTTAGAAATATACTCATCCAATAGGTTTTTGACAGGTTTAAGTCTTATATTTTACATTATCTTTTAATTTTATTTTAATCGTTAATTAATGAGGTAATCACTGCATCATCATGGTGTCATAAAACATATAATTTATTTAATTTCTAAAAATTATAAAAAAATATAATTATGTAGGTAATATTTTAGCTTTAAAATGAATATTTATAGTCAAAAATATAACCTATATAACCCCATGTAATAATTGTTTTAGTAAAACAACAGATGGTTGTGATAATTTTATTTTTACTTTAAATAAAAAGTTATTAATGTCATTTTCTTACCCAGGTGGCTCCATGGGGTCCCCAAGTTGACCAATGGATTTTCTTGGTTGGCCATGACTCATCCAATAAGTTTAGGAAAAGTTTAAAGGTATTTTCATATTTTTATAATATCATTTTTACCTTAAATTTCTCTAATTACCTTTAACCGCAATTAATTAATCTTAAAGGTTACTATTCATCAAAAAAATTATTTTAATCCCATTGTAACAAATTTTACTTCCTAATGACAACCATGTATGTTGGATTTTGGAAAATAAAATCACAGAAGTGGAAATGTTTCATTTACACGAAAAATGAGTTTTTAAACTACCACTTAGTGGTTTCACTATTCATCAAAAATTGATGTCTTTCAGAAAAATACCAAAAAATCACCATAAGCTATAAATGATATTCTGAATTCAAAAATGGTGTCTATTTTAAAAAATTCCGAACATATAAGTTGCGTTAATTAATTTTATAATTAATTCTTGTTGTCGAAACAAATACCCTGTTTTTAAAAAACAATATCAATCAAAAGATTGACAATTGTTTATGTCCAATTTCAAAGTGAAATTAATTATAATGAACACCATTGGATAAAATGGTAAAATTATATTCTAATTATACTTTAAAACCACTCAATATAATAATTTATCACTATTATTTATTTTGATTAAAAAGTTGATTTTAATTAAAATTTAGTAATTTTCACTATTCATCAAAAAATAAAAGTTGTCCTAAAAGTTCCAAAATTTCACCCTAGGATAAATTCGATATTCAGAATCCAAAAATTAAGTCCATTTTGAAAGATAAAAGTTATTAAATTTCAAAAAGTAGGTATTACTATTCATAACATCTACTTTGAATGGTTGTGGTGTGTGTTAGAACTCGATGTGGCGTACAACACACGCTACTGTATTATTCAAAGAGAAGAGTACCATGGAAGGTTAGGGTGTTACATTCTCCCCTCCTTTAATAAATTGTGTCCATGAAATTTACAATTTTTCTTTGAAAATAAAAGGCTGAAAATAGAAAATACCTTGGTGGAAAACCCATATCGGAAATAAGGATAATAAAAATATAACTTTAAAAGAATTAAAGAGAAGTACAAAGGTCACCCAAGATATCCCATACTAGGATTATATGAAAATATGGATATGGAGGAAAAATAAACCATCAAGGTATGATGGAGAGTTGTATAAAATAGGATTAGGAGAATGATAACTACAAGAAAATCAGAAACCTGTGATTGGTTAAATGGTCATTGATTCCCCAATTGGAAAAGTTAACCGAAAACATTTTTGATTTTAGTTACCTTTCATAATGTTGAGGCATTTATTTAGGAGATTTACTAAGAACATAAGGAAATATACTTACTTGTCATGTAGACTTTCATTCTTTAATAAATTTTTACCAAAAACCCATCTTTCACTCCAAAAGTTTGTAGAACTCAAAAATATTCTATTTATCATAATTGAATAAGGTTCCAAATATTAACACATAATATTTAGATTAGGAATACTAATTTTTAATAACTAGGGACTTCCTGTAGGCTAGTGGTAGGTAATAAAGGCATGTCGCACTTTGGTTGTGGGTTCGATTCCTGCAGCTTTGTCCGATGCGACGGGTTATCCCCCAACCTGCAAGTTTTCCTTTTCCTAAAACTATAGTATTATAATATTCCAAAAATAAAATTCATAAATGTTTTAACCTAAAAAAATATTATCCAAAGTTCAACTTAATCCATTCCAACCTTTATAGTTATCCAAAATACCTCCGTCCAGACTTTCTCTAAAAGGTCTCTAAATTCCAAAATCAATTGTATCATCAGATTACTCAAACAAAGTAAAGTTTCTCTTATTGTCACATATAAAAATATGATTAACTTCATCATATTAAAAATCTTAATGAAAACAACACGTACTGCAGTACAATCCTTATATATATCACATTATTCTTATGACCATAATGTAGTTCTTGAGTCCAAAAACACAAATACAATAATTATTCCACTTCAACTGTAGTAACATAATAAGATTGGCCTTTATCCCTTGGGTTTTTCTTAGGTAAGATTCCTTGGCGCTTAGGGAATTCATTTGAATAATGCCCAATTTCTCTACAATTATAGCATTCAACATTGATAAACTCTTTATTTCCCTTGCAATCACGATCTTGGTGGCCTTTTTCACCACACTTGTAATAGACTCCCATTCCCTTCAAGCAAGTACCAGGATTATTCTTCCCACAATTTTGACATAATGGAAAATCCTTCTTTCTCGTTTTCCCTTTATCTGTCTCTTGTTCACCATTCTCTTATTCTCTTGCTTTACTTTATTGTCATAAGATTTAGAGAATTCCTTTTCTGTCTTGATAGAACACGAGACTATATCTTCGTACGTTGAGAAATATTGTGATACTAAAGCACGATGGAGAAATGGTTTTAACCCATCAAAGAAACGATCAATACTACTTCATGGGTTACATATATAATCTGCAGCATGCCCCGCTAACCTTGTAAAGTTAGCCTTATACATTGTGGCATTCTCATCCTCCTTCTACCACAGACTCAGAAATTGACATTCCATATCTGTTCGATGGTCATGTGGAAAGTATTTTTCTAAGAAAATCTCTTTTAACTCTCTCCATTACATTCTTGATACTTCTTCATCATCCTATTTGTTTTGAATCAGCAACCACCAATGATCGGCATCTCCAGTGAGGCGGTGAACTGCCTTGACAAACTTCTCCCTTTCGCTACTCCCCACGGCGTGGAATATTTTCTCTAAGGAGTTTATCCATTGCTTAGCTAGTAAGGGATTTGTACCCCCATTAAATATTGGCGGTTGTTGCCTCATGAAGCGGTCTAACATTGATCCTCCACGTTGCGGATCAGGGTGCTCTATACAAGTAAGGTTACTATTCATAACATGAGTGAGTTGTCCTAGTATGGTGATAAGCTGATCATCACCAGTTGTATCAACAGCCCCACTATAATTATTTTGAGCAGGAGGGAAATCCCTACATGGAGTGCGTGCATTGATATAGTTTCCATTCCTTCCACTAGGTTCCATTTCTAAACAATGGAATAAAATAGATTAGTTTATTAATCAAAATACATAATTCCATACTTGTAAAACACTAAACATAAATTGAACTATTTATGGATATAATCCATAATCACAAATATGTTTTCTTTGAGAAAGTATATACTCATAACCCTTTATAGTGGTTTGTAAAGAAAATGATATTTATCCTAAGCATATCCCCCAGGAGTGTCGCAACCAAGAGTTCAGCAAGGCCCGTTGTCGTGCACCAGTTCCCGTTTGAGTCCAGCTCAAAGCGGTGTTTTCGGGTTTTACCCTTAGGTACATCTGTGCCAGAGCCACCTCTACTTTCTCGTATCCAGACATGGATGTATTGCTCGGAAAACTCACAAAATCTCTATAATACCAAAATTCTAGGAAGTTCTTCTATACTAATCCACAAATTTTATCTTAGGTCTATGTGCTCTAATCAGAGTTTATCTAAATATAGATTCCATGGTTAGTACTAAACTGTCTCTGATACCAACTGTAATGCCCCGACCCATGTTACCGAGAGTCGGTGCATTATTGCGTAGCATCGGCATGATCACAAAAGATCATGTCTCGAAAGACCGAATAATTTAGTAGCTTTAGAAACAATAGATACATTCATAAAAGTTACATTACATCATGAAGTAAAAAACTACAATAACATAGCCTCCATAGTCCACACTCATATCCCCTTCTGACAATCCCTGCAGGTCATTCGAAAAATACTTCTTCACATCCTGGAAAATATTAAAACATTGAAAGGGGTGAGCTCAGATGCTCAGTAAGGATAACAATATAGCAGAAGATTTCATAAATAAACATAAACATTTAAAGAAATGTATAACTAAAAAAATAATTTTAAACATGAACTTCAGTATAATATGGGAAAATAAAATGAAATAATTCCATTTACTTATTCACATGGATATTCTACTGGTCGAATAATCACATGCAATATCAATAACCACATTCATAATGATGGAATTCATAATGCCAGACTATCATTACTACATATCCAAGGCCTCGTGCAAGACTACAAAAAATATTTTTTCAAGGTCTCATTCCAAGACACTAGTTTGTCTCATGAGACCTGCCTATTCATCGAGGAGCTATAGCGGGCTCCACCCGTTACTTATTAAGTCCAATGCATTTATCATATGAACAGGTTTAAACATATCATAAACCATAACATAATTGTATCACATAAAACATGCATAAAGGAAACATAACATTTCTATATTTCAATCAAAAGATATCAATACAAAACATTGATATAATAAAAACATTATCAAAACCATTTTCAATACCAAAATAAAAGAAAATTAAATCATGGTATTTATTTTTTATTTAAAAAAAGTAATGGCTTGTACAGGATACCGAAACACAAATAATGGTCACGGCGGAAGAGAAGTCATTGTCTCCACATACGTACAACAAAAACAACATTCCTTTTTGTTGGTTAGTAAAACGTTTCGTATAAAAAGATTCCTTTTGAATAAACGTAAAAGTAAAAGGTGTTTATACACCGTATAAAAGAAAGTTGTGTATAAAACAAAATATGCCTCAATGAAAGGAGATTGAGACGAAGACCCTTACAAAGAACATTTTAAAAATAAAATAGATATATTATGTGTATTCACTATAAGTACACGTAATGAAAGTACAAATACAAGATATGACAAAATAATATCATGACATAATTTGAAAGTCGGAGATTAACCCAAAGAATGGAAAATGGGTTAAGAAATTCCCTTACCTGATGTCTGACTTGAATCAACCATTCATTAACCTCCTGAATAATAAAATAGAGTTAATTTATAATTTCTTAAGATCCATTTCAAGTTTATTATTACTTTTATATCCATTATTACCATGTTATGAACATTATGTTATTTTTTATGTTAATAATGGTCGTTTTGTCGATCTTTGGTACTTGAGTCATAAATAAACTTCTTATAATTACAAGTTGTTCATGTGGTAAAATATCTATTATATCAAGGATTATATTCATGATGTAGATATCATATATATAATATATATCCAGTATATACATTCATTCATAATATTACGTAACATTTAGAGGTATGAAATGAAATGCACCGTTCATGGAGACGGTAAGCCATACGTACGCATGAACGCTACATTCATTTCTATTTCTTATTTAATGGAATGAAATCATAATGATATAAAGGTGTATTATAATTATAGTACAATATCATATATATAATATCATTTAATCCATCCTTTATACATCCCACATATGTCATTAATGATTCAAATCACTTTGAGGGGGCGGTAGTCCGCACTTCCTAAAATGAAATTATCGCGTTTACCAATAATGGAAATCATAAAGGTATGCCATAAATGAGAAATATAGAAGCATAAGGAAAATATAAACATAATATATATCATATATATAAATAGTTTCATTATAATTTCCACCGTGAGAGGTGTTAAAAGAATATTGAACAATCCTCGTTTCGTGAGGCATAAATTCGCCAACCACAGAAATAATATGTTTTTTAACCATTAGACGAAGGTGTGTGTAAGTGTAACTAAAATGATTCTCATAAAAAATCCTATTATATTTATGATACTAGTGTTGTTACAAAATAAATTAATAAAAAGATTTTAAGGGGTTGGAGAAGAAAAATAATACAAAATAACATAAGAGAAGACATTACCTTAAAATCGGGTAACTCTTTTTTTTATTTGAGCCAAAGGATTCCTTGGGAAAAATTCTGCCCAAAGTGAGGATTCTAGGAGTAAGAGAGTGAATTTGAGAGAGTATTTTGGCAGAGGTTGGCCGAGCCAAATGGCTTTGATGGTTTGAATAAGGTTTTAGAGGTGGGGGCCTTTTATAAGAGGAGAGGAGGGGCACTCTTGGAAAGTCATGAAATGTTACATTATTATGAAATGATTTTCGGATTTTAAAGGTCCCAAAATGATATATTTCGAGTATAAGGTGATAAGGGTTCGAAATATACTCATACAATAGGTTTTTGACATGTGCATGTCTTATATTTTACAATATATTTTCATTTTATTTAAATCATTAATTAATGAGGTAATCGTTGCATCATCATGGTGTCATAAAAAATTTAATTTATTTAATTTATAAAAATTATAAAAAAATATAATGATATCTTAAATATTTTTATCTTTACAATGAATATTTATAGTCTAAAATTTATCTTATATAACCGTATGTAATAATTGTTTTAGTAAAACAACAAATGTTTGTGACAATTTAATTTTTACTTTAAATAAAAAGATATTGATGTCATTTTCTTAACCATGTGGCTCCATGGGGTCCCCAAGTTGACCCATGTATTGTCTCGTTCGGCCATGACTCATCCAATAAGTGTAGGAAAAGTGTAATGGTATTTTCATATTTTTATAATACCATTTTTACCTTAAATTTCACTAATTACCTTTAATCGCGATTAATTAAACTTTAAAGGTACTATTCACAAAAAAATTATTTTAATCCCATTGTACCAAATTTTACTTCCTAATGACAACCATGTATGTAGGATTTTTGAAAATCAAATCACAGAAGTGGTAATGTTTCATTTACATGAAAAATTATTTTTTAAACTACCACTTAGTGGTTTCACTATTAATCAAAAATTGAAGTTTTCAGAAAAATACCAAAAATTCACCCTAAGCTATAATTGATATTCTGAATTAAAAAATGGTTTCTATTTTACAAAATTCAAAACATATAAGTTGAATTAATTAATTTTATAATTATTTCCCATTGTCAAAACAAATAGCGTGTCTTTAAGAAATAATATCAATCAAAAGATTGACAATTATTTATGTCCAATTTCAATGTGAAGTTAATTCTAATGACCACCATGGGATAAAATGGTAAAATTATATTATAATTATACTTTAAAACCACTAAATATAATAATTTATCACTATTAATTATTTTTATTAAAAACTATTATTTTAAATAAAATTTAGTAATTTTCACTATTCATCAAAATATAAAACTTATCCGAAAAGTTCCAAAATTTCACCCTAGGCTAAATTAGATATTCTGAATCAAAAAATGAAGTCCATTTTGAAAGATAAAATTTAATTTTTCTTAAAAAGTAGGTATTACTATTCATAACGGCTACTTTGAATGGTTGTGGTGTGTGTTAGAACTCGATGTTGCGTACAACACACACTACTGTATTATTCAAAGGGAAGCATACCGTGGAAGCTTGTGGTGTTACAAAATTATTACATGAGTCGTAATATATTTTAGAACTCAAATTCTTATTCCTTATATCCTATCTTCTATACTTGTTTATGATATTATAATCCACATTATATCATTATATTTAATATTCCATTGGTAATTTAACATTTTAATTGGTGATGTCACACCCCTTAGACAATGTTATCTTCTGTAGTGATATACCTTCTCAAATAAATTTTTTTACATTGTTAAGAATAAATCTAATTCATTACAAAATATATTTCCCTCTATATTCATTATTCTCTTCTAAATAATATGTAAAAGCATTTTTTGGGTAATGATATATGGATTAATTTATGTGATCATCCTAATTATCATCAAAAAATTATAAAAAAATTATTGTCCTATAAATGATGTGGGTTTCAATAATGTTGTTTACAAAATATTTAAATATTTTACATGTCATGAATATGTTTCTTATTTTACAATATATGTTTTCTCTGTGAAAACTTCATTCCTTTACCTAGATATTTTTATTGGTATTTACTTAAAAATTAATATTTTAATACATCCAAAATTTATGCTTTTCAACCATATTTTGAAAAAAAAATTCCAAAGAAACTAATCACTAGGTCATTTGTTTTTTAATTCAAATACGAAAAAATTTTCTTTTTAAAATATTCTCACAAGAATAGATCACTAAAATTTTTGAAACATATTTCCCATGTTTCATGGATTTACAAATTAAATTAATTTTCCATTACTCTATGATATTTATTTAAAATATTTTTCATTGAAGTGAGTTCATTTTGATCATTATTTTCAATTTAAAATTCTAAAAATTCCTCAAAATGTATTCAAATACTATGTGTTTATAAATTACTTATGTTTTATAAACTGATCAACATTAAAAATATTCATGTTAAATGATCCACCACATAATTTTTCTTACCTAAACATTTTTTATGTATAACCATAAATTTCCTTCCATTAAATTTACTATATGAATTCCATATTTTTTATTTATTTTATTGAAAGGTGTTCACATAGTTATCAATACATAGATTGATTAGGATATTTTTAAATAAAACAAAAAACCTTGATCAATATAGTGTAAATATAATTTTTTGTGTTATTTTCAGGGTATTTACCTATAGAATTACTTAATTTCATTATATAAACAATTATTTTCCATGGATTATCATGTTATAACTACTACTGATATTTTGGTATCAATTTATCTAAATATTTAAGTCTTATTTATGTAATACATTTAAAGAATATAATGAATCCCATTTTATTTACATGGGTTATTTTTAATGAATTATTGATTTCTTATGGAACATAAATGTATAGATGATTATGGGTGGGGACCTCTATCACACCCATATACATTGGTTATGTTTGATATCTCCCGAGATTTTTTGGAATGGACATACTGTGTTTTTTCACCCAGGAATGGCCATTATTAGTTTTCTCCGATTTTTAGGAAAAAATAACGAGTTTGTTCATTTAGGCATAGGAATTATGAGTTTTTTCAAATGATTTTTCTTATGGTTATGAATTTTCTACCTTTCATTATTTTTTTGGTAAGTATATATTAGATTCCATGTTTAGGACTCATTTCGGATATATTTCTTAATTTTATGTTATTCTATGACTTATTCTATTATTTATGATCTATAATTTATTTGTTATAAAAATAATACGTAGATAATTTAAAAATAAAACCACGTTCAATGGAATATATGACACACAACACTGAGCCTAAAAGAACAATAAAATTTTATTATTTAAATATGGATGTTAAAACATAGCTGTAATATTTGAGGGTATATATAATATTAAAAAAATTGTTAAATATATATAAAAATATCCTACTCAATAAAAATTCATTAATTAATTCATAAGAAATGAAAACCCAATTTTTTTAAAGTTATTCTATGATTCAAAATTATGTTTTCCTCAAAAATTATTTTAATTTCTTTTTTTGAGAAAATATTATAATTTATTTTTGGGACATTTAGAAATTTTATTTTATTAAATGGATATCAGTTTTGAAATAATCTTATCAATATTATCTTATATCAATAATTTTATGATTTTTATGAAAAGTATGATTTTGAATGAATAGTTAAAAATATAGATTTTAGTTGACAACTATATTTTATTTAAAAGTATTTAAAAATTAAAACTATATTCTGGATTATTATTAAAATTTAACTAGTTAATGTTTATAAAAATAATTAAATTATATTATTTGAAATGAATGTTTTACTTGAATTTTATGTAAAATTTGATTATACTTAAAATACCATTTTCTAGAGAAAAAATGATTTTTTGTTGCATTTGGTGTTTAAATATTAAATTAATTTTTTACACATTTTGATACTTAATTGAAATCATTAGATATCATATATAGAATATGTATGTGTATATTTGGAAAATATGAACCTTTTATATTTTTATTATTAATTGTAATAATCGTAAATATTTTCCTCCACCGTAAGGGTAAATCAAGTAATTGAGGTTGAAAATAATATGAGAAGCGATAAAAAATGACCCTAAAATATCGATTTAATATTTTATAATAAAAAATGGTCATTTCCATCCATGTTTCTAAAATATGGCCACATTATTCTATATCTCATTTTTTTCTTTATATTTTTTAATGAAAATTCATAAATGTAATTCTCTTTTTTTATAGTTTCTAAATTTTTGACACAGGGATAAAAAATATATGTTTTGTTATAAAATGGTTATTTATAAGGTAAATTATTTTTCTATCATGTAATGTTTTCATAATTTTTAGGGATTAAATAATTACTGGAAATTAAATTAGTAGACAAATGAAATATATAATTTTAAAATTTATAAAAGTACGATTTTTTGATTAAGTTACAATGAAACACGAATTTAATAGACATATATGGCATATTATATATTTTTAATATTTATCAGTTCTAATTTCCTCTATGTCTTGATTTATTTAATGTAAAATTAAAATAATAGTGTTGAAATTGAAATTAATATTATTTTCTAATATATAATATTTTATTAAATGATTTATAGATCAAAAAAATAATTTCAAAAGCCAAGTTAAAGTTATATTATTAAATTTATCATATAATTTCCATTTATGGACCAATTTTATTTTTACGATAACTACAATGGCCTTATAATAAAAAAATTATAATCACGATAATTGTCATAAATTTTTAACAACGGTAAAAACAATAAGATAAGGATATAAACCAAATATAAGCATGTCTAAATTTTATAATACAAAATAATATAGAACCAAACACATTTTATATCCTTATTATAGATTTTTTAAGCCTTTTTTACATATATATTAATTTATATTAATGTAATATTTTTAAAAATATTAACTGGGTTTATCCCCTTATTTATGAAGAGGAATCACCAGTTCTATTTTATTCAAAATATAAAGTACTATTGTTGATCTAAGACCTATTAATGGAATAAGAGGTATACTTCATAACCGAGATTTATGATTTTATTTCTTATTATAAATCCATGAAATCTTATTAAAATACAATGACATGATAATAAAAGTATTGTAAATATAATTATATACTATCATTTCAATGGAATAACCTACAAACATCTCTATCCTCTAAGAAATGGGAAATGAATCCATCATTTATGTGTATGATAATCTACTACCTCACAGACCGATGTAATTTATTTTCCATCGTATTCTCTCATAGATGGTTTTGATGATGGATTTAATTAATATATATGAAATTAATGAAATATTTATCACTTTTTAATTAAAATATATCACTTATATTTTTATCATTCAATTCACTGAAAAATGATAACAACGTTCGTGCATACTTGTAGTCTACCAACTCAACATATGTGTAGACTATGAACTCCACAAAGTGATGTGATTTTGTTTCATATACACATCATATGGATTGTATATATAAGTTTTTTTTAAATAAATACAAATTCATTTATAATATAATTATCATTCTAGAAGGATAAAATAATTCTTACATTTTTCCCTAGAAGATCGTTGAAAAATAGAATTGTTACTCATGTGTACATATGAACTTCAAAGTCTATTATTTTAAAGTTGTTCATTTTTTATAACCATAACTAAAGTATGATTTTATATGTATAATTATCTTATAAATATGATAACAATTTCCTTATTAATATTAAATATATGATGAAATAATAACTTCAGTTACCGTAGTAAACTTACCAAAGTCATTTTAGTCTTATTATGGAAATATTATCAAAACTCTGACATGAACATAATTGATTAAGTAATTTTATATATCTTGATATAAAAAAAAGTAAAATTAATAATGAACATAAAAAACAATCATAATAATGTAAATAATAATCATATGTTTATTATTCATGAGTAAAAAAATGTATATCAATAACATCACTTGATGTAAGAGATTTGTTCTCAATTTTTATTCAGAGAGAAATATTTTAATGTTATGCACCAATTTTAATTATTATAGTTAAAAAATGAACCCTTTATATATTTAATCAAAAATATTTCAAAATTCCTATTATTTTATGTTTCAATTCATTTTACATCCTTGTTTTGGATTTTATTTGAATATTACAAAGCAATAAGGTGGCAGTTAACTCAATTTACAGTCATTGGGTTATACTTATACTTACATGTAATTATTATGAATTGATCATGTTTGAGTGGAGATAAGTTGTTTTATTATCTATTAAATCATTATTTGGATTTAAATATATTTACATAATCATCTCATGGATTAATTATCACTTCCAAAGTCATGATATTTTCAGGTGTTTTCTTTATCTCAATCTATTTTTCTAATGACATGTTTCCTATTCTACACTGTGATTTACTTGTATGGGGTACTTAATACTTCATAAATGATTTTTTATTAATTAAATAATTTTATTTGAAGGATTTATAGATTTATATTATACCCATTATTCCAATTACATTTGATTCAAATGTTACCAAAGCATTAAAGGCTTTATGTTTCTGTCTTCTTTATTTTTTATATATTTTTTGCTAGTGGTTCCATTAGAGGAAAACATATAAATTTTTTTATTAAAATATGTCAGTTTTATTGTACATTGTTAATTATTGTGGTTTACATGTTTGTGTTCCATTTCCACTCGTATTTATAAAGAAACAAAAATATACTTTTATATACATAATAATGATCTTGTATGTTCTTTAAAATATTTAATATTTCTCTTCCATGTATCTATTTAACTTAAAAAGTTTTAAATAATTTTTTTAATATTATCAAATGATTTATTGATGTAATTATTACCCATTTTTTAATTTTTACAGTATGTTTTAATAAGAATATTTCTATCATTTTTTAACTGGTGTACTATTTGAATTTTATTACGAAAGTGTGAAAGAAATGTTTTCTTTTAAATTAAACTACATGTATGTAATTTACTACCATCATAACCACAAAATGAATTGAAAATTAATTATATATTTTCAATGGTTTTTTCATATAAATGGTTTTCATTAATATTTTGGATCATTTTAGATTATGACGAAAGGATTTCAAACTAAAAAGCGTTTTATCCTCATGAAATATTCCATGTGATATTATAAAGAAATTTGCACCAAAAATGAAAACTATTGATATTACGGATCACTTCTAAATTAAATATATTTTTATCTTAAAATCATACGAATCTCATTTTCCCTTTCTTTTACAAGGAAATACCTGTCGTATGTTCATTTATAAAATTCCTCCTTTATGGAATTTCCTTTGATAATTATATGATCAATGATTAGAAAACCCATTTCATTTCATGGGAATTTATTATGATTATTCCATATGACTGATTTATTTTTATGTCACAAATTAACATGAAAATGTTATGAATGGTGTGACCCGAAAGGTATCCAATGAATTTGGTATTTTTTATCTTATGATACAATATTTATGGGTTTAGGGAGTAACCATAATCCATTATGGTACTCTATCCACCATGGGAGGTTGTCTTAGTAGTTAGCCTTTACCTATACTTATGTCATGTTATATGTCCATTCCACATTTCCTATGTTTAAATGATATTACAAAACCATGATCTTCATGTGGTTATCCTATGTGGTTATCTATGATCGTTCCATTTTATGATATCACGTCATGCCCCATTTTAATGCTTACCTATAAGGCCCCGCCCTTAAACCTTACTTCATCTTGAGTTATTACAAGATTACACATTGAGGATATTTTCGGGTTTAGTGTTTTAGAGAATTAGATCATAAAACTTGCATTACATTCCACATATAAACAAAGTGGTTACATAAAGATAATATTATTTTTTCCCATCAATGGTAACATATTTAAAATAAAACATGGATTCTTTCTTGACACTTCCTTGACACTATCATCATATCATGTACCTTTCCCTTGACCAGTGAAAAGCATTTCAAAAAACTTGGGATGAGCATAAAAAGATCAGTAAGGGATATAAAAATATGGAATGAAAACATGGGTACATATATACATAAGAATGAAAACATACATTACCCATAAAACATAAGAACTTTAACATACCTCATCAAATCATGAATAAATCATAGAAATCATAAGACATAAAGGTAACATGAGGCATTCATAACATTCTTACGTAGGGAGTAACCCTCTTGGTTACGTTTGGAATACCGATCATGGTATATTACCTAAATCTCTTCGGAGAAACCTTAACGTTTCACTCCTTCATGTTACCCAATACATTGGAGAGCTATATCGGGCTCACCTGCCCTTAGTTTATCACGGAACCACCCGTCTTCATAATAATTCCCAAGAACCTCAACATAATTGTACCACATAAAACATGCATAAAGGAAACATAACATTTCCACCTTTCAATCACACGATATCAATAAAACACATTGATATAATAAAAAAATTATGAAAACAATTTTCAATACCAAAATAAAAGAAAAGTAAAACATGGTATTTATTTTTCTTTTTAAATATGGTATGGCTTGTAGAGGAAGCCTAATGTTAAATAATGGTCACGGCGGCGGAGAAGTCGTTGTCGCCGCATACGTACGACAAAAACATTCCCTTTTTTCATTTAGTAAAACGCTTCGTATAAAAAATATTCCTTTTGGATAAATGTGAAAGTAAAAGGGGTTTATACACCGTATAAAAGAAGGTTGTGTATAAATCAAAATATGCCTCAATGAAAGGAGATTGAGACGAAATCCGATACCTCGGGTCTGACTTGACTCGATCGTTATTTAATGTCCTGAATAATAAACATGAGTTAATTTCTACTTTCTTAAGAACCCTTTTTAAGTTCATTATTCCTTTTATATCACTTATTTCCATTTCATGAACACTATGTAATTATTTATGTTAATAACGGTCCTTTTAACGATCATTGGAATTTGAGTAAAAAATAAACCATTTATAATTACAAGTTGTTCATGTATCCATTATATCCAAAATGGTACTCATTATGTAGATATAATATATGTCATATATATCCAGTACATGAATGCATTTATAATATTACATAATCATTTATAGGTAAGAAATGAAATGCACCGTTAATGGAGACGGTAAGCCGTACGTACGCATGAACGCTACTTTCATTTATATTTCGTATTTTATAGAATGGAATAATAATGATATAAAGGTATATTATAATTCCAGTAAAATATCATATATAATATCATAGTTCCATCCTTTATACTTCCCACATATGGAATTTAACGAATCAAATCACTTTGAGGGGGCGGTAGTCCGCACTTCCTTAAATGAAGATATCACGTTTACCCATAATGGAAACCATGAAGGTATGCCCAAAATGAAAAATACATAAGCTTAAGGAAAACATAAACATATTATATATAATATATAAATATAGTGACATCTTAATGGCCACCTTTGAAGTTGTTAAAAGAATGTTGAACAATCATCATTTCAGGAGGCATAAATTCACCATCCACGGAAACAGTAAGTTCTTTAACCATTAGAGGTAGGTGTGTGTAAGTGTAGCTAGAATCCTTCTTATAACTACATCCTAGTATATTTAATATACTGTAGTTGTTACAAAATAAACTAATAAATAGTGTTTCGGGGGTTGGAGAAGCAAAATAAAACAAAAGGACTCAAGTGAAGACATTACCTTAAAATCGTGTAACTCCATTTGGTTTGAGCTCAAAGGATTCGTTGGGAAGACTTCTTCCCAAAGTGAGGATTCAAGGAGTAATAGAGGGAAGTGGAGAGACAAAATTAGCAGGGGTTGGCCAAGACAAAGGCTTTGGAAGTGTGGGTAAGTAGGTAGAGGTGAGGGCCTTTTATAAGAGGAGAGGAGGGGCACTCTTGGAATGTAAAGAAAAGTCACTTTATTTTAAAATGGTATTCGGATTTAAGAGGTCCCACATTGATATAATTCTAGGATAAGGTGATAAGGGTTCGAAATCCACTCATCCAATAGGTTTTGGACATGTGTAGGTCTTAGATATTACATTATCTTTCCATTTTATTTAAATCGTTAAATAATGAGGTCATCGCTGCATCATCATGATGTCATAAATAATTTAATTTATTTAATGTCTAAAAATTATAAAACAAATACTATGATGTAAGAAATATTTTTAGGTTTCCAATGACTATTTATAATCAAAAATATTACTTGTATAACCTCATGTAAAAATTGCTTTAGTAAAACATCTCATGTTTGTGTCATTTTTACTTTAACATTAAATAAAAAGTTATTCATGTCATTTCCCATCCAAAGTGGCTCCATGTGGTCTCCAAGTTGACCCATTGATCGTCTTGGTCGGCCATGAAACATCCAATGAGGGTAGGACATGTGTCAAGCTCATCTCATATTATTAAAACATTATTTTTACTTTAAACTACACTAATTACCACTAATCGTGATTAAGAACTTAAAAGATACTATTCACAAAAAAATTATTTTAATCTAATTGAACCACATTTTACTTATTAATGACAACCATGTATGTCAGATTTTTGAAAATAAAATGACAGAAGTGGCAAAGTTTCATTTAAACGAAAAATCATTTTCTTTAAATACCACTTAGTGGTTTCACTATTCATCAAAATTGATGTTTTTCAGAAAGATACCAAAAATTCACCCTAAGCTATATTTTATATTCCGAATTCAAAAATGATGTCTATTTTACAAAATTAAAAACCTGTAAGTTGCATTAATTAATTTAATAATTAATTCCCGCTGTCATGACAAAGAGCGTGTTTTTTATGAAACAATAAGTATCAAAAGATTGACACTAGTTTAAGTCCAATTTCAAAATGAAATTGATTCCAATGACCACCATTGGATTAAATGGTAAAAATATATTCTAATTTCAATTTAAAACCAATTCAAAATATTATCTAATCATATAAATAAATTAGATTAAAAAGAGGTTTTGAATTAGAATACAACATTTTTCACTATTCATTAAAAATGAACTTTATCGGAAAAATACCAAAATTTCACACAAAGTAAATTTTGATGTCCCGATCATAAAGAATACGTTTATTTTGAAAAACATGGCTTATAAAATTGTCAACAGATTGATTTAAAAATGGATTTCCATTAAAAGGCAGTAAAACAATCTTTTAAAAATATTTGTGTATTCCATGCTTAAGATTGGATTTCTTTTCATTTTATGCCTCTAAAACACTATCTAATTCATTAATAGGGATAGATAAAAATATCTATTATTCATTACTTACATGGGATGTTACATCCTTCCCCCCTTTAGAAAATTTCTTCCCCGCAATTTATTTACTTATCGAATAAATGGGGGTACTTATCCCTCATTGCATTTTCAGATTCCCATGTTGCCTCTTCCATTATGTGGTTTTTCCACAAAACCTTTACCTGATTTATCACCTTATTCCATAACACTTACTCCCTGTGGTCAAGAATCTGGACCGGTAGTTCCTTATAAGATAGGTTCTCTTCCAGCTGAACTACCTCTAGACTCAAAACATGAGATGGATCTGGCATGTACTTTATCAGCATCGAACCATGAACAACATTGTGTACCTGAGATAAACTCAGAGGCAAAGCCACTCTGTATGCAACTGATCCAACTCTCTCCAGAATTTCCTATGGTCTGATGAAACATGGACTCAAATTTCCTTTCTTACCAAATCGCATCACACTTTTCCATGGTGATACATTGAGAAAAACATGATCACCTACCTCCAAAGAGAGATCCTACCTCCTGTTGTCCGCATAAATCTTCTGCCTGCTCTGAGCTGTTCTCATGTGTTTCTAAATCAGCTGAACTTTTTCTGCCATCTCTTCTACCAATTCTGGTCCCATCAACTTCCTTTCTCCCACTTCATCCCAGAAATCTGGAGTTCAACACCGCTTCCCATATGATGCCTGAAATGGTGCCATCTGTATAATGGAATGAAAACTATTATTATATGAAAATTCAACCAAAGAAAGATGTTGTTCCCAACTTCCCTGATAATCCATAGAAAAAGCTCGTATCATATCCTCCAAGGTCCGAATTGTTCGTTCTGACTTCCCATCTGATTGAGGATGAAATGCTGTACTAAAATTTAATTCAGTACCCAACGACTTCTGAAAGCCTTTCCAAAAGTTAGAAGTGAACCTGGGATCACGATCAGATACAATGGAGAGGGGAACTCCATGTAACCTGACTATCTCTTTAAGATACTAACGAGAAAGTTTATCTAGGGAAAAAGTATCTCGTATAGCAAGGAAATGAGCAGATTTAATCAAGTGATCAACAATAACCCAGATTACATTATTACCTCGAGATGTTTTCGGTAATCCCACAACAAAATCAATGGATATATTCTCCCATTTCCACTCTGGCACTGGTAAAGGGTGAAGCATCCCTTTCGGTAACTGCCGCTCTGCTTTAACCTATTGACAAGTCAAACACTTCACAGTAAAATCAGCAATATCTCTTTTCATTCCATCCCACCAGTAATACTCCTGCAGATCTCTGTACATCATAGTACTGCCAGGATGAACTGAAAATGGAGAACTATGAGCTTCACATAACAAATCTCTCTTCAACTGTGAATCACAAGGCACACACAATATCTTCCCAAATGTCAAAAAAAATCATTATCAATGTTGAATTCAAGCAACTTACCTTTCTGAACCAGATCTTCCTTTTTCTGCAAATCACTGTCTTGCTTCTGTGCTTGCTTGATTCTGTCTGATAGAGAAGATTTCACTGATACCTGAAACAAAACAGAAGAACATCCTGTACCAACAAATTTTATGCCAAATTTCATCAAATCCTTAACCAAAGGTTTACGTTCCAAACACAACATTGCTAATGAAACATTACTTTTTCGACTCAAAGCATCAACCACTTTATTTTCTTTTCCCGGATTGTAATGAATTGTACAATCATAATCATCGATTAATTCTAGCCATCTCCTTTGTCTCATGTTCAATTCTTTCTGAGTGAATATATACTTTAAAATTTTGTGATCGGTATATATTTCACACTTTACTCCATACAAATGATGCCTCCAAATTTTAAAAGCAAAAACAAAAGCAGCTAATTCCAAATCATGTGTAGGGTAATTTACCTCATGAGTTTTCAACTGTCGTGAAGCATAAGCAATTACCTGATCATTCTGCATTAGGATGCAACCAAGTCCTTTTAATGAAGCATCACTGTATATAACAAACTCACCATTCCTGGATGGAAGTGCCAAAACTAGAGCATTCACCAATCTTCTTTTTAATTCCTGAAAACAATCATCACATTCTTTTGTCCAGATAAACTTTACACCCTTCCGAGTTAGCTTAGTCATTGGACTAGATAGCTGTGAAAAATTTCTAACAAACCTTCGGTAATAGCCTTCCAAACCAAGGAAGCTACGAATCTTAGTTACATTTTTGGGTCTTGGCCATTCTTCAACAACCTTTGTTTTTGCAGGATCGACAGTTATCCCATCTTTAGAAACAATGTGACCAAGGAATGAAATTTGTTGCAACCAAAACTCACACTTGCTGAATTTTCCATACATTTTCTTTTCTTTTAAGGTTTTCAAGATAACCCTTAAATGTCTTTCATCCTCCTCTTTACTTTTAGAAAACACCAAAATATCATCAATGAAAACCAAAACAAACTTATCCAATAACTCATGGAAAATTCTATTCATTAAGTCCATGAATACAGCAGGTGCATTGGTTAGCCCAAAAGGCGTTACTACAAATTCATAATTTCCATATCTTGTACGGAATGCGGTCTTCGGAACATCTTCTTCCTTTACCTTCAGCTGATGGTACCCCGATCTCAAGTCAATCTTTGAAAAATACTGAGCTCCCTAGAGTTGATCAAACAAATCATCGATATGAGGTAAAGGATATTTGTTCTTAACAATTTTGTTATTAAAGGCTCTATAATCTATGCAAAGTCTCATTGAACCATCTTTCATTTTAAAAAATAAAACAGGAGCACCCCATGGTGATGTGCTAGGTCGAATGAAACCTTTCTCTAATAAATCTTGCAATTTCTCCTTCAAATCTAAAAGTTCAATTAGATCCATTCTATAAGGGGGTTTTGAAATTGTTTTAGAATCAGGAACTAAGTCAACCGTAAACTCAATTTCTCGATCAGGTATTATTCCAGGCAACTCATCAGGAAAAACATCAGGATACTCATTTACCACTGGCACATAATTAATCTGAACAGTTCCTTTATTTTCAACGATGTGTGCAAGGTAACATTCATTTCCATCTTTTACAAGTTTCTTGGCCTCTTGATAAGTTATCAACAGTAAGGGTTCATTCTTGTACACAAACTGAAAGCCTTTCTGAAAAGAAACTTCCTTAGATCTACAGTCAATCTTAGAATGGTAAATATAGAGCCAATCTATACCCAAGATAACATCAAACTCTACTAGAGGTAGAAAAATAAGGTTTGCAAATAGGTTCTTTCCACAGATAAGGATATGAATATTCTTATAAATTCTTTTTGCCTTAACATTTCCCCCAGGTGTTTTTACCAAAAGTTCAAGAGTCATTTCTTGAGATGGTATTCCCATTTTACTAGAAAAGTTTTCAGAGATGAAAGAATGTGTAGACCCCGAATCAAACAACACACTGGAATAATATGAAAAAACAAACAAAGTACCTGATACAACTTCATTTGATGGCCCGACATCTGCTGAAGTAGTTGCAAAGGATTTCACCACCCCTTTCCGCTTGTAGTCTAACTGCTTCCCATCACTCAAGCTCTTTGTCGGACACTCGTTTGCATAGTGACCCATCTCATTGCACTTATAACATTTCACTAATTGTAAATCAAATTTGGACTTACCATCACCTTGATCTTTTTCAGTGAAATCACGAGCCTTATGTCCCATCTTACCACATCAGTAGAACTTTCCAGAATTCAGAAGACATTCCCCAGCATGCCTTTTCCCACTTTTATCACAAACTGGAAACTTAGTTTTCTTACCATTAGACTTTTTTGAAGAATTCTTACCTCTCTCCAGACACCTCGGTCTCTTCTTCTGTTGGTTGTTATAGAACACTTGATCATCAGAAAACTCCATTTCCACCTTCTTAGCACATCGAACAAGCTTTTCATAACTTTTAAACTCACGAGAAGCTAATGCCCTTCGATATTTTGGCTTTAATCCTGAGTAAAAACGATTGATTTTACTATCAAGGTATTGGATAAAAGTTGGAGCATACCTTGCCAATCGAGTGAACCTTTCTTCATAGGTAGCCACTGAGTCTTCCTCTTGCCTCAATTCCAAGAATTGTTTTTCAATCCTAAGTCGAACAGCCTTAGGAAAATACTTCTCAAGAAACATACCTTTGAATTTATCCTAGTCGATAGAATAAATCTCATCAGTGTCCCTGATATTTTTAACCACCGACCACCACTGATCTTCTTCACCCTCCAAATGGTAAATAGAAAGACTCACCTTTTGATTGCATGAAAACCCCATGACATCGAAAATATTCTCCAGTGATTCAATCCACCATTCAGCTAGAACAGGGTCAGATGATCCTCTGAATGATGGGGGATGTTGCCTCATGGAATGTTCCACCACTGACATGTTCCTCTGCGGTTGATATGGCTGATCTCGTGCATGGATACCACCACCATTTATCGCTTGAGTCAACTGCGCCATTACTGCAAAAAACTGTTCAGTTCCAATTCCGACCATCTCAGGATGCTGATTCGGAAGGTTATTTTCTTCTGTACGCCTTCCTAGCACTGCTTCTCTGTTTCCTCTACGGAAAACCATTCTGAACAAACATGTCTTAGATGAAGCAACATGGTAATCATCAAATGCTATATCACTTCAATTTGACCATAAAAAAAATATTTTTGGATAATCATTTAATATAATTCTAACTCCTAAAGTTATCTAACCCGACCTCTGATACCAACTATATGGCCCCAGCCTTAATCCTTACTTAATCATGAGTTATTACAAGATTACACATTGAGGATCTTTTCGGGTTTAGATTTTTAGAGAATTAGATCATAAAACTTGCATTACATTCCACATATAAACAAAGTGGTTACATAAAGATAGTATTCTTCTTTCCCATCAATGGAAACATATTTAAAATAAAACATGGATTCTTTCTTGACACTTCCTTGACACTATCATCATATCATGTACCTTTCCCTTGACCTGTGAAAAGCATTTCAAAAATCTTGGGATGAGCATAAAAAGCTTAGTAAGGGATATAAATATTTGGAAAGGAAACATGGGTACATATATACATAAGAATGAAATCATACTTTACCCATAAAACATAAGCACTTTAACATAACTCATCAAATCATGAAAAAATCACAGAAATCATAAGACATAAAGGTAACTTGAGGCATTCATAACATTCTTACGTAGGGAGTAACCCTCTTGGTTACATTTGGAATACCCATCACAGTATATTCCCTAAATCTTTTTGGAGAAACCTTAATGTTTCACTCCTTCGCATTACCCAATACATTGGAGAGCTATATCGGGCTCACCCACCCTTAGTTTATCATGGAACCACCCGTCTTCATAATAATGCCCAAGAACCTCAACATAATCGTATCACGTAAAACATGCATAAAGGAAACATAACATTTCCACCTTTCAATCACAAGATATCAATAAAACACATTGATATAATTAAAACATTATGAAAACAATTTTCAATACCAAAATAAAAGAAAAGTAAAACATGGTATTTATTTTTCTTTTAAAAAGAGGTATGTCTCGTAGAGGAATCCGAAACTCAAATAATGGTCACGGCGGAGGAGAAGTCGTTGTCGCCGCATACGTACGACAAAAACATTTCATTTTGTCATTTAGTAAAACGCTTCATATAAAAAAGATTCCTTTTGGATAAATGTAAAAGTAAAAGGGGTTTATACACCGTATATAAGAAGTTTGTGTATAAAACAAAATATGCCTCAATGAAAGGAGATTAAGACGAAGTCCCATACCTCAGGTCCGACTTGACTCGATCGTTCTTTAATGTCCTGAATAATAAACTTGAGTTAATTTCTACTTTCTTAAGAACCTTTTTAAAGTTCATTATTCCTTTTATATCACTTATTTCTATGTCATGAACACTATGTAATTATTTAAGTTAATAACGCTCGTTTTAACGATCATTGGTACTTGAGTCAAAAATAAACCCTTTATAATTACAAGTTGTTCATGTATCCATTATATCCAGAATGGTATTCATGATGTAGATATCATATATGTCATATATATCCAGTACATTCATGCATTTATAATATTACATAATCATTTAGAGGTAAGAAATGAAATGCACCGTTCATGGAGACGGTAAGCCGTACGTACGCATGAACGCTACTTTCATTTCTATTTGGTATTTTATAGAATGGAATCATAATTATATAAAGGTATATTATAATTCTAGTATAATATCATATATAATATCATAGTTCCATCCTTTATACATCCCACATATGGTATTTAACGAATCAAATCACTTTGAGGGGGCAGTAGTCCGCACTTCCTTAAATGAAGATATCGCGTTTACCAATAATGGAAACCATGAAGGTATTCCAAAAATGAAAAATACAGAAGCTTAAGGAAAACATAAACATATTATATATCATATATAAATATAGTTACATCTTAATGTCCACCTTTAAAAGTGTTAAAAGAATGTTGAACAATCATCGTTTCGGGAGGCATAAATTCACCATCCACGGAAACAGTATGTCCTTTAACCATTAGATGTAGGTGTGTGTAAGTGTAGCTCGAATAATTCTTATAAAAACATCCTAGTATATTTAAGATACTGGATTTGTTACAAAAGAAACGAATAAAAAGAGTATAGGGGGTTGGAGAAGCCAAATAAAAAAAAAGGACTCAAGTGAAGACATTACCTTAAAATCGGGTAACTCCCATTGGTTTATGCTCAAAGGCTTCCTTGGAAAGACTTCTGCCCAATGTGAGGCTTCAAGGAGTAAGAGAGGGAAGTGGATTGACAAATGAGCAGGGTTTGGCCGAGCCAAAGGCTTTGGAAGTGTGGGTATGGAGGTAGAGTTGGGGGCCTTTTATCAGAGGAGAGGAGGCGCACTTTTGGAAAGTAAAGAAAAGTCACTTTATTTTAAAATGGTATTCAGATTTAAGAGGTCACACATTGATATAATTCTAGGATAATGAGATAAGGGTTCTAAATCCACTCATTTAATAGGTTTTGGACATGTGTAGGTCTTAGATATTACATTGTCTTTCCATTTTATTTAAATCGTTAAATAATGAGGGCATCGCTGCGTCATCATGATGTCATAAATAATTTAATTTATTTAATGTCTAAAAATTATAAAACAATTACTATGATATAGGAAATATTTTTATCTTTCCAATTACAATTTATAATAAAAAAATTTACTTGTATAACCCCATTTAAAAATTGTTTTAGTAAAACATCTCATGTTTGTGTCATTTTTTACTTTAACATTAAATAAAAAGTTATTTATGTCATTTCCCAACCAAAGTGGCTCCATGGGGTCCCCAAGTTGACCCATGGATTGTCTTGGTAGTCCATGACACATCCAATGAGGGTAGGACATGTTTCAAGCTCATCTCATATTATTAAAACATTATTTTTACCTTAAACTACACTAATTACCACTAATCGCGATTAAGAACTTAAAAGTTACTATTCACCAAAAAATTATTTTAATCACATTGAACCACATTTTACTTCTTAATGACAACCATGTATGTAGGATTTTTCAAAATCAAATCACAGAAGTGGAAAATATTCATTTAAACGAAAAATCAGTTTCTTTAACTACCACTTAGTGGTTTCACTATTCATCAAAAATTGAAGTTTTTCAAAACGATACCAAAACGTCACCCTAAGAAATATTTGATATTATGAATTCAAAAATGATGTCTATTTTAAAAAATTCAAAACATGTAAGTTTAATTAATTAATTTATTAATTAATTACCGATGTCATGACAAATAGCGTGTTTTTAAGAAACAATAAGTATCAAATGATTGACACAAGTTTAAGTCCAATTTCAAAGTGAAATTGATTCCAATGACCACCATTGGATTAAATGGTAAAAATATATTCTAATTTCACTTTAAAATCAATTTAAAAGAAAATATAATCATATAAATAAAATAGATTAAAAAGAGGTTTTGAATTAGAATACAACATTTTCCACTATTCATTAAAAATGAACTTTATCGGAAAAATACCAAAAATTCACACAAAGTAAATTTTGATGTCCCGATCATAAAGAATACGTTTATTTTGACAAATAGAGATTATAAAATTGTCAAAAGATAGATTTAAAAATGGTTTGCCATTACTAGGCTGTAAAACAATCTTTTAAAAATATTAGTGTATTCCATGCTTAAGATTGGATTTATTTTCATTTTAAGCCTCTAAAACACTATCTAATTCATTAATAGGAATAGATAAAAATATCTATTATTCATTACTTACTTGGGATGTTACATTACCACCTTACAAGGATTTATAACTAACCCCTTTCTTTTTTGTATTCCCAATTTTATATTATAAAGTTTTAGAATATATTAGGGATTCAATTTCACAATATGGATAATTAAAATAAATATATAATGTTTTATTATCATTTTGTTTTTTAATTTAAATAGTCTTTGAAAGATACTAGGGCTGAAAAGCATTTGGTTGCAATTATTAGATGTTAATGTTAAAAATAGTGTAATAGTATGTCTTAAATACATGGATCAATATTGTTGGTATCAATGAAAGGTATATTATGTTTTATGGATCATGATATGATAAATTAAGTAAAAAAATATCGATGATAAGTTTAATTATGTGAGAACATCGTAATGTTTTGGCAAGGAAGAGTTTGTGTGGTTTTCCAAGAAATGCATCCATATCTAGATTAAATATGTAGACATGGATTTTTAATAGATGAATCTATAGGTAATACACTCGAAAATAGTTGGTTGATTATATATTTACCATCATTCTAACGTATGGTGAGAGTTCATATAATATACACCGGGTTTGAAACTCCTAGGGGAAATTCTTGGGTTAATTCTCATTTTATTATGATCTATTATGATAAATGTGGGAATAAATCCTATGATATTGCATAGTTATATGGGATAAAAATAAAGTGAATTATTTTGATATGTATAAGGTATATCACAATATATATACCCATTTGAAGGTTTTAGGTTATGGATGTTTAATATAATAAAGATAAATTTGTTCGACATTAATGGTAATATACCCCTTGTGTTTTGTATGTGTTTTGGTAAGAAACATATTTTGGGAAGAATTACATTAAAAAAGTTGGACATAAGTTTAAAGGTATTGGTATCCTTTAGGGTTTATATTCTTTTCAATTCAAAGGTAATAATAGCCAATTAAGATTATTTTGTTCTATAAAAAAAGATATATTGAAAACCTCAGTGGTTAAAAAGTAATTTGATGATTAATGTTATATTTGAGAATGTTAATCATGTTTTTGGGAACATTATTATATTAATATAGTTATATAGGAAGGGAAACCCACTGATTGGGAAATAACCCATCAAATCAGAAAATTCCATGAGTCTTCTACCAACATCCGATGTGAGACAAGGGTGCATTGCCTACCAGTAGTGTATGTAATTTCTTGGTCAGCATGAAATTTTTTTATATAAATGATTTGATGGATAAAAATTAATTTTATGTTTGGATGAATATTATATGGAAAAATCATTTTTAAATTTGTATTTTTAGTATATTAATGAAATTTAAAGAGGCATTTTATTAGTTTGAGGCATTTATAACCTTTAGGATTAACATTAATCATTATTTGGGATGGAAGAAATTTAATTTTGGGGATATATTTTGAAAGAAATAAGATCACTATTGAAATTAAAATGTTGTTTGATATTGAGGATATAGATGTATTTTTTTTAATGATCTAAGTTGGAACATTGATGTTGTTATAGTAACTTTGAAATAAAAAATATTTTTCATTTTAGATATTATCAAACCATGGTATGGCCATTCTAGATAATGTTTAAATACATGAGTAATATATTATTATTAATTTTGGATTTTGTGATCTTTCACATGTTGATTTAAATTCATTAGGTATGAAAAAATCATCTTGAATACTCATTGTTTGGTTCAAAAGATGACATTGGGGTGAAAATTAATAAAAGGATGTAATTATACTTGTCAAGCTAGTAGTTTTTCATATGTTCATTATCTAGATGGTAATGTTATGTCTTATCACTATGATTTTTTTTTTAAAAATATTATCCAATTACATTCATTTATGTTCATTCCATTGTGTTATCCCCATAACATATTTATAGTTATTTGATCGTTAACCATCATCTAATGACATTCTCAATCACTCTATATTGTTCCTTGGTTGTTAATTTTCTTCTCAATGTCCATATTTTCACTTACTACTGACATTATCATATTTTGAAACTATGTTTTGGGATAAGATCCATATTACCATTTCGAACATCTTGATAATATGGTTTATTAATACTTTTTAGGTTATGGGATTTTAATAAATGTATTTTTATAAGTCAAAACCTTGAGTATTGAGATAATGCTCAAAATACAAAGAAAAAATTGATAAATGACTGGGAATGTAAAAAACCATATTTTAAAAAGGAAACTCTATTATTTAGTGTATATGAACCACAAAACCAAGCCTAATCAAACCATTAAATATTATTATTTAAATAAGAATGTTATAACTTATCTGTTAAATTGGAATGCATAAATAGTATTAAATGCATTATGAAATATATATAAAAATATCTTAATATATAGAAATGAATTTATTAATTCCTAGGATAGTGTAAATATTTTTTAAAATTCATTATATGTCTGAAAAATACATTTTCTTCAAAAATAATTTTTTTTGAAAAGTTTAATTTTTTAATGAATAGTTTAAAATACTTATTTTTAATAAAAATATATTTTATTTTATTGTATTTACAAAGTAAAATTCTATCTTTATTATTTTTAATTATTGTTAGTAGTTATTTAATAATAATAAGAAAATTATATTATTTTTAATTAATTTTATACTTTAATTTGGTGTAAAAACCTTCCTATACTAAAAAAGGAATATTTATGAAACACTGATTTTCATCACATTTTTAAAAGTAATTTTAAATTAAACTTTTTAAACTTTTTAAATTTAATATTTAAAAATGGATTAAATATATAGAATAAGGATCTCCAAATTTGGTAAATTGATTGATTTTATTTTTGTTTATTATGAATAGTAACTATAGTAAATAATCGTCACCACTATAAGGGTATGTTGAATAATTAAGGGTGAAATTAATATGACCAGATCTAAAACTGAACTTCAAACATGAATTTATCATATTTTATGAGTTTAATTTTTCCATTTCCATACAATTTTCTAAAATATTTCATCTTCTAACAATTTTTCAATGATTTATTTTCTTTATATTCTTTTATATGAATAAAAGTAAAAAATGTCTTTTTATTTGTTTTATTATTCTAAATTTTTTACATTGGGATAAATTAAATATATTTTATGTTATAAAAGGGTTATTTGAAATAAAAATATTATTTTAATTGTAATTTAGTTCTAATTTTTAATGATTAAATAATTACCTTAAATGCTTATGTAGCACAAATATAATTTCTTTTTAATTAATAGAAAAAATGAAATATATTATTTTAAAAACTATGAAATTATTAATTATTGAGTGATTTATAGTGAACAAATTTTTTATTGATATATAATGATATATTAAAATAATTTTTATATTTGAACCCTTGATTTTTATGTATTTGAAGTCAAATTAAATGAGTAATGCCCAAATATACATTAATATTATTTTATTATAAAAAATATTTTGATAAATGTTTAAAAACTAAAAAAATACCCTATATTCACCCATGTGATTTTTATATGTTTTAAAATATCATAAATAGACCATTTATGGACCAATTATACATATATAGACACTATATTGTCCCATAAATATTTAAAACATCATAATTGTCGTAATTTTAGAAAATTATTACCGCTAATTAAAACATAGAGATATGGATAAAAACGTATTCTAAACATATATGAGATTTTTTTGATGACAATATTTCATTGAATAATCATCCTATTATCTAATTATAATTGTTTGGAAACATTTTTCTATAAATAATAATTTATATCAATTTAATATGTTTTGAAAATCCAAGAGTTCCCCACCTATTACTTATTAAAGGGAACCATCTATCCTCTTTCCATTACACTTGAAATTCATTTTATTTCCAACAATACCTACCCAAATAACTACTTTAGATCCATCCTCACATCCTAGAGTCCTTTTTTGATAATAAAACTAACTTCTGAATGATTTTGATGTATACTTGAAGTGGTTTTCCAAAGAAGATGTAGAGTTTTCAACAATGATTTTTCATTATATTTCATATTCTAACTCTTCGAAATGTTACTCAACCATGATTAAATGATAACACCACTGTCGTATATATACTTAGAATTTATCATGTTAATTAAATAACCTACAACCATCTCAAACCTTTATTAAATTGGAAATGAATCCATCATTCGTGTGTATAGTGGACTACTGCCTCAGAGATTGATGTAATTCCATTCCCATCACTTCCAATCACTGATAGTTATACTAATTGTTTTAATTTAAATATATGATATTAATGACATATTTATTGTAACTCCCCGACCCCAATTACCTAGAGTCGGTGCATTATTACATAACATTGGCATGATTACATGAAAGATCAAATCTCGAAAGACCGATTAGTTTAGTAGCCCTGGAAACAGTAGATATTTTCATAAAGTTTTACATTACTTCATAAAAATGAAAACTAAAACAACATAGTCTCCATAGTATACACTATTATCCCCTCATACTATCCCTATAGGTTATTCATAATTTACTTCTTCACATCCAGGGAAAAATAAAACATAGAAAAGGGGTGAGCTCAAATGCCCAGTATGGATAACAATATAGAAGAAACATTCATAAATAAGAATAAACATTTAAGGAAATGTATCACTAAAACAAAATCCTTTTAAACTTGAACTTCAAAATAGTAAGGCAAAAATAAAATGAAATAATTCCATTTACTTATTCACAAGGATATTCTACTAATCGAATAATCACATGCAATATCAATAACCACTTTCATAATGATGAAATGCATAACGCCAGACGATCATAACTACATATCCAAGGCCTTGTGCCAAGACTAAATATAAGATTTTTCCAAGGCCTTGTTCCAAGACAATAGTTTGTCTCATGAGACCTACAGATGCATCGAGGAGCTATATCTGGATCCACCCATCACATATTAAGTCCAATGAATTCCCATCTGAAAAGGTTTAAACATAAAATAAACATTCATATTAAAACTAGCATATGAAATGTAAATACTTCATCCATAAACCATGAATGGTATAAAAGTAACACATACATAGTCAGAAATATCCTAAAACCTTCAATATAATATATAAGTTTTTTATCATAATAAATCAACTTCAAATAAGCATAAAATCCATCAAAGGATGTTGACATAGATGAAATCAAAACTCTTTTTAGAGAAATATATCTTTCTATTTTGAAACCATTTAAGAGTCATATATTTATAAAATAATACATTTTCTTTTAAAATCTTCTTATAATCTTGTAAGGGAAGCTTCGACGATTTTATAATGGCGGAAAATAGCCACACCCGCCGTATAAGTTAAAAAAAACATTCTTACCTTAATTCTGTAGAAAAGGTTAAAAAGAACCTTATTTGGAAAACGACGGAATGATTCCTTTATAAAACTCTTATAAAAAGTAAAAAAGGGTATAAATGACTTTATCCCATATTCTTGTAAATGGTAAAAATGTTTTGAAATACATTTTTATGAAACATGGATGTGGATGATAAAGAGATCCCAGTAGATTATTACGTGTAATCAACCTCGGATAATGAAGAGATTGCAAAATAAACCCTTACCTTGTACTTTTCCTTGAATGAGGGTAGGTTAACCTCCAGTATAATGGTGAAATAATTGTTATTAAATTATACAAGAATCATATAAATTAATATGATATCATATATGATCATTTAACATTGATTTGTTAATAATATCTTAGTATTATCATGGTTTCAGGTGTTAACATACTCGTTTTCTTTTATATGTTTTGTTACATAAGATGTGTTTTTCATGGATAGGTTGTATGTTAATAATATCCAGAATTATATCAAGTACTTATATACTATTATTAATAATAAAATGAGAATTATATTTGAATGGATACGATGGAGAATGAATCTCATCGCGTTCGTGGAGACGGTAGTCCGTACGTACACACTAGTGAAAATATCATTCTTTTGATATTAAAATAATATATAATTGGATGTTATATCATATATACAGAATCATTATCATGTTATATTTATTATTTACATGAATTAAACATCATTATTATACCCATCCAAATAATAATTTATTGAATAACAATTACACCACGACTTGGAGACGGTAAACCGTACGTACGCACGTATGGTGACATGTTATTCAAAATATGGATAAAATAATGAATATGGTTGTACCATATTTATAATAACATCACAGTATATACAAGATACTGGAGTTATTATTTTATATTGGTAATAACAAAGAAAGAAGAAGTGGAAGAAGAACGAAACTTGAAAAATGGTGGTGAAATCTTTACCTCTTCTTCGGGTTCTTCCTTTTGATTTGATCAAAAGGGATCCTTAGGTTGTCTTTATGACTAAAATAAGGCCTCTAGGATGAAGTGAGGGAAGTTATGAGAGTATTTGGGAAGATTTTGGTTGAGCCAAATGGCTCTGAAGGTGTGAATTAATGTGAAGGGGGAGTGCCCTTTTATAAGAGGGGTGAGGGGCACCTTTGGAAAAGTTAGAAATATTATTTTATAATAAATTCATATTCGGTTTATAATGGCTCCAAAGTGTATTATTTTAAGGTTAAGGTTGGTATAAGTCCAAAAAACACTCAACCGATAGAATTTAGATAGGTTTGGGTGATTATATTAACCAGATATTTTAGTTTTAACTCTTAGTTAATTAGTTTGACACTTACCATGTAACTTTGTATTTTTATATTATATAGTTAATAAACATACTATATACCTCCATGAGACCCCCAAGTGGTCCATTAATGATACAAATATCATTATATAAGTCTTTTGGCCGATCCTTAGATTTTTATGAATTTAATATCAATTAATAATATAATATTTGTTTTAAAAACTCTTTTATGTCAATTTTGACACTATTTGGAAAATTGTTTTTTTTTGAAAATCATAACAGAATGATTACTTCGAAAAAAATTAATTAAATCATTCCTAACATGTCATATTGACCTATAAAATTAGTGTAATTCATAAAAAGTCTCAAATTATATTTATTTGGGTATTTATAATATCAATTATTTTAATTTTTCACTATTATGGTAATTACTACATCATCATTGTGTCATAAATAAATTAAATTATTTAATGTCTAAAAATTATAAATAAACTACCATTATGTAGGAAATATTCTTAGTTTTCTAATGAATATTTACAATCTAATTTACCTTATGTATGAACCTATATTAAAAATGTTTTATTAAATAAACTTTGATTTTAACTCTTTTAACTTTTCTTTCAATTAATTAATAATAAATGTCATAATCTAATCCATGTGGACCTAAATGATAATATTCTATTCCTAAGGTTTTTTTGGTCGAATTAAGCTTATCCAATAGAATTAGTACATGTGTTAGGGTAATATTAATATCATTTTTACCCATAATTACCCTATTTACTTTTAAACGTGTTAAAGAAAAGTAAAAAGTTACTATTCACCAAAAATTATTTTCATCTCAAGGAACCACATTTCTGTCCATGATATTAATCGTGTCTCTCGGATTTTCTAAATTCCACTCACAGAAGCGGTAAAATTATGTTTTATGAAAAATTCAGTTTTTTACTACAACTTAGTGGTTTCACTATTGATCAAAAAAATGAAGGTTTTCAGAAAAATACCAAAAAACACCCTAGGCTCATTTCGATATTATGAATCCAAAAATGAAGTCTATTTTGAAAATTAAAATTTATAAATTTCAAAAAGTGGGTATTACTATTCATAACGGCTAGTTTGATTAGTTGTGGTGTGTTAGAACATGATGTTGCATACAATACACGCTATTGCATTATTCAAAGAGAAGCATACCATAGAAGCTTAGGGTGTTACATTCTCCCCTCCTTCAAATAATTTCTTCCTCGAAATTTCTAGAATACTACAGCTTGAAAATACTCGGGTGGTTCTTCATCATAAGTTCCTCCGGTTCCCACGTTTCCTCTTATATCTTATGGTTTCTCCACAAAACTTTTACCAGACGAGTCAACATGTTTCTCAGTACTTGTTCTCTTGTATCAAGAATCTTGACGGGATCTTCGCAATAAGACAGATCGGGTTTCAGTTTTAATTACTCATAGGTGAGTACATGTGTTGGGAGATGCATGTATTTCCTCAACAGAGATACGTGGAACATATCATGAACTTTGGAGAGACTTGGCGGCATTGCCAATAGGTAAGCTATAGCCCCAATTCGTTCTAGAATTTCGAAAGGTCTGATGTACCTGGGACTCAATTTACCTTTCTTACCAAAACGTATGACTCCCTTCCATGGAGATACCTTCAGGAAAACATGATAACTGACTTGAAATTCCAAATCCTTCCTTCGATTATCAGCATAGCTCTTCTGCCTACTTTGAGCTAATTTGATATGGTTTTGGATTACCTTCGCCTTTTCCATCGTTTCCTCCACCAGTTCTGGGCCTACAAGTTTTCATTCACCAACGTCATCCCAACAGGTTGGTGTGCGACATCTCTTTCCATATAACGCTTCATATTGTGCCATATGAATACTAGAATGGATGCTATTATTATAGGAAAATTCTACCAGAGGTAAATATTGATCCCACAGACCCTGAAAGTCAATTGAGAAGGATCTCAACATGTCTTCTAAGGTTTGAATAGTTCGTTCGGATTTTCCATCTGTTTGAGGGTGGTAGGCAGTACTCAAATGAAGTTCATTATCCAAGGCTTTCTGAAGAATTTTCCAGAATCTTGAAGTAAAACGGGGATCACGATCAGAAACAAGCGATATGGGTACTCCATGAAGTCTCACAACTTCATTAATATATAGTCTTGCTAGTCGTTCAAGTGGTAAATTTTCCCTTATAGCATGAAAATGTACTGACTTGGTAATACGATCAACAATGTCCCATATTGGATCGTTCCTTCTAGGAGTCTTTGGTAGCCCCATGAAAAAGCCCATCGTAATATTGTCCCATTTCCACTCCGGTATGGGAAGAGGTTTCATGACTCCTCCAGGCTGTTGCCTTCCAGCTTTCACTTGTTGAGAAACCAAACATCATGACACAAAATCATCAATCTCCCTCTTCATGTTGTCCCACCAAAAATGTTCCTTCAAATCTCTATACATTTTGGTGCTCCCAGGGTGTATAGAGAAATTGGAACTATGAGCATCATCCAACAATTCCCTTTTTAGATCAGGTATATTGGGAACACAAAGCCTCTTCCCAAATTTCAAAATTCATTCTTCATACACAATGTCTCTCAATCTCCCATCATTCACAACATTAATCTTGTTTTGAAATTCTTCATCATCGGTCTGAGAACTCATAATCCTTTCTAGTAAATATGGTTTGGAAACCATTTTAAAAAGCATTTATTTTTCACCTTCCATGGTTATTCCCATGTCCATCTTCACTAGATCCATGAAAATTGGATCCCTTTCAATTATCATATTGTTCAAAACTCCATGGTCTTTTCTGATCAAAGCATCTTCCACCTTGTTTGCTTTCCCCGGGTGGTAGTGTATCGTGCAATAATAATCCTTGAGTAATTTAAGCCATCTCCTTTGCCTCATGTGGAGTTCTTTTTGTGAAAAAATATACATCAAACTCTCGTGATCAGTATAAATCTCACATTTTTCACCATAGTGGTAGTACCCTCATGTCTTCAAAGAAAATATCACCGCTGCCAACTTGAGATCATGAGTAGGATAGTTTTGTTCATGAATTTTCATTTGTCGTGATGCATAGGCAATAACCCTATCATTCTGCACAAGGACACAACCAAGTCCTTTCTTCGATGCATCACTATAAATAACGAACCCACCATTCCCCAATGGTAGATTCAATATAGGAGCATTGACTTATATTCTCTTTAGTTCTTTGAAACATTCTCCACACTCTTTTGTCCAAACAAATTTAACCCCATTATGTGTGAGCTTCATTAATGAGTTAGCCAATCAGGCAAAATTCTGGACGAAACGTCGATAATAACCTACCAAACCAATAAAACTGTGTACATCAGTTATACTCGTAGGTGCTGGCCATTGTAGGAATGCCTTGGTCTTAGAAGGATCAACATAGATTCCATATTTAGAGACAATATGGCCAATAAAAGAAATCTCATGAAGCGAGAATTCACACTTGCTAAACTTCCCATATAATTCATGTATTCTCAGAGTCTTCAGGATAATGCGCAAGTGATTTTCATGATCTTCGTAGCTTTTGGAGTATCCAAGATATCATCAATAAATACCACCACAAATTCATCGAGATATTACTTGAAAACTCTATTCATCAGATCCATGATTACAGAGGGTGCATTAGTCAATCCAAAAGGCATTACTGTTAACTTGTAATGCCTGTACCTGGTTCGAAATGTTGTCTTCAGAATGTCTTCCTTCTTCACACACAACTGATGGTATCCAGATCGAAGGTCAATATTTGAAAAGTATTGAGATCCATGTAGTTGGTCAAATAAATCATCAATGCATGGTAGGAGATTCTTATTCTTTATTGTTATAGCATTGATCTCCCTGTAGTCGATACATAACCTCATAGGTCCATCTTTCTTTTCAACAAAAAGAATAGGGGCTCCCCATGGAGAAACACTAGGGAGAATAAATCCCTTATTACTCAAATCCTATTGTTGTTTCTTTAGTTCAACTAATTCTACTGTGGCCATTCTATAAGGGGTCTTCGATATAGGCCTTGATCCGGGAATTAAATCGATGGAAAACTCAACTTCTCGTTCTGGAGGATGTCCAAGTAAATATTCCGGAAACACATCTACATATTCTTTCACAATAGGTACATCCTATATTTGAACATTCCTTTCCTCACCCACATTCATTTCATCATCTTCCTCCCTAATAATTGAATTTAGTTGAGCTACAGGGGGTGGATCTAGATAAGAATTAGGTGGTGACGATTCTTCTCTAAAGATAAGGTGTTCCTTATCATCATCATCAAAAATAGTAACCTCCTTCTTCTTACAATAAATCTTCGCATCATGGTCCGAAGGCCAATCCATACCAGGGATTATATCAAACTCAATCATAGGTATGACGATGATATCTGCGGAATAAGAACATTTATGTGCTCTAATGGGGACTGATTCAAAGAACTTTGTTGCAATGATACTGCCCTTAGGAGTTTGAACTGACAACTCCCTTGTTAAATCAAATTGGAAATATCTAATTTTCTTAGAATACTGGAAAGATATGAAACAATGCGATGATCCCGAATCAAATAATGAATTTTCTAAACTTGAGGAGACCATTAAATTACCTGCCACCACGTCTTTTAGAGCGTCTACCTTAGCAGTATTGATAGCATAAGCTTGACCTTGATCCCTTGGCCTTTTCTGTGGTAAGTTCCCCTGACGCTTAGTACATTCATTTGCATAATGTCCCATCACCATACAATTGTAGCATTGCACATCGGTAGCTTCCTTCTTCTCCTTGAAATCACGAGCATGGTGGCCTTTTTCACCACACTTGTAACAGACTCCTGTTCCATTTAATAAATTACCAGGGTGTTTCTTCCCACATTTACTACAGGATGGATATTCAACTTTTCCCTTATTCCCTTTATTTCCATTCCCAAATTGATCAGCAGATCTCTTCTTCTTTTTAATTTTCTTTAAATTCATAAGACTTTGAGAATTCATTCTCTGTCCTGATAGCACATGAGGCAATGTATTCATATGACGAAAAGGATTGTGAGACTAATGCTCAACGGAGAAATGGTTTTAACCCATCAAAGAAACGATCAATATTACTTATTGGGTTGCGTATATAATCTCCAACATACCTAGATAACCTTGTAAAGTTATCCTCATACTTTGTGACATTCTCATCCTCCTTTTGTCTCAGACTCAGAAATTGTCTTTCCATATCTGCTCGATGGTAACGAGGAAAGTATTTTTCTAAAAATAGATCTTTGAACTCCCTCCATTCCAAATTTGATACTTCATCGTCTTACTTTGTGTTTTGAATCAATGACCACCCTTGATCAGCATCTCTAGTGAGGCGATAAACTGCCATGATAACTTTTTCCCTTTCACTACTCCCCAAAGCCTGAAATATTTTCTCTAGGGAATTTATCCATTGCTCAGATGATCCTCCATGCTACGGATCAGGGTGCTCCATACGGGTAAGGTTATTATTCATAACCTGAGTGATTTGTCCCAGTATGGTGATTAGCTGATCGGCACCAGTTGCATCACCAGCTCCACTATAATTATCTTAAGCAGGAGGGAAATCCCTCCATGGAGTGCATCCATTGATACAGTTTCCATTTCTTCCACTAGGCGCTATTTCTTAACAATGGCATAAACTAGACCAGTTTATGAATCAAAATACATAATTACATACTTATAAAATTATTAACATAAATTGAACTATTTATGCATATAATCCATAATCATAAAAATGTTTTCTTTGAGGATGTATATACTCATAAACCCTTCATAATGATTTGTAAAGAAAATGATATTTATCCTAAGAATATATCTTGGGAGTGTCGTAACCAAGAGTGCAGCAAGGCCCGTTGTCGTGCACCAGTTCCCGTTCGAGTCTAGCTCAAAGTGGTGTTTTCGGGTTTTACCCCTAGGTACATCTATGCTAGAGCCACCTCTACCAGCTCGTATGCAGACAGGGATGTATTGCTCGGAAAACTCACAAAATCTCTACAATACCAAAATTCTAGGAAGTTCTTCTATATAATCCTCAAATTCCAACTTAAATCTATGTTCTCTAATTAGAGTTTATCTAAATATAGCTTCCAAGGTTTGTACTAAACTTCCTCTGATACCAACTGTAATACCCTGACCCCAGTTACCTAGAGTCGGTGCATTATTACATAACATTGGCATGATCACAAGAAAGATCAAATCTCGAAAGAACGATTAGTTTAGTAGCCTTGGAAACACTAGATATATTTATAAAGTTTTACATTACATCATAAAAATGAAAACTACAACAACATAGTCTCCATAGTCTACACTCTTATCTCCTTATACAATCCCTGCAGGTCATTCGTAATTTACTTCTTCACATCCTGGAAAAAATTAATCATAGAAAAGGGGTGAGCTCAAATGTCCAGTAAGGATAACAATATAAAAGAAACTTTCATAAATAATAATAAACATTTAAGGCAATGTATAACTAAAACAAAATCCTTTTAAACTTGACCTTCAACATAGTATGGAAAAAATAAAATGAAATAATTTCATTTACTTATTCACATGGATATTATACTAATTGAATAATCACATGAAAAATCAATAACAACTTTCACAATGATGGAATGCATAATGCCAGACTATCATAACCACATATCCAAGGCCTCGTGCCAAGACTAAAAATAAGATTTTGCCAAGGACTTGTGCCAAGGCACTAGTTTGTCTCATGAGACCTACAGACGCATCGAGGAGTTATAGCGGGCTCCACCCGTCACATATTAAGTTCAATTTATTCCCATATTAAAAGGATTAAACATAACATAAAAATTCATATTAAAACTAGCATATGAAATGTAAATAATTCATCCATAAACCATTAATGGTATAAAAATAACACATCCACTGTCAAACATATCACAAAACCTTCAAAACAATATAGAAGTTTTGTATCATAATAAATTAACTTCAAATAAGCGTAAAATCCATCAAAGGATGTTGACATAGAAGAAATCAAAACACTTTTTAGAGAAATATCTCTTTATATTTTGAAATCATTTAAGAGTTATATATTTATAAAATAAACCATTTTCTTTGAAAATATTTTTATAATCATGTAATGGATGCTTCGACGATTTTATAACGGCGGAAAATAGCCGCACCCGTTGTATAAGTTAAAAAAAATTCTTACCTTAATTCTGTCGAAAAGGTTAAAAAGCACCTTATTTGGAAAACGACTAAAAGATTCATTTATAAACCTCTTAAAAAAAGTCAAAAAAGGGTATAAATGACTTTAAACCATATACTTGTAAATAGTAAAAATGTTTTGAAATACATTTTTAAGAATCATGGTTGTTGATGATAATGAGATCCACATAACCTCGGATAACGAAGAGATTGCGAAATAAACCCTTACCTGGTACATTTCCTTGGTTGAGGGTAGGTTAACCTACATTATAATGGTGAAATAATTGTTATTAAATTATAAAAGAATCATATATATTAATATGATATCATACTTGATCTTTTAATATTGATTTGTTAATAATATCTTAGTATTATTGTTGTTTCAGGTGTTAACTTACTCGTTTTCTTTTATATGTTTTGTTATGTAGGCCATGTTTGTCATGGATAGGTTGTATATTAATCATATCCATAATGATATCAGGTCCTTATATACTATTAATAATCATCAAATGAAAATTATATTTGAATGGATACGATGGAGAATGAATCTCATCGCGTTCGTGGAGACGGTAGTCCGTACGTACACACGAGAGACAATATCATTATTTTGATATTAAAATAATATATAATTGGATGGTATATCATATGTACAGAATCATTATCATGATATATTTATTATTTACATGAATTAAACATCATTATTATACCCATCCAAATAATAATTTATTGAATAACAATTACACCATGACGTGGAGACGGTAAGTCGTACGTACGCACGTATGGTGACATGTTATTCAAAAGATGGATATAATACTGAATATGGTTGTACCATATTTATAATAACATCACAGTATATAAAAGATACTATAGTTATTATTTTAGAATGGTAATAACAATTAAAGAAGAAGTGGAAGAAGAAAGGAACTTGAAAAATGGTGGTGAAATCATTACCTCTTATTCGGGTTATTCTTTTTGATTTGATCAAAAGGGATCCTTAGGATGGCATTCTGACTAAAGGAAAGCCTCTAGGATGAAGTGAGGGATGTTGAGAGAGTATTTGGGAAGGGTTCAGCGGAGCCAAATGGCTTTGTAGGTGTGAATTAATGAGAAGGGTGAGTGCCCTTTTATAAGAGGGGTGAGGGGCACCTTTGGAAAAGCTAGAAATATTATTTTACAATAAATTAATATTCAATTTATAATGGATCCAAAGTGGATTATTTAAAGTTTATGGTGGGTATGGGTCGAAAACCACTAAACCAATAGAATTTAGATAGGTTTGGGTCATTATATTAACCTTATCTTTTAGTTATAACTCTTAGTTAATTAGTTTGACACTTACCATGTCACTTTGTATTTTTATATTATATAGTTAATAAACTTACTATATACCTCCATGAGACCCCAAGTGGTCCATTAATGATACACCTATCATGATATAAGTCTCTTGGCCGAGCCTTAGATTTTTAGGAATTTAATATCAATTAATAATATAATATTTGTTTTAAAAACTCTTTTATGTCAATTTTGACACTATTTGGAAAATTGTTTTTTGTGAAAATCATAACAGAACGATTACTCCAAAAAAAGATAATAAAATCATTCCTAACATGTAATATTATCCTACAAAATTAGTTTAATTCATAAAAGTCTCAAATTATATTTATTTCGGTATTTATAATATCAATTATTTTAATTTTTCACTATTATGGTAATTACTACATCATCATTGTGTTATAAATAAATTAAATTATTTAATGTCTAAAAATTATCAATAAAATACCATTATGTATGAAATCTTTTTATATTTCTAATGAATATTTAAAATCGAATTTACCTTATTTATAACCCTATATTAAAAATGATTTAGTAAATAAACATTGATTTTAACTCTTTTAACTCTTCTTTGAATTAAATAATAATAAATGTCCTAATCTAATCCAAGTGGACCTAAATGATAAGTTTTTATTCCTAAGGTTGTTTGTGGTCGAATTAAGCTTATCCAATAGAATTAGTACATTTGTTAAGGTAATATTAAAATCATTTTTACCCTTAATTACCCTATTTAATTTTTAACCGTGGTAAATAAAAGTAAAAAGTTATTATTCATCAAAAATTATTTTCATCTCAATGAACCACATTTTAGTCCTTGATATTAACCGTGTCTCTCGAATTTTCTAAATTCCACTTACAGAAGAGGTAAAATTAAGTTTTATGAAAAATTAAGTTTTTTAACTACCACTTAGTGGTTTCACTATTCATCAAAAAAATGAAGTTTTTCAGAAAAATACCAAAAATTCACCCTAGACTAATTTTGATATTCCGAATCCAAAAATGAAGCCCATTTTGAAAAATAAAAATGTATAAATTTAAAAAAGTGGGTATTACTATTCATAACATCTATTTTGATTGGTTATGGTGTGTTAGAACTTGATGTTGCATACAATACACGCTATTGCATTATTCAAAGAGAAGCGTACCGTAGAAGCCTTGGGTTCTACATTTATCTTTTGTATAGATAATATATAACCAAAATTCTTATATTTCTATTCATTGAAAAATGATAACATCATTTCTCTCTACATGTGGACTACCTCCTCCATGAATTGGTGAGATTTGTTTCTTTATCACCACATCATATGGATGGTATATATATGTTTATTTAAATAAATAATATTTTAAATATTATATAAATAAAATTATAAAAATATAAAATAATACATACCTTGTTTCAATCATTATTGATGAAAAATTGAAACATTAATCATCCATACAAATGACCTATAATGTCCATGCTTGTAACATATATCATTTTTCATAACCATATTTCATGGTTGGTTTTAAGAGTAAAATTGAGGTATAAAATTATAATTATTTAATAATTATTATTCCAGATATGAAAGAACAAAAACAACTTTGACCATATTCAAGTTATCCAATTCATTTTAGACTTATGATCCAAATATTATCAAAAGTATGACATGAACATAAGTGATTAATTAATTGTATATAAAATTTTATTAAATAAAATAAAATAAATAATTAAAATGAAAATGGTTATTAATAAATTCAATAATTATCAAAATTTAATAATTCATGAGTTAAATATCATACGTGATGAGTCAGACTTGACGTATAAGATTTTATCTCAATTTCCCATAATTGAGGCATATTTTAATATTATGCACCTTATTTGGTTCATATATCAATATACCACATAATTTAAATATTATATCATGAATAATAAATAATTAAATGTATTTAATGTTTAAATACATTTTACTTTTTCATAGGGTACTTGATTTTAACGTTACTGTGCAGTTGGTGTTTCATAACATAATTTCTATTCACAGTGTTATTATTTTTCATATTTTTATTTATTATGAAATTATTATGTATGAATTTATCAGTATATTGTTTTATTCTATATTTTAACTTGTTTTACTTGATTGAAAAATGTTCACATAATCATTTCACTGATTAATTATCACAAAAAATAGTTGTTATCTTCATGGGTGTTTTCTTTGTCTCAATAACTCTTTTCCTAAGACATTATTCACGTTGTGCACCATGATTTCCTTGTATGGTGTACATATTAAATCATGAATGATTTTTTGTATACTAATTTACTTAATTAATGGTATTTATAGATCCATATAATACTCTTTATTCCGATTACTTTTGATTCGAATGTTACCAAAGTGGTAAACGCTTTATATTATACTCTCTTTTCTCTTTGATATTATTTTAATTCCAAGGATTTCGTGGGGTGAATCATATGAAATTAATTTCATAAAACAGATCCATTTTATTCTCCTATGTTCATAAATGTGTTTTACTTTTTTGGTTTCAATTTCTTCCCTTTATGAATACATAAACAACAATAATTTTGTTTGTATGGAATACTTATCATGTACCTTGTTTTAGTAATGGAATATTTATCTTCCATGTTTATACTTTCCATATAATTTTTTTAATTAATTTATTAATATTTTCCGAATATTTATTAAATATATTTTTACCCATTTTTTATGTTAAAAAAATGGTTTAAAATGTATTTTTCTATCATATTATGATCGATTTACCTTTTTATTTTTTTATAAAAGTGTAAAGGAATGTTTAATTTTATCATATACTATAGAAATTAATTTTATGTTATCATAAATGTTGATTGATTGGAATATTAAGTTAATATTTTCCATAATTAGTTTAAAATTAAAATTTTTCTATTATTTTTTTGAATGTTTTATATTTTAAATAATTGGCATCAAATTGAATAGTTTATTTTACATTATAAATATTCTGTCTAATCATTTAAAAGAATTCTCATCAATGATGCAAAGATTTGTTTTTATTAATTACATATAAATTTAATATATCTTTCTATTAAATATAAACCGCACTCATTATCCACTCCCTTTATAGGTTAATACATGCCTTATGATCAGATCTAAAATTCCCCCATTATGATGTTTCCATTGATTATGAGATGAGGAATTCTTATGAAAACCATTTACATCCATGTGTAATTCATAAGATTATGTAATTGGATTTATTTTCTTTTTTGGAATGCGTAACAACATATATGTTATGATGGTGTGACGATATTATTCTCAAATTAATTGGGAAATGTTTTGGTTCCAAAAGATTTTAGATATCGGATTAGGGTGTAAACATAATCTCTTATAGGGAACTGTCCACAATGTGAAGTTGTATTGGTAGTTCTCATTGACTTATGTTTATTTATTATTATATGATGCTTCTACATACCATATTTTTCAATGAACTTTTCATACCATGTTATTTATATTACGATCCCTTGTGGTTATCTAAAGGCCTTCCCTTTTATGATGTCATATTATTCCTTATTATATATTTCACTCCCTTACTAGGACTTATAGATCATTGTTTTCATTTTTATATTCCATAGGTTGTCTTGTGTATTTTTTGGAGAAAAAAGGAATTTAGGATGTCACTATTGAATATAAAAAAATAAGTGTTATATTTTAGTTTCATTTTGTTTTTTATGTATCTATAATTATAAATACATGGGGCCTCACAATATTTGGGTTATATTTATTGGACATTTATATTAAAAATATTATGATATAATATAATAGAGTCATGGGTTTATATAATATATTTATGATGTATATTGATTATAACCTTATGCCCATCTTATTATCACTTATTATCTACGATACTATCAATTATTTTTACCATGAATGATAATCTATGATCACCCCTTTCTTATGTTTCAATTCCCCTTGTTTTTCAAGAAAAGTAATATATATTTTGAGATTAAATGAATATATTTTGTGGGGAGTTTTTTTTGATTAGTTTATGTCTATTTATGGATCGATGAGTTGCATCTATTTTGGAAAAATTTAAATTAATTGAAAATGGAATTAGTTATGTTAGTTAATGATTTATCTTAATCATCTAATGATCATAGGATTGTAATGTAAGGTTTTATTTTCTTTAATGTCATCTAATTGAGATGGTATTGTCTATGGGTAACTATAATCTATATATCCAATATCAACATATAAGATAAATTAAATAACCCACATTCATACAAAAATATGGAGGGAATCACCACCCATATAACAATCTCTCCAGATCATCACCTAAGAGATATTCAATAAGAACCTATCATTGCATCTCAAAGAATATATCATTATCTATCGAACATTATAGAACAATATCTGAAATACTAAATATTTCATGCCTTCTAAAAATGTGTAATAAGTCAACATTATAATCTTTACTATAATGGTATCTATTAGGTTCTCCAAACCAAACCTAGTATACATTCACTGAAAAAGAAATAAATTCATCTACCCATAGTGACTTATTACCCTGCAAGCTTCACCCATTCATGGAATCAATAAGATTTTCCATGTCCTCCATAAAGTCTCTTGGCAAAACCCTCATTTTCCCCCCATCTCACATCTCTATTAGAGAATTTCCCAATCCCGTAAACTAGTGGAAACCATCCACAACACACCCCATCTAGCCTATGAAGAGTTTTCTAGCCCACTACACTCACTAAGTCTACAATTCTCCCAAAAAATATGTTCCTCATCATGTGTGATAAGGATGGTTATTTCCCTAAGCACTACTAAGCATAAACCCCTAATACCTATCCAACTACAATTAATAAAGTATCATAGGTGATTAATATCTCATATCAATCTCAACGATATATCTTGGACATCTCATAACCTCAACCTACAAATTATACCACTTGGAACCATAGTTAGTGGTAATATAAAAATAAACCAAGTGCATGGTTACACATTATCTAACTATAAGTGATTTATAAAATCATATTACATTAAAAATAATTCTCTCTAATATGATCTATTTTAATCGACTGGACATTAAAAAATGTAGGCATACACAATCAGGTATATATATGCATATGGTTTAGTTTTATTGGTACCACTTACTTCAAACATGATGTTTCCAACCTCACCAATATCGTGTAATACTTGACCATGCTTATCTATGCCTCATTCAACTTTTTACAAGCTCCACATCCATAATATCATACCACCCCATTCTAAATAGTAAATATTAATAATTTATAATTAGTTATTTAATTTAATTTCTAGAGGAATAATGGATAAAAATTCCTTGAGAAACATTTACCCACTCAAACCTCAGGAAAATATGTTCCAAAATCCTATGACATGCTCCCATTAAAACCATGAAAAAATCCAAATAATCTAAAACTAATTCCACAATAATTTAATTAATATCCAAAAAAACCCATACCCAAATAATCATATTCATATTTCAATGAATGGGATGAAAAATTATGGGAGATTGAGGGAAGAATTCACCTAGAACCACCCTTACAAATTTACTTGAATTTCCCATTATCAATGGAGAATTAAATCAAAATTAATATGGGAAAGAGATGGTCAAAATGGTTATCCCCCCATGACCCCTCTATGAAAATATAAAAGGCATATAATATGGATAATAAATTTATACCTCTATTTTAATGTATTGGATACAAACCCTTCATAACATAAACCATAGGGCTCATGTCAACATTCCCTATACTTATCACCCCTTAGAGTACATCATGATGATATAAAACCTGGAAAAAACTAGGAACAACATGATAGCACTACAATATAAAGACCCCTCATGGTGTGGACCATATATCATGTCATATAATGTATCTACTAGAAATAATATGAACTTGTATCCCAAACCTTTTAGGAATAATATCCTCATTTCATAGTCTTTCATTTTTTCCTCTAAGACATGGAATTCACCCTAAAAATACAGCACAACTCCTTGGAACACACCTTAAAATATAACCAAACATCCTCAAATAAAATATATAACGTAATATTTAAGATTCTTAATACACAATACATAATAGTCAGAAGGCCCCATGTAAAGGATTGAACATGTTTGAATGACTTCATCCACACCAGAGTGGTCATTTATAAGAGTCTCTTTCATTTCCAAAGTCTAATACGCATGGGTCAACACCCTGACATGATTCCATATTCATGTTTTTAACATAAATCACATGAGGGATAATTATATAAATAATGGTTATCATCATGTGATGAAACCCTATTATATAGAATAAATGATACATAAGAGACTTTTCCTTTGCAAAAATCCCAAAAAAAAATAATTACCATTATACGACACCCACTATTCTTTGTTTAACCTGGTACCTTCACCCATGGTTCCAACTTACACTAAAACATAATCCTTGATAATACACTCATCATATAACGACAATTCTACATTATAGTATAAGGAGACATCAGTAGTATAAATCTAAATAATAAGGTATCCCAGACAGTACTCAAAAAAAATTACAAATATCTTCTGATAATGGTGAGCCAAAAAAATAATATTCCGTACAATCAAAAACTTCACTTTTAATTTTCATTAGCAAGAAAGGTAAAATTTAATTTACCTAAATCATGGTAGAATACATTACTAATACTCATTCATGTACATAATTATCGTATAATTAGTAACAATTGATAATTTTTTTAATGGTTTGATTGCATATATTTATATATTAGGTTAAAATAGTGATACTTGTAATCATTATAATTGAAACATGATGAAAACACAAATATATTTAAACTAACAATTTAGTAAGAAATAATATGGGCATAATATTATAAAATGTTGACATTTACCAACGTTGGATGATGTTAAATATGTGGTAACTAAGAAACAATGGAGTTTTATTTTTTAGAGTAATATGATATATATTTGTCTTAAAAATAATTTATTCCAATTTTTGAATAAAAAAATATTATCTACCTATTGTATATATTAAACTATATTGTATATAATGCTAAATAAATTCATATTTGAGGTTTAATTAAAAAAAATTAAATTTTACAAAAATATTCTACCTTAAATATGGATAAAAATAATTGATGTAATTTATCTGATTTTTAAGGGATATAATGTTCTAAATTATTTTAATATTAGATTATGACATGATGTAACAATGTTTGATAATATATATATATATTATTTAGTGTTTTTTAATATCCATGATAATTTTATTAGATTGATTAAAATCAAATTTTTTCTTCAACATAAAAAGTTAATCACATAATATTTAATTTGATGTTTGTGGTTTCATATATTTTTGACACATTAAATATAAAATTTTTAAGGAAATAATTCAAATAGAAAAAAAGAGAATATTTTTTAGACTAACAACCATGAGTTTTTGTTGGTTGTCTTTATCATTGATATATTGGTAGAATAAATATATGACGTCATTAATAATGATTTATTAATTATTGATGGTTATATTCAGTGTAAAAAAATATATTGAAACCACTTTGATGTCTTCTACATTATAAATAAAAAATCATTATAATTTTATATGCAGAAATTTAGTAGTTTCATAGGGTTTTTAAAATATTAAATGAATGTATTTGGAATGATGAATTATTATCATGTTCTGTTCCCAATGTATTTGAGCTAGTGATTCATTTAAGAGAATTTTTTAAATGATTTAGTAAACATCTCCTAGTGAAATTCCATTTTTTCTGATTTTTTGGAATATTAATCATTTCATTATATAGAATGTTTTAGAGTAATTATGTTTTTTAATTATAAAAGGATAAACCACATTAATTTAATCATGGTTTTCACATTATAATTCTAAAAGGGAAAATTATAATACATATTAAAGGAAAAAACAATATTGTCAATGTTTTATAATTGATAGTGTAATATTAATTAATATATATTTTTATATTGGGGATTATACAGGTCTAAAAGGACCGATGAAACCTTTAAATGTATGAACATGGATATCCGTTCTAGATTATACTCACCATGAATTTATGTTATTTTTTCTTATATAATATAAGATTTAAATTTCACGGATACATGAAATTTTCCAACTAATCTATGTATATTTATTTATGTAAGCAATGAAATACTTATATACTATCTATATTGTGATTTTTTCCATTATCAATTTAATTTTTTTAAATATTCTTTAGGTATAAATGATTTTATAATTTTCTCTTACAATTTTATTCATATGTAATGTATGATATTGAATGATATTTGATAATTATAATTATTGGGAGAAATTGAATAATCTAGGGTATATATTTAAGGAATATATACATACATATATGTAGATATATGAAAGTATTTATTTATGTAAGAATATTATGATAAAAAGAGAGGTGTGTTATAAACGGGAAACTATATTTCACATTATAAAACTATTGATGAATGAAAAATATGTTAATGTTGTTTTCATATTGTAATTTAATGAGGATTTATTATTGAAAAAGTGTTAAATTGAGAGGTCACATAAAAATCATTGGAGAAATAATATTGTATGTTTTTTTATTATATTTATAAATAATTTTGTAATCTTTTTTAGAGATGCGAGACATCATTTTTATGAGTAGTATCTCTTGAGGTAGAGTTGTGTCGAAATAATAATTATAATTACTCTAATAGTAGTGATTCATGTTATATAATATAATAATATTCTTACACCTTGTATCTGTCACTATATTGGTTGTGAATAATTAATATATTTTTCAAATATATTGATATATTTGTACCAAATTTATTAGAGGTATATGGGGTAAATTTTCATATTAATGATTAGTGCTGATTTATTGAGGAATAAAAAAATTATTAATTCCTTTAGCTGAATCAAACTATTACAATTAAATCAATATATTATTTTGGAAATTTAATTTAATAAACATTTGAAAAATATGAATAATTATCTTATATTATCATTTATGAATCATTGAAGGAGTTTTAAAATTTTAAAATTAAGTTATATGGGATTTGGTGATAAAAAAATTAATATTGTACATATCGATAAAAAATCATAGAGAGTACAATATAGATTTTAAATAAAAAATTTCATATGTGAATTTCTCATTGTTTTCTAGAGTTTAATTTTGAGGATATTTTGTTCAATTATTAGTGACAAAACCTATGGTTTATATATTTTTAACAAATATCTTTTTTAATTCCCTTATCCAAAATTACCAAATACTGATTTTTTTTTTGGTTAGTGGTGTTGTGTGTGATGGACCTCGAAGAGATTCTTTTTAAATTTTATTGGACATAATAACATGTTGTGAAATTTTTCATGATTGATAAGTTGTTTTACACTCTAGAATGAAACCAACTCATAGTTCATATTTATAAATAAAAAATGTTTTTCAATATCATATAATGAAATGATAAGACAATGTGATGGGTTATATATATATATTATTTCTAGAGTCACAATACTCAATATCTAAATTTAAAAATCCACATTTTTGAAAAACATTTCCATTCCATAGTGAACTTAAGAAACATAATCCAAATTATTGAAATGAGAATGATTATATAAGACGGAAAATATCGATCCATGGTTTGAAGAAGTCAATATTACACCGTACATACCACACCATGATGATGGATAACCATACAATGGTGAGGGACATTCAAGAACATATACATAATTTATGAATCATTCAAAAATCAAAATCACAAAGAATTTTTATAATGAAATAAAATTTATCATGAAGTCCATTTTGAGAGGTACTCAACAATTTAAAAACATATAGTAATGGTTATATAATTAAAGTTGATATATTTTATATATTTTTAGTGGGATAATTAACACACAAGGAATAACATTGAGTTAAAAAAATAGAGAAATATTGAAATATAGTGCCTCAATGTGGAGATAATTTTTGATACATCATTTCCCATAAATAAAAGAGAAGTAATGGGGATATCTTGAAATCCATTGATACATCATTGAAATAGTACAATATAGGGATCACTGTCAAGGTAATTTTTAACAGTATCTATAATGTAAAAATATAATGATATGTTAATGGATTTGTTATAGTGATGTATTCTAATATATTGTGTATATTAGATTTAATTATTCTATTTTATAGTTCCTCAAGTCTACAATGAGATAATTATATTTTCAATGTGTGTGTTATTGTTGGGATAAATATCCCAAAAGGTAACTTTGTAGTGTTTTTGGGTTGATTGTTTTTGTAAAAAATAAAGGTGGACACATTCATTTTTCAAATTAAAACATGGTTGTTTATTAGTATTTTTTGAAATATATCCATGATAATGGAATGGACTCTCTGGATGTGGTACAAAATGATGCATATAAAATGTGGCACCATTTCGTAGTTTTTACTAGATTTTTGAGGTCCAAAATTGTGAGATGACTCATGCTTCATGAAATATATATTTCCTTGAAATCATTATAATAACATGGAAAAGAAATTAGTTTCATTAATGTTTGATGTTTCATGAAGGACTAGTGCTCTGTGAATGGTTAGTTTTTCTCTAAGGTGAAGAGCTTTATAAAAAGTGGATTAGAGAGAAGGGTTGGTGGTAAAGATCAAAGACTATAAGAAGTGTTGAAAATGAAAAAATGTCTCTTGTGATTCATGAAGTTAGGGATGATAATAAAAATTATATCTTCCTGAAATGGTTGCGGTGAGGTTTAATGATTTGTGAAAGTTAGGAAATAACATTGAATATGCCTCCTCCCCCCTCATTTGAATAATAAAGCCTTAATGAAGTTCCAAAGGCTCTAAATTCATGAAGTTGATTAACAAATTATTTTTTGTGTATTAGTATCAGTATAAGATCACTTATTTCATAATGAAAGAGTGTTCATAATGTCTATGTAATATTTTCGAATATTTTCAGATTTTTGAATGTTTGGTGCATTGTGAAGGTTAATTGATCATCATGAATGAAGTGAGATTCCTGACGGTTCTGAGCATCATGGTAGTGTTACACTTCACAAAAGTGGTGTACTTCATTAATTTTTTGGGTTTTATGAAAGTAGGATATTCCTGAAAATAATCAAGACATTTATTAAAGATTGTTTGAGCTTTGAAAAAGCAGTACGAATCACAAATGTGTTCCGAAGGAATTTCCTAGTAATTTTTTGATAAAGTGGTTTTAATCAAGTGGATAAAATTAGAACTTATTGATGCCCCAAATGAGGTTTAAACCATATCAATTAATGTGAGAAAAATTAGGATCATATGAGTGATCTATGAGAAAAATTCAGTTGACATATAAGTGAGCATTAAAATTGGATTTTTTTTGTAAATTTGGAGGGATTGTGATTTCTCTCTGAAATTTTTAACAATAGTTTACATTAGTAGATATTGTACATATTCACATTACCTTGGTATGGTCCTTGGAAAAATCCTAGTGTGTTTGAACCGAGTAGAATTGATCTTTCTTGTGTATGATTTCATTTTTCCTCAGACATTGAAACGAGGAAGAGCAGGAAAATGATTTTGATTAACGACGAAACAAGATACAATGTGGAAGAAGTATTAATTTTCCATTCCCTCATTTAATCCCACTTTGGGTATTTAACATAGTTAGTCTAACAATTCCTATTAGAGACAAAGGTAAATTTTAGTGTTTCCCTTTAGGGGGATTCAATGGAGGTTATCAATAATAAATATATTCCAATCATTGATGGAAACATATTTCTATTATGAAAGAATTAGATGCAGCGCAACCTATTTTATTTCATTATATATGTATTTATAGTTGTTACTCATGGTAATTGAATAGTTGTGGATAATGGTTCTTTTTCAGAATATAACCGAATGTAATTGTGTCACACCCCGACCCGGTGTCTTGTGGTTGTGGTTGTTTTTATTTATTTATTTATTGTTATTTGTATATTGGTTTCTTAATGTTTAAAAATTTATTAAATTAAAATCAATATGAAGTAAAATAAAATAAATGGAATTTTTTAAATATAAATTATATTATTATTATGGTTAATGATAATATTATTATTATGTATATTGTAATTTTTATTAAGTTATTATGAGTATTAATATTAATATTATTTTTTTATTTTATTTTTTTTATTTTTTTATTTTCTTTTTTCTCTCTTTTCTCTCTATTTTTTTCTCTCCTTTATCTCTTTTCTCTCTTCCTCCCCCTCACTGCATCGCGTTTTCCTCCCCCTCTCCCTGTATCACGCCGCCCATGCGACCCCCTCCACCCCCACCGGCGAGGGACCATTGGCGCGCCTCCCTCTCCCAGCAGCTTGCTGCAACAACCACGACCCCCTCTCCCAGCTCCCCTTCAAACCTAGATGACGCAACCCAGGATGAAGCCCCTCCTTGGCTGCGTGACACACACCCCTCCAGCCTCCTTGTAACACCCCGAGATTTTATGAAAAAAATATTATTTTTAATTTAAATAATGTCTTGTGTTGTACGATACACCAAAAGGAGCTTTCACAACACACATCCTTGACTTGCCTTGCATTACACGCAATCGCGACCTTCCTCGATAGTGTGTGTAGTACGCAATAACGAGTTTCACTAAACAGCAATATGCTATTAAAATATTATTAAAACTAGATGTTATGAATATTAATAACCACTTTTTGAAATTTTGAAATTTTATTTTTCAAAATGGAATTCATTTTTGGATTCATAATATCGAAATTAGCTTAGGGTGAAATTTTGGTACTTTTCGGATAACTTTTATTTTCTGATGAATAGTGAAAATTACTAAATTTTAATTAAACACAAATTTTTTAATTGAAATAATTAATAGTGATAAATTATTAATTTGAGTGGTTTTAAAGTATATTTAGAATATATTTTTACAATTTAATACAATTTTGGTCATTGGATGTAATTTCACATTTAAACCAGACATAAACAAGTGTCAATCTTTTGATAGATATTGTTTCTTAAAAACACGCTATTTGTTTTAACAGCGGGATTTAATTATAAAATTAATTAATGAAACTTCTATGTTATGAATTTGGTAAAATAGACTTCATTTTTGAATTCGGAATATGAAATATAGCTTAGGATTAAATTTTGGCATTGTTCTGAAAAACATAAATTTTTGATGAATAGTGAAACTACTAAGTGGTAGTTAAAAAAACTGAATTTTTCATAAAACATAATTTTACCGCTTCTGGGAATGGAATTTCAAAAATCCGAGAGACACGGTTGATGGCAGTAAGTAAAATGTGGTTCAATGAGATGAAAATAATTTTTGGTGAATAGCACCTTTTTACTTTTATTTACCACGGTTAAAAGTAAATAGGGTAATTAAGGGTAAAAATGATATTAATATTACCCTAACACATGTCCTAATCCTATTGGACAAGAGTATCTCGACCAAAAACAACCTTAAGTGTATAATATTATCATTTAGGCCTACTTGGATTAGATTAGGACATTTATTATTATTTAATTCAAAGAAGAGTTAAAAGAGTTAAAATCAAAGTTTATTTACTAAAACATTTTTAATATAGGGTTATACATAAGATAAATTCGATTTTAAATATTAATTAGAAATCTAAAAATATTTCCTACATAATGGTAGTTTATTTGTAATTTTTAGACATCAAATAATTTAATTTATTTATGACACAAAGATGATGCAGTAATTATCTTATTAATGAAATATTGACATAATTGATATTATAAATATCAAAATAAATGTAATTTAAGACTTTTTATGAATTCCACTAATTTTCTAGGTTACTATGATATATTAGTATTGATTTAATCAACTTGGTTCGAACATATAATTCAGTTATGACTTTCAAAAAAATCATATATCAAATAGTGTCAAAATTGACACAAAATAGTTTTTAAATAAAATATTATATTATTAATTGTTATTTTATTCCTAAAAATCTAAGGTTCGGACAAATGACTTAGATAAGTATATATATATTAATAATAAACAATTTGGGGTTCGTTTGGCATGTTATAGTAAGTGTATTAACCATATAGTGAAAGAAAACAAAAAGACACGGTAAAAGTTAAATTAATTAACTTAGAGTTAAATCTAATTGATAAGGTTAAAATAATACCCTAAACTTGTCTAAATCCTATTGGATGATAGGATTTCGACCCATCCCCACTTTAGCTTCGAAATAAGACCCTTTGGAACCATTATAAACCGATTTTGACTTTAATATAAAATAATATTTTGAGATATTCCTAAGGTGCCCCTCTCCTCCCTTATAAAAGGGCACCTCCTCCCCCTCCTCCTCACACCAATTTGAGCACTCAAGCTCGGCCAACCCCTTCCATTATCTCCTCTCCACTTCCCTAGAATAATCCTAGAGGTCCTGGTCTTCTCCAAAGACCAATCTTAGTTCCTTAAGTGGAGGATTCAAAGAGGCGTTCCAAAGAAGAGGTAATATCCATTACCGATCTTTTCAATTTCTTTCTTCTTCAACTTCTTCTTATTTAGTTGTTTCATGATAAAGTAATAACATTAGTATTACTTACATACTGATATGTTATTATAAATATCAAACAACCCTAATTCACCTTCTATCCATCCTACGGAAAAATGAAATCACCGCGCGTGCGTACGTACGGAATACCGTCTCCACGCCGTGGTGTAATCTATTTTCCACCATCACCTTACAAGGATGGGTATAATGGTGTAATGAGTAACTATATATGATTATTATGAAGTAATATTGATACTGAAATAATATATATATACTCCAATACAATTCCACGATCATAGGAACGATATCATCACTCGTGCGTACGTACGGAATACCGTCTCCACGATGTGATGCGACTCGTTCTACATGATCTTCATTTCATAATGATTATATAAATGAATTGAATGAATGAATATGGTATATACTACACTAATACCATTATGTAAATGAATTACCTATAACCTAAAGATAAGAATAAGAATTTATTCGACAAAACAAGCATAAGAACAAAAAGTTATAAAGACCCGAGTAACAAGTAACAATGAAATATTACTAACAATAAGCTAATAATATGACCATATATGATATGATATCAATATGTATGATTCTGGAATGAGTCAATAACATTATTTAAACCATTATACAAGAGCTTCGGACACGAACAAAGCAAATCGGACCTAAGGTAAGGGAAATATCACAATCTCATTTTTATCCGAGATTGTTTATTCGTAAGTATTTACTGGGGTGTATTTTATCATCCACATCCATGTTTACTCAATATGTAATATTATTTCCATCCACCTAAAATTTTTTAAATCCATTTCTTACCCTTCGGTGAGTTTTTAGTAATACGTATGAAAGGAATCTTTTGTCGTTTTTCGTACGAGGTACTTTTTGACTTTTCCGACAAAAGTACGAAGAATGTTTTTTTTTAACTTATACGGCATGAATGGATTTTTAAAACATTGTTTCCAAGAAGCTTCCTTTACAAGTTTTCAAGTTTATTTTTAATCAACTTATTTTATTTTAAATTTGTATGACATGTTATGAAAGGAAAAATGTTTTTGAAGAAGAAAGGATATTTTCCTCAAGAATTCAATTCAAGTGTTTTATCAAAATTATTTTCCATCTAAGATAATAAAGGGTTCTGTTTCTATCCATATTTTTACATTGATTTGACTATGTTGTGATGGAATTATGTTTATGAATTCCTTTATCTTATATGAATTGATTTATGATGTCATGATGTTTCAATAATCCCATTTTTGTTACATGTGTTATGCGATGATGTATGTTTTATGATTATGTGGAACACATAAGAAAGGATTCATTATAAGATGGGTGGGACCTATATCTCCCTCCAATGCATTGGGTAAAGATTTTATATCTCATGAGATAGACATGGCTGGAACGGAAGGTTATTTCGGTTCAGTGATACAGGACTGAAACGAGGAGTGAACTCGGTTCAGAAAGGGACTTTGTCCACTAAGATAGTCTTGGCAATGAGTCATGACTAACAAGAAATGATTTTCCATGATTATGTGTGCATGCCACAAAGTTTCAAGTTTTATGTTATGATTATGGGGATCTCATTTTCACTTCTATGATTTATTCCATGTTAAGATATTATGATCTCTTTTGCAGGTTTTGATTTTCATGAAGATATGATATGATTTTTATTTCCTTTATTTGCCCTTGCTGAGCATTTGAGATCACCCTTTTTTTGTTTTTCTTTCCCCAGGATATAAAGAAAGGTTTTAAGTAAAAAAAAGGGGAAGATATTTATGGGAGATATTGAAGATCTTTCACCACGTTTAGAATATTACGTTCCGAGTTTCCAAAGACACTAAACTATTACGATCCTTGTGTGTGTGTTTTTGTTATGTACTATGTATTCCGCAAAAGTAATGTAAAGTCAATGTACGTCAGGCTATGGGTCTCTACAGTTGGTATCAGATGAAAGGTTTAGTCAACCTTTGGAAACTAGGATGCGAAAACGTTAGTGAGATCCCTAGAGATATTTCTAAGGTATGTCTAGGGATGTCCCTAAGGATAAGTATACGTATAGGATAGTCCTAGAACTATGGTAACAATCTTAGAATTTAACCTAAGATGTTAGATATTGAAGTTACTCCCCCTTTATTATGATTTTTGCCTCTAACACTATTCTTTTTGGGTTTTAGAAAATGGCTGGCAACAAGGTGATTCATGAGAATTGAGGATATGATGGACAATGGAATGATATTTTTCATGAGAAACCAAATGAAATGGGATTTGGAAGTCCAAACATCATTATTATGCCGAATCAGCAATCTCATAATATGATTAATAAAGTAAAATTTGGTAAGTTTCCTGACTCGGCTAATAAGAGAAAGATGGAGTTTCATGTTGATCATAGAGGAAAGAAAGTTCAATTTCCCCTATGTAAATCATGTGGGAAGAGGCATCAAGGAGAATGTTTCAAAGGAACTGGAAGATGCTTTGGGTGTGGAAAAGAAGGACACAAAGCCAGTAAGTGTAAAGGAAAAGGTTCAGTTAACACCGGCGATGAGGATAATGGTATTGCTACGACATCAGCAATGGTTAAATGTTTTAAATGTGGAATGTACGGGCATTATGCAAACCAATGCCCTAAGGGAAAGTCTCATGAAGAGAATCAGTATGGTCGTATGGGTAGTATTTATGTGGATGATGATGAAGAGACTACAAATGATATGTGAGATGAAAGAATTGTTGAATCTCGGTCAATGGTTTAAGAATGTAGTGGAATGATTACATGTTTATCATGTGTAATGTTGTATAAGTAATCTCATGCTACTATGGAATAAAGAGACATCTATGGATTGTTACACTATTTTCTTTCCTTGAGTTTTGAAAGTGTATGATTAATGTTACCAGTATCCATGAAAGGTTATTCAGATATTTTTGGAATGTAGATAATATGCACATAATGAAGGGATAAGGAGAAAATTAAATGTTTGATAGTATTCATGAGCTCATGACTGATATAAGGAGAAGGTTATATCATGGTTTGAGTATATAGAATTTTTGGATTTTGGTATGTGGAAAGAGTTAACTTTTGACAGCATTCATATTTTTTACTAAGGTTTAATGGGTATTCATTTTTCAAGAGAATACATCATTAAGGTATTCACATGATTGGAATGTGACCAACAAGATATACGGGGGATAAATGATGGTATTCACATGCTTGGTTGACGACATTTCAAGTAATCATTTTCTTTATACTATGAGCTTGGACCGAAGTATTTTAGATAAGACTAAAGATTAGAATGGATTATGTTGGACATAAGTTAGGACAAAATGTTTTTTTCGATATTATTGATGGGATGTTATAGTAATATAGCTTTAGAAAAAGGACAACCTGCAGGACGGGCGACAGCCCATCACTTCGGACAAGGCTGTGGGAATCCAACCCACAACCGAAGTGCGACTGGCCTTTATCGCCTACCACTGGCCTATAGGAAGTCCCTGTTTAGTAGAAACTAGTTTTATTATATTAAGCAGTATGATATATGAAGTATAAGTCCATTTTAGGAACCATATATGATTAATCTCACTATAGATCGACTTATGTATATAAATTTTGCTAACCTTTTGAGACAGATAGAATGACCCGTCATTCTATCACATGATCTGCTAACACTTCACGAATAACAAATTCAACTTCATTTATTTAAGAGATGAAGTATAAATTGTTTAAGGCACGAACAACAGTGAGATTGTACCAAAATAAAGTAAGTATTTATTCTAATTCAAACTCTTCAACTTTAGGGAAACAATCTTGAAAACCAAAAATGTTGTCCTAGTGATCTTATACCAGATGAATCAGATGGTACCTTATATCATCACAAATCTATGGATTTGTGATTACTGGATTTTCTATAGCCATCTTCTCTACCACTCTCCATCAGAACATGATGGTTAGATTTCTCTTCCATATCCATATTTTCACCTATGTGGAAACCCAGTGATTAGTTTATTTGGGTAACCGTTATGTTTCATACTTTTGTTTTTAAATATTGGTTTTGGTATTCCTTTTTACGATGTGGGTTTCTATTAAAGAAACTTTCGAATAGTAAACCATTTATAACCCCGACGAATTTCGAGGGCGAAATTCATTTTAAGGGGGGTAGAATGTAACACCCCGAGATTTTATGAAAAAATATTATTTTTAATTTCAATAATGTCTTGTGTTGTACGCTACACCAAAAGGAGCTTTCACAACACACATCCTTGACTTTCCTTGCATTACACGCAATCGCGACCTTCCTCGATAGTGTGTGTAGTACGCAATAACGAGTTTCACTAAACATCAATATGCTATTAAAATATTATTAAAACTAGATGTTATGAATATTAATAACCACTTTTTGAAATTTTGAAATTTTATTTTTCAAAATGGAATTCATTTTTGGATTCATAATATCGAAATTAGCATAGGGTGAAATTTTGGTACTTTTCGGATAACTTTTATTTTCTGATGAATAGTGAAAATTACTAAATTTTAATTAAAAACAACTTTTTTAATTGAAATAATTAATAGTGATAAATTATTAATTTGAGTGGTTTTAAAGTATATTTAGAATATATTTTTACAATTTAATACAAGTTTGGTCATTGGATGTAATTTCACATTTAAACCAGACATAAACAAGTGTCAATCTTTTGATAGATATTGTTTCTTAAAAACACGCTATTTGTTTTAACAGCGGGATTTAATTATAAAATTAATTAATGCAACTTCTATGTTATGAATTTGGTAAAATAGACTTCATTTTTGAATTCGGAATATGAAATATAGCTTAGGATTAAATTTTGGCATTGTTCTGAAAAACATCAATTTTTGATGAATAGTGAAACTACTAAGTGGTAGTTAAAAAAACTGAATTTTTCATAAAACATAATTTTACCGCTTCTGTGAATGGAATTTCAAAAATCCGAGAGACACGGTTGATGTCAGTAAGTAAAATGTGGTTCAATGAGATGAAAATAATTTTTGGTGAATGGCAACTTTTTACTTTTATTTACCACGGTTAAAAGTAAATAGGGTAATTAAGGGTAAAAAAGATATTAATATTACCCTAACACATGTCCTAATCCTATTGGACAAGTGTATCTCGACCAAAAACAACCTTAAGTGTAAAATATTATCATTTAGGCCCACTTGGATTAGATTAGGACATTTATTATTATTTAATTCAAAGAAGAGTTAAAAGAGTTAAAATCAAAGTTTATTTACTAAAACATTTTTAATATAGGGTTATACATAAGATAAATTCGATTTTAAATATTCATTAGAAATCTAAAAAGATTTCCTACATAATGGTATTTTATTTGTAATTTTTAGACATCAAATAATTTAATTTATTTATGACACAAAGATGATGCAGTAATTATCTTATTAATGAAATATTGACATAATTGATATTATAAATATCAAAATAAATGTAATTTAAGACTTTTTATGAATTCCACTAATTTTCTAGGTTACTATGATATATTAGTATTGATTTAATCAACTTGGTTTGAACATATAATTCTGTTATGACTTTCAAAAAAATCATATATCAAATAGTGTCAAAATTGACACAAAATAGTTTTTAAATAAAATATTATATTATTAATTGTTATTTTATTCCTAAAAATCTAAGGTTCGGCCAAATGACTTAGATAAGGATATATATATTAATAATAAACAATTTGGGGTTCGTTTGGCATGTTATAGTAAGTGTATTAACCATATAGTGAAAGAAAACAAAAAGACACGGTAAAAGTTAAATTAATTAACTTAGAGTTAAATCTAATTAATAAGGTTAAAATAATACCCTAAACTTGTCTAAATCCTATTGGTCGATAGGATTTCGACCCATCCCAACTTTAGCTTCGAAATAAGACCCTTTGGAACCATTATAAACCGATTTTGACTTTAATATAAAATAATATTTTGAGATATTCCTAAGGTGCCCCTCTCCTCCCTTATAAAAGGGCACCTCCTCCCCCTCCTCCTCACACCAATTTGAGCACTCAAGCTCGGCCAACCCCTTCCATTTCCTCCTCTCCACTTCCCTAGAATAATCCTAGAGGTCCTGGTCTTCTCCAATGACCAATCTTAGTTCCTTAAGTGGAGGATTCAAAGAGGCGTTCCAAAGAAGAGGTAATATCCATTACCGATCTTTTCAATTTCTTTCTTCTTCAACTTATTCTTATTTAGTTGTTTCATGATAAAGTAATAACATAAGTATTACTTACATACTGATATGTTATTATAAATATCAAACAACCCTAATTCACCTTCTATCCATCCTACGGAAAAATGAAATCACCGCGCGTGCGTAGGTACGGAATACCGTCTCCACGCCGTGGTGTAATCTATTTTCCACCATCACCTTACAAGGATGGGTATAATGGTGTAATGAGTAACTATATATGATTATTATGAAGTAATATTTATAATGAAATAATATATATATACTCCAATACAATTCCACGATCATAGGAACGATATCATCACTCGTGCGTACGTACGGAATACCGTCTCCACGATGTGATGCGACTCGTTCTACATGATCTTCATTTCATAATGATTATATAAATGAATTGAATGAATGAATATGGTATATACTACACTAATACCATTCTGTAAATGAATTACCTATAACCTAAAGATAAGAATAAGAATTTATTCGACAAAACAAGCATAAGAACAAAAAGTTATAAAGACCCGAGTAACAAGTAACAATGAAATATTACTAACAAGAAGCTAATAATATGACCATATATGATATCATATAAATATGTATGATTCTGGAATGAGTAAATAACATTATTTAAACCATTATACAGGAGCTTCGGACACGAACAAAGCAAATCGGACCTAAGGTAAGGGAAATATCACACTCTCATTTTTATCCGAGATTGTTTATTTGTAAGTATTTACTGGGGTGTATTTTATCATCTACATCCATGTTTACTCAATATGTAATATTATTTACATCCACCTAAAATTTTTTAAATCCATTTCATACCCTTCGGTGAGTTTTTAGTAATACGTATGAAAGGAATCTTTTGTCGTTTTTCGTACGAGGTACTTTTTGACTTTTCCGACAAAAGTACGAAGAATGTTTTTTTTAACTTATACGGCATGAATGGATTTTTAAAACATTGTTTCCAAGAAGCTTCCTTTACAAGTTTTCAAGTTTATTTTTAATCAACTTATTTTATTTTAAATTTGTATGACATGTTATGAAAGGAAAAATGTTTTTGAAGAAGAAAGGATATTTTCCTCAAGAATTCAATTCAAGTGTTTTATCAAAATTATTTTCCATCTAAGATAATAAAGGGTTCTGTTTCTATCCATATTTTTACATTGATTTGACTATGTTGTGATGGAATTATGTTTATGAATTCCTTTATCTTATATGAATTGATTTATGATGTCATTATGTTTCAATAATCCCATTTTTGTTACATGTGTTATGCGATGATGTATGTTTTATGATTATGTGGCACACATAAGAAAGGATTCATTATAAGATGGGTGGGACCTATATCTCCCTCCAATGCATTGGGTAAAGATTTTATATCTCATGAGATAGACATGGCTGGAACGGAAGGTTATTTCGGTTCAGTGATACAGGACTGAAACGAGGAGTGAACTCGGTTCAGAAAGGGACTTTGTCCACTAAGATAGTATTGGCAATGAGTCATGACTAACAAGAAATGATTTTCCATGATTATGTGTGCATGCCACAAAGTTTCAAGTTTTATGTTATGATTATGGGGATCTCATTTTCACTTCTATGATTTATTCCATGTTAAGATATTATGATCTCTTTTGCAGGTTTTGATTTTCATAAAGATATGATATGATTTTTATTTCCTTTATTTGCCCTTGCTGAGCATTTGAGCTCACCCTTTTTTTGTTTTTCTTTCCCCAGGATATAAAGAAAGGTTTTAAGTAAAAAAAAAGGGAAGATCTTTATGGGAGATATTGAAGATCTTTCACCACGTTTAGAAGATTACGTTCCGAGTTTCCAAAGACACTAAACTATTACGATCCTTGTGTGTGTGTTTTTGTTATGTACTAAGTATTCCGCAAAAGTAATGTAAAGTCAATGTACGTCAGGCTATGGGTCTCTACACTCCCCCATCTGTCGTTTTATTCTTCTACTTCTTTAGGAATTTTTTTCGAAGATTCAAGGTATGAGTTTCTTCCATCTTCTCCTTCCTTTCCTGGTCGATTTGAGGTCTCCTCTTCTCCCTAACAAATTTTGGCCAAACCCTAATGTTTTTGGGGTTTTTATTTTTATTGAATCTTGTTTTTTCGGTTTCGTCGGGTTCTGTCAAGGCCGGTATTAGCCACTATCGACAAGGGTAGTGGGTTCTCCATGGTCATTGGGTGAGGATTATTTAATTTATTCTTTTTGGTTTAATTTAATTTTTTGAGTTTTGGGATTTCTGAGTTGTCAACATTTTTTTTTGGGTGCGAAAGCTGTTTCTGCAATAGATTAACTTGGTCTTGTTTTTTTATATGGTTTGCTTGTGTGAAATGGGTTCTGTATTGGATATAAATGCTTTTGGTAATGCTTGGTTTTGTTTTATGGCATGTGTGTTTGCCTTATTAGATCATGAAAGGGCTGTATATTATATTTTAGAATGTTTTTGGTGTGCGTTTGGCCCTAGAAGATGTTTTTGAGTGGGAATTTGAGTTCAAAGTTTGGAAATATTGCTTATGGTTGATTCTTGATAATATTGATTCCATTGGTCGATTTGGGGTTCAATTAGGTGAATTGCATTGTGCGGAATTGGTTTTAGCAAAGCTTCATTATGCATTTGGTTTTGAAAATAATTTTTCTCACATGAAGTTGGGTGGTTTAACATACAAATAATTATTCTTACTGTGTTTATATTGTTTAATTAATTTTACATGTTCGTTTACATTAGAGCGTGGTGGGATGTTGGTATTTGATAAAAATAAAACGTGTTTTTAATTTTAAAGTGACTTATTTTTGGGAATTTGGGTATGGTCCATGTGTTAAGCCTTGGTGTGCACCTTGGTAATGATTTATAAATTATGAAAATGACTTATTTCATTGTGTAAGTGATGTGAAACTTGTTTTCGAAATAATTTGATATGTGTTTGGGTTGGAATTAATTTCTTCTTGTGAAATTGCGTATACATTTTGTGTAAAACAATGGTGTGCCTCTTTTATGTGTTTTATAAATTGTACGCATGGTTTATTTAGTTTTTCAAGTGCTGCGAATCACGTTTTCAAATGCACTTATAGTGAAAATGGGTTTGGGTGTAGGTTTTTAAAGGGAAATGCAGAATTTGGCATGTTTGTGTTGTCATATATATCTAAATATAAATTGTAAATGGTTTAAACAGTGAAATTAATGTTTTGGAATTGGTTCCGATTTATGTGACGATTTGGAAAGGCCTTTGGAAATGGTTAAATTGATAATGTGCATTTCTTTTAATATTTTAAATGGGTTTTATGAGTTATGCATATAATGTGAAATGTATTTTCAAAATTTTTAGAGTGCGTTTGGGGTTTAAGGTTTGTTTTTGTTGTAATAATTTTTTTAGTGATAACATTGAAGTGTTTAATAAATTTTTTAATTATATTAATAATTTATATGTGTAGTGCGTCAGGCCTTACTTCATTGGTTTTGGGCCGCACGTGTCGAGGAATCCTACATGTACATGCATAGGGTAAGGCATATATATATATATATATGCCCTCTTTGTACATATTCCCTCATGGTGTGGGGAATATGTGCAATGCAGCTAGGTGTGTGTGTATATATATGTATAAATGCATATGCGTGTATGCCCTATGTGTCGGTTCGAGTGGCCATCACCAAATAGCGTCAAGTTTGAGGTAGGTCCTCTATTCCTATGCATTTAATTTGAGATTCAAAATTTCTTGCTTGTTTTAATAATATGTTTTACAAATATGCTATATACACATGCTATGAAATCAGGTTATGGATGCTAGAAATGATTATGTATTTTGTTTGGAAATTGAAATGTATTTTTAAGGTTATCGGTATTATGTGACCTTTTCATGAAAAATTGATTTCCTAAGTGGTTTTGAATTTGTAATGTGTATTTCCAATGGTGTTTGGCCTTTTGGCCGGTTAATTGTAAAAAGTATTCCCTTTATGTAATAAAGCTCATTTGGAACCTTAAGAATGTTTTATGAAAAAGAAAAACCCATCTTGAGGCACGCCCCTTGGATTTAGAAAATGATTTGTATATTGAAATTGTTATTATGTGCCTAACATTGAAGTTTATGCATTGTGTGACGTGGAATAGGGGGAATGCACTTAAGGAGGGAGAACAGTGGTCATAGGTTGAATTAGTTTTTGATAAGGAAAATGTTATGTTCATATATGTTTGCATGATAATGAAAAAATCACCACCACTTGAAATAGAGCACAATGGGAAACCTGGGTATCTAGGTAGGTGACCAGGACTAGTACGCTAGATGAAACGGTAGGGGTTCATCCCTATTTGTCTAGCAGGACTGACGCAACAACACTAACTAAACATATGAATTTCTGAGGGTTGTGGTCTTTTAAGCCACGTTTTCTGAGGGTCGTCGTCTTCTAAGCCATGTTTTCTGAGGGGCGTGGTCTTCTAAGCCATGTTTCACCGAGGTACAAGGTATGTAGGTTCCCACTTGTTCTAGCTACCTATAGGGATTACCCATGGTACTCATTTGTGAAATCATTCTAGTGATGCAACTTTCTTTTCAGTTGTTTCATACTTGATGTCTTGTTTGTGAATACCATTTTTTAATCCAAACTGGTTTCCTTTCATTTTGAAATGTTAATGCATACTTGAATCCTATTTTCAAAATTTTGTGGGAGTAAAATGCATTACCTGAAAATGAAAACTCGTTACTTGATTTTGAAAAGGAGAAACATTATTTTATTATATCTTATTTTCAAACTAGAATAATTGGATTTCTTACTAATGGCGGGGGCATAGGACAAGGTTATATTTTGGCATTCCTAGTGAGAATCTCGGTGCTCATGCCTACTTTACTTTTCAGTTGTAGGTTTCATCCATGGGTTGCTTTTGGGAGCGAGTGTGGTTTACATTCTGCGCTAACCCATGAGGTCACTTGAGGTGTGTCACATCACATCATTAATCCCATTTTCTGTTGCCAAGTTGTTTGGTATTTTTCCTTTATTTATCTGCTTGTTTAGTTTATGTTTATTCATCCTTGTTATGGGACAAAAATCATTCCCAACTAGTTTATTTTCATTCCTGACACTAGTTGCTAGCCTGTGGGGATCGGGAACGCCCTTTGGGCCATGTCACAGACCGGGCCTGGTGTCGGGTCGGATGATGACCCGGCCTGGTTCGCGACAAAATGGTATCAAGGGAAGTGGTTATTTTGGGTAGCATGTATCTTGGTTATTAGGTGTGTCAGGCCTCGAGAGGTAGGTGCGGGAAGGACATCATCAAACCCTTGCCTGTCCTGAGACTCGAGTATCTAGGGGTAGTATGGGGTTCGAGTTTTTTTTGCTTGGTCTGTGTGAATGAGGGATGACAAGGGAAGTGATCCGGTGTTACGTGATGAGCCTGCATGGAGTGGTGACCCATGTACAACCCAAGTGCACAGTTCAAGATACTTCCTCTGGTGGATGTCCGCTCAGAGCATGGTCTGCTAAGCCATGTTACCGGGTTGGCATAGCCACTAGTCACTTATTTTATGGAAATTTTGATGTGAGTTATGTTTTACCTTTATTTTGGTTGGTGGGAGTAGATCTCAAAAATGAAAATTGATTTTTGTGAAGGTTTTTTCAAAAGGGAATATGGTTGTTGGAGTGGAAATTGGTTTCTGAAATGGAAAACGTAATGGAATTTTGAAATGTTTTTTTAATGATAAGTGGCTTTCTCAAATTGGTTGGGAATCTGTTATTTGGGCTTAATGGTCTATTTTGGAAATGAGAAGTGTCTTGAATTGACCCTTGGTATTCTTATGAGTGATCACATACATTGATGTATGCATGTGTAAATTGGGGAAATTGGTGATGTGAGTGGATCGGTGCTTGAGCTAGCACAGGGATATGTATGTGTGAGACATCATGGGATACCAATGGTGGATATTTAAGTTGTTTTGTTTGCTGAAAAAGGGTTTTCAAAAAGGGTTTTTTCAAATGTTTAGAAAAGTGAGTGAGAAATTGTTTAACGTTCTCTTTTCGTGTTGGGTATTCTTTTTTGTGGGTACTTCATTTTGACATATTGAATTGTGGTTGGAATAGTGATTTGAGTTTGAACTTTTGTTTGTGATTAAGGTGTGGAAATTTGATTTATGATGAGTTCTAATTCGGATTTGTGCCTCTTGTTTTTGAGTATGCTGCCCAGAAAAGTCCCAGAAGTTTTTAGTGAGCCACTTCTAGTTGTAGGTTCTACCCAGACTCTTAGTAGGGTCATGGAATTGAATTCTTTTCGGTTCTTGTCCTGCTTCTGTGGTGATCGTGATCTATCGAAGGTAGAAGACTAACTTGGTGAAATCATTGGTGTTTCCAGGTTATTGGATACTCCCAAAACTATGAGAGTCTGTGTTGGTTCAGGTCTATTTGAAGGTGAGTCTTCGGATTGGTGGTGGAAATAATCCCAGCATCATTGCATGATGGTATGTCTTGGAAGGTGTTTAAGACCACTCTAGTCTGATGGTTTATAACCGAGGAAGTGAAGGCGAGGAAAGTGGCAGAACTAGTGGGTTTCGAGAAAATCCATAGAGTAGTGAGGGCCTACATGGGGAATTCCAAGGGGTTTATTCCATTTTCTCCAGAGGTAGAGTCATGGAATCAGTTAAAGTTTCTCTTGTGTGGGGTCTTCGACCAGGGTTCCAGGACCATTTATTTCTAGTCTTCGGGAAGGTTCCCCATCCGGTGATGAGAGCGAATCAGAGGAACCTATCTCAAACAAGTCTTCTTGTCAATTCCATCTTTTATTAGTTGGGACACCCCTTGATTTCTTCTTGTGTTCTCAATTTGGTTACTTTAAGTCCCCTTGCCATCATCCTCAGAAGGCTTTCCATCAGTGTGGATATTTGGGACAATTGGAGGGGTTCCACTAGCGGCATCGTCAGCCGTAGTCTCGACCAAAGGATGTAAACTCTTGACTGCGGTGTAGTATATTATTCAAGACATCGAGCTCCAACCACAGGTCTCAGGGTGAAGCTCTTCACGTAGTCAAGATTCGTTGGTTGTGGGTCACCTTGGTCTAATTTTTGTCTCCAATGTTGAAAAGGGGATGGTCTAAATTTCCCTGTTGTAGCTCTCCCATCTTTGGAGGTTCTATTTTTCTGTAAGAGGCATAAAGGTCTCTTTTTCTCATTGCTGCCTTTGTTCCTTGAATATCCCAATGTGGTTGTAATAAGGCATGGTGATCTCGTCTTTTTGGTAATTCCAGTAGTTTCTCCTCCTCAAATGTGACCTGTTTTATTTTAGTACATTCTCGTTTTGGATATGCTCATCTCTTGTGGAAATGATGAGTCATGGTTAAGTTCATTATTTGGTAGAATTCTTCTATGGGTTTTCTCATGTGTCAGTGGTTTCATGTTTGGGTTGGAAGTTCTCGTTTCGATCTATACTGGTTGGTTTAAGCTGGTCAGTTCTTAAATGGTGGGGAGACCCACCATGAATCTTGTCATGCCTTCATCGAGTTTTGGTCTGTGTGGAGGTTCCCTCTTGGATCGAGTTAGGAGTTCCAGAGTTAGACCATTCTAAGAGTCTAAATGTCGGTTGTTCTAGTCGTGTTCTTGTGGTGGGGTGAACCCTCATTGTTTCCTGAGGGTTATTCTCTTTTAAATTTCCCTCAGAGTTGGTTGGGTGTGACTGATGGAGTGAAAATTCCTATCGAGTTCGTGGTTTTGTTGGCCTCATTCAATTTCCAACTCGAGTTTGATTCCTCATTTGGCTGGGTTACTTTCTGGGGGAAGAACGTTTTTGTTGTAGGGAGAATTGTCACACCTCGACCCGGTGTCTTCCGATCATGGTTGTATTTATTTATTTATTTAATGTTATTTTTCTTTTGGTTTCATAATTTTTAACAATTTATTAAATTAAAATCAAAATGATGTAAAATAAAATAAATGGAATTTTTTTACTAATAATAATAATATCAGTATGGTTAATGATAATATTATTATTAAGTTTATTATAATTTTTATAATTTTATTATGAGTATAAATAATAATATTATTTGTTTTAATTTAATTTTTATTATTTCTTTATTTTATTTTTTTCCATCTTTTCTCTATTTTTTTCCTCTCCTTTCTCTCTTTTCTCTCTTCGTCCCCCTCATTGCGTCGCATTTTCCTCCCCCTCCACTTGTATCACGCTGCCCGCGTGACCCCCCCCCCCACCGGCGAGGGCCCTTCGGCGCGCCTCCCTCTCCCAGTAGCATGCCACAGCAACCGCGACACTCTCACTTGGCTCCCCTTCGAACCCAGACGATGCACCCCAGGCTGAAGCCCCTCCTTGGTCGCGCGGCACACCCCCCTCTAGCCTCCTCCGTCCGTCAGTTTCTTCCTCCGCTTATTCAAGAATTTTGTTCTAAGATTCAAGGTATGTGTTACTTCCTTCTTATCCTTCCTTTCCTGGTCGATTTGAGGTCTCCTCTTCGCCCTACTGAATTTTGGCCGAACCCTAATGTTTTTGGGGTTTTGATTTTTAAAAGAATTTGATATGTGTTTGGTTTGGAATTGGTATCTTAATGTGAAATTGCGTTTAATTTTTGTGTAAAACCATGTTGTGCCTCTATTAGGTGATTTATGAATTGTACAAATGGTTTATTTATTTTTTTAAGAGGTGCGAATCATGTTTTCAAATGCACTTATAGTGAAAATGGGTTTGGGTGTAGGTTTTAAATGGGAAATAAAGAATTTGGCATGTTTGGGTTGTCATGTATTTCTACATGTAAATTTTAAATGGTTTAAACAATGAAATGCATGTTTTTGAATTTGTTCCGGTTTATCTGATGATTTGGAAAGGCCTTTGGAAATGTTTAAATTGATTATGTGATTTTCTTTTAATATTTTAAATGGGTTTTATGAGTTATGCAAGTAGTGTGTAATGTATTTTCAAATGGTTTAGTGTGCATTTGGGGTTTAAAGATTGTTTTTGGTGTAATTATTTTTTTAGTACTAACTTTGAAGTGTTTAATAAATGGTTTAATTGTTTTATTAATATAAATGTGTAGTGCGTTGGGCCTTGCTTTGTTGGTTTTGGGCCACGCATGTCGAGACATCCTACCTGTACATGAATAGGGTAGGGCATATGTATATATATTTTATCTTGGTACATATTCCCTCATGGTGTGGGGAATATGTGCAATGAAGTTAGGGGTGTGTATATATATATATGTATAAATGCATGTGCGTGTATGCGCCAACTATTGGTTTGACTGGCCATCGACAAATAGAGACATGTTTGAGGCAGGTCCTCTATGCCTATGCCTTTAATTTAAGATTCATAATTTCTTGCTTGTTTTAAAAATATGTTTTACATGTACGCTATATACGCATGCTATGAAATCAGGTTACAGTTGCTAGAAATGATTATGTCTTTGCTTTGGAAATTGAATTTTTTTAATGTTATCGGTCTTAAGTGTCCTTTTCTTGAAAAATTAATTTCCTAAGTGGTTTTGAATTGGTAATGTGTATTTCCAAAGGTGTTTGGCCTTTTGGACGGTTAATTGTAAAAAGTATTCCCTTTAGGTAATAAAGCCCGTTTGGAACATTAATAATGTTTTATGAAAAGGAAAAACCTCTCTTGAGGCACGAACCCTTGGTTTTAAAAAATGATTTGTATGTTGAAAGTGTTATGATGTGCCTAACGTTGAAGTTTATGCATTGTATGACATGAAAGTGGAGGAATGCGCACCATGAGGGAGAACAGTGGTGAGAGGTTGAATGCGTTTTTGATAAAGAAAATATTATGTTCATATATGTTTGCATGATAAATAAAAACTCACCACCACTAGAAATAGAGCACAATGGGAAACCAGGGTATCTTGGTGGGTGATCTGGACTAGTACGCTAGTTGACACGGAAGGGGTTCGTCCTGGTTTGTCTAGAAGGATTGACACAAAAACACTAACTAAACATATGAATTTCTGAGGTTTTTGTTTTTCTAAGCCCCGTTTTCTGAGGGTCGTGGTCTTCTATGCCACTTTTTCTTAGTGTCGTGGTCTTTTAAGCCACGTTTCACCGAGGTACAAGATCTCTAGGTTCCCACTTGTTCTATATACCTATAGGGATTACCCATGGTGCTCATTTGTGACATGCTGCTAGTGATGTAACTTTCTTTACAGTTGTTTCATACTTGATGTCTTGTTTGTGGAAACCATATTTTAATCCAAACTGGTTTCCTTTCATTTTGAAATGCTAATGCATACTTGAAACCTATTTTGAAAATGTAGTGGGAGTAAAATTCTTTACCTAAAAATGAAAACTCGTTACTTTAATTTGAAAAGGAGAAACATTATTTTATTATTTCTTATTTTCAAACTGGAATAATTGGATTTCTTACTAAAGGCGGGGGCATAGGACGTGATTATATTTTGGCATTCCTACTGAGCATCTCGGTTCTCATGCCTACTATAATTTTCAGTTACAAGATTCATCCTTGAGTCTCTTTTGGGAGCGAGTGTGGTTTACATTTTCCGTTGACCCACAAGGTCACTTGAGGTATGTCACATCGCTTCTTTAATTCCTTTTTCTGTTGCCAAGTTGATTGGTCTTTTTTTCCTTTATTTATCTCCTTGTTTATTTTTTGTTTATTCATCATTGTTATGGGCCAAAATCGTTCACAACTGGTTTATTTTGATGCCCGACACCAGTTTCCAGCCTGTGGGGATAGTGAACGCCCTTCGGGCCATGTCGCGGATCGGGTCGGGAACCGGGTTGGATGACGACCCAGCCTGGTTCGTGAAAAATTCGATAGTGACGTTAGATAAATCAAAGCATTATGGGATATTTTTCCAATGAAATATATACAATGGTGATGTCATGTATGTCAATACATTCCATTTGGTAAAACCTATTAAATATCTATAATGGATATTTAATGTCTGATAAGAAAAATTACAGGTTCTGTGGAAGAAATACAAGGATCCAAGAAAGAACCACAATGAGTCTATAGACAAATTATTGTAATTGGGAGAAAATTATTGTAGAAGAAATTCATGGTCTCAGAGAATCTCTTGAATATATAAATACCATTATAAACATATTAAAAACACTACTAGGACTATTAAATTTAAATGTCTCTGCTCTATTAGAAAAATATCCAAATGAGATAACAACATATATCTTGTAAAATACACTTGTTTCACATGACAAGATAAATGAAGATATTGAGTCTGTAAGAATAGGTAATTCCATATAAGTGGAACTCAAGGATATGAAAAACCTAAATATTGAGGATATCCATGAAGAAGAAGATACCAATGAGGTAATTTCATTCAATTCTTAAAATCTTAAAATAGGAAAAAGAATTTTCAAACGGAAACTACAAATCACTCGATTTTAGTTTGGAAAGGTTTTAAATCTTCTTGTAAGGTTCCTGAATAAGTTCTAATATTATGATGAAGATGAAGTCCAAATTATTGTAAATAAGTCATCATCCTATGTGAATAGTAAGAAAATTTTTAAGTTAAATTTCTTTAAAAAAATAATCTCCATTAATAAGAAAATAAAAACAGAAAAGAATATTAGGAGGAAGAGATAGCGAACTCAAAAGACCACAGAAAAAATTCTAGGGTGGAATTTATTTGAAGCTCCCCAAAAAGGGAAAAATAAAAACATAATGAAGAAGAATTTGAAGGAATATTTGATCTTTTGGATAAATCGGTAGCGACTCTAGATGAGATAGATATATGGAGATCTAAAATGTAGAATGAAAATAGAGTGGTTTGAGATTCCAAACTCTATATGCAGAAGTAGAAAGAAGAGAAGTTTGATATGATTGAAAAAATTTAGAAGATCAATTATTTGATTCTAGATTACTATGAAATGGATTTTTAGTACAAGATCAATGTTTAATAAAAAATCATAGATTCATGGTTTTAATTAAAAAAAATAGAAAATTAAATTCTTTGATGAACTAAAATAGAAGTTGTCATCCTAAGAAGAAAATTAGAGGACCATTAGAGACTCCTAACACCCGGTATGACATCAGGAAATAATATTACTTAGGTGAAAAAGGATGGATGTATATAATATAGTTCAAGTAAGACGGATGAAATAATCATATCCAATTGACAAAGTTGGTATGAGGATTAATTGAAAATAGAAATCTGTGTTGATTAATGTAAGACCACAAGTGCCCACATTGATGCTGAAAATGAATTTGGGAAATAATCAGAATCAGAAGACTCATAGAACCCAAGGAAGATATGGTCCTATAACAATTTATTGGAATACACCTTATATCATGTGTTATTACAATGTAAAGATGGTATATTATCAAAATGTATGTTTTATAGAAAAAAGATAATAATGATAATAAGAGAAACAATGGATGAAACCTAATGTTCAATTTTATAAGAATTATTTTGATGTTTACTATTTCTAGTGTACAGGATTTAGACCCATGGCCTGATAATTCTTATAAAAAATGCTGAGGAATGTGCCAAAACAGACCCAAAATATTCTTAAGCAGTTAGTTAACGATTCATTGGATGAGTTGAAAAAAATTGATTTGAAGCTCTACAATATGAATGTGATGAATCATAATCAGAGGAAGATCATGAACATTAGTGCACAATAGTTGTGAAGCAAGTGACACAGATCAAAAATAAAAAAGATGAGTTTTAAGTGGTTGTAGATATTTCCCTTAAAGAATCAGATCATGTTCGTGTATAGATTATTAATAGTGGATTCACAACCCATATAATAGGAAATAAGTATATTGTCACATGTATCAAATATAAAAAGGATAGAGTTTCCAAATTTGTAAATAATAATTTCTTTAATATTTTTCACTCAAGAAAATAAAAATTTGTGGGAAAATATATGATTCATGTTGATGTCTTGGTTGCCGATGGTCTCTATTAAAAAGTACTAAGAGTTAGTAAACTATGTGAATCATTTCATTTTATAATACTTAATATGAATTTTTGTTTCATGAATGGAAATTATGGTATAATTGTTTTTATAGGTAACAAAAATGAATGTAACACTCTACATTGTGAGTGGAGAAGAAGATATATGATTTTTCTTCAGAGTATAAGAAAATAGATTGTGAAATAAACTACTTGTCAATCTATTCTAACTATCCCTAGAATATCTAGTCATATTTTATGCAACTCATGTTCATCCAAATCTATCACATGATCATACACAAACATGTGATTCATCTCAACAAGGTAAGATTATTAGAAATACAAACACATAAAAAAGAACAAAATTAAACTAGAGTGATTGAATTCGTGCATGTAGATTCTTGGGGACCTATCTCACCAAAATCCATTTATGGAAAAAGGTATAATGTTCATATTACTAATTATATTACCATGATGGTAAGGGTAGTTTTCATTTCCCACAATTGAAATATTATTTTGAGAAACATGGGATATGTCACCATATTGATGTAATGATAACTAATCAACAAATTTGAGAGGTTAAGAAGAGAAATTAGAATGTAAAAAAACATAGCTAGAGCAATCTTAATTGAATAGAATATACTAGAGAAATTGTTAAAAGAGGTATCCTTGACAAAGTTCTATATATTCAACATGGATTTATTGTGTCTGAATGGAGAAATGAATCTATATGAGCTTTGGTATGAAAACAATCCAACATTGAAATACTTTCAAATCATTGGAGATGTGTCTTTTATTATCAATAAGAAGAAACATAGGAAGTTTATTTTTATGTAGATGATGGGATATTACTTTGTTGTGTGGGAAAAAGAAATGAATATAAATGATTCAACAAGTAGCTGGGAAAATTAGTTAAGTGTAATGATGTTACTACAGTAGAGAATGAGTAGAATTTTCAAGAACACAACTAACAACATCCTGATGACATTGATGATGAGTAAAGTTTCATAGGGGGAGTAGAAGTAGAAAAATCTAATTCAAATGAAGATATGATGATGAAAAGATTGAATTAAAATATACATTTTCCCATAATCTGAATAGATAGTTAAAATTTACAAGATAAATATCATTGTTAATTTCATTGTGCTAGTTGAAACACAGAGTATGAAGTATCTATAGTAAATACATTTTTTATCACTAGTATATATAGAATAATATTAAGAAGTATCTAGAGAATACAATTGTGTTCAATTTATGAATGAATTTTCGAACCAAATTGAAAACAATTATACATGGGATATTTTTTTGATAACAACATATACGAATTTCATTATGACCAAATGGGGTTTTTCAGTAAGATGAATGAATAAGGTTACAATGATTCAAAAAAAATAATTACTAGTTTAAAAAGTCACTCCCAGATAGGGGGTATTGATGTGGATGAAATATTTTAACCTATTTCAAACCTAGAAAAATCATCTTAGTATTGTCTATAGTAGAGGAATGAAAGTTAAAAATATTCCATATGGATGTAAAGTCAGTGTTTCTGAAGGGTTTTCTTGAAGAATACCTGTATATCTAGTAGAGATATGGTTTTTTCATTCATAAAGATCATATCAAAGTTTCTGGGATATGAAAGACTCTATATGGGTTGATTCAAGCACCAATAGATTAATAAAGATGACTTAATCAGTTTTTGAAAATGATCAGTTTTAGTGTCATGGATTTGTTTACAATATATATTTCAACAATGATAATAATTAAAGGATAACGGTTCTGGTGTATGCTGATAACATAATATTTGGTGTCTCTGAGGAAGCATGGTGTAATAATTTAAAGAATTCATGAAAAGTGAGTTCAAAATTTCAATGTTTGGTGAACTAAATATTTTACTTGGTTTATAGGTGACACAAGGAAATAAGGTCACATTCATTTATCAATAAAAACATTCAACGAAGGTTATGAGGAAATTTGTAATGGATAATTACAACTATTTGAAAACTTTGGTTCCTACCCAGATGAAACTATCAGGAGATGATGGACTCAATGTGGTTAATTTCATGTAATATATAAATATCATTGGAGTTCTATTGGAAATAATAATGGCATGACCATAAATTGTTTTTATACATTTCAACCAACACAGTATGATATCAATCCCAACTAAACCCACTTACATTAAAAAAATAAAATAATTTGGTTTATCAAGGGCATAATGGATTTTGGTTTTCTGTATAATGAAAAATCTCAGTAAGAGTTATTGGGATATATAGATACAGATTGGGTCAGATCAACAATTGATAGAAAATAAACATTAGGTGTTTCATCATATATTGGAGGATGTTGTATTTCATGGCTAGTAATAAAATAGTATTTCATTCTATTGAGCATTAATGAACCCAAATATGTTGTAGCTACTCAATCATTCTCAATGTTATAGTAGATGAATAAATAGTTTGATAATATTGGAGTTGAAGTGAAGTCTCTGATTAGAATCCATTTGGGAAATCCAAGTGGAATAAATCATATAAAAAATCCATTAAATCACCAAAAAATGAATCACATTTAAATTAAGTATCATTTTATTAAGGAGAAGGTGGAGAATGGTCTTGTAACGTTGGATAATGTGCGTACAAATCAACATGTTCCAGAAAATATGATGAATCCCTTACCCAAATATTTTTTGGAATGAAATTTACCAGTTCTTGGAGTTCATTTCACTCCCCATAATAAAAAATTGTGGATTTGGGACACCATCTCTCAATGGATTGATGTTTATTTACCTAATGTTTTGATATGTGTTCTCTAAAATGGTGAATCCATGTAAGAGTGTCCTTTGGGTTCATTTGTAGAGGGGGAGAAAATATCTTCATCAATAAAGGGATAGAAGCTGATATATTGAGAAAAAATGTTGGAGAACATTTAAATCTAATGAAGTTAAAGATAATAGATCAAATGTTATATATCACGATAGATGAGTTTCATGATGAAAAAATTGACCTATTTTAGAATGAAGTTAGTCATTGTAAATCTTATTATACTACTCTTATTTCTCATATTGAGAATGGAGAATATGGGATTATAGAGTATGTTGGGTAAATAATTTATTTCTAATTGATATTGAAATAAATTTTAATTTATAAATGGAAAATCATTAAAGTGGCATCAATGAGTAATGATTTTTCAACAAACCCAATAGGGGAGATATTTTGGAAAAACCCCATAGTGTAAATTTTTAGTATTCTTGGGTTGATTGTTTTTGTTGAAAAATAAGGTTGTAAATATCATTTTTGGAGTTCCAAAATGTTTATTAAATATTTACATTGAAATTGATCAAGAAAAAGGAATGGGTACTCTAGAGGTGGTAAATAAAGATGTGTATATTAGGTGGATCTGTTACATAGTGTCTAGATATTTTGAGGTCCAAAATTTAGAGGATGAATCCGGATTCACAAAAGATAGATTTATAGATATTCCTCATAATAATATAGAAATGGATTTAATTTCCTGAATTTTGGATTGTTATCTAAGGACTATTGCTTCATGAAAGGTTAGTGTTTCGCCTATGAGTTTAGCTTTGAAAAAAGTAAATGAGAATTAATGGTTGAATGAAAAGTTACACAACTATGAGAATCTCTAGGAATGGAAAAACATCCCTGGTTCATTATGAAGATAGGGTGGCTAAAAAAAGAAAGTATATATTCATGAAAAGGAAATGTAATGGTTTAATTCTTTATGAAATGGAGGAAGAGACTATTAATATACCTATACCCCCCACATTTGAGAATGAATGCCTTTACACAAATTGAAAGTCCATGAATTTGTAAATTTGATTCATGATCGATTTTTCACACATGAATATTTTCATAAAATTATCTATTCCATGATGAAATGGGGTTCATGAAGGCTATACATGGTTCATGTAATATTTGTGCTTCATAAATGTTGAGTGCATCACAAAGACTAAGTGAGCTTCATGAAAGGAGAGAGATTCATGAAAGTTGTGAGATTTGTGAGGGTGTTGAACTTCATGAAAGTAGTGAGAATCAAAAAATATGTGGGGTTTATTAAATAATAATATTCCTATAATGAATTTTTCAGTTTCCAGAAGGTTGTGCGAGCTTCGAGAAAGATGTAAGAATCAAAAAAGTGTTCAGAAGAGTTTGACCAATAAATATGTGGTAAATTGTAATTCATAAAGTGTATGAAAGTTGAGGATAATGATACACAAAATGTTGTGTAAAACATATTAATTTATGTGATCAAAAGAATAATCATTTTAAGGATCAGTGAGCTCACATCAATTGAGAGAGTAGTGATATTTCAAATTATAATTGGTTGTAAACCAGGAAGGATAAAGTGTGTATTCTGAAATTTTTAAGAGATGGTTGATTTAGTGAATTTAGTATATATGAACATTTCTTTTGTATGATCACTAGACATATCCTGGTGTGAGTAAACCAAGAAATGTTTCTCTTTATCCTGAATGATTTAATTTATGATAATACATAGATACAAGAAAGAGAGAGAATAACATTTTGATTAATGATGAAACAAGATCCAAAGGGTCAGTTAATTTAATATGTCATATCTTGATTCAACCCCAATTAGTGTATTTTATCTATCTTGTATAATATTTATAAACCAATATTTATTGTTAATTATCTCAAAATATGTAGAAAATAGAGTAAGTGGTTTTTATATTGATATGTTATTATTTATTTCTTAATTAATATATAAAACATTTGGTAAAAAATGTAAAACCCTAGGTTTCTTATTTTTTTCCCGTATAGTATCACTAAAGTTGAAGTGAGGGTGTTATAGTTATCCATAAGAAAAATATCACTTTAAATTGAAAATATTTACACAATATTTATTTCAATATATTTTAATACACCCCCTTCACTCTGGTAACTTCCAGAAGTGAGTCCTAAGAAGTCATATCTGAGTGAAGGTTATTTTTCAAGGGTGTTATTCATTTACCTATTAATTATATGATATAAAATCTAAAAAATTATTATTTAAAATATAACAGAACATTCAATTAATTAATAATATGTTGTACCACTACTTCATATCAGGAGATATGCACATACATGTTACCTTGATGCATGGAATCAATCATAATAAAAAAGTTAGACCCATAACCAATTTTTTAATAGTGTATGATATAGAAAAAAAAGGAATCAAATTCTGGGATAAGTACTATAAATAGTTGGGTATACAATGGTGATGTACAATAAACCATGAAAGTATTATGTGAGAAGAAAATGTTATTGAACATTTATGAGGGTGACTAAATTTTTAATGAAAATTAATTCTTTATTCAATAGAATTAGAATAAATATGTAAAGGTACAACCAATGAAATATATTGATACATTTTTTAATGAGGTAAATTTTATAGTGTATAATATATTGTGAATTTTAAATAAATCATGATATGATTATAGTATAGTTAAGTTTTTTATTATTACTATCCCATTTGAGTCCTAATTGTTTAGAGATTTTGAAAATGGGACCCAATGTGGTGAAGATAAATTATCACAAATAGGTTATGAGAGTATATGAGTTGAGGAATAATGAATAACATGAGAAAATAGTGAATAATTTAAAATTTACTACATTAAAATATATCAATCAAACCATGATGTTAGGTGATCTAGAGGACAAAGATATTCATAAGGTAATAAAATGTATCTCTAATATCAAAATATGGAATGAAAATTTTAAGGTAAGGATTAAATTCTCTATTTTTCGATGTAAAATGATATTATTTTCATAGTAACTTATACAAATAAGTTTGAAAATTAAGAGAATAATGGTGTTAATTAATTAATAAGAAAATATTTAAAAGTTATGAAAGTAAAAAAAACAGAAAAATGTTTTATGATGAAATAAAATCACAATAAAAAAAATAATTTGATGGGATGAATAACATAGAAGAAGATTATATTAATCACTATGGGTACATGAATAAATAATATATGGTGTTTGTGATTGTTGAACCTTAAATAAATATAACATGTGATGAGGTGAAAGATAATTTACAGGGAGATATAGGTATCAAGATCATATTAGAGGATTCTCATAATGAAATTTATATATTTAGTGCATACAGGAGAGACATATTATTTAAATAAAAAACAATATGCATCTGTCAAAAATAATAAAAAATATATGAGGCTGAAATATAAGATCATAAATATAAAAACATAGTGAAACATAATATATTTTTTGAGTAAAAACATAATGTCCAAGTTGATTAATGAATTGTTGATTGTATGAAAACCATTGTGGAAGAGATATTTTAAATAATCAGTGATCTCGATGGTGAATTTATTTACAAGATAAATAATATATATGAGAAAAAATAATATAAGAGACTTATTATAAAATAAATAAAGTGGTTTTATTTTATCACTATTTCCAATAATAATGAAAAATAGATATTTTGAATTTCCTAATGGAATTTGGATGAGTACCTTTAAAAAATTATCACAATTTTGAGGTTAATTCAGTTTATGATTTAAGAAAAGGGTGATATTATTATTGATGTGGTGAAGCAAGAATCTATATCTATAAGGAATATTGTTTTAGGTGATCCAGAAAAGGAAATTCTTACACATAAAAAGACTCATAATAATGAGTTTCAATTTCTATTTTTTTACTACATGAGGACAGGGAATTCTCATAATTTGTGTTACTTTGTAAAAAAATAATGGCTAAAGTTGTTAGACCCACAAACTTAAATACCCTGATAGGGGGGTGAATCAGGGTATGAATAATTTGAAATTAAAGCCCGTTCTGATCTTGTTTATCGGTTAAGCTAAACACTCTTCTCTCTTTTTCCCATTGCACAATATAAAAAAAAGTAAAACATGCATAGGAAACATAAATTTTTACTTGGTTCACCATCACAGGGCTACATCCTAGGAGCATTAATCGGCAATGTGTCGATGTACCAAATCCACTATAAGCATGCTTCTTTTTACAAGGTTCATGATAGATCACTTCTATTCTCAGGCTCACTGCCTTTACAGTGTTTAGGGTTTGCTCACTGCTTTCCCAAGTGTCACTCCCTGTTTCTCTCTCTCTGTCTCACTGACGGTGGAGAGGATCACCTTCTTCCTCTTCCTTTTCCCACTCCTCTGGAAAGGATCCACTCACAGTTGATAGACCAGTAGGTATCTTCATTATCACTAATGAACACATCCTCCATTGTATATATATATGCACTGTTGAAGTCCAACTTTCACCCATAGAAGAATCTCTCTTTGCACCGAGGGTATCTGGCAATCTTCCATCTTCCACGCAGCCTTGAACCATTGTCGTGAAACAACCTTTCTTGGAGACCTTCTCTAAGCCGGCACGAAAGGCTCAACATGAAAATTCCAAACTGGTGCACAAGTCCTCCTCAACCACTTGTGCGACACATGCTTCCGCAACTCCAAACTTGCACGACGCACACCCATTTACGCCCAAACCTATATTGGTGTGCAATCAACATCTTTCGCTATTATTCTAAATCTAGCGTGCATGTTTAACCAAACCACTTGTGCGACTCCTTCTTACATAGCTAAAAACTTGTGCAATTCACTTACTTTATCCCCCAAACCACCTTAGGTGCACAACTATCTCCAGGGGTGCAACTTATACTTGCGCGACCACACACCACATGCGCGACCACCACACATGTGCGATGAGAGATTTGATTTTTCTTAGTGTTGAAATCTACAATAATTGAGGAGTAGTCGACCTACATTTATAGGAATTTGGACATCATGTGTGATAGCGCAGAAGTCTCCCCTCGGGGTGAAAGTTTCGGCGTGCAATTCTCTACCGCTCAAATTACTAGCGCGATAAACTATAAAACTTGAGAACCCCATATCCCTTCTACATATTTTGATGTTTTGATATTGAAAATGTTTTGGTGCACAAGTTTCCTCTCCTTCAAGTACATGATGTGCAAGTTCCATTTCGAAAAACCACATTTCTTCATTTGGCGATTTTCAGGCCCAAAAATTTGGAAAACATTGGAAAACGGCGCCACCTTGTATCTTCTCTTTTTGTACCGCTTCCAGATCATCCATTCCTTTGTTGACGTTCTTGAATCAAACATGGATTGTTAACCACATCCCTTGAATTTGACATGACACCATGAAATCCCCTTTGTTAAAAAATTTGTATGTCATGGTTTTCTTTTTCAATAATTAAAACATAGATGTCCACTTTTTCAATAAACACATTCACCTCAAAAATGATTCAACGATACCTAGATGGATTTTTTCCAAATAATCTCCCCTTTGGGTTTGTTGAAAACTCTTCCATAAAAAGATACATTGTTCATTATTCAGCCACCATTTTCCTATTGAGATTCCAGATCGTGATGAAGGATTTACTTAACACATACTCTAAGGCCACATGAGCAATGCTCGGTGTGAGAAACAAGAGTAAATGAAAAGTTTATCAATGAATCACTTCAACTATGGCACCAACTGTTGACATCAAACTGATACCAATTTGTTGGAAATATTCTCACCACATTCCTTCACTAGTATTCTTATTTTATCATGATCCTCAGATGTAGTGCTATCTATTATTTGATAGATCACTTCTAGCGTCGTCCGATTTAATATGCTCCATTTGTCTCATTTCTCTACCCTTATCTTCGTGCTCCACCTGTCAGATTCTCCCCATATCAATTATGATTTATCAAATTTCCACGCTGTCACCCCCTTGAACAATCACTATTTTATCCCCCTTTGTCAACAAACCCAAAGGTCACTCTTTTTCAGTTCGTAACAGAGTAAAGAAAAAATATCAGCACATTAGGGAAAAACACATCATACCTCAGGGAGGGGTGGGGGTTTCACATCCACACTCTTTCAAGTGTGGGGAGTCGACTGAACTCCCAGAGACAGTTGATGCCTATCCAACGCTTCCTTGGGTACAACCTTTTTCAGAATATCTGTAACCTATAGTTCTGTAGGCACATACTCCATCTTCACGATTCATTACTCCACCTTCTCCTTTATAAAATGATACTTTATTTCAATGGGCTTTGTCCTTGAATGATGGATGGGATTTTTTCTATGATTTATAGCACTTGACTTATCGCACTGGATTCCGATCAGAGACTTCACTTCAACTCCCATATCTTCAAGCTGATGCTTCATCCATAATAACTGTGTTCAAGCTTTAGTGGCCACAATATACTCACCTTCTGTGGTGCTGAATGAAATGAAATCCTGCTTCTTGCTTAACCAAGGAATACATAGTCCACCAAGACAGAATGCACCTATAGATGTTGATTTCTTGTCATCTACTAAACCATCCCAATCGGCATTAGTATATCCCAATAACTCTATCTTAGATTTGTCATTATATGTCAAGCTGAAGTCCACCATGCCCTTGATATATAGAATTATTCTTTTCACTGCATGCATGTGGCCATATTTGGGATTACTCTGATATCTCGATGCTTGACATGTGGTGAAAACAATATTAGCCGTTGTTGCAGTCAAGTACAACAAACTTCCAATAATTTTCCTATATTCCGTGATACTAACTGCCTTACCATCCTCATATTTTGATAATTTCATCCGGGTAGCAATCAGAGTCTTCATATCCTTGGAATTATCCATCACGAACCTTATTAATAACTCTGTGGCATATTTGGATTGAGAAATGAATGTTCCATTCCTTCATTGAGTCACCTGTAGACCAAAGAAAAATGTTAGCTCTCCAATCATTGAAATTTCAAACTCATTTTTCATGAATTCGGTAAACTGTCTGCACTTAGCTTCATCTGATCCACCAGATATTATGTCATCGACATAAACCAACACCATCATCCTTCGATTACAGTCATTTTTGAAATAGAAATCATAATCAACTCCCCCACGCTAGAAACCATGCTTCATCAAGTACTGGTCAAGCCTTGAGTACCAAGCTCTTGGTGCTTGTTTCAGCCTATACAACGCCTTCATAAGTCTACAAACATTGTTCTCATTCTCATGAATTAGAAAACCATCTGGATGATCAATGTAAACCCCTTCTTCTAGAGTCCCATTCAGAAATGCAGATTTGATGTCCATCTAGATCACATTGAATATTTTTGCACTGTTATGGCTAAAAATAATCTGATTGTCTCTAGCCTGGAAATTGGTGCAAATGTCTCGTCAATATAAATGCCCTCTACCCGAGAGTACCCCTTTCACAGTAGTCGTGATTTCTTCCAAAAAAATGTTCTATATTCATTCACCTAGTTGTGATAGACCCATTTAGCCTCAATGAAATTCTTATTTGATGTCCTTAAAACAATCTCCCATCTCTAGTTCTCCTCAATGTGATCAAGATCTTCACTCATATCCTGAAACCAACTTTCATCTTCAGCTACATCAACAAAGCATTTCTGCTCTACCTGAGATAGGAATGATGTCTGCTACAGTGACTTAATTCTTCTTGTCTGAACTGGAGCTGTCTGATCACCAATGATATTCTTCCTATCAATTTAGACTTGGCTCTTTGGCTTCCTTATAGACACCGACTTGATTCTTTCTTATTCAGAATCAGTGTCTTCTTCTGAGTCAACATTTTCCACTTCTGCTCCTCATGTGTTATTATCCTCTTATCACTTTCATCAAGAAACTATTCACTGTGATAGTGAATATTCTTTTCATTTTCTAATATAGTGATTTAATTTCTCTCAACTACTTTTCCCAGCCTCTTGTTAAAGCATTTGTATGCTTTGATTTTTTCAGAGTTGCCAATAAAAATTCCCTCATCTCCACGTGGCTCAAACATCATTTGGTTTTCTTTGTTATGAATGAAACACATACTTACAAATAAATGAAATAATTTCAATGTTGGTTTCTTTCCATACCAAAATTTATACGGAGTCTTCTCTTCTTTCAGACACAATAGAGCCCTATTAAAAATGTAGAATGATGTCAAAATTGATTCCTTCCAAAATTTCTCTGGTAGGTCCTTTTCAATAAGCATTGTCTTGTACTTATTGCTGATGATTTGATTTATCTTTTCAACTACTCCATTATGTTGGGGAGTTCTCATTGATGAAACATGATACCTTATCCCATGATTCTCGAGGTATTCTTAAACTTGACTATTTGTGAATTATGTACAGTTATTAGTACGAAACATCAGAATTTTCTACCCAAGCATCCTTTCTGATTCCATCTTATACTGATTTATGAAACTGAACACATCTGTCTTATGGGTAATGACAAATACTTCGACCATTATTCTATAATCATCAATGAAAACGACATTTTACTTGTTCCCATTAATGGCTCATGGCGAGATAGGTCCACATAATCTAGCATGCACCAATTCAAGCACTCTGGTTGATTTATGTTCCTTTGGCTTGTATATATTTCTTATGATATTCCCTTTTTGGAAAGCATCACATGTATGAGTACGAACACGTTATTGTTTCGCAAGGTCTCTAGTAGCATCAAACTTTACAAGATCTTCCATAGATGGTTGGAAAAGATGACCAAGTCGCTTATGCCACAACTTGTTTTCTTCCTCTCTAGATAAAAGACACATATATTCTTGTCCATTTAAAAGGTAAATATTTCCCTCTATCTTTTCCCTTGTATAACATCTTCTCCATCTATTCCTTTCACAACACACAACTTCTTGGTAAATCGGGTAGAGTGCCCAGAGTCACATAGTTTTCTGACACTGAGCACGTTATGACTGAGACCCTCTACTACCAATATATCATCACGTCCCATTTCTTTTCCACCAAATTTTTCCGTTCCAGAACCAATAATCTTCAGCCCTTCATTGTTCCCAAATTGATAACTCCTTCTTTGTCAAACATTATGCCTGTAATGTTATCCTTATTACCTATCATAAAGTATGTGCAACTACTATCAAGGATCTATACTCCTGAACGATTTGAAGCTTTAAGGGAAATTTCTATAACTACTGCCTTATCATCCTTTTTCTTTTTGGTAAATGTCTTCGAATGCACACTCTATGTGGTTTAGATAATTTGATCTTCTTTAGAGTGTGATGGACCAGCTTCATCCTGTAGAGCAGAAAATAGATTTTGTGTTTTCATCTCACTCGACGATTCCCAAACTTGCTGCTTATAACTTTTTGAGATTTTCTTTGGGACGTTCCTTTGTATGATTTATGTGAAATATCTAGCCATGTGCCCAAATCCACCACACCAAAAACAATGACCTTCAAATGATGCATTATAATATTGATCTCTATTTGGTTTCCACTGTTGTTCTTGTTCCGTTCGGTATCTCTTGGCTATATAACACACATTTTGTGAGTTTCCCATCGTTCCACAACAATTTCACCTAACGTAAGGAGCATTCTCGTGTGTCACTTCTGCACTGCTGGTTTTCCCTTAGGATCTCTGAATATTCTGATTCTTCTTTGTGCCTAGATCAGCCATCAATCTCGGGATGGACACTTGCGGTCTAACTTCAATTTTCCCAGATTTTTGTTTCTGACCAAGACCTGTATCATCCTTAATGTCTGAGCTCAATTGCTGCTTCATTCCTACTGAACTAATATCCTTATCTCTCATCTTTTCTATCCTCTGAATGACCTACTTTTCTGATATCACATTGGGGGTCAAGATTTTTTCTTGATACTTCATTTTTCTTCGCAGACTGACCACTTCTTCTTCAAGTTCATCGATACAGTTGACATGATATTTTTCTTTTCTATTCAAGCCATCGATCTCCCTTCTCTGTTATTCAATCTTGATCTTATGATCACTATCTAATTCTGAGTTCTCTGGTGTTGATAACTTGAGTTTCTCAATTTCGTCCATCTGCTCAGACCTCTCTTCTTCCTTCTGCTGTATATAGAGTTTTAAATCGGGAACAACATTGTTATATTTCACTCCTTTGGTTCACCAAACAACTATCTCCTCAAGAGCAGCCTCTAACTCAGATTCCATATCTATTCTTCATTAAACTTCTTTTTCTTCTTCATCACCTTCAGTTTTGTTCTTCTCTTGATAACTACCGACGACTGCCACCATAGCATTTTCTCCATTATCTTTGCAATTTTCAATCTTTTCAACCTATTCAACCTCAAAATCATATGAGCTGTCTATTTCTTATGAAAGAAGATTCTTCTTCTTGATGAAATTTCTCTTGAACTGCTTCTTCCCTTTCACATAGGTTAAATATTTCTTCTTGGGAATTTCAACTTCATCTTCATAATTTTCATCTTGAAACATTTTGGGGCACCTTGCCGTAAGATGACCAACCTTTCCACATCGAAAGCATGCTATTGGAAGCTTCCCTTTAAACATTCATTTTCCTATTTAGATATTTGAATAAGGAATGACATCAACTCATCTGTCTCTTATTCTTCTTGAGAATCTTTAATGGTAAGCTTCTTCATGGCTTGGAATGACACATATTTGGATTTTCCATTTTCCACAACATCATTATCATCATTTCTCATTTCATATGCCACAAGTGCGCTACGCAGGTTATCTATTGCCAGCTCTTTCGGGTCTTTATCTTCCAAAACTGAAAATTTTGGATTAAACCAAGGTGGAAGTTTCCTTAAGATATTCTTCACGATCATTATATCTTCGAGTACTTCTCCAAGTCCGCACATTTGATCAACAACAACATTTACCCTCTTGAAAAATGCCTCAACATATTCATTCGAGCTCATTCTCAGATCTTCATACATGTCCCACATGACTTGCAGCTTTTTCTCTCTGACTTTTTTTATCCCCTTAATAAATATTCAATAGCTTTTCCTACATGTAATGTGAAGTGTTTTATTAAATCACCTTTGTATAGGGATCCCCATAAGGAATTAATTGCTTTGGCATATTCATCCAACGCTCTATGTTCAGCTTATGATAAAGCACCAGTATTAATATCAGCTGTTATTCCATGCATTATTGCTATGAATACGTCCATTCACAAAGATTAGAAGATGTTTTTCATCTGATTCATCCATTGTTGAAAATTGTTCCCGTTTAAGATCGGTTTCCCTTTATGATTAGTGACCTCCATTTGATAGAAAACCAATTGATATAAACCTTTCCCACTAATACCAATTGTTAGGTCCACAAGGATGAATACCCTCAGAGGGGGGGGGGGGTGAATCCTGGTATGAATAATTTAAAATTAAATCCTGTTCTAATCTTGTTTCATTTTTAAGAAAAACAATCTTCTCATTCTTTCCCATTGTACAATATAAACAGAAAGTAAAGCATGGACCTGACACATAAATTTTTACTTGGTTCTCCCTCACTGGGCTACATCCAAGGAGCATACACATCCAATTTTCCGATGTACCAAGTCAACTATAAGCACACTTCTGTTTACAAGGTTTGGGATAGATCACTTCTATTCCCGGGCTCACTGCCTTTATAATGTTTAGGGTTAGATCACTGCTTTCCCAAGGGTCACTCCCAAATTCTCTCTCTATGGATCACTTCCTGTTGAGAGGATCACCTTCTTCATCTTCTTTTTCTCACTACTTTGGAATGGATCCACTCATAGATTATAGACATGTAGGTATCTTTATTATCACTAATGAATTCATCCTTCATTGTATATATAGATTCTCTGTTGAAGTCCAACTTTAACACGTAGATGAATCTCTATTTCCACCGAGGGTATCGAGAAATCTTGCAGCTTCCATGCAGCCTTGAACCACTGATGTGAAACAACATTGCATGGTTCCCTTCTCTATGCCGGCGTGCAAGTCTTGGCACGCAAGTCAAAACGGGTGCGAAATTCCTCCTCAACCACTTGTGCGACACAAGCTTCTGCATCTCCAAACATGTGATACACACACCCTTTTACGCCCAAACCAATATTGGCGCACAATAAACAACTTTCGCACTTCTTCAAAATCTGGAATGGACGTGTCACCAAACCACTTTCATGACTCCTTATTCCACATCACAAAACATGCGTGATTCACTTCCTTTCTCGCCCAATCCACCATAGGTGTGAAACTATGACTTGGGCACAACATATACTTGCGAGACCACACACAACTTGCGTGACCACCACACCTGCTTGACGAGAGCTTTTATTTTTCTAAGTGTTGAACTTTGCACCGAATGAGGAGGGTTCGACCTATATTTATTGGCATTTGGACAACCTACACAACAACACACAAGTCTCCCCTCAACGTGAATGTCTCTGCCACGCAAATCACTTTCATGGCCAACTCTAAAACTTGAGCACCCCTTATCACATAGTAAATAGGAACATTTCTTTTTTATGATCACTGGACATGTCCTGGTGAGAGTGAACCAAGAAAAATTTTTCTTTCTCATTAATGGTTTCATTTATGATCGTACAGTGATACAAGAAAGAAAGAGAACATAATTTTGTTTAATGACAAAACAAGATCCAAAGGGGTAGTTTATTTAATATGTCATATCTTGATTCACCCCCCACTTAGTGTATTTTAACTAACTAGTATAATAGTCATAAACCAGTAGGTATTGTTAATTCTCTCAAAATATTTAGAATATAGAGTAAGTGGCTTTTTTATATTGATATGTTACTATTTATTTCTTAATTAATATATAAAACATTTGGTGAAACATGTAAAACCTTGGGTTTCTTAGTTTTTTTCTTGTATAGTATCACTAAAGATGATGTTATAGTGTTATAGTTATCCATTAGAAAAATATCACTTTAAAATGAAAATATTTACACGACATTAATTTCAATATAATTTAATGCACCCCCTTCACCCGGGTAACTTCCAGAAGTGATTCCTATGATGTCATATCTTTGTGAATGTTATTTTTCAATGGTGTTATTCATTTACCTAATAATTATATGATATAAAATCTAAAATATTATTATTTTTAATATAACAGAACTTTCAATTAATTAATAATATGTTGTACCACTAATTCATATCATGATATATGCACACAGATGTTAACATGATGCATGGAATCAATTATAATATAAAAGTTAAATCCATAATTTTTTTTAATAGTCTATGATATAGAAAAAAGGGAAAAAAATTATGGGATAAGCACTATAAAATGTAGTGTATACAATGGTGATGTAAAAAAAACCTTGAATGTATTATCGGAGAAGAAAATGTTATGGAACATTTATGAGGGTGACTAAAATTTTAATGAAAATAAATTCTATATTCAATGCATTTCGAATAAATATGTAAAGGTAAACCCAATGAAATTTATTGATACATTATTTAATGAGGTAAATTTTATAATGTAGAATATATTGGGAATTTTAAAGAAATCATGATATGATCGTAGTATAGTGAATTTATTAAATATTACCATCCCATTTGAATCCTAATTTTTTATTGATTTAGAAAAGGGGACCCAAGGTGGTGAAGATAAATTATCACCAATAAGTTATGAGAGTATATTAGTGGAGGAATAATGAATTCCATTGAAAAATAATGAATAATTCAAAAGTGATTACCTTAAAATATATGAATCAAACCATGATGTTCTATTATCTAGAGGACAAAGATATTCATAAGGTAATAAAATGTATCTCTAATATTAAAATATGGAATGAAAATTTTAAGGTAAAGATTTCATTCTCTTTTATTTGATGTAAAAATGATAGTATTTTCATAGTAACTTATCCAAATAAGTTTCAAAATGTAGAGAGTAATGGTGTTAATAAATTAATAAGAAAATATTTAAAAGTTATGCAGGTAAAAAAACATGAAAAATGTTTTATGATGAAATAAAATGAAAATTAAAAAAATAATGTGATGGGATGAATAACATAGAAGAATATTAGATTAATCACTACGGGTACATGAATAAATAAAATATGGTGATAGTGATTGTTGATCCTTAAATAAATATAACATGTGATGATGTTGAAGATAATTTAGAGGGAGATATAGATATCAAGATCAAATTATAGGATTCACATAATGAAATTTATATATTTAGTGCATACATGAGAGACATATTATTTAAATAAAAAGAGTTATGCATCTAACAACAATAATAAAAAATATATGGGGCTGAAATGTAATAGAATAAATATAAAAACATAGAGAACCCTAATATATTTTTTGATTAAAAACATAATGTCCAATTTGAAGAATGAATTATTGATTGTATGAAAACCATTGTGAAAGAGATATGTTAAATAATCAGTGATCTGGATGGTGAATTTATTTACAAGATAAATAATATATATGGGAAACAATAATCTAAGAGACATATTATAAAATAAATAAAGTGGTTTTATTGTATCACTATTTCCAATAATAATGAAAAATAGATATTTTTAATGTCCTAATGGAATTTGGATGAGTACCTATAAACAATTATCAAAATTTGGTGGTTAATTTAGTTTATGACAAAAAAAGGAAGATAAGATTATTGATGTGATGAAGCCAGGATCTATATCTATAAGGAATATTATTTTAGGTGATCCAGAAAAGGAAATTCTTACACACAAAAAGACTCATATGAATGGGTTTAAATTTCTATTTTTTTACTACATGAAGATAGAACATTCTCATAATTTCTCTTACTTTGTAAAAAAATAATGGCTAAAGGTGTTAAGTACACAAGCTTGAATACCCTGAGAGGGGGGTGAATCAAGGTATGAATAATTTGAAATTAAAGTCCATTCTAATATTGTTTTTTTGTTAAGGAAAACACTCTTCTCTCTCCTTCCCATTACACAATATAAATAGAAAGTAAAGCATGCACAAGACACATCAAGTTTTACGTGGTTCACCCTCACTGGCCTATGTTCAAGGAGCATACACTGGAAGTGTGTTGATGTAAAAAATACACTATAAGAACACTACTGTTTACAAGGATTGTGATAGATCACTTCTATTCCCAGGCTAACTGACTTATAGTGTTTAGGGTTAGCTCACTGCTTTCCCAAGGATGACTCCCTGTTTTTCTCTCTCTGGATCAATGCTGGTGGAGAGGATCACCTTTTTCCTCTTCCTTTGCTCACTTCACTGGAAAGGATCCACTCACAGTTTATAGAGCTGTAGGGCTGTTCATTATCACAAATGAACGCATCCTATGTTGTATATATAGATTATCTGTTGAAGTCCAACTTTCACCCGTAGATGAATCTCTCTATGCACTGAGGGTATCGTGAAATCTCCCGGATTCCACACAGCCTTGAACCATTACCATGAAACAACCTTTCTTGGAGCCCTTCCCTAAGCCATCACGAAAGTCTCGACACATACGTCAAAACTGGTGCACATGTCCTCCTCAACCACTTGCGCGGAACAAGCTTCTACAACTCCATATTTGTGCGACACACACCCTTTTACGCCCAAACCAATATTGGGGTGCAATCAATAACTTTCACGCTTCTTCAAAATCTGGTGCACAATTTTCACCAAACTACTAGCATGACTCCTTCTTCAACAGCTCAAAATAAGCACGATTCACTTATTTTCTTGACCAAACCACCTTAGGTGCGCAACTATCACCTGGCACGCAACTTATACTTGTGCGACCACACACCAGTTGTGCGACCACCACACCTGTGCAGTGGGAGATTTGATTTTTCTAAGTGCTGAAATTTTCACCGAATGAGGTGGGGTCGACCTGTATTTATAGGCATTTGGAAACCTTGCACAATGGAATGCAAGTCTCCCTCGGTGTGAAAGTTTCAGTGCGCTAGTCTCTTCCGCACAAATCACTTGCATGACCAAATCTAAAAATTGAGTGCCCCTTATCCCTTTTCCATATTTTGATGTTCTGATCTTGAAAAACATTAGGCAAACATGTTTCCTCTCCTTCAAGTACACGATGCACAATCTCATTTTCCAAATAACACACTTCTTTATTTCTCGATTTGCAGGCCCAAAAATTCGGAAAACACTGGAAAACTGTGCCACCTTGTATCTTCTCTTTTTGTACCACCTCCAGATCATCCATTCCTTTGTCAACGTTCTTGAATCAAACATGGATCTTTAACCACATCCCTTTAACTCGACATGCCTCCATGAAATCCCTTTTGTCAACAAATTTGTATGTCATGGTTTTCTATGTCAACAATTACAACATAGATTTCCAATTTATCAACAAACACAATCACCTAAAAAATTATTCAACTATTCCTTGAGGGATTTTTGGCCAACAAAAGGGAAAATATAAAAACCATAAATTATTAACATTTCTCATAATGAATTTTTGTTCTCATGGTTTTTATGTATAGAGTAGGTATATAATGGTATGAATTTTTGATAATTTAATTAAAATAACTATGATCATTATGATGATTTTGGATGAATATCATCTACCAAATGAACCAACAATAAAACTGAAAAACATAATACATCATTAGGATTTAAAAAAAAAATAATAACTGTCATCTTATAATGAGGAATATTTTATTCATATATACACAGATTTGTGAAAGTGAGTTTAGATATATTTGAATAATTTTGAGAAGGATGTTGTGAATTAAGTTGATTTAAATCCAGTTGTGTAACATAAATATGGATACATAGAAAAAAAACATATCTTTTATTAAAGGTATCAATAATAAATAAAATGATGTCATGTATAAACATTAATGTGTCATATTATTTGTAAATAATGAATCATTTAAAATTATTAGACCATAAAATGTTAATGTTAATGTAAAATAAAAGGAAATTATATAAATTTTATGGAATAAATATTTCAACCAATTATCCTAATGGTAAGAACTTTTCTTAACTCATTTTTCTAATTCATTCTCCAAGATGGCATGTGCAGTGAAAGGGAATGATGAAGAAATCTCTATGTGAGGAAAATGTATGAAGGGTAATATACAAATAGTGAGGAATGAGATAATATGTTATTTATCTCAAAAGATGATGACAAATAATTAAAAAAATGTGTACTTTTTACATGATGAAACCCTCAACAAGATATCATATGATGTAGGATGATATATGGGATATTCACATATTATCATGTGATCAAAAAACACATTTAGATCTTTCCCATAGTTCTAAGTCATAAAGATAACATATAATATAAATTTAAATAATTCATATAGATTTTTTGAGTTTGGGTGTTTCAATTTATGTGGGAAAAACACTCTAGAGACCCTTTATAGATTAAGGTATTATATTCCATTCAATAATGAATATATTAAAATATATTGGTTGGTAGTAATAAAAAATACAACTAAATTACTGGATTTCTTAAAAATGTATTTGATGTTTCCTAAAAATATGGTTAAAAAAATTATATTAGATTATAAAACTAAATTTATGAATATATGAGTTGAAGAGTATATTTAGTGTTAGGGGATAAAGACCCAAGTCATGATAGTAAGAAATCCCTATAAGTGTAGTTATAGAGAAGAGAAACCGGATAAATAATAATTTTTCTAGAATGATGTTGGATAGGAATAACATGCCAAAAAATATTGGAAGTGATATAAAATGATTTTGGTTTAAATCATAAAACATAATTAGTTTTGTTTTAAAAAGTTACTACCCATACAAGATGTTTTATGGAAAATATACAACAATGAAATACCTAGACTATTTTAGAGTCATTAAATTATCATTAATATGTATAAAATGTATAATTAATATGATTGTATGGATGAATAATAAACATTTAATTACTACTAATATAAAATAAAATCATAAAAAAGATAAAATAAAATTCATTGAAAATTTATCAAATCCTATTATGTCAATGTCAATAAAAAAATAACACATGAAAAATATAAATAAATTTATTATGAATATAATGTTGAAACAAACACATCAAAAGGATAGATAATGAAAATTAATGATTTATTAGTGAATATCAATAATGGTTATTATTATTTCGATTCATTTACACATATAAAATTAGTAATAAGGTATGTGATTGATGAAAAAATAAACATTAAAGAAACAATTTAACCTATATAGTCATAGAAGATGAAATAATTTAATATTATTAAACCTTTATCACTAGTATAATCGATCATTATTGACTAATAATCTCAAGTGTAATGTTGCGTAAATGATTCCAACATGTAGATTGATCAAATTTAAATGAAAAAATGGGGGGTTTTCAATGGTTGTTGGATAAAAAGATTATCATTACCAATTTGTATTTCTAATGTAAATTGAATGAAAATTGAAAATTTATTTGGAACAGTAAATAAAACATGGGAGTCAAAAAAATATGGAATGCATTATTATATGATAAAAATATCCTTACCTGGGTGGAATGTTTAATTACACACACTGGAGTGTGTTGGTGAGGTAAAAAATTGAATTAATTTCATTATGGGTTGAACTGTGGATGATTGGAATTTTTTGAATCAAATTTATAATTAACATTGTAGTGGTTTTTGCTATGAATGAATGTATTTTTCTAAAGGTATATTTATTAAGCGAGGAAAAGTGAGAGTTTGTGGGTTGGTTTTAAGAATTGGACCCATGTTATGATATAGAATATACTACAGGTCAACAACCATACCACTACCTAGAGAGAAACACCATGGAAATTTACTTACATATGATTAATAATTTATGTAGGTGGTTTGTCAAAATAGATTCTTATGTCACTATAATGTGGTGGGGGATTACATGAGATTATATTTTCTATATTCTAGAGGCCCATGACACAATAAAAGGGTTTTCATCGTGGAAAAGGATATTTAAGAATAGATAGAGTGTAATAGTATCTCTTCTTCTATATGATATTATGTTGTTTTTTACGCGAATCATCATTCCATATTGCATGGGGGTTGAATTGTAGAGACTTATTCATATGTATAAATAATACATCAAAATAGATATGTTTGATTGTGTTAACTTATCCGATGAGAGGGTATTATTCCTTGATAGTGAGGATTAGGTCGTAGCCTAGAAAAGGTAGGCGAGGCTTGGATTTCAAGATCTACATGGTGAATGATACCACATTATGGCCAATGGGTATATATTTTATTGTATTATCAAAAATGGGTATATCACTATTACCATTATGGTCACACTGAATGGATTATTCATGGATCTATTTTAAAATTTATTGAAGTGAATTATTTTTTCACAATATTTATTTTAATCCCCTTATGGGGTTATTTTTCTTTAACTGATTAGGTATGGGAGGATAAAACTCCATCAAACCCTTCATTCACATCTTTCATTTTCTTGATGTTAGATATAATTTTAGAAAATTATTTAATCAATTGATGTGGGATATGCTTCCCATATTCTCCACATATAATCCGATTTTCATCTGCTCAAAATTCATGTGGGTTGGAGTTATTGATTTAATACCTATTCCACTAGATAATTGTGAAATCAGTAACAAATAATTGGGATTTGGTTGTTCTTGTCTAGATTAGGACTTGAGAGAAATAACAATCAAATTTTAATGTGATTTTTTTATCCTAAATCCAATATCCAAATTGATTTCGGTTAATTTAATATTCTAATTAGAATTTGTTATGGAATCAATGTTGGTTTAGGGATTTGGATGGTTATAGTATTACTGTATGTTTGGGGTAATTCACATTTGATTAAAACAGGATTTGAAATCACTATGGTGTCAAGTGAGTAACTCCTAGATTATGTACAAATGAATTAGTTTTGAATTACTTTTTCCAATTAATTATAATGTTTTTATTTATGTTAAAATAAATTTTCATAGAGATTAATCCTTGTGTGCGTAGATAATGGATGATGACTCATTATCCTTCATAGATGATATTATGTGACATTGGTTGGATTTTTCTAAATTGTTAACTATATTTTTAGGATGGTGGTCCTAACCTAATTCTAATTTTTAATACATAATTCATGGATGATTTGATAATTTATCATTCCAACAATGTATGTCAGATATGAATTAATTTGGCTAGAATTTCATTTACTAACTGGGGGTGGTAAGGCTTCTAAAGACTATTAATAATTTATTATATGATGAGAATTGATGTCACAAATGTTTTTTTGTTCATATGGGTATCCAAAGTGTATGCAGTTCATTTAAATAGAAATTTCCCATTTTATTGCAGTCTTTTGAATTGTAGACTGGTAAATGGGGTAAGTGTTCAAACCTCACTATTATGTATGTATTAGGGTGATTAGACCTTAGAATAGACTAGTGTATAGGCTGGTATTGAGAGGATTATACTAGTTTTATTTTAGAAGTGAGAGAAACATTATTCCAGCCCTTATTTGACTTATTTAGATTGTGATGATGAGGTTTTTTATTAAACACAATGTTGAGTGTGGATGATTTTGGGGAATGATATATCAAATTAGTGGAGAGGTAGGACAAGTGGTTTGTAATGGAATAATGGAGACCATGAGGGGGGGGGGGTTATGATCAATCTATCGAATTCTAGACCATGAAAGATAAAAAAATTCATTTTATATGATTAGTGGGGGAAATGATATCATTATGGTTGTTTGTGGTAAATTAAAATAATGAAATGTTTGTTAATGTGATAAATCAATCTAAGGTAAAGTTTATGAAAGTAATAGGTGAATTTATAACACAGTTGAATCTTTTAAAATAAATATGTATAATGGAATGATATATTTTTATGTGACTTATTATTGAATAGTTTTCATTTTAAAAAATATATATATTGACACATATCATGGTTGTGGACTTGAAATGTGGGTTGGGTGAAATACAAACAAATGACCGGATTTTGTACTGGTTGTGTGCATTACCAACCATGGATGATTTGGGTTATGGTTTAGATGTTATAAAAACTTTGAATATTTATTTGATTTGGTTTTGGTATGATTAAGACACTAAATGGAAATTTTGTTGATATCTAATATCGGTTGGTTGTAGATCGAATCATGGGAGAAATTTTACTTGGGTGTCAACTAGTGATATTGGTTAGGCGAAATTTTATTCATCGATTGATTTGTAATTTTGGTTGGGTATAGTTATAATCAGGGATGTCCTGTTGTTTTTCTATGTACATAAAATTAGTTGTGTGTAATTACAACTAAAGAGATACCATGTAGGATACATTAGGTATGCTATATTAGATGTGTTTATGGGTTTGTCATGATGCTTCTAGGGTTGATTTTAACATATCATTAAGCGATGTACAATGTGCCATTAATATAGATTTCATGACTATTATATATTATTGTGATATGTTTCGAGTATCTATAGAAATTTTTAAAGCATTAATGGTAAATCATAGATGGATTTACTGACAAATATCTTCATTATAGTTATTATATTAATTTATTTATTTATGTTTACCATATCACACTTTTCATGCATTTTAAATATTAGATATATTTGGAACATCTTTGGGGGTGGGCTACTATGTTTTACTCACACTCTACTCAGGATATTTGGTTCTTGAGAACAGTTCTTGGTTATAGGAATGGGGATATTCAAGGGGCCTATATTCAGTAGTTGAGATGTGCACCATAACTAAAGTAAGAAGGTTAAACCAAGTAGGGAGTCAGGATACAATGTTATTACAATATTGAGTCCCTTGTTTATTAATTTTTATAACATGTACATGGTCTACCTAGGGCATCATTAATTTTTATATGAAATAGTTACATTTTTGATACTTTTATTGGTATTTATTAAGAGTTTTTATCTATTTTATAACAGAATGTAGCTTCCATATATGTTTTTATCCATTTCATTATGATTAATTTTTTTTATTTTCATTCTGATGTGATTTATGGGCATCAATATTAAAGAGGGTATATTATCCAAAAATTATACATTAAACCTCCCCACAGGTCATCATTCATTACTGAATGACATGGAATGATTGAGGTCAAGTGGAACTACCAGTCTAAATACTAATTATATGAAAAATTAATAGTAGATTATATAAGAGTATTAGATACATTTATCATATATTATTATTGGGTTTATGCTCTACATGCACAAGATTGGTCATTACATTGAATGAATGTTATTTTTTAATGTTCCCAACACATTAAAGACTGTAAATCCATGTTCCTAAAGAGTTAGGAATATATTTATATACTATTTATTTCAAAGGTGATTTTTTTTATTTATTCCATGTATAACGTTTTAATATATTTATAAATGATTTTCTATTTTTTCTGGGGTGGTAAGAGTGTTTTCATATTTCATCATATTTATATGTAGGATCTCAGTGGCATTATTTGGATTTCATTTTGTTGAGAACCATGAAAATTATATGGGTTATTATAATAATAATAATAATAAGAGACCCCCTGTCAATGATATGGGGTCTAGTTATTTAATGTTCCATAAACAACTAATAAAGCATTCTTCTATATAACATTGCTCATGAATTTTACATAATTAATAATTTACAATAATTATGTTATTAATTTTAGGTGATTTATGAGTTAAATCCTATCTACATGTGATAATTAACCTGGAAGTGGTTGAGTTAACTGTGGATATTCCTTAGTGAAGTGAGACCCCTATATAGTAGTGTTAATACAAAATAGAGGGACATGTTTACTATAAATTAAATTTTATAATTTTTTTAGGGAATAATGAGATGGGGATCTTATATAAAGCCCTATATCAATTATTCAGGTTGTAATAGAGATCCTTGAGGTTGTATTCTTTTATGTGTGTACCTGATGGTTATTGATACCCTAGAGTTGGTGGAATGGTTTAGCCATTTGAATTTCTCTATTGAAAAAAACTACAGAATGGGGTGATGCAACATGGATTACCTTATATATTTAATATTTATGAATGAAATTAGATTTTTGGGTTTCTAAATTCATATGATAAGGATTATAGATTTAGCTGTAAATCCTACTGAGGAGGTTTTTGGGTTATGTTTGGGGTGACTTGAGATCTATCTACATGAATTGACACTTTTCCATCTTAATATGTGTATTAGTTGTCATACCCCTCTCTATAATGGTGTTCTCATAATCAAAAAACAATCACTTATGACACTAATGATTTAATAATAATTGTTTGTAATGTTTATTTTTAATACGAAGTTGTGGAATCAAGATGATGATAAATGATCATGATGAGCTACTTAAGATTTTTTAATGATTTTATTGAAGTCTCTGTTCATGATTTATGCCTTGTAAAGAGGCATGACGAACCTTAGAAGTCCATTTATGGAATTAGAGGAGCCACATATTAGTGATGTTGAGTAAATGGAGAACACTATGAGGTGGTTTAAGGTGTTTCAATGAAAAAGGGTAAGGCTCAGGGCAAGGTTGACCTCAGAATGGTGGATATAATGGTTTTTGGGAAAACAATTTATAGATCCGGGGTGTGGTGTTGGGTTTTTGTTTGCCCAAAATGGCCAAATTTTGTGCATTAGTGCATGGTGAAAACTTTTTCATCTTCTGATTACATGACACTATATTTAATGATGGTCAAACCACTCTAAATGTTGTTCTTAAATGTCTTAATTTATCTAGGACAATTACATATGTTTTATGAAGGATTTTATGGATCTATATTGAGTATTTAGATTCCTGGATCTCTATGTTTAAATTTTTCTACAATGCTATCATTGAATCGATCACCAAATATCTATTAAAGTGACTTATTTTAGAAATTCCCTCATCACTAATCCAGAGAATGTGAATTTTTATAAATATTCTCACTCTAATTATTTTTTCATTACCACTTAATATTTATTTATATTTTTTTGAGATAATTGAGACTAAGAAGAAATTGTATTTCTTCTATCGAATCCTCTCTGTCTACCACCTATTTCATCATATTGGATTTCAATAATGTTAATGTGAGGGACTCAGGTTTTTTCCATAACCATTGAAATGAATGTGATTATTATCCATGGTTTTAATAGATATACATATTGAAAATATATTTTCAATTTATTCTATTTATATTTTATAAAATTAATAGAAAGGGAGATTTGGTACCTTGACTATCGTTAATTTGAAGGGAATTATACATTAAATCATTATTAGTTTTGGTCACCAAATCATTATAATATAATATCAATGGACCCAATACTATTTTAAAAAATCAAGATATATTATATTACATTGTCGAACCCTCAACGGTACCAAAACTACCTTGATTTAAATATTTTTCATGACTTCACCATTATTATTCATTAATCAATTTTCTGATGTATTCTCTATAAAATTAAATAATCACCTCTTATCGTGATTGATCTACCATTTCCATCGTGATATCATGGTTTAATTGTTAGGTCATACTAATAAAAATTAACACAAGAGGGCGGGGGGGTTAAATTTTGTCCTTTAGATAATATTCAAAAATTCTGAATTTTAACACCCTTTTTAATTTATGTTGATATCCCGTTTTTTTTCTTATGTATGTGAAGATAAATAGTAGATAAAAAAAGATATAACAGTACTTTTTATAGTCATTTGAGGAACAAGGATCCCCTATTCCACTCCACCAATCACTCTCTCTAGGAGCTTGTGTAATTTCACTGGAATGGTTCTCTTATAACAAGGCCATGAATTCATAACTTAATGTAGGAAGTTGATACTTCACAACAAGTCTAAAAACATAACCTTTTGGTTCTTTAACCAAGAAACGATTATCCATTTATTAGATCAAGAAGTTGATACTTCTCCATAATTATGTATAAAACATTGATACTCTACTAAATCAAAATATATTGATTTATTATTTCGGGTTGAACTTTACAGTTTCAATAGAAACAACTAATAGTAGATAGATCTTCTTCTTTAGAAATGAATGTATTCACGAATGAATATCATTGAAGTGATTTTCGTTGAAAACTGATCATCAAATAAAATTATAAACAAATAGAAGTAGTAATCTTACAACAATATTAGATTTAACATTTATCTCTCCGATGTGTAGTCTCTTTCAGAGTCAATCGATCTATATAGTAGCACTATAATAGATTTCTTCCAGACTGTAATAGTATATGATAATAAAGGACTTATATATTCATATATTTAATATAAAAACTTGTAGAATATATGGAGCATAATATTTTCTTAGGTATTCTAGATCCAATGATGTCACCTGGTAGAACATGTGAATTCAAATCTAAATTAACTAGGGATTCATAAATTCCCTTAAGAACCTAACTGATTTTCCTTGATAAAAATAGTTCTTCATGTTGATCATAACAAGCTTTGAATTAGTTAAATAGAAGCTTTCAAAAAACATTATGTTCGTCCAAAACTATTTCAAGAAATTTAGATGACATCTCAGTTTCAAAAACTATGATAAATAGTAGAAAAAATTAGGTTGAACCGCATAGCATAATGTTCCTTCCAATGTTTTGTTCCTTTACTTTACTTTCATCTTTGCATAATTTAGGGATCAATGTGATGTATGGATGATGATTCATACAATCATCCTTATCATCATATGAATCCAAATAAAGTATTGATTAACCAAAAATTCAATTTCCTGAATGATGGATTTGAACAATAAATACAGACGTTAGTGTAGGGTGGATATTCCATACATTCATTGATTCCAAAATGTAGGGTTTCAGATCCACTCACTAAATATCCATTGTAGAGTTATTGTTACATTCCCTAAATATCCATTGTAGCATATCGATTGTGATCCATACATTCGTTTACCGAATTTTGAGTTTTAATAGTGCATCCATAACACATCCCGCAGCTCATATTCCTTTAAAAATATAATTAAAAACATGATATATATTCCAGAAAATTATTAATATGAATTCTTTAGAAAAAAACAAGTTTCCTTATGAGAATCAAAATCAACATTTAATATACAGTATTATTGAGAAAATACATTCCCAACAATCTCTGCCTTTTAGATGATCACAAAGCCTATAAAATAATTAACCGAAATTATATGAATTATAAATATTAATAATATAGTTTGATTCCACATTAATATTTTTATTAAAAATGGTTTCTCCAAAAAATATCAAAAACATTGAAAATACTCTCCCAAAAATATTAAAAATAGTGGTTTTCAAATATTCTCTCCCTTTTTGTGGTACCCAAAATTATGTTTTTATAGAATAAATGTCATAAATCATGGTAGAAATCACAACGAACTATAAATAAAGAATATAATATGCTATTTTGACATACTTAGATATGTGATTTCGAAGTATAATGTTTAACACAGATAACACAATAAATAAAATAATATAAAACAATAAAATTTAAAATTAATCTAATGAAAATTTTAAGAATATCAAATATTTGAAAAATTAATGATTATATCCCAATAATTAACATAAGAGGTCTTCAAAAGAAGGGTATCCTGTTAGATCTGTTTCCTTTTTCTGAATATGTATCAGTTATACTCTCTATATTTGGATGAGGATTGGTCTTTACAAGACTCATAATTTCAAGCAGCTTTAGTCACTGACATTGAAGATTCTTGCTAAAGACATCCATCCATTACTATAGAAGCATTCCTGAATCTTTACCATACCATAAGCCTTACACTAGATTAACCTTTTGGAATTAATTTACAAACTCATCATATTGGAAAGAGGATGTTAATATATTTATGAATTTATGAATAATAGGTCAAAATGAGGATTCATTAGAAGTCATCTCACTAATTAAATATTTCTGGTTGTCTAAAGGAACATTCAGAGCGGTACTATCACACATTGAATGTGTGCATCATATTATTGAATTCATCCATCATAGTAGTAATATCTTCAAATTATCTATATTTGGTTTGTAGTTGTTGGTTAAGGGGTAGAGGATGATGCCTGATTACTATATTTGATAGACTGAAATTAACATCCAAACAAAAGTATTGAATCATCAATTTCAAAAAATTTATTAAAATAATATTTTAGGGATCTTAACTCTCTAGGAATTATCCCCATAGAGCCTTTAACATCATGAATTGATATTCAATTTTCTTGAACGTATCTTAGTTGAGTTTGAAGGGATCCAAAGTAGGCTTTTAGAATAGTTCAAATCATTAGCTCAACAACTTTCTTCTTTTCTTCTTTTAATTCCACATTCATAGATAAGTTCTCTCTTTAACAACATATACACTTTTTAATCAACTCTTCATCATAAGAGTCAAAAGACTCTGGAGGGATATACCTAATAGATATTCCACCTTCCACCATATAAAAACATGGATCTATAGGGATTTATGATCTATTTCTCAAAACAGATACATCATTGAAATAAAATATGTATAATGCGAGAACAATTATCTATGTATAGGAAGGTATCCCTGTAAACATCTTGATAATGAAACTCTTAATCTACATCCTGATTCACTGGATCAAATTTCTCAAATACATTTGTATCTTTATCCATGGTATCAAGAATATTGATTGAAACCCTTATTTTTTGAATAATATGACTCTATTTATGTCTTGATTCGGCCTCTTTATCAGGCCTCCGTTAAAAAAAATGATAGATTAAATCATCCTTTTCTCACCTGACCATCTTCCATAAACATTTGTTATTGTTCAGATCTGAATGGTAAAAGACTATAACAAGAGTTACTCCAATCATATCTCAGTTTATTATTTTTCCATACATTGAAAATGTTATGATTATTTCATCTATATCAAAGAAAAATATTTAGTATTCATCCATTTTTGTGAAACAAAAAGGAAATGATTCATATGTAGGGAGAATATATCATCATTGCTTTGGTATGGCAGCCGTGACTTAAATACCTCACCCTAAATTGAGGGAAGACGAACATAATTTGATTCAGAAAAAATAGATTGTAAATATTAGGCTGTATAAGTATCTATAGCTCTGTTGTTCGTGGAAAAATCCTTATCTGTGTATACTTCATAAGGAGTCTTATGTTAGGATCATGGTCATTGTTCACCAATTTCATGATGATTCTAATCCAAAATTTATAAAACACAATGTATTTTAAATTTTACTTCTCATTATAGATAACTATTAAAACCAAACAAAAACCCCCTTTAAGGGGATCATATAGAAAAATAGCTATATCCATCAATGAAAGAGAAAAATCTGTGTTTTGAATCTTAAAAATCATGTTATCTTCATTGATTCCCAAACTAAAGTTAGCATTCCTACATAATTATTTTACCTTTATATCAATCATTAGAGGAGTATTATCATATCTGAAATCCAAATATATTCATTGAAATTGAATCAGTGCCTTTAATAAATGATTTTTTTGATTAATATAATCAAAATCAATCACCATTCCTTAAATAACATTGTGATACTTAACTGGTGGATACATAGACACACCCAAATCAGCATATTCAGGTCTTCCTGAAAGTTCCATTTTTCAAGGTTTTGTGGTTGGAGGTTCAAAGGTTTAAGGTTTCGGTAAAATGAAATGAGAGAGAGATAGAATCTATAAACAAAAGGAACATGATGTAGATGAGTGGGATAAGGTTGGCAGTTTTCTCACAACGATTTAGAATGTACTCTTTATGTTATAAATTTTAAAAGAAAAATAAAAAATAAATTGAAACTATTTTTTAAATCATATCAATATACGCCAAATAAATTAAACGATAAAATAAAACATATATAGATTATTTAATATTAAAATAGAGAGACTAAGAACAAAAGAATTTAATAAATCTATATTTAAATTTAAATAATCCTAAATCCCCTTAATAAAATCAAAACATGCAATGAGACGTGGTTTAGTAAAAATATCACCTAATTGATATTTTATATTAAAAAATTGTAATGATATATCATTTTTAAGAAGATGATCGCTTATAAAATGATGACTAATATCAATTTTATTAGTCTTATAATGACTTATAAGATTTATTGTAATATTTATAGCACTATTATTATCACATAATGTACGTGTACTATTAAATTTTATTCCGAATTCTAATAGAGTTATTTTCATCTACAATACATGAGCATAAAAACTGCCTGTAGAAACATATTCTTCCATGGATATTGATATGGAAAATGAGTGTTGTTTTTTACTTGACCATGATACTAAATATTTTCCTAAAAATTAATATTTTCATGATGTGCTTTTTTATCTAATCTACAACCTCCAAAATTAGTATTTGAATATGAAGACAAATTAAAATCAGATTTTTTAGGGTAATGAAAATATTTAAATTCAGTTCTCTTTAAATATATAAAAGTTATTTTAACAAAGTAAGATGGGATTCTTTTTAATTTGACACAAATATAGATCATAAACATAAATAAAACATAATGTCTAGTCTAAAAATAGTAAGTTATAAATAACTACCAATCCTACATTTTTGTAACATGTTCTCATCTAGTATTCTAGCTTCATCCAAATACAGTTCTATATTGGTACAAATATGAGGTGTATATATATATATATTTTCTCAACTCCAAACATTTTCAATAAATAAAAAATATATTCAATTTTATATATAAAATTTCCAAAATATTTTTGTTAAATTTTATGTCCTAAAAAAAGTCAGTTACCCTATTATACTAATTTCAAATTATTTTTTTCAATAGTTTTGAAAATTTTGTACAGTTATTTTTATTTATTAAACCAAAAATAAAATCATCAAAATATATTTTTACTAATATAATTTTTGAACAAATAGTTTGAATTAAAATCATTGGATATTCCAATCTAATATTTAATCCATTTTTCAATGGAAAAGAACATAATATTTCATATCATGCTCTAGGTTCTTTTTTAATGCCATAAACATATTTAATTTGTTTAAAATAAGAGTTTGGTTTTTGAGTATTTTCAAAACCCATATGTTCTTCAACATAAAATTACACAATTAAATTTCCATTAAAAGATATAGATTAACATCCATCTGACATAATTTAAAATTTCAATGTGATATATAAGCTAATAGGATTATAATGGAATCCAATCTAGTTACAGGGGAAAACGTTTTATCATTATCTATACATTATTCAAGATTATATCCATTAGTAACTAATCTAGCTTTATTTCTAGTTATGATCCATTGATAATCATGTTTCATTCTTGGGACCCACATAGTTCCAATAAATAGATAATTGGATGGTCTTTCTACTAATTCACAAAAATGCATCCTTCTAATTTTTTCTCTCCCTTCTTGCATTGAAAAAAATCCAACTTTCACCTTCTAAGGATTCTTCAACAGTATTAGGTTATAACTGAGATAGAAAAGGGTAGAATTTTTCTTGGTTTCTAACATTTCATATAGTTTTAATTTTAGTGTATAGGTCTCCTATATGATTTTCTAAAGGATGTTTCATTATGGTTCTTAACAATCTTGGAAAGAAAAAATTTTGTTCTTTAGTTTCATGTTCTTATGAACTGTACTAAATTGTATTAATATCATTTTCAAAAAATATATATATACGGGTTACAAGTCCCATGTTTTCAAATGAGTCAGCAACTTCATCAATATAATTTTATTAATCACTATATAAGCTTAAGAACTATCATAATTTCCAAAAAAACTATTCCCTTGTCCTCTTTTGGACCAAACTTATCAAGGTTTCCCTTAGTATTAACGATATAAACCTAGCATCTAAAAACATTAATGTACATTACAATAGGAATTATGTATTTTCCTTGTTTAAAGAGTGTTATTTTAAAAATATCCCTTATTAAAACTGTATTCATGATATAGAAGGATCTTCTTACAGCTTTTACCCAAAAAAATATGTAGGAATACTATATTTATTCAGCATAGTCATTTCCCATTTATTGAATAGTTCTATTTCATCATTCAACAATTCCATTTTGTTGATGTGTTTTTTGTGAAAAGAAGGTGTGTTTAATATCGAAATTTTAGAAGAAGAATTAAATTATTGATTCTAAAATTCTACACCATGATCATTTCTCAATAAAATTATTTTAAAACCGTATTAATTTTGACAAATATTATAAAAAATTTAAAAAATTGTGAAAACTTCAAATTTGTTTTTTTGAAAATAATACCAAGTATATCGAGAGTAATCATCATCTAAAATAGAGAAATATAATTAACTCGCCAAACTTCTTACTCTTGATGGTCCAAAAAATCCATATGAAGGTGTTCTAAGGGTTTAAATATATCAACATTGTTAATAGATTTAAAACAAGATTTGTGCTATTTTCCAATTTTTTATGCATCAAAAAATCTATCATTTTCATATTTATGACTTGAAAAATAAAAAAAATAACCATTTCTAAGAAAATTTATGTAATTAAAAAAATATTATAGTGTCCATTTCTTCTATGAAAAATTCATGAATCATTTGACTTATTAGTTAAATAATTCAGATTATATTTATAAAAATAACTTAAATCCAAAGTATCAACATTATCAGTTTCTGGTGATCTAAATTTAAGAAATTTATCTTTAAACACAAAGTAGGAATTATTAGAAAAATCAACATAAAAACCATCATCATAAAATTGATAAAAATTTACTAGGATGTTCTTTAGCCCTTGAACATACAATAAATTGTTGATTGAGATTGTTTTTTTATTTCCAACAGTTCCAACTACATTAATTTTTCCTTTTTCATTGTCACCGAAAGTCACTATACCTCCATCCATTTGAGTGAGCCTATAGAATGTTTTTGATTTTCTACTCATGTACCTAGAGAAAAAACTATCCATATACAATTTTAATTTGTTATTCGTGTGACTTTTTTCCTACAAAATCAATTAAATAAATGTTTTTTTGGTACCCATATCTTCTTGGGACCTACACTGTTATCGAAAAATGAACTATAAATCTAGACATACTCTATTTTTTCATAATTTATATCACTTTATTTATACAAAAAATTTGAAATAAATTCATTCTAATACCACTAATTTGATGATTTTTTTCAAATAAAAATTATTAGTGTAATGACCTTCTATTAAAAAAATTAATATGTCGCATTTTGTGATATTGGCCCAAAATAATTTTTATATAATTTATATTTTTCGCCCTTACATCCTATTCCATATCATTCACTTTTAATGAATTATTTATTAGTAATTAATTTAAAAATTTTTGTCCATTATAAAATTTAATTTTAGTACTCACATAATATTATACTTTATCTTGAAACTATTTAATCATTTTTTCATGATCAATATAGTTTGTTGTAGAGGAATTAAATTTCCCAACTAAATCCTGATGTTGTTTTAGCATATTATCCCTTTATATTACAACAAAATTGTGAATATTTTTCAATGATTTATGTTTCTTAAATAAAGAATCATATTTCTATTCCGACATTGTACAATTTGTAGATATTTTACCATTGAGAAACTATTAATAATGGAATCAAAAGAGTAATAGGATTGTACATCTTTTTCATCATTATCCATAAATCGCATGTTGTCTTACAGGTTTTTTTGAATCATTCCTTAAATAAAATAATGAGGAGATATTGGAGTCTTTAAACACAATTCACTTATCTTTCATTGCCTTTTTTACTTTATAATCGTAATCCATATTCTTCTTATATTTCTTTTTTGTCCTATTTATTTAATCATTCAGTTGAGGGAAATAAGGTCAGATGTGACCCAATTTTTTCATTCATAGCATCGATCTTTTCTAGGTTATTTATCATACTTCTTAGGGGATTTTATGAATCCTATTTTCTTCTGGTAGAACTAAACATGTTGGCTGGCCAAGAAAGTTCTATTTCAGATTCCAAGGAATCTGAATTTTTTGCCTTTTGAATCCTTGATTTTATTTTATGTTATTCCTTAGAGATGTCACTTTTAGATCTATATTTTCACTTTCCACTACAATATTATTATCATTAGCTTCATCATGAATTTATTCATCATACACCATGATTGTCCCAATTAATTATTTCATTGTGAGATCCTTGACATGTGATGATTTTTGAATAACAGTAGATATGAGATTCCATTTTGAAGCTATTCTCTGAGTACTTTCAATGATTTATTATATTGTTTGATGGTTCCTCTTAAGGTTTCAATTTTATTGACATTTTTATAAGTCTTCCATACTTCTACATGATGGATTCACCATAAAATTGTATAATGGTGTCAAACATTAGTTTCTCTATAGCAAACTTTATCTATCTAACATTTTCTGTTCCTTTATAGGAAACTGTAATAGTTTTACACATATCATAGGCTGGAAGGAATTGTGATACATGATTAAATTCAGCATGACCAATTAAAAATATAATAGCATTCATTACATTTTAATTGATATCATACACGACCGCTGTTTCTACATCCAAATTCTTTGGTTTTTCAATAATTTTATAGGAAGTTATGATTTTATAATAGAATATGAATCCAAGATTCTTTATATATATGATCATTCATGATTTCAAGAATCCATAATCTTCACCATTAATGTATGGAGTATGTACCATAGACATTATTTCTCTTGGATCAGTCGTTTCTATCATTGTATAGTCCTTAAACATTTTATCTTTCTATAACATTATCCAAAAGGTCACTGTTGATACAAATTGTTAGGTAGTAATAATAAAAAGTAACAAAATAAGGTTGGGGGTGGGTGAATTTTGTCGTTTCGATAATCATTCACAATTATGACATTTAAAACCTTTTGTGATTTATGAAGACATTTGTTGTTTTATTTTATATGAAAGGATAATAAGTTGATAAAAAGAAAGATAAAATACAATGTTTTATATTGGTTTGGGGAACAAAGTTTCTTAGTCCAATAAAAAATAAATCTCTTTCCGATCGTGGTGAATTTAACTAGAATGTTCCTCTTATCATAGGACCATATGTCCACAATTGAGTGTAGGCAGTTGACACCTTTACAACAAGACTAAACACAGATCCTTATGATTCTCTAACTGAGAACCGATTATCCAAAGATAATATTGAGAATCTAACACTCCACCATAATTGAGTTCATGTATTTTACATTCAAATAAATCAAAATAGTTTGATTTTTGGGTTCAGGATGGACATCATAGTTGCGGTAACAAAAACTGATAGTATATGCATATTCTTATCTAAAAATTAAGGGCATTAGAAAAGTGTATTTTTAATGTGATATTGATTAAAAAATTATATTTTAATAAAAGTATAAATAATTATCATTAGTAATCATACAACAATATGGGATTGAAAATCTATGTCTCTAAAGTGTAGTCTCTTTCAGAGTCGATTGATCATTTTAGTAGCATTGTAATTTTGTTGACTAGAATGTAATTTTATAAGATAATATTTGACATGTGTATTCATACATTGAAGAGATTCATTGGTATAATATATATAGCCTAATTTTTTCTTCGGTACTCCAGAATCAAGAAAGTATCCTCGTACAACACGTAAAGTCAAATCTACAATAACTGGGGGAGTTGTAACTTCTGTTAGGAATATGAGTTATTTTCTCAGATAAAAATAATTCATTTCAATTATCATAATGAAATTTGAATTTGTAAACTAGAAACATTCAATCATACTTATATTCTTCCAATACAGTTGCAAGTAATTAATATAAAATTTCTTTTTAAAAAACACTGATAAAGAGTAGACAATTGCAGGGTTGAACCATTTAGTGTATGATTCCTTCCAACATTTGATTCCTTAACCTTACATTCATCTTCACATAATGTAGGGATCAATGTAATCTAAAGATTGTGACACAGACATTCATCCATATCAGTATAATAATCCAAATATATAATTTATTAACAATACATTCAAATTCTCAAATGAAGGAATTGAACCTTAAATTTAGACTCTAATATAGGGTTGATATTCAATACATTTGTTTATTCACCAACATACAGTTTGTGATTCATACACAAAATGTATAGCGTAGGGTAACTATTATATACAAAAACTATTCAGGATATCATAACAATGATGATCTATACCTTCATTTATAAAACGTAGGGTTTGAACATTATTTTCATAACACATACCTTAGCTCTTCATCCATCAAAAATATAAATAAAAACATGACATATATTCTAAAAAAATCATAACATCACATCATTAAAAAAAGAAATGGTATTATTTGGATTAAATAGACATTTAATATATAATATAATTAAGACAACACACACACAACATTAAGGATCTAATTGACTGGTAGACCAACTCTTTCCTTTCAAATGAAATTTGGACATTAATATTGATCATCATGGGAAAATATATTTTGATCCCTTCATATTTTATATTTATCTCATGAAATTAATTTCTAAACCACCCCCTATATCTCTCCTATTTATACTTCTTTAAAAGATGATATTTAATCATTTTCATTTTAAATTTTTTATTTTTTTATTTCTCATAAAATTACTTTCAATATTTTATCATTTTCAGTTATTTTTCAGAATATTTTTTATTTTCTTCATAATATATTTTATAATTTATTTTTTTATTCTTTTTCAAAATTGTCTTTATATTTTTATATTATATTTTACTTTATTTTTAATTTAGTTTATGCGAGTTGTCTTAATGTTTTATCTCTATTCCATCTCAAATACTTCTCTTCTTCCACAATTGTTACATGTTATATTTTATACAGGGGAGTTTTTTAAATATATACTCCCTTTTAATACCTTCCCAAGGCATTTTATCATTGTTTTTATTTTTTCAAATAATGTTATATCATGAAAATATTATTTTAAATCACTTTTTTAATGTCTATATCCTTGAATGAGATTATTATTTCATAGAAAAATCATCATTTCCCATCACTATTTTACTTTTTGATAATCAAAGTGGGGGATAATTTTTATGTAAGTTTTTTTTTCAATGATGTTTTTATGTGTTAACATTTTCATAGTAGGAGATTTTATAATTTTTTTTTATTTTTTGGTTCAATGGGGAAATTTTTGTTTTCTATCAAAGGGGAAGATGCTTTTCTATTTTTGGTAAAATGTTTTTTTCTTATTGGTCATATTGAATATTGTTATGTAAATGTATTAATAATGATGAATATCTTTCTTTAATCTCTCAAAAAAATTTAAGAACTTTATTTTAATATCATTATAATGTATAATATATTTATGTTAATCTATTGATCATATTGAATATCATGTTCTCAAATATCTTGAATAAAATTCAATTCATGTTTCACTCTTGATATTCATTTAATATTCCATTTTATAATATGTGTTTGTGATCGTACAATATGGGGTTATTTTTTACATCATTATATCTCCCTCCTAGGGTTTTAATGATAAGAAACACTCACATCTGTTAGAAATGATTTCAATTTAAGTGTGTTTCATTGTTTTTTATATAAAGTGGTGTAATCAAGTTAAATTTGAATGATCATAATAATAGATTTTAGGTATCCTTTATGATATTCTTGAATACCCTTTTAATTCCATGAAGACTTCAATTAAAGTGAAAGAAATTTTATAATGACATTGATGGAAGTGGAGGTGCCTCTTGTTGAAGCCAAAGAAAAATACCCAACACTAGGTGGTGGTGAAAGGTGTTTCAATAAAAAATGTCTAGGGCCAGTGCATATTGAACAAGGCCATTGTGGAAAGGATTGTTTTTAGGAATGAACATATCAATATATGTTTTGGTGCTAGGAATTTTAACGGAAAAAAATATAGGTTTTATGCCCCATGGTGTCATGTAAGATTTTTTGGCCTATGATGACTTGAGAATTCATTTAATGGTGGTCAATCCTATTTTAAATTTTTTCTTCAAACTCATAACCACTTGATGTGATTTCAAAAAGTTTTATTAAGTATTTTAATGACAAAAAGCCGTGTCTTTGATAGTTTGATCAATATAAAGAAACATATTCTTCAATGATCTCATTTAATAGCTAGACAAATCATTCTCAATATTCATTCATTTCTAAATCCTATTATACATAATATAGAATATTTTCATGTTGTAATATATTCTCACTCAAATAATTTTTCCATTCTCTAATATCGTTTCTTCATATTATTTGATGAATTTCGATATAAATATAGAATTTGATTTATTCTATGAAATCATATACCTCTCCTTATTCTCTTATATTATTGGTTCCCACAACTGTTATACATAGGGACTCATTTTTTCTTTCTGTAACCATTAAATAGTATGGGACTATTCTCTTTGAGGTTTCAATATATAGATGTCAAAATCTTGAGTCATTTCTATTCTTTTTTCTTTTTGCAACCTTAAAAACAAGATAGTTTTGGTATCATGTATACTATTAAATCCCTGAGAGTAGTACATTATATCATAATTAAATTGAGGAGGAAGATACAAGAGATATTATATAGCTATTTTCAAACACCCCTAATAAATAGTTTCCATTATTTTCATTCCAATTTTTATTCATTAATACCATTATTCTAATCTTGATGTGCATAAATTTCATAATTTTTATTCTTCATCTTTCTATTGTAGGTAATTACATATTTAGAAATTATATTGACATTATTAACAAGAATCAAATATATCAACTACCAGACTATCAATTTCATCATATTAATTGATTTCTATTGTATAAATAATTTTCATTTAAAATTTTTTGTTTTTATTTTTTGTTATATTTTTTATAAATCACTTCAATCCCCTATGACCATTTTTACAACTTATCTTACCAATATTTTTGATGTGAGGATGGATTGGGTAATGGGAGGGACCCAAATATGTGTAATATATGATGATAATAATCATAAGTATATGGATTGTATAATATGCATGATATGTATGACATGAGTTAATTGTGTTCAAATTTTCGCCATACATGAGGGGTTCCTTCAGTATTATTGATGTGGAATCATGATTGATATTCTTTGTAGTGATATGACCAGATTTTGTGTGAGACAAAGTTGATTTATGAATATAATAATGAACCAAGTATCATTGATAAATGACCCATTATGTGGTGATTTATGGTTTGGGTAAGTGTTAACTGGTGTCTATATTAATATGATGGAGACAATATGATATTAAATTATAAATATCAAGCTTTTTAATTTGTTGCATGTGATTAACCTCTAATGATATTTTAGATGTGTTGATAGATGAATATTTATAAACTCTAGGGGTTAAATAGAGTTTGAATATTGGTCACATGACTTTTTATATTATTAAATGTCATAATGAACATATTTATTAAGATAGTTTTCTTTTAATTCCTTCTAGATATATGGTTAAGCTTATAAGGATGTTTATTTAATCCCATAAGACCAATTTGAGGAAAAACATTGGAAGGTTTCACTGTATTATGGTGTGATCATAAACTCCATGGTATTTAAAATTAAATAGGTATAGGGGTGGAATGTGGATGGATATATGTACAATAAACCATAGTGTGTGAATGAGCATGATATTGGGATGGAAATTTGTGGAAACATTGAACCATTTAAGGGAGCCGAATAATCATGTTATTTTGTTACTAACAAATGCGGGGGTGTTAGACATGTAATATTTCCGGACATACGAACCTGTATAGGGAATGATAGTTTTTTTTGTAATGATGTGTATTTTAGAGTCTGAACATGGTTAAGGGAGATTTGTTTTGCTAAAATATATATATGGAAGGTTATGTTTCAATTAATCACTAATACTAAAAGAATATCCAGATAGAGAATGTAATGAGTTAGAATATCCATGTCAAATTGTGATGATTAGATATTACAAATTTTAGAGTTATTTCCATGAATATGAGTATGTTAGGGTGAATATTTGGTTATTTTTTTTGATATTGTGTTGGGAATTGTGATTTCCTTGGCCATGGGGAGATGCTCTTTGGGTGGGTATGTCTTGATGTAATGAGTGTAGTTTGGGAAATAGTAGTGTTAAGTATATTATGTGTTATATGGAAATTTATACGCATCAATCAAAATGGTGGAATGTTATATGTTGGGGAGATTCCATTGAAATTGTTATATTTTAGCTCTTGTTCAGGTAGAGAATGGTAAAGACTAGCTATGACATATATATTGAGTCTAGACCAATATTTGTAAGGGTTCTATGATGGTTCATTGATACAAGAGGGCTATATAGAGATATTCATTCCATTTAATAAGACTATATTTTGGAAATAAATAATATAAAATGTTGAAGATTTGTGTGTTTGGTAACTGACTACTGCAAATTCAGAAAAATAAATTATTTCTACTAGGACCATAGATTTCAGTTCCAATTACGAGTATGATTACCTATGTAATAGGATGTGAATTTATGTTTTTCATTATTCTTGAGTGTGAGACTATTGGAAAGAGTCCTAAATGTTTTAGATGTTATCAGGTGTGTGGTTGAAAATGTGGTGGTCTCTTTATGATCAATGATGATATCCTTGGTTAAATAACATTATTGATTTGGTAATTAACAAAATTTATCTGGATGTGGAATCATTTTGGAGTGGGTGGATTAGAATGTTCCACCATTATAATTATATAATATTTTAAAGGATAGCCAGTTTATTGAGACATTAGTTATCATATTTCATACACAATCGAGATATAAAAATTTGATAATATTCATCATGAATCGTTCTTATGAAGGACAAAATTTATTATGGTTTAGAGAATTAGTGTTTTTGTTGATGTGAATTTTGATAGGTTCGGGTGCATTGTTTGAATAATTATACACAACAATTGATTTGATTACATATTATTCCTTTTCTTTTGGAGACTGTTATAGTTTCTGATAAATGCACATGGAGACTTCTCAAGGATTATAAGTGTTATGGTGGAGAGATTGCAATGCACTGTACCCGACTGTGTTATTGGAGTTAGAGAAACACTATGTCCCATTGAGGATGAAGTCAATATTGATCAAAAATGATGTATTTTTATAGATTTTATAACACCCTGATATTTTATTATTATTTTAAATAAAGTTAGTCACTTTGATAGTTTGTGATACACACAATGCTAAGTATAAATAAACTATAATATAGTATAACATTATATCCTTATAGTTAAATTAGAGGATAATAATATGAATAAAAAAACTATAAAAATTATTTGGTCTAAACATGTGTAAAATAAATTCACAGGTTATCAATTGACTATAAATAAAAAGAAAAATAAGAAACATTTGAATGTAATAAATTTTTTTTTCTGGAAAAAAATATTTCATGAAATGTGTTTTTATATAAATATATTTAATAAACCACTATTGGTAAATGATATTAACGATATTTATACATAATATATTCAATAATGGTTTTTAACAATCATCTAATATTTATTCGAGGCATGGAATAATAATCCATATTGAATTATGCTTAAAATAATATATTTTTTCTACAAAGTAGTTTCTCTCTGTTTTGCATGCTAATTTTAAAGTTAATTTATTTAAATTTTAGAAATATTATTTCAAAAAATCATCTATATTTTTGAATTCATCTTGTAAAAATTAACTTAGAGGGAATTGTTTATAATTTTTTGATAATATTAATTTTTTGACGAGTAGTGAAAAATGCTGATTTTTATTAAAAATTGTCTTTTTCATTTAAAGAAATTATAAAGTTATATTGTGTTTTAGAATTGTTTTAAAAGTAAAAAATTATAAAAATTATTTTATTATTATTCCATATTAGGTTATAATAATATATAATATTTTTTATTTTGATATAAAAACATTTTATATGTAAGAAAACATTTACATTGGAAAACCACTTTCTATCACATTTTCGTGTTTATTTTAAAATAAATTTCGACCACTTATATTAATTGAATTTTATATAATTGATTGTATATTTTAAATCAGTATAATTTATATTCATTAATAATTTTTGCTTCTTTTTTGGTCATAATAAAAAGTAAAACTATGAAAACTATTACCAAGGTTACATTTCATTCAATTTTACCTAGGATTAATATATATATATATATATTAAAACAATTCAAAGTGTGTCTTATTTCCCATTTATAAAAGGAAACCACTATCCCCTCCTCTCCATAATTCGATATCCTTTTTGTTTTCTTAATCACTCTGAAATCACTTCCTAACATCCTTAAACAAGACATATAGTCCATTTTTTGATTAGAAAACTACCGAGGAATCCCATAGGTAAAAACAAAAATAGGTTTTCCAAAGAAGAGCTATAGTTCATAACATGGTGTTTAGTTTTATTTCATATTATACATCCTTTAAATACTATTCACGTATCCTAAAATAATGACACCATAATCTTAAATATATTTATATTTTATTATGTTAATTCAATAAAATATATCCATATCCTCTTCTATCAAATGGGATACAGAACCATCGATTGTGTGTACAACAAACTATCACCGTATGAACTGATGCAATTCATTCTACATTACCACCTCTCACAGCTGGATATATTGAAAGGTTTATTATTTATATATGATATTTATTAAATAAATATGTATTTTAAATTATAATATCATATATACCTTCATAATTTATTACTTTTTGAAAATGATAACATCTCTAATGCATAAGTTTGGACTACCATCTCACAAAGAAACGTGAATGTTTTTTCACATTATTTTTTACATGGAAGGTAATAAGGATAGATAAAATGTTATATATATAGATATCTGATATTATAATTATTTTATATTGTTTAATTAATATTGATATTTATTTTCTTCCATCCATCGAATGTGAAATCATTATTCATGTGTACATACGACCTACCATATCAATGAACATGGAAATTCATTTATCTATCTTTATCTATTATATATGAAAATAGATATTTACATATTTAATATATGTTATATTTATATAATTATTCAAATTAGGGAGGTTAGGAATCTATGATCAATGTTCAAGGACCAAAACTACAAAACTAAAACATACAGAAAAAATGAAGTAGTTATCACCCAGAATATTGATTTTAATAATTAATTATCAATAAACAGGTAATAAATGGTAATATTAATATGGTTTTGTAATATATTTATAATAAATTTATATATATTATATAGGATTTTCAAACACACACAAAATAAGTCAGACCTAAGGTATGTATTTTATGTTAAAATATCATTATTTATTAGGATTTTTTAATTAGGGTTTTGATGATGAAAACATGTGATAAAACTCTATATAAACTCATTAATTTTCTATTACTATAGTTATTTTGGACTATTACAAGTTTTATTATCATTTTACTCTATATTAGTTGTCAAGGTACTGAAAGTGTATTTGTTTATGAAAATTGAATTTATTTCTCTTTTCACCTAAAAAAAATTTCTCTTCCATGTACATGTTTTATAGACCAATTATTTTTATACAAATATAATACATCTTCTTATATAAATATTAATTACATTACACAAAAACATTCATGATGATCGTAGGTGTATATCACCATTAGTGACATGGATACATAAACAAATAGTTCATAAGAGTTCTACATCATCTGACACTTACTTCCTCATAACTAGAACCCTTATGATACATATAAAATGTAATATGTAAAATCATAACCAAGGTAAATGAAAAAAATTAATGGTGATTTCATATTCTATAAAAGGAAAAACAATGTAAATATGTAAACATAACCTGAGAATAAGGGTCTAGGAAAATTATCATGAAAAATAAAAACCATACCTTGTATATAAAAGATCAAAATGTTCAGTCATGGAATAAATATTTGTAGTTCATAAGACCTATATAATAAAGAAATAACTTATAATGAGCCATGATATAATAACAATAACATAATAAATGAAATTGTTTCATAAACATAATAATGAAAAACATTATGTCAAGGCTATCCACCAGACATTTATAACATGGTATGCTTTTTATAACCACTGATTTTACTTGATTTAGGCTTGGTACACTCTAGTGTAACAACTTTCAGGCATATGATAACAACCTATGTACCCTTTTTTGGGCTTGGTATAATGTATCATTTACCTTTGTTCCCATATAACATTAATCATTACCCAATTAATTAGAGGGAGATATAGGTTCCACCGATCACCTAAACAATACATTTGTGTTCCAAAAGAACATATAATATTAATAATATCATAACCTATGATACAAAATGGTTCTCTTAAAAAATTCATTATATAATATTAATACAACCCATGGAAAAAGGAACGGGTTTTACAAACATATTTTTATCATAATCAAAAAACATTTTGAGAAAGAATTAAAATGTTATCCTAGGAACATAACCCCATTAAAGAATATGTCACATCAAAGGATGTCATCTTAGATGAAAAATTATTTTAAAATGAAAATAAAATGGAATGTTTCTTTTGTAAAATATAATATATTTGAAAAAATTCCCCTTTTAAAACATATTATTGATACAATATTATCGAAATAATTTTATTTAAAAATAAATGTGAAAAATTATAACAGAAGATTTAAAATTAATTTAAAACCTTTTTTAGTAAAATATCAATTCAACTTTGAAAATTTTTTAAACATAAGAAATTTTCAAAATCATTTTATTTGAAAATAAAACTTAAATCTTATAAAGGAATTTTTAAAAAATTGAGTGGTCATAATGGTATGAATTTATGTACATGTTAATATAATGGCTCCTTTCCCAAATTTGGTAAAATAGAAATAATATTTTTTAAATGAAAAACATATTCATTTCAATTCTTTATAATTTACATACGAGAAAAATAGTTTTAAAAATATTATATAACATTAATATGTTTTTTAATTTTTTTTATAAAACATGTATAAGGAGGAAAAAATAGTTTTTTACCGAAAAGAAATATTTATTATGTTATATTTAATAACATTATATAAATATATTGAGTACATAAAGGGAATAAAATGGAAGGAAAAAAATTATTCCAAATAAAATAATAAAATAATAAAATTAATTATGTTATTGTGAAATATTTCAAAATATTTCATCAACAGATTCATAATTATGAACACTCCCAAAATGTAATGAGATTGTAACTTCAAACCCTTTCAAATTTGGTAAATTTTGAATCATAATCCCAAATAACGAATTACATGAAATGAAAAGTGAAATATCATGAATTGAAATATATTCATTATATAACATGTCAAAGGTGGAGAATATATACATTATTAAAAAAGATAGGTTCATAACATATCATGTGTGCATACCATATCATGTGTCCCCCAACAGTTAAGTATCTTTTTCACCATAAAACCCATGAATGAGATATCCAAAAAATGATATTTAAATACCCATAAAATTCATGATAATAGTAATTAAATACATTCATAGGTAGTGTAGGAACCGTATAAATGAAACCCATGGCGATATGGCATATGTCTCACAGAAAAAAAGTGAGGTAGAAATCTCATACCACAAGTCTCAACTTCTATTATACACATTCGAACACCATATATAATCAATTTAGGTTTATTAAAAATATATTAAATTAATTTAATTATATATATTTATATATCATAAAATTTATGATTTACTTATGACCTTTTATTTCCCATTTATTAACAATTCCTTATTAAAATCGAGTTTCGAGTAATTATTGCTTTATTTTTCATGTATGTTTCAATTGGGTATTTACATTACTTTTTTAAATATTATGGATCAATAATATAATTAATTTTAACCATTATATAAATATCATTGATATTTAGAATATATTTATTTATAAAAATCATAAAATTTAGAGAGAGTGAAATGAAATTCATCGTTCATGGAGGCGGTGGGTCGTACATACAAATGAACATTGTATCCATATTTTAACATATGAAAAAAAGAAAAATAATAATTCCAATTTATAGTATAATTATTATTTCATATATATCAAATATATTTATTAACATCACCCAAATTATCTTCCAAACAGAGTGTTAGTGAAAAATGAATCACATCGTTTCGCAAGGCGGTAGTCCACTGTACACATAAGCGATGTTATCATATCCCCCATAGAATATCAATATATTAGTTATATGTGATACTATAATTATATAAGTATACTTATATTTCAAATATAATATATATTCATTTAATCGATCCTTATTACCATCCAAGAACAACATAAATGAAAAATATAATCAAATTATTTCGTGATGTGGTAGTATATCATTTACATTAGTGACGTTATTGTTTTTTAAAAGGTTGGGAAGTAAAAAGGTACATGTGGTATTATTATTATATAGGTATAATAATATAATAATTATTAAATATAACTTTTAAATCCATATTTATATCAATATATGAGAGGTGGTGATGGAAAATGATTGACCTAGATTTGTGAGGAGGTAGTCCATCATACACGCAGTTGACAGTTAACATTCTAATATAATGGAAGAGGGGACACATATAATTTGTAAAAATAATAGAATAACATATTGTTATAATTTTTATTTTAGTGTTATTATATTATAATAATTTAAAAAGTTTTCATGGAGATAAAAGAATAATTGAAAAATGCATTATCTAAAACTCTACATATTCTTCAGACAACCTACTTACATTAAACCTAAATACATCAAATAATTATATATATGATATAAAAAGGACTATAGGATATGTGGAAGGATTAAAAGAATCTATTTTGGAAGGTAATTTCAGAACCAAATGGTTTTGGATATGTGAATAAGAGAAGAGAAGGGGTGACCTTTTATAAGTGGGGGAGATGACACACATAATTATTTTAATAGAATAATGTGTAGCCACATTATTAAAATACTAAAAAGATCCCAAATGCTACATTATAGAAATATATAGGTGATATGGTTTAAATATAAAAATCCTATTAGTTTTGGAAAAATTTATTCCTTATATTTTTAGTTTTTCCGTCTTGGTAACCCCTTTTAAACCTTAACCGCAATAAATAAGTTAAACTATTTTTACTATTAATTTTGACCAAAAACTAAGTTAAAAATAATATATAATAAAAATTATTCTCATAATAAATATTGAATCCATTATTCTAAATTATATCCACAGAATTGTAAAAATGTAATTAAAAATAAAACTCACATACAATAAGAGAAAGTGGTTTTTTGAAGAGAAAATGTTCAATGGTTTAATATGTTTTTATATCAAAAATCAATATTAATGTAAGAGAATGAACTTTTATAGAGATATAATAGGATAATTTATAGTTACTATTATTTATTTTATTGGGTAATTTCTTTTTCATCTTGGGGTGTGTTTTGGTAAAAAAATGAAAATTTTGGAAGAAGCATGGGAAATTCACGGTTGAAGCACAGTTTTCCCAAATCGTACACCCTGGGCCAAAAAACCATTAAACCCTAAAAAAAGAGGAATTGCATGGATGGAACATAGTTATTCAAACCAATTTCCCTAAATGTGAAAACTATGCACCCCCAGAAGAGGCACACATTTAAGGCACATAGTTAGGGGAAACTGTGTGTTTCTACCCAACAAATCATGAGTGTGATATATGTTGAACCAAAATTTAGAATTTCAAATATTAAAATTATTATATTAACAGTAAATAAAACCCCACTCATCCCCTAATGATTAATATTGATTTTGGAGGCTCCAAAATGATTTAATAGGGCTCCAACCTCCTTTCCTGGTGAATCAAAGGGAAGATTGACGACCTACACCTCCTCGGGTAAGTGGTTTATTCATGTTTAGATATCTCTTATCATCCGATTTTCATCCCTACTAAAATAGGGATGTTAAAATACTATTGTATCTATATTTAGATCGAGTTTTATTTGATATTGATTGATTTAAATCTTTGATCTAGGAATAGAATCAAGATATCATTCTGCATTGTTGTTTCACTAAATTTGGGGATTTTAATTGATGAGTGTTCTTTTTATATTGTTAGCATGGTGGCCTATAATTCAAATCCCAAAGATTTCAATTATGTGTATGAAGTTTTATAATTAATATTATATATTTAAAAATTGAGTTCTAGATCAAATTAATTAATTTTTTGAATTAATTAACTGAAAAGAATTTATAATTCAGAATTCTGAGAATATAGATTTGAGAAAATTAATTGCTGAATTAATTATGTGATAATGGGATTTTAGATTTTAGGTTATCAATTTTTGAATTAATTATGATATAATGAGATTATTTATTTGAGATAATTAATTGTTCATTTAATTATGAAGAAATTAAGATGGTTGAATTAGAAAAATAACTATAGAATTAATTATGAGATATTGAAATTGTTAATTTCAAATAATTAATTGCCTAATCAATTAATTAATATTTAATTTATTGAGTTGGAACAATTGATTAATTAATCAATTAGGGATATTGAATCGATTGGGTTGGAATAAATAATTTATGATTTAAATGGGGATATTGAATTGGCTGAGATGGATAAATTAATTGATGAATTAATGGTTATATTAAATTGATTCGACTAGAATAATTAATTAATGAATTAATAATAGAGTTATTTGGACTGTAGATCATGAATAAATACTTGATGAATTAATTAGGGGAATATCTTAGATTTTTAATTTGGTTAATTAATTGTGTAATTAGTTAATGAAGTTGACATGAACAATTCATGGTGAGTTATTTCAAATGATTTAATGTGACTAATTAATTATGGAATTAATTAATGCAATTGATGTGAACAATTAATGGATGAATAAATTGATGGGATTGAATGTGATTAACTAGTTGTGAAATTAATTAGTTCAATTTACATGAAAAATTAATTTGTTAATTAATTGAATGGATTGAATGTGATAAATTAATTATGTAATTAATTCATGAAATTGATGTCAACAAATAATTTGGTGAATTAATTGAAGGGATTGAATGTGATTTATTAATTATGTAATTAATTAATGGATTTAACATAAACATATAATTTTTGAATTCATTGTAGGGGTTGAATGAGGCTAATTAATTGTGTAATTTATTAATAGAGATGTTTTGATTTTGTAATTGAAATAATTAATTACGGATTTAATTACTCAGATATTGTGAATGTGGAATAGGGGTAATTAATTATTGATGCAATTGTTGAGATGTGGTGTTTGTAAAACTGAGATAATTAATTTTTGAATTAATTATTTTTATATTGATATTGTGAAGTGAATAATTAATTTTTTAATTAATTGATAAGATTGATGTGATTAGTTAATTTTTGAACTAACTAATGAAACTGATTTGTTTAATTAATTATTTAATTAATTAATGAAATTGATGTGATTAATTAATTTTCTAATCGATTAATGTTATTTATATGATTGTTTAATTTTTGAATTAACTTATTTGGTAGATGTGGTTAGTTATTTATTGAAATAATTAATTTTATTAATATGATTAGTTAATTGTTGAATTAACTAATGTAGTTGATAAGGTTAAATAATTGTTGAATTAATTAATGTTATTGATTTGAATAAATAATTTTTGAATTAATTAATATAATTGATGTGATTATTTAATGGTTGTTTAATTGACTAATGTTATTGATGTGATTAGTTAATTGTAGAGTTAAGTGATGAAATTGATGTGTTTAATTAATTATGTAATTAATTAATATAATTTTTGTGATTTATTAGTTATTGAAATAATTAATGTTATTCATATGATTAGCTTATTATTGAATTAACTAAATCCGTTGACAAGGATAATTAACTTTTTAATTTTTTAAAGTTATTGAGGTGATTAATTAATTAATTAATTAACTTATTTTATTGATTTTATTCTTTAATAGATGAATTAACTAATGGAATTGATGTGCATAATAAATTGGAAAATTATTTAAGTGGAATAATGTGATGAGCTAATTGTTTGTATACTATATATATATATATGATTAGTTAACTATGAAATTAATTTATGGCATTGATATGATTAATTAATTGGTGAATTAACTAATATTATTAGCATGATTAACTAATTGTTAAATTAGAAATTAATTTATGGGGATAATTAATTATTGAATTATTTTTTTATTGGTGAATGGTAACATGGTCATTCTATTTTGAGATCATAAATGGTAACATGGTTATTAAATTATGAAATTATGAATGGGATCATGGTCATTAATTTGTGAGATTACTAATGGAAACATAGTCATTCAATTGTGAAATCCAGAATGGTAACATGGATATTCAATTGTGAGATTATGATTGGTAACCTGGTCCTTCAAATGTAAAATTATTAATGCTAACATGGTCATTCAATTGTTAAATTATGAATGGTAACATTGTCCTCAGTTGGGAGATTATGAATGGTAACATTGATATTAAAGTCTAAAATATGAATGGTGACATGGGAATTCAAGTAATAAATAATGAATAGTGACAATGGTATTCTGATTTATTATATCCTAGGGGACTAGTTCTGACTCCAACAAAGGCTGAAGCAAGTATTGAGATACGAGTGTCTATGGGGACCCGGGTGGTTTTGTGGTTAATTAAAGATTAATTGTTAATGTGATAACTAATTATATATGCATTGTAATTATTTATTAATACAATTTAATACACTATGATTGACAGGATATTGTTTTAGACACTGTTGGTAGGGGAAAAATGAGTTGTACTCACAACCTACTAGGGCTTCCTGATCGGTACCTGAATAGATTTCATGTTTGGAGGACAATATAAGGGAAAATTCCCCATTATATACGGATATGTTGGCTTGGGGAAAGGATGTTGGAACTTGATGTGGTTTAGGACCATATTGTGGAGTTGTCAATGTCTTCACTTCTGTCTTTCATTTTGACACTTGTAAAGTACATTAGAATTGCATATCTACTATTAGGTTGGATTTTGTATTTCATGTTTTGGTCATCTTGTGAAACTGGTATTGTCTGGGTTATGAATATATGTCATTTTTTATTATTAATTCATTTCCACTATTGTTTTATTTTTATAATTAGGGTATAGTCTCTCCATGATTGATATTAGACAATCTCTTCTAGTTGGTATCATCTAGTTGGGAGGCGTGCTTATGGTCAGGTGACAGACCGGCTTGGTGTACTAGTGTGTGACACTAGGGTTGGGACATTACAAAGTGGTATCAAATGATTTTTATTTTTGTTTTATTTTTTATTAATATTTATTAAAGGAATTCAAGAGACTAGGAAGATTTGGGCCTTAGTTACAATCTCATGCATGGGAGTAGCCAAACCATGAATGGGGTTGAACCCAAGTACCCAAGGTTGGAAGGTTGTTTTAGGAATTTTTTATTATTTTTTAATGGTATTTCAACTTGAGTGACACACTTGTTGTTAGATGTGATAATTATTTCCATGTTTTTATGATATTTTACTTGTTTCCTGGTATGAAACGATAGTTGAGTATTCATGCATCATTCTAGGAACTCCAGGTTATTCTATGACATGCATCATTTTAGGAATGCACAAGAAAACTGTTTTTATGTAAGTTGTTGAAAATTAATTGTTTTTACTTGCGAAATTAAGATGTAAAATGTGACTGTTACAAAATTGAGATAGATTTGGAAATGCAAAAAATATTTGAATTAATGGGTCTCTAATGGTAAAATTGGAAATTGAGATTGATTTTACACGTTTTAACCATGTCTTAGAGATTGGATGATAAAGGGTAGTGATTGCATCTTAGTTTCGACCATGTGGAAGGGTTTGGGGGGAATGACACCAAGGGTTAAGGTTGATCACTTGGTTAGAATTATTGTGGTAATGGCATGTATTCGTCAACAATAATCATGGTGTACTTCCTTACATGATGCAATCATTCCCTATACTTCAACATCATTCCGGGTACACCGAGAGAGCATTGGTTACACACCAAGACACAAATTTTTTTTTGAAGTGACTAAGTTATTTTTTGAATGTTGATTACTAAGATAATGTTAAAGGTGAAACATTATGGTGGTTGGTGAACCACCATCCATACCCGAGTGAGGGTCGTAAGGAGGATGTGTGCTAATAAATGTTATGGGTTCCACTTTTGGAAGCTTGATATGAGTAACAATTTATGTTTCTATTTGGATGATCGATTGAAGATGACATGTCCAGTACCACTTCATAGAATCTATAGGGGAGGGGGTGTGATACATTATTGTTAGTAATTTATTGTTTAATGTGATCTAAACATCACACATAAGTTGGGGAGCAATGTGATAGTAATTTGCATCCTTTGTGGAGCATCAGATAAGTGTATTGGGTCCTAGTGATAATGTGTTGCGAGGAACTATAGTGCTGATAGTTTGTGTATCTTGGATACATGGATGTGTTAAGGTTAAAATATGGGAGAGATAATTGGATATGAGGGCCTAGTGGCCTAATCTATTTTATTGAGAATCTTAGAGATTCTTGGGAGTACATCTCAATGACAAGCTATTATAAAGTTGGGGGGATTGTAAGAACTATGTATTTTATGGAGATGTCTTGAGCTCTTTTATATGTATTCATTTTCCATATATTGTATAATTCTCATTGGTGTTTACCTTAGGGTGAATTTGGGTAAACAATTGTAAATTTTGGATGATATTTGGGCAGTGCACAGTTGACTATTGATTTTACCAAGCCGTGCTCCCTAGCCTAGCAAACCGTTCATCCCTAGATAGAGAGGTATAGCAAGGATGTCACGTATATTTTCAAAACATTTTCCGTAAAATGAGAAACCATGACCTCCTAGAAGAGGTACACTGTTGAAGAGTATGGTTAGTGGAAATTGTGTGCTTCTTCCCAACAACCCATGTGTGGGATTAATGTTAACCAAAAAAATAGATTTTAAAATACAAAAACCCCTATATTAAACCCATATGGACCCAAATCATCCCCTAATGACTACTCTTTATTTTTGTGGCTTTTTGAATATTTCATAGTGCTTATGACCACTATTATTTGTTATTCAAAGGGAGGATTGAAGACCATGACCTCCCTGGGTAATTTGTTTCTTCCTATTTAGATCTTTCTTTCTATTCCACTGCTCTCCCAAGATAAAAGAGGTATGATCATATGATATGGATCAAAATTTATATCTTGTTTTTTAGATATTCATTCATTTAAATCATGGATTTAGGAATTGAATCATGATCTCATTCTTCGTCATTGTTTTGGTGAATTTGGGGATTTTTTTGTGATTGTTCTTCGTCAATTTTGAGGTAGGTGGTCAATTATTCAAATCCCAATGTTTGAATTGAAATTATGTGCACGTAATTGTAGAATTTATATTAGATGAATAAAAATTGAGCTCATGTTTTAATCAATTAAATATGGTGAATTAATTAATTGATGGAAATGAAAAATTTGGAATTTGAGATTATAGATTTGAGATAATTGACTGTTGAATTAAATATGAGATTTTGAAATTATTATTTTGAGATGATTAATTTTTGAATTTATTATGATATAATGAGATTATGTATCACATATTTATCGGGAATATTTCAATGTTATTGATTCCATATCAAAGAGGGAAATTGTGGACCTGAGTACCATGTAGTCTTTTAGGATACCTAACTCTTGATTTAGCTTGGTGGATGATGAATTGTGGGGTGTGGTAAACATCTGATCTTTTATTACCCCTTTTAATTCATGACTTCATATACATTATGATTTATTTAATAATTATAGGTTTGACTTGCTCATAACCTAGATCTTCGTGGAATGATATAACAAGATTATTGATATGAGATAATTAATCATTCAGTTAATTATAAGGGAACTTGTATTGTAGAATGAGATAACTAATTATTAAATTAATTAATATAAATTTAAATTGTTTATTTGAAACAATTAATTGATGAATTAATTTTGAAATATTGAATTGATTTAGTTGGAACATTGTAGAGTCCTAAAAACATTACAAGGGAAAGTAAATACTCTCATAATTTTTGAAATGGAATGAAAAAAATTGGGTGAAGTATTTATAGTGAATTTTTAAAGAATCCATGGTTTTAAAAAGTTTGTAACCCATCCGTGTACTGAATCCAGAAAATTGAAGCCAAAATATGATGACCAGAAACCAATTGTTAGAGGTATCCCATGAGGAATTGGCCTCGAGAGTTTTGTCCATAAAACCAAGCAATATTCCGAACAGAGACAACTACACCACCCCCACGAACTGTGTTGCTAAAGGAATGAAGATGGATAATATCCCCCACATATCACCATCATGAACTACATCATTTTCATAATCAAGATTTAGAATTTATCCCCCATGTACCTCCCCCTCAAACCATGTTACTAGAGAAATAAAGGCAGATAATTTTTCGCTTACATACTGTCCCCTTGAAATCAACAGTTTGAGGATGAGGAAAATACCATAGAACCCTAAGAACAAGACGTTGTCATTCACAGGATTGAGGTGGTGGTTTCCACTGCCGTGAACTGCTACACCGCATGCCTCAATTGACTGAGTATTTGGTGGGCCAAGTGATCTCCCCACAGGCTTTCATAAAATTTTCTATGTGATCCATTGATAAAGCTTCCTAGGAACACTATAAAAGGACATCAAGGGGAGCTCAGATAAACAACCAAACTCGAGAGGATTGAACAAACATGTGCAATGGATTTCTGAAGAGATAGATCAACAAGGTACATGCCTATTCTGAAGAATTACCCCATGTTTAAACCCACCGCATAACATAAAAAGTGGGAAATGTAATATTGTTTGGCCGAATATGAACATAATTGGGGAACTATGAACCATATCTTGGTGCCAAATTAATTTCCCACAAACCAAAGGATCAACTCTTCTTCTTCATTATGGATATCTCCCTAGCACAAGGATATTTGGACGGAGTGCTGCACCACATAGCACCTCACTATGCGGATGGAACTCGGTGCTGCATAGCATCATGCTACACAACCAAAAACTGGCCCCACATAGAAAAACACTATGTTGACCACATATATGTCTGCGTACCATCATGGTATAGGGATGGTTCTTCCACCCACATAGCAACATGCTACATGGGGAGCCCCCCATACCACATGAAGAAATTATACAAGGAATTGTGTGACCTCAATTGTTCCACTCTTCGGTTTAGATCATCTTCTTCTATTTCATCTGTATCATCTGTAGTCTCTTGGTAAACCAATCTAATGAAATAGGGACAAAGCCTCTTGAAAAACCACTAGACCCAGATGGTAAAACAACTGGGCGAATCAGTGTTCCCATTTGAGTTTACATACACATGGTAAATGGAGTCTTGTAGGTAATTCCTGCAACAGTGAGAACCCCTGGAATGTCCATAAGTTTAAATTTCCATGGTAACCTGGGGAATGACCTTGGGATAATAACGCGAACCTCCACGTTCGAGGGATCAAGGGAAATTACGAGGTTTTCCTTTCAACGAGGGACAGTTAAATGTCAAAGGAATTGTTACAAATTTTCCATTTGATGAAGATCGATGCTTCTCCTCATTACCAAAACTCATTTGAGGGCACTCCTCCTTAGGTATGTCCCAAAACATTCCCTTGGGGATGGATCTCTTTTTACTCTTAGGCTCATCCTAAGACACATATAGATAGATCATCATATGCGGATATCTGAGATATCCACATGGTAGAATACATTATCACATTCAAAACCCCTCTATTTATCTCTCCATTTGAGATATAGTACCATTTATCAACAGATGATGGGGGATGTCTAATCTTCAGATCCACTGACTCCTCTTGTTTCTTACATTTATCATGACTCACAAGCTTTAGAGTTTGGTGGTGATCTTGACGTTTACATAACCCCAAAACATGGCCTCTTATATAGTAGAAAACCCAATGTAAAATGAATTATGAAAACTCTGATTCTTTCCCCAAATTTGATATGTAACATTCATATCTAGATTCCCATGCCCAATGGGGATCCTCTTCAATGGTTAATCCCAAATCATGGACCCCCATAAATTCTGCCACCTCTATGGTAAATGACCGATCATAAAATGGACTTCAAGAAATCTGATTCCTACCCCAAATAGGATATGCATGACGCCAATTTAAAGGATCATGCTCAAAGGGGATCCTTTTAAAATGTTAAACCCTAATCATTCCCCCACAAAAAAGTCCTTCTATATGACATAAGTCCCAAATTAAACCAAACTACGAGGTATTTTTATCCCATCAAACAAGAAAATTTATGAAGCCTCTATGAGGTCCAAAATTGACACCCAAATCACCATAGTGTTCTCCCTTCTATATCCCTAGAAAATCCATATCTACCCAAGAGACCATGCCTCTTCTAAGAATCAATGTCCGGTTCATTGTAATTCCTACATGAAATCTTGACTAGGAATATTCCACCTAGACATCTTAGCCGCATGACGTTAAACTACATGGATGCTTCCTCATCACATAACCTTAAAATTTGATGCCCCCAGTTTAGTAGCACCAAACTATGTGGGTTCTAATTTGTCACACAAGTATAAGTAGGAAGGCATAATTATGGGTTCAATCTCGATAGAGAAATAAATTTCATCCACCCTAGATGACGATAAACTCTAGATATCCCCATCACAAGGATTAAAGTGAAATTGTCTCTATAATTCATGATCCATGTATATCCATGATTGATTTTGCATCCTAATAGTAATGAGTGGACACATTCTTGGGAATGAACAAAGGAGTCAAAAACATATCAAAATTTCCTAATTCTATAAGATTATCCCAAAATATGAGATAATTCCCCCATGAAGCTTGTGATGAACCCGAACTCCCATCCTCTTAACCAATGGAGTCCTTAAGTGTCATTGTAAAAATCATCCAATGAGTCCCTCCATTTAGAAATTAGGTCCACGAATCATGGATAATAGTTCCATTGGGTGTTTCTAGATCTAGAAATAAACCCATTGAAGACCATTTGAGGAAATTGCATCCAACGTGGGCCAATTGCAGAAACACTGAACCCCCCTATAATCATCCACTGGGAGCACTCAACTATGTAACCTCCTATATAATATAAGAAGGATATACTACTGAATCATGGTGTGACGATATCACCCACTAAAAAGGGTCATGATGTGAATCGAGTCAGAACAAAAAATGGTGAACCTAACATGAATCTTTCTATAACAGCAAACAACAAGTTTCTATCCAATAGGAAATTTTGTTTTCTCCCACACACACACATTAGGATGAAACAAAAATGGTGATCCCAACATCAATATTTAACTAAGGTGGCAGTGTTACCCCAATTTGAATCCCTCTATAATAACATTTTGTTGATGAATCTCTGTCAGGACATTTTGTTTTCTCATATCCACAAAACAAAAATGATTAACCCCACATAAATCCTTAACCCAGGTGGAAGGTCACACCCCCTCATTCTCCTTTTACATTCTATAGAATAGAGGGCCAAGAAAAAATAATCAATTATGTATGTGCTCATGATATGCTACATTGAAGAGGTTTTTTTTCTATATAAGTCAAATATATTGTAGGAATTACCCTGAACAACATTAAATATAATGACATCCCAATCGTTTTCTCAAACACACATCACAACTACCAGATAAGAATCATTGTCCCTGATAAAGAATAAGACAACCTCTATAACCTAGTGTCTTCAAAACTAGGTTTCAAACATGATAATCATAGAGTACCTGAAAAATGGTACTCTCTATATTGTGGAAGCCGGAAAGTAGGCCCTCAAATTGATGAAATCTCTCCAGTGACCTATACATCCATGAACGGAAATCCAACATAGGATGAATCAATTGGAATTCTCATATCATTTCTGGTTCCTGTCTGTGAAACCCGATAATGAGTAACTTTCTTATCTCAGGGAGGTAGATGATTTAGACACAAATGACTTCATCCCAACATCACATGAACCCTACACAAGGGATCTCATCGTTGGATGTCTCCACCAACAGTTTACAACCTAATATCAACACTCTAAAGAGGATATATGATTTTGGGAACCTACTAAAGTTAAATAGACATGGGCCCCTCAGCTACACACCATTGGTGGAGAATGGATAATTAAGAGTAAGCGATTACCATGGATCATGAGAAGGAGATCATCTAAAAAAATTGGAAACGTTGCACATACAGACATACAACTCTTCCTTCTCTTATGAAGTCCGCAAAAAAAATATGGTGGAAAAATATGAGCTAATGAAAATTCCCTCCAATTATCACCAGTCTCACCAAACATATAGGGAGAAAAATTGTAGCCACATGTAAACAACCGATGATGCATCGGAATCCCACTATCTAAATAGGGTGGAATCCATCTACAGGCATGCACAAATACATACTGATGCACAAGAATCCTATCATCCATATAGGGTGACAAACATAGATCAATCGTACAACACTTTCATTGCATATGGATCCCATTAGTGAAATATGGTGGAAATCAACTAGAAAAAAAAATTCACACCTACATATATCAATCCCACCAGTCAAATATGGCTGTAAGAAATTATAATCCGATTCAAATTCCTTTAGAAGCACATCAAGCCCAAGATTCAAATATAGTGTAAAATGACCAGAAAAAAATTTCTACTTAAAAATATTAATCCCACTAGTAAAATATAGTGGCATCCAAATAATGTACCTAGTATATCCTAACTACAATTGAAGGACAGAATCATTCCGCTACCCTGACACAGGAGAACTACCAGTATCCACTCGCAACACATAGAGGACCAATGATGGAACCCACTCTTTCTCCAACATCAGAATGGGTATTTGTACTCATTCTAGCCAAATAAAATTCTCAAAACACTATGAAATTGATAGAGTATCAATCATAGATTCTAGTCTATATCTTGCAAACCTATCAAGAAGTCATCACATCTTTGAAAAAAATGAGTAGTATGTCCCATGATCCAATTTTCCTAGGAAGGGTGATTCATATTCAAGATAAAATGGTTACTCTGGAAAATATTTGTATCCCTACTGTAGTCTAGGATAGTTGATGGCTATATTACATGATTCATGGAAAACTGAATCAGGAATGGAGAACCATTCAAACTAGGGGACACCAATCCAATGTGGTGGCCTCTCGAAGGTAGGGATATATTCCTTAAAAAACTCAATATGATCCTCATAATATCTTGTCAACATTACAGAGACCAACCAATGAAGAAACCATAAATTAAATTCATTACCAATAGTAGGCGGCCCATGTTTTCCACTAGAGAGCACCCAAAAATGAAGGGTTCCAATGGTAGCTAAAAAATGAAGAGTACACTAATGATCCTTCCCTACATAAAGATGATGTTTTTTATACCACAAGACATATATCTATAATATCTCATTATCATATCAATCCATTATCAAATTATGAAAGTGGTAGTAGTATTTTTTATGGTCCTTCCCGCAATATTGTTACCAGAAGCTCTAAAGGTATTCTTCATAGCACCCATGGGGGCATACGTTGTAGGCTAGATTCAATCGATTGGGAGATCCTATCTCCTTATGCGTGTCAAGGTATCCCTCCCTTTAACAAAATATCGAACTGAAATAAGGTTATACACTTTCTATTGTACGCCCTGATGGTCCTCCCTAGGGTATATATTACAGATATTATTCTTCCTATAGTCAGATATTGAACTATGATGGTGGTCCTTGCCACGAAGATAGCCACTAAAAAGGCCCTCCACACAGTGACATCAAGAAAAGAGATGTCCCTATCCTCATTATAGTACATACTGAATCTCATTCCATAGAAATACACTATATATATTATCACTGAATCTATACATAAATCTATAATGGTATCCCTCACCATAATGGCAGTCATTTCTAAGGTCCTCCCTATAATGACAACAAACTACAAAAAGTACCCCCTCTTGTTGTGCTCCACATGGAAGGTCCTCCCAGGGGAGTCTCTAGGGAAAATCTCCCTACAGTCGGATGGTAATAAAAAATGGTAGTCCTCGACACCATAGCCTCGCCTATGAATGTCCTCCCCATTCTGGTCCAAATATGAGAAATCCCAAATATTCTGATTCACTTGGAAGGATATGGTCGGATATGCTAGAGACTATGTCAATGATATGTGACATCTTATATCATCCAAAAGGAAGCCTGGGGACATGATCATCCTCTGATCCACATTTGAACCGTTCATGCATCAACAAAATCCATACTTTCCTTGTTAGTCATGATGAAATCACCAAAAATAACCAAAGTAGGGAAAAAAAGTAGAGGAATCATTGGAAGAAGAAAAAACATAATATTCTACTCATGAGAAGATAGCTAGCCGTAACAATATATCGATTATGTTATAGACCAAAAAAAATTTCATTTCATAATCACAAAAGTGTTTTTAGAAGAATTCATTCATAACATTTTCCTCAATATCTATAAAACTCTTCACCAGTTGAAAATGAATTTTCTGCCCTTTGATGGGAATGCAGACCATGTCAGCCTATTTTGGGAACATCATCGTAAAATGGAACATGAATCCCTTCTATCTACTTGAAAACCACGATTAGGAGGGAAAAAGAAAATCTTTGAGTTGTCTTTCCTCCACATGATACACAAATTGCGTTGCCTCATCATAGATTCCACATATGGTGTTTACATCTGGGGGTGGGGAGAACATGAAACTATACAAGTCACCCCACCTCTCATCTAGTAGAACACATTGGGTATGAAATCATGAAATTTCCCCATCCCAAACTACCAACTAAATGAAGTACATATTAAGGTAATGTGGCCCACTTAACAAGAACTAGCCTTGATTAAGTCTCAAAAGCATTTGGCCTAACGATAGAAATCCATCACAAATCTAATAAAATAGGCCACCGAGAACATTTAACAGGACACTTCACTGAGGGAATCCAACCAACGAAAATCGATCCTGTCCTCGAAATAAAATAATTTATGTATAGATCCATCACCATATTAGGCCCATTCCAACATTATAATGCATGGGATCAAGAAAGTGGAAAAAATATCAATGTCCACCATGGTATTGGGAGAAATTCCATCCTTCATGTCTGGGGAATTTTTTAACACAAAGTGCCACTGTATGACCAAAAAATATAGTCCAAGATACATTAAAGGGAGAATAGGAAAAACAACATCCCATACGACTGGGAGAATTTTTAACATAACCACCAGCCTAGAAGAAGTTAGTATTTTCCCACTAGGGGAGGAAAACAAATAGAAAAGTTACTCGTTCTATCCAGACTCATGTCCCCCGGAGTGGAGGCATACTTACAAATCACATCAAGGAACCCTTCATGTCACTTTTCACCAAGAAAATCTAAGGGGGTAATAGATTAGAAGGAGATTATATGACATGGGATTCAAGACTCCCTCCTCTAATTGGACACCCTGCATGCCTCCCTAAATGTGGTATGAATCAGTGAACATTGTGGATGTCAAAATCTCAAAACATACTAAAAATGTTCCAAATGAAAAGGATGCAATAGTATATTATTACCTTTGTGATGTGGTCCACACAAAGCATGAAGGTGTGCATTTTCAAAACCAATGGGCCAACATAAATTTGGGTTCTCCCTTAGCTAAACCATCATTTTTTTCTTATTTCATGCCCAAAAAGGGAAAAAAAAAATAAGACTAAGGTTCCATATAACCCTCATAATCCTCCCAATGTGAATTCTTCCCTCACTCTTTACGATAGATTCCTTGAACATGAGGGAGAATTGAAATAGATAAGGATAATAAATATGGATATGATATTAGCATGATAACCTACTTGGTATGTTCCCTAGGTGGAGCATCAACACAAACTTCCATCAGATGTGCCTCTACCACCCGAGCACATCTCGATAGATAAAGCAATGCTCAAAAGTGCATTCCCAGAATCATTGGGAACATTAGTCTACCTAAACCCAATCCTAATAGGGTATCAAGACATCACTATATTGGGGAAGCAACTTGAATATATTCGGGTGAATCAATAAGTGATTCCATCAGCTGAGTATCCACCTCATGATTCTGTAGTGCCTACACATGAAATCCAACATTCTACAACACCCACTCATTCTTTGGTTCAAGAGAACATGGATCTTGGTATCCTAAATACCATTGAGTCATTAACGACATGATTTATAACCATAGAAGTGTGGTGCACTCTGATAAATCAAGAATTGAAACCTTACCCCGACTGGGTAACCAACGTTCTCCCACCGCCAAGTTTTGGGAACCCCGTATTCCCAATGTTCAATGCCCCAGGGGACCCAGAACAACATATAATGAAATACACATCTTAATGTGACCCCATTATGGGAACCCTAGAGAAATAAGAATCTATTCAACATATATTATTTTTGAAAACTCTACAAGGGTCTTCCTTTGTGTGGTACAATAGTTTAATAAGTAATTTGATTACAATTTGGGAGGATCTTCACTGCGTGTTCCAATTCTAGTTCACCTCAACATTGCCAAAAAAATATTAAGTGACCTCATGAACTGAAAAAAGTAAGATATTGATCTATTTTTAGGATTAGTATCTATATGGAATGGTCTGAATTACTTCATGAACCAGCTAGTACCCCAAGATGGGATGTTGTCCATGTGCATCCATAACCTCCATGATGAGCTGCGAACACCCCACATCCAATTGAAATATACTAGGGAATTATGGGACTTCTCCTACATCACTAAAATTATTGAATATTCCTTGTAAAATACTAATATTAAGTCTTGTGTAGATCCACCCGCCCAAGTCAAAAGAAAAGTAAGAGCCGATGTGACTTCTGTACTAAATAATCCAACCCCTACACTTGCACTAGCCCCAAGCCCAGTACCATACCATGCATCCCCAAGGGACGCTAAACGTAGCCCCCACCTCGACAAGATGAGTGAACTTCGGATAAGAGAAATAAATTCATGTAAGGAACCTTGAAAATTTACTTGTTTTGGGTTGACATAGTCCATGGATACATCGTAGCCTACATAAATTTATACATACACCAACTTCTAGATCTGAAGAGGGATGATGAAGTAGGTGATAATGACCAGCCAAATTATTTTCCCTTACATCAGATATTTAGCACACTTCATCTAGAAGTTCGTTGTCTTCAAGGAACTCATACAAAATATTATAGATTCTATACAGGTTAATCTGGGACCACTGCTAGCGTAAGTGGAATATGTTTCCCCCACTAATCTAGACGTAGAAGGGTAGTGGAAAAAATTTGATAGCAGAAATGTAAAAAAGTTTCGTATTTGGAAGACTCAAAAAATAATCAACTGATCCCACAATATTCTCTAGGAATAGTTTATGAAACTGGCTGTGACTCAAATAGAGATTTATTGAACACAAACAATCATCATATGACCCACAATCCTCCAAAGAATGATTGACCAAACAGAAGTCCAACCAGAAGGGTGGAACGAATGTGTAGGAAGATTAACATGCCGCAAATCCAATGTTTTATTTAACATGATCAGATTATAGGACATTAAACTACCCCACAAAATAGAACCACCAAAATAAGATGATCATGGAATGTTATCATCAAAAGTTGGGCATATTTTGGGATCCATCAATGTCATACCGTTAATGGATCCCTTATCCAACGATGAATATAGTTATTAACTAGAATTACTAATACAAAATTAGAGGGATAGAGGAATAATCTGTAGAAGTTAGGGATATCAAGGGAGACACAACCATTGCAGAAATAATTCATAAGGCCGCACCCCCGCTTAAACCGTCAGTACTACAGAAACACACAGAAGGACTCTCTAGCTGATCTAATAGGAACATGAAAATTATCATACCCCCCTAAGAATCCACCCCATTCTAATATTTCATGAATATCCATCAGAGGAAGAACAGATGGCTATTTCCCTCAACATACGTGAAGACTATCCTGACCCAATCCACATAGGATGGAAACTCCTTGGACTCTGAAACCAATGGCTAACCCATCATCATCTGATTCTCAAGCCCATAAAGTTCAGGTAAATGATAATCACTATGTTGGCAGGTGTCTGCATTTAAATAAAAAAAAGTACTTCTTTAAATAGTTAGCTTTGGTACCAGCTATGATTTCAATCCTGGATGCACTAAATCTATCAATATATCTTTGGGTGGAACTCATTGATTTTTTATTAGATCCCAGTGTGTTTGAAGATGGGGTAGTTGTTTTTGAAGCCTACTAGATAGAGATCAATCCTATAGAATACCACTTAGTTATATCCTTCATTGATCAAGGCAGATATTCCATCATGAAAAGGCACATTAAACACTAATAGTTTTTAGAAGGATAACATGTTTTGATATCCGAAAAGTATTCATAGATAGTGGATCTGGTGTTAATCTCATCCCACCGAAGAAACTTTGTCAGGTGGGATGTAATGAGGATGATATAACACACTACAACATGACTCTGTTGGGCTACAATAAAAGTGAACAGAATCATTTTGGCCAAAACATGCTCGAGAACCAGTTTGGTGACCTCGTAGCTCACCTAGAATTTCTGGTGGTCTGAAATAACAAGGTCGTCAATGCACTGCTAGGGATGCCCGAGCTACATCAACATATTTCAATCCCCTCATCCTTTCATTAATGCCTTAAATATAGAATTAATGGAAGAAGTGGGACACTGCATTCCAATAAAGCCCCATTAAACCTCTAAAAATCAAGATATATTGTTGTAGGATTCCATGATTAAAAGGGGAAGTGAATTCCTATCGATTGTGTTGATTGGATTACCACATAAAATTAATTAGAAATGGTTCCGACCAATCCCCTAAAGTAGACCAGGGAACAACATGTACTTCCATTCAATTAGATTGAGTGGAAAAATCTATGTTTTGATGTGTATTCATAAAAACTCATGATTTTGGTCATTGAAGCTGAGTCTAATAACGTCGAAAAGCTCACCAACACCCAAAACAATGGTGGGGGCTAAGATAATAATGTCCCCGTACCATCAAAAAATTTCCAAAAAATCTATGACTCACCCATTGAGGATGGTGGATGTTTGTCTTCACTAAAAGAATATGAGGAAACTCTTTTACCCCTTGTCACATCTTCTCTAAATAATCCCTTGCAAATGGCCAATGCGGGAGAGGTGGCTTCACCTCTCAAACACCAAAATTGAAACTCTTCACTCAAATATGGGGAAATCATTTCATGTATTGTATCTCCATCATAAAATTAAGAGAAAGAAGGTGAGGATGAAGAAGAGGATAAATAATACATAATATATTCCCCTCTAGAATATTAGGATGGAATCTCTTCCACCATTAATGAACACAAGGAAATAAACATTGGTATAAAAGAAGACCCATGACCCACTCTGATTTGCACGACCATGAATTCCAAAGAGAAAGTGGTATAAACCTATTTCATAAAGTAAAATCATGATGTTTTCACCAGTAAATATAGAGAAATTCCAAGACATGGTCCATAGGTGTCCATTCACCACCTAGGATTCATATAAGACTATCATGTTCATAATAGAGCTTCCAAAAAGATGCGCTTGACACATGATACCAAAATAGAGGCTGAAGTCAGAAATATCATCAAAGATAACTTCATGTGGGAAGTCCAATATGCCATCTAGCTACCAAATATTTTCCCCATCAAAAATAAAATGGAAATATCATAGTCTACATCGATTTTAGAGGACTCAATCAGCATTTCCCAAAAGATGATTTCCCATTCTGTAACATAGAATTATTGATCGAAGAAACTTCCCGATGTGAGGCTATCCCTTTCATGGATAACTATTTTTGATGTAAAAAAATCTGAATTGCCCTAGAAGATAATGAATCCACATTTTTCAAGGCTCCCCAAGGTGTTTTTTTCTATAAACTGATGCCTTTAAATTTGAAAAAATTTTGTGCTGCATATCAACATGAAATTTACCTAAACTTTATACTCATCATAGGAATATTCATTGAATGATATATGTAGTATTTGGTGGCTATTTCATGATAGTGTCTATATCAATTATTATATCTGGACATATATTTTAACAAACTAAAATATAATAGTATGAAAATGAACCCCCAATAGTGTGCTTTTAGTTTTTCCTTGAGAATGTTTATCGGCATCGTCATACTCCAATATGGAATCGAAGTCGACCCTAAGAAGACCAAGTCAATCCTTGTAATATCACCTCCTTGCAACCACACTATGTTGAGTGGAATCCAATGAAACATGTCCTATATTTAGCACTTCATATCCAACCACAGAGGAAATTTCATTCCCTTCACCAGGTTGGTGATGAAGGGGGTAAAATATCAATGGAATGATGATTTTCAAAAAGCATTTGAAAATATCAAGAGATTTCTCTTAAGGCCACCGGTGCTAATTCCACATGTAGAAGTAGGAATACTGATTCCATATGTGACCTCATTGGAAAGATCTATATCTACCTTTCTCGTAGATAAGAATGATTCTCTCAATGAGAAGAGTCTATATTCCATAAGCTGAGTATCCACCTCATGTTTCTGTAGTGCCTACACATGAAATCCAACATTCTACAACACCCACTAATTCTTTGGTTCAATAGAACATGGATCATGGTATCCTGAATACCATTGAGTCATTAACAACTTGATTAAAAACCATAGAAGTGTGGTGCACTCTGATAAATCAAGAATTAAAACCTTACCCCGACTGGGTAACCAACGTTCTCCCACCGCCAAGTTTTGGGAACCCCGTATTCCTAATGTTCAATGCCCCAGGGGACCCAGAACAACATCTAATGCAATACGCATCTTACTGTGACCCCATTATGGGAACCCTAGAGAAATAAGAATCTATTCAGCATATATTCTTTTTGAAAACTCTACAAGGGTCTTCCTTTGTGTGGTACAGTAGTTTAATAAGTTATTTGATTACAATTTGGGAGGATCTTCACTGCGAGTTCCAATTCTAGTTCACCTCAACATTGCCAAAAAAATATTAAGTGACCTCATGAACTGAAAAAAGTAAGATATTGAGATGTTTTTAGGCTTAGTATCTATATGGAACGGTCTGAATTACTTCATGGACCAGCTAGTACCCCAAGATGGGATGTTGGCCATGTGCATCCATAACCTCTATGATGAGCTGCGAACACCCCACATCCAATTGAAATATACTAGGGAATTATGGGACTTCTCCTACATCACTAAAATGATTGAATATTCCTTGTAAAAGACTAATATTAAGTCTTGTGTAGATCCACCTGCCCAAGTCAAAAGAAAAAGTAAGAGTTGAAGTGACTTCTGTCCTAAATAATCCAACCCCTACACTAGCACCAGCCCCAATCCCAGTACCATATCGTGCATCCCCAAGGGACTCCAGACGTAGCCCCCACCTCAACAAGATGAGTGAATGTGGGATAAGAGAAATAAATTCATGTAAGGAACAAAGAAAATTTACTTGTTTTGGGTTGACATAGTCCATGGATACTTCGTAGCCTACATAAATTTATAAATACACCAACTTCTAGATCTGAAGAGGGATGATGAAGTAGGTGATAATGACCAGCCAAATTATTTTCCCTTACATCAGATATTTAGCACACATCATCTAGGAGTTTGTTGTCTTCAAGGACCTCATACAAAATATTATAGATTCTATATAGGTTAATCTGGGACCACTGCTAGCGCAAGTGGAATATGTTTCCCCCACTAATCTAGATGAAGAAGGGTAGTGGAAAACATTTGATAGCAGAAATGTAAAAAAGTTTCGTATTTGGAAGACTCAAAAAATAATCAACTGAGCCCACAATATTCTCTAGGAATAGTTTATGAAATTGATTGTGACTCAAATAGAGATTTATTGAACACAACCAATCATCATACGATCCAGAATCCTCCAAAGAATGATTGACCAAACAAAAGTCCAACCAGAAGGGTGGAACGAATGTGTAGGAAGATTAACATTCAGTAAATCCAATGTTGTATTTAACATTATCAGATTTCAGGACATTAAACTACCCCACCATATAGAACCACCAAAATAAGATGATCATGGAATGTTATCATCAAATGATGGGCATATTTTGGGATCCATCAATGTCATACTATTAATGGATCCCTTAAACAACGATGAATATAGTTATTAACTAGAATTAATAATACACAATTGGAGGGATAGAGGAATAATATGTAGAAGTTAGGGATATCAAGGGAGACACAACCATTGCAGAAATAATTCATAAGGCCGCACCCCCGCTTAAACCGTCAGTACTACAGAAACACATAGAAGGACTCTCTAGCTGATCTAATAGTGACATGAAAATTATCATACCCCCATAAGAATCCACCCCAGTTTAATATTTCATGAATATCCATCATAGGAAGAACATATGGCTAACTTCCCTCAACATACGAGAAGATTATCCTGACACAATCCACATAGGATGGAAACTCCTTGGACTCTGAAACCAATGGCTAACCCATCATCATCTGATTCTCAATCCCATAAAGTTAAGGTGAATGGTAATCACTATATTGGCAGGTGTCCGCCTTTAAGTCAAAAAAAAGTACTTCTTCAAATAGTTCGCTTTGGTACCAGCTATGATTTCAATCCTGGATGCACTAAATCTATCAATATATCTTAGGGTGGAACTCATTGATGCCTTATTAGATCCCAATGTGTTTGGAGATGGGGTAGTTGTTTTTGAAGTCTACTACATAGAGATCAATCCTATAGAATACAACTTAGTTATATCCTTCATTGATCAAGGAAGATATTCCATCATGAAAAGGCACATCAAACACTAATAGTTTTTAGAAGGATAACAGGTTTCGATATCCGAAAAGTATTCATAGATAGTGGATCTGGAGTTAATCTCATCCCACAGAAGAAACATTGTCAGGTGGGATGTAATGAGGATGATATAACACACTACACCATGACTCTGTTGGGCTACAATAAAAGTGAACAGAAGCAGTTTGGCCAAACCATGCTCGAGACCCAGTTTGGTGACCTCGTAGCTCACCTAGAATTTCTGGTGGTCTGAAATAACAAGGCCGTCAATGCACTGCTAGGGATGCCCGAGCTACATCAACATATTGCAATCCCCTCATCCTTTCATTAATTCTTTAAATATAGAATTAATGGAAAGAGTGGGAAACTGCATTACAATAAAGCCACATTCAGCCTCTAAAAATCAAGATTTATTGTTGTAGGATTCCATGATTAAAAGGGGAATTGAATTCCTATCGATTGTGTTTATTGGATTACCACATAAAATGATTTAGAAATGGTTCCCACCAACCCCCTCAAGTAGACTAGGGAACAACGTGTACTTCCATTCAATCAGATTGAGTGGAAAAGTCTATGTTTTGATGTGTATTCATAAATACTCATGATTTTGGTCGTTGAAGCTGAGTCTAATAACGTCGAAAAGATCGCTAACACCCAAAACAATGGTGGGGGCTAAGATAATAATGTCCCAGTACAATCAAAAAATTTCCAAAAAATCTATGACTCACCCATTGAGGATGGTGGACGTTTGTCTTCACTAAAAGAATATGAGGAAACTCTTTTACCCCTTGTCACATCTTCTCTAAATAATCCCTTGCAAATGGCTAAGGCGGGAGAGGCGGCTTCACCTCTCAAACACCAAAATTGAAACTCTTCACTCAAATATGGGGAAATCATTTCATGTATTGTATCTCCATCATAAAATTAAGAGAAAGAAGGTGAGGATGAAGAAGAGGATAAATAATACCTAATAGATTCCCCTCTAGTATATTAGGATGGAATCTCTTCCACCATTAATGAAAACAAGGAAATCAACATTGGTACAAAAGAAGACCCATGACCCACTCTGATTTGCACAACCATGAATTCCAAAGAGAAAGTGGTATAAACCTATTTCCTAAAGGAAAATCATGATGTTTTCACCAGTAAATATAGAGAAATTCCAAGACTTGGTCCATAGGTGGCCATTCACCACCTAGGATTCATATAAGACTATCATGTTCATAATAGAGCTGCCAAAAAGATGCGCCTGACACATGATACCAAAATAGAGGCTGAAGTCGGATATATCATCAAATATAACATCATTTGGGAAGTCCAATATTCCATATAGCTACCAAATATTTTCCCCATCAAAAATAAAATGGACATATCATAGTCTACATCGATTTTAGAGGACTCAATCAGCATTTCCCAAAAGTTGAATTCCCATTCTGTTACATAGAATTATTGATCGAAGAAACTACCCGATGTGAGGCTCTCCCTTTCATGGATAACTATTTTTGATATATAAAAAAATCTGAATTTCCGTGGAAGATAATGAATCGACATTTTTCAAGGATCCCCAAGGTGTTTTTTTCTATAAACTGATGCCTTTCAATTTGGAAAATGTTTGTGCCGCATATCGACATGCCATTTACCTCAACATTATACTCATCATAGCAATATTCATTGAATGATATATGTAGTATTTGGTGGCTATTTCATGATCATGTGTATAACAATTATTATATCTGGACATATATTTTAACAAACTACAATATAATAGTATGAAAATTAACCCCCAATAGTGTTCTTTTAGTGTTTCCTTGAGAAAGTTTATCGGCATCGTCATACTCCAACATGGAATCGAAGTCGACCCTAAGAAGACCAAGTCCATCCTTGTAATATCACCTACTTGCAACCACACTGAGTTGAGTGGAATCCAATGAAACTTGTCCAATATTCAACACTTCAGATCCAACCACACAGGAAAATTCATTCCATTCACCAGGTTGGTGATGAAGGGGGTAAAATATCAATGGAATGATGATTTTCAAAAAGCATTTGAAAATATCAAGAGAAATCTCTTAAGGCCACCGGTGATAATTACACAGGTAGAAGTAGGAATACTGATTCTATATGTGACCTCATTGGATAGATCTATAGCTGCCTTTCTCGTAGATAAGAATGATTCTCACAATGAGAAGATCTATATAAACTCATCTAAACCATGATCAATGTTGAGAATCATTATTCAAATATCGAGAAGAGATGCCTTGCATTAATATTTTTAGTCTAAAATCTAAGGCATTACTTATTGCACCATGATGTCCATTTGGTATTACATAGCAACCCGCTCAAGTATATACATAGTTTTCTAATGTTAACTGGACGCCTATCACAGTGGGCAGTCATCCTGTAGAAGATCAATATACGATTTGAGCATTAGAAATCCGTCAATGTGAAGACATTAGAAGATGTTATGCAGGATCATCCCTCAGCAGAGGTGTCCCTATTAGATGTTGATCTACCTGATGAGGATGTGTTCTCTATTCAAGCTAACTCTCAGATGTGGTAAATAGACTTTGACGGTGCCACCAGAACCCCGATTGAAAAAATAATGGAAGACCCCAGACACAAAAAAGCGGGGATGGGGGTCATAGTCATATCCGTAGAAAAATTATTTCTTCCATATTCCTTCCTATTATGAGAAATATGCACAAACAATGAAGCATAATACCATGACCTTATTGAAGGCTTGGATCTAGCACTCCAAATGATAGACAAACACCCGGAGAAAGAAGGATATTCATAATTGGTAATCAACAATGTAAATAGTGACTATACTATCAAGATAGGGGATTTGATCCCTCTGATTTACCATTTTTGAGAACTAAAGGTAGAATTCAAATTAGATACAACATTGACTTATGTCCCCCATTATCCAAATTCAAATGCTGATGCATTGGAAAATAAAGACACAGATTTGACCAACCAAGATCATAATGATACATTATTAAGTATTTCCATCAAATGAATGGTCATACAATTCATTTAGGACAACACACATGAAATCAAAAAATATCAATCCCATCTCTATGACATAAGGTCCTACCACTAGAAGGATGACTCTCATTGTATCTTACCTTTAAAGGGGAGATCTCCCACAAGATAGGTCTACAAGGGAATAATTCTAGAGATGGTTTAACCTACTTCCTCCTGTACGATGGAACAAACCAGCCAAATGATCTATACAAGAGAGGCCTCAATGGAGTCCTTCTCGGGTTCATTGATATAGAAGAGACCATTGACTATCTGAAAGAAATGTATGTCAGAACATGCATAATATATGAATCTTTGTCCAAGATCTCACATAATATTCAATGTCTTGGGTACTGTTGGACCACCACGACGTAGGATTGTGCCACATTAACCCAGAAGTTTCATTAATTCCATGTTCATATAAATTTCATCAACCTTCCCCTAGAGTAACTTCACACTAAAATGTACTCCTTTATATTTTCCATATGGGGAGTGGACATCATCGACCATATCCTCCCTCCACTGCCAGACAATTAAAATATATTGTCACAAATAATAACTTCTTTTTTAAATGGGAATATGGTGTACCTATCGAAGAGGATGGAGTAAGAAGCATTATCAACATTTTCAAAGTCATCATCATCACCAAATTTTGTTTCCATCATACAATACTGGAGAAAAATGTCACCAATTTGTGATATGTTGAACTCGAAAAGCTATATCAGGATATGGAATCAAAGCCAACCATTCATCACGCTACTATGCAACGTCCAGCATATAGATTTAGGACTTTAATAAGACCTTATCCAACATTCTCTATAATATGGTAGAAAAACACAAGAAATCCTGGACATAAAAGGTCCTCCATGCTCTATGGGATTACCTAAACATGACTTGCACCACACCTCAAGAACCCCTTTTTCATTAATATACGGGACAAAGGAAGTTCTACCCATTGCTGTTCACTTACCCACACTCTACTTTGCCGTCTATGATCAACTGTCTATAGATGACCAATACCAGAAGTGATTTGATGAGTTAGAGAAACTAGATGAGAAATGATTACATACCTTGCACCATTTCGACGTTTTCCAGAATCAGATTGCATGAGCCTTCAAAAAAAGGTTCTACTTTGATCATTCCTTGATATATAGATAGTGTTGGTCCTTAAAAATCTAATGATTCTTAGAAAGATACCTCCGCAATTGGAGCCAAAATGAGGAGGGCCATATGTCAATAAAAAGGTCTACTCCAACGGAGTATATTCCTTAATTTAAAAGGATGGAAAACTCACTACATATCCCACAAATGCATGGTTCAAAAAGAAATACATTTTTCTATTATGCAATAATCAACTTAGCTGCAGGAACAAAAAATTCATTACACCATAATCGTCATAACCACACAAATTTAGACAATATGGCCAAATTTTCCTCACCACATGACATTAAACTATACAGAGGTCATTGTGTTCTGAATAATGATTCATGATTCATGAGTGAAATTTTCACAAGGGAAAGATAAAAATTCCCCTTCTTGTGTATGGGTCAGACCAACACAAGGAGTGTAAGGACCCTTTCCCCACATAACTAGATCTGGTGATAAAACATGTTGTGTAATTTTTTTATAATATAAAATGAATAATTACACAAAATATTATAAAATAGAGTACCATTATAAGTCTAGGTTTTGGAGAATCAGATACAACTATTATATTCTATCAAAACTGTATAAAATTAAAATTAATTAAAAATAATAATAATCAGTTCACTAATAACACCTTGAAAAATACACCACTGATAAATCTACTAAACCTGTAAAAATGTTTTTAAAACATAGTTTGAGAATTTTAAATTCACATTAATGGGGTTTAAAACAATTTGTAAATTATTATAAAATTTTATTTAATATAAATATATATACTTAAAATAAAATTTCATAACATTTGAATTCTAAAAATATATATTTAGAAAACCATTAATTTCTCAAAATAATTATAATTTGTAGAACATTGGGATTTCTCATATTGAACATTATTATTTTCTAGTGGGTAGTTTATGATACTTGGAAGACCATAATAAAAACCATAACATATGGCCGCTAGTGATAACTCAGTTGGAAAAACGATACCTTAAGGCTTATGGGTTCACTTCACATAACATCACACAACTTACTAGTGTCAAACATTGAAACCATTTTACAAAAAATCATTTATCATTCCAGACCCAATTTTTTTTAAATATATATATAATATTATTTTCTTTAAAACAAAATAATATTTTTCATAACACATCATCAACATTTTCATGATAATTTATAATGTTTTTGGGACAATCACATGATTAAATGACAATCTTTATTTGAAATTCCCAAATAAAAAAATAATGAAATTAATGCGCACATTCTCTTTAAAATTCATGAAATTTCATTTATAAATTTGTTGACGACCATAATTAATTATGCTTGACTTTACAAGGGGTGAAAAAGAAATTTTTAACAAGAAATGATAGATTGTTCACATAAAATAATAGTTTGCTTAGGATTTTCACAAAAAATAATATTTATTGTCATTTTTAAACTGGGATACACATAAACATAAAGCATAACTTAATAGAATTATAATAAATTCAAAATTTGTATATAGATATATAAATAAAAGATTTATTCTTTTTAATAAATAAATACATAAACATATATGTATATAAATAAATATATATAGATATATATATCAGTATGCCTTATACATAAAATGATGATTTGAAAAAATAAGAAAACCCTTTGATAAATGATTTATCGTGCAATATTCTATCTTGGAGAGAAAATTTAAAACATAACATTTAAAAATTCTTAAAAATAGAATGTGGTATATAAACATATGTATATATAGATATATACCTTTATAATCAACATATTTTGATCAAAAAATCAAACTTAGCATGCCTTAGATTTAGGAATAAAATTCAAAATATAAAATATATATCTTATTTGTTTTGAAAATAGATAACTATATATGAATATATATATTTATACATGTATATATATATATCATTTTAAAATGAAAATAAATTGATTAAATGAAAATAATCCCTCAAATTCACAAGAATGATAGTTTTACAATGAATCATTTGAAACCAAAATTTAAAACAAAACATTTACATCCAAATTCCCAAAAAAATAGATATGTATGTATATATATTTTTATATAAATACACACATATATATATACGTATTTATTGTAACATAAAATTATTTGAATCTCTTACACAATCAATTCACAATGAAAATAATAAATCCATTACCTGATTCGAGAATGGAGATCATGATGTGGGACAAGGCAAGGAGGAAGGTGGGGTTCGTTATGTGACTCAAATATTTATATAAAAATTCTTTTTTACCATAGATTATAAATGAATATAAGTGCTTTTTAAACAAAAAAAAAGTCTCAAAGGAGACATATTCTTAAAAAAAATAACATGAGTGCCCTTTTTTCAATAATGATATTATTATTATTATATAAATTATTATTATTTTTTTCATTCATTTTTAGGGTTTCTTTTTTAATGAATCATCTTATTTTAACACTTTTAGTGTGTTTTAGGTTTCAATATACTAGTATTATCTAATTTATATAATATTAACATGTCAGATTTTTGTTATATTTTTATATATTAATTTCAATCATTAATGATTTTAGCTTCTTTTACATTTTCTCTCTCATAGTTTTCTTCATGCCATGTTTTCATCATATTATTATTTCCTATGACACCTTTATTTAGTCAACATCTTCATTAAAATAATATGTTATTACAATATCCATTATTATCTTATCTAATGATTTTTATCAAATCAAAAACCCTTTTTAACTACTTCAAATCAATTTTTTTAAAAACATGTATCTTAAAATATATATATTTATATATATTCATTTTAATTTTATATTAATATAAATATATATATACAATAATTGTTTAATATATATTTTTATTTTTTAAAAAATAATAATTAGAAACACGTTTTATTTTTAAAACAAATAAATGTGTGTTTTTTGTAATAAATAAATTATATATATTTATATAATTTATAAATTTTATAAAATGAAAACATAATAAATTTTCATGTATTTATAAAATACATTATCGTTAATATAATAAAAAAATATTTTATATAAGATTTTTTTACCGTTATTTATTATAAATTAATTAAAATAAATCTTAATTGTCATATTTTACATATATAATATTAATGGATCAATTGTAATTATAAATATTAAATAAATCATTAATTAAAATAAATTTCTATTTAAATTTCTTGGGGAATTACATTTTCCCCTTTAACTGAATTTCACCCTCAATATTCATCCTTACACACAGGGAAAATTACTTTACAAAGAAGACATACTAAAATTATTGATTTGTTATAATTTTCCAAATATGACTGGTCCATTCATCAGATACCAACTATATGGACCAGACCCCAGTTTCCCAGAGCCAATGATAAATCATGGTATATAATTTTTATTAAAAAGAAACTGAATAATTAAAAAAATATTAAACACATAGAGGACCTATACTAGTATAGATTTGGATAATTAGTTACAACTATTATATTTCCTCAAAACAATAAATAAAAAAAAATTAACTAAACAAAATAATATTCAGTGAGCTGCCTCCACATATAAAAATACATCACTAATAATTAATCTAAACCTGTAAAAACGAATTTAAAACAGAGGGTGATCATTTAAAATACCAATAAGGTTTTTATAAAAATTATTAAATTCTTTTAAAAAAATCCTTAATATAAATTTCAATTCCTAAAATATATTTTAACAATATTTTATTTATAAATAAATATATTTTAAAAACCATTAATTTCTCAAAATTATTATAATTTGAAGAATGGTGGGATTTTTCTTATTGAACATAATAATTATTTAGTGGGTAGTTCATGCTACTTGATATACTATAATAAAACCCATAACACAAAGAATCTAATCATATCTTATTTGGAAAAAAGTTATTGTAAGACTTATGAGTTCACTTCCCATAATTCCATATAACATACTTCTTCTAATCTTTAAAAATATTTTCCACAGATGTTCCTTCCTAATTCAAACCCCAAAACATTTAAAAATACATACATAATATAATTTATTTACAAGAAATTAATATTTCTCATAACATTTCATCGAAATTCTCTTGAGAATTTATAAAAAATTGTCAGTGAATCCCATTCTTTAATTACTTTATTTATTTGAAATTTAAGAATAAAAATAATAATGAAATAAAGGCACAAATTCTCTATAAAATACATAGAATTTCATTTATAAAATAGATGATGGCCATAAAAAATTATTCATGACATACCTTGGGGTGAAGATGAAATTTATCACATGAAATGATAGCTTTATCATATAAAATAACAGCTTGTTAAGGACTTACAAACATAATGATAAATATTATCATTTTAAAATTAGGTTACACAAAAACATAAATCACAATTTTATTGAATTATAATAAAATATAAATTCATATTTATATTTTGAATTAAAATATTCACGATTTTTAATAAATAATTTGATAATCACACATATATATATATACATATAATTTTTCCTTAGACATAAAGTGATATTTTAAAAATGCAAGAAATCACTTTGATAAACAATTTATCATCCAAAATTCTCTCATAGAGATAAAATTTAGAAAAACATTTATAAATTATGAAAAATAGAAATTTGTATAGATACATAAGTATATATATATATTCATATGTATATCGCTGTAATCAAAATATTTTTATCAAAATAAAAACAAAATTTATACGCCATAGATTTAAAAATAAAATTTAAAATATAAAACCCCTATATTATATGTTATAAAAATAGATAATTATATACACACATATATATACATATACATATATATATTTGTAAAATTTAAATAAAACCATAAATTCATAAGAATGAGTGTTTTATATAGAATCTTTAAAATCGTAAATTTAAAACAGTACTTTTACATCCAATTTCTAATAAAAAAAAGATATTTATGTATATATATATATTTATATATATATTTATATACACACATATATATATATATTTAGTTTAACATAAAATAAATCAAATCTCTTATATAATAAATTAAAAAATAAAATAACAAATCCATAACTTGATATGAGAATGGAGTGGAAGATGTTGGACAAGGCCGAAAGGATGTTGGGGTTCATTATATGTCTCACATATTTATATAAAAATTATTATGTGTTGTAGCTTCTATGAGAATCTGAGTGTCAAAGAAAAACAAAGACCCATAAAAACCATCACTTAAACCAAAAAATAACAATAGTCACCTTTTTTCAATCATGTTTTATTATTATATATATATATATATTTTTTATAATATTAATTTATTTTTAGCATTTTGTTTTTAACCAATCATATAGATTTTTCCACTTTTGTGTCTGTGTCATGTTTCAATCTACAATCATTATCTCATTTATATAATATTTAAATGTCAACTTTCCTTGTATTTTTAGATATTAATTTCATTCTTTAATCATTTTAGTTTCTTTTACATTTTCTCTCTCAAAGTTATATTTCTGGCCACATTTTCCTCCAATTTTTTTTTTCCCATGACACCTTTTTCTAGTCAACCTCATCGTTACAATAATATGTTACTATATTATCCACTATTATATAATCAAACGTTTTTTTTATCAAATTTAAAACCAAGTTTTTTACTTATTCCAATATTTATTTTTTAAAAATAGATTCGGAAGATCTTATATATATATATATTCATATTTATTTTATATTAATATATACATATATATTAAACATAACATGTAATATATACATATATACATATATATATATTTGTATATGTTTAAATATATATATATATATATATATATATGTTTTTTAGAATAATTTAAAACACTATTTATTTTTAAAACACCTCAATGTCTAATTTTTATAATAAAATTAGTATATATCTTTATAACATATAAATTTTATAAAATGACGACATATTATATATTCATATATTTATAAAATAAATTATCTTAGCAATACTAATATTAATAATTTTCATATAAAATTTTTTTACCATTAATTATTATAAATTTTTAAAACAAATAATAATTTCCATATTTTTATTATTTCAAAATAATGGTAGAATTTTATGTATAAATATTAAATAAATACATAATTAAAATAAATTTATATTTAAACTTACTAGGGAATTACAGGGATTTTATATTATAATTATACGTGGTGTGATTCACATTCATTAATTCAATATGTAGTGATTCCCAGATTCTTCATCCTAGTCCAGCCACCAATCAAAAAATGCCCCTCCCTCTACATGGGCCATACCAATATGGGGAACATGTTCTTAAAACTATGTATAATTTGATTTCCAAATAATTGAGATAGATAGGAAACCTCCCTGAGGATCATAACCAACACTTCACCCACCTTATCCTTTTCAGGTCAGTTCACACTCGTCTATACTGTATGACATTAAACTACCTGAGATACCAGAACTACATATAGCTTGAATTCTTCCTTTTCAGGATAAATAATGACTCATGAATCCCATATCCTGGATAGGCTTATATGAAAATAATGACTCCTGCCACATATAGGTCAGACATGCACAGAGAAATTCATGAGTCAAAACTTCATGAAGTTACACTACATGGCTATTAAAATCATAACCACATAAAATTAAAATATATGATATCTCATGAACTATGTTTGGATTAATTATCAGTATGATGAGATATGTACAAACACTCGGACCAAAAATCATGGGTCCAGTCATGATGAAAAAAACAAAAATATTTCAATCTTATGAATGTGAAATTTAAATAGATACAAGATATTCCAATTTTGGATTCTTATATCCAGAATGTTTTAAATGATCTGCCCCCCCAAAATAAGACTCATATCTATTTAGACGATCTTTTACCTCTTATCTAATATTGGTCTATATATTTCTCAGGTACCAAGATATCCCCCGTTTATCCGTCAAACTACATGCCCCAGGAAATTTCAACTCTCTATAATCACACAATGCAATCAGAAATTGACATGTAGTGTCTTGCAGACACCTTTGTCTGACTATGCACACAATTCCTTGTTGGCTCAGTAAACATTTCCCACAAAAACTTCCTGTCATCCAAAGGAAAATTCATCACCAAGAAAAGTTTTTCCAACTTATTTATGCCCATTAGCTCATAAGCCTCACATCATCTCTCTTGATTCAAGGGCTCCTAGAATCATGGTCTATAATTTCTTCCCAAACTCACATTCTAGGATTAACAGGGATATCTCGACTTGATTTGCCTTTAATTATCCATGATTTATTTGATATTTTGTCCCTAAAACATGAAAGTAATTTTTTTGGAAATGTTCCGTACAGAAGGTTTAAAATAGCATGGACCCACAAAAGTTATTTAGTTTGCATTGAGTTACCCAACTCTTAACCACATAATGTAAACAACATGGCCCAAAAATTATCCCTTATTTGATTCTTCATACCCTAGGTGGTGGAGTGAAACCCATTCCCCATTTGTTTCTCATGCAATGCATAGATCACATGGTCTACGAAAATTCGGCTTGGGGATTCACTATAGTGCTAGGGAAAATCAATCCACAATGAATGATCATGCTAAAAAGAAATTAAAAGGAATATTATATTTTTCTAATATATGTTTGGAGACCAAAATTCCTAACCATATGACATTAAACATCATGTTAGCTCATATATAGATAAAATGACCAATTCCCTATAAATGATCCAAAACAATTAGGGGAGCCAAATTTCCGAACATCTGGATCTTATGAACTGGTCCCCGGTCTAAAAAGTGAATTAAAATGCCTCACCCTACATGAAAACATTATCCATGTAAAAGAGTTCCCATTTCTATTGATGAAATCGAATTGAACTATTATAAGAATTCTAGACACATATTTTACATCTATCAAATTCCACACTTCGAGCAATTTTGGATTTTAATAAACCTTCCTGGCCATCGGATATGAGATGCTAGTGTTCTACAGTCACATTTCATTGATTGTATTCACAATTACCCAGCGAATCTGTATATGTTTTCAATAAATGGGGCTTTCATCCCAAGTATTTTTCGTCCCCAGGAGAGGCTTTTTGTATTTCCATTTTCCAAAGAGCGTCCAAGCCTCATATCATTTCTCATGATCCAAGATCCCTTAATTCCATGGCCTATAATTTCCTCACCATACATATTGTGAACAAGTTGGAACACCTTGTCCTGACCATATCTTGGTTAATTAAGGATTCTAAATCAATGTCCTCATCATGTGACATTAAATCTGTATGATTCTCAATAATCAATGTTCATTCTTGGTCCCAAAGATGCCAATGAATGTCCTCCCTCATGATTCTATGTGTGAAAATAATCTGCATTGGAACATTCCATGTGGGTCCTACTTCATTGGTAACCCCATGTGCAAAAAATGGTTCCCCATTCACAGGCACAAACCAGACCTGCATATGGATGAACATTAAATGAACTATGCCCATCGTAATTCCTATCATCATTGGATACATAGTTACATATGAACATCAATATTCATGTCCATCCATGAAATAAAATTGTCCCATCAAAATATATGCAAGGGTCAGACATGCATATGAAAATAAATCACATGGATAGGTTAAAAATGCCTCCACTAATTCCCACTATTCCAGGTAAAAATCAACATGAAAACCCCCTATTCTTGTCTAGGAACCCCTCTTCAACGTACTATATGTCTAGAAATGTATGAATCCCCATAACCATCCATGGCCATCCGAAATGGATGACCAGTGTACTATAAACACATTTGTTTGAGTATGAACACAATTCCCAATAGGATCTATATATAAATGTCCCAAAAAACGGTCTTTCAACCAAATAAAATTATCCCATATGATAGGATTTTCTATCTTCTATATTACTATATAAAGTTTATACCTCACCAAATTTCTTGGTTTCAAAACCCTTCAGACTATAATTTACATCCCTTACACCCACATCCTAGAAGGTGATAGAGAATTGATGGCTAGCCGATCATGTGAAACAAAAATGGTTTACCCCCTCTAGTAAGAGTAACAAAGACATTATAATAGAAGTCTCAAAAGTCATAGTTGTATGAAATTAAACTACACCATGCAGTATCACTCATTTACACATGCCAAATTTGCGTGGGAGTGATTTCTAGACCAAAACAAATGAAAATACCCCCAGAATTTCATTCAAAGTTCCATAAACAGTCCAACCAGTATGGCCATAAAAAAAATAAAAAAAGTCCATAACATTTCATGGTCATCAAAAATCGGTGGCCATTCTCTTAAGGACGCCTATTTTTATATATGCACATAATTCCCTTGTGACTCTACACAAATGGCCCACAAAAAAGCCAGCTAACCAATGGAAAATTCATATTTAAGAGAGGAATTCCCTTATTTTGTATTATCATGACTTCTATGAAACATTTCGTATCCCAATATCTAGGAAACACAATTTAGAGTGAAGAAAAATCCCTTATCTAGGTCTGAATGTTTTTGGGACATTCTTGGTTAACAAGTCCTAAACTGGGGCCCCCACCCTGCAAATCACGGTCCAAACTATTCAACCAAAAAAACATTATTACTGAAAGATGTTTGACCTAAATCATTAGTAATGATATAAAAATTTTCAAAACATTAAACTATCCATGAAATAGACATAGCTCACTATGATGAAATCCCCCAAAGGGTATAATATAAAAATGTCGAGTGCCAACATTCTAATCCTCGGTCACATACGGTTTAGGAAAAAATATTGAGAAACCAAAAAAATCAAGAGACATAAATCTCAATAGGTTGGAAACTTGCAAATGGAGGAATAATAAAAAGTCATGTTATACATTTTAATTCCACACAATAATGGGATTAGGAAAAAATTAGTGTAATATCAGAAATGACCCATCTTTTGTAGGGTTTTCCATGAAACCCATTAATCAATCAAACATCGCTTGTTGCGCCCTTTGTCTGAGGGAAAAAATGGGAGGATGATTTGATTATTTTAGGTATCATAGATTGTAATTCATATTGATATCCAATTGAGATTATTATTATGAATTTTTCAAATAATAAATGATGAATATTGTAGGGGATGGTAAAGGAGAATCACTGGAGAGAAAAGTCTTTTCATTATGTTACATATAGTTATAGAGGAATTAGAAAACCTAGAGCCTCTCCATATGGGTGGGACATGACCACTACAAAAGATGTTCAGCGGAATGAAATAGTTTTATCAATACCCGATTTAAATCTTCAATAGCCTAATTAAGCTTTAACAAAGTCATGGTCTCAACCTTCTCACATGCCTACAATGTCTCCTCCTACAATGCTACATCGAGGACAACATTTTTCCTTTCCTCCACTAGCTATTTTCCCTCATAATCTATGGATGTTAGGTGAGCACATTATTTATTAAGAAAATCTAGTTATTTACTCTGTTTCTCCACCTTCTAATCGGGCTACCCCACTTAGGACCTATTTTCCCAATTTTACTATGAAGAATCACTACCACTCCATCTTGGTCATATGCTTCACTCTTAGTAATTTGTGTGGCTGCAGCATGATTATCAAAAAACCATACTACAAAAATATGGGTATAGAGCATTCCATCTTTCTCTGTGGCCATGACTATCTTCTTAAATATATCATAAATACCATGGGAATAAAATCCTCCAAACCCCAGAACCTATAATCCGTGATGTAATTTTGGAATTTGCATCATCATATTAGTATGTGGTGTTTCAGATATTAATATACATATGTTTTTCATGCCCTTTGAGGGTTGGGATGACGTCTAGACAAGACCTCTCCATCGATATCATAATCAATCATAGATAACAAAACATATTCTAGAATAAACGTCACCAGGGGATGCCTTGACTCAATGACTTCAAAATGACTTGACCCTATGACAACCACACCACTGGCAGTTTCGATAGATGGTATGTTTGAGGTGGAAACTGAAACTACAAAATCTTGTGGTTGTGATCCTGATGCGATGAGTTAGATATGTAAAAACTCTTATATCCTAAATTTAAACAATAAAACATACATAAAATTACTGTAATAGTGGCAAATTGACCTCATCCTACTAGATCATTACTATCTTCGACTTCCATTATGGCGTCACCACCTGATGAATATGGTACTACTTATTAAATAAATAATTGATACTTAGGATCTTCCAAAGGCTATCAAGACTTATGGTAATGCCCGACTAGACGAGTTACATTTATAATATTTCTTATTTAATTATGGATGACATGGATAATTAGTTTAGACAATTTAATGATGGCCATATTTGAATTTTTGGGATCTATAATCATGACCTCTCATGTGGCTGTGAAAAAAGGCATAATGGCCCATTATGAATTTATGAGAGTTTGGATAGTGGCATTCCCTATAGATTAGACTTTTTGGAGAGGAATATGAGATTTCTTATTTTAGAGAATTGTCCTCTGAGGATTTTCCCTCTACAATTTGGGGAAGTCAAATCCAAAAGACAAGGAGTTCCCAAGATATAGTATGATAATTGGGGCTCCCTGCCTAGTTCATATAGGGATATCGATGTTGTCTCTTATTTCTCTGTGACACTGGGATCATCACAATCAGTTAGAGCCTTAATATCTAATTATTCCCCCACTATAGGGACAGGGGCTAACTCATTCAAAATAGAAACCCTCTATGAACTAACAATGCTTTGAACTTCTTCAGAAGGCCTACCCTATTTTCCATGATCAACCAAAATTGTCCCTGGTACTTCCACTACCACATATGGAACAAGATATGTAGACGCTTGGGAAACATCCATATGATCACTTATCAATTATTAATTAAAATATACATTTAATAACGGATTATCAAGGTGAAAGAGTTCGGTATAACGACCAGATAAACCGATATGGTAGTTACTTGTTATCCATATTTTGATGTGTAGGGATAGTTGCGATGCTTTCCAAAGATTCTTTGCTCTCCATTGGGATGGATTCGTGACAAGAATATCAAGAGGAGCCAGAGGGGGGACGTCGCTGCAGGATTTGAAATAACTTCCTCTATATGTTTAGCAGTGCTTTGAGAACCCTCCACAATGACCCCCACATCTAAAGGGGCACATCCCCCAATGGTTGTACCTCTGGTGGTGTACACGAGAGAAGGATTCATCTCCATGGCCTCCTATAATTCCATCAATAATAAGGAATAGAGTGAGGATACTTATAATAAAGGAATGAAAAGTTGAGGTCAGCAAGTACACTTACCTCTTCTTCTATATCACTCGAGTTGAAAATATAACCATATCTAATACATGATCAGAAAAATAAAGCATATATTTTGAAAAATTAAGAAACATGTCCATTTCATTCAAATATTTTTCTACTTCATACGGATATTAGTGAACATAAATCCAAGAGGGAGAAATAGAAACTCCAAATATGAGATGTTCAAAGAGTTCTAATTGGAGATTCCCCCAAATGACTTTATTAGAAACATTCTCCATCAATTCATCCTAGACCATACAAGCCAAAGGAACTGGAGCCGTAATGGTAATAAATAAGCTGGACAGTCAGTATGAGGAAGTGAAGTAGGTTCTATCAACCACAAATGATTCCTTAGTGCCTCACAAACCCTAGAACCCATGTGGATGGGGACATGCGCGATTCAGATTGCAGATGAATATTTCCCCCAGTTCCGGCCTCATCTAGCATGTTGGAATATTAAGAACCTCCAGAGGTATCAAATTCATCCCCATGGACCTCAGGCCTTATCATGGACATCACTCGGTGATAAGATTTACACCGTCCCTATTGAACATGAATCAAGTATTCAAGATCCCCTAATGAAAGTTCTGCCTTTTTAGGGTCACTAATATAAGAAATTTCATAAGGTGATAACACAGGGACAATCCCAAAATGAGTTACTTCCATATCCTAGAGAAACCACCAAAAATCATGAGTGTATATAGTTCAAAATGATTTGAGATCTCTAAAAATATCACATTTCTTCTAGGATACTAGAAAAATACAACTAGGAGGGATGAACATTAGATTCTTAGTGATAGAACTGACATCCTCGACAACCTGAGAAGTCAAAAACCATGTTTTCATGACCTTCCACTGTGGTTCAAAACAAATATAATTCAAAAGATATTTCCAAGGTTGGTAATTTTCAATAGTTACCTTTTCCCCCTTATCCCCAGATTATTTAGGAGTCATAAAAATGGGAACTAAGTCTTCCAGCTGGCCATCTAGATACAATTAAAATCAAACATCATCATAAACCATTATGAGTATGGTTAAAGAACCCTTGAAATACGGAATCATGATCTTCCACTGAGTATCCACATGTGTAATCCTCATCCACAAATGTTGGTCGGTCATGAGATGTTTTTTTCTAGTGTGCACTATTAAAATAATGCAGATACATTATCTGGACAATGTTAAACTTACAACCAAATATCTAAGGTGCATATCATTCAATGATAAGTTACCCATCAATAATAGAAACCAATATATAATCTCTTAATAAAATAGGTATCCTTAGTTCAAAAAGTTCTATAATTTAGCATTCACAATGGTACCAGTATGTAAAGTGTAGGGATGATAAGTAAAATAATCATAACAGTTCATTCGAGTCAACAATTTTCATTCATTCCATTTAGTCCGATCTTCGTACATATATTGTGTGATCTAGCCCTCCGACATAACCTCATTAATACTTTGAAGATACGAATGAAGAATAGTTTGTGGAATCGGAAAATAATTGATAAATTTGTGACCGCCTATTTGGGCTTATATCTAGCCCTAGAGGATTTTGAAGGGCCAAATCACCTGAGGATGTGCCTTCCCCTCACAAAATATGCCTAGTAGAAAATAGATATTGGCCAATATCAGAATGGACAGGTTGGTGCATTTTCTAATCACTAGTTGGTCCACTATGATACATGTTGTGACTCTCACACCACTAGATTGTAATATTTCTAAAATCCAGCAATACAGAAACACATCCAAGAAGGCCTCCTACTGGAAAAATCAATCGACATCTGGGGAAAGTTCCCATACCCATTCATGAAACTCGACCTCCTTTAAGTTATTCTGGGAGGAATATACTGGCAATTAGTTTTCCTTGGTTGGATATGAGCTGGGTCCGTGGACACCAAGATTTGGACCACTTCTATTGGAAAAGGCATTAATCCTATTTGAGAAGGAAATGTCTTGATTTAGGCAAGGTTTGATGTCCTTTAAATGTTTTTTTCATGGGAAATGTGACTCTTAGCCAGAGGAAGAGTCCTCTCCTTGTCATCCTAGGTGGAAGGAGGTAGAAACTCATTATACATATCCCAGAAAATGGGGACCCTAGAAATAAGTAGAACATCCGAGAGGCTGATGATGACCTCTCCATGAACTAGATGAAATGTATTGGTTTTTGGACTCTATATACTCATATGTTGTGAAGTGAGTGAACCAATTCAATGAGAATAGGTTTGGAATGCACAAAAAGCCACATTTAACCCCAGAGTCTGCAATTTAACATGAAATTCGTCACATATCTGACAAACCCAAAAGGACATCACCAATCCAAACCAAACAAACCTCTAGAGTGAAGGTCCCGCTTTGATAACCATCATTGTTTTTTATTTTTTGTGGCCCTCCATGAAATTATATGGTAGAAATGGGTTTTTTCATCCTGATTTCATCATTCTCCCTCTGTAGATGTAGGGGCATAATGAAATAAGGATCCAGCTGCAGTATCCCTATGTTTTAATTTTTTTTTATGAAATAAGTGACTTAGGAATGGTTCAATAAAATATCTGAGATGCAGGGTGGTTAGCTCAACATTGTTCCAAAATTGTTGTATCTGACAGTAGACCAAATCTATAAATAGGAATCCTAATTTGAATTGGGTGCTCCCTCTGACCTACAATAAGAACATTCACTACAGATTGATGGTGTGGGGTGAAATATATATTGTAATAAACATAGTTCTTCATTTTATTCTAATTTTCATTATCTTATGAAAGGGGAGTGGTGATATCATAAGTAACAACAACATCATCAACAAAATCCTATGGATGAGCCATCAATTTTCTATAAAAAAACGTCTATACAACAGGCCTTTCAAATAATATCTTTGGGTGAATGTCCAAAAATTTGTAAATGACTAAAAGGTGACCACACAAAAAAGTAGTTCTAGTAATGACCCCCAGAGATGGTTTGTGAATGGAATTCAATAAATTATAATATGTACTGAACCATGGATACAGTTCCCAGAAGTCACTCTCAGTGAACAGATAGTTTGCAGAATGCCCCATGATGTGCTGGCTTGCGAAGCATTGGCCATTGAACTAAATAGTTTATAGATTGAGCATGCTGCGCACTGATCCTTGCTATAATGTTATCCAATGCTTATAGTGAAGAGACATAATGTTTAGGTTAAAATATAAATTACGATTTTTGGATTTAAAAATTAATTACTTCCAAGAATAGAATGAGTTTGAATGGTTTTTTGTTTGTGTAATGCAATTCATAATTCATATATGAAGGATTTCACGTAGTATCTTCAGCATGCAGAAGTAAGGAGAGCCGAGATATTTTTGTGGAGAGATTTTTTCCCAGAGGTTTAGTAAAATACAAATGACTTGGGCCACCCTATATATAGTATTTCCCCATATGGTTCCACCTTTATACTAAAAACCAATACAAGCCATGTCTACTTTCAACATTGGAATAACCTCCTCTTCATCCCAATTAGAACCTATTCTGATGACGGGAATTTATAGGGTCTATAAATCTTTTAAAGGGAAATTAAATACTACCATAATTATGGAAAAGGATTTAAAAGGGATTAGATTAAGTATTTAGTGATAATTATTTATGAAGACAAAGTTGGAGAAGGAAAATAACCCATCAGTGTAGTAAATAATAGAAATGGTATACAGAAGACAATTGCCATGAACCGAGAGTTCATTGAAACCCATGAGGTGCTGGCCCATAGTGAATTGGCCAACAAGCCATGTAAAATGTCAAATGGGGACAACGATACAACCCTTGTGACCCGTTTAATTAGTGGAATCAAGGTGAACAATTTCAACCCTGCATACCATCATCCCAAACTTCATTTTTCGAAGAATCAAGGTGGAGAAATTTTCCCCTGAGTACCGCCCTCGAAAACCACGCTATTGGAACAATAGTGGTGGAGGATTCTGCATCCACATAGCATCCCAGAGAGCTCAATAGTTCTCAAATGAGGAAAAACCAGCATCACCACACGACAAAGATGAGGATGTTTGCAGGATCAAGGTGGTAGTTTCCACCACCACAAATTGCTACCCTGTGGGCCTCGACTGATCATGTTGTCCACAGGTCAGGTGACATCCCCATTGGATTTTGTAAAAGGTTTCATGAGATCTATAGATATAGCTTCACCAAAACTCTATAAAATGACCCTGAGGGTATATATGAAAGAATACCATACTCCAAAGGATTAGAAGGACTTTTGAAATAGATTTTTGAAGAGATAAATCGATGAGGTGCAGAAATCTTTTGAAAAATTCCAATATGTATAAACCTGCCACATAGCATAAAAAGTGATAAACATAATATTAATTTTTAGACCACAAACCTAATTGGTGAACTTTGAACCATATAATGGTGGTAGATAAATTTAATGTGAATCAAATGATCAATCCCCCTTCTTAACTCGTATGTCCATATAGAATAATTTTACATGGATGAAACACTATGCCACGTTGCACCTTACTACGCAGATGGAACTCGGCGTCACATAGTATCATGCTTGCAGTCGAAAACTGGTTCTTCATAACAAAACACTATGTGGATTGCATATAGGTCTTCATACCATTATGGTATGAAAACAATTCCTCAACCAGTATAGTAATGTGCTATGAGGGGAGGACCACATCCCGTAATAAGAATGGTATATGGAATTGGGTGCCCTCAGATGTTCCACTCTTTCGTTTTAATCATATCCTTCCATTTCAGACACCTCATATGTAGTCCCTCAGCCAACCAAACTAATGGAATTAGGCTAAATCCCCTTCCAAATCCAGTGGAACCAGATGGTGAAACCACCTGGCACATTAGTACTCCTTTTATTGTTTACATTCCCAGGGTATGTAGAGTCACATAGGTAATCCCTGGAATTTTTCAAACCCCGAGAATGTCCATAATTTCACAATACCATAGTAAACATTACATCAACCTTGGGATACAAACATGAACCTCCTTGGTCTAGGGACCATGGGTAATCACTGGATTTTTCATTCGATGATGGATATTGAAAAGCCGAATGGATCACACATGATTTTCCATTTGATGAGTAGCGATGCTTCTCCCCTTTCCCAAAACTCCTTTCAAGACACTCTTCCTAATGTAAGTCCCTAACCTTTCCATGGGTGGTGGTTCTATTGCTCCACTTAAGCTAATATCGAGACATTCCCCGATTGATCATCGACCATGGCTATCCTAGATATCAACATGGGAGAATGAATAGGAACATTCAAATACCCCACTCACTCTATCTGTTTGTGCTCCAGTACCATCAATCCACTGATGATGGGGGATGTGAGATCTTCAAATCCATGGCCTCCTCTTGTTTCTCACACTGAACATGACTCACAAGAGAATAGTGTTTTGTGGTGATCATGAAATCCACATAACCCCAAAATAGGACCTCTATGGTAAAAGCCCCAACTTAAAATGAACTACGAGAACTCAGATTATTTCCCCTAACATGATAAGTTAGACGCTTGAATAAAGGCTTATGATCAATGGGGATCTTTTTAAATTTTAATCCTCATTAATCCCCTTCAAGGGGTCTCCTCTATGGTATAAGACACAACTTAAAATGAACTACATGAAATCTGATTCCTTCCCCAAACAGGATATGTAGGATGCCTGTCTAAAGCCATGAGCTCAAAGGAAATCCTTTTAAAAGGTTAAACCTGAATAATTCCCCACAAGAAGGGCTTCCTCTATAGTATAAGCCCCAACATAAACTGAACAATGAGTTCTTTTATTCCATACTAACTGGTATATTTTATAAGCCTTCTTGAGGTCTAAAACTGACACCCAAATCACCCTAGTGTTCTTTGGGCCGTATCTCAGGTAGGGATATATCATCCTCAGACACCATGCCTCTTTTGAGCATCCCAAGACAAATAGGTCTAAGTCCCACATGAAATCTTGACTAGGAATCATTAAACTGGACATCCCAGCTGCATGACATTAAACTGAATTGATGGGTCCTCATCACACGACCGTAATATATGATTTTTAAAGTTAAGTGGTATCGAACTAAGTTGGTTTTGATTCCTCTCAAAAGGATATATAGTAGTCTCATATTATAGTTTCCATCCCATTAGTGAAGCAACATCCATCCCCCTAGATGAGAATAATCTCAAGAGAGACTCATCTGATTTATTAAAGTATCATTTTATTAGATAATCATGATCCATGTATATCCATGGTTGATTTTGAAATTTGGGGGGGGGGGGGGGTAATCTTTGGACACATGGTTGGGAATGAACTAAGGATTCATTAAAATGTGAACATTTTCTAAATCTATAATAGAGTACCAGAATAGGGAATAATTCCCCCCTCCCAAAAAGGTTTGATGAGCCCGAACTCCCATCCTCTCAACCAAAGGATTCCTGAAGTATCATTGACCAAATCAGCCAATTAGCACCATCCTTTGGAAATAAGGTCCATGAATCATGGATAAAAGAGCCATTGGGTGCTTCTGGCTCTGTGAATAAAACTGTTGGAGACTATTTGGGGAAATTATTTCCAACACGGGATGACTTCAAACACACTGAACCCCCTTCAATCACCCATTGGGAATACTAAACTATAGAACCTCTATCATAATACAAGAAGGATATACTACGCAGTCCCGGTGTGATAATATTGCCCACCAAAAAGGATTAATATGGCAATCGGGATGGAACAAAAAATGGTGAACCCGACGTGAAGCTTTCTATAATAGTAGACAATTAGGTCTTCTCTATCAGGACATTTTTTTCTCCCACACATGCACATCATGATGAAACAAATAATTAATTGATGAAAAAATTGGGTATATTGAATTAATTTAGTTGGAACAATTAATTGATTAGTTAATTAGGGATACTGATCTATTTGATTTGGAATAATTAATTGATGAATTAATTATGTCATTATTTGTATTATGTATCCTAACTAACTATTGATGAAATAATTATATGAATTTCTATGATGGTGAATTAGATTAATTAATTGTGGAGTTAATCAATGATGTTGACGTGAACAATTAATTGGTGAATTAATTAAAGGGATATAATTTGAATAATTTCATATAGAATTAATGTCATTTTCATGAAAACATAATTTGTGAATTATTTGAAGGGATTGAATGTGATTAATTAATTTTGGAATTAATTAATGTAATTGACATGAAAATATAATTGGTGAATTAATTTAAGGGATTAAAAGGGTTAAATTATTTGTGGAATTACTTAACAAACATGACATCGTCAATTAATAAGTGAATTAATTGAAGGGATTAAATGTTATTCATTAATTATGAAATTAATTAGTAGACTTGACATGATCAATCAACATGTGAATTAATTAATGGTATTGAATGTGATAAATTAATTATGGAAATAATTAATGTTGATATTAAGATTGTGAAATTGGAATAATTAATTATTGAATTAATTATTTAGATATTGTGATTGTGGAATAACGATAAATAAGTATCAAATAAATAGCTGAGAGATGGTTAATTTGGAACAAATATAATCAATTATTGAATTAATTATTGTAATATTATGATTTTAATGTGATCAATTAATTGTTGAATTAATTAATAGTTTATTTGATTAATTAATAGTTTAATTAACTGACGATTTTGATGTGATTAGTTAATTGTTGAATTAAACAAAGAAATTGAAGTGTTTAATTAATTATTGAATTAATTAATGTAATAAATTTCATTAGTTAATTTTTTAATTAATTAATGTTATTGATATGATTTTTTTAGTTATTGAAATAACTAATCTAGCTTGTGTGGTTAATTAATTTTTGAATTAATTAATTTTATTGATATATTTAGTTAACTATTGAATTAACTAATTTAGTATATATGGTTAATTAATTATTGAATTAATTCATGTTATTGAATTGATTGATTAATTTTTGAATTAAATAATTTTTTTGATGTGATTAGTTAATTTTTGAATTAACTAATTGGATTTATGCGATTTATTAAAATTTTAATTTACTAATGAAATAAATGTGTTGAATTAATTATTGAATTAATTAATGTAATTGTAATGAATAATGATGTTTTGAATTAATAAATATCAATTATATGATAAATTAATTATTGAATTTAATAATGTAGTTGATGTGGGTAATTAATTTTTCAATTAATTAATTATATTGATGAAATTAATTAATAGTGGAATTAATTAATGTTATTGATGTGATTTTTAAATTTTTGAGTTTACTAATGGAATTGAAATTATTAATTAATTGTGGAATTGATTGAGGGGAATGATGTGCACAACTAATTATTGAATTAGTAATGATTTGGAGATAATTAGATAATTTTTGAATGAACTAATTAATTTGATCGATATGATTAATTAATTTGGTGAATTAATTAATTGGAATAATAGGATTTACTAATTTTTTAATTAGTAATGAATCAATATGTATAATTAAATGTTGAATTAATTATTTTTTGGTGAATGGTAACATGGTCATTCAATTGTGAAATTATGAATGGTAACATGGTCATTCAATTTGAGATTATGGATGGTAACATGGTCATTCAATTGCTAAATTATGAATTGTCACATGGTTATTAAATTGTGTGATTAATAATGGAAACATGATCGTTCAATTTTGAAATTACCAATAATAACAGGTTCCTTAAATTGGGACATTATAAATGGTAACATGGTCATTCAAATGTGAAATTATGAATTGTAACACAGTCATTAAATTGTGTAATTATGAATGGATATATGATCATTCAATTCTAAGATTATGAATGACAAAATGTGTATTCATGTCTGATATTTGAATGGTATCATGATAATTCAGGTATGAATTAAATAGTAGTAATAATAATATTTTGAGTTATAATATCTCTTGGGATTAGTTTAGACTCCATCATAGGCCGAATAATGTATTGAGATACAGGTGTCATTGGGAACCAGAGGGTTTATGTAGTTAAACAATGATTTATTGATAATGTGATAATAGTTTACTTATATATCGTTATTATTTATTTATAACAGCATACACTATTATTAATTTGATATTGTTTTAGAAGCCGTTGGATTTGGACTACTAATTATTACTCAAACCGTACTTGGGCTGCCTGATCAGTAGCAGAAAATATTTCGTGGTTATAGGACATGATAAGGGAAAATTCTCTATGTTAGATGAATGAGTTGGGATAGAGCATAGATAAGGGATCTAGACATGTTTTGTGACTCATTTGGGGTGTTTTAAATGTAATTACTTTTATGTTTCGTTTTAAAACATGGTACATATATTGTCATGGCATAAATACTGTTAGTTTTGATATTGTATTTCTAGTTTTTTTCCATCTAATGATATATATTTTGTCATAGTTATGAATATATGTCATTTTTATCATTTATTTATTTCTGTTATTGTTTTATTTTAAAAAATTCTGTATAGTCTCCACATGAATGAGATTAGACCCTCACTTCTAGTCTTCATCCTTTGGCGTACATGGAGGCGCGCTTGTGCTCATGTGACTGAACATCTTGTGGCACTAACATGTAGATCCCGAGTCATGATTTTATAATTTAATTGAGTCAAATAACCAAAATTGTATTAATAAATATACACTTTTACCAATTTTACTTTTAAAACCATTTTAAAGCATAGTTATTCTAATAAATTATTGAAATAAAAATATTATTTTCAATAAAAACTAGTATTTTTCACTATTCATAGAACATTTATCATTTCATTGTGATAAAAAAATTAACCATTTTATAATATTGAGTTGTTAATTTTAGAAAATATGATTATTTTTTAAAATTAATTTTATAAACGGTACAAATATTACTTTCATTATTTGTTCAAAAAAAATATTTCTAAAAATTAGTATATTCAAATTATATATAGACTTTACTCAAAATTATTCAATTTCTTTGATCAATATTCTTTATTTATATAAAAACATTATATTTAATAATTAATTTTTTTATTCTTATCTATTCCTCCTTGTTTAATTTCATTGTTATATTATTAATTTTAAAACAATAATATCTATAGATTTTGATGGTTCGTTGAATTGTTCTATTGTGCGAAACATAAGCAATTGAATAAATTAAATTTATTTTAAAAGCATATTTTATAAAATATTAGGGTGTAACATTATACACCCATTAATATAAATTTATCCACCACAATTAATCACTTTAGTATAAAAAATTGTGTATTATTTTATCTCATTAAATTACTAAGTACAAATATAGCTTCATCATGCAGGGTCTTTCACAAAAAAATTGACCAGGTGAGTGGTCTTATTTCACTATAATTTCTATATACAATCTGTAATATCCAAATGTTTTTTATTATAAGAATGATCTTAGTGTAGTGGTATGAATTCTATGTTTAGTACATGTAAAGGGTTAGGTTTGTACTTCCTCAAGAGAGGTACATTGAACACATTGTGGACTTTTGATTGGTTTGGTTGAATAACCAAACGATAAGATATCATCCCTATATGAAAAAGATGTTAAAATGGACTGATATACCTAGTACATAGTATTTCCTTATCTATTCAACATATAAATTCATTAAAATATATTCTGACTAATTTCAAAATCTAGATCACACCAATGATTGCCTGCCATAAATTTCTGATGACTTTGTACTACACTTATGTGCAACTGAATGGATCTTACATTATCTACCATTTAATTAGCAAACTATGGTACTGATAATATCCTTTCTCCAAATCCAACCCAGTATATCAGAGTTCTACATGTATTTACATAATGGGATTCATATGAAGCTACTTGAAAACTTTTATAAAATATATTTTTATATGAAATCTAAATTAGGGGAAGGTGTTGATCCTTAACATCCTTTAAATCCATAAAAAATATCATAACACCTACTATATGGTTTTAATTGTTATAAAAACTAATCATATGTCAATGGATGACACAAAATGATCAAAAATAAATATGTATCTAGGGCCTACTTAATACTTCTTAAAAACATTGAGGTAAACCTAATATCTTAATAAGATACTATATAATGTTTCTCTCCATGCAAACTTAACACTTCGTGAATGCATATCATGGAAATAATATGCAATGAGGGATATAAACTGATAGATATGTAGTGTGCATAATTTACAAGGAAATCAAATACAACCCATAATGCCTATTCCACATTAATATTTTCAGGTAGTCTGGCGAGAAAATCTATAGTGTTTTTACCATTTTTATTATAGTATGGTTAATGGTTGGAGAATCCCCTAATTTTTTTTATCAGCCTTAACTGTATTGAATAAAAAAATCGAGATACAAACTCATAATTCCTATCATTATGTTGTCTTACTAAAAAAAATATTTTACATAAGCTTGTGGTAGGCAATATACCATTATATTCTTTCTGTTGTGGGTTCATGACACACAACCTTGCTCTATAAAGGATACTTTCACCGACATGCAGTTTATATACATACATACACATGCACATATATATATATATATATATTTCAAACTATATTAATAAAATTCATATACCCTTTATCAAATTGAAATAACCCAAAATTATCCCAATATAAACATTAAGATAAACACTAAAGGTTACAAATAACTTTAATCTTATGTCAATAAAATTTAAAGTCATTCCTCCTAAAATAAATTTATTACTAAAACATATCCAAAGAGTTTTATTAACATAAATATTTCCCAAAATATCCTCAATAATAAAAAACTCTAATAAAATAAAACCTCAAAATGGGTGTCTATGACTTTTCACTCATGAACAACCTTAAACTCATAAACGCATACTGCTATCCATAACACTTATGTTAACATTTTATCGAGGCATATATGATTCCAAAAGATAATTCACCCATTATTCTTGAAATATGAATTTATCATAGATAAAAACAAATCCATTATAACAATGGGTTCAAACTTGTAACAATAGAATATAAAATATGATTTTATTACTAAAAAATCCATTTATATGTAGATAGTCCATTCTAAGAATCACATCATATTCCACTAAATAATAAACAATGATATTCTCCCAGGTCTCCTTCACACAAAATAAAACAACAAAATCCTAAGAATGAATTTGTGGATATGTTTATATTAATTGTCATGATTCATTTAATCCATTATGATTTCATAACATTTCCCTTTTTCCATTGTATTCAGAGTTTATTTCAGCATATCATCCTCACTAGCACTTGGTTTGGGGAATTGATTAATATAATTATCAAACTCCTTATAGTTTAAATATTGGAATGTGGAAGGTGAATTCTATAGATATTTCTATTTATTCATATCATTAGCTAACTTCTTCCCATCAATTAATCATTCAACCTAATCAAAAACTTTTTTTCATCACTTAAAACATTTATTAGTCCCATTAAAAAATTCCCTCAATATTTACGTAAACACTTCGAGTATGAAGGTAAGACCATCTTATTCTCTCCACGGTTTTTATAGTTTCCCTTGAATTCCATCATCATTTCCAACTTGATAACACATAAAAAAATTTCTACATATCCACTGATATCCCATATAAATTACACTATTAGAATAATTGGTTTTAAGAAAATTTTAATTGATCAATTTTACATTTTATATTGGATGATAATACTATATGTTTATCTCAAAAAAAAATTCTAATCAGTTCTAATTGATTCATTATCATTCTACATTAGATCAAGGAATTCCTTATGAATTTTTGTAAAATTAATACAAGTAATAAACTTATTGAAAAATATGATATTATAATCACCCCACTCTATTGAGTAAATTTTATCATGTTTCCCAGTATTTATTAAGAGAGTCCACTATTGATCTTCTTCTTCTTCCAAACAAATGAAATTGAAAATGTATTTTTATTTATTGGAAAGCTGGATAATATAAAATATCATTTATTTAGTACTGATCAATTTCTCAGAAACTATTGAATAAGTGGATCCATGAATAGATGGTAGACGTTTCCTCATGAAGGGAAAAAATAGAACATTAATCCCTTTTTTCTATTTTGTAAGTTTAAAATGACTCATGTCATGAGATAGTTGTATGAGCATATGAGTGGGATTGATCATTTTATCACTTGAATCAATTAATTAGACATGAGGACATTTATTAAATTATATATTTCCTGCAAGATTAATATGGTTCCCTCAGATTTCATCAATCAACAAAAAAATTCATAGTGTAATTGAAAATAATCATATTGGAAAAAATATAGTAATTAAAAAGTAATTTATTTGTGGAATAAATAATAATAAATCTATTTAAATCCATGAGACCATAAGTTTAGCCTACATTATTATTTTTTGCAATCTATTCAAATCCATCATGATAGTGAATAAGGAGTGTTTGAATTTCCAAATCATATCCCCTGGGAGTCACAAAGATGTGGTGTAATAAGGCTCGTTGTCATGTACCAGGTGACTTTTGAGTAAATCCCAACATGCCCTTTTTGGTGTTATTACCCCTGGTTACATCTATGCCTGACCATGATCTGCTTTTACTATCCAAAAAAGGATGTAATATCTTAGAATCCAATCTATCATTCCTTCACGAATATTCCACGATATTTTCTTATACCTAGAATTAACCTTAAATTTATCCTTATACATATCCATAGGTATATCTCTACAGATTTCTAATCATAGTTTCCAAAGGATAACTAAACAAATTCATTGATACTATATATAGAGAACCAGGATTTTCATATATAGGAAATGCATGTTTTAAGATGAAAATTCATTATATTACACAAACGCACACATGAGAATTGTGATGGTATAGTGCATCTGAAAACATAGATACGTTAAAACTAGAACATAATAGTTTTACATCATCTTCGACAGTGTTCCTCATATCTAGAAACCTTATTCTACATATCACATGTAATACATATCATTTTAACATGGAGAAAATAAACATAAGAAAGTGTGAGATTAAATTTTTAATAATGGAAAATACGGGAAATAAATAATCAAATTTCGAGAATATGGGTATTAGAACACCATCATATCATATGAAAACTATACCCTGCAAATCAAAGATCAAAATCTAATGTCATGTAATAAAGATTGATTCTTCAAAAGAGATTAATAATAAGGAAATCAATGAACATGAGCCATGATATCCCAATACTGAAATAATATATGGAATTGTGGAATACACTTATGTTTAGAAAAACAATTTCAAGGTTATCCATAAATAAATTAATAACATGTCAGTCTTTGGATAACCACATGTTCACCTACTTATGGCTTAGGATACCCTCCCATATACCCTTTAGTAGGCTTGGGATAATCACCAGTGTACCCGCTATTGGGATTTGTATAACCTATCATGCACCCTTTTAGCTCATATAACATTAATCATTACACAATGAATAGGAGGGATATATGGGCTCAACGCATCACATAAACCATGCATTTTTATGCTATATGATTATAAAAAATCCTCCGTATCATAAGTTATGAAGTGAAATGGCTTTCATAAAAATTTAATAACATCATTGTAACATAACCTATGAAAAAAGGAATAGGATACATAAACATATTTTAATCATAAATATAAACCATTCAAATAAATAATAATAATGTTTATCCTTGGATCATATCTCTATTAAAGGGAAGGTTACATAAATGGATTTTGTTTTAGATGGAAAATTATTTTAATAGAAAAATCACATGGAATGTTTATTGATGAAAATATAATTTCTTTTAAAAAAACAATTTTAAAATGACAAATTCATAAAATATTTTGGAAGAACTTTTCTTCGAAGATAATATTGAAAAATTATAAATGAATTTTTAAAAATAATTTAAAAAATTTCATAATGAAAATATCTTTTGCACTTGTGGAAACACTTTTTTAAAAATAAAAAAACTTCAAAATAATTTTTATTGTAAATAACCTTTGAATAATATAAATTATGTATTAAAACATTGAGTGATCGTGATTATGGAAAATGTAGTACATGTTAAAACATAAGTACCATTCACATTTTCATTTAATCCAAACAATTCTTAAATAAAAAAACATAAAGATTCCTGTTAATTTATTGTAATACTAAAATACTGTACAAATTACTTTAATAAATAATAGAATAACACTGTAATTATTTTGGAACATTTATATAAAACTAGGATATGGAAGAAAAATGGGTTTTATACAAATGATAGAAACAAAGTTTGTTTTATTTAAAAATATTATTTCAAGTATTTTTTTACATAAATAGATTAAAATAAAGGTTAAACAATTGTTCTAAATAAATAAATCATGTTTAAAAAAATTGATGATGTTATTGAGAAATTGATCATACTATTTCATCATTGAATCCAAAATCATTAACTATCGTGATAAATAATTCCATTGTAACATCAAATACTTACTACATAGGTAAATTATGAATCATAAGTCCCAAAAAAGAGTAACATCAAATAAAACATTAAATATCATGAATATGAATATATATATATGATATAACATACCGAAGGGGTAGTATATAGATCACAAAAAAGAAGGGAGGTTCAAAACACAACTTGTGTCTCATAGAAGGAAAATTGAGACAAAAATATCTTACAACCTTGGTTACTTTTGAACCATTAAAAACATAAAATAAATATAATAAAATAGATATTGTAATAAAATTCAATATTAGTATAATAATGATAATATACATTCATCAGTGTTATATACCCCACCTAAATGAAACACATAGTGATATATAACATGCCTCACATAAAATATACTTGAGATGAAAAATCCGTACCTAAAGCCTTGAATTCTTTTATAGATATTGGAAACACATGTATAATAAACATAGTTTTATTATAAATAAATTAAAAAACCATAATTTTATGTAGAATTCCATATATGATTTACTTATGACCATTTATTACTCATTTATTAACAATTCCATGTTAAAATGACTTTTTGGCTAACATCTACTTTGTTTTTATGATTTTTTTTAATTGGTATGTTTGATCCTTTTACACTAATCATGGTTTAAAAATATAAGTAATTTTAATAATGATATCAATATCATATATATGAATTATATATATATATATCGTATTACATTAATGTCAGATAGAGAAAAATGAAATACATCATTCATTGAGATGGTAGGTCGTACGAACAGATGAATATTGTTTCAATTTTTTATCAAATGGATAACATAATGGAAAATAATAAATAAAAAATGGTTTTGTATTATTTTTTCATATATATAACAAATATTTATTATCATAACCCATATTATCATTAATAAAAAGTGTTTTTGTGAAACGAATCACATCGCATTGCAAGGTGGAAATCCACCGTACACACGAGCGACGTAGTCATATCACCCAAAAAATTGAATGTAATAAGTTATATTTTATATATATAATTAGATAATAATAATTAAATTATATTATAATAAATATTCATTTTATTTGTCCTTATTACCATAAGTTTAAAATATAAATGAAAAACACATCACATCGGTTCGTGAGTCGGTAGTCCACAATACACAAGAGTGACACTATTATTTTACCACAGGTTGGACGGTAAGAAGGTAAATTTGGAATTATATTTTAAGAGGTATAATAATATAAAAATATAATATAAAAACAAAAAATCTATTATTATATTTAGTATTGAGATGAAATTATGGAAAATTAATAACATCAATTGACGAGCCAGTAGTCCGTTATACACATGATCGATATTCTCATTTACCATTTAATAGAAGAGAAGATGGATATAATATATTAAATTAAAAATATAAAATATAATTTTATGTTAGATACACATGTTTTTATATGAGAATAATTGAATAATTTTTTACGGAGTTAAGAGAAGAAGTTAAATAAAAAATCATAGTTTAAAAGATTTTCTAATATTTGAAAAACCACTTTAGCTTTAAACTAAATCCTTTCTAGAATGTATTTATGATTTGAAAAGTAAATTTAGAATGTGGGCATGGTTGTAAGGAATAATTTTTGGTAGGTATTTTCTATTCAAACAGTTTTGGGATGTGTGATGAGTAAATGATAGGGGATGGCCTTTAATAAGTGGGGGAGAGGACACACATTAAATTTTTGAAAAGAATACAGTATAAACCCATTTTAATCTTTAAAAAATATATAATATGAGACATTATAGAATATTATAGGTTATAAGGGCTAATTGGATTTATATAAAATGGGTGTTTACATGTTCTAGGTCATTTTACCTCATAAATTTTTAGATTAACCCCCAATAAACCTATTTTAACATTAAATGTCGTAATTAATTTTTACTATTTTAAAATTAATTTTGGAAAAAATTATCTGGAAATTATTATTTGATATAAATTATTATTATTATATGAATTTAATAAAATATTATGAATTATAATAATTGAATTGGAAAATTTTAATTAAATATTAAACATGTAGACTTGATGAGAGAGCTGTTTTCCATAGAGAAAATTTTGAACTGTTTAAAAAAATCACATCAAAATTAAAAATAATATTTATTTATATAAAATAAATTGGATAAAATATATTTAATTTAACATATTTTACATTTAAAAACATTTTGAAACAATATTAACGTAATAAATTCTTTAGATTAAATGGCAGTCCTCAATTCAAACTTATATTTTTCATTATTTTTAAAAAAATTATATTTTTAGAGAAATTATAGAAATTCCCACCAATATATTTTTGACTTGAAAAATCTTTTTTTTTTCAAATAATTTTTCAAATTTTATCAAATATTACTTATATTATTTTTTCATAAAAAACTTTTCTTTAGAAACTATCATTTTCGAAACATATAAAATAATTACAAAAAATTAAGTACTTTTTTACCAATATTTTTTCATAATATAAATCCTTTTCTATTAATATTTAGTTTTTTTATTCTTAATTCCATTAAGTATAATTCATAGTTATTAATGGTTTTTTTTAAAAAATTATATTAATATTTTGTTATGGGTTGATTAAACACTGTTTTTCATGTAACACTTGCTATTGAATAAATTAAATTTATTAGAAAATATATTTTACAAAATATTAGGGAATTAGAAATGTTTTCAAAAAATGTTATGAAAAATATTTCTAATATTCCCCACTGATTTTAAAGTCATTTTAACCTTGTTTTTATTTTTTAATAAAATTATTTAAATATAAGGTTGTTATTTTTTTCTGAATGAGGTACTTATTGAAATTTTTTAACAATTATTAATGGAATATTTTCTTTTAATGTATATGGAATGAAAATTATTTCTCTCCATTAATGAAAATAAATCATTTGAAGATTCTTTTAAATATTGTTTTATTATTTTTAATGAAATTTATTCTGTAAAATTTTATAATTTCTTCGATTTTGATAAATTGATTTCAAATTGAAAAGGATATTTTTGTTAGGAAATATTTTATGTGATCATTAAATGAATTTTCATGTTAGATGTCATACTTTTTGGTTACTGATTAATTATTATGGATATTATCCAACGAAATCATAATAATTCTTTTTCATGATGATTTATTATTATGATAGAAGTATTTTTATGAAACCCATACATTTTTTATAGATTATGAAATACTGAATTGAAGATATTTTTATGAAGACCATTTATTTTCTTTGGGTTATGATTTGATGAATTTTTTATGAAACCCATTTATTTTTTATGGGTATTGATATGAAAAATATTTTACGATCTTTTGGAACACATCTATATGTATTTTTTTATATAATTGGTCGGTATGGTATTATATAGACCTTCAATGAATTCATCAAATATGTATATATTATAATATAAATAGGACTTGAATATGGAGTGCACCCAGTTTAGTAAGGGATTCTATCCACACTTACAATATTGGAAGTGAACATTGACTACTAAAATGGTTTTGGGAGTTAACCCAACCCATTATGATAATGCTGGAAATGATCATTGACTTCTATGTTAATTATTTTCTATGATTATATGTATAACACAAATATATATCTCATGACAATGTTATATTCTCATAAATCATGTTATTTGATTCTTTTAGGATTCATATCTCGTGAGAATCAAATTTTTTACAATGACTCATGATTATAATATATGATATATAGGGTTTAGTTTTCAGATTTTATTCTCATGTTATCATATCCTTATACATATATTGTGTTTTTTCATCTCCCTTTTTTTTATTTCTATGAATCATATGTCACCATTTCTTATGTTTTCATACCCTAGTTTAAGGAGAATGTTTTTATGTATAATATTTCTTAAAAATAGCGCTATTTATAATGAAATTAATGGATAAGATGTAGTTTAATTTTGAATGAGTTATTTATGTATCCAATTTTACCAAGATAATATAACTGTAACATTATATATTGGATCATAATGATACATATTGAACATTCATATAGTAAGATAGGACATTTTAAAAAAAATCATAGGATACTGTCATTGGTATTAGTTAATGGTTTAGCTAAACGTAGGGATGTAGGATTATAAAACATTACTGATAACCTTTACGATAATCCTTAGTATAAGAGAACTTATAATGTTGTGGTAAATAATGACATGTGGTTTTCCATGAAAAATATTTCATTCTATATACTATAAGTTGATGTCGGATTGGAAAAAATGCATCTAAGGTTAACAACCGAAAAAATATTTGGACTATTATATCTCATCCTCCATTATGGTATATGAGGGTTTTCCCTTAATATGCACCTAATTTGAAACTCCATGAGGATATGCTTAGGTTAATTAAAATATTATTTTAAAATATTATGAATGATTTTAATAGATAATGAACATTAATATACATAGTTAAACACAAGGTTTCATGGATTGAAAATAATTTTTCATGATTTAATCATCATACAAATGATTCCCCATGATTATATGGATTTCTACAATGATTGTTGTTTCTCACCCTATTTATTTTGGTTATAGTTAATGGATAGAACTTAGATGAACCATGTTAATCATTAAATTGATGGATAATTAAATTATTTTCCTCTTAAGTAACTTAACATTATGGTCTAAGGAGTGGATGATAAAGTGGTCATGCTTACAGAACATTTTTTAGATATGAATTATGATTGGCTTACAGATGAGAAGAGGTTGGATCAAAGTTTTATTGAGTCCCTTGTGAGGAAATATCAAACATATTTTTGTGGTTTACTAATCCACTAGTCTACAAAAAACTAATCAGTACCACTAAAAATATATTTTCCATTCTATATTATTTATAACATGATAGGTTATTTTAGTATTATATCATTTGGATGGTGAAACTGATCAGTGGCAGAATTTTATAAAGAACTAGTACTCGACCATGCTATTGTAAGGCGTCATTGATTAACGGTTTTTCTTTTAATTAGAGATTAATATTTATAATATTTTTGAAGAAACGTTATTGTTGACTAAATTTTAATTAGAAATTAATTGTGTGTGATAATGGAATAAGAGTGCATAAAAAATGATAAAACCATTCAAATAGTTGATAGAAAAGGATAGATTAAAAGTGTATGAATTTTTAAATTTTGTGGAAGAAGATTTGAAATCATTAAAAATTTCATTCACAATTACTATAACGTGGGCACTAAAATAAAAAATGAAATAGACATCAAAGATAAGATAGTGGTTGAAATAATAAAAATAATAAATGTGAAAATAGATAGAATAATAATAATTTGAATGACATTGATTTTCAGGAAAAAAGAAAACTATGTGAATATTTTCATCATGTATATGGAACAATATGGATAAATAAATGTAGCGATCACAGACAAATATGAAACAGAAGATGCAACTGACTAAAATAAAAAGATGAATATAGAGAGTTGACAGCCACTTCATATAACTTGACAACATGAAATAGAATAAAAAAATAAAGAAAAATTTATGTATTGTATACAATTTGAATACATAATATTATGAAATCAATTGTAAAATTAATATTAATATTTAATATATTTAAAACTCAAATGAGTGGTACATAATATTATAATGAAAGTTAGAGAAAGTGTTGAGAAAGGGGAAATCAACATTGGTCACCATTGAAGGGAAATTTGTAACTGTCAGGCCCACTATGTCGGGATAGCAAGGTATCTGATGAGAATATCATGTCTAATATATAAGGGATACACATATCTGTAGCCTCAAAGAATAGGATCTTGTGTTTTTCTAATGAACCACATCAAGTATAATTGTAACACCCCAAGATTTCATAGTGTGTTATTTCTTTAAAATAGTACAATAACTTGCACTACACGCAACACCGAGTTCAAGCACACCATGAATTACCAAACAAGCCATTAAAAAGTGGTTATGAATAGTATTAACTAAATTTTAAACTTTATATAATCCTTATAATTTTAGAATCCATATTATGAGTTTCTTAGACATAATACAAGAACAGATTCATTTTCAGTATTGCACTTTTACCAACTTTTAATAGTGAAACCTTTTTAAATAAAATATTTAAAACTTTTTGACTAAATGGGGACATCAAAAAAATTTAAAATGAAACATCTCAAGCTTCCACGGTACGCTTTCCTTTGAATAATACAGTAGCGTGTGTTGTACGCAACTTCGAGTTCTAACACACCACAACCAATCAAACTAGCCGTTATGAATAGTAATACCTACTTTTTGAAATTATATATATTTTATATTTTATAATGGACTTCATTTTTGGATTCGGAATATCGAATTTAGCCTAAGGTGAAATTTTGGTACATTTCGGATAACTTTCATATTTTGATAAATAGTGAAAATTACTAAATTTTAATTAAAAACAACTTTTTTAATCAAAATAATTAATAGTGATAAATTATGAATTTTAGTAGTTTTAAATTATATTTAGAATATATTTTTACAATTTAATATAATGTTGGTCATTGGACATAATTTTACAATTAAACTGAACATAAACAAGTGTCAATATTTTGATAGTTATTATCTCTTAAAAACACGTTTTTTGTTTTGACAGCGGGAATTAATTTTAAATTAATTTCTTCCACTTCTGTGTTTTGAATTTAGGAAAATGGATTCCATATTTGGAATCAGGATGTTCAAATTGTGTAAATAGGTAACTTTTATTTTTAGACATTTTGAATAATTACTGCGGTAAATATTTTATTTACCATGGTTAAGGGTAAATCCGGAAAATAAGGGTTAAAAAATAATATTATAATAATACTAAATTACCCTAAAACGTGATTTAACTCTATTGGTTGATACATGGTCGACCATGGACATCTTTGGGAGATTTTGGGACCCCATTGATCCACTTGTAAGTGATAATGACACTTTATTTTAATTAAGTTAAAATGAATACAAAAATGACACAAGCATATATCTTTTAGAAAAACAATTGTTACATAGGGTTATATATGTTGGATTTTAGATTATAAATATTTATTATAAAGATAATAATATTTCTTACATAATGATATTTTATTTATAATTTTTATACATTAAATAATTTATTTTATTTATGACACAATGATGATGCAGTAATTACTAAAATAGTGAAAAATTAAAATAATTAATATTATAAATACCCAAATAAATATAATATGAAACTTTTAATGAATAAAACTAATTTTATAGGATAATATGATATATTAGGATTGATTTAATTGACTTTTTTAGAAGTAATCAATCTGTTATAAGTTTCACAAAAATCAACTATTGAATAGTGTCAAAATTGACATAAAAGAGTTCTTAAAACAAATATTATATTATTAATTGATATTAAATTCTTCAAAATCTAAGGTTCGGCCAAGAGACTTATATCATGATAGTTTCATCATTAATGGACCACTTGGGGGTCTCTTGGATGTATATAGTAAATTTATTAACCATATTATATAAAAATACAAAGAGACATTGTAAAAGTGAAACTAATTAACTTAGAGTTAATACTTAAAGATAAGGTTAATATAAGTACCCAAACCTGTCTAAATTCTACTGGTTGAGTTGTTTTCGATCCATCCCCACCTTAACCTATGAATAGTCAACTTTTGAGCCATTTGAAACCGATTATGAATTTATTATAAACTAATATCTCTAGCTTTTCCAAAGGTGCCCCTCACCCCTCTTATAAAAGGGCACTCCTCCTTCTCATTTCTTCACACCTTAAAAGCCTTTTGGTTCGGCCAAACTCTGCCCAAATACTCTCCCAACATCCCTAACTACAACCTAGGGTCCTTAGTTTGATCAGAAAGCCAACCTAAGGAGCCCTTTTGATCAAATCAAAATGAAGAACCCGAAGAAGAGGTAATGATTTCACCACCCTTTTCTAAGTTCATTTCTACTTCCACTTCTGCTTCCTTTGTTGTTACCATTCTAAAATAATAAATCCAGTATCATTTATATACTGTGATTTTATTATAAATATGGTATAACCATATTCAGTATTCTATTCACCCTTTGAATAACATGTCACCATACGTGCGTACGTACGGCTTACCGTCTCCACGTCGTGGTGTAATTGTTATTCAAAATAATATTATTTGGATGGGTATAATAATGATGTGTAACTCATGTAAATAATAAATATAACATGTTAATTATTCTGTATATATGATATAACATCCATTTATATATTATTTTAATATCAAAAGAATGATATTGTCGCTCGTGCGTACGTACGGACTACCGTCTCCACGAACGCGATGAGATTCATTCTCCATCGTATCCATTCAAGTATAATTATCATTTGATGATTTAAAAAATGATATTTAAGGACTTGATATCATTCTGGATATGAATAATATAAAACCTATCCTTTACAAACATGTCTTACGTAACAAAACATATAAAAGAAAACAAGTAAGCTAACACCCGAAACAACGATAATACTAAGATATTATTATCAAATCAATATTAAAAGATCATATATGATATCATATTAATATATATGATTCTTGTATAATTTAATAACAACTATTTCAATATTATACAGGAGGTTAACCTACCCCAACCAAGTAAAAGTACAAGGTAAGGGATTTTATTATCTCACATTCAATTCCGTGAGATTTCCATTATTCGCCACTAAATTATTGAAAGTGGTGTATTTTGTACTGGCATTTGATATATATTATCATGATTAACTTTATATTCATGTTATTCTGTAAATAATTTTGTGGTTATTAACTTTTGTCCATACGACTCAGTTGATTAACATGGTAAGGGGTTTTCATCTCACTCTTTATTTCCGTGAGATTCATGCCATATTTCCACTATTATCTTTTGTGTGGTGTATGTACTGCCCATAATTGTATTTTTGTGTAATACACTTTACCTTATGTGTATTTACATTTTCATTGTATGATACCTGTTTCATGGGTTGTATGTTTCATAAGTTACCAAATTGATAAGGGTTTACTTCACAATCTCTTTAATATCTGAGGTTGTCTTTACGTAAGTATCTACAAGGACATATTTACTATCCATGTCCATATTTCATAAAAGAGTTTTCAAAGGGATTATTTCTAAGGGAACTTTTACTAAAACATCATTTTAAATGTTTTAAATATTTATTCTTCTAAATCATCCTCATTTATGTCCATGTTTTCAAAATGGTTTGTAAGGATTTATTTATATGAAAATGAATGTTTTAAAAGTGTTAATTCCATTCAAAAGTTTAAAAGTGGTATGGGACACTTTGATCCAAAAATATATTTAAATGCCTTACTTTTTAAATTGTGTAACATTAAGAAGTTTTCATGAAAAATGGATATTTCTCTCAATAATTTTTAAAAACCATTTTCATCTATGTCAACATCCTTTGATGGATTTTAAGATTATTTGAAGTTGATTTATTATGATATAAAACTTCCATATTGTAATGAATTTTTGTGATATGTTTGACTGTAGATGTGTCATTCATGGGTTATGAGTAAAGTATTGACATTTCGTATGCTAGTTCCAATAATAATGTTTATATTATATTTCAACCTTTACTTCATATGAATGTGTTGGACAAGTATGTTCCAGGTTGGGGACTAGTTGAAGTAAGCCCTCCAGGTTGGGGACTGGTAAAAGTAAGCCCTCCAGGTTAGGGACTGGTAAAAGTAATCCCTCCTGTTTGGTCTCCGGTTATTAGAGGCACTCTGGGTTGGTGTCCGGTTATTAGAGGCACTCCGGGTTGGTGTCCGGTTATTAGAGGCACTCCGGGTTGGGTTCCGGTTACAGTTAGCCCCAAGGTCTTGGGACGAGGCCTTGAAAAGAAATTAAAGTTTAGCATTACGCATTCCATCATTATGAAAGTGGTTATTGATTTTGCATGTGATTATTTGATTAGTATAATATCCATGTGAATAAGTAAATGGCATTATTTCATTTTACTTTTTCCATACTATGTTGAAGTTCAAGTTTAAAAGGCTTTTGTTTTAGTAATGCATTGCCTTAAATGTTTATGCTTATTCTGAATGTTCCGCTATATTGTTATCCTTACTAGGCATTTGAGCTCACCCCTTTTCTATGTTTATTTTCCCCAGGATGTGAAGAAGTAAGTTATGAATGACCTGCAGGGATATTATGAGGGGATAATAGTGTGGACTGTGGAGATATTATGTTGTTGTAGTAGTTTTTCATTTTATGATGTAATTTAAAACTTATGAATATATCTAGTGTTTCCAAGGCTACTAAAGCAATCGGTCTTTCGAGATTTGATCTTTCTTGTGATCATGCCAATGTTATGTAATAATGCACCGACTCAAGGTAACTGGGGTCGGGGCGTTACAGTTGGTATCAGAGGAAGTTTAGTACAAACCTTGGAAGCTAGATTTAGATAAACTCTGATTAGAGCACGTAGACCTAAGATGAACTTTGAGGATTAGTATAGAAGAACTTCCTAGAATTTTGGTATTGTAGAGATTTTGTGAGTTTTCTGAGCAATACATTCCTGTCTGGATACGAGCAGGTAGAGGCGGCTCTGGCACAGATGTACCTAGGGGTAAAACCCCAAAACACCGCTTTAAGCTAGACTCGAACGGGAACTGGTGCACAACAACGGGCCTTGCTGCACTCTTGGTTACGACACTCCCGAGGGATATGCTTAGGATAACTCTCATTTTCTTTACAAATCATTATGAAGGGTTAATGAGTATATACTTCCTCAAATGAGACATTTTTATGATTATAGATTATATCCATAAACTATTTAATTTATGTTAAGTGTTTTAAAAGTTTGGGATTAGGTATTGTTATTCATAAACTAATCTAGTGTATTCCAATGTTTAGAAATGGCTCCTAGTAGAAGGAATGGGAACTCCAGCAATGCACATGATACAAAGAGAAAGAAGGATCATATATTTTATGGTCTTAAGCCAGAATTTACAAGAGAAATAGTCTCGCATGTATTATCATCATATGAAGAAATAATATCATGTGTCGATAAGATAAGTAAAGAGTTTACTGAGTCCTATGGCTTTGAAGGGAAGCAAGAGAAGAAAAGGATGGAAGAGAGAAAGATGGATAAAGGGAAGAGGGAAAAGATGAATTTTCCCATATGTGGTAACTGTGGAAAGAAACACCCTGGAACTTGCCTGAAAGGAATGTGAGTTTGTTATAAGTGTGGAGGAAAAGGGCACAATGTACGTGACTGCAAGGGTAAGAAAAAGGTTTCAAATGTTCAATGCTTCATTTTCAAGGAGATTGGACACTACAAGAACCTATGTCCCAGTCATCAGACTATGCCGCAAATGATGTTATTGGATAATAATCAAGTTATGATACTACCACAGATGAAGAGGAATGATTAGAGTTCTTATGTTGATTAGGTCAATTGAGTGTTGTATCAACAATGTACTTGTTATAATAATTATGGAGTATATAAGGATTGTACTGCAGTACTATTTCATTAAGGACTTGAGATTGTGTGGAACAAAGAAAAGTGACTCAATAGCAGGATAAATTTTTGGAAAATATATGGTTGAGAGAATGATAAATCATAATATAATTCTGATACTGAGGTAGTGATTTTGGAATAATATGTGATTGTTTTTCATAAATTATATTGGATATTCTTGACTACCATGGACCTGATTAATGATTTGTATATTCCATCATTGTTGGGATTTAAAACATTTTGGGATTAATGATGTATATCCAGCATTCTATATGGAATAAGGGAGCATGAATGTAATCAATAAGGAATATGGTAATATATGATGAAGGTATTCATATGCTATTACAGGGTAAAAAGGATCTATATTATGTTTACCTTCCTTATAAATGATGGACTGTAAGTTTGGACAGAAGTATTTTGGATAGTTCTAGTTTGGATTATTTTGGATTGCCATAAAAGGACAACCTGGAGGTCGGGCGGCAACCCATCGCGTCAGGCAAGGCTGCGAGACTTGAACCCGCAACCGAAGGGCGACAAGGGTGTATCACCTACCACTATCCCACGATATGTCCTGGATTAAATAATGTAGTTTTTATTAAAAGATCTTGTAGATGAATTATAAATTCGTTTATTTTGGAACCCTATACGAATAGTGTAAATAAAATTTTTACATTCTATTATCTTTTAGAGTGAAAGATGAGTTTGTGGTATAAATTTATTAATGGATAAAACTCTAATTATAATGTAAGTATATCTCCTTCTGATCTTAGCCAATCTCATAAATAAAGTCCTCAACATTAAGAAAAGCAACTTAGAACAAAAATGTTTCCCTAGATGGTAACTTAAATAATCACTAATTTATGGCTTTGGGATTGTTGGCCATTTCATAGCCATGTTCTCTACCACTCTCCATCAGATAATTGATGGTTAGATATCTCTTCCATATCCATATTTTCCTACATGGAAACCTAGTATGTGTTATTTTCGGTAATCTTCATACTTTCCACTCTTTATTTTAAATAGAGGCCTCATTAATTCATTTTTCGATGTGGGATTTCAACTAAGATATTTTGAAACGTCAAAAATGTGTTATCCAAATACCCTATATTTTGTTGAACCGATGGGATTTCAAATCATCATAGATTGATGAGTTTAAGGACCTCAATTTTGTACTTGTTTGTGATTGATGACCTCAATCACTACCTATAAATATTTACGTTTTTTCTCCAATTATATGTCTTTAATTGCCACCAATGTTCTCTTAATCGAGATCATAATTTGGTGGTGACCCTTTCATTTCTCATTTCCTCATATTAAGACTAAATTTTAGTAACCCAATTTCCGATGAGGGTTTTCCCACAAAGATATTTTTTATTTTCAACCTTTTATTTTCGAAGAACAATTTCAAATTGCGAGGACGCAATTTATTGAAGGAGGGGAGAATGTAACACCCCAAGATTTCATAGTGTGTTATTTCTTTAAAATAATACAATAACTTGCACTACACGCAACACCAAGTTCAAGCACACCATGAATTACCAAACAAGCCATTCAAAAGAGGTTATGAATAGTATTAACTAAATTTTAAACTTTATATAATCCTTATAATTTTAGAATCCATATTATGAGTTTCTTAGACATAATACAAGAACAGATTCATTTTCAGTATTGCACTTTTATCAACTTTTAATAGTGAAACCTTTTTAAATACAATATTTTAAACTTTTTGACTAAATGGGGACATCAAAAAAATTTAAAATGAAACATCCCAAGCTTCCACGGTACGCTTTCCTTTGAATAATACAGTAGCGTGTGTTGTACGCAACTTCGAGTTCTAACACACCACAACCAATCAAACTAGCCGTTATGAATAGTAATACCTACATTTTGAAATTATATATAATTTATATTTTAGAATGGACTTCATTTTTGGATTCGGAATATCGAATTTAGCCTAAGGTGAAATTTTGGTACATTTCAGATAACTTTCATATTTTGATAAATAGTGAAAATTAATAAATTTTAATTAAAAACAACTTTTTTAATCAAAATAATTAATAGTGATAAATTATAAATTTTAGTAGTTTTAAATTATATTTAGAATATATTTTTACCATTTAATATAATGTTGGTCATTGGACATAATTTTACAATTAAACCGAACATAAACAAGTGTCAATCTTTTGATAGTTATTATCTCTTAAAAACATGCTTTTTGTTTTGACAGCGGGAATTAATTTTAAATTAATTTCTGCCACATCTGTGTTTTGAATTTAGGAAAATGGATTCCATATTTGGAATCAGGATTTTCAAATTGTGTAAATAGGTAACTTTTATTTTTAGACATTTTGAATAATTACTGCGGTAAATATTTTATTTACCATGGTTAAGGGTAAATCCGGTAAATAAGGGTTAAAAAATAATATTATAATAATACAAAATTACCCTAAAACGTGTCTTAACCCTATTGGTTGATACATGGTCCACCATGGAAATCTTTGGGTCGATTTTGGGACCCCATGGATCCACTTGTAAGTGATAATGACACTTTATTTTAATTAAGTTAAAATGAATACAAATATGACACAAGCATATATCTTTTAGAAAAACAATTGTTACATAGGGTTATATATGTTTGATTTTAGATTTTAAATATTCATTAGAAAAATAAAACTATTTCCTACATAATTATATTTTATTTATAATTTTTAGACATTAAATAATTTATTTTATTTATGACACAATGATGATGCAGTAATTACTACAATAGTGAAAAATTAAAATAAATAATATTATAAATACACAAATAAATATAATATGAAACTTTTAATGAATTAAACTAATTTTATAGGATAATATGATATATTAGGATTGATTTAATGGACTTTTTTCGAAGTAATCAATCTGTTATGAGTTTCACAAAAATCAACTATCGAATAGTGTCAAAATTGACATAAAAGAGTTCTTAAAACAAATATTATATTATTAATTGATATTAAATTCCTAAAAATATAAGGTTCGGCCAAGAGACTTATATCATGATAGGTTCATCTTTAATGGACCACTTGGGGGTCGCTTGGATGTATATAGTAAGTTTATTAACCATATTATATAAAAATACAAAGAGACATTGTAAAAGTGAAACTAATTAACTTAAAGTTAATACTTAAAGATAAGGTTAATATAAGTACCAAAACCTGTCTAAATTATATTGGATGAGTTATTTTCGACCCATCACCACCTTAACCTTTGAATAGTCAACTTTGGAGCCATTGGAAACCGATTATGAATTTATTATAAACTAATATCTCTAGCTTTTCCAAAGGTGCCCCTCACCCCTCTTATAAAAGGGAACTCCTCCTTCTCATTTCTTCACACCTTCAATGCCTTTTGGTTCGGCCAAACTCTGCCCAAATACTCTCCCAACATCCCTAAATACAACCTAGGGGCCTTAGTTTGATCAGAAAGCCAACCTAAGGAGCCCTTTTGATCAAATCAAAAGGAAGAACCCGAAGAAGAGGTAATGATTTCACCACCCTTTTCTAAGTTCATTTCTTCTTCCACTTCTTCTTCCTTTGTTGTTACCATTCTAAAATAATAAATACAGTATCATATATATACTGTGATGTTATTATAAATATGGTATAACCATATTCAGTATTCTATCCACCCTTTGAATAACATGTCACCATACATGCGTATGTACGACTTACCGTCTCCACGTCGTGGTGTAATTGTTATTCAATATAATATTATTTGGATGGGTATAATAATGATGTGTAACTCATGTAAATAATAAATATAACATGTTAATGATTCTGTATATATGATATACCATCCATTTATATATTATTTTAATATCAAAACAATGATATTGTCACTCGTGCGTACGTACGGACTACCGTCTCCACGAACGCGATGAGATTCATTCTCCATCGTATCCATTCAAGTATAATTATCATTTGATGATTTAAAAAATTATGTTTAAGGACTTGATATCATTCTGGATATGAATAATATAAAACCTATCCTTTACAAACATGTCTTACGTAACAAAACATATAAAATAAAACAAGTAAGCTAACACCCGAAACAACGATAATACTAAGATATTATTATGAAATCAATATTAAAAGATCATATATGATATAATATTAATATATATGATTCTTGTATAATTTAATAACAATTATTTCAATATTATACAGGAGGTTAACCTACCCCAACCAAGTAAAAGTACAAGGTAAGGGATTTTCTTATCTCACATTCAATTCCGTGAGATTTCCATTATTCGCCACTAAATTATTGAAAGTGGTGTATTGTGTACTGGAATTTGATATATATTATCATGATTATATTAATATTCATGTTATTCTGTAAATAATTTGGTGGTTATTAAATGTTGGCCATACGACTCAGTTTATTAACATGGTAAGGGGTTTTCATCTCACTCTTTATTTCCGTGAGATTCATGCCATATTTCCACTATTATCTTTTGTGTGGTGTATGTACTGCCCATAATTTTATTCTTTGTGTAATACACTTTACCTTATGTTTATTGAAATTTTCATTGTATGATACCTCTTTCATGGGTTGTATGTTTCATAAGTTACCAAATTGATAAGGGTTTACTTCACAATCTCTTTAATATCCGAGGTTGTCTTTACTTAAGTATCTACAGGGACATATTTACTATCCATGTCCATATTTCATAAAAGAGTTTTCAAAGGGATTTTTTCGAAGGGAACATTTACTAAAACATCATTTTAAATGTTTTAAATATTTATTCTTCTAAATCATCCTCATTTATGTCCACGTTTTTAAAATGGTTTGTAAGGATTTATTTATATGAAAATGAATGTTTTAAAAGTGTTAATTCCATTCAAAAGTTTCAATGTGGTATGGGACACTTTGATCCAAAAATATATTTAAATGCCTTACTTTCTAAATTGTGTAACATTAAAATGTTTTCATGAAAAATGGATATTTCTCTCAATAATTTTTAAAAACATTTTCATCTATGTGAACATCCTTTGATGGATTTTAAGATTATTTGAAGTTGATTTATTATGATATAAAACTTCCATATTGTAATGAATTTTTGTGATATATTTGACTGTAGATGTGTCATTCATGGTTTATGAGTAAAGTATTGACATTTTGTATGCTAGTTCCAATAATAATGTTTATGTTATATTTCAACCTTTACTTCATATGAATGTGTTGGACAAGTATGTTCCAGGTTGGGGTCTAGTTGAAGTAAGCCCTCCAGGTTGGGGACTGGTAAAAGTAAGCCCTCCAGGTTAGGGACTGGTAAAAGTAAGCCCTCCGGTTTGGTCTTCGGTTATTAGAGGCACTCCGGGTTGGTGTCCGATTATTAGAGGCACTCCGGGTTGGTGTCCGGTTATTAGAGGCACTCCGGTTTGGGTTCCGGTTACAGTTAGCCCCAAGGTCTTGGGACGAGGCCTTGAAAAGAAATTAAAGTTTAGCATTACGCATTCCATCATTATGAAAGTGGTTATTGATTTTGCATGTGATTATTTGATTAGTAGAATATCCATGTGAATAAGTAAATGGCATTATTTCATTTTACTTTTTCCATACTATGTTGATGTTCAAGTTTAAAAGGCTTTTGTTTTAGTAATGCATTGCCTTAAATGTTTATTCTTATTTTGAATGTTCCGCTATATTGTTATCCTTACTGGGAATTTGAGCTCACCCCTATTCTATGTTTATTTTCCCCAGGATGTGAAGAAGTAAGTTATGAATGACCTGCAGGGATATTATGAGGGGATAATAGTGTGGACTGTGGAGATATTATGTTGTTGTAGTAGTTTTTCATTTTATGATGTAATGTAAAACTTATGAATATATCTAGTGTTTCCAAGGCTACTAAACCAATCGGTATTTCGAGATTTGATCTTTCTTGTGATCATGCCAATGTTATGTAATAATACACCGACTCTAGGTAACTGGGGTTGGGGCGTTACAATAATCCTATTGAAAAACACATAAAAACCTGCAACAAATAATAAAAAGAACATTGCAGCACCACCATAGAGGAGAACCAGATAACCAAAAACAAAGAATCCATAATCATAGCTTCACCATTTATTCTAACCCATTCCCCAAGATAAAATAGTGTCTACCCCTGGTACACTATAACTAAGTTAAAGACTGTACTTGTACTAGAGAAAACCATCGATTAACCCTAACTCACTATTTTCATATAAGATCAGAAACCCAGTAAAAATGAAACTACAAAGTGGGGAATAGGGAAAATATGTGAGGACATACACCAACACAGAGAGACCATGAACATGATTTATGAGACATCCATATGAAGCATTGAAGGGAAGGGAAAACATAACAGTAACCGGAAAATCCAAAGAAATCTATAAATGTCCCAAGAAATCAATAAATGTATCAAAACATTAAATAAAAATCCCCACATCCCACTGCCCAAAAGGTAGAAATTTCCCCTGTTAAAATACTATTGCATTTATAGAATATCAGCATTTACATAATACCTATATATTAGTGTCTATTTTTATATTAAAAACGATAGAATTTCCTCTGTTAAAAATAGCATCATCACCATATTTTCTGAAAAAAATATATCAACCATAAGAACATGATTATGACTATCATTTAACCCTTGATCTGTAAAAAAATATAATTTTTTTGAATAATTAACCATACATGTTATCCTACAATAAAATTCGTTGGTAAAAAATAAATGGATCAAACCTCCTTGAGCCATAAACGAGACTTGTATCTTATGTTTCTCCTATAAGCTTCTGAATTGAAGGCATTCTTTCCATACTCCCATGAACATTATTTTTTATTTATGTTATCCGCTATGCAGGGATGATAAAAATTAATGTACGCCTGGCATATATTAGACATGACCCACTGCTCTACAACTTTGCATTTTCCACAAATCGATTGACTTTTTCCACTGAGATTTTTATTCCACAATCAATAAAATTCTAACTAAATCACAACATAATCATATAAAAAACTACCATACCAAGGATTGAATTTTTTTACAAAATAGAGTGGTCAGTAAAATTTAACACTTAACAAAACTAAAATTAATGTAACAACAACCTGGATATCATATTTAAAAAATAGAAACCCACATAAAAAATAAAATTTCTAGATGGTTCATACATATAGAATATTTTGCCTAAAAATACCACTAACACAATGGCTTTCATGGTCACAAATTTAAATATTATCAAATTCCCCCATGAACATGATAAATCTAATAAAAAATAAAAAAATAAATTATTCTAATTTTGGAACCATAGTGATTAAAAAATTTATCTATAGTAGGATATTCCAAAAAAAGTTAATGTTAGAGAAAAAATTTCTGTAACAATTATATTTTAAAATAGAATACATGTACATTTTAGTTCTCTATTTCTGTATGTCTTCTCTTCCAAGAATTCCATACACCATCCACCAATCAAAAATAGGTCACGTATCAGTTCAATAAATAAGTATCTACACAAAAAAATGTAATTATTTATGAACTAAGATAATTATCCATGCTAAAATTACCAGTCAACGTCCCAATCGTAGCCTTCCATGTAAATATATCTTTTAGCATGTTTTTCTGGTTGTATTTGATTGCATGTGAGTGCCAAATTTGAAAAATTGTAATTCAAACAAACATTCATGAGAAGTTCTGTACTCATATAAAGCTTTTCCCTTAACCTTGAAATCTTCGCATTATAGTGGCCTCTATATATGACTCATAGTGGTGTCATTTAAATCAGTGAATAACTCATACATGTGATATTCTATTTGTGACTATGGAATAATAGCTCTCTATGGAGAGGCCTCCTAGGAAGGAGATATAGAAGAGGTTGCCTTCATCTTCATAGAGGACAGGTCTAATGGTGCGACTAAACCAAATCTATCCAGAGAATCTCTTGGGCACCAAAATTTTAGTATATAATCTGCAAGGATACCCAGAGAGGGAAGCAGATGATTGCAGGGAAGGAAAACCACCTCATACTTTACCTTGTACTATTTCCATAATTCTAATGACTTCTCCTGCAAACCGGAATGGAATTCCCATCACTATGGAAAAAAGGAACAATACCTTTAAGGTGACATGAAGAAAAGGTCTACGATCCAGGAAAAGGAGTCCTGAACATTGAGCCTATTCCTATCCAGAGAGGGCTAAGAGGTGTCTATCTCGACAGAAATCCATGCCACAATTGTCTCCTCCAACCGAAGGGTCCGGTTGTACACACATTGAATGACCACCAATGAATTATTGATAGTGAAATGAAATGATACATTGTTTAAGGAGATATAATGCCCTGGATGGATGATCTACACCGTAGTAGTGGGAGATTCCCACCCTTGGTGAATTAGGCATATCCCACCTATGTGATACAGATATCAAGATTAGTACTGGACTTGACTATGTAAATACACACTTCAAATAGATAAGTCTTTATTCTCTACACATAATCGTCACCTGCAACTACATGAGCATCTTTATGTCGGCATACAACACATGAATTAATGTGTCAATACCATTAAATCAAATCCCATTCATGACAAGAATAAATAGTAAATATGATATGAAAAGGAGAATTATTTTCCAAACATGTTTATGAGAATTATTATATAAAACAAGAGTGTAATATAATCTATACGTTTTTATAATAGAGTGTAATGTATACAGTACTGTATACTGTTGAAGTGTATGGAACATTTATTATTTCTAAGATTTGTATACATGATTGGAATGTAGGTTTTATTAATTCATTATTTCTAACATTTCTTCCTCGATCACATAAAGAAATATAGTACATGAAATAACACGCATCCATTGTTGGATCCTCCACTTGATGTCAAAATCCCTAGGAGACTGAGACTACATCTACTGCAATAGAGATTTCATCATAATGAAAAGAATGTTAGATAATGATTATAATGCATGTACAGACATACTGATTATAGAATGAATATTGTTACGGAAACACCTATGAACATACCATACACAAACCACCTTGTATTTGTAACCATGTCCTTTGATTTTCTGCAGATTGGAAGCCAAAATAAAGAAAACAAAAAATCATCTCATGTTGGTTTCCTTATTTTAATTACTAACCAAGTAAGGAAGGCATTTCTGTTATGAGTCTCCCATCCATGTAATATTTTAATGGTTAGACAAGTTAAAGCCATGCATTATTGTTGAGAATCATCCATCTAAGGAAAATTTTCATGCATTATATCTCTAGGCTTCTATTTCACAAAAGAAACCACACTTTAATGTAAACTCAAGAACCAAGACTACAAGTCCACTTATAGTTTTTCATAAATGGGAAGATAAAATCACAGATGGGTAAAATCTGGGAAAATGAAGAAGGAAATGATGAAAAAATATTTCCAGATGGGGTGGAAGATCATTAAATAAAGGATAATAAAATCAAAATATGAATTTAGAAATTTTCTCATTACCTTGGATTGGGGCTATGAATGACCATCATCTTCCTATAAAAAAAATCTGAAATCAAATGTAGTGTAATCTGTTTTATTCGAGAAAAATGATTAATAACAATATGGATAATTAGTTTAGCTGGAAACATACCTAATATTTCATAATATTGGAATTATGTTATACAATAAAAAATATAATAATTCAGATAATGAGTTATATGTTTTAATGGAAACATACTTGAAAACTCATTAATTGGGAAATATGTTTTACTAAAAAAAATAGTGGAAATTCCTAGAATGGTAAATCTGTTCAGGAGGAAAAAAATAGGGAAATCATAATACCAGAAAACTAAATTACTGGGTAGTGTTATTACATATTAGAAAATGAATTATCTATTTTTATGTATATAATTATCCAATCATGTGGAGAAATTAATAAATAAAATAACAATTTGTAATTTCATTAAACAGATGTTATTAAACAAGAAATTGTAAAACAGAAATTATAACAAAGAAATTAGTAAAAATTAATCATTAAACATAAATTATAATAACAAATAACCATATATTTTATACAAATAACAATATTTTTTAATATTTATAATTTAACTGAACAAAAATTATTAAACATAAAGTAAATAGAAATTTTTAAACCGAAATTAAACACCAATTATTAAACATAAAAACCATTTGTTTTAATGAATATAATTTTATCATCACGTGGAGAAATTATTAAACAGAATAACCTTTTTAAATTTTATTAAACAGAAATTATTAAACAGAAATTAAAGGAAAATTTTAAAAATAAAATATAATAAATAAATTATTAAAATGTTTTTATTAAAACAAATAAAATTCTATTTTACAAAAATAACAATATGTTTTAAACACAATAAACATTTGTTTTAATGTATATATATTCATTAAACAAAAACTATTAAATAAAAATTAGTAAATTGAACCTGGATTATCTATTTTATGATTTTAATATTTCCATTCAGTGTATTAGTAAAATACAATATAAATAGAAATAAAAGTTGAGATTTTATTTTTAACAGGCCATTGAAAACATACAGATTTCCAAAAATGTCTTTACAAAATGGATAAGTACTCCACGACAAACATGTAGATGAATTTTTTTGATTTTTTATGTTTTATTATATTAAAATATGAAGATCAGTGTCATTATTTGATGGTGGTGTGGAGTCACTAGTTAGTGAGACATTCTGTCTGTCTGGATCATCAGCATCGAATTCAGTCATCAAATTTATCTACAAGTGAAAGAAACTATTAACCAGATCAAAATAAAACCACACACTTCTATATTGATAACCTTGATAAAAATAAATCATAGTAATTAAAGAGAGACATGAGAACAAGCTTTGTGATTATATTATGAAATTCATTATCTCATTAAAATAAAATATTTGTCGTCATATAACATATAGAAAATGATGGAACCTACTTACCATACTCCATGAAGGATGAAAGGTCATGTAAAAGTGATTATAAACTGTTATCTACCACATAATCATTTCAATAGTCAAATTTTATTAATATGCATGCATATTATTCAAAATTTTCAATTAAACGAAGGGGATTATAAGGATGTAATGGTTCTCCCACAATTTCATCTAGCATTGTAATGAAAAAGAGTACTAGATACCCACAATAGTGCGGGAGTGACATCATCCCAAATACCATTACCATCCATCTCGTATCAGACCTAAATTCAAAAAGCATCCCAATATATTATTCACCACCTTAAAAAAATGATATGAAAGCAGTAGAGTAATAAAGACCGAACCGCTTAACAATTTAATTTTACAAAGAAAAATGGGTTAATATGAAAATAGTCACTATGAGGACGTAGTTAGGCAGGATGGATGACATATATTCTTGTATAGGGGGCACATGGATTTTTAGGATGAGGTAGATCAATTTCTTCATCATTTGAAATGAATCAATCAATTGGTCATCATGGTTGTTGCTGATGGAATAGAAGTAGCTGGAAAAACACAATATGGTATAAAAAAACAAAATTTCATATAACACTTTTAATAACGTACAAAAATAATGTATAAGTGACACATGAACACATGTAAATTCACTTTTTATTAATGTTAAACATTCCATGATAAATTTTTGTGTGTAAATGACCTTACACCATTTTAATGATTTTGATTGCAGCATTTTGAATGCCAGAAGGGAGTATTTTCCTACCACTAGAAATAATTTTGAAGGCAATTCCAACAGCCGAACACAGTAGAGGTTCATTTTTTCCAAATGTGAAATGTAAATTTTAGAATACAAAATCTTTAGTTGGATATCAACATGCTAAACCAAAATGAAATATAAATAAGTTGAAAGGAAAATTGTACAAAAAAACCATAGAAGAAGATCAATTTATTCAAAGGGTAAAAGTAAATTCAAACAACTGTATATAAACCCGAATTTTTGTTGAACTGAAATGATACCATAAATGAAGTTGCAAGGAATTATGTTTTACAGTTTCCAGTAAAGGTCATACAAGAAGTGTGAAGATGATGTGGGAGGGAATAGGAGATGTAGGATCCATAAAGAGAAGTCAGGCTAACATCGGTTGAAATTTTGAACATGATAATCACTTGAATAAACATCTGATAGAGTACAGGGAATCCAAGAAGAGGATGGAGGCAACATCAGGAGGTTGTAGGAACCCATTATCGCGAAGATATACATCGAGACCATGAAGAGGAGATGGAAAAAAGTCAACAGTAGTGTTTAAACTGGGGGAAGGTGGAAGATGAATTAATTTTATGATGGAGTACAACATTTCCAGGAGGAGGTTGACGTCAACATTGGGAGTTTATGGGAACCCTAGGTCGCAATGAGATATATCCAAATCATGACCAGGAGAAGGAAAATGCCGATAGTAGTGTAGAAACTATTAATAGGAGGATGTCAGAAACTGAGATCTATCGAGTGGAGGGTAATGGGGAGAGGGAATACAATGGAATCGAGGTTTCAAAGGTAGCATAGGTCGCGACCCACGATAAACTATTTGGGAGAAGGAGATTGAAAATGGAGACTGTATGAGATATCATGTGTATGGGTGACGTGGAGATATGGGGAACATGAACGTAAGTGAAAATCGATATGAATGAAGGTTATAAGGCCACATCTAAAACTAAATTCCACAATTAGAATATATAATAGATACCAGGAAAGCATAATAATTTTACAAAATGGATTTGGATGAGTTTAAAATATTATTTTCCTATAAGTCTAGTCATCATATTATTCATACAATAATATGGAAGGAATTTTACGAGATAAAGTAGAAGGATGATGAATCTTTTAGTACCAATGAGGAAAATTTTACATGACTCTTGAGGTATTCTTGTGGTACAATCATTCAACTTGAATTTAAGGTTGACCGATTCATTCGTGGTTTAAAATCAGTATGATGAAGGGTGTTATCAATTAGGTATATCTATAAATATGAAAAAATAATTTAATTCATGATAATTGTGGAAATGGATATTGGAGTTACACATCAACCTCATTGATTTGATACAAAATAAAATATTGAATTCAATGAAAACTATAAAAGCCATACAGTGTAGAAGATGATCCTTCCATTGTGCTCAAAGTGTGCAAGTAAACATAAAAAATTTCCTTATTGGGATTGGTGAATTTTTTATGTGTGGAATGAATGTTTATCTAGAAATATAATATTGATCTGATGGGAAGAAGTTTTCTAACGTTTTGAATAAAGAGAAATCCCCAAATAATACACTACCCACACTCCAAAATTTCAAAAGCAATATGTATAGAAATTATTCTAACAAAAACTCAAATACGGATGTTATTGATGTATATCAATATTTGAAACCTCTGAAAATATTAGACAATGGGAATGCTCTTCTGGTCACTATTTATTGTGAAGATTATGATAAAAATTTGATGAAAGGTACACTTATAATAAGTTATAGAACATATAATGTCTTATTTGAATATGGATCTACTGAAAATTTTATATCTAATGAAATTTCTATGGATATTAAAATCATACCCAAGAAATGGGATGTTAAATTATTAGTGAAACCCCTTAATGGTACGATGATCACATCTCAAGTATATGATCATTCTCTTATTGATGTTTGTGGGACTTTTCTTCCAATAGATATTTTTATTATCCCTATCTAAGAATTTCATGTCATAATAGGAATTTATTTTATTTAAAAACCTAATGGATACATAAAGTTTCCAAGTGAATTAAAATTTGATATTATGAACCAACATATTATTTTTTGTTACTGTAATTATAAATATCGATGGAAATAAAATCCATTTATAGGTATTTAATCCTATCAAAAGAAGTGTTTATCATATAGGATTAGGGAGAAAATCACCATATATGATATTCCTATTGGGTAGGATTTTACTTATGTATTTCTATATTATTTTCCTATTATTCCAACGAATCATGATGTTGATTTCATAGTATAATAGTTAACTATTTTTGCACATATTTTTTAGACTCTCTATAGAATATTCCTGATTGAGTTATTGAAACTAAAGAAGAAACTATAGGTTATTCAAGAAAAATAATTTATTTTTACATGTGTGTCACTTAGGATGAATCAATTATTTATAATAAAAGAAATATGATTCAATACAACTCTACATTAATTTTCAAGAGCATGAAAAGATCATTATCAAGAACACATATTTTCTATTACATATATATGAATTATTTGATCAACTACACATTTCTATATAATTTTACAAGATTTATCATCATTTTTTATATCACCAATTGAGGGTCAAGATGACAGATATACCTAAAACAAATTTCAATAAATGGTAAAGACAATATGGATTTATAGTGATTCCATTTGGTCTTACAAATTCCCCCAATATCATTATATAATTAATTAATATAAACATTATAGAGTACCTCGATATGTTTGTGGTAGTCTTTATAAATGATATTATTATATATTCAAAGAGTAAATAACCTCATTAAGATCACATGATGGTTTCACTAACAACCCCAAGGATGTAAAAGATTTATGAGAAATTTTAAAAGATTGATTTTAGATTAAAAAAGTCCCATTTCCGTGTCAGATAATATCAATAAAGGGTATATTAAGGGATCTAGAAAAGTCATAAGTTATTGAACATTTCCCAAACCAACCACTATAACTGAGATCCAAATATATATTGGTCTGGTGTGATATTATTAATGATTTTTGGATAAATTATCATGACTATCTAATCCACTAACTAAGTTTCCTAGATAGGGAGACAATTTCTTCTAGACAGTCGAATGTGAGGAAGATTTCAGGGAACTAAAGAGAAGATTAGTCAGTGGACCTGTGCTTACATTACCATGAGATAGAGAAGGGTTTGTAGTCTATAGTAATTCATAAAATAAGGGACTATGATGTGTTCCTATGAAAAATGATATGGTTATATCTTATAGATCATTCTAATTATAGGATGATGATAAAAATATCCCAACTCATGATTTGGATTTAGATGTGATAATATTCTCGTTAAATATACATAATAATTATCTTTATAGGTAAATATGGGATATATTTACTTATTTTAAAATATTAAAGTATATATTCACTCATAATATGTAAATATGTTCTAAAGAATATTTTTAGAGCTGATTAACGATTCTGGAAACTCAATAAATTACCATTTAATGAATGTGAACTTGGTATTTGATGCATTGAATTGAAAATATAATGCTAAAATATATATTCTAAGAATAAAAAGGATCCAATATTTATGGAATTGAAAATATTTATATGGTAATATTGAATTTATGGGGAAAATATTATCTCTCACCATGTAATTTTTTAGACTCCCCAAAATTTCTAAAGGTCATAATGTTTTTTGGGTTATAATTGATTACCTTGTAAAGTCATCACACTTAATTAATACTATAGTTGATTTATCTATGGATACTATTTTCATGATATAAATTAATTATGAGATAATATTTCATGGAGATCCAAATTTTATTATATCTGATCTAGATCCGAGTTTTACCTAGATGTTCTGGAAAATTATATTGGAGGATCACGATACAGTGATGGATTTTAGTACTATTTAACATCCAAAAATATATTTTCACTCTAAGAGAACCATTAAAACCCTATAACTTATTTTTAGATCATGTTATGTTTTTTTAATGGTTGTTTTCATCAAGACCATCCTCTTTTCAAGTTTTCTTACAATAATATCAGTCACTATATCTTTAATATGAATCCTTATGAATCACTTTATGGAATGAAGTTTAAAAATCAAATGTTTTGGGTTGAATTTAATGAAACAAAGCTATAAGGATATAATATATGTTATGAAATGTTAGATAAATTTATACCCATTCAATATCACACAAGTTATCTTAGAATCTATGTAAAATTTATGTTTATAAATATTGGTGATATATAGTGTTTTGAGTAGTTAAGAAAGTGTTTCAATGAATTTCTCAAAGTAAGAAGGTAATAGGAATTTTGAATGAAGGAATGTTGAACCCTAGTTATATTTTCCTCTTAATTATTCTTGATCTAATAGGTATGGTAGAATATCCCTTAGAGCATATACTAATCCTCTCTCAAGTTCATGATGTCTTCCACGAATCTTTTTAGAGGAAATACATAACTAATCCATTCAATGTACTGAAATAAAAGGCCATACCATTACATGAAGATCGTTCTTATGGATAATAATCATTAAATATAATTTATCATTATGATAATGTTATATGAAACAGGACCACTCATCTTGTTAATGATTTCTGGAAGAATCTTACATTTGAAGAAGCTATGTGGGAACCTGAGGAAGTGATGTGATAGAGGAATCCTTATTTATTTGTATCAGTTTAATGGAATTTAAATGGGGAAATTAATTTTATGGGGGTTATAATTTACCCAATAGTTATTTTATGAACTATTTAATTTTAAATAAATTTAATCTTTTTGATAGTTTTCAATATACACAACCCCAAGTCTAAATGTACTATAAAATAGTATACCATTATACCTAGATGTTAAATTTCTAGATATGAATATGATTAAGTAAATTATTAAACATATTGGGTTTAAATAAGTATTAAATAAACACTTTTCTTACCAATTGTTTGGAAATTAAAATTAAAATTATTTGAATGTAAAAGAAATTTTTTTTCACAAAAAATTTATTCTTTGAAACGAAAGTGTTTTTATCATAATAAATTATATTAATCACATTCAGTGATTGATTTTAATGAAATATATATATGATACAATTAATTTAATGTTTTATCATTCATCTAATATTTTTCTAAGAATGTGATAAAAAATACTATTTTATGGTAAAAAATTTAATTTTTTCTAAAAAGAAGCTTCATCGCATTTTTCAAAGTTATTTTTAATGTAACATTTTACAAATAATGAAATTTTATTCTAAAAAATAAAAATAACTTTTAAAATCGGCTAGTTAAAATTATCATATAGTGAATTTTTGGTATTTTTCTTAAAATATTTACTTTTGATGAATAGTAAAAAAATTATAAAAAATTATATTTAATTTTAATGAATATACATAGTTTGATATTATTTTATTAATGTTTCAAAAGAAAAATTATCCAAATTATAATTTTATTAATTGATTTTAGTTCATTTCAATCAATTTTATGTCAAATTTATAAAAAATGATTTATACTTCAGAAAACTTGTTCATTATAAAAATTGTTTTCCATAATGTTTATGGTTTAATTTTAAATTAAATTATGCCACTTCAGTAATTTAATTTTTATAAATTGGTTTACATATTTGGAATAACCTTAATTAACATTTTTCAATAATTCCATCTTAATTTTTGGTCATAATAATTGGTAAAAGTCAAAAAATATGTTACTACAGTTAAGGTTAAATAGGTTTACCTGAGGTTAAAATAAAGAGACGTGTTTTAACATAACATAGTAACATATATGAAATATATTTTATGGACATATTAAAGAACTATAGAACCTAATTTATCTGAATGGTAAATTTTTTAGCCATATTTTTTTGAATAATATGTTTATCAAATTTTTTCATTTGAAAAACTCCATGTGTGTCTCCTCCTCACATTATAAAAGGAAACCCTTAACAAATACTCTACATTATTAATGTTACCTTTTTATCCACCAATTATGGATAAAATAACTTTCATAAATCCATAAACATGACCCATATTACATTATTTTATCTAAAAAACCATCGTAGGAAGGCTTTTGGTATAAACCTAAAGAGGATGTCGAAGAAGATGCATGTTTTGTAACCTTTCCTTTTCATTATATTTCATCTTCCACCTCCCTAAAATAATTTAAATCAATAAAAACTATATATTTCCTATACTTATATTGTATTATGATAATTTCATAATCTGTATATATATCCTCTAATATCAAATGAAGAATTAAATCGTTGATCATGTATATGGTAGACCACCACCTCGTGAACTGATGCAATTCATTTTAAATCACTACCTATCATTGCTAGATTTAATAATGTAATTAATATATATATATATATAATAATATTATCAATGTAATTATATTTCCTTATTTACAATATCACATATACCTTCTTACCTTTTTTTGGAAAACTAAAATATCACTCGTTCGTATGTGTGGACTACCACCTTAATGAAGAGAGGTGATTATTTTTTTGATTTATTTGGAAATGGGTGGTAATAATTATAGATTTAATGAATATTTATTAAATAATAATTATTTTGAAAATTTCAATCACTATTTACCTTTATTTGTTTCCCATCTTTTAAAAAATAAAAACATTATTGATGTATATTTACATCCTACCATCTCTATGAATAGTGAAATTCATTTTCCTTTCTATAGAATTTATGTCTGACTCTAAATATTAAAGTAATTAATATTTATTATATTTATATCTGGATTAAAATTCCGTATTTGACAGAACCATGATCAATGTAGAACAACCAAAACAACCGAACCAATAATTAAATAAAAAAATTAAGCAGTTATCACCCAAAACATTGATTTATGTAAAGAATTGTTAATAATCTGGTCATAAAAGGTTATAAGTATATAATATATTGTGTTATATATATTACTATCATTATAAAATATAATTATACGTTATGTATTTCATTATTTTTATTATACAATAATTTTTAACAGGTATGAAGGAATTGGGACTTGAGGTGAGGGTTTTATGTTACAATCACATTTTTTGTCAAAATATTGTATTATTATGTTTATGATGATTAAATAATATTATATAACTCCAAAAAACTAATTAAATTTCTTATATGTGCATTATTTATAGATATTACAATATTTCCTTCCATTGTCGTTAATTAATGTACTCAAGACACCAAAAAAGAATCTTTTTTTAAAAAGTGGAATTTATTTCTCTCTTCAATAGAAAATAATTTTTCTTACATGTTCATGTTTTATAAATATGCTTTCTGAAATTTTATTAATATTATAATATTATTGTTTAAATTAATTTTAGCCATGTTTTTATTTTTATAAAATCTTTTGAAGAAAAATTCTGTTAATTTATTTAATAGTGTGTTTTTTAGATTTTTACAAAAGTATGAAAGGAATGTTTTTTTTAAATTATTATACATGAATGAAATTTATTCCACTATGATTAATATATTATTTTAAGACTACATTAAATTTTTTAGGATACTTTTCTATGAGAAATTTCATAGAATTTTTTTCATATTTTTTTAATTTATATAATTAATTTCAAATTGAAAAAAATATGTCCTCAAAAAATATTTCAAGTAATCTTCAAAGGAATTGGCATCTAATATTACATAAATCGATTTTACTAATGCATTACTTGGGATATGATCCAATGATATCATCATAATAATTTCTCACTATTTATTAGTATTATGATTAAAATATTTTTCTAAATCTCGTACCATATTCGAGGGTTACACAATGATTAATTGATGAAATGATTATGAAACATGTTTCCCTTCCATGGGTTTTGACAAGATGAAATGTTTAAAAAATATATTCGTTTCCATGAATTATGATATTAATTATGTGTTTGGATGTTTCTGAATAAATCTATATGAATTTGACTTTGTGATGGATGGGAAGGGAATTATATAGAATGTCACGACCCACCTTCACCAAAAGGAGGGAAGGGTCAGCAGATTTCCAAGCCCTTCCTTCTTTAAGTTGAAGGAGAGATAATGGCCCCCGAAACCCGCCTTCAATTGGTCCTAGAGTGGAAACTAGCACAAAGGGTGTTGAATCACACACTAAATGGAAGGAATTACCCTTTTTATTTTAATAGGATCGGGCGATAAGATGGTAAATCCCAACAACACCAATAGCAGAATGTAAAAATAATGCCAAGAACCATTCCCAAGGCATGTTACAAAAGTAAAATCCACAAGGTACAAAGTGACTACAAGGGTAAAGTACCAATGAAAGAAAAATAGAAACTACAACAGCCCCAACTGTCTGATCTAGTATGGTCCCGCGCGATCCACGAATTCCTCATGGAAACCTGGATGCAGTTATATATACGTATGGTGAGCATACAAGTTTACTCAATAGGGAGAACTGAAGACTCTCCTGCACAAGTTGGGAAACGTACTAATTTCCCATGAGAAAAAGAGTAAACCTAAAACCTAACAAGGTAAACTATCCACCCAAGACTCACCATGGAAAACTCCCCAAATAATTCAAGTCAAGTAATGTATTGTAAGAGCACATCGATGTTTGGGTACCCCACGCCACTTTCCCACTGGTTAATGAAGACATCCTACGCATCGAATCAATACCGCCATTCTCAGTGCAGTCCCACTGCCACACCCCAGCCACACACACCTGGGCCATATCCTAACGTAGTCCCACTGCCAAACCCTGCCCACAAACACATGGGCCACAACCACTATCCACCCACAGACATCTAGGCCACAACTGTCACATGTAACCACACATGCAGACACCTAGGCCAGAACAACCACTTCCACACCCAAAGTCACCTGGGAAAGAAGATCCACTGCCACGCCCGAAGACAATTGGGCCTCATCTCGAAGACACATGGGAAACCACCTGCCCGCACACACCTGGGACAACCACCACACTACCCTGCCTCAAGGTTCTTGGGATAATAATGGAATTTAGGCCATCAAAGCCTGACCAAAGTTACTTGGGCTATCCAGGAAAGGGAGAAGAAATGAGATAATAACCATCAACTAATAGAAGTGTTGGAAAAAACACCCTCCCCCATGAAATGTGGGTGTTCGACACTAAGTGCTCAACTTGGATGGGGCGCGAATAAGGGACATAAAAACTACAAGTATATGTATAAGTAGCATGAACTCACCCAGTTTAGGTTTATCATCAACCAGCTTAAAGAACACAAACCGTACTATGTCTAAGTCACAACTCACACCAAACCAAAACCCATTTGTCCCATCCTTGTTTTCATGATCAATAATGATGTTTAAAATAAATTTCTACACCTACTTGGGAAACTAATAAGCATAAGAACAAGTCAAGGAAAGAAAAAAATCAAGCATCAATTACAACATCCCCACTCGGTTCTCTTGTAAAGACACAACAACAAAAGTGATAAGAGATCCCTCAATGTAATGGAAGTAAAGGAAAACCCCAAAATATTGCCTACACATTCTGCAACCAAGGGGGCTAGTGAAATCCCTCGAAGTAATGGAAGGAAAAGAAACCCCGAGACACTACCTCATGTCCCCCCAAATGGTTTCTCATCAACAGAGGATCCCACCCCAATTCGTGATATAAACAAGTATCCACCCAGTCTTACAATTCACAACCACTGAATCCATATCAACAGGGGATCTCATCCCCACTTCGTGATATAAGCAATGTAACCACCCAGTCTTAAAATTCATAACCATTGAATCCATATCAATAGGGGATCCCATCCCCACCAACATCTCCCAGAAAACGGCCCATGAAGGAAAAACAACCAAACCACTACAACCAACATAAATAAGGCCCATGCTGGTATTTTCATATTTAAAAGATTTAACACACTCCATGATTTCAATTCCACTGTGCTTTAACTAGGGTGATCACAGAAAGTATCCATCCTGGTGCTTTCAATTTATTTAGCTGAATGTACGTAATTAACCAAATACTGTTACATATTAGAGCAGCCACAGTACAAGCATTTAAACATCTCCAGCAGTAAGGGTTTGTTAGGGCATAGTGAAAGACCACCAACAGCCATGATTTTCAGTAGGCGTATGCCCGCACAATTCAGAAATCAATAATAAAAAGATAGAAATAGAAAATCATCGGTCACATCCTTCCCATTTCATTCTTTAGAATCAGTTTATATCTTTATTAGAGTTTGGTTCATCCAATTCTACAGAACCAGTAGCACACCCACCCCACATGATACACCAAAGGAGAGACAATGGATATATTCCCTACCTGTTGATCAATGATCGATGTTTATCTTTATGTCCCCAGGAACAGGGGACGCACAAAACTAGAGGCTCGGGGCACGAGCAGAAGAACAGAAGAATCAATCAGAGGTTGATCGAGAAAAAGAAACCTAAGGGGTACCCTTTTAGTTTATAAGGGCAGGTACATTTGAGATAAGAACACAAAACAATGTAATGAGCAGGGGCATGGGTTGACCATGCGGTCCCATACCTCAGTTATGGGTCCCGCAGTTTAAACCGATGCACGTTACTTCATTAATCATTTATTTTATTAATCATTTAATTAAATATAATTTATTGTAATTACTGGGCTTTAAAACAAGCGTAAAGGGGTCAAAATAGGGTTTAATACCCAATTTGCGCAAAAGGAGGCGCTATTGGAAAACCCCGTGGGGGTAGGCGAGAGCCACTGATAGCCGAGAGCTTCTGGTGGCTGACAATGATAGGTAGACTGAGCAACCGATAGAAAGAGCTACCGGTGGCTGTAGCCACCAGTAGACCAAGCTACCGGTAGACAGAGCTATCAGTGCCTACAACTACTGGTAGACCGAGCTACCGGCAGACAGAGCTACGGATAGGCTGCGGCTACCGATAGACCGAGCTACCGGTAGGCTTGCTACCGGTATGATAAGGCTACCGGTAGGCTAAACGTTAAGGGTCAAACCTCACCGAGACTCCCAGAATTCAAATAAAACTCAAATAACTAGATTTTTACAAAGTAATGGACCCCCAAAAACTCAGGCCATTACATCATATACCTCTCAAACTATTATCACCATCGAGAATCAAAACAACCCAGAAGGAAAGAGAGGGTCCAAACAACCACCTCGAAAGATAACTCTCAGGAGTCAAACTCATTTTTAACTAAGAACAAGATACCAAGAAACATACCTTGCCAACTGGCCAGCCATGTGGGTTGGGGAGTCTCCATCCCCATGTCAAGATACTGTCTTCTATGGGTGGCACTGACTTGCCCGTACGGGTTTAATCGGATCCACCTTAATGTGTCTTGATTAGGGGCCGGGTCCTCCCCTCTCCGTAGCTAGGACTATTCACACACATTCAGAGGAGAGAAAACCATGTATTTCATAGCCAACAAGATAAAACATTCCACTGCAACAAGAATAAATAGAACAGTACAAAACTCTAAATAACTCTGGGTACTGGGAAAGCATCTATGCTTCCCTCTCCCACGTACTCTCATCAAGCCCCCCATGTCTCCATAACACACGAACCAAGGGAATGGTTCGCCCACGAAGCACCTTCTCCTTGTGATACTCAATCATCACTGGTCTCTCCACAAAGGTCACATCGTCCTCGAGGTCCAGCCCTCCCCAGCTGAGGACGTGTTTATTGTCGTGCAGATTCCGATGGAGCTGGGACTCAGGGAAGACATCATGTATCCTCAGTAGTAGCGGTGGTAATGCTATCTGATAAGCCACATCGCCGACCCACCGCAACACCTCGAAGTGTTCGATGAACCTGGGAGAATGCTTACTCCCCTTACCGAACCTCCGCTGTCCACATCGAGGGGAGACCTTCAAGAAGATGTGGTCTCCAACCTCATGCTCCAAGGTCCTTATCATGTTATCAGCATACGACTTCTGCCGGTCCTGGGCAGCCTTCACTCTTTCCCATATGAGCTAAACCTTCTCTGTCATGCTCTGCACAACCTCCAGGACAAGTATGCATGCCTATCCTACTTCAGTCCAACACACAGGTGAGAGGCATGGTATTTCATAAAAGTCTTCAAATGGGGACATACCAATGGTAGAGTGATAGCCTTTATTGTAGGAAAAATCTACCAAATTAATGTGTCGCACCCACGATACCCCTGAGTCTAGAACACATTCCCGCAGAATATCCTCCAAGGTCTGGATAGTGCGCTCTGTCTGTCCATCTGTCTATGGATCGAAAGCAGTGCTAAGATGTAGTGGGGTGCCAAAATCCTGTTTCAATCCTCTCCAGACTCGTGAGGTAAACCGTGCATCCCTATTCGAGACTATGGATCTCAGAAATCCATGCAACTGCACCACCTCATCCATGTACCTTCGTGCCAAAGCATCCACTGCACTTGACTCCTTAATCTCCAGAAAGTGAGCCGATTTCGTCAACTGGTCCACTACTACCCAGATGGCATCGTATCCCACTTGAAACATGGGTAGCCCCGTGACAAAATCCATCGAGATTTCCTCCAACTACCACTCGGGGACATCTAGAGACTATAGCAGCCCACCTGGAACTCGGTGTTCAGCCTTCACCTGCTGAGACACTAAGAACTTGGCCACAACCTCCGCCACTGTTCACTTTACTACGGGCCACCAGAACATTTTCTTCAGAATCTGGTACATCTTGGGCACTCCTGGGTGCACTGAAATGGGTGAGTTGTGGAACTCACTAAGAACCTTATCACGCATTTCCTCTAGAACAAGCATCATTCCTTGGAAAAGCATCAAGTTTTGACCATCCTCCGTCCATCCTTTCGGAGAATTGCTCGGGTCTACTCGGTAACACATCACTTCGCACTCTAGGTCACCCCACTGAGACTCCTCCACTTGCTGTAACATAGTATAATACACTTTCATCTAATATAGGCAACCTATACTGCCATCTGTCCTCGTATCCAGGTGCAAGGAATCCAACTCCTCCATCGCCTTCTAGGTGTCTGCCGACTCTCGGACCACATCCTTCTACATCCTCCTACTCAGGGCATCGGCCGCTAAATTACCCTTACCTAAAGTGTAGGAAATGTCGAAGTCGTAATCCTGGAGTAACCCCACCCAACATCTCTATTGGATGTTTAGGTCCTGCTGGGAGAAGATATACCTCAAACTATTGTGATCTGTGAAGACCACAAAGCGTTCTCCGTTGAGGTAATGCCGCCATAGATTTAGCGCAAAGACGACCGCTGCAAACAACATGTCGTGGGTGGAATAATTATGCTCATGAGGGCATAGCTTCCTAGACACATAAGAGATCACCCATTGCCGCTGCATCAGGTCACATTTCAGTCCTTGCACTGAAGCCGCACAAAACACTTCGTACGCCACCCCATCTTATGGTTGCCTCAAAACTGGGGCACTAACAAACTTCTCCTTCAGATAGCTGAAGGCTGACTCCTACTACTTACTCCACACAAAAACCTGATCCTTCTTGGTCAAGGTCATCAAAGGGGCAGCAACTCGGGAGAAGTTGGGTACGAACATCCGATAGTAACCCGCCACCCCGAGGAAACTACGAACTCCTGCCACATTCTTGGGCACTGCCCAAGAAAAAACTTCCTCAACCTTTGATGGGTAGATAGATACCCCCTTCTCGGACACTACGTGCCCAAGGAAGTGCACTTCTCATGTCCAGAACTTTCATTTTGACAACTTCCCATATAGCTGGTTCTATCGGAGGACCTCCAAAACCGTCCTCAGGTGCTCTGCGTGGTCCTCCTCTGATATTGAATAGATCAGGATATCATTGATGAACACAACTACAAACTGGTCCAGGTACTCACGGTAGATAGAGTTCATAAGCCCCATGAACACATCCGGGGCATTTGTATCACTGAAAGGCATAAATACAAACTCGAAGTGTCCATATCTTCACCTGAAGGTCATCTTCGGGATGTCGCCCTCCTTTACTCTCAACTGGTGATACCCAGACGGCAGGTCAATCTTCGAGAACCACCCTGCCACTTTTAGCTGGTCAAAAAGATCATCTATCCTCAGAAGAGGGTAACAATTCTTGATCGTTACCTGATTCAGCCTCCTGTATTCTATGCACAACCTGAGACCATCGTCTGCATTCATTGAGAAAAAAACTTGAGCACCCCACGGTGACGCACTCGGTCGAACATAACCCCTCTTCCTCAGATTATCAATATGAATCCGCAACTCATGTAGCTCTGAAGGTGGCATCTGGTAGGGAGCCATCAAAATTAGATGAGCACCAGGCTGCAGGTCTATCCCGAACTTGATATGATGTTGAGGGGGTAGAGTCATCACCTACATAGGGAAGACATCCATAAGCTCGCTGATGATCCCTGGCACCTCCACCATCTCACCACCCACTGACTCTACTGTTAGCTCGGATAACAAGGAGAGGAGGGGTTCCTCTTGCCAGCTACCCTTATGACTGCTTTGCTCGCCGGCGGAGGAAACACGCGGGCCACCCAAGTCTGATAACATAACCCTTCCTCGGAAGCAGTCGATGAAGGCACACACAGAGAACATCCATTTGATGCCTAGGATGACATCGTATGGCTGTATCTGTAGCAGTTGTAGAACCCTGACTGACTGATGTGGCCCTATCATCAGTCTACACGCTCGACAAACATATAACAAGTCAGTCTGACCTCCGACTAGCGTGCTTAGCACCAGGGGCACTGGAAGTCTCTCGGAATCTATACCCAAAGGATGGGCTAGACTGGGTGCAAGGAATCAGTGCGAAGCTCCGGTATTGAACATCGCATATGTGAGGGTGCTAAAAAATTGATCGTACCTCGAATGACCTCCGGCACTACTAGAATTGCTGCCTCCGCGACGTCCAACTGTCCACGCCCAACTCCTCTACCTCTCGACTATCATCCAACTCCCCTACCATGTCCTGGTTGAGGTCCCCGAGGAGCGCCCTGAGGTCAGACTTCTCCTGCAATGTCTGCCCTCAGAGGAGCGGGAGCTCGTTTCCCATACTGCGGCTCCTGGAAAGGCCTGGATGGATGATGCTGCTAGGGCGGGTGATGGGGTTGTCCACCGCCACCGTACTGTACTGAGTCCGGGAACTAACTCCGGAGATATCCATGGCTCCCACAGATGATGCACCGCGGTCCTAGGCCCAAAGGAAAAAAGGCGAGGACCGGGGGACCAGAACTAAAACTCCTGCGGCCTGCTCCCTACTGGTCGGAACCTGGAGGGTCCGGACGCTAGAGGCCTAGTGCTGAGGGCCTTCACCTTCGATGATCCAAGTAGGATCCCCTCTCATGACACGCCTATTAGAGCGTGCATCCTCTCCACCACTTAGGCCTTCTTCTGGACCTCCATGTACGTCGACAGGGTAAAGGGGTAACAAGATACAGGAGGGAGGGTCGAAGCGCCTCCTCTAAACATCATGCCCGTGACTCCTTGTCGGGAAAGAGGTCCAGAGAAAAATGTAGGAGGTCCTTGTACTTGATTCCCAGCTCCCATACTATCATACTCCCCATACTGGAGGGAGAGTAGCTCATTTCTCTTTTCTACCTTCATCATCGAAGAGAGGAATTCCGCCCGGAACTCCCTCTCGAAATAAGCCCATGCCACCTCAGCCTCTCTCCTCTCCAACAGGTAAAGCGTCCACCATTGACGCGCCGCTACCCACATCTAGATGACGTCCAGAGGAACCCAGTGCTCGTTCGGGGCCCGAATTAGGCCGAAAGTTATTCCTATCTTCTCTAGCCGGCCTTCCATCTTCATGTCAGAGGTTCTGCCCTTATACTTCTCGAGGGTCTGCCACTAGAAAGCCAGAAGTGTCTTCTGCCACTAGTTGTCCTCCTCCTCCTGATCAGATCTTTGACGATCGGCCAAGGTAGTCTCCTGGTCCTCGATCACCCGTACCACACATGGTCACCTTCTAGGTGCCATAACTGTAAGGTAAACAAGGATGCCTAAGCCAAGTAGTGCAGAATATTGTCCTTAAAATTTTCTAAATTTTATTATTGATTTCAATTCCAAAAAAAAACTCATGATACACGGGAACACAAGTCATCATGATTCATGTACCTTCCTAGGGTCTCTACCCTACAATCAGTGTGGCCTCACTTGGTCATTCGGTAGGTCCACTTTCCTTGCATCAGATCACGGGGGCCCTAAAATCACGTGTCCTAGCCGGTCTTCCATAGCCTAATTCACGCACTAAGGTCACCCAACACTTTTTCCCTACAATCCCATGCAATATTCACTGTGCCTAACTCTAGACTCCATCCTATCTCTCAACCTCTCCTCTGATACCATTCTGTCACGACTCGCCTTCACCAAAAGGAGGGAAGGGTCAGCAGATTTCCAGACCCTTCCTTCATTAAGTTAAAGGAGAGATAATGACCCCTAAAACCCTCATTCAATAGGTCCCGGAGTGGAGAATAGCACCAAGAGTATAGAATCACACACTAAATGGAGGGAATTACCCTTTTTATTTGAATAGTATTGGGAGATAAAAAAGGTAAATCCCAACAACACAAAAAGAGGTATGTAAAAGTAAATTCAAGAACCATTCCTAATGCATGATACAAATGTAAAATCCACAAGGTACAATGTAAAGACTCGTAAAATTCAAGGGAAATTTTTTTCTTAATTTTCTTTGGAATTTTACAAGAATGCGGTTTCTGACGGCACTTGATTCCGAGGCCCGGAGTGCCCGGAATCAATTTCCGAAGTATGGATTGGGTACGTTCAGTGAACGAATGAGCGAGTTTTCCTATCATTTGAACCAGTGCTCGGAATTTAAATCTGATTGCACCGATGAACTCGTAACACTGGTAATCGCATAAGGGAACCTTTTCCGTAGTTGTGTTTGTGCGAAAAAATAAGATAATTAATGGGGTTTAATTAAGAAGTGAATAAAATTGTTGGAACAATTTTATTTTATATCAAGGTGGTTAATTTCTCCCATGGGAAGTTGGTGGTGGGGCCCACATCCACCAACCTTCCCATGTGTGGATAATTGAAAGGGTGGGGCCCACACGAGCCCCAACCTTTCACCTTCCCCCTTTAAACTCCTTAACCCCCCCCCCCCCCATTTAAGTCTTGCCAACTTAACTCCTCATTTATTTTTACAACTCATGTTAATAACTTGAGTGAGTTAAGTGTGGGTTTTTATTTTCAAACTCTTAAATTTTCAAAAGCCTTTTGTGATAATAAAATAAGTTGGGAAATTATTTTATTTGGGTTAGTTTTGGGTTGTTTGAGAGCTTTTGGAGAGAAAGCTAAAGGAATTATTCTTCTTCTTCTTCAACTTCGACGAAGAACGTGAAGAACACTGTTCTTCAATGAAGAACATCTCCGCCGAAGAACGCGACGTCTACTTCCAATGACTTTTCCTCTTCGAACGCACCTCGACCACAACAGAATCGACGTTCGTTTCCCACGACGCCCGACCTCCGCGACGCTCGTCTTCCGCGGCTCGATTGACGTGCACCGTTCCTAAACCGAGGTAGGGGTTTGAATCTTTTTAAGTTGGTGATTTCTTTTCCTCGAATAAGAAAGATAAATCTGACAGCCATGTTCCAATTTTTATTTAAATTAAAAATTGTGAAGGTTAAATGTTTTACATTTCAGCCAACTGCTATCGAGATAACGGGAGGGGATCGGTCCGCACAAACACGGCCGATACCCCTCCCCCCTTTTTGCTATTTTTCGTTTTGATTAGCAAAGACGGTAATGCATCGTTGCACCACGCTTGAGCGAAAGGAGATGTGAACGATGCGGCCCACGACGAAGAAACGCGACGTCGTCGCGCTGCGTCAAGGGTAAGAATGAGGTCGTGGCCGGAGTCGGGCCACGGCGGAAGGACGAGGCATCGTCACGCCGCAACGGACGAATTTGCAGCCATCCTGGAAGTAGCGGTTGGAAAAACAGCCCATCGGAGAATTCGAAGAAGGCGGCCGGAACTCCGGCTGCCGGCACCGAAAGGCACGGGACCACAGGGTCCCGCGGCGAGAAATCGGTCGGCCCTGCGCTGGCCGGCCGTTTCAGGGGAAAAGCCGGGGGGTTACACCCCCTGGGTTACACACGTGGCGCGACCCCTTAAATGTGGCCGCCGTTTTGAAATAAAGGAGGGGTGTAGCCCCTCCCTTGGGCGCGCTCGCGCGGCTCGATGGCCACGCTGGCCGTGCCGCCGCGCCGGGCCGGGCTTCTGGGCTGGGCCTGGTCATCGGGCCGGGTCGCCGCCCGGGCCGGGTTGACCCGGTTCGGCCGACCCAGGGGGTACTGGGTCGGGCCGGGCTGGGCCCAGACCCCCTAATTTCTGACTACTTTCGGTCAAATGCCCATATCATGGGCTATGAACCTCCGATCGACGCACCGTCAGTTGAGTAGCGATCCTTGGAACGAGAAGGTCGTTTTGGTATATCGCACTCAAGGTTTTGGAATTCTTTGAGTTCGGCCGGGTTTGTTCGTACACGAAACCAACCGGGCCCTCAGAGCGGAAACGCTCATATCTTGAGCTTCAGACGTCCGATCGACATGTCGTTGACTTCGTTGAATTCCTCTAAGTGAGACTGAACTTTTTGTATACTCCGCCCGAGGTTTGGACGCAGGTGGAGTACGGTTGGGATGGTTTTTCCTTAAAAACCAACTGGGACCCTGAGACGAAAAGGCCAATAACTCTCAGACCAGACGTCTGATTGACGCGCCGTCTACGAAGTTGAGTTCCTATTGATGATACATAACTTTTGGATAAATCAACTCTGGACTTTGTGTCAGTTGATGTATTCGCCTCTCGGCTCGTGGAGCGGACCCTCCCGAATGAGCTTGCTGTGTGCGGGAAACCTAGTGCTTGCTACGACTGCGGCGACGACGACTCTGTCGAGATCCTCAGTGGACTGCGATGATGAAGAGTGCTGGTCTTGTATCCTATGTGGGTCCCAGCCGTGCTAGTCTTGTATCCTATGTGGGTCCCATCTTAGATGATTCAGTGCTGGTCTTGTATCCTATGTGGGTCCTAGCATAGATGAATCAATGAAGAGTGTTGGTCTTGTATCCTATGTGGGTCCCAGCTGTGCTGGTCTTGTATCCTATGTGGGTCTCAGCTTAGATGATTCAGTGCTGGTCTTGTATCCTATGTGGGTCCCAGGTGTGCTGGTCTTGTATCCTTTGTGGGTCCTAGCTTAGATGATTCAGTACTGGTCTTGTATCCTATGTGGGTCCCAGCATAGATGAATCAATGAAGACAGCTGGTCTTGTATCCTCAGTCGGTCACAACATAGATGATTCAGTATCTATATCTGATCATCCCTTTCATCTTTCCGACGAAGTATACCTGTGTGAGCTGAATCATGTGTTACTATCCTTTGTGGATTGTGCTGAACTATCCTATGTGGATTTACTGTTTACTCTCCTTTGTGGATTGTGTTGAACTATCCTGTGTGGATTTATTGTTTACTTTCCTTTGTGGATTGTGTTGAGCTATCCTTTGTGGATTACTTTTGCTCTCCTTCGTGGATTGTGTTGTGCTATTCTATGTGAGTATACGTTTTTCTTTCCTCTGTGGACTGGGTTGTGCTTGGGCTCGGATGTTGGAGCCGAACGGGAATTGATGCCTTAGGTATATGTATGGGCATATACCTAAGCAGTGTCGGTTGTACTTCGTGATTGTATCTTTCCTTTGTGGTTTATCCTTTGTGGATTTCGGGAGACCTTCAGGGTCTCAGGGTCCATACTGAGTAGCTTATGCTCACCCCTGCACGGGCTATGCCCGTACTTCGTTGTGTTGGTTGCAGATGACGGACATCGCTGATCGTGGTGGAGACTTTTGGAGCAGGACGGTACCTGGAGGTGGACCACTGGGCGGGACGTACTCGGAGCGGACGGCTGGACCAGGGAGCTGTGGAGGATATCTGTGCTCGCCCTTCAGGTGGGACTTCCAGAGGACAGCTCGACGCTGTGGCTTTTCTTTTTAGTTGCTGTTTTCCCCTTTCAGTTGTACATTACAGTTGGGATTGTATTTCCGGCCCCTTTTTACTTTCAGCACAGCTTGTTAGAGTTTTTACTTAGTGTTTACTCTTTCCACTTGCTTACTCTGTGATGGTTTTTTACTTTACAAAGGCAATGCCTTCCCTGTTTATCGGGATTTACACCTTGGTGCTAGTCGCCAGCCCTTGGCCTATGGATGGCGGGCTTGGGGTAGTCACGACACTGGCCCAAGGACGGGTCCTGGAAAATTGGTATCAGAGGAGTTCGGTTCTACCACAGACTCTGATCTTTCTTATGTGTAAAGCAATATTGTTCAGCATATTCGGTGTGGTGATCAGTCCAGGGAGTCCAGTGTTGGTGCGGCGACCGACGTATCCGTACACCAGGATTCTAACTTCTGATTTCCGACATAATTCACGAAAACATTGATTGCATGTGTGTTCATGTTTTCTTTTTGATTACTTGTGTCATCTCACCAGGTATACTGTTCTGACCATGGTGCACCTATTTCCTTTTCAGGATGGCCCCACGACGACATCCAGCTAGGGTTCTGAGAGTCGACCGTGACGACAACCCACCAAGCGATGAGGCCTCGGTGCAGGGCCCTTTGTCAACAGTGGCACCGATGGTAGCTCTACCCGCCCAGCCACCGATGCTTCCAGCACTAGATGCTGAAGATGCACGTCGCCTCAGTGCACTTCATGAGTTCTAGGGCCAGCGACCGCCCAGGTTCCACGGGGAGACGGACCCCCAGGCAGCTGAGGACTGGCTGGAGGCAGTAGTGAGAGTTTTTCGATTAGTGAGGACACCAGCAGACCTCATGGTGATCCTTGCAGCGAGCCTACTGCACGCGATAGCGGGCCGATGGTGGAGCTTGCTACTCCAGGTGCACGATGAAGCATCTCTACTCTGGACAGACTTTGAGAGCCTCTTCTGCTCAGAGTTTGTCCTAGCCACCCTCCGTGCGGTGCGCATCCAAGAGCTGCTACAGATACGACATGGCAGCATGACAGTGGCCTAGTACTCGGCGAGATTTACTAACCTCTCGCGCTACTCCACAGATATGGTACGGGACCCGTTCTTTCAGGCCCGGACCTTCGAGCAGGGACTGAGGCACGAGATCAAGGCTTCGATGATATCCCTCAACATTCCGACACAGGAAGAGGTGCTGGAGAGAACCCTTCTAGTAGAGAGTTTTCTTGCCGAGCAGGCTCCTGTGACCGGGCCCTCCGTAGGATGGCCTGTAGCAGGGTCTTCTGCAGCTGGCAGTAGACAGGTGACGTAGAGGTCCAAATGGTCCATACCATTAGATGGGCAGTCTCATGATAAAGATTCGATTGTGCGGGGCACCCGAAGGAGAGCCAACTACACGAGGGGCAAGCATTTCTATGCATGCAGCGGGCGGGGTCACATGGCTCGAGACTGCCCGACTCGTCTTACAGATGAGCAGCAGGTGGTAGAGGAACCTCCCAGACAGAGGTTCAGCCATGGTGGTCCGTAGGGTGCAGGAAGACGAGGCAGAGGAGCTAGCCTAGTAGCAGATGGTGGGTGACACTTCGAGGTGTTGCCACCACCACCACCAGGAGGTCCACCTCGACCGCAGGGAGTTGGTGGACATGTGAGAGCTCAGCTTCAGGCAGCTAAGGCCTTTGATCATGCAGCTCTGGGAGTACATGGACAGGAGCGGAACTAGTGGATACGTCTTTTTTACTTCTAGTTCCTTGTTGTTGTTGTGTAGTGTCATTGTATTATGAGCTGCAATAGTAAAAGACACTTACCTTTGTGATGTTTTCTTTCCTGTCCTCTTTTGTGTTGTTACTAAGAGGTTCCAGTTTAGACTGTTGACTTGACCCTCACTTGTGAGACATCTACTAAAGGAGACCCAGTTACCACACACTGATTCCAATAGTGTGACTCAACCCTTGGAGGCGAGAGTAACGGTTGGATCTCTTCGTAGTAGCGTCGAGGCCTTACGATGTCATCTTTGGTATGGATTAGTAACATCCATGTCGAGATTGACTGTATTAGGTAAATAAGAGGTTCATCCATGGGATGAGACCAGATTTCTCTTATCAGCAATGAAGAAATCTTAGCAGTTCTTGTGGGATCAGATAAGGACCAGGTCATCCAGGAGAAGATGAGGATAGCTTAGAGCTGGCAGAATTCATACGATGACAGGAGGCGGAGTCCACTAGAGTTCGAGGATGGCGACCACGTCTTCTTGCGTGTCTCACCTCGACGTGGATTACAGAGATTTGGCCGAGGCTGAAAGTTATCTCCACACTTCATCGTACCCTTCCAGGCCCTCAGCAGTATTGGCGAGGTGGCTTATCGTCTGGCTCTACCACCCCCGTTGCACCGGATGCATGACGTCTTCCACGTATCTCAGCTGAGGAGATACGTGCACGACCCGACGCATATCAATCAATGGGGAGCTTGATGTCGAGGATGGGGCGACTTTTACGGACGTCCCAGTGGAGATCGAGGATAGACAGGAGCGGGTCCTACTTGGACGGTCGATTCCCCTAGTGCGTATTAGATGGAAGCACTGAAACCTCCAGGAGAGCACTTGGGAGCGGGAGGCTCAGATGCGTGCTCAGTAACCTCATTTGTTTCCCTAGTTTTGATGTATCTTTACTGGGACGTAAAGCCCTGAGGTGGGAGTAATGTAAAGACCAGTAAAATTCAAGGAAAATTTTTTCTTAATTTTCTTTGGAATTTTACAATAACACAGTTTCTGATGGCACTTGATTCTGAGGCCCGGAGTTCCCGAAATCAATTTCCGAAGTTTTTCTCGGGTATGTTCAGTGAACGAACGAGCGGGTTTTGCTATCTTTTGAACCGGTGCTCGGAATTGAAATATGATGGCAGTGATGAACTCGCAACGCCGGTAATCGCTTAAGGGAACCTTTATCGTAGTTGCGTTTGTGCGAAAGAAGAAGTTAATTAATGGGGTTTAATTAAGAAATGAATAAAATTGTTGGATCAATTTTATTTTATATCAAGGTGGTTAATTTCTCCCATGGGACGTTGGTGGTGGGGCCCACATCCACCCAACTTCCCATGTGTGGATAATTGAAAGGGTGGGGCCCACACGAGACCCAACCTTTCACCTTCCCCCTTTAAACTCCTTAACCCCCCCATTTAAGCCTTGCCAACTTAACTCCTCATTTATTTTTACAACTCATGTTAATAACTTGAGTGAGTTAAGTGTGGGTTTTTATTTTCAAACTCTTAAATTTTCAAAAGCCTTTTGTGATAATAAAATAAGTTGGGAACTTATTTTATTTGGGTTAGTTTTGGGTTGTTTGAGAGCTTTTGGAGAGAAAGTTAAAGGAAGTCTTCTTCTTCTTCAACTTCAACGAAGAACGCGAAGAACACTGTTCTTCAATGAAGAACATCTCTGCCGAAGAATGGGACGTCTACTTCCAACAACGTTTCCTCTTCGAATGCACCTCGACGACAACGGAATCGACGTTCTTTTCCCGCGATGCCCGACCTCTGCGATGCTTGTCTTCCGTGGCTCGATTGACATGCACTGTTCCTGAACTGAGGTAGGGGTTTGAATCTTCTTAAGTTGTTGATTTATTTCCTTCGAATAAGAAAGATAAATCTGACGGCCATGTTCCAATTTTTATTTAAATTAAAAATTGTGAAGGTTAAATGTTTTACGTTTTGGCCAACTGCTATCGAGATAACGGGAGGGGATCAGTCCGCACAAACACAGATGATACCCCTCCCCCCATTTTTATATTCTTCGTTTTGATTAGCGAAGACGGTAATTCATCGTTGCACCACGCTTGAGCGAAAGGAGACGTGAACGATGCGGGCCACGACGAAGAAACGTGACGCCGTCGAGCTGCGTCAAGGGTACGAATGAGGCTGCGGCCGGAGTCGGGCCGCGGTGGAAGGACGCGGCATCGTCACGCCGCACCGGATGAATTTGAAGCCATCCTGGAAGTAGCGGTCGGAAAAACCACCAACCGGAGAATTCGAAGATGGTGGCCAGAACTCCCGCCACCGGCGCCGGATGGTGCGGGACCACAGGGTCCCGTGGTGAGAAACTGGCCGGCCCTGCGCTGGCCGGCTGTTACAGGGGAAAATCTGGGGGTTACACCCCCCGGGTTGCACACGTGGCGTGGCCCCTTAAAGGGGACCTCTATTTTGAAATAAAGGAGCGGCGTAGCCCCTCCCTTGGGCACGCTCGCGCGGCACGCTGGCCGCGCCGCCGCGCCGTCGGCCAGGCCGGGCTTCCCGGTCGGGCCGGGTTGTCGGGCCAAGTCGCCGCCCGGGCCGGGTTGACCCGGTTCGGCTGACCCAGGGGGTACTGGGTCGGGCTGGGCCGGGGCCAGACCCCCTAATTTCGGACTACTTTCGGTCAAATGCCCATATCTTGGGCTAAAGACCTCCGATCAACGCACCATCAGTTGTGTAGAGATCCTTGGAATGAGACGGTGATTTCGGTATATCGCACTCAAGGTTTAGGAATACTCTTTGTTCGGCCGGGTTGGTTCGTACACAAAACTAATCGGGCCCTCGGAGCGGAAACACTCATATCATGAGCTTCGGACGTCTGATCGACGTGCCGTTGACATCATTGAATTCCTCTAAGTGAGACGGAACTTTTGGTATACTCCACGTGAGGTTTGGACGCAGGTGGAGTACGGTCGGGTTGGTTTTACCTTAAAAACCAACTGGGCCCCTAGGACGAAAAAGCCAATAACTCTCTGACTAGGCGTCTGATTGACGCGCCGTCTACGACGTTGAGTTCCTGTTGAAGATATGGAACTTTTGGATACATCAACTCTGGACTTTGTGTCCGTTGATGTATCAGCCTCTCGGCTCGTGGAGCGGACCCTCCCAAACGAGCTTGCTGTGTGCGGGAACCCTAGTGATGGCTGCGACTTCGACGAGGACTACTGTGCAGAGATCCTCAGTGGACTACGACGATGAAGAGTGCTGGTCTTGTATCCTATGTGGGTCCCAGCCGTGCTGGTCTTGTATCCTATGTGGGTCCCAGCTTAGATGATTCAGTGGTGGTCTTGTATCCTATGTGGGTCCTAGCATAGATGAATCAATGAAGAGTGTTGGTCTTGTATCCTATGTGGGTCCCAGTCGTGCTGGTCTTGTATCCTATGTGGGTCCCAGCTTAGATGATTCAGTGCTGGTCTTGAATCCTATGTGGGTCCCAGCATAGATGAATTAATGAAGAGTGCTGGTCTTGTATCCTATGTGGGTCCCAGCTGTGCTGGTCTTGTATCCTATGTGGGTCTCACCTTAGATGATTCAGTGCTGGTCTTGTATCCTATGTGGGTCCCATCATAGACGAATCAATGAAGACAGCTGGTCTTGTATCCTCAGTGGGTCCCATCATAGATGATTCAGTATCTATATCTGATCATCCCTTTCACCTTTTCGATGAAGTATACCTGTGTGAGCTGAATCCTGTGTTACTCTCCTTTGTGGATTGTGCTGAACTATCCTATGTGGATTTACTGTTTACTCTCTTTTGTGGATTGTTTTGAACTATCCTGTGTGGATTTACTGTTTACTTTCCTTTGTGGATAGTGTTGAGATATCCTTTGTGGATTACTTTTGCTCTCCATCATGGATTGTGTTGTGCTATTCTGTGTGAGTATACGTTTTGCTTTCCTGTGTGGACTGGGTTGTGCTTGGGCTCGGATGTTGGAGCCGAACGGGAATTGATGACTTAGGTATATGTATGGGCATATACCTAAGAAGAGTCGGTTGTTACTTCGTGATTGTATCTTTCCTTTGTGGTTTATCATTTGTGGATTTCGGGAGACCATCGGGGGTCTCGGTGTCCCTACTGAGTAGCTTATACTCACCCCTGCACGGGCTATGCCCGCACTTCGTTGTGTTGGTTGCAGACGACAGACATCGCTGATCGTGGCGGAGAGTTGCGGAGCAGGACGGTACCTAGAGGTGGACCACTAGGTGGGACGTACTCGGAGCAGATGGCTGGACTGAGGAGCTGTGGAGGCTATCTGTGCTCGCCCTTCAAGTGGGACTTGCAGAGGACGGCTCGACGCTGTGGCTTTTCTTTTCAGTTGTTGTTTTCCCGTTTCAGTTGTACATTACAGTTGGGCTTGTATTTATGGCCCCTTTTTACTTTTAGAACAGCTTGTTACAGTTTTTACTTAGTGTTTACTCTTTCTGCTTGCTTACTCTGTGACAGTTGTTTACTTTACAAAGGCAATGCCTTCCCTGTTTATCGATATTTACGCCTTCGTGCTAGTCACCAGCCCCTGGCCTATGGATGGCGGGCTTGGGGTAGTCACGACACGGGCCCCGAGGATGGGTCGTGACATACAAAGTGAATACAAGGGTAAAGTACCAAAGAATGAAAAGCAGCAACAGGAAATTCCCCAAAGTTCTGAGCTAGTATGGTCCCTCGTGATCCCCAAAGTCCTCCTAGAAACCTGGAAGTAGTTTTAATACGTATGGTGAGCATACAAGTATACTCAGTAGGGAAAACCAAAGACTCTCGTGCACAAGTGGGGGAATGTACTAATGTCCCATAAAAAAAGAGTAAACCAAACACCTAACAAGGTAAACTATCGACCCAAGACTCACCAAGGAACACTCCCCTAATTATGCAAGTCAAGTAATGTATAGTAAGAGCACATCGATGTTTGGGTACCCCGCGCCACTTTCCCACTGGTTATTGAAGACATCATATGCATCGAACCAATCCCGCTATTCTCACCGTAGTCCCACTCCCACACCCCGTCGGGTCACACCTGGGCCATATCCTCAATCATTCCCACTTCCAAACCCCACCCGCAAACACCTGGACCACATCCACTATCCGCCCGCAGACACCTGGGCCACAACTGTCACACGTAACCATGCTTGCAGACAACTAGGCTAGAACAACCACTGCCACGCCCGAAGACACCTAGGCTAGAATATTCATTGCCATTCCTGAAGACACCTGTGCCTCATCCCGAAAACACTTTGGAAACCACCTGCCCACACACACCTGGGCCAACCACCACACTACCCTTCCATAAGGTTCTTGAGATAATAATGGACTTCAGGCCATCACACCCTGCCCGAAGAAACTTGGGCTATCCGGGAAAGGGAGAAAAAGGATCTAATAACCAACCAATAATAGAAGTGTTGGAAAAAATACCCTCCCCCATGAGATGGGGGTGTTCAGCACTAAGTTCTCTACTTGGGTGGGGTGTGAATAAGAAACACAAAAACTACAAGTATATGTATAGGTAGCAAGTAGTCACCCAGTTTAGGTTTTTTTCAGCCAGCTTAAAGAACACATACCGTACCATGTCTAAGTCACAACTCACACCAAACCAAAACCCATTTATCACATCCTTGTTTTCATGTTCAGTAATGATGTTTAAAATAAATTTCTACACCTAACTGGGAAAATAATAAGCATAATCACAAGTCAAGGAAAGGAAACAATCAAGCATCAATTACAACATCCACACCCAGTTCTCTTGTAAAGGCACAACAACAAAAGGGATAAGATATCCCTCAAAGTAGTGGAAGCAAAGGAAAACCTCAAGATATTTCCTACACCTTCTGCAACCAAGGGGGCCAGTGAAATCCCTCGATGTAATGGAAGCAAATGAAACCCCGAGACACTGCCCTGTGTCCCCCCAAATGGTTTCTCATCAATAGAGGATCCCACCCCAATTCATTATATAAACAAGGTAACCACTCGGTCTTAAAATTCACAACCAATGAATCCATATCAATAGGAGATCCCATCCCCAATTCGTGATATAAACATGGTAACCACCCGGTCATAAAATTCACAACCACTGAATCCATATCAACTGGGGATCCCATCCCCACACACATCACCCAACAAACGGTCTATGAAGGAAAAAAACCAAACCACCACCACCAACACAAAGCAGGCCCATGCCGGTATTTTCATATTTAAAAGATTTAACACACTCCATTATTGCAATTCCACTATGCTTTTACCAGGGTGATCACGGAATGTATCCATCCTGGTGCTTTCAATAAATTTAGAAGGATGTGTGTAATTAACCAAATTCCCTTACACAGAAGAGCATCCATAGTACAAGCATTTAAACATCTTCAGTAGAAAGGGTTAATTAGTACACAGAGAAAGACAACCAACGACCATGATTTTCAATTGGCGTAAGCCTACGCAATTCAGAAATCAATAATCAAAAGATAGAAACAGAACATCATCGGTCACATCCCTCCCATTTAATTCTTTATAATCAGTTTATATCTTTATTAGAGTTTGGTTCATCCAATTCTACAGAACCAGTAGCACACCCACCCCGCATGATACACAAAAGGAGATACGATGAATATATTCCCTACCTGTTGGTCAACGATCGAAGTTTATCTTTACACCGCCAAGAATAGGTGACGCGCAAAACTGGAGGCTCAGGGCAAGAGAAAACGAATAGACGAATCGGTCGGAGTGTGATCCTGAAAAAGAAACCTAAGGGGTACCCTTTTAGTTTATAAGGGTGAGGATGATTGAGATAAGAACACAAAACCATGTAAAGAGTGGGGTCGTTGGTTGAACAAGCGGCCCCATACCTCATTAATGGGTCCCACAGTTTAAACCGACGCACATTACTTCATTAATCATTTAGTTTATTAATCATTTAATTAAACACCATTTGTGGGAATTACTGGGCTTTAAAACAAGAGTAAAGAGGTCAAAATAGGGTTTAAAACCCAATTTGCGCAAAAGGAGGTGCTACTACAAAACCCTGTGGGGTTAGCCGAGAGCCACAGGTAGCCAAGAGCTACCGGTGGCTGACAGCGACCGGTAACTCTCAGCTACCACTGATGATAGCCACCAGTAGACCGAGCTACAGATAGACAGAGCTACGGGTAGCTGAAACGACCGGTAGAACGAGCTACAGGTAGACAAAGCAACCAGTAGCTGCAGCTACCGGTAGACCGAGCTACCAGTAGGCTACGACTATCAGTAGACCGAGCTACTTGTAGGCCTACTACCAGTAGGATAAGGCTACCGGTAGGCCTACCGTTAGGGGTCAAACCTCCCCGAGACTCCCAGACTACCCAGAACACTCAAAGAACCATATTTTCACAAAGTAATGGACCCCCAAAAACCCAGGCCATTACATAGTCCTTCAATTCATTAGGTAATTATGGATATCTCATATGATAAATAGGAATGAAATGTAGAGTGAATTCATCTCAGTAATGGACATTATTAACTATGATAGTCTTGGGATTGAACACTGAGAACATTAATGGTTTGGGGAATGAACCGAATCGCCCATTATATTCATGTATATGAGTATTTACTACTACGAAATTTATTTTCTATACTTATTTGTATGCTGAAAAATCTATATCTTATGAAAATGTTAGGCCCTCATGTCTGATTTCTTTTGAATACATAATGATTAATTTATTTTCAACATCCAATATTAATTTTATGACTCAATATTATGATATTTAATATTCAGGTTATAGTTTTTAAATTTTATGATCATATTATCATGCCCTTATGCTCATGTTATGTTTATATATATCCCTTGTTTACCCATAATGAGCATTAGATCTCACTGTTTCTTATGTTTACTTTTCACCAAATTATTAATAATGGTTTCATGTCTGATATGTATAAGAGGGGTTATAATTATGAATAAATTACTGTGATACTATGTGATTGAATTATGAACTAGTTTATTATGAATCAAATTTTTAGAAGATACTAGATGTATATGATTCATGTGTGGATTATAATTCCATGTATTAAACATTCATACAATAAGATGTGATTTTTATGTATGAAATTTATGGGTTACTGTAGAATACATATATTAGGTGTATTTTAAATGACTAATGATATTTTTGAGTTTGTAACATATGTGGGGAGACTAGGAGATACTTGGGGTCAATTTTAGTAGTCAACCCTAACTTGATGATAGAAATATAGTACACATTTGAGAATGTTCCACAAACTTAATCAATGTATCAAAAAATGTGACCTGAAAGTGATTAATATCTAATAATTTTTATTAGTTCTTCCATGTAATTAATTTACTATACCATGATCAAACAAATGTGAGATAATTTTTACTAGAGTATAGAGACACATACCACATCATCTGACTTTCTGGCATGGTAATGTCTATAAAAGAGTAATCTATTGTTTGAATAATATATTTCTACAACTACATGAGATTATTTAATTTTTACATGTATCATCATACCCTAGTATACTATAATATTGGTAGGTGTCCAATTTGAAGTGGAAAATCATTATTCTATCAAAGAATGTTGAATTTTTTATCCCTAATCAATGACAGTGCAATGTACTATGTTGGAAAGTATCACACCATGTTGTGACCTAGGCAAGGAAAATTAGGTTTTATATTTTAATGGTTAAAAAGTTCTATGTCATGGAAAGAGGGATCATGTAGTGATAGAGACCATGAGAGTTTAATTTCATTATACCATTGTGGCCAGACTATAGGGATTATTTGTTATGTTTTTATAACAACTAATTAAATTGAATATCCTTTTCATGGTTATTATTTTAAACCCAATGTGGGGTTCTTGTTCTAATGTCTTCAAGTAGTGGATGAACTCCTCTAATCATTATATTCTCCCTTCCATCCCATGATGGTTGGTGGATTTCGTGATAATTCATCAATGATTTAAACTAGGATTTGGTTCATTACTATTACTCATCTCCTATCATTTGGTTTTCAAATAATTTTTATTGAAATATCTAAAGTTTTTTGTTTCCAATTAAACTATATCTTTGATGAATTTGGTCTGGATGATGGTTCCTTGGTTATATATGTCTAGAGAAGGCCCCAAAGTGTTGAATTCTCAATGTTTCATGTTGTTTCAATAGAGGTATTCCACTAACAATCTTTATTTTTGATGATCTATAAAATTAGGGTATATTGATTTCAAAATTGATGTTAGGCATTAGGAATTTGGTCAATATAAGTCTTAACATGTGTAATCACTTATCCATGCAATATTTCTTGAGGTTTCATCGTCACAACATCATCTATTGGGTTAATCATTAATTATTCTAGAAAGAATTAATTATATCAATTAAATATAATGGATTATAAATATATTTAAATGAATTTATTTGGTGGTAGGTTTTCAATTGGTTAGATGATGGACGATAGAGTTTGATCATTATTTTATGAGTTTAGGTGATTGTTTTTAAAATTCTATTAATTGAAAATCCATTTTTAGGTAGGCGGTCGTTATCTAATATTTATGGTTCATATTTGTTTCATGTTTCAGTTTACATGGGATCATTTTAAACATATTGGATTGATATTAATAAATTTTTAAAAAAAATCCCTTTTTGTCTAAGGAAGGGTGTCATTCAATGTATTGTTTATTGTTTTTTTGTGTGATGATAATTTATTCCCGGGAAAATATCATTCGCATGGAATCTATAAAGAAATTAAAATTAGGGTAATTAGAACATTCATGTAGATTTTTATAATATTGTAAACATGAATTGTATGTGGGGGTGTGTGACCTGCCTTCACTATCATGTACATATCTAGGAGTGTAGAACCTGGTATATGGTTTTTCATATGTTGGGAAAGGTAGGGACAATCTAGTCTGATTTTAGATGTCTAAAAAACCTTATTCCATACATTTTTAGAATTAAATAAATTTCCTTGGTTAATTGGTTCACTAAAACTTATGGTTGGTGTGGTTCTAGTTGGGGAATTATATTCCTACAGTGTGGAGATGTTAACTATGTTTTTGGTAATGGAATATGGAAACCTATGGATGTTCATCAGTTTTGATGTGGCGTAGTATAAAATGATAGCTACCAATGTCTTGTTTCAATATTATTGAGTGAATAACAAAAAAATAATAACATGGTTATAGTTTATTTTTATTTATCATAACAATAAATTGTAGTTATTCAAATAAAAATAATATTTACCTATGTTATAGTTGTGAACTTGTAATATGGGACGGGGAAATGAAAATCAATAATGGGATTAGGTATGAGTTTTATGTAGTTCCTAAAATGGATGATTTTTTATGTATTGGATGAAATTAAAACTGTGAATAGTTATGTTATTTCGATTAGTTAGGATGAAGACCATATATCAAACTTATAATGATATGTTATTTGGTTTGGGGGTAATTTACCTAGGAATAGTTATGTCATTTTGGGTTGGGATTGATTCCAACCATGGATTGATAATTTTATTGGAATTTGATATGTTTTGGGCTTAATTATAACTAGGTGAAATATGTGGAAATTTGTAAGGATTAGTAATAGGGGTTGGGTGAAATTCCAACTATGGATTGATATATGATATATGTTATGTGTAATTCCAATCATAGATTGATATATTATTTAGGATGGGTATAATAGAAACTCATGATGGTATGTGATTTAGGTATGCATATATTGATTGATTTGGGTATAATACCAACTGAGTAGATAACCATATATTATATTCTAGTTATATTACATTGGATGAATTTATTGGTTAGACATGGAATCTCCCAAGACAATTTTTATATATGATGGAGTAATGTACAATGTGATATGAATGTATTCATACCTACTGGTTTGTATTAATTTTTAATTCTCATAGGCACTACAATATTTATTGAAGGATTTATACCCACTCTTGAGTGGATCTGGTAGGACATGTGGTAATGAAAAATATTATATGTAATTGTTTAATTAATTATCTTTATCATATCAAATTATTCTTGAAATTTTTATACAAGATAAGACAATAACACCATCAGTGAGGGACTACTAATTTGAACAAAAACCCTGATCAAGATCACATTTACCAAATAAAACCTCTTAGTTTGTTCAAAATATATGGGAAGGAACCATTCTTTCAGTGGCTACACTATGGATTTTTACCAGATTCTAAATATTGGATTGAGTAGGAACTCAAGACATGATGTTGTTGTATATATTATTCCCTTATTTATTAATTTTGATAGCTTTTATGTAGTCATCATAGGGGTGAACTTAACTTTTGTATGTTTTTTTACATTATAGCTACTAATATTATTATGGAATGAGTGTTTTTATCTAATTTAGAATGGAAAATAGTTTTGATATCTTCTATTATATAATTTAAGGTTATGGAAATTGATAATTTTTCTTTCATTGTGATTTATGACCATCATTACTCAAGAGAGTTTAGTCTCCCTACTTAATAAATGGACAGTCATTACTACTTGTTATCCTCAAGTATACAGGTTGGTGTGATTATGTAAATTTTTACTAATTGGTCAAATTACTAGTTCAGTGAGTAGGGTTAGAGATGTTAAAACATGAAAAAGTTTAAACATAATCTATAAATAATATGAACATGTGGTCAACATGTAATGAATGACTTCTCATCCAATGTGGGATAAATATATATGAACAATAGTTCACAATCCTATAATGTGGTAGTGAGATCCTTCTAAAATGAGTTGGGTTTTCATTCCATTTATTTTTGATATCAAGGTTTTTGAAACCAGTTTTTTGATGTATCATAACACATTTTTTTCCTACGAATAATATATTACATTTATAACATTTAATAATTCATCTATTTAATTCTTCTGGAATCAATTTCATATTTTATAGAGAAAAAATGGAGTAACAGGTTAGATGTTATGGATGTTGGATGTGTATGATATTTTTTATAAAAAACAATATTTTAAAATTCCACATGGACACAAAAACTAAATCACTATTATACATGAACAAAAAATTCCACATTTAGAATGTTGTTTAGTAAGGTAACACACTTCATGGAAACTTCTAGACCGATCTACATTAAAATATTTCATATTCCCCAATATTTATTATATCTCATATTCTAGATAATGTCATCAATAATTAATGTATTTATGGACCACGAATCCCCGAAAAGTTATTTTATAACTGGGGAACCATGAAATAACCAAAAAATTGGTTAATTCTATAACTGTAACACACTATTTTTTAGTATGAATTACCCTTATAAAAAATAATATTTTCTCAATAATATATGATATATGATATATTGGAATAAAATAAAATATTATTAATTGAATTAATGTTGATCATTATAATATAAAATAAATTACATTACAAGATATTTTACTAAAACAATATTGAAAATAATAAAATGAATAAAAGAAAAAATAATAAAAAGTAAACCAATATCAATATATTCTTTATATTGATCTAACATTAATATTGTATGTCATGACTCCCTCCCTCTAAAGATTCATCTCATGATCTAACAATGACGAAAGAGAGATACCGACTCCCCGAGCCTTGCCTCGAGTATGACTTAGTGTGTTGACCAACACCAAGGGATACAAATTTCCAAAAATGGGAGGCATTTCCATTTTTATAATAATCATGATTAGGTGATAAGAGATATAAACCTCAAAAAACACTATGAATAATATAAATGAAAAACAAAAATACCACCCACATAAATGTTTAATGTAAAACTACTAAAAATACAATGAAAACCTCCAATGTAAATACAAAAAATAAAATCTAAGCAGTGATGCCACTTCTGTCCCAAGGTCTGAGCTAGTAATTCCCATCATGGTTCACCTAATCCTCCTAGAAACCTGAAATAATTTTTAAAATGTAGGGTGTGCATACATTTATACTCGGTAGTAACAACCAATGTCTCTCATGCTCATGCGAAAGAATAATATTATTGTTCATGTGAGAAAACAAATGAACGAACATCATCTTATAAGATATCACAACCATCCCCACCTAACAAATGCAAGTTCACCACGTAATACTAGTCAAGTAAAGAATTTTAGTAAAAATATTGATGATAGGGAACCCAACACCAATTTCCCACAAATTATCCACTCTCACACCCAAATGGAAAAATTATTTGTGCTCCCACCTCTTCTAAAAGTACCGCATCACAACCCACCCGCACACACCTGGGTCTCATAGCTAGTCACACTTCTTTGGAAAATGAATCTCATCACATCTATCCTGCCCACACCTGGTCCTCACAACCATGTCCATCCCACAGACACTAGGTCCACACAACACATAACATCATGAAAACACCTTGTAAAGCACAACACATATCATCCCAATGACATCTAGAAATAAACAACTCAACCACACACACCTGGGCCACAAAAAATCCTACCTTCCCAAATAAACATGGGATATAACCACCTATAATACAGAGCAAGGAAGTGAGGGTGGACAACCATCCATCCCCCCATCAAGATTTTTGGGAAATACTATCTCCTCATGATAATGGGGGTGTTCTGCACATTGTACTAATATAGGATGGGGTGCTAATATAAAACACAAGGAATATAAATGTATGTATATATAGTATCAAACACTCAATACCAACCCAAAATTTCTCAATGATACTATAAACCACGCTATGATACATCGAACTGTTCACCTATCTCTAAATTTTTTATTAACAAAAATAATAATCTATTCTAATGTTGATAAATGAAATCCATCCACAACAAGCCACAACCTAAACATACCCCCACCCAAATCATTTAACCAACTATTATTATTTATTAAGGAAGCCATGTATTCATTATATCCCTCCCCAAGAAACTGCCAAAAACATCATGAAACAAGATACACATCATAAACCATGCAGAGGAAAAAGAACCACTATAAATCAACTAAATTAATATTTCTACTCCATTTAATACCCATACAAACCTCTACCATCATCATTATTCAATTTCACTCCGCCCAATCCATCCACCCAAAAAGAAAAATCCCTATACACAACCAATCCTAAAAACAAATCTTATCATAATGAAACCTTATATCCCCACTATATAACAACACCACACCTATCACACCCATTAACATATATATAGCACTACTCGAACCAGCAACCCCGCTGCTCAAACATTTCCTATCTATTCTATAGTCAATCAATCACTCAACCTGAGATTCCATTACACCACCCATTCCACCCAACATTACAGTCCTCCACATAAAACCAAGGCCACAATACCACACAAGGCACAATAAATAACAAAACCACACACAATACACATCAACAACAGAAAAGGTATAGTGTATTAATATTTCGTAAACACTCGTTCTTTAATGCCATTTTAATCATTTAGGGGTTTTCACATAACAATTTTGATCCTTGGGAATCTATTTGTTTAATTGTATTTATTTAGTTAATAAATTTCATATATATATTCATTAAACACATGATCAACAACAATCCATCACAACATATCCATGGTCAACTAACAATGACTACAAACAACCACGATTTTCAAAAGGCATATAGCCCACATAGATAAAAATATCAATAACTAAATAAATATAAGAATTCATCATCGTCCCACATCCCCTATTTATTAGTTTAAAGAAAATTTGATTATATTTATGAAATGTGGATTTAACTAAATTGACATGGGAAAAATTCATATAGCCACTGCACATGATATACAAATAAGAGGGACCAAGGAATCATTACCTCATGAAACAGATGATTATGACCCCCTCCTTGCACCAAACAGGGGGTGAAAAAGGATCCATAGAAACAAAATACAAGGGAAAACATATACACATGGATCCTCAGGGATGGAATGTTCTAGGATGATTATTTATCAAGATAAAATGCAAAGGAACAATGAAGGATAGATTTATGGATTTGAATGACTAGATATGAGACTCAAGGGATATTAAATCGTTATGAATTCCACATTAAAAGTTGCTATTATGACCACATTTTTACTAACATAATTCTTTTCAAGAATGAATAAAATTAAATATATGTTTTAAATATTTTTAAATGTCTTAAAAACACTTAAATATTGTTTTAAACTCATTTTATGTCAAATGAAATGTTAAAGGTGTGAATATGGAAAAAATTGAAAAAACTAGAAATATTGAAAAAATATATAAATTACTCACCATTGGGAGAGTCACCATTAAGTGAGTCAGCATTAAATAAGTCACTATCTAGTGAACTACCATTTTGTGAGTCAAGGTTCAGTGAGTCACCATTCGGTGACCTGCCATTCCGTGAGTCATTATTCGTTGATTCACTATTGGATAAATCACCGGTGTGAGTCACCATTACTAAATAACTATAAGCTACTTTCCATTCATAATAACCCATTTGATGAGTCACTTGTTCTAGTCAGTAGTAATGACACACTATAACCAACCTACAATTCCTGAATCAGAATTGAAAAAAACTCTATTTTTATAAAAATCAATAAATTAGTCATCATTGCCTCCCAGAACACCTGAAAAATAAGAGTTTGGAAATTAAATGGACCAGGGAGGTCAATCCTATTACCCCATAGCACTATGTTTACTATAGAAAGAAAAAAACATATTAAAAAAAATGATAAACATCATTGAAAAATAATTAAGATAATTGGATGAATGATTCTTATCATGTGTGTGAGGTTATATATTAAAAGCTAATGTACCCCAAATGTATATATGGTTATTGGTAATATGACCATGAAAAAAATATGGTCATTGGGATTATATGGCCATTAGGTATATACTTTCTTCTAGAATGAGAAGTACTAGTAAAATAGATTATAGGGTTGGTAGAAATAATATTTCATGTGAGTTATAATTTGATCATTATAATACAGTTATTGAATTAATAATCTTAAATAAAACTAAATACATTATATAATTATTGTAGAGAAAATAGATAAATTATCATTAATTAGTACATTTCTTCCTTATACGGATCATATTTTTGATCTTGAGAAGGAGTTACCATTAGTAGGGTTTTCCCTAGATCATTCCCAAAATAATTTTCAACAAGTATTGCTTGAGTGAAATCATATATAGAAGAAGTTATTTTTTGGGGAAATCACTATGATACCCATGTTAGATAAATTACAACTAGTTACTACAAAAATTTTATATCTTACCCATTGGTCTTAGGTATAGGTCGAGATGTGTTTTTAAAATTGGTGTTATGGGGATTTGAATTGGAAATTGATAATTTAATCAATGATATATATATATATATTCATTAATAAATGTATTGTTTTAAATTTTTAAATTTTATAAAATTTTCATTTAATGAATAAATTTTATTGAATGAGAATGGAAGTTTTGATATAAAATATTTTTTTAAAAAATATTAAATATAATATATTTTTAAAATAATTATAAATCGAATATTTTAATTTTAAAAGAGATACATTTTATGAATTTTTTAACATAACTAAATTAAGAAAAGATATAATTGTTTTCAGGTATTTTTGATATCAATATATAAAAAAAAATATTTTTAAATTCATCTAATGATAGTTATCAAGCTGTAAATAAGAATAAATTCGTTTTATACATTAAAATAAAATTTTGAAAAAATATTTTATGGTAAATGAGTTAATGTATTGAAATTAATTTATGTAATATTTAACATTTTATCAAATAATTTTTTTTTTCATATTTTCAATCATAGTTTAAAAAATAGATAATAAGTTCAATTTTTTCCATAAAATAACTTTCAAAGGAAAAAACGTACCTTACCAACATAAAGGGAAATGCATTAAAAGAAAAAATTATGGGGTAAATGAAAAAAATATCACTAAAATTAATATAAAACTCTATGAATGAGAGGATATATTACATATATCTATTAATTTTTCTATTTGGATCCACTTACCCTGAAAATTTTAATTCCAATCACACTAAGGAATCAGTATTCTCAAATATTCTACGCAATCATTCGTATAAAAGGAACACCCCCTACCTGAATGTAATCACACATTTCATTTTTTTCATATTTAATCCATTCCCATTTACAAAATATAATATTTCTCTATAATGTTTAAGAACTATTGGTCACAAGGAGTACAAAATCACACATTCCCAAGAGGTTCTTTAAGAGAACACTCAACCCTTTAATGTAAGTGTTAAGTTCTATTTAAGCCTTTTCCTTATTATTTCCATCCACCTGTTAATAAAAATTATTTATAACTATAATAATAATATTTTATAACAAATAATTTTCTATAATGATGATATTATTGATACTAAAAAAAGTTAGTATTTATTTTTTCATTAGTATGCACTGTTGTTTTGGTCTTTTATACAACCCACATGAATGATGATGTACTTTTTTTTATAGTGAAGTATTAAATGAATATATTTTATACTATCTAAAAATGATAAATTTAAAATGTTTTTATAATTCATGATTTAATAAGTATATATATGTAAATCCTTTTATAGAATCATATCTTTTTATAGAATTGAAATTATCAAAAAATGATATTTTAAAGACTATTTATGAACAATCCCCACAAGTTTCATTAAATAAATATTATAACTAAGAACTATATTTAACACACTTATATTATATTTATTTCATTACTATATGTGATGAATGCAGGAGAAAGGATAACATAATAGAACTACCATACTAAAACAATCCTTGACTAAACATGACATCTATCAACTGAATATTAATTTTAACAAAGCTGGTTAATAAATAGGTCCCCTGAAATAATAAATAAATGAAATATATAAAGAAAATACAATTTTGTTTTTTATATATATTAATAATAATCCAAAATTTATTATACAATTTGTTAGAGTATGTCATATTAATTAGGAATTGGAGATATGGGGTTTTTCTTGATTCAATATCTTTTAATTCTCTCATTAAATCTATTATATGACTATTATCTTATATGATTTAATTATTACTCCATTATATTTCTAAAATAGTTTTTTTATTTCCATAAATGGAAGTTTCATCGCCATATAAAAATAATTTTTTAAAGAATTTTATTTTTTAAAAACACATGATGATGTAAATAATAATCTGCATCCCCTATACTGGATATTTCAACTCCATGTCCAAAGTATTTCATTCCAAATTTATTTCTTATATTGGATGATAAATATTTATTTCATTTTATTCCCATATTATTTATGTTGGTATCTAATTAAAATGAAATTTATTAATTATTTCATTGAATTGAGTTTTCATTAACTCAATTTAAAAGACTAAAAGTGTATTTCATTTTTCAGGAATAAATATAGTTTGTACCTAATATATAACCTTGATTTATATAAAAAAATACTATAATGTGTTCTTGATCTTCGTCAGCTATAAAATACTTTTGGGGAACCAAAAAATACATTAATCGGAACTATTTTTCTAGAAAAAATGATATCCAAGAAGGGAAAACACCTAGAATTTTGACATTTACACTTCATGAGACAAAGATAATACCAACGATAATAATAATGTTCATAATTAATTTTAAACCCATCACTATATTAATATTTGAACTAAATAAATAAACAAATATAAACCCAATAAGTATAATAAAAAAATCCAAGATCCCTAAGCATAAAATTTAATTACTTGATTTACTCAAAGATTCTATAGGTACAATAGTTGATATCAAAAATTAAATAATGTAAAAGGATAACTACAAAAATAACTACTCCTTATTCAAAATAAAATCATAAACACCAATGTCCTTATGTAAATAGAATGATCATAGTTATCCACCAACATACCATATATTAAAAATATAAACAACATGTACTGAAATTGTAATATATATACAGTATGTGGAAATAATTCATAGTAGTTATCCACCATATCCAAAAATTGTAATCAATAAAAGTAAATTCATTTAATTATATTTAAAAAACCACTATTAAAATAAATTTCACATTTGTGTTTAATGAATGTAATGTCAACCTAATATTTGAAACCATTTTTCCAATGTATAATTGCTATAAATTTATAAATAAAAAAAAATAATGATCTTAAAAAATCATTTCATTTAACAAAATTATTACAAAATAGCTGTAGTTTTGAAATATATATATTTAATAAATGAGGAAGGTCAAAAAATATTTTTTTTATAATTTTATTATCTAATAATACATTCATATGATGAAATAAATTTTCTAATTCGAAATTATATTTTTTAATTATGATATAAAAATATTGGTGAACTATTATTAATATAATATCATTTTCATAATTTATAAGTTGAAATATTTACAATGTAAATTAATAACTCTATTAAGTCCATATAAAAAAATATCATTCAAATACCATAACAAAAGTTAAATCATGGATGATAATAAACAAAAAAATTGTTAACATAATGATAATTATAATATCCCATCACGATATAAACATAAATAAACTACCAATGAATAACCAAACCATAATCATCCAGGGAACACTTAGGAGATATAGATACATTTAGGACAATATGAAAATAAAATCCATCTAACAAGAGATTAATTTGATGAAACTATCCAATTATTATATTTTACCCTAACTATCTTATATGAGAGGAAAATCATCTAAGAAAACAATCCTTCTTACGTATACAAACTAGCCATATAAGAACATGAAAAAATGTGGTTCATGTACATATATTTCGAAATTAGGTGCCCATAGAATCCAATGATATAAAATTAGGGTAATAAATCATTGTATAAAATATCAAAATATATAATTATATATATATATATATATCATAAACACCATATCAATTTTAATCACCCAGTATATGAGAAAACCCATTAATTAATAAAATTAATGAAAAAATAATAACATCTATAATCCACAATCATTTTATAAATCAATAAAATTCAATCATTCACATACCCAACTTGAAGGGAATAATAATTATGGGATTTAAAAATACTATCCACACCATAATTATATCTAAATAATGCCTCTAAAAGTCATTAAACATTGAAATATGATTATAAAAATTAATTCCAATTTTAAAAAATATATTCAAATTTTTTGAAAAGGGAAAAAGGTTACAACCATATTGTTTTGTAAATGGGATAAATAAAATTTAGAATGAAGTATCAATTATATATATTTGAAAATATCAAAAAAAAAATCATTAATAATTAATTAAAAAATATTAATAGGTTATTCCATAAAACAATATTTGACATATTTATGAAAAATAATTCCTATAATTTTATCAAACTCCCGGTGTGGTTGATTTCAATTATATGTTGTTACAGAGTTTTAGACTGAAGTAAATCCCATTTTTATAAATAGAAAACTCACGGTAAAATCATAATAATTTATTGTAAAAAATTCAAATAGTATAATATGATATATATAAACATTGAAAAAATTATTTATTATTTAAAGAAGTCATTATTCAAAATATAAATGTTGTGATATGAAGCCACATAACATAGATCATTGAATACATTGAAGATGATGTGTGATGAATATAAGACATCACTATGAGTCAATAAGACCCTTAAAAGGATCATTTCAAATCCTAAAAAATCAAAAACCTTAAATAAAATCATGAAACATTTAACCCTATATATCTATGAGCATAAAAAAGAAGGATATATTGAGAAGTAAGAGGAAGAAGGATAAATATTGAAAAATTATCCACTTTTTTGAATAAGGATTGAAGAATTGATAGAGGAATCCAATGTGCTCATGCAATTTAGTATGGGAGAATTGGGGTGATGTCTAGAAGACCTGTAAAATTAAGGGGAGAGAGGAGGTGGTTGAATCATATAAAGACATAAGAAATAGATTAATATGAATTTGATGATTTTAAAAATAGACAGACCACATGGTTTGTCCATATACTTGGTAAGTCATTCACTAACTATTTAACGACATGAATCAGGTTGTAAACCATATATAGTTATCCTACATGGTTACTCTTTACCATATACACATCATAAATTATCCAAATAATAATACACCATGTGTAGATTAATCTATATATTTATTCTTATCATCTAGTTAACCTTATTACAATAAATAACTAGAACTCTCACATGTAAGATTAAACCATATGGTTACTACTAACCAGGCATAAAATATGGGATGACTGTATGGCATAATATTATTTGCTAAATCTTTTAATAAATTAAAATCATGACATCGATAATTATTCAAAAATAAAAAATTCAATAAAATAGTAATTATAATAATTTTTCACTAGGGTGTGACAATTCTCTCCACCATATCCGTTTATACCTTTATAAAATCATAATTATAATTATTTGATTATGGAATGAATAATTTTTAACATACTCAATAAAAAATGTCTCAAAAAATTAGTAAAATACATGATAATCTACAATGTATGTTATGATATAAATTATTGATACAATCCCCAAATACAATCATAGTCTGTAAAAAAATAAGATAACATGTAATCAATTTTAAAGTACACTGTACATTCAATTAATTATTGTTTTATATATAGGTAACCTGAAGATACTATAGATCATCCTACATAAAAAATTTCAATCAAAAAAATATATGACCCTTCATTGGTTATGGTTTGGATGAGGAATTAAATATTGCAACAAAAATTATAATATAATTTACATCTCAATAAAATCATTAAAAATTACTAGATATTACATTAGTATACTTATGATATCAGCAGTAGTGATCTCTATATAATATTACAGATTCCAAAAATAAAATGATTCTATAAAAAATTATTTACTCTAAAATATTTAGTTAATGTTAAAACAATCAACATTAGAATGAGGTTCAAAAAAAGTATCTCTATACTCATCCCTTCATTACCTAGGTGATAAACCATCAACAACATATTGATGGAACCAAAATAATCTTGATAATGACTTAAATCATTACATTAACAATTCAATACCAAATAAAAATCCATCAAGTGATTTACTACATTATGATGTGTGGATGTGATATCGTAATAAGTAAAAAAAAGTTTTAAACCATATGGTAGACGACAAAATATAATAAGAAGCACACGAAGTGGATATTATTTGATAATATTGATTAATAGGTTGAACCTATGGAGATGGAAAAATATATCTGGTTCTACAACTTTAACATGATTCCCCATAGGAAAACCTTTATAGATTACTGAACCTAGCACTACATTGGAAATTTTTATTAGATTCTCGATGTAATGGATTCTAATTAAATGGATCACTATACAGAAGAATTACCAAGGAATTCATCCCAAAATAATATAATGATAAAAAAGGGGATATTCCTATGATAACACCACCTATAGGATAAAATATATTCATATTTTCCTTTCATAAATTAATGTTCTCTTCACCCCATCAAACTAAAGAAGAAATTTCAACTGCTTTAGGCATTCAATCCTTGACTACCACTATTATGACTTTTTACATTACCACCTCTTTGTATAAGGATATTCAAATGAAATAAATCTTTATCTAGACATTGGAATAATGTAAAATTCTAAATTTAAATGATTTAAAAGAATCATATATGGGTATCTTAGGTAGATATATTTCAATTCCCTTAAAGTAATGAATGTTCTCTAAAATTGATGAATCACTATACTCATCAGAGTAAAACTACATTTCCTTAGAAACAATCGTGGTCTCAAGAAATAATTTATTTAAAATTGAATTCCACAATAACATCTCAAGTATATTCGTCATGCAGTTAATTCTAAATAAAATTCTTCCCTCACATTCATCATGTAATTAAGAGATTAAATGTACAAAACTTGAATAGAGAAGAATTTGGGAGTTTGATAAGATTGATTATATTCTAAATATTCACTAACCAATCATTCTGATTATAGGAATATTACATCCAATATGAGATATAATTACTCAAATTATGAAAATATTGAATATATTCTCTTGGTTGACTTATGATAGAATGAACATTACAATATATAGTTGATGCATATGGGATAGGAAAATCTGGTATACTTCGATAAACATAAAGTTTCAACAGTAGAAAATAATATAAAGCTCAATATTGCTGCTATATAATGAATTTGATAATGAATAGTATAAATAATAGAAAACCAAAAACACAATAAAAATATGTTTGACCATTCAATACATTGTAAAAATAAATATGAAAAAATAAATCAACATAAAAATACCAATAGGGAACCATTCAGGCCCAAAATACTAACTATAAAATTATACTAGTGTTGGATCCACAACATGATGATGTCTTGTATCTAATTGAGCCTAAGAATGACCATTCGACTGTAGTTATTCCGTAGGCCGACTCTAAATAAAGGAATATCCAACCCCACCACCATGATGCCAAAACTGGGAACATTCTATCCAGATTGGATCCATCTCGGATGACATTCCCCCGATGTCTATTGAAGCCGAACTACCTTGATATGGGAATTACATCAATTTATACCTCTAAAATCATCCCATAGTTACACAATTATGTCATGGTCTAGGTGTATCAGAACATACAAACCAAAAATGTCTTGCTTTACCATAATAAATTTATAAGACTAATCCAGCATCTTAAGCCACATATGAAGATGATCATGACAGATGGCCTTAGATACCACCTCCTTTCTTACCCTACATGTCCCACCTGCATTTATTTTCAGATGAACTACCACTTCCCTATCCCAATACAGACACAGATCCGAGGAAACTAGACGTTCCACTATGATCAATCGATGTGATCAAAGTATGATCAACCACCTAAGCATAATTCTTAGACATAAATAAGAAAACTTAATATTAGATATTTGACAACAAACCCATTTAAAAAATTTGAACCTTAAACTACTCATTGGAAACCACCTCAGGTGTGAACCAAACCAACTCTATAAAGCGATTGGAAAACTCAATCACAGACCGATCACCCTAGTGAAGATCCAATAATTCACGAGTCTTAGAAAAGGCCAAGGTCTCGGGGAAATGATGCTCATTGAATATGACCTTGAAATCAATCCCACCCATATGCTCATGCTTCCCATATTGATCTATAGAGTCCCATGAACTTTGATTTGGACCTTCCAAGAATAACTAAGCACACTTCAACATAACTACCTTAATTGTGTCATGAAACCCAAACATGCTCCCAATCTTATGAAGCCACTCTTTTACTTCCCGGGGATCTATGCTGAGGGTGAATGATTATGACTGTTCTTGAGAAACACCTGATCTTTTCCCATTGTTGGACCTGGTTTGGCTTTCTCAATAATAGTAGGACTATAGAATACATCATGACCCGAAGAATGGATATCCCAAACCATAGCTTCCACTATAATCTGATCAACTTGTGAGGGATACCTCTCTCTGGTCTCTTCCGACAGATGCACAAGATGTCTCTAGGGTGGGATCTTTTTTTATTAAGCAACAATAACAAGGAAAACCCATCAATACAACATTTTGAAAATTTTCCACATTAACAAAAAATACCATAAACTTTTTTGATTCATAAAAACACCACATACATCAAAATAAAAATCCAATAAAAAATAATTAACCACCAATATATGTATATACATAGACATTAGCATGTACATCTCACCTAAAAGAGAAGTAAAACCAAATAAAAAATATCCCAGGGTGAATAATGATCTGTCATGAGCTGTGTTGGATAGAAACCCATCTCACAACAAGAACCTCAAACCTCTAAAATTCTTTCTCCATTATATCTAGAGTCTTTCAAAACCAAAAATTCCAAATAGAAAAGAAAACCTCATTTGATAGCATTATTTCACCAACCGAACTGGGATTCCATCCATCCTGACACCCAACATAGCCCGCGATATAGCCCAAAGGGTGTTCTCTGTCCCCATGGGCTGGAAACTAATGCTTGGGTACCGACAGTACACATTTGGGAACAATTTAGACATGATAAATAACCAAAAATAATTATCAACAATGAAACTTCATGACAAGATCAATATCCATAACTAAAAGAGATAAAAAAATTAAAGATAAATTTTTTACAAAATTATGCAAAACCATAATACCCACACGTGAGGGGAAAAGCTAAACCAAAACCCAAAAACCACCATGTAGAGAGAGAGTCAACACCCTCACTCCACGTCTACAAAAAACTACAACATAGGATAACTAAAAACTATATCAACCATCATAACTAGAGAACATATTCCCTTTACCTGAGTCCAACATGAAAATGTATATATTCACCCAATGGTGTTTGTAGGGTGTGACCAAAATCCTTGTAGGATGCCACCAAAAAATGATTTTGTTTCCTGACATTATAAGAAAAATAACCCTATATATTTTTTGAAATAATTTGGTTTTTTTAATAAAACATTTATAAGGAAAACATTTTTAGAGAAACATGATTTTAAAATAATCACTAGCTTCAGGTCTACTATACACTAATGGTAACCACCAAAACACAAAAGGGAACCACGTCCGGGGAAATCCTTATAAGTACTAGCACAAATGGAAACCTAGGAACCTCATATCTAGTGAAGCATGGTTATGAAACCATATCCCAAAACATGCTCATGAAGGATCCCCTGGAGAGGAATCCATCCCAAGGTCTAGGGGTCTCTAAAAATTATCATTATTCTTTAGTTAGTGCGATAATGTTAATTATTCTACAAAAATCTAGGCCATGACCCAACTTATACAATATGAATACTAGTCCTGGTCTAACCTCCTTGATACATAGTATTACCTTAATTCTAAATTTACATTTCACATGTCATATATATCACAAATTTCGCATACACACATCAATCCTTATGAATACACATGGAAAACCATCCATTTTTTTTAGAAAAAACCCATTCCAATTTGATACACACACCAAATCCATTTTCAAACATGCTTCAAACCATTTTAACAATTTATAAAACCACTTTAGGAGCACAACAATGAATGAACCCATGAAATCCAACTATTTCACTTCATAAAAGCAACATTCAAAACATATACTCCATGAATCCTTTTGAAAACACATTTCACACCTTCCATACAATCCAATGAAAAAATTCAAGTAGAAAATCAAGCATACCAAATTCATCTAAAAATATTAAAACATAGATCCACCTATGAAAAGGTTGGAAACATCTGGAATTTGGTGTAAAACTTCAACCACACCTCAAATGAACCATGTAAAGGAAATCATGAATTGTAAATCTCAATATTTAACCCAAAAACTCAACATCTAAACCTTATTAGGTCAAAAAACCACTGGAAATGAATAACGTAAAGAGGTAGGTTGAATAATTCAAAAAGGGAAAAGAAACCAAGGGAGAGAATAATTAATTAATAATTTCATAGAGAAAACACACAAAAAACACACGAAATTTAACGTTCAAAGGGAGAAAGGAAGAGAGGGATATGCACCTAAGGTTGGAAATTTTATGTGGTAGGAGAAATGGGTCTTTTATATTAAAATCATGAAAGGGTATAATGGTAAATCACTAATTTTTATAACCTTGACATGACTTATGGTTAGCCTAAATGGGATTCAAAATGATACAGAAACAGTGCATCCCACTGTTACTAAGAGAAAAGAGGCCACATGGTTAACTGGGGGAAGCAACACACTGTTGCATCTAACTATTTGACCTAGGTAGTATCACTCTCCAAGACACACATTTTTTCCCTAGGTTGGTACATTGTTTCACATAACTATGTTCCAACCATGCACCACTTGGTGTAGGGTCTGCAATCTCTATTTTTCTTCAAAAAATCAATTGAAACCATGTGAAAAGTACAAGATCAAAATTAAACAATGTAAAACATCAAAAATAAAATCATGTATGTGAAAATAGGTAGTTAATAAGGGTCCAAATGGGGTAAAAACTGAATAAGGGAATAATTTAGATTTCATGATTTTAAACTAGGAAATCACACAATTTTACCATAATGCTTAGTAAAAATTACCCTAACCATGAAGAAACTACTAGATTAAATCTATACACCCCACACGGTTACGCATAACCCTATAAAAACTCCAAATAATTTACTAGAGAATACTCCAAATGTTCAATTATATTTCATTTTTCTTCATAACTTTGCACCACTAATGAACTAGAAATCATTCATGTATGATTAAATCTCATGATGAATACAAATTGAATACGAGAAATGTGACGACCAACCATTAAATGAATTTTTCCAAAAAAAATTAATTTAAAAGCTCAACATCTCTAATTCCATATAAATCATAAATTAAATTAAATATTATGAAAAAGTGGCATTGGGGTGTGATATAATTCAATTTATGTATATTTTTTTCTTATTCTACACATTCATTCGATTTTTTTTATTAATTTTCAAAGTTCAATTATTTGATATACTATTTATAATAGTTATTTTTTCAAAAAAATAATTTTCTATCATTTTGAAAAAATAAATTTAATGTTTTTTATATCCATGTATTTAAGAATGAATTATTAAATATGTATATAAATTCATTTAGTAGTTCATCTTCCATTTGTTCTTTATCTATAAAATATATATATTTTATGGAGTTAAGTAATATATCCCCATATAAATTATATTTTGTGATGTTCCATTAGTGTTATTGATATTTTTTAACAATTGATAAAATTAATTGGTTATGTCTTTGTTATTCCACAAGAAATGTTTCATAAGACGTTACATTTTTCAGGGTAAACCAAGTGACAACCCTATCTCAAGTATCTGGGAGCCAATTTCAAATTTATTAAATTGGCATAAGATACAAGGAATCACATCCTAAATGATATAATACTTTATTATACTTGGTAATAAAGTAGATAGATACTATAAATTACCATTAAAATTGAAAACATAAAATATTGAATGTATTTTCTTTTATAACTCAATTATTAATCATTGATTATCACTACAGATCAATAAATTTATTTTTTTATTTCATAGGAAAAACAAACCATAAGAAATTTTACTGATTTTATTCTAGGTTATGGTTATAATAAAATGAATTATATCATGAATAAATAATATTAATCAATATGGAAAGATAAATAACTGAATAAAATTTTATTTAGTCATTTAACTAAGCATAATATGTTTGAAATAAATAATGATCAAATGAATACATATAAATAACCACATGATATTAAAATTTAACCATGGATATTACAAATAATTTAATCATCACATGGAATTTCATAAATTATCTCATAATAAGTGCATTTAAAATTCTGTATATCTAAAACATAATGTCAGTACAATTCAAAACACAGTTTAATTATGTGGGTAGTAACCAATCTAATCTGCTTAACGGATATGTCCTATGATATCTGTTATTGTATAAAAGCGATATTTATAAATAGGTCCCACCCATATCATAATAAGTCCAATTAATTCTACATATTTATTTTTTGAATCATAATCAACATATAAATTTATATTTAAAAACAAATATACATAATGTTAATACATACACCAATCAAATAAACATAATCATAAAATATCAAGAGTAATATGGTGAATGGTAATAAAATTATACATCCTTAGTCAAACTAACCATAGAAAACCAAAGAATGAATAATGATGTTATCAATACAACATATTCCCAGTGGATCATATGTACAATAAAGGGTTTATTTCACTTATGAAAAAAATTCCATAAAAATTTCATTCAACCCACTTTTGAGACAAATAGCATTTTCACATTGAAAATATTTTTAAAAAAGGTTCCCAAAATATTTTGAAAATAATATTCTTAGAAAATATCATTTTAATTCTTGTTTAAAAATTATTATAACATTTATTGGTCATTATGGCTGAAAATTATATTAATATTGTACAAGTTAAAACAATTATTTCATTCACTTTTTTGGAAAAATCCAAATGAGCCTTGTTTTGAAAATGACATGAATATTAAATTCCAATTTTTTAAGAAATATTAATATTTTGATAAAAATGAATTTAATACATCTATTTAAAATTGATAATATCTTTTAGGAAAATATTTTTAGAAAACAAGGACTTTGATTAAAATAGAATTTCGACCGAAGAGAAAAATAAACTCACATTTTCTTAAAAATATTTATTATTAATTTAATGTAACAAAGTCTTTAAAAATGGAACAATTACATAAAATAAATACATAATAGCCTGATTATAAGAAAATAGATTGATTTTAGGATATAAATATAAAATAATTCTTCAAAAGGAGACTTAGACAAAATCAATTATGAATGATGACAAGATTGTGAAATATACCCTTACCACTTTGGTAACATCAAAATAGTAATGCCCATACAATAAATAATCATCAAATGAAAAAAAATAAGGAAAATAGATTCTTTATATAACATATCGAAGGAAATTTATATAGATTACCCAAAGTAATATGAGGTGAATATGGAATATGTCTCATGGAAGTTATAGTGAGATGATAAATCATTACCCCAGGTTTGACATTCGTATGTGTCTAAACCACCTTCCCCCAAATACTTTTTTTCATTTTCATAAAGTAACCACATTTTGGGAGAGTGTTAAATTTAAAAACACTAGGTAAAGTATTCAAAAACCTCCCTCTTAAAATATCATTATATGGATTATAACATTATGGAAAGACACTTTCAAAATTGAAAATTCATATTCAAAAATTGTATAACTCTAATCATGGAAAAAACGAGACACCCAAGAAACCAAAAATGAGAGATGTTATGTCATCATTTACTCCATCATCAACTCTTTGACCTTATCAACCCATCACCATCAAAACTCTCATCACCTCACCATCATCACCTCGTCGAAATTATTGACAATTATTTGTTAAAATCACCTTTTCATGTGATAATTTCTTCGTTATTCATTTATGTTTTAGTTTAGTAATTATGGTGATTTTGATTTTATCATGGCTACAACATATTATTTTTATAATAGTGACATAAGTATCATATATAATAAATATATATGAATATATGTTAATATATTAATATGAGATATTGCAAATATATTACACTGTTCATAAAGATTATAGGCCTTATATACATATGAAAGTTGATTCCATATATATCAAAGAATGGAATAAATAGAAAATAAATATTAATTAATATTTATATAATAAATAATATTTAATATATATATATATATTATACTTTTTAAATACACTTTTATGACCATTCATGTAAAAATAAAATGAAAAACATTTCAAATCGTTACGTGTAGGTGATAGTCCACACCGACACGTGTGTGTTGTTTTAATTTTATGAAGGATTGGTAGGTAAGAAGTTATATGGGATAAAACATTTGAATAAGAATTTTTATATGATAAATATATAATTTAGTAATTATCTTTAACCTTAATAACTATCATATGAAGAATAAGTAGGAAATTAATCTTATCACTTCATGAGGTAGTAGTTCGGCGTACATACATGAAATGTTATCGTATCCCCCATAAAATTTAAATTAAGAAGTTATATGTGATATAATAATTAAAGAAGATTAAAATTTATCTAAATATCATTTTCATATGTTAAATCCATCATTATATCCATCCTTGAAAGCTGGTGATGGAAAATGAAATACAATGTTATGTGAGGCAACAGTTCACCGTACACATGGTCGACGTCTCGTTTCCCATTTTATGTGACTATAGATGGATATAGGTTATAATATTGAAATAATAACATAGAATTTTATATTAGAAAATGGTGTAGTTATATGATCGTAGTTCAATAAGGTTTTGTAGAGGTATAATAAGAAATAAAAGAAATACATAATTTTAATAATGTTACCTCTTCTTGGGAGAGTCTCTTTAGGATTATACATAATTCCTTTTCACGAGAGATAATAATTAAACTAAGGAATAAATTATTTTGGTAAGTAATTAATGAAGTTATTTGGGTATTAATTGGAAAAAATAAAGGGTGTTTGATGTGTGAATAAGGGAGGAGAGGTGTGGCCATTTTAATAATGGGGGAGAAGAAACACATGAAATTTTTGAAAATAAAAATTGATACAAATATTATTCTCCCAAAAAGAATTATAAAATGGGTAATAATTTAAATTACATATTACTGGGTTTATATATAGATAAAAAATGTGTTATGGGTATGTTTTAGGATATTTAAACCTTATCTTTTTAGCATATCCCCACTCTAAACTGATATTTACATTAACTGAAATAATTTGTTTTTTCTAATTTCCTTATTAATTATGGTCAAAATATTATTTAATTTTTTTATCAAATAATAATTATAACTATTCAAAATATGTAATCAAATTTTTAAAATTTAACTCATGTATTTTGGAGAGTTAAATTCAGAATTAAACCATATATGTGGCGAAAGAGCAGCTTTTTCAAAGAGATAATTATCATTAGTATAAAATGTTTTAATTTCAAAATTCATTACGAATTTTATTAAAATGATATAATTTAGTAAAATTTAATGCATATTTTATTTAATATAACTTTAAAACCAATTTAATATATAAATTTACTTTTAAATAATTTAATCAAGCATAGAGTTTTTAATAAAATTTTGCATTTTCACCATTCACCAAAAAGTAATTTTTTTTAAAAAACAATTTAAAATATCCCAAATTAATGTTAGATGTTAATATTGGAAAAATTGATTCTATTTTCTCCATTAAAGTTTATAAAATTGAAAAAAATTAAATTATGCGATCAAAGAAGGACTATTCCACCTTGAGGAATAATATAGTTCTTCAAAAAACATTTATTTCTATGTATATTAATTTATTCGTAATCTATATAAACCCATTTAATTTTTTTTATACATATGTAAAGCATATTATTGTCAGAATTAATTTATTAATACTCTAACTCAACATATTAACAACTTTATTATAACAGTCATGTTTAAATAATAATATTTTAATACGCTGTCATGTTTCATTCAATCCCAGTGTTTCATACATTGGAAGCTATTAAATAATTATTTTAAAATAAATATAACATAGAGTCTTAATGTGTAACATTTTTTTAGTTGTTTTTATTACATGTCATATACTCTATCGAATATGATATTCTTGTGTTAAAATCTTAAGGTGTAACATTCTACCCCTTTAAAGAAATTTCATCCATAGAATTTAATGTTGATATTAATAATCATTTTTTAAAATTTAAAAATACCCTTCGTGAAATCCATCATCATGTGAAGGGTTAGTAATGAATCCTCTTGATAAGACAAAATGTGAAGTATGAAGGTCATCTTGAAAAATCACATAATTAAAAAAGATGTGGGAATTGAAGATATGAACATGGAAGAAATGTGTATAACAAAAAATAATGAAGGCTGATAGTGGAAATTGATTACATGAAATTGAATGATTAATAGAAAGTATGAAATCAGAAGACCATAAATAGTTTTTTAGTTTAGGTTCCATTTTATTCATAAAAAAATGATAGAACTTTCATAATTTTTTTCTCAAGATCATTTTCTTGGAGTTGTGTAATTCCTTTACCATCTATATTAAGAACATGTGAAAATATACTTACTTGATATTTTTTTATTTAATAGTCACAACATCATCTTGTGGTTTCAATTCAATCAATTCCCTATTCATTTCATAATTTAAGAAATAAATATCCAAAATAAATTCTTTATTCCCAAAGCACAATTAACACATTTCTAGAGTGAGAAGTCATTATTATTATCTATATATATTTCCCAAACTCAAAATGATTAGAACATGTTATCCAATAACACTTAATTTCTAATTAATCCAACAAATATACTTTTGAACATGTGGTTCGTCCCAAATATGACCATATAGATTCAAAGAACAATTTTTTTAAGGAAGGTCACTAAAAAAATATTATATTCCACAAAAAATATAATGTCGATCTTATTTTAATATTCCAAATATGGAAATATCTTGATTACCATTAAACCTTAAGAATATAGTACATTCTTAAAAAAATAATATCTTATGTTTCTTAATATATTTCATAAGTTGATACATGCAATAAAATATAGAAAAAATGAAATAAACCATCAATCCTATAAAAAATTTCATGGTCACTAATAATATCCCATAAACGTCTTATCGTTATCTCAACATCAGGTGATTATGAAGGGTTATACTCGATTAATCATATGATTTTCACGAGGTTCAACTTGTAACTGAATCAGTTCTTCTAGTCATTTATACCATTCAGAATATGTTGTCAAATCCATTATGAAAATATTAAATGTAATCCTTATACACTTAATGATTATTATTACCATAATATCATTTATAATATACATTTGTAAATTCATTCCCAAATCTAGACACAAGCATATTAATCATTCCACTTAATATGTTGTAATTTAAAAATCATTACTATGATCCATTAGCTTTTTTGAGGTATATTCTCTTGATTCATGGGGTATTCATTTTCACAGATTCGCATCTCATTAATGTTGATGAATTGAACATTGGAAATACATTTCATTACCTTTAATCATGAGCATGTGGTAGTGTTCTCCACACTTCTAGAAAACACCCATTCCATTCAAACATGTCCCCAGATGTTTCTTTCCACAACATGACATGGTGAAAATAATTTTTTCCCTTCATCCGCTAATCCATTTGTTTCATTGTATCACCTTTTACTCATTATTCACTTTGAAACCATAATAAATAGATATTTCTTTTATCAATATTGATAAAATATCATAATGTGTTATAGTACTACGATTCTTTTTTGAGTAATTGTTCCCATTGAATGATTAGCATTATATCTTCAAATAAATGACCATTTTTACTCATCAGGTTATTTTTATTTATCCAATTCCCATTCCTACTAAACAATTCAATTTCTAAAAAATGTAATACACTAGATATGATAATAACATTTTAAAACATGATGTATAATCTCAAGACTCATGAATCAATTAATATAAATAAGAAAATAAATGAATAGATCATCTCATAATTATGAAAGTGTTTTCATGGGGAATGATTTGAATTCATAAAAATATTTTCAAACCCCTCATAATGGTTTGTAAAGAAAATTTGAATTAACCCAATAATATCCCTTGGGTGTGTAAAACCAGGTGTGTAGTAAAACCCTTCATTGGGTATACTAAAAATCATGAGTATAGACCCACATAACTTTTTGAGAGTTATTACTCTATGGTATATCTGTTCCAGAACCACATCCACTAATACTATCCAGAAAGAGATGTATCTTTAGGTAAGACAAATAATATCAACCTTAACTAAAAATTATGAGGTTTTACTATACTTATAGTCCATGTATATTATAGTTACATGTTCCCTAATCAACTTTTTCCTAAATATAGTTTCCATAGTTGTTACTAAACATCCTTGATACCAACTATAATGACATCAAATCCAGTATCCCAAATATAGTGTTTTCTTTATTACATTTGAATAAGATATAATGAATCACATCACGAAGTAAAAAAATAGATTAATAGGGTTGGTAAAATAAATTCATAATTTAAATTAACATAATAATTGAAAAAATAAAATACAAAATATTTTTTTTATTTTATAACACCATTATTCCTCACTGAATATCCCTACATATCAATCAAATAAGACATAAATGTATTCTAGAAAAAAATTAAAAATAATAAAGGGGTATGATTATATTCTTGATAAGGGTAAGTGTATAGTGGAATCAATTATGAATAAATTATAATAATATATATGTTAAGGTAAACACATGAAATAGATTCCATTTAATGAATAATGTGAAAATAGTATTTCATAAAAAATAATGAACATATAAAGACATATAAATATCACTTGGGCTACAAACCTATCCTTGGATATTCTATCTAATCAAATAATCACATGGAAATAAATAAAAGAAATTATAATTTCGGATTTCATAATTTAGGACATATAAATAATATTTTCAATACCTTTCATTGCATTGTTATAATATGTGGGTAGAAACCTGTCTAGTTTGGATAACATATTTGTTTAATTAATCTTGTTCATGCATATAAGGGATATCTATAACCATGTCTCACCCATAACATAAGAAGCCTAATGCAATCATCATTTGAAATGGGTGAATCATAATCAACCTAGAAATTCATATTAAAAAAACGATCATATAGAATGTTAAAACCTACCCTAATAAAATTAACAAAATCATTATCTATATAGATTAATATTGTGAATAGTTATGAAATTGTACACCCTAGAAAAAAAGATCATAAACCATCCAGATAAATAATAATTATGATATAAATACAATATATCCTCATTCTATCATAAGTAAAGTATAGTATTGCTATAATCAATTAATATAAATACCATAAAACATTCATTATATTTTGTTGAGTGAAATATCAAATTAAATTTGAAAATATTTTGAATAAAAAACTTCAAAAATTATTTTGAAAATAAATTTATTTCAAAATTAACATTTAATTTTTTGAAAATAATATTAATAGAATTGTCTGTTTATGAAAGTGAAAAACTATGTTCATTATGTACATGTTAAATCAATGATTAAATTTACATTTTTTTCAAAATCCAAACATGCCTTATTATGAAAATAACTTTAATATTCCATTTTTTTAAAAAAATAAAATGTGTAAAATTTATTTAATAAATAATCTTAAAAAGATTAAAATTAATTTTGAAAACATTTTTAGAAAAAATGAGTTTTAATGATAAATAATTTTTTACTGAATATAAAAATAATGTCGGATTTTCATAAAATCTTCTTCATAAAAAAATTTCATACAGAAGAGTTTAAAAATGTTTTCATTTCATAAGAAATCATTTATAACCCGAGTAGAAGAAAAAAAAATTAATTTATGATATAAATATCAAATAATTATACCATGTTAATCTTAATAAAAAAACAACCACGAATACTGATGAGAATGTGATGTAAACCTTTAACAATGCCTTAACTTATTATTACAAATACCCATAAAAGAAATAATAATAAAATGAAACTTTATATGGAATGAATATAATTAGATTTATGATATTACCTATCAAAGGGTAAGTATAAAAACTATAAAAAAATATGTAGTTAATATAGTGTATGTCTCAAAGAATTTAAAGTGCGAGGAGAAACCCTTACCTCATTTTGGACTTCATTAATATGTGTACGAATCTCCTGTATAATAAATACTGGTTTATTATAAATTTATTATATAACCATAATCATATAAATCATACTAGATGTTTTTTACTTATAGTTTTTATCACATTTTTATTAATAATTGTTTGTTATAATCATTAAATCGTGTGATAATTGTTTTATTTTTAAGTATGTTTTCATTCATTAATTATAGTTATTTTAATATTAACTTGGTTAAATAATATATGGAATTTTAGAAATTATATAATTATCATATTAATTAAGTATATATGTTTTTATAGTTAACTATTAAATTTATAGATTGAAAATAAATTACACTGTACATAAGGAGGTTATGATGTTTATAGGCATGAATTGTTTTTCCATTTTTCTCGATGAGTATACTAAAATGAAAAATAAATATTAAAAAAAATTTTGATAATAAAAATTATTAAATTTATATAATTTATAATAATAAAATAAATACTTATTACCATCCATTAAAAATTATATGAATGCATTTCACATCGCTTTGTGAAGGTGGTAGTCTACATGTACGCATGAGAAAAGATACTGTTTTCTAATGAATTAACATGTCAGAAGTAATATGTGATATTATATTTCTAGAATTATTCTATGATCATAATTATCTTATATATTAATTAAATTTGTCCTTAATACCTTTCATGTAACGAAAAATATAAAAGTGAATCACATCCATTCACTAGGCGGTAGTCATCCACAAATATGGGCGATGTTATCGTATTCCCCATGAAATGGAAGGTAAGAAGGTATATGTGATATATTATATGAAAAATTATAATAATATATTATATATCATAAAAATATGTTAAAAAATTATATATATCCTTTAAATGTGGCGATGGAAGACAAATTACCTTAGTTCGCAATACGGTAGTCTGACGTACACATGATCGGCAGTTATTTTCAAGTTTGATGGAAGTGTATATGGACATAGGTTATGACATTAAAATAAGAAAATATTAGTATATAAGATATAATTTTTTTTATTATAGATTCATATTTTAAGATGTTTTGGTTTATTTGGTTGAAAAAATAAAACAAATACACATGTTTAAGAATTTTACATCTTCTTCAGAGAGCCTCTTTAGATTTAGACCTAAATCCTTAATAGGAGGGATTCCTAGTCAACATAAGAAATATAAGATGTGAGTATGTAATTAAGGGATTTATATGGGTAATAATTTTGAAATTCATTTGATTTTTTAAGTGATAATGGAGGTGGAGAGAGAGTGACCTTTTATAATCGATAGATAGGACACACAAGGAATTTATGAAAAATAGAAAAGGATACAAACATTTTTCTCATGAAAAAATTCTCAAAATGTGTAATTATAGAACATTATAAATTATATGGTAGAATTATTTCAATATAATTTATTTTTAAAAAGTTTTATTTAATTTTATCCCTTATCAAAGTTTAACCCCCCAGAAACACAATTTTTACCTTAACCACATGAATCAATTTGTATTGCTTTCACTATTCATTATTGAAAATAATTAAGCTGTTAATATAAGATAATATTTATTATTATTATTATAAATATAAAATCTATATTTTCATTTTCAATTCATATATGTGGTATAACTCAACTTAACATTAAACCTCACACTTAATAAAAGTGTCGTTTTCCAAAGAGAAAATTAAAATAAGTATAAAATGTTTTAATACTAAAATTCAATAAAAAATTGATTCCAATTAACTAAATTACTAAAATTTTGATATAAAATATATAATGTTACATTATAAAAAATTTAAAATAAAATTTAACTTTTATAATAATTTAAACAAAAAATATTATTTCAATAAAAATCAATATTTTTTATTATTCATTAGAAAAATAATATTTTAAAAAATTATTACAAAATCACCAAAAGATAATTTTGACATTTATATTTCAGAAATTATTTTAAATTTTTCAAATATGATTTATAAAATTGGAAAAAATAATATTATGTGTGAAATGCGGGACCCCTCAACCTTTTAGAAAAATATAATTTTTCAAAAAACAATTCGTTCACTTTCAAATGGTTCTAATTTTTTCTGATAAATATATAAAAATTTAATTTGATTTATACATTTGTAAAATATAACATTTCTCAAAATTTATTTATTACTATTCATATCCTCCGTCATAACATATAGGTTATAATGGTCATGATTAAATAATAATATTTGATTAGAGTATCAAATTTCTTTCAAACCTAGGGCACATGAATTGAAAGATATAAAATATTTTGAATTTATTTAAAAAGAAATATATCATAATGATTTATGGTGTTACATTCTCTTCTAAGCATGATGATTCCTGTCATATAGGCTATTGAATATGAAGCTCATCAATTAAAATCATGGGTTGATACAAACCAAGACGTGGTGTAGGAATGATTTCTTGTTATATAGATATGTTTTATTTACCATTATCTAATTATTGGGGATGATATATCCCTAAAATATATTAGGTAACATATTATATCTTTTGATATAATTATGTTATTCATAAATTTGATTACAAAAAATGATGTGATCAAAATTTTATGCATGGAAATGATTATGGTAAGCCATGTTTACAATTATGTTGATGAATATGATTGTAGTTCTGTACGTTTCGAATCTCATGCATGGATGTTATTATAATTAGTTATTTTTATTCTAATATTATTTCTAATTTTTATGTTTTTCATACATGCCTATTATTTTTTCTATGGATCATGTTTATTTATTAATGTTTCCACATTTTTCTCATTGTATATGTTATGGTATCGTGGGGAAAAATTATGGTTATTTGATTTTATTCTATAATATATATTATTATATCATGGCGTATGATCAACTACTTCAATCATATGATCTATTTAATTCAGTATTTCTACCATGTTAATATTTATCCCATTCTTATGATCCTAACTTTTAACATTCATTAATAATATTATCCCTTATAATATTATCTCACTCGCTATTATGATTGCCATTTCTATTGGAAATTAAATACATGAATATGTCTAAGAGGACTCCATCTATAGAGATTTTTTTTGGAGATTTTAGAGAAAAAATATGAAACCAGACATTTATATAGCTAACATAAATTCCACAATAAAATTTGGGTTCTAGGATTGTGTGTTTTATTTATGAGATGTTATATTTATTTAAGGAAATGATATAAATTATATGTATCTTATTCACGGATCACGATAGTTTTTATTTGATAGGTTTTTTGTTATATTTGTTGACTAGCTTAATAATTATATGAGAATTAATGTTGAATAAAAAACATTGATAGGTTGACCTGAAAGTATCATATGCTAAAATGAAGGTTTGATAGATTATGACATCATAAGGATAACTTTTTATATTCATATTGTTATATAAAATTATCCAATAAAGATATAATTATTTATTAATCACGTTAATCATTTTTTTAATAAATTGAATGTGTAGTATCCCAGTATATAGACACTCAATAGGTTTCATGACTACAGTGTCAGTGGACTATACAAAAACATCTCCATATGGTATATGATGCTGAATAGAATATAGGGATTTATGTGTTATAATGGGAGGATTATTCCCACACAATAGTGTACATTAAGAGAGGAAAATTAGAAAAAATTATCCAACAAAATAACCATGATAATAAAAAAAATGAAATGATAATCATAATTATTAAATGAATCTATATTTATAAACTTAAACCAACTCATAGTTATTCTAGTATACATTGAATTATTTCCAACTAGGCTAATCACATAAATCATATTAATAAAAGAATAAAATACATGAGGCTCTATTAAAAACATGGGCTATAACTCATTATTATCCTTACTCCATCTAAGATATTCATCTAAATGATCAAATTCTTGGCCTCTGACTAACCTAAACCATTTATTAGTGAATAATTCATGTGTTCCTAAGTGTTATATCCACCGATGTTGGGTGTCAGTAAAAATCACCGAGGCACCACCAATATAGGACCATAAAAAACTAGTAAAGGAGGTGTGTTCACATTTTATTTCTAAAAAATAAATAATATGCCATTGTAGAATCATGAATAAATAATAACAGAAAATCATTAGGGTTGGGAATGAAACTCAGGTTTAAAAATACCTTCATCGTCTATCAGTGGAGTGTCTCAAAGCATATCATATCCATTGCGAGGATACATTTACTACCATAATACTCGTAAATAATCGTCTATATATTTCTGTATGCTAACCTACAGGTATAACCTATTCATTACATATAGTACCGGACTCAAAAATTGAATCTCATGTCAATACCTTGGGAAATCTGATAATATTGGACAAAAATATGAATCTAATATGATTTTCTAATGCATTACAATAGTGTTAAGACCAAGAACCAAATCCAAGGTGATTCAAAATGTATTATATATTGTATAAGGATCAATGATAATATCGAAAGGGATTTAATATGGCATTTATATAGTAAAAGTCTCAATAGCTAGATCTAATGGGAATTCCCAATGGGTTTATATTGCAGCAAGATTATATTTCACTTCCATGGGGGATTTTCTAAGGCATTTATTTTGATATAATATTGATAGCAATATATTAAGGGATTTACAATGGAACCCATATTAATTAGAATCATGTCAGGTCCTAGGAGATATACTGGGAAATCATTACACAATATATACATCATAGAGGGTAGTCCATACATTTTGGAAACATCTCTTATAATCATAATTATTATTATCCAACCATTAAAATTTTCCCAAAAATACAAGTTCCATCTTCTAAAAAAAAGACCGATTTTTGTCATTCCGTCCATACCATGCACATGAAATCAAATCTAATTTTAAAGTGACACATAAAATAATCACTTACCTCTCCATAAAGAAAACATTCTTGGGTCAATTTATCACCAGGAACCTATCATTGTCCCCTAGGTCACAAACTGACTCTTGGGTTATAACCCATCACTTAATGGTTATAGTATACCATTAAATTATAATAATCATTCCATGAAGTGATTTTCATAGTCACATAAGTATGATAGACTCAAATCCATCTATTTACCAAGACACCCAATGTTGGTCTTCATACCTAACATATCTATCGATTTTCACATGTTTTAACCACCCCTTTAATATTAAATCAGTGGGGGATAAATTATAATCCCTCGCTCATCTGATCCATTCTAATGGATTTAAGGCATATCATTTTTTTATCACGGCCTGATAAGGCATATATTTTGATATAACACACTCCCCAAAAATTAAGTTTTTATGGATCATACACTATGTCCACTACAATACAATGAATTTAATTAACTTTTAACTACAATGTTACATGTGTCACAAGGAATAAATTCATAGTATAGGCTTCTTCTATCAGAGGAAGTTGAAACAAACTAGTGAAAAATGGTTTATTGTAACTCTTATAACAATTCTCAATAAATTCATTTCATTTAAATAAAAAATTATTTATTTCAATATTTAATTTCTCATAATGGAGATAACACATATCACAAGAAATCAGAAATATAAATAATAAAAATAATCATGTTTTATGGAAAACCTACAAAACCCATGGAATTATTCTCTTTGATTGTATTCTTGAAAAAATCCCCCAAGCTCATCCAAGACTAACAAACATAATAAAACAACCTAAGGCCTATTCTCAACACTTTAACTATAATAACTAGTTATAATGATTTAAAATTTATTAATAAAATAAATTAAAATAACAAAAAATTAACTTCTCAATTAAATTAAAATATGAAATATGCATAGAATATCCCCAAGAAACCTCATCTCACATTAATGGTGGCTAAACAACCGAAAACATTCCTTAGAAAACTCCAAACACCATCCCATGAAAAAAACCCTTGCAACTACCAAAGGAAAGATGGTTGATAAATATAAAATTTAATTTAACTTGGAAAAACCCATTAGGAAATACTATAATCGAATATAAATTTTCTAAAATGGAATATGGTAAATTGTTTTCATCATATCATGGTATCCACTAAGGATTATGAGAAAATAGTTATATAGTTGGTAGATTTATACCATTCTCTAGTGGAAATCATCACAAAACCCTGGCTGATTTGAATCCAAATCTGCATTGACCAAAGGTGGAGATAAAAGAAGAAAAAGAGGTAAATATTAATAAAAATCTTGGTGATGAATCATTTCTTAATCAACCAATATCTATAGGGGGAATTTTAAGGATATGGACATCCAAATAAGGCTATTCTCTTATGTAATTTATAATAAGTTGATGCCATGGAGATTCAATATAGGAGCCCCAAAAATTAACCAAAATACTCATTCTCAAATAAAAAACCCATGTTATTAGCTTAGATTCACAATTTTTTGGTCCACATGGACCATTAAATGGTGACCCTTCCACATTCCCATCTGTCATTTGGACTAGGAGATAACCATTTTAAGGTTCTACCTAACTATTTCTTATATTGGCTCTTCCACTTGCACCCCAGAAAGATTTATTTCATATATATCTCTATATTCATTCAATTAAGGCCATGAAACCACCCTTAGTAGAACCAAAATGTGGTTACCTCTCACAGTTTAACACAATGTTCCCTCATGGAGCTCCATTAACAAAACCATAGTGTGGAGCTTCACATCACCAAGAAAAAATAGAAAATATAAGTTGATCAAGGAATATAGGTGACTCTATTGTTCACTATAAACCTAGGACTCTACTAAGATAGTATATATCCTAACAGGTCCTACCGACATGTCATATGGACTCCCTCTCTTACATTTTCCTCACATAAGGGGCTCCAATATAGTAAATTTTCCCTACCAATTTCACACTGGTGTACCTCTCAAGAACCATGCTTAACCATGGACCCTACTTAATAGAATAGCATGCTCCATGATGTGGTGCTACCTATGGTCCCTCAAAACCACCATAATATATACACCATGATATAGGAGTCTCCATTTTTTCCACATCTAGGGTCATGCTATGACATATCCTTCTTATACGTGGTATATCTAAATCCAATAAATAAGTTACAACCTTGGTTCACCTTTCATTATCTATGGGATATCGCCTAATGGCTATGTAATAGACTTCCTTAACCAGTGATCACCATGATGAAGACCTAATGGATGTTCCATGGTGGTCACTTATAGATTTAATTTCAACTATAGAGAAACCCAACCATTAACCAACTCATACCCAATATTCCAAATACCCCCTACAAGCCTCATTCCAAATCCTATATCATATCTTAATGATTCCCAGGCACTCAAAACTATGATTTGTGTACTAATTATAAAAATGACCAGAATATCAGAGTTAATAATTCATAATTTCTCAAAAATTGAAAATCAAGAATTTCAAAGGCATTTAAAACCATACAAGTATGTCACATATCATCCTTGAGAAGTTATAATGGCATTATTAAAAAATTCTAACATATCTTAGTCATTAATTCATGATCAACTCACTACATTGTACCGTGGAATCATGATCTATATTTATTTGTGAAAATAAAACATTATGTTTATTATTTATGATAACAAAATCCATTACTCATTACCATAAATTAAACAATGACACAACACACAATGGAACCCATCTACTCTAAGACACTAAGGTGTTGTTAAAAATCCTATCTCCATTCATACGGTTCTCACTAACATAATTCAAAACCAATAAAAGATAATTCTAATAAATGGTACTAACACCATTATAATAACATTTAGAAACACATCCTAATCATTCAAATGAAATGATCTATATTGTTTTTAATACACTATAACCAATTAATCAAAAAAAACACCCAATTGATCTCTTTTAGATGAATTTTGTATGAATAATTTCACCAAACCTTCTAAATTGGTATGTTGTGGATATGTCATGACAAATTGAATCATAATGTTTTATGAGATCACTAAATGAACAACGTAAAACTACATCATTTCATTTGATGTAATTTCATAGTGGGTTTACGAAACACCCACACCTGTCATCAAGATCTCTCCCAGAACACTTGTGCTCTTCAGATTTGATTCATCTGTCGGTAAAAAAAAAACAATTAAAAAAAACTATAATTGAAAAAATTCATCAAAACTCTATCCTAATTCCAATATTGGTATTCACGAATGATATTGCTAAAACAGATATGATAGTTGATTCCTTATGCCACCATGACCATCCAATGAGAAGTCTCACTATATACATGACCCTACTAACAAGAGGGCCCTGAGTCTATGGATCCTGAAATTTATATCATTGAATATATTGAATACTATTGTAAATATCACTCACACATGATATTTAATATAAAACATCAACCACAATCTATTTTTGACTCAATAGGAATGTCATCCATTACAACTACTGAAAGAATAATAAGGTTCGAACCATCTATAGAAAACTTTGAACTACCATACATATAAGTTCTCTTATAATAATCCTCAATTGAATCCCAAATAGGTTGTATCATTTCAATGATTTTTCTTCACCCAACCCACACTCAACCATATTTCCAATCCATGATTTCCACCATCCATAATGTCATGATCATCATAGGGAAAAAATATCATTCGTCAAAACCATCAACAACTAGAATAACAATAATTTTATTGAAACCATTGATGATTGTATTATACATAAACTATCATCAAATTTTAATTCAATGGAACCATTCACAACCATATTCTAATGCCTTGATGTCATAAAAACCAATGGGTGGATGCTCAATTAAAACCACCTCGTTTAGCCCAAATCATTCTTCAATGATTGAAACATCGTCAATCATAATCCCAAAATCATAAATCATTTATCATACCTTCAACATTTAAAACTATTAATTTTATGATAACCCTATGTTTTATTCTTCAAAATTGAAGCATTTCACCTATTCTTGGGTATACTACATGATCTCCCTCTAACTCATCTGTTGTTCCACAAGTAAATGCATCCCAATATGGTCGATCATCCTTGATCAATCCATAGAGGATCATGGTATACTATCACAACGATAACCATACCAAAAATAAATACGAACATTATTTTGAATGATCCTTCCATATGAAATGATAATTTTACAGCCAATACACTCATGTGATTCACATCATGAAAGTCTGAATAACTTCCATGCATATATCGAATTCCTAGTAACACCACCAATGCACTAATCTCATTACCTGAATAATCCCTTCATTCTTACCAATTATAGGGATCTCACAAGACCACCTATCCCCTCACACGAGTTACCCTAATACTGTACAACTCATCTATTTCATAATACTATCCTCACCAGTATATTAAGCCACATCATATAAGAATTGGGATATCCCACCAATCCAATATGTCATATCTCATAAAGGTCATAGCTCATTGGAAACACCTATTTGTTCCCATATATAATTTAAAAATGGAAAATCCTCTTCCAAAACATACAATTTTTAGGGTTCACATATATATAATCATATCAAGAATCACATTCAAAATTAGTAACCAACTAAGGAAGAAGTCCAAACAAGGTTTCCATATATGGCAGTAACCAATTGAGTGCCATGAACTCTTCCATATTCATATAAAAACATCTTAATACAATGATTTTTTTTCAAATATACCACATAAAATATGATTTAGTTATGTACACTTCCACTAAAAATATATATTGTAAAACACTATATTGGTTTATGTCAACACATTAAATAGATGAACCAATTTGGTAGTCGGAGTAGAGTACTCACGATGGGGGTCACATGAGTATCTATTAAAAATTTCTATTTGATATGGTTTCATAAAAAGGTTTCCCAATAAAAATAATTATATCCCAGCTAATCAATGTAATATAGTTATGAATGTTTGACTATTTGAATAACTCCTTTGATGATTGATTAACTCACAGTAATCATAATATCAATTATTAATATTAATTTTTTAGATATTCTAATAAGGAAAATCAATTATAAATTCTTTCCAAGATTAACTATCAATGTATGTTTATTGATTTGTGAATTATATAATAATGTAGAGAAAAATAAATTAAACAACATAGAAGATGCAAAACAAGTGGTTCAGTCTTAGGAAGAGACCTAATCCACTCCACTTGGGGATCACCTGCCACTAAGGAGTTTAAATTAAAAAACTTGATCCACAACCTGGATTGGGGTAAACAATAGTGAACAAAACTGTCTAGGTCACACGACCACTTCCACAGTTCATCATGGGTATGAACTATCAGGTCACAGAGAGACCACTTCCACACATATCGGTGGGAATAGACATGTTTAAAATGATTTGATAATAAGGATATCTTATATCCTCCAGTTTAATGCATTAGACATTGTGTGTTTTAATACAAACAAACACACACTACTCGAAAGTAAAATACAATACACAACATAGAAATAAAAACGACGAGATAATATTATTTGTGCTTTGAGTGTTAGTCTATTCAGCTCTGGACTTATAGGATTAAGTAGATGCAGGAATCAAGTCCTCATGCAAAACAAATATAGTATCTCATGTCTAGTGCTCTGGTTCTGATCTGGATCACGTTCTTCGGTATGTTTATATTGAGAAGACGTTATCGACTTTAATCAAGGATGAAGTTTTCATATTTTATTCATATTTATTGAGTTTTATGTGTTGGTTCTCTTCTCAATAATTCATGTGCTTCTTCGTTATCGTTATTGTGTGCACTTGTTTTTCTGTCCTTCCATTTTTTTTATTCTGGCCACATAAATCTTTTTATTCTTAGAGTGCATGTTTTGGAGCCAACATGATACATTTATTATACACCTCGTACCTTGTACTATAAGGTGATATGTCTACAAAGATACATTAATTATGTTACCATATTTAAAAGCTTCAAATATGATTGTTAGAGATTAAATTGAAAAATAACTAATTAAGAAAAGAAGTCACAGTATGTTTTGAAATGGTGTGTCCTTGAAAAGGTGTCTCATTGAAACAATGTCTCCTTATTTTCCTCTTATCGTTTAGACATTCATGATGGTATAGTTGTAAAGAGGTCAGGAACCAGAAGAAAAAATGTTGTATTTGATCACAGGGTCTAGTTACAGTGTCTAGATGGTCACTGTGTCTAGTCACGGTTTCTAGTCATTGTGTCTGGGTCACAGTGTCTACGTCATAGTGTCTAGTTCATGGTGTCTGGGTCCCGGTATATGGATCACGTTGTCTCGTTCACGTTGTTTCGGTCACTGTGTCTGGGTCCATTCCCAAAAAAAATGTAACCAGTGGTAGACTCACTGTTTCTCAAACATAGTCAATTATCATTATTCACGATTATGTAGTAATGTTCAAAGAATGGATTAGACTTAATAATTCAACAAATAAATCATTATAAAACAAATTAAATATATTTTACAATAATAAAATTGAATTTATAGAAATTAATATATTGGATAGTTTTATTTATAACATAATGAAACTAATAATATGTACAAATGATTTTAGATAGATTAAACATGATTAACAAGTTTTACAGAACATATTGTATTTTTTATCATTAAAACACGATTAACTGATGAGGATTCCACCCTAATTTTCTTTTCCTAAACTAATACCATAATTACCAACTTAGGGTTCATCATATGGGTTCCAATTCATAGTTCTGCCTAATAAGGGTTTCTATAAATACTTTATCAAAAGAGAATATATAATATTCGTCATTGGGAATCCACTATATTATCAAAAAGAACTATAATAAAATAAAAATATATAATGGATCAATTTAGTATAATAAAAAGAAAATTATATCTAAAAACTACATATAATTTTCTATAATATTTTAAATAGTTAAACCCTTTATCATTAGTGATATCAATCAAAAGATGGGACAATTATGTTATTTCAATGCTATGTGAAAAACATGATGTATATATATTTTCCCATTACAAAAGTTACAATAGTTATAACTAACACATCATAAATAAAAAATCCATGTTAATCATATTATGTAAAATCAGACTACTGTAAAAGTTAGAGCCAAATAATACAATCCCTAATATCTAGAAACCATGAATTCAATCAAAAAATTCACTTGTAATTAAAATTGTTGGGTTCATCAGAATCTCTTGCACATTCCTATTTCACATGTACCATATACCCAAATAATAAGAATAAATTATAATATTTGATACCTTGAATGGTCTGAAGGCCTTTATTTTTATTGATTTTTGATAACCCCCATTTCATGGGATAAGGGGGAACCCTTACAAAGCCCATAGGCTTAGGGATTACATGAACTATATGTCCTTGGGAATTATATAGACAATAACAACATGAAATTTCTCCCCCATAGCTATTGGATACCAATTTGTAACATTCATGGTCCAAGGGCACTCATTAGTTTCCAAAATAGGGATTCACTGGAACTCATGTGCACCTCCCCCACATAGAAGAGGTTGCGTACTAGTAGTGAGTTACATATGTGTTACCATAGGGAGACTATATCCTCATACATGTGTAAAATTATAGTGGAAAATAAACCAAGAGTAATCCAACACAATAGAAATAAAAGTAGGAAACTAAATAGACTAGATTCTTAAATAATCAATAAATGAAAAATTATACAGTCAAATAAACATTTAGTCATGGCATAACACACATACTGATCACTCATGAGGAAAATTACATAAATAGAATAAATTAATGAAAAAATAAAAATATTCTCTACTTTATCCATTATCCATAGCTCATCCATATCCTCACATTTTCCAAGCTATCCATATAAGTGATCATGTCTCGAGATTGTACATAACTTACACATGTAATTAGTGAAAACTGCTTTGGTACCCATGTTCCCTGGACACCCATCTAGGTTGTGAATAATAAATTGTATGAAACCTATAATAAAGTCTCATACATGACCAGTAAATTCATTGTCTGCACTTGTGATATGCTCTGAATTAATAATTAATAACTATGTGATTATAAGTAAATAATCAATATAAATCCTTGGGTTCTAACATGAAACGATAGATCAATAAAACATATTTAAACTAGTTCTAGAGTGTCTAAAATCATTCCATGATCATAATAAATATATATATCATTCCCTAAACCTAAAGGATATGCGTCCATATTATTTTGATATTTAATAACCAAGAGATAACATTCGAATTCCATACAATAAAAGGATCAATGGATAATTCATGGTTCAGAACCCTATAAAATATAAGAGAATCATAAATAAAATTGTATACAATAAGTTATTTAATGGTATTACAATTAAATCAAGCTCATTATCCTGATCCAGGGGGTTTTAGTAAGGCCTCCATATTATAGTAGGATCAATGAAATGATCTAAGGGGACTTACCAAGGAATCTATTTAATATGATCAATATCTGAATCCAAGGGGAGTACCCATTGAATCAATTTAGTTGTAGGCTCAGTAATTCGATCCAAGTAGATTTTTCAAGGAATCCATATAATAACATGATTACCATATGGATCAAAGGGGATTAACCAGGGAATCTGGGTCAATAGTAATCAAGATAATTTTTAAGTGATTCACAAGGAAATACATACACATAATGTTCATCTCATTGAATAGTGTTTCCTTCCCTGAAATGTATTATATAATGATATTGTGGTTTGAACATTCACACGAACCCATCTTGTATAAAATGGGGTTATATATCACGTACCGGACCTGTCATCATCATTATTTCCAATTCATGTTCTTGAACTTAATAGGGTTCTAATGTCATACCTAATATCATCACTACCCATTAATACAGATACTCTCCTTTTGGTTAATATATCACCTAGAAACATAGCAAGCCCTTTTAGGTATCATATTATACATCATGTCATCAACTATAACTCATTATGGAACCAAATCCCTCGTAATCATCATAATCACATCATGACCAAATTCTCCACATAAGCATAGCCAACCAAGATAGATGACCCCAAACCCATCCCTTTTTCAAACCACTCTAGGTATATCCTCACACCTAAGCTATTGAAAATATCCACTCACTCTACCTACCACAATAATCACATCTTACTGGTAGTGGAATTCTCACCATTGATCATATCAATTATGTAAAATTATTTATGGAATATAATGGTTCTATAAAAGTTAACTATGACCTATCATTTCCACCCTAACACACTCCCATGAAATGCATCTAAAGATCCTCTACTAGTTCCACTGATATAAATTCAATTCATTTTATTTATTCCATTTATGGTCCAAGTCTAACATATAATTAATTCATAACCAATTCTGTAGACATTTATAATTGAGGAATAATGATATCACAGATGCATCTATCATTTCCACTATTATATTTTTCAATCCAAAAATTTCATTTAAAAGAAAATTATAATTTAATAAAAAAGTTGATATCTCATAGTGTAGATACCATATATCATACACCAAAATAAATATGCATAAGATGAAAGTGTAAACATAAAAGATCACCTACCGAATCCATGGATTATTTCTTATTTATCACACCCTGAAAACTTACACCTGAGCTATCCATGTCCAATGACCTTCTTATTACAGTCTGAGGATTTATATCAAGACATTGAATACAATAATTAACTATTAATATTTCTAGACAATTATTCAAATAAATTATTACAATTTAAAAATAACCTCTCAATATAATTCAAATGGGTAAAATTCCAAGAATCGCATTGAGAAACCCTATCACATTGGAATAATGACCAAATAAAATTGAATGGTATGTGTTGAAATATGTATACCATCCTTGAAAATATACTTAAATTTTGGAACTCAATCAATAGAGAATTTGTTCTAATTTATACAAAAACATTAGAAAAAAACATTGGGTGATGTATGTTTTCTAAAATGGAATGATATGATATGTATTCATTATCTTAGCAATCCACTAACCATAATGAAAAAATATCAATAAACTTGAAAAACTTCCTCTATGAACTAGTGAAAATCATCTCTAAAACATAGTTAGTTTACACTGAAATTAGTGATAATAAAAGGATGAGAATAACTGAATAAAATTGGGAAATATTACCAAAATTAGATTAAAGAATCATCCTTGAACCACCTTGTTGAAAATAGAGAAATATAGGAGGTGTGGATCCAATGTGATATTTACCCAATTTTTCAAGTGATCTAAAAAAGGGTAGCATCTAGGGGTTTGAAATTCGAGCCCCGCTAAAACATAAAAAACAAAACATCTCAAAAAACAAACCCAACTTGTCGTCCTAGATTCACCAAGGTGTGGTCCACATGGACCATGAAATTTCCCTCATATTTAGACCCAAAAACTACCAGGAGTATGGAAGCACCACTCTGAGTTATTTCTTGGAGAATTTCCCAGTATTTTTCCAAATCGTGAAGATGAGTTTAAATTGAACTCATACCTAGTGTTGCAACTATTTTAATGAGATTTTTTAAAATAGCACCAATTAGATTGTAGGAATTAAATAAAAAACTAAGTGAATCTTAAAAAGGATTCTAGTAGAATTATATACCCAATAGAGCCTTCTGTCGTGGTATGTAAATTATAAATTTATAGTTATTACATTTGTAATTACCAATTCCCCTTTAATCTTCATGGATATCATTAATAGTGTCTTTATAGGATTCCTTGATTAGTTTGAGAAACTGTTTACTAAAGGTATTATTATATATTTAAAATATTACGAAAATAATAATGATCATTTTTAGGGAGGTATGATGAACTATTGGAAGCATAATTCATATTCTAAATTTACCTTGTGTTAATTTTTTCTTTTTAAAAATCATTACTGGTTCACGTAAACTCATTCAATGGTATATCCGTTTATAATTAAATGAAAAAAGATACTAATAAATACCCGAGTCCGACCATGACGAATGAGATATATAATTTTTTTATGGGTTATTTTGAAACTGCCACTACATTTTAAGAAATTTATAACATTAATCAAACATAATAACCATGTTTACATGGAAGGGATCCATGTTGTTTTGGAAAGATGCATGTGAAGAAAATTTTTATGAATTGAAGAGATAATTGATCTATACACATTTTCATACACTATATTGAAGTAGAGAATTAGGATAGGTTTACAAAGATACATTTATTAAAGGGATATGTTCTTTTGTAGAATTACATAGTGATAAAATAAACCACAATATAATTTGAGGTCCATGAGAAAAACTATGTTACTCCGGATTTGGAATTGGTATTGGTAAATAATTCATTGAAAATAGAGAGGAGTTATCTATATAGTATAATATGTGATATATATACTAAAATAAAAAATTGAAGAATATATGTACAAATAAAGAGTTGAATATAATTCAATGGGGAGGTATTAAGTTTACTCAATATTAATAAAGATCAATTTATTATTATACATAGAAGGTGAATAAGGTTGTTGATTCTCGGAGTTAGAAGAACCACTCTAGTTTGTTTATAATGAGGATTGAAAGAGATATGATGTATATGTATTTGCATAAGAAAGACATTAAAATCACAATGATAGATGAAAGATCCTACATTTTTATGATGGATTTTTAACCACACATTCATGATAATATTAATGTGGTTTAGAAAGAAGGTGTTGATTTGTAAAAGAAGGTAATGGTTGTTCCCAAATCCAACATTGACCATGATGTAATGATATGATTCAGGAATCATGTATGTGTCTTGTTAATACTGGAATTGACGATAAATCTATTAGCTGAATCACATAGCTCAATGTTATATTTCATCCTTGAATTAGACAGCTGTATAGAGATATTAAAAAGTACTTCTAGTTATATAACCTGAATAGGGATATTATTGGGTTCATATCTCCATGTCAAATATTTCAAAAAGTTAATACTAAGATACAGATTGAAAATGGGGAAACATATCTATGTATTTCATTATTATACTCCCCATTCTATATAATGGCAAAAAACCATTTGGGTTTTGGTAAATCACTATAAAAATCCAGATCATTTAATTTCTATCAAAAAATTATCTCATGTCCATATTTCTATGATATAAATTATGGAATTTTTAAGGATTTATAAGGTGTATCATTCTACATTTTTTGATCAAGAGATATGGTTATCTTTAATGTTTCTGGGAATATTACAACATGATTTGAATTTGGATTGGATCATTATCACTTCAGATTATACTACGATTAATGCTTAGTCTGAGAAGAAAATACAAACTATAGATGTTATTTTTATTCCATGATCTATATATTTCAATGGTTTTTAGAATCAACAACAAATTATAGTAAATGTTTTTAAGTAATAACATTCAATAAAGCATTTGTAATTCTATTTATGAGTCACTATTTAGTTGGAAGTTAAAAAAATCAATTTTGTATGTTGAATTCAAAAAATGAACCTTTTGAAACATGAAATATATTTACATATAGAATAATAGGTTTCATCCAATCTATATATAATTAGGATAGTATTGATTTAATAGAATAGTTTTAATGACCATCATTGGTGAGATCTAGGGTTCGAAGTTGGATATATGCTATTCCTTTGAATATATTACTAGAATAATGTTATGAAATTTTTAATCAACAAAATGATAAGACCTGTTTATATTATCTCCAAAAATATTCAGTATCATATCAGGATGGTATCTTATTTTTAGTGCCTCAACTAAATCTCTCTCAAGCTCATGATGTGTTATCTGTATCACTTTTGAGGAATTATATAACTAACCCTTCACATGAACTAATAACATAGGATGTAAAATTGGATAATGATATTTATTATGAGGAAAACTAATGGAGATTTTGGATGAAATATAGAATCTTTTTAGTAACAGTAAAACATAAATGGTCGATGTTTTGTGGAAAGACAATAAATATGAAGTAGGAATACTGGAACATAAGGATGTGATGAAGAAGTTGTATCCTCATTTAATTGTATTAAAATAATAGATTATTGAGAAAAATATTATTATAAGGTGGGTATAATGTAACACCTATATCTTTTAGAATATTTTTTCAATTTATAAAAACATGATTTGTTGGATTTCTTTCTTTATACGCATTATCCAGATTAAATGAATGATGAAATACTATTAAAATATTATTATTGAATATGAATATTATCATATACCCATTTGATTAGAAGGAATAAATTGGACTTACTAAATTATGAAAAAAAATTACAAATGTTTTTTATAAATTCAAATTATTTATTAATTAATTTTAAATATTTACCTTATTTGAAATATTAAAAATAATATCAATTTTTTTTAAAACATGAAAATTTTAATATAGTGTTTTTTATATATTATGTATCTTGAACTATATTAAACATTGATTATAATGAAATATATTATAATTGAACTTAAAAAATGAATAATCATTCATACATTGTTTTTCAATTTCTTACAAGTAAATAAAAAATCATGTTATTTTGAAAAGATGTATTTTTCATAAAATTGTTTTACGTGGTCAATCTATTTTTTTATAAATTGAATGAATCTCTATTGGGGAATTATTTAAAAAACATATATAAAATATATTGTTTAATATATTAGCATCCATCTAATGATTTTTACTTGGAAATGAATGATATTAAAATCATTTTTACGCTTTAGAATACATTTTCTGAAAAAAAAATATTTTATGAGTTTTGTTTGTGGATATTACAATTAATTCATTCCACTTCTAGGAATTTTATCTTTTAATTATAATTCCATATTTTTATTCAGTTTAATTTATATTATGAAATAAATCAATCTTAAATTTATTTAAAATGAATAGTTACAATGGTAAAAATCTGGTTACCAAGGAAAGGGTTAAAAGCGGTAAAAATGAAATAACATAGAGATAACATTTACAATTACACAATAGTAATAGTTAAATCTCATTGAATGATTTATTCTTGAAATTAAAATTCATTTCATAAAAACATTGTAAATTTGGATATACTTTACTCGAGGGATACATATATTATATTATAAATTTTCAATTATTTTCATTATTTCCACCTACCTCAGTTTTAAATAGGAACTCCACTTATCACATTAACACACTATTTGAGCCTTTATATTGAAAAAACTCTACCTAATACTTTATCAACATCCTTATCAATGTCCTTGAGGTTATATTCTTCACAAAATATCCATTCAATAAGTCTTAAGGTTTATTTCATTGGTTGATACCTGAAGAAAAGGAGACTAATAGGACATACATATAATGTAAGGACATTAGGTAATGTTTTATGTTAAAATATCCGTTATTTTTCGGACAATAAATGTTTTATTTCCCTTTAGGGGAATTTTAGTGGCCTGGATTTTTTCCCTCTCAGACCTTAGAATATTTCTACATATATTTCAAGATCTAGGCGCCAAGATGATTTGTAATTCTAATGATCGGTGTGCCTAGAATTCAATTAAAAATGAATTTAAGTATTTTTTATATTATTATCATGGCTGAATACGTTATCACTTAAAGAGTAGTTCCGATTAGAAATCCAAGGAAAAAATTGCATCCAAAATGCGTCGCTTACCCTAGGTCAGGTATAAGTTTTGCGAGAGGATTCATGTTGTAGAAAAATTTATTCAGGGTGTAACAGTTATTCAAATAATTAAATAATGTTTTTTATTTTCATGTCATAACAGAATAACATCTAAATGGGGTATTTGCTTAAAATTATGAGTTAATGATTGGGTCCAGATTTCTAGGTTTACCGTAGGCACAAAATAATCATTGTCAGCACCTAGTGTCAGTTCGAAGGTGAGTCATGGCAGGGTGTTAAATGGGGGGTATTAATTTAATATAAAAATAAATCAATTCCACCTCCCCTTTATCCTTGTTTTTGTGCATGGAACTAACCCCCTCCCCCTTCGTTGTCGATGAACAAACCAAGGAGGTGCCTCCAGAAGCCATTTACGTTGTTGATCATTTCCATTTTAGGAATACACTTGTCTCAGGAATTGTTATGCACTCGAAGCATCGATGATCTACCATGAGGTAGTCTATTTGAGCTTTGATCCCACCCCCTCTTTAGGAATTTTGTTCAATTAATCAATAGGGATGTGTATATCATGTCCTGTTAATTCTTAAATATCAATCAGATATATTTTTGGACCCATAGAGTGGTCTTGGTTGATTTTTAAATCTTCACTAGTGAATTATGGCACAACATGGGGGTTTTCGAAAGGGTAGTGTGGTGGCTCCGATAGGGACAATGGCAGAGGGCCGGTGTCCCATGTTTTTTTAAAACCCCATATCATTCTAACCATAGATCTGTTTTATGTTCCTTCTACACAAACACGACCCTTGTTATTAGGTGGAACTTTTGAGTTATTTTTGAGGAATTTTAGTCCTAGTCTTCAGCCTCATTGGGTTGGGTCGTGCAATAGTTGTATCTGAGTGGGTTCCACTATGGGATTGTAGTTCTGAGCATTGGATGGGTTTCATAATGCTAGTGTTAAGTTGTTTGGAGTTTATCTTTCTAGCAAGAGAATCTAGTGTGGGTATGGGAGGACGATGAATCCATACACCAAGACTCATATAACATTCCTTTCAGCTCAATACATTAGGACACTGGTCGTAGGGGAATAATGGTACATCAATTATATACGATTGGGTTTTGGGTTTTCTTGTCCTTCTTGAGTCATCTCCGCAGATGTACACTTTGACCATGGTGTATCTTGAATTACTTCAAGATGATTCCAAGATGGTATAATTAGAGGTTTTCATAAATGGGATTGGATTATGAAATGATGCGTGAAGAGGTCACCTTCTAGGGGTCTAATTGTGAGGTAGGTTCTCATTCAATTTTACAGTTGGTGGAGCCACCACCCGTCAAAAAGATCATATACCCACCTCTAAAATTTCAGGTGGATGTATTCTATCATATTTATCTATGCATTACTCTATTTTTATTGGTATTTTTTAAATCAATTAAATTTCATGAGTAGGAGGTATGTCCCCCCCCCCCCGAGATGCATTTTTATGATGCGATGAAAACCGTGTCGGTGAGTCAGTGCCCTCTAAATTAGCCAATATCTATTGGTGATGGTTGAGTCCCTATGACATGTGAAAATGAGGTTGGGAAGTGTGTTGTTATCCTAGGGGAATGTAAGACCCAGTGTGAGTGTCTGGTTAGGCCTTTGATTTACGTTCGTTACCCTGTGTGTTCAGCGTCAGCTTCTATGCGGGACGCTCAAGGATGTTTTAGTGTGGTTCATTGTGGAATTGAATTTTTAGTAATTACGAACACTTCAACCCTAAGATTCATCCTTGAGGCATGATACATAACATTTTCGGTGAGTCAGTTCCACCCAAAGTGGATATTTTTAAGGATCGGTGGATGATTTCCTTTTACCACTGAGTTTGTAGTAGGTTTCATGCATTGGCGGTGGTTTCTTAAGGAATTTTAAGGCCTAACGTATATTATTGGGAAACCTTGTTCATTATCTATGTGGGAGAGATGTTTTCATTCGGTTGTATAGTTTTTTTATGAGGATTCACATGATCGAATTTCTAGTGGGAGGGTTTGAGATATATTTTTCTTAAGGTGGGGAGTACATCAACAAATTGAGGTTGGGTGTTGGCACATATCATAGGGTGAGACATGGTGATGACGTGGAATATTCCCCAGCACAGTGTTGGTGTTGGAACAGACCATTCAGAGCTGTTTGGGGTCTATTAGGGATAGTTCATGGTGGTTGTAGACTGATGAGAGTGGTCCTAGTTGTTTAGTGATGAGGTCTTGTGTTCGGTTGGATCACATTGACGGTTCCGAGTGGTAGCTGAGGCATTAGGCTACCTCTGATGTTTGTAAACCCTCTCTATCATTGCTGGTGTTGTGGTTCATCTTGGTGCATTTTTTTAGAGCACATGATTGTTTGTGATAATTCGTGTGTGTGAGTCCCAGTGGAGTGATTTTTTTCTTCCACATGTTCCAAGGCATTTGATTTTCATGGAAAAAAATCCTTATTCCAGGGAGGATTTAGTGGATCAGTTTTTGGACCTATCATACTTTGGGATATATTTCTAGACCTAGACACTGAAACGATATGAAATTATGTGTCCTGGTGTGCCCAAAATTAATATTATAAAAATATTAAATATATTGTTAATATGGTGGAAATGGGTTATATCTTAAATGGAATCTCAAATAGAAAATCTTTGGGCATGGTTGCGTCCGGAACTAGACATTTACCATATGGGTGTTATATGCTTGGAAGGCCGATTCCTGTTTTATAAAAAGTTATTCAGGATGTGATTGTCATTAATATAATTAAATAAAATTATTTTATTATGATATCATAATATATTATCTTATAAAAAGATTCTCAGATAAAATATCTGAGACAGAAGTTGAGTTTAGAATGTGGTGTTTACCCAAGGCGTGGCATAATCATTGTTTTAACTGAGTGTCGGGTCAAGGGTCAGTCGGGGCTGAGATTTAAATAAGTGGAATTAATTTAACTAAAAAATAAATAAATTCCCCTCCACTTATTCTCTATTTTTTCACATAGAACCAACCCCCTCCACCATCTACATTTATGATCAAACCAAAGAGGAGCTTCCAGAAACCGTTTTTATGCCAATCATCACCAGATCAGGAATCCACGCGTCGCAGGCATCATTTTGCACCTAAAAAATGACGATCCTCCATGAGGTATGTTGTTTAATATTTTATCATGTCCTTATATTTATCCTTTTTTTCTTTTATTCATCATCATGGTTGTTTTGATCGGGTCCCGATCTTTCCAAAATAGCTTTCAAATCGATTTTTGGACCAGCTGAATGCTCCTGGTGGTCCATAGAAGCTCCGACAGTTAATGTCATTATTCCATTATAGTTTCCTGTAGGGTGGATGCATTTAGGTGAGGTGGAGGTAGTGGAATGGTGGCAGGAAAACAATGACAGTGCAGCACAAGGGGTCCTTTAGTGGAGGGCCGACAGGATGGGGGGGGGGGGTTTGTAACCCCATATCTTGCAAAGAAGGGGTCCATTTTTCATGCCGTCTACAAAAACACAACTCAATATTCAAGGAGTACCTCTTTAGGTCACATTGAGGTCTATTTATCAAAGGATCTATTCCCATTGGTTCATGTATTTATAGGAATTGTATGATCCCTATATATTAAACCTCATTTATTTTCTTCTCCTAAGGTTATTTATCATGGTTTTCATGTATTTTTTTTCTTTCATCTCTCCTCAATAAATAAAATGAGTGGGAAAATTTTTGTAATAATAACATAACTCATGTGAAAACCTAGTCCTTTCATTGAGGTACATATCCTTATTTCTTAGTTTTTACTTAATTAAATTAAATAAAAAGAAAAATACACACATTGTATTTTCAAGTACACACAGTTTAAGGAGGGTTACCTGTCATACGATCGCAGTACATGACCATGTAATGGTCCGTCCATGAAATGTACATAAATGGTGGGTTTTGAAATTACATGTTGTGTAATTTTATAAAAAAAATTATGTTAGGTAATATCCTCCTGTTTCGTCAGACGGACAGGGGGCACATCCCATTTGATGAACAGTTGCACTAAGCAGTCATTTTTCCTCCTTCTTGTCCGTAATAATTCCATTTCAATTACCATTGGATGTATCGGAACCCAATAAATTTTCTATATATTCATCTTCAACAATTCTTAATGATTTATTATCTCGATTGATTTATTAAAGGTTGAGGATTTTTTCTCATTTTTTAGATCTTTTATGTTGTAGGTCGAATCAAAGGCCGACACTGGACGAAGAGAGTCATATGAGTACGAGGTAGATGGACATGTTCCATTAGTATATTTTCATTATTTTTATACATGTCGAATTAACCTGTACCCATTTTTGGGGTGTCACATGATTTAAAATTTACCCTTATTGTTGCCTATTTTTGTTTATGTAATTTAATAATTGTTTTAAAGTATGTATTAGGCTGTTTACCTTGATAACGGGTCATCCCATCAGTGCGCTTCCCTTGTAATGAACAGTTATGGATGTTTGGAAATGTTTTCCTAAGAGACAAGACTTGTGTCATTTATTGGGTTTTCATGTATGAATTAAATTTATTATGGAATATCAATTGTGATAAACAATGACTGAGTTGATCAAGGTTTTTTGATTTGTGATTTCCCCTTCTACAAAAGTTATACCTATGACTATTTATGCTTTTTTGGAATGTTTTTCTTCAACTATGAACCATCCCATGTGAGTTAGGTTATACTAAGGCCCTATAAGGTTATATATTACTTAATTGGATGGTTTTGGAAATTTTTCCATTGTGAGTGATTTATGATTAAATCCATGTGATAATTTAATTCCCAAGTATATCTTTATATATGAATTTTTCCCACATGAATAATTGATCTTAAACCGTGTGATAGTTTAGTTAACATGTGATTCTTGTTATATGATATATGCCCATGTGAGTTAATTTTTTAAATCCATGTAATAGATTAATTTACATGTTTCATCTTCTATGAACTTATTTGGAAGGGGTAATTAGTAATTAGCAAGCCATAGAAATAGTTAAAATACAAGGATGGTCTCATGAGACTAATTTCACCTTATATACCTTGGGTGAACTATTGTCTCGATTAAAAGAAAATGGATGGGCTCAAGAGGTTAATTATGTAAAATCCATGAGTGAGCCTCAGATAGGGAGGTCAGGCTCATTGAGGCCTATTTAAAAATGTCGAGAGAACCTAGGATCCATTGAGGTATACTGAGTCAAGGCTATATTAGGGAATGACTAAATAATTATTATGTAGCGACTATAATTTTATACAGGGGACCGTCGTGCCTCCTCTACACCTCAAGAATTTTATACAATTCATTTGAATTAAATAAGGAAATAGAATTAATAATGATGTGTCTACCATGCCAAAGAACATGCTTGGATTCGGTCCTCACTAGTACTTGGAAAAATTATCTTTTGAGATATCTTTTGTGCTTACTTTTGAGTTCTATTTTGTTTTCTACTTTTAATATTGTACACTACCTATTATAAATATATATCCATTGATATATTGGCACATACCATTGGTGGTTTCCTACTACGATTTTGTCTCACAGCCTGTTTGGATCATGCTTTTGGGCCCAAACAGATTATTTGATTGCTGGTGTTGATCTGGGGAAGCACCCTACTATAGGTACTCGATGTGCTACTTAAGAGTACAATTTCATGAAACTATCCAAGGATTGCAATGAATCCTTGTGTATTTTTGTTACTTTTTTATTTTGAGACATATATTGTGTATTACTATAATGTACTTGTTTTTTCAGTTTTCTTAGAACACATGACATTGTGCATCATCTTTTGTGTGGAATGATGTTTGGTCACATCTATTATTTATCTTCTGCTATTTACGTTAGTTGAATATTGTTCACTATTACTGCATTTGTATTATTATTTATTTTATTGTGTTACACTCTCAAAAAGAGAGCATAGTTTCCCCACTACCACACTATAGGCCCTCACTGCTACATGGTAGCCTCTGAAATTTGGGGAAATGCACATGAGAAAATGTTTCCAACCTGGTACAGGGTACCGGGGGAGTGGAATCCGGATCCCGAACATTATAATGTGGTATCACATGAGGTTGTTTCTATTTTGTATTTCTATTTGGATACATTAGACAATGATAAGAAGGAAATGGTATTTGGTAATTAGTTGTGCTCGGGAGTAGCTACCCCACATATAGGGAAAATCCAAATGGGCTTCAAATGACTTTTGATTATTAGAAATTGTGTTGTAATAGTTGATTCGATTTTACGGTCGGGTGATACACTCATTTTTTGCTCTTATTATTATTTTTATTATGGTTCTATTTTGTTGCAACCTAATAAGAAGAGGTTATTCCATCTGATGCATTATATAATAACATGTTAAAAATCACATGACATGCACTCTTTCCATGCCATTTATTTCCATTACTGATTCCAATCTGTTGTAATAGATGCAGTGTTAGATTTTCATGTTGTTGTGGTGGGTACCATGATAAATATAACTACTATTATGATAGGTGTATTGGTATGAGTTATGGTTGAAATTGGATTGACACCAAACTTTGGTCTCTGAGATATATGGGCCCTCATGGATTATAATTTGGTTAATCATGTATTAGCCATTTGAATACAATTGTATTGTGATATGTTATTCTTGGGTTCCAGTCTATTATTCTCGGGGGTGTTGGGCCCCCATGTACCAACATTTTTCATACCACTAGTTGTGTTTCTATATAATAAGGGGTTTTTAGGCAATGTGGAGTTTCATTCATGAAAAACCTTGTTTACCTGATGTGTAGTTTAGCCTATCATGTCGTGTGTTCTTCCTATTTTTGGATGGAAGATTTATTTTCCTGGTTACACACCATATGGTCATATTACACACCATGTGGTATGTGACCATGTGTCCAATAATGTGATAAAGAACATGGGATGGTGTATTTCACAAATACATATTCATGTACTTTTGGAACATGCTGTGTGGGCTTACTCAAGCAGAACTCATGTGAGTCTGGTCGTGTAAAAGTACATTGCTAGAAGGGGAGACATGTGTACATAGTTTGTACCCAAATAACACATCATGTACCTAGGTATTTACATACCCAGCCTGTAAGTGGTACAAGTCCAAGTGAGAGTTTATGTTTACACGCCGTGTATGGTTTCTACACACCATGTACACCACTTTTGGAACCCTTTTATAGTATTTTTATATTTTATTCCCCATTGATAGTTATAGACCTGCAAGTAGTCCTTTCTATGTAGTGTCTCACGTAGATCACAATTTTCAAACATCTAGAGCATTATGAGGACCCCTAATTGGTGTTTTAGGTATTTAATCAAAATGGAGAGATTCTTCCTTCATTTATCGTTTTTTAGTTTTCTCCTGAGATTTAGACCAGAGCATGAATAATCAGATAGGTGTTCAGACCAACCTGGATGAGATGTTCAATCTGAGATGAGCTATTAGCTATCTTTCTTGACATATGCTATTCTAGGGAGTCCCTACTAAGATCACTCTCTTGTATACCATTTGAGAGGATTCCTATTGTAATATGCCTCTACTATTTATCATTTGAGGATCTTTTCTATGGTTCCTCCTTTGACTTTTTAGTTAAGGATCACAAGTAAGATTCCTATTAGTATTAATCTTTCCCAAAACCGACCATTATTGTTGGATTTTGGTGGTATACCTCATTCTTTGAAACCTAGACCTGACCCATGGGGAATGCAGAAGGTTGAGTCCTCAGAGGAAGGTGTTGACCTATACAGTTATGATATCTATGATTTTGCGATGTGAGTTTTTAATATAACCTAGAGACCCCTGTTTAAGGGTAGTTTATCTATTTGGATTTGTTCCTTATAACCGAGATGGGAGTGATCCTATTTAGGCTATTTATTTTATCATTGGTATAATTAAAAAGGAGATTTTGAGCCTGGTAAATCTATTTTCCATGACCTTGTGTTGGGAGTCAACACATATGCTTTGTAAGGGGATACACCATAGTAGGTAGCACCCTAAAAGATTGTTGTTTTTTTTCTCATGGGAGATTTATGATGATGGGGCTACTTAGGTTCCATTGTTTCTGGTAGGATGTCTGTTTTTTAAAGAGGACCTTATTGTTTGGATGAGTGATCCTTGTATATTAACCGTTTATATGAGGATCTACATTGAGGAGTGCTCGGTTAGGTAGGTTATAAATACTTAGTTTGGTCAGTTATACCTTCCTCGAGAATGATATGGTACTTAGGAGGTCATGTAAACCTCTCATTCCAAATGTGATGGGCGACATAATACAACATCTTTCATGTAAATGGTAATATAGACGAAGTGATTTTGTGAGAGTATCTACAAGAGACTTCTTGAACTAGGATTCAGAGGGTGGGAATCCTATGAATAGTTCTAAGAGGTTAATGTATTCTCTTGTAACATTGGGGTAGTATATGTTGACATACATAGTACCCATCGAGTGATAAATGTTAAACCAAGCTGTTGAGTTTGGTTTAATTGTTGAGCATTGAGCTATTGTGTATGTTATTGGGTTATCTCTGGAGTAGATTGATATAAGCATTGTTGGACCATGTTCATCTCAATGGTTGGGATAACATAATTGGTCCTGAGTTTTTTGACATCTCGTCGGATTAATTTCATCTTTCATTCTATGTGAAAAGAAGAAGTTATCATGGATCGTGGAATGAAACTCATGCATTTAAGTTGGTTCTAAACTAGTCGATCTATGATCGAAAATTCGTTCTTCTCAACATCTAGGAAACTCTTAGGTAGGAAGTGTCATGTATGTTCATGGTTAAATGTGTCCTCCCATGTTGAAGTATCAAAATCAAGGAGCATTCTAAAATGGTCTATTCTACATGAATGCATTTGAGTCATGTGAGTCTTGTTTCATGTTAATGCTTACTTGGCAATATGATGTTGTTATGATTTGGCTATGTTAGAGGTCCTTGATAGGCACATTTGATCAGGAATAGACCTTGGTGGTTAAGTGTAAACTATCACGGGAATGCCTTGGGATAAAGGAATTGTGGTTAGTTTTGTAATGATTCGTCGGAAAGTGAAGCGTAGTTTCTTTCAGAAGGTCGACCAGTATTGGTTTGACTATCCTTTTCTTGTTATCCTTGAAATACTCACAAAATTATCATTCATAAGAGATGAGCACGTCCCCTATCTTGTCATCGTCCTAGATGCACTAAGAGTGTGTCTGTTATACGTCGTCATTTAGTTGAATGTGGTATGGCTGATTCAAAATCATCATTAGGTGTTGTGAGATAGATGGATGGTTTCAAAAAAGGCTCAGTTAATCTTCAATGATACATGGGTTCCCATCATGGAATGCTATGAACTAACTCTGGATGCCTGCCTCTTTTTATGATGTGACGGCCAGGTGGATTATGCTTTGGGTTCGATCGACGATCTTGTGTGGACTTTTGGCCTTGTACTAATGTCTCACATGTAACAGGGGGTATAGAAAAACTTTATAAGTTCCTTAGACTCTGATTTAGTGAATATGAGGTTATCTCAAACTTTTTTTGGGTCTAGGATGTGATTCTTAAAAAGAGGTAATGACGCCAATGGGGTGGATTTGAATTACACTTTTTCTCATTATGGTTGTGTATTGCCATGGAAGAAGGTGTTGAGTTTTGTAACAACACACCAACCTCCTATGCTATGAATTTTTGAGATACATCATATTGTTATGGTTTGAATTTTTATTCATCTTGTTCTTAGTGTATGGTTTGAGTGGACTGGTTTGGACATTCCGCTAGTCAAAGGTGGGTTTGATGTGGATGTCTACAATTTCCTTCAAAGGAAGATTACATGCCTTTTTTCAATGAGATCGATTGAGGTTCAATTGTTCTTTATTATAAGGGTACTGTTATAATTCCATTTATGTTCATATTTTCCCAGTTAATGGAAAAATATGATGGTATCATCGATAGAATTTTTAGGGGAGTTCTTGGTGGAGTTTTCTAATGGTGTTGGTGTTGTGGAAGCGATGTTTTTTTTGTTGTTTATAACAAACTCATGAAGGTTACACTATTCCTACTTATCAAGTAAACCATTAGTGTTAACAAGAATAGTAGGTTTTACATATGTGAGATTGTAAAACTATATGGGATTATTTCTTTTTTATAGAAAGGGCTATGAAGGGTGCTGGGTACACGGGTGATTTTGAGCACAACTTACCACCACTAATTGGATAGCCAGTCAGAGAGCATGATTTTGGTGCTAGAAAAAATTCATTGGGCATGCATCCTTAATTATGGGGGTTCTTGGGTGACATGTATAACACATGTTGAGTTCTCCCAAAAAAATATCTTCCAGGGTACTTTTCATATGGATCCATAAGATATTTTGTGTTATAGGCCATTCTGATAACCCATGTGTTGGCTAGAGGAAGAAGATGCTAATATGCTAGGTACTTATCTCGTCCATGAGACAAATAAGTAGGTTCAGTTGATTCAGAAGCAGATGTTTACTATACAGTCTTGTCCGAAATTTTAGCTCGATCGCCCCAGACGACCTCTGGAGTTTGAGGTCAGGGATCTTTTTTTCCTAGGTGTTACATCGAGGTTGGGAGTAAAGAGGATCATAAGACAGTGTAATCCTTCACCGAGATATGTCAGAACATTTATGATTCTAGAGACAGTCATCCCAATTGCCTTTATGTTGCTGTTACCTAAGAATTACCACGCTAAGCCTGACATCTTCCAAATTTCAAAGTTGCATAATTACTTTTCAGAATCATCTCATGCATTTTAACCTAAGGAGGTTGAGTTAGAGGCAGATGTTTCCTTTGGGTTGAATAATATCTTAATTGTGGATTTTATCATGATGGTTCTTTGTGATTGGTATGTTCCTTTAGTACGGGTGCTTTGGAAGCACAACTGAGTTTTGGATGAGACCTGGGATCAGGAGGCCGATATTCGATCGTAGTGACTAGAGTTTTTCTCATATATTTTCTTCACTTCACATGAAAGGGAAATTCAGGGATAAATTTCATTAAGGGGAGAAGTTTGTAAGAACCCCATCCTTTACTTAAGGTATTAACCCATTCATTTCAATTTGTTTACTTATTGAGATGGAGGAAAAATAAACATACACATTGTGTATTTTCAAGTACACACCGTGTAAGGATGGTTACATGGCATATTCTCCCAAAACAAGACCATGTAATGGTATAACAAAGACTTTTATGAACACAATGTTTATTTTATAGTAGACACCGTGTAATATTCAAATTTTTATAAAATCATCCTGTAGCATCATGTTTTTTCAGACGGATAGATAGATCAACCTGCTCAATGAACAGCCACACCGAGAGGTTATTTTTCCTGCCGATTGTCTATCTGAACTCCTTTCCAATTTCAATCAGATCCATTGGAACTCAATCAGTCAGTCTAGAATTATTTTAATCTATTCTTCACGATTTTATCTCTAGATAGAGTTATAAAAGATTGTGAGTTTTTTTTTGATCTACTCCATTCAGATTCTAATAAATGCTTGACGCAGGAAAAAGAAATTCGTATGAGAATGAGGAAGGTGGTCTTGTGCCTTCAATGGATATTCAATATGTTTATATATTCCAGAGTTCTATGAGCCCATTTTTGGGGTTTTACATGGTTTATAATTTACCATTATTTTTTTTAGTGTTTATGTTATTGAATAAGTGTTTTAAAGTGAAAATTAGGAAGTTTACCTTAATTAGGGGTCACCCCATGGGTGTGCTTCCCTTGGAATGACCGTTTATGGATGGTTTGTCAAGGTTTCCTATGAGGGAGGCCTTATTTCCCTTATTGGGTCGTCAAGTATTAATTAATTTTTTCATGGAATTGAAATTGTGATACATTGTGATTGAAATGATTATTGGTTTTAAATTAGCAATTTCCCCTTTCCCCATTGTTATGTGTATGCCCGTTTAAGAATGTTTGGAATGTTTTTATACAACATTGAACATCCCAACATTAGTTAGGTTATACTAATTCATTGAAATAGTTTATATTATTAATTAGACTTGTTGTTTAAATTTTACCCATGTGTGTGATTTGTTATTAATGCCAAGTGATAGATTAATTCTGATGTGTTTCTTTGTATATGAATTTCTCCCATGAGAGTTAATGATATTAAACCATGTGATAAAATAATTCACATAAGTTTATTTTTATATTATATGTGCCGACATGAGTTAATATGTTAGATCCATGTAATTATTTAATTTACATGTGGATTTTGGTATGAAATTATTAGGATGGGGTAATTTTCAATGGTCGAGCCACAATCTCATTTAAAAGACATGGGTGTGATCATGTGACTAATTACACCATATATTCCATGGGTGAACCATTGTCTTGTTTAAAAGATAATGGAAGGGGAAAATAGTTTAATTATGTAAATTCCTTCAACAAGCCACTAATAGGGTGGTCATGGTCATTGAGGATTATTTAAAAATGATGAGAAAACCTAGGGTCAACTGAGAGATACCCATGCTGGGATTTATTGAAAAATGATTAAATGATTATTATGCCCTGACCTGAAAGTTACTATTATACAGGGGTCGTCAGTCCTAGGACAGACCACAAAAAAATTATTTAATCCAATGGAATTGAATAAAGAAATAGAATGACCAATGTTGTGTCTTCCAAGATAAATCACAATCTTTTATTCAGTCATCACTTGTACTTGGTAACCTTGTCTTATGAGACATATTTTGTGATTAATTTTGACCACCTTATTGTTTACTACTTTCATTATTGTACACTACTAGTTATATATATCAACTGACGGATTGGCGCCGACCATGGGTGGTTACCAAATGGGATTTAGTCTCACAAGCTATTAGGATCATGCTTTTGCTCCCAAAAAAATTTAATGATTGAAAGTGTTGATAAGGGAAATATCCATGATGTATGTACATGATGTGTTGCGTAGGAGTAGGAGAGCATGAGACTGAGCCGAGGTTTGTTATGATTCATAGTCTCTTTTTTTCTTTAGTGATTTTGAGACAAATATTTTGTATTACTATTGTGTACTTGTTTTTCCTGTTTTCTTAGAACACGTGATGTGCTGCATCATTTTTTGTGTGGAATGATGTTTGGATTCTTATAATATATATATCTTTTGATGCTTACTTAAGCAGTATGTTGTTCACTATTTCTACATTTGTATTATTATTTACTACTATATGTTACACTCTTCAAATGAGGGCATAGTTTCCCCACTATGACACGCTAAGACCTCACTAATAGTCGACAGACTCTTTCATTTGCAGAAATTAGCTTGAGGCCATGTGGCCAACTGTTTATGGGGAAACTGCTGAGTGGAAACCAGATCTAGGACATTACACCTCAATTCTTCATTTTTGGTTAGGAATAGTTCTCCTCCATGTCGAATTTCATTAAAAATTTTATAATGATTTTATATTTTGTAATCTAATAATTTTTATTGTCTTTTTTTACAATATTTTACTTTCCATTATATGGATTAAGAAAATAAATTTTGAAATTTTTTTCCATACCGAATATTTATTACTTTTTACAAAAAGTGAGAATGGAATATTTGTTTTTTCATTTTCCAAATTAATTGATTTTCCACCATCATGACTATTCTCTCAATGGAGTCTTAATTTAATAGTTCTTATGTTTATTTCTAAATAAAATATTTTTCTAATTTTTCTATAAATTGTTATTTTTTGTTGATACTAATGGAAAATAATATTTTACATTGTTTTTAATGAAATGTAAAAATTCCATTTTATAGTTATTTTTAAACTATTTAATCATCCATATATGTTTGTTATCTTCCAATGGGTATATTATTTAATGGTACCATCCCTGATATTTCACCTCATAGATTATGGGGATGATGTTTTAAGGATGATCTTATAAAAACCATCACATTCCAATATGTTAATTATTATATGTTGAAATATTTTTGAAATTCATTTATCTTCCATAGGTTATTCTGGGAAGAAAATTTTTATGATCTTGTGGAATAATTTTATATGGTTTATATTATGTGATTTTGGAAAAATAATTATATATCCCCCTAATCCATTGTGTAAATATTTATATTTCATGTGATAACTATGTTATGTGTAAACCTGATTTTATGTTCAAAACATTATGCATGGAGCAATTAATATTATGACATATTCACAATATTATTAATGCACCTAGTTTATTATCTATAATTTTATATGGTATCCTGATTTCAGGTCCTTAATTTGATGTGTGTACTTATTGGTGTTTATATATGTCTCTATTGCAATGATATCATTGGTTTAATCATGTACAAGACAATTATGTTATATGGAAATGCTATGATACATGATTCATGATTATGTATTCATTGCATTACACATTTATTATGTCATTATAAAATAAATATTACATGACTCATGATTTAGTCTCTTGACATATTGTGTATTATTTATATAATTTATGATGATAGTCTCATACACATATATTAATATTATGTTCACATAGATCATGGAATGATTTCCCACATGATTAAACTCACTATGTATCTATGATCATCCCTTCTTCTGTTTCCACTTTACATAGGTTATAATGAATGGTATTTGTTATGAAAATCTTAGAATTGTTCAACATGTGAAGACTATGGAGGGGTATGTTGAAAATCCATCAAGAAAAATAGTTTTTTTATATTTCTATTTTTTAAAGACAGTAAACCATTACAGTCCTAGAACATTTATTAATGAGATATGTATCGAAAATTCATCTAAAATGATGTATAATTTATTTTATAAATTCATAGGTAATTATAATAACCATCTTATACCTTCCTCCTATCTGTTAAAAAAATGAAAATGTCGCATATTTATGTGAAAATTACTACATTGAGGAACGTTGTATTTTATGTTTTATCACTACATTTCATATATGGTACGAATAACTTATTTAAAAAATAAATATTAGTTTATAAATATAAATTAGTAATTTAATTAATAATTTTAACAATAAGCGATAACTATAAAAATAAATGATGAAAACAAGCATACTGGGTGGTAAAATTATTTCATCATGGTATGATATATATTATTATCTTCCCATATTCATATAAAATCCAAAATTTTTATTTATACCATTCATAAAATATATATTATATAATTATTATGATTTATTTATTATATTATAATAAATTCACTTTCAAATCAATCAATTGGTTATAGCATGTTCTTGTTTCGGTCACCTTAACTGCCTACATATATGATGATGTATATTATTAGCATGGATTGTTATGAAAATTTAACAACTATATAAAACAATATTATACTTTAAATAATATTTTGTTTTGTTTTGAAATATTAATGTAAATATTTAACTCATTATTAAGATAATACCTTTCCTAAGATAAATAATATCAAGGCAGGCTAATCACTGATTTCAACTTCATTAATTATTATAATGAAAAATATCAAATGAAATTCCAAAAATTATAAATAATAATGAAAAATTTGTTATAGAACCATAAAGAACATTTTATTTATTAAATTGATATCATATTACAATGTTCGACATCAACATTACAAAGCATGTTCAAATCAATAAAAAATTGACATTTTCAGATGAAGATAGACAGTAACTAACTATTAAATACAAATTGAATGATTATATTTAATTTTTTTAAATAAATATATACTAATAAGTTTATAAAATAATTAATTTAATTAGTTATACTTATGATGTATAATTATTTAGATCATATGACCAAACAATAATATATGTTAAGGGTTTTTTAAACTCAATTTCTATTTATTGAGTTATTATCATTTTTTGTGAAGTATAATATTATATGTTGGGTACAATATACATTATCATTGAATTACATGGAAATTTATCTTATGTTTTAGTGGAATTTAATTTAATTCTCATTATCTCCTTTTTAATGTTTTTATATCAATTCTATTTCATTGATGTACTTCACTATTTATCAAAATGTAGCGTTGTTAAGAGTTATCATTATAAATATTGATGGATGATTCTCCTTTAGGTTCATGTTTATTCCATAAAATAATGTTTCACTTTCTAATTTTGAAATCCATAAATATTTTTTGTCATTGTATCTTCACTTTTATATTTACCTATATTCCAAATAGATAATTATTATCTTTTTTAGTATATTGGTTTAAATAATTTTATTTTAAAAAATTGATGAATATTTTCATTTTATAATGGTTTATTTTATCTTCCACTCAACATTTCCTTTGGATTATAATTACATATTCTTTAAGGATACATTATTTGGATAAGTGTTAATGTAACATCATGTTACTGTGATTGGGTATGCTTTTCCCTCTCTTAGAGTTCCCTTTTGATATGATGTTTTTTTCAAACGATGGTTATGGGATTTATACAGTATCCATGATCTTTTAACTCCATGTAACTAGATTAAACTATGTTTAACGGTTGTTGGGTAAATTCTATTAGAAGGGTTCACGTCGTGAAAGATTACATCACTGGATGACATTTTACATGACATGAGTTAATTAAATATCATATTTCAGCCTGGGGTGATTAATTTTTATTCATATTTGGACATTGGGGATTCCATGACATGTAAAGGAATTACATGTTGTTTAATTTATTGAGAATAGATTTTATGGAATTATATGAGATTTTATAACAATTTGGCTAATGGTTTTCCTTCTCTCTCGACAATGGGTTCCTAACCGGTGATTTTTGGAGACACAGTTCTTTCCCAATTGATATGTGTGGCATTCGATCATCATTTCTATTAAGGTGAATCTCTCCTAGTGAGCGATATTTCTTCTTCTTTATTTCCATTGATTCTGGTAGTCTCGTTTATTTGTGTTAAAGGATTAGTTTTTCATAATTAGTGTTTCATTATGTCTTCCTCCAGATCTGTTGTGAGATATTGTTACAGAGTGTGTATATTTGTTGGTTGTGGCGTAGAAGGTGTTCATTCAGAGGCCTTCATTAATGTCATTAAATTTTTATTGATGGTGGATCCCATTGTGGTTGTGTGTGACCCAATATTCAACCAATTTAGTTCTGTCTCTAGCCAATATTGATGAACCTTATTATTTCTATTTTATAAAATGATTTATAAATTAAATTTTAATGACAATTTTTCGCGTGTTGAAAGAGTTGTTGAAAAAAATGGGATTTCCTTGTTTGTTGATAAATTGAATAAATAAGTATTTTTAATGAATTGAAATGGATTTGCGAAAGGTTTTTTAAATTGGTTTCAATGAATTGGACTGAATTGTGAGAATGAGCACATGGTTTACCTCGGGTACATAGGTGGAAGGTTTATTTTGAGTCCATCATTCATTTTTTGATTATCCCAAGGATTTATCAAGGGTTATTCCTTTGTTTCCCAGGCCCGTTGTTCAAGGGGTATAATATTGACAATATACTATGGGGTTTACTCATTGGGTATTCCTTTTCTTCCTAGGCCCATGTTCTAGAAATATGATGGTGCAATTGATTAATTTTGGTATGAGTAGTCTCCTAGTCTGACATATAATGATCCTTGGTGTTGATAGCTATGATTTCTTTTCTTAGGATTTGTGATTCTATCCTTTATATGCATGTTTATGATTGCGGTGGAAAATATGGAAATGTGATTTGAAATTGATACAATAGCTTTTTTTGAGAATTGTGAAAAAGGAAAATGTTTACCAGGTTTTCTATAAATTTTCAGTATTATTTATCATTCCAGGTTTTATTTAAATGAGAATACATGAATTGTTATATAGAAACTTGTTATGGAACGCCTGAGTGGGATCCTATTAAGCATAATAGATCACACCATGGTCACCTCTTCAGTGGTGTGTAGAACAATGTATGTCTTCCATTGTTTGGAATGTCAAGGTGCGACAGTGATATAGGGAGGTTCTGGGTCAGCTGAGTTGGGTAGTTTGTGGTGAGGTGGTGGTTGTTCATCCACACTATCTCATGGAGTAGATGTTTTTAGAGACCCGAATCTTGATGTACATTGACATTACATTACTTTTGTGGAATACTTAGTACATAACAAAAACACACACACAAAGATCGTAATAGTTTAGTGTCTTTGGAAACTCGGAACGTAATCTTCTAATCGTGGTGAAAGATCTTCAATATCTCCCATAAAGATCTTCCCTTTTTTTTAACCTAAAACCTTTCTTTATATCCTAGGGAAAAGAAAACATAAAAGGGTGAGCTCAAATTCTCAGTAAGGGTAAACAAAAGAAATATCAATCACATCATATACACAAGCACATAACTTTTGGAAATCTTAACCTGCAAAAGAGATCAAAATTTCATAACATGGGATAAATTATGGAAGTGAAATGTAATCACAATAATCATAACTTAAAACATGAAACTTTGTGGCATTCACACATAATCATAGAGAATCTTTTCTTGTTAGTCAAGACTCATTGCCAAGACTATCTTAGTGGACAAAGTCCCTTTCTGAATCGAGTAACCCTCGTTTCAGTCCTGTTTCACTGAACCGGTATAACCTACCGTTCCAGCCCTGTATATCTCATGAGATATAAAATCTTTACCCAATGCATTGGAGGGAGATATAGGTCCCACCCATCTTATAATGAATCCTTTCTTATGTGTGCCACATAATCATAAATCACACATCATCGCATAACACATGTAAAAATGGGATTCTTGAAACATCATGACATCATAAAACAATTCATATAAGATAAAGGAATTCATAAAAATATTTCCATCACAACATAATCAATCCAATGTAATAATAGGAATTAAAACAGAACCCTTTATTATCTTAGATGGAAAATAATTTTGATAAAACACTTGAACTCCATTCTTGAGGAAAAAATCCTTTCTTCTTAAAAAAGATTTTTCCTTTCATAACATGTCATACAACTTTAAAATAAAATAAGTTGATTAAAAATAAACTTGAAAACTTGTAAAGGAAGATTCTTGGAAATAATGTTTTAAAAATCCATTCATGCCGTATATGTTAAAAAAACATTCTTCGTACTTTTGTCGGAAAAGTAAAAAAGTACCTCGTACGAAAAACGACAAAAGATTCCTTTCTTATTCTTTACTAAAAACTCACCAAAGGGTAAAATTGGATTTAAACTATTGTAGGTGGATGGAAATAATATTACATATTGATGAAACATGGATGTGGATGATAAAATACACCCCAGTAAATACTTACGAATAAACAATCTCGGATAAAAATGAGATTGTGATATTTCCCTTACCTTAGGTCCGATTTTCTTTGTACGTGTCCGAAGCTCATGTATAATGGTTTAAATAATGTTATTGACATATTCCAGAATCATACATATTTATATGATATCATATATGGTCATATTCTTATCTTCTTGTTAGTAATATTTCATTGTTACTTGTTACTCGGGTCTTTATTGCCTTTTGTTCTTATGCGTGTTTTGCCGAATAAATTTTTATTCTTCTTTTATGGTTATAGATACCTTATATCAAGAATGTTATTAGTGTAACATATATCATATTTATTCATTCAATTCATTTATATAATTATTATGTAATGATGATCATGTAGAACGAGTCGCTTCACATCGTGGAGACGGTATTCCGTACGTACGCACGAGTGATGATATCGTTCCTATGATCGTGAAATTGTATTGGAGTATATATATATATTATTTCAGTATCCATATTACTTTATAATAATCATAAATAGTTACTCATTACACCATTATACCCATTCTTGTAAAGTGATGGTGGAAAATAGATTACACCACGGCGTGGAGACGGTATTCCATACGTACGCACGCGCGGTGATTTCATTTTTCCGTAGGATGGATAGAAGGTGAATTAGTGTTGTTTCATATTTATAATAACATATCAGTATGTAAGTAATAATGATGTTATTACTTTATCATGAAAAAACTAAAGGAGAAGAAGTTGAAGAAGAAAGAAATTGAAAAGATCGGTAACGGATATTACCTCTTCTTTGGAACGCCTCTTTGAATCCTCCACATAGGGAACTAAGATTGGCCTTTGAAGAAGACCAGGACCTCTAGGATTATTCTAGGGAAGTGGAGAGGAGAAAATGGCAGGGGTTTTCCGAGCTTTAGTGCTCAATTTGGTGTGAGGAGGAGGGGGAGGAGGTGCCCTTTTATAAGGGAGGAGAGGGGCACCTTAGGAATATCTCAAAATATTATTTTATATTAAAGTCAAAATCGGTTTATAATGGTTCCAAAGGGTCTTATTTCGAAGCTAAAGTGGGGATGGGTCGAAATCCTATCAACCAATAGGATTTAGACAAGTTTAGGGTATTATTTTATCCTTATCAATTAGATTTAACTCTAAGTTAAATAATTTAACTTTTACCGTGTCTTTTTGTTTTCTTTCACTATATGGTTAATACACTTATTATAACATGCCAAACGAACCCCAAATTGTTTATTATTAATATATATATCCTTATCTAAGTCATTTGGCTGAACCTTAGATTTTTAGGAATAATATAACAATTAATAATATAATATTTTATTTAAAAACTATTTTGTGTCAATTTTGACACTATTTGATATATGATTTTTGTGAAAGTCATAAAGGTGTTATATGTTCGAACCAAGTTGATTAAATCAACATTAATATATCATAGTAACCTAGAAAATTAGTGTAATTCATAAAAAGTCTCATATTACATTTATTTTGGTGTTTATAACATCACTTATGTCAATATTTCATAAATAAGATAATTACTGCATCATCAATGTGTCATAAATAAATTAAATTATTTAATGTCTAAAAATTACAAATAAAATACCATTATGTAGGAAATATTTTTTTATTTCTAATGAATATTTATAGTCAAATTTATCTTCTGTATAACCCCATATTAAAAATGATTTACTTATTAAACTTTGATTTTAACTATTTTAACCCTTCTTTAAATAAATTAATAATAAATGTCCTAATCTAATCCAAGTGGGCCTAAATGGTCATATTTTATTCATAAGGTTGTTTTTGGTCGAATTACACTTATCCAATAGAATTAGGACATGTGTTAGGGTAATAGTAATATCATATTTACCCTTAGTTACCCTATTTACTATTAACCGCGGTAAAAATAGTAAAAAGTTACTATTCACCAAAAAAATTATTTTTATCTCATTGAACCACATTTTACTTACTGATATCAACCGTGTCTGTCGGAATTTTGAAGTTCCATTCACAGAAGCGGTAAAATTATGTTTTATGGAAAATTCAGTTTTTAACCTACCACTTAGTGGTTTCACTATTCATCAAAAATTGAAAGTTTTCAGAAAAATACCAAAATTTCACCCTAGGCTAATTTCGGTATTCCGAATCCAAAAATGAAGTCCATTTTGAAAAATAAAATTTATTAAATTTAAAAAAGTGGTTATTATTATTCATAACGTCTAGTTATAATAATATTTTAATAGCATATCGTTGTTTAGTGAAACTTGGTATTGCGTACTACACACGCTATCGAGGAAGGTCGTGATTGTGTGTAATGCAAGGCAAGTCAAGGATGCATGTTGTGCAAGCTCCTTTTGGTGTAGCATACAACACAAGACATTTGTGAAATTAAAAAGAATATTTTTCATAAAATCTTGGGCTGTTACATTCTACCCCCCTTAAAATGAATTTCGCCCTCGAAATTCGTCGGGGTTATAAATAGTTTACTATTCGAAAGTTTCCTTAATAGAAACCCACATCGTAAAAAGGAATACCAAAACTTGTCTTTAAAAACTAAAGTATGAAATGTGACGATTACCCAAATAAACTAATCACTGGGTTTCCACATAGGTGAAAATATGGATATGGAAGAAAAATCTAACCATCATGTTCTGATGGAGAGTGGTAGAGAACATGGCTATGGAAAAGCCAACAATCACAAATCCATAAATTTGTGACGATCTAAGGTACCATCTGATTCATCAGGTATAAGATCACTAGAACAACATTTTTGGTTTTCAAGATCATTTCCCTAAAGTTGAAAATTTGAATTAGAATAAATACTTTCTTTATTTTGGTACAATATAACTGTTGTTCATGCCTTGAACAATTTCCACTTCATCTCTTAAATAAATGAAGTTGAATTTGTTATTCGTGAAGTGTTAGCAGATCATGTGATAAAATGACAGGTCATTCCATCTGTCTCAAACAAATGGTTAGCAAAAATTATATACATAAGTCGATCTATAGTGAGATTAATCACATATGGTTCCTAAAATGGACTTATACTTCATATATCATACTGCTTAATATAATAAAACTAGTTTCTACTAAACAGGGACTTCCTGTAGGCCCGTGGTAGGCGATAAAGGTCAGTCGCACTTCGGTTGTGGGTTTGATTCCCACAGCCTTGTCCGAAGCGATGGGCTGTCGCCCGTCCTGCAGGTTGTCCTTTTTCTAAAACTACATTACTATAACATCCCATCAATAATATCGAAAAAAAAACTTCTATACTTAAACAATACTCACTTATGTCCAAAATAATCCATTTCAATCTTTAGGCTTATCCATAATACTGCAGTCCACTCTTATAACATAGTGAAAATGATTTCCAGAGATTTAATACCATCGTTGATCCCCATATATCATAAGATATGTTTTGTTGGTCACATTCCAAACATTCAAAGTCCTTAATCATGTATTCTTTTGAATACCCATTGAACCTTAGTGAAAACATGAATGCAGTTAAAAGTTAACACTTTCCACAAACCAAAATCCTCAATATTCTATATTCTCAAACCATGATATCACTTAGTCCTTATATCAATCACGAGCTCATGAATACTATTAAACATTTCATTTTCTCGTTTTCCCTTCATTATGCGCATATCATCTTATTTCCAAAATATATCAATCACTTTGAATACCACATCAATAAATATTGCAATACTCAATGATACAACATTATTTCGAAATCCCATTACATAAACACTTAATCATTCCACCACATCGTTGTCATATTCAACATTGCCAATAGTGATCGCATGTGACTTCCCTTTGTCCTTTTCCTTCAGTGGTTGCTCATGTTGATCATCACTAACCCTTGGATTAGGGCATTTATTAGCATAATGCCCCATTTCCTTGCACTTGAAGCATTGAAGTGTTGGTGGTGCGTTCTCTGCAGTGTTTGATTTATTCACATCATTAGAAACCCTTTTTCGATTACTTCGACACTCAGCTGCTCGATGACCTTATTTTCCACACTTAAAACATTTTCTAGTCCCTTTAAGACAATCTCCACCATGCTTCTTTCCACACTTTGTTCATAAGGAAACATTCATCTTCTTTTCACCATTATTCTGAGATTTCTCCTTGAACTCCATCTTTCGTTTTTTGTCAAAACCATGAGATGGATATGTAACACCAACGTCCATTTCTACCTTGATAGCACAACGCACAATTTCTTCATAGCTACTGAAGTCTCTTATAGCTAATGCCCTTCGAATACTTGGTTTTAAGCCACTGAAAAATCGATCAACTTTACTTTCAGGTTGGATGATAATGCCAGATGCATACCTTGCAAGTCTTGTAAAATTCGCTTCGTATATACCAACAGATTCATCATCCTTTTGCTTTAGTTCAAGAAACTCCTTCTCCATCTTTGTTCGAAGAATACGAGGGAAGTACATATTGAAAAATAAGTTCTTAAACTCGTCCCATTCCATGGACTCAATTTCATCTCGTTGCCTTGTATTCTTGATAAGATTCCACTATTGATCAGCTTCACCTTCCAAACGATATACTGCTAAGATGACTTTATCATGTTCAGAACATTGAAGAACTGAAAATATCTTTTCAGTGGTACTGATCCATTGTTCAGAAACAAGTGGATCAGAAGACCCACTGAAAGAAGGTGGACGTTGCCTCATGAAGGACTCAATAGAATATTGTTCCCTTCTCTACTCATTTGGAAGTCCAGAATGATTAATAGCTTGTGTAAGTATAGCAATAAGATTTTGCACTCCATCTCCCATAACATTTGTTTGTTCAGGAGGACAATCATTGCATTGTCCATTGCATTGATCAACACGGTTCCTTCGGGTTCTAGCCATCGTCTAAAACCCAAAAAGAATATTGTGAGAGGAAAAAATCAATCTAGGGAAAAAAAATAATAAAGGGGGAGTACCTTCAATATCTAACATCTTAGGTTTAATTCTATGATCGTTAGCGTAATTCTAGTACTATAAACTATACGTATACTTAACCTTAGGGACATCCCTAGACATACCTTAGAAATATCTCTAGGGATCTCACTAATGTTTTCGCATCCTAGTTTCCAAAGGTTGACTAAACCTTTCCTCTGATACAAACTGTAGAGACCCGAAGCTTGGCGTACATTGACATTACATTACTTTTGCGGAATACTTAGTACATAACAAAAACACACACACAAGGATCGTAATAGTTTAGTGTCTTTGGAAACTCGGAACGTAATCTTCTAATCGTGGTGAAAGATCTTCAATATCTCTCCCATAAAGATCATCCCTTTTTTTTAAACCTAAAACCTTTCTTTATATCCTGGGGAAAAGAAAACATAAAAGGGTTAGCTCAAATGCTCAGTAAGGGTAAACAAAAGAAATATCAATCACATCATATACACAAGCACATAACTTTTGGAAATCTTAACCTGCAAAAGGGATCAAAATTTCATAACATGGGATAAATTATGGCAGTGAAATGTAATCACAATAATCATAACTTAAAACATGAAACTTTGAGTCATTCACACATAATCATAGAGAATCATTTCTTGTTAGTCAAGACTCATTGCCAAGACTATCTTAGTGGACAAAGTCCCTTTCTGAATCGAGTAACCCTCGTTTCAGTCCGGTTTCACTGAACCGGTATAACCTACCGTTCCAGCCCTGTCTATCTCATGAGATATAAAATCATTACCCAATGCATTGGAGGGAGATATAGGTCCCACCCATCTTATAATGAATCCTTTCTTATGTGTGCCACATAATCATAAATCATACATCATCGCATAACACATGTAAAAAAAATGGGATTCTTGAAACATCATGACATCATAAAACAATTCATATAAGATAAAGGAATTCATAAAAATATTTCCATCACAACATAATCAAACCAATGTAATAATAGGGATTAAAACAGAACCCTTTATTATCTTAGAAGGAAAATAATTTTGATAAAACACTTGAACTCCATTCTTGAGGAAAATATCTTTTCTTCTTCAAAAACATTTTTCCTTTCATAACATGTCATACAACTTTAAAATAAAAGAAGTTGATTAAAAATAAACTTGAAAACTTGTAAAGGAAGATTCTTGGAAATAATGTTTTAAAAATCCATTCATGCCGTATAAGTTAAAAAAAACATTCTTCGTACTTTTGTCGGAAAAGTCAAAAAGTACCTCGTACAAAAAACGACAAAAGATTCCTTTCTTATTCTTTACTAAAAACTCACCAAAGGGTAAAATTGGATTTAAACTATTGTAGATGGATGGAAATAATATTACATATTGATGAAACATGGATGTGGATGATAAAATACACCCCAGTAAATACTTACGAATAAACAATCTCGGATAAAAATGAGATTGTGATATTTCCCTTACCTTAGGTCCGATTTGCTTTGTACATGTCCGAAGCTCCCTTATAATGGTTTAAATAATGTTATTGACTTATTCCAGAATCATACATATTGACATGATATCATATATGGTCATATTCTTAGCTTCTTGTTAGTAATATTTCATTGTTACTTGTTACTCGGGTCTTTATTGCCTTTTGTTCTTATGTGTGTTTTGCCGAATAAATTTTTATTCTTCTTTTAAGGTTATAGATACCTTATATCCAGAATGGTATTAGTGTAACATATATCATATTTATTCATTCAATTCATTTATATAATTATTATGTAATGATGATCATGTAGAACGAGTCGCTTCACATCGTGGAGACGGTATTCCGTACGTACGCACGAGTGATGATATCGTTCCTATGATCGTGGAATTGTATTGTAGTATATATATATATATTATTTCAGTATCAATATTACTTTATAATAATAATAAATAGTTACTCATTACACCATTATACCCATCCTTGTAAAGTGATGGTGGAAATTAGATTACACCACGGCGTGGAGACGGTATTCCGTACGTACGCATGCGCGGTGATTTTATTTTTCCGTAGGATGGATAGAAGGTGAATTAGGGTTGTTTCATATTTATAATAACATATCAGTATGTAAGTAATACTGATGTTATTACTTTATCATGAAACAACTAAAGGAGAAGAAGTTGAAGAAGAAAGAAATTGAAAATATTGGTAACATATATTACCTCTTCTTTGGAACGCCTCTTTGAATCCTCCACTTAGGGAACTAAGATTGGTCTTTGAAGAAGACCAGGACCTCTACGATTATTCTAGGGAAGTGGAGAGGAGAAAATGGCAGGGGTTTGCCTAGCTTGGGTGCTCAATTTGGTGTGAGGAGGAGGGGGAGGAGGTTCCCTTTTATAAGGGAGGAGAGGGGCACCTTAGGAATATCTCAAATTATTATTTTATATTAAAGTCAAAATCGGTTTATAATGGTTCCAAAGGGTCTTATTTAGAAGCTAAAGTGGGGATGGGTCGAAATCCTATCAACCAATAGGATTTAGACAAGTTTAGGGTATTATTTTATCCTTATCAATTAGATTTAACTCTAAGTTAAATAATTTAACTTTTACCGTGTCTTTTTGTTTTCTTTCACTATATGGTTTATACACTTACTATAACATGACAAACGAACCCCAAATTGTTTATAATTAATATATATATCCTTATCTAAGTCATTTGGCCAAACCTTAGATTTTTAGGAATAAAATAACAATTAATAATATAATATTTGATTTAAAAACGATTTTGTGTCAATTTTGACACTATTTGATATATGATTTTTGTGAAAGTCATAACAGAGTTATATGTTCGAACCAAGTTTATTAAATCAACATTAATATATCATCGTAACCTATAAAATTAGTGTAATTCATATAAAGTCTCATATTACATTTATTTTGGTGTTTATAACATCAATTATGTCAATATTTCATAAATAAGATAATTACTGCATCATCATTGTGTCATATATAAATTAAATTATATAATGTCTAAAAATTACAAATAAAATACCATTATGTAGGAAATCTTCTTATCTTTCTAATTAATATTTATAGTCGAATTTATCTTATGTATAACCCCATATTAAAAATGATTTACTTATTAAACTTTGATTTTAACTATTTTAACCCTTCTTTAAATAAATTAATAATAAATGTCCTAATCTAATCCAAGTGGGCCTAAATGGTCATATTTTATTCATAAGGTTGTTTTTGGTCGAACTACACTTATCCAATAGAATTAGGACATGTTTTAGGGTAATAGTAATATCATATTTACCCTTAGTTACCCTATTTACTATTAACTGCGGTAAAAAAAGTAAAAAGTTACTATTCACCAAAAAAAATTATTTTTATCTCATTGAACCACATTTTACTTACTAATATCAACCGTGTCTATCGGATTTTTGAAATTCCATTCACAGAAGCGGTAAAATTATGTTTTATGCAAAATTCAGTTTTTAACCTACCACTTAGTGGTTTCACTATTCATCAAAAATTGAAAGTTTTCAGAAAAATACCAAAATTTCACCCTAGGCTAATTTCGGTATTCCGAATCCAAAAATGAAGTCCATTTTGAAAAATAAAATTTATAAAATTTCAAAAAGTGGTTATTATTATTCATAACGGCTAGTTATAATAATATTTTAATAGCATATCGTTGTTTAGTGAAACTTGGTATTGCATACTACACACGCTATCGAGGAAGGTCGCGATTGCGTGTAATGCAAGGAAAGTCAAGGATGCGTGTTGTACAAGCTCCTTTTGGTGTAGCTTACAACACAAGACATTAGTGAAATTAAAAAGAATATTTTTCATAAATCTTGGGTTGTTACAATGTTTGGTTTTGGAACTACGTAGTTGGACTTGTCTATTTGAGATTTTTTTACTTTTACAGTTGTTTTGTTTCTTATGCCTTTTAACAGTTATGGAATTTATTTATTTTCTCTCTTAAATTCATTCTTGATTTTTGTATATATATTCCATCAATATTTTTAGGTTTGGATAAATTGTTAAGATTACTTTGTTGTTTAATTATCAGCTGCTTTTCACAAGCCCGTGGGGATCAGGAATTCCCTTTTAGTGCATGAAAAAATTGGTTGGGTGATAGGTTTGAGGGTAACTCCTCTCATTTCATTACAAAGTGGTAACATATGAGGTCTGTTTACAAAAGTATTGTTCATTGGACATCTTTTAGACTAGAGACAGGTTTTTTGGGACTTGATAGAGGTATGTTGTGATAAGTTCCTTCCCATATCTTGTTCTGAAGAAACTAGTGTTAACAAAGTATGTTGGGATATTTTTCCCTAGTGTTGGGTATTATTTTAAATATCAATTTATTCTAATGGGTTTTTTGATTTGAACAAATATTTACTATATTTTCCGATCAATTCTTCTATTTCAATGTTCATCAGTATACCTCCAAGATGTCATCCATGTGTTCCTCATGAGGGTGAAGCTAATAATTCTCAAGGGAATCCACCAATAGATCAGAATATCATAGATGATATTGTATGGGTATTTAATGATGTTGAATAGAACATACCACATGTTTAGGACACAATTTTTTAGGTAAAACCAAGAGCTGGAGGAGAGAGGGATCGATCGTGATAATTCTTGCATGAGAAACCCCCATCCATTAAAGGAATAAATAATCCTCAATAGGAAGATGACTCGATGGATAGGATCAACAAAATCATTTAATTTCTAGTGAAACCTATTAATATCTAGGTGAAGTGTTTTTGGTTCAGGATTAAAGGGTTAAGTAAGTAACAATGGGATTTCGTAGTCATAGAAGAAAAACACATAGACTTGGATTAGAAGGCTTTCAAAAAACCTTTCTTCTAGTAGTTTTTCCAAGAGTGTCTAATTTTAAAAAATTATATAAAGTACATCTCTTTATAATATGGGGAGAGTTCAGTGTCGGTGTACACAATGATGTTTTTTGAGCTTGTCCATTTTTCTCTAAATGTGGTGATGAATGACCAGTTTAAGGCTCAGAGGTTCATACATGGTTTGCGACCATATTTCTGATCATAGGTGATTATTTTATATATTTCAACCTATTAAGAGATGGTAAAAGGATATATTATGGAGGATATGGGTATGTAAGGAAAGTATAGATTTTACACCTATTCTCTTCGATACAGTGAAAACTTTAGTGGAGTATTTGTGTAGAAGATAAAGGGTAAAGTTCATCATAGGAGTGGTGGAGGAGGATCTCAGTAATTATCCTCCTATGACCCACCTAATTCACCTAGAAATCTGACTCTGACTTTCCACTAGTGTGTCATGGTCAGACACACATGATGTTCTTGTCCTATGACCCTAAAGACACGCAAAATATGTAGATGCATTTGTTACTTACAGTGGTCCTATCTGGCTATGACTACTCCTCATTATAATCCGGGTTCTTCGGCATGAAAGGATACTTCATGTAATTCATATGCTTCTGCGACAGAAGGGATATATACATTTTCCTCAAAAGTAAATAACTTTCACACAGAAGATGAGTGTTGTACAGAAGTTGATGCAGGTCTAGAAATAGTGATAGGTACAATCATTATCGAATCATAAATAGAAATTAATTTATTTGGTTTTGGTACCTCCCACTCATTTATATCTTCATTTTTATGATATTATTGAACTTCTAGTGGAACTTATGTCCTTTGAAATGTAGTTTTTCATGACCCTTGGTAAGGGGAATGATAAGTGGGTTCGATGTCCTTTTTTCATCAACGGTAGTTGATATAGTGATGGTTTGTGATTTTCTAATTATTTTACATGATATGTTTGATGTCATCATCTGTATAGATTGGCTAGTCGCTCATCGATATGAGGATGATTTTTATCATCAGTGTGTTTTGTTTATTGCTACCTATAGAATCTCTGATGTGCTTCAGGGGGATTGGGACCCAAGGACTAGTTTTACATGGCCTTTCTACCCAGAGCTCAAGAGTTAATTGTCTACTACTAGGATTGAGATTGATGATGTTGCTTTTATTATTGATATTTCTACCATTTTTTCGAAATTTTATAAGATTTTCCCTGTTGAATTATCCATTATTCCTCTAGAGAGAGAGAGAGATGTATAATTTTCTGGTTGACTTAGGTCCAGGTACATAAGTGATATCAATAACTTCTTATCGTATGGTACCAAAAGAGCTGAAATAGCTCATGATTCATTTAGATGACTTGTTGGAGATTTGTTTTTTCTCACCCTAGTGTTTTGTCTTTGGAATCCCCTGGGTTCTTTACCATGAACGTAGATGGTTCACATGAGTTGTGTGTGGACTATGGAAAGTTAAACCGAGTAATATTTCAGAACAAGTATCTTTTTATTCATGTGAATGACTTCTTTTTATGAGTTAAATGGGAAAGGTGGTTTTCAAATATTGATTTTTGGAAGGGTTATCATCATCTTTTATCATAGGATCATGATATAACTAAGATAGATTTCTGGTGTTGGTATGTCCATTATGAATATCTTGTGATACCGTTTGGTCTAACTATCATTCTTGGAGTTTTTATACATTTGATGAATTTGATATTCCATAAATATCTAAACACTTTTGTGGTAGTGTTAATGGTTAATATTCTCATTTATTTATCATCTGAGCATAATCATGAGAACCATCTGAGATTGTTTCCAGAAATTCTGAGAAGTCACCATTTGTATTTGAAAATTTTGAAATGTAGATTTTGAATTCATGAATAGAATTTATATGGTAATGTAATTTATAAACATGTATTATCAATTGATCATAAAAATGATAATGTTGTCTTCTCGTCAAAAGAACCACAACATGTCATTGATATACAGATCTTCCTTGGTCATGATGGATAATACTAATAGTTTGTTATGGATTTCTATAATTGGCATCACCCTTAACTTCTAAGACTATGAAATAAGTGATATTCTCATGGGTTGTGAAGTGTTAGTCTTATTTTGATGAACTAAATAAACATAACACATCGGCTCATATTATAATCATACCTAAGCTCAGTATGAGGTACATGGTGTTTTTTCATTCTTCTGGTGCTGATTAGGGATGCAAGCTTAAGAAGTATTGCCTTGGGTAGCTATCAACTCTCTTAATCTCCACCCAGATGAGAATAATTATCCCACACATGATTTAGAGCGTGATGTATCTTTGTATGTTCTTAAATGTTGGAAACAATATCTTTTTTGGGAGAGGACCACATTCTTTTCTAACCATAATAGTTTGAGTTATATATTTTCTCAGAGTGAAATGAATCCCAGATAGAGATTATGGGTAGAATAGCATCATATTTTTGACTTTGATATCTCATACACACCAAGGAAGGGTAATGTCGTTGAAAATGTTCTTAGTAGGAATGTACTATCAGAGGGTGTTCTAGAATAAACGGAGGAGTGCATCCTTATGATGATTTTCACTCGATTGCACCAGGATGCTCTAGAGGATGTTTTAGGTGTGGTTATAACTAGTGTTTAGTTATCATCATCTCTCATGAAGTATATTTTTAAGAGTCGATAGTATGATGATTTTGTTAGTAAATGTCGAGAATGCCTTTTTTGTGGGGAAACCATTCATGGTTGTTCTCTGTCTTTAGATGCAATGTTCTACTTTGGGGAGAGAGTTTTCATATCAGAATTTTTGAGGAGTTTATTCTTGTTTAATTAGCATAGATCATTGTGTGCCCTTCATCCAAGAATTATAAAGACGAATTATGACATCAAACTACAATTATGGTGGCATGATATGATGCATGAAATTGAAAATTATGTGTCACACGATTACACCTTCCAAATGGTAAAGGCATATCCCATGAAACCCTCTATTTTACATCATCCTCTTCTGAAGATGGTCAAGAAATGGGATGGAATATCCATGTATTTTTTTGCATTACCATGGAATCCCTAATGGAGAACATATATCTAGGTAGTTATTGATTGGCTGATGAATTCTGCTAATTTAATTCTGATCAAGGATTCCACAATGGTTGAAGATATGGGTATGCTATATATGTATGAGATTATAAGGTCAAATGTGAGCACATATACCATCATTTAGTATAGGGATCCTAGTTTAGATCATTATTTTATAGGATTCCCCGATAGGTGCTGCGATCATAGGTTGAGTTGAGTATAGCTTACAATCCATAGACAGATGGTCATACGGAGTGTGTGATTCAGAACACATAGGATATGCTTTATTCACATGTCTTGGATTTTGTTAGATTATATGATATCCATTAAAGACTCATGGTTTTTGTTTACAATAAAAATTATTAGTCATTTATCATAATTTCTCCCTTTTAGACATTGTACGGTCGCCCCTAATGATCATCTCTTCATTGGGCTATGGTTGGAGAAGTGTCTTTTGATGGAACAATTTTTGTTCTGTAAAAATCAATGAAGATTCAGGATGTAAATTGACATATTTTTTGTCACATAGTCAACAAAAATAGATTGTGTATCGACGACATCATCCTTTGGAGTTTTCCATTTTTGGCTAGGTTTTGTTCAAAGTTTCTCCTCGGTTAGGTCAACATCAGATTGAAAAATAGTGAATGTTTTATCCAAGATATCATGGACTGTTTGAGTTCACTAATAAACTCAGAAATTTTTCCTATTAGTTAGAAATTTCTGTTCAATTTCAAGATATTCATGATGTTATACATGCCAACGAGCATGTACCGATGTGGTGAAGGCTCTTTCTTGGCATCAAAAAGTCCCACGAACAAATATGGATATGGAAGAATATATAGGTAGTTGTAGTAGTGTGGTATCAGCAGTAGAACTATAGTGGTGGTTGCACTATAGTATAGTAGTCACTGTAGCATGAACTATAGTGATGGCGGTACTGTAGAATCCCATGTATTGTAGTAATAATATTCACTGAAGGGCCCTTTGGTAAAAAGGGCTTTCAATCCCTATATCCAAGCCACTTGTCCATGGACCTTCGGGCTATATAATGGGTCTCCCTCTTCCCAGGTAAAAATAGTTCTTTTCATTATTAAAAATAATGGGGCTTCACCCCCAAGAATTAAAAAAATTATGTTTTACAAATATATAAACTGTGGTAGTACCATCCCAATCTCACTCATGTTATGAGATGGGAAGATGTTGACCTAGATCCAAATGATTCAATTTTGGAGAAACTAGTTGATATCATTGACTCTCTAGTGAATGTATTGCATTGGAGCTCAATTCAATTATTTAAATATTTATAAAAAAGGATCATATTTTCATGTGACTTGGGAATGTGAGTCATTGATGAGGGACTAGTGGACAAATCTTTTACTAGGTATTACATCTTCAACATGAATTACTAGGGATGGAAAGTCTATATGGTTTGAAGTTTTTAACATCAAATAACATTGATCAGTTACATTTTTTACTCTATCATAGTTCTATTTTCATGTGGGGTTTGTTTAGATGAGGGTTTCTCAATTTTCTGTAGGCATTAAGAGTTTTTTTTCATTGTGTAATATGGTCACACAATGTGTAATGATTACTAGGAACATACCGTGAGATGGGTCCTTTCCATGAACGATTACATGATGTGATGAGATTTTACATGATGTGAGTTTATAAAATATAAGATTCTAATATTAGGCAACTGATTTTTCGGCTTATGGGGTCATATTTGATTTCACGACAAGTAATGGTACAGCACGTTGTGTAATTTCCTTAGAAGGGATTTTTTGGGTGACATATGTGTTTTGAGTTTCTATGTTGCTACCGGTTCTCGTTTTATCTAAACAACAGGTTCTTATCTGGTGATATTTGGAGACATTATTCCATTCTAATTAATCAGTTTAGTGTTCAATGTTAATTTCGGTTGTGGTGTGTCACTCAAGATGAGTAACATTTCTATTTATACATTTCCATCTATAATGATACAACCCATGAGTTTCTTTATCAGATTCATAGGTTTGAATTGGTGTTTCATCATGTCTTCTCCCAGATCCATTATGAGATCTCATTCAAGATGTTTTCACATTATTGGTATTGGGGAAATTATTGTTCTTTAAAAGGGACATAATTGACTAATTTGAGTTTTCATTTTTGTAGATCCCATTGCAGGTGTGTGTGACCTGAGTCTCGAGGTAGGTGGTTCCATCTCTAGCCAATTTTAATGAACATTATTGGTCCTATTTTATAAACTGAATTATACGTGGAATGTGCATGCTAGTTTTGTGTGTAGAGAATGGTGTTAATAATAAAAAATGGGTTTTCCCATATTGTTGATAAATCTAATGAAAATGGTCATTTTCAAAGAATTGAAATGGATTTATGAAATGGGTTTCAAAGTGTTGGAATGAATTGTTAAAACTAACACATGAGTTACCATGGGTACTTAGGTGGAATGTTTTTCTTGAAGCCATAATCCAATTGGTGTGATCAACAGGATAATTTCTCAGGGGTATCTTCTCTATTTAATAGGTCCATTATTTTAGGGGATAATATAAAAAATCAATATGGGCTACCCATAAATCTAGAACCCAACACGATCTTCCACACACACGAATGTTGTTCCCAATCCCCACAGGCTAGCTACAAGAACCCGAGCATCAAACAATAAAATCAAGGGAACAATTTTCCCGTCCTAAAAAACAGATGGTATATAGGTATACACATGATGAAAGAGAATGATGAATACTAATGGAATATATATTCCATAATAGTAAAAAATACATGAAAAAATAAACAACGAAAATACTGTCAATGCTCCAAAAATAATTCCAACTACAAGGACAAAAAACAAACAGCTACTCCATGCAATATTGTGGATGAAATCCCACCATATTACCACTATATACCCCAAAAAATATGAAAGGAACATTACTACCTCAATATGGAACCTTCCCTTTCCCTGTATTGGAAGATATAAAATGGTGTATACACCATCGAGGAGGTGTGCATGGAGTAAGCTAAGAGGATCGGTGGGATCCCACCCAGGTGTTCCATATCATGTCTCTATATGACAATAAATGTGTTCTTATTTAAAAAAAACATTTCATGATAAGTATTAATTTATTTTTATAGAAAACAAGGTAATCATTTCCCTTTGTCATGGTTCTAAAAAAATTTGGTATAACCTGCATATCAAGGATTACTCAGAAATTAGAGAAGTAAAAAACAAAAGCATCATCACATGAATATGTACCAAGGATAACTATCTGTTAGAATAACATACTACTCTTAACACAATCAATCAGGTTCACAATCCAATTTCTTGAAGACACACCGAAAAATGAATTGGAATACCCCATGACTAAACCCCCTGATAAGGTAAATATTCATACCCTAGAACAATGGGCCTAAGAAAAAGTTAAAATATTTATAAGAAAACCTCATGATAATCATGAAACATTGACAGTTGGCTCAAGATAAACTTTCCTCCTATATACACATGGTAAACCATGTGATCATTTTCACAAATCAATTTCTATGTTTCAAAAGTACCCATTTTTTCTTTTATACAAAACCAGGGAAAACCCATTTCTCTTCATAACCCCATTTTCAACAAACAAAAGAAGTCATTTCAATTCGATAAATCAAGTTATAATGAAAGGGTAATCATGATTATTATAAAAGGATAGAGACAGAACCACCTACCTCAATGCTCGGGTCACACACTCCCACCATGAAATCCACCAACATGTAAACCCAATGACACCAGCGTAGACCCTATAATCCAATCCATAGTCCTTAGTATTACTTTAATTGTGAAATTATGTTGGAAGAGAAGATTAAACCACATACCTATTGGATGAAAGCCCACCTCACCATGACAAAAAAAGGAACGACCTCCATAACGAGATCTTAGAATGAATCTTCAAAGAAGACAAGAGGGAACACCAACATAAATCACAATATTTAAAAATGAAAAAAGGTGCAAATGTGACCAAGCTTAATCATGTATTATACTGATTAATCACTCGGAGAGATTCACCATGATCACAATAAAGATCAAACTACCAAAAAATTGATGGGGAAGGAATGGGGTCTCTAAAAATCGTCGAGGAGGAGCATCAGTTTTAGAGTAAGGGAGAACAAGCAGCTAAATAAGCACCCAAAAACCTAAGTGTCACTCTAAATCTTCACACATTTGGAATTAAAAGATGTGTAAATCCTATAAATATCATGAGATCCATGATGTATATGTTCACTTGAAAATATTGTTCCTTAGATTAAAAATCCATTATTTAAAACAAACACAACATGAAACTGACATTCACAATGTGTACCCATTCCCAGCGTGAACCCTTTCAGGACATGCACCCTGAAACCATTACATGTCATGTAGCTCAGTTACACATCATTTATTCTTCTTTCTTCCAATAGAAAAATATTGTGAAAGATTAAAGTCCAAAAAATCTGTGAAATCGCCTTTATAGGTATCCTCCAAATTCCCTCTCAACCCTATCCAGAAAATGAGACAAGGAAAACCACAATGAGGATAAAGTTGTACCTGAAAGATCGGAAACGAGTGTTACAAACACCAATTTATAAAGAAATTTTTTCTCCAGGAATTCATATAGAAGATATGATCCCAGGAAAAAGATGATTCCACCACTCTATTATCAAAGACTCATGTTCCATTTTCTCATGAGTATCTAGTTTGTGATACCATATAACTCTAAATAATAGAATTCAATTCTAACAGAAGAACTTCACTCGAGTGTAAATGACCTCAATTAGATCCATCAAAATTGAAATGGTTGGATGTAGCTCAATTTCATACAAACTCAAAAAGTGAGCAGGATCAGGGTGATACTTCCTAAGTTGAGATATATGGAAAACATCATGAAATCTTGTTAACTGTACCAGAATTGTTAATCGATAAAAAAATGACAAAGGAACTCAATGAACCCAAAAGGTCCAACATATATTAGAGACAACATTACATGTTTTCAATGTTGATAGTGACCCAACCAATGAGAGACATTGAAGACAACCCAGTCAAAAAGGGAAAACTCCAATGGTTGTCGTCGCCAATATGTATATGATTTTTCTCGACTCTGGGATGTTATCAGATACTGATGTACATACAAAATATTTGATGATGTTTCTTGAACCAAACATGGTACAACTAAATATATTTCACCCACTTCATCCCAAAAAATATTCTATCTACTAGAGTGACCATACAACACCTCAAAGGGAGCCATTTTTATTAACAACCGATAACTGTCATTATAAAAAATCTCAACCAGTTCCAATTGTCAATCCCAAAATCATTTGAAATCCAAGACACATGCATTTATAAATCCTCCTAGATCTAAATCACAATCTCTGTCTGACCATATGTGTATGGATGCTATGTTTTTCACAGCATGACTAGTGTTCCCTTTTCCACTCGAAGACTCCAACAAAACCTCAAGGATAACCTTAGAGCACTATCTAAAACAATGAAAAAAGGACTCCCATGCAAACTTACATCCTCTTGTATATACAAAATATGCAGATCAGTAGCTTTAGAGGTGACTTTGATCAGAATTATATGATAATACTTCATCAACATATCAACAACAACCTAGATATCATTCCTCCATCGGGGATTCCATGGCAATCAAACAAAAAATAAATGTATACCTCATCATATTTTCCAAATATACACTATAAATGGATAAAATAAACTAAAAGTATTCAAGTTCTATAACTTTATTGATTAGAAAGTGTAACAATGAGACAAAAACTTTGCGATGTCATGTTTCATACCCTAGAACTATAATCATCACCTCATGTCATAATACATCTTCATAGTGAATGAATTAATGACCCATGAAGAGTCGTTACAATCATCCAAGACTAAAATTCCTATAGATTCTGGGATGACAACCCACTTCTCGAAGTGGATAATTCTATTTGAAGAGAGGGAATAGTAAGAAATTGTCTCCTCACCATATAGTCTTTCTTAAGTCTTCTGAAACTCATCATCCTATAGAAGTCTCCAAAAAATAGACCCCATGAGAGATGATGATAACTAAACACTTGTAATAACCATACATGAACCATTCACCTAATCATCTAGGTGAAATATAGTGAAAACCCCCATTAGGATCCACTCCTCCTTCAATTCTAGACTAGATTATGAATGTACATTCCTGCTAAGAGCATCTAAATATTTTTCCCTTTCTCAGGTTGTAGATGATATTAATATCAAACATATGAAGGTATTTTACCCATCGTCCTTATTTGTGATTAAATTACTGTTGTGAAAAGACATAATTCAAACTCTTATTATTAGAGAAGATCATGAACCTCTCCACAAAAAGATCGAGAAACCATTATTTAAGAACATTCATGACTGTGAGAAGATTTAAATAATGAGTGAAGTAAATCTCCATATGTGGTCAAAGATGACGAGATAAATAAGCTATTATATAGTTATCCTTCATAAGAACATATCCCAAACTAGCATTAGAAGTAGAAAAAAACACCACATATCCATTAACGGGAACTGGTAATATCAGAATAGGAGCCGATGTCAGAAGTCATTTCAGTTCATCAAATGAAGGTTGGATCTTTGTGTCCCATGTGAATTTAACTTCTTTACTAGTAATATTATTAAAAGGTTACTCAAAATTAGATAATTCCATAAAAACTATCAGTAGTATCCATCAAGACTGTGGAGGTTCCGTATCTCAAATACATTTTATGGTTCCTTTCTTGAAAAAACAACATTTAAATTCCTTAGATCAAATGATATGCCATGATAATAAATCTTATGCCCTAAGAAAATTATTTCTCGAATCCAGAAACTACATCTCAAAAGATTTCCATACAAATGTTGACTTTTCAAAATTTACAGAACCAAAATCAGATAGAGCTCATGATCACACCTTCATTTTGATTAAAACAGAATATCATCCTTGAAAAATACAACAAATGTGTCAATATATTTATGGAATATTCGATTCATAAATACCATAAAAAGTACAAGTGCATTAGTCAAACCCAAAGGCATCATTATATAAGCATAATGTCCATACCTACTCTTGAAAGCTATCTTCATTAAATCATGCTCTTAAAATCTAAGATGATGATAACCAGACCAAAAATTAATCTTTTAAAACCACATTACCCCCTTTATCTCATCAAACACATCATCCACAAACGATAAAGGGTATTTTTTTAACTATCACCTAGTTCAACAATCAATAGTCCACAAATTACTGATGTAGACCATCCTTTTTCTTGGCAAAGATCATACGGGCTTCCCAAGGGGAAATTTCAGGGAAAATGACTCCCTTTTCTAATAGGTCATCCAACTAAATCATAATGTCTTTCAGCTCAATTGGTTCCATATAAATGAAGTTATTGATACCTATTGCGTATCAAACACTTGATCATTTATAAATTCATAATCTATCATTAGAGAATGGTTGAAGATGTTTTTGGGGAAAACATAAAAAATATATCGAATGAAGATGGGATGACCAACAATAGAAGAAACATCCTTAGGCTCAATCACAATAGTAGAAAAAAATATTGAACTCTGTTTGGGAAGGTCCTGCAATACCAGACCTCTGTCCCACTCCCCATGAAACAGATGAGGGCTCCCATCAGAACAAAGAAACGAAACATTCTAATGATAACAATCAACTGAATATTAATGAGATTCAAGACAATATATATTGATTATTATGTCAAGGAGATCTAGATCAGGAATGAGAAATTCCCACGCCAACTTCGTATCGGGCATCATTAATGAACAAGGACTCTAAAACCATAACTCTTTCATATTACCAATAGTTCTCATATAATCCATTGTAAATGACCTAATTTTCATTGAAAAATTAAAAATATAAACAAAACATGCCGATATAAACCATTGGGAGACACCAGTATCAAATAAAAAAATATATACTAAAGATGGAATAAGGATAATACCTCTCACTATTTCCTGACCTATATCAACTTCTATTGTAAAGTCACCTACTTCATGAAAATGATTCACTCTTAAGGAATGTTTATGGATCAAAATAGTATTTTGATGCTTTTGACACCACTGTAGTAGTATTTGGAGCCTACCAACTCTGACCGTTATCAGGCGAAGTCATATTCTGACAGATCCACTGTAAGTGACCAATGCATCGAAGACTATTGAATGTATTCATGAGAACATGACAAGAAAATATTGCGTTTCAACCATTTATACACTGATAGCAAATAATAGGCACATTTTATGCTACAATGGACATTACAGAGGAGGCCCGCTATTGAGACCCACCTCCACCACTTCTGTGATGATCCTTCCACTTCATTTTATTCCTCTTCACACCATTGAGACATCCCCTATATAGAAGGGATGGGTTGAAAATTTTTACATTTCCTACGATATCCATTTCCAAAATCATAGCTCTTTCTATAGTATCCACATATGTATAGTGTTTCAACATGAACCCATGTGATCAGATATCTGGTGGCAAACCCTATTGGTTCTTTTGAGCCTTTAGTGGGTCATTCCTCACCACATCGGGAGAAAAATGGATTAGTTTAGAAAAGCATTTTTTGTATATCTAATTTGATTAATCTCCGTTTTAAAATGATTGGAATTCCATAAACTTCACCACCATCCGTGAATCTAGACAAATCTAATGAAATAATAGGTTTTCAAAGCCCTTCTAATCTAGGTTCATGGGATTGTATTCCTGGATCATAGAGCCTCTCCATTACTTACCAGAACCCTCAACCAAGAACACTACACACTTCACCATTATATTTTAATGTTTTTATATAAATTTGAAGATCTGATTGATCCCATACATCTATTCATCTGCTTATTGATGTTAATTCAATATTTTAAAGGATGATGACTTATCGTGCAGGAACTCTAGAAATATCTTTCTCTCTCTCTCGTATATCTTCTAGTTGTATCTCTACAACTGGGTTCTAAACTCATGGTACATCCCGATCAATAGCATAGACTTCCCATACTATATTCTTAATGATATTTTGATATATTGGACGATTAACTTGTGGATAATAAACTTGGAATTCCCAAGGATCTCATGGAATACAACTCAGAGGCACGCTACTACATATCAAAATATAAGAATGATCTGAAAAAAAGTAACAACATTTAAATCTATTAAACCCATAAAAAGAAATTGATATTTGGAATCAAACTCAACACTAGATACATGTATCCAAACATACCATGGAAAATTGAGTCTCATTACGATATGTAATGACTTAGAATGTATCGAAACATACATATCAAGTCTTGATAGTCTTATCTCCAATTTAACAGGAATCCCATGAAAATAACACTTGGGGAATGACCTCCTCTGACACCATCTTCTGTAATGAACTGACTCATGTTACACATAAATGTGGCACCATACACAATCATCAACATTCCCAAAGGGCATTCCTGATATCCAAGGGTTGGCGTCAAGAACTCGAGCGTCGAACAACCCAACAGAGAAAACAATTTCTACCAACCTGAAAAACACATAGAATATAAGTATACATAGAAATTAATATACAATGAAAAACTAATATAATAAATATTTCATAACTGTAAAAATATTGAAGAACACAATAACTGAAAATGTAAGAAAACATCAAATAACATGTCCTACTGCATGAACGGAAACCAAACAAGTACTATATGTAATATTGTGGGTTAAATCCAACCATTTAACCACTTTCTACCCAAAACAAGCTGAAAAAATCCTCACTGCCTCACTATAGTGCCTTACCGTTCCCAATATTGGAAGAAATACAAAGGTCTATTCACCAATGAGGAGGTGCACAGAGTGTGAGATAAATGGATTTGTAAGATCCCAAATAGTTGTTTTATATAATGTATCTGTATAGAAATTCCCATATACTAATTTTAAATAAAACATGGCATGATAAGCAGTAAAACAGTTTTATACAAAACATAGAAATTTTTTCCCTTTTTCACAATTCTAAATAAATGTATGTATAACATTCATATCAAGTATAACTCATAAGGACATGAAGTAGAAGATAGAAGCACCAAAACATGCATCAGTATCAAGGATCACTATAGGTAAAACTAACAAACTACTCATTCCACAACCAATCAAGTGGAAAATCAAGTTCCTCAAACACATGTATAGGAATCCGAGGAATACACCATGTATAAACCCCTTGACAATGTCAATATCCATCCCCTTAAACAACTAGTATAGTAAACTAAGGAATGAACCCTGAGAAAACCCCAGAATAATAATAAAACATACATGGTGGCCTCAAGAAAAACCTTCCAACTATGTACGCATGGTAGCCCATCTGCTCATTTTGAAAAATCCATTTCAATGTTTCAAAATTACACAATTCAATTTCATTTATCAAACACTATGTAAAAAAAATTCCTTTCCAAACAAATTTTTCAACAAAAATAAAAAGTCATTCCTATTAGATAAATTTATTTCTAAAGTTTGAGGAATCCAGATTACTATCATAGGATACATATAGAACCACCTACCTAAAATCTCGGGTTGCACACACCCTCCACAGGAACCACTAACAACGAAAACCCAATCATAACAGCGGAGAACCAAAAATCCAATCCATATACCATTGGATTGATTTAATTGAGAAAGGGGATTGTAGGATAAGAGGAAATCATGTACCTCTATAATGAATTCTCCCCACATCACTACCAACAAAATAACGACCTCTAGAATGATATCTCACAACAAATTTTAAAGAAGAAAATAAAAAACACTAACTTAGATGGACATATTCATTAATCAAACCCAAAGGTGATACCATGATAAAAAACAATGATTAAGAGGAAATATTAATCCCCTATAAAGACACACTATAATCAAAATGATGATAGAAAAACCAATATATTTATTAGGAAGGAATAATATCTCCAAAAAACACCAGAGAGGAGCCTCAGTTTTAGAGAAAGGGAGAACATGTGGCTGAATGAGCACCCAAAAACACGATCAATGCCTTAAATAATCCTTACTCTGAATATTAGTCCACATGTAACTTCTATACATGTTGTGAGATCCACACATTTTTTGTACAGCATAAAATCCATCACCTTGGATTACAAATTTGTTATTCAAAACATATGTGAATTAAAACCAACATTCACGACGTGTAAATTTTCACATCCTCACCACTTTCATGAACTTCACCTAGAAACCATTACACATCGTAGATCCTAGTTAAAAGGCATGTAATACTCAATTAAGCTACATTTTTTTTGTTAAAGTTGAATGAACAACAAATATATGACTTCAACATTATAGCTCTCCTCCCAATTTTTTCTCGACCTTATTTAGACAACGAGACAAGGTAAAAACACCACATTGTTAAACGTGTAACTGATAGATAAGTAAAGTTATGTTACATATTGATATTTAAATTGTTAGTAGGGTTTAATCATGGGATATTTCACTACTTTCTGGGCCTATATTCTCGTAATTGGATTGTGCTATTTATTGATTGTGGTACGAGTAGTCTGCTAGTATGACCTATAGTGATCCTTAGTGTTGAAACATGTGCTTCTATACTAATTGCATCGATTTTTTATTCTATCATTTATAAGAATTTTTATAATTGTGAATGATGGTATGGAAAATGTTACTGGAAATTGGTGTATATGATTTTGTTTTAGAATTGTGGAAAGGGGAATGTTTACCATGTTTTCTATAAAACTTCTTTACTGCTTATCATGCCATGTTTTATTGAAATGATCATACATGAATTGTTATAGAGAAAAAGTTTATAGAACACATGGATGAGATACTTTTGAGCCTGTTATATTACACCATACACACCACTTAGGTGTTGCTTAGACATGTCCATGTCTTCTAATGCAGAGAAAGGAAAGGAGTTGTGTTGAGGTCGTGTGGTTTCATGTCAGCTGAGTTGGGTATCTTGTGGTAAGACGGGGGGTCTGAGTCTACCATATAAAATGATGTAACAATTTGTTTTGATCCATTTTATTTTTAATTGAATATTATATATTTTGGATAATTTTATATTTGTTTTTTAACTATCATCTTACAATTATGGAATACATTTATTAGCTATTTTCGATTCCTTCATACTACATGTATATATATTCCAATTTTTTGTTCTGTTTGGGTGAAAATTTAACCTTTTATTTATTGTTTGATGCTTGGGTTCGTGTATCCATCCCATGGGGATTTTGAATGCCTTTTGAGTATTTGGCCCAATGGGATGGGTTCCATGTTGGAGTGAAACTCTGGATGGTTTATCACAAGTAATGTGGTGTTTTAAAATTACAATCATGTAACCTTGTTGAAAATTTTACCTTTTAAATTGACTCAGAACTTCACCTTTTGTGTTCATGGTACAAAATAATTTATAGAAACAAATTTTAGTTTTTTTATTATATTTTACCAATTATAACATGGAGATATAACTCTTATAGAGGAACATTTATTGAATCCCCCCTATAAATTTACATTTTAAATATTGCATTATCATTATTTAATTTTATGTGTCATCTTATCTAACTCTGGAGGTAATTGTATGTCAAAAAATTTTGATTTTTCTTACAAAACCAATTTTCATTCAATTGGTTCTTCATGATATTTTATATTATTTATTTTTTCTAGAAAAAATATATTTAGACTGTAATTAAGAAATTGGTGGGGTCATTTATATCCCTCTAATTGATTATTTTTGGTTTTATAATTAAAGAGATATATATTTCTTACATGGAAATAATTTTTGTTTATCTTTGTGCACATGATTGTTCATGGACATGATTGTTTTAGTTGTTTTCAGTTGATTATTCATGGAAATGATATTGTTTTTCATTTTTATGAATATTTTTCAAAGAAATTATTTTTTAACAATGTTCAAAAAATACTATTTACACATTATTGTGTTTAGAATTATTCACAACATTGTGATTTCTTATGCATATAATCAAGAAACAATTCTATTACATTCCAAATTACTATGTTTTAATCCATTGATCATGATTTTTTTTTATAATTCTACACTCTTATTCAATGGTATATATTGAATTATTTAATTTTACACCACCATATTTATTTTTTTTCCGATTTATTTATATTTTTTTCTATCCATATGTGACTGAGCTCACCCATTTTTATATTTTCAATTACCCAAGGAATGGAGATGAGTATATTATAGTACATGTTTTAAAGGAGGATTAGTTTATATAAAATATTGACAAATTTTCAGAAACATGAGATATAATATAATTGTATTTTTAATATCTGAAGATAGAAAACCTTCAATTCATAGGTTTGTATGAGTAATTTTGAGATTTAATTTTCAATTTATGAATTTAATGTGATATATATTCATGTTTATCATATTTCATATCACTTTGTATCAAAAAATGGTATATAAATTATGTGTTTTTAGCAGTAGACCTAGGAGTTTGGGTCTGGTTCATCTTACTCAATATAAGCCTATAAATGTATTAATGACCCCAATAGAGAAATAAATAATTTAATTAAATGTTTAAAACCAAATATATTAAAATAATTTGTTATAATTAACATTTTATGTTATAGATAAATTATATGATGTTATCTTAAATTTAAAATGGAAACTATATAATTTCACTATTATCATATATGTGATTAAAAGAAAAAGAAAATAGAATATCATTGAGTTTCATGAAAAAAACCCATGAGGGAATAAATGTTATCCCACTAAAAATAAAAAATATTGGAATAAAGACCCATTATAACAGCTTAAATTATCTAGATAATGATTCTATTGAGTCTGTTTTGAACATAATTATCATGATTATAGAAGAGTTATAAAGATCTCACTTAATACATTGGATCATAAAAAATTAAAACCATATTCACAACATACACATCAATTCTTCAATTACATGGAATTTGGGAATTATGAATATAAATTTTTTGATATAACGATAATAATGAAAATAGAAATTTGAAATCCCCATGAAATGAGGAAAAGGGAATAAATAATAATTTCACTAAAGATGATTTGGATTATGATAATGAAGTGGTTAAAGGAACAATCATTTACCCCACATGAACTGTGAATGTAATAATCCAAGGTTTTAATAATAAATTGAAATGCATGAAACATTGAGTCTCTTCATAATTAGACTTTGTTCCAAGGAGATATTAATTAAATTGATGCTAATTTTTATATCGCTTCTATGATTTGAATTTTTAAAAACGGGAATCTATGGTGGCGGTCAGTAAGTTATTCTGAGTTTAATAGAACCAAAATTATTTTTTTGAATAGTAACATACCACGATGAATAGTAATATGAATGGTAATATGACCCTTATGAACAGTGAAAAATATTTTTAAATTATTTTCTTAATGTTAGAGGATAATTAGATCTGGAATAATTTTTCAACGTGATATAAAATGAGTTATAGTTTTAAAATTGCTTTTTACGAATAAATTATGATATTATTAAAAAAGTAATTTTATTATATTCAGAAAATTATTTTGATAAAGTGGAGTTATGTTTTGAATTCTACATGTCAGAAATGGTAAGGGTGAATTTTTTGTTTTTTTAATACTAAATTTTTTTGAGATTAATGACATTTGCTAATTTACAAAATATGCTAAATAAATGATTTATACATCATGCTTGAGTCATGACTGATATGAATGGACATTGGATAGAACACACAAGAACTTATTATTGTATTGGGTCACATTAATAATAAATAGTCATATTATTGATGAAAAATGTTAAACTAATGATTAAAATAATGGAAACCCCTCCTCTCCTCCACTATAAATACCACCCTCACCCACTCTTCCTCTCACACCTATCAAGCAATGATAATTGTCTAAATAAATCACAATACTCTTCTATAGGATCTTCTAGAAAACCATGACCATATTTTCTCACCAAAAGGCCAAAACTAAATTCCTAATGGAAGATCTCAAGGAGAAGAGAACAAGAGGTAAAAATACTCTATCATTTTCTTGTGCTATCTTTTCAATTATTTTCTTTTCTTATACTCTATTCACCTCCCCTTAAACAAGAGGTATTAATTATAAATTATTATATATATTCTATATTGTAATCATGTCTATGAAAAAAATTCATATTTATTCTTACTCCCATATTCCTCTTATTCTAAAAATAAATACATTGTCTGTGATGTGTCGATTTACTAACATCGTGGATGATGTGTATTCAATTTCCTTTAATTATTTCAAATATGGTTCTAATACCATATAAAAGGTTAAAAATATTTTAAAATTTATTATATGACCTCTCTTATGATCCTGAATTAAATTATATGCATAATATTAATGGTATATGATGAGACAAGTTTGTGATTAGCAATGAAACACGCCAAATGATGTAAATGAATACAACTAATGATTTATCCAATGATTCATCATCATATAATATAACCAAAATTATTTATGGAATAATTTAATATTATGGTAAAATATTAATAAAATTTCACTCTACTTGAATATTTTCTCTTTTATTCGACAAGAAAATACTTCATGAACCAACTGTGGAAATCATTTGAAGCACGCACACAAAATAATCGAAAGAACAAAATAATATTTATAAATGGTTGGAATTTTTTTATAAAATGATCATATAAGGTTTTATAAACTTGAATATTTTTATTTTAAATAATGATAAAACTTTATTAGAAATTATACAGTAGAATTAATAATGTTTTATGAAATTCAAACCTGATGTAAGTGAATACATAACACAATTTCCATTCTTTGGGTTAACCTTCTACTTCATTAATTATGTGCTAATGAGTTTATTTGTGCAATTAATTTTTTTATATGATTAATTATTATGTATATTTATAGTTTATACAGATATTAATTTCGTTCTATTAATTCTAAAATCATCTATATTATGTTTTTGGAGAACTTCTAATTATAAATCCTCTATTAAAATTCTATTTTACAAAATTCTATAGAAATTTTTTTATGAAATTATCAATATTTTTCATTTTGTTTTGGTTTTTAGAAATTGTTTATGTTGAATGGTGGGACATATATCTCCCTCCAATTCATTGGGTATGTGTATGTTTGAGGTCGTCTGTATGTTTGCTCCAAGTTTAACTACGATTGTTACTCCATAAGGTAGTAACCAGGGTTACATTGTAAAGTTGCAGTGATGGTTATAAATCTTACAGTATCCATGAGGGTTACAATATAAGTAAGTAATAACCAATTATACCCATATGGTTTTATATATTTTCATTAATGATTTATCTAAATATCATGTTTTACCAAGTATTTATGGGTGAGAAGTCTGACATTGTGAGAATGATTTCATATGTTAATAAGTATTCATGGAAATATGGTTTCTTTTATTATTTTTATATCCATTTAAAATGTTTTTATGATTATAACTTGATTTAAAATGTTTTTCATAGGTTATATGGGTCTGTAATATAAATGAGGATGTCAATTTAAATGTTATGAGGATTTTTATAAAGAAACATTATTATTGTTTTGTGTTAAAAATTTAATATTTTTGAAGAAAGGGATACAATTTTAATGTTACCCACATTGTATTCTTTTGGGTTGATATGCATAAGATATGTCTAAAATTTCTAAAACTCATAACTAAAAAGATATTTGGGAATGATAGGAAGTGAAATCCAATTTAAATAGCTAGATTATGTAATATTTAAGGTTGGGTTCTTAAATTCGGTATTAGAGAATGGTTTAGATAACTATTTGAGTTGTTATGATGTTAATATAATAACATAAATGATTTTTACCGTATGTTTATACTGAATTGGTATATAATTAAAAAATTACCATCATGCTTTATCTATGATATGCCTGTTCAGAATTGTTTTCTATAGAAGAAAAAGGGATGATGAAATTATGAAGGAATTGTGATGCTGATATCTAAATCTGTAACCGGGAATGGTGGGAATTGGAACCAATAATTTTGTGATTGTAATGGCTCCGCTGATATAGGAAATAAATTGTGATAGAATCCATGCATGAGAAAAAACACAGAGACTCCAAAAGAACATGATGATAATGGATCATTTTATGAGGAAACACCCTTATTCTTTTAGAGGACCTTCTAACCCAGTAGCGCCTGAAGGATGAAGTAAATACCTTAAAAATATATTCAATGTTATGGGATGTTGAGATAATCGAAAGGTTAGTCTTTCCATTTATTATTTTTAAGGTGAATCTGATAAGTGGTTGTCAATGGTCATGAATATCAGGGATAGAGAGGTTATTTATGACATACAATGTGATGAATTTAAAAGTCATTTCATTGAAAAATATTTTCCAAATATGGTTTAACATTGGATGGAGAATATATTTCATGAATTGAGGAAAAATGAAAAAGATTATGTCATTTTTCATGAATCAAACTTCACCCAAATGAGATGGTACACTACAAATATAATTTTGGATCTTGATAGAAAAATAAATCTTTTTTACTCAGGATTCAATCCATGATAACGAAGGGAATTGGAATCCCATGAATTCTAACGTTATGTGAAACTTTCCCAATGTGATGAGAGGGTATAAATAGAGTTTTTTGATGATGAATTCTAATTTGAAAACAAATATAATAAGAGTTCCATATGGAAGTTGATGGGTAATAAGCAATAAAAGAAATGTGAAGGTATGAAATTTTAGTTTCCATGTTTTGAAATGTGTGGTAAAAAGAACCCTAGGTAACACCTTACCAAAACTGGGATATGTTTTAGATGTTGAAAGTATGGAAACATGTCCCGAGACTGTAATGAAAATTATTTGAATATAAATTCTGATAAGAAAACTGTAAAGTGTTTCAAATGTGGTGAGATGGGTCATTATGAGAATTCAGGCCCAAAGAAAGACCAGAGTAATGGAATGTATCCATACTATAATACAAAGGTGTAGTGAGTTCCATTGTGACTACATTAGGATATGTTCGTCCATCCAACTAAGTTGCATCAGTTACCTTTTTTGTTTACTCAGATTTTGCTAATGTCTTATTTGATATGGGGTCTACAAATTCCTTTATTTGTGAAAGATTTTTTTGTAAATTGGAAATTTCAACCCAATAAATGAGACCAAGAATTATTGTTAAAATACCAATGGGAAATTTTATAGCAAAAATGAATTTTTATTAATTTAATATTTTTATATTTGGAATGAAATTACCTAAAAACCTTTTTGTTTTTCCCATAGTACAATTCGATGTCATTTTGGGTATGGATTGGGATTATATTTATCTTGTGAAGATTGATTATAGAGCTAATGATGCTGTTTTTCAGAAAATTATTTGTTTGTATAAATGAAGAAACCCATATAATTAGTAACATATAAGGAAGCTGAGAAACAACTGAAAGATGTAAAATGAAATTTATCTTGCTCGTAAGGTTGAAAACAAGAGAACAATTTTGATTAATTATGTTTAGTGGTAAATGAATTCCTTAAGGTTTTTCATAATATGTTACTTAGTGTTATAAATGATCAGGAACTTTAATTGAAAATTGACGTAGTTCTTGATGATAAATATATTTCATATCCCCCTAATCAAATGGTTCAAATGGATCTTCTTGAATTGAGAAATAATTTCTAGGGGTTTCTTGTTAATGGATTTATTCATCCAAGAACATCACCATAGGGAGCTCCAGTTTTGTTCATTAAAAAGAAAGATGGTTACATGAGACTTTGTACTGATTATAGTGCTTTGACTAAAATTAATATTAAGAATAATAATCATTTTCCACCCATCAATTACTTCTTTGATTATCTCCATGAAGCTCATTATTTTTCTATGATTAAATTGGGATCTATGTACTATCAAATGAATGTGAAGGAGGATGACATTCCAAAAACAGCTTTTCAAACTAGATATGTCCATTTTGAATTTGTTCTTATATTTTTTGGGTAAATTAATAAATCTATTTTATTCATGTATCTCAAGAATAGAATATATCATGAGTTCTTGGATATGTTTGTGGTGGTTTTTATTGATGACATTATGGTATATTCTAGATGTAATGAGGAGCATGAAAAACTCATAAAGGGTTTTTTTGAAAAAAATAAAAGTAAATAAACTAAATGGAAAATTCATCAACTATTAAGTATGGTTGGAAAAAAATTATTTCCTTGGAATAATTCTCTCTGAAGATGTAATAACTGTGGATCATGAAAAAAAAGTTATTGAAGAACAGAGAAGACCCAAAAATATATTAGAGATTAATTGTTTTCTTGATTATTAAGGATATTACCATTTGTTTTGAAAAAACTGCACATTTATCTAGTCCACAGACAAATTTAACTAAAAAAGGAGTTTCATTAATCTAGAGAGAAGAAAGTGATGATTGTTTTTAGGAATTTAAAGGAATATTTTGGAAGGATACTGTTTTGACCCTTCCTTTCAGAAATTATGAGTTTTTCATCTATAATGATTCTTCCTTAAAGGTAATTGGTTGTTTTCTAATGAATAATGATCTAGTAATTAATTATGCTTCACGAAAAATAGAACATAATAAGTTAAATTTTCTTAAAAGTGATTTTGAATTAGAATGAATGGTTTATTATTTTAAAATTTGGAGGCATAATTTTTATGGACCAAAATGTAAAATATATAATGACCATAAATGTCTAAAGTATTTATTTAGTTAAAATTAATTAGACAATATGCATAGAATATGTCCTTAATTGATAAATAATTATGATTTCATGATCAATTAACATGCTTGAAAAGAATCAATGTGGCATCTTCCTTGAGTCGAAAATAGTATACATCATTAACTATATTACGGCTATAAAAATACCCTTTGACTAATGATTTAATGATTTTTTTTCATGCAAGTTGTTGGTATATTAAATTATTCTTTTTTGATTTAGGTTTCAATGTAGTCACCTTTTTCAGATAGAATTAAGCTAGAAAAAAAGCAACATAGGGAGTTATAGAAATAGGTAGAATTAGTTAAAATGGGTATGTTTCTAGAATTTAACATTGATGATTATAGTGTTTTGAGATTTTGAAAAATATTCTGTATGAAATGTGATAATCAGTTTAAGAAAGGGTTGTTGTGCAAAGCTCATAGTTCATTATTTTCAATTCATAATGGCAGTACTAAAATATACAGAGAATTTTTATAGTATTATTAGAGGGCTGGAATGAATAGACATATTTCTTATTTTACCATGAAATTTTTAACATGTCAATATATTAAAGAAGAGTGGTCATTACCGAAATGGATGTTTCATATTTTCCCAGTTTTGGAGTAGAAATGGGAAAATATTTCCTTGGGCTTTGTTGTGGGACTACCAATGAATTCATGGGGTAACATTTTAATCCAGGTTTTTTTAATCGAATAATTAATATTATCATTTCCTCCCTATTCAAGATACTATTTCTTTGGATCAGATTTATAAACATTACCTCAAAGATATTGTCTGGTTAAATAGAGTATCTGTTTGAATTATATCTGACCATGATCCCAGGTTCACATCTAACTTTTCGAAAGGCCTTCATATGTTGTTTGTAATATAATTAATTTTCAATAAATATTTTCATTCTCAATCATATGGGAAGTCATAACAAACAATTCAAACTTTGGAGGGTATGATTTGATCATGTTCAATAGATTACCATGGATGATGGGATTGCATATTTCTTTTATTGAATTTTCTTATAATAATATATTTCATTCTAGTATACAGATGACATCATTTAAGGAATTATATGGGAAGCAATGTCAAACTCCATATTTTTGGGATTATGTTCTGGAAAGGATGTTAATGGGAATATAATTCAGAGAGTAAGTGGTTGTGAAATTTAATATGATCTAAAAACCCATGAGGATAACTCAGATAAGGAAGAAACGTTATGAATATAATAGAAGTAAAGACTTTTCTTTTGAGGTAAGTGATCATGTTTTTATTTGAATATCACCATGTAAAAGTGTTATGTCTTTTGGTAATAAAGGAATTTCGATTCCACGATTCATTGGACATTATGATATACTAGAGAATTTTGGAATCACTTCCTACCGAGTAGCTTTGGGTCTGATTTTATTTTAAGTACACAATGTTTTTTCATGTCTTGATGTTGAGAACGTATGTGCCAGATTTATCTCATGTTTTGAGATTAGAAGTAGTTCATCTAGAAGAGAATCTTTCTTATGAAGAGAAACATGTTCAGAATCTTGATTAAAGAGAACATTTATTGAAAAATAAGGCAATCCACCATGTAATGGTTTTGTGAAGAAACCACATGGTCAAAGAAGAAACATGGGAATCTAAAAATTCTACGAGGGAAATGTATCTTCACTTATTTAATATGTATATTAAGTTAAGGGGACATAATTTCTAGAATTTTGGGAGAATATAACACCCCATCGTTTTAAACATAAATTGAAATTCATTAAACAATAAGTCATTACATAATGAATTTTTTAATGAGATATATATAAACTATCTGTTAAATAAATTTTTTCCTCTTATATGACTTGATTTTGGGAAAATGGAATTCTAAGGTCGCGATCAGTAAGTTATTTGGAGTCTGATAGAACCAAATTTATTATTTGGGGAATAGTGAAATACCCTTATAATTAATAACATGAATAATAAAATGATCCGTATGAATATTAAATAACATTATTATTTTATTTTTATAAGGTTATAAGATATTGAGATCCTGATTAATTTTTTAGGGTGATATAAAATGACTTATAGTTTTAAAGCTGTTTTTTGGAAGAAATTATGAATTTATTTAAATATTAATTTTGTTATATTTAGAAATAAATTTTTCTTAAATGGAGTAAAATTTATAATTATATACATAGATAAATTGTTAGGGTGAGTTTTTGTGAATTTTTTGAAAGACTTGACTTTTTGTTGAGTAGTGAAATTCGATAATTTATGACACATGCTAAAAAAATAAATTCTTGCATAATTCATTAGTCATGGATGATGTAATTGGATATAGGTTAAAACTCTCATGCCCTTATTACTGTTTTGGTTCACATAAAAAAACTTTATAGTCTTGAGAAATAATATTAAACTAATGATTAAAATAATGGAAAACCCCTCCTCTCATCCACAATAAATACCACCCTCACCCCCTCTTAATCTCACACATCTCAAGACATGAAAATTGCATAAAATATTCATAATCCCCATTCTAATGATCTTATGACCAAGACCTTCTGGTCTCACCAAATTTTTTTTATTCCGGATACATATAGTGAATGTCATATTTGAGTATATATCATCACATTATATTAAATATTATGTGTTTTCTAAGAATATTGATTCACTACATCAAACAATATGTAATGAATTATAACTAAATAAACTCAGTGCTAAAAATATGGAATCCATTTTATATAACTATTCTCTAATCTATATTTATGGGAAAATAGTTCATTCAAATCAATTAGTCTTCCCTGGTTCGATTATGTAATACTATGAATGGACTATCTCTCTCTAAATATAATTCGTATTAATTTATATGGTAGATAAATTTCCATTCATTTGAAAAATAATCCCATGATAAAATATTGATTAAACTATTAATACTGTCATAACATGACACACCATAATATGGGGAGGTGGGGGAAGGGGGTGTGGTAAACCAGATGGATGATCATGGGGATTATGGAAGTGTAAATAAATGTATTTTAAAATTTTTTGGGTCCAAATTTATGTAAAATATATAAAACTGGGTAAAATAACCATAGATTAGTTAACATATCAAATGAAAAATAAAAGTAATAACGAATTTAAAATTTTGAAAATAAATTGATAGCACACCTTGTTCGATAAAGATTCGAAACATATTTCACACATTGTAAATGATCATTTCTTAATAGAACTGAACATGAAACACTCTAGATCAACCAAACATGAATTAAGACCCCTCTAGTATGTCAATATTCAATTTATGCATGATATATTAGAGAATTTAAGATACTTTAAACATCATAATAATCTCTTGAGCACCATTCATTCAATATGTGGTGAAGAAGATGAATTCGAGATCTAAGATATCTTATTAATCCCACTATAATTTGGGATATAAGTGATGGAGTCTCTCAAATTTTGGGTAATAAATTGAATTTCAAATTTTTCCTTCTTAAGTACATTATAAGTGGGTTTAATTTCTTGGAAATTTCAGTGAGGCCCCCATGAAACATAATACATCATAAAATCCCTTAATGGTTATCAATGACTTAGTAATGGTGTCATAAATTTCAGTTAAATTTTATAAGTTACATATAAAATAAAATTTATCTTACCTAATAATATTGATGATATTAACTCAAATTTCATTATCCATTAAAAATTTAATAAACAATCAATAAAAATATTAGTTTGAAAAATATTTATTTTTCATTCACTTAATTACCTATGAATTTAGTGAGGAAATAAATTCAATATATATTATTGTAACCTCAAATAAAATTTAGTTTATTTGACTCATTGTGATCAGTTAAACAAATATGTCACCCAAATCCCATGGTGTGGACCATCATTTCTAGAAATCCTACCCACTTATAATAGGCTGCACTCTTGAATATTCATAATGTGTGACCCTCTTTTTATTTAACATTATTACCATGAACAAAAATCACCATCCTGGAGTAGAGTCTAATAACCCATCAAGTACCATAAGTAGACATGGTTTCGTCATAACAATGAAATTATCTTGTTGATAATAACCATGTAATACAATATATTTTTCTCAAGATATCTCATAAAGTGGGATGCACACTTCATGTCATCATAGATTCTTGATTTAGTTCTTCCAGTTCTTATTACATTGAATTAATATTAATTGCCATGTAAAAATATTAAATAATGGTTTCACCATTCTGATCAAAAGTGGAAAAGAATTATCATCATTTAGGATGTGAATGTAAAATTCTTGAACATTGAACAACAAAACATATAGTCAATGACTCACCCAATTCACGATTCCTATCCTCAACATATATTTCATGGGATTCTTCTTGAATCCAAGTTCCAGATCAAATGATAATTATTGATAATGATATAATGTCAAATGACTAATAAAAGTAATAATAAATATAAACATCTAATAGAAGTAGGAACATGTGGTGTTCCTATTTGTTGGTCATTCGTGATCACCTCCTCTACATGAGATCACCAAGTGTGAACTTTACGAGAAGAAGTCTCAATTCATATGATCCCCAACACCAGATAGATAAACATTATTTATGTCCATTCAATATGGTCTATAAAAAATATGAAATATTTTCATGATTAATTTCATACTATATTGATTTCCTCATTATAGATGGGATCTTCTACAACTCGTTGATATGGAAAATAATTTTTGGACATTACCAGTTAAATAGTGGATGTTGTAATGTAAAACAGATTTTGGTAAGTGAACATCATACTTACCTCTATATATAAATGATTTAGTAATAAGAAACTGCATTTCATGTTTTTTCATTTGTGAAAAATTTTATAACTCCCCCCACATGCACTAGAGACAACATAATAATGATCAAATTTTTAGATCATAAATTATAAGATCTTACTTCTACTAGGTTATGGAATTAGTCATTAGGCCTACCACATTTTCTTACATTGAAGATAGACTATACGAACTATTACCTCGTTTATTAATAATTCCAATGAGATGATATCCTTTAGTGTAACCTTTTTTTTCATATTACTTAATCCTAACATCATATTTATAATAAAAAGTATCATTATATTTACTAGAATAAACCATTTCATATTTTAGGTTTATTTTGGTGCATCAAAAATAATTAACGTACTCAATATATGTAGATATGGAAACCAATTTCTTGAATTATATTCTATTTCCCATTTAATTAATATATCTATGATATTAGATTATATTGATCCATATAAATACTAGTTTTTGTCCCTTTTTGACTAGTTTCCCTTCATATCCAAGTACCACGTACATATCCCTTGCACATTCTTGTGTACAATTGGGTATTCTAGACCGCTTCTCATGTAGTTCTCTGGTATTTAACTAATACTTTACTACAATAAAGTACATAATTTAAATATCAAGTACATAACCTATAATATGTGATTCATACATCCCATATTTATATTGAATCATAGTCACTGTTTAAATATCCACATATGTCTTATACATTCCTTCATGGATATATTTATGACATATGACATTGGAAAAATTTCTATCATGAACTGTTCTATTACATTTTCAGTATATATAAATTTAATTCATCTAAGAAATCATTATATTTATATTATTAAATATTATTTCCTAAAACATAGGTTATTACATTAATTAAATATGTATATAGTTACATTCACAACATTCTTGATTAATTATAAGACTAATAAAAATTTTCCATATGATATCCACATATTTTACATGCAAATTGTTGCACTCCCACAAACCCCTTTCATATACATAGAATTCAATCATTCCAAATGAATATTACATGATCATAATGATTTTATTAACACATAAATGTATCTCTACCTTTTTTGTTTCTTATTGGCATTCTTTGGTGTCTTCCACACATTCTGGTTGTATGATACATAAACCATCCATGAGAAGCAGTTGTGACATATAATTCACAATAAAATGTTATTATAAAGTTTATATGACATATGAAATTAAAATGGGGTTAATATTAATTATTTTTTATAACCAATTGAACATTATTGGTATCACACATCTACACCCTTGTATATATTCTCCTGAATATCCACCAACAGATTTATATAAATTAGAGAAAACAACAAAATACAGACTTGATTTTGGTATATGTAATATATTTTATTTAATTCATATGAACTTATCAATCATACTTGATTTCTATTCACCAATTTCTTATAGGATACATTATTTATACATAATAATATATAACCAAAACTATTGTAAAAATAATTCCATCGCTATTTTTTTCTTATATAGTATTTATCTTTAAAAAATTCATTTTCTGTATGATTTTTGGAAGTTGTTCACTATGTTAACTACATGGGTATATCTAGACTTGAATATTCAGTCTTCCTCCAACCATATCAAATTTTTATTTACACTATTTTATAAAGATATGTTACATTATTTGACTATAAACCTTCAATCATAGGGATTTCATTAGCATCCTTATAAACCATTAAAATAATTACTTTAGATGCATATTATGTTATTCTTGATGAATGTTCATCTATTAAATTATAATTAATAAATTACTTGTATATAAACTATTGGAATATGACATAATTGATTAAATTCATACTATAACTCAGTTGAAATCCATTTTAGATGGAATATTGTTATGAGATAAGAAAACTATTTGTGGTGAATTTCTCAAAAATCAATTAGATAATTTTTAATTCTTATAAGTCCCATCAGTGATGCTCCTTTTAATGATCAATTTTTTTATGTATGTCTCATCATTTATCCCCCTTTCACTTACATCATTGATCATATTTCAACAATGAAATGTTAGTTTTATAAAAAAAATCCACTATATATATTCATGATATATAAATGCTAGGTGATGATATTCTTTATCTTTTTGGTCTAAAGGAACTTATATATTCAATCAATGTGTTTTGATCACATAAAATTCACATTTCCTATAACACGTAAAGGTATATTATGATGTATAATATATTTCCTCTAAAATACACTGAAAATAGTTCACATTCTCAATTTGAACTAATTTTCAATAATTTGTGTATAATTTTTAATTATATAGTTTTATATTTCCAAAATTAAATAATTACATTTCTTGATAATAAAAAAGTATTTTTTTCGATCCAAAGTGTCTAAATACCATCATATGAATTTCATTGATAACTATTTTATGTTTAACTAAAAAAGAATCATCTTTCCATAAAAGTGTATTTAATTATTATATTTTATATTCATCAGATAATCCAAATTATTCAAGAAATAATAAACTATTATTTTAATATAAAGTACAAAAAGAAATTCAATCCAAAGTGGGATAATTCTATATTGTGTCCAATAGGAACATGATATATTTTTTTAATAATCAATAAATGTTTGACTATAGTAATTAATATAAGTAATTAGAAGTTTTTTTAATTGAAATCTCAAAATTAGGAATAAACCTTTCTATAATTATTATAGAATTCACGTTACATCAAAAAAATTTATATATTTACTTCTTTACTGTATTACCTTTAAAATATGACATACAAAATACGAAACAATTTCCAAAAAATTTCACATATAATGTAAAATATACAATAATTTCAATCCACTACATTAATTCACTTCGATTTAGTTCAACTTATCTTCCATTGACTTATATCTTGACATGTGAAGAAAATAGCATCATGTATAATTATTTCACTCTATTCTATGTAAGAGATTACTGAGATGAATTTGGAATCAAATTTGACAATTTCCTTTTCACCGTGTATTTTAACTATTTCACTATGATAACTGAATATTAATATTTATTTAAATTCTTATATTTTGGCATAACATTTCACAAAAGTTCATGAATAGTTTTCTCTTCATTGGTTGCTTAATAATCCTTAACAAAACTAGAGTAATTGTGTGATAAAGACATTAAAAATAGATATACTGAATGATCAAGATAAATATTATATTATTTACACATATTCTATAAAATCATCAACTAATTCATTTCTCACTTCACATTCTCCTTACATGCATCTTTCAGAAGAGACAATATGTGAATCCAAAAATTTCTGGATGTTTATTTAACAACACATTTGACATTGATGATCATAAAATGATTCATACAGTTATTTCCAGTAAACATCCACTTCAAAAATTATTATAGTGGTGGATCAATTGTTAATGTGGACTCTACCATATATAATTTCATTCCTCATCAAAGTACATTTGAAAAGTTCTTATACTCCACCTGAAAATTCATGTCTTTTATGACATGTTATTTTTCAAAAATTGATCACTGTTAAAATAGGTTATTGCTAAGCATTATTATAAAAAATAAAACACAATCATATTAGTATTTTTATCTTGAATACCAGTTAATATAATTTATAGAATTTATTATTTTAATTCCTTCAACTATTTTATTAAAATATAGTATTCAACAACTACTAGAATTGTAATAATATCTCTCTAGAGTATTCTACTAGAAAGGATCCTTAAAACCTCCCATCATAGTCGAAAATAAAACTACACCAATACATGGAGAGCCTAAAAGAAGGCTTTCAACTAGAAAACTATGTGAAATTGTATCTCTTTATTCTTTTGAGTGGAGTCCCATCACTTGATAAAGATGTTAATTAATTTCTCAAACCTTGACTCTAAATTTGTAATGAGATAGATATAGCTACCTATTTGTCGTAAACCACAATTATGTCAACAAATAAATCTTAAAAGGACTACCAAATAGTAGGAGGAACCCATAACTAGTGATGAGGAACACCTCCTAAAATTTATTTTCTATAAAATTATGCGATGAATAGGGTTTTGAATGAATATTACTTTGACTGTTTTTATTTTTCTCAATGAATGATATGAATTGTAATTTAAAAATTATTATTATATATTACTAAACACACATCATTCTTATACTATATATACAAAAATGTTCATGACACATGTTCACAATATATAGAAATGATTGAATATTTTTTGTGATTAGATAGAAAATGTAATCTTATGTAAAATAATAAACCAATAATGACACATTTAGATTATTTGATCACAAGTATATAAAAATGGTTGATATGTTGATCGAATAAAGAATTAATATTGATCTTAGGGGTAAGTCCTTAAGTAGATATTCTTGAAAACTTGTTGAAATTCTCACCCAAAATATTGGTCAAACACGTGTATGGAATGTTCCCAGTTCTTGTTGTGAAACTGTGTCACTTATCATACTCTTCATTATACAATAATACTCACATATAAGAAAGGATATCTCAAGAATTCTGAATAAATATTAATAATATTTATATAGGCGTGCAAACCCATATTTATTCAATGACACAAAAGAAGATATAATGATGTCAATTTGTTATATAACTATTATATACCTTGTATTACAATAATTTACTAAATAAATTTTCAAATACCAGTGATCATATGTTATATAAGGATAATTATTACTTGATATGCATTAAACTCATGTTAATAAATTATATTTGTGATGAAATCAACTTGAGGGTGTTTTATGAATTAAAATATATTTTTTAATAGTAAGTCACATTAAACTTTCTGCATGGTTCCAATAATTGTTTATGTTACTTCAAAATAATTTTTTTAAAATTTATCATTTTTTCCTATATTTATTCGGGAACATGAATTTTTGTAACCACCCCCCCTGTAGAGGGATTTTAGATTATAGGTAGAAATGTCTAATGTTTGGAAGGGTTCCGGAGAACATGGCCCAAGAAGCCTAGGGTCAGGATGACCTAATATAGGTGCCAGGTCTATGGTGTATGTACACCCACTCAATACATACATATGTAGGGGAAATGTGTCTCTTATTTTATGCCACATTAAAATGGATTTCATTAAATATACTTCCTTAGGCGCTACTACACACTCCCCCCTCATTTGGTGGGGGGGGGGGTTCTTCCCATCAAGGAAGAGGTGGGTAAGCCACCCACATATTTAATTTTTTTTCTATTGGACTTGACTTATATGGTAAACACCTCCCCAAAAAATGTAGATCCACTTTTAATGTGTGGGGAGGTCATACCACCCCAAAATACATTTTTTAAATAAAATTAAAAAACTAATTCAAAAGGCTACAAATCGAGGCTACAATAAAATTTTCTTGATTCATCAAATCCTTATTCCATCCTCTTATAGTGCATATATGTATAATATATATATATGTTATAAATTATTATATATATGTTTTTATATTTACATATATCTATTGGTATATATATATATATTTGTGTGTATATATATAAAAATGTTTTTTTTTATTATTTCTTAACTGACTCAAACATTTTTAATATATGAACCTATCTAGACAGATCCTGAATTGGTAAGGTTACGACTATATATTCTTACACAAAGTAACTGATCATCAATGATAAACTCATTCATCAGTGAAATATATAAAATTGTAAATTAATTTCTTAGTTTTAAGCATATAGAATTATAAATTCAATCTTTAGATGACTATAACTCAATCACCCAATTTTTGATCAATTAATTATTTATGGTAGAGGGACTACAGTGATGCCCTATTTTGAATAAATAAAAACTAAATATTTCTAATTCAACATAAATTAATTCACACCAATATATAGTGCCAATAGAAAGAAACTGAATCTTGTAGAAGTATGAAAATATGTATTTTAGTATTTTTAGATCTGTATTTCTATTAAATATCAAATCTAATATATCTCAACACTGATTCCACAACTGATAATGTGAATCTTAATTAAGAATGGATAATTTTAAAAATAAAGTATTATATCTACACCACACCATGTTTGATTTCGATCAGAAACACAATTTTATCAACATCATCATTCTTTACTCAATGGAAAAAAACTTATAACCCTCTTGATCATCCATATATGATTCAAGATCCTATTATTATTTCATTATTGATTTTTTTAGTTCTATAAAAGAGAATTGATGAGGCTTCCGACATCCTTACAATAGTTTAAGAACCATTATTTTGATTAGGGATGGAGAACCTACATGAGGGTTCTTAGAGATCCTTTTTCTCACTCTATAATTTTGGATACATGTGTGAGGGGATATGAAATTTGATGGAGTGAATAATATATTTAATATGGGATTATAAGTCATATATATGTACGTTTAATGTCCTAAAATTTTTACATAGGTCACAAGGTAACTTAATCATGAAAAATAATCTATTTCTAACACTAAATGGATTTGTAACTGTGTCATATATATCATTTAAATTTTACCAAATACATTTAACCAATAAAATATGTTATTTGACAAACTTAAAGTCACTTACTCGAATCTATTTTCCCATTATATTGAAAAAAGGATTTACTAATAACATTTCATCAAAAAATTTATTTTTTATTCACTGTATTACTTGAGAATATAGTGAGTAAATAAATTCACACCATGATATTTTAAATTAAAATAATATTTATTTTATTTATTTTTGGGTGACAATTCATGCTCAGAAAAATACAGAACTTGTGGTTTATTTCACAATATAGTAAGACTATATTCAATTAAATTTTCCTAGACACATCAATATAAATAATATGTAACCCTATAGGTATTTATCTAGCTATGTGTATGACTCATTGGAGATAGTTAGTGTCTAAAAATAAATCAAAACCCCTAAAGAGATAATGTGTATTCACAGAAATGAAATCCTTCTATGAATAATCACAAAGTAATATAATATCTTTTTCTCAAGATATCTCATAAAATAAGATGCAAAATACATGTCAGTATATATTATTTTTTTCTTTATTTGTTTCCATACAGGATATTATAAACATTAATAACCATTTATATGGATATAATAATGGTAATACCAGAATTAAAAAACTATTCCCAATACATAAAATCCATATGGAAGTGAGAAAAACATTCTTGGAAATTAAAAAAATGAAATATGATCAGTGGAACACCCGATCCCAGCTAACTATCCTCAATATAAATGTCATGGTTTTCATCTAGAATCATTGTACATGGTCAAATGGAAATAATCTATAATGATATCAATTATGAATAATAATACATGTTCCCATAAATAGGAACAAATAATGATAATTTAATCACGTGGTTTTCATACTGGTGGATCAGTTTTAATGATATCCAATATTTGAGATCACCATGTGCGAATTTCATTAGAAACAGTCTCAATGTTTGTGATCCCGCAACACCTGGTAATAAAATATCATCTGCATCCAGTAAGTATGATGTTTCTAAACCATAAGACATATATTTATGATTAATATAATCATATCTAAAGGTTCTCATTATAGCTGGGAACATCTATAACCTCTTGATATGAAAAATAATACAATGACATTACTAGTTAAATAGTGTATTTACAAGGATAAAGAAATTTATATTAAGTATAAATAATTCATAAATATAATTAACAAAATTATTAATTGAACAATAAATTTTAATTGTGGTCTATGTCACTAAATATATAGATTTATATAATATAATTGTTTAAAAAAAATTCATACTTACTATTATAATTGGGTTATTTTTCCCACATTAAAATGAAATGTGTTCAGCATATTTAATGATAATTATTTCACACAACCTCAGAATGTGATAAACAGATATATTGAAAAAAAATCACACACATGATGTAGATATTTTTCTTAATTCAGCACAAAATGAAAATCCAGGGACTACAATGTAATGTTTTTTATATGTTTCAAGTTATATAATGACTCACTATATAAGATGAAAATGTTTAGGGAAGGCATAGTAAATATAATAGGAAAACATTGGATACTTCCCATCTTCCCAATATAAGGGTGATGGTCTGCCACAATTTATAGACATGTGGGTCACTACATGAAAGGAACATAAAACACAAAATAATTGTGTCCTTAAATCTAAATTAATGAATGATTGGTCAATTTGTTTTCAACACTATCATACATATTTCCACCTGATATCAAAACCTCGACTTAATGGTTATAAATTTTTCATTTTTATAATACTAAAAAATATTCTCTATATGGTAATGATTCCACACTATTATTATTTGATGGTTCTGCTTCTTTAATATATATCTATAATGAGTTATCATTGGTTTCCCAAGATCCCTATTCTCTATAAGAACAAATTTAATATCCATTTTTTTAAATTGTCTTCTTATGCAAATTATGAATTGGATGATGCACTATGAACAAGAATTCATATTTTGTTTGATTTATAGATGTGTTAAAGAATAATATTAACCAATCCCATCTACTCTGTAAACATTTATTACTCTATACAATCATTGGAATATTAACATGTGATCGATTTTAAAATTTTGAATGTGAAATTAATTTGTAATCTATTTCATGATATATCTTTATTTATTTAAAGAAAAATCTCACACCAACCCTCTCAATTTTATGGTAATGAAATATAGATCCATATTTTATAATATTGAAAAAACTTATAATAAAACCTTTTAGATTTATATTTTTTTCATTTCCGGATTACAATAGTTTAATAATTTAAGAAACCATCCCATATTTTAATCATGGGACATCTGAAAATAATTAAGAATATTATTATAGATGCAATTCAAAAGTGACCCAATTATTTTTACATTCATTTCATAAAATTATCTAATATCATGGAATTCATCTTGGCTAAAACTTAGAACATAATTATGGTAAACTAATCTATCAATAGAATCAATATCTCTTTTTAAATATCTGAATATTGCAACATGTTATTTCAAAAAAAAAATCATCTTTACAACTCTCATGTTATGAAAGATGGTGGTTTCCAATATTTGGGAATGTATTCAACCTTTAAAAATCTTCTATCAAACCTTATGTGGTTTAGTGATCTACATTACAAAGGCACATAGACTACCTTATTATGTTAATCTAGTTGAAAATAAAAACATTCTTAATCAATGTTATAATATTTTTCTATCCTTATTAATATCATTTTATTTAAGTCGATAATCCTTATGGATTTCATCCTTATAATGTCTAACGTCATTACTTTGTTAAATATTATGCAGATTTTCATCGTTATGAACATTATCTATAAAAATTATTTTATCCTTTCAACTATATCCCTTATGAAATTGAACAAACATTGTAAATCCTCCTAAATAAAATTTAATGGTCAGATATCAACCTTACGAGAATTAGATAAGCCTTAAAAAACTATACCTTTTTGAATTATAATAATATTATTCAACCTTAGAGAAGGCTTCCAAAAAATAAGTTCTAGAATGGAAGAACTATCTTTTATAAAATAAAATTCATTAAACCTTCACTACAGCATAATTCCATATTTTTATTCTTTCTTTTTATTATATATGATTTGTGATATTGGTGGCATTCTATGTCAGGAATTATCCATATTCATAGTGCAGTTAGAGGAAAATATCTCATATCTCATTTTGTTAAATCCAATTTGGCAGTCCGAGAATGAAGAAACTAGAAAAGGGGGAATCATAACTCATTAGGAAGTTGGGAATCTGATGATGTCTTTGCACGTTCACACCAATTTTGTAAATTTTAACAGCGTCCAACATTACAGAGTCCCACATCAGAAGAGGAATAATATGTGTTCTTCTTCATTACTCATTAGACGAGATACACTACCATTGAATTCCAACAGTACCCCCTACCCCAGAGATACTTGTCTATAATTGTGAGAGAAAAACACACATTTCATGATAATTAGACTAAAATTATCTAACCTGGGATCTCCACTTATTCATCTTCTATTTTTCAGATGTTTAACAAATCTATTACCATATGGTGGTAGATCCTAGCTCCTATGGTTTTGAAAGGTTAGAGTTTTTTTAATATTAAATACACAAAATTGATCTTCTGGACATTTCCAAATAACAATTTGAGTTAAGAAATAGTATTACACTAAATTAGTCATCTGGAATCGTTATAATACTAAAATAAATCACATCACTAGAAAATTTATTTTTTCAAATACCATATTTTTTTTAACAAAAAAACCATCTAGACATTATTCTAATGTAATGAATTTACCATTAATGACTATATTTACCCAACCCTGAAATTCAGTCATCCACTTAGACATATATTTTAAATAAATACTACAAAAATAACTTTTGTTCAAAAAAATCCCCAATGTATTTTTTCAACCTAACATACAAAATCAACACACCCATACATGTACCAAATTTATGGGCTTTCTTACTTCTCCCATTTTTTTTCAAAAAAAATGAAAAATGCTTTGATACCTCCTATTTTTTCCTTTCATGATTTATACCCATGTATCTATAAATTTCATATGGAAATTTTTCGAATCATAGATCCACCATTTACACTATACATTTTGCACCATATTTTTAAGAGAATTTGAGTTCGTATCAAAACATAAATATGTATAAACCAGGAGAGTCTACCCCCCCCCCCCTTCAAACTCACATTAAAACAAAATTTTTACAATATATAGAATACAAATATAATCATTGTGCTTTTCCCATACATGATTCATTGGAAGTTCATATTCCATCCCACATCCATATTCTCTCTACATCATTCACTTAAATTATTAATTGATAATGTAACCAGTTTGAAATGATCCATTAGAAAATCCTCTAAGCATGGTAAGTAGTAACTAAGTGTCAGAAAAAAGGATTCCTTATTAATAATATCCATGTTTTTCATAAAATTCACTAATTGTAATGGAACATATGTAGAAAATAAAAATTCATCAACAAGACAAGACCTTTTATAATAATGACATTCACACAAATCCTATGTGTTAATTATGCTTCATGACAAAATAGTTGGTCAATTTAACATGTTCAATTTATTTATACCCCATGATTATACCCCTTCTTATTCATTATCATTATCATATTTTCATTCAAAGGAATATATAATTATAATCGATTTAAATAAAAAATTAAATATTCATCATCAACTCACAAAAACTTACTAGTAATAATATAATCCTTCTCTTAATATTTTTTATATCTTGAAAAATAAAATTAGATGATACCGAATTTCATGTTTAAAAGAATGTAAAAAAAATATTCCTTCAGGATTTAAGATTCCCCTTCAATAATTTTTATGTCCCCATATTTATTGATTTCAAAAACCTGATAAGTATTAATATATGTAAAAAATATAAATAATTTATTTATAACTATGCATAAACTCATATTTTACTCTGATACCATCATAAAATCAAATTAGAATTATTATCTAAAATAATTCATTATTCCAACATGCTTAATCAAATTCCACATTGATTATTCAAGGTGAATTATTATTAATAAATTCATGGAATGTATTATTGTGGCATCACTTGCATCTCATCATCTCTCTATACACCTCCAAAATCATTAATAATCTTTTTTTAATGAACACATAATTTATATTCAACATGGATTAAATCTCCCCTTAATCAAGCATCCCATAATCCATAAAAACTATAAATAAGGTTCAAGGGGATAGGGGTACATATTAAGATCATATTGTAAATAAATGTGGTTTCCCATGAAAATACAAACCTTTACATATAATTATTTATCTATAAATTATTTAAATAAAAAAACATAAACAAATTTATCTCAGATTTTTTTAATCTTGTTTATAAATTTTAAAAAATGTAATATCAATCTCCATCATTTGAATCTTGTACTAGGTAGTTTTCTCTCTTTTATAGTTCAATAATGAATTGATTTCAATAATCAATTTTACTCGGTAGAAACACCCATGTAGTAATCAATTAAAACTTTTACGGAATTATTATCATTCCATAAAAATATATATTGTTTTTATTTTATGGATTCTAAAAAATTCACATTAAATTAGTTTTTACTTGATAAATATTTATTTAAACAACAAAAAATATTTTTCTTAATGTATAAAATATCTTATATCATTGAAAATTAAAAATTATTCTTTTTTCAGATTCTCCATGTCAGCTATTTGAGAAATCTCATAATTCATCTTCTCTCACAATTATTTATTCTTATCATTCCCAAATTGATGTTTTGACTATGATTACAGTGGGACAAGAGGCATCCCTATATTCCTCTACTCTAACGATCATATAAAACCATATGTATGTTTTTAGGTGATTTATACTTTTCTTCTAACCATCCATGTATCCTTCTAAACATTTGAGTATAGAAAATTATATTCTCACCCTCAATACTTTTGTTCCTGTAGTAAGTTACAATATGAAAAATTGTATAATAGTTATTACAGTTTATATTGGTATCATACCATGTATGAGATTTTCATAGCTTGGGGGTGGTTGTAGTAATTTTTTTAATCTTTGTTGAATCATTATTATTCTATAAAAAATAACTATTTATTCAATTCTTCATGAAAAAGTACATTATAATGAAACAAATATTTGGTTATAATTTATTAAATTCTATTAGAAAATTTATTATTACTCTTTGAATCTAGAGTAGTTATTTTCTTGATTCATATTAATTTACTCATGTGGGATCAATTAGTTATTTAATTCTTCATAATAGAATGATTTTTTTCATCAATTTTATCAAAATTCATATCCTCCTCCAAAAAATCATCATTATAACTTTACGAAGTGAGAATTTAGTTCATTATGTGAAATCATGACATTTTCATCAATATTCTATTTTGTATAATTCTTTAAGGAATTATTACATTTCTCTATATACATTCTTAACATCTTCCCCAAAATTGGTTCTTCAATTATATCTCTTTATTACTCCATTTTCATATTCATCATTGTTAAATTTTTAGGGAACACATTGAAGCCATCAAATCACACATTAAAATCCTATTGACTTCATCCATATTTGTTATTAAATTAACATTTCTATCACATTAAATCATATAAAATTCCACACAATTTATCAAATATTGAATATTTGTATATTTGTTACATAGAAAATATCTGGATTTTCCACATTATAGAGTTTCTACATCATCCTACCATTACAGTTATGTATAACATATATATTTATATATTTATGAAAAATCCATTTTAGATTATGATTCATATATATAAGGAATATATTTTATTAAAATAATTTAGTATTCTTAAATGTTTTGTCTCTTTTTTTTAATTATTTTTCTTGTTTATTATTAAATGAAATAATTCAAAACCAGTTCCCATTAATTGATAATTAAATAATTCAAATTAAATGTTGATATTATTGACATATTTTTTCTCATTTAATAAATATAATATCCTATACATGTCATGCAATATCATTAAAACATCCATTTAAAACAATATATGATATATCTACCTGAATACACCTTATTTTAGAAAATATTTTAATATCTGTCGAGGATAATGATCAATCTAAAAATATATTTGATCTTTCTCAAACACTATTACATTCTTAATTCTTGATATAATTCAACTTAAAAGTACAAGAGAATGTATTCCAATATGTATTCTAAAATATGAAATAAATTACGTCAAATTATAACAATGATTTCCATTAAATAAAAGAGACTTCAATATTGATTCCATGTCTTTTTTAATCATCAAATCAATAAACTTCATAAAATATATTTAATTAATAAATGAATCTCTTATCTATGATACCACTTGTTACAACCATAGGCAACCATAGAGCGGGTGAATCAGAGTGTAGGTAAATTTTTACCCTTACACAAATTTTCCATTCTCCCTAAGATCTTGTTCTCATATGAAAAAGGAACTATGTTATTGTAATCATTAGATCACACTTGCATACAAGATCAATGAGAGAAAAACACATATATGGAAAACAAATCGATCAAGAGTCATGAATATTTTACCTTCTTATCCACAAACAGATAATCTAATAAACACACACTGACGATGTGTTTATGTTAAATAAGGTAATAAAACTCACTATAAGTATTTAAAATGGTTAGTAAAAGTGAAATTATGATACAAGGGATAGTCCCTATTCTTCCCTTATACTCAATATTTGGTGAATGTCATGTAAAATTTATATACGTGGGGGTACTTGACTAAAAAATAACGTAAGAATAATATTTTTGTATCTTTAACACCAGATTGATGTGTAGTTTATCGCATTGTTTGATTCCATTTTATTCTTAAATCATGGTTAAATAATCACCATCATTTGAGGGGAACGTCTTTGTATTCCGTAGTGTATTCGAAACTCCATCGTTAATGAGAATAACTTCATAATAAAATTATTCCATGATTCTATTTATTTAGCATACAAGTATAGTAATTTATTCATGGTTCTCTTTAGGAATTTTTCTTCTCTCCAAAAAGGGGAGGTAATTGTTATAATCTCTTAGAGTAATCTCTTTCTACTACCTATATACAAGATATAACATCATTAATAAAACTCCCAATTTTATTTAATGTATAAATGTTTCAAGGAAGAATTGTCATCACTCCTCTAATCTATTCCACCTCTGTTTCTTATTTTATAATCACATAAATATTTAGATGTCATGAAATTCTATATTTTAATTATAGAATCCTCTTAATTTACTGTCTTTATATATATATTTTATTGTTTCCACAAATATATGTTTAACATGCTCAATATTCTCTGCATGAAATATAATTCCTTATTTTAGAATATAATAATACTTGGAATACAACATTTTGAAATTTATTTGACTTCCTCTTCCATGTTCCAAAAAATTATTTGATTAATGGACATTCTATTTCTTCGAGAATAAATACTCCTCAAATATTATATTAATAATTTTTTCTATTTACAATTAAAAATTTACTCACATAACACTACACTATTTCGAAAACATTATCAAATATCCCAACCTTTTTAAATTTAAAATTAATTGCATAATATTTTTCAACTAAATGATCTTCATAATCCAAAATTATATTCAATTTAGAAAATATTTTGGTGTGGTATTTAAAAAAAGTCATCTTCTTACCTATTATAGTGTGAAACACAAGGGATATTAATATTTTAAAAGGTTACGATCCTTCTGAAACAATCCAATGAAACGTACAAGGCTGGGTGATCAACCACATAAAGACACACAAATAACCAAATTAAGTATCACTGATCAACATTATGAGATTCATCCTTAATTATTTTATAGTATGCCTATCATAGATAACCCAATAATTAAGAAGTATTCTATTCTTTGAATTTCATCCTTATAATTTCTAAAATCCTTATGAACATCATATTTATGATTCATTTCATCCTTATAAACATTATCCCTATGAAGTCCTTTATCCGTATAATATTCATCCATAAGAAAATCATCCAAATTTATGAATCCACCTAAAAAATCATATAAATATATCATATCAAAATAATTAAGTTCATTTCATCCTTAAGAAATATATTCCTTTTCATTTTTATTAAAAATATTAAACCAATACTAAGGATTCGACAATATCATTATCAATCACAGTTCAACTCTAATATACAGTGCATACATTATTGATCCTATTTTATATGGTGAAATGAATAATTATTCATATCATCCTATCACGCATGCTTTATGATCTTATTAGGATTATATGAATTTTTTTATCCATTTTTATAATAAGGAAATGTCTGCGTCACCAATATCTAATGGAATTACATCGATCATTGTTTCCCTAGTGAAAATAGGTATGAACGACACAAGAATATGTCATAATTAATATGGGAATGAGAAAATGTGTCTCCACATTCAAGAAAATTTATAAAATATAAATAGTATCCCAACTGGGAGAGTAAAACACTAGGCTCATATTAATTTGGGAACTTGTTCACTAATAAATAAAATAAATACACACTACAGAATTTATACAAAACCACCATGTTCTACAAACACTTTTCCTATACTGTTAGCACAACCTAATGGTTCCCATTCCCCTTCAAATAACACTACCCCACACTGTATATCAACTCTTATACCATGTTCTCTTATAATGGTTGAGCCTGATCACTACCTCACCATTGTGGGAACCAACTCCAATGGATAGATAAGGACGGTAACCATTTCACAACGCTTAAATATTTAGAGTGATATTCTGGAATTTATAAATATATTGTTGAGTTAGGAATACCATAATTCCACCAATTTTGTAACATCCCAGGTAAATAAATAATAATACATTTTCATATATATTAATACTTATGAATTAAATATTAATTTTACTTTAAAGGGGTTGCTATGTTCGATAGCGTACCCAATATGCAACAACAAGTTTCTATGAAATCTTACATTGCACACGAATAATATAATAATATTATTTTCAATGGTAGTTAAAACATAGTCTTTGTATTGGAGGGAATGAATATAAATAACTAAAATACTATTATATATGTTTTTTAAATGTTTTTACATTTATCCAATAAAAGATAAAGGCTTAAAATAAGAAAAGAATTGAATTTTAGGCACAGAAACTCTAATATTCACTAAAAGGTCGATTTATCACATTTTGATGCAGAAACTTCTTTAAAAATAGTATTGGTAACTCTTATACATTCTATTGGACCAAATAAAATCATTATTTATAATCGAGACATCATAATTTACTTTGTGTATGTTTTTGTTATTTTTCCGATAAATTTTATTTTTAAAGAATTGTTGTATTTTAATTCAAAACCTCATTTTAATATAATTTAATTATATGGTTAGATTATATTTTTAATTGGTTTTAAAGTGTAATTATAATATATTATTACCATTTAATCCAATTTTTGTCATTATAATTAATTTCACTTTGTAATTGGACATAAACAATTTTCAATCTTTTGATCGATATTGTTTTTTAAACACGCTATTTGTTTTGACCGCTGGAAATATTTTTAAATTAATTATTGCAATTTCTGTGTTTGTGATTTTATATAATGGAGTCCATATTTGGAATCATAATTTCCAAATTATGTAATTAATACTCTTTCGTTTTTGGACATTATGAAGAGTAACGACGTCAATTATATTTAATTATCATGATTAATTAGTAATCGGGTAGTTAAGGGTTATAAAATAATATCATAATAATATAAAATGACCCCAACATGTGTATGACGACTTTTTTGAGTCATGTCCAACCATTGGATGCCTTGTTCCAATCTATGGGACCCCATGGAATCACTTTAGTGTGATATTGACATTTTATTATATTTTTTTAAGGAAAGTGTAACCAAAGTATGTATCACCAAAGAAAAAAAATTGGTTTTGTTTATCTAAATGATATCATAGGCTATAAATAGTCATTGTAAATCTAAACATATTTCCTACATCAAGGAATTTTTTTAATTTTTAGGAATTAAATAAAAAAATTATTTATGACAACATAAAGATGCAGCGATTAGCTAAATAATGAATGATTTAAATAAAATAAAATGATAAGGTAAAATGTAAGACTTAAACTTGTCAAAAACCTATTTTATGGGTGGATGTAGAACCCTAATTAACCTTTCCTATAAATATTTCTTTTTGGGACCTTTAAAATTCTAAAATCATTTTATAATAAAGTATCATTGTATGGCCTTCCAAGAGTACCCCTCCTCCCTCTTATAAAATGCCCCCACCTCTACTCCCTTACCCACACCTCTCAGGCCCTTGAATTATCCAAAACCTTCTCTTATTGTCTGTACACATCTATATCTTCATCCTAGTAGCCTTACATTAGGCAGAAATCTCTTTACGAAACCCTTTTGGTTCAAACGAACAGGTGTTGCCTGATTTAAAGGTAATGTCATCTCTTATGTTCTTTGGTTTTATTTTGCTTCTCCAACCCAATAAACTCTTTTTATTCCTTTATTTTGTAACAAAACCAGTATCTTCAATATACTAGGATGTTGTTATGAGAAGTATTCGAGATACACATACACACACCTCCATCTAATGGTTAAAGAACATACTATTTCGGTGGATGGCGAATTACTGCCTCACGAAACGATGATTGTTCAATATCCTCTTAACACATTTCATGATGGATATTAATATATAACTATATTTATATATGATATATATTATGTTAATGTTTTCCTTATTCTTCTCTATTTTTCAATTATGGAAAACCTTTATGGTTTCCATTATGGGTAAACGTGATAATTTCATTTTTGGAAGTACGGACTACCGCCCCCTCAAAGTGATTTGAATCGATAAAGCCATATCTGGGAGGTATAAAGGATTGAGTTAATAATTTTATATATGAAATTATATTAGAATTATAATGTACCATTATATGTGATTTTGTTCCATTAAATACAAAATATAAATGAATGTAGCGTTCATGCGTACGTTCGGCTTACCATCTCCATGAACGGTGCATTTTATTTCTTAACTATAAATGTTATGTACTATTATAAATACATGTATATTCTTGATAGATATGTTATATATGATATCCAAATCATGAATATCATTCTGGATATAATTAACCTTTGACCAAATGAACAACATGTAATTGTAAGAAGTCTATTTTTGACTCAAGTAACAAATATTGACAAAAGGACCGTTATTAAATTAAATGATTACATAATGTTTATAACATGAAAATAAGTGAGATAAAAGGAATAATAAACATGAAAAAGGTTATTAAGCAAGTATATATTAACTTCAGTTTGTTATTCTGGAGATTAAAGACTGATCGAGTCAAGTCGGACATGAGGTAAGGGACTTTATCTCAATCTCTTTTAATTGAGGCATATTTTGTTCCAATACAAGACTTTATTTTATAAGTTGTATATACAACATTGAATTTTCATTTCATTCAAAGGGATTATTTTTATATGAATCATTTTACTAAACGACAAAAAGGAATGTTTCTTTTAACGTACGTGGTGACAATGACCTTTGTCACGACCCCCTCCCACCAAAGATGCCCCTCCTGATCTGGCAATGGTGAAAGGAAGATAATGACCCCCGAGTCCCACCTCCAGTAGGCCCCGGGTTGGCGAATAGCACCAATGGTATGAGTTTTCACAAATATGGGAGGCATTACCCTTTTTATTATTTTGGATCGGGAAATAGGACAAGTCAACCACCAAAAAGGGAAAAGAACAAGTGTATATAAAAAAACCCAAACCAAGCCCACATGCATGTTTAAACAATTTTTATAACAAGGTACAAGTACAAGGAAGCTCAAAAGTACAATGCCAAAGAAAAAAAGAGAACAACAACTGCAACAACTGCAACTGCCCGACTAGTAGGGTCCCGCACGGCCCTGGTAGTCCTCCTGGAATCCTGAAAGTAAACGTAGGGTGAGCATACAAGTATACTCAGTAGGGAAACCTAAAGCTCTCGTGCAGAAGTGGGGAGACACCCTAAGGTCTCGTGAGAAAATAGAAGAACCAGAAACTAACAAGGAAAAACTATCCACCCAGCCTCACTGGTCACACTCACCAAGTAACACAAACAAGTTTAGTATATATATAGAACAAAAGTATTGGGTACCCCGCACCATTTCCCACTTAATTAGATGCTGCTCTTCCTAACGGCAAACGTCCTGACGCTACCACACTCTTCCCGCCCGCACACACCTGGGCCAAACCACGCATCCCGCCCGCACACACCTGGGCCTCACAACAACGCATCTCGCCCGCACACACCTGGGCCACAACCACTAACCCGCCCGCAGACACCTGGGCCTCATCCTGATGGTTCTTGGGAATGGTACGCCTGCCCGAAGAGTCTTGGGTGTAAGGTCACCTCAAGCCATCATAGCCTATGGAAGAAGGAGCAAGAAGGAGCTAGTAACTAAGGGGGGACACTCTCTCCCATAAAATGGGAGTGTTCGGCACTAGGTTCTTGACATGGGTGTGGTGCGACAAAACACAAAGATACAATTATATATATACATATACCAAACACACAGCCCAACCGATGGATTCTTAAAAAGAGAAACTGAGCATGTGCCTCGGCACTGCTACCACGAAGCATGCATCAACAACCAAACAATCATCCCCCAACCCCATTTAGGTTTTCATGTTTCATGCAATGGTTTAACAAAATTATTACTACTGGGAAACTATCATCCAGAAAAAACCTTTCACAAACATATCCCTGCCATCCACAACCAAGGTTAGATAAAACACAAGCAACCACATGCCATTTCATTTACAAAAGATTATCACAACCATACAACATTCCATCATTCATTTATTTCAAAGTTCCACACATAAAACCCTTTCCACACACAAAACATTTCCGCATTTGAAAACACCTTTTACTTAAAAACACTTTTCATAATCAAAACACTTTTCATAATTAAAGGCATTTTCCACAACCAACCAAAGCACCAACATGTTCATTATTCCAACTTTGTTCAATCGGGGTGATCACACAAGGTTTTCATTCTCATTTAATCAGCCAGTCTTTACGTGCTTATACATTTTCAATGTTTTAACAAAACCAACCACAAACAATTCAGATATCAATTGCGCACACAAAGGCCACCAACGGCCTTGATTTTCAGTAGGCAAAGGCCTTTCAATCCAAAATCACAATCAGAAGATAAAGAAACTGGAAGGCAATAGAAACAGCACAAAACCCCAAACCATTCTTTATCCAGTTATTATCTTTATTTAAAGTTCAACTGCATCCCATGGAACAAAAGAAAAATATCCCACCCCGCATGTTGCACCAAATAGAGAGACGAAGGTAAACCCCTACCTCAAAAGGTCCCGATCACGTCGCTTCCGACGACGTCCTTCGGTGTCCTCCGCCTTTTCCAAACCCGACAAACGCCTCCTAGGATGGAAGCTGGAGAAGGAAGGCCGGAAGAAAAGGTGACAAGTCTGGGCTTAGAAGCTTCGTCTCGTCGCTACGATCCTGTGGCCGCTGACGGATCGTAATTCGGAGCTCAGACAAAGAAGTTAGAGGAGGAATACTTCTCGATTGTCCAAGAGCGTCGTCGTGCGACAAAGAAGCGATCAATATGGAAGATAAAACATGACCTCATTCTAATATAGTGAACGAATAGGTAAATCCGTATTCAGCGTGCATTAATGAATACACGATGTGACCGTACATACGTTACATGTTTTGATTGGTTAACACACAACACGTCACGCGGTTTCCACGCGTTTTAATAATAATGATAATTCTATCAATAAGTGGTGTTTAGTTGACCTGAGGCATGAGTCATAAAAGTAGCTCATTAATGGTCTTAAAATGACCGTCATAATTTCAGGGTTACGTTGTCGCTGATGGATCGTCAATCCGATACCGTATGAGGGAGATACGTTGGATACAAGATCCTGTAATAATAACAATATTAAATCTATTAATTCATGAGCGTTTCGGGTACCCAATCCAAAAACCCAAAAAAGACATCCAATATTGGACTCATAATTTTCGTCTCGTAGTCAGGGTCGCACTGCCACTGACGGTTCGTGAAACCGAGGTCGCATGAAGAAGTTACAGACAAAAAAGTGTTTTATCAACAAAATTAATAATAACAATATTTTATTATTATTATTAATCAATTATTTATTTATTTTTCATAACTCCAAATGCAATCACGTTTTGGAGTCTTCATGGGCGCTATAATTAAGCACCAATTCCTCCTTTTTCATTTATTTGTCTTTTAATTTTATTTCTCTTATTATTATTTTTTGTTTCTCTCTCCAATCTATTTTTTTTCTTTCAGGATTCTCTCCCACCACCAAAAGTGGCGCCTCCCATTTCTTTTACTCCATGTGGAACGCCCCAAACTCCATTCTGACTTCAACTTTATTATTTAATAAAATTAATAATAATAACACCCATAATTAATGTACTAATTTAATCCCATTAAATTAGTTTACCATGGTTATTAAGTTAAAACCATTCCATTTAATTAAATTCAAATAATTTAATTTACTAACCAAAAATTAAACCCATTTAATTTAATTTACCAATCACACACATATTTCTGTCACCTTTATCATTATTATTTAATTCAATAGTAATAAATCCTCTTTCAATTTCATCAACGGGTCCCCATCATTAACATTAATAATTATTATTATTATTGACGCCCATTATTTTCATATAATTACTCCATATATCCCATAACATTATATTCACGCATGGTTGGGAACCCCATTCACGTTCCTCTTCATGTTATTATTATTATAACAAATTATTATATAATAATACCCTTTTAATGTTATTAACACAATTCCAACTTTAATTGTGGAGAACCGTACAACGCCTCCTGTATAAGGTCACACCCATGCACCCCATGCATTTCATTCCTTTATAATTTATTACCTGAGCCTCATTTATTGTAAGTTATTCCTTTATAACTTATTCCATGCACCTCCCATCATTTTATTAAATATATTCGATTTTATTTCTTATATTTTACAATGATTAAATTAAAACCATTTTATCTAATTAACACCAAATATTTTCACGCCACCATTATCAATTATTATTATAAAAAAATTATTATTACAACACGTGTCGTGTTTGACCACATCAAATTTTTTACAAGGAAATGGACCGGAGAGGTCCGGGCCATTACAACCTTTTACACACCGCGAGTACTACATGATCTTTGGCTTCTTTAACAAGCTGTAATGTTATTAAAAGAAAATAAATACTATCTACTCTTTTAAGTATTTTGGTATTGAAAATGGTTTTGATAATGGATTTTTTATGTAAATATATTTATTTGATATATCGTGATTGAAATTTGGAAATGCTTTCTTTCCATTATATTTGTTTTATGTCTTATGATTTTATAATGGTACTTCGACATTTGAAGGGTGGTGACATGAATATCAAGATGGGTGGTTACGTTATAACCTAAAATGCGTTGAGAATGGAAGTTAGCCATATGTTTATTCCATTTAGTGATATGTGTGTAAGTCGACCGTATGGTTATTCCAATTATGTATGTTTATGTCCCAAGTTACCTTTATATGTTATGTATTCTTTATATTGCTTTTAAGGTAATCTTTTGGTTACAAAAGGGTATGTAATGATATTTTATTCAGGGAAGAGTATTCACTACTTCATAAAGGTGAAAAGTATAACTTATGTTAAAGTATTCATGGTTTAAATGTTATTTTGAAAAAACTAATAGTTTTCCTTCTTTGTGTATCCCTTACTAACCTTTTTATGATCACCCCATGTTTATGAAATGTTTTTCACATGAAATAATGTGGAATAGGGTCATGTATTGGATCAATGAAAAGTCATGTTGTCATAAACATGGAACTATACATGAATCTATTTTTCAAGATTTCATGTTTTGCAAAAAAATGGAAACTGTGTAGAAGTGTCTACTTTGTAATCTTTTGACATGTAATAGTTATGTCCTAATTCTCTAAAAATATAAAGATGAAAAGATCCTCAGTGTGAATTATTCATTTAATTCAATATTAAGTAATGTATTAAGGCTAGGTCCTTATAGTTGGTATCAAAGGAAAGTTTAGACAACATTAAGAGTTAGAATATTGTTAAATTCATGTCCATAAATTAATTTATTGTATGATTGAAATGATATAGCATTTAAAGATTACAATGTTCCTTCACCTAAGATATTTCTATGTTCAGAATGGTTTTTCGTAGAGGAAATAGAGCTGCTTTTCTGGGAAGGCATACAGAGGGAAATGACCATCGAAATAAGAATCTTGAGATGGTCAGAAATCAGAGTTAAATAGTTTGTTGTAGTGATGGATCAGTTGACTCAGTTGATAAATGGAAGTTGTGTTTATAGAAGATATTTTGGTTTATTCCAAAAGTAAAGTGAAACATGAAAGTCGTGTAAGGGTTTCCATGAAAACTTTACAAGAAAAGAAACTGTATGGAAAATGTACCAAAGTGTGTGTTTTGGTTACAAAAAATTTCATTCCTTTGTCACATTGTTTCAAAAAATGGCATAACAGTTGATCCTGCTAAAACAAAAGTTGTTGAAGAATGTCCAAGACCCACAAATATAACTGAGATCCGTATTTTTCTTGGTTTAGTAGGTTATTTATAACGACCCATACTTTACATAAATGGACATTACATTACTTGTTTGGAATACTTAATACATAACAAAAACAGACACATAAGGAGCGTAATAGTTTAGTGTCTTTAAAAACTCGGAATATAAACATCTAATCATGTTGAAAGATCTTCAACATCTCCCCTAACGATATTCCCCATTTTGTTTCCTTACCTAAAACATTTCTTTATTTCCTGGGGAAAATAAAACATAAAAAGGGCGAGCTCAAATGCTCAGTAAGGGAAAACATATAGAACATAAAAAAATCCATAAACATTTGAAAACAAAAACTTGAACATGAAATCTAAACATTAAAACCATGAGCAAAGACATAAATCATGGAAGTACGTAAGGCATATATCATATAAGGATCATCAATCAAGATAAAATAGAATGAGAATAAAACATGTAATTGTGGCAACCATTCAGCACTTTTTATGATTTCCATAGTAGCTAATACATTCCTGCCAAGACCATCTTAGTGGAAAAAGTCCCTTTCTGAATCGAGTTCACTCCTCATTTCAGTCATATAACACTGAACTGGATTAAATTACCATTCTAGCCATGTCTATATCATGAGATATAAATCTTTACCCAATGCATTGGAGAGAGATATAGGTCCCACCCATCTCATAATGAAATCATTCTTACTTGTGCCACAAAATAAACATAAAACATTCATCATAACCCAATGAATAAAATGGGTTTCATAAAAATCATCCCATCATCACATAATCCATATAAAACAAATGTACATTTCATCATAAGAAAAGTGAAACCATGTAAATCATATAAACATTATACCTAAAAAATACACATATGAAATAATGTCATCCTATATGGAAAAATGGTTTTGATAAATCACTTGAAATGAGTTTTTGAGAAAAATATCCTTTCTTCTTGAAAATCATTTTCTTTTCACAAAATTCCATGAAATTTTAAAAGAAGTTTATTTTTTTGAGAATAGTCATGAAATATTTTGGAGGAAGCTTCATGATAATAAGTATTTATAAAACCGTAAAAAAATCATTTCATGCCGTATAAATTAAAAAAACATCCTCCTTGTACTTTTATCAGAAAAGTCAAAAAGTAACTCGAAATGTAAACAAAAGAAATATTCCGTACATACCATGTAGTAATAGTCAAAATGGGTAAAAATTACATTAAACAAAACATAAAAACACTTTTAGAAACCATGTACATGGATGATAACAATAACCCCAGTAAATACTTACGTATAAGCAATCTCTGATAAAAATGAGATTGAAAATTTATCCCTTACCATAGGTCTGATATGCTTCATATGGATCCGAACCTCCTGTATAATGATTTAAATAATTTTATTGACTTATTACATAATCATATTCATTGTTATGATATCATATATGTTTTACTTATGACTTTATATTACCCGTTCTTTTGTAAATTCCATATTAAAGCAATGTTTTGGGTAAAATCATTTCATTTATCGTATGTGTCTCGACTTGTCGTTCTTGATATTATTACTTATATAAATATATACATAATTCCAGAATTTAAAACATGATTTATATATAATATATATATTCATCATATACAAATATATTATAGATAGATAAAAGGAATGAAATACACCATTCATGGAGACGGTAGGCCGTACGTACGCATGAACATTGTTTTCATTTCCTTATTGAATTGAATGAGACTAAATAGATGACATATATATATATATATACATAAATCCAGTAGCATTATTATTTCATATATTTCATTATTATCCATTATATAAACTTTATAATCATTCATTCATGGTTAACATGGAGAATGAATCTCATCGCGTCGTGGAGACGGTAATCTGTACGTACGCACGAGCGATGATATCATTACCATAATTATTGAATAGAATTGGAGTGGATGGTATAATATATCAGAATAATTATGATGTTATAATAACCATATGTAGTTATTATTTACACCATCATACCAATCCATGTATGGTGTTGGTGGAAAATAGATTACACCACGGCGTGGAAACGGTATTTCGTACGTACGCACACGCGGTGATTTTATTTTCTGTAGAATAGATAGAATGTGATATATGGTTGTTTCATATTTATAATAACATATCAGTATATGAGATATACTGATTTTATTACTTCATTATTAAACAACTAAATAAGAGGGAGTAGAATAAGAATGGAACTTGAAGAAAACAGTAGAAGGTATTACCTCTTTCTCGAAGTGCCTCGATTAAAATTTCACATAGGGCACTAAAATTGGTCTTTGAAGAAGACCAGGACCTCTAGGATGTTTCTATGGAAGTGGATAAGAGAATTTGGAAGGGTTTTTCCGATCTTGAAGGCTCAAAGTGGTGTGAGGAAGAGAGGGAGGAGGTGCCCTTTTATAAGGGAGGATAGGGGCACCTCTGGAATAACTAAAAATATTATTTTATTATAAAGTCATATTCAGGTTTTAATAGCTCCAAATTGAGTTATTTATAAGCTAAGGTGGGGATGGGTCTAAATCCTCTCATCCTATAGAATTTAGACAAGTTTAGGTTTGTATTTTAACCTTATCATTTAGATTTAACTTTAAGTTAAATAATTTTTATTTTACCGTGTCTTCTTGTTTTCTTACACTATAAGGTAAATAAACATAATATAACAAGACAAACGAACCACCAAGATGTTTATTATTAATATATATAACCTTATCTAAGTCATTTGGCTGAACCATAGTTTTTTAGGAATAAATTAACAATTAATAATATATAATATTTGTTTTAAAAACTATTTTATGTCAATTTTGACACTATTTGGTAATTGATTTTTGTGAAATTCATAACAGAAAGATTAGTTCGAAAAATGTAAACTAAATCAATAATAAAATGTTATATTAACCTAGAAAATAAATTTAAATCATAAAAATTCTCAAATTACATTTATTTGGTTATTTATAACATCAATTATGTCAATATTTCATTAATAAGATAATTACTGCATCATCATTGTGTCATAAATAAATTAAATTATATAATGTCTAAATATTATAAATAAAACACCATTATGTAGGAAATATTTTTAGCTTTCTAATGAATATTTATAGTCGAATTTATCTTATGTATAACCCTATACTAAAATAATTTAGCTATTAAGCTTTGATTTTAACTATTTTAAACCTTCTTTAAATAAAATAATAATAAATGTCCTAATCTAAACCAAGTGAGCCTAAATGGACATATTTTATTCCTAAGGTTGTTTTTGGTCGAATTAAACTTATCCAATAGAATTAGGACATGTGTTAGGGTAATAATAATATTATTTTTACCCTTAATTACCATATTTACTTTTAACCGGGGTTAAAAAAAGTAAACAGTTAATATTCACCAAAAAAAATTTCATCTCATTGAACCACATTTTAGTCCTTGATATTAACCGTGCCTCTCGGGTTTTCGAAATTCCAATCACAAAAGTGGTAAAATTATGTTTTATGTAAATTTTCAAATTCTCCTAGGAGGTAGGTAAAAGACGGTGAAAAGTTCAATAAAATTTTTATATATCTAAAATAATTATAAAATGACTCCAATGACTTAAATTGACCTTATATAGGTATTATATATCAATTTTTATTTAAAATGAATTTAAATAAAAAAATAATTATTTAAATAAAAAGTCGGTTTTTGAATAGTGTTTTCACTATTTATCAAAAATTGAAAGTTTTCAGAAAAATACCAAAAATTCCCCCTAGGCTAATTTCGACATTCTGAATCAAAAAATGAAGTCCATTTTGAATGATAAAATTTATAAAATTTCAAAAAGTATGTATTACTATTCATAACGGCAAGTTTATATAGCATATCGTTGGTTAGCGAAACTCGATATTGCGTACAACACACGCTATCGTGGAAGGTTGCGATTGCATGTAATGCAAGACAAGTTAGGGATGCGTGTTGTGCAAGCTCCTTTTGGTGTAGCGTACAATAGAAAACATTAATGAAATCAAAAATAATATTTTTCATAAAATCTCGGGGTGTTACATTCTACCCCCCTTAAAATGAATTTCTCCCTCGAAATTCGTCGGGGTTATAAATCATTTACTATTCATAGAAACCCACATCGTAATAAAGAATACTAAAACTTAATTTTAAAAACTAAAGTATGAAACATAATTATTACCCAATGTAACTCATCATTGGGTTTCTATATAGTAGAACATAGGTTAAAATATGGATATGGAAGAAAAATCTAACCATCATGATCTGATGGAGAGTGGTAGAGAACATGGATATGAAAAAGCCATCAATCACAAATCCATAAATTTGTGATAATCTAAGGTAACATCTGATTCATCAGACATAAGAGCACTAGGACAACATTTTTGGTTTTCAATATCATTTCCTTAAAGTTGAAAATTTTTAATAGGAAGAAATACATACTTGATTTTGGTACAATCTCACCGTTGTTCATGCTTTGAACAATTTCCACTTCATCTCTTAATGAAATGAAGTTGAATTTGTTATTCATGAAGTGTTAACAGATCATGTGATAGAATGATGGGTCATTCAATTTGTTTCAAACAAATGGTTATCAAAAGTTATCAAATATACATAAGTCCATCTATGGTGAGGGTAATCATATACGATTCCAAAAACAAACTTATAATTCATCTATCATGCCGCTTAATAAAATAAAACTAGTTTCTACTATCCAGGGACTTCCTGTAGGACATTGGTATGCGATGAAGGCCAGTCACACTTCAGTTGTGGGTTTGATTCCCACATCCTTGTCTGACGCGATGGGTATCGCCCATCCTGCAGGTTGTCCTTTTTCTAAAACTACATTATTATAACATACCATCAATAATATACAAAAAAGTTTTATCCTTAAACAATACAAACTTATGTCCATCATAATCCATTCCAATGTTTAGGCTTATCTAAAATACTTTGGTCCAAGCTCATAGTATAAAGAGATCAATTACTAGAAAGGTTATCTACCTAGAACGTGAATACAAGCATTTATCCCATATATATCATAAGATATATCTTGTTGGTTGTATTCCAAACACATGAATACCTTAGTCATATATTCTCTTGTAACATAAATTACCATAGAACCTTAGTGAAAACATGAACAATGTCAAAAGGTAACTCTTTCCACATACCAAAATCCCAAAAAAAATCTATATAATCAATCAATAATATAACTTAGTCCTTATACCAGTCATGGGATCATGTATACAATCAAACATCTTAATATCTTCTTATCCCTTCATTATGTGCATATCATCTACTTTCAAAAAATATCTGAATAGCCTTCCATGGTTACCAGTACCATTCAACATATACATTCAAATAATTTAGGAAAAACAATAGTCAAACAATCCTTATATGATTATTTATTCCATAGTACTATACATTATTCTTTATAAACAAACAATCATTCCACTAACTTCTTAAACCGCTAACTGAGCTTCATCATTTCTTTCATCTCATATTTCTTTTGTAGTCTCTTCATCATCATCCACAGAAATACTACTCATATGACCATGTTGATTCTCTTCATGATATTTTCCCTTAGGGCATTGGTTTGCAAAATGCCCATACATTCCACATTTAAAATATCTAATCATTGTTGATGTCATAGAAATACCATTATCCTTGTCCATGGTGTTTACTGAACCTTTAACTTTGCAGTTACTGGCTTTGTGTCCTTCTTTTCCACACTTAAAGCATCTTCCAGTTCCTTTGAAACAATCTCCCCAATGCCTCTTCCAACATGATTTAAATTAGGGAAATTGAACATTCTTTCCTCTATGATCATCATTAAACTCCATCATTCTCTTATTATCTGATTCGGGAAACCTACCAAAGTTGAGATTATTGATCATATTATGATATTATTGATTAGGCATAATAATGATGTTTGAACTTTCAAATCCCATTTCATTTGGTTGCTCAAGAAGAATATCATTCCATTGTCCGGCATATCCTCCATTATTGTGAATCTTCTCATTTCAAGACATTTTCTAAAACCCTAAAAGAATATTGTGAGAGGAAAAAATCATGCTAGGGAAAACAACATATTAAAGGGGTAGTACCCTCAATATCTAACATCTTAGGATAAATTCTAAGATCATTACCGTAGTTCTAGGACTATATCCTATACGTATACTTATCCTTAGGAACATCACTAGACATTCCTTAGAAATATCTCTATAGATCTCACTAACGTTTTCGCATCCTAGTTTCCAAATGTTGACTAAACCTCCCACGGATACCAACTATAACGACCCATAATTTACATATATGAACATTACATTACTTTTACGGAATACTTAATACATAACAAAAACTGACACACAAGGACCGTAATAGTTTAGTGTCATTGGAAACTCGGAATATAAACATCTAATCATGTTGAAAGATCTTCAACATCTCCCATAACGTTCTTCCCCTTTTTTTTCCTTACCTAAAACCATTCTTTATTTCCTGGGGAAAATAAAACATAAAAAGGGTGAGCTCAAATGCTCAGTAAGGGAAAACCTAGAGAACATAAAACAATCCACAAACATTTGAAAGAAAAAACTTGAACATGAAATATAAACATTAAAACCTTGAGCAAAGGCATAAATCCTGGAAGTACGTAAGGCATATATCATAAAGGAACATCAATCATGATAAAATATCATCGGAATAAAACATTAAATTGTGGAAACCATTCATCAATATTTATGATTTCCATAGTATCCAAGGAATTGCTGCCAAGACCATCTTAGTGGACAAAGTCCCTTTCTGAATCGAGTTCACTCCTCGTTTCAGTCCTGTAACACTGAACTAGATTAACATACCATTACATCCATGCCTATCTCATGAGATATAAATCTTTACCCAATGCATTGGAGGGAGATATAGGTCCCACCCATCTCATAATGAAATCATTCTTACTTGTGCCACAAAATAAACTTAAAACATTCATCATAACCGAAAGAATAAAATGGGTTTCATAAACATCATCCCATAATCTCATAATCTATATAATAGAAATGGAAATTTCATCATAAGAAAAGTGAAACCATGTATATAATAGATACATTATTATTGAAACATACACATATGAAATAATTTCATATTATATGGAAAAATTGTTTTGATAAAACACTTGAAATGAATTCTTGAGGAAAATATCCTTTCTTCCTGAAAGTCATTTTCTTTTCACAAAATGCCATGCAATTTTAAAAGAAAGATATTTTGTTGAAAATAGTCCTGAAATATTTTAGAGAAAGCATCATGAAATATGTCTTTATAAAACCGTAAGAAAATCATTTCATGCTGTATAAGTTAAAAAAACATTCTCCTCGTACTTTTGTCAGAAAAGTCAAAAAGTATCTCGTAACGTAAACAAAAAAATATTCCTTACATACCATGTAGTAAAAGTAAAAATGTGTAAAAGGACATTAAACATACATAAAAAAACTTTTATAAAACAGGTACATGGATGATAACAATAACCCCAACAAATACTTACGTATAAGCAATCTCGGATAAAAATGAGATTGAAAATTTATCCCTTAACTTAGGTCTGATATGATTTATATGGATCCAAAACTCATGTATAATGATTTAAATAATGTCATATACTTATTAAATAATAATATTCATTGTTATGATATCATATATGTTTCACTTTTGACTTTATATTACCCGTTCTTTTGTAAATTCCTTCTTAAAGCAGCGTTTTGGGTAAAATCATTTCATTTATCTTATGTGTTTCGACTTGTAGTTCTTGATATTATTACTTGTATCCGGATTTAAATATTTCCATAAGGTAAAACATGATTTATATATAATATATATTGATCATATACATATATATTATAGATCGATAAAAGGAATGAAATACACCGTTCATGGAGACTATAGGCCGTACGTACACATGAACGCTATTTTAGTTTCCTTATTGAATTGAATGGAACTAAATAGATGACAAAAATATATATATACATAAATCTAGTAGCCTTATTATTTCATATATTTTATTATTATTCATTATATAAACTTTATAATCATTCATGTATGGTTAAAATGGAGAATGAATCTCACCATGTCGTGGAGACGGTAATTCGTACGTACGCACGAGTAATGATATTGTTCCCATAATTATTCAATAGAATTGGAGTGGATTATATAATTTATAAGAATCAGTATGATTTTATAATAACCATGTATAATTATTCTTTACACAATTATAATCATCCATGAAAGGTGTTGGTGGAAAAATAGATTACACCACAACTTGGAGTCGGTATTCTGTACGTACGCACCCGCGATAATTTTGTTTTCTGTAGGATGGATAGAAGGTGTAATACAGTTGTTTCATATTTATAATAACATATCTGTATATGAGGGATACTGATGTTATTACTTCATTATTAAACAACTAAAGAAGAGGGAGTAGAAGAAGAATGGAACATGAACAAAACGGTAGAAGGTATTACCTCTTTCTCGAAGTTCCTCCTTTAAACATTCTCTTAGGGAACTAAAATTGGTCTTTGAAGAAGACCAGTACCTCTAGGATGATTCTAGGGAAGTGGAGAAGAGAATTTGGAAGGGTTTGGCCGAGCTTGAAGGCTCATAGTGGTGTGAGGATGAGAGGGAGGAAGTGCCCTTTTATAAGGGAGGAGAGGGGCATCTTTGGAATAACAAAAAATGTTATTTTACTATAAAGTCATATTCGGGTTTTAATAGCTAAAAATTCAGTTATTTCGAAGATAAGGTGGGTATGGGTCTAAATCCTCTCATCCAATATAATTTAGACATGTTTATGTTTCTATTTTAACCTTATCATTTATATTAACATTATGTTAAATAATTATTCTTTTACCGTGTCTTCTTGTTTTCTTACACTATAAGGTTAATAAACTTTCTATAACAAGCCAAAAATACCCCAGGATGTTAATTATTAATATATATAACCTTATCTAAGTCATTTGGTCGAACCTTAGATTTTTAAGAATAAAATAACAATTAATAATATAATAATGTTTTTTAAAAACTATTTAATGTCAATTTTGACACTATTTGGTAATTGATTTTTGAGAATATCATAACAGAATTATTATTTCTACAATAGTTAATTATATCAATACTAACATGTCATATTAACCTATAAAATTATTGGAAATCATAAAAAGTATGAAATTACATTTATTTGGGTATTTATAACATCAATTATGTCAATATTTCATTAATAAGATAATTACTGCATCATCATTGTGTCATAAAAAAATTAAAATATTAATTTTCTAAAAATTATAAATAGAACACCATTATGTAGGAAATCTTTTTATCTTTTTAATGAATATTAATTGTCGAATTTATCTTATTTTTAAACCTATATTAAAAATGATTTAATTATTAAACATGGATTTTAACTATTTTAACCCTTCTTTAAATAAATTAATAATAAATGTCCTAATCTTATACAAGTGGGCCTAAATGGTCATATTTTATTCCTAAGGTTGTTTTTGGTCGAATTACACTTATCCAATTGAATTAGGACACGTGTTAGGGTAATAATAATAACATTTTTACCCTTAATTACCCTATTTACTTTTAACCGTGGTAAAACAAGTGAAAATTTACTATTCATAAAAAATTATTTGCATCTCATTGAACCACATTTTAGTCCTTGATATTAATCATGTCTCTCGGAATTTAAAAATTCCACTCACAGAAGCGGTAAAATTATGTTTTATGTAAATTTGCAAATTCTCCTAGGAGGTGGGTAAAACACGGTGAAAAGTACAATAAAATTTTTATTTATGTACAATTATTATAAAATGTCTCCAATGACTCAAATTAAACATATATAGGTATTATGTATCAATTTTGACCTAAAATAAATTTACATAAAATAAATAATTAATTAAATAAAAAGTCAGGTTTTGAATAATAACCCAGTTTTTCACTAATCATAAAAAATTGAATGTTTTCAGAAAAATACCAAATATTCAACCAAGGATAATTTCGATATTCTGAATCCAAAAATGAAGTCCATTTTGAAAGATAAAATTTATAAAATTTCACAAAGTGGGTATTACTATTCATAACAGCTAGTTTATATAACATATCGTTGTTTAGAGAAACTCAGTATTACGTACAACACACACTATCGTGGAAGTTCATGATTGCGTGTAATGCAAGACATGTCAGTGATGCGTGTTGTGCAAGCCCCTTGAGGTGTAGCATACAACACAAGGCATTAATGAAATTAAAAATAATATTTTTCATAAAATCTCGGGGTATTACATTATTATAGGAGGATTGTTGATCATTTTTCAAGGTTATCTAGTCCAATGACTAATTTAACTCGAAAAAGTTTTATGTTCATCTGGGAAAAGGAATGTGATGATTGTTTTCAGGAATTGAAATGAATATTTTTGAATGCTCCATTATTGAAACTTCCTTCCCGAAATGGTGAGTTTGTTATCTATAGTGATGCTTCGTTGATGAGACTTGGTTGTGCCCTTATGCAGAATGATCAGGTAATTGATAATGCTTCACGTTAGTTGGAAAATCATGAGTTAAATTACCCTACAAATGATTTAGAATTAGCTCATGTTGTTTTTTCTCTAATAATTTGGAGGCATCATTTGTATGGAGTAAAGTGTGAAATATATACCGATCACAAAATTTAAAAGTGTATAATCACTCAGAAATAATTGAACAAGATATAGAGGAGATGGGTGGAATTAATCAAGGATTATAATTGTACAATTCATTACCATCCAGGAAAAGCAAATAATTTTACTGATGTTTTGAGTCGAAAAAGTAATGCTTCATTAACCATGCTGCATTTGGAACAAGATCCTTTGGTTTTTTTGGTGAACTTTGGAATAGAAGTTGTTGGTGCAAGAAGTTCTTCATTTTTGTTTTAGGTTTTAGTGAGATCATCTCTATCAGAGAGAATTAAGAATGCATAGAAGAAAGACAATCGGTTGCAGAAAAATGTAAAGCTGGTTTAGAAGGGTAATTTGCCTGAATTTAACTTTGATAGTGATTGTGCTTTGAGGTTTGGGAAGAGATTATGTGTGCCTTGTGATTCATAGTTGAAGAATGAGTTGTTATGTGAGGCTCATAGTTCCCCGTTTTTAGTTCATCCTGGAAGTACTAGGATGTACAGAGATCTGCGGGAGTATTACTAGTGGGATAGAATTAAAAGAGATATTGATAATTTTTCTGTGAAGTGTTTGACTTGTTAGCAGGTTAAAGCAGAGTGGAAGTTACTGAAAGGGATGATTCAGTCATTACCGGTGCCATAATGGAAAGGGTAAAATATATCCATGGACATCGTTGTGGGATTACCAAAAACCTCTCGAGGTAATAATGCAATCTATGTTATTGTTGATCGATTTACTAAATATGCTCATTTTCTTCCTATTCGTGATACATTCTCTCAAGATAATCTTTCTGGTTTTTATGTTAAAGAGATAGTGAGGTTGCATGGTGTTCCCCTCTCCATTGTATCTGATCGTGATCCCAGGTTCACTTCTTAACTTTTGGAAAGTCCTTCAGAAGTCGTTAGGTACTGAATTAAATTTTAGTACAACATTTCATCCTCAATCAGATGGGAAGTCAGAAAGAATAATTCATACAATGGAGGATACGTTACATGCTTTCATGATTGATTACCATGGAAGTTGGGACCAACATCATTCTTTGGTTGAATTTTCTTATAACAACAGTTTTCATTAGAGTATACATATGGCTCTGTTTGAGGAATTATATGGTAACCGATGTCGAACTCCATATTTTTACGATGAGGTAGGGGAAAGGCAGATGATGGGACCAGAATTGGTAGAAGAGATGGAAAAAAAGTCCAGTTGATTCGGAAGAATATGATAACAGATCAATGCAGGGAGAAAAGTTATGTGGATAACCGGAGTAAGGATATATCATTCGAGGTAGGAGATCATGTTTTTCTCAATGTTTCTCTATGGAAAAGTGTGATGCGTTTTGGAAAGAAGGGAAATATGAGTCTGAGGTTCATTGGACCTTATAAAATTCTGGTGAGAGTTGGATCAGTTGCTTGCTGAGTGGCTTTACCTCCACGTTATTCCCTGGTACACAATGTTTTTCATGTTTCGATGCTGTGAATATATATGCCAGATCCATCTCATTTTTTGAGCCCAGAGGTAGTTCTGTTGGAAGTGAATCTCTCTTATGAGGAACAACCAGTCCAGATTCTTGACTATAGATAGCATGTGTTGCGGAATAAGGTAATTAATCAGGTAACTGTTTTGTGGGAAAGCCATATGGTTGAAGATCCAACATGGAAATCTGAAAATTTTATGAGGTATAAATACCCCCACTTATTTTGATAAGTGAATTAAATTGTGAGGATGCAATTCACAAAAGGGGGGAAGGATGTGACATCCCTGGTAAATAAAGATTAATACATTTTCATATTTATTAATATTCATGAATTAAATATTAATTTTACTTTAAAGGGGTTGCTATGTTCGATAGTGTAACCAATACACAACAACGAGTTTCTTTGAAATCTTACGTTGCACACTAATAATATAATAATATTATTTTAAATGGTAGTTAACATGTAGCAGTTGTATTGGCAGGAATGAATAGAAATAACTAAAATATGATTATATATTTTTGTTAAATTTTTTTAAATTTATCCAATAAAAGCTAAATGCTTAAAATAAGAAAATAATTCAATTTTAGGCATATATACTCTAATATTTACTAAAAGGTCGATTTATCACCTTTTGATGGAGAACCCTCTATAAAAAGTGTATTGGTCACTCTTATACATTCTATTGGACCTAGTAAAATAATTCTTTAGAATCGGGACAAAATAAAATCATTATTAGACTATAAATATTCATTGGAATTATATAAATATATCCTACATCATGGTATTTTTTTATAATTTTTAGGCATTAAATAACTATATTTATTTATAACACCATGATGATGCATCGATTACCTCATTAATGAATGATTTAAATAAAATGAAAAGATAAGGTGAAATCAAAGACTTAAACTTTTCAAAAACTTATTGGATTGGTTGATTTCTAACCATTATCACCTTATCCTCTAAATATATCTTTGTGGTACATTTAATATTCTTAAATCATTTCATAATAAAGTAACATTTCATAACCTTCCAACAGTGACCCTCCTCCCTCTTTTAAAAGGCCCCCAACTCTACTACCTTACATAGACATCTCAAGCCATAGGCTCATCCAACCCCTGCTCCTATTGTCTCTCCACATCCCTTTATTCATCCTAGATTCTTTACCTTATGCATAAAGCTCTTCAAGAACCCCTTTTGGTTCAAACCAAGGCGAGTTACCCGATTTAAAGGTAATGTCTTCTCTTATGTTCTTTTATTTTATTTTGCTTCTCCAACCCACTAAAATCTTGTTATTCATTTCATTTCTAACAAAACCATTATTTTAAATATACTGTGATGTTTTTATGAGAATTATTCGAGCTAAACTTACACACGCCTCCATGTAATGGTTAAATAACATATTGTTTCTATGGATGGAAAATTACTGCCTCACGAAACGATGATTGTTCAATCTTTTCTTAAAACATTTCATGGTGGACAACAAGATATCACTGTAATTATATATGATATATATTATGTTTATTTTTTCCTTATGCTTCATTATTTTTCAATTATGGAAATCCTATATGGTTTTCATTATGGGTAAACGCGATAATTTCATTTTTGGAAGTGCGGACTACATCCCCACAAAGTGATATGAATCGTTAATGAAAAATGTGGGACATATAATGAATGTTGTTAATAATGTTATATATAATATTATAATGTAATTATAATGTACCTTTATATAATTGTAATATTATTCCACTAGATGCGAAATATAAATAAATGTAGCATTCATGCGTACGTACGACTTACCATCTCTAGGAACTGTGCATTTCATTTCTTACCTCTTAATGTTATGTAATATTATAAATACATGTATATTCTGGATATATATGATATATACAATATCCAAATCATGAATATCATTCTGTATATAATATACCTTTGACCACATGAACAACATGTAATTTTAAGAAGTCCATTTTTGACTCAAGTACCAAATATCGAAAAAATGACTGTTACTAACATAAATGATTACATAATGTTTATAACATGTAAATAAGTGATATAAAAGGAATAATAAACTTAAAAAAGGTTCTTAAGAAATTAGAAATTAATTTTAGTTTTTTATTCATGAGATTAAACAGCGATCGATTCAAGTCGGACACTAGGTAACAGACTTCGTTTCAATCTCCTTTCATTAAGGCATATTTTTTTTCTAATACAAAACATTCTTTTATACGCTATATAAAAACCTTTTACTTCTCATTTCATTCAAAGGGAATCTTTTTGTACGAATCATTTTACGAAATGAAAAAAAGTAATTCTTTTTAATTTATGCGGTGCCAACGACCTTTTCCACCGCCGCGACTACTACTTGATCTTTGGCTTCCTTAACATGTCGGAATGTTTTTAAATGAAAATAAATATCATCTAGTATTTTACGTATTTTGGTATCGAAAATGGTTTTTATAATGTATTTTTTATTTAAATATATTTAAGTTATATATTGTAATTGAAATGTGGAAATTTTTTCTTTCCATTATGTTTGTTTTTTGTCTTATGATTTTATAATGGAACATGGACATTTGACAGGTGGTTACGTGATAAACCAAATGATGGGTGGTGCCGTCAATACCAGGATGGATGGTTACATTATAACCTCCAATTCATTTGGTATGGAAGTTGGCCGTATGGCTATTCCATTTAGTGCTCTATGTGGAAGTTGACCGTATGGTTGTTCCAATTATGTATGTTTATGTCCCAAGTTACATTTATATGTTATGTGTTTGTTATATAGGGTTTATGATAATATTTTGATTAAAAAAGGGTAAGTAATGGTCTTTTATTCAGTAAAGAGTATTTACTACTTCATAAAGGTGAAAAGTATTACTTATGTTAAATTAGTCATTGTTTACTTGTTGTTTTGAAAAAACTAATAGTTTTCTTTCTTTGTGTATCCTTTACTGAGCTTTTTATGCTCACCCCAAGTTTTTGAAATTCTATTCACAGGACATAATGTGAAATGGGGTCAAGGATGGGATCAAGGAAAAGTCATGTTGTCTTAATCATGGACCAATACATGGCTCTTTTTTTCAAGAGTTCATGTTTTGTAAAAATAATGGAAACTGTGTAGAAGTGTCTACTTTGTAATCTTTTGAGATGTAATAGCTATGTCCTAATTCTCTCAAACTCTAAACCTGAAATGTTCTTCAATGTGAAATATTCATTTAATTCAAGATTAAGGCTATTTCCTTATAAATTTAATAATTCAATATCATCATAACACATGAATACATATTAGTACATTTAATTTTATATTTATTTACTCCCAACATCAATAGAATTTTTATCATCATTAGGAATATATTCATATTCCCTGAATGTATAATTAATTACTCCATGAGACGAACCCTATAATTCACTCAATAATATATTCATTTACTGTCATTAAATACAATAACATGATCCTTAGTCACCATAATTATCATCTCCCTTTATAATAGACCGGGCTCTTAAAATCTAGTGACTTAGTTATATTACATTATCGGTATAGATTTATAGATTTCATGAAGGATATATCAATTTAATAATCTTAGATGACATGATACATAGATAGATTAATTTTAAAAACATAAGATTCAACAAAAAAATATTTTTATAACATTATTTTCCCATCCATAATATCCCTAAAAATAAGACATAGTCATCGTCTATGATTCGTACTAAAAGGAAAAAAATAAGGGTGATCTTAGTTGCTCAGAAAGGGGTATCATATATAACAATCTTTTATTACATAACAACGAATAAGTGATATTTCTTGATTAAATGAAACAACATGAAACCATAATCAACCAAAATTGATGGAAATATATGTTTAAGACATTATATTAAACAAGGATTAAAATAATAATTGTTCTCAAACTATAGGAATTCATAATGTTGGGAATAAAAAAAACATATCTCTATGGCCTTCTTCCAAGGTAATTTCATGTCATGAGAAGAGTCATACACAAAAAAAACAACATGTAATTTTTTATGAGTACTATTGATGCATCGAGGGGCTATATATTTCTAGGACACCCATCACATGATTAAGATCAATGAATTCCCTATAATACTCATGAAGTCCATTCATACAATTTATGAGAAGCATATTACTAAATAACACTTTGATATATATATATATATATATATTAAGAAATATGGAAATCAAATACATACCAATTAAATACAATAATGTTTATTTATATGAGAAAACCCCTTAAACGTGTTTGAAGATATGCAATATCATCAAAGTAACATGTTGTACCCTTTTAAAATAAATATAGCAGTGAGGATAATAACATTTTTTTAGGTTATCTAGGGATGATAATAATTAGATTTAACATCTTGAATTTTCTGGAGACCAAGGAAATGGTTTAAAATACCTCTATCATCATTCTAAAATTTCATGTAGACATTACATAGAATATCACATTGGAGTGTCTAACTTGGTGTGAAATATTAGATCCATTGAGTTTTCATTATAGAAATTATTGTTGAGGAAAATTTGTGTTGATGCATTGGTTTATTAAGAAATAGTTAGTTAATAATAAGGATGAATTTAATTCATATTTTCTATTATTATCTAACTAAAAACACTTAACATTGATGGGAACATAAATTAGTAAAAAATCTAAGCTAAACAGTTGATCAGTTTAAGTATAATGGCTCAAGGTTAACAAACTAAGTCTAATGGATGTGTTCCAACAGTCTCATGTGATTGAAAAAAGCTATGTAATGGATGTTTATATTATTATTATAATAAGCTATATCAGGCAGTGATGTTTCATCATTAAAAAATGTGGACGATTTTTTACTCTTAAAGTATCAAAAATTGTGAATTCTGAAATTTTCAAGATCTATGATTGAGTACAAAGAGTGACATTATGTTTTAGTTGCAAAATTTTTGTGTTAGGATGATTTTGTGATGTACATCATTATGTTGTTATTATAAAAAGGTGTGGATGTCAAAAATTTAAGACATGATCTAATTAATTTGTATGAATCAAAAATCAATGTTTAGGAAGATATGTTGTTGCAACGGTATAAAATGATAGTGGTCATACCATTATTATCTTTGATGATGCATGGAAGTTTGAATATGGATCGAATAGAGGACTCTCGGTAATGATATAGGATGGTGTCCTCCGAATGAAATATTATACATTCATTGTCTAGAGGAAAGTATACTTCTCTATGAGATTTATCATAAAAACATATATGATGATTAGAAGTGATGAATTTGAATTTGATCAGGAAAAATAACTATATCCTAGAAAGGATATATCAGTCTGATGTTAATAAGACAAATATTTCCTATTTATGTCATTTTATTAAGGATTTGGAATCATATTATCTAAATTAGAAAGTATTCTAAAATATTATGAGAGGTTACATTGAAGATGGGAGGATAAACCATTTTTTATCTGATAGATGGATGGTTTAAATATATTTATGCTATTTGTATATTTTCAAAATTTTAATTATTCTAAAATTATCGTTCAATATATAAATAATAATAACGTGAAGAATATGATCTTAGATGATTTTATGAGCTGTTAAAATATGTTCGTTGACACTGAGTCTTAAGGAAGGATCACATATTTTAAGAATCTAAATATGTTCAAATAATGAATGTTTGACTCATGATATTTGAAGTTTATTTTCATGCTCTTCCCTTAGGTTACAATGAACTTATTCTAATATAATGGTTTTTTGGTGTCTAGAGATGTGTGTTTTTAAATTTTTTGAGTTGGTAGAAGTGTTAAATAAGTGAATAAATGATCAATGGAACAATGCAGAGTGGATCAATATGAAAAATATTGGATAAAGATTTATTATCTATTTATATCATAATATTGGTGTGCATAGGTGATTAGATGTACCTGATATAGATGATATCAAATGTGTAAGTTGTAAAATATTCATGAAAAACATAGAATAATACTGATTTTTATCAAACAATGGTTACTAGAAAGAGATTTTATCAGAAATATAGTTTCATACATATGTCCAATAAGAAGTTATTTCCTAATGTATTGATTGAAAGTGAAGTTGATAAGGAATTATAACAAGAAACAAGGAATGTGTGAAGAATGTTTAAGAAGAAGAGTGAAAATACAATGATACATGTTGGTGGAATTTATAAAAATTATTAAAAAAAATTTAAATCACTTATCTATACAAGGATCACATGAACAATCAAATAGAATATAGTTCTGTACATGTTTATGGATATTTAATTCTTTTTGTAACAACCAAATAGAATAATTTATAGTTGTTTTAGGGTCTTGTATTACATAAAAAATATTCCAATGCCTAAATTCCCTTATTGTGTAGAGAACCTTTTACATAATTGTGTTTGGATGGTAATTCATGGTTATTTTTTTCGAATAGTGATAGTTCTCAATAACTGGAGGTGAAGATTATTTCATAAATAAGAAATCATAAATTTAGAAGATCAAAGATTGACCCCACTCTGTATTAGTGACCACATAGATCCCAATTGGTCCTTTAATATGGTATTTGATAAAATGTTTCCTTTGGTGACTTTTTAATGAAGTTTTAAGAAAATAAAGCCTTCCTTGGATGTTAAAGACTTTGTCAAATGTAAGGGGATTCCTATTATGAATTGAAAAAATATCTCATTTAGAAGCATATAATTTTATATTATCTTATTTAAAATGGATTTAATGTTCTTTAAGATACTACAAATGGTTTTCCATCCCCTAATTAGGGTTATCCCTTAATGGACATTGATAAGAAGAATTTTCTGAATGATGGGAAATACTGATTTTTTATACTTTCCACTCTCTCAGAATGTATATTTATTTGGGTTAAAGGTATTGGAATAGATAATTTCATCTAATATAAGATAAAAAACATTTATAATGAAAATAAAAAAATGAATAAATCCATGAAATAAATTTAGATATTGAACTGTAATGATCATAATATTATTGAAGAAGAATCCATTGGTGAATTGTTTTTAAAAGATAATGGTATTTTAAGCATGATAAGATATTATAGTGAGAAAATTGAATATTTAGTTATTATTGACTAGATACAAAGAATTATTCTTGAATAATTTAATGTAAATGTATCATATTTAGAAGATATAGATCATAAAAATCACTTTATGAATTATTTTTATAGAATTATTATAAATTATTAAATGAGAATATAAAAGGATGATAAGAATAAAAATATAATGTTTATAAAAAACTATATTTCAATGGTATAAGGCAAGGAATATCTAATAATGTTTTTATTGAATAAATCCATGATCCTAACACTGAAGATGAGGTTTGTGAAAAAATTGATTATGTTTTTTCCTTTTTTTCTAAAAGGATTGAAATATTATTACGTAAGTATATATTAATTTTAGATATGATTTTATTTATTAGTGTATCCATTCGATATTTCACAAAACATATTCTAGAGATAAAAAAAGATAATGATGGTGATGGAGAAGATGGATTGTTGAGATAAACTCTAAAAAAGAAGGAAGATAACCCAATGTCCTATATAAAGGGATATTATAAAAAGATAGCAAAATGAAAACGGAGAAAAATTTTATCTAAAAATAATAAAGATGATGATAATGAAGTTGAAGATGAAAACCCATGTGATGATGTGGCTGAAAAATTAATTATTCTAAAATTAAATGATGAAAATGTTTACCTGTTATAAAAGCATTAGTTTTAAAAAGTAATAAGACATGTCAAATATAGATTTTATTCTTAAAATATAATATTGAGAATATATCTCAAATATTTTAAAATTTGAAATATAGATCCATAAGTTGATGAAAAATGATATTTTAGCAATAAAAGGGATATTTTATTGATTGGAAATCCAATATATTCAATCATATTGATAACATAATGACGTTAAGTGATGAATATAAAAACCTCAAAATCATTCTTGTTGCAAATATAATGGTTAAAGATAAATAATTTCATATTTTCTGATAAAAACAAGTTGAAGTGGAGTAAAGAAATGTAAATTTCTAAAACTATTTTTTAAAAGTTAGATAATGTTCATTGATAATTAAAACTAGTAAGGATAAAAAAATTACATAGAAGATAACAAAAAAGTTGAATATTATTAAAAGAAAAATAAGGTCAATCAGACTATATATGTAGAAAAAATAGTAGAGTTAAAAAACATAAAATTCATAAGATTTCATAATATATGACAAAATAAGCTACTTTAAGGGAATTCTTTACGAATGATAAGAATTATGAATTGAATAAAATAATTTCAGAAGGATACAGAAACATTCCCTTAATAAAAGGTCTATAGTGAGTGGTATGAATGTTTCTAGAAATAAGGTAAATTTTTTTGAATCTTTTATAAGTTAAATAGGAAAAAATTGTTTTTATAGAATCTTCAGGTGTTGTGGGAAATTTTGGGAATATATTAAAAATTTCCTGGTTCAATCATCAATACAATAATGAATCATAATGAATTGGATGTAAGGATTAAATTAAAATAATCCCATTCAAATAATAAAATTTTTTAATGTTAGTTGGATGATAGTAAATAGATTCCAACCAATGGATAAATTTTTAAAAAATTTGAGAAGCCCAATATATTTCTAAATTAGGACTTATTATGTGGCTAAATCACCTTATTCAATGTAATTTATCTCATAATTCATAGGTAATGAAAAAAATTTAAGGACATGTTCTGAGTGGTTGAATCTACTCTCAGAGCTATAAAAGGAGGCCAATTTAGGGCACTAGATAATGGGGGTTCTTCACATACGATCAAAAATTATATGTTCTTTATGATTATAATAGAATAAAAAATGTACAATGAATTAGGGAAATGATTTTTCACATAAAATCAAATTTTTTTGATCAATAATAATTGGACGGAAAAATTAAATTCCAAAGAAGACATATTTTGTATGCATGAAAACAATCATTACTATGTTTTTCATAAATTGGTGATGAAGGAAACAATGTTTTTTCTTGAATAAAATATTATTTTGATAAATTTATTGAATATTGGATAGTTTCTAGAAGAGATAAAATATCCATTGGAAACTTTTGTGAAGATGGAGATTTGTAGAGTTCAGGTTATTTAATCTTAATGGAGGAAAATATGATATTTCATAAGTGGTTTAGGTATATTTGTTATAGTAATATTTGGATTCTTAAATGGATAGAATGTATGTAGGTTATTATTAAATTTAAAATACGTGGAGATTGGATTTGTCTCATACAATAGATGTGTAATAGTAAAAACTCAGTATATAATAATGTTTACATACATTCAACTCATCCCACAGAACTGATTAATTTTTACATTTTTTGACCCATGATAATAGAATAAGAAACTGATATAATTATTTTGTCCTTAATTTATGACATTCCTTGTATTGCACATATTATATTTTTGATATATATATCACAAGATCTCAAAATAATTATGAGTTTATGGAGAAGAGCAGAAATGGAATGTGGTAATTTTGTAAAGAAGATTTTAACTTATAATCGTGTTGAATACACAAATGATAATTTTATAGGTTATCTTTATTATATAGTAATTCATTCAAATTCATTTCACTAAACACAATAAAATAGAACAGTTGTTGTGAAAAAAGAAACAAATGTATGATCAAGATAACATGATGTATGTTTACTGAACAAGATACTTCTCAATTATTTATGAGGAAATATATTGAACCTTAAGATTATAATCAAAATCACTATTTATATATTACAAAAATTGATATGAATATTTTTTATATACATTATAATTAAACCCGTTGTTTTAAATTCCTAAGGGGTTTTATATGTTATTTTGTTATTAAAGTCATGGGTTAAAATCATAGAAAGTTTATAAAAAATGTATTGATGGAATCCTTCTTGGATATAATAATAATGATAGAGGATATAGGTGTTATAATAAATAATTAGAAATTATTGTACAATGTACATATGTTAATGTATTTTAACTCTCCTATAATATGTATTCACAGTTTGTTGTAGATATAAGATAAATTTAAAATGATGTAGTTATTGATGAACAACATAATAATTTTTTTGACATAGGAAAATATTTAGATGAGATTTAAAGTTGGATGTTTTGAATTATCTCTTTCAAGTGATTAAGGAAAATATTTTATATGTCATCCAATTTAGCTGAAATAGCTGGAAGAAAAAAACATAATTAGAGATCAAGGGAAAAAACATCATACAAATAGAATATTAAGGTTAATTTGACATAGTTCCACAAATGTTTTGGTTGATCCAAGAGAGGTTGAAGAATATTGGAAGAATCAAGAATTGTTTGATTCTATGGATGAAGAAATTAATCAAATTTAAATGAGTGAAAAACTAGAAATCTCCCCCAAACTAGAATACAATAAAATGATTGTTACAAAGTGGGTGTTCAGAAATAATCTGAATGATAAAGTTGAATCCCTGAGAACCAAATAAGAATATTCTATAATGTATAATAATATTTTTAAGGAATTGATTTTAATGCGACTTTTCTATAGTATTGTGACTTTAAATAATCATAATATCTCATTCAATTTTTTGAAAATAAAAATACAATATATTTTAAATAGATTTAATGTTTGGTATTTTAATGGGGAGATGAAAGAAGATGTTTATATATAGAAACATAGTGGTTTCCATCTTATTAAAGAATAATGATAGGTTTGGAAGTTAAGGAAATATTTTTTTGGGGGATTAAAAAAATATTCAGGAAAATTGAAACTATAAACTAGATGGCGACTTGAAGAAGTTCAATTTTAGATAAAGAATATTAGATATCAACCACTATATAAAATAAAATTAACAGAGTTCCCTCAAATTGATTTATTATATTGATGATATCATATTCACTTGAATGATGATGAAACCAGTGAATGTTTTATATAGGATATTGAGATGTTAATAGAGATGTATATTCTAGGAGAAATAATATAGTTCATTATCATAAAAATATCATAATAGAATAAGTGAATTTTTATATATCAAGAGATGTATGATGAGGAGCATCTATATAAGTTCATCATGAAAGACAAAAATCCCTTTTCACAAACATTTCAGTTGGAAACAATTTTGGAAAATATAGGAAAAGAAAGGTGGTTAATCCTTAAGAGTTTAAAATGTTGAATAGAATCTTGTTACATCTAACAACTTCAGGGATATAGATATATTATGCGTGATTTTACATTATGTTTTCGACATTAAATTTCACCAAAAAAATCATCTTATGGATTAAGTAATACTTATCAGGTATAAGAAAGTCAAAAATTTATTTTAGAATAATTTATGATAGAAAAATAAATATTGAAATATTTAGTTATAAATTAGTGGATTGGAAATGTTATATTAATAAAAAAAGTTTAAAATATTTTGGAGTATTATTCTTTGGATAATGATTTTTGACTTAGTCTACAATGAAGAGAAATTCGTCCAATCTTATAATTGAAGAGTTTGATTATATATATCCCACTCAATATGAAATTCAATTAATGTGGATGAAAAAAATAGAATATTTTTTGGTTGATGTGTTGTTTCTCTATCTATTGGGTTATGATAATAAATAAGCTATAAATTTCACTCATAATCAAGTGAAGAAATCTTTTTGTGAAAATATTGATATACAATATCATTTCATTAAAGATAACATATATAGAAATGAAATAATTTTATATTTTCTTTAAATAATAGAGAAATTTATAGGTGTCTTCACAAAACCATTACGAATCGAATCATTTCATATGCTAAGTTTAATCATGTGTATAAAACGTTACTCACATAAAGGATAAGGTATCTGAAATCCATCCCTTGTCTTATATTTTCTTTGTATAGTATTCTAAAAGGGAGAGAAAATGTGTATAAAACATCTATTAATTTTTATATCCATTACATCTTAAAGAATAGAATATAATTATCTTGTGTTTTTTAGAAGTGGTCAGTTATGATTTCAGCTTGATATCACTATTTGAATAGTTTTATTGAGGTGAATGTAGGGTGTTGTTCTTAAAAGTTAAATTCTATTTTGAAGAAGAATTTTCTAATAGAATGATGAAGCTCAAAAAATTATTAATAAGATTTTTTCATATATCACTATTCTAAAGATATAATGGTATTTTTTAATGATCTTGGTTCTTACATCGTGTTTTATTTTTTATTTTTAGACTTCTTTTATAAGAAATCTATTTCACTAGTTAAAAAGATTAATTTATTTATAATCTTGTGTTTCTAATAAAATCCAATGGGGTATATTATTGACGATAAGATATTTTGATGCATTTGTGTGTTAAGAGGAAGTTGGTTAAGTATAAGATTGGACTTAATTTGTGTTGTCTTTTGTATTTCAAGGTAATACTGATAACATTGTTGAGAACAAAAATCAATTAAAATTTTTGAGTTAAAAATGTTATTAAATTGATTATAATGGCTTGATATTAATGGAACATGTCCAATTGATGATGTATGATGGTATTACATGATAAAATGAAGTGAGGTACGTAATGTTTATCCAATTATTATCACATGTTATATCATGCATAATTCATTGATGAATTAAAAAAGGTGAGGATTTTATGTACCTAAATTATCAAAAATTATTAATTCTGAAAGTTATAATTATCTAATCTTGTTTATAAAGGGATAAATTAAGGTTCAACTATACAAGGTTTGTGTTACAACGTTTTTGAGAAGCACGCTCTAATGATGTTAGTAGGAATTGTGTGGTTCTGTAATGTTCAAGACATGATGAAATGATGTTTTATGAATAAAACATTTAGGTTCATAAATATATGCTTTCAAATTAGAATGGAGTGTTACTGGTAGGATACTTTTTTTATATGGAGGTCAAATTTTTTTGAAGAAGAATCGAATAGAGGAATCAGAATACTGAAATCCTATGGTGTCTAGAAATGTAACTATAATATGTTATTCATCCAAAGGAATGTTTAAATATGTATAATTTTTACTGGGATAAAATTTAAGGATACATGAATTGAATAAGTTACTGAATGATTAGATATATGTATCTAATTATTCATATAGATGTCTATATATTACGGTCATCGAACTAAGGTTACCTATAGAAGGAAATAAATAAAATATTCTAAGGAAATTCAACATACACTCTAAGTGACTTGATCAAGATCATGAGATCATTATATGATTTTTGAGGAAATGTCTTATGTATTTTTTTTATTAGAAAGAATTGGTACTATAATGTTTCAAATGATGGAAGGTTTAATAATATTTTTGATTTTTTATTAAATTCTGAAATGTGTTAATGCTAATATAATTTTTCAATGTGGAAATAATAATGATGTATAGATCATGATTCTAGATGAGTTTTCATGATGTTAGAAGAACATGGTTGAAACCAGGTACTATGGAAAGATTATATCCACTAAAGATTTGAAACAGGCCAAACAATGAAAAATTCTGTGTGAAATTTAAATCATAACCCTGATATTTTAATTTTACTTCCACAATACTCTCTTATGTTGTGCACAAACAATTTCTATATATAGGGGGTTGGTAAACTAGTATTTTTTTGTATAATTAAAGGCATTCGGGATTAGTACATTAGAAGAGAAGATAGAATCATATGAATAGTGTGTAGGGACATCTGTATATAGGATACTAAAACGAGATTTCATATTAATTGTTGTTAGGTGACCAACATGCAATGGTGATCACACAGACATATAACATAAGATATTTCAGGAATGGAGCGTAGAAGTGATCAGCTGAATAGGGCATCAAAACTAGTTTCACTAGATCAAGGGTACCATATGGTGAAGTTATTAGATGTAATGAATTTTATATAAGTCAATGAATATGTTATTTCTCAATGTTTTGAAGGTTTTAAAATGGAGGATGATGAAGAACATTCAAAAAAACAAATGTGATGAATTTTAAAGAAACTCAGTGATGACATACTAAAGCAATTGGGTGAAGGATCTTACTAAAAAACATTTTTAGGTCATTAATCAGCGTTAGGGACACATCCATCGATAAATTGGATATATTTTTATCCAATTAAAATGATATTACCTACTTACTATTAACACATAAAGGATTATTCTCATGTGTTATGTGTGGTAATGGATTACATTGAAACCATACCAAGGACTAGATACTCTTATTTAATATAGAACCATTGAAATATTTTTATACATATGATTGTGATTGGTTGTTGTTTTTTAAAATATCCATTTCTGACATACCAAAGGATATGTTTGTTTCTTAATTAAGAAAAATTAAAAATAGATTATCACTAACTAACCCCAACCACCTCTTAGGGATCACACTAATCATCATTGGTCCTTTCAATGAATGTGACAATGATAAACCATATCTTTTCGGAGGGATTTTACATATATGTATATGTTCCACACCAACATCCACATTCTAGTATCTATATAGGAATTTATTTTCTACTGAACTATGTAAACATTTAGATTTCCAAAACATATGATGGATTTCCTCTATGGAAAAGATTGACTTTTAAAAAAAAATTGGTTACTATTGAATCAAAATAGTATAATAAGTGTTAAAAATATAAATAGGTAAATTCACTAATTTTAATAAATAATATTCCTAAATTATTCCATCTCAATGTATACCCCACACACAAGGAAATATGTGGGAAATATACCATGAATGATAAATAATGAAAATTGAGACAAAAAACCCCAAATTATGGATTGGGTACAACTTAAATAATAACCTATTTAAAGAGAGGGATTAAACTTTATCTTAAAATACAATGAATAAATTTTATTAAATATAAAAAATCTCTAATATTATGTATATAAACTACATAAATGAAATTAAGTGAATGATACAAAACATGTCTCAAAGGGTGAAATTTGAGATGGAAAAACTATACCTCTTTTAATAACATCCATGAATGTATTTATCCTTATATATCTTAAAAATATCTATATCACAAAAATAATAACTTTACTCATATACATTTTCATATATTCTCTTCATAAATAGTCATTTTCTACATATTTGTTTCTGATTTTCCACATCCGTGTTTATAGTTTTGATCATTTTCCCTAGTTTCATAATAGTGTTGTTCATATTCAATCTTATCCAAATGTTAATTATTAATATTTCATTAAATTTACTCTTTAGGGTATTTATAATATTTTATTAGGACTAAAATTACAGTCATTTGTGTTTTAGTTTTTAACCTTGAAGATGAAATCGATAATAATCATGTTTTGCTGATCTTTGACGAATGAAGAGTGTTTTTGTAATTTATGTACTAAATATTGATAGAACATATACGGAACCAAAAAATAATAATATACACATTTATATCATATTATATATAAATATTTATTTTAGTCATCGATGATAAATATTCATTGCAATGTTCATGTATGTGGTTGAACAGACCCAAACATAATCATGCCCTAATTTAATAATTTTATATGAAGAGGTTTTATAGTAATTTCATCATAATAGAATAATATTTATATTATATTTTTTTGTTAGTTCATTAGTTTATAATTTTAGTATGATATAATAATATTTAATTGATATGATAATCTCATATGATTTGAATATAAAATTATCTTCTTAACATGCTTGTTTTAAACGATAAAATTAATGATGATAATCAGTTGATCATATAATTTATACGTTATATGATTCTTCAGATGACAACATTATTTAAATAATAAACATATTTTACCTTTTTATTATATCCTAGTATCCATCATTTTAGGGTGGTTACAGACAATTAAACACGTTACATCATGGAGGCGGTAATCCACACAACACGCAAACATAATTTCTTCCCATAATAGATTGGTAATATTAATAAAAAAATTAATAATGAATATAAATTAACCTTATAATATATATATATTATTCTAATAAAATTATATTATTGTTACTAGAATAAATTTTAATGCAGATAATAAAGAGGAGTTATAATGTAGTTTATAATACTATAGTCGAGGTCTTGTATTTTCCTTGTAAGTCTCCTTAGAAATTAAGTTATTATGATAACCAAGGGTAACCAAAATATCTTGAACTTGGAATATGGTTCTTGAGTAAATATGGAATATTATAATGGATAAATTAAAATGACAGGTTAGTCTTGAAGTGGGTATAATGTTACCATTTTATAAGTGAATGAAGGGTTGTTTTGGGAATAACAGTTACATTTTCAAAAATAAAAGGCTCATATTCATGTGTAAGTGACTATAAAATCTGGTAATATAGGATATTTAAATGATTATAGTTTGAAATTTACCAAAAAAAAATACAATTTTTCGAAAAAATTTAGTTTTTTGGGATTTTGGTTTTTTCCTTTTTAACGTTAATCCTTACGTACTTTTACCTTAATAATTAATTTCAAACCATAGTAATTAAATATAATGAATAAAATTAAGCTCGAACAATTTACCAAATTTCAAACTTATAATTCAATATTTTAAAATCAATTTATAAAATAAAATTTATGATGGTGTGAAAAGCTAATATTAAAATAAATACACTTAATTTCATAAAATAGTTAATAGAGAAATAACGCTTTATGATTTATGTTTATATATATGATAAAATCATTTTTCAAACTAATTTTAATTACATTAATTAATTATTATAAAAAAATGTAAGATAAAATTATTTCTAGGAAATGTATAATTTAACCTCCCATAAAAATTATTTTTTCTAATAAAAAATTAGTTTTTTAGTAATGTATCATTTTAATTAGTCCAAAAAACATTGTACATTGGATTTATAAGTTAAAATAACAATTTCAAATGAATATTTTAACTATTTAAATTAATGTATGATTAATTATTTGGTTTCATAAACGTTTTCTCGTTCTTATATAATAATATTCATAAAAATCACTTGTTTTGTGAATACCATTTTTTTGACTAAAAATAAACCATTTTAGAAAAAAACCAAAAGAAATCATTCTAAGATAATTTTGAAATGAAGAAATCAAAAATGAATTTTTTTTGGTTTGTTTAAAATTATAAAAATAATATTTTAGGGGAAATAATGAATAATAGATCTTTAATGTGGTGGATTTCATGGTAGTTTATGTATGGTGGTAACATACTATAAATGTGTTGAGGGAATTATATTCTACAACCTTAAACAATTTCATCCTAATAACTAGGGTATATATCAATAATTTTAAAATGGGGGCTATTTGTTCCTCATATATTCTTTATGTTCCTAGGTTTCCACTTCTAGTTTGTCATTTCTCTATTGGGCCGGCACCAATTGGTCTGTTTGATTCATCAATATATGCTATCTAGTATCAAGAATCTGGATAGTCTATTCAATATAAGAAATGTTAGGATCTAAGTCGATTCACTCATAAGTGAGAACAAGAATTGGATCTGGAATTTATTCCCACAGTAATGAAACCTGATATACATCCTATAATTTTTAATGTTTTGTTGACATAGCTAATCGATAAGCTACAAATCCAATTCATTATATTAATTCCAAAAAAAATTCACATGGGGGTTAACATCCCCTTTTTACCAAATATTAAAACTCAATTTAATGTTGAACCATCAGTAATAAATTATTCCAATGATTAAAATTCCTTGAATTTTCATTTTCAGAATTATAACTCCTTTCTTTGCTTAGGACTACGTTAATATGATCTAAAACAGTCCATACATTAATAGTCAAACCCTAAATAGGCTATAAGAAAACTCAATTTATTTCTACAACTCTTTACTGATAGTTTGGAGTATGAGACCTATTACTATGAAATTATTTATATTTTTTCACATAGAATCTTGAATGGAAGCAGTTATTTTATTTGAATTTTACTAAAGGTATATTCCTATCCAACACACCTTGGATGTCAAGAGAGAATGATTTCATCGTGGATTCAAATGTTTGGAAAGTCTTTTTATACTAGCCATCAGTTTGAGGATGATATATGGTTTTTAAATGTATCATATTGTTGAGATCCATTTTCATACACATCTAGAATTTGGATTTGAACTGGGGGTCATGATCACATATACTCAATAGGGGTTCCCTTGGAAGGTGTATGATTTAATTGGAATATATTTGGTAAACTCATTAAATGGGAAGATAATCACATGTCACTAAAAAATTAGCAAACATAGAATGATAATGAACGATGTCTCAAATACCATCGTTCTTTATTGGGGTTTTTGGGAGTCCAGGTTAAAAGTAAATTTTAACATTGTCCCACTTCCATATAGGCATCGATAGATGTATTACTACTCCCTTTATATTTTGTTTTTCATTCATTACCGACTTAATACCCTGAATATAAACAGAATGTCTGCAATTTCCCAATTTATTCCACCCCACAATTACCATTCTCTTAAATCCATATACATAATCTTTCTATTGAGATATGCAGAGAAATTTGATCTATGAGATTCATTAGAAATTCCACCATTAACTCTGATATAAAATAAAAATATAACCTCATTACATACATTAACAGTCAATGTATATATTTTCTATTTTTCAATTTAACATCATTTAATGATTTAATATTCCCTTTTCCCCTCTTTATATTACTCAGACATCTCTATCATTTCTTATAAAAATGGTTTAAAAAATATCTTCAAAAAGGAATGATGAAGAATGATGGCTCCCCTTCCATAAAAGTTACTATATTTATCTTTACATGTACCTTTATATAGGATCATTATTAATCCTTATCATTGTCATAAGCCTTTATCCCTCATACTCAATTTATCAACAAACTTGTTTTCCTTTAGAGGGTGGTGTTGTATTGAGGATTCACAGTCCTTGAGTAGTTCTAACCATCTCCTATGACTCATGTTAACCACATTCTGAGATAATAAATACATTAAAATATTCTAATTAATATATATATATATATATGTCATCGTTAACCATATAGGTAGTGTATACAAAATTTCAATTAAAATATCTCTTAATTTATATCAATTTCTTGTGTTGGATAGTTCTATTCTGGGAATTTCAATTACCTTGATGCATGGGAAAACACTCTATCATTTGTCACAACTACACAACCAAGACATTTATTCAATGAATCACTATATATTAAAAATAAATTTTATATGATGGAATAGTTAATATCAATGAATTAATCTATATTCAAATATATATTTTATTCTTTATGATAATATGGCCAAGAAAATATACGTTATTGATCCAAAATTCAAATTTACTATACATCCTGTATAATTATTGTTTCCCTGGGCTCTCTAGAGTTCTTTTTAGATTATTGTCATGGTATATATATAACTTATAGTATATAAAGATATCATTAAATAACACTTCCAAAAAGCTATCAGGATACTCCATGTACACTCTATTCATTATATCTGTAATGATATAAGATTCGTTACTCAATTGAAGTGGTGTCACCACAATCACATAATGTTCATACCCTTTTTGAAATAGTATGTTCAATAAATCATCCATATACTTTCTCAACTAATGATAAACATAGGGAAGATAAATCTTTGAGAAGTATTATTATCCTTTAATTTGATAATTTTTTTGTCAATGTGCATTAAAGGATACTTATTCATATATTAATTATATTTATTTCTGTTTAAACCTTGAAAAAATTCATAGACCCACCCTTCTTATTCTTTAATAAAATATGGACACATTGCGATGAAACTCTTAGGAATATAAATACCATATCACTCATATTTTGTAGTTATTTTATTAAGACCACTATATATACTAATATATTATTTTTGGAGTATTTGATATATGTTTTGTATTAGAAAAAATTTAATGGATAACGGAACATCATAATCTGTTGGATTACTAGATAATTAATCTAGAAAAACCTAAATGATATATTTTTTACCATTGGTACATCCTATATTATTAAGATATCATCCTCATGAATATATTAATATTGATATTTATATCCAGTCTTTTGAATAATCAACAAACTTTCATCCACGTTTAACTAAAACTGACAAACCAACATGATGAGATTTTTCGTTAAACTACTTACCAAATGAAGAATGATCTTTTGTAGGTAGTCAATCAATTATTTAAATACCATTGGATTAGTTGTTCCAATGAATGATTGAGGATATTTTCAAATTGAATAGTCTAATATAGTTCAACCTTATTGAAAATTAATAATATTGACTATAAATTATTTATTTTTTATCATAACATAGGTCAATATCCTAAACATTGTTATGATCTGATTAACCTCATCTCCAAAATCATTATCTTTATTGGGGGAACAACTATAAATTGGATGTGGGTGTTTATATAGTTTACATTACACTTGATAGTAACCACATTTCTATAATGGAAAACACATAATAATATTATGATATAGAATTCAAATATAAACCCTTTTTATGTTTTGTATAGTCTTCCCTATAAATATAGGAGCCTTTTATTGTACTTGTGTTATCTTATTTGGTTCATATATATTAAGTCCCCAATTTTGATAATAAACATCCATTAATACCAACTGTTACCTCACATACTCTATAAACCAAAAGACGGAAGGTATATCACATTGTTAGTATAAAATGAAAGACTTACCAAAGTATCTAACATTTTAATAGTGTTTGTAGATGAGATAGAAACATACCTTATATTTCAAAGCATATGAAAAACATTGATATATTATGAGAAAATTATTATCCATTTCATCATATAGCTAAGAATTACTCATAGTTATCATCCAGAATTCTTTGGGAAATGAAAAATATAAGGTTGATCTCAGATGCTCAGTGTAACAGCCCAAGATTTTATGAAAAATATTATTTTTAATTTTACTAATGTCTTGTGTTGTACGCTAAACCAAAAGAAGATTCCACAACACACATCCTTTACTTGCCTTCTATTACACGCAATCACGACCTTCCTCGATAGCGTGTGTAGTACGCAATAACGAGTTTCACTAATCAACAATATTCTATTAAAATATTAGTAAAACTAGCCTTTATGAATAGTAATAACCACTTTTTGAAATTTTGTAAATTTTATTTTTCAAAATGGAATTCATTTTTGGATTCGTAATATCGAAATTAGCTTAGGGTGAAATTTTGGTACTTTTCCGATAACATTCATTTTCTGTGAATAGTGAAAATTACTAAATTTTAATTAAAAACAACTTTTTTAATTGAAAACATTAATAGTGATAAAATATTAATTTGAGTGGTTTTAAAGTATATCTAGAATATATTTTTACAATTCAATACAATGTTGGTCATTGGATGAAATTTCACATTTAAACCAGACATAAACAAGTGTCAATCTTTTGATAGATATTGTTTCTTAAAAACACGCTATTTGTTTTAACAGCGGGATTTAATTATAAAATTAATTAATAAAACTTCTATGTTATGAATTTGGTAAAATAGACTTCATTTTTGAATTCGGAATATGAAATATATCTTAGGATGAAATTTTGGCATTGTTCTGAAAAACATCAATTTTTGATGAATAGTGAAACTACTAAGTGGTAGTTAAAAAACTGAATTTTTCATAAAACTTAATTTTACCGCTTCTGTGAATGAAATTTCAAAAATCCGATAGACATGGTTGATGTCAGTAAGTATAATGTGGTTCAATGAGATGAAAATAATTTTTGGTGAATAGTAACTTTTTACTTTTATTTACCACGGTTAAAAGTAAATAGGGTAATTATGGGTAACAATGATATTAATATTACCCTAAAACATGTCCTAATCCTATTGGACAAGTGTATCTCGACCAAAAACAACCTTAAGTGTAAAATATTATCATTTAGGCCCACTTGGATTAGATTAGGACATTTATTATTATTTAATTCAAAGAAGAGTTAAAAGAGTTAAAATCAAAGTTTATTTGCTAAAACGTTTTTAATATAGGGTTATACATAAGATAAATTCGACTATATATATTAATTAGAAATATAAAACGATTTCCTATATAATTGTATTTTAATTTTAATTTTTAGACATTATATAATTTAATTTATTTATGACACAATGATGATGCAGTAATTATCTTATTAATGAAATATTGACATAATTGATGTTATAAACACAAAAATAAATGTAATTTGAGACTTTTTATGAATTCCACTAATTTTATAGGTTACTATGATATATTAGTGTTTATTTAATCAACTTGGTTCGAACATATAATTTTGTTATGACTTTCAAAAAAATCATATATCAAATAGTGTCAAAATTGACACAAAATAGTTTTTAAATCAAATATTATATTATTAATTGTTATTTTATTCCTAAAAATATATGGTTAGGCCAAATGACTTAGATAAGGATATATGTATTAATAATATACAATTTGGGGTTCGTTTGGAATGTTATAGTAAGTGTATTAACCATATAGTGAAAGAAAACAAAAAGACACGGTAAAAGTTAAATTATTTAACTTAGAGTTAAATCTAATTGATAAGGTTAAAATAATACCCTAAACTTGTCTAAATCCTATTGGATGATAGGATTTCGACCCATACCCACTTTAGCTTCGAAATAAGACCCTTTGGAACCATTATAAACTGATTTTGACTTTAATATAAAATAATATTTTGAGATATTCCTAAGGTGCCCCTCTCCTCCCTTATAAAAGGGCACCTCCTCCCCCTCCTCCTCACACCAATTTGAGCACTCAAGCTCGGCCAAACCCTGCCATTTTCTCCTATCCACTTCCCTAGTATCATCCTAGAGGTCCTGGTCTTCTTCAAAGACCATCCTTAGTTCTTTAAGTGGAGGATAAGTGAAGGCGCGTCAAAAAGAGGTAATATCCATTACCGATCTTTTTCAATTTCTTTCTTCTTCAACTTCATCTTCTTTAGTTGTTTCATGATAAAGTAATAACATCAGTATTTCTTATATACTGATATGTTATTATAAATATGAAACAACTCTAATTAACCTTCTATCCATCCTACGGAAAAAGGAAATCACCGCGCGTGCGTACGTACGGAATACCGTCTCCACGCCGTGGTGTAATCTATTTTCCGTCACCACCTTAATTGGATGGGTATAAAGGTGTAATGAGTAACTATATATGATTATTATAATGTGATATTGATACTGAAATAGTATACATACACTTCAACACAATTCCACGACCATGGGAACGATATCATCGCTCGTGCGTACGTACGGACTACCGTCTCCACGACGCGATGAGATTCATTCTCAATGATTAACCACTCATGAATGATTATAAAGTGTATTCAATAAGTAATAATGAAATATATGACCTAATAATGATACTGGAATTATTTATATTTATATGTATGTCATCTACTTAATTCCATTCAAGACAATAAGGAAAGGAAAGCAACGTTCATGCGTACGTACGGACTACCGTCTCCATGAACAGTGTTTTTCATTTCATTTATCTATCTATTATATATATATATACTGAATATATATGATATATAAATCATATTTTATATTCTGGAAGTAAGTAAATCATGATATAAGTAATAATAATGTCAAGAACAACAAGTCAAAACACCTACGATAAATGAAACGATTTTACCCAAAACGCTTCTTTAACATGGAATTTACAAAAGAATGGGTAATATAATGTCATAAGTGAACCATATATGATATCATAACAATTAATATGATTCTTTAATTAGTGAATGACATTATTTAAATCATTATACAGGAGTTTCGGACACATACGAAGCAAATCGGACGTAAGGTAAGGGAAATATCACAATCTCATTTTTATCCGAGATTGTTTATTCGTAAGTATTTATTGGGATGTATTTTATCATCCACATCCATGTTCCCTCAATATGTAATATTGTTTCCATCCACTTACAATATTTTAAATCCAATTTTACCCTTCGGTGAGTTTTTAGTAAAGAATATGAAAGGAATCTTTTGTCATTTTTTCGTACGAGGTACTTTTTGACTTTTCCGACAAAAGTATGAAGAATGTTGTTTTTAACTTATACGGCATGAATGGATTTTTAAAACATTATTTCCAAGAATCTTACTTTACAAGTTTTCAAGTTTATTTTTAATCAACTTCTTTTAGTTTATAATTGTATGACATGTTAAGAAAAGAAAAGTGTTTTTAAAGAAGAAATGATATTTTCCTCAAGAATGGAGTTCTAGTGTTTTATCAAAATTATTTTCCATCTAAGATAATAAAGGGTTCTGTTTTTATCTATTTAATTACATTGATTTGATTATGTTGTGAGGGAATTATTTTTATGAAGTCATTTGCCTTATATGATTTGTTTTATGATGTCATGATGTTTCAAGAATCCCATTTTTGTTACATGGGTTATGCGATGATGTATGATTTATGATTATGTGGCACACATAAGAAATGATTCATTATAAGATGGGTGGGACCTATATCTCCCTCCAATGCATTGGGTAAAGATTTTATATCTCATGAGATAGATAGGGCTGGAATGGTAGGTTATACCGGTTCAGTGAAACAGGACTGAAACGAGGGTTATTCGATTCAGAAAGGGACTTTGTCCACTAAGATAGTCTTGGAAATGAGTCTTGACTAACAAGAAATGATTTTCTATGATTATGTGTGTATGCCACAAAGTTTCATGTTTTATGTTATGATTATTGGGATTTCTTTTCACTACTATGATTTATCCCATGTTATGAAATTGTGCTCTCTTTTGCAGGTTAAGATTTCCAAAAGTTATGGTCTTATGAATATGATGTGATTGATTTTTCTTTTGTATACCCTTACTGTGCATTTGAGCTCACCCTTTTATGTTTTCTTTTCCCCAGGATATAAATAAAGGATTTAGGTAAAAAAAAAGGAAGATCTTTATGGGAGATATTGAAGATCTTTCACCACGATTAGAAGATTACGTTCCGAGTTTTTCAAAGACACTAAAATATTACGATCCTTGTGTGTGTATTTTTTGTTATGTACTAAGTATTCCGCAAAAGTAATGTAAAGTCTATGTACGTCAGGCTTCGGGTCTCTACAGTTGGTATCAGAGGAGAGGTTTAGTCAACCTTTGGAAACTAGGATGCGAGAACTTTAGTGAGATCCCTAGAGATATTTCTACGGTATGTCTAGGGATGTCCCTAAGGTTAAGTATATGTATAGGTTATAGTACTAGAACTACGCCAACGATCATAGAATTAAACCTAAGATGTTAGATATTGAAGGTACTCCCCCTTTATTATGTTGTTTTCCCTAGCATGATTTTTGCCTCTCACACTATTCTTTTTGGGTTTTAGACGATGGCTGGAACCCGAAGGAACCGTGTTGATCAATGCAATGGACAATGCAATGATTGTCCTCCTGAACAAACAAATGTTATGGGAGATGGAGTGAAAAATCTTATTGCTATACTTAAACAAGCTATGAATCATTCTGGACTTCCAAATGAGCAGAGAAGGGAACAATATTCTATTGAGTCCTTCATGAGGAACCGTCCACCTTCTTTCAGTGGGTCTTCTGATCCACTTGTTGCTGAACAATGGATCAGTACCACTGAAAAGATATTTTCAGTTCTTCAATGTTCTGAGCATGATAAAGTCATCTTAGCACTATATCGTTTGGAAGGTGAAGCTGATCAATGGTGGAATCTTATCAAGAATACGAGGCAAAGAGTTTAAATTGAGTCCATGGAATGGGACGAGTTCAAGAACTTGTTTTTCAGTAAGTACTTCCCTCGTATTCTTCAAACAAAGATGGAAAAGGAGTTTCTTGAGCTGAAGCAGAAGGATGATGAATCTGTTGGTATATACGAAGCAAATTTTACAAGACTTGCAAGGTATGCATCTGTCATTATCATCCAACCTGAAAGTAAAGTTGATCGATTTTTCAGTGGCTTAAAACCATGTCTTCGAAGGGAATTAGCTATAAGAAACTTCAGTAGCTATGAATAAATTGTGCGTTGTGCTATGAAGGTAGAAATGGAAGTTGGTGTTACATATCCATCTCATGGTTTTGACAATAAACGAAAGATGGAGTTCAAGGAGAAATCTCAGAATAATGGTGAAAAGAAGATGAATGTTTCCTTATGCACAAAGTGTGGAAAGAAGCATGGTGGAGATTGTCTTAAAGGGACTAGAAAATGTTTTAAGTGTGGAAAAGAAGGTCATCGAGCAGATGAGTGTCGAAGTAATGGAAAAAGGGTTTCTAATGATGTGAATAAAGAAAACACTAGAGAGAACGCACCACCAACACTTCAATGCTTCAAGTGCAAGGAAATGGGGCATTATGCTAATAAATGCCCTAATCCAAGGGTTAGTGATGATCAACATGAGCAACCACTAAAGGCAAAGGACAAAGGGAAGTCACATGCGATCACTATTGGCGATGTTGAATATGAAAACGATGTGGTGGAATGATTAAGTGTTTATGTAATGGGATTCCAAAATAATATTGTATCATGGAGTATTGGAATATTTATGTATTGGTCTAATGTGGTATTCAAAGTAATTGAGATATTTTTGGAAATAAGATGATATGCACATAATGAAGGGAAAACGAGAAAACAAAATTTTTAATAGTATTCATGAGCTCATGATTGATATAAGGACTAAGTGATATCATGGTTTGAGTACATCGAATTTTGAGGATTTTGGTATGTGGAAAGTGTTAACTTTTAACTGCATTCATGTTTTCACTAAGGTATTCAAGAGAATACGCGATTAAGGACTTTGAATGTTTGGAATGTGACCAACAAAACATACCTTATGATATATGGGGATCGACGATGGTGTTAAATCTCTGGTAATCGTTTTCACTATGTTATGAGAGTGGACTGCAGTATTATGGTTAAGCCTAAAGATTAGAATGGATTATGTTGGACACAAGTTAGTATTGTTTAAGGATAGAAGTTTTTTTCGATATTATTGATGGGATGTTATAGTAATGTAGTTTTAGAAAAAGGACAACCTGCAGGACGGGCGACAACCCATCGCTTCGGACAAGGCTGTGGGAATCGAACCCACAACCTAAGTGCGACTGGCCTTTATCGCCTACCACTGGCCTACAAAAAGTCCCTGTTTATTAGAAACTAGTTTTATTATATTAAGCAGTATGATATATGAAGTATAAGTCCATTTTAGGAACCATATATGATTAATCTCACTATATATCGAGTTATGTATATAATTTTTGCTAACCTTTTGTTTGAGACAGATGGAATGACCCGTCATTCTATCACATGATCTGCTAACACTTCACGAATAACAAATTCAACTTCATTTATTTAAGAGATGAAGTGGAAATTTTTCAAGGCACGAACAATAGTGCGATTGTACCAAAATAAAGTAAGTATTTATTCTAATTCAAATTCTTCAACTTTAGGGAAACGATCTTGAAAACCAAAAAAATGTTGTCCTAGTGATCTTATATCTGATTAATCGGATGGTGCCTTAGAACTTCACAAATTTATGGATTTTTGATTGTTGGATTTTCCATAGCCATGTTCTCTTCCACTCTCCATCAGAACATGATGGTTAGATTTTTCTTCCATATCTATATTTTCACCTATGTGGAAACCCAGTGATTAGTTTATTTGGGTAACCGTTACGTTTCATACTTTTGTTTTTAAAGATTGGTTTTTGTATTCCTTTTTACTATGAGGTTTTCTATTAAAGAAACTTTCGAATAGTAAACCATTTATAACCCCGACGAATTTCGAGGGAGAAATTCATTTTAAGGGGGGTAGAATGTAACAGCCCAAGATTTTATGAAAAATATTCTTTTTAATTTTACTAATGTCTTGTGTTGTACGCTACACCAAAAGAAGATTTCACAACACACATCCTTGACTTGCCTTCCATTACACGCAATCGCGACCTTCCTCGATTGCGTGTGTAGTACGCAATAACGAGTTTCACTAATCAACAATATGCTATTAAAATATTATTAAAAATAGCCGTTATGAATAGTAATAACCACTTTTTGAAATTTTGTAAATTTTATTTTTCAAAATGGAATTCATTTTTGGATTCGTAATATCAAAATTAGCTTAGGGTGAAATTTTGGTACTTTTCGGATAACATTCATTTTCTGATGAATAGTGAAAATTACTAAATTTTAATTAAAAACAACTTTTTTAATTGAAAAAATTAATAGTGATAAAATATTAATTTGAGTGGTTTTAAAGTTTATCTAGATTATATTTTTACAATTCAATACAATGTTTTTCATTGGATGAAATTTCACATTTAAACCAGACATAAACAAGTGTCAATCTTTTGATAGATATTGTTTCTTAAAAACACGCTATTTGTTTTAGCAGCGGGATTTAATTATAAAATTAATTAATGCAACTTCTATGTTATGAATTTGGTAAAATAGACTTCATTTTTTGAATTCTAAATATGAAATATAGCTCAGGATGAAATTTTGGCATTGTTCTGAAAAACATCAATTTTTGATGAATAGTGAAACTACTAAGTGGTAGTTAAAAAACTGAATTTTTCATAAAACTTAATTTTACCGCTTCTGTGAATGCAATTTAAAAAATCCTAGAGACATGGTTGATTTTAGTAAGTAAAATGTGGTTCAATGATATAAATTTTTTTTTGGTGAATAGTAACTTTTTACTTTTATTTACCACGGTTAAAAGTAAATAGGCTAATTAAGGGTAACAATGATATTAATATTATTGTAACACATGTCCTAATCCTATTGGACAAGTTTATCTCGACCAAAAACAACATTATGTGTAAAATATTATCATTTAGGCTAACTTGGATTAGATTAGGACATTTATTATTATTTAATTCAAAGAAGAGTTAAAAGAGTTAAAATCAAAGTTTATTTACTAAAACATTTTTAATATAGAGTTATACATAAGATAAATTAGACTATAAATATTCATTAGAAAGCTAAAGAGATTTAATATATAATGGTATTTTATTTTTAATTTTTAGACACTAGATAAATTAATTTATTTATGACACAATTATGATGCAGTAATTATCTTATTAATGAAATATTGACATAATTGATGTTATAAACAGAAAAATAAATGTAATTTGAGACTTTTTATGAATTACACTAATTTTCTAGGTTACTATGATATATTAGTTTTTATTTAATCAACTTGTTTTGAACATATAATTCTGTTATGACTTTCACAAAAATCATATATCAAATAGTGTCAAAATTGACACAAAATAATTTTTTAATCAAATATTATATTATTAATTGTTATTTTATTCCTAAAAATCTAAGGTTAGGCCAAATGTCTTAGATAAGGATATATGTATTAATAATGTACAATTTGGGGTTCTTTTGGAATGTTATAGTAAGTGTATTAACCATATAGTGAAAGAAAACAAAAACACACGGTAAAAGTTAAATTATTTAACTTAGAGTTAAATCTAATTGATAAGGTTAAAATAATACCCTAAACTTTTATAAATCCAATTGGATGATAGGATTTCGACCCATCCCCACTTTAGCTTCGAAATAAGACCCTTTGTAACCATTATAAACTGATTTTGACTTTAATATAAAATAATATTTTGAGATATTTCTAAGGTGCCCCTCTCCTCCCTTATAAAAGGGCACCTCCTCCCCCTCCTCCTCACACAAATTTGAGCACTCAAGCTCGTCCAACCCCTGAAATTTTCTCCTATCCACTTCCCTAGTATAATACTAGAGGTCCTGGTCTTCTTCAAAGACCATCCTTAGTTCTTTAAGTGGAGGATAAGTGAAGGCGCGTCAAAAAGAGGTAATATCCATTACCGATCTTTTTCAATTTCTGTCTTCTTCAACTTATTCTTCTTTAGTTGTTTCATGATAAAGTAATAAAATAAGTATTTCATATATACTGATATGTTATTATAAATATGAAACAACTCTAATTAACGTTCTATCCATCCTACGTAAAAAGGAAATCACCGCGCGTGCGTACGTACGGAATACCGTCTCCACGCCGTGGTGTAATCTATTTTCCGTCACCACCTTAATTGGATGGGTATAAAGGTGTAATGAATAACTATATATGATTATTATAAAGTTATATTGATACTAAAATAGTATACATACACTTCAACACAATTCCACGACCATGGGAACGATATCATCGCTCGTGCGTACGTACGGACTACCGTCTCCACGACGCGATGAGATTCATTCTCAATGATTAACCATTCATGAATGATTATAAAGTATATACAACAATTACTAATGAAATATATGACCTAATAATGATACTGTAATTATTTATATTTATATGTATGTCATCTACTTAATTCCATTCAAGACAATAAGGAAAGGAAAACAGCGTTCATGCGTACATACGGACTACCGTCTCCATGAACGATGTTTTTCATTTCATTTATCTATATATTATATATATATATACTGAATATATTATATATAAATCATATTTTATATTATATAAGTAAGTAAATCATGATATAAGTAATAATAATGTCAAGAACAACAAGTCAAAACACCTACGATAAATGAAACGATTTTACCCAAAACGCTTCTTTAACATGGAATTTACAAAAGAACGGGTAATATAATGTCATAAGTCAACCATATATGATATCATAACAATGAATATGATTCTGTAATAAGTAAATGACATTATTTAAATCATTATACAGGAGTTTCAGACACATACGAAGCAAATCGGACCTAAGGTAAGGGAAATATCACAATCTCATTTTTATCCGAGATTGTTTATTCGTAAGTATTTATTGGGGTGTATTTTATCATCCACATCCATGTTCCCTCAATATGTAATATTGTTTCCATCCACTTACAATATTTTAAATCCAATTTTACCCTTTGGTGAGTTTTTAGTAAAGAATATGAAAGGAATCTTTTGTCATTTTTTCGTACGAGGTACTTTTTGACTTTTCCGACAAAAGTACGAAGAATGTTTTTTTAACTTATACGGCATGAATGGATTTTTAAAACATTATTTCAAAGAAGCTTCCATTAAAAGTTTTCAAGTTTATTTTTAATTAACTTCTTTTAGTTTATAATTTTATGACATGTTAAGAAAAGAAAAGTGTTTTTGAAGAAGAAAGGATATTTTCCTCAAGAATGGAGTTCAAGTGTTTTATCAAAATTATTTTCCATATAAGATAATAAAGGGTTATGTTTTTATCTCTTTAATTACATTGATTTGATTATGTTGTGAGGGAATTATTTTTATGAAGTCATTTTCCTTATATGATTTGTTTTATGATGTCATGATGTTTCAAGAATCCCATTTTTGTTACATGGGTTATGCGATGATGTATGATTTATGATTATGTGGCACACATAAGAAAGGATTCATTATAAGATGGGTGGGACCTATATCTACCTCCAATGCATTTGGTAAAGATTTTATATCTCCAGAGATAGACAGGGCTGGAACGGTAGGTTATACCGGTTCAGTGAAACAGGACTGAAACGAGGGTTACTCGATTCAGAAAGGGACTTTGTCCACTAAGATAGTCTTGGAAATGAGTCTTGACTAACAAGAAATGATTCTCTATGATTATGTGTGTATGCCACAAAGTGTCATGTTTTATGTTATGATTATTGGGATTTCATTTCACTACTATGATTTATCCCATGTTATGAAATTATGCTCTCTTTTGCAGGTTAAGAATTCCAAAAGTTATGTTCTTATGAATATGATGTGATTGATTTTTCCTTTTTATACCCTTACTGAGCATTTGAGATCACCCTATTATGTTTTCTTTTCCCCGGGATATAAAGAAAGGATTTAGGTAAAAAAAAGGAAGATCTTTATGGGAGATATTGAAGATCTTTCACCACGATTAGAAGATTACATTCCGAGTTTCCAAAGACACTAAACTATTACGATCCTTGTGTGTGTGTTTTTTGTTATGTACTAAGTATTCCGCAAAAGTAATGTAAAGTCTATGTAAGTCAGGCTTCAGGTCTCTACACTCAGGATGGATTAGCATACAATGGAATCATTAATAAACTAAACTAGGAGAAAATTATATGGATTAAATAAATGAAATAACATTTATCGATAATCAAATGAAATTGAGTCAATATTAGATCCAATAAAATAAATAAAAACATGATTAAAATATAATTGATCTCATACTAATGGAATTAATAACATTGATCATACAAAAATTGTTTCGAAAACCTTATTCCAAGACACATTTATGTTGTTAGATGAGATATACAATAAAAAAATTCTATATTTGTTTAATGAGACCAATCAATCCATCATCTGTATATATAATTCCATTTCCCAGTCATAATTTGATTAATTATAATGCATTAACCATAAAATAAATCAGGAACTCTTATACTATTCATTAAAGAATCAATTAATGAAAAAAACTTGATATCCCTATAATGTGAAATATATAAAAAAAATACACACCTATTTTGATATAATAAAATGGCTGTATAAGTGAACATCCCTTAATAAACATGGAAACCTTGTTGAATCATCAAATTAACATCTAGTACCCTTAGTATTTGAAATGTAGTGGAGAGGGTACTAACGATATGTTGGGTTATCCATGGAAAATAGTTATTAGATTAAATGGATTTAATTGATATAATATCAAGGTAATAGTTGAAAAAGAACCATCCATTAAGGTTCATAAAAATTGTGTGATCATTCAAAAGCATATCCCATGGGAGTTCATACTATGGTGTGAAGTCTTAAGCCACCTCATTGTGAACTTGAGTGATGATTGAGTCAATGATGACCCAATCCTTTTCATGATTATTTCTTCTAGGTGAATCTATTCAAAAAAATCGAATTTATAGTATCTAAACATGGATTTATTTTCTATAAAACTACAAGTACATATATTTTTTCAGAACTTCATATGGGTTTCCACCATAGAAAATATTGATTTTTAATAATGTTGTTGTATTTATTGAATCGATAGAATATGAGGATCGAATAAAAAATATAAAAAAATTTATCTCTTAATATTCATGAATAATATATTAAATTTTTTCCATTGAATATGTTTCACCACACACAAGTAAATAGGAGTTGAATATAACTTTCATTTCAAAGAATGAAAATTGAGATGGAAAACCCCTTCTTATGGCTTGGGTAGCAACTAGATCATAACCTATTGAGAGATAGGAATTGATCATGATAATTAAATTCCATGAATTAATTATTTTAATGATATAAAATATCAATTAGGAAGTATATACCCCACATAAATGAAATTAGGTGCCTAGAAAAAAACTAGTCTCTAAGAGAGGAATTTGAGATGGAAAATATTGACTCTAGTAATAAATTCAAAGGCATTACTCTAACCACATATATAATTAACATATTTAACATAACTTATTAACTTATAACATTAATCACAACCATTTACATATATAATCTTAAAAAAGATTATTTTTCTATAATAATTCTTCTTATTTTTCACATCAACGTTTATAATTTTGATCATTTGTTCAAGATTCATAACAAACAATTTTCCTATTAACTGTTAATAAAAATTTAATTACTAATAAATAATTTAATTTATATTTAATAATTAATTATATTAATTTATGATGTTTTAAATTTCATTAATGTGTGTTTCAATCATCACCCTTGTAGATGGAATCGATAAGAAGTATGTTTTGGTGATTTTGGATGAACGAAATGTGCTTTCTTAATTGATGGATTAGATATCTATATAACATCCCCAGAAAAAAATTCGTTGAAATTTATATCATATTATTATAGTAAATAAATCATCATACACTTCAAGGATATAAATTCATTTTATTGTTTAACAAGCAGGTTGAACTGAACCTAACAAAAACATAAACAAATTTTAGGAAGGATTGTCAAGTGGTTTTATTGAAATATAATTATACAAAAATCAGAATGATATTATTTATTGTTTTTATTGAAAGATATTATTATTTTTAATTTTATACAATAATAAAAAATTTATTCTTAAATATGAGACAATTTTAATAAAATATTATCATTTGAGCTACCTTGTTTTTAAAGAATTAAATTATTAATGATCGTTTTCTTGTAATATAATTAATATATTTGCCAATTTTTAATAAAAAACTTAATGATATTATAAAAATAACATTTATCCTTTATTCGAATCCTTAGATCCATTTTAGTTATGTGGTGTTGGAAACATAAACATGTTGCACTGTAGAGGCGGTAGACCAAACAACACTTAGAAAATAGTTTTGTATTCCTTAATAAATATAGATATGAATAAAACAATATCATACCTTTAATATGGTAGCATTTAATAATATAAATAATACTAATATTAATATATTAGTATCTTTATACTAGATTTAAATGAATATAATTTTGATGAAAATATAGTTAGTCCGTAATATTCACATAGAATACTTGAATTTTCCCTGGAAGCATACATGGAATTTAAGGCCTTATGATAAGTAATGGTAAACAAAATATTTTAAACGTGGAAGAGATTTATAAGGGAAAAAATGTAAAATTTTTTATGATAAATTTTAATGAGATGTTAGTCTTGAAGTGGTTAATATTTATCCCTTTTATATGTGATGGGAAGGGTAGTTTTGGGAGTAACCCGTACATGTTCAACAACGTAATGTTACTATTAATGTGAAAAAGAGAACAAAATGGAAATAACATGAGTTTCCAATATAATTTAATTTAAAATATCCAGAAACAACCATTTTTAGATATATTTTATTATATTATGGAATTTTTTATCTTTAACCATAATTTACTTTTACATTGATAATTAATTTCTAATATTTTTAATTAATTTAAATGAAAATATTTGGATTTTACATTTTAACTAAATTTATAATTCTAGTTTTAAATTTTGAAATCGTTTTATTTTATAATTTTTTTAAAAGTCCAAAAAAATGATTTCAAATCAAATACACAAAATCTCCTAAAAATTATTTTATATAAATAATGTTTTGAAAATATAAATTTATATAAAAGATACAATTATTTCGTTAAATAATTAAATTTAAATTAATTTATTTTTTAGAAAAAAATTTCAATTATATAAATCAATAAAGTAAATACAAAATCAAATTTCCCATGAAAATACTTGATTTAATTAAAATACCAAAATTATTATGTTTATTAAACTAATATTTTAATTAGTTTTAAACACATTGGACATAAGATATATAAGTTCAAAAAATAATTTAAAATGTAAATTTTTATTCCGTAAATTCATACATCATTAATTAAAATTTTTTATAAGCTTCTGCCTAATTATTATATAATAATAAGGTTATACACAATCTGAGATTTGTGAAAACCATGTTTTTTTATTTAAAACCACTTTTATTGTAAAAAATTAGAAAATTCGTACTAAGATACTTTTCAAATAATTACATAAAATATAACGTTAGTCATGTAAATTTCAAAATATAAAAGTAATTATTTAAATAAATTCACTTATAAAGGGTCGTTAAACAGGTGCATCATTTGATAGTCTAGTACATGGTGTTTCTTTAATATATACGGTTCTCATGTATTACACATTTTGCAAAAATAATCATTAATAGGAGTCTAAATATCAAATAATAAATAATTATTTTCTAAAATATATTAGGATGAAACAAATTCAGGATATACTAATTATTTAGGAATATGTTGATGCATTTCCTTTATAATTTCATTGAATTAACCTAGAACATGATGTTGACATTGAAATTTAACACATAATTTTTTCTCTTCTAGTATTAAAAGAATCTATATATAATGAACCCCACTTTATTGGGTGAATTAATGATATAACATCATGTGAAACTGTAAAAGGGTTTTTACACTGAGGTAATTCATCCTAGGGTTCTTTGGACCTCTATTACAAAAACATGCATAGTTAAATTCATTATTTCATTGATTATCAGGAACATAACATTTTCCCAATCAAGAAAAAGTACCATATTCCTAGTATTGTTGATTGTTTTTATCATTAAAGAGGGGATCAATACATCTGAAAGTTGTATATTCAGTAAATATATCATAAACTTAGGGTAAAGACATAATATTTACCCACGACGTCTGTTTTTAATAGTCATGGACAGAATGAATTCATTTTTATGCCTTTGGAGATTACAAATATACTAGTATCTTTAATGTTTTGATGAGTTGTTTTTTTATATATTACGTTGATCAATTTTTGGTTTTATTAATTTATTATATTCTAATATATTATAATTGGAGGTAAGGACAAAGAGAGAATTTTAGAATTGCAGTAAAGAACATATGAAATGAAAAAGTATATTATAGGTTCAGAATAAGGGAATTTAGGATAACAAAAATACTCTTATATGGTTATGTAATCCCAAGAGAAGGATTTTCTATATATTCATTAAATATAGCAGATATTGGCTAATTACATAGTTTATCATCCACAAAAAATTCTATATATTTATTTGATAGGATATATAAAAAATATTCATTATGTAAAATATCACCAAATTTTAAAATCCACTAACCATTTTCACACAGAATGGAGTAGTGTATATATTGATGGAATAATGTCAAATAACTTTTTTTAAGCTTTTGTGGTGGTAGAAAATTTCACTTTGACTCAAACAACCCTACAGCGGTGATGTGTTTTTCAAATATAGTGATTATTCAAAAACGTTATTGGGATGTATTCTACAACACAATGATAATATGATAGCTTATTTCTCATATCAATTAATAACCCATACGAAAAATTATCTGATTCATTCTTCAAAGTAATAAGAGATATTATTTTCATTAAATATTTGGGGGTATTATTATTTTTGTGTGATTTTTGAGATATATAATGATAATAAGGGATTAAAGTGTATATTAACATATATTGAACATGATCTAAAGGATATAGTTAGGCTAAATCAAGGTCAATTATTTCTCAATATATTACAATCTTTTGAAGTGAGAATTATTTTATTTGGGTATAACATAACACCCTAATTTTTTAGTATGAAATTCAATTAAAAAAATGTGTGTTTGACATATTATGACTCATCCAACAAGGATCTAAAACAAAAAATTCCATATTTCATTAATTTAAAACATTATTCCGTCAAAAAAATAAAATTAAATGTATATAAATGAAAATAAGTAATGAAATTATCAAACATAAAAAAACAAAATTTAAATAAAAACAAAATAAAAATAAAAATATTCATCAGCAGTCTCTTCCTTGAGAATCATATCGCTATAGAAAAAAATAGATAGAATAAAACATGATATAAATAATGATAATCTTATATTTAAATTAAATGAATGGATGAGATGGATGATTTTGATGATGTGTGTGAGTATATATATAGATATTGTAATTTAAAATGATTTTCTTATATATAATCGTAGATTATATAGTCGTTGGGAATATATAATTGTTGGGATTATATGGTTGTTGATTATAAATTTCCATTAAGTATATAATTTTTTAAAAATATAAATTATAAGGATAGTTGAACTAATATTTGATAATCAACAAAAATTTTATTACAATAATATAAATATTAAATCAATTATTAAATATAGATGTAAATATTTTACGAAAATCAGATTAAAAAACTGAATCAATGCATTTTTTTAGTAGAAGTGTAATTATGGGTATCATTTGTCTAATATTTGGTTTAATATATAATCTGAAGGGTTTTCCGTAGACTAAGCCCATTCATAAATTTAATAATTAATTATTGATGTAAACCCTATATGGGTGGATTTCAAGCCCTTGGAAATCACTATGAGATCCATGCAAGCTGAATCACCATTATAAATTCCATTCAATTTAGTTTTATACCTATATTTATTAAGAAAATTTATTTAGATTTTTTCTATTTAAAAGATATAATCATATAAAAAAGTAATAATTATTTTAATCAACGATATGTATATATATTAATTGTTATGTATATTTTGATTCATTTGTAATTTTTATAAAATTTTCATTTGAAAATTAATTTAATTTAAAGAGAATGGTTTTTTATTATAAATTAATTTGTAACCTTAATTTAATATTTTCAAAATAAATAATGGGTTTTAAAAAATTAGGAAGAAAATCAGTAAATGATAAAAGAGTTATTTTTCAAGGAATTTATTTTTTTACGTATAAGACATTTTTAGGTCCAAAAATTACAACTAAAGAATGATTATAATATAATGTGAGGATAATATAAATAATAAATAAATTTACATTTATCTAATTATTATTAGATGACAAATAAATATAATTTATTTATTTTTCTTCTTAAAATACAATTTTTTTAAAAAATTATTATTTGAAAAAATTTATTTTAAATTTATTTTTTTATGATTTGTTAAAAATGAATAAAATAAAATATATTTCATATTTTTAATAATAAATTACAAATAATTTAATGAGGTTATTTTAATTTTTTAAAAATAATAAATTAGTGATAAAAATTTATTTTCTCAATAAAGGTAAAATGTCAGAAAAGGGTTACATTAGGGGGGTCAAAGCCTAAAATATCTACAACCTTATTTTTTTCTAAGAGAGGATAAATTAATTATCACAATTATTTTTTCTATTTTGATATGCATTCCATGATAAATTATACTATTTACACCTTAGGTAAAGGTATTTGGATAAAAAATCTATACAATAACACCTTTAAAATGATCCCTCCTTTACAAACCTCATTGAAAAAAATTAATTCAGTTTCTTCTTAAATTGGTTTCCAAATGTTCTCTAAAATTAATATATCCCAATTTTTGGTACTTCTAGTCCAATGATGTAGTCTAAAATCCTTCATTTCAGAGAAGTTCTCTAAGATAACATTCAACACTTAATCATAACTATTGAATACTCCACAATACTTTTATTTTTCATTATCATAAAAATATTATTAACGATGAGTTATAACATAAAAAACATGTTTTTAAAACTATTATACTTCTATAAGGTTAATAAAATAGCTCTATAATGGAAAATTAATATTTATTTATTCATTATTACGTGTTCATGTTAGGGTCAATTATACTATGTACCTGAATGATGTTATAATGTGAATATAATTAATGATTATTAAAACATATATATAGGTAATATAGTAAAAATTTATTAATTTATGATATTTTAAAATTTATCAATTGTAAATATTTATCGTTATAACCATTGATAAAATGAATTTTTTAGTTGAATTGAAAATCACTGAAAAAGGTGATTTTAAGAGTTCTTTACAAAATGTCACCATAACTTCCTTAAAATTACTATTTCAATTTTGAACCATATAAAACATGGTTGTATAATAATTATTAGTATTATGGGAAGGATGAAAACATGACCAATGAGGAAGGATTTAATCCCCCTTGTCGAAACCATCTTGTAACATATAGTATCATTTACATTGTAAAATAAATTTTATTAAAGGAATATTAAAAAATTGGTTATTAAAAAATTATTACCTAATGATATAAATTGAAATAAATATAAATAAGGTATAATATAGATGAAAAATGATCCTAAATTGATTATACATGGTTATATAACATGTTTTCCCAAGAGGTAATATAGGGTAAATGTTTTTCATATCTCAATAACATTTCCTTGAATCATAATTTGTCGTCTTTTACCATGATCATAAATGATTGATATTTGAAATAATTAAAATTATATGGTGTAATATTCATATTCTATATATGGGAATTTAATTTACATCCAAAAATATTCTTCTAGGATTTAATTCATTCTTTCAAAAAAATATAATGTTGTTGAGAATAATTTTTTTGATCTCTAATTTATTTTTCTTTTCTTGGTCATTAATTTTTTAAATGATTAATGTTTTATTTTTTTATTTAGAATGATTATTAATTCCATTCTATATAATTCGTATTGATTTTTATCACTAATCATTATAGTATTTTATAATTCCTTTATCAAATTGGGTTGTCTTTATTAATATTTTAATAGTATGAAATTTTTTGTCATTCCACTAATGTATATTTTTGTAATCAACTCCACATTCCATTAAAATATAATTTTTTCAAGGTCTGAGGAATAATCATTCATGACCCATCCTAGAGGGTCCCATGCCAAAACTACCCCAAACCCGCCTTGGATATGACATGGGCTTCTGACAAGCACTGACTATGAATTCCCCATAAATGCATGGCATTATCCTAAAATACACACACACACATCTCCAAGACACATAATACAGAAATGTTAAACAACTAAAAAAATGCATGCATACAACTAAATCCCATTACTAGAGTACGAAAAGAAGTAAAGTAAAAGTAAATAAGGCCAAATACAAGACCACCACAGAGAATTCGTAGACAATTCAATCAAAAACTGTAATGAGTCCAAATTTCTCCACGATAAAAATAATTAAAGGAAAAGTAAATAAGGCCAAATACAAGACCACCACAGAGAATCTGTAGACAAGTCAAACAAAAACTGTAATGAGTCCATATTTCTCCACGGTTGGGGACTAAGTCAAGGGAATGAACCTGTTAAACACCTTAGTCTGACTAGGTCCAAATATGCTCCACCAGCTCCTGGCATTCATAGGACTCGCCAAAAGTCTCACCATCTGCACAAGACAAGATATGTATAGGAAAAGCTTCCTCTGGGGTGAGTATAACAATACTCTGTAGCACACCGTGAAAACTAAACACGAAGAACCATGTGTAGGCAGCTCAAAACAATAAGTAACACTTTATAACAGATATATAATGTAATGAAATCTGTAATATATTCTAGAGAGAAACATAGTCATTAGGAATAAATAACCAACAACCAGCCAAAAAATTATATACGAATAAAATCATGATTTGTGAGAACTCATTCATCGAGCCATGATATCATCAGGGACACTCGAAAAATAGTTATAGCTTAACTGGGCCCACCAAAAGAGAACACACAAGTATGAGAAAATTATGATACAATGATTGGGGACTTGTATAGAAACTCTGGGAGATAGCATGAAACCAATTAGGATCAACCTGCCATGCATGGGATCATATTCCACTGATTCCACAAACCATAATCATGTGTCCAACTAAATGAAAGAACAATACCATTCTCAAGGCGGTCACACAGATTCTAGAAAATCTACTAGGTATGATAGAGGATCTCACTCCAGCCATGTAGAGGGACACAAAAACTATATCTATGACTCAACATATGGAGGGGATTACAATATAGTTATCTTGATGGAATGTCACACTATAACCTCAAGTAAAATACCAAAGAAACACACTTAACAAAAACTAGTCCATAGTAGGAAAAATATGTTCCTCATATGTCCACCACAAGGACATGATCATGATGTAGTAGATGGTATATTAAATGGACTGTCCGTGAAGGAGTTATGACTATTTTAATGATGTTTCCCACAGACATGTTTGGGCATGCAACCCTACCACTACGGTTTTTTCACATTCCTCTATGGTCAGATTCCTATAAACTGACCATCATGGTCAGTCCCTCGGTCATGACTGGCCGGCCGCTTCCACCCTTAGAAGCTTGAGCATTCATGACACCATAGTCGACCTCCATAGTCGATCACCACAGTATATGTTCCCCTTAAAATCATGAGCAGCTGCAACACCACTATCGGTCACCGTGGTTAATCTATGCCATCAACCTCAACCTAGATCTTCCTCGGATTCCCCATATCAGACCTTGGTTTGACTCAGATCTGACTCGAGTCCACTTCATCTAGCCGGAACCCCCTGCTTGGGCAGGTCCACCAAACCGTCTTGGCACACATGGCCTGGCTCGCTCTGCATCTTCCACCGCAACGGAATTCACTACTATGTGCACCACTACAAGATCTATTGCTTCCACCATAGTTATCCTCAATGTGTCTACCTTCTCTAGTCATGTGTCGTCACTGCTGCCGATCTCGCATCACACACAACACCCCCACTAGCACACAGACCACAATAACGCACTTCCCAACACCATCGACTACCACTTCTTTACGCCAATGATCCATACTGTGGACTACCGTGTGTCCTCCCATGCATAAAAATCAAAACATTGATAGATATGTGCACTTTAGGTCCTAGTAATCTCTTATTTAGCATCATTTTCCAATTTTCCAAAAATCTGGTGGTCTAATCGAGTTCAGAACTACTTGGTAATGTCGATTTGGGACCAAAAGGATCCCATGGTGGGTAATGTGAATAAATAAGAGTGGTAAGCACAAATGAAACACTTGATAAACAAACCATGGAATTTTTTGTCAGCATCAATCCATTTTATTATGAGCAATAAATGAAGAAGGTTTCAATTGATGATGAAAAATAACCCTATCAAGCATCCAAAATAAATCTCATCGTGCAAAGAGATCGATATTCAAATAAATTAATTATTTAATTAACATACGTTCAGTAAATAACTGTATAACATTGAAGAATACACAACAATCATACTATATAAGGATTGCAACAATTTATTATGATTAACGACTAAATTTTCTCCATTGACGAGATCGTTTTACTCTTCCAGCATGACGATCCATGATCCAATCCATATCTATTTTCATCCACGATGAATTCTATCATCCAACAGTTTCTAGGTATCCAAGGTTTTTAATCCAACCCTAATAGAAAAATATATATCCATATACATAATGGGGAGAAATTTTTTACTTTGAAGAAAAATAAAACAATATTTTATTTTAATTTATTTTATCAATATCATGCCACTAATAAATGTTTACATAGAGGACCCACAATGCCTAATGTTAGGTCATGCCTATGGTAAAAATATTATTCTAAATTCACCAGTTCTCTCATATTTTTGATCTAGCCATATGTTAAGGTTTTATTCCCCTTCAACCATAAACCTGTACGCACATGACATTTAATATTTTAATATTATTCAAACATTTGTTATAAGCACATTGGGCCTTAGAATCGCACATCATCATAGTATCAAGATGTGAAATCATTCAATATAATATCTTAAATTATTACACAAAAAATATGGGACTTTACATTATCCCCACCTAGGGTCTTTACGTTGCTGAAAATTCTAAACAAGGGCTACTCAAATAGATTGGGGTACTAAGAATTAATTTGATCCTCCCACTCCCACGTGTTCTAATGGGGAATCTTTGGCTGCCACTAAATTTTCACTAAAGTCATCAATTTCTATTTAATTATCCCCTCCTTTTGATCCTCAATATACACTTTATACTCAGAAAACATCTCTCTGCGCTCGATGTCAATGTCCTCCAGTTGATAATGTGCGATGGGTCATGCACGTACCTCCTCATCTATGAAACATGGAAGAAATCATGTACCTTTTCTAAATACATACATATATCTATGTGGTTAACTACCTCATCAACACTACATAGTATTTACAAGTGACCAATAAACCTTGGAGATATCATTCTACCATGGGAAAATCTCTATAATCCCCATTGAGGTAAAAACTGATTGAAACCATGGTCTCCTTCCATGAACTCCAAAGGCCTATATCACATGTCATCAAAAGACATTTGATGACTCTTTTATGTTTTCATCCACTCATGTATGATATTACCCTTTTCTTTAGTAGATTACACCTACTCTGGCCCAATGAGTTCTGACAGACCTAGTTCGGTCATGAAAAGTGGTGACCTACAGTGCTTCTCGTATAAAGTGTCAAATGGTTCCATACCAATGGTGGAATGGTAGTTGCTATTATTTGAAAATTCCACCAGTGGTAGGTGATCCTCTCAACTATGAAAAAATTGTAACATGAATGTCTACATAATGTCGTATAGAACCTTAATTGTTTACTTAGTTTGGTCATTCTTCTGTGAGGGAAACACTGTGCTAAAGAGTATCTCAGTTCAAAACGCATCTTGTAATCCATTCCAAACCCCAGATGTAAATTGATAATCACAATTAGAACCAATAACCAGTGAATTCCATGGAGTCAAACTATATCCTACATGTAGAGGAATATCAATGTCTCTACTGAACTCTTCTCTTAGATAGCTAGTAAGTGGGATGACATGGTTTGTCGGTCAATGATCACCTAGATGGTATCATGACCTTTGGACGTATTAGACCATCACGAAATCCATCAATATCCAATCCAAAAAACATTTTGGCACCTCAAGTGGTTGAGCAAAACTCGCTAGAACTTGGTCCTCAGTCTACACATACTGACATGTAAGGCATTGAGAAGAAAAATCTACAACTCATTTCTTTATTCGTGGCCAACAAAAATGATGTTGGAGGTCTTAATACATCTTTTATAAATCTGGATGTACCTTCAAATGATATGTATGAAAATCCTTCAATACATACCATCATAATGTCTCTAGTGCCATCATTTGTACTTTTAAGAGAACGATGTGCTCCCCTCCTTTTTGAATATTCATCAGGAGCATTACATGTGGACATCAGATAACATAGGGTCTCATAGTCTCTATACCCAAGATATGACTCCCTGACTCAATATAAGAGTGGATGGATGACCAACATAAACAGTTGGTAATATGATTCATCTCCATCAATAATGGGTATGTGTAATTAGGGTAACATATTATATGCCACATTCTACATCTTCAAACTGGATCTTATACTAAGAGAATCTACCACCACATTCCCCTACCAAGTGTATAGATAATCTCAAAGTCATAATCATATATGAAATCTAGAAATTACCTATATCCCAATTTTAGATCATTATGTGTGAATATATATTTGACACTCTTGTTATCATAGTAGAAGATAAACCACTCTCCCAATAGGTATTATCGCCAAATCATTAATGTGATGACTACCAATGCTGTCTCGAGATCTTGGGTCTTATAGTTCTACTCATGTAGTCTCAACTGGAATGAACCAAAGGCAATAACCTCTTACCAATGCATTAAGACATAACCAATCCTAGTCCCTAATGTATCTCATAACACTATGTACTTGTCACCCTCCTCTAGAAATCTAAACATAGGAGCACTTATCAATCTTCGCCTCAACTAATGAAAATTTTTCTAGCACTTCTCTATCCACAAGAATGCATGTCCATTTCATGTCAAAGGTATTAATGGTGCTTCAAATTTGGAAAGGTTGGGTAGCATCCACTCATAGTACCATGCATATCCAAGGAAAATGTGTACCTTGGTAAGACTCTTGTGTAGCTCCCAAGAAAGCAGTACCTCAGAATTCACTGGATCCATTGTATCTCCATCCTATGATCGGTAATGTGCCATAAAATAGACCTATAAAATCCAAAAAAATAAATTTTGATAGATTTTCATAAATGCAGTGCTCACGATGAGTGTTCAGAACCATCCGTAAGTGTCACACATGCTCCTCCTCAAACCAAAAATACATTAGGTTGTTTTTGATGAAAACCACCATGTACCAGTCTATGAAAGGCTGAAAGATCTGGTTCATGAGTCCCATGGACACTATAGGGGTGCATTTCAATCCAAATGGCATGCCCATGTACAAATAGCATCCATAACGAAATCAGAATTCCATTTTCTGAATGTCTTTTTAATTTACTCACAACTTGTGATAGCCCAATCTAAGGTCAATCTTCATGAACCACCGCTCCCCATTCAACTAATCAAAGTGGTCATTGATCCTTGATTGTGGATACTTGATCTTCTTGGACACTTGGTTAAAGCACCTGTAATCAACACATAACATCAAGATCTCGTCTACCTTCTTGAAAAACAATAATAGATTGCCTAGGGTAAAACACTACGTATCATGAAGCCATTCCTCTACACATCCTCCAACAATATCCTCAGCTCACAATGATTTTAAACAATCATATAATATGTGGTTGTATATTTGGTTTTCGTCTAGGGTTGTAAATCAATCCTAAATTATATATCCCTATAGGGAGTTAAACATGGAACATTTTCAGGAAATATATCTTCATAATCCCCCACCAAAGCTGAAAACTTCTAACTCATATCATTCACTGCACCAAGGGTCAGGTTAGCCAACTGATGAGAAATCTACTGCACCATCCTATGTGTGAGTCTATCCTATATTTCCTCGATTTTATTTCCACAAAAATGGAAAACGTGATTTTGTCATTGTAGACTCATCACACTCTTTGCCTAAATAAGCCAATCAGAGAATGATTTGTGGATAACCATTCCATACCAAGAATGACATCATAAGGATTCAATGCTAATAAAAATAGATACTAACTGAGATTTTGCCTCTATGAGTCAGGTGACATTATCAGCACTAGTATTTGATCATCGAGTCTCCTCCTGTAAGACACACCGTGTGTAAGGGTCGAGTCATTGGTTCTACTGAAATCACTTAGTCTAAAACAATATTCATGGTGAGAAATAAATAACTAGAACCTATGTCTATCAATAGAAAAACTAAGGTAGAAAAGATACATATCATGCCTTTGTCATAACTTGAGCCATATTGGCATAATCCCATATAGAATATATCTTGTGTCATCCCTGTCTAGCATCCCCTTGAGCCTATCATGGACCACCTTGGGGTGGTGGAGGTAATATGGGAATTGTTAGCCACATTCTACCACCATGAAATATCCTCTTCCACGTATGACACCTTACAGACCACCCTAACCATGTCTATGTCTCTATCTCATCAGTCCCTCAACCATATCCAGATATGATGTATGACGGGTTGGTAAATCTAAAGCAAGATGCCCCCTACTGTCGCATGAGAACCATCACAGTACCTTGGCCGATTCGATGTGCCTTGGGAGCCTCACACCTATCCCTAGATCACCCCATGAACCACCTAATCATCCTAGATAACGGTAACTATCATCAGGTACCTTATATCGAGTTCTCGCCTATAGGGTTACAATTACAAGATCCAAATATTGGTGTCTACCATTCCAGAAAACATTCCACTACCAGGGATTACTCTAGTACACTAGCATAGGTATAAATTCTAGTGGATACCACGAACACCATGATGTCCCCACACAAGGCATTCACAATGGCCCAAGCCATAAAGAATAGGTCTTATACCATATCGAAGGAGTTGCATGAAATATCATCAAACTTCATTGAATACCCTTCCATGACCATAATATTTTTCTACTGATGTAGGTGCTCATTTATGCCTACCAATCACTAGGATTATGGATAGAAATTCACCTATGAAGAGATTCTCAATGTAATTCAAAGAGAGAGCTATATTGTCGTGTGAATGAGTTACCAAACTCTACCATCACCCGAAAGATCTCTGATGAAGGCTTAAATCAAAGAATACCATCGGATCGGTAGGTTACCTCATACGGAAGAAAATGTGGGAGACTACATTTAGCCCATACTCATCCATTTGGGGGTCTAGGTCACCCTAAATACTTGTAGGTCACATCCTATGAAACTCATGCAACATAATGATTATGCATGAATCTCAATTTGGTAGTTTTGGAAGTAGATAATACACAAAAGGTGGATTTATAGCTGGTAAACCACCTAGATGTTCTATCTCCAATACAAGCCCTCTAACTGATGCCTCATCACTAGGTGGTTCAACATCATGATCACAAAGTGGAATCCTTCCTGTTTGTATACATGGAGACATCAAGAAATAAAACAAGATGTACCATGATCAATAGATTATTTCTTGGGAGATGACACATAAAGTACAAGGAAGACACAACCATTTCTATATGATGCATATACCATTGTTTTTTCCTACAATGAATTATTTTCATGTACCATGAATAAAATTAAGTTCTTTGAGTCCATTTTTATAGAAATTTTGGCCACCACCCCACCATTAGTGTCCCTAACCTGAAATCTGAACTCCAAAAACTTATTACATTTTCCGAAATCCAATCTCACAGACTCCCAGTCATAAAGTTGAACTGACTAAATATGATACCAATCTGTCACGTCCTATCCCAGAGGGGCCTATGTTATGACTACACCACATCCTCATCCAATATGATAGGGGATGTTCACTATCACTGAGTTGGTATTTCCCATAATTGATTGGTAATAACCTAAAGTACATGTTCAAACACACATAATTCCATGACACACAAGGTTGAAATGTAAAACAACTGAAAGAATGCATGAAAAAAACTAAGATACCACAACCAGATTACAATAGGATATAAAGGAAATATAAACATGTCCAAATACACACCCAAAATAAGATTCCACAAACAAGTCCAACTAAATCTTTATGGAGTACAAATTTCTCTACTGGTGAGGACTATATGAAAGGTATTCTCTTAGTAAAAACTTCGGTCTGCACAGCTCCAGCTATGCTCCAATTTTTCCAGGTCCTCTTGGAAACATTCCAATGGTCCTCCATCTTCTTAGGAGACGGTATATGTGGGAAATGACTGAGTAGGTGTATATATAACAATACTCAGTAGGACACCAGAAAAAAACTGAACATGAATTTGCAAGAGTAGTCATCTCAAAACAAGATGAAACACTTTATAATAGATATATGATGTAAAGAAAACTGAAATATACTCAAAAGACACACCACACTATTAGTAGGTCATAACCATCTTCTAGACACAGTATTATTCTCAATGAAAAGATGGTTATAGTAGAACACACTTCTATAGACATGATATATTCAGAGACACTAGAAAAAGAGTTATTACTCAATTGGGACCCACCCATAGAGAATACCCTGGTTTGAGAAGACTGTGATACAATGAGAGGGGGTCACACAAAAAACCACTACAGGACACTCAGAACCCAATCTAGATGAAAGTTCCATGTAGGGATTAATATGAAAATGATTCCACATACCCTAATGATGTGGAATGCTAGAGGGAGGACAAATTACCTATTCATTGAGGTCAGAATGATTCCCCAAAATCTATTAGGAATGACTGAGTATCACACTCTAGTCTCATATATGGATAATAAAACACTATCTGAGACTCTACCTCCTAGAGGATTACCGTAACGACCCAAAATTTTGAATAAATCTTATTTCCTAATTTTGTGTGTTATTTTATTTTTGATACTCAACAAAACTGTTTCATTTGATAACATGAGTATAATTAAAATGATACCCTTGGGTTTTGACTGTTATATGACCATTGGTCAATATGACCACTAGAAACTAAAACGTTTTGAATATTGTCTCTAAATACAAGTAATCTTGGTTAATTAATATAGAACAAAGATTTGATGGTCTCACCCAGTAGTCTTGGACAGATCGATGCCCATATAACAGGACATGGGAAGGAGGTAGCACCACTGGTCTTTGCTCTGGACCAAACCCAAGCCGAACATCATCGTGTGAAGCTAGAATGGAATCGCTTCGCAAAAAGTTCAAACTGATAGAAATTACTACTCGTGCGATGTTGGCTAAGCCTCCCTCAGATTCTCTCACCTTAGCACACCTTACACTTAAGTCTTATGCTGGTGTGATAAGGGGCTATGTAAGAAGATCGTGACTGCCTTGTATAACCCTTTGTTAAAAAAAATTTATTTCTTCTTATGATTAAGTTTATGAATTTTCAAATGTACGGATATATATAGTATGCATATTTTTGATGAATTGTTGAAAAAAGATATTTTACAAATGTTTAGGTAGACCTTAAATAACTAAAAATGTGTAATTATTTTCAAAAAATGTTCTTCTACATCTATGTCCAGTACGAAATTTAGAGTCTAATAAGATCAACATGATTTTGGATTAATAATAAATTATGAATAGTTATTTTATGATTAGGTTTACTAATGTGTCCAAATGGATTAGTAATATCACTTAAAGAAATTATTAATATAATCTAGGCACCTTGATTAATAAATGTGATTCAATAAAATGGTTAAATAACGGTTTTATAAATTATTATTCAAGTATTAGTTTTTCGGGTGAATAGTTTTTTTAATTAAAAATTAAATTAAAAATATTTAGAAAATTATTTTTATAAAATGGATTTCATTTTTGAACTGAGAGCATCGATATTATGTTAGGGTAATTTTTGGGGATTTTTCTGAAAAAATGATTTTTCAGTGAATAGTGTATTTATTTAAAAATTAAATTAAAAATATTTAGAAAATTATTTTTATAAAATGGTGGTCATTTTTTAAATCAGAGCATTTATATTTGGTTAATGTGAAATTTTGGGATTTTTCTGAGAAAGTTGAATTTTCAGTGAATAGTCAAAATACAGTTTTAGGGTTTCGGTGTGTTTAATGACATCATAACTATGTCATGATGATTCCATGAGATTTTTTAAGGGATGGTCGACTAAAGGGGATGGATTATTGTATGAGATGCCCCATGTGGCCAATACCATGGGCAAATACCATGGGAAATCCCATGGTTTTTCCAAAACCACTAATGAGGTGTCCCTTGGCCATTAACGCCTTGTCCCCTCACATTCCCTATAAATACCAAGCCATCCTCTCATCGAATCGACTCCCAACTCTTCCCCAACTATTCTATGGTCTCCTTACCTCCCAAGAGGTCCTCCCAAGGTTCCCCGAAGCCCTCAAGGTCCAAACCATTGAGTTTTAAGAGTTACATTTTAAGGTAAGGGATCCGACCCCTCTTTCTTTTCAAGTGATCTCTTTTATCACATTTCTTTTATGATCCATGTTCATATGTTGGAGGATGTTCTTTTATATTAATTATACTGTCCTCTTTATGTTCATATTATGAGAGACCCCCTCTTACTCTCATCATTTAATTTTATGAAAGTTTAAGTGGCGTCGTTAGGCTGCCGAATTTTTAAGTGGTTCTTTCACCCTTCTCGTTTTGAACTTCTATTTTCATGTCAAGTATTTCAAGTAACTTTTTATTGTGTTGGGGTATGATCTCTATATCTACCATACGTAACTCTTATTTTAATATTATTATAGTCCTTATTTTATCTCTTCAATTCAGTATTTTGAAGTTTTAAGTGGCGCTGTTAGGCTGCCGAATTTTTAAGGGATTCGTTCACCTTTCTCAATTTTCAAAGTTCTACTTTCATGTAAAGAATTTCAAGTTCCTTTTTATTATTTTGGGTAATACCTCAACATATATCATAATTATCTTTAATGTTAATATGATGAGAGACCCTATTTGATCTCGTCAATTCTTTTTGTGAAGTTTAAGTGACGCCGTTAGGCTGCCGAATTTTCATAAGAGAAATCGTATTTTTGTCTTCCTTTCATGTTCTTCATTTCATATGGTACATCTTTCAAATTTCATTACCATGTTCATATATTCTTCATATTATGTCCCTATATTGTTTTATTGGTCATTTATGAATGTTTGACCCATGTCCCCTCTCTTTTCAATGTTTTCTAAAACCATGAAACGTAGCCGTTATGCAGCAGAATTTTCGTCTCAAAATGCCTCTCTCTTGTATCAAAATTATTTTATGTTATAAAGTGAATACTCAAATCTCTTATTTCTACATTTTATTCACATATATATCAAAATGTTATATTTTAAATTCTTGGATTTACATACATGAGACCCGCTCGCCCCTTCCGTGGGTTTAAAGTGACCTAAAGTTCATGTCTTTAAAGAAGTTTTTAAACCGTATGATAATGAAATGAATCCCATTTATTTTATGCTATATGGGATACTTATGAAATGTGTGATGATGATATATGTGGATCACATGATAATAATGGAATATTTAAGGGTGCTCCCTAATAGCGCTCCAATGCATTGGGTAATGATGTAACCACTAGAGATTACAATTTTCACGATATCTTGGTGAATAACCTTGGTAATATTCAAATTAAACCTTGGGGATGAACCTTGGTGATATGTTCATGATTTTCTATGTTAAATTATGTATCCAAATCTTCATGTTATGAAAAATGTTATTTTTATTATGATATATCTCATGATTTCTTTCTCATGCCTTAAAGTTCATTTCATGACCTTATTGAAGTATCTCAAGTTCACATGTAAAATGTTTCTGTAGTTTCCCTTACTATGCCTTATGCTCACCCTTTCTTTTGATGTATGTCCCCAGGTTTTGAGATACATTAATGAACCTAGGATGAACATGAGGAGAATCCAATCAAGTGTTTAAGAAGAATTTTTTATGTTTTCATGTTATAAGTTCCTGGTTTCCAAGACATTAAACCTTATAGATCCTCGGTTTTGTAAAATGTAATGAAAGTTTATGTGATTAAAAGGCGGGTTGCTATATTTGGTATCAAAGGATGGTTTAATTATTTGTGGAAATTAGGATATGAAAAAATTAGGAAGAACCCTATAGAAAAGTTTAAATATAAGAAATCTTCCTTGTATTTTGGTGAGTATTGAGTAAGGGGTTGCCAAGAAAATACATCCCTGTCTGGATACGAGCAGGTAGAGGCGGCTCTGGCACAGATGTACATAGGGGTAATACCCAAAAACACCACTTTGAGCTAGACTCGAACGGGAACAGGTACACGAAAATGGGCCTTGCTGCACTCTTGGTTACGACACTCCCAGGGGATATGCTTTGGTAAATTCATAATCTTAGTATGAACCATTATTAAAGGAACAGAGATAAAATAAAATAAAGATTCTCATAAGAATATATGATCATGGATAACCTGGATTGTAACCAAGGGGATCACAAGTTAGGGTATACTTCCCTTCTACAAGTTTATCCTTCTATGTTTAAAGTTTCCTTTTAATGGTAATTAGCTAAGTATTCAAGCCCCAAATTATAAATTATTTTCTTAGTTAATGGCGGGAAATGGATGAACATGTCCCAACAACCAATGTGATAGGAAATGTGATGATTTCCCTATTGATGTGACAGAGATGATGAATGATCAAGTAGAACATATTGTGATTATTCCAAACCAGCTATAAAAAATCACAATTAATAATTGGTACCTAGTTGAATGCCCAAATTCATCAAGGAAGAAGAAGATAAAGTCTCAAGGATGTTCATATGATAAAGTTGGTAAGGGAAAGAAGACCCAATTTACATTGTGCAAAAACTGTGGAAAAGGGCACCAAGGAGAATGTCACAAAGGAACCAGGAGATGTGATAAGTGTGGGAAGATATGGCATAAGGTATCCAATTGCTTTAAAACAAATGGATAATGTGATGAATGGAGATAAGGTTCAATCTAATGTTACTTATACATTTCGATGCTGTAAATGTGGAGAAGATAGACATTATCCCAGGCAATGCTCTCTTAGAATGGGTGAGAAGCATGATGAGCATCAACAATCTTCGAGGAAAAGGGAACAATGCAAGTGCTATGCTAATATGGATCATGATGACTGAAGTACATGTATCTTCTTCGCAATAATTGGCTATGTCATGTTGTATTTTAGTTCGTGCTCTATGAGCATATCTTTTATGTTTTCTATGATCATCGAGTCACTACCTAAGATGACTTTATATCATTAAGGAAGACATCTATTGTTATGTACCACATGTTTATGTAGTGAATCTGTTCTTCTAAAAAAAGGTTATTAGGGGATTAAAACATGATTATTATTTTGGAAGACGTTCACTATTTTGGGGACCCTATATGATAGAGGTAAATAGATTACTACAGTATTTTCCTTGATGAGTAAGGTGGACTTATATTTTGAAGAATCAATGAATTTTTGGTGGACTTATAGTAATTTAGGTTACTTATGGGAATGATTAACCTATATTGGGAAAAATATGTTTAGGTTAGCTACTTTTGTTATAAGATTTTAGGAGTGGTTGATTTTGTTTGGAGATTAACAATGAAGTTTATTTTGGAAGACTATGTTATCAAATCCTTCTTGTATTTAGGTTTCAATCTTAGTTTGGTTTATTTTGAGGAATTTTAAGGACCATTATTTACGGAAAGGTCTATGATGAACTTTGGGTAGTACTGTGGAACTTTGAAGATTTAAAGTAGTTTCCCTTCTTTTGGGATTCTTTCTATTTGAAGCATTTTTTACCTTACCCTTTCTGTTTTGGGGATAATGTTTAAAGATAGAAGAAATAGATAGTTAATATTTTGTGGATTATGTGATTCTCTAGAAGATGATTCATGTGTTTTGATGAGACCAAGTGGTTTTTAATGCTCATCGTTTGGAGAAAAGATTAGTTTTGGTAGAAACTTTTTAAAGGATGAAAATCTACTTGAAGGTAGGTATATCTCCCTATGTTTTTATTCTATGTAGTAAATGAATTCCTCAAAACTATGAAAAGGAAGGAAAAATTTTTTTTGTCTATTAACGTTTCCTACTGGGTAATCAAAGACCTTTTACACACATCATAAGTATGTGATTTTATTATTGGTAACTTTCTCCTAATCAGGTTTTCTATCACTCTCCCTCATAACTTGACCCTTTTTTTTCTTCCATATCCATGTTTTCCTACATGGAATCCTAGTACGGGTTACCTCGGGTGACCTTTGTACTTCCTTTTCTATCTATTAACATAATAGTGTTACTGACTCTTTTTCCGATGTGGGACATTCAATGAAATTTCAAAACACAAATTTAAAAAAATTTCAAGGACGCAATTTCTTAAGGGGGGAAGATTGTAACGACCCAAAATTTTGAATAAATTTTGTTTCCTAGTTTTGTGTGTTATTTTATTTTTGATAATCAACAAAACAGTTTCATTTGATAACATGAGAATAATTAAAATGAAACCGTTGGGTTTTGACTATTATATGACCATTGGTCAATATGACCACTAGAAACTAAAACGTTTTGATTATTGTCTCTAAAGACAAGTAATCTTGGTTAATTAATATAGAACGAAGATTCGATGGCCTCACCCAGTAGTCTTGGACCAATCGAAGCCCATCTAACAGAACTTGGGAAGGAGGTAGCACCACTGGGCTTTGTTCTGGACCAAACCCAAGCCGAACATCATCGTGTGAAGCTAGAACGGAATCGCCTTCATGAGAAGTTCAAGCTGATAGAAATTACTACTCGTGCGATGTTGGCCGAGCCTCCATCTGATTCTCTCACCTTAACACACCTTACATTTCGTTCCTATGCTTGTGTGATAAGGGGCTATGTAAGGAGACCGTAACTGCCTTGTGTAACCCTTTTCTTTAAATAAATTTTTTGATTTCTTCTTATGATGAAGTTTATGAATTTTCAAATGTCCGGATAAATATAGTATGCATATTTTTGATAAATTTTAGAAAAATTATATTTTAAAAATATTTAGGTAAACTTTAAATAATTAAAAATGTGTAATTATTTTCAAAAACATTTCTTCTACATTTTTGTTCAGTATGAAATTTATAGTCTAATATGATCAACTTGATTTTTGATGAATAGTAAATAATGAATTGTGATTTTATGATTAGGATTATTAATGTGTCCAAATAGATTAGTAATCTCACTTAAAGAAAGTATTAATATAATCTAGGCACCTTGATTAAGTAATGTGATTCAATAAAATGGTTAAATAACAGTTTTATAAATTATTATTCAAGTATTAGTTTTTTCGGGTGAATAGTTTTTTTAATTAAAAATTAAATTAAAAATATTTAGAAAATTATTTTTATAAAATTCATTTCATTTTTGAACTCAGAGCATCGATATTATGTCAATGTAATTTTTGGGGATTTTTCTGAAAAAAATGAATTTTCGGTGAATAGTGTATTTATTTAAAAATTAAATTAAAAATATTTAGAGAAATATTTTTGTAAAATTGAGTTCATTTTTGAAATCAGAGCATTGATATTTGGTTAATGTCAAATTTTGGGATTTTTCTGACAAAGTTGAATTTTCAGTGAATAGTAAAATTACAGTTTTAGGGTTTCGGTATGTTTAATGACATCATAATTGTGTCATGATGATTCCATGAGATATTTTAATGGATGGTCGAAAAAAGGGGATAAATTATTGTATGAGGTGTCTCAAGTGTCCAATACCATGGGAAAATACCATGGGAAAGCCCATGGTTTTGCCAAAACCACTAATGAGGTGTCCCTTGGCCATTAATGCCTTGTCCCCTCACTTTCCCTATAAATACCAAGCCATCCTCTCATCCATTCGACTCCAAACTCTTCCCCAACGATGATATGGTCTCATTACCTCTCAAGGAGTCCTACCAAGGTTCCCTCAAGCCCTCAAGTTCCAAACCATTGAGTTATAAGAGTTACATTTTAAGGTTAGGGATCTGACCCCCTCTCTTTCTTTTCAAGTGATCTCTTTTATGTCATTTCTTTTATGCTACATGTTCTTATGTTGGAGGATGTTCTTTTATATTTATTATATTATCCTTTTTATGTTCATATGATGAGATATCCCCTCTTACTCTCATCATTTAATTTTATGAATGTTTAAGTGGCGTCGTTCGGCTGTCGAATTTTTAAGTGGTTCTTTCACCCTTCTCGTTTTGATGATCTACTTTCATTTCAAGTCTTTAATGTTCCTTTTTATTATGTTGGGGTATGATATCTATATCTATCATACTGAAAGATTATTTTAATATGATGAGAGACCTTATTTGATATCTTCTATTTAGTATTTTCATGTTTTAAGTGGCGCCGTTAGGCTGCCGAATTTTTAAGGGATTCGTTCACCTTTCTCATTTTCAAAGTTCTACTTTCATTTTAAGTCTTTCGAGTTCCTTTTTATTATGTTGGGGTATGATATCTATATACATCATACTGCTCTTTTATTTTCATACTATGAGGGACCCTATTTGATCTCATCAATTCATTTTTTGAAGTTTAAGTGACGCTGTTAGGCTGTCGAATTTTCATAAGAGAAATATTATTTTTTTCTTCCTTTCATGTTCTTCATTTCATATGGTACATATTTCAAATTTCATTACCGTGTTCATATATCCTTCATATTTTGTCCCCCTACTGTTTTATGGGTCATTTATGAATGTTTGACCTATGTAACCTCTCTTTTCAATGTTTTCTAAAACCCAGATACGTAGCCGTTATGCTGCATAATTTTCGTCTCAAAATGCCTCTCTCTTTTCTCAAAATTATTTTTTGTTATAAAGTGAATTCTCAAAGAACTTATTTCTACAGGGGTATTCACATATATATCAAAGTTTTCTATTTTAAATTCTGGGATTTACATACATGAGAGCCTCTCCCCCCTTCCGTGGGATTAAAGTGACGTAAAGATCATGTCTTTAAAGCAGTTTTCAAAATGTTATAATTATGAAATGAAACCCATATATTTTGTTCTATATGGGTTATTTATGAAATGTTTGATGATCATATATGTGGATCACATTATAATAAAGGCAAATATAAGGGTACGCCCTGATAGCGCTCCAATGCATTGGGTAATGATGTAACCACTAGAGATTACAATTTTCACGATATCTTGGTGAATAACCATGGTAATATTCGAATGACACCTTGGGGATGGACCTTGGTGATATGTTCATGATTGTATATGTTAAATGATGTATCCACATCTTCAAGTTATGAAAAATGTTATTTTTATTATGATATATCTCATGATTTCTTTCTCATGTCTTAAAGTTCTTTTCATGACATTATTGAACTATCTAAAGTTCACATATAAAATGTTTCTCTTCTTTCCCTTATTGGGCCTTCTGCTCACCCTTTCTTTTTATGTATGTGCCCAGGTTATGAGATGCAGTAATTAACCTAGGATGAACATGAGGATAATCCATTCAAGTGTTTAAGAATAATTTATTATCTTTTCATGTTTTAAGTTCTGGGTTTCCAAGACACTAACCCTTAATGATCCTCGGTTTTGTAAAATGTAATGAATGTTTATGTGATAAAAAGGCGGGTTGCTATAATTACAATCCAGTAGTCTGGATGTAATTCCCCACTTTACTCTCAAGGAAATTACCAAGAGATCTCAGTCAACCTATACTAGTACAAAATAGAAAAAAAGAACATCCTATAACATTTGGATAAATGATAAGATCATGCAACCACAAATGGTACATTCAATGGACGCTCTGTGTCAGAGTTATGATAATTGGAATGATGATTCACGTTGACCTGTAAGGGTATACTAAGCAAACTACCCAGTCAACCACCCATGGACCAACCATCACGGTCAGTCCATATGATGTGCCTGACTGCCTACTACATTTAACCACTCTGTTCATCCAACCATGGACCAGCAGCATGACTACTTTGCCACACATCATCTCGAGCTACTACAACACCATTATTGACTGCTATGGTCAATTGTTTTGGTTTCTTCACCCTGAAACAACTCGAGTTGTCATGCCACTATGGTCGACCGCCAAGGTGGATCACTGTAGTGGATCACAGTGGTCGACCACAACCAGGATCCAGCCGAGATCTGACCCCAGTCTAACCAAGATCTTACCTGAGTCGACATTGACTAGCACAAACCATATTTCTATCCTACCCCACAAATCCATACAAGCCCACCTGGACAAGCATGCTTCATGTTGGCCACTGCACCTGTTTCCACCATCGTTTCTTCCTATGTTTTCCCCACAGCGACTTCCACCACTAGCCCCACCATGTCCCCCTCCACTGGTCTTATGTCGCCACTAATGTCGATCTCACATCATACACCGATCTTCCGGTCCCACATTGACTACATCCGCAATCTATGGCCAGCCTCTGGTCGCCGCTACTACATACTGGTAATCCATTCCCCAGACCATCGTGCCTCCTATGATGTGTAAAAATTAAAATTATAATAGATTTGGTCTCAGTGGGTCTCTATATACAATAATCCGCCTCAATTTTCGATTTTCCAAAAATTCTGAGGGTACATTCAAGTTTAGAAGCACTCTTCTATGTCAACCCTGGACCACAAGGACCAAATGGTGAAGAATTTAAAGACTAGAGAGGGAAAAGCGCAATAATAAACATTGATGAACAAACCATGAACATTCTTTGTGTCATCATTTATCAATTTATGTAATAATAAAAAATGAAGTGGGTTTCAAATAATCATTAAAATATCTATGTTAAACTATGAAAAATAAAACCCAGACCGCAAGGCGATCGACCCATAAATCAATCCATTCATCCATTGACTTAAATTATTTGCAAAATTCCAGAATGGATTAGAGTCCATGTAAACAAACATACTACCTAATGATTGATTTTTTTTATGAAGAGTTGTTCTATAGTTTCCATTGACAAAATACTTTAACTTTTCTTGTATAAAATCCATGATCAAATCCTGAAATGTTGTCATCTACCAAGAACACCCTCCTATAATGGCGTCTAGGCCTCCAGGGTTTGGTAGAGAACCCTGAGACTGATGATATAACCTTACAAAAGAGTATCATATTGATTCATAGTAGAAAAATAAAATAAATTTGTCTTTTAATTTATTTTAGTAGGGTTACACCCCCAATAATTTTATGGATTCTATATTATTCCCACCAGTATGAGTTTATCCAAAAATTATGTATATAATGATCATCCATTAAGCATTAAAAATTCTAGTGTTTGCGAACTATAATTCTCATATAAATACTGAATATCATTTTAGCTTTATGTTTTAATGGAATAGAAAAAACTCTTATAATGTAAAAACACTAAAATCATGTGGAAATGTATGATCTGTATAATTTCTTGAACAAAAAAAACTTTTTTAAAATAAAACATATTTTCATTTCATAAAAAATTGTCACAACATTAATGATGAATTATTCCTTTCATTTATCCATAACTAGACCCTTTAATAAATATTAAAAAACATGGGATGATCACAAAAAACATATTAAAGTCCAGAAAGAAAGGGAACCATTTGTGTAGTCATTAAATGATAAAATATTTTCTTAAAAACATACATTTTTACCCACATAAAGGAATAAAAATTTCAAAATGTTCATTGCCTTACCATTTGAAAATCATACAATTTCAATAAAATCTCATTAGAAATATTATATAAGTCATGTAGGTTCCTTGGATTATTATTATCATAGAACCATTATATAACCCCTACAACAACCCTTAAAATTTTGAATAACCAAATGGATGACATATAATATAATTATATAGAGAGAATAATCCTTACCCCATTCATTGTAGTGATATCTAGGGGCACCCAACATATGAGCTATAACGAGCTCACCCGGTGCTATATGGGTTCCCACATCATATAAGATGTCAGGAGATCGTGTGAAGATATTTAGGAACAGAGATCATAAATAATGCCTAAGTAACATATCAAGGATAAACCCATTGAATGAATCTTTTAAACACATGAAAAAAACACATTATGAATTCAAATACCATTTTCTTGTAAAAATCACATTTCTAATATAAAAAACCGAACATGTAATAATGAAACCATTTTATTGGAAAAAAATATGTAATAATTTAATGAAAAATTAAAATGTTAAAGTGTAATAAATTTATGAAAACATACAAATTCTATATAATTTAAAATAATACTCCATTAGATGTTTACAAGAAAACATAAACTGGAACGCTAAAAGAATGTTTTTATAATGAATCCCATAAAATTATCATATCATCGATGTGTGCATTAATGAAAAGAATATATTATGTATATAATATTTAAATCCATATAAAACAAGTGTAAATACAATATAAGAATGTAAAAATTCATTTCTTACTAAATATTCTCATGACATAATCAATGAAGTAGATGCTTTACTCAATGAAAATAAATTGAGTTAAGAATACCCTTACCTCGAGTCTTACACATCACGTATATTGTTTATCTTTCTGAATAATAAATTAGGTTAGTTATTTAAATATTAAATAATTTATTCTATTTTATCATTAATTTTATATCACTTATCACTATGTTATAATTTTTACTTAATTATTTGTGTGCATGTTATATTTTTGGCGATATTCGGTTTATATCTCCCAAATATCATCGGTCGATCGACTATTGTCAATTAGGTTATTATTACATGATATATAAAATATTATTCTGGGAATATATATAGTATTATATTATTAACTACACTTATATATATATATCATCTATGGGTTTTGTGATCTAATGAGAATCACATTGCATTGTGGAGGTGATAGTGCACACGTAAGCACGAACAATGTAAACATTTTTTAGTGAGTAGAAAGGAAACAAAGAAAATGATATGTTTGAATTTCCGTATAATAAATATTTCATTAATATAATTAATATTTCTTGTATATAAAATATATTAATAAAATTTATCCTTGTTAATTTCCATGTAAAACATTGGTGAAAAAACAAATCACATCGCTTCGCGAGTCGGAAGTCTTACGTACACACAAGCGACATTATTGTATTCCCCATGGAATGGAATGAAATAATGAAACTATTATATAATTAATACATAATGATAAATTTTATACAAATATCAAATATATATTTGAAATCCATCTTTATATCAATCCATGATAGTCGATAATGAGAATTAAATGACAAAAGATTGTGTGGTTGTAGTATGCCGTACACATGAATGTTGATTTCATATCCAATTAGATGAAAGATGAAATGTATATTGATAATTAAATGAATATAATGACATGTTAGTATATTAATTATACTGTATTTATTATTTTATAATGATTTAATAATATTTTATGGAGGTGGATGAAGAAACAATACTAAAACATGCAGGTAAAAACTATACCTCTTCTTTAGATAGCCTCCATTCCTTAACAACTTAGGACTACTGTGTATATTATTGATACTAAAAAACTAACTCAAAAGGGGGGGAGGGATTATAGGAAATGATTTTTTTAGGTTTTAATTGATTCAAAAGGGTTTTAAGTGCATAAGAATGAGAATAAGTAGTTAACTTTTATAAGTTTGGGGAGGGGAACTATTGGATTTTCTCAATATATTAAAATATAATAAGACTATTCTAGAGCCAAAAAACAACCAAATGAATAATATATTTATAGGGTTTGAAATATATGACCATATAATCACCCAATTGTTCTTATATAATATTTTTAATATTTTTAAAATATTTTAATATAATATAAATTCCATAAAATATCGTTGATGTCAAATTTGATAGCATTCATTACTTTGAATTTAAAAACATAAATAATTTAAGTAAAATTTGAAAAGAAACATGTTTTGATATCATGAAAAAGTTAAGGTAATATATAAAATTTATGAATCAAATTGATAATATATAATTAAATTAATTTTAATATTTTTATAATCATTTATTTTATTTTATAAAAATCATAATAATTATTATATCAACACTGTACAATAATTTAAGGATCTTATTTCATTTTATATAATTAATAATAAATTAAATTGATATAATAATTATTATGATTTTTATAAAATAAAATAAATGATTATAAAAATATTAAAATATAAATATTTAATATTTCAATATACGATTTATATTTGAATATATCTTCTAGATAACACCATATTTAAAATATAACACATATTAAAAGGAAGAGGGTGACAACTTTGACATTACTTTATTGAAAATATAATAATATTATAATCATATAAAAATAGAATAAAATGGAAATATAACCAATCCTATAAATATTATGGACAAAAATTAATCATACAATTAATTTGGGGTGTGTTTTAGAATAAGTATATAGTCTTTATGATTTTATATTTTCCATTAATTACCCAATTTACCATTTACCATGGACTTTTTTTTGTTTCCTATTTATATTTTCCAAAAAATAAAAGTGACATATTTAGTAAATTTTGACCCCCTGATTACATATAAGGAAAAAAAATTTCAAAATTAAAATGACATAAGTTTTATAATATGATATAAATTAATCCAAGAAAAGGAATGAAAAAATGTTTTTGAATTTTATTTATTTCATAAATAAAAAAAGTATAATTATAAAATACAAGTATAAGACCCATTGAAACCCTTAATTGGAATAAATAAAATAAAAATTAAATAATTACAAATAAAAACCAATGAAAAAAATAATTTAATGTTTTAAATAAAAGGATAGAAAATATAGTATTAATGAAAGTCCTTATTTTTAAATATTCATTGAAAATCATTTTTTTGAGAAACATTTAAATAATTCATCATAATATAACTTTGAACTAATCAATTCAAAAATGAAATTAGTTTTGTCATATTATGATTATAGAATTATAAAATTCTTATTTTTAAAAATATCCATATAAGAAATTATTTTAATAAATTTATTTCCTTTTTTATTTTAAGAATTATATAATATATTTATAATGAATTTAAATATATAGTTCAATAGTACTAATAAATATGTGAAAAATTATATTATAAATACATAGATTGTTATATTACCCCTATCTTGGACAATTTCTCCTCACAATTTTATTCAATTATTAAACAAGTGGGTAACCATTACCTCATAGCTCTTTTATATTCCCATGTTTCTTCTTCAACCATATTGTTTCTATATAAAACATTTTCCTAGTGAATTAAATTTTTCTACAATAATTTATCACCACATTCAAGAATCATAATAGGATACTCATCATAGGATTGATTATTCTTCAATTGAACTAATTCAAGGCTCAATACATGAGATGAATCTAGAACATACATTCATAAAATTGAAATATTAAAAATATTATATAGTTGGGATAAACTCGGAGGCAAGGAAACCGGGTAGAAAACTAATCCAAAATCCTAGAGGATTTTTTATGATCTTATAATACATATACATCACATTTATTTATTACTGAAATGATTATCAATTTTAAATGGAGAAACATTATGAAAAACATGATCACCTACCTCCAAATATTTGTCTTTCATCCTCTTACCTTGATAACTTTTCTACATTTTCTATGATTTCCTTGTATGATTCTGAATCATTTTACCCTTCATAGCCACTTTCATTAAAAATTTTGATCCCACAAACTTCATATAACTTTACTCAACTCGAAAATAAGTAGTTTGACACCACCGTTAATATAATGCCTTAAAAGAAAACGTATGTATACTAGAATGTAAAATTTCAGTATAAAAAAACTCAACAAAATAAATATATCTATCCCAAATTCCCCGATACATTATTTAACAATAATATAGAATATATTTCAATGTATGAATTTTTCATTCTGCCAAGATATCTGATTGCGGGAGAAAATATGTACTAGAATTTATTTTAATTTCCAACTAGTTTTAAATTCCATTCCATAAATTGGATGTGAACATGGGTTCATGATAAAAAACAATGGAATGTGTATGTACATATATAATGGGAATATCATTGAGGTAGAGTCGTGAAAGGTTAACTAAATACATAGTATATTAGATTAGAGGGAAATTTGTAGATTTGGTGAGTTGATCAACTATTACCCAAACAAAACTATTACCTTGTGAAGTCTTTGGTAACCGCACCACAAAATCCCGGGATATATTTTACCATTCCCACTCTGTAATTGGTGAAGGATAAATAATCCCCTTTGTAAATTGTAATTTTTATTTAACATATTACAAATTCAAAAAAATATGGTGAAGTCAGAAATATCTATTTTCATTACATCCCACCATTAATACTCCTGATGGACTCTATATATCATAGTTCTTCCTGGATGAATTGAAAATAGGGAAATATGAGATTACTTTAGTAATTTACAATTTAGTTGGGAATCAAAAGTCAGAAAAAATATATTTCAAAATATCAAAAAACCTACCTTATTAATACTAAATTAATGAAAATTAACCTTATTAACAAATTCTACATTTTTATGTTACAAATAGACTTCCTATTAAGTGTTCATATTTCTATCAGTGAGAGATGATTGCACATACACATGAAAAAACTAAGGAAATTCAAGAAGCCACAAACTATAGTCCAAAATTATCCAAATCAATAATAAAATGGTCATTTTCTTCTTCTATCATGCTTAATGGTGAATAATGTTTTCCACTCATGGAATCATACACTTTTTTTCTTTTCATGAATTGTATTTGATCATGAAATCATAATCATTTATGAATTTCCGTCATCTTCTATGTCCCATGTTCAATTTTGTCATAGATAATTTGTAATTTAATCTTTATTTATGAGTATATATTTCAAACTTTATTTCATACAAATGATGCCTTAAAAATGTTTAAAGGGAAAACAACATAAGAAATATCCAAAGCATGGGTAGGATTATTTAACTCATGAAGGTTCAGTTTCTATGAAGCATAATAAATTTTCGGATAAATTTTCCATGTAATGCTACCATGTCCCTTAAAGGATTCATCAACCCTGATTAATAAATCCCTATTTCTTGAGGGTAGGTCCAGAACTGGACATTTCACCAATATTTTATTTATTAATTAAAACAATGATCACATTATTTTGTCTAGATAAATTTAACACTTCTGTTGTTTAAATAGTTACTGGGATAAATAACACGAAATGTTTTCAAAAAACATCTGGTAAATTTTCAACAACACAATTTTACTAATAATCTCTGTTAAATATTTTGTACTTCACCAATTATCCACATATTTTTTTAAGAGGTTAAACATTAATTCTACCTATAATAAAAATGATCCTATGGAATGATGTATTTTGTAATAAAAAATAACACTATAAATATCCCATATAACTTTTTTTCATCAAGTATTTGTAGAAAATTACTTAAATGTATCTCATGATTTACATAACAATCTGAATAAACCAAATTATAGTCAACAAAAACAACCAAAAAATTCCAAATATTCATGGAATATTTAATTAATAAGATTCATAAATACCTCTAGGGAATTTTACAAATCATAAGGAATAACTAAAAACTAATAATAATCATATCTAATTTGAAATTATGTCTTTTGAATATCTAAATCCTTCCCTTTGAAATAATGGCACCCTATCCTGAGATCATTTTTTTGAAAATTAATGCAATCCCTAGAGCTAAATAAGAAATCATCTATATGAGGAAAAATATACTTTTTTATAATATTGATGTCATTAAATTCTATATAATCTATAAAAATAATCATTGTACAATAATTATTTTTAATAAAAATAAGTACAACAACCCATGATGAAGTAATAGGTTGAACAAAACCTATTTCTAGAAACTCTTTTAATTTCGTTTTCAGTTACAAAATTTATACCTTTTCCTTCCAATAAGGGTGTTTTGAAATATTTTTAGAAATTGGTAATAAGTAAAAATTAAACTAATCATATGGAACAAAAATGACACTTTGAAAATCATCATGAACAAATCAATATAATCATTCAAAACTAGAACATCGTTAATCTGAAATATTTCATTCTTTTCAATGACATGTGCTGGGTAACATTAACAACCATTTATAATTATTTTTTTTCTTAATGGTATGTTATTAAATGTGTGAAATCATTGAACAAAACATTATTATCTTTTACATTTATCATTTCATTATAAACTGAAATCCAATCCTTAACCAAAATAATATCAAACTCAACACTGGGTAGTTCAATAAGATTTACAGGAAGGACCATTTCACTGATTAAAAAATGATCAGTCCTATATTTCTTTATCGCTTCAATATTCTTATTCTATTTTTTCAATAAAATTTATATCATACTTTCATGATTTTATATTCCAAATATTCTTGAAAATTTCTGAATAAATGATAGAATGTGAAGATCTAAATAAATATGGGTATTGTGATAACATGAATACACATACAACAAACCTATCCCCAATTCAATTGATGGACCCATATCAATTGTAGTTATAAAAAATTACATGGAAACACCATTATATTTATAATAATGATGATTTTCATACCATGCAACGAACAGCAGACAGATGTTAGCATAATGAATAAATTCATTTCTACTATACCACCTCCCCATTGGATAACTATCGGTCACCCCAATATTTTTTTGTTCAATATTAATCTTTTTTATATTCATGATCTATGTGACAAAGATACCCAAAACAGTAACACTTTCTAGACTTCCTAATACTTTCTCTTGGGTGCTTCTTATCACACTTATCAAAAGATAATAATTTAATATTCTTGCCTCAAAATTTATTTGATTAACTCTTCTCTAGATAACAGAACTAGTTATTACACTTTTATTAGTGTGAAAAAACATATAAAAATCTATCTAATCATTTTCTCTTAACCTATCTTTCGTAAAATTATCTTTGTTGAATATTTTTCAAACCAAATTAAAATCTATTCATTTTACTATCAATTTGTTGAATAAAATATGGCATGTACTTGGTCAGTCTTGTAAAATTTAAATCATAAGTATCCATAGATTCTTGATCTTTCATCCTCATTTAAAGTAATTGTTTCTCCATTCCATGTCGTAGAGTCTTAGAAAAATATTTATTCAAAAAATGGCTCTTATATTCATCCCACTCCATAGTATTTATAACATAATTACCTATAGTTTTACTAATTATAGATGACCATAGATTAAATTTACCATCAAAAAAATAAATTGAAAGGAATATATTTTTACAGTATAAACATCCCATGACATCAAATATCTTCTCAATGTCATTAATTCATCATATGGATACCAATGGGTCTGTTGACCTGCTAAATGATCCGGATGTTGTCTTATAAAATGATCTACTATCATCATGTTCCTATGGTGTATATCTAGATGCTCTATAACTTGTTATCCACCACCATCTTAGCTTGTATCAACTAGTAAAAAATAAGAAGAAAACTACTTATTACTAATTCCATCAATCCCACGATGATGATTTGGAAGGGAATTTTCTTTCTAATGAATTCCCCCCAAAACTTCCTTATTTACTCTATAAAAAACCACATTAAATAGATAGATTTTAAATTAATCATCGAGGTAATCTTAAAATTATATATCCGTTCTTATTAACCATTAGATAAAATTGTATAGGAGTAGTTTGTTTTCATTATCCCAACATTTGATGTTATATAAACTGTACTATGTTACCAAATATAATAACCCAACCTGGTTCATTACATATTTTAATATTTTTGAACTATATTTCACAATAAAATTAAAATTATATTTTCAGTTTATATTTTTATAGGATTATAAAAAACTCTTACAAAGTAAACCAATACATTACATGTGGACACAGATAACCAGTATCAATTTTTTTCCAAGAAAAACATTTAAAATAAAAAATAATAATTTTCATGAATTACATCTACAACCTTAAACATGAACTCTTATTTTTTGTTACCCATATTTTAATCCTATGAAAAACATTTATAAACATGGAAGGAGAACAAAAATATCAATAAGTTTCAATAATATTGGAAAACATGAACCCATAAAAACGTTTCTTAAAAACAAAAATTTTTATCCTAAAAAAGGAGTCATATTTTTTGAAATATCATTATTTTACATCTTGATAAACCAATAATTTACATGAGAAATAATTTTGAAAGCATATAAAAGTCATGTTGGTTCCTTGGGACATCATCATCATAGAACCATTATAGTAATGTTATAGGAACCACCAAATGATCCTTTACTAATTGGAATCACTATATGGATGACTTCCTATATAATTTTATAGAGAACACAATCATTTCACAATGAATTGGATCTCTATCTAGATGATACCATTATATAATCTATAACACATTCACCTGAAATTATCTAAGATCAGCCATCACATAAGATATAACATGACCACATGGAGATATCTAGGTACACCCATTGTATTTTATTTCCAAGGATCATATCATGAATAATTCTCTTGAAAAAATCATTTAATACTCTTTACAAAATTTATTGATATCTAAATTATATTAAATTATAAAAATTACTATTATATTATAGACACACCACATATAATAATGAATCCATTTTCATTGAAAGTAATTTTGAAAAACTATAAATGAAATTTTAAAACAATAACATGTCATAAAGGTGAGAATGTACTCTCCACCCATATAAGAGAAAAAATATTCCTTTATAATTTAATAAATAAATTGAAAGGGTAACATTAAAAAAATATTTTAAATGAAATTATCTTACACATAACATATCACTAATCTGACCATTATCAAATTAATAAATTATGTGTATCAGTAATAAATCTGTTGTGTAACAATGACTATGATGAGAACAAAAGAGGCGGTGAATTTTGACCATATAATAACATGAAAAAAATAAAAACAACCATATTGAAATGAAGATATCATTTACATCTTTCATAAAGATGAGTGAGTTGTACAAAAAAATAAATTAAAGAACACATCAATGTATAGTGATTCAGGGAACCGAAATCCCCTAGTCCACTCAACAATTGATCTACTCCACGAGCTTCTGATTTTCACTAGTACGACCTATTATATGAAGACCTTTAAAAATTTATAATGTTATTTGATACCTTATAATGAACTTTAGGTACTTATGGTTCTTTTATAGAGAACCGAAAATCGGAGGAATATTCTATGAAGCTGATATTCCATGAAGAACGAGTCTGAGAAGTCTATACTCCACCAAATCAATAGAGATATATTTAAATGAAAAAATATATTTCTATTAATGTTGTAGCTACAAATTATAGTTCTATTTTATCATCAATAATTCACAAAAAAATCACCAACGTGGCACAATATTATTTCTATTCATTTAATTGAAGAAAATAATATTTTTAGTCTCTTGTGTGGGATATCTTCTTTTGCCTTTTATTTGTAGAGTGAGTGAATAATATATTTATATATATATATATAATTTCAATTCTCCCTTCAAAAATATTATCTTCAATATAAAACTTTTCATCACATGATTTTTAACAACGTACTCAAATCTCCATACTTCATCATATTGTTTTATCCTTCTCTAGAGGGATATATAACGAATAAATATCTTGAAGTAGCAATAGAATCACTCATACTTTGAATACACAAAATAAATTTATTCAACAGAATTCATAAATATCTCCCAGAATAGTGTAGCACTATTGTCTTCTTTTTGTAGAATAAATATACAATAAAAATATTAAAAAATAATTTTATTATCTCTGACAACAATATCATCAGAATAATAGCAACGTTGAACAATTTAATTCTCACAATTAAATCCATGAAAACATTTTTAAAAATATTCAGAATAGTTCCTAAAAACTATAAATACATTCATAATTTATATTAAAATATTTTAATATCAGTATCTTTTTTGTTTGACTTTACTATAAAAATAACATTACAATAATGTATCAATTTTCTTTATAAATAATGGATCAAAATAATTGAAATCTCTTCAATTATAATCCATTGAAATTATTAGTATTTTCTCAAATGATAAATAGCTAAAAAAAAGATTAAAATGGAGAATCATAAAATATAAATAAATATAAAAAATAGAGTATTGTGACCTATTTTGAATATATCTATAATATTTGATGTTTTCAAATTTTTGTAAATATATAACCTCTCCAATGTATCTAGAAAAATATTGACAAAATATATAATATTATGGATATTTAATTGTTTTATATTACATGTGAATTCCATATACTTCTTGAGTTCCTCCCTACTCATGTTCATGTGCATCTCCACATTCCTTAGGAAACCTTAATTTATATCATGTTTAACATACAAATAACATAATGTTTCATATATATTTCATCATATTGAATTTTTTATATCTTAGTAAATGTATTGTTCATCTCCTTGAAGATTAAGTTTCATTATGACAACCCATTAGAAAGGATCCTCCTGAAAATTGTAATTTCCAGATCAACTATAATTAAGTTTCATCATGATGTGTGTCTATTAATGTGTGTGTGATATAGTTCTGATCACCATGAGATTCTATTAGATTCATTGTTTCCCTACAAGGAGTGATAATATTATCTTCTATAAATTCGCTATAAAACCATCCTTCACTTCAATATAACATCACACAGTAGAATATAAACTATTTCCCGAGGAAACACTTCATAAATTTCTTATTTGTTTTAGTGAAAAACAAATGCGTTTTCCAGAGGATGTAGAAATATTGATGGTATATTACATTAAATAATATTTAGTTATATAAATTATGATATCTTGTAGAAACTCAAAGAGTGTATATTTCAAAAAATTATCTTGATATCATAGCATATAGAATGCCAGTCTTACCATGAGATTCATCATGCCTTCAGAAGATTCTTCATTTTAGTTGGAGTTACACAATTTCTAAAAGATAATACAGTGGTTTTAAACTCTACATCTACTGTATCATTAATATTTTATTTATCTTCAATAAAGTTACAAAACATAGGGTTCATTTTTTAATGTTGTGGTCATTAATATATGGATCATTTAAATTATCATAGGATTCATTTCATTCAAATTTATCGTACATGTACTATACATTTTGAATGAAAATAAGGGATTATAAAATGTAATGTGTGGTTCATTAAACCAAAACATCAAACAGAAATGTAGGGTTGGTTCTGAAACACAAGTTTCAACAACCTAATATTTAACTCAAATGTATTGATAAAATTAATTATAAATAAACAACATGCTGGTATAGACTTCAATAATTTTTTAGAGCCTATTAACATTGGGTTCATCCTCTTTCCAATAAGACATATATTAATATATTTTTTATACCATTCCAATGGATTAATAAGAGATTAAATATGTAACCTTGATCTTTAGATATCATTGAAAAAGAGAATGAATATCATTCTGAAAACAGGTGTAGTTTTTCAAAATGATCGCAAATATTCAAACAATTTATTGACCATCCAAAAAACATAGTATGCATTGAGATAAATTGATGAAATCAATATGCAGTTATTTGATTTCCATATCACCATGCTATGAGATATTCTGATGATTGTATGACTAGTACAAAATCAATATAGTATATCATCAAATCTATAGAATATATAGTTGAAAAACTGATGCAGAAACATAATTAATTTTATTAGTGTAAAAACATGGGTTTTAGACTCCCTTGTAAACTAATTATGTATAGGAAAATCTCTTAAATATAAAAAATTATAGGAATCTCTTCATTGTAGATTGAGTTTTCATCATAATTCAAAGGTGAATTGATGATAAAATTGTAATGTTACATGAACAGGTTATAACTTCATCAGTTAATTTTTACATCATCAAAACAACTATGTTGTATTTCTACATAAACATATTAAATGTAGATAATATTTATATATTTTAAATGGAAAATAATTTTTATGAATACAATCACTATTGATTCAGATATAAAATAAATGGAATGACATTTTAAATCTAAAACACATAAAAAAAATTATTATAAAAATAATAATGATTGGATGAAGCGACTATAAAAACTAAACTATGATGACAATGAAAATTATCCACTAAACATTCTCACCATTTTTGATAATTAGAAAACCATAATTACCTACAATATTTTCTCCCAATTGTTTGTAATGATAAAAATGATGAGTTATTAAGAATATTGAATAATACTTTATATTTACCAATTTTTACAATGAATAGTACATTAAAAATTTTATTATAAGTATAAAAAATATTTAAAATTTCACATGAAATTTTTTTCCATCCTTTCATTAGAAATATTATTAAAAAGAACAGTTATTGGGAATTGAATGAAAAATATATTTAGAACTGATGCCATAATACAAACTACCACTAAATTCATGCATTCTTGAAAATGGTAAAAGATTTGATCAAGGATCCTTGAGAACACATATAATATTATTCAATGAATAAGATGGTTTTGTAATGATTTTAAAAATATGTCTTAAACTATTTAATTTATTCCATAATAATTAAATATTTTATCACATGATAAATGGTTAAAATATCTCCCCCTAAGACATATCATAATTATATAATATATTCAAGGCATTAAAATATTTTCACGGAATTTTAAAATAATGGATTTTCAATTAATTAAAAACAATTTCTTTCACAATTCATAAATTACCATCATATTTTAATATATTTTCCAATGGCCCTAAGACCTTAATTTTTATTGATTTTTGTTAATCCTCCTTTCAAGGGGTGAGGTGGAACCCCTACAAGGCCCATAGGCGTATGTATTACATGGCCCATAGGCCTTTGAGGAATTCATTGCATGTAGGCTTCAAACATTACATGCAACCTAGTCTAACTACTTGGAACTGCTCATTTGTAGCATCTTCATCGTGAAATCAGCTCTCCACTTTCATATGGCTGTTCGGCTAGGCTTTCCTATGCATGAACAGGTATTTCCCGATGGTAGGTGACATACCCTCTCATTACTGCAATTAGTTAGCTTCTGCTACGGTGAAAGCTCCTTACTCCTACTCCTTCTGATGTTTGTTCCTTGTAGGCTGTCTGTTTTGCATCTGCACTTAAGGTGGACTGAATTCCTTGAGGTGGCTCAAAGGCCTTACTGACCCGAAGGCCTAGGTGGCCCGAAGGCCATAAAGTACTCGGGAACCAAATCGGTGACATGAAGGCCCAAATGGGGGCATATTCCTAGATGTTACAGTGCCAAACAGTGCATGCTACAGTACTAGCTACAGTTCCTACTACAATTTTCTATAGTATCTACTACATTAATTGTTTAATTTTGCACACTAAAATATTTTAAATAGTAATTCATTAAAAAAATTATCACCAAAAAGCATATTTTTATTAATACACATCAATATACATTTATAATGAACATTCTTGACATTAATAGATTTATTATTGGAATTAATTGACCACATAAAATATTAGAATGAGAATAATCTTAGAAGTTTAATTATATGGATATTTAAATCATCATGGAAAGAGATAAAACATATTAAAAATTTTATCTCCCCCAATATAAAATAGAAATTTCAATTAAAATAAAATGAAAAATCTAAAATAATTCCATAATTTAATATTTCACGATCTATGAATTTTTTTTAAGAAATAATTCATTTAGACATGTTCATCCCTTCTAATGTAATAATAAAATCTATTTATTTTTTTAAAAAACCACTTGATGATACAATGACGAATTTCAATGGTGAAAAAATTAAAAATATAAATTAACAGTTCCTTTTGGTATCCATGTGAATTTATTTCTGACAATTTTAGCCACTAAATTTTAAGGAAACATAATATAATAATTTTAATCAATAATTTCATAATAAATGATATATAATGATTTTGAATAATGATCCTGATTCACACCAAAAAATGATGTTTTGTAAAATAATTGTAATTAAAATAATTTCTATTAGTACATTAATAGAAACATTTTCAATTCTCATGGTTTTTTTTCGTTCGAACCAGGAAGAATATAACTTCTATATAATTTGGGTTTTCTCCATTAGTTCCAATATAGGGTGTACCGTTGGGAAATTTTTTACCACTAATTTTACTCAAATAATTATATCCTTCAATAATAATACTATAATGTTGTTTTAAAGTGTCATCGTTGTCCAATAGTTCTTAAATTTTAGTTTCATGAATATCAAAACAATATCGAATGATTTTTTTCTTAAATAAATAATTTTATTTTAAAAACTCTTATTATCAATTGAAATAGAATTATAATATTTGCTATGTTTTCCAAGATATTTTTTTAAGGATTAGATCTTTTCTAAAATCATAAAATTGTATTTATCATGTTCATTATCAGAAAAAAAATTATGAATTAGAACTTGGAGAGCAATATCAGTATACCTAATTATTGTAAGTCATAATACATAAATTTACATTTTGATTTGCATTATCATCATTAGAGTTTTAAGTAGATTCATCCCTTGGATCCAAATGACTATAATCAGAAAATTCATCCATTATAACTTTTAGTGAAACATTTTCCTTTTGATAGAAATATGATTTCTAGTTTTTTTCATGCATCTCATTCTTTTGAAATACTTAAAATATAGTATCGTGAAATATTTTGGAAATATCTTCAATATTAGATATTACCATATTTCCAAAAATCTGTAATTTTTTCTACATCTCAAGAAACCATTCTCAATATACCAAATATCCATGAATATTTCTGTTCATTGTATTTTATGTGAATGTGGAAATCATCCTAAATTCATCCTTGCTCATGTTCTTATATATATCTACATTCCTAATAAAACATTAATATACATCATGTTTAACATGTATTTTATAGAATGTTTCATCTTTATTTCAGTATATAGTATTTTATAAAATTTCTTCAATGTCTTATTTATATCATTCAAGAATTATTTCTATTCAATCATCATGGATGATCAGATCATCAAAGAGAATGTATTTTTCAGATCAACTATAGTTATGTTTCAAAACGAAGTATGTCCACTAAGTTGTGTGGTCTTGGGTTGGATTCAATATGTAATTCCACAAGATTATGTGTTTTCATAGATATTGTGATAATATTTTTTTTCTGAATTCACTATGAAACCATCTTTTTCTTTAATATCAAAACACATAGTAGACATAAAACACCTTTATGAGTACACACTTCTTCAATTTATTATTTTTTTTACTATGAGCAACAAAGGCGTTTTAAAGATGATTCAATGTTTCTATTTGTAAAGAACCTTGTAGAAGATTGAGTTCATGTACATAAATTTCTCTTGTAGCAATTCATGTAGAAGATATTCAAAATAATCATCCTGATATCATTGATTACGGTAGTCCATGCTTAGAATGAGTTTTAACATGCTTCCGTATATTGTAGAATTTCATTTTGAGATCCATAGTCGCAGAAGAACATGTAGTGGGTTGAAACCCCAATTTAACAACTTGAACAATGATCCATTTATCTTAAATGACTTTAAAAAACAGGGTGTATTTTTTTGAACATAAGGATCCTGAACATAGATATTATTGAAAATAACATTGGATTCATTTCAGTCAATTGTATGGTACACGAACAATAATTTTGACTCAAAAGTAGTGTTTTTGAAAAGAAGAATATAGTTCATTGATTAATACAATACAACTCAAAATAAGGGTTGTTTATAAAGTGTAGTGTTCATCATCCCTATGTTTAACTCCAATACATTTATAAAATTAAATATATATCAACAACATATTATTATATACATCATTGGTTTTTAGATCATATTAACTTTTGATTGAACCAATGTCCCAGAATACTTATATTTATATAATTTTGATAAATTTCCAATAGATTAAGATGAAATTAAATAAGAATTATAAAACTATAAATATGTTCAAATAATATAATAAATATCATTCTAGAAAAACTATAGTTATGTAAAATCTTCACAGAAATTATGATAATATATGGACTATCCAAAATACATTTTTAGCCTTCGATAGAAAATGATTAAATAAAGGTAAAATTATTTAATTCAATATAACCAGATTTCAAGATATTCTGATTTCCTTAGAACTTGTATCAAATCAAATACACATTCTTTACAAAAACAACAGACATTAGAGTAGTTAAATAGCTACAAATATTTCCGTGATTTTTTAGAGTATAAAAAAATCCCTTTAAGAATTACACATAAAGTCATTAGGTTTCAGTAAATATCATAGATATAAAATGGTACAATATTAAAATTAATCCATTGAATATAGCTTTATATATCATTATAATTCAGATGTTAATTTAAGCTGAGAAATATAATGTCACTTTAATAACTTATAACATCTTTAAGGAATTTTTTTCAGCAACAAAACAACTGAAGAGGATTTTTATATAGACATATGAAATGAATATAAAGTTATTTTACTTATAAATGGAAAAAATAAATAAGATTATTATCACTATTTGATCATATGTAAATAAATATAGTGACATACTAAATTTGAGAAACCAAAAAAATTTATTAGTAAACAACGAATGATGTGTTGATGTAATTATCAAAACCACACTAAGATGAGAAGGACAAGGATTCAATAAATTTAAATCCATATGAAAAACGATATGTGGAACATATGATAATTAAAAATAATTTTCACATAATATTATCATGACATATTTAATTAAGTATAAGTTTATCTCTCCAAATGAAATTTAGTTAAGAATTCCCTTTGTTCAATTTTGACACATAACATCTGTTGTTTACTTATAGAATAAAAAGATTTTGTAAATTATTTTCTTCATTAATATTAATATTCATGTTTTCCAATCTTTTTTTATAGATTACCTCCATGTTATTAAAATTACTTAATTATTTATGTTCACATTGTATTTTTCACCATAATCGATAAATATGTCCAACACATCACTGTTCAATTGACTATGGTCAATGAAATTATTATTAAACCATATCCAGAACAATACAATGAAATATATATAAATTATTAATTTATTAAATATAGTTATATATATGTATATATTTCATCCACGATTTGGCAGGGCAGAATAAGAATCAAATCGATTTGTGGAGGCAATTGTCCACACATAAGCACGAACGATGTAATTGTATTTCCATGAGTAGAATGGTATAAAATAAAATGATATATTTTCATTAATGTATAGTAAATATGTAATGAATATCCTTAAAATATATTTTATATCAAATTTACTCAGGAAAATTATCCTTATTACTTTCAATTTAAAGTGTTTTTGAAAAATGAATTACATCACTTCACTTGGTGGTTGTCTAACGTACAAAAGAGGGACCTTATCCCATGCCCCATAGAATATAAAGTAAGAATGTGTATGTGATATAAAAAATAAGTATAAATTAATTAAAAATATGATATTTATACTTTAAATCCAAATTTATATCATGCCATGGGAGGTGATAATGGGAAATTAATAACATCAGTTTGTGAGGCGGTAGTCCACCATACACATGGATGATGATTTGGTATCCCATTTGATGGAATAGGAGAATGGTATGGGTCATTACATGGAAATAATAACATTTAAGTATATGTATGATACATAAATTTTCATTTTATCATTGCTGAATAGGATTTTAAGGTGGTGTAGTGAGAAAAAAACTGAAACATGCAGATGAAAACTATACCGCTTATTTGGAAATCCTCTATTCCTAAACACGTAATGTATTCTATGGATAATATTATACCTAAAAAATACATAAAAAATATAGTAATGGACTCAAGGTATGGATTCAGGTAGGTATTGATGGACCCAAAATGGTTTTGAAATGTGTAGGGTTAAGAAGAAGACATGCCATTTTGTTATAGAGGTTAAGAATATTTTCAGAATTTCCAAAAATTTTATAATATAATATTTCTATTATATGAGAAAAAATATCCCATTGACTAATAAATGAATAGGAGATGAAATTATAGGCTATATATTATTCTTATTGTTCTTATTTAATATTTTTATAATTTTTCAAATAATTTAATATAATATTAATTACACAAAATATCATTATTGTCATATTTGATACAATTCATTACTTTGACATTAAAAACACCAAAACAACAAGTAAAATATAAAAAATTATTTTATTATATCGTAAACTTGTCGTGTTATTCTAAAAAAATTTGGAACAAATTCATTATATAAATTTACATTTATTTTAATATTTTTATTATCTTTTATTTGATTTTACAATAAATGAATAATTACTATATCAGTGTTGTGCTATTATTAAATTTATTTTTCTATTAATTTAGAATTAAATATAAAATATCATAATGATAATTCAAATTTTAGACATCCCAAAAAAATTATGGACTAATATATCCACAAGATATAACCATATTAAAATATAACACTTAATAAAAAAGGTGTTGGACATCCTTCACTTTTCATTAAATAAAATTTTATCAATCATATAATCATATCCAAATTGAATTAAATTGTCAATCAACCGGAACTAGAATGAATATAGAAGAAAATAAAATATAAAATTAAATCAAATCATGTGGTTGATTCATTCTCTGGTCCATATCATCTTCATTTTATCTGTAATTACAAAAATAATCTTTTTTCATGGTAACAAAATTACCATGTATTCTATTTATATTCTCCAACAATATATGGAAACTATAAAATAAATATAGATGACATGATTAAAAATATTTAATCCATTTTTTAAAATTCAATTAATTGTTGTTTTTGTATTTATTTAAATTTAAACAGGAAAAAGGCATGTAAAACAGTTTCTTGGAAAAATGAAATTTTTTAATATAAAAAATGCATATAAGAAATTCATAAATAAAACACATTAAAATCCATTATTTGATTAAAATAAATTAAAAATAAATAATAAAAATATAAAAATAATTCCAATTATATTTTGACCACGTAAATATAGTGAATGAAAATATTGTTTTCAATAAAAATAATGATTTTTCAATTTCCATAAAAAATAAATATTTTCATAAAATTTAAAAAATTCATCATAAGATAATTCAGTCATAATTAATTGAAAAACAAATCTTGTTTTTTTCAAATTAAAATTAAATAATTTTAAATTTATCCTTTTAAATATAACTTTATATGAAATTAGTTTAATAAATCTATTTTTTTATTTTATGAATTACTTAACATATATCTAATCAATTTTACTTATATATTGATGAATAAGAATAATTAATGAATTTTTTTTAGTAAATGGATATTATAATAGAGATTTACAATTTAATGAATATGTTTGGGTATTTAATCCAATATTTCGTTATCATGTTCCCTAGTCTCATCTTGAATCTAAACATGCAATCATAAAACCCAATCGAAACAATTACTATTTCCACATTCTACCTGCTCTTGGTTTTTTGGAATTTGAATTGAAATTTGTAACAAAGTAGAATTTAGTTAATGTTAAATGTGGTCCCATTGGATTAAATGATTAGAAAGGCTGGTATATGTTCAATTGATATACATGAATATATTATGTTTGGATTTGTGTCATTGTGGAAAATCTTACCGAAAACCAATATCAGTAATTTATTCTTGTATTTTATAATGGTATGTGTTCTAAAGATACAATTTTATATTATTACATAAATTAAATTCTTTAAAAATAGAGATACATTCATCAATATATGATCTCCCACAAAAATTACAATGTCTTATGACAACTGTTCATATAATAATTCATTAAATAATTATGTAATGATATCATTTTCCATATCATCTAAAATTTCTCATTAATCTCGTGAATAAGAAAAAGTTCCATCAATTAAGCTTCTATAGCCTTTACCTAACTATGTGGAGACTAATGAGGGTGACTATATAATGATCGAAAAGGGCCATATGTGTTGAGTCTTGATAGTTGTTATTATACAAAAGCTCTACTAATTGTATATAATCATCCCAACAGCCTTTAAATATGTAAAAAATTCTTGGAGAATGTATTCTCACATTTGGATACTCTTTTATAATATTTATTCAATTGTATGATGACAATCCATTATTGATACCCATTCCTTTTACACCTATTATTACATTATTTTTAAACATAACTATCCAATATATACAACACCAAAATCCATGATGGATTGTTTATTTGGAATATTAGGTACATAATACATTAAATAAAAACCAAAATAAAAAAATAAATGTTGTACCCTCCATAAAAATATCATAAAACAATTTGGGATTATTAATATATATTAGATATAATAGGTAATAAAAAAAATAAATACTTGAGTTAAAAATAATAGTAAGGGAATAAACCAGATAAGGAAACATAAATTATAAATCAATGTTACAACATGAAGTCATAAGAGGGAGTTATAATGAGTAAAAACATTGAATATTTTCAAAAATAACTTAGTATTATATGAAAATGGAAATATAGGAAAAGTGCTAGAAAAAATAACATCACATAATCATGATTCTAGCATTACTTTATTAACAATATTATTTGGTAGAAAAATTCCAAAAATAGATTATGTTTACTCTATAATCATATACATAACATATCATGAGACTAAGGATTTTCCCATGTAAATAGGGTGCTATTTGGGAACACTCTTCAGAACAAATTTTTGATTTATGCGTTACAAAAAAGGATCTAAATCATATGGAATAAGCACAAGAATTACCTATAGAAAAACTAGGTTTCATAATCATCCCTCATTGAATAATCAAAGGACATTTTATAATGAAGGAGTTTCAGAGATGAAAATAAATAATGAATTACCCTATAAATAGAAGAGATAATAAACTAGGTATATATGTGTGAGAAATATATAAATAATTTATAATCTTTAAATAATTTTAAGGAGACTGAGAAAGTTTCATTAGAGGGATAATGTTCATAACCTAATGAAATGGGTGGTTGAGATTGATCCCTTACATTGACTCTAATTCACCATGTACATTGGCAATGATTCGAAGTAATAAACATATATTAATTATTTTTTCACTATGATCCTATTTAAGGTTAATTATTATTATTTATTTAATTTATTACCATGTCATATTATATCAATTATTCAATTAATTTTTGATCAGATTTTTTGATTATATTCCCACCAAATATGTTTTTATTATAAATATGAACACTTTTATAGAAGATGTACGAAACCAACAAGTACAACCATGTCGTCAAACACTATATCTCATTAAAAAATTATTAAAAAACAACTTAAAACCAATAGACATACTATCCTTAAACAATTTCTAGAAGAGAGATGTTAGCTCTTTGCTACGTTTATCTCTGATGCTGCCTTCGAAATGGGATGCCAACCTCCCCACGCTCGCATGAACTCCTCCTCATCTATTTTCATGTTGTTGAAACCTCTGACTAGAATTTGGTGTTGTTTTTAAATCCACTCACTTTGATCCTTGGTCATGTCAACTTGCATCGGTCTGGCATTCATCTGTTCCTTAGTCTTTGCAGAAGCATGGATGTCTACCTTCTTCTCATCCATTCCCTCATCTGAATTCACTATAAAGACCCATGGATCTTACCTGATTACATACCCCCTTCTTTCTCCCAACGCATCCCTTTCACTGCCACCATGACAGGTAAGTCCAATTCACTCACTTCCACCTCCTCTTCTAAAACAATTGTCTTTCCAGTTGGCTCGATTCTCACCTCCCTCTGCATAACTGGAGACACATCCTCCTTCACCATTTGTATCACCTCCTCTGTATGTAAGAGCCCCTCAACATGTTGATCTCCTTCCAGAGAGGGTTCATTCTCATGTGAATCAGTGACCAAACATGGATGGCCGTACACTCTCCCCACATATTGGGACTTGGGATCCTTGGGTTTCCCTCTTTTTTAGATGACCGTGTCCCCATCAATCTTGGTAGATAATAGTAGTCTGTGTGCCCCTTCAGTTTCGGATTCATAGAAACAATGTAGCACCTTGGGTCCCTATTCGCTTTGTTCCTTTTCTTCCGTCTTTAGTAGTGAATGAGTTTTCCCTCCCCTTCCAATCCATTGCCCTAAAAAACGACCATCACCCTCAGACTCGATCTCATAAGAACCCTTGGAGTGTCCCTCAAACTCACCCTCATTTCTTAAGCTAGAAAACCAGTTGTTGAGGAAAATAAAGAAAAGAGATTCCCTCGGGTTGAAATCCTTCCTAGTGTCCAGTGTCTTGTGATCCCCCAATGAAATATGCTCCCACTCATGGCCTATATTTGACTTATTCATGCCATTAGACACCCTTCTAGAGACCATGTTACTTCCATCCCTCAAAACCATTGCATAAGAGCTTGGAATTTAGCTTGCCTTAGCCCCATAAACTGAGCCACCTACTTCATCAGCTCCTACAACCTCCCTCAGAGCTTGAGTGGGAGTATAAGGTGAGTCCTGAGTACCTTCAGCCACTTAACTGGCCTATGTCCCCCCTTCCCTAAACCAATTGCGGGGGGGGGGGGGGGGGCTTCCAAATTCACTTCGTAGCCTAGTGAATTTTTTCGTTACACTTGGACCTAGAGGTACCAAGTCTGGTTTGTGCACCCCAGCTTCCCCTAGGCATTCCACCATCTCTGGATTACCCACATGCATCTCTTCTTGCTCATCCCTACCATCAAAATCCCACACCTTTTGGTTCTCAACTGCCTCAGGCACCACTAAATTCACCTCAGTTGCGGCGATCACCTCTTGTCGAACACTACACCCACGGAAACAGACAGAGATCAAGTGCCCTATTTTGTGGAATCCCAGGAATGAAACCATGCCACAATACGAAGACAAATCATTGCCTCCAACAAGATTCCTCTCCAACCGAATTCAACAGCCACTTCGTGGGGGACATTGATACTCCAACCTCGACACAAACTCGAGGAGATGTTGGATGACATACCAACAACGTCCGACTATAGGAGCACATAAATTTTCCTGATATATTTCTTAACATTCTAATAATATCATGGTTCTAGAAAGGTAGAGGTAAATCCAAGAAGCTTACCTAGACATCAGATGAGGTTGCATCATGATTCATGATGAGTTCAGTAGAATAGAGGAGAAGAGAAAAACTACATCCATTTATTTCATGAGGGGATCATGACCAAGCAACTATCAGGTTTTCCTCTGAGGAGAAGTGAACCATCAGGTGTGTCCGATCGAATTCACCTACAACTGTGCGGTCCTGGAGATCCCAATAATAAAATACTAACCGATTGAAAGCATCAAAAGAGGGACAATGGACTCTTAAAGGGGCCAAAATCTGTAACCAACGAAGTTCCAAGGCCTCATTGATCTCCTTCGTAGAAAGCACGAGCTGGGGCGAGCCGTTTAGAAGGACAGGGTCTTTAGGCCAAACTGAAATAGAAGGAAAGGGGGGAAAGAGATCCAGGTTTGTGAAATGGGAGAAGGACCAAGACAATAAGGATGGAGGAAGACCTTTCCCCCCTCCCCCCACCAAGGAGAAGGTGGATAGAGCTACGTACTTCTCCGCTATAGTATCTTCGCCTTTTCTCTGTTAGGGCATCTAGTCATACTCTACATATTCGTCCCATATGTCCAAAATGGATATAATAGGATGAATATGGTCAATAACTCAATGATTTCATCATATATATAATAATAATAAGGAAATAATTTTAATATTTATATATCAATTATACTTTTAGAACCAACCATTGAATATTGATTTGATAAATGAACTATGTTATAATCATTGAGATGGTAGGTCATACGTACGCATAAGTAATTTTTCCATTTGTCAATGAAATAGATAATAGATGTTAAGTAATAGTTTATCATTTTATAATGATACATATAGTATAAATACCATATTATTTATATAAATATAGTTATATATACAGAACATGTTTCACAATAATGTAGAATGAATATAATGCTTCGGGGAGGTGGTAATCCACATGTTTGCACGAATTAAAATATTATCTCTCAATAAATGGAAAGCGAAGAAAATATACGATATATTAATTTTATGGAATGATAAATATGTCATGAATTATATATATATTTATACTAAATATATCATCATAATTATCAATGATATGTGATTATAGAAAATGAATTACCTTGGTTTGTGTGGATGTAGTCCACAACACACAAAACAGTGGGTTTGTTTCCGATTTGATTTAAGAGGAAATGTATAAAGAATAATAAATTAAATTAATAAAATATTATTCTGTGTGAGATATATATTTGTGCATATATGATTTATTGGACAAGATTTTAAGGTTGTGGGGGAAAAATTAAAACATAAAATGCTCAGTAAAGACTGGCAATTCTTCTTCAGAAATCCTCTATAAGTTTGAACTAAGATCCTTTCCAGGAGGATTTTATAATAAATAAATTATTATAGTGGTTTGAAAAGTAAGTATGTAATGTATTTTCATAGGTATTATATAAAACTCAAATCTCTTGATGTGTGCAGAAGAGAGGATAGGGGTATCCCTTCTATAAGAGAGAAGGGGTGACATTTGTGTAAATTCCCAAAACTATTGAACAATTGAAATTAACTCGGATGACAATTTTTCCATAAATAATAAATAAATGAGTGACAGGTATATTATTTTGATGAAATCCAACACTATATAATAGAAACATTTTTTTAAAAAAAATTACCTTCATGGTTACTCATTTGTACCATTTTAGTTTCTTCATCAGTGTTACTACTTTATTCTGTTGGTAAGTAATCCTTTATGAAAATAAATAAAATTATAATTTTAAGTTAATTTTGGATTAAATTTTATAAATAGGTAATCTAATTTTTCAAATAATAAATCTATGTTTTTTGAAATTTAATTTTTACACAAACACTTGTAAATCACATAACCACATTTTAACCTTTACCTAGGTAATTAATTTTTACTATGTTTACTCGTTATTGTAACAAAAAATGATGTTGAAATTATGACATAATAATAATTATTATAATTATAATTGTGTAATTTATTTCATAAAATTGAATGAATATAATTTTTTATAATTTAATATAAAATTAAGCTGTAAAATTTGAAAAAAAAAATTGTTTTTATAAAATGCATTTTTCAATTAATATGTTAAATTATGTTAACTCTATGACTAGAATTAACCTTTATATGAATATTTAATAATATTAATAGATATTTTATCTATATAATTCATTTATATAATTCAATACTATATTTATTTTAATTAATTAAAAATATTTTTTTAATAAATATAAATTCATTACAATGATATCATTTTTTAATTAAAATAAAATTATTATATTATTAGAAATCAAATGGTTCATATTTAACTTTAATAACAAATCAAATACATAATTTTACCTTCATGTTAATTTATATAATGAAATTATTTATAGTATTTGAAAATTTGAAAATTTATAATATTCCATAAAAAAAATATTTTCAAGGAAATAAAAATCATTCAACCATAATAATCGTGTGATTATGAATTCAAAAAATCTGTTAATCATATAAAATAAAATATCAAAATTTTCTGGTAAAGAGTTATATATTTTCTGAGAGAAAACTAGATAATTAATTTCTGAAGAAAACATTTTTTTGAAGAATAAAATATATCTATTAAACATTGAGTGCTTATTTATTATGAATTAATCAAAAAATGTATATTAATTTGGACATTTTATATATTTTAAAAAGTATTTTATAATATAAATACCCACCAATTTTACAATTAAGTTACGACAATCATAAATAATAATGGTTTTCTTAGCCTTAGTGTTATATTTATTATATGCTATCAAATATAATTTATCTAAAAAAAATCATGGTGTTACATTCTACCAATTTGAGGAATTTATCCATTTAAATTTTTTATTACATAATATGGTGAAAAAAGGTTATGTTACAACTTCTTCAATTCCACATCGGGTTCTGTTGTTTCCTCTTTGTATTTATGGTTCCACCATAGTACATTGACTAAGGGAGTTTTCTTATTACATAAAACTATTCTCTATTATCCAAGATATTTTCAAGATTCTCCTCAGAATATAGATCATTTTCAATATATATTTCCAATAAATTTAGTATATGCAATGAATTTTGTATTTAAATTCTCTAGTGTGACACATGGAATATTTAATATACATGAGAAATGGTTGGTGGGAGTACAAGTTGATAATACGTAGATTTGATGCGATAGAGAATATTAAAGGTTCCAATGTTCCCACACATTAGATTTCCCCTCTTCCCAAATCTCATTACTCTCTTACATGAAAAATTATAGAGAAGTTTTTTTCCTCGACCTCAAACTCTTATTCTCTTCAATGATTGTCAGCATAACTCTTCAATAGAGTCTAAGTCATCTTAATGTGTTACTGAATAGTATATACATTTTTGATGATATCCTAAACCATTTTACATGAAAAAGTATTTTTCTAACAAACATCATACGAATGAAAATGTGTTCTATATATCAACCAAAAAATGGGTTCATATCAAGGTTTTTGGAAAATTGAGAAAATAATTTTTTGTATGAGACGTCGACTAAAGAAATATGTTAACTGTATCATCCCTCAAAATAAATATTTCATTGTCTCAACATGTATTCATCTATTTAAATATTCCACTTGGATTGGCCATCATTTTTCGGTTGATAATATAAAGTGTAGTTCAACATAGTGGATATATCATGTTTGTGGATCTTATATAACATAGTGGTAAATATTGGATTACAATTAGATATAAAAAATTTTGGTGTTCTATGTTTCCTCCGCACCTCATTATTGAATATACAGGAAATTTTATAGATTGAGAAGTACTCCCAAATTATAATGGAGTGAGTAGTATTTCTAAGAGGATCCACCAAAACCCATATAGAATTATTTAATTTTAATGTATTTGGATGACTAATGACAAATTAAAATGTGATATTTTCACATTTCCATGTTTGTATAGTTAATGGTTTCAACATACCCTTATAAATTTTCATTTTAACCTTATCTTTCTAAAAAAACTAGACACTTTAATGTATATTACTTTATCACCTTCAATATATTGTCCCACCATTGTTGATCTTCGACATCTTGATACATCTTTATGATCCATGGGTAGATGAAAAAATTTGTGCAGTGTGCGTCATTCGATAGATCATTATTTATCTAACAATTTGATTATACACATAGTAATGAACTAATGCTCATGACTCATTATTCATAAAAATTTATCAACAAGGATATCTTTTTTCTTATTCCTTACACATTCAACTAAATTCCCAAATTATCTCATTGAGAATCCTTAATCTTCTCTTACCGGGATGCTTGATAAATCATTTGAGAAAGTAATGATTATTTTACTTCTATGTTAATTACCATGTTCATCACATACAAGTATAATAAAATTTTAACCTTCTAAAATCTCATCAGTGATATGGTTTCAAAATCCATTCTATGAATATTAACATCAACCTTATTTTCATTCCCAGGATGGTAATATTTTGATAAGTGATGGTATTTTATTAGATATCACATCCTAACATGGTTCATATTATGATCCTTATATGATATTATATATTTTAGAATATTTTGATTATTATATACATAAAACTTATTCCCATAGATATAATGCTACAATATTTTCAATGTATAGTTTAGTATAACCACCTCTAGATCTCCTGTTAGATATGTTTTTAATGAACATTTATATTCACTAGGGAATTGGTTATCAAACTATCATTACGCATCAGTACATTTCCCAAAACATTGTTAGAATAATTTATGTTGTAAAATTATTTATTTATCCACATTTTATTTTGGAATATTATATTGATTATTTAGGGATCTGGGTGTGAAGACAACTGATATTCTGAGGTCCAGTGTGCCAAGAATTAATTTTTTATAAATAGTGAATATATAAAATACAACCACACATAGTTTTACTCCAAAAATGATGTAACATATAAAAGGAGGTTCAAATAAGAAAAAAAATTCTACCATTGAGTTCATTTTAGTAATTTTTCACTAGAGATTATATATCCTTGGGAGGTATCAGGCATTTTGGATGAGGTGTTTTCATGGGAGAACATTTCAAATTAAGTAATTAAATATGGTAATTTATTTAATTAATTACTCAAAACATTAATACTATTTATATAAAATAATATGGGAAAATATAAGGCTTACTACATAACCCTATGATCTAGGGGAGAAATCAGAGGTGTTTTTCTGAGAGAATGATAATTGGAACATGGTTCAACAATCAGTGTACCATAAAATTCAAGTATCTCACCAATAAAAATAGCACAAAACCACACTTCATGAATGATAAATTATAATTAATATAGTATGTTGTTTTTTTTGTATTTATCCCCATTTTATTTTTCATAAATGGAATGAAAATAAATTAACTATTGAATTGAATTGCAGATTATGATAATTATGAGTACAGTATTGATATATCTAAGAATTCCATAATTCTATTTGATTATTTATTTATAACTTGATTAAAAATTCTAAAAAAATAAATGAAGGATAACATGAACATTGGATATGATTTGTTCACCATGCTTTTTGTTGTGATATTATTCCTTGTTTCATCAATCATCATTAATATATATCTAGTCCTATGGATTGAAAAATATGGAAACAATCAACCATTGTGCACTCATATCGTGGTGAAACCGCATGATACCATAGATATAATATTGGATAATCATTGGGATAAATATATAGCATAAATTATATTGAATCATAAAAAAATTAAAGACAATTAATGTGGGGATATTTGGCATACAATTACTGTGAATCTTTGGGACAGTTCCCAGACAAATGAGGTGACCAGAAATCACATCTCAATGATGATCAGGCTCGGCTAACCTAGTTATGCAATCAAAGGGACTAATTTTTGTAAGATAGAGAATTTTTAATAGATAAATATTTAATAACAAATGGTTTCTATAAATTAAAGGTATATATGGTGTGTAATCTAAGATTACATTACATGTGGTACCACTTAGAGGGACACATTGGTTTCTGCGAGTTGATTTGAATCACATGTTGTGTGACACCTATCACATGACATGTTACTTTGCATGGAGTCTTAATGTCTGACTGATAATGTAAATTTCCATTATCATGGAAACCATAAATGGACATGTCCAACTATACACAAACACACCCAAAAGTACATGGCCTATGATAAAACATGTACTCTGAAAATGAAATATACATGATCACGAGTCGTAATACATGAACATGACCTAGTATGAAAGGGAAATTCTCAGTAATAATAGTAAAAACTATTTAATCCCTATAATATATAATATATCCCTTTTTCTCTCCATCTTGGACAAGTTTCATTATAGATAATTCCCTTGATCCATTCCATGAGGGTTGGTATAAAATCGAATACTACACATTGGATGTTGATCACGTCACGGTGAATTTTAATATAGGGTTATTGAAATCCTTCTATAAATATCAAAGTGATGTCCTCTATCATCATATTTTCCTATATGGAGTTCTTGGTATAATCTGAACCAACACTATGCGGGCACCGATTCTCTACTTAGCCGGTTATTTCAATTTATGGTGTTGTTATACCCCATGTCCTTGTTTGTGATCCAAATATATGAACATTTATATTTATAATTATAGTTTATAATATTATGGATTGACCATATTAGTAGTAAATATTTGATGGGTTTCATTAGTTCTATCTGAATCATGGAGACTGTTCTCATTGATTGGTCCTATGCGGATTTTTCAAGCAGTTTCCTTAGACTATAATTATGGTTGTGACATTACTTTGAGACTATGTGTCTTTTTTTGTATTTATGGCTATTATTTTTAAATTTTTTATAGACATATACCTATATTTAGTATACTATTATTCATATTTTTACATGATAAGTGATTTTGAGGTCTCCTACTTGGTATTATTATATTCCCATGTACATGGTCTTTTCTAAATGTATTATATCATGTGTAGATGATAATCTTCTTGATAGTGTCCTTCATGGACTAGGACCAGGTGGATCTTTTTGACCCAGCCTGATTGAGGTGTATTTTGATAGTTACCTAGATAAAAAACCCTTTTTTCCTTTTAGGATGGACTTGTATTCAGATTATTTTTGGGGGGTATTATTTTTCCCTTTTAGATTTGAGTACATGTTTTCATACACTGTAGTATGATTTTATATGTATATATGAATGTTTTTTTATCTTTCTTATATTTTATCATTTAATATTCTTGGATATGTGTTCATGTGTACATGTACATTGGGATAGAGAATCCCATGTGAGTGATATGCCTACTTACTTCTAGTCACCATCCCCTTGCCTATTGGGGGAAGGTTTGGGATACAAACAACATGGGACCCATTGTGTTGGGTCATAAAATGGTTCTATCAATGATAGTCAGTTATACAATAGTATTGGTGTATGTGATATTGGTTTGGGGATGAAGTGTTATGTGATTCATGTTCTACTTTCAATCTAGGGACTCCAGTGTTTTCATGTCATCTGATGTATCCATGCACTTGAAATTTGATAAAATTACTTTTTACTTAGTACATGTGGACATTGGATGTAGGTAAATCATTGGTACATGAATCATATAGGAATCATTTGAGGTTTCCATGTCCTTCCGGAGTCATCTCTTTTTATATACTCAGTAACCACGGTACATGTTGTCAAGTTTCAGGATTCCCTCATGACATATGACTACTAAATTCAACACCAGGATCATGATGCTGATCCCCTCAGTGTAGATACATCAAAGAAAGTCCCTTTTTTGGTTTTTACACCATGTGGTAAACTACTTATATCATCACCTATCAATAACTAAATGACGTCCAAAATACCTGTAGATGTGGAATGCAGGCAGAGAACCCTTCATGATATTCACCACCAACAACTTCTCAAATTCATTGGTTATCCTGATCAAAAAGAAGTTGAGGATCGGATTGAGGTGGTTATTTGTGTTTTCCTTATTTTAATGACACTATAGTATTAGATAGATGTCCTAGAATCAAGAATTCTACTTGGATTTTTTGGATGGTCGTGCGGTTTGCTGACCTAGTCGTACAACGAGGAAACTCTTACATGGGTAGAGATTTAGAAAAATTTTGTAATGGAGTTATATATATATATATATATATGTTAAGGAATTATAAAATCAAGGAACATATAATGCTTCAGAAGGGGTATACTACAGTAGTTTAGTATTTATTGAGGTTCACAAACCCTTATCTAAAATTTATGGATATGGTTCATGGTCATTTATTTCGGTATCAAACCATTAAGTGTGTACATCATAAAGACATATTATATAGTGTTATAACTATGTAAATTCCTACTTGTGTTGGGGTGATATAGTGTTCCCTGGTGGTTGAGAGTTTCCATGAATAGTATATGCTGATGTTTTTTGCAGGCAGTGGAAGAAATGAACAGAGACTTTGATAGTAGCCATCCGACATTAGTCTTAGTGACCTTGATGAGTGAGAAATTTCAGGAGGTGTTATGATGATAGTGGGTATATAGTTCAGTGCTCACATGATGGGTCTTGTCATCCCAAGGATAGACAGTGCTACTCTTATGATCGTAGGGGACATCATGCGAGAAATTGCTAGACCCTCCATATGGCTGACAGGGATACAGTGGATGGGAAAACTAGTAAGAGAATTTAGTAAAATCTGATACGTCATTAGGGATGTAGACATGGATGTGGAGTTGTGAGAGTAGTCATAGGTGGTATATGTTTTGACTTGTTTACAAAACCACCCCATGTTGGTCTATGATAGTATCAATGATCAAGAGGACATGGGTAAGAAAAGCTATAGGTGGTCGAGTCTTTTGACTCAGAGGCTCAAAGGCTGATATGAGGTATGCTCAATATCTTTTATTCAATTTCTATAGTATGTATAGGCATATGTTATAATCATTACATTATTTACACTCACTTTTTTTAACATATAGAGATTATGGTTGAGACATCGGCACAAACCTTCACTTTGAGACTCATATGGGATGTGACCGGATGATTACACACATATGCGAGCAGTGTGACATAAATATTCAATGTATGAATATTTGTTGGTATCTCTTTGTAGAATCGATTTGGCCTTATTACTTCATCTTATGTATGGATTGGTTATCCAAATTTGATGCTTTGAAATACTATTTCCGGAGGAGTATGTAGTGTATCTGCAGTGATGGGGATATGATTTAATTTTTGGGGGAAAGGAAACCATTAAAGGGATGTATAGAGTCATGAATAAGAGTGTGCATAAAATTACTCATAAATTGTATCGAATGAACGTTACTCTAGTTGATTCTATGAGTTTTCCATTCCCTGTAGTGGCGGCAGAGTTTGAGGATGACTTTCCCAATGATGTTATATGCTTCCCTTGAGAGATAAAATTATCTCTTTTTCAACACCCTATTATGAACCTAATATCCATGCCCACATATCGAATGGATACCAAATAATATTTCTAGCTGAGTGTGAAATTATGGGACTTTCAAAGGAAGGAAATTTTTAAAACTAGTTTTTAACACTGGGAAGCCCCCATTTTGTTTGAAGAAAGGGGGATTGGAGCTTGAGTTTTTGTGATTATTAGTGTCTCCTAAAATATTTTATCATAAATAAAACGTATCCACTATCGAATATCGATGAACTATTTGATCTGTCCATTTAGTCGCCATGGTTATCAAAGATTCATCTCAGATCCGGCCATGAAAAGTTGTGAGTACAGTATGAAGATATAATGAAGACAACATTGTGATGTTTATATGGTCAATATGATTATATAAAGATTCCATTTTTCTAATAAAAACCATAGGAATTTTCATGGGACTAATGAAATATATCTTTCAATCCTTTTTACAATTGATTTTTGTAGTCTTTATTGATGATATCCTATTATAATCATCATCTAAGTAGGATCACACATGTCAAAAAATGATGGGTCTGGACATACTTCTAGAGCACTAGTTTTTCAAGAATCTCTTAATGTTTTAGTAATGGATTTAAGGGGTCTAAATTTCGGGAAACGCTATCTCAGTAAATGCTCTGGAAGTGGACCTTGCTATTTTCAATTCAACATTTTCATTTGATCAACCCAAGAGCATGATAGAGGATTGAAGCTTATTTAGGTTAGTAGGATAATATTAGAGATTCATACTTGACATTTTCTTGATATATGATCCCATGAAATCATTGAAATTAGTATATATTATGGATACAATATGGTAAATATTTCGTGATTCATAATCTCTTATAAAATGGGAAACAAGTGTTGATGGATGATCCACAATGATTTTATGGTCTTGGTAGTTACCCTTGAAATATGAAATTATGTATATTAATATAATGGTGTTACACTTTTATGACATGTTATTATTATTATTATTTGGACATATGGTCCAATATTGATTTATGATGTTTTTTACTCTTTTGATCCATGTATTTGGAATGAAACTTTTTATTCCCTAACTCTTGTTTATAATATATGGAAGATTGGTTATGGAATTTTTATGTCATGATCATGATCTCATACTATTATTAGTATATTTTTATTTTATATGAAAATCGATTGGCGTCTGTAATGTTTACCCTTACTATGCATTTGATCTCACCCTTCTGTATGTTTCATTTCACAAGTTTATGAAGAATGATTTTAAGTAGGGTATATCGAGAATGGAAAAAATTGAGTTGTATATTATTAGATATGATAATTTCTATCCCTAATGTATATTTTTTATGTTTGTATTCTCCCTATAAATAGTACCTTTATGGTTATTTCATATATCATAATTTTATGTATGGAATATTAATTTAAAAGAATATAGTAATTATATAATGATTACGTGGGCCTCCTCAGTTGGTATCAGAGAAAGTTTTACCATGTTTTTTGGGGATATGACTATTGAACAATTTTTTAAAACCTTATGATAATCCTATGTAAAGGATATCATCCTAATATTTCAGTAATATAGAGATTATATAGTTTTACAAGAAATACATCCATCTATGGATACAAAATGTTGACAAGGTATGGGGAAAACAATCATATCAGGGTAATAATCCAACAAAAAATTGGTCAATGTATTTTTTGGTAATAATTTTAGTTAATGGAGAATGTTTCTTTAATATCCTGATATTTTTTGAATTATTATTTTTTCAAATTAATTTAATCATTTTGATATTTTTAACATTATGTGCCACTAAATATTGTTTTTTATTAAATTGCAAGGTTGGGATTTCATTATATTCCCCATTATGTTAATATTTCACACAAAAACAAATATATTAGCTTGTGGTAAACACAATACTATGTTTGTAATAAATACATCCTAGTAAGCCCATTGGTGAAATCCAAAATGAGTTACCCTAATAAGAGGTAACATCCTTTCTCATGCTCCTTTGTATTATTTTAATTTCCACCCCCTATTATTTTGATTATTTTATGATTATATAATAAAATAAGTATAATAAATATAAATATGTTTTATTATTAGTATTGTAGCTAAACATAAACACAATTCCATCTAATGGGTAAAAAACATACCATTCTTCTGTACAGGGAAATATCGCCACACTAAATGGTGTTGTTCGTTTTTCCATTACCACCTCCCATGGTTGGAAATTATGATTTAAATTTTGTTACTATATGATATATATTATATTTATGATTTCATTATTATTTTTAGTAATTATATATAATATAACGTCATGGATATTTTTGAAAATACGTTAACATTGTTTTTGGAAGTGTGGACTACCGCATTCTCAAAGTAATGTGATTCGTTCACATTTTACATGGAATGTATTGAGTATTGGTTTAATAAATGTTTATGATATATATGACAAAATAATTATAGTGTAATGTAAATATATATATACATATATTTCATTTACATTCATTCTTTCAATAAGAAAATAAAACTGAAACAACGTTCATGCGTACGTATGCCCTACCATCTCTTAGAATGGTGTATTCTATTTCTTACTTATATATTTAATATATTATGATAAATAAATTAATAATTAATATATTTGATATTTCATTCATTTTTTCATTCTCTAATTAAGTAAATATTTATTTATTTTGAGGATCAAGAATAACAATTCCTAACACATACAATAAACAAAGCGGTTACTACCCAAAACCCTACTCAAACATGAAACTATCAATAAAAGGGTAATATGAAGTCATAAGTGAATCATATGTAGAACAATATATATTAATATTAATATTTTTTATTTTTTTAATAAAATTTTATTTATTATACAGGATGTTTGAACGTGTAATATTAAATTAAAGACGTAAGGTAAGGGTTTTCTCATCTCACTTTTCATTATCCGTGATATACATGCAATGTTAACCACCAATTTATATTTCATGGTGTATATAATTAACATTAATTTATTAAAAAATAAATATTCAATAATTTATTTTTATTTACATATTTATTTTATGATCTCTCTTTTATGTGTCAATAGTTACCAAACCGGTAACATTGTTTGGTCTCAAATTTCATTGTTTTGATACACATGTCATGTTTTGAACACATATTTTTCATGGAAGTGTATACGCTACCATTGAAATGTTATATCTTGGATTTTATTTTTTTTTCATTATATTATATGATTTATTTAATTGTATTCTCTTGTAGGGATCGTGATTTAATGTTACCAATTTTTTGATAGTTTATTGATACAATATCAATGTTTATCGAGATTACTCATAATTATTCTTCCATTAATGAAATCATATATTCAATCTTTCAAAAACACTCATAAATATTATTATCATATGTTCATTCATGAAATATTCATGTATTGGTAAAATTTTTCAACTCTTTGGAACTTATGATAATTAAGAATGTTTTTTAGGAAAATCTAACATTATCTATCTCAACAGTTAGAAATCCAAGTCCTTTCAAACCATGTTTTCTAAAACGGGTTATCAAAAAAAATTATGCTTAAATTTTTTCAAACATTTTCATTCAATATATATATGTTTTCAATTTTTTATCAAATAAAATTCTTTCAAAATAACATTCAACTTTATTTTATAAGTTTTAAAGGATAATGGTTGTCAAAATGATTTTCAACATTTTTATATTCATTCAATGATAATGTTTTCAAAATGTTTATGAGATTCTTATGTATGTTTTCATGGAAAAGAAATTCTAATATGTTTTCAAAAGTGAATTTTAAATTTTTATTTATATATTAAAAGAAAAAGGTTTTCAAAATGTTTTAGGTTTTAAGGAGAATTTTTCAATGCAGAATATATATTTTCCTCATGAAAATTATTAAATGATTTTTAATAATATATATTCAATGTGGGTTGAAATAAAATGATTCCTTTTATATATATATCTTAAAAAGTGAATTTAATCTAAATGTAATATTCATTATGAAATTCATCGTGTGATCATTAAAATCGGTCACTATCTAATATTGAATCCTTTGATATAGTTTTAGATTTATTGGGGGTATGATATAAGAATACCATTAATAATGTTTCTTGAATTTTTTGTGTTTTTATGAAATGATGTTTACGGTACCCGTTTCCCTTCAATTTATTATATTCTTTTTCTATCCCCTTATTTTCATAGATAATTCTTTATTTAAATGATAAGTAACCCAATCAATTTTCCATAGGTTATGATGCGATGAAATGTTAATTATACAATTTTCACTTCATGGGTTATGATTTGACGGTTACAAAACCCATATCTTCTCATAGGTTATAATATGATGATTTGTTATGTTATTTTGTGGCATTTTCATGTAATATTACATTAATTGATTGGTGGTACCAATATCTCCCTCCAATTAATTAGGAAAATATTTATTTCTATTTATTATGAATGAGATAGAATAAGAGTGAAGTTGGTTCAGCATGATATGGCTATAATGAGAGTGACCTATGATAAGTAATATAAGTCCATAATGGGAATTTATTCTAGTTCAATATTACATGGATTGAACAAGAGGTGAACATAGTTCAATAATAGTGTGTTTGAATGATAGGTGAACTCATTTTAGTTGAACAATGATGGAATGGGGAGTTAACCTAGTTAGGTAAAGTACTTTGTCCACCAATATGGTCTTGGGACTGATCTTGGACTACTAATATGCCTTGGAGAGTAAACCCATTCAATAAAAATTGAATTTGAGTTAAGCCATAACATCACTGGAAATCAATTATATGTTTATGTGTGTTCCAAAATAACACCTCATATTATTAATTATGATATCAATGATTATTCTCTTGATTTCTTTATTGATTGATGTATAATGAAATACTAATATTTACTCCACAACTGTTGATTAAGATATTTTATATATTGGTTATAACCATATAATTTCAGGATCATGTTCTCATACCCTTATGCTCATGTTATGCGCACATATCTACCTTAGTTTCCCTTACTGAGAATCTAATCCCACCGATTTCTTGTTTTTACGTTCCCTGATTTACGAAGGATGGTTTTATATATGGGTGATAAAGCTAAAGATATTTATGGGAGATTTGGATTATATTTCACCATGTAAGAAGATTATGTTTCCAATTTTTTATTGACACTAAATTATTATGGTCCTAAATCATTTGATTTTTTAATGGGATGAATATTCATCTAGATTGGTGTAATATCCATGTATGTTAAGAATCCATCACCATTGTTGGTATCTAATGAAAATAATATTCATGATTTGGAATCTAGGATGATAAATGACTGGTGAGGTCCAAATGAATATTTAAAAAGATATGTATTGGGATGTATTTATATATATGCCTATAGTGTCATATATTTGAAACTTGGATTCATGATTTAGGCATCCTATTGTAATTTTTCATCATTATGTGGAATTATTCTATGATAATTATTTTTCATCGTATTCTTTCTGGTTTTAGTCAATGGAAGAAACATAGCCTACATTGAATGTTTTAGATGTGAAATGTATAGGAATTACAAAAATATATTTACCAAGTGGAAAGATAATAAAGATAATCAGGAAGGTGGTATGGGTATTGGTTATACTACTAAAGATAAAGGGACCATAAATGAAATTGGAAAGGTATGGGATTCTCTTCCAACAGTGTCCATATTAAACGTACGATGCATTATTAGATTGAGGTTGAGGATCCACAAGACATGATTAATATTTCATATTCTAGAATATATCTATAATGGAATTAGTTGATAAATCCTGAGAAATTGTATAAGAATAAACTTATATGATATAATTATATATGTTTTTGAATTCAATGATAACAGTATATTAATCATGAAGTATATGAGAATTTTTTTAAAAAGTTTTTCATTAAGTGGTTTTGTGAATGTGTTAAATGATACCGATCACCTACAAAATTAATTTAATTGAAATGTTAAATTGTGGAATCTTAATTATTAACATGTTCCTAAGGATGAGAAAACAATATTTAATATTGATAAAGAGATGATATTTTGGATAAAGTAAATTGTATAATTTTTTTGACATCAAAATAGATTAAATATTTATTTTGAAAAAGAATTCTATGTTATCATGGATGATGTTTACAACTTCTTTTATTTAAATAATATATATATTAATCGTTAGAAAAAGTATACATTCATGTTTTGGAAGAGGAATTATGGGAAATCAAGTTATTAAAAAAATTTAAGATAATATATGATGAGGGTATTCACATGTTTGTAATGTGGAAAGAAAGAGGTATTTTATGAAATGTGGGGACATAATTCTACACGAATTTAGTGTCATTCTTTCCAATGTTTTGAATTTTATTCTTATGGAAGGGATACAAGGGTTTCCATTTATGTAATGGTTCATATTATAAACCATATTAAGTTTGTGAGATTAATGTATTATCTCACTATATAATGATTAATTTTTGTTGAATAACAAGTACTAAGAATTTTTTCTTGTGATGATAATAAAAGACACATGAAATGACTTATCATTATATTTATAGATCTCATTATCATCTAATGCTTTATGAAAGAAAAATTTACCATAATTTCATTGAATAAAAGATGAAATGGAAATCAATTAAGTTATAATAAAAGGTATGTATTGTGCATATGAAATGGAATAAAATCAAGTAAGTATATTTACTTATGTAGAAAAAAATTTATAAGAATTACTATAATAAAAATATCTTAGAAATTATTTATTTGAATTCCTTCATTTCTGTTGAATCTATGGACCTATAAATCATCATATATCTATGGTTTTCAGGTCTTTGACTATCCGTTTACCATTCACTTGCTGATGATGAATGATCATTATCACTCTATATTGTTATTTATACTTTTCTCCAAAGTTCAATATTCACTTAATAAATATGGTTCTCTGATAAGGAAACATGTTTATGTGTTTCTTTCGGTACCAATTATGTTTCAAACATTATGTTTTTAAATAAAATTTTTGTATTCATTTTTATAGTGATGGTTTTTAAGAAAATATATTTAAAGTATTAAATCATGGATAACCCAAACAAATTTAGAGGGTGAAATTAACTTTAAGAGGGGAAGAATGTAACACCCTCATACTTTTCACTTTACACTCACTGAATATTGTTTTTTTATAATAGAACTAAAATTGAATTTATTTTTACACAACACTATGTTAATATTGTTCCTCAAACAACACATTTATTATAATGTGGTAAACTCAACACTAATTTTAGTTTTTATTACACACAATGTCGATTTCCCTCGATAGCTTCCATTGTGGGCAAGGCTATGATTTCACAAAATAAAACTATAATACTAATATGATTATTAAAATATTATTATATCTACCACCTATACATTGAAATAGATGTTATGAATATGATAAATTAAATTATGTAAAAATATGAATTAACCATTTTTGAAAATTAAACCTTTGATTATCAATTAGTATATGTGAATGTTAGATCAATTTGATAATAATAAAAATACTTTTCTACGAGAACTATTTTTCTATGTTCAAAAATATTTTTATCATAATAAATTAAACAAACCAATTTCCATTAATCCTTTCAATATATAAATATATATTATATATTTAATAAATATTTTTTATACTCACCCTATATATTTTATTTATATAAGATAATAATAAACCCAATTTTATGAATAAAAAGATGTAATTTTCTAAAAGGGAATTTTATTTCCTTATAATTGATCAACCATATTATATCATATTATTCTCAATTGTATGTTATTTTCAAATAAACAACATTTTTAAATGGAAATATTAAAATTTACTTTGGGTAAATATTGGGAATTCTTATGAGTTGTTTTATTTTTTGATTAACAGTGTAAACACATAATTTTAATTTAAAAAAATTTTCAATTGATTTATTTATATAATAATATTATTATTTACTTTTAATTTAAATTATAAATTTATCAATTATAAATTAATTAACCAAATTTATTACATTGTTAAAAAATGTATAGTGAAATTGGATATAAAAACTTTCCAACCTGTTGGACCTTTTCAGTTTAGAAATCGGTATAAACTTATCATTTGCAGGATTATTTGTAAATTAATTTCCTCTACTTCAGTAATTTGAATATGTAATACTGGATTAAATACTTTTAATCATCATTTTTTTAATTTAAAATAAGGTAAAATTATGTTTTACTTAAAATATAAGTAAAATTTATAAAAATTAATTTGAGAGATTAATGGGAAAACTAGCTTAACAAAAGACAAAAAAATTAAATTGGGATCAAAATGACCTTAAAGCATATAGAAAAGAAATTTTTTGTTCATATATAGACCATATAATCCATATTATATGATTTTTATCATTATTTGATACACATTAAATGGAAAAAACGTTTTATGAATTCCCTTTTAAAAATTTTACAAGAATGTCACTCGTCCTCCGCTATGAAAAGGAAATAACCCCTCCCACTTATTCACAAACATCAATCCATTTTTATGACCCAAAAAATATAAAATATACTCCCAAAATACCTCCAATAATTTTAGGGGCCTCTTACTTAGCCTAAATCCACCAACATAATTACTTTTTGGAAAATCAAAAAGAGTTACGCAAAGAATAGGTAACATAATTCCTCAAGATCCATTGTCTTATTTTCATTCTACATCCCCATAAAATATTTTATTCCATAATTATAAAAATAAAAATTTATCCTAAAAATATTGATGTGTTTTAATTATATGGGTTTTACCTATATACTCACACACATCCATCTAATGGGTAATGAAATTACCATTCATGTGTACGATGAACTACCGCCTCACAAAATATTGTTGTTCATTTGTTCTTTACTACATATTAGGGATGGTGATTATGATGGGAAATAATTTTTCATATGATATATGTTATATTACATTATATTATTCAAAATAAATTATATAAAACATTCTTTCATGCATTCTATTTTCTTTAAATACAATAACTTCTTTGGTTGACATGAGGACTACTACCTTCACAAAGAAATGTGATTCATTCACACTTTACATTTAATGTAAAAAGGATGGGGTTAGAAAAATTATATGATATATATGAAATAATAATTATAATATAATTTTTTAAAAAATATAGATATATTTAATTTATTTTCTTTCATTCAATATGACAATAAAAGAGAAACAAAATTTTTCCATGCGCATGACATACAAACTTCAAGAACTGTGTATTCTATTAAATACTAATATAATTTATAGATTATTTTTTAAAAAAATAAAATTAATATATATGATATCTATTTCATTTTTTAATTTTCATATATAAGTAAAGCATTATCTTTGTAAGATTATCATGTATAAGAAGGAAACACCAGTATGGTAAAAAAAGTGGTTCTTGACCAAAACATTTCTTTAACATGGATTATTCAATAATTGGGTAATATAATGTTATAGGTGAATCATATATGGTATGATATTTAAGAATGTGGTTCTCTAGTATCTTTATAATAAACATATATTTATTATACTAGATGTTCTAATCTGTACAAGAATTTCATGACTTTAGGAAAGTTTCATCTCATCAAATTTTTTATTATCTGTGAGATACACTCCTAGTTCACAATTTGTTTCTTTCTTGTGGAATATATTATATCTACTAATTTATTATGTGAATCATATACATAAACTTATTTTTATTTACATTTCCATTTAATGACCTCTCTTTTGTAAGGTTTATGTATCAAATGATACCAAATAGATAAAATGGTTTTCTCTCAAATTGTATTCTTTGAGACCCATGCCATGTTATACACCTATTTTTTCAATGTGGGTTATATACAACTATTGAAATGTTATATAATGAATTTTAATAATTTCAAGATATATTGAATTTAAATTAAATGTTTTCTCGTATGTGGATCTTGATTTAATGTTACTAAAGTTGATAAAGTTTATTTCTACAATTTCATCATTTTTCGAGATTGTTTATGATTATGGTTTAATTGATGAAACATTATGTTCGGTAAATCAAAGAAAAAACTAAATTTCATTCTCCTCTATTAAATCATGATATTGTTATGTATTGATACAATTTTTCTATTCTTTGTAATAGAAGTTAATTAAGAATGTGTTTTTTAGGAAAATACAACTTTATCACTCTCTTCGGTATGAAATATTTTTTCTTTATTAACCTAATTTAATAAAAATGTGGTTCAAAAATGTTTAATGTTTAATTTTTTGAAATTATATCCAGTAATATTTCTACTATTTGAAATTATTTTCAATTAAACTGATTTTAAGAATGATTTTCAATATTATTTTATCTTTTTTCAAGGAAACATTTCTTAAAAATTATTTTCAAGAATCATTTATAAGTTTTTTGGGAAACATAATTTCAAATTGTTCCCAAGATTATTTTATATGTTTTCAAGGAATATGTTTTTCAATATGTTTTTATGATTCCTTTACAATATTTAAAATATATTTTCAATGTTAATGTATTTAAAAAATGTTTTATGTTTTACAAAGTGTTTTTTAACCGGAACCAATATTTTCCATAAAATTTTTAAATGTATTTTCATAAAATGTTTTATAATTGGTTTCAAAGAAAAGGATTTAAATTATTTTATATGTTTTAAATTGTGAATTTCAAAAAATAATTATTTTCTTTATGAATTTCCACATTTTCACTTTTAGAATCCTTCTCCATCAATGATGTCATCATTTTTCATAGTTTATGTTTTATTTGGGCTATTATATAAGAATTAAATTCATATTATTTCATTAATGGTTTATGTTTCTATGTCATGATATTTATGAAACCCATTTCTCTTCCATGGGTTATATGAATTTTTAACCCCCTTTTTTCAGTGGTTATTCTTTAATTAAATGACTAGGAAAAAAGTCTATTTTTTTAGGTTATGATGTCATGAAATATTAATGATACCCATTTCAATACAAGGGTTATGATTTGATGGTTAAAATCATATATTTTCATGGTTCATGATATGATTAATGCTTTTTATGATTTAAATCTCATGAGTATGACATGTATTGAATTAGAAGTTAACTCACTTCAGTATAACAAGGATGGAATGTGGAGTAAACTTGGTTTATTAATACCAATCTAGAACATGATGTAAATATTGTTCAATTATAAATGGATAAAATTGTATATGAAATCGGTTCTATAATATAGGGCTGGAACTGGAGGAGAACATGATTTAGTATTACAAGGATTAAATGATTAGTTAACCCAGTTCAGTAAGGGACTTTTTCCACTAATATGGTAGTGGTACTGAACCATCATTATTCTGATGGTTTGTGGAGTCCACCCATTCTACTAATATGGACCTGGAATTTGGACATTAACAGTATGTAAATATTTTAATATGTTAATTTGTCTTCCAAAATCACATGTCTTATGATTATGTTTTAATCCCATGTATTATGCTCCTAATTTACTTATGATTCATATATAATGAAGTACTAATATATATTTCATGACTCTAGATTATGATCATTGATATAGAAGTTATAATATTCTAATATAATGATCATGTTGTCATAACCATATGTTAATGTTATACTTATATACATCCTTTGATTACCCTTACTGAGCTTCTATATTGACACCTTTCTTTTGTTTTCATTCCCCACGTGATGAAGAAATATTTTATTTTGGAGTTATAAAGGTGATGATCTTTAAGGGATATATTTAAGACCTTCCAAAAACATTTAGGATTAAGTCTCTAGGTTTCCAGAGACACTATAATATTACATACCTTTGGAATTTTTTTAAAATGTGATAAATATCGAACTAAAATGAAAGTAATATCCATGTATGTTACGTACAGGTTGCTATAGATCACATACTGCACACCTAGTTTGACACTCTTGGGGGATAGTATTTGGTTATATGATTTTTTGGCTTATAAACTATTATGATGGATTTGACTAGATAATGGTCAAGGATAACCTATGTTTATCCAAGGGTATCAATGATTGAAAATAAGGTGTCACGAATTAGAGAAATTTTGTTTCATTTTTCATAAATGGTCAATCTAATCAAAGGATCTTAATGATTATGATAACAAATTTGTTTTACTTAGGTATTGAACAAATAATGATAAAGGTGAAGTGATTATTGGTGTTCTAAAATATTTAAGTACCCTATTTGAGTGTAGTTATATTAAATGTTACATATTAGTAATGTATCTAGGAAATTAAATTCAAAACAATAATTATTAATAGTTGAATTATCAGTGAAAAATACCAATTGTATAATGGCCACAAACCAGGTCTTAGATTCTAATCTATTTTATGTTTTTCTTATTTTCTTCTTTCCATTTGTGTTACACTCCTTCATTTGAATAAAATGTTATTTAGGTCATGTATGTGATTTCTTTATATATATTCCAAATCAATTTCTGAGGAAGGGAAGTCAGGTTTGATATTCTATACCAACATAAGATTGAATAAAATTGGAATGATAAATATTATCATATAATTTAAATAGCATATATTGTATGGGTATGGATAACACTTCTATATGGGTGTTTATCATATATGGTTAGGGAGAAAATAAAAATTGAATATATTTCTATTATATATGTTTTTTTTGATGTAATTCTGAAAAAAGATCATAGTCTTCCCCCAAAACATGCAGTTGAGTATTCAATAGAACTCATACCTAGTGATACATATATTTAAATGAATATATATCAATTGAACCTTAATTATTTTCCATAATTGACAAAGAAAATTTAATATAATCTTGAAAAAAGGATTCATTTATCCATGTGTATCACCACCGGGTCAACTTGTTATTTTTAATAAGAATAAAGATGGATCAATATGATTCTGTATTTATTATCAAGAATATTATAAGATCACAAAAAATAATAAGTATGATATTGTAACGCCCCGATCCTAGTTACCCAGAGTCGGTGCATTATTGCGTAACATTGGCATGATCACAAAAGATCAAGTCTCGAAAGACCGATTTTTTTAGTAGACTTGGAAACACTAGATACATTCATAAGTCTTACATTAAATCATAAAGTAAAACAAAACTAAAGCATCTTCTCTTCATATCCCCTTATATTATCCCTGTAGGTCATTCATAAAATACTTCTTCACATCCTGGAAAAATTAAAACTTTGAAAGGGGTGAGCTCAGATGCTCAGTAAGGATAACAATATAGCGGAAGCTTTCATAAATAAACATTAACATATAAGGCAATGTATAACTAAAACAAAAGCCTTTTAAACTTGAACATTAGCGTAATATGGAAAAAGTAAAATGAAATAATGCCATTTACTTACTCACATGGATATTCTATTAGTCGAATAGTCACATGAAATATCATTAACCACTTTCATAATGATGGAATGCATAATGGCAGACTATCATAACCACGTAGCCAAGGCCTCATGCCAAGCCTACAATATGATTTTTTCAAGGCCTCGTGCCAAGACACCAGTTTGTCTCATGAGACCTACCGATGCATCGAGGAACTATAACGAGCTCCACCCGTCACTTATTAAGTCCAATGCATTCCTCATATGAACAGGTTTAAACATATCATAAACCATAACATAATTATATCACATAAAACATGCATAAAGGAAGCATAATATTTCCACACATCAATCACAATATATCAATAGAACACATTGATATACTAAAAACATTATCAAAACTATTTTCAATACCAAAATAAAGGAAAATTAAAACATGGTATTTATTTTTCTTTTTAAAAAAAAGTTATGGCTTGTAGAGGAAGCCGAAACCCAAATAACGGCCATGGCGGTGGAGAAGTCGTTTTCGCCGCATACGTATGACAAGAAAAACATTCCTTTTCGTCTTTTAGTAAAACACTTTGTATAAAAAGATTCCTTTTGAATAAACATAAAAGTCAAAGGGGTTTATACACCGTATAAAGGAAAGTTGTGTATAAAACCAAATATGCCTCAATGAAAGGAGATTGAGACGAAGTCCCTCACAAAGATCATTTTTCTAAATAAAATAGATCTATTATGTGTATTCACTATAAGTACACATAAACAAAGTAAAAATACAAGATATGACATAATAATATAATGAAATAATTTGAAAGTAGAAGATTAACCCAAAGAATGGAAATTGGGTTAAGAAGTTCCCTTACCTTGCGTGCTGTCTTGACTCGACCGTTCTTTAACCTCATGAATAATAAACTAGAGTTAATTTATAATTGCTTAAGAACCTTTTTCACGTTTTTTATTCCTTTTATATCAGTTATTACCATGTTATGAACATTATGTAATTATTTAAGTTAATAACGGTCGTTTTGTCGATCTTTGGTAATTGAGTCAAAAATAAACTTCTTATAATTACAAGTTGTTCATGTGGTGAAATATCCATTATATCCAGAATTATATTCATGATATAGATATCATATATCTCATACATATCCAGTATATTCATGCATTTATAATATTCCATAACGTTTAGAGGTAAGAAATGAAATGCACCGTTCATGGAGACGGTAAGCCGTACGTATGCATGAACGCTACTTACAGTTATATTTTGTATTTAATGAAATCATAATGATATAAAGGTATATAATAATTCCAGTATATATAATATCATTTAATCCAACCTTTATACATCCCACATATGGCATTAACGATTCAAATCACTTTGAGGGGGCAGTAGTTTGCACTTTCTAAAATGAAAATATCGCGTTTACCCATAATGGAAACAAAAAAGGAATGCCATAAATGAAAAATACAGAACCTTAAGTAAAACATAAACATATTATATATCATATATAAATATATTGACATATTAATGGCCACCTTTGAAGGTGTTATATGAGTGTTGAACAATCATTGTTTCGTGAGGCAGAAATTCGCCATCCACAGAAATAGTATGTTCTTTAACCATTAGATGTAGCTGTGTGTAAGTGTAGCTCGAATTATTATTATAAAAACATCCTAGTATATTGAGGATACAGGTTTTTTTACAAAATAAATGGATAAAAAGAGTTTATGGTGTTGGAAAGCAAAATAAAACAAAATAACATAAGAGAAGACATTACCTTAAAATCGGGTAACTCTTTTTTGATTTGAGCCAAAGGCTTCCTTTGGAAGAATTCTTCCCAAAGTGAGGCTTCTAGGAGTAAGGGAAGGAAGTTGGGAGAGTATTTGGGCAGAGTTTGGGCGAGCCAAAAGGCTTTGATAGTGTGAGTAAGGTGGTAGTGGTGGGGGCCTTTTATAAGAGGAGAGAAGGGGCACTCTTGGAAAGTAATGAAATGTTACATTATTATACAATGAGTTTCGGATTTTAAAGGTCCTACACTTATATATTTCTAGGATAACGTGATAAGGGTTATAAATAACTCATCTAATAAGCTTTGGACAAGTGTAACTCTTAGAGTTTACATTATCCTTCCATTTTATTAAAATCGTTAATTAATGAGGTAATCGCTGAATCCTCATGGCGTCATAAATAATTTAATTTATTTAATGTCTAAAAATTATAAAACAACTATAATGATTTAGGAAATCTTTTTATCTTTATACGGAATATTTATAGTAAAAAATATGACTTGTATAACCCCATTTAAAAATTGTTTTAGTAAAACAATTTATGTTTGTGACATTTTTATTTTAACTTTAAATAAAAAGTTTTTTATGTCATTTTCCTACCAATGTGGCTCCATGGGGTCCCCAAATTTACCCATGGATTTTCTTGGTCGGCCATGACTCATCCAATATAAGTAGGACAAGTGTAAAGGTGTTTTCATATTTTTATAATATCATTTTTACCTTAAATTTCACTAATTATCTTTAATCGCGATTAATTAAACTTAAAAGTTACTATTCACCAAAAAATTATTTTAATCCCATTGAACCACATTTTAATTCCTAATGACAACCATGTATTTCAGATTTTTGAAAATCAAATCACAGAAGTGGTAATGTTTCATTTAAATGAAAAATCAGTTTTTTAACTACCACTTAGTGGTTTCACTATTCATCAAAAATTGGAGTTGTTCAGAATAGTGCCAAAATTTCACCCTATGCTATAATTGATATTCCTAATTCAAAAATGATGTCTATTTTACAAAATTAGAAACATATAAGTCGCATTAATTAATTTTATAATTAATTCCCACTGTCACAACAAATATCGTGTTTTTAAGAAACAATATATATCAAAAGATTGACAATTGTTTATGTCCAATTTTAAAGGGAAATTAATTCTAATGAACACCATTGGATAAAATGGTAAAAATATATTTTAATTATACTTTAAAGCCACTTAAATATATTATATATCACTATAAATTATTTTGATTAAAATAGTTGTTTTTAAGTATTTTTCACTATTTATAAAAAATTGGAAGTTCTCCGAAAATTACAACAAATTCAACATAGGATAATTTTGATATTCTGAATCCAAAAATGAAGTTCATTTTTAAATATAAAATATATATAATTGCAAAAAGTGGGTATTACTATTCATAACATCTATTTTGATTGGTTGCGGTGCGTTAGAATCTCGAACTTGCGTACAATACAAGCTATTGAATTATTGAAAGAGAAGCGTATTGTGGAAGCTCGGGGTGTTACATTCTCCCCTCCCTCAATAAATTGCTTCCTTGAAATTTGAAAATTTTCTTTTAAAATAAAAGGTTCAAAATATAAAATACCTTTGTGGAAAACCCACATCGGAAATAAGGTAAATAAAAATATAACATTAAAAGAAATAAAGAGAAGTACAAAGGTCACCCGAGATATCCCATTCTTGGATTCTATGAAAATATGGATATGGAAGAAAAACAAAACAGCAAGGTCTGATGGAGAGTTGTAGAAAAGAGGATTAGGAGAAAGTTAACAATAAGAAAATCACAAACTTGTGATTGGTTAAATGATCATTGAATCCCCAGTTGGAAAATTTAACCAGCAACGTTTTTGTTTTATGTTACCTTTTATAAAGTTGAGGAATTTATTTAGGAGATTTACTAAGAACATAAGGGAATATACATACTTGTCATGTAGACTTTCATTTTTTAATAAATTTTTACCACAAACCCATTTTTCACTCTAAAAGGTAATAGAACTCAAAAATATTCTATTTATCCTAATTGTAAAAGGTTCCAAATATTAACACATACCATTTAGATTAGTAAATCTATTTTATAATAACCAGGGACTTCCGGTAGGCTAGTGGTAGTTAATAAAGTCCTGTCTCACTATGGTTGTGGGTTCGATTCCGGCATCTTTGTCCGACGCGACGGGTTATCCACTGACCTTCAGGTTGTCCTTTTCCTAAAATTATAGTATTATAATATTTCAAAAATAATCTTCAGAAATGTTTTAACCTTAAACAATACTATCCAAAGATCAACTTAATCCATTCCAACATTTATAGTTATCCAAAATACTTCTTTCCAACTCACAGTCCAAATTTTAATAAGAAGGTAAACATAATGAAGATCCTTTTTTCCACGTAACAACATGTGAACACCTTCATCATGTATTATTTTAAAATAATGCAACATACTGAATTTACATAAATCCTTATTGATTACATTCATGATCCCTTATTCCTTATAGAATAATAGATATACTCCATCTATCCAAAAATGTATACAAATCATTAATCAGTTTCAAGGAAGTTAAGAATATCCAATATAATTTATCCAAATCAATCATGTATTATTCCAAAATCACTATCTCGGTATCAGAACCATATTATGGTTTATCTTTCTCTCAACCATATATTTTCCAAAAATTTAACCTACTGTGGAGACACTATTCTTGGTTCCACACAATCTCAAGTCCTTGATGAAATAGTACTGTAGTACAATCCTTATATACTCGATAATTATTATAACCAGTAAATCATTGATACAACACTCAGATGAAAAAATTATTTAATAACAACATAAGAACTCTAATCATTCCTCCTCATCTGTGGTAGTATCATAACATGATTATTATCCAATAACATCATTTGGGGCATACTCTGATGATTTGGACATTAGTTTGCGTAGTGTCCCCACTCCTTGAAGATGAAGCATTGTACATTTGAAACCTTTTTCTTACCCTTGCAGTCACGCACTTTGTGTCCTTTTTCTTCACACTTATAACAAACTCCCATTCCCTTTAGGCAAGTTCCAAGGTGTTTCTTTCCACAGTTATCACATATTGGAAAATTCTTCTTTTCCCTCATCCCTTTATCCATCATTCTCTCTTCCATCATTTTCTTCTATTTCATCCCTTCAAATCCATAAGACTCAGATAATTCTCTACTTATCTTATTAACACATGATACTATTTCATCATATGTTGAGAACACATGGGAGAATATTTCCCGTCTAAATTTTGGATTAATACCATGAAAGATATGATCCTTCTTACTCTTTGGATCATACGTATTGATGGAGTTCACATTCCTTCTATTGGGCACCATTTCTATACAATGGCATAAACTAGGTTAGTTTATGAATCGAAATACATAATAACAAACTAGAAAAACACTTAACATAAATTGAAATATTTATGGATATAATCCATAATCATAAAAATGATTTCTTTGAGGAAGTATATATTCATAATCCCTTCATAATGGTTTGTAAAGAAAATGATAAGTATCCTAAGCATATCCCCCGGGAGTGTCGTAACCAAGAGTGAATCAAGGCCCGTTGTTGTGCACCAGTTCTAATTCGAGTCTAGCTCAAAACGGTGTTTTCGGGTTTTACCCCTAGGTACATTTGTGCCAGAGCCACCTCTACCTACTCGTATCCAGACAGGGATGTATTGCTCGGAAAACTCATAAAATCGCTATAATACCAAAATTCTAGGATGTTCTTCTATATTAATCCTCAAAGTCTATCTTAGGGCTATGTGCTCTAATCAGGGTTTATCTAAATCTAGCTTCCAAGGTTAGTACTAAACTGCCTCTGATACCAACTGTAACGCCTCAACCCCAGTTACCCAGAGTCGGTGCATTATTGTGTAACATTGGCATGATCACAAAAGATCATGTCTCAAAAGACCGATTAGTTTAGAAGCCTTGGAAACACTAGATACATTAATAAGTCTTACTTTACATAATAAAGTAAAAAAAATTACAACATCTTCTCTTCATATCCCCTTATATTATCCCTGTAGGTCATTTATAAAATACTTCTTCACATCCTGGAAAAATTAAAACATTGAAAGGGGTGAGCTCAGATGCTCACTAAAGATAACAATATAGCGGAATATTTCATAAATAAACATTAACATTTAAGGCAATGTATAACTAAAAGAAACGCCTTTTGAACTTGAACTTTAGCATAATATGGAAAAAGTAAAATGAAATAATGCCATTTACATACTCACATGGATATTCTACTAGTCGAATAATCACATGAAATATCAATAACCACTATCGTAATGATGGAATGCATAATGCCAGACTATCATAACCACGTAGTTAAGGCCTCGTGCCAATTCTATAATTAGATTTTGTCAAGGCCTCGTGCGAAGACACTAGGTTGTCTCATGAGACCTAACGATGCAGCAAGGAGATATAGCGGGCTCCACCCGTCACTGATTAAGTCCAATGCATTCCTCATATGAACATGTTTAAACATATCATAAACTATAACATAATTGTATCACATTAAACATGAATAAAAGAAGCATAATATTCCCACACATCAATCACAAGATATCAATAGAGCACATTAATATAATAAAATTTTTATCAAAACCATTTTCAATACCCAAATAAAAGAAAAGTAAAACATGGTATTTATTTTTCTTTTTTCAAAAAAGTTATGGCTTGTAGAGGAAGCCGAAACCCAAATAATGGCCATGGTGGCCGAGAAGTCGTTATCACCGCATACGTACGACAAGAAAAACATTCCTTTTTGTCGTTTAGTAAAACACTTCATATAAAAATATTCCTTTTGAATAAATGTAAAAGTCAAAGGGGTTTATACACCGTATAAAGGAAAGTTGTGTATAAAACCAAATATGCCTCAATGAAAGGAGATTGAGAAGAAGTCCCTCGAAAAGATCATTTTTTTAAATAAAATAGATCTATTAGGTGTATTCACTATAATTACACATAAATAATGTACAAATACAAGATAGGACATAATAATATCATGACATAATTTGAAAGTAGAAGATTAACCCAAAGAATGAAAATTGGGTTAAGAAGTTCCCTTACCTTGCGTCCTGTCTTGAATCAACATTTCATTAACCTTCTGAATAATAAACTAGAGTAAATTTATAATTGCTTAAGAACCTTTTTCAAGTTTTTTATTCCTTTTATATCACTTATTACCATGTTATGAACATTATGTAATTATTTAAGGTAATAACGGTCGTTTTGTCGATCTTTGGTACTTGAGTCAAAAATAAACTTCTTATAATTACAAGTTGTTCATGTGGGGAAATATCCATTATATCCAGAATTATATTCATGATATAGATATCATATATCTGATATGTATCCAGTATATACATGCATTTATAATATTCCATAATGTTTATAGGTAAGAAATGAAATGCACCGTTCATTGAGACGGTAAGCCGTACGTACACATGAACGCTACTTTCATTTCTATTTCGTATTTAATGAAATAATAATTATATAAAAGTATATTATAATTCCAGTATATATAATATCATTTACTCCATTATTTATACATCCCACATATGGCATTAACGATTCAAATCACTTTGAGGGGGCGGTAGTCCGCACTTTCTAAAATGAAAATATCGCGTTTACCCATAATGGAAACAATAAAGGTATGCCATAAATGAAAAATACAGAACCTTAAGTAAAAAAATAAACATATTATATATCATATATAAATATAGTGACATCTTAATGGCCACCTTTGAAGTTGTTATATGAGTGTTGAACAATCATCGTTTCGTGAGGCATAAATTCGCCATCCACAGAAACAGTATGTTCTTTAACCATTAGATGTAGGTGTGTGTAAGTGTAGCTCGAATAATTCGTATAACAACATCTTAGTATATTTAGGACACTGTTGTTTTTACAAAAGAAATGGATAAAAAGAGTTTAGGGGTTTGGAGAAGCAAAATAAAACAAAATAACATAAGAGAAGACATTACCTTAAAATCGGGTAACTCTTTTTTGATTTGAGCCAAAGGCTTCCTTGAGAAGAATTATTCCCAAAGTGAGGCTTATAGGTGTAACGGAGGGAAGTTGGGAGAGTATTTGGGCAGAGGTTGGCTGAGCCAAAATGCTTTGATAGTGTGAGTAAGGTGGTAGTGGTGGGGGCCTTTTATAAGAGGAGAGAAGGGGCACTCTTGGAAAGTAATGAAATGTTACTTTATTATACAATGAGTTTCAGATTTTAAAGGTCCCAAACTTATATATTTATAGGATAAGGTAATATGGGTTCGAAATATACTCATCCAATACGCTTTGGACATGTGTAACGCTTAGATTTTACATTATCCTTCCATTTTATTAAAATCGTTAATTAATGAGGTAATCGCTGCATCATCATGGTGTCATATATACTTTAATTTATTTAATGACTAAAAATTATAAAAAAAATATCATGACCTAATAAATCTTGTTAGATTTATAATAAATATTTATAGTCAAAAATATGACTTGTATAAACCCACTTAAAAATTGATTTAGTAAACAACTTATGTTTGTGACATTTTTATTTTAACTTTAAATAAAAAGTTTTTAATGTCATTTTCCTACCAAAGTGGCTCCATGGGGTCCCCAAGTTGACCCATGGATTTTCGTGGTTGGAAATGACTAATAAAATATGGGTAGGACAAGTGTAAAGGTATTTTCATATTTTTATAATATCATTTTTACCTTAAATTTCACTAATTACCTTTAATCGCGATTAATTAAACTTAAAAGTTACTATTCACCAAAAAAAATTTTTAATCCCATTGAACCAAATTTTACTTCATAATGACAACTATGTATGTAGGATTTTGGAAAATAAAATCATAGAAGTGGTAATGTTTCATTTAAATGAAAAATCAGTTTTTTACCTACCACTTAGTGGTTTCACTATTTATCAAAAATTGGAGTTTTTCAAAATAGTGCCAAAATTTCACCCTAAGCTATAATTGATATTCCGAATTCAAAAATGATGTCTATTTTAAAAAATTCCAAACTTATAAGTTTCATTAATTAATTTTATAATAAATTCCCGCTGTCACAACCAATAGCGTGTTTTTAATAAACAATATATATCAAAAGATTGACAATTGTTTATGTCCAATTTTAAAGTGAAATTAAGTCTAATGAATACCATTGGATAAAATGGTAAAAATATATTCAAATTATACTTTAAAACCACTTAATAGTATAATATATCACTATAAATTTTTTTGATTAAAAATGTTGTTTTTAATTATTTTTCATTATTCCTAAAAAATTGGAAGTTCTCCGAAAATTAAAAAAAATTCAACATAGGATAATTTCGATAATCTGAATCCAAAAATGAAGTTCATTTTGAAATATAAAATATATATAATTTCAAAAGGTTGGTATTACTATTAATAATGGCTATTTTGATTGGTCGTGGTGCGTTAGAATCTCGAACTTGCGTACAATGCAGGGTATTGAATTATTGAAAGAGAAACGTATCGTTGATGCTCGGGGTGTTACACATATTACCCTTATTGATGATTTTTTCAATTAATTATGAGGATATAAATATTATTCAAAGGATTATTTTCAATCAAGATACTGTCAGTTCGTGTTTAAAGTGAATAAATACCCAAGAAAACCATTCTGACAACATATTGAAACTATGAATATATTGTTATTACATTTGGTCTTACTAATTCACATGTTATATTAAAGTATTAAATTAATATAATATTTATATATTAAATAGACTAGGTTTTAGTAATATTTATAAATAAAATTCTTATATATTCAAATTTTAAGGGGTAAAATAATGATCACGTGAGGATTGTATCTAATACCCTATGGAATGAAAATATATGAAGGGTGAATTTTTTTTATATAATTTTTATTATTTATGATATATTTTCTAAAGAGAGGTTATATATGTTGATCTATAGAAGAATAATTTTACTGAATGTTTCCCCAAAACAAACAATATGATTATGATTTTATTTGTGTATTCAATAAATACTATCGAATCATTTTGAAGAATTTGTCTCATTTATCAAATCCACCCAGAAGATTAACAAGGAAGGGATCCACATTCCATTGTACATAAGAATGTGAATAAAATATCCAGGAACAAAATAGAAGGATATTTAGCTCTCTATTCCCACACTACCATATAATGTAGAAGGGATTGTGATCTATAGTGATTCATAAATGAAGGGACTTGTATTTATACTATTGTATAATGATAAAGTGATATCATATTCTTTATAAAAATTGAAAATACTTGATAAACATTACCGAACTCATTATTTTGTATTAAATATATTTTTTTTCTTTAATGATATGGAGGCATTATCATTATGGTGAAATGTGTTAAATTATACAAATCACTAATGCCTAAAGAATACATTCACACATAAAGAGTTGAATATAAGATATAAATTATGGATTAAATTGATTATATATTATTAATCCTAAAAATATTACTACATAGTGAAGAAGAATAATGGGGTCCATTCTCATACTCAGAAGGACATTTCTTCTTTTTCCTTGATGTGGATTACAATTGTTCTAATAGTTTTTTATATGGAGAAAATGAAACAAGACGTCATGTTGAATTGTAAATAATATTATATTTCTTAGTTGAATGTTTAAATATCAATAAATATGAGGAATAAGTAGTAACAAAATTAAAATGATGAACTATTGAAGATGTTCATAAATGATCCAGAGTTAAACCATGATTTTGATATGGTGATAAGGTTTTCGAATGGAATATATCCCACATCGATAACATAATTGAAGAAGTGACTATTATACGAATATCTTAGTTTTTCATTATCTATACAACCTATATGTTTAAATAATTCTATATATCTTAAGGAATACATATTTTTGTAAATCCTGAGGAAGGATATTGATAAATAGATATCTTGATGACCATTATTTTAGTATGTTAAGGACAAGAGATTAAATATGAACTGGATGTTACAACCATTACTTATTCCTAAATTGATATGTGAAAAAAATACTATGGATTTAATCATTTAAAACCTAAAAACATATACATGTAACACTGCTATTTTTTATTTAATTAGTAAACTATTGAAATCAGAACATTTTGTTGAAATTAGAGATGATTTAACTCGAAAATGGATTTCCATGTTATACATTGTGGATGGTATAGTATTTACTAGACTAAGAAATTATATTGTATCGAACATAAATCTATGGATTACCTAGACGTTCTTGAGAATCCTTTAGTGATATCTAGAAGCATTGTTCAGTTTTATTATTATCTATCATCCTCAGTCATCTTGAGATGACTATTAAAATAATTAAAAGCATGTTAATTGTTTTCTATATAAATTTCAATGTTTGTTAGGATAAAAACCATCCTATAAAATAATTTTGACATAATAATATATTTCAATCAGGCCCTCAGATACTTCATCATAGATCCCTATATGTTTAGAAGTTCAGAAATACAACATGTTGGGATTAAGTTACATATATAAAGCTTCCGGGACCTGATATAAACAAGGAGATGGATGAGATGGTAAAATCTATTTATCCACACATAAAAAAGCTTATAATTGATAGAAAATGAATGCTGAAAATCATTAGTGTGGTTTGGAGTTAGTGAAAAATTATTCATATGAATATATCCATGGATTAAAGTTATGATTTTTGGATTGAATGGAATGTTGATCCTTCGATATATTCATCACATTGAAATTATTAAACACATTAGGATGGTAGCTTATATATTGGTTCTTAAACCAAATCCCTCTCAATTTTATGAGGTGTTCCATGTATATATCCAATGTAATTACATACTTCGTCATTCAAATATATATAACAAAGATTATTTACCACTATAAAAATATCTTTCTTATTTTGTAACACCCCAAAACTCAAAAAGTATAACATTTTATTCCTTTGCGTATGTGACTTGCAACACCAAGCATAAAATAGAATATAATATTCCAATAATCTTTTATGTGTTTAGTATTTGAAATAAATTCATTGTATTATAGTGAATTTAAATCATTAAACAATGATTTTGTTTTTAATTGAATGAAACAACTATTTTCTTTGCAAGATTGCATTGCACGTAGGCAGATTTATAACAAACAACAATATATTATTAATAATATTTTTTAACATAATAATTATCACCTAGCTCTTGGAATAAAGCCGAATAATATTATTAGATAAATAATCAAACAATATATTCTACACATGTTTATTAATTATCAATTAATTAGTAATAATATAACATCTATTTTAAAGAAAAAATGTTTCCTGAGAAACAATATATTTTATTCTAAATAATGGTTCAATCATACTTAACCCACAAAATCTAAAATCAATTTTTAAAATTTTTAGAACCGTTATATTTCATAATAAACATTATTTATAAAATTGGAATACAAAATTTTACTTAGTGTATTTTTTTGGGATATTTCTAAAATGTTTCCATTTTTTATTAATAGTGAAAAATACAAAATTATAAATGAAAATAATATTTTCATTTAAATAATTTATAATGATAAATTTTATTTTAAATTTATTTTAATGTAAAATAGGATAAATTTAGTATCTACTAGTCAAATTTAGGTGATTTTAATCATTTTAATAATGAGGTTTGATATAATACATTATAAACTTTTGAAAAAATTTCTTTTAAAATATTATTATCTATACGCATCTCTAGGATAAATTTTAAATTTAATTATTTAACTTATGTGTGTTTAATTTTTAAAAATTTATTCCATATTTAGAATACTAATAAATTATAATATATAATATTTTCATCTTAATTTTTCTCTATAAAGATTAGTGAGAAAAAATAAAATTAATTACAGTGAATAAGGTAAAAATGAGTTTACATAGTTGTTAAACATAGAATATAAGGTATAAAATCAACTATAATTTTATAACAAAATACACTATCTAGAAGTATTCACACCAATATGAATTATATACATATTTTTATGATTTTGGAGGACACTTTTCCATAATGGGAACCTATATAAAAATATATGTAAGGAAATAGAGAAAAAAAGAACCTACCTTGATTCAAATATCTATAAATATTTGGGATATGGAAAAAATAAATATTATTTCAGTTATACATATTATTTTCAAATATATATTAGTTTGTATCATAATAATTTGGTTTTAATTTTTAGACATGAACTACTTATATAAAATTATTACGAAATCTCAACCCAATATTAATTTAGTTAATAATTATCTAAAATAAATGACAGTAAAAATATTAAAAGTGAAGTAAATTGAATTAATTTTTAGCATACATTAACGTTTTAAATGAATATATCAATTTACATATGTTTTAACTAAATATATTCAAATTAAATCATTTTAATAATGTTTTTAAATTCAAATTACATAAATAATGTCAAAATTAAAATTAATTTTATTATATAATAAATGATAAGTTATTAAATGATTTAAAATAATAAATTATCCTATCTTATACAATGTGTTTATTAAATGTTAATAAATATAAAATATGTACTGTTAATTGACCAATTGAACTTATATAATGAACATATTTATTGGACTGATCTGGTTTTAATGCTCAAATTCTTATTTAACCTATGAGAGATCATGTTTGGAGATTATTGGTTTCCATATGTTTTAATTCTTACAACCCATGCCTTAAAATATCACAAGATCCTGATCCATAATATCACCAATCATGTTTGAATTTAGTAAACTATGTTTTATCATGTTTTATTTTGATTCAGTATGCTAATGATTATGTCTAATACATTTTGTTACTATTAAATCATAAAATAGTTTACAGATATTTCTCTAAGTCTCTAACACCATTTGTTTGCTACCAGTTATATATTTTCAGATTTTCGATGACACAGTATGCCGACTATGAATTTAGATGTTCTCAAAGACACTGAAATCATTTCCATGATACCTTTTCCAAAAAACTATAACAAAACTCAGTTCCTAATTTTAACAATGAACTAAACAAAATTACATGTTACACCAATTATCTAACACCAGTAGTCTCAATACTAATTTTTCAATTCACAAAGGACTATAAAATGCAAACTTGATACCAATTTCAGATCTGACTGTGACTGTCTCACTTTGAATGTCTCACCACTCAATGGAAAAGGATAAGACAATGTTTCAAGTGACACCATTTCAAGACACAACTCGTAACACGGTTTGATACTTAACAATTTTCTATCTTTTCAAATTTAATAAAAAACTTATTTATAATGGTTATATTTGATCCCTTTAATAAAAATGACATAATTAATGATTTTTTTGTAGACATGTCACATGGAAGTATGAGGTACAAGGTATAGAAATCGTGCTTCCTGTCGACTCTAACACATGAACCCAAAATAATATGAAATGTATGGCCCTAGAGTATAATATTTCAAGATGTTGAATTCATGTAATGTTAGCAGAACTCATATACCAAATATCACACAATGAACTTTCGATTCCTAAAGGCTGAAATGCTGAAAATAAGAATCTCAAATATTCTCACCACAACTACTCTTAAAAGAAAAAGAAATAAAAAGAACATCTCATTGAACTAGAAACCATAACTAGATATTCATGACACTCTATTCTCACAATGGGACTTAAAAACCAAATTTTCTTCATCCTTAATGTCTAGAGCTACATTGAACAACACTTAGATAATTTCTAACCCTTTCATTCATCATCTTTGCTAGGATGTGTACTGTTTTGTTACCTTTTAGGAAGTGTGTGTGTCTATTTTAAAACACAGTCTGAATCATGTATTAAACCTGGGGATAAAATATATACTCAATAAAAAATCATTCAACATCTTGGTTTACACATGTCTAATTGTGGAAGTGGTCCTGTGTGACCTGGTTGTTTTTCCATGATGAATTGTAGAAGAGGTCTTTTGACATATAAAATCCTATGTATTGTTGTTAACCCTAAACCAGTGTGTAGATTGAAGTATTATATATATAAATATTTCATGGTGGAATCTGATCACTATGTAGAGTGTATTAGGCCTTGGATTGTGACTGATCCACTTTTTTTATCCACGGTGTCTTTCAATTTTGTCATTCTCTATTTTTAAATTATATTGTCGAATATTAAATTTTATTTTGAAAGATAGTATTCTATAGTAGTTATAACAATTTTTCCTTATTAGAAAAGTTTTAAAATTTGTATCAAGATATCATATTGATATTACATAGAATTAATCAATCTTCAGATAAGCTATTTGAATAGTAAAACTATTATAATTTTATTACCTTGATTAACAAGCCTGTTTTATTTTAAATTGGTGGAATATTTTTGAATAAAATTTTTAACAGATATTTTTATTTGATAAACTCACCCCTATTGAGTGTCCTACTCTATCCAATATTTGGTATCCGAGGAGTTTTCAATATCCATGTCTTCAAATTTTTTAATTATAAATCAAATTAAAATATTTTTTCAACTGTGATTTTAGTTGTTTTTTAATGATATTTAAACTTCATTTAGTTATATGTTTCTATTTATTTATACGAATTATTCATTATTAAAGATAATATATTGTAATTTTTTTCTACAAATAGACCTCCATTAATTATGGGAAAAAATTATTCACAATACAAAATTAAAAATTAAAATTAACATAGAATGTATGGGTTTGGATATTTAGTCTTCCCTTATAGATGAATATAAGATTTCTAAAATATATATACACACATTGGATTACCAAAATAATATTTCCTCTAACATTAATTGAAATAACATGAATTACCTATAAATTTTTTTAGGATATGAAGAGTTTAAAAAAATTTCTACATAAAAAACAACTCATGAAATTTGGGATACTTTATCGGTTTCACATGAATGAAACTATACTATTATAGAAATGAGACTTAACAAATATACTATTACATATTATAACATTAATACGAATCCTGATGATAATATTATTGAAATATATCTCAGGTACAATGAAATTGTTAACAGAATGATATTACTGGGAAGAGATGATACAAAAAATGGGAAAATTATGATAATACTCAAATTATCACCAGATAGAAGGAGATGGACCTCTGTATCAATAAAAGAATCATGTAATATTATTAAGCTATTGGTCAAGGAGCTGACATCCATATTTATGATGCATGAGGATGGATTAAACATCAACAAGGAAGAAGAATATGAACCAAAGACATTGTCAGTGGTCTTCAAAACCACTAATTCCAAAACTAATGAAAATTAATAGGGGAAATTACAAGATCCTTTAGAATGTTCTATTAGTGAACAATCATTATAATATAGTGATGTGGAAATGGCTTAATTATCTAGATAAGTTATGTAGTTTTATAAAAGGGATAATTTTTTTATAAACCCCATCTTTAAAGGATGATATGATAACAAGGGAAACTAGAAGAAGGATTGGAAAAGAAATGACAACTATGATGAAATAATTTTCTATGAATACAAGAGAAAGTGACATGTAAAGCATGATTTTCCCATGAAAATATTTAAGAATATTTATTAGGTTAATGATATATTGTAAAAAAGTCCATGAAGGAAACATAGAGTTCTTCGGAGGATAGTTCATGTGGCTTAGAGACTCTATATGATGAAAAGGATAATAAGGGAAATATGTGTTTTCTGAAAAAGACATCTGAGGTAACCCTTGAGTATCCTATACAAAATTCCTATTATTCTAGATATGATAGTGATTGTGAAAATATGACTAGTATTTTTTTTAATACTGTAATATGCATTAAGAAACGTGTAATGAGAAAAAAAGATAAATAAAAATCATTGATGAAACACAATTCCTTGACTACTACAGTAAATTCTGAACATGCTATGGAAAAAGAGATAAATGTTCAATTACAAAAGGAGAACAATGAACATATATTACCTAATGAGCAATTGAAAAATGACATAGAGATATTTACCAATGGAAAAATTACTCTTACATTGATTCTAGATATATAAATTGTTTCTACATGCAATAATGGTATTGGATACCAACCTGGGGAATGAAATCTCACCCAAGACAAGTTTGTAACTAAATCTAGAAAATTTTACTTTCTAACTAAAAGTTAAAATTTTTCTTCTTGTTCAAGTTCTATAATATATTTTTCTACCTCTCGATTTTCTAGACCAAATAGAGTATATTTTTCATATTTGTTATATAATGATTATCGAAAAACCATGAAGAAGATGTGGGTTCCTAAAGCACTGATTTCTAATGTTACTGGACCCAGTCATGTATAGGTACCAAAATCTATTTTTGTCTAATTATTTTTTAGGAAATATGTTTGACGGGCTCCTATAAAATCTTATAGTACTTGGATAGTGGATTTTGAAGACAAATGATAAGAGATTACTCATGTTTCAAGAAAATAATAAATATTTATTGTGGGAATGTCACTTATGGAAACAATGCTAAAGGAAAAATAATAGTATTAGGTAAAATCAATAAATCTAACTCAGTTTTAATTTATAATGTACATTATATTAATGGATTGAAATATAATATTCATAGTATTTCACAACTATGTGATGATGGTTTTCATCTTCAATTATAAAATGATTCATGTAATGTTATTAACCTTAAAAAGGAACAAGTATTTGCTCCATTTAGAAATGAAAATGTCTTTTCTCATAACATAGATTCGTTAGTTTCTCAAAATGATTCATGCGTAAGTATTTTTTCACAAGGTGTCATGTATTTGGATTAGAAGACTATGACACTGCAATATACACTCCATTAGAAATCTTAATATAAAGGGTTTAGTCATGGACCTACCCAAATCTGAGTTTCCAGATGACAAAGTCGGTAATCCTTGTCCAATGGGTAAATAGAAAAAATCACTTCCAAACCAATGAAATAACATTCCTCTTCTAATCCTATTGAGTTGGTTTATATTTAATTATTTGGACCATCTAGAGTTTCTATATTAAATGGGAAGCATTATGTTTATGTTCTTGTAGATGACTATTCTAGGTATACTTGGTCATATTTCTTGGCTCACAAAAGTAAAGCATGAACTCATTTTACCATGTATTATAGGACTATATAAAATATTAGTAGACTCTTAGGATAAAATATCGAAGAAGTGACCATGGCCATGAGATTAAAAATAAAATGTTTAAATCTTTTTTCACACAAAATAGCTATAGTTGTAACATTTATGACCCTAGGACACCTAAAAACGGTTTTCTAGAAAGAAGAAATATAACCTTACGGAAAATTTCATGAAATATGCTTAGTGATAATGATATACCAGTTCAATTTTGGTATGATTCTATAAATAAAACAATCTATATTATTAATAGAATGTCAATCAGACCTATTCTTAAAATAAATATCTATGAGTTGTTGAACAATAGAAAACCCATGTTTAAATACTTCAAAATTTTTGGTTAAATAGTATATGTAATTAATACTAAGGATTATCTCAATAAGTTTTCATCCAAGAGTGGTGAAGGAAATTTTATAGGAAATTTTATCTCTAGTAAGGCCTGTAGAGTCATTAACAGAAGAACTAGATGTGTGTAAGAATCTATATATGTCAAATATTATGAAACCAATCTACATGAACCAATGACCTTCCTATATAATCTTGAGGATGATATGTTTTTTTGGACATTAATGGTAAATCTTCTGACCATCTTATAATATAATCTATTAAAACATCTACTTCAAGTAACTCTCCATGTTCAAGCCATAATGAATCCAAACATATTGGTGAATCCGAAAACACTAGCCCTTAATTTTCTAGAGGTGTTAGAATCTTTAAGAACCATCCATTAGATGCTATTGTTGGATAAATAAATAAAGGAACATATATTATATATTCTCTAATAAATAAGTATGAACAACAAGCTTTCTTGTCAAAACCTGAACCTAAAAACATCATGGAGGCAATCAATGAAGAATATTGGGTGATGTGTATGCAAGGGAAGATAAATCAATTTGAACGAAATAATGTTTTGATAATTTGGGATAAACCCAAAGAGACCATTACCATTGGAAATAAATGGTGTTTAGGAACAAATTATTTAAAGCTGGTAACATAGATAGAAACAAAGATAGACATGCTGCATAATGTCACAGTCAAGATGATGGAATTAACTATGAAGAAAAATTTTCACCAATTTCTAGACATGCTGTTATTAGAATATTTCTTGCATATGCAACATATCTCAATTTAAAACATTATAAAATGGATTTGAAGAGTGATTTGCTAAATTTATATATAGTTGGGGATGTTTTTTTTGAACTGCCCCTAGGTTTTAAAAACATCACATTACAAATAATGTTTTTAAATTAAAAAAACATTTATATGGGTTTAAAAAACCTCAAGAGCTTAGTATGATATATTATATAGTTTTTCAATTTCCAAAGGTTTTACAAAAGGTATATATGATCATATTCTTCTTATAAAACAAATTTAAAAAGAGTCTTTTTTTGGAAAAATATATGTAGATTACATTATTTTTGGATCATCAAGAAATTTTTTATGTACTGATTTTTCAATGATGATGAAAAATGAAATTAAAATTATTTTGATGGATGAAATAAAATTATTTCATGGATTTCAAATTTTTCATGACAATGATGGTATTATTTTAAATCAAGGAAAATCTACAACATATCAGATAAAATATTTTGGCATGGATATCACTATATGTAGTTATACTCCAATGAGTACTACATGTAAGTTGGATCTTGATGAAAACAAAAAATCTATTGATCAAACAACTTATAGATGAATGATTGGATGTTTACTCAAATTAACTACTAGACGGTCTAATATTATTTTTAGTGTTTGAATGTGTTCACTTTATCATGAATATTACATAGAGTCCCATTTAAATGTTGTTAATAGAATTTTAAAATACCTCAGACATATAACCAATTTATGATTGTTTTATCTTATAGGATAATATTGTGATATATTTATCTATTTTGATGCTGATTTTTGTGGTTTTAAGTTAGATAGAAATAGATCATATGGAACCTATCACTTAATAGGAATGTCTCTAGTGTCATGGTGTATTAAGAAGCTAAATTATGTTTCATTATCTACTACCATGTCTAAATAAATAGGTAATGGTAGTTGTTGTGCACAAACATTTTGGATAGACCAACCCTTACTAGACTGTGGATATCAATTCCAAAATGTACGTATAAATTGGGACAATAAAAATGTTGTTAACATTAAATATAATCTTATTTAACATTCCAGAAGTAATCATATTGATGTAAGGAATCACTTTTAGAGTGATCATTATCAAAAATGTGATATAACATTGGAATTAATTGGCAGTGAACATCAGCTTGCTGATATATTCACTCATCCATTGAATTCATAAAGAATAAATTACATTATACATGAGTTTGGGATAATAAGTCTTAAGTGATTAGTTTCGGTTTCATTGGTTACAGTTTTATGATTCATGGTATAACAAGTTACTATACTATAGTTTCTATCTCACACATACGGTCTCACAGTTGCATTCTATTAGTTACGATCTCATACATTCTATCTCAATGATACATTCACAATGTCTAGAGTCACACCATTTGGCTGACACCATGATGACATTTTCTGGTCTCACCACAAGGACTCATACTTCTTCCTTTTTTAAATTTAATTTATATATCACTGTATTGATTATTTTATTGATATTTTGCTACATATTTGTGTTTATGATGGTTGGAATCCCTAAATGAAAAAAACCAGATACCTTTCCCTCCCCTCTTCACTCAAGCTATTTTATCTTGAAACTGAAACCCTTCTCTTTGAAAACATTATCCTTATCTCAACCTTTAGTCTTTCTCAAACCCACAATGAATCAACAAAATGACTCATACATATTCATAAACTCCTAAGAAGCATCAGTCCTTAAAGAAAAATTAAAAGCATTTGAAAATAATGTCGAAGAAACCGATGAATCCTGGCCTTACATATCGAACAGTAGTTCCAGAAAAGGATGTTTTTTTAATGTGTTGGCTGATAAGTAAGTCACTAGTTTTGAATGTTATAGAATAATAGGGAAGGATGGACTAGTTCACAAAATAGGAAAGACCCATTTATCCAAATCTTGTATGAGATTTTTATCAGTATGTTTAGTTTTTGTTCAATACTAAAGATGTTTTTGTAATAAAAAATGGGTGAATTGTCAAATCAGTTCTTATTTCATTGAGGTTATAAGATTTCTACCAAGGAATAATGCATGATTGGATTTTTGAGAGCAACCAAAGAAGTTATCCTCCTTATAGTGATGTTTTTATCATAGAATATCCCATGATATGTTTTCTGTAAATAAGAAGCAACGAAGAAAAATTTCTGATGAGTTGGATAGTTAGACAACACTATTGTTTATGTTAAATCAAAATTTTATTTTTCCAATGAAAGGGGATTTTTTACCCATATATTTCAATATTTTTTCCTAATATATCTTATGAAGAATATACAAAAGACCAATCTGTGTAATTATGTCATACTTGATAACTATGAAAATATCAAGAAAAATTCAAAATCAACTCCTTGGTTTTATGAATAGTTATTTTATGAAATGTTTTTTCCAACGGATTAGTTGGTTTGAATGAATATTTTTTTTGAATATTATGATTTTTCTATCTCAAAGTATACAGTTAGATGAATGAAAATTAGTTGGAACCCATGGAAGAAATATTGTGTGGAAGATAATGAAAGAATTTATTAAAAGTACCTCCTGGTTGAATACTAGTTAAGACCAAAGTGTGTATCTAACCCTGGTATGGAACCTGATAATGTTGTTGAAAATTCAGATGAAGAGGTAGAAGATGTAGATGTTTCACCAAATTAAGTAAATGTCTTAGATAAGAAGTCAATGGAGTACATGTTCCTAAAGTAGTATTTGAAAAATATTTATCATCTACTAAAATAAGTGTTAACATTGAGGAAAATCCTACCATAGAAGAACAACCTACCATCGAAGAGGTTCTTATTGTTTGGGAAGGAACCGCTGCTATAGAACAATTAAAAAAACAATATGAACATGAAATTGTCTTAACTTTTACAAAATGAATGGAATAGGATTTTCCACAATCTAGAATATATATGGGTGAACCCGACAGAGTTGGGATTTTGAAAATGGGTTAAGAGACAGAATGTGTTAATCCTATCATAGATTCACCTATTAAGGGACAGAAACACCCCAGCATAGAGATTGTCCAACTTCCAAATCTTTTGGACCAAAGCTCTATGGATTCCAGGTATATTTTTTCGAGATATTTTGATGTGGATAATATCCAACATGTCTTAGTAAATGGAATGGATATTTCCACTATGTTTCTATTGATACTAATTATATCTGTATAAGTAACCTTTTCTAAGGAGTCTGATACCATTTCAGTTCATTCCCAGAACATGCATAAGAATATTCTAATTCTATGAGTAAATGTGATCATAAAATTTTTGGATACACCTTGTAATCTGTATTTGAAAAGATCATGATGTCACAACCAACCCCTATGACTAATCTCAATAAAATAGATTCATCTTTCCTTCTAGATAATTTCAAATGGAATACTCAACTGAAGATGCTTAATGAAATTCAAGAGGTCAGGGTTTAGAATGAACAATTGAATGATGAAGTGAAGTATCATAGATTTATGGATGAATATAAGCATAAAATTTTGCAGACTAGACAAGTACCTAGAGATCATCTTACTAAGGATGACAGTGATAAGATACCACAGAAGGATATATATCTAATTCAACCAAATCAGGTTATAGTATGGGAAATATTTGTTGAGAGAAACACCATGATATCTAGTGATATGTGTGCACTTTTTGTTGTACATAATATGCTAACTAAAGAGTATATGGGATGTTTACAAAAAGTTAAAAATCAGTTGAAGTTTCTCATATTAGTTATTACAACTTCATCTAACTCTGGCCAGCCATCTCAGCCTATGGATAGTGAATTATTAGAATAGTTCTCAAAGAGGAGCTTCAACCAGTGTTGAGTAGTATTGATAAATAAGTATTCTCAACTGTTATAAAAATTGTGACATATTGCTTGATTTTGTGAGGATAAATTCTAATATTTACAATGATGATTAAGAAAAAATTTCAAATAAGGTGGAATTATACTTCCACAGAATTTATTCTAAGAATTATGTGAACAATCAATTCAACTATCTTCTAGAGAATTTAAAAATTACTATTGTCACTCAAGCCTTCTAGACCTAATTTCAGAAGATGAAAGAGATCACTCCTCTGTTAGAGTAGTTCATAGAGACAAAGATGAGTTTGAGAAGGATATTTAGTATGGAGGTGAGATCATCACTGATTTCATTATGTTTTTGAAGCCCTATCTACATGCACAAAGTACAACCATCATGGCTCCTGCAGCTACTCCTTTGTGCCCTGGTTCACCCCTTCATCCTCCATTAAATTTTCTCCTACTACCATGACTCTATCTCAAGCTCAAGTCTAGATCATAAAAATTATGATTGAATAACCACTACCTCAGTCTTCAACCATACCAAATATTTCACCATATGTCTTTGATGTAGTTGATTTTCTTTCTCCCTCCATTGGATCAATCCTATCTACCAATTCTACTTCTTCTCATATGGATTCTCCTTATGTATTTGCCATGTGAAAAGATATTACTATTGGATATGATGACCAATGAAAGATGTATTTTGATAGGGATTTTTTGTATTTTCCTTCATGATTTTAATTGAGTGTCTCTATTTCTTCAATACAATGTGAAATGATTTGATTATTTTATTACACGACTTCATTCAATGTTAATTCTACCTTTTGATCATCCAAAAGGGGGAGAAATGAGACAGGTAATTTATGGAAGCATTTGTTAAATAAGAATCATCATGTGAGAAAAATACTTTTATACAAACTATCACATATATAATCTTATATATTGTATTTCCTAATATATATAGTTTATAAATTCCATGATTTATTATCCTCAAAAAGTGGGAGATAGTTGGACACCCCATATTTTAATTCTCATAAATCTTGTTTAACCTATGACAACTCATATTTGGAGACTGTTGGTTTCATTATGTTTTAATGCCAATAACTTGTGTTTTAAACTCTCACAATATCATGATTCTGAATCTCACAAATCATGATTAAATTAGGTAAAAAATCCTTGATATTTTTATATTGTGATTAAGTATGATAATAATTAAGTAGAAACAATTATGTGAGTATTAATTCTTAAGATAGTTTACAAATATTTATCAAATTCTGTGACACCTTATGTTTTCTACCAGTTCCATATTTTCACAATTTCTATGAAACCATAAACCTGCAATAAATTCTATAATTTTCACAATGGTATTAACACCATTTAATTGTTTCCATTTCCATGACATCATTAAAAGACACCATTCAGAATTTTGACAAAGGGATAGACATAGTCACATGAGACACCACTTATCTGACACCTATAACATTTCTACAGATTTTGGAATTCGTAAAGGGTCAGACCCCACAACTTTTCTACTGGATTCATATCTCACCGTAACAGTCTCACTGCTCAATGGAAAAGGAGATGACATCGTTCCTAATGACACTATTTCAATACACAAACTATGACATCATTATATACATAGAATTTTAAATATATTTTCCAATATTATTTAAAAGTTATTTCAAATGGTCAAATTTGAGTCATTTAATGACACTTACATAATTAATGACTTTTTTTGAAGACATGTCACCTGATGGTACGAGGTACGAGGTGTAGAAATATTTATTCCTATCCAATCCAACACATGCACCTAAAATAAAAATAAATGTGTGGAAATGAAGCATAAGATTCAGTGAAGTTGAAATCTTGTAAAGTGATTAGAACACATATAATGAAGAACATATGAGGAACTCTCAATTCGTAACGGATCAACTAATAAAGATCAGAACCTAAAACATTATCATAGTAGCAACTCTAAGATGCACAAGTGCTACAAAGCACATCTCATTGAACTGGAATCCATAACACAAGATTCACAACAAACTATTTTCACAAGAATACTCGAAAATAATATATTCTACATCCTATAAATCTAGAACAATATTGAATGACCCTAAAATCATTTCTAACCTGTTCTCATCATATTTTCCCTATTATGTTCTATTTTATTACATTCTTTGTAGTGTGTGTGTGTCTGTATTAATAAAAAATATGAATCCTACATTAAACTAGACGATACAAGATATCCTGACTCAAAAATAATTATACATCTTGATTCACCCATGTATAACTATGGAATAGGTCCTGTGTGACCTGGTTGTTGTTTTTTCAAGGAAGAAGAGTGGAATAATTCTTGTGACCTTGAATATCCTCTTTACTATTGTAAACCCCGTTCTACGGTGTGGTTCGCAGATTAATGTTTATATATATATATATTTCATGGTGGAATGTGATCCCCATATATAGTGGATTAGATTTCAGTATGATACTGAACCACTTGTTTTATCCGTTGTGTCTGTCAATTTAGCATTTCTCTATTTTTATCTTATATTGTAGAAAACTAAATTTCACATAGAATGTTCATCTTGGATAGTAGATATAAGTATTTTTTTATTATAATAGTTTCAATATTTTTATCAATTTCTCATATTGATATTACTATGAATTAATTAATCGTTAGAGAAGCTATTTGAACAGTCATACTATTATAATTTTAATACCTTGATTAACAAGTCTTTTTTATTTTGATTTTGGGGGAATCATTTTATATAAATTATTTAATGGAATTTTTTAGGAACTCAATTCACCCCGTCTTTTTTTTCCTACATTAACCAATAATATTTACCCCTATTTAGTAAAAACTTTGTTACTGCATTTAGGGATAAAGCAGTGTTTTTGAGTGTTTAATGCAGATTTGATAAAATTAATTTCAAAAACACATGGAATATTTATTTTATAAAACATAAATAGTATTTAAAATTATTTTGTATAAATTTTATAATAGGTCTCAATTTATTTAATATTAATGGATAAATTATATGGGATGTAAAACTAGTTACTATGGTTAAAAATGGGTAAAATTTAGTAATCTTAATGGCTAAGTAATTAAATGATAAAAATGATTTTATATTCATGTTTTGGATGTGTTTCTTGACCAAATAAAACCCCACCTCATTTTATATTCAATTTTTTATCGACATTATTTAAGGAATACCTCAATATAAATAACATTTTTAAGTATTGATGATAATTCCACTCCTCCTTAACTACTAAAGATAACATACTCCCATTAATTATTAAAACTTTTAAATAATATTTGATCATCCAAAACATGATTAAATATCTCCCCATTTCCCTCCACATCTGTTATAAGTCTTATTTTGTGATGAAAAAAACTCTCTGAAGGGTTTACTATAAACCAATAGAAGATACCTAAAGGAGAGGTATTGTTCTTCAACCAGCGTATTTATTTTATTTCATTCCCATCCCCCTTAGGTATATATTAAACTACGATGATATAATAACATGATAATAATGAATATACTATTATTTTTTATAAAAAATAAATTATATAAAACAATATCAACATCTATCAAATGCGTTGCGAAATCATAATTCGTGTATACGGCGGACTACCGCCTCGTGAACCAATGTGATTTATTTTTTCATTTACAAATCTAAAGGTTGAGTATTATGATGGATATAAAGAACTTATATGGTATTTATAACATATTTATAATTTTATATTCATTATAAAACATATATTTTTATTAACTATTCCATTGGATAAATGATAATGTCTATCGTTTATACTGCACACTGCAGCCTCCCGAAATGTTTTGATTCTTCTTTCACTAACATTTCACATGAATGGTGATAAATATATTATTAATGATTATATATGATACCCATAAAATATTTATTACACTATTTAAATATATATAGCTATATAATTATACTACATATATCATTTTATTCCATTCTTTTTAAATCAGGTCAAGATAACATCATTCATGTATGTGTGGACTAATACATTCACGAAGAAATGTGACTATATATTCATCCCCACACCACATAGATTAAATATATAATTATATAATATTGTATTAAGGATAATATGATAGTTATATAATGAAAAAATATCACATTCCTATTTTCCATAATGATAACCGAAAAATGGAAGTGTAACTCATCCGTGTTGTACCTCTCGTTCCCCTCGTTGTTTGATTTTCATGATCAAAATCACCTTATCATGTTTATCTAATTGTGTTTTAAGTGTTTGTGCTGATAGGAAAAAGGTTGCCAAGGACTTAGGCCAAGAAGAAGCCAAAAGTGGATTGAAATTCAGTCCACCGGCCAACCGATGGAAGACCACCGGCCAGCCGATGGAGGACTGGACAAGAGGGATTCATCTGTCCAGACCACCGGCCAACCGGTGTCACACCAGCAGCCAGCCGGTGGCACCCAGAACAGAGGGCTGAGCCACTGCCTCAGCACCGGCCAACCGGTGGCCTCAGCACCGGCCAGCCGGTGGCACCCAGCAAGCACAGTGGCAGCTACTATCTTGACACCGGCCAACCGGTGGCCTCCTCACCGGTCAGCCGGTGGAGTCTGGACAGAAGCTTCTTCTCCTCTGCCAAGGCACCGGCCAGCCGGTGGAGATGTACCGGCCAGCCAGTAGCCCAGTCAAACTAGCCGTTGGCTTTGACCAGTCAACCCTCTTTTGGCCTCCAACGGCTCCGAGGCCTTTTCCAACGGCTTCAAGTATCCGTTGGAGGGCTTTGGAGCCGTTGGAAAAGGCCTCGGAGCCGTTGGAGGCCAAAAGAGGGTTGACTGGTCAAAGCCAACGGCTAGTTTGACTGGGCTACCGGCTGGCCGGTACATCTCCACCGGCTGGCCGGTGCCTTGGCAGAGGAGAAGAAGCTTCTGTCCAGACTCCACCGGCTGACCGGTGAGGAGGCCACCGGTTGGCCGGTGTCAAGACAGTAGCTGCCACTGTGCTTGCTGGGTGCCACCGGCTGGCCGGTGCTGAGGCCACCGGTTGGCCGGTGCTGAGGCGAAGGTTATTCTTTATCTTCCCCCGACGAATCCAAATGGACCCCCGCCGATATTAAGAATTTTGAGCTTGATGGCAAAGCCATGAATGCTCTTCATTGCGGGTTAGATAGAAATGAATTTAATCGTGTATCTACTTGCTCATCTTCACATGAAATTTGGAAGCTTTTAGAAGTGACCCATGAAGGCACTAATAAATTCAAAGATACTAGATTAGATATGTATAGACAAGACTTTGAATCTTTTTCCATGCATCCAAATGAGTCTATTTCTGATATGTTTACTCGCTTTACTGACGTGTGCAATGGTAGAAAATCTCTTGGTGATGATGTTTCAGCTGAAGCAATGGTCAAGAAGATTCTATGGGTCCTTCCGAGCTCATGGGCACCTAAAGTGACGGCTATCCAAGAAGCTAAGGATGTAAAGAACATGCCGGTAGAGGAGCTCATCGGATCCCTAATGACGTACGAGATTACGATGAGGAGGCAAGCTCAAAAGGAGGGCACACCAATCAAGACACCAAAGAACATTGCCCTCAAGGTACAAAAGGAAGTAAGATCCTCCTCATCTTCTTCCTCATCTCCTTCCTCATCTTCCTCATCATCATGCGGCGACTCGGAAATGGAGAATCTCGCCCACCAAATGCACAATTTATGAAGAAGCACAAGAAGCAGAAGAAATCTCGCAAGGCGCGAAAGCAAGAACCCGACAAAAGATCGGAGCCCAAGGTAAAATGCTACGGGTGCGGCCAAAAAGGGCATTACAAGCCCGATTGCCCACTCAACAAGAAACGGGCCAAGGAAAAAGGAAAGAAGAAGGTCCTCAAGGCGACATGGAGTGACACCTCCTCATCCTCCTCCTCCTCCTCCTCGAGCGACCAAGGTACAAAATGCCTAATGGCATTCCATGAGGTAACATCTTCCGACTCCTCCTCTTGTTCTTCAAATTCCAATTCTTTAAATCATTTATCATATGAAGAACTCCATCATGCTAGAGACCAATTAGAAAATGGTTTTCATGAACTCTCTTCAAAATTTGTTTCTTTGAAAAAGAATTTCAAAAAACTTTCCTCCGAAAAAGAACAACTTCTCAAAGAGAAGGAGGAACTCTCCCTAAAAATCCAAAATTTCCCCAATGTTGATTCTTTGGAATCAACCATAAAAGACCTAAGGGAATCTTTAGCCAAGTTCACCCAAGGTGAACAAAATTTGTCCAAACTCTTAGGTTCTCAACGAGTATCTAGAACCACCAATGGACTTGGCTACACCAATATAGCTTCCTCCTCCCATGCACCCACTGTTTTTGTAAGGGGGAGCTCTAGTTTTAAATTTTGTAACTATTGCAAAACACCCGGGCACATGATATATGAATGTAATTGCAAAAACGCACTGTATGGTAGGCCCAAATCGATTTTTTATTCGGATGAATTCTATAAGAGAACACCCTCTATGAGACAAGTTTGGATTGAAAAATCCCTTCTAGCGAGTCTCTCCGGGCCTAAAATCATCTCTTTTCAAAATCCCTCTCCCCGGTGATTGATTGTTTTTATATAGGGGGAGTTAGGTTCTTTTAAGCCTTTTTGTGAATTAAAAATTTTTCATTCAAAATTCTCATTTCAAATTTTTTATTCAAAACTTTCGATTCAATCTTTCATTTTCAACTCTTGGTTTCAATTGGTTTTTGATTCAAAACTTTCAATTCAAACTGTTATTAAAATTTTCAATCTTTCAAATTCCAAAATTTCAATTGATTTTCAAATCTCAAATCTTGTTTTTCAAACCCTTATTCCCTCAATCAAGTTTTATGCCCCATTCTATTTTGATAATCACAAAGGGGGAGAAATTTCTTGATTGATTGGGGGAGAATCCTTTTCATCATGCTTAGCATTTCCATTCAATTTCAGTATTTTACTTTAATTATTTTGGTGATTGTGATCATAAAAATAGGGGGAGATTGTTGTACCTCTTGTTCCCCTCGTTGTTTGATTTTCATGATCACAATCACCTTATCATGTTTATCTAATTGTGTTTTAAGTGTTTGTGCTGATAGGAAAAAGGTTGCCAATGACTTAGGCCAAGAAGAAGCCAAAAGTGGACTGAAATTCAGTCCACCGGCCAACCGATGGAAGACCACCGGCCAGCCGATGGAGGACTGGACAAGAGGGATTCATCTGTCCAGACCACCGGCCAACCGGTGTCACACCAGCGGCCAGCCGGTGGCACCCAGAACAGAGGGCTGAGCCACTGCCTCAGCACCGGCCAACCGGTGGCCTCAGCACCGGCCAGCCGGTGGCACCCAGCAAGCAAAGTGGCAGCTACTGTCTTGACACCGGCCAACCAGTGGCCTCCTCACCGGTCAGCCGGTGGAGTCTGGACAGAAGCTTCTTCTCCTCTGCCAAGGCACCGGCCAGCCGGTGGAGATGTACCGGCCAGCCGGTAGCCCAGTCAAACTAGCCGTTGGCTTTGACCAGTCAACCCTCTTTTGGCCTCCAACGGCTCCGAGGCCTTTTCCAACGGCTCCAAAGCCCTCCAACAGATACTTGAAGGTTCCTAGCCTATAAATAAAGGCCTAGGAAGCCCCGGAACATAACCCAAGCCACCGGACACATTGTGGATCATTTTTCCGAACCTCCGGCGGATTTTCTCAAGGAACCCAACGTGCTCCAATCCAATTCCACATCCAAGAGCACCATCAAAGAAGCTTGGAAGCGGCCTTCAACATCTCCAATCAATCAAAGGCGCCCAAGACTTCCTCAAATACGGTTTTTATTGTTTTGTTTATTTTGAGCTTTAAATTTGGGTTTGTGCCTACAAACCCCAAACTCTTTCTTCCTCCCTTTCTATTGGGTTTCACATCACCATTAAGGTGTGAAGAGGTTCACAAGCTTTTCCTCTAAAAAGCTTGAGACATAGGTGAGCTAGCCTTCACCTGTAAGAAGGCTAGTGGGTTCTTGCTATTCCATTGAATGCAAGTGGGTTCTTGCTAAACCACAAAAAGAAATCTGTAATAGGTCCTAGTGCTACCTCAAAGCCTAGTGGGTTTCTTGCTAAAACCATTGAAAATCAAGCGGTAGAATCTCTCAACGGTTGAGTTGGGAGCGGAGACGTAGGCCGGGTTTTGGCCGAACTCCGTTATCAATTTCTTGTGTGATTGCCTCTTTATTTCCGCTGCACTTTCAACTTTGATTTTAATTTGTTAATAATTTTTTAAAAGGCATTTCACCCCCCCCCCTCTTGCCATCTTTTCCCGTTTTTCTCCGACCCAACAATCCGTATATATGACCTACCATCTCCATGATCGTAATGTTCTTTATTTTTCATAACCTATATTCATGAATGATTTTAACTATATAATTAATTTATTAATATTATAATTAATAATTTTCTTTTAATTTCATAGAAGATAAAATTCAATAATATGTTTATGAGACAAATATTTAATGAAAAAACAAGAATAAGAAAAAAAGAATATTAACAACTAGCATAATGAAAATAATGAATTATTTTTAATGAATGGGTGATAAGATATTATAAAAGGATCATATATGACCTTATAAAAAAAATAAAGTAATGGTGTAAGTCAATTACATGCGTTTGATCCGTTATTTAATGATAAAAAACAATGTTAAGTATGTTATTATTGAGTTTTATTCTTTATGATAGTATATTAACCTAAAAAGAAGTTTGATGAAATTTTAGACATGTGTTGAAAAGACCCACAGTCATATTGAACTCATTTCTAGAAATGACTCATCATTGAGAAACATTCATGACCCGGTAAGACTCATTGTTAGGATGAAATATTAGGTTCCTTTTGCAATGACCTATCATCCGCAATGAGTCACTGTCAGGACGAAAGTTTGGTTAAGTGTGGGAAATACCTACCGTCAACAACGAGTCACCTTCAGGATGGAAATTTGAATAGGTATGGGAAATAACCAGCATCAGAGAAAAGTTTCATTTGGGAATAAAATTTGGTTATGTCTTGATGTTTCCAGAAATTGAGATGCCTTGTATTTATGATGAGTCACCATTAAGATGAGTCACTATTGGTCATGACCTACCATCATGATGACTTACTATTGGTTGACTCACCACCAGTATATCAGAAAATGAGTGTTGACTCACAATTCAGAAGAGGTACATTCACTATTTTTATTTATTTATAATTTACTATTTCTAATGTATTTATTATTGAATTTATTAATTGTAATTACTTTAATGATTATTTTTAAACTATTTCTATGATATATTAGAATTTTTTTCAGTCAATAAGTATGAGATAAGAGGATCCAGATGATTTTTATTGCATTTATATGAAATATTAGAATGAATAATACCTTATGACATAGGATAGAATATAGAAAATAGGTGGAAAATTGTAATAAAATAATGAGTGAAATGTGTGATTTACAAAAGATAATTACATGAAGCATAGAAAACATTAACCAACAATGATGGGGTGGTGCCTACAAAACATTTAAAACATTTCATATAAAAAAATTAGAGCTCATAGGATCCTATTTATTTCGATATTTTTATAAATATGACTCGAGTTCCGATTTATTCTACATACAATGTGTCTCAAGATTCAGAGCATTTATGTCAAAAACATTACCTTCTCAACATTTTTATTTGATCCCTAGACAAATTGTTTTTACATTTTCAATAGTTTGTTATCTATTCATTTTATTAAATACTCTTATTATCTCCTAAACATTAACTAGAATATACTCACTATCTTCTTAGTTATCTTTATACATGTTTAGATATGGGTTGATCAAGGGGAAAATTACTTTATTCAGTTTGTTTTATTCACACCATTTTTGTGGAAGTTATCCCCTGGTTGCCTAGAAATATGGTTAGATATTTTCTATACCGGATACAATTTTTAGATCAAGATTATTTTGTATAATATTCTAGTAAGTAGGTGATTTCCCAATAGAGAGGAATAGGTCACGTATTGTGAATGAAACTCTTGACCTTATTCCCAGATGTTTTATTTATTTCTTTTATAGTATTTAAATTAAATCTTTTTTAAAATGAAAAAACACAATATATTGATAGTGAATCTTAATTAGTGTTTATATAAGGAATTTATTTAGTAAATTTATTTCAAAAGTTAACTTAATATCCATATATTATTTTAAATGACACATAATCTCTCTTTGAGAAACATTTTAACATATTTTAACATATATCAATTTTCTTTATTAATTTTTTTACCTATTTTTAATAATTATCCACAATTTATTTAATCATATTTAACAGAAATTCATATTGGGTACGACAGTCAAAGAATATTTATATACTGACTCCAACCAATATTTGGTCTGAATGGATTAATAAATATATTCAACTATGGTTTTCGTTGTTTTTTAATGATATTAAATTTTATTCGATTATAAATTTAGTTATTTAAAAGGATAATAGACAAGAATATTAATCTCCCAACATACCTATTTTTAAGGGAAATAAATATTCTCAATAGAAAATAAGAATGGAAATGCATATTTCATGAAAGGTTTGTGATATTTGGTCCACAATAGAGGATATGTATGAAATACCTAATAGTTCTAGGAATACATGGGATGGTTCTAATATATATTCATATATCAATAATGAAAAATCTATGAATGTTATTTTCTGTTATTTAGGAGGTAAATAATTTAATTGGATATCTTCTAGTAAAAATGATTATGTAACATTAGATACGTTGTTTGTTTCTCATTAAGGACCTACAAATTTTAAAAAATGGTATTGACAACATATACAATTATATTTTTTAAATTTATGATGAAAATGGATGAGTTTATTTTGTATATATATCTTATATTCAATGATAGTGAATGAAATTAATTCCTTAGGAAATACAGTGTCGTACAAAGATCAAATCATGCAATGTCTAGGATGTATTCCCAAGAGATTGCGTTGGAAATCTATTTCAATTAGAGAATTCTGTGAAATCAGTAGTCTACCTTTAAAATATTTAATTGTAATATTGATGATGTATGAGGAATAGATTAAGGGAAATTGATATAGGTATAATGAACCTAAGAGGAAATATTTTGTCTTTAAGACTACTACATCAAAAACAGAAGGAAAAATAAAAAGATCAAGATAAAATATCTAGAGATGATGAATTTATAGCCAAAAGTGATAAGGAAATATCATAGTTAGAAAAAATCTTTGAGTGGTTCTATAATAAAACTAAATCCCTTAGGAAAAAATCATTAAATGAATGTATAATAATTAAGGGTGTTGGAAAACAAGCATTAAAAGATATTAAAATAAAAATGATATTACCTATTATGAGTGTAGTTGAAAATGAAATGTTAAGGATGAATTTCCTAAATTAAATTACTATAATATGTGTTTTGATTATGATAGAAGGTATATGAACACCATTAAATCCACATGGAGTGCCTCTATGGACAACTCTAATGATTAAAACTCAACCGACAATTAGAATCCTAATAGAGAAAATTTTTCCATTATGATAAAAAAAATATGAGGAATATAATATATCTCTTATATATATATATATATGATCATTTTTAATTTGAAAAAATGATAATGATATGTAAATGAATAAATTTTTTAATAATTAAATATTCTCAAATAATCCTTTAAGGAGATTAAAGAATATTATATAATTCTGAAGAACTAACATGCTCTATCTACTACTGTGAGAACTAAACTTGGTATAGAAAAAGGGAAGAGTGATAAATTATTGAATGAAAATACAGAACTAAAATTGTAAAATGACAAAATAATGAATGTATTATTTAGATTTAAAATTTTAAGAGTAAATAATATATTAATACTACTAAAAAATATGTCCTAGATATATTACTAATCTTAGTACCAACCTGAATAGATAAGAGTTGGTAATATAAGTTTTTTTACAAAATTGAATTTTTTAAATTCAACTACTAATTTTTATTCAAGTGGGATAAATAAATTTTTTATTTAAAATAGTTTATAATCTACTTATCAGAAAAATTTAAATAAAAATTATCTTTCTAAAGCCCTAATCAATAACAAATCAAGTGTGAGGAAAATATGTGTACAGGATTCATTCATTGTAGGATTTTTTTGTAGGGAATATTCTTGATGATATCCTATATAAATATCTAGTACTTGAATTGTGGTTGTTCAAGACATATGGCATGAGATTACTCAAGCTTCAAGAACCTGATAAATGTTGGTGTTTGAAATGACACCATTTGTGATGATGATGGAGTGAAAATCGTTGACCTTGGCCAAATTTGAAACTCTAAATTTGTTTTAATTTATAAATTAATTTAGGTTGATGGCTTAAAATATATATTTCGTAACTTATCATAGCTATGTGATGATGGTTTTAATGTATTTTTTGAAATAAATACAGGTAATTATTTTAATTGTAAAAATTATTTACTGTTTTTTTTCATTGAGAAATAATAATTTGTATGTTGTTCATATTGATTCAATAATTTCAAAAACTGGGTTTTCCTACAGTGACATCCATATATAATCTTGGAATTTCAATAATAGAATAGGCCATAGTAATAAACACTCACATAGAATGATTAATATGAATTTTTTAGTAAGTTATCGACCCAAACAAGAATTCTGATGTGACAAATCTCTAACCCCTATAAAAAAGGGAAACCACACAATATATTTTTTAAATTAATTAAATTACTTTCAACATTTATTCCACTGAATTTGGTTCACATATACGTGTTTGTGTCATCTAGATTATTTAGTTTAAATGGGACCAAACATTTCCTTGTACCTGTAGATGAATTTTCTAGGTATATTTTTGTATCCTATTTATCTCATAAGAGTGAATCCGGATCTTATTTTACTAAGTATTTCAAATCTATAGAAATCCTAATTGGACATAGAATTAATACCTTAAAGAGTGACATTCGATAATAGTTTTAAAATAATTTCTTTGAATAGTTTTTCTCAGAAAATGTATATAACCACAACTTCTCTAGTCCATGGAACACACCTAAAAATGAAGTTGTATAAATATCAAATAGAAAAATTTGAGAGATATCTCATAAAATGTATAATTAATATGAAATAGATGCTTTCTTTTGGGAAGAAGATATAAAAACTTCTAAAAATATAATTAATAAAGTTTTAATTAGACCTATTTTAAATAAAACTGATTATAAACAGTAGAATAATAAGAAGCCGATATTTAATTACATTATTGTTTTTGGTTTCAATGTATTTATTCATAACACTACTGATAATCTTGTTATTTTTTATTCCAAAAGGGATGAAGGGGTGTTCCATTGTTATATATCTTCTTGTATACCATACAATGTTTTTAACAAAATACCCATTTTGTTGGAAGAGTCAATCCATGTCATGTTTGATGAGAAATATCCTCCAGATTTTAATACCCATTTAGAGAAAATTGATATTTATTTAACAAAATCAAACATATATTTCTAAAAAAATTATTCTACAATAATATATAGTGAAAAATATTCTAATACTGCAGAACATTCAAAACCTGAATGATAACCACTAAAAGACGATGAGGTCACCAACCATTCTTTTTATAGAGTTATTAAGACTCTTAAATACCATTATTTAAATTATATTATTGCATACATTTATATAGGTACACATAATTGAGTTTCTCTAAGAAATATAATTGAAAATAAATCTTTCAAGACATAGATTGAATGTATGAACATCTTTGATGAAATTAATGATGAATTTTGGGTACTGTATTTTCAAGAACATAATAAATATAAATGAAATAACATTGGTGAAATTTTTTACAAACCCAATGTCACATTGTCTATAGGCACTAAATTGGTGTATAGAATAAATTTTGATGAATCTAGAACAATAGTGAGCATTAATTCTAGGCACATTGCATAAGGGTAAAATAAAGAAAAGTGTATAGAATGTGATGGAACCTTTTCACCAATTTCCAAACTTGAATCCTTTATAATATTGATTCATATGAAGCACATCCATATTTCAAACTATATCCAATGGATGAAAAAAATTAAATCTTGAATGGGTGTATAGTCGAAGATTTTTTTATTGAACAACCCTCTAGATTCCCAAAACCCCCATTTTTATGAACATGTTTTCTTTGTAAAAAAATATTTATATGTTTTAAAACATGTTCCTTGGTCATGGTTCGATAGACTAATATCTTTTATTATTTCAATATGTATTTTGAAAGGTTTAGCTGATCCTACACTATTTCTAAAAATAATATCTAAAGATATGTTAGTAGTTCAATCCTACCAAGATTATATAATATTTTGGATCTTCTAAAAATTATTTGCGTACATCCACATCAAAAATCAAGAAAATAGAATTATAAATGAGTTTAATGGGTGAATTGAATTCTTTTCATTGTTTGTAGATTTTTCAAAATAATGAAGGAATTAATTTATATAAATGTAAATAAACTAAATAACTTTTAATACTATTTGGTTTGGAAAGAACTATGAGAAATAGAACATATATAAGTACCATATATATGTTGGATCTTGATAAAATTGGTAAATAAGTGGATCAAACTAGGTATATAGGTATGATTGTAAATCTTCTCTATTTAAGTTGTAGTTGACCATGAATTTTTTTAGTGTGTCTATGTGTTCTCGGTTTCCTGAAAACCAAATTGAGTCACACATACATTTTGTCATAAAAAATTCCCAAATACCTCATTGAACCAAGGCAATTTTAGTATTTTTCTACCCAAAAGAACAATATTTATTCATAGTTAGTTATTATGATTATGATGTTTGTAGATATAATTTATATAGAATAAGAACCTCTAGAACATGAAATCTTTTAGGAATGTCTATGTTATCCTAGTGCAGTAAGAAACCAAACTTTTTTGTACTATCTAATATTGAATCTGAATACATAGCTTCAGGTAGCAACTATGCTCAAATTTTGTCGATGAAACACAAATTTCTAGAGGAAAAATATCTATTTCGATATGTACATTAAATTTTTGAAAATAAATATTATATTATCATTTCTAATAAAACCTATATCTCACATGTGAATAATAAAAATTGGTCTAAGAAATCACTTATTATTATAACATTTTTAAAATGGGTAATATAACTCTTGAATACATTGGTATTCATCCTCGTCTAGAAAATATCTTCACTAATCAATAGAATTATGATAGATTTAAACAGATCAACCATGAATTATGATTGTTTAATTTCTATTAAACAATAATTTTTTGTGTTGAAAGATAGAATTTACCCACCATTAGTGTCTATCCACCTTTGGAGTTTACTGAATATTGGGGTTTTCCCACTGAGGGAGTTTAACCACCATTTGAGTTTACCAACCATTGGAGTTTACCCACTATTTGAGGTTACACACCAATGGAAACAACCCATTATTATCAACATATTAATCATTAGTTTTTTTAGTATCCATTTTAAATTTTTTATATATTTTTTAATTAATTTCAACTAAATTCAAATTTCAGTTTTATTTTTAATTTAAATATACAAAAATAACCAAATTATATAAATTAGAGACTTGTCTAATTTAAATGCTCACACCCTCACACCTTAATCTCGAGCCTCATTATGACCCTATCTCTATAGGCCATTGGCCTTCCCTCAACATCATTTGATCCTCCTAAGTCATTGTCAATGATTAGGGTGAAGAAGGATGTTGAATATTATATATATGAGTCCCATCCTCCAAATAATAAAAAAGGAGAATTGATAAGATCTTGATTCGATCCAAAAAACTCATAGCTTGTGAAGCGTATAATGGTTTCTGAAAAAGAAGTACAGTTTGAGTAGTTAATATCAGAATGCATTTGGTGAATAATGTTTTTCAAGATATGGAGTAGGTGGAGTGTTTATAAAATAATGAGAGGACACTTTATCTGAGGTTAATGCACTAATTATATCAATATGATGAGCTTATATTTTAGGAAGATGTAGATGGGGTTATACACATACTAAATGGGTGAAAATTTGTTTTCCTTTAAATTCATTAGGCCAGATGACTAAAAGTACCTCACTAAGGTGTTTCAAATGGCTCTGAAGGAACTGATCCATGTTATCATGAAAAACATTTATTTGATGATGGTTTAGAATAGTTGAATGGAGATGAAATAATAAGAAGCCTATACAAATATTTACTTTATAGGAAATGTTGTTTACAATTAAATTTAATCCAACATATTGTGTGTTTAAGGAAAGGTGACTTCACAACAGTGAGGGAACAAGATGTATAAATTTTTCATATTATGATAATAGGAGAAAATATTAATCTTTGTAGATACCTAATTGTTCATATGATTGATATATGAAAGACATATTCTATATCAAATTCTATAATTTACCCAAAGATCATTTTTGATATTCTGGAGGAAAAGGGTTTCATTAATGAAGAAAAATAAAATGTGATAAAATGTGCAGGATTATTCATTACAAGATACATTTGTAAAAGAGTAATAATAAGGTGTAACCCATATAAGAGTAAGTGGGTCGATGATATTGATAGACGTGACGGTTTCAATCTAGATGATCACCCAATAAAGAAAAATAAACATATAGATCATGTACTAGATGAAGATGAGTTGGCTGAGTAATCTCATCAGGAAGCAGCTACATTAGAAGATGATGATGATGTATTTTAATTTGATTATTCTGGTTAGTTAGATATTCTCAGGAGTCTTCCTGATATTTCATTTCAGGTTCCTAGTCCTCCTAAATCTCTTCCTATATGTGAGTCTCTTTTGAAAGAAGTAATTGAAGAAGAAGGAATTTATGGATCTAGAGAAGAATTTTATAAGATAAATTATATATAATTTGAAAAAAATGGTAATGAAAATGGATGTATTGATGATAATTCTGTGAATGTTTATGATGAATAAGAAGAACAAGAAGTAGTGGATGAAGAAAAAAATTGTAATGGAAATGGAGATAGAAATAATGGGGTTTTTAAAAAATATGGTTCATATGGACATGTTCCTAAAGTGATTGTTTATATACTTCATGCACATATTTCTTATCTTGGGTTTTCTGTTGTTTCTAAATCCGAAGATAGACCAAGAATATTTCAAAATGTGGATATAAATGGTTGACATTATAAGGAATCATCTCTTGAGGGGAATGAATACCCATGATTGGATAGTCTCATGGTTGATCATGTTTATTGGAACTATGGTGTATCTATTGTTGTTGTTTCTACAACTGATGTGAAGTAGGATGCTGAGTAGAGAGTTGATGACCAGTCTGTTTATGAGAATATGGTTCTCAAGCCTATAGTTGTTGACTATATAATTGTTATGTCTTATACATTGTCTTCTATCATATTAGGGGACCCATCTCTTGAGGAATGATATAAGTATCCCAGTCATGCAAATCTAGGCCTAGACTAAACTCATTCCAATGATTATGGATTTCCACTAAATCTTAGTGGACATGCTATTCCAATTCAAGAATAGATGAATCCTAAGTGATCAGTGGAAGAATAGATAGAAGTTGGATTAGGGTTTCATAGATTTTCATAGGATTTTTCTATATATACCATTTCATCTGTTACATTTGACATTTTTACATCACCTAACTTAGAATCCTTCAAATAGAGGATTCTATCCGATGGTGGGTTTTTATTTGAAATCAATCCCCTCGAGTCACTATGTTTTGTGAGAAATGTGAAAGATATATTTTTTAGATTCTGGTACACCACATCTAGCCTAAGAAGATGAATCATTTTCAATGTGTGGAGATAGAAAACATCATGTTATCAAATGAGATGGAGACCTTGATATCGATAGTGTATGAGATGAAATATACCATTGTTGTCACTATTAACGCTTTGTTGGAGAGGGTGGGGAAGATGTCTTCCAGATCTTCTACTTCGAGTCCACCACCTCTACCTGTCGATATTTAGATGATTTAGTATGTGGTTGAAGTGGAGCTTTGATTTGTTTCAGGTGAATCCCTTTATATCCCTTATAAATTATTTAGAAAGAATATGTATAATAGGGAAACTGTATAAATTATGGTATGGGATTTCCAAAATATGGCCACAGCTCACATTGAAGTAATTAAATGGGTTATAAAGAATAACCATTCATGGAATTATACCAAAAATGAGTTGAACTATCATTTAAAGTTCCTTGATAAGAACCTCAAAATGCCTATAGTTACTCAAATAATTAATTAACAAGTCAGTAATTTTAAATTCATTACCTTAGTGATTATGTTTTTTATGGAGGATTAAAAGGACTTCTCATTTCTATTGAAGGGGGGATATTATGAATGACTTAAAAAATCTAATGAATAAATTTATTCATGTTTGTGTAACTGTAGTGGTGGCTTAGGATTCTATCCCAGTCACATATCATCTCTCTTTTCTAGCTTATGATCCAATGTTTTTTATACAAGTTATAACAAATGATCCCAACATACCTTTACCTACTCATTTTGAGCCTTTCAATTTGAATTACAGAGAAGAAGTTATACCCCTCATTCTTATCATTATCAGATATACAATTTATCTATATGTTGTCCCTATTACCATACCTATAGTTACCTCAAATTCTACTACTAAAAATTTAGGATCTGACAAGGGGAAGGGAAATGAAACTATTTCATAATCTACCCATCCTGAATATCATTAAGATTTTATTTTTTTGAATTTATGATGATTTTTGTATGAATTTTTTATTCTAATTATGGATATAAAAAATCCATTTTCAATGAACATTCTCTCATTATTCATATTTATCTTGTTTTCATTTATTTTTGTGTTGAATCTTTTTGATAATCCCAAATTTAGGAGAATGATTCAATGATATTTATTTACTATTCTTCCATTAATATTATCTCTTGATATGATCCTTAATATTGTTTTGTATGGGACAATGAATATGGATTTTGTTTACTATTTTACTGCAATACTACACTTTTATACCTTTATTAATGATAATCCATTTATTCCATACATTTTAACATCCTCAAATTTAATTTCCTATTTTACGACCTTTGAAACCATATATCATTACATTTACATGTACATGACACCATCATTGTTAACTATCTCAAATACAATTTTCTACTTTACATTTTTGATTCCTATTCATATTTAAGCTACACATTAGGATCAAAATATAACTATATATTTTGAATGTGATAAGCTAATATATTATTACACCATGATTTTTTTTCTATATATAATTTTTAAAATTCCATGATTTTCAATCATCATAAAGGGTTATATTGTTTTCATCATTATTTTATTGATAAAATATCATGTTAATTACGTAATTAAGGAGTTTTATGATTTATCATATCATTTTATCCAATAAAGAAGTGTGAAAAAATTATGGTTAAGTGTAGGAAAGACCCACCATCAGACAGTACTCACAGCTAGAAATGACTCACTATTGGGGAGGATTCACCATCAGTGAAAACTCGCCTTCAGGATAGAATTTTGGCTTTGTTTGTGAAAGACCTACCGTCAAAAATGAGTCGCCATCAGGATAAATTTTTGGATAAGAATGGGAAAGACCTCCAATAAAAAATGAGTCAACATCAAGATGAAAATTTTGGAAAATTATAGAAAAGTACCACCATTAGAGATAAGTCACCATAAAAATGAAAATTTTGAAAACTACTGAATTGTGTATTCATTGAGACGTGTCACTTTTGAGTTGATTCACCATTTTGATGGGACACCATTATCTTTGATCTAAGATCAACATACCTCATCATTCGTCTGACTCACTACCATCCTAAGCCACCACCAGAGTTGTCCCACTATTCACAAGAGTCCCCATCACTATTTATATTTAATTATAATTAACAATTTCTAATGAAAATATTATTGAATTTAATTCATAGAATTAGATTAATTATTATTATTAGACAATTATAGGGATGCATTAATGTTTGTGTTGGTCGATCAGTACGAATAGTAGATAATAAATATGATTGTTACTATATGTTGCTAATATATTTGGATGATAACAACATAATTTTATAAAAGGTAATATAAAAGGGAGATGTAACACTAAAATAAGAAAAATAATGTTTTGAAGTGAATTATTTGAAAATGTGAATTATATAAAGCATCCTTATCATCAATTGAATTTTAAATAGTGGAGCCTATAAAACATTTAGAACCATTAATACATACACTAAAAGGGAGATTACAACAATCTATTTTCCTACATTTTTAAAAAACACAACAGATGTTCCTATTAATGATATATACAACGAGTCTCATGATTCAGAGCATATCATACCGAAAACACTAACTTTCATACATCTTTATTTTCTCATTGTACTTATTTCATTGACATTTTGATCAGTGTTTGATTTTTTGAAAATATTTAATAGATTCACTATTTCATTTAATTTGACATTATAATAATTGATATATTCTAATCTCTATTTATACATGTTTACATGCATATTTCGGAAGAGGACCTTGTGTGATTGGTGGTTTTCTTATTCCCACATTTGTGGTGGAGGATGGCCTAGTATGGATTGGAAAATTGGATAGCCAATGTATAAAACTTCTATAGGGTACGAATCAAGATTATTTTATATAATGAAATTTTAAAAATGTTATATCCAAGTGGAGAGTATTCGATATCATCTGCGAACTAAACCACTTTTTTTTAATCGACCACAAGTTATTTTTAGTTTCTTTTATAATTTTTCAAAAAATTTTGTTTCAATCTGAATAAAAACAACTGAATTGATAGTAAATCTTAATTTGTATTTATATATTGTTTTCATTATGTAAATTAATTTTTATGTATAATTAAATATTGATATATTGTTTTAATAGTGACCTAATAAATTTTTGAGAAATAACTTAAAATATCTTAAATTACATCGATATAATATTTTGATTAATTAGGATGCTTTTAATTAACTGGGGGGCATTTTTTATTAAAATTTTAACTTTTATTTTATTTGGTAATAAATTCTCCCCCACTTGAGATACTCACTCTGACCACCAATAACATTAAAACCACTATGTGGGGGGATAAATCTTGTTCAGAAAGAAATATGTGCAAGGTAATAGATATTTTTTAAATTTATACTCTATTGAGACTTATTTATCATTATGCACCAATTTACTTCAATGTGGTTTATATAATACCCTGTTAACATGTAATAACTTGAATAATTCATTTATTATGGAATTTTACATTTTAATATGAATTAATAATTATAGGGGTTTTGAAATAATAATTACTAAATGGTAATAGTTATAGTGAATTCATACATTCATTTGTGATTGTTAATGTTTTATTGAAAAATTACTTTATTCTAATCATTTTTTATTTGACATTACATTTCCATTATATAACCACATTTTTGTGTAATGGATATGATACATTCTTATACTATATAACATTTTTAAATATGTTGTTTACTGTGAAATTTATTTGATTAACTGGGTAAATATTGATAAATCTGAATCATTTACAAAATAATGATGATTGATAAGGAACATTATTTATGAATTAAATAATTAATAGATATATAATGAATTATTTAGACTGTTATTAAATTGGTTAGAGACCAGTTAATGTAATCACCATGATACATTGGTAGTATCATGATAAAAATTATTTAGGCAAATCAGATGGGCTTTTACAATCAATGTTTTAAATCATCTTGTGAATGTTCTTGACATTAAAGGTATCATGTACATAGAGAACATATAATCTAATAATCAATCATTTCCATTATCAATTATTCATTTAATTCTTTTATAAAGTATATCTTTTTATGACATTATATATGGGTGTATTTCATTCTTAATTTTTGATTATGTTTCATGTTTTTTAGTTATTTAGCATTCAATATTTATTCTTCCACATCACAGCATGATATTAAAGTTATTTAAATTAATTTATTGTTCATAAATATACATTTTCTAATTTTTTATTCTTATTAATTCATGATAGCCTCTAGTTTACATGACTGTTGCTGAGAATTTTAGATCACCCTTATTTAGATTCCTTTACCCAGGTTATAAAGATGAATCCTATGAATGTGTTTTCAAGGATTATGATAATTTTATATTTTTATATACTATGATTTATTTTTATAATCCCAATTTAATATGTGTATCATGTTTCAATTTGGTTTTCCAAATCTTCTGAACTTTTTAGTTCTCTAGGATATGATTCCTTATATCTATTCCAATGTAATAAAGTAAGACACCAGCTCCATGCTACAAGGTTCGAGGTCATTATTTTTTGTATCAAATGAAGTATAGTAGAAATATTGGCACCAGATATAGGAAACCATAGATTAGAGAAAAAATATTAGATGAAATACTTTGAGGATAAGTATAGAAGAATATTTTAATGTTTTGGTAAGGAATATATTATAGTGGTCTTTCTAGAAATACATCAACTTCAGGATACATCATATGGATGTGGTTCTGGAAAAGAGGTAAATAAGGGTAATAACATTGAAAAGGGGAAGTCAGTATTGACTCGAGCTCTACCAGATACCAATAATAGGTCCTAATTCACACCTAGTTTGACACATTTAGGGGGTATACATATGATAATTCACAATTTCATTATAAACAATTATTATGTATTTGAAAAAAAAGATCCCCAATGGAAGAAAGATTTGTCTTTTGTGATTAAAAAATCATAAAATTTTAATTATTCTATGTATTGAAGAATTTTTTAAATTATACATTATACTATTTTCAGATAATCTAGTATATTCCATTTTTAGAGATGGCACATGGATGGAATAAAGGAATCAATACTCATGGAAAATGTTGAGGTTTCCTTGATGTTGAATCTGATATATATGGTATTTGAACTGAGAATGTTTGGTATATATTAGGTATTCTTAATTAGGATATAATAAATAAACTTAGTAATATTTTTTATCTTATTATACAATGATACTTTCCGATTCTGGATCACTTTATGGAATATAAGCACCATCATTTTGTGAGATCACTGATCCAATGGAAGATGAGAAATGCTTTAAGTCTTTGTATAAAACATTTATAGAGTTGGATGTGTGAAAATCGAAAAGGATGCAATTTTAGTGTGTTTTTTTAAATATAATGTTGGTAAATGGTAGTTTTTTATATATAATGATAGGGTGGAAGAGGAAATATAACTCATGTAATGAGATTCTTTAAAGGAGAAATTATTTGAAAAATATTTCCTTCATTAAAAAAACTAAGATGAAGAGAATGTTCATTATTTGAAAGAAAAAGGGAAAAGAAAGTATTTTATAGTATAAAGATACCTTTACGAAGTTTTAATGGTATCATAAAAATTTATTATGAAACATATAATGTAATATTAACCACACCATTGATGTTCAAAAAACATGTATATGAACAATACATGTTTCTAAAATACTTTCTTAATACAATGAAATATTTTTAGGTTATATTAATATAGATAAAAAATTCTCCAAATCATATGGATTCAAAGGGATGAAAGAGAAGATGGTGGAAGAGAAAATAACATATAAAGGGATGATGGGAATGAATAAATTTCCTGCATGTGATATCTGTGGAAAAAATCACCTTAATAAATTTATCAATGGATTGAAATTTTATTATAAGTGAAGAGAAAAGTATAATGAGGTGAATGAATTAATATGGAAAAAAGAAAAAAATCTATTTATTATTTCAACTATATGTAGTTGGAGATTTTAAAAATTAACTCCCCAAGTGTCATGTGAATTTTCCTAAGAATAATCTTATGTATCAATGTCAAGTGAATACTCTTAATACAACAAAATAGGAATGAATAATGTGATCATGCATTTGGATCATTGGAAAATTTTATAATATAATTATATTAATGAAATTATGATTATAATAATTATGAAATGTGTAAGTATTATATTGAAATAATGTTTCTCAAAGGATTTGAAATTTTATATTGATTGGTACCATGAAAAGTGATTCAATAGCAAGTTCATTTTTTGGAAAAATCATGGATTAGGGAATTATAAGAATTAATATAACCCCTATGTTGAGATAATGATGTTTTGAAAAATGGATGATTGATATAGATAATATTAATTTTATACAACTAAATACCTTGGAACTAATTCTAATGTTTTCGATCAAAATATTTTGTAAGTGTCCCAAGTATAATTATTTATTAAATGGTTTAATTTGAAATATTTTAGCTTATATAAATAAGAGTATTACATCACATTAAGAAGATTTATTCATATTAATTATCTTCTGATAACCATATTGGTTTTGGAAAATATTTAGAGATAAAAAAATATTTTTCAGGATTTTATGTGTACAATGATCTATTAAAAGAAAATTTTAGTTCCTTGGAAAAATAAAATTTATTTTTGGGAATTAATTTCTTAGATTAAGGGAGGAAATTGAAATTGATCTAAGAACAACCATAGGATGAAATTGGGATTGTTAATTAGAATCTTATAAAGTAAATATATTTCCTTATATTCATAGATAATAAAATAAATCATCATGTTAAAATGAAGTGTTAAAAAAATTATTCTTGTACCTTATGTTTTTATGAACCAACCGTCTTTTCGATCGACATAGATTTATGGTTTTGAGACCCTTATATTTCAATTTATCATTGAATTTGTTTTGATAAATGAACTCAATAAACCTATAAAATAATTCATATATATCTTCTATATCCATATCTTTACCTTCCACCAATGTTATCCTACATGGAAACCTATTTATGTGTTATTTTAACTAACCAGTTTACATATGATTCTAATTTATTGAAAGGATTTTTTATAAACCATTTTTTTGAAGTGGGATTTTAAAAAATGGAATTTCAAAATATCAAAAAATTTATAACCAATATCCTTTTTATGTTTCAAATATTAAATTTATTTACAGTGGGGAGAATGTAACACCCCAAAAAAATTTAGATTAGCATTTTATTCAATTGAGTATGTGACATGCAACACCAAGTGTAAATGGAAATATGAAATCCTAAGACTTTATTATATATATACTATTGAAAATAAATTAGATATATTATATATATTTCAATTCTTGAAACACATATTTCAAATTGTGTCTCATGCAATAATGAGTTTATTCAGAGGCTTGTGTTACAGGCAAGGCCGACTTTTACCGAACAATAATATATTATTATTTTATTTAACAAAAAAATTATAACCTTAAATTTGGAAGGGAGAGTAATAATAGGATTATATAACGATGAAAATATATATTATACAAATTTTTATTTAATATATATTTATTATTAATAAAATTAGAATCATCTGAGATAAACATAATTGTTTCCAAAAATAGTAATTTTTATAAAAGATGGTTTCATTGTATATGGAACAGATAATATAAAATTATTTTATTCAAATTTTTTATATTTTATATTTATAATTAAACTTATTTTTTGAAATCATATTACAAAAATATCATATTTATAATTTGTAGGATTTTTTTGAATGTTTCATTTTTTTGGTTAATAGTATAAAGTAAAGAATTTTAATTCAAATAAGCCATTTAATTAAAATAAATAAAAATTTAAAATTATACATTAAATAAGCCTTTAAGAGAAATTATAAAAAATTTACATATTCTAATCCAATTTAAGATATTTTAATCACTTTTATATTGAATTATGATAAAAAACATTATAACCATTTGAACACATTCCCTTTAAAATCAGTTTTCTCATCATATATTTGAGATAAATTTTAAATTACACCCTTTCATATATTTATGTTGAATTTTTTCAAATATGGAATATACTAACATATATTATCTAATAAGATCAACCTACCTTATGACCATATTGTGTTGTGAAAGCCGTGAACAATACTTATAGTGATTATGGTAAACACGATTATAATTAGAATTTAATCAAAGAATATAAGGATTAAAATTACATAAAAACATGTAGTAGAGACATTGGATATCAATATTTATACTACTATTAGTTTTTGTTTTGTTTTAATGAGTTTGGGGGACACTTAGACAATAATATTATACTATATTATAAGTAATGTAAATAAAAAGATAAAAAAGAACCTTCCTTGGTTTTAATATCATAAATCTTTGGGATAGGGAAAAAATAAAATTCGTATGGTTATATATATTATTTTGAATTCTAGATGAGTTTTTTTATATTAACAATTAATCATTAAATTAGAGAGAGAAATTATTTATTAATTTTTTTTAAGAAACTTCAAAGAAGTAATTATTTTGTCAATAAATAATTAAAATATATGATAATAAAAATATTAAAAGTGAAATAAATTGATGAATTATTTCCTTAAAATTAATATTTATATTAATATAACATGTTTAATATTTTTGAAATTAATATATTCTAATTATATGTTTTTAAGTTATTTTTTTGAATTCGAATTATATAAAAAATGTAAAAATTGACAATATTGTTATTTTATAATAAATGATAGTTTATTAGACGATTTATAATTAATAAAAATTATATTTTGTAAATTTATTTTTTAGTTTTAATTTATAAAAACTATTTTTCATTCATTGATAAATATATATTTTATAATTATAATTTTTACCACTAAATAGTATAAACATTGTTAGTGTGGTTGAGGTTAAAGAAGCGATTTTGCACGTTATGTGATCTTCTATTAAAATTAATTTCCAACACAAAAAAGATATTTATTTTTCTAAATTAGATATGATATTTAGAATCAATGGGTATTTATATATAATAATTATAAATTTAATTACTTATACATTATAAATTAACTTGGATAGAAAACAAGTTACCATGGTAATAAAAGAAGGGGTAAAATGGAGTAATCATAAAGAGTAAGGAACTAAATGAGAAAAATGTGTTTTTAATGTGGTGGAGTTGTTTATTTACCAAATAAACCATCCCCATATTTTTATTCATTTTTTGAGCCACATGATGTAAGTAAAACCTAACAAAATTGAATACTTTTCTGTATTTAATATAATGACACTCCTCAACAATTATAGGGAACTCGCCTCCCTCACTTCATAACACATATGAAGACTTTATTCACATAAAAACCCAAATTACGCACCAAATTCACTCCACTGATACAATAAGACAGATTTTGGGTATAATTCCCTCATAGTAAGCATATTGTGAAAAACAAATGAAGATACCCATGTGAGAGTTAATGCTTTTCAACAAGTGTTCTCATTTTATTTCCTTCTCCACCTCATTTAATTATTATAAAACAATTATGACACAAATAAATTCAGTGTACTAAATAAAATATAATGTTTTTATGATAATATAATTTTCTAAAACCATCAATAATTCCATCAAATGTGTTATTAAATCATCCATAATGTGTACAGAGGACTACCTCCATGTGTACAAATGTCGTTTGTTTTTCCATTTCCTCATCCCAATGTTGAGTATGATAATGTATATAAATAATATATATGATATTTATTATGTATTAATAACTATAGATTCATTATATATATATATATAATTTTATTTCATTCATTAAGAGACATGATAATGTCCCTAATTTGTACGGCGGACTACCGCCGTGTGAATGACATGAATCATGTTTCAATAATGTTCCACGTGGAAGTTGATAAAGATAATTTGAATTATTATATATGATAATAATGACATGATTTTGATATTAAGGACATATTTAACTTTATATAATGATAATATATATGAATCATTTTATTTCATTCCCTTTCACTCACGTAAAGATAACATCATTCGTGTATGTGTGGACAGCTGCCTTCACGAAGCGATGTAATTATATTTTCATATCCAAAAAATATGGATGGAAAATATACTTATTAAATATGTTATTAATTAAATTATCATAATTTTTTAAATTTAATATATAACTTGAATCCTTTCTATCATTATCATTTGAAATGGATGCGGCACACATGTATATATATGACCTACCATCCCCATTATCGTAATCTAATTCATTTTTAATAAAAACCAGTAATGAAAGATATAAAACGTTTTATTAATAAGTTGAAATGATAATTTTTTCATTATAATCATTTTGTATATGATTAGACTCTATAACATGTGTATGAAATTGATATTTAATCTAAAAAATGTATAATAAAACACGACATTTGACACCCAAAACAATCAAAATACAGAGTGATTATAAATAAATGAGGTTAAAGATATTAGAAAAATATAATATATAATATAATAAATATTAATATAGTTATGGTGTAAGATAGTGACTATTTTAAATCCACTATATTGGAGGTTAAATCACTTTCAACCAAAATTAAGAGCGTAGTTGGAGATTCAATCTCAATTTACATTCTCTTGAGAATTACTCATTATCATTAAACAATTAAATATTATGTTGTGTATATAATTCTTCATTGATATGTAATATATTAAATAATTTCTTATTCATGGTATTATAGTTTTGAATTTCAATTATTACATCTGTGTTATTTGGCTTAAAATTTACCAAATGGTAAGAGTTATTAAGAACTCCCACATTATTGTATTATTTTACACTATATTTTGATAAAATCATATTATTGTGAAAAAATTTCATTGTCCTATAAAATTAACTTATATATACATAGTTTTTTAATGTAAATGTTTATTTATTAAATTTTATAACATTTTTACGTAGGGTGTTTACTCCAAATGTTATTTGAATAAGTGGTGAAATATTGACAAATATGTATCTTTAAATAATAAGGATATTTGATAAGGAACATTATTTGTTAATTAAAAAAATTATTCAATATATACAGAATACCTTGGTGTGGTATGACATAGGTTGTGGACTAGTTAATCTAATACCTTTGATACATCACTAGTCTCATGAAATGAATTAGTTTTCAAAATAAGATGGGTTTTTTCTTAGTATTCTTTAAACTGTACTGTAAAATATCTTGAAGGTAGAGCTATCATATATATGGGAAACATGGAATACATAATTTATGAATTTATTTAATTTATAGTAATGTTTTTATTATTATTACCCATGATATTTAAATTAAGTCATTATTTATTTATGCTTATCATTCTTTTTTCATTGATTAAATTGAATGTGTTTTAGTTATTTGAGTGTTCATACTAATTCTAGATTATCACACCATGATACTCACAATTTTTAACTGTAATTTGTTCTTATTAGTCTACATTTCTATGTTTATTATTCATATTGACTCATTATATCCTCCTCTATAGATTACCCTTATTGATTATTTGATCTCACCCGTATTTTGTTATTTTTCACTATATTATAAAGATGATTCCAATAAATGAGTTTAAAGGATGATTTGAATGTTATTTTGTTATTTAATATGTTATATTTTTCTTTTCTCTACATAAAATGGTTATAAATCATAGATATTTTTTTCTAAAACTACTAAACATTTTAGTTCTTTGAGGTGAGATTACTTGTATCTACGCTAATGTAATAATTTAAGGTACCCACTCTGGGATACTAGAGTGGGGGTTAGTTACATGTAATGAAAAACCAATGTAGATTCTAGAAAATATATAAAATCTTATTTTAATTAATAATAGACACCTATTTTTTTTAGTGAAACCATAAATTAGAAGAAAATATATACGAACCCAATGCTATCAGGGGGTAGATGTAACATTAGGTTTTTATATCATAGATATGAAATTTCAAGTGATAAAGCCTTATAAGGGGTTGAATATGACACCATTATATTTTATAATATAGTTATTTACAAATAAATTGTATTTATTTGATATATTTCTTTACACACAACCCTATGTTTAAATGAACCACGTTATACTATTAAGATATTATTATTTAATGTTTCTATTATATCCTCGGTATTATATTGGTAGGTGTGAACATGGAAAAATAATTTAAGATCAAATATTGTTTTATGAAATTTATAAACTATGTTAATTTTATATTAAATGTTTAGAAATAAAAATAAGATCATTTTAATGTAAAGAAAATGTTTTTATAAAAACCTATTTTTATTGGCCCAAATTATTTTTAGGTTAATCCATTTAATTAATAAGTATTAATGAGTTATTTAATTATATTTAAATATTTTAAATTCAAAGAAATGTTTTATCATTAGTATAATGGTTTTTAGGCATGAGAAATGTGTAATATTAGTTTTATGCTAAATAATACATTTGTTTAAAAAATGTTTTGTTTCATTTTTTGAACATATTGAATAATAAATTTCTAAAATTTCAGGGATTTATCCTAAAAATTTGACAAGAAATTATAGTTATGAGGTTAAAATTTTGTTTCTAGTTCCCCTATATTTTTTTTATTAATGGAAACCATGGTAAGCATTTTTCAACTTGTTATTGGTTAAAAGATTAAAACATGACTTATATTTTGGGAAAAGGACAAAAACTTCCTCTAAAAATATTATTTGATGATGGGTGAGTATATTTCCTCAATTATCATTAAATAATCTTAAATATTTCAAATTATTTCCATTTTTATTTTTTCACCACCATTATTTTACTTTATGAAAAGGACTAATACCAAATGCCAATGTCCTGAGTTTAATATTTATAATTTTTCATCATAAGCATTAAAAGACATCAAGTTCAATTATAAATTCTTATTTGAAATTTGAATTATTTTATTAATGTGGTTATTTATTGTTAAATTTTTATGGAATAATTACATAGAATGTCTATGAAATTCTGAAATAGTATTTATTAAATTAATAGTAATATAAAATAAATGATTCTAAAAATAAGAAATAACAAAAAAATTTGGGGAATTATATTGTTCCCTGAAATTTCAATATAAATAAAACATAATAGGTAAGTGTTAATGTTTTTAATTATAAATCCATGAAAAACATTATTACATTGAAATCAAAGTAAATGAATTGTGTCAAAAAACAACATTAATGATTTTTTATAAAAATATTATTTAATTAAATTATTCGAAAGTCAAAAAAACTTGTCAGGATAAAAGTAATAACTATAAGTTGTTTGAAAATTTTCCTCTATCCCAATTATTAGAACATTTTTACATTATCATGAAAATTATAAAAATTATATATTTAGAAAGTTTTTAAAGTAGTTAAGGATAAAATTTGTTAACGAAGAGGTTATACGAAATGATAAGGTTAAAAACGGCATAAATGAAATTTAAATTTCATTTTTGTGATAAAATTATAAAAAAATATATTTTACATTTAATTCATTTATTTTTTGATGAATTATACATGATAAATAAAATAATTATATTTTAATCTTATATATAATTCCAAGTGAGTCATTTACCTCCCATACAAAAGGAATCCCCTTGCCTATTATATTTACACCTTGTTGATTCTGATAAGATCGACAAAACCCTAACCATTTATATTTTAAACTCACATATTCACTATGTATAAGTTATTTATTCCTAAAATCCCATTCAATGCGTCCTTATGAAGGGATCTAGAGGATGCCTATCAAAGAAGTGGAAATTGACTTACCAAACCTATTTCAATTTTTTTTAGTATAACACTTAAAAATATTTATTATTCATCAAAAAATAATACATTAATTATCTTAATAATATTCTAGTTATATTATGTTTCTGGAATCGCCATTATACACCCTCAATTCCATCAAATGGGAAGACCTAGTATCGCTTGTGTGTTTGTGTGCACTAAAACCACAATAGAGTGATACAATTTATTTTGCATCAAAATATACATTTATGTTTATTATGATGTGTTCATTTTTTATATATTATATTGAATAAATAATGATTATTCCAGAATTATTATATCATTACTACCTTCTTACTTTTTAATCCATTGATAAATTATAACGTCACTTGTCCTTCATGTTGACTACCACCTCTATAAAGAGATGTGAATTTTTTTGTTTCCCCATTACATGGATGGTAATACGGACATTTTTAATGAATATATATGATATATAATATGTAATATCTATTTATATTTTTTAATTATTATTTATTATTCTTTTTCCATTCGTTAGAAATTCAAAATAGTGTTCATGAATATGTGTGACCTACCATATCCAAGAACAATGCAATTAATTTCATATATCTTAAATTTATTGATGAATATATATATATATAATATATATATATATATGTTATTTATATAATTATAAAAATTCATTAGAATATTGAAACATCATTAAAGTAGATGTTCTGAGACTTTCAAACCGAAACATTCCTAGGAATCATATTCATAACATGGAAAAGATATTTTAAGAATATTTTTAAGAAACAAGTGTAAATATGTAATATGTAAATCATATATTGTAATATATATTCATTATAATATATTTTTAATGAATATACTGTGAATATACATTTATTATACAGAAGTTCTGAATATATACAATGAAATATGTAACATAAGGTAAGTGATTTATGTTTTAATACCATTTTAATTTGGATTTTGTGCTTAATTTTCCTTTATGAAAATTGTATGATCCATATCATAAAAATAAATTTAATTTTATTTTACTTTGTTTATTTACAAAATTCTTATGCATAGATTCATTATTGTCTATTTATTATACAAAATTTTAATGAAATGTTTTTGGAAAAAAAAGACTTTATTTCCTATTTTGTTTGGAATCATTTTATTATTTGTATGTGATTTTTGGAATTGTATTCCAGAATAATTTATTATTCCCATATAAATGTTTAAATTAATATATAACCATGTTTTAAATTTCAGTAAAATATTTTAATGGAATCTTCTTTTTATTTTTTGAAGGTGTTACATTTTATTTTTACCAAATATATAATTTTTTTATATTGACATACATAACATGAACATAATTTACCATCGTCATGACTGCACAATGATTTGAAGTTTCCCTTATATAATTCCATGGTTCTATTAAAAAAATAATATTTTCAATAGTTTTTTTAAATATTAATATTTAAAATATTTTATTACAAAAAATATACTGTATTTTTCAAAAAAAATATTCCAATGGTCATTTAATGGAATTTATAACTATAATAAAATACTTTTATGATAATTGTTCATTATAAGGGATATGATCTAATGAAACTATCCTCATTATTTCCCTGGATGGTTTAAAAAAATTATTATGATTTTTTTTAAATATTTTAATGTTCCATGAGTTATGATAAGATTCAATGTTGTATTCATTATGAATCCTGTTTCCATTCAATGGGTTATGTAATGGTGATATAATTAATGTTTTTCAGTATTTTAGAAGATATTTTATTGATTTAGTTATGTGATGGGTGAGAGTGAAATTATATATCTATAAAACGAATTAGTTAAATCATTATATCTCAATAGATAATTATTGGAAACAATTTGACATGATCAATAAAATATGTGAAAATAATAGGGATACATAATCAAGTATCAGAATCATGTGGTGATTCATGTGGAGTTATAATATTGGAAAAAGGCTTTGATGACTGATCTAAAATGATTTGAGGGTCTTATTAGTAAACAATTACCTATGAAATATTTTTGATGACTATTATTGATCCATACATTTCGGAATTGTTTATAATTTTAATATGAACATATGTTTAACAATTGATTTATAATGATTTATCATTTTTAGTATTGATGTAATTTGAAATAATATTGTTTTATTTAATTACTCATGTTCATAATCTAGGAAATATTGGGTATGAACTTGGATTGTTATTATCAGTATATGATATCATGATTATTATAATATTTCATTATATAATCATCAATTGATATTATTCATGTTTAAAAATAATGATAATCTAATGTCACCCTTTATTATATATCCCTTCCCTATAAATGATGATATGTTTTAAATATTGTCTATTAAGAAGGGTAAAATGTGAGAAGAAAATTATGAGGGATGATAAATAATTTAAAAAATTTTATGTTTATATGAATAGTCTCTAAAGGCATTATATCTTTATGGTTTTGGAAAGGATTGTATTTTTATTTATTGAATATTCATATAAAATGATATAATATTTATGTAAGTAATGCATGTGTCTCCTCAATAGCACCCAAACCCACAATATTTATCTTTATTAGAGGTTCTTTAACCCTTATATGACATCCCAAAGAAACCAAAGGCTATAAATAAATTCAATCAACTTATAAAAATATTGGGGGATGATTTTGTATGGAGAAAAAACATAATGTGATAAGATATAACATAAAAACCCAAATTGAATATTTAATGTCTGAGTATAAATAGTATAACTCTTAAGATACCCAAAATTATTATAATATCATAGTCGATACAATAGTTATTAGAAAAATTTCTTCTGAAATACAATAAAAACTATTCATGGAACATCGTTGATGTGGAATCACTCCAACCACAACAAGAGAAAAATTTCCTCTCTAAAACACAAAGTTGAGGAAATAGAATCATGATGAGCCACCAATAAAACATTATTCCTTTCCTTAAACAATTTCTAGAAGAATAACATATGTGTATGAACCAATGTTCATAATAATGGGGTTACTATTAAAACTCAGTATGGTTTCCCCAAGATTCTTCCCAACACATTACACTAGGACTTTAAAATATTTTGATCATAGATTAGAAAAAATATTGGGTTAAAATATCAAAATAGTGTACCATAATAAAACGACTTAACAAAAAATAAATAAAATAAATTATTTTGTTCATTATTTATTTCCACATGAAATAACCAATACACAATAGTGGTGACTGATACATCATCGAGTAATCACTAGGTAATAATTACATATTCCATTTACATTCTAGAATTCATCACCAAGTATGTTTCAACAAGTCCATCTATGAAATATGAACACACATCCCCATTTATAAATAGAAACCATTCCAATATTCCTTTTCTCAAACCCATATATTTTCTATTTTCCAAATGAATTGGAATCAAATTTCATTCTCAAACCCTTCAACGTAGGCCTTACCCATGGTTCAATCAAATTTTACAATCCATTGATGAAACATGAAGTATGAATTTATTATATACATAAAAACAAAAATATTAAACTTTCATACAACATATACATTCTATTGAAAATCAAAGTAATAAAATTTATAAATCCCCCACATAGAATTTCAAAAATAATAAATAAAGATAAGAAACCCACCTATCAACAAGTGTAAAATAGAGAATGAGAATGAGAGTCATCTTGATCATGACGTAAAACATCTTTGAATCAAATTTAGTGTTCTAACACAATTTCATACATCAAAATAATAATCCAAATAGAAAGGACTTCCCATGAATAATTATGGAATTAGAGGAGAAAGACAACCTGATAGAGGAGAATAAAAATGAGGGGTTCATGTCAATAATCTGAGTTAAGACTTCTGGAAAATGTCCCTATACCAATAGTTCTTGGATAACATTGGGTATAGTATATTTTTTAATACCTATAACCACTGGTTTTCCAAAATGGTGGCTATATGGTTTTTTTCAAGACATATAACACATTGTTTAGTAAAACTATGGGTATAGGGTTGTTTTTTGATTACCCTACCCACAGTTCTCCAAAACTGACGGTATAACTTCCCTGTGTTATGGTCAGTAATTTTTTTTCAAAGGGCACAATTTTTTTTACTAGGAACACCTATTCCCATGATTTTCTACCTATGGAAAATGTTTATATAAATTTATATTAGTAAATATATATTTATTTACCAATAAAATAAATAGGGTAGGGATAAGGTGCTATAAGAGTAAAGGGGTGGTCCATGGATCAAATATCCTGGTCGCCTATCATTTCCATGCTATAACCATAGTTTTAAAAATCATGGGTAGAGGTTAATGAGATAGTGGAATGGATGTATACCCACATGTTACAAAATTGTGGTTATAGATCGAGGCTATACTGACTACCCGGTTTCCCATGGTTCTATAAACCCTTAGGTATAGCCTATACCAATGGTTTCAATGGAAATACTTACGGATTCAAACCACATGAACAAGGTAATTTGTAATAGTGAAAATTATAAATATTAGATCAATTAATACACATCAAATGGTTAAGATTCATGGTTTGGAATCTTTTGTGCTTACCATGTGCATTGTACTATCTCCATACTACCCCTCATAAGGTCTTCTTAGAAAATTTTAAAAAGCATGTTACAAATGTGTTTTTTCACTCCATCTAAACAAAAAAAATTCAACTAATACCCCCATATATTGGCCATGTTTTGTTCTAATAATGAACTTATATATAAAATTCAAGAATCTCTTCCATTGTTCCCTATAAATTTATTATTTTTGATCCAAACCATGTTCAAACTATTTGCCCTTAAAACCCATTATTGAAGACTAATAAACCATATATAAATGTCTAAAACCCATCTGATGTATTGTATTACATAAATATCATTATAAAATATTAATTTAGAAGACACAATAGGATATATTTTTATTTACCGTGGTATTTATTTGTTATGAATTTTATCATATTATAGAAAATATGTATGGTAAATTTATAATTTAGGATTAATATTATATTTTATATTAAATTAATTATTTTCAATTGGGATAAAACATTATTATTTTTGGGGTAAAGTTATTTATCATGTGGATAACCATGCGATTAAAATAAACTTATATTATTAATAATTTTTTAAATTTATTTTGGGAGAATTCAAATATTTTTTTATATTATCGATATCAATGTAAGGGGATATTTTGGCTAGTAAGGGATTTTATGTCAATGTGGTAAATATAAATGGAGAAATGATGATTGGGTTAAAATTTGAAAAAATATATTTTTTATGTTGATTTTTGGTGATTAAGTTTAGTTATGGAAAATATTATTATATTTTTTAAAGTATTGAATTATAGTATATAACCTATTCATATGTTATTATGAGGGATTAATATTGTTTTCAGTGATAAATTTTATGTTGATTTTGGTTGAATATGTGTTCAAATCATTTTTATATAATAGTTATGATTAGTTCATGATTATTTTGAACAGTTTTAAGGTCATACTTGAGTTTCACATTATAAAATATTATATAGGTTTTAAAGATTATTGTTTAACATCTATATATGAAGCTATATTAATATTGAGTATTATCTTATCATATTCTACATATTATTGGTTTTAGTAAATTTGTAGATGTAGGTGTGATAAAATTTCAATCCTTTTATGGATCATATTTACGTTTAAAAAATAATTGTTTTTCATTTCGCATGAAAAAGAAATATGATATTTTTTATAATATGATATGTGAAAAAGGTTGACAACGGCTCTATAAACAACAAAGAGAAAAATATTATTATTATATAATGAAAATAATTTAAGTAAGTATATTTTGTTACATTCATTACTGTAATCATAATTTAATTCCTTAACATGTCAATGAAGAAGATAGTTCAATGAAGTCATATGTCTAACAAGACCCTCCTCAATCAAGGCATATTTTTTGAAAATCATATAAAATTGGGATCCTTATAATGATATATCTATTGTTTAATATATTTTCAATTTGAAAAAATGATTTTCTCTAGAAGTGAGTTAAAAATAAGTTAACATGATTATATATACAATATATTTTTTCATATTTCATGATACACTCATTTTCTATATGAAAACTTTAAAATTTTGGTGATTTTATTTTGTTATTGGGAGAAATGTAACACTTTGATATTTCAATATGAAATTATAATTTTAATAATATTATATTAAATACATTCTGTTACATGTAACACTTTTCTAACATGAGTTGGGACGTATTAAAATAAATCATTTCAAAAATTAAATATAGTAAAAAATTAGGATATATAAATAGTATTTCATTACAGATGAATATTAATGATTTGAAAATAAATAATTAATGTGATATATTTAAATTAATCTTACGTAAAAAATGGATATTAAAAACATAATTTTTCATCAAGGGTTTTTTATTTTAAAAAAATGATCCTTTTTAAATTTATTCATTGTATGAACAAATAAATTAATACTTAATTAATTACAAGACGATTTAGAATAATGTTATGAGAATTTGAAGTTGAAAATTTTCATTTTTCTTAAAATCTAGTGTTTTAATATTTTTATTTTCATGTAAAAGATATTATTATGAATATTTAATTTCTTATTTTATTTAATGAACTTATTTTTCTATGTAGTTATTTCAAAATTATATTAGGGTAAATTTTTTGGATTTTGTAGAAATGGTATATATTTTGGTGAATAGTGAAAATACATATTTTAAAAATATTTGAACTTTTTTGACATTAACCAGATGTAAAAATGAATTGGTATTTCATTAAATAAATTTTAATCAAAAAATATATTTATGAAGTTGTATAATTTTATTCAAAATGATATATTTATCATAGAAATATATGTTTCATATTTTGGAACATCGTGTAAGGTTTTATACAAATAAAAATTATTTTAGTTATTCTTTTTTCATTAAGAATTCACAAGGATAAATTACCTTTATTATTGGTTTGAAAGAAAATATTAAACCTTTTATTTGGAATAATCCAATTAATTCCATAGTAATTAATATTATAAATACTTTTGGTATAATGTAATTTTTATTACTAAAAAGGAATTTGTTTTCTATAAAAACAGTTTTCATCAGATGTTGTGGTATTATGTTAAAATTAATTTTTACAAAATCTCAAAATTGGGTCATATAATATTGATTATATATTTTTGATTAGCATATTATAATTCATTAATGAGGTTAATTTCCATTTTCCCATGGTGAATATTTACAATTGTATAATTTTTTCACTATAGTAAAGGTTTGATGGGTTAATTAGGGGTTTAAACATAGAGATAAGGACAAAAATTTCTCTTAATAAAATATAAATCATATAAAATGTGTGTATTTATACCGGATGTGCATAAGAGTTTAATTTCATTATAATATGGATTGTAGAGCCTATGAGTGTCATTTTTTGTCAATAATAAGTCAATATGTTAAAAACAGGTGTTGAGAAAGATGTTGGTGATGCCTTGGGGAATTTATGTTGATTCCATGCATTAAATGCTACACTTGATCAATTCTCTAAGAGGACAAATCTAATGATAGTTGAACTGGTCTTATGTTACAAGACCTGTATCAAGGTTATACAATGTTACAACACATTAAAAATCACATGATATACTCAATTGCATATGTAAAGAAGTTACTTCCATAAATAGTCAGTAAGTGGATGAAGTGATGAGGTCCATTCATTATGTTTTAATGCATGATGAATGAAGACATGACCCTTGCATCATCCATGATTGTATTAAAAGAATGTATTGAATATGGTTGGGATTTATGATCTCAATGGAATGAAATTGATGATGATTGAAGATTTAGCAGAGTGGAGAATAGGATTTTAATTAAAAATTATGGTTTGTAATTTTTTATACAAATTAACACTTTGTTACATAGATTTTATACTAAGAACATAGACTATTCCTATTACAATAAATTATCCAACCATAGAGGGCCAACAAGGGTGCTCACCTCAAGTATTTGTAGGACCTGATGGTCAACTGCACTTGAAGGAAGCCCTCTAGGTCATCCCTGTATGAGACATGTGTGTGTGGGCCGTGTGTAATCCCCAGGTGCCGCACGGTGTGGAACATGTGCAGCATCGGTGCTAGGTGCGCGCCCAGAAGAGCCGGGTGGGCAATAAGATTTCACCTGCAAGAGAACTAGAGTGTGGAAACACTGGAGGGGGAGGAGGAATAATCTGGGGTCATGGGGGCGAGAGTTTATTGTCAAACTACAAGAAAATCACTGTCGGTTTTGATGTGGGTCGTCATTTTAAAAACCCAGATCAAATCTTGGCTGTCTATCTGATCCTGCGCTGGATCACAGCCGCAAGATCAATCACGTGTCTCATGATCTAATCAACCTCATTCTTGATTAATCTATGGTGATCCAATGAACATCGATATTCGTTGAGGTTGTCTTCAACCTCTGGACACCTGAGATCCACCCGACCCCACTGCTTGCTACAGATGAAGCCGATCCACCGAGGTCGAGCTCTCGACCACTATTGAAGCTCAATGTTTTTATATGATGATCATATTGATGAAATTAATTCATGCATGCATTAGATTTTTTGATGCATGAAATGAGATGAGGAAATTTGATGGAGCTCCGGGAAAATGACGTTTCTGAGGGTGGAATACTAGTTCAATATACATGGAAATGGTTTCCATACATTTGTAAATCCATGCACGTGATGCACTCACCGAGACTGTAGGATCCCACATATGAAAAAGAAGAAGTAAAAAACTTATATTTTTTGGATATCTCATCCGTGTTTGAATATATCCAAAGACAAGGATCTCTGTTATTTATTTCTTTGGATCTCATGGCATCTCACGCAGATTTGAATTGTTTTACTCTCCTATAAATGTAGATCTCTCGACTGAGGTTCTGTTGCTAAAAATAATAAGAGAAATATATTGATTCTTCATGAAACATAACCCTATATGAATGGTTCTGAAAATCCCTACTACACGAAGGAGAACCGTGCAACTCTTACGTGAAGCTGCCCTGCACGTCCTTTGCACGAAGAGAAGAAGATCCGACCAACATAGTTCATGAAAGTGTTTATTTTCATCCTATCTGAGATGCTACCCACAATCGATCGAAAGGTTCTTTGAACCCTTTATGTTTCATCATGGAAGTAATCCCATGTGTAAAACAACTGGTTCCTTGACACCGCTATTGCACCTTAGTGAAGGTAGAGCCGAGAACCTTTCTTGGTTTTGAGAACAAGAATTGTGGAATCCTTTTTACACAAAGAAGATTAAAACCCTCCTATCAATATATATATATATATATATATATATTCTGTTTTGTGTTTGCATGATTCATAGTTTTTGAAGACTACACCCTTTTCTTGAAAACATGCAAAGGATAGTTTATACATGAACTGCACTAGTAGAAGAAGATGGCACCTAAGGCTTCATGTTCTCACTAATGAAGGAGGAGATTGCATGCATGATGCACATGCATAGATTTACATTATTTGTGACACCCATGTGTCTAAGAACATGGTGAACCTTGGGCTACAGTAATTTGGTCTTGAAGAAGACCCATGGAACAACACCTAATATTGAATCAATTAAATAATACAAGTGCGTGAGTGCTAAGACCCAAAAGAAGAAGATAAAGAGAAGAAGAGAATGAGTGAAGGGGAAAGAGAAGTGATTTTGTGTGTGTTAAAAGTGTTAAACCCCTTGGAGTTTTAACACATGAATGTAAAAATAATAATAGTGCATGAATTCATGCATGCACATGTACAAGTAATGAAAAAATCAAAAGAATATGTGAATAGTGAGAGAAGAATAGAAGACAGTTCACGTTCAAAAGAAAGAGACCCATTCATGCAATTATTCATGAAGACATGCACATGTCTTAATTCAGATGATGCAAAGTGTGCTGATCTTCTGTGTTTTAATTAACACATAAGTGTATGTGATTATTTACAGGTAAACAAGAATATGTTTTAGTGCATTCAGCTATTGCAATAAAGAAGAAAAAATTGAGACACCCATGAAATCCATGCCTAAAGTGAATGAGAACTGAGACTGAAGCTAGACAAAATTAAAGAATATCTTGTATCTGAGTGTTTAGTAATTGAGAATCCAAAAATAGAGACGGTGATGATATTTTGGAAGATCATTCTTGAATATTTTATTCTTGAAGATGTTGTTTGAACCATTTTCACACATCTTAGTGAGGCTCGGTCTTCGTCAGAAGAAGAAATAATTGCATGAGAATTGTCGATATTGAGAACTGATCCACACAAGTGATCAAAAATATTGAGCAAGGCTGAAAGACCTTATCAATGGTTGTCTAAGATCCATAAATTGATTCACAGGAAAATGTGATTCACCAATCCTATGTGAAGCGATCAGAAGATCATCTAAAGTGAATCAAATAAGAACATAAATAAAGAAGTTTCTCATGTGACTCAAGACCTAGATGAACCCTGTGATATTCAAAGAGTAGAAGAAGACTTTAGTGAGACTCTAAAGTTGGCTAGTGGGACTCTATTAACCCTGTGTGAAGTAGTATAAAGAATGTCTTGTGGGGAACATGAGAGATACAGTGTGACTCTGTATCGACCATTATAATTAGTAACTGAATTATAGGTGAGAATCTATATTGGGGAGAATAACCCAGACAACAAGGAGTAGATATTTGAACCAAACCTTATAAACCCTTGTATTCAGGGCCTTTACATTTACAACATCATTCAAGGTAAGGCTGAAATACACAAGAAGAGTGGATCGAGGCTTTATTCATCCATATATGTCTAACTGAATGAAATATATTTGTAAAATGATTTAAATTGATAATGATTAAACCCTCCCCTATAAGTGATTTACACTGATCTGGGCACTTCAATTTGTATCAGAGAGAATGTCACATTTAAAATATCCAAGTGAGTATTTATGATGTGAATATTTGAGGAGATGAGTGAACAACCTCAAATGGTGATATCTACCATGACTCAGAATAACTGATAGAAGAAAATCACAAGGAAGATGAAGAAAAATATTACTACTACTATGGAGACACCTTCTACTGAAGGTAATCTGAATGGTGAAATATGTAATAATACTTATTATTCTACTGATGAACCTTTCTCAAGCTGTGATGGTGATAGATCAGTTAATGATCTTCAGACTAAACCCATAGATCATCTGAAGAAATTCCTAAGAGAAGTGGCAGGACATATTTCTACAAGTGTTAGTTCTCTTGATGATGAACAATTATAGCTGAAAAAATAAGCTAATTACATGGAAGAATCATTCAATAAAAGGGTTGGCGTCTCCAACACCCTCAAAAACTAGTAAAGGTATAGGAAAAACAATTTATTTTTTAAATGAAACATATGATCATGTTACTGAATAATCACAAGGAAGTATTTGTGAGAAATAAGTATTTGAGATTGTATTTGTATAATCATTCCATAATTTGAAAAATTGCACAATGTTTCTATGGTAGTCATATCAACTCAAATTGAAGAAAATTCCAACAAGCTAAAGGAGCTTGACATATCTATGCAGCAATTAATAAAAGTTCCTGAATAACAAATAACATTGCTAAAAAAGAACTGGGAATGTTAACAGAGATCAGTTGAGGATGAGATGAACTATCTCAATATGAAGTGTTTAAAGTTGGAGGTAAAATTGAAGAATCATCAATCACTCCATGCTGGATATTCAAAATTAGCTGGAAGAAGAGACGATGACACTAAAGATTTCATTGATGAATATGATTCTAAGTGGAATATCAAATTATCCTCTAATACAATGACAACATCCTCCAAAAAGAAGGTATCCCATAACCCCGTTACTTTTGTTTCTACTAATGCTGTTTCAACATGCAAGTACAGGTTCAAAGACAAAATTTAGGAATATGGGGATTGATAGAAATGTCAATACATCCTTGAAAACATCAAGGGTGGATACTAGAATGATTGAAAATAGATAATCCTAGAATGATTCTCCAAATAACGAAAGACTATTCCAAAAAATAATGAAATAAATCTATCCAGACTGATACTACAATTAAAAGATGGAGAATTGTAGTCTATTGATGGTGTTGTTAGAAGTTTGGGCATCAGGGTAATGATTGCTGGAATAATATGTTAGCATATGAAAATTATGGATGGCCTACATTCAGGGAAGTATATGTGAATAAATGAAGCAACCTTCAATGAAAAAGTAGAATGCAGAGATGAAAATGAATTTTACTATTAAGAAATGATTTGAATATCTTTAAGACTTCTGTGATAATTGAAACAGAAGTGTTCATAATGATGGTGAGTACTGGTTTAGTCCTACCATGACTCATGCATATGTTGATTAGAATCATATACTAAAAAAAATGTCGGAGAATGCAAAAAGTGTTAAAAATTATTCCATTGGGAATATGAAAAACAATGATGAAAAGAAAATAGTGAAAGAAATTATTTCCAATAAGATGTTTAAACCAGATTCCATGAATGTCATATTAACCATGAAAAGATGATTCTATTGTGGAAAAAAAGTTTGCACCATCAATCACTGCAGACAATCCATGGAAATGAATGTAAGCAAGCTAAAAATAAAAAGATAATAAATCTAGAAGAAATAGGGATTGAATGAAGACATTCCTGATGATCATATTAATTAGTTTTCTATGAAAGGTGACTTGAAGATAATGGGGAAGTCATGTAGAGTCTCCAAATCAGAAAATTGTAAGGAGGGTTTAGTTATCTGGCCTAATGATTTGAAAATTTCTAGAGAACTGCAAAGAGCTGGAGATGAAAGAATAGATGAAGCTAAGGAAAAGAAAATATAGGTCACTCCACATGAAAGATAATTTGATTTTAATTAGAGGTTTTCAACAAATGATAACCCAAGTGTCTCACAACTATTCTGTGGAAGGTGAAAGAAATCTAGAAATCCTGAAAACAAATGTTATCTATTTAACCATGACAAATGGATAACATTGAGCAACATGCACCAAAAGTTACATCACTAATGATAGAACTAAAATAAAACAATCCACACAAGTTTAAGGACAATTGATTTAAATAATTTCTGTTAACAATACAGAATAAAAGTGGCAAATGTAAAGGAGACCTCGACTTGAAGAGTACCAGACACATTAGATCTACAAGGAAAGGAATTCTTTGGTTGAGAGAAAATTCTCATCCCTTGTGCTTCAATTATAAATCTCACAATTGTTCCATCTTATTCCCTTATACAATAGTTATACATGTGTCCATACATTGCATGAAATTGAAGATGAAGGTAATTATTTAAATGATAGTTCAATGGGAAATGTGGAGAACTACAATTTGAACTCATTATTCATGATTTGGTAATTACTTGAAGTTATCCAAAGTGGAATATTATCAAAATTCATACATTCAAGATAATTTGATGATATTATTCACCAATTAAATTCAAAGGGAGTGCACCCCTTTAGGGGGAGAAAATATGAATTAAATGATATCAAGGATTATGTCATTACAAATCTTGAAAATTATATCATCTTAAGTTGCTGAAAATGAGGAATTCCAATCATACTTTTATCCTATGGTCTTAACAGTATTTATCATATCAATTAATGTAGAGTTCTTGATTGATGAAAAGATGGGATGAAAGGGGGATATTTATCTTAACAATTGAAAATTTTAATATTTTTGGGGATGTATGTGCATGATTTATAATTTCATTGATATATATGATTTTTTTACCTTTGAGATATGAGTTGATACATTATAAGAATAATTTCACATATATGGTTGTTTATGGACAACACTAAAACCTTGGTCATATCTCTATTGTATTCTACACTTGGTTATCCCATGTAGACATTGTGGTGATCAACTAAAGGCCCTTTTCTAAGTGAACCATGTGACATCATCCCTCTCTCAGAAACATTCCAAAATATATTATTCAAAGGGAGGAGGACATGTTTTTGAAGAGACCCCAGTAACACCTTTTAATTTGGTCTCCAATAAGTGGGAGAAATGTTTGACACACATATTGACCCATACAAAGTGTGCTTTCGTGATATTGACAACAAAATACAAATGGGGATATTGATGTTCATAAGAGTTAGATTTTTTTGTTAATATCGATTAAAGTGGATAAGAGATTCATTTTTTTTCAATGGGATGTCAATATGTGAATGAAATCTGTGGAGAATGATGTTGGTGAAGCCTTGGAAAATTTTTGTTGATTCAAATTATTGAATACTACACTTGACCAATTCTCTAAGAGGATAACACTAATGATTGTTGAAGTGGTCTTAGGTTCCAAGACTTGTAGCAAGGTGATACAATGTTACAATACATTAAGAAGCACATGAAGTACTCAATTATATAAGGAATTGTTTCATCTTTCAATATCCACTATGTGGACGATGTGATGAAGGCCATGCATTATTTTAATGCATAAGGAATGAAGACATGATCCATGCATCATCCAAGATTGGATTAAAAGAATGTATTGAAGATTCTTAGGATTTATGATCTAAAAAGAATGGAATAGATGATGTTTGAAGATGATGAAGATTGTAGATTGATATTTTAATGAAGAAGTGTGGTTTTTAATTTTAAGGAGAAATTAATACTTGTTTACTTAGTTATTATAGTATGTACTTAGACTGTTACTTTTCTATAAAATGAGCCAGCCCTGGGGGGCCAGCTGTGGTCCTCACCTCAATAACAAGTGGGACAAAAGGGTAAACAACCCTTGAAGGAAGCTCTCAAGCCCAACCCTATATGAGGAATGTGTGCGTTGGTGGTGTGTAATCCTGGATGTGCTTCATGGTGATGAACCCATGTAGTATTGGCACTAGGTGCACACCTGGAGGAGTAGTGTGGGATCTATGAGCGCACCCATAGGAGAACCGGTGCGGGGCAGCAATAGAGGGGGGATAGGAGTAATCTGGCATCAAGGCAACAAGATTTTATTGTGAAGTAGAGAGAAAAACACTACAAGTTTTGATGTGGGACGACATTTTAAAAATGAGGAACTATTCCTGGTCATCCATCTGATCTCGTGCCCAATCATAGCCGCACAATCCATCTCACGTATCATGATTTAATCACCAATGTCGGTGATTAATATATGGTGATCTAATGAAAATGGATAGGCATTGAGGTTGTTTTCAACCTCCAGACACCCAAGCTCTACCCGATGCAACTGCTCGTCACAAATAAAGCTGATCCACTAAGATCTAGCTCTTGACCACCGTTGGAGATCAACGTTTGAGCATGATGATCATTTGTATGAACTGAATACATGAATTCATTAGAAGTTTCATGCATGAAACAAGATAAGGAAATTAAAAGAATCTCAAGGAAAACGAGGTTTCTGAGGGTGCACTTCATATTTGATGTACAAGGAAATGGTTTTCATGCATTCTTAAACTCATGCACGTGATACAATTACTGAGAACAAAGGATCTCATGGTTGAAAAAGGAAAAGTAAACGTCAGTGATTTGCAAAATATGTCATCTATGATTGAATATATTAAATTCCAAAGATCTTAGCTATGGAAATCTTTTGATCTCACGGCATCTCATGTGAATTTTAATGGTGTTCCTCATATATAAATATAGATCTCTCGATTAAAGATCTATTGTTGAAGATATTAATATAAATCTATTATTTCTACAAGAAATAGAGTACTGCACAAAAGATTTCGTGCAACCCTGCTTCATGAAAGATAACTATGAAACTCTTTTACAATGTAACCCCGCACATCCCTTGCATGAAGAGAAGAAGCGCGAACCACACTGGTTCACGAAAGAGGAGATATGCACCCTCTGTGCGAAGATACCCACAAGCGCACTACATCTTCTTTGAACCCTCTCTGTGCCATTGTGGATGTAATCCCATTGTTAAAACAACTGATTCACTGACACCCTTGTTGCACCTTCACATAGAAAAAGGCAAGAACTATTCATGGTTCTGAGAATAGGAATTGTGCCCTCTAATTTGGACGATGAAGATGAAGACCCTCCTGTCAATATATATATAAATTTATATATATTATGTTTTGTGTTTGCAAGATTCAGATTTTCTGGACACTAAACCCTTTTCATGAAAATATGCAAACCATAGTGTATACAAACACTTCCCTAGGAGAAGAAGAATGCACCCGAGAATTCATGTTCACGTGAAGGAAAGAGGAGAATGCATGAAAGATGCACATGCATGCATATGCATGAGTTGTGAAACCCATGTTTCCATGAACAAGGTGAACCCTGGGCAGCACTAATTTGGACATGAAGAAGACCCATGAAAAAACACATAAAATTTAATGAATTAATTAAGATATGTGTGTGAGTGATAAGACCCCGAAGAATAATCGAAAGAGAATAAGAGAAAGATAGAAGGATAAAGAGAAGATATTTTGTGTGTGTTCAAAGTGTTACACCCATTGGGGTTTTCTCACAAGAATGAAAAAAAATAATTGTGAATGCATGCATGCATAAACATACACATGTAAAAAATAATTAGAAGTGTGTGTGAATAGTGAGAGAAGAAGATAAACAGTGCAATTTCAAAAGAAAGAGACCCATGCATGCAATCATGCATGAACACATGCACGCGTGATATTTCAGATGAGGAAAAGTGAGCTGATCTTCAGTGTTTGAATAACTAAATAAATGTATGAAATTCGTGTCAACTTATCAAGAAGAAGTTTTAGTGCATTCAAATATTTCACAAAGGATTAAGAATTTGAGAAACCCATGCAATTCATCCATGAAGTAAATGATAACTAATACTGAAGCAAGACTGAATAAAAGAACCTCTTGTATCTGACTGAGCAGTAATTGTGAATCCAAGAAGAGAAAAATGCTGATATTGTGAAAGATAATTCTATCATATTATATTCATGAAGTAGTTGTGTGAACCATTGAAAAAAAAACTCATTGAGGCTAGGTCTTCATCAGAAGAAGAAATAATTTCTTGAGTATTGTTGATACTGAGAACTGATCATCTCAAGTGATAAAAAATATTGAGCAAGGCTGATAGACCTTATAAAAGGATGTTGAAGATCATTGTTCTTATTCACAGGCATGTGTGACACAGCAAGAATGTGTGAAGAGATCATAAGATCATCCATAGTGAATCAAAAAAAGAACATAAATAAGGAAGTTTCTCATGCGAATCGAGAGCTAGATGAACCCTGTGAGTTTCATAGAGGAGGAGAAGACTTTAGTGAGACTCTAAATAAGGCCAGCAAGACTTTGGTAACACTATGTGAAGCAGTATAAAGAAACTCCTATGGTTGATACAGTGTTACTCAGTATCAACCATTTTAATTACTAACTGAATTATAGTGGAGAATATATGTTAGGGAGAATAACTGACATAGTATGGAGTTGGTCTTTTAACTGAACATTGTAAATCCTTGTGTTAAGTTCCATTACATTTAAAGCATCATTCGAGTTAAGGCTGAGAGACACAAGAATAATGGATCAAGGCTTTAACCAGCCATAGTGGATTAATTGAAAAGAATAAATTTGTAAAAAAAATAAATGGATCATTGATTCACCCCTCCCCCTCTCAGTGATTCACACTTATCTGAGCACTTCAATACCATAAATTAATATATATTTGGAATTATACTATATGTCTTCCACTTTTCATTAGAATTATATTTCTTATATTTTATAGTTCATAATGTTTAAAAATATGCAACATCCCAAACATATAAAAGGACACATCCACTCTTAATTTCATTACACAACTAATGTAAGAACCCTAGATTTTGGATTCTTTAAAATGATTCTATTATCGATATCTTTTGTAACATGTTAAAAATAACTTCTGCAACCACCGAATAAAACAAATATTTACTTAATAAAACTACATGAATAATATAATAATCACTAAATAAAAAGATAATAATAATTTAAAATAGATTCATATAATTATGTTTCCGCGATTAATATTTTAAATTAGTGAATTTAATTTCAATATCCATTTAAAAGGGATTTTTTATTTTAAATTAATTAATATAATTTATAATAGTTAAAAGTCAGTTATAATAGGTACTATATAGATTTATAAAATAATATAAGAATATTAAATTATTAATAAGTGAATATTAGATATGACTAAAATAATATGAATTTTAAAAAGGTTCTTTTAAATAATTTTTTGTTTTTGTATTGTATTTTGAGTTAAAATTTCATTTTACAAATTTAGAATTTGGTTTTTACCAAATTATTTAATATTTTTTTAAAAAATTATATATTAAATTATGATTATTTATTGAGATTTTTTAATATAATTGAATTGTTGGTGAATAGTGAAATATACAAGTTAGACTAATAATATGACTTTTATGTCACTATTAGTGTATAAGTGTCACTTATATTTTTTTGAAAATTTTTAATTAAATATTTTTTATTTTAAATTTTAAATTAAACATTTTAATATTTATTATATCCCAAAAACATATATTTTATATTTTAGAGGTAATTTAATATTTTTCTCAAAATAGTTTTATTACATTATACATTTATTATAAAAAAAACCAGGTTTCAAAAAATTAAAAACTGAATCCAATAAAATCTATTTATAATTTATAAATTTTCAGTCCAAATTATCTAACAAGGGTCACATTATTTTTATGAATATATTTTTTTAATATCTATGATAAAATCTATTTACAATGGTAAAATCTGAAATGGAAAATGTAATAATATAATGGGTTATGTGGTTGCAAAAAGATTAAAGCATGTGTGATTTCGTTGAAGATTTATAAGGAATATTTTTTCTCGTCCAACTATTTCTAAATTTTTTTCATACACTTTATTTGATATTCAATTTCTATTCATGAAGCGTTTTTTGTATTTATGAAAATGGCATCCTAATTTACATAAAAAAGTGGATCTTCTTCCTTAATACCCCATCAAAACAAAACCCCACTAAATTATGTCTATAATCTACACAAAAAATATTATAAGCATTCCAAGACTTCTTTAAGTTGTTTTAGTCATCCCAGAATACCACCCCTCGTATGCTTAACCCCCTTCACAAAAATGATAATCCCAAGAATTGATGTATAAGTTCTTAACATCATCCCATTTTTATTTATTTTTGGGAACTCCTCCTCAAATTTTACTTCAGCATCTATAAAATATTAAATTGGAATCATTATTTTTCTAATATTTTATTATTTGATACTTACAAGCATTAACAACCGTACACTTTTCCCATTACTAATAAATTTAGAATCATGTGGGTGTGCATATTACCACATCAATGATTAAATGAGATCATATTTCATTATATCATTTAAGGATTTCATTAAGGATGTGTTTATCAGATAAATATTAATTTTTTCATATAAATATTTTTTAATATAAATTTAATAAACTATTATCGTTATTAATTTAAAATAATTATTATAAAACTAATTGTCTTGAATAAGGAAACAAAGAGGAAACCCTGTTAATTCATACTATATTATTGTTTCGTATAAATAAAATATTCTCATAGATCTTTCCAATACATATTTTCCACACTAATAAATAAAAAATTATATAATTATTCAATAGGTATAATGATATTGTTATTTAATCACCTCATAATAATCGATTAATCAAGGTGCATTCATGTTTATGTGAGTTTGACCACCTACTTCCATAAAGCCTAAAGATTATGTCATTGATGATTTTGATTGATTAATTAATTTAATAAAATTATATAAATATTTAAATAATTATTTATTTTAGAATGGATGTATAAATATTTTACTCATTAACTAATAAAACAATCTTCGTCAGATAAAAATAACTGAAAAGTATAATTGCGAATTTAATCTTCTTTGATAAATATTGAAGCACTCATGAATGGAAATTTAAACCTCAAAAATCCACATAATAATCCAATATAGTAAACGTAATTATTTGTTTAAAATAATCTTTGGAATAATAAAAAAACACGAACTCTCCTCCAACGAATCTAGTAAAAAGAATTAAAAATATAAAAAAACGATGTGAGAAAATTAGTAAAAACTAACAATATATATATATATAATGATTATAAATGAAGTGTATAAATTGTTTTATTTATGAATAAGGATATGGGGTATTTAATTAATAAAACTAATTTAAATATTCTGGATGGTTGGGGAAAGTGAAAAAAATTATGACCAAGTTATTGATTTTCATTTTATTGTCCTTTCTTTGAGATATATTTTCTACTGAACACATATTTTCATTTTACTAGAATATATACTTCATAATTTCGTTATTATATCACAAATACCTCTTTGAAATGAATATTTATTTTCCATTTTAATGTATATATTTTTGGAGTATTTTATTCAAATTTTCCAAAAGTTGTAAGGGTTTTTCTTAACACAATTTTCAGTCATATAGTTATAATTTTTCATCTTGAAATTATTATATATATGTACAGTTTATTATAAATTATTTTTATTTTTATTTTTCCTTTGAATTATATGGATTTATATCTTTACCAAAGAAAACCCTTTTCAAACATTTCTTACTTTATTAACTATGTCGTCTGTATGGGACATTTGTAACTGAAATCTCATTATTTGATCAATATCATCTATTTTGTACATTAACCTTCAATATTCCATTAATTGATTGATTTAAAATTTAATATTTTTCACTTATATATATTTATTAAAATGACTCTTTTTATAAAATTATTTCTTCTTGATCAGTTTCTCACCGAAAAGTGAGACGTTATTGAGAACAATCATCAATTTCATAATTGGATATTTGTTTAAAGTCCATGTTTTCTCATTCATCCAGTGTCCTAATATAATGTTTTTAAATACATGTTTTTATAAATTTATGTTATCATACTAATTTCTTCTACCACTTATAAAGTATATGTTTTATTACACTTTTTAATATGTGTTTTTTCAAAAAAAGTATTTTCAAATGAAAAAACACTTTTCCATTCAAAATAAGATGTTTATTTGAAGCTTAAAATTCATATTGAAATATTTTATACGTTTTAAAAGGATTTATTTTTATAGAACAATTTTAACGAAAAAATATTCAAAATTTAATATTTTACAAATAATTTTGAAAATAGAATTTGAAAATTATTTGTGACTCCTTCATTTTTACGATGATTAAAAAATGGTTTGTAAAATAGCATTCCATGATTTCACTTCAGTGGTCCTATTTTTTTAAAAAAAAATTATTCTATGTTATAATTTAATATGTCCTACACATTTAATGTATGTTTTGGTGTTTCTATTATGGTTGATTCATTTGGTGTTGATTAGTCTAGATTATGTGGTTCTTTATCTGATACATCTTGAAATGTAATGTGAAACCCATTCATAGTATTGGGTTTTAATGGTGTCATGATTTGATATGATCATGAGGCACACATACATACGGATAATCACTATGTAATGTTGGGATCAATATATCCTTTTAATTAATTTGTAAAAGATTAAAATCTAATGAGATACTAGTGAAATTACTTGTGACTCTCGGTACAAAATTCAAAATTGGTAGGCATGCTGAATCCATATAGGAATCTTATAAGGAATCTTTATCCACTCTGGGAAACAAGTTGTGATGCCTCATAAAAAATGATATGTTTATTATATTTTTATTCCACATAATTGTTTGATTTTTGACTATGATATTCAAGATGGATCATGACTTACATTTCTTATTTTCATAGTCTTTCTTTATAGTAATTCATTTCATCATATATATTTCTCATTCTTCTAATCATTACAGTGAATAGTATTTATGATTCAATGTTATTGTTATTAGATGTTTTCTCCTACTTATATTTCTTTATATACTTAAGATATATCCGTGAGAAACTTGTTGATATGTTTACTATTCCCTCATTGAGAATTTGATATAACCCCTTTCTATTGGTTTATTTCCCCCCTATTATAAATATATGTATTAATTATAAGATACATATATGTGTGGTATAGTTTTGAGTTGTCATGAATTAATATGAATGTGTTTTTTAAAATAATTTCATTATGTGGATAATAATAAAAGATAATAAACCTTTAGTTCTCTAGTTCATTTGACTATTAATAAAATAAAATGATTATTCACGTAAAATAATGTAATAAATGGATTTATTTATCTGGAGTCATTATAATTTTCCTTAGAAGAATGTTTTAAATATTTTTTTTGTGATTTTTTGAGTAAATTTTGGGATTAATTTTATGGAACATTTTCAAAATCAACGGTTATGAGTCTATGTATATTTTTATATCAGAAAATATTGGTAATGTCTTCATTAAGAATTATATGCGCAATATATCAATTTCTTGATAAAGGCATGTGTATGAAACTATGGAACTGATGAACCTTGGGGTAATCACCCTTAAAAGGGTTGTTTGAGAATTTATTCAATCATCCCTCATATGTGCAATGAGTATTCCTAAAAATGAAAACCTCCCTAGACACTCATAATGAATATGCTTTGGTTTATCATATACTCTTTGCAAACCATTATAAAGGGTTTTTTACCTAATTAGTTTATGTAACTAGGTAAATAATTTAAGGATAGATAATCTTGAAGAAAAGAGGATTAAATATAATGTTTAAAATTATGACAAGAATTTTTTTCATGGAATGTATCTTATGATTGATATTCATATTAAAATGATCTTTTACTTTCTTTTTATTGATAACCAATTTGGGTTTTAGTGTTTTGTGGATAAAAAATCATAGAAATTATTTTGTGAAATGTATGTAACTATAAATTACCATGACTTATTAACAAATATGTAAGAAATATTAAATGTTTCAGAACAATGTTATAAGACTATTATGATTGAAAAGGTTAGTTTCGTAGTCTCAGGTAAGGTAGTGAGCCTATTGTGCTAATAGAAATTAATTCATGATACATTTAGTTATTTTAATTAGTGAGTGATGTTATAAATGATATTATGGGGTATTATAAATGTTATGTGGATTTTTTTTGAGAAATATAGTAATTTTTTCGCAGTAGTTATATAATAGATTTTTGGTAAAATATTTTAAATGGTATCAACAATCTTGAAAAACAATTCAATTAAAAAGTGATATTTTTTGGGGATAAATATTGAATATTAAATGGTTGAATGTTGGGTCACTATTATGTTTAATATATTTTTAATACTTAGGTAATAATGGGTTTATTTATATTGATATATGTGAGTTATATAGTGTTGATATCCTTTGAATCAATTATTGCTATAATGAAATAATGCTCCATAATATTTTTTTTAATTTATCACATTTTTTTATTATATATTATATTGGATAGTGTGTAGTTTGTTTAATGATGTTTTGAATATAAGAGTTAATTTTTTCAATAATATATTATTTATCTATTGTTTAATGTTCTTTAATTCAATTGGTTTTGGTAGAGTATGTAGTGGATAATGTATGATTAATGTATATACATACTTTTGAACATAAATGTAGGAATGAATAATTTTTTTTGTTGTATGATATATAACATTATAGGGGCTATGAATTTAATGAATATGTGATTTGAATTTATATCTTGAATGATCAATATTTTAATAATAATATTACATAATTTCATCAATGATAAAAACCTTTAAATAGAAGGGGAAATAAATTATTTTAGGGGAAAAAATGTAACAACCAATAATTTTAGATCCTTTAAATTGATACTATCTTCGACATCATGTGTGAAAGGAAATAGAAAATTAAGAAGCACCCAAATAAACCAAGATATTTTAAAATTACATAAATAATATAATAAATATTAAAAAATATATTAATTAATTCAAATATATCTATAATATTTTTTTAATTTATAAATATTTTAAAATATAATATGAATTTTGAAAAAAATTTACAATGGGGTATAATTTTATACATTAACATATTAAAATGTTCGTATACAAAAATTTATCATAATAATTAATATTTATAATTATAAACTAATAAATTAATATTAAATTATTTATAAATATATATGAAATAAAATAAACTACTTGGTGTTTCAAAAAGACATTTAAAATCAGTTTTTCACTATATATTTTATTTTCATTTAAAATAAAATATATACATTTTATAAATTTTATTTTAAAAAAATGATATAAATTATTAATAAAAATTTCAATATTATATTCTGATGAAATTATTATATTTTTCAGAAATAATTGATTTTAGGTGAATAGGTCAATATAAAAATTTTAGTAATAATGTATATTTTATTCACATATTAGTATATAATTATGAATTAAAAAATTTAAAAAAAAATTTCCCCAGAAAATATGTATTTCATTAGTGAAATAATACATATTATTGTTGATTATATATTATATTTAAATATATGATATTTTAGAAGTCAATTAGTATTTTTCTCGAAATTATTTAATTATATTATACTATTATTATATTAAAATTAATTTTTAATTCCTTTAGTATTTTAATAATATAAAATATATTTACAAATTATAATTATTAGCTCAAAATTATATAATAAATACCACTATATTTTTCTTGAATAATCTGTAAGCCTCATTAGGTAAAAACATGTTAACATGGTAAAATATAAAATGACTAAATTAATAATTGAAAGGGTATAGTGATTGATACAAGTATAACACATGTTATTTGAGGACATTATAGATTCTTAATCAACCTTATATCTTCCTCATTCCAATATTTCATAAATTTTGGCTCTATTTCATTCAATACTCTTCCCATTATTGGTAATTTTTATATATTTACAAAAATGTCATCCCATTTCACTTATAAAAAGGTAGATACACTCATCACTTCCACTCACACCATAACACCCTATAATCATCCAAAACAATTTGAAAACATATTATCAATATTAATAGAGACCATAATTAGTTTTTTTCATTCTCAAAAGTGAATCCATCAGAGGATTGACCCCATCCTCAAAGGGAATAATCCAAGAAGGGAAGTATAAGATGTTATCCTCTATTTATCAATACTATTTCTTTTTAATAATTTCTTATCCTTCAAGTTTCAATTCAATATTAAAAAATTCTAATTTAAATAACTTTATTTTAGTAATATTTTATTATAATTATGTTACAATCATTAACCATATTTCTATTTTTCAATATAAAATAATGAAATTTTCAATTGTGTATACGTACAGATTACCACATCCTTGTAAAAATTTTATTTTTTAATTACATATATTTGAAGGATGGTTCAATTGAATTGTTTAGAGGATAAATTTTATAATTATGAAATATATATAAGGATCTTTAAAAAAAATTATAACCTATTTTTTATAAGAACAAAAAAAATTATGCTGAAATATAGTGTCTTTACAAAGAAAACTACGTGGAAAAACATGTTATTCATACTATGTAATTATTTTTTATGCATATCTACTTACACTAATTATTCACAAGTACTATATATAGTACTAATAATCACTAAATAATATCATTATTGTACCAGAATAATGAAATTGTAGCATAATCACTTGATAATCACCCATTAATCTATGTATATTTATTTTGTGGTTCTGATTAACCACATAACAGAACAATGTTATTAGATTATATTGTGAATGATTATAATTAAGTAATTAATTTTATTATAAAATTTAGATATGTAAATAATTTTTTATTATTTTTTGATTAAATATCATATATAAATATTTATCTCATTAATTAAGAAAACATCTTTCATAGGTTATAAATCCTCAAAAATGTTCATTATTGCTATCATATTATATGATAAAGACTAATTCGCTCATGAAAGGAAATTTAAACATCATAAATAATTATTATCGTAATATAATGTAACAATAGTTATTTTGGATAAATTAACATTATAATAATAACATATACAATAATACAACTTCTATAAAACTAGTATAGTCCATAAAATTATAAACAAATGATGACTTGAAATATGTAAAAACAAAATAATAGAAATTTTTATGAAATGATTATAAATGAGGTTATAAATTCTTATAGTTATGAATAAGTTTCTTAATTATATAATTAATAAAATAAATTTAATTATCCACAATGTGGTGCAAGTCTAAAATGTATCTGGACTAAGGTAAGGGATTTTTATCCCAAATTAGTCTTTTTCAAACATGTTTTTGTTAAATTATTTCTCATTTATTGAGTTATAACCATTACTCAAGAATGTTTATAATTAAATTTGTGTAAAATATACCATATTATTTTATTATTTAGTATTTTCTATTTGAATTTAGTGTATTTAAATTTTTACAATATAAAACCCTTTTCAAAATTTGCTCACTTCTTGAACTATATAATATGTAAGGGACATTGGTAATCAAATCAGTTTTTGGAGTTTTATTGTTTAAATTGATCTTTCCTCATCAGTATTATCATTATTACTTTATTTAAAATTTTATATTCTGTTTAATTTTTTCTCACTATAGTAAATGGTCAATTTTATTCATATCTTCCTTCATGATCTCTTTATTACATAAAAGTGTGATGTTATGCAGGAAAACATTTTTCTCTTAATTAAATATTTATTTCAAGTACATGTTTGCACTCATTGGAAACATTATCCTTTAACGTCATGATATTCATGTATATATTAATTAAAATGATTTCAAATTATTATTTACCCATTTGAAATGATGAGTTTTATTAATCTTTTTACGATTTGAGTTTTTAACTAATCTATTTCCAATTATCTAAATGACGATTTTTCTTTCTTAATTTGATTTATTATTTTAATCTACCAAATTACTATAAAAATATTTACATATTTTTCATTGGTAAATTTATTGATATTAATTTTAAAATCAATGGATTCCAAAAAATCACTTTACAACATTTTGAAATGATATGTAATTTTTTTCATTTTGACTATGTTTAAGAAAGAGTTTCATAAAATATTATTAAATGATTTAACATCAATGTTTGTCTTTATTCATAGCTATCCATATTCCCTGAAGTTAGGATTTATGAATAACCATTTCAACTGATTTAATGCAGTAATACTTTTGGTGATTTAATTTGATATCAATCAATATAGTCAATGTGGTCATTTATATGATAAATTTTGAAATATAATTTGAAACCCATTTTAATTCCCATGTTTTAGTGACATGATGATTGGATGTTTTCATATGGAAAGAATGTGTAAAAATAACCCTTTTGGGATAGGTGGGCCCAATATAGAACTATAATTCACTCAGTAATGATTTTAATCTCATGAGATAATGGTGATTTGGGTAGTGATTCCCTATCATATAACATCTATATTTTTAATATAATTATTTTAAATATATTTAAAAATATATTCAGATATTGGATTTGAGGTAGTGATGGATTCAAATGCCTAGTTATCCCATCAATTATATGAATAATATATTAATTATATTAATATCAAATGTGCCCAATTTTATTAACATTGTTGAATAAATCCATAATGGGATCATATATGAAAAATTTGAGAGCATAATTGAGTATAGATTGTGAATTATACCCTAGTAAAAACATAATAATTTCTATAATCATGCATGTTGGTAAATTTCATTTATGGGATTAAATAATAAAATAAATTTATTTTATTTTTTATACCACAACCTATGTAGATTCCCTACAAACATGTGTTCATTGAAATTCCATTAAATTTACAGCATAACCCAAGAAACTAAGAGGATCGGTTGGTTTATAGATTGGAAAACTACATTGGATTAAGGATCTCCAATGAAAATGGATGTTGATGATGTCACCAATGATGATGGTGCACATGCTTCCTTCATCAGTGATTGATCCAAACCTTGGTAGGGTGTTGTTTGTTGTGGTTTTCCCTATATTTTACCCCATCATGATTACAAATTAATTACATTAAATGATTGATTCACAGGTTTATCATGATTTCAGGTTTAGGTTTATTTATTATTAGGATATTGTAATTGATTTGTTGATTGTTATTTCATTTTTATCATTGTTATACTGAAAACGAATTGACGCCAACTAAAATATATCCATGTTTTACTTGTCATTTTGGGTTTTTGAATTTCTCTCATATTTTTTTTCATGATTCAATGCCATTATTTTATTGGTTTTTGGTTTGATGGATTCCATGAATGTAATCATTTCATGACTATTTTTAGCACAAAAGATCAACATAACAGGAGTGGATCATGATCAAGGGTGCAATGAAGGTGTGATAATTATAGTGGAAATTCAGAATGAGATTTAATATAATCTTGGTTTACCTATTTTTTCAGTTTATAAAGATAACAGAGACAAGGTGTGAGAATATAAAATTTTGAACTGATTTTATGGTCATATTAGAATGACCAGGGGTAGTAAGGTCCAGTCAATACCAGATCCTCCATCCTATTGGGATTGAAAACTAAATATAAGGATTTATTCATGTGAAAATATTAGTTAAAAACCCAAAAAATAATTGGATATTCTCTAATAAAAGTCATTAATTCTAAATGAATGCACCATGTAGTCTATCTTCTGTGGCATTAGGGTTTACATAGTGAGAAAAGTTTCACAAGCAGTGTGACACCAGTCACACACCCTGTGAACTATTACTAGAGACTCATCATTTATTATTAATGATGAATCAACATAGATGTAACAATACATGATTGGGTTAAGCCTTCAATGAAAGACTGAACATGCTCAAGCCCAGCCCTAGTAGATAGCAGACCCTATGTGACCCACCGCATGACGACCTAGATAACATGGTCATTTCTTATTATTTGACATGTCCCAGTACATGAAGACAACCATAGTACATATGTACAGTTATGTGTACACTATCATGGTAATAGGGACATGGGCATGAAGATGGGAACAAACATAGATTGGTCCATTATTATATAAATATAGTACTTAACCTCTATAAATTCTATGTAATTCCCCTATGGATGTTTAGATCCCTATTTTTCCACAGTATATACAAGTTATAATTTAGTTCTATTCCATTGTTGATCATTATAATGGAACATTGCGACATATCTTCCTTATCATAAAATTATGAAACCATATATATTTTCTATTTTATAGTGTTTTTGTATACCTCTATAAGGCTTGGGGTGGGATCCCCTAACGTTATATTCTTAAGTGGGGTTAATAATATTATTATGGACAACATTAATGAGGTGTTGATCCCCTATCATGATGATTGATCTAATAAGGTCATTGGAATCCCACAATTTTCATAGGTGTAATCTTCTATCTAGAAATAATTATCTTTTATGATCATGTGAGTATATATTAGAAATTTTATATAAGCATGCCCCCATAGATGAGTTTCATCAGTGAAAACATATATTGTTGATATTTCTCTCCTTGACAACATATAAATTAAATCCTCAGGAAGAATCATATGGCTAGAAGGGTTTGTTGAGACCTCTTGAGACTAGTTATTTATTATGAGTATTTCTATTGTTTGGACATTAACATTGTGTATCATATCATGATTTTCATACCTATGTATTGATGAGACAACTTCTCTTGATGATTTATTTTTAGCGATTTCAATGTGTCCTAAAGAGTATTGTTATAATCTCCCTTTACATAGTCTTTTCGAACACATGTCATGTATTATATAGATGATAGATTATTAGACAGAGTCTTATGTGGACATTGAGTAGGAAGAGATTAGTGTTGGGAATGACATAACGTTGTTCTTTTTGGTGTTTCATTGAATATTAGAACACTACATTTATTATTTTTGGAATATTCTTTTTGGGTGGGTACTATTTGGAAACATTTATCCCATTCAGTACCTTTTTCATCCTCTACTTATGGGATCTTGATATATTCACCAATTTTTATTAGTTGTGTTTTTTTACATTTCATCAATGTATTGGAAAGGATATGTTTGTTTATTGAATATTAAATTAGGATAATGCCTCCCATATATGGGATATGACAACTTAATGTCGGTTGCATGGATCTAGCCTATTGGATGTGGAATTATCGATGTCACACTTATCGTATCCCTAGCCATGTGTGCCTCAGTGGATCGGGTCATGAAAGAGTGGTATCGGTGGTGTTAGTTATACATCATTATTGGAGTTTAGAGATTTTATAGCATCTTGGTATGATTTTTATTTTTTGAAATATTATTTAAATGTTTCGAGTTTGGCTATCAGGATAAAGACTATCTTATTAGTTCAATGGTCGATGTATCTATTCACCATGACTTTATCAACCTACTTATTGACTTGGAAGATAGTTGAACTCATTGTGGGGAAAACATTGGAACAAGAAACATATATGAATGTTGGTTTCCATGTCCTTCATGAGTCAAATCTCTATATATACTCTTCAACCTTGGTGTGTCATGTTCATTTCATGATGACTCAATGTAGGAATCCAGTCCGTATTAAACTACGTAGTCAAGAGGATGATCCACCAAGTTGTGATGCTACAATATAGAGTCATGTATAATATGTAGTACCTCTGGAAGGTTTTCCATTTATTCTATGACCCTTTGATAAATATATTGTGATGGATGTAACAGCTGAGGATGTCCATAGGCTGAGAACCCTTAATGAGTTTAAGAGGTAGGGAACCTTCATGTTTTAGTGTGGGAAAATCTCCAATGTAGTTGAGGACTACGATGAGGCGGTGAACATAGTTTTTTAACATATGAGGACTCCAATAAAATCAGATGGTTGTTCTAGAAGTGAGTCTTATTCAGGTATCCCATAAAAATGGGGGATTATTGTGACTTAGTCACAAGAAAATACATATCTCCTCATCAAATTTCATGGGTCTATTTAGGGTGGAGTTCTATCCATCCATGTAATGGTTAATTTTTATTATATATTTTCTACAGTTACAATATGTTATTATGATGAAGGATGAGTATTTAGTGAGTTTCAGTAAAAATTCATGATAATCTCTAGATATGATTCAATAACATTATTCATAGAGAAAACTTTTTAGTGGGGTTAAAGATGAGATTTCAATGATAGATTAATATTTATTTGCATTTCCCATGTATACATCAGTGCATTTGTAGGCCCTAGTGGGGAATATATTCAAGGAAGAGCACACAACAACAATGGGTTCTTCTAGTGGGAACAATAAAGTTGAGATCTTGGCAGCATGGATCCAATGGTAGTCATAGGGATCAGGGCATATGAAACAGTTTATGAGATGATCCCATGACATAGGATTAGTGGTTGAATGATCTTGAGATGGCTTGAATTTGTCTAAATCGAGTGGGTTCTTATATTGTGATAGACATGGATTTATTCGATGAGATTGTAAGATTAACCACACAGTTGATAAGCAGACGGTCGATGGTCCAACTAGCTCAATACTACGTAAGAGCATGGAGGTCCATAGGGTGATCAAAAGTTTAGAAAAGTAGAGAGAGTACTAGGATGAGGTATGTAGAACAATCTATTTCCGGCACCACCCATAGGTGGACCACACATGGCCTAAATAGATGGTGGTCAGGAATGAGGACAATTTTAGACAGTGAAGGCCTACAACCTAAAGCCTATAGGGATGATTAGATGTTTGTTCAATGTTTTCCCTATTACAGTTGTTTTAATGATAAACATGACTGAAATGCACACATTTCTGGTCACTTCTCGGGTTCACGTATTAGAAATTTCTATTGAGTCCTCGACATGAACCATTAAGTTGTATACTCTTACTAGAGGTGACTCAATGATCACACAGTTCTACTAATAGGGTGACATGACACATGGAGGTGAGAGATTTATATGGTATCTCTTTATAGTTGTGATGATAACTTATGATTTCATCATAGGAATGGACTATCTATACATTGTTCATGATCATATTGACTAATTTATGTCGAGGATGTGATGTATCCATGGTACAAAAATTAATTTTTCCATTAATAGTTGATATGGAAATCCTGGAAGAGCCTAATGGAATCATAATAAGGACAATCCAAATAATTACTCATCAGTTGGATCGTATTTAGCTTATAAAAATGGATTCTATGGTCTTTTAGATTCCAACAGTTGAGGAAGAGTGTAAGGATATCTTTCATCAGAATGTTCGGGGCTTACCTACCTAGATAGAATTCAATATTGACTTACACCTTGGGATATATCCAATATATATGCCAGAATATGCAATGGTTACATAAGATCTTGTTTTTCTAATTATGAAGATGGTGGAAATCCAGAGAATTGGATTTATCAAACCTAATGTTTTCCTCTAAGAACCACTCGTGTTATTTATCAATAAATCATAATTATGATAGAGGTTTTAGGTGGATTATCAATGTATGAACCAAATATCAATGAATAAAAAGTATTAACTACTAAGGATTGATGAAATACTTGATTTGTTGAGTGGAGTGTGATGGTTGTTAAAGACATACCACAAATCAATCTATCACCATCATTATGTACATGAAGAGGATAAACCCAAGATGACATTAAAATGTACCTATAATCATTTTGAGTGTTTGGTGATTCCTTTCGGCATGAAAAATTCCTAAGTAGTGTTCATGTGACTGATGAAATCAAGGTTTTTTCCTTTATTAGACCAGTTTTTGGTGGTCTTCATTGTTGATATCCTAGTGTACACTGCATCCGAAGAGAATTATATTAAGAAATTGAGTATGCTAATTTGAAAACTACATTTTTACTATATTTATGTAGATTTGTTGATATTTTATTTATGGATTCAAGAGGACCACATTATAGGACATTCCATTTTGGTAGAGAGTGTTGTAGTGGACACACTGATATTTATGATTGTTCTATAATTGAATCCACCAAATATGGTGATGTAGGTAAATATAATACTTGGTTTTGAAGGATTCTAAATGATATTTTTGAAATATTTATTAAGTATAAGAACACCGTTGGATATGTTGACCAAAAAGGGGAATCCTTTCACTTAGATGGAGAGGTTCCAATAGGATCTCCAAGAGTGGTATCACAGAATGATGAGTACCCCCATAATTAATTTTTTAGCAGAGGGTGTTGAGTATATAATATTATATGATGACTTATCTACTGGAAATGGATTTTTATGACTCCCAAATAGTCTCTGATTTACTATGGGTTCCACTAGTCAATACATCAGGAGAACAATTACACAACATAAGATCTAGTGTCGACAGTGGTAATTTTCACCCTGAATATGTGGCGACACAACCTTATGGGTGAGCACATTTTCATCTATTCTGATCATAATATTCTAAATTATATTTATCTTAGGAGGAACATAAATTTATACAGTGAAATTCTTAGAGTTTGACAATGACTATGACTTTTAGAAGTTTCTACTTCTAGAAAAGGGAATATAGTTGAAGATGCTCTTATCAAGAGGTCTTATTCATGATTGGTGACATAGATTTCAAATTGTAATGCCTCATTTAATTTGTATATATTTGACGAGTTTGGGGTCACATTTCTATAGTTAATATTTTTTTACACCATATATTCTACATAGTTTTTGGGAGGCTTAGTAAAGAGATGCCGACTATTAGTCGGTAGGTGCTCAATTATCTATTGGACTCGATTTTTAGGGATTTTATAAAGGCAGGGATCATGTAATCCTTTACAAAGTATAGACTCATGTTCTACTGATATTTAAAATATAGGTGATGAGGGAGCATCATACATCCCCTTTAAAGGTACATATAGCTATAGAAAAACGGAAACCAGACCTAAGTGTGACAGTTCTGATGGCTAGGTATGAAGATGTGTATAATAAAGTTTCTCTCTCGAGGAATCACATGTTAGTGGTTGATGGTTATAAACGAGGATCCACTAGGATTATCTCAATTCCTTGAGGGGATAGAGTTTAATTAAGATGGTATATCCATGTAATTTTTTGAAGGGTATCCACCGACATCTAGAAGACCTAATCCCATCTGGGTAATCATAGACGACCCCACTATCTCAGTTCCCTTCCTAGAAATATTAGATTAGTGTTCAATAAAGATTGTGGGATGACATTACATGAAGGATATATTTTTCCACCATGGATATCCCTCAATGATTTTTTCATTACATAATTCATGTTTAACATTGTGATTATAGTGATGATTGTATTATTCCCAATGGACTCAGTTGTGTTTGAGAATGACATTTCACACCTAGACTAAATGACAAACAAAGTGAATTATCCAGGTTCTAGAGGGAATGCTCTGAGCATACATTTTTTTCTTTGACTATATTTGGAAGAATAACATAGGAATGGTGGAGTTTTCATACAACCAGAACTACCATATGACCATTGATATGACATAATTCATGGATTTGTATGGGTGACCATGTAGGTAGCCATTTTTTTTTCTAATCTTGGTGAGTTAGTAATTGTGGTAATATAGATGGTTCTAGATAAAACACGAAATTTTATGTTATCTAAGGGGAGATATGGTCTACACAAATCTATATGAATGCTTATGCATGCCCGTGATAGAGGCCATTGTAGGTTGATGGAGACCATGTGTTCATGAGGGTCTAATTCCGATGTGGATTATGCATATTCAAATAGGGTGGAAGGATATATCAATGATTATTTGGTCATTGGAAAACACAACATAGGGTTGATAATGTTGTATATCTCTTGGGCATACCACCATAGTTAGACCAGGTACAAGTTATATTCCACATTCAATTGTTGATGTGGATAGTGCATGACTTGTCACTTATTATTGACTAGGGTGGGTATGAAACTGTGTAGGAAGACGTGTTTATGGAAAAAAATAGTGGATATAAAGTATGTACAGTTAAATATGTTCAATAATTGAGTGATTCATTTGATGGGTGTCTAGTAGTAGCATGTGAACCTTCGATATGGTACCTAAAAGTAAGAGACAAAAATGCAAGATTTATATCCACATCACTTTTTTCGTTTCATTTTGTTTTTGTTTTTTAGGATGAAAATATATTTTATGGTGATTTTTTAACTCCTTGGTTTTTTCCATGTGATTATTTGAAATATATATAATAATATTTTTGAATTGAGAAGATGAGACAAAGAGGGATTCCAAATACCTGATGATCCCATTATTAATATTATCAAAAAATTAATATATTAATATCACACACGAATTTTTTTCTAAAAAAGGTGGAATAAATAATTAACATAGACATGGATTTGAAATCCAGTATATCCTTTGAGTCCAAAATGTGGGGTTTTCCCTAGATGTGATACAATATTTTTCAATATTGGAGGTTTTGGAAAATTGATATCATAGAAACAAATAATAAAATAATAAATAAATTCATTTGATTTATTTTTTCTATATAGATTCCCATGTTCCTGCTTTATAAATAGGTGGTTAAGATAAACCCATAGGTTTAACCTCATAAGCATAGATACTGAGAGGATCCATTAGAGAAGATATTCATTAATGACATCAGATCGAGTATTAAAAATGATAATGGAATTCGGGGACTTCACCAATAATGATGAATAATATTAATTCTACATGAGGAATTGATCCAAACATGAGGTAGGGAACTTTTTTGAATAGTTTATTTCTTTTTTTAATTACAATGGATTATGTGAATCAATTCTAGTAATATATTTATTTATGCGTCTCTCATCAATACAAGTTTGTGTTGATTTTCCTGGGATTTGGGAATTAATTTTTTTGATTTTTATTACTCTTCTTTCGTCACTATAATGGAAATGAATATAGGATTAACTGAACATATCATGGGTTCGTTGAAAATATTTTATCTGAGAATTTCTCCCTTATTTATTCGCATGCTTAATCATTGATACTTACCTGGACTCTTGTTTAATGGATTCCCAATATTAAATAATTGTGAGATCATTCTTTAACATAATGTATCAATACAATAGGTGTGGTTCAATGTTTAAGGGTGTGATTTAGGTGAGATGAGTATGTTGGATGAGTGGAGATATATTTAATCAAATCATTTTTTTTCATTTTATGGTTTAGCATGTGACATGTGATGTGCTATAGTGGAAGAAATTTCTTATCATATTAGATGGTTGGGTTATGAATTTCAATGACGATGAGTGTCATTCAATACCAAATACACCACCCCTGATGATACTAATGACTAGATACAAGTTTATCAGAACGCGTGAAGATGTATAGAACATCATATAATTTCTAGAAAATTTCTGATTACATGACATCTAATCTAGATAACAGACATAGTGTAGTCTATATTCTATTTTTAGAGATTCCTAACACATATAAAAGCATCACACACCATGTGACAGTTTTCACATTCTATCTAACCATATTATGGATGCTTCATATTCACTATAGAGGATATACGTGCATAGAAATGATGAATAAAATGGGCATGGGCAGAGTTCATAGGCATAACCCAATACATGGCCATAACCCAATACATGAGTATAAAAATTGTACATGGGAATGGCAATATGTACTTGGTAATAAATATAGGTACATGAGAACATACACTACTAGGTTTGAGATTTTAGGTACATGTCTTGTACACTCAATGCAATACTTGTACTTATTATGAGGTTGATTATTGCCCTTCGTTTCCTCAGTCTATGCCATTTTCAGTTAATATTAATTCATTGGTCATTACCTATAAGTGTATAATGTGAAATTATGACCATGGAATAGGGTCATGATACCCTCGATAGGTTCTATTTCATATATAGTTCATGGTATCCCTCAGTGATTTCTGGTGTGGGGTCCTCTAACATATCTTTCCATGGTGGGTTCCATATTATTGTGATAAACACCATGAATAGAGTGTTGATACCCTATCTAGAATATTTCGTTAGCATGGTTTGTGAAAACCCAAAATAGTCTGGGGTGTGATACCCTATTTGGATATCATGATGTTTGATGATCTGTTAAATAAATATCAGAAATGTCAACTGAGAACAACCCCTAGGTTTATATTCACCAGTGACAACATGAGTCATGGAGTGAGTCTTCATAGATGAGATTTACCTTTAATCATTGACTATAATATTATGTCTCGCTGTGTTGGTTATGACACCATGAGACTGTTTTTTTAATAAGTATATATTCTTTTTAACCTATTTTCATTTGGACTAATATCTTGACTATCATACCTATGTATTGGTGAGGTGAAAAATCTTGATTCATAATTTTTAGTGACTTCGTGGTGTCCTATTATGCATTATTATAGTCACCCCTATATTTTATTTTCAAACAATTGTCATATATTATAAAGATAAATGTTAAATTGATACAGTCTACGGAGGATCGGGATTTAGATGAGATTAATATTATGAAATACAAACCATGGATAACTTGGGTGTTTCGTTTTTTAGTATTCTACTCCTTCTTTATAGGGTTTAATATTATTTTTCTGTGGGATTGAATTTAATACATTCTACCTCTTTCAGTACTTTTTTATAACTCAAGTTATTGGATATAGTTATATTCCTAAAATGGTGCTAGTTGTAGTTTTTGAATATTTCATCATTATAGGGGCTTGTAGATTTTTGTGTGTGTTTAGGTACTTAGTATAATTCCCTATTCATGAGGGATATTACTACTCTATACTAGAATCTATAACCTTTCCTATTGAAGGTAGGATTGGTGTTTTCAAAGTTGCTTTATCACCAACCATGAAGGCCTCAATGAGTCTGGTCGAGATAGATCCAAAATGGGAAACAAATTCGGATTCCTAATCAAATATTGGAAACTGGTTGGGATTCCTCATCCACTATGGGAAACAAATAGTGATGTATAATCAACTATGTATTTATTATTATTCTAATATTTAGTCAAAAAAATTTATAATAACCCAAACTTCTCATTCATAGATATTACAACAAAATAAATGAACAATCATTACATAACATAATGCTCTATGATTGAATTGTTTATGTCTACTGTCTTTGAAAACATGGATATATAAAAAAAATTCTCAAGAGAACTATATCATCTCCAACTAAATTATTCATAACAAGCAACCTTTTTATACATATCATACTTAATACCATTCTTCATAATGTAGTGAAGGGAAACAAAAGAAATTTTTTTTCTTATATTCTTTGTAAGGGTAAGCATGAGATAATTCATTTTATGATAGTATTAATTAATATTTTAAAAATAGGGGTATGATTTCAAGAACATGATTTAAAAAGAGAATACATGACTATAGTAGATCATATGAAAGATTAAAGTCATAAATAATTTTCATTGAAAAAGACAATATGTATAAGTGTGTGAAGTGATTATAATTCATGAAACACAATATTTTACCATAAATTCATGGATACAACACAGTTATATAAATCATTTTATTTTTCATCGTTAACTAAAAATACAATCAAACAAAGTGGATAAATCCTCGTTACATGTTTCCCATTATAGATTAAGCCAATCATCATGTTTCCCATTTTTTATCAATCCCATAAACTTGTTTCCTATTGTGGATCAAGTGTATTAACATGTTTTACATTCCTATATCATAAGATATAAATAATTAAGCAATGAATTGGAGGATTATATAGGCTCCACACACTATATAAAGAAAATCAAACATATATGTTCCAATAGATAAAAAAATCATTATATCAGAATCCATGAAAAGAAATAGGCTTCGTAAAGTGGTACTGTATTTTGGTAATTATATATATAGAACAATAAATTTCAAACCTGTGTGTAATAATATTATTTAAATACTAAAAAACATTCCCTTTTTTTCCATTTCTCTTAAAATATTACACACGATAACTTAGGGACGTACATATGAAATGGGTGAAAAATAATGCTCGGTAAGGGTATAATCAAATCACAACATTATGGATGATATACATGTGAGTCAAGAGGCCTATAAAGGTGAAATAAAAGGGGTTATAATATAAAAAATGATCATAAAATCATTATATATGATTATAAAATCATTTCAACATAGGAATGTGTCAATAACATAGGAAATGGCATCATAAGAATAAGTCATGGCTAACCATAATGAAATTAAATCATATTATTCATAGGATAACCTAACATTAACCATAAATGGTATCTCATAGGATAAATATATTACACAATTCACTAGAGCGGTATATAATTCTAGTCCCACCAATCACATTCATATAAGGTGCATGTTTTTGTGTGCCACATTAATCATAAAATATAAGATTAATTTTATCAGTTTTAATCCCATTTTTAAGAATTTTGCGTTAAATACATCAATTTCCCAAATAAATTAAGAATAGTTACACCTTTTTGAATACCATTTAGTGGAAATGGGTCAGGGTATTCACTACATTAATGTTTATCATGGACATTTACATTATAATTTTAGTATCATAATGAGTGTATATAATGATTCATGGAAGGGTTTATTTATAGTGAATGGTAGTATAATATTAATTTTAAATAATATGAAAATTAAATTTTAGGTGTTAAAAAAAATTAATATATGAACAATTGGAAATTAAATGTCATAATACAAATAATGTTTTAAAAAAATATAGGAGAGAACCCCCATACCATGATGGGTTATTATAAAAGTTTTATATCAACTTTCTAAGAGATTTGGAACACCATTGGATATATTTATATAGGTATATGGATAAAAAATATCTTTATTAATGGGTTTTTTAGTGAATATAAATGGGATTTAGTGTGTGTATTTATTGAAAAAGAGAGGTGAATTATTTATTAAATTTTAAACATAAAATTTTTACTCTATTTATTAAAATATTCTAAACCAAATACCACACCACAGTGTTTCCCATGGATGCTAATAAAAATTATTAGTTTTCAATATTTTTTATGGATAATAATTGAACATAATGAAAAAACCCTTCGTGATGTTGAAGCAATTCATGTTCATGAGAAATTGAATATAAATCTGTAAAATAGAATATTTGATTTGGATGACTCATTAACATATGATAAAAATCTTCATATGACATAATTTTTTTTGTGAAAAATATATATATATATATATATAAATTTATACTCTTTATAGTATTTATTTTATCTCATATGGTCTATTGTGATGTCATAATGCATATCCTTTATTTATACACTATTTAATTTTTTACCCAAACATTTTATTGTCTCAGAAAAGTATGAACAATTAAACATTGGATAATTTAAACATTTTGATTAAAAAATGATATTTATTTTACCAAATTAATTTTCTAAATAAAATACTATACACTATTATAAAAAATCATTATTTGTAAAAAAATACTAGTTTTATGACACTAACTACTTTATGACCTTTATAAAAATTATATTGGACTTAATTCATTTATATTATCCTTAATAGTCAAATAAATATTACTTATTTATATTGATTCATGAAAATATGAAGTATATTAAAAATTCATTAATATATAAAAACGATTTTTTAAATCAAAATTATATATTTCCCAAAAATATAATTTTACTTTCTTCGTATCAAAATATTTATTTTTTCGAACTCATTATTCAATCATTTATATATAGTAATAATAATGTGGGATAAATATAGAAGTTACTTTATTTAAAACAATATCTAATAATTCAAACTACTTGGGAATGGGTACATGACCCCATATTACAGGAGTATTGGCCCTAAGAATATGGTGTGAGATTGTGGAACTTTCCTAGGGTGGTTCAGTCAACAAGCTTTGGTCGATGATCCTGTAATGCTTTAAATTATCCCATAAAATTTCTTCTTCAATATTTATTTTTTGAATTTCTGATTTGGATTGGGTTAAGTAATGTCCCAGTGATTCCATCCCTTTCAGAGGCTCTGATAATTGGTCTCTATAGGGCACCATCTTACTGGTCGAGGCCAACACTTATTCTGTTTGTGTCAATTAAACATTGTCATTTACTATAATATATATTACTCCAAATGATCACATTAAAATTTTATATTATCATTATATAATGTTCATAATGGTATTTTAAATTTATCATGATATAATTTATAATGGTCTAACATTATTCAAGAAGTAAATTTCTTTCTATAACTTCATTACTTGATATATAATTTATTCATTCAAATAAAGAATTTCATTTATAAATGTAATATTTGTTAAACAAACCATAGTAATATAAACAAATAAATTTAATTATTATAATTATGTATTATTATATTATGTAACAATAATTATTTATACCCATAAAACCATTTAGAAAAACAAAATAACCTCAATCGTTCTTTTTTTGAACTACTGCCTCCATAAAGAAACATCTTATTTTTTAACCACCATCATATCCTCACTAGTTATATGGACAAAATTGAAGAAAAATTGTGATATATATTTTAATTATTATTATGAAGAGGGAAATTATAATAAACATAAATTTACTCTCATTTTTTGGAAAATGAATATGATAAATACGCATTATGTGGATTAGAACCTCCACATAGTAGCACATTTTATTTTCCATCTAGTTTCATTATTATTTTTTAAAATATATGAAAATATAATTCAACATTTATAAAATATATAAATAATTCTATTATTATTATATAATAATGATATTATAAAAAATTAAACCACTTTCATAACCATACACATCCATTAATAATATCGTGTTCAAATTTGTGTTAGTTAAAACACCTATATGAAAGATTCAATAAAACATTACCATGGATGTCTATAAGAACTTAAATAAATATATTTTTATATGTTAATAAGACAATAATTAATTTTTATGGGATTTAATGGTCATATTATGTATTTAACTTCTATTCAAATATCATCCATAATCAAAAAAAGTTGAAATAAACTGACATTGATTCTTGATTTAGGAATCATAACTAAAATACTTATGGAATATGATTATAGATTTATAAATACCGATATGTTATTCATTAATTTTCCATAAATTATCTAAGACTTATTAAATTGTTATAAATAAATGGGAATCAAAATTTATAACATAAATAATGGGTGAAACAATTGATGTTTCTAAATCTAGATTTTAATACTATGACATAAAAATGTAATATATTAATAGTAAATGATGATAAATATTATTTATAAATGGTAATTTAAATAAAAACAATTATTTATAGAATATTTAGTTAGTTAGGTTTTTATAGGATTTTAGAGTGAATTTATATTTGTTGGGATGTAAAGTAAGGGATTCTTTTACCATTTAAAAATCCATGAGACACATTTGGTGTTATGAAAACTAATTTCTAATATTTTCCATACTAACTACACCATTTACATTATTTATATCTTATATATTTAATCTCATGATATTTTAATTTATATATCACAATATCCCCAAAATATTCTTTGATTCTTACATTAAAAATAATGTAAGGGTTTTTTTTCTAAATAAAATTTCTTCTATTGAGACACATTATTTATTATTTAATTCTATAATTATATGTTTGATTAAATATTCCTAATGAATAATATATGATTTATTTACTCCCTAAATTTATGATATTTTATAATTATTCCATATAAATTTATTTTTATAAGATTCTAACCTCAATGACTATGTTACATATAATGGTTTTTTTGGTAAAATTCTTTTTCTTTAAGGAACACATTCATGTTTTCGCCTAATCATCATTGAAATTTTGTGAACACATACCAGTGTATTATTTCATAAAAATTATCCCTTAAATTTGGGTTTAAAAAAATTTAATATCATAATCACTCATTTAAATTATTTCATTCTAAATTATATAAAAGTATTAAAGGCACTTTTATCTCAAAATTCTTTCTTTGAGTATCATTTGTATTATGCACAAAATTTTATTTAAATGGGGTATATAATACCTATTAGAATTATTAAATGAAATATCATTAATTCTTTTAATTTATTGTGAAATTTAATTATCTTTATATAGAAATCTAATTTTTATTAATTTTCAAGATATCTGTTTTTCAAGGAATAGAGGTAACTAAAGAACACCATGCGGGAATCAAAAACAACATATAAAGATTCAAAATTCATTGTTAAAAAATTAAATAGTACATAGAAACGGAACCTAATGAGATCACAAGCATGATTGCATATGTCAAAAAAGGTAACTTTGATAGCTTACCTCATTATCGGAATCACTATTTATGATGTTGACACCAAACCCCATCAAATATAGAGTCACCACGTGAATAGCCGTCACTAATAAATATGATCACCACCATTGTTGACACCAGATCGTCGAAGTGATTCTAATAATCAACACCCCACTGCATCATCAGAACACTATTATGGAAAATACTACCACAAAAAATCATTACGAAAATTAAGACGTCACCATCATAGAGTGACGATGGTTTGAGAGACAAGTCCTTCCTCATCTGCAGAACCACACCATCCAGCCATCAAAAAACACCGTATCCACTATCACAAAATAAAACATTAAATCTCCCAAAATGAACCGGAAGAACTATGTTCACTACAACCATAAATATTAGAGATAAAAATAACCAAACTATAAATCCATATCAGTATCTTCTCTGAGAGTATATAGACAATCACTCAACAAATAACACTGAAACACTGATTTAAGATGCACCTGAAGCCCCAAATTTGTTGTACCTTAGAAGCCAAACCCTCTAAAAATCCACCACACTAGATCTGAATTAGAGAGGTGCTGAAGAACATGAGGATAGAGAAGGTCTTTGAGAATTTGAGGACTCCAACCAACACAATCATCTAGAAAGAAAAATTCTGTATGTATAGAAAATAAAACCAAACCATCTCTGGTAGCACCTGGAATCCATCGTCCGCCGAGCCACAAAACCTCATGAAATGTTGTAACCACCGCACCAGCCCCAACCAAGAGAGGTTCATAGTTACATAAGTTTGGTGAAGGGTTATAGAAACCATGTAAATCTATACATTTAATGATATTATATTCCAAATTTTATTCTTTTTTATTTATTTTTTTCAATTGTCATTTCGCCTTTTATTAGGGGAAGTAACTTTTTTTTAGTATCATAATTATTGATTAACTATATTCTAAATAAAATGTTGACATTGGTACAAAGGAATACATTATTTAAAATAGATCTTTCAACTCTAAGAGCATATTTTCTTTCCCTCTAGTGTTTTTTGGAACTCTTATATAAATTAATTCATTTGATTATCTTACTCCACATCATCACTTTTCAAATAGAATTTTTCCCCTATTTACGTGTGGTTTTTTAATAAAGGTGAATTAAAAATATAAATTTTTTTCCATATCATTGATATATTTAATATTTTCTATTCTATGTTTTATATATAATACATTTATATCTTTTTCAAGAGTCTAATGTTGGGGATTTATACAAAAATATTATTTTAAAATATCTCAATAATTATCATTCATCCCATTTTTGAAAATGAATTTTCAAGACACTCTCTATAAGCATATCAATTACATGAATTTTATACAATATAAAATTAAATATATTCCAAATATATTTGTGTTTTATAGTTTTTGAGAATTTTAAAAACCACTAACTAAAATACTTGTTTCTTTTTCAAGTAAAATTCATTTTTCAACTATATAGGCAACTTTATAATCTATAACAACATTTAGACATATCCTACAAATCATCCACACCATACAATCTTCTCGACACATCATATATATTCAATTTTAATAAATATATGTGAAATTAAAATATAAGAATTGGGTGAACATTGATTCATACTTCGTGACAAACAATGAAATCAAAATATATCATGTGAAATACTAGGGAAATAACATAATAGTTTTTTCTTGTGAACAATAAGATATGTACATAATGAATAACATGATCATAAGTACCTGAAAAATTATTTTGAAATGTTTATAAAAAATAAACATATTTGATTTATAATCATATCACAAAATTTCCCAATAAATTTGTAATAAATTCATATTGACATTATTATTCACAAAGGTTTCGTAAAACATTACCATATAATGGTTCCAATAAATCATGAACATCTCATATCTAGAGAAAAATTATATATCCAATGAATTGGACTATGATTTTATAACACCATTTATTACCAATGATTTTCTCTATGGTATCATAAAAAATTACCATGGAATGTTACAAATGTGTCTTAAACATTCATCTCCAATGATTATTTCAATAAATAATGCATTGGAGAACTATTAGGGTCTGCATGTTATATGTTTAAAATTATGGGTTCCAAATAATGAAATCATAAATAATTCAACTAAAGAATAATTAACTAAATATGGAGATGGGTTACATAGTAATATAGAACATAAGAATAAGATATCTAGATAAAATTTTGGATGGTATCAAAAGATAATATCAATGTATAGAATAATTGGGTAGTATATAGATGAAAAGCACCTTTTTGTAGGAGCATGGTGAAAATTTATTCCAAAATAAGTAGTATTCAATATCATTTAAAAAAATATTTTATAAACGAGGATACATAAAATTTATTTATAAACCCATTATGCAATAGATAAAATATTTCATAGAAAAATGTTAGAAATATGTCATCATAATGATGAAAACATAAAACGAAATTTTTAGATATTTTTTTTATCATTATCATAAAAAGATGATGTTTGAGGTCAATATAAAAAGTAATTTTCAAAAAGGTAATGTAAATAATTTTTAAAAACAATAAATTTTTAAAAATATATTTTAATAATAGATCATTAAAAGGAACTAAAATTTGGACCAAGGAAATGTCATGTGGAAGATAATAAAAACAATAACAGATATAAAGCTATTCGATTATTTTAATTTTAATTTTTTGAAATCCCACATTGTTAAAAGGATAAAAAAATATTAATTTGAAATTATTATAAGGGAAATATGATGGCCACACCTGATTATGTATAAATAGGATCCCAAAAATAATGGATAACATTGGATGTATAGAAAATATGGACATAGTGGGAAAATAGACATTAAAGATGATGAGAATTATTCTTTAAAATGATATATTTTTAGGTATAATTTATCAAGGTAAAAAACTATATTTAAAATTAATTATCTCTAAATAGGAATTTATTTCTTAAAAAAGTAAAATATTATGGTGGAATCATCTAATTTTTTATGAAGGATTTTTAAAAAGTATAATTTTACTCAATGAAGGGGCGGAGTTAATAAAAATCCCTATAAAGTTGTTATATTTTGAAAACAAAACCACACAAAAAGAGAACATGGTATGGATATTGAAAAATTTTGAATCAAATGAATATTTTACTAGAAATTTATTATGTATTAATCAAACCATAGTAATGATATCATGTTATACAATAAGAAATTCCTCTCAAGAAATTAAAATTGAGACAATCAAATATTTATCATAAATCATGAAAACCAATAAATAATATTTTTCTAATATGAAAAAAATATTTTAATGACATTTTTTAGAATGTTTTGATATCCATAACCTTTTAAAATATTTACTTATAATTATTATTTATTTTTATTTTAGTTATATATTTTTACATTTGGGTGTGACTAATATTCATCATTTCATTCCATTTTCATAACAATGGTTTTTTTCATCATTATTCTCTCAATTTTCATCATTCACATATCAAAAAAGTTATAAGAATTTATGTGTTATAATAATTATATGATTTCCTTTCATAATTAGTATTTTTTTATTCATGAAAATTATTTTTCGGTCATTCCTTTTTTTTAATTATTGACAAAAAATTATATTGTCTTAATTAATGAGTCAAATGATTATAATACCATTTCATACCAATAAAATACTATTCACTTATTAATATAACATGATTAGAATTATAATTCATACATAATATAAATTTATTTAATTTTTCATATAAGTTGTCTAACCAACCCGATAATACAATACTACAATCTATATGAGTATAGGTATGGTAGAGATTATTTTGTTATATTATCATTATTAAAAGATATAATGATATTATATTGTTTTTATCAAGATGAAAAAAATATTTGGGATGATTTTTAATATGAAACTAAGTGAAAAATAAGGTATCACTTTTAAATAAATCTCGTTTATCAGGTATGTTTTTTTTGAAGTTAGTTTTATAATGTAGAATTATCTATTATTACATATATAATACCTAAATTATATTTATATAATATGAATCATGGCTTAAATAACGTAAATATTTAGTAAAAAAATTCTAGAACAATTTTTGAAAGGTGTTTATGAGAAACAAAATTTGATGTTCATCAAGGCAGTAGTCTGCACACACACATGAGCAACATTTTCATTTTTTGATTAAATTTTAAGGGAATGGATATACCATAAATATAATAAATATTGGTTATTTATTTATTATCATGAACTTATATATATATAGTTACATTTTTTTGAGGAGGGTTGTTGAGAATTATAATTATTGGAAGTTAAGGGTATGTAATACTTATGCAGAGAATTTTCATCTTCTTTTCATGTTTCCATTATAAATATATTAATTGAGGAAAATTTTTAGGATATAATCTAAAAATATTCTATTGGGTGTCTACGTAAAGTATAATTGGTATATTTTAATTCAATTTAATAAATGGAAGTGTGGCTTCAAATGTGAGTATGTGTACTCCTTTTAAAGGTGAAAAGGAGGGACGATTGTTTGTAAAAGAATGGTTGGTAAGGGTTAATAGTTAAATTTAATGATATTTAGGTGAGTAAATGCTAGTGAGACCTATAGTTATGGATTTCCAACTTGATATCGGTATTTTATAAGTTCAATGTGTTAATAAAATATATCATGAATATCGCCACATTAGATAACCCTCTAACACTTATTACTCTTTATAAAAATATTAACAATTTTTTTTATTACTGAAATATAAAATGACCCTTTATCCTAAATATTTATGTGATGAATCCAAATTTTTATTCCATTTAGTTTGATTTTATTTTAATAAAATGATAAAATTTACTTTCAAATAAAATCATATAATGTGTTGAAAACTTGTTTTTGAAACTTTTGTTTTAACCTTAAAGGGTTTTTAATATTAGTTAACATTGATTTCCAGTTAAATAAATGTCAATTTAAATAGGAAAAATTAGTTTTCTTTTTAGTTTTATATTAAGAATGGATAAATTAATTTTAAAAGGTTTCAGAAAAAAATATAAATATTTGGAGAATTGAATTTCCCCTTTTTTTATTCACCATACATGTATTAAAACTAATTAGTCTCTAATTAAATATAGAATGGTTAGAAAATCATAACAATATGTATATATATTGACGTTTATAAATTTATAATTAAACTCTTTTCTATAATTTACACCCAGTTATAGGCTACCTCCCTTTAATATTTGAGACAGAAATTGCTATTAATGCCTAACAATACTATTTTATATGGATCATATGCTTCTAATTGGTTTCTACATGTAGCAACAGGTAAGGTGTCCAATTTTGAGATTTAGTCTAATTTTTTATATTAGTTTTTTGTTCCTTCATCATAACATAATACATAAATTTAATATCACTATAAATGTAGTGGATAAGGTTTTTTGTTTACTATATAAGGAATACAAAATGGCTCAATTTACAATTAGAATCCTAATCATCTTATAAATTTTGAAAAAATATGATTTTTATTAATGGTATGATTGTATGATTTCATTTCTTATTAATAATAGACAGGGGAACTTAATATCACCCTTATATTTAACTTAACTATATATAAAAAAATTTTTGCGGTGAATAATTATCTCCATCAGAATATGTGATGCAATGTTGAGTTTATTGAAAGATGAAAAGGCTAATATTATGGTTGTTAAAACAAACTAAGATGACAAAAAGATTTATCAATTTATGCTTTTCTTATAAAAAGGATGATGATTCAACGATTAGATAAAAAATTATAATTTTAGTGATTATAATTTCAAAAAGAGATACAATTCCATTTTTATTATTACAGTATCTTATTTTTAAGTGTGATTACACTAGATGTGGTTTTTCTTTCTGAGGGTGTTAATAGGGAATATATTTATGATAATATCATTAAAATTGATATATTTTCAATCGATGGAATATTTTTTTCTAATAAAGTTTATTAAATATTTACTGGGATATGAATATAGAGTTTATTATTTTTGATCGTGCGTGATCTAGGGAATTTTAGCATAAGAATAGAAAGATTTATATGATCATTCCTTGATGGATTACGGGGATTGGAAGACAAGTTACTCTCAATTGTGTATAATTCAAGGTTTTCAATAAATATTAACATACACGATCTGATAGGATTAAATTGGGTTCACCTTGTTTCAATATTGATGAACATCCTTCCACATTGGTTAATTGTGTGCATTTTATAATGTATTTCTCTAGAGTATTTGGATTATAATCTGATAGTCCGTTTTTTATTTTATATTTTGCATAAATATTCAATTATTATATTTATTATATCATACCAAACTTTTTATAAATTTAATTTACTCTCTACATATAATATTTTGACATGTTTATATTTATTTTTCATTTACATACATATAATGATAAGTAAGATGAACACGTATTTAATCATAATACTTGTAATTATACTTTTTTTATGATGATAAAATATAGTTCATTTTAATGATCAGCATGTAAAATTTTTAATACCTTTATGTGGAAGAAAATTATATGATGCATTTTAAACTAATATTCAATGTCTCTTAAAGGTTATCCTCCTATCAAATTAATGAAAACATAAAGAAATTATAATATTTTATAGAAATAATTTTTTTATTTCTCTATATATAAAACTATTTAGCATTATTATTACTATATATCGTGTAATAGTTTGTTTTGTTGGATGATGAGTAATATCTATAGAAAATCATATACATGTAATATAGATAATTCAGTTTTGAAAAGTTATATAGAAAGAATATAAGAAAATATAAGGATCGTGAAAATAAATGAACTATATTGCATGTCTATTATCATGTATTTAATTTTCTACCAATATATTTTGTTTCATACATGCATTAATACATTATGAATATTGAGAAAAATCTATAGTATCTTAGTGAGAAGTGGTTTTTGGATGATTACATTTTTGAAAAATTGATAGATATAGTTCTGAATGAGTGGTCGACTATGCTTATAAATATTAATGATATGAATCGATTGACTAAATAATGACTTAAATATTTGACATGTCTCTTATGAAATATGAGAATATAAAAAAATGAGATGAAGAGAATGAGATTTTGAAGAAAATATTAGTATTAATTATTTCATTTTATTAATTTTATTTCAATATCATTAAATAATATAGCTAATCTAATAAAATATAATTCCTATATATTCATCATATGTTTGAAAAACTGAATCCACTAAAGAAGAACATTCCCTATCAGTTTAAAGAATGAATATGTTACTTAAAAATAAGTGCATAAAAAATTCAGACTATAGAAACATTATAGGACTGTTTCCCCATATATTATATGATATTAATAAAAGACTAGAGTTCATATAAGTTCTATATCCCAAGACATAAGAGAAAAAATAGAACAATTAGGAGAAGGTTTAAAATAAGTGGTACTAAAAGTTTTATACCCATGGATATATGTATTTAATCTAATGGTTCCACAAATTCTAAAATTTCATCAGAAGAAATTAGTAGTGATAACTAAAACACTAACTCATCATATGAAAATATCTCTAAAACTGGGGAATTATTTATGGAAAAATTACCTACTGGTTGTCTTATCAACTTAGATTTAGATTCTAAATTTTCAATGAAATGTATTGATGATTGCTCATGTTAATAAAATGATGAAAAATATAATTATTCACAATATAAAAATATATATTGATCAGATGATGAGGAATATTCCCTTACACATGATGAAGTGGTATGATATGTAACTCATATTGAATAATGAAAATTAAAAGTTGGATAATAACTATAAAAATGTAATTGAGAATTTTTATATGTGGAATATTATAATTGGAATACATTAAACCTAAAAGAGAATAATTTTATTAAAAATGACAATATAGATGTTAGTAGAGAAATTTTTTCATTTAATCCAATGTTAAATAATTTATTTTTCATACAACATTAATTTCAAATGAAATATTAGTTATTCATCCAAAGATAGTTGGATTGAAGTGTGTTCTAAAAATTCAATTTTCTATCATTAATTGTCCCATCAAAGTTTCAATCCTATGAAAATAGTCTAAATATGTTCAAGAAAAGTTTTTGAGTAAATATAGAATGAAAAATTGGTAAATGGACAGTAGTTTCTTTCAATACATAACATGATACAATCCCAATATATTGAACATTATAATTTTTAATAATGGATGAATAGATTATATTTAAAATTAACTAGGTAAAATAATTGGAATATGTGTTTTTTATTTTTCATGAAAATATATAATTTCTATTTCGGTATAGGTTTTAGGACATTAACACAACCATATTATCATATCAAGCATACATGATAAGGGATACATTGAGAAAATTTTGAATGAAAAATATATTGTTCAATGTTATAAAGGTACTTTTTTTCTATAACATCCCAGGTAAATAAAGAATATGACATTTTCATATTTATTAATATTTGTAAAATAATTGTTAATTTTAATTTAAAGGGGATTCTAGGTTTGATGGCGTACCCAAAACACAACAACGGATTTCATTGAAATATTATGTTTACACAATACTGAGTCATACTAAAAAATAATAAAATCATATTATTTTATATGGTAGTTAATGACTAGATATTGTATTGGTTGGAATGGACTGAACTGACTAAAATATGAATATAAATGTTTTTTAAATGTTTTTAAATTTATCCAATAAATTTTAGAGGCTTAATATAAGAAAAATATAATATTATGCATAAATACTCTAATATTCATTAAAATGCCGATTTACTTCCTTTTAATGGAGAACCCTCATTAAATCTAGTTTTGGTAACATTAATATTTTCTATTTGACAAAATAAAATTATTCATTAGAATCAGGATATCAAAATATATATTAGGGAAATTTTTGGTATATTTCTAATAAAATTCATTTTTTATGAATATTGAAAAATATTGTATTTTAATTCCAAACTGCCTTTTATAATATCCTATTTTTATGGGTATATTATCATTTTAAATGGTTTTAAAGAGTTATTAGATTACCTTTTTACAATTTAATCCAATTTTGGTCATTGGAATTAATTTCACTTTGAAATTTGACATAAACCAGTATCAATATTTGGATAGTTATTGTTTCCTAAAAACGCGATATTTGTTTTGACAAAAGAAATTAATTTTAAAATAAATAATTAGAAATTTATGTTATTAATTTGTTAAAATAGACATAATTTTTTAATTTATAATATCAAATATATCGTAGGCTGATTTTTTGTTATTTTTATGAAAAACGTCAAATTTTAATGAATAGTAAAATTACTACGTAGTGGTTAAAAACTATCTTTTTTCGTTGAATGAAATTTTACTACTTCTTTGAAGTGGATTTCTATAATCCGACATACATGGTTATTATTAGTATGTAAAATTTGGTTCAATATGATGAAAATAATTTTAAGTGAATAGTAACTCTTGACTTTTATTTACTTCCTTTAAAAGTAAATATGGTAATTGATGGTGAATAGAATATTATAATAATACAAAATTACATCAACAAATGTCCCAACCTTATTGGATGAGTCATGTCCGACCATGGGAATCCTTGGGTCTATTTTGGGACCCATGGAGCCACTTGGGAGTGATAATGAGACTTTAGATTAATTAATTTAATGTAAAATAAAAAATGATACAAAGAAATATCTTTTAGTAAATTATTTATTACATGGGATTATGTATGTAATATTTTTGACTAAAATATTCATTGGAAATCTAAAAGGATTGACTAAATCATGGGATGTTTTTATAATTTTTAGAAATCATATAGTTAAAATTATTTATGACTCAAAAATGTTACAGCATTTACCTCATTAATAAATGATTTAAATAAATAATATTATAAATATTAAAATAATATCCAAAATCTGTCCAATTCTTATTGGATGAATTTATTTCGACCATGAGTCATCTAATTTTATATTGTAATGAGTTTTTGACATTCAAAAACTTAAAATCAATCTATAATGAAAAAATATTTTCACACTTTCTTAAAGAACCCCTCCTCTCCCTTATAAAAGCCCTCACTTCTAACCCATTCCACACACATCTCAAGCCCCTTGGATCATCCATAACCTGACCAAATAATCTCTCAAGATCCTCATATTCCTTCTATAATCCTTAACTTAGGTAGAAGGAACATTAAGAAGTCCATTTGGTTCAAACCAAAGGGAGTTACCCGAATTAAAGGTAACCGTTTCTCTTAAATTATTTTCTTTTATTTTACTTTCCAATACCTAAAATCATTTCATTCCTCACTTTTATAACATCAAAATTATCTTCAATATACTAGGATATTGTTATAATAAGGAATCTAAGGACACTTAATCACACAATGTCACGACCCGACCCTACCTGGGCTCGAGCCGCAACTACCCCAAGCCCGCCTCCAAAGGCCAGGGGCTGGCAACTAGCACCGAAGGCAAAACAACTCGGGGAGGCCTTTTCCTAAGTACCTATATTCACACACGCAACCCACTCAATGAATAAGTGCTGAGTAAAAGAAAAGTAAAGTACCAACTATATAAATTTACCACAATGTGCATCGACCTCTAAACAATAAAAAGCAAGTGTTGGAGGAAAACTGAAAATAAAAGGGAAAAAACACGCTCCCAACAAGAAACATGCCACAAACCGGCAAGAGGTAAAAAAAAGTAAATAGCTGGGAGAGTCCCACACCTGAAACCTGACAATGACCACCGTACGTGGTCCATGATCCCAAACTCCTAAGCTCCACTAATGTCGCGACCAACCTGTCCGTCATTTTCTAGGGAACACCAAGTGCGAGCAAAGCCCAAGCAGGGGTGAGTATAAAAATAATTAGTAGGATGCCCCGAAGGATCTAGGGAGAAAAAAAGGAGGTACTAAAGAGGTGAGTGTTATATCAAATAGGGAAAATTAAAAGAGTCCAACTGAGAGTGCAGTAAAGAGTACAGTAGAGTGTCAGCGCAACCCAGGAAGAGAAATGAATTAGACTCATCCAAACAAAATGAGCTAGAAATGGCGAGAATATGAAACTTCTCGTCGACTCATTGCTATCAATAGTAGGAGAGTAGACTCATCAAACCATGATTAGTTAAACACGGAAATCATGTGGCATACCCCGCTTGTCTTCGCCTATCCTGGGAGGAAAGTAACCAAACCCATGGAGTGGGTACTGGAACAAGGTATATACATATCCATATGCGCAATCAAGAAACCCGGAAAAATCACTAGGGGATCTCCATCCCGTAGCTCATCCCAAGACTAGTGAGTAACCAGCAGTCCCATATGTAAACTACAACGATGCCCAGTATCCGTACGTCAACCCCGAACATCAAGTCAAGGGGCTCAAATCACCACACCTCAACACTATCCCCTTTGGGAGGCACTGACTCGCCCGCAAAGTTTTAGGTCGCGTCACAAGGATGCATCTCTGTGGGGAAAGCACCACTTGTACATGAGAGTTATGGGGGAATTAAAACCACACCTCATCATTGTCACACAGTGTAGAGGTTTTCTAAAAGTTGAAAGGTTCCCACTGATCAGCCTCGTGAAAGGGTAATCCGCTGGAGGGAGACCCAGAACCACTCTGGCCATCCCTGCTGGATGGTACCCCACCGGCCATCCCTGTTGGATGGTAAACCACTGGCCATCCCTACTGAATGGTACCTCACTGGACATCCCTGCTGGATGGTACACCATTGGCCATCCTTGCTGGATGGTACCTCACTGGTAATCAAAACATGTAGAGGGAAACACGTCACAATAGACCATGGAAGAAAGATATAATCTCGATACACAGATAGGGAGTATGCACCCAGGGCTCACTTGGGGCTCCTTACCATACTGGAAACAACCTCTTGGGTAGAGGATCGGGGCCTGCATAATGTGTTGGTCGCCCCTATACCCTAATAACTCTATCCGGGTACACGAAGGGATTCGAGGATCTCCTCGGGCCTCACATGGCGATCATGCTCCAATCCGCTGAGTCATTGTCGAAGCGGACAAAGAGAACTCACATCAGAAAGTGGGAAAACACCCACAGTTTATGAATGCAAAATGTCGTAAACAATGTTGTAGTCCAGTGAAATGGACGTGATACTGAAACCCCTTATAGATGAAGAAATATGGGAACCCAAACAACTCTATCGGAGAAGCCATCCAAAACAGAACCAGGGGGAACCCACTCAACCCTACTGGTCAAAACCATCGAGAAAAAAACCAGGGAGAACCCACTCAACCCTGCTGGATGAACCCATCGAGAAAAGAATGACCATATACGTCACAAGAGGTCAATGGTACGTAAACAAGTAAACGATGCACACATGGGGCACACACGATGTGTGGCCCAACTCATCTACAATACAAGGGCACAAATGTTCTCAGGTAAAAACTACAACTTGTACCTCCAAGTATCATCGTATACTCCTAGAGTATACCACATCTCTAGCCCAAAGGCTATCAAACGCATGACACCCAATGTCTGCGTGATGGGTGAAAATTTAATTTCGCTAACATGCTTCCTCCATGACCCTAGAACGACCAATCACATATCTTAAAATACTAGAATCACTATCACTAGAGGGAACGCGATCTCACACCAAGGGTTCGGTTCCGAACACAGAAAGAAGAACCTCCACCAGAGCACATTTCATATTTCCACATTTAATAAGATCACGTAAGAGGATTCACTCGCCTAAACAGATTACACCGTTGTAATCCTCACAGAAAAACACACGAGATAGAATATCTACTCATCTCCAATGGATATCCGATGTAAAAGTCATCTGACACTGCTTTATGCCCGAACGGTGTCCTGTGGTCTCGAGCCTCGGCCCTGAAAACAGTCAAGTGCATCGCACCATTGCAATACCCTTGGGAAAACATGTCAAATTGACTACTCACTTGAGGGCAACGGATATCCGAAAAAAAATGCATTTCACCATACCGCACATGATCGGTGCTTCATGGGACTAGCATCCCTGTCCCGAAGCACAACAAATGGATCATACTGTTGTGATCCTCTCGATAAAGTAAACAAGATTGACTAACCACTTTTCAGAATCAGACACCCGTGGAAGAAGATGGAAATCAACACCATCTCCCAAAACGGCCCCCATGGGCCCCGCACCATCATGCTGAATTAAAGCGGGCAGTTTGCGCCATAGCAATGCCCTCAGGAAAACACCCAAAATCAACTGCTCGCACGCCCTAAACAGACATCCGACGAAATGGTTGCTAAACATTTCTCACATCATAAAAGGCAGGTCATGGGGTCCATGCCTCAACTCCAGCTTCAATACCTGAATACCCCTTGGAAATTTTTGTCTTGATTCCTGGGTCGCAATGACGCTACAGTGCTCAAATCAAACATCATACACACTCGCACTATCCAAAACAAAATCTCGACAATGCGCTAAATAGTACTTAGTAGACGCATTGTGTCTGCGAGCCCCTGTATCCAAAATTTAAAATCCCCAAGACAATCATAAAACATTCTTATCGATCCAAGGATCTCACCACCGAAGACGACACGCGAATCCGACACCCGGTTCAAAATTTAGGGGCGTTTAAACATTTAGTGGACGAAAATAGGTGGGCTGGGCAGGTTAGCAGGACCACCATGCCTAAAACGGCCCGCGGTTCACACTGGCCGGCTACCTCGCCTAGACCGGCTGGAGCCAGTTCGGTTCCACCACCACAGGACCAGCGTGTTTCATGTCCATGTCATAAGCCAGGGTCCTAAAACACCGGTATTCCACTCGCGTCAACCGGCCTAAGGGCAGGTCCCCCTTACGGGTCGTGCACCCTAGCCGGCGCCTGCAGCCGGAGCCCCTCCACGCAGCTGCCTGGTGTGCCGCCTCCGCTCGACCCCGACACCCACAGCCGCCTACCATCGTGTGCCGACCTCCGCTGCCACGGAGAGCCCCGACTCCCCCACTGGATCGTCGGGCCGCCGCACTGGAAGCCGGTGCCGTGCTGGGAGCCCGCCGCCGCCTGAGCTCGCTGGAAAAACAAACCGTCGGAAAACTTCTCGGGGCCACCTCGGATGCCCCGGGACTCAGATTTTCGATCTGAAATGTTCTTTGGAAATCCAGGATCGAGCTCTACTCAAAACTATCCCTTTCTGAAAAAATAGTGTCAATTCGATGCTAAAATTTAACTTGAAATAAAGGTTCAAAAATAAATACGCAAAACGAAAACTCCTACCTTGTTGGGCGTAGCCCGATGCTTCGTCGCTGATCCAACGTTGCCTTTTCCACTTCCACCATGATTGGGAGGGACGAGGAGGAGAAGGTGGTTGAGGGTGAGGGGGTTTTTCCAGGGGTATTCCAAGGGGGGGAAGGGGATGAAGGGTGTTTAAATAAAACAAAATCCCTTTAAAAACAAAATAAAAACATAACTCAAAATTAAACTCGCGTACGAAACCCCCGTCACATTCGAACTTAGGTCATGGATAGGGTAAAAACTACCTCTCGAGCACAATGGTGGACTCAAAATTTTAATACATGCCTCCATTCGAATGTTATAAAATTTAACGTCTGAATCAGCTAAATTACGAAAATGCCCTTGGCGGCATTTTTCATTGAAGGCTCACGCCTGTGAAACATACACCCCTCCTAGGGTAAACAGCACGCTCCGAACTCAATGGTGCCCTCGGTTTACACATAAAAGATACAATTTATTTGATACTTGAGTTTAAACATTAAATAAATTAATTAATTATTTTATTTATTCTTTTAATGTTCTGTCAACGGGCGAGGGGTCCCAAAGATACGCACCGAAATGTTTTATGTCGTTCCTGGGGTAAACACCCCATTTTGGACGCATCCGTAATCTCAAATTTTGGATACTAAACACTGTTTAAGAGTTATCTTATTTATTTGGCATTCCCACCGTGAACACACTGAATGTTTAATACCGGCCACACTGGGGCTCTAAATATCACGCCTCCTGAAGGCACTGCTCTGGAATAACATCAAGAATATTCCAAAGCCTTTTATAGAAAAAATGGATTTTTCACATCATTCCCTCCTTCAATATTTTCGACCCTGAAAAGAAAAATCATGGAACAAATTAGGGTACTAAGCCCACAAATGGCTCTCTCGTACTAAAAATAACCATTGCACAGTTCTGCATCACCATGCACGGACCAAAGGATTTGGTCCGTTCGCACGAGGTATGCCCTTACCGATGACATGTATAAGAGTACGCACACATCTCCTCAGGTAAGCCACGCGGGAGATTTCGTGCACCCACTCCAGACTATGGAGTTAGGGAAAGGCGGTAGGGAACCTCGCCATCCCTTCACACGGTCTTAAACGTCCCGAACGCTCTCAGGGGTAGCTTACCTCCCCAGCCAAACCCCTATGTCGCATGTCGTGACTAGAATAAACTTTTGGACCTTGGAAAATGCCCGGTGATTCCCTCCTTCAGAATATCCATATGGTAAAACACCCAAGGATATCTGGTCACACAAGATCTCATAGTCGATGTATCAAGACCTACACTCTCTTACACACTCGGAGAGCGATGGAGTCGACACCATCGTCTAAAGAAAAGGTCCCACACCTTTTACCTTACCAACATAGGGTTACACCGACGCCCCGAGCCACCCTGGTACCACCTCAAACAAGGAGAAGGGAGAAAATCATTTCACACACACAGTATAACAATTCTACTGTAAGAAGTAGAAGAGTCGTAAACCATACCTCTTGCCACTTCATGCTCTGTAGGATCGTAGACATCCAAAGCTCGCGGTTGTCTGTGGTCCCAACTATCAGCTCCCGGATCCTGGAGTGGACCTCATAGTGGTGATGGTAAGACCTCATAAATTCATCCCCCACTACTAGTTTCCCCCACTCCTCTGCTTTCACCCCCTCTCTCGGTTCTACTCTGATCACGACGCTGCCTCTGTCGTGGTGGTGCACCTACTGCCTGCACGATATTCTCTGTAACAGCTGGAGATTTTATGAGATATATTACTTTTAATTTTTTGATGTCTTCTATTATACACTACACCATGATTAGATTGTAATATACGCAAGATTGTATTAGCATGAAGTATACGCAACACTATTCTTAGCTTGTGTTACACATAATTTCACGTTCTTTTGTGGAAATTATTCTATGCAACATTGAGTATAGATATTGTTTAATGTATAAATGAAATAAGTTTTTATTATGTTATACGCAACACCAAACAAAGGTTTCACTACACGCAACCCTGACTTGGCTTCCATTACACGTAATGAAGACATTCTTTGATAGCGTGTGTAGTACACAATACTGAGTTTCACTAAACGATATATTATTATAATATTATTATGAACTAGCCGTTATGAATTGTAATACACACATTGATGAAATTTTATAAATTTTATCTTTCAAAATGAACTTCCTTTTTTGGATTTGGAATATCAGAATTAGGTTAGGGTGATTCTTTGGTATTTTTCTGAAAACATTCAATTTTTGATGAATAGTGAAAACACTGGGATACTATTTAAAAACCAACTTTTTATTTAAATAATTATTTTTTTTATTTAAATTTATTTTAGGTCAAAAATTTATACATAATACCTATATAAGTTCAATGTAATTAATTTGAGTCATTTTTTAATAATTATAGATATATAAAAATTTTATTGAACTTTTCACCGTCTTTTACCTACCTCTAATGAGCTTTTTGAAAATTTATATAAAACATAATTTTACCGCTTCAGTGAGTGTAATTTCAAAAATCCGAGAGACATGGTTAATATCATGGAGTAAAATGTGGTTCAATTAGCTAAAAATAATTTTGGGTGAATATTAATATTTTAATTTTATTTACCACGGTTAAAATTTAATATGGTAATTAACGGTAAAAATGATATCATTATTACCCTAACACATGTCCTAATTATATTGGATAAGTATAATTCTAAGAAAAAAAACCTTAGGAATAAAATATTACCCTTTAGGTCCACTTGGATTGGATTATGAAATTTAATATTATTTTATTTAAAGAAGAGTTAAAATAGTTAAGATCAATGTTTAAAAACTAAAACATTTTTAACATGGGGTTATAAATAAAATAAATTCGACTATAAATATTAATTTGAAAGATAAAAATATTTAATACCTAATTTTATTTTATTTATAATTTTTAAATATTAAATAATTAAATTTATTTATGACACAATGGTGATATAGTAATTACCTAAATAATGAAATATTAAAATAATTGATATTATAAATACCCAAATGAATGTAATTTGAGACTTTTTATGAATTAAAATATTTTAATTGGTTAATATGATATGTTAGTATTTATTTAATTAACCTTTTTCGAACTAATCATGCAGTTATGACTTTTAAAAAAACAATTACCAAATAGTGTCAAAATTGACATAAATTAGTTTTTAAAGAAATTATTATATTATTAATTAATTTAATATTCCTAAAAATCTAAGGATCGGCCAAATGATTTATATAAGGCTATATATATTAATAATTAACCACTTGGGGGTTCTTTTGGCTTGTTATAGTATGTTTATTAACCATATAGTGTAAGAAAACAAGAAGACATGGTAAATGTTAAATTATTTTACATAGAGTTATATCTAAAATATAAGGTTAAAATAGTAACCTAAACTTGTCTAAAACCTATTTGTTGAGATTATTTCGACCCATCCCAACTTTATCTTAGAAATAAATCAATTTGGAGCTATTATAAACCGAATATGACTTTATTATAAAATAATAATTTAAGTTTTTCCAAAGGTGGCCCTATCCTCCCTTATAAAAAGGTCACCCCTTCCCTCTTCCCTTCACACCATTTTGAGCTTTTAAGATCGGCCAATCCCTGAAAAGTTCTCTTATACACTTCCCTAGAATCATTATTGAGGTTCTGGACTTCTCAAAAAACCAACAATACTTCCTTAAGAATAATCTTAAAAGAGGTGCGTCGAAGAAGAGGTAATCTCTTCTTCCGATTCTCTCAAGTTTCATTCTTCTTCTAAATATTACTCTTTAGTTGTCTCATTATAAAGTAATAAAATCAGTATTAATTATATACTTATATGTTATTATAAATATGAAACAACCCAATTTCACCTTCTATCCATCCTATGGAATATGAAATCACCGCGCGTGCGTACGTACGGAATATCGTATCCACGCCGTGGTGTAATCTGTTTTCGACCACCACCTTACTTGGATGGGTATAATGGTGTAAATAAATTACTATATATGATTATTGTAAAGTGATATTGATTATAAAATATTATATATACACTTCAATAAAATTCCACCATCATGAGAATGATCTCATCGCTCGTGCGTACGTACGGACTACCGTCTCCACGACGCGATGAGATTCATTCTCCATGTTAACCATTCATGAATGATTATAAAGTTTATATAATGAATAATAATGAAATATATGACATAATAATTATACTGTATTTATGTATATATATGTATGTATGTCATCTACTTGATATCATTCAATTCAAAAAGGAAACGAAAACAACGTTCATGCGTACATACAGCCTACTGTCTCCATGTACAGTGCATTTCATTCCATTTATCGATCTATCATATATATATGGATATGCTGAATATATATTATATATAAATCATGTTTTAAAATCTGGAATTATCTAAATCAGGATATATGTAATAATATCAAAAACAACAAGTCGAAACACGTACAATAAATGAAACCATTTTTACCCAAATCACTGCTTTTACATCGAATTTACAAAAGAACGGGTAATATAAAGTCATAAGTAAATTATATATGATATCATAAAAATGAATTTGATTCTGTAATAAGTCATTGAAATTATTATATCATTATACAAGAGTTTCAGATACATACGAAGCATATCACACATAAGGTAAAGGATAATTTTTCCAATCTCATTCTTATCAGAGATTGTTTATTCGTAAGTATTTACTAGGGTTATGTTTATCATCCATGACCATGTTTTCTAAAAAAATGTTTTCATATAATGTTTACATTTTTCCCATGTATGTTTAAAGTCATTTTTACCCCTTTTTAACTTTTACCACTTCGTATGGAAGGAACCTTTATTTTGATTACCATACGAGGAACTTTTTGACTTTTCTGACAAAAGTATGAGGAGAATGTTATTTTTTACTTATACTACGTGAACGGATTTTTAAAGTTTATTAACGCATCATTTTCATGAATCTTCCTCTAAAATATATCATGATTATTTTCAACAAAACCATTTTCTTTTATGATTTCATGGTATTTTTTGAAAAGAAAATGGTTTTAAAGAAGAATGGATATTTTCCTCAAGAATTCATTTCAAGTGTTTTATCAAAATTATTTTCCATTTAAGATTATATAGGGTTCTGTTTATATCCCTATTATTACATTGATTTGATTATGTTATGATGGAATAATTTTTATTAAGTCCATTTATGGATTATGTTATGATGGAATGATTTTTGTGAATCCCATTTTTATTATATGGGTTATGCTATGATGTATGATTAATGATTTTTTGGCACACATAAGAATGGATTCATTATGAGATGGGTGGGACACATATCCCCCTCCAATGCATTGGGTAAAGATTTATATCTCATGAGATAGACATGGCTGGAATGGTAAGTTAATCTGGTTCAGTGTTACCGGACTAAAACGAGGAGTGAACTCGATTCAGAAAGTGACTTTGTCCACTAAAATGGTCATGGCAGTAATACCTTGGATACTATAGAAATCATAACATGTTCTTAATGGTTTCCAAAATTACATGATTTATTCCCATGCTATTTTATCATGATTTATGATCCATTATGATATATTCCTTACGTACTTCCAATATTTATGCCTTTGCTCAAGATTTTGATGTTTAGATTTTATGTTCATGTTTTTGCATTCAAATGTTTATGGATTGTTTTATGTTCCCTATGTTTACCCATACTAAGCATATGAGCTCACCCTATTTATGTTTTCTTTTCCCTAGGATATAAGGAAACGTTTTAGGGAAGAAAACCAAAATGGTAAGATCTTTATGGAAGATGTTGAAGATAATTGACCATGATTAGAATATTATGTTCCATGATTCAAATGACAATAAACTAATATGATCTTTGGGCGTCTTTTTTACATGTATTAAGTATTCCAAAAAAGTAATGTAATGTCCATTTACGTCAAGCATTGGGTCTCCGCAGTTGGTATCATAGAGAAGGTTTAGTTAACCATTGGAAACTAGGATGGGAGAACATTAATGAGATCCCTATAGATATTTCTAAGGTATGTCTACGGATGTCTCTAAGGATAAGTATACGGATAGGTTATAGTCCTAGAATTATGGTAATGATATTAGAATTAACCTAAGGTGTTATATATTGAAATTACTCCCCCTTTATTATTCTATTTTCATAGCATGATTTTTTCCACTCACAATATTCTTTTTGGGTTTTAGAAAATGGTTGGAAACAGGAAGATTCACGATAATGGAGGATATGATGGACAATAGAATGATATTCTTCATGAGAATCCAAATGAAACTGGATTTGGAAGTCCAAAAATCGTTATTATTCCTAATCTATAATCGCATAATATGATCAATAATCTCAACTTTGGTATGATTCCCAACTCAGCTAATAAGAGGAAGATGGAGTTTCATGATGATCATAGAGGAATGAAAGTTCAATTTCTCTCATGTAAATCATGTGGGAAGAGGCATCATGGAGAATGTTTCAAAGGAACTAGTAAGATGCTTTGGGTGCGGAAAAGAAGCACACAAATCTAGTAAGTGCAAAGGAAAAGGTTCAGTTAACACCATGACGAAGGATAATGGTATTTCTACGACATCAACAATGATTAGATGTTTTAAATGTGGAATGTATGGGAATTATGCAAACCAATGCCCTAAGGAAAAATCTCATTAAGAGAATCAGCATGGTCGTATGGGTAGTATTTATGTGGATGATGATGATGAGACTAAAAATGATATATGAGATAAAAGAAATGATGAAGCTCATTCAGTGGTTTAAGAAGTTAGTGGAATGATTGTATGTTTATCAGGAATAATGTATGGTACTATGGAATAAATAATCATCTAATTATTATTACACTATTGTTTTCCAAAAGTATTTGAAATGATATGTTAAATGGTACTGGTAACCATGAAAGGTTATTCAGATATTTTTGGAAATAAGATGATATGTTCATAATGAATGGATAAAGAGAAAATAATATGTTTAATAGTAATAATGAGATCATGATTGATATAAAGGAATAAGTGAAATCATGGTTTGCGTATATAGAATTTTTATGATTTTGGTATGTGTAAAGATTTAATTTTTAACTGCATTCATGTTTTCACTAAGGTTCAATGTGTATTAATTTTTCAAGAGAATACATGATTAAGGTATTCACATGTTCGGAATATGACCAACAAGATATATCTTATATGGGGGATAAACGATGGTATTCACATTCTTGGTTGATGACATTTTTAGTAATCGTTTTCTTTATACTATAAGATAGAACAGAAGTATTTTCGATAAGCTTAAAGGTTGGAATGGATTATGTTGTACATCAGAAAGAATTGTTTAAGTCTAGAACTTTTTCGGTATTATTTTGGGAATGTTATAATAATTTAGTTTTAGAAAAAGGACAACCTGTAGGATGGTCGACTAGTCGTCGTGTCGGACAAGGCTCTGGGAATCGAACTCACAACTGAAGTGCGACATGCCTTTATCGCATACCACTGGCCTACAGGAAGTCCCTGGTTAGTAGAAACTATTTTTATTATATTAAGCGGTATGACATATGATGTATAAGTCCATTTTAGGAACCATAAACGATTAATCTAAATATATATGGACTTATGTAAATTTGATAACATTTGCTAACATTATGTTTGAGAAAGATGGAATGACCTATCATTATATCGCATGATCTGCTAACACTTCATGGAACACAAATTCAACTTAATTTCTTTAAGAGATGAGGTGGAAATTGTTCAAGGCACAAACAACAATGAGATTGTACCAAAATAATGTAAGTATTTCTTTTAATTCAAAAAATATTCAACATTAGAGAAATGATCTTGAAAACCAAAAAAGTTGTCCTAGTGTCCTCATATCTAATGAATCATATGGTTCCTTAGATCATCACAATTTTATGGATTTGCGACTGTTGGATTTTATATAACCCTGTTCTCTACCACTATCAATCAGAACATGACGGTTAGATTTCTCTTCCATATCCATATTTTCAACTATGTTCTCCTATGTGGGAACACAAGTGACGAGTTACATTGGGAATCCATTTTGATTCTAATGATCATTTTTAAAAGTAAGTTTTAGTTTTCCTTTTTACGATGTGCGTTTCTATGAAAAAAACTCTCATGTAATAAACCATTTATAACCCCGACGAATTTCGAGGGCGAAATTCATTATAAGGGGGGTAGAATGTAACACCCCGAGATTTTTTGAGATATATTACTTTTAATTTTTTTGATCTCTTATATTATACACTACACCAAGATTAGCTTGTAATATACGCAACACCGTATTAGCTTGCAGTATACGCAACACTATTCTTGACTTGTGTTACACACAATTTCAAGTTCGATTTGTGGAAATTATTCTACACAGCATTGAGAACATATTTTGTTTAATGTATAAATGAAACAAGTATTGATTATGTTATACGCAACACCAAATAGATCTTTCACTAAATGCAGCCCTGACATGTCTTGAATTACACACAATCATGACCTTCTTCGATAGCGTGTGTAGTACACAATACCGAGTCTCACTAAACGAGATATTATTATAATATTATTATGAACTCACTATTGTGAATTGTAATACGCACTTTTTGAAATATTATAAACTTTGTCATTCAAAATGGACTTCATTTTTTGATTCGGAATATCAAAATTAGTCTAGGGTGAATTTTTTGTATTTTTTAAAAAAAATCAATTTTTGAGGAATAGTGAAAATACTAGGTTTCTATTTAAAACCGACTTTTTATTTAAATAATTATTTATTTTATTTAAATTTATTTTAGGTCAAAAATTTATACATAATACCTATATAAGTTAAATGTAATTCATTAGAATCATTTTATATATATTTTAGAGATATAAAAATTTTATTGAACATTTCACCGTCTTTTACCTACCTCCTAGATGCTTTTTGCAAATTTACATAAAACTTAATTTTACCTCTTCTGTGAGTGGAATTTAGAAAATCTGAGAGACACGGTTAATATGAAGGAGTAAAATTTGGTTCAATGAGATGAAAATAATTTTGGGTGAATAGTAACTTTTTACTTTTATTTACCACGGTTAAAAGTAAATAGGGTAATTAAGGGTAAAAATGATATCATTATTACCCTAACACATGTCTTAATTATATTGGATAAATATAATTAGACCAGAAACAAACGCAGGAGTTAAATATTACCCTTTAGGTCCACTTGGATTGGATTATGACATTTAATATTATTTTATTTAAAGAAGAGTAAAAATAGTTGAATTCAATGTTTAATAAATAAAACATTTTTAATATAGTGTAATAAATATAATAAATTATACTATAAATATTCATTAGAAAGCTAATAATATTTCCTATATAATGGTATTTTATTTATAATTTTTATATATTATATAATTAAATTTATTTTTGACACAATGGTGATGTAGTAATTACCTAAATAATGATATATTAAAATAATTTATATTATAAATACCCAAATAAATGAAATTATAGACTTTTTATGAATTAAACTAATTTTTTAGGTTAATATAAAATGTTATTATTTATTTAATTAAATTTTTTTGAAATAATAATGCTGTTATGATTTTCAAAAAAATAAATTACCAAATAGTATCAAAATTGACATAAAATAGTTTTTAAAAAATATATTATATTATTAATTATTATAATATTCCTAAAAATCTAAGAATGTTCTAAATGTCTTAGATAAGGTATTATATATTAATAATGAACCACTAGGAGTTCGTTTCTCTTGTTATCGTATGTTTATAAACCATATAGTGTAAAAAAACTAGAATACACGGTAAAAGTTAAATAATTTAACTTAGAGTTAAATCTAAATGATAAGGTTGAGATAGAAACCTAAACATGTATAAATCGTATTGTTTGATATGATTTAGACCCATCCCCATTATATCATCTAAATAAATCAATTTGGAGATATTATAATCCGAATATGACTTTATTGTAAAATAATAATTTAAGTTATTCCAAAGTTGCCCCTCTCCTCCCTTATAAAAAGGGCACCCCTTTACTCTTATTTTTACACCCTTTTGTGCCTTGATGCTCGGAAAAACCCTAACTATTTCTCTTCTTTACTTCCCTAGAAACATTATGGAGGTTCTGGTCTTATTCAAAAACCAACTCTACTTCCTTAAATAAGAAGTTTAAAGGATGTGCGTCGAAGAAGAGGTAATCTCTTCTTCCGATTCTCTCAAGTTTATTTCTTCTTCTACTTCTTCTTAGTTAGTTGTATAATTATAAAGTAATATAATCAGTATTAATTATATACTTATATGTTATTATAAATATTAAACAACCATATATCACCTTCTATCCATCCTATGTAAAACGAAATCACCGCGAGTGCGTACGTACGGAATACCGTCTCCACGTCGTGGTGTAATCTGTTTTCGACCACCGCCTTACTTGGATGGGTATAATGGTTTAAATAAATAACTATATATGGTTATTGTAAAGCAACATTGATTCTAAAATATTATACATACACTTCAATACAATTCCATGATCATGAGAACGATATCATCACTCGTGCGTACGTATGGACTACCGTCTCCACGGCGCGATGAGATTCATTCTCCATGTTAACTATTCATGAATGATTATAATGTATATATAATTAATAATAATTAAATAATTGAAATAATAATGATATTGGATTTATATATTTATTTTTATGTCATCAACCTAATTCCATTCAATTCAATAAGGAAACGAAAATATCATGCATGCGTACGTACGACCTACCGTCTCCATGAACTGTGTATTTCATTCCATTTATCGATCTATCATATATATATATGCATATGATGAATATATATTATATAAAAATCATGTTTTAAATTCTGGAATTAATTAAATCATGATATAAGTAATAATATGAAAAACAGAAAGTCAAAACACGTACAAAAAATGAAACGATTTTTACCCAAATCGCTGCTTTTAAATCGAATTAACAAAAGAACGGGTAATATAAAGTCATATGTAAACTATATATGATATAATAACAATGAATATGATTCTGTAATAAGTCAATAACATTATTTAAATCATTATACAGGAGTATTGGATACATACGAAGCATATCAGACATAAGGTAGGGGATAATTATTCCAATCTAATTCTTATCTTAGATTGTTTATTCGTAAGTATTTACTGGGGTTATCTTTATCATCAATTTACATGTTTTCTAAAAATGTTTTCATAAATCGGTTACTTTTATTACATGTTTGTTTAAAGTCATTTTACCCCTTTTTGACCTTTACCACATCGTATGGAAGGAATATTTCTTTTTTTACCATACGAGGAACTTTTTGACTTTTCCGACAAAAGTGCGAGGTGAATGTTATTTTTAACTTATACGGCGTGAAAAGATTTTTACAGTTTTATAACGCCTCATTTTCATGATTCTTATTATTAAGGATATCATTATTATTTTCAACAAAACCCTTTTCTTTTAAGATTGCATGGCATTTAAAAAAAACGATTTTGAAGAAGAAAGGATATTTTCCACAAAAATTCATTTCAAGTGTTTTATCAAAATTATTTTCCATATAAGATGATATAGGGTTTATTTATATCCCTATTATTAGATTGATTTGATTATGTTATGATGGAATTATTTTTATGAAGTCCTTTTATGGATTATGTTATGATGGAATGATTTTTATGAATCCCATTTTTATTATATGGGTTATGCTATGATGTGTGATTAATGATTTTGTAGCACACATATGAATGGTTTCATTATGATATGGGTGGGACCTATATCTCCCTCCAATGCATTGGGTAATGATTTATATCTCATGAGATGGACATGTCTTGAATGGTATGTTTATCCAGTTCAGTGTCACAGTACTAAAACGAGGAGTGAACTCGATTCAGAAAGGGAATTTGTCTACTAAGATTGTCATGGTAGAAATGTCTTGGATAATATGGAAATAATAAAATGTGCTTAATTGTGTAACAATTACATGATTTATTCCCATGATATTTTATCATGATTGAGGATATATTATGATATATTCCTTACATACTTCCGTGATTTATGTCTTTTCTCAAGATTTTGATGTTTAGATTTTATGTTCAAGTTTTTGTGTTCAAATGTATATGGATTGTTTTATGTTCTATATGTTTAACCTTACTTAGAATTTGAGCTCACCCTATTTATGTTTTCATTTCACCAGGATATAAATAAAGTTTTTATGTGAGAAAACCAAAAGGGGATGAACTTTATGGGAGTTGTTGAAGATCTTTAACCAGTATTAGAAGATTACGTTCTGAATTTCCAAAGACACTAAAATAATACGATATTTGGGATTCTGTTTTTGTCATGTATTAAGTATTCCGCAAAAGTATTGTAATATCCATGTACGTCAAGCTTTGGGTCTCTATAGTTGGTATTAGAGTGAAGGTTTAGTTAACCTTTGGAAACTATGATGCGAGAAATTTAGTGAGATCACTAGAGATATTTCTAAGGTATGTCTAGGGATGTCTCTAAGGATAAGTATACATATAGGTTATAGTCCTAGAATTACAGAAATGATATTAGAATTAAACCTATGGTGTTATATATTAATGGTACTCCCCCTTTATTATGCTATTTTCCTAGAAATATTTTTTCCACTCACACTATTCTTTTTGGGGTTTAAAAAATGGCTGGAAATGGGAAGATTCACGATAATGGAGGATATGATGGAAAATGGAATGATATTCTTCATGTGAAACCAAATGAAATGAAATTTGGGAGTCAAAACATCGTTATTATGCCTAATTAGAAATCTCATAATATAATCAATAATCCCAACTTTGGTATGTTTCCCGAATCAGCTAATAAGAGAAAGAAGGAGTTTCATGATGATCATAAAAGAAAGAAAGTTCAATTTCTCTCATGTAAATAATGTGGGAAGAGTCATCAAAGAGAATGTTTCAATGGAACTGGAAGATTCTTTTGGTAAGGAAATGAAGGAAACAAATCCAGTAAGTGAAAAGGAAAAGGTTCAGTTAACACCCTGGAGAAGGATAATGGTATTGCTATGACATCAATAATGATTAGATGGTTTAAATGTGGAATGTATGGGAATTATGCAAACCAATGCCCTAAGGGAAAATGTCATGAAGAGAATTAGCATGGTCATATGGGTAGTATTTATGTGGATGATGATGAAGAGACTACAAATGATATATATGATGAAAGAAATGATGAAGCTCAGTCAGTAGTTTAAGAAGATAGTGGAATGATTGTATGTTTATCCAGAATAATGTTTGGTACTATGGAATAAAGGATTATCTAATGCATGTTACACTATTATTTTTCCTAAAGTATTTGAATGTATATGTTGAATGGTACTGGTAACCATGAATGTTTATTCAGATATTTTTGGAAAGAAGATGATATGCACATAATGAATGTATATGGAGAAAATAATATATTTGATAGTATTCATGAGCTCATGATTGATATAAGGACTAAGTGATATCATGGTTTGAGTGTATAGAATTTTTGGGATTTTGGTATCTGGAAAGAGTTAACTTTTCACTACATTCATGTTTTCACTAAGGATCAATGTGTATTCATTTTTAAAGAGAATACATGATTAAGGTAATCCCATGTTCAGAATGTGACCAACAAGATATATCTTATATGGGGGATAAATGATGGTATTCACATGCTTGGTTGATGACATTTCTAGTAATCATTTTCCTTATACTATATGATTGGACAGAATTATTTTCGATAATCTTAAAGGTTGGATTGGATTAAGTTGGAAATTATATATAATTGTTTAAGGCTATAACTTCTTTGGTATTATTTATGGAATTTTATAATAATGTAGTTTTAGAAAACGAACAACCTTCATGATGGGTGAAAACCCATCGCGTCGGACAAGGCTGTGGGAATTGAACTCACGAATAAAGTGCGACAGGCCTTTATCGCATACCATTGGCCTACAAGAAGTCCCTGGTTAGTAGAAACTAGTTTTTTTATATTAAGTGGAATGATATATGAAGTATAAGTCCATTTTAGGAACCATAAACGATTAATCTCACTATAGATGGACTTATGTATATTTGATAACTTTTGCTAATCGTATGTTTGAGACAGATGGAATGACCTATCTTTTTATCGCATGATCTTCTAACACATCACGGAAGACAAATTCAACTTCATTTCTTTAAGAGATGAAGTGGAAATTGTTCAAGGCACAAACAACTGTGAGATTGTACCAAAATAAAATAAGTATTTCTTTTAATTCAAAAAATATTCAACATTATTGAAATGATCATGAAAATAAAAAATGTTCTCCTATTAACCTCATATATAATGAATCATATGGTACCTTACATCATCACAATTTCATTTCTTTGTGACTATTGGATTTTTCATAACCCTGTTCTCTACCACTATCCATCCGAACATGATGGTTGGATTTCACTTCCATATCCATATTTTCATCTATGATGTCCTACGTGGGAACAAGAGTGATGGGTTACTTTGGGTATCTATTTTGTTTCTAACGTTCATTTTTAATATTATGTTTTAGTATTACTTTTTACGATGTGGGTTTCTATGAAAAAACACTCAAGTAATAAACCATTTATAACCCCGACGAATTTCGAGGGCGAAATTCATTTTAATGATGGTAGAATGTAACACCCTGAGATTTTATGAGATATATTACTTTTAATTTTTTTGATGTCTTCTATAATACACTACTGAAAGATTAGCTTGTAATATACACAACAATGTATTAGCTTGCAGTATACACTACAGTATTCTTGGCTCGTGTTACACACTGTTTCAAGTTCGTTTTGTGGGAATTATTCTACACAACATTGACTATAGATTTTGTTTAATGTATAAATGAAATAAGTTTTGATTATGTTATACACAACACCAAATAGATCTTTCACTAAACACAGCCATGTCTTGGCTTGCATTACACGCAATCAAGACCTTCTTTGATAGCATATGTAGTACACAATACCGAGTTTCACTAAAAGAGATATTATTATAATATTATTATGAACTAGCAGTTATGAATTGAAATACCCACTTTTTGAATTTTTTTTAAATTTTATCTTTCAAAATGGACTTCATTTTTGGATTCCAAATATCAAAATTAGGCTATGGTGAATTTCTGGTATTTTTCTGAAAACATTCAATTTTTGATGAATAGAGAAAACACTCGGTATCTATTTAAAACCCGACTTTTTATTTAAATAATTATTGATTTTATTTAAATTTATTTAAGGTCAAAAATTGGTAGATAATACATATATAAGTTCAATTTAATTTGTTGTAGTCATTTTATAATAATTTTCTATATATAAAAATTTCATTGAACTTTTCACCGTATTTTACCTATCTCCTATGAGCTTTTTGAAAATTTACATAAAACATAATTTTACTACTTTTGTGAGTGGAATTTCTAAAATCCGAGAGACACGGTTAATATCAATGAGTAAAATGTGGTTCAATAAAATAAAAATAATTTTGGGTGAAGAGTAACTTTTTACTTTTATTTACCACAGTTAAAAGTAAATAGGGTTATTAAGGGTAAAAATAATATCATTATTACCCTAAAACATGTCCTAATTATAATGGATAAGTATAATTAGACCAAAAACATCCTTAGGAATAAAATATTACCGTTTAGGTCCACTTGGATTGGATTAGGACATTTAATATTATTTTATTAAAAGAAGAGTTAAAATAGTTAAAATCATAGTTTAATAACTAAAACATTTTTCATATAAGGTAATAAATAAGATAAATTAGACTATAAATATTCATTAGAAAGCTAAAAATATTTCCTACCTAATAGTAATTTATTTATAATTTTTATATATTAAATTAACAAATTTATTTATGACACAATGGTGATGCAGTAATTACCTAAATAATGAATTACTAAATTAATTGATATAATAAATACAAAAATAAAAGTAATTTGAGACTTTTTATGAATTACACTAATTTTTAGGTTAATATGACATGTTATTATTAATTTAATATAATTTTATTGAACTAATCATGCTGTTAGAATTTTCACAAAAATCAATTACCAAATAGTTTCAAAATTGACATAAAATAGATTTTAAAGAAAATATTATATTATTAATTATTATAATATTGTTAAAAATATAAGGATCGGCCAAATGACTTAGATAAGGATATATATATTAATAATTAACCACTTTGGGTTCGTTTGGATTGTTATAGTTTGTTGATTAAACTTGTAGTGTAAGGAAACAAGAAGATACGGTAAAAGCTAAATTATATAACTTAGAGTTAAATCCAAATGATAAGGTTAAATAATAACCTAAACATGTCTAAATCATAATTTTTTAGAGGATTTCGACCCATACCCACTTTATCATCTAAATAAATCAATTTTAAGCTATTTAAAACCGAATATGACTTTATTATAAAATAATTATTTATGTTTTTCAAAAGATGCCCCTCTCCTCCCTTATAAAAAGGCCACCCCTTCCCTCTTCTCTTCACTCCCTTTTGAGCCTTGAAACTCGGCCAAACCCTTCCCATTTTTCTTCTCCACTTACCTAGAAATATTCTAGAGGTTTTTGTCTTCTTAAAATACCTACTATACTTCCTTAAGATGAAGCTTAAAGGAGGTGTGTCGAAGAAGAGGTAATCTCTTCTTCCGATTCTCTGAAGTTTCTTTCTTCTTCTACTTATTCTTATTTAGTTGTCTCATTATAATGTAATAACATCAGTATTAGTTATATACTGATATTTTATTTTAAATATTAAAAAACCCTATTTCACCTTCTATCCATCCAATAGAAAAATAAATAACTGCACGTGCATACGTACGGAATACCGTCTCCACAACGTGGTGTAATCTATTTCCGACCACCACCTTACATGGATGGGTATAATGGTGTAAATAAATATCTATATATGATTAGTTTAAATTGATATTGATTCTGAAATATTATACATACACTTCAATAAAATTCCACGATCATGAGAATGATATCATCGCTCGTGCGTATGTACAGACTACCGTCTCCACGACGCGATTAGATTCATTCTCCATGTTAACCATTCATGAATGATTATAAATTATATATAATGAATAATAATGAAATATATGACATAAAAATGATACTGGATTTATGTATATATATATATATATGTATGCCATCAACTTAATTCCATTCAATTCAATAAGGAAATGAAAACAGTGTTCATGCGTACGTACGACCAACCATCTCCATGAACGGTATATTTCATTCCATTTTTCGATCTATCATATATATATGTATATGCTGACTATATATTATATTTAAATCATGTTTTACATTCTAAAATTAAGTAAATTAGTATATAAGTAATAATATCATGAACAACAAGTCGAAACACGTACAATAAATGAAATGATTTTTACCCAAATCTCGGCTTTTACATCGAATTTAAAAAAGAAAGGGTAATATAAAGTCATAATAAAACTATATATGATATAATAACAATGAATATGATTCTATAATAAGTCAATGTAATTATTTAAATCATTATATAGGAGTTTAGGATACATAAGAACCATCTCGGATGTAAGGTAAGGGATAATTATTCCAATCTCATTCTTATCTGAGATTGTTTATTCGTAAGTATTTACTGGGGTTATGTTTATCATCCATGTCCATGTTTTCTAAAATTGTTTTCATAAAATGTTTACATTTCTTCCATGTATGTTTAACTCATTTTTACCCCTTTTTGACTTTTACCACATTGTATGGAATGCATCTTTCTTTTGTTTAGCATATGATGAAGTTTTCGACTATTTCGACAAAAGTATGAGGAGTATGTTATATTTAACTTATATGGTGTGAATGGATTTTTACCGTTTCATAACCCATCATTTCCAGGAAGCATACACTACAATATTTCATGATTATTTTCCACAAATCCCTTTTATTTTAATATTTCATGGCATTTTGGGAAAAGAAAATTATTTTGAAGAAGAACGGATTTTTTCCAAAAGATTTCATTTCAAGTTTTTTATAAATTTTTTTTTCAATATTAGATAATATAGGGTTCTATTTCTATCCCAATTATTTCATTAATTTTATTATGTTATGATGGATTTATTTTTATTAAGTCCTTTTATGGATTATGTTATGATGGCATGATTTTTATGAATCCCATTTTTTATATGGGTTATGCTATGATGTATGATTAATGATTTTGTGGAACACATAAGAATGGTTTCATTTTGAGATGAGTGGGACCTATAACTCCCTCCAATGCATTGGGAAAAGATTTATATCTCATGAGATAGACATGGCTAGAACGGTAAGTTATTCTGGTTCAGTGTTACATGACTGAAACGAGGAAAGGACTGATTCAGAAATGGAATTTTCCCACTAAGATGGTCCTGACAGTAATGCCTTGGCTACTATGGAAATCATAAAATGTGCTTAATGGTTTCCACAATTACATGCTTTATTCCCATGTTATTTTATCATGATTGATGATCCATTATGATATATGACTTATGTACTTCCAAGATTTATGTCTTTGCTCAATATTTTGATGTTTAGATTTTATGTTCCTGTTTTTTCATTCAAATGTTTATGGATTGTTTTAAGTTCTCTCTTTTTACCCTTACTGATAATTTGAGCTCACCCATTTTATGTCTTCTTTTCCCCAGTATATAAAGAATGGTTTTATGTAAGAAAACAAAAAGGGGAAGATCTTTATGCAAGACGTTGAAGATCTTTCACCAATATTAGAAGATTGCGTTCCGAGATTCCAAAGACACTAAATTAATACGACATTTGGGCCTCTATTTTTTCATGTATTAAGAATTGTAAAAAAGTAATGTAATGTCCATGTACGTAAAGCTTTGGGTCTCTTTATTCTCGGTTTTCCTGGTAGGGTAGTCCAATGCCAAGTGACCGAGACCATCGCAAGAATAGCACTGGCTCTCTCTGGGCTGCACTGGTGCCCTCCAACACCACTATGATGAATGACCATGCCCCTGAGTCCGGTTATCGGAAAGCCACCTGTGTCATGGTTCTGTCACCCGTCACTATCTAGCTTCGGAAAACCTCTCGACTCTGTCAAGGCTGCTGCCACCACCAACTGTAGAGCGTGAAATGGATCTCCCATACACCAGTGTCTGCTCTAGAACCCCGACATATGTGGAAATTCCCAAGGGTACTATGACAGCACGGATCTCTCTGTGGAGAGCCTGCTCAAACTTCCACACTCAGAAGTTGTCATTGTGGACCATGTCCGGGAAAAATCGTGCACAGTCTACGAAACCAATCGCATACTCATTCACTACCATCCCATCCTGCCGAAACTGCAGGAGCTCATGGATCCGAATGGAGCATATGTAGGAGGGGTAAAATCCTCATGGAATAGTAGCTGAAAGTCGCCCCACGAAAGCGACGACTCATCAAGAAATTGACTCACCATACTCCACCAATGCACAGCTGCTCCATTGAAAAGGCAGGAGGCCAAATCCACCATATGATCTGCTGGAATCTACACAATCCGGAAGAGGTGAACCACTATCTCGGGCCAAACCTCTACTCCCTGAGGGTCTGGATGACCACTAAACCTTAGCGGTCTCTGTCGCTGGAACTCATGGAGAGCGCTCAACCTGCCCTCAAGCCCAGTCTGCTATGCTGAAGCTGTCTACTGCTCCCCAGGTGGGGGAGATGCTACCAGCCCACCCGGAGAAAGGGACTCACATAATGGGTCCTGGACTGAGGCCTTGTCGATCACAGGGTAGTCGTCCTGAACCAATGCTGGTATCCTATCTGGCTTTCTTCGCGGAAATATCCTGAATATTATCATGGAGTGTCGCGGTCATATGATCATATATGTATATAACAGTAACAATAATTGGGAGTTAACTCAAGAAGGACAGTCAAAGACTCAATCCTATGTGATGCACATACCAATTTTCCCTGCAACAAGTGTCTCTGCAAGGAGAGTCGACATGCGGTTTATCAGGGTCCTGGTGAATGGATATGTCAACCGACGCACCAAAACTGGACTTCTTGGCCTGATATCCACTCTCGAGACACGTCGACAATATTTCCCTAAATCCCAACCAATTATTTTTTAGGGAAGTCCACATAACTTCCAAAGGAACAAACCACCATTGATACCACTTTGTCACGAACTGACCCTACCCGGGCACAATCCGCAACAACCCCAGGACCACCTTCATAGGCCAGGGGCTGGTGACCAGCGCCAAAGGCTAAACATATCTGGGAGGCCTTTGCCTAAGTACCTGTACACACAGACGCAGCCCACTCAATGCAGAAGTGCAGAGTAAACAAAAATTAATGTACCAACTGTATAAATAAACCACAACGTGCATCGACCTATAAATAGTACAAAGAAAGTTCTAGAGGTATACTAAAAAGAAAAGAGGAAAAATATGCGCCCAACTAGAAAAGCGCCACAACCCAGCAACCGGTAAACAAAAGTAAACAGCTGGGAGATTCCAACACCTGGAACCCATCTAAAACCACCGTACGCCTTCCAAGATCCTGAACTCCTAAGCTCCACTGAAGTCATGACCAACCTGTCCATCGTCTACAAGGGCACACCATGTGCAGTAAAATCCCAAGCAGGGTTGAGTATAAAAAAACTCAGTAGGATGCCCCAATGGCTCGAGGGAGCAACAAAGGAGGTACTGAAGAGGTGATAAGTAGATCGAACAGAGAAAAGTAAAATACTACAACCGAGAGTGCAGTAAAGAGTATAGTAGAGTTTCAACTTAACCCAACAAGATAAAGGATGTAGACTCATCCAAACACAAGGAGCTAGAAACGATGAGAAGATGAAGCTTCTTATCAACTATTCACTGTCTATTGTAGGAGAGTAGACTCATCCAACCACGAGAAGCTTTATATGAAATGAATGTGGCATAACCCGTGTGTCTTCGTCTCTCCTGGAAGGAGAGTAACCAAACCCAAGGAGAGGCTTCTAAAAAAAAGTATATACATATCAATATTCGCAATCATGAAACCCGAACAAGATTGCAAGGGGATCTCCATCCCATAGCTCAGCCCAAGACTAGTGAGTAGCCAATAGTCCCAGAAGTAAACACCATTGATGCCAAATATCCGTACGTCTGCCCCGAACTGTAAGTCAGGGGGCTCAGATCACCATACCTTAACACTATCCGCTTTGGGCGGCACTGACTTTCCCGCACAGTTTTACGTCATGTCACAAGGATACGTCTCGGTGGGAAATGTTCCCCTAATACAAGAGAGTTTTGGTGGAAGTCAAACCACACCTCGTCACTATCACATAGTCTAGGGGTCTTCTCAAAGTCTACAGGTTCCCACTGGCCAACCCCGTGAAAGGGTAATCCACTAGAGGGAGACCCGGAACCACTCTGGCCATCCCTGCTAGATGGTACCCCACTGGCCATCCCTGCAGGGCGGTACACCACTGGCCATCCCTGCTAGATGGTACCTCATTGTCCATCCTTGCTGGATGGTACACCACTGGACATCCCTGCTGGATGGTACCTCACTGGTAACCAGAATATATAGAGGGAAACATGTCACGATAGATCACAGATGGAAGATATGATCTCGATACACAACTAGGTATTCTGCGCCTAGGGCTCACTGGGGGATCCTTACCCTACTGGAAACAACCTCCTGGGTAGAGGATTGGGGCCCACGTAATGTGTTGGTAACCTCTATACCCAAATAACTCTACCAGGGTACACGAAGGGACGTGCCGATCTCCCCGAGCCTCTCATGGAGATCATACTCCAATCCGTTGAGTCACTATCGAAGGGGACCGAGAAAAAACACTCCAGAAAGTGGAAAAACACCCACCCAGTATGAACACATGCAGTCCTAAACGATGTCGTAGTCCGGTTAAAGGAACATGATACTAAAACACCTCATAGCTGAAGAAACAGAGTAACCCAAACAACTCTGTCGGCCTAACCATCGAGAACAAAACCAGGGGGACCCCACTCAACCCTACTGGTCGAAACCATCAAGAACATAACTAGGGGAGACCCACTCAACCGCGATAGTCGAACCCATCAAGATCAGAAGGACCCTCTATGTCACGAGTGGTCAAAGGAACCTAATGAACTACACGGTGCAAACATGGGGCCCAAATGACGTGTGTCACAACTCATCTCCAAAACAAGTGCACAAATGTTCTTAGTTACAAACTACCACTTATACCTCCAAGTATTCCCTTATTATCCCAGAGTATACCACATATCTAGCCCAAAGGCTATCAAACGCTTGGCACCCAAAGTCAGCGTGAAGGGCGAATATGTAATTTCACCAACCTGATTCCTCCACGGCCCTAGCACGACCACCCAAATCTCTTTAAACACTAACATTACTCTCACTAGAGTGAACTTGATCTCACGCCAAGGGTTTGCATCTGAATACAACAAGAAGAAACGCCACTAGAGAACCTTCATATTTCCACATTTAATAAGATCATGTAAGAGGCTATGCTCACCTAAACATATTACACCGTTGTAATCCTCATAAGAAAACACACGAGATAGACTATCTACACGCGTCCAACGGATATCCGACGAAAAGGATGCCTAACACCCCTTTACACCCAAACGACATCCCGTGGTCCGGAGCCTCAGCCCCAAAAACAGTCACGCACATTGCACCATTGCGATCCCCTCGGAAAAACATGTCAAATTGACTACTCACTTGAGTGAAACAGATATCTGGAAAAAAAGATGCATTTCACCATACCACACATGAGCGGTGCTTCTTGGGACCCGCATCCAGGTCCCGAAGCACAATGAACAGATCACACTGTTGCGATCCTCTTGAAAAAGTACACATGAGTGACTAACCACTTGTCTGAATCGGACACCTGGTGAAGTAGATGTAAATCACCACCAACTCCCAAAATGGCCCCCATGGTGCCCGCACCATCATTAAAGCGGTTGGATTGATCCATCGCAATGACCTCGGAAAAACAACTAAAATCGACTGCTCGCACGCCCCGAACGGACATCTGATGAAAAAATTTCAAAACAATGCTCACAACTTAAAATAAAGGTTTTGGTTCCCACAACTCATCTCTAGAATCAATGCCCAAAAAACCATTGGAAAATATTCGTCTTGATGTCAGGTTCGCAACGCCGCTGACGGTGCTCAAATCAGACATCAAACGCGCTCGCTCCATCTGAAACAATATCTCGACAGTGTGCTAAATAGTACTTAGCGGATGCTTTGCATCGCCGAGCCTCCATCTCTGAAATTAAAAAACCCCAAGGCCATCTCAAAACATTCATCTTGACCCAAGGATCGCACCGTTGTAGATGACATGTGAATCTAACATCCGGTATGAAATTTAGGGGCTTTTAAACATTTAGTGGATGAAAACAGGTGGGCCGGACCGGTTCGGCCAACCCACCATGCCTGAACCAACCCGCGGTTCGCATGGGCTGACTGCCTCACCCGGACGGGCTGGAGATAGTCTGGTTCCATCCCCATATGACCCGCATATTGCGGGTCCTTGTCGCCAACCGGGGTCCGATGACCCCGGTCTTCTGCTCGCGTCAACCTGCCATGGGGCCGGTCCCCCATCCGTGTCGCGCGCCCCAGCTGGCGCCCCTCCCCGCAGCCGCTTGGCAGGCCACCTCTGCTCGACCCTGACACCTGTGGCTGCCTGCCGCCATGTTCGGACCTGGACTATTGAGGAGAGCCCCACCGTCGCCGCTGGATCATAGCGCCGCCTCGCTGGGACCCTTCCGCCGCATGAGCACGCCGGAAAAAAAGAAATAAAACCTCCTCAAATCTTCCTAGGGCCACCCAGGACGCCTCGGGACATGGATCTTCGATCTGAAAGGTTCTTTGGAAATCCGGGATCGAGATCTACTCAAAACGATCCCTCTATCAACATAATAACATCAATTAAATGGTGTGATTTAACATTAAATAAAGGTTCAGAAATTAAAATGCAAAACGAAAACTCATACATTGTTGGGCGTAGCCCGAAGCTTCGGTGCTGATCCACCCTCGTTGTTGCCGCTTCCACCTTGATTGGGAAGGAGGAGGATGGGGAGGTTGAGGGTGAGGGGGTTTCTCCAGGGGGATTCATAGGGACGGAAGGGGATGAAGTGTGTTTAAATAAAATAAACCCTTTAAAAAAACAAAATAAAAACATAACTCAAAATTAAACTCACGTCTGAAACCCCTGACGCAGTCGAACATAGGTCACACCTAGGGTAAACACTGCCTCCCAAGCACAACAATGTCCTCAAAATTTCAATCCGAGACTCCGTTCGAAATTTATAAAATTTAATGTCTGAAGCTGCTAAATTACGAAAACGCCCCTAGCGGCATTTTTCACAGAAGGCCCGCACCTGCGAAACATACACCCCTCCTAGGGTAAATGGCATGCTACAGACACAATGGTTCCCTCGGTTTCCCTATCCAAGATACCATTTAAGAGATACTGGAGTTTAACCATTAAACGAATAAATTAATTTTTTTTTCGTTTAATGTTTCTTCAACAGGCGAGGGGTCCCAATGTTCCGATCTGACATTTTTTATGTCATTCTTGGGGTAAAAACCCTATTTAGGACCCATCAGTACTCTCATATTTAGGTTCTGAAATACCGTTTAGGTGTTGTCCAATTTATTTGGCGTTCCTAGTGGGAACTCAGTGAATGTTTAATTCCGGCCACACCGGGGCTCGGAATCGCACACCGTCTGAAGGCACTGCTCTGGAATAACATAAATAATATTCCAATGTCTTTTATAGAAAAAACTGGGTTCTTTAACAACTATGTATAATGGGTAAGGAACATACTGTTTCTATGTATGGCAAAATAACTTCTCACGAAATGATGATTGGTCAATTATCTCCTACAGCCTCCCATGGTGTCCATTAAGATGGAACTGTATTTATATATGATATATATTATTTCTTTGTATTATTTATGTTTATTTATTTTTCTATTATGGAATTTATTTATGGTTTCCATTATGGGTAAACATGATAATTTCATTTTAGGAAGTGCAGACTGCCGCCCCCTCAAAGTGATAGGACTTGTTAATGACATATGTGGGACATATAAAGGATGGAGTTGATGATATTATAAATGATATTATATTGGAATTATAATTTACATATGAATAATTATTTTTTAAATTCATTATAATAAGAATTGAAAATGAAAGTAGCGTTAATGCGTATGTACAACTTACCGTCTCCATGAACGGTGCATTTCATTTCTTGCCTGCAATTGTTATGTAAAATTATAAATACATGTATATACTGGATATATATGATATATATGATATCTAAATAATGAATATAATTTTGGATATATTTAACTTTTTTCCATGCGAACAACTTGTAATTTTAAGGAGTCAATTTTTTACTGAAGTACCAAATATCGACAAAACAGCCGTTATTAACTTAAATGATTAAATAATCGTTATAACATGATAATAAGTGATATAAAAGGAATAATAATATTGAAACAGGTTTTTAATAAAGTATAAATTAGCTTAATTTTTTTATTCATGAATAACAAGGATAAAATGAGTCATGTCATACATGAGCTAAGGGGTTTCTTGTCTCAAGTTTAATTTAGTGAGATTTCCATTATTTGTCACTAATTTATGGATTGTGGTGTATTGTGTACTGAAATTTGATATATATTATCATTATTATTTATATATTCATTTAATTATGTTATTCAATTGGTTTTTATTGACATTTTTTTATACAACTCGATTGATTACAACGTGGTAAAGGGATTTCATCTAACTTTTCATTCTCATGAGATTAATGCTATATTTTCCACTATTTTCTTTTGTGTGGTGTTTGTAATAAACATGATTGTATTAAATGTGTAATTTAATTTAACTTATGGGTAGTTTTATCTTCTTTTTATGATCCTTAATTCATGGGGTGTATGTTTCGTTTGTTACCAAATCGGTAAGGGAACCTTTCACCCTCCACTTTTTTAAAATATTTCTTTTTGTTATGTCTCATAATTTACATCTTCATATATTGGGATATGTTCTTATATATTATTAATTAATTTAAATTTTATCCCCAGGGGATGAGATTCCCTTTTCACTCTCATCAATTCATTTTCTTAATTTTAATGTCACGTTGTAAGGGTGTTGAATTTCTGTAAGGGAACATCATTACCCAATTTCAATTCATTGGGTTAAACTTCTACTTATTCATTATGACATGCTATGAATATGTGTGAATAACTGATGATTTTTTTACACATAATATACACTTATATTGGGTGTATTATTATTTGTCACACATAATTATGTTATTAATTTATCTTTAAACTAATGATACCATCTTTATAAGGTATTTCGTCTCAATTTACATTTTATTGAGACTTCAATGTTGTTATACACCAATTAACTCTTATATGGTGAATATACTATCATTTTGAATATTATATCATGATTACCTTTATTCTCATGATATTATAATGTTCTGATTAAATTTTATTCCGTAATTATTTGTATTCAAGCGTCTCCCAATTTATTAAAAACTCTTTAACTAAAATATTGTTTTAAATGTTTTAATTATTTATTCCTCTAAATATTTCTCAATAATGTCCATTTTTTTAAAATGAGTTTTAAGGATTTATTTATTTTGGTATTAATGGATTAAAATTTTAATTCCTTTAAAATCATCAAAGTGGTATGGGACACTTTGATTAAAACAATATCTTTATTAAATGTTTTAAATGTTTTTGAAAATGGTTTGATAAAGAATTGTATATTTTAATATCTTGAATTGAATATTGAGATTGTAATGAGGAAATGTAATATTTCCTTTATGATTTTTTTATGTGTTATGATTATGCTATGGTTATTGGGATTTTTTTATATGGGTGGTTCCGTGATAAACCTTGGGCGGGTGAGCCCGATATTTATCTCCAATGCATTTGGTAATGTGATGGAGGTAAAAATAAATGTTTCTCCTAAGATAATTAGGTAATATATTGTGATGGGTATTCGAAATGTGACTCCCTATGTAGCTATGATATCAACAATGTAAGTATGTTATAAATTCCATAAGTTACCCTTATGATTTTTTATTTCTGCATGTTATTCGTAAATCTTATGATTTCATGAGGTATGTAATGATTGAAATGTATAGTTTCATTTATTTGTATTTATAGATAGGATAATGCTTCTTTTCATTTTTTATAGCCCTTACTGATATTCTTATCCTCATCCCATGTTTTGAAATTCTTTTCAAAGGACAAACAGATGAAAAGGGTCAAGGATGAGAACAAGGAAAATTCATGCTCTCTAAAACATGGAACTAGACATGTCTCTTTTTTTCAAGAGTTTTTTTTTACAAAAAAGGATGTTGGGTAGTAGTTTCTACATGTAATATTCATGTTTATATGTTATAGTTGTGGCATAATTCTCTAAAACACTTAACCAGAAATGATCCTCAATGTAATTTATTAACACAATTCAAAATTATGTAATGCTTAAGTTTGGGTCCTTATAGTTGGTATCATAGGTCAGTTTAGAAAATTTTAGGGATTATAAGTCTTCGTTAAACACATGGTTAGTCCCGATGTCTATTATTTCAGTTAAATCCTTATTTTATAACTTTTTCAGATCAAAAAAAGTCAGTTACAAATTGTAGGAGGAGGATCTGAAATGAAATTCCTATCTCTTCCTGATGAAATGCTTGCAATAATTATTAAAAAGTCTTGTTCAGTTGATTGTGATACTTTTTCTAGCCTACAAATCACATGAAACCACTTGTTCGAGATATCAAACACCTCCATTATACCTTGATATCATTGTGGATCATGGGTTGTATTTAATCAAATCCTATTTTCACAATATTTTTATCTGTTCAAGAAAGGTAAATATTATCAACCCATTTTAAAAAAAATTATCTTATCAAAATATTTTGAAGCACATAATGATTTTGAAAAAGGTGCTGATTCAAGAGACCCTTTCAAAACCTATTTATATTTTATTTTATAATACAATCTCTCATCACATACTTATGGTATTTCAAACAGACCATTAACTGAAAGTTTCAAATCATATTCGGTCCGACTGTTTTATAGAAATCATGTTCTATCATATGTTTATAAATTATATGTCATTCATGATTATTTTCCAAAACTATTTTTTTGTGAACACCCATATAACCCATGTTTTACAATGTATATTTGGATGAAAGAAGAAAATGATTTTGAAGGATCTCAAAATAATTTTTGCAATGTGTGGACCTTCTACCTACGTGAATAAGGTGATGATAAAACAATGTGGACTCCATGACCAAGGTATAACGTTCATTGTTTTGGGGATCATTTTATTTTAAGATATGGTGGTGAAATAAAAAAATAACAACATATGAAAGATTTCAAGACTTAAGATGTTGAGATCATAATGAATTGGAATGAAAATGAGAGGCATAAGGAAACCATTGGGGTTAAAACATGTTAGGGTTATTTTAGAGTTTTATAAAAAGGACAACACGCAGACCATGTGGCAACCCATCGTGTCGGAGAAAGCTGCTGGAATCGAACCCACAAAGAAAGTGCAATTGGGATTTTTCACCTACCACTAGAGTATTTGAAGTACTTGGTTATTTTGAGTTATTAATTTTAGTTAAATGATTTTAATAATCATGAATAAGTTGATTTGGGATCTTATGTTTTATCAAATGGATAACCATAGTATAAGAAAGTTATTTGGTTATTAAGTGATAAAAGTGATTTTGGAAGACATTCTCTCTTTTGGGAACACTATAGGCTTAATAAAAATAGAATAATATGGGATTATAATAGTGGAGTAATGGTTGAAAAGTTATTTTCGAAGAATATATATTTTTATTGTGGACATATAGCGGTTTGGGTTATTTATGAAAATGATTAACTTATCATAGAGAATTTATGATTTGTTTAATTATGATTTAGTATGATACTTTAAGGTTCATCTATGTTTTTTTAGATAAATGTTAAGATATATGGTAGAAAACTATGTGATTAAATTCGTCTGAGTTTTGGGTTTCAATCTTAGTATGGTTTATTTTGAAGAATTTTAATGACAATTATGTATTGAAGGGTATTTCGTGGACATTGGGTACTTTTTTTTGAATTTTTTATAATTAATAGTAGTATTTATTTTTATAATGGTTTATCCTTTTTGGGGAGTATATGATCTCACAATAACCATTTTGGTTTTAGTTGATTTCTAAAGACAAGGGAAATATATAGTTCTTCTTTTGTGGATAATTTGATTTTCTAGAAGATTATTCTTGTGCTTTTGAGGTGACCAAGACTTCAGGAATGATCATTGTCTGGAAAATAGAATAGTTTTTTTTGTAGAAACTTGTTAAAGGGTGAAACTGTAATTGAAGGTAACTATATTTCCTTATGTTCATATTCTATGTACTAAAAAAATTCCAAAATATCATAAAAAGGAACATCAAACAATAATGGTGTTCATTTACATTTCTTACTCGGTAATCAAAGACCATTTAACACATCGTTAGTTTGTGATTTTATGGTGGTTTAATTTCTCCAAATCATGTTTTCTATCACTCTCCATTAGAACTTGAGAGATTGTTTTCTCTTTTATATCAATTTTTTCCTACATGGAATCCTATTTTGGGTTATCTTGAGTGACATTCATACTTCAATTTCATTATTTTTATGTAATAGTTTTATTAACTCTTTTTCTAAATGTGGATTATTCAATGATGTTTCCGAGCCCAATTTTAAAATTGTGTGTTCGCAATTCCCTAAAGGGGGGAAGGATGTAACCTCCCGGGAAAATAATGAATATATAATTTTCATATTTATCAATATTTTTAAATTAATTATTAATTATAAATTAAAGGGAAAGCTATGTTCAATGGCATACCCAATTCATAACAATGGGATTCATTGAAATCTTATGTTTTACAAAATACTGAGTCATACTGAAAAATAATAATATAAAATTATTTTAAATGACAGTTAACGCCTAGACGTTTTATTGGTGGGAATGGACCGTACTAACAACAATATTAATATACATGTTTATTAAATGTTTTAAAATTTATCCAGTAAATTTTAGAGGCTTAAAATAAAAATGAATCTGATTCTAAGCATAAATACTCAAATATTCGTCAAAAGGTCGATTTACCACCTTTTGATGGCGAACACTCTATAAATATAATTTTGTTCACAATAATTTTTCTATTCGACAAAAATAAAATTATTCTTTTGAATTGGAAAATCAAAATTTACATTGGGAAAAATTTTGGTATTTTCCTGATAAAATTCAATTTTTATGAATAGTGAAAAGTACTGTATTTTAATTCAAAAATGCCTTTTAATATAACTTATTTATTTTGTTAGATTATCTTTTTTAGGTTGTTTTAAAGTGTAATTAAATTATATTTTTACCATTTAATCCAATTTTTTTCATTGAATTTAATTTTACTTTGAAATTGGTCATAAACAAATATAAATATTTTTGTATTTGTTGTTTCTTAAAAACACGATATTTGTTTTTTCAACAGGAAATAATTTTAAATTAATTAATGAATAATCTATATTTTTAATTTGTTAAAATATATATCAATTTTTAATTTGTAATATCAAATATATATTAGGCTGAATGTTTTCTATTTTTATGAAAAACACCAATTCTTTATGAATAGTGAAACCACTAATTAGTAGTTAAAAACTATATTTTTCATTGAAATGAAATTTTACTACTTCTGTGAGTTTAATATTTAAAATCCAACATAAATTGTTGTCATTAGTTACAAAAATGTGGATCATTAAGATGAAAATATTTTTTACTGTATAGTACCTTTTGACTTTTATTTTGCTTGGTTAAAGGTAAATAGGGTAATTTAAGGTAAAAAGAATATTATAATAATATAAAATTACCTCAAAACTTCTAAAAACCATATTGTATGATTAATGGACGACCATGGACATAATTGGGTCGATTTTGGGACCTAAGGGAGCCACATGAGAGTGATAATGATAGTTTTGATAAATTAATTTGAAGTAAAAACAAAAATGACATTAACAAATATCTTTTAGTAAATTAATTTTTAAATGGGGTTATATAAGTTATAATTTAGTCTATAAGTATTAATTTGAAATTAAAACATATTTCCTACATAATATAATTTTTTATAATTTTTAGGCACCATATAAATATAATTATTTATAAAAAAATGATATAGTAATTATCTCATTAATAAATGATTTAAATAAATAAGACTTTAAATATTATAATAACATCCAAAACCTATCCAATTCGTATTTTATCAATTTATGTCGACCATGGGTCATCTTAGCTTTGAATTTAATGTGTTTTGGTCCTTTAGAAACAGAAAATAATTATATAATAAAATAAAATTTTCACACTTTCCTAAAGAACCCCTCCTCCCCCTTATAAAAATCCCACACTTCTGACCCATTCCGCACACCTCTAAAGCACCTTGGATAGTCCAAAACATACCCAAATAATCTCTCAAGATCCCCTTAATCCTCTTAGAAGCCTTACCTTAGGCATAATGCATTTCAAGAAGTCTTTTTGGTTCAAAACAAAGGGAGTTACCCGAATTAAATGTAAGAATTTCTCTTATATTGTTTTCTTTTAATTTACTTCTGCAACACCTAAACTTTTTTCATTCCATTGTTTTGTAGAAAAACTAGTATCCATAATAAAAATTGATTTTTTTATGAGAAGGATTCAAACTACACTAACACACACCTCCATCTAATGCGTAAAGAACATACTGTTTTTGTGGATGGCAAACTAATGCCTCAAGAAACGATGATTGTTCAATTATCTCATACCACATATCATGGTGTCCATTAAGATGGGGAAAAATTTTAAAATTATATATATTATGTTTATGTTTTATTTATTCTTCTATATTTTTATTTTATAGAATACCATTATTTTTTCAATTAGGTGTAAAAGCAATAATTTAATATGATAAAGTGCAGACTACCGCCCCCTCAAAGTTATATGACTCGTTAATGCCATATGTGAGACATAAAAAGGATAATGATAATGATGTTATATATGATATTATACATTAATTATAATATAAATATTTATAATTGTGTTTTAATTCCATTAAAATAAAAAAATAAATGAACCTAACGTTCATGCGTACGTACGACCTAACATCTCCTTGAACGGTGCATTCCATTTCCTACCTCTAAATTTTATGTACTTTTATAAATACATGTATATAATGGATATAAATTTTATATATGATATCAAAATCATGAATATAATTCGGGATATATTGAACTTTTGACTATGTGAACAACTTGTAATTATAAAAAGTCCATTTTTTTACTAAAGTACCAAATATTGACAAAACAACTATTATTAACATAAATGATTACATAAGGTTTATAACATGGTAATAAGTGATATAAAATTAATAATAAAACTAAAAAAGGTTATTAATAAAGTATAAATTAACTTCTGTTTCTTATTTAGGAAGAAAAAATAACGAACTAGTAAAGTCGGACACGAGGTATGGGGTTTCTTGTATCACTTATAATTCAATGAGATTTCCATTATTTGCCACATATTTATAGATTGTGGTGTTTTTTGTTCATAAATTTGATATATATTATCATTATTCTATTTATATTTATTTAATTCTATGATTAAATTGGTTTTTATTATCTTTTGTTTACATGACTCCATTGATTACAATGTGGTAATGGTTTTTCATTATACTTTTTATCCCAGTAAGAGTCATGCTATATTTTCCACTATTTACTTTTCTGTGGTGTATGTACTGACCATTATTGAATTCATTGTGTAATATAATTTAATTTATGGGAAGTTAAATCTTTATTTTATGATCCTTATTTTATGGGGTGTATGTTTCGTATGTTACAAAATCGGTAAGGGAACCTTTCACCCTTCACTTTTTTAAACGACTTCTTTTTGTTATGTCGTTTAATTTAAATCTTCTTATATTAGGATATGTTATTATATATCATTTTTGATTTAAATTTTATGTACAAGGGAATAGATGCACTTTTCACTCTCACTAAATCATTTTCTTAATTTTAAAGTGACGTTGTTTGGCTGTTGAAATTCTTATAGGGGAACTTCATTACCCAATTTCAATTCTTTGGGTTAAACTTATACTTCTTCATTATGTCATGCTATTAATATGTGTGAATGTCCTGTTATTATTTTACACTTAATATACACTTATTTTGGGTGTATTACTAATTTTCAAACATAATTATGTCATTGATTTATCCTTAATCTAAGAATGTTGTCTTTATAAAGGATTTCTTCTCAATTTACATTCCATTGAGACTTTAATGTTGTTATGCACCAATTCACTCTTATAAGGTTTATATGTTTTCATTTGGAATATTATATCAGGAATCCCTTTATTATAATGATATTAAAATTTTCTGATTAAATTTTATTCCTCAATTATTTGTCTTCACGCACCTCTCATTTTTTTAAAAACTATTTAACTAAAATATTGATTTAAATGTTTTAATGATTTATTCTTCTAAATATTTCTCATTAATGTCAATTTTTTAAATTTAGTTTGGAGTATTTATTTATATGGATATTAATCATTTAAATTTATAATTCCTTTAAAATCTTTAAATTGTTATGGGACACATTGATTAATGAAAATATCTTTATTAAATGTTTTAAATGGTTTTGAAAATGGTTTGATAAAGCATTGTATATTTTAATATCATGAATTGATATATTGTTATTGTAATATTGAAATGTCATCTTTCCTTTATGCTTGGGTTATTTGTTATTATTATGTTATGGTTATTTTGAATTTTTTATGTATACGGGTGGTTCTGTGATAAAACTCAGGCAGGTGAGCCTGAGATAGCTCTCCAATGCATTGGGTAACGCGAAGATGGTAAACAATAATGTTTCTCCTAAAATATTTAGGGAATATACTATTATGTTTATTCCAAATATGACTCTCTATGTACCTGTGATAGCTACAATGTATGTATGTTATGAATACCATAAGTTACCTTTATGATTTATGATTTCTACATGTTATTCATAAATCTTATGATTTCATGTGGTATGTTATGATTGAAAGTTATGGTTTCATTGATTTTTTTATTGATGGACTAATGTTTCTATTAATTATTTTATAACCCTTACAGAGATTTTTATGCTCATCCTAATTTTTTAAATGCTTTTTAGATTACATAAAGATGAATAGAGTCAAGGATGAGATCAAGGATAAGTCATTCTATCAAAAACATGAAACTAGACATGTCTCTTTTTTCAATAGTTTTTTATTTTATGAAAAATAGATATTGGGTATTAGTGTATACATGTAATATTCAAGTTTTTATTTAATAATTATGGACTAATTCCGTAAAACTCTAAACCAGAACAGATATTCATTGTGAATTATTGACATAATTCAAAATTATGTAATGATTAAGGCAGTGTCCTTATATGTTCAATATGGTGAATACATGTTTTACACACATGACTTAGAGAACCAGATGAATCATGTTATAAAAAAATATGGTCCACACATGATCTATAAACCAAAAAAAATACCATAAAATGGGAACAACTTTTTATCGATCTCCCAAGGCTATTGAAAAGAACTAGGGCATCAGAAAAAAGTTATTGGGACTGATTTTAACCACAAACATTTATATAAATAGGAATTAATAAATACAAATACGGAATGACCCTTATATATCATAGAAGTAAGTAACATAATGTTAGATACTGTAATGTAGATAAAAAACAAAAATATCATGATAAAAATATATATCTAAAAAATTACTAAAATCAACCACATACCATATATATAATACATGTTTCAAAGGAGATTCTAGAAGATCGATGTGGTTGATAAAAAAATGGAAGAAATATAAATAGAAAAAGATATTTCAGATATAATTGTCTCAATCTACAAGGGTAACATCTTCACTCAATATCACTATCAAACCAAATATAATAAAATGGTACAAAACCAATTCATCCCTACAGAATTTTCCAGGCATGTCATACGATAGAATTTCAAATAAAGAGCCAATAATTTATCTCCCAACATCCCAATCACACACATTAATAAAATTATTCCATTATTTCAAAACATATATTTAGATAAAAGGATTATTTTCTTTTTTAAAATAACTCACAATAATCTGTTAAATATCATTCAAAAAATAAGTAACTTTTATAGCGGTGAGATAGTTTTTTCATAAATTAAGTTAAAAAACATTTTATTTTTAGAAAAATCCATAGTAAAGGATTAAAAAGAGACATTATTACATATATGAATAATTAATACTATCATTATATGAATATAAGAGTCTAAGGGATCACTTGAAAACATCCAACATAAACAAGATATAGGAAGACCAGTACTAGATGATAATAACATTCCCTAATAACATTAATTGATATATATGGACAATCTGAGGGGAATATACCTAAGAATAGAATATTATAAGTATAGGGAAACTAGGTATAAAATGATTCTATAAAATTTCATAAGGTGTTTCTATATATCTATACTAGTTATCCCTGGCTTTGAATGATATATTAATATAGGGGAGGCATCCAATTTTTATGTAGTCATTATAAAATTATTACTAAAATAGCTATTTGAATTAATGAATAAACCTCGTCTTTCCTCTAAACACCATTAAAATATAGACCCTTCTTATAATATGAATATATAATAACCACATGATCCACATCAATAAAAATATCATATACACAACATCTATAAAACATATATTTTCTATAACACACATGGACACATTTAAAGGGTTTATTACCTTATGAAAAACCATTTTTAATGTGCCAATAGATACATTTATGTATGAACTTTATGAAAAAAATTCCACAAAAATCGTTTAAAACAAAATCGTATAAGAATAACCAAATATGATAACCCACTACATAAGACTTAAAATTATAAAGAAAAGAAATTGAAAATCAATTTGTAGACCAAAACACCACCATGAGTAGAAAAATTACATTACAAAATCTATTCGATAATGTTTTTAATGATGTGGTGTTCATATAATTATATAATATATTAGGTAATTATTTGAGAATTTGGAAAATATTTTATATATTTTGAATATAAAAACGTATTCCTCTAATAAAACCCTCAAAAATTCTATGTAATTTTTTTAAATCATTGAAACCATGGGTAACAAAGATCAAGAAATTATATATCTTTATTAAAATAAACATTCACGGGAACACCTACATTTACTCCGATAACTTTCACAATAGTCAATGTTAATCCACCTGAATTAGTATAATAATGCACTAAAATTTTAAGAGAAACCAAAACATTAACGAAATCCCAATAGAAAATGATTATATGGTAAACCCTTGGTCTCTAAGACCTACTAAGGGAATGATCATGAGAAACATAGAATGAAATGAAGATAGAAATGGAGTTATAATACATTAACGCAAATATTCTCTACCAAATCATCATGTGGAGCACCCAGGGTTGAGTGAGAGAATTCTGAAATAGGGAAAAGAATGTAGGATAAAATTAAAAGAGGAAAATTGTATATTAAATTTTCTAATGATATGGATACATCACATAGTTTGGATAAATGAGATAGAAATCATTATTCTGAATGTGTTATCATTATTGGGATCAAATGGGAATAACACATGAGTTGGATGCATGGTAAGAGTATCTTTACAAAAACCATTTATTATGGTACTGAAAAAATGAAGGAATTTATCACAGTAATTTTATGATCTATATTAATCATACATTACCTATTTGACACAAATTAAAGAACCAAAAACACAAAATTTCAATAAAATTCCAATGTAAATGGGATGGATATAATGGAGGTTAAAAAAATAATAAAATACAAGCGTAATATGATTTTATCGTGTATAAATTCTCCCAAACATAGAACATTTCACCATGGATTGTTCATAATGGATTGGTTAAACAATGGAGAAGCCTAAGGATTACAATTATTTTTGTTATATGGCCCTAGAGGCCTAACACAAGAACATACCAGAGGTGCCACTAGAAAATCAATACATTACCCTCACCATGTTATTTAAGAATCTAATTTTTATCCTTCTGATATAGAAGACACCCATATTTGTGTCCATGGATAAAATAGATTTGATTTCTCAATGAATAATAGTTAACTCCTAGCATAAATCCTGAAACCCAAGGATTGCACCACTCTATGAAAAATATAAGGAACCTGATATAGGTAGAAAAACGTCACTATGAGAACCCATTACAAAATTAATGATCAATGCTAAATAGGGTTCTATTGGATGGTTACATCAAGATCATATTAGAATTTGTTAAGTACATTCTAGAACATATTCATATATTCTTAAAATTGAAATCTTCTCATTCTGTGTGATCCTTCTACATTGATTAGTGATCAATATAAATATCTCTCCTGAACCTTCAACCATCAAAACTAGAAGTGGATCAAAAAACCAAAATGGGACCCAAGAACACAATGAGTAGATATAGGATATAAAAAACACTAGCGTGGTTAGGCATTAATCACAATTAATTTCCACTTTAATAAAATTATAATAATTCCATAGGCCATTATTTCCTAAAATTGAACCTAGAATGAAAGGAATACAATGTAAATATATAAAATAATTATGAATAATTTAATCCATCACAACATTAAATAATGTTTTATAAGGTGAAATTAGGGATATTATTAAGGGGTTTATTTGGATCCATATATCTTTTAATATAATACATTATAAATCCTCTTTATGTGTCTTGGACAATATCAACTATGATGTAGATTGGGAATTTTTGGACCTGTAATCTTTATATACCAAGACTCCCCACACTATAGTTATTCTAGGGGTTTAATTATAGATAAAGATAAGAATAAAAGAAATGTCATATTTTGATAGAACCACCCACTCAATATATCTTAGATCACCCCCTGTTAATGTGTGGGAGCTTCTACTCCAACCCTATGGAATCGGGGATGCATCAACCTCATCTAGCACATAAACCAAAAGTGTTTCTAATATAATGTCATAACTTACCAAGTATTTATTGGTGTCATGTCCACGTAAATACAACCTTGATAAGATATTTTGTTGAATATCGATCTTGAAATAAGAAGAATTTAGCTAATCATCCAAATCCATGTCAGGAAGATATGATATATTATTATGAAATAAATGAGCATATAATAATTCTGATGAGGTTCCATTCTAGAGATTATCTGAAAATTTGGCCATCATCATTTTTAAGGAATCAGAGAAGTATATATGAGTGAATTTTTTCATACAGCCATCCCAAGAGTGGGTTTTTTTAGTTTCATTAGAAAAATTTACTCCTAAAACCACAATATCATAATATTGAACATAAAGGATCAAAATATAATTTTAAGGGATTAAAGAATCTAAAGATAATAAAATTTCCCTCTATCTCCCACAACCAATGCACCACTCCCATGGTGTATGGTTTATATATTGAAATGAAATGGGATTAGATTTTGAAACCTTAGAATGAAAAATTGGATGAAACCAATCCTTTACATAAATAAATATTATAAATTTTTAGATGAATATTCATTACATATCATTAAGATCGACACTAGAATAACATTTTCTATCTTTAGGAACATTAAAATAATAAAAAATAGTACATAAATGATCTATGTTACCTCCCAATAAATTTTTCACAAATATAATCCTCCTTATACATATAATACTTCTAACCTATCTTCATTTCCTAGGGAAAAGGAAAAAAATAATGGCTGAGTTCACATGATCATTATAGGTAAAAAGGGATATTTTGATGATATTTTAATTATATCATGGTTATAAGGGTATAATAACATGATATTAATATTTGAAGATCACACCCAGTAACACATAAATCAAAATCACGTGTCATTGAGAAACTATTTGTGGTTAATAAAATATTTATTATAAAGGAATAAAATAAAATGACCCAATATATAAATACTTAACAGAATATAATTTCATATAATAATAGAATAATTTGTCTCATAAACATAATTATTGAATTATTTTGATAAGGATAACTTATAATACATTTATCCCATGTTGTGCTTCGTATAACATACTCTATACTTGAATTGGGATTGGGATAACCATGGGTTTACCCCTGTTTGATTTGAATATCCTCCCATGTCCCCTTTGAGATCATAAAACATTAATCATTACCTAATATAATATCAGTACATAACATAACCACACATTATATAATCCTAATTAATTCATATGTATGCCACAATATCTTGAAAACATTTATCATTTCATAATAGACTAGTGTAAATAAAAATAGGTTTCACCAATATTTCATTATCGTAGTCATAAAACATATAGAATTCTATAAAGGATGAAATAATAAAATCATATCCCCACTAAATCATAATTAACCCCAAAGGATGTTATCATATAAGAAAATTTATTTTAAAACATAACCGGAATATTTTTTGAGGAAAATACCTATTTCATTTTGAAATCAATTATTTCAAATCTATAACTTTTAAAAAATATTGAGGATAATATTTTATTTTCAAAATATTTTTGTAATGGTTTAAAGTATGATTAAAATAAAATTAAATTCATTATGGAAAAATTGCATTCATACATTGTTGGTTAGAACAATAATTCCTTTCACATTTGTAGAAAAAAACAAAAGTACCTAATTCAAGTAATATAATGAATATACCTTTTAAATATTTTAACAGAAATGGAAAAAAAAATTAAAAATATTTTATAAAATACTTCTTGAATTGTATAATCATTATTGAAAGCATTTAAATATCATATGCACATGAAATAAAATATTTCCGCCAATAAATAGTAATAATGTCATTTTATTTATAAAAAATACATTATAAAATCATTTTGGAATTGTATAAACTTTCTTGAAATCCATTAAATATAATTTGTGTGTGAAATAAAATATTCCAGACCGAAAATAGAAATAAAGTTGGTTATCCTTAAAAACATTATTTCAGTCTCTTGAGTACTTAAAGAGATGAAAATTGATGGAAAACATGTTATAAAAATATATAAGAAGATTAAAAAAATAATAATAATAATTTTTTAGATATAGTTCATGTAATTTAAAATATGTAAATTTAATCATAAACAATCCTGGTAAAAATGAGATGATAATGTAAATCTCATAACTCAATTCTAAATTACATCATAATCATTATATAATCATATATAATAAATTTTATATTATTAAATTTCTTTATAAAACAATATAAAATGTTATAATATAATATATGATCCACATATAACATTTCAATAACCATTTAATAATAATTATTTTTAATATTGTCATTTTTGCCTCAAAAATCTTTTTGTTTTCCATTTATGTACTTGTACGGCAGTTTGGATATAGGCACCTTGATCTTAGATAAATTTTGTATAAAATATCAATATTTATTTAAGTATCATATATATTATTTATAAAAATATTTATAGCCCATCATAAAATGTAAAAATAGGAAAATAAATTACAACATTCATATATATGGTAGTCAGTATGTACACATGAACGTTGTTTTAAGTTTCTAATGAATGGAAATAATGTTAAATAATAGTTTATAATTATGAAAACATAATTATATAATTATTATCCTATATTTTCATTAAATCCATAATTATTAATTTCTATGCAAGGCTTTAATGGAAATTGAATCATATCTCTACGTAGATACGTTAGTCCACACTAATTCATGAGCGATTACGTAATTTCACATTTGAAGATAAAGGGAAGAAAAAACGTTTTTATATCATCCTAATGACATATAATTATATTTATGATAATATATAAATTATTTTATGATGAATACAATTGTTTTAGAGAAGGTGGAAGCATAAGTAAAGTAGAACGAGTTTTTCTAGGATTTATACCACTTATTTTAAAGACCTCATTTATTTTAAACCATAAGCCTCGAAAGATTGGTATTTGGAGAACACTCAGGGAAATAATATTAAGAAAAGTAATCTACTTATTTTTTTGGGTAGGTATTTTCTGATATTGCCTTAAAATTTTGGAATATGGAAGGATATTGGTTCCCTTTTGTATGTGGGGGAGAGGACACACCAGGAATTACATAAAAGATATAATAGTATTAATGTCTTTCTCAATTATAATAGTTCCACATTTACAAGGCCTAAATTCTATGATAATATAAGACCTATATATCTTAAAATAAATTTGTTTTAAAATTTATGTCGAAATCATAAACTTATAAATTATTTTAACCCACGGTATACCCAACTTAACCACAACTATATAACAAATTTTTACTATTTTTATTATTTGTTATGAACAAAAAATGATGTGGCCATATTAACAAATCTATAATTTTTCTAAAAACATGAAATCCATTTTATAAAATTACATTTCTATATGTGTTAAAATTTAATTTCAAATAATTAAAAAATGAAACTTAATATGATTTATAGAAAATTGTGTTTTAAGCATAATATTTTATATAATTTCATTCCTTGAAAAGTAAAAAATATAAAATTTATGTTAAAAAAATTATTATTTCATATATTATCGAAAAATTTTCATTAAAAATTTAATTAATACTAATTTTTTGTATTTTGTTTTAGAAACACTTTATATAGGAAAAAAAATACGAAATACTATACTCTTTACAATTAACTAGTTTTGTCATCAATCAAAAACATTATATAACTTATGTATGGATTATTATTAATTTAATAATATATATTATAAATATTTTTAATTAAATATCATTATTAAATAGTTATCTAAATTGTTTTATTATAGAAAATTAAATTACATATAAAAAAATATATTTCTAAAAAATTAATCTTTTAATAATCAAATGAATTTTTTAAAACTGAGGGCTTATCCAAATATTTTTTATCATCATGAATCATTATACATATATTTCATTATGTGGTTAATATTATTCATTCCTACCAATCATAAATCTAATTAATAATCATATAATATATTACAGTTCATTTATGATCAGGTTTATGTGTAAAAAAAGTACATTGACCCAAGATAAGCATACATAAAAATTAAATTGATGCCATAACATAATTTTTATATCATACTAATTGGCACACAACTGAAGGAGTAAAACGTTTCTAAGTCTTGGATATCAATATTTTAAACATATTATTTCAATGCACATGGAAAAACTTATCCATAATTATGCTTATCTTGATTTTTTTAGATATATCACTTGATATAATCATCTATATAAATGGGGGATTAGAAATATAAGAAATGGAAATTCTAAAACACTAATTAAAGGAAATATTATCATATAATAATAGATCCTAAAGAAATTGGTTAACTTTTAGAAGACATAAATTACATAATAAAATATGGAAATACATTATATGATAATAATAAATCATGATAGAGTAATAAAGGATCATAAAACACCATTAAGGAAGCATAAAATATATTACATATCTCAAATACATTTTAATCATCTTAAAAATAATGTGATTTACATAAAAGTGTAGAATAAATTAAACATAAGGAATATTCATGAAAACATTGAATTTCATAGAAATTAGATGCATATATAATGATTAAAATAATTTTACAAACAACATAGAAATGTTCCACAACCATAAGCATTTGATTTTTTTTAAAAAAAATACATATAATTTATTGGGCTTCAGATAATATTTCTTTGAACCCTTGGGATTGGGAAAAAACCTTCTCTACATCCATTGGTCTTGGCGATAAATCCTATCATGCACCATTTATATTGGGATAAAACTCCATCTGTACCTCTTTGGATTGCGATGAATACCCCCAAATACCGATTAACATTGGATAAATCATCCTATGTACCTATTTATCTTGGGATAAATCTTATCATATACCTCATTGGCTTTGGTTAAATAATCATGTGTACCTATTTTCTTGTAATAAATCTTCTTATGTACCCTTTTCAGCTCACGCGACTTAATCATAAACCAATGAATTAGATTGAGATATATGAACACCCCAATAATCATCCACACAAAGAAGCACCATAAAAAAATAAATCATAAACATATATTAATGAACCCATAGAAAAAATGGGTTTCAAAAAACATATAAAATAAAATCATTCACTTATTACATAAAACCATAAAATATAAAATGATTTTCTTTAAACATCCCTATGGTATAAAATTACATTATGAATTAAATAGGTTGAAACCAAAAACATCATCACCCAAAATAAAAACATAACATTAACTAAATAAATACTATTATTTAAAAGAAACCAAATCATAATAACATAAAGAGTGAGATCAAAGCATCAATTCATAAATGATAAAATATGGAGGTTATATAAAATTGAAAATAAAAAAAATTTCAAAAAAAATTCAAAATAATAAAGTATAAATTACTTTTAAAATCATTTTTTAAGCAGTTATGAAGACTTATAAAACCTTTAATATAAATAGTCCCATATAAAATATACTTGACTATAAAATGATGTTTCAAAAAATAATAGTGAAAATAATTTATAAATTTTTTAATTCTATAAGAATCATTAAGACTAGAGACACTGAAAATAAAAACTTTTTTCTTGAAAGTGTATTTTAATTATTTTGAAAACATTTCGTTTTGACACAAATATTTAATAATGGAATCATGAATGAAAATATTTTTTTCAATAAAATAAGAAAACTAAAATTTGAAATTATATTTTAAAAAAATATATTTAATCATGAAACAATATAAATATATAAAACATATAAAATAAACAATGGAGTGGAAGACAAAAATTTTTTATTTTCAAATTATGAACATCCTTTTGAATATTTGGAAATAACATTTTTGAAAACCCACATCCTTAAAAGGATTATGAAAAAATAGTTATAAAATTACAAAATGGATGAAAATAGATTATTGGTTATAAAATCAATTTTATTTTCAAATAGAGAAAGGATAAAATTTGTGGGATGTAAAAAAATTTATATGGAGGAAAAGTCAACTATAAGTAATGAGAATTATTATAAAATTGTTTCATTTAAATGGAATATTAAAATCATAAATGAAGAAAAAATTGTAGAGAAATGATATTTCCACAAAAATATATTGAAATATATCATAAAATAATAAAATTTTAGAATAGATCAATCATGAAATATAATAGACAATGATTAGTTATTGTGATCCAAGGATGATATTTGAGTCTTGAAAACCCCTTACAACCATTGTAACGTTTGAATCAAAATACAATGAGAGGTATATCTCTTAAATGAACACTAAATATAATAAATTATAAGGGTATAATGATAAATATTTTAAATAGGTATGTATTTACCCCATTCAATATGAATCATTATGTGTATCTTAAACATGTGTCAAGGGATTCAAATTTGAGACAATGAAAACCTTATGAGTTTTGATATTTTTTAATCTAAAGAAATTATATTCTTTTAAACTACATGGTTAAATAAATTACATGTAGGAAATTATAGATTATTTAATAATATTTCAAAGTGAATAACACATTAAATGTAAATAAAAAATTGGGTCATAAATTTAAAACAAGTCTTAATGAATATAAGTTGAGAAAAAAACCCTTAGGACTTAAGAAACTTTCTAATAATAACCCCTTGAATGAAACTGAGAATGATGTTGATGTTAAAATATCATTAATAAGAATATTAAATGATATTAAATATTATATTTTTAGTAGATAAATAATTTATAAAAAATTAATTTCCTAGAATATCATGTTTCTAAATGAAGTACATTTATAAAATAAACCCCTACTACATTAGATAAAATTTAATTAAAACCCCCATAAAATGGAGAACATAGAATTAAACATAAACCAATATTAATGAAATTTAAATATTGAAATTTAAAATCAATTATGAAATTTAAAATCTACTTAAAAAGAAATTTTTCATTTATACAAACTATGTTTCAATGAAGGGAAATCGAGATAAAATCTCTTACCTTAATACTGATTTATTCTGTGAACATTCTTACCTTCCTAAATAACCATATTATATTTAATATATAAATTAAAAGGATCAATATCATTATATATTAAAATTAATACTTTCTATTTATAATCACATTCTATTTATTGATTATATAGTCCCTCCATGTGATTGTGGGAAAATAGAATCGATTTCGGCTTACATTAGTAACATAGAAAATAAAATTATTACATTAATAATAATATAAATACATAATATTATATTTACAGATCTATATTGGAATCATTCTTGTTTTATTATATTATAAAAATATTTTTTTACATTTCAATATTCATCCATATTCATATTTTAATGAATTATTCATATAGGTTGTTAAATCAACCAAAACATTAACACACATTAACTCGATTGGTGAGTATAGTTAAAGAGTTGTTTATTTTGATATAATTTAATTATAATATTTCAATAATGATAATATTATTATTTATTTCTCATGGATAAAAATATTTTTTCTTGATTGTTTAATGTATTAAAATTTTAATGAAAAACGAAAAATGTTTCATCATATAGGTGGGATTCATCACGTATGCATGTTTAGAATTACCGTTTATCAATGATTGAGATGGGGTAAATGTTCATAAAAACAAAATTTAATAATAATTAGTTTTATATTATTTATTAATATTTACCATGATTTATAGAAACCACAAATATATGTAATAAAAAAAACTTACAATGCTTCGTGGATGTGCTAGTCTTCACAACACACTAAGGATGCTATTTTTTTTTAACTGGATTGAAATGAATAACTAAGGGTTTCAAAATTTATATAAAAATCAGTCATATAATGATACTCAAGTCATTATATAATGCTTTTTATATTATATTTAGTTGAAAAATATTAAGAAGAAGTACATAAGACAGAAATAATACCTAGGTTGGATATTTGACCTTTCCTTGGATTTTAACTTAAGATTTATGGGATTATGATAAATATCGGTGAAAATTGTATTATCTATGTAGTAAATGGATATAAGGAGAGAAAAATAATAGATATTCAAAGATTATAAATATGGTCAATGGCATATTTGAAATGTGGATTTGGTACCCTTTTATAGGTGGAGAAAATGAGAAGTATTGGAAATTCCCATCATTTTTTCAATAATAACATGATATTATTAAAGGTTCAATGGATTGAAAGAGAAAACAAAGGGGGAGTGAGAAAATATAAGGATCAAATTCAAACTATCCTTTATTTTTTAGATATTTTTGTGAGATTTAATGATTTTTTTATTTTTAACCATTTATCCAAATTATATTTTACCTTGGTAATTAATTTTAAACCTTAGTAGATAAATTAATGATATGAAATATGGTTGGATAATTTTACCTAATTTGATAATTATTATTTAAAAATTTGAAATCTATTTTTAAATAAAATTTAAAAAGGTATTAAATGTTTATTTTAATATAAATACACATAAACTCAAAATATTTATTTTGAAAAATAATTTTCTAAGCTTTAAATTTATATATAAGATATAATTATCTTGGATACTAATTTTATTGATGTAAATTGATTTTAAATAACAAAAAAATTGTTTAAAGATATAAATTCAAGAAAAAAATGAATATCCACATTAAAACACTTAATTATAGGAAAAGTTGGTAAATAGTTTTTTATTAAAGTACCATCTTATTTTAGATTTGAAAAAATATCAGACATAGAAATAAAAGTTTAGAGAATATTTTAAAATAAAAACTTTTATTCCTAAATTAGATAATTTTTTACTCAATAATACTTAATGATAGAATCAAAAAAAATTATACTTTTTTGAAAAAACATTATTTTTCTAGTAATAATCAATCACATAAAAATCACAAAGAATTTACACCAAGTAAAATTTTATGTGATTAATTAAAAAATAAATTATTCATTATAAAATATATTCTCTAAAATTTTAGTTCATTTATTTTGAATAAAAATATATAATTCAATGAAAATGGATTTTATCGAATATAAGTATTTCTTCACTATCTATTCCTATTATTTATTTACCTTCTGAATATTTAATGCTCTACCATTTTCGTCTTTATTATAGAATTATAAATAATTTTTTATAATTATATTGTAGTTTTTTTATACTAGTTGGATCATGTCACACAAGTTATTGAACATAATGTATATTGTAAATGATCCAAAATCACAGTTCCTTACTCTCTGTCTCTCGAAAATCAATAATATCCTCAAAATGTTTATTATCTCATACCAATAAAGATATTTAAGGTAATATATATGATATATATGACTCGAGTGTTGATTTATTATAAAGTTGAAACCATACTAATTTTATTTAGATTATGTAACTCGTATATTCTTTTCTAAAAGTCAAATCCAAATAATGAGTTTCTTTTTAAACATTTTATATTAACATCATTCATGACTTAGTATCATAATTTCTATAAGGGAATTAGTTTTTCGTGTGTGATAATAAACATCATTGTAATAATATATGAGCATATTTGGATTTAAAATATGAATTTTGAATACCTTATTTTTAAAATTTAAGTATAATACATATAAAAAGAGTTATTCAATAAAAAAAATCAGATTAAATTAAACTAAATGATGAGTTGATATGATTCGCATGAATAATATTCCCACAAACATCATTCTAGAATACTATAATGATATAACATAATATCAAATCATATTATGGTTGATTTTATGCTCTTATAAAATATCATACGAATACTAGTGGGGATATATGTTGATTACAATTTTATATCCTCAAATATAGAGTGATGGATGAGTTCACCATTTACAGTTCTTTTTCATAACCAACTATAATATGTAGGCATAATATATGATATACCATGTTTACTTGTTTTGGAGGTTTTCGATGTATGTGATCCTAATTATCGATTGGGTTTGGGGTTTATTTTTATTCAATTCTCAATCACCAAACAATTGAGGAATTGCACATTCTTCAAATTTTTTTAATTGAAAGAATTCTTCATGATGGCCAAAAAATAATGATCTTGAGGGACAATACATCCACACTTAAAAAAACTTCCCATTCCTCTATGAAATTACCTTGGGTGATTATTCTAATATTTTTAACATGTAGGGAATTTATTTTTTCCATCATTATCCTTGACACCTGTTTTTATATGAAACTAAATACTTATCTTATTTGGTGAGTTAGTATGTTTTTAAATAGTAATGTTAATATTAAAAACTCAAGATAGTTGGGTGAGAATAACCACATGTTTTTTATTCCAATTAATATCTCACTTTTTTCACATAACTATATTTTCAATAATATTTATTATTAAAAATATTTCTCTTCTCAACATCCATTTATCAAAGTAAAAGTTATAATCATGATTACTAAATATTTACATCATATGGAAATTAATTAAAAACTCAATGTAATAGTGTGTTAAATATTACAACCATCACATTATCTTTGAGTCCAAACTAAATCACTCTTATTTTAATCAAGGATATTTAGGTTGGGTTCTACCATAATTCATATCCCAATTCATTGACATAATAAATAATTAATAATGGGATGTAAAAACAATATTAATTACTAAAGCACTTCCCTTAGAAGTGTCTAACTATGTGTGCGGTTAGGCCACTTTGTCGTGCTCTTGATAATGATTGAGTTAATACCCAACACACTACCTTTAGAGTTATTATACCAAGGTACATATGTTATAGATACTACATCCACTTTTATTATCAATAAAAATTATTATTTATATATAAATCTATCTACCCTATACTTTAATAATATTAAAAGATATCATTTAATACCGAGACTCCTCCCTTATAAAATATTCTAGCTTTTTCCTATAATGTTGTATAAACTAATATCCATAAGTAACTAAACCAATCTCTAAAAAATAACTAAACATTTCCTTTCATAATAACTATATAAATAATGCATTTATACCATTATATAATTAGTATATATCACAAATAATGGGATAAATTGAGGACTTATAGGTTTAGTATCTTGTAGAATAGCTATATTTTTTTATACATCCATTGTTAAAATTAATCCATAATTGTCAAAAACTAGACCATTTTCTAGATATCTAACCTGAAATAATCATATTCACACTCCATTGATTAGAAAAATAAGAAAAGGGAGAAATAAAATACTTAGTAACAGAAAACATATCATATAGTAATACATCATAAACATGGAAGAGAACAAGAGGAAGATAGAAATGTAAAAATTGAAGATCAAAAGGCATTATATGATTATACTAAAACAAGTTATAATAAAAAAATATAATAAAAACATCATTAATGACACATTAAAAACATGTAATGTCTCAACCACCTCTCAATAATCATATAATATGTTAGAATGACATGAAAGAGTGTATTAATTTAAAAATTAGGCATAATCGTGAAACATGGAATTTGATGGAAATGAAATGCATCATTAAAATTTACTATAATATTATGAACAACATGGAAATGTGGCCTAAAAATAATAATAAAAATATTATATAAAGATATATATATACCTTAATGGGATTAGGATAATCCTCTTATATATCATTATGGTTTGAATAAAACATCTCATATACTCTTATGGCATGAGGATAAATCCTCTTGTATATTATTTATCTTGGCATATATCCTCCTATTACCTTATTGGATTTGTAAAAATCCTCTCATGTATCAGTATTCATGTGATATACCCTCACATATACCAAATTATATAGTGATAAATCCTCATAAGTACCTATTTTTATTGGGATAACTCCTGTCATGTATATTTTGCCTTTAGATAAATCCTACCATGTAACCTTTTTTAGGTAATGATTCATCCACATTAATTAATTAATTGGAGTGAAATATAGGACCCAACCCTCATCATCCAAACATACATGTTCTATCATGAAATTAATCATAAATTAATCATAATAGACCAATGGAAAAATAATGGGTATATAAAATATCTAAATTTAAATCATTCACTTTTCATAAAGAACAAATGAAAATAAAATCGATTTAATAAATCATTCAACTATTTTAATATTACATGGTAAATTACATATTTTGAAACCAAATAACTAATCACACAAAATAATCACATAACATGAACTAAATAAATCACATTATATCAAAACTCTCATTTTCCAAAATAAATCATATTATAATATCCTATAAGTGTGGATTAATTCATCAATTAATAAATTATATACCATGGATAAAAAATATATGTGAAAATATTTTTTTTCAAATAAATTTCTTTTTAAATAATAGAAATATAAATTAATTTAAAAAATCATTTTTTTGAAGGGAAATATAAGAATATTTAAAACCTTAATATACATAGTTACAAATAAATGATCCTTGAATGTACATAATGATTTCAAAAAAAGTATAAGTGAATTTTTTAAAATAAATTTTACTTTAAAAATAAACATTATTAATTGATTCATGAGAGGGTCACACAATAAAGTGAAAATTACTTTGAAATATTATATTTCTAAAAAAAATATTTAATAATGGAATCTTGAAAAACATATAAAATTCAATAACAGAAGTTAAAATATTAAAAAAACTACTATTTTAATAAATAATATTTAACAATGAAATCGAGACAAAATATATAGATGATATCGAATGAAAATGAGCATTGGATGGTAAAAATTCTATTTTGAGAACATGGAATTTTATTTGATATTTTAAAATAACCTTATATAAAAACAATATCAATAAATGTATGATGAAATGACTGTTTTAATATGAATAAAGGGATTAAAAAAGGTAATTTAAGATATTTTCTTCCACAAGGGAAATGATAACATTGGGGGGAACTAAAAATATTAGTAAGGAAGAAATGTATATTAAAATTAATGGGAAGTATTCTTACCAATATTTCATTTAACAAAACACTAAAATCATAGAGGATGAATCAATTTTTGTGAAAAATTATTTCCTCAACAAATAATATTAAAATACAACATAAAATAATCCTTTGTTATAATAGGTCAATCTGGAATGATATTTGTCAATGATGAGTGATTATGATCCAAGGAATATAATTGAGTCATGAAAACCCCTTATCGCCTTTTAATATTTTGAATCAAAACACCATGATTGTTATAAAATTTAAATACGATATTGAATTTATCGAATTATAAGAGGATCATCATAAAAAATTACAACAGGTATGTATTTACACCATTGAAATAAAAAATAGTGTATAACATTAATATGTCTCAAGGGATTGAAATTTGAGTCAAAGAGACGCACATGAATTAAGAAATTTTTTGACATAAATAGAATTGCAGTAATTTAAAACAAATGGTTCCATAAATACAATTGATTAAATAATGGATTATGTACAAATATATTCTTGTTTAGTTTAAACACCATATAAATAATAAATTTACACATAACATTAAAACAAGGATCAATGATGAGAAGTATAGAGAAAACCCTCAGAGGAGAAGAGACATTCCAATAAAAACCCATTAAAAGAAAGGGGGGATAATTTAAAGTTAAAATAACCTGATTAAGAATAATAAATTAAATTAAATATAAAATTGGTATTATATACTCCATTTAATATACATTTGGTTTATAAACGAAATTGTATCACATAGAATGATTTTTTGAGATACAACCCATTAGACCTGGGTAAACATTCAATCAAAAAACCAATAAAATGGATAACATGGAATTAAACCTCGTCTACTATGAATAAATGGTAATTGTTGAAATTTTATATCAATTATGTTTTATAAACACTAGTTATGTAAAAATTGTACATATATATGAATTGTGTTTCAATGAAAATTAAATTTAGATGAAATCAATTACCATGATCTAGATTTCTTCTGCACAAGGGGTTAACTTCCTGAATAATAAAAATAAATTTATAGATACATTAATATAAATAGTATATTTATTTATACAATTTATTGTGGTCCATTTATTATCATAAATTATTTATTTATTATATGGATACTCATTTTTTTGCATGGTAATTGAATCAGAGTTGGATTATTTTAGTAATCCTTTTGAACAAAAATGATACATTAAATTTAAGTTAAATGAAAAATATAATATTTATAGAAACATCTATAAATTATTATTTTATTAATATATTATAACGAAATTATTTTACTATGTTTTTATAGTCATCCACAATTAGATATGAAAGCATTGTACATGCTGGTTATTAAGTCAACCCAAACTCAAACACGCTTTAATACGATCGACGAGTATGGAGAAAAATGTTATTATTTATAAATAATAATAATATATTAAAATTATAACAATATTATTTTTCTATATTTATTATGGTCAACCATAATTATGTTTTTCTATATAATTTATTGAAATATATATTTAAAACTATAAATGTTTTATCGTGGATGTGAGAGTCCTCACAACATGAGTATTTAGGGATATTGTTTCTAAATTCTTGAGAGGGGATAGTGGTTGATAATAAATTAAAATTTATTAAGCCTATGGAATATAATATTTTCCCATCATTTGAATGATTAAGTCCAACAATGACAGTCTTTTTTCATGAACTAAATCCATATTGCCTCTCTTGGGCCTATATTAAGCTGAGGGTAACACCCTAAGCTCATCTCTAATAGGACAATGACAAGTGATAAGAACATAGTATGGTTATCAATGAAATGGAAGACCATAGCCTGATGTACCTATATTAACATTCACAAATAGCTTTATACAGTAGTGAAAATATATTAATGAATACTGAAAATTCTAGAGTGTATTCAATAGATGAAAAAACCGCATAGAAATACATCAATGTAATGCAGGGTAACAAAAAATACATAAAAATGAAAAATACACTCCCAACTAAGAATTATGTACTAACCTATAAATTATTTGGAAATGGGGGAAATAAATATATTCTGACTCACAATATCTAATAACAAACACTAAACAAAACAATCACCTACATGTACCGCTATACTCCACCATTAGTAGGCCCCCAAGGTTACAGATGATCTACATGTTGTCATCATAAGACATGAAATGTTTCATAATTTCACATGTAGAGGTGAGTATAAATATACCTTGTAGTAAGCCCCAAAAAATAGTGGAAAGTGGAAAATAAACTCATTTAATAGTTACACTCATACTGAAACCCCAATCAAATAAAGAAGAAGTATTAATCTCCAATTCTAGGTGAGGATAATGTTGAGGCTACCTTAATCTCCCAATGGTCCCATATCATATTCCCAACCACACCCATCCCACATGAATCATACTATTGGGCTCTCTCCTCTCTATGGTGCTACATAGTTGAGGGCGCACTATATCCAGTTGAGAACACACTAACCACTATTGATTGATGAGAGTGGATTAACACTCATTATATATATTAATTTGTCCCTCTATTGTGTATGGGATTACCAAATCTACAGTTATGATGATTATGGGAACCTATAACCTAGTGTGTCAGGGGTGTATCGACCTTGACATCTCTTTGTTGATGAGAACCAATCACTTCATGTTTAGAGGTTTTATTGGAAGAAGAAACTTTCTCATAAAAATAATTTTGTATCCGTGATTCTAGAAAGAAGGATACCATTATTCAATATGTTGAAAAAAAACACAATATAGGATAATCATAGTCCAAAATATGAGTCCCTATGAATGATATACAGAAGTTAGGAATCCCTGGGGAATATACAATATGTGAACATTGGGTCACATGACATATGAAATCAGTTGAATTTTTGGGAATTTTCTCCCCTAGACATGAACTAGAAAATCTGTCTCTCTAAATGGAGTGTCCCTAGGTGGCATCGAAATGATATTCTCTCAGGGTCTTGGTTTTATGCTCTTAAAATATAGCTTGGATAGCCATGTACATACACACTGTGTGTCCCTATAGGGAAAAGAAATGTTTTTCCAATAATTATCTTCAGCATTTGAACTTATCACTTGGATCAACAAGTATGTTGGGTCACATGGCTTGTCGAACTAGCCACATGGTGTGAGATAGATAACTTAGGCCAAAACCCTAGCCTTTGTGAGAACCTGAGGTACACTAAATGTGTTCCTCCTAGATAAATGGTGTGTACTCTCATTTTTCGAGGATATTAAATTGTGTATTCATGTGGATGAAAGATCCACTAATACCTCTACCAATCATACATGTTGGATCACCCAAAACATTTTAATCTATAGGGGAAGGACTCTCATTTATTATTCAATGCCTCCGGTGGATGGAAATCAGTACTCTCACCTCCTAAACGGTATTTTTTACTCATGTTGTCACCATTTGGGGTCTCTTAACATGAATCAACCACATGATTCATAATGAAATATCAATACACTCACAGAAAATTAATCATTATGTCATCCAATATTCCATAATGAATCTTGATGTTTGATCATGCTCATATTCATCCTATAAATATCAAATCACGACCCCATAGGAAAAAAATGAAGAATGAAAAGAACAATGGTAGGAAAATTAACTAGAAAAATTTTAGATCATAATTGTACAATAATATCCAAACCTAAATAATGGAAACCAACGGGCTGGGATATGGGTTAAAAAATAAAATAATTGGTTGAAGAAAACTAGTCAAAACATTTTCTCATGTGAAGAAGAAAAATCATATAAATGAATAAAATGCATTATCCATTACTGATAGAGAAATGAAAGGGAATAAATCCAAAAAAATATCAATCCCTAAATCATGAATGGATTGATAATTGGTGAAGAAAATTTCTGATAGTTATTATCATGAAGACTCCACTATTCAAATATTCACATTGTGAGCCCAATTGTTCATTAAATAAAGATCCACACCCCACGAGTTAATAACATTGACAATGTTCTCACATCCTCCGCACTAATATCATAGGGTTATATATCAAACCATGTAGATTAATCATAGGGAAATATATATATATATATATAAGGAAATTAGATTTCAGGATATTCAATAAATTTATAATTTTATTTAATTATCTCACCTACCAATGGATTTCATTAAATGAATGACTAAAACAGAACAACATTATCTAATGTATATGCTAAAACGATCATTCCAAATATTAAAATGGTATAAAATGGTCTACCTAGGGTCTTATTAAGTTGGATAATCATTTATCATGAATATATGAGTACTCTTGATTTATCATATATTAATATTTTTATTATATTAATTACAAGGTCTTACTACAACCATACAAAGCTAAAATACAAGAAAAAATCCAGAGATGAATATATAAATATTTAATGCATTAATATTTTACAAAATAGAGGTGTTCCCATCCACTATCATTCAAGTATTTTCACCTCATAAAAATCATGCTATACCAAAGTATTTTCATACTAACCCCAAATCAGACATTAAAGATTCTAGGATATCTCATGAATTATTCCATGATGTGAAATAGCTTCAAAAAGGGGAATGGCCCATCTATACAAGATCTTCTACTATTTATCCTTAATCAGAACTGGGTACGTTGAGAAGGTTTTTTCCTTGATGTCCTGATCACTATAGTTAATAATGTGAGATTTCCATGCATGTATCTTCTCAACTTCCAAACATTTTTGATTTTATACACTATATTCAACTATGGGGTTAATTCCAAGTCATATATATCCTCACTAAACATCCATATGATATATAATGACATAATTAATTATTAGGATAATTATTTTCCCATCCAAATCTCTAAAATCCTTATCATGATGACACTCTAAGGAAAATATGGTCTCTATTTTCAAACTAAAATGTCTTATGATGATGGTTGTGTAAGATTTCTATCGAAAATAAGTGGTCCATATAGGTTTTATGATCACAATAACTTTTTTCACTATATAATCCAATTATATCCCAACAATAAATGTCTGTCTAATCATAGTCTATCACAAGGGTGACCTATAAGTTCTCCCATATAGTGCATTGAAATGGTCCACGCCCAAAATATAGTGATACTATTATTATATGTGAACTCCACCAATGGAATATGATCCTTCCAACAATAATTGAAATACAAAATAAAGACTATCACCATGTCCTCTTAAACCTAGATGGCCCACTCAGTCTAACCATTGGTCGTTGGTTAACCACTATACTCATTTATAACTACGTCTAATGGACTCTTTGAAGCCTATCCATAAAATATTCAGGAACTAATAATAATATTTAGAGATGATCAGATAGGGTACCCCAAACACATAGATAATCACATCCACATAAAACCTCCATAAATTCCCAAAATAAATATTATCCTTGATAGCATGGAAGTCTTCCATCATGGTATGCTAGTTTATAATCACAAAAATATCTTAGTGGCCTCCCATAATATATGGAAGACCATTCGAAATAACCATTGACATTACAACCCACATATATTTCATGATCAAAAGGATTTGAGTCAAACATTTTATAAATAGTTGTTAAACCATTACTTGTTGACATTCAAGGCATCAAGATAAAGACTCGGTAATTATCAACCTCATTCCAAACCACCTAAACTACTGATAGACGTATTTGTACATATTTTCCATTCCAAAATTTATGGGAAATGGGGAGTTATAATACTCCATCAACACATCCTCATTCCACTAGATTGGTACTAATGTATGTTTCTAGAAAATAATGATGTTCTATAATATTTTATAAAATTTATATGGTGAATATCTTATGGATATATGGTCACATAAAAACTCACAGTTGATATCTATCAAATGATATTCTCTCACAAGATGATGTTGTGTTGGGTAAACCACCATCAACTAAAGGTAATATGGACCCCTCTCCTCTATTTGGGTTAGTTTTTATGTGGCCAAAAACAATGATGCCTCATCCAACAAACAAGATTCGGATTTTCTTCTATCCAAATATACCACCACATTTTCATTACCTATAGTTTAAAATATATTAAAGTTGTAATACTATAAGATATCTAACCAATGAATCCATCTTACATTATGATATATTAGTGTGACGATTTTCTTAAGACTTTGGTGGTCTTAGTAAACAATAAATTAATCACCCAAAAGTTAATGTCACCAAAACTTGAAGGAGAACACTTTCACTAAAACCTCTATATTCATGGTCAAATAATCTTACCCATGTGATCGCAAATACATCAATCCATAAGTGATCACTACCCATATATATTTTATCAAATATATAATCCCATATCCGTAGGCATCACATAGCACCATGTACATAATGCCATCTAATAGTTTTCTTAGTAATAGTGCCATGGTCAACTGTACCTCAACGTCATGAAGGCTCTCTAAGAGTATTGAGGCTATGAAAAAGACATCCCTTTACATATCATGCCTATTAAAGGAGATACAGTCCTAGAAATTTTACATGGACCTCCAATAATAACATGAAAACTGAGGAAACTACCAACTTATAACACACTCTTGGGTGGTTCCCAAGAGATCCCTGCATCAACCATTGCTGGATATATAGCTACATCATGCCAATATATTAAATGACCCCAAAATAGAACCTCATGAATCCCAAACTGAAACATCAAAATCAAAATATAAATTTTGTTCTCTCAAAGAATGCCTATGGCTATCCTCAAATGAACTGTGTAATCCTCCTTTTATATAGAGTATAAAAGAATTTATCAAAATAGTAATGTTCTAGTTGTTCTAAGTAAGTATTTGAAATCTAGATCATATGTTCCATGAACATGGGGGGAATAGTCACACCAAAAAGCATTACCTGGAAATCTTAATGCCCATTGCGACATCAGAATGATTTCTTCATAATATCATCATCCTGAAACCTCAAATGATGGTAGTAGGACCTAGGATTAATCTTGGATAATTAATGCTTACTTTTAATGAATTAAAGTGAAAAAAAATCCTTATAAATTTTTAATTTATCTGGATCACCACTTTTTAAGGATACAGTAATCATTGAAAAGTCCCAAGAACCCTTCCTCCAATTTCTTGAATAACAATGGCGACAGCTAGAGATACACAAAATTTGTGATATAAAATTTTGTTAAGTGGTCATCAAACTAAAACCAAAAAATGAAGAGTATGTTAATGTATATAAAATATGTCACAGAATATATATGTGCATTCCTTGGGTAAATTTCAGGGAAAATAAAAATCTTCCAACATAGATGTAAAACTATTTCATCTTCAGGAAATACCTACATAAAATACCTCATTGTTTATGGAAGAAAAATTCCAATATAGTCCACTACATCAAATCATAAACATGAAAAATTATGGGATATATGTTGTGGATTCTCACTCAAAAGACCCAATTTCTCAACTATTTGATTCCCCTCTTTAATGATGATGAATCGCATCCCATATATATAAAGAAATCTAATTATCTCAAAATGAAATTCTATATGGGATGCACCAAGGACAACCAGTACATAACCAGGAAAAAAATTCAGTTTCGTCACAATGACCATGAGGTCTCTTGAGAATCTCTCTGCATTTACCATTGACTTAGAATTCTTGTTGGTGAATGATATAGAAGTTTAACTCACTGTAGGAAGTTATAAACATATATGATTGGCCATATACACTAATAAAAGCTCTTTCTCTAACTCAGGGGATGTATAAATGAAATAATGAATCATTCCTATGTCTATAAGTACATGATATCAAGTATATAAATCCTATATTGTACCTCGAATAATTTCATCATTATCCTAGTAATATCCTTTCACAACTTATAACTTACCAAACAAGAAAAAAAATTTCCTCTACACCATTAATGGGATACCTAGTGGTGGTTATAAGAGTATGTCATATCAGAATATTCCTCTTGTATCTACTAAAATAGGAAATTCACATTCCCCTCTATTGCTTTCTCCCCCATGGGGGCTACCTAGACCACAAATGAGATATTCATAATTTTGATGATGCCTATGCCACATAGGTCCATCCAATGCATCACCACAATCTATATAATGATGAGTTATAAAATCATAAGCAACATGACCTCCCAAATCAGAAGTATATAAACTCACCTAACCATGCTGAATACACACTATGCACAAACCCTAGACTACATTTCCATATTCATGAATCTGGGAATGAGTACGAATCATATTTGAAGACCATAATGACTAAATCCTTCTAGCTGATGCAGACGACTCATCACCATTATGTCTTCTTTCAGCTCTAGCTTCCTAACTCCCCTATTTTAGAAATTTCTATGAAACCAAAACCCTCTTTAGAAAACCATCATAACCATGAATTCATAAGGGGACCACACTCTCTCAAATATACCTATGATGGATCAGTTATCCCTTTTTCAATGAAGTGTCCATTTGTCACCATATCGAGAGAATAGAATGTGAGTACAATAAACATCTAGGAAAGCTCAACAACAAATATATCACCATGGTGGAAATGAAGATGCTCTTAGATCTATATAGTTATTAGGATCAATGAAAAATACTCATCATGAAACAACTATTGAAATTTTTTCCATGAGTGTATCATCTCATCATGTTTCAGTGAGATCAAACCTCACCAACACCCTACTTATCCATAAAAAACGTTGGTTTAATGTGAAATGATCTTATTGGGTGATCTCCAAACATGCTTGAAAACAAGATCCATTAGATCGATCAAAACCCATACCTCATGAAGGTATGGATCCCAATGAATCCTAAATGTACACTACCATTAGATCTTTGGTAATTAACTAATCTTGTACATAATTTCTTCATGATCTTCTAGAGCTACCAACATCTCAACATGTAGTCGATCACCCACATATACTATCAGTGGGTGATCCAGGAACATTACATCATGTGTAAGTGCTAATATATTCACTCCTATAGGAAACACCCCATGAATACATCCCTAAACTGAGACCTAATCAATCATATAGTCATCATCATAACATTTTATTAGTATCCTAGATGACTGAAATTACAAAGGCATCCTGAAATTTAACAAGTCATACCATGGTTAGATAATAATGTATGGTGGAGATGACTCAAAGAAAAACATGAAAGTAAAAAAAGACACAATATTGTACGAATAATGGACCATTTATTACCTACAACCAATGCCTCAACATTTTATGTAGAAAATAATGTATTTACAGTCTTGGAGTTTGGATACATTTGTAATCACACAATAATTTCTCTACATGTCCATAGAAAAAAACTAAATAAACACCAACATGATTTCCTTATATTTTGAAATAATTCATCATGATATGTATAAATCTACATAGAAAAGAATTGTAAAACCTTAATTTCTACAACTTTTCCACAATGCAACCCACTGAGACCCTACAACAGCCAGATGTAAACCCATGGTGACACCGCATTCCATTCAAAAATAGGGCAAGGGTTAGTGAAATGTATCATATAAAATTATCACAGTTATGGGAGGCCTTATCCAAAAGTACCAATATACAGACATACAACTATATTTATGAAATAGTTCAGAGATACAAAAAAACTGAAACATCTAGAGTCTAATTAATGCATCCAAAAACTATAGGAAATATATCAATATAAAGCTTGGAAATACAAAATATATAAATAGGAACCAAATATTCCCAACTAGGAATGAGCTCAAAACCTTCAAACTACTATGAAAGGGGGAAACAATATATTTCCCAAGTTATAATCTTCCTGATAGACCACCAAATATGTTAAGAGCCTCTAAATACTGACATGTATCACTATCACTAGGTCCACCAAGGTCACGACCGATCTACCTATCATCTACATAATAAATTATACAAGAATATATAGCTCATACATGGGTTTATATATTCATATCCATTAGGATGCCCCAAATAACAAGAGGGGAGTAAAATAGGAAAATGGTTAGCTAATACCTGAAGAAAAATGTAAAAGGAAACCTGTTTATACAATTTTTTCATACTAAAACCATAATGAATTATTAGAGATGTTATAATCTCCAAATCATGATGAGGATGATAGTAAGTCTTCCTACAGCTCACAAAGGTCCCATCCCATATTCCCAACAATGTGATCAGCCCCATAAGAATTATTTTGGAGGGTCCACTACTCCCTAATATTCTTTATTGGTGATGAATAACTCTATCCTATAGTGAAAATTCTCCCCCATAGGGATTGATCATAGGGGAGTACCCCCCCCATTGATAGAGGACCCAAAACCTCTATAATTTAAGAAATAACTCTCTAAGTTAGTATGAAGAGTATGGGAAACATGTGCCCTAGTGTGTTAGGGGAGTAAAGACCCCATAAATATCTATGATTATCAAACCGAATCAATTATATTGCACAAGAATTGTTGGGAAAAGATTCATTATTATAACACACCATTCCTTATATTTGATACTAGAATGAAGGATACATAAATGTGGAAAACAAATCATGATAGGCTACTAATGGGACCAAATCCATGTGTTGTAGAATGTGAATAATAATGTAGATGTTCTTGGAGAATTTACACATCATTAACATAGGTTCACAACAAATGTGACCTCACCCAACCTCATGGCCATATCCTCCAAGGGACATAGCTAGTCTAGCCACGTGGATCTACATGGCACGTCCATATGGTGACACACCATTTATATTCACCATGTTCTTACACATGTGCTCTCAGCATATGGATTATCCAGATATGTATGATTACATGGAATAGCCCTATGTTAAAACAATGTGTTTATTAAACTAGTGTCTTTGTATTGTGCCCATGTCACGTGACTTGGATATCCAGGTAGGATCACATGTTGATTGGACCAATCTACAAAGGATGTGAAACATAAATCGATTTAAAACCCTATCTTCCATGATTACAAAATGTACATTTCGTGTCATAACAGTTTTGTAGATTGTAAAAATTTTCTTCTATTAGAAACTATAATAATCAATTCCTATACATTTCACACTTGTTAATTGACCAAAAAGTTCCAAATTTATAGGGTAAGGGCTCTAATTGTTGATTCCCGAACTCCCGTTTCCAGAAATAAAAACACATATCTCCCAAGTGGTAATATCCATGTATTCTATCTATATGTAGGTGTCCGAGTCTATGAACCCATGACCCGCATCAAAAAAACCTTCCTTACACACTCACAAAATAGTCAACCCTAGGTCGTTCAAATATCAATCATGAACCAAGGGTTCTAATTATTATTGAATCTATCCCATGACTGTCAAATTGAGACGTCATGCTCTAATGATGGAGAACATGAAGAAAAGTGGTGGGAGAAGGAAATAGAATGTGGTAACATAATTATTGGTTATCATGATCTTATAAAATGATCATAAATCATGGAAACCAAGTTAGTGGGATATGGGTGTAACAAAAATTAATGAATAGGATTAACAACACTATTAAAAACATTATATCACACGATGAAAAATATCATATAAATAATATAGATATAAAAACTATTATTGATAGTCAATTATAGTAGAATAAATAAGCATAATGAAAACCCCCTACTCAAGAAAAAATTGATCATTTGTGAAAAACAAATCCTCTACGAGGATGATAATGATCATGATGTGTTCATTATTCATTTCATGAATCCCAATGATAATTCATTTGTAATCCATGACCCTAGAGTTACCAATTCCAATAGTGTTTTCACACACTCCTCTCTAATCTCACAATGTTATATAGCTAGCCATAAGGATTATTAATAATGATGTAGTTATAAAGGGGAAATAGGTTTTAGGACATTGAACAAAACTATCATTTAAATTACTTAATGAAAAAATTGATAGACAACATCAACTAAATGGCTGATACCCACAACAATTATATCACTCATATGGTAAAACAAATATTCTATAAATAATAGTGGTATCATTTTTTCTATCACATTTATTGATCTTCGGGAAACAACATTATTTTGAAAAGAATCAAACATGTGATTTAAAATATATCAATATTTTTAATATATTAAACATGGGGTCCAAAAAAAGTCATACATATCTCAAATATTATGAAACAATATGTATATATATATATAAGTATTCAAATGATCAAAATTTAAAATTTTAGAGTTATTACAACAGAAATAAAGAAAAAAAATGATGTCTCTTCTTAGAGATGATCGTCCACATAACACAGTAACACTATTCTATTATTATTTCTAGATGGAAATGAATAAATATGGTTTTTAAAACTAATAAAAAATATAGTATAATAATTATAATAATTTATTTTTATTAGTTTTATAAGATAATTTGATGAGTACGATTAATAAGTGAAACATAAGAAGGAAATAATAATTACAATAGAGACTTGATTGTTCCAGGTATGTTCCATGAAATTGATGAGATTATTCTAAATATGAGTGACCAAGGGATTATATTTTTGAGATAAGTTTCTAGGGATAGTAAATTTTATAGTTAAAAGAACGAAATTGATGGTAATGTTTTTATTTTAAGGGTGGAATTAGTACCCTGTTATTAGAGGTGAAAAGTGATCTTTAGAAAATACTCATCAATTTTCAATAATGTAATGATGATATTCAATGGATGGTGATGAAAAAATGAAGAAAAATGTGGTCCTACATTATAAGGACTAAAATTATATATTTCATTCATTTTGATACAATATTAGAGTAATTTAATATTTTTTTACATTTATCACTTTACCCAAATTACATTTAACCTCGATAAATAATTTATAAAATTAGAAAAAAAATGTTAATGAAAAAACAAATGATTTGAAACATTTAATTATTTTGAACCTTGGGATTTCAAATTTTGAAATATTTTTAAGACATAATACTTTTAAATTTTTTAAAAGTCATTTTTAAAAATAATCACATTTAGCCATATAAAAATAGCTTTTAATTGAATAATGTGTTTTATTTCTAAATTATATATAAGATATAACAATCTTGAATACTTATTTTAATGGAATAAATTTGTTTATTATAAAAAAATAAAATTTTGTAATGTTTCAAGTCCATGAAAAAAATGAATTTCACTATCTAAAAACATAATTTATGGAAATGACTGAAAATAGTTTTTTATGTTAATGTAACATTTAAATTTAGTTTCATAAAAATATTTGAAATTGAATTATAATTTCAGTAAATAATTTATAATGAATAATTATATTCTTTAAGAACATATTTTATTACTAATAATTTTATGCCATTTTCTTGGATAAGCATACATAATGGAAAAAATATAAAATGTACAATATTATCAAAAAAAATTCATTCAACTGAAAATCAGCCTTTTTAAAAAAAATTAAAAAACTCATACTATGTAAATCTTGATTTTTTCATTTAAGAAACTAATTTTTTTTGTATAATCTAAAATCTAAATTTTTTAAATTTAATATTTATATGAAATTAAATATATCATAGAGAATTAATTTTATTGAAGATAACCTTTTTCAATATAAACTGTAAATAACTGATTACCTTCTAAATATTTCATACTCTACCATCATATATTTTATTATATTTTTATTTAAAAATTTCTATAAATATGATTTATTACATATGATGGGTGTATTATGTGAAATAAATTATATATCATCATATGTATTTTAATGGATCTAAAACATGGTTTGTTATAGTATGAAATCAAAAACATAATGATTGCTTCAAAAAAATACATATAAAATATTTTTTTGTTTCTTTATAACCCATTAAAATTAATTTATAGCTAAAAATATATCAATTAGATACCAATAGATAAGGATATATCTACTTCATCACACCCATAGATTCCTATGTTGCTACCTTTATTTGTTATTCATATAACTTTAACCAGGAGAGAAGTCATATTACGTAGAAAATTATCTATATGATCAAATATTTATAATGGTAATTTTTCAAAGAAAATATATCAATCTATTGGTATGATCCCTAAGATCAATACATGTGAAGGATCGGGTAGTTACATTCTGAGGAGAGATATATGGAAAACATCATGTACATTAGGGAGGTTTGTAGAATCACTGACTAATAAAAAAGTCATGATATGATAAAGAATCTCAAATGGGTTGATATATATATGGCTCAACATTACTTTCTTTTTCAAAAAACATAACATTATTCCATGGATAATTTTAGAGGAATACCTTCTCATAAACTCCAAACTCAAGATCTCACCAGTAATTTTTAGAATAACTCTTTTCTTGACACTGAATTACCTTGATGGGATGTGGAATGGATCTAACATTCTATTCCATTATACAAGTTATCTTAGGTCCCAAAACATTATTCTTAAAACTTTATCCCATCTTTCTATAGTTAAGAACATATATCTATAGATGTGTTCATTATGATCACTATGAATAAATGAGGTAAATCTATTATAATTGGGAAACTATACTAAATAATGGTGTTGATTTCAGACACCCTTGAAATCCATAAAACCGAATATCAATATGTCCCCCAATGTTTTAATGGTGAACATTTAATGAACATCTATATGAGGAAGATATGAAGCAGTGGATCAAATCTTAGTATCCATAGGTTTCTAAAGAAATCAACAAATCATTGAAGTAAACCTTGGTTCTCCATCACATATGGTAGAATATGTTAATATATGAAATAATACCACATATTTAATATATGTTAGGGAAATATGATCAATATTGAGATATTATATTATGGAAAGGATGTGTTTGAACTCATAAGGATGTTTACTACAACCCAAATAGTATTACGATCTTTATATATTTTGGGGATTATGATGATAAAATCAGTGTTGATGTTTTCTCACTTCCATTATGGATTCATAATGGTTATAACACCACATATAATTATTTCTATTAGAAATATCTTATTTTTATACCAAGAACTAAGATATATACCCTGTAATATATATCATCATGTTTTACCAAAATAAACACTCTTCATAAATCTATACATCTACATACATATAAGTTCAATAGAGAGTGATGAGTTATTACCTTATTATAAGAGATCCTTATTCATATATCATATTGATGAGATATATACCTGGTTCCTTAAAATCATAATTACATCAAAATTATGGTGAAACATTGGATGAATTCTCACATTATTTTTTAGATCTTCATCTTCCATATGAATTTCTTTAGTTTTAACATGAATAGATGGCTCACCACTCATTTCAGTGATATATGATTTATACTCTACCTTTATGATTTCTAGTTCCACCATTCTTAATTCAAAAAAATGATATATATTCTTTTATCCCTATCATAGATAAGATAATATGATCCTTTTAAATAAAATCATTAGGGACCTTGTTTATATTTCTATATTGCTAATGTATTGGGAAATCATGATAATTAATCAAATATATCCATCTTTAATGGTGAATATTATACTATTTCTATGTGAATATATATTCTAAATATTAATCATGGGTGTCACGACCCGTCCTCAGGGCCCGTGCCATGACTACCCCAAGCCTACCTTCCATAGGCCAGGGGCTAGCGACTAGCACCAAGGCGTAAATCCTGGTAAAAAGGGAAGGCATTGCCTTTGTAAGGTAAACAAGAACCACAGAGTACAAGCGGAAGAAGTAAACACTAAGTAAAAACTGAGTACAACAGTAAGTACATAAAGTAAAAGGGGCCGGAAATACAAGCCCAACTGTAAAGTACAACTCGAAAGGGAATACAAAAACTGTAAAGTAAAGCCGCTACGCCGAGCTGTCCACTGGAAATCAAACCGGAAGGGTGGGTGCAGATAGCTCCACTGCTCCTCGGGTCCCATCATCCGCTCCGAGCATGTCTCGCCCAGTGGTCCACCTCCAGGTATTGTCCTGATCTGTAAGCCTCAACCACGATCAACGTTGTCCATCGTCTACAACCAACACAACGTAGTGCGGGCATAGCCCGTGCAGGGGTTAGTATAAGCTACTCAGTAGGGACCCCAAGACCCCCGAAGGTCTCCCAAATTCCACAAAGGATAAACCAGAAAGGAAAGATATAATCATGAAGTAACAAGCGACACTGCTTAGGTATATGCCCATACATATACCTAAGTCATCAATTCCAATATGCTCCAACCTCCGAGCCAAAGTACAACTCAGTCCACACAGGAAAGTGTACGTATTCCACACAGGAAAGAAATCATAATACACACAGGATATCACAACACAATCCACACAGGAAAGCACAGGATTCAGCTCACACATGTATACTTCTTCGAAAATGATAGAGATGATCACTGATCCATCTAAGTCGTCGGACCCACAAAAGGATCGGTAGGTATTAACCCCCACAAAGACCCACACAGGATCGTACCCTCACAAGATCTGTAGCACTGATCCACATAGGATCGCTGAGTGTTGTAGTCGTCGTCGTCCAATCCATTGAGGATCTCTGCACAGTCATCGTCGCAGTCACAGTAGCAGTCGCAGCCATCACTAGGGTTCCCGCACACAGAAAGCTCGTTCGGGAGGGTCCGCTCCACGAGCCGAGAGGCTGATACATCAACTGTCACATAGTCCAGAGTTGATGTATCCAAAAGTTCTGCATCGTCAACAGGAACTCAACGCAACAGACGGTGCGTCAATCAGACGCCAGGTTTGAGAGTTGTTGGCTTTTTCGTCCCAGGTGCTCGGTTGGTTTTTAAGGCAAAACCAACCCGACCGTACACCACCTGCGTCCAAACCTCGGGCGAAGTATTCCAAAATATCTTTCTCACTAAGAGGAACTCAACAAAGTCTACAGCACGTCAATCGGACGCCCGTAGCTCACGATATGAGCGTCTCCGCTCCGAGGGCCCAGTTGGTTTCGTGTACGAACCAACCCGGACGAACTCAAAGTATTCCGAAACCTTGATTGCAATATACCGAAACGATCGTCTCAATCCAAGGATCACATCGCCACTGACGGCGCGTCGTTTGGAGGTCTTTAGCCCGAGTTATGGGCATTTGAACCCAAATAGTCCGATATCGGGGGTTTCGGGCCCGGGCCGTCCAGGCCCGAGACCCCCCAATTGGCCCGAACCGGGTTGACCCGCCCCAGACAGGGTGCGGCCCGGCCTAGCGCGGCCCAGCCCGGCGGGGCTCGGCCCGGCCTGGCAGACCGGCCAGGCGCCGGTCCGGCTGGATGTAGCGCGCCCAGCGCGCTGGCAGCTCGGCCTTCGGCCGAGCTGTTGGAAAAACGGGGGGCGCCTGCCCACCTTGTCTAACCCCCCCCCCCCCTCATTTATGGGGGGCCGTTGATGCTGGATGGGGGAATTTAATTCACTCAGCTTCCTCCTTTCCGGTCGGCCCGACCTGGCCAGCCGGCTCCTTCTCAATGGGACCGGCGGTGGCCGGTCCCCTTCCGGCTCCGACACCGGCGGCCCGGCTGGTCGCCAATCACCATGCTCTGCCGCGGCCCGGAACCAGCCGCGGCCCTTGTCGTCCGGCGCGGTGTGACGGCACCACGCCCCTCCGCCGCGGCTCCGCTCCGGCCGCGGCGCCTTCGACTTCCTTCGACGCGGCGCGACGGCGTCGCGTTCTTGTTCAACTTCTCGGCATGGCGCGTTGGCGTTGTGTAATACTTCTCGAGCGATTCTCGCGTGGTGTGACAGCACCACGCCATCCCGTTCCATTCACAAAGAAACAATCATGAACATAGGAGGGGGTTAGGCCGTGTTTGTAAGGTCTGGCCCCCTCTTGTTAAACGATAACATTTAGTCGATTAACCATGAAGTTCGACATGCTATAATCAAGAACGGAATTAATTTAATAAAAATAACAATAATCCCCTACCTTGGTTTCAAGAGTGGAGCACGTCAACAAGCTGCAGAAGACAAGCGTCGCGGAGTTCGGGCGTCGCGGGAATCGAACGTCGATTCTGTTGACGTCAAGGTGCGTCCGAAGAGGTAACGTCGCTGGAGAATCTTCGTAAGCTGACGGAGAAAGCCTGAGGAGGAAGCGGCGTCTCCTTTCGTTGACACGGGAAGAAGATCGAAAGAAGTGGCGTCGTCAATCTTCGGAAACACACCGGTTGCGAAGAAGAGAAGAGACGACACTTCTTTCTCTTCTTATGGTGACAGCGTTCTTCGTCGGAGCCTAAGTGTTCTTCGCGTTCTTCGTTGAGGTTGAAGAAGATGAAGAATACTTCCCAATCATCTCAAGGTGGCAAATGAAAACTAACCAAAATAAAATAAGTCTAATCCTTATTTTATTTACACTTCTTCACCTCTTTGAATTTCAAAAGTTTGAAATTAAGTAACTCATCTTAATTAATAACACAAGTTGTCAAATTAATTAGAGTGGAGTTATTGGGGAGTTTAAGGGAAGTTGAAGAGTTTGGACTTGTGTGGGCCCCACCACACTTAATCATCTCAAGGGAGGTTATGTGGATGTGGGTCCCACCTCTAACTACCTTTGGGAGGAAATAACCAACAAAGTTAAAAAAAATAATTTGTGTTCCACAATTTATTTAACTTCTTCTAATTCCCCCCAAAACTAACTCTCATCCCGCATAAAATGCAACCTCGAAAATGGTCTCCTTAAGTGAATATCGGCCCTGCGAGTTCATCAGTGCCCTCATAATTCGATTCCGGGCACCGGTTCAAAAGATAGAAAATCCCGCTCGTTCGTTCACTGAACGTACCAGAGCCAAACTTCGGAAATTGATTCCGGGCACACCGGGCCTCGGAATCAGGTGTCGTCAGAAACCGCGTTCTTGTAATATTCCAAAGAAAATTAAAAAAAAAATTCCGTTGAATTTTACGAGTCTTTACATTACTCCCACCTCAGGGCTTTACGTCCCCGTAAAGATACATCAAAACTAGAGAAACAAGTGAGGGTACTAAGCACGCATCTGAGCCTCCCTTTCCCATGTGCTCTCTTGGAGGTTCCAGTGCTGCCATCTGATGCGCACTAGAGGAATCGACCGTCCATGTAGGACCCGCTCCTATCAATCCTTGATCTCCACCGGGACCTCCGTAAAAGTCACCCCATCGTCAAGGTCAAGCTCCCCATGGTCAATGATGTGCGTCGGGTCGTGCACGTATCTCCTCAGCTGAGATACGTGGAAGACGTCATGCACCCGGTGCAACTGAGGTGGTAGAGCCAGGCGATAAGCCACCTCGCCAATCCTGCTGAGGACCTGGAAGGGTCCGATGAAGCGCGGGGATAATTTGCCGACTCGGCCAAATCTCCGTAATCCACATCGAGGTGAGACACGCAAGAAGACGTGGTCGCCATCCTCGAACTCTAGTGGTGTCCACCTCCTTTCAGTGTATGACTTCTGCCGGCTCTGAGATGTCCTCATCCGCTCCTGGATGACCTGGACCTTCTCTGTCGTGGCTTGGACCATCTCTGGTCCCACAAGTGCTGACTCCCCAGGGTCTGTCGAGCACAAAGGAGATCTTCAAGTTCGGCCGTACAACGCCTCGTATGGTGCCATCTCGATGGTGGAGTGGTAGCTGTTGTTGTATGCAAGCTACACCAAGGGTAGGTGATCCTCCCAGCTACGACCAAAGTCGAGGACACATTCACAGAGCATGTCCTCGAGAGTCTGAATGGTTCTCTCCGTCTGGCTATCTATCTGAGGGTGAAAGGCTGTGCTCAGACGTATCTGCTTCCCGAACGCCTCCTGCAATCCCTTCCATAGCCGGGAAGTAAAACAAGCATCTCGATCGGAGACGATAGATGATGGCACACCGTGAATCCGAACAATCTCCTGAACGTAAAGGCGTCCCAATCTCTCCAATGAGCCCAGCTCTCTAATGGGTAATAAGTGTGCCGACTTGGTGAGTCGGTCGACAATCACACAGATGGAGTCGTGACCTCTGGAAGTGCGTGGATGTCCAGTCACGAAGTCCATAGATATCTCGTCCCACTTCCACTCCGGGACCTCCAAGGGCTGTACCAAGCCTACTGGTACCCGGTGCTCAGCCTTCACCTGCTGGCAGGTGAGGCATCGAGAAACGAACTCCGCCACAACCTTCTTCATGCCCGGACACCAGTGCTGTTGTTTGAGATCCTGGTACATCTTCACCACTCCAGGATGTACCGCCAAATGGGAAGTGTGAAACTCTCTCAGTACCTCCTCCTGTAAAGCGACTAGTACCATGTTACGTCCTCTGAAAAGGATGTCGTGCTCTGCTCCAAAGGAAAAACCATCAGGTACCTGTCCTGAGGATATCTGTCCACGCCGCGTCTCACAGTCAGTGTCTCCATGTTGTGCCTCTCTGTCCCGCTGCAGAAGTGGAGGAGTGACTGTGAGAGACTGAAGGAAGGCTGCTCCATCCCTATCCATGAAGGATATCTGCAAAGAGGATAGCTGCTCTGTCGCCTTCTCAAGTAGCTGAATGCCCGTCCTCCTGCTGAGGGCATCGGCTACTACGTTCCCCTTCCTAGGAGTATAGACTATCTCAAAGTCAGAGTCCTGGAGGAACTCGTGCCATCGTCGTTGTCTCAGGTTCAGGTCCTTCTGCGAGATGATGTACCTGAGACACTAATGATCAGAAAAGACTGTAAAGCGCTCGCCCATCAGGTAGTGTCGCCATGTCTTCAGAGCGAAGACCAATGCTGCTAAGTCCAGGTCATGGGTAGCGTAGTTCTGCTCATGCGGCCTCAACTATCGTGATCCATAGGCGATCACTGCACTCTCCTGCATTAGAACACATCCGATTCTGGTCCCTGATGCATCGCAGAAGACTACGTACCCAACTCCCTCCTCAGGCAACCTCAAGATATGTGCGCTGGTCAATCTCTGTCTCAGCTCCTAGAAGCTCTACTGACATCTTTTTAACCACACGAAGGGTTTCCCCTTCTTTTTCAAAGCTGAGAGTGGTGTCGCAACTCTAGAGAAGTCTAGCACGAATCTCCGATAGTATCCAGCTTGTCCTAAGAAACTTCGCACCTTCGTCACGCTCCTGGGTGGCTCCCAAGCTAACGCTGCCTCGATCTTCATAGGATCCACTGCAACTCTGGCCTCAGAGATGAAGTTTCCCAAGAAGTGGACCTCACGTATCCATAACTGGAACTTCGAGAGCTTACCATAAAGCTGGTGCTCTCGGAGTGTGTCTAGTACAACCTGTATGTGGTAGGCGTGCTCCTCCTCAGTCGTCGAGTAGATCAAAATGTCGTCGATGAAGTCCATGACAAATCGATCGAGGTATGGCTGAAAGATCTTGTTCATGAGGGCCATGAACACTACTGGAGCATTGGTTACACAAAAAGGCATAACGAAGAACTCATTGTGGCCATACCGACATCTGAAGGTCGTCTTCTGCACGTCCTCGTCTCTAAATCTGAGCTGATGATAGCCTGACCTGAGGTCTATCTTCGAGAACCACCGTGCTCCCTTGAGTTGATCAAAGATGTCATCAATCCTTGGTAGAAGATACTTGTTCCTCACTGTCACCTGGTTCAGGCGACGATAGTCAACACAAAGTCGCAAGCTCCCGTCCGCCTTCATGGCGAACAAAATCGGGGAAGCCCAGGGTGAAACACTGGGTCGGATGAACCCCTTTCCCTGCAAGTCCTCCAACTGTACCCGTAGCTCTCGAAGCTCGATGGGGGCCATCCGATATGCTGGAGTCGATATCGGGGCTGTCCCGGGGTACATGTCAATATAAAAGTCTACCTTTCTGCGAGGAGGAAACCCTGGAACGTCGTCGGGGAAATGTCTGCAAACTGATCCACCACTGCAAGAAAACCAGGACTCTGTACGTCAACTGCTCCTAGGATGAGGCTAGCCAAATGATGAGTGATGGGATGTCCTCTCCTCTGTGGAAGTCCATCCTGTCCTGCAAAGGCTCCCTTCTCGCCAGTGAAGGTGAACCTGCTCCCGTCGGTGCGTACACATCGCACCTTGCGCCAAAAACAGTCAACCTATGCATAGACCGTAGATAACCAATCCATGCCCAAGATAACGTCGTAACGCATCGACGCCGCTACAAGAAGATCCCAGCCGAAGCTCTCGCCACCTAGAGTAAGCTCACACTGCCGGCACCAGTGCGTAATCGTCGAGTCTGCTCCCGTCGGAGTCTGTAGCCGTAAGGATCGAGCCAACGGCTCTGTCGGAATCTCCGAGCTCCGAACAAGGGCAGCGGCTATGAAAGAGTGACTCGCTCCTGTGTCTATAAGTACTTCAGCAAGGGTGGAATAGACACAAGTAGTAGCTCGAATCATCTCTGGCAGGCCGTGGTCGTAGGCCTCTGCTGCCTGGAGCTGTGCCTGCCTCTGCCCGCAAACTCCCTGTGGTTGGGGTGGACCTCCTAGTGGTGGTGGTGGTGGTAGTGCCACAAAGCGTCGCCCACCACCTGCTGCTCGGCCAGCTCCTCTACCTCATCCGCATCCTCCCTGCGGTCCGCCATGGTCGACCCTCTGCCTCTGCCTCGGTTGTCCCTCAACCGTCTGCTACTCCTCAGCACGGCGGGTCGGGCAGTCACGAGCCATGTGGCCCTGCCCGCCGCACGAGTAGCACTGTCTGCCTCTCGAAAGACTGGCTCTGCGCTGTGTGCCCCGCACTGCTGAGCCAGTGTCCTGAGGTCGTCTGCCTGAGGGTCTAGTCTACTTGTTCCCCTGAGTCATCCATCGACTTCCTGCTGCATAAGAATCTGCTACGTGCCGCCCTGCGGTGGGTCTCGGCGCTGGTGTAGACTCAGCAAGAAAGCTCTCGATCAAAAGGGCACACTCCAGTACCCTCGTCTGAGTCAGTATGCTGAGGGAGATCAGCAATTCTATGATCTCGTATCTCAATCCCTGCTCGAAGGTCCAGGCTCGGAAGAATGGGTCTCATACCATGTCGGTCGAGTAGCGCGAGAGATCGGTAAATCTCGCCAAGTACTGAGCGGCTGTCATGTTGCCCTGCTGCAGCTGAAGAAGCTACTGAATGTGCACTGCACGGAGGGTGGCTGGGACAAACTCCGAGAGGAAAAGATCTCATATTCCGTAAAAAGTAGAGATTCCTCATCGTGCACCCGGAGCATCAATCTCCACCATCGGCCCGCTGCTACGTGCAGTAGGCTCGCAGCGAGGATCACCATGAGGTCTGCTGGTGTTCTCACTAGCATGAAAACTCGTACGACTGCCTCCAGCCAGTCCTCGGCTACCTGGGGGTCCATCTCCCCACGGAACCTGGGCAGTCACTGGCGCTGGAACTCATGCAGTGCGCTGAGGCGACGTGCATCGTCAGCGGCTGGTGCTGGAAGTATCGGTGGCTCGGCGGGTAGTGCTACCGCCGGTGCCACTGCTGACAAAGGGCCATGCACTGAGGCCTCGTCGCTCGGTGGGCTGTCTTCACGCTCGACTCTCGGAACCCTAGCTCGCTGCCATCGTGGGGCCATCCTGAAAAGTAAACAGGTATTCCACGGTCAGAATAGTATACCTGTTGAGCTGATATAATGTAATCACAAAGAAAACTTGAAACACACATGCAATCAATGTTTTCGTGCATTATGTCGGAAATCAGAAGTCAGGGTCCTGGTGTACGGATACGTCGGCCGCCGCACCAACACTGGACTCCCTGGACTGATAACCATACTCAATACGCTAAACATTATTGCTTCACCTAGAAAAGATCAGAGTTCGCGGTAGAACCGAACTCCTCTGATACCAATTTGTCACGACCCGTCCTCGGGGCCCGTGTCGTGACTACCCCAAACCCTCCATCCATAGGATAGGTTCTGGGGACTAGCACCAAGGCGTAAATCCCGATAAAAAAGGAAGGCATCGCATTTGTAAAGTAAACAAGCACCACAGAGTACAAGCGGAAGAAGTAAACACTAAGTAAAAACTGAGTACAACAGTAAGTACAGAAAGTAAAAGGGGCCAGAAATACTAGACCAACTGTAAAGTACAACTCGAAAGGGAAAACAGCAACTATAAAGTAAAGCTGCTACGCCGAGCTGTCCACTGGAAATCCTACCTGAAGGGTGGGTACAGATAGCTCCACTGCTCCTTGGGTCCTGTCGTCCGCTCCGAGCACGTCCCGCCCAGTGGTCCACCTCCAGGTACCGTCCTGCTCTGCAAGCCTCAACCATGATCAACGATGTCCGTCGTCTGCAACCAATACAACGTAGTGCAGGCATAGACCGTGTAGGGTTGAGTATAAGCTACTCAGTAAGGACCCCGAGCCCCTGAAGGTCTCCTAAAATCCACAAAGGATAAACCACAAAGGAAAGATACAATCACGAAGTAAAAACCGACACTGCTTAGGTATATGCCCATACATATACCTAAGTCATCAATTCCAATACGCTCCAACCTCCGAGCCCAAGTACAACTCAGTCCACACAGGACGGTATATGTATTCCACACAGGAAAGCAATCATAATCTGCACAGGATAGCACAACACAATCCACACAGGAATGCATAGGATTCAGCTCACACAGGTATACTTCTTCGAAGACGATAGAGATGATCACTGATCCATCTAAGTCGTCAGACACACAAAGGATCGATAGATACTAACCCCCACAAAGACCCACACAGGATCAGACCCACACATGATCTGTAGGCGCTGGCTCACACAGAACCGTTGAGCGCTGACCCACACAGGATCGGACCCACACAGGATCGGTAGCACTGATCCAAATAGAATCACTGAGTGTTGTAGTCGTCATCGTCCAATCCATGGAGGATCTCTGCACAATCATCATCGCAGTCACAGTAGCAGTCGCATCCAGCACTAGGGTTCCCGCACACAGCAAGCTCATTCGGGAGGGTCCGCTCCATGAGCCGAGAGGCTGATACATCAACTATCACATAGTCCAGATTTTATATATCCAAAAGTTATGTATCGTCAACAGGAACTCAACGCAACAGACGACGCGTCAATCGGACGCCCGGTTTGAGAGTAATTGGCTTTTTCGTCCCAGGGGCCCGGTTGGTTTTTAAGTAAAAACCAACCCGAACGTACTCCAATTGCATCCAAACCTCGGGCGTAGTATGCCAAGAGATTCGTCTCACCAAGAGGAACAAAAAAAAGTCGACGGCACATCAATCGGATGCCCATAGCTCAAGATATGAGTGTTTCTGCTCCGAGGGCCCGGTTGGTTTCGTGTACGAACCAACCCATCCGAACACAAAGTATTCTGAAACCTTGAGTGCAATATACTGAAACGACCGTCTTGATCCAAGGATCGCATCTCTGCTGACGACGCGTCATTTGGATGTATGTAGCCCGAGTTATGGGCATTTGAACCCAAACAGTCCGATATCGGGGGTTTCGGGCCCGGGCCGTCCCGGCCCGAGACCCCCCGGTTTGCACGAACCGGGTCGACCTACCCCGGACAGGGTCGGACCGGCCCGGCACAGCTCGGCTGGGCTCGGCCCGGCCGGGCAGACCGGCAGGGCGCCGGTCCGGCTGGACGCAGCGCGCCCAGCGCGCTGCAAGCTCGGCCTTCGGCCGAGCTTTTGGAAAAACGGGGGGCGCCTGCCCCCTTGTGTAACCACGCCCCCTCATTTATGGGGGGTCGTTGATGCTATCCGAGGGAATTTAATTCCCCCGGCTTATTCCTTTCCAGCCGGCCCGTCCTGGCCGGCCGGCTCCTTCTCAATGGGACCGGCGGTGGCCGGTCCCCTTCCGACTCCGACACCGGCGGCCCGGCTGTCCGCCGGTCACCATGCTCCACTGCGGCCCGGAACCGGCTACGGCCCTTGTCGTCCAGCGCGGTGCGACGGCACCGTGCCCCTCCGCCGCGGCTCCGCTCCGGCCGCAGCGCCTTCGACTTTCTTCGACGCGGCACGACGACGTCACGTTCTTGTTCGACTTCTCGGCGTGGCGCATCGGCGTCGCGTAATACTTGCCGAGCGATTCTCGTGTGGTGCGACGGCACCATGCCATCCCGTTCCATTCACAAAGAAACAATCATGAACATAGGAGGGGGTTAGGTCGTGTTTGTGCGGTCCAGCCCCCTCTTGTTAAACGATAACATTTAGTCGATTAACCACGAAGTTCTACATGATAGAATCAAGAACAGAATTAATTTAATAAAAATAACAATAATCCCCAACCTCAGTTTCAAGAGTGGAGCTCGTCAACAAGCCGCGGAAGACAAGCGTCGCGGAGGTCGGGCGTCGCGGGAATTGAACGTCGATTCCGTTGACATCGAGGTGCAACCGAAGAGGTAACGTCGCTGGAGAAGCTTTGTAAGCTGATGGAGAAAGCCCGAGGAGGAAGCGGTGTCTCCTTTCGTTGACACGGGAAGAAGATCGAAAGAAGCGGCGTCGTCGATCTTCGGAAACACAGCGGCTGCGAAGAAGAGAAGAGATGACACGTCTTTCTCTTCTTATCATGACAGCGTTCTTCGTCGGAGCCTAAGTGTTCTTCGCGTTCTTCGTAGAGGTTGAAGAAGATGAAGAACGCTTCCCAATACTCTCATGGTGGCAAAATAAAACTAACCAAAATAAAATAAGTCTAAGCCTTATTTTATTTACACATCTTCACCTCTTTGAATTTCAAAAGTTTGAAATTAAGTAACTCATCTTAATTAATAACAAAAGTTGTCAAATTAATTAGAGTGGAGTTATTGGGGATTTTAAGGTAAGTTTAAGAGTTAGGGCTCATGTGGGCCCCAACACACTTAATCCTCTCAAGGGAGGTTATGTGGATGTGGGTCCCACCTCTAACTCCCTTTGGGAGGAAATAACCAACAAAGTTAAAAAAATAAATTGTGTTCCACAATTTATTTAACTTCTTCTAATTCCCCCCAAAACTAACTCTCATCCCGCATAAAATGCAACCTCGGAAAAGTGTCCTTAAGAGAATATCGGCGATGCGAGTTCATCGGTGCCCTCGGAATTCGATTTCGGGCACCGGTTCAAAAGATAGAAAATCCCTCTCGTTCGTTCACTGAACGTACCCGAGCCAAACTTCGGAAATTGATTCCGGGCACACCGGGCCTCAGAATCACGTGCCGTCAGAAACCACGTTCTTGTAAAATCCCAAAGAAAATTAAGAAAAAATTTCCCTTGAATTTTACAGGTCTTTATAATGGGTACATATGTCACACTTTTATCCATAATGATAATATCTCAATATATTTTATAAAGATGTCTAATTCTACTAACTCAAGGCCACGATTTATTTATTTACACTCTTGAACTCTTAACTGACATTTAGAATAAGATATCACCATGTAATTATTCATAAGAACACATCCCATCACCTTATTCAATTTAACATTTTAAATAAAAATGTATTCTCTAATGTAGGGTACTATGACTATTGGTGCACTAAGCAATGGCCTCTTCAGCTCCTTGAAATTTCTTTCACATTCCTCAGTCAAAAGAAACATGAAATCCGTTTGGGTAAACATGGTGGGTAGATTAGATAGCCACATGAAATTGTTCACAATTATTTGATTATATCCATAAAATCTAAGAAAACTATGGATCTCAGCCACTATGATTTGTATATGATAATGATTAACAACATCCATATTTTATGGATTTATCGATGTCCCCACACATGAGATTATATGAACTAGAAATGAAACATTTAATATGTAAAAATCACATTGGATAAATAGTTCATACATATTTTCCTTTCTTAGGGTCATTTGTAAAATCATCATGTGATCTTCCCAATCTTCCGTTCTCTTAGAATTTATACGAATATATTATCTAAAGACTACCACAATCCAATTTAGGTAATATACAAAGACTAAATTCATTAAATACATAATGATAATGGGGGAATTAAAATGATCAAATAACATCATAATGAATTATGTTTATATAATATATATGTAAGGTTGTCTTCAGTATTTCCTCAGATGTGACTCTAAATTAATAGTATCATGCTCAAAGATAAATCTTGGGAAAATATTTATATCCACATTAAGGATTGAAAACAACATCTTTATAAGGTAAAGGATATTTATTCATGATTTTAATATCTTTATGTTGTTTTCATGATATATAAATTCACATTTATTCATATATATTATTAAAAAAAGAATGCATGCACCCCATATTGACACAATTATTTAAATTAAACCATTTTAAAGATTATCATTGAATGTCTTCTTCAATTCCTCCAACTCATGTGGGACCATTCTATAAGGTTTATTTGAAATAGGTGTAACATAATATATAAATTATAGTGGAAAGTCAACTTCATGATTCAGAGGAATACTATCCATGTCTTCTTCAAAGACATCCAAAATATACCTTACAATAGGATTAACCTTGATTATTAGTTTCCCAACCACTATCTTAAATAAATAACCCTCCTTTTTTAAAATATATTACTTTTTTTATTTAGGTAAAGTGATGTGGATCCATGATCATTGATTAATATGATTTAAACCTTTAAAATGTATATTCTTTCCTTTAGATGTTAATATTTTTCATCACATTGATAGAAAATTATATTTTGTTTCAGGATAGAAAATATGACATCAATTCATTGTGAATTGGAATGGGAAAATAGTAAGGAAATAATATCCATTCCAAAAATAAATAAAATTCCACTTGAAGGAGAATAATGATATTTTTCAGAAGCACATTCCCAAACACATTAATTATATAAGAATAATAGCATTTAGATGTGATCATTAGACCATCAGGTATCTTCTGTTCTAATTAAATATTTAAATATTGGGGTTGAAATGGGATAACCATAGAAAATTTTTCAGACATAAAATAGTAGGTGGATCCAAAATTAAATAAGACATTTTCAGTTCTATAATAGATGGTAACTTTATCATTAACTACTTAATTCTTATAACCAACATTGTGAATATTAGCCAAATGTGATTTCCATTTGTCTATAGGATTTAAAGGATATTATCATCGATCGTCATCATTATCCCCTGGATTCTTGGAAAAGTTAATATAATTCTCAAACTACTTGTTTTTTGAAACACATGAGTGTTGATGGTGCATTATTTGTATCTTTCCCTCCATTAAAATCATTATATAACTTCCTCCTATCACTTCAACATTTGATTTCCCAATGACCATCTTTTATGTAGTAAAATTATTTACTAGTCCATAGAAGAAATTATTCTCTATGATTTAATCCAAACTTCTAGATTAAGGGAAGACTTGTCCTTTTCTGTCTATGTATTTAATTATTATTCTTCCCTTTATGTTTAAACTCTATTTTATTACCAAAAAATGATATTTATTGATGAATACAAACATTATTTCATCTTCAAGAGAACATAAAATGATTTATTAACAACCATTAATGTCTATTATATCTAGAAACCTTTCTGGATATTGTTTTAAGACACTAATGAATAAGTTAGCATTGTTTCCTTTTGAATGATAATAATAAAAGTATACCTCACAAGACCTGTAAAATGTTCCTCACAGATATTAATGGATTCATCCTCCTTATTCAATAGCATAAGGAATTCCATTCTTCATTTTCATATGATGAATAAGAAAATATTTATTATTAAAAACAATATTCTATACTAAAAACACTTCATATAATCAATATCATCATATTGACACATGTTATTGAAAAGAGTCAATTGTTGATCTTCTTCTCTATCAAAACGATTAAAAAAAATTCATCATCTTGGTATTGGAGAAGGTAAAATATTATTATAGTGGTACTGATAAATATCGTAACCATTAGTATATCATAGAACCCATTTAGAAAAGTTCTATTTTTTCTTATGAATAATTCAATAGGATGTTATTCCCTCTTTTTCCCATTTGGAATCTCAGATTTATTTATAACCTGATAAATTTGAGTAATAATAAAAATGAAATTCTTCATTCAATTTCTCTATGAATTTAGTTTCTTATGAGCTATGTAATTCCATTTTATATGACATTTAGTGTAAAAAAAATACTCCATTAAGTTCCATATATTGACTAAAACTATGAAACACACTCTGATCAGCAATAGTCATATTAAGAAAACATATATTCATAAAAATTATTTATTGGATGTTTAAATAAGGAAACATTATTATTAATTTATGATACTTATGTTTAACTAAGGTCATCCAGGGTCATCAACTATTCACGTACTTCATAATGATTCATAAAAGATATATGAATTTACCCACGAATATCCCATGGATCATGCACTGGTGATAATTGAGTTAAAACCCAATCCACGAATTTCCAAGTCGTTGCCCCTAGTAGAAACTGTTTTATGGTTGAATTCACTCTCTAGTATCCAAAAAAGATATATTTTCTAGAAATCCAACACTCATTTCATTACCATAACATAGGCTATTCTCTTATCCCGAATGGCCCAAAGGCCATATTTTTTATTTTATTATAGATAATCCCCCTTTTAATGGTCTAAGGGGAACCCATACATGACCCGTAGGCCCAAGGCACTATGCCCGACATGACCCGTAATACATGACCCGAAATCCCAGAGGAATACTATGCCCAATACATGACCCGTAGGCCCAAACCACTAGAACTGCCCCTCCCCAGCTTCTGTATCATTTATTTCCTTTTGTTCCCCACCTACATTACTGACCGGCTAACATTTCCCCATAAAAAGTTGCACGGTGCCTAGTCTCGATGGTGGTTTCCATACCCTCTCATTCTTCCAATCCGGTTAGCTCTTCTCCTAGTGACTGCTACTGGTGTTTTAATCATCATCTGGGGCATTCTATGTGTGAACTAGGATACTTCATGGTCTTCAATGGCCCGAAGGCCTTGTGGCCCGAAGGCCCTGAGACCCATAGGCCCAAACCAGTGGCCCGAAAGCCCAAATCAGGTGAATTTTCTAGATGCTACAGTACCAAACAGTGCCTGCTATAGTGCCTACTACAATACTTCTACAGTCCTACTATAGTAACCCGAAAATTCTCCTCCACCCAGTTTTGAACCTGGGTCTCATGGATTCCATGCAGGAGCCCTTACCACTCGGGTCCGGGCTCGTTGTCTAGGCTATTCTCTTATAATTTGGCTTATCCTAAGGGTTCATGTTAAAATATCCTCATAGTTGTTAAAAAATAACTTCTTCATTTGATACCAATTGAAGAAATCCAAACATTATATACATAAATATTACATATTTTTAGTTTAATAATCATTATAAATGATAAAAATTAATTTTGTAAATGTAATGGTTTAGTGTATTCAGAATCTCTGTTACGTAACTAAATGGAGCATAAAATATATACATCACCTCCTACTATGTTCATTATTAGTATAATCCATCTTACACATATCATATATAAAACCTTTTTTATATACTCGGGATAGTTGAACATAATAAAGGGTTAACATATATGCTATGTAAACGTAAAAAAATTATGATATAAATGATCATTTAAAAATAACATGATCATTACTATATGAGAGAATGAGATTAAATTATAAATATCTCACCCAAAAAATCATAGATAATTTTTGATGACCACTGATTGGGAATAATTAAATGTATAAGGGAATAAATATATGAATAATAAGTATTATTTTCTCCTAAAATGAATAGAAGGTGGCCAAAAGTGGAATATCATGTAACCTTATGAAGGAAACACAATCTCATTACCTTCAGAAGGTCATGTGATCATGTCATACTTAGTTCATGACCTACTCTAGATCACATGGAACCCCTTTTACAAGCCTCAAATTATTTTTATTTGATCCTAACATGCATTTTATACTTTTGGGGATGGTATATGAGTTCCTCTTTACCATATAACTTGTAAAATGGATGAAACCTAGAAATCATCCAAAAATATAGTAAAATGAAGGTTTAGAATTCTATAAAGTGGAGTCCTTATGAAGTTTTGTATATTCATGTGAAGTGATCATGTGGTTCAGAAGCCACTACAAAACCCTGTCAACTTGTTCACATTGTCATGAATGAGCTTGTGGACCTGTCACCTTCATCATGCGAAGGGTTTTATACACTTAATTTCGATTTTTCACCGCCTTTTTATCTAAAAATATAAAAGTAGAGGGTTATTTCCTTGATAATTATTTTTCATCACCACAATACCCTTTATTTTTCATGTAATTCGTCATAGTCAGAGGGAGTGACTATCTTTGACAAAACTCTCACAACTTTTAAAAATTCATATCCCTTGTAAAATTGATAAGGTGGTAAGTATGGAAAATATGGAAGATTATAATAGAGCGAAGATATGTAGGGATTCACATGAATGGTGTTATATAACATGGGTGATCACCATTTATTCCATAGAGTCCCCATCATCATGTCATCACGATCGTATATATGTCATCCATGGAAGTAATATTTGTCTCTTGAATTACCTCATTCAATTCATCTTCAATCAGATGATAGTAATTCCAAATGAATCATAATCATCCGAAGACCCATAGACATGTTCGCCTGAACTTCTAGAACCAACATGGAATATCCACATGGTCATGATAAATCCCTTTGTTCAGCCTGGGTCTAATTTAAATGGGATAGAAGAGAAATTCTCATAGTCCTTGTTATCATGCGGAGCCATGGATAAACCAGAATAGGGTCATGTTTATCATGTTACACCAAAAACCTCCACCAAACCATTATCAAATACCTGAGATATACACCCTGAATATTGTCACATAATCTGTTGGTGAGGCATATAAATCCTCGCTCAGAAAAATAAAGATATGACATATGAATCAACAATATATCACCCATGGGAGAATAAGAGAAAACATATAGGAGTTCCCATTTTAGTCATCACAAAGGTATTCCAGTAGGTAAATATGGGGAGTAACTTAATGTATAGTGATTCATTCAAAGGTGATCCACATTATAACTTATTGATCTTATGAAGGACATGTTTTTTTTCAACTATATCAGTAAAATGAGGTCCCATATGTCGAATAAGTCATGTGAAACAAAAAATTAAACGAGACTAGAAAAACGTTGGTCACCCATGCCATAATGGATGGAATAAAATAATGTAAAATATATGATAATTATGAAAATAATGATTTTATGATCTTCAAACACAGTGTAATACACACCTAGATTATGTGACAACACTGTGACATGTTTCTCAAGTCTTGTGATGCTCCTTAAACAAGTCACTTGGATCATGTGATGTCCCTTGGACACATCAAGAATATCATGTGACACCCTTTGGGAATGCCACAAAATTATTGTGAAATGCAATGGGAATTCCATAATTATCTTGAGATAACCTATAGGCATGTTGACCAAGTTAAATATTGATAACAGGACATGTTAAGAAGGTCTCATGATATCCTCTAGACATGTCATACTTGGACATGCGACATCCCATGGATAGGCCAACCATGTCATGTTACACCATCCAGACATGTCATTCATAATCATCTGATGTCCTTCAAAAATGTAAATTTTGTTATTAATTTCCCTTTGGAAAAGTAAACTTGGTCATTCAATTTTCCTTATTCATATCTACTAGGTATGAAGGACATGTTCATACTTCCTTAGACATGTCGTACAAACAACCACTGAAATTCCAGAGAGACAATTAGATCCTATTAGGTGGACAATCGGTATGTGTCAAGCATTGGACCTAAGACATGATATCCTTGTACAATGGATATATAAGTTTAAACATAGTGTGTAAGACCAGATCATTTTTAACTATGAAAACTCTAATTCATTCTATAACCTGAATAGATTGGACTCCTACCTGTGGATTGAGCTAAAATGGGAATCAACCATAGTGTAATTCTTCTAATGTCTCTAACATTACAACCATCAAGACCTAATCTACTCCTTGGGATTATCATTCTTCTTCATCATACATTGTATTAAGAAAAAAATTAACCAATGTGATCTCTTATTCCTACCATAAACAGGATATTTGATTCCTTTCGTTGTCCCAATATTATGTGGGAATCCAACTTGGTGTAAGTCCCCCATGTCTCTGACATTCCAACCATCAGGACCCAATATCTTATATGTGCATATCATTCTCTTCATCAACCACATGATTGAGAATGAAACTGAACTATGATTAATTTGATTCCTACTATAACCAAGATATGTAGGATTACTTCCCAAGTCCAATGATACAAATTGAACATCTAATGGGATTTCCTAGCACATAAATCTTGTATCCATATGTAGTGAAACTTATTACCTTCAAAACCTTTTTTCTCACACTTAGCATGGATAAAATGTTCTTAGATTTTAAAAATTATCATATCACTCACATCATGAGTCCTTACTCGGTAGATAATACTCAGTGTGTAATCCACAATCAGGGGCATGATATGACTACCCCCACACCAGGGCATCAAACTCAATTAAAGTCCGATGGAATGATAGAAATGTGATTATTATGATTTATACCATAACCAGTATGTGAAGGATGCATCCTCAAGGCTCATCCTCAAATTGATTGTTCGTAGGTGGCACCCCCCCAATAAATTTACTTTCCTCTATTCGAGTGAACATCTATGTGTCTGATTTTCCTTCCCCATTATTTATTGCATGTAAAAGTTTGTTGGCCATATCCCATATCTATAGTTATTTGTCGATAGAGCATGTTCCATTGGAAGTTTTTTTCATTTCTTTTAAATCTGATGTTACGTACAATCCTAAGGTGGTAAGCATCGCCTCTGTCAAGGTAAATTATTTCCTTCTAAGTAGAAGGTGCACAACTATGTAAGAATTTTTTGAAATGGATTCCTCACATCGGTACCTAGTGGCCAAAATATCTCATATTACGTTGGTTCTTGTGTTATATAACATTTAGTTCATGGTTTGATGTGTATGTAACCATTCAAAAAATACATTGGCCAAGTATGTTATTCATTGGATATGCGTGATAAATCATGGAATGACTCATGTTGTATTGGAATTGTGATTATTTAATAGAAATTAATCCATAGGTAAAACTGAGTTCCTCCGGAGGAAGTTTGTTTGGAGGGTTTGAATGACCTTTTATTTTTAATTCTAGTATGGTTGGTTCATAACTGAATTGATAACCTCGTCTTAGATATGGAGGGGTTTCACTGGTCATTGAGGTATGCTAATTATTCTCTCATTGTTGCTTTTATGAATGATGACCGTTTTCCCTATCATGAAATCGTCTAGATACACAAAGAAATCATTTATTGTACACCGCAAAAAAGATATTGTTTATCTAGGTAGGTGAACTCTAATAGAGTGCATTCTAGAAGTGTGGGTATTCATAGAAGATGGTCAGTCTTCTGTGGTATATGGGTTCCCATGTAGAAATTCATTAGACAGACTCATAGACACTAGTTATTTACCTCTAACATGATCTCTAGTTGGATTCTGTTTTGGTTTTGTCAGTGTTCTTGATTTGTGTTGGTTTGGCCCTGTAATGACAACTCACTTATAAATAATTAGTACAATTTTCCCTAGATGAGCTCCTTGGAATCTAGTTGTTCCCTTCCAGGGTTTCCCCATATTTTTCAGTCAGGCTCGGATGAAGTGTTTAATGGGTAACGATTCATGTGTACTAGATCTAGAAAGCACACATGTTCCTGATTGGATCATCAATATAGATAGATGTGTTGGATAGAGACATCAACAGAAGATGGTTATAGGATTTTTTGAGCATCATCAAAGCAGATATCTATTATAACTTTTGATGTTATTGGGTCGTATAACCAAAGTGATTGAAGGTAGTCGATGAGATGTGTCTCGACATGATTTCCCTCTCTCTTGTCATATGGGATCGATGTGGAACAATTTTATGTAACATTGACGGGGTGAGTAAAGTGTAGTTTGTGTCGAATGAGACTTTTCATGAAAATTTGGCAAGACTATACATCCATTGGGGGTCTCCTAATAATTTAATTTCCTAATAATTCCAAGAACATCATCAAAGCACTAGGGACTTAGATAAATTCGTATTCCCATCAGTAAAAAAATATTATTTATTTTTTCCTTTTCAGAATCAAGAGCCTAGTCAGTTGATGATATGATGTTTCGACCACATCCTAGGTTATGCAGTCTTAGATAAGCTCCATTTATCATTTATTTTTCATAAATTAACATTCTCCCAAGTCTTGATTAAACTTGTATCATATAGTTAATTTTATCCATGGAAGGTGAATTGTGAATTGGAAACATAATGATACAATTTTAATGATTCTACATGACCTATGATGGTTTGGTGATTGTTTAATTTTTTTCTTAGAGGTTTCTTGGGGATGATAAGTTCCCAGGCAGGGATGTTGTATCAAACCACATTTTTGGCCAAAATGAAAATCAATGAAAATTTAACTTTTATCATATACTGGATGGTCTATTTTTTAATCCAATACTTAATATGTTAATCCAAATTTTGAGATAATTAATAGTATTGTTTTTAGATGTGTTTAATATCCATTAATGTGTTTAGGGTGGTGCTTTGAGTTTTGAGAGAACTATGCCCCAAAAACTCATGTTTTCGTGTTTTGTTGAAAGATCATGGTTTGTTTGTGTCACGACCCGTCCTCGGGGCCCGTGCAGTGACTCTCCCAAGCCCGCCTTCCATAGGCCAGGGGCTGGAAACTAGCACCAAGGCGTAAATCCCGGTAAAAAGGGAAGGCATTTCCTTTGAAAAGTAAACAACAAACACCAAAGATCAAGCAGGCAGAAGTAAACACTAAGTGAAAACTGGTACAATTGTAAGTGCGGAAGTAAGTGGGCCAGAATACAAACCCAAACTGAAATTAAATTACAACTCAAAAGGGAAGACAATAACTGAAAAGTAAAGCCGCAACATCGAGATGTCCACTGGAAGTCCCACCTGAAGGGTGGGTACATATAGCCTCCACTGCTCCTCGGGTCCAGCCGACTGCTCCGAGTACGTCCCACCCAGTGGTCCACCTCCAGGTACTGTCCTACTCTGCAAGCCTCCACCACGATCAGCGTGGTCCGTCGTCTGCAACCAACACAACTTAGTTAGGGTATAGCCTGTGCAGGGGTGAGTATAAGCTACTCAGTAGGAACCCCAAGACCCCCTAAGGTCTCCCAGAATACACAAAGGATAACCCACAATGGAAAGATACAATCATGAAGTAACATCCAACACTACTTAGGTATATTCCCAAACATATACCTATGTTATCAATCCCAGATCAGCTCCAACATCCAAGCCCAAGTGAAACTAGTCCACACAGGAAAAACATACCTAGTCCACAAAGGAAAGCACAACTTAGTCCACACAGGAAAGCACAACTCAGTCTACACAGGAAAGCACAACCCAATCATCTTGATGATAAGGGTTGAAAGTCAAGACTCAGCTCACACATGAATACATCATCGAAAAGGTGAAAGAGATGATCAGATATAGATACTGAATCATCTAAGTTGGGACCCACATATGATACAAGACCATCGGTCTTCATTGATTCATCTATTCTGGGACCCACATAGGATACAAGACCAGCACTGAATCATCTAAGCTGGGACCCACATAGGATACAAGATCAGTAGTCTTCATTGATTCATCTATGCTGGGACCCACATAGGATACAAGACCAGCTGTCTTCATTGATTCATCTATGCTGGGACCCACATAGGATACAAGACCGGCACTGAATCATCTAAGATGTGACCCACATAGGATACAAGACAAGTAGTCTTCATTGATTCATCTATGCTAGGACCCACATAGGATACAAGACCAGTACTGAATCATCAAAGCTAGTACTCACATAGGATACAAGACCAACTGTCTTCATTGATTCATCTATGAGGGGACCCACATAGGATACAAGACCAGCACTGAATCATCTAAGCTGGGACCCACATAGGATACAAGACCAGTTGTATTCATTGATTCATCTATGATGGGACCCACATTGGATACAAGACCAGCACTAAATCATTTAAGCTGGGACCCACATAGGATACAAGGCCAGCAGTCTTCATAGATTCATCTATGTTGGGACCCACATAGGATACAAGACCAGCACTGAATCATCTAAGCTGGGACCCACATAGGATACAAGACCAGCTGTCTTCATTGATTCATCTATGCTGGAACCCACATAGGATACAAGACCAGCACTGTATCATCTAAGCTGGGACCCACATAGGATCCAAGACCAGCAGTCTTCATCGTCGCAAATGCAGCCAGCTCTAGGGTTCCCGCACACAGCAAGCTCGTTCGAGAGGGTCCGCTCCACGAGCCGAGGGGCTGATACATCAACTGACACGAAGTCCGAAGTTGATGTATCCAATAGTTTCGTATCATCAACAGGAACTCAACGTCGCAGACGGCGTGTCAATCAGATGCCTAGTCTGAGAGTTATTGGCTTTTTCGTCCTAGGGGCCTGGTTGGTTTTTAAAGAAAAACCAACCCGACTGTACTCCACCTGCATCCAAACCTCGGGCGGAGTAAGCGAAAAGATCCGTCTCACTTAGAGGAATTCAGGAAAGTCGATGACACATCAATCGGACATCCGAAGTTCAAGATATGAGCGTCCCCGCTCCGATGGCCCGGTTGGTTTCATGTACGAACCAACCCGACCGAACCCGAAGTATTCCAAACCCTTGAGTGTGATACGCTGAAACAACCATCCCTATCCTTGGATCTCATCGCCTCTGACGACGTGTCGTTCGGAGGCCCGTAGCTCATGTTATGAGCAAAAGACCGAAAAGGTCTGGGAATGAGGTGTCTGGGCCCAGACCGACCCCCATGGGTGGGCCCGAACCGGTTTGGCGCGACCCGGCCCGGCCAGGGTGCGACCTGGCCGGCGGGTCGGCTTGGCTCGGCTCGGCCGAGCGGCCGAGCAAAGGGAGCCGTGGGGTGGCTGTCCCCGCGGGAAGAGGAGTCACGGCCCCACGTGGGGCCGCGCTTGGTCAGCGGACGCGTCTCTGCCGTGTCCCGTGTCTTGCCGGACCCGCGTGGTCGCGGGTCTGGTCGGCCGCCGGCACCGCGGCTGAAGCCGCGGTGGCTCCATCTGGCGGCGCGCCGGGGCGCAGCCGCCCCGCGCTGCCGGTTGATTCCGCGGGCCACCGGTGTTGCTCCGGTGGTCCGATTCCCTTTCTGTATGTGCTGTAGCTCCTCCCGGGACCCATTCTTCACTGCCAGACCCTCAAATTGCCCTTGCGGCCTCGTTTGTCATCGTCCGCCGTTCTGAACACTAAGAACAAGAAAGAATGCGGTGGTTCAGACATGTTCGTTGGTCCGCACCCACCGCGTTAGCGGTTTGAAACAACACCATAATACTTACCATCAATTTGATAAACCCTGAACCGCAATAATAATCCACAGACCAACTTGTTAATTATTTGGTCCGCATTCATGCCTTAAAGGGAAAAAAACATGGAGTATTATTATTTTCAAAACAACCCCTACCACAACGTCGTCTTCAGATGTGAGTTCATCACGGAATTGACCATCGCGGAAGAAAAGGATCATTACCTCGCGGGAGGGTGTCGTTGTCGCGCGGTACTCGACGTCGCGCAGACAAACTCCGAGAATCAAGAACATACAGATTTAATTATGAAAATTAAATCCATGTTGATGTTATAATCCACAAAGAATTAAAAGGACCACAATTCTCTACCTTGTCGTTGTCGATCGAAGATTGTCGCGAGGTTGGATCGTCACGGAAGAAGCGTTGTGGAGGGAGAATCGTTGGTGTCGCGAAACACGGCGGCGCGTCGTCGATCTCCGAGGGTTCAGTGTTCTTCATCGCCTTTCATCGAAGGCCGCTGTTCTTCGTGTTCTTTGCATTCTTCACGTTCTTCACGAAGGAGTATGAAGTACCTAAGGTTTCTGTCAAATCCTCTCAACGAACAACACTCCTGAAGAAAAGTGTTGGTCTTATTTTATTACATGCCAACAAACGAAAAACAACTAAGTAACGACCCATTAATTCATAGAATTAATTCAATGAATAAACCGCCCAACTAATAGGAGCATTTAATTGTTTAAGGAAATGCCCCAGTTGACTTTCATTTAATAGGGGTTTTCGCGGGTGCGTTACTTAGCGGAAAAGAAAAGGTGGGGCTCGTGTGGGCCCCACCCAACAAATATCATACCAAGAGGGTAAGAAATTTTTAATTGCACCCTATCCTCTTCAACTCAGTTTAAGTAGCTTTAAGTGGGGTTTAAGTGGCTTTAAGTGATATAAAAATAATGTTGTCGCACACTTTATTTTATTTCTTAACTTAACCCCAAAAAAAATTTAAAACAACACCCGAGAAAATGCAACTCTGGAAGAGGCGTTTCTAAGAAAATACCGGCGCTGTGATACCATTGGTGCCCTCAGAATTTGATTCCGAGCACCGGTTCAAAAGTTAAAAAAACCACCTCGTTCGTTCACTAAACGTACCCGATCCCAATCTTCGGAAAATGATTCCGGGCACACCGGGCCTCGGAATCAGGTGCCGTCAGAAACTGCATTCTTTTAAAATTCCAAAGAAAATTAATAAAAAAATTTCCTTGAAATTTACGGGTCTTTACATTACTCCCACCATAGGGATTTACGTCCACGTAAAGCTTCACCACAAACATTGGGATACAAAGGTGGTACTGAGCACGCATCTGATCCTCCCGCTCCAAAGTGCTCTCCTGGAGGTTCCCATGCTTCCATCTGATGCGCACAAGAACAATTGATCGTCCACGTATGACCCGCTTCTGTCGATCCTCGATCTCCACTAGGACCTCCGCAAAATCTCCCCATCATCAAAGACCTGCTCCCCATGGTCAAAGATTTGCGTCGGGTCATGTACGTATCTCCTCAGGTGAGATACGTGGAAGATGTCGTGCAACCGGTGCAACTGAGGTGGTAGAGCCAGGCGATAAGCCACCTCGCCAATCCTGCTGAGGACCTGGAATGGTCCGATGAAGCATGGGGACGACTTGTCACCTCAGCCAATTCTCTGTAATCCACGTCGAGGTGAGACACGCCAGAAGACGTGGTCGCCATCCTCGAACTCTAGTGGCCTCCGCCTTCTGTCAGCACAAGACTTTTGCCGGCTCTGAGCTGTTCTCATCCGCTCATGGATGACTTGGACCTTTCTGGTCCTACAAGAGCTGCTGGGATTTCTTCTTTTCTGATAAGAGAAATCTGGTCTCATTCCCTGGATGAACCATGTTCTTCGCATAATATAGTCAATCCCGACATGGATGATACCAATCCATACCAAGGATGACATCGTAAGGCCTCGACGCTACTACCAAGAGATCCAACCGTTACTCTCGCCTCCAAGGGTTGAGTAACACTGTCGGCATTAGTGTGTTCTAACTAGGTATCCTCTAGTAGATGTCTCACAAGTGAGGGTCATGTCAACAGTCTAAACCGGAACCTCTTAGTAACAACACAAAAGAGGAAAGGAATGAAAACATCACAAGGTATGCATCTTTTATTATTGCAGCTCATAATACAAAGACACTACACAATAGCAACAAGGAACTAGAAGTACAAAAGACGTATCCACTAGTTCCGCTTCTATCCATCTGCTCCCAGAGCTCCATGATCGAAGGCCTCAGCTGCCTAAAGCTGATCTCTCCCATGTCCACCAACTCCCTGTGGTCGGGGTGGACCTCCTGGTGGTGGTTGTGGCAACACCTCGAAGCGTCGTCCACCACCTGATGCTCGTCCAGCTCTTCTAGCCTCGCCCACCTGCACCCTGTGGACCGCCATGGTCGAACCTCTGTCTGGGAGGTCCCTCTACCACCTTCTGCTCATTTGTAAGACGATTCCGGCAGTCTCGAGCCATGTGACCTTGCCCGCCGCATGCGTAGCAATGTCTGTCCCTCGTGTAGCTGTCTCTCCTTCATGTGCCCCGCACAACCGAATCTTCATCCTGAGACTTCCCATCTGATGGTCTGGCCCGCTTGGACCTCTGCATCACCTATCTTCTGCCAGCTGCAGAAGACCCTGCTATGGGCCGTCCTGTGGAGGGCCCTGTCACTGGAGCCTGCTCGGCGAGAAAACTCTCCACTAGAAGGGCTCTCTCCAACACCTCTGCCTTCGTCGGAATGTTGAGGGAGATCATCGAAGCCCTGATATCATGCCTCAGTCCCTGCTCGAAGGTCTGGGCCCGGATGAACGGGTCCCGTACCATATCTATGGAGTAGCGTGAGAGATCAGCAAATCTCACCGAGTACTGGCCCAATGTCATGCTGCTCTGCCGTAGCTGTAGTAGCTCTTGAATGCGCACCGCACGGAGGGTGGCTGGGACGAACTCGGAGCGGAAGATGCTCTCAAAGTTCGTCCAGAGGGGAGATGTCTCGTCGTGTACCCGGAGCATCATGCTCCACCATCTTCTTGCTGCCGCATGCAGGAGGCTCGCTGCGAGGATCACCATGAGGTCTGCTGGTGTCCTCACAAACCTGAAAACTCGGACTACTGCCTCCAGCCATTCTTCAGCTTCCTGGGGGTCCATCTCCCCATGGAACCTGGGTGGGCGCTAGCGCTGGAACTCATGCAGTGCACTAAGGTGACGTTCATTGTCAGTGGCTGGAAGCATCAGTGTCATGGAAGGTAAAGGTACCGCTTGTGCCTCAACTGTTAAAGGGCCCTGCACCGAGGCCTCGTCGCTCGGCAGGCTGTCATCACGCTCAACTCTCGGAACCCTAGCTGGCTGTCGTCGTGGGGCCATCCCGAAAAAGAAACAAGTGCGCCACAGTCAGAACAGTATACCTGGTGAGCTGACACAATGTAATCACAAAGAAAACATGAATCACACATGCAATCAATGTTTTCATGCATTAAGTCGGAAATCAGATGTTAGGGTCCGGGTGTATGGATATGTCGGCCGCCGCACCAACACTGGACTCCCTAGACTGATAACCACACCCAATACGCTAAACACTATTTCTTCACATAGAAAAAAAAAAGATCAGAGTCTGTGGTAGAACCGAACTCCTCTGATACCAATTTGTCATGACCCGTCCTCGGGGCCCGTGCCGTTACTACCCCAAGCCCGCCTTCCGTAGGCCAGGGGCTGGCGACTAGCACCAAGGCATAAATCCTGGTAAAAAGGGAAGGCATTGCCTTTGCAAAGTAAACAACAAACACCACAGAGCAAGCAGGAAGACGTAAACACTAAGTGAAAACTGGTACAACAGTAAGTGCGGAAGTAAGTGGGCCAGAATACAAACCCACACTGAATGTAATGTACAACTCGAAAGGGAAAACATCAACTGAAAAGTAAAGCAGCAACGTCGAGCTGTCCACTGAGGTCCCACCTGAAGGGTGGGTACAGATAGCCTCCACTTCTCCTCGGGTCCAACCGACTGCTCTGAGTACGTCCCACCGAGTGGTCCACCTCCAGGTACCGTCCTACTCCGCAAGCCTCCACCACGATCAGCGTTGTCCGTCGTTTGCAACCAACACAACGTAGTGCAGGAATATCCCGTTCAGGGGTTAGTATAAGCTACTCAGTAGGGACACCGAGACCCCCGAAGTTCTCCCAGAATCCACAAAGGATAACCCACAAAGGAAAGATACAATCACGAAGTAACATCCAACACTACATAGGTATATTCCCATACATTTACCTAAGTTATCAATTCTAGATCAGCTCCAACATCCGAGCCCAAGTGCAACCTAGTCCACACAGGGAAAACATACCCATTCCACAAAGGAAAGAACAACAAAGTCCACACAGGAAATCACAACTTAGTCCACACAGGAAAACACAACCCAATCTTCTTGATGATAAGGGTTGAACGTCAAGACTCAGCTCACACAGGAATACATCATTGAAAAGGTGAAAGAGATGATCAGATATTGATACTGAATCATCTAAGTTGGGACCCACATAGGATACAAGACCAATAATCTTCATTGATTCATCTATGCTGGGACCCACATGGGATACAAGACCAGCACTGGATCATCTAAGCTGGGACCCACATAGGATACAAGACCAGTAGTCTTCAATGATTCATCTATGCTGGGACCCACATAGGATACAAGACCAGCACTGATTCATCTAAGTTGGGACCCACATAGGATACAAGACCAGCTGTCTTCATTCATTCATCTATGCTGGGACCCACATAGGATACAAGACCAGCACTGAATCATCTAAGCTGGGACCCACATAGGATACAAGACCAACAATCTTCATTGATTCATCTATGCTCGGACCCACATAGGATACAAGACCAGCACTGAATCATCTAAGCTGGGACCCACATAGGATACAAGACCAGCTGTCTTCATTGATTCATCTATGCTGGGACCCACATAGGATACAAGACCAGCAATGAATCATCTAAGCTGGGACCCACATAGGATACAAGACCAGCTGTATTCATTGATTCAACTATGCTGGGAACCACATAGGATACAAGACCAGCACGGAATCATCTAAGTTGGGACCCACATAGGATACAAGACCAGCAGTCTTCATTGATTCATCTATGCTGGGACCCACATAGTATACAAGACCAGCACTGAATCATCTATGATGGGACCCACATAGGATACAAGACCAGCAGTCTTCATTGATTCATCTATGCTGGGACCCACATAGGATACAAGACCAGCACTGAATCATCTAAGATGGGAACCACATAGGATACACGACCAGCAGTCTTCATCGTCGCAAACGCAACCAGCTCTAGGGTTCCCGCACACAGCAAGCTCATTCGGGGGGGGGGGGGTCCGCTCCACGAGCTGATGGGATGATACATCAACTGACATGAATACCGTAGTTGATGTATCCAAAAGTTCTATATCGTCAACAGGAACTCAAAGTCGCAGACGGCGCGTCAATCAGACGCCCGGTCTGAGAGTTATTGGCTTTTTCGTCCTAGGGGCCCGGTTGGTTTTTAAGGAAAAACCAACCCGACCGTACTCCACCTGGATCCAAACCTCGGGCGGAGTAAGCCAAAATATCTGTCTCACTTAGAAGAATTCAGCAAAGTTGAAGACACGTTAATCGGACTTCCGAAGATCAAGATACGATCGTTTCCGCTCCGAGGGCCCGGTTGGTTTCGTGTACGAACCAACCCGGCTGAACCCAAAGTATTCTAAAACCTTGATTGTGATATGCTGAAACGACCATCTCGATCCAAGAATCACATCTCCTCTTATAGCGTGTCGTTCGGAGGCCCGTAGCTCAAGTTATGAGAAAAAGACCGAAAAGGTCCGGGAACGGGGGGTCTGGGCCCGGACCAACCCGGCCCGACCCCCCATGGGTCGGCCCGAACCGGGGAGACCAAACCCGGGTCCGGGTCCGATCCGGTTTGGCGCAACCCGACCCGGCCAGGGCGGCCCGGCCCGTCTGGGCGCGACCCGGCCGGCGGGTCGGCTCGGCTCGGCTCGGCCGAGCGGCCGAGCAAAGGGAGCCGCAGGGCGGCTGTCCTCGTTGGATGAGGAGTCACGGCCCCGCGTGGTGCCACGCTTGGTCAGCAGACGCGGCTCTTCCACGTCCCGTGTCTCGCCGGACCTGCGCGGTCGCGGGTCTGGTCGGCCGCCGCCGCCGCGGCTTTAGGTGCGACGGCTCCATCCGGTGGCGCGCCGGGGTGCTGCCGTTGGATTCCAGGGGCCACGGGAGTTGCTCCGATGGTCCGATTCCCTTTCCGTCTGTGCCGTAGCTCCTCTTGGGTCCCATTCTTCACTGCCAGGCCCTCAAACCTCCCTTACGGCCCCGTTATTCGTCGTCTGCCATTCCGCACACTAAGAACGAGAAAGAATGCGGTGGTTCGGACTTGTTCATTGGTCCACACCCACCGTGTTAGCGGTTTGAAAGAACACCATAATATTTCCCATCAATTTGATAAACTTTGAACCCCAATAATAATCCATGGACCAACTTGTTAATTAGTTGGTCCGCGTTCTTGCCTTGAAGGGAATCAAAGAAGGAGTATTATCATTTTCAAAACAACCCCTACCTCAACGTCGTCGTCGGATGTGAGTTCGTCGCGGAATTGACCATCGCAGAAGAAAAGGATCGTCGCGTCGCGGGAGGGCGTCGCTGTCGCGTGGTACTCGGCGTCGCACAGACCAACTCTGAGGATCAAGAACATACAAATTTAATTATGACTATTAAATCCATGTTGATGTTATAATCCACAAAGAATTAAAAGGACCGCAATCCCCTAGCTTGTCGTTGTCAAATGAAGATTGTCGCGGGGTTGGATCATCGCAGAAGAAGAATTGCGGAGGGAGAATCGTTGGCGTCGCAGAACACGACGTCACGTCGTCGATCTCCGAGGGTTCGGTGTTCTTCGTCGCCTTTTGTCGAAGGCCAACATTCTTCGCATTCTTTGCGTTCTTTGCGTTCTTCGCGTTCTTCGTGAAGGAGGATGAAGGACTTATGGTTTCTGTCAAATACTCTCAACGAACAACACTCAAGAAGAAAAGTGTTCGTATTATTTTATTACATGCCAACAACGAAAAACAACTAAGTAACGACCCATTAATTCATAGAATTAATTCAACAAATAAACCGCCCAATTAATAGGAGCGTTTAATTGTTTAAGGAAATGCCCCAGTTGACTTTCATTTAATAGGGGTTTTCGTGGGTGTGTTACTTGGTGGAAAAGAAACGGTGGGGCTCGTGCGGGACCCACCCCACAAATATCCTACCAAGAGGGTAGGATATTTTTAATTGCACCCTATCCGCTTCAACTGAGCTTAAGCAGCTTTAAGTGGCTTTTATGTGGCTTTAAGTGAAATAAAAATAAGGTTGTCCCACACTTTATTTTATTTCTTAACTTAACCCCAAAAAAAATTAAAAACCACACCCGAGAAAATACTACTTCGGAAGAGGCATTTCTAAGAAAATACCGGTGCTGCGATTCCATCGGTGCCCTCAGAATTTGATTCCGAGCACCGGTTCAAAAGTTAGAAAAACCTGCTCATTCGTTCACTGAATGTAGTCGAACCCAAAATTCGGAAAATGATTCCGGGCACACCGGGCCTCGGAATCAGGTGCCTTCAGAAGCTGCGTTCTTGTAAAAATCCAAAGCAAATTAAGAAAAAAATTTCCTTTAAATTTACGGGTCTTTACAGTTTGAAACTGTGCGGTCCACCAGTGTAAACCATACACCTTGTGTGGGTGAGAAGAGGTGACTCAGATATGATGTGCATGGTTTTCAAATATATGCACCAATCCCACCAATATAGTTCCATATAGGTCATATAAGTGGAATATGTTCCACACATTTAGTGCATGGTTTGCGAAAAACCTGTGGCCAAAATGTGAAACCCTTCTCCCCTTAATGAAATAGAAACCAGATCTACATTACCAGGATTCATATATTTTATAGCTGACATATTTTTTCATTGTTATAAAATAAATTTATCCTATTGAGCATAGGAATTCTAACTCTAGGTATCTTCTCTAGAATCTATTTTCCCAGGTGTTTACAACAAGACTATTTCATACATTTTATGATATTGTATCTATCTTATTTTAATTAGATTCACATATCTTTGTGATAAAATGTTCATCATGAAATTATGAGCCATATCCACTATAAATGTTTCTCCAAAAATATATTGACACCAACAATTCATGGTATGAAATATAACAACCAACTACAAATCATGATTAGTGTATTTATTCTCATTCATCCTTCATTATCCTGACCCATATACAACAACATGATCTCCCTACATTAGAAAACACCTATCCTCGATTCAGATGTATAAAATTAGACTAAGAAGCCCTATCCAGAATCTAGAAATGTGAGGATTTGTGTTGATGTATGTATAAAATTAATTTATTAAATGTATCTAAATAATTATTTATCACATTTTAAAATACCTCTTTTCCACCTAAAATATTTCATTGGTGAGCTCAAACATGACAAATCATGTACCAAAAATATGCAGTATCATACCAATCCAATGAAACTATGTATCTCAAATACATTTTAAGTGTATTCCGAGAGATAATATGTTATATTTTTTTCAATATCCATATAACCATATTTTTTCCGTAATAAAATGAACAATGTTATGTACTTATTTTATGGAGACAAAAACATAGATAACATATGATAAACTAGATGATCATGAAAGATTTACAACACTATAACCGTGTGTTCTTCATGATATACATTTATATAATATTACATTAGAATATCATCTAAAAACTCAATAAAAATTGAATCATAATTCCATTAAAATATTTGTTTCATTAATCTCATAAATACACCTATTCTATTTGTAAGAAAAAACACAAAAATGACACATTATTTATGTCCACATGTACTTCATAAAAGTTTTCTTCAGAATATCTTCCTTTAGAACTCGTAGTTGGTGTTGACCTGAACATAATTCAATTTTAGAGAACAACTTGTTCCCAAATTTTTTTAAAATAGATAAAAAATTGTTTAAAGAGGGTATATATTCTATATCATAACTTTTTTATCATTATGATAATCCATAAAAATCCTAATAGTTTCATCTCTCTTTATCATAAAATGAATCAATGCTACCTATATAGTTGTGCTCTGTCATAAGAACCCTTTACTTTGCAACTCTAATAAATAAAATTTCAATTCCCTAAATTCTGTAGCTTCTATCATATAGGATGTATGTGAGACATGATTGGTCATTGGTATATGATAAATTGAAAACACCAATTCTATTCCATGTAGAAATCAAATTAAAATTTCGGGAAAACATCAAAAAAAAATTCAATGATAATCGAAAGATATATATTTATATTTTATCACTAAATTCCAAAGAAAGTGCTTCCAGGAAACAAGGTATTTTTCTATCAACCATTGCCAAGAGTCATTTTATACATACCTTTACATCCCAATTCCCAATAAAGGGATTCTTTATTCTAAAAATTGAAATAAATTAATCATTTAGGGTATATAAATCCATATGGTATCTAAATTATGTCAACCAATAAATTCCAAGAATCAAGTAATAGACATCCATCTCTAGAATAGAAAATCCCAAAAAATAGCTTTATTGATATTTATAGAAAAAACATTACACATAATGTTCAATCACTCTCTTTTTACCATATGATTTTTATGTTTTAAAATATAATACACCATATCAACATACAAACCCTTATAATTATTGAAATAATAAGTAATAAATTATTATGATGCATCCATATCAATGAAAAAATTCATATGGGTAGAATTTTAAAACATACCTACCACTCACTATTGACGGACTCGATTGACCATTCATGATCACCTGTTCCACTCCATATAATTTATTACTCATTGGGATTTTTTCATTGTTACCATGTAGAGATTTTATAGATTTAAGAGCCATGGGGTTCTAAGAATCACCATTTCTTACATGATATTTTTTAGGAGAATTATTTTTCTACATGAATTCTGTCAAAGAATATGATGTTTGAGAATCATAATTTGTGTCTCTAGATCGTAACCTTTGAGTGATATGATAATGAAATAAAGATATCCCTTTTGATTAAAATTTTGACAGGATCATGTTGTTTATGTGGTAACTCGTTTCAGATCCTCAAAAGAACCAAATTGAAAAATTCTTGGCATAAATTTCAGTTGAGGATATATGTTTATTGATCTCATAGTATGATGATGAGATATCCCACCACTTTTGAAGTTCGTGTCCCTATTCTTCTTATTCTGAGTATTAGAGATCCCGCCTATTCCAATATGGATAAATATGGTCCCTCCAATTGTATTTCCTAATATATCAATTTCTTCCATCATCAATCTATTAACTATTTCATTATATTCTATAATAGAATGAAATAAATCATCAAGAATTTTTTTTACAACCTTGAATCAAACATGAATGCCTTCACATATGCACATGAGGAAACATACAAGGAATATCTGAATGTATTCATAAATTTAGCCACAATCACAGTTAATGAGAGATTCTCTTGCTTCAAACAAAATAATTTTTTTACTTCAAGAAATCATTAAGGTGTTAGGATACAATTGTTTATTAAACATTAGTTGTAATACACCCCTTTAATACCTTGGATAAATTTAGCTTGAACTTCTAAATATCACAATTTTCATTCTAGATACTCCTTAAAATAAGTTACAAACACGAGTTTCAAATATGATGGTTACCATTGAAAAAGAAAGAATTGAACCATACTTTTCAACCATACATCTACCTTTTCAGTTTGGAATCCCCCTAAATGTTTAGAGGTTTATTATTTTGGATTTTAACTAAATGGTCTAATTGTGAAGGTGAATAATTTTGATTAGCCATATCCACAAGTTTGAAATAATGGAAAATACTTTGGACCAGTTGTTGGTTCATCTATGGTGTAGGTGAAAGAACATTTTTGGAAGTCTCTTCCAATTGATTCTAACGATATATACTGGGTCCCATTTTATATATCCAGAAGAAACCTACATTTTATAATCACTTACTAGCAACACGGGGATTAAAAAAATTTAAATTATCAACTCTACTTAAAACACAATCATTCCTTGTATAATACTATTTATAACCATTTTCAAACAATTTTCATAAATCATAAAACTGAATGATCAGTGCAGTCCTAATGAGAAGTATATATACTAGTGAATTCTATTAATTTCTCCTTACTAAAAACCTTTATGATGAGGTTAAAACTTAGCTCAATGTTTCTTAAAAAAACTTATACACCAAAACAACCTATTAACATGATGTTCAGTAAAAAATGGTTAGAAATATCTTTTTATACTATACATTTCAAGTTTCTATATTTGAATATTTTTGCTACCAAAACAAATAAATGAATGAAAAATAAGTTTACCATTTACAAATCAAGGATAAAAAAAATTGAATACCATTGTTCCAAAATTATTGATGGACTGACCATAAGTGATACCAATTGATACATCCAACCTGCCTTATTGTATTGATAAGTGATGAATATGTTATTTAGAATTAGGTGACATCCCCAGAGGGAAAAAATAATAGAAATAAATTACAAGGGATTCAATGGACATTGGGTGATGAATTATTATTTAAATAATTATTTTATTCAAACATACACAACAAACATACAATACCCAATACAATGCGTGAAAAAAGTGTAAAAAATAGTAAACAATAATATCAGAGTACTAATGAGAAAAAATTAAATAACCATAAAATTAAAAGAAAGTCCAATACATAATTATACCCTAAATAAATAAATCCAATAAATACTCGACCAATCTATAAGTTTCAACTCCACCTGTTATACCCACACAATCAAGATGCATCACTGGAGAAATATAATGCATTCCATTTACATATTTCTATATTTATGACATCTGAATATATAACAAAGTTTTTAAATAGGGGGAGATAATAAACAGAGTATTATTTCACAAATAAATTCCTTACTCATTCTACTTGGAAATAACATATTATAAAATTATATTTAATTTTTTTTAATATAAGTTCAAAATAGTTTATATAAAACAGTATACAAGTTTCGAGGGATGTTTTTTTTACAAAATTTAATTCAATTATCAATAACTTGGCATACCCATAAACATTCCAACAACACACACACACACACTCATCCTTACATGATCAGGAGGATGTTCAATACTCATGAATAGTTAGTCATTGGTCCAAAAAGCCATCACAAGGTGACCAATACAAGGAACCCCAATAGAACACGCCCATTATAAAAATCCCTTTATTTGAATGAACTCCCAAAAATCATGTATTTCAAAAACCATATTAATCCACAATATAAAAAACGATTATTTATTTAAAGTATTTAATAAAATACATTTTTCAAAGAAAAATCAAAATTTTAAAATTTACATTTTTAAACTATCACAAAAAATAATTTTCTATGAACAAATTAAATTTCTAAAACATTAATCAAAAACCCAAAATAGATGTCAATAAATAAAAAAAAAGTTTCACATCACTTCCAGTAAATTCATCTAATGAAAACTAATCCATCAAGTTCTATGTGAAGTGGAGATGAGAGTGAAGCCACATACTTCTCAATAGTTGGTGAAGACAAATAATGACACAAATTGTATCATGATCCACAATTGGTCATTCTTTCCATTAATAAATCAAAACATTACTAATCAATAAACCCATCATATAACCTTTATCTATCAATAGAAGAATATATCAATGCTTCCAAGAGTGATGATTAGAATAGATCGAATATGAACAATGTGGAATGAATAATTAAAAAATATGGATCTCTAATGCACTTTTATTTTCATAATGATTACTTCCAGATCAAATGAGATCATATCTAAAGGTTTGGAAGAAAATGGAATTATATATTTAAATGTATTATGAAATTAATGTGTGTATTTATAGTTAATTCTTATTATATAAAAAATATTAAGGTTTAACCTCTATTCCACAAGGGTGGGCTAGATAGTTTTGAAAACAGTGCACCATCCATATAGTGAAACTACCTTAAGGCCACCCCTCACATGGTTGGATCACACATATTGAAAAACAATGTTTCAATATTGATCTCCCCCTCTCTTACATAGAAAAATGTTTCCCTTAGTAATTTTCCTAGACTGTACATACAATTAACCAACCATGCACCTTCTTGGTTACTCTCAAAATATGTTTCATGTTTTCTTTTATGGGGTGCAATGTTTCAACTAACCATGCACAGACAATGCACATCTAAAAACATTTAACAAACATGTATAAACCTCAAAAAACTCCCCAAAAATAACCGAAATATTTTATGACATCATAGAAAATAAATAAATTGTAATTTACATAAAACAAAAAGATCTATAGTAAGGCTATGAAATATAATATTTATATATTTTATAGTATTTCATAAAACATTCGACTAGTATAGTAAGGAAATAAATGGTTTATTTATCTCATTTTCAAATAAATGAGACATGTTTAACATCACACACCATTATTTTAATATATAGTGTAATAAATTCTCCTTTTCCTTTTTTTCTAATTAATATATTTTAATTCATGGTATTTTAATTTCCATTTAATTTTACCCCACTTATGTTATTTTATTATTATGTTATAATTACAGTAAGGATTATTTCTAACCAAATATACTTCCATTGAGTTACAATATTTCTTATTGAATTATATTTTTCTATATTTGATTTATTCTAACAAATGAACACTATAAAATGTATTTATGATGTTTTTTTGGGGTTATACAATTGTTCTTGTAAAATAAATTTAAAAATTCTCGTACATCAATGACTATGTTACATGTTGGTGTTTGTTGTATCAATTCATCTTTATTGAGGCACACATCCTTATCATGAACCTCATATTTTTGGGCATGGGATAAAAAATTATCATTAAATTATTTCATCATAATTAATCTTAATCAATTTTTTAAAATGATAATTTCTTAATCTAACTTTCATATTCCTTTAATCAGGCTAACACTCATGTCGTAATTTGGTTTTTATGTCAAATAATATTCATTGACATGAATTTGTATTTTTTTGACTAATCTTATTTATATGGATAATATTATCCATATTTTATTTATTGTTATATGACATCACTTTCATTAATGGTATTATAAGGAAAATTTTATGCTCTCTTTTATTTAGGATGGTTAAAATGTAAATGTCATATGAGTCGTAATAGAGTATAAAACTACAATTATTCTTCCATATATCATATGTTCTGTGCTTGGAAAAAATAATATAAGACGCTTTTTTTCCTTTCCATTAATTTTTACATCCGTAATTTCACATTATCTATGTTGATATTTAATCTCTTAAATGACATCATATTCATTAATTAAATACATTCCCAAATAAAAGATTCATGTTTTTAAGAATAACACAAATTCATTACCAAATATATTTCTTCCAAATATTCATATTTTACTTCTCAAAAATGTGTAAGATGCTTTTTGGGAACTAATATATAGATTAAATTAGGTGACCATATAAATTATAATCACCACATTTGAGACATAAATGTTATTAACCTATTTATGATGTGGTTTTCAATAATGGTGTTTTCAAAATATAAAAATATTTTACATATCATGAATGTCTTTCTTATATTTCAATGTTTCTTTTCTATATGAAAACATAATTCCACTATCAGTACATTATTATTGGTATTTAGATAAAAATTAATGTTTTAATATATCCCAATATTTTTCTTTTAAATTATATTTTGAAAAAATATTCCAACAAAACGAATCACATTATTGATTAGATTTTTTATTATACTAATAAAAAATATATTTTCAAAATGATCTCATAGGAATGGATTTCCTAATATATTGAATCTTTTTCCCATTATTCATATATTTAAAAATTATATTATTTTTCCATTACTGTATGTACTTTATTTAAAATAGTTTTCAATGAGTAAAGGTCATGTTGATAATTATTTTCAATGTAAAATCATATAATTCTTATTAAAGTATTCATAAACTACATGGTCACTCTTTTCTGTTGTATTATAAATTGTCCAATTCTAAAAATATTTATGTTAAATGAATCACCTTTGACTTTTACTTACCAATAATTTTTTATGTATAACCATAACATTCCATCTAATGCATTTAAATTATGGATTCCCTATTTTTGATTCATTTTATTAAAGTGTTTTCTGATTGTTATCTATACGTAGATTGATTGGCGTAGTGTTATAAAAACCAATAAAACATTATTAATATTTTGTAAATACAATGTTTTTTGTTATTTTTAAGGTATTTACATTTATAATTAATTAATTTCATTAGATACACAATCATTTTCCTTGGATTTATCATGTTATATCAGTTGTTGAAATTTTGGTATCAAATGATCAAAAAATTGATGTCTTTTTCATTCAATACCATTTAAAAATATTATGAATCACATTTTATTTACATGGGTTATTTATAAAGAACTATTGATTTTTAATGGAACATAAATGTAAGGATGATGATGGTTGGGTCCTCTACCACACTCAAATATTTTGTTTATGTTTGATATCTCTTGAATTTTTTAGGAATGGGCATAATGATTTTGTTTACATAGGAATGGACATAATTAAGTTTCAGTCTTTTTTATGCATGCACATAATGCATTTTTTCATAGATATGTGGGAATTATGAGTATTCTCAAAAGGTTTTCGTATTCTTATGAATTATCAACATTTCATTATTTATTTTATTAATGTATAATACATTCCATCTTTACGCCACATTTCTAATATATTTCATAATTTTATGTTATTAAATTTCATATTCTATTATTTATGATATATTATTTATTAGATATATATTTAAAATATTAAAACATGTTTAATAGAACATATTACAAAGAACACTAAGCTTCAAAGAACTATTAAATTTTATAATTCAAATATGACTGTTATAACTTAGCTATTATATTGGAGGGTATATATAATCTGAACAAAATTATGATATATATATATATATATATACAAATATACAACTCAATAAAAATTCATTTATCAATTATTAAGAAAAAATCAATAAATTTTTTTGTAAAGGCATTTTATGATTCAAGAATATGTTTCCATCAAAAATGATTTAAATCGCTTTTTGGGAATATTTTGTATTTAATTTCTTCGACTTTTAGAAATTTTATTTTATACAATGGTTGTAATTTTTAAAATAATATTATCAATATTAACTTATATCTATAATTAAGATATTTTTTTAGAATGATTTATTTTTAGTGAATTGTATAAAATAAAAAATTTTGTTGACATCTATATTTTATATTAATGTATTTACAAAGTAAAATTTTATTTGGGATTATAAATAAAATTTTACCTATTAATTTTTATTAAACATAATCAAATTATATTCTATGGAATGAATTTTAAACTTGAATTTTATGTAAAAACAATTTACACCTAAAAGGCCTTTTGCGGAAAAACTAGGTTTTGTTACATTTGGAATTTTATTCATAAATTAATTTTTTATACATTTTGAAATTTTATTATATAAATTTGATTATTTATTTGGAATCACTAGGTGTATATATGGGAAATAGGTACCTTTTATTTGTTTTTATTATTAAATGTAGCAATAGTAAATAATTATCATCACTTTAAGGTTAAATTGAGTAATTAGTGTTGAAAATAATATGATAAGGGACACAAAATTAACTTGAACAATTAATTTTTCATATTTTATGATCCTGCAATGGTTATTTTTATCCAGGTTTTGAAAATATGTTCACTTTATTCCATATTTCATTTATTTTTCCTTTATATTATTATATTTTAAAAAATTCAAAAATGTAATTCAATTTGTTTTAATTTTTCATAATTTTTGACATAGGGATAAAAAAGTAATATTGGTTATAAAAGGGTTATTCATGATGTAAATTATTTTTTAAAAAGTATGTTTTCCTAATTTTTAGAGATTAAATAATTACCATATTTTCAATTTTTAGGAAAATAAAATATATATTTCTAAAAACTATACACGTAATATTTTGTTATTGAGATATAGTACCACATGAATTTTATAAATATATATGAAATATAATATAAGTGTTAATCTTATATGCTCTAATTTCCTCTTTGTCTTGATGAATTTAAGGTAAAATAAAATGAATAGTGTTAAAATTAATAATAATATTATTTTTTAAAATATAATATTGTATTAAATGATTTAAAGATCCAAAAAATCATTTCAGCATCCAATTGATTGTTATATTCAAAAATATTTCATATATTTTCCATTTATGGGCCATTTTTTGTTTTATGATGACTACATTGGCATTAAATAGTAAAAACATAGTAATCAAGATACTTGACAAAAGGGGTTAATGCTGGTAAAAAAAAGAAGATATTGGGAGAAATCACATATAAAATTGTCTAAATTTTATTTTATGATAGGATATATACCAAAAAAATTTATATACTAATTATAGGTTATTTTTTTCTTTCTCACATAAATATTAATTTATATAAATTTATTGTTTTTTGAAATTCCAACTATGGACCTCCCTTTAATTATAAAAACGAATCACCTCTTTTATTTTATTCAAACATATGAATACTTTTAGTTTATTAAGGACCTATTAAAATAATATACATAAATAAGAAATCCCACCATAGATGCATATTTGTCTTATAAAATAATCCTAGGAATGTTTTTTTGTGTAAAACTTATGTGGTTGTCTGGGTAAGAGGTGTAGTTCTTAAACAAGAATTTTCTTTTTATTTCATATTATAAATCCTTTAAATATTATTAAAACATGATTAATGGATAAAATGATTATATTAAATATAATTATATATTATCATGTATATATAATAACCTATATAAACTTCTACATTTTATTAAATAAAAAATGACTCCATCGTTTGCGAGTACGAAAAACTACTACCTCACTGACCGATGTAATTCATTTTACACTACTATATCTCACATATGGTTATGATGATAGATTTAATTTACATATTCAAAATTAATGATATATATATATATATATATTTATTATATACCACATACATTCTTACCATACAAATCACAAAAAAAAAATGATAACAATGTTTGTGAATACGTGTGGAGTACCAACTCCACAAAGTTATGTGATTTATTTTTCATCTACACATCACATGGATGGTATATATAAGTTTTTTTAAATAAATAATAGTTCATTTATGATATAATTATTATATTCTACGGATAAAATAATTCTTACCTTATTTTTATGATGATCGTTTAAAAATGGAATTGTGACTCATGTGTAAATATGACCTACCATTTCCTTCATTATAATGTGGTTCATTTTTCGTTAAAAACATCATAGAATGATTTTTGAAGTATATGTATTATATAAATATGATTATTGTTTCATTATTATTAGTCAACAGATTATGGAATAATATATTCTATGACCTTAGTAAAATAATGAATGTTATTTTAGACTTATTAGCCAAATATCATCAAAAGTATGACATGAATATAATTTATTATGAAGTTGTATATATCAAGGTATTACATAAATTAAAACTAATAATAAAACTATAAATAGTTCATAATTATTTAAATAATTAACATAAGTTTAATATTCATGAGTTATAGAATATATATGAGGAATATAACTTGAGGTAAGGGATTTATTCTCAATTTCCCTTCATTAATAAATATTTAAATGTTATGCTCCAAATTTATTTGATATGTTGGCTAATATGGCCCTATAAAAATTTGATGTTTAAAAACAGAAGAAATCATCTCTACATTTTAAACCTTATAATTAAATACATAATAAGTAATATACTAGTATGATGCATCCATATAAACGAAAAATTTCATATGGGTAGAATTTAAAAATAATTCTACCACTCAATGTTGAAGGACTCGATTAACCATTCATGTTCACTTGTTCCAATAACTAAAATTTATTACTTATTGGAATTTTATCATTGTTACCATGTTGAGATTTTATAGATTTAATAGCCATGTGCTTCCAAGAATCACCATTTCTTACATTATATTTTTTAGGATAATTATTTTTGTACAGGAATTCTATCAATGAATATGATGTTTGAGAAACAAAATATCTGTATCTAAATCATGACCATAGAGTGATATGATAATGGAACTGAAGATATCCCTTTTGATTAAAATTGTGACAATATCATGGTGTTTATGTGGTAACACATTTCACATTCTCAAAAGAACTGCATTGAAAATTTCTTGGCATAATTTTCAGTTGATGATATATGTTTATTGATCTTATAGTCTGATTATGAGATATCCCAACACATTTGAAGTTTGTTTCCCGCTTCTTCTAATTCTGAGTATTAGAGATCTCACCTATTCCAATAGGAATAAATGTGGTCCCTCTAATTTTATTTCCTAATATATCAATTTCATCCATCATTACTCTATTAACTATTTCATTATGGTCCATAATATAATGAAATAAATAATTAAGATATTTTTTTACAACCTCTACTCAAAAATCCATTCCATCATAGATGCGCATGAGGAAACTTAAAAGTAATAACCAAATTTATTCATTAATTAATACACAAATAAATTAACAATAGATTCTTTTACTTCAAACTAATGAATTTTTTACATATAGCAGTCTTAAAAGTGTTAGGATAGAATTGTTTATTAAAAAATTAGTTATAATCCACCCATGTAATACCTTGGATAGATTTAGCTTAAAATTCAAAATATCACAATTTTCATTCTAGATCCTCCTTAAAATAAGTTACAAACTTGAGTTTCAGATATGATGGTTCTCCATTAAAAAAAATATATGAACCATCTTTTTCAACCATACATCTAATTTTTCAGTCTGGAATCACCCTAAAAGGTGGGTGGTTTATTCTTTTGGATTTGAACTGAGTGGTATAATTGTGCAGGTGACTCATTTTGATTACCCATATCCACATGTTTGAAATAATGGAAAATACATTGGACTAGTTTTTGGTTCATCTATGGTGTATGTGAAAGCACATTTTTGGAAGTATCTTCCAATTGATTCTTATGATATGTACCTGGTCTCGTTTTCTATAACCAGAAGAAACCTACATTTAAAAATAACTTAATAGTGACATTGAGATTAACAAAATTTCAAATTATAACATCTACATAAACAACAATAATTACTTTTATAATAATTTTTTATAACCATTTTCATACAATTTTCATAAATCATAAAATTGAATGATCAATGCAGTCCTAATGAAGAGTATCTATACCAGTGAATTCTCTGAATCTCTCATTATTAAAAACCAATATGATGAGGTGAAAAGACATATCAATGGTTCTTAAAACATGTATATACCAACACAACCTATTAACATGAAGTTCATTAAATAATAGTTTACAAATATATTTTTATACTATAAATTTCAAGTATCTATATTGCAATTTTTTTTCTACCAATCCAAATAAATGACCGAAAAATAAGTATTCCATTTCCAAATCAAGGACCAAACAAATTGAATACCATTTTTCCAAATTTATAGACGGGCTGAACATAACTGATACCATTTGTTACATCCAACACACCTTATTGTATTGATAAGAGATGAATGTGTTATTTTTAATTAGGTGACATCCAAAAGATAAAAAAATATAAATAAATTCCAAGTGATTCAATTAACATTGGTTGAGTAATTTTTATTTAAATAAATCATTTATCCGAGCATACACAAAAAACATGCAATACCCTATATGATGTGTGAACAAAAAAATGTATAAAAAATATTAAAGAATAATATCAGAGTATTAATGGGAAAAATAAAATATCCATAAAACTAAAAGAGATTCCAATACCTAATTAAATTATAAGGAAATAAATCTATGAAATAATCGACCAATCTATATGTTTCAACTCCACCTACTATGCCCACACTATCAAGATGCATCACTGGAGAAATATGATGCATTCCATTTACCTATTTCCCGATTGATGACACCTAAAAATATAAAAAAGTAACCAAATTGGGGGCGATGATAAACATAATATTATTTCCCTAATAACTTCATAACTCATTCCACTAGGAAATAACATATTATAAATATTTATAGAAAATTGTTAAAAAAAGTTCAAAATAGTTTACATCAAACAATATGCAATTTTTGAGGGATGTTTTTTACAAATTTAAATCATTTATCAATAATTTTGGAATGACCATAACCATGCCTAAAACAAACACACACACACACACATACATTCATGCTTGGGTGGATATTCAATACTCAGGAATAATCACTCATTGATCCAAAAATCCCTCACAAGGTGACCATTACTGGGCATCCCAACAGAACACGCCCACTCTATCAAGACATTTAAATGAATGAACTCCTAACAACCATGTATTACAAAAACCATATGAACCCACTATGCATAAAACAATTCATTATTTAAAGAAATTAATGAAATCCATTTTTCAAAAAAAATTTTTTTTTTTAAATCATCATTTTAAAACTATCACCAAAAATAGATTTCAATGAACAAATTCAATTACTAAAACATCAATCCAGAACCCAAAATACATTTGAATAAAAAATTACACCATATTTTCACATTAATTTCAATAAATTAATCAAATGAAAAATAATCCTTCATGTTCAATGTGAAGTGGATATGGGAGAGAATAAAGACACCTCTGAATAGTTGGTGGAGACAAATAATGGGACCAATTTTATCATGATCAAAAAATGGTCATTATTTCCGTTAATAGATCACATCATAACTCATAAATAAACCAATTATATAACCTATATCTATCAATATAATATTATATTAATGGTTCCAAGAGTTATAATGAAAATATATCTAATAGGAAGAATGAAGAATGGTGAATTAAACAAATATGGATCTATAATTCACTTTTATATTCATAATAATTACTTCAAGACCAAATGAGATCATAACTAAAGAGTTTGTAGAAAATGGTAATAACTATTTAGATGTATTAAGAAATTAAATTGGGTATTTTTAGTTAATACATATTATAACAAAAAAATTCAGGGTTCCACCTCTTTGCCACATGGCTAAGCTAGATAGTTTTGAAAATATTGCATCAAACTTCTAATGATACTACCTTATGGCCTCCCCTCACATGGTTGGATCGCACAGATTGAAAAACAATGTTCCAATCATGATTTCCCCTGGTCTAACATAGCATAATGTTTCCCATGGTAAATTTCACATAATGTACATACCATGAACCAACCATGAACTTACCTGGTTAGACTGAAAATATGTTTCATAGTTTCTTTTAGGGGGTGCACAGTTTATACTAACCATGATCAAATAATACACCACTAAAAACTTTTAACAAACATGTATAAACCTCTAAAAATATACACAAACATAACCAAAATATTTTATAACATCACAAAACATAAATAATTAGTAATGTACATAATATCAAAAGATCTATAGTAAGGTTATGAAATATAATATTTATATTTTTTATAGTATTTCACAGAACATTCGACTAATATTGTAAGTAAGGTAATGGTTTATTTATCTCATTTTAAAATTCATGAGACATGTTTAATAGCACACACCATTATTTTCATATATACTGTATTCAATTCCCCTTTTCCTTTATTTATATTTCATGTTTTTTATTATTGGTATTTTAATTTCCATTTCATTTTACCCTAATTCTGTTATTTTATTATTATGTTCCAACTACCATAAGGATTTTTTCTAACAAAAAATAATTTCATTGAGTTACAAAATTTCTTATTGAATTATATTTTTCTATATTTGATTTATTCTAATGAATGAACATTGTAGATTGTATTTATGAAATTATTTTCTGGTTTTACACTTCTTCTTCTATAATAAATTTAAAAATTTCCGTACATCAATGACTATGTTACTTTTATGTGTTTGTTGTTTCAATTTCTCATTATTTAGGCACACTTCATTATCTTGCACCTCATATTTTTTTGGCATGGGATAAAAAACTATCGTTAAATTCTTTCATAAAAAATAATCATAATAAATTTTTAGAAGTTAATTTCTTAATCTAACATTCACATTATTTTAATCAAGTTAATACTCATGTAGTAAAGGGGGTTTTATGGTAAACACTGTTCACTATGACGAATTTGTATTTGTTTCCCTTTGGAATTGGGGCTGACCACGTTGAATTAACATTCAAACATTCCAATCGGTTTCTAACGGGTTTGTTCATAGAACCAGAAACATCCAATGATTCCATATCCATTTGGACCTACTTTCCAAAGGTAGGTGCTCATTAGTTGTGAACAGATGAGGCTTAGGAATTTTCATTAGTCAAGAGGATGGGAGGTCAGACTCATCACACCTTTTTGAGGGGAATTATTGTCTACTTCAGGACTCTATTTATAGGTTTATGTTATGTTCGTGAATCCTTATTATATTACCAAGTATATAATGTTCTTTCCTTCAGATCTGACAATAAATGATTAATATGTAGGAAATTTAGAAAATATTTTATATGTATTTGAGGTACATCATTAATAGAGAATCATCTGTATTTCTTAGAGATTCTTATTCAATTTTATCCTTTAATACATTATATAGATATCTCTTGGTCATTATGATGACCATTCTAGTTTTAAATCCACTTAGTGGGGCACATGAAGTTTATTATCATTCAGAAAGACATGGATTATTTCAGAGTTGGGATCATACTCACAGATGGGCTACCAATGTATCTTTTATTTAGAAAAGGAATCTAAACCCACGTAGTTCGAGCAAGGAAATATGATGTTTATGTATGATTGATGGCTCATAGAAAGATGTCAAAATTACTTTTACACTCTAAGCTCAAGTGAGTCATGCTCGGTGTGAGAAACAAGAGGTATTGGTATAACCAGACAATTGGCCATAAAAGATGAAATCATGAGAAATGATGTGGGGATTATGTATGTACGACTGCCCAAATAGATTATGATTATGATTTACTTCAGGGAAAAAATCTAGGCACAAGGTCCATAAAGGAATATGTATTTTATGGAGATTTGGATACTCTAATCCTGGGGATTACTCCTAAGGAAGATTCCCAAGTTAAGAGGGGACTTATGATTGGGTTTTACTCCTGATAAGGAAGCCCATATCAAAAGTAAATTAAGACTGGTTATGAGAAATTGAGACTGGGGCTTACTCCTGAAAAGGAATCCCAGGTTAAAGGACATGGGGCTTACTCATAAAGAGGATAACCATATTTGTAGACTATTTTGACTGGGCCTTATTCCTAAAGAGGAATCCCAGATTAAGAGAACCATGGTTTGGGCATACTCTTGAGGAGGATGCCCATATTTTGTAACTTGGAGACTGAGGTTTACTTTTGAATAGGAATCCCAGGTTAAAGGAATTATGACTAGGCCTTACTCCTGAAAAGGAATCCCAAATTAATGAGGACTTGGACTGGGGATTACTTATGAAAAGGAGGACTAGGTTAAGGATTCTCTCACCATAAAGGATGAGGATGAATGAATGAATTCTCAAAATTTAGTGATGTAAATAGGTGTAAATCACTAGGTTTTTAGAGATGTTCCACATATTTCTATTCAGATAAAGAATCCAACAAGGAAAATCATGCCATAAATGGATTTGAAGAGAGTTATGAAAGATTAATCCTGAAGAGGAGAGGTGGACAGGTGAAAGATAGGTGAAATGGTCCAGAAGGGCACCCAAAAATAGAAGGGTGCGCAAGTCGTGGGGGGGGGGGGTCACGCAAGTACTGTATGGGCGCGCAAGTCTTGGTCGCGCAAGTATACTTGCGCGACACCTATATACGTGGGCGACGGTTATCCTGTAGGGTAATACTTGGGTGATCCCTAACCAAAACCTTTAGAATTATCCGAGGTACTTCTAGAAGAGTGGCGCGTAAGTTTAAATGAGTAGGTAAAGAGGCGCACAAGTGTGTCCATTTCCATTAAGGGTAAAACACTTAGGCGCGCATGTGTTAGTGAATTCTAACACTTAGACCTTATTCCTTTTGTTTAGACCTTCTATTCTAGGTAAAGAATTACCTTATAAGTGTTTAGACGACTTGATGAAGAGACTTGGGCGTTCAGAGCTCTGTATCTAAATTCTGGAAAAAATCCTCATTGAAATGGGGGGCCCACCAGGGGTATTTATAGGTTGGAGAAGACCCTGGGCAATTTTCAAAGAGGGCACACAAGTCACCTGCGCGACCACTAGGAGGCGTGCATGTGTACTTGCGTGACCATGCTTGAACATGCACGCCCTATGGGAAATTTTCTCCTTTTTCATGCCTTTGTCAATTTTTGATTTTTCATCAAAGGATGAATTACATTGGGTTCAAGGTATTTCCCTTTTCATTTGTTTAGACTCTGTGTCAAAAAGGATCGTCAATAGTATTGTTCGACTAATTTTATTTATTTGGATAATATGATCGAAATTTTATTTATTATTATAAGAAATCAGTTTCATTAATGGTATTATAAGTAAAATTCCATGATCTCTTTCATTTAGTTGGGTTCGATTTCAGTGTTATACGAGTCGTAATATATTTAAAACACCAATTATTCTGCCTCATATAATATGTTCTATACTTTGTAATGAAATTATAAGAAACATTTTTCCTTTCCATTTAATTTTACATTAGTAATTTTACTTTATCATCGTTGATATTAAATCTCTTAAATGACATCTTATTCAGTAATGAAATACCATCCCAAATAAAATTTTGATGTTGTAAGAATAACTCCAATTCATTACCAAATATATTTCATTCCTATATTTATATTTTACCTCTCAATAATGTGAACGATTTTTTTTGGGAACTAATATATGGATTAATTTATGTGATCAAATAAATTTTAATCACCACATTTAAGACATAAATATTATTAAGCTATTTGTGATGTAGTTTCCAATAATGGTTTTTTCAAAATATAAAAATATTCTACATATCATGAATGTGTTTCTTATATTTCAATATATGTTTTATATGTGAAAACATCATTACAATATCGGTACATTGTTATTGGTATCTATATAAAAATTAATGTTTTAATATATTATAATATTTTTCTTTTCAATTGTATTTTGAAAAAAAAAATCCAACAAAATGCATCACATTATTGTTCATATTTATTTATTTTACTAATAAAAAAATATACTTTTAAAATGTTCTCACATGAATGGATTTATAAAATTTTTTAATATTGTTTCCCATTATTCATGGATATAATAATTATATTATTTTTCCATTACTCTATGAACATTATTTAAAAGAGTTTTCATAGAAGAAAGGTTATGTTGATCATTCCTTTCAATGTAAAATTATATAATTCTTATAAATGTATTCTTAAACTACATGTTAATTATTTTCCATTTTTTTATAAATAGATTAATGTTAAAAATATATAAGTTAAATGAACCACCTTTGACTTTATCTTACCAAATAATTTTTCATGTATAACCATAATTTCCCATCTAATGCATTTACTATATGGATTCCCTATTTTTGATTCATTTTATTGAAGGTTTTTCCGATTGTCATCTATATATAGATTGAGTTGTGTAGCGTTATATAAACCCGAAATCCATTATCAATATTGTGTTAATACATTGTGTTATGATATTTTAATGGTATTTACCTTTAGAATTACTTAATTTCATTAGATACACAATCATTTTCCAAGGGTTTATCATGTTATATTAATTGATGAAATTTTGGTACCAATTGATCCAAATATTGATGTCTTTGTGATGAAATACCATTTGAAAATATTATGAATCACATTATATTTACATGGGTTATTTATAAAGAATTATTTATTTCTTATGGAACATAAATGTAATGATGATGATTTGTGGGTCCTCTATCACAGTCCAATTTTTTTGTTACGTTTCATATCTCTTGACTTTTTTATGAATGGGAATAATGAGTTTGTTCACATAGGAATGGCCATAATTAGGTTTCAGTTTTTTTTAGAATGTATATAATGGGTTTTTTCATATATTTGTGGGATTTATGAGTTTCCACAAAAAATCGAATTCTTATGAATTGACCACATTTCTTTATTTATTTTATTAATTTAAAATACCTTCAATGTTTTTGACAAATTAATAATATTTTCATAATTTTATGTTATTCAATGTTATATTCTGTTATATATGATCTATTACTTATTTTTTATAACTGTAATACCTATAGTCTTTAAAAATAAAAACATGTTCAACAGAATATATTCCAAACAACACTGAGCATAAAAGAACTGTTAAAATTTATAATTCAAATATGGTTGTTATAACATAGCTGTCATATTTGAGGGTATATATAATATTAAAAAAATTATGAAATATATATATATAAATATTATAATCAATGCAAATTATTTTATTAATTATTAGGCAATAATCAAACAATTTTTTGTAAAGGAATTCTATGATTCAAAAATATGTTTTCGTCAAAAAAGATATAAATCACTTTTTTGGAAAATTTTATATTTAATTTTAGGACTTTTATAAATTTTATTTTATCCAATTTTTAAGATTTTTAAAATCATATTATCAATATTAACTAATATCAATAATTAATATATTTTTCTAAAATGTTTGATATTTAGTAATTTTTAGAAAATACCAATTTTTATTGACAACTATATTTTATATTAATGTATTTAAAAACTAAAATTATATATTGGATTATTATTAAAATTTCATTGGTTCATATTTATTAAACATAATCATATTATATTATTTGGAATGAATTTTATACACTATTTTTCTATAAAAAAGAATTTATACTTAAAAAGTCCATTTCATGAAAAATTGGGTTTTCTTGCATTTATAATTTTAATCATAAATTAATTTTTTTCACTTTTGGATATTTTATTATGTAAATTTTATTATTTAGTCGGAATCCCTAGGTGTATATTTGGGAAATAGGTACTTTTTATTTTTGGTTTTTATTATTTGTAGAAATAGTAAATAATTGTCATCATTGAAAGGGTAAATCAAGTAATTAAGGATGGAAATAATATGATAGGCAAAAAACATTAACCTGAAACATTCATTTTTCCTATTTTAGGATCATAAAATGGTTATTTTTATCCATGTTTTTAAAATATATCCACATATTTCCATATTTCATTGATTTTTCTTTTATATTATTATATTTTAAAATATTCAAAAATGTAATTCTATTTGTTTTAATTTTTATAAATTTCTAACATAGGGATAAATGTAGATACCCAAAGCTTTACGTACAAGGACATTACATTACTTTTGCGGAATACTTAGTACATAACAAAAACACACACACAAGGATCGTACTAGTTTAGTGTCTTTGGAAACTCGGAATATAATCTTCTAATCATGGTGAAAGATCTTCAACATATCCCATAAAGATCATCCCTTTTTTTACCTGAAACCATTCTTTATATCCTGGGGAAAATAAAACATAAAAGGGTGAGCTCAAATGCTCAGTAAGGGTAAACAAAAGAAATATCAATCACATCATATTCATAAGAACATAAAATTTTGGAAATCATAACCTGCAAAAGAGATCATAATATCATAATATGGGATAAATCATATTAGTGAAATGAAATCCCAATAATCATAACATAAAATATGAAAATTTGTGGCCTACACACATAATCATAGAGAATCATTTCTTGTTAGTCAAGACTCATTGCCAAGACTATCTTAGTGGAAAAAGTCCATTTCTGAACCAAGTCACCCTCATTTCAGTCCTGTTTCACTGAACCGGTATAACCTACAGTTCCAGCCATGTCTATCTCATGAGATATAAAATCTTTACCCAATTCATTGGAGGGAGATATAGGTCACACCCATTTCATAATGAATCCATTCTTATGTGTGCCACAAAATCAGAAAACCATACATCATAGCATAACGCATGTAATAAAAATGGGAATCTTAAACATCGTGACATCATAAAACAATTCATATAAGATAAAGGAATAAAAATATAGTTCCATCACAAAATAATCAAATCAATGTAATAATAGGGTTAAAAACAGAACCCTTTATTATCTTAGATGGAAAATAATTTTGATAAAACACTTGAACTCCATTCTTGAGGAAAATATCCTTTCTACTTCAAAAATATGTTTCCTTTCTTAACATGTCATACAATTCTAAACTAAAAGAATTTTATTAAAAATAAACTTGAAAACTTGTAAAGGAAGCTTCTTGGAAATAATGTTTTAAAATCCATTCATTCCGTATATGTTAAAAAAACATTCTTCTCGTACTTTTGTCGGAAAAGTCAAAAAGTACCTCATACGAAAAACGACAAAAGATTCCTTTCATATCTTTTACTAAAAACTCACCAAACGATAAAATAGGTTTTAAACAATTGTAGGTGGATGGAAATAATATTACATATTGAGGTAACATGGATATGGATGATAAAATACCCCCCAGTAAATACCAAAGTATAAGCAATCTCGGATAAAAATGAGATTGTGATATTTCCCTTACCTTATGTCCAATATGTTGTGTACGTATCCGATACTTCTGTATAATGATTTAAATAATGACATTAACATATTACAGAATCATATTCATTGTTATGATATCATATATGGTTCACTTATGACTTTATATTACCCGTTCTTTTGTAAATTCAATGTTAAAAAAGAGTTTTGGGTAAAATCGTTTCATTTATCGTAGTTGTTTGGACTTGTTGTTCTTGAAATTATTATTAATTATATCATGATTTACTTACTTCCAGAATATAAAACATTATTTATATATCCTATATATTCAGTATATATATATATAATAGATAGATAAATGAAATGAAACACACCGTTCATGAAGACGGTAGTCCGTACGTACGCATGAACTCTATTTTCCTTTCCTTATTGTCTTGAATGGAAGTAAGTAGATGACATAAATATATATATATACATAAATCTAGTATCATTATTATGTCATATATTTCATGATTACTTATTATATATACTTTATAATCATCCATGAATGGTTAAAGTGGAGAATGAATCTCATCGCGTCGTGGAGACGGTACTCCGTACGTACGCACGAGCGATGATATCGTTCTCATGATCATGGTACTGTATTGGAATGTATGTATACTATTTCAGAATCAATATCAATTTAAAATAATAATATATAGTTATTATTTACACCATTATACCCATCCAAGTAAGGTGGTGGTGGAAAATAGATTTCACCACAGCGTGGAGACGATATTCTGTACGTACGCACGCGCGGTGATTTCGTTTTCCGTAGGATGGATAGATGGTGAAATAGGGTTGTTTAATACTTATAATAACATATCAGTATATGAGTGATACTTATGTTATTACTTCATAGTGTAACAACCTAAGAAAAATAAGTGGAAGAAGAAATAAAGGTGAAAGAATCGGTAACGGAAATTACCTCTTTTTGAAGCGCCTCTTTGAGACCTCCTCTTAGGGAACTAAAATTGGTCTTTGAAGAAGACCAGAACCTCCAGGATGTTTCTAGGGAAGTGGAGAAGAGACTTTGGCTGGGGTTGGCCGAGCTTGAAGGCTCAATGTTGTGTGAGGAAAAGAGGGAGGAGGTGCCCTTTTATAACTGAGGAGAGGGGCACCTTTGGAATAACTAAAAATATTATTTTATTATAAAGTCATGTTCGGTTTTAAATAGCAAAAAATTGATTTATTTCGAAGCTAAGGTGGGGATGTGTCGAAATACTCTCATCCAAAATAATTTAGACAAGTTTACTTTCCTATTTTAACCTTATCATTTAGATTTAACATTAAGTTAAATAATTTTACTTTTACCGTGTCTTCTTGTGTTCTTATACTATAAGGTTAATAAACTTAATATATCAAACCAAACGAACCCCAAGTTGTTTATTATATATATATATAACCTTATCTAAGTCATTTGGCCGAATCATAGATTTTTAGGAATAAAATAACAATTAATAATATAATATTTGTTTTAAAAACTATTTTATGTCAATTTTGACACTATTTAGTAATTGATTTTTCTGAAAATCATAACTGAACGATTAGTTCGAAAAACGTTAATTAAATCAATAATAACATGTCATATTAACCTAGAAAATTATTGGAATTCATATGAAGTCTCAAGTTATATTTATTTGGGTATTTATAATATCAATTATTATAATTTTTCACTATTATGGTAATTACCGCATCATCATTGTGTCGTAAATAAATTAATTTATTTAACGTATAAACATTATAAATAAAATATCATTATGTGAGAAATCTTATTAACATTCTAATTAATATTTACAATCGAATTTATCTTATGTATACCCCTATATTAAAAATGCATTAGTAAATAAACGTTGATTTTAACTCTTTTATCTCTTCTTTGAATTAAATAATAATAAATGTCCTAATCTAATCCAAGTGGGCCTAAATGATCATATTTTATTACTAAGGTTGTTTTTGGTCGAATTACACTTATCCAATAGAATTAGGACATGTGTTAGGGTAATAATAATATCATTTTTACCCTTAATTACCCTATTTACTTTTAACCGTGGTAAAAAAAAGTAAAAAGTTACTATTCACCAAAAATTATTTTCATCTCATTGAACCACATTTTACTTACTGACATCAATCGTGTCTCTCGGATTTTTGACATTCCACTCACTGAAGCGTTAAAATTATGTTTTATGAAAAATTCCTTTTTTTACTACCACTTAGTGGTTTCACTATTCATCAAAAAATGAATGTTTCTAGAAAAATACCAATAATTAGGCCTAAGCTATATTTGATATTATGAACTCAAAAATGATGTCTATTTTACCAAATTCAAAACATATCTGTTACATTAACTAATTTAAAAATCAATTATCGTCGTCAAAACAAATGGCGTGTTTTTAAGAGATAATGACTATCAAAAGATTGACACTTCTTTATAACTGGATTAAATGTGAAATTATATCCAATGACCAACATTGTATTAAATTGTAAAAATAAATTCTAAATATACATTAAAACCACTCAAATTAATAGTTTATCACTATTAATTATTTTGATTAAAAAAGTTTTTTTTAATTAAAATTTAGTAATTTTCACTATTCATCAGAATATGAAAGTTATTCGAAAAGTACCAAAATTTCACCTTAGGGTAAATTCGATAATCCGAATCCAAAAATGAAGTCAATTTTGAGAGGTAAAATTTCTAAAATTTTAAAAGGTGGTTATTACTATTCATAACGGCTAGTTTTAATAATATTTTATTAGCATATCGTTGTTTAGTGAAACTCGGTATTGCGTACTACACACGCTATCGAGGAAGGTCGTGATTGTGTGTAATGCAAGGAAAGTCAAGGATTCATGTTGTGCAAGCTACTTTTGGTTTAACGTACAACACAAGACATTAATGAAATTAAGAATAATATTTTTCATAAAATCTCTCGGAGTTACATTCTACCCCCCCTTAAAATGAATTTCGCCTTCGAAATTCGTCGGGGTTATAAACAGTTTACTATTCGAAAGTTTCTTTGATAGAAACCCACATTGTAAAAAGGAATACCAAAACCAATCTTTAAAAACAAAAGTATGAAATGTAACGGTTACCCAAATAAACTAATCACTGGGTTTCCACATAGGTGAAAATATGGATATGGAAGAGAAATCTAACCATCATGTTCTGATGGAGAGTGGTAGAGAACATGGCCATGGAAAAGCCAGCAATCACAAAGCCATAAATTTGTGATGATCTAGGGTACCATCTGATTCATCGAATATAAGGGCACTAGGACAACATTTTTGGTTTTCAAGATCATTTCCCTAAAGTTGATGAAATTGGAATTAGAAGAAATACATTCGTGATTTCGGTATAGTCTCACCGTTGGTCATTATTTGGAAAATTTCCAATTCATCTCTTAAAGAAATGAGGTTGAATTTGTTATTCCTGAAGTGTTAACAGATCATGTGATAGAATGATGGGTCATTCCATCTGTTTCAAACAAAAGTTTAGCAATAGTTATCAAATTTACATAAGTTCGTCTTTGGTGAGGTTAATCATATATGATTCCAAAAATGAACTTATACTTCATATATCATACCACTTAATAAAATAAAACTAGTTTCTACTAACCAGGGAATTTCTGTAGGCCAGTGGTATGCGATAAAGGACCGTCGCACTTTAGTTGTGGGTTCAATTCCCACAGCCTCGGCCGACGCGATGGGTTGTCACACATCCTGCAGGTTGTCCTTTTTCTAAAACTACATTATTATAACATCCCATCAACAATTTCAAAAAAAAGTTTTATCCATAGACAATACTAACTTATGTCAAACATAATCCATTCCAATCATTAGGCTTATCTAAAATACTTTGGTCCAAGCTCATAGTATAGAGAAAATGATCACGTGAATGCCATCATTTATCCCTCATATATCTTGTTCGTCACATTCCAGTCATGTGAATACCATAATCATGTAATCTCTTGAAAAATTAATACCCATTGAATCATAGTGAAAACATGAGTGCTGTCAAAAGATAACTATTTACACATACCAAAATCCTCAAAATTCTATATAATCAAAGCATGATATCACTTAGTCCTTATATCAATCACGAGCTCATGAATACTGTTAAACATTTCATTTTCTCGTTTTCCCTTCATTATGCGCATATAATCTTATTTACAAAAATATCTCAATCACATTGAATACCACATTAGACCAATACATAAATATTCAAATACTCCATGATACAACATTAATTTGGAATCCCATTACATAAACACTTAATCATTCCACCACATCATTGTCATATTCAACATCAACAATAGTGATCGCATGTGACTTCCCTTTGTCTTTTGCCTTAAGTGGATGATCATGTCGATCATCACTAGCCCTTGTATTAGGGAATTTATTAGCATAATTCCCCATTTCCTTGCACTTGAAGCATTGAAGTGTTGGTGGTGCGTTCTCTGCAGTCTTTTCATTATTCCCATCATTAGAAACCCTTTTTCCATTACTTCGACACTCAGCTGCTCGATGAAGTTCTTTTCCACACATAAAACATTTTCTAGTCCCTTTAAGACAATATCCACCATGCTTCTTTCCACAAATTGAGCAGAAGGAAACATTCATCTTCTTTTCACCATTATTCTGAGATTTCTCCTTGAACTCCATCTTTCGTTTCTTGTCAATACTATGAGATGGATAAGTAACACCAACTTCCATTTCTACCTTGATAGCACAACACACAATTTCTTCATAGCTACTGAAGTCTCATATAGCTAATTCCCTTCGAAGATTTGGTTTTAATCCACTAAATAATCGATCAACTTTACTTTCAGGATGGATGATAAATCCAGATTCATACCTTGCAAGCCTTGTAAAATTGGATTCGTATATACCAACAGATTCATCATCCTTTTGCTTTAGTTCAAGAAACTCCTTCTCCATCTTTGTTCAAAGAATACGAGGGAAGTAATTATTGAAAAATAAGTTCTTGAACTCGTCCCATTCCATGGACTCAATTTCATCTCTTTGTCTCATATTCTTGATAAGATTCCACCATTGATCAGCTTCACCTTCCAAACGATATACTGCTAAGATGACTTTATCATGTTCAGAACATTGAAGAACTGAAAATATCTTTTCAGTAGTACTGATCCATTGTTCAGCAACATGTGGATCAGAAGACCCACTGAAAGAAGGTGGATGTTGCCTCATGAAGGACTCAATAGAATGTTGTTCCCTTCTCTGCTCATTTGGACGTCCAGAATGATTCATAGCTTGTGTAAGTATAACAATAAGATTTTGCACTCCATCTCCCATAACACTTGTTTATTCAGGAGGACAATTATTGCATTGTCCATTATAGTGATCAACACGGTTCCTTCGGGTTCCAGCCATCGTCAAAAACCCAAAAAGAATAGTGTGAGAGGCAAAAATAATGCAAGGGAAAACAACATAGTAAAGGGGGAGTAAACTTAATATCTAACATCTTTGGTTAAATTCTAAGATCGTTACCGTAGTTCTAGGACTATATCCTATACGTATACTTAACCTTAGAGACATCCCTAGACAAACCTTAGAAATATCTCTAGGGATCTCACTAAAGTTCTCGCATCCTAGTTTCCAAAGGTTGACTAAACCTTTCCTCTGATACCAAATGTAGAGACCCGAAGCTTGACGTACATGGACATTACATTACTTTTGCGGAATACTTAGTACATAACAAAAACACACACACAAGGATCGTAATAGTTTAGTGTCTTTGGAAACTCAGAATATAATCTTCTAATTGTGGTGAGAGATATTCAACATCTCCCATAAAGATCATCCCTTTTTTTTTACCTAAAACCATTCTTTATATCCTGGGGAAAAGAAAACATAAAAGGGTGAGCTCAAATGCTCAAAAAGGGTAAACAAAATAAATATCAATCACATCATATTCATAAGAATATAACATTTTGGAAATCTTAACCTGCAAACGAGATCATAATATCATAACATGGGATAAATCATAGTAGTGAAATGAAATCCCAATAATCATAACATAAAACATGAAACTTTGTGGCATACACACATAATCATAGAGAATAATTTCTTGTTAGTCAAGACTCATTTCCAAGACTATCTTAGTGGACAAAGTCCATTTCTGAACCGAGTCACCCTTGTTTCAGTCCTGTTTCACTGAACCGGTATAACCTACCATTCCAGCCATGTCTATCTCATGAGATATAAAATCTTTACCCAATGCATTGGAGGAAGATATAGGTCCCACCCATCTCATAATGAAACCATTCTTATATGTGCCACAAAATCAGAAAACCATACATCATAGCATAACCCATGTAATAAAAATGGGAATCTTAAACATCGTGACATCATAAAACAATCCATATAATATAAAGGAATGAAAATATAGTTCCATCAAAACATAATAAAATCAATTTAATAATAGGGATAAAAATATAACCCTTTATTATCTTAGATGGAAAATAATTTTGATAAAACACTTGAACTCCATTCTTGAGGAAAATATCCTTTATACTTCAAAAATACTTTTACTTTCTTAACATGTCATACAATTATAAACTAAAAGAAGTTGATTAAAAATAAACTTCAAAAATTATAAAGGAAGCTTCTTGGAAATAATGTTTTAAAAATCCATTCTTTCCGTATAAGTTAGAAAAAACATTCTTATCGTACTTTTTTCGGAAAAGTCAAAAAGCACCTCGTACGAAAAACGACAAAATATTCCTTTCATATCTTTTACTAAAAACTCACGAAAGGGTAAAATAGGTTTTAAACAATTGTAGGTGGATGGAAATAATATTACATATTGAGAGAACATGGAAGTGGATGATAAAATACACCCCAGTAAATACCAAAGTATATGCAATCTCGGATAAAAATGAGATTGTGATATTTCCCTTACCTTATGTCCGATATGCTTTGTACATATCTGAACCTCCTGTATAATGATTTAAATAATGTCCTTAACTTATTACAGAATCATATGAATTGTTATGATATCATATATGGGTCACTTATGACTTTATATTACCCGTTTTTTTGTAAATTCCATGTTAAAGAAGCGTTTTGGGTAAAATCGTTTCATTTATCGTAGGTGTTTGGAATTGTTGTTCTTGACATTATTATTACATATATCATGATTTAATTACTTCCAGAATATAAAACATGGTTTATATATCATATATATTCAGTATATATATATATAATAGATAGATAAATGAAATGAAACACACCGTTCATGGAGACGGTAGTCCGTACGTACGCATGAACGTTGTTTTCCTTTCCTTATTGTCTTGAATGTAAGTAAGTAGATGACATACATATATATATATACATAAATAAAGTATCATTATTATGTCATATATTTCATGATTACTTATTATATATACTTTATAATCATTCATGAATGGTTAAAGTGGAGAATGAATCTCATCGCGTCGTGGAGACGGTAGTCCGTACGTACGCACGAGCGATGATATCGTTCTCATGATCGTGTTACTATATTGGAGTGTATGTATACTATTTAATAATCAATATCACTTTAAAATAATCATATATAGTTATTATTTACACCATTATACCCATCCAAGTAAGGTGGTGGTGGAAAATAGATTTCACCACGGCGTGGAGACGGTATTCCATACGTACGCACGCGGGGTGATTTCATTTTCCGTAGGATGGATAGATGGTGAAATAGGGTTATTTCATACTTATAATAACATATCAGTATATTAGTGATACTGATGTTATTACTTCATAATGTAACAACCTAATAAGTAGAAGTGGAAGAAGAAATAAAGGTGAAAGAATCGGTAACGGAAATTACCTCTTCGTTGAAGCGCATCTTTGAGACCTCCTCTTAGGGCACTAAAATTGGCCTTTGAGGAAGACCATAACCTATAGGATGTTTCTAGGGAAGTGTAGAAGAGAATTTTTCAGGGGTTGGCCGATCTTGAAGGCTCAAAGTTGTGTGAGGAAGAGAGGGAGGAGGTTCCCTTTTATAAGGGAGGAGAGGGGACCCTTTGGAATAACTATAAATATTATTTTATTATAAAGTCAAGTTCGGTTTTAAATAGCTCCAAATTGATTTATTTCGAAGATAAGGTGGGGATGGGTCGAAATACTCTCATCCAATAGAATTTAGACAAGTTTAGGTTCCTATTTTAACCTTATCATTTAGATTTAATATTATGTTAAATAATTTTACTTTTACCGTGTCTTCTTGTGTTCATATACTATAAGGTTAATAAACTTACTATATCAAGAAAAAAGAACCCCAAGGTGTTTGGTATTAATATATATAACCTTATCTAAGTCATTTGGACGAACCATAGACTTTTAGGAATAAAATAACAATTAATAATATAATATTTGTTTTAAAAACTATTTTATGTCAATTTTGACACTATATAGTAATTGATTTTTGTGAAAATCCTACAAGAATTATTAGTTAGAAAAAAGTTAATTAAATCAATACTAACATGTCATATAAATTTAGAGAATTTGTGGAATTCCTAAAAAGGCTCAAATTATATTTATTTGGATATTTATAATATCAATTATTATAATTTTTCACTATAATGGTAATTACTGCATCATCATTGTGTCATAAATAAACTAATTTATTTAATGTCTAAAAATTATAAATAAAATATAATTATGTAGGAAATCTTACTATATTTCAATTTAATATTTACAATCGAATTTATATTATGTATAACCCTATATTAAAAATGTTTTAGTAAATAAATGTTGATTTTAACTCTTTTAACTCTTCTTTGAATTAAATAATAATAAATGTCCTAATCAAATCCAAGTGGGACTAAATGATCATATTCTATTCCTAAGGTTGTTTTTTGTCGAATTACACTTATCCAATAGAATTAGGACATGTGTTAGGGTAATAATAATATAAATTTTACCCTTAATTACCCTATTTACTTTTAACCGTGGTAAAAAAAAGTAAAAAGTTACTATTCACCAAAAATTATTTTCATCTCATTGAACCACATTTCACTTACTGACATCAACCGTGTCTCTAGGATTTTTGAAATTCAACTCACAGAAGCGGTAAAATTATGTTTTATGAAAAATTCATTTTTTTACTACCACTTAGTGGTTTCACTATTCATCAAAAAATGAAAGTTTCCAGAAAAATACCAAAAATTAGGCCTAAGATATATTTGATATTATGAACTCAAAAATGATGTCTATTTTACCAAATTAAAAACATATCAGTTACATTAACTAATTTAAAAATTAATTCCTTTCGTCAAAAAAAATGGCGTGTTTTTAAGAGATAATAACTATCAAAAGATTGACACTTGTTTATAACTGGTTTAAATGTGAAATTACATTCAATGACCAACATTGTATTAAATTGTAAAAATGTATTCTAAATATACTATAAAACCACTCAAATTAATAATTTTTCACTATTAATTATTTTGATTAAAAAATTTGTTTTTAATTAAAATTTAGTAATTTTCACTATTCATCAGAATATGAAATTTATCCTTAAAGTACCAAAATTTCACCTTAGGCTAAATTCGATACTCCGAATCCAAAAATGAAGTCCATTTTGAGAGATAAATTTTTAAAATTTTAAAAGGTGGTTATTACTATTCATAACGGCTAGTTTTAATAATATTTTAATAGAATATCGTTGTTTAGTGAAACTCGGTATTGCGTACTACACACGCTATCGAGGAAGGTCATGATTGCGTGTAATGCAAGGCAAGTCAAGGATGCGGGTTGTGCAAGCTCCTTTTGGTGTAGCGTACAACACAAGACATTAATGAAATTAAAAAGAATATTTTTCATAAAATCTCGGGGTGTTACAATAAAAGACATATGTTTGGTTATAAAAGGGTTATTCATGATGTAAATTCTTTTTTTAAATTATTTTTTTTCCTAAATTATAGTGATTAAATAATTATCATAGTTTTAATTAGTAGGAAAATAAAATATATAATTTTAAAATCTATACATGTAATATTTTGTTATTAAGAAATATTACTTCATTAATTTTATAAATATATATGAAATTGTATACATGTTTTAATCTTCTAGGTTATAATTTTTTCTTTGTCTTGATGAATAAATGGTAAAATAAAATGAATAGTGTAAAATGAACAATAATATTATTTTCTAATATATATGATTTTATTAAATGATTCAAAGATGAAAAAAATCATTTAATCAACCGTTTGATTATTATATTTTTAAATATATCATATATTTTCCATTTATGGGCCAATTTTTCTTTTATGATGACTACATTGTCAATAAATAGTAAAAACATAGTAACCATGATACTTGACAAAAAGCGTTAATACTGGTAAAACAAGAAGATAATGGGAGAAACCACATATAAAATTGCCTAAATGTTACTTGTTATAGTATATAGACCAAAATAAATTTTATATAATAATTATAGAATTTTTTTCCTTTGTGACATAAAGATTAATTTATATTAATTTAATGTTTTTTGAAATTCCAACTTTGGACCTACCCATAGTTATAAAAGGGAATCAACTCTTCAATTTTATTTAAATATATGAAGTCTTTTATTTATTAAAGACCTATTAAAATATTATACAAAAATAAAAAATCACGTAATATATTAAAAAAAATTTATAAAAAAATCCTATGAATGATTTTTGTGTAAAACGTATGTGGTTGTCTGGGTAAGATGTATAGTTCTTAACCAAGAATATTCATTTTATTTAATATTATGAATCCTTAAAGTATTATTAAAACATGATAAAATGATAAAATACTTATATTCAATAAAATTATATTTTATCATGTTAATGTAATATCATATATACACTTATACCCTTTTGTAAATAGGAAATGAATCCATCGTTTGTGAGTACGAAAAAATACTACCTCACAGATCGATGTAATTAATATTCCATAATTATCTCTCACATATGGTTATGAGGATAGAATTAATTTACATATACAAAATTAATGAAATAATTATCTTAATTTATTTATTATATACCACTTACATTCTTATCATTCAAATCAATAAAAAATGATAACAATGTTCATGAATAAGTGTGGAGTACGAAATCCACAAGGTTATGTCATTTATTTTTCATCTACTCATCACATGGTTGGTATATATAAGTTTATTTTAATAAATACTAGTTCATTTATAATATAATGATTTTTTGGAGGATGAAATAATGCTTACCTTCTTTCCATGAAGATCGTTTAAAAATGGAATTGTTACTCATGTTTAAATATGACCTACCGTGTCCATGATTATAATGTTGTTCATTTTTCATAAAAAATTATAGAATGATATTTGAGGTATAATTATTATATAAATATGATTATTATTTCATTATTATTATTCAATAGATGATGGAATAATATCTTCATTGACCTTAGTAAACTTATGAAAGTCCTTTTAGACTTATTATCCAAATATTATCAAAAGTATGACATGAACATAATTTATTATGTAGTTGTATATATCGAGGTATTAAATAAAATAAAACTAATAATAAAACTATAAACAGTTTATAACAATTTAAATAACTATCATAAGTTTAATATTCATGACTTAAAGAATGTATATAAGGAATCTAACTTGAGGTAAGTGATTTAATCTTAGATTTCCTTCATTACTAAATATTTAATTGTTATGCAACAAATTTATTTGATATGGTGACTAATCCGACCTTTTTACATTTTAAATCGTGAATACATCATAATTAGGTTTATTTTAAATTTAAATTAATTTTATTTATTCATAGATTAATTTATTTGAATGTTACATAGAAATAAGGCTTTCCTTTACTAGTTTTCCATTTATTGAGTTATACTTCTACATACATGTCGTTTTTATGAATTTATTAGGTTTAAGTAGTGATCTAAGTAGTTTTATTAGGAATTTACACTTTTTTATTTACATATGTTCACATAATTAGCTCATGTATTAGTTATCACTTCAAAAGCCATGATATTGTATGTGTTTTCTTTCTCTCATTCTATTTTTCTTATGAAATATTACATGTCTTGAACCATGATTTACATTTATAGTGTACTTAATACCTAGTAAATAATTTTTTAAATATAAACTAATTTTATTTTTAAGATTTATAGATCCATATCATGCAATTTCTTCAAATTACATTTCATTTAAATGTTACCAAAGAGGTAAATGTTTTAGGTTACAATCTTATTTCTTTTTTAGATTTTTTATGTTTATGGTTATTTTATTGGAAATCATATACAATTATTTTATTAAAACATATCCATTTGATTCCACAATGTTATGGAATGTCGTTAACATGTTTGGTTTCCATTTCTGCTATTATTGAATTAGGAAACATCAATAATGATTTACGTATATAATATCGATCTTATATCTTAGTTTAAATATAGAATATCTCCCTTTGATGTATATATTTAATTTAATTTTTTATAATTATTTTTTTGATATTATAAAATGATGTATTAAAAAAATTCCAATTTTATACTTTTTACTATATGTTTTATTAAGATTATTTCATTGACTTTTTTCATAAGGCACATTTTGATTCATTTTTGAATGTTTGAAATGAATGTTATATTTACATTAGTGAAAATTTATGAACATTCCCTCCTTCATTACAAAAAAATTAATTGAAGATTAATTTAAAATTTTCTATTTTTACATCTTAATTTTTTTAATTTAATATTTTATAACATTTTAGATTCTAAATAAGTGATTCCAATTTAAAAATATTCCATGTGTTATTTTGAAGAAAATTTCATCAACAATGAAAACCATTGATATTGAGGATCAAATATAAATTTAGTATATTTTTTTCTTAAAACTATAGTTATCAAATTATCCCTTCCTTTTACAAGGTAATACATGTCTTATGATCATTTCTCAAAAACCTAATTTTTGAATTTTCCATTGATAATTATATGATTCAAGATTATAAAACCCATTTAATTTCATCAGTATTTATTGTGATTATTTTAGATGATTGATTTCTTTTTATGTCACAAATTAATGTGACACTTTTATGATGGATGTAACTAGAAATGGATCCAATGCATTTGGTAACTTTTTTATATTATGATACATTATGTATGGGATTATTGAGTAATCCTAATCCATTATGTGACTATATACACCATGTGATGTTGTATTAGTAGTTATCCTTGACTTATACTTATGCCATGTTATATGTAAATTCCATATTTCTTATGTTTAACTGATATTACGATACCGTGTACTATATGTTTTGATATAATGCAGTTATTCATGATCTTTACCTTTTATGATATCATGTTTCTCCCTGTTATCATGCTTACCCCAATAATAAGATTAATAGTTAACCCATATATTTTATGTATTTCCCAATTTATCTTAAATAGTTTTAAGATATCTAAAGGAATTAGGAGATCACTAAGGAGAATTAAAATAAATACTTAATGTTTTATTTTCCTTTTAATGTTTAATATACCTAGTCTTTCAACGACACTAAGAATCACAAACATCTGGTTGTAATTATTGGATTTTTATATTAAAAATAATATAATAATATATCCTAAATTCATGGATAAATATAGTAGGTCTCAATAAAAGGTATATTTATTTTTATGAATTATGATAGTATAAATTTTGTAATCAAATCATAGGGATAACTATAACTATATGGTAATATCATAATGTGTTGGAATGGATTAGTTTATAGGGATTTTGAAGAAATACATCCCTGTCCATATTCTTTATGGGGACATGATTTATTAATATATGAATCTAGAGGAAATAACCTATAAAATAGATGTTTGAGTATATCTTAAACCTTATTCTGATTCATAGAGAGAGATACCATACTGTGCACTTGGTATTACACACTCTGGGGAAATGCTTGGGATAATTCACATTTTCTTTCTGAACTATTATGATAAATGTGGGAAGAAATCCTATAATATTACATAGTGGTATGGGTTAAAACATAAGTGAATTAGGTCGATAAGTCTAAGGTAGATCATATTCTTAATGGAATAGATACCCATTTTGAGATTTTAATTTATAGAATTCTTATATAATTTAGAGAAATTTTGGGGACATTCATGGTAATATTTCCCTTGTGTTTAGTATGGGTTTTTGTAATAAAAAGATTTTGAGGAAGAATTAATTAATTGTTTTTGGAAAAAAGTTTAATGTTATTTGTAACCATTAGGTTTTATCATATCTTCTATTCTAGGGTAATAATAGTCAATTAAGAATATTTTATTATGTGGAAAAAGTTATATATAGAACATTAGGTGTTTAAAATTAATATGATAATTAATGTTAGTTTTTTGGAACGTTAATCATGTTTTTGGGAACATTATAATATAAATATACTTTTAGATGAATGGAAAACCACTAGTTGGGTGATAACCCATCACATCTGACAAGTACATGAGTCTTGAACCCCCAACTGAAGAAATATAATGGTTCATTTCCTACCACTAGCCTATGATATTTCCTAGAATTTTGATATTTTTTTAAGAAAATGATTTCATGGATAATGATTAATTTATCATAGGAGGCATATTATCAAATAAAATCATTTATAATTCGGTAATTTTAGTTTATTTATAAAATTTTAAGGGGGATGTTATTTTTCATAAGTATTTATAACCATTAGGATTAACATAAATGATTATTTGGTAGAGATGAAATTAGATTTTTTAGATGTATTTTGAAAGTTATAAGATCACTATTATAGTTAAAATACTGTATAATATTGATTATATTTATATATGTTTATGGAATGATCAATGCTGGACCTCTGATGTTACTGTATTAATTTTGAAATAAAAAATATTTCTCATTTTGGATACTATCAAACCATAGTAACATCATTCTAAAAAAATTTAAATAAATGAGGAAAATATTTTTATTTTTTTGGATTTTTTGATTAGTTACATGTGGATTTCAATGCTTTAGGTATGAAATATTCAACATGAATACTCATCGTTTGGAGAAAAATATAGGATTATCCTGATAATTAATTAATGGACTAAATTATACATTTCATGTAATATTTATTCATATGTTGACTCTCTCTTTGGAAAAGTGATTTTTTAAATATAGATATTTTTTTGGATAAATTTTATCGAATTTTATTCAGTTCAATTTAGTCTGTGGTGTTTTCAACCATTACAAATTTATGGTTATTTTACAATTAAAAATCTTCTATGGACATTCTCAATAACTATATATTATTCATTGGGTATTAGTTTTCTGCTCCATGTTCATATTTTCACTTCCCCATAACGTTCTCCTATTTTGAAACCATGTTTTATTATATTCTTCATATTTCTATTTCCATCATTTCAATAATATGTTTTATTAATCCTTTTTATGATGTGATATTTTAATAAATGGTATTTATTGAATTGAAAACCTTCAGTAATGTGATAATTCTAAAACTATTAAGAAAAAATTCTTAATGTTGGAGAATGTAATAATCTGATATTTTATTAAAAAAAATTCATTAATGAATACGACCCATGACACCGAGACTAAACAAACAAATAAGTATTATTATTTGAATATGATTGTTAAAAATTACATATTCAATTGAATGTTATGAATAGTATTAAATGAATTATTAAATATGTGTAAAAATATATTACTCAATTCATATGTGTTAATTCATTATTAGGAATGCTTCCCTAATTTTGTATTAAATTTTATTTAAGCTTCAATAAAATGTTTTCATCTAAAATGAATTTTTTTCGAAAAAGTTTGATTTATTAATAAGTACTGAAAATTAAAGATATTTGTTAAAAATGTATTTTTTAATGTATTTACAATGTAAAATCCTAATTGTATTATTTTCAAAAAATAATTAGTATTTTTTGTTAGAATAATCCAATTATATTATTTTTAATTAATTTTAAAATTTAATTTGGTGTAAAAACTTTTTATACAAATTTTTTTTTTTATGAAAAATTATTTTTCGTTGTGTTTTTAATTTTCATTTTAAATGAAAATTTTGACACTTATAGAAATTTCACCCTACAAAATAAATCAAATATTTGGAAGAATTATCTCCAAATTTGGTAAATATTTAGCTTTTATTTTTGGTTTTCCTGAATAGTAACTATTGTAAATTATTGGCACCATTGTAAGGGTAAAATGAGTATTTAAGGTTAAAAATAATATTATAAGGACATAAAATGACTTTAAAATATAAATTTATCCTATTTAATTAATTTCATTTTTCCATTTCACTATTATTTTATAAAATATTTCGTCCTCCTACCATATTTCTTTGATTTTAATCATTGTATTATTTTATATGAATAATAGTAAAAAATGTCATTTTATTTATTTTATTATTAGAAATGTTTTAAATTTTGATAATAGAAGATATGTATAGATATAAAAAGAATTATTTGAAAGTTAAATATATTTTTCATTTTAATTTAGTACAAATTTTTTGTGATGTAATAATTACATTAAATTCTTATACAACAATAATATAATATTTATTTAAATAATAGAAAATACAAATAACTTTTTTGAAAAACACTAAAATTTATAATTTTAGTGATCTATAGTTAAAAAAACATTATAGATAGATATTTACATATTAAAATGATTTTGTTTTTCTATTTTTCTCGTTGTATTTATGTAATTGAAGTCAATTAAAATGGGCAGTTCCCAAATTTACATTAATATTATTTAATAATAAACATTATTGTTTAAATTTTTTTAATTTAATATAATCTATATATTTGGTCGTTTGGTTTTTATATGTTTTAAAATATCTCATATAGTATATTTATGGACCAATTTTACTTCTATTGACTCCATATTGTCCTATAAATATTTAATACAACATAATTCTGTTAAATTTCAAAATTGATTACTGTGTGTTAAAACATTAAGATAAGGGGGAAACATATTATAAACAATAAAAGTTTTATTTCATTAAAATATTTAATCAAATTATTATCCTATAATATAACTATAATAGTTTGTAAACTTTTTCAATAGAAAATAATTTATATCAATTTAATTTGTTAAGAAAATCCAAGAGTTCCTTGCCTATCAGTTGCTAAAGGGGACCATCTCTCATCCTTTCATCACATGTAATTTTTTTTTTCATTTCATCCACTACCTTACAAAATAATTTTTTTAAATCCCTAATCACATCTTAGAGTTCTTTTTTATCATAAAACCATCTCATGAATGCATTTGGTGTAATCCAGAAGAGGTTTTCTTGAAGAAAAGGTATAGTTTTTAACCAATTTTTTTATATTTATTATTCTAACTATTGTAAATATTCATAAACCATGATAAAATAATTAAACCATTGTATTATAGATAATAATAATTTATCATGTCAATGAAAAAACCTACATCTACCTCAAACCTCTATTAAATGGGAAATGTTTCCATCAATCTTGTGTATAGTAGACAACTACCTCAGAGATCAAGGAAATTTGTTTTCCATTGTTTCCTCTCATAGATAGTTATGAAAATGGTTTTAATGTAAAATTTTGATATTACTATCATATTTATCATATTTTTATATAATATATCACAAAACAAATTTCGTCCCATCCATTGAAAAACGGAAACATCATTTTTGTGTATATGTGGACTAAATCCTCCATGAATTGATGAGATTTTTTTTGACCACATCATATAGATGGAATATATAAATTTATTCAAATAATTAATAATATATTTTTGATATAATTAAAATTCTATATTTATAAAATAATACGTAACATTGTTCTATTATTAATGTTGAACAATAGAAATGTTACTCAACCATACATGTGGCCTATAGTCTCTTTGATTGTAACATAGTTCATTTTTCATAACTATATTTCATCGTTATCCTCAAAATTATAATTGATATAAAAAATTAAAATTATTTTATTATAATTATTCATGTTATGATGGAATAATAACCACTTGGATGGTAGTCTACATACCCAAGTCATTGTAGAATTATAATCCAAATATCACTAAAAGTATGACAAAAACATAATATATTTAGTTATTGTACATAAAATTGTATTAAATAAATTATAATGAATAATTAAAATAAAGATTTTTATTAATTAATTCAATAATTAACATCATTTTTTAATTTTGGAGTTAAATATCATATGTGATGAGTTGGACATGATGTATGAGATTCCATCAAAATTTCCCTTAATTGAGGTATATTTTAATGTTACGTAGATATTTTAGTTTATATATGTATATATCATATAATTTAAATATTATATCATGAATAATTAATAATTTATGGTATTTATAGTTTAAATAAATTTTACTTCTTCATAGGGTACTTGGTTTGAATGTAACAAAGCATTGAGGTGTTTTTATCATAAATTTTATTCATTATGTTATGATTTTACTTATTTGTATATATTATGAAATTATAATGTATGAATCTATCACTATATTAATTTATTCTATATTTAACCTTGTTTTATTGGATTGAAATATGTTCACATAATCAAATTTGTGAAAAATTATCAGTTAAAATGTTATGATCTTTACATATTTTTTGTTTGTATTAATTTATCTTTTCAGAATACATATTTTACATTGTGAACCATGATTTCCTTATCTGATGAACATATTTAATCATGAATGAATTTTTACATGTTAGTTAACATCATTAATTATATTTATAGATCCATATAATAATCTTTATTCTAATTACTTTTGATTCTAAAGTTACTATAGTTTTAAAAGCTTTATGTTATGATCTCTTTTCTCTTCGATATTGTTTTAATTCCAAGGATATGGGAAATAATATAAAACTAATTTCTTAAAACATATCAATTTTATCTCTTATTTTTTTATTGTGGTTTATTTTTGTTTTAAATTTTTTCCTTTTATAAATATATATACATCATGAAATTTATTTGTATATTATACAGATCATGTACCTTCTTTTAGATATGAACTCTTTCTCTTCAATGTCCATATTTTCCTTAAATTTATTTAAATAAAATCCTAAAATAATTTCCATTGATTTATTAAATACAATTTACACATGTTTTACTTATCAAACAAAATATTAAAATTAATCTTTCTGTCATTTCATTATTGTTTTACATTTTTTATTTTTTTATAAATGTTTGAAATGAATATTTATTATAATCTTATATGGTATAAATGGATTTTCAAACATCATTATCACTTAATGATTTGAATATTAAATTAATTATTTCTATAGATATATTAAAATGAAATTTACTATGATTTTTTTGAAATTTTTATATTTAAAACAGTTTTAATCATTGTGAATAGTGTATTTTCCTTAAGAAATATTCCATATGATCCATTAAAGATATTTTATTAAACTATTGACACTATTGTTTTTATGTATTTATTCTAAACTCCCTATATATTTCTATAAAATATATACCTCACTCATTATCACTTCCTTTTAGGGTGTAATACATGCCTTATGTTCAAATCCCAAATGCCCCCATTGTGAAATTTTCATTGATTATGAGATGATGCATGCTTATGCAACCCATTTACATCCATTGGTAAATATTAGGGTCATTTAAAATGATTTATTAATTTTTTTGGCAGGAATAACCACAAATATGTTATGATGAGTGTGCCCAGTTAGTTATCAAATAAATTGGGAAATGATTTTGTCTTAACATATGTTATGTGTGGGATTAGAGAGTAAACCTAATCATTTATATGACTCTGTCCACCTAGTGAATATGACTTGAAAATTATCATTAACATACGATAATTTTATGATATATTATTCTTCCATATTTCAAATGTTTCCATGATATTTTGATACCATATTATTTATCTTATGATCGTATCTGGTTATTCATGAGCATTCCCTTTTATGATATTTTTTATGCCCTGTTATCTTGTTTACTCCCTTACTAGGACATATAGGTCACTTTTTTTATTTATACATTTCAAAAGTTCCCTTATGTAGTTTTATGAGCTAAAATTGATTTTAAGGATCACAATATAACATAACAAAATAAATGCTATATTTTAGTTTCGTTTTGATTTTTTTGTACCTAGTCTTCTGAGGACATGAGGCCTCATGATATTTGGGTTATATTTATTAGAATTTTATGTTAGAAATATTATAATATAATTTAAACAGAGTCATGGGTTTATATAATAAATTTATTTTACATCATGATTATACCCTTATCCTCATATTATACTCAACTAGGATATTTGATATTATCAATTATGTTTACCATTAATGATAATCTATACACACCCGTTTATTATGATTCCTTTAATAAATGTTTTCTAGAAAGGTAATATATATTATATGGTTAGAATAATAAATTTTGTGAATAATTTGGTAGATATATTTAAGAGGTTTTATAGATTGAGTAGTTGTATCTATAGTGTAAAAAATTACATTAATTGAAACTGAAATTAGTTATATTAATTACTGATTCATCCTAATTATATAATGATCTTGTTAATTTATTATAAGGAAGAATCTTGTTTACGGTCATTTAATTGAGAAGATCTCATCACCAGATAAATATAATATATCTATCTAGTCTCAAAATCCTACACACACACAATATGTTACATTCATTCAAAAATATAGATGGAATCACAACCCATACCACAATATCTAAATCTTATCACCTGGGAGATAGTAACTAAGAACCAAACCATTCTCTCTAAAAACATCTCATCATCCATCCAATGGTATAGAACAATCACTCCAATACTATTTATGTCAGTCATTCTAAATTTTTTTAATATATCAACATTGGCATGATCACTGTAATGGTATATATTATGTTATGTAACCCAACCCAGTCACCAGTCACTCACAATGAAATAAATTTTTCTACCCATAGTGACTCATTATCCTTTAAGTTTTACCCGTACCTACAATCAATATGTTGATCCATGTCCTCTATAAAGTCTCATTTCAAAACCCTCACTTTTCTCCCCATCAAACATCTCCCTTAATAAATTTCTCAGTCACATAAAATAGTGGAAACCATCCAAAACACACCCCATCAAGACCAGTTAGAGTTTTCTATCTCTCAACACTCACATGGACTACAATTCATTCAAAACATTGTGTTCCCCATCATGTGTGAGATGTTTGGTCATATCCCTCACCAATACTAAGCCTAAGACCCTCATACCTACCCAACTAGACATAAGAAACTATCCTAGGTGATTCACATTTCATATAAATCATAGAGATCTATCATCAATCTCCCATAACATCGACCTATTAATTATACCTCTAGGAAAAATTGTGAGTGGAAATCAAAAAATAACCACAATGACTGGTTACATGTTATCAAACATTAGGAGGTTTATAACATCCTATTTAATTAAAAAAATTGTTTATTTTACTAATTATTTTACCTGAATGAACATAAAAAATGTTGACATACCCCATCACTAATATACCATTATATGATTTAGATTATTGGGACCAGCTACCTCAAGTAATAAGTTACCAACCTCCTCAATATCTTTTACGTTTTGAACAGGCCAAGATATGCCTCATTCAATATTGTATAGGCTCGATATCCCCAATCTCAGGCCACCACATTCCAAATAATAAATCCAAATAATTTATAATTAACTATTTAATTTATTTCAATAGTGGAATAATGGATAAAAATTCTATGAGTAAAATTTACTCACTGAAACCTCAATAAAATATGTTCCAACATCCTGTGGCATGCTCCCATTAAAACCATGAACAAAATCTTAATCATCCTGAACTGATTTTACAATGATCTAATTAATATCCAAAAATTCCTATCCCAAATAATCTACAGTCATATTCCAATGCATGGGATGAAAAATAAAGGGAGAATAAGGAAAAAATTCACCTCAAACTACCCTTAATAATCCCTATAAATCACCCTTTATCAAGGGATAATGAAATAAAAAATTAAAGGGGAAAGAAAAATAAAAAAAATGTTTTCCCACCCTAACCACTCAACAAAATATTTAAAAGGGATATGACATGGAAAATAAATGTATACCACTATTCTAAGAAGTAGTATAAGGCCCCATAACATCATGAAATATATGGATAATGTCAAAATTCCCTCTATATGTCAACCCTAAGGGTGTTTCATGATGATATACACCGTGGAAAGAATCATGGAACAACTTGATAAAACTACCATCTAATGATCCCTCATGGTGTGGACCTTATATCATGGTATATAACATATCCACCAGAATGAATCAACAATTGTATCCTAAGCTTTCGATGAACCGTATCCTCCATTAACAGTCTTTCCTTTTCCCTCTACGACATGGAATTCACCCATACAATATAACACAAGTCATTGAAACACTCTTTACAATGTAACTAACCATCCACACAAACGATATACAAAAGAAAATGTAAGAGTACTAATACACAATACATAATAGTCACAAGACCCCATGTGAACGATTCAACATCATTGAATGAATCTATCTACCATGGATTGACCATTGATTAAAGTCATTTACATTTCCCAATTCTAATACACATGGGTCATCACCATGACATGATTTCATATTCCTAGTGTGATGCAAATGACCATGAGATATAATCTAATACATAACATTTATCATCATGTGATGAAACCATATTATATGGAATAAAAGATACATTAGAGACATTTCATTATCAAAAATCATAACACAAATTTCATCATTATATGAAGCCCACTATTAATAGTGTAACTTGATACCTTGAACCATGGTTCCTCTTTCCACTAAATCAAAATCCCAAATCTATCACTTGTCACAATGTGATCATTCTATATCATAGTATGAAGATCCAGCAATAGTATAAATCTTAATTATATGGTCTCACAGACACTACTCAAAAAAAATCCAAATATCCTATGATAATGATGAACCAATAAATTATTAGTTATTACTCTACGGAACTTCAGTTTCGAAATTCCTTAGCATGAATGGTAAAATTTAATTTTATAAAATCATTCTATTATACATTACTGATACTCAATTACGTACATAATTATTTTATAATTAGTAACAGTTGATAATTTTTAAAAATGTTTGATTAAATATAAATATAAATATATATAGATATATATATTTGGTCAAAATAATGATATTCTATAACATTGAAATTGATACTAGATGAAAAAACATATAGGTTAATCCAACCCATTTAGTAATAAAAAATATGGGCATAATATTATAATTTGTTAGTATTTACCAATGTAAGATCAAGATAAATATTTATTGACTAAGAAACACCATAGTTGTACTTAAAAGAATAATTTTCTAGATATTGGTTTCAAAATCATTTCATCCAATTTTGGATTGAAGAAATCATATCTTTATATTGTACATTATACAGTAGCATCTATTTAATTATTCATAAATATTTATGTATGGTTTTATTATAAATTATTATTTAAATTTTATAGTACAAGTCCTATATTAAATGAATATACAAATTATTGACGAAATTTATATTGTATTATTAAGTGATAGAATTTTTTTAATCATTTTAATAGTTTATTATCAAATGGAGTAATAATATTTGATAATAAATATAGGTGATTTAGTGTTTTTGAATATTCATGATTGTTTTATTAGATTTATTAAATTCACTTTTTTCCCATATAAAAATTTATTTTAATGGAATTTATTTTTATTTTTAAGTTTCTTATCTTTCTGAATATTTAATAATCAATTTTTTAATGAAATAATTCAAATATAAAAAAATAAATTTTTTTTGAGACTTACAACGATGAATTTTTTTTTGTTTTCTTTGGAATTTATATATATATAGAATAAATATTTGAGGTCATTGGTAATTTATTGTTAATTATGTAAGGTTATATATAGTGTAAATGGATGGATTGAAACTAATTTTATGTGTTCTATGTTGTAAAAAAGAAATCATTATATTTTTATATGGACAAATTTAATTGTTTCAAATGGTTTTTTAACTATTAAATGATTTTTTTGAATGATGAATTATTATAATGATCTATTCCCATGGTATTTTCCCTGGTAATTAATTTAATACAATTTTTAAATGATGTAATACACATATCCTAGGAATATTCAAATTATTTTGTCACATTTTATTGGAGATTTCATTATATTTTTAAAAAATGTTTTTTAGTAATTCTGTTTTTTATTCTAAAAGGATAAATCACATTAATTTCATCATGTATTTCACATATGTTTCTATAATAGAATACACTAATACATATTAAATCAAAGCATTCTTTTTTATTTGTTTTATAACTGGTAATGTAATTTAATTTATTATATATATATATATTATCTATTATGTAGTTCTAAAAGGATGGATGAAATCATTAAATGCGTTATAATGAAAGTCAATTATATATTACACTCAACATGAAATTATGTAATTTTTTATATATAATAATAGAATTTAATTTCAAGGGTACATAAAGTTTTTCAATTACTCTATGTATCTCCATGTATATATGGACATCATGATTTATACTCTATCCATTTTGTGACAGTTTCCATTATCAATTTCATTTGATTAAATCTTCTTTAGGTGTAAAAGATTTTATAATTTTAATTTACTATTTAATTTATATTTAATGGATGGTATTGAATGAAATTCAATGATTATAATTAATTAGACTAATGGAATAATCTATGGTTTATATTTAATTAATATATACAAACATATATGTATATATATGAAATTATTTTTCTATATAAGTATATATTGATAAAAATAGTCATGCGATACAAATAAGAAAATATATTTCACCATATTAAAATATTGGGGAATGAAAAATATTTTAATGATGGTTTTTGTTGTATATTAATGAGGGTTTATTTTTGAAAAATGTACAATATGAAAGGTCATATAAAAAACCATGGGGAACTAAAATTATGATTGTTTTTATTTTATTTATAAATAATTTTTTAATCATTGTCATATATTTGAGAAATCATTATGATGAGTAGTTTATATTTAGGTGTATTTGTGTCAAAATCTAAATTTTTATTTCTCTAATAGTAGAGATACATGTTATATAATAGAATAATATTTTTACATCTTTTATCAACCACCATATTGGTGGTGAATAACATACATTTTTATATATTATATATTATTGATTTATTTTTATCAAATTTATTAGATGGATTTGGGAGAGAATTTCATATTAATGGAGGGAGAATATATGTTAAAGAATAGAAAAATTATTAATTCCTTTGTCCTAATTTTTTTTACCATTAGGTGAATATAGAATTTTGGAAGTTTAGTTTAACAAACATTGAAAAATTATGAAGAGACATCTCATATTAAAATTTATTATTCATTATAGGAGTATTATAAATTAAAAATTATGTTATATGGGATTTGGTTATAAACAATTTTATATTGTAATAGTTTATACAAAATCATAGATATTTCCATATATAATTTGAAAGGGAAAATATTGTTATGGAAATTTATCATATTTTTAAAGAGTTTTATTTTGAGGATATTTTTTTCAATTCATAGTGACCAAAACTAGGGTCTATATTTTTTAAAACATTAATCCTTTAAAAATTACCTATTAAAAATAAATAACATGTTAAATTTTTTCTCTATTCGTGGTGTTGTGAATAATGGATCTAGAAGATATTCTTATTATCTTTTATTTAAAATAATACAATGTTGTGAAATTGATCATGATTTATAAAAATTGTTATACTATAGAATTAATCCATATCATAGTTCATATTTAAAAAATAAAATATGGTTTACAACATCCTTTAATAAAATGATAATATAATGTTATGGGATATACATGTATTTATATTTCTTAATTGTATAGTCACACTACTAACTATATAAATTGAAGAATCCACATCTTGGAAACAAATTTCCATTATATGGTGAACTTAAGATACATAATCCAAATTATTGAAATAAGAATGATTATTAAAGAATGAAAAATCCATCTAGGGTTTTTAGAAGTCAATTTTTCACTGTACATACCACACCATGTTGATGGGTAACCATACAATGGTAAAGGACATTCTAAAACTTTTAAATAAGTAATGACACTTTCAAAAATCAAAATCACAAAATAAATTTTTTTAATGATATAACATTGAATTTCACGATAATTTTGAGAGGGGATTGACTTTTTTCGAAACATTTAGTTATGATTATATAACTAAAGGGGATAAATATTATATATTTTTAGTTTGAAAATCAACAAACATGGAATAACATTGCATTAAAGAATAGTGAAATATTTATAGATAGGGGCTTAAAGTGGATATAAATTTTGAACACATCATTTTCCATATAAAAAAAGATAAGTAAAGAAGTTATGTTGACATCCATTGATACTTCATTGAAATTGTATAATATGGGGATCACTATCATGGTGAATTGTTACACATTATATAATGTAATGTTAGAATGATATGATAATTGGTTTTTTAAAATGAATCATTTTAATATATCATGTATATTAGATTCAATTATTATATTTTATAGTTCTACAAGTCATCAAACAGATAAATGTTATTTTCATAGTGAGTGTTATTACTGGGAGAAATCCCTAGAGGTAACTTTTTAGTGTTTTTGGATTGATTCTATTTGTCAAAAAATAGTGGATGTTGTAATTTGTGAGATTATATCATGGTTTCTTACTATTAATTTTGACGAAGAACCATGAAAAAGGAATGGATTCCTTGTATGTGGTACAAAATGATGTGTATACAATGTGGCACCATTTCCTAGTGTTTACTATATTTTTAAGGATTAAAATTTTGATGATAACTCAAGCATCATGAAAATTATATTTTCAATAATTATTCATAATAATATGGAATATCTAATAATTTCAAGAGTTTTATATGTTTAATGACGTACTTGTGCTTTATGAATGGTTATTGATTCTCTAAGGTGTAGAGCATCGTAAAAGGTTCTTGATAGTGAATGGTTAATGGAAAAGTTCCATGAGAATAAGAAGATTTGTGAATAAAAAATATTACTCTATAATTTATTATGATAGGTAGAATCACAAAAATGAATTTGGATCGACATGAACGGTTGTGGCGAGGCTTAAAGCTTTGTAAAAGTTATGAAACAATTATAAATATGCCTCTACCCACCTCATTTAATCAATCAAGACTTCAATAAATTCCAAAGGATCAGAATTCAAGAATGTGATTCACAGAAGAATTATTTTTGTGTGAATAATTTCATAAGATCACATGTTTCATGAATAAAGGTGGTTCATGAAGTACGTGTATGTTTTTATGAATTTTATAGCTTTATGAATGTTTGGTGCATCATGAAAGTAAATTGATCATCATGAATAACGAAATATTCATGATTGTTTTGTGCTTAGTGAGAGTGGTATCCTTTGAAAAAGTAGTGTAAATCATGAAAGATGCGGGGTTTATGAAAGCACAATATTTTTGTGAATAATTAGAAAATATCATGAAGGTTTCATGAGCTTTGTGGAAGCTGTAAGAATCATGAAACTGTTTAGAAGGGATTCCCAAGTAAATTTTTATTATAGTGGTACTCATAAAGTAGATGAAATTGAAGCATAATGACAAAAAAATAATCTATTAAAAATATAAATTAATGTTATAGAAAGAAGATTTATATTAAGGAGTAGTTAACACGCATCTTTTGATAGAGAAGTGTACTTCTAAAATGTGATTTTTTTAAACAACGGGGGAAAATGAGTTCACTCCGATCATTGTAACAATAGTACACTTCAGTGGATAAGGTACATATGCACATTTACTTTGTATGCACCTTGGATATAGCCTAGTGTGAGTGAATTAAGTAAAATTGATGTGCATTGAGCATGATTCCATTTTTCATCAAACAGAGATATGAGAAAGAGATAGATATAAATTTTGTTTAATTATGAAATTAGATCCAATGGGGGAGATGTTTTAATAGTTCATTCCATGATTTTCCCCCAGATAGGTTATTTAACCGTGTTGTTCTAAAAATTATTATTAGGGACAAAGGATAATATCTTCGTTTCTCTCTAAATGGTTTCAATGGAGGTTATAAATAATAAAGGGATTTCGATCATTTATGGAAGAATATTTCAATTATAGAATAATCAGATGTAGCACAACATCTGATTATTAGGTATGTATGTATTTATAGAATCAATGCATTTTATTTGAAATGATGTTGATAATATATCATTATCACAAGATGACCGAATGTAATTTGATACTGACACTATATAATTCAACGCAATAGTGGGGAGATTTTCCAATAAAATATATAAAATGGTTATTGCATGTATGTTAATTCATTCCATATAGAATAAAATATTAAATATCTATGAACGTAATTCAGATGTTAGGGAACCAAAATTACAGGTTATGTGAAACAAATATGAGGATCTAAGAATAAACTGAAATGTTTCTCTAGATGTGTTATTTGACTGGGAGAACGTTGTTGTGGAAAAATTGTGTTGTCTTACAGAAATTATTGAAAATATAAATATTGTTATGAACATATATTGAAAACTTATACATTAGTTGAATTTTAATTTCTATGTTTTGTAAGATAAATATGCAATGGATATGATTGTGGATAGCTTGGAAAATTATATTATCACATAAGAGATATAAAATTATGATATTGAGTCATTAAAAATAAATAATTCCAAATAAATTGAATTAAAGGCCATAAAGAAGCTCATTATTAAAGAGATATAGTAAAAATAGGAATCTAATTTTGTAATGTCAATCGTTTTCTCAAATATACAGAGAGAAAACATAATGTTCCAAGGAAAACTACCACTCCCTCACATTCAGTGTGGAATGGTTGGATATATTATAATAAGTATCCCCATGATGTTCCAATATGATGATGGGGATGAAGTCAAAATTCATGTGAATATGTTTAAATACTCTATGAATGGTAGGATAATTTTAATGGGAAAATTATTTAAAAATAATAATCTCATGTAAAATGAAAATTAAATATCAAGAGAACTAAAGGTTTATGATATGGATAACTACAATGATCATAAAGAAAATTCTCTAGTGGAAGTTGTTGGTAGCTCACCGAAAAGTGAATAAAGAAACCATAATGAAGAAGAATTTAAAATAAATAGTTGATCTTCATGATAAATTAGAAGCCTCCCTAGAAGAGATAGATTTCTAGTGATGTAAAATGGTGAAATCCAACGGAGTAAATTGTGATGAGAAAATCTATATATCGTAGAAGAAATAATAGACATACGATCTAATTGATGAAATTTAAAAGATCATTTCTCTGATTCCAGATAAAAAAATATGTTTTTGAGTACCCCGTCATAGGTGATAAAATAAAAACATAGATTTATGGGATAAATAAAAAAAATATCAATTCGAATGCATTTAATAACATTAATTATTGTTTTCATCTTATAAATAAAATTAGATGATCAGAAGAGACTCTAGACACCCGGTATGAAATTGTGAAAGATGATTACATAAGGTAAAACCTTGATGGATGTAATGTATAGTGTTATTATAATAAAAAATAAATATTCATGTCCAAATGACCAAGATGGTATGAGGATTAATTGAAAATTGAATATTTTTGTGATTGAGTTTAGACCACAAGTTCCCTCTCTGATGTTGAAAATTAATTTGGGAAAAATTGAGAATCATTAAACTCATATTACCAAAGGATGAACCATTCCTAGAATAATGTATAGAAATACTCCTTTTGTCACATGTTATTATAGTTGAAAGATTGTAATTTTTCAAAATGTATGTTCCATAGACAAAAGGATCTAATGGTAACAAGAGAAACAAAGGAGACAACATAATGTTCAATATTTCAATATTGATTTTGATGTTCATTGTTTCTAGCGTAGAGGATTTCAACACATGGTCAGATATTGCTATAAAAATTGTTGAAGAATGTGCCAGAACACACCAAAAGTATTGGTAAGCATCAATTTAATGAATCATTTGTTCTGTTTATTAAAAAAATATATTTTTAGATATGTTAGAAGAAAGTGGTTCATTATAATATGAGTAAGATCAAGAACAGTAGAGCATGATGGGTATAAAGTTATTGACATGAATAAAAAGGAATTGAGATGATTTGGATGTGGTTGTATTTTTTTCCCTTAAATAATCAGATCATGTGGATGTCTAGATTCTTAACAATGGATGAACATCCCATATGATAAGAAATATGGATATTGTTACATGTATTATATATGAGAGGTAGAGTTTTGTAAAATATTAAAATGATAATTTTCTGAGGTTTTTTCTCTTGTGAAAAGAAAAAATTGTGGGAAACGAAATGAGACATGCTACTGTCTGGGTTTTCAAGGGTCTATGTCACAACGTACTAAGTGTTAGTCAACTATGTGATGGGAGTCATGCAATTTGATTTAACAAGAAGGTTTCTATCATCAATTGAAAGGATAGTATAATTTTTTTTAATAAAGAACTCGCAAGCCAATATCTACCATGTGAGTGGAAAAGAAGATATATTCCATATATTCAGAGAGGAAGAAAGCATATTGTTTTATAAACTACATGTCCATCTACTCCAACCATCCCTATAATATATGGTCAAATGCAACGCAGCACAATATCTACCAAATCTATCAGATGATCGTACTCAAACATTTGATTCCTCTCAATAAGGGAAGATTATTATAAATACAAACAAGGAAAATGAACAAAATTAAACTAGAGTAATTTAATCCATGCAAGTAGATGTGTGTGGACCTATCACTCCAAAATCCATTTATTGTATAAGGTATTATGTTCATTTAATTGAAAATTTCAGAAGGATGGTAGGGGTACTTGTCATTTCCCAAAATTGGAAGATTATCATGAGAAACATGGGATAATGAATCATATTTCAATAGTGAGAACTACTCAAAAAACGGAGTGATATGAGATATTAAATTATAAAAAATATGGCCAGAAAAATCCATATTGAAAATAATATACTAGAGATATTCTGGAAGCAGTCTTGACAATGTTCTATATATCAAATAGTTCCTTATTGAGTCTTAAGGAAGAAAATAATCCATATGATCTATGGTATGAAATGTATCCAAAATTGAGGTACTTTTGAATCATTTGATGTAATAATTTTATTCTAAATAAGTATAAACAAATGAAATTTGATTCTCATGTCGATTAGAGGATATTCCTGGGATATTTAGAAAATTGAAAAGCATATAAACGATTAAACATACAACTGGGAAAATTAGTTATGTGTAATGATGTTACTATAAAAGATAATATTCAACTGCACAATTAATATCTTCCTGATGAAATCGATGAGGAGGTATGTATCACATGAAGAGTATATTTAGACAATTCTAATTTAGAAGTAATTAATGATGATGAGAAGGATGAATTAAAATATGTGTCATCCATGAATATGAATAGTCAACCAGTAATTGATATGATAAATATCATTGTTAATTTGGTAGTGAAAATTCAAACAATGAGAAATATGTATCTATAGTAAAAATATTTCCTATATTTGGTAGAGATGAAATGATTTGAGGACGTAGATAGATAAGACAACTAGTTTAGTACTATTAATTAATTACCTGACAAAATTGAAAACAATCAGACACAAGAGATTGTTTCAATACCAACATATAAAAATTTCATTATGACCAAATGGGTTTTCACAATAAGATGAATATAGAATGTAAAATTATTCAAAAAAAATAACGAATATTATAAAATATCACTACCCGATAGGGGGTATTGATGTTGATGAAACGTTTTCACCGATTTCGAAGCTTAAAAATTCAGCTTACTATTGTCCATTGTAGTGGAAATAATGGTCATAATTTTCTATATGGATGACAAGTCAATGTTTCTAAATGGGATTCTGGAATAATAACATTTTATCGAATAAGAATATAGTTTAATCATTCGTAAATATCATAATATAGTTTTTTGTCTAAGGAAGAGTCTATATGGGTTGAATCAAGTACCAGGAGCTTGATATTAAAGACATGATCTGTTTTTAAAAAAGATAAAATTTTAGTGTGGGGGATTTAATTACAATATAAATTTCAACAGTGATAGTAATTAATGGATGACAGTTCAAGTGTAAATTTAAAACACAATATTTGGTTTATCAGATGAAGCATGTTGCAAGAATTTCATAGAATTCATGAAAATTTATTTCAAAATTACAATGCTTAGTGAATAATAATTTTTTACTTGGTTTATAGGTGGCACAAAAGAGATGTTTAGATTCATTTAGGAATAAAAATATTCAATGTAGATTATGAGAATAGCTTTAAAAGCTAATTCCAAATAGATGTTGACTCTGGTTCCTACCCTTATAAAACTATCATCATATGTTTAAGGAAATGAGGTTAATTTCATAGAAAACATAAATATAATTGGAAGTATATTGTATTTAACATTAACATGACTATATATTGTTTTTTACACATTCCATGAAGAAAAGTATCAAATAAATCCCAAATAAATCCACTTACTTTAATTAAAAACACATTGGTATATCAAGGGATCAATGGATTTTGTTTTATATATAATGAACATTATCATCAGGGGTTACTGGAACATATGTATGAAGATTGGGGCAGAACAACAATTGATAGAAAAACACTATCAGGTGGTGCATTCTATATTTTAGGATTATCATTTTTTTTATAGTGATGAAATATTATTTACTTCTTTTAAGCACCATATAATCCAAATATGTTGTAACTACTCAACCTTTCACATAGTTACAGTGGATGAAGTATCATATTGAGGATATATGAGTTGAATTTGTGTATATGATTGGAATCCATTATGGTGATTCATGTTTTATAAATCCTAGAACAAATATATTACATTACCTAAATATGAATAACATTTAAATCAATAATAATTTTATAAAGGAGAAGGATGATCATGGTATGTAATATTAGAGTATGTGCCTACAGAACTATATTTTATATAAATTAATACAATGGCCTTACCCAAAGATGTTTTTCAATGTCATTTACTAGTTCTTGGAGTTCATTTGACTCCCCACACTTATAAAGTTTGGATTTTGGTCTCCTTTCCCTATGGTATGATGTGCTTTCACCAAAGGTTTTAATTTGTGTTCCTACGATGTTGTAGCTAGGTGGGAGTTACCTTTAGGTTCATGGAAAAAAGGGGAGAAAATATCATGATCATGTATGGGGGATAAGTTGATAGATGGAGTAGAAAAGAAAGAGCAAATTTAAATCTAATTACTCTTATGATTATTTATTAAAGGTTATATATCAAAAAATATGATTTGAGTGATTAAAAAAATTGAATGGTTTTTGAATGAAGTTATTCATTGATTAAATTGTAATACTACACTTATCTTCCAGGTTGAGAATGGCTCATGTGGGATTAAGGAGTCTGTTGGGTAAATTATTTATTTATATCCAGAATCTAAATAAGTGAATTTATGTTATATATAGAATAATATTCAATGTGGTATTAAAGAGTAAATATTTTTCAACAAACCCAAAGGGCCATTTATTGGGGGAAAAATCTCTATGTGTAACTTTGAAGTGTTTTGGCATTTATATTGTTTGATTACAAAGATGGTTTACACTATAATTTGTGGATTTCCAACATGGTTGTTAACTAGGTATTTTTAAAATGAACCATGAAAAAGTAATGGACACTCTTGAGGTGTTAATGAAATATGTGTATACAAGGTGGCCCTATTTCATAGTGTTTACCAGATTTTTGAGGTCCAAAACATGGATGATAAATCATGATTCAAGAAATTCAGATTCCTACAAAAGCCTCATAATAATATGAAAAATCCATTAATTTCATGAAGGGTAGATTTTTCTCAAAGGATTTGGGATTCGTGAATGGTTATTGTTTCTCCATGGTGTAGAGCTTCGCAAAAGGATGATGAGAATGGTTGGTTGAATGAAATTTTACACCAATATGAGAAGATCTCCAAATAGAAAAAACATCCCTGGTGATTCAAGAAGATATAGATTTTCAAAATCTATAATTAATATCTTCATGAAAAGATAGTGGAAAGGTTTAAATATTATTGAATACGAGGGATAGATTATAAATAGGCCTCTACAACCATCATTTGAGAAAGAATGCCTTCACAAAAATCCAAAGTCTCTATATTTGCAAAGGTTATTCTTAATGGATTTTTCATTCTTGAAGATTTTTATAAGATCATATCTTCTAGGAAGAAAGGGGTTTTACGAAGGTTGTGTAAGGTTCATAAAATTTGTGAGCCTTTTTAATGGTGGGTGAGCCACAAAGACTATGTGATCTTCGTGAAAGAAGACGCTTCATGAATGTTTTTAGATTCTTGAGGGTGTTGAGCTTAATGAAAGTAGTGATAAAAAAATTTTTAGGTTCAATAAAGGAGAATATTCTTCTAAAGAATTAGTCAGTTTTATGAAGGTTGTGTGCGCTTCGTGAAAGTGTTTAAATAGTACTGACCAATAAATATATAGTATTGTTGTACCCATTAATTGGATGAAATTATATGAAAATTATACACAAAATTTATTGTAAAACATATTAATTAAATTGATCAAAAGAATAATCATTTTAAGGATCAATGAGAACACTTCAATTGAGAGATTAGTGATATTTCAAATTATGATTGGTTATAAACTAGGAGGGATAGTGAGACTACTCTAAAATTTATAATGGATGTGTGATTAAGTAGAATTTAGATATATGAAAATCACATTTTTATGCTCCCTGGACATATTCTACAGTGGGTAAAAACATGTAAAATTTCTTTATCCCATGCATGATTTCATTTATTATCATGAATTGATATAGGAAAGGGAAGGAAGATCATTTTGTTCCGGGACTAAACAAGATCCAAAGGGGAAGTATTTTTGATATATCATACCTTTATGAACCTCCCCTATAATGGTATTTAACATAGATGGTATAATAGTTATATATCATTAGGTATTTTTAAATCTTTCATGAACTTTTAGAATATTGTGTATGTGGTTTTAGTATTTTGATACATTACTATTTGTTTCACTATTAATATATAATGCATTATGTGAAAAATTAAAAATCAAGGGTATCTATTTTTATCCTGTCTAGTTTCACTGAATATGAAGTCAAATTGTTATAGTTATCCATAATGAATATATCATTTTAATGTTAATATATATATGTAATATTTGTTTTAATATAATTTAATCCACCACCTTCAAAAAGGTAACTTCGAGAAATGGATCCTAATAGATCATATCTGAGTGAAGATTATTTTTCAAAGGTGTGATTCCATTAATTATTATATATGCGATATAAAATTACAAAGGTTTTTTTCTTAAAAATATTAGGACATTCAATTACTTAAGAATATGTTGTACCACAACTTCAAATCAAGAGATACGTACACACATGCTGCCATGATTCCTGGAATAAATCCTAATATAAATGTTAGATCGATCACTAAATTTTTTAATAGTGTATGATGTTGACATAGAGTGAAAAAGAATTATTGGGGAAGCACTACAATTAGTAGTGAATACAAAGTTGACATCATAAAAACCATTAAAGTATTATGTGAGAAGAAAAATCTATTGTCTATTTATGTGGGTGACTTAAATGTCAAAGAAGATAAATTATTTGTTCCATGGAATAATTACAATGATATAAATGTGCACCCAATTTAATATATCGATACATTATTTAAATAGGTAAATTTTATAGTGGATTATATATATGGAATTTTTAAAATCATCATATGATCATAGTAGAGAGTTTTTTATAATATTTCCATCCCATTTGAATCCCATTTTTTTATTTAGAAAATCAAACTCAAGGTGGGGTAGTATAATTATCAAAACTAAGTCATTATAGTATACGAGTTAAGGAGTATTGAAGACAATACAAAAATGGAGAAGATTTTAAAAGAGATTACATTACAATATTTCATTCAAACTATATTGTATAGTGATCTAGATGATGAAGAATTTCATAAGGTAAAAATATTTCTCCCTATTATCAAAATATCTAATGCAAATATTAAGGTAATGATTCCATTGTCTTTTATTTGAGGTGTAAATGAAAATTTGTTCAAAGTAAATTGTGTAAATAATTTTTGAAATGAAGAGGAGAATGGTGTTAATGAATTTGAAATAAAATATTTAAATGTTATTAAAGTAAAAAATAAACAGAATACAGTTTTATAACGTAATAAAATCTATATCAAAAAAATGTGATGGGATTAATTATTTAAAATAAGACGAGATTAATGACTACTTGTACATCTATGAATAAAATAAGGAGGTAGTTATTGTTGACACATAAATAAATGGACCATGTGATGAGGATGATGATAATTTAGACGGTGATATAGATATCAAGATAACATTAGAGTTTTCATATGATGAAATTTATATATTCAGTGCATGAGAGAGAAATAGTATTTCAATATATAAAGTTGTGCATCCAAAAAAATAAGAATAAATATAAAAGGCTGAACTCTGAAGTCATAAATCAAATAACATAGATAACCATTATTTATTTTTTTTAGTAAAAACATAATGCTAAATTTTATTAATGAATTTTTGATTGTATGAAAACCATTTTGAAAGAGATATGTTAAATAATTATTTTTCAAGATGGTGAATTTATTTACATGATAAATAATATATATGCCAAACAGTAATCTAAGACACTTATTATAATATAAATAATGTGGTTTTATTTCATAAATATTTTAATTGATAATGGTAAATAGATATTTGGAATTTCCAAATATAATTTGGATGAGTACCTATAAAAAATAACAATATTTGGAGATTAATTTGGTTCATGATAAAAATAGAATGATATTGTTATAGATGTTATGAAGTGATAATCTATATCTATAAGTAATTTTGTTTTCATTGAGTTATAAAAGAAATTTTTTACATATAAGAACACTCATAATAATTCTTATCAATTTCTATCTTTTACTACATTATTATAGAACATTTTAATAATTTGTCTTGCATTGTAAAAATAGAAATAATAGAAAAATAGAAAATATTAAAACCCTGAATCATTTAAATTCTTCATAATTATTTTGTGTTCCCTTGGTTTTAAATTATTTAATATGGGAATAATAGTATAAATTTCGCATAATGAAGTAAAATAAGAATGCCCGCAATGAATATTATTGATTATAATCCTCTACCGAATGAATCAACAAGAAAACTAAAAACACACAACATATCATTTGTATTTTTTATAAAAATAATAACTCTCGCCCTCAAATGAGGAATATTTAATTCATATATTCAGTGATTTATGAAAGTGATTGTAGATCAAGATGAATAATTTTGAGAAGGAATTATTGAATGATGTTGATTTAAAGCCAGTTCTGTAACATGAATTTGAATATGTAGAATAAAAACATTTCTTGTAATATATGGTGAAAAAATATATAAAATGATATCATGTATGAAATGGAATGTGTCATATAATTTGGGAATAATGAATCATTTAAAATTATTAGACCATGTAATGTTAATGTTAATATTAAATAAATAGAAATTAGAAACATTTTATGGTATAAATATTTTAACCAATTATCCTAACCATAATCACGTCTTTTTAAATAATGTTGTTTAATTTATTATTCATGAAGGAATATAATTTAAAATGGAATAATGAAGAAATATCCTTGTGGGGAAATCATATGAAGGGTAATCTCCAGCTAGTTAGAAATGAGATAATATTTTAGTTCATTCAAAAGAATAATAAAACTAATTCAGGAACATGTTTATTTTCTTCTTTATCAAACCATCAACTAAATATTTTTGTATGTATGATGATATATGGGATATTTAAATATTCTCATGTGATCAAAACGATACATGTAGATCTTTACCATAGTTCAAAATCATAATGATAACATATAATATAATTTTAATGAATTCATATCGATTTCATGAGAATGGAAGTATCAATTGTTGTAGGAAAACAACTCCAAATTCCATTTTTAGATGATTGAATTATATTCCCTTCCATTATGAATACATTTAACTATATTGGTTGGTATAAATAATAAATACATATAAATTACGTGAATTGTTAAAATTGAATTTTACTTTTTCTTAAAATATGGTAAAATGAAAAAATTGTTTATATATGATTATGAAAAGGAATTTAGGAATTTTAGAGTTGAAGATTATCTTTAGAATCATGGTATAAGGACCCATGTCTTGATAGTAATAAATATTAAAAATAGTTGTTTTAAAGAATATAAAATGGATAAATAATAATGTGTCTTGAAAGATGTAGGTTAAGAATAATATAACAAAGAACATTTGATGTGAGATCAAATTATAGTGGATTAAATTATAAAACACAATTAGTTGTGTCCTAAAGAATTTACTACCACATACAATATGTTTCATGGATATAATCCAATATTGAAATACCTAGACTGTTTTAGAATTTTCAAATTATCATTCATAAGTACAAAATGTATATTGAATTTGATTATTTAGTTGTCTAATATGTGATTCATTGAAAAAAATATAAAATAAAATCATAAAAATGATAAAATAAAATTCATATAAAAATTATCGACTTCCATTCTATCAGTGTTAATAAAAAAGGCCTACATGAAAAATAAAAATAAAATTTTGATGATTATAAATTGGAAAAAACACATCAATGAGGATAGATAAAAGAAAACAATGATTTATTAGTGAATATAAATAATGGTTATGATTTTTTAGGTTATTTTACTCATATAAAATCTGTAATAAGGGATAAAATTGATGAAAAATATATCTTAGAGAATAATTTCCACCTGTACAGTCTTAGAGGATAAAATAATTCCATACAATTAAACAATGATCACTTATACAAGTGATGAAATTTGACTAAAATCCCCAAGAGAGATGTTTGTAAATTTTTCAAACATAGAGATTGATCCAATTTAAAAGAATAATAATCATGTGATTTTTCTATGGTAGGTGGTTAAAATGGTTATTATTACGTTTTTTATTTTTAATGTAAATTGAGGGAACATTGAAAATTTAATTAGAACACTAAACGAATCATTGGTGTTGTAAAAATATAGAATGTACTATTATATAGAGAAAAATATATTTACCTGGGAGAAACATTTAGCACCACACACTATAGTATGTTGGTGGGTCAGAAATAGAATGAATTTCATTAAGGTTAAAACAATGGATGATTTGAATTTTTTGAATCAGATTAATAATTATCCTTATAGTTTTATTTCCAATGAGTGAATTGATTTTTCGAAGGGATATATTTATTAGAGGAGGCCAAGGGAGAGTTTGTGGGTTATTTTTAGTAATTTGACACATGTTATGGAATAACATATACTATAGGTTAGAAACCATACCATCGCTTTGGGAGAAACACCATAGGGAACATCATATATATGATTAATATCATATGCAGGTGGTTAAATTCACTAGATCATTTGGTCACTCAAATGTGATGGGGTCTGTGTGAGATTATATTTTCCATAGTCTATACGACAATGTCATATTGAAAGGATTTTCATCATGGATAAGGATATGTTAGAATAGCTAGAGTGTAAGAGTAGCTCTTGGGAAATATGAGATTAAGTTTTTTTCTCTATGAATGATAATTCAATAGTGAATGAGGGTTGAATTGTGGGTAATTATTCACATGTATAGATTATACATCAAAATAGGAATGTTTTATGGTGTTACCCTATCTGTTGAGATTGTATTATGACTTGATAGAGAGGATCACTTTGTATCATAAATAGGGTAGGTGAGGCAATGTTTTAAAGATCAACATCATGAATGTACAAGAGTATATCAAATTCATTGTTAACAATTTCGTTTAAACTGGTTATTTTGGTTGGATGGTGTGAGTGACGGGTTGTGTTTGATGGGGCGGCTCCGGGTCTCCTTTTCTTTTTATTTCAGTTTTTTTATGCTTGTTTTTATCACGCTTCATGGACTGCTCTAGAAGGGGATTAGAGCACTAGGTCTTTATTGATGCAGGTATCATGGAATTGGATACTTGAGAGGGTATGGCTTCTCCATCGGTTCTGTGCCTGTGCTTCTGCACGGGACTACTTGCTGAGGGATACTGTGTCATTGAAGGCTTTTTTTTGTTATACATGATCGGATGGAGTGGTCAAATATCTTGATTTGGTTGTATGTGGTTTCTCAATTTTCCTCTAAAAAGTGTTTTATTATAAAAATGTAATTTTCAGTCAGTATTTCAAGGAATTACTAGAAAGTGGAATTGCACTATGACCATTACGGTCACTTGTAAAGGATTATTCATCGATGTAATTTAAAATTTATTAAAGTGAATTATTTTTTCACAATTTGTATTATAATCCCTTTATGAGGTTATTTTTCAATAACATATTAGTTATGGGAGTCTAAAAATCCTTCTCTCACATCATTTATTAACTTGATTTTATGTATATTTTCAGGAATTTATTTGATCAATTAAGGTGGGATATAGTTCCCACATTCTCCACATATACTCCCCTCTTCTATTTATATAATTTTATGTGGGTTGGATTAATTGTTTTAAATCTTATTCCACTAGATAATTGTGGGATCAGGAACAAATAATGGGAATATGGTTGTTATAGTCTAAATTATGTCTTGAGAGAAAAATACGCTATGGTTAATGTGATTTTTCTAACATCATTCCAATATCATATTTTATTCTCATTAATCTAATATTCTAAATTGAATCTCATAATGTATCAATGTTGGTTTATAGATTTGGATGGATATAGTCTTTGGATATGTCTGGGGTGATTCACACATTATTATAATAGGTATTAACATTGTTATTTGGTCTAGTGAGTTACTCATTGATTATGTTTAAACTAATTCGTTTTAGAATTAAATTTTTCAATAAATTATAATGGATTCCAATTATGGTTAAAATAATTTTCATAGAGATAAAACCTTGTGTAGTTAGATGATGGATGATCAATCCTTATCCTGTATAGATGATATTATGTTATGGTGTATGACTTTGACTAAATTGTTATCTATATATTTAGGTTGGTGTTCCTAAACTAATTCTAATTGTCAATACTTTTTTTATGGTTCACGTGATAATTGATCATTTCAACTATGTATGTTAGTTAATAATCAATTTGGTTGGAATTTCATTTATTGAATATGTCCGGTTATTCTTCTATGGTTTATTTACAATTTCTTATATTATGATAAATTATTTAATAGACAATTTTTTGTTAATTTGGTTTTCTAATGTGTCAGTAATTCATGTAATTAGAAATTTCATGTTTCATTGTAGTCTTTTATATTATAGATTGGTAAATGGGGTGAGTGTTCTTCTGTCACTAGTATGTATGTATCAGGGTGGTTAGACTATACAATGGACTAGTGTATAGGTTTGGATTGATAGGGTCTTCCTCATTGGATTTTATAAGTGAGAAAAAAAATTATTCCACCCCTTATTTGAATTTATTAGATTGTGACTGTTATGTTTCTTATTGAACCATATGTTCAGTGTGGTTTCTTTTGGGGAATGATATATCAACTGAGTGGAGAGGTATGATAAGTGGTATGTAATGGAATAATTGAGAACATGGGTGTGAGGGGGTGAGGGGGTGAAGGGGGGAGTTTCTAGATCAATCTATGAAATATTATACCATGAAAGACACAACATTTTTATGTTTTATGATTGTGGGGAAAAATGATAAAATTATTGATTTTTGGGGTAAATTATAATAATGAAATGGCGATTAATGTGAGAAACCAATCTAAGTTGAAGCGTAATAAAATATTAGTTAAATTTATAACCTAGTTGACCCTTTTAAGAAAAATTATAATGGAATGTTATATTTTTATGTGACTTGTTTTTTAGAAATTTTTGTTTACAAAAATATTTACATTGACAAATTTTATAGCTATGGAAATTCAATGTGGGTTTGGTGAAATACAAAAAAATAATCAGATTTTTTACATGTTGTGTGAATTACCATCCATGGATGATATGGAATATGGGTTGGGTTTTATGAAAACATTGAATATTTATTTTATTCTATTTTAGTGTCATTACGACCCTATATGGGACTATTATTGATATCTAATATGGGTTGGGTGTATATCCAATCAAAAGAGAAAATAAACTTGTGTGTCAATCAGTGATATTGGTTTTGTGTAATTATAACCACTGATTGTTATATGATTTTGGTTAGGTTTAATTACAACCAGGGATGGTTTGTTATTTTAGTATGTACATATGATTAGTTTGGTGTAATTAAAACTAAGTAGATACCATGTATGATATATCAGGTATCCTTTATAGGGAGAGATTATGATATTTTCGTGATGCTCCCCAAAACGATACATACATGTGATTAAGAAAATTATAATTTGACAAGAATATTGATTTCATTATTAGTATATATTGTTGTGATATTATTATGGTAACTCTTGTAATTTTTGATGCATGAATGTTAATATTAGGTTGATTGATTTCCAATTTTTTCATGATAGTTATTATAATATGTTATTTATTTATTTATTTTGACCATATCACATTGGTCATGAATTTTATATATTAGATATATTCAGACCATCATTGTGGTAGGATACATTGTTTTACTCACACAGTACTTAGGATATTTAGTTCATGAGAATAATTATTGGTTACGGAAATGGGTATACTCAAGGGTCCTACATTTAGTGGTGGAAATGTGCATAATAACTATAGTAAGAAGGTCAAAACATGTAGGGAATCATGATACAATTTTATTTTAGTATTTAATCCATTATTTATTTATTTTGATATCATCTAGATGTTTTCCCTATGGGAGACATTAATTATTATATTAATTAGTTCCATTTGTTCTACTGTTATTTGTATTTTATAGAGATGTTGTCTTTTTTTATTACGACATATAGATTTAATATATATTTTTATCCAATCCATTAATATTAAATTTTATTATTTTTATTCTGATTTGATTTATGGATATCAATACTAATGTGGGTATGTTGTTCCCACTTTATACAATGTACCTACCAATTTTCCATCTTCCTTTTCCAAAGGGCGAGGCATGATTGAGTTCAAGTAGAACTTTGAGTCTAACTAATAATTAAATTAATTAGTCATAGTATATTATAACTGGTATCAGAGCCTTTTCTTCATATATTATCATTTGTGTTATACTCTACATGGAAAAGATCGGCCAGAATATGGAATGAATATTATGTTTTTATGTGCCCTAAAATTTAAAGAGTGAAATTCCATGTTACTAGGGAGATATGACTATTTTTATATACATTTTATTTAATATGTTAGGTTTTATGATTAATTCCACGTATAATTTTGTGGTTTATTAATATACTAATTTTCATTTTTTGGGGTGGTAAGAGTGTTTTAATATTTCATTATATTTATGTGTGGGTTTCTAATGGAATTATTTTTATACATGTGTGTAGAGACCTGAAGCTTGATGTACATGGACATTACATTACTTTAGCAGAATAATTAATACATAACAAAAACAGACACACAAGGATCGTAATAGTTTAGTGTCATTGGAAACTCGGAATATAATCATCTAATCATGGTGAAAGATCTTCAACATCTCCCATAAGATCTTCCCCTTTTTGTTTTCTTACATAAACCATTTCTTTAAATCCTAGGGAAAAGAAAACATATAAAGGGTGAGCTCAAATGCTCAGTAAGGTTAAGCAGGGATAAAATATAACAAATCAAATACATTTGAACTTCAAAACATGAACATAATATTTAAACATCAGAATCATGAGCAATGACATAAATCATGGAAGTACGTAAGGCATAGATCATAAAGAAACATTAATCCTGATAAAATATCATGGGAATTAAAACATGTAATTGTGGAAACCATTAAACACATGATATGATTTCCATAGTAGCCAAGGCATTACCACCAAGTCCATCTTAGGGGACATAGTTCCTTTCTGAATCAAGTTCACTCCTTGTTCCAGTCCTGTATTACTAAACCGGTTTAACTTGCTGTTCCAGCAATGTCTATCTCATGAGATATAAATATTTACACAATTCATTGGAGGGAGATATAGGTCTCACCCATCTCGTAATGATACCATTCTTATGTGTGCCACAAAATCATAAATCATACATCATTGGATAAACCATGTAATAAAAATGGGATTTTAAACATTGTGACATCATAAAACAATTTATATAAGGTAAAGGAATTCATAAAAATAATTCCATCACAACATAATAAAATAAATGTAACAATAGGGATAGAAACAGAACCCTATATTATCTTATATGGAAAATAATTTTGATAAAACACTTGAACTCCATTCTTGAGGAAAATATCCTTTCTACTTCAAAAACATTTTTCCTTTCTTAAGATGTCATACAATTTTAAACTAAAATAAGTTGATTAAAAATAAACATGAAAACATGTAAAGGAATCTTCTTGGAAATAATGTTTTTAAAAATCCATTCATGCCGTATAAGTTAAGAAAGCATTCTTCTCGTACTTATGTCGGAAAAGTCAAAAAGTACTTCGTACGAAAAATGGAAAAAGATTCCTTTCATATCATTTACAAAAAACTCACCGAAGGGTAAAATTGGATTTAAAAAATTGTAGGAGGATATAAATAATATTAAATATTAAGGAAACATGGATGTGGATGATAAATATTCCCCTGTAAATTCTGAAGTATAAACAATCTCGGATAAAAATTGAGATTGCGAGATTTCCCCTTACCTTAGGTCTGATATGCTTCATACGTATCTGAACCCCCTGTGTAATGATTTACATAATGTTATTTAGTTATTAGATAATCATATTCATTGTTATGATATCATATGTGGTTCACTTATGACTTTATATTACCCGTTCCTTTGTAAATTCCATGTTAAAGAATGTTTTGGGTAAAATCGTTTCATTTGTTGTCCGTTTTTTGACTTGTAATTATTCATATGATTACTTAGATCATGATTACCTAATTCCAGAATATAAAAAATTATTTATATATAATATATATTCAGAATATACATATATATAATAGATCGATAAATTGAAAGAAATACACCGTTCATGGAGACGGTAGGCCGTACGTACGCATGAACGTTGTTTTCATTTTCCCATTGAATTGAATTGAATTAATTGGATAACATACATATATATATATATATAAATTAATAGAGTATAATTATTATGTCATATATTTCATGATTACTTATTATATACACTTTATAATCATTCATGAATGGTTAATCATTGAGAATGAATCTCATCGCGTCGTGGAGACGGTAGTCCGTACGTACGCATGAGCGATGATATCGTTCCCATAATTATTGAATTGAATTGGAGTAGATGATACAATATATCAGAATCAGTATTATGTTATAATGACTGTGTATAGTTATTCTTTACACCATTATACCCATCCAAGTAAGTTGGTGTTGGAAAAACAGATTACACCGCGGCGTGGAGAAGGTATTCCGTACGTATGCACGCGCGGTGATTTCATTTTCCATAGGATGGATAGAAGGTGAAATGGGGTTGTTACATATTTATAATAATATATAAGTATATTAGTGATACTGATGTTATTACTTTATAATGAAACAACTAATGAATAAGAAGTTCAAGAATAAATAAGCTTGAAATAATCGGTAGAAGAGATTACCTATTCTTCGATGCACCTCCTTTAAACGTCTTCTTAGGGGACTAGGGTTTTTTTTTAGAAGAACAGTACTTCTATATGGTTTATAGGGAAGTGCGGAAGTGAAATGGGTAGTGGTTGGCCGAGCTTCAAGGCTCAAAATGGACTGAGGAAGAGAGGGAGGAGGTGCCCTTTTATAAGGGAGGAGAGGGGAACCTTTGGAATCCTCAAATATATTAGTTTAATATAAATTCCAACCCCACATAAAAACCTCCAAAAATGACTCAATTCGAATATTAAATGAGATATGGTTGTAATATCATCAACCAATAAAATCTAGACATGTTTTGATCTTATTTTGAACCTTATAATTTTGATTTATCCTTATTTAGTCTATTTAAGTATATTTGTGGTAATAAAATTCTAAATTTTAACTGGTTATAAATAATCAATTATGTGTTGTTAATTTTCCATAATTGGATACTTTATGACATTTTGGACTATATAAATTTCAATTTATAATTTTTAAATATTTTTGTGATTTTTAAAGAATTTAATAATATGTTATTTTTATAAAATAACAATAGTGTCAATTTTGACACTATTCATTTATTTGAATTTAAATAAAATCTACACAGAGGATATATTCGAAATTAAATATTTAATAGATTTATAACATGTCAAATGTGTCTATAAAATTCGTGGAGCACATTAAATAGTTCATATAATATTTATTTTAATATTTTTAAAACCATTTATTTGGTATATCTCATAATAAAATAATTAGTACAACATTTTTTGTATAATTATTTAATATACTTCTTTGTTGCATAAAAATTAAAACTAAAATCCTTTGATGAAGATAAATATCAAATATTTTATAATATTAATTTTACTCAAATTTATAATCTTAAACTAACAACATGTAAATTGTTATCTTTATTAAATTATGATGGTGACAACTTTGAAATCATTTAAAATAAAATATTATAAGTGTCATAATCGCCATAATAAGGATCAAAATGGTCTAATATTCGGCCAGTGGATGATTACAGTTTATATATACACTACTAATATGTTTTGTGAAGAATTTTGGGCCTTTTTATAGGTATTACTATTTCAGTAAAAACTATATTATTGATTTTTCACTAAATAAATAATTTCTGCATCATTAATGTATAATATAATAAGGTAATTAAACAACTCTTAAAAATTACAAATAAGTTACCATGATAAAGAAAAACATTTTATCTTTCAAATGAGTATTTATAACAGAATTTATATTTTGTATAAACTTTTATGAAAAATACATTAATTATTAAAGCTGAGTGAGACATATTTCACTTTCCTTTAAATAAAATAAACCAAAGGTCTTAATCACCTCCAAGTGGGTTATAATGTATTTACTTTTGACCCAAAAATGACTTAGGAAGAAATATAATCATCCAATTGTATTAAGACAAGTATTAGGATTATTTAATAATATTATATTTACCCTTAATTACCCAATTTACCTTTTACTATGGTAAATAAAATTTACCGTTGTTACTATTCATAAAGCCCAAAAATAAAAAGTAGTATATTTATATAATTTGGACCCACTGATTCCAAATATGGAATTCAGTTTTCCAAATTCAATACATAGAAGATGTAGGAGTTAAATTAAAATTAATCTCGTTGTCGAAAGAAAACGGGTTTTCGTTTAAAACATTGCAAAAGATTGAATTTATTTAACCTATGAATTCAATGTAAAATCAATTCTAATGACATAAATTATATTAAATGGTAAAAATTTATTATATTTATACTTTAAAACCATTTAATATTATAATTTATCCACATAAGTTATTACGATTAAAAAATTAGTTTTTAATTAAAATATAGCGTGTTTTTACTAATCTTTAAAATATGAAAGTTATCAGAATAATATGAAAATTTTATCCAAGGTAAAATTTTATATCCTTATTCCAAAGAATAATTTTATTTTGTAAAATTTAACTTATAAACATGTAAAAACTAGATTTAAAGTGGGTGTGCCATCAAAAGGCGGAAAAACTGCAATTTTTTTAAAAATACTTATTTTACCCAAAAAATTTATTTTGTTCTTATACCATGTTCTATAAAATGTGTAAGATGAATTATAATGTTATAAAATTAAAAATTTAGTTAATTCTATTTATAACGGCTAGTTCATAATAATATTATAATAATATATCGTTGTTTAGTAAAACCCGGTATTGCGTACGACACACGCTATCGAGGAAGGTCGTGATTGCGTGTAATGCAAGCCAAGTAAGGGTTGCATGTAGTGCATGACTCCTTTTTTGTTGCATATAAAAAAATATATTGAATATATATATATATATAATAAATTTTTCGTAGAATAACTACTATCAAAGAAACATGAAATTGTGTGTAATGTGATCCAAGATTAGTGTTGCGTATACTGCAAGCTAATATGGTGTTGCGTATAGTGCAAGATAATCTTGGTGTAACCTACAACAGAAGATATGAATGAAATTAAAACAAATATATCTTATAAAATCTCAGGTTGTTACATTCTACCCCCCTTAAAATGAATTTCTCCCTCAAAATTCGTCGGGGTTATAAATCGTTTACTATTCATAGAAACCCACATCGTAAAAAGGAAAACCAAAACATGGCTTAAAAAAACTTAAGCATGAAACGTAACACTTACCCAAATTAACTCATCACTGGGTTTCCACGTAAGAGAAAAAAGGTGAAAATATGGATATGGAAGAAAAATCTAACCATCAAGTTCTGATGGAGAGTGGTAGAGAACATGGCTATGAAAAAGCCAACAATCACAAAGCCATAGATTTGTGATGATCTAGGGTACCATATGATTCATCGGATATATGGGCACTAGGACAACATTTTTGGTTTTCAAGATCATTTCCCAAAAGTTGAAAATTTTGATTTAGAATAAATACTTTCATTATTTTGGTACAATCTCACTGTTCTTCGTGCCTTGAACAATTTCCACTTAATCTCTTAAAGAAATGAAGTTGAATTTGTTATTCATGAAGTGTTAGCAGATCATGTGATAGAATGTCAGGACATTCCATCTGTCTCAAACAAAAGTTTAGAAAAAGTTATTAAATATACATAAGTCGATCTATAGTGAGATTAGTCATATATGGTTCCTAAAATGGACTTTTACTTCATATATCATACTGCTTAATATAATAAAACTATTTTCTACTAAACAGGGACTTCCTGTAGGCCAGTGGTAGGAGATAAAGGCATGTCGCACTTCAGTTGTGGGTTCGATTCCCACATCCTTTCCCGACGCGATGGGTTGTCGCCCGTCCTGCAGGTTTTCCTTTTTCTAAAACTATATTACTATAACATCCCAATAATAATATCAAAAAACGTTCTATCCTTAAACAATTCTAACATATGTCCAACATAATCCATCCCAATCATTAGGCTTAGCTATAATATTTCGGTCTAAGCTCATATTATAAAGAAAATGATTACTTGAAATTTCACTTAACAATCTCGTGAATGCCATGATTTATCCTCCATATATCATAAGATATATCATGTTGGTCAAATTAAAAACATGTGAATACATTAATCATGTATTCTCTTGAAAAAACAGAAACCCATTTAACCTTAGTGAAAACATGAATGCTGTCAAAAGTTAACACTTTCCACATACAAAAATCCCAAAAATTCTATATACTCAAACCATGATATCACTTAGTCCTTATATCAATAATGAGTTCATGAATACTGTCAAACATTTCATTTTCTCCTTATCCCTTCATTATGCATATATCATCTGCTTTCCAAAATATTTGAATCACTTTTCATGGTTACTGGTACCATAAAATTATTGAAAACCACAATAGACTAATACTAAAATATTCTAATACACCATAAAATTACCTCAACAACATTATTCATGAATAGAAATACATAAACACTTCAATCCATCCTCTTCAATGATTGTCATGGAATAAGTCCTTACTTGATTTAGAAGTAACTTTTTAGGTCAGGGCATTGAGTTGGCTAATGCTCATGTTCTCGACAAATAAGACATTGAACTCCATAACAGTCTGTCACTCTAGAACCCTTTTCTCCACACAGATAACATATGTCCCTCCATTTGAGGTATCCCTCATGGTTCTTCTTGCCTTCTTTAGAAATATCAATCTTCCTTTCTTTATGCTCCTCAACATGCGAACATGCATAAAATTCTATTTTCCTATTATTTGATGAATTAGGCATACCACTAAATTTCACCGTCTTAATCATATATCGTGATAACTGATTTGGCATAATCTCAATATCTTTTTCTCTAGGCATTACACAATTTTGTTGCTCATAGTCACCAAATTTCCCATGGGATTCAATGTTAACCTAATTCCTTCTGGTTCCCTCCATTGACTAAAACACAAAAAGAATTCTGTGAGAGGAAAAATCATACAAGGAAAATAACACAATCAAGGGGGGGTACCTTCGACATCTAACAACTTATGATTAATTCTAATATCGTTACCGTAATTCTAGGTCTATAACCTATACTTATACTTAACCTTAGGGAAATCCCTAGACATACCTTAGAAATATCTCTAGGAATCACACTATAGTTTTCGCATCCTAGTTTCCAAAGGTTAACTAAACCTTTCCTTGGATACCAACTGTAGAGACCCGAAGCATGATGTACATGGACATTACATTACTTTAGCGGAATACTTAATTCATAACGAAAACATACACACAAGGATCGTAATAGTTTAGTGTCATTGGTATTTCGGAATATAATCTTCTAATTGTGGTGAATGATCTTCAACATCTCCCATAATATCTTCCCCTTCTTCGACGCACCTCCTTTAAACTTCTTCTTAGGGCACTAGGGTTTGTTTTTGAGAAGGCCAGTACCTCTATAATGCTTCTAGGAAAGTGGGGAAGTGAAATGGGTAGAGGTTGGCCGAGCTTCAAGGCTCAAAATGGTCTGAGGAAGAGAGGGAGGATGTGCTCTTTTATAAGGGAGGAGAGGGGCACCTTTGGAATCCTCAAGAATATTAGTTTAATATAAATTCAAATCCCACATAAAAACCTCTAAAAATGACTCAATTCGAAGATTAAATCGGATAGGGTTGTAATATCATCAACCAATAAAATCTAGACATGTTTTGATCTTATTTTGAACCTTATCATTTTGATTTATCCTTATTTAATCTATTTAAGTTTATTTGTGGTAATAAAATTATAAATTATAAATGGTTATAAATAATCACATATGTGTTGTTAATTTTCCATAATTGGATACTTTATGACATTTTAGACTAAATAAAGTTCAATTTATAATTTTTAAATATTTTTGTGATTTTTAAACAATTTAATAATATGTTATTTTTATAAAATAACAATAGTGTCAATTTTGACACTATTCATTTTTTTGAATTTAAATAAAATCTACACAGAGGATATATTCTAACTAAAATATTTAACAGATGTATAAAATGTCAAATTTGTCTATAAAATTCTAGGAGCACATTAAATAGTTCATATAATATTTATTTTAATATTTTTAAACCATTTATTTGGTATATCTCGTAATAAAATAATTAGTACAACATTTTTGTATAATTATTTAATATACTTATTTGTTTCATAAAAATTACAAATAAAATCCTATGATGAAGATACATATCAAAGATTTTATAATATTAATTTTAATAGAATTTATCATCGTAAAATAACAACATGTAAATTGTTATATTTATTAAATTATGAAGGTGACAAATTTGAAATCATTTAAAATAAAAAATTATATGTGTCATAATCGCCATAATAAGGATCCAAATGGTCAAAAATTCGGCCAGTGGATGATTACGGTTTATATATACACTACTAATAAGTTTTGTTCAGATTTTTGGGCCTTTTATAGGTATTACTATTTCAATAAAAACTATATTATTGGTTTTTCACTAAATAAATAATTTCTGCATCATTAATGTATAAGATAATAAGGTAATTAAATAACACTTAAAAATTACAAATGAGTTACCATGATAAAGAAAAACATTATATCTTTCAAATGATTATTTATATCCGAATTTATATTCTGCATAAACATATATTAAAAATACTTTAATTATTAACATTGAGTGAGACATATTTCACTTTCCTTTAAATAAAATAAACTAAAGGACTTAATCATCTCCTAGTGGGTTTTAATGGATTTCATTTCGACCTAAATATGACTTAGGGAGAAATATAATCATCTAATTGTATTAAGACAAGTATTAGGATAAATTCATAATATTATATTTACCCATAATTACCCAATTTACCTTTTACTATGGTAAATAAAATTTACCGTTGTTACTATTCATAAAGCCCAAAAATAAAAAGTAGTATATTAATAAAATTTGGACCAACTGATTCCAAATATGGAATCCATTTTTTCAAATTCAATACACAGAAGATGAATAAATTAAATTAAAACTAATCTCGTTGTCGAAAGAAAACAAGTTTTTGTTTAAAACATTGCAAAAGATTGAATTTATTTAACCTACGAATTCAATGTAAAATCAATGCTAATGACATAAATTATATTAAATGGTAAAAATATATTATATTTATACTTTAAAACCATTCAATATTATAATTTAACCACATAAGTTATTATGATGAAAAAATTTGTTTTTAATTAAAATATAGCATGTTTTTATTATTTATTAAAATATGAAAGTTATCAGAATAATATGAAAATTTTATCCAAGGTAAAATTTTATATCCTTATTCAAGAGAATAATTTTATTTTGTAAAATTAAACTTATAAAAAGGTCAAAAACTAGATTTAAAGTGGGTGTGCCATCAAAAGGCGGCAAAACTGCATTTTTTTAATAATACTTATTTTACCCGAAAAAATTATTTTGTTCTAATACCATGTTCTATAAAATATGTAGGATGAATTATAATGTTATAAAATTTAAAATTTAGTTAATTATATTCATAACAGCTAGTTCATAATAATTTTATAATAATATATTGTTGTTTAGTAAAACCCGATATTGCGTACAACACATGCTATCGAGGAACGTCGTGATTGTGTGTAATGCAAGCCAAGTAAGGGTTACGTGTAGTGCACGACTCCATTTTTGTTGCGTATAAAAAAATACATTGAATATATATATATATATACCCAATGTTTCGTAGAATAACTACTATCAAAGAAACATGAAATTGTGTGTAATGCGATCCAAGATTAGTGTTGCATATACTGCAAGCTAATACGGTGTTGCGTATAGCGCAAGATAATCGTGGTGTTGAATACAAAAGAAGATATGAAAGAAATTAAAATGAATATATCTTATAAAATCTTGGGTTGTTACATTCTACCCCCCTTAAAATGAATTTATCCCTCGGATTCGTCGGGGTTATAAATCGTTTACTATTCATAAAATCCCACATCGTAAAAAGGAGTACCAAAACATGGCTTTAAAATCTAAAGTATGAAATGTAACAGTTACCCAAATTAACTCATCACTAGGTTTCCACGGAGGAGATCATAGGTGAAAATATGGATGTGGAAGAAAAATCTAACCATCAAGTTCTGATGGAGAGTGGTAGAGAACATGGCTATGAAAAAGCCAACAATCACAAAGCCATAAATTTGTGGTGATCTAGGGTACCATCTGATTCATCGGATATAAGGGCACTAGGACAACATTTTTGGTTTTCAAGATCACTTCCCTAAAGTTGAAAATTTTGAATTAGAATAAATACATACTTTATTTTGGTACAAACTCACTGTTGTTCATGCCTTGAACAATTTCTACTTCATCTCTTAAAAAAATGAAGTTGAATTTTTTATTCGTGAAGTGTTAGCAGATCATGTGATAGAATGTTAGGTCATTCCATCTTTCAATAAAAAAGGTTAGAAAAAGTTATTAAATATACATAAGTCGATCTATAGTGAGATTAATTATATATGGTTCCTAAAATGGAATTGTACTTCATATATCATACGGCTTAATATAATAAAACTATTTTCTACTAAACAGGGACTTCCTGTAGGCCAGTGGTAGGATATAAAGGCCTATCACACTTTAGTTGTGGGTTTGATTCCCACAGCCTTGTCCGACGCGATGGGTTGTCGCCCGTCCTGCAGGTTTTACTTTTTCTAAAACTATATTACTATAACATACCATCAATAATATCGAAAAAAGTTCTATCCTTAAACAATACTGACATATGTCCAACATAATCCATCCCAATCATTAGGCTTATATAAAATATTTCGGTCCAAGATCATAGTATAAAGAAAATAATTACTTGTAATTTCACTTAACAATCACGTGAATGCCATGATTTATCCCCTATATATCATAATATATATCTTGTTGGTCAAATTACAAACATGTGAATACCATAATCATGTATTCTCTTTAAAAAAATTAAAACTCATTAAACCTTAGTGAAAACATGAATGCTGTAAAAAGTTAACACATTCCACATACCAAAATCCCAAAAATTCTATATACTCAAACCATGACATCACATAATCCTTATATCAATCATGAGCTCATGAATACTGTCAAACATTTAATTTTCTCCTTATCTCTTCATTATGCGCATATCATCTGCTTTCCAAAATATTTGAATTACTTTTCACGGTTACCGGTGCCATAAAATTATTGAAAACCACAATAGACTAATACAAAAATATTCTAATACACCATAATATTACCCCAACAACATTATTCTTGAATACCAATACATAAACGCTTCAATCCATCCTCTTTAATGATTGTCAAGGAATAAGTCCTTCCTTGATTTAGGAGTAACTTTTTAGGCCAGGGCATTGAGTTGGGTAATGCTCATGTTCTCCACAAATAAGACATTGAACTCCATAACAGTCTGTCACTCTATGACCCTTTTCTCCATACAGATAACATATGTCCCTCCATTTTAGGTATCTCTCATGTTTCTTCTTCCCTTCTTTAGAAATATCAAACTTCATTTCATTATGCTCCTCAACATGCGAACATGCATAAAAGTCTATCTTCTTCTTATTTGATGAATTAGGCATACCACTAAATTTCACCTTGTTAATCATATATCGTGATGACTTATTCGACATAATCACAATATCTTTCTCTCTAGGCATTATGCAATTTTGTTGCTAATAGTCACCAAATTTTCCATTGGACTCAATGTTAACCGAATTCCTTCTGGATCCCTCCATTGACTAAAACACAAAAAGAATTCTGTGAGAGGAAAAAATCATACAAGGAAAATAACATAATCAAGGGGGAGTACCTTCGACATCTAAAATATTTGGATTAATTCTAATATCGTTACTGTAATTCTAGGTCAATAACCTATACTTATACTTAACATTAGGGAAATCCCTAGACATACCTTAGAAATATCTCTAGGGATCTCACTATAGTTATCACATCCTAGTTTCCAAAGGTTATCTAAACATTTCCTCTGATACGAACTATAGAGACCCGAAGCTTGACGTACATGGACATTACATTACTTTAGCGGAATACTTAATACATAACAAAAATAGACACTCAAGGATCATAATAGTATAGTATCATTGTTAACTCAGAATATAATCTTCTAATCGTGGTGAAAGATCTTCAACATCTCCCATAAGAACTTCCCCTTTTTGTTTTCTTACCTAAAACCTTTCTTTAAATCCTAGGGAAAAGAAAACATATAGCGGGTGAGCTCAAATGCTCAGTAAGGGTAACCATGGATAAAATAAAACAAATCATATACATTTGAACTTCAAAACATGAACATAATATTTAAACATCAGAATCTTGAGCAATGACATAAATCATGGAAGTATGTAAGGAATATATCATAAGGAAACATTAATCATGATAGAATATCATGTGAATTAAAACTTTTAATTGTGTTAACCATTAAGCACATGATATGATTCCCATAGTAGCCAAGGAATTACTGCCAAGACCATCTTATTTGACAGAGTCCCTTTCTGAATCGAGTTCAGTCCTCATTCCAGTCCTGTATTACTGGACCAGTTTAACTTTTCGTTCCATCCATGTCTATATCATGAGATATAAATATTTACCCAATGCATTGGAGGGAGATATAGGTCCCACCCATCTCATAATGATACTATTCTTATGTGTGCCACAAAATCATAAAGCATACATCATTGCATAACCCATGTAATAAAAATGGGATTCTCAAACATCGTGACATCATAAAACAATTCATATAAGGTAAAGGAATTCATAAAAATAATTCCATCACAACATAATCAAATCAATGTAATAATAGGTATAGAAACAGAACCCTTATATTATATTAGATGGAAAATAATTTTGTTAAAACACTTGAACTCCATTCTTGAGGAAAATATCCTTTCTACTTCAAAAACATTTTTCCTTTCTTAACATGTCATACAATTTTAAACTTAATGAAGTTGATTAAAAATAAACATGAAAAATTTTAAAGGAAGCTTCTTGGAAATAATTTTTTTAAGAATCCATTCATGCCATATAAGTTAAAAAACATTCTTCTCATACTTATGTCAGTAAAGTCAAAAAGTACCTCGTACGAAAAACGACAAAATATTCCTTTCATATCTTATACTAAAATCTCAACGAAGGGTAAAATTGGATTTAAACTATTGTAAGAGGATATAAATAATATTACATATTGAGAAAACATGGATGTGGATGATAAATATTCCCCAATAAATTTTTAAGTATAAACAATCTCGGATAAAAATTGAGATTGCGAGATTTTCCCTTACCTTAGGTCTGATATGCTTCGTACATATCCAAACCCCCTGTATAATGATTTAAATAATGTTATTGAATTATTAAAGAATCATATTCATTGTTATGATATAATATATGGTTCACTTATGACTTTATATTATCTGTTCTTTTGTAAATTCCATGTTAAAGAGCGTTTTGGGTAAAATCGTTTCATTTGTTGTCCATTTTTTGACTTGTAATTATTCATATGATTACATAGATCTTGATTACTTAATTCCAGAATATAAATCATGATTTATATATAATATATATTAAGAATATACATATATATAATAGATCTATAAATGGAAAGAAAAACAACGTTCATGGAGATGGTAGGCCGTATGTACGCATGAACATTGTTTTCGTTTCCTCGCTGAATTGAATGGAATTAATTGGATGAAATACATATATATATATATACATAAATCCACTATCATTATTATGTCATATATTTCATGATTACTTTTTATATATACTTTATAATCATTCATGAATGGTTAATCCTTGAGAATGAATCTCATCGCGTCGTGGAGACGGTAGTCTGTACGTACGCATGAGCGATGATATCGTTCCCATAATTATTGAATTGAATTGGAGTGGATGATACAATATATCATAATCAGTATTATGTAATAATAAATATGTATAGTTATTCTTTACACCATTATACACATCCATGTAAGGTGGTGTTGGAAAAACAGATTACACCACGGCGTGGAGATGGTATTCCGTACGTACGCACGCGAGGTGATTTCGTTTTCCGTAGGATGGATAGAAGGTGAAATGGGGTTGTTTCATATTTATAATAACATATCAGTATATTAGTGATAATGATGTTATTAATTTATAATGAAACAACTAAAGAAGAAGAAGTTTAAGAAGAAATAATCTTGAAATAATCGGTAGAAGAGATTACCTCTTCTTCGACGCACCTCCTTTAAAATTCTTCTTAGGGAACTAGGGTTGGTTTTTGAGAAGACCAGTACCTCTATAAGGTTTCTAGGGAAGTGGGTATGTGAAATGGGCAGTGTTTGGCCGAGATTAAAGGCTCAAAATGGTATGAGGAAGAGAGGGAGGAGGTTCCCTTTTATAAGAGAGGAGAGGGGCACCTTTGGAATCCTCAAAAATATTAGTTTAATATAAATTCAAACGCCACATAAAAACCTCCAAAAATGACTATATTCGAAGATTAAATGAGATAGTATTGTAATATCGTCACCCAATAAAAACTAGACATGTTCTGATCTTTTTTTAAACCTTATCATTTTGATTTATCCTTATTTAATCGTTTTATGTTTATTTGTGGTAATAAAATTCTAAATTTTAAATGGTTATAAATAATCACTTATGTGTTGTTAATTTTCTATAATTGGATACATTATGACATTTTTTAATATATAAATTTCAATTTATAATTTTTAAATATTTTTGTGATTTTTAATCAATTTAATAATATGTTATTTTTATAAAATAACAATAGTGTCAATTTTGACACTATTCATTTATTTGAATTTAAATAAAATCTACACAGAGGATATATTTGAACTAAAATATTTAGTAGATTTATAACATGTCAAATTTGCCTAAAAAATTCGTGGATCACATTAAATAGTTCATATAATATTTACTTTAATATTTTTAAAACTATTTATTTGGTATATCTCTTAATAAAATAATTAGTACATTTTTTTATAATAATCATATATATATATTTTTTTCATAAAAATTAAAAAAAATCCTTTTATGAAGATAAATATAAAATATTTTATAATAATAATTTTACTTGAATTTATGATCTTAAAATAACAACATGTAAATTGTTATCTTTATTAAATTATGAAGGTGACAACTTTGGAATCATTTAAAATAAAATATTATAAGTGTCATAATCGCCATAATAAGGATTAGAATGGTCAAATATTAGGCCAGTGGATGATTAGGGTTTATATATACACTATCAATAAATTTTGTGCAGATTTTTGGGCCTTTTGATATGTATTACTATTTCAATAAAAACGATATTATTGATTTTTCACTAAATAAATAATTTCTGCATCATTAATGAATTAGATAATAAGGTATTTAAATAAATCATAAAAATTACAAATAAGTTACCATGATAAAGAAAAACATTATATGTTTCAAATGAGTATTTATAACTGAATTTATATTCTGTATAAACTTATAATGAAAATACTTTAATTATTAAAGTTGAGTGAGACATATTTTACTTTCCATTAAATAAAATAAACTAAAGGTCTTAATCACCTCCAAGTGGGTTATAATGGATTCCATTTCGACAAAAATATGACTTAGGACGAAATATAATCATCCAATTGTATTAAGACAAGTATTAGGATAATTTTATAATATTATATTTACCCTTAATTACCCAATTTACCTTTTACTATGGTAAGTTAAATTTACCATTGTTACTATTCATAAAGCCCAAAAATAAAAAGTAGTCTATTACTATAATTTGGACCCACTGATTCAAAATATGGAATACATTTTTCTATATTAAATACAGAGAAGTTGCAGAAATTAAATTAAAATTAATCCCCTTGTCAAAAGAAAACGGGTTTTTGTTTAAAACATTGCAAAAGATTGAATTTATTTAACCTAAGAATTCAATGTAAAATAAATGCTAGTGACATAAATTATATTAAATGGTAAAAATATATTCTATTTATACTTTAAAACAATTCAATATTATAACTTAACAACATAATTTATTACGATGAAAAAAGTGGTTTTTAATTAAAATATAGCGTGTTTTTACTATTCATTAAAATATGAAAGTTATCAGAATAATATAAAAATTTTATCCAAGGTAAAATTTTATATCCTTATTCCAAAGAATAATTTTATTTTGTAAAATTGAACTTATAAAAATGTTAAAAACTAGATTTAAAGTGGGTGTGCCATCAAAAGTTGGCAAAACTGCATTTTTTTAAAAATAATTATATTACCCGAATACTTTATTTGGTTATTATACCATGTTCTAGAAAATGTGTAAGATGAACTATAATGTTATAAAATTCAATGTTTAGTTAATTCTATTCATAAAGTCTAGTTCATACTAATATTATAATAATATATCGTTTTTTAGTAAAACCCGGTATTGCGTAAAACACACGCTATCGAGGAAGGTCGTGATTACGTGTAATGCAAGCCAAGTAAGGGTTGTGTGTAGTGCACGAATCAATTATTGTTGCGTATAAAAAAATACATTGAATATATATATATATACTCAATGTTTCGTAGAATAACTACTATCAAAGAAACATGAAATTGTGTGTAATGAGATCCAAGATTAGTGTTGTGTATACTGAAAGCTAATACGGTGTTGCGTATAGCGCAAGATAATCTTGGTGTAGCGTACAACAGAAGATATGAATGAAATTAAAACGGATATAATTTATAAAATCTCGGGTTGTTATATTCTACCCCCCTTAAAATTAATTTCTCCCTCGAAATTCGTCGGGGTTATAAATCGTTTACTATTCATAGAAACCCACATCGTAAAAAGGAATACCAAAACATGGATTAATAATATAATGTATGAAACGTAACGGTTACCCAAATTAACTCATCACTGAGATTCCACGTATGAGAACATAGGTGAAAATATGGATATAGAAGAAAAATCTAACCATCAAGTTCTGATGGAGAGTGGTAGAGAACATGGCTATGAAAAAGACAACAATCACAAAGCCATAAATTTGTGATGATCTAGGGTACCATCTGATTCATAAGATATATGGGCACTAGGACAAAATTTTTGGTTTTCAAGATCATTTCCCTAAAGTTGAATAATTTGAATTAGAATAAATACATACTTTATTTTGGTACAATATCACTGTTGTTTGTGCCTTGAACAATTTACACTTCATCTCTTAATGAAATGATGTTGAATTTGTTATTCGTGAAGTGTTAGTAGATCATGTGATAGAATGTCAGGTCATTCCATCTCTCTCAAACAAATGGTTAGAAAAAGTTTTTAAATATACAAAATTTGATCTATAGTGAGATTAATCATATATGGTTCCTAAAATGGACTTGTACTTCATATATCATACTTCTTAATATAATAAAACTAGTTTCTACTAAAAATGACTTCATGTAGGCCAATGGTAGGCGATAAAGTCCTATTGCACTTCAGTTGTGGGTTCGATTGCCACAGCCTTGTCCGACGTGATGGGATGTTGCACGTCCTGTAGGTTGTCCTTTTTCTAAAACTATATTACTATAACATCCCATCAATAATATCAAAAAAAGTTATATCCTTAAACAATACTAACTTATTTCTAACATAATCCATTCCAATATTTAGGATTATCTAAAATATTTTGGTCCAAGCTCATAGTATAAAGAAAATGATTACTTGATATTTCACATAACAATCACGTGAATGCCATCATTTATCCCCCATATATCATAAGATATAACTTGTTGGTCAAATTACAAACATGTGAATACCTTAATCATGTATTCTCTTGAAAAAATAAAAACCCATTTAACCTTAGTGAAAACATGAATGCTGTCAAAAGTTAACACTTTCCACATACAAAAATCCCAAATATTCTATATACTCAAACCATGATATCACATAGTCCTTATATCAATCCTGAGCTCATGAATAATGTCAAACATTTCATTTTCTCCTTATCCCTTCATTATGCGCATATCATCTGCTTTCCAATATATTTGAATCACTTTTCATGGTTACTGGTACCATAAAATTATTGAAAACCACAATAGACTAGTACAAAAATATTCTAATACACCATAAAAGTACCTCAACAACATTATTCTTGAATATCAATATGTAAACACTTCAATCCATCCTTTCAATGATTGTCATGGAATAATTCCTTCCTAGATTTAGAAGTAACTTTTTAGGTCAGAGCATTGAGTTGGGTAATGCTTATGTTCTCCACAAATAATACATTGAACTCCATAACAGTTTGTCACTCTATTACACTTTTCTGTACAATGATAACATCTATCCCTCCATTTTAGGTATCCCTCAAGGTTCTTCTTCCCTTCTTTAGAATTCTCAATCTTCCTTTATTTATGCTCCTCAACATGTGAACATGCATAAAAGTCTATCTTCATCTTATTTGATGATTTAGGAATACCACTAAATTTCACCTTGTTAATCATATATCGTGATGACTGATTTGGCATAATCACAATATCTTTATCTATAGGCATTACGCAATTTTGTTGCTCATAGTCACCAAATTTTCCATTGGATTCAATGTTAACCGAATTCCTTCTGGTTCCCTCCATTGACTAAAGCACAAAAAGAATTCTGTGAGATGCAAAAATCATACAAGGAAAATAACATAATCAAGGGGGAGTACCTTCGACATCTAACATCTTAGGTTTAATTCTAATATCGTTACCGTAATTCTAGGACTATAACCTATACATATACTTAACCTTAGGGAAATCCCTAGACATACAATATAAATTTTTCTAGGGATCTCACTATAGTTTTCGCATACTATTTTCCAAAGGTTAACTAAACCTTTCCTCTGATACCAACAGTAGAGACCAGAAGCTTGACGTACATAGAAATTACATTACTTTAGCGGAATAATTAATACATAACAAAAATAGACACACAAGGATCGTAATAGTTTAGTGTCTTTGGAAACTCGGAATATAATCTTCTAATCGTGGTGAAATATCTTCAACATCTCCCATAAGATCTTCCCCTTTTTTTCTTACCTAAAACCTTTCTTTAAATCCAGGGGAAAAGAAAACATATAAATAGTGAGCTCAGAAGCTCAGTAAGGGTAAGCATGGATAATATAAAACAAATCATATACATTTGAACTTCAAAACATGAACATAATATTTAAACATCAGAATCTTGAGCAATGAAATAAATCATGGCAGTACGTAAGGAATAAATCATTAGGAAAAATTAATCATGATAAATACCATGGGAATTAAAACATGTAATTGTGGAAACCATTAAGCACATGATATGATTTCCATAGTAGCCAAGGCATTACTACCAAGACCATTTTAGTGGACAGAGTCCCTTTCTGAATCGAGTTCACTCCTCATTCCAGTCCTATATTACTGAACCGGTTTAACTTTCTGTTCCAGCCATGTCTATCTCTTGAGATATAAATCTTTACCCAATGCATTTTAGGGAGATATAGGTCCCACCCATCTCATAATGATATCATTCTTATGTGTGCCACAAAATCATAAATCATATATCATTGCATAACCCATGTAATAAAAATGGGATTCTTAAACATCGTGACATCATAAAACAATTCATATATGGTAAAGGAAATCATAAGAATAATTCCATCACAACATAATCAAATAAATGTAATAATAGGTATAGAAATAGAACCCGATATTATCTTATATGGAAAATAATTTTGATAAAACACTTGAACTCCATTCTTGAGAAAATATCCTTTCTACTTCAAAAACATTTTTCCTTTCTTAACATGTCATAAATTTTTAAATTAAAGAAGTTGATTAAAAATAAACATGAAAACTTGTAAAGGAAGATTCTTGGAAATAATGTTTTTAAAAACCCATTCATGTTAGATAAGTTAAAAAACATTCTTCTCGTACTTATGTCGAAAAAGTCAAAAAGTACCTCGTAGGAAAAAACGACAAAAGATTCCTTTCATATAATTTACTAAAAACTCACTGAAGGGTAACATTAGATTTAATCAATTGTTGTAGGATATAAATAATATTACATGTTGAGGAAAAATGGGTGTGGATGATAAATATTCCCCCAGTAAATTATGAAGTATAAACAATCTCGGATAAAAATTGAGATTGGGAGATTTTCACTTAACTTAGGTCTGATATGCTTCATACGCATCCGAACCCCTTTTATAATGATTTAAATAATGTTATTGACTTAATATAGAATCATATTAATTGTTATGATATCATATATGGTTCACTTATGACTTTATATTACCCGTTCTTTTGTAAATTCCATGTTAAAGAGCGTTTTGGGTAAAATCGTTTCATTCGTTGTCCGTTTTTTGACTTGTAATTATTCATATGATTACTTAGATCATGATTACATAATTCCAAAATATAAATCATGATTTATATATAATATATATTCAGAATATACATATAGAAAATAGATCGATAAATGGAAATAAATACACCGTTCATGGAGACGGTAGGCCGTGTGTACGCATGAACGTTGTTTTCGTTTCTTCATTGAATTGAATGGAATTAATTGGATGACATACATATATATATACATAAATACAGTATAATTATTATGTCATATATTTCATGATTACTTATTATATATACTTTATAATCATTCATGAATGGTTAATCATTGAGAATGAATCTCAACACGTCGTGGAGACGGTAGTCCGTACGTACGGACGAGCGATGATATTGTTCCCATAATTATTGAATTGAATTGGAGCAGATGAAACAATATATCAGAATTAGTATTATGTTATAATAACTATGTATAGTTATTCTTTACACCATTATACACATCCAATTAAGGTGGTGTTGGAAAAACAGATTACACCACGGTGTGGAGACGGTATTCCGTACGTACGCACGCGCGGTGATTTCGTTTTCCGTAGGATGGATAGAAGGTGAAATGGTGTTGTTTCATATTTATAATAACATATCAGTGTATTAGTGATACTTATGTTATTACATTATAATGAATCATCTAAAGAAGAAGAAGTTGAAGAATAAATAATCTTGAAATAATCGGTAGAAGATATTACCTCTTGTTCGACGCACCTCCTTTAAACTTCTTCTTAGGTCACTAGGGTTGGTTTTTGAGAATACCAGTACCTATATAAGATTTCTAGGTAAGTGGGGAAGTGAAATGGGCAGAGTTTGGCCGAGCATCAAGTCTCAAAATGGTCTATGGAAGAGAGGGAGGAGGTGCCCTTTTATAAGGGTGGAGAGGGTCACCTTTGGAATTCTCAAAAATATTAGTTTAATATAAATTCAAACCCCACATAAAAACCTCAAAAAATGACTCAATTCGAATATTAAGTGATATAGGGTTGTAATATAATAAACCAATAAAATCTAGACATGTTTTGATCTTATTTTAAATCTTATCATTTGGATTTATCCTTATTTAATCTATTTAAGTTTATTTGTGGTAATAAAATTATAAATATTAAATGGTTATAAATAATCACTTATGTGTTGTTAATTTCCCATAATTGGATACTTCATGACATTATAGACTATATAAATTTCAATTTATAATTTTTAAATATTTTTTTTATTTTTAAACAATTTAATAGTACGTTATTTTTATAAAATAACAATAGTGTCAATTTTGACACTATTCATTTATTTGAATTTAAATAAAATCTAAACAGAGGATATATTCGAACTAAAATATTTAATAGATTTATAACATGTAAAATATGTCTACAAAATTCGTGTAGCACATTAAATAGTTCATATAATATTTATTTTAATATTTTTAAAACCATTTATTTTGGTATATCTCTTACTAATATAATGAGTACAAAATTTTTGTATAATTATTTAATATACTTATTTGTTGCATAAAAATTAAAAATAAAATGCTTTTATGAAGATAAATATTAGAGCGTTTATAATAAAAATTTTACTCGAATTTATCATCTGAAAATAACAACATATAAATTGTTATCTTTAATAAATTATGAAGGTGACAACTTTAGAATCAATTAAAATAAAATATTATAAGTGTCATAATCACCATAATAAGGATCCAAATGGTCAAAAATTCGTCTAGTGGATGATTATGGTTTATATATACACTACTAATATGTTTTTTATATATTTATGGGACTTTTGATATGTATTACTATTTCAATAAAAACTATATTATTGATTTTTCACTAAATAAATAATTTCGGCATCATTAATGTATAAGATAATAAGGTAATTAAATAACTCTTAAAAATTACAAATAAGTTACCATGATAAAGAAAACAAATTCTCTCTTTCAAATGAGTATTTATAACCGAATTTATATTTTGTATAAACTTATATTAAAAATACTTTAATTATTAAGGTTGAGTGAGACATATTTCACCTTCCTTTAAATAAAATAAATAAAGGTCTTAGTCACCTCCATGTGGGTTATAATGGATTCCATTTCGACCCAAATATGAATTATTACTAAATATAATCATCTAATTGTATTAAGACAAGTATTAGGATAATTTTATAATATTATATTTACCCTTAATTACCCAATTTACCTTTTACTATTGTAAATAAAATTTACCTTTGTTACTATTCATAAATCCCAAAAATAAAAAGTAGTCTATTAATATAATTTGGACCTACTGATTCCAAATATGGAATCCATTTTTCCAAATTCAATACACAGAAGTTGCATAAATTAAATTTAAATTGATCCTATTGTCGAAAGAAAACGGGTTTTTGTTTAAAACATTGCAAAAGATTTAATTTATTTAACCTACGAATTCAATGTAAAATCAATGCTAATGACATACATTATATTAAATGGTAAAAATATATTCTATTTATACTTTAAAACCATTCAATATTATAATTTAACCGCATAAGCTATTACGATGAAAAAAGTTGTTTTTATTTAAAATATAGCGTGTTTTTAGTATTCATTAAAATATAAAAGTTATCAGAATAATATGAAAATTTTATCCAAGGTAATATTTTATATCCTTATTCCAAAGAATAATTTTAATTTGTAAAATTGAACTTATAAAAATGTAAAAAACTAGATTTAAAGTGGATGCGCCATCAAAAGGCGGCAAAACTGCATTTTTTTAAAAATACTTATTTTACCCGAAAAATTTATTTTGTTCTTATACCATGTTCTAGAAAATGTGTAAGATGAATTATAATTTTATAAAATTCAAAATTTAGTTAATTCTATTCATAAAGGCTAGTTCATAATAATATTATAATAATATATCGTTGTTTAGTAAAACCTGGTATTGCGAACAACACACGCTATCGAGGAAGGTTGTGATTGCGTGTAAGGCAAGCCATATAAGGGTTTCATGTAGTGCACGACTCCTTTGTTGTTGCATATAAAAAAATAAATTTAATATATATATATATATATACTCAATGTTTCGTAGAATAACTACTATCAAAGAAACATGAAATTGTGTGTAACGCGATCCATGATTAGTGTTGCGTATACTGCAAGCTAATACGGTGTTGCGTATAGCGCAAGATAATCATGGTGTAGCGTACAACAGAAGATATGAAAGAAATTAAAACGAATATATCTTATAAAATATCGGGTTGTTACAATGTGGCTGAGAACCATGAAGGTATATGGGGTATAATAATAATAATAATAATAATAATAATAATAATAATAAAAGATTCCCTGGATAAGATATGGGTTCTTGTTACTTATTGTTCGATCGTCAACTTATATAGAGTTCTTCAATATAGCTTTTTGGGTTAATATTACATAATTAGGAATATAAAATAATTATTTTGTTAATGTTATTTCATTGATGAGTTTAATCATATATACATGTGATAATTAACCTGAGAATGGGTATGTTAACTATGGTTATTCGTTAGTGAATTGAGACCCTAATATTGTATAGTTAATGAAAAAAAGAAGGATATAATTCCTAATAATACAATTTTATAATTTTTTATAGTATAATGGGGTGTGGATCTTTTCAAGATCCATATCTATGTTCTACAGGATGTAACTAAGATCCCTCAGGGGGTATTTTGGTATGTTTGTACCTAATGGGTATTGATACCCTAGAGTGGGTAGCCTAGTTTAGCCAATGAGATTCCTCGATTGAAAAAAAAATCCCAGAATGGTGTGATGGAACATGTATTACCTTATATATTAATGATTGAAGATTGAAAATTTATTTAGGGGATTCTGAATTTCTATGATATGGTTAATATATTTGGCATATAATACAAGTGAGGAGATTTGTTTCCTAGGATTGGAGTGATTTAAGATCCATCCACATGATCAATCACTTTTCTTTGTTATTGTGTCTAGTATTTTTCGTACCCCTCTCTCTCATGGTGTTCTCGTGATCAAGAATCAATCACATATGTTACTAATTATTTAATTTTATTTTATTTTAGTGTTTATTTTTGATATCATGTGGTGGAATCAAGTTATTGTTTAAATATCATGATTATCTATTTAATAATATTTAATGAACTTAATGAAGTATAATTTATTATTATAAGTGCATGAATGTTTAATGAAGAACTTTAGAAGTTCAATTTCTAAATTAGAGGAGACACATATTAAGGATGCATAAAAAATGGACAACAAAAGGAGGTGGGGAATTGTGTTTCAATGAAAATGGGTAAGGCATGACGCATGGTGGACCAGTGCATAGTGGATAGAAATTATTTTGGAAAAAAATGGATAGATCCAGGGTGTGGTGTTTGGTGTATTGAAGCTGAAATGGCCAAATTTTGGGCATTACTATGTGCTGAAAACAATTTCATCCTGTGATTATTTACTTATTGTAAAACAATTCTTCATTTATTTATTCAATGTTTTAATTTATCTAGGATAATTCCACATGTTTTGTGAAGGATTTTATGTCTCTAGAAGAAGGTTTTGGATTCTTGGATCACAATTTTTAAATTTTTCTTCATTTATCTCATCAAATTGATAACCAAATCTCTATCAAGGTATATTATTTTTGAAATATAATCATCACTAATTTGGATACTGTTCCTATTATGAAATACACTAACTCTAATCATTTTATAATTAACTCATAGTTTCTCCTTATATAATTTTGAGATAATTGAGACTAAGCTGAATTGGTATATCTTCTACTCAATCCATTACATCTACCTCATAATTCATATTTTTGGATATCAGTACTGTTAAGGTGATAGTATAATATTTTTTTCATAAACATTGAAATAAAAGTGATTATTATATTTGGTTTTATAGATATACCTATTCAAAATATAGATTCAATTTTATTATTGTTTCATTCAATAAAATTAACAGAAAGGGAGTTTTGGTATCTTGTATGTCATTAATGATAAGGGAACTAGATATTAAATCCTTGAGGAATTTAAGTGGTAGATGTATGTTATTTTTTGATATACTTCAAAAATTATTAACAAAACACGGTTCCTTATATATATTCCACATTTTCATAATAATTGCGTCATTCTATTTTCAATGTGAATAGATTTCCTAAATTTGATATGTCATCTTTTCGTTGTGCCTATTAAATTTTTAAACATTTATATTAAATTTATCATTTATAACTCTATACATTTCATCAGGTTGATAACATTATCTTTGCCAAAAAAAAAATTATTTGAAATTTAAATTTCCATTTATATAATTATTTTTTCAAAGGAAAATCACCCCATATTTCAATTTTACCATCAACTCCAAAAAACATATGTTTTTTGAGTGGTTCTTTGTGTATTAATTTGAAAATATTTTATAGTTTTAAATATTTTTTAAAAATTATTTTTACATGATTCCAATAATTTAAATCAAATGAGATATTTTATTAATTTCAAAATCATTATTTGGAAATATTTTTTTAATTTAAAATCATCACAGAAATCAATTATTGATCATTCTAAAAAGGGATGTTATTTTAAAAATTCTCCAAAAATACATTCCTTGAAATGGGATCTTTTATTTGATGGTAACAACCCTGAATTATGGAAATCATGTAGTTATATATTTATTAATAGACTTATAATTATGATTTATAGAATTTTTATACATGACCTTGTGTTTTTAAATTAATTAAGGATAATTGAACGTATAATGAAATATCAAATTTTGTAAATGATATCAAATATATATATATATTCTATTTTACGTTATAAAAAATGATTTCAATCCTATTTCCTTATAAAAAATGGTTCATAAAATTTCAAATCATTTAGACATATAATATAGCGATTCAAATGAAGCCACAAAATTCAAGAATCTAAAATATAACATCTACATAAATACAATGTAATAAAACTCTTCCAAAAATGTTAAAGACGAAAAAATAATTTGATTTTCCATAAATCAAAATTAAACATAACTACCAAAAGTGGTTTTTGTTGACTGAAGAAATATGAGACATATCAAGCTACATTTTCCAATGTATAAAGTGTTGAAGGACTATTAATAATGTAAATATGCTCTAAGGGTTTCATTTTGGAGTTCTGATGTAGATTCAATTTCAATAGTTTCTTCAAGAAAATCTACTCCAAAATGATTCACGACTCCCATAAATGTAGGTGGAGTGGTTAGTTCACAGCGTCCTTCTAATTCCAATTCATTCTCAAGTTAATCATCTCCATATTGGTCTTCTATTTCAATCAATCCGAAAAATATTTCAAGATAAGAAAATAATTATATGTAATTTAAATGTGGTCATAATATGAAAACTAAAATTTTTAATGAAAATGATTTTCATATAAAGGAATAGGATGATTTGAATTTTTAAATTAAAATAAACCTGGATGTTAAAAATTTCCAAAATGAAATCAAGGATCTAAAACACTCCCCATTCATCATTCACATAGTTTGTTAAAATCATAATGTTATCATTGGTTCACAATACGTAAAAATAAATCTTCATTTTTGTGGTTTTTTAAATGATGAATGATATTAAAAAATACGTCATTTATAAGATGTATTTCAACAATAAATAAATTATGTTCATATATATGGTTATTTAATTTATTAATGAAATTTAAAAAATGAAAGATACAGTGGTCCAAAAATCATACCTCCTTCATATCAACTTTCGTAAGTAAATTATCTTTTTAAATTTGTTTTGGTTAGATAATCAAAACAATATAATATTATTGGATCCAAGATTGTTTTCCAATATCCTGATTTATTATCTATGATTGTCGAACCCTCAAGGGTAATAAAAAAAATATTTTTAATATTTTTAATGACTTCACCACTTTGATTCATTGATCCATTTTATGATGTCCTCTCAAAAATAATAAAATATCACCTCTAATAGTGATTGATCTACCATTACCATATTGATCTCAGAGTTTAATTGTTAGGTCAGAATAATACTAATACCACAAGTGGGGGTTCATTATGTCTTTTTGATAATCTTCCACAATTATGATGTTTAACACTCTTTGTGATTTATGATGATATTCAGTGATTTCATCTATATTAAAAGACTAGAAGTGGATATATAGAAAGAAAAAACACCACCTTTTATAGTGGTTTGGGGAACAATGATCCCCTAGTGCACTCTACCAATCACTATATCTGTGGACGTGGGAATTACATTAGAATGGATTTCTTATCACAAGACCATAAATATAGAACATTTTTTTACAATGAGGGTGTCCATTTTCAATTATGGAGTTCCAAAGATATTTTTGACATGTAATGTTGAAAAATAACTCTAAAAAGAAATGGACGATCTGGAGGTGTTACAAAATGTTCTGATACAAGTTAGTCCCATTTTCTTGTGTTTTCAAAATTTTTTGGGTCTCAAAATCTGGAAAATGAAGATATGTGTTTTGGAAAAGGAAGTTGCGCACAAGATATGTGGTTGTTTGGAAACATCCATGTAAGGAATGTTTTAGTATTATAACATTAAAATAATATAAAGGTATGATGTTTTTGAATGACTTGGAAATGTGCATGAAAGATGAGGTTATAAAAAATAAATTTCTTGTTCCAAATACGATGTCAAATGGGGTTTTCCATGATGGAAGAGGGTCATGAACGACACATCAAATATTCCACCCATGGGTCGATGATGATTATAAATAAATGGTGAACCTCCTCATTCATTGGAGCTCAATACAAAGAGAGAATTTTAGTTATGGATTGTGTAATATTTTAAGCAAAGGGAGATGCGTGAAATTATTGATGTTTAAAGAAAGCTAAGGATGTTGTGCATAAGATTTGAGTTGCGAAAAATATTGAATTTGTACACAAAATGTGTTTTGTGACATAATGGGATTCCTATGTGCAAGCCATTAAAGCAGTGAACGAGGAGTATTAAATGTTTCCTGAAATATTTAGAGTTACAAAGTACATATTTGGCAAAGTGGCATTCATCAGTGGATGAAAGTGGGACATCAATAGTGTATATACATATAGTGGAAGATGCAATTATTAGAAATAAATAAAGGATCTACAAGTCTATAAAATATTATTTGATGTTCTGAAGAAGTACTAATCAGACATTAGTAGAGAGAACAATGAACATTCAAATTGTGGCTAGTTGTAAACAACGTGGGACAGTGATTTATCTCCTAACATTGTAAATATTAGTGCGCTTTTAGTGGATTTGGTACACCAGCACATCACCGTTGTATATTTATTGGATATTGACAAATGAGGGTGAAATATGTAAAATCGATGTGTCCCAGGAATAATTTAATTTATATTAATACCATTCTATGGTAAACATAGGGAATACATTTTTTTATAATGAAACAATATCAAAAGGGGAATTTATTTTAATCAATCATACCCTAATTCACAACCCTCTCAGGGTATTTTACCTAGTGGACCAAAAACATTACAATAAGTCTAAACACATATCCTTCTGGTTCATTAACCAAGCACTGATTATCTACAACATAGATCAAGAAACCGATACTCCACTATAATTGAGTATGATCAGTTGATACTCCAATAAATCAAAAGAGTTTTATTTACTATTTTGGGTTGAACTTTACCATTGCAACAACAACAACTAATAGTAAATGGATCTTATTAATGAGAAACAGTTGTCTTCAAGAAATATTATTTCTAAAGGTATCCCCGTTGAAAATTTATCTTCAAATAAATGGGGAAAAAATATGAGCAATAATCTTATAGTAAAAAGAGAATTAACTTTTATGTCTTCAATGTGTAGTACCATCCACAGTCGATTGATCATTATAGTAGAACTGTAAAATATTTTTTTCCATAATGTAATCGTATATGATAAAATTTAAACTTAATATTCAGTGATTGAAAATATACATTGGTATATTATATAGATCATAATGTTTTCTTCAATATTCTAGATCCATGAATGTCACCTCGTTGAATGAATAAATTTAAATATAAATTAACTAGGGGAATCATAATTTCCCTTAAAAAATAGAGTGATGTTCTCTAATTAAAATCATTCTCTGTATTGATCATAACGAGATTTGAATCATTAAAATAGAGGATTTAAATTAGCTTAATATTTTTCGAAGACAATTTCAAGCATGTCAGATAACATCCCGTTTTCAAAAAATTTGATAGAGAGTATAAAAACACAGGGTTGAATCGTGTAGCTTAGGGTTCCTTCAAAGGCATAGTTCATTATCTATACTGTTATCTTCATATAACATAAAGATCAATGTAACCTATGGATTTTTAATAATATGTTAATCCTTATCATCATATGAATCCAAACATAGAATTGATTATACATACGTTCAAATTAATTAATGTAGTATTTGAACTGTAAATTTAGACTCCAATATACGGTTGAAATTCTATACGTTTTTTGATTCCCAAACGTAGGGTTGTTGATCCATATGCTAAATACCTAGTGTATATTTTCTATTCCATAAACAAAGAGTTTATTGTAGAAAAAGGATTTGACCCATACATTCATTTACTAAACCAAGGGTTTGAATATTATATCTGTAACACATTCTATACCTCACATACCATATATAATAGGAATAAAAAGATGACATATATTCATGAGACAATATTAACATAACTTATTTTTAAAACAAAAAAGATTATTTATGAGCTTAAAAATTAACATTTCATATAGATTATTGTGGAGAAAATATATTCCCAACAATATCCCCATTTTGATGATCAAAAAATCCAAAACAATTTACAATAAATATAGTAATTGTAAAAATTAATAAAATATTTCAGTTTCATAGTATTATTTTGATTAAAAAATGTGTCTCCCAAAAATATAAATAAATTGAAATAATCTCCCAAAAATAAAAAATGTAGTGGTTTTATAATATTCTCTCCCTTTTTTGATATCAAAAATAAATATTTGATAGAATTAATGACATAAATCATAGTTCATATCATAATAAAATGTAAATGAAGAATATAGTTTGCGATTTAAAAATAGTAATATATATGATTTGGTAGTATAAAGTTGAACATAGATAAAACAATAATGGAAATAATATATAACACACTAAATATAAAATGAAAAATAAAGTGGATTTCAATGCAGATCATCTATTTGTGAAATGAATGAGTATATCCCAACAATCAACTCACAAGGTCATAAAAACAAGGGGATCATATCAGATTGTCTTCTTTATCTGAATCTCCACAGGTTGTCGTCTCTGTATCTGGATGAGTATTGGTCATTACAACACTTTTAATTTCAACAATATTTACTAGAAACATTAAAAAATTTTGTTGAAGACATCTTTCCATTGATGTTGCAGCTTTTATGATTATTAACCAAACATTATATAATACACCACATTCACATTAATGATTTCATTTAAAATCTCTTCAAATTTAATAATGGATGCTAATATGCATCTGACATGATGAATAACTTGTCGCAACCCACGATTCATTAGAGGTCATCTGACTGATTAAATCATTGATATTTTTCCAATGTACATTCATAGGCATAATATCACACTAAAGAGTGTGAATCCTATTACTGAACTCATCCATTATATAAGTAACAGCTTTATTTCTATTTTTTAGGTCAGGATAAGTTTGTTGAGGGGTAAAAGAAGAAGACTAATAACTATATTTGATAGACTAAAATTCTATTCCCAAAATAAGTTTTAACTCATCAAATTCATATATTTAACAGATACATCCTTTAGGGAGATGATCTCTCTACCATTTTCCTCAAAATCCCTTAATGATATTGAACTGTAATTAGATTTTCCTAAAAATAATTGATTTGAGTTTGAATAGATTAATAATTATCTATTGGAAGAGTTCGAATCCTCATCTCCTCAACTTTATTATTATAATCCTTTAAATCCCCATTCAAATACATGTTATCACATTCTAAAAATATGCAATTTCTAATCGAAGATTCATCATAAAAATCAAAAGACTGTAGAGTCATATGCCTAGCAGATTTCCTTCCATACACCACTACCAAATGTGTATATCCATGGATTTATGATTAGTTTCTCAATAAAGTGACTTCTTTGGAAGCATAATCAGGTACAATGAGAGATAGGATGGCACAGGTTAAGAATATCATCCATCTATATTTCCTGGCAATGATCCTCTAACTCAATAGCCTCATTGAATAGAGAAACTATCTCAACTACATTTGTATCTTCATCCATGATATCCAGAATGTTGATTGAATCCATTATTAATTAAAAAAAGATGTCCCTCTTTAGGTCTCCATTTGGCCTATTTATCAGGCCTCTGTTTCGTTGAACCGATAGACAAAATCATCATTTTCTCTTCTTGAGAATATGCTATCAACTTTTATAATTTTGTAGCTCTGACTAGTAAAATACCATTACAAGATTTGAACCAAACATATCCCAGTTTCTTAATTGTCCCATCATTGATAATTTTGTCACGATGATATCTATATCCATGATATATATTTAAGATTCATCATTTTCTTTAAACAAAAAATAATATGATTCATTCACTGGGATAATATCACATATTTACTTCCGTATGGAAGTAATGAAAAAAATAACTCACTATAAATTGAGAGAAACTAAACATAATTTGATTTATAAACAAAGAAAAAATATACATATCAGTGTAGAAAACATTGTATAGCTCTACTATTCTAGGAAACATTGCTATCTAGATAAACATCATAAGGAGACTTATGTCATGAGAAAGGTCCTTGGTCAACACTTTATTAATGATTTTTGTCCCAAAAAGGGAAAACATAATCTCTTCTAAATTATTCTTCTTATCACTGATAAATCATTAATAAAGACAAAAATCCCCCTTATGGGGACTACATAACAACTTATCTATATTCTTCAAATAAAAAGTAAATATAGTATTATAAATCTTAGATATTATGTTATCTTCACTGTTTCCAAAGCTGAACATTGAATTCTTATAGAATTATTTTACCTCAATATCGAACATTAGAGGCGTATTATCATATTTTAAAGAAAAATATAGTCAATGACATTGAATCGATTCTTTTAACAACATATATTTTTGATTTATATAGTCAAAATCCATCACCTTACCTTGAAGAACATTGTGATAATTAATTTATGGATACATAGAAACAACCATATAAGCATAATAAAGTCTTCTTATAATTTCAATTTTTGATTGTTTTTTGATTGAAGGTTCAAAGGTGTTGGGTTCCGGTAAACATAAATTAGAGAGAGAGAGAGATACTGTATAAAATGATTGGACGTGATGGAGAAGAGCAGAAGATGGCCTATAGTTTTCTCACTTCATTTGAGAATGTAATCATTACATTTTAATTTTGTAAAGTCAAACAAAAAATATATTAAAGAAATGTTATTTTTAAATCATATTAATATAAATCCAAAAAAAATAAACAGTTATGCAAAACATATACATATTATTTAATAAAAAACATAGGTACATAAAGAAATATAATAAATGACAATTTAATATTAAATAATCCTAACTCCCCCTTAATAAAATAAAATCCTTCATTGGGAAGTGGTTTAGTGAAAATATCAACTCATTGATATTCAGTATTAACAAATTCTAATGATATATCCATTTTAAGAACATGATCTCTAAGAAAATAATGCCTAATATCAATATTCTTAGTCCTATAATGGCTTATAATTTTTTTTAATATTTATAGCATTATTATTATCAAATAAAATAGGTATAATAATAAAATTTTGTCCAAATTCCAGTATAGTGTTATTAATCCATAATAATTGTTCAAAAAAACTTCTATTAGAAACAAATTCTTCCCCGCCTATTGTAGGGAAACTCAGTTTTGTTTCTTAATTGATAATGATACTATCAATTTTCATAAAAATTTACAGGTTCATGGGGTTTTTTCTATCTAATCTAAAACATCCAAAATCATAATCTGAATATAAAGTTAAACTGAAATTATATGTTTTGGGGGAAATAAGAGACTGATAATCAGTTAATTTTAAATATCTTAAAATTGTTTTAACCTTAGTACGTTGAGATTGTTTTTCAATTTGACGCAAATCTATAATAGAAACATACAGAAAACATAATGCCTAGTCTGCTAGCATTAAAATATAACAAACAACCAATCATACCTCCATATTACTTTTTGTCATATGGTGTTCCAACATCATCCAAATTAGGTTTTATAATGGTATGCATAGGATTTTATTACATTTGATGTTCTCATATCCAAATATTTCCAATAAATCAACAATATATTTACATTGATTTAAAACTTTTACAAAATATTTTTGATAAATTTGACATCCTAAAAGGAAATTATGTTCTCCAATCATACTCATTTCAAATTTTTTCTTTCTTCAGTATTGTAAAATCATTAAAATTGTTATTTGAACCAAAAATAACATCACCAAAATTGATTTTTAATATTAGAATATTAGAACAAATAGTTTCTTAAATAGTGTTGGATCTTCCTATATAATAGTTAACTCAATTTTCAAAAAAAATATAAAAATCATTAATACCAATATTTAGGTTTTTTTACTTCCATAGAGAGACTTAGTAAGTTTATAAAATTTTTGTTTTTTGAGATTTTTCGAAACCAAGAAGTTGTTCAACAAAAAATTCCTCTATTAAATATCGATTTTCAAATGTATATTTAACATCCATCTGATATAATTTAAATTTCCCAATTGATACATAAGATAAATGGATTATAATGGCTTCTAATATAAGTTCATGGGAAAATGATTCATCATAATCTATACATCCTTCTTCATTATTTCCTTTAGTTTTTAATATAGTTTTATTTCAGGTTACAATCCCTTGATTTTCCTTTTTATTTTATGAGACTCACTATCTTTATATAAATGGATAATTAGATGGTCTATCAACTAATAAACAAACTCCATTCCTTGTAAATTGGATTAGTATTTCATTCATTGAAAACATCCAAATTTCACCATGTAAGGATACATAAACCATCATAGGTTCTAACTGAGATATAAATGAATAGAATTTGTCCAGGTTTCCGGAATTTCTTCAAGTTCTAATTCCAATGTCAAGATGTCCTAGATTAGTTTATAGTGGATAGTTCTTTTAGGTGATAAACTATCTAGGAATTACATATTATTGTTCTTATGTTTCATGTTCTTATAAATTGTACTAAATTTTATTAATATCATTTTCAAAATCAGATTTAAAGATTTCAAGTCTCTTGTTATCAAACAAGTCAATAACTATATATTTTTTATATATCCATTAAATAAAAGGGTGAGTTTCAATAAAATTTACATAAACTGCTTCTTAAAAAATCCTTGAATATTTATTGAACACTATATAACCTTTATAAGGAGAAAAATATATCAAAAATATTAATTTATTATCTTTTAGATTGAAATTTACACGATTTTTCTTAGTATTCAAGATATACACCATGCATACAAAAACGTTAATGTACATTAATTTTGTATTTTTGTTATTCCAAATATCATAGAGAGTTCATTTAGAAATTGGCCTTATTAAAACATTGTTCATGGTATAGCATGTTTTTCTTACAGTTCACACCCAAAATTGGTAAGAACAACATATAGATTCAGTATAGTCCTTTCCATATACTGAATTTTTTTATTTACTATGTCAACAATTCCATTTTTATGAGGTGTTCTTAGTGGAGAGAATGTGTATTTAATACTAACATTCTAGAAAAAATAATTATATTTGGATTATGATATTACCCACCATGATCAATTCTCAATGAGATTATTTTAAATCCTTTTTTAGTATTAATAATTTTATGAAAACATTCAAAAAAAGTTAAAACATCACTTTTGTGTTATAAAAAATAAACCCAAGTAAATTCAGAATAATCATTTACTAAAACATAGAAATTAAATTTACCTTCCAAACATGCTACTCTTGATGGTCCAAAAAATCCATATGAAAATGTTCTAAATGTTTATATGCAATTATTTTTTTAATAAATTTAAAAGAATATTTTTAAAATTTTCTAATTTGGCATGCATCACAAAATATATCGTTGTCAAATTTAGGACATTGAAAATAAATAACAAACTATATCATACATAATCAATGTCAATTATAAATATTACAGTGTCCAAGTATTCTAGGAAAAATCAATGACTTAATTGTCTTCCCAGTTAAACAATTCACTTTATATACACCTTTGAAATTTATATCCATTGTGTAAACATTATCAGTTCTAGGTGCTCTAAATTTAAGCAATTTACCATTAAACACAAAATATGAATTAATAGAAAAATCAATATAAAAACTGTCATATTAATGTTTATAAATACTAATCATGTAGTTATTTAGACCTTTAAAATATAATATTTTGTTTATTGTGATACTTTTTTTATTTTCAATAGTTCCAACTCAAAGAATTTTTCCTTTCACATTGTCACTATAAGTCACTATACCACCATCTATTTGAGTCTGCAATGACAATTTGTTGACTCTCCAATCATGTGCATAGAACAAAAACTATATATCTATTATATGGATTTTTAATTCTTGTGATAGGTTTTCTACAAATTAAATTAAAAAAATGATTGTTTTGGTGCCCATATCTTCTTGGGTCCTTTAACGATAGCAAGCATTGATCTGGGAATATAGATATATTTTATGTTTCTATATTTCACATCATATAAAAAAATATAAATAAAATAAATTTTAATACCCCTAATTTGAGATTTTTAAAATAAAAATTATTACTATAATGAAATTTTGTGCCACAAAAATAACAGGTAGCATTTTTTGATTTGGACAAAAAATAAGTTTTATAAAATTTTGATTTCTCACCCTTAGTTCAAATTTTAAATCATTCTCTTTTAATGAAATTATTTACATTTATTTAATATAAAACTTATTTTTTTTAGTAAAAGTAATTTTTTATCTTAAAATATTAAACATCATCTTGCAATTCATTAATGATTTTTTCATGATCCATACATTTTGATGTAGATTAATAAAAAATTTCAACTAAATCCTGATGGTGTTTTAGTATAGTATCCCTTTATCCTGAATCAACATTGTGAATATTTATCAATGATGTATGATTCTAAAATATAGATTCATATTCACCTTCTAACATTGTAAATGAAGAAGCATGTTTACCACTTTAGAATCTATCAATACCAGAATCAGAAGAGTAAAAGGAGTTTACCCTTTCTTCATATTTATCCATAAAGTAGATGATTTCATCCAGTTTTTGAGGCCCGTTCTCTGAATGAAATATTGAGGATCTACTAGAGTCTCCATACACACAATACGTAGCTTTAAATTCTATTTTATCTTGATTCATGTAATTAGTGTTCTTATTATATTCATTTTATGTAATCATTTTTTCATCATTCAAAAAATGGTAATCAGGTATGATGTGACCACGTTTTTGGATTCATAGCATCTAAACTTTCTAGGCTATTTCACATCATCCATAATAAGTTTTATGAATCCTCTTTTCTTCATGTAGTATATATTAATCTTTATGGTGAGATAAGCTAGTTCTATTTCAAAATATGAGGAATCGAAGTTTTCTCAATTTTGACTTCTTGTTTTGATTTTCGGTTCTACTTTGGAGATGTCACATTCAGAGTAGTAGTTTACAATTTCACTATAGTCATATGATCTTCTGCTTCATATTTCATTTCTTATTCATAAATCTTCATTGTCTTAATTAGTCATTTGTTATTCAGGTCCATATAGGTTAAATTTTCAAAATAGGTGCAGATATTCCATTCCATTTTAAAGATAATACATTGAGTACATTAAAATTTTGATCAGATTGTTTAATGGGTTCTCATAAGGTTGAAATATTGTTTAAAATTTATGTAAGATTTCCATTCTTCTACATGATGCTCTCACAATCAATCATTTTAATGGTTTCAATCATTAGTTTTTCTATAGCATACCATATTTGCCTTACATTGTCTGTTCTTTCATAGGAAACTACAAATATTATTCCACATCTCAATGTTTATAGGTCATTGTGATACATGATTGAATTCATCAATACCAATTCCAAAGATAATAGAATTCATTTATTTTCAATTGATATCATAGTCAGCTTCTGTTTCTACATCCGAAATCATTGGTTTTTCAATAATCATATATAGAGTAGTGATTTTAGAATATATTCTGAATCCATGATTCTTCAAATATACGATCATTCGAGATTTATATCATATATAATTTTCACCATTAAAGTATAGAGCACACACCATAGAGATTCCATATTTAGGATCGGTCATTTCTATCATTGTATAGACAAAAAATTGTAGCTTTCTATAGTTTTTTCTAAAATATCAATACTGATATGAATTTTTTGGTTGGAATAATACAATGTAAATCAAGAGTGGGTGAATTTTTTCATTTCTATTATCATTCAGAATTCTAAAATTTAAAACCATTTGAGATTTATATAGATATTATTTTTTTCTTATGTATAAAAATATAAATGGTGGATAAAAAAAGATAGAACATAACTTTTATAGTGTTTTGGGGAACAAATATCTCCTATTACACAACCCCAATCAATCTCTCTACGAGCATAGGAAATTTCACTAGAATGCTCTTGTTATCACTAGAGAATAAATCTAATATTTAGTTCATGCTCTTGAGACATTTACAAAAATGGTAAAAACATATCCATATGGTTTTTTAATAACGAACTAATTATCCACTACTTAGACTGATAAGATGATATTCCACCACAACTAACTACGGGCAGTTTACACATCAATAAATCTAAAGAGTCTGATTTCTATATTTTCTGTTGAACTTCACAATCACGAGAGAAGAAACAGAAAATATATGGGTCTTCTTCTTTAAAAATTATTGCCTTCTAAAAATAGTTGTTCTAAATTGATCATGATTGGGAATAGAACATTGAATAGACATAAAAACAAATAGAAGTAGTAATCATACATCAATTTGAGATTTAACATCTATTTATCCAATGTGTATTCTCATTTAGAGTTAATTGATTATTGTAGTAGTGTTGTAAATTTCTTTACCAGAATTTAATTGAATATGATAATATGATACCTGTATATTCATAGATTTAAAATATTATTTGGTATAATATATTGGGCATAAATTTTTCTTCATTATTCTAGATCCAATAAAGTCTCTGGGTAGTACATGGAAATTTAAATATATATTAACTTAGGGTGTCATAACTTCTCGTAAGAATATGAGTGATTTTATCTATTAAAAACTTATCATTGAATTGATAAAAATGAGCTCTAAATTAGTAAAATAGAAAATTTTAATCATCCAGATATTCCAAAAATACCATTGCTTGTAATTAATATAAAATTTCAGTTTCAAAAACATCTATTAAGAGTAGAAAACGTAGGGCTGAACCACATAGTGTGGGTTTCCTTCCAACATACGATTCCTTAACCATACATTCATATTTCTGTTTTGTAGGGATCAATGTAATGTATGGATGATGAATTAAATGTCCATCATTATTAGTATAACTATTCAAATGTTGAATTGATTAACCATACGTTCATATTATTGAATGTATGATTTCAACAGTAAATCTAGACTCCATTATAGGGATGATATTCGTTACAATTGTTGATTCTTGAATATATGGTTGGTGATCCATACAAAAAATATCTAGTATAGGGTTTTCATTCATTAGGATGAATATTCCTCATAGGATAGGGATTTTGATTTATATGTTCATTTATTGAATGTAGGGTTTGAACAATAATTACATAATAGCTCCTATAGATTTTATTCTATCAAATAAATAAATTAAAGTTAAATATAAATTCTTGAAACATTACTAAATTAAAATCATTAAAAAATGGGAATTTGTGAGCATCAAAATCAACATTTAACGTATAATACAATTAAAAAAAATACATTCCTAACATTAATGATATAATTTAGGGGGAGCCTAGCTCTTTATTTTCAAGGTAAATTTGGACATCAATATTTATCATCATGGGAAAATATATTATTATCCATTTATATTTCCTATTTTTCTCTTGAAATTAATTTCTAAACCTCCCCCCATATCTCTAATGTATATTATTACATAAAATAGGATTTTTTTATGTTTTAATATTTTCCTTTTTTATTTTCTTTATTTATTGTAAAATTACTTTCAATTTTTCCCTTTTTCATTTCTTTTTCAAAATATTCTTTTTTCATCGTAATATTTTACATAATTTCATTTACTTATATTTTTGAATTTCTTTTATTATTTTATTATATTCTATATTATTTGTAATTATGATTAGGTGATATTTAAATTTGTTATCTCTATTTCTACACAAATACATTGGTTATCCTTAATTATTATTTTATATATTTTATATAAGGGAATTTCATAATGATCTATTCCCTTTTAATACCTTATGAAGTCATTCTATTATTATTTTTCATTTTTCAAATAATGTGAAATCATGGAAATATTTTGTTAACATCTTGTTTAAATGTCTATATCATGGAATTATCTATATAATTTCATCGAAAAATTCATCATTTCCCATACCAATTTTCCATTATGATAATAATAGTTTGAGAGAATTTTTACGTAATTGATTTTTAATTGATGTTATAAGGATTTTCAATTATCCTAGTATGATATTTTATTTGGTTCCATGGGTAAATATTTGTTCTATATTGAAGGGGTATATGTTTATCTATTTTTGGTGAAAAGTTGGTTTTATTAATGAAAATGTAGATTATATTAATGTAAATATACTAATAATGTTGAATATCTTATTTTAATCTCAAAAAAATTGAGAATATCATTATCTTAACCCCTTTAAAATGGTGAATATATTTATGTTAATCTATTGATCAGGTAAAAAATCTTGTTCACAAATATCTTGAGTTACATTCAATTCATGATTCACTCTTTATTTTCCTTTAATATATCATTTTATGAAAGGTGTTTCAGAACATAAATAAGGGTGGTATTTGTTTACATCTTACTCTCTGACATGATGTTTTTATGATAACAATCACTCACATATGTTTGAAATTGTTTCATTTTAAGTATGTTTTGGTGTTTATTTTGTATTTAAAGTGGTGGAATCATGTTAAAGTTGAATTATCATAAAAAATGATTTATGTATCCTTCATGATATTCATGAAGAGTATTTAATTGTCGTGAAGCCTTAATATAATTTGTGAAAGTACATAGAAGTACATTTACCAAAGTGGTGGAGAAATGTTTTGAATCCAAAAAAGGCCAACACTGGGGAGTGGTGAAAGAGGTTTCAATAAACATTATCAGGGCCATGGTAATTTCAAACAAGGGAAACATTGAAAGGATTGTTTTTAGGAAATAACATCACAATCTATGGTTTGGTGCTATGAATTTTGTAGGAAAAACATATAGGTTTTATGCCTTAGGGTGTGTTGTAAACCATTTCAGCTAATTATGACATAGTAATTAAATTAACAGTGGCCTAACCAATTTAAAATCTAGTATTCAAAGTCATAACATCTATATGGGAATTCAAAATCTTTTAAAAATTATTTCAATCAAATAAAATGATGTCTTGGCTAGTTTGATCAATATAAAAGACTTCTTTTTCAATGATCTCATTGAACTGAAGGTCAGATATCTCTCAAATATCATTAATTTTTGAATCCTCTCATCTCTAATATTTAGTTTTTTCATGTTAAAATATACTCTCACTCAAATAATTTTTCCATTCCCTTCTATAATTTATTCATATTGTTTTAATAATGTAGATACAAATATAGATCATTATGTATTCTAATAAATCCTCTCAATATCCCTCTTATTTAATAATATTTTTTCCCACAACTATAAAATCTAGGGCCTCGTGTTTTCTATCCATAACCATTAAAATGTATAGGATTATTCCTATTGTTGTTTGAACATAAACATGATAAAATCAAGTGTTAATTCTATTCTAATTTCTTTCTACAAAATTGAAGACAATGGTGGTTTGGTAAGTTTTATACCATTAAATCACTAATACTAGTACATTAAATCCTAAAAACAATAAGGTGGCAGACTCAGGGGAACATTATACATATTTTAAAAGATTCATACAAAATATTTTCTATTATTTAAATTAAAATTTCTATTTATTAATACTATCATTCTATTCCTGATGCACATAAATTTTGTAATTTTTATTCTTCATCTAGAAATTTCATGTAATTGCTTATTTAACTATTATAATTAAATTTTTAACATGAATCAAATATATCATTTATCACTCTATGAATTCCATAATTTTAATTGATATATCTTGTTGGATTCATTTTCATTTTAAATTATTTTTTTATTTACTGTAATATTTTTTATAAGGAAATTCATACCCCCTATTACCATTTTCACTTCTACTCCAACCAACATTCATGATGTGAGGGTGGACATAGAGATTTGAGGTACCTAGATATGTGTAATATGTCTTGATAATAAGTATGGGCATATGGATTGTATAATATTCTTGATATGTATAACAAGAGAGAACTGTGTTTAAATTTTGGCATCACATGAGGGATTCCATGAGTTTTATTGATGTGGAAGCATGATTGATATTCTTTAGAGTGACATGAACAATATTTATGTGAGTCATATTCAATTGATGAATAGAAAAAAGTGCTTATTATCATTAATACATTACCAATTAAGTGGTGATTTAGTATTTTGGTAAGTGTTAACTAGTGTATATATTTATATAATTGATAAGGTATGATATTAAATTTTAAATATTGATCTTATTATTTGTGTGGTGTGATTATCCTTTATTTATATTTGGGATATGTTTATGGACTCAAATTTATATACTTTAGTGGTTCATGGAGTTTTAATATTGGCCATATGACTCTTGATGTTATGAATTGTCATGATGAACTTATTTATTAATAAAGTTTTATTTTTATTCCTTCTACATATACAATCAAGCCAATAAGGATCCATAAATAATCCATTGAGGTCCACATGAGATAGACCCTTGTGTGGTTACAATATATTATATTGTGATCATAGAATACATGCTATTATAAATGGAATTGAGGTAGGTGATGGAATGACGATGGATATATGTACAATAATCCTTGGTGTGTGAATGAGTATGATATTAGGATAGAAAGATATGGAAAAAATGAACCATCTAAGGGAGTGAACCCATCATGTTAATTTTCTATTAACCAATGTGTGGGTGTTATACAAGGAATCTTTCATGTTATATGATCCTATATAGTTAATGACTAATTGTTTGTGGTGATGAGTCTTTCAGAGTCTGAACTTGATTAGGGGGTGGATTTTGTTATGCCAAAACTATGTGTAAAGAAGGTTAGGTTATAATTAATCATTTATAATATAATCAGATCTAGATGGAGCATATATTCGGTTATAAGATTTATGCCACATGGTGAAGATTATATATACTAATTTTGTAGTCATTTCCATCAATAAATGTATGTAAGGGTGAATATTTTGTTATTTATAACTGCTTTTATGTGGATAACTAGTATTTCCTTGTCCCTAGAGGTAAACTCTTGGGGTAGGTTTGTCTAGTTTTAATGAGAGTAGTATTGGAAATAATAGTTTTATGTAGATTATGTGTTATAGGGAAATTTTTATACATAAATCATCATGGTGAAAAATAATACGTTGGGGAGATAAAATTGAAATTGTTATATTTCAGTTCTTATTCTGGTAGAGTATGGTGACGAATAGATATGACGTGTATATCGAGTTTAAACTGATAGTGGTAATTTTTTAGTTAGTTTAATAGATCTAGATTTTGGAAATAAATCATATAATTAGAGGTGATTTATGTGTTTGGTAACTGACTAGGGGAAATTCATAAAAATGAATTTTTGTTATACTATGACTCTATATTTTAGTTCCTATTATGAATATGATTTACTATGTAATGGGCATGAGATTTTTGTTTTGATTGATTATTGAGTGTGAGACTACTAGTGAGAGTATTTAATGTTTTATAAGTTATTTGGTGTGTGGTTGGGAAATTGGTGTATCTTAATTATGAATGACAATATCCTTGGGTAAACAACCTTTTTGATTTGGGAATGAACTAAAGTAATGTGGATGGTAATAATTTTTTAGTGGGATGATTATACAGTGTCACCATTCCAATTCTATCAGGTTTTTAAAGGATATTTAGTTTAGTGACTGATTAGTTAGACTATATCATGAGAAATCAAGATATATCGATGTGATAATGTTCTTCATATATCTTTCATGTGATGGAAAATATTTATTATGTGTTATAGAATGAGTGCCTGTGTTGATGTGAAATTTCCTAGGATCAGGTTCTATGTTGAAAAAATAATACCCAATAAGTAATTTGATTTCAGATTACACATTTGGTTTTGAAGACTGTAATAGTTAGTGAGAGATGCACATAGAGACTTATCCAGAATTATTCGTGTCATGGGGGAGATATTGCAATGGAATGTATGAAAGTGTGTTATTGTAGTTAGATAAAAACTAGTTCCCATTGAGGTTGAAATCAATATTGATAAAAATGTTGTATTTGGATAAAGATTTTGTAATACCACTAGATTTTAAGATATAATTTTTAATATAATGTTAATCTGATCGATATCTTGCAATTCACGCAACCCTAATTTTGAATGAATTATAATATAACATAATTTTATAATCTACTAGATAAATTAGAGGATATGAATATGACTAAATAAAATATAAAAAATATACGGCCCGCACATCTGTAAACTAAACTCATAGTTTATCAATTGATTAAAAATTAAATTTAGAATCATTTGAAGATAAAATAAATGTGTTTCTGAAAATAGAATTTATGCATGAAATGTGTTTTATGTAAATAAATTTAATAAACAACTATTGGAGAATAAATTTAACTAACATTATATATTGTATATTCAATAATTGTTTTTAAGATTCATCTAATATTTATTCGAGTCATGGAATAAGAATCATTATTGTATTATGCTTAAAAGTATATTTTTTCTACAATGTGGTTTCACTGCGCTTTGAACACATATTTTAAAGGTAATTTCATCCACTTTTTGAAACATTATTTGAAAAAATAATCTTAATTTTTGAAATTTTAATATAAAAATTATCATAGATGAAATTTTATATAATTATTTGAGAAGATGAATGTTTTGTTGAGTAGTGAAAATGATGATTTTTATTAAAAATGAATTTTCATTTAATGCATTTACAAAGTTCCATTTTAATTTAAAATGGTTTTAAAAAATAATAATTAAATTTATGTTATTTTTAACACAATTTAGGTTATTGAGATCTATTTTATGTTAAAATTTTATATATAAAAAATTTATTCTAAGAAAAAATTTACATTTGAATACCTCTTTCTATCACATTTGGAGGTATAATTTAAAATAAATTTCGGCCACTTTCATTAATTGAATTTGATAAAATTGAATATTAATTTTTAATCAGTATAAATTATATTAGTTAAAATAATTAAATTATGTTGTGGTCTTAATAAATTTTAAACCTAGTTAAAAAATCAATCATGGTTATATTTAAAACATTTTTACCATGGATTAATATATATATATATATATATATGTATGTATTAAAACAATTCCAAGTGTGTCCTCTCCACCATTTATAGTATTACACCCTCTCTCCCCCTCTCCCTAATTCAAGATCCATTTTGTTTTTTAATCACTCCCAAAAGAATTCCTAACATCCTGAAGCATGACATATGGTCCATGTTTTGATCAAAAAACAACTAGAGGGATTCCACATGTAAAAGACCAAAAGAGGTTGTCCAAAGGAGAGGTGTAGTTCTTAACCATGGAGTTTTGTTTTATTTCATAATATACCTCCTTCAAATACTATTGATGTATGTTGAAAAAATAACACTGGAATCTTAAATATAGTTACATGTTATTATTTTAATGTAATAACCAGTATCCATCTCTTCTTCTATAAATTGTGAAACGAAACCATCGATTGTGTCTATAGGGAAGTACCACCTTAAAAACAAATGTAATTTGTTCTACATCACCACCTCTCACGACTATATATAATGAGGTATTTATTATTTTATATAATATTTAAGACAAAAATATATTTTTTTATTATAATATCATACATACCTTCTTACTTTATAGTTGTTTAAAAATGATAATTTTATTCCTACATAGGTTTGAACAACGATCTCCACAAAGCAATGTGATTATTTTTTTCACATTATTTTCACATAGATGGTAATAATCATAGATTAATTGACTTTATTATATAAATATATGATATAATAATTATTATATATAGGTTAATTAGTTTTTTCCATTCTTTTGTTCCATATATATAAAATGAAAAAATCGTCCATGTGTACGTATGACCTACCATGTCCATAAACAAGGAAATTTGTTTATCTATCTCTATCTATTATGGATTAAAATAAATATGTATCTTAGTATTATATTTCATATTTATATAATTATTAAAATTATTGAGGATATGGTACTGGGATCAATTTTTAAAAACCAAAACAACTAAACTGAAACATACGTAAAAACTATTTAGTTATCACCCAGAACATTGATTTTATAAATGAATTGTCAATGTATAGGTAATTAAAGTTAATAAGTAAATAATACATTGTTTAATATATATGAAAATGGTATTGGAATATATTTATAATACGTATATATTTATTATATAGTTTTTTTTAACACACACTAATGAAGTCTGACCTGATGATAAAATTTTATATTAAAATATCATTATTTATCAAGATTGTTTTTAATTAGGCACTTGATGATGAGACCATGTGATATTTATCTAAAAAACTCCTTAATTTTCCCCGTATCACTTATGTATTACTATTACATGTTTTTTTTCATTTTCGTGTGCATAGGTTCTCATAGGACTGGATGAGTATTTTTTAAGAAAACCGACTTCAATTTACTCTTTGCCCGAAAATCATTTATCTTCCGTGTACATGTTATTTTAACCCATGTTTTTTATTCATAGATATTTTTTATTTTTATGAAAATACTAGTTACATTGAAATAACACATTCCTGAGGATCATAGAGGTATAACACCATTGGAAACATGTGTACATAAAAAAATGGTTCATAGAAGTTCACCATCATATCCTACTTAGTTCTTCATAAACAACAGCCTTATTAAACATATAATATATAATAATTATCATCATAATGTTGGTAAATGAAACATAATTAATTGTTATTTCATATTATCTATAAGGTAAAACAAGGTAAACACATAATCATAACATGATAATAAGGGTATAAGAATAAGAACATGAAAATGAAAACCACACATTGTATATAAAGGATAGAAATCATGAGTCATGTAATAAATATTTGTAGTTAATAATTCCTATATCATATATAAATCAAATATCATGAGCCATGATAACATCAAATTAACATAATACATGTATTTGTTTCATAAACATAAGAATAGAGAATATTATGTCATGGCTACCCACTAGAAATTTATAGCATTTTAGTCATGGGATAAGCACTAGTGTACTTGATTTAAGCTTGGTACACTCTACTATAACATCATTCAGGCTTAGGCTAACCACATGTAAACCTCTTTTGGGCTTGGTATAACCTCTAATTTACCCTTTTTTCTCATATAATATTAATCATTACCCAATGAATTATAGATACATATAGGTTACACCTATCACATAAATCGTATATTTGTGTCCCAAAATATCATAAAATAGTAATCATTTCATTACCAATGAAAAGAAATGGTCTTCATAATTTTTTTTTCATATAATCATATTAAATCCCATAGGAAAGGGAATTATTTTAATAAACCTCTTTCTATCACAATCAAAAACTATTATAAGAATGAATAAGAATGTTATCCTTGGAACATATCCCCATTAAAGCATATGTTACATCAAAGGATTTAATATTAGACGAAAAATTAAATAAAAAAAATATATAACATTTCCAGAGTAAAATTTATTTTATTTAAAAATCACCATTTTAAAACATAAAATTTTTACAATTAAAAAAACAATTATTTTAAAATATATTTTAAAACATATAAAGGAAGATTTAAAAATAATTTAACACATTTCTTAAGGAAAATATTCATTCGAATTTATTTTTTTTTGAAATACAAAACATTTTTAAATTAATTTTATTTTAAATTTTAACATAAAACATATAAAGGGTCCATTAAAACATTGAGTGGCCATGATGGTAGTAAATTATGTACATGTAAAAGTAGATTCCCCTTCCCATGTTTGGAAAAAGCCAAATAATATTTAATTTAAGATTATAGAATGATTCCTTTACATATTTATAAAAATTAAAATACTGAAAATATGTGGTTTTTAAATATTTTAGAACACGAAAATATTTTTGAAACCATTTTTATAAAACACACATATGGAAGGAAAATGGGTTTTTGACTGAAAATATAAGTAGAGTATAATTTATTTAAAACCCTTATTTTGAAATCTTGACTACATAAAGGGGGGAAATGAAAGGAAAATAATTATTCATAAGAAATAAGTATAAGATAAAAAAATTAATGATGTTATTGACAAATAGATAAATATATTTAATCAACACAAGCATAATCATGAACAATTCCAATATATAATGAGATTATAATATCAAACCCTTACCACTTTGGTAAAATTCTAATCATACACACAAATAAGGAATAATGTAAAATGCGACAATAAATTTCATTATTTGAAATAGATTCATGATATAACATTTAAAAGGTTTATTATATATACCTCATAATGTAATAGAGGTGCCTAACATATCATTTGTTCCAAAGTAGGCAAATTGAGAAAAAATCACTTAATGCAATAATAAGTTTTGAACCATTAACCCCATGGATGATATATCCAAATATTTATATTTAAATACCCATAGAATTTAGTATAATATTATTAATATATATACATAGGTAGTGTATTCACCATATAAATGAAACATATGGTGATATGTCTTGTGTCTCAGAGAAAATAAAAGTGATGCCCAAATCCCTTACCATAAGTCTCAATTTCACTCATACAAAGTCAAACATCATATATAATAAAATTATTTTTGTAAGGAATATATTTAATAAATATACATACATACTTCTATCATACCATATATGATTTACTTATGACCTTTTATTAAAAATTTATTAACAATTCCTTGTTAAAATCAGGTTTCGAGTAGTAACTACTTTATTTTTCATTTTGATTTTGATTTGGTATTCTAAATTATTTACAAAAATAATGGTTTCATAATATCATTAATTACAAAATTATCTAAAAATTATTTATATTTGTAATAAATTTCTTTATATAAATTTTTAAAATTTATAGATAAAAAAATGAAATACATCATTCATGGAGGCAGTAGGTCGTACATACACATAAAAGTTGATTCCATTTTTTAAAATATGAAAAAAAATATAAATTTTTTTGTATCATTATTATTTCATATATATATAATATATTAATTAAATTTACTAAAATTATATTCTAAATAAATTGTTAGTGAAAAATGAATCACATTACTTCGTGAGGTGGTAGTCCGCTGTGCACGCAACTTTTATTATAATATCTTCCACATAATGTAAATATATTATATATATGTGATAATATAATTCAATAAATATATTTATATATAAAATTATAATATATGGTAATTTAATCTATCTTTATTACCATCCATGAAAAACATAAATGATGAAATGTCAAATTAGTTCATGATGTGGTAGTTTGTTGTTCACACGAGTGACGTAATTTTTTTACAAAAGGATGGGAGGTAAGGAGGTAGATGTGGTATTATAATTTAATAAGTATAATAATATAATAAATATTAAATAATAATTTTAAATCCATCATTATACCCATTTTTGAGATGTGGTCATGGAAAACGAATGAAATCAGTTTGTGAGGCGGTAGTCCACCATTCATTGGTTTGATAGTTTCCATTCCCATTTAACAGAAGAGGACATAGATATAAGATATGAAATTAACAGAAAATAATATTATTTTGTCTTATATATTGTATTTATTATATTATAATAATTTAAAATCTTTTTATGGATCTAGAATACTAAGTAAAAAAATCATATTATAAAACTCTACATATTCTTCAGACAAGCTCTTCATGTTTAACTTAAATACATCGATTATTTGGATTTATGTTCTCATAAAGGATCCTAAGATGTGTATAGGGATGTGAGGAATAAATTTTTTAAGTTATTTTTGGAACCAAATGGTTTTGGATTTTTGGATTGAAGAGGATATGGGGTTACCATTTATAAGTGGGGGAGAGGGCACACAAATTGTTTTTGAATAGAATAATGTGTACCCATTTTTTCTCACATTAAAAAGAACCAAAATTTTAAAATAAATTAATATATAGATTATATGGTATAACTATATAAATAAAAATGGTGTTCAAAAAATTTCTTTGTTATTTTACCCCTTGTATTTTTATTTTGACCCCATGGTAAACCCGTTTAATCCATAATTGCGGTAATTAATTGTGACTATTTTTATTGTTAAATTTCAAAATAAATTATGCTGACATAATTTGGTAATATATACTATCCTGATTAAAAATATATATTCCATTATTAAAAATATATATAAACATAATTTTCTATATTTAATTTTAATTAAACTCACAAACACGAAGAGAAACAGTTTTTCGAAGAGAAAATGTTCAATTGTTTAAAAAGTTTTTATATAAAAATTAAATATTAATGTATTAACCTGATGTTTTATTGAGATGTATTAGGATCATTTATAGGTAATATTTTTACTTTTATTGAGTAATTTAATTTTATTATTACCTTTGGGGTGTGTTTAGGTAAAAAATTACAGAACATTGAAAGAATCTTGGGAAGTGCTCGATTGGCGTATGATTTTCCCAAATTCTATGACCAAGAACAAAAAATTATGAAACCTTGAATATATGCTGATGGAATGGATGGAACAAAGTGTTTCATAACATGTTATCAATAATGGATAATGGTCCCCCCCACACAGAAGTGTCACATGGTTGAGGCACACAATTAGGGGAAATTGTGTGCTTCTTTCAACAAATCATGAGTGTCATTTACATTGAAAAAAATTAGAATTTAATAAACATTAACACATATATTAACCCCAAATAAAACGCCAATCATCCCATAATAATATCAATAAATTTTTGATGCTCTGAGATAGATTCTTTGGGCTCCAACCACTTTTTGGTGAATCTAAGGGTGGATTAAAGATCTACACCACCTGACGTAAGTGGTTTGATGCCCTTTATATCTCTATTTCACTTATGATGAAATTAAAATATAAAAGGGGGATGTTTATTTATATTGGATATAAATTTTTATCTAGGTTTACTGTATATTGATTCATTTAAATCGTAGATATATGAATAGAATCTGGATATCATTTTCATCATTCTTCCACTGAATTTTGGGATTTCTGTTGATAAGCATTGTTTATAAATTATGAGGGTAGTGGTATGTAATTGAAATCACAATGTCTGAATTACAATTATGTGTATTTAATTTCAGGATTTATATTTTATGTTTAGAAATTAATTTCTTGGTCGAATTATTTAATTTGGTGAATTAATTAATTGATGATAATTTAAAATTGTGAATTTTGAGATAATAGATTTGTGATAACTAATTGTTGAATTAATAATGAGATATTGAGATTATAGATTATAGATTTTCATTTTTTTTAATTTATTATCATATAATAAGATTGTTAATTAGAGATATTTAATAGTTGACATAATTATGAAGGGAATTAGGATGGTTAAATGAGATAATTAACAATATAATTAATTATGGGATATTGAAATTATTAATTTCAAATAATTTATTGTTGAATTAATTTTAAAATATTTAATTGATTTAGTTAGAAAAATTAATTGATGACTTAATTAGGGATATTGAATCGATTCTTTTGGTAAAATATGTTAATGATTTAATTATAGACGTTGAAATGATTATGAAGGATCAATGAAATGATGAATTGGTTGGGATATTGAATTGATTGAGTTGGAATGATTAATTAATGAATTAATTATGGAGTTACTGGGATTTTAGACCTTTAATATGTAATTGTTGAATTTATTTTGAGAGTATCTGTGATTTTTAATATGATTAATTAATTGGGGAACTAATAAATGAAGATGACATGAACAATTATATTTTGATTAATTTGAAGGAATTGAATGTGACTAGTTAATTATGGAATTAATTGACGCAATTGATGTGAAAAATTAAATAGTGAATTAATTGATGGGATTTAATGTGATTAATTAATTATAGAATTAATTAATGCAATTTAAATGAACAATAAATTTTTTATTTAATTTAATGTGTTGATTGTGATAAATTAATTTTTCAATTAAATAATAAAATTATTGTCAACATTGAATTGGTAAATTAATTTAAGGGATTGAATGTGATTATTTAGTTATATAATTAATTAATTTAGTTGACATGTAAAGTGAATTTCTGAATTCATTGATGGGATTGAATATGTTCGATTAATTATGAAATTAATTAGTGGAGATGTATTTATTGGGAAATTGTAATAATTTTTTACCTTATTAATTAATTATATATACTTATTATGGAAAAAGGACAATTAATTGTTGAGAAATGGTTATTGTGGAACCCAAATAATTAATTATTAAATTAATTATTCATATATATATTTTGATATGATCAATTAATTACTGAGTTAAATAATTGATTTTTTCATTAATCAATCGTTATAATTAATGAGAATTTTAATGTGATTAGTTAATTTTTTTTAAATAACTAATGAAATTGATTTGTTTAATTAAATATTTAATTAATTAATTCAATTGGTGTGAATAATATATTGTTGAATTAATTAATGTTATTAATATGATTAGTTAACTGTTGAATTAAATAATTTAGCTACTGTAGTTAATTAATTGTTAAATTAATTAATGTTATTGATATCATTAAAAAATTATTGAATTACCTAATATATCTAATTTGGTTGATTAATTGTTGAATAAATTAATATGTTTAATGTGTTTAATTAATTAATAGTATTGATGTGATTATAATTTTTTTCAATTAACTAATGTTATTGATGTGATTAGTTAATTGTTGATTTAATTAATATAATTGATGGGATTTAATAATTGTTGAATAGATTAATGTTATTTATATGATTAGTTAATTGATTACTTAATTAATGTAGTTTATATGTTTAATGTTTTGTGGAATTAACTAATGTTACTAATGTGATAAATTAATTGTATAATTGCTTAATGTTGTTGATCTGATTCATTAATTTTTGAATTAACTAATGGAATTATTGTTCATAATTAATTGGGTAATTAATTAATTGGATTTATGAAATGAACTATTTTTTAATTTAGTATTGAGATTGAGCAGATTAATTAATTGTTGAGTTAATTAATGGGATTGATATGATTAATTAATTGGTGAATTAATTAATAGGATTGTTATGATTAACTAATTTTTGAATTAGAAATTAATTTATTTTGATAATTAATTATTTAGTTAATTATATGTTGGTGAATGGTAACATAGTTATTTAGTTATGAAATTATGAATGACAACATAGTCATTAAATAAGGAGCTCATAAATGGTAACATGGTCATTAAATTGTTAAATTATAAATGGAAACATGTTTCTCATTTGTGAGATTATGAAAGGCTACATGGTAGTTCAATTGTGAAATTACGAATGGTAACATGGTCATTCAATTGTTACATTATGATTGGAAACATGGCCATTTTAATGTGAAATTATTAATGACAACATGGTCATTCAGTCATGAAATTATGAATGCTGTGATGGTCATTCAATTGTGAGATTATGAATGATAAAATGGATTTTCATGTCTAATATATGGATAGTGACATGGGAATTCATGTATTTATTAATGAATGGTAACAATCATACTCTTAGTTAGATATCCCTTGGGAATTGTTCAGACTCCGACATAGGCCGAGGAAGGTATTGAGATATGTGAGTCCATGGGAACCCGATTATTTATGTTAATAATGAAATATTAATTTTTTATGTGATAAATATATACTTATTCATTGTAATTATTTATTTATACAAGATCATACACTATTATTGACTACATATTGTTTCGGGCACCATTGGTGGGGGAAGCTAAGTTATACTCACAACCGATTCAAGTTTCTTGATCAGTGCCCGTAAATATTTCATGGTTGGAATATAGTATAAGGGAAAATCCCCCAAATTATATGGTTAAGTTAGGTTGGATCATGAAGGAGGGAACCAAACGTGGTTTGGTATATACCTGGAGAGTTTTCAATATCTGTAATTGTATGTTTCATTTTAAAACTAGGAACACACATTAGAATAGAATATCTACTGTCAGTTTTGATATTGTATTTCCAATTTTAGTGATCTTGTGATATTGGTATTTTACTGGTTATGAATTTATTCCATTTTTAAAATTTATTTATTTCCACTAGTGTTTTATTCTGAGAGAGAAGGTATTGTGTCCCCATGATTAATATTAGACCCTTGTTGTTAGTCTATAACAACTTGTAGGAAGGCATGCTTGAGGTCATATGGTAGACCGGGGCGGCGATCTAGCACGTGACACTCAGGTTAGGACATTAAAAAAGTTGTATCAATGGAGTTTTATTGTCTGTTCTTTTATATTACTATTTTGTAAAGGTAGAAAATAAACAAGAAACAGTTGAGCCTTTTTATAATATTGTTAATGGGAATAGCTAACCTATGTATTGGTTAAAACCCATGTACATAGGGAAATAATGTCGATAATGGTATTTGAAATTATATTTTAATGGTATTTCACCTTTGGGAGTCACACATGTTGTATGATTTGATAATTATTTTTGATTTTTTATGATATTTTACATGTCTCCTATTACGATGTAAGAGTTTATTTTCCATTAATTATTGTAGGAACTCATTCTTATTTTGTGACATGCATCATTTTAGGAAATCACTGGAAAATAGGTTTTTGGTAAGTTGTGGAAAATTAAATTTTTTTCCTTGCTTTTTTAATTGAGAAGTAAAATGTGACTATTATGAAATTGAGAGTGATCGAAAAATGATACAAATATTTGAATAAATGGACCTCCAATGAGAAACCTGGAAATGGAGAATGAGTTTACACTTTTAAAAAAGAACCGTGGTGTAGCATTTTTATCGGTAGTAATAGCATGTTAGTTTTGACCATGTTGTAGGGTTTGGGGGAAATGACACCCAGGACAAGGGTTGATAACCTTGTTGTGATTATTGTGGTATAGGATTGTATTCATCAACAAAAATCTTGGTCTACTACCATACGTGATATTATAATACCCTATATGTTGACATCATCTTGGGCACACCGAGAATGTATTGGTTATATGCCAAGCTACTATGGAATTTTTTCTGAGGGGGCAAGTGTCCTTCATGAAGGTAGTTCACTTAGAGAATGTTAAAGGCGAAAACATGTGGTTGTTTTTGAACCACTATCTATACATGAGTGAGGGTCGTGATGAGGATTTGAGTTGATAAATGTTTTGGCTTCCATTCATGGAAGCTTAGAATGGGTGGTGTTTTATGTTTTTATTTTTATGATCAATTGAAGATTATATGTCCATGCCCGCTCCGAGGGATCTATAGGAAAGGGGATGTGAGCCACGATAGATTGTAACTTTTTGTTGAAATTGATGGAAATATCACACCTATTGTGGGGAGTGATGTGATAGTAATAGATGTAATCTATGTAGAGAATATGATACTTGTGTTGGCACACAGTGATGAAGTGTTACATGGAAGAACATTCTTATAGTTTTTGTAATGTGGGAGAATGAATGTGTGCAGGGTAAAAAATGGGACAGTAAAGTAGATATGAGTGTGTAGTGGCAAAATCATTTTGACTAAGAAACATAGAGATTCATGGGAGTGCTACTCAAGGATTATCTATTATAAGGTGGGTAAATAGTATGAAACAGTAATTTTCTATAGCTGTCTCGGGCTAGTTTATAGTTATTATATTTTCCTTATCTTGAGTTCATTTCAATGGGTTTTACCTTTGGGTGAATTTGGGTAAAAATAGATAATTTTGGAAGATATTTGGGAAGTTCATAATTGATTCATGGTTTTCCAAAGTTGTGCACCCTAGGATAGAAAACAATACAACCCTTGATATAGAGGGATTTCATGACTGGAACAAAATTTCTTCAAAACATGTCTCGTGGAATAAGAAACCATGATCCCATTAGAATAGGTCCATGGTTAAAGGTAATGGTTAGAGGAAACCATGCACTTCTCCCAAAAAAACTCTTGTGTGGAATTTCAGTTAAACAAATAATTGAATTTTAAAATACCCAAACCCCTATATTATCTCAAATTAGACCGCCACTCATCCCCTAATTATTCCTCTTAACTTTGGAGGTTTTATGACAATTTCATCGAGCTCCTAACCACAATTTTTTTATTAATTAATGGCAGGATTGAAGAGCTACACCTCCCTAGGTAAGTGGTTTCTTCTAATTTCGATCCATATTTCTCTTCCTCTCCTGTCCACAAATAAAATATGTATTATCCTTTGATATTAGTTCAAGATTTATATCTTGGATTGTTAGATACCGATTAATTTAAATCATGGATATTGGAATTCAATCAAGACCTCATTCTATGTCATTTTTTTCACAGAATTTGGGGATTTTATGATGAGATTTAATTAGCAATTTTAAGGAATGTGTCCAATAATTAGAATCCCAATGTATTGATTAAAATTATGTGTATGTAACAGTATAATTTTTATTAGATGTTTCGGAACTATGTTAATCTTTTAATTAATTAAATTTTGTGAATTATTAAATGATGGAAATGATAAATTGGGAATTTTGAGATTACATATTTGAGATTGTTTGTTGTTTAATTATTTATGAGATTTTGATATTATAGATTTGAGATGATTAAATGGGGAATTAATTATAATTTAATGATATTATAGATTTGAGAAAACTAATTACTGAATTAATTATGAGGAAATTTTAATTTTTTAATGAGATAATTAATTATGGAGTTAAATATGAGATATTAATGTTGTGTATTTGAAACAATTTATTATAGACTGAATTTAGAAATATTGAATTTATTGAGTTGGAACAATTTTGGGTTTTGAACACTTTTAAAGGGAATGTAAATAATCACATAATATTTGAAAGGGAAATAATAATATTGGATGAAGTATTTAGAAATAATTATCATGGAATCCAAAGTTGAAAAGGGGAAATAATCCATCAGTATAATGAATACTATATATAGTATGTGGAAGATTATGGCCAAAAATCAATATTTTGTGGAAAATCAGGAGGTATTGGGCGATAGTGTGTTTTCTTGTGAACCAAGTAGTATGCTGAATAGAGACAATTGTACAACCCATGTGAACCACGTCATTGGATTAATAAATGGGGATAATTTATCCCCAGCATTCTGGTGTCACAGACCTCATTGTTAGCATATTAACGACTTATAATATCCCCCATGCGTACCATCCCCATGAACCACTTCGTTGGCGAAATAGATGTTGAGAATTACACCGTAGAAAAAAAATCCCTATGAAATCAATAGTTTTTGGATGAGGTAAATCCATTAGCACCCCGCAGACAAGAAGAAGTTTTCCATAACATTGAGTTAGTGGTTTCCACCGCCACAAACCGCTACCCAATAGGCCACTGTTGGCCGAGCAATCTGTGGGCTGGGTGATCTCCCCATGGGAATTTGTAAAAGGTTATGTGAGATCAATAGATCCATCTTCCCCAACACTCTTTAAAAGGTCCCCAAGGGGAGCTGAGAAAAAAGACCAGACTCTTGAGGTTGGGACACACTTGTGATACAGATTCTGATCAACGAGGCACATACCACTTCCGACAAATTTTTGGAAGTATAAACCCACAAAAACATAAAAGGAGGGAAATGTAAAACTAATGGGTATAAAAAGAACCAAATTTTTTTACTGACATCCATATCCTGATGGAAGATGAGTTTCCCAGAAAGCAAAGGATCAATGCACCTTCTTCACTTTGGCGGTCCACATTGCACAAGGCTGTGCAGTTGGAACCCTATGCCACATTACAATGCTACGTGGATAGAACTTGATGCCTTGTAGCATCATGTTAAATGGCCAAAATTGGGTCCCATGTTGCAAAACACTGTGTTTACCGCATAGAGATTTTCATACCATTATGGTAGGAGGATAGTTTCTCCACTAGCATATCAATATGTTACATGGGGAGGCCCCGTTCCCACACGAATAAGCTTTACGTAGAATGTGGTGCCCTCGAAAGTTGCAGTCCCCAGTTTCAATCATCTCTTTCCTTTTTTCAAAAACACAAACATAGTCCCTCCATGAACCATTCTAGTGGAATCTCGATATGCCTCTTCAAAATCCACCGGACCCTAATGGTAAAACAACATGGCACATCAGTGCGCCCTATTGAATTTACAAACACTTGGTAAGAGGAGTTGCATAGGTAATCCTTCTGAAGGTTCTAAATCCCGAAATTCCCATAAGATTACATCCCATGGTATCTTAGTTTCCAACAATGGGATATTATTATAAACCTTCACATTCTTTGGATCAATGGAAATCACTAGATTTTTCATTCAATGAGGGAAAGTGACATGTCAAAGGGATTGTGCCAACATTTATTTTTGATGAGGAGCTATGAATCTGCCCATTCCCAGAACTCATTTCAAGGCACTCCTCGTGAGGTAAGTCCCTATCCTTTCTTCATTAGGTGGTTCTCTTTATCTTATTTGGCTCTATATATGACACATCCGAATAGATCATCGGATGTGGATATCCTTGATATCAACATGGGAGAAGAAATTGGGACATTCGAAGCAAGTATCTCTCTACCAAATTGGGCTCAAGTACCATATATCAGTACATGATGTGGGTGTGTGATCTTCAAATCCACTTTTTACAGTTGTTTCTCACACTGAGAATGACTCACATGGGCTCAATGGTTTTTGGTGATCATGACGTCCACATAACCCCAAAACTGGTCCTCCTATCAGGTATAGGACCCAACTTAAGAAAACGATAGGAACCCCGATTTCAACCCCAAATAGGATACGTAATATAACTATCCAAAGGATTGGTCTCAAGGGGAATCCTTTTCAGAGGTTAATCCCCAATCATACAACTTACAAACAAAGAATTTTCTATAGTATAAGAACCAACATAAAATGGAATATGAAAACACTAATTCCTACACCAAAAATGATATATATGATGCTTTACTAAAGACTTGAGATCAAAGTGGATCCTTATCAAAGGGTAAGCCCCAATCCGGCCTCCACAAAAGGGCCTCCTCTACCGTATAATCCCCAAAATATTTTGTGCTAAGAGGGATTTTATTCCAAACTAACTAGGATTTGTAGAATGCCTCCATAATGTACAAACCAAACACCCAAATCACTCTAGTGTTCTCCAATCCATATCCTCGGTAGGGCTATATCCACCATAGAGACCATGCCTCTTCTATGAAACCTAGGAAATTTTGGATTAATCCTTACATGATATAAAAACTAGGAATCTTCCATCTAGATGTCCTAGGCACGTGATGTTAAACTACATGGATGGGTCTTCGTCACACGACTAGAAAAGGGTATGTTTCCAGTTAAGTGGGGAAAAACACTGTGGGTTCTGGTTCCTTTCATTAAGATATGTCAGAATCCCATATTATGGGTTTGATGCTGGTAGAAAAACAACTTCCATCTCCCCTAGATGATCATAAACTCAATAGTGCCTCATCACATGAATTTTACTAGCATTATATCAGTAATTATTGATCCGTTTATATCCAAGATTGAATTTTCAACCCTAGGGTTATGTATGGAAAAATTCATAAGAAATAAACCAATAATTCATGAACATATGAACATTTCATAAATCTATAAGAGAGTTCTGGAATTAGCAATAATTACCCCCAAAATGGTGTGATGAAACAAACCTTCCTTCCTCTCGACCAATGGTGTCCTAATGGGTTAATTGGAAAAATTAGCTACGAAGTACCTACGTTATAAAATAAGGTCCATTAATCATGTTAAAAATGGATGCTGGGTATTTTCATCTCCGCGAATAATCTTATTGGAGATGATCTAAGAAAATAATATCCATCATAGGCTGATTGCATAAACACTAAACCCAATAAAATCACCCAAAGGTACCACTCAACTATGTAACCTCCTTCATTGTTGAAAAAGAATATACTACCCAGTATTGGTGAGACAATCTCGCCTAAAAAATAGTGTCACATAGTTAATTGTGTTGTAACAAAAAATAGGGAACCTGATGTGATGATTTTTATAATAGCTAACATTTAGTTATTATCTTTCAGTCTATTTTGTTTTCATCCACACATAGACCTTGGTCCAAAATGAAAATGGTGAACCCAACATGAATCCTTAACCAAGGTGGTGGGGACCCAATGTGAAACCGTCTTCTATCAAAGATGTTTGGTTACACTTTGTAAGGACATTTTACTTTCCCATATACATGAAACAAAAATGGAGAACCCAACTTTAATCCCTCACCAGGGTGGCGGGTCTCCCCACCATAACCCCCCTTTTTCATTCCTGAGGAATGAGGGCATTGAAAAATCACCAATTATGCTTGTGATTTTAAGATGATACGTTTAAGGGGTTATTTTTTCATGTATATTTCATATCTATTGCGGGAATTACCTAGATATACCTTCAATCAAATGTAATTATGATAGTTTTTTCGTGCACACTGTAGACGCCGGAAAAGTCTGTTGTTCCCAAACAAAGCTCCGGATGCTGAAAGCGAGGTCATATTTGGAGTCAGAAGCGCGTTTCAGAAGAACCGGAAGGCTTGGGCGGAATTTCGGAGGCCCGCGTGCAATGTTTCAGTGCCGCGCGCAAACCTCCCGGGATGCGCGCAAAGCGCTGGGCCGGCGCGCAGTTTTGCGCGCCCGCAGCCCGCGCGACTCCCTTGCGCGCCCGGGCCCGATTCCGCGCCCGCGAAGGAATTTGCGCGCCCGCGCACTGGATTCCGCGCCCAGGGTTGCCTATAAATATAAGGTGACCCCCGACGTTTTGAAGGTTGCCAGAATTCGAACGGTCTCTCGTGCGCGCAATCCAACCCCTTCTGCGCGCAATGCCGATCTTCAGGTAACCTCATTTCTTTCGCGCAAGAAAGCCTTGGGGTTCGCCTTCGCGCGCAATCCCTTTGGCTCCTTTCCTTTGAATAAATATTCACCCAAAGGCATTCGCACGCAAAAGAAGCCTCTTGCGCGCAATTGCCCCCGGGTGCGCGCAATCCAACCCGATTGCGCGCACCCCCCATTTCCAAAGTGGCCATTCATTAAAGAATGAGCCGTTGCCCCCATGCGCTATCCAAAGCCCGGTGCGCGCAATCTCTATCATCCGCGCGCAAAGTGCTGGCCCAATTGCGCGCCAGCCCGCTCTTTTGCGCGCCGACCCGCGGTATTGCGCGCAAAGCTCCTCTTTTGCGCGCAAGCCGCCAGTTTCGCCCCCTTTGACCCCCTGAGGGTACCCGCCTACGTGGCGCCCGATGACCTTCATCCCGGGTGCCCGCAACGTACGTTGTCTTCCCGTGCGGCCCTCTAGGCCTGCGCGAAGTGACACGGACCCATTAGGCGGCAGCATACGTCCAACATGACGTTAAACTGTGCCACGTCCGCACTGCAAGACGTTAAACTGCCAGGCGTTTACGTCCAACATGACGTTAAACTGTGCCACGTCCGCGCTGCAAGATGTTAAACTGCCAGGCGTTTACGTCCAACATGACGTTCAACTGTGCCACGTCCGCGCTGCAAGACGTTAAACTGCCAGGCGTTTACGTCCCGCACGACGTTAAACTGCACCATCGTCCACGCTGCAAGACGTTAAACTGCCATGTACTTTCGTCCTCAACACATGACGTTAAACTGTACTTCGTCCGGCAAGACGTTAAACCGTCCGCTTCGTCCTCAACACACGACGTTAAACTGTACTTCGTCCGGCAGGACGTTAAACCGTCCGCATCACCTGATCCCGTGTCTCGCACGCAGGATCCCCCCGGTCTGGATCTGGCCCCCACCCGCGCATCTCTGCAGGGATGTCGCGATTGGAGCGGCCTTCGCCCACGGGGGTAGATTGTTACAGACAGAACGAACTACGTGGACTTTGATCCCTGTCTTCTAAACAGGGTACGTAGGAAGCCTCTCCGAGGTTCAAGCCCACCACCTGGTCGTCCCGGTCGTATTTACATCGGTTCGTCCATCAGTGGACCCCTCCCGGGTTCACACTTGCATTGATTCACCTATGAATCCGCCTCTGTGGGGACTGCACGTGTGTATCTCCATTGTGCTTCCCCACTGCCCCTTTTTCTATTTCTCCTTTTATCGTCCAGCATGATGTGAAACTGTGATTCACCCGGCCGTTCCATCCCCCCCTGTGCGAGGTGGTTCGGTTCGATCCTTCTCCAGGCAGCCTCGATCTCCTTGTGAGTCGGCTTGACAACGTCCAGCATGACGTAAAACTGTGATCCACCCGGCCGTTCCATCCCCCTCTGTACGAGGTGGTTCGGTTCCATCCTCCGCCCGGCGGCCTCGACCTCTTCGTGAGTCAGCTTGCCGACGTCCAGCATGACGTTAAACTGTATATCCGAACTACGCTGACTTTGATCCGCGCTAACGCACGGTACGTAGGAAGCCCCTACGGGGTCCAAGCTCTTCACTCCATCATCCATCCTGATCCTTACCCGGGCCGCCACATCCTGGTGGGGTCATGCCATTTCATTCCACTCCACTTCACTCCGGAAGCCGCCCATGTGCTGGCCCCAGCGTCGGAGGTTCCCCGCAAGGGGTTCTGTCATATGATCCACTCCTCGTGTTGATCAGTCCGATGCCGTCCCCGCTGGACGTTAAACTCGCGGCATACCCCGTGTTAAACATGGGAAGCTGAGGAAAACCTCAGGTAACACAGTTCCCCGCGCCATGCGCAGGATGCCTCAGGCCATCACGCCTTCGAGAATCCCTATTAGGGACGGAAGGCAGACATGCAGAGGCGCAGTGTTAAGACACGCCCCCGACACCCAGAGCCACCCGGTCTCCTCACCGCAGGTTGCTGCCCCGACCAGACTCCTTGGAGCGTCCGGGCGGAAGCAGCGTAATTAACCGGTGTCCATTAAGATATGGCGCCGGGAACGAGATTCACGAACATTCTTAAATCTATGAGGGAGACCCGGATTAGGCCACGAGTTCCGAGGAGACGTCCACGGAAGGAGGAGCCGACATCCCATCATCCCGGTTTCGATCAAGGAGCAGACGCCCCTGAATAAGGGATGAATGCCGACCGCCCTTGGAAAGCGGGACTGCGGGACCACAAGCCGCGCGCCCATCCCCTCGGGTTGACGGGTGCACGCGCGAATGCGTCCTGGCGGAACAGCGTAACCCGACGCACATCCGCACCGAAACAGAAAAATGGTGAACCCGACGTGAATCTCTTCTCCTCAATACGAAGACCGTTGGATTTCAGAGGTGTTGGAAGACCAGGAAGCAGGCTCAAAACCGAGCTCAGCATACGCAGCCCCCCCATCCGGGGATGATGGATTCGCCTCCGCCACTGTTTGTGGTATGGGATCAGGCAGAACCGCCTCAGCCGCGTCGCGATCAGCTCCGCCCTGCCACGAGTCCATCCCGGCCTCCTGACCCCAGTACGGTGACCATTTCCCGGGCTTCAACCAATGAACAACGAGATGCGCCAAGCACCAGTCGGCCGCCGGCCCAACCGGCAAGGCCCGTCATGCTTCCAACCGCAGAGCAACCTCCTGCAACCAGGGGCTCGCGCTTGGCCAAAAAGTATGATGTCCTGAAGCACTTGGCCGACATCCCAGCGAGACTCTCCTTCCTTGAGGCTCTGCGCATGTCATCTGAGATGCGCGAGGCACTCGCTGAAGCCCTGAAGAGCCCCCTCCAGTTTGAGACAGAGGATGCGGCTGCAGAGGCCTTTCACGCCAAAACGATTGAGGACGCCGAATGCCAGGCAGTTGTCTCGTTTTCTGGTAAGGATGAAGACCCTCCTATACAGGGGCACATTCGTCCGCTGTATGTTACCGGCTAGTTCAATGGCCTTGAAGTCCGGCGCTGTCTTGTCGACACGGGGTCCGGGATTAACCTGATTCCCACTCGGATGCTCCGGAGATTGGGGTTGTCTGAGGATGACTTGATTCCCTCCGACCTCAAGATCCAGGGGTACGACCGCACCGAGCAAACCCCGGTCGGCAAGATATGTTTGAAGACCCAGTTCGGTGATTTGGTTGCCAACACCGAATTCATGGTAGTCTCTCAAGACACTGCGTACAACGCATTGATGGGCAGGCCATGGCTCCACCTTCATGCGGCGGTTCCCTCGTCATACCACTAATGCCTCAAATACTCCCTTAATGGTCGAGTAGGCGTGCTTCAGGGAGATGCCTCTCCTTTTGCCTCATGTGAAGCCCGCTATCTGGACGCGGACTATTACAAGAGCAAGGATAAGCAGATCCTGGCAGGTGAGGTCGAGCCTGTCGTTGTTGCAAGTGATCCCTGGGCAAGTTTGGATGACGCTTATGTCCTCCCGATTCAACGGTTGGACGTAGCCATGGTCTCAACGGCTTGTGAGTATCCTGATGAGATGACCGCGACCGCCCATGCCAGCACCAGTGGCCCAACAGGATCCGGTAGCCCCAATGCAGTTTCCAACGCAGTCTCTCCCGTGGACGATCCCTCCCCAAGTGGAGAGGACGTGGAAGATGCACCCCCAGCCTTTGAGGAGGGCGTCTCCGCCACGGTCGATGAGTTAGTACAAGTGAACCTTGGAACCGAAGCAGATCCGAGACCCACATTGGTCAGTGCCGCCATGCCCTCTGAGGAGCGGCAGCAGTACGTGGACTTTCTCAGGCAGCACCGCGATGTGTTCGCTTGGGGCTATGACGAGATGCCGGGGCTAGATCCTCAGGTAGCCGTCCACTGCCTTGGTCTCCCGGCGAACCATCGCGGGTTCAAGCAACCTCCCAGGAAGATGCACCCATTCCATGGTGCCATGGTTGAGGCCGAAGTTGACAATATTATCAAATCCAACTTCGTGAGGGAAGTTCAGTACCCCAAACGGCTGGCCAACATTGTGCCGGTCAGGAAGAAAAACGGGCAGATCAGAGTCTGCATCGACTTCCGCGATCTCAACCGCCACTGTCCGAAGGATGATTTTCCCCTTCCAGTGACAGAGCTGTTGATTGACGCCATGGCATGGTTCCAAGCCAGCTCCTTCATGGATGGATACTCCGGATACAACCAAATTCGGATGGCCCCTGAGGATGAGGAGTTCACTGCCTTCAGGGCCCCCCAAGGTACCTTCTGTTACCGGGTCATGCCTTTCGGCCTGAAGAATGCAGGTGCCACCTATCAACGGGCGATGCACCGCATATTCAAGCCAATCCTCGGCACACTGGTGGAATGCTACGTCGATGACTTGGTAGTAAAATCGCGCCAGCATCAGGACCATCTCAAAGATCTTGAGAAAGTGTTCGGCTTCCTCCGTTCCCGCTGCCTGAAGATGAACCCGTTGAAGTGTGCCTTCGGGGTCACCTCCGGAAAGTTCCTTGGATTTTTGGTAAGATACCGGGGTATTGAGATCGACCCAGAGAAGATCAGGGCGATTATCCAGATGCCTCCCCCAGGTAACATCCGGGAACTGCAGGGGTTCCAAGGCCACTTAGCCTATATACGCCGATTCATTGCGAATCTGGCCGGCAAGTGTAAGCCCTTTTCTCGGCTCATGAAGAAAGGTGCCACCTATGTATGGGATAAAGAGTGTTAGACTGATTTCGAGAAAATCAAGCAGTACCTGCTGCAACCTCCGGTTCTGATGCCGCCTGTATCCGGGAAGCCGCTGGTCCTCTATGTGACCGCCCTGGAACGGTCCCTGGGTGCCCTTCTCGCCCAGAAGAACAACGAGGGAACAGAGAATAGCATCTATTACCTCAGTCGCATGCTCCTCGATGCGGAAGTTAGGTATTCCCCCATCGAGAAGAGCTGCCTGGCGCTCGTATTTGCCGTACAGAAATTACGGCACGACTTGCAGCACCATGAGGTACAGTTGGTTTCTCGAGTAGACCCGTTGAAATATATCCTGAGCCGGCCCATGTTGACTGGCCGTCTAGCGCGGTGGGCTGTGATTCTCCAGCAGTTCGACATTGGGTATGTGTCTCAGAAGGCCATCAAAGGGCAAGCATTGGCAGACTTTCTGGCCGCTCACCCAACCTCCGCGGATCAGCCGCTGGATCTAGGCTTTCCTGATGAGGTCATCCTCTCGGTCGATCGAGCCGGTCCATGCTGGCAGATGCACTTTGATGGTGCCTCCCGGAGCCCCACCGGTAGAAGACTCGATAATCCTAAGCTCAACAGAGTGGGCTTGGGCATCGTCTTCATTACCCCGGAGTAGGCCGTGCTGCCATACTCTTTCCTGTTGTCAGAGGGCTGTACCAACAATGAGGCAGAATACCATGCCCTCATCACCGGCCTCGAGTTAGCTCTCGAGATCGACGTGCCCCATCTGTGTGTGAAAGGGGACTCCGAGTTGGTTGTTAAGCAGATCAATGGCGACTATGTTGTCAGGAATCCGGAACTTGTGCCACTGCTGGAGTGCACCCTCCTTCTGATGGCCCGGTTCCCTTCTCGGCCAGAGATTGTCCATATTCCCCGGTCGCAGAACGGTCGAGCAGATGCCTTGGCCAGCCTTGCTGCGTCACTTGCAGAGCCTGAACAGGATAACCTGACCGTCCGCGTGACGCGCCGCAAGTCATCGCTCCCGTTATCCCGGAGGGAGATCGCGACCCGTCGGTAAGTAATCTCACCACAGTTGCCCCTGTTCCCAGAGCCCCGAGTACCCCAGATATAGCAGTCGAACCAGCCCCTGATTGGAGGACGCCTTTGGTTGAGTACCTCCAACATGGCATTCTCCCGCCGGATCGGGCAGAGCGCGAGCGAGTTCGACGCCGCGCATCGCAGTTTGTCCTCCAGAGCAGTCCCGGCCTGGAGCAGATCCTCTATAGACGCGGATTTGATGGTGTTCTCCTCCGTTGCCTTCAGGGAGTTGAGATCCCGCGAGTCATGCAAGAGGTTCATGCTGGTTCATGCGGCGCCCATCAGACTGGGCCGAAGCTGTCCCACCAGATTCGGAGGTTGGGATACTTCTGGCCCTCCAGGATCCATGACTGCATCGAGTATGCCAGGAGGTGCCATGCGTGCCAGGTTCATGCGAACTTTGTGCATCGGCCGCCGGAGCCTCTCCATACCACCAGGTATTCTTGGCCCTTTGCAGTCTGGGGGATGGACATTGTGGGACCATACCCACCGGCGACGGCTCGCCAGTGCCGGTTCATTCTGACCGCCACAGACTTCTTCTCCAAATGGGCAGAGGTGATTCCGCTCAGAGAGGTCAAATCATGTTCGATCGCTGACTTCGTGACCTCCAACATCATTCATCGATTTGGAGTGCCTCACGCTATCCTCACGGATAACGGAGCCAATTTCCGAGCAGCCGAGTTGAAGAAGTTATACGCCAAATACAATATTCGCTCGAACCATACATCTCGCTATCATGCGCAGGCGAATGGACAGATCGAGGCGTTTAACAAAACCCTCTCTAACATTCTGCAAAAGATGGTTGGTCAGAACAAGAAGAGTTGGCCGGACAAGCTCCCCAACGCCCTCTGGGCTTATCGGACGATGACTCGCAATTCCACCCAGATGACCCCTTATTCCTTGGTGTATGGAGCTGAGGCCGTCCTGCCCATCGAGATCCAGTTACCGTCCTTGCGCACTGCGGTCTACGACCAGCAAGCGCCGGACAGAGCTGCTGAAGCCCGTCTAGTCGAGTTGGAAGCACTGGATGAGAATAGACTTCGCGCCTTGCACAACCTGGAGAGGCATCAGAGCAGAATGGATCGAGCTTTCAATAAGAAGGTTCGCCTCCGCTCCTTCCTACACGGTGACCTAGTGCTAGCCCTAAGAGCGCCAATGATCCCCGGCAGGAAGCCACCCAAGTTGGAGCCCAAGTGGGAGGGACCTCTTGTCGTCCACAAAGTTTATCCCAATGGCGCGTACTCCCTAGCGACTATGGATGGTGAGCGTGTCACTCCTCCCACCAACGCTAGGTTCCTCAAGCAGTACTTCGTCTGAGTGTACTACGTCCCGCACGACGTTAAACTGCACTTCGTCCCAGCTACAAGACGTTAAACTGTACGTTATTCGTCCTGCACGACGTAAAACTGTAATTCGTCCTGCATGACACTAAACTGCACTACGTCCTGCACGACGTTAAACTGCATACGTCCAAGCTGCACGACGTTAAACTGCCTAGCATATCGTCCGCGCTGCAAGACATTAAACTGCCAAGTGTTTCGTCCAACATGATGTTAAACTGTACCTCGTCCAAGCTACAAGACGTTAAACTGTTTAGCATTCGTCCAACACGACGTTAAACTATACTACGTCCGAGCTACAAGACGTTAAACTGTTCAGCATTCGTCCTGCATGACGTTAAACTGTCTCTCAAGAACTACGTGCGGCTTGATTCCCATCCTTATGGGATACGTAGGACCGCCTGAACATTCATGTTTCAGGCCCAGCCCCATCCTTCGGGAATTTCCATCCCATCTCGGGCCCTTGGCCCAGTTGCCCCCGGGTGTGCGGCGTATGGTGTGAGCGCGGGGCTATGCCCTCATTCACGTCGGTTTGCTCGTCACGCTGTACGCCCCCCCACGTATGGGGATGCCTTCTGCTCCCCCCTATTCCTTTTTTCTCTCTTTTCGTCCTGCACGACGTTAAACTTCACTTCAAGAACTACGTGCGGCTTGATTCCCATCCTTATGGGATACGTAGGACTGCCTGAACATTCATGTTTCAGGCCCAGCCCCATTTCTCGGGAATCTCTATCCCGCGTTGGGCCTCTGGCCCCAGTTCCCCTCCTTTTTGTGCGAGGCGTGTGGCGTGAGCGGGGGATTATGTCCTCGTTCACGTTGGTCTGCTGGCCGCGCCATACGCCTCCCCCATGTGTGGGACTACCTCACACCCCTCATCGTCATGCATGATGTTAAACTGCCTCTCAAGAACTACGTGCGGCTTGATTCCCATCCTTATGGGATACGTAGGACCGCTTGGACGCTTGTGTCTCAGGTCCAGCCCCGTCTCCTGGTTGATCACGGGGATCTACCGTCTTTTGGTTGCTCTCAGGGTGAGTCCTCCGACCCTTTCTGGTGATCTGTTAACATGTTTTGGGTACTTTGGTCTATGACCCGTAGTGTCGGATGCAATCCCGGCAAGTCCCGTGTTGCTTGTCGGGCCGCGCGCTTCCTCTTGTTCGAGCCTTCACTCAAAGGGATCCTCGTTAGCGGTTTGGGTGCGATGCCTCAGTGCTCTCCTACCGCTCCGGGTCGATTTACCGGCGGGTCCTGGGCCGCAAATCGATATGAATCCTGCTATTAAGCGGTTGATGCTCGTTTTCTTGCCCAGTTCTAGGCTGACGCGATCGGATGTTGTGTTGCGAATATGGTCAGCGACATCCTTGATCGCCATGTCGGCTCTTTTAGGCTCCGAACATTGGTTGCGCGGTCCTCATCACACTCCGCCTTTGTGCGTTGTAGTGGAATCTCGACACTCTCCTCATACTGACCTTCAGTACACCTTTACACGTTAGGCAGGCCAACCAGGATAATGGTGTCTGTCGAGGCTCCCACGATCTGAGCACCAAGGGTATATGCTGATGTCCTCCCTAAGGGCCGTGTATAGCTGGACCCTCGTCCCCATAAGGAGGAAGGAGTCGCCCGAACAATCGCGTTTCGGGCCCAGTATATCTGGAGGCTAGCATCTCTGCCCCTCGGGTGATGGACATACGCAGGCCCCTATCCCAGGATCCTTCTCCTGGAATCGTGCGTGACCGCAGGGCTGGGTATGTTCCCACCTCCGCTGAGTCCGCCGCATCGCGATAAGCGGATTCCTCCATGGTCTGAAACACACGACCTTAAACTGTGTTGTCTGGTCCTACCACACGACCTTAAACTGTGTTTTCTGGTCCTACCACACGACCGTAAACTGTGATCGTCTTGGCCGCCCGACAAGAAACGGCACTGCATCGTGATGTCCTCCTCAGGGGGCACTCACGTTGGGCGCTGGTTAATAACCACGCCATTCATCAATGCCTTTCATGGCTTGATTATTGTGGCGACGCCAGGGATTCCTTAATCACAGGCATGTCGCTGCACGAAAAACCATCCATCTTTAAGGACAAACAAGAAATATAAAATACCGCTTCTTCTGTGTGCGAGGGTCAGACCCGCACCCTTCCCCGCGCTGGTGCCCAATTATGTTGCGCCGCGCTTCAAGAACTACGTGTGGCTTGATTCTCATCCTTATGGGATACGTAGGAACGCCCGGATGTTTGAAACTTCGGGTCCAGCCCCCCACCTCTTAAAGATTCCCCCCTTCTCTGGGGAGTCCGCCGCCTTCAGGCCACCCTCAAGGCGTGTCCCTCGACCCCTTGCAGTGGTCCACTGGTGTCAAGAGTACTCTGGTTTATTGCCAGGAGGGTCAGGTTTAGCTTGGTCAGGTTCCTTCCATTTTCAGGCTTCGTGCTCCTTTTCATTCGGACCCATCTCCTACGCCCTGGGTGGAGCCCCCGTGAAAGGTTTCGACACAATGCCTCAGTGATCTCCCACCGACTCGGGCTGGTGCCCCCAATGGCCTCGGGCAGCAAATCGATATGAATCCTGTGATTGAGCGGTCGATGCTCGTTTTCTGCCTCATTCCATCAACGGTTAGTGCGATATTGATGCTGCTCTTCCGCCACGGTTGGCAGTACTCCCATATCGTTACGCCGGTGCCCCCAGTCCTTGAGTGAATGGCCGCATGATTCACATCACATTTTCCACCTCCCATTCTGACCAGGAAAAATCTCGACACTCTTGACACTATTCCCCAGTGCATCTTCGCATATCCAGGGGATAGGACCACAATGCGGCGTACTTTGAGGTTCTTATGGTCCGAGCTCTAAGACCTTAAACTAAGATCTCCCCTTATGGTCCGAGCTCTAAGACCTTAAACTAAGATCTCCCCTTATGGTCCGAGCTCTAAGACCATAAACTAAGATCTCCCCTTATGGTCCGAGCTCTAAGACCTTAAACTAAGATCTCCCCTTATGGTCCGAGCTCTAAGACCTTAAACTATGATATGCCCCTATTGTCCGAGCTCTACGACCCTAAACTAAGATCTCCCCAAACGGGGTTCTGCGTCCTGCATGACGTTAAACTGCACTCGCAGAACTATGTATGGCTTGATCTCCAGCCTGATGGAGTACGTAGGAACGCCCGGGCATTTCGACTCGGGTCCAGCCTCAGGGATCACTAGGTCCCGCCCCTCCTCGTTTCCGGCCGTCTGGCCTGACTTCGGGTAGAGTGGTGCAGTTGTGATATTCTCCCCGATTCAGCTCGGGATGCCCCATCGCAATGATGGGAAGCGACGGTTTCCTCGTCAAAGAGGTTCTGTCTGAGAATTGGGGTGATTCACGGCCATATTAGTGCATCCGCCTAATACGCTTTCCCCACGGTGGCGCAATTTTGAGAGCGTTGGATTCTATCCGAACAAATCGTCACTTCGCCCCACGCTTTGCATGCCCTGTTGATCTGGATTTCCACCCTTGTGCCTGAAGGAACCCCCAAAGCGGCATTGATAATGACATGTGATCCGCCTCCTGTAATATGGATGATGACCTTCGGTCCGTCTATCGCAGTAGTATGGTCGATTGATCCATTGTCCGCTTGCCGTCTTGGGCATTTCCTGGAAGGCCAACCGTTGTGGATTTCGGAATTCGGGACACGCGATTCACCCTTTCTCATTTCCCTATGTTCGGATAAAATCTCAACGCCCCTAGCATTGTCCCGCTCGTGTGTCGGAACAAGTTGGGGGGATGATACATTGATTAGGCTTGAGGTCTCCTTTCCTAGGAATGACCTCCCTCTTTTCTCTAGAAATCCAGGCCCAATTACGGACGTCTGAAGCTTGGTTAACGCTCCCGCAAGACAATGAATTGCGGTCGAGCATGTTAAACCAAAAGATGCAGATAAATATGGTGATTCATACAAATGGATCAAAATATTGAGTAGCGGAGGCAAATGTTCTGGGAGTGGAAAAAACAAATCCCCTAGGGATTAGCGTGCTGGACAAGTCTTTCTAACGCCGCTACCCTTTGGCTGGTGGCCTCCAGGGCTGCTTCTCGCTCTCTGCGTGCCCTCTCCTCGTCGGCGGTCGCAGCACACAGTTCGTCGATCCTGGCCTGTGCCCGCTCCCGGTTGACTTGGAGTGTGACCATATGTTGGCCCGCCTCCGTTAGCTGTACCTGGGCGTCGATCAGTTGGGCCGATAGTTGCTCCACAAGCTCAGTACATGCTGCGACGAAGGCCTCCTTCTCTGCCGCCTGCCCTTCGAGACGCCGGACCTCCTGCTCCGCCGCGAGAAGCGCCCGCGTGCTCTACGACATGTCCCGACTTTGTGCGACGTCGGCATGCCGGAAGCTCTCGCGCATCTTTTCGGCCATGAAATCACGGACCGTCAGATGGAGGCGTTGAGCATCAACTCCCCCGGCACACAGGAAGCGCAGCCAGGTTTGAAGTGATCCCATGCGCCCCAGCCACTCCGATGGGTCTCGCTTGAGGAAGCACTGGATGCACTTCCACCCCCTGCGGCGCGTTATCCGGCTCTCCTCGACCGCCTCCGCGTCCGAGTCGTCCATCTCCTCGGTGTCGGCAGGCCGGTAGGCAGGGAAGGCAGTCAGCAGGTCTGCTGCAGGGTCCGCCCCTGGGATGTCCTCATGGGGGATAGGTTCCCCAACATCTGGGTGACCTTCTTCTCTCTCCCCAGCGGCGTTGACACCCTCGTCAGCCCCCGACCACTCTCCGATGTCAGCACCGCCGACGTCCGTAGCCCCTTGATCAGCAGTTGGTGGGGCCGGCTCGGTGTGGGAAGTCTGTTCCGGAGCAGGCGGCATGTCTGCCACCGGTCCACTCGTGGATGGCCCGGGTTCGGCAACCCGACGAGCCTCCAACGTTGAGATCACTGCGCAAGGCATGCCATGGTTAGTCACGGATCGTCAACGGAAAGCACCAGCAGTAAGGTAAGGAGACTTACGGGAATCCAAGGTGTCACCTTCCGCTATCCCGGCCGCCGCAGGAACAGTTGCAGCAGGGGACCCCTCAACGCTTGTCAGTTCAATGATGGGCGTCTGGCCCCCGCCTTGTCCTGCTGGCGCCTCTCCTACTCCCGCTGAGGAAGCCTGACCAACATCCGTGCGCTCCTGAGAAAGGTGGAGAAATGGGTTAGAAGCTGCATAAGAGAATGGATGGAGCAGGTTGAGTAGGGATAGAAGCGGACCTCGAGGAGCTCAGCGACATCAACATTGTCAGAGCCAGCCACCTCGCCGCTCTCCCGCGGGCTCCCCTGATGGGATCTTCCCTCGGAGCCTTCATCCTCCCCCATCTCCTCCTCTTCCTCGGAGTCATTGCTACTGTCATCTTCCGCCGGCGGCATCTGTTCTGGAGCGGGCTCTAGACCGAGCATCACCTTCACCAGAAGGGATGGCTCCGCACGCTGACCACGTTGGCGCGCGTACTCGTCCATGGCCATCAGATACGCATACTGCCGGTTGAAGTCCACCCTGTCGGCAATATGGAGGCGCCCGACCTCTGGCAGATGGATTCCTTCTCTAAGTATCTTTCGCCAGATGGCGTCGGTCCCCAGTGACTGCCGCAGGGTCATCCAGGCCGACCACAGCGCCGGGAATACTGCATCGTGGGAGGGTTCGAGCAGACGCCTTACCTGCTTCCCGGGCCACTCTTCGACCACCACACGTGCCCCCTCTCTGGGCGCCGAGGTCGTAGCGGCAGCCTGCGATGTGCCCGCCGCCGAAGTCCCTGCTCACGCCGGCTCCGCTGCTTGGCGCGCCTCCGTTCTCCCCCATGTAACGGCGCCTCGCCTCCTTCCTTGACGCCCGGTCTCCGCACGGGTGACCTCGAGCCGCCGAACTGGCTTCCTTAGAAGCCCCTCGGGGTACGCGATGGCCCAGTGTTCGGCGTACTCAGTTGCCAAGCCTGCGTCGACCCCGGTAGGAGGGAGAGTGATGACATCGCCAGAGCCAAAGGCGACAAACATCAGCCACATCTGGCGAAGGACGCCAGGGTTCGTCTCCTCCCGGACAGCATTGAATACACTCTTAGGAATCTGTTGAAGGCACCCGAACTGCCTAGTGAACCGGGTTGGCACGTAGGGCTCGCAGATCACCTTTTCGTCGATCCGAGCCACGAGCACCCCGCCCCGCATGTTCAGGAAGTACTCGTGCTGCTCCAGCAGACCCTGCCCGTTGTCGATCATTTGGCCAACGGGAGTGGGGAACGGGCTGAAGTTGAAATTGGCATGATTTCCAATCCGAATCCTCACGCCCTCTTCACTTAGGGTCATCGGAGCGACCCCTGCGATGTTCAGCATGGAGGGTCGCAGGCCGTTGCCCGGAGGAATGATGGCGTTCGGAAACGTGTACCCACCAAGGTGAGCAGCCACCCAGCCGTGGAAGAATTGAAAGGGCCCACAGATCCTTCGTGGCGAACCCCCTCGTGAGATGCGTCCCAGGATGGCATACAGCTTCGCCAGTACTGGGACCCCGAGGTTGTATCTTTTGTTGGCGGCCATAGCGCCCGCCATCGCCAGTGTTGCCGGGCGGACGCCCATTCTCACGTCCCGCACTGGCAGGAGCCACCCACTCAGAAAGGCGGTCAGGAACGCCGCGTACCAGACATTTTGGTCCCGGGCCTCGATGACGCGGTACCCCCATGAGCGGTAGTCGCCCGTCTCCAGGACCTGCCAGTACGACCCGTTCCGGCTCCTCTGAGCCGCGGTCGGGCACCGCTTCCCCCTGCCTGGCATCTTGACCGCCGGGTCATGCTCCAAGAACTGGCCGAACCACTCCTTGTAGGCTATGTCCTTCTGGAAGTCCTTGATCCCGAGCCGCTGCGTAGCCAGGTCAAGCAGATGCCAGGTCAGAATGGAAGTCCGTGACCTGTCTTCCCAGGTGTTCTTCGGAGGCAGGAACTCATCGTACTAGTAACCCTCCAGCGGGATACCTCCGATGCAGTGGATGTCCTAGAGACCGATGCCGACCTCCCCATGGTGAAGATGGAAGGTGTTGGTATCTGGGGACCAGCGGGTGAACAGCTCCGGCTCGAGCTCGGACTGCTGGTAGAAGTGGAACTGCGACGTCCACACCGCCTCAAACAGGCCGATGTACCGCAGCTCCTCCACGAAGTGATCGCAAGTGTGGCGTACCCAGAACGCCCAGGCCCACTCACTGGTGAAATTGCCCCCAGATCGCAAGTCCCAGTCCTTCAGCCAGCCCTTGGTGTCGTCGGTGACACTCTGGCGATATATGATCGAGTAGAGGGCTGGAGAGTTCTCCGCAGTAGGCTCACTTCCGACGATGGTTCGCGTCCTCGGGTTCAGGACATAGAAATCCAAGTGTCTGGTCTCCCTGGTAGGATGCCCATTGTTGGTGATGTTATAGCGGGGAAGCTCGTCCTCCCGAGTCACCCAGGTCCGTGGCGCATCAACCTCGAACCCTGGCACCGGAACCTCATCTAGGATGCCGAAGTTCCAGAGCGGCAGGTTGTCCGACAGTGGATATGTCTTCTGGGCCGGCGTCAGCAAGTCAAACAAGGATTGATTGTTCAAAAGAAACTCCTTGGATCCGTAGACCTCCTCGTTCGTCGCCATCTCAGCTCTGCGAGTGGCGGCATCCCCCTCATTTCCTTGATTCGCGGCCATCTCAGAAGCTTCGGGAGTCGTGCGGGTAAAGGGATGAAGCGTGCGGGATCGGACGAGGCTGGTAGAGAAGTTTGAGAGTTGGCGCGCAATCCTAGTAAACGGCGCGCAATCGGGAAGTCCGTCGCGTGAAACCCCGGGTGTTCGCGCAAAAGCAGGAAGAATTCCGGACAGGTTTGCGCGACGAGCGGGCGAATTCCGCGCCGGAAAAGGCAATTTCGCGCAAGAGAGCTCGAATGCTTATCGCGCGGAAGGCCAGTGTACGGTGCGGGGGACCCAGGGCCCCTATTTATAGGCAAGGCCGGGAGTCCGCGCCGCGCGGAAAGCGCTTTGCGCGACCTCACCGGCGAATTTCGCGCCCGACGCCCCTTTTTTGCGCGCCACAGTCCCGTGCCACCCAGGACTTCGGCATTCCGGCGTCTCCCTCGGAACCCGATCGTTGCGACCTCTCTCTGATCAGATTCCGAGGGGGGGCTTTTGTAGACGCCGGAAAAGTCCGTTGTTCCCAAACAAAGCTCCGGATGCGGAAAGCGAGGTCATATTTGGAGTCAGAAGCGCGTTTCAGAAGAACCAGAAGGCTTGCGCGGAATTTCGGAGGCCCGCGCGCAATGTTTGAGTGCCGCGCGCAAACCTCCCGGGATGCGCGCAAAGCGCTGGGCCGGCGCGCAGTTTTGCGCGCCCGCTGCCCGCGCGACTCCCTTGCGCGCCCGGGCCCGATTCTGCGCCCGCGAAGGAATTTGCGCGCCCGCGCACTGGATTCCGCGCCCGGGGTTGCCTATAAATATAAGGTGACCCCCGAAGTTTTGAAGGTTGCCAGAATTCAAACGGTCTCTCGTGCGCGCAATCCAACCCCTTCCGCGCGCAATGCCGATCTTCAGGTAACCTCTTTTCTTTCGCGCAATAAAGCCTTGGGGTTCGCCTTCGCGCGCAATCCCTTTGGCTCCTTTCCTTTGAATAAATATTCACCCAAAGGCATTCGCGCGCAAAAGAAGCCTCTTGCGCGCAATTGCCCCCGGGTGCGCGCAATCCAACCCGATTGCGCGCACCCCCCATTTCCAAAGTGGCCATTCATTAAAGAATGAGCCGTTGCCCCCGTGCGCTATCTGAAGCCCGGTGCGCGCAATCTCTATCATCCGCGCGCAAAGTGCTGGCCCAATTGCGCGCCAGCCCGCTCTTTTGCGCGCCGACCCGCGGTATTGCGCGCAAAGCTCCTCTTTTGCGCGCAAGCCGCCAGGGTCGCCCCCTTTGACCCCCTGAGGGTAACCGCCTACGTGGCGCCCGATGACCTTCATCCTGGGTGCCCGCAACGTACGTTGTCTTCCCGTGCGGCCCTCCAGGCCTGCGCGAAGTGACACAGACCCATTAGGCGGCAGCATACGTCCAACATGACGTTAAACTGTGCCACGTCCGCGCTGCAAGACGTTAAACTGCCAGGCGTTTACGTCCAACATGACGTTAAACTGTGCCACGTCCGCGCTGCAAGACGTTAAACTGCCAGGCGTTTACGTCCAACATGACGTTAAACTGTGCCACGTCCGCGCTGCAAGACGTTAAACTGCCAGGCGTTTACGTCCCGCACGACGTTAAACTGCACCATCGTCCGCGCTGCAAGACGTTAAACTGCCATGTACTTTCGTCCTCAACACACGACGTTAAACTGTACTTCGTCCGGCAAGACGTTAAACCGTCCGCTTCGTCCTCAACACACGACGTTAAACTGTACTTCGTCCGGTAAGACGTTAAACCGTCCGCATCACCTGATCCCGTGTCTCGCACGCAGGATCCCCCCGGTCTGGATGTGGCCCCCACCCGCGCATCTCTGCAGGGATGTCGGGATTGGAGCGGCCTTCTCCCACGGGGGTAGAGTGTTTCAGACAGAACGAACTACGTGGACTTTGATCCCTGTCTTCTAAACAGGGTACGTAGGAAGCCTCTCCGAGGTTCAAGCCCACCACCTGGTCGTCCCGGTCATATTTACGTCGGTTCGTCCATCAGTGGACCCCTCCCGGGTTCACACTTGCGTTGATTCACCTATGAATCCGCCTCTATGGGGGACTGCAAGTGTGTATCTCCATTGTGCTTCCCCACTGCCCCTTTTTCTATTTCTCCTTTTATCGTCCAGCATGACGTGAAACTGTGATTCACCCGGCCGTTCCATCCCCCCCTGTGCGAGGTGGTTCGGTTCGATCCTTCTCCAGGAAGCCTCGATCTCCTTGTGAGTCGGCTTGCCAACGTCCAGCATGACGTAAAACTGTGATCCACCCGGCCGTTCCATCCCCCTCTGTACGAGGTGGTTCGGTTCCATCCTCCGCCCGGCGGCCTCGACCTCTTCGTGAGTCGGCTTGCCGACGTCCAGCATGACATTAAACTGTATATCCGAACTACGCTGACTTTGATCCGCGCTAACGCACGGTACGTAGGAAGCCCCTACGGGGTCCAAGCTCTTCACTCCATCATCCATCCTGATCCTTACCCGGGCCGCCACATCCCGGTGGGGTCATGTCATTTCATTCCACTCCACTTCACTCCGGAAGCCGCCCATGTGCTGGCCCCAGCGTCGGAGGTTCCCCGCAAGGGGTTCTGTCATCTGATCCACTCCTCGTGTTGATCAGTCCGATGCCGTCCCCGCTGGACGTTAAACTCGCGGCATACCCCGTGTTAAACATGGGAAGCTGAGGAAAACCTCAGGTAACACAGTTCCCCGCGCCAAGCGCAGGATGCCTCAGGCCATCACGCCTTCGAGAAGCCCTATTAGGGATGGAAGGCAGACATGCAGAGGCGCAGTGTTAAGACACGCCCCCGACACCCAGAGCCACCCGGTCTCCTCACCGCAGGTTGCTGCCCCGACCAGACTCCTTGGAGCGTCCGGGCGGAAGCAGCGTAATTAACCGGTGTCCATTAAGATATGGCCCCAGGAACGAGATTCACGAACATTATTAAATCTATGAGGGAGACCCGGATTAGGCCACGAGTTCCGAGGAGACGTCCACGGAAGGAGGAGCCGACATCCCATCATCCCGGTTTCGATCAAGGAGAAGACGCCCCTGAATAAGGGACGAATGCCGCCCGCCCTTGGAAAGCGGGACTGCGGGACCACAAGCCGCGCACCCATCCCCTCGGGTTGACGGGTGCACGCGTGAACGCGTCCTGGCGGAACAGCGTAACCCGACGCACATCCGCACCGAAACACACACATCTTAGTGACCACACAAGAAACTAGGTCCCCGATTATGAACATGACTGGCATGAACACCTGTCATCTTCAATGATGGGTTTCAAAAATTATGTTCAAAGAGTACTACCAAAATATTACACTCGCTATGGTGGAGGCTGCAATGAAAACCCTCAATTGGTAAAAGATCACTGGCCACCTCGTTAGACATGGATGGAAATCCAACACATGATAACCCCACTGGTCATCTCAAATAATTTTGTGAGCCTATACCCAAAACACGTCAATTAGTACCTCCCTTATCTCAGGGTGGTAGATGATTTTGACACCAATGACTACATACTAGCTATAAAGGAACACCGCTTGAGGGATTCTGTCAGAGGACTTCACTACTAGCAGTGTACAACCAAATATCATCACTTCGAAGAGGATATCATGTCGAGGTACCTTGCTAAAGTTAAACGGACATCGGTCCCTCTGGATACCCACTAGGGGAGGATAATTTTTAATCAAGATCTATTCATTATCCTAGATAATGATGAGGAGATCCTCCATACAATCTTGTTGGCACACCATTGGCAGACATACAATAATTCCTCCACTTCTAAATCCCCCCACTAATGCATGGTTTGCACAACACGAGCTGTTTCAAAATCCCTCCAATGATCTCTAGTCTCGCCTCATAGATAGGGAAGGAAATTATAGGTGGAATGAAAATATGCTTTGATGTGTATGAATCCCACTATCCAAATAAGGATCCCACTAGATACAAGTAGGCATACATCCCAACTATCACACAAGAATCCCGCCATCCAAATAGGGTAGAAAACTATGGGAATTCATACAACACTTCCAATGAATTCAGATCCCACCAATCATATACAATGGAAATCAACAGTCAATCTCAAATTCCTACCTACCAATATCCATACCACTCGTCAAATAAGGTGGAATGAAAATATAAGTAGTGTAAAATTTTGGTGGATGCACCTCAAAACCATGAGACAAATGCAGTGGAAAATGAGAAAACATGAATTCCTGATCACAATTATGAAGCCCTCTAGTCAAATATAGTTGCAAACGGAGAAGGTAGTCAGTATATCCGGACTACAAGTTGGGGGAATACACATTCCTCTTCCTCAACATTAGCGAACTACATGTACCCCATGGAAACACATGGAGGACCATATCAGGAACAAACTCTTTCCCTGACATTATTATGGGTAATTATACCTGTTTTTGCCAAAGATGTACAACAAAACATCCTGGAAATAACGAAGGATCAAACATCAATTCCATAATAGATCCTCCAAACCCATCAAGACGTCATCGCATCTATAGAAAAAGCGAAGATTATGACCCATAATCCCATCTCCCTGGGTGGGGTGATTCATCCACAAAATAATATTGTTTCTTTAGAGAATATGTTCTTCCATAATCCAGTCCATGAGGATAAATTGCTATATTCTATTATAAAAGGACAAATGAATCAGTAACAAACACATTTTCCAACTAGGGGACACTGATCCCACATAGTGTCATCTCCAAGGTTGGCATATATCTTTTCCAGTACTAAAGATGATCATCAACATGTCCAAACATCATCGCAAGAACCAACCAATCAGAAACCCGTATATGAAGGACATTACCAACAGTAGGCAGTGCTATTTTCCTATAAGAGATCACCTAAAATGGATGTATGAAAAATCAAGCAAAAAAAAATAAGATGGAACTCATGATCCACACCTACATTAAGTTGGAGTTCTTATTAACATAAGACATCAATCAATAATGTCTCAATATCATAATGATCCATTACCAAATTATGAAAGTGGTGTTAGTAGTTTTAATGGTCCTACCTATAATATAGATTCTAGATGCTATAAAGGTCCTCTTGATTGAAACCGCGAGGCATACTCCATGGGTAAGAGATGATCAATTTTGAGAGCCTATCACTTAATGCTTGATAGGATATCCAGCCTATTGACTAGAATATCGAACAAAAAGAAGTTACTCCACATTTTTTTCATTCAGCATGATGGTCCTTTACATTGTATATGTAGTAATCAGTAATATTTCTATAGTAAGACGTCAAGCTATGATGGTAGTCCTCCCCATAATAATAGTTGTTGCAAAGGGCCTCCACATAGTGAATTCAAGAAACAAGAAGACCCTCCCATCATTATAGTACATCCTAACAGTCCTCCCCGAGATTTATACTGTTTATATTCTCCTTGTATCCAAATATCAATCCATAATGGAATCCCTCTCCATTATGAATGTCATTGCAAATGTCCTCCCTATAACGACTAAAAATAGCATGAAGGTCCTCCCCTTCCTAAGGTTCACTATGAAGGTCCTTCCAAGGGTACATGCCATGGAAAATATCTCTGTGGTTGGTCACTAATCTATAATGGTAGTCCTCACCACCACAACCTTGTTAGAGAAGTTCCTCTCCACACTAATACAAATAATAGAATGCCCTCATATTCTGAGGAACATTGAATGATATGGTTAGATAAGCTAGAATCATTGTTAATGAAAATTGACATCCTTTGTTAGGCAGGAGACGAACCAGGTCCATGCTCATCCTATGAGACACCCCTTCCCCATTAATGCATCAATGAAATCCCTTCTAGCCCTGCTACTCAGGTGGAAATCATCACAATGCATACATGTTGAGCACAACATGTAGAGGAATCCATGGTAGAAGAATAACATAATATGCTTCTCGTTACATGATAGATAACAAAGGACTACATACCATTTATATTCTAGCGCACATCCACATCTCAGTTCGGCATCCCAGAATATTTATCAGAAGAACTCATGCATAATATTCACCTCAATATCTGGAAAACTGTTCGCCAGTTGAAAATGATCTTTCTTCCCTATGACGGGTATGCATATCTTGTCAGCCTATTGGGAGAGATTCGTTGGCAAATTTACCTATAATCCCTTCCATCTACTTGAAAAAATATATTTTAATGGAAAAAAGAAAAACCTTGATTTCGCTTGCATCCATGATCTACACAAATTAGGTTGCCTCATTAGTGACACCCTGTCTTGCGTTGACATATTAGGGTTGGGAGAACATGCATCTCCACACTTCACCCCACCTCCTATCTAGAAGTGTTCACTAAATTTGGAATCATTCAAATTCATCATCCCAAGATGACATCCAAATATAGTACGTATTTAGAAAAAGTGGCACACTTGGCATAAACCATCTTTGAGTAAGTCTCAAAAGTGAAATGGAAAACAAGGGAAAGCCATAGAAATGCTATTGAGACATGCCATAAAAAACATTCATTAGGCTTATTGCTTAAGGGAATCCGACCAATGAGAATTAATCATTTAATAAAAATAAAAAAATTCATGTGGTGATCTGACACCATATCAGGATCATTTCCACATTAAAATGTGTGAGATCAAGAAGGTGGAAATTGCAGCAGCGAACCCCATGGTATGGGATAAACCTCATCCCATAGGGATGGGGTGATTTTTAACACAATGTTCCCCATTAAAACAAAAAAATCCAAGCCATGAAAAATCAACCATAGAATGTGAGCAACCGTAGCCGATAGGGATAAGTGAATTTTCACATCAACCACCTACCCAATGGAAGTTAGTCTTTTCCCGCCAGGGGAGGACAACACATAAAGAGGTTACTCATTCTATTCCATCTAGAAACTAATTTTTCCTAGAGAGGAGGCAACTTTTTATGTTTCATCAAGCCTCACTTTGAGTCACTTTTCTCTAAGAAACTCGAAGGGGGACTTATAAAGGAAGATAAGATCCCAAAAGGGACGCAAGATACACTCATACCATTCGGAACCTAATATGCCTCCTCCAATGAGGTATGCATCAATTAACATCGTGGATTTCAATCCCATATACCATAATAATGATAATCCGAACAAGGTGGATGTAAGAGAATATGATTCCCTTCGAGAGGTTGTCCACACCGAGCATGAAGGAATTGATACCTTGAACCATTGGGCTACCATATATTCCAGTTCTCCCTAGCTATTCCAACATTTCTTATTTTTAGAATCCATAAAATTGAATTTCAATAAGACTAAGGTTGCATACAGACCACTTATCCCTCCCAATTTGAACTCTTCCCTCATGCATGAGAAGTGATTCACTCAATATAAGGATGAAAGGAAAGATCTATGGAGAATAAACATTGAGATGCTATGAGAAAAGCATTTTTTCTAGGATTGTTCCTTAGTTGGAGTGTCATCAAACACGTCCATCAGATGTACCTCTTCCCCAAGGGATCATCTTGACAGATGAATAAATGATGGAAATCTCTTTAAAGGTAGCATTGGGACCATTAGTATATGCGATCCCAATCCTAGATTGATATCAATACATACCTACATTGGGGGTGTAACCAGAATAGATTCGTGTGAATTGATAAAGGATTCCCCTGGTTGGGTATTAACCTCATGTTTTAGCAAAGCCCACTGGTCAATTCCAAACCCCTATTACACCCACTCATGCACAGGTTCCACGAGACATGAATCAAGGTATCATGAATAATAAAAAGACATTGATGAATCAATTAGAATTAATTGAAGGGTGGTGTACTCTGATACTTCCAGAATGGAACCCTTAAAACAACTAGGTATGAAATGTTCTACCACCACCAAATTTTGGGACCCCATATTCCCATTGTTTAAGGATTCATGGGACCCGAGGAAACATCTAATTCACTACACATCTTACTGTGACCCCAGGATGGGAACCCTAGATATACAAGAATCCATGTAGCTTGGATTCATTGTAAATATTCTTCAAGGTTAATCCTGTCTATGGTACACCTTTTTTCCAAATAATTCAATAACAAGCTAGGAGGATCTTCGGTTCTATTTTTGGTTCCAGTTTTGCTCAATGTTTTTAAAAACAAGTAAATGACCTCATGAACTGTAAACAGTAAAGAGACGAGAGAGTTTCATAAATCCTTGCTGGATGGAATGATCTAACTTACTCCATGAACAGACCACTAAACTATGATGATATATTGGCCATGTGCATTAACATCTTTTGTGATGAGCTGAGAACACAACTCATCTCGGTGAAATATATAAGTGGGAACTATGACTTCTCATCCAATGAAAAAATGATAAAACATTCCTTTTAATAGACTAATCTCATGTCCCGAGTATCTCCATCAGCCCCAGTCAAATGAGTGGGAATAGATGAACCAGATTATGTCACACTTAAGACACCCCATGTACTTTCTCCAGCTCAAAGCCCTACACCAAACCATGAAGGCCCCTCTGTACTCCAGAAACCACCCCTTCCTCGACAAGATTAGTGAAGGGGGATAAGAGAAATCAATTCATGGAATTAGGAAATAGACATTAATCATTCTGGGATGACCATGTTTGTGGCTGCATCATATCTTCTATGAATTGAAACTTACTCTTACATCTATAGTCGAAGAGGGATAATGAAGGATGTCATGACAACTAGATATATTATTATAACATCCATAAGATATTGGGTCATATCAAAACTGAGTGTAATGTCGTTGTGGACCTCCAACAAAAGATGATATATTCTTGACAAGTCAATTTTGGACCACCTTCATCACTAGTGGTGTATGTTTCCACCACAGATACAGATGAAGAAGGCGAGTGGAAAAAAGTTTTTGACAAAATGGAGCAAAAGGTTTGTAGTTGGATGAATTGAAAAACAATCAGCCAAGCCAATGGTATTCTCCAATCACATTTGAAAAATCAATTATGCCTCAAACACCTCCTGATGTAACATAACTTATATCCTTGGCCCTAAAATCCTCCAAAGGAAGACACCACCCAAAAAGAAGTCCAATCAGAAGGGTGGAATGAATGTAAAAGAATATGAACATGAAACAAAGGGAATTTTTTCCTCGACACTATTAGATTTCATTCCATCATATCTAACACTATGGGGACCTCCCTTCTAAAAAACACCACAATAAAAAGATTATCGGGAAAATTCATCATCATAAGCAGAGATGATTTTTGGATATATAAATGTCATCCACATAATGGACCCTTTCCCCTAAGATGTATATGGTTATCAACTAGAATTTCACATACCCAATTGTAGGAACAATGGAAGAAGCTATCGAAGATTGGAATATCAAGGGAGACACATCTATAGAATAAATCAAGCTTATGGCCACAACCCCCACATACACCGTTGGTGCTATAGAAACCTGCAGAAGGACTCTAAAATTCATCCAATAGGGACAATAAAATTCACCTTCCAACAAAAGAGGCCACCCATGGTCTAATATTTATAGAATATCCATTAGAGGATGAACATGTGGAAAATTTCCCTTGGAAGGTTACCAGACCTTCCCATCCCAAAACATATAGTAATGAATCTCATTTGACTTTAATCCAAAGGGAAAACCCATAATCATTAGATTCTCAACCCCTAAAGTGACTATAAAAGAGAATCCCCATGTTGGTTAGAGCCTGCATTTAGATCCGAAAAATTACATTCCAAAATAGTTTGCTCTGGTACTAGCTATAATGTAAATCCGGGATACACTATACCAATCAGTAGATCCTTGGGATGTACTCATCGAAGGCTTGTTAAGTCCATAGAATATTAAAGATAAGGTAGTTGTTGTTGAAGTCTAATGGATAGAGACTTATACATCATAATGATACATAGTTATATCCTTCACATATCATGATGATGATTTCATCTTGCAAGCATACATCAAACCCATATATGTGTCTGGACGTATAAATGGTGTCTATATATGTAATTTATTCATAATTAATTGTTGTAGAGTTAATGATAACCCAATATAGAGACATCATCGGCTGGGATGCAATGCTCATGATCGGATTCCCTACATCATGACTTGGTTGGGATACGACAAAAGAGAGCAGAATCTTTTAGGAAAAATCGATCTTGAATCCTAGTTTAGTGACCTCATATATCAACCAGAATTTCTGGTGGTCAGAAATAATATGACCTTCAACACCTTATTAGTGTTTCCCTAACAGCATCAACACACTACAATTCCCTCCTCTTACCCTCTATTCATCAAATATATAATTATGGATGGATTGGGATAATGCATTCCAATAATTCCTCATTCAACCTCTCTGAATCATACTATATTAATATAGGATTCTACGAGCCAAAGGGGAATAAAATTATGCTTGATGGTGTGGATTTTATTACAACCCCAAACTATATTTATATTTTTCCATCTCATCCCCTTAAGCTTTTCATGGAAGAATACATACATCCAATCAATCAGATAGAGTTCAGAAGTCTACATTTATATTATTATTCATAAATACTCATGATTTTGGTCATGACCTCTGAGATTGATAATGTCAAAATGCTTGTTGACTCTAAGGATAATGGTGGGGGTCCAGATAAAAATTCCCCCAAACCATCATCAAAGTTCTATAAAATCCCTGACACACCCACTAGGTGAGGAAAAAGTGTCTCATCACTCAAATAAAATGTGTGAACTCTTTTTCAATTCACTACATATTCTTTGAAGAATCCCCCTCCGATGGCCGAGGTGGATGAGGTCTCTTCACATCCCAGAAACCAAAATTGAAATTCTTCCCTCAACTATATATAAATTTTCTCGAGTTTTGTTTCCAAATTAGAAGACGAAGCGGAAGAGTGTGAGGATTCATAGGAGGAATAAGAAGACCTAGGGATGCACCTCCAACATTTGAAGAAGACATCTCAACCACCATTGATGAACTCAAGGAAATCATCTTGGGTTTGGTAGAAGACCCGCAACCCACTGTGATTAATGTGGCCAAGAATTCCTATTTGGAAGACGTATAAACCACTCACCTATATTGTAATTGTGAGGTTTTCACCTTTAACTATATGGAAATTCCATTCCTTGATCCAGAGGTGGAAAATCACCACCCGAGCATTCCATAAGACCATCATGGTTACAAGAACGATGCCATATGGATGCACCCGACACATGCTGCCAAAAGAGATTCTGAAGTCGACAAGCTCATTAGAGCTAATGTCATATGAGAAGGCCAATACCCCTTATGGATATTAATTACTATCCCCATAGAAAGGAAAAATAGACATATCAAGGTATGGATTGATTTTAGGTATCTCAATCGTCATTGCCGAAAACATGATTTCCCAGTCCCAATAATAGAATTACTATTCGACGAAACTTCCAAATATGAGGCTCCCTCTTTAATAGAAGACTATTCATGATATAGTTCAATTTGAATGGACAAGAAATTGAATAAGACACCACCATCAAGGATCCATAATGTCTGTTTTTATATAAAGTGATTCCTTTTAGTTTGAAAAAAGATAGCGCCACATATCAAGCTATCATACACCACATCATCAAAATATTCCCTGGAATTTTCTTCGAATGATATGAGGTTGATGTGGTGGATATGTCGGGAAAAAACATAGATAACATGTCAGATGCTGAAATATGTTTCAACAAACTATGACATAACAGTCTGAAAATGAACCCCCTAATGTGTGATTTCAGTGTTACCTTGGAAAAATTTCTTTTCATTGTCATATGACACCATGTCATGGATGTTGACCTTGGGAAGAAAAATTCAATCCCTTGAAATTCACCACCTTGAAATCTCACTGAGTTGAGAGAACTATAAGGACACATGGCCTACATTTTACGCTTCACAGCCAACCTTGCAGGAAAATTATTTAAATTCACTAGGTTGAAGATGAAATGGGTTGAATACCTATGGGGTGATGATTGTCAGAATCTAGTTGAAAATATATAGAGATATATCTTAAGACCACCAGATATAATATATCCCATTGAAGGATGTCCACTCATTCAATATGTGACCGACATGGATCGGTCCCTTGGTGCCTTCCATACACAAATTAATGATACTAATAGGGAGAATAGTATCTATTACCACATCTGATCCATGATCCATGTAGTGACTCATTATTCAAATATATAGAAGAGCTTCCTTACATTAATATTTATAGTCCAAAATGCCGAGGCAATACTTGCAGCATGAAGAGATCCATTTTGTCCAATGTAGACACCTACTGAAGTATAATCTTAGTTGTCCCATGTTAACGTGATGTCTGTCTAAGTGGGCGGTCATCTGACATCAGTTCAATATATGATTTGTGCCTCAGAAATCCATAGATGGAAAGGATATAGAATATTTTCATGAAGTTGATCCCTCAATGTAGGTGTCCCCATTACAAGTTGATATAATTAATGGGAATGTGTTATCTATTCCAGGTAACTCCGATATATGGGAAATTAACTTCGACAGTGCCTCTAGATCCTTGAATGTAAAATGAATAGAACACCCTGTAATCAGAAATGTGTGTTAGGATTCATACCCATATCCCTTGAAAAATATGTTCTTCTATATTACTTCGTACTCTCATATAGATTCAAAAACAATGAAGCAGAATACCAGGCCCTTATCTAAGGCTCAGAGCTATCACTCCACGTGCAATCCGAACACCTGAATATAAAAGGTGATTCAAAATTGGCCATAAAGCAAGAAAATGATGACTGTTCTATAAAGAAAGTGGATCCAATAATTTTGATGAACCAATTACTAGAACTGATGTTAGAATTACCATCATATACAACATTGAATTATGTCCCACAATCGCAAAATTCCAAAACCAATGCATTAGAAAATGTGTCAATGACCTTATCTGAAGAATATACTAACAAAACAGTAATTAGTATTTCCCAAAAATGGATCGTATTACCATTCATTTAGGAAAACATATATGAAATCCACAAAATCTATCCCATATTTGAGTTTTACACTCCTACCACCGGATGTATGACTCCCATTGCAGAATACCTTCAAAGGGGAGAGATCCTACCAGATTGGGCTAGAAGGGATCAATTACAGAGATGGGAATTGAACATCATATTATATGATGCTGAAAACCACCCAACGAATATCTACAAGAGAGGCCTCGATAGAGTCCTTCTCGGATTCATTGATGGAGAAGAGGCCACTGCCGTCATGAACGAAGTGCATTACATAACATGTGTAGAACATAAACCAGCATCTAAGCTCTCACAAAACATTCGATGGATTGGGTACTAATGTCCCACCATATTGAAAGATTATTCCACCTTCACCATGAAGTTCCATTCATGCCATTTTCATAGAAATTTCACCCACCATCCCCTAGAGTTTATTTACATATCCAAGTACACCAGGCCATTTTCAATATGGGGAATGTATGTCATGGGACCATATCCTCCAGCAATAATCGGACAATTCAAATATATTCTCACAAAAAAATATTACTTTTATAAATGAGAATCATGTGTACCCCTTAAATAGGTTGGATCATGTATACTTTTAAACGTTGTGAAAGCCATCATCATCACCAGATTTGGTGTCCCACATATAATACAAACGGACAATGGCACCAATTTCTGCTTTGTTGAATTCAAAAATCTTTATCAGGAGTATGGAATCAATGCTAGTGGTTCATCCCGCTACCATGTAGTGTCCAATGGGAAGATAGAGCCATTCCTTAAGTTCATATCTATAATTATAGAAAATTTGTTAGATGGAGACATGAAATCCATGTTGTACACGCTCCTCCATTCCCTAAGAGATTACCAGAAGATGACTCACACCGCTACTCATGCAACCCCGTATTCATTAATATATGGGATGAAGGTAGTTATACCCATTGATGTTCAACTAACATCAGTATGCTTCATCATTTGTGATCAAATTTCTATAGATTAACAATGCCATAATTGATTTGAAGAGTTGGAGGAACTATATGAGAAAAGATGTCATACCTTATACAATTTGGAGTTTTCCTAGATTTAGATCACGCTAGCCTTAAAAAAAGGTTCCATGTCACGAACCAACCCAGGTTGACCCTAAACGGTCACCCGGGTAACCCGATCCGGCCCGTGACATGGCCTCAAACACATCTCCCCTTACGCAAGAGGTTGCCGACTTGCTGCAAGGGTGTAAGGTAAGTTAGGGGGAGACTATACCCTCTTATCAAAGTGAAGCAAAGGGACCAAAAATACAGCAACAACAAAAGTAGTGTAAATAATAAGAAAGCAGCGGAAAACATTTTTCATTTATAAGGCTTGAATAAAAATGGCGAACGTCAGTTTATATAGGAGATTCGTGCATGACATGCTAATGATACAATGGAAGCATTAAACTACATGACATACTTACACATCAATGCAGAAGTAAATAAAAAAAAGTCTCAAGCACTGAGGTCGATCTCCATGAGCATCCCGAGCCCCAACTCGGTCCATTGCTCCTAACTCCAAGTACATGAAACAACAACGACAAGGTCCTGCAACAAAATATAATCTACTCGGGTACCCCAGTGCAATGGCAGCCCGATTAGGGGGTGAGATATATATCTCAGTAGGCTAGAACCATCGGGGTCTAGCCCACTCTAGACCATGAAATATAATTAAACAATGTGCTGGTATTTCCAAACAAAAGCAATACAATACAAACAATAAACTCCCATCCAGGTACCAAAAAGGACACATGACGGCAATACCTGCCTTAGCCCATAGCCAGAATAAGAACCTGTTTAAAAAAACACAAGTAAATTTGGTTCAATAATAAAAACACTTTTTATCATTTTTCTCACATACTCTATTTATTCACTTATCATTTCAAATCAGATTGGAAATCCATTCATTATTACCTTTCTTTATTTGATCACAATTCACTCGGGTTTTACCCACATCTCTCATTCGTTTCATAAATCATTATTATCATTCGTTTGGTGTTGACCGCCATGTCAAGCACCCAAATTCTCATTTGGTGTAGATCGCCATGTCTAACACCTCGAATCACATTTGGTGTAGATCGCCATGTCTAACACCTATATAATTATTCGGTGTATATCGCCATTTCTAACACCCTATATCACAATCTTGGATAACCATTTGGAAGGAAATCCATGTCCAAACCCAATGTTTAAATCAGACTAGAACGCCATGTCTAGGACCCAGAATCTCATTTATTTATTACTATTTATCAATTAATTAATCAGTCGACACAATTCCCGTTTCTTAATTAATTATTCACATTTAATTATCCAAATTTGTTCTCAACGTTTCCTAATTAGTTCTCATAATTAATTATCTTTAATCAGAATTATGGAACATTCATGAGAAATAGAAGGTAACAAAACTATATGGCATCAACATTCTTCAATGATGGGTTATTAATGACATTAAATGGTACAATCCAACAAACTTGTTCAGGAAATGCATTCACTTAAACTATCGCATTAAATTTATAACTTAAAGAACAGGGAAGAAGGGGAGGGGGTGTTTAGGCAGGGCACACCCAAGGGGGGTGTCCAAGAGGCAAAGCGAGTACCCAGGATGGGATTCACCCTAAATGAAGTCCACAATGGGCATGGGAGAACCACCCATTTATTTCAATAAAAAATAATGAGGCATCGCCGGAAGGTTGCGACAAGCGTCACACGACGTGGCATGACATAAGCGCCGAAGTAATGGGAAGAGGGTAAACACCCTACCCTAAAAGTTCTAATTACATGTTAAGCCATGAACATAAGAGGTGTCATGGCTCATTTATTATTTTTCAATAAGAAACTTCATTGGAGGTAACCAGTAAGGTACAAGTACAAGCATGTCATTTATAAAGTATAATGTCAAGCATAAAGAGTCATAAGACATTTAAGTAAGTAATCACAAAAAAAGAAATCTACTACAACACGTTTATTTTGAAGGCAGCTCACCTCCATTGGAGGAGTATTATTAGAAAACATGTCATTACTTTATCAAAAAATTCATTTAGTGATATTTAGCATTTAATTTAAAATTCATTCAACACATGACAAAGTTAAGAAGCCAAACAATAAGGAAGGAAATCATGAAATGCTATTGCTACATTTTTAGATTGAAGGCAGCACACCTGGAAAGAGGGTTTTATTATTAAATCGTTAGTTTAGTGACCAAGCAGCCTCTTTTACCTTATTCCTCCAATTCACATGATTTGCACAAGAAGCATTTAATTGGAACCAAACTTGCATAATTAAAATGCTAAGTGAAATATTAAACTCACTATGACATTACTTAAATTTAAAGGGCATGGAGAGGGACCCTACCTCTAGGTGGATCCATCTGTCCACGCCGGATCTTGGATATTTCTAAATAAAGCTATCACAGCTGCTCCCCCATGAGGCATATGTGATTTCACATACATATAAGGACACCTAGCCTCTATGCACACGCTCCACATGGCCATGAGCGTGTGAAAGAGGATCCCTACACATATGCTTATACACATACACCTGTCTCCACTCACCTGCGCATGCACTTTTTATGTATGCAATGGGGACAACTAGCCTCGTACATGAATATTTCCTTCCATGGACAAATATACACATGCAGAGGGAACCCACAAACATATAAATACGTACCTATGCCTACGCTGGTGAGTCGCCTAAGCTCCGGAAACCCGAAACCATTCCAAAACTCGAATGCACTAAACCAAACCAACCAGGAACCTCTAAAACAACTAGATAAATTAATTTAGAGGCCCCACAAACCAAAAACGGGTAGAAACCTTAACTCTAAAACCAACTAGGGGACCGAAATCACCACAAACTGCCTCTCCTTCGGCAGCGGACACCAAACGCACTCCCACGATGTCCCGAGAGACCTTCCGCATAACCCTAGAGTATGGGAAACAAGAAAAAAGAACAGCATAAAAAACTAACACCATCCTAGGGTTCGGCTGAATCTCACCGGGAAAAGACTAGGTCGAAATAAAGCCGAAAACAAGGAGGATAAGGTAGATAAAGACTCACCATAGATATTTTGAGGATGAAATTGCCAAAAATCGGGAGAAATCGGGGGGAAGGAGGTGGTTCAATGGAGGGGGGTCGTGCACGTAGCTAAGGGGAGAGGAGGGGGTGTGCATGTGTCCTGGCCGAGAGAAGGGGAGGGAGTGTTAGTTGTAGGTTTTAATTTTAATTTATTTTATTTTATTTTATTATAATTTTAAACAAAAACTAAAACACACCCAACCCGCACGGTTTTACCCGCACCGTCTGAAAAACCGTGCGCAGGCCACGCGCCTGCTACCGGATACCTTGGGTTCCCCACAAGGCTGAACCGCACGGTTAATCCTACCATGCTTAGTATGATATCACCGCTTATAACGGCTCCAGAACTCGGGACCTCATTCCGAATCTCGATTTTGAAACCGACCCTCATATAAAATAAAAAGTTAAAAAACCTTCGCATTTTATCCGCTCTAAAAAAACCGTTCATTACAAACTAACCAGCTTAAAAACTTCTCGTCACCGAGAATCATTCAGAAAAACAGTGAAAACATCACCCCAACTTACAAGGGTCATGATGTTTCATTCAACAAGTCGTATTGCGTTTCCAACGCCCAATTCACCTTTAATAATCTTCTAAGAAGACCGCACTTAAGTTGTTACAAATTGATCCAATGCTCACGTTAGAACTTAAACATCAATGAAGAGCTTACATCAGAGGCCATTATAGGGACCTCAACCCAAGAAAACAGTCGAATCACGATCGACCAACTAAAACTCGTCACACATGATTTCCTCGAAAGACATCACCAACTCGAAAATTACACTCGCCCTTAAACCGACAAAGTGCTTTTAAAACTGTTCAGTTATCAAACACACATACACTGAAGTCCTTACACAACCTATAGTGATATTCTCAAGTCAAGTCATAACAATACTATTATAAAACTATCATTCCTCAGCACGAAGTGTAACTCCAAGAAACCGGGCATCCCACGCACAACCAGAGAGAGATTACGAAACAAACCCACAACTTTTAATCTTTATCACGACGTATAACTGACACTATCTTAGTGTATCCAAGATGACGTCAAGATGGGGGACAAGCTCGTCTCATCCAGAAGAGTACACTAAGATTAATCCAAGATCACTGAGAAGATCATTTGGACCAAACCCTGATGCCTATACCACCTGAGACATTCGTATTCATCGAAGCTTAACCACTGAAACTCTTCCTGCACGACCGGATTTTCTAAAGAATTGTGTGCACTACCATTCTTATCAAAGTCGTGCCGCCAAGCATGCACCGACATGTAAACCGGAACTGATGCGAAACAACCCACCATAGGATTGTCCATGTCATCGCAAGAAGGACTAGCTGTTAACCAGCGCGCTATTTCTAAAACACTAAAACGAATGGTGATGTTCCTCAAACTACAATCACCACATCCCAAGCTCAAATAGAAAACAAGGCAGCTCAAGCTCTAAGGATATTACCTAGCACGTGCTAGTCCCTTACGAAGCACACGCGTTGACCCTATCTCATGGTCACACAAAACAGGTATTACTAGGCTCCAAAACCCCTTTCCATTTTATCCATTTCATTAATTCATTTCAACCTTTAATCAATTGAAAGAAGATTTTACCAAACCCACAACTACTATTTCACAACAAAGTACTTGGTTTACAAACAATTCCCCATGGGAAAAATAGGAAAGTTGTAACAAACTTCCTCTTTATCATTTATCATTTAATGTTATCTAATCATAAACCGGAAATTTAGCATCTAAATTCCTTTTAACAAATAGGAGACCTCATAAAGTCACATTCATTGAAACTAGGTTCTTCAAAAAGAAACCTTATCACAGTTCATTTCAATAAAACATGCCCCAAATGACCCACTCAGTCCAGTTGAGCATGTTTAAAAGTACACCAAAATTTCAATCAAAACTCAACAGTTTTACATTTATAACCATTTTCCACATGCTATGGTTAATCCAGGTTCAATCACATGGGCGGCCACCTACCAATCGATAAGGCGCCCATACACCTTACCAATGGCATTTTGTTCCCATTTATCAGATAAATATCCATTTAACATTTAAACTTTAGCAGCTATCTTTTAAAAAGTTCGGAAACACAATTTACCCATTTTCCCAATTATAACGCGCTCATACACCTTATAATGGAAAACTGGCTCCGTCGTAATTGCAACCAACATTTTCAGCCAAAGCAACCAATCCTTTACCAGCAAGATAAAAATCCACTACAAATAGCTAACAGAAAGCAACAAGCTGAAATCACTAAAACACGCTAAAGCACAGAGCATTACACACAAGCAAGATAGAAAACAGGACATGTTTTCAATGCACGCAATCAAAATTATCAGGCATTTTACTAATGCAACTACATGGCATGATATATATGCATGTCATGTGAATCTCTAAGTTCCTATTATGATTTTTTTTATTCTTAGTCTTTACCATAACAGGTTAAGGGTTAAATATTATAATGATCATAAACCATAAGTAGCAGAAATTACGCCAATCACTCGAGGTGAAATCATATCAACTGTAATATCGAAAAGCATGAACAACAATCCTAGCCCTGGTCATTTGGTCATTTCCCGTACGTGGGGTGATTAGTCCCAACCACGACTATTAACCCATGTGCTGACACGTTCCTAGTCTCCTGTCTACAAATCCCAAAAATAACAGGATAAAGAAAAAGGAGGGTCCTCTGATTCCATTTTTTCACGAACCAACCCATGTCGACCCTAAACAGGTCACCCGAGGTCACCCGAGCCGGCCCGCGACATGGCCTCAAGCGCGTATCCCCTTACACCAGAGGTTGCCGACTTGCGGTGAGGGTGTAAGGTAAGTCAGGGGGAGACTATACCCTCTTATCAAAGTGAAGCAAAGGGACCAAAAATACAGCAATAATGGAAGTAGTTTAAATAATAAGAAAGCAGCGGAAAACGTTTTTCATTTATAAGTTTTGAATAAAATTGGAGAAAATCAGTTTATATAGGAGATGCATGCATGACATTCTAATGATACAATGGAAGCATTAAACCACGCGACATACGTACACATCAATGAAATAGTAAATAAAAAAGTCTCAAGCCACGAGGGCGATCTCCTTGAGCATCCTGAGCCCCAACTCGGCCCTTTTCTCCTAAATCCAAGTACATGAAACAACAACGACAAGGTCCAGCAACCAAATAGAATCTACTCAGGTACCCCAGTGCAATGGCAGCCTGAGTAGGGTGTGAAATATATATCTCAGTAGGCCGGAACCACCAGGGTCTAGCCCACTCTAGACGACGAAATATAATTAAACAATGTTATGGTATTTCCAAAAAAAAAGTGATACAATACAAACAATAAATTCCTGTCCAGGTTCCAAAAAGGACACCTGACGGCAATACCTGCCTAAGCCCATAGCCGGAATAAGAACCTGTTTAAAACAACACAAGTAAATTTGGTTCAAGCATAAGAACACTTTTTATCATTTTTCTCACTTACTCTATTTATTCACTTGTCATTTCAACTCAGATTGGACATCCATTCATTCTTACCATTCTTTATTTGATCAAAATTCAATCTAGTTTTACCCACATCTCTCATTCTTTACATAAATCATTATTATCATTAATTTGGTGTTGAACACCATGTCAAGCAACCCAATTCTCATTTGGTGTAGATTGCCAAGTCTAACACCTCAAATCACATTTGGTGTAGATCGCCATGTCTAACACCTAGATAATTATTCGGTGTAGATCGCCATGTCGAACACCCTATATCACAAGCATGGATAACCATTGGGAAGGAACGCAATGTCCAAACCCAATGTTTGAATCGGTCTAGAACGCCATGTCTAGGACCCAGAATCTCATTTAGTTATTACCATTTATCAATTAATTAATCAGTCAACACAATTCCCATTTAATAATTAATTCTTCACATTTAATTATCCAAATCTGTTCTCAACATTTCCAAATTAGTTCTCAAAATTAATTATCTTTAATCAGAATTCTGGATCTTGCATAAGAAATAGAAGGTAACAAAAGTGTACGGCATCAATATGCCTCAACGCTGGGTTATTAATGACATTAAATGGTACAAGCTAACAAAATTGATCAAGAAAGTAATTCAATTAAAACTATCGCATTACATTTATAACATAAAGAACATGGAAGAAGTGGAGGGGCGTTTAGGCAGGGCACACCCAAGGGGGGTGGCCAAGAGGCAAAGCGAGCACCCAGGATGGGCTTCACCCTAAACAAAGGCCACAATGGGCATGAGCGAACAACCCAAGAATTTCAATAAGAAATAATGAGGCATCGCCTGAAGGTTGCGACAAGCAGAACAAGACGTGGAAAGACATAAGCAATGAAGTAAAGGGAACATGGTAAACACCCTACCCTAAAAGTCCTAATTACATGTTAAGACATGAACTTAGGAGGTGTCAGGGCTCATTTATTATTTTTCAAGAAGCAACGTCATTTGAGGTAACCAATAAGGTACAAGTACAAGAATGTCATTTATCAAGTATAATGTCAATCATAAAGGGTCATAAGACATTTAAGAAAGCAATCACAAAAAAAAAAGAAATCTACTACTATGCGTTTATTTTAAAGGCAGCTGACCTCCATTGGAGGATTTTTATTAGAAAACATGTCATTACATTATCAAACTATTCATTTAGTGTAATTTAGAATTTACTTAAGAACTCATTAAACACTTAACAAAGTTAATAATACAAACAATAAGAAAGTAGATCATGAAACGCTATTTCTACATTTTTAGATTGAAGGCAGTGCACCTCGAAAGAGGGGTTTTATTATTAAATCGTTAGTTTAGTTACCAAGAACCCTCTTTTATCTTATTCCTAAAATTCCCACGATTTTCATAGAAGCATTTAATCGGAACTAAACTTTCATAATGAAAATGCTAAGTGCAATATTAAACTCACTATTACTTTACCTAAATTTAAAGGGCCAGGAGAGGGACCCTACCTCCAGGTGGATCCATCCATCCACTCCGACTCTTGGCACTTTCTATCTAAATCTTCCACAGCTGATCTGCCACGAGGAATATGTGATTTCACATATGTATAAGGACACCTAGCCTTTATGCACATGCTCTGCATGGCCATGAGCATGTGCAAGAGGATCCTTACACAAATGCTTATACACATACACTTGTCTCTGCTCACCTACGTAGACACTTTTTATATATGCAATGGGGAAAACTATCCTCGTACATGAATATTCGCTACAATGGAAAAATATAGGCATGCCATGGGAACCCACACACATATAAATACGTACCTATGCCTATGCAGGTGAGTCGCCTAAGCTCCGGCAACCCGAAACCATTCCAAAACTCGAACGCACTAAACCAAACCAACCAGGAACCTCTAAAACAAAATGATAAATTAATTTATAGGTTGCACAAACCAAAAACTGGTAGAAACCTTACCTAGGAAATCAACCAGTGGACCGAAATCACTACAAAACGCCTGGCCTTCGGCAGCGGACACCAAAAGTGCACCCACGAGGTCCCGAGATAACTTCTACGTAACCCTAGAGCAGGCAAAACAAGAAAACGGAACGAAATCAAAAACTAACCCCAACCTAGGGTTCAGCAGAATCTCACCGGGTGACGATTAGGTCGAAATAAATTTGAAAATAAGGAGGATAAGGGAGAGAAACACTCACCATAGTGATTTGGAGGATGAAATCTCCAAAAACTAGGAGAAATAGGGGGAAGGAGGTGGTGCCGTGGAGGGGGGTGTGCATGTGTCCTGGCTGAGAGAAGGGGAGGGACTGTAAGTTGTAGGCTTTAAATTTAATTTAATTTATTTTCTGTTATTTTAATTTTAAACAAAAACTAAAACTCACCCAACCTGTACGGTTTTACCCGCACCGTCTGAAAAACCATGCGCAACCCACGCTCCTGCTACCAGATACCCTGGGTACCCCGCACGGCTGACCCGCACAGTTAAACCTACCGCACGCAGTCTGATATAACTGCATAAAATGGCTCCAGAACTTGGGACCTCATTCCAAAGCTCGGTTTTGGAACCAACCCGCTGATAAAAGAAAAAGTTCAAAAACCTTTGCATTTTATCTGCTCTAAAAAAAACGGTTCGTTACATTCCCCATTAATCTTTATTTGATGGATAGATGAGTTTGGTCCTCAAAACTATATGAATAATCATAAATAAACCTCAAAATATAGAGAAACAATGGGAAGGACAATATATCTCTCACAAGGTAAACTCAATCAGAGAATAAGACTTAGTATCAATGGATATGCATCTCACTAAAATACCCACCAATGGAAGGTTAATTAAGAAAAAAAAATCATTATAAAAAATTCATCATAGTTTCCTAACATTAAAATTACTAGAACCACAATCATTATATTCACTTGATGTTAAACTGCATGAGAAATTGACCTCATCACATGGCATTAAACTCAATGGAAGTCATTGTGTTCCGAATAGTGATTCGCCATGCATGAGTAAAATTCATGAAAGGGAAAGATATAAAATCTCTTCTACTCTATATGCATCAGACTAAAAAAGGTAATATAGGGACCCAGACCCTAGTGGATCAGATCCAGTGCTAAAGGATGATATCAAATTTTTTATAAAAGAAACATTATAACGACCCATACATTACATACATTGTTAATACTTCAAAATTGAAGCACACTTATTACAATATATAACAAAACCACAAAGGACCATATAGGAATAGTGTCTTTAGAAACTGGGAAACATAAACAACTGGTTCATAAATATTCTATAGTGTCTCCCATTTATTTCATCATATCTAGGCTCCCTTTTAGCATATTTTACTTAATATCCATCTTCCTGACCTGGGGAAAAGAAAACATAAAAGGGTGAGCTCAAATGCTCAGCAAGGGCAAATAAAGGAAATAAAAATCATATCATATCTTTTTGAAAATCATAACCTGCAAAAGAGATCATAATATCTTAACATGGAATAAATCATATAAGTGAAAATGAGATCCCCATAATCATAACATGAAACTTTAAACTTTGTGTCATGAACACATAATCATGGAAAATCATTTCTTGTTAGTCATGACTCATTGCCAAGACTATCGTAGTGGACAAAGTCCCTTTCTGAACCGAGTCACCCTCGTTCCAGTCCTGTTTCACTGAACCGGTATAACCTACCGTTCCAGCCATGTCTATCTCATGAGATATAAAATCTTTACCCAATGCATTGGAGGGAGATATAGGTCCCACCCATCTTATAATGAATCCTTTCTTATGTGTGCCACATAATCATAAACCATACATCATAGCGTAACCCATGTAATAAAAATGAGATTCTTAAACAACATGACATCATAAAACAATTCATATAAGATAAAGGAATTCATAAAAATATTTCCATCACAACATAATCAAACCAATGTAATAATAGGGATAAAAACAGAACCCTTTTATTATATTAGATGGAAAATAATTTTGATAAAATGTTTGAACTCCATTCTTGAAGAAAATATCCCTTCTACTTCAAAAACATTTTTCCTTTCATAACATGTCATATGAATTTAAAATAAAAGAAGTTGATTAAAAATAAACTTGAAAACTTGTAAAGGATGTTTCTTGGAAATAATGTTTTAAAAATCCATTCATGCCGTATATGTTAAAAACACATTCTTCATACTTTTGTCGGAAAAGTCAAAAAGTACCTCGTATGAAAAAAAACGACAAAAGATTCCTTTCATATTCTTTACTAAAAACTCACTGAAGGGTAAAATTTGGATTTAAACTATTGTAAGAGGATGGAAACAATATTAAATATTGAGGGAACATGGATGTGGATGATAAAATACACGCCAGTAAATACTTACGAATAAACAATCTCGGATAAAAATGAGATTGTGGTATTTTCCCTTACCTTAGGTCCGATTTTCTTTGTACGTGTCAGAAGCTCCTGTATAATGGTTTAAATAATGTTATTGACTTATTCCATAATCATACATATTGATATGATATCATATATGGTCATATTCTTAGCTTCTTGTTAGTAATATTTCATTGTTACTTGTTACTCGGGTCTTTATTGCCTTTTGTTCTTATGCGTGTTTTGCCGAATACATTCTTATTCTTCTTTTAAGGTTATAGATACCTTATATCCAGAATGGTATTAGTGTAACATATATCATATTTATTCATTCAATTCATCTATATAATTACTATGTAATGATGATCATGTAGAACGAGTCGCATCACATCGTGGAGACGGTATTCTGTATGTACGCACGAGTGATGATATCGTTCCTATGATCGTGGAACTGTATTGGAGTATATATATATTATTTCAGTATCAATATTACTTTATAATAATCATAAATAGTTACTCATTACACCATTATACCCATCCTTGTAAAGTGATGGTGGAAAAATAGATTACACCACGGCGTGGAGACGGTATTCCGTACGTACGCACGCGCGCTGATTTCATTTTTCCGTAGGATGGATAGAAGGTGAATTAGGGTTGTTTCATATTTATAATAACATATCAGTATTTAAGTAATACTGATGTTATTACTTTATCATGAAACATCTAAAGAAGAAGAAGTTGAAGAAGAAAGAAATTGAAAAGATCGGTAATGGATATTACCTCTTCTTTGGAATGCCTCTTTGAATCCTCCACTTAGGGAACTAAGATTGGTCTTTGAAGAAGACCAGGACCTCTAGGATTATTCTAGGGAAGTGGAGAGGAGAAAATGTCAGGGTATGGCCGAGCTTGAGTGCTCAAATTGGTGTGAGGAGGAGGGGGAGGAGGTGCCCTTTTATAAGGGAGGAGAGGGGCACCTTAGGAATATCTGAAAATATTATTTTATATTAAAATCAAAATCGGTTTATAATGGTTCCAAAGGGTCTTATTTCAAATCTAAAGTAGGGATGGGTCGAAATCCTATCAACCAATAGGATTTAGACAAGTTTAGGGTATCATTTTAACATTATAAATTATATTTAACTCTAAGTTAAATAATTTAACTTATACCGTGTCTTTTTGTTTTCTTTCACTATATGGTTAATACACTTACTATAACATGCCAAACGAACCCCAAATTGTTTATTATTAATATATATATCCTTATCTAAGTTATTTAGCCGAACCTTAGATTTTTAGGAATAAAATAACAATTAATAATATAATATTTAATTTAAAAACTATTTTGTGTCAATTTTGACACTATTTGATATATGATTTTTGTGAAAGTCATAACAGAATTATATGTTCGAATAAAGTTGATTAAATCAACATAAATATATCATAGTAACCTAGAAAATTAGTGGAATTCATAAAAAGTCTCAAATTACCTTTATTTTTGTGTTTATAACATCAATTATGTCAATATTTCATTAATAAGATAATTACTACATCATCATTGTGTCATAAATAAATTAAATTATTTAATGTCTAAAAATTACAAATAAAATACCATTATGTAGGAAATCGTTTTAGCTTTCTAATGAATATTTATAGTCGAATTTATCTTATTTATAACCCCATATTAAAAATGATATACTTATTAAACTTTGATTTTAACTATTTTAACCCTTCTTTAAATAAATTAATAATAAATGTCCTAATCTAATCCAAGTGGGCCTAAATGGTCATATTTTATTCCTAAGTTTGTTTTTGGTCGAATTACACTTGTCTAATAGAATTAGGACATGTGTTAGGGTAATATTAATATCATATTTTCCCTTAGTTACCCTATTTACTATTAACCGCGGTAAAAAAAGTAAAAAGTTACTATTCACCAAAAAATTATTTTTATCTCATTGAACCACATTTTACTAACTGATATCAGCCGTGTCTATCGGAGTTTCGAAATTCCATTCACAGAAGCGGTAAAATTAAGTTTTATGCAAAATTTAGTTTTTAACCTACCACTTAGTGGTTTAACTATTCATCAAAAATTGAAAGTTTTCAGAAAAATACCAAAATTTCACCCTAGGCTAATTTCGATATTCTGAGTCCAAAAATGAAGTCCATTTTGAAAAATAAAATTTATAAAACTTCAAAAAGTGGTTATTACTATTCATAACGGCTAGTTTTAATAATATTTTAATAGCATATCGTTGTTTAGTGAAACTCGGTATTGCGTACGACGCAAGCTATCGAGGAAGGTCGCAATTGCGTGTAAAGTAAGCCAAGCAAGTGTGTAGTGAAAGATTATTTTGATGATATATAAAAAACAAAATATTACTCATAAAAATCTCGGGTGTTACATTCTACCCCCCTTAAAAAGAATTTCGCCCTCGAAATTCGTCACTTTGTAACAAACAGATGAGGATACATCTCCCTCATCATATCATCATGCTCCCATGTAGCTTCTTCTAATTGGTGGTTCCTCCATAAAACTTTCACCAATAGAGTGGTCTTGTTTCGTATGACTTTTTCGCTACGATCCAGAATCTCTATCGGCTATTCTTCATAAGAAAGATCTTGCTCCAGCGGTACAACTTCCGAGCTGAGTACATGTGAAGGATCTGGTATGTACTTTCTCAGGAGAGATACATGGAACACATCGTGAACTTGAGAGAGATTCGGTGGAAGTGCCAATCGGTAAGCTACCTTCCCAACACGATCCTGTATTTCGAAAGGACCGATATATCTAGGGCTCAACTTCCCCTTCTTTCCAAATCTCATAACCCTCTTCCAGGGAGATATTCATAAGAACACTTTATCACCCACTTCAAACTCTTGGTCTTTTCATCGGTTGTCGGCATAACTTTTCTGTCGACTCTGAGCTGCTCTTATGTGTTGTTGAATATATATGACCTTTTCTGCCATTTCATCAATGAGATCAGGTCCTAATAGCTTTCTTTCCCCAACTTCATCCCAGTAAGTTGGAGTCCTGCATTTCTTTCCATAGAGAGCTTCATAAGGAGCCATCTGAATACTGGAGTGAAAGCTATTATTATAAGAAAATTCCACCAAAGGTAGGTGTTGATCCCATCGTCCTTTGAAATCCATAGAGCATGCTCTCAACATATCTTCTATGGTTTGAATAGTTCTCTCAGACTGACCGTTTGTCTGGGGATGATAAGCAGTGCTGAAACTCAACTCTGTATCCAGAGTATGCTGAAGACTTCGCCAGAACTTCGAGGTAAATCTCAAATCCCGATCAGATATAATAGAAAGTGGTACTTCATGCAATCTTACCACTTCCTTTACATATATCCTGGAAAGCTGATCTAGAGAGAAATCCTCTCTAATAGGAATGAAGTGTGCAGACTTTGTAAGACGATCAACTATGACCCAGATAGCATTATTGCCTTTGGATGTTTTAGGAAGTCCTGTGACAAAGTCCATAGTGATGTTTTCCCATTTCCATTCGGGTATGGGTAATTGTTGTAACATCCCCTTAGACTTCTGTCTCTCAGCTTTAACTTGTTGACAAACCAAGCATCGAGAGACATATTCAGCAACATCGCTTTTCATGCCATCCCACCAGAAGTACTCTTTCAGGTCCCTATACATCTTCGTGCTTCCAGGATGAATAGAGAATGAAGAACTATGAGCCTCATCCAGCAGCTCCTTCTTTAATTCGGGGATGGAAGGAACACAAACCCGATTCCTGAACTTTATTATCCCATCACAATCAAGGTTGAATTCAGGAACATTTCTCACCTTCTTTTGTAACTCGACATCTTCTTTCTGTGCCTCTTTAATCTTCACATGTATAGATGGTTGAACATTCATTTGAGAAAGATAAGATTTTTCCCCTTCCATTATAATTCCAAGATCTATCCTTTGTAAATCCATAAATATTGGATCTTTTGTGATCCTCAGCATGGATAAACTAGCATGGTCTTGTCGACTTAATTGATCTTCCACCTTCTTTGCTTTCCCAGGGTGGTAATGGATTGAGCAGTCGTAACCCTTAATCAGCTCCAACCATCTTCTTTGACGCATATTCAACTCCTTTTGTGTGAAAATATACTTTCAACTTTTATGATCAGTATAAATATCACACCTTTCACCATAAAGGTAATCCCTCCAAATCTTTAATGCAAAGATTACCGCAGCCAACTCCAAATCATGTGTTGGGTAATTTTGCTCATGGATTTTCAACTGTCGTGAGGCATAAGCTATCACCATATCATTTTGCATAAGAACACACCCCAATCCCTTCTTGGATGCATCAATGTAGATCACAAACCTTTCTCTACTACAAGGTAGTGTGAGCACAGGTGCACTGGATAACCTTCTTTTCAACTCCTTGAAATTCTCTTCACATTCCTCTGTCCAAACAAACTTAACTCTTTTCCAAGTCAACTTGGTGAGTGGATTAGATAATCGTGAAAAATATTTTACAAAACGTCGATAATATCCAGCCAAACCAAGAAAACTTCGGATCTCAGTTACTATTGTTGGTCTTGACCATCTTTCGATAACCTCTGTTTTTGCTGGATCCACAGATATCCCCTCTTTTGAGATTATGTGACCCAAAAATGCAACTTTTTGAAGCCAAAATTCACACTTGGTAAATTTGGCATAATGCTTCTCCATTCTCAGGGTCTTCAATATAATTCTCAAGTGATCTTCATGCTCTTCCTTGCTCTTTGAATAGACAAGAATATCGTCTATAAAGACTACCACAAATGGATCAAGATAGTCTCTAAAGACTCTATTCATTAGATCTATGAAGATAACAGGGGCATTAGTAAGACCAAATGGCATCACAATAAATTCATAGTGTCCATACCTTGTACGGAAAGCCGTCTTTGGTATATCCTCCCTTTTTAGCCTTAATTGATGATACCCTGAATGAAGATCAATCTTGGAAAAGTATTGAGCTCCGCGTAGTTGGTCAAATAAGTCATCAATGCGTGGGAGAGGATATTTGATCTTGATAGTGATCTTGTTAAGTTCTCGATAATCAATGCAGAGTCTCATTGATCCATCTTTCTTCTTAACAAATAGCACAGGTGCTCCCCAAGGTGACGCACTAGGGTGTATGAATCCCTTATCAAGATTCTCTTGGAGTTGCTTCTTCAATTCCTGCAACTCAATTGGGGACATTCTATAAGGTGTCTTTGAAATTGGAAAAGCGCCCAGTACGAGTTCTATTGAAAACTCAACTTCACGATTTGGTGGAAGACTCGGTAATTCCTCCGTAAAGACATCATCAAACTCCCGTATAATGGGCATATTCTTAATCGTGAGTTTCTCACCAACCATTTGAGATAAATAACCTTCATTTAGTGGAATCAAGACCCATAAAATGGAAGGAATTTCCACTGGAAGGTTATGTTCATCCTTGCATTGATAGACGATCGTAGATTGATCTGGAATATGAAATTTGACTTCCCTTATTTGGAAATTGATATGAGCTCCATGAAGAGAAAGCCAATCCATGCCAAGAATCACATCAAATTCCACTAAAGGAAGGATCACAAGATTTGAAGGAAGCACTTTCCCACAAACTTCGATCGGAGAAGAATTATAAACTTTTGATGCGACTGTTGTGCCATTAGGTGTTGTCACAGATAACTCAACATCTAATTGTTGAGGTAATACGGTGATACCCATAGAAAATTCTTTAGAAATAAAAGAGTGGGTGGATCCAGAATCAAATAAAACATTTGCTACATTAGAGTGGATGGTAAGTGTACCTTTCACCACTTCGTTATCGTACTCCACATCGCTGATAGAAATTGCATGTGACTTTCCTTTGTCTTTAGCCTTAAGATTTTGTTGACGTCGACCATCATCATCAACCCTTGGATTTGGGCATTGATTGGCATAATGACCCATCTCCTTGCACTTGAAACATTGAAGTGTAGTAGGTTCATTCTGTGTATCCCTTCCTTTGTTTGCATCATTAGACATCTTCTTCCCATTATCGCGGCATTCAAATGCCCGATGACCTTCCTTTCCACATTTAAAACATTTACTTGTCCCTTTAAGACAACTCCCTCCATGTTTCTTTCCACACTTTGAGCATAAGGGAAAGTTCATCTTCTTTTCAGTGTGCTCTTTAGATTTTCCTTTGAATTCCATCTTCCTCTTCTTATCAAACCCATGTGACTGATGGGTTACTCCAATCTCCATCTCGACTTTGAGAGCACATCGAACGATTTCCTCGTAGCTATTGAAGTCCCTTATGGCTAACACCCTTCGAAGACTTGGTTTTAACCCACTAAAGAATCGATCGATCTTACTCTTAGGTTGGATAATAATACCAGAAGCGTACCTTGCAAGTCCTTTAAAATTTGATTCATAGGTACCAACAGATTCATCATCCCTTTGCTTCAGTTCAAGAAACTCTTTCTCCATCTTTGTTCGGAGAATAAGAGGGAAGTACTTATTGAAAAATAAGTTCTTGAACTCGTCCCATTCCATACACTCAATTTCATCCCTTTACCTCGTATTCTTAATAACATTCCACCATTACCAGCATCTCCTTCCAAACGATACACTGCTAGGATGACTTTATCATGTTTAGAACATTGAAGAACTGAAAATATCTTTTCAGTAGTACTAATCCATTGTTCAGCAACTAATGGATCAGTAGACCCACTGAAAGAAGGTGGACGCTGTCTCATGAAGGATTCAACAGAATGTTGCTCCTTCCTTTGCTCGTTTGGAAGTCCTGCATGATTCATAGCTTGAGAAAGTTGTGTGAGCATGGCTACAAGATTTTGCATTCCAGCTCCCATATCGTTTGGTTGCTCAGGGGGACAATAATTGCATTGCCCGTCGCATTCCGCATTAACACGGTTCCTTCGGGTTCCAGCCATTGACTAAAACCAAGAAGAATAGTGTGAGCAACATTAATTATAATAGTAAAACCACATAATCAAGGATAAAATTTCACACTTAAGGTTTTATCCTAGGGTATTCATGGACATTTCTAAAACACTAAGATTGTGTTCTATGCTTAGACTTATCCTTAGGGTTCTTACTAAGGCTTTCACATCCTAGTTTCCAAAGGATGACTATACCTTTCCTCTGATACCAACTATAACGACCCATACTTTACATACATTGTTAATACTTCAAAATTGAAGCACACTTATTACAATATATAACAAAACCACAAAGGACCGTATAGGTATAGTGTCTTTAGAAACTGGGAAACATAAACAACTGGTTCATAAATCTTCTACAGTGTCTCCCATTTATTTCATCATATCTAGGGTCCCTTTTAGCATATTTTACTTAATATCCATCTTCCAGACCTGGGGAAAAGAAAACATAAAAGGGTGAGCTCAAATGCTCAGCAAGGGCAAATAAAGGAAATAAAAATCATATCATATCTTTTTTAAAATCATAACGTGTAAAAGAGATCATAATATCTTAACATGGAATAAATCATAGAAGTGAAAATGAGATCCCCATAATCATAACATGAAACTTTAAACTTTGTGGCATGCACACATAATCATGGAAAATCATTTCTTGTTAGTCATGACTCATTGCCAAGACTATCTTAGTGGACAAAGTCCCTTTCTGAACTGAGTCACCCTCGTTCCAGTATTGTTTCACTGAACCGGTATAACCTACCGTTCCAGCCATGTCTATCTCATGAGATATAAAATCTTTACCCAATGCATTGGAGGGAGATATAGGTCCCCCCCATCTTATAATGAATCCTTTCTTATGTGTTCCACATAATCATAAACCATACATCATAGCGTAACCCATGTAATAAAAATGGGATTCTTAAACAACATGACATCCTAAAACAATTCATATAAGATAAAGGAATTCATAAAAATATTTCCATCACAACATAATCAAACCAATGTAATAATAGGGATAAAAACAGAACCCTTTTATTATCTTAGATGGAAAATAATTTTGATAAAATACTTGAACTCCATTCTTGAGGAAAATATCCTTTCTACTTCAAAAACATTTTTCCGTTCATAACATGTCATACGACTTTAAAATAAAAGATATTGATTAAAAATAAACTTGAAAACTTGTAAAGGATGTTTCTTGGAAATAATGTTTCAAAAATCCATTCATGCCATATAAGTTAAAAAAACATTCATCATACTTTTGTCGGAAAAGTCAAAAAGTACCTCGTACGAAAAAATAAACGACAAAAGATTCCTTTCATATTCTTTACTAAAAACTCACCGAAGGGTAAAATTTGGATTTAAACTATTTTAAGTGGATGGAAAAAATATTACGTATTGAGGGAACATGGATGTGGATGATAAAATACACCCCAGTAAATACTTACGAATAAACAATCTCGGATAAAAATGAGATTGTGGTATTTTCCCTTACCTTAGGTCCGATTTGCTTTGTGCGTGTCCGAAGATCCTGTATAATGGTTTAAATAATGTTATTGACTTATTCCATAATCATACATATTGATATGATATCATATATGGTCATATTCTTATCTTCTTGTTAGTAATATTTCATTGTTACATGTTACTCGGGTCTTTATTGCCTTTTGTTCTTATGCGTGTTTTGTCGAATACATTCTTATTCTTCTTTTAAGGTTATAGATACCATATATCCAGAATGGTATTAGTGTAACATATATCATATGTATTCATTCAATTCATTTATATAATTACTATGTAATGCTGATCATGTAGAACGAGTCGCATCACATCGTGGAGACAGTATTCCGTACGTACGCACGAGTGATGATATCGTTCCTATGATCGTGGAACTGTATTGGAGTATATTTATATTATTTCAGTATCAATATTACTTTATAATAATCATAAATAGTTACTCATTACACCATTATACCCATCCTTGTAAAGTGATGGTGTAAAAATAGATTACACCACGGCGTGGAGACGGTATTTCGTACGTACGCACGCGCGGTGATTTCATTTTTCCGTAGGATGGATAGAAGGTGAATTAGGGTTGTTTCATATTTATAATAACATATCAGTATGTAAGTAATACTTATGTTATTACTTTATCACGAAACAACTAAATAAGAAGAAGTTGAAGAAGAAAGAAATTGAAAAGATCGGTAATGGATATTACCTCTTCTTTGGAACGCCTCTTTGAATCCTCCACTTAGGGAACTAAGATTGGTCTTTGAAGAAGACCAGGACCTCTAGGATTATTCTAGAGATGTGGAGAGGATAAAATGGCAGGGGTTGTCCGAGCTTGAGTGCTCAAATTGGTGTGAGGAGGAGGGGGAGGAGGTGCCCTTTTATAAGGGAGGAGAGGGGCACCTTAGGAATATCTCAAAATATTATTTTATATTAATGTCAAAATCGGGTTATAATGGTTCCAAAGGGTCTTATTTCGAAGATAAAGTGGGGATGGGTCGAAATACTATCAACCAATATGATTTAGACAAGTTTAGGGTATTATTTTAACCTTATCAATTAGATTTAACTCTAAGTTAAATAATTTAACTTTTATCGTGTCTTTTTGTTTTCTTTCACTATATGGTTAATACACTTACTAAAACATTCCAAACGAACCCCAAATTGTTTATTATTAATATATATATCCTTATCTAAGTTATTTGGACGAACCTTAGATTTTTAGGAATAAAATAACAATTAATAATATAATATTTTATTTAAAAACTATTTTGAGTCAATTTTGACACTATTTGATATATGATTTTTGTGACAGTCATAACAGAATTATATGTTCGAATAAAGTTGATTAAATCAACATTAATATATCATAGTAACCTAGAAAATTATTTTAATTCATAAAAAGTCTCAAATTACATTTATTTTGGTGATTATAACATCAATTATGTCAATATTTCATTAATAAGATAATTACTACATCATCATTGTGTCAAAAATAAATTAAATTATTTAATGTCTAAAAATTACAAATAAAATACCATTATGTAGGAAATCGTTTTAGATTTCTAATGAATATTTATAGTCGAATTTATCTTATGCATAACCCCATATTGAAAATGATTTACTTATTAAACTTTGATTTTAACTATTTTAACCCTTCTTTAAATAAATTAATAATAAATGTCCAAATCTAATCCAAGTGGGCCTAAATGGTCATATTTTATTCCTAAGTTTGTTTTTGGTCGAATTACACTTGTCCAATAGAATTAGGACAAGTGTTAGGGTAATATGAATATCATATTTACCTTTAGTTACCCTATTTACTATTAACCGCGGTAAAAAAAGTAAAAAGTTACTATTCACCAAAAAATTATTTTTATCTCATTGAACCACATTTTACTTACTGATATCAACCGTGTCTGTCGGATTTTCGAAATTCCATTCACAGAAGCGGTAAAATTAAGTTGTATGCAAAATTCAGTTTTTAACCTACCACTTAGTGGTTTTACTATTCATCAAAAATTGAATGTTTTCAGAAAAATACCAAAATTTCACCCTAGGCTCATTTCGATATTCTGAGTCCAAAAATGAAGTCCATTTTGAAAAATAAAATTTATAAAATTTCAAAAAGTGGTTATTACTATTCATAACGGCTAGTTTTAATAATATTTTAATAGCATATCGTTGTTTAGTGAAACTCAGTATTGCGTACGACGCAAGCTATCGAGGAAGGTCGCAATTGCGTGTAAAGTAAGTCAAGAAAGTGTGTAGTGAAAGATTATTTTGATGATATATAAAAAACAAAATATTTCTCATAAAAATCTCGGGTGTTACAAACATAATAATTACACAACATCTAACACAATAGAAGACCTTTACCAGTCTAGGTTTTTTAGAATTAAATAATAAAATTATATTTCCACAAAACTATACCGAAAAAAAATTAATTAAACAATCTAATATTTAGTGTGTTTTATCCACATTAAAAAATACATCAACGATAAATCTTTTAATCTTGTAATGATAAATTTAAAATGCTCGGTGAGCATTTAAAATGCCTAGTATGGGGTTTCAACACAATTAGTAAATTATTTTAAAAAATTAATTAAATATAAATATACATAATTAAATAATATTTCATAACAATTTAAATTTAAATAAATATATTTCTAAACTGGTGAATTTCTCAAAATAATTATAATTTAAAACACATTAGGATTTAGTCTATTGATGGTCATAATTTTCTGGTTAGAATTTCTTGACAGATGGAAGACCATAATAAAATCCATGACATAAGGTCATTAGTCATAACTCTATTGAAAAAATGTTCTCTTAAAACTTATGGGTTTACTCCCCATAATGTTAAATATATTACTAGTGTCAGTCTTTGGAAACATTTTCCATCGACTTTCCTTTCTTATTACATACCCAAAACATTACAAAATACATACATAATTTTATTTTTCTTAAAAGATAATATTCTTCCTCATAACATGACCTCAAAATTTTATCTAGAATTTCTGAAAACATTTTTATGTGAATCCCATGCTTAAATAACCGTCATTATTTGAAATTCCCAAATAAAAATGATAATGAAATATTTTCACACAACCTCCCTAAAATTCATGGAATGTAATTTATAAATTTTATAATGGACATAACTAATTATGTATGAGATACCTTGGGGTGCATATGTAATTTCTCACACGCAATGATGGATACTGCGCATAAAATTATAGCTTGTTTAGAAAATTCAGATAGTATAATAACTATTATCATATTCAAACTACTGTACATATAAACATAAACTATAATTTGATAGAACTAGAATAAATTCTAAATTTTTAAATAGATTTGAAAATAAAAGATTCATTCTTTTTAATAAATATATTGATTAGAATTTATATATATACAAATATATATATATATATATATCATTATGTCTTATACATAAAATGATGTTTTGAAAATTCAATGAATCCTTTTATAAATGATTTACCTTACAACATACTATCTTTGAGATAAAATTTAAAACAGAACATTCATAAATTCTAAAAAATGGAATGTTGTATAGATACACATGTTTACATATATATATATTGATATATATGTATATATATATATAAGTATATATACATATCTATATCATAGCAATCAATATATTTGGATCAAAATTAAAAAAAACTTTACAAACCATATAATTAGATATAAAATTTAAAATACAAACCCCTTTATTATTTGTTTTTACAATAGATAATTATATACTCACACACACACATATATAAATATATATATATAAACATATATATATATATCTTCATATATATATTTATATCATTGTAAAATGAAAATAAATTGATTAAAAGAAAATAATCAATAAAATTTATAAAAATGTGGGTTTTATAAAGAATCCCTTAAAACATAAATTTTAAAACAAAACATTTACATAAAAAAATTGAGGAAAAAAACAAATTTAGGTATGGATATATATATTTATATAGATATATATATACATGTATTGTAACATAAAATAAATTGAATATCTTATATAATAAATTCAAACATAAAATAATAAATCCCATTGCTGATTTGTGAATAGAGAGAAAGCTCGTAGATAAGGCAAGGAAGAAGGTGGGTTTCATTATGTGTCTCACATATTTATATAATAATTCTTATGTGTATTAGCTTCTATGATAGGCTAAGTTATTTTAATCAAAACAGAGACCTAGAAAAACTACACCTAAACAAAAGAAAAACATGAGTCCCCTATTTTCCATTACATTTTATTATTATTATATTATTTTTGTTATTTTTTCATTTCATTTTTTCGTTTCACTTTAAAACCAATATTCTCATTTTTTTCCACTTTTCCTATGTTTCATGTTTTAATAAACTATTATTATCTAATTTATATAATATTAACATGTCACTTTTCCATATATTTTTATATATTAATTTCAATCTTTAATTATTTAAGCTTCTTTTACATTTTATCTCTCATTGTTTTTTCTTGCCACATTTTCCTCCTATTTTTATTTCTTATGACACCTTATTTTTAGTCAGCTCCATCATTACCTTAATATGTTATTATATTATCAAATATTATTGAATACAATGTTTCTTTCAAATCAGAAGCAATTTTTTAACATATTCAATTCTTCATTTTTTATAAAAAATCTTTTTATCTTATATATATACATATATATGTATATATATTCTTTTTTATTTTATATTATTAAAAAAATATATATAAAATAATATGTGTTAATTATATATATATATATATATATATATTAATTTTTAAAAAGAGAATATTTCAAAAAATGTATTACATTTTAAAAAAATATAGTGTGTTTTATTGTAATAAAAATAATTATATATATTTATAATTATTAAATTTTTTAAAATGAAAAAAATATATATTTTAATATATTCATAAAATATATTATCTTAATAATAATAATAGAAATTTTGATATAAAAATGTTTTAACCTTAATAATTATAAAATTCTTAAAATAAATAATAATTCTCATATTTTATTGATTTCAAACTAATGGTACAATTTTAATTATAAATAGTAAATTATCCTTAATTAAAATAAATTTTTATTTAAATTTCTTGGAGCCATACAGTATTTCTCCCTTATCTGAAATATACCCTCATAATTTGTCCTTACAAATGGGAAAATAATTTTACAAAGGGGGAATACGTAATTTATTGATTTGTTTTTAATTTCAAAAGTTATCTAGACCATTCCCCCCGTACCAACTATAAAGACTGAGACCAAAATTTCATGGAGCTGGTGAAAAAATAATAAATTTAATTTTTTATAAAACAAACTAAATAATTACCCAACATCTAACAAAATATAGGACCATTATAGATCTATGTTTTGGAAAATTAGTTACAAATATTACATTTCCTCCAAACTGTAAAAAAAATTAAATTAATTAAACAATAATATTGAGTGACATACCTTCATATAGAAAAATACATCCTTGATAAATATAATAAACCTTTAAAAATTAATTTAAAATGTAGGGTTATCATTTCAAATGACTTGTAGGGGGTTTTAAATAATAATAAATTTTTTTGAAATATTTATTTAATTAAAAAATACACACTGAAAATATATTTTCATAAAACATGAATTCTAAATAAATATATTTAGAGAACCATTAATTTATAAAAATATTTATAATTTGATGAACATTTGAATTTATCTTCTTTAAATAATAATTTTTCAATGGGTAGATCATGATACTTGGGAAGATATAATAAAAACCATAACATTAGGTTTCAAGTCACAGCTCAGTTGGAATAATGTTCCCTTATGGATTATGGGATCACTTCCCATAAGCCCACATAACATACTAGTGTAAATAGTTGAAAACATTTTCTATAGACATATATTTTTTATTACAGACCAAATACATTTTAGAAAAACATATATAATAGTATTTTCTTTAAATAAAATAATATTTCTCATAATTTTTAATCAACATTTTCATGGGATTTTAAAAAAACAATTTTAGGATAATATGTTAATTAGGTAATTGTCTTATTTTGAATGAACAAATAAAAAGGATAATGAAATAAATGTAGACATGATCTCTAAAATGCATGGAATGTCATTTTTAAATTAGAAGATGGTAATAACTAATTATGGAAGTCATACCAAGGGTTTCAGGTCCAATTCTACACATTAAATGTGTAAAGACCAGTAAATTTCAAGGAAATTTTTTCTTCTTAATTTTCTTCGGAATTTTACTTGAACGCAGTTTATGACGACACGTGATTCCGAGTCCCGGTGTGCCCGGAATCATTTTCTGACGTTTGTTTCAGGTACGTTCTGTGAACGAACGAGGGGGTTTTTCTAACTTATGAACTGGTGCTCAGAATCGAATTCTGAGGGCTCCGATGGAATCGCAACGCTGGTAATTTCTTAGAAACACCTTTTCCGGAGTTGCGTTTGCTCGAGTGTGGTTTTTATTTTTTTGGGGTTAAGTTATGAAATAAAATAAAGTGGTGCGACAACTTTATTTTTATTTCACTTAAAATCCACTTAAATCCAATTGGGCTAAGTTGAAGCGGATAGGGTGCAATCCAAAATATCCTACCCTCTTGGTAGGATATTTGTGAGGTGGGGCCCGTAAGAGCCCCACCGTTTCTTTTCCCCTAAGTAACACACCCACGAAAACTCCTCTTTAATGATGTCAACTGGGGCGTTTTCTTAAACTCTTAACTCTCCTATTAATTGGACAGTTAAGACGTTACCATTAATTCACCGAATTAATGGTTCGTTACTTAATTTGTTTTTCAAATTATTGGCATGTAATAAAATAAGACCAACGCATGTCTTCTTGAGAATTTCTCTTTGAGAGGATTTGGAGAAGACTCCAAGGCTTGAGATCTTCATCATACTTCGCGAAGAAGGCGAACAACACGATGAACGTCGGCCTTCAACTAAAGGCGACGAAGGACGCCGAACCTTCGGATATCGACGATGAAACGCCGTGTACCGCGACGCCAACGATTCTCCTCCCGCGACGTTCTTCTGTGACGATCCTACCCCGCGACAATCTACAATCAACACCGATTGAGGTAGGGGATAACGGATCTTTTAAATTTTCTTTTTGGATTTTTATCCTTAACATGGATTTAATTCGTGAAATTAAATCTATGTGTTTTCTTTATCCCTCGGAGATCATCAACGCAACGCCGTATACCGCGACGACGTGACACCCTTCCGCGACGTGACGAACCTCTTCTTCCGCGACGGTCAATTCCGCGAAAAACTCTCGTTCGACGACAACTACGAGGTAAGGGTTTTAATTCTTTAAATCATTGTGATTTATACCTACAGTGTTTGATTAAAATTGTTGAGACTTTAAAAATTGCTAACGCGGTGGGTGCGGACTCACGAACAAGTCCGAACCCACCGCCCCTTTTGTTCTTGGTGAGCGAAATGGCGGACGTCGACACAGTAGGCCGCATGGGCCTCGCGGGGTCCTCTCAGCGAAGGAAGAACCCCGGGAAGACTTTTGGCGAAGACGACAAGGATTTTCGACCACCAGAACTCATCCGGTTGTCCGTGGAGCAAACCGCCGGCGCGCCACGCCGGAACAGCGGCACCGGCGGCAGAAGGCGGCGGCGCCCGGTGAGCCACCGAGGAGAACCGCCGCGACGGCGGCCGGCAGACCCGCGACCGCACGGGTCCGGTGAGAGATGGGACACGGTCGGCTGCCGCATCCACTGGAACGGGCGGCCCCACACGGGGCCGCGATACTCTCACGTAGGGGCAGCACGCCCCACGCGCCGCTCGGCCGTAACCGGCCGAGCCGACCCCTGGCGGCCGGGCCGGGCCGTGCCGGCCGGGTCGGTCCCGGACCCGGGTTAGGTCGACCCGGTTCGGGCCGACCCAGGGGGGGTTGGGCCGGGTCGGTCTGGGCCCAGACCCCCCGTTTTTTGATCTTTTTGGTCTTTTGCTCATAACATGAGCTACAGGCCTCCAAATGTTGCGCTGTCAGCGGCGATGCAATCCATGGATCGAGACGGTCGTTTCGTTATATCACACTCAAGGTTTCAGAATACTTTGGGTTAAACCGGGATGGTTTGTACACGACACCAACCGGGGCCTCAGAGCGGAAATGCCCATATCTTGAGCTCCGGACGTCCGATTGACGTGCCGTCAACTTTGTTGGATTCCTCTAAGTGAGACGGATCATTTGGCTTACTTAGCCCGAGGTTTGGACGCAGGTGGAGTACAGTCGGGTTTGTTTTTCCTTAAAACCCAACCGGGCCCCTGGAACGAAAAAGCCAATAACTCTCAGACCGGGCGTCTGATTGACGCGCCGTCTGCGACGTTGAGTTCATGTTGGCGATATAGAAATTTTGGATACATCAACTCTAGACTATGTGTCAGTTGATGTAATAGCCTCTCGGCTCGTGGAACGGATCCTCTCGAACGAGCTTGTTGTGTGCTGGAACCCTAGAGCTGGTTGTGACGACGACCACGACTGTGCAGAGATCCTCAGTGGATTTCACGACGACTATGCAGAGATCCTCAGTGGATTTGATGACGACTACAACACTCAGCGATCCTTTGTGGGTCAGTGCTACCGATCCTGTGTGGGTTAGCGCTTAGAGGTCCTGTGTGGGCCAGCGCATACAAATCCTGTGTGGGTCTGATCCTGTGTGGGTCTTTGCGGGGGTTAGTTACATATCGATCCTTTGTGGGTCAGATCCTTTGTGGGTCAGTGCGGGGGTTAGTCACCTATCGATCCTTTGTGGGTCAGATCCTTTGTGGGTCACTGCGGGGGTTAGTTACCTATCGATCCTTTGTGGGTCAGATCCTTTGTGGAACATTGCGGGGGTTAGTTACCTATCGATCCTTTGTGGGTCAGATCCTTTGTGGGTCATTGCGGGGGTTAGTACCTATCGATCCTTTATGGGTCCGATGGAATAGATGAATCAGTGCCAATATCTAGTAATCTTATCGTCATACAAAGAAGTATACCTGTGTGAGCTGAATCTTGTTTTTCTTTCCTATGTGGATTGTGTTGAGCTATCCTGTGTGGATTACGTTTTGCATTCCTTTGAGGATTGAGTTGAGCTATCCTGTGTGGATTTACGTTTTTCTTTCCTGTGTAGACTGGGTTGTACTTGGGTTCAGATGTTGGAGCCGAACGAGAATTGATGACTTAGGTATATGTATGGGCATATACCTAAGTAGTGTCAAATGTTACTTCGTGATTGTATCTTTCCATTTTGGATTATCCTTTTTGGATTCTGGGAGACCTTCGGGGGTCTCGGGGTCCCTACTGAGTAGCTTATACTCGCCCCTGCATGGGTTATGCCCGCACTACGTTGTGTTGGTTACAGATGACGGACAGCGCTGATCATGGTTGAGGCTTGCGGAGCAGGACGGTACCTGGAGGTGGACCACTGGGCGGGACGTACTTGGGGAGGTCGGCTGGACCCGAGGAGCTGTGGAGGCTATCTATACCCACCCTTCAGGTGGGATTTCCAGTGGACAGCTCGACGTTGCGGCATTACTTTTCAGTTTTTGTTTTACCCTTCCAGTTGTACTTTACATTCAGTTTGGGTTTGTATACTGGACCACATAATTTTCCGCACTTACTATTGTACCAGTTTTTACTTAGTTTTTACTTCTTCCTGCTTGCTCTGTGGTGTTTGTGGTTTACTTTACAGAGGCAATGCCTTCCCTTTTTCTGGTATTTACGCCTTGGTGCTAGTCGACATCCACTGGCCTATGGATGGCGAGCATGGGGTAGTCACGGCACGTGCCCCGAGGACGGGTCGTGACAAATTGGTATCAGAGGAGTTCGGTTCTACCGCAGAACTCAGAAAACTGGTCTTTTTCTATGTGAAGCAATAGTGTTTAGCATATTGGGTGTGGTTATCAGTCCAGGGAGTCCAGTGTTGGTGCGGTGGCCGACGTATCCGTACACCAGGACCCTGACTTCTGATTTCCGACTTAATGCACAAAAAAATTGATTGCATGTGTGTGTTTGAGGTTTTCATTGTGATTACATTGTGTCAGCTCACCAGGTATATTGTTCTGACCGTGGTGCATCTGTTTCGTTTTTCAGGATGACCCATGACAGCAGCCAGCTAGGGTTCCGAGAGTTGAGCGTGACGACAGCCCGCTGAGCGACGAGGCCTCGATACAGGGCCCTTTGACAGCTGAGGCACCGACGGTAGCTCTACCCGCTAAGCCACCGATGCTTCCAGCCCAAGCCGCTGACGATGCACGTCGCCTTAGTGCACTACATGAGTTCCAGCGCCAGCAACCGCCCAGGTTCCGCAGGGAGACGGACCCCCAGGCAGCCCAGGACTGGCTGGAGGCAATTGTATGAGTTTTCCGGTTAGTGAGAACACCAACAGACCTCATGGTGATTCTCGCAGCGAGCCTACTGCACGCGGTAGCGGGCCGATGGTGGATCTTGATGCCCCAGGTGCACGATGAGGCATATCTACTCTAGACAGACATTGAGAGCCTCTTCTGCTCAGAGTTCGTCCCAGCCACCCTTCGTGCGGTATGCATCCAAGAGCTTCTTCAACTGCGGCAGGGCAGCATGACGGTCGCCCAGTACTCGGAGAGATTCTCCGATCTCTCGCACTACTCGACAGAAATGGTACGGGACCCATTCTTCCGGGCCTGGACCTTTGAGCAGGGATTGAGAGATGAGACCAGGGCATCGCTTATCTCCCTCAGCATTCCGACTCTGGCAGGATTACTCGAGCGAGCCCTTTTGATCGAGAGCTTTTTTACTGAGTCTACATCAGCAGTGAGACCTACCGCGGGCGGCATGTAGTAGATTCTTCTGTAGCAGGCAGTCGACGGATGACTAATGTGTCCAGGCAGACCAGAACCTCACGCAGACGACCTCAGGACACTGGCTCAGCAGTGCGGGGCACACAACGCGGAGCCAGTCATTCGAGAGGTAGGAAGTGCTACACATGCGGCGGGTAGGGTCACATGGCTCATGACTGCCTGACCCACCGTGCCGAGGAGCAGCATACGGTTGAGGGGCCACCCAGGCAGAGGTAGAGGCTCGACCGTGGCGGTCCACAGGGAGCAGGCGGACGAGTCAGAGAAGCTGGCCGAGCAGTAGGTGGGGGGCGACGCTTTGAGGTTTTACCACCACCACCACCAGGAGGTCCACCCCGACCACTGGGAGCTGGCGGGCAGAGACAGGCAGAACTCTAGGCAGTAGAGGCCTATGACCACGGCGCACCCGAGATGATTCTAGGTACTATCTGGGTCTATTCCACCCTTGCTTCAGTTCTTATAGAGACAGGAGCGAGTCACTCTTTCATAGCCACTGCCCTTGTTCGGAGCTCGGAGATTCCGACAGAGCCGTTGGCTCGTTCCTTATGGGTAGAGACTCCTACGGGAGCAGACTCGATGATTACGCACTGGTGCTGGCAGTGTGAGCTTACTCTAGGAGTTGAGAGCATCGGATGGGATCTTCTTGTAGTGGCGTCGAGGCCTTATGACGTCATCTTAGGCATGGATTGGTTATCTACAGTCCTTGCTCATATTGACTTTATTAGGCGCAAGGTGCGATGTGTACGCACCGACGGAAGAAGGTTCACCTTCACCCGCGAGAAGGGAGCCTTTGCAGCACAGGGTGGACTCTCGTAGAGGAGTGGACATCCCTTCACTCATCATTTGGTTAGCCTCATCCTAGGAGCAGTTGACGTGCGGAGTCCTAGTTTTCCTACAGTGGTGGATTAGTATGCGGACGTCTTTCCCGATGACGTTCCCGGACTACCTCCTCGAAGAGAGGTAGAATTTTATATTGTCTGGTACCCCAGGACAGCCTCGATATCGACTCCAGCGTATCGGATGTCCCCTGCTGAGCTTCGAGATCTACGAGTACAGTTGGAGGACTTGCATGGTAAGGGAATCATCCGACCTATTGTTTCACCCTGGGCTTCCCCGATATTGTTCCCCAAGAAGGCGGTCGGGAGCTTGTGACTTTGTGTCGACTATCGTCGCCTGAACTAGGTGACAGTGATGAACAAGTATCTGCTACCGAGGATTGATGACCTCTTCGATCTGCTCAAGGGAGCATGGTGGTTCTTGAAGATAGACCTCGGGTCAGGCTATCATCAACTTTGAGTTCAGGATGAGGACGTGGAGAAGACGGCCTTCAGATGTCGGTATGGCCACTATGAGTTCTTGGTTATTCCATTCGGCGTAACCAATGCTCCAGCGGTGTTCATGGGCCTCATGAATAGGATCTTTCAGCCAAACCTCGATCAATTTGTCATGGTCTTCATCGATGACATTTTGATTTACTCGACGACTGAAGAGCAGCACACCCACCACTTACGGGTTGTGCTAGACACACTCCGAGAGCACCGGCTTTATGGAAAGCTCTTGAAGTGCCAATTATGGATACATGAGGACCACTTATTGGGACACATCATCTCTTAGGCAAGATTTGCGGTGGATCCTGTGAAGATCTAGGTAGTGCTAGCTTGGGAGCCACCCAAGAGCGTGACAGAGGTGCGGAGTTTCTTGGGACTAGCTGGATACTACCGGAGATTTGTGCCAGACTTCTCCAGAGTTGCAGCACCACTCTCAGCTCTTACAAAGAAGGGGAAACCCTTTGTGTGGTCAGATAGAGGTCTGCAGAGCTTCTAGGAGCTGAGACAGAGATTGACCAGCGCCCCTATCTTGAGGCTTCCAGAGGAGGGAGTTGGGTACGTAGTCTACTGCGATGCATCAGGGACTGGACTCGGATGTGTTCTGATGCAAGAGCGGGCAGTGATCGCCTATGGATCATGTCAGTTGAGGCCGTATGAGCAGAACTACGCTACCCATGACCTGGAGTTAGCAGTAGTGGTCTTCGCTCTAAAGACATGGAGACACTATCTGATGGGAGAGCGCTTTACAGTCATTTCTGACCATCAGAGTCTCAGGTACATATTCTCTCATAAGGACCTAAACCTAAGACAGTGGTGATGGTTCGAGTTCCTCTAGGACTATGACTTTGAGATAGTCCATACTCCTGGGAAGGGGAGCGTGGTAGCCGATGCTCTCAGCAGGAGGACGGGCATTCAGCTACTCGAGGAGGCGACATAGTAGCTAGCCGCTTTGTGGATATACATTGTGGATAGAGATGGAGCAGCTTTCCTTCAGTCACTCACAGTCTTTCCTCCACTACTACAGTGGGTCAGAGAGGCACGGCGTGGGGACGCTGACTGTGAGATGTGGCGTGCACAGATATCCTCAGGATAGGAACCTGATGGTTTCTCCTTTGGAGCAGAGCACGACCTCCTTTTCAGAGGACGTACCTTGGTACCAGTTGCTTTATGAGAGGAGGTGCTGAGAGAGTTTCACACTTCTCCTTTGGTGGTACATCCTGTAGTGGTGAAGATGTACCAGGACCTCAGACGACAACACTGGTGGTCGGGCATGAAGAAGGTTGTGGCAGAGTTCGTTTCTTGATGCCTCACCTGCCAGCAGGTGAAGGCAGAGCATCAGGTACCAGCGGGCTTGGTACAGCCCTTAGAGGTCCCGGAGTGGATGTGGGACGAGATATCTATGGAATTCATGACTGAAATTCCACGCACTTCAAGAGGTTATGACTCCATTTGGGTGATTGTCGACCGACTCACCAAGTCGGATCACTTATTACCCATAAGAGAGCAGGGCTCAGTGGAGAGCTTGGGACGTCTCTTTGTTTAGAAGATTGTACGGTGTCACGGTGTGCCATCATCTATCATCTCTGATCGAGATGCTCGCTTTACTTCCCGGCTTTGGAAGGGGTTGCAGGAGGCATTCGGGACGAAGCTACGTCTAGGCACCTCATTTCACCCTTAGACGGATGGTCAGAAGGAGAGGACCATTCAGACTCTCGAGGACATGCTCTGCGCATGTGTCCTCGACTTTGTTCGCAGCTAGGAGGACCACATACCCTTGGTGGAGTTTGCGTACAACAACAGCTACCACTACCCCATCGGGATGGCACTGTATGAGGCATTGTACGATCGACCTTGCAGATCTCCATTGTGCTGGACAGACCCTGGGGAGTCATCATTTGTGGGACCAGAGATGGTCCGGGACATGATAGAGAAGGTCCAAATCATCCAGGAGCGGATGAGGACAACTCAGAGCCGATAGAAGTCTTATGCTGACAGGAGGCGTAGGCCACTAGAGTTCAAGTATGGCGACCATGTCTTCTTACGTATCTCACCTCGATGTGGTTTACGGAGATTTGGACGAGGCAGAAAGTTGTCTCCATGATTCATCCGACCCTTCTAGGTCCTCAGCAGGATTGACGAGGTGGCTTATTTCCTGGTTATACCACCTCAGTTTCACCGGGTGCACGACGTCTTCCACGTATCTCAGCTGAGGAGATACGTGCACGGCCCGACGCATATCATTGACCATGGGGAGCTGGACGTTGATGATGGGGCAAATTTTACGGAGGTCCCAGTGGAGATCAAGGATCGATAGGAGCGGGTCCTACGTGGATGGTCGATTCCTCTAGTGCGCATCAGATGGCAGCACGAGAACCTCCAGGAGAGCACTTGGGAGTGGGGGGCTCAGATGCGTTCTCAGTACCCACATTTGTTTCCCTAGTTTATGATGTATCTTTATGGGGACGTAAAGCCCTGAGGTGGGAGTGATGTAAAGACCCGTAACATTCAAGGAATGTTTTTTCCTTAATTTTCTTTGGAATTTTACTTGAACGCAGTTTCTGACAGCACGTGATTCCGAGGCCCGGTGTGCCAGGAATCGTTTTCCGAAGTTTGGCTCGGGTACGTTCAGAGAACGAACGAGCGGGTTTTTCTATCTTTTGAAGTGGTGCTCGGAATCGAATTCCGAGGGCACTGATGAAATCACGGAGCCGATAATTTCATAGAAAAGCCTTTTCCGGAGTTACGTTTGCTCGAGTGTGGTTTTTATTTTTTTGGGGTTAAGTTAAGAAATAAAATAAAGCGGTGCAACAAATTTATTTTTATTTCACTTAAAATCCACTTAAAGCCACTTGAGCTATGTTGAAGCGGATAGGGTGCAATCCAAAATATCCTACCCTCTTGGTAGGATATTTGTGATGTGGGTCCCACACGAGCCCCACCATTTCTTTTCCCCTATGTAATGACCCCGCGAAAACTCCTCTTTAATGAAGTCAACTGGGGAATTTTCTAAAACTCTTAACGAGCCTATTAATTGGACAGTTAAGATGGTACCTTTAATTCACCGAATTAATGGTTCATTACTTAATTTGTTTTTCAAATTGATGGCATGTAATAAAATAATACCAACGCATGTCTTCTTTAGGATTTCTCGTTGAGAGGATTTGGAGAAGACTCCAAGGTTTGAGATCTTCATCCTCCTTCACGAAGAATGCGAAGAACGTGAAGAACACGAAGAATTCCGACCTTCGACGGAACGCGACGAAGAACGCCGAACCTTCGGAGATCGACGACGCAACGCCGTGTACCATGACGCCGATGATTATCCTCCTTCGACGTTCTTTTGCGACAGTCCTCCCCGTGAAAATCTTCGATCAACACCGATTGAGGTAGGGGATTACAGATCTTTTAAATTTACTTTGTGGATTTTTATCCTTAACATGGATTTATTTCGTGAAATTAAATCTATGTGTTTTCTTTAACCCTCGGAGATCGTCGATGCAACACCGTATACCGCGACGACGTGACGCCCTTTCGCGATGTGACAATCCTCTTCTTCCACGATGGTAAATTCTGCGAAGAACTCTCGTTCGATGACAACTACGAGGTAGGGGTTTTAATTCTTTAAATCTTTGTGATTTATACCTACGGCGTTTGATTAAAATTGTTGAGACTTTTAAAACTGCTAATGCGGTGGGTGCGGACTCACGAACATGTCTGAACCCACCGACCCCCTTTCGTTCTTGGTGTGCGAAATGATGGACGTTGACACAGTAGGCCGCACGGGTCTCATGGGGTCCTCACAGTTTTAGGAAAAACCCCGGGAAGTCTTTTGGCAAAGACAACAAGGATTTCCGACCACCGGAACTCATCTAGCGGTCCTCGGAGCAAACCGCCGGCGCGCCACGCCGGCCCGGCGGCGCCGGCGGCGGAAGGCGGCGGTTCCTGGTGCGTAGCTAAGGTGAACTGTCACGGCTGAAGCCGCAGCGACGGCAGGTAGACCCGCGACCGCGGGGGTCCAGTGGCAGATGGGACGCGGCCGACTGCCGCGTCCGCTGGCAAGGGCAGCCCCACGTGGGGCCGCGGTACTCTCACGCGGGGCCAGAACGCCCCTCGCATTGCTCGGCCGTAACCGGCCGAGCCATCCCCTAGAGGCTGGCCCACGCCCGCGCTGGCCGGGCCGGGTCACGACCAGGCCGGGCCGGGCCGCACCGGCCGGCTAGGTCCGGGCCCAAACCCCCCGTTTTCGGACCTTTCTGGTCTTTTTCTCATAACATGACCTACGGGCCTCCGAACGATGCACCGCCAGTGGTGATGCGATCCTTGGATTGAGACGGTCGTTTCGGTATATCACAGTCAATGTTTCGGAATACTTTGAGTTCGGCCGGGTTGGTTCGTACACGAAACCAACTGGGCCCTCAGAGCGGAAACACCCATATCTTCAGCTCCGGACGTCCCATTGACGTGTAGTCGACTTTGTTGGATTGCTCTAAGGGAGCTAGATATATTTGCTTACTTTTCCCGAGGTTTAGACGTAGGTGGAGTACGTTCTGGTTGGTTTTACTTAAAAACCAACCGGGCCCCCGGAACGAAAAAGCCGATAACTCTCAGACTGGGCGTCCGATTGACGCGCCGTCTGCGACGTTGAGTTCCTGTTGACGATACAGAACTTTTGGAAACATCAAATCTGGACTATGTGTCAGTTGATGTATCAGCCTCTTGGCTCGCAGAGCGGACCCTCCCGAACGAGCTTACTGTGTGCGGGAACCCTAGAGCTGGCTGCGACGACGACGACGACTGTGCAGAGATCCCCATTGGATTCGACGATGACTGTGCAGAGATCCTCAGTGGATTCGACGACGACTACAACACTCATCGATCCTTTGTGGGTCATTGCTACCGATCCTGTGTGGTTACGATCCTGTGTGGGTCAGTGCTCAGCGGTCCTGTGTGGGTCCGATCCTATGTGGGTCTTTGCGGGGGTTAGTTACCTATCGATCCTTTTTGGGTCAGATACATTGTAGGTCATTGCGGGGGTTAGTTACCTATCGATCCTTTGTGGTTCAGATCCATTGTGTGTCATTGCGGGGGTTAGTTACCTATCGATCCTTTGTGGTTCAGATCCATTATGGGTCATTGCGGGGGTTAGTTACCTATCGATCCTTTGTGGGTCAGATCCTTTGTGGGTTAGATCCATTTTGGGTCATTTCGGGGGTTTGTACGTATCGATCCAATGTGGGTCTGACGGATTAGATGAATCAGTGGAAATATATGGTCATCTTATCGTCATACAAAGAAGTATACATGTGTGAGTTGAATCCTGTTTTGCTTTCCTATGTGGATTGTGTTGAGATATCCTGTGTGGATTACGTTTTTCTTTCCTTTGTGGATTTTGTTGAGCTATCCTGTATCGATTTACGTTTTTCTTTCCTGTGTGGACTGGGTTGTACATGGGTTTGGATGTTGGAGCCGAAGAAGAATTGATGACTTAGGTATATGTATGGGCATATACCTAAGAAATGTGGAATGTTACTTCTTGATTGTATCTTTCCTTATTGGATTATACTTTGTGGATTCTGGGAGACCTTCGGGGCTCTCGGGGTCCCTACTGAGTAGCTTATACTCACCCCTGCACGGGCTATGCCCGCACTAGGTTGTGTTGGTTGCAGACGACGGACAACGCTGATCGTGGTTGAGGCTTGCGGAGCAGGACGGTACCTGGAGGTGGACCACTAGGCGGGATGTACTCGGGGTGGTCGGCTGGACCCGAGGATCTGTGGAGGCTATCTGTACCCACCCTTCAGGTGGGATTTCTAGTGGACAGCTCGACGTTGCGGCTTTAATTTTCAGTTTATGTTTTCCCCTTCCATTTGTACTTTACTTTCAGTTTGGGTTTGTATACTGGCCCACTTACATTTCCGCACTTATTGTTATACCAGTTTTTACTTAGTGTTTACTTCTGCATGCTTGCTCTGTGGTGTTTTTGGTTTACTTTACAAAGGCAATGCCTTCCCTTTTTCTGGGATTTACACCTTGGTGCTAGTCGCCAGCCCCTGGCCTATGGAAGGTGGGCTTGGGGTAGTCACGGCACGGGCCCCGAGGACGGGTCGTGACAAAATGATACCTTGTCCACATAAAATAATAGCCTGTTTATGATTATCACAAGAAATGATAACTATTATCATTTTAAAGCAAGGATACACATAGTCATAAACCATAATTTGATAGAATTAGAATAAATTCTATCTTCTTATATAGATTTGGAAATAAATGATTCACTATATTTAATAAATAAATTTGTAAACATATATCTATATATATAAATAAAATTTATATAAACATATCACTATGCCTTAAGCAATAATTTTTTTTTTGAAAATACAAACAATATCTTTGATAAACGATTTATCTTAAAATATACTATCATTGATATAAAATTTAAAACTGAACATTTCTAAATTATGAAAAATACAATGTTGTTTAGATATATATATATATATATATATATATATATATTTGTAATCAACATTTTTTGATCAATATAACATTTAACTTTACATTCCAAATATTTAAGAAATAAAATTTATAATATAAAATCCTTATCATATATGTTCTACAAATTGATAATTTTATATGCATATATATATATATATATATGTTTGTAAAATGAAAATATTTAAATTAATGTAAAATAAACCCTTAAATTTATAAGAATGAGGTTTTTATAAAGAATCTATTAAAACAAAAATTTATATCATAACATTTATATCAAAACTATGAAAAAAAACTAGATATTTTGTATATATAATTTTATATACACTTATATATGTACATGTAATGTAACATAAAATAAATTGACCCTCTTACATAATAAAGTCTAAAATAAAAGAATAAATCACTTAACTGATTTGGGAATGGAGAACAAGCTTTTGGACAAGGCAAGGAGGAAGCTGGGGTTCATTATGTGTCTCAGATATTTACATTAAAATTATGTTGTTCCTTATAGAGAATAATAGTGTTTTTTAGAAAAAAAATTACAATGAAAACTAAATTTTAACAAAATAATTGACATGTGACCCCTTTTTTCAATCACATTTTAATATTATTATATTTATTATTCTTTTTTCATTTATTTTTAGTTTTTATGTTTTAAAACAATCATCTTGTTTTTTCCACTTTTTTTTTGTGTCGTGGTTAAATATACTATTATTGTATTATTTTTATAATATTAACATTTTTCATTTCCTTATATTATTATATATTAATTTCATTCCTAAAAAATTTTAGCTTCTTTTACATTTTCTCTCTCATAGTTTTTTTCATGAAATTTTTTTCATGTTATTATTTCTCATGACCCCTTTTTTAGTAAACCTCATTATTGCAATAATATTTTAATATATTATCTATTAATATCTAATCTAACATTTTTTATCAAATCAAAAACCATTTTTAATATATTCCAATCTTCATTTTTTTAAAACAAATCATGAATTTATATATATATATATATATATATTTCTATTTTGTATTGATATAAATATATATATTTAAAAAAATAATCATATATATATATATATATTTGTTTTTTAAAAAAATAATTAAAACATATTTTATTTTTAAAACTCATAAAACTGTGTTTTTTGGAATAAAATAAAAATATATATTTATAATTTATAAATTTTATAAAATGAAAACATAATATATTATTATATATTTATAAATTATACTGTCTTAAAATTAATAATATGATTATTCATATATAAGTTTTTAACCCTTAATTATTATAAAATTCATAAATCAAATCTTAATTTTCATAATCTATTTATTTTACACTAATGGTGTGATTTTAATTATAAATATTAAATAAAATCTTAAATAAAATAAATTGCTATTTAAATTTCATGGTGTGTTATATGGAGGGTATCTTACACTATGTGTGGATTAATTCTCATTTGTTAATGGGATACATAGTGATGTCCAAATTCTTCATCATAGTCTAACTACCATTAATAAAATTCCCCTCCCTCTACACAAGAAAGACCAGTATAGGGAACATATTGTTATAACTATGTGGACTTTGATTCCCAACTAACTGTGATACTTATCAATCCACTCCTAAGTTCCAAGATCAAAACTTCACCCACTTCATATTTTTCACTTTGGTTCACTGTTTTTCCAACCATAGTACATTAAAATACATGAGATAATAGATCTACATGGGGCTTGATTCCTTCCTTTACAGGATACATAATGATGCTCAGATCCCATATCCGGGTCTAACCGACACGAAAAAATTCCTCCTCCTATGTATAAGTCAGAATTGTGTAGGAAAATTCATGATTCCTAACTGCACGGCCTTAAACTATATGGTGAAAGAAGTCTTAAGCACACAACATTAAATGGTAAGGTATCTCAAGAACTACTTGCATCATAATTATCTGTATAATGAGATATGTAGAGACATTATGACCAAAAATCATGGGTCTATTCTTGAAAAATAAAAAAATTCCCTAAATCTCCTTTATTCGAAATTCAAATAGATTCAGTAGATTCAAAATCATGATTTATACAACAACAAAGTAAAAAAATATCATTCCCTCCACCTAAAAATGATATATACTCGTTTAGAAGATTTCATACCTCATAACTGATCTCATTCGTGATATTTATCACGTGTCTAGAAATCCACTATTCATCCATCAAACTCCATGCCCCGTGAAATCTAAAATCCCCAAAATCACCCTTGGATATCAAAAAAGGGTATCGTGTGTTCTGAAAATTGTTTTGTTTGACTATGAACACAATTCCCCACTAGAACTACATACCTTTCCAACAAAAATGATGTATCCACCACAGTAAATTTTTTCATCAGGACAGGATTTTACTACTTCTTTACACCCATTGGCTTCTAAGCCTCGCATCTTCCCTTCGGATTTGAGGGATACTAGAATCATGGCATACACTTTATTCTCCCACTCACATCGAGGGAGTACATGGGATATCCTCACCCAATAATCCCATATTTACATGTGATTAATTTCATATTTTTTCCCTACAACATGAAAATAATCATTCTTGGCCACATTCATTCCATATAAATTAAAACATAATGGACCCACAACAACAATCTCATTTGGGTTGATTCACCTGAGTCCAAATCGCATGATGTAAAACTTCATGTCCAAAAAATATTCCATTAATTTTTCCTCTAATCCATAGGTGGTAGAGTAAAACCCTTTCCTCCCCTTGTTTCTCACACCACGAGTAGCTCATGTGGGATTAAGAAATTCAGAAAGGGGATTCCTTAAAGAGCCATTTAAAATCAATCCACAATGACTGATCCAACTGGGATGACATAAAAAGTCAAATTAATGTTTTCCATTCCATATTGGAAAACCTAAAGTCCTAACCATATGACATTAAACATCATGGTATCTCAAATATAGCTAAATACCATATTCCCTATGTCGTGGAAAAACCTATACAGGGAGCATAATTTTAGTACCATCGGATCTTTAGAATCAGGCCCCACTCTAGCAAGGGAATCAAAATTCCCCACACAACATGGATGCTCTATCCATGTAAAAGAGTTTCCTACTCGATGGATGATCACAACCCAAATGTTTTTAACATATCGAGAAACATCTTTTTCATCTATAAAACTCCATGATTAAAGTGACTTCAGAACTTCATAATCCTCCCTGGCCAATGAATATGGGAGTCTAGTGTCATGTGGGAACTATTATTTGACAATGTGATCAATTCCCTAGTGACTCTGCGTATGCTTCCCACAAACAGTCTTGTCAACCAAAATAAAGTTGTTCCCCATGAGAGGGTTTTACTATTATGTATGCTCAATAGATTCCCAACCTCATATAAACTCCTTTGATCCAAGATCCCTTGAAACCACGTCTTACACATTCCTCCCTATACCCATCGTGAGCACGTTAGTATTCCTTGGCCTGACCATTTTCTGGTTCATCCGGGATACTATGTCAATGTTCTAATCACGTGAGAATAAAATTGCATGATCATCAAAAATAAATTTTCATTCATGGGACCCAATATTCTAAGGAATTTCCATCCTCATTTTACTATAAATGAAATGAACATGTATAGGGATGTTTAACATGGGTTCGAATTTATTGGTAACCCAATGTGAAAAAGAAATTGGTGTCCCATTCATAGGTGTGAATTAATCCTCCATATGGATAAACATTTAAAGATCTATGTCTAGCTTGATTTCAATCATCATAGGATACGTAGTGACATCCAAACATCATATTTTGAGATAGTTCATGAAATAGAATTGTCTCATCCCTGACTTTGTAGGTGTTAGAACTGTATACAGTAATAAATCACATGGATAGGATAAAATGACTCCATTAATTTCTAGTACTCTTATTAAATTTCAACCTAAATACATCTTTTTTATGTTCTGGAACCCCTATTCATCATACTCATTGTCCAGAAAGGTCTGAATCCTAATAACCGTCTATGGCCATCGGAAATGGAAAACTTTTCTATTATGACACCATTGTTTAACAATGCACACAATTCATAGTAGGCTCTGCATATAAATGGATCAAAACAATCTCATGTCAACCAATGGAAAATTAGACCTTAGGAGAGGATTTACCTACCGTTGTACATCCCTATGATGTTTATACCTCACCTCATTCCATTGTTTCAAGCCCCCCCCCCCCACCCCCAACTTTAGTTTACACCCATTCCCCCTCTTCATGCCTAATGGTGATAGAGCATTACTTGTCAGACTGTCATGGAAATGGAAAATTATTTACCCCCTTTAGTTGGAGTAAAAAAATTCTTTAAACAACAATTATAAAATGTCCTTGTAGAACGAAATTAAACTACCCCATGCATTATGCACCCTTTTCAAATGTGAAATTCATGTTGGATAATTTTTATGAACAAAACCAATGAAAATTCCCCCATACATTCGGACATCATTCCATCAATACTCCATCCACTATGGTATTCAACCAAAAAAATACAAAAATTTACAAAATACATCATGACCATAAAAAATGGGAGGCTAGTATCATAAAGACAACTATTTTTTAATAATGTACACAATGCATTGATGGATCTGCACAAATGGCCCACAAAAATGGTTTGTTGACCAATGTCAAATTCGTCTTTAATAGAGGCACTCCCTACTTATGTATTCCCACGGTTTAAATGTGGAATGAAATATCTCAATATCTAGAAAGGCCATGTCAGGATCATGAAAAATCATGTATACATGTCTGAATGTTATCGGGACATTCTCAGTTAACAAGTCCTAAATTAAGGCCCTCGCTCTACAAATCATGATCCAAACTGTTCAACCTAAAACATTAGTCTTGGTCAAACCTATTACACGTAAAACATCAGTAATGATAGTTTTTCATACAAGACTTTATACTATCCATGAAGTAGAAAATGATATTCAAAATGAAAATCCTCAAAGGGTGTCTTGAACAATGTTTTATTGCCTTCTCACAAAACATATTTCAAGTAATGTTTAGGAAAAAATGATGCGAAACTAAAAAAAATCAAGAGACACAAATCTCCTTAGGCCAAAAACCTATAAAGGGATAGTTGATAAATAGTTAAGTTATCCCAACTATTTTTCCACCATAACGGTCTTAGGGAAAACTTATGGTACCAACTGAAAAGACACAATGTTTTTAGGGTTTTCAATGTAACCCGAAAAATTGTTGAACTATGCTTGCTAAGGCATTTGGATGAAGAAAAAAAATTAGATCTTCATTTGAATATTTTATTTATCCTGGATTGTAATTAAAATTTATATCTAGTTTTGGTTTTGGTTTCAAATGTGTCCGATCATAAATTACGGATATTGTAGGGAAAGGTAAAGGAGAAGAATTGGAGAGAAATGTCTTTCCATTCTATTCTATAAATGTTGGATGGGAGGACACAAATCAGTGCCTCCCAATATAGGTAGGACACAACCATTTCAATGGATGTTAAATAAACTCATATAGTTTAATCAATACCTGATTCGAATCTTCAATGTAATTTTTCATCATTAACAATGTCCCGGTCTCGACCTCAACACATGCCCTTAATTCCTCCGCCTCCGGTGCTGCGTCAAGGCCTGCCTTTTTGGCTTCATCCACTAGTCATTGTCCCTCATCAAATGCGACTATGACACTGGAATATTCATGTTTAATCCAATTATGTTCCCTGTACTACTACTCCACCTATTGATTGAGCTACTCCACTATGTATATTTCATCCCACCTTTTTATTACATATCATAACATTACATTATACAAATAGAGGATCTTTTAATGTTTAATGTCTTCGAAATAAGGTACATAATACATGAAATCATAAAAAATTAATTTATTCCATGTGAAATTATTATTAAAGGTTCATCCTAAGTACAGTTATTTCACCTCATAACTTGGGTACATACATCAAAAGAAAGGATGAGAAGAAATTCCAGTAAAGAAAAAGAAGATAAACAGTTTACATGTGAACCTGATAAATATCAATAAGAACAATATGAATATATTAAATTCATGAAAAATAGGCATGTCATAATAAAAATATATTTATTCATAACTTTTTAATGTTTCTTAAACCTTTAATTTACACATTCATAATCATATCACCAAGGTCCATCACTATGGTGTTGTAAAAGTTACCAAGGTATCATAAAATGTATTACCTTTATAGATTAATTTCATTACCCCATGAATTTGATAACTATTAGGTACCATCCTTAAAATGTATATATTTTAATGTGATCCACATAGATCATATTCAAAAATTTCATAAATAACCCAAAATAATAAAATAGATGGTTTTCATATCAAAATCATGTCATATTAAAACGTTTATAAAAACATGATCATTTTTTGATTTATAACCAATGGAATGGAAATTAGGTTTTATATATGTCAATTCTAGAATCAAATAATTAATTTTTATTTCTTGATGAATACACCATAAAATGAAAGAGGGTTGGGTATTCACATAATGAAAAAATATTAATTTTTTGAGAAAAATAGAGAGATTTTGAGATGAAAATTCTGTAGCATAACGAGTATGAAATATGGGTTTTAAATTATTAAAATGATATGAAACATGGGGTAACCCATTTATACTTAATGGGAGGGTTTTTTTATTAATTTCAAAGGACACCTCATTAGTGGTATTTGAAAAACCTAGGATATAGAATGATATTTTCCAATGGTATTCACAACTTGGGACCCCTCATATCATATATTAATCCCAAATCGTCTACCAGCATATTATCATATTGAACACGTCATTATGACATAGTTATGATGTCATTTAACCAACCGAAACCTAAAAATTGTATCTGTAATCATCATTGAAAATTCTACAATTTTTGGAAAATACCAAAAATTCAACCTATCAAATTTTTCATGTCGATAAATCAAAAATAAAATCCATTTTATAAATATGAATTTAATTTTATGTTAAATTAAATAAATGAAATAATTATATACAACTAAAAGTTTCTATAACATTTATTTTCTTTTACTATTATATAATTATATCACATTACCATTTAAGATAAATAAAATATATTCATACATCCTTAGGTAATGTTAATATTCCATTAGTAAAATTATAATTCATAAGAGTAACATTAATATTCCAAATATTAAAATTAATATTAAATAAAAAAATTCTGTTTATCCGATTAGACTCCAAATATCTCATTGATCACGATCATGTATGTCAATTTTTTAAAACTCATTTCACAAAATTAATTAATGGAATTTTTTAGTACTCATCAAAAAAAATTATTCATCAAATACTAATCATCAGAATATTCTATTCATTAAAACAATTCATAAAAATATTAATCATCCTGAAATTTAAATTCATTATGAAAAAACTTAAAATTAACCCTAAATTAATTTTGACTATTGGAATTCAAAAATGATTTCTATTTTACCATAATAATTCTTTATGTGTGAGAAATCTCTAATAAGTACTATTTTTTACTTCTAAGTTATATTTATCAAATTTTTCTTAATTAAAATTATATTTTATTATGAAAATATATTTTTAAAATTGAAATGATTAAATTTCACTTTTAATTAAGCAAATTGATTAAAAAAGTAACTAAGACCTCATTATACCACCCCCTATAACACCTGCTTTATACATATGAGTATGGTGTGTAATGGTGATAAATACCTAGGGCTGCACTAACTACATTTCCTATGTGGTAATTTCATTCAACATGAAATTACCTTGTATGTGATTTCAATCAAGCTTAAAATGATGAATATCATCTTGGGATTGGTCTAATGTAAATCACTATGACACTACCTTCTTCCCAAGCCCAAAAAATGGTCTTCTTATGGCCCAAGTCTACTAGATGAGGCCATTGACACTTGTTTCTATATTAATTACCCATTATCATTTCTATTTATAAACAATAATTATAAATTTAGAAAATTATTATTGTTTCCAATGGTCATATAATGGATAGAACCCAAGGTTCAAAATTTATTTATACTTTTTTATTGATTATGAAATTGTAAAACACATATTTTTACGAAAGAATATTTTATACAATAGTTCTTGTCATTTGTCTCTTCTGGAAATGGGGATGACCTTGTTTGTTTAAATTTCAAGCTTTCCAATGGGTTTCTAACGGGTTTATTCATAGAACTGGAAACATCCAATGAATATATATCCATTTAGACCTACATTCCAAAGGAATGTGCTCATTAGTTGTGGACCGATAAGGATAAAGATTTTTCATTGGTCGAGAGGATGGGAGGTCAGGCTCCTCACACCTTTGGGGGGGGGGAATTATTGCCTACTCTGGGACTCTCTTAGATTTATGTTATGTTCATGGATCCTTATTAATTCACCAAGTATGAAAATGATTTTTCTTGTAGATTTGGCAATCAATGACTGATATTTATAGGATTTAGAAAATCTTTTATATTTTTTTTAGGTTCTTCATCTATAGAGAATCATCTATATGTATTTGAGATCAATAGTCAAGGGTATCCTTCAATACATTATATAGAAATCTCTTGGTCATTATGATGACCATATTGGTTTTGAGTCCACTTAGTGGGGCCTGTGAATTTTATTGTCATTCAGAAAGACAATGATTATTTTAGAATTTGGATCATACCCGCAGATGGGCTACCTGCATTAAGAAAGGTATAGTTTACCGTCATATGTGATTGAAAATAATTAATGAAAGATGGGATTGATCCTTATAAAGGCTTCCTACGTACTATACTTTTAAGGTAGAGATCAAAGTCTATGTAGTTTTGGTAAAGAAATATGAGGGTTGTTCATGGTTAATGGAACAAAAAGAGATGTCTGGATTACATTTAAACTCTAAGCTCACGTGTGTCATGCTCAGTGTGATAAACAAGAGGTATCAGTAAACTTGATGATGGGGCCCTGAAAGACGCAGTAATGAGAAATTATGTGGGTATTACGTATGTATGATTGCCTAGGTAAATGAAGAATAGGACTGAGGAAAAAAGCCCAAGAGGATGGTCCATAAAGCTATTTGTACATTATGGAGATTTGGAATTTTTCCCAGGACTTACTCCTGAAAAGGAAACCCAACTCAAAATGATTATTACTGCGGATTACTCCTAAGAAGGAGGGTCAGGTTAATAAAGTCTATGACAGGGGACTACTCTTGAGAAGGTGGAACATGTTAAAGGGTTTTGTATTTATGGGGCTTACTCCTGAGAAGAAGGACCGGGTTAAAGGTATTATGAATGGGGCTCTCTCCTGAGAAAGAGGCCTAGGTTCATGATCTTCTCATCTTAAAGGATGAGGTTATATAGGAAAACACTAGACATGGTGACGTAAAACATGTAAGTCAGGAGGTTTTAAGAGAGGTTCTAAAATAATTCCTTTCAGACAAGGAATCCAACAAATTAACCATTCAATAAATGGCTTTAAAGAGGGTTTTGAAAGTTATCTCTTCAAGAGGAGTGGTGGATTTGAGGAAATGAGGCTACTTGGAAAGAGGCGTGCATGTATTGTTCTGGCACACAAGTCCTGGTCACACAAGTATACTTTAGCGACATGAGTCACCTTGGGCGACGAAGAATCCATAGGGTAGTACTTGGGTGATTTTTAACTCAATCCCTTAGTATCATCCCTAGAGGCCTCTAGAAGTGTGGCGCACAAGATTCTTTGAGAGGGAAAATTAGCACACAAGTGTCTTCATTTACCTTAAGGGGTGGACACTTAGACACACAAGTGTTGATGAATTCTAACACATATGCCTTATTCTTCCTCTTTAGAGCTTCCATTCTCAGTAAAAAAATTCATTAGAAGTGTTCGGAAGGATTTAGAAAACAACATGGATGACAAGAGCTTGAATATGAGTTTTGGAAAATTTGTCCACGAAATGGGGGGCCCACAGGGGCTATTTGAAGACCACTGGTCACCTTGGGTGAAAAAAGTAATAGGGCGTGCAAGTGACTTGCGCAACCCATATGTGGCCCGCAAGTGACTTGTGTTATCAATAGGAAACATGTGCGACCTCTTCTTTAAAGGGTTTTTTATTTATGCCTTTGTCAAATTTTGATGTTCTTCAAAATATGACTCTTCATATGGTTAAGGTTATCCACTATTCCATTTGTCAGACATTGTGACTGAAAGGAGTGACAAAAAAATTCCCCCCTCCAAGTTGGATCTGAAAAGGGAAAGAGGATTTGACTATGAGGAAAATGATAAATTAGAGTTCGACAGAGCGCAGGTGGTAGGTGCGTAGGTTCTGGCACGCAGGTTTCAGCACGCAGGGTTGCAGGATCGCCTATATATTTGGGTGTTAATTCATGCTTCTCATCCTACCTTCCATGTTTTTGAGCTCTCATTGTACAAGTGTCTGCATCTTCTTCATTCACTAAATTTTTTCCTGTGTCATGCTTCTCCACTAGGATTTTGACTTGCGCGATATTACTTGCGCGACCACACTTGCACGACAACACTTTCACGCCTTAATGCCTCAGCCATTTTTTGTTTTATTCAAAATTAATTCATAAAAATAGACTTATTTAAAAGGTAACTGTTACATCTTTGTGCATATTCAATGGCTCCCAAAAGAATTGGATCTGCTGATGAGTTAGCTAGCCAGAAAATTGATGATATGATGAACATTGTTGATCAGGACTATTATGATATCTGTGACAGTAAAATCCCATATTTGGACAATAACTTGAAGAAATATCATGTCAATTTACCATAGAGTGTTTACTTGCCTTTATATGGCCATGGTAATCTACAAGGATTCAACGTTCTAGAGGCAAATAATTACATTCCGCATTCCTGGTTACAGACTTACACCAATTTCGCTTTATTAAATGGCTCAATTGCAGGATCATTTGTCAATGCTGGAACAGTGGAAATGGAATACATAATGCATCATAGCCCATGTACTCTAGAACTGAAACCTCAGAAGCCTGAGCTGCTCCCACATTGTTATCCCTCCATTTTCGGAAATTCACAAATGGATCAATCCATGGGATGGAAAAACAGTTGGGATTTTCATCTCGGAGGATCTGTGAAGCCGACATGGATGTGGGCATATTGGGTGTGACAAACCTGTGCATATTTTGTCGAGGATCTGAATGGAGCAACAATATATGAAGCAGTCTAGGCTGGGAAAACATTTGTATGCAGGAATGATAATTTTTTGCCGGAGCTAATCAGCCACTGGAGCCTTGAAACCAATTCATTCCCTATGACTCATGTAGAAGTATGAATTAGTTTGTGGGATGTCTACAAGATCTCGGGGGATCCAATTTTGGGCGATATGTATGATGAATTCATTCCACCAAGGTGACCTCGATTGATTCAAAGAAGACTCCATATTTGGCTCTAGAGTTATTGAAAATCTTCCACAAGCTCAAGAAATAAAATCCCACCAAAAATCATTCTAGAAAGGATATTCATCCTGAGGAATGGATGGATATGTTTCTTAACATGAAGAAGGAGAAGGGGTCCACATATACTCATCCTACCAACTGCCCCAGAACAGAGAAGAGAGGTTCTCTTGGCACATTCTGGCCAACTCAGGAAGCGGAAAAGTTTGAAAAGTGGGGGTATGAAGTGGACCAAAAATCCCAGAGAAGACCCGTCTGGGGGGTTTTTAGCTTTGTGGATCAGTTTTTATCTTCTTCCATGTGGGTATTCAATGGGAGGTGTTAGACCAGGGGCATTCATTGTTGCAGCCAATTTGTTTGAGAGGAAAATGGTTGGGTTGCCACCTCTATTTTGGAGAAGATTTACAAGAGCTTACTCAATGTCTATATAGGTAAGTCTCCATTCAGAATAGTGGGACCATTCCATGTTTTGTGGGGATGGATTGTCACTCAATTCAAAAATTATGCTGTACAGAGCGGAGTACAGGTTCCTGGAAGTTCTTTTAGGCCATCGGTGCAGGCCTTTTCTAGAATTTATCCATTGTCCCTCAATCCGTATGATCTGAAGGTGAGGCTGAGCATGTTCAAGAATTTCATTTCTTTCCTTAAGAAAATATTCCAACCGGGTGGTTTTTTTATGATGGAATAGCTATCTTTGAAGTGAGGTCGTATATTCTAGCATGTAGAGATGGTTTATTGGCCACCAGAATTGACGGAGATATTATATGCGAGGCCTATTCTTCGTAAATATTTGCACGCCATTTCAAGGGTCTACAGCAGATTGTTGTATCCCATCATGTGCATGTTAGGTCAGGGCAGCAACCAATGGTTTCCTGACAACTATGGTTGCTGACAGCTATGGAGAAGACCGGGGTAGTTTTTAATCTACTAGTTATTGGGTTGGAAAGTCAATTGACTACATGGTATGCCAAGAACTGGGTAGCATCATACCCTAAAGGGGTACTGAATCATCAGGTTCATCAAGTGCAAACAAAAAATAGAACTGTCAGGAATGAAATCCTTCATTTGGAAGGTGACTCTTCATCACCTGAAGGTGATTCACCAGGCTCCTCACCCAGGGCTGATTCGCCGGATTCCCAGGATGGGGATGATGAGGCACGACATGCGTCAAAGCGAACTTGTGCTAGATATAATCCTCCTTCCAGAGTCAAGAGACATACTCCATCAACTCTTGTTGGCACTACTAGAAATGGGGTCTTTCCCAATATTTCAGAACCGTTGGTATATGTTATACCAACGGTTTTGAAAACTGTAGAGAGGTAAGCCGTTGGGAAAACCTATCCGAAATATTTACAAATAATCATTGGTATAGGTTACTAAAATTAACCTATGCCAACGGTTTGGAAAACCCTTGGCATAAGTTTTACAAATGGTTTACACAAAAAAAGTTGGTAAAAATAAGGAAATCATCTCTTTCCCAACATTTTCAAAACCGTTGGGAATTTTTTTTCCAACGGTTCTCATTGAACCATTGGAAAAAAAATCCATAGAAACCTTTCCCAATGGTTTGAAACCGTTGGCATAGGCTATGCTGTGCAAATTGCACAACAACCTGCAATTTTCACAGGAGCCTCTAATGATGTCCATTCTTCTCCTTTCTAATTACAATACCTGCAATAATAAACTAATACATTAATATAGAGAAACAATTCATACACATTTAATATATAATACATTCTTGAACTATACACATCTAGAATTAAATTATAATTCATAACGTCATTATAAACATTCATAATTGATTTAGAATTAAAATTAAAATTTAGATGACAATTATATGAGGAATCAGGAATTCAATTGATAATTTAACACATACATAATTTAATTATCAATTATCAATAAAATACATAAAATACTGAATAAGAATCAATAGAATCCGAATACGTTTGTTTGGTTTTTCATATACCAGTTGTTTTTACTAAAAATGATGTCCATTTTAAAGAAAATACAAACACTTAGAGTGGTACCTGCCACACCGTTCCTCAAATTGAGGCAAGGTTGACTCGTACACGTTACATATGACCCATGGATCATTGTCCTAAAGTATCAACATATTCTGAACATTTTTGGCCGGTTTATTGTATGCAAGTTATTGTTTCACTTAAAATGTTGTTCATTTTAAAAAAATGAGACACTTTGAGTGGCGCCGACCACACCATGCATCGGATGAAGGCGGGGTAAACTCATACCCATTAAATATGAGTTCATTGATCATTGTGATAATGTTTCAACAAATTCAGAATGCGTTTGGTCAGTTTTCCATATGCCAGTAGTTGTTTTCAATTAAAATGTTGTTGATTTAAAATAAACGTGAGACACTTTGAGTGGTTTCGGAGACACCGGACCTCGGATTGAGGCGGTATTGACTTTTACACATTACATATGACTCATGGATCGTTTTCCTAAAGTTTCAATGGAATCAAAATGTGTTTGGTCTGTTTTCGGTATGTCAGTTTTTGTTTTCACTTAAAATGATGTCATTTTGAAACAAAAGAGATACAATTTGAGTGGTTCCAGCCACATCATGCCTTCTATTGTGGAGAGATTGAATCGTTCACATCAAATATGACCCATGGATTGTTTTCCTAATATTTCAACAGAATATGAATGCTTTTGGTCGGTTTTCCGTATGCCAGTTGAACTTTTCACTTAAAATGTTGTCCATTTCAAATAAAACTAAGACACTTCGAGTTGTGATAGCCACACTGCTCCACGTATTTAGGCGGGATTGACTCCTAAACATCAAATATGACCCATGTATTATTGTCCTAATTTTTCAATGGAATCCAAATTTATTTGGTCAGTTTTCCGTATATCAGTTGTTGTTTTCACTTAAAATGATGTCCATTTTAAACAAAAGAGAGACACTTTGAGTGGTGCCGGCCACACCAAACCACTCATTGAGGCGGGGTAGACATGTACATGTCACATATGACCCATTTATCATTTTTTAATGAATCAACACATTCAGAATGTGTTTGGTCAGTTTTCCGTATGTTAGTTGTTGTTTTTATTTAAAATGTTGTTCACTTCAAAAAAATGAGACACTTTGAGTGGTTTCGGTCACACTATGTCTCAAATTGAGGCACATTTGACAAATAAACGTCACATATGAACCTTTGATCGTTGTGCTAAAATTTCAACACATTCCTAATGCGTTTGGTAAGTTTTCTGTATGCCAGTAGTTGTTTTCAATTAAAATGATGTCCATTTCAAATAAATATGAGACACTTTGAGTGGTGCCGGCCACACCAGGCCTTGGATTGAGGCGAGGATGAATCGTACACGTCACATATGACCCGTCGATCATTTTACAAATGTTTAAATGGAATCTGAATGAATTTGGATTGTTTTCTGGATGTCATTTATTGTTTTCACTTAAAATGAAGTCCATTTTAAACGAAAGGGAGACACTTTGAGTGGTTCTGTCCGCACTGTGCCTCAGATTGAGGAGTGCTTGACTCATACACGTCACAAATGATCCATGGATCATTGTAATAAAGGTTCAACAGAATCTGAATGTGTTTGGTGGGTTTTCCGTATGTCAGTTGTTGTTTTCACTTAAAATTATGTCCATTTTAAACTACATAGAGACACTTTGAGTGGTACCAGCCACACCATGCCTCAGATTGAGGTGGGGTTGACTCGTACACGTTACATATGACTCATGGATCATTTCCCTAATGTTTCAATGGAATCTGAATGCGTTTGGTCGGTTTTCTATATGCCAGTTGTTGTTTTCACATAAAATGATGCCCTTTTGAATCAAAAGAGAGACACATTGGGTGGTGCCGGCCACACCGCACCTCAGATTGAGGCAAAGTTGATTCTTACACGTCACATATGACCCATGGATAGTTTTGCTAATGTATCAACACAATCAAAATATGTTTGGCCAGTTTTCCATATGTACTTAAAATGTTGTCAATTTGAAACAAAAGAGACACACTTAGTGTGATCCTAGCCACACCATGACTTGGATTGAGTCGGGGTTGACTCGTAGACATCATATATGACCAATAGATCGTTTTCCTAAAACATCAATATATTCTTAATGTGTTTGGTCAGTTTTTCGTATGTTAGTTGTTGTTTTCACTTAAAATGATGTCCAATTTAAACAAAAGAGATACACTATGAATGGTGCCGGCCACACCGCACCAAATATTGAGGCAGGGTTGACCCTTATACGTCACATATTACCCATGGATCGTTGTGCTAACATATCAACATAAGCAGAATCCGTTTGGTCAGTGTTCAGTATGCGTGTTGTTGTTTTCACTTAAAATGAAGTCCATTTTAATCAAAAGAGAGACACTTTGAGTGGTGTTGGCCACACCGTTCCTCGGAATGAGGTGAGGATGACTCTTACACGTCACATAAGACCCATGGATAGTTCTCCAAAAGTTTCAATAGAAAACGAATGCATTTGGTTGGCATTACTTATGTACTTAAAATGTTTTCCATTTTAAACAAAAGAGATACACATAGAGTGATACCGGACACACCGCGACTCGGATTAAGCCTGGGTTGGCTCGTACACATCACATATGACCAATGGATCATTGAGATAAAGTATCAACATAATAAAAATTCATTTGGTCAGTTTTCTGTATGCCAGTTGTTTTTTTCACATAAAATGAAGTGGTTTTTAAATAAAAGAGAGACACATTGAGTGGTGTCGGACTCACCTCGCCTCGGATTGTGGAGGGGTTAACTCGTACACATCTCAAAGGACCCATGGATCATTTTTCTAAAGTATCAACACAATCAGAATCTCTTTGGTCAGTTTTCCGTATGACAGTTGTTGTTTTCACATAAAATGAAGTGCTTTTAAAAAAAATGAGAGACACATTGAGTGGTACAGGCCACACCGCTGCTTGGATTAAGGCAGGGTCGACTCGTACAAGTCAAAAATGATCCATGGATCATTGTGCTAAAGTTTCACCAAAATAATAATCCATTTGGTCATTTTTCCTTATATACATAAAATGTTATCCATTTTAAACATAAGAGAGACAATTTGGGTGGTTTCGGCCACACCGTGACTCGGATTGAGGCGCGAAGGACTCATACACGTCACATATGACCCATAAATCGTTGTCATATGGTTTCAACAGATTCCGAATGCATTTGGTCAGTTTTTCGTATTCCAGTTGTTCTTTTCACTTATAATCCTGTCCATTTTAAACAAAAGAGACACAGTTAGAGTGGTACTGGCCACACCACGCCTCATATTAAAAAGGGGTTGACTCATACACGTATCAAATGACCCATGGATCATTTTCCTAAAGTGTCAACACAATTAGAATTTGTTTGGTCTGTTTTTTGTATGTCATTTGTTGTTTTCAATTAAATTAAAGTGCTTTTTAAATAAAAGAGAGACACTTTGAGTGGTGTTGGCCACACTGCGCCTCGGATTGAGGCGGGATTGTCTCGTACCCGTCAAAAATGATCCATGGATCATTGTGCTAAACTATCAACACAATCAAAATCTGTTTGGTCAGTTTTCCGTATGTACTTAAAATGTTGTCCATTTTAAACATAAGAGAGACACTTTGGGTGGTGTCGGCCACACCACAACTCAGAATGAGGCGCGGTTGACTCGTACACATCAAATATGATGCATGGATCGTTGTGTTAATGTATTAATACAATCAGAATTTGTTTGGTAGTTTTTCCGTATGAACTTAAAATGTTGTTCATTTTAAACATAAGAGAGACTCTTTGGGTGGTTCCCGTCACACCACGAATCATATTGAGGTTCAGTTCACTCATACACATCACATATGACCCATGGATCATGGTCCTATTATTTCAACAGATTCCAAATGCATTTGGTTGGTTTTTCGTATGCCAGTTTTTCTTTTCTTATAATCCTGTCCATTTTAAACCAAAGAGACACATTTAGAGTGGTACCGGCCACACCACACATCGGATTAAGACAGGGTTGACTTGTACACATCTAAAATGACCCATGCATCATTTCCATAAAGTATCAACATAATCAGAATCCGTTTGGTTGGTTTTTCGTATGTCAGTTGTTGTTTTCACTTAAAATTATGTGCTTTTTTAAAATAAAGAGACACTTTGAGTGGTTCCAGCCAAACTGCACCTCAGATTGTGGCGGGGTTGACTCGTACATGTCAAAAATGATCCATGGATCATTGTGATAAATTATCAACACAATTAGAATCTGTTTGGTATTTTTTCCATATGTACTTAAAATGTTATCCATTTTAAACATAAGAGGGACACTTTGGGTGGTTCCGGACACACCGCTACTTGGATTAAGACGCGGTAGACTCGTACACGTCACATATGACCCATGGATTGTTTTTCTAATGTTTCAATAGATTCCGAATGCATTTGGTCGGTTTTTCATATGCTAGTTTTTCTTTTCACTTATAATCTTGTCCATTTCAAACAAAAGAGACACAGTTAGAGTGGTACCAGCCAAACCACGCCTCAGATTTAGATGGGGTTGACTCATACATGTCTCAAATGACCCATGGATCATTGTCCTAATTTATCAACACAATCTGAATTTTTTTGGTAGGTTTTCTGTATTCCAGTTGATGTTTTCACTTAAAATGATGTCCTTTTGAAATAAAAGAGAGACACTTTGAGTGGTGTCGGCCACACTGCACCTTAGATTGAGGCGATGTTGATTCTTACACGTCACATATGACCCATGGATCGTTGTTTTAATGTATCAACACAATCATAATCTGTTTGGTTAGTTTTTCGTATGTACATAAAATGTTGTCCATTTTAAACAAAAGAGAGACACTTAGGGTGATCCCGGCCAAACTGTGCCTCAGATTTATCCGGGGTTGACTCGTACATGTCACAGATGACCCATGGATCATTGTGATAATGTTTAAACAGAATCTGAATGTGTTTGGTCAGTTTTCTATATGCCAGTTGATCTTTTCAATTAAATTCCCGACCACACCGCGCCTTGGATTTAGATGGGGTTGACTCGTACATGTCACGTTGAGTGGTGTCGGCCACACCACAACTCGGATTTAGGCGGCCTTGCATGCCAAGTATCTCACATAAGGGACCAGGTATCACCTGAGGTATGGTATTACCATCTTGAAAAATAGACATATCCTCTGTTTATCATCAAGAAACCAATATCACTATTGAGTAGTTGAAACCATCCTGATAGCCCTCACCTAGAAACCAAAGCATTCATCCTAGATATTCAAGTCTAAATTCCCTGAGCATGACGCGTCCATCCAAGAGTCCTTAACATGTAACCCATGTCTTATCCTAATAATTGACAAGTAAACCAAATCAAACAAGGCCTAATTCACATAACAAGGAGAATGTACAACAAGGAATTGTATTCAATTTAAAGGATATCATCATATTCATTTGATGATCATGAGATAATAAGCTTACCAATACATTCATATAGTTCAATACATAGAGAAATGGAATAATCCTAAATAACATCATCATCACCCCCATCATCACTATCAACACCATCATCATCACCCTCATCCTCTTGGTCATCATCGTCCTCATCATCATCCCTTCCCTCCTCAACGCCCTCCTCCTCGCCCTCGCCCTCCGCCTCGCCCTCCTCCTCCACCTCACCCTCCACCTCTACCTCCTCATCGGCATCAAACTCCTCACCAACATTATCATTAGGCTTTACATCATCTTGACCACCACTAGAACTGCCACCCATTGCACCATATAAAGAAAATATCGACGACATATATTCATCAAAAGTTGGGTTCGCCTCTTGTGTAATTGTTGGTCGTAGACCTTCAATAAATTTAAAAAATGCACTGTTTTCCCTAGAAGACTGTTCTGCCGTGTCTATGGCCCTTTTCCCAGACTTTTTTTCCTATGACCTAAATTACTGCTGCTCGGTGGAACTACAAATCGTACCTGAGGAGGACCAATACTTCGTCGAGGCTATTCTAGGTCGGCAGCATACTCTTCCAGAATTATCCTCTCCCAACACCTAATGTAAGTGATCAGTTGGCCCAAAATTGTCTGGTATGTGGGTATTGAGGGCCTCTAAAGCAGCCCGTTACAAATATGAATATTTTATTAAGTTACAAAATAGATATTAAAATATAAAATCAACAGATTAAAACATACAATCTGTTACTGAGTTGGTTTGTTGACGGAACTTCCATACTTTTTCCGTCTACTGGAGGAAAATAGTTTTTCTCAAGGCACACGTCCTTCAATATTAGGTTTTTGCCTCTAAAATGGCATTGAAAACTAAAGTTATTTGAAAACATTATCAAACAATTAAATAATTTTGGAAACAAAAGAAACTGTAAGTGGTAAAAAAACTTATAAACAATTGTCATACCAGCTTCCTCTCATGATCTGGCATCGTAGTACGTCCCAGTGTGTGGAGGTATTTCTTTGCATCAATGATTTTTTTTTTATTTTTTAAGATGATTCCTAAATAAAAATCAATAATGAAAAGAATAATATTAAACAAAAACTTTAAATTTATTATATAAATACCTCAAATTTAATTAATACCTTAAACTGAGTAGTCGTCCAATGAGTAATCATCTACCGATACTGATCTATAGGACAATCATCCACGACTGGTACCGCCTCTAAATCAGTGCCAACTCTTGCACGCCATACAATATACAACTCATGCTTGTAGGCTCTCCAAAGCTCAAATATATTTTTAGACGTGCCGGTCATGCACCCTCAACATCGGGTGAATTAAATAGATGTTGAAACCAATATATTAATTCATATAAATACAAAAATATTTCATGGCCTCAAATACGACAGATTTTTTTACCCATATCTCTGCCCAAGCTCTATCCTTGACCTCATGTGGCATCTATCTCCATGATAGCATGCTGACAGGAATGATGTTAGAGTATTTGGCAAGCATCGCCAAAAAATCCGACATTGCTGCCCTGTTTTCTCACCCATTTGGTTGCCTACATTGAAATCCACCATTACCTGTGTGTGGCGGTTCCACACCACACTAATGCGTGTACACCCCCACCCCTACCTCCTATCCGTAGATGTATCTGTCATGAAATAAAAACAAATATTTTATCAAAATATGTTATAATGAAAATAAATATTGGTATAAATTTTTTTAGGGTTCTATAAATATACCTATGACAGTATGATCGCTAAGCGCCACTGGATCCACAAAACTGATGGAACACCTTGTGGTGGAATAGGAGTCGAAGACGATGGAATATATAAGCTCGGAGAGATAGAAGTATAAGGGAAAGAATATGGGACAACTATATATCCAGAATCTGGATGGAGAGTGAGAATCATCATGGGATATGAAAAATATGGGTCAAGAGATGCAAATGGTGGCGAACACATGGGAGGCCTAAATATCCCGTGTGTCCCTAACGACACACTAGTATCAGAATGTGGTAAGGATGACATGTCAGTGGGAGGGGTAGGGTCTAGTCGGGTACATGGAGCTGCTCGTCTACCTCTTGTACGAACCCCCCTCATACTACCATCTTGAGTACTAGGACAAGTACTAGGCTCCTCGTCGAATTACTGTCGACGTATAGGTGGATCCTACAAAAAATGTTTACAACAAAATTAATCACATGAAATTATATATATATATATATTTGAAATGAAGTACTCATTGTAGGCACTAATGGTAGAATTCCCATATCTGCCAATCGACGATTGTTCTCCATCATTTTTTTCCTTCATCTCTCTTCAATTGGCTGCATTTCATGCTTTTGAAAACAAATATGTAATTAATTAGAAAAAGTAAAATAATGTGTGTCCCCAAAAAACTAAATATATGAGGGAATAGGGGGATTCATTGGTAATTTATCTATCAATTGTATTAGAATAGATTAAAAAGATTTAATAAATCATACAAGTTGTAATGCTCACCAAATTATAAATATTGTTTGACTAGGTTTGAATAAAGTTCAATTCCAGATTAGAAAATGCAATTCAAATAAAAGTGCAACCAATAAACATATGAAAATTCATATAACAGTAAAGTCATCTAAAACATATTTGTGATCAATACTAAATCAATTTGAATATTACCAACCTTAAAATCCCAACTTGAGGTAAACCAAAAGAATTGAGAACATATATGAATGATTCTATATATTTTCAACCACATTTCAGGTTCACAATAAACTCTGAAAATTGATCTATTGGAGTCATCAACTCGAGGTAAACCAAAAGAATTGCATACACAATGCATGGTGGGGGAGTCACAACCGATTTAGAAACTAAAATAAATTCCCATCATAGGTATCAATAAGAAACATCAGCATCAAAAGAAACTCCAAATAAAAAAGGACTAAAAACATCCATCACATCAAGAATACACTACTATGCTTGGTTTATCCACATGTTTAGCACTAATTATATGACATAATCATGAAACACCTCTACAGCTACCAGTTTTCACAAATAAACATATTATATCACCCATGATCATTTTATGACTTAACACCAATAGGTAAATATCTCAAAATATCGTTAAAAAAACTCATTAATAGGATCAAAACGTAAATATAATCTTGAACCAATCATGGAATCCCTTTCACAACACATTCTCACACACCAGTTATCCCATGTGTTACTAAATACCAAACATAGTCACATAACATGTGTACTATAAAAAAATACATTACACATGCCTTATTTAAAAAATTCTCATTTTAATAAAACACTTTCCTCAAGATTAAATCATTTCTGAATTATCTTTCAAAATCCATTTTAAATAATAAAATCCCATTGATCATTTTTAACAAAAATTTGGAGTATTCTCAGGGCACCCCCATTTTGAAAAGTCACATTAAATTCCCAATTTCCACGCCAAACCATACAAAACAATTAACATGGGACAATCATCAACCACAAATAACATAACTGGAAATTAAAAAAAAACATAATCAAAATGTGATATAGAATTTAATGTTAAGTTAGAGGAAATGAGATTAAATAGAGACAACAATGTCATAAATGGATCCAATATCATAAATTTTGAATAAAACCACTCATAATAGGAATGGGAATGCCTCATACACCTAATCCCAATAAAACAAACAAAATCTCCAATTAAAACCTTGAATTTAAGGTTTCCACCTTCAATAAAAATGGATAAATATGTAAGATAAGTGGGAACTGGTTAATAAGACATGCATATTTGGAATTATCCCATCTAACCTCATGGGGGGAGTCTCACCGGTTTTGATGGAGTTCGCCTGGGGGTGCACGCGAGGGTTTTGAAAATTGGGGGAAAGAGGTTCTGAAAATTGGGGGAGAAATGCGACTGGAGGAGGTTTGATTGATTTGTGTATTTCTGGACATCATTTCCCAATGGATATTAAAAACCGTTAAGAAATGGATTCTTTCCCAATGGTTTGAACCAAATCATTGGGAAAGCATTAGCAATGTGAATATTTCCCAACAGTTTTAAGAAAACCATTCGGAAATAATCAACCTTTCCCAACAGTTTCATCAAACCGTTGGGAAAAGGCACATTAGTGGAATATTTCCCAATGTTTTGATAAAACCGTTGGAAAATAATGAAAAATATCTCCTATAACAGTGGTTCATTGGAACCGTTGGTATAATACTTTTGGGAAGAAAAGATTCCAAGTAGTGTGAGTTATATAATTGAGGAAATTTAGTATTCATTCTTTTAAAAATAAACAAGATTCATTTTCTTATCCCTTTATCAGTGATTGTAGGAGCTAGGATGAAGTTGAAGTCCCATCTTATAAGACCCTCCTCTCAGCCTTGTAGAGAAAATTCTGAATATTTACGACCATAGGCTATTCATACATGGAGGAGTCTATATTGTGATGCTGAAACTGCCTGGATAGACTAATGCAAAGGGATACATATCCATGGAGTGGGAAATCTCTGGGCTTCTACTGATATACGCTTCGAGGATAACCCCGATGAAGTGCGGGCTTGCATCAGAGAGCTGGAAATGCTCATATATGTTACGATGATTCCATTACTATTACCAAGAGGGTGAAGAAAATGATGAATTGTGGCACCACTAAGGGTATTGGTGATTCAGTATATGAGGAGTGGCACAATTACGTGGCTCATGAATATGTATGTTTCTTTTCTTAATTTCTTTGCAAGTTGATTTTAGTCAAAACATTGTTACTCAAGGAATTTACATTCTTAATCCTGCAGCTTGTAAAGAAATGAACTACTGAGGTTCCTTCACCATATTACAGCACTGGTGGCACCACTGGAGCCCCTGAAACTCTTCGTGAGATGGTTGACGTATCTCCAGGCCAGTAAGCCCTAGACGAGGAGTTTGAAAGGGATTTTCTCTCTCTAATACCTATATTTGGATGTGATGATGTCCACGCACCCAAGAAGTCAATGAAGCAAAGGCATAGACGGAATAATTCCATAGCTACACGCTCCATCAGTAGTGGTATTTTCTTTGGATAGTAATGAATCCCAACTCATGAAAATATTTCTCATACTTTTTGGGATTGTAGGAGCTTCTTCGATTTACCCTTTTAGGGAGAGGACTGAACCTCCTCTGATGACGATGGAGGGTTGTAGTGAATAGTCACAAATTCGTGCTAACCTGGCTGCTCCTAATGAAATTTGGAGAGAAGAAGAGCCAGCTTTTGTTCCCAGTACTGCTCATGTTGCTACTTCAAGGAGAGATGATCCTGCTTCTGGTAAATTAACAATACTTCATAGAATGTTGAATGAAAACATCAAATGAATTCCATTTTTGATTCTTTAAGTTCAACACCTACACCAAACAATTTGGAGACCACTGCAACTGACGCCGCAATTTTCTCTGAAGAAGATGTTCAGGGTCAGAAGTCGTAGGAAGAGGGTTGCCAAGAAGACATTTCAAATGCTCCCACTAGTTAGACTAACCAGGAATCTAAGATATCACTCGATGAAATGATGAAACTTGGAGCATCTTTTGATGAAATTTTAGATCATGTTAAATTACCATGTAATTTAGAAGATTTTGGATGTGAGTGTTATCCTTCGTCCTGTAAGAAAAATCTTATTACATATCTGACCATGATTGGTGTAATGTGAAGTTCCATCTAAGCAGGCTATTGATCTGCTGATTCCTGAAGGGGGTAGAGAAAACCCTATCATTGTAGAGACGCTAGCTCAAGTAGATCTTATCCCAACCAAGCATCATGAAATCCATCTTCAAAATTCTTTTGAAGCTAGGAAAGATGGGGAGGAGCCTTCTCATGCTGCTGATCTACCATTGGGTAAAAGATGATAATATTTGTGGTTGTATTAAATTTTCATGAAATCTAATAAATTTTTTTTATCCTTTCAAACATACGAAAGCTTTCAATTAACTATGAAGTTCCACCAATTTCAGCGGCTAGATCAAGAGGTGATGCTTCATCCTCAGCCCCAACGGTAGTAGAAAGTGAGGTACCAAGGGTCAGGGGGGAAGAATAAGAACATGACACTTCCTTAAGTGTATTAATCATGGACTATATTCCCCCATGTGATAGGGATGCTAAATCAGACCCAGAGGTGCAAAAGGTGCTCTAATTCTCATGTCCTAACACATGGAAGAATATATGGAAGATCATATCTGAAGTTTCTCTTGAAGAAATATCTTCAAAGATCCCATGACTGTCATCCTTGTTCATCAATCTGGGACTTGCTGGTTTTGGATATCAAGAGATCCATACCATGGTGAAACAAGTCATCTTAAGAAGGGAGAAGGAGAAAAGTGCCATCAACATTTTATCAGAGCAAGGCTGCTGACCAATATCTGCGAATTCGTGGCTGCGTTGTCCCGAGCTGAGGCTGGTCCAGCTACAAAGTAGAAGGAGATTAAGCATAAGATCAAGGAGATTGTTGTCCAAAAGATTTATCTTCAGCAATAGTTAGATTTCGTTACAAGGGGACTTGACCAGCTTAACAATTCATTGGAAGGAGTCCAAACAGATGGTATGAATGCCATCACAGATTTCAAGAAAGCACTCCATCACGATGAAAAGAGTGAATCTTGTCAAGTGAGAAAACTTCATTTGGATTCTGATGAAGCTTAGGATGTTGTAAATCAAATGAAAAGTTATTTTTAAAGCCTCTTGTAATTCTTGAAAAAGAGAAGACTCTACAATCTGTGGATGTTCTCTAATATTGTGCATCAATGAAAAAGACATTTCATCTTCAATAATTTGTACCTCCATTCTCTTTTTAATAACATATATATTATATTATTGTTTACCTATGCTAATGTTCCTAGTAATCATTGTTTGATTTTTTCTAGTATTATACAAAAAACCCCAAAAACATTGCAACTTTTGTTTCCCAATATTTCATAAATCATAAAATATGAATGTTTAGCGAGCTGGGACTAAAATTTTGTTCATTGTTCCTTTTATGAGTTCCCAATTTAATGAGTACCCTATCTATTTGTTTCATTATAAAGTCATCCATGTCGGACAAAAAAAGGCTAATGTTTAAGGTTTAATAGCTTTGACCGAATGGATTAAAATTGAAACAATTCCTTGATAATTTTCTTGAAAAAATATTACCACATTCATGTATGGGGGAAAACATGTAAACTATGACTTAATATGGTTTGAATCTGAGGGATGATATAAAAAAGGGCTAAAAGGCATTAGAGGAATTATTTCCAAAAAGTGGAGTTACCACTATTTGACAAACCCGTTAGGGGGTTGAATTATACAAGGCCACATAAGGGAATTGGCTGTATAGTCAAATAATAGCATTTTTTGGCAGACAGGTCTATTATGTAGACTACTAATGTAAGGCCACCTAGGGGCACATGCTACATAGTTAGGAAAAATAACTCTCATAAATTATACTTTTCTATTGCTAAAAATCTAGTGGAAGTTTAAGAAGATTCAAATTTTCCAAAGCACAAAGTCTGCTGTATGGAAAGTGGTACTTGAATATGGAGAGTATATTCCCAATCAATATTTTCAATGAATTGGATAAATATCACTCATGCGAAGGTCTGACCCAAACGTAGGGAAGGGAAATATAAACCATAGGCTTGAATACTTTCAGATCATGAAAAAGAGTATGGACAAATATGTTAAGGATGGGTGTTTTTTCAGATCCCTACATATCGTCATTAAGACCAATAAGGACAAAAGAGTTTTTACACCCAAGAATGAAGTTACCACTATTTGAAAAACCCGTTAGGGGGTTTGAATTATGTAGGGACACTTAAGGGAATTGGATTCATAGTCAAATAATATCATCTTTTTGTTGAGAGTTCTGTTATGTAGACTACTTATGCAAGGCCTCCTAAGGGCATGTACTGCATAATCAGGAAAAATAATTCCCGGGTATCAGAAATTTTGTGACCAAAAGTCAGGATGAGTGTTATGGGGATCTGGAAGTATTTATGTTTAGGATTATGACACATGAAAATGGATATTTTCCAATGCATAAAGGATATACATAGACCAAAGCTGACCATAATCATGTTGTGGCTGGGACGTGAATTGAGATGCTGGACTTCACTACATATCTCATTAGGATGAGAATCAATCCATATTTAGTTCTTGAAATATAGTTTAATGTTTTGTGGGACGAGAGAGTAGGAGATCCTAGTTTAAGGTCGTAGCGTTCGGACCATAATGAGGGAGACACATTGTGTGTTTGTTATAAACCTCATGTGAATAAAGACCAGGGTTTTCCTACCACATTCATGTGTTCGTAGGGGGAATTTTCAGCCAAGGGACTGAAAGTAGAGTTAGGGGTTAGGCCCAATGACTTGGGGCTAGGTTAGAGGGATTCTCTAATGTTCCTATGTATCCCATAAGGATGGGAATCAAGCCATATGTTGTTCTTGAAAATACCCTTTGTATAGATTCGGTATGTACATGTGTATGGAGAAAGGGGACTTTAATTCAATGATGGTTGGATCCATTATTAATGGTTCAGGAATTTACATGTATGCACATAGACCTTGGAATATAACATGATTAGAGATCAATGTCAATAATTTTTTCCTCTTAGGTGAGGGTGTCAGAGACTATTGTAGTTTATTTTCATACAGGACAAAAGTGCGAATAGTTTAAGGTCATATGCATGGGTCGGTGCTGCACAGTTTAGCGTCATGTAGCAAGGACATATGGGTATGAAATTTAATGTCTTGTAGTGAGGAAAATGGGGGACTGTATAGTTTAATGTCATATAGCAAGGACAATGGTGAACCAATGTGAATATATTGGTTTCGGAGGGGGGGATTCATGGATCAACATCGTATGAGATTGTGGTAAACCGTTGTGAAGATATTAGGTTTGGTCTTCAACCTCGGGAGGTTCCCTAAGTACCCATCCTAGAAGGCAAGGATAAAAGTCCGCGTAGTTTGATTGAGAATGAATTGGTGATTGAGTTGTACATGAGGATAACCCGAAGATGGTGTTAGGACTTACGTGTGGTTAGTGGCCCAGAGAGGGTGTTATGGTTGAAGCTTACTCTAAGATCATGTGAGTCATGATTGCTATGAGAAACAAGAGGTAAAAACAACCCTAACAATGCACAGTTTGACATCATGTTGGAAGACAAAGGGGACACAGAGTAACATCATGTTTTACGATAGAGGGGATATGCAGTTTAAAGTCCTACAGTGAGGAATGTTGGTGTTGTGCAGTTTAATGTCTTGCAGTGAGGACTGTTGATGTTGCACAGTTTAGTGTCTTGTAGAAGGGACAATTGGAGGTGTATTTTGTTACACAAAATTCTTTATCATGTATCTTTCATTGGTTGGAGTTGTAATGAGTTCTCCATCCATTGAGATTAAAGAATAAGCTTCATTGGAGCAGACCTTATGTATTGAGTAAAGTCCTTCCCACTTTGGCTCAAGCATTGGAGGATTATTTCCTGGTATCATTTGAGTTCTGAGGACCAATACCAATCATCCTTGAATTAATTAATGATTATGAAGCTTTTTATTTAAATCTCATGATATTCGATTCTGATAGACTTCCACGTGGTGCAGGGTGCACAATATTTTTTCGTCTAATTGTTCCAATTCATCATATCACTTTTGAGATTGTTTATCTATGGATAACTGATCAAAAATGGATACTCTGAGTGAAGGTAATTGAACCTCAGTGGTCAAGACTACTTCCATTCCATATACCAATGAATATGGAGTACATCGTGTAGAAGTGCGGGTGGTGGTCCAATAAGCCCATAAAGCATGAAAAATCTTATCAGGCCAGGATTTCTTATCTTTACCCACCATCTTTTGTAGTATGTTTGAAAGAGTCTTATTGAAGGCCTCTATTTGGCCATTGGCTTCTGCATGACACCGAGATGAATGGTTGGATTTGATGTCGTATTCTTGATACAACTTTCTCACCTCGGATGAACAGAAGTTGGTGCCATTGTTCGTCAATATGGTATGAGGGCAACAAATCTGGTAATGATGCTAGACATGACGAAGCTAACAATGAATTTAGAACTAACTTTTATAGAGGTATTGTCTCTACCCATTTGGAAATGAAGTCAGTAGCAGTAAGAATATAATTAAACAACTAGGATGTAGCCGGTGTATAAGGTCCTACTACATCCATTCCCCATGTGGAAAATGGCCATGAGTATTTAGCTGTATGAAGACACTCTGGGGGTTGATGAATGAAAATGGAATATACATGGAAAGAATGACACTTCATAATGAAATTAACACAATATGGAATCATTGAAGGCCAGAAGTATCCAAGACTTCAGATTTGATCAGATAATCTATGTCGAGGCTGGTGGGCACCACAAACTCTTGCATGTACTTCATTCATGATAGCCATTGTCTCTTCACCATTAATACATATGATGATAATTCCATCAAAAACTATCTTTTAGAGAATTTTTTGATGATTTGGGCTCTCATAAAGAGTAAAATTGACCACACGTCACCGGACATGTTCTTTCCCAGATCTATCAGGTGGGAGTGTTCCATTTGGAAGGTATTACCGGATAGGTTTCCTCCATCCTATAGTATGACCATATGGTTCATAAATGTAACTGATTTCATTGATTTCCTCTATTCTGATTTGAAAAAAAGGAGAAACTACATGAAAGTGGGAAATACTGATTATTGTTTCATTCCGAGTTGTATTTTGAAGGGTTTTGGCTACATTAGCCAGTGTATCAGCTTTTTAATCTTGTGATCGTGGGACATAAGAAAATATCAGTTCGGAGGGAAATTCCTCCATTAACTCTCTGATATAATCATACAAGGAGATTACCTCTTCTTTTATGATGGCATAATCCCCCTTGATTTGTTTGATTACCAAATCTGAATCACATTTTACATTGAAGTGATTTAGCAGGCCCCAAGTGCCAATTCCAAGCCTGCGATGAGAGTTTGTTATTCTACATCATTGTTTGTACCGCCTTCCAACAATAATAAGGAATAGGGTAGAACTTCCCTTTCTTGGGGAAATAAGAATGATTCCTAACCCAACATTGTTGAATTTAGGATCTTCCATCTTCTTCCCTGTTGGACTTCTGGAGGATCCATCAAAGTACATTTCCCATGTTTGAGGATTATCTTGAATTGAGAAAACTTCTTTATCAAGAAGTTCGATATTTAAAGATGTATCTTCTACTGAAGGGTGTTCATCGAGGAAATCAGCAAGATCTTGGCCCTTTATTGCCTTTTGAGACACATACTGGATTTCAAACTGTTGCAAAATAACTTCCCATGTTGCCAGACGTCCTGTAAGCATTGGACGACTAAGGATATATTTGAGCGGGATATGGTGAGATACCAATTGGACCACATGATGTTGCAAGTGGTGTCTCAATTCTTGAACTGCAATGATTAATTCTAGGAAGCACTTTTCAATACTTGAATATCGATTTTCTGCCTCATGCATAGTCCGACTAAGATAGTAAATGCTATTTTCATTTCCAGCATCATTATTTTGGGAATGTAAGGCACCCAATGATCTCTCTAAAGATATCACATAATGATTACTTGGTCTTCCTTCAATGAGTGGACTTAATATAGGTGGACTCAAGAGATATCTCTTTATAATATAAAATTCTTCTTGACATTCTTCAGTCTACTGGTAGTTGACTCCCTTCTTCATTAATTTGGTGAAGAGTAAACACATGCCTGCCAAATTGGCAATGAAACGCAGAATATAGGCCAAGTGACTTTGAAGTCCTCTTAATTATTTCAAATTTTGAGGAGGTGACATACCAAGGACTGATTTTGTCTTCTCAGGATCAACTTTGATACCACGATGGCGTACAACAAACATGAATATTTTCTTGAGGTTACCCCAAAAGCACATTTCAAGGAGATCATCTTCAAATTGTGTTGTCGATGTTTGTTTAATATGATTTCTAGATCGGAAAAGTGATCATAATTTTGTATGTATTTAACCACCAAATCATCCACATAAAATTCAACAAATTTCCATTAAAAGGGTTTCAAGATTTGGTGCATAGAACATTGATAAGATTCACCTACATTTTTCAGGCCAAAGGGCATTACCCGATAGCAAAACACACCTTGAGGTGCTCTGAATGCTATAGAACCCTCATCCGCTGGGGAAATTCGTATTTTATTGTACCGAAAATAACCATCCATAAAGGAAATATCTTCGTTTCGAACTATTGCATAAATTAAGAGTTTTGTGATTGGAACTGGAAAATCCTCCTTGGGACAATGCCAATTAAGATCTCTGAAGTCAATACAAACTCTCATTTGTCCATTTTTCCTTTTCACAAAGACAAAAATATCCATCCATTTGGGATACAGAACTTCTCTCACAATGTCAGCTTCCATAATATTATCAACTTTAGCTTCAATTTTGGAGGAATAAGTTGGGTGTGTTCTTCTTGCGGCTTGCTTGAATCCTCGATGTTCTTCCGGAAAACCCAAATGATGAGTGGAAACATATGGATCAAGACCCGGAATTTATATATAATTTCAACTAAATACATTTTGATTTTTCTTTAAAAATGAAGTACACATTTCATACTCTTCAAGAGTCATGGCCACACTAATTAAAGTGGGGCGTGTAACTACTTGTGTACCCAGATTTATTTCTCTAAGTTAATCAATAGTGGTAGAGATACCCTCTTCAAAATATAGAGGAGAATCTCTAAGATCTTCATCTTCTTCTTCAATATGTGCTAATTCCTCTATTTCTACATTCATTGTAGGTAACAAAAAAACATCCATAATAATGGGAGAAGTTAAAATTTGAACATCTTCGAGAAGAGGTTTCCATTTCTGACCCTATTGATGATGAAGAGTCTTCCTGGGGTGATATAGAGGAGATTATGGATTGCAAATCGGCATCATTATTTTCTTCTGGTATTACTATAACTTTTTCTGACCTGGTTGGTGAAGTATATAATTTTTGGATTTCTTTGGATGAAATGAAGACGTATCTATTTATGCTTTCTTCATTACTTGGACAACAGACATTTTCTCCCATTCTGTCTGGCTCTATTGTTGTAATTGACATTATGGATGATTCCAAAAGAGTGTTTGGATTTTTGGTCTATCCAATCAAATTGACTGATAGGAAACACATAATATGTACTCACATGTATGAATGGATTTACTGGAATCTTTTCCAAACCATATGGTGCATAAATTTTGGTGACTTTCTTCGCTGTGGATTTTTCATTTCCCTCCATGTGATAAAATTATGCCTCAATGTATTGAGATTCACATGTTTTTAATGGGGTTTTGTCACCATACAATGTCTTGATTTAACAATTGAAACAATATCTGAGACATTGATGGTATGACGACGGTACGAATGCATGTTGATGTAGCCAGGGTCTTCGAAGAAAATTTTTGAAGGATGTGTCCTGATGAACAACCATGAAATCTGAATTAGTTTCATGGTCTCCAAACAAAATTCTGAGTGTAATATCACCTAGAGGTTCTTGTTCATTTTTATCATATCCATGCAACATCAATGTAGAATGAGGTAAATAAGATTTGGTATAGACCAATTGATGAAGCGTACGAATATGAATGAGATTGAATCCTGAGCCATTATCAATGAAAGCTCGTCAGATTTCTATATCATTGAATTTTCCATATAGATACAAAGGTCTGATATGTCAATGTACAACATCATCTTCATCTTCATCTATAGAAGATATCACTGCATGGGATTCTGGAGGATTATTTTCTATATGGTAAACCTCAACTGCATCAATTTCTGTTTTGAATTTTTAAGGACATGACAAAGCCTTAATAAGATCCTCCCGAAGATCTTTTGATAGATTTGAGGCATCCAGAATTGATAACTTGTTCGGTACATGGACCAAATGTTTCAATACATCATAATTTTGGTCCAAAGGTCTACATTTCCCATCAGGAAAAAGTGGATTTCCAGGTGCCTTGGAAGTTGATGCTTTGGCAGTAGATGCATCTCGTATTGGGGTAGGAGTTGGAAATAATACTGGCTTTGGTAGATTAGACCGACTAAGTCTATCTATTTTCTGAGAGGAAGAGGGGGTGTCCTCAAAATAGTCTTCCAAAATAACCACATCAGGACTGAATCTACCATGTGTGGAAGAACACTCATGTTTTTGTTGAGCTTTTTGAAGGGATTTTCCATGATTTTCTACCGCATATACAGTTCTATCAGGTGTAGAATTGAAATAGTAGTTTTTGGAATACCCATATCTTCCCCTGTATCCAAGACCTCTGTCTCTTACTTTAATCCATCTTTTAGATACATGGAAATTAGGATCATCATAATCAAAACTGTCATTGGCATAAGGGTCGGTTAAATGAATCATGTTAATAGAACCAATGATCAATTCTTCATCTGATGAAGATTCTGCCTGATTGGACGGTTCAGGCTGTGCCATTTGGTGGGGGTGTTCCCGTAGTTTTGAAGTGTATGGTATAAAATCTACAAGTCAAAGGAAATTTAGGCTTTGACACGAACTCATCTTCATTTGAATGCTCTTCTATCTTCAAATTATGCTACTTCTTTGATGATTTTCCTTCTGATGAAGGGGGTTTTGATGTGGCATTCATATTAGAAGACACAATTGGATGATTCAACTGTGTTCGTAAAATGGGATGAGTTCAGTTGATCATTTTCCGAACCATCCAATCATCATATTTCTCCACGTTTTTACTTTTCACTTCATGTTACTCGCCTTCTTCCTCTAGATCAGTAGCAGTAACACTTGCTACCTGGGATAAATAACATTTAGATTCACTTTGTCCAGAGTCCATCATCTTTTGCAGGAGGTCTTTGAAGACAAAACACTCCTAAATGGGATGCCCCAACATCTGATAAAATGGGGAATAGTTGGGTAGGTCTTCCTCTCCTTCCTTGTTCGGACTTTTCGGCCTTGGTAACTGAACCAGATTGTTTTCTAGAGCAAAGATGAAGTATCCTGGAACTTGTTCATTATAGAAATTAGAAATGTTTTTCATAAAATATTCAAATTGTTTCTGTCTTTGACCTCTTTTATTAACTTGATGAGGCGGCCATTGTTATTGATGCTCAAGAGGTGGATCCATTCGATATGATGATGTTTTTGAAGTGGAAGCTGGTACATATGCTTGATTAAGTGTAACTATAGAAGTCTCCAATTTCCATATTCTCCATCCTAGAACTGATGGAATAATATGAGTTTTATCCTTAGTCTTTATAAGAGAGTCCTCAATCTACTGAACGATTGAAGTATGGTCTTGAAACCCTCCTGTGTATTTCACAGTGATCAATACTGTGCATAATTCATCATGCAGGTTTTCCACACAGATTTTCAGAAAATATTCTTGAGGGAGTGCTAAACATAAGGAATATGTTAATACCTTCCAGTGAGAAATGAAATCCCAAAATCATTCATAGTCCCTTTTCATACAATTGGTAATATAAAAAACTGTCACCTTTGGCAGTGGTGAGAAAAATTGAAGAAGGAATTTTTTATGGAGATCCTCCCACCAAGTAATTGACTGAGATTGCAATCATGTATACCAGACGAAAGTAGACCCTTATAATTAATGCACAAAACACCTGAGTTTAACTTCTTCATGTTGTTTAGGAGTTCCCATAATAGGATCACAAATAGAATCCAAATGTGTTATGTGTTGTTCTGGATCTCTCGAACCATTAAAAATTGAGAATGTGGTATTTGTAAAATTTGATGGGGGAGGAATTTCATCCACCCATTCATGGTAAGATCTATTCTCCGGTATAACTGATGCACGATTCCCTTCCATATCATCCAACAGAGTGGTTAATGACTCAATGGTAGTCATTAATTTTAGTGAATCATCTGTTTGATCATGGACCTATGTAGGTGCAAGAACTGGAGTTTGGACGGGTGTGGCAACTGTTACTGTCACTGATGGGAGAATTACCGGTTTTTATCACGTACGACCCATAAGACTAGACCTGTGAGGGTGTAATTGTAAAGGGGGATATTCTTGATCCATCCTAGTACCTGGAAAAAATTCCCTTGAGTTATTAACTTCATCATTCTTAGGAGGAAGACTACCTTGAAGTAGTTCTGCATTTAACCTTCCTAACTCCATCATTTCTTCCTCTTGTTGTACAAACCTTTCCTCTAATGAGAGGGATTGACCTTGTCCATAGGTAGGGTGGAATGTAAGCTAACTTTTCTCCTTTCCCGTTGTTGGATGCTTTTCGGAGAGGGGGGAGTTGGTTATTTGAACAAATACCTAGATTCTGTGTAAGACTTTGATTTCGGGTACGCACACCTTCTCCATTTTTCTCTACGTATACAACCTCTTTAATATGAACATCTTCTTCTGATTCCACTAATTGAGCGTCAAGGTATGGTGGATTGGTGACAATGGCATTGATGAAATTTCCCGATGCATAATGCATTGCATCCCTTCTATCAGTGGTTCTGTGATACTGTCTTCTTCCATGTCATTTATGAGACATTTTGTTTTTTTGGTTGATCCCTCAAAACTTCTTGATGAACCGTAATCTGGAGGGAATCTCTTGATAATTCGGATCTGTGTTCCTCTTTTGTATTCTTCCCTAATCGAGAGAATATTTTCTTTTACTGAGGAAGATATTGAGAATTTGAAAAGGTCCCCATTCCAGTGGACTATGGTTGTTCTTATTTTTTCTTCTAAACACCTAGAATCCTGTCTGCTGATCATGAGGGTCGAGTTAAAAGAGTCCACCGTTTGGAATGATTAGGTGGCTCTTGAGAAGCTATATCTGAAACATTCTTAAAATCTCTTCCGATTTTGTGGAATTTAGTCTGGAATTTGGCCAGATGCATCATCCTACATCCACTCAAATCACCAGGCTCAGTTGACCGTTTGATTATTTTTGACACTTCTGTCACTTGATGATGTGCCTTCTCTAAACGAGATGAATGTTAGATATTCTCATTTTATTGTTTCAAGAGTAATTAGACAACTTGTTTATTATATGTCTGACTTTGGGAAGAACTAGTTGAGGTATGTTCTTGAGCATGCATCTAATTACACACAAAACCAATTGGATGTGGCCATCCATGGGAAATAAAATTTCATGAGACCACTTTTGGCAGGATTTGATAGATGGAGAGCATAGTATAATGCAATTTTCCATCAACACCCCATCCCCTGATATGAATACCAGATGGGGCATTGGTAATTAACGAGCGCAACCTTTTAATGCGCCAAGGCATGAACGCTGAAGGGCTCTCTACTGCTTTTCATCCTTTGGATTTTCGGAAACAGAGAGAGATGCCAAGTCAATTTGGAATTTCAACCCTTATCTTATCTTTACATGATTTTGATATTCATAATAAGATAATATTTTCTCTTTTATGTGACAAAAGTTTTTTCCATAAGTTGAGACAAATATCGTGAATACAATATCCTGTCAATAGTTCCGGAATATCATACTAAGAGTTAGAAAAAGGCCAAAACATGACTAATATTTCACCTTTCGCCAATTGTTTTCTCATATCCATCACTTCATCATTATAATTTGATTAAGATTCTTCGACCTGATTGGACCAATGATGGTGCTTCTTTTTTTCTTCATTAGGTTCAACAATATTGGTAGAGAATTCATTTGACAAGTTAGAAAATGAATGACCCAGGGATGGTTCAGAGAATGAACTATACCCCAGGCTATCTTTTGGTTGAGAAAGTATTTCACCTACTAGCAGTAAGGAATAATGCATGAGTGGCTTCACATTTTCAAGTGATTCAAGATAAGAGGGCTTTCTCATTACTACATTGTCCATTGAATAATTTTCTAGGCTATGTGAATTACTACTACGGAGAGAAATTTAGCAGCTAAATTCATCATAATGTGGAGGATCACTATGGTGGGTTATAGAAAAAGATGAAACCTCTTGCTCCCTGGTCTTCTAGACATGCAGAGGGATCTCGTGACTCTCATCTGAAGATGATACTTAGAGACTGACCGAATTTTCATGAAGCCAGCCTTCATGAGGAAGTTTCTGAAGAATACCTTTGTAATTATTTTTGTTAATTCTAGAATTTGGAAATGAGAGAGTAGAATCTTTAGCTGTAATAGATAATAGTCTGAGGGCTTCAAGAACTCCAGCATTGAGCAAGGCCTTAATGTAGATTGGCACTTGATTTTTGAACTGTGTTGGAAGGGTCTTTTTCTTGGATGCCTTCTTACTCACATTGGAAACCACTTGTTAATGTATGTGGTTATTATGAGAAGGTTTATGTTCTTGATGAGGATAAATGATTAGGTTAGGCTGATTATCTCCATTTAAATTTGGTGTATGTGCCCTACTTGATTTTCTGTATGACATGGTGGAGTATGACACATGACTCTCTTGGACTGGAACAGATGTGTGTGTCTGCTCCTAAGGGAAATGTGGAAGAGTCACTCTACTGCTAAGAATAGATTTATTTTCCTTTCCCTGTCATGTCACTTAACTTGTTATAATATTCTGACAGTTATCCAGAATATGGGAAGGGATTTGCATCTTCTCTTTCACCATTGTCAGAATGTGCTTGGTGACTTCAGCTGTCAGAATGAGAATATATGTCCATTCCCTATCTGGAGTATGTGTATGTGCCTTCTCCTGTCCTCTATTTCCTGTCAACGGATATTGACAATACTTATGCATAGGGGAAGAGAGTTGAGTTTTCTCCAAATCTGTCATTGGAGCTTTCCGACTGACTTTTCTGGGTGCTACCAAACGAGACTGTTAGAATATGTGATGAACAATGGAATGTGTATATTCCTACTGTTTATTTTCCATCAATTATGGTTGACGGGTTTCCTTAAATGTTGGCAGGCAAGACTGCTGACAGAATTGGTGATTGTAAACAGGTGTATGTTTCTGCTTATAGGTGGTCACCATATTTGGTTTGCGAGTATCTTTGGATGCAGTCAGACGAGCATGGTGACTGGCAGATTAATTCTAAATAGGTGTTTGTGCGTACCTATAGTACTTCATCGGAATTGCCTGGCGGTATTGGCGGTTTTCTGCCAGCCGAATCACCTAGACTACGGGATTAGAACGGACGGTTCTGTCTGCCCGCTCGTTGCATGCCATCAAGTTAGGTTAATGGACTTCTCCAGAGGGGGCAGCGGTAAGAACCATCTTTTTGTTGGACCAATTTCACCTCTGACGGTTCATCTTGTATTCTCGGGTCTGAGGGACCTGAGCGGAACCCCTAGAGGTGATACCCTCATCATGTTGATGGTACACTCCCACATGAGTCTGGTGGCGATTGATGATGGGAGTCCTCAGGAATGACTCATGTCTTCTTGAGATGAGGCCTTGAGTGACCTCTTCATTCACCTCCCTCCAATATGGGAGGGACTAGTTGTTGTGTTACAGGGATAACAACCTGAAACAGCTGGTGGCGGTGGTTAGCACCGCCTGCTTCTTGATCACTGGTCATCGATGTCCGGTCAACCAGGGTGAGTTGTTTACTTGGAGGGCTTGTCAACCGGCCTCCAGAGTCTGGATGGTACCTTGTTGACGAAATTCCCTCACCAACTCATTTGTAACCTAGTGCTGAAGACACTATGTAGGTGATGTCGTCCTTATAGTGGACGAGGATCTAGCAGGACTATTGGCTGAATCATTCACAGGTGTGAACTTTAAAGAAGACATTCTGTATTGTAGAGAGATCTTGGAAAAGAGTGCATGTTTGATATAGCAGACATAATCAAGATATGTCTGGCTGGACTACATCTTTTGGATGAGTCCTAATGTTATAGACTACATTGTTATCCCTCATATTGAGTCTTAATAGGGGCCTAACAAATAAGTAAATCATCATTTTAACATGGCTAAGGATTCAAATCGGGTTCAACATTTTTGGTTTCTTCTGGAAATGGGGATGACCTGGTTTGTTTAATGTTCAAACCGTCCAATCAGTTTCTAATGGGTTTATTCATAGAACCAGAAACATCCAATGATTTTATATCCATTTGGACCTACATTCCAAAGGTAGGTGCTCATTATTTGTGGATGGATGAGACTTAAGAATTTTCAATGGTCGATAGGATGGGAGGCCAGACTCATCACACCTTTTTGCGGGGGGATTATTGCCTAGTCCGAGACTCTCTCATTGAATTAATTTAAGTTCAAGAATCCTTATTAATTCACCAAGTAAAAAAACGAGTTTTCCTTTATATTTGGAAATAAATGACTGATATGTATAATATTTAGAGAATATTTTATATGTATTTCAGGTTCTTCATCAATGGAGAAACATCTGTATGTATTAGAGATCCTTAGTCAATGGTATCCTTCAATATATTATTTATAAATTTCTTTGTCATTATGATGACCATACAGGTTTTAAATCCACTCAGTGGGGCACTTGATGTTAATTGTCATTCAGAAAGACATGGATTATTTCATAATTGGGATCGTACCTACAGATGGGCTACATATGTATCCTTGTTAAAAAAGGAAGCAGAACCACATAGTTCGATAAGAAGGATATAGTTTAATGTCATATGTGACTGAAAAGAATAAATGAAATATGGTCTTGAACCGTATAACGACTTCCTAGTACTCTACTTTTAAGGCAGTGATCACAGTCCACGTAGTTCGGGTAAAGAAATATGGGTTTTATGCATGGTAAATGTCCCAAAAAGAGATTTCTTGATCACTTTTACACTCTATGATAACGTGAGTCATGCTCGGTGTGAGAAACAAGAGGTATCAGAAACCTTGACGATGGTTCCATGAAATATGCAGTTAAGAGAAATGATGTGGGTCTTATGTATGTATGACTGCCCAGGTAAATGAAGACATGGACTCTGAAAATAAGCCCAAGAGTAGGGTCCATAAAGTTATTTTTACTTTATGGATATTTGGAATTTTATCCTGGGACATACTCTTGAAAAGGAAACCCAAATAAAAAAGATTATGATTATGTCTTACTCTTGAGAAGGAGGCCTAGGTTAAAAGGTTTTCTAACATTGGGGATTACTCCTGAGAAGAAGGCCCAGGTTAAAGGGATAATGATTGGGGCTTACTCTTGAGAAGGAGGCCTAGGTTCAGGATCTTCTCATCTTAAAGGATGAGGTTATATAGGTAACCACTAGCCACAGTGACAAAAAACTTGTAAGTCACGAGGTTTTAATATAGGTTCTCAAAGAATTCCTTTTAGACAAAGAATCCAAAAAATGAAGCATTCCAAAAATGGATTTGAAGAGGGTTTTGAAGGTTATGTATTTAATAGGAGAGGTGGATTTGAGGAAAGAGGTGACTAGGAAGGAGACACACAAGTATTGTTCTGGCGCTCAAGTCCTGGTCGCGCAAGTATACTTGCGCGACATGAGTCACCTTGGGCGACGAAGAATCCATAGGGTAGTACTTGGGAGATTTTGAACTCATCCCTTAGTATCATCCATAGTGGCCTCTAGAAGTGTGGTACACATGTTTTGTAACGCCCCGACCCCAGTTACCCAGAGTCGGTGCATTATTGCGTAACATTGGCATGATCACAAAGATCAAGTCTCGAAAGACCGATTAGTTTAGTAGCCCTGAAACACTAGATACATTCATAAGTTTTACATTAAATCATAATGTAATACAAAACTACAACAACATCTTGTCCTCATATACCCTCATATTATCCCTTCAGGTCATTTATAAAATACTTCTTCACATCTTGGAAAAATTTAAACATTGAAAGGGGTGAGCTCAGATGCTCAGTAAGGATAACAATATAGCGGAAGCTTTCATAAATAAACATAAACATTTAAGGCAAAGTATAACTAAAAAAATTCCTTTTAAACATGAACTTCAGCATAATATGGAAAAAGTAAAATGAAATAATGACATTTACTTAATCACATGGTTATTCTACTGGTCGATTAATCACATGAAATATCAATAACCACTTTCATAATGATGGAATGCATAATGCCAGACTATCATAACCACGTAGCCAAGGCCTCATGCCAAGACTAAAAATAAGATTTTGTCAATGCCTCGTGCCAGGACACTAGTTTGTCTAATGAGATCTACCGATGCATCGAGGAGCTATAGCGAGCTCCACCTGTCACTTATTAAGTCCAATGCATTCCTCATATGAACAGGTTTAAACATATCATATTCCATAACATAATCGTATAACATAAAACATGCATAAATAAAACATAACATTTCCACATTTTAGTCAAAAGATATCAATACAACAAATTGATATAAAAAAACACTTTCAAAACCATTTTCAATACTGAAATAAAAGAAAATTAAAACTTTGTAATTATTTTTCATTTAAAAAAAGTTATGGCTTGTAGAGGAAATCGAAACTCAAATAATGGTCACGGCGACAGAGAAGTTGTTATCTCCTCATACGTACGACAAAAAAACATTCCCTTTTTTCATTTTGTAAAATTATTCGTATAAAAAATATTCCTCTTGAATAAACATAAAAGTCAAAGGGGTTAATACACCGAATTAAAGAAAGTTGTGTATAAAACAAAATATTCCTCAATGAAAGGAGATTGAGACGAAGTCCCTTACCATGATAATTTTATTAAATAAAATAAATCTATTATGTGTATTCACTATAAGTACACATAATGAAAGTACAAATACAAGATAGGACATAATAATATAATGACATAAATTGAAAGTAGGTGATTAACCCAAATAATAGAAATTGGGTTAACATGTTCCCTTACCTTGTGTCCGACTTCACCTGACCATTCTTTAATCTCCTGAATAATTAAGTAGAGTTAATCTCTACTTTCTTAGGAACCTTTTTCAAGTTCATTATCCCTTTTATATCACTTATTACAATGTTACGATAATTATGCAGTCATTTAAGTTAATAATGGTCGTTTTGTCGATCTTTGGTACTTGAGTCAACAATAAACCTTTTATAATTACAAGTTGTTTATGTGGTAGAATATCCAATATCTCCATAATTTTATTCATGATGTAGAAATCATATATATCATATATATTCAGTATATAAATTCATTCATAATATTACTTAACATTTAGAGGTAATAAATGAAATGCACCATTCATGGAGACGGTAAGCTATACGTATGCATGAACACTACTTTCATTTCTATTTCGTATTTAATGGAATGAAATCATAATGATATAAAGGTATATTATAATTCCAGTATAATATCATATATAATATCATTTACTCCATCCTTTATACATCCCACATATGGCATTAACGATTCAAGTCACATTGCGGTGGCGGTAGTCCGCACTTCCTAAAATGAAATTATCGCGTTTACCTATAAAGGAAATCATAAAGGATTCCATAAATGAGAAATACATAAGAATAAGGAAAACATAAACATAATATATATCATATATATTTATAGTGACATCTTAATATCCACCATTATAGGTGGTAAAAGAAGATTGAACAATCATTGTTTTGTGAGGCAGAAATTCGCCAACCACAGAAATAGAATGTTCTTTAACCATTATACAAAGGTGTGTGTAATTATAAATCAAATAATTCTCATAAAAACATCTTAGTATATTTAAGATACTTTGGTTGTTACAATATAAAGGAATAAAAAGAGTTTAAGGGGTTGGAGAAGAAAAATAAAACAAAATAACATAAGAGAAGACATTACCTTAAAATCGGGTAACTCTTTTTGATTTGAGCCAAAGGCTCCCTTGGGAAGAATTTTTCCAAAATTGAGGCTTCTAGGAGTAATATATGGAAGTTTAGAGAGTATTTTGTCAGATTTTGGCTGAGAAAAATGTATTTGAAGGTTTGAATATGGTGGTAGAGGTGGGGGCCTTTTATAAGAGCAGAAGAGGGGCACTCTTGGAAAGTAATTAAATGTTACATTATTATGAATTACTTTTAGTAATTCAAAGGTCCCACAATTATATATTTCATGTATAAGGTGATAAGGGTTCTAAATATACCCATCAAATAGGTTTTTGACAAATGTATGTCTTATATTTTACATTATCTTTTCATTTTATTTAAAAAGTTCATTAATGAGGTAATTGCTGCATCATTAGGGTGTGATAAATAAATTTATATATTTAATTCCAAAAAACAATAAAAAAATTACCATGATTTAGGATATAATGACCCATACTTTACATACATTGTTATTAATTCAGAATTGAGGCCCACTTATTACAACATATAACAAAACTAGGAAAGGACCATATAGGTATAGTGTATTTAGAAACTGGGAAACATAAACAACTAGTTCATAAAACATCTACACTGTCTCCCATTTATTTCATCATATCTATAGTCCCTTTTGGCATATATTACTTAATAACCTTCTTCCTGGCCTGGGGAAGGAAAACATAAAAAAGGGTGAGCTCAAATGCTCAGTAAAGGTAAACAAAAGAAATATCAATCACATCATATTCATAAGAACATAACATTTTGGAAATCTTACCCTACAAAAGAGATCACAATTTCATAACATGAGATAAATCATGGTAGTGAAATGTAATCACAATAATCATAAAATAAAACATGAATCATTGTGGCATTCACACATAATCATAGAGAATAATTTATTATTAGTCAAGACTCATTGCCAAGACTATCTTAGTGGACAATGTCTATTTCTGAACCGAGTTCATTCCTCGTTTCAGTCCTGTTTCACTGAACTGGTTTAACCTGCCGTTCCAACCATGTCTATCTCATGAGATATAAAATCATTACCCAATTATTTGGAGGGAGATATAGGTCTCACCCATCTCATAATGATACCATTCTTATGTGTGCCACAAAATCAAAAAATCATACATCATTTCATAACCCATGTAATAAAAATGGGATTCTTAAACATCGTGACATCATAAACCAATTCATATAAGATAAAGGAATTCATAAGAATAATTCCATCACAACATAATCAAATAAATTTAATAATAGGGATAGAAACAGAACCCTATATTATCTTAGATGGAAAATAACTTTGATAAAACACTTGAATTCCATTCTTGAGGAAAATATACTTTCTACTTCAAAAACATTTTTCTTTCTTAACATGTCATATAATTTTGAACTAAAAGAAGTTGATTAAAAATAAAATTTAAAGCTTGTAAAGTAAGCTTCATGGAAATAATTTTCTAAAAATCCATTCATTCCATATAAGTGAAAAAATATTCTTCTCATACTTTTGCCGGAAAGTCAAAAAGTGCCTCGTATGGTAAAAAAAAGAATGATTTCTTCCATTCGATGTGGTAAAAGTAGAAAAGGGTAAAAATGACTTTAATCATACATGGAAGAAATGTAAACATTTTATGAAAACATTTTGAGAACATATGGACATGGATAAAAATCATAACCCCAGTAAATACTTAAAAATAAACAATCTCGGATAAGAATGAGATTGGAATAATTATCCCTTACCATAGGTCCGATTTGCTTCGTAAGTGTTCGAACCTCCTGTATAATGATTTAAATAATGTCATTGACTAATTCCAGAATCATACTCATTGTTATTATATCATATATGGTCATATTCTTAGCTTGTTATTAGTAATATTTCATTTCTACTTGTTATTCGGGTGTTTATTACTTTTTGTTCTTATGCATGTTTTGTCGAATAAATTCTTATTCCTATTTTTAGGTTATAGATACCTCATTTCCAGAATGGTATTAGTGTTATATATATCATATTTATTCACTCAATTCATTTATGTAATCATTATGCAATTATATTCATGTAGAACGAGTCGCATCACATCGTGGAGACGGTATTCCGTACGTACGCACGAGCGATGATATCATTCCCATGATCGTGGAATTGTATTGGAGTGTATGTATAATATTTCAGAATCAATATCAATTTACAATAATCATATATATTCATTCTTTACACCATTATACCCCTCCAAGTATGGTGGTGGTGGAAAATAGATTACACCACAGCGTGGAGACGGTATTCCGTACGTACGCACGCGCGGTGATTTCCTTTTCTGTAGGATGTATAGATGGTTAAATAGGGTTGTTTCATACATATAATAACATATCAGTATATGAGTGATTCTGATTTTATTAATTCATAATGAAACAACTAAAGAATGAGAAGTGGAAGAAGAAAAAATGTTCATAGAATCGGTAACGGACAGTACCACTTCTTTGAAGCGCTTCTTTGAGACCTCCTTTTAGGGAAATAAAATTGGTCTTTGAAGAAGACCAGGACCTCTAGGATGTTTCTAGGGAAGTGTAGAGGAGAAATTGGAAGGGGTGGGACGAGCTTGAAGGCTCATTTGTTGTGAGGAAGAGAGGGAGGAGGTGCCCTTTTATAAGGGAGGAGAGGGGCACCTTTGGAAAAACTAAAAATATTATTTTATTATGAAGTCATATTCGGTTTTAAATAACTCTAAATTGATTTATTTCGAAGATAATGTGGGTATGGGTCGAAATCCTCTCATCCAATAGAATTTGGACATGTTTAGGTTACTATTTTAACCTTATCATTTATATTTAACATTAAGTTATATAATTTTACTTTTACCGTGTCTTATTGTTTTCTTACACTATAAGGTTAATAAACTTACTATAACAAGCCAAAAGAATCCCAAGTTGTTTATTATTAATATATATAACCTTATCTATTTCATTTGGCCGAAACAAAGATTTTTAGGAATAAAATAACAATTAATAATATAATATTTGTTTTAATAACTATTTTATGTCAATTTTGACACAATATTGTAATTGATTTTTTTGAAAATCATAACAGAAATATAATTTCAAAAGAAGGTACTTAAATAAATTATAACATGTAATTTTAACCTAGAAAATTAGTGGAATTTATAAAAATATTCAAATTACATTTATTTGGATATTTATAACATCAATTATGTCAATATTTCATTAATAAGATAATTACTGCATCATCTTTGTGTCATAGATAAATTAAATTATTTAATGTCTAAAAATTACAAATAAAATACCATTATGTAGGAAATCATGTTAGATTTATAATTAATATTTATAGTCGAATTTATCTTATGTATAACCCTATATTAAATTTTTTTTACTTATTAAACTTTGATTTTAACTATTTTAACCCTTCTTTAAATAAATAAATAATTAATGTCCTAATCTAATCCATGTGGCCCTAAATGGTCAAATTTTATTCCTAAGGATGTTTTTGGTCGAATTGCGCTTATCCAATAGAATTAAGAAATGTGTTAGGGTAATAATAATATCATTTTTACCCTTAATTACACTATTTAATTTTAACCGTGGTAAATAAAAGTAAAAAGTTACTATTCACCAAAAATTATTTTCATCTCATTGAACCAAATTTTACTTACTGACATCGATCATGTCTCTTGGATTTTTGAAATTCCACTCACAGAAGCGGTAAAATTAAGTTTTATGTAAATTTGCAAATTCTCCTAGGAGGTGTGTAAAAGACGGTGAGAAGTTCAATAAAATTTTTATATATCTAAAATTATTATAAAATTATTCCAATGAATTAAATTGAACATATATAGGTATTATGTATCAATTTTGACCTAAAATAAATTTATATAAAATAAATAATTATAAAAAGTCGGTTTTTAAATAGTAACCTAGTGTTTTCACTATTCATCAAAAATTGAAAGTTTCCAGAAAAATACCAAAATTTCACCCTAGGATAATTTCGATATTCCGAATCCAAAAACAAAGTCAATTTTAAAAAATAATATTTAAAAAATTTCAAAAAGTGGTTTTTACTATTCATAACGGCTAGTTTTAATTCTATTTTAATAGCATATCGTTGTTTAGTGAAACTCGGTATTGCGTACGATGCAAGCTATCAAGGAAGGTCATGATTGCGTGGAAAGCAAGCCAATCTAGTTTTGTGTGTAGTGAAAGATTCCATTGATGATTGTTATAAAATAAAAACAAAAAATTTATTATAAAAGTCTCGGGTGTTACATTCTACCCCCCTTAAAATGAATTTCACCGTCGAAATTCTTCACTTGTAACAAACAGATGAGGATACATATCCCTCATCATATCCTCAAGCACACATGTAGCTTCTTCTAATTGGTGGTTCCTCCCTAAAAATTTCACCAAGAGAGTGGTCTTGTTCCGTAGAACTTTTTCACTACGATCGAGAATCTCTATCAACTGTTCTTCATAAGAAAGATCTTGTTCCAGCGGTACAACACCTGAGCTGAGTACATGTGAAGGATCAGGTATGTACATTCTTAGGAGAGATACATGGAACACATCGTGAACTTGAGAGAGATTCAATGGAAGGACCAATCGGTAAGCTACCTTCCCAACACGATCCAGTATTTCGAAAGGACAGATATACCTAGGGCTCAACTTTCCCTTCTTTCCAAATCTCATTATTCTCTTCCAAGGAGATATTCGTAAGAACACTTTATCAGCCACTTCAAACTCTAAGTCTTTTCTTCGGTTGTCGGAATAACTTTTTTGTCGACTCTGAGATGCTCTTATGTGTTGTTGAATAGATCAGACCTTTTCTGCCATCTCATTAACAACATCAGGTCCTAATAGATTCCTTTCCCCAACTTCATCCTAGCAAGTTGGAGTCCTGCATTTCTTTCCATAGAGAGATTCATAAGGAGCCATCTGAATACTGTAGTGAAAGCTATTATTATAATAAAATTTCACCAAAGGTAGGGGTTGATCCCAACCACCATTGAAATCCATAGAGCAAGATCTCAACATATCTTATAGAGTTTGAATTGTCCTCTCAGATTGACCGTCTGTCTGAGGATGATAAGTAGTGATGAAACTCTACTCTGTATCCAGAGTATACTGAAGACTTCGCTAGAATGTTGAGGTAAACCTCGGATCCCGATCAGATATAATAGAAAGTGGTAGTCCATGCAACCTTACCACTTCCATTGCATATATCCTGGAAAGCTGATCCAGAGATAAATCCTCTCTAATAGCAATGAAGTGTGCAGACATTGTAAGACGATCAACTATGACCCAGATAGCATTATTGCCTTTGGATGTTTTAGGAAGTCCTGTGATAAAGTCCATAGTGATGTTTTCTCATTTCCATTCCGGGTATGGGTAATGGTTGTAACATCCGCTTAGACTTCTATATCTCAGCTTTAACTTGCTGAAAAACCAAGAATCGAGAGACATATTCAGAAACATCTCTTTTCATGCCATCCCACCAGAAGTACTCTTTCAGGTCCCTATACATCTTCATGCTTCCAGGATGAATATAGAATGAAGAACTATGAGCCTCATCTAGCAGCTCCTTCTTTAATTCAGGGATGGGAGGAACACAAACCCGATTCCTAAACATTATTATCCCATCACAATCAAGGTTGAATTCAGGAACATTTCTCACCTTCTTTTGTAACTTGACACCTTCTTTATGTGCCTCTTTAATTATAACATGTATAGATGGTTGAATATTCATTTGAGAAAGATACGATTTTCCCCTTTCATTATAATTCCAAGATCCATCCTTTTTAAATCGATAAATATTGGATCTTTTGTGATCCTCATCGTGGATAAACTAGCATGATCTTATCGACTTAATGCATCTGCCACCTTGTTTGCTTTCCCAGGGTGGTAATGAATTGAGGAGTCCTAATCCTTAATCAGCTCCAACCTTCTTCTTTGGCGCATATTCAGCTCCATTTGTGTGAAAATACACTGTAAACTTTTATGATCAGTATAAATGTCACACCTTTCTCCATAAAGATAATGCCTCCAAATCATTAATGCAAAGATTACCACTGCTAACTCCAAAACAGGATTTGGGTAATTTTTCTCATCTATTTTCAACTGCCTTGCGGTATAAGCTATCACCATATAATTTTTCATAAGAACACACCCCAATCCCTTCTTGGATGAATCAATGTAGATCACAAAGCTTTCTCCACTACAAGGCAGTGTCAGCACAGGTGCACTGGATAACCTTCTTTTCAGATCCTTGAAATTCTCTTCACATTCCTCCGTCTAAACAAACTTAACTCCTTTCTGACTCAACCTGGTGAGAGGATTAGACAATCGTGAAAAATCATTCAAAAAACGTCGATAATATCCATCCAAACCAAGAAAAATTCGGATATCTGTTACTGTTGTTGGTCTCGACCATCTTTCGATAACCTCTATTTTTTCTGGATCCACATATATCCCTTCTTTTGAGACTATGTGACCCAAAAATGAAACTTTTTGATGCCAAAATTCACACCTGGTAAATTTGGCAAAAAGCTTTTCCTTTTTCAGGGTCTTCAATATAATTCTCAAGTGATCTTCATGTTCTTCCTTGCTCTTTGAATATAAAAGAACATCATCTATAAAGACTACCAAAAACTGATCAAGATAGTCTCTAAAGACTCTATTCATCAGATCCATGAAGATAGCGGGGGCATTAGTAAGAACAAATGGCATCACTATAAATTCATAGTGTCCATACCTTGTACGGAAATCCATCTTTGGTATATCCTCCGTTTTGACCCTTAATTGATGATACCCTGAACGAAGATCAATCTTGGAAAGGTATTGAGCTCCGTGTAGTTGGTCAAATAAGTCATCAATGCGCGGGAGAGGATATTTGTTCTTGGTAGTGATCTTGTTATGTTCTTGATAATCAATGCAGAGTCTCATTGATCCATCTTTCTTCTTAACAAATAGAACAGGTGCTCCCCAAGGTGATACACTAGGGCGTATGAACCCCTTATAAAGATTCTTTTGGAGTTGTTTCTTCAATTCCTGCAACTCAATTGGGGCCTTTCTATAAGGTTTCTTTGAAATAGGAAAAGCACCCTCTACGAGTTCTATTGAAAACTGTACTTCACGATTTGGTGGAAGACCCGGAAATTACTCTAGAAAGACATCATCAAACCCCCGTACAATGGCAATATTCTTAATCATGATATTCTCACCAACCATTTGAGATAAATAACCTTCATTTAGTGGAATCAAGACCCATAAGATGGAAGAAATTTCCACTGGAAGGTTATGTTCATCCTTGCATCGATAGAAGATCAATGAATGATCTAGAATATGAAATGTGACTTCCTTTCTTTGGAAATTGATATGAGCTCCATATAGAGAAATCCAATCCATGCCAAGAATCCCATCAAATTCTATTATAGGAAGGATCACAAGATTTGCAGGAAGCACTTTCCCACAAACTTCAATCGGAGAAGAATTATAAACTTTTGATGCGACTTTGGTGCCATTAGGGGTTGTCACAGCTAACTCTACTTATAATTGTTGAGGTAATACGATGATACCCTTAGAAAATTATTCAGAAATAAACGAGTGGGTGGATCCAAAATAAAACATTTTCAACTTTAGAGTGGATGGTAAGTGTACCATTCACCACTTCGTTATCGTACTCCACATCGCTGATAGAAATTGCATGTGACATTCCTTTGAATTTAGCCTTAAGAGTTTGTAGACTTCGATCATCATCAACAACCCCTGGATTAGGGAATTGATTGGAATAATGCCCAATTTCATTGCATTTGTAACATTGAAGTGAAGGATGTGCACTCTGTGTAGCCTTTTCTTTGTTGGCATCACTAGAAATCTTCTTCCAATCATTGTTGCATTCAAATACCCGACGACCTTCCTTTACACATTTGATACATTTACTTTCCCCTTTAAGACAACTCCCTCCATGTTTCTTTCCACACTTTGAGCATAAGGTAAAACTCATCTTCTTTTCAGTGTGCTATTTAGATTTTCCTTTGAATTCCATTTTCCTCTTCTTATCAAACCCATATGACTGATGGGTTACTCCAATCTCCATCTCAACTTTGAGAGCACATCGAACGATTTCCTAATAGCTATTGAAGTCCCTTATGGCTAATGACCATTGAAGACTTGGTTTTAAGCCACTAATGAATCGATCGATCTTACTCTCAGGTTGGATAATAATACCAGAAGCGTACCAGGCAAGTCTTGTAAAATTTGCTTCATAGGTACCAACAGATTCATCATCCTTTTTCTTTAGTTCAAGAAACTCCTTCACCATATTTGTTCGGAGAATACAATGGAAGTACTTATTGAAAAATAAGTTCTTGAACTCATCCCATTCGATGGACTCAATTTCATCTCTTGGCCTCGTATTCTTGATAAGATTCCACCATTGATCAGCATCACCTTCCAAATGATGCACTGCTAATATGACATTATCATGTTCAGAACATTGAAGAAATAAAAATATCTTTTCAGTAGTACTGATCCATTCTTCAACAACTAATGGATCAGTAGACCCGCTGAATGAAGGTGGACGCTGTCTCATGAAGGATTCAATAGAATGTTGCTCCTTCCTTTACTCATTTGGAATTCCTGCATGATTCATAGCTTGAGAATGTTGTGTGAGCATGGCTACAAGATTTTTCATTCAAGCTCCCATAACGTTTGGTTGCTCAGGGGTACAATCATTGCATTGCCCGTCGCATTCCGCATTGACACGGTTATTTCGGGTTCCGGCCATTGACTAAAACCAAGAAGAATAGTGTGAGAAACACTAATTATAATAGGAAAACCACATAATTAAGAATAAAATTCCACACTTAAGGTCTTATCCTAGGTGATTCATGGCCATTTCTAAAACACTAAGATTGTGTTATATGCTTAGACTTATCCTTAGGATTCTTACTAAGGATTTCACATCCTAGTTTCCAAATGATGACTATACCATTCCTCTGATACCAACTATAACGACCCATAATTTACATACATTGTTATTACTTTAGAATTGAAGCACAATTATTACAACATATAACAAAATTAGGAAAGGACCGTATAGGTATAGTGTCTTTAGATACTGGGAAAAATAAATAACTGGTTCATAAAGCATCTATACTGTGTCCCATTTATTTCATCATATCTATAGTCCCTTTTGGCATATCTTACTTAATAAAATTCTTCCTGACCTGGGGAAAGAAAACATACAAAAGGGTGAGCTCAAATGCTCAGTAAGGGTAAACAAAAGAAATACCAATCACATCATATTCATAAGAACATAACATTTTGAAAATATTACCCTGTAAAAGAGATCATAATTTCATAACATGGGATAAATCATGGTAGTGAAATGTAATCACAATAATCATAACTTAAAACATGAATATTTCTGTCATACACACATAATCATAGAGAATCATTTCTTTTTAGTCAAGACTCATTGCCAAGACTATCTTAGTGGACAATGTCCATTTCTGAACCGAGTTCATTTCTCATTTCAGTCCTGTTTCACTGAACCGGTTTAACCTGCCGTTCCAGCCATGTTTATCTCATGAGATATAAAATCTTTACCCAATGTATTGGAGGGAGATATAGGTCCCACCCATCTCATAATGATACCATTATTATGTGTGCCACAAATTCAAAAAAGAATACATCATTGCATAACCCATGTAATAAAAATGGGATTTTTAAACAACGTGACATCATAAAACAATTCATATAAGACAAAGGAATTAATAAAAATAATTCCATCACAACATAAACAAATTAATGTAATAATAGGGATATAAACAGAACCCTATATTATCTTAGATGGAAAATAATTTTGATAAAACACTTGAATTCCATTCTTGAGGAAAATATCCTTTCTACTTCAAAAACATTTTTCTTTCTTAACATGTAATATAATTTTGAACTAAAATAAGTTGATTAATAATAAACATGAAAACTTGTAAAGGAATATTCATTTAAATAATGTTTTAAAATCCATTCATGACGTGTAAGTTAAAAAAACATTCATCTCATACTTTTGCCATAAAATCAAAAATTACATCGTATGGTAAACAAAAGAAAGATTCCTTCCATACGATGTGGTAAAAGTAGAAAAGGGTAAAAATTACATTAAACATACATGAAGAAATGTAAAAATTTTATGAAAACATTTTTAGAATATATGAACATGGATAGTAATCATAACCCCAGTAAATACTTACAAATAAACAATATCGGATAAGAATGAGATTGGAAAAATTATCCCCTAACATAGGTCTGATTTGCATTGTAAGTGTCCAAACCTCTTGTATAATGATTTAAATAATGTCATTGTCTTATTCCAGAATCATACTCATTGTTATGATATCATATATGGTCATATTCTTAGCTTATTATTAGTAATATTTCATTGCTACTTGTTATTCAGGTGTTTATTACTTTTTGTTCTTATGCGTGTTTTGTCGAATAAGTTCTTATTTTTCTTTTTATGTTATAGATAACTCATTTCAATATTGGTATTAGGGTAATATATATCATATTTATTCACTAAATTCATTTATGTAATCATTATGCAATGAATATCATGTAGAACGATTCGCATTACATTGTGGAGATGGTATTCTGTACGTACGCACGAGCGATGATATCATTCCCATGATCGTGGAATTGTATTGGAGTGTATGTATACTATTTAAGAATTAATATCACTTTAGAATAATCATATATATTCATTATTTACACCATTATACCCATCCAAGTAAGGTGGTGGTGGAAAATAGATTACACCACGATGTGGAGACGATATTCCTTACGTACGCACGCGCAGTGATTTCATTTTCCGTAGGATGGATAGATGGTGAAATAGGGTTGTTTCATACTTATAATTAAATATCAGTATATGAGTGATACTGATGTTATTAATTCATAATGAAAAAACTAATTAAGAAGAAGTGGAAGAAGAAATAATGTTTAAAGAATCGGTAATGAACATTACCTCTTCTTTGACGCGCTTCTTTGAGACCTCCTTTTAGGGCATTAAATTGGTCTTTGAAAGAGACCAAAACCTCTAGGATGTTTCTAGGGAAGTGGAAAGGATAAATTGGCAGGGTTTGTCCGAGCATGAAGGCTCAAAGTGTTGTGAGGAAGAGAGGGAAGAGGTGCCCTTTTATAAGGGAGGAGAGGGGCATCTTTGGAAAAACAAAAACTATTATTTTATTATAAAGTCATATTCGGTATTAAATAGCTCCAAATTGATTTATTTATAATCTATGGTGGGGATGGGTCGAAATCCTATAATCAAATATAATTTGGAAAAGTTTAGGTTACTATTTTAACCTTATAATTTAGATTTAACTTTAAGTTAGATAACTTTACTTTTACCGTGTCTTTTTATTTTCTTACACTATAAGGTTAATAAACATACAATAAGAAGCCAAAAGAATCCCAAGTGGTTTATTATTAATATATATAACTTTATATAAGTCATTTGGCCAAACCTTAGAATTTTAGGAATAATATAACAATTAATAATATAATATTTGTTTTAAAAACTATTTTATGTCAATTTTGACACTATTTTGTAATTGATTTTTGTGAAAATTATAACAGAATTATTAGATCGAAAAAGATACATAAATCAATAAACACATGTCATTTTAACCTATAAAATTAGTGGAATGCATAAAAAGTCTTAAATAACATTTATTTGGGTATTTATAACATCAATTATGTCAATATTTCATTAATAAGATAATTACTGCATCATCTTTGTGTCATAAATAAATTAAATTATATAATGTCTAAAAATTACAAATAAAATACCATTATGTAATAAATATTTTTACCATTATAATTAATATTTATATTCGAATTTATCTTATGTATTACCTTATATTAAAAATTATTTACTTATTAAACTTTGATTTTATCTATTTTAACCCTTCTTTAAATAAATTAATAATAAATGTCCTAATCTAATCCAAGTGGGCCTAAATGGTCATATTTTATTCCTAAGGATGTTTTTGGTCTAATTACATATATACAATAGAATTAGGAAATTTTTAGGGTAATAATAATATCATTTTTACCCTTAATTACCCTATTTAGTTTTAACCGTGGTAAATAAAAGTAAAAAGTTACTATTCACAAAAAATTATTTTATTCTCATTGAACCACATTTTACTTACTGACATCAACCGTGCCTCTCGAATTTTTGAAATTCCACTCACAGAAGTGGTAAAATTAAGTTTTTTTTAAATTTGCAAATTTTCCTAGGAGGTGGGTAAAAGACGGAAAAAAGTTCAATAAAATTTTTATATATCTAAAATTATTATAAAATTACTCCAATGAATTGCATTAAAATTATATAGATATCATGTATCAATTTTGACCTAAAATAAATTTATATAAAATAAATAATTATAAAAAGTCAGTTTTTAAATAGTAACCCAGTGTTTTCACTATTCATCAAAAATTGAATGTTTCCAGAAAAATACCAAAATTTCACCCTAGGCTAATTTCGATATTCCGAATCCAAAAACGAAGTCCATTTTGAAAAATAAAATTTACAAAATTTCAAAAAGTGGTTACTACTATTCATAACGGCTAGTTTTAATAACATTTTAATAGCATATCGCTGTTTAGCGAAACTCAGTATTTCGTACGACGCAAACTATCAAGGAAGGTCATGATTGCGTGTAAAGCAAGCCTAGCTAGTGTTGTGTGTAGTGAAAGATTTCGTTGATGATTTATATAAAATTAGAAAAATATATTTCTTATAAAGGTATCGGTTGTTACATAGGAAATCATTTTATCTTTCCAATGAATATTTATAGTCTAAAAGTTAACTTGTATAACCCCATGTAATAATTGTTTTAGTAAAACAACACATGTTTGTGTCGATTTTATTTTTCCTTTAAATAAAAAGTTATTAATGTCATTTTCTTACCCAAGTGGCTCCATGGGGTCCCCAAGTTGACCAATATATTTTCTTGGCCGGCCATGACTCACCAAATAAGGGGAGGACAAGTGTAATTGTAATTTCATATTATTATAACATTATATTTACCTTAAGTTACACTAATTACCTTTAATCGCGATTAATAGAACTTAAAAGTTACGATTCACCAAAAATTATTTTAATCCCATTGAACTAAATTTTACTTCCTAATGACAATGATGTATGTCAGATTTTGGAAATTCAAATCACAGAGGTGGTAAAATTTCATTTAAAAGAAAAATCAGTTTTTTTAACTACCACTTAATGGTTTCACTATTCATGAAATATCGATATTTTTCAGAAAAACACCAAAAATTAACCCTAATCTAAATTTGATATTCCAAATCCAAAAATGAAGTCCATTTTGAAATATAAAATTTATATAATTTCAAAAAGTGGTTATTACTATACATAACTCCTACTTTAATTGGTCGCAGTGTGTTAGAACTTGATGTTGCGTACAACACACACTGCCCTATTATTCAAAGAGGAGTGTACCATGGAATCTTGGGGTGTTACATTCTCCCCTCCTTTAATAAATTTCATCCTCGCAATTCGAAATTTTTCATTGAAAATAAAATGTTTAAAATAGAAAATATCTTTGTGGAAAACCCACATCGGAAATAGGGTTAATAAAAAATATAAATTTAAAAGAAAGAAAGAGAAGTACAAATGTCACCCGAGATAGCCAATACTATGATTCTATGAAAACATCAATAGGGAGGAAAAAAAACCATCAAGGTCTGACGGAGAGTTGTATAAAACAAGATTAAGAGAATTTTTATCTACATGCAAATCCCAAACATTTGATTGGTTAAACGATCATTGATTCCCTAGTAGGAAAAGTTGACCGACAATGCTTTTGTTTTAAGTTACCTTTCATAAATTTGAGGAATTTATTTAGGAGATTTACTAGCAATGTAATGAAATATACATACATTTAATGTAGACTTTCATTCTTTAATAAATTTTCACCACAAACCCATCTTTCACTCAAAAAGAAAATAGAACTCAAAAATATTATATTTATCCTAATCTTATAATGTTCCAAATATTAACACATACCGTTTAGATTAGGAAAACTATTTTCTAATAACCAGGGACTTCCTGTAGGCTAGTGGTAGGTAATAAAGGCTTTTCACACTATGGTTGTGGGTTCGATTCCTACAGCTTTGTCCGACGCGACGGGTTATCCCCCAACCAGCAGGTTATCCTTTTCCTAAAACAACAGTATTATAATATTCCAAAAAAAATCTTCAGAAATGTTTTAACCTTAAACAATACTATCCAAAGTTAAACATAATCCATTCCAACCTTTATTGTTATCCAAAATACCTCTGTCCAGACTTTCTCTAAAAGGTCTCTAAATTCAAAAATCAATTGTAACATCAGATTCCTAAATCAATGTAACGTTTCTCTTATTGTCACATACTAAAAATATGACTACCTTCGTCATATTAAAACCTTAATGAAAACATAAAAGTACTGTAGTACAATATTTATATATATCACATTATTCTTATAACCAAAATATAATCCTTGAGTCCGAAAAGCACCAATAAATTATTTATTCCACTTCAACTGTAATAACACCATAAGAATGGCCTTTATCCGTTGGCCTTTTCTGAGGAATGTTTCCCTAACGCTTTAGACATTCATTTGAATAATTCCCCATTTCCCTAGAATTGTAGCATTCAACATTGATATCCTCTTTCTTTCCCTTTCAATCACGAGCCTGGTGACCTTTTTCTCCACATTTATAACAAACTCCCATTCCTTTCAGGAAAGTACCGAGATGATTCTTCCCACAATTATCACATAATGGAACATCCTTCTTTCCCTTTTTCCCTTTATCTGTCTCTTGTTCCACCATTCTCTTCTTCTCATGCTTTACTTTGTTGTCATAAGACTTATAGAATTTCTTTTCTGACTTGATACCACACGAGACAATATCTTCCTACGATGAGAAGGATTATGATACTAAAGCTCGACGGAGAAATGGTTTTAACCCATCAAAGAAACAATAAATATTACTTCCTGGGTTACATATATAATCTGCAGCATGCCCCACTAACCTTGTAAAGTTAGCCTCATACTTTGCGACATTCTCATCCTCTTTTTGCCTCAGACTTTGAAATTCCCATTCCATATCAGCTCGATGGTCATGTGGAAAGTATTTTTCTAAGAAAATTTCCTTAAACTCCCTCCATTCCATACTTGATACTTAGCCATCTTCCTTTGTGTTTTGAAACAGCGACCACCATTGATCGGCGTCTCCAGTGAGGTGGTAAACTGTCATGACTACTTTCTCCCTTTCGCTACTCCCCAAGGCATGGAATATTTTCTCTAAGGAGTTTATCCATTTCTCAGCTACTAATGGATTTGTACCGCCATTAAATGTTGGCAGTTGTTCCCCCTGAAACGATCTAACATTGATCCTCCACATTGTGGATCAGGGTTCTCCATACGAGTAATGTTATTATTCATAATCTGAGTCAGTTGTCCGAATATGGTGATAAGATGATCAGAACCAGATGTATCAACAACTACATTATAATTATCTTGATCAGGAGAGGAATCCCTACATGGAGTGCGTGCATTGATATGGTTTCCATTCCTTCCACTAGGCGCCATTTCTAAACAATGTCATAAACTATATTAGTTTATGAATCGAAATACATAATAACAAACATTTAAAACACATATCATAAATTGAACTATTTATGGATATAATCCACAATCATAAAAATGTTTTCTTGGAGGAAGTATATACTCATAAACCCTTCATAATGGTTTGTAAAGAAAATGAGAATTATCCAATTCATATCCCCCGGGAGTGTCGTAAACAATAGTACAACAAGGCCCGTTGTCGTGCACCAGTTCCCATTCGAGTCTAGCTCAAAGCGGTGTTTTCGAGTTTTACCACTAGGTACATCTGTGCCAGAGCCGCCTCTACGTGCTCGTATCCAGACATAGATTTATTTCTTAGAAAACTCACAAAATATCTATAATACAAAATTTTAGGAAGTTCTTCTATACTAATCCTAATATTTTATCTTAGGTCTCTGTGCTCTAATCAGAGTTTATCTAAATCTAGTTTCCATGTTTAGTATTAAACTACCTTTGATACCAACTATAACGCGCCGAACCCAATTACCAAGAGTCAGTTAATTATTGCGTAACATTGGTATGATCACAAAGATCAAGTCTCGAAAGGCCGATTAGTTTAGTAGTATTGAAACACTAGATACATTCATAAGTTTTACATTACATCATAAAGTAATATAAATCTACAACAACATATTTTCTTCATATCCCCTCATATTATCCCTTCAGGTCATTCATAAAATACTTATTCACATCCTAGAAAAACTAAAACATTGAAAGGGGTGAGATCAGATGCTCAGTAAGGATAACAATATTGCAGAAGCTTTCATAAATAAAATAAACATTTAAAGCAATGTATAACTAAACAAAAGCCTTTTAAACCCGAACTTCAGCATAATATGCAAAAATTAAAATGAAATAATGCAATTTACATATTCACATGGTTATTCTACTGGTTGAATAATCACAGGCAATATCAATAACCACTTTCATAATTATGGAATGCATAATGGCAGACTATCATAACCACGTAGACAAGGCCTCATGCCAAGAATAAAAATAAGATTTTGTGAAGGCCTCATGCAAAGACACTAGTTTGTCTCATGAGACCTAGCGATGCATCGAGGAGCTATAGCGGGCTCCACCTGTCACTTATTATTTCCAATGCATTCCTCATATGAACATGTTTAAACATATCATATTCCATAACATAATCGTATCACATAAATCATGCATAAACGAAACATAACAATTACACATTTCAATCACAAGATATAAACACAACACATTTATATAAAAAACACATTCAAAACCATTTTCAATACCAAAATAAAAGAAAATTAAAACTTTGTAATTATTTTTCATTTAAAAAAAGTTATGGCTTATAGATGAAGCTGAAACTCAAATAATGGTCACAGTGGTAGAGAAGTCGTCGTCACCACATACCTAGGAAAAAACATTCCCTTTTTTCGTTTAGTAAAATTCTTCCTATAAAAGAGATTCATGTTCAATAAACATAAATGTCAAAGGCGTTTATACACCGTATAAAAGAAAGTTGTGTATAAAACAAAATATGCCCCAATGAAAGGAGATTGAGACGAAGTCCCTTACAAAGATCATTTTTTTAAATAAAATAAATCTATTATGTGTATTCACTATAATTACACATAAAGATATTACAAATACAAGAAGGGACATAATAATATCACGACATAATTTGAAAGTATGTGATTAACCCAAAGAATAGAAATTCGGTTAAGAAGTTCCCTTACCTCGTGTCCGACTTCACTCGACCGTTCTTTAATCTCATGAATAATAAACTAGAGTTAATCTCTAATTTCTTAAGAACCTTTTTCAAGTTCATTATCCCTTTTATATCAATTATTACAATGTTACAAAAATTATGTAGTCATTTAAGTTAATAACGGTCGTTTTGTCGATCTTTGGTACTTGAGTCAACAATAAACTTATTATAATTACATGTTATTTATGTGGCAGAATATCCATTATCTCCAGAATAATATTCATGATGTTTATATCATATATATAATATATATCAAGTATATACATTCATTCATAATATTACGTATCATTTATAGGTATGAAATTAAATGCACCGTTCATGGAGACAGTAAGCCGTACGTACGGATGAACGCTACTTCCATTTCTATTTAGTATTTAATGGAATGAAATCTTAATGATATAAAGGTATATTATAATTCTAGTATAATATCATATATAATATCCTTTACTCCATCGTTTATACATCCCACATATGGCATTAACGATTCAAATCACTTTTATGGGGCGGTAGTCCGCACTTCCTAAAATGAAATTATCGCGTTTACCCATAATGGAAATAATAAAGGTATGCCATAAATGAGAAATAAGAAAGCATGAAAAAAACATAAAAATAATATATATCATATATAAATATAGTTACATCTTAATGGCCACCATGAGAGGTGTTAAATGAAGATTGAACAATCATCGTTTCGTGAGGCAGAAATTCGCCAACCACAGAAACAATATGTTCTTTAACCATTAGACAAAGGTGTGTGTAAGTTCAAATCAAATCCGTATCATAAAAAAATCATAATATAGTTAAGATACTGGTGTTGTTACAGAATAATGTAAAAAAATTATTTTAAGGGGTTGGAGAAGCAAAATAAAACAAAATAACATAAGAGAATACATTACCTTAAAATCCGATAACTCTTTTTGATTTGAGCCAAGGTCATCATTGGGAATAATTATGCCCAATTTGAGTCTTATAGGAGTAAGAGAGGAAAGTTGAAAGAGTATTTTTTCAGTTTTTGGATGAGCCAAATGGCTTTTAAGGTGTGAATAAGGTGGTAGAGGTTGGGGCCTTTTATAAGAGCAGAAGAGGGGCACTTTTGGAATGTAATGAAATGTTACATTATTATGAAGTACTTTTCAGAATTCAAAGGTACCAAAATTATATATTTCTAGGATAAGGTAATAAGGTTCGAAATATACCCATCCAATAGTTTTTGACAAGTTCTAGTCTTAGATTTTACATTATATTTTCATTTTATTTAAAAAGTTCATTAATGAGGTAATCGATGCATCATCATGGTGTGATAAATATATTTATTTATTTAATTCCAAAAAATAATAAAAAAATTACCATGATGTAGGAAATCTTTTTATCTTTCCAATGAATATTTATAGTCGAAAATGTAACTTGTATAACCCCATGTAATAAATGTTTTAGTAAAACAACACATGTTTGTGTCGATTTTATTTTTACTTTAACTAAAAAGTTATTAATGTCATTTTCTTACCCAAGTGGCTCCATGGGGTCCCCACGTTGACCCATGGATTTTCTTGGTCAGCCATGACTCACCCAATATGGGTATGAAAAGTGTAAAGGTAATTTCATATTATTATAACATTATATTTACATTATGTTACACTAATTACCTTTAATCATGATTAATAAAACGTAAAAGTTACTATTCACCAAAAATTATTTTAATCCCTTTGAACAACATTATAATTCCTAATGAAAATTATGTATGTCAGATTTTGGAAATTCAAATCACAGAGGTGGTAAAATTTCATTTAAACTAATAATCAGTTTTTTTAACTACCACTTAGTGGTTTCACTATTCATAAAAAATCGATGTTTTTCGTAACAACACCAAAAATTAACCCTAAGATATATTTGATATTACTAATTAAAAAATGATGTCTATTTTAAAAAATTCAAAACATATAAGTTGAATTAATTAATTTAATAATTATTTCCCACTGTCACAACAAATAGTTTGATTTTAAGAAAAAATTTCAATCCAAAGATTGGCAATTGTTTATGTCCAATTTCAAAGTGATATTAATTATAATGACCACCATTGGTTAAAATGGTAAAAATATTTTATAATTAAACATTATAACCACTCAATTTTATAATTTATCACTATAAATTATTTTTTTTTAAAAGTTGTTTTTAAGTATTTTTCACTATTCATAAAAAATTGAAAGTTCTCATAAAATTACAAAAAATTCAACTTAGGATAATTTCGATATTACGAATAGAAAAATGAAGTCCATTTTGAAATATAAAATTTATAAAATTTTAAAAAGTGGTTATTAATAATCATAACTACTACTTTGATTAGTCGCGGTGTGTTAGAAATCGAGGTTGCGTACAACACACACTTCCCTATTATTCAAAGAGGAGCGTACCATGGAAGCTTGGGGTGTTACAAGTTTCCTTGAGAGGGAAACACGGATAGAAATTGTCTTCATTTCCCCTAAGGGGAGGACACTTATGCACACAAGTATTGATTAATTCTAACACATAGGCCTTATTCTTCGTCTTTATAGCTTCCATTCTAGGTAATGAATTACCTTAGAAGTGTTCAGAGGACATCAGAAAAATACATGGGTGAACAGAGCTTGAATCTTAGTTTTGGAAAAAATTTCCTCGAAATGGGGGCCCATTGAGGCTATTTATAGGCCACTAGGCACCATGGGAAAAAATGAATAGGGCACAAAAATGACTTGCGCGACCCATATGTGGCGCACAAGTGACATGGACGACCAGAAGGAAAATTGTGCCACCTCTTCATTAAATGGTTTCCTGTTCATGCCTTTGTTAATTTCTGATGTTATTCAAAGGATGACTCTTCTTGTGCTTAAGGTATTCCACTTTTCCATTAGTTAGACTCTATGATGGAAAGGAGCGTCGACATTGTTACATTCACCCCATTAATAAATTTGGTCACTAAAATTTCAACTCGTACACTTATAAGACAAAATATGTGGGTACTTCTGTCTCATAGTCTCAGATACTTCCCATGTGGATTCTTTCTTATTTTTGGTAACTCCACAACACATTAAAAATTATGTTAGTCTTGTTTTGTAGAACCTTGTCTCTACAAACCACGATATCCACCAGCTTATCCTCATAATGGAGGTCATGTTCCAGATGTACCACCATTGGATTTATTAAATTTGATGGGTCACATATATTCTTCCTCAAGAGGTATACGTGAACACATGATGAAGTTTAGCAAGATTTGGTGGCAGCACAAGTTGATAATCCACTTCTCCTATGCAATCAAGGATTTTATTGTGGAAGAAAGAAAATAGGTTTGAGCTTCAATTTCTTCCCAAACCTCGAGAATCTCTTCTATGGAGAAATTCGAAGGAAGACATTATCACCAACATCAAACTCATAGTCCCTTCGAAGGTTGACGACATAGCTCTTCTACCCACTCTAAGTATACTTAATGTGTTTTTTTGTATGGAATGAACCTTTTTTATCATCTCTTTCACAATATTAGGGCCAAGAAGATATCTCTTCACATCTTTATCCCAAAAATTCAGAGTTTTACAATTCTTCTCATATATGTTATAATAAGGCTACATTTGAATGTTCAAGTGGAAACTGTTGTTGTATGATAAGTCATCTAATGGGAGATGTTGATCCCATCCAAATTTAAATTTCATTGATCATGTTCTCAGTATGTACCAATGTGTATAAATAGTCATGTTATATTTTCCATCAGTTTGGGGTGATAGGCCATATTGGAATTCAATTCCGTAAAGAGAGAATGTTGAGTACTTCTCCAGAATTTTGACATGAACCTTGGATCACAATAAGATATGGGAATCAATGGAACTCCATATGAATTTAACACTTCCTTCATGTAAATATTGGTATGTTGATCAGGAGAGATATCTTCCCAAAAAAAGATAAAATGGGAATTATTTGTGAGATGGTCCACTATAACGCATATAACATTATATAATTTGTATGTTCTTGGGAGACCAGTGAAAGATCCCATAATGATATATTCCAACATCCATATTGGTATGCGTAGTGGTTATAATACCACATTAGTATGTTTTTTCTCTACCATCAATTATTGACACACTGGTCTCCTTGTAGTGTAGTTGGAAATCTCTCTTTTCATGTTATCCCTCCAATAATGGTCCTGAATATCCATGTACATTTTCATGCTTCTAGGTTGTATAGTGAATTTAGAGTTGTAAACACCACCCTTAATCTCCTTCTTTATTACTAGAACAGATGGATCACATAGTCATGTACAAAATATCAATATACCTTCTTGATTAATATTGAACACATGAAACATCCCTTCTATCACAGCCTCATAATACTTCTGTACCAAAGGATTTTCTTTTTGGATTTCATGATCTTCTCTAGTAATGATTTTTTAGAAATAATTTTTGGTAGGGTTGATGATGTACCTTCCCTTATAATTACCACGTATAGTTTCATTAGCTCTTTGATCAAGGGATCTTGGAATGTTCATCATTTCCAGAATAACAGGTTCATTCATACTTAATGCATCAGTGACTTTGTATTATTTTTTGGGAAGATAAGGAATTGAAAAATCATGGTCTTTATGAAGTTTAAACCATATCCTCTCTCTCATGTTCAAATAAATTTTTTTTGAATATATAGTTCATCCTTTGATGGTTTGTTTATATATCACATTTATCCCCATAAAGATAGTTCCTACATAACTACAAATAAACAAAAACTGGATCCATCTCAAGATCATGCATATGATAATTATTCTCACATGTATTATACTATCATGATGAATAAGAAATCACCTCTTCATGTTACATGAGGTCAACTCCAATCCCTTTTAGAGACGCATCACTAAAAATAAAGAATCCCTCTCTGATTTTTGGTAGAGTTAACATGGGTGCAGTAACGAATCTCTTATTCAAATATTGGAAAAATTCCTCCCTATCATTTGTCCAAATTAACTTAAAACCTTATAAAGTTAACATAGTTTTTATATTATAAGTTTGGAAAATTTATTTCACAAAGCTCTTATATTATCCTACTAAGCCATGGAAACTAAAAATCTCAGTTAATGTTGTAGGATGAGGACACTCCTCTACAACCTTTGTCTTTGTACGGTAAACTATTATTCCTTCACTAGTTACAATGTTCTCCAAGAAAACAACTTTTTGTAACCAAAAAACACAATTTCTAAACATTCTAAATAACATCTATTTCCCTAGTGTTTTCAATATAACCCATATATGATATCCAAGCTCCTACTAACATTTTTATTATAACAAAATATGATCCATAAAAACTACCACAATGTTATGAAGGTAGTATTTAAATAATCTATTAATCACATTCATAAAAATAGTAGGTTCATTATTCAATCCGAACGACATAACAAAAAAATCATAATGTGTATATTTTGATCAAAAGGCGGTATTTGGATTATATTATTTCTTCACCCTCAATCGATGATTACCAAATCAAAGATAAATATTGGAGGAGGAATTTGGCCCATGTAGTTTGTCAAATAAATAATAAATTATAAAAAGAGGGTAATTGTTCTTCACTGTGATCCCATTCAGTTCTATATAATAAATTCATAGCCCCATTAATCCATCCTTTTTCTTCATAAAGATAATAGTTTGTCCCCAATGAGATAGCCTATTCCAGATAAACCCCTTCTCCAATTGATCTTGGAATTTCTTCTTTAATTCCCCTAGCACCATATTCTTTATTCTATATGGGGGTTTTAAAATACGATTGGATCTAGGCATAATGTCATTTCATAACTCTACCACACTTTATTAGGGAGGTCTTCGTAACTCCTCCAGAAATACATTAATGTTTTCTTGAAAGATGTGGATATTCACTATCATTACATTCTCATTTCCTTCTTCTAATTCACTAATTATCTCCATAAAAACGATATAGGAAGTTATTACATATAAAGATAGGGTTGAGATATCTCACCGTAAAAGATGGCTCTAGTTACTCCATTCAAGATTACTATTATTTCCATTCTTCTACATTTGATCTTTGAATTATACTTTGTGAGATATTCCATCCCTTCAATATTGTCAAATTCCAAATGGTGAATGATACTAGATTTGTAATAAGATTGTGCTCACTAAATTAAATACTAGATTTTATAAACACTATTGATCCTTGGGTAATTCCATTAAGTGTATTGACTGATAACCCTACTTTTCCTTTTCAGGAATTCATTCGATATTCTGTGAAAACATGGTGGAACTAATTGAACGATTAAAAATAGAATTAAACAATGTATTTGATAGCATTAGGAGAAAAATAAGATTATTTTACACCACATCATTTGTATCTTCAACTTCAGCGTTCATGATAGAAAATGAATGACATTTCTACCATGGACTATGCTGATCTATATTGTGATCCCCCTCTATTACCCACAGATTTAGACAGTTATTGAAAATGTTCCCATCATATCCACACATGATACATTGGACTTCTGGAAAGGCATGCATTATCATTCCTTTTTCTGTAGTGTTGGTAATTCAAGGATTCACATCACTATGACAATTTCGAGTGATATGGCCATCTATTCCACACTTGTTATAGTTCCCTCTCTTGAGTAGGTAGTTCCCAATGTTCATAATCCCACATTTATTAAGTGTGTGAAGTTGAAACTATTTCCACCTCTTCCCTAATTAATGTTCCTCCCTGATCATATCTCCATCGATCTATTCTATTCATTGGGAATATGGGACCATTTCACCACACTGAACTCTATTAGTAATTTCATAGTACATCATAAGATCTCATAAAAGTTTTAATATTCACATTTGGCATGATTATTCCTAATAAAAGGGTGTAGTCCACCAAAGAATATATAAATCGTAACATTAGGATCAATGAAAATGATATAGGTGTAACATGAAATCCTTGTGACGTTCCTCACGTAGCTTCCCCCTAATTCATTATCCATATTCATTAGATCGATAAATTCTTTCCATTTTTTTATTCTCATTGATTGAGGGAAATACTTATTAATGATGAGCCCCCTAAACTCTTCTGACACTGTTGCATCAATCTTCCTCTTGGCCTCATATTTTTAATCAGATACCTTCAGTGATCTGTTTGTCCCTCTAAGCGGTAAACATCCAAGGTGACTACCTTTTGTATGTTGCTATAATGTACAAAAAATATCTTCTCTATAGAACAAATCCACATTTCCATGATAAATTGTTCGGTAGATCAAATGAACATTGGTGGTCATTGATGCATAACAAGATCAACATAATGTTTTTACCTTCTTGGATAAATTATCCTCTCAGATTGATTAAATTTATTTCACATAACTGGAGTTATTTGATTCATCATTCTCAAGAAAGCTTCTATTCTGTCTTCCATTAGAGGTTTGTCATCTCCTGGTCCATTACGACCACCATTTTCTCATTTCATTCCATATCCTAACATTTTCTAATTGAATAAAACTATAGTAATAATTTTTTTAATTTAATAATATTATAAATATAATGGATTTTTTCTCTCTTAAAAAATAGTATTACACATGTTATTCATTATCAACAATTGAATTTTCTATAAATCCTTCATAATGGTTCATAATAAGATTATGATTAACCAAGAATATCCCCCAGGAGGGTCAAACTAGATGTGCATCAAGGCTCATTGGCATGAACATATTCCCATTAGATTTTACCTCAAAGAAGTGTTTTTTGAATTTACCACTATATTCATATTTGTCAAAGCAATATCCACATGTTCATATCAATACATGGACTTAGTTGTTCACAAACAACTTACCTAATATTTCACCAAAATATCACGAAGATATAATTTACAAAGAACTTCATATATAGTTAATCCTATTAATTTCATATCCTAATTTCCTAAAATATCTAAACTATATTTTGATACCAACTATGGCATTCCACATTTTTATTACATAAAACTACCAAACATTTTACAAATAGAGGACCTCTTAATGTTTAGCGTCTAGAAATAATAAACATAATAAATGAAAACATAAAACAATATTTTATTACACATGAAATTATTCTTCAATTTTCATACTATGTACAATTATTTCATATCATAACCCGGGGACATACATCAAAGAAATGGGTGTGGAGAAATCTGAGTATAAGAAAAAAAGTGACAGTGTTTACATGTTAATATGAAAAATATCAATACAATATTGAGGAATTTTAGAATGTAAAGATAAATATGAATATAATAAAAATAATAATATTACTAAAAAAATATAATGAGTTTAAAACATTGAATTTATACATTCATAATATTATCAAAAAGGTCTATCCCCCAGGTTTCATAAAATTTTCCAAGGTTATTCACCTAGGTATGGTAAAACTAGTCATCTCTAGAGATTAATTTATTTACCGAATTAATTTTAGTTCTATCAGGTAAAACCCTTAAAATGTACTTATTTACATGTCTTACACATATATCATAATAAAAAAATTCATAAATAACCCAAATATATTAAAACAAATTATTTGATTATAAAAAAACAAGGCCTTTTAAAATGTTCCTAAAAACCTGATCATTGTGTCATTTATAACACATGGAAAAGGAATAAGGGATTTATTTATTTCAATTCCATATTAAAATAAATATTTTTTATTTATTTATTAATAACCTTTTAAATTAAAATTTTTAGTTTATTATCATAATGAAAATAAAATAATTTCATGAGGAAAAGAGAGTGAATTTGTGACAAAAAAATCTATAGAAAAAGGGGAATGAAATCGGGTTTTTCAAAAATTAAAAAGATAGGGAAACAGGATCACACCTTAAAAAAATACTAACAATATATCAGATATATAGATGAAATTGGAAATAAGAATATGGTATGGAAATCTAAAATACATACCACATAAGAAAGTTCTGGAAATGAAAAAGATATGTTTGGATTTCAATTACGTTGAAGAGTAAATTATAAATTTATAATATCATGACCATGAGGTATGGGGGACAAATTGGGAGGACTACATGGATGTTATAACTAGTATAAATTCATGTATGATGAATTTGGAATGAAGTGAAATGCTGTATTGTGTGGGTATTTATAGTAAAAGAGAGAGTGATTTATATTAATTTTAAAGGACACCTAATTTGATTTATTTGAAAACCCATGGATTCCCCATGGTATTGTAAACTTGGGACACCACATATCATATTTTAATCCACATTCTTGAATTAATAGGAATCTGAGTACATGAAAAAATGTGAAAGTGTTTATATGTGAACTTAAGAAATATCAATAAAACATGAGGAATTTCGTAATGGATTGATAAATAAGAATATAATAAAAATATTTCCATTATTAAAAACAATATAATGTGTGTAAAACATTGAATTTATACATTAATAATAGTATCAACATGGTCCGTCCCCAAGGTGTCGTAAAAGTTTCTAAGGTTATCCAACTAAGTATTGTAAAACTGGTCATCTTTAGAGATTAAATTATTTACCCAATTTATTGGAGATATATCAGGTAAATATATTAATTCGTTTTATTTACATGTCTTCCACATAGATCATAATAAAAAAATCACACATAACCCAGATATAATAAAAGAAATGGTTTTCATATCAAAATCATGGCCTTTTAAAATGTTCCTCAAAACATGATCATTCTGTCATTTATAACCAATGGAAAGAGAATAAGGGTTTATATTATGTAAATTACATAATAAAATATATATCATTTATTTCTTGATTAATACCCTTTAAAAATAAAATTGTTAGTTTATTAACATAAAGGAAAAATAATAATTTCTTGATGAAAAGAGAGAGAATTTGTGATGAAAATTCTATAGCATAAGTGGTATAAAATCTAGTCTTTTTAAAAAATTAAAACGAGAGGGAACAATGGTCACACATTCATAAAAGAATAAAAATATAGTATATGTATAGATTAAAATTTAAATAAGAATACAGTATGGAAATCTAAAATACATACCACATAAAAGAGTACTTGAAAGGAAAAGATATGTTTGGAATTAAATTATGTTGAAGAGTAACTTATAAAACTATAATATCATGACAATGAGGCATGGGGGCACATTGGGAGGACGACATGGAGGTTATAACTAGTATAAATTCTTGGATGATGAATTTGGAATCAATTGAAATGATGTATTGGGTGGGTATTTATAGTAAAAGAGATGATGATTTTTATTAATTTCAAAGGACACCAAATTTGATGTATTTGGAAAACCATTGCATCCCAATTGTATTTTACAATGGTATTGGCCACATGGGAAACCTCATATCATATTTTAATCCATAGTCCTGGATTAATAAGAATCTCAACTCCCAATACTAACTATCTAAATCTAGGAAATCTTTTTTTCAATAAATGATACTCAACCCTCAGTCCCAATAGATCTATTTACAATCTAGATATGATCTAGATTCTAGTACATAAATGTGTTGTAAACCCATTAATTATTTATAAGTAAAACCATATTATCACCATCACCTTATTGGAATCTAGAGGAATTATATTTTGTTCGATGATTTATGCTCATAATAATTGTATTGATAGGAGGATTTTTTTTGGAGAAAATACAATAGTTATCAACTACAATCATGTATCCATGGATCATAGTAGAGGAATTTTGTTCCATTATCCATATAGATTAGAGGATTGGCCCTATTATTAATTTTACCAATATAAATAAATTAAAATATTGTATAAATGGGAAGAGTCTGACTGAAATCATCCTTATTTGTGAAAAGTTAACCTGAAATAGGATGCATCTAAATGAAATATGGGATATCACAATTGAAAAGCTGTTGGATAATTGTTATTCACCTGTAGTTTAGAAATAAATTTTTTGAGTAACTTTGGCCCAGAAAAACACTGACCATCATCCCATTATTGTTAGACTCAGCAACATTGATAGGAGGAAACTAATTTCAATTATATTTAATAATTCATGGGATTCTCTTTTGGAGTGTTCAATGATAGTCCAAGAACCATGGGGTTTTAAGATTTGCAGTGCCAACCCACTAGTTTGTATCTCCATGTTCAAAATGACCAAATTAAATAAGAATGAATGGGTTAAGACTAAGAATATCCCAGTGGATGCTGAAATTCATTTGATGGAATGTCATTTACAAGATATTAATGAATCTATCACTAAAGGAATCTTCTATGGAGACATGAAACAAGAAACTGAAATCTATACAAAGATTAGGTGTCTTATCAAACCGAGGGACATCAATAAGAAAGAAAACATCCAAATCATGTGTCTCTCAAATTGGGATAGAAATATAAAATTCAATAATAACCTATAAAGGGTTAGAAGGGAAAACATGCCTCTTTATTTACTTAATAATGGAGAATGAATCATGGAAAAAAGGCATGAGATATCTCATTATATTGTCTCATTTTATATTAATATCTTTAATGGTCCCTCAAAGAGTTAAATCCTTAGGGAAAAAATCATTCCACACCTGTATATTTAGGAGTACAATCTTTCTATAACCTCTATTCCCATTGAATTTTTGATTAAATAGGTTTACTTTGGGCTCAAGAGGGAATTATATGTAGGACCAGACAGCTTCACCAATAAATTATTTCAAACCTATTGGGATATTATTCAAAATTATGTATTTTATATTGTCAAACATTTTTTCAAGGATGGTAATTTTCCTCAATTCGTCAATGTTCATTATATTTCCCTCATCCAGAATGTTGAGAATGCCTTTAAGATAATTCAATTATGATGGGTTTCTCTAGTCAATACAATTCACCAAGTGATCACAAAAATCATTTCTATATGACTTTCTATGGTCTCATAGAGAATAATATATTAGAATCTATTTTGGTTTTTCAAATGAAAAAATATTCCAAAATATATGCTAACTACCTAGAATTGTGTAAACATCCTTATAAAATCAATCTAAGAAGGAAACATATCTCTTAATATTGGTATTAAAAAAAATCCTTTGACATAATGGACTGGGGCTTCATTAGTATGGTGTTTCACAACTTTGGATTCAGTAAGAAATTCATTCACTGCATCAAAGTTCCTTTTGAGTAACCCCACATATCCATCCTTATTAATGGAACCCAAAATGATACTTCATATGATTCAGGGTTGAGACTGAGGGATCCACTTTCTATAATTATATCATATATAGTTGTTGATTGTCAAATAAGACTTCTCCTTGACATGGTTAATATGGGTTATTTTAAGACAATCAAAGTATAATGGGGTATCTTTGCTCCCTCCCATGTGTTTTTTGATGATGATATTGTCATTTCCACTCATAGGGAAAGAGGAACATAAACAACCTCAAATATTGAATCCAATAGTATGAAAATTTATCTAGTCATCCAATTATCTAGAGTAAATATTTTATATACTTCAGTAAGAACATTTCAATCTCAAGGGATATTCGTCTCACAAATGACTTGGTAGTAATGGAGGGATCATTTATGTTTGTATAACATGGTGTCCCATTATTTTTGGGAAAAACACATATATCCCATTTCTCAAATATTCTAGATCTGATCAAGACAAAAATAACCTCATGGAATGGAAAATCACTCTCAATGGAAGGACACCTTTACCTAGTCAATAATGTGGTGATCTCAGAGATTGTTTAATTTTTTATGGAGTATCGTTGTCAGGTATCCACTATTATAAATATTTACACAATGATGAAAAATTTCATATGGAGTGGATTTATTAGGGAAATTAGAATCATTACTACCACATAAAAAATATCCTCATAAGACAAAAAATTGGTGGAATTGTCATCAAGAACACGGAGTTCTTCAACAATTCCTTGCAGAGATAATTCATTTATAAGTTAATTAACATCAAAAGTTCTTCCCTGTATTTTTTAAGAACTATATAAATGTAAATTCTCTTAGTTGGAAGATGCTATTACCTAAAATCTTCTATCTGGTATGTATTGATGTTCATCTTCCCAAAAATTATTACACATTCACAATGGATAGTTAATATGAATTCTTCAATAAGTTTTTTGCATGATAAATGGACAGGTGATCAACTCATTTATAGGGTTGACACTGAGGATAACGATATTGATTTCAACATCTTAATTATAATGAAGATGGAAAATATAGAAATAGTCACAGATAATATTGCTTTTATTGTTGCTCACTATGATTTTGATAATCAGACAGTCCTGCTAATCTGGGAGGGGTCTTCAAATAGACTTACTAAAATTAAAAGTATCTACATGGATTTTATAAATGGATAAAACCCATAGATTAGTGACTAAAATAAGAAAAAGATGACTCCCTCCCATTTCACCCTGCTATGTAGGTTTTACCTTAACAATGTTCTTGATTATGTAAATTTTCAAATAGATGGAATCTCTTTAGGTCCTAAACTTGTTCTATGAAAACATCACACGTAAAATGTGGATCTTTTATTACTATGATGTGATAATATCTCTTCAGTATGGTAGGCTGTAAATAGAATTTTCTAGGACTATATCCAACAAAATGAATCTATTTTCACTTTCCTTAAATATGTTTATATGGTTCATCTCAAAATGCAACTCAACATACTCAATTAGATGGCATGTTCTGAGTTTTTCCACTACATGTTGCAAGGCAGGAACCAGAATATCAATAGTTAGATTCACATTAATACTAGACATTCCATAGAAAAAATACATACTGTAGTGAAATCCTCTAACACTATACACACATAAAACTGTAGACACTTGGTTGATGATTTTTTCATCCTTAGATGGATTATGATTTCTATTAATTTACCTACTCCTTTTGGCACCGTCAAAGTTTTTTGGACACCTCCTTCACTGGATGGATTATGTAAAACACATATGGGGCTTGTAGGGGTAACCTAGACCCCTCAGGATATGGTGCTATCATCAGAGACCATAATGGGTACGATGCGGAGTGCATGTATCGACCTTTTGGCCATATCACTCCATTGGAATCAGATATGATGGGTCTTATCATGGAAATTTTCCATTTTCATCAAAGAGAATGGAGGTGTATCTTATTTTTATCTGATTCTACCACCAACCTCCAAGCCATAAGAATGGGTCAAATTAAATTATCATGGAGGGTGACGACTAAATGGTTAAAAATGAATTGACAGACTCTAATCCATGAACTACATCACCACTCACACATTTCGAGATGAAAGCAATATTCTTGATGAGATTGCAAACAAAGGGGAGACTATAGAAGACTGTAACTACTCAACATATTTTTCTGATGGCATGTGCTCGTTCTTACATTAGGACTAATGTAAAATTCTATTATTTTGACTCTTTAAGCATGTTCTAATTAAATTCAAAATTCTCAATGCTCACTTTTCTCAAAAAAATACTGTGATATTTTTTTTTAAATTACTATTTTAGATAACTACAATGTATTTATACTTCCATAGGTGGGGTTACTATTCAATTAGTTAAATTAATATTCATGTGGGTAACAGTACTATTCTGAAGGGTCAAGTTACTATTCACCAAAAAATTAAGTTGATCTTTTTGGGCTCTGAATATCTTACTGATCGCAATAGTGTATGTTCTTTTTTTAAAAATTCACAATATTAATTAATTCAAATAAATAATTTTTTACTATTGATAAAAAAAAATTCTAGTCGTAAAATATTATTCATCAAAAAAAATATTCACCAAAACTATTCGTCAAAAATACTATTCATTAAATACAATTCATCAATAAAATACAATTCATCAAAAAAAGAAACTCTTTATAAAACTACGAAAAAATCACCATAAATTAATTTTGAAATTTGGAATTAAAAAATGATGTTTTTTTACCATAATAATTTTTTATGTATGATAAATTTCACATAAGTATGATTTTTCTACTTCTAAAATCAATTTATTAAATTTTTATGAATTGAACTTGTATTTTGTTAATAAATTATGTTCTTATAAAATAAGTGATGAAATAAAAATTGTATTTATACAATGAGAATACAAAAAGTAACTAAGGCCTCATTACATAACCCAATATAACACCTGAATAGGACCTAAGAGTATGGTGTTCAATGGTGATATAATCTTATGGTGGATCAAACAACATGGCATGAGTAGTAATTTATATCAACATGAACTTTTCACATAGGTGATTTTTTTCATGCTTAACATGTTGAAGCCCTGCATTGTCTTAGTTCAGAGAAGAGACCAGTAATGCTACCTCCTTCTCAAGTTGTGACAAATGGGATTTGTACAGCCCGAGTCTATGGGATGAGGCCATCAAATCATCTTTAATAATTAATTATCTATTATCATTTCTGTTTATAATCAAAAATTATAATTTTAAAAATAATATTAATTTTTCCAATTATCATATTAACCAAGGATCATATAACGGTCAAAACCTGATGGTCACATTATATTTATTCTTTTTATTAATTATGACTTAGTAAAGCATAAATTTTCCTCGGCGCATTATTACATAACATTGGCATGATAAAAAGAAAGATCATGTCTCGAAAGACCGATTAGTTTAGTATCCTTGGAAACACTAGATATATTCATAAAGATTACATTACATCAATAAGTGAAAAACTACAACCCCATATTGTCTTCATATCCCCTCATACTATCCCTACAGGTCATTCATAAAATACTTTTTCACATCCGGGGAAAATAAAACATTGAAAGGGGTGAGCTCAGAAGCTCAGTAAAGATAACGATATAGCAGAAACTTTCATAAATAACCATAAAATATTTAAGGCAATGTATAACTAAAACAAAAGCCTTTTAAACATGAACTTCAGAATAATATGGCAAGTATAAAATGAAATAATTCCATTTACTTATTCACATGGATATTCTACTAGTCGAATAATCACATGAAAATATTAATAACCACTTTCATAATGACAAAATGCATAATGCCAGACTATCATAACCACATAGCCAAGGCCTTGTGCCAAGACTACAAATAAGATTTTGTCAAGGCCTCGTGCCAAGACACTAGTTTGTCTCATTAGACCTACCGATGCATCAATGAGCTATAGCAGGCTCCACCCGTCACTTACTAAGTCTAATGCATTCCTCATATGATCAGGTTTAACATAACATAAACATTCGTATTAAAACTAGCATACGAAATGTCAAAACATTATCCACAAACCATGAATGGTATAAAAATAGCACATCCGTAGTAAAAAATAACAAATTTGATATAATATGGAAGATTTTATTGTATCAGATTAACCTCAATCATGAATAATGAAGGATATTGACATAGATGAAAATAATAATCAAAACTATTAGAGTGAAATATCCTCCTTTTTCTTGAAATCATTTAAAAGTCACACTATTTGTCAAGAATCCATTTAAAATAGATTTTATAATAAAAGTGTCCCATACCACTTTGAAACTTTTAAAAGGAATTTTAATTTTAAAACATTAATGTCCACATAAATAAATCCTTAAAACCATTTTTAATACATGGACATTAATGAGCAAGATTTAGAAGAATAAGTCCTTAAAACATTAAAAATGGTATTTTATTTAGTGTTTCTAACCAAAATAGAGACACTTGAATAAAAATAATTGAGGTAATAAAAACATGGTAATATCATGAGAATAAATGGATTCATGATATACTATGTCAAAGTACATTATATACACCACATAAAAGTGATTTGGTGTATAACAACAAATAAGTCTCAATGGAATGTAAATTGAGATGAAATCTCTCATAAAGGTCATATCCTTAGGTTAAGGATAAATCAACTACATAATTATCTGTGAAAAATATAAATACACTAAATATGATTGGATATTTAGTGTAAAACAATCAAAGGACATTCAGACATATTCTTGTAGAGACAACACCAATGAATTGGATGTTTATCTCAACAAATCGAGATTGAGTAAAAATTACACTTATCATGTTCATACAGATGACTTTATAATTTATCAATGGAGTGATTATGTGTATAAAAAGTATATCCACAGAAAGGGGACTGGAAATTATTACATAATCAAATGAATATTGATTCCACACATAATCTTGGAGTAAAATAATCAATAAAGTATGCGTAAAGCAGAATGAGTGGAAATTGAAATTTCAAATTCCCTTATCAATTAGGTAACGTAAAAAACATACAACGATGAAAGAAGGATCATAAAATGATGATGTAAATACCCATAAATTAATGTATATTACAAAATGAATATAGTCATGGGCAGTACACATACACCACATGCAATAAATAAGTGGTGAACAATGGAATTCTCACGAAATTACGAGTGAGATAATAAACCCCTTACATTGTACTTTTTCCTTGGTCAAAGGTAGGTTAACATCCTGTATAATGGTGAAATAATTGTTATTGAATTATAAAAGAATAATTTAAATTAATATGATATCATATATTATCTTTTAACATTGATTTGTTAATAATATCTTAGTATTATCGTCATTTCGGGTGTTAACTTACTCGTTTTCCTTTATATTCTTTGTTACGTAAGCCGTGTTTGTTATGGATAAGTTGTATAATATTCATATCCAGAATTATATCAAGTCCTTAAAAATTATTTTTAATCATCAAATGAGAATTATACTTGAATGGATATGATAGAGAATGAATCTCATCGCATTCGTGGAGACGGTAGTCCATACGAATGCACGAGCGACAATATCACTCTTTTGATGTTAAAATAATATATAATTGGATGTTATATAATATATAAAGAATAATTATCATTTTATATTTATTATTTACATGAATTAAAAATTATTATTATACCCATCCAAATAGTAATATATTGAATAACAATTACACCACGACGTGGAGACGGTAAGTCGTAAATACGCACGTATGGTGACATGTCATTCAAAGATGGATAGAATATTGAATATGGTTGTACCATATTTATAATAATATTATAGTATATAGTAGATACTGGATTAATTATTTTATAATGTTAATAACGAAGAAAGAAGAAGTGTAAGAAGAAAGCAACTTGAAAAGGGGTGGTGAAATCATTACCTCTTTTTCGGGGTTCTTCCTTTTGATTTGATCAAAATGGCTCCTTAGGTTGGCTTTATGACTAAAGGAATGCCTATAGGATGAATTTAGGGAATTTGAGAGAGTATTTGGGCAGGGGTGGGCTGAAAAAAAAGGCTTTTATGGTGTTAAATGAGAAGGGGGAGTGCCCTTTTATAAGAGGGGTGAGGGGCACCTTAGGAAAAGCTAGAAAAATTATTTTATAACAAATTCATATTCGGTTTCTAATGGCTCCAAAATGGATTATATAAATTTTAAGGTCAGGATGGGTCGATAACCACTCAAAAAATAGAATTTAGACAGGTTTGGGTAATTATATTAACCTTATCTTTTAGTTTTAACTCTTAGTTAATTAGTTTGACACTTACCATGTCACTTTGTATTTTTATATAATACTGTTAATAAACATACTATATACCTCCAGGAGACCCCAAAGTGGTCCATTAATGATACACCTATAATTATATAAGTCTCTTGGCTGAACCGTAGATTTTTAGGAATTGAATATCAATTAATAATATAATATTTTTTTTAAAAACTCTTCTATGTCAATTTTGACACTATTTGGAAAATTGATTTTTCTGAAAATCATAATAGAATAATTACTTCAAAAAAAGTTAATTAAATCATTCCTAACATGTCATATTAACCTATAAAATTAGTGTAATTCATAAAAAGTCTCAAATTACATTTATTTTGATATTTATAATATCAATTATTTTAATATTTCATTAATTAGGTAATTACTGCTTCACCATTATGTCAAAAATAAATTATATTATATAATGTCTAAAAATAATAAATAAAATACCATTATGTAGGAAATATTTTTATATTTCTAATGAATATTTACAATAGAATTTATCTTATGTATAACCTTATATTAAATTTTTTTATTAAATAAACATTGATTTTAACTCTTTTAACTCTTCTTTGAATTAAATAATAATAAATGTCTTAATCTAATAAAAGTGGACCTAAATGAAAATATTTTATTCCTCAGGATATTTTTGGTCGAATTAAGCTTATCCAATAGAATTAGGGCATGTTTTAGTTTAATATTAATATCATTTTTACCCATAATTACCCTATTTACTTTTAACCGTGGAAAATAAAAGTAAAAAGTTACTATTCACCAAAAATTATTTTCATCTCATTGAACCACATTTTACTCCTTGATATTATCCCTTTCTCTTGTATTTTCTAAATTCCACTCACAGAAGTGGTAAAATTATGTTTTATGAAAAATTGAGTTTTTTAACTACCACATAGTGGTTTCACTATTCATCAAAAAATGAAAGTTTCCAGAAAAAAACCAAAAATTAGGCCTAATATATATTTGATATTATGAATTAAAAAAATTATGTCTATTTTTCCAAATTCAAAACATATCAGTTGCATTAATTAAATTAAAAATTAATTACCGTCATCAAAACAAATAGCGTGTTCTTAAGAGATAATAACTATCAAAAGATTGACACTTGTTTATGTCTGGTTTAAATGTGAAATTACATCCAATGACCATCATTGTATTAAATGGTAAAAATATATTCTAAATATACTTTAAAACCAATCAAATTAATAATTTATCACTATTAATTATTTCGATTAAAAAAGTTATTTTTAATTAAAATTTAGTAATTTTCACTATTCATCAAAATATGAAATTTATCCGAAAAGTACCAAAATTTCACCCTAAACTAATTTCGATATTATGAATCCAAAAATGAAGTCCATTTCAAAAGATAAAATTTCAAAAATTTCAAAATGTATGTATTACTATTAATAATGGCTAGTTTGACTGGTTGTGGTGTGTTAGAATCTCGAAGTTGCGTACAATGCACACCAATGCATTATTCAAAGGGAAACGTTCTGTGGATGATTGGGGTGTTACATTCTCCCCTCCTTAAATAAATTGCATCCTCGCAATTTTTTAAATATTGGGCTTGAGAATATAATGGAAAGTCCCACATCGAAAAAAGAGTCAATAAAACTATCACATTAAATGAAAGGAAGAGAGGTATAAAGGTCACCCAAGATAACCCATACTAGGATTCCATGTAGGAAAACATGGATATGGACGATAAAATAAGTTTTAAGTTCTGATGGAGAGGGATAGAAAACATGATCAGGAGAAAGTTAACAATAAGAATATCACAAACTTGTGTTGGGACAAACGGACTTTAGTATCCCAATAGGAAAAGTAAACGGACAACATTTTTTGTTTTAAGTTACATTACATAATGACGAGGAATTAATTTTTGATATTGACTAAGAACATAAAGAGATATTCTTACTTTTTAAGTAGAGTTTCATTCTTTAATAAATTTTTACCACTAACTCATTTTTTTGAACAATGGGTATTCAAGAAGACTAGGTCACAATGGAAGATCTAGAATAAAATTCAATAGAAATACATGATCCACGTAGGATAAAATATATATTTAACTTGTCTTTAGAGATTAATCAAAACCAAAATGGTTAGTATAATATCTCATGATCCCCCAAATGGATATTCCATTAGTGAAAAAAAACAAATCTTAATTTCTAAAATTTTACAATCAATACCCCAAAGTTAAATAAATACCATTCAATAATCAATTGTCCATAAAATCCTTCATATAATCCAAACTAATATTGAAGCCCAAAACATATAAGAATGTAGTCTTCCACATTAAATTGTATCTCCAAATGACATTAATTACTCTTAAATTCACATACTTAAAAGTAAATAACCTAATCATTTCCATAAATAAACCTAATCACTATAAATCCCCAATAAAAACATAGATAAAAATCCACCATTACTCTTCAAATGAAATCTCATACTATTCAATTTTACTTGGGCATATAGTGTTCACAACAAAGAGAACATCTTCCAAAATAACATTTATCACTTAATCACCAAATCATTTTCCAATACTAAGGGTATTCATTTGATAAGACAAAAGATCCCAAATCAATTTATTATTGATCAATAAAATCATTTAACTAAAAATAATAGTCACACTAACCAGGGACTTCATGTAGTCCAGTGGTATGCGGTAAATCCCAATCGCACTTTGGTTGTGGGTTCGATTCCCACAGCTTTGTCCGACGCGACGGGTTGTCACACGGTCTGCGTGTTGTCCTTTTTCAAAAACTATATTTTATAACATTACCAAAATGAGATAAATTCCTCAAAATAACCATAACATAATTTAACAACAAATCTTATCACATACCTTGCATTTTAATCCCAAATTATAATAACATATAATGGCCTCAAACCCAACGATCATATAAAACCAAATGGTTATTTATAACTATATCCATAAGAGAAAAGATAATTCTTCCTCAAATATCATTCTCACATGGAAAACTGCAGGGTTAAAAATACAATTGAAAATTAATCCAAAGTAAACCCATAAACAAGGAGCACTAATACTGTTTAAAAATTTCTCCTACCATTTATTCCCACATAGCTTCTTCTTTGACCAAGAAAATATCCTATAGAATAGGGAATTCAATCAGGTAATGGCCATGTCCCCTACATTTACGGAAAATGACTGTAAATGGATTCTTGGGACCATTTTTATCTTCTTCCATAGTACTCTTCATTTTTCTTCAGCAATTCTTCTCTTTATGTCCTTCCTTCCTACACGTAATGCATTTCTTTGTCCCATTGAGACACTTTCCTTGGTGTCTTCTTCCACATTTCCTGCATGATGGAAATTGAGTATTCATTTCTCCATGGTCTCCACTGCTGGAGATCTTATCCTTCATTACCTTTCTCTTCATTGTTGAGTCCTTAAATTAGTAAATATATATATTGTTGATCATATTTTTGGAAAATTAATTTGGCATAAAGATGATATCTTTTACGCCTATCAACATTCCAGTTTGTTGCACATTTCCACCACTGTTCCCACCTTGTACATCATTCTCAAAGTCACTATGAATTCCATGGAATCCAGCCATTCACTAAAACCAGAAATCCTTGTGTGATTTATAGTAGTCATAAAATCATTTAGAGATTAACATGTCACCATATTCTCAATTTGAAACACATTAGGATTAACCAAGGTCATTTAATCTCAACTTATATATATAATACTTCAAATTGGTTTGTAAAGAAAATCTAAATTATCCTCAGAATATCCCCCAGGAGTGTCGTAACCAAGAGTGCAGCAAGGCCCGTTGTCATGCACCACTTCCCGTTCGAGTCTAGCTCAAAGCGTTGTTTTCAGGTTTTACCCCTAGGTACATCTGTGCCAGAGCCGCCTCTACCTGCTCGTATCTAGACAGTGATGTATTGCTTGAAAAAATCACAAAATATTTACAATACCAAAATTCTAGGAAGTTCTTCCATACTAATCCTCAAATTTCATCTTAGGTCGAAGTTCTCTAATCAGAGTTTATCTAAATATAAATTCCATGGTTTGTACTAAACTTCCTCTGATACCAACTGTAACGCTCCGACCCTAGTTACACATAGTCAGTGAATTATTACATAACATTGGCATGATCAAAAGAAAGATCAAGTCTTGAAAGACCGATTAGTTTAGTAGCCTTGGAAACACTAGATATATTCATAATGTTTTCATTACATCAATAAGTGAAAAACTACAGCATCATATTGTCTTCATATAACCTCATATTATCCCTGCAGGTCATTCATAAAATACTTCTTCACATCTTGGGAAAATAAAACATTGAAATTAGTGAGCTCAGATGCTCAGTAAGGAAAACGATATAGAGGAAAAATTCATAAATAAACATAAAAAATTTAAGGCAATGTATAACTAAAACAAAAGCCTTTTAAACATGATCTTCAGAATAGTATGGCAAGGATAAAATGAAATAACGCCATTTAATTATTCACATGGATATTCTACTAGTCGAATAATCATATGAAAATATTAATAACCACTTTCATAATGACAGAATGCATAATTCCAGACGATCACAACCACTTAGCCAAGGCCTCTTGCTAAGACTACAAATAATATTTTGTTAAGGCCTCATGCCAAGACACTAGTTTGTCTCATTAGACCTACAGATGCATCGAGGAGCTATAGCGGGATCCACCCGTCACTTAGTAAGTCCAATGCATTCCTCATATGGTCAGTTTTAACATAACATAAACATTCATATTAAAACTAGCATACGAAATGTCAAAACATTATCCACAAACCTAGAATGGTATAAAAATAGCACATCCACAGTCAAACATAACTCATTCGGTACAACATGGAAGATTGTATTGTATTAGATTAACCTCAATCAAGAATAATGAAGGATATTGGAATAGATGAAAATAATCATCAAAACTATTAGAGTGAAATATCCCCCTTTTTCATGAAATCATTTAAAAGTCACACTATTTTTCAACAATCTATTTAAAATAGATTTTAGAATCAAAGTGTCCTATACCACTTTGAATCTTTTAAAAGGAATTTTAATTTTAAAACTATAATGTCCATATAAATAAATCCTTAAAACCATTTTTAAAACATGAAATTTAATGAGCATGATTTAGAAGAATAAGTATTTAAAACAATTAAAATTGTATTTTAGTTAGAGTTTCTAACAAAAAGAGAGACACTTGTATAAAAATAATTGAGGTAATCAAAACTTTTTAATATCATGAGAATAAAGGGATTCATGATATACTATGTCAAAGTACATTATATACACCACATAAAAGTGATTTGGTGTATAACAACAAATAAGTCTCAATGGAATGTAAATTGAGATGAAGTCTCTCATAAAGGCTGTATCCTTATGTTAAGGATACATCAACGACATAATTATGTGTGACAAATATAAATAAACTAAATATGATTGGATATTTAGTGTAAAAAAATCAAAGGACATTCACACATATTCTTGTAAAAACAACACTAATGAATTGGATGTTTATTTCAACAAATCGAGATTGAGTAAAAATTACTGTTATCATGTTCATACCGATGACTTGAGAATTTATCAATGGAGTGATTATGGGTATTAAAAGTATATCCACAGAAAGGGTATTGGAAATTATGACATAATCAAATTAATATTGATTCCACACATAATCTTTGAGTAAAGTAATCAATGAACTATGCGTAAAGATGAAAGAGTGGAAAATGAAATATCAAATTCCCTTATCGATTAGGTAACGTACGAAACATACAACCATGAAAGAAGGATCATACAATGATGATGTAAATACCCATTAATTAAATTATATTACACAATGAATACAGTCATGGGCAGTACACATACACCACATGCAATAAATAAGTGGTGAACAATGGAATTCTCATGAAATTAAGAGTGAGATAAGAAACCCCTTACTTTGTACTTTTTCCTTGGTCGACAGTAGGTTAACCTCCTATATAATGGGGAGATAATTTTTATTGAATTATAAAAAAATAATTTACATTATTATGATATCATATATGCTCTTTTAACATTTATTTTTTAATAATATCTTAGTATTATCGTCATTTCTGGTGTTAACTTACTCGTTTTCCTTTATATTATTGGTTTCGTAAGCCATGTTTTTTATGGATAGGTTTTATCTTATTCATATACAGAATTATATCATGTCCTTAAACATTATTTTTAAACCTCAAATGAAAATAATACTTGAATGGATACGATGGAGAATGAATCTCATCGCGTTCGTGGAGACGGTAGTCCGTACGTACACACGAGCGACAATATCATTATTTTGATGATAAAATAATATATAATTGGATGTTATATCATATAGAAAGAATAATTATCATGTTATATTTATTATTTACATTAATTAAAAATAATTATTATACCCATCCAAATAGTAATATATTGAATAACAATTACACCATGACGTGGAGACTGTAAGCCGTACGTACACACGTATGGTGACATGTCATTCAATGGATGGATAGAATACTGAATATGGTTGTACCATATTTATAATAATATTATAGTATATAGGAGATACTGGATTCATTATTTTATAATGATAATAACAAATAAAGAAGAAGTGTAAGAAGAAAGGAACTTGAAAAGGGGTGTTGAAATCATTACCTCTTCTTCCGGTTCTTCCTTTTGATTTGATCAAAAGGGCTCCTTAGGTTGGCTTTATGACTAAAGGAATGCCTCTAAGATAAAGTGAGGGATGTTGAGAGAGTATTTGGGCAGGGGTTGGACGAACCAAAAGGCTTTGAAGGTGTGAATAAATGAGAAGGGGAGTTCCCTTTTTTAAGAGGGGTGAGGGGCACCTTTGGAAAAACTAGACATATTATTTTATAATAAATTCATATCCGGTTTATAATGGCTCCAAAGTAGATTATTTAAATTTTAAGGTTGGGATGGGTCTAAACCCACTCAACCAATAGAATTTAGACAGGTTTGGGTCATTATATTAACCTTATCTTTTAATTTTAACTCCTAGTTAATTAGTTTGACACTTACCATGTCACTTTGTATTTTTATATTATATAGTTAATAAACTTAATATATACCTCCAAAAGACCCCCAAGTGGTCCATTAATGATACACCTATAATGATATAAGTCTCTTGGATGAACCGTAGATTTTTAGGAATTGAATATCAATTAATAATATAATATTTGTTTTAAAAACTCTTAAATGTCAATTTTGACACTATTTGGAAAATTGATTTTTCTGAAAATCATAATAGAATAATTACTTCGAAAAAAGTTAATTAAATCATTCCTAACATGTCATATTAACCTATAAAATTATTTTAATTCATAAAAAGTCTCAAATTACATTTATTTTGATATTTATAATATCAATTATTTTAATATTTCATTAATTATGTAATTACTGCATCATCATTGTGTCAACAATAAATTATATTATTTAATGTCTTAAATTTATAAATAAAATACCATTATGTAGGAAATCTTTTTAGGTTTCTAATGAATATTTAAAATAGAATTTATCTTATGTATAACCCTATATTATTATTTTTTATTAAATAAACATTGATTTTAACTCTTTTAACTCTTCTTTGAATTAAATAATAATAAATTTCCTAATCTAATACAAGTGGACCTAAATGATAACATTTTATTCCTAAGGATATTTTTGGTCGAATTAAGCTTATCCAATAGAATTAGGACATATGTTAGGGTAATATTAATATCATTTGTACCCTTAATTACCCTATTTACTTTTAACCGTGGTAAATAAAAGTAAAAAGTTACTATTCACAAAAAAAAATTCATCACATTGAACCACATTTTACTCCTTGATATTAACTGTGTCTCTTGGATTTTCAAAATTCCACTCACTGAAGCGGTAAAATTATGTTTTATGAAAAATTTAGTTTTTTAACTACCACTTAGTGGTTTCACTATTCATCAAAAAATGAAAGTTTCCAGAAAAATACCAAAAATTAGGCCTAAGATATATTTGAAATTTTGAATTAAAAATGATGTATATTTTAAAAAATTCAAAACATATCAGTTGATTTAATTAATTTAAAACTTAATTCCCGTCATCAAAACAAATAGCGTGTTTTTAAGAGATAATAACTATTAAAAGATTGACACTTGTTTATGTCTGGTTTAAATGTGAAATTAAATCTAATGACCAACATTGTATTAAATGGTGAAAATATATTCTAAATATACTTTAAAACCACTCAAATTAATAATTTATCACTATTAATTATTTCTATTAAAAAGTTGTTTTTAATTAAAATTTAGTAATTTCCACTATTCCTCAAAATATGAAATTTATGTGAAAAGTACCAAAATTTCACCCTAAGCTAATTTCGATATTTCAAACCCAAAAATGAAGTCCATTTCAAAAGATAAAATTTATAAAATTTTAAAAAGTAAGTATTACTATTAATAACGACTAGTTTGACTGGTTGTGGTGTGTTAGAATCTGGAAGTTGCGTACAAGGCATGCCAATGCATTATTCAAAGGGAAACGTACCGTGGAAGCTTGGGGTGTTACACTCGAAACCACTCTATCTTGTTCAGAAGCTTCACTTAGAAGAATCCTTCTGGCCATAACAATATGATCCCATGAATCTACAAAAAATATGGTACTTGAGTGCCCAAAATTTCTCCCTAACCATGACCACATGCTTCACTATGTCATAAATACCATGGTAATGAACTCCTTGAAACCCCAGAACACAAAATTGGTGATGCAATTTTGGATGTTTCATCGACATGCTATTAAGTGGGTTTTGAGATATCAATCTCCGTAAGTTTTCCATTCCCTTTGGTTTCCTAGATAACGGCTCACCAGTCCCTCTTCATCAGTCTTAGAATCACTCCCAAATTATGAGACACATTCATGAATAAACATCTCTAGGGTTGGCCTCGACTTGATGACGTCGACCCAACGTGAACATATGGCATCCACACCTCTGGTTGTTTTGATATGATATAGGACTGTGGTGGAAACTACAACTGAAAAATCATGTAGTTATGATCCGGAATTAAATAGTGAGATAATTAAACATTGTATTCTCTTGGATCTAAACAAAAAATAATAATAAAATTTCTATATGAGTGTAAAATTGACTTCCTTGTGCAAGAGTTTAAATATCATCGACATCCATTATGGCATCGCCACCCGATGAATATTTTAATACATATTGAAAATTTAATTGAGATTTAGGATCATAAAATATAATTCAAGACCTGGGTATATTCCCATGGAGACCAGTGACCTCTAGAATATAGCTTATCAAATTTATGCTCACATTGATAATAAAATTGGAAAAGGCATGATGGACAGATCTGAATTTGAATGAGACATAACCATAGCCTCTCATATTTATGTGGGAAAAGGCATAATGGATGGTTCAAAATTTTCAAGTGTCAGGATAAAGGCCGCCCCGTTCTTTTGACTAATTTTAGAGAAGGATTATCATGCTAAGTCAGAGCATCACCCTCCAGGTACGTTCCATGTACAAGAGTGGGGTTCATGTGGTTTGGGGACGTTGACTCAGCAAGATAAAGAGTTCCCCCAATATCCTCTGATAATTGTGGCTCCCTACCCAATTTAATTGTGGATATCGATGTTTTCATATCCTTCTCTATGATGATAGGATCTGAATGATCAGTTGGGGCCCCGATATCTTATGATTCCCATACCATTTGGATAAAGCCTTCCCCATCCAAAATAGGAACCCTATGAGAACTAACACCTCTCTAACTTCATAGTTAGGCATGGCCTCTTTTTATTACCTAGCCAGAAATATTGATGGTACTTAATCTACCATAGAAGGAACAAGATATGAAGACACCTAAGAAATATCCGACTAATTACTTATGAATTATAAATTAAAATATGCACAAGATAATTGATCATCCAGGTGAATGAATTTGGTATTAGAACCAGATAAACTGATATGGAAGATACATGTGATCCACATTTTGATGCATATCGACTATTGAGACATCTATCAATGATTATTAGTTCTCCATCGGGATGGTTCCCTGAGAGAAATATCAAGAGGAATATTAGGGGGATTTCCCAGACAGGATTCTCAATAACTACATCCATGTGCTCAGCAGCACCAGGAGAACCTTCTATAGTGACACCCACATATAAAGGGACATGTTCCGCAAAGGGAATACTACTAGGGGTGTACAGTGAATTAGGTAACATCTTTGGGGTCTTCATTTATACATAAAAGTTTAAGGAATATAGTGTGAATCCTTACAATAATGGAAAGTAATGTTGGGGTCACCAAGCACAATTACCACATCTTCTGTATCACTTGAGTTCAAGTATATCACCATCTATGCAACATGATGGGACCAATTAATCCTATATTTCGAATATTTAAGGAACCTATCCATTTCATTTAAATATCTTGATACATCATCATGATATTTGTGAACTGAATTCCATGAATGAGCAATGGTATCTCCCATGTTCAGAAGTTCAAAGTGTTCCTCTTAGAGCATCTCCCAAATTTCATCATTAGAAAAATTCACCATCAAGTCATCCTAGAGATTGTAGTGAATTTTATGGGTAGCTGTAATGGAAATAACATTGGTAGGAAGGTCATTTTGAGGTACTAAAGTGGGTTCCATCAACCGCAGCTACTTCCAGGGTGCCTCTACAACTTTTGAACACCCAGGGGCTAGTCGGTTGCTATATTTGGAGGGAAGATGAATACTTTCCCCATTACCATCCTCATCCATCATTTTTAAATGGTAACCAACTCTAGATGCATCATCCTCACCCCCATAGACCATGTGCCTTATCATTTCCATCACTCGAAATGAATATTTACACCTGCCCTAATGAGTACGGATCTAGTTCTCTACCTCCCATCAGATTGGGTCCACCTTTTAAGGATTTTTATAAAAATAAATTCTAGTAGGCACTGAAACATGAACACTCAATGTAGTAGAAACTTTTATCTCTTGGAGAAGCCACCAAAAACCCTAAGGGGACTTAGTCTGAAATGACTGGAAATCACTCAGAATATCCCATTATCTTCAGGCCTCAAGAAGTAAATCATCAAGAGGGATAAATATCTGATTCTTGTTAACAACACTTACATCATTGAATGCATGAGAAGTCACTCCCCAATTTCTCAAGACATTACTCAGAGGGTTTGTAACTAATATAATTCGATGAGATCTCCCTGGATGAGAATTATCAGTTGTTCAATTTTGTTTCCAATTATCCCCAGACGTTGTGGGGTCATAATAATGGTAACTAGGTCACCAAATGGTCGTCTGGATATGATTTATCCCAAGTAATATAATAATCGTTCATGATGACGGGAACATAACCCTAATAATCTAAAAGCATGATCTTTCACTAAGTATCCTCACAGGTAGTCATTATCCATAACCGTTTCCCTTTCATGAGATGTTTTTTTTGGAAATTGCCATTAAGGGAAGGGGACACAACATTTGGACACATACAATCTGCTGGCCTAATATAAAAGGTGCATATCGTTTGTAGAAAAGTTCCTTGTCACTACTAGAAAGAAAAATAAACTCTTTTAGTGGAAATAAATAGCCTTAGTTAACAAAACTGTCTAATTCATCATTCATAATGATACCATTAAGGGATTTTAAGGGTGATAAGTAAAGTGGTAATGACAGATGATTCGAGTCAAAAATTCTCATTCCTTCTATTCAGTCTGATCTTCCTACTTATCTTATGCTGCCCAGCCAACCTACATAACCTCACTGATACTCGGAATATATGATCAAAGAATAACATGTAGAATTAGTAAGTTTTTGATACACATGTAACCCACTGTGTGGGCTCTTATGCATCCCCAGAGGATTTTGAATGTCCCAATCACCAAATGATGAGTCTTCCACTCTATGACATGGCCTAGTAGGCCATTGATCAAGGATAATATTGGAATGGCTAGTTTGATGCATTTTCTAGTGGCAAGTTGATCCACCACAACAAAGGTTGTGACTCTAACACTACCGGACTCTCATACTGGTAAAGGAAAACCACTCAGAATCATATCCAAGAAGGTGGCCAAAGAGAACAATCAATCGACATCAGGGACATGTTCCCACCCCCATTCGCAAAACTATCCCTCTAATAATATAGGACCGTGGAAACCTACTCATAATTAGGTTTCCTTTGTTTGGATGGACCTTGGTCTACTTGCACCAGGATCTTGACTTCTTCACTTAACAAAGTCATTAATCGAGTATGAGAAAGTAATGTATTGCTTTAGGGAAGGGATGATGTCCTTTAAATGTTTTTTCATGGGTAATGAGCCTCTTCTCCATAGGAGGAGTCCTCTCTTCATCATCCTATGTAGAAGGAGGTAGAAACTCCTCATGAAAATCCCCGACAATGGGGACCCCCGATTTCATTATAACATCCCAGAGGATAATGGTGACCTCCCTAGGGATTAAATGAATGGTATTGGTATCTAGAATCCATCTAATTAAGAGGTGTAAAGTGTGAGTGCCTATTCTATGAGCATAGTTTTTCGATAGTAAGACATCCTCAGGTAACCCCACGGTCTAAAATTCATCCCAAAATTCATCACAGCTCTGAAAAACCTAAAAAGGATATCCCCAATCCAAACCAAAATAACCTCCATAGTGATGGCCCGGATTTGATAACTAGCCTTGTTGTTCATTTTTTTCTGGCCCTCCATACAATGATATGGTATCAATGGGACATTTCATCAGGATTTTGTAATGCACCCTCCAGAGATCGAGGGGAATGGTTAAATAAGGACCCATCATCAGTATCCTTAGGTATAAATCATCCTATTGAAAGAATAAACACTATATGAATGGTGTTTTCAAATATCCAAGAACTATGTTGGTCCTCCAAACATAGTGCTAGAATATCTATATTAGACAGTAGACCAAATAATAAAATGGGAATCCTTTCTAAAATTGGATACTCCCTCAGACCCACAGTAAGTAGATTCTCTATGGATTGATGCATTTGGGCGACATAGATCTTGTCATCAACAGAGTTGTCCACAATCTTCTCCTTTAAATCAGTAGCTGAAAGGGGAGCGGTGACAACACAAGCAACAAAAACATGACAAGAAAAACCATGTGGACGATTTATGTTTTTTTTTCAAAAAATATACATACTAAGGGATAGTCAAATAAAATATTTTGGGAAAAGGAAAAACATATAAAATGGACCAAAAGGTGTCCACACATCAATGTAGTCTGCATAATAAATCCCAATAATGGTTTTCTGAAGGTATTCCATGAAGTAGTTGACGTAGTAAGCCTGAGAGATGGTTCTAAGAAGGCATTCTCTATGAAGTAATTATTCATGTATCACCATGGGAAGTGCTGGGCTACGAAGTATTGCATAGTGAACTAAATAGTTTGGGGATTGGAGGAGGCGCCCATTGATCCTGGCTACATGGTTAACCAAATATTACAGTACAAAGACATAATGATTAGATTTAAAATTAGAAGTTCAGTTCTCATATTTAAAACCTAATTAGTTAATAGATGAGGATGACTATGACTGGTTTTCAGTTTTTGGAATACAATGCATAGTTTACAGATGAAGGATTTTGTGTCATATCTTCAGTACGCAAAATTAAGTAGAGCCCCGATCAGTTTGCTAAGTACTTTTCTCCAAGAAGATTGGTAAAAGAAAAATGACCTAGATCCCCCTATATATAAAAATGGTCACCCTATGGTCCACCTTTCTACTAAAACTAGTACATGTTAGGATCACATCCTACATCGGAATATCCACTTCTTTCTCTTAATTAGAACCCATTCCAATGGGTTTGTAGGGTCTTGGAAAGATTTAAAGGAAAAGTTAATACTCTCATATTTTTAGAGAAGGAATGAAAATAGATTGGATGAATAATTTAGAGAGAATTTCTTTAGGACCCAAAGCTGGAAAAGAAAAATAACCTATCATTGTACTGAATCACAAAAATGTTATACGGAAGGTGTTCGCTAGTAACCAATAGTTTACGGTAACCAATGAGGTGTTGGACAATGGAGTGTTGTATAGCCAACCAAGAAGTACACAAAATGGAGACAACGATACCACCCACACAAACCATGCGATTGATGGAATCAAGGAAGATAATTTCTCCCCCAAGTACCAAAATCATGAACCCTGTCATTGCTAGAATCAAGGCAGATAATTTTTCCCCTATGTACCACACCCATGAACAATGATATTGGAAAAATAGAGGTGGAGGATTCCTCTCTTACATACCATCCTCAAGAACTCAATAGTTCTCAAATGAGGCAAAGCCAACAGTGCACTGCGAACAATACCAAGTTGTTTTACGAGATTGAGGTGGTGGTTTCCACTACCACAAACTGATACCTTGTGGGCCTCTGTTGATCGAGTATTTGGTGGGTCAGGTGATCTCACTATGGGGTTTCATAAAATTTTTTGTGAGATCTATATATCTAGTGCCAACAACACTCTATAAAAGGACTCTAATGGGAGAAAATAAAGAAGACCAGACTCCAGCAGATTGGATGGAGATGTGAAAAGGATTTTTGATTTCAATGATCAACGAGCCACATAACACATATGAAGAATTATGGTATCTATAAATAAACCACATATCCTAAAAAGTGGGAAATGAAATATTAATGGGTATAGAAATAACCTAATTGGTGAACTACGAATTGTATCCTTATTGAAGATGAATTTAAAACTAAACAATGGTTTAATGACCCTTCTTCACTCCGTCTCTCTGCATAGACCAAGGCTATGCAGATCGAACACTACTCCATCAAGCACCTCACTATAAAGACGAAACATGGTCTTGGTCAGAATCATGATACATTGATGGAAACTGGTCCCACATAGAAAAACACTAAGAAGACAACATATAAGTCTACGTACCATCACGGTACATGGATGGATCATCCACCCACATAAAAACACACCATGTATGGAGTACCCCATCCAAAATTAATAAATAGTACACCAAATGGGGTGCCCCTACATTTTCCACCCTCATGTTTCAACCATCTCTTTCCATTTCAGCAACCTCGTCTATAGTCCCTCCACGAACAAGTCCAATGACATCAAGATAAAGCCTCTTCCAAAGATATCTTACATGGATGGTAAAACCACCGGGTGCATAAGCATGCCCTTTTGGTTTTACATACCCATGGTAAGAGGGGTCACATATGTAATCCCTAAAATAATGTAGACCCCAAAAATGTCTATATGTTTACATCCCCATGGTAACATGGGTTCCAACCTTGATATACTAATGTGAATTTCTCCATTTTAGGGTTAATATCTAATCAATGGATTATCCATTCAGTGAGTAATAGTGGAAATTAAATTGTATCACGGATGATTTAAATTTTGATGAGGAAATATGCTTCTCCCTTTCCCAAAACACATTTTAGGGAACTCATCCTGAGGTATGTCCATAACCATTTAGAGAAAGTTGGAGCTCTTACATCTCTTAGGATCAGCCCGAAACATATATGGATAAATCATTGGACCTTGATATAAAGGATATCAACACAAGAGTAAAAATTTTCACTATCAATTCCCCAAAAAACAATAACTCTACCCCTTTTGGGATTCAAGACCATATAGCAGTAGATGATTGGGGATGTGCAGTCCTCAGATCTACTGCCTCCTCTTGTTTTTCACAATGAGCATCACTCACATGGGATTAGTGGTTGGTGGTGATAGAATAACCCTAAAATAGGGCCTCCCCTATGGTATAAGACCCAACATAAAATGAACGATGAGAACTATGATTCCAACCCCAAATAGGTTATGCCAGATGCGTGTATAATGGACCATGCTCAAAAGGGAACCTTTTCAATGGTTAAAACCAAATAATTCCCCCACAAATAGAGCCTCATCTATGGTATAATACCTAATATATAATTATCTCTATGAACTCTGATTCCTTCCCAAAACAAGAAATGAAGGTTTCCAGTCTAATGGGATGAGATCATAGGGGGTCCTTTTTAATGATTTATACTTAATCATGCCCCCTAAAGGGACTTCTCCTCTATGGTTTATGTCCCAAATTAAACTGAAATATGATGTCATTGTTTCCGAACTAACTAGGATGTGTAGGAAGCCTCTATGAGGTCTAAAACAAACATCCAAATCATCATAGTTATCTACATGCCATATCCCTAGTAGGTTCATATCCACCTTGGAAACCATGCCTCTTCAGAGCATCACGGGGCACATCGACATAGGTCCCAAATGAAATCCTAAATAGGCATCATTCACATAAATATCCTAGATAATGACGTTAAACTACATGGATGGTTACTCATCACACGACCTTTAAATATAATGTGTCCAGTTAAGCGGGACCGAACTCCATGTGTTCTAATTTATCTCACCATGATACATATGAAGAACATTTTATGGTTTTGATCTTGACAACAAAACTAGTTTTATCCCCCCTGGATGATGATAATCTGTAGCACACATAATCCCATCGAATAAAATAGCATTTTTGATGTAATTTATGATCCATGTTTATCCATGATTTTTTTTCAACACAGGGGTATTATAAGCACACATTATTGGGAAGGAACCAATATTTCAAGAACATATGAACGTTTGTAAATTCTATAAGAGAGTCATGTAATTTGAAATAATTCTTCCACCCCAAAAAGGGTGTGATAAGACCGACAACAAATCCTCTCAAACGATGGAGTCCTTAAGTGTTATTTTCCAAATCATCCAACAAGAATCTGTGATTGGACAACAGGACCATGAATCATGTATTAAAGTTTCATTGTGTTTTTTAGATCTGTGAATAAACCCATTAGAAGATCGTTCGAGGAAATTATCTCCAACGTGGGATGATTGAACAGAAATTGATCCCCCTATAGTCACCTATCGTGACCAATCAACCACAAAACATCCTTCATAATGAAAAAAGAATATACTACCCAGTCATAGTGCGGAAATCTCACCCACCAAAAAGGGTCACAACATGAATTGGGTTAGAACAAAAAAATGGAGAACCTGATGTGAATATTTCTATGATAGATGACAATTAGTTGTTATCCGCCAGACCATTTTTCTCTCACACATATGGACCTTGGGCTCAAACCAACAATTAATTGAAGAATTAATTGATGATATTGAATTAACTGAGTTAGAACATTTAATTGATTAATTTATTGGGGATATTGAATTGATTGAGATGGAATGATTAATTGAATAATTAATTTGGATATTGAATTGATTGTTTTGGAAAAATTAATTGATCAATTAATTATGGGGTATATTGGAATTTGGGTCCTAAATAACTAATTGCAGAATTAATTATATGAATTTAAGTGATTGTGAATTTTGTTAATTAATTGTGGAACTAATTAATTAAGTTGACATGAACAACTAATTGGAGAATTAATTAAAGCGGTTAAATGTGAATAATTAATTGTGGAATTAATTAATGTTATTTACATGATTTTTTGGGAATTACTAGTGGGTAATGAATGAGATTAATTAATTATGGAATTAAATAATGCAATTGACAAGAAAAATTAATTGGTGAATTAATTGAAATGATTGAATGTGATTAATTAATTGTAGACTTAATTAATCTAGTTGGCGTCCTCAATTAATTGGTGACTAATTGAAGGGATTTAATGTGATTAATTAATTGAGGAATTAATTAATGGAATTGATATTAACAATTAATTGGTAAATTAATTTATGGTATTATATGTAATTAAATAATTATAGAATTAATTAATGTCACTATTATGATTGTGAAGTTTGAATAATTAGTTAATTAATTAATTAGTTAGACATTGTGATTGTGGAATATGGATAATTATTTGTTATGTAAATTCTTTAGAGATGGTGATATTGGAATTTAGATAATTACTTTTTGAATTAATTATTATAATATTGAGATTGTAATGAGATCAATTAGTTGATGAATTTATTAATATATTTTTTTATATTAATCATTGGTTAATTAATTTATGGTTTTGATCTGATTAGTTAATTCATGAATTAAACAATGAAATTCATGTGTTTAATTGATTATTGAATTAATTAATGTAATCAATGTCATTAATTAACTATTGAATTAATTAATGTTATTTAAATGATTAGTTCTTTATTTACTTAAATATTGTAGTCAATGTGGTCAATTAATTTCTAATCTAATTAATTTTATTGATATGATTAGTTAACTGCTGAATGAACTAATTTAGTTGGTTTGGTTAATTATAAAATTGAATTAATCAATTTTATTGACATAATTAATGAAATATTGAATTAATTAATTTTTTTGTGTGATTATTTTATTGTTTAATTAACAATTCTTATTGATGGAATTTTTTTATTCTTTAATTAAATAATGAAATCAATGTGTTTAATTAATTTTTGTTTTAATTAATGTTTTTCATATGATAAATTAATTATTTAATTAACTAATGTTGTTGATGTGTTTAATTAATTGTTGTATTAATTAATTTTACTGATGTGATTAATTAATTTCTTAAAAAACAAATTTTATTGATGTGATTTGTAAATTTATGAGCTAACTAATAGAATATACATGCTTAATTGTTTGGTAAATAAAATAACGGGAATAAAAATATAATATAATCGAAAAATTAGTAAAGATATTGACACGATTAATTAATTTTTGATTTAATTAATTAATGGGGTTGATTTAATTTATTAAATGGTGAATTAATTGATGGTAATTGTATGATTAACTAATTTATGAATTAGTAATGAATCTGTATGCATAATTAAATGTTTAATTAATTTTGTTTTGGTGAGTGGTAACATGGTCATTAAATTGTTAAATTATAAATGGTAACATGGTCATTCAATTGTGAGATCATGCATGGAAACATGGTCATTCAATTGTGAAATTATGAATTCCTACACAATCATTCAATTATGAGATTATTAATGGTAACATGTTAATTCAATTGTGAAATTACAAATTGAAACATGTTTTTTAAATTGTCACATTATGAATGGTAACATGTTCATTTAAATGTGAAATTATAAATGGTAGCATGATTATTGAATTTTGAAATTATTAGTGGTGACATGGTAATTTAGTTGTATGATTATGAATGGTTACATGGATATTCAAGTCTGAAAAATTAATCGAATCATGGGAATTAATGTATGAATAAAATAATTGAAATAATTTAATAATGAGTTATGATATCTCTTGGGAATAGTTTAGACTCTAGAATAGGAAAGTGCATGTATTGAGATACGGGTGTCTATGGGAACTCAAGGGTTTATGTGTTTAAATAAAGACTAATTTATAATTAGATAATAGTTTACTTATACATTGTAATTATTTCATTATACAATGGCATACAATATTATTGATTGGATATTGTTTTAGAAACCACTGGTGATGGCCTGTTAATTTTTACTCACATCATAACTGGGCTTCCTGTTCGATACCTAAATAAAATTTATGGTTTCAAGATAGGATAAGGAAAAAGGCCTTATGTTAAATGGATGAGTTATATGGAGCAAGTATAATAGAGCTATATGTGGTTTGGGAATCTCTTAGGGAGTTTTCAGTTTCATTATTCTAGAGTTTCATTTTCAAACAAGGTACATACTTTATCCTGGAAAAACTATTGTTAGTTTTGATATCATATTTACAATTTTGGTCATCTTGTGATACTCATATTATCAAAGTTATGAATATAAGACATTTTTATATTTATTTATTTTATGGTATTTTTTCTGATAAAGTGGGTATTGTCTCCTCAGGACATATATTAGACCATCACTAAAAGTCGACAACCTATAACATAAATGGAGGTAGGCTTGAGGTCACGTGACAGACCTTCTCGAGGCCCCGACATGTGGAACCTTAATCGTAATGTTATAATAAAATTAACTAAAATTTTCTAAATTTTAATAATAAATATTTAAATATTATATTTTTACTTTAAAAATCATTTTGAAACAAAATTAACTATTTAAATTATACAAATAAATATGTAATTTTAATAAAATCTAGTATTTCTAACTATTCATTGAGAAATTTATACTTTCATAGTGATAAAAAAATTGATCGTATGATAATTTCTACAAGTCTATTTAGGAAATTATTGTTATTTTTTAACTTCAATTTTCTATAAGTTACAATTTTTTTTCATGAAAACAATTTGTTTTCAGAAAATAGTATTTTCAAATCATATATAAACATTACTAAAAATTATTCAGTTTTTATAAATTTTCATTATATAGAAAAAATATTATATTTAAAACATATTTTATTAATATTATTTATTCCTCAATGTTTAATTTCAAGGTAATAATTTTCTAGATAAAATAATAAAAATAATATTTTTTTATGGTTTGTAATGTTTTTCTTGTTGTGTGTAACACCAGCTATTGAATAAATTAAATTTATTCTAAAAATAAATTCCATAAAATCTCAGGTTGTGACATTATAACCTCATGAAAATAAATTTAACCATCAAAACACATCACTTTAGTATAAACAACTATTTATAATTTTCTCTCATTACATTCTTAGGTTTCTATATAGCTTCTTCAAGATTGTTCTTTCTCTATAAAACTTTGACAAGATTAGTGGTCTTATTATGTTGTACTTTCTCTATATAGGGTAGAATCACCAAAGGTTATTCATCATGTGAATGATAATGCTCTAATGGCTAGACCACTGTTTTTATTACATGTTAAGGGTCCGAAACATACTTCCTCAAAAGAGTTACATGGGATACATTATAAACATTGGAGAGGTTTGTTGAGGAACCAAAGGATATGATACCATCCCTATATGGTAAATAATTTCAAACTAACTGATATGCCTAGGGTTTATTAATCACTTTTTCTTTAAAATATAAATACATTGAAATATATACTTAGTAATATCAAATTCTAGAACACACTGATGATTGTTTGCATGAATTTTCTCCAGATTTTCTTCTACCCTTATGTGTTTCTAAATGGATGTTAATTTCTCCACCATTTTATTAGACATCTATGGTACTAAAAACATTATTTCTCCAAATTAAATCTATTAAATGAGAGTTCTACATTGATTTCCAGAATAGTATTATAATGGTGATTCATTAATTCTCATGTAAAATGTATATTTTTTATGAAAATTCTACTATGGGAAGGAGTTGGTTCTAACAACCTTTGAAATAAATAAATAATATCTTAGTATATACAAAAAGTTTTTAATTTTAATCAATAACTAACCATTTTTCTATTGATGATACACAATGGTGAAAATTATCAATGAATCAAGGGTCTACTAAAGAAATATCTAAAACATTGTGGTGAAAATATAATACCAATAAGACAAAATATAATGTTACACTCCATTAAAAATTAACACTTCTTTAATGCATATAATGAAAACCATATCCAATGGAAAATATGATATGATATATATAAAGTGTGCCTAATTTACAAGGAAATCAACTATAACCCATAATTACTATTACTCTCATATGTTTTTGGGAATCTGACCACAAAATACATAGTGTTTTTTCCTTTTATATTATGGTATGGATAGTGATTGGATCATCCCCCAAAAAAATTCCATCTATCTTGACTTGATAGAATACCAATCATCGAGTTGAAAACATAGATTATCTATCTTTATGTTGTCTTAATAGATATACACTTTCACATAGGCCAGTGGTCGGTGAAATACCCATTTTTTCCTTCGGTCATAGGTTTAAGACACAAAACCTTGCTGTATTTTACATGTTGTCACACAAAATGCATGTTATATATATAATTTCAAAACTATATTAATATAACTTACATAACATTACCAAATTGAAATAACCCATATTTATCTCGACATAAAAGTTAAGATAAACCCAAAAGGTTACCAATAACTTTAATATAATTTCTAGAATATTTAATTTTATTCCTCATCATATAAAATTTCTATTAAAACATAGCCAAACTATGGTATTACCATAAATATTTCGCAAAATATCACTAATTTTAGAAATATTCAATAAAATAAAATCTTAAAAAGGGTGTATACTACATTTAACATATGAACAACCTTAAACTCCAAATCCCATAATGGTATGTATAACTATTATGTTAATCATACATTTTGGATTATATTATTCCAAATTATGATTCACTCAAGCATTAATAATAAATTAACAAAGATAATAATATATCCATTATAATAATGGGTTCATACTTATAAAATAAAATATCAAATGTGGATTCATGACTCTAAAATCCATGTAGAGGTAGATAGTCAATGCTCAGAATCACATTATGTTCCAATAATGGAAAACAATATTATTTTCATATGGATCCTTCACCTGAAATCAGAAAAAATATTTCTTACAATGGAGTGGTGGATAAGTTTATCCTAATTATCATGATTACTTTAATTCCTAATGATACAAAAAACTTCCCTTTGTTCATTGTATTCAATGTTTTTTGTGGTATATCATCCTCATTAGAACTTGGATTGGGTCATTGATAAGTATTATTCTAAAACTCCTTATATTTTAAATACTAGACTATGGTAGGTTAATTCTATGGATATTTATATTTATATATATAATTAGATAAATTGTTTCTATTAATTCATTATTAAACCACTTTATAACCATTATTTCATCACACAAATCATTTAATATTCCCCTTTAGAAAATATCCTCCATGTTTACTTCCACACATTGAGTATGAAGGAAATATCATATTATTCTCTCTATTGTTTTTAGAGTTTTTCTTGAATTCCATCATCCTTTTCCACCTTAGTAACATATCAATTTTTTTAATATATACTAAAGTTCCCTGTAGATTACACCCTTTGAATAATTGGATTTAGGAAAATAACGAATTTAACAAAAATAATTTTATATTAGATGTTAATATTTGATGTGTTTCTCACAAGTCTTATAAATATTTTCTAATCAGTTCCAATTGAGTTAATATCCTTCTTCATATCAAGGAATTCATTATCAATTTTTGTAAAATGAATATGTGGAATGATATTATTAAAAAATATTATCTAATAATCACCCAATCCATTGACTAATTTTCATCATGTTTCCTTGTATTCATGATGAGAGTCCACCATTGATCTTATATCACCACCCAAAAAATAGATATCCAAAATTTATTTTTCATGTTCTGAACACTAGAAAATGGAAAATATCATTTCTTTGGTACTGACCCATTTCTCAAAAACTTGTAGATAAGTGGATCCACTAAAAGATGGTTTATTTTTCTACATGAAGGACTAAATAGAATAGTTTCCCCTAATTTTATGTTTTTGTGCTAACCATGAATCATGTAAGGAGATTGTTTAATGAACATAGCTATATGATTTTTCATTTTATCTCTCATATTATTTAATTTCATTGAAGGAAAATATGTCATTGTCTCTTGCATTCATAATTAGAATGGTTCCCTTAGGATCCATCTATAAACTAAAACAAAAATTAATTGTGTGATTGAAAATAATCACATTGGATAAAATATTTTCATAAAAAATATTTTATAGGATGCGTAAACCAAAATACCTCATTTTAAATCCATTACACCTTAGGATTAACCTATTTTATTCATGGTAACAATATATTCAAATCCTTCTCTGATGGTCAATAAAGATTGTGACTTTCCAAATAATATCCATGGGAGAGTAATACCATGGGTATAATAAAGATTATGGTCATGTACCTGGTAATTCCCGAGTGGATCAGAACATGACATTTTAATAGTTATTACCCCTACGCACATCTATTCCAGAACCACATACACTTTTAAATTCCATAAAAGGATGTAATATCTTGGAAACCAATCATTATATCCTTTACCAATATTCCATGATATTTTCCTATAAATTGAATTATCCTTATACTTATCATTATACATATCTCTAGGTATCTCACTAAGGACATCTAATTATTGTTTCCAAAGGATAAGTAAACATAAGTATTGATACTAACTATATAGAACTAATATTTTCATATATAGATTTTATATCTTTTTATATGAAAATTCATTACATTAGAAAAACATATACCTAATGATTGTAATTTTATAGTGCCTTTGGAAACACAGATACATTTACAATTGGTACATAATAGTTTTACATCATCTCCCTCATAGTTTTTAATATATAGAAACCTTATTTTATATATCATAATAATAATAATAATCATACATGGGGAAAAGAAACATAAGAAATGGGGAGATTGAATTCTTAAAAAGGATTAACAAGGGAGATACATATATAAAATGTGAGCATAAGGGTATTATAACATGAACATAACATTAGGAAACCATACCCCAAATATCAAATATCAAAATATTGACTCATGGAAAACTGATTATTTGTTCATAAGACATTAATAATAAGGAAATTAAAGAACATGAGCCATGAAATCTTAAATTTATAATAAGACATGGAATTGTGGAATAACATAATCATAAAACAGATCAGTCAAGGTTATACATAATGATATTTATAAAATTTTCGTCATTGGGAAACCACCAGTTCAGTTACATGGGGTTTAGGAAACCCCTACGTTCACCCTCTATTGGGTTTGGGGTAACCACCATTGTACCCACTTTTGGGATTTGGATAACCTTCCAAATACCCTTTTAGATAATATAAAATTAATCATTATATAATTCATAAAAGTGATATATATTCCCCACACATCACATAAACCATACATTTTTGTGCCATAATATCAGAAAACATTCATCTCATCATATCCAATGAAGTGAAAAAAGTTTCCATTAAAATCTAGTAATATCAATATAACATAACCTTTGAACAATAGAATGGGTTTCAAAGGAATATTTTCATCATAACTAAAAACCATTCAAAAAAATTAATAATTTTATCCTTGGATCATATATCAGGTAAATCATATGTTACATAAAAATATTTAATATTATTTAGATAATGATTTTGTTAGAAATTTAACATGGAATATTTATTGATGGAAATATGATTTTTTGAAAATCATATTTTTAAAACTAGAAATTCATTAAATATTTTGGACATCCTTTTGTTCGATGATAATGTTGAAAAAATATAAATGTGTCTTTAATAATAATTGTAAAAATTCCATGATGAAAATATACATTCTACTTTGAAAAACACTTTTTTTAAAATATAAAACATCTTCATAATAATTTCATTTGAAAATAACCTTTTAAAAATACAAATAATGTTTTAAAACATTCAGTGTTCATGATGGTATGAATTGGTGTACACATTAAAATAGAGATTCCATTCACATTTTCAATAAATTTAAACCATTGTTAAATTGAAGAAAAGTTGAAGATTCATTTTTATTTATTAAAAAAGTAAAACATGTGTAAAAATTAAATTAAAAAATAATAGAGGAACATTAAAACATTTTTGGTAATGTTTTTAGAAGACATGGATATGGAAGAATGAAATGTTTTATACTATATATAAAATCAAAGATAGTATTACATAAAATCTTTATTTTGATATATTTATTACAAAAAGGGATTAAAAGAAAAGGAGAAAAATTTTCCTCACCAAATAACATCCATATAAAAAATTTCATGATTTTTTGGATAAATTGATCATACAATTTCATCATGAAACCACAATCATCAACAATCAAGTCAAATGATCAGAATGTTACATAAAACCCTTACTACGTGGGTAAATTTCGAATTAGAAACCCAAAAATGAATAAAATTAAACAAAACATTAAATTTACTGAATAGAAATATATCAATGACATAACATTTTAACCGGTTAGTATTTAAACCTCATCAATGAAAATTGAGTCAAAACATAACATGAGTTTCAAAGAAAGAAAATCGAGACAAAAATCAGTTACAACCAGGGAAACTTTTTAACCATTAACACCCAAAAATAAATATAGTAAAATGGATATGAGAAACCCTTCAAATTTCAAGATAATAATTATAAAGTAAATTTATAAATAGAATATACCCCACGTAAATTAAAGACATGGCGATATGGTATGTGTCCCACATATAATTAAATTGAGTCAAAAATCACTTACCTTAAGTATTGACTTACATCATACATAATTGAAACTCATGTATAACAAATATATTTTTACTATAAGTCAATTAAAAAACAGTATTTTATATAATATACCAAATATGATTTACTTATTTCCATTTATTACTGAACTATTCACAATTTCATATTAAAATGATGTTTTGGGTAATAAATGTATTATTCATGTATGTTTTAATTTGGTATTTTTGGACATTTTAAATTAATTAGGGTTTAAACATTTAAATAAATTTATTAATGATATTCATATAATATATATTAATTAAATAAATGTTAGTCCATAAATTTTATAGAGAGAAAAACTGAAATGCAACTTTCACATAGATGGTAGGTCATACGTATGCATGAATGATGATTCAATTTTTAGGCAATGGAATAAATAAAAGAAAATAATAATTAATGATTATAGTTTGATTATTATGTCATATATATAATATATATTTATTTACATTACCCATATTTACATTAATTAAATCGGTTAATGAAAATGAATCACATCACTTCACAAGGCTGTAGTCCATCAAACACATGGGTGATGTATTCGTATCACCCAAAAAATTGAATGCACAATGTTATATTTTATATAAAAAATTAAATAATAATAATTAAACTGTATTATAATGAATATTAATTTAATCATTCCTCATTTTCATCTGAGTTAAAAAGTAATGAAAACACATCACATTAGTTCATGAGGTGATAGTCCTCCATACAAAAGACAAACATTATAATTTTAAAATGGTTTGGGAGGTAAGAAGTTATATTTGGAAATATAATTACAGAGTTATAATAATATAGAAAATAAAATTTAAAAACAATAAATTTATTAGTATATGAAGTATTGAGGGTTAGTGATGGAAAATGAATAACAATGATTCGTGAGGAAGTAGTCCACCGTACACATGATCTCTAGTTTAATTTTCCATTTAATGGAAGAGGTAATGGGTATAATATATTCAATTAACAATAAAAAAATATAAATATATGTTTTATTATATTTTTTTATATGATAATAATTGAATAATATTTTATTGAGTTAGAAGAATAATTAAAATAAAATTTATACTTTACAAGATTATCTTATCTTTAGAAAACCTCGTTAGGATTAAACTAAATCCTTCATAGATTGTATTCATGATATGAAAAACAAACTTAGGATCTGGGTAGGGATGTACAGAATATAATTTGGTATGTATTTTATGAATAAAATTTTTCTGGACTTCTGATGAGAAAATGAGAGGGGATGGCCTTTTATAAGGGGGGAAGAGGGAAAAGATGGAATTTTTTAAAAGAATAAAGTGTTAAAAAAATTTATCTTTAATAAAAGATAAAATATTTAAAATTATAGAATTTCAGTGGTTATAAGGTCTATTATTTGATTGAAAATGGGGTTTTATAAGTTTATAATTCATTTTAACTATTAACATTTTATATTGATCCCTAATATACCTTTTTAATCATTAAATGTGGTAAATAATTTTTACTATTTTATAATTCCTTTTTGTAAAAATTATGTTGAAATTATTATTTAATAAATATATATACGTAGATATATATATATATATATTATTAATCATATTTAATTTTTTTTTCAAAATTACAATAATAAAAAGGGGATATTTTAATTTAAAAATAAACTGAAACACGTGATGGGAGAGCAGTTTTCCACAGAGAAAAAGTCGAAATGATTTAAAAAATACATAACATAATTCAATATAAAATTTATTTAAATGAAATAAATTAGATATAAAATATTTAATTTAACAATTTTTAATTTTAAGAACAATTTAAAACTAAATTAACATTATCCATTCTTTAAAGGAAAATAATGTTTTAAAAAAAACTTATAATTTTTATTATTCATTAAAAAATAATATTTTCTAAGAAATCCAAAAAAATCACCCATTATATTATTTTTACTTTTAGATTTCAAAAATGATGACGAATTTTTCAGATAATGTTTCAAAATGTTTGAAATATTACATTTATTTTGTGTCCATCAAAACCTTTTTTTAGAAAAGTGTATTTTCGAAACATATAAAAACATTCCAAAAATTATGTACTTTTTTATCAATATGTTTTATTTATATAAAAACATTTGTCTTTATATTTAATTTTCATCTTATTAATTCCATCATGTTTAGAATATATTTAATAATGGTTGTGATTATATAATAATTTTATTAGTTTGTTATAGTCTTTTATATCTCAGTTTTATATGTTACATAAGCCATTGACCATATTAAATTTATTTGAAAACAAATTTCAAAAAATATTAGTGCATTGGACATGTTTTCAAAAAATGCAATGAAAAATGTTTTTATTATTTTCCAATGATTATTTAAATTCATTTTTACCCATTATTATCTTTTTTTGTAAAATTCATTAAATATAATATTGTTGTTTTTTTCCTAACAAAGTATGTTGACATGTTTTAAAAATTATAAAGGGAATATATTCTTTTAACTTATATAGAATGAAAATGATATCATACCATCATGTAAAATAAATTATTTTAGGATTCCATTAAATTAATTTTGGATTCATTTCAATGAAATTGTTTTCTATAATATTTTATGACATTTATCATATTGAATAATTCATTTCAAAGTGAAATGGTTATTTTCGTAATGAAAAAATTCATGTAATCATTAAATGAATTATCTTGTTAGAACACATAATTTTGGGTTTCTATATCATTAATATTGATATTAACAATTGAAACCATCCTAATTATTTTTCATGAGGATTTATTATTATGATGAAATTTTATTATCAAACCTAATCATTTTTTACAGGTTATGAAATGAAAAATTGTTGAAATTTTTATGAAAAAAATTTATTTCTCATGGGTTATGATATGATGAAATTTTGATGACACCCATTTATTTTTAATGGTTATTGATATCAAAAATATTTTTTGATCTTTTAGAACACATGTATATGAATTTAAATTTGTGATGGGCTGGTATATAATTATATAGACTGAAAATGAAATCCATAAATATGTATATCCCATAAGATAAAATGGGATTAAATGGTGAGTGAACCCAGTTTAGTAAGCTATTATATCCATCCTGATAGTCTTGGAAGTGAACCATGACTACTATGATGATTTTTAATGTTTACCAAATAAATTTTAATAGTGTTAGAAATGATCATTGTCTACTATGTTAGCAATTTTCTATGCCTATGTGTATGAAACAAATATATGTCTTATCCCAATGTAATATTCTACTACTTTATGTTATTTGATTATTTTATTATTCATATCATATGAAGTACCAAATTTTTTCCACGAATTATGATTATAATATATAATATATAGGCTATAGTTTTCAAATGTTATTCTCATGTTAGTATACCATTATACTCATGTTGTGTTTACACATCTCCATTGTTTATAATTACTATTAATCATATATTACCCTCTATTACATTTCTGTTCCCTAGGTTTGAAATAATTTTTTCATCTATAAGATGTCTAAATAGGGTGATATTTATAAATAACATAATAGAGATGAGTTATTTTACTTATAAATGAGTTATTAATGTATCAAATTTATCAACAATACTAGACTGATATGATTCTATCATAGATTATAATAGTATATATTGAATAATCACATAGAAATATATGATACTTTTTAATAAAAATATAGTATACTAATGTTTGTATTAGAGAATGTATTAGTTAAACATTGGAAACTAGGATGAAGTATGTTTACTATGAACCCTTATAATAATATTTATTATTGGAGAACATCTAATGTTATGATAATGAATGTAGTGCAGTTTTACTAGACATTTATTTTTTTCTATATACTATATATGGATGTGGTTTTGGAACTAATGAATATATGGGTAATAAACCCGAAAAGAGTCTGATGATTATATCTCATCCATTACTATAGAACATGATGTTTTTTCCTTACTATTCACCTATTTTGAAACTCCAAGAGGATATTCGTGGGTTAATTAAAATTTTATTTGAAAAATATTATAAACGATTTTTATAGATGATGAACAATAATCTACAAAGTGTAACAGAAGGAGTCATAGATTGAAAAAACGTTCCTGATTTAGACATCATACATATTATTTTTCATGATTATAAAGTTTCCTACTATTATTATTGTTTCTCCTCCTATTTCTTTTGGTTTTAGTCAATGGATAGAACATAGAATAACCATGTTAATCCTTTGTGTATTGGATAATGAAATTATTTCTCTCTTCACCATCCTAATTTTATAGTAGAACGAATGTAAAATACTATTGTTATACTTACAAAATGTTTTGATGATATGAATCATAATGAGTTTATGAATGGTGAGAGGAGAGGCTATGGTTTTGTTGAGTCATTCATGAGGAAATATCAACCTTCATTTTTATGGGTTTACTAATCCACTACTCGACAAGAAATAGTTCAGTACCACTAAAAATATATTTTCAATATTATAGTATTCATAACATTAAAATTTTATTTCGGTTGTCTATTATTTGAATTATTAAACAGATCAATGGTGGAATTTTGTGAATAATTCAAGGCAACCATAATAAATTGACAACATGGATTTGGATGAGTTTAAAATATAATTTTTTAATAATTACAATATTTATAATCTTATTACAAAATTGGTTAAGGAATTCCATGAGATACAGTAGATGGTTGATGAATCCATTTTTACCAATGAAGAAAATTTAACTAGACTTACGGTGTATGATTATTGTATCGTCATCTAAATTCAATTTATGGTTGACCGATTCATTAGTGGAATAAACAAATTTTTATAGAGGGTGTAATCCATCTTGTATATCTATAAATATGAATAAATCATTTGATTAACTATATTTTTTTAAATAAATATTGGAGTTACCAATCAACCTCATTGTTTGGATACTAAATGAAAGATTTAATTTAAAGAAAACTCTAAAACATAGGTCGAGAAGTTGATACGTCTTCCCTTATTCTAAATGTGTGTAAGTAAACATAGAAAAAATAGTCTTATGGATATTGGTTTGTGTTTTTTTTGTGCAAAGGAAGGCTATCTAGAAATCTAATATCGATGTGATGGGGAGAAGTTAGTTCATGTTGTGGATAGAGAGAAATCCCCACATAATACACAACCTAAACTCCATAATTTCAAATGCAAGGAGTATTAAAATTATTCTATTGAAAACTAAAATTTTAATGTTATTTGATGTTGATCAATATTTGGACTAGATTATGATGAGATATAAAGGTAAATCCCAATAAATTACTGTTTCTTGTGATGGTTATGATAACAATGTGATGTTAGTTGCACATATAATACAATATAGATCTTATAATGTGTATTTTTATTATGGATATACCCACACATTTATATTTAATGACCTTTATTAGGACATAAAAATTCCACAAAAAAAAAGAGAATTCAAATTAGCAGTGAAACCCCTGAATGGTATTATGATCGCATATCAAGTATATGATTATTATCCTATCGAGGTTTGTGGTATTTGGATTCCTATAAATCAGGATATTATCCCTCTAATTTATTTTCATATTATAAAAAGAATATATATGATTTAACAACCAAAATTCCACTTCAATTTCCAAGGAAGTTAATTTGTATATGATATTTTGAACCAATATATATTATTTTTATTATTGTAATGATAAATATGAACATTTTTTGGAAATAAAAACCATTTTACAGTTATTTTTCACATTAAAAATAAGTGATTATCATAGGGGAATGGAGAGACACTCAACATATATTATATGGAAATTGTGTATGATTTAAATGAAGTGTTTCTAGAAGTGTTTCCTTCTATTCCACTAATTCATGATATAGATTTCATATTATAACTCATATCTATTGATGCCCCTATTTTGTAGACTCAATATAGAATTTTCCTAATTTATTTTTTGGAACTAAATAAAGAACATGGGGTTATTTGAGAGAAGGGATTTCTTATTTCAAGTATGTCAAATTTGGATGCATCAATTATTTATATTAGAAGAAATGCGGTTCAATTCAACTCTACAATGTTTTCATATAGATGGAAAGGTTTATTATCAAGAACACATATCCTATATTCAATATTTAAATTTTTTTGGTCAACTACACATAGCTCTATAATTTTCTAAGAATGATATTCATTTTTTATATAAATAATTGAGGGTCACAATAAAAGATATATTTATGATAACTTTTTGTACAAGGTATGAACACTATGAATTTATAGTGATTTCGACTTTTCATACAAGTTCCCCCAATAACTTTATGTATTTAATTAATATAAATATTATATATTACCTTTATTAGTTTGTGGTAGTCTTTATATGTGATATTATTTTATATTGAAAGAGTAAGGATGTGCATTTCAATCACTTGGGGGTTTCATTGAAGACCCTATGGATTGATAGGCTCGATGAGAAATTTTAAAAGTTTGAAATTTCATTCAAAATATTCTCATTTCTATGTCATATAATCTACTAAGTGGTTATATCAGTGGATCCATCAAAAAAATATGTTATTAATCATTCCCATAACTACCACTATAATGGACATCCAAATATTTTTTGGTCTAAATAGAATATTTTTCAGTGAATCAATGATAAAATTACCATGTGATTGAGAAGGGTTTGATTTTTAAAGTAATTCATAAGATATGGGAACATGATGTGTTCCCCTGAAAATGATATGGTTATATGTTAGGAATCATTCAAATTTTAGAATCATGATAGAAATCCCCAAAACCGTGATTTAGAGTTAGATGTGGTAATATTATCATAAAATATACATAAGAATTATCTTTTTGGAGAAATATGTGATATATTTGTTGATTTTACAATTTTAAGTATTTATTCACTCAAAATATCTTAATATAAACCATAAAATATGTCTGTAGTTGAATAAGGATTATGAAAAATCAGAACATTACCATTATATGAAGGTGAACAAGGTATACGATGCATTGAGAAGAAAATATCAAGATATCATATCCTTGATGAGGATAAAAAAGATCAAATATTTATAGATTTGAAAATAATAAAAATGGTAATTTTTAATTTAGGGGTAAAATCATATATCTCTCAAATGAGTGTTCAAAAATATATCCATTTGATGATTTATGAGATGTATATGGAAAATATGGAACTTTATAATAAGGTGATAAATATTCAAGAGTTAAACCTTAATTTTGATGTTGTAATAATGGCCAACAATTTAGTATGGGTTCTATCCATAATAGATTTAATGAAGGGTGTGTTGGATAATGATCATATGTCATCGTTATCTATTCATCGTAGAAGTAAAAAGATAAATAAAGATCATGAAAATTATTTATGGTGGCAGAAAATGAAGAAAGATATTCATGAGTATGTATTGTAGTGCTTGATAAATTATCTTGTTATTCCAATGAGTCAAAAGCCTAAGGGTTTGTTATATTCATTAATCATACTATAATGTAATTATGAAATACTCACAGTGTAATTTTTTTAGACTCCCCACAATATCTATGGGCCATAATGTTTTTTATTGTTTTATTTGATTTCCTTAAATGTAATCACAATACATTAAAACTACAGATGAATTATCTTTTGAAGATATTTTCATGAAATATATTTAGGATGTGATAATATTTCAGAGAGTCCCAAAATTTTTTATTTCTCATCTAGATCCTAGGTTTACCTTGATGTTCTAGTAAAATTTATAATAGGTCATAGGCATAGAGGTGTAGTTAAGGACTATTTACCACCATAAAATATATTTTCAGTCTAATAGAACCATTCAATCCCTTTTGAATATGTTTAGATCTTGTTCATTTTTTAATGGTGGTTGGGATCAACACCATCCTCTTGTCATGTTTTCTTAAAAAACTATCTTTCACTCTATCATTCAAATCGATCCTTATGAATCCCATTAAAGAAATAAGTTTATAAAATCAATATTAAGGGATGAATCTGGAGAAAAAATCTATTGTTATATAATATAGGTGATTAAATGGAAGGGAAATTTAGAGCAATTGAATAACACACCATAGTAGATAAGAATCGATGTAAAAGTAATGTTAAATTTTTTGTGATATATAGATTTTTTAAGTTGGTGATAATGTGTTTCTGTGAATTTCTCAACATAAGAAGGCTATTGAAATAGGTAATAAAGTAATTTTCAACCTAAGGTATATATTCATCATGATTCCGGATCGAATTGGGACAGTAGCTTATCACTTAGTGCTTCCATTCAACCTCCCTGAAGTTCATGATGTGTTCCATGTATCTATTTGGAGGAATTATATAACTGATCAATACAATGTACAGATTTCAATGGTCATGACACTGGAAAATTATCTTTCCTATTATGAACATTTTTCAATTATCTTTTATCATAGAGATAGTGTTCTATGGAATAATACAACTCATCTTGTTAAAGCCTTTAGAGGATTCATACATTCGAAGAAGCTATGTGGGAACATGAGGATGTGATGTGTTAGTGGTATCCTCATTTATTTGTATCATAGTAATGTATTTTGAAGGTATAATTTAATTTTATAGGGGGGTATAATGTAATATATATAGATTTTAAGATCTATTTATTTTTTTAATAAATTTAATCTCTTCGATACTTGTGATATACAATACCCAAATTCTAAATGAACTGTAATATAGTATACCATTGTAACCATGATGTTAAATTTCTAGGTATAAATATTATTAAATAAATATTTTATTTTGTTGGGTCTAAACGTTTATTAAATAAATTCATCGGTTATCATTTTTTTAGATATTTAAATAAAAATCATTTTGAATGTAAAAAAAGGTTTTTGTTAAAAAAATTTAAAAAATGAATTTGTTTTTAGTTAATAAATCAAATTAATAACATCTGTTAAATGATTTTAATGATATTTATATATAATATATTTAATTTAATTTTTTATCATTCATATAATATTTTTTCTAGGTATTAAAAAAATAATGTTTCATGCATAATTTTTTTATTTTTTCAAAAAAATTGTTTCATCGCATTTTTCAAACATTTTCTTATCATTAATTTTAAAAAATTTATAAAATTTATTTGAAAAAATTGATATATTTTTAAAATAAGCATGTTAAAAGCATCATAGAGGGAATTTTTCATAGTTTTCATAAAATATTTTTTTTTGGAATAGTGAAAAAAAATTCAAATAAATTACCATTCCATTTAATGAATCTACAAATGTTTATTTTGTTTTATTATATTTTTTAATGAAAAATTATTCCAATTACAATACTATTCATCAAATTTAGTTCATTGGAAACAATTTTATGTCAAATATAGATATCAAAATGTTTTATTCATTAGAAACAATTTTAATTAGAAAAAATATTTCCACCATGTTTTTGGGTTTGATTTTAAATTAAATGATTTCACTTTAGTAATATATTTTTGATAAAATTTATTCCATATTTCTAATATCAATAATTAACATTTTTCAAGAATTTTAACATTATTTTTGGTCATAATGAATGTCATTAAAAGAAATAATATGTTACTATAGTTAAGTTTAAAATAGGTTTACCAGGGGTTAAACTAAATAGATAAGTGTAAAAATAAATTTGAAACAAGTACGAAATAAAATTTATGGACATATTAAAACCCTATATAACCTAATATATGTTAATGGTAAAATTATCATCCATATTTATGTGAATAATATGGTAATCTATTTTTTTTATTTGAAAGACTCCAACTGTGTCCTCTCCCCCAATTATTAAAGGACACCCCTCTAATATCCTCTCCATTATTAAATATACATTCGGATCACCCAATTATAGAAAACAATACATTCCATAAATACATATAAATGACTTATATTACATGTTTTGATTATAAAACTATCCTATAAAGGCTTTGGGTATAAACCAAAACTGGTTGCCGAAGAAGACGTATAGTTTTTAACCAGGAATTTTCGTTTTATTTCATCTTCCACCACCCTAAAATAATATAAAACAATAAAAATATTATATTCTATATATCTATATTTTATTAAGTTAATTTCATAATCAATATACATAACCTTATATATCAAATGATAAATGTTACCATCGATCCTGTATTTGGTGGACCACCACCTCACAATCTAATGTAATTCATTTTATATCACCACCTATAATGAATATATTTAATGATTTAAATATTTTATATATATTAAAATTTTAATATTATTATATTTAATTGTTAATATTTTCACATCTACTTTTTTACCTAATTATTTTTTGAAAACAACAATATCGCTCATGTATATGTGTTGACTACCACCTCCACAAAGCGATACGATTATATTTTCACTTTATATTGACTAGGATATTAATATTGTTATATTTAATAAATATTTATTATATAATAATGATTTTGAATATTTTAATTACTATTTACATTTATTTTTCTTCATCATTCAAAAATTGAAAATATCATTCATGCATATGTATGGCGTACCATCTTTATGAAATGTGAAATTCAACTTTTCTATCTATAACTTTTATATTTTACTATAAATATTAATATAATTAATATATATGATATTCATATCCTAACATAAATTATTTATGTGGTAAAACCATGATCAATGTATAATGAAAATAACTACTCAACAAATACATACATGAAAAATGATGAAGTTATCACCCAAAACATTGATTTTTTTAAGAATTGTTAATATATAGGCGATAAAAGGTTATAAGTTAATAATATATGGTAAGAGATATATTATTCGGTTATATAATATATTTATACTATATAAATAGATATATCTTATATAATAATTTTTAACACGTTTGAAGGGATTGAGACTTGAGGTATGGTTTAATGAAATAATATCATTGTTTATCGGGATATTTTATGATTATGTTTATTTTCATAAAATAGAATCATATACCCCCTCTGAATAAAATCATTAATTTTATTCTCCATGGGTTTTTATACAGAATACCTAATTTCCATCACTTTTCCTATATTTATGTACTCAGGAAACCAAAATAATATTTTTAAGTAAAGTTGAATTTATTGTTCTCTTTAGTAGAATAATCATTTCTCTTCCATGTTCATGTTTTAAAAAAATGTTTTCAATAATATTTTTAACATTATAAAATTATTGTTTAATTTAATTTTAACAATGTATTTATTTTTATAAAATGGTATAAAAGGAACATTATGGTCATTTAGTGAATGGGGTACTTTTTAATATTTTTACAAAATTATGAAAGGAATGTTTTCTTTTAACTTATAAGACATGAATGGAATTTCTACTGTTCTGACCCCTCAATTATGAGATGTTTACATTAAATGTTTTTGGGATTATTTTGAATGAAAAAATTCTCAGTACTTTATTTGGATATTAATATATCTTAAATAATTAATTTCCAAGAGAGAATATATATTCCTCAAAAAATATTTCCCTTGATCATTAATGAAATTTTATCTAATAAAACATGTGTTGATGTTACTAATGCATTACTAGGGGATATGATCCATTGATATGATCAGAATTATTTGTCTATATTTTTTAGTACTATGATTATAATATTTCTCCGAAACCTATTCCAATTTTGAGGGCTATGAAATGATGAAATGATGAATTTTTTTTGAAATAGGTTTCCTTTCCATGGATTATGATATGATGCCATATTTATAATATATGTTTCTTTTTCAAGAGCATTGATATGAAGAGTGTGTTGGACGTTTAGGAATACATATATATATATATATTAATTTATATTATGCGATTGGTTGGACTAGAATTATATGTTCCTCCAATGAATTTGATAATTAAGGATATCTCATAAGATAAATATGAATGGAATGGCGAGTGAATTCAGTTCAATAAAGTACATTATCCACTATAATAGTATTGGGAGTGAAAACTAAAAAATAAAATATTATTTGGATTGAACCCAATCCACTATTAAATCCTTGTAAATGATTATTTACTACTATTTTAATGATTTTATATGATTATATTTATGAAACATATATAAATTTTATGCGAATTTTATGCCCTCATGTCTCATTTTTTTGAATATATTGTTATTCATGTCATTTAACAATCAAATATTTATTCCATGACTCAATATTATGAACTATAATATGAATTTTAAATATTTTAAATTTTATGATCAAGTTATCGTTTCCTTATTCTCATGTTGTGTTTATATATGTCCCTTTTTTACCCCTACTGAGCTATAGAGCTCCCCATTTATTGTGTTTCATTTTCACCAGGTTATGAAGAATGTTTACATGTATGATATTTCTAAGTACCATGACATTTATGAAAAACAATTTGGGATAATATTTATGTAACTTATTAAATGGTTTATTATGTATAAAATTTTTAAAATATACTTGATGTATATGATTCAGGTGTGGATTATAATTCCATATGTTAAACCATCATACAATAAGATGTGTTTTTTATGAATTAAATGTTCAGTTTTTTATTGAATACATATTTTATAATTATTTATAATGTAATAGTATATTGTTGAGTTATTAACTAATGTATATGAGACAAAGATATAATTGGGGGTCAATATTAGTATTTGGACCAAACTTCATGCTAGAAATCTAGTACATGTTTATGAATTTTCCACAAACAGAGGAAATGAATCATTGTGAGTGACATTAGAAAGATTAATATCTTATGATTATGGTTGGTTTTTTCATGTACCTAATTTAAAAAACCATGAGAAATCATATGTGAGATTTTTTTACTCAAGTATAGAGTCCCATACAACATCAACTAACATTCTGGAATTGTAAATTGTATGAAAGAATAATATATTGTTTGAATAAGATTTTATCTTGACCTGTTTAAATTATGTATATTTTCATGGATAATAATACCCTAGAATAGTAAAATATTGGTAGGGGTCCAATGTGTAGTGGAAAAAAAATTCTATTGTAGGGGACAGTTGAACTATTTATCCCTAGTCAATGGCAGTACACTACATTATGTTGAGGTGTATCACACCACTGTGTAACGTAGGTAGATAAAATTAGGGTTTATTATTCTAATTGGTAAATGGTTATATGTGATGGCTAGATTGATTATGCGATGATATAGACCATTAGAGTGTCATTTCAATATAAAATTTAGGTCACATTATATCGATCATTTTTTTATTTTTAGAAAAATTAATTAAATTGAATTTTCCTTTTCAGGATTCATATTTTATTTCCCTTGTGAATTTCATGTTCTAATGTCAATTATGAAGGTGATGAAAAACATAAATATTCTCCTCTTCTTCCACCTTCTATCCCATTTTATGGATTTGGAGATATGCCTTTGATGATTCGATCTTGGATTTTGGTCATTATTCTTCCTCATCTACTAACATGTTCATTTCTGATTGTTGTTATTAAACTATAGAAAGTGTTTTGTTAATAATTCCACCATATCTTAGGTAATTTGGGTCTGGATGATGTTTCATTGGTTATATATGTCTAGAGAAGGTCCAAAGGAATTAATTTATCAAGGTTTCATGTTGTTTCACTGGATGAATTCCACTACCATTATTTCATTGGTATGATCTATAGAATTATTATTTTATTGGATGATAAATTTTTTCTTGGATTTAAGGTACATAGACTATACAAGCCTTAAATTTGGTAATAACTAATCAACAACCTATAACTAGATTATTCTTCATCACTACATCATATATTTATTTACTTATAAATTGTTCTAGAATGAATTAAATAATCCAATTAAATATAATGGTTTCTAAATAAATTAAAATAAAATTTTGATGGTGTTAGGGATTCATGTAGTTAGATAATGGAAGATAATTTATGATAATCATTGGAGGAGTTTAGCTCATGGTATTCAATATTCCATTAAGGGAAAATCCATTTTAAAGAAGGAGGTATTTTTCTAATTGTTATGGTTCATACTTGTTTCATGTTTCAGGTGATATGTGGTCATGTTAAACATATGGGATTGATCTTAAATAATTTTTAGAAAATTTCCATCATTTTCAATGGAATTGTGTGATTCTAGGTCCTTTTTAGAGATTCATCTGTGATGAGGATTTATTCCATGGAAAATATTTTTCATGTGGTGTATCCAAACTATTTAAAATTTGTTTATTAAGAAAATTCATTTATATTTTTATACTATTGTAAACATGACTAGTTTGTGGGGTGTGTGGTCCTCTTTCACTATCATTTACATATTTAGGATGGTCAAATAAGGTATATGGTTTTTCATTGGTCGGGAGTGGGAGGGAAAATCTAGTTTGATTTAAGAAGTCTAAAGGATTCTATGTCATACCTTATGTGAATTAAATAAATTTTCGTAGCTAATTGTTTCACTAAATCATGTGGTTGTCATCGTTCTAGTTGAGGAATGATCTCCCTTTTGAGTGGAGTTTTTAACTATGTTTTTCATAATGGAATAAGAAAACTTGTGGGGGTTCCTCTATTTTGATGTTTTCTAGGGGAATATGATAGATACCAATGCATTATGTCTATAGGATTGAGTGAATAATAAAAATAATAACATTGTGACCGTGTAGTATTATTTATCATATTAATAAATAACGTGAATTTAAATAAAAATAATATTTACCTATTTTATGGGTGTCATGTCATAATATGGGTTTGGGGAAATGAAAGCCCATAATGGGATTTGGTTCATGTTTTATGTAGCGCCTAAAATGGATTATTTGTGTCATCTATTTTATGTAATTACAATTGTGAATAGAAATGTTATTTAGATTGGTTGTGATGAGAACCATGTATCATACTTTTACTGATATGTGATATTGGTTGGGTGTAATTTCATCTACAAATAGTTATGTGATTCAGTTTGGGTGTGATTCCAACAATAGATGGGACAATTAATTGGAATATTATATGGCTTCTTTGTAATTCCAACAAAGGGAAATATGTAGAAATGAGTAAGGATTAGTAATTTTGGTGGTGGTGTAATTCCAATTTCGGATTAATATATGATATAAGTTATGTATAGTTCCAACCTTGGATTTATATATGATTTAGGATGGGTGTAATTCCAACTCACGATGGTAGTGGATTTTGGTATCTATATATGGATTGGATTGGGTATAATACCAACTGAGGATACAACAATACAGGGTATTCTAGTTATTCTACTTTGGATGAATTTATTGATTGGACATGACATATTTTAGGATGATTTTTATTTACATTGGAGTGAGATACTGGGACATATGAATAATGAAATCCCACTTCATTAGTATTAATTTTTAATTTTCATAGACATTCCAATATTGGTTGAACTGTGTCTACCCACTCTCGAGTTTCTCTAGTAGTAAAAGTGGTATTGAAAATTATTATACGTACTTTATTTATTTTTTAATTATTATTATATCACATTATTCATGAACGTTTTATAATATATAAGACAATAACACCGTCAATGAGGGCCCACTAATTTGGGCTTATAACCTACCTGAGAGCACATGTACCAAACCGAAATTCATAGTTTGTGGAACATGAATGGGAAGAGACCATTCTTATGGTGGACGTTCTATAAATTTTAACTTGATTCTAGATATTGGATTTAGTAGGCACTAAAGACCTGATGTTGTTTTAGTTATACTTCCCTTATTTATTCATTTTGATAGTGTGTACATAGTCATAATAGGGGTGACCATACCTTTTATATGATTTCATGACTTTAGAGATACTCATATTGGTATGGAATGAGAGTTACTATCTACATTAAAATTTAATGTTGTTTTTATATATTCTTTATATAATTTAATGTTATGGTAGTTGATATATTTTATTCTATTGAAATTTATAGCCATCATTAACCAAGAGTGTGTAGTATCCCCACATTATAAATGGACCTCATTACAAGTTGTTAAACTCTAGAATACAGGTTGGTGTGATTGGGAAAATTTGTACATATTGGCCCAATTACTAGTTGATTGAGTTGGGATATGGATGTTAAAACATGAAAAAAGTAGCAACATACACTATAAGGAATATGAACATGTTGTCATCATGTAATTCATGACTTTTCATAAAATTTGAGATAGATATCAATGAAAATTTTTTATCAATCTGATAATGTGGTAGTGGTAAACTTCTAGAATTAGTTGTGGTTTCATTCCATTTTTTAATAAAAAGTTTTTTGAGAACATTTTTTTAAGAAAACATAAACCATTTCATTCCTAGAAAAATTCTTGTAACATGAATTCCTTTTAATAATTGGTGTATCTCATTATTCTAGTGTCAATTTCATATATTATAGATCCAAAATGGTGTCACAATTTAGAATTTGTGGATATTTGATGTATTTATAACTTTTTGACAAATTTTTTTTTTTGAAATTCAAAATGGTCACAAAAAACTAAATCAATAGGATACATAATTAATAAAAATCATTCATAAGGTTGTGTAATTAGGTAAATCCCTTTTTGGGAATGTGTAAAACTAGAAACATAAAAATATTTCAAGGTCCCATACATTTCTTATAGACAATTTTCTAGAAAATTCCATCAATGATAAAGGAATCAATGGATCATGAATCTCTAAAAGTAATTATCCAACCAGGGAATCCTGATATAAAAAAATTTTAATTTCCATAACTGCAACACCATCTTTTTTAGTATAAAATCCCATTTTAAGAATTCATATTCCCTTAAAACATGTGATATATGAAATATTGAGCTAAAAATAAAATTTATTAATTTTTTTTATTTTGATCATTATAATATATACTGAAGTAAATTAAAATAAAATTTACTAAAAAACATTGAAAATATCAAAAGGAATAAAAAACGTAAATAAATATATAACAATATCAAAATATTCTTATTACTGATCTACATTGAAGACCATATGTCACGACCCCCTCCCTATAAGGATTCCTCTCTTAATCTAGCAATGATGGAAGATAGATAATGGCCCCTTGAGTCTCAGCTCCAGTCGGCCTTGGGGTGGAAACCACTACCAGGGGTTTAAAAATCCCACAAAATGTGAGGCATTAACCTTTTTATAGAAACCATGTTATACATATAAGATTTAGAAACCACTAAAAAAATACTATCATTTTTATAAAATAAAAAGAAAAATCCATCCCATATGCATGTTTAACTTAATATTGTTACAAATACAGTGAAATAAGCCAAAGTAAATACACAAAAGTGAAGCTACGTAGTGAGACCAAAAATGTCTCAATGACGAAGCTAGTAATTCCCAACATGGTCCCCATAATCATAAAAAAATCTAAATTATGTTTTATTATATAAGGTGACAATAAAATTATACTCATTAGAAAAAAAAAGACTCATGCACATGTGAGGGAATCGTACTAATTCCCCCATGAGAAAAAAGATGAACCAACATCACTTAACAAGGTATAAAAGCAATCTTGGACTCATCAAGGATGATAAACACGTAACATAAGTCATGTAAAGTATTATAATAAGTATATAGATGATAGGGCAACCATACTACTTTTGAATGTTTTACCCTACCTAACCCCTAAACAAAAAATGCCTCGGCGCTCCCACCTAATCCGAAAGTACCACGTCACAACCCACCTGGACACACATAGGACTCATATATAGTCCCACAATATGGGAAAGAAAATATAATCACATCTCGCATTCAGAAACCTAGTTCTCATTACCACATCCCATTCAAAAACACCTGAGTCGCATACCATGTAACATCTTAAAAACACATGGGAAAGTAAAATGCATCTCAACTCAATGACACCTAGAAAGAAACAACTCACTGCACACAATGATATTTTGGGAAATACACCCCCTATAACAATATCGGTGTCTGGAACCTAGTTCTCCACTATTATGGTGTGCATATAGAAAACACAAGGAAAACATAGGTATGTATATATAGTATCAAACACTCAATCCAAACTTATGGGTTATCAATGAAATAATAAATCATCCTATGATACTTCCAACTCAGATTATATCTCTGAATTCATTTATTAACACCTTCAATAGTCACCTTGGATGTTGATAAATGAAATGCATTTACAGCATTCCACAAGTCATACATGACCCCAACCAACTCATTTAATCAATTATAATTCATTATTAATGAACACATTTATTCATTCTATACCTATCAAGGAAACTACCAACCACAACATGAGACTATCCACATTGGATAAACATAGAAAAGGATAAAAGAACCCCAATATCGCAACACACATCATATTGACACTCCATTTTACACCCATACAAACCACTTCCATCATCCTTTATATATGTCTTTACCCCCAATCCATCCTCTCAACCAGGAAATACACAAAACAGAACCTAAACCAATAAAATAATCTTATCAAAACCAATCCTGATATCCCTAATTTTTAATAACACCACACCCTTCACACCCAGTATCATAAACATCGAACAACCCGAACCTCCAGCCCCACTACTCAAACACCAACCATCCATTCCACAGTCAATGATTAACTCAACCTGAGATTATATTACACCACACATGATACCCCACCTTACAGTCATTATTTCATCACCTAAACCGGACAACCACATAAAAAAAGGTAGAAAAATTCTACACACAACACACACCCACACCAATTAAGGAATGGTGTTTTCAGATTTTGTAATCACTTGTTCTCTAATTGCACATTGATAATTCATGGGTCATCAAAGAAAAATCATAATCATGGGGAATAAATTTCCGTAATCAGATATAAATAGATAGTCAATTATATATATATATATGTTCAACACATAATCTACCAAAATCTATAACAAGTCATCAGAAGTCCACATGAAATGTCTACAGACGACCAGGATTTTTTGTAGGCACATAGCCCATAAAGATCAAAATATAAATAAAAGATAAATAGAAATATGAATCACCTTCCACCATACCTTAATTATTAGTTTAAATAGGATTCAATTATCTTTATTAAACATTGATTCAACTTACTTCACATGGTAATCATTCGTACAACCACCATTCCTGATACAGAAATAAGATGGACGAAGGGATCCCTACCTTAATAAACCAACATTCATTACCTCCTCCTTGTGACAAACAGGGGGTCTGCTAGGATCCAATAAAACAAGATCTAAGGGTTCAATATAGGCTCATAGATCTTTGGGGAAGAAAGGTTTTATGATACATAGGTACCAAGAGAAAAGAGAAACAAATAATTAAGGAAAGGTGTCCAACTTTTAATGACTAGCTATAAGACTCAAGGGATATGAATCTCTTTTAAATTCCCCATTAAAAGGGAATCTTAAACATGTGTATTGACAAAATTTAAGCCACCCAAAAATTATGAAAAATTAATAATATATTTTAAATCCTTTGAAATGGCTTCTAAAACACTTAAATATGGTTTTATAGTTATTTTACATCAATTGAAATGTTGAAGGGGCGAATTAGGAAAAACATGGAAAAAATGAAATTTTAGATAGACAATCGAAATGACTCACCATTGGGTGAGTAATCAGTGTGATCTACCAGTGTTGAGTCACTGTTCAGTGAGACACTGATCGGTGAGTCACCATTAGATGAGTAGCTGTTAGATGATTCCCTATTCGGTGACTTATCGTTCGATGACTTAAGTTTCGGTGAGCCATTGTTCAATGAGTCACTGTTTTGCGAGTCACTATTCGTTGACTTATGACTTAGAAACCTATATTTCGGTGAGTTACCATTCAGTGAGTCACCATTTCAAAACTCACAGGGTGCGAGTAATCGGTCCTGACTCAATGTCAGCGACCTACATTTTCGGACTCAGCATTGGATGAGTCACCGGTACCGAATCACTGTCAACAACCTACTGTTCCGAACTCACCATTGGAAAAACATAATTTTTTGGAAAACTCTTAAAATGAGTCACCATTTCATGCAAGAACACCTCAAACCCGAGAATTTTTCAAATTAATCAACTAGGGAGGTCTGGTCTATTACATTATAGCACTAGTAGTAATTATAGAAGTAATAATTTTTTTTAGAAAAATGAAAACCTCTTTGAAAAATAATTGAGATAATTGAATGAATGATTTTTATCACTTGTGTGGGGTTATGTATATAAATATTATGTAATAGTTTTATATATATGGTTATTGGTAATATTACCATCAGACATATATGGTCATTGGGATTATATGGCCATTAGGTATATAATTTCTTTTGGACTGAGACGAATTAGTAAAACATATATTAGAGTTGGTAGAAATAATATTTCTTGAAGAGTTATAATTTGATCGTTATAATATAGTTAATAACAACATATGTTTAAAAACTAACAACATTATGAAATTATGGAAGGATGTATTGATGTATTTTTATTAATTAGGATGTTTCTTCTTTATAGGGCTCCAATTTTAGAGCTTTTAAAGTAGGTACCATCACTAGGGATTCCAAATATCATTCCCAAATATAAACATCAACATGTATTTATTGAGTGTAGTCTTCTTTGGAAGTTGATAATGTGTGTGGAAATCACTATGAGATCCATACCAAATTAATCACCACTAGTTACTACAACCATTTCATATCTTACACATTGGTCTTAGGTATAGGCCTTGATGTGTTTTTTATTTGACGTTCTGAGGATATAAATAAGAAAATAATAATGTAATCAATGATATATACATATATACATTAATAAATGCATTGTTTTACATTTTTTAATATTATCAAATTTACAATTAAATAATAAATTTTATTGATTTTGAAAGGTACTTTAAATATAATATTTTTTAAAAGTTCATATAACTTAATAAATAAAATATACTTTTTAATAATTATGAATAAAGTCATGTATGGTTAAAAGAGATACTTTTTAAATAATTTTTTTATCATAACTAAATTAATAAATGATATACATTTTTTCAATGAAATCTGTTGGTAATTTATAATAATAAATATGTATAAATTCAACTAATGATAATTATTGAGCCATGATTATGAATAAATTCATTTTATATATTGAAATAAAAATATAAAAATAATATTATATGATAAATAAGTTAACATATAAAAATTTATTTATTTAATTTTAAAAAAATTTTCCAATAAAATATTTTTTATATTTTGAATTATAATGTAACAATTACACAATAAAGTCAATTTAATTTTCAATAAAATAATTTATAGAGGTAAAAATTACATTACCATGATAAGGGAAAATGAATTAAAAGGGATAAATAATGGGGTAAAAGAATAAAATATCCATCAAATTTTAATAAAACAGAAAGACTGATATGTTAAATTATTATCTCCATTAATTTTCCCTTTGCATCCACTTAGCTTGAATAAATTAAATTACATTCACATTATGGAAAGGGTTTTTTTGAAAACAATACATAATATTTCTTATAGAAGGAACACCCCTACTCAAATAAAAAAATTATTTGTATTTATATTTAATCTATTCCCATATTTACATTTCTATATTTCTCAATAATATTTATCAAATTTTATTTACAAGGAGTCCCAAATCACACATTCACAAGAGGTTATCTGAGAGAACATTCATCCCTTTAAAGTAAGTGATAAGTTCTATCTAAGAATTTTTTTTTATTTCTATCAAAATATTAATCATAATTATTTATCACTTAAAAAATAATATTTTATAACCATAATTCTTCTATAATGGTGATATTATTGATTCTATAAAATGTTCTTATTTATTTGTTAATTATGATTCAATATTATTTGGCTCTGTTAGACAACCCACATGAATGATGATGTAATTATTATATTACTAATTATTTAAAAAAAATAAATTTAATAGTATATAATAATGATAAATTTAAATTTTTTCATACTTCATTATTTTAAATATATATGTATATATGTATATTCATTTATATAATATTATCTATTTATTGAATTAGAATTCTCAGAAAATACATTTTAAATAATATTTATAAAGAATCCAAATAACATTCCATTTAAAAATATTCAATTTCTGAATTATTTAGTAAACACCTAAATAATATTTATTTCAATAATATTTGTGATGAATACCTGAGAAAGGATATTGGACTAGAAAAACCAAACTAGAACTATAATGTAATAAACAGAAAAACTATCAACTAAATATTAATTTTAACAAAGGTAGTTTAATAAATATGTAAATATAATTTATAAATGAATGAAATATACTAAAATAATTATAATTATGTTTTTAATATAGATGAATAATAATCCCAAATTTTATATAAAATGTGTTAGTGTCTGTCAGATTAAAAGGGAATTGAACATAAGGGTTTTTTCTTGACTCAATATCATTTCATTCAGTAATAAACTCTATTAAATTAACATGAGATTATATGATTGATATATTCATCCATTATATTTGTAAAAAGATATTTTATCTTTCACTCAATTGAAATTTCATCTCTATATAAAAAAATTATTTTTCAACGATTTCTTTTCATAAACATAGGATGTTGTAAATAATAATTAACATCCTCTACACTGGATATTTCTACTACATGTCCATAGTTTTTAATTCCAATTTTTTTTTTCTTTTTGATGATAAATATGAATTTTATTTTATACCCATAATATTCCTATTTGAATATACTTAAGATGAAATATATTAATTCTTTCATAGACATGGGTTGTATTTAACTCAATTTATAAGACTAGAAGGTATTTAACTTACCATGGATCAATAATTTTTATCCTTAACAAATAACCATGATGTACTTTAAAAACTTCTATGGGGTGTTATTGATATTCATGGGATATAAAATACTTTTTTGGGCCCAAAAAATACATTATTTGTTAACATTTTTTCTTTAAAATATGATAACCAAGAAGGACCAACAACCATACTTTTGACATGTACACTTAATAAGTCAAAGTAACAAACAATTGGAAATAATTGATTTAGTAATAAATTAAAAACCAATAAATAAATAAACATGTCAACTAACTAATGAAAAAAATATAAACACAATAAGTATAATAAAAAATTCCATGATCCCTATGGTTAAACCTTAATTACATGAATTAGTGAGAGATAATATAGGATTTGGAGTATGATATATAAAGATTTATAATAAATAAGGTGATATAAAAACATAACTACTCATGATCTAGAAGAAAATACTTATCATCCTTGTCTTTCTATAAAGAGAATAATTATAGTTATCCACAAAAGACCATATGTTACATCTATAAACAACATGTACAAATCTTGTAACGTATATAGGGTATTTAAATATAATTCCTAGTAGTTGTCCACCAATTCCACAATAAGTAAGCATTGAATGTAAATTCATTTCAATGTAGTTTCAAAAACAACTATGAAAAAAAATCATATTTTTGTTTAATGAATCTAATGTGAAACAAATATTAGAAACCATTTTTTTCAATTTATAATTCTTATACAATTATAAATAAAAAAGAATTAAATCTCTTAAAAAAGTGATTTGATTAAAGAAAACTATTTCAATGTGTCTATCCTATTTAAAAATAAATATTTAATAAATGGAATAGGCCACCCTAAATTTATTAGAAATTTTTTGAGTTAATAATAAATTAATTTGTTGAAATGTTTTTTATTTATAAAATAAATTTATTAAGAAAAATATTAAAAGAGTCTAAAATCATTATTAATTTCACAAAAATTTTAAAATTTATAAGAATATATTGTTAAAAAAGAAATTAATAACTATATTAAGTCATTTTAAAAAAATATATAATCCAAAAACTATAACAAATTATAATGTATTGATGAAAAAACAATAAAATAATTAACATAATGATAATGAAAAAAATACATAGTGAAATAAACATAAAAAAACTACCATAAAATAACAAAAACATAATCATCATGGGAATACATAGGATATTAGCATACATTTAGAACAATATGAAAATAAATTCCACCTAATAAGAGCCGAATATGACGAAACAAGGAAAATATTTGATTTTACACACCCCACCAACCTGATAGGAAAAATCCTCTATGAATGTAATACATCATACTTGTAGATATTATTCATTGAAAAAAATCAAAAAAATATGGTTCATGTACATGGATTTCCAAAATAGATACGAAAGGAATCCCATATTATGAATTTTGGGTAATAATTCATTTTAAAACTTATAATAATATTGGATGAAAAAAATCATAAACACCATATCAATTTTAGTCACCCAAAATAGTATAAACCAATTTAAATAATAACATGAATTAAGAAGATAACAACATCTCTAATCCAAACAAATTTTATTGAACAATAGAATTCATACATTCACATAACCAACTTCAAGGGGATAATCATTAAGGGATTTAAAAAATTCAACATAATAATTATTTTTAAATAATTTCTCTAAAAGTCATTAAACATTGGTATATTATTATAACAATTAAATCAAATATAAGAAAATATAAAAAAATGGGAAAAGGTTACAATTATATTGTTTTGAGGATGGAATAAATAAAATCTAGAATGAATATAAAGTATCTATATTTGAAAATATAAAACAAAAAATGTTAATTAATTAAATATCTTAATAGGTTATTCTATTAAACTATGTTTGAAATTTTTTTAAAAAAGAATCACCGGAATTTTATTGAACATATGGTGTGCGTGATTTCCATCAAATTTTGTTTCAACTTTTTTATCTATATAAAATCCCATATTCACAACAATAAAAATGAACGTAAACTCATAATAATTTATTCTAAAAAAATCAATGATTATTATATGATATTTATAATATTTGAAAAAACTAATTATTATTTTATGAATTCATTATTTTAAATATAAATTTCCTGATATAAATCCATGTACCATAGATCATTGAATCCATTGACGATGGGGTGTGATCAATATAATACATCCCAAATAGAAAATAAATCCCTTTAAAGGATCATTACAAATCCTAAAAAATATTAATTCCCAAATAAACTCATGAAACATCGAACACTATATATCCATGACCTTAAGAAAGAAGGATATTATGAGAAGAAAGAAGAAGAAGGATAAATAAGGATAAATGGACCACTTACATGAATAAGGATTGAGGAACTGATAGTGGAATCCAATGTGGTAAATCCATGTAGGAGGGTATAGGGGTGATGTCTAGATGACTATAATATTTAATGGGATAGAAGAGTTTTCTTAATCACATAAACACTAAAGAAAAAAAATAATATGAATTTGATGATTTTAAAACTAGCCATACCACATGGTTTTCAGACATAGTTTTTTAAATCATTCACTAAATATAACCAAAAAAATCCCTAAAGTTTTTTTATAAAAAAATATTTTTGGAAGTTTTATCATATTATTTAAAAGATGAAATTTTGGAAACCAAGCAGTAGAAGAAAAAATATAATAATATTTTCCTTAAGTGGCTATTATTTCATAATCATTATTACTAGGTTAAACCTTTGGATACATAAAAATATACCTATTTCTACATCTTTTACAAGATTCCGCTTTGGAAAACAATCATAGATTACCTAACTAACCACCAAAATGGTATGTTTTAGCTATTTATTGATATAAAGGTTTCTAATTAAATGGATTACTACACTGATGGAATACCGAGGACTTAATCCTGGAAGAATATAATGATAATAAATGGGATTTCCCTATAGAACCACCACATATATGACAACCCATATTCAGATTTCTCATAAATAAATTAATGCTCTATTCATACAAGATAATTATAGAAAACATTTCAATTTCGTTATCCATTCCATCACCAAATACATAAATTATGATTGCTTACATCATCACCACTATGTATAAGGATATTCCAATCATGTAAACCTCTATCTGGATATTAGAATAATGAAAAAGTAAAAAATTATATGATATAAAATAATTATATATGGTTATCTCAGGTAGATATAGTTCCATTACCTTTAATTGGCAAATATACTCCAAAATTGACCTATAACTCTTCAAATCAAAATAAAACTCCATTTACATAGAAACATTCATAGTGTAATGAAATTGTTTTTTTATAATTCATTTCCATAATATATTCCCATGTATATACCTCATGGGGTTTATTCAGAAAAAAATACTTCCCACAAATTCAACTTATACCTAAGAGCATAAATTTAAAAAACATGATTGTAAGATACATTGGGAGTTTTATAAGATTAATGATATTCTCAATATTCACTAACCAATCATTTCCATTATTGGAATATTTCATCTAACATGTGTGATAAGTAATCAATTGATGAAAGTCCTGAATATATTCTCTTTGTAAACTTATGAGAGTAATAAAATTACACTTTATAGATGATTCTTATGGGATAACAAACTCTAATAGACATTAAAAAAACTATAATTCAAAAAGTAGAAAATAAAATAAAGATGCATCTTGTTCTTCCATAAATAATTGGATAGGGAATACCATAAATAATATAAAACCAAAAACATGTTTATAATATTTTTCAAATATTAAAACATTAGGAAATTAAATATGATCGAATCAATCAACATCAAGACTCAAATAGAAATCCATTCACACCCAAAATACAAATTAACATTTCTATATCTAAAATTTTTTAAATAAAATAAAACCATCAAATTATTCCAATAAAATCATTATAAAAATATTATTATAATCATTACAAAATATAAGAATAATATTTTTGATACAAGAAATATTTAACTATTTTTAAAAAATTACACATTTCCAAGAGAATACTATAAATAATTAAATACAATTTATCTTTCTAAAACGTAAAAATCATAATATAAAAGACATTTAAGATCAATATATTCAAATAATGGTAACGAAATTATATTTAAAACTATAATAAAAAGTGAAAAACATTTTTCATAAAACCTTCTTCCATATCAATTCATATTCTAAATATAATAAAATATAATTTTAAATTAGAACCATTGGAAATATTTTCTTATGTTTTCAAATTTATACCGTTTGATGTAGAAAAATTACATCAGGATATAAAAAATTAAAAAATTGTATATAATATAGATAACCCACATAATACATCTAATTTCATTTTAAATAAAATTTGAATGAGAATAATAAGAATTATTGAATCTTAAAGAATAAAAAAATATATATTTTATTATTTTTTTAACAATTTTTTTTGTTTTAGTATATGAAAAAAAGTAAAAGAACCAAACTTGTGAATGAAACCATATTCTTCGTAGAAAGAGTCGAATTATCTTTGAATTTATTTTTAGATCATGAAGTATAACTGTGTCGCCCTGGGTTTCTTCACATTTTAAACACCAAAACATGGAATTTTTTTACAAACTCATAAAATTTAAATAAAAAACCGAATAAGTTAAATAAATAATAGTCATTTCAAAAATAATTCAGAAATTTTTACATAATATACACAGAAATTCCTAAATACAACTTCAATGTTAAGGGTAAATAAAAATGTTTTTGACATAGATATACTTGTAGCAATAACTTGAGCCTCATAAAAATCCTTGATCTGACTTACCATTAATACCCATATACAAACTATGATTTTATAATATTTTTCATCAACCAACCTAGGATTTCCTTACCTGATACCGAATATTTCTTACGGAAATGGTTTAGGAGTGTTCCCCATGTCTATAGCCTGGAAACAACTATTATCACATTAGGTGATTCATCATTGGGAATGATTTAAAAAGATAAAATGATAACTAATAAGTAACAGTAAATAAATTTAAATAATTTACACTCTATAAGTCAATTTATCCCAAATATATAAATAATTAATTCCATAATAAATTCAAAAACAATCAATACAAAACATTTTTAACATAACTCATCATCCAAAGGTAAAACCAATGAGAATAAAAAGAATATTCCAACACCACTATGCATAAAAGTTAATTGCATTAGTCATATAATGATAAAAATTGAATAATTTTGAGAAATACAAAGTGTTAGAATATCAAAAGTTAACTATTGAAATAACTAATTATTATACAAAAAGGAATGTAAAATATCTTGTCTCCTTGAATCAAGTAAATGATCATCAATTTTCACCACCAAAATACCATACCTGATATCCTTAAATTTGTCACTGAATCTTTGTAAAACCTATATTTAAACTATAATTTATGTAGGGTGTGAAGAAATAATTTCCATAATATGACCACTCCATTAACTAAATGTACGAGTTGAATCTAAATCCATTTAATTATATTTTTATATAAATTTATAAAAATAATCCTCAAATTTATGTTTATTGAATGTAATATGAATCCAATATTTGAAATAATTATTTTTATATTGAAACTTTTATAAATTTAAAAATTGACCAAAGATTAAATATTAATTAAAATTCAGTTCCAACAATGATAAAATTTTCAATGGAACATTAAATGAGAATAAACATTTTTTAGGCTTTAAAACGGTAACCCAAGAATTGTTTAATAAATATTTTTTATTAAAATATTATAGATGCAATTAAATCATGATTATAATTATTAAAAACCTGTCATGAGAAAAGGTTAATAATGAATGGAAAAATATTGTTCATATAATGCCCATTTATAAATTTAAAATTAATTCTATTAAATAAAAGAAGTAAAAAACCTGGTTTGGTGCTTGTGAAAATTATACTATAACAAAACACTATGAAAAATAAATGTTCCAATGATTATAAAAAATATTATAATTAAAAAATAATAATGATAAAAAATAGTCATGAGATAAAAAATAAATTATCAATGGATAACCAAACTGTAATCATCATGGTACAACGTAGATCTCTAGAGAAATTTCTGAACAATATGAAAACTAAACCTATATAATTATAATATAACACAATTCAATTAAAAATTAACAAGGTTTTATCATACCTCACTTTACTGAGGAATAAAATTCCATAGTTAATGAATAATAAACACTAAGGGCCACCAGATCAATCAAAATCATCAACTAGTATTGTACTTTTATATAGATTTCCCATCTAAGTACTTAATGATTCTCAAGAATAGAATTGGAGGAAAGAAATAAAGGTATAACTCACTAAAATATTAGTAGATAAAAACCAATCAGGAACACATCCTAAATTATAATCATATTTTATAGAATTAGATTCATTTAATAATATAATCAATTAGTTAATAATAATAAAATATCCACGATTAATTCTAATTTCCAAGAACTGTAACATTGAATCCTTCACATAAATAACACCAAGGTTATGCAATTAAAAGGAATTATAAAAATCATTAATACCAATAATATGTTAAAAATATTTCTATTAAATTCATAAATTTTTGGTATATAAGAAGAAAAAAAAATTACACCTTTGAAGGTTTAGAAAAAACCATTTAGAAGAAATTAAAATTATGTAATTACTGAAATATTTTTCTAATGGAAAAAATAAACATTTCAATCACCACAAAAGTATATATCTATTAAAATATTTAACAAAAACACTTTGATATTTAATTAAAAATAATAAGACTTTATTGTAAAAAAAAGTATGTATCATTAATTTATTAAACATTCATGGATTCCATTTTATCATATTATTAGTGTGGATGATATGAACACAAAGAAGACTAATATATTTAGACTAAATTAAATGCCAAATTTTTTTTATGAAAAACTCACAGTACACAATTAATAATATATTAAAAACATCTAACATATATGATATAATATATACAGTCACTGAATACAAGAAATGAAATTTCAGGAACTCATGGTATCAAATTTAATTTCAAAAAAATGGATCAACATTACATAGAATGTTAAATCAGTTTATGATGTTCTATGATGATGGAAATCCACCATAATAATGTATAATTATGATTTAATTGAACATTACGAAACATAAAAATGGAAAACACCAAATTAATTAATTAATTTTTATTACTCATCGCTTTATGACCCTAGATAAGATGGATATTATAAGAAAACGATGAATAATACAAAACATGGATAAACAAATAACATAATTAAATAATATTTTATGATTTGATAGGTAATTATCATGAGGGAATTCCAGAGAGTAGGGTGTAAATATTGTGATGTCTAGAAGGCAATTAAATCAATATGTTTTATGAACTAATCTCGGATTCCACCAAACCCGACACCCAAATTAACCAACAAAATTTCCGGAAGAGAATTCCCAATACCCATGGGCTAGATGCTAGGACATGGGTATGCAAATTACACCATTGGGAACATTTTAACAAATGATATATAACTATAAATAATTTTCAATAATTGAACATCACACCAAACTCTATATTTATTACCCAAATAGATACAAAAACTCAAGTAAACCATTTTTCAAAATTAACCAAAAGTAAAATACATATATAGGATAAGAAAAAAATCCAACTCCCAAAAAACACTATGAAACAAGAGGGACATCACTATTGAGAAACAACCAAAAACACATATAGGAGGGGATTACTAGTAACCATATCCACCACCACCACATTAGATCATATTTGAATTTACTTGATTAAGAAATAAAAAAGTCTACATACAACCAATGCTTTTTTATTTTTTGAGAAAATTCACATTAGGGTTCCACGAAAAAGAAATATTCCACACCAAAACATTATAATAAATATAACTATAAATATTTTTTGAAAGAACCTATAAACCGTTTTAACAAAACATTTTAATGAATTTTCAATTGAAAGAAACATTTTTTTTAAATCATCAAAATAGTATGGTCACCCATATAATAATTGTAATCACCAAACCATAAGATATCACCATGTCGTGGGAAATTCCTATAGGTAGTTTCATTAGTGGAGCCCCAGAAACCTCATATCATTGTGAATCGTGGTATAACACCCATAAACCATGATTTAATCATAAAAAATACACTAGAGGGGAATCTATATCAAGGTCCAGTGGAATCCAAACATCATCATCACTGTCTAGTTAGTGTTCTAACATCATTTCTTTTAAGAAAAACATGGTCCAGGATTCGTCGATCAAACAAGAATACTAGTCATTTTCTCCCACCTAGATACCTCTGATTCCCTTCATTATGAATTTCAATTTTACATGTCACATATATCACCAATTTCACATAAACACATCAATAAATTCGAACACACAATGACAATAATAATTTTTTTTGGAAAAACCAATATCCAGTACACACGCACACCAAATCTATTTTCAACAAGCCTTACACCATTTTCAAAATTTATAAAACACATTTTGGAGAACATTAACGAAATAAACCATTATAAAGAATCATTTTTCTTAGTGAATTAACATTTCAAAACATAGACATAATTAATCCTTTTGAAAAAACACTTCTCTCCATCCATATAATACCTAGGACATAATCAATAAATAATGAAATTATAAAAATTCCATCTAAAAATGTCAAATCATGGAACCACCAACCACAATCCTAGAAACATCTGGAATTTAATAAAAAACAGAAAACACACTGCAAAGTAACTGTATAAAGGAAATATCAAACCATAAATATTATTATTTCACTCCAAAAATTATGATCAAACACTTTTTAGGTCAAACAACCAACTAGAAAAGAACCCAATTTTAATCAAAGTAAAAACCCTAATGATATATGAAACCAATGAAAAATTTAATTAATTGATCATTTATTATAGAATTCTCTCAAGAAAATCCTAAAAAATTGAAGGTAAAAAATATATAGGGAGAGGATTAAATGGATGGAAATCCTAAATGGAATAATAAATGATTGATTTTAGGGTAAAATAAGTGAAGGGTAGAAACCTAAATCACTAATTTTGATGAAAATTATAGGCTTCATGGTTAGCCCACATGGCATCTGAAACCATGTAGAAACCATGGATCCATATATTTCTAAGTGTAACGGGGCCAGATGGATTTCTATGGGAGGGAGAATGTCTGTGTGGATATCCATGTTACTTTGACAGTGCTAATATCCCAATAATATAGTTTTCTCTAGGTTAGAGCATAGTTACCCAAAACCATGCACCAAATGCATGCCACATATTGTAGGGTCTAAATATCTTTTTTCTCATAAAAATAGTAGGAAAAAAACTGACAATTACAATAAAAAATTTAAATATTATAACAACTCAACATAAAATATAAATTTTAAAAATTATCCCCACCATGAAAATACTCCTCCACATAAATTAATTACAAAGTCTGATCAGTGAACCAAAATTAATACTACTCCTCAAAAAAATACTTTAACTCTGAAGGCCAAATATCATCATTACCATGATTCTAGAATACAAGGACCAATGGTATGAAAATACCTTGAATCGAATTATCTTGGGAATCCACAGTCAGTACTAGTCAGTCAAACATAGATAAATCTTATTCTAACTCCAACTCTTCCCAATTAAATACATGAGATAGATCTATATTATACTTTTTCATCTATGAGACACAAAACATGGAATGAATAGAAGTAAAATGATAAATAAAATCTAATCTCTATGTCAACATACAAATTTGATCAGCAATCTCAAATGGTCTAACAAAGCTTAGTTCGTGAATCCCTTGCATACCCAAAAGATATTGATCCAAGCAAGGTACCACTTTAAAAAAACCCAATCACCAACTAAGAATTTTGAGGCATAGTGGCCTTGATTAGAATTTGACATGTTTCATGTATATGCTATCAAATACCACTACCTTATCAACATGAATTTACCAGATTTTTCCAGCACCACAGTTGTTCCCAACAACGAGCTCTCACACACCACTTCCCTGTATAAAGGGGAGTAACTTGGCTGACCATAATGTGACTTGATGGGTGAAATTCATATATTTTATTGATAACTATAGTTGTAGGAAGAATAGACTAACCGAAAATGAAGATCCCATGATTCCCAAAAATCATACCCATATCCCTAGAGAATGTTTTCTATGATATGATTCAACCACACCATATGACCATCTATTTGAGAATTGTGTGAAATAATCTTATTATCTTGTGACCCTAATAAATTTTAAATAAATTCCCAAAACTATGAGTTAAAATGAGGGTAACTGTTTGAAGTAATTGAACATGGGACACCATGAAGCCTCACATCCTATGGAATATAAAACAATCCCAATTAATATGTGTTTTCTGAATCCCTAATAATAATGAATTTTGATGATTTGGACAGAGTTTAAATCACTAATCAAATATAATTTTTTCCCATGATCTATGTGGTAAACTGACAATTAAATAAATGGAAATCTACATATAATTATAGGTTAAAATGGGTAATGGATGAAAAATTATAAAGGTTATCTGGTTCTCTTATTTGACCTAATAAAAATTATAACACTGAGATACAAAATCATCTATGTCATGTTTCAAGTTTGGCCACTAAAATTGATCATACAAAACACAAAACATCAATGTGGTCTCTTGATGAATGACCAACAATGACTAGTGTCTATACTTCATTTCCACGTTCTGAAATAAAAAAGGATCAACGAAAAAACCCATATAGTACTAAAATCCTATAGTGTACAACGACCAATCACTAGGCACATCCCCAACATTTAGGATCTTCATAGAATGCAGACACAACTCATCACTCAACTTCTCCTATAAAATCAAATCCACAACGGATGATTTCTGATGAAAAATAGACAAGAATGAACCCCCACTATGCTCATTGGCATCAGTGTGAGTCATGTATAAAACAACCATCATTTTCCACTCATAATTGGATTATTTCAATGCTTTCATCGACACATTCCTATTCAAATAATCATCCACTAAATTTCCTTTTCCTGGGGTGTAGACAATCTCCAAATTGATCCCCTAAAGGTATTCAACCCAATGATGCTGCCTTGAGATCAAATATTTCTGAGAGAATATGCAAGAAAAATTTAATGATTCGAATAAACTACAAACAATTACTCGCCTTCAAAGAATACATCACCACAAAAAATTCTAGGTTCTGTCTTGTGTAATTATTTTCATGTGTTCGAATGTGGAGACAAACATAGCCCACTAAATTATTATACTAAATCATAATACACTCAATACCCATACATAAAGCATCATAGTAGACCACATATCCCTTTATAGACTCAGGAAAGTTCCAAATGGCGGAAATGATGAACCACTGCTTAATCTCCTCACTGGATGGCTGAAATTTTGGGATCCACTAAATAATTAACCCATTTTGGGTAATCCAAGTCATGGGTAATGAATTCCAAAAAAAATTATAATGAACCTCTAGTAATACAACTCCAGGACCATAAAACATCTAATATGGAAAACATTTTTTAGCAGATCCCACGACATCACTACACTGATCATCTCAGGGTCCACCAAAACCCATTGTTATGAGATGAAATGACCTAGAAACATACCTACCTATTCTAGAAGGTCCACTTGGAATACTTTTCTTTGAATTAATGATCATTAAGAGTGCCAAAACTAACCTCAAATGTCACTCATGCTCCTCCTCGGTCTCAAAATAAACCAGCATGTAATACAAAAATAACACGAAAAAGGAATAGATATACTTGTGGAACACCCAGTTCATAAATTACATAGTGGATACTTGATATTTTTTCAATATGAAAGGAATGACCATGTACTAAAAATGGTCACACCTCATTCCAAAAGTTTCCTTCAGAACATTCGCTACTGTAACGTTGACTTGATGATACCCTAAACACATGTGGATTTTAGAGAACTACCGCTCCGCATTGTAGTGATCAAAATGGTAATAAACAGATGGAAAATTGTATTTTTCTTTATCATCATCTTATTAATATTCTAATAACCTATAAATAACTAGATACACCCATTCAGTTAATTAGAAAATTAGGCAGGGGAAACCCAATGTGATATGCTCATGTGAGAGAATCTATAAGATTCTAAACTGCTCAGATGTTCCATTAATTCCCCATATTTGGTGGGGGTCATATGGTGTGTTGTAAGGGATATCATATGTGTTCCCATGTCCATATAAATGGTGAAAACCACATTTTGTTATAAGAGAAACCCTAATAATCACTCTAGAGGTAGTCCACCTTTAGGAAGGCCATAACCACCATACTCTAACATGATCAATGAGATATGAAAAATAAGACTAACCAAATTTTGATGCGGTGGTTCAACAAATCCATAAAGTGTATCCCAATAACCATGAAAAACTAGGATACCTATATCAGTTGCCACAAAACTCACTTGTCACCTATAAAAATTAATGTGATCCTAAAAACACACCATCCAATCCATGTGATGGATCAAATCAAAGTGTTACATCTCAAAACCTAGAAAATACCATTATAACTCAACCCCTAACACAGTGAAAGAACAATAAGGAAACCTAAAACCCTGATCATTCTTATTACTAGAATTACCAAATCCATCAACAAAACATACGCTCAGTTGAAAATTTCTTGAAATCCATGTTACTTGTTGAAAAAAGGGACATAAAATAACTAGTATCAGACATGAAAAAAATAAACATGATTAAAAAATAACAGTTCCTTGAATGTTCATATGCCCAATATCAAATTTCAATATTGAAAGATCCTGAGCAAGAAGATGCCACATCTCTGCAAGATCCAGATATTGAACATTGGCTTGTAGTTGTTCCTTTGGATGGGTGTGAACAAAGAAGATCCATCACCACCACCAAGACCACCAAACTGGGATCCTTATGTTCTTATTGGATACAACTTGTTTAGAATTCCCCTAAAGTCCATTGAAGCTAAAAAAACCCTAATATGGGAATGACACCTTGAAAACCATCTGAAAGCATCACATTATTCTAAACCAATGACTTGTTCTGGGTTGATCTGAACACGCAAGCCACACATTTCGTTATTTCCCATAGTAATGGTACATGTCCGATTTAGAGTCTAAATATATAGATAAAAATGATCATAAAGGATGAACTAAGCTACAACCTCTCCTCTTCCCCTACTTGTCCCACCTTCTCTACTTTTTAGATGAACTACCATTGCATTATCACACTATTGACACAGATCTAACAAAACCAGACTTCCCACTAGGATCAATATACAACATCAAAGTAAGATAACCACATTTTCATATGTCTTCGAATTAAATTAAAATTCATGAGGTCAGATATTAGGCCACTTCCCCATTTCAATCTTTTGATCATTCAGTTACTCATTAGAAACCACCTAAGGTGCGAAACAAACAAACTCTACAAATTGATCGACATAATCCATCGCAGAATGATCCACCTTGTGAAGATCCATGAATTACTAGGCCTTGGAAAATTCCAAGGTCTTAGGAAAATAATTCTAATTTAATATGACCTTGAAATACAACCATCCCATATGCTCATGTTTCTAATATTTAACAACATATTCCCACCACCAACATCTGGGACCTTTCAAAAATAACAATGGGAACTTCAACTTCATTACCTCAAGAGTGTCAACAAAACCCAAAAATCCACTAACTATTCTCAATTTTCTGGTCTACCTCATGGGGATCTACGTTTCTATAGAAGGAGGACCCTTGTTCATGAGAAAATACTGATATTTTTCCTTTCTAGGGTCTAGTTTTTCTTCCTCAACAAAAAAAGGAGTAGACCCTATTCCCCAACCCATGGCCTTGATATCCCAAACCACAAATTCTACTAGTCTCTAATAATATAGTGATAGAGAACTCTCTCTATCCTCTTCCCATGGATTCCCATGATGTCATTAGGGCGGGATCATTCTATACAAAGAAACAAACACAAGTAAAATCCATCACTACAAAATTTTGAAAACTGTCATCATCCAAAAAAATCAAAGAGTTCAATGATTCATAAAAAAGTACATCCTTCAAAATAACAGTCCAATACAAACCACATCACCCACACACGTTGTCCATATATAGTATGTAGCATGTACATGTCAACTGGACTAGAAGTCAAAGAAAATTCACAACATCCCATGGTGAATAAAGATATTTTATGAGGAATATTGTCTAGAAACACAAATCACAACTAGAACATCAGTCCCTAAAAATACTAACTCCAGTATATCAAGAATATTCCTAAATAAAACAACAGAAATAAAGATATAATACACATTTTGTAAAAAATTTTGAAAAACCAAGATGGGATTCTATCAAACCTGACACCTGACTCGGCCCTCGACATGGCCTTAAGTGGGTTCCCGATCCCCACAAGCTGGAAACTAGTGCCTGGGTACTAAAATTTCACCATTACAAACAATTAACTCACAGAAATAACTGTAATTAATTATCTATAATGAAACAACATGAAAATATCAATATCCATTTCCGAAATAGATACCACAATTCATGTTAAACATATTAAAACATTAACCAAATCCATAATACCAACAAGGGATGGGAAAAAACCACACCAAAATCCATAAACAACAATATAGAAACTCAGTCATCACCCACAAACCACCTTTACGAACAACTACATCATAGGAGAGATGAAAACCAGATCCACCACCATATCTACAAAAAATATTTCCTGTACCTGAGTCAAACATGAAAAATCCCCCATACACCCAATGGTTTACGTAGGGTTTGAGGCGAACCCCAGAAGGATTCCACAGAAAAGGATGATTCCATGCCATAAAAATAGAGGAAAAATCACGGTGTAATATTTAATAAATAAATTGGAAAACATTTTAATTAATCATTTTATGAATTTTTTTTGAACGAAACATATTTTTAAATTACTAAAAATAGTAATTTCTACTATATACTAATGGTAAGAACCAAAACCTAAGATCTCACAACATTGGTGAAAATAACTATTGGTATGTGAACTAATGGGACACTAAGAACCTTGCATCTGGTGTAACATGGTAAAGAAACCATAACTCACAATGTGTTCGTGAATGATCCAGTAGAGATAAATCAATCCCAATGATTAGTTGTCTACAAACATTATCATGATTATTTAGTTAATGCTGATGTGTTAATCCTACCAAATGAAAAAGGTACATTTCCCCACTGATCTTACGTGAATACTAGTCATAGTCTACAAACCTATATACCAAGGATACCATTTTTGATCAATTTCAATTTCACATGCCACATATATCACCAATTTCACATACATAGATCAATTAATATGAACACACATGGAAAACCATATCTATTCTTAGAAAAAACACATACCAAGTCCACACACACAACAATTCCATTTTGAAACAGGACTCCAACCATTTTCTCAATTTATAAAACCAATTTAGTAGGGATATAAGGGAAAAAACCATGAAATCCAACCATTTACATTCATAAAATAACTTTCCAAAACATATGATCAAAGAAACCTTTTGAATTTTATTTTCAAAACTTCAATAAAATCCATAGACAAAATTATGGAAGCAGAGAAAGCACAATAAAGTCTTAAAAAATATTAAATCATGTATCAACCTACCTTATGATTGGAAGCTTCTAGAATCTGGTGGAAAACATAAAATAAATGACAAAGTAACTCTATAAATTAATTATTGAACCATAAACCACTATATTTCACCCAAAAACTCAATATAATACCCTTATTAAGTAAAAAATCCTATTATAGAAGAATAACCCAAAGAATATGGAAGAGTTATCCAAAATGAGAGAAGAAACCATGGCATAGAAGACATACAAGATTATTTCTTGGAGAAGAAACAAAAAAAACACCTGAAATTTCAAGGTAAAATAGAGAAAGTAAGATAGGGAGAGGTGAATATGGTTGGATATATTCTATGGTTAGATAAAAGGGTGATTTATATTAAAATCATAGATGGGTAGAAAGGTGAATCACAAATTTTTATGATCATGACAGGCCATATGGTTAGCTCGCACAGTATTCTAAATGATACGGAAACCATGTGTCCTTATATTTCCAAGAAGAAGGAGGCCACATGGTGTATTGATTGTGGTAGCACACCCTTACGGCTAGTTGTGCAACTTTAATAGTACCACTCTCGTAGAAAAACATTTTCCCATTGGTAGTTCAAGGTTTCTCATAACTATATTCCAACCATGCATGAGATTCTATAGGGTCCAAAAATATCTATTTCTGTCAAAATCGACCCAAGAAAACCAAGTGAAAAGTAAAAGATCAAATGTCAACAAAGAAATACATCAATATAAAATCATGGAAATTATAACAAGTAGTTAAGAGGAGGCCAAATAGGGTAAAAACATGAATGAGGGAATAATTTTGATTTTATGATTTTAAAACTGGGAAAATCACATAGTTTAGCCCTAATGTCTAGTAAAAATTACAGTAACCATGAATTAACTGTTGTATTTAATCTATAAACACTGATACGGTTTCTCCTAACCCTATTAAAACTCTATAAAATAGACTATATAATACCCCATAATGAAGACTATGTTCAATTTTTTCTCCTATCTTTTCCCCACTGATGAAATAGAAGTCATTAATGAATGATTAAAACTCAAGATTACTACATATTATGTACAGAAAATGTGATGACCATCTAGTATATTATTGTTTTTAAAAAAAATTGAAAATTTAAAACCTTGAATTCTATAATTCCATAAAAAACTATAATTAAATTAAATATTATAAAAAGGGGGAATTGGGGTGTGATATCATTCCATATGTGTATATTTTTATGTTCATATCCACATTGCTTCAAGATATTCTTTATTGGTTTAAAAAGATCAATTATTAATTATTAATTTAAAAATTGTATTTTTAAAATTATTTTTGAAACCTTTTTAAAATTATATTTAATGTGACTTGTATCCATGTATTTACATAAAAATTATTAAATATTTTTGAATATTCTTTTAATAGTTTCTCTTCCATTTTACGCTTTATCTATAATATATAAATATTTTATAGGGTGATGTAAAATGTATCACCATGTAAATTTTTTAAAGTTATGTATGTTTTGTGTGATTGATATTTTTTAACAACTGATAAAATTAATGGGTCCTACTTATATGATTCCACTTGAAATTTTATGTAACCATTACATTTTTAGCGATAAACCAAGTAATAACTATGTAATCAAGTAACCCTATGCATATTTATAATTTATTACAATAGAATACGATGAAAGGGATCACATCCTAAATGATATAATAATTTAGTATACTTGGTAATAAACTGTATACATTTTATAAATTCGTATTATAATTAAAACCATAAAATACATAAAGTGTTTTATTTTAAAATTCAATTATCCATCACAGCATATCCCTACACATCAAAGAACCAATTCATGGTATCTTATGGAAAATAAAACATAAGAAAGGTGAGAAATTTGACTCTTAGTAAGGGTAACCATACAAAGAAAGACATTATGAATAAATTAGAATAAACAATATAGAATGATAAATAACTGAACACATTCCATTTAATTAATAAACTAAGCATTATATTGTTGAAATAATTTATGATCACATAAATACAGACAAATAAACACATGACATTGAAACATATCAAGGGATATTATAAATAATTGAATCATAAGAATTAAATTAAAAAATTGTATATTAATTAGGTAATTTGTAATGAAAGATATATGAAACATACTATTAGTACCATTTACAACACACTTTATATCAATGGGTAGAAATCAATCTAATCTGGTCAACTGATTTGTCCCATGGGACCTGTTAATTCATCATGTGTATATTTATAACTAGGCCCCACCCATAGCATAATAAGTCTAACTACTTATAAATATTTAATTTGTTATGCATAATCCAAATAGAAATATATATTAAAAAACTAACGTATATAATTTTAATAATTACATCAATCAAATAAACATAAACACAATCTATCTAGAGTAATACGTTGAATGGTATAAGAAATTATACATGGTCATTAATAATTACCATAAACCATAAAAATAAATAATAATGATTATATCAATAAAACATATTTTTAGTGGATGATATGTACAATAAAGGGTTTATTTCATTTATTAATACAAATAATATAAAAATTATCTTCATACCATTTGTGAGAGAAATAAAAATTTCACATTGAAAATATTTTTTAAAAATATTCACAAAATAATATGAAAATAATTTTCATTGAAAAAAATATTTTATATTATTTAAAAATATATTTATAAAATATATTGTTCATGATGGTAGAAAAATCAGTTCTTGTCAGACTAGTTAGAATAAAGATTTCATTCTATTTTTTAGAAAAATATAAATGAGCCTTTTTATTAAAATTACATGAATATTCCTTTCCATTTATTCCAAAAAAACAAAATGGGTAAAATGAATTTAATAAATCCTTTTTAAAAGACTAAAAATAATTATGACAACATTTTTAGAAAAAAATGACTTCGATGACAAATGATTTTTGATATAGAAGATAAATATATTAGTATTTTCTTAAAAACATTTATAAATAATTTTAAGTAACAACGAGTGTAAAAAGATGAACCATTACTTGAAGTAAAACAAAAATAACCAGATTAAAATAAAATATATTGATTTTAAGATATAAATATAAAACAATTCCCTTAATGGATACATTGAAAATAATAGTACTGCATAATTATGGGATTGAAAAAAATCATTACCAGTTTGGTCGATTCGGAATAATAAGGCCCCAAAAATAAATATTCATTAAATGAAACAACAAATAAAAATAAGATTAATTGACTCATGTTATATCATATCTATGGGGAAGTATATACATGACCCAATGGAATCGGTGGTAGATATGAAATATGTCTCACAGAAGTAAATGTGAGATAAGAAATCATTTCTCCATGTTCAACATTCTAATGTTTCCAAATCACATTATTATAAATCCTTTTCATCTTCATTTAAGATAAGACACCTTCTGGGATAGTGGGAACTATATAATCTATATATTAAATAATCATATTCCTCATTATGAAAATAGTGTTAGACAACTTACATCATTATGGAATGCCACATTCAAAATTTAATGTCAAAACTCAAAATTGAACAACTAAAATCACGGGAAAAAAGCCACATGAGAAACCCAAAAGGGGATATTACATGTCCCCAACTGTGAAATAATCACCTAGAACAACTTATTGACCTGTCACCATATCCTCCATCATCACCTCACTGACCTTATAGAATATTATTTGATAAAATCTCTTTTTGCGGTTTCAATTCCATTTATTTTTCATATAGGTTTCATTTTAGTAATATTGATGTCTTTAATTTCATCATGGTTACAACATATAATTTTTTTTCAAATGTTTTAAATATTTTATATAATAATTTTATATGTATTTTGTTAACTCTATAAATGCTAGATATTAAAAATAGAATATATCATTCATGGAGACAGTTGGTCGTATGTACAAATGAAAACTGATCTATTAATAAATATGTATGAAACAAAAGGAAAATAAATAATTATTTATATTTATAGAATAAATACTTTTACATATATATAATTTATATTAATTAAATACATATTTATTACCGTCTATGTAAAAATAAAATGATAAAAGAAATTCAAATCAATTTGTGGAGGTGTTAGTCCACACCTACACATGAGTGTGGTTATTAATTTCCAAATGATTGGAAGGTAAGATGTTATATGGGATATAATATTTGAATATGTATTTTTATATCATAAATATAAGATATATTTATTATATTTAACCTTAATACCTTTCATATATATGATAAGTGAAAAATAAATAACATCATATCATGAGTCTGTTGTTTTTGTACACATGAAAAACATTATTGTATCCTCTATAGAATGTAAATTTAGAAGGAATATGTTGTATAATAATTAAAATAGTATAATTTTTCTTACAAATAATATCCATTCCTTAAATCCATCATTATATCCGTCCTATAGTGGTGGTGATTGAGAAATTACTGCAACAGTACGTGAGGCGGTATTTTTCCATACCCATGGTCACTATTTTATTTCCCATTTAATGGAATTAGATATGGATATAGGTTATTACATTAAAATAATATAATATTTTATTTGATTTTGGTGTTGTTATATTATCATAGTTATAGATTTTTTGGAGGAGGTGGAAGAAGAGATAAAATAAATACACTGTTTTATTAATTTTACATCTTCTGTGGAGAGACTCTTTAGGTCTATACCGAAATAATTATTATGAGGGATTAATAATTAATATAAGGAATATATGATTTTGGGAAGGAATTAATTATGGTATTTGGGTAGGAATTGGATGAAACCAAGGGTTTTGGATGTGTGAATAATGGATGAGAGGTGGTGTCCATTTTAATAATGGGGGGGATGAAACAAATGGGATTTTTGAAAAGACAGTGTGGTACCAAAATTTTTATCCCACAAAGCATTAAAAAATGTGAAATTATAGAAATTTATATATTTCTGGGGTTATTTATAGATATAAAATGGGTTATAGATATGTTTTATTTCATTTTTCCTTTATATTATTAATCTAACCCAACTATAAATTACTTTTTACCTTAACCACAATGAATCATTTTAACTAATTTCACTATTCATTATGTTTAAAAGATAATTTGATCTTGTAATTAAATTTAAATTACTATTATTCCAAATATGGAATTTATTTCCTTTAAATTCAATTCAAAGAAGTTTTGGAATTAAATTAATAAATAAAGCATTTATGTGGTGAAAGTGAGGGTTTTCTAATAGAGAATTATCCCGAATATGAAATGTATTGATATCAAAATTCATTATGAATTTTAGTAAAATGACATAAATTAGTCAAATTGTAATATAATTTAACAAATATTACTTTAAAACCAATTTAATATATAATTTCACTTTTTAAATAATTTATACATGTAGAGAGTTTTCAATAAAAATCTGTGTTTTAACCATTAATTAGAAAATAAAAAATTATAGAAAATAATTAAAAATAACCTACAAAAATATTTACATTAAATTTTTTTTAAAAAATTAGTTTTCAAATAAATTTTCTAAAATTGATAAAAAAAATTAATTTTAAATTATGTGCGCAAAGAATTCGTATCCCCCCTTTCAAACAAATACAGTTCTTCAAAAAACATTTCTTTATAAGTATATATTTTTATTCCTAATCCATAGAAACCCCTTTTAATTATTTTATATATGTTTTAAATATATAATTTTCATAATTTATTTATTATTATTCGTACTCACTATATTAAAATCTATGTTGTAATGGTCATGTTTATAGAATTTTATTTTAATAGAGTTATGTGTTTCGTTCAAACCCAATGTTTCATGCATTAGAATCTATATAAGAGATTTATTTATTTAAAAATAAATATATCATAAAGTCTCAAGGTGTTTTAATCTATTCAATTCTTTGTATTACATGTCATATACACTGTTGAATATTATATTCCTATTTTAAAATATAAAAGTGTTATATTTTACCCCCTAATAAATTTCATCCTCATAACAAAGTCTTGAGATCAACTGTCAAAGGTTTAAAATTTAAAATTACCCTTATTGAAATCCATCATCATGATAAGGGTTAATAATGAATCCTCCTGATAAGAAAAAAAGGGAGGTATAAAGTTCATCTAGAGTGATCACATAATTAAAACCATGGTTGGAATTAAAGTGATGGAAATGGAAGAAAAGTTTAATACCAAAACCATGATTAAGGTGGATATAGGTCATCTATTACAAGAAATTTAATGATTAAGGGAAAGTAAAAAAATCACAAGACCAGACATATTTTTTTTGTTAAGGGTCCATTTGAATCATATGAAATAGAGGTATTTGGATGAATTTTTTTAATAATATCACTTTCATGTAGTTGAGTGATTGATTTTACATATAGAATGAGAACATATAAAAATATAAATACTTGATATCTTTTATTTTATAGTCACAATATCATTATTTTATTGAAATTAAATAAATTCTTACATCATTTCACACTTGAAGAAATAAATATCCAAAATAAAGGTTTTATACCAGAAGAACATTTACCTTATTATTAGAATAATAATACATTATTCCTAACTATAAATATTTTCCAAATATAAAATTATTGGAAAATATTATCAAATAACAACTAAGTTCGACCTAAACAATTCTATAAACTTTTATCCTTAAGGGACGTCCAAAATAAAACTGGCCAAATTCAATGTAAGAATATTTGGAAGAAGGTCACTAAAACAATATAGCAACACCTAAAAAAAGTGTCTCTTAATGTAATATTAAAAATATATTAATATCTATATTACCATAAACACATAATGAAAAAATGAATTCTTAAAAAATACCTCATGTTGTTGAATATATTTCACAATTCAATACATGCATTAAAATATAAAAAATATGTCATAAACCATAAATCATATAACCAATTTAATGGTCACCAATAATGTCCCATAAACATCTTATATGTACCTGAACATCAGGAACATATGAAAGGTCATACGCCACTAATCATGGGATTTTCAAGAGGTTCAACCTATAAATGAATCACTTATTATAGTCATTTTGATCATTCAATATGTGATCTCAAATCCTTTAATAATTAGTATGTATAATTCATATAATCATAGTGATTATTATTTCAAAAATATCATTTATAAAATACTCCTATACCAAAATTCTTGAATCAAGACAGACACACATTAATTTTTCAACTCAATCTGTGTCATTATCATAAGTTTGATTGTGATCTCATTGCTTATTTTGGGGTATATTCCCTTGATTGTTGGGTAATTCATTTCCATTGAGCCTTATCTTCTTATAGTTTAATCACTGAACGTTGGAAATATATTTCCTTATATTTAAATTATTAGCATGTTGTACTTTATCTCCAAACTTGTAGAAAATTCACATTCCCTTTCAGAATGTTCTTGGTTGTTTCTTACTACAATTCTCACATGGGGAAAATATTTCTTTCCCTTCTTCCCCACATAAAATTTTTTCATTGCATCATATTTTTCTTCATTCTTTCCTTATAATCCATAATATAATGATAATTATTTATCTATCATGAATAATTATAATATTTTGTCCAATAATGATGACAATTATTTGGATAATAGTTATCATTGGAGTATTTGTTTTATCTGATTAAATAAATGATCACTTTTACCCTTTTGATTATGTTCATTGATATGGATACCATTCCAACTATAAGGTTTTGTTTATAGTAAAAAATGAATACACTAGATTAGATCAAAATATTTGGAAACATGATGTACAATCTAAAGTCTCAGATATCAATTGAAATAAAATTAAAAATTAATTCATTGATCATCTTATAAGCGTAAAGAGGTTATCATGGGGAATTTTTTCAAATAATAAAAATATTTTCAAACCCTTGATTATCGTTCATAAGGAAAATATTAATTAGAGTAAGAATATCACATGGGTGGGTAAAAATAGGTTTATAGTAGGGCTCTTCATTGGGTATCAACTAAAACGTGAGTATTACCCGTCGTACCTTTTTAAGAGATATTACTCTAAGGTACATCTATTATAGAACTACATCCTCTAATATTTTCGAGAAATGTGTATATTTCCTTGAAAACCACATAATATCAAACCTTACAAAAACATTATGATGTTATACTATACTTATAATCAATGTATATCATAGTTTCATGTTCCCTTATCAATGTTTTCCTAAATCAAGTTCCCAGATAGTTCACTAAACATTCTTTAATACCAACTACAATGACCTCAACTATAGTAACTATAATCTTGTGTCAATATTATTAAAATTTAATAAGATACAATGAATCACATTATGGAGTAACGAATACATTAATAGTATTAGTAAAATAGATTTATAAATGAAATTCACTTTATAATTGAAGAAATAAATTACCGAACTGTTTTTTGTTTGAGAAAACCATTATTCGTCACTTCTTATCCATGTCTATCAATCAAAAAATACTTTTTGGTATTATTTATAATGTTAGAAAATAAAAAAAGGTAAGATTAGTTTCGCTATAAGGGTAAGAGTGTAGTAGAATCCATAATGAAGAAATATTAATAATCAATATTGTAATGTAAATACCTAATATAGATTACATTTAAAGAATAACCATTAAATAATATATCATTTATAAATAATGATAAAATAAATCCATATAATTGATTATTAGGGATTGAAACCTATCCATGGATATTCTAACTGGTCAGTTTATTACATAGAAATCAATAAAAAATATCATAATAATTGATTTCATAATTTATGACATCTATATTATTCATTCAATACCTTTCATATGATAGTTAAAATCTATTGGTGAAAACCCATCTAATTTGGATAGCATATTTGTTTCATGAGAGTCGTTGATGTATTGTGGGGTTATTTATAACTAGGCCCCACCCATCACTTACTAAGTCCTATACAATCTATAACACCCTCAGATTTTATGAGAAATATTCATTTTTAATTTCATTATTGTCTTGTTTTGTAAACTACACCAAAATTAGCTCATGCTATATGCAACACCATATTAGATAGTATTATATGCATTCACTATTCTTGGCTTGTGTTGCACACAAGAGCAACCTTCCACAATATCATGTGTTGTACGTAATATCGAGTTCCACTAAACAACGATATATTGTTATAATATTGTTATTAACTAGCCATTATAAATAGTATTAACCACATTTTTAATTTTATAACAATATCAGTCATCTTACACATTATCTAGAACATTGTACGAGAAAAAAATAAATTGCTTCGGGTAAAATACGTATTTTTTAAAAAATGCAGTTTTTCCGCCTCTTGATGGTGTCCCCACTGTAAATCTAGTTTTTGAAATTTTTTTATAAGTTTAATTTGATAAATAAAACTGTTTCCTTGGAATTATGATATAAAAACTTACTTCGGATAAATTTTTGATGTTGTTCTGATAATTTTCATATTTTAATGAATAGTAAAAAACACGCTAAATTTAAAATAAAAACATCATTTTTCATCGAGATAATTTATATGGTTAAATTATAATATTTCAATGGTTTTAAATTTTAAATATAATATATTTTCAACATTTAATATAATGTAAGTCATTATAATTAAATTTACACTGAATTCATAGGTAATAATATTTCAATCTTTTGCAACGTTTTAACTTTTAAAACCCATTTTTTCAACAGTGGGATTAATTTTAAATTAAATATTGCAAATTATTTGTATTGAATTAGGAAAAATGGATTTCATATTTGGAATCATTAGATACAAATTATTTTAATAGGATACTTCTTATTTTTAGGCATTAGGAATAGTAACTACAGTAAATTTTATTTACTATTGTTAAAGGTAAATCAGGTATCTAAGTGTGAAAATAATATTACAAAATTACCCAAAACATGTATTAATATAATTGGATAATTATATTTCGTCCTAAAATATACCTGGGTGGAAATGGTATCTTTTGGAACCCACTTGGATGTGATTAAACCCATTAATTTTTATTATTTACTGAAAGTTAAATATGTCTCACTCAAACTCTAATAAAAAAATTATTTTTAATATCAGGTTATAAAGAATATAAATTTGATTATAAATACTCATTTGAAAGCTAAAATGTTTTTCTTTATTAGGGTAATTTATTTTTAATTTTTTAGAAATTTATAATTACTTTAATATCTTATATATTAATGATGAAGAAATTATTTATTTAGTGAAAATTCAATAATATTGTTTTTATTAAAATGATAATACCCATTGAAAGTCCAAAAAACATCAAAAAACATAATGGTCGAGTATATATACACTATAATCATCCAAGTGTCGACTTGTAGACCATTCTGGGCCTTATAAAAATGATTAGGACATTTATATTATTTTATTTTAAATGATATTAAAGTTGCCACCTTTATAATTTAATGAATATAACGATATAAATGGTAAGATTTTAAGATGATAAATTCGATTAAAAGTATTATTATGAAGGATATTAGATTTAGATTCATCATAGTATTTTATTTTTATTTTTTATGTAAAAAAATAAGTATATTAAAAAATTGTACAAAAATATTTTAGTAATTATTTTATTAGTAAAAATATATAATAAATAATTTTAAAAGAATTAAAATAAATATTATATGAACTAATTAATGTTCTCCATGAATTTTATAGATAAATATGGCTTGTTATAAATATATTAAATAGTTTTTTTCAAAAATATATTCTCTATGTATTTTATTTAAATTCAAATAAATGAATTGTGTCGAAATTGATGCTATTGATATTTATAAAAATAACACATTATTATATTATTTATAAATCACAAAAATATTGAGAAATTAAAAATTAAAATTTATATGGTCTACCATGTCATAAAGAATCAAATTATTTATAATTAATAACACATAAGTATGTATTTATAACCATTTCAAATTTAAAACATTATTAACAAAAATAAAATTAAAAAGATTAAAGAAGGATAAATCAAAATTATAATATTTAACATAATATCAAAACATGTCTAAATTTGATTGGTTGATGATATTACAACCCTGAAATAACTCAGTTCTGAATTTGAGTCACATTGAAAGTTTTTATGTGGGTTTGTGTTTAAAATAAATTATTATTTTTGAGGATTCCAAAAGTGCCCCTCTTCTCTCCTATATAATGGAACCTCTTTCCCTCTCATATTATCTTTATATTAAGCCTTCAATATTAGACGGACCCTGAAAATTTCTCTTTTCAACATCTCTACTTATATTATAGAGGTTCTGGTCTTCTAAAAAGTCCAACTCTAGGGCCCTAAGAGAATGTTTAAAGGAGGCACTTCGAGAAAGAGGTAATATCTTCTACTGATCCTTTCAAATTTATTTATTCCTATACTTCCTCTTAATTAGTGTTTCATTATAAAGTAACAACATTAGTATCACTAATATACTGATATGTTATTATTAATATTAAAAACCCTATTTGACCTTCTATCCATCCTACGAAAGAAGAAATCAATGCGTGTGCGTACATACATAATACCCTCTCCACGCTGTGGTGTAATCTGTTTTTTCCACCACCACCTTACATGGATGGGTATAATGGAGGAAATAATAACTATATTTGATAACTATAACAGGATACTAATTATGAGATATTATATTGTCCCCTTCAATTCCATTCAATAATTATGGAAATGATATCATCGCTCGTGCGTACTTAAGGATTACCGTCTCCACGAAGCGATGAGAATAATTCTCCATGTTAACCATTCAAGAATGATTATAAAGTATATATAATGAATAATAATTAGATATATGACAGAATGATGCAACTGGATTTATGTATATATATATATATATTTCATCTATATACTTTCAATCAGGTCAGTAAGGAAAGGAAAATAGTGTTCATGTGTATATACGGCCTATAGTCTCCATGAACGATGTATTTTTCTCCATTTATCGATAGATTATATATATTTAATATATATGATATATGAATCATGTTTTACATTCTATAATTAATTAATCATGATCTAAGTAATCATATGTAAAAATTATAAGTCAACACACATACGATAAATGAAATGATTTTACCCAAAATGCGGCTTTAACATGGAATTTACAAAGGAACGGGAAATATAAATTCTTTGTAAATCATATATGATATCATAGATATTATTATGTTTCTATTACAGGTTAATAATATGTATAAACCAACTATAAAAATTTCCCAGACACATACAGAAGAAATTGGACATAAGGTAAGGGGTAATTTTGCAATCTCTTTTTTTATCCGAGATCTCATATATATAAGTAATTACTAGGGTTACATTTATCATCTATGTCCTATTTTCTAAAAAACATTCATGTATTTTTAAATTTATTTTTAACCATTTTTGACTTTTACTACATGGTATGTAAGGAATCATTCTTTTTTTACCATATGAGGTACTTTTTGACATTTGTAGCCATAGTATGATGAGAATGTTTTTGTATAACTTATATGACATGAATGAATTATTTTATGGTTTCAAAACTCATTATTTCCAGGAAAATTCCTATTGAATATTTTATCATTATTTTCATGAAATTTCAATTCTTTTAAAATTACATGTCATTTTGAGAAAAGAAAATGATTATAAAGAATAAAGGATATTTTCCTCAAGAATTGAGTTCAAGTGTTTTATCAAAATTATTTTCCATATAAGATGATATAGGGTTATGTTTCTATCACTATTATTGCAATGATTTGATTATGTCATGGTGGAATTATTTTTATGAAGTAATTTTATCTTATATGGATTATGTTATGATGGCATGATGTTTAAGAATCCCGTTTTTTTTACATGGGGTATGATATGATGTATGAATTATGATTTTGTGAGACACATAAGAATGGATTCATTATGTGATGGGTGGGACCTATATCCCCCTCCAATGCATTGGGTAATGATTTATATCTCATGAGATAGACATAGCTGGAACGAAAAGTAAATCTGGTTGAGTAATATGGGACTGGAATGGCATGTAAACCTGGTTCAATAAAGGACTTTTTCCACGATTATGGTCTTGGAAACAATGCCTTGGTTACTATGTAAATCATATAATGTTCTTAATAAATTTACACAATTAATGTTTTATTACCATGCTATTTAATCATGATTAATGTTCATTTATGATTTATGCCTTACATACTACCAAGATTTATTTTCAAATGTATATGGTTTGTTTTATTTTCTCCATGCTTACCCTTACTGAGCATTTGAGCTCACCCTTTATATGTTTTCTTTCCCCCAGAATATAAATAAATTTTTTAGGTAAGGACAAAAAAGGGGAATATTTTTATGGGAGATGTTGAATAATTTTCACCATGATTAGAAGAATATGTTATGAGTTTCCGAAGACACTGAACTACTATGGTCCTTGGGTGTCTGTTTTTGTTAAGTGTTATGAATTTCGCAAAAGTAATTTAATGTACATATATGTCAATCTGGGGTATCTATAGTTGGTATCACAGGAAAGTATTAGTTAATCATTGGTAACTAGGATGCTAAATCTTTAGTGAGATCTCTAAATATATTTCTATGGTATTTCTAGGGATATCCCTATGGTTATGTATAATTATAGGCTACAGTTCTAGAATTATGTTAAAGATCATGAATGACCAAGGGTGAACCTATGTTGTCATAGATTAATGTTGGTCTCATAATATATACATCCTATAAGTTAATTTTTATGATTATGTGGTTCCTTATTATTTAAACTGTTTCTTATAGAAATGTTTGTGGTTTTATTTAATGGAAGTAACTAGAAGCAATTTGGTTAACATTGAATCCGATGGACAAATTGAGGACTATGAGCAGTGAAATTGCATAATTCCTAGAGAGAAAGATATTGTGACTATTCCTAATCAATCATCACGTTATATTATTAACATGGTGAACTTTAGTCATATTCCTAATTCATAAAATAAGAGGAATATGGACTTGTATACATGTTCTCATGAAGAGGATCATATAAGAAGGAAGATGAAGCATTTTACATATCAAGAAGAAGGAAAGAAGAACCTTGAGTAATACCTAAAATAGAGGGGGAGATGTTATCTATGGGGGTAAAGGGTTCATATAGTGATATAATGTTATGAAATTTAATTTTTAATCTATGCAGAACATATGAATTACCCAACTCAATGCCCTGACCTAAGTGGTTACTTTTAAATCAATGAAGGACTTATTTCGTGCCAATCATTGAAGATGATGGATTGAAGGTCTTATGAATTGGAATTGAAGAATAATGTTGTTGAGGTACTTTAATGGTATATTGAAATATCTATGTATTGGTCCATTGTGGTTTTCCATAAGAATATTGTGCCGGTAACCAATAATAACGGGATAAAATGCATTTTTTCCTCATTTTGATGGCGCAAAAACTATAAATCTAGTTTTTGACATGTTTATAAGTTCAATTTGACAAATAAAACTTCTTTCTTCGAATCAGGATATATAAAAATTTACTTTGGATTAATTTTTTATATTGTTCTGATAATTTTCATATTTTAATGAGTATTAAAAAAACATGATAAATTTTAATTAAAAACAAATTTTTTCATCGAGATAATTTATATGGTAAAATTATAATATTTAATGGGTTTATAGTATAAATATAATATATTATTACCATTTAATATAATTTAAGTCATTAGAATTAATTTCACACTGAATTACGAGGTAAAAACATTTAAATCTTTTGCAGCATTTTAACTTTTAAAACCCATTTTCTCAACATCATGATTAATTTTAAATTAAATATTTATACTTATGTGTATTTAATTTGGAAAAATGGATTCCATATTTGGAATCAGTAGGTACAAATTATGTTAATAAGATACTTTTTATTTTTAGGTATTACAAATAGTAACGACGGTAAATTTTATTTACTATAGTTAAAGGTAAATCCGGTAATTAAGGGTAATCATAATATTATAAAATTACCCAAACACTTGTATTAATATAAATGGATGGTTATATTTTTTCCTAGAATATACTTGGGTCGAAATGGTATCTTTCAGAACCCACTTGGATGTGATTAAGACCTTTAATTTTTTTTAAGGAAAATGAAATATGTCTCACTCAAACTCTGATAATTAAATTATTTTTAATATAATGATATATAGAATATAAAATCGATTATAAATACTCATTTGAAAGATAATATTTTTTTCTTTATCATGATAATTTATTTGTAATTTTTATGAAATATATAATTATGTTAATATCTTATACATTAATGATGAAGAAATTATTTATTTAGTGAATAATCAATAATATAGTTTTTATTAAAATAATAATTCCCATCAAAAGTCCCAAAACATGACCAAGACTTATTGATCGAGTATAGATACACCATAGGCATCCAAGGGTTTACATTTGGACCATTTGGAGCCTTATAAATCATATTAGGACATTTATATTATTTTATATTAAATGATGTCAATGTTGTCACCTTTATAATTTAATGAATATAAAAATATAAATTTTGTTATTTTAAGATGATAAATTAGATTAAAAGTTTAATTTTTAACTTTATTAGACATAGATTCATCCTAGTATTATATTTTTAATTTTTTTGAAACATATATGAATATTGAGTAATTATACAATAATGTTTTACTAATTATTTTATTAAGAAAAATATCAAATAAATGATATTAAATGTATTAAAATAAAAATTATATGAACTAATTAATGTTATTCACGAATTGTTTAGATGAACATTACTTGTTAGGAATCTATTATTTTTTTTTTCGAAAATATAACCCCTGTGGATTTTATTTAAATTCAAATAAATGAATTGTGTCAAAATTGAGGCTATTGATATTTTATAAAAATAACATATTATTAAATTATTTAAAAATCACAAAATTATTTAGAAATTACAAATTAAAATGTATATGGTCTACCATGTCATGAAGTATCAAATTATGTAAAATTAACAACACATATGTAAGTATTTATAACAATTTAAAATTTATAACATTATTACCACAAATAAAATTAAATAGATTAAAAAAGGATAAATTAAACTCATAATGATTAAAATAAAATCAAAACATGTATAAATTTGGTTGGTTGATGATATTACAACCCTAACTTATCTCATATCCGAATTTGAGTATCTTTGGATGTTTGTATGTGGGTTTTGAGTTTATTATAAATTAATATTTTGAGGATTCCAAAAGTATCACTCTCCTCTACTATATAAGGGCACCCCCTTCCCTCTCCTATTTTCTCAATTATGAGCCTTAATGATTGGCCAAACCCTAAAAATTCCAATTATCAACCTTTATAGTTACATTATATAGGTTTTGGTCTTCTCAAAAGACAAAATCTAGTGCCCTATGTGGATGTTTAAAGGAGGCACTTCGAGGAAGAGGTAATATCTTCTACATATCCTTTCAAATATATTTCTTCTCCTACTTCTTCATCATTATTTGTTTCATTATAAAATAATAACATCATTATGACTAATATAATTATATGTTATTATAAATATGAAACAACCCTATTGCAGCTTCAATAATTCCTGCGAAAAATGAAATCACAACGCGTGCGTACGTACGGAATACCGTCTCCATGCTGTGGTGTAATCTCTTTTTCCACCACCAACTTATATTGATGGGTATAAGGGTGAAAATAATAACTATATATGATTATTATAACATGATACTAATTATGATATATTATATTGTCCACTCCAATTCCATTCAAAAATTATGGGAATGATATCATTGCTTGTGTGTACGTACGGATTACCGTCTCCACGACACGATGAGATTCATTCTCCATGTTAACCATTCAAGAATGATTATAAAGTATATATAATGAATAATACTGAGATATATGACATAATAATGTTACTGTATTTACTTTTATATATATATATATTTCATCTACTTACTTTCATTCAAGTCAATAAGGAAAGGAAAACAACGTTCATGCGTACATACGGCTTACTGTCTCCATGAACGGTGTATTTCGTTCCATTTATCGATCAATTATATATATTTAATATATATGATATATGAATCATGTTTTACATTATAGAAGTAATTAATCATGATCTAAGTAATCATATGAAAAAATTACAAGTCAACAAACATATGATAAATGAAACAATTTTACCTAAAACGTTGCTTTAACATGGAATTTACAAATGAATGAGAAATATAAAGTATTAGTGAATCATATATGATGTCATAAATATTATTATGGTTCTGTTAAAAGTTAATAATATGTTTATTCCCACAATTCAAGTGTCTTTAACACATATGGAATAAATTGTACATATGGTAAGGGATAATTTTGAAATACCTTTTTTTATCCGAGATTGTATATACATATGTAATTAATGGGGTTATATTTATCAAAATTTTCATTGTTTTATAATAATTTTTTTTATGTTTAAATTATTTGTTAACCATTTTTGTCTTTTACTACATGTTATGTATGTAATATTTGTTTTGTTTACCATACAAGGTACTTTATGACTTTTCCAGTAAATGTACAAGGAGAATGTTTTTGTTTAACTTATACAGAATGAATGAATTTTTTATGGTTTCATAACGCCTTATTTACATGAAGCTTACCATGCAATATTTCATGGTTATTTTCAACAAAATTAATTTCTATTAAAATTACATTCCATTTTGATAAATGAAAATGATTTTGAAGTAAAAAGGATATTTTTCTCAAGAACTGAGTTCAAGTGTTTTATCAAAAACATTTTACGTCTAAGATGATATAATGTTATGTTTATATTTATATTATCACATTGATTTGATTATGTTATGTAGGAGTTATTTTTATGAAGTCCTTGTATTTTATATAGATTATGTTATGATGGCATGATGTTTAATAATCCCATTTGTATTACATGTGTTATGCTATGATGTATGATTTCTGATTTTGTGGCACACATAATAATGGTTTAATTATAATATGAGTGGGACATATATCTACCTAGAATGCATTGGGTAATGATTTATATCTCATGAGATAGACATGGATAGAATGGAAGGTAAATCTAGATTCGTAATACAGGGCTGGAATGGAAAGTAAACCTGGTTCAGTAAGGGACTTTGTCCACGATGATGGTCTGGCAGCAATTCCTTGGCTACTATGGAAATCATATCATGTAATTAATTGTTTTCCAGAATTACATGTTTTATTCCCATGCTATTTTATATTGATTAATGTTCTGTTATGATCTATTCCATATGTAATGCCAAGACTTGTTTTCCAATGTATATGGTTTGTTTTATTTTTTCCATGCTTACCCTTACTTATCATTTGAGCTCACCATTTATATGTTTTCTCTTCCCCAGGATATAAATAAAGGTTTTAGGTAAAGAAACAAAAGGAAAATATCTTTATGGGATATGTTTAAGATATTACACCATGATTAGAAAATTATGTTGTGAGTTTACAAAGACACAAAACTATTACAGTCCTTAGGTGTCAATTTTTGTTATTTATTACGTATTCCAAAAAAGTAATGTAATGTACATGTACATAAATCTAGGGTCTCTACACAATACTTATATTAAATGGGTTAATCGTAATCAACATTGACATTTATATATATGAAAAATAAAAAATAAAATATCAAAACATAACCCAATCAAATTAACATAATCAAAATGTCTCAAGATTAATATTGTGAATTGTTATAATTGAACATCCCAAGACAAACACACCATAAACCATCCAAATAAACAATTAATATGATATAACTACAACATTAACCCTAAGGATTATAAGTACAATATGATATTGATATCACTATTGAATATAAATATTATAAATTTTTCATTAATTTTTTTTGGGAAAATAACCTCTTCACTTTAAACGTTTTTTGAACACAAAAATATCAAAAAATTTGAAAATAATTTTTTTAAAAATAAATTTTGAATTTTTTAAAATAATCTTAATAACATTTAGTGGTCATGAAAGTGAAAAATTATGTCCATGTAGTACATGTGAAATCAATGCTTCCTTTCACATTTTTGGTAAAACCCAAACATGGATTATTTTGAAAATAACATTAACATTCCATTAATTTTTTAGAAAAAACATATGGGTAAATATTTATTTAATAAATCATCTTTAAAAGTTTATAATAAACTTTGAAACCAATTTTACAAAACACATTTTTTGATGATTATGGATTTTCGAACGAAGAGAGAAATAATGTTTGATTTTCATAAAATCACTTTCTCAAAAAATTTAAGTACCAAAATTTAAAAAAGATAAAATTACTTGCAAAAAATTCATGAATAAACATTAGAAATGCTAATATAATTATTTGATGATATAAATATCAATTAATTCTTCCATGGTTTACTTAAACAAAAACTCTCCTGAAAAATGATGAGATTATGAAGTATACCCTTACCACAATGATAACTTATGAATTGAAATACACTAAAATAAATAATTACAAAATTAATATTTAAATAATATAATGATAAATATATTAATGATATAACCTACAAAAGGGGAAATATATACACCATATAACGAAATATGATGTGAATATAGTGTATGTCTCACAAAAGTAATTGAGATATAAGAAACCATTACCTCAGGTTTGGCATTCTACATATATGTACGAACCTATATTATGATAAATATAGGTTTATTATAAAATTATTACATTACCATAATCATATATATCACACCATATATTATTTACTTATATTCTTGGATCATTTTTTATTTACAATTCATTGTTAAAATCATTGCTCGTGTTGTAATTTTTTCGTTTTCATGTTTGTTTTCATTTGATATTAATTATTATTTTTATATGATCATTCTTACATAATAGATATAATTTTAAAAATATTTTATGTATCATATTTATTATTTATATATTTATTTTTAGTAATCTATTAATGTAATAGATAGATAATGGATGACACTATTCATGGGGAGGGTACACTGTATGTAGGCTTGAATGATGTTTCTATTTTTGTTGATGAATATGACGAAAGGAAAATAATTAAAAATATAAATTTAAATAAATATAATTATGATATATATATATATAATATATTAATAATATAAATCCTTCTTTGCATCTATGTAAAAATGAATTGAAAACATTTCATATCATTTTATGGAGGTGATAGTCTACACGTACACTTGAGCGATGATACCATTTCTTGATGGATGGGAAGGTGTGAATTTAAAGAAGATAAAATATTTCAAAAATTAATTACTAGATAATAAATATCATAAAGATTAATTAAATCTATCCTTAATACCCTTAATGTTAAAAGAATTAGATAATAAAATCACATCACTTAAAAAGGTGGTAATCCTCCATACACATGGTGACGTTATCGTATCCCCCATGAAATGTAAAATAAGAAGGTATATGTGATATGATAATTCTAAAAGTATAAAAAATTTCTGGATATGAAAAACTATTTTTAAAAAAATTTATATACATCCATCAAAGGTTGAGATGGACGACGAATCACATCGGTTCACAAGGTGGTAGTCTGCCATAAATATGACTAGTAGTTTCATTTCTAATTTGATGAAAGAGTATATAGATATAGGTTGTGACATGAATATAATAAAATATTAGTTTATAAGATATAATTTTGTTATTATATTTTCCTAGTTTATGAAGGTTTGGATTTGGTGGATTAACAAATAACCCCATTACACATGTTTATGAATTTTACATCTTCTTTCGAGAGCATCATTAGGTGTGGAACTAAATAAATAATAGGAAGGATTCTTTGTAAAACTATGAAGTAAAGGATTTCAGGATGAAATTAATATATATATTTGGGTATTTAGTTTCTGAAGTAATTTATTTTAAATGTGGGGATAATGGATGAGATAGGGTGACCTTTTATAAGTGGGGGATATGACACGCATGGAACTTCTGAATATGTGAAAGTTATACCAACATTTTTCTCCGGAAGAAATCCTAAAAATGTGTAAATATAGAAACTTATATATTATATGGTGGAACTATTTCCCTAAAATTGGTGATGAAAAATTTTATTTCATTTTAATAGTGTTCATAGAATACTGCCCCCCCCCCCCCAGAAAACCCATTTTTACATTAACCTTGATAATTTTTTTTATTACATTAACTATTCATTTTGGAAAATAATTATGTTGAAAATATAAGATAATATTTTTATTATGATTCCTATTAAGAAATAATTGTTTTAAATTTCAATTTATAGAAGTGGAAGAACTCAATTTAACAATAAATCACCAGTTCAATGAAAGAACTGTTTTCCAAAGAGAAAATGATCATAAGTATAAAATGATTTAATATAAAAATTAAATAAAAATATGATTACAAAAAATTAATTTACTAAAATTTTAATATAATTTAAATTATTTTAAATTAAAAAATGTAAAATAGAATTTATCTTTTTAATTAATTTATACGAGAAAAAATATTTCAATGAAATTTGTATTTTTCACAATTCAATAAAAAAATAATATTTTCATAAAATTCTTACAAAATCATCCAATGATAATATTAAAATTTATATTTAAAAAATTATTTTAATTTTTTCAAAATTTTTTTCAAAATATGAAAAAATTAAATTTTAAATTACATGTGAAATGTGTGACTACTACTCCATTTTAAAAAATATTATTTTTCAAAAAAAAGATTTCTATTTCAAATTTTTATTATTTATTTTCTAATTAATATATATTCATTAAATTAATTTTATTCATCTAAAAAAAATATTAATTTTTATAATTTAGTTATTACAAATCATAGTTTCCATCTTAATAGATAGTTATAATAGTCATGTTTTAATAATAATATTTAATTAGATTATTGTATTTAATTAAAACATAGTGATACAAGAATTGAAATATATATAAGAGATCAAATTTATTTAAAAAGTGATATACCATATTGTATCATGGTGTTGAGTTTTCTTCTAATCTTGGAGCTGTGTGTATGATAGGCTATGGAATATGATGTATATATTTTAAAATATATTGATGTTACAAACCAATCCATGACATAGGAATGATTTATTATGGTACACATATGTATTATTTATCATTATGTAATGAGTGGAAGTTTTATATCACTATAATATACAATGAAACAAAATATATCTCATGAGATAATTATATTATGCATGCATATGATTACACAATGATGTGATCAAAATTTTATCCATTGAAAGAATTTTGGTAAACTATGTTTATAATTATATACATGAATATTAGTGTAGTCATCTATGTTACCAATATTATTCATGGATGTGATTACAATTAGCTATATTTACACTAATATTTTTTCAAAATATTATTTTATTCACAATTTATTGTGTTTTTCTCTTTGGAATATGTTTATTTATTCATGTTTCCATATTTTTTCTATTGTGTATGTTATGTTTTTTTGGTAAATATTTAATTTTTATATTAATATAATCCTTGATTTATGATATTATATCTTGACATATGATCGACTATTATATTCCTATGATCTATTTAACTGTTTATTTATCCCCGATTTATGTTTTATCACATTCCTATTATCCAAAAATTTAATATTAATTAATAATATTATCCCTTTACTTGTAATTTAATCTTACTCCTTATGATGATAACAATTTCTGTTTGAAATTACATATATAAATATGTTTAGGATGAATCCATCTATGTAGAATTATGTGGGAGATATTAAATAAATGACATTAAATACGAAATTTATATAGCTAACATCTATAGCCTATAAAAACACTAGGTCCTATGATTGTATGTATTATATATGAGATGTTTTGTTTACTTATGGAAATGATATAAATTATATGTATCTTATGATCATATAATGATATATGGAATTTTATAGTGTTTTAGTTATTTGTTTGGATAAGGTTAATAATTATATAATAACTAAAGTAGAATAAAAAAACATTTATATATAGAATTGAATGTATCAAATTCTAAAATAAAGTTTTCATAGAGTAATACATAATAAGGATTACATTTTTTTCATATAGTTTTGAAAATTATTTTATAAATATAGAAATGTTTATTAATTATGTTTACCATTTTGATTTATTAATTGAAAGGTATAGCATAGCTATCTATAGACACTCTATTGGTTTATATACTAGAGTGTAACTGAACTACATGAGAACCTCCCCATATGGTATATGTTGCTGAATAGAATATAGGATTTTGTGTGTTTTAATAGTAATAATATTCCCACACAATAGAATACATTAAGAGAAGAAAATTAACCATATATTTTATAATAGAATGACCAAAAAAATATAGAAAATAATGGAATGATAATCATAATTAATCAGTGAATCCATATTCATGCAGTCAATACAACCCAAAATCTTTCTAGTACACATAGATTGATTTCCCCTAAGGGAAATCAAATAAATTATATTAATAATAGAATAAAATAAATGAGGCACTATTTAAAAATTGAGCTATACCTCATCATTATCCTTAATACATTCAAGACATCCATATAAATTATATATTATTCGGCCTTTGACCAACCTAATCCTTTTATTTGTGAAGAAAACATGTGTACCTAAGTGGAATATCCACCCAAGATAGGTGTGAGTACAAATCGATAAGTCAACATCAATGTAAGACCATATTAAACCTATAAAGGATGTTTTTTGACAAGTTAATTTCACAAAATGAAAAATATTTATTGCGGAATCATGAATATATAATCACAAGAAATCCATAAGGTTGGGAATGAAACTCTAGATTGACTATACCTTCTACACTCATAACTAGAATGTCTAAAAAAATGTCATTTCCATTTAAGGGATACATTTTGTACCATAAACATCATCCATAATCCCACATATAGTCCCGTATGTTGTCCTCCATGGATACCTTATGAATTATGTATGGCAGCATGCTCAAAAATCGATTCTTAGGAAAATACCATGTAAAATCTGATAATATTGGACAAAACTCTGAATATCAAAAGATATTCCAATGAATAAAAATACTATTAAGATCAAAAACCAAATATAAGGTTATTTAACAATGATTATGTATAGTATAATGATCTATGACCATATCAAAGGGGATTTTGTAAGGCATCCATATAGTAAAATCTTCAATAGATAGATCCAAGGGGATTTCGCAATGGGGATGTATAGTAGCAATGTTATCATTAATTTCACATGGTATTTCATAAGTTATTAACATTTCTATTATCATGATATTTAAAAAATATGGGATTTAACAAATAATCCATATTAATTACATCATGTAGATTTTTAGTTGATACTCTCGGAAATCAATATAGAACATATAGTTCATGGAAGGCACTACCTACATATTGGAACAATCTCTTATAACATTAATCACTGTTATCCAGCCACTAAAAGTTTCCCTAATATAAAAGGTAAACCCTCTTAGGAAAATGACCCATTATTGTCACTATGGCCATATCATGATCATGAACTCAAATATTGTTTTAATGTGACACCAAACATCACCTCTTCCCATAACTGAAATAAATCTCCCTAGGATTATATATCATGGGGAACCTATAATGGTCTCCTAGGTCACTAATTATCTCTTGGGTTATCAACCATCAGTAAATGGTTATTTCATACCATTACATTAACATAATCATACAATGAAATGATTGTTATAATAAAAAAAGTGTGATATCCTAAAATCCATCTACATTCCAAGACACCCTTGTTTATACCTCACACCTAACATATCTAACAATCTTCACACATTATACACAACCATTTAATATTACATTTGTGGTGGAATAATTCTCACCTATTTCTCAATTGATCTATTCTATTGGATTTAAGGAATATTATGGACATATCATTGCCTAATAGGGCCCACATTCCAATAAAACACACCCCCCTACAATTTGGTTTCTAAGTCACCTACACTATGTACCCAACAATACAATCAATTTATGTTAATTATAACCATAATGTAATAGGTGTCACAAATAATGGATTCATAATATAGTACTCTTTCATTTGAGGAAATTGAAACAACTAAGTTGAAAAGGGTTTATTTTGACCCTTTTAACTTTTATCAATATAGAAATTTCATTAAAATAAAACAATTTATTTAATATAATATTTAATTTCCAATAATGGTGAGAACACATATCACATGAAATAATAAATATGAATCATAAAGAAGGTCATGTTTGATAGAACACGTACAACACCCATGAAATATTCCCTTTGACCTTATACTTGAAACTATTCCCCACGCTCATCCATGTACATCTAACATCATCCAACCACCCATGAAATGTTTTTAGGACATAAAATCCTATAACTAATTATAATGATTTAAAACTAATTATAAAATCAATTATAACAATAGAAAGTTAACTTCTTAATTAACTTCAGATAATAAAAATCCCTAGAATCTCCCCAAAAACATCATCTAACTTGAATGGTGATCAACCACCCATAAAATTTAGATATAATAATCATGACACCATATTATAAAAAACCTATGAAAACATCCAAAAAAAATTTAACTGAAAAAAAATTAATTTAACTAAGGTAAAACCATTAGGAATGACTAATATCCAACATACCTTTACTAATATAGAATATGGAAATTTTTTCACTATCTCATGAAATCCAATAAGGATGATGACAAAATAGCTATATAGTTTGATGAATTATACCAATTATCTGGTGGAAATAATATTAAAACCCTAGATGATTTGAATCCAAAACCTCAATGGAAAATGGATAAAAATAAGAAAGAAATAATGGTAAATATTAATAACAATCTTCATGAAAAATCATTTATTAATCCCCCAAAATTAATTGGAGGGAATATTAAGGAGATGAATATCCAAATATGTCTCTCCCCTTAAGTGATTTATAATTAAGGGATAAAATGTATATTCCATATAGGAGTCCCATTAATTAACCGAAATACTCTTTCTCAATGAAAACCCTAGGTTATTATCCTATATTCACAATGGTGTGGTCCACATGGACCATGAAATGGTGAACCTTCAACGAGCCCAACTACAATGAGGACTTAGAGAAAACCATTTCATGGATCACCCTCACCATTTCGTATATTAGTTATCCCCCTTACACCCTATATATAATTATAGTATAGATATCTCTATATTCTGTCTATAAATACCATGAAACCAGCATAAGTATCACCACAATGTGGTTCCCACTCTTGGTTTAACATAATGTCAACTATTGAATCTCTATAACCAAAACCATAGTGTGGATCTCCCCATAAACAAGCCTAAATATAATATATATGTTGTTTGAAGGAATATAGATGACTTTTTTTTCACCATGCACCTTGGAATATTCTATGATACTAAAAATTTCAACACACACATCCATCATGTCATTTTGACTCCAACACATCCATTTTCCCCACATAATGACATCTACCATAAACAATCATATCTACCTATTTCATATAAGTGTACCTCTCAAAAATCATTCTTAAACACATACTCTCCTTAAGAGAATAGTATGCACCATGATCTGGTGCTACCTATGGTCCCTCAAAACACCCATAAAAATGACACCATGGTATAAGAGTCTCCATTTTTTCAATGGATAAGGACATAATATAACATATCCTACTAAAATGTGCCATATCTTGACCAAATGAATAATGGACAACCTTCATTATACTTTCATTCTCTATAGGGTATCTCCTTTTGTCTATTTCATGGACATCCTTGACCAGGGGTCACTATTCTAATGGCCTCATGGATGTTCCACAGTGGTCACATATAGGTGTAATATCAACTACGGGGAAACCCAACCTTTCAGCAACTATTACCCAATAATAAAATCAATCTTATATTCCTCATTAAAAATCTTACAACACATCCTTATGATTTCCAAACACTCAAAACTATTATTTGATCCCAATTATCAAAATGGTCACCACATCATATTCAATAATTAAAAATTCCTCAAAAATTTTTATCTATGAATTTTGATGGTATTTAAAACCTCCCTAGTATATCACCTCTCGTCCTTGAGAATTTATAATTAACCTTATTCAAAAATTTGGCCCATATTATTCGTTAATTCATGATCAACTCAACACATCGTACTATAGAATCATGGACTGCATTTCTTTGTTAAAATTATAACATAAAGCTTTATATTTATAAAAAACATGATCAACTTTTCCTTACCCTAAACTAAACCCAGATACAACACTCTATGGAACCCATCTATTCCAAGACACTAAGGTGTTTTTAATCAACCTATCTCCATTCCTATGGTTCTCACCACCATAAGTCAAAACTCATAAAATATGAATATAAGAAATGGTATTCTCACCATTTTATTAAATAATTTAAACATATACTCATCATTCAAATAACATTATTTGTTATGATTCCATCAAAAAATGACAAGTTAAACACAAAACCACCCATAGACTCTGTTCTGAATGAATTTTATAAGAAATGATTCACCATACATGCTAATTTGGTATGTGGTTGGTAAATCATGAAGAATTACATATTTAAGGGATTTTGAGATAAAAAAATTAACATATTAAATCTATATCCTTTCATATTATTCTATATTTGGATCAACAAACACCCACACCAGCCATATTGCTCTCACCCAAACCACTATTTATCATATCTTGTGATTCATTGGTTGGTCACATAAAAAACGATATTCAGCATAATTATAATGTACAAAATTCATCAAAATCTATTTTTGAATTCCAAATATGGTATTGACCAACAGTAAAACTAAAAATGGGTTTATCTGACAATTACGTCCCTATCCCACCATGACCATCCAATGGAATGTATCAATATAAACATGACCCTACAGACATGAAGGCCCTGACTCCATGGATCATGATATTTATATCACCTAATATAATGTGTAGTAATATAAATCCTAATCACACATGATATTTAATATAAAAAAATTGACCACTACTGATTTTGGAATCACCTGGAATGTCATCCGTAACAACTACTGAAACCATAATATTGTTCACCACTTGTTATGAAATTTTGAACAACCATACATATGGGTTCTCTTATACTACTGATAAAGTGAAACCCAAATAGGTCATATCATTTTACACATGTTTCTCCTACGGACCCAAATTCAACTATATTCCCAATAATTGATTGTAACCATCCACAATGTAATAAACATCATATGGAAACATTTCTCATCTCATTAAAACATTTTACAATGAAGCTAACACTCATTTCATTTAAACCATTGATTATTAAATGGTACATGAACTCTCATCAAATTCAATTTCAATGGAACTATTTATAACCATATCATACTACCATGATATCAAAAATAACACGTGGGAAGACACTAAATTAAAACCCACTCGTTTAACTCAAATCATTATTCAATGACTCATACATCATCAATCATAATATCACTATCATAAATCATACATCATTCCTACCACATTTCAATCTCATAATTTTAGGATCTATATCAAATTTCTTATTAAATATCAAGGAATTTATACTTTCTAGGTTATAGTTTATGATCACCCACTAACTCATGTTTCATTACAAAACTAAAAGAATCAATCCATGCTCACTAATCCTTGACTATCCATCTTGTATCATGGTGTACAATCACATTGATAACCAATCCCAAAACCAATAAGATCATGAATTTCAAAGATCCTTCCCTTGAAAACCATAATTCTACACCCAATACCTTTAGGTGATTCCCATCAACAAATCTTTTAAAATATCAATGCTTATATCAAATTAATGGTAACGGCACCCATGAACTAATGTCATTAACTCAATAATCCCATCATAATCCCTATATCTATGGAAATCACAATCCCACTTAGTCCACCACACTAGTTACCATAATATTTTTAAACTAATTTATTTATTAATACTAACCTCACCAGTATATTGAGCCACATCTTAAATGCATTGTGCTCTCTCAAAAAGACTATATTTAGTATCTATAAAAGGATATAGCTAATGAGAAACACATCTTTATTCCCATCTAATATTTACAATGGAAAATTATATTCCAAAAGAAATCATGATTTGGGTTATCGTACATATAAACATATCAATAATCACATTCCAAATTATTAACCAGCTAAAGAATTAGTAGACAATCTGTTTTCATATATGGGAGTAAACCCATGATTTTCATGAAATCATCCATATCAATATAATAAAAACTTACTTTTTATGATTTGTGCCAATTATACCACATAAATATTATTTAGTTATATATCATTCCACTAACAAATTTTATGGTATAACACCACATAGGTTTATGTAAACACATTATATAGATGAACAAAATTTCTATTCCTATTCTAATTCGATAATTACCAACTCATAGTTCATAATATGGATTAAAATTCATATTTTCAAGTAATAGGGGTTACTTTATATCTCTTATGAAAAGATAAGGTATAATATTCATCATTGGGCATCCCCTATACAATTAATAAGAATTATATTAAAAAAACATATACTATGTATATATTTAGTATAATAAAAAACATATTATAAATGAAAACTACATATACATTGTTGTAATATGATATTATGTTTAACCCTTTATCATTAGGGATATAAATCAAAGAATGAAAACATATGTCATTTGAATCATATGGGATAAAATGATGTATATATATTTTACACTTACTAAAGTTTCCAATAGTTAAAACTAAAACATCATAAATAAAAAATCCATGTGAAACAAATTTTTTTAAATAATACTACTGTAAATGTTGGAACCAAATATTTAAATCCCTAATATACAGAAACCATTAATTTACATTCAAAAAAGTTTCTATAAAGATCATGTATGGGTTCATCACAAGTTCAGAGACATCAATTTTTGAAATTTACCATATCCCCAAAAAATAAAAATAAAATAAATGATATGATAACACTTTGTTACAAACATTTTCTGAGGCCACTCATTAGGTTCTCAAGACAGGGATTCAATAGAACTCATGTGAATCTCCCCACATGACATAGGATGAATACTAGCAGTTAGTGACAATTGTGCTGCCATAGGGAGACTATACCCTGATACTAGAGTGAAATAACAGTGTAAAATATTCTGTGAGTAATCAAATAAAATAGATGTATAAAAAATTAATAAACATGATTTATAAATAATAAATGAATGAAAAAGTTGAGGGTACAACAGACTTATTGTCATGACACAACACACATACTGATTACCCACTAGGCCAATAACATAAAGAGAATAAATGAAGGAATAAGTACCAATATTTTTCACATTTTCATTTAACCATAGATAATCTCTATCCTTACAACATCCAAGATATACACGTGACCATGTTTAGTGTTCATACCTATCCTAAACTATAATTAGTTAAAAATACATTGGTACCCATATTCCATATCCATCCATCAAGGTTGTGTGTATAAATTTATAGTGAAATAACAAGAAACACTTATAAATGACTAATAAATTCATCTCGTGCACATGTGATATTCTACGAATAAATAATTAATATCTATATGATCATAAATGAATAATCACTATCAATCCTTGGGTTCACATATGGAACTTATGATCAATAATGAAAACACTAAATAGTTATGGAGTGTCTAAAAGCATATCATGATCCCCAAAATGATATATATCATTCTGTAAACATCATTGATTTGAATCCATATCTTTTTGAAATTTAAAACTAATGTGATACCCTTGACATTCTATATAGTAAAAGAATTAGTGTCTAATTCTCAGGTTAAAACCCCATAAAATGTAATATTATCATAAATAAAATTGAATCCAATTAGTTTTTCAATGGTATTGTAATAAATTCAAGATCAACGCCCCGATCCAGGGGTATTTCACATGGAATCTATATTATAATAGGCTCATTGAAATTATATATGGATATTTATCAAGGAATCCACATAATAAGGTCAATATTTGAATCTAAGGGGAGAACTCCATGCATCAATATAGTTATAGTCTATGTACTTGGATCCAATTAGATTTTTCATAGAATACAGGTAATAGAATTATTAACATATGGATCCAAGGGGATTGACCAGTGAATCAATATCTATAATAATCGAGATAATACTTAGGTTATTCCTTATAACATTTATACTAATAATATTCATTTCATTGGGTAGTGTTCCCCTCCCTATAAGGCTGATGAAAATGATGTTGTGGTTTGACCATTCACAATGATCCCTTATTTTATAAATAGGGGATGTATCTCATGTAAAAGACATACCATCGTCACTATTTCCATATCATGATTGTGAACATGAATTGGGTTCTAATATCACACCAAACATCCTTACTACCAATTATTACACATACTATCCCTAGGGTCAATATATCACTAGGAAACCTACCAGGATCTCTGTGGTCTCATATTATCCCTCATGTCATCAACAATCACCCATTAGGGAATAAAATTCATCAAAATCATCGTAATAATATCATGTAAAAAAATTTCACATAGGCATTGTCACGCAAGGGAGATGGCTCCAAACCAATCCCATTCTCAAATCACCCTAGGTTTTTCTGCACACCCAACCTATCAAAAAATATCCAATCAGTCTACCTACCTTGATAATCACCTCTTATTGGGCGAGAAATGATCACCACTAATCCTATTAACTACATTATAAGATTTAATGAATATCATGGTTCATTCATAGTTAACTATGGCCTACAATTTTCATCAAAACACACTCCCATTCAAGAATCTATCTTTGGATCCTATACTAGTTCAACCAAGTTACAATAAATTCATTTGATATATTCCCTTTATGGTCCTAGTGTCACATATAATGAATTCCTAATTAATAAATTCGACATTAGTAATTAAGGAAAAAAGATAGTACACATGTATCCATTAATTACCCTTTCACTTTGTTCAATCCAAAAATTAAATTTAAATAAAAAAAGTATTTAATAAAAAATCCTAACTCTCATATTGTTGAGACAACATATGATACGTTAAATAAATATTCATATGAATTAAGGGTAAATTTAAAATACCACCTACCTCTACCATGGATTAATTCCAATTGATCACACCAAAAAAATCACACCTAAGTTATCCACATCAAATGACCATCTTTATAAAATCTGAGGCATTAGATCCAGACACAACATATAATAATTAATTATATATATATATTTACAATTATTCAAATAAGTTATAAAAATAAAATCATAACCTCTAAATTTAATTCATATGAGTAGAATTCTATGAATCTTTTTGAGAAACCTCATCACATTGTAAGAATGTCCAACCAAATTTGAATGGTCTATGTTGAATTATTGATAGCATCCTTTAAAAGATACATAAAATTTGGAACTAATTAAATAGAGAATATAATTTAATTTATCAAAAAATATAAGGGAATAAAATTGGTGATATATCTTTTCTGAAATTGAATAAGATGACATGTATTCTTTATCTTTTCCATCCTCTAACCATAGTGAGAAAAACCCCCATAAACTCGAACAATTTACACAATGCACTAGTGGAAATCCTCCCCACCCCTAGTTTGTTTACACTAAAATCAGTGACAATAAAAGGTGGTGAATAATGTAGGAAAATTGGGAAATATTACCAAAATTAATGCAATGAAAAATCATTGAACCACTTGGATGAAAATAAGTAAATATGGGAGGTGGGGATCTAATGTGAGATTTACCCAATTGTTGAAGAGATCCGAAATAATGGTAGCATGTCGGGGTTTGAAATTTGATGCCCCTAAAAATAAAAAATATCACCATTAAGAAACTAAACCTATTAGTTATCCTTGATTCACCAGGGTGTGGTCCACATAGAATACGAAATTTACCTCCTTATTTGGACCCAAAAACTACTTGGACTAGGTAAGAAGCACTATGTGGTTCCCCATTATAATTTCATAGAGGGGCTCCCACCATGAAATATAATATGATCAATGAAATAGAGCTTTTATTAGTCAAGAAAAAATATTGGATGAACCATCTTAAGGTTCACCATAGTGAGGTTATCCCTTGTAATTTTGTATAAGGATCCCTCATGAAGCTCCACATTTTCAACAATGACATAGTGCTCCCAATGGTTATATGAAAAATGGATAACATATGTTGTCCATAAAATGGAGTTGGTTGTTTTGGTCACAAGTTTACTTGGACTCCCCTACAATAACACCATTCCTCACACACCCGTCAACAATAGTATAGGTGTAATGCCTTTGGTTTTAGAATCCATTAGTTTTTTTAAACTATTATGATGATTATTTATCTTTTCCATCATAATAAGTCACACATGACTCACGATTTGGAAATCGCAGATATAAACCAAGATTAAAACACGCTAGTCAATTATAAATTACAATTATAACAAATACAAAAGAAACATTGTATTATAGGAAATGAATTATTACAGATCATGGAGTATTACATCCATTAAAATTGAAAAAACTAATATGGGATAATAAATTGAAAAAGTATAATATCTACATGAATACAAACTTCCCTGAAAAACTACCATCCTATTGAATCCCCACTAGTGTAGAAAAACCTACAATAAGAAATAAAAACATCAATGGGGAAACCATGTGGTGAGATATAAAAAAAATATAGAAATGGGATGTGTGAATGGAATATGATTGGTAGGTTTATATATATAACAATGAAATATTTCCATTGAAAATATGGTGGATGACAATATAATCATTACAAACATGTTTTTTTAAATTATATTCATTATATACATTGTCATTTGACATATTCCTAGTAGGTATAATAATGTTTTGTATTATAAAAATGTATATTTAAAATAATATAACTCAATATGAAATAAAAATATTATATTTAAATATTATATGTATATATATGTTTTATTAAAAAAATATTAATAACAATATTAATAAAATATCATGTGTTGTATATATAAAATCCATGAAATATTTTAATATATATTTGGAAGTAAAATTACGTTGTATAATATAAAAAATTAATTTTAATGATATTTGTTAAATAATATTTAGAATAAATAAAATATTTCATTTTTTCTCACAGAATAGATTTTTAACTTTAAAATATTTTATCTTAATAGAATTAATTGATGACATTTAAAATAATAAAATATATGTCATAATATATTAACATCATTTACATAATAAAATAACATTAAATAATTATTAAAAAACAAAATGATAAAAACATATTTTTTTAAAAAAAGAAGTTTGAAAATATTATTTATTTCGGTTATAATGAATAATATATAATTTTAGGAATATGAATTTTATAAAACTGAAATATGTTTTTAATTTATAAGATAATAATTATATTAGCATTAATATTTGAGATTTATAAAAAATGGACTTCAATGTGAATAGTGCAATATACAATTTTTACAAACACAGAGACATTTATTTTATTCATAGAACATAATTATTTGAAAGAAATATACGAAATTTTTTTTCAAATATTTTTTTTTAATTGAAATTTTTATTTTTAAAATATTTTTTAATTGTTAAAAAACCAATATTTGATATTTTAGAACTCATGTAATATTATTCCCAATTTTATTAATAAATTATATTTTCATTATACTAAACAAAATACTTAATATTTAAAATATTTTAAATATGGAAAAGTGGGTATAATATTTTAAAATAGTGGGTCTATATTATCCAATAAGTACCTATTTATTTCTATTCATAACGATTATGTTACCATAGGTAAAAACTACTTTTTATGGTATAAATTTAAAAAAAAATGAATATTACAATGGTTCAATGGATTGATACATGTAATTTTTTTTGTAATTTACTATTTGAAAGATAATAGACCTTGTTTAGTAATCTATTAAATTATTGTCTTTATTTGGATGCACGTGACATGCTTAACATGTGTTCTGATTAAATAATGTTGAAATATTTAAAAAAATATATCTCACAACATATAAAAGAGGCATCCCACAACCCCTTTAATAAAACTAAAAACTTTATACTACCTCTTAAAACATGGGAATAATCCCTTCAAAATAAATTATCTTTCAATCTCATAAGATTCTGGTGACAAGGGAGTATCATAAGGTTGTCGTTTCTAAGGAATCCACCAATTGAACCCGATGTTACTAATGTAAGATCAATCATTTCACCAACATCTTTTACTTATATATTTACATCTCCATTACTACACAAGGTTATGTTAGGAAAAAATTAATTATAGTATACTTTATTTTCTATATTATGGAAATATATATTAAACACCTTTCCACATCCCCATAAGAAAACTCAATCACACTTATCTTTTGTATTTTAAAACTACCACCTCCAAAACACAATGTGTTTCATTTTACATCGCCAACATACAAGGATGATACAAATAACTAATTTAATATTATCAATTATATTTAAAACATTATTTAGTCTATTTAAATGAATAAACCATATTAGTTTATTCTCCCATACTATAAGAGAAAAAATCATCATCCATGTATGTGTGCGAACTATCGACTCCCTGGAATCGTATATTTAGCTTTTCTCTACCAAATTGATGGATGATTATAATCCAAAATTTTACATTTTTATTATATAAAGGATGAATAAATATAATAAATTTTATTCTTTATGTACTTCAAATAAATTGATGATTTTTATTATATAATATATCAATATTGACAAATTACCTAAACCGTATTAATGATTTATTTTTTTTTCATGAAATTAGATGAAAATCTAATATAAAAAAATATTAACATTATAAGAAATTAGAATACCTCAATTAAAATATCATATATAACCAACTAATGATAAAATTAGTACGAAATAATGGAAATTGAAATTGAAATCATAACGAATGAACGAACCAATTAAAGATACAAACACCTTATAGTAAAAAATAAATGTTGACTAAATAATATATTCATAATAAATGATGATAAATTATGTATATGTTTTCTTAATGTATATTAATAATGTTATTAAATATATTATTATGGTATTTATGTTTGTTATATTGAATGTTAGAAAACATTCAACTATGTGGGTAAAAGTATAATGGATTTTGATTACTCAAATATTTTTTTAGGTTAAAATCCATCATATTTGACTATTATTATTCAAAATTAATAAATTATAAACTCTAATCTTGTTAATATTTATTTAAAACTTATATTTTTGGTAAATAATGTTTTATAAAAAATAATTTCTTGATTATTTCATTGTTTCATGAAAATTCATTTTATTTGAGTAACTCACATTTAATTATTTGTTTTATCTTCTGTATGAATGTTTTTACTTCCCAAAAATAACTTCCTTCCACTAGTGGAAACTAAAATTTATTTTTTAAATAATCTCCTTTATATTCTCCTTTATTATTTTAACAGAATTTTCTTTATACTTTCAATGATATTGGATTTTAATAAAGGTGTATTAAAATATATTAATTATTTTCAATTACCATGATCGTATAATATTCCGTTCTATGTCAAATTTTGTACATGTGTTTTATTACTTATTGAGGTTTATTTATTAATTTTTTTATTTTAATTTTCTCTTTATCTAAAAATAAGTATTTTGGAAAGTGACTTGAAAATTACGTCATTTTAATGTGATATTGAAATTTTTTAAGAATAACCAATTTTTTAATTTCTCGTATATTTCCAAAGGGTTACTCTCTAATGGATTAGTGTTTGATAAATCACCATATATATTATGTAAAAAATGATCATTTTTTAGATTATCTTATTAATTAAATGATTATTTATTTTTGTTTTATGATTCATAAATTTTATTAATATCATTTTCTTATCATGTTTTATTTATGATAAGATAATGGATTTAATTTTATGTGGAATTTATATTCAAGGACAATTATGAATTCCGTCATATATCAACCTATAATTAATTGGTTATGGTCTAGTATTTAATGAGATATTTTATTGTGGAAATAACATAATTGTTTCACAAACTAAATGGTTGACATACTTTTTTTTGACAAACTAAAGGGTGGGAATATGCTGATTTGTTCAAAATATTAAATGATGGACATAATTAGACTTTTCAAAATAATTCCCTATTATTATTATTTTGTGTAATCTCTTGAATTTTACTTACTTCCAGTCTATAAAAGAAATTTGTGATGTACCATACAATAATGATATTCCTATTAATATGTTATGATATTATGTTTTGTCTGATTTTCCATGTTGTGTTTATAGGAGTTGTTAAAATAACATTTTATTAGTATTATTCTTCCATTACATGATCATTAATTATAAATCAAATTTTACTTCCAAGACACTAAACCATTTGAATCTTGTGTTATGCCACTATTTCTAAGATGTATTGTCTAAAACCAAAATTAATTGTTTTATTTATATAATATTATTTTGGTTATTCATAGATTCCATCATAGGAGGGTTTATTTATTTTTTTGATATTAGTATAGTTAATTTGGGTGTTATGGTATGAATACATTCGTTAAAATCATAGAGATGATTTTATGTATAGGTTTATATCTTGGAATACTATCAATTTCTTTTTTTGGCAGTTTTTTTATCAAAATTTCCTAATGAGGATAAAAAAAAGTTGATACATTTTTGGAATAGATTCACGTAGGGGTTATCTCCCTAAAACTGGTTAGTTACTCCCTAACAGTATGATCACCATGATTCATGATAAGTGAGCCTAAGACTACACACCAAGATAGTCACATAGAGAGGATATTATTCATTAAATTAAAATAATAATTTTGAATCATAATGAATGAATTAAATTTTTTTTGGTTATTGAACATAAAAATATATTTGAAATGGGTAACATGTATAAAATCATGGAACTTCATAAGTTAGGGTATTCACATCATTTATTATTTAATAATTCTAAATTCATATATTTACTTGATATAGTTTAATAAATTATGTCCCTAGACATTATTTTATTTTATGTAATGGATGTACTAACATATAACTGATCTAATAATGAATGTGTTGGAAACAATTGTGGTTTTATGAATGAAAAAAATTGGATGGGAGTTGATGTAAAAAAAACTCATAAAATTCATACACAAATATTGAATGGTATCAATAATGATGTGAATAAAATTTAACTCCAAAATTGACAAATGTTTTAGTGTTTTTCAAATGAGACTTATAAACAAAACTTTCTACTTTACTTCACCGGATTCTCTATTATACTTATTTCTAAACAATGGATCAATGTAATTGAAATGAAATTTTTTGATCTCCCATAATCCGAGAGCAATAATTACATATTTATTTAATATCATATAGGAGGGGGAAAATGTATTAGACTATCATTAATCATATAATAAGAAATATTTATTTGTTCTCTCAATAATGTGAGGAGTTGAAAAAAAATATTCTTCATCTAGTACATTCTTTGAATTATTCACGCAATGATAAAATGATAATTCCTAGTATTGAAACCATAGGGGGGGATGAATCTATTTAATCAGTTGAAAAAAACATAATGAGGCTCAAGATGTATGCATATGGTTATATCTCCCAATTTTAAAGAAATATCAATTTTTTGTGTCATATAACCATGTCTTTGAAGGATGTTATCCAAAATATAATTTGGATGCAATGAAAAAATTGTTCAATGTGTACCAAAAGTGGAGATAGAAATAGGGGACTATATTTATGTTAGATAAAACAAAAAAAATGTTGATCATCATATAAGCTCTGGTAAAAATAAACATAGGGGTAAGAAGGTCTAACTAAATTTGTGTCAAATATATCGGGGGAAGAACTCATGATATTAAGATAATGAATTTTTTAAGTGTTTAAATTATATTAGGGAAGTCCTTATTGAGAAAAAGTTAAATTACTACTATAATTATAGTTAATATAATATATGACAATAATTACCCTATCAATATGTCACCCACAGTTTAGTGATTCAAGTGTTAAGTGTTTGGTCACTATGAAAATTACAACCCTAACAACAAATCTATTAATGCAAATACACCAAAATAACATCCTATACCAAGGGATCAAGGAAGAGTGTATGCAATTACTACTACTAATGCAGAAGAAATTATTTACAAGGTTCTAGATATACATATTTGTTCATCAATATTTTTGGATTTATTATATCATGTATGTTCTGACATATAATTTTTTATTTAAAAAACATAGTGTTATAATTATTTTATCCAATGTATATGAAATATTACTAAGGTTTTTTGTATTATGATTCATAGTATTGTTATTATCATTCTATTAGATTCATGTTGTACGATTTTAGGAAGTGATTATTCTATTTAATTAGGGGGAAAATTATTTGTTGTAAAAAATATATTTGATTTCAAATAAACCCAGGATAACCAGTAGATTCATGTTTGATTAAAGGAAATCTAGTGGCACAAAATGTAGGATGAAAACTCATTATTTGGGAGAACACTCTTTAATGAAAAATACATGTTCCCTAATATTTAAGGATAATATTTAACTATAATTTATACTATGTTCCACGAATACCTTTTAGATATCGTTTTATAATTTCATTTGTGTTTGATAATTAAATTGATTGGTTTCAATTTCATTAGGGGGAGACTATCATGTCCCTGGTTGTAGGATCTACTATTTTCCCCCCAAAATTATAAATAATCCCTCCTTATTCTTCCAAAAAAATCACTAATTTATTTTAAATAGGATTATAAAATATCTGAACAAAGATAATTACACATTTTTATATTATAATTAAATAATACATTGAAGGAACATAAATAAATTTTCAAACATAATATATTATTACAAATCATGGATGAATATATATATTAAAATTATAAAAAATTAAATCAGGCCAATAAATTGAAAATTCTAATATCTTTATAAATAGATACACCTCTAGACTATCAACGCCTTTATAAATCACTATTAGTTTAAGAAAACCTTTATTGGTAATGAATTCCATGAAATAATATTGAATGTTGTCAGATATAATATTAAGACTATGGAAATTGGATGTATGAAATGAATATGTTTAGTAAGTATAATAATATAAGAAAAAAACCGACCATTAAAAATGTGGCCATCTAAAATAATGTAGTTTCGAAAATTTTCATTAGAAATACATTATTTTTAGATATGACCTTTATAAATCTATGAAATTTGTATGTTGATGTAGTTTATTGCTCAGAATAAAAATTTAAAACAATATTACTAAAAATAAATAAAAATGTAGTGTTGAAATAAAACATATATATATATATTACAAATAAATATTAATATTATTATAATTAAAATATGATATGATGTATATATAATATTTAAGTAAATATTTATTATCAATCTATTCGTAAAATTAAGTTTGACAATGTAAATAATTAATTTTAATAATATCTATTAAAGCGTATTTTTTTTGTACAAGTAATATTTTTTTGGGAAAATATTGGAAAACTATTTTATATTTTATACTAATATAATAAATTAAATAATTTTGAAATATAAGTAGACATGAATTAATTTATTTAAACAATTTAAATTAAAAATTGATATGAAAAAAATAATAAAAACTCTTAATTTTGAAAACGTTATTCTTTAGTAAAAGATTTTTAACTTTATATATATTCATTCTAATGATAAATATTAAATATTTAAAATCATTATCAGAAAAAATTAGATAAATTATTTAATATATAATTTTTGTATTATCTTATATTTTTTATTGATATTTTTCTAAAAAATATAATTTTTTGGTGAATAGATGCATGGGTTGTTTTTAAAAATACGATAGATTTTGAGACATAAATAGTATATAAGTATGACCTAGATGTTTATGAAACCATATTATAGAAAAAAATGTATATTTTATAATGGAATTTATTAATTTTAAAATATTTATTAGTATATACAAACCTATATTTGATATTTTAGAACTCGAGCATTATTTTTCTAAAAAATTATTTTCCTAGATTATACATTTATTCTATTAAGATTAAATTTTATATATTTTATCAATTGACATGTGAAAAATGGATTTCAAATTTGGAATCATTGAGTGAAATTTATCTAATAAGGAATTTTTTTTAATCAAATAGTTTAAGATACCTTATGGAAAAAAGTAATTAACACGGCGAAAGCTTAAATGGAAATGTTATAATTCAAAGGGTAATGGGATAGAAACATGTTAAAAAAATGTTCATAATTTATTGGATTAGAGACGATCAAACAACCATAAAATAAATTAATTTCTCTATTTGGATCCACCTAACAAGTTCAACATGTGTCCCCTTTATATTATGGTGAAATATTTTCCAAAATGTCATTCTCACTAATAATAAAATGGGCCTCTCACCACCCATTCTATATTAATCATTAAATATTGTTTACTCCAAAAGTTTTTACCTATTTACTTCCCTTATAATCCAATTTCAATCTCAGAAGCTTCTATTCATATGGAATTGTCTTAATACCTTCCATTCTATGATTTGTGCAACTTAAACCCAACGTCCTCAATGTATGTTCAATGTTTTCTCTAACAACATCTCATTTTATCTTTATTTCCGAAATTTTATTTCCAATATTTGATAATAAATTAATTATTAATAGTATACATAATGTTTTTTATATTATTTAAATAGTATCTGACCACTTCTACCCCTACACGTAAGAAAACTGAAAACAATAATCATGTGCACTTGTGGACTAATGCCTCCATATAATAACATGTTTCATTTTAATTTACTTACATTAAAGGGATATAATAATAATGGATTTTGATATTTAATTATTATATATATTTATAAATATTTAATTTATGATAATAATAATCTACATTAATACTTTTTCGCTTACTCTCAGAAACGAAATCATCATCCATTCGTATATGCAGACTACCACCTCCATGGAATAGTGTTTTACATTATTCAATACTATGTTCTAGTGTTGTTATAAGTCCAAAATTATGGGTATATATAACATATAGTGTTAATAAATTTCATTAATATGATTCTTGATTGAGAAAAATTAATCTTATGATACTTATTTAGCAATCCATCAATACTTATAAATAACCTGAAACTAATTCATCACCGATTTCTTATTTGGGAAACATGTGAATAATATCAAATAAATGGATAAAACATTTATAGGTAATTATAAAAGTTATTTTATTAAATATTATATTAACTATGAATTATAAACATTGTATCAAATAATGGGCAATAAATGTGAAATCAACAATAATTCAAGAAACAATTAATGTTACTAACATCTAATGGTAATAAAAAGTGATAAATATGTAATATATTAATAATACATTATTATAAATGAAGTTACATAAATTGTAATTGAATATGAATAATTTTTTGAAATGGATTATTTATATATTAATTTTTGTACAATAGGTTAGATAATATTTAATTGGGTGTGAATAAATCATAGGGTTTATGGGACATAAATATTTTACTTGGGGCATGATCTCTCTACTTTGATTATTATCATTAAAGATTGAAATATTATACACTATTATGATGCTACACTATATCTAAACATTCTATTTTATGTAGAATCATGTTTGAAACTAAATTATTCTTACATGATAATTCCATTATTTCATGAAAATACATTTTTTAAGAAAAATTCGCTTTCTTTTAACTGATTTTATTCCATATCAATGTTTTTACATCCCAAAAATATTGTGCTTCCCCTAGTAGGAACCAAAATTTATTTTACCGCAATTATCAATAAATTAACCTATATTCATTTAAAAATATTTTTTTAATTCTTTTTAACGATGTAGGTTTTCAATAATGGTTCTTTAAAATATTTATATGGTTTATCCTTACTAAGATCCAATATTATTTTATTATACATTATATTTTTAAATATATTTTATTATTTATAAAGGTATAATTATTAGAACTGGATTAAATAGAATCCTTTAATAAGTTTTCTATTCATCTTTAATAAAATGGGTACTAAAATGTTAATTGATAATCATGTTTGTTAAAAGGGATATTAAGAATGAATTTTTTTAGAGAATTATATTGTGACCTATTTTCCATTTTTAATTGATTATTTTCAAATAAATTATTTTCTTATAAATTACCATAGATGATATCTCCGTAAATACTAATTTGGTGAGATGATGTTTTTCATATCAAATGATCTTGTTTTTTATTTGATATCATTTGAAAAAGTTACGAAATTAGTTTTCTTATAATAATATTTCTATGCTAAGATTAATGATTTTATATTATCTTGCACTAATTTGTATTGATGGTGATGGGTGAACACTTATATCACCGTCCAATTCTTTGATTATGGTTATATATATCACGATATAATTTATCATGTACATACATGGATTTCGTCAAAAAATAATGGTTGGAAATAATTGATAATTCGTTATATTAAAGGGTAGAAGAACAAGAATTTTTTCACAATGTTTTACTGTAATTATATCTATAAAACTTTTATAAAATGTTCCTTATCTATAATATATTAATTTTTTGTTATAATCTATGATCTAAGGAAGATCCATATTATTATTTTCTGATTTTATGTTTTATTTTATTTTCTATTATGTGTTTCTAACCCATGTTTTTATGACCTTTCTTTTGTCATATTTTTATATTCAATAATATTCAGTTTTTTATAATGTTTTATTATAATAAATTATGATTCCATGATTCCTTATCTCATATTTATCTTGTTTTCTTGTTTCCCCACATGTGTATAATATAGAAGTTATGAATAGTTGATATGATCCCCTAATAGATATCCCACCCATTGTTGTGTTTCCATTCATCTTGTAATTAAGTTTATGATATCATATGATATGTATAGAAGAGTGTATATAGGGAAATAATTTTGTTGAAATATTAATTTTTTTATAATCATATATTTATAAACCAATTCTAGAAGGCAATAAACTATTTTTTCCATGGGTTGTGTGATAATTTATCAGATGTTTTATCTGAAATAAGTAATAAAAGTATTATGTGTGTATATATTGATTTGTTACCCATAATATGGCCTTATTCCTCCCAATTTTCATGAATTATGAACTCTACTATGAGTGTTTTTCATTACATGATTCTACAGGTAGGGCTCATATGTTCTATTATTATCCAAGGATCTTCTCTTAGACCACGATAGCATGTATGGTGTTTTTCTACCCATGGTACCTAAAAAATACCACAAGAAGAACACAATTTTTTATAATATATTTTTGTCAATCGTGACTACTTCCATGTAGTGGTGTTTCATCCTTGGTTATAGAACAACAATCCTTTGGGCAGTAGAGTTGATACTTGTTCTACCAGGATTCACTATGGTGGCCTCATGCCAATAAAAGTTTCCTCCTAGTGCCTCTGGGATTTTCATCATCATATACCCAAGCATCATGACACCCCACCTGGCCTCAATCCATGAAACAAATATTTTATATATTTCCAAATTCATGAAGATATTATTCGAGTACCAATTATTAAAAATATCCCATCCAAAATTTTTATAATTGAAAACGCCTCTTAAATTCATAATCGTGAAAGGGGTGGGAGTTTACAGTTACATCCAAGAAGAATTTATTTAACATTTCTTATGATAAAAAATGTAGGTACCATCCCAAATTAAGTTCAATGGGATCATGGACGGGGAGAAATCCTTTATGAAAATTATATTTCATTTTAGGATTAAAAAAATGAATCATGTAAAGATCATAAATAAAAAATGAATGAGAAAAATGTTATCTTGTCTTTCTTGAATAAATTACCACTATACATTAGAAAACTATATGATCCACTATTTATTATGAATTTGATCAATATTATATAAATGATATTCCCTTATCTTTAGTGAATGGGATGTGAGATGTTAACAGGTGGATATTTATCTCTTGAAAGGTGATGCAGACAAACAATGAGAGTTTATAAAGACCATGAGAAAATCATAGGAATTTGACTCCTTGTAATTGAAGGATATTATAAAAATAATTTTCACCAATTATTTTCTTGAAAACCGTCAACATAAAATAATTTGAGAATACCATGAGTTAAATAATTTTTTTTTTAATCAATTGATTCATATTATGAAAATATATCAAATCTCAAAATGTATAACCCAATGTTTTAGGACCCATTATTTATTCCATAAACTATATTTCTATATTTCATGAACATATTTATTCTTTTCCTTCAAGAGAAATAAAATTTAATATTAATTTTTTCATACAATATATTAATTAAATTAGTAGTTTATTCATTCATAATGGATCATTAAAATAATATTACTTGAAAATATGTGTACCATCCAATGTGTGGTTTCATTCCAAGGATGATTACATCCAAAAAATGGTTCAAAAATTTAAATGTGACAATAATGAGAAAAGGGTACTATCTATGATACTATTAAACCCTATAGACCATATTCTTATTTGAGAATCAGTATTAGTAAAACATAAACATCAGGGACAAAAAAATAATAGAAAATGAGATATAATGTTATAAAATCATATAGTAAAATTATAAGAATGAGAGGTGCGATTAAAGATGAAAGATTGGAATGAATTAATAGGGAGAAATGATAATATTGTAATTATAAAGGGAAATATTTTCATTGGAAAAATGCTTGTTGGATATACATGTCTATGATTTTAACAAATAATTTTATTCATAGTCAGTAACAAATATAAAATAATATAATTTAAAAATACTATAGAATAAGAAAATATATAATTAAAATACTTATTTTATAAATTCTTAATATGAATTGTATATTAAAAATTTCAGTATTATATGATTTATTTATAAATTTCAAAGAAATAATTTAATATAAATTATTTGAAAAAATTAAATGGTTTAGATTGTAATATTTAATTTTAGTTTTATTATTAAGTATTATTTTAATGATGCATTTTTAATGAATTTATTTTTACGATATATTTTGAATTTATATAATAATAAAATTAATCATTATAGAAGTATACATTTATTGAAATATATTAATATTATATATAGGTAAATAATGTAACATTCATCTAATAGATGTAACAAGTCGTTTAAAAATAATAAGTTCATTTTATGCATTAAAAGTAAATATTTTATAATGATATTTTTATACATTCTTTGTACCAATATTATAATTAGTTTAATTTATTATTGAAGATTAATATGATATAATGGATTTGAAATTTAGAATCAGGATGAAAATATTTCATAACAATGAAAATTTAACTTTTGGAATAAAAAATGCCATTAAATTATAGTTAATGGCCACAATAATGCTAAATTTTTTATATTCAATGAATTACTTTTATAAACATTGAGTATTTTTGGAAAAAAATCTTGATCCCTTTTTGAGAAATCTAATATATATGTTAGGTAGTTAAAAATATAGAAATAGTAATTTGATTTTTAGTTGTTATTAAATATGAATATAATAACTTAATGTAAAAAAGGAATTTTTTTAATAAAGACATCTATTTTCAGGATCTAATTTTTTAATATAATTCTATTCTCGACATTTTTATAAATATATTTATATTCAGTGGAGTCAAAATTAAGATTTATCATATTTAAATTTATGATTAAGAGTCATTTTTCTGTAACAAAATAATTATGATGGTAAATATGTAATAAATGTTAATAAGGATAAAAATATTTAACTCATTGTGGAATAACTTTTTAAAAAAATAACTTGACCCTTAAACCTTCCATAACACCTTTGTTAGGTTTTAAATTCATACTCAAATGTCTGACCAAAAATTCCTCATATAACTCTCATGTTATTCAATATTTACACCTATAGTTCTCTTCCATGTTTATCAGCCATTGGTAACAAGAATATTTCTGAATTCTCCAATTTTAGAGAAGTCATTCATGAGGAGATTCAGGTCCTCATTATGAGTACTATCTACCCCTTAACACTTTATTATATATATTTTCCCTAAAAATTATTTTTCACATTCTAATGTAAAAAATATACTATCATTATCATATTGATATGTTTTATATGATTTGAAAACCATTTTTTACATCCCCCTAATTAAATCACTAAATGAAAATGTTGCTCATTTTATGTAATGACTACCTCCTCTAGGAACACCATATTTTAATTTTTAGTAGTACAATTCATGAATAGTTATAAAAATATATTTAATTAATAAATATGATATTTATGAAATAATTTGAATAACAGAATGATTAATTAGGAATTCTTTTAATAAATATAAATATAAGTTATATTATAAATTTAACAACTTAAAATGGCCATACTATGAGAATTTTTTTTATTTGTATCATATTGTTTATTATTTAATATTAATAATATAAATCTTCTTAATAATTATTTATATCTATAATTTCATCTAAATAATACCATTATGCATCTATAACTATGATATTTGAAAAAACAAATTACATCCACACTCATATATAGGTTATGAATGTTAATGTTTGTGTTAGTTTAACCACATATATGAACGATTCTATAAATATTAAACATGGTTGGTTATGAAAAACTAATTATTTTAATAATTGGAAATGAAGATATAAATATTGATTTCTTTTCTGTTCTATTATTTTAATTCTAAAATTTATCTCAATTTTAATATACCACCTTGTGTTTATTGAAATTTATCAATACAAAATCATCACTAATTTCATTATAATGAATCATAATGAAAGGTCTCATGTAATTAAATTAAAAACATATAAATAATTATTTAAATATATTATAATACACTAAATAATATAATACTGATAACATTAGTATCCATGTAAGGGAATCAATATCAAAACTATAAATCTTGTCTAAAAAAATTATTCGATGATCAAAACATACAATAACAAAAAAAAATATTATTTATTATAATTAATTTCTATATAATTAAATATATTATAATGAGAGTATTAATTTATGAATTAATGTGGTTATGTTTACCATATAAGTGTTTATAATAAATCATTCATCATTGTAATCCATGTTAAGGGTTTCGTTAACTCAATTTCTATTCATTACGTTATGATCATTTTACTAGAATATTATTATTATAGATTTTTAAAATATACCATATGAGGGAATAATAATTTACAAGATTGGATGATTATATTTATTTATATTTTATTTACATTAAATCCTTATGAAATTATTATTACTTGATTTTTTAATTGATGAACTTAATTCAACATAAGAATGAAACATTGTTAAGAATATTTATGATCCTCATTGATTGATGTTTTTCATCCATGTGAATTTTTATAAGGAAATGATTTATTTTTATATTTTAAAATATAAAAATATTTTTTATTACGTGATATCTATATTTGTGTTTACTAATTTTATAATGAAAATATTATTATCCTTTAATGTGATGGGTTACAATGAAGTTATTTTGATATATTATGGGAAAAAATTTATTACCAACTATATATTTTATCATATACTCTAAAATTCATTGGAATAAAGATTCATTAATCATCAAGGATCAAATATTATGATATCATTTGAAATAGTATTTTAAAAGAATTATGCTACATTCTAAAAAAGTATCTCCATGAAAGTTACTTGAATCTTTATCTTTTATGATAATGGTATGAAATATTTTTTTATAACACATTCTATCTTTATGTTTAATTTTACACCTTAAAACTTGGATATATATCCCTTATAGAGTTTTTATTAATGAATATCCCCCTAAATAAACATTCAAAAAACCCATGTTTTGGTAATATAATTTTTGGTATCAACCAATCTAACTCTTGAGGAAATTTTATGTTATACCATATGGACATTTTATGAATCAAAATTTCTCTACATGAATTCTTCATGAAATTATATATGGTTTAATTTTTTAAAACAAATTTAATATATATTATATTTCTTATATTGGTAGGGTCGTATATATCGCTTGAGACAAGTATTTTTTTGTAGAAAATATTTCTGTTTCATTTTATTTAGTAGATTTTGTGTGGTCATTGAAATTGACAAGATATGTTCGTCATATCATCCATGGAACTGATTAAACTTAAATTTATTTATAATAATGTGTTGGAATATTGTTGATTGTAGTTTTTTTCCAATATAATTCTTTTACATGAAAATATTTCCCTTTGTATACAATGCTATGATTTTTTATTCTTATGATCATGGAACATGTTTATGTTATTCGACATTCTTAGGTTATTCTCTATGTGTTATTATTATTGTTTAGAGACTCCACAAAATTATTATATGGTATATGTTTGATATTTTAATATTATTAGTCTTTTTTTATAATTGCTGACCTTTTGAAATGATTTTCCATTACTAAGAAATTAATCTATTTCCTTATTATTTTTTCCATTACCAAAGTTATTAATTTTAGTATAGAAAATAATATATTAAAAAGGTGGAATAATATGGGAAACTTTTAACTAAATGCTCAAAAGTATGTGAATAAAATTTTTATATAGAAAAAATAAAAAAATTAAACCTTCTTGTAATATTTTTTGTAATTATATGTTACATATATTTTTTAAATTATTAAATAAATGGGTGATATATAAATGTTAATATTGAGTAATATCACATGGAATCAATTCTACTATGTAAATTATTTGTTTTTAGCACAGAATCAAGGAGTAATGGTCTTGATCATCTCAGATGATATTAGGGTAGGATTTATTATTTTTGGGATGAGATTAGTTATTTGTGGGAATTATGGTTAGTGAAAATTAGTGAAAACAGAAAGGATAAGTAAAACTATAATAAAATTTCAAGAAAGTTTTATTATGTTTACAATTTATATTTTCTTATGAATAAAAAACTATTTGAATTAAAATATTTTAATTTGGTTTCTTTGTCAGATGTACATAGGGTTAGCAATATATAAAAATATTGGGTGTGAATTAACTCTTTCTTTACCTAGTGCACAATTAATAGGCTTCATTATACACCAAGTTTGAAATTCTCATTGGAAAATTTTTAGTTAACTCCAATTCTCTTTAAAAACCATTAGGAAGGATTTGTTATATAATTTTATAATGAAATATATAACTTGTAATTTTATAAATCCTAATAAGATAATTACCATATAAAACTTTTGTAAAACTAAAGGATTTTGAGGGTAATCTAATTATATAATTTTTGAAATGAAAGCATAATTGGTTAAAATAGTGGAGTTAAAGGATATGATATTTTGGATATAATTTTCATATTCATAAAATAATTTACTATAATGTTATTGGATATTATCATAACCAATTTGGTTTTTTTATTTGGTTAGAAATAAGTTTATGAAAATGAATATGAGAATAGTATTTCGCATGAATCTATTATGACATATATTGTAACATCCCCAACCTAGAGGGACTAAACCAGTTCCCCATGCCTAGTGGATACATAAAATCAGACATGCCTCCGTGTATGAAATATGATTTCAACTAGAATTGAGGATCCACAAAATAATGTGGGGAGACTATAACAACTTTATCTGAGTATTCCACAATATATAAATGTGAAATAAAGTAAACAACAATCAAAAATCATGCATTACTATCCATTTCAGAAAAATGGGTACAATAATATAACCAAATGATAAATATACCATATCATTTCATATAGTTCCAATTATAATAAAAACAAAAAATAAAGTCAAATAGTTGAATCCACAAAATGAATCCTCACACCAAGTATGATTCCCTCATCCATGTACGTCCCATTCCTATGTCAACCCTCTTGCATAGAGCCTTTTCCCTTGTCCTAACGTACAATTATGAAATCTTATCTAGTACCCAATGGAAGACCAAACAGGTTGTTATTAAATATTTGTAGGCCACCACAAATGGTGTCTATAAAATATCCAGTCTAAATAGATAGTGTATGCATGAACTAAAGATTGAAAATATAAATAGAAGAATAACTAGATTACATTTGTTAACAATATTCTCATAAACGATTCACATTATATGATCCATGAGTTATGTAATTGATTTATTAAGAAATGACCTATGCTGTTCAATAACCAAGCATAATGGAATAATTCACGTTCCCTATTTCACAAGTGAAACCACTATACAAACAATTACTTCATGATTACCCTGGAGACTCGGTTAATGTAGTCTCATCTAATACAACAATTAGGAGCTAAGAGCCTTATTCTAACTCCCTAACATGTGGATTCTGGGGGTGGGGTTTAGAGCCTCATTCAAAACTAACCCTGAGAAAATAACATAAAGTCAACACCCCACATACCACCAAGCCATGTGAAATTTCTTATTTAAGAAATTTCCACATGTGAAAATTCAAAAATCATACCCTTTGAGTATATATATCATTCAAAAATCATAGTTTATTTGACACATAAACAATAATTATCACTTATCCCAATCACATATTTTCATTTTCATGCCATAGTACATTATGTATTTCCATTACAACTGATAATATATTTTTCACATTAACATTATTTCATGTAACCCATTCATAAAATTCCAAGAAACCTCAAATTCCATGTCAATAACAAGATATAACCACCAATAATTCCTTTTTATAATACTATTTAACATTTCAACATGATTATTATGATATCTGATTCATCATAAAATAATTATACACTTACCATTATAATGTACAATGTTTTGGATGATAGTATCCCACATAGGTGGACCTATAACTAGGTTAGTCATCCTCAATACACCCCAAAGGGATCATGAGAGGTTCAATTCATCTTTTAGAAAACACATTTTCAAAATATAACTAATGGAATCAAAGTAAAAACAAGAAGAATCTATATAAAAATCATATAAAAATAAACCAAAAATAAAAACTATGGGATATATCTTACAAACCACCTACCTTGATCCCAAAGATGAACACCCGACTAACCCTATCCATTTATTTTTACTCAAACACCCATGGAATCCCCAACCTATAATTCACATGAAAAAGAGGGTTTTATTGATTTAGAAGAAAAATAACTTCTTCACAAGACCTAATATGAAAAAAGATGAAATATGAGTGTTAAACTCACACAAAGCTTTAATTCACAACCAAATGTGATCCAAACAGCTTAGATACAAATGAGATTTATTCTTGGAATTCATGGGGAGTTTTGGTTGTCACTAGGGATCATGGAGTAAGAATGGTCAAAATTTATGAGGTATAGCAATTAAGGATCCATAGGGAAAATGGTAAAATCCCACTGTTTAATGGAAAATGTTTGGTTGAAATGCTAGAAAAACTATTCTCCAATCATGATCCACCCTCTATCAAAAAGGGGTCCAGACCACTTAGTTATGTGGGAATTCCCATCGTTTGAAATACTATACAATGACCATGTGGAATGGCTTTGTCCAAGCATGCACAATTTTCCAACCCCCTTGCACCATTTTCATCAAACCATGTTCTATTTCCATATACATGCACGGTTAGAGATTATAGTTACTTATATCCTTACACCAACCATGGTATGTGCATTGGATTTCACTATCTACTTTATTTTCTTTCCTGAACTTTAAGGACACCCTCAAGCCATCTCGTTCACCCAGAAAACACAAAAATAACCAAATTTAAGGGATTTAAACTGAAAAACAAATAGAGACACCATCATAATGTCAGAGATCATTCAGCCTCCCCACCATATAAAATTTTGTCCATGTGAATCTTCCCTTGATTCATTGATCTTCCAAGGTATTGAGGTCAAGCCACTCGGCATGTATATCTGACTCCCATCTCCTTGGTTTAATCCTAATAATTATAATTCTTCCACATACCTCAAACCAATGGTGTAGTATTTCCCTGAAATACGTCCTTACTATGATCTACAACACAAAATGGGATACCCTTAAATGACATGTCACCCTCAAAAACAATAATATAAAATTCAATCACATGAGTGGGTTTGGGTTAATATTTCCAAATATAGGGAAGATAAAATACATCGTGAAATCCATTTTACCAATGTGGAAGAGATAATCGGTACATTGTCGTTCTGATCCTCTCAAAAATTTCATATGGAACCACATTCATTGGCACCAACATGGCCTATTTCTGAGTCCGATTGTGATCCCGCCTTCGTGACACCCAAATAAACAAATGTCCTCCCAACATAAACTCATTAGGTATATGAAGTAGGTCCACATATGTCTTTTTCCTACTCTATTGTGTATCCATTGAATTCAGAATCATCTAAACCTATTCTTTTGTCTCCTACAAGATACATGGCCCCAAAAATCCCATTCCCCAACCTCCATCAAACATATCAGTGATCTACATGGTCAACCATTGAGATCCTCATATGTTTCCATGTAAATTGTCTCCAAAAAACTTTTATTATAGGTGAACTCAACAAGTGACAAATGATTCTCCAAAAATCCACCAAATTATATAAGTTGTCTACTTAACATGTCCTATTATACCTAAATAGTACAGTATGGATTCCCATTTGTCTGTGGGTGGGAATATATAATAAAAACACACATGGGTACCATGTTTCATATGTAACCCCTTCCAAAATAAAAAATTAAAACATTGACCTTGGTCTATGACTATAGTTAATGGAACCCAATGCAGCCATAATATCTCCCGAACATATATCCCGCAAAAATACTCAATGGTGAAGGTTTCCCAAATTAGTATGAAATGGGACAACTTGGTCAACCGATCCAAAAATATCCATAAAATATCCTTCACTAGAGGCGTCCTTAGAAGAACCCATAAAAATCCATCATCACATCATCCCATTTTCATTACAGAATGGGAAATGGCTATAAAAAACCATCGGGTCATGAATTAATGGACTTTAACTACTAATATGTATAAAATTGATTCATGAAACCAAAAACCTACTTCACAATCCCTGGCCACCAATAGTATCTACAAAGATCATGATACATTTTGGTTATGATATGATGCATCACCCACTTCGAGGAATGAAATTAATACATCAACTCTTATCACATACATGTAATAAGAACAACAAGACTATGAAAATAAATCTTCTCATCATCACCAACCATCCAGCGAGAACGTGGCACCCACCCTTTAAGACATTACATCAAATCCAAGAACTCTAGATCATTATACTACATCTCGTTGATTCAAAATAGAAGGGTAGAATCAACAAATATTTATTATAGGGTAATCTTAACTTGTCCATCATGAACCTCTAGGACCATATCAGTAAATAACACCATAATCCTCCACTCAGAACTAGATTCCTTTGTTGCCTAATTTTGATTCTTCATGATCAAGGAACCCACAAAACTATATCACATTCCAAGTCTGTATATTATTTCAAAATCAATAGAATACATGTATTGAACCCACATTCGATGTATATGGTTCAAATAACTCTGTGAAAAAATGAACTTATTAATTTTATATTTATTATACATAGTAAATCATTCACCCAACAAGTAGTACCACCAATAATTTAAAGTGTAAACCACATCATTCAATTAAATATCATCTATTGGGTAATTTCTTCAAGAGGCCTCCACATCCATGACCCATATTCCACAACCAATTCATTGATAATGAAAACCACCCCATATCCAACACCAGATGAATTCCAAAACAAGGTATACCCCTTACCCAACTCGAGTAAGATCAAAATTAGTGTAATAACCAGCCACTTTATGAACTCCTAGATATCATTATCACATTCCACATACCAATTTATAAATGAATCCCTTCTTGTTCAAGCTTGACAGTGCTGCTTCCAAATGATAAAATTCCTTGACAAACCTTATAAAAATCTCACCAAACCCAAAAAACATTGGAAATCAAAAACATTATTAGGATACTCCTTATAAATAACATATTTCACTTTATATGTGTATAACAAAAAACCTTCCCTAGAGATGATGTGACCTAAGATATATACATTATCAATCCAAAAATGACACTTTGATATTTTGTTGAAAATACTATGATATCAAAGTTTACTCAAAATGATGTCTAGATGATTGGTCTGATATTTATGAGTATTTGAATAAACCAATTTTTCATCCACAAAAAAACTAAAAAAAAATAAGGTATTGGTGTAATATATAGTTAATTAGATCCTTAAGCACTATAAATGCATTTCTCTTCCCATTGAACATCACAAAAAAATCATATAACCCATAACATCTCCTTAAAGAAGTCCATAGTATATTAGAATGTCTCAACCATAGGTGATGATACTTCGATCTCAAGTCAATGTTTGAGAACACCAAATCACCCCTGAATTATTCAAAAGGATCATTGATTCATGGAAGATGGTGTCTATTCTTAATCAACATCTGACTTAGCATCCTATAATAGATAGAAAATCACTATGATTCTTCAGACATCTTCTATAACAGAACTAGAGATCCCCAAGGTGACCTAATCGGATGAATGAACTCTTTTTTCTCTAATTACACTTACTAAATTTTATTTTTATGGAGTTCATATGGTTCCATTTTATATGGTAAAAAAGAAACTAGAACTACTCCTGACATAAAATCTGTCATGAATTAAAAATCTCTTTCCACTGGCAGACCTAGAAAATCATCATGAAACACATCATAAAACTTTTCCACCATAGGAGGAAAAAAGAGGATCTACTCCAACATCATCAAGAATTAGACAAGACATTTTTTCTATTAGTTCACACAACATCTGGATGACTTTCTTTTTATGTCCTTCATATATGTCATATTCCCCATGATGAACATAATCATTTTCCACCTAGGATGTCACTATTACCCAATGGAGGTCAAAACAGATATGGTCTTAATACAACACTGAACAATCCATGCACAAAAATTGATAAAAACCAAAAATTTATATCCAAAATAATTCCCATAGATAATGGTACCCACCAACATCATGGAACAACCCTTAAAATACCATATATTATATGCAAAAACACAATACAATGTATCAAACTAAATAAACCCACACATATGTTCCATCACAAGGCCCAATGTAACCATAAATTGATTAGATATAAAACCAATATGAGAAAAGTGTACTGAATAATGTATTATAAAGTGTAGATGATAAAGTAATCTTACCTTAGATGTTCGAGGACCCAACCTCTCCAGCTCTATATATAGAATCAACAACATAAAAATGAAACTTCCCCCTAACCTAGTATCTTACCAAAGTTCATAGTGTTGTGTTACCCTGATGATATGGATTATCATATCCTCGAGTACGATGTACACTACCCTAACTAGTATGAATGGTATAGCCCTATAACCCTCCCAGATATGGCATAACTGATCCCATCCCTACACTATGAATCGACCTTGACCCTCCATCACTACTCAACTATAGAGGGTTCATGCAGAACCTTTCCACATGCCCCAACATTCACAATATTGACACTGAACAGTTGGCTGGGAAAACTAACCATCCATGTGTCCTAAACAACAAAATTGATAGTATAAAACTCGATCAATACCCTAAGTGGCTGGATATATTTTCTAATTACTCTTCCCCCACCACCCTGGTTAAAACTCTTGAAGCGGTGTTTCTAGCATCTAAATATGCACAATTAGATATCCCAACTAGAACTGAATGTACAACACTATGAACCACCATGATATTTCATTCTAAAATATGGGCACAACCCACCACCTTATCAAACCTATTCATTTATAAGATATTCACCTAGGAAATGATATAATTTATTTTTACATCATGGATATTCTTTTCCATAGCTACCCTTTTCCATTATATTCCCAGGAAAAATAATTTAATAAACATGAAGTGGCCAACATAATACATCATTATCATAGTTCCTTGAGTCAAACTGGAAAACTCATCAATGCTCTGCTACCTCCAGGTATCTAAAGATAAATTCTCTAAAATCATTTCCGGGAAACCTTTACAAAACAGTCCCTCATCCTACTAAGTTTGAACTAACATTTCTCACCAACTCTTTTCTTATCCTTGGAACATATAATCCAAAAAAATATACTATTTTCTTAAGAGAACACTCTATGTTATCAATAATTTTCTAGAAGGGTTCTATATAGAAATTGGAAATCTCATGTCCATTTTATCTAGTAAAATTTGGAGCATTTTACAGTTTAAACTCTCTAGTTAGCTCAAACATGCTCAGTACATCCCTCTATGTCATATTCCTAATATTCATAAAATGGGTAACGTTCTCATGGAACTTCTTTTATCCTTTATTACCTTGGATCAATAGGGATTTTTAATTCAATTCTAGAGGAGATATCTCAACGATATCATCTTGTTTCCAAACTATAACATTTAATCATAGAGGCACTTCACTAAAAGTAAACATATATATCTCAGAATACATGACACAAAACATCCACTATTTTAATAAAAATAGGGCTCTCCACAATCCACGAACAACCCTTTTCCCATTCACTATCTCAATGGACATAGTCACACCTTTTTCACTACCCTTAACCATCCTTACCATTGGTCATGGTCAATAAGTAAAAAATCAAATCACTCAACCCCAAGAATTTCTATTAATTATTTTTCAACAGGTTTCTCTTTTAGAATGTTAAAATTTCATTTTAAGGAACTTTTCAATATTTTTAAATTGTTAGAACCAAAATTTTAACTATTGAAAAAATATCATTAGGAACTATTATTTAATCATTCTTTTACATACATACAATTTACCAATTTTCATTATCCTTATTAGACACCACTTATTTTAAATTTAAAAAAATGATATGAATACTACCCCTCATGTCCCACACTTCTCCCTCGTGTGTACATACCAAGATGCATTCCACTAATGTCCTTTAGTACCTCAAATCATGCATGATTACACAAGATCATATCCTTTTAACCACGAGAAAAATACTATTACATAGTCATGTCACTAAAATAGTTAAACACTTAATGGTTAAATTATATCCAAACTTAATAATAGAATTCAGGAAAACCAATTCCTACCCGTGGAACATGGACTTTCCACTAACCACAGGTCTATTACTCCCAATAATGATCTCATTACCAAGACTCGACACATCCTATCCTCCTATATACCATCACCAAATAGTAATAAATTAGAAAATAATTGCATTGAAACAACTTTGTAACTTCCCCAAATCAATGGCCACAAAACTGGTGACCGGATTTGTGTTTCCAAATGACCTTTAGTTCTCTTTCCTATTCACTAGATGATTAATACTAGCACTAAGGGTCTAATAAGTCACATGGGGTGACAATACCTATTTTATTAGTGTAATCCATAGAAGATAAAATTTGAAATAATGAATGAAATAAACAATATACATTTATTAATAACCATTTCTAAAAATAGGGTAAAATCACCCCAGCAAATGGAAAATATACATAAATATTTAATATAAAGCCAAGTGTAAAGAACACCCAAAATAAAGAAAACCAAATTAATCCCAAAAACAATCCCCAACCCCAGGTTTGGTTCTGTCATCCATGAACATCGCATGCCCACTTTAACCCTCTAGCATGGGGTCTTTTTCCTTATCCTGTACTACAACAACAAAATATATTTTGGGGTCCCAATGGTGGACTAAGTAGGGTGTCACTACAACTCATTAGAAAACCAACAACTATTTCTATAAAATATATATTTCAAAAAAATTGTATATTCATGTACTAAAGGAATGATAATATAAACAGAAGAATAGCCATGTTCCATTAGTTAATAATATTCACATCAATAATTTAAATCATTGTATCCATGGTTTGAAAATTAATTTACTAAAAAATGACCCATGATGGCGAATTAATATGAATATAATAATAATCATGTTACTTATTGTACTAGGGAAACCATTTCAAAATCATTTACACCACACTTACCTTGGAGCCTCAGCCCATACAGTCTCATCCAATGAAACAATTAGGGGAATAGAGCCTCAATCTCAATCCTTATCCCATGCATTCTAGTGGTGGTGTTTAGAGCCTCATTCTAACATGACCCATGGGTGTATAACCTCATTTCAATACCCCATATTCCACCATGCCATGTGCACAAGCATCTTTAACCATTTATTATATGTAATAATTCATAAAACATACCCATTGAGTATACATGTTTTTGAAAAATCATATGTCATTCCACACATAAACCAACATTATTCCTTATAACATTTTCACATTGTCAATTACATGAATTACACAATTACATATTTGCATTAATACCCATATGTTATTTGACACATTAACATTAATTCATTTAACTCATTCACAATATTCCCAGCGACCCCTTATTCCATGTACATAACTATAAATGACCACATTTAATGCCTTTATATAGTTCATGTTAACATGTGAACATGTTTATCACGGTCTCTAATTCATCAAAAAATAATTATACACTTTTCATTACAATTTATAATTTTTTAGATGATGTCGCACCCCATGGGAGGCCCAATAACCAGTTTAGTCAACCTGAATGCATCCCCCGAGAATAACGAGGTGTTTAATTCATCAATTATCAACAATGTTTTCAAACATTACTAATAGAATAAAGTTAAAAACTAGAAGAAACCACAACATAACCTTGTAATTATAAACCAAACATCAAGACTATGCGATATAACTTGTATACTACATACCTTTATCCTGAATATGAATTCTCACTTGACCCTAGACTTAAATTCAAATTCAAACCCCCTTAAATTACCAAAACTATGTTCTGATTGAAAATAATGGGTATAGGGATTCATAAGATGAAGAATTATTGTACGAGACCTAATTTAAAAAAATGAATAAAATGAAGTGTAATAATCATCCAATTCATCGCTTCTCAACCAATGATTACCTAAATGGATTAGAAATGAATTCAATCAATCCTTTAAAATCTTGGGGTATTTTTGTCATCACAAGGGATCATAGAGGAATAATGGAAAAAAATATAAAGTTATAACACTTAAGGACCATGTGGGAGAATGGTAAAATATTAATTTTGAAGGGGTATGTTATTGGGCTGCATGGTTGGTCAAATCGTGCACTAATAGTTCTGCACCCTCTATCCACGAGAGGGCGAGGCCACACATTTACCTGAGAATCCCTCATAGTTTAACAACCATGTGATGACTATATTAAATGGATATATCTAATCCTGTAGGGTGTTATTTACCTCATTCATAGTCTCCATAAAAACATGTTCAATTCCTCTAGGTATGTATGGTTGGGGTTAATGGTTATTACAAACCATGTTCCAACTATGCTCCACATACAAGATAACCCCATTCTAATTTCGTTTGTTTCCTGAACCCCCAGGACACCCCTCGAGCCTTCCCATTCACCCAAGAAAAACATTATCAAAAAATTTTATTCAATTTAATAATAATTAAAAAGAAAATCACAATCATGACGTCTTGAATATCACATATAGACTATAAAAGAAGAATAATTGGAATAATTGGATGATCATCTCAATATACGCCTATTACAATGTAGAATATGATTTTTATAATATTGAACATTATAGTGAAGTGGAAATTATATATGGAGTCATACCCTTATGTAATTTTCATCAGTGAGTGATAATTGTAATTGTGAGGATGCAATTTATTTATGTTTGGTATTAGTGAAAAACATGTTCTAGGCCCATTTTACCCTTAATTTAGATGTATATCATTCATAATATTTTTATATTTTAAAAAAAATTAATATTAACATGGAAATGTGTCATACAAGATATGAATCAGTCTATAACACTTTATTCATTAACATGGGAAAATTAAAAAAAAAGTAAATGGAAATGAATATAATGTCCAATGGATGGTTATATTCCATGGATGGTTTCATCCATTAAAAGTGAATAAATTTAAATTAGAAAATATATAGACAACAACAACATCTTTAAAACTAATAGACCCCCAAGATCATCTAAACTTCTTATAATCAATATTAGTAAAACTAAACCCAAAATTTTAAATAACATCATTAAATGATAAAGAGTGTTGTTTAATATAATATAATAAATAAATAAATTGAGAAGTGTTATTTTGGATGTCAAAATGGAGTGAATTTATAAAGTGTAAAGGTAATATAATCATTATATTAGAATATATGGCCATTGGAAATATAATTATAGGAAATATGATCATTATAATCACATATATTTTATATTAATGATGAATTATTTTATTATCAATAAAATTAAATTTAATAAAAATAAAGAAATTAAAGAAAAATCATTATAATATTTTATTAAAATGTTTATTTTTTAAATATATATTGATTTTTTCAATATTATTATTGTTTAAATATGATTTAACGTATTATTAATATTAAAAAAAATATTTTGATATCAATTAATTGTAAAAATTAAATTTTTATGATATAAAAAAATAACTGTAACAGTATATGGTAACAAATATTTAAATTTAAATTTTTTTAATGAACTGTTTTTCTAGAAGTAAAATGTGTTTTAATATTAATAATAGTAATCACTACTAAAGAATTATTTTAATGAAATTTTATTATTATATATGAATAAAAATAAAATAGAATTCAACCAATATTTATTACATTAAATGTAATAAGAATAAGGTCATTTTTTTAAAAGTACATATTTTCTAAAACAAATTTATACATTTTACACGACTACATTGAAATTAATTTTTATCACCCCTAGAAGTTGAATATGATAAATTGTTTTTCATATTTTTAATCATCAAGTTCAAATTAGATAATAATGGAAATATCAATTTTAGGCCTAAAAATAAGTTACCCACGTTAATGATAATGGTAAAATCGTTACATAAAAAGTTTGATTTCAATAAATGTTTTGTAATTTTTGTAAAAATAAATAAAATTTTTCACTTTTGGTGACTCAAATATGATATTTAAACATGTATCAGATATATTGATTATAATAAAATTGTAATTTTATGAAATGGAAATAAAAACACTTAATGTATTAAGATCCATTTTTTATCAAATATATTAACAATAAATTATTTGTAAGAAGAGTTTACATATATTTTCATTAAATAATAATTAAATTTTTAAAATTTTAGTCAAGGTTAATATGGGTAAAAATAGGTAACTTATAATGTATCGAATATTTCTAAATTAACATTCCACAAATTGCTCCTTGATTTACTTTGTTAGGTTTGAGATTCCAATGCACATTTCTTGCCAACTATTCCTCAACAATCCTTCATAACTCTTTTGTTATTCAATTTTTATGCCTCACATAACATTAGTTTCAACATAATAGTTACAATTTTTCACTTATAAACGGATATGACATCCATCAATTTCTTGCCACAACTTTTCTTCAAAATTCCCTTGAACCGCTACCCTATATTACTACCCTTGAGACCAATTATACATTTTATATCATTTAGTTAAAAAAATGTCTCCTAAGCCCCACAATTTCAAAATTTATTTCAAAATATGTTTATAACACTCTATGTGATTATTATAACTCTATAGCATTTTATAATCTATCATAATCCTCTAAACATATTATTACCATACTAATATAATAAAATAATTATTATTAGTATAATTAAATTTTATTATAAAAATGAAATAAATTTAATACCCTTATATTTTAGAATATATTTTCCTATTTTAATAAATTCATAGTGTTTTATATATTAGTTTATATGTAACCAGGAGATTAAATGAACTATGATATACAATTGAAATATAATTATGTAATTTGATGGTTGTTTGTAGAGACCTGAATCTTGACATACATGGACATTACATTACTTTTGTGGAAAACATAATACATGACAAAAACAGACGCCCAATAATCATATTATTTTAGTGTCTTTGGAAACTCTGAACGTAAACTTCTAATCATGGTGAAAGAGCTTCAACTTCTCCTATATATATTTTCCCCTTTTGATTTTCTTACCTAAATTTTTTTTTATATCTTGGGGAAAATAACACATAAAAAGGGTGAGCTCAAATTCTCAGTAAGGGTAAACATAGTGAACATAAAACAATACGTAAACATTTGATTGCAAAAACATGAACATAAAATCAAAACATCAAAATCTTGAGCAAAAACATAAATATTGGATGTACATAAGGCATATATCATAATGGATCATAAATCATGATAAAATAGAATGGAAATAAAGCATGTAATTGTTGAAACCATTAAGCACATGTTATGATTTCCATAGTAGGCAAGGCATTACTGCCATGACCATCTTAGTGGACAAAGTCCCTTTCGGAATCGAGTTCACTGCTTGTTTCAGTCCTATAACACTGAACCGAATTAACTTACTATTCTATCCATGTCTATATCATGAGATATAAATCTATACCCAATTTATTGGAGGGAGATATAGGTCCCACCCATCTCATAATGAAATCATTCTTACTCGTGCCACAACATAAATAGAACTCATTCATCAAAGCCCAAAGAATAAAATGGGTTTCATAAAAATCATCAAATCATAAAATAATCCATATAAAACAAATGGATGTAATTTCATCATAAGAAAACTGACACCATGTAAATCATGGAGACATTATACTTGATACATAAACATATGAAATAATGTCATCTGAGATGGAAAATGGTTTTGATAAAACACTTGAAATAAATTCTTGAGGAAAATATCCTTTCTTCTTCAAAATCATTTTATTTCACAAAATGCCATGTTATTTTAAAAGAAAAGGGTTTTTTCTTTAAAATAATCATGAAATCATGTAGAGGAATCATCATGTAAATAAGGAATTATGAAATCGTAAAATTTTTTTCATGCCGTATATGTTAAAAAAACATCCTTCTCGTACTTTTGTCGGAAAAGTAAAAAAGTACCTCAGATGGTAAAGAAAGATTCCTTACATACCATGTAGTAAAAGTCAAAAATGGGTAAAAAGGAATTTAAACATACATGAATCCATTTTTAGAAAACATGGACATGGATGATAAATATTAGCCCAATAAATACTTATGAATAAACAATCTCGGATAAATACGAGATTGGAAATGTTATCCAATACCTTATGTCCAATATACTTCGTATATATCTTAAAAACCTATATAATGATTTAAATAATGTGATTTAATTATTAAAAAATAATATTCATTGTTATGATATCATATATGGTTTACTTATGACTTTATATTACCCTTTCTTTTGTAAATTCGATGTAAAAGCAGCGATTTGGGTAAAATCATTTCATTTATTGCACGTGTTTCGACCTATTGTTCTGGATATTATTAATTAAATACTGATTTAATTAATTATAAAATGTAAAACATTATTTTTATATAATATATATTCAGTATATACATATATATATATATATATTATATATCGATAAATGGAATGAAATACACCGCTCATGGAGACGGTATGCCGAACGTACGCATGAACGCTGTTTTCGTTTCCTTATTAAATTAAATGGAATTAAGTAGATGAAATAAATATATATATATAAATAAATACAGTATCATTATTATGTCATATATATCCTTATTATTCATTATATATACTTTATAATCATTCATGAATGGTTAACATAGAGAATGAATCTCATCGCGTAGTGGAAACGGTAGTCCGTACGTACGCACGAGCGATGATATCATACTCATGATCATGGAATTGTATTGAAGTGTACGTATAATATTTTAGAATAAATATCACTTTACAATAATCCTATATAGTTATTTATTTACACCATTATACCCATCCAAGTAAGGTGGTGGTCGAAAATAGATTACACCACGGCGTGGAGACGGTATTCCGTACGTACGCACGCGCTGTGATTTTGTTTTTCGTAGGGTCGATAGATGGTTAAATAGGCTTGTTTCATATTTATAATTACATATAGGTATATAATTAATATGGATTTTATTACATTATAATTATAGACCTAAAGAATAAGTAGTTGAAGAAGAAATAAACCTGAGAGAATCGGAAGAAGAGATTACCTCTTCTTCGACACACCTCCTTTAAGCTTCCCCTTAAGGATGTAGAGTTGGTCTTTTGAGAAGACCAGAACCTCAATAATGTTTCTAGGGAAGTGGAGAAGAGAAATTGGCTGGGTTTGGCCGAGATCCAACGCTCAAAAGTGTGTAAAGAGAAGAGGGAAGGGGTGCCCTTTTTATAATGGAGGAGAGGGGGACCTTTGAAAAAACATAAAATATTATTTTATAATAAAGTCATATTCGGTTTTTAATAGCTCCAAATTGATTTATTTAAAATATAAGGTGGTTATGGGTCTAAATAATCTCAACCAATAGGTTTTAGATATGTTAAGGCCACAATTTCAACCTTATTATTTAGATTTAACACTAAGTTAAATAATTTAACTTTTACCGTGTCTTCTTGTTTTCTTACACTATATGGTTAATAAATATACTATAACAAACAAAACTAACCCCAAGTGGTTCATTATTAATAGATATAACCTTATCAAAGTTATTTGGCCGAACCTTAGTTTTTTACAAATATAATAACAATTAATAATATAATATTTGTTTTAAAAACTATTTTATGTCAATTTTGACACTATTTGGTAATTGATTTTTGTGAAAATCATAACAGCATGATTAGTTCTAAAAAGGCTAATTAAAAAAATTATAACATGTCATATTAACATAGAATATTATTTTAATTCAAAAAAAATACTCATATAACATTTATTTGTCTGTTTATAATATCAATTAATTTAATATTTATTTATTTAGGTAATTACTGCATCACCATTATGTCATAAATAAAATAAATTATTTAATGTCTAAAAATTATAAATAAAATTTCATTAGGTAGTAAATTTTATATCATTCTAATGAATATTTATATTATAATTTATCTTATCTATAACCCTATATTAAAAATGTTTTAGTTATTAAACTTTGATTTTATGTATTTTAACTCTTTTTTAAATAAAATAATAATAAATGTCCTAATCTAATCCATGTGGACATAAATGGTTATATTTTATTCCTAAGGTTGTTTTTGGTCGAATTAAACTTTTCCAATAGAATTAGGACATGTGTTAGGGTAATAATAATATCATTTTTACCCTTAATTACCCTATTTACTTTTAACCGTGGTAAATAAAAGTAACAAGTTACTGTTCACAAAAAATTATTTTTATCTTGTTTAACCACATTTTACTCCTTGATATTAACTGCATATCTCATATTTTCAAAATTCCACTCACAAAAGAAGTAAAATAATGTTCTATGTAAGTTTGCAAAAAGCTCATAGGAGGTAGGTAAAAGATGTTGAAAAGTTCAATAAAATTTATATATATCTAAAATTATTATAAAATGACTCCAATTAATTAAATTGAACTTATATAGGTATTATGTATCAATTTTTACCTAAAATAAATTTAAATAAAATAAATAATTATCAAAATAAAAAGTCTGTTTTTAAATAGTAACCTATTGTTTTCACTATTCATCAAAAATAGAATGTTTTCAGAAAAATATAAAAATTCACTGTAGGATAATTTCGATATTCCGAATCCAAAAATGAAATCCATTTTGAAAGATAAAATTTATAAAATTTCAAAAAGTGTGTATTAATATTCATAATGGCTAGTTTATAATAATATTATAATAATATCTTGTTTAGTGAAACTTGGTATTGCGTATAACACATGCTATCATGGAAGGTCGTGGTTGCGTGTAGTGAAAGATTCATTTGTTGTTGTGTATAATATAATCCAACCATATTTCATTTTTATATTGAATATATATATATATATACACTCAATGTTGCATAAAATAACTTCTATCAATCGAACTTGAAAATGTGTGTAACACGATCCAAGATTAGTGTTGTGTATACTACAAGCTAATACGATGTTGCATATAGAACAAGATAATTTTGGTGTCGCGTACAACAGAAGACACCAATGAAATTAAAAATAATAATTCTCATAAAATCTTGGGTTTTTACATTCAACCCCTCTTAAAATGAATTTCGCCCTCGAAATTCGTCGGGGTTATAAATCATTTACTACTTGAAATTTTATTTAATAGAAACCCACATCGTAAAAAGGAATAATAAATCTTAATTTTAAAAAATAATGTATGAAACCTAACGGTTACCCAAATTAACGTATCCCTGGGATTCCACATAGGAGAACATAGGTGAAAATATGGATATGGAGGAGAAATCTAACTTTTAAGTTATAATAGAGAGTGGTAGAGAACATGGCTATGAAAAAGCCAACAATCACAAAGCCATAAATTTGTGATGATCTATGGTACCATCTGATTCATCAGATATAAGGGCACTAGGACAATATTTTTTTTGGTTTCAATATCATTTTCATAAAGTTAAAGAATTTGAATTAGAAGAGATAATTTCATTATTTCGGTATAATCTCACAGTTGTTCGTGCATTGAACAATTTACACTTCATCTCTTAAAGAAATGCAGTTGAATTTGTCTTCCATTTAGAGTTAGCAGATCATGTTACAGAATGATAGTTCATCCCATCCGTCTCAAACATAATGATAGAAAAAGTTATCAAATAATCATAAGTCCATCTATGGTGAGGTTAATCGTATATGATTCCAAAAATGGACGAATACTTCATCTATCATACTGCTTAATATAATAAAACTAGTTTCTACTAACCAAGGACATCCTGTAGACCAGTGGTATGTGATAAAGTCCTGTCGCACTTCAGCTGTGGGTTCGATTCCCGCAACCTTTTCCGATATGACGGGTTGTCGCCAATCCTACAAGTTTTCCTTTTTCTAAAACTATACTATTATATCATAACAAATATTCTATCCATAAACAATACTATCTGATATCTAACTTAATATATTCCAATCTTTAGGTTTATCCAAAATACTTCTATCCAATATCATAGTATAAAGACAACTATTACTTGAAATGACATCTACTGAGCATGTGAATACAATCATTTATCATATGATATATCTTGTTGGTCACATTCCAAACATGTGAATAGCTTAATCATGTATTCTCGTGAAACATGAATTACCATAGAAACTTAGAGAAAACATGAATTTTGTCAAAAGATAACTCATTCCACATACTAAAATCCCAAAATTTCTATATAATCAAACAAAGATATAACGTTGTCCTTATATTAGTCATGAGCTCATCAATACTATAAAACATCTCATTATCTCCTTATCCCTTCATTATGCACATATCATCTACTTTCCAAAAATATCTGAATAACCTTTCATGGTTACTGGTACCGTTCAACATATATATTCAAATACATTAGGAAAAACAAATGTGTAACAATCCTTAGATGTGTCTTTATTCCATAGTACCATTAGCTATACAACATTACTCTTGATAAACCTAAATCATTCAACTACCTTCTTAAACCATTGACCAAGATTCAACAATTCTTTCATCTCATATATAATTTGTAGTCTCCTAATCTTCATCCACATAAATACTACCCATATGACCATGTTGATTCTCTTCATGAGATTTTCCCTTAGGGCATTGGATTTCATAATGCACATACATTCCACGTTTAAAACATCTAATCATTTTTGATGTCGTAGTAATACCATTATCCTTCTCCATGGTGTTAACTGAACCTTTTCCTTTTCACTTACTGGATTTGTGTCATTCTTTTATGCACCCAAATAATCTTCCAGTTCCTTTGAAACAATCTCCCTAATGCCTCTTCCCACATGATTTACATGAGGGAAATTAAACTTTCTTTCCTCTATGATCATCATGAAACTCCATCATTCTCTTATTATCTGATTCAAGAAACTTACCAAAGTTTAGATTATTGATCATATTATGAGATTGTTGATTAGGGATAATAACGATATGTGGACTTCCAGATCCAATTTCATTTGGTTTCTCATGAAGAATTTCATTCCATTGTCCATTATAACCTCCATTGTCGTGAATCTTCCTATTTCAAGCCATTTTCTAAAACCCAAAAACAATAGTGTGTGAGGGAAAAATCATGCAAGGTAAAAAACATAATAAATGGGGAGTACCTTCAATATATAATATCTTAGGATTAAGTCTATGATCATTACTGTAATTCTAGGACTATAACCTATACGTATATTTATCCTTAGGGACATCCCTAGACATACCCTAGAAATATTTATAGGGATTTCACTATAGTTTTCACATCCTAGTTTCCAATGGATAAATAAGCCTTCGCCCTGATACCAACTATAGAGACCCAAATGTTGAAATACATGGAAATTACATTACTTTTTCGTAAAACATAATACATGACAAAAACAGACGGCCAAAGATCGTATTAGTTTAGTGTCATTGGAAACTCAGAACGTAAACTTCTAATCATGGTGAAAGATCTTCAACATCTCCCATAAAGATCTTCCCCTTTTAGTTTTATTACATAAAAACTTTCTTTATATCTTGGGGAAAAGAAAACATAAATTGGGTGAGCTCAAATGCTCAGTTAGGGTAACCATAGAGAATATAAAACAATCCATAAACATGTGAATGCAAAAACATGATCATAAAATCTAAACATCAAAATCTTGAGCAAAGACATAAATCTTCGAAGTACATAAGGCATATATCATAATGGATCATCAATAATGATAAAATAGAATGTGAATAAATCATGTAATTGTGGAAACCATTAACCACATGTTACTATTTCCATAGTAGCCAAGGTATTACAGCCATGACCATCTTAGTGGACAAAGTCCCTTTCAGAATCGAGTTCACTCCTCATTTTAGTCTTGTAACACTGAACCAGATTAACATACCATTCCAGCCATGTCAATATCATGAGATATAAATCATTACCCAATGAAATGGAGGGAGATATATGTCCCACCCATCTCATAATTAAATCATTCTTACTTGTACCACAATATAAACATAAATCATTCATCAGAACCCAAAGAATAAAATGGGATTCATAAACATCATCCCATCATAACATAATCCATATAAAAATTAGATATCAATTAATCATAAGAAAAGTGAAACCATGAAAATCATAGAGAAATTATACTTGAAACATAAAAATATTCAATAATGTCATCTAATATAGAAAATGGTTTTGATAAAATACCTGAAATAAATTCTTGAGGAAAATATCCTTTCTTCTTCAAAATAATTTTCTTTCACAAAATGCCATGTAATTTTAAAATAAAATGATTTTGTTGAAAATGATCATGAAATAATGTAGAGGAATCTTTAGGTAATGAATGCATTATGAAACCGTAAAAATCTGTTCATGCCGTATAAGTTAAAAAACATTCTTCTCATACTTTTTTCAGAAAAGATAAAAAGTACATCTTATTGTAAAGAACGACGATTTACATACCATGTAGTAATAGTAAAAAATGGGTAAAAAGTACTTTAAACATACATGAATCCATTTTTATAAAACAGGGACATGGATGACAAATATAACCACAATAAATACTTATGAATAAACAATCTCGGATAAATACGAGATTTGAAAAGTTATCCCTTACCTTATGTATGATATGCTTCGTATGTATTTGATCCTCTTATATAATGATTTAAATAATGACATTGACTTAATAAAGAATCATATTCATTGTTATGATATCATATATGGATTACTAATGACTTTATATTATCCGTTCTTTTGTAAATTCGATGTAAATGTAGCAATTTTGGTACAATCGTTTCATTTATTATACGTGTTTAGACTTGTTGTTCTTGATATTATTACTTATATCCTGATTTACATAATTCCAGAATTTAAACCATGATTTATATATAATATATATCCATAATATACATATATATATATGATAGATCGATAAATGGAATGAAATACACCGTTCATGGAGACTGTAGGCCGTACGCACGCATGAACACTGTTTTCGTTTCCTTGTTGAATTGAATGGAATTAAGTAGAATACATACATACATACATATATATATATATATCCAGTATCATTATTATGTCATATATTTCATTATTATTCATTATATATACTTTATAATCATTCATGAATGTTTAACATGGAGAATAAATCTCATCGCATCGTGGAGACGATAGTCTATACGTACGCACGAGCGATGATATCATTATCATGGTTGTGGAATTGTATTTATGTGTATGTATAATATTTAAAAATCAATATCTCTTTAAAATAATCATATATAGTTATTTATTTACACCATTATACCCATCCAAGTAAGGTGGTGGTCGAAAATAGATTACACCACGGCGTGGAGACGATATTCTTTACGTACGCACGCGCGATGACTTTGTTTTCTGTAGGATGGATAGAAGGTGAAATAGGGTTGTTTAATATTTATAATAACATAACAGTATATAATTAATATGGATGTTATTAATTTATAATGAGAAAACTAAAGAGGAAGAAGTAGAAGAAGAAAGAAACATGAGAGAATCAGAAGAAGAGATTACCTCTTCTTTGACGCACCTCCGCTATGCTTCCTCTTAAAGAAGTAGAGTTGGTATTTTGAGAAGAACAGAACCTAAAAAATGTTTCCAGGGATGTGGAGAATAGAAAATGGGAGGGTTTTGCCGAGCTTCAAGGCTCAAAAGGGTGTGAAGAGAAGAGGGAAGGGGTTCCGTTTATATAAGGGAGGAGAGGAGCACCTTTGAAATAACATAAAATATTATTTTATAATAAAGTCATATTCATTTTTTAATAGCTCCAAATTGATTAATTTAGAAGATAAGGTGGGTATGGGTCGAAATCCTCTCAATCAATAGGTTTTAAACAAGTTTAGGTCACTATTTTAACCTTATCATTTAGATTTAATTCTAAGTTAAATAATTTAACTTTTACCGCGTCTTCTTGTTTTCTTACACTATATGGTTAATAAACCTACTATAACAAGCCAAAAGAACCCCAAGTGGTTAATTACTAATATATATAACCTTATATATGTTATTTGGAAGAATCCTAGATTTTTAGGAGTATAATAACAATTACTAATATAATATGTTTTTTAAAAAATATGTTATGTCAATTTTGACACTATTTGGTAATTCATTTTTTTTAAACTCATAAAAGCATGATTAGTTATAAAAAAGTTAATTAAATAAATTTTAACAAGTCATATTAACCAATAAAATTAGTGAAATTCATAAAAAGTCTCATATAACATTTATTTGGGTATTTATAATAACAATTATTTTAATATTTTATTATTTATGTAATTAATGCATCACCATTGTGTCATAAATAAATTATATTATTTAATATTTAAAAATTGTAAATAAAATACAATTAGGTATTAAAACATTTTACATTTCAAATTAATATTAATATTATAATTTATCTTATGTATAACCCTATATTAAAAATGTTTTTGTTATTAATCATTGATTTTAACTAATTTAACTCTTTTGTAAATAAAATAATAATAAATGTCCTAATTTAATCTAATGGGACATATATGGTCATATATTATTCCTAAGGTTGTTTGTGGTCGAATTAAACTTATCCAATAGAATTATAACATTTCAAGGTAATAATTATATCATTTTTACCCTTAATTACCATATTTACTTTTAACCGTGGTAAAGATAAGCAAAAAAGTTACTATTCACCAAAAATTATTTCTATCTTATTGAACAACATTTTACTCCTTGATATTAATAGTGTCTCTCGGATTTTCGAAACTCCACTCACAGAAGTGGTAAAATTATGTTTTATGTAAGTTTTCAAAAAGCTACTAGGAGGTAGGTAAAAGACGGTGAAAAGTTCAATAAAATTTTTATATATATAAAATTATTATAAAATGACTCCAATGAATTAAATTGAACTTATATAGGTATTATGTATCAATTTTTACCTAAAATAAATATAAATAAAATAAATAATAATCTAAATAAAAAGTTGGTTTTTAAATAGTAACCTATTGTTTTCACTATTCATCAAAAATTGAATGTTTTCAGAAAAATTCCAAAAATCCCCCTAGGATAATTTCGATATTAAGAATCCAAAAATGAAGTCCATATTGAATGATAAAATTTATAAAATTTCAAAAAGTGGGTATTACCCTTCATAACGGCTAGTTCATAATAATATTATAATAATATCTCATTTAGTGAAACATGGTATTGTGTATAACACACGCTATGATGGAAGGTCACAGCTGTGTGTAATGAAAGCCATGTTAGGGTTACGTGTAGTGGAAGATTCATTTGATGTTGTGTATAATAGAGTCCAACAATATTTCATTTATACATTGAATATATATATATATATACACACTCAATGTTGCGTAAAATAATTTCTGTCAAACGAAGTTGAAATTGTGTGTAACAAGATCCAAGATTAGTGTTGTATATACTGCAAGCTAATACAGTGTTTCATATAGAACAAGCTAATTTTGGTGTCTCGTACAACACAAGACATCAATGAAATTAAAAATAATTATTCTCATAAAATCCCGGGTTGTTACATTGTTACCTATATGCTGGACTGATGGGGAAAATTAGGACAAAAAAATTACTACAAATATGTAAACTATTTATATATAATGAAAATGTATTGATTAATTTGTAGAAAATAAATGCATATTTTTTATAGTTAAAAATAAGATAATTATATATGAATAGAGAATTTTTTTGAGGTTTTTTATTTTTGTATATATTTTGTAACTTAATAACAAATAAACTAAGCTTTTTATGAAATATATTGTTACTAAATTTGAAAAAATTATTTTTATTATTTCCTTGATTATTTTTCAGTTAAAAGTGAATATAAAATCATTTTAACATAAATGTAATTATATTTTTATAAACATTTATTAAGTGAACAATTTAGGATATCTTAATTAATTTTTTTTGTCCCTATTTATGAATATTATTAATTTAATTGTGATTATAATATGTTCAATAATATATATTATTATTGATATAAGGGTTTTTAAAAGGCATTGAATAAAAAAAATTCATTTTTATGATAAAATATATTTTCTCTAACAAAATGTTTTATGCATATTTGACATGATATTAGAATTAATTTCTGAGACATATTGGAATTGAAATGCATAAAATGTATATTTAAAATGGTAAAAACATTGTTACCATGCTTATGGTTAAAAGGGTTTAGAGGGAAACTTTAGAGATAAGGTTTATGCAACCAAAACACACTTTCTTAAATCCAATATTTTAATTTGACTTAAACCTTAATATTATAATCATGAAAAATATTGATATTTAGTGTAGATTTACATGATTAAACCATATAATATATAATAAATTTTTATGTATTTATACATTTCACACCCACCTCACTTACAAAAGGGAATTCACTCTTCTGGCATCTCCCACAACATGAGCCCTTTAGCTCGTCCATGAGTTTCTAAAATACCCTCTCAATTCCTAAAACCAAACCATGGGTTATGGTGTTCTCAAAATAAAAATATAAGATGAAATAGGGTTATTTAAAATGGAATATACTAAAATAGTAGGATGGTAAGAGTTTATATGAGGAATGCCCGAACTTGAGTTAAGGGTTTATGTAACAATGTATTTTATTTTTAGTATTTTTTTATGTTAAATTAAAAAGGTGGTAACATATATGATCCAAAAATATTATATTAAATTTATTTTCATTATTCATGTTTATTAATCATTAAATCATGTATTTTCACTATTATTATCTATTTGATACATAAAATGATCATGAAATTTTTTTTCTGAAAACCTACCTTAATTATTTTTTTGGGAATGAAATATTTATCCTCTATTTCCAATCTCATTACTTTTTTTAGATGAATGTTATTTTCAATGATCACATGATTTTTTAAATTCATATTCAACCATATTATAAATTCCTTTCAATTTATTTTAAAATAAAATTTTACAATTATTTTTAAACATTATATTTTTGACATTTTAGAAAAAGTGTAAATGGAATCTCTGTTTTAGCATTTAATGAATGAATGAATTTTTCCACCATCATGATATTATTATTATAAGATTAATTTATAATTTTCATCCCTATTATTATGAAAAATATTTTCCATAATATTCTATATATCATCAATTTTTAATATAATTCATGGAAGAGAATATGTTCCCATATTTTAAATGAAATGTTAAAAATCATTTAAGGTAATTTTCATTTATATGACAGTCATTTGATAATTATTATTTTCCCTGTGGGATATTTAATAATTATGAAATCTATATTCATTCTATGTATGAATTAAAATGATGATATTTTAACATTGATTCTATAAATATTGTTATATTTCCCTGATCTAACCAATATATATTGTAATCATTATGCAACCCCTTTCTTTTCCATTATTTATTCTCTAATGAATGTTTTTATAATATTATAGAACACCAATGAATGATTTTTAGTCATCGATGGATGGACCTAAAATTATATATTCAAACAATTCATTGACTCAATCTTTATATCTCAAGAGATAATTGTGCTATGTGTAAACCGTATCTCTTGTTCACAATATTTATTGTTGACATATTTATATTATGAAATGTTTAAAATTTTATTAAATGTCCTTATTTGAAATCATAATTTTATATAGGTTCTTAATATCATGTGCCAAATAATATTTTTGGGACTTGTCTATTTATATTCATTCACAAAATTCAATGAATTTTTATTTGTATTATAGTGTCAGATAATTATGTTATATGATATTATTATGATCCATGAATAATTATTTTTTAATTATTGTTATACAAATGTTTTATGTTATCCAACATCCTTAGTCCATGGTTAAATATTTTTTATAATTACTAGTTGGTTATAATTTCCAATTGTTATGTTCATATTCTCTTATCATAGTTGTTATCTTATTTTAATCAATAAAATTGAATTATATGTCCCATGTTTACATAGACTGATCATTTATGTACAACCCTTGTTATGTTTCTGCTTTCTCAAGGTTATGTATAAGGAGATTATACATGAAAATATTGTAAGTGTACTATATCTGACAAATGTTGAGGAATATTATGATGATCCTTCATGAAATTATGTTGTTTAAGTATCTAGTGTCCAATGATACTAAATCATTATAGTCCTAATGCATAAATCATTGTAAAATGTATTCAATATTAATCTAAAATGAAGTAATATTAATATAATAAAGGATAATATCATTAATGTTTATATCTATGAATGGTATTTTTTTATTCATATTAGAAAATAATAGTGAAAACCACAGGGATGAATCTTTTTTGTTATGAATTTATAAGAAGGTGTTATAATATTGGACATTTGATAGACATAATTATTATATGACTTCTCAGTGTTATTATTTTTTTCAAAAAACTTATGTCATATATTTTACTTTTCTTTTTTGGTTGGATCTAAGAATAATCATGTTTTAAATTTATTTAAAGGAAAATTAAATGCCTTTCCCTGTGATAATACAAAAGGCCTAGGATAATTAATTCAAAAACATGTGGTAATAATTTCCAAACACTCCAGAATAATAATTAATTTGTTTGATCATGTTAATATTATGAACACATGAAGGAAGTAGAAACATGACATTATGTCTTTAAAACATAGAATCCCTCCTTCTAATTATCGGTATCATGGTCATAATATTTTTAAAAAGTGATAGAAATGATGTTTTTCCTAGTGCTCATACCATGAGAATGATATTTTTGCAGAATATCACATAAAATGTGAAGCTAATCGACAGCCTAATCATATCATTAAAATGAGAAAATACTATGAAATAAACTCTATGGAGTTGGAAGAGTTTGAGGGGGATTTTCCCAAAAATAAAATTCCCTATAGTTATCATATTAAATGGATATGTACTTTCTATAATTGAGGATAAGGATGATAAATCCATATTTACCTATGACGTAAACATTATAAGAATTTTTAGTAATGCTTCCAGTTTTATCCCTAACCCCAAAACTATGATTGATAACTACCATAGTGAATAGAATCAAATTAATACAAACAATATTCATAAGAATCTTTTTATACTACAAATATATTATTCATTGTGCACTAATGTTATAAATTAGAAGTCGGAAACTCTTATTATAATAGATTCCGTGAAAAAAAGTAATATATAGTTTCATTGGAACATTATTGGTGTGTCACATAAAGGGATAAATATTCAACCACAAATATGAATATTTTTTTAGGAGAAGTTATATTGTAATTTCATAAAAGGATAAATATAATATTTTATGAATGGGAGGCCTCATTATAGAACACATGATTATAATGTGGTAGTGATGTGTCCAGTCAATTAAATGGAATGAAAAAATATTTAAATTAGGACACCACCTACACTTAAGTTCTTTATATGCAAGGATATCAATTATTATATAAATCAATTCCTAATCTACGTGATAATAAGGATAATAAGACACAAAATACTTCGAAGTCAAAATTGAAAAATTGAAGGATTACACAATCAGAACTGCTAATTTTGGTCATGTGAACAATGTAGTGAAGGTAATCTTATCATGTACTCTTTATGTTAAAATATTTTATTTCATTTTTTATATAACTAAATTTTTTAATCTAAATATTTTTCTATATGTATCACATTTCCACTGTAATGTATAGTAGATAAGATCACAGTAAAAAAACAAAATGGCATGATTATTTCATCTCAAGTATAAAACACCTCTACGATAGTTTTTATGGGATTATTCTTCTTATAAGTTTTTTTCATTTTTCTTATATATTAATTTGAGGATATGTTGGGGATGAATTGTCTCTATTTTTATAGATATAATGTCAATTTATGAGGAGGTGAAGTCACATATGATATTCCAAGTCAACTTTTGACCATTTTTATATGCTATAATCAATTTGAATTATCTATAAGAATTAATTCCATTATATGGGTCGTAATACCTGTTTATGATATATATTTATCGCAAATGGTTCGAGATAAATTCACCTTTTTGGATAACGATACATTTTTGGGAATATGCTGAAGTATTTCTTGAAGAATTTTCCAGTAGTTCTCAAAATCATGGAGATGAGTTTCAATTGAACTCATACATGGTGTCACACTTATTTTAAATACTATATTTAAAATATCACCAATTATGTTTTATGAATTAAAGAATAAACTAATATAATCTAAAAAGGGGATTCTAGAAGAATGATATACCCAATAGAGTCTTCTGTAGAGGTATGAAAATTATAAATTTATAGTGATTCTGTTTTTATTTACAAATTACACTATTATCCTAATGTATCTAATTAATATTGTCTTTATAGGTTACCGTGAATAGTTTTTGACACTATTTATAGATGGAATTTTTATATATATAAACTATAATAAATCATAAAGATCATTTTTAGGAATGGTATGATGAACTCTTGGAAGCATAAACCAAATTCTAAATTTACCATGTGTGAATTATATCTTTATAATGTTCAATTATTGGATCATCTAATCACATGATATGGTATATTAATTTATAATTAGTTGAAAAATTATACTACGAAATTTCTGATTCCATCTATGAAGAATGAGAACTATAGTTTTCACATGTTATTTGGAAACTATGACTGCATTTTGAGAAATTTATAACATTTATCCAACCAAATAACCATGTTACCATGGAAGGGATCAATTTTCTTTTAGATATGTGTATGTAAATAGAATTTCATGGAATCTATGAGAATGTTGGTGTTTGCAGTTGTGAATACACTACCTTAATGTAGTGAATGGGATTTGGTTTACAAAGATACATCGAATAATGGGATATGTTATTTTGTAGAATTTGATTGGTATAACATAAACCTCACAAAAATTTGAGTTACAATATAAAACAAATTTGACTCATGATTAAGTATTAGTAGTGGAAATTAATTAATTAAAAATAGAGAGGTGTTATCTATATAGTAAAATATGTGATTTTTATACTAAACCTACAATATTGACTAATATATATAAAAATAAAGAGTTGACTGTGATTCAAAAGAGAGTTATGATGTTGAATAAATATTAATAATGATCAATTTATTACCATACTTGGAAGGTGAGAAAGGAGGATTATTCTTCGAGTCAGAAGAACCACTATAGTTTTATTGTAATAAGGATTAAAAGGGATATGCAAAATATGTATTACATCACATAGACTTCAAAATCATTAGGAAAGGTGAATGATACTACATTTTTATGATGAATTTTTAACAATCCATTCATGAGAATATTAATATAGATTAGAAAAAAGTTGTATTTTTTTAAATGAAGGAATGTATTGTTCCAAAATTCAATAATGACCATGATGTAATGATCAGATTTAGGAATATTGTATGTGTCTTGTTAATTCTAGAATTGATTATAGATCTATTTTCTAAATGACATTGATTAATGTTTTCTTTCATCCTCGATGTAGACATATTTATAGAGATATGGAAACATATTTTTAGTTATAAAACATGAATATGGATATATAGGGTTTCTATATCGATGTATTGTATTTCATAATGTTGGGACTACATTACAAAATGGAAATGTGAAAAATCATCATGGATTTCTCTATTAGACTACAAAAGTTATCTAAAAGAAAAAAACAATTTGGGTTTTATTCAATCACCTTATAATGTATGATCATTTAATTTCTCTCAAAAAATTATCTATAGTTCATATTCCTATGATATCAACTTTGGAATTTTTTAGTATTTATAATGTGGAACATTCTAGTATTTTTAATCAAGATCTATGGTTTTCCTGGAAGTTTTGGAGAATACATTAGAATCATTTTAATTTGGATCTGATCTTTTTTACTACATATTATCCTCAAATCATTGATTATTTTAAGAGTACAATAAAACTATAGAATATATTTTTAAACTATAATATATAGATTTAAAATATTGTTCGAATGAATATCAATGTATGGTATAATTTTTTTACAGTAATATATTTCAATCGATCATTTATATTTCTATTTAGTAATCCCTCATTAGTAGGATGTGAAAAACTCAAATTTTTTATGATGAAGAAAAAAATGAAGCTTTTGATGTCTGGTATATTATTGGAAATGGAATAATAGGTTTCTTAAATTATATAAAAAATTATGATGGATCATTATAAATAGAAGTGTTTTGATTACCATTATTGGTGAGATCTAAGTTTCAAAGTTAGTGATATGGTATTCCGTTGAATATATTATTTGAATAAGGTTATGAAATTAGGAATAAACCAAAAGATATGACCTTTATATGTTATCCCCTAAGATACTATTTATCATATCAGGATGGTATCTTATTATTATTACATCCACTAAATATATGTCATATTTATTATTTTTTCTATGAATCAATTTTTATGAATTATACCTGACCAATCACATGTAGTAAACACAGAGGATCTAAATTGGATCATGATATTTATTATGAGTAACTACCAGTAGAAATGTTGGATCAAATATAAAATGTTTTTTCTAGAAAGAAATGATTATTGATTAAGGTTTTATGGAAAACCCATAAATTTGAAGAACTAAAGCGGGAACCTAAGGATGTCATGAGGAAGTGGTATGATCATTTAAATGATTTACAATAAAATATGATTTAGAGAAAAATAAATATGAAGGGGATATAATGTTACACCAAAATATTTTAGAATACATTATTCATTTAAATAAACTCAATGTGATTGATTTTATTCCATATATACATACTTGAGATTATATGAACGATGACATACTATTGAAATATTATTATTGAATACGACTATTATCATCTAGACATTGGATTATGAGTCCTAAATTCGGATAACCAAATTATGAAAAATTGAATAAATGTTTATTTGAAAAAATAAATATTTATTAATTCATTAGAAATATTTACCTATAATTAAATATTAAAAAAATAATAATTTCTGTCAAAAGGTCAAACTTTTCAAATGATTGTATTTTACTATATATTATGTATCCTCAACACTATTGAAATTTAATTCCACATAAATACATAGGAATTTAATTTAATAAAATTAATAATAATTCATAAATTTGTTATAAATTTCTTAAAAGTAAAAAAATCATTTTATTATCAAAAGTGGTATTTTTCATAAAACTGTTTTATTTAACTAATGTATTATATTTTATAAAATTAATCAATCACTATTAGGAAATTATTTTTTACAAAAAATTTAAAATATGAAATTAAATATCTTATAACCCATATAATAGTTTTTACTAATAATGTAATCAGATTAAAATCATTTTTATGTTTAAAATAAATTTTTTCTAAAAATGATTTTTATTCATATTGTCGTTGCATATTAGAATTCATTTAATTATATTTCTAGGAATTGAATCCTTAAAAAATGATTCCATATTTTGATATAGTGTAATTAATAATTTTTGAAATAAATCCATCTAAAATTTTGGCAATAATTAATTGTTACAATGGAAATAACCTTGCTACCAAGTTAAGGGTCAAATGGTTAAAAAGGGGTTAACCTTGAGATATCATTTAAGATAACACAAAAGTATTGGTTAAATCTCATTATATGACTTATTTTTTACATTAAAATTCATATCATCAATACTTTGGAAATATGGATACACTTTAATTAGGTGAGACATATAATATATAATAATGTTTCAATTATTTAAATTCTCTGAACTTGTGAAAATTTTAAATGGGAACCTCCACTTCTCACTTTTACATACTATTTAAGCCCTTTTGCATGAAAAATATCTTGTCAAATACCTTATCGACATCCTTACCAATGACCTTGAGGTTCTTTTCTTCCCAAAATATCCTTACAAGTATTTTTACAGTTATTTTCAACGAAATATACCTGATAAAAATGAGGTTAATAGAACATACATATAATTCATGGACATGAGGTAACATTTTAGGTTAAAATATCCATTATTTTTTTAAATATATATGTTACATTTTCAATGATGGGAATTATATGTTCCTTATAATTTAATCCCTACTTATTTTATTCTCTTATGGTTATTTCTCTTTATTTTTCATGTATTTTTGTAATTCATCTCTCTTTGATACATAAAATGATTGAGAAATTTATTGAATAAAAAACAAACATGAATTAGTTTTTGATCCAGAATCATTCTCCTCCATGTTCAATTTCACTAAAATTTTTTCAAGGATTTTTATATCTTATAATATAATAATTTTTAAATTCACATTCAACCCCATTTTAATTTCATTAAAATGTATTAAAATTTTAATATTTAATTTTTTTTTCGAACACATACTTTTTATAACTTGTTACAAAAATTGAAAAAGGAATATTTGTTTTAACATTTAAAAAAATAATGTATTTTTTCATTATCATGAAAATTAATTCAATGGAATAATAATTAAATTTTTTCCATAATTAGTTGCAAATAAATTATTTCTCCGGATTTTCTATAAATTTTTCGTTTTTAATGATAATGAATGATAAGAATATTTTCCATTATTTTCAACGAAATGTTAAAATTTTATTTTAAAGATAATTTTCATTAATTTAATCATCCCTAAATGTTTCTTACGTTACAATGTGTGTTTCTCTAATGCTACCATCCATGTTATTTATCCTAATGTATTATGATGATGATTTTTTAGGGAAGTATCATATAGAACCCATTACAATCAGACATGTTGATTATTAAATGATGTAATATTTATGAAACACATTCCTCTTTCACAGGTTATTCTATGATGATTATTTTTATGATCCTATGATATAATTACGTATGGTTTTCAATACGTGAATTTTTGAATGTATTTTTATATCCCTCTATTACATTATATAAACATTTATATCTCATGAGATAACTATGTTAAGTGTATTCTTGATTCCATCTTCAGAAAGTAAGCATGGACCCATTCATATAATGAAATGTCCACAATATTATTAATTGACCTAGTTTTTTATCAATAATTTTATAAGAGAACCTGATTTCATGTCCTTAATTTGATGTCTATACCTATTTGTGTTTATATATCTCGCTAATACCATGATTTCATTACTTTAACCGTGTGTAAGACACTTATGTTATAAGGAAATTAAATAATCCATGATTCATGATTATGGATTCATAAATTTAAACATGTATTATGTTATTTTAAAAAATAGATTACATGGATCCTGATTTAGGATATTGACCTATTGTGTATTATTTATAAAACATATCATGAGATTCTCATGCACTTATTTTTATATTACTTTTATATAGATCATGGACTATTTCCTCCCATGTTTATCCCCATTGTGCATATGATATCATACTGTCTTATGTTTCCACTTTCCATAGGTTATGATGAAGGTTATTTGGTGTGACAATCCAAGAAGTGTAAAATATGTGAAGAATGTTGAGGGAGAAGTTGAAAATCCTTAAAAAAATGGATCTTTGAATATCAATGTTTTAAAGAAAATAAAACATTAATGTCCCTAGATATTTATTATTGATACATATATTGAATATTCATCTAAAATGATATATTACTTATTTAATAATTTCATAGATAATTATAATTACCATTTTAATCCATACACCCATCTTTTCAAAAATAGAAAATATCACTTATTTTATGTGTAGATTACTACCTCCATGGACAATGTATTTTGTGTTTCATAACTGCCTTTCATAGATGGTTTGAATAATGTATTTAACAAATAAATATGATATTTATAAAAAAATATCTGATTTTGGAAATATAAATTTTTATTTCTATTATTAGCAATAAAAATAATTGATCATTGTAAATTGAAATGATGAAAACATGCAAAATGGGAGGTAAAAGTTTTTCTTCATTGTAATATATAGCTTGTTAACTTGGATTATTCATATCCAATCACATATTAATACTTATACCATTAAAAGAATCTATATAATTTAATTTTTTCTTGTGTAATTATGAATGATGTTATATATTATGTTCATGTACGGTCATGAAAACATAATAATAATAATTAAATTATTAATAATATTTTATTTTGTTTTATAATTTTAATGTTAATATTTGACTCATTATTGAGATACTTCCTTTCAATAGATAAAACATATCGATATAAGCTCATCACTGATTTTATTCTCAATAATTATAACAAACAAAATCAATGAAATAATTTGGAAAACTAAAATTAATAATGGAAACTATTTTCTAATACTATAAATAATTTTTTTTAATGAAATTGCTATCAGATTATAGTGATCGAAATCAACATTATATAGCATTTGAAAAGAAATAAAAATAAAAAAAATATTTTCAAATGAAAATAGACAGTAACTACATATTAATTATTAGTTGAATGATTATAATTAAATATTTTAAATAATTAGATATTAATATGTTTCAAAAATAAATAATTAATATTTTTTTATTTATCATTTATAAAAATAACGATTTTATGACTAAACAATAATATAACATAAGGGTCTTTTTAACGCAAATTCTATACAATGATTTTTTATCAAAATTTATGAAGTATAATATTATATGTTGGGTACAATATAAATTATGATTGAATCATATTATAAATTACCTTATGTTTTTGTGGATTTTAATTTCTTTCTCATGAAACAATTTTTAATTTTTTTATATCAATTCTTCTTCCTCGATGTACTTTTTATTTATAAAAATTATTTGTTGTTAAGAGTAATAATTATACTCTTTGATGGCTTTTTTCTCATTGATGTAAATATGTTTTCCACAATAAAATTCCTCACGTTATATTTTTTACAACGCTAAATATGTTAAATAATATTATTTGGTTATTTTTATTTATCTCTTTTAAATATATATTTGATAATCTTTTTTATGATTTGTGTATCAACAATGCTGTTTGAAAATATTAAAAAGTGGTTTCATTTCATAATGGTTTATTTTATCTTCCACTATACATTTCCTTTTGATAATAATTATATATTCTTCATGGATCTATTATTTGGATATGTTTTTGTGTAACATATCATTACTGTGATCAGTTATGACATTCCCTCTCATAGAAATCCATTTTTTCATGGAGTTTTTTTGATGAGGTTTTTGGATTAATTTGCAAGATACAAGAGCTTTTCACTATGTGTAAGTAGGATACATGATGTGTAATGGTTTTTGGGTGCATCACATGATAAGGGTTCACTCCAAGAATGGTTACATGACATGATGAGCTTTTACACGATATGAGTTAATTTAATATCAGATTTTTATCTGGGGAAACTTACTTATTATCATGTCTGGAAATCACAGATTTCATGATGTGTAAAGGAATTAAATTTTGTGTAATTTCATGAGAATGTATTTTTATGGTTAGATATAGGATTTGTGTGCCCATTTTCTTATTGGTTATCATTATCTCTTGACCAAGGGTTCATATCCAGTGATTTTTAGAGACATCCTTACTTCCTTGTTGTTTTGTTTGGCATTCAATATTAATTTCAATTACGGTGCATACCATCAGGTGAGTAATTATTCATTTTATTCAATTATATTCACCACCGTAGAACCCTTGTATTGTGTTATCAGTTTCATTGGTCAAAATTGGTGTTTCTTTCTGCCTTCTTCATATACCTTTTAGGATATTTTTACAGAGGTCATACCTTTGTTGGTTGTGTTGTGGAAGGTGTTCATTCAAAGGACCTTCATTGATGTCTTTGAGTATTCATTATCAGTGTATCCCATTACCGGTGTGTGTCACCCGTGTTTCAAGGTAGGAGTTTTTGACTCTAGACTATGTTGATGAACTTTATTGTTCTTGTTTATAAAATGATTTAAACAATGAAATTTCATGTCTATTTTCTTTATCTTGAAATTTTTTTTTGGATGTAAAATGGATTTTCCTTAGTTGCTGATAAATGGAAAGAAAATGGGTATTTTCTAATTATTTAAATGGATTTGTGAATTGGTTTTTAGAAGGTTTTCAAATAATTAGAATGAATTGTTCAAATAGTCACATAGATTACAAGGGGTACGTAGGTGGAAGGTTTATCTTGAGGACATCATCCATATTTTTTATTATCTACAATTTTTCACATGGTTATTTTCACTATTTCTTAGGCCCTTTTTTCTAAGGGAATGTCATTGAATGTAATATAGAGGTTAATCACAGATTATTCCGCTACATCGTTGGACTATGTTCTACAATTCTATTTGTGAACATGATTTTTTTTCATATGAGGAGTATTATAGTATAATCTATAGTGATCCTTGAGGTTGATAGAGATGCTTTTATTTAGTTTTCATGTTTTTTTTGTTCAATCTTTGATATTCATGTTTATACTTTTGAAAGATGATATAAAAAATCTTCTTTGACCTTGATATACCTTTTTTTATAATTGTTAAATAGGGGAATGTTAATCATGTTTTCTATAAATTTTATTTACTAATTATCATTCTCTGTTTTATTGAGATGATTCTACATGAATTGTTATATAGAGACATGTTATAGAACCCCTACATGGGATCCTGTTGAATCTATTAGCTACCAAACTATTCACATATTTAGTGGTGTGTAGAACATTTTCTATCTTCCAATGTAGGTAAATGCATCGTACCATAGTGAGGTAGAGAGGTTTCATGTCAGTTGGGTTGGATATATGTCTGTGAGATTGTGGGAGTTCATACATGTTATCACAAGGAGTTGTTTTTGTGTTTTGATCCTTTGGTGTAAGAGTAATCTCTTGGATATTTTTTATAATTTTACAATTATTTTTTTTGATATCTTCTTACTATTATGGAATACATTTATTAGATTTCCAATGTTCTATATTGATTCAAGTACATCTATTTCATGTGTTTTTTAGGTTGTGGGAAATTATTAACTTTCTATTGTTGTGGGATTTCATTGTGCTTTTTTGCAACCTGTGGGGATTGGGAACTCCCATCGGCTATGTGACAGAATGGTACAGGTGCTAGGATTGAGGGTAACTTGGGTCATTTCATTACAATGTGGTATTAGAGGAGGTATACCTACAATGGTCCTTATATTGGGACATCTGTTACATTGGAGATATGTTTTTTGGTACATGAGAGGTATGTTGTGATAATGTCTGGCCCGATCTTATCATGATGAGACTGAAGTTTCCATGGGATATTTGGACATGTGTCTCTAGTGGTGGGTATTATTTTAAATCGATTTTTCTTATATGGGTATTATTATTTGAACTGAGATTTACTATATTGTATGATTATTCCTTCTATTTTAGTGTGAATTATAATACCTTAGAGACATCTTACATTAGTTCCTCATGAGGGTGAATCTAATTATCCACAAGGAAATCCACCAATAGATTCGAATCTCATCAAGGATATGGTATGGGTTTTTTTGTTGATCAGAACATAAAACATTTTTTGATTTAAAACCAAGATCCATAGGAGAGAGAGAGAGATCACAAGTATTCATACACGAGAAACCACTATCCTATAAAAGAATGAATAAACCTAAAAAGGTGGAGGAATAGATGAATATGATCAATAAAATATTTGACATTATGGAGGCACTTGAGAATATCATGTAGATGTTTGTTGGGTTTAGTCTTGACTGATCAAGTAAGCAACGATGGGATTCCATAATCAAGAAAAAAATACACATGGACTTGTATTGGATGGGATTTAAAACCCCTTTCTTCTAGTAGTTTTGTCTAGAGTCGTTTCTATTGTAAAACTCACTAGAGTTCCCCTATATATAATTGGGAGAGCATTTCGTGTCAGTGTACACCAACCAGATATATGAGCTTGTCAGTTTTGCTCTATAGAAGGTGGAGATTTACTAGTTTAGGGCTCAGAGGTTCCTAAAGGGTTTCCAACTAGATATCATATCACATGTGTTTTTGATAAAAAAATCCTATGAATAGATTATAGAAATATCAATAATGGAAGATATGATTTTAGAAGGAACTATTGGATTTACCAACTATTTCCTTCCATGTTGCGCTAGTTTTAGTAGACCAGGTAGGAATAAGATAAAGTGGAATGATCATCACAGGAGTGGTGGAGGTGGATCTCAACAAAAATACTCCTCTACACCATATTATACTTCTAGCAATATACCTCTAACATGCTACAAGTGTGTCATGATCAGACACACAAGATGATCATGTTATATTCTCATGAAGATGTGCAAAAACTATGGATGCATTGTTCACATAGAGTACTTCTATCATGAAATGAATTTTCCTTGTAATGATATTGGTTCTTCATCTCCAAAGGATACATTTGGTATGTCAAATCGTTCATGTAGTAAAGGGTTCTAGACATAGGCCTGTGGAGTGAGGCACTTTTACGGAGTAGATGAGTGTCCTGCGGAAGACGATGCAGGTCTGGCAATAGCTAGAGGTATAATAATTGTTTAATCTTCTATTGAAATTTATTTATTTTGTGTGGGGGACTCCCACTCACTTATATATTCACATTTTTTTGATATTATTAATCATCCTACATAACATATATCCTTTGAAATGGAGTTCTCAATGCCCCTTGGTAATCGGAAAGGGAAGGGGTTTTGATGTCCTTTTTGTTTATTAATGATTGTTGATACATGGCTGGTCTGGGATTTTATCATTCCTTTTCATGATCCATTTGATGTCATCATCAGTATCGATTTTCTAGTATCTCATTGAAATGAGGTCTATTTTTATCATCAACGTGTTTCATTTATTATTGCATGTATGATCTCTACTTTATGTCAGTGGAGTGAGACTCAAGGATTGTTCGTACATGGAATTCATACCTAGAGCTCAATAGTTTTTTATGTTTCCATTTCGATTGAGCTCGAGGATGCCTTTTCAATTTTTTATCATCCTATTGTTGTTTAAGATTTTTCATAAATTTTCCTGGAAAACGAATCTAGTCTTCCTCCATAGAGAAAGGTATTGTTTTGGGTTGACTTGGTGCCATGTACATATTTGAAATCAATAACTTCTTATCGTATGGCACTAGGAATGTTGAAATAGATCATGATTCAATTAGATGAACTGTTAGTAAATATTTTTGTCCCCCATAGTGATTATTCTTGGGTATCCACTATGCTTTTTTCTATGAAGGTAGATGGTTCACTTCAGTTGTGTGCGTACTATTGAAATTTTATCCAAGTGAATGTTAATAACATTCATCATTTTCCTCAAATGGATGAATTTTTTGAATAGTTAATGGTGATAAATCTTTTTTCAAATATTTATCATCAGCCAAGTTATAATCAGATGATATTTTTGGATCTTAATATACCAAATATGGATTTTAGGAGTAGTTATGGCCATTATGAATATCTTTTGATGCCTTTTTGTCTTTCTAAAACTCATGTAGCATTATGTATTTGATGAATTTGATATTTCAAAAATATCCCAACATCATTTTTTTAGTGTTTATAGATGATATTGAATTTATTTGAGACCCAAGCATGAGCATAAGAACTATTTGATTTTGGATCTAGAAATTATAAAAAGTCACCGTTTGTATGGAAATTATTTTCAAATATGGGTTTGGATTCATGAATTGATGTTCTTAGGGAACATATTTTCTTAACAAGGAATATATGTTGGCCCTAAAAAGGTGAATGTTGTCTTTTCATCGAAGGAACCACAAGATGTCTTTCAAATATAGAGCTTCCTTGGTCATGATGGATAATATTGTTGGTTATTTATGGATTATTCTAATATGGATTCATGATTAACTACACTAGTTAATAAATTTGTTAAATTCACATGGGTTTTTATGTGTTAGTATTCTTTTGACAAACTGAAAAACATCTAACATCATATCCTCTTCTAATCTAACATAATCATGGTGAGGTGTACATGGTGTTTTGTGATGATTCTGGTGTTGGTGTGGGATGCATGATTTTTTAGGCTTTCCATGGGAAGCTAACATCTCTAGTCATCTTCAGACTCATGAGAAGAATAACCCTACTCATGATTTGGTGATTTCTATAGTTATGCATTCAGTTAATTGTTTGTGACACTATCTTTTTGGGGAGAGGTTCATAGTTTTTTCTGATCATAAGAGATTGAGTTTTATTTTTTCTCATAAATAATTGAATCTCAGATATAGATGATGGGTATAATAACATCAAGTGATTGAATTTGATATAGCTTACCCCTCAGGGAAGTGGAATGTCACTGCAGATTCGTTTAGCAGTAAAGTACCATCACAGGCTGTTCTAGAATCAATGTAGGAGTGTAACATTATGGGGATTTTTTATAGTTTAACATGTATGCTCAGGATGATGTTTCATGTTTGGTTATAACCAGTTACTAGTTTTCATGATATACCATGGAATCTATTTATCAGAGTCAGCAGTTGGATGATTTTTTTAATAAAATTAAATAATGCCTTTATTTTGGGGAGACCCTTATTGGTTGGTATCACTGTTCATATGGTATGCTCTACTTTGAGAAGTAGGTTTTCATCACAGAAATGTTTAGGAGTTTAGTCATTTTTAATTATCACAAATCATTGTGGTAGGTTTATCCTAGCACTGTGATGATGTATTATGGCATGAAATGACAATTCAGATGGATACGTATAAATCAAGTCATTGAAAATTATGTGTCCCGACATTACACCAGCCAACAGATAAATGAAAAGACCTTGAAAACCTCTGGTTTTCTTCAGCCATTATTGTTGCTGGATCGAAAATGGGATGAGGTATCTGTGGATTTATTTCGTTGATTTACACAGACTCCCCATGGGATGAATTATATATGGTTAGATTTTGATTGGTTGATTATGCATTATCATTTCATTATAATCAAGGATACCACAATGGTTGATGATTTTGGTGTGTTATATGTGATGAAGATTGGGAGGTCACATGAGAGTCATTCTACCATTATTTCATATATGAGTCCTCATTTTACCTCATGGTTATAGAGGAGTCTCTAAGAGGTAATGGGAACTCAAGTCATGTTGATCACAGCATACCATCCATAGACAAATGGTCACAGGGAGCATGGGATTCAAAACATAGAAGAAATGATTCATTCATGTGTCTTCGATTTATATGGATAATGGGATATCCATCTAATATTGGTTGGGATTTTTTAAAAAAATATTTTTAAGTCGTCTATTAGAATGGATCTCTTTGAGGTGTTGTAAGGTATCCTGTGAAGATCATCTCTTTATTGGGAAGAGGTGGGTGAAGGGAATTTAATTGTACTAAGTATGGATCAGGAGACATTATCTATGATTCAGGATGTACATCAATGACTGGTTATATCCCTGTGTCAACAAAAAATGTATGCAGATCGGTGACAACATCCATTAGAGTTATCTATTAGTGAATGGGTATCATGAATGTTTATCCTTGGTTAGGTCACCATCATCTTGCAAAACAATGAATATTGTCACCAAGATATGTTGGACCATTTGAGGTCACTTAGATTCTTGGATAGGATTCCTATTGGTTCTCATATTTGGTTTAATTGAAAGTTATTCATGATGTTTCAACAAATCTCATCTCTGGAAGTACCATCTTGATCTTGCACACAATCAGAGTTGGGTAGAAATTCGGGTAGATCCAGATGTTTCTATTTTGGAGAAACTAGAAATGATTTTTGACTCTGAAAAGAAAGTATTACAGGGGAAATACATTTATTTGTTAGTGTTTTATTTCCACGCGGATTTGATTCATAGGAGACATGGTAATATGGTTCATTGATGAGGGAGCAATGGCCTCATATTTTTTAGGGATTACATCTTCCACATGAATTCCAATGGAAGGAAAGACTTTATAGGGGGGATTTTATAACATCTCATTACATTTATTTGGTATGTTTTTTCATATCTCCTAGTTTCATTTCAACATGGAGATTTTTTAGTAGATGGTTTTCGGATTTTCTATAATCTCTATGAGTTTTTCACATAATGTAATGATTTTACACAACATGCAATTCTTGGTGGGTGAATTCATTGAGACAGTTTCATTCCATGAATGGTTATATGATATGATGAGCTTTTAAACAATGTGAGTAAATTAAAGATCAAATTTTAATATGAGGAGACTGATATTTGGGTTTATTTGGACATTTCCTATTTGACAACATGTAATGGCATTGCACATTGTGTAATTTCATAAGTAGTGATTTTTTAGGTGTTATAGGTGATTTTAGTTCTGATTTGGCGATCATTTCTTTTTTCTATCGCGTAGGGGTTCCTCTCCAATGATTTATGGGGACACCATTAATTGTTAATCAATTTATTTAGTTTACAATATTTATTTAGGTTGTAGTGAATCTCTTCCCGTGAGTGACCTTTTCACTTCTTCATTTCCCTTGATAATTGTTCCACCTTTGAGTTTCTTTATCCGATTCATTAGTCTGAATTAGTTTTTCAATGTGTCTTCTTCAAGATACTTAATAAAATCTCATTCTAGAGGTTGTCCCTCTGTTGGTTTTTTTGTGAGGAGTGTCTGTTATAATGTAATTTGTTTTTTTCATTGAGTTTTCATTATCAACGAATCCCATTGCAGCTGCATGATACCTGAGTTTCCAGGTAGGTGGTGCCGTCTCTAGCCTATGTTGATTAATATTAATATTATTATATTCTAAACTGATTTGTATGTGGAATTAGAAGTTCATTTTTTTGTGCATTGAAAATAGTTTTTAAATAAAATGAGTTATACCTAGATGCTGATAAATGGAATGATAATGGGTGTTTTCAATGCATTGAAATGGTTTTGTGAAATAGTTCACCAACCATTAGAACAAATTGTGAAAAGGACCATATGTGTTAACTTTTTTTCATAGGTGAAATGTTTCGCTTGAGGCCATCAACCATTTTTTGTGATTATTGGGAGCATTTATCATGGGTATTTTATCAATTTTCTAGGCATGTAGTTTTAGGGGGTGTATAACAAATCGACCTAGGTTATGCTTAAATCAGGAACCCAAAGCGATCTTCCATGTACCTGAACTGTGTTCTAGTTCTGCACGGACAAGAGACAAGCACCCATGAATCAAAAAACACACAAGGGAGAATGTTTTTTCCTATCTTGAACATCAAATGGAATATATGTATACATAAAACAAAATAGACGTAAGAATACTAATACAATATATATGCTATAATATTAAAAAAACAACAGAAAAAAACAATTGAAAAATTAAATAATGCTCCAAAAATATGTCCAACTATAAGTACAAAACCAAAATAGCTAATTCATGGGATAGTTTGAATGAAATTCCGCCATCTCACCACTTGCTACCCAAAATGAGGTGACATGAACCTCGCAACCTCCATGCGGCACCTTTCCTTTACTTGTATTAGAAGACATACAAAGGCCTATTCACTAGCTAGGAGCTTCACATGGTTTGAGATAATAGGATCAGTTGGAACCGACCTAGGTGTTCCGTATAAAATCTCTGAATAAAAATTCATTTATTGTAATTTTAATTGAAACATTGCATGATAAGAATTAAAGAATATATATAGATATTATGGTAATAATTTTCCTTTTTCATAGTTCTAAACAAAAAAAGGTATAACCTTCATATCAATGATAACTCATAAATCCAATTTGTAAAAAACAGAATCAGCATCATAGGCATCATTATCAAGGATCGCAATAGGTCATACTTGTAGACTACTAATACAACAATAAATGATGTTCACAATCTAGTTCCTAGAACACAGGCCTAAGAGGCATATGAATATCCCATTATTAAACCCCTCGTTAGTGTCAATATTCATACCCTATACAAATGAGACAAGGATACATAAGAAATACCCATGAGAAAAGATCATTATAATCAAGATACATAGATGGCGGCCTCAATCTAAACCATCCACCAAAGTACACATGTTATTCCATGTTCTCATTTTCAGAAATCAATTTCAATGCATCAAAAGTACCCATTTCCATTTCATTAATCCTAAACTAGTGAAAATCCATTTCAATTTAAAAAACATTTTCCAACACACACATACAGTCATGCCAATTTGATAAACCATTCTATAATGAAAAGGAAATTATGATTATTATCCTTGGATAGAGACGGAACCACCAACTTCATTGCTCAGGTTTGTCATGCCCTCCATGGGATCCTCTAGTAACGAAAAAATAATAACACTAGTAGAGAACCTATTATCCAATCTATACACCTTAGGTTTTATGTAATTGAGAAAGAGGGTTGGAGGAGAAGAGGAAACCACATAGCATAAGAAAAAAAAATTCCCCCCACGCTGTAACTAATAAAGGAATTGCCTCCAGAATGATATCAGACAATGAATCTTGGAAGAAGACAAGAGAGAACACAAAATTAGTTTAACATAATTGATAATGCAACCCGAATTTGCTACCATGATCAATTTAAAAAATAAAGTTATTGTATACGCACTTGGAGAGATTAAAAGTGATTTCAATGAATATTGAACTAAGAACAGATCAATTCAGAGGAAATGAGGTCTCTAATAATCATAAGAGAGGAGATTCAGTTCAAGATAAAGGGAGAACATGAAGCTGAATAAGAACCTAACAACCTAATAGTCACCCTAAATCCTCTTTAATTGTGGAATTTCACAATGTCTAACTCCTATACATGACATGATATCCATGTTGTTTAAGTACTCTGGAAATTTTAATTCCTCTAATTAAAAACCTATTATTTAAAAAAAATATGATGTGAAATTGACATTCATGATGTGTAACCTTTCACAGCATGAACCATTTCACGAACTTCACCCCGCAAAAGTTACACATCGATTAACCCAGTTACACGGTGTGTAATCCTCATTGATCTTCAAAAAAAATTGGTTAATTTTGAAATTTAGTCATTTCATTGACTTCACCATTATAATTATCCCACCAATTCCTTCTTGGAAATATTTAGACAATGAGACAAGGAAAATTTCTATGAATTTATTGTTTTACCTAATTGGTTGGTAACGGGAAGTTACAAACTCCCCACTATAAAGACATTCCATCCCTGGTAAATTATGTAGAAGTTGTGATCCCTATAAAAATATGTGACCAATACTCCGTTATCAATGAGTTGTGTTCCCATGTCTCATGATATTCTAATCCATACAGCCATATAACTCTTACTAACATAATCAACTTCCCACACAATACCTTCACCCATGTGAGAATCACCTCTACTGATTCATCCAAAATAGACACATCTGGATATAGCTTAATTTCCCCCGAAATCAAAATCTGAGAGGGATTAGGGTGATACTTCCTAGGTTGATATATATAGAGAAAATCAGGAATTACTATCAACTAAACCATCAATGCTAATTGATAAGCAACCTGGCCAAGTATTTTGGTGACATAAAATGGTATAAAATATCATGGGGCCAAATTTACAGGTTTTCCAAGTTGACAATGACTCAATCAATGAGAACCATTCATTAAAAACTCATTCCCCAAAGAAAAACTCCAAAGGTCAATGTTGCTGATCCATGTATAATTTTTATACACTCTAGGTTGTTATCAGATGCTGATGTGTATCCTGAATATTTTTTGATGTTTCCTGAATGAAACATGGTCTATCAAAATATACATCACACACCTCATCGCAACAAATAGGTGATCTACCCAAGCGACCATACAAAACCTCAAAGGGAACCATTCTCATTAATAATTAATAAAATATTTTATAAGAAAACTTAACCAGTCCTAGATGTCTATCCCATGATCCTTTCAAATCCAAGATATAGTCTTGGAGAATATATTCTAGAATCTAAACCACATTCTCAGTTTGAATACCTATCTGTAGATGGTGTGTTGTTGTCAACATGACTTGAGTTCCAATATCCTCTTGAAGACTCCTCCAGATCCTCAATGTAATCTTTGGATCACTATACAAAATGTCAAAAGAAGGATTTCCCTAAAACCTTACATCCAATTTCACAAACAACTGACCTAGAGCATTAACATTACTGGTGACTTTGATCACAATGAAATTAGAATAATTCTTCAACTGATTAACAATATCCAATATTTCATTCCCCCCTCAAGGATATATTGGTAATCGAAGATCAAAATCCACAGATACCATATCGCATTTTTATATTGGCAGTGTAAGATACTGAAGTAATCCAAAAGGATTAAAGAGATCTATATTTATCCATTGGCAGGTGTAATAGTGAAAAAAAACTATGTGATTCATGCTTCATACTCAGCCACCAGAATCATTGCACGATGTAATAATAGATCTTCATAGTTCTTGAATGTGCTACCCATGGAGAGTTGTGATAATATTACAAGACTAAACATATCATAGATTTTCGGATGAAAAACTACTTATCAAAGTGTTTCATACCATCGAAAGAGAGAGACCAGCCATAAAACTCTCCCAACCATAATTTCATTCTCATGTAATTTTAAACTCATCATCCTACTAAAGAATCTGCAAAATAGACTCCCTGATAGATGATGATAACTAAATAGTTGTGAGAACCACACCTAAAACAACCTCCTTAGCATCAAGGATCAACTAAGTGAAAACCACATAAGGTTCCTCTTCTCCTTTGATACCATAACAGCTTTTGATGGTACTTTCTAGCTAAGATCATCTACAACAAAATTTCTCGTTTCTCAGGGTGTGTTGGATATCAAAGACAAACATCTGATGGTATTTTACCCATAATATATGTCTGAGATTTATGTCCACTAGATAAAAATATATACCTCAAACTCTTATTATTAGATAACACCATGAACATCTCCCTTAAAAAATAGTTCCACCAATATTTAATCACATCCATGACTACAGAAATCTCTAAATTAAGAGTGGGGTAATTATTCTTAGGCGGTCGAAGTTGACGTAAGTTGTAAGCTTTTATAGGGTCGTCTAACATAATCATGTATCCCAACCAAGAACCTGATGATTCAAACACATGATGAATCCGTTATTAGGCTCAAATAATATTAGAATAAAAGCTGTTGTTAGAAGTACATTAAGTTCATTAAAAAAATGAAACTTTGCATCCCATGTGAATTTTAACACATGCCTAGTAAGATCAGTGAAAGGTGATTCAATCATAGAGAAGTCCTTAATAATATGCCATTAGTATCATGAAATTCCAAGGAATCTCTCTATCTTATATACATTTTATGTTTCATTCTATGATAAAATATCCTTTGACTTCTCTAGATCATCTGATAAGCTATGTTCATAAATCTTGTGCCCTATGAACAACAGTTTATGAATATTTAAACGAAAGTTCTAAATATTTCTATAAAAATGTAGAATTCTATGAATTTCCACAACCACAATCAGTTGGTTCTTATGAAATGCTCAGATATTGAATAAACCAGAATATAATTCCTGAAAAATACCACGGAAAGTGTCTGAATATATATGGAATATCAGATTCATCAAATCCACATAAAATTCAAGATTTTTAGTCAGACCAAAAGGCATAAATAGATATTCATAATGGAAATACATACTCCTAAAATCTGTCATCATTATATCAGAATCCCAAACTATATGCTAATGATAACTTAACCGGAAATTAATCTTGAAAACCCACTTTTCACCCTTTAAATGATCAAACAAATCATACAAACGAGCTAAATGATATTTGTTCATAACTATCACTCGATTCAACTACCGATAGTCCACACATATCTGAATTGAACCATCTACATTATTTTAAAATGATTATAGTGGCTTCCCATGGTGAAACATCAGTGAGAAGAAATCCCTTTTCCAATAGTACTTCCAACAAAATCATGAGATCTTTCAGCTCGTCAGGTGTCATTCGATATATAGGTATCGATATCATATACATATGTGGAACTAATTTATTCATAAAATATACATATCTCTCATGAGGAAGAGAGAATAAGTCATCTGGGAAATATTTAAAAAAGTATCAATTGATGTTAGGAAGATCCACAATAGAAAAAAAATCATCAGGATCAATCACAACATCATAAAAAAAATTTGAGCTTTGGATGGGAAGGTCTTGCACGACTTGAGCTTAGTCCCACTCCCATAGAAACACACGTGATATACCATAGGATGTAAGAAAAAAACACATTGATGATAACAATCAACTTCATCTATATGTGAGAAAATACAATTCATATTGACGATGACATAAAACAGATCTTTATCCAGAATGAAAAATTCCCAAACCAAATTCGTATCGGCAATCATTAATGAACAAGAAGGACACTAAAAACCCAACTCTTTCCTCTTACCCTGATATGTCCCAAAATAAATTGTAAAGGGCATATGTTTTTTTGGATGTTTAATATTATCAAAAAAAATTAATGACATAAAATACTGTGTGAAATGGGTATCAAATATGGAAATTGTTAATGAAGATGAAATAAGGATAATAGCTTTCACTATTGCTGAACCTACATAAAATTATTCTAGACACTCATATATTTCATGGAGATTCTTCCCTATTGCGACATGTGGACTGATCCCTGTAGTCATTGAATATTTTGACCACATCATAGTAGCCTTTGCATCAACATACCATAACCCTAATGAGGAAAAATCATAGATTGATAAGAGCATTGTAAGTGACCAATGCATCCATAAAAATTTCATGCCTTTGTGGAAATGTGAATAGAACCTCCTGTGTTTCCAACCATTAAACACTAATAGTAATAATTAAGCATATTTACAACTACAAAAAACATTGTATAGGAGGCTCACTGTTGAGTCCCACCTCCAACACTTCTATGATGATTCTGCGAATTAATTTTCATAACATGCATGCCACTGAAACTACAAATAAATGGATAAAAATATATGTTAAAACATACCTTTCCTACCATATACATCCCCATAATATTTTCTATCTCTACCATCTCCACATTGGTTGAATGTTTCAACATGATCACGTGTAATATGAGATGTGGTCGCAAACCCTACATGTGCTGCCGAGCCTTTAGTTGGTCATTCCTCTAAACATATGAAAATCATTGAAATGTTTATAAAATTTGTTGGTGTATGCCGACACCAAACACTCACCCAATTTCAATAATGATAATTCTATAAATTTTTCCATCATCAATGAATCTATAAAAATTGATGCAATAAATTCGTTTTGAAACCCTTCCAATCTAGCTTCATTTGTGTGTCTTCCTGGACCATAGGGTCCAACCAAATCTTATGAGAACCATGGAGCTTGAATTCTACACACTTCACCATGATATTATAATATGATTTAATAAAATTGGAGATCTGATCGATCATGTTCATCAAATTCTATTCTTATTTAGGTTCATTAATTCCATTAAAGGAGGGTGGGTTCTCGTGATAGAATTCTTCTGATCGATCTATCTACCCTCCAGCTCTTAGTTGTACCTCAAAATATTTGCATTGAACCCATGGTATATTTGTATCGATAGCATAAGAAATATTTAAAATATCCCTGATGATATTCAAATCAATATGTAGTTTCCCCAATGGATAATCAAATACAATTTACCATGGAACTCGTAGAAGAAAACTCGGAAGCATACTACTATATAGAAAAATATAAGATCGATAGGACAGCAGAAAGAATACCAGTTCAAATAAAAAAATCCATATTTAAAAACTATGATTTAAACCCAAAACCTATAATAGTGACACATATCCCGACATCCCATGGAAACATGTGTCTCGTTATGACATGTATTGGACATGTACATATGGTAACTTACCTATAATGTCCTTAAAATCATATCTCCAGTCTAATAGACATCACATGAAAATAACTCTTGAGAAATAACCTCATATAATATCAATTTGAATCAAAATGACCTGGGTTACACTAAAATCCGTAACCCAACTTGATCCACCACAATCCCAGAATCCATTCTTGATCCCCATGGGCGGGAGACAAGAACACGGGCATCGAACAGCGCACAAGATGGAATATTTTCAACCAACATGAACAACACATGGAATATATGTATACACAGAAGAAAAGAGAAAACGAAAAACTAATGAAATATATATTACATAACAATAAAAATATTATAGAAACAAACAACTGAAAAAGTACACAAAGCTCCACAATCATGTACAACTGCAAAGACCAAAACCAAATGAATACTCTATGACATATCATGGAGGAACTCCCACAATCTCACCCCTAGCTACCCAAAACCATTTGACATGAACCTCACTGCCTCACTACAGTGCCATGCCTTTCCCTGTGTTGGAAGACATAAAATAGTCTGTGCACGTATGAAGTGGTGTGTCGGGTGTGAGATAAAAGGCACGATAGGTTCACACCTAGGTGTTCTATATTTGAGTCTATGTATATATATTTTTTTTTTAAATAAAACCAATCCAGAAAATTATTAAATAATTGTTATAGAAAAAATTGTAAAAATTTTCCTTTTTCACACTTCTAAACAAAATCTGGTATAAATTTCATATCCTGGATTACTCAAAAAACCATGTAGTATATGATTGATGCAACCACACAATAATTAGTAGCAAGGATTTCCATAGGTCAGACTAGAAGACCACTAGTACCACAATCAATCATGTTCACAATCATGTTCATATAACACATGCATGGGAAGAAACAGAATACCCCATTGGTAATCCCCCTGAAGATGTCAATATCCATCCCCTAGAACAATGGTCAAATGAAAAATAGGAAATACCCATGAGGAAACATATTGATAATAATAGAACATGGATGATGGACTCATGTAAAAACTTTTAACTTAGTACCCCAGGTAACCCATCTTCTCATTTTCCCAAATCAATTTCAATGTAGAAAAAGTAACCATTTTCTTTTCGTTTATAATAAACTAGGGAAACCCAATTCTCTTCAAAAATAATTTTTCAATAAAAATAAAATGTCATTCTAATTCAATAAATCAATTCATAATGTGAGAGAAATCATGATTATTATCATAATCTTGAAACGGTGCCTCCTACCTCAAATCATGGGTCGCACAAGCCCACCACAAGATCCACCAAAAATAATAACCCAACAACAATAGTGGAGACCCTAGAATCCAATCCATTCACCTTAGGATTGATTTAATTGAAAAATGGAGTTGAAGGATAAGAGAAAACCACATAACTCAAGAACAACAACCAACTACACCAAGACCAACAATGGAATGACCTTTGGAATTAGATCACATAACACATACTAGAAGAAGACTAGAGAGAACCCCAACTTAGAGAGACAAATCATGTAATTAAACCCAACCGTTCTACCATGATCAATGGACATATATATCAAGAATGAATACTCATTTGGAGAGGAAAATTAAGATTAAAATAAAGATATAAGGTTGAAAAGATCAATTGGGAAGTATTATTTATTTCAAAAAAATCATCATAGAGGGGAATTGGTTCTAGGGAAAGGGAAAAAGTGGTTGAATGAGAACCCAAAAATGTGAGCAGTTCTTTAAATCATCTGTACATAGAGAATTACATGACATGTGTCTCCTATAGAAGGCATAAGATCCACATTGTTAATTTTCCCTGAAAAAACACATCTTCTAAGATTAAAAATATGTTATTTAAAGCATACACCACATGAAACAGACATTCACGACACGTAAAATTTCACATCTTATCCCCTTTCACAACATGGAAGTAGCAACCATTACACACCATTTTACCAACATCCATGGCATGAAATCCTCCATCAACATGTAGAAAAAGATGGTTCAAGATGATGCCTAACAAATTAGTGACTTCACCATTATAGGTATCCTCCAAATTCCTTCTCAGACATATACAGAAAACGAGATAGGGAAAATATGACGAGGTTAATGTTTTTCATGATATATTGGTAATAGGATGTTAAAGGCTTATATTGACATTGTTTGGGTGGGTTTACTCATGGGGTATTTCACTGCTTCATAGGCACAGTTTCAAGGAACATAATTGTACAATTCAAGGATTGTGGTACACGTACTCTTCTAGTATGACCTATAGTGATATTTAGTGTTGATAACATTGGTTATATTTTTTTTACATGTATTTTTTTCTCCCCTTGATATGAATTTGTATACTTGTGAATGATGATATGGAAAATGTTACTTTAAATTGATATACATGATTTTGATTTAGAACTGTGAAAAGGGGAATGTTTACCAGGTTTTCTATAAAACCGGTTCAATGCATATCATTACATGTTTTATTAAAATGATAATACATGATTTTTTAGGGATAATTTTTATAGAATACATTAGTGGGATATTATTGAACCTGTTCTCTTACACCATGAACACCACTTATGTGGTGTGTAGACCTATGTCTCTATTCCAATGCGGGGAATATTAGGGAATCATAGTAAGGTGGTGATGTTTCATGTCAAATCAGTAGGGTATCTAGTGGTGATATGGAAGGAGTTCTTCCTTGATATCAAATGAATTAATTGTTGGTTTTTTGGTCCATTGTAGTTGGAATTGTATCTAGGATATTTTGGGTTCTTTTAATTTTGTTTTGTTTCCACCATATTCGTATATTTATGGAATACATTTAATATTTTTATGTTATTTATTACTACTCCACAAATATATAATCCATGTTTTTGTTTTTTTCAGTTGAAATTGTTCCTTTTTATTTGTTGTTCGATGCCAGGGTGCTTGTCTCCATCCTGTGGGGATCAGGAATACCCTTCGTGTTTATGACCCAATAGGTCAGGTGCTAGGTTTGAGGGTAACTTGGGATAGTTATTTACAATTAATTCGGTGTTTTAAAATCAATTTCATGTTACCTTTTTGAATGTTTCCTATTTTAATTTGCCTCCAAACACCATATTTTATGTCCATGGTAAAAAAATTAGGAACACGTTTTATTTTTTTCTTTTATTTTACCTGTTATAAAACTGAGATATATATCCTACATAGTTTCATTTAATGAATCCCCTACTAAATTTTATTTCTAAATACTCCATTTTCATGATGAAATTTTAGGCATCATACAATATATCTCTTTGAGGACATTTTATGTCAAACCATTTGTATTTTATTTACAAAACCAATTTTAATTCCATTGGTTCACTCATGATTTGTTATATGGTTAATATTTTAAAACCAAAATGTATTTGGACTGTCATTATTAGATAAGTGGGGTCATATATATCCCTCTAATTGATTATTTATTTTTAATGAATAATGAGTTAAATATTTCATACATGGGCATGATTCCTTATTAGCTTTGTGCACATGATTTTTCATGGACATGTTTTTTGGTTGTATGTACATGACTATGGATGGAAATGATTTTGTTTAGATTTTTTTATTATTAATTTTAATGGACATGATTTTTTTAAAAATATTCACGGAATATTTTCTACACATGAATGAGATTAGAATTATTCGAAATATTTTTATTTTTAATGAAACTAATCATGACACAATTAAATTTCATTCCACATTATTATGTCTTACTCAATGGATAATGATTATTTTTTCATGATTGAACACTCTTATTCGGGATTATATGTTTAATCATTTTTTTTTACCGCGCTTTAATTTTTTCTTTATGAGTTATTGATAAGTTTTTCTATCACTGAGTGAATGAACTCACCCATTATTATGTTTTTCATTACATAGGTTATTAAGATAAGTAGATCATATGACGTGTATTTAATGAGGTTTAGTTTAGGAAAATAATAAAAAAATATTAACAATTATAGGATTTAATATAATTATATATTTAATATCTAATTAAACAAATCCATAAATTCATGGGGTTGTATGATTTTTCTGAGATTTAATTTTTAATTTATGAATGCAATGTGAAAATTATGCAACATTATCTTTTTTCAAATAATGTAGTATCAAATCTGGTATATAAATTATGTGTTTATAGAGATAGACCTATGCATTTGGGTTAGGGTCATCTCACTCATGGTAAGACTGTAGTTTTATTAGTGACCCCAATAGAGATATCAATAATTTTATAATATGTTTCAAACAAAAAATATGAAAATCATTAGCTATAATTAACATTTAATTATTCAAGGAAATTATATGGTAATATCATAAAATAAAACTACAAACTATAAAATTTCACTATTATCATGGATGTGATGATAATAAAAGGAAAATAATGTATCATAGAATTTCAAGAAAAACACATAAAGGAATAGAAGTTATCCTGCTGTAAATAAATAATATTATACTAAACACCCATGGAAATTTCTCATGTGAACAAGAAAATGTATCTATTGAGTATGTTTTGAACATCCAGATCATGATTATAGAATAAATATGTTGATCTCACATAATACATTGTTTAATAAGAAATTTAATCCAAATTCCCATTCTAAACATAAATTCTTCAATTACATGGAGTTTTGGACTTATGAAGATAAATTACCTAGTATAAATTCTAATGATGAAAAATAAAATTAGAAACCTCCAAGAAAAATGGAAGAAGGAAGAGACAATTAAATCACTAAATATGAAGTCGATTGTGATAATGAAGTGAAAAAAGGTACAATAATTTTCCCATCACGAACTGTGAATGTATTATTTGAGTATAGATCATCAAATTCTATTATAACCTACATGTTTTCTTAGAATATGGATTCACTAACTCAGACATTTTATGATGAATTATCACTGAAAATAATCAGTGCTAAAATTATAGAATCCATTGTATATAACTATTATCCAATCTATATATATGGGAAAACAATTCCGTCAAATCAATTAATCTACCCTTGGTTGAATATTTAATACTAAGGATGAATTATCTCACTCTAAATATATGGTATTTTTATTTCTATGAACGTTAAATTTCCATTAATATAAAAAATAAACCCCCGATCAAATATTTATATAATTATTAATACTTTTATAACATGATAAAATATAATATTGGGAGGTGGGGGAGGTTTTGGTGAATCAGATGAAGGATCTTGGGGACTTTATAAGTGTGAAAAAAGATATTTTAAAATTTCTGAGTCTAGATTTATGTCAAAATGTAAAACTGAGTGATCCAAACATAGATATATTATAAGATCATATAAAATTTAAATATGAATAAAGTATTTAAAAATGAAAAAATAAATTTAAAGAACATATTGTTCAATTTTGATTAGAAATACATTTCACACATTATCAATGATCATCACCAAATAGAATAGAACATGAAACACTCTAGATCATTCGCACATGAATTAAGATCCGTCTATCATGTCACATTCAATTTATGAATTATATAGTGGAGAATTTAATATGATATCATCATCATGACAATAATCAATGCACTATTCATTCAATCTCAAATGAAGAAGTTGAATTAGGTTTCTCAGATATCGTCTTTATCACACTATAAATTTGGATATAAGTGAGAGAGTCTCACAAATTTGGGGAAAATAATTGAACCTCAAATTTTTACTTCCCATGTACTTTATACATGGGTTTATAGTCTTATAAATTTCACATAGGCCCCCATTAACTATAAAACTACAAAAAAACCTTAATGATTATAAATTACATTGTAAATGTGTCAAAAATTTCAGTAAAATTTTATAACATACTTATAAAATGAAATATATTTTACCAATAATATTCAAGCTACTAAATTGACTGGAATTTCTAATGAAACATTTAATGACCTATGAATAATAATATTCATTTGGAAAATATTATTTTTTCATTAAATTAATTACCCTTGAATTTAGGGAATAAATAAAGTAAATATATATTATTATATCCTAAAATGGAATTTAATTTATTTGATTCATGGAGATTTGTTAAACTTATACTTCATGAAAATACTATGGTGGTGACAATAATTTCCTGAAATCCTACCCACTTATAATAGCTTGGAATCTTAAATATTCTTAGTTTGTTACCCTCTAGCTTCTTAGTTTGTTAACTGTGAACAGAAATTACATACTGTGATGGGAGTCTAATAACCCATTAATACCCCTACGGAGACATGGATTTTTAATAAAAATAACATTATCCTAGGGATTAAAACCATGTAATAAAATCTCTTTATCTCATGATATCTCACAATGTGGGATGCACAATTCATGTTATCATTTATTCTTGATTTAATTGTTCATGAACTTAGTAGATAGAATTACCTTTAATCATTGTGGAAAATGATTTAATAATGGTATCACCACTAGGGTCAACAAGGATAGATAAATATCATCATTTTTAATGTCAAAATACATTTCTTGAACATTTAACTAATGCCATACAGTAAATGAATCACTTAATTCAATATTAATCTCGTTAATATATATTTCAGGGGTTTCAAATTGAATCCAAGTTCATGATAAAATGATAATAATTGATAATGATGTCAATCCAAAAGACTAAAAATATTTCTCATAAATATGAACAACCAATGGATCTCGAAAAATTTTGTGCTTCTATTGGTAGGTTAGTCATCAGGATCTCCTCTACGTGAGATCACCATGCTTGAAATTTATGAGAATAAGTCTCAATGCTTATGACCCCCCCCCCCAAACCAGATACATAGAAATCATTCATGACTAGTCAGTACAATCTATCTAAACAATATTAGATTTTTTTATGGTTAATTTCATAGTATATAGGTTTTCTAGATTGTATGGGAACGTCTATATCTTATTGATATTAAAAATAATCGACTGAATTTACCAATTAAACAGTGGCTGTAGAAGTGTGTAAACTATTATGGATAGTATAAATCATACATAACTTCTTAATTAAATTATTTAGTAACAAAAAAAATCATTTCATGTTTTGTTATTCGGTGACAAATTTTATACCCCTACCCACATTAACTAGAGCCAACATATTATTGATCTACTTGTTAGATCATAAATTATAAGATCGTGCTCCTACTAGGTTTTGGATTTATTCATTAGGACAGTCACATTCACTTATATAGAAAATCTAATATATGAAATATCACATCTTTTAGTAATTATTTCTAAGAGATGATATCCCTTAGTGTGTCCTTTTATATATATTACATGATCCTAACATCATAGTTATAACAAGATGCATGATTAAAATAACTAGAATAAATTGTTTCATATTTTACACTTTATTAGGTGCATCAAAACTCATTAAATACTTGGTGTCTGTAGATAAGGAAACTAATATCTTAAATGATCATCTTTTTTCCATTAAATTAATATATAAAATATATTTTATTACATTGATCCATATAAGTACTAGTTTTTTACCCTTATAACTAGTGTCCCTTCCTCTAAGTACCACATACATATCCCATATACAATCTAATGTAAAATTGGGTATTCTCTAACGCTTCTCAGGATGTTTTCCATGATTTAACTAATATTTTATAACAATAAATTATATGGTGGCAATATCATGTACATAACATAGATTATTTGATTGATAAATCATAGATTCTTATTGAAGTATAATCACTATTTTAATCTCCATATATTTCTAATAAATTCGATCATTGATAGATTTTTGACATGTGACATTGGAAAAAATTATATCTAAAACTATTCCAATAAATTTTCAGTATATATATGCGGACTTGGTCTAGGAAACCAATATATTTTAATCAATTGAACTTGGTCCCTAAACCATAATTTATTTATTTAATTCAATATTTCTATTGTTACATTCATACTAGTCTTGACTAACTATAATAATAATAACTATTTCAAATAGGTTATCCATATATTTTACATGGAAATTGTGTTGTTCCCATTAACCACTTGTATACATGTAGAATAATATCAATCCAAATGAATATTATTTGATCGAAATGATTTTATTAATTCATAAATGGATTTATATATATATACAACATTATTTTTTTTTTGGAATTCTTTGTGTCATCAACACATTCGATTTGTATCGTATAGAGACCTTCAATGAAAGGAATTTGTGACATCTAATTCACTATATAATGTTATTATAATGTTAATATGACATGTGTAATTAAAAATGGTTTAAATATAAATGATTTTTTACAACTAATTGAGCCTTATTGGTATCATTATTTTACAAAAAATGTATAGATTCTTGTGAATACCCACCAACAGATATATATAAATAAGGAAAACCACCATAATGTAGACTTCATTTTGGTATATAAAATCTATTTTATTGAATTCATTTGAAATTATCAGTTATGGTTGATTTCGATTTTCGGATTTCATATATGATCCATTATTTATATATAACTATATATCAAACACCATTGTGAATATAAAACAATCTCTCTTCTTTTATCTTTCCCATGTAGTATGTATCTCAATAGAATTCCTTTTCTATAGGATATTATGGAACTTGTTCTTTATGTGAACTATGCATCTCAATCCTTGAATATTAAATGTTCCACCTACTATCTCAGATTGTTATGTTCACTATTTTATGGAGATATATTCTATCATTTGACAATAAATTTTCTATCTTAGGTATTTCATTAACATCATTAGAAAACATTAAGTTAATTTCATTAGTTTCATCTTATATTATTCTTGATAAAATTTCATATATTAAAAATTAATTAAATAGTCTTTGTATATAAACTCATGGACTATGAAATAATATATTCATTTCATAATATAACTCATATGAGATCCATTTTAGATTGAATGTGGTTGAGGGTTAAGATAACTATTTGTGGAGAATTTCACAAAAGTCATTTAGAAAATTTTCAATTCATATATGTCTCATCACGATATTCCATTTAATAATCATTATTTTCATGTATGTCTCATCATTTATCCTCATTTTACTAAAATCATGTATTTTATTAGTATACTGAAATGTTATTGTCTCAAAAAAATCAACTATATATTTTCATGATAAATGAATGCCTGGTCATAATTTTCATCAGCTTATAGGCCTAAAAGAACATATATATACAATCAATGTATAGTCATCACTCAAAATTCACATTCATTAAAACACTTAAGAAATATCATGATTTATAATACTTTCCTCTAAAATATCCTTGGAACATTTCACATTCTCTTTTTGACCTAATTTTCAAAACATTGTGTCTTATTTTTATTTCTTTAAGTTTATATTTCCAAAATTAAATAACTAACTGTTTCGATAATATAAATTTTTTTTAGATCTCAAGTGTCTAAATAATATTCTGTGAATATTTATGATAAATAATTTTTTTTGACTAGAAAAATATTCATCCTACCTCAATTGGGTATTTAATTATTAGATTTAGTAGTCATAATATATTGCAACAGATTCAAGAAATATTGAACTATTATTTAAATATGATGTTCTAGAAAACATTCAATCCAAAATTGGATTATTCTATATTTTGTAGAATGGGAACATGATATATTTTTTAATACTCAATAAATGATTGAAAATATTCATTAATCTGAATAATTATATATTTTTACATCTCACCGCTGACTTTGGAAAAACCCTTTCAAATCTTCTTAGAGAATTCACATTTATTTTTTAAAACTTTTATAAACTTACTTTTTAACATTATTAAGATAAAAATGTGAGAAAGAAATTAAGAATAAAATTCCAAAAAAAAATCACATATAATGTTGAATATACAATCTGTTTAATTCTATACTTGAGTCGACTAAAAATTATTTCAATTTATCTTCTATAGACTTTTTTCATGACATGTGAAGAAAATAGGCTCATGAAAAATCATTTCCCTCCTTTCTTTGAAGGATATCGCTAACATGAATTTGGAATAACACTTTTCAATGGCCGTTCCATTGTGTCTTTCAACCATTTCTCTATGAGAATTAAATATTAAATATTAATTAAATTTTTACCTTTTGGAATAACCTTACGAAAAGGTAATGAGGAATTTTCTCTTTATTGGTTGTTTTATAATCCAAAGTTAATTTAGAATAATTGTGTGCTAAGGTCATTAAAAATGGATATACCGAATGATCATTGTAAGACTAATATTTTTTTCACATGTTCTGTATAATAATATTATAATTCATTTATCACATCACATTCTCCTTACAGACATCTTAATGAGGAGAAAATATGTGGATCCATGCAAGTTCATATGTTTATTAAACAAAACATCGGATATTTATGGTCATCAGAAGAATCATCCAATTGTTTTTTATAAACACACTCTTCAACCTTTATTATTGTGGTAGATAAATAAGAATGGTGGACTCCACTATATATAATTTTATTTATAATCAATGTACATTTCACATGTTCTAATAATACACTTGGAAATTTATTTCAGTTATGACATGTAATTTGTTCAAAATTTATCCCAGTTCTGTTGTTTTATTAATAACCATTTCTCTAAAAAATAAAACATATTAATATCTGTATGATTATCTTCATTACCAGTTAATATACATTATAGATTAGATTATCTTAAATTCCTCCCACTATTTTATTAAAATATATTATGCAATAATATCTAAAATTAGAATACACTCACATTAGAGTATACTGCTCGAAATTATCCTTAAAACCTCTCATCATAGTCCAAAATATGACTATATAACTAATCAGAGATTCTAAAAGTTTGGTTTTTTCTGAAAAAATACAACAACTAGTATCTTCTTGTTCTTTTAAGTGGATCCCCATCACATGAAAAATGAAACATTAAATTTCCAAACACATGACTCAATATTTATAATGAGATAGATATGGATACTTATTTGCTAAAAAACATAGTTATGTCGACCCACAAATATTATAAATACTACCCAACATTATGATCCACCCATAACTAGGGATTATTAACATCACATATAATTACATTCAATTAATAATAATTTTTGGATGGATGTATGAATGAATATTAAGTTGAGGGTATTTATTAACCTCGAAGAAGGTGATACAGATTGTTAATCCACCGAGAGAATAATTTATTAGTAATGATCCTAAGGGTTACTCCTTGAGTAAAGATCCTTAAAAATTAGGCATGAATGCTTGACCATAAAAATGGTGAAAGACTTGTCTCTTAAATTTTCAGTTCTTGTTGAAAACTGCATCACTTATCATCCTATTCATTATACAATAATATTCACATATAAGAAAGGGGATATCATAAATTATGAATAAAGATGAATGGTTTTTAAATTTTCATACATAACCTTATACATATAATTACCCAAAACATGATACAAAGACATTCATTTATTATATAATTATTATAAACCATGATATAAAATAATTTAATAAATAAATATGCAAATACAAGACATGAAAATGTATTAAAAGGATCATGATTAGTCAGTATGAATTAAAATCATGTAAATAAATTAAATTTGTGATGAATTTAACTTGAGGATGGTTTATTAATTAAATTAATTTTATTTAATAGTAATTCACAAAACACTTTTTTTACAGTCCCTATAATTGTTTATTTAAATTCTTAATATTATTAATATATTATCATAATTTTCATTATTTATTTGGGAACCTGAATTAATTTAACCACTACTACCCCCCTAGGAAGTGGTTTTTGATCATAGAGAGATAAAATTAAATGTTGTATGGGTTGGGGAGAACATTGCCAATGATCCTAGGGTCAGGATGAACAAATATAGGTGTATATTCTATTGTGTATGCACACACACACACAACTTAATTATATGTATAGGGAATGTTCCACACATGGGATGCCAAATTAAAATGGATTTTTTAATTGTATTTCCTTATGTGCTGCCACACACCCACCTCCACCCATTCGGTTGTTTCCTTCAAATAAAGGATTTGGGGGCTGAGCCGCCCACATATTTTATTTTATTTTCCTAATGGTACTGATTTATGTCCTCCTAGCTTACACAAAAAGATTGAATTCACTTTTTCTATGTGGGGAGGCCATGCCACACTAAAATTTATTATTTAAATAAAATTATAGAACCCATTAAAAAGCCTTCCAATCAAGTCTAAAAAAAATCTTGATTCATGGAATCCTTATTCCATCCTCATATAGTTATTATATGCATATAATGATAATATGTTATATATTATTATATAAATCAATATATATATATGTATATATATATATTTCAGAATATATTTAAAAATTTATTTTTTATTTAGTCTTAATTAACTCAGAATTTCCAAATATAGGATCCTAGCTACACAAATCCTGAATAGTTAGGGTTACAACCATATATTCCAACCCAATGTAACCTAGAATCAATGATAAATTCTTAAATCAACGAAATATATAATATTTTATATTAATTTATTAATTTTTAGCCTATACAATTATAAATTTAATCTTCAGATGACCATAAATAGGTCATCCAATCCATGATCAATGCATTATTTGTGATAGTGGGACCATGTTGATGCTCTATTTTTAATAAATGAAAATTAAATATTTCTAATTCAATATAATGTACTTCACACAAATCTGTAACACGAAATTAAGATACACTATCCGTTCATAGGTATTAAAAAAAAATTTGAAATTTTTTCATCTGTAATTCTATGGAATATAAAATCCAATATATCTCATCACTGATTCATCAACTATTAATGTGAATGTCAATTAATCATGGGGAATTTTTAAAAATGGATAATTAGAGGATCATCGCAACATGATTTATTTAAATAAAAAAAATTCATTTTTCTTCATCATCACCATTATTATCCTAAAGGAACTAATCATAGAACTCTCTGGATCATCCACCCATGCTTTAATATCCTAACAATATAATATTATTCAATTTTAGTGTTTCTAAATAGAGAACTGATGAGGCTTATGACATCCTTTCCGCCGTCTAAGAATCATTCCTTCGATCCATGATGAAGAACGTGGATTTGGTTTATTTGATATCCAATTTATCACTCTAGAATTTGGGATACATGTGTGAGAGGATTTAAAATTTGAGTAATTAATTGTCTATTGAAGAAATTATTTGATGTCTTATAAATGTATGTTTAATGTCCTAAAAAATCCACTTAGTCCTTTAGGTAACATAATCCTTAATAATATTCTATTTAGAACACTAAATGACTTTGTATATATGTCATATATATTATTTAAATATTAACACACACTTTTAACCACAAATATATGTTATGTGATACAACTAGAGTCATTTAATTGAATATTATTTCCCATTAAATGCTAAAACAACCTTTAATAAAAATATTTTCTTAAAAAATAATTATTTTTCATTCACATTATCACTTTGTAATATAGTGAGTAAATAAATTCAGACCATATTATTCTAAACTAAATTAATATTCAATTTATTTATTTCCTCTCAATAATTCATGCTTGGATAAATCATGATCCTATGGTGGATCCCACTATATACTATGCCAATATTCAATTAGAATTTGATAGACTCTTTAACATGATTATTATGTGACCCTCTAGGCATATATCTAGCTGTGAATATGATTCATCGGACATAATAAATGTCTAACAACCTATAAAGATCACTAAGGAGATAAATTTTAGTAACATTAATTAAAACCTCATATGAACAAACAAAAAGTAATATAATCTTTTTTTCTCAAGATATCTCATTAAATAGATTTGAAACGACATGTCATCATCTATTATTTTGGTCTTTATATGTTACCTTATAGGATATGATTACCTTTATTATCCATTAACATGTGTTAAATAAAAGGTGCTACCATCATGGTCAACTATTCCTAAGACATAAAAACCTAATGTAAGTGAAAAAAACATTTTGGAACATTAAAAATTTTTATATAATCAATGTGACAAATAATGAAAGCTAACTCAACACAATATAAACATCATGAATTTAATATTGAATCAATGTACATGGTAAAATAGAAAAAATTATTAATGATATAAATTATATAAACAATACATGTGCTCCTAAATATGAACAACTAATGAAACTTGAAACATGTGGTGTTCATATTGGCTATTCAGTTGTTATGTTATCCTCTATTTTAGATCACCAAATGTGAATTTCATTACAGGAAGTATCAATTATTATGATATCCAACACTTGAGAGTAAAATATCATCACTGTCTAGTCATTTTGATTTTTTTAGACCAAAGAATATATATTTATGATTAATATCATCATATCTTGAGGTTCACATTATAGATGAGAACTTCTATAACCTCTTTATATGAAAAATAATACAAGGAAATTACAATTTATATTATTGATGCAAAAGTGAAAAAATATTTTATTAATTATAAATCATTCATAAATCAATGTAAAAATATTTAATAATTGAACAGTAAATTTTGATTTGGTTTTACGGAATCCACTTTTAAAAATTCATTAAGATTATTATTTATTCCTTTTTCTTGTTTACCACTAACCTCGGGATATTTTTTCCACATTATAATTAAATATGTTCATCTTATTTTATGACTATTCATTCACACAACATGATAATGTGATAAATAGTTATATTGAAATTAAATCACACATATGATGTAGATAATTATCTTACTTCACCGTAATGGGAGAATTCCATGAGTAAAAACTAATGATATTGGGATGTTTCAAGTGGTTTATTACTCACTATATATGTTAAAAATGTTTAAGGAAGCAATAAAATTAGCCATAGGGACACTCTAAATACTTCTCATCTTACCATTACATTGGTGATAGTAATCCAAAATTTATAGACATTTGGGTCTATACATGAAAGTCATAGAAAGCATAAACTAATTTAGTCTTTAACTCAAAATTTTTTAATGATTGGTCTCTTTATTTTCTAATCTATTCTACATCATTACACTTGATATCAACAACTAATAATGAAGATTATGAGCTTTTCATTTTCATAATAACGAAAACTATTATTCATATGAGAATGATTCCACAATGTAATTATTCAATGGCCCCTCTTATTTATAATATATCTATAATTAGATAAATTTGGTTACCATAGAGCCCTTTTCTCGATGAAAAAAAAATCAAATCCAGTAGCCAAAATCTCGGTCAATTGTATTCTTATCCATCATATGAACTGGATGTTATAGTATAAACCAACCTCCATCTTTAGTTTTAATAATAGATGTGTTACGGAATAATAGTCACCACTCCCCTCAACTCTTTCAAATTCTCCTATTCTATAACAATCACTGGAATAATCACATCTAATCAATTTCAAAATTTTGAATATGCATTTATTCTAGAATCTATTTCATGATATCACTTTTTTTATGTTATCAAAAATATCATTCTAACCTTTTTAATTTTATGGTAATGAAATATATATCCATATTTTATAATATTGAGAACCTTACAATGTAACCTCATTATATTCTAATTTTTTAATTTATATAATATAATATATTATTCAAGTATGAATCCACACCATATATTAAGCATGGAATGTATAAAAATAATGATAAAGTATCTTCTTCTAGATTCAAGTCAAAAGTGATGCATTTATTTCTACATTATTTTCCAAAAATTATCTAATATCATGGTATTCCTCTTCAATAAATGTCATGACATAATTATGGTAAAAAAATAAACCTACATAATCCATATATCCTTTGAAATAATTGAATATTGCATTATGGAATTTACCAAACATCTAATCCTTTAATACTATCATCATGTGAAAGATGGGGGTTTCCAATATTTTTAAAGGTATTGAACCTTATAAAATCTTTTATTAAACCTCATGAGGTTTAGTGATCAAACAAAAAAAGGAACATAAACTACCTTATCAATATACACTAGTGAAACAAAAAAAAACATCATTAATCAATGTTATAATATCTTTCTATCCTTACTAACTAAATTATTATATAGTCTATCATCTTTATGAATTTCATCGTTAAAAAGTATATAATCCATAAAAACTTCATCCCTCTGGGGGTTTTCATCATTATTAACATTATCTATAATAATTATTCTATTTTTTCAACCATCACCCTTAGGAAATTAAACAATCCTTATAAATCCACCCTAAAAGTTTTTTAATGGCCACATATAAACTTTACCAGATTTATTTAATCCTTAAAAAATTTATTTCATTTTCGATTTTAATAAAATTATTCATCCTTTGAAAAGGATTCCCAAAATTAATATTTATAATGAAAAATTTATCTCCTATATAATAGAAATAATTGAACCACCACTACACCATGACATGGGTATTTTATTCAATATAATTATTATATATGATTTTTGATGTTGGTGGGATTATATTTCTCGAATTTTCCATCTTCATAATTTATTAATAGGAAAATATCACATCTCCCATGTTGTTAAATCAAATATTGTAGTTATAGTATGAGGAAACTAGGAACGTGGGAATCAAAACTCAGGAGGAATTAATGCATCAGATGATGTCTTTCTACATTCAAACCATCCTTTTTAAATTTTAACAGTGTCACAAATGAGAAATCCCCTCATTAGAAATTGGATAATAAGGGATCTTCTTTATTACTAAATAAATGGGATACACTACAATGGAATTATTATACTACCCCATAATCCCTGGCCACTTCTCTATCTTGGCTAGTGACAAAACAAACTTTTCATCATACTTAGACTAATATCTCCAATCAAGAGATATCCACTCATTCACCTTTAATTATTTTTAATGGTGGACATATCCACAACCACATGGTGGTATATCCTAACTCCTTTAGTTTTGTAATTTTAGAAAAAAATAATATTAAATAATAAAAAGTGATCTTCTTGACATTTCAAAATATCAATTTTGAGTTAAAAATTGAATTCATAAAAATTAATCATCTAATATCATCATAAAAGTATAATAAATCACATAACCTAAAACATAAATTTTCAAATCCCAACTCTTTTTAACCATAAAACACAATGTAGACATTATTGCAATGTCATTAATTTTCCATTAATTTTTGTGTGCATCCCTCCCTATAATTCACTCAACTAAATGGACATATATTGTAAATAAATCCATCAAAAATATCATTAGTTCAAACATACCCCTATGGATTAATTACCCTTACATAAAACATCAATACACTAATCTATGTGACCATTTTATGGGTTCTCTTACTTTTCACCTTTTATCAATAAAATGAATAGTGATTTTATACCTTTGATTTGATGCATTTCAATATTGATACCCCCTATATTTATAAACGTTATTGGGTAATTTGTCTGATATGAACTCCACATTTTACACTATACATTTGGAAATATAATTTAAAGGGATTTCAATTTCTTATCAAAACAATGATATTTATAAACTGGGTGAGTATACGCCGCATTCAAAATCAAATTAAAATATCACTTTTACCAGATATAGAATACCAATGAATTTATTATACATTTAATATCCTTGATTCAGTGATACTTTATCTTCTATACCTCATCAATATTCTCTCTACATCATTGTCAAAAAATATTAATGCGTAATTTAACCACATAGAAATGATCCATTAAGAAATCATCTAAGAATATTCAATTGTAACTCGGTGTAAGAATCAATATTCCTTATTAATAATATCCATGATTTCCATATCAGTTTCTAATTATAATTGAATAGATAGAGATAGTAAAATTCCATTTTCAAAAACCCACATTTTAACTTAACCACTTTCACAAAAAACCTACAAGAAATTAAGAATAAATGTACAGTAGTTATCTCAATATAACATGATCAATTAATTTTTTACACATGTTTGAAAAAAAATAATGATTCCCCTTCATATTCATGGTCTTATTTTCTTTTACAAGACTTTATGATTATAAAATAAGTAAATCATACTTTGAATATTCATCATCAACTAACAAACACTTATTTTTATTAATTGAAACCTTCAAGTAAGATCTTTTTGTCGTGAAAAAGACAATTATATTATACTGAATGTTTAGTATACAAAAATGTAAAAAACTATTCATTCATGAGTAACAATTACACTTATATAATTTTTTCATCTACATATTTATGGATTTACACAAATTAATAAGGATTTATAAAGTAAAAAATGATAAAAAAAATGTACTGATTACTATAGGGATAATCGTATTTTTCTCTAACACGATCATAACATCAAATTAGGATGGGTATCTAATATAATTCATTATTAGAACATTCATAATAAAATTCCACAATGATTATTAAATGTGAATTATTGATAAAAATTTCATGGAATGTTCTAGAAATAAATCACTTGAATTTTATAATATCTCAATTCTCCTCCAAAATCCTCATTATTCATATTTTAAGGAACACATAGTTTATATTCCACGTGGATCCTATCTCCCCCTTAAAATTTACTACACCCAAATTAATCAACTGTATGGGTGACTATAGTTGTGAAAATCGGAATCATAGTCAAGATATTCCTTTATTAATGTAACATATGGAAATCTAATATTACCCATTCAATAGATTTTTTTGGCTTTCTAGTAGAACACCCCTTATCCTAGTTGGAATCTATAAAGTGTCAGTATAGTAACATGAACTACTATTTTCAATAAAAAAATAGTATTGAGGATAATAAAAATTTTCAAGGTTATCTAGGGATGATATTAATAAAATTTAATATATTTAATTGGTTGGAGACCTAGGAAATGGTTTGAAATTTTTTATATCATCATTCAAAAAGTGCATGTGAACATTCCAAAGCATATAAAATTGGGTGTCTGACTTGGTTTTCAATATTATAGCCTTTAAGTGTGTATCGTATAAATTATTGTGGAGTATAATAGGTTTTGTTTAATTGTTTTATTAAGAATATGTTAGTTAATAATGAGGAAGGATGAAATTTTTATTGTGTTTTTTTCTTCAATAAAAAATATTTAACATTGGGGAGAACATAAATTAGAAAACATTTTGGACCTAAACAGGTTTAATGATAATGTCTAATGGCTCAAGGTAAACAAAATGAGTCCAATGGATGGAGTCCAGCAGTGTAATGTTATTGAACAGAGTGAGGAAATTTTGATTTATATTAATATTTTCACAAGTTATATCAGACTGTTATGATTTATAAATAAAAAAATATGATCATTTTTTACTCCAAATATATCAATAATTTTAATCCTTAAATTTTTAATGATCTTAGAATGTTTAAAAAGGGTGATATTATGTTTTAGTTGCAAAAATTTTGGGTTACAATAATTTTATGAATTTTATAAGAATAAATTCATTATTAAATGGTGTGGATAAGAAACTTTTAATGAATTATGTAATTAAGTTGTTTGAATCCAAATTCAAGGTTATTGAAGATATGGCGTTGTGATGGAATAAATTATTATTGGTCATACCATTATTATGTATGACGATCAAAGTAAGTCTGAATAAGTACTGAATAGATGACTCCATGTAATGATATAGGATGATGTCCACCGAATGAACTCTTATGTGTTAATTCGTCAGTGGAAGGTTTACATGAGTATGAACTTTATCATAAAAACATGTATGGATATTAAAATTTATGAATATCAATACGATCAGAAAATAGATATTGATTCCTTGAAAATATGTATCTGTGTGAAGTTATTCAAGAAAATATTTTTTATTGACATCAATGTATGACAGATTTGGAAGCATGTTAGACAAAAAAGGAAGAGTCTTGTGAAATATTATGAGATGTTACTTTGATGTTGTGAGGAAAAACAAATTTTTTTTTTATAATGATGCATAGTTTAATGATATTTGTTCTATTTTAAAATAAACATTAATATAATTATTCTAAGATGGTTGTTAAATATATCGATATTAATCATGTAAAAACTATGATATTAGTTGTTTTTTTGGGTCATTGAAGACATTGGTTGACACTGATTCCTAAGGAAGATTCCTATATTTTAGGAATCTAAATATGATAAAATAATCAATGTTTGAATATAGATATTTGAATTTAAATTTCATGTTCCTCTCTTAGGATATAATGAAATGTTTCTAATATAAAGGTATTTTGGTGTCTGGAGGTGTGTATTTTGAAATTTTTTTTATTTGTGACAAGTTTTGAAAAAGTGAAGAGATGACCAACAGAACAATGTGAAGTGGAATAAGTCTGTAAAATACTAGATATAGTTCATTTATTTATTGTTATCGGAAAATTATTATGAATAGGTGATCAGATGAACCTCATACAGATGTAATCAAATGGATAAGTTGAAAAATAAATCAAAAATCATGAAATAAGACTGAGTTTTTCCAAACCAAGGGTACTACAAAGAGATTTGATTAGAGATATACCTTAAAACATATGTCCAAGAAGAAGTTATTTCATAATGGTGCGTTTGAATGTGAAGTGGACAAAGATTTATAAATTGTGATAAAGAATGTGTGAAGAATGTTCAAGAAGAAGAGTGACAATATAATGAATCATGTTGGTGTAGTTTTTAAAAATTGTTACAAACTATTTTTATATCTTTTATCTGTATATTGACCACTTCCCCTAACAAATATAATAATGATACATATAAGTGAAAGGGTATTTCATTCATTATGTAACCACAAAATGGATTATTTTATAGTCATTTTTGGGTGTTAGATTACATAAATAATATTTCGATGGATAAATTGTCTTATTTAGTAGTGACCCTTGTATATAATTGTGTTCCTATGGCAATTATTTGTATATTTTTTCTAATAGAGTTACTTCTCAATAAGTTGTTGTGATGGTTATTTCTTAAAAAATAAATCATAGAAAGGGAATATAAATGATTGACCCCACACTTATTAACGATAAAACTTGTCTAGATTTGTCCTTTAATGTATTATTTGGTAGATTGTTTTCTTCATTGACTCTTTAATAAATTTTTATGAAAAGGGAGGCTTCAATGGATGTTCAATAATTTGTCAAAAGTAAATAGATTATAATTATATATTGAAAAAAATATCATATCTGAAAGTATAAAATGTTATATTTTCATATACCCATTGGATATAATGTTTTTATGCTGCTATAGATGGTTCCCTCCCCTACAAATAGTTATCCGTTAAAAGCTTAGGATAAGAATAATTTAGTGAACGATGGATAATCCTGAAATATTATCCTTTACACTCTCTTTGAATTTAATTTTTTGAGGGTTAACGGTGTTGGAATAGATAATATCCTATGGGATATGTTAAAAAACATATATAATAGAAATAATAAAATAAATAAATCAATGATACAAAAATCGAGATTGGAGATTGAGAATATAAGGATTAGTATTGATGATTCCACTGGTTATTTGTTTTACAAGAGGTAATGAAATTCCAAGAATCATAAGTTTATTTATTGAGAAATTTCAATATTCAATAATTATTAACCAGATAATATGAATTATTCTTGATAAATTTAACGCAAATGTATTATATTTAAAAGATATAGATCATGAAATTCTCTTTATTGACGATTTTTATTGAATTATAATAAATTATAAAATGATAATAAAAATGGAACCCAGAAATAAAAATATAATTATGATAAGGAAATATCATTAAAAGTTGTAATGAATGGAATGTCAAAAAATTCTCTTATCGAATAAGTCAGTGATCTTAGAACTAAAGATGAGGCATGAGAAATAATTGATGAATTTTTTGCCTTTTTTTATGAAATGCTGGAAAGATTGATTAGTAAGTACAAATTAACGTTAAATATGTTGTTATTTAATGGCGGATCCATTGTATATTTCACAACACATATTCTAGAGATAAGAAAAGATATTTAAAGTCATGAATAATATGTAATGTTGAGATAAACTCTAAATAAGATAAAATATAACCCAAATTACTATATAAAGGTAAAGGATAAGATTTTCTCTAAATGTAAAAGGAGAAACACTTTATCAATAAATAATTAATATAATGATAATAATGTTGAAGATGAAAATCCTAGTGATGACGTTGCTGAAAAATTAGTTATTTTAATTGTGAATGATGAAAATGATCACTATTGATTAAATCATTTGTTTTGAATAGTAAAAAGACCAGTCAAATACAAATTTTTGGCTTAAATAGTAATATTGATATTTTATAACAAATACAGTTAAACATGAATGATAAAACAAGAATATGAATTAATATGATCATTTAACAAAAAAACAATTATATTTTCAAGATACAAAATCTATGGTTTTAAATCTTAATGATTATATGAAGATTATACTTGACGAATACAAAAACCTCAAAATCACACTTGAAATATTGATAATGGTTAATGATAAATAAATTCATATTTTTTAGTAAAAAATTCATAATGATGAACGAGGGAAAATAAGCTTCTTAAACTATTTTTTAGATGATAGATAATGTTATATGTTATATAAACCATGTAAGGATAAAAAATCCTTAATGGTTAACAACCAGGTTAAATATGTTCAAAAGAATAATAATCATAGTAAGACTATATTTTTAGAGAAAACAAAGAGATTTGAAAAACATGAAATTTCTAATATTACAAAATCTATAACAAAATAAGCTACATAAAAGGATTTTTTTCAGGTTGATAATATATATGAATAAAATAAAATAAATCAAGTGGGATACCAAAACATTCATATGAAAAACAAATCGGTGATGAGTAGTAATAATGCTTCTAGAAATAATGTACACAATTCTAGAAAATATATAAGTTAAATAGGAAAATATTATTTTTATAGAGTCTTCTCGTATTATGAAGGATTTAAAAATATATAAAAAATGTGTTGGTTAAATCATAAAAACTATAATGAATCTGGAAAATTAGAGGACATGATTAAAGTAAAATCAACCCATTTAAATAATAAAATATGGTAACGATAGTTTGATGATAGTAAATAGATTCCAACCAATGGATAATATTTGTAAAAATTTGATCATCCTGATATCTTACTAATGTATGTCTTCTTATGTGACTAGATCAACTTATTCTATGTAATGCATCTCATATGACCTTGGTAACAGATGGGGAAGTTAAGGATAAGTCCTTAGTGGTTAAATCTACTCTCAATTCATTAAAAGGAGGACAATAGTGGATACAAGATAATGGGTTATCATTATTTAAAATCATATATTTATTGTTCTAGAAGATTTAAATAGATATAAAAAAAGAGACATTGAATTTTGGATATGTCTATTCACTTAGAATGAAATTTGTTTGATATATAATCATTGGAAAAGTAAAATTAAATTCCCAAAGTTCCTTATTTTTAAGGAAATAAAAAAATATTCTTATTGCATTCATAACATGGTGATGAAGGAAATGATGTTTTTTAAATGGTTTTGAAAATTAGTGAATATGGGATAGTTGTTTGAAGAGAAAAAATAACCAAGGGAGGATTTTGTAAAGTTGGTGATTTATAGAGTTCATTCTATTTAATCCTGAGGGAGGAAAATATTATATTTCACAAAAGAATTAGGTATATGTGTTAGAGGAATACATGGATTTCAAAAAATTGAAATTCTTCATTATATTTTTATATTTAAAAGAGTGGAGATTGTATTTTTTCTTAATGTAGAAGTTGAATAATACATGTTTATTACATAATAATGTTTACATACATTCAACTCACCCCTAATAAATGGTAAATTCTAAAATTTTCTCACCATGATAATGTAATCAAAAAACAATGATATGTATTTATTTTTCATAATTGATGACTTTACTCATATTTAAGATATTAAATTTTTTATAGGTATTTCATAGGTCCTCAAAAAGTTTAAGTATTTTTGGAGAAGTGATAAAAAATGAATGTGCTAATTTTCTAAATAATATTTTATCTTATAAAGGTGTTCGATGGAAAAATGATAATTTCCTTGGTCATCATGAAAATAATGGAATTCATCCTAATTTTTCTTTTCACTATACAGACTAAAATATAATTGTGGTTATGAAAATAATGTTTCAATAAGATAAAATGAACTATATTGACATAACATGATACTTCATAATTACCTTAGAGTAATTCTATTAGAACTTATGCTTATATTTAAAATCTCATTTTATATAGTCCATACTTTTATATTAATATTTATTAGATTCACTTTAATGTTACCCCTTGTTTTAAATTCTAAAGGGTGTTTGGTAGTCCTTACATTATGTATGTCAAGTGTTGTACTCTTAGGATATTTATGCACAATGTATTGATGGAATCATTCTTTGATACACTCTTATGGGTAGAGGATATAGGTGTTAGAATGAATAAACATGAATTATTGTTCAATCTATATATGTGAATGTATTGGAACACACCTATAGAATGTTTTCATTGTTATCTGTATATATAAGAGAAAGAGAATATGATTTTTTCATTGATGAACTACATAATTTTTTTTGACATAGTTAATGATGAAGATGATATTGAATGTTTAATATTTTGACACATATAATTCATGTGATGATTGAAATTCTTGTATATATCATCCCAGGTAGAATAAATAGATGGAAGTATAAAGAAACGTTAGATATGAGGGGAAAATCATCAATTAAAAAGAACATTCACGTTCATTTCATATACTTCCTATATTTTTAGGTTTATCCTGGAGATATTGAATAATATTTGAAGAATAAAAAAAAATTTATTCCATGGATGAAGAAATTAATAAAATTTCAAATATTGATATATTGTAACTCTTACCCAAACAAAAAGATAATAACATTATTTTTATAAAGTGGGTGCATTGAAATAATATGAATAATGAAGGTGAATCTAGGAAAAATAAAAAATAATTGTCTATAAAGTATAATTATAGGTTTTAGAAATTCAATTAGCTATTACATTTTCAATAATAGTGCGACTTCAAATAATCAATATAATTCATTCTATTGTTTCACAATAAAAATTCATGAAATTTCTAATAGATTTCATGTATGGTATTTTAAATGGTGAGAGGGAAGAATATTTTTTATAGAAATTCTTAGTGGATTCTTTCATGTTATTTAATAATGATTTGTTTAGGAGTAAAAGATTGATTTTTTTGGATTAAAATAATATTACTAAAATTGGAACTCTAAACTAGATGGTTGCTTGAAGAAGATGAATTTTAGATAAGGATTTGTTAACATCTACCTATATATAAAATAAATTCAAAGGAGTTCACTCAATTTTATTTTTTATAATGATGATATAATATTCACATGAACAATGGAGAAAGATAAGATCATTTTATATAGTTTATGGAGATGTCAATATTTATGTATATTTTTGGAGAAATTATATAGTTTATTATCATTAAAATATCATTAAATGAGAAGTTATTTTTTATATATTAAAAGAATTGTAATGAGGAAAATCTATGTAAGTTCATCATGGAAAACTCAAATCATTTTTCCAGACACCTTTTAGTGGAAAAAATATTGGGAAATTGTGGGAATAGAAAGGCAGTTAATTATAATGGGTTTAGAATGATTACTAGAGGCCTGTAATATCATACAGCTTCAGGGATATATATTATACAGGATTTTACATTTTGTTTTAGGCATCAAATCGAAGCAAAAAAAATTGTATTCGGGATGGAAAAATATTCTCACGTATTATGAAGTCACAAATTGTTTCTGAATAATGTATGATTGAAAATAAAATATTGATCTATTTAGTTATAATATTGTGGATTTAGAAGGTAATACTAATACAAAAATCCGAATTTTGTTGTGTTATCTTCTTTGGATAAACATATATGTGTTAGTGTACAATGAAGATAATTTCATTTAACGTCATCACTAAATATGATAATTATATATATCCCCATCAATATGATAATAAATTAATATAGGTGAAAAAAAACATGATGATTTGTTGGTTAATTCAATGTTCCCGCTTCTCATGGGTTTTGATAATAATTAATTTATGAATCACACTAATAAACTTTCGAAAAAATATTCTTATTAGAATATTGATATTAAATATCACTTCATTCAATATCAAATGAAAATAAATGAACTAAGGATTATTTTTTTATATAATAGATAAATTTATGGATAAAATCACAAATAAATTACCAATAGAAACATTTCATATACTATTGTTAATAAGGTGTATAAAAATTCACTCACTTTACCGATAAGGTATCTGATATTCATTATATCTCTCATCATGTATTTGTATAATATTCTCAAAGTCGGAGAAACTATGTAAAAAAAATATATTCATTTTTATATGATTTACATATTAAGAAATAAAATATATTTAAATGTGTTTTTAAATGTGGTAAGGTATGATTTCACCATTAAAAAACTATTTAAATATTCTTTTAGTCTGATGTGGGATTTTGTACATATAAGTCGATTTTTGTTTTGATGATGAATTTTCTAAGAGAAATATGGTGTTTAAAAAATTTGTAATAAAAAATTATTAAATAACTATGTTATAGATAGAATGGTATTGTTTTTCAATGAGTATTGGTCCCTACACCATGTTATCTATTTTATTAATAGAATTGTTGGATATGAAATCAATTTCACAAGTTAAAAATATTCATTAATTTATGTTCTTATACTTCTAAAAGAATCAAAAGGTGGATATTATTTATGAAAACTTTTTTTTGGATTTTATTTTTCAAAAAGAAGTTGGTCAAGCATAAGAAGTAATTTATTTTCTTTTTGTCTTTTATAGTTCAATATAAATATGCTAATATTATTGAAAAAATAAATAAATTAAATATTTTCATTTACAAATGTTATCATATAGATTATAATGAATTGAGGTTAATGTAACATTTCCAATTGATGATGTCTTATGGACTTATGTAATGAGATGAAGTGAGGTGCGGATGGTTTAGCCAGTTATTCTCACGAGTTATTTATGAAAGAAATACTCAATAATGAATAGAAGGTGATGCTTCTATGTTTCTTGAAGTATCAGAAATCATGACTTTGGAATGTTATAATGATCTAATATTGATTATCAGAGGATAAATTACGGTTTCTCTATATAATGTTTTTTATACAATGTTTTTGAGAAGTACACTGGAATGATTTTATCATAATTTTTGTGGTTTTTCAATGTTCAAGATAGGATGAAATTATGTTTCAGGAATAAAACATTAAGGTTTTTAAATATATGGTTTCTCATTTTTATGAAGTGTTAGGGACGAGAAACATTTTATGTTTGGTGATAAAAAGATGTTTGAAGAAGTATCAAATATAGGACTCTAAGAAATGGTATCAGATAGTGTGTTGAAAGTGAACTCTATTATTTTATTCAACCCAAGGAATGTTTAACTATGTAAAATTTTAATTTGAATGAAATTTAAGGACTAAAAAATTTAATAAGTTATAGAATGATTATATATAAGACTAATTTATCATGTAGAATTATATATTTAATGTTCATCAATCTATGGTTTCCTAGGGATGGGAACAAATGAAATATTCTAAATCAACTCATCTTAAACAAGAAGCTTCATTAGAAATATTAATATATGTTCCTATGAAATAATTATGAAATTTCAGACTGAGTTTTTCATTTGGATGAATAGGTATTTAAAAGTTATAAAATATGGAATGGTTAATGTTATTTTTCATTTTTTAGTAAATTCATAATGTAATGATGCCAATCCATTTAATCAATATAGTAATTATCATAATGTAATGATACTGATTCTATGTGAGTTTTTAGGTCATTCGACGAAGTTGGTTGACACTAGGTCCTAAGGAAATATTCTATCTTTTAAAGATTTTATTAAGGTCAAAAAATGAAAAATCTAATGTGATGTTTAATATTTAACTATGATATTTGAATTTTATTATCATGATCCTATTTTATTTTGTTAAGAAACATTTCATACATATAGAGGGTCGGTAAAAAAATGTTTTTATAATAATGGTATTTGGTAAAATCATAGTAGAAGCGAAGATTACATTAGATGAATCGTGTAGAGGGACATTAGTTTATAGGAAACTGAAAGTATATTTCATATTAATTGGTGTTAGTTGACCATCAAGCAATAGTGATTATATAGACAGGTTATAGAATATAATATATAAATGGATCGTAGAATTGATCAACTGAATAGGGATACAAAAAAGTCTCACTAGATCAATGGTACTATATAGGGAAGTGGTTGGATGGAATAAATCTTAGATAAGTCAAAAAAGATGTTATTTCTGAATTTTTTTCAAGGAATTGAAGTAAAGGATGGGTATGAACATTCAAAAAGTCACATGTGAACAATGTTCTACAAACATAGTGATAACATACTGAAACATATGGGTGAAGAATCTAATAAATATTTAAAAAACATTTTCAGGTCATTAATAAGTGTTAAGGTCATATCCATCATAAAATTTGTTATATTTTTATTCATGTAAAATTATATTCCCAATGTACTATAATTATAGAAAATACTATTTTCATGTGTTTTTTGTGGTCATGGATTACTTCCATACCATGCCAAGAACTAGCTACTCGTATTGAATATAGAATTTTTTCAATATATGTGTTCATACGATAATACTAGGTTGTTGTAATTTAATAGATCTATTTCTCACTACCAAAGGGAAAGGTCGGTTCTTAATTAAGTAAAAATAGAAATAGAATATCAATAACATAAACCTACCATTACTCAATTATCATAGAGATCCTCATTAGTCCATTCAATGAATGAGTCATTGATCAACCAAATTTTTTTGGAGTTATTTCCCCTATATGAATATGTGACACACAATAATTCAAATTCTATTATCAATATAGTGATTCATTTTCAAGTAATCTACACATATATTTACATTACCAAAATAGAGGATGGTTTTTTACCTTGGAAAAGACTGGGTATTACAAAAATTTTGGTTATTATTGAATCAAAATATTATGACAAAGGATAAAAATATAAACACATAAATCCATTATGATTCATGAATTATATGACAAAATTATTCCATGTTAATGTATAAACCACACACAAGGAAATATGTGGGGACGATATCATGAGTGACAAAGAATGAAAATTTAGACGAAAAAACTCAAATTAAGGATTGGGTAGAAATTATATCATTACCAATTTAAAGAGTGGGATTTAAAATGATCATTAAATAAAATTAATTAATTTTATTAAATATATAAAATTTCAAATAGGTAGTATATAAACTAGAAAAATGAAATTAGGTTCTTCATACAAAACATGTCTCAAAGAGAGAAATTTGAGATGGAAAACCCATACTTTTTTTCATAACATCCATGAATGTATTTAACCATATATATCTTATAAAATATATATTTCACTTAAATAATAACCTTACTCATTTCCATTTTCATGTATTTTCTTCATAAATACTCATTTTCTAAATGAATTTTTCTGATTTTCCACATTGGGGTTTATAGTTTTGTTCACTTTACCTTATTTCTAAATATTTGTTTTCATATTCATTCTTATCCAAAAATTAATTTATTATTATTTCATTAAATTAAATTTTAAGGGGATTTAAAATAATTTATGATGTTTAAAAATACATTCATTAATGTTTTAGTCATTATCCATGAATATGATATCGAAAATAAACATCTTTTGATTATTTTTTATGAAGAAAGGGAGTTTTCTTATTTGATGAAGTAAATATTGATAGAAAATATATAGAAAAAATAATATACAAATTCTTATCATATTGAAAAGTTAAATAAGTTTCTATATCCATCCATGATATAAATTCATATCACTGTTCAAGTAAATGGTTGAATCCACCCAAACGTGAATATGCCCTGATTTAATATATGATTATGGGATTGTTTTATTATAATATCATCATAATATAAGACTAATTATATTATATAGTTTTTATTAGTTCATTAAATTTGAATTATAATTATTTATAACAATATTTATTGGATATTATAATCTTATATGATTTGAATAAAATATAATCTTCTTAACATGCTTGTTTTAAACGATAAAATTAATGATGATCATCATTTGATCATATCATTTATAGGTTTTCCAATTTTTCATATTAGAAATTTAATGAAATAATGAATATTATTTTTACCCATTTATTCAATCCTTATATGTTTCCTTATATGGTGCTGAAAGAAAATGAAACATGTTATATCGTGGAGGTGGCAGTTCGAATAATGCCTAAACAAATTTTTTTCCCATAATGGATAGGTTATATTGATAAAAAATGATAATAAACATTATATATGAGGATTAAAATATATATATGATATTAATAAAATTATATTTTCTTAACTTGAATGTATTTAAATTTAGATAATTAAGAGCAGATGTTAACTAGTTGATAATACTCTGATCCGGGACATGAATTATCCTTGGATGTCTCTTTTGAAATGGAAGGATTACGTTTACTAAGGATGAACAAAATATTTTGAACATGGAATATAGTTCAAGAATGAAAAAAATGGAATAGTATCAAGTAAAAAAATCAAATAAGACGTTAGTCATGAAGTGGGGATGATGTTACCATTTTATAAGTTAAGCAATGGTTAGTTTTGGGAATAAATATTAATTTTTCAATTATATAATGATAATATTCATGTGGAAGAGACCATAAAATGTGGAAAAGTAGGATATTAAAATTAATATTGTTATAAATTTACATAAATTAAATACCTTTTTATAAAACATATAGTTTTATGGATTTTGATTTATCTTTTTTACATTAATCATTATTTTCATTTACTTTCATAGTTAATTTCTAATGTTAGTAATTAATTTTAAAGAAAAATATTATGATTTACCATTTAACCTTATTTTATAATTTTTATATTAAAATTGTAAATTAATTTATAAAATAATTTTTATAAAGGTGTGAAAGTAATTTTTGATGTAAATAAACATAATTTCAAAAACAATTATAGATAAAGAGTGTTTTATGATTATAATTTATATATAAGATAAAATTATTTTTCAAACTGATTTAAATTAATTTTTTTATTTATTATACAAAAATAATTTATATAATTATTTCTTTGAAAGGTAAAATTTAATCTCCCCTTAAAATTCATTATTCAAATAAAAAATTTATTTTATAGTAATGTATTATTTTAAGAAGTTTTTAAACATTTTACATTAGATTTATATGTTTAAAGAATATTTTTAATTGAATATTTTTATTCCTCAAATTAATATTTAATTACTAATTAGGATTCATAATCTTTTTTTTGAATCTTTTATAACAATAATTTCATAGTAATCACATGTTTTTAAAAAAATATTTTTCTAAAAATTAATCCTTTCAGAAAAAACTCAAAAAAAATATAACTTAATTTTGATATGAAAAATTCCAAAATGAATATTTTTTTAGATTAAAAATTTAAAATTAATTTTTTAAATGAATTCTAGAATAATCCATCATTAAAGTGGTCCATTTAATTGTATTTTATGTACGGTGGTTACCTACTATGGAATTATCAAGGGAATTACATTCTAACCCTACCTTAAATAATTTCACCCAAAAACTACTGTATATATCAAATATTTTATATTGGTGGTATTCTTTCCTCATATATTATTTATGTTCTTAGTTTCCTCTTTTATATTTTCATTTCTCCATTGGTATTGCACCAATCAATCTATTTGATTCCCCAATATTACCTCTATAGTATCAAAAATATGGATAAGGTCTTCATTATAAGAAAAGTTAGGATCTATGTTCATTATCTCATAAGTGAAAACATTCATTGGATATAGAATGTATTTCCTCAGTAAGGGAAAATGGAAGGGATCATGTAATTTTTAAATTTTATATGTCATAACCAATTAGCAAGCTAAAATTCCAATTCATTTTATTTTTTCAAATTAAACAATGCGTATTTGTGTTAACATTAACTTTTTACAAAATATTAAAATTCAATTCCATGTTGAATCCTATAGTAATACATCATCCTAATTGTTAAAATTCCAAGACATTCCTTTTTTGGCATCATAATACATTTTTTCTACTTAGTTCTACTATAATATGATTTAAAACTGTCCATATATTTGTAGTAAAACCCACTATAGGATATGAGAAATCTAAAATTATTTCTCACACTCATTAAATATAGTTCTCAGTAGGAATCCACTTTCGAAGAAATTTTTTATATTCATCCCTTTAGATTACTGAATGGACTCAATTATTATATGGGAATTTTACCAGATATTTATAAAAATGCCACACGCCTTTAATGTCAAGATAATATGATCTCGGTATTTCATCCAATGTCTGCAAATTCCATTCATACTACCCATCAGTCTGAGGATGATATGTGGTTCTTAAATGTGTCTTTTTGATGAGATTATTTTGATGACTCTTCTAGAATTTTTATGTGAACTGATGTTCATGATCACATATACTCAATAAGGGTTCCCAAAGAAGACATAGGAATTGGTTGATATATATATATATATATTTATGGGAAATACCATAAAGAGGACGATATTATCAATTCATGAAGAAATGATAAGGCATATAATGAAAATGAATGATGAACCATATAACATCATTCTTTATTGGTGTCTTTCAGATTCTGGGGAAAATCTAGACTGTAACATTGGTCCACGTCTATATAGGTATAGTTAGAGTTTTTACCACTTCCTTTGGATATTATCTTTCAAAAATTAACTACATAATTTTTTAAATATTAACACCAAGTCTTAAATTTCCATCTTCTTCATCCAACAATTAGTTCTCCCTTAAATACATGTACTTATTTTTTTATTGGGATATGTACAGAAATTTTATCTATATGCTTCATCTAGAAATTTATTCTTTAACTATAGTATGAAAGGAACATAAAACAACTTTTCAAAATTCCACACTCAATATATATATGTTATGATTTTCAATTTCCAATCATTTACTTCTTTAAAATTCACTTTAATGTCATATTCATCTTACAGAGTCTTCTCTATCATTTCTACAGAATATTGTCTTGCAATTTTTCATAAAAAATGAATTATGAAGAATGATTATTCATATTTCATATCAGTCACTATATTTATCTTTATATATCTATATATATAAGATAATTACTAATCTATATCATGGTAATAACTATTTATCCCTCCTACTCAATTCCTCATCCACCTTTTATTACTACATTGTGTGGTGGTGTATTGAGTATTTATAGTCCTTAAGTTGTTCTAACCATCTTCTTTGCCCCATGTTGACCTCATTCTGAGAGATGAAATACTTTAAAATCTAATGGTTCATATATATATTTCATATTTCACTATAATGGTAGTGTAACAATATTTTCAATGAAAATATTAAATATTTTAGATCAATTTCATGTGTTGGGTAGTTCTATTCTTGGATTTTCAATTTCCATTGATGCATAGGAAATCACCCTATCATTTATCATAACTAAAAAACCAAGAAATTTCTTTAATGCATCACTATAAATTAAAAATACTCTTTATATGATGGTAGAGTCGATATATATGAATTATTCAATCTCTTAATAGATATTTAATTCTTTAAAGTAATTTGTCTAAGAAGAGATACTTTATTGATCCAGAATTAAAATTTACGATAGCTCCCATATAATTTTTTTATCAAGCTCTATAGAATTATTTCATAATATAATTCATGGTCTTCATATCCCTTATATTATATCAGGTTATCATAAATGAACAGTACAAAAAAGTTTTCAACATACTCCATGGATATTATATACCTCATATCCATAAATATATAATCATCATTAGTTAATTGAAATGATTTAATAGCAATCTCATAATTTTCCCACCCTTTTTGAAGTAGCATGTTAAATATACCATCCTTCTATTCCTCTAGCTAATGATAACAAGAGAGAAGATAACACATTGAGGAGTATTAAAATCCTTGACTTTGATAACAAATATTCAATGAGAAATAAAGGATACATAATCTTATATTAATGAAATAAATTCTCATTTAATTTTTGAAAAATATTGTTTCTATTCCTTTAAGTCCCCTTTCTCAACAATTTATATTATTTTGGGAGTGTTACATACTGGTTTTTATTAGGAAAAATTTAAATGGTGATCTCAACCTCCTGATCATGTGGATTACAAGTTAATTTTTCTAGAAAAACATAATTTATATTTTTTCCCATGGGTGCATCCTATATTTTTACGTTATCTTCCTTATTAATTGATGATTGTTGATCATCCAATCTAGTTTTTTGAACTATCAACCAAATCTAGTTTATATCTCACTAAAAATGAAAAAAATAACATGATGAGCCTTCCCTTTTCACTACTTCATAAATAGAGAATGATCTTATGAATTAACATGATCCATTATTTAAATATAAATGGATTAATAGTTCCACTAAAGGATAAAGGATTGTCTTAAATTCAATAGTCTAACATAGTTCCACCTAATTGACGATCAATATGATTCACTATTAAATAGATATTTTTTATCATAACTAGGGCCAACATCCCTAACATGGTTATGATCTGATTAAACTCATCTCTAAATTCATTAACTTTATTTGAGTGAAAATACCTAAATTAGAAGTGGGTGTTGATAGTGTTCCAATTCCACTTCTTAGTAGCTGTATTTATACAATGTAAACAACATAAGGAGATCATGACATTTAATTTTAAAATATAATTTATTTTATGATTGGATTATTGTTCCTTATAAATATTGTAGATTTTCATAGTAGTTATGTAATATTAAATGATTCATCTATGTCACATAAATGACTTATTTTAATGTCAAATTCCATTTAATTTCCATTCATGCTTTGTTCTGAGGGTTTCCCAAGCATTTATGGAGGAATGGGGGAGTTTTTATGAATTGTGCCAAACCGTGAGCCCAATTCCAGATTTAAAAATAAATTTTTATTCCTCTATAACTTCTTCATTTTTCAACATTTTTCATCCATTCAAATTCCTAGTTGTCATATCCTGACATATTAACACCACCATATTTATTTGGACCATTTACAAATCCATACTCATGGTGGATATGAGTTTTTATTTAAGGAATTGGGCTTGCATGAAAGCCCATTTTCTGCATTAAAAATAAATTTTAATTCTTTAATAGTCCTTCACTATTTTCGTTTTTTCGGTGATTCCAACTCACACCCGATTCCACTTACCTAAGGCGCGTCCCCATTACATCCTACCACAATTTGGAGCTAAATAGAATCGCGAAAATGGTCGAAACTTCTATGGATTTCAGAAATCGTCCAGATTTGGAGAGGTAAATTGATCCTTTAATAACTTCTTCTACTTTTACTATTTTTGCCCCATTCCAGTCCCTAAATGATCTCCTAAACTTTTTTCGAACATCCCATGAATGGTTGGATGTTTTCAAATTCAGATGATGGTGGATTTTGAGTCATTTTCTTCAAGATTATTTTGGGTATGTGTTTCTCTCTTCAATTCATTCCTTCTCTTTAGGGTTTCCTCACACTTTCATAAATTTATAGAGTGTCCAGATTTTAGGGATCATAACTAAGGTTTTATTTGGGGTATTTTTGGTAAAATATTATGGTTTAGGGTTTGTTTTCACATCCTTGTGGTGCGGAAGAGGTGCGGTTGAGGTTTCACACCAAGATTCAAGGGTTTTGACTCAAAAGTTATGTTGTTCCATGTGTAAACAACTCGTGATGAGTTAGATTGCTGTATTTAACCATTTTTAATATTCCCCATATGTTGGTTGTGGTGCAAATACTGTTTATGATTGATTTGGTTATGTGTTAAATTTTATAGTCGCTTTTTAACATGAAATTGGGTGTTTTCATGTGTAACTCATGGGGTTTTATTTGGGTGTGGTTTATAACTTATGAAATTGGTTTATTAAATCTTTTTTGGCCTGCCAATTATGGTATGGTATTTTACTAGTGTCATGTGGTTCTAAAAAGAAGGTTTTTGAATAGCTTTTATGTGTAAAACATTGTTATACTTCTTGAGGTCATTTTAGGAAAATGTGTGTTTTCATTTGTATCTTTTGTGGTATTATTCAAGGTTATTTTATAAAACGTCAATGTGTTTTTATAAATGTATTTAGGACTGAAAATTCTACTTTTGATAGGAATTGGTATGGTTTTGGTCTTAAATGGGGGTTTTGAAATGGGTTTTGTGTGCAAGACATTGTTACACCCCTTGAGTTGTTTTTTTGAAAATTGTAAATGTTTTGTTTGGTTAAACAAAGTGGATAAAAGAGTGTATATGTACTGTTTGGGGGGGGGGGTGTGATCACCTAATATGAGTTTTTGAAAGGTATGGCGGTTATTTAAGATTTCAAATATATTTTTTAAAATGTTTTATAACATGCTGAAATGTTTTAGAAAATGGGAAGAGAGCTGTAAAACATGGTTGTGGGCTCTTTTGTGTGAGTGTGTTGTGAAAATTGAATTTTGCTGATGAATGTGGTATTATATGTTATTTGAGTGGGCTGTTATGTGAGTTAGAATGCCTTGGAATGGTTTATAAAAATGTTTTAAAGGATTTGTGGAAGTGTTCATGTAATGTGAAGAGTGTGGTGGGCTATTTTTGTATGAGTTGGATTTCAAAATCAATTTTAATGAAAAGTGTACTCGTGTGACTTGTGTGGTATAATTGTGGGATTTTTGGTGACTTTTTTATATGGAAATGATATTTTCATGTGCAAAGTATATATCTTGACTTTCTGAACTTGTTTGAGCACAAAGGGAAAACCCGGGTATCTAGGTGGGTGGACATGTACTAGTATGCTAGTGAATCTGTGAGGTTTGGCCTCAGTTTCACTTATCAAGATTGACGCTTAAAACTCTAACTAAACAATGATGATGATTATTGGGGACCACTAGGTTATGGGTATGTTCCCTACTGGTGGCTCGTGCACGAGAATGCATATTTGTGATGGTTACTCTCATCGAGATACGAAGTACCTGGGACCCACAGCTAGCTAGTGCCTAGGGATTATATCCCATTGCTTGTGCTCACTAGATACATTGTTCTTACCATCGGTATACGGTATGAGAGGCTGGAAAAATAAGTAGTTATGGTGTTTATTTTAAATGTTTTTATTATTTAAATTAGCCCACCTAAAAACTATTTTTATTTAATGTTGCATCTTTTAGAAATTTTAACTAGCATCTCATGTCTTTGAAAACGTGTATGCTTTTCGCCATTAAATGTTTATCACGTGGAATATATTAGTGGTGGTATCCTATTAGGCTTTGTCTCACACCCTACTTATTCACTTGGGTGTAAGTAGACTTGGTTATTTTTGTTGTCACAGGTTGGGTACAGTTTTTTTGTTTCTGTGGTTCGGGTTTCTAGAAGGTCCTTGGTAGTCAAGTCTTGTGGAGATAGAATAAGGGTGGTGCCCCTTGACATAAGGGTTCTTGGGATGTCCTTATTTGTTTTTTTACCTTTCTAATGGTCTTTAAATGTAGTTTTATATAATGTAATCCAGTTCTGAACTTTTGTAAAAGATGGTTTTAGTTGAAAAATCCAGATTTGTTTTATTTAGTTTTTTTGTTGTTTAATGTTTATAAAATCGGGTAAATCATTCCCAATTATCATTATATGATACCCCGACACATGTGCTTGCCCGTGGGGATCGGGAATGCCCTTCGGGCCTTGTCACGGGCTGGGTTTGGTGTTGATTTTGGCGGCGACCAGATTTGGTTCGTGACAAAATGGTATCAGAGGGTTTGGTTCGCTCTCTTTGGGTCATGTAATTTAGGGAACAATCGGGATAGTATAAAGTTAGGATTGTTGGGACTTGGTAGTTCGGTTATGGGTAGTGTGCCTGATCACCACACCTAATGACTGGATTCGAGTCACCAGGGGAAGCCAGGATTTATCTAATTCCATTGGTTTTCTTGTTTTGATGATGATTAGGGGAAATGAAAAGAGAGTTGTGTTAATGGTCTCAGTGAGCTCGCAGGGCCTGACAAGCCATGTGAACCCGGGGATATTTCCAGGAAAACTCTCTGTGATAGTGAAGTGATTGGAAAATGGCTACCAACCATATTTCCAAGTCACCCAATAAAACTACTTTCCTCTCGCATTGTTTTGTGATTTTGTTTGGAAATCATGGCACTTTGGTTTTAAGGTGACTTGGATTTAAGAAGCGTAAAGTTTTTATGAAATGATTTTCAAATAAAGAGGGAATGGTTTGGTTTATGAAATGGTGGATCTGAATTTTCAGAATTGTTTTGAAATGTAAAATGGTGTGCTTACACCTCTATGAAAGCAGGAACTATATTGAAGTTGGTTTTGAAAAGTGTTTCCAATAGAGTTTTCTAAAAAAAATATGAGTGTGTTTCAATGGGATGAGATGTTTTGAAATTGATGTGTATATCTTGAAAGTGAGTTATTTTCTAAATTGTTGTGACTTTCTAAATTTTTTTTGTAAGATGTGAGTTGGGATTTTGATCTCGTGGTTAGCAGTTTTGAGAAAAAAGGATGTGTTGGTTGACCATTTTGGTTTTGAAAAGTGGAACGAATTTTTGTTTTAACCTTTGGTATTTTCGTGAGCAACCACATGCATGGGGTTATATGGGAATATGGATGGTTGATGACATGACTGGATGAGTGTCGAGATGGATATGAGGAGGGTGCCCAGTGTGGCAAATAAACATGCATGTGTAAGGCCCATGGGATACCATTGGTGGATGCGCTAACCACTGAACCATTTGTTTTCAAATAAATGTTTTTAAAGAGAAACCTGAAGACTTGATGAATTGTTTGTAATGGTTAATAATATGTGTTTTTTTTAATTTTGATGTTGTGGGATGTTTTGAGTCAAAGAACCCCTCCTGTTTGAACTGCGTCTTGGGTTTATGTTTCGTCGGTAAGCTGGGTAGAAGGACCAGTTAGTAGTCTCCTCTGAGATATGTTTCGGGACACCTTTATAGTGGTTACCTTCATGTGTTTGGATCTGGTTTTTGGTTTTTTTACCAATGGACCATCATGGTTGGGTCCTTGGGTTCTCCCGTTGGATAACGTACACCCCTATTAAAGGTTAGTGCACAACTCATGTGCAACCAGGATTGTTTTTCCGTTTGAAGACCCACCAGTTGATCAATATAAGGAATAATTTTTCTTGAGATTTTTAGATAGAGTCTACACCCATTCCTTTCTTTGATTTTTAGATCCTCTTGTAATAGGATAGTGCTCATGGAAGGGTGAAATATACCATATATTCTTATATTTCCTGATTTATCGAAGGTGGATGTGGTCTAGGGTTGTTAGTGTGGATGAGTGTCTCGATGGTGTCCAAGAGGGCCTTTGGGGTTCTTCAAAGTTTCTTTGAAGCATGAGTTCATGTTAAACCACAAATGTGGGAAATATGGTCATGATACGTCATTGTGGCCACTTTCTAGAATTGTGTGTTTTTTGGGGATGTTGTATAAGGTCCCTCTCCATTCATTGTTTATATCAGTTGCAATGGTCATGTTCGGTGATGACTTAGGATGTCATGTGCTCGATTGACCATATAGGTGAAAGTCGTGAAATCCTTTGAGAGTCCCTGTTATTTTGGGTGAATGTATCCCTTGGAAAAACTTCAAAATATTCCATTTTAGAGGAAGGTGAGTTTAGGTGTTCTTTACTTATATTGTTTCTCACCCGAACAAACAAGGATTGTTGTGTGTGCATTTTCTAATCCCTTGTTTCAGTGAAACATCGGGTTAGGGTAATGTGAGTTTGGAAAGAGTTATGTCATGGAAAAAATATCGGGGATTGCGGTGTAGTTATTGGTTGCATCGAAAGAATAATTATCATCCAAGGGGTTTCCAAAGCCCATCTGCGAGGCCGAAGATGCTTTAATCATTTGAGCTCCAGCCATAGGTCTCGGAGAGATGCTGGCTCGTAGTCAGGGGAAATCCCAGGGTCGTTTAAACCCTTGTACAATGTCCTATCTTCATCATTAAAGATATGATGATTTTAAACCGCTGATGTCATTATCTTTTCTCTTTTGTTCCCGTTCGGTGGAAATAGGTGGAGGGCCTTGTACCCATGACTTCACGTAATGTCATTCCCTCCATCTTTGGTTTCCATAGAGTCATTAGAGAATGGATGGAAATTTGGATAGAAATACTAAGGACACAGTTTGTGCACGATTAGTAGTGACCGTGTTCTAGGAAGCAATGCAGAAAGAATGATCTGCACAGCTAGTGCATGGTTTCCCAAACGTCCAGACTAACCCTATGCCCTTCCCAAATCTTAAAAAAAATTGGGCATGTCTGTGTCGGCCCATGCTGGTCAGTTAAGATGGTTAGTTATTATGATGGGGAGACCCACTATGATTCTCTTATACATTCCTTCAAAAACATTGAATGGAATTCTACCCTTTGTACTAAGGAGTCTGTTTAGGCCTCCCCTGTTAGTGTTCTGATTCTGTCTCAGAAAAATATAGGTTGTCTCTTTTGGCGGGGAGCCTATTTGTGTCCACCCCGTACCAATAACTCAGATTTATCCATAGTCATGGATTGGTAGAAGGTTGTTTTATTTGGAACTATCTAGCTACCAACATATTACTTGAGTAAACGTTGGGATTGGAGAGTGACCAATGGTTTAGTTAAAGGTAAGGGTATCCCTGTTCGATGTTGTTGTTCGTTTGAGTGAATTTCTTGAGTCTTGTTAGGATAGTGTTTGAGGAGTTTTATTTTCAGATAAAGTTTCAATTTCATTGAGAATTTCAGGAAAGTGGTGTATGTTTTGGTTGCGAGAGTAATCCTTAATTGATCACTGGAGGTGTTTTGGCCTTTGGAGGTGAAACCTGGCAAGGGAGTACCTCTTGGTTACTCAGTTGGGTTTGGTTGTTGCTTTGGCCTTGATGTGACTTTCTGGGGCGGAAAGTTTTCATGGTGGGGAGAATTGTCACATACATGAATTATTTTAATGTTTAATTCCATTTAATTTCCATTCATGCTTTGTTTTGAGGGTTTCCCAAGCATTTTTGGAGGAATGGGTGAGTTTTTATGAATTGGGCCAAACCGTGATCCCAATTCCAGATTTGGAAATAAATTTTGATTCCTCTATAAATTCTTCATTTTTAAACATTTTTCATCCATTCAAATTCTTAGTTGTCATACCCTAACCTATTAACACCACCATATTTATTTGGACCATTTATAAATCCATAATCATGGTGGATATGGGTTTTTATTTAAGGAATTGGGCCTTCCTGAAAGCCCATTTTCTGCATTAAAAATAAATTTTAATTCTTTAATATCACCTTCACTATTTGCGTTTTTTCGGTGATTCCAACTCACACCCGAGCCCACTTACCTAAGGCGCGCCCCCAGTCCATCCTACCACAATTTGGAACTCGAAAGAATCGCGAAAATGGTCGAAACTTTTCTGGATTTTAGAAATAGTCCATATTTGGAGAGGTAAATTGATCCTTTAATAACTTCTTCTACTTTTACTATTTCTGCCCAATTCTAGTCCCTAAATGATCTCATAAACTTTTTAATGACATCCCATGAATGGTTGGATGTTTTCAAATTCAGATGCTGGAGGATTTTGAGTCATTTTCTTCAAGATTATTCTGGGTATGTGTTTCTCTCTTCAATTCCTTCCTTCTCTTTAGGGTTTCCTCCCACTTTCATAAATTTATAGAGTGTCAAGATTTTAGGGTTCATACCTAGGGTTTTATTTGGGTTATTTTTGGTGAAATATTATGGTTTAGGGTTTTTTTTCACATCCTTGTGGTGCGGCGGATGTGCAGTTGAGGTTTCACACCAAGATTCAAGGGTTTTGAATCAAAAGGTAGGTGGTTCCATGTGTAAACAATTAGTGATGAGTTAACTTTCTGTATTTAACCATTTTTCATATTCCTCATATGTTGGTTGTGGTGCGAAAACTGTTTATGATTGATTTGGTTATGTGTTGAATTTTATAGTCGCTTTTTAACATGAAATTGGGTGTTTTCAGGTGTAACTCATGGGGTATTATTTGGGTGTGGTTTATAAATTATGAAATTGGTTCATTAAATCTTGTTTGGCCTGCCAATTCTGGTTGGTAATTTACTAGTGTCATGTGTTTCTAAAAAGAAGGGTTTTGAATAGGTTTTATGTGTAAAACATTGTTATACTTCTTGAGGTCATTTTAGGAAAATGTGTGTTTTCATTTGTATCTTTTTTGGTATTATTCAAGGTTATTTTATAACACATGAATGTGTTTTTATAAATGTATCTAGGACTTTCAATTCTACGTTTGATAGGAATTGGCATGGTTTTGGTCTTAAATGGGGGTTTTGAAATGTGTTTTGTGTGCAAGACATAGTTACACCCCTTGAGTTGTTTTTTTTTTGAAAATTGTGAATGTTTTGTTTGGTTAAACAAAGTTGATAAAAGAGCGTATATGTACTGTTTGGGGGGTGTGATCACCTAATATGATTTTTTGAAAGGTATGGTGGTTATTTAAGATTTCAAATATTTTTTTTAGAATGTTTTATAACGTTCTGAAATGTTTTAGAAAATGGGAAGAGAGCTGCAAAACATGGTTGTGGGCTATTTTGTGTGAGTGTGTTGTGAAAATTGAATTTTTTTGATGAATGTGATATTATATGTTATTTGAGTGGGGTGTTATGTGAGTTATAATGTCTTGGAATGGTTTATAAAAATGGTTTAAAGGATTTGTGGAAGTGTCCATGTAATGTGAAGAGTGTTCTGGGCTATTTTTGTATGAGTTGGATTTCAAAATCAATTTGAATGAAAAGTGTACTCTTGTGACTTGTGTGGTATACTTGTGAGCTGTTTGGTGAATTTTTGATATGGAAATGATATTTTCAATTGAAAATTATATATCTTGACTTGATGAACTTGTTTGAGCACAAAGGGAAAACCCGGGTATCTAGGTGGGTGGATGTGTACTAGTATGCTAGTGAATCTGTGAGGTTGGGCCTCAGTTTCACTTAGCAAGATTGCCGCTTACAACTCTAACTAAACTATGATGATGATTATTGGGGACCACTAGGTTATGGGTATGTTCCCTACTAGTGGCTCATGCACGAGAATTCATATTTGTGATGGTTACTCTCACCAAGATACGAGGTACCTGGGACCCACAGCTTGCTAGTGCCTAGGGGTTATTTCCCATTGCTTGTGCTCACTGGATACTTTGTTCTTACCATCAGTATATGGTATGAGAGGCTGGAAAATTCAGTAGTTATGGTATTTATTTTAAATTTTTTATTCTTTAAATTAGACCACCTAAAAACTGTTTTTATTTAATGTTGCATCTTTTAGAAATTTTAACTAGCATCTCATGTCTTTGAAAACATGCATGCTTTTCGCCATTAAATGTTTATCACATGGAATATATTATTGGTGGTATCCTATTGGGATTTGGGTAACACCATACTTACACCCTTGGGTGTAAGTAGACTTGGTTATTTTTGTTGTCGCAGGTTGGGTACAGTTTTTTTGTTCCAGTGGTTCGGGTTTCTAGAAGGTCCTTGGTAGTCAAGTCTTGTGGAGATAGCATAAGGGTGGTGCCCCTTGAAATAAGGGTTCTTGGGCTGTACTTATTTATTTTTTAACTTTGTAATGGTCTTTAAATGTAGTTTTATCTTATGTAATTCAGTTCTGAAATTTTGTAAAATATGGTTTTAGTTGAAAAATCCAGATTTGTTTTATTGAGTTTTTTTGTTGTTTAATGTTTATAAAATCGGGTAAACCGTTCCCAATTATCATTATATGATACCCCGACACTTGTACTAGCCCGTGGGGATCGGGAACGTCCTTCGGGCCTTGTCACGGGCTGGGTTTGCTGTCGATTTTCGCGGTGACCAGATTTGGTTCGTGACAATCTAAATCAAGTCCCCGTGATTGATACTAAACATCCATTAATACCAAATATAACATCCTATACCCCATAAACATAGATACAGTTGGTAGATCACAATATTGGTATAAAAAGGCTTCCTAATGTATCGAACAATTTAATGGTCTTTGTGAATGTGATTCAAATATACATTATATTTAAAAACATAAGGAAAAAAACACATTACTATAAAATTATTATCCATTTCATCATTTACCTAAAATTTATACATAATTATGATCTAGTATTCCTAGGGAAATGAAAAAAATATGGTTGATCTATGATGCTCAAGAAGGAGTAGCACATAGTGAAAACATTCATAACATAAAATAGGAAAAAAATATTATGGCATAAATAAATGAAATTGCATTGAACCATAATCAACAGAAATAAAGGAAATCTTATAACTCAACTAATAAATAAAAACATGATTAGAAAATAATTGATCTTATATGGATTGAATTCATAATATCAGATGTCAAAAAAAATTCAAGGATATATTCCATGACACATTCATGTTATGGGAAGAGGTATACAATAAAACCAAAGTTGTTTCACCTCATGACACCAATAAATACATGAAGCGTACATACAATTTCAAGACCCACTCACCACCTGATTAATTCAAATACATTCACCATAATAGAAATCATTTAAATTTTTACCATTACTTAAGTAAACAATTACGGAATAAAACATTATTTCCCTATAATGAGAGATATTGAAATAAACTACTCAATTATTTGAATGAATAATATGGATGTACAGGTGAACATCCATTAGTCAACTTGGAAACTATGGTGCATCATCAAATTAACATCTGGTACCCTTAGCGAAGAACTTTTTTTACAGTGTAATTATGATATGTTGGTTTATCCATGAAAGATAGTAATTGGATTCAATGGAATTAATGGGAAGAATACAAACAAAATTGTTGGAAAATTCATCCATCATAGTTCCTAAAATATTCTGTGAGCATTGCAAAGAATGTCCCCCAAGGAGTTCCTATATAGGTTTGTAGTCATATGACCATTCATTGTGCATTAGTGTGATGATTGAGTCAATGGTCAACTATAACCATGTAATTTTATTTCCCCTTGGTAAATCTATTCTATAAAAAATTATACTATAGAGTATGCATACATGTATGTGTTTTGTAGAAGACTATACATGCTTATACGTTTCCCAAATGTCAAATGGATTTAATACATATAACATATTGTTTTTTAAAAAGGTTTCTTGGTCTCATTAATTGAATGGATTTTTGGGTGGGATAAAAAATATAAAAATTTTGGTCCCTTAAATTTCAGGAATAATATTCCAATTTTCATCTGTAGAAATTATGCACCTCACACAATGAAATAGGTGGTGAATATAACATGATTCCTAAATGATAAAAATTGAGATGGAAAAACACCTACATAGGGATTGGGTAGAAATTCAATCATAACCAATTAATATATAGGTATTTGACATGATCCTAAAATTCCATGAGTAAATTAATTTAATGAAATAACATATCATGTAAGATGTATATACCACAGATAAATTAAATTAGGTGCCTAGTACAAAACATGTCTCAGAGAGAGGAATGTGAGATGAAAAACCATAACTCTTGTAATAACTTCAAAAAATGTAATTTAATATCCTATATAATAAGTATATTTAACTAAATTAATTAACTCATAACATTTAACATGTAAATTTTCATATATAATCTTCATAACGATTCATTTTCTACAAGAATTCATCTCATTTTCCTCATCGATGATTATAGTATTGATTATTTGTTTATGTTTCATAACAATATTGTGAATATTAATTATTATTCCAAAATTAATTTATTAATTTGTAATTGAAGATATGTTTAGATCTGAATTATATTAATTTATGATGTTCCAAATTTATGTAATGAGTATTTGTGTCATTATCCATGTACATGATATCGATAATACGCATGTTTTAGTAAATTTTGATAAATGAAATGTGTTTTCTAAAATGTTGAATTAGATATTGATATAACGTCTCATTAACAAAAAAATAATTATTTTCAAATTTATATAATATTATAATAGTAAATATGTTTTCATACTCTTCCATTATATAAATTCATTTTATTGTTCATGTTATTTGATGAACTGTGCCTATCATAAACATACACTGATTTAAGGAATGTTTATGTGGCGGTTTTATGGAAATATCATTATACCAAAATCATAATGGCAATTTTTACTATTTTTAAAGTGATATTTTATTACTTTATGTATGTAAAGAATAAGTAATTTATATGTAAATCAGACAGAATTTTAATAAAATATTATATGTTTAGCATACATTATATTTAATATTAAATTAATGAGGATCATTTTTTATCATATCATTAATAGGTTCCCAATTTTTTCAAAAAAATACTTTATGGATGTCTTAAAAATAATATTTATGCCCTAATAAAATCCATATATCTATTTTAGTGATGTGATTTTGGTAATTGAAACATATTGTGTTATAGTGACGATAGTTCACAGAACATAGAGGAAAAAGTTTTGTATTCCATAATGGATAGGGATATGAATAACAATTTATCATACCATAAATATAGTAACATTTAATTATAAATATGATTAAAAAATCCTTATATTAGTTTCAATATATGAAATTTAAATAAATATAATTTAGAGGAAAATTAAATAAGTCCATAATATTCCCATAGAAGTCATGAATTTTCCTTCGATGTGTCCTTGGATGTAATGGCATTACGATAACTAATGGTGACCAAATGCATTTAAATGTGGAAGTGTTTTCTAAGAGTATAAAAAATGTTTTATTTTTTAAAATAATTATTAATTAGAGGTTAATATTTAAGTGGTTGAGATGATTCCCATTTATATGTGAAGGGAATGGTAGATTTGTGAGTAACCCTTTCATGCCCAATAATGTAATTTTACTATTGAGATGGAAAAAGTCACAAAAATGGAAATTAGATTAGTTTACAAAGAATTTTGGTTTGAAATATCTTGAAACATCCCTTTTTAGATATATTTTAGTATTTTGGGGTTTTTTAGCTTTTATAACTTTTAATATAATTTATTTTTAACTCGGTAATTAATTTAAAAAAATTTTAAATAATTTTACAGAAACGTATTTGGATTTCTAAATTTTTACTAATGTTACACTTCCAATTTAATATTTTTAATATCATTTTATCAAATGAAAATTATAAAAGTATAAAAAATTAATTTTAAATTAAATACACTTCACCTCATAAATAATGTTTTTGGACATATAATGTTTTGAATATTTAAATTTATATAAAAGATTAAATTATTTTATATTCTAATTTTATAAAATTTAATATATCTTTTAGAAAAAATTTAAATTATTATAATTATTAAATTAAATAAAAAATTGTATCTCCCTTGAAAATAATTGATTCAATGAAAATAAAAAATTACTTTGTTTATAAAAAATATTTTAATTCGTTTTAGCCACATTGTAAATAGGATATATAAGTTCATATAATATATTAAAATTCATATTTTTATTTCTTTAATTAAAATTTCATTACCAAAAACGTTTTATAATCATCTAGGACATTTTATATAATAATAAATTCATAAAAATTTTAATTTTTTGGTAAGCCATGTTTTTTGACTAAAAACAGACATTATTTTAAAAAACATGAAAATTAATACTAAGATAATTTTGAAACGATAAATTATAAATAAAAGTTAAAGTGGTTAGTTTAAAATTAAAAAATTATTTATTGAAATACATTCACTAATAAAGGGACATTAATGGGGTATAGTTTTTTAAAGTCTAGAACATGGTGTTTACCTTATATAGAAGGGTCTCAAGTATTACACCATTGGAAAAAACCATAACATGGGTTATAATACTGAATAATAATTAATTATCATCTCAAATTGATAGGGAAGAACTATAATTTAAAGATTTACTAATTATTCTGAAATACGTTGATGTATTTCCGTGAAAATGTCAATGAATTACCTAGATGATGATGTTGAGATTTAAATTTATCTCATAATTGGTTACATTTTAATATATAAAAATTCTATATATAATAAACTCCATTGTATTAGTTGAATCAATGTATTCCCTTCAACTAAAAATGTAAAAGGAGTTTGTACAGTGATTTGATTCACCTTGGGTTTTATTAAAACTCTATAAAAAGAATAAGGATCATTTAATTAATTCTTATAAAGATCATCTAGAACATAACATTGATTCGATCCAGAAAAAGTATCATCTTAACAATATTAGTAATTTTTTTGATAATAAGATAAGGGTTCAATACATCTGAAATCTGGATATTCGGTAAATTATCCTAAACTCATGTTAATGACATAATAGATACCCATGATTTGATTTTGAACAAGTAATGGAAACAATTTAATCATTGTGATTCCTTTTGAGATTAAAAATTTACAATTATCTTCATCATTTTGATGTAGAGTTTCTTTAGAGATTACCTTGGTCAACTTTTAGAAGTATTAATTTAATATATTCTTTTATATTCTATTTGGATTGATGGACAATAGGATAATTTGAGGATTTTATTAAAGAACTTATGAAATGATAATAAAATTATAGGTTCATAATAAGATAATTTTGGAAAAAAATATACACTTATAAGGTCATGTAATCACAATAGGGGTTTTTCCGTGGATCTATTAAAGACAAAGGTGATTGGACAATTACCTAGTTTAACATCCATAACAGCGATCTAAATATTTATTTAGTAGGATATATACTAAATCATCATTGTGGGAAATGTCTCATTATTTTAAAATCCTCTAACCAAGTTCGCATAGATTGAAATAGTGTATATATTGACTGAAGAAAGTGAAATAAAATTTTTAAGCTTATGTGGTGGTAGAAAATTTTACAAGGAATTGCACAACCCTACAGTTGTGATGATGTTATGATATATATTGATGACACAAAAAAGTTATTGTTTCATATCCTTCTATATAGTTATAATGTGATAACTTATGGCTCACATTAATTAATCACCCACCTGAAAAAATTATTCGATGCATTCTCTTAAGTAATAAGAGATATTTTTTGATTTAAATATTTTGTGGAATTATCGTTTTGGTGATAATTTTGATTTATATTGATCATAAGACATTAAATTATAAATTCACATATATTGTATGTGCTATAAAAGATATAGTTAGACTTAATCATGGAAGAAGATTTATTAATATATTACTATAATGGGAAATAATAATTACATAATGGGTGTATAATGTAACACCCTAAATTTTTTATGTGAATATTAGTCTTAAAATAATGTGTGTTAGATATATTATAATTCTTTCAACAAGGAACTAAAATAAAAAATTCATTATCTCGTTAAATCGAAAAAATATAATGTAATAACGAAATACATTTCTATGGAGGTAAATGAAATGTAAAAATTAAATAACCAAAAAGAATAAAAATCTAAATAAAAACTCAAAAACATCAAAATATTTATCATCCATATCTTCTTTGATAATCATATCAATAGAGAAAAAATAGATAGAATACAACATGATATAAATATTACAAAACAATTTTTAAAGTAAATGGATTATTGAGATGGATGATTTTGATGATGTGTGTGAGTTTATATATAGAGATTTTGGAATTAAATAAGATTGTTATGTATATATGACTATAGATTATATATAAGTTGGCAATATATATAGTTGTAGGGATTATGTGGTTGTTGAGTATATATGAGCATTTGTCATATAAAGGATAATTAAGATAAATTAAAAGGATAGTAGAAATAATATTTGATAATAAAAAATATTGTGACTATAATAATATACTTTTCAAATCATTTAGTAAAAATAGAAGTAAATATTTTATGAAATTCATATAAAAATTGGAATCAATGGAATTATGTAGTAAAAGTCTAATTATGGGTCCCACTTGTCTTTGATTTTATTGGATATAGAATCGCAAGGGTTTTCCCCCAACCAAGATTATTAACAAATTCAACAAATAATTATTGATGGAAATCCTATATTAGTGGAGTTCAATCCCATGGAAATATCTTTAAGATCCAAGCTAGCTGAATCACCATAAGAATTATTTTTAAATTATTTTTATAACAACATGTCTTAATAAAATAAATTTCAATGTTTTATATTCATAAAATATGATGATATAAATAGGTAATAATTAATTTAATAATTGATTATATATATCTGTGTGTATATTAATTTTTCTGTATATTTTAATTCATTTGAAATTTTTATTATAATCACATTTAAAATTTAATTTTAATTAATTTGAGATTTTATTTATTATAAATTAATATTTAACATTAATTTATAGTTAGTAAATATACTATAATTTCTAATAATATTTTTAGATATTCAATAAATGTTAAAAGATATATTATTTGAATAATTTTTTTAATAATTTAAAAAATATATGTCCAAAAATTATTCACTACTAAAATATTATCATAATAAAATGTGTTGATAATATATAATTTTTTTAACATTTATCTAATAATTATTAATTTAAAACAAATTATAATAAATTTATTTTTCTTCTTAATATACAAATTTTTTTAAATCAAATTATCCATTATGAATTCTTATATTAAAATTAATTTTTATGAATTGTAAAAATTGAATCCAAAAAAATATATTTCAAATTTTCAATCAGAAAGTCCAAATAATTTAATGATGTCATATTTATTTTTTTCCAAATAAGAATTTAATTAGAAAAGTATTATGTCACAATAATTGTAAAATGTCATAATTGGGTTACTTTTGGGGGTTAAGGCCTAAAATATCTACAACCTTATCGTTGTTCAATTTGAGTGTACATTAATTATCACACTTAATTTTCCACCTTTTACCTTTATCCCAAGAGATAATATAATATATACACATTATGTAATGGGTATTTGGATAAAATATGGAAAATCTCACCCATTAAAGGACCCATGTTCTACAAACCCTAATAAACACCTTTCATTCATTTTCAAATTAAAATGTTTTCAAAATTCCCTTTTAAATATATATCTCCCAATTTTGGGTACATCTAATCAAATCATGTTGTCTAAAATCATCTATTTCATAGGGTTTCTCTAGGAGAACATTCAACACTTAAATATAACGATTAAATACTCTATAATCCTTTTATTTATCATTTTCATCCAAATATTATTAAATATGAGTTATACATTTTAAAACATGATTTTAAACTATTATACTTCTATAAGTTTGATATTGTAGGTGTATAATAACATATCCATATTCATTTATTCATTATTCCATGTTCTTTCTTGGGCTGATTAAACCATATACATGAACGATGTTATAATGTGAATATAATGAATGATTATGAAAACATGTATATTGGTAATATAGTACTAAAATAATCATTTATGATTTTTTTCACAAATTTTGATTCTAATTATGTATCAGTATAACCATTGATAAAAACATTTTTTTACTGAATTAAAATTAACTAGAAAAGGATGATTTAATGGTTATTTACAATATATCACTATAACATCTCTAAAATTACTATTTTTATTTTGGAAATTATAAAAAATTCATATATAATAATTATTAATTTTATAGAAAGGATGAAAACATGATTAATGATGAAGGATAGGATCGTCCTTATCGACGCCATCTTAGAACAAATGAGATCATTTCAGCTGTTATATTATTTTTAGCGATGGAACATTATAAAATTGGGTAAACATAAATATTAATTTTAAAATATATTGTATAATAAATATAAACTAGGTACAATATAGATGAATAATATAAATTAATTGATTACACAATGTGATATATCTTTTTTTCTCCAGAGGGAATTTCGGCTAATGGTTTTTCTTTACTCAGTCTCATTTACATGGTCCATAATATATATTCTTTTATAATGATATTCTATGATTTATATTTGAAAAAAATTAAAATTATATGATTTTATTTCATCATTATATATACGATAATTTCATTTCAATACATAATCATATTTTATGATTTATTTCATTCTTCATAAAAATATAATGTTGTTGATAATAAATATCATGGCCTCTATTTTAATTTTATCCACTATGAAAATATTTTTTTATACCAAAAAATGTTTTATTTACTTAATTTGAGGGAATTTTTTATTCCATTATATACCCTTAATATTTCTTCTTATCTCTAATCATGAGTTTGTTTTATAATTACTTTATCATTGTTGGTTTTCTTTAATACTATTTTAATATCATAAAAATTTGTTTCATTCCAATTATGTATATTTCTTTATCAACTAAACATTCCTTAAAAATTTAATTTTTTCATGTTCCAATGAATAATGTTTCATGACCCATCCTAGAGAGGCTCGTGTTCTGACTACCCCAAGCCAGACTTTGATAGGATAAGGGAGATTTGCTAGCACTGAGTAGGAATTTTCCCACAAATGGAAGGAATTATCCCATATTAATTTTACCCAAACACACAAATATATCCAAGACACACAATTATGAAATGTAAAGAAACTAAAATAATTCATGTATATAAATAACATCCCATGACCGGAGTATAATATGATATAAAGGATAAGTAAAAAGGGCCAAATACAAGGAAACCACAATGAACCTGTAAACATGTACAACTGAAACTGTAAAGATTCTAACACACTCCAAGTGTGGGGACCACTTCAAAGAAATGTTCTTGGTAAACACCTAGGTTTTTATAGGTCCAACTATTCTTCGCCCGCTCCTGTTCCTCATAGGACACCGTTAAATGGGTAACCTTTTACACAAGACATGACGTGTGCGGGAACGTCCTGTATTGGTGAGAGTATATCAATACCTAGTAGGATTCACCGAAAACACTAAACATGAACCACCAAGTGTATTTATCTCTAAATAAAAATTAACAATGTATAACATATACATAATGTAGAGGGAGACCACATTTAATCCAGAGAGACAATAATCTAGCATGTAGAAATAATGAACTATCAACAACTGGATTCTATTGAAAGCAATGATAATTATGGGAGAACACACTCCTTGAACCATGATATCATTGGAGACAAAAGATGATGTGGTCTAGACTATTTTGGACCCTCCAAAAGATAAGGAACAGGTCTGAGAGGACTATCATACAATGATAGATGGTCATGCCTAGAACCACTGGGGTATACCACAGACCAAATATTGATGAACCCTCTATGTTGAGGATCATATTCCAACAAATCCACAAACCCTACATATGCAAACCACTAGATGAAGGAATAACTCCATGCTCAAGGAGGACATGAAGAATCCAAAAACTCAACTAGGCATGATAGAGGATCACACTCTAGTCTTGGAGATGACACCCCGACAGTATATAAGACTCATCCATTAGAGGGGATTACAATCTAGTGATGTGGATGTTGGGTCGCACTATACCATTGCTGAAGGACCAAGGGAACACCCTCAACCTAAAATAGTTTAATCAAAGAAAAATAAGATCATAAAAAGTTTTTTTCAATGATAGGATCACACTAAAGAAGATGGTACATTAAACATATGCTTCATAAAGGAGTTATGACCATTTGAACAAAGATTCCCACAAACATGTCGGGTCCCGCAGTCCTACCACCACAGTTGGTCCACCTAACTTTGTGGTTTGATTCCCATGTACCAACCATCGTTGGAAATCCATCTATCTCGCCTTAACGGCCACTACACAACATGATAGATCGAGCATTCGTGACACCATGGTTGACCGCCAAGGTCGATTTCCACCCTCACGATGCCACGTGGAAGCTCGAGATACCGCAAAACCACTTTTGACTGTCACAGTTGATCAGTGTGGTCGACCTCAACCAGGATCCACCCCAGTTTCCATATATTAGACCAATGATTAACCTAGATTTGACATGATTCCACTTCATCTGGCTCAAACAACCAACCCGGACCGGCCCACCTAGATAGGCCAAATATGTGTCTGCTTCCAAAACTGGACCTACAATGGCATCCACCACTGTCGGGTCCATTGCATCAAACATAGATGGTTCCTCTATGCCTTCCTTCTCTGGTCCCTTCTTTCCACCTTTATCGATCCAACATCGCACATGGCTTCACCGCGCACACAATGAATTCCAATGCGCACCGGTTGTCCCTTATGCGGACCACTAAACATAAATCAATGACAAAAATAGGAACAATTATAGATTTGAGCTTCATCGAACCTAATCTACACTGATCCAACCTCAGTTTCTATTTTTCCACATATCTGTGTGTCTGATCAAGTACGGAACCACCAAGGAAATATCTATACAAGACTATGGGGATCCAACAACGAAGAACATAACAAAAATAAAGGAAAATCACATAGAAACACCAGGAATAATAGGCCATTTACATTATGCATGTCATCCCCAATCCATTTCTATAATAATTAGTGAAGAAGGTTGCGAATAATTATGAATAATCTCCTAATAAAACCCTTCAAAATAAATCTCAACCCATAAAGTGATCAATCCTCAAAAAAAATCATTCATAAAATTGATTTGTGTTCATATTATAAATGAATAATGGGGAATAATACACATAAACAAACATCCTATAGGGATTTTTGACAGACTGTTGATTAAGAAAGGTTGTTTTGTCGCCATTGACAAGATCATTCAACTCTGTTGGTGCGGCGATTCATGATCTGATCCACATGATTTTTCATCTTCCAAGAATGCTTTCCTCCTATAGTGTCCAGGTTTCTAGGGTATATAATCCCACCCTAAGAAAAATTATAAATATATTTTGTTAAATAAGATAATGTCATTGCGTTGAAAAAAAATATATTTTTGTTTTATTTTTTTTCAGTTTCATGCCCCTGATAGCTTTTTCATAGACAACGCACACCAAATAATGTTAGGTAAATACTAGGGTAAGGAATCTATTCTAAACAAAATGTTTCCCTCAAATTTTGTTATCTGATAACTAGTTTAGATTTTATTCCACATTATTATAAAAACTATATACACGTGCTATTTAATATATTAATATTGTTCACTATTTTTTTCTGGGAACACTGGACCTCAGAATCTCAAGTCATCTTAGTGCCTGGTCTCAAAATAAATAAATATCAATTGTAAAAATAGTTCATCAAAAATGTGAGATTATAAATTCCCCCCAACATGTGAATTTATGCTGCTGAAATGATAAAACAAGGGCTACTAAAACATATGGAGGGAGTGAGCATGAATCTATGCCCCCTTATCCCATGTTCTACCCTATATATTCTCTTGCTACCAAAAAATGAGTACTAACGTAATAAAGTTTTCCAAAAGTATCATCTCCTTCCAATCCTTAATCCACATTGGGTACTCACCAAAAATCTCTCCATCCTTGATATCCATCTTCCCCAATCGATAATGTGTGATGGGTAATGCACATACCCCCTCAGTGGTGACACATGGAATGTGTAATCTACCCAGTCTAAATATAGGGGTCGAGCTAAGAGATACAAAACCTCATCAACTCTACAATGTATTTGTAATGGGTTGATGAACCATAGTGATAGCTTGATTCCCTATCCAAATCTCTATAAACATTGTTTATGTGAAACCTAAAGGAACACAATGTCTCCTACCTCAAAATCCAAAGGAATTTGTCTCATTTCACCATAATGATAATCTGATGACTCCGGGATGTTTATATACACTCGTGGATGATCTCTACCTTTTTGTTTGTTGCCTTCACCAACTATGGGACCATGAACAAGGACTCATTAGTGTTAGTGAAGAAACGTAGTGACCTTTAGGTTCTCTCATACAACTTATCGAATGGTTCCTTACCAATGGTGTAATGGTAGCTTATATTGTATGAAAACTCCACTAGTGGTAAGTGATCCTACAAACTATGGCCAATGAATAAAATGAATTTCGGCATCATGTCCACAAAAACATAAATGGTCCACTCAGTATGGTTGTCCTTCTATTCAAGAAACATTACGATCATGTGTATCTCAGTTCAAAATTCATCATGTAATCACTTCCATAAGTCATCTATAATGATATAAACATGCTAAAAAACATTCATCGACGAACACCATGTAGTCAAACAATCTATTTCATGTACATGCATCCCAAACTCTCTAGTGAACTCTTCTCTTAAATACATAGGAAGTGGGATGGCATGATTATTCAGTCAACAATAACCCAGATGGTATCATCTCACTTAGATGAACATGGTAATACCATCATGAATTACATAGATATCCCATCCCACTTTCATTCCACACCTCAAGTGGTTATGTTAAACCCGCTAGAACTTGGTACATAACCTTATCTTGTTGACCAGTAAGGCATTAATAAACCAATTCTACAACTCCTTTCTTCATTCCTAGAACCCAAAATAGACATCGGAGGTCCTGCTACATCTTAAACACACATGGATGTACAACCAAAGGGAATTTATAAACCCCCCCCCCCAAAATAATTCTCTATAAATTCCATGTGTACCTCATGTTTCCATTGATGTTAACGATGTGCTCCCCAACTTTGGAATATTCCTTAGGATCAGGCCCTATAGGCATTAGAGCATGTAGGGTATCAAAGTTTATATTCCAAAACAATGCCTCCCTGACACAAATAAAGGGTGGAGGGATGAAATCCATCATCTGTTAGTAAGATTATCCATCTTCATCCACAAAGAATATCGGTAATGAGGCCATGTACTAAGATTCCTTATTCAGCTGTTGCTAACTAGATATTATTCTAAGAGAATCTACCACCATGTTACCCTTCCTAGGGGTATTGGATATCTCAAATTCATAGTTCTAGAAGAAATATATACTTCACCTATGTATCATGTTGATATCGTTTTATGAGAAGATATAATTTATATTCATGTGATCATTATTGATGATAAACCACTCACCCAACTAGTAGCATCACCATATCTGCATGTGATGACTACCACTTCAAACTCAATATCATGGGTCATATACTTCTCCTTGAGAGGTCTCAACTGACATGAACCATTTGAAATAACCACTTTAATCTATATCAGAACACAACCATGTCTGATACCTGATGTATCACAAAACACTACGTACATGGCACACTCCTATAGAAATATAAAGATGTTAGAGCTCGTCAATCTCTTCCTCAATTCATGATATTGTTTCTAGCACTCATAGGTCCAAATGACATGATGTCCCTTTAGAGTAAATACTATAAATGGTGCTTCCACTTAGGATAAGTAAGGTACAAGACTATGATCATACGCTATCAATCCTAGGAAACGACATACCTTGGTAACACCTTAGGTCTCTCCCAAGAAAGAAAAACCTCAACCATCACTGGATCCACTACAACTCTAGCCTTCAAGAGGATGTGTTCCAAAAAATAGACCTTTTGAATCTAGAAATGAAATTTTGAGTGATTTCTATAAATCTGGTGATCTCAGAGAGTTTCCATAAGCATCATTACATGTCTCTCATGCTCCTCCTCAGATGATAAATACAATATGATTTCATCGATGAAGACCACCATGAATCGGTTGAAGAATGGAAAAATGAAGTGGTTCATGTGACTAATGAACACATCTAGTCTTTTTTTCATTCCTAATGGAATCACTATATAATCATAGTGATTGTAGATACTTATGAATGTTTTTTTTTCAGTATATCCTATTCCATTACTCACAGCTGGTGATAGCCTGATCTGTGATCAATCTTTGAGAACCATCATGCCCCATTCAACTGATCAAAGAGGTCGTCGATACTCAATAGTAGATAATTATTCATCATGACCACTTTATTCAAGATGAAATAATCAACACATAACCTCAAGCTCCCTTATGTATTCTCGGAAAACAAAAATGTGCATCCCAGGGTGAAACACTAGGTCTCACGAAGCCCATCCTCTACAAGACCTCCAATGGTATCCTCATCTCAATAATCTCTATAGGATCCATCCAATATTTGGGAGTAGATACCAGTGTCTTCATAGGGTTTGGATTAAGGAATAAGTCCATATTCTAATGGATAGGTAAACCTAGATCATCTTCATGAAAGATGGCCATATACTCTACCACAACTACAGGAAAACGAGGACTCATATCATCCATTTAAACATGGGATAATTTTGTCAACTTCTGTGTAATCGAATACACCCTCTTAGGTGTGAGTCTAATATAAATTTCCATGATTTCCTTTTCAAAAATAAAGGAATACATGGTTCCATCACTTCAGACTCACAACACTGTTCACCTAAAATATTCAATCTGATCATGAACTATAGATAACCAGTCTATACTGAGAATGATGTTGTATGACCTCGACACCACTACTAAGAGATACTGACTGAAATCTTGCCTCCAACTGTGAGCTCACACTAGCAGCACCAGTGTGTGATCATCGAGTCTCCTCTAGTTGGAGTCTCTAATCGTACGGTTCAAGTGAATGGTTCAACCATAATCTCAATGTCCCAAACATGATTCTTCGACAGAATAGAATGACTAGCACCAATGTATATCTATAGTGCAGATAATGTATATAAGATACAGATCATACCTCATATCATCATTGGAACCACATGGTCTTAAGAAATTAGCACCTACAGCTAGCCTCATCCTTATCCACCATGTCCCTAAGGTGGAATTGACCACATGGGGGTGGTGATGGTAATAGGACGAACCTCTGATAACCGTCTGCTACCCTACCTTATCCTCTTCCATGTACGCCGCCCTTCAAACCACCCTAATATTTTCTAAATCTTTTGTCTTGAAAGTCCATCAATTGTATCTCGATAAGCTGTATGACAGGTTGGGAAATAAAATAAAAGATGTTCCCGACTACCAAATGAGAAACATTACATGTCCCTCGACTTATCAATCCTTACTAGGAGCCTCTCTCTACTGACCTTGAGTCCTGGGAATTCCTCTTAAATCACATATCCTTTCATATCCCTATGGATTTCATCGGCTATAATGATCAAATGATTTATGAATAGAAATCCCCTTTTTATAAGTATGTAATATAATCACATGAAATCATAATAAAATGATCTACTGATTACGAAGTGACATTTAATCATAATATTGTTCTACTCTTATTTGAATTTCAAAAAACTGACCTACACGGTTCTGATCAGTAAGATGTTTGGGGTCCGATAAGACAAACTTGATTTTTCAGTGAATAGTAGCATTTCCTTTTGAATCATAATGTAACCCTTGTGAATAGTAATTTGACCTTCATGAATAGTAAATTGGTCAAGTAAATAGTAACCTTAACAATGGCTGTATAATTAAAATTTAGACATCTTAGAAGTTATAATATAAATATAGTAAAAGAGTTGATATTTTTGTAAGTCATAAATAATTAAATTAAAATTAAGTAATTAATTTTATGAAAATTTAATTTAATAAAAGGTGTTCATAAATTAAAAATTTTATGTCTTCTAGTTTTGGCATAATTTTAAAATACCTTATGTAATTATTGACAACATTACAAAATCAATTATAGTTTAAAAAACTGTATTTCTAGTAAATAGTAATTTTAAGTTAAAATTAAATTAATCATATATAAGAAATTATTTTTCAAAAATGGAGTTAATTTTGTAATTCTACATGTCAAAAACTTGTTGTGGTGAATATTTGGGATTTATATAATATACATAAATTTTTAATGAATAGTGAAATATGATAATGTACAAAATATGCTAAATACATTAATTACTGAGTCATGGTTGATGTTATGCTAATGTAAGAACCTTGTGTTTAAACACACATGAAAATATTACTATTTATAGTCATTGAATCATCATTATTTCGTATCATAAGGAAAAATAATAAACTAATGATCAAATATTAAAAAAACCATTCTCATCTTAACTATAAAAAAACACCCACAATCCCCTCTTCTCTTCACTCCTCTCGGGCCTTGTGAATTCTATAAATTCTACAGAAATATCTCCCCAAAATCATCCTCCACATACATCAGCCTTTTTCTCCTCAAAATGGAAAATCTTCTCTTCTTAAAAGGATCTCAAGGAAGATTAAATTAAGAGGAAAATTTGACTTTTCTTTTTCTTTGTTTTTCTTTTCATGTTCTTTTGTTACCTTTTCATCAAAAACATATCATCATGAAAATGGTATGAATACTATAGTACCTTTCATGTACCATAATTGTGTTATGTTAAAGGTATTATTCATTATCATATCTCATTTTCCCTCCTTTTATATGAAAAAATGTAAACACTGTTTGAGATGTGTTAAATTATCACAATCAAGGATGATAGGTTATAAATTTCTACTACTATCTTTAGTTATGATCATGAAACCATTTTTTGTGATTGAACCAGACTATTAAATATGTATTTTATCTTATTCAATTTTATAAAATCCATTTGCACACATAATGTAAATTATTTATTCAAAATAAGTTAATTATGAGGAAAATCGCAAAATTAATTAAACTATTTATCATTATTTTTTAATATAATGATTCACCTTCACATAAAATAACCAAATTATTTTTGTAACCATGGTATCTTATGTAATTTCACTAATTTCATATAACATCAATTATGGACAACCATTCTCAACATATATGTCTATCTTAATATGAATATAACTGAAGCTCTTTATAAAACCAAGGAATCAAACACCCCAAAACAATGAAATTAATCCTATTAACTCATCAAAAAGGATGTGGATGAACTTAATAAGATTATAATAAATAAATAACATATATTGGATGTTATAGAATTATTAATTAATAAACATAATTTTATTATTCATTTTATTAAGATCAATCGAATGTTTCTATTATACATAAGGTAAGTGGTCCTCTCTTTATCATGATTATTCAAAATATCGTCTATGTTATGTCCATTTATGTGTAGTTCCTAATAAAGGGGTATTATTTCAAACCTCCCCCATAATTAAAAAATTATTTATAAATGAATATAAAGCCCTTTAACTCTCACTATACCCTCTTATGTACACCCAGTAACATGCTGATATTCCGTAAGATATTCTACTTGAACCCCCATTATTCATTTCGGTTGCTCTATCATTATTTTAACACAATAGAAGTTATCTACTAATTTCATGTATATCTTCTAATTTTTTTTTAAATTCACCAAAATCATGTATGAAGGTCTAATCACAAATATCATTTTGTTATACACATGTTCTTATGTGGTTCCCTCCTCAATGCCTCCTGAAAAGAAAACCCCATTAAGGGAACTTCCCCAATTCATACACAATTTCATGTGAACTCTGTTATATGTTTTATGAAACCATTTATTTAACAAAACTAATGGTTTTATTATAAAAAGCTACCAATATCAGTTTTGGTTTTGTACAAAATATTATTCCCTTTTCTATTTTAAATTCTTGTTAGTATTTTCCTTGAAACCCCTATAAAATGATTTAATTTTATGAATTCATTAATACTCTATTTCCTTGTTGTCACTTTTATATGAAATCTCATACCATGATATATGAATATTTATTCTTATGGTTTCTCATATATGTTCTAATGCATTTTTTCATGGACACCTTTATGATATTCACATTTATTATGCTTCTGACATGATTATGATACCCGTATCATTCCATGGGTGCCCTTATCATTATTATTGATTTTGTTTAATTCTATTTGTGGAAATAATATTCATGAACATCGTAATATGGTTCTCCTAGATAATTCTCCAATTCATTGGGTAACATTGAGTCTCATGAGACGTTATGTTCAACGGTCTTAGTGGTTAGCCAATGCTAGTTTTACTATGTGCAAAAGTCTTGGTGGAAAATTGTGACTTGTGATCCTATATGTGCAACGAGCATTGACTCATGAAAATGTCATTATTTATGTTGCATCATCATTTTTTGAACCAATTTTTATATTTTATGATTCTATATGCAATTTTATATAATTATGTCCTGATCTCTAACCCATGTGCTAAAGCCTTGTTCATATAACTATTCCCTTACTGGGATTTTAGCTCATCAATTCAATCATGTAATCCCTAGGGTACCCTATGCATATGTAAGGGTTAAATGGAAGTTAGGATCAATTTATTAATATCAAATAATGAAGTCTATTTGAGTCCCATGTTTTAAGTTTTATTTACATCATCTTCCAAGACGCCTGGCTTTATGATCCTTGGCTTGTAATATGATGTTTTATTATGATTAAAATCTTGTAATGTTATGTGTAAATGTCTGGGGTCAATATAGTTGGTATCATAGAATGGTCTAGTTATTTTTAAATGTTACAAATAAAACACTTTAGTAAAAACCTTAAGGAAGAGACCAAGTATAAGAAAACAGCTCTAAATTTTGATAATTATAGAGTATATAGTTAAACAAAAAAATAAATCCATTTCTGGATATAAACAGGTTGAGGTGGATCTGGAATATTTGTATATAGGGGTAAAACCTGAAAACACCAATTTATTTGACAGTCGAACGAAAACTGGTGAAAAAAATAGGCCTTATTTCACTCTTGTTTTCACACTCCCATGAGATATTATTTTGTAAATTCATGATATTATTACAAACCATTAGTAAGGGAATAAAAAAGTTCCCATAATAACATAATTTAGGAAAAAGGTCAAGGATAAACTAGATTGAATCCTAGGTAATCATAATATTTGGATATAATTATCCATTACAAGTTTATCATTTTATGTTTAATGTTTCCTTTTTACACTTTAATGCTAATTATTAAATCCCCTTAATTGTATGTTCTCTTTCTAAGTCAGTGGAATAAAATAAAAGAACGTGTTCCAACAACTTATTTGATAGGGAATGTGATGATTTGTATAATTATATGGAAAATATGATGGGATAGGGTTCGCAAAACATCATGAATTCACATTCTTTGTTAGTTGAAGTTATAAATTATAACATGAGTTATGTGGAATTCCCTCCTCCACAATGGAAATAGTATGTTCCCATGGAATCCTTTATACTAAAAAGGCCTCCCATGTTTGTTGGATCTTCTAATCCCCTCCTCACGTAAGAGTTGGTTAACTCCTTTGAAAATATATTATCATTCCTCCATTGCCCAAGATAATAGAAAGTTGGGCTAGTGGTCTATCATTCTGATGGGGAAGCTAATTAGTGGTGGAAACTTATCAAGAATAAAAAGACCTAGGAGGAAATCGCATCCATGGATTGGGAAGAATTCAAGAGAATGTTTTTCAAAAAATATCTTCCTCAAACCCTCCATCTCAATATGGAAAGAGAATTCCTAGAACTCAAATATAAGGATGATGGGAAAATCAGGATGTATTAAGCAATGTTTATAAGGCATGCAAGGTATGCCTCTGGCTTTTTCATGAAAAAAGTAACAAGGTGGATAACTTATTTAGTTGAATAATACTAAGTCTATGACAAGGATTGGTGATTTGAGATTTTGACAACTATGAGGATGTTGTTTATAGTTCTCTTAAGGTTGAAAAAGATATCAGAGACTCTTAGTGGTATTGTCAGACCAGTGACAAAAATTTGAAAATGGAATCTAATGTCAGTATTTCAGAAAATAAATTATATGATGGAAATAAGACTGATCATCCCACATGTAGAAATTATGGGAGGAGGTATCTTTGGAACTATCAAAAGGAACCATGAGTTTCTAGAAATGTGGAAAGTTGGGAGATTTTGCTAAAAACTACCGATGATATATGAAAAATACCTCTAATGTAGAAGAAGAAAGGAAGGTTCAGATCAACACATAGCCTGTAGTGTATTTTTACAACTACAAGGAGAAAGGGAAATATGAAAAAAAAATTGACCTAGGCTGAGGGTTGTTAGAGGCAATCATGAATAAAATCCAAGGAAACAAGGAAGGGATTGTGAAATCACTATAGTTGAGGTGGAGAAGGAAAATGATGAGGTGACAGGTACAATGTTTATTCATTATAGAATAGTGGACATAATATTTTATTTTGATTCTATTATTTCTTTCATTTCATTCATGTTTAGTATAACTACTCCAAAACAACCTCAATATTTGGAGGATATGTTATATGAGAGAATAAATAACGTGGAAATAATTTAATCTATGAATTATAACAGCTACCCAATAAATTTTTATAGATTGAACCTCCCAAATAATATTTTCATAAATCCTTTAGTAGTGTTTGACATAATCTTGGGAATGGATTTTCTATAATTAGACAAATACAACATCAACTCTAAAGAAAGAGAGATTAATCTTCACATCCCAAAACATCCTCAAATTCTATAAAAATTCAAGGATTAAGATGAATCTCATTTAAAATAATTTTCTAATGTGTGTAGATTAATTCCTTAAGAGAATGCATTTATTGCATAAATTATTAAGACAATGGAGAGAATATCTCACAAAGATATGTCCATCTTGAGGGATTACACTGATGTATACCCCCGAAGAGTTGTCTAGTCTTCCACCTAATCGAGAGGATGATTTCTCAATTGACCTTATTCACGGATATTTTCCAATATCAAAGACACCATAAAAAATCCCCCGAATAGAGATAGAAGACCTAAATTAGTAGTTACTGAAGGATCTATATAAGGGTTTTATATGCCAAAGTGCTTCATCTTCGGAGCACCGGTCCACTTCATCAAGAAGAAGGGTGGTTCAATGAGGTTATTTTTTTTACTATTGTGAGCTCAAAAAAATCACAATAAAGAAAAAGTATTGCCTATGATAGATATATGACTTGTTCGATCAGCTTCGTGGAGCCATTTATTTCCCAATGGTGAAACTTCAGTTGGGAAATCACCAATTAATTATGTGGAAGGAAGATATTACAAAGACATCCATTCAAAAAATATATAGACACTATGAGTTTATTCTGATTCACTTTTAAATAAATAATTCACCCAATATATAAATGGATTAATGAATAGAGAATTTATAAATTACCATTAACAATTTGAAGTAGTATTTATCAATGATATTCTATGATACTCCAAGATCAAAGAGGAACATCAGCAGTACATGAAGTTTTGATGAAGAATTTGCGAAGGGTGAAGCTATTTAAAAAGTACAACAAATGTAAGTTTTGGAAAGAAGAAGTATTATTATTGGAGAATGTTATCACCAAAAAGCGATAATTGTAGTCCCTTTGAAGAAAATGGGAATTGAAGAGTGGCCTAGGATAACATCTATTACAGAGATCCATATATTTTTTGGTGTATCCGAGTATTATTGACGATTTATGAAGAACTTGTAAGGATTTTCAAAACCAATTATCAATCTTACATGAAAGAGATTGATGCTTTTATGGACTCAAGAATGTGATTATTGTTTTATGGTGTTCAATGAATGGGTAATCACTACACTAGTACTCACTCACCCAATAAGGTGACAACACTTTTGTGGTTTATAGTGATTCATCAATGACAGGATTTGGCTATGTGATGATGAAAAATGATAAATTGATAGCCTATTCCTCAAGACATCTAAAAATTGGTGAGAAAAACTATCCTACTCATGATATGGAGTTGGATGTTGTGATATTTCCATTAAATATGTAGAAATGTTTCTCTATGGGGAGAAGTGTGAGATATAAACTGATCACAAGAGTCTCAAATATATACTCACACAAAATGATATTAATATGCACCAGTGAATATGTATAGATCTCATAAAGTATTATGATTTCTTAATCCACTACCACCCAATTAAGGCAAATAGAGTGGATGATTCTCTAAGTAGAGAGGATCAGGCACATTTATCAAAGATGAGAATTGAAAAGGATCTGATCATCTTAGATTTACATAGGATGGACATGGGAATCATTAATGGAGGAACACCAACAATAATTTATAAAATGATCTCTCATCAAACCATCATAGGGAAAATGAAGGATTCTCAAAGAAAAGATGTGGAAATTCAGAAACGGGTGTAATCCAAAAAAATGGAAAATCCTCTGAGTTTATGATTGATGAAGAAGGAGTTTTATGATTTGAGTCATGATTATGTTTATTTTTTAAACTAGTTATAATAAAAGAGAGTATGAATGACGTAAATAGATCAACCTTCTCTATCTACCCATAGAGCAGAATGATGTATCAAGATCTCTAAGGGAATACTTGGTAACACACTATAATGAATGAGATTTCTGAATATAAATCAATGTGCCTAATATGTCAACAAGTGAAGGATAAAAGACAAAAGTATAATAGGATGATGTTACAACTACCCATACCAACATGGAAGTGGGATAAAATAACTATTTACTTTGTCAAAACATTTACAAGGACATCTCGAGGAAATAATTATATATGGGTCATTGTGAATTGTCATACAGAGAGAGCTCAATTTATCACAATTTGATAGGACTTCTCATTGGATCAACATTCAATGAATTATATCAAATAGGGCCAAGTGTTTCATGGAGTACCACTAAGTATTTAATTTGATATAGATATGTGATTCACCTCAATGTTTTGGAAAATCCACCAAAATGATCTATGCACTCAGCTAAACATCAGTACGACTTGTCCTCCTAAAACTGATGGCCAATCTAGGAAAATTATTCAGACAATGAATGATATGTTGAGAGCATGTTCTATAGACATCAAAGGTTGATGGGACCAAAATACTTCACTGGTTTAATTCTCCTACAACAAAAATTTCCACTTGGGCATCCTAATGGCACCATACAAAGCCCTTTGTGATAAAAGGTAAAGAACACTGGCACATTGGGATGAAGTCAGTGAGTGTAAGATGCTAGGATTGGAAATCCTGGAAGAAATGGTGGAGAAGGTAAAAACCATTCTTCAACACATTAATGCAACCTAATGTTAATAGACGTGTTATGTAGACAATCTTTCAAAGATAGAAAAAATGTATTTTTATCCATATCTCCATCGATGAAGGTCATGACCTTTTGGAAGAAAGGAATGTGATGTCCTAGGTACATTGGCCAATTCAAGATTCTTGATCTTGTAGGGGTGATGGCCTATCAAATTGAACATCCACCTACAATGTCCCAAGTACATTTTTCCTTTCATGTCATCCCCATAAAGAAGTAAAAACCAGACCCCTCCCATGTACTCTCTTCAGAGGTGGTACCGTTGGAGAATGATCTTTTGTGTGAGGAGAATCTACTGAATATCTTGAGTCATAGAGATAAGGTTATACATAACGAGACTACTCACTTGGTCAAGTAATGTGGCAGAAACATAAGTAAAATGATGCAGCATAGGAACTATAGGATGAAATGAATAAAAAGTACCCACACCTGTTTTTGGCTTAGAATGTAAAATGAAATTTCGAGGGAGGAATTTCATAAGGGGGAACAATTTAATGACCCAATGTTTTATCAATGGAGATTTCCTTCTTATAATTATGTCATATAATCACATGAAATCATAAAAAATGAACTATTAAGTATTGTGTTACCTTTAGACATAATAATGTCACTTATGTTATTTGAATTTACAAAATATGACATACACTATTGTGATTAGTAAGATTATTGGAGTCTAATAATATAATCGAAAATATTTCATGAATAGTAACTGATCCTTATGAAAAGTAATGTTACCCTTATGAATAATAATATAACCCTTATGAATAGTAAATCATTTAGTTAAATACTAAACATAATAATTAAAGTATAAATAAAATTTGGACATCATATACGTGATAATATGACCATAATAAAAGTATTGGTATTTTTGTATGTGATAAATGATTATTTAAAATTATTTAATTAATTTAAAACAAAAATTATTTTTCTAAAAGGCATTCATATATGAAAACATTTATTTATTCTAGTTTTAAGACAATTTTACAAGACCTTATGTAATTTTTTAAAGAATTAAAAAATCAGTTATAGTTTTCCAATCCGTATTATTCAAGTAAATTAAGAATTTAATAATAAAATTAAATTAATCATATTTAGAAAATTATTGTGGAAAAATCAAATTCATTTTTAGATTCTACACGTCGAATAATGGTTATGGTGACATTTTTCTAAAATACTTGAATTTTTTATGAATAGTGAAAAACAAAAATTTACAAAATAATCTAAAATCATTAATTACAGTGTCATGGGTGATGTTATACTTATGTAAGAACCTTGGGTTAGAAATCACATGAAGGTATTATTTTTTTTTCATAGAATCATCACTATTTCTTGTCTTATGAAAAAAATACTAAACTAATGATTAAATATTAAGAAAACCCTTCTCATATTCACTATAATAACCACCCACACTCCCCTCTTTTATACACACCTCTCAAACCTTGTCCCATCCTTAAATTCTTCCCAAATATCTCATGAAGCTTCCCATATATATTCATCAGCCCTTGGTCTCCTCAAAATAAAAAATCCCCTCCCCTTAAAAGGATCTCATGGAAGATTAAATTGAGAGGTAAATTCTTCTTTTCTTTTTATCTCATTTTCATTTCCTCTTCCTTTGTTCTATTTTCTTTCCTAACCCCTCCTCATAATAATGTTATGAGAACTATATTACCATTCATGTACTATAATTTTTTATGCTAATGGGATAAATAATTATCATATATCCTTTCCCCAAATTTTCTATAAATGAAAGGAAACCATCATCTGAGATGTGTTTATTTAACACATTCAAGAACGATGGGTTATGAATTAATATTACCTTCTTAAATTATTGTAATGAAACTATTTTTATTATTGAAACAAACTATTAAATATTAATTTTAAATTATTTGATTTTCTGGAATCCATTTTCACATGTGATGTCAAATAATGATACAAATTAAGTTAATTATAAGAAAAATCAAAAAATTATTTCAAAAGATCATTATTAATGTTTTTTATACTCATTCATATTCACTCAAAATATCCAAATTAATTTTATAACCATATAATACTATGTTCATCCCCTAGTTTTATATAACATCAATTTTTGACAACCATTCTCTATATACTTGTTTATCTGAACGTGAATAATGGTAAACCGATCATTAAAACCAATGAAGAAAATGCTCCCAATCAATTAAATTGATACTATTAACTCATAAAAAAGGATATAGATGAACTTAATAAGTTTATAATAAATCAATAACATATAGTGATGGTTACTTAATTATTAATTAATAAACCTAATTTTATTATTCCGGTATTATGATTAAGTGATGTTCACCATCAAACTTATGGTAAGGGAGCTACTATTTCACACATTTATTCAAGAATCTCTTCTCTGTTATGCCCTTTTATGTGTAGTCCCTTATGATGGGTTATGATTTATCACATCCCCCATACCTTCCTCATGATTTATAAAATAAGTTAAAAAACTTTTTCTCTCATTAATCCCTCCTAAGAACACCTAGTACCATGCATATATTCTGTAAGGGATTCTACTAGAACCTCCGTTATTCAATCCGGTTGCTCTATCATTCTTTTTACCTAAAAGAATTTATCTATTATTTTTATGTACATATTCTACATGATGTTTAAATTCCCCAAACTCATTTATAATGTCCAATCATAATTATATTTTGGAGGATATACATGTTTTTCATTGGTTTCCTTTTCTATGCTTCTGGAAAAGCAAGCCCCTTTAAGGGAACTTCACGAATTCGTAACCATTTTCTTGTACACTCAAAAATTGGTTTTAATAAAATGGTATTTTTAATAAAACTAGTTTTTTTTTAAAAAAATATTCATGTATTACTTCTGGTCTTGTACAAAATATTGTTTCCATTTCAATTTTAAATTTTTGTTAGTGTTTTCCTTAAAACCACAATAAAATGTTTTAATGTTATAAATTCATAAATATTCATTTTACATGTTTTAACTTCTATTTTACATCAATTAACATGATATATTCCTATTTTACCTTATGATTTTCCATGTATGTTTAACTACCTTTCAATCATGGTCAATTTTATGAGATTCCTATTCAATGTGCTTTATTTCCTTATTTTGATATACATTGCTTTCCATGGGTGAGCTTATGTTTATGGTTGATTTTGTATGATTCTATGTGTGGAATGAATAATAATTAACAAGTTAATATGGGTGAACCCAAATAACACTCCAATGCATTCAGTAAAATTTAGTCTTGTGAGATATTATGTTCAATGGTCCTAACGGTTAGCATTGGCTTGTGCTTCCAGGTGCAAGAGTCTTGGTTGTAATCCTTGATGGGTGGTCCTCTATGTGCAACAAGTGTTGAATCATGATGAAGCCTTTATTTATGTTGCTTACACATTTATATGATTAAACGATTATATTATACCATTTTTATATATCATTATTATATATTCTATATTATATCATTATTTCATTACCTCCAACCCATGTGCTAAAGCCTTGTTCTTATGATTATTCCCTTACTGGGATTTTAACTCATCCCTTAGTTCGTGTGATACCCAGGGCACCCTATGTAGATGTAAGGGCTCAAAGGATGTTAGGATCTGTTTATGATGATTAAATAATGATGTTTTTTTGTCCCATGTTTTATGTTTTATGTACCTAGTCTTCCAAGACACTAGACTTTACGATCCATTGCTTTCAATATGATGTATTATTATGCATAAATTCATTTAATTTTTTGTGTAAAAGGATAGGGTCGCTGTAGTTGGTATAAGAGTATGGTCTACTTATTTTTAGAGATTAGGAATATAGAACTTTAGTAAGAAACATAAGGATGATACAATGTATAAGAAAACATCCATAAATTTTTCTAAGTATAGAGTAAGTGGTTTATCAACAAAATACATCACTGTCTAGATACAAACAAGTATTAGTGGATATGGAACATATGTATCTAGGGGTAAATCCCAAAAACACTGCATTTTTTCAAGACTCAAATGAGAACTGGTGCATGACAATGGGCCTTGCTACACTCTTGGGTTGACACCTCCAGTGTATATGATTTGGAAAAAGAATGATCTTAGTACAAACCAAAATTAAGGGAATAAATAATCACCCATTAGAATATATTTTTTTAAATATATCAAGGATATCCTAGATTGAAACCTATGGAATCATAAGTTATGATTCACTTATCCTTTACAAGATTATCCTATAATGTTCAAGGTTTTCTTTTTTATGCTAAATAGATAAGTATTCAAGCCCTCTAATTGTATGTTATTTTTCATAGTTAATGATGTTAAATAAAAGAACACGTAAAAGAATTAATTTGATAGGTAATGTGATGATTTCTCTAATGAAATTCCAAATATATAACGGGAGGGTTCTCAAAACTAAATCCCAATATGTGCTTCGTTGGCTCAAGTTATGAATAATAACTTGAATAACGTGAAATTCCCTCTTCCTGAATGTAAAGATCAAGTGGTTGAAGAATATTTCATACAGTAAAGGCCTCCCTGGTTTAGTTAATCTTCAGATTCCCTCCATGAGGAATAGTATATGAACTGCATAGAAAAGATATCCCATGTCCTCTAGTACTCAGAAGAAGAGAAAGTTGTTCTAGAGTTGTATCATTTTGATGGGGAACCTGATCAGTGGTGGAAACTGATCAAGATTACGAATCCCCTAGAGGATATTTAATCTATATATTTGGAGGAATTCAAGAGTGTGTTATTAAAAAAAAGTTTCCCTGAACCCTCCTTCTCTATATGGAAATAGAGTTCCTCATACTCAAATAGAAGGAAGATGAGTTAATCGGTTCATATGAAGAAAAGTTTACAAGTATTTCTAGGAAATCTTATGGATTTTTCATGAACAAAAAACATGAGGTGGATCTCTTCTTTAGTGAACTATAGAAGAGTCTATGAAAAACATTGGCATTTTGAGACATCGATAGTTATGAAGAGTTTTTCCATTATACACATAATGTTTAAATGGAGATAGAGACTCCTAGTACTATCATGGGTCAGACAATAAAATTAGGAAAATGGAATCTAATGTGGGTGGTCTCACAAATAAATTATATTATTGGGATAAGCCTAATAATCCCATGTGTAAAAATTGTGGGAATAAGCATCATGGAAACTATCTATAGGGAACCAGTAATTACTAAAATGTGGAAAGTTGGAACATATAGCAATAAATGTCCGAAGATATATGAAAATCCCCCACTAATGATGAAGTATAATAGAAGGTTCAGATCAACAATCAGCCTATACTACAGTGTTATAACTACATCAGGCATGCTCATTTTGTGAGAATTTTCCCTAAGCTCGTGATTTTTAGTGGCAGTCAACAATGATGTCCATGGAAATAAGGAAGGGCTTATTCTGTCACTATAGGTGAAGAGAAGTTGGACAATGATGGGGTGACATGTATGCTGGTTATTCATTCATGATTAGTTAATGTGCTATTTTATTCTAGTTAAATGCCTTCTTTTATATCTAACATGATTAGTAGAACTATTCAAATATAACCTCAAAATTTGGAGGATATGATAACTGTGAGAATAGTGAATTGAGAAATTATTGTATCCAAGGATTATAAAACCACCCTTATAAATGTTTGTGGACTGAACCTCCCAGAAAGTTTTTCCATAATTCCATTATTGAAATTCAATGTTATATTGTTCATGGATTGACTATATTTATAAAAATACTACATCAACTTTTATGAAAAGGAGACAACTCTCCACATCCCAATGAATCCTCCAATTCTATACAAGTGTGAGGAGGAAGATTAATCTCTTTTAGCATCATTTTTTCATGTGTGAATATTAATTATTTATGAGAAAGAATTTCTTTCTCAAATGATTGAGACAAAGGGGAGAATCTCACTCAAGGATTTTCCCATCATGAGGGATTACACAGATGCATTACCTAAATAGTTTCCTATTCTTCAACATGATTGAAAGGTTGAGTTCTAAATTGATCATATTCATAGATCTCTTCCTATATCAATGAAACCAATGATAATTTCCACCATATAGCTGGAAGAGTTGAAGATATAGTAATAGTAGAATCTAGATAAGGGTTGTATACGACCATGTGATTCACTCTGGGGAGCACAAGTCCACTTCATCAAGAAAAAGGATGGATCAATGCGCCACTTCGTTGGTTATCATGAGCATAAAAAAATCAAGATAATGAACAAGAATACCCTTTCATAGAGAGTCGACTTGTTCAATCCTCTTCATGGGGCTTGTTATGTTCTCTAAGGATGACCTTCATTCTTGATATCACCAATTAATGTTGAGGAAGGAAGATATTCACAAGACTGCCTTTCGAATGAGTTATGGACACTATGATTTCATAGTGATTCCCTTGGGACTCACTAATTCTCCATAAATATTCATAGACATATTGAATAGTGTCTTTAGATATTACCCAGAGAAATTTTTGGTAGTATTTATTGATGAGATTATGTTATAATTCATGAGAATGGTGGAACATGAGGAGTAATTGAATGCTTTGATGATGACTTTGCAAATGGAGAATTTGTATGAAATGTATAGTAAATGTGAGTACTTGATGGATGCAGTATCACTCTTTGGGCATGCTATCAACAGCTAAATGATAACTATAGACCATTCCAAGATAAATTAAATTGAATACTTGCCCAGACCATACATCTGTAACAAATATCCATAGATTTCTGGGTGTAGTTGGGTATTATTGATGATTTGTGAAGAAAACCTCATTATTGCTAATCTCAATGACCCAGCTAACACGTAAGGGTGAGATGTTTTTTCTGAAATCAGTATTATCAAGAAGGTTTCATGGAGTTTAAAAATAGGCTAATCACTATGCCAATACTCACACTCCCAAGAAGTGGAGAAAACTATGCGATGTCATGTGATGAATAAAATAATGGATTAGGTTGTGTGTTAATGATAAATTCTAAAGTGATAGCCTACTCCTCAAGGTAGTAGAAAATCCATCAGGAAAACTATCCTACACATGATCTGGATTTGGCGGCTGTGATCTTTACGTTAAGAGTATAGAGACATTATATATATAGGAATAGGTGTGAGTTATATACTAATAAAATGAGTTTCAAATATATATCAACAAAAAATGAGATTAATATGCACCAAAAAATATACATATATATCATCAATGATTATGACATCCCAATCCACTACCATCCGGTAAAGAAGATAAGGAGGAAAATGCATTATGTTGAAATGATCTTGCTTCTTTATCAGTATTGAGAATTGAAATGGAACCAATCATATTAGATTTAATGAGGTTAGAAAATGTAATCATTAAAGTAGGAAAATCATCATTCCTTTTCTAATTGATTTCTCAACCCCACCTCATGGAGAAAATAAAGGATTCTCAAAGAAATTATGTGTAAATTCAGAAAAGGGTGGAAGACATTTGAAATGGTAAATCCTATGAGTTTATGATTAGTAAGGAGTTGTATGATTTGGATCACTATTATGTGTACCCTCTTCTCCATAGATAAAGAAGGAGCTTCTGAATGATGCACATAGCACAACCTTATCTATCCACCCATTGTGCACAAAGATGTATCAAAGTTCCAAAAAATTCTCCAATATGCAATATGAACTGAACTCAAATTCATTATGGCCTATCATCCTCAAAATGATGGCCAATACGAGCAAACTATTCATACACAGAATGATGTGATGTGATCATATTATATAGACATAAAAGGAGGATAGGATGATCATCTTTCACTTGTTGAATTCTCTTACAACCACAATTTCCACTTGATCATCCGAATGGAACCACACAAATCCCATTATGAGAAATTGTTCAGAACACCGACATTTTGGGTTGATATCGATGAGAACAGGGTTCTAGGACCTTAAATGGTCCATGAAATGGTGGATAAGGTGAAAACCATTCAACAACACATCAAGGTAGACCAAAGGCAATATAACTGGTATGCAGACATACAACGATGATACCATGAGTCCAAAGTCAGAAACATTGTATTTCTATGCATATCTCTATTGATGAATGTCATGAGGTTTGGTAATAATGGAAATTTAAGTCCTAGGTACACTGGCCCCTTCCAGATTCTTGATTGTGTTGGGGATCTAGCTTATTGACTAGCACTTCAACCTACCATGACCAAAGTACACGATGTCTTTCATGTATCCCTATTAAGTAAATATAAACCAGACCCTTCAGATGTACTCTATTTAGAGGTGGTATAGTTGGTGAATGATCATTCATATGGGGAAAAACTAGTGAAGATCTGGGATTGTAGAGATAATATTCTACATAATAAGACTAATCATCTGGTCAATGTACTATGGTAGAACCATATGTACTAAGGGGATAGATTGAAACTGGAGGAAGCATCGAAGGAAAATTACATGCACATGTTTATGTCATAGAATATAAAATGAAATTTCTAGGGAAAAGTTTCATTTGGGGGGAATAATGTAAAAATCCAATTTTTATTAATGGAAATTCCCTTCTTTAATTATGTCATATTATCCCATGAAATTATTACACAATAAAATACTAACTACTATTTGACCTTTAAACATAATATCGTATCTTCTTTGATTCGAATTTTGAAAATCCTACATACATGGTTGTGATCAGTAAGATGTTTGGAGTCTGATAAGACAAACATATTTTTTGGTGAATAGTTACTTTCCCTTGTGAATAGTATTGTTACCCTTATGACTATTAATATAACCGTTATGAATAGTAAAACATCTATGTACATAGTATCATTACCAATGAAGGTATAAATAAAATTTAGACGTCTTATATGTGATAAAATTACCATGATAAAAGTATTGATATTTCTCTAAGTGATAAATAATTAATTACAATTAATTAATTACATGAAAAGAAAATTTATTTTCCAAAAAGGTGATCATGGACTAGAATTTTTATGTCTTCTGGTTTTAAGATAAATTAATAAGACCTTATGTTATTATTGAATGCATTATAAAATCATTTATAATTTTAAAGTAGAAGTTTTTCAATTAAATTATTATTTCAATTGAAAATTAAATTAATAATATATAGAAAATTATTTTTGAAAAATGGTGTTCATTTTTGAATTATAAATGTAAAAAAATGGTCAAGGTGAATTTTTCATATTTTTCTAAAATTGATGAATTTTTATGAATGGTGATGTTCAATAATTTACAAAATATTCAAAATACATTAATTACCGAGTCATGGGTGATTTTCTAATCATGTATGCACCTTGGGTTTGAACACACACACACATATTACTATTTTACTTTAATAAATTCTGCTTAAATTTGTCTCTAAGATCCTTCTACATGTATGTCATCCCATGGTCTCCTAAAAGCACCATGTCATTTCCCCTAAGGAGGCTCCCAAGGATTGTTAAATCAAGAGGTAAATTCATCTTTTATTTTTCCTTCATTTTCATTTCATGTTCCTTTGTTCTCTTTTATTTCCTATATTCTACACGTCCAAGTGGTATGAAAACTCTAGTACCAAAAATCCACTGGAAATTTATTATGATAATTGGATAATTCATTATCATATCTCCTTTACCTTTTATTTAGATGAATTGAAAACACTGACCGAGATATGTTATTATATTTCATTAAAGGAAGACTACTTATTAATTTCTATTACCATATTCAATTATTTTAATGAATCCATTTTTCAGGTTGACCCATGCTTTGACATATGTATTTTATCTTATGTGATGTTCTAGAATCCTATTTCACACATGATGTAAAATAATGATACAAAACAAGTTAATTAAGAGAAAAATCACCAAATTAATTCAAACATTTGTAATTGATGTTTTATATAATAATTCACCTTCCCTCCAAAAAACCAAATGATTTTCATAACCGTTTCATATTATTAATGTTAACTAATTTCATATAACATCAATTCTGGACACCCATTATCATCATTCATGTTTATTCAATCATGAATATGAGTGAACCATTCATTAAAACAAAGGATGAAAACGATCCCAAACAATGATATTGAACCTCTTAACTTGTCAAATAGGACATGGATAAACTTAATAATGTTATAATAAACCAATAAAATTTAGTGCATGTTTTGGAATTATTAATTAATGAACCTAATTTTATTATTCTTTTCATTTAGATCCAGAAAAGTACAACATCAAAATAAGTTAAGTGATCCCTTTTCTCTCAGATTTATTCAATAATATCCTATATGTTATGTATTTTAGAGTTTAGTTACTAGTGATGGGGTATGATTCCAACCTCCCCCATACTTCCGTAATGATTTATAAATGAATTTAAACCCATTTCTCTCTCATTTATCCCTCCCATGTACCCATTGTATGACGCTGATATTTTGTAAGAGATCCTACCTGAACCTATATAATTCATCCAGGTTGGTATATCATTCTTTTTCCCAAATATGTTATCTATTATTTTTATTTACATCCTGTAAATATTGTGTACATTCTTCAAACTCATGTATCAATGTCCAATCATAAGTCTCTTTTATGGATATACATGTTTTTAAGTGGTTCCCTCCTCAATGATTCTCGAAAAGCAAATCCCTTTAAGGAAACTTCTGGAATTAATACCCAATTTTGAGTGAACTATAATTTATGTTTTAATATGAATTTTTTTTATAAAATCACATTATTATTATGAAAACCCTTTGGTATAATTTCTATTTTTTTAAAAAAATTATCCCTTTTGTTATTTTGAATGCTTTTTAATGATTTCTATAAAACAACACTAAAATGTTTTAATGCGGGAAACTATTAAATGCTCATTTTACATGTTGCAAATTATATTTGAAATAAATTACCATGATATATACCTTTTTAATATTATTAATGTACATTTTTTTCAATTATTTTCAATGATGGACACTTTTTTTATTTTTTCATTCATTATGATTAATGACATGATTATGATACCCATTTCGTTCCATGGGTTCCCTTATGTTTGTGGTTTATTTTATGTGACTCTATATGTGGGAAGAATATTCATGAACTTGTTAAGATCATTGTGCCTAGATAGTACCTAAATTCATTGGGTAAAGATGAATTTCATGAGACATTATGTGTAACAGTTTTAGCAGTTAGACTTGGCTTGTGCTACCATGTGCAATAGTCCTTGTGGGAAACCATGGCTTGTGCTCCTCTATGTGAAATGAGCCTTGAATCATGGTAAAGACACGATTTAGTTTTCTACCAAATTTAACCATTCATGATTTATATGATCCCATGTTTATATGTTATTATTTTATATTCCATTTTATATCATCATTTCATGATCTCTGACCCATGTGCTAAAGCGATTTTCTTATGATTATTCCCTTATTAGGAATTTATATCATCCCTTCACTCATTTGATCCCAAGGGTACCCTATGTAAATTTATGGTCTCAATGGAATATAGGATCTCTTCCTAAAAATTAAATAAATATGTGATTTTTAGTCCCATGTTAAATGTTTTATATACCTAGTCTTCCTAGACACTAGACATTATGATCCTTTTCTCGTAATAAGATGTTTTTTTATGATTAAAATCATGTAATTTTAGGTATAAAAGGATTGGGTCACTATATTGGCTACCTGCTATCAAGGTCTCAACTACTGGGTTCCCACTACTAGTGTCTTACCTACCCGAAAACATTCCACCAATAGTGATGGTTCAGGTACACCAGCATAGGTATAAATGCTAATGGATACCATTGATGCCCAAATGTCCCAATATAAGGCTGACTCAATCATTCATGCCTTGAATAATTGTTCTTATAAAAAATCAATGGAGTAGCATAAAATATTCGAAAATTGCACTAAATATTATACCAAGGTCATACTTCCCTACTACAGATGCATGTTATCCTGTATGCATACTGATCGCAACATGGCCGGATAGAACTTTTCTTTGAAGAGAGGCTTAATGTATGCTCACGAAAGAGTTGTCTCACCATTTGAATGACTCACCAAACTCCACCATCACCCCCATTAATGCCTAAATATGGATATCATCAAGGACTACCGTCTTATCGGAATGCTTTTTCATGAGGGAGAAGACACGGGTGACTACCTCTATCCAATCCTTAACCCACGAGTAGTTTGTCTCACCATGAATCCTAGGAGGTATCATTTTATGAAACTCATGAAACACACTCATCATGCTCGCATCCTCGTATGGTAGCTCTAGTAGTAACTTCTACAATACGAGAGGTGGTATATCTGGTAAACCACCCAGAGGTGTTGTATATAGTACATGACCCTATACAGTTTCCTTATCATTGGGTGGATTATCCTCATGATCACGCAGTGGGAACATCAATAGTAATTTATAAGGAGGCATCCTGAAATAAAAAAAAGATGTACCACAGTCAATATAGTATATATATGGATATGATTCAAGATGTACATGAAATCCACATCCTTTACTATATGATACATGTACCATTTTTTTACCTGAAAAAAAGTGTTTTCTTGTACCATGTCAAAAAATCTGGTTCTCTATGTCCGGATGTATAGATATATTGGCTGATCCACCAAAACTAGAGTTCATAACTCTAAAATTGTACTAGAAGAAATAATCACTATAGTACCAACCCATATCATAGACTCTCGATCATAATGTATACCATTTATCTCTCATACCAATCATTCATGACCCGTCCTAGAGGGACCCCTGCCACAACTTCCCCATGTCATCCTCTAATAGGCCAGGGATTGTGAGTAGATATGAGTATGAATTTACCACAAATGGGAGGAATTATCCTAAATTACATGTTCACACACACATCTCCAAGACACAGAATAATAAAATGTAAAACAAATGAAAAAATGAATGCATACTTCTACGATCCCGCAAAAAGTTCCTAACTTTCTCCCCGGGTGAGAACTACATAAGAGGTATGCTCTCGATAGAAACCATGGTATTACCATCTACAACAATACTCTAAATGCTCCAAATACTCATAGGACACTGTCAAAATGGTTTCCATATTCACATGACATGACACATGTGTGGAAATATAGTGTAGGGGAGACTAAAAAATACATAGTTGGACACCCCAAAAACACTAAACATGGGGAACCAATTTTAGTATGATTAAAACATCATTTAACACTATATAATAGATCTACCAAGTAATGAAATCCTATATATAATAAGGGGAGACACCACACTATATGACAATTGTAACCAACATCAATCCATATGATCATACTCAAAGAAATGCTTGTACCATTAGAACTCACTAATAGAGTAATTATGTCATCAAAGATGCTGGAAAAAGAGTTATTTCTCATTTTGGACATGCAAAAAAGAGAAATCACTACTCTAAGATGTCTAAGATACATATAGAGGGGATCACACACAAAAATATTAGTAGAAACCACAAACCCCATTTCGATCAACCTTCCATATAGGGAATCATATTCCAATGATTCCAAAAACCCTACTGATGTGGCCCACTAGATGGGGGATAAAAATTATACTCAATGAGGTCATAGTGATTCCACAAACTCTACTATGGATGATTAAGGATCGTACTCTAGTCTCATGGAGGGAGACCACAAATATCTCTGAGACTTGACCACACTGTGGAATTTCAATATAGTAATGTGGATGTAATTCCCCACTATACTCTAAAAAAACAATAGATCTCTCTCATCCTATACTTGTCCAAAATTGGAAAAATAATAGCCTCAAATGTTCTCCTCAAGGACTGGATGATGCTACCATAAATGGAACATTAAAAAGACACTTTATTTTGTAGTTATGACCATTTGAATGATGTTTACCTTTGACATACTGGGGCCTACAGAAATACCAATATGATTGCCCATATATTGACCAACCATCATAGTCACCCCATTTGTTGCACCTGATCAGCTACAATATTCAACTTCTCATGGACCGACTGCACAGTCGTTGCGCCCCACATCTGCTGAAGTTACTGTGGCACCACAATCAAAACATGTCGGTGATCATTGTGGTTAAATGACATGGTCACTCCAACCTATGGAAACTTGAGATACCATTCCACCATTGTAGACCACCATAGTGGATCACTGCAGTGGATCACTGCGGTCGACCACAACCAGGATCTAACCCAAATCTGGATAGGGTCTAACCCCGATCTGACCCGAGTTGATTTTTTCCGACCATACCCATTGTCCTAGCCCAACACACAGATCTAACCCATTCTACTAGGCCTGACACAGTCAGATTCTACCACCACACCCACATATGCCTCTGTCACATCCACTACCACCAACCACATCATTCGTACCTTTGCAGGTCCTGTGTCACTGCCAATACTGCTCCAATGATTCATGTAGCTCTTCGACCTATACGTGGACCACCACAGAATGCTTCCATGCATTGCCACCACATGATTTCGCATGATGGTGGTCTCTTCCATGGACCATCGTGCATCCTATAATTCCCAAATATTGAACAATCAATGATTTGTGTTCCATGGGTCCCTATCTACATCGATTCAGGCTCAGTTGTCGATTTTACACCAATTCAAGAGTCTCATCATGTTTGTACCCACTCATCAATGTTGAGACTGTAAAATGGGGATAAAGTGGCGAAGAATGCAAAGAATAGAGGGAGAAAATAATAAATAACAACTTTTTAGAATAAACCACTGACATTTTTTGTTTCATCCTCGATCTGATTCTATAATAATGATAAATGAATAGTGTTTCGAATAATCATGTATTATCTCTAAATTAAAATTAGAAAAATTAAACCAATCATTCTAGGTGATCAATTTTGAAATCAATTCGTTCATTGATTTATTTTCATTCATCATAGAATTAATATATGGGGAATATTTTACATAAACAAAAATATTACATAGAATATGAATTGATAGTTGATGAAGAATGGTTGTGTTGTTACCATTGATGAGATCCTTCAACTATGCTATTGTAATGATCAATGATTTGATCCTGATCCATTGTCTTCTTCCATTAATTCTCTTCTCCAATGGCCTCTAGGTCTTTAGGGTTTATCAGCCAACCCTGAGACAAAATCTATAACCTTATAAAATTGCAAAATGTCAGTGCACTGGGGAAAAATAAAATAATTTCTTCTTTTAAATTATTTTATCAGTTTCACAACCCCGATATCTTTTAGAGATTTTATATTCTAAAAACCATTATGATTTGGATCTAAAAAATATATATAATGACCCACCATTAGAAATTATATGATCTAGTGTTTAAAAACAAAAATTAACAATTAAATACTAAAGATCATGTCATCATTGAGTTTTATAGGACAATGACTAACGTTTGAAATGTAAAACCATGCACTAAATGTGTTAATTTATGCTAAGTATAATTTATTTGACCAAAAATACTATTTTAAAATAAAAAATGTTTTCATTTCATAATAAATATTCATAAATTTCAAAATGATTTCATCTTTTAACCTAACCATCATTAATCCATGTGAAAAATATTTAAAAACATGGGATGAAAAAAACTCATTATGGTCCTTAAATGAAAGGAATCCATTAGTACGTTGATTAATATATAAATCATTTTCTTAAAAAACAACTTTTAATCCCCAAAAATAAAATTTTCATAAAGGTATTTACATTGCCATTTGAAAATCAAACAATTTACCTAGAAACTCATTCAAAATCATATAAGAACCATGTAGGTTCCTAGGGTATTTATCATCATAGAACACTTATATAACCCATAATAGAACACATTAAAATTGGAATAACCATATGGATAAATTATAATATAATCTTGTGGAGAGAAAAATCAATACCATATGCATTGAAGTGATATCTGGGTGCGTACATCGTAAAAGCTATAGCGGGCTCACATGGTGTTATCTTGGTGCACCCATCATATAACATGTAATGAGATCACCTGAATTGTTTTTGGGGCAGAAATCATAAATCATGTCCATGTAACAAATATGGAATAAGACCATCGAAGAAATTCTTTAAAACCATGAACAAAACACTTTATGATTATAAAAAAACCAATTTATTATAAAAATGAAATTTAAAATATAAAAACAGGTCATGTAATAATGAAACCATTTTATTTTAAGTTAACTATGAATACATATAAAAGAAACTGTAAAACATTAAAGTGTCAGGAAGTTATGAAAATACACTCATTCCGTATAAGTTAAGATAATATTCCTTCAAATTTTTTCAAAAAGAGGAATAATATCTTTGAAAGATGTTATTTAGAAGGAATCACTTACGAATATCATATCACTGAAGTTATTGTTAATCAAATGAATCTGTTATTTGTATAATCTATAAATCCACATAAAATAAGTGGAAATACAAAATAAAAAAAATCATTTCTCAAATATGTTAATGAACATTATCCTTATTAATTTTTATGTAAAACATTAGTTAAAAATGAATCACTTCGTTTCATGAGGCGGTAGTCCACCATACACAAAAGCGACATGATTGTATTCTCCATAGAAAGAAAAGTAATAATGTAAATATTATATCATTAATCCATATGTATAAATATGAAACAGATATAATATATATAAATTCAATCTATATTTATATCAAGACGGGAGAGGTGATAACATGGAAAAAATGACATCGGTTTGCGAGGATGTAGTCCTCTGTACACACAAATGATTATTTTGTACCGTATTATATGGATGGGTAAAAGTATACTGGTAATTATAAAAACATAATAATATCTTAGTATATTAAGTATTCTATTTCATTATTTTACCAGGATTGAAAAATATTTGAAGGAGTCAATGAAGAAACAAAACTAAAACATCTAGAAAAAAAACTATACATCTTCTTTGGATAACCTCCTTTCATTAACACCCCAGGAATAAAAAGTATAGTATTTATACTAAAAAAGTCTTCCCAAAAGTAGGGAGGGATTTCATTAATGGATTTTAGTAGGTATTGGATGATCCAAAGGGTTTTATGTGCATTGAAATGAGAATAAGTGGTTCCATATTATAGGAGAGGGGAGGGATATTATTGGAATTTCCAAAAAAATATTAAAATTCAATAGGACTACTATAGAGCCAAAAACATCGAAATGAACTATATATTCATAGGTGATTAATTTTTTTTCTCTAGAGTCACTCCATTGTTCTTATATAATATTTTTAGGATTTTTATAGTATTTTTATAAAATATTAATTTCCTAAAATATTGTTATTGTCAAATTGAATTTTATTCATTATATTAAATTTAAAAGCAGCATGAAAATATGTAAAATTTGAAAAATGAATTTTTTATATCATAAAAATTTTATAGTAATCAATAAAATTTATTTATCTAATTATTTATATAATATTGTATTTATTTTAATATTTTTATAACAATTTATTTTATTATAAAAATAACGTAATAATTACTACATCAGCGTTGTACGAGCCTTTAAGGTAATTATTTCATCTTTAAAAATGAAAAATAATTTATAATGATGAATGTAAATATTTTATATTTCAAAATACTATTTATAGTCCAACATATTTTCTTGATAACCCCATATTGAAAATAAAGACTATTAAAAATAAGAGTGTTACATCTATGACATTTCATTAAAGAAAATATAATCAATTTATAATCTTATAAAAATGTAATAAATTGAAATATAACAATTCCTAGAAATAATATGGACAAAAAATAATCATACAATTAAATTGGGTCATGTTTTACATTAATTTTATAGTCCTTATCATTTTATTTTTACCATTAATTACATAATTTACATTTTTCCCTGGTATATTTTTTACGTTTACAATTCATATTATCCAAAAATCATAAGGAAATATTAACTAAATTTTTACGCCATGTTTAAAAATATTGAATCATATCTTAAAAATTCTAATCACATATGTTAGATAATATAATTTAAATTATACCATAAAAATGTAATGAAAAATTGTTTTTTTAAAAAATGTTATATGTTAATTATAATTTTTTTCTCTATAAAATTCAAGTATTAAAACCATTGAAACCCCTAATTAGATTAAATAAAATCAAATTGAACTTATTATACATTAAAAACAATAAAAATATAATTTTAGGTTGTAATTAAACATAGATAAAACACAATTTCAATGAACATCCTTATTTTTAAATATTCATTGAAAAATAATTATTTTCAAATAAATAACAAAACATCAACCGAAGATAAGTTTGACCTAATAAATTCAAAAAATTAAATGATTTTTGTAAAATTATCATTATAAAATCCTAAAATTATTCTGTAATGAATATACATATATAAAATTATTTTAATAAATTAATTTCCATTTTAATTTTAAAATTTATAATATATTCATAATGAATTTAACTATTTAGTACCGTAATACTAATAAATATGGGAAATTTTTTTATCAATACCTAGGTTGTTACATTCTCCCCTATTTTGGTAATATCTAACTCAAAATTGTAATCACTTATTAAACAAGTGGGGATACATTTCATATATAGCATTTTTAGATTCTCGTGTTGCTTCTTCAACCATATGGTTTCTATATAAAACATTAACCCATTGAAATAACTTTTTCTATAATAACTTATCTCCCACATTCATGAATTAGAACAGGATGCTCGTCATATGAATGATTCCCCTTTAATTTAACTTATTTAGGGCTCAAAACATGAGATGAATTTGGCATATACATTATTATCATTGAAAAATTTAAAACATTGTATGGTTGGGATAAACTCAAAGGTGAGGACACTTGGTAGAAAACTGATCCAACATCCTCGATGATTCAAATAATATTATAATCCTCAGACATCACATTAACTAATTACCAAAATGAATAATACATTTCCATGGATGTGATTTAAGAAAACCATGATAACCTACATTCAATGAATGATTTTTCTTCCTAATATCTTTATAATGTTTCTGCCTTCTCTGAGTTGTCCTCATATGTTGTTGAATCATCATTCCCTTATTATACTATTCCATTACCTATTATGATCCCACAAACTTTCACTCACATTCTTAATCTCAGAATATCGGAGTTTGAGACCAATTACCAAATAATGTCTCAAAAGATGAAATATTTATACTAGAATGAAAAAAAATATTATTAGAAAACTCATCCAATGGAATATGTCGATCCCAAATTCCATAATAATTTATTTAATAGGAACATATAATACATTTAAATAACTGAATTTTTCATTCTAAATGTCTAATAGATCGAGGATAAAAAGAAGAACATGAATTCAATTTAATTCCCAACAAATTTTAATGGCATTTCCATAAATAAAAAATGGAACTTGGGATCAGGATAAAACCCCAATGAAGAGTGGAATTGCTTGTAAACTAGGTTAAAATTTGAGGTATATTCTAGAATGCTGATCTAAATAAATAACTTCTCAAATAGGAAGGAAACGTGAATATTTGGTGAGTCGATCTACTATTACCAATGTCACACTATTACCTCAATAATTCCATGGTAACCCCACCACAAAATCTATGGTTATATATTCCCATTTCAACTATATAACTAATAAATAATGATGAATCCCATTAGGTAATTGAAAATTTTCTTAAAGACATTAAAAACTAAAATATTTTATGGTGATGTTGGAAATATATATATTTATTACATTCCATCAGTAATACTTTGGATTTAATCATTATATCGTAGTGCCTAAAAGATGAAGAGAAAATGGATAACTATGAGATTAATATTATAATTTCATCTTTAGTTGGGAATCAACCAGAAAAAATATATCATTCAAAATCCAAAAAAAATATTAAACAAAACAAAATTAGGGAGAATTAACCTCATTAACAAGTTTTATGATTTTGTAACTAATAGTATTCCTTATGAACATTCTTAATTTTTTTAGAGATAGATTATTGTACTAACACATAAAAAAACTGAGGAATTTCTTTCACCCAAAAATTCCAATCCAAAATTTGCAAAATAAATAATAAAAGGTTCATGTTCCAATCATAACATGTGTAATTATGCATGATATTTTCCATTGAAGGCATCAATGACTTTTTTCTATTTTCTAGGATAGTAATTGATCCGGAAAACATAATCATTTATTAATTTCACTCATCTTCTCTATTTCATCTTCAATTTTATCTAATAGAATATGTACTTCAAACCTATTTGATGAGTGTATATTTTACAATTTACTCCATACAAATGATGACTCGAAATTCTTAATGAAAAAGAACCATAAGAAAATTCTTGATTATGGGTAGGATAATTTAAGTCATGATGTTTCCGTTTCTATGAAGCATACTAATTTCTCTTATAAATTTTCTCTGAAATAAAATTTTGTACATTGATGGAATCATCACTATAGATTAAAAAATCACCATTTCTCGAGGGTAGGTCCCAAACTAGATATTTAACTATTATATTTTAAACAATAAATCTAATCTTCATATTCATTTTCCAGATAAATTTAACCCATTTTCATGTTTAATTAGTGGGATATATAACCAAAAATGTTTTCAAACAAACTTCTATAAATTAAACACCATCCCAAGAAAACTCTTCATGTTCATGATCATTTTGAGTCTTACCCATTCTTCCACAACATTTAGTTTCATAGAGACAACATTAATTCCATTTTTAATAAAAATGTTCCCATGGAATAAATTATTTTGTAACCAAAAATCACAATTTCTAAATTTAACACATAATTTTTTTCATTAAGGGTTTGTTTAAAAATACACAAATTTTTTTCATGATCTTTGTAACTATTTGAATAAACAAAAATATATTTAACAAATAAAAACAAAATATTTCCAAATATTCATGAAAGTATCTATTAATAAAAACCATAGTTACACCAGGAGAATTTTACAATATGAAAGGAATAACTGCAAACTCATAATGCACATATACAGATTCAAATGTAGTCGTCCAAATATCTACCTCCTTTAATTTCAATTGATGGAACCCTAACCTAAGATCAATATTTTAATATTAATCCAATCCCCTAAAGCTAAATAAAAAATAATCGATATGCGGAAACAAATACTTTTTCTTAATATTGTGTTATTCAATGCTCTATAATCAATGAAAATCATCTTGGGAAAATAATTGTTTTCAATAAAGATAACAAGAGCAACCATTCACTGTAACATCCCGGGTTAATAAATAATATAACATTTCCATATTTATTAATTTTTTTGAAGGTAATGATATGTTCGATGGCGTACCCAATACGCAACAACGAGTTTCATTGAAATCTTACATTGCACACTAATAATATAATAATATTATTTTAAATAGTAGATAACGCCTAGCCATTATAATAGAGGAAATGAACAGAACTAACTAAAAAATTATTATATATGTTTGTTAAATATTTTTACTTTTATCTAATAAATGATAGAGGTTTAAAATGAGATTGAATCCAATTTCAAGGATAAATAATATAATATTCTTTAAAAGGTCGATTAACCACCTTTCGATGGAGAACCCTTTTTAAATCCAGATTTTGAAAATATTATATATTATATTTGAAAAAATAAAATCATTATTTATAATCGGGACCTCAAAATTTACTTTGTGTATGTTTTTGTATTTTTCTGATAGGGTTCTTTTTTTAATGAATAGTGAAAGATGTTGTATTTTAATTCAAACCCTTATTTTAATATAATATTTTTATATGGTTAGATTAACTTTTTAATTGGTTTTAATGTTCAATTAGAATATATTTTTACCATTTAATCCAATTTTGGACATTGGAATTAATTTCACTTTGAAATTGGACATAAACAAGTGTCAATCTTTTGATATATATTGTTTCTTAAAAGCTTGCTATATGTTTTCACAATGTTAATTAATAATTAAATTATTTAATGAAACATATATGTTTTGAATTTTATAAAATAGACATCATTTTTGAAATTGGAATACCAAATATAGCTTAGGGTGAATTTTTGGTATTTTTATGAAAAACATCAATTTTTGATGAATAGTGAAACCACTAACTGGTAGTTAATGAACTGATTTTTCATTTAAATGAATTTTTACCCCTTCTATGAATTGAATTTTCACAATTTTAGATACAATGTTTTCATGATTATGTAAAATTTTGTTCAATGGGATGAAAATAATTTTCGGTGAATAGTAAATTTTATGTTTTATTAATCGCGATAAGAGGTATTTAGTGTAATTTAATGTAAAAATAATGTTACAATAATATTAAATTACCTTTACACTTGTCCTACACTTATTATATGAGTCATGTACAGCCATTAAAATCCATGGGTCAACTTTGGGACCCCATTGAGCCACATGGGTATCAAAATGACATTAATAACTTTTTATTTAAAGTAAAAAATAAAAGTCTCACAAACATGTATTTTTTTACTAAATTAGATTTTAAATGGGGTTATATAAGTTATCTTTTTTACTATAGATATTAATTATAAATATAAGAAGATTTATTACATCATTTTTATTTTTTTTTATTTTTTAGACATTAAATAAATAAATTTATTTATTACACCATGATAATGCATTGATTACCACATTAATGAATGTTTTAAATATAATGAAAATAGAAGGTTAATTCTAAGATTTACACTTCTCTAAAACCTATTGTATGGGTGGATTTCGAACCCTTATCACCTTATACTCTAAAAATATCTTTGTGCGACCTTTATAATCTGAAATAACATTTCATAATAAAGTAACATTTCATGACCTTCCAAGAGTGCCCCTCCTTCCTCTTATATAAGGCCCACAGCTCTACCCCCTTACCCACTCCTCTCAAGCCCTTGTATCTTCCACCCCCTACTCATATTATCTCTCAAAATCTCTCTCTTCATCCTAGAAGAATTACATTAGGCATAAATCTCTTCAAAAAATCCTTTTGGTTCAAACCAAGGGGAGTAACCTGATTTAAAGGGAATGTATTCTCTTATGTTCTTTTGTTTTATTTTGCATCTCCAACCACCTAAAATATTTTTATTACTTTATTTTGAAACAAAAAATGTATATTCAATATAATAGTATTTTTTTATGAGAATTATTTGAGATAAACTTACACACACCTGCGTCTAATGGTTAAAGAACATATTGTTTCCGTGGATGGTGAATTACTACCTCACGAAACGATGATTGTTCAATCTTCTACTAACACCTCTCATGGTGGTCATTTTGATTAAAATATATTTATATATTATATTTATTATATTTATGTCCTCTCTATGATTTTTTATTTTACATCTAATACATACCATTATGCTTTTCATGTTGTGCAAATGCGATAATTTCATTTGAGGAATTGTGGACTACCGCCCCCTCAAGTGATGTGACTCGTTCATGTAATAAATTGAATGTATAAAGAATGAAATTAAGGAAATTAGGTGAAATATATTACATATATATTATACTGGAATTATAATATATATATATCTCTCTCATTTATTTTTAATTCCATTAATATGACAAAGAAATGAAAGTAGCATTCATGCGTATGTATGACCTACCAACTCCATGAACGGTGCATTTAATTTTTATCTCAAAATGTTATGGAATAGTATAAAATGAATATATACTGGTTATATATTTTATATATAACATTAATACTATTATGAAGATGATATAACTATAACTACATGGACATTCTCTTCAAACAAGTTCATTTTTGACTCATGTACTGAACATTGACAAAAACATCTGATATGAACTAACTTAATAATCTAATTATTATAACATGATAATATGTGAGATTAATTTAATAATAAACATTAAAATAATTTATTAAGAAATTTTAATTTCACAAAATTTTATTATTCAGTAATATAACGAAATGAACAAGACAAGTTGGACTCAAGGTAAGGGATCCAACCTCTCTCTTTCTTTTCAAGTACTCTCTTTTATGTAATTTCTTTTAAGCAACATTTTCTTATGTTGGGGGTGTTATTTTATATTCATATTACTGTCCTTTACATGTTCATATGATGATATACACCATCTTTCACTCATCAATTCATTTTATGAATGTTTAAGTGGCGCCATTAGACTGCCGAATTTTTGTAAGGGATCCTGCCTATCTCTTTCTTTTTATATAATCTCTTTTATGTCACTTATTTTAAGCTCATATTTCTTATGTTTGGGGATGATATTTTATATTCCTATTACTACAATTATAATGTTCATATGATTAGATCCCCTATTTGATCTCTTTAATACGTTTTTGGATGTTTTAAGTGGCATCAAACAAATTCGTAGTTATGATATTCGGTTTGAATGAAGATGTGCAGTGATCGAATCCAGCTGTTGCATTATTTAAAAAAATTCATTAGGATTGTTGGTCAAGATATTAAGTATGAATGAAGTTGTGTAGTGATCGAATCCCACTGCTGCATTATAAACAAAAAAAGTTGCATCGTTAAGCTGTCGAATTTTTGTAAGGGATTTCTTATCTCACTTTTAATTCCGTGAGATTTCCATTTTTCGCCACTTATTTATTGAATGTGGGGTATTTTGTACTTACATTTAATTATATTATCATGATTCTATTTATATTCATGGTATTATGTGATTCATTTGGTGTTTATTATCTTTTGGTCATACGAATCGATTGATCAGAACGAGGTAAGGGGTTTTTATATCACTTTTGATTCCCGTGAGATTCATGCTACAATTTCCACTATTTTCTTTTGTGTGGTGTATGTACTGTTTATAATTGTATTATTTGTGTAATATAATTTCATCTATGGGTATTTAAATCTTCATTTTATGACCCTTCTTTCATGTGTTGTACGTTTCGAAAGTTACCCGAATCACTAAGAGAACCTTTCACCCTCCTCTTTTTTTAAAGACATATTTTTGTTAGGTTTTTTAATTTACATCTACATATGTTTGGATATGTTCTTATATATTTTTATTACTGTAAATTTTATTTCAAGTGATGAGATACCCTTTTTTATCTCCCTTCATCTCATTTTCTGATGTTTAATGTGACGTCGTTAGGCTATTTATTTTTTGCAGGGGAACTACTAAATTCAATTTCAATTTTTTGGGTTAAACATCTACTTATTAATTATGTCGTGCTATATATATGTTTGGATTACCTGTGATTGTCTTACACTTAATATCCACTTTTATTGGGTGTATTTATATTTTTCACACATAATTACGTAATTTATTTGTCCTTAATCTATAGATACTGACTTTGTAAGGGACTTCGTATCAATATTTTTTGTTGAGGAATATTTTCAATTATACAAAACATTCATTTATACGGTGTATAAACCCCTTTGACTTTTAACTTTATTTAAAAGGAATATTTACTCTATGAAGCGTTTTACTAAATGAAAAAAATTAGGTTTTTTTAACGTATGCGGTGACAACAACCTTTCCGCCGCTGTGAGTATTATTTGATCTTTGGCTTCCTAAAAAAGCTGTAATATTTTAAAAGAAAATAAATACCATATACTCTTTTACGTATTATGGTATTGAAAATGTTTCTGATAAAGGATTTCATTATGTCAATATATTTAAATGATTTATTTTGATTGAATTGTTGAAATGTTATCATTACTTTATATTGGTTTTATGTGTTATGATTTTATTATGGTACTTAGACATTTGACGGGTGGTTACGTGATAAACCAAATAACGGGTGGTGCCGTGAAAACCAGGATGGGTGGTTACGTTATAACCTCCAATTCATTTGGTATGGAAGTCGGCCGTAAGGCTATTCCATTTAGTGATATGTGTGGAAGTCTACCGTTTGTTTATTTCATTTATGTATGTTTATGTCCCAAGTTACCTTTATATGTTATGTGTTCTTTATAGGGGTTTTATGGTAATCTATTGGTTACCAATGTCTAAGTAATGATATTTTATTCCATGAAGAGTATCTTCTACCTCATAAAGGAGAAAATTATTACTTTGATAAAGTATTCATGGTTTACTTGTTGTTTTGTAAAACTAATTGTTTCCTTCTTTGTGTATCCCTTAATGAGATTTTTATGCTCATCCCATGTTTTTGAAATGTCTTCCATAGGACGTAAAGATGAATAGGGTCAAGGATTAGATCATGGAAATACATGCTATTTAAAACATGGAACTAGACATGTTTCTTTTTTAGAGTTATTATTTTTTGAAAAAATGGAAACTGAGTAGAAGTGTCTACATTGTAATCTTTTGATATGTAATAGTTACGTCCTAATTCTCTTAAAGTCTAAACCTGAAAAGATACTCAATGTGAATTATTAATTTAATTCAATATTATGTAATGTTTTAAGGATGAGTCCTTATAGATGGTATCAAATGTCAGTTTAGAAAACTTTAGCGGTTAGAGTGTTATTTAAGCATAATTGACAAGTTTTATATAACCTCAATGGTTAGTATATTAGATGGAGTCATAGTTATTTTTGAAAGTTGGAATGAGTTTGAGATAACTAGGATAACTATATCTTAGTGTTTATCTTCCTCTTTAGTAAATGATGTTTTTTTATATACTCACACTGACATTTTTGGTATTAGTTAATGTATTGATCAAGCAGGCACCAGAGTGACATTGGGTATGAAGGAAACTGTGGTGGTTCTCTAATTAAGAGACAGGATGAAATAGGGGATTCAATGAGGAATCTTGTGGTTATTCTAAACCGGCTATCAAGGAGTCATGATTAACCACTTGAACCTTGGTGAGTTCTCTAATGCACCATGTAAAATTGAGCTACCTTGATGTGGAAGTTCAGGTAATAATTATAAAAGTAACCATTATGGTTTATATGATCCTTACATTTGAGGTAATTATGGGTTACTATATGTTATGATAGAAAATGTAAGGCATGAGATAAACATTAGGATAAAATATGTTATGGTTATTTTTAATGAATTTATCGATTTTTTGGATTGTTATAAAATTATATAGTTTTTTAAAAGTGAAAACACGCAGGCCGTGTGACAACCCATCATGTCAGACAAATCTATTGGAATTGAACCCACAACCAAAGTGCAACTGGTATTTATCGCCTACCACAAGACAACGTGAAGTCCCTGGTTTGTATGACTATGTATTTTTAGTTAGATGATTTTATGAATCAAGAATAAGGATGATTTGGGGTTATCTACTGAAATGATTAACCTATCAGGGAGGATATGTGATATAGGTTAATTACTTTTCAATACGAGACTTTAATAGCCACTGATGTTATTTGGAGATAGATTTTAAAATTTATCTTGGAAGACAACATTATTAAATCCTTAAGATATTTTGGTTTCAATATTAGTTTGGATTACTTTGAAGAATTTTATGCATTTCTATTTATTTAATGGTTTATCTTGAACCTTGGGTTCTTTTTTTTGAATTTTGGAGATTAAGAGTAGTTTTTATTTTTTTGAAAGTTTATATTTTTTTATGGGATTATCTGATATTATACTAACAATTTTGGTTTTGGTTAAGGTCTAAAGACATGGGAAATATATAGTTCTCTTTTTTATATTAGGTGATTATCTATAAGTTCATTATAACACTCTTAATGTGAATAAGTCATCCTAAATACTAATATTTTGATGAAAATATGAGTTTGCGTAAGAAATCTAGTAAGAGATGAAAGTCTACATGACAAGTAAGTATGTTTCCTTATGTTTTAGTTAAGCACATAATTTTTTTTTTCAATTATAAGTAACTTAAAAAAAAAGATTTATGTTAACATTTCCTATTGGGGAATCAAATACCGTTTAACCCATCCCATGTTTGTGATTTTCTAGTGGTTAACATTCTACTAGATATATTTTCTATCACTCTCCATCAGAACATGAAACTTTGTTTTCTCATCCATATCTATTTTTTCCTACATGGAATCATAGTATGGGTTAACTCGGGTGACCATTTTACTTATCTTTCCTTCTTTTAAAGTGATTTCTTTACTGACTCTTTTTCTGATGTGGGACTTTCTTTTAAGTTTTAGAGCCCAATTTTAAAATTGCGTAGACGAAATTCCCAAAAGGGGGGAAGGATGTAACATCCCTGGTAAATAAATAATATGAAATTTCCATATCTATTAAAATTTGCGAAGGGAATTCTATGTTTGATGGCGTACCCAATACACAACAATGATTTTCTTTTAAATCCTACGTTGCACACTAATAATATAATAATATTATTTTAAAAGGTAGATAACCCTAGCCATTATAATAGCAGAAATGAACAGAACTAACTAAACATGATTATATATGTCTGTAAAATATTTTTACTTTTATCCAATAAATGATAGAGGATTAAAAGGATAATGAATCCAATTTTAAGTATAAATATTATAATATTATTTAAAAGGTCAATTAACCACCTTTTGATGGCGAACCCTTTTTAAATCCACTTTTTGACAATTTTATATTTTATATATGAAAAAATAAAATCCTTCTTTAGAATCAGGACATCAAAATTTACTTTGTGTATGTTTTTGGTATTTTTCTGATAAAGTTCATTTATTTAATGAATAGTGAAAGTTGTTGTATTTTAATTCAAAACCACCTTTTAATATAATGTATTTATATGTATAGATTATCGTTTTAATTGGTTTTAAACTTCAATTAGAATATATTTTTACCATTTAATCCAATGCCGGTCATTGGAATTAATTTCACTTTGAAATTGGATATAATCAAGTGTCAATCTTTTGGTATATATTATTTTTTAAAAACACGCTATTTGTTTTCACAATGAGAATTAATTATTAAATTAATTAATGAAACTTATATGTTTTGAATTTTATAAAATAGACATCATTTTTTTAATTCTCAATATCAGATATAGCTTAGAGTGAATTTTTGGTATTTTTCTAAAAAATGTCAATTTTTAATGAATAGTGAAACCACTAAGTGGTAGTTAAAAAACTGATTTTCCTTTAAATGAAATTTCACCACTTCTATGAATTGAATTTTAAAAATCTGACATAAATTTTTGTCATTTTTAATTAAAATGTGGTTCAATGGGATGAAAATAATTTTATGTGAATTGTAACTTTTAAGTTTTAATGGTCGCGATTAAGGCTAATTAGTGTAATTTAAAGTAAAGATAATGTTATAATGAACTGAAATTACCAATAACCATGTCCTACAATTTTTGTATGAGTCATGTCCGACCATAAAAATCCATGGGACATCTTGGGGACCCCATGGTGCCCCTTGGGTAAGAAAATGACATTAATAAATTTTTATTTAAAGGAAAAATAAAAGTGTCACAAACATGTATTGTTTTACTAAAACGATATTTAAATGGGGTTATATATGTTATCTTTTTTACTATAAATATTCATTCGAAATTAAATAGACTTCATAAATCATGGTAATTTTTTTATAATTTTAGGAAAATAAATAAATAAATTTATTAATGACACCATGATGATGAAACAATTACCTCATTAATGAACGATTTAAATAAAATGAAAAGATAAGGTAAAATCACAGAATTACACATGTCTAAAACCTATTAGATGTGTGAATTTTGAACTCTTATCACCTTATCCTAGAAATATGTCTTTGTGGGACCTTTCTAATCTGAAAAATCTTTTCATAATAAAGTATCATTTCATGACTTTCCAAGAGTGCCCCTCATTCCACTTATAAAAGGCCCCACCTCTACCCCCTTACCCACAACTCACAAGCCCTTGTCTCATCCAAACCCTGCTCATATTATCTCCTAAAAGCCCTCTCCTCATCCAAGAAGCAGTATCTTAGGCAGAAATCTATTCAAAAAACCCTTTTGTTTCAAACCAAGGGGAGTTACCTGATTTAATGGTCATGTCTTCTCTTATGTTCTATTGTTTTATTTTGCTTCTCCAACCCCATAAACAATTATTATTCTGTTATTTTGTAAAAAAAATTTCTTAAATATACTAGGATTTTTTTATGAGAGTATTCTAGCTACACTTACACACACCTCCGTATAATGGTTACAGAACATACTGTTTCCGTACATGGAGAATTATTGCCTCACGAAATGACGATTGTTCAATCTTCTCCTACCACCTCTCATGGTGGTCATTATGATGGAAATATATTTATATAGTATATATATTATATTTATTTCCTCTATATGCATCTTTATTTTATAATTAATACATAATTTTATGCTTTTCATGTTGTGCAAATGTGATAATTTCATTTGAGGAAATGTGGACTATCGCCCCCTCGAATGATGTGACTCTTTCATGCAATACATGGATTGTATAAAGAATGAAATTAAGGAGATTATGTGAACTATATAAAATATATATCATACTTTAATTATAATATATATATATATAACTTATTTTTAATTTCATTAATATGACAAGGAAATGAATGTAGCGTTCATGCGTACGTACGGTCTACCGTCTCCATGAATGGTGAATTTAATTTTTATCTCCAAATGTTATGGAATATTATAAAATGAATTAATACTGGTTATATATGTTATTTAATTCATTAATACTATTATGACGATGATGTACTTATAACTACATGGACATTATCTTCAAACAGGTTCATTTTTTACTCATGTACCGAACATCAACAAAAACATCTCATATGAACTAACATAATAATATAATTATTATAACATGATAATATATGATATTAATTAAATAATAAACTTTAATTAATGTTCTTATGAAATTATAAATTGGCCAATGATTATTATTCAGGAATATAACGAAACGAACAAGACAACTTGGACTCAAGGTAAGAGATCTGACATCTCTATTTCTTTTCAAGTACTCTCTTTTATGTAATTTATTTTAAGCCCCATGTTCTTATGTTGGTGGTATTATTTTAAATTAATATTACTGTCATTTTAATGTTCATATGAAGAGATACCCCCTCTTTCTGTCATCATTTCATTTTATGAATGTTTAAGTGGCGTCGTTATGCTGCCGAATTTTTGTAAGGGATCCTACCTCTCTCTTTCTTTTTATGTACTCTCTTTTAGGTCACTTATTTTAAGCCCATCATTCATATTTTGGGGGATGTTATTTTATATTCTTCATACTTTAATTTTTATGTTTATATGATGAGAGACCTTATTTGATATCATCAATCCATTTTTTTATGTTTTAAGTGGCGCCGTTAGGCTGCCTAATTTTCGTAAGGGATTTCTTATCTCACTTTTAATTCCGTGAGATTTCCATTGTTCGACACTTTTTTATTGCATGTGGTTTATTATGTACAGACATTTCATTATATTATTATGATTTCATTTATATTCATGGTATTATGTGATTCATTTGGTGTTTATTATCTTTTGGTCATACGACTCGATTGATCACAACGAGGTAAGGGGTTTTTATGTCACTTTTTATTGTCGTGATATTCATGCTACATTTCCACCTATTTCATTTTGTATCATGTATGTACTTCCAATTATTTTATTCTTTGTGTAATATACTTTAATTTATGTTTATTTTCATATTAATTGTGTGACCCTTCTTTCATGGGGTGTACATTTCGAAATTTACCCAAATCGGTAAGGGAACCTTTCACCCACCTATTTTTTTTAAAAAATATTTATTTTTGTTAGGTCTTTTAAATTAAATCTTATTATGTTGGGATATGTTCTTATATATCCTTATTACTGTAAATGTTATGTCCATGGGATGAGATACCCTTTATTATCTCTCATCATCTCGTTTTCTAATGTTTAATGTGATGCCATTAGGCTATCGATTTTTTGTTAGGGAACTTCTTAATCCAATTTCAATTATTTGGGTTAATCCTCTACTTCTTGATTATGTCGTTCTATGAATATGTGTGGATGCCCTCTGATTTTTTTACACTTAATATCCACTTATATTGATTTTATTTATATTTCTTATACATAATTTCGTAATTTTTTTATCCTTAATCTAAGGATACCGATATTGTAAAGGACTTCATCTCAATCTTTTTCATTGAGGAATATTTTCATTTATACACAAAATAATTTTATATGGTGTATAATCCCCTTTGACATTTACTTTTATTTAAAATAATTCTTTACTCTATGAAGCGTTTTACTAAATGACAAAAAATATGTTTTTTTAATATACGTGTTGACAACGACCTTTCCACCGTCATGAGTATTATTTGATCTTTGTCTTCCTCAAAAAGTTGTAATGTTTTAATAGAAAATAAATAACATATAATATTTTGTGGATTTTGGTATTGAAAATGGTTTTGATAATGGATTCCTTTATGTCAGTATATTTAAATGATTTGTTGTGATTGAAATGTTGAAATTTTATCAATCCTTTAGATTGGTTTTATGTGTTATGATTTTATTATGGTACATGAACATTTGACGGTTGGTTACGTGATAAACCAAATGATGGGTGGTGCAATGAAAAAAAAGTTGGGTGGTTACGTTATAACCTCCAATGCATTGGATATGGAAGTCGGACATATAGAAATTCCATTTAGTGATATGTGTGGAGGTCGACCGTATGGTTATTCCATTTATGTATGTTTATGTCCCAATTTACCTTTATATGTTATGTGTTCTTTATATGGGTTTTTTGGAAATATTTTTGTTACAAAAGGGAATGTATTGATATTTTATTCCATGAAGTGTATTTACTACTTCATAATGGTGAAAAGTATTACTTTGATAAAGTATTCATGGTTTTCTTATTGTTTAGAAAACTAACAGTTTCCTTCCTTGTGTATCCCTTACTGAGCTTTTTATGCACATCCCATGTTTTTGAAATGTTTTCCACATGACATAAAGATGAATATGGACAAGGATGGGATCAAGGAAAGACATGCTATCTAAAACATGGAACTAGACTTGTTTCTTTTTAAGAGTTTTTATTTTTTGAAAAAAATGGAAACCGAGTAGAAGTGTCTACTTTTTAATATTTTGAGATATAATAGTTATGTCCAAATTCTCTAAAACTCTAAACATGAAAAGATCCTCAATGTTATTTATTCAATTAATTCAAGATTATGTATTTTATTACGATCGGGTCCTTATATTCACAAAGTAACAAGTTGAAAAAACCATTATCTAGTAACTCCTAAATTTTATTTTTCATTTTCAGAAGTTATATTTCTTCCATTCAATAATGGGGATTTAAAATATTTGTAGAATAAGATAATAATATAATGTAAACTCCACCATATGATTAGCAATGAAACTTGTAAAATTATCAAGAAAAACAACCATTTATTTATTCACTAGTTGATCATCATTAAACAGAATTGTTTCATTCATCCCAACAACATGTGATGAGTTACATTCACATCCATTTGTAATTAATCCTTACACATCATTGTATGTTATTAAATGTATAAAATAACTGAAAAAACCCATTATTAACTCTTAGATATATTGTATCATGATAAACTCAAATCCAATCTATACCAAAAATAAAATCAAACTCCATTATGGGTAGTTAAATATGATTTATTGAAAGGGACATTTCACTGATTAAAATTTGAACATTCATATATCTCATTGTTTCATTAATATTACTATTATATGTTTTCACTAATAGTTATATCATAATTTCATGATTTTATATTCCTAGTATTCATAAAAATTTCTCTGAAATGAATTAATATGATCACTCAAAATCAAAAAGGGTATTGGAATAACTTGAATACATATGTAAAAAATATATCATCAATTAATTTGATGGTAACAGTTCAATATTATTTGTAGAAAATGAATTAGAAACACCTTTATATTTCTGATCATGATGATTTCCATCCTTTGAATGTAAAATCAGAAACATGTTAGCATTAGGAACCAGTTCATTGCCACTAAAACACCTCCCCATTGGATAAATATTGCTCATCACATTTGTAGTTTAATCAATATTCCTTTTTTATAGTCAAGATCTATTTGAACAGGATTACCACAACTATAACACTTTTTGGACATCATAATACATTCTCTTGGGTAATTCTTATCACTATTATCATGAGATGAAAATTTAATTATCATACCTAAAAATTTCTTTGATTAATTCATCTCATACCTACCGAACATCTCCTTACTAATTTCCTGATGAGTCACATTAATGCAAGAAAAATATATCAAAACGTTTTCCAAAAAATGAATTACTTTATCATAACTTTTAAATTATCATCCAGACAATGTTCTATGTAGAATATTTTTCAAACCATTGTAAAATATATTCATTTTATAGTCACTTTCTTGATAAAAAATATTATATACCAGGTCAATCTTATAAAATTTACTTCATATGTATCAATATAATCTTGTTCATTCTACCTCAGTTAATGAAATTGTTTTTAAATTATATGTCAAATAGTCTTAGAAAAATATTTCCTGAAAAAAAAGACTGTTAAAATCACCCCACCCCATAACATCATGATCAAAATTATTTCTAGTATTATTAGTTATAGATGATAATTGATTTGATTATCCATCAAAACAATAAATTTAATGGGTTATATTTAGACATTATAAACATACCATGACTTCAAATATCTTCTCCATGTCATTAATACATCATTTGGATACATCATGGTCAGATAACTAACTAAATGAAGGGGATATTGTCTCATAAAATGGTCTATTATAATCATGTTACTTTCATGTATTAATTGATTCTATCTATAATGGATTACACTAACATTTAAAGCTTTTATTTATTTAACCATCATAAGAAAAAAAATTGTAGTTCTAATTCCAAACAATCCTAGGATGCTGATTTGGAAGTGCATTTTCTTATCAAGGAATTCCCACCACACCTTCCCTGTTTGCATTACAGAAAACCATTTTGAATAGATAGATTTTAAATGAATAAACAGGGTAATATTAAAATGATATGTCCTTTATAATTATAAATTATGTAATATAATTTAAGAGTATTTTATTATCATTTCCCTAAAACCTATTTTCATCTAAATTTTCCACTTATTCCAAATATTATAACCATCCTTTCATCATTACATTTTGATGTGTTTTTGAAATAGACTTCACTTTAAAATTCATTGTATATTTTGTCTCTATATTTTTAGATGAATATAATTAACACTTACAAAGTAAACATATACTTTACAAGTGGACACATATATTTAATATCAATTTTTTCCAACAAAAACTATTTAAACAATAATAATTTATTTTCATGAATAATCATTACAACTATCAACATAAATTATTCTTTTCTCATACCCATATTTAAAACCTATGAAATAAAAAAACTTAGTATTTGTACAAAAATATTAGTAACATTTCTAAAATAAAGGAAACCATAAACCCATAAAAACATTTCGTAAAAACATATATTTTTAAAATGAAACAGGAATCAACTTTTAAAAAATATCTTTATATTACCTTTTGAAAATAAACTACTTTCCATGATAAATAATTAGAATTCATGTAAATGTCATGTTGGTAACATATGACAACGTCATCATAGAACCCCTACTGAAATCTTATAGTAATCATTACAGGAACCCTTAAAATTGTAATAACCATATTGACAACTTCTTATATAATTTTTTAGCGAAAAAAAATCATTGCCCAAGTAATTGGAGCACTATTGGGATAGACCCATTGTATAATATATAACGCACAAACCTGACATTATCTGGGAGCACCCATCACATTAGATGTAACAGGGTCACCTGGAGATATTTGGGTGAACCTAGTGTAAATTTTTTCTAAAGATAATATCATGTATAAAACCCCTAAAAACCCAATTTAATCCTATTTACATACCACTTTCATGTATATGAATGCCATTTTCTTATAAAAATAACATTTACATTCTAAAAACGAATTATATAAAAATTAATCCATTTTCATTGAAATGAATTGGGAAGTCATATAAGGGATAGTTTAAAACATTAAAGTGTAATGAAGGTGAGAAAATCCTCTCAATCCGTATGAGTTAAAAACATTATTTTAGAATTTTTTATGAATAATTTAAATAAGAACATTAAAACAAATATTATAAATGATTTTCAATTAAAAATAACAATTAATTGATGGGATTTTTAATAAAATGAATAGTTTAGGTGTTTTATTAATAAATCTGTTGTTTCATAATGACTATAATGAAGACATAAGAGTGGGTGAATTGGGTCCTTCTAATAATTTGAAAAAAAAATTAAAACATACCACTTTAAATAAATCTATCATTTTGTTATCTCTTAAAGAATAGTGAGATGTAAAAGTTAATAAATAAATGAACACAACAATGTATAGTGGTTCGGGGAAAATAAATCCCCTAGTCCACTCCACCAATTATATACACCATGGGATTAGTGATTTTTATGAGTATGAACTCTTGTATGTAGACCTATATGACTAAGTACAATTAGTTGATACCCTATAAGAATTTAAAGGGCCTTATGTTTCATTTACAGGGGAATTAAAATCCACAATTAATTCTAATAAGTTGACCACTTATATAGAGACCTTTGACGAGGGATATTTTCATTAGATTATTATTCAGAAAGTGATAGAATAATATATATATGTATATATATATAAAGTATTTCAATTCTATATTAAAAATTATGAGCTTCAATATTTATATTTTCATCACTTTCTTTTTAATAGAGTATTCAAATATCTATACTTCATCATGTTTTTATCCTACTCGAGAGATATATTTAAATAATAAATATCTAGAAGTAATAATATCATCCATTTTCGTTCAAATACAGAAAATAAATTGATTCAATAGAATTCATAAATATCTACAAAAATATTGTATCACTTTTGTCTTCTTCCTATAGTATAAATACACAATAAAATTATTAAAACTAATTTAAGTAACTCCTACAACAATATCTCTAGAATTATAGTAGAATTAAACAATATAAAGATCCCAATTATATCTATTCAATTATATTTAAACATAGCCATAATAGTTCCTAATGAAAGTAGCACAATCTGAATGTAAATTAATATATTTGAATTGCAATAACTTTTTAGTCTTCAACATTACAATAAAAATAACATTAGAATAATATACCAATTTTATTTATATATAATGGATCAAAATCCTTGAAATGTCTTCAATTATAATCCCTTAAAATTATTATAATTTTTACAACCGATAAACAGTTGAAATAAATCTAGACAAAAATGTAGTAGATTAAAATAGTATGAAATATGTAAAATAGAGTATCATGGCCTATTTTTATTATCCTAAATATTATATATATTCATATTTCTGAAAATTTATAATCTCTTCAACATATCTAGAAAACTATTTAGAAAATAAATATACTCCCAGAATATTGTAGTGCTTTATATTTCATGTGAATTCAGTAACCATCTTAAGTTTCTCCATACTCATGTTCCTATGAATCTCCCCATTCCCCACTTAGCCTTCATTCATATCCTATTTAACATGGAAATTACATATTGTTTCCACATTATTTCATCATATAGAATTTTCCACATTTTAGTTAATGTATTCTTCATCTCGTTGAATCTTTATTTCTATTATAACAAACCTGTAGACATGATCCTCTAGAAAATTTTATTTTTTTATATCAACTATAATTATGTTTCATCACATTATATATCTAGTACTATATGGGGTCTAGAGTTCTAGAAATAATGAGATTCCATAAGATTCAGTATTTCCCTATATGGTGTGATATTTTTATTATTTCTAAATGCACTGTGAAACCATACATCTCTTTAATATCACATCCCATTGAATAAGATGAACTATTTCATGAGGACACACTTCTTCAATTTGTTATATATTACAGTGTCAAACAAATGTGTTTTCCAGAAGATGTTGAATTTTTCTTGATAAATAACTGTAATGTAATTTGAGTTCAAATACATTATGTTATCTTATATAAATTCACGAAAAATATATTTTTAGCTATCATCTTGATATCATAAAATAAAATATGTCTATATTAGAAAGCGTTTCATCATGATTTGAAAACTTTCTTCATTGTAGTTTGAGTTACATACTTCCTACAAGAACATATAGTGGGTTTAAACTCCAGTTTTACAATAGAAGTCATCTTCCATTTAACTTCAACAATTATAGAAAAAATATGGGTCATTTTTTAAAATAGGGATCATGAATATAAGGTTCATTGAAAGTATCATAGGATTAATTTTATTCAAATGTTTGGTACATGAACCATACTTTTGAATCAAAATTTGAGAATCCAAAAAGTAGTGTATAGATCATTGAACCAAAATTTCCACCTAAAAAGTATGATTTCTTATAAAAAATAGGGTTCATTAACATAAAATTTAACTAAAATGTATGGATAAAAGTACTTATAACTAAACAACATACTATTTTAGACATCAACAATTTTTTAGGGCCTATTAGCATCAATTTCATCCTTTGGCATAGATGAATTATATTTATAGAATTTTGATACCTTTACAATGGATCAAGTGAAAATTAAATATGAAATCTAAATCACTGGATATCAATGAAAAATAAAATCAAAATCATTCTAGAACAACATCATTTCAGTAAAATGATCACAATAATTCTGATAATTTATTAACCATCAGAACAATCCTTTTGTCCTTTGATGTAAACTGATGAAACCAATGTCAATTTTTTGAAATTTAATATCACTATGATACATGTTATTTGGATGAATGTACCACTTATTGAAAATCAATACATTTTCTCTCCAAATCTGCTTACTGTAGAGTTGAAAAACTAATCTAGAAACATCATAGATTTATTAGAGTGTAAAAAAACATCCTTTTTAAACTTCCGCATGAATTAATTAAGATTTGGTAAGTATATTTACAATTTCAAAGTAAAAGATTATATTCATTATAGCTTGATATATCATCATAATTCATATGTGAATTTATTATCATAATTATAATTTCACTTGAATATATTATAATAGATTAGGTGATTTTTTACACTATAAAAACAACTAAATTTGATTTCAACATAAAAATATTAAATGAAGGTAATATCATTATATTTTTAATGGAACATAAATCATATGAATCCTGTCACTTTTGATCCAGATATAATATAAATTCAATAACATACAAAATCTATCACTTGAAAAAATTTATTACCAAAAAAAATAATGAGGGTTTGAAGTGACTATAAGAACAAAACTATGATGTGAATGAAAAGTATCCACTCAATATTCTCACCCATTATGAAAATTTTAAAACCCTAATTCTATACCATCTTTTTCCTCCTTTTGTAAGGATAAAAAATGAGTTATCATGATTATTGAAAAATACTATATGTTAAACTATTTTTAAAAAAATAAGAAATCACAATTTTATTAGAGGTATATAAAATATTTCAAATTTAAAATAATATATTGAATTTTCCACTTTTATTAGATATAAAATAAAAAATAATAGTTATTTAGAATGGTATGGAAAATTTATTTTGATTACATGCAATAATAAATACCCCCACTTAATTCATTCTTCCTTTAAAACGGTAAAATACATGATCAGTGATCCATGATTACACATATAATATTACTCAATGAATAATTAGATTTTGAAATGAATTTTAATAATGATATAAACAATTTAATTCATTATATAAAAAAAATATATTTAAACAATTTCTAAATATATAAAATAACACCCACAAGTCATATCATAATTATTAAATATATTCATGGAATTAAAGTATTTTCAATGAATTTTTAAATAATGGATTTTCACGGAATTTAAAATATCTCGTTCACATGTCCTACATATCAAACATATTTTAATCTACCAGTAGAATAATTTATAACATACAATAATTGATTAATTTGGACAATGAAATTTCTTTAAATATTAAGACATTAAAATAAATTATTATATGTTTCGTTTTGTTAATATATGTCAATATAATATTCTAATGAACATTCTTGATGTTAACTAATTACTTATAAGAATTAATCAATCACATAAATTAATATATTGTGAAATATATTAGTAGTTTAATTATATGGATATTTAAATGTAGAGGGTAAAAAAATATAAAACAATAAAATGTATCCCCCCCTATATAAAATATTTATTCCATTTAAAAAAAAGAAAAAGGTAAAATAATTCTTAGATTTAATACCTCAAACTCTATGAATGTATTCCAGAAAAAATGAATATAGAGATGTTCATCCTTTTTTAAATAATTAAAAAAATCTATTTATTTTTCAAGAAACCACATGATGATAAAATGATGAATTTCATTGGTGAAAACCAAAAAAATATAAATTAAAAGTTCCATTTGGTACCCATATGATTTTGGGTCTGACAATATTAGTCACTAATGTTTTATGTAAAAAATATATTTGTTTTTATAAAAGATGTTAGAGTCAAATAATTATAATGATTTTGAATAATGAACAAGCTTGACACCAAAAAATAATTGTTTTATAAAAAAATAGTAATTTGAATAATATGTTTTATTACTATAATAGAAACATTCTACATTGGATATATATTTTTTTCAAACCAGGAACAAAATAAATTCTATTTAATTTGGGGTTTTCACCATTAGTTAGAATACATGGTTTACCTTTTTGATTTTTGTTACTCGTAATTTGATTTAAATAATTGTATCCCTAAATAAGAATAGTAGAGGATTGTTTTAAAGTGTCAACATTATCCAATAGTTCATTATTTTAGTTTTATACATATAACAGAAATATTTGATGATATTTATCTTAAAAATGAAATTTAATTTTACAATATCTCAATATCAACTGAAATAGAATAATAATATTTTCTTTGATTTATATGCTCTTTTTAAGGATTTGTACTTTTCTTAAATGATAAAAAATATTTACTTTGTTAATTATTAGAAAATGATTATGAATTAAAATGTTGAGATATGTTTTATTATACCTTATTATTGTGGAACATAAGACAAAGATTTACCTTTTTATTTTCATTGTCATCATTATAGTTTATAATAGATTCATCCATTGAATCCAAATGACTATAATCAAAAAATTCATTTATTGGAACATCGAGTGAAACATTTTTTATTTTGATAGAAATATAATTTTTGGTATCTTCTTGCATATCATCTTTTCACATTTCAATCATCTTTCTTAATTCTTTATTTGGTTTTAATATTATTGTTCTCAAGGAAATAACATCATTGAAAAGTTTTTTCAATTTATCTATTCCTTTAAAAACAATTGTGAATACCTAAAACATCTCATTGGATGCAGTAAATTGAGAAACATGATTAAATTCAAAAAGACTAGTACCACATAAAATTTCATTCAATTCCTTTGAATTGTAATTATATTTTTCTTCGATTATATTTATCCCATGTTTCTGGTTCTCTGGGTACTTCTTATGGTTTGATAGTCTTCATGTAAACATTGACACTTTGATTATTCAAATAGATATTCATCCAAAACATCCAACATCCATAATTTTCACCAATAAAAGGATTAAATATAACTTAAAAAATATCATTATGTTCATCCATTAATATTTTACTTCATCAAAATTTTTAACTCATTCTTGTTGGATTCCAAATAAATATTAAATGTTCTAATAGAGTCCAACTATTGATACAAATTTTTAGTATCAAACAAAAATGGTAGAATAATGAAAGATTTCAAAAATGAGATATATATAAATATAGATCATCCTTTGATTCCACATTATTTGTTATAATGGATTTGAATAAGTCACAAGTGGAGGGTGAATTGCGTCTCTTTAATAATCTTGACAACATTAAAAAAACCCTCTAAAAATGAATTAATCATTTCCTTTTCTCTTAATTATGAGAGAGTATAGAAAATAAATAAATAAAATAACATGGTTGTGTATAGTGGTTAGGGGTATATAAATACCCTAGTCCATTCCATAAATGTTATATTGCATGAGTTTGGTGATTTTGACAAACATGTAATCTTATCCAGATACCTCTACAATGGAGTCCCTAAAGTTGATACCATATTAGGATTTATAGGGCCTTATATATCTTTCACATGGATTTGGAAATAAACCTATTAGTCCAAGAAGATGAAACTCCCATATGAAGAATTATGAGAAGTAGATACTTCAATAAATAAATATAAATTGATTTAATTAATAAAATATATTTCTCGTATAGTTATAGTATCAAATGTTACTTGTATTTAATTTTCATTAATGATCAACAAAATAAAAATGAGATTCAATGTTGTGTATAATTTGTATTCTTCTATAAATAGAAGAAAATAATACTTTTTTGTCTTTTCCAAATGCTATAATCTTTTTCTTGTTATTCTCATAAGTAGAGAATAATATAAATACAATTTTTTTCAATTATTTCATTATAATGATGAGATTTAATTTGAATGTTTTAAGAACATTATTATAAACTATGTATTAACATCTACATACATCTTCATATTATTTTTAAACATAACATAATGATATATATATATAATAATAAAAATAATAGTAATAGTAGTATTACTCATCCTTTGGATACTCAAAATAAATTAATTCAAAATAATTCAAAAATATCCCTCAGAATAGTGTAGCACAATTAACTTCTTCCTGTAGATTAAATATCATATAAAATTATTCGAAAATAAATTGAATAAATCCTCTAATAATATATCCATAATAATTTTGGTTTTTAATATTTTAAACCTACCATTTAAATCATGTAAAACATCATTTGACATAGTCAAAAAAGGTCAGAATATCATGTAGAAATTTTGACTGTAAATTACAATATTTGAATATAAATAAACTTATGTCCTTAAACTTTACTAAAAAATGATGTTAGAATAAACAAACCATTTTCTATTACAAATAATAGACTAGAATAAGTTCAACCTCTTCAACTATAATCCAAATTATTTATTAGTAATTTTCCAACTGATAAATAGCTAAATTATTAGAAGATTAAAATATAGTATCTTTAAATACCAAAAACATTGTAAAAGAGGGTACCATGACCAATTTTGAAAATATCTAGAATATTTGATATTTTCTCTTTTTTGAAAACCAATAAAATGGTCTACATATCCAGAAAACCATTCACTAAATATATAATCTCAATGAATATTTTAGTTCTTTATATTTCATGTGAATTCAATAACCATCATGAGTTCCTCCTTGTTCATGTTACTGTACGTCTTATCATTTTCATGCAGTCTTCATTTCCAAAATTCTTAACATGAAGTACACAAAATTATTCAGACTTATTTTAGCATATGGGATTCTCCATATATTAGTTAATAAACTATTCATCTCCATAAATATTTAGTTCCATTTTAACATCTTAGTATATATGATCCTAAGGGAGATTATAGTTTTTGGATCAACTATAATTATGTTTAAGCATTATTTGTGCCCAACACTCTATTGGACCTGAGATCCAATCACCCTAAGATTCCATAACATTCCATTATTCACTATATAATATGAAAATATTATTTTTTTAAGTGGAATTTAAAACAATCCATATATTTAATATCACAACTCATGGAATAATATGAACTCTGTTACGAGGAAAAAATACTTCAATTTCTTATTCGTTGTAGTGAACAAGAGAGGTAAATTCTAAACGGTGCAATGTTTATACTAGAAAAGATCTATACAATATTTTGAATTATTGTACATCGATTTATCTTGTAGTAATTCATGGAGAAACTATTTCAAATAATCATCCAGATATTATAACATTCAATAGATCATCCTTTGTGCAAGTTTCTAGATGTTTCCATAACTTATAAAATTTCAATTTGAGTTCCATTATTGCAGCAAGGACATATAGAGGTTTTAAACTACAATTTTATAACTACAGTAGTGTTCCATTAATCATTGATGGAAAAAAGAAAACATAGTCATCATTTTCAAAAGTACAGGTCATAAACACTTGTTTCATTCAAAATAGAGTATGGTTCATTTCATTCAAATGAATGGAACATGAACCATACTTTTTAATCAAAAGTGGGGTTTCTAAAAATTATCATATGGTTAATTAAACCTTACGTTCCAACTGACTATTAGGGTTGGTTCCAAAACATTGGATTCATCAACCCTATGATTAACTCAAATGTATAGATAAAATTTCTAATGACTAAACATTTTACTATAATAGATATTAATGATTTTTAGAGCTTATTAACATCTCATTCAGACTTCACCTAAGAAGAATTATATTTATAAAAAATTGATACCATCTAATGGATCAAGTAGATAATAAACTAAAAATATATATCTTTTAATATATCCAGAAAACAAATTCAATATCATTCTAGAACAACTACAGTTTTTTAAAATCTTCACAGAATTTATGATTTTTTTGATTATCCAAACCACTATTTTATTCATCAACGTAAACTGAGGGAATCAAGATAAGATTTTTTTATTTCAGCATACTAGCTCGAGATATATTAGTATTTATATAAAACTCAGAATAAATCAAATATATTATCTTTCAAATCTACATACTGTATAGTTGGGAAGCTATTTTTGAAAATTTAATTATTTTTAAGATAATCAAAAAGGACTTCTAAAACATCCACATAAAATATATAAATTTAGTAATATATTATATATATCTAATGGTACAAGTGGAACATGAATCCTCTAATTGTATCTTGATATGTCATCATAACTTATAGTTTAATTTCTGTTGAAAACTATGATTTCACTTAAACTATATAAAACAGCTTCGTGGAATTATTGCACCATCAAACAATCTGAATTGTATTTCAATATAAACATATGAAATAAAGATAATCTACTTATATTTTTAATGGAACAAACCCCAATTAAATCTAAAAACCAGTTATTTAGAAATAAAATGAATACCATGACATAATAAAACTGAAACAAAAAAACTTATGGTTTTTAGTAATTATGAAAACCAAACAAAATGAGAATGACAAGGATCCAATCAATTTTCTCCACCTTTTTGATAATTATAAAACCTCGTTATCTACCAAAATTTTATTCCCTTTTATGAAATGATACGAAGATGATTTATTAAGAATATTAAGAAATAAAATATTTTAACTCAATTTTATAATGAAAAAGAATTAAAAATTTAAGTACGAGTATAAAAAATATTTAAAATTTGAAATATAAAATTTACATCCCCCTTTTATTTAAAAAACCGAAAAAAGATGAGTTATTGTGAAGAGAATGAAATATATATTTTGAATAAATTACTAAATACAAACTCCCCCTAATTATATACTTCCTTTTAAAATATACAAGATATAATCATGGAGCCATGAAAAAATATAAATTATTATTCAATGAATTATAAGGGTTTTCAATAAATTTAAAAATATATATTAAAACATTTCACTCATTCCATAATAATAAAATATTTAAATGCACAATAAAGTTTTAAATTAATTCTCTCTAATAAAAATAATAATTATAAAAAATATTCCATCAATGAATATCTTTTCATTAAATTTTAAAATAATGGATTTTCAAATAATATAAAACAACATTTGGTCATGTCGTAAATCACCAACCCATATTAATCAATTTTAAGACTACTTTGTCACATATAGTAATTGATTAATTTGATATAATATATCATTTTAATTTTTCAGTCATTATAACACATTCTTAAAATAAATATAAGTTTTTAATTAATGCATGTCAATATAATATTTCAATCAGCATGCTTAATGTTAAAAATATAATTGAATGAATTAATTTATCACGTAAAATAATATAATTAGAAATATAATAATAGTTTTATTATAATGATAATTAATGTAAAGGGTAAAAAATGATAAAACATTAATAATATCTTCTCCCCTTCAATAAAACAGTTTTTTCATTTAAATTAAATTGAAAAAAATACTTCTTGGAAATGAATTGATGATATAACGATGATGTTCTATGGTTAAAACCTAAAAAATATCAAATACATGTGCCTTTTGGTACACATATAATTTTGGTTCTGGTAAAATTTTCCACTTAAATTTTAGCTAACCTAATCTATTTATTTTGATTAAACACGTTATAATAAAATTATTGTAATTATTCATACTAATGAACATTTTTGGCACCATAAATTTTAGGTATTTTAAAATAAAATTCATTAGAAAAATTTCTATTAATACCTTAAAAGAAACAGTTAATAGTGTGCATGATTTTGTTTCTCAAACCAAGAGTAAAATAAATTCTACATAATTATGTATTTTGACCACTACTACCAAAAGCACGTTTTAATTTGTAAACTATATTTTTACTATGAATTTGATTCAAATAATATTTTACCTTACTGATCATACTATAATCATGTTTTAATGTGTCAAATCCATCCAATAATTCCTTAATTTTAGTTTCATGTAAATGATAACAAAATTTGGAATAATTTGATCATAGATATTAATTTTTATTAGAAAAAATATCATTAGCAATTTAAATAGAAAAATAATATTTTATTAGTTTTATATTCATTTTAAATAAACATTATAACATTTATTGAATTGTAAATCAATATTTATCATGTTATTCATCTTAAAAAGTTTCTGAATACAAAATTTGATGGAAAATGATGGTACTTAATCATCAAGAGTCAATATAAATATATTTACGTTTTATTTTTTATTATTATCAATGGAGTTTGAAGTACATTCATCACATAAATCCAAATGACTATAATAATAAAATTCATCCATATAATCGTTGATGGAAACATTTTCTTTTCTAATATAAATTTTATTTTCAATTTCTTCTAGAATATAATCTTCAAAAATCTCAATAAAATCTATTAACGACAGATATTGTTCTCAAATTAGAGTTCCCAAGGAAACAATCCCTGAAAACATCGGTCAAATTATCAGTTCACTCATATGAATCTGTGATTTTCCACCACATCTCATAGGCAGTATTATATTGGGAAATGAGATTAAATCATTGAGGTCCAAAAACAAATATAACTATATTAATAGATTTTTAATTAACATTTTATTCAGTTTAATTCAATTCTACCATCATTTTTTGTTCTTAATTAATTTTATTTTCACTGACAACATTCATATAAACATTGAAAACAATATTATTCAAATAAATACTCACATGTGCTTTCCATCATCCAAATTTACTGCCACTAAAATTAAGGGTCACTTATCATTGCTATTCAATCTTTTTTACCAACCATTTTTATTTTTATTCATATAAATATTAACCTGATTGTTGTTAGAGAAAAAGTAAAATTTCAATATAAAAAAATAGTCCAACATTTAATACAAATTTTTGGTATCTGTTTGAAACTATATAATATTAAATGATTTATAAAATTTTAAGTATTAAAATTGGTAATCCCTTTTTATATCAATTGTTGTGTCATAATGGAAATAAAAAATACCAATGAGGGGGGAGGGTAATTGTAACCTTTTAGGAATCTTGAAAAAAAGTAAAAAATCCCTCTTGAATTGAATCAATCCTTTTTTAATCTCATTAATATGAGTGGAAAATGAAAATAAATAAATAAAATATCACATTTATGTATAGTGGTTCGGGGCATAGAAGTCAACAAGTACACCCCCACAAGCATTATACACCATGAGATAAGTGATTTTCACTATTAGGTCATCTTATTCAAAGACCTCTAAAAATGAGTATAGGTAGTTGAAACCTTTAAAGGAATTAGGGAATTCCAGTTAATTTACAATGATCCAAAAATACAAATCTTAGTCCAAGAAGATGACAATCCACCATGACTGAGTCTGACCATAAATTACTACAATAAATCTATAGAGATTTATTTAATTGAGATATAGATTTCTCTTATAGTTTTTGTAGAAGATGAAAATTGTATTTGATCTTCAACAATGCATAGTAGAAGAAAAATAATATTCAATTTTGAAAAAGTTTATTATGCATTAGTAAATTATAGAAAATAATATTTTTCATCTTTTTCATAAGCTACATTCAACTTATTGAATTCTCACTGTGAGAGAATAATTTGTAAATAAATATTTCAATTATCTCTTCAAAATGAATATTTTTATCAATATCTTTTTAATGAGTATTCAGGTCTAATCAATTATTCAAATTTGTTAACCTACTAGAGAGAGATATATATATAATATAAATATCGAGATGTAATAAAATTATTTAACTTCTTCGGTTACTCAAAATAAATTGAGTCAATGCCCTTAATAAATATCCCCATGAATAGAATAACACCACTAGATTATTCCTCTAGAATACATATCTAATAAATGTATTAAGAATAATATTTATTCCTCTAATAATATATGTATAATAACCTAAGAATTGAGAAATTTAACAATCCATTTTAAATCTATTCAAACATTTTTTATCATGGTCAAATTAGTTCCTAAAAAATAGTGCCACAATATGAATGCAGATTCCAATATTTCAATTTCAATAACCTTGTGTCCTCCAAAAATACTAAATAATGATGTTAGAATAAACTGGCCATTTTTTTTCTTAATATTGGAATAAAATTTATTTAATATCTTAGAATATAATCCTTATAATTTATTATATATTTTACAACTGATAAAATTCTAAAATAGTTCATGTTAAAAATAAAGAATCTTTAAATACCATGAAATATGTAAAACAAAGTATCAAGACCTATTTTATAAATATCGTGAATATTGGATATTTCCATATATCCAAAAATAAATAATTTTGTCTACATATATAGGAAACCATTCACATTATTCATAATAAACATAAATATTTTAGTTCTTTATACTACATTTGAATGTAGAAATCATCACAAGTTCCACCTTACTCAATTTTATATATATCTCTACATTCCTCATGAAACGTTAATTTCCATCATCTTTAACATGTAGCTCATATAAGTTTTCATCATTATTTTAGCATTGATTATATTCTACATTTGAGTTAATGTAAAATTCACCTTCTCCAAGCATTATTTCTATTCAAACCGCCCATCGGATAGCCTCCTCAAACATATTTTATTTTTCATATCAACTATAATTAACTTTCATCATGATGTATGTACATTACATTCTATGGTCTCAATTTTGAGTCACCATGAAATTCGATAAGATTATATATTTACTTAGATTTCATGATTATATTTTTATATCTAGATTTACTACAAAACCATTCTTCACATTAATATAATAGCACATATCAAAATAGAAAATCATTCCTGAGAACACACTTCTTTGAATTATTATTTGTTGTAGAGAAAAAAAGATATTTTCCAAAATGTTCAATGTCTTTCTTTGCAAATAACTATTCGGATTTTTTAGTTCATGTTCATTAAGTTCTCTTGTAGAAATTCATGTATAGGTTGTTTCCAATAATCATCATGGTATCATAGATTATAGTAGGTCAGGCTTATCATGAGTATCAACAAGATTCTATATGGTAGAAAAATTCATTTTGAATTCTGTAGTTGAAAAAGAACATGTAGGGGGTTTCAACCACACTTTTACAACATCATATGTGATCCATTTAACATCAATGACTTCAACAATCATAGTGACCATTTTTGAATGTATGAATCCTGAACGTAGGAATTATTGAAAGTAACATAGGATTAATTTAATTCAAATGTATGGTATAGGAACTATACATTTTAATCAAAATTCAGGTTTTTGAAAAGTAGCATATGTTTCATAGAATAATACTTTCCAGCTCACAATTTGGGTTTGTTCCAAACTGTAGTTTTAATTAACCCTTTGTTTAATTCAAATGTTTCAATAACAGTCCCCATAAATGAAAAACTCACTGTTAAAGACATCAATGATTATCTAGAGACTCTTAACTTATGATTCTACCATTGGCCTAGAATACTTATAACTATAGAATTTTGATAAAATTACAAAATATTAATATGAAACTGAATATTCAATTTAAATGAATCGATATCTTTGAATAATATAAATAATTTTATTCTAGAATAATTGTATTTTTTCAAAATCAACACAGAAATTATGATAATCAATTGACCATCAAAATGAAATTTTTAACCTTGTATAGAATCTGATGAAAAAAATTAAAATTTATTTCATTTGATATGACTATAGTTATATCTATTCTAATTTCTTTAGAACTAGTAGTGAATATAATACACTAGGTTTCCAAAAACATCAATGTAGTGACTTGGGTTTTTGGCCCTGTCAGATTTTGGAATATATCTATGAATAATTCCAGAGCTACACGGAGAGACGACATGCGATTCCGAGGCCTGAAGTTCCCTGAATTAATTTTATATAAATATTAAGTATTTTTATACTATGGACATGTCGGGGTGTGATATCTCCTAAATGGTAGCTCATAATGGGAATATGAGGGAATATTTGTGTCCAAAAGATGTTGTTTACCCTAGGCGGGGTGTAATCTATACGGGAGTGGTCCTGCTGTGGAAAACGCCACCAGGGGCATTTTCGTAAAAAAGTGGAAAAGTTTTGTTACGAGCATCTGCTCAAATAACTTCTGAACGGGGTCTCAGATTTCAATTCCAAGCCATCCATTGTCTTCACAATGGCATGATTACCCTAGGGGCGACCTAATTTCCTCCGCGCTGGGAGGTCTAGTCGGGGGAGTTGATTTAAATGAAGGATTTTAAATAATAAGAAAAAAGAAAAAACCAACCCTCTTTCCTCACTCACCTCCTACGCATAGCGATTGAAACCCACACCCTCCCATCTCCATTATTCATCTATTTTCATTGAAATCGTCTATTTTAAGTGCTGATCATCATCGAATCGAGCTCTAGGGCGTCGTCGGTATCATTCTGCACCCGAAGCTTCGGCGTTTCGCCCGCAAGGTAGGCAGTTTGAGTTTTAATCCCCTGATCTCATTTATGCTGAGTTTTTTTTTCAATTTTCCATCGTAGTAGTGAAGATCGGGTCTTTAGGGTCATGCCGACGCCTTAGGATAAAAACACATACCACCGGGGTGCCCCAGGTGGACCCGCGGTGACGCGCCGGCCGGACAGGCCAGTTCCGTCCTGTCTTCCCCTTTTTAATCACACTGGGGATTTTAAACCCCCGTTTCATGACGTTCGGGAGTCGGATTCATGTGTTGTCTACGGAAACACAACCCTGGTGACGAGGTGAACCCTTCGGAGTGGGTTCAGGAATTTTACGGTTCGGGATCGTGGCCTGGGTGCTTGAAAGGTCGAAAAAATTATGATATTTTATTATTATTCGACTTCGGGCCGTTGTATCTTCTACCCAGAGCGTCCGAATGATGTTTTTTTAGTGGTGTTGAGCCCCTGATGGTACATATGACTTTTCTTGAGGGTTTCCAGGTGTTGGGACTGAGATCGGGGTGCATGCCCCACAAGGTCGGGTTTTGACCTTTGCAGAGAAATGCAGCATTCGAACCAGGAGTTCGATTTTGGTGGATGAATAGTTGATCTTGTCTGTTTTCTGAGAGGATTGCAATGGTGTGATCCGTTTTATGAGTTTCATGATAGTTATGTGGGACCCACCCGGGCTGGCTACGGTGAATAGTACATTTTTCACCGGGTGTCTGTTTGGGAAGAACAGGTAGTGGAACCTGTGTGTTTTTTCAAGGGGATTGCAGTGGTATGATCTTGTTTGATGAGTTTTGGGATCGTTGTGTGGGCTCCGCACGGGATATCTACAGGGAGTAGTGACTTTTTCAAATGTTGTCTGTTTCCGTTGAATAACAGCCTATCCTATGTGTTTTTCTATGTGGATCATGATGGTGGCCTCAGCCACAACCTTGGAGGTGCGTAGTGTGGCGTTGTTGTGGGTCGCTTGGGTTAGTGACGTTTGGACCAGCAGTGGTTGAGGGTACTCCCTTGGTTCGTTCCAATGAGGTTTTGTGTGGCATCACAACCCTAGTATAGGAATGTGATCCTTTTTATGGGATGCTCAATCTGTTAGAGTTGTGGCATCCATCTCGTGGACCCAGAGCGGGATCCTCTAGAATCATTATACAAGATCGGGTTTTAGGTATTGTTGTGACCGATTATCCATGGGTATCGATCCCATATCTAGTAGGATAACCTCATATGGTTTGTGGCATCATTGGGTATATGATCTCGTATGCGGTGCGTCGTACTCCGTAGGGTTCTGGCATCATAGGGTATATGATCCCCTAATCATCATGAGGTGTATAATAGGGTTGTGTTATCGTTGGTTATACGATCCCCTTCTCAGCACATGGTTTTCTGTAGGGTTGAGACATCGTCAGTTCGATCACCTACATCGTGAGTTATACCAGATAGGGTTTTGGTATCATTATGACCACCATTATGTGGGAAATGATACTCTATCCGAGTGATGAGCTTCTGTATGAATTCCAGATCGGGTTGTGGTATCCCCCAATGGATCTTTGGAGTGATCCCCTATCTGTGAGATCTATATATGCCAGATCGGGTTGTGGTATCCCTCAACAGACCCTAGTAATGATCCCCTATCTGTGAGATCTTCGTATACTGGTGTGGGTTCTGTTATCCCCTAGAGGACCTTAGGAGAGATCCCATATACAAGGAGTTTGGTGGTTTTGTTGTTTTAACGGGGTTTCCTCAGTGATGGTACCCGATAAGCATGATCTATCAGGTAAGCATCTGAGATGTTTGTGTGAAACCTGATGGAGTGCATCTATCGAACAAGGTTCATCTGGGATGGAAGTGCTCATGGAGTGTGATCTCTTGGTTGTGAACCATTGATGGTGATGAGGTTGGTATATCAGGTAGCATTGTGCGTGAGCTGAGTATATCTGGATTGTTCATGTTGTATGTAAGGGAATACATCTAAGCTGAGATGACTAGTTGTATTTAGCCGAGGATGGTCACGAGATGGAGTTTCTCTATCGTCTGTGTTCTCTCTAGCTGGGATGAGCATACTGTTGCCTTTGAGTTCCTCCCTTTTGTTGTGGGGTTTTGGGATGCCTACTGAGTATGCTTATAATCACCCCTGCATGGGCTTTTCCCGCACATGTTTGTGACTTGTGCAGACCACAGGCCTTTCGACAGGGTCCCAGGAGGACCCAAAGCAGGAAGAGTTGAGTGAACCGACTGACCATGGTGCTTACCGGTGCAGTTCCGAGGGTTATTTCCAGCGGGTGGTTGTAGTAGCATTCCCCTTCTTCAGAGTAGGTTGGATGTGCTTTGTAGTTTTCATTTGGTGGGCCCTATTTTAACTTTTTTGTACTATTGTTGCACTCTGGTTGGGATAGTTGTATGCATGCATTTTACTTTTTAGTATTATATATCTCTTCATTGTTTCATGGAGGTGTTTGTGTGTGCGTGTGTACAGGTAACTTTGGCTAATGCCTCCCATGTTTGTGATAGCCTATTCGGCGCTGGATTCCGGCCCCTAGACTTTTGGAGGCAGGCTTGGGGAGTCACGGCTCGAGCCTCGTTGGGTCGGGTCATGACAGATTTGTATCAGATGAGGTTCCACCATTGTGATCTCAAAGGGTAGTTGGTCTAGCTGTGAGTTTGGTTTGGGATGCATTATCGTGGTATTAGGATGTTTTGAGTTCGGATTTCTGGCCAGGGACTCTAGTGTTGGTGCGACAAATGACGTATCCATACACCAGGACTCTGATAACCTGCTCTTCAACTTGAGAAATTTGGACAATGTTCGTAGGGGATTATAACTATTCATGCATAATATAGGACTAGGTTTTGGATTTTTCTGTGTCCTTCTTGAGTCGGATATCCAAATATAATATTTGACTATGGTGCGTCTTGAATGTATTTCTAGATTCCTCCACAAAGACAGCCAGTAAGGGATCCGCAGCAGGGTTGTGCTGACGATCCAAACCATATAGAGGTTGTGGACCAGGGCGCAGGTTCTGAGGCTGGACCTCCAGGTAGTCGCCCAGTTGAGCCACCACCTGTCAAGTATCTGGTTGTGCCGGAAGTGTAGGATGAGGTTGTGCGCATACTGAGTGCACTGTACGAGTTCTAGAGCTAGCGACCTATGAGGTTACGGGGTGATCCAGCCCCTCAGGCAACTGATGACTGGCTCGAAGTAGTCCCTCTAGTTTTCTGCCAAGTGAGGACACCCCCAGATCAGATGGTAGTCCTAGCGACGAGCCTTCTGCATGGTTCGGCCGGGCGATGGAGGAGTTTGGTGACGCAGTCCAATGACGAGGAGATGCTCACATGGGCAGAGTTTGAGCGGTTCTTCAGGGAATACATCTATCCGGTGACGCTCCGGTCAGTGTTGATTCAGGATCATCTACAGCTTTAACAGGAGGGCATGATTGTGACGGAGTAATCATCGAGGTTTACAGACCTATCACGCTACTCTCTGGAAATGGTTCGAGACACGTTCTTTAGGGCTCAGACCTTCAACCAGGGATTATTTAGGGACATCTAGGAAGGTGTGGTTTCCTTTTTTCTGCCCACCTATACTTGAGTGTTGAAGCGAGCATTGGTGGTGGACTGTTTTCTGGCCGAGTAGATCCCCCATGTTAGTTTTGGGCATGTGAGAGTGGAGATGTCGACATCTGGTAGCCAACGACAGACTCAGGGGTCCAGACATGGGAGACGCTTCAGGAGGCGACCCCAGGATGGAGGATCTGTGGATCACGGTTCACAGGGCTCGCAGGATAGTTTTGGTCTACCGTGGGAGAGGCGGTGTTATGCTTGCAACGGTTGGGGACATCTTGCTAGAGTTTGTCTGACCCGACGTGCTTTTAAGAGGGAGTAGGTTGATGGACCGCCTTGGCAGAGGTAGCATCTCGAGCAAGGAGGTCCATAGGGTGGCGGACATAGAGGTGGAGATGGTGCAGTAGCAGGAGGTGGTAGGCGGTATCAGTTACCACCACCCCCAACCCCAGGAGGTCCATGCTGGGATCAGGGAGCTAGTGGCCGAGGGTGAGGTCAGCTGCAGGCCCTAGAGGCTCTTGACCCCAAGGCTCCACGGATGGATATAGGTACACCTTGTGTCGTTTATACTTTCTGCAGTAGATTGATAGACAATGTATAGCAGTACCCTTCCTCTCTGTGGCTTGATCAAGTTCTGTTTAGGGTGTTGGTAATACCATGTTTAGGTGGTGTTTGACGTGCTTCGAATGAATAAGGAAGAGGGATACGTCCCCCACCGAGACGTGTTTTTTTGAAACGATTAAAACCGCGAGGCTGAGTTAGTGACACCCAAAGATGATAGTGTTGAGGTGTGGTGGATGAGTCCCTATGACTTATGTGTTTGGTCATGGGTGTTTGTTGGAGAACTCACCGGCGTGGGAGACCCAGTTGAGAGTCTAGTCACTTCCCTTGTGCTTATTAATTTTCGAGGATGAAAAGTTCTAAAGGGGGGAGGATGTACCGACATGGGTTTTTTCCCTGTTAGAGTTTGGAATATTTATAATAATAATTCAAGAGCTAGGCATGGAGACAAAATGTGATTGCGAGGCCTGGAGTACCCAGAATTAATTTTATAAAAATATTAAGTATTTTTATACTATGCACATGGCGGCGGTGTGATATCTCCTAAGAGGTAGCTCAGAACGGGAATCTGAGGACTCGGTTGGGTCTGTAATGTGTCGTTTACCCTATGCATGGTGTAATATTTGCGAGCACGGGCCTGATGTGTAAAACACCACTAGAGGTGTTTTCGTAAATAAGTGGAAATGTTTAGTTACGAGCGTTGGCTCAAATAACATCTGAACGAAGTCTCATATCACAATTCTGAGTCTGCCATAGCATTCATTATGGCACGTGTACCATAGGGGAGAAATAATTTCCTCCACACCGGGAGGTCTGGTCGGGGGTATTGATTTAAATGACGGGTTTTGAATAAAAAAAGAAAAAAACAAAACCTCTCCCCTCCCTCATCTCCTACATGCAGCTACGGAACCCCACTCCTCTCTTCTTCGTTCATCGTTTATTAGAGCTCAAATATTCCGTATTCTGCACTGATATTTAGCGGATCAAGCTTCAAGGCGTCGCCGGCATCATTTTTCACATGAAGCATTGGCGTTTTACTCGCGAGGTAGGCAGTATGAGTTTTAATCCCGCTATTCTGTTTAGGCTGTATTTTTCTTCGATTTTTCATTGTAGAAATGAAGAACGGGTCCTGTGGGTCGTGTAGATGCCTCCAGATCAAAAAAGGGACCACATGGGTGCCCCCGGCGGTCCGTGGAAGGTTCACTGGCGCAGCCCCGGCATGACGGTGCCAGCGCCATTAGACCCGCAGTGGTGGGCCGCTTGCCAGGGTGGGCCAGCGGCGGCGGAGGCTGGTCTGTCCCCTTTTTAATCACACAGGGGTTTTTAAACCCCCGTTTCTTACAATCCGAGAGTCAGATTCACGTGCCGTCTACAGAGACGCGACCCTGGCGATGAGGAAAACACTTTGGAGTGGGTTCGAAAATTTTAAAGTTAGGGATCATCATCCGGGAGCTTGAAACATTGAATAAAATAATGATATTTTATTATTATTCGACTTCGGGTCGTTGTATCTTCTACCCGGATTGTCCGAACGACATGCCATCAGTGGCATTGACACCATGAGGGTACGGAAGACATTTCATGAGGGTTTTCGGGTGTTGGGACTGAGAATGGCGTGTGAGCCCCATGTGGCCGGGTTTTGGCGTTTACGGAGAAACACAACATTCACACCAGGAGTCCGATTTAGGTGGATGAATAGTCGATCCTGTGAGTTTTTCCGAGAGGATTGCAATGGTGTGATCTGTTCAATGAGTTTTGGGATCATTCTATGGGCCCCACCTAGTCAGTCTATTGTGAATAGTACCTTTTTCACCGGGTGTCCTTTTGGGATGAACGAGAAGTGGATCCTGTGTATTTTTTCGAGGGGATCTTCATGGTATGATTCATTTGATGAGTTCCGGGATTGTTGTGTGGGCCCCGCATGGGCTAGCTAGAGTGAATTGTGCCTTTTGCATCGGTTGTCCATTTCGGGTGAGTAAACAGCCTATCCTTTGTGTTTTTCCATGTAGGTTGCGATGGTGGCCTCAGTATCGGCCTTGGAGGTGCGCAGTGTGGTGTTGTTACGGGTCACTTGGGTTAGCGACGTTTGGACTAATAGTGGTTGAGGTTACCCTCTTGGTTCGTTCTTATGAGGGTTTTTGCGACATCAAAACCCTAGTATAAGCTTGTTATACTTTTGATGGGATGTTCCATTTGTTAGAGTTGTGGCATCCCTCTGGTGGACCTAGAGCAGGATCCTCTAGCATCGTTAACCTAGATCGGGATCTTGGTATCGCAGTGACCGATTATCCACGAGCAACGATCCCCTATCTATCAGGTTAACCTCGTAGGGTTTGTGTCATCATTGGGAATATGATCCCCTACACGGTGGTCTGTACTTAGTAGGGTTGTGGAATCATCGGTTATACGATCCCCTAATCAGCACGAGGTTTATAGTAGGGTTCTGGTATCATTGGCTAAACAATCCCCTACTCAGCACGTGGTTTTCGGTAGGGTTGAGGCGTCATCAGTTCGATCCCCTACATCGCGAGTTATACCAGATATGATTTAGGTATCATCATGAACACCTTTACATGGGTGATGATCCTCTCTCTGAGAGACGAGTTTCTATACAAATTCCAGATCGGGTTGTGGTATCCCCCATCAGATCCTGGGAGTGATCCCCTATCTGTGAGATCTACGTATCCCAGATCGGGTTGTGGTATCCCCCAACGGACCCTAGGAGTGATCCCCAATCTGCTAAATCATCGTATACCGGTGTGGGTTATGGTATCCCCTAGAAAACCCTAGGAGCGATCCCCTACCCGTGGATTTTTCCGGTTATGTTGTTTTAGCGGGGTTTCCTCACTGATGGTACCCGACGAGCATGATCTCTCGGGTAAGCATCTGACATGTTTGTGTGAAACCAGATGGAGTGTATCTCTTGGAAGAGTGTCATCTAGGATGGTTGTGCTCATGTAGTTTGATCTCTTGGTTGTGAACCGTTGCTGGTTATGAGGTCGGTACCATATGTGGATTGGTGTGTGCACTGAGTATATCAGGATTTTTCAAGGTGTATGTATGGGAATACACCCAAGCTGAGCTGAATAGTTGTGTTTAGATGAGGATGGTCACGAGATGGAGTTTCTCCCTCATCTGGGTTCCCTCTGACTGGGATGAGCGGACTGTTTCGTTTCAGTTTCTCTCTTTTGTTTTGGGTTTTTGGGGTGCCTGCTGAGTATGTTTATACTCACCCCTGAATGGGCTTTTCCCGCACATGTGTGTGTCTTGTGCAGACCACATGCCTTTCGACGGAGTCCCTGGAGGACCCGGAGCAGGTGAAGTTGATTGAATGGAATGATCGGAGTGCTTACCGGTGCGGTGCCTAGGGAGCTTTCTGGTGAGTGTTTGTAGTATCTTTCCCCTTATTCAGAGCAGGTCAGATGTGCTTTGTAGTTTTCTTTTGGTGGGAATTATTTTTTCTTTTTTGTACTGCTGTTGCAGTCTGGTTGGGATAGATGGATGCATGAATTTTACATTGTAGTATTATATATCTCTGCACTGTTTCATGGAGGTGTATGTGGGTGCGTGTGTACAGGGTACTATAGGCTGATGCCTCCCATGTGTGTGATAGCCTACTCGGCACTGGATGCCAGCAGATAGCCTTTTAGAGGCGGGCATGAGGAGTTACAGCTCGAGTCCCATTGGTTTGGGTCGTGACATACAGACATTAGAGTTGTGAAACTCCTACGATCAAATTGGTGATGTTTTAGAGAATAAAAATGGTTTTGAAAACATCCTCATAAATTCAATATGATTAGATAAATATCTTAGATATAAAATTGTACAAGATGTACATTAATCCATTCAATATATCTTTTTATATCATTATACTTCATATTTGAATTTATGCTGAGAAATAAAATGTCTCTTGAATAACTTAAAAACCCTTTAGTGATTTTTCCACCATAAAAACAACAGAATATGATATCCACATAAATATTAAAATGAATATAACATTATTTTATTTATAATGAGAAAAATTCCATAATAATATGAACACTATTTCATTATATATAAAAAATATAATGACATACAAAATATGAATCACTTATACAAATTTATCAGGAAAAAGAGATTGATGGTTTGAAGTAAATATCAAAACCAAACTAATATGAGAATAAAAAGGGTAAAATCAGAAAAATTCACATCAAAAATAATAAATAGAACAAATGATAGTAAAAAATATTTTTCACATAATCTAACCATGACATATTCAATGAATTTTAGGTTTATCTCAACGAAATAAAATTAAGTTATAAATTCCCTTAACCTGAGTATGACATGTCGTATATGTTCTTCATCTTATAGAAAAATAATATTTTATTAATTATTTTCTTTATTTAAAACAATTTATTATTTTATCATTCCACTTATATAAATTATCAATGTGTTATAAAATTTACTTTTATTATTTAAGTTCATGTTGGATGTTTTGATGATAATTGATACATAGGTCCAAAACAACATTTGTTAGTTGACTATGGTCAATGAAATTATTATTAAACAATATCAATAATAATAATATGACATATATATATTATTAATTTATTTATATGATTTGTATATATCATCCATGATTTAGTGTGATGTAATAAAAATCAAATCGATACATGGAGGCGGTATACCACACTTAGGCAAGAATGATGTTATCATTTCTTTAGTGAGTAGAATGTTATGGAAGATAATGATATATTTTTATTATAGTATGGTAAATATGTCATGAAGATCATGAAAATATCATTTCTATCATATTAAGTCATATAAAATATCATTATGACATTCAATGTAAATCATTAGTGAAAAATGAATTACATCGCTTCACGAGGTGGTTGTCCAGCGTACAAAAGAGGAATGTTATCCCATGCTACATGGAATGGAAAGTAAGAATGTTTATGTGATATAAAAACTATAGAAGTAAATATTTGTAAAATATATGATATGTATATATTAAATATATAATTATATCAATGCATGAGAGGTGATAATGGGAAATGTATGACATCCGTTCTTTAGGTGGTAATCCACTATACACATGATTGATGATTTCGTATCTCATTTGATGGAAGAGGAGAATTGTATGGGTCATTAAATAGACATAATAAAATATCAGTATATAGATGATACATCAATTTTTATTTAAAAATGTTTGAAGATGATTTGATAGTGGTGGAAGAAGAAAACACTAAAATATGGAGGTAAACAATATACCTCTTCTTTGGAAATTATTCATTCCATAACACCTTATGTCTTCTATGTATAGTATTATGCCTAATACAAGACCTCAAAAATGTGGAGAGGGATTATAGGAAATGATTTGGGTTTCTTTTTATGGATCCTAAAGTTGTTTCTAAATGTATAGGATTGATAATAATATGTTCCCTTTTATAATAGAGTTGAGGGACCTTCCCACGATTTCTAAAAATATTAAAATATAATAATACTATTCTATAGGGAAGAATTTATAAATTTCATATACACAGACAATGAAACATTATAATATATATTATATATATTATTCTTATTTAATATTTTATAACATTTTTAACATTATTTAATATAATATTAATTATATAAAATATCATTATTTTCATATTCGAAAAAATTAGTTACATTGACATAAAAAAACATCATAAAAACAAGTAAGATTAAAACATAATATTTTATTATATGTCAAAATTTTCATTGTCATCAATAAAATTAGTATACCATAGTAATTATATAAATTTATATTTATTTTAATGTTTTTATTATCATTTGTTATATTTTTCTTTGAATTGAATAATTACTGCATCAAAGTTATGAATGAATTTAATGTAAAAATTTAATCCATGAAAATTAAATAGAGATTACCATGATGAATATAAATATTTTATACTTCCCAAAACTATTTATTATTGATCATATCCTTTGAATAGCACCATATTAAAAATATAACACTTGTAAAAAAAGAGCCCGACATCTTTCACGTTTCATTAAATAAAATATCATAAAGCTTATAATCCTATCCAAATGATATAAAATGGTCATATTAGTTAACCATGAATGATTATGGGAAAAAATAACTCATCCAATTTAATTGGATCATGTGTTTGGGTTATTTTCTTGTCCTTATCACTTTATTTTTACCATTAACTAACTAAATTATCTTTTACCATGGTTATAAAAATTACTACATTTAGTATTCATATTGTCCAACAATAAAAGGGAACTATATAATAAATTTGGAACCTATATTTTCAAATATTTAAACCATTTTTTAAAATTAAAATCATATATGATTCAAGATTTTATTTAAATTAAACAGGATAAATGCAAAAACACAGTTTCTAGGAAAAATGTCATTTTTAAATATAAAATATTCATATAAAAAACTCTTGTATAAAACCAACTAAAAACCATTATTTGATTTAAATAAATTAAAAATAATTAATTAAAAATTAATAAAAATTAAAAACATTGACTGATCTTTTAAATATAGTGAATTAATATACAGTTTTCAATAAAAATTGTTATTTTTCAATTTCCATTAAAATTTAATATTTTCAGAAAATTATACAAAATTCATCATACATTAATTTTTTCATGATGAATTAAAAATTGAAACATGTTATTTGAAATTATATTTTAATAAATATAAATCTAATATTTTAAATATAACTTTATAATTAATTATTTTGATAAATCTATTTTTTGAATTTTATGACTTACATGACAAATTTATAATAAATTTAACGACTACGTTAAAGAATAATAATAAATAAGGAAAAATTACTATATTAGTACATGGTCATTACAATGGATGTTAATTGATATTTGGTGTTTCTTGGGACATCACTCCAATATTTCATTCTCGTGTTCCCATGTGTCATCCTAAATTTAAACATGCATTCGTAAAACTCAATCCAAATGGATAATATTTACCCATAACACTTTATATTCTATTTAAATATTTTTAATCGACATCTGTAACAATGAAATGTCTAGTGAATGTAAGATTAATTCCTCATATATAATATGATTAGAATCAAGCCGACACATTTTCAATTGAGATATAAGAAATAATTTTTGTATTGAGATATGTCAGGGTGGAAAATCCCACTGAAAACCTACATAACCAATCCATTATAGTATTTTAATGTGCTAGATATACCGAAGATACAATTTTCCATTATTATAAAAATTCAAATGCCTTAACATTAGATATTTTTTCAATAAAACATGATATATCACATCAAATGAAAATGTATTATGATAGAGGTTCACATACTATTTCTTTAAACACTGATATATTTCTATCTTTTTCCATGTATTTTGAAATTTCATAGTCATCTCATAAATAAGGCTAGGATCCAAAAATTATTCTTCAATATTTTCTACCTAACAACATGGAGACTAATGAGGGTGACTATATAAATACTCAAAAATGGACAAATTTATCAAGGCATGATAGCTGTTTTTATATGAACACTCCACTAATGGTATATGATCATACCATTAGCCTCTAAAATCCAAAATATTTTCTTGGCTAATGGGTTTTACATTTTGGATACTCAGTTATAATTTTAAATAAATTTGTTGATGATAATCGATTATATATACCCATTCCTTTTACACATATTATTACATTTTTAAAATATAAATATCCATTAAATACAACACCAATATTCATGGGGGGTCATGTCTTTAGAATATTATGATCATGATACATCAAATGGAAACTGAATAAAATAAATAATTATTTTACCCTTGATAAGAATATCCTAAATACATTTGAGATCATAAAAGTATAAATAATATAATAGGTAAAACATAAAATAAATATGATATTTAAAATCCCATTAAGGGAATAAAACTTATAAGGAAACATGAACTATTAATCAAGGGTGCATGGTGATATCATAAATGTTATGTCCCAAGAGTAATAACATGGAATATAAAAATAAGTGAAATGGTATCATAATTCCATGGAAACATATGAAAATTGGGAGCTAATAATTACCTCACATAAACATGATTCAAGCATAACTTCCTAGAAACCATCACATGGTAGAATAATTTAAAAAATAGATAATGTTTACTCTATAATCATAAACATTACACATCATGAGACTAATTAGTTACCCACGTAATTAGGTTGATATTTTGGAACAATCTTCATAAAATATCTATAATTGTTATTCTAAAAAAATAAAGTAAATCAAAAATAATAAACATAAGAAATATCCGTTGAAAAAATAGGTTGAATTATATTTCCTTATTTAATAATAAAATGATATTTTATAATGAAAGAGTTTGAGAGATGAACATAAGGAATGTATTATCCTATTTATGGATGATATAATAAAATAATTATATAAAGGTGAGACATATATAAATAATTTATAATCTTTAAATAACATTAAATCGATTCAGAAAGTGTATTATAGAGAGAATTTTCATAACCTAATGAAAGGGGTGTTTCAGAGAGATCCCTTACCTAGAGTTCAATTCATCATGTACATTGGTTTTCACTATAAATAATAAACATATATTAACTATTTAATTACTAATATCATATTTAATGTTTATTAATATTTTCATTTCATTTATTACTATATCATATTCAATCACTTATTAAATTACATCACAAAAGATGTTTTGATGATATTCGTCTCATATATCCAAAATGGATATATTTGGTTGAATATGGTCTATAAGTTAATTATTTCATTTATAGAATAATAATCAGGATATAATTATTAAATTTATATATCAATTATATTTTTAATACCAACCATTAAATATTATTACGAGAATGAAACTATGTTACAGTCATGGAGACGTTATCTCATATGCATGCATGATTAATGTTTCCATTTTTCAATGATCATCATTTAAAGAAGTGATGTCATAGTTTACCTTCTATAATGATAGATATGTCATAAACACAATATAATTTCTTAAAATATACTTATATACCCAATTGATGTGAAGCGATGATGAAGAATGAATAAAACAGTTCATGGAGGTGGTAATCCACATGTATTCACAAATGACAATATCATCATTCAATGAATGGAACGGTCATAAAATATATGATATATTAATTTTATATAATTATAAATATGTCATGAATAATATATATATGTATATATATATATATTAAATATATCATCATAAATATCCATGATACGTTATGATGGAAACCGAATTACATCGGTGTGTGAGGTAGTAATCCACCACGCACACAAACAATGGTTTGTATTCCCATTTGAATGAAGAAGAGACGTATAAATGTTAATAAATTAAATTCATAAAATATAATTCTGTTGTATATATATATATATATTTTATATAGTAATTATTGGATGATATTTTATGTTGGTGAGGAATAAATAAAACAAAAAGTCTTGTTAAAGAACACTTCTTCTTCAGACATCCTCTAAAGGTTCACACTAAAATATTTTAAATGAGGGTTTTATAAAAATTAAATTCCACTAAAAAGTTTTAATGTAAGTCTTTATGGTATTTGGGGAGGTATTATCCAATCCAAAAGGCTCATGATGTGTTGAAAGGAGAGGATAAGGGGTTTCCTTCTTTATGGGAGAAGGAGTTAAATATTTTTAAATTCCCAAACTATTAATTAATAGAAATTCACTATCAAAAAAAGGTCTCAAAAAAATAAAAAAAATTATTGGAGGGTATATAATGGTGATAAAAACATCCACTATAAAAAAGATGCATTTTTTTAAAAAAAATTACTTTACTTTCACAGTTAGTCAATTTTAACATTTTAGTTACTTCATCATGGTAAGTATTGTTTTATGTCTGTAATTTATCCATTAAGGATAAAAATAAAATATGACATTTTAGATATTATGGGACCACTTATTATTAAAATATAATCAAATTTATCCTATAATAAAACCATGTTTTTTTGAAAATTTATTTTTACATAAATGCATGCAAGGCACAAAACCCTATTTTAACCATAACCCTGATAATTAATTTTTACCATTTTCAATCATCATTGTAAACAAAAATGACGTAGAAAATATTAAATAATAATTATTATTATTATTATAAATATGGAATATATTTTATAATACTAAATTAATAAAAGAGGTATTATTTAATTTTAAATTGAGCAGTATAATTTTTCGAAAAACGGGTTTTCAAGAAATTCATTTTTCATGTAATATGTGATATCATGTTTAATATATAACTAGATGTTATCTTTATATGAATTTTAACTAATAATAATAGATATATAATAAATATAATTCATTTAAATAATTCTATACTATATTTATATTAATTAAATAAAATTGATAAACATTTTTAACATAAAATTATTTTGTAGAAAATTGTATTTTAAGATAAAATATAAAATAATTAAAAAGCCATAACTTTTTTTATTCAAATGAAATTATTTATATAATTATAAATAAAATAGTTCATATTTAACTTTAATAAAAAATCCAAAATATATTTTTTCTTTCATGTTAAATTATTTAATGAAAGGAATTGAAATTATTTAAAAAATTAATATTTATTACAATTACCTAAATAACAAATCACACCAGAAAAAATAATAAATACTCATACTAAGAAATTTTATTATTATCACATAAAAAATTATATTCATTGTATAGAATGACATTACAATATTTTAACGTAAATGGTTAAATATTTTCATAGAAACAAATTAGAAAAATAAGTTTCCAAGAATGTTTTTTTTCAATAATAAAATGTCATCACTAAAAATTTAGTCCTTATTTACAGTATATTTATCAATAATTTTATATTGATTTGGAAATTTATATATAATTTATACATTAGTTATTACTATTCCAACCAACCAATTTTACAAGTATATTATAATAGTATTAAATAATCACGATTTTCTTAGGCTTAGTGTTTCCTGTCATATATGTTATCAAAAAAAGTTTCCATTAAAAAATTATTGTGTTACATTATAACTGTTTTAGGAATTTATCCATTGAAACATTGAATTAAATAATATTGTAAAAAATCAAGAGGGAGATTACTCTTGATTTCCACATCTCGTTCTTGGGTTTCATCTTCGTATTTATGGTTCCACCACAGAACTTTGAACAGGTGAGCCATCTTTTTACATAAAAAATTATCTATACTATCTAGTATATTTACCATATTCTCCTCACAAGAGATATTATAACAATGATATAGTTCCTATAAATTTATTATATGTGATGAATTTTATATTTATTTCCTCTAGAGTGATACATGGTATAATCCATTTATGTGGGAAATCATTTTTGGGAGTGCTAATTGATAAAGAATAGCTTAAATGTTATAGAGAGTCTAGAAGATGAAAATGTTTACAAGGGTTATATTTACCTTCTTCCCAAATCACATGGCTCGATTACATTATAATTTTTGGGGAAAAACATTATCCTCAACCTCAAACTCTTAGTCTCTTCGATGATTGTCAACATAACTCTTCTATAGATTCTAAGTCTTCCTAATGTGTTGCTTAATGGTTTGAACCTTTTCTATGATTTCCTAAACCATTTTATGTCCAAAACTATTGTTCTAAAAATCCTCCTACCAAAAAAAACATTCAAAATATATTCCCATAAAGAGGCTTTTAGGAGGGTTTTTTAAAATTTAGTGGATTTATTACTGTATAAGAACTCAACCAATGAAATATATTGATTGTATCATCCCATGAATTCCATAGAGAATGTTTTCCCCATGAATTCAAATGTTTAAATAGTACAATGGTATTTTCCATCAGTTTAGGGTTTATAATCCATACTATAGTTCCACTTTGTGCATAGATCATGTTGGTTTCTCTTCAATAACTAAGTGGTAAATATTTGATCTCAATTAGATACAATAAATACAGATTTTCAATAAAGACTCAGCACCTCTTTGAGGTATATCCTAATAATTATATCAATTTATAAGTACACATTAATTACAATGAAGTGAGTAGTATATCTAAAATTATCCATAAGAACTCATATAGAGTTATTTCAACTTAATTTATTTGTATGACCGGTGAAAAATTCCAAGGTTATATTTTCTCATTTCCATGTTTTTATGGTTAGTGGTTTCATCATATCCTTATACTTTTTCATTTTATCCTTCTCATTATAAAAAATAGGAAATTTTATGTATATTCCTTAGTTTAATTATACATGTGGTCCAACCTTTATTGATCTCGGACATCTTCAGGCGTCTCTATTCTCTCTAGGTGGATAGATAATGTTGAGCTATGTGAATCATTAAATAGATATTTAATTCTCTGATTATTTGATTATAAACTTAGTCATGACCCAAATATTACAACTCATTATTCAGAAACATTTATCTACTAGGATCTCCCTCTTCTTATTATTTAATCACTTATCAAAATCCCGACATCATATCATTGAGAATACGTTATCTTCATTTGATGGGATGGTTTAGAAATCATTTGAGAATGTAATAATGATTTTCCTTTCATTTTAATTCACATATTCATCACTTACATGTCTAATAAGATAATAACCTTCTCAATTCTCACTAGTGACATGGTTTTGAAATCCTTTCTGTAAAGATAAACTTCCACTTTATTTAATTTCCCAAAATGGTAGTATATTGAGAAGTCAATGTCTTTAATTACACCTCACTACCATATATGGAACATATTATGCTCCTTCTATGAGAATATGTGTTTGATCCTATTAAGATCTATATATACATAAGACCTCTCCCCATATAAATAATGTTTCAATATTTTCTATGTATTTTTTACAACAACCAACTCTAGACCACTAGATAGATATTTTTTTTTCTTGAACATTCATATTCATTTTCGAATAGGCTATCACTAGATCATTGTGCATTAGTAAATATCTCAATACCTTATTTAAATCAACAATATTGTAAAAAATATTATTTATCCACATATTTGTTTAGAATATCCTATAGATTTCCTTGGACCTAGGTGCGGTGATAGATAGAATTCCAAGGACATGTGGGCTAAGAATTAATTTTTGAAAAATATTGAATATAAAAAAAACATATGCACACAGTTTTCCTAAAAAAATGAATGAATTTCTAAAATAAGAGTCGTGATAGAAATATAACACCACAATTGAGTTTATAGTATGATTTTTACAAAAGGTGTGATATAACCTTAGGAGGAATCAAACGTTTATGTTTAGGAATTATTGTGGGAGGACATTGAAAATTATGTAAATGAATTAGTAAATTTACATAATTAATTACCAAACATAATAATATTAGTTAAATATAATACTATATGAAAATGTAGTGGCTAGCAGCAAAATCCCATGATTTAGAGGATCCATTGGAGGAGCATCCATGGGATAATGATAACCGGATCATTTTACAATGATCATTGTGAAAAATAAATTCAAGGAACTTCCCAATGATAATGACACAAGATCATACATCATGAATAATAAATACTAAACGATGTAGGACATTAATATATTTTTTGGATTTATCCTCAATTATATTTTTGTAATGAATGAAAATAAATTATCTAATGAATTGATTTGTGAATCATAAGAATTATGATTACTAGTTTGATATATCTAGAAATTTGGGAATTCATTATGATTATTTATTTATTTATTCATTAATAATTCTATAAAAAATGAATCGAGGATAACATGTAAATTGGATATGATTTATTCCCCGTGTTTTTTTGTTATTTAAATCCATGTTTCATCAGTCATATTGGGAATATCCCTTGTAATATGGTTTTGAAAATATAGATAAATCAACAAATGTGCTCTAGTTTTTTGGTGAAATAGTTTGGTACCATAGATCTGGTCTTGAATCAACCATTGGATCAATATATGACACTAGATAATGATGAATTCAAACCATATTAAATAAAATTCATGTGTTGATATTTTTTGTACAATGAAGGTGAATCTTGGTTATGATTCCCAAACAAATGAGGTGGCCGAAAATCAATTCATCAGTGATGATTATCCTCAATTGACATGGATCTTCAATCCAAGGGAGTAATTTCTGGTAGATCTATAATTTTAAAGGAGTATCTTTTTAAGAACAAAGGGGTTGTAAAAAATAACATTATACAGATTGTTTAATATTCGATTACAGGGAATGTGGTACCACTTTTTGTAACGTTAGGGTTTTTGTGAGGAGATTAGTATTGCATGTCATGTGATTCCAGTCGCATAGCATGTGACATGACATAGAGGATTTGTGTATAACTGATATTGTACAATATATTGATAACTGAAATCAATACACAGACATGGACAACTATACAAGGACACATCCAGTGGTACACAAAATTCAATACGCTGTGAACTATGACAAATAAATAGACATGATCATGAGTCTTGATACATGAACATGACCGACTGAGGAAGGGAAATGTTGTGTACATAAATTAAACACTTTGTAATCCCTTCATGATTTATTTTTTCACTCTTCATCTTCATCGTAGACAAGTTTCATTATAGGTAATTCCCTTGTTCCATTCCCTGAGGTTTTGTATAGAATAAATCCTACACATATGATGGAAATCCATTCAATGTGAAATATTCGATAGAGTTGTTGGAAATATTCCCTAAGCCACAAAGTGATATAATATATCATCATATTTCATTAGGTGGAGTTCATAGTATAATCTGGAACAACACTATATGGGATCTGATTCTCTACGTAGTACTTAATTACAAATTAAGTTGTCAGTATACCCCTTGGCCTTTTGTGTGATCCTAATCCATGTATTATTTTATTTAGAATTATAGTATATAAAGATTATGGAATTATGTGATGAATAGTAATTATTTGATGCATTCCATTAGTTCTATCAGAATCAGGGTGGGTGTTCTCATAGATTTGTTCTGTGTGGATCTTTCAAAAAGTATCTCATGATATGGATTATTGATTTGACCTTACATTGAGACTATGCGTCTTTTTGAGTATATATCGATATTATATTTATACGTTTTGTACACATATACCTGTGTCTAGAAAACTATTATTCATATTATTAAATTCTCAGTGATTTTTGGTTTTTCTACTATGTATTTTTATACTCACCCCTACATAGTCACATCCAAAATGTGTTGTGTCCTATGAAAATGATCAAACATTTTAAAGAGTCCCTAAGGGACTATCACTAGGTATATCTTATTGAGCCTGACTGACTGAGGTGTATTCTGATAGGTACCTAGATAATAATTCCCTTTTATCCATTGAGGTTTTATTGTATTTAGACTCTACTCTCGGGGATTTTATTTTTTCCTTTTACTTTTAAATACTTGTTTTCATACTCTATAGTGGGATTTTAGATGTATGGATGGATGTTTGAATAGTTTTTTTTTACTTTTAAGCATTGTATATTCATGGATATGTGTTCAAGTGAACATGTGTGTTTGGTTATGGCATCCCATGTGAGTGATATGCTGACTCATTACTAGTAACCATGCCCTACCCTATAAGAGGAATCCTTGGGGTAGTTGCAATATGGTCCCCATTAGTATGGTTCATAAAAGGGTGGTATAAAAGATAATTGTTTCTTCTATAGGATTGACGTATGTGAGCTTGGGTTGGGGATGAATTTTTAAGTGCTTCATGTTCTAATTTCAAGATAGGGACTCCAGTGATGTCCCATCAACTAATTTATCCCTGCATCAGGACATTGATAACCTTTCTTTTGACTTGGTACATGTGGACATTAGTTAAAGGTTAAAAATTGGTACATGAATAATTATGGAATGTGTTGAGGATTCCGTGACCTTCTTGATTAGTCTCTCTAGATATACTCATTTACCATGGTACATGATGTCAACTCCAGGAAGCATCAATGACATATGCCTGAAACGAATCAACAACATGATCACAACGATTATCCCATTAGTGGTGATACATCAAAATAGGAGCATGTTAATGAGGCTTTACCTCCAAGTGGTGAACCAGTTATATCACCGAATCTCAAGAACTAGATGATTCTTGTAGTACACATAGATGAAAAATGTAGGCTGAGAGTCCTTCACGAGTTTCATAGATAGCAACCCCTCAGGTTCTGAGCGTATTCTAAACCACAGGTGTCCGAGTATTTGATTGAGTTTGTTAGGTGAGATTTCATTATTTTCAAGACACCAGAGGATTAGATGGTGTTCCTAGACATAATTCTTATATATGGATATGTAGGGTGGTGATGGGGTTTGGTGACCTTGTAGTACAATGAACCAAATCATACATGGTCATAGTTTTTGAACCTTTTTATAGAGGCGTTATATCTAGCTATGTTAAGGGAGGTAAAAATATACAAACTTTTACTACTTTGAAAGTGTTGTAAAAAAATTATGAGTATTCTTGAGGTTGAAAAACCTATCTATATAATCGATGGATATAGTTTTTGATTAGTTACTTTGGGCTCATACCTTCAAGTGTGGGCTTCACAGAAACATATAATCTAGAGTTATTTTTCTATGAATTCATTCATATAATGGGGTGATTGATTTTCCATTGGTGAGTGATATTTTCTTGGATTAGTAAACACTAATGGTTTTAGCAAGTAGTGGGAACATATGAGCATAGACATAGATATTAGGGAGAACATATTAGTCACATGGAACTAGACATGTGTGGAATTTTGTGATGTGATCCTAGGATAGAGTGTATATAGTTCATGGGTCACAGGATGGGTTTAGTTATTACAAGGAGAGATGGTGCTACTCTTGTGATGGCTGGAGACATCATGTGAGATAATATCTGACCCTCCATATGGATGACAGGGATACAGTGGATGGGCCACCTAGTATGAAGAACCATCATAATATGATAGGTCCTCATAGATACATACATGTATAAATAGATGGGAGAGTTTTCAAAGGTGGTAAATGTTTTTACTTGTTACCACCACCACCCCTAGGTGGTCTATGATAGGATCAAGGATCCATAGGACATGGGTTGAAAGAGTTACAGGAGGTCGATTCTTATGACCTAACGGCTCCAAGGATGATATGAGTTATGATCAGTAACTTTTATAACTTATCTTGAGTACTAATAGACATAGGTTCTAATCATTCCATTATTTCCACATATTTGGTTTATGATTTATAGATTCTAGTTAAGACCTCTACATGAACTTTTCACTTGGAGAATCATATAGGAGATTACCTAATGATCAAATACATGTTCAGAAAGTGTGACCAATGTCTTGTAGGTAATTTATTTTCTTGGTATCTCTTCATAGAGTCGATTTGTCCTTATGATTCCATCTTAGTTATGGACTCATTATCCATAGTTCATGCTTCAATAGACTATTTCTGGAGGGGGATGTTGTGTGTCCATAGTGTTGGGGATAGGTATTACTTTTTGGATGAAAAGGAAACCCATGAAGTGATGTATAGACTATTGAATATGATTTTTCTTCAATTTACTCATCCATTATTTTGAATTAACCATCGTATATTGAATTATATTAGTTTCCATTTCCCTGTATTGGTGGCCGAGTTTGAGGATGTCTTTCCCAAAGTTATTGCAGGCTAACCTCATTTATGGGAGATAGAATTCTCTATTTATCTATACCCAAATGTGAACCTAATATCCATGCCAACGTATCAAAAGGATAACAATGAGTGTTTCAAGTTGAGGGTGAATTTATGGGCATTTCAATGGATTGGATTTATTTGAACCATTTTTTCACACTATGAGTCACTAGTTCTGTTATCTACTACGGAAGATGATAGCTTAAGGTAGTGGTTGGATTACCATCTCTAATACAAGGTGATCTTAATGAACAAGTATCCACTACCAAAATATCGATGAACTATTTGATCAGTTTGGTGGAGAACAATTGTTTTCAAAGATTGATCTCACATCAGGACATCACTAGATGTTATTATAGTATGAGAATATAATGAATTTAATATTCACATGATTCTATAGACAATATGAGTACACATAGAATCTAATTTCAAGATGAAAACCCATAGGGGTGTTCATGGGATTCAACAACTATATCATTCATCCCTTATTAGACAAGTTCATGGTAGTCTTCATTGATGATATCCAAGTATAATTTTTTTCTGATGAGGAGCACACAAGTCACTCAGTGATTGTTTTGGACATACATTAAGAGCACCAACTTTTGAAGAATACCTCAAAGTTCTAGTTTTGGATTTATGGGGTCCTCATATTTGTACTTGTAATCTCAGTAGATTTTGTGGTAGTAGACCAAGAGATGTCCAACAACGTGTTAGCGTTAGAGCCAACCAAGAGCATGAAAAAGGTTTGTAGATTACATAGGTTGGAAGGATACTATAATATATTCATACCACACATCACTAGTATAGATTATCCATCAAATTATTTAAACTAAAAGGGGGTCTTTTTGTGGACAAAGAGGTTCTAGCTGTATTTCCATGAGTAGAGGAATAGATTGATAAGTTCTCCCACATTATGATTATGAGAGGAGGGTGTCTAGTATATAGTGTTCTTAGACTCATCATGAATTGGGATTTTTTTGTTATAAAGAATTGATAGGCAGTGATTAGATATTGTACATCTCAGTTGACACCACATGAGTAGAACTATGTGACCCATGATCTTGAGTTGAAATGGTAGTTTTCATACTGATGAAGTGGAAACACTACCTTAAGGGTGAGTGGTTTATCATCTATTCAAACCATAAGAGTCTCATGTGTATCTTCTATCTGTGGTATTGTTTCTTAAGATAGATTCTATAGAGGCAGTTATTCTCATAATATATCTTTGAGGTTTTATATACTCATTGGAATGTGAATATGATTGTAGGTTCTCTTAGTAAGAGATCTAGTTTACAGTTGTTGAGCAAGGAAGCATAGTAGTTAGAGTCATTGTAGATATCCTTTTTGGATGAACATTGATTATCTTATAAAAATTGAATGGATTTTTGTCCCTATTCCTTTACATTGATTTAGGGAGGCATTTTTTGGGAATACATACTATGAGACAGTATATATTCGTATATCCACTAGACATTGTCATAATATATTTTATGAAGATGTCAAATATGTCATCATTTTTAGGGGACACATGATGGTACCAATGATGATGTTGGAGGAGGATCTAAGGGAGTTTCATATATCTCCTATGGAGGTACATACAGGTATGCAAAATATGTATCATAACCTTTGATGTCTATTTTGGTGGATATGGATGAATATGTGTGTTGTAAAGGTTTTCACTTGATTCCTTGATTTTAAGAAAGTAAATGTTGATCACTATGATTAATTTGGTTTAACTCAACCCCAAAAATTCCCATACTAGAAGTGGGATGGGATATCCTTGGAAATCATGATGGGGTTAGCAAGAATATATAATTGAAATTTCTCCATTGTGGTGATTGTATATCGACTCACCAAGTTGGACTAATTAAAATATATCAGATAGAATAGGTTAGTTGAGGGATCAGGATACCTCTGTGTAAAAGGTCATCAGATTCTATGGAGATCCCTCAGTGATGTTTTTTGAACTTTATGGTCGTTTCACATATCAGTTGGGAAAGGGATTGAAGGGGGATTTTTGGACTCAATCACATTTGAGAATAGATTTTCACCCCTAGACTAACAACTTGACTAAGTGGACCATTCAGATTCTAGAGGACATGCTACAACTTTCATGTATAACTTTGGACATAGGTAGATAGACCTCCTTCCATCGTTAGTGGTTTCCTAAAAAAAGTTATAATTCCACCATCTGTATGACACCCTTTGAGGCCTCGTACATGGGACCCTATAGGTTACCGCTATGATGGAATATCCCAAGAGATTCATCACTTATGGACGAAGAGTTTTTGAGATCCAATATTGTGATGTTTTAGTTCATCCTGGAGTGGATGAGTGCGTTATAGAAAAATTAGAAGTCCTATATTGATTGATGAAAGCGGAATTTCTAGTTTGAGGAGGGAGACCATGTGTTCCTATAATTATCACCTCATTGAGTATTAAAACGTATTGGCCAAAGATGCAAGATATCTCTAAGATTAATTTCCCCTTTCTAGACACTTCATAGAAGTCTCAAGGTGGAATACCTCTTATCACTATATTAAGAATTATATAGAGTGTACGATGTGTTCCAAAAAATGGCAGATGATAATGAATATCCATGATATGTAGCATGTTATCAGCTAGGATGAGCTGGAAATCAAGGATGAAGATATCTTTGCTGAGTACCTAGTGGATATTGAGCATTTATAGGGGATTATTCTTCATGGGTGATTGATTCCACTATTTTGTGGTTGATGGTTGAATGAGAATCTTCATGAGAGAACCTAGGAGTGGGACACTCAGATGAATGTTTAGTACCCACATATTTTTGTGTATAATTTTTTTGGATTTCTAGGACATAGACCCACATAGGATGAACGAATTAACAACTCATATATTTCCATGTTTTGTTTTGGAAAATTATATTGTTTATTTTTTGAAGCAGGCGTAGAGATGGCCTCAGATTTCGAGGCGTAGTGTGCCAAAAAATAATTTTTTGAATATATTAGATATATTAAATTCATGTACACAAATTTTACAAAATAAAAGCACTAACATATTAACAGTAGGTAATATCAAAACTATGTGGACACCATTGAGTTCATAGAATGAGTTTTACTATATGCATGATATAACATTGGGATGTGTTGGAGGTTTGAGTTGAGGCACGGTTGTGGGAAAAAAATTAATAATAATTTAAGTGAATATGTTAATTTATATAAATAATTACCCAGCAAGATAATATTTTTTAAATATAAGACTATGGGAAAATCCTAGGATTTTATGCATAACCCTGGAGATTTAGACTATCCCTTGGGGGTGCTTCCATGGGATAAAGACAGTCGGATCATGGATCAATGATCGACATGTAATGAAATTCAAGGATCTCACCAATAATGATGGAACATAACCTTAATTCCCCAGAAATATATCCAAAACAATGATTTTTTTGGTTTTTTATCCACATATATTATTCCTACAATAATTTTCAATCAATTAACAAATGAATTTATTCATGGACCATGTCAATTATGGGTATATGTTAGATTTTATCCTGAACTGGGGAATTCCTGGGGATTATTTATTTATATAGTTTTTCATAATTATAATGAGAATGTATCAATTAAATCAATAACATTAATAGAAATTCATACATAATTTTTAAAAATTTTATATTCATACTCACTTTCTACATTCAGTGTAGAAAAATCGCTTACCTTTGGTTCAAAAAATACAGATAAATCAACTATTTCCCACCCACATCTTAGTGAAATTTTTTGATTCATAGATAATGGATTATAATGATGATAGAATTTAGATATGACATTGATGACGGTTAATATTTTCTAGATAAAAGGTGTTTTTTCATGGTTGTTGGGCATAAGATGATGAAAGAGTTTTGAAAGGATTTCTGGACACATGATGCGAAAAAATATTGTGTCTCCAGTGATAATCAGCATCATTTCACCCATATGGAAAATCCATATTAGTGATTTTTGTCAAATGTGGAAATGAAAAGGGAAGTTTTTTTATGAGAAGTGGGTTTTTCAGAAAATCCTAATATACATGGTGTACAATCCAAGATTACATGACATGTTGTATACCTTGGTGTGTTGCTACAGTTTCTATGAGATAATAAGTTTGAAATGACGTCAGACCTATATTAGATGGAATGTGATAGGACATTGTGGGTTGACATGTAGTTGGGATAGTACATTGGCATTGGAATGGCATGTCGTACACATAAACATCCAAACATACACTAGAATGGCCAAAAGTACATGATCTCAGAAACGCAAGGTAATGTAACATGACCATAGATATTTCCCTATGCCATGTTACACAGCCAGGACCTGGTGTCTATGGGACATGCTATATACTACTATTCCTATTTATTTACTTCATTAAACAAGTCTTAGATCCCTTATTATTTTATGCATGTACATGTTTTCTCAGGTTGTGTTCCATTCCCTAAGGTTTGGTATAGAATAGAATCTTACACATAGGATGGTGGTCCCATTAGTGAGATTTTTGTGATAGAGTTATTGAAATCCTTCCATGAGGCTCTATTTGAGATCCTCTATAATTATCTTGCAATATGTGACATGCATGGCATCATCATTGAAAACAGTATGCAGGAACCAATAATCTTCTTAGTGGGCTTTCCAGATTGATTTATTGGTAAACCCATGGCCCTAGTTGTGGTCATCATATCTATACTATTCTCTTCAAACATCTAGTGTATACAGTTTATGGTGACACCCGATGAGCACTAAATCTTAGGAAGATGCCATCAGTGCTATCTGACTCATGTAACATGTTATCTAGGATGAGTTATATGTGTTACCTTCGAGATGGATCCCTAGACTAGATTTACTATTATAAATTTTTGTTGAGACTATTTTTCCTTATTGAGTATATCTAGATATTTTGGTTATATGTGATCTGGATATATAACTATGTTGAGATGACTATTATTATTTTTGTTACATGCAAAATGATTTTGGTGTGTCTTACTAGGTACTATTAGACTCACCCTAGCATGGTATTTCCCACCACTTTTTATATATTTTGTATATGATTGGCCATTCTATGGTGTCTATGTTGTACGAATACTTGGCTCAGCTAAGTGATCCAGACTGACAGATGTGTATTTAAGAAGATGCATTGATATCAGTCCCCTTTTATACATTCAATTTGGACTCATTTTCATTCTATTTGTGGTGGGATTTTTTTGTCCCATTTTTTATGTACTAGTTTTTGTACTCTTGATGTTTTATTTTAGATGTATGCATGAAAATTTTATTTTTTGTTTTAAATTTTATCATTGTATGGGCATGGATATGGGTGAATTCATATATTTACCTTTGGCTAAGCCCTCCCCCCATATGTTTGATATGCCTACTCATTGATAGTTTTTTTTCCTAGCATATTGGAGGAGGTCTTGGGATAGTCACAACCCGATCCCAGTTAGGATGGGTCATGACATATCTATACCATGAAATGATCACCTCTAGATGGTAGTGTGAATACTAGTGTAGTTATGATCCTTTTTTAAACTCCCCAAATATCTATTCACATTCACTAGTCAATAATAAATATACCAACATCAAAATTACATTATTTATTGGCCTTTACAGTCACATGAAGTTTATAAAAAATCATCCATAATATCAAGATTGTCTAAATAAAATAAGGATATCAATTACAGATTCTGGTATGGGTCACACCTAAACTACCTTTATCTTAGATGATTCTGTAGATATCTCCTTATTAGTGATAATACACATCAATAACGGTACTTCCTTCTTCTATAATTCACATATAAATTAATTTTCATATAGATTATCTTTTTATAAATCATCTTGCATTGTATTGAAATGCCTCCCGGGATCCCCCTTACTCTTGGAGTTTTATTAATATCATCTCAAAATACTACTACAATGTTTTCATGCTAATATCTAAATATTATATTCATCAAGACCATAAATATTTCAGGAGTATTTTTTATTCTTAAAGGTATCAGTAAAAACTAATAGTATACATACCATTGTTACAAATGTAGTTTTGGGATTATTTTATATCTTAATTCTTAGATTGTAATATGCTGACCGAAGGTCCATGTTAGAGAAATAATTTTCACTATTTTGTTGATCAATAAAGGTGTCAATCTATAGAAAAAGATAGATGATTATTGTCATTATTTTTGTGATTTATTGATAATTAATGCAATTTCATAATGACCCATTCAAATTGTTGTTGAAGAAGATCGACTCACCCCATATTGATGTACTTGGATGTATAAAACAATTTTCTATATTGACTTTAAAATAATTTTTTGAACTATTACATCATAATAATGGATATTCGGTCAGGATTATTAAAAATTATAAGAGATCTAGGAATAAGATTGATACAGTATTCAACATATTTTTAATGAGGATGTATATTCAACTCTTTATAGAATAAATTAGTGTAATCCCTCATTATGGGAATGTCTTTTAGAATGATTTTCTCCATTGTCTCAATTATTTGGTCTAGATATTATTTATTATTAGGAAATAGTAACATCGCTTGAAAATAATATTCCAAGGGAGATTAATATTCTTCTTTGCACTTGTATATAATCTGATGTGGAATTAGGATATGGAGGGTCATATCCCTCTCTCCAAGGTTAATGATAGATTTATAAAATCATAGAAAATCTATTTGAAATATATAATCAAACTCCGCTAAATGATGATAGATGATATTTCATCATTTTTTTAACCCACAAAAATTGATTGAGTAGGATATATATAGTTGGTATGAAATGATTTCACAATTTGTTATTCTCATTGATAGCTCAACCACTGTTTTTGAGTTAGTGATTTAATTTCTTCACCAAAAATGCAATAAATTATTTAATTCCATGAAAAATAATCAAAATGTATTTTTTATATTATTTAATGAACAAAAAAACACAACTATCAGAAAATCCTTGTTACGATCTAGCTCAATACCAGTGATAGAAAATTATATTTCATATAAAATAGTCTTTAGATGTTTTTTTCATTGATTGTATCTATGAAAACAATTATTAGGGAATTGGATTTCATAATTCCCCTCTACCACACAATTTGGACTCTGAATCTCAGGTCGTGTGTTGATCTAAACAATATTTTCTTCTTCCCCAGTAGTGGTTTTCATCATTTCCCTTTTTCACTAATTATCCTGATGTAGTTATTTTTCACAGTTTAAATATATCATATTTATAATTTGATAGTTTCTAGGATTCTTTTCCCATATGTTTTATAAGAGGGATGTTTTTTTTCTTTACTACATGGCATTTATTAGTTGACACTCTGAACAAAGACTCCATTTTTTTATTTAGTCCCCTAAGACCACTGAGATTCACCAATATCAATCTCATGTTTGTGGGAATTATAGACAATCTATTTATAGCAATCAATGTCCAAAATAAATAGTTTTTTTCATATACTCACCTTAGCCAACTAAATAAATTTTCCACCATACATTTATTATAGATGAAAAATCCAAAGGCATACCGAAAAATCCATCTGATGGTTAGATGATAAACATTAAAAGACTCATATTCCTTATTATTTAGCAATAAGAACCATATATATTTTAATATGGTCTTTTCATGGAAAATATTTTTTAAAAATATTTTTTTATCTTATCCCATTCCATGGAATCATTATTTTATTTATACATTATGTTCTTGAGCATTTTCCTCCAATAATTAGCTTCTCCCTCAATGCGATAAATGGAAAGCACAATATTCACTTGATTTTTACATTGGATAATAAATAATATCTTTAAAATGGATTTACTAAAATTACCTCTAATGTGAGGATCATAAGATACACTATTTATAGGAGGTGTTTGTTGCATAAAATATTCAATTACAATATTCTAGTTTCTAGGAGGAGGTGGGTGTTTCACATGATTCAAGTTATTAACCATAACTAGATCTAGTTGATATAGGACCTCTACGAAGCTCTAAAATCCCACACAAAAAATGTTAGGCATATTAATGGGTAAATCATTACATTTCCCATCATGTTGGCTATTGGAATGATTTCTGCTATTTCCTACTAATAAATACAATATTAAATAATAATAATAATAAATAAAATACAGAATGGATAAAAATAAACATTGAAGGAATAAAATATACATGTTAAGTATATTTTAGATTTTTAGTATCTAGTTTTAAATCTAGGTTATCCATGACAGTGATTCCTATTAGGGTTTCTAACCTAATTTTGTTCAAGTCCTTCATAATTGTTTGTAAAGTGTTTGATAATTATAAAATTGCATCATCCAGGAGTGTCCAACTAGATGTGCGATACGACCTCTATTTCTCGCAAAAGGTGATGACTAAGTCAAAGCCCAATGTTACATTTTTGAGGATATTACACATTGGTAAATATAAACCATATTCATATCCACTTGGAGTATCTAGAAAAATTTTTAATTTCATAGAAACCAAAATTTTTATCCCTCACTAATATTCATGTATATTTTCCAATATAATGAATCATCCATATGATAATCACTATATTATTTTAGTCATAATACATAAAAATAACAAGACTATTCCATGATACAAATAATAGTGACCCATTCCTTTAACACAAATCATTATAATATTTATTTACATGGATATCAATGAAAAGTTCATGAGACCCAATTTCATTGGAATACTAGGTTCATGAAACATTGAAAGAAAACATAAGACATGAAATACTTATTTTTTATAAATAATGAGTTCTTGAAGTCATTTGAGCTCCAAAAAATTTATAGGATGACCTAGGGAATAAATTAAATATCTAGGTGAGATATAAAACCCAGTAAGGGAAGAATCATAATAAGGAAACATATAAGTGTGAGTCAAAGTTAAAACATGATATCACAAAAGTGATGGATCACAAGTAATAACATAAGAGAATAACATAAAAAACATGATATAACAAGATTATGAACAATTGAAAATTTAAATGAATCATATAACATAACATACACATTATTCAATGACAACATCATATATAAAATCACATGGTAGAAAATTTCCAACAATGGATTAAGTTTACTCCCCAATCCCAGAAATATCATCTCATGAGACTAAAGCTTTAATCAGTGAATTATTATTCTATCTTAGTTCTCCCATAATAACATATTCATGAATTATGTGTACAAAAAATTAGTATTCAATCAATAATCATAAACATAATAAATACCCATGTAAAAAACGGGTTTCTTTAATTTTTACTCACATCATTATAAAATGAAATGTCATAATGAAGACCTTTGTGAAATGAACATAAGGCATGTATTACTGAATACAATTAAGGGATAATAATCTATATATATATCTGTGATACATATATACATAATATATAATTATTTCATTAATTTAAATAGAGAGATAAAAAGTGAGTTATAGAGAGAGTGGTCGGAACCCAAATAAAAAAGTTGTTTAGATAGATCCCATACCACCAGTCCAATTCATCATGTACATTATTTATCTTGATAAATAGTAATATTATGATACTTAATTTCTAGATTATCAACCTTTTCCAACATTACTATTATTATTATTCCTTTTATTACTATTTTATATTCAATCACTTAATAAATTAATTTTACATGGGATGTTTTCATGATATTCAGCTCATAGGTCCAAATTGAATTCAATAGGTTGACTATGGTCAATGAGGTTATTATCTAATAATATCATGAAAAAAATAATGATAAGTTCATAAAATTTATATATCAATTTACTTCTAAAAAACCATAAACTATGGTAATAAAAAATGAACTATGTTATAATAATGGCAAGAGTAGGGCGAACATATACACGAGTACTGTTTCCATTTTCAAATATTATGATTGAAATGATGTTATTTTTATTTTATATTTACATAATGATAATTATTTCATAAATAAAATACTATTTCTTTAAATATAATTATATATATCATCTATGGGATATGGTAGGGATGAACGAATCTAATCACAAAATAGAGGTAGATATCCAAATGTACAGATGAACGACACGATCCTCCTTAAATTAATGGAACGGTTGGAAAATATATGATATATGAAAATTATATAATGATAAAAATGTTGAAAATATAAATTATATATATTTATGTTTTCTTCATAAATATAGATGTGAGGTGATGTTGGAAAACAAATCACATCAGATCCTATGGTGCTAGTCTACCATGCACAGAAATTATGATTTTGATTCCAATTTGATATAATAGACGATTGATATATGTTATAAAATTAACATAATAACATCTAAATATATGTTTTAAAAAAATTATATAATATTAGAATGGTTTTATAACATGTAAAGAAGTGTTAAATTAAAATAGACAATAAGTATTGGTCAGTAACGACACCTCTTTTTTACACAACCTCTTTAGTTGTTCACAAAAATCAATTAATGAAGGGTTTTATAATAAAGAAAGTCATCTTGAATGTGTTGAGGGATGTAATTAAGGTATTTGGGTGGCTATTTTCTGAGCTATAACACTCTTTAAGTGTTTTTCATATAATATAGGGGTTCCATATTATAGGTGAGCATTGGTTTTTTTGTAAATACCTAAAACTATTCAATAATGGAAGGTCACTCTAAATAAATGTGACTAAAAATTATAAAAAATTGATTATAGTGAATATAAGGTTAAGAAACACCTCCATTTTAAATCATAGTAATTTTATTTACATTTTATTACCCTTACCAACATGGTTCCCCAATATTAAAATTTTACTTTTTTACCGCGAGAATAAGTTTTTTAACTATGTAATTGATCCTTTATTTTTAAAAAAATAGGGCATATCTCATATTTTTTAACCATTAATTATAAATATTAAATAATATTTGTCAAATAAAAATCTTATGTTTCTGTAAAATTAATTTTACCTCAAGTGAACTTAACATGAAAAATCCAATTTCAACCTTATCCGTAATATTTATTTTTTCTAGTTTTACTATTAATTATGTCAAAAATATAATGTTGAACATAGGACCTAGTATTTTTTATGGTGAATAATAATAATTTTTATGTTTTATTAAATTCAATTCCTATTTGTTCATGAATTTAATTTAACATATATCCTGTAAAATGCATCAAAAAATAATTTTTCACAGAATTCAATTTTCAAGATATTAGTGGTCTTATATTAATTATTTTACTAGTAAATCTATTTTAATTAATTTAAATTCATATAAATATATATTTATTCAATAAATGTTTTTTAAATAATTCTTTAACGTGGTTATTTGTATTGAATAATATATATATACTTAATGCACGTAATTTTTTAACATAAAATTGGGTTTTTAAAAATAAATATAAACATATATCAAAATATTTTACATTTTTTAAAAAATATGTAATTTTTAATATTTATTAAAAATAAATTATTTCATAAAAATACGAAAATTTACCCTATGTTAATATGAATATTATTAATTAAAAAATTATTTTGACATTATATAATAAGAGTCATAAAAGTTCAAATAATTAATTATGAAAATTTCTTTCAAAATTAAAAAAATGAAATTATCCAATGATTTTTTTTAAAATGATGAAATATATCTATTAAAATTTGAGTTATTATTTCTTATGAATTTATTGAATATATTTATACTAATTATAAACTTTTAATATATTTCAAAATTAGTAAAAAACCATTCATACCTTTCAATTTATGATCTAGGATATAATGATCCGAAATATTCATTTTTTTGTAGGATTAGGGATGCATGTTGTAAACAATATCAAACATAGTTTTCATTTTTTTTAAAAACATCAGCTGTTATAGTTTTAATCCGTGTAAATTGTGTACTGTAAAATTATTGAAGTGATCGAAAAATTCATAATATAAAACAAGGATATTTATTATATATTGTTGAAACTGGTTTTCAATTCCACATTATAGCCTCACAGATAAAGAGTTTTTTAATGACTTCGACTATAGTAGATTCAAGAATTGGGATAAAATATGTTGAATTTATGAGCTAATTCATAATCACCCATATAGAATCATGTTTCTAATGTATTTATTGTAAAAATACTCATAAATACAAAGCTCTATTATCCCATTTTCAATTAGGTATAAGTAAATAATTAAATATAGCATCTTACAGTTTTTTTTAATCCTAGACCATATGGAATGTAACACATATGGAGACATATTCCACCACATTCTTTTTCATCTATTCCACCAAAAATGAGAAAAAAATGACTTTTTCATATTCATAATTATTGGATTAATATCCCATTTTGAGTGATGAAAAGTTGAAGGGTGATTATCATGACATGAACATGGAAAAACATTCCATGAAAACAATAAAACACAATATTCACATATTATTTCAATACATCAATGGTATCCCCAACATTTTGTATTTCATTATGGTAACGCAATAATAGTCTGATAATTTAACATCCTTGACTCATTGAACCATGTATTGAAGTATATACAATAATTAAAATACTGAAACCTCATATTGATCAGTTCAAATTAAATTCATATCAGCTAAAATAGACATCAATTTTCATAGATCAAAATCTTCGTTGAATAATTGATTATATAACATTAATATTAAACAAAATTTTTTAAATAATGTTTTTTGGGTCCGTAATCTAAATCAATGTTGTAAATTTAGGGTTATTCGAGGAATAATCTATATCATAGGTTCAAAAAACATTATGAAAATATGTATTTGATGATTTTATATATAGTCTGTGAAAAATGGGAATTTTCCACCAAATAGATAATGATGGGATGTTTTCAAATCATATGCAATGGTAGCTAATTCAAAATCATGGGTTAGTAAATTAATTTAATTAAATTTCTACAATTGTGATCCATAAGAAACAATATTATTTTCTTCATCAGAACATAAACATGTCTAAATCCAGATTCAACACAAAATAAAACATAACCCTTCCTAGTATTTAGAAATTCAAGAGTGGTAGTTGAATTTTTACTTGATTTTAGATCCCAAATATATTTTTGAAAATTATCACAACAATAAAATGGAGTTACCTTTATTATGGGATTTATCATTGGAGATTCAATCAACGACAATTCATAAAAAAGAAACCATAGTTACCTTCTTTGATAAGGAATATGTGCATATCATATAAATTCTTCTATGATATAAAAGAGAAAACAACTACTATATTTACAAGTTATACTATTAGGCCTTTCTCAAATAATGAAATGGTTAAGGATGTGATATTATTATATCCAAAACTATAATTTATATAATATTTCTTATATCTGGTTCTCTAAAAAAATAATCTTCCAAATATCTAGATATTATCCATGTTATTTTTTAGTTTCAGAACACATAATAATGATATCCACAAATACTAAAATGAAATAGTATAGTTACTGTTGAATGACACGATTCGTTAATTCCATTAAATTAACTTGATAATTTTTAATATAAAAGGGCATGAGCACATATTCATAAAAAATGTAATGACTTCTAAATGTTTTTTTTGGTGTATATTCTTTCGTAATCTAGAGCTGGTGAAACCAAGAGCATAGATAAATTTATAAAATAATTAGGCTTTATTAAATTGAAAAAAATACATATATAATAGGTAGTTGAGATATATTATTTATAATAACATTATCTAGCTTATCATAATCAATACAAATTAATATAAAATCTCCTTCAAAATATAATGGAGGAAACCCATGTTGTCTTTCTAGGTCTTATGAAAACATTATTTTACAATTATTTTAACTAGATATTCAAATCCTTCAATTACATTTTTTTATTATATATGGTGGGAGTGAAGTAATATATATCATTGGAAGGAGATAAATTGAAACATCTAATTCCCTTTCATATGTCAAATTAGTGATGTCCATCATGGTAGAGATTCAATATGGTTTTATAATTTCTTGTGTCTACTATGTCATTACTATGAAATCTAAATTCTGCTGATTGCTAACAAATTTTTCCCATCATTTGTGCTAGATTTCATTATTTTTTAACTAGAGCATCATATCCTCTATTAAACATATTCATTTTACAATTATTATATTTAAAAATTAAACATCACACAAAGAAATCAGTATGAAACTGAAAAATAACTAACCAAACTGTTTCAAGGATAAATTCTAAGACATTCACGTCCAAAACAAAAATGTTATAATAAAACTAGACTCCATTGATTGTTAGGGAAAAAATTAAATTTACATCTAATGACCTCTCACTATGAAATCATTGTTTAGATACTCATCATATGTGGAATCATATCAGTATGAAACAAAATTTTATTAAAGAAACATTAAGAATTAAAATAGTGAGATGCACCAGTATCAAATTGAGCATTCATTGGAGTCCATTTGTGAATAAAGGTACCTCATACCATCGAATGACCTTATAGGAAATACATAACCAATTTCTCATCCCCAAACAACTATTTACTCATTAACCCTCATTAATTTGTTTATTTATTGTGAATTTATTTGTTTAGTAGGCAGGGTGTTACTAAAATCACCTGGGTTCACTCATTTCTCAAGATGGGAACTCTTATTAAGTGATATTCCCAATGAAATAATATGATTTCTAAGATACTGGATATTTATTCCAATTATATTAATGATTAATTATACTAAAATATAATTGAATATATTCAATATTATTACAGTTCAGGCATGCTCTAGTTGGTGTTATGAAATATCACTTCATATTATCAAACAACCCACATTTGAAAACTCTATGATTAATTTTGATATTTAGATGAAAGATGGATGGTCCATTACTTTTATTATGATATTCTCCAAAATTGTGGATGTATATTACTCTCTTCCACTTTTTACATGTTTAAGAGTTCTCATATGTTTCTATATATATGAATATATTTCCTGAAATCGGATTCCCATTGATATCCCCATCCACTATTGTTTCTCTTTTATAAATCCATTTATAATTATTAATACATAAATTAAATATTCTTAAATGATTTTTCATCATAGTTTAGTCTCATAGATATATTCCTTCATGTATGAATTCCGTGCTATATCTGAATAAAAATGAACTATATTTATAGGAATAGATTCATAAGCTATAACTGATAGATTTTCATTCTTTAGAATGAATAAATATTTTATTATACAAATCCTAATGGTGTGGGGTGTACTTTTTCGTTTAAAAATTAATTTAAGTCCTCCAATGTGTGGTATTGGTAAATATTACAATGGATAGATAAATACCACAATTTTCATTGAAGAACATCTAGAATGTGGACTACTAATATTGACATTAGATTAGTTGATGTTCAAGGTAAATCTATGATTCAGTTCATTCTATAAATCTAAAATTCATCCATTTTAGGTTTCGAATCCTCAAGAAAAATTAGTGGATTCATCTTCTAAAACAGAAAGTAATGATTCACTTATCATACTTCAACATTTTTATTTCCCATATCAATAGCTTGAAATTATTTCACATTACTCTGTATGAGCTTCTAATTCAGCTGTAGCTCATGTGAGACATTGTTTTTCATGACCACTTATTGTTCTTTCCAACACCATCTAACCAGGACCATTTTTCTAATTATAGAACAAGAAATGACTTTTTCATACCATATTATCGACCGAATGCTTATAAAATTCCAAATAATAAAATACACAATCGTTATAATGACCATTGAAAAATTCATCAAAATGAAGAACCATTTCTACGATTTTCCATATATCATAAAACCAAGTATGAACAATGGGTATCTATATACTAATGCATGATATGGTGCATTCTTTGTATAATTCCTCAATGATGAGATAGAAAGAATCATAATAGTGTATTAGAGAACTTTTTTTTACTTGGACCACGCTGGTAACTTGATGTTTAAAATGATGAGTTTAATGACTTATTTTTATCCTATACATTTTGAGTTTTGACATTCCAATATCCATACAACAACAACAAGATGAAAAACTCAACAGTATCAATACTAGTTTTACCATCCCAATAACCCATTGATATTTTAGGTAAATATTTTCTATAAATATGTTTTATTTATTTCAAAGCTTTCAATACATGTAACAATGAGTTCAAACACACCACATTATCCTATTGAAATATTATTTTTTTAATATGGGAGTTATTTCCGAGACATTGGATTGATCATTATGAACTTGAATAACTAAATTAGGAAAACAAATTAGTTCAATATATGAATAAAATAAACCGACTAGTTAACAACATGAATTGACTTTCATGTGGTCATGAACACTCAATTATTTGAAGCCTAATTTTAAATTTTAAATGGTTTTTTTCAATGGAAATTTTTTCCATATTATTTGGGATAATTTAATATTTTATAGAATTTATATGAAAATTAAAAATTTATTTTCAACAACATATATTCTAGTAAAAATTTTAATAAATTTTCATCATAGAAATTAACCTTTGTTTTTTATTATGAATTACTGTGGATATGATCATTTGATACCAAACTTATTATTTCTAAGGATGGTTTATTATTTGTTTTTTAATATTTTTATGAACCCATTTTATATTCCACAGTATATGAAATGATGAAATGATGAATGGTTTATGAAACCAATTTTCTATTTCAAGGGTTATTATAGGATGATGTGATGAATGTTTTATGATATATTGGACAACATATATATAGTTTTATTATGTGATAGAGGGGAACCAAATTATATATCACACATAATTACTTTGTTTATGATTTATATCACTTAAAATTATTATGGGAAATTAGGTCATATGATCGATCCCATATGTTAAATGAGTAGAGATGCTTGATACAATATGGTAAATAGGTGGTGATTCATAATTTGTTATGAAATGAGAAACATTTGTTGATGCATGTTCCCCAGTGATTTGACAGTCTTGGTAGTTATCCTTGACATATGAAATGGTTTCTATTACTATGATGGTGTTACACATTTATGAAATTTTTATAGTTATGATTTAAAATTACAATCAAATATTGATTTATGATCATTTTTTACACATATTAATCATGTATTATAGAATAAATATTTTTCCCAAACTCATGTTTATGATATATGAAATATTGGATATAAATGTTTTATTTCATGATCATGATCACATTTCCTTATTCTTATCTATTTATTTCATAAGATAATCAATTGATAACTTCAATGTTTTCCCTAACTGAGCACTTTTTCTCACACTTTTGTATGATTCCTTTTCCTAGGTTATGAAGAACAATTTTAAGTAGGTTATATAGAGAATGGTAAAATGTGAGAAGAATTTTATGATATATGATAAATAATATTCCTAATTTATATTTTTTATCTATCTAGTATCTAGTAGAACAATACCTTCATGGTTATTGCAAGGATGGTAATTTTATGTATTGAATATTAATATAATATGATATAATACTTATATAATAAATACTTGGGACACCTCAGTTTGAATCAGAGAAGGGTCTAGAAATTTTTTAGGGATTAAGACTATTGAACATTTGTGGAAACCCTCGGGATAATCCTATATAAATGATAACATACTATTGATTTGGTATGATAGAGAATATTTGGTTTTACAAGAAATACATATATCTCTGGATACTAAATATAGACTTGGTATTAAAAAAATATTCAACATAGGGTAATAATCCCAAATTTTTTATCCAATTTTTATTCAGTCACTAATTTGGTTAAAGTTCAATGTGCCTATAGAACCATGATATTTCCTAAAATATATTTTTTAAATAATATAATTTTTTTGATATTTTTCACTTTATGTAACAAAAAATATAGTTTTTTATAAAAGTGATAAGTTTGGCTTCCCTTATACACTAAAAAATGTTAAAAATGAACCACATACAACACATATATTAGCTTTTCGTAAACATAAAAATACCTTTATCTTGTTCTACGCACAATGTCGAGTTGCTTTAATAGGTTGTGTTATACATAAAGTTGAGTTTTTACCAAAAAAATATACTACTAATATGATTATTAACATATCATTATAACTACCTTTAAGACATTGCAAAGTAAGTTAAAAATAATACTAATTAAATTATTCAAATACTATTTACCCTTTTGTGTAAAATTAATCCTTTTGTTATCAATTACTAGTAGTGAATTTAATAAATATTTGAAATAAAGAAAAAAATTTCTATGAAAACTAGTTTTGTATGTATAAACAAAATTATATCAAAATAAATTTTACAAGACACTCTAAATTAATTTCATCAACAAAATTTATATATTATATATTAAATAAGTGTTTTTAATACTCATCGAATTGATTTAATTATTATAATAAAAAGATAAGTGAAATTTAATGAATAAAATATGTCTTTTTCAATAAGATATGTTTTTCTCCCATTTAATGAAAATTCCGTTCAAAATATTATTTTTACACTATTATAATTTTTTAAAAAAGATAAATATCATTTTTATATGTAATAAGAAAATTTACTTTTGATGAATGTTTCGTTTTTTCAAAGATATCGTAATTTTTTATGAATAATTAAAAATCCTGAGTTGTAATTGATAAATTATTTTTCATATAATTATTTATATAGTTAAATTGGGTTTTAATTTTGTTTTAAATTCAAAAATGATCAATAATTCATCAATTAATAGAATTTATGTCATTGGAAGCAATTTAAATTTAATATTGGACATAAAAAATTACTTATCTTTTAAACATTTTTGATTTAAAACCTCCATTAGCTCCCTTCTATGATATTAATTTTAATTTAGTTTATGCCAATTATTAGATTTAAATCTGAAAAAATTGATTAAATATTTTTAATTAAAATAATATATAATTTTGAATAGGTTAAAATTAATTTTTGACCAAAAATATTATTGAATGTGATTAAAATTAATTATAGTAATTAAAAGAAATATTATCTTAACAAAGGACTAAACCATTAAATTAAGGTCCAAAATGTCTTAGAAACATGTAAAATGGATATTTTTTCAATATTAATACTTTATATTACCTTGTATCAGATCTAACTATTATTATATCTACTTTATATTGTAATAATGTGGGTGCAATTCCCTTTTCAAAAATTTAAATGATTGCAACTACTCCACAATAAAAATATACTCACACTTACCACGAATTAACACCTATTAAAACCTTTGTATCAACCAAAAAATGATAAGGTAATATAAAAATACCTCCCCTAATAATATGTAAATAAATTTGGGAATAAATACCTCAAAGTAATCCATTTGTTGAAAACCAAATAGAATTACCCAAAGAAGAGGTAACTACATTTCTTAAGCTCCATTTCATTTTGTTAATTTATATCACCTAAAATAATTTTATAACATGATTATATAATAAAAAATTTATACCAAAGTATATGTTTTTTATATGTTTTAAACCTAAACATACACACACTTCCATCTAATGGGTAAAAAGCAGACCGTTTTTTTGTATGGAGAACGATCGCCACACTAAATGATGTTGTTCATTTTTTCTTTACCACCTATCATGGATATAAATTTTTATGTACGTTATGTTTATATATGATATTTTTTTTTATGTCTTTATTATTTTTTAGTTATTGTATAAAACTTAATTTTTTTGCCTTCTATTTTGTATAATTTTATTACTTCATTTTTTGACGTGTAGACTACCGCCACCTTAAAGCGATGTGATTCGTTCACATTTTACATGGAATGTATTAAGAATGAATTTAGTAAACAAATTTATAAATATTAAATAATAATATTAATTTAATTATAATATATATACACCCATATATATTTCATTTACATTAATTCGTTAAATACGATAATAAAATAAAAACAACGTTCATGGGAACGTACTACATAACATATCTAGGAATGGTGTATTCAATTTTGTACATATATATTTAATATATTTTTATAAATATGTTAATAATGAAAATATATTTAATTTATTTTATGTTTTTCATTAATTTAATATGTAAATATTCATTTATGTAATAGGATCATGAATAAAAATTCAAAAAACATACAACAAACAAAGAGGTTACCACCCAAAATATTGGTTTCACATGGAACTGTTAATAATAGTGTAATAGGAAGTAATAAGTGAATAATATATGGTATTATATACAGTAATATGGTTATTTTTTATATTTATAATAAACATATATTTATTATAATAGAATTTTGAACATGTATATTGAAATTCAAAATGTAAGGTAATGGTTTTTGCAACTCAATTTTTCTTATCTGTGACATTCATGTTATGTTCACCAGCCATTTCTTTTTTGTGATTTATATATTTCCATGGAATTTATTATATGATAATTATTCATTTATTTTTGTTTATTTAAATATCCATTTGATGCACTCTCTTTTATGAGGTTTATGTTTCTAATTCTACGAAGTCAATAAAGTAGTTTTGCCTCAATTGTTTTGAGGCACAAGTCATGTTTTGAACTAATGTTGTTATTGAGGATTACATACTACCCTTAAAATGTTATCTCATGAATTTTATTATTTTAATAATAATATATGTTTCTTTTAATTTTCTTCTTATATGGTAATTGTGACTTAATGTTACCAATGTGGTGATAGTTTATTGGTAAAATCTCATCATTTGTCGGGATTGGTTATGAGTATTCTTCCATTGAGGAAATATTACGTTCAATTTCTAAATAAAACACCTAAATATTCTTATCCTCCTGTCATTGAGGATATCATCATGTATTGGTACCTTTAATCCACACATTGGTACCTATGATAATTAAGAATTTGTATTTATGAAAATTTGACACTATCTATCTTTAGTTAGAAAATTATGTTCTTTCAAAATCATGTGTTATTAAATGGTATTTTATATAATTTTTCTGTTTAAAAATTTATAATTTTTTTTAATTCATTAGTTATATTTTTTAAAATTAATTTCAATGAAAAAGTTTTTTTAAATAATTTGCAATCATCATTTATATGTTTTCATGGATAATGGTTCTCAAAATGGATTTCAATATATTTTATATGTATTCATAGTAAAAGGATTTAAAAATGTTTTCAAGTCTCATTTATATATTTTCACAGAAAAAAGGATTAAAATATTTTTTCAAGGGTTATTTATATGTTTTTATTTTTATTTTCAATGAATGTGGTTTTCAAAATGTTTTTCGTTTTAAAGGTAATTTTTCAATGTGGAAAAGATATTTTCCTAAAGAAATGCTTGAAATGATTTTATGGATACATTTTGTTGTGGGTTTAAATTAAATGATTTTGAGTATGTTCGATGTTTTAAAAGGTGAACATCAACAAAATTTTATTTCCAATATGAAATTCATCAAGTGATATTTCAAAATCCATATCCATCTAAGATGGAATCCTTTGATATTTATTTTGTTTAAATTGGGACATGATCTAAGAATACCATTCATGTTCATTCATTAATGGTTTATGTTTTTATGGAATGATGTTTATGAAACCTATTTTTATTCTATGGTTTAAATTATTTTGTAACCCAATTATTTTCAAGTATTATGATATAGTGATATGATTAATAAAACTATTTATTTTCCATGGGTTATGATGTTATTAAATGTAAATGACACTAATATCATTTCATTGGTAATGATTTTATGTTTAAAAAACCCATATATTTTCATGGGTCATGACATGACTAATGTTTTGTTAACATAAGGTACATTCATGTATGATTTTAGTATATGATGGGTGGGACCAATTTATCCATCCCATTAATTTGGAATATATTTATTTATCACTATTACGATAGGGATAGAATGAAGAGTGAATCTGATTCAGTATGATATGGTAGAAATGAGGACTAAACGTGGATAAGTAATACCTATCTATAATGGTAAGTGAGCCACATTTAGTAATATAAGGATGGAATGGGAGGTCAACAAGGTTCAGTAATATAGTGATGTAAATCAAGTTGAACCTTGTTTAGTAATATGGGGCTGTAATGGGGAGTGAACCGGGTTCAGTAAATGACTTTATACAGAACGGTATTGGGAGTGAACCTTGACTTCTAAGATGGCTTGGGGAGCGAACCCATTCAATAAATATTGAATTTGAGTTAATCATTATCTAATATGGAAAAAAAATTCATGTTTGTCTATCTGACATAGTCACACATCTTATTCTTATGTTAAGATATCTTGGATTTTCCCATGATTTTCTTATTGGTTCATGGTGAATGAAATTCTAATATTTATTCCAAGACTCTTGATTGTGATATTTGATTTGTATGTTATGAGCTTATAATGTCAATATCATGTTCTCATACCCTTATTCTCAGGTTATGCTTACATATCTCCCATGTTTTCCATTACTGACCATCTGATCTCACCACTTTCTTATGTTTCCATTCCATGGGTTTTGAAGAAAGGTTTTAAGTACGAGTGATGAAGGGGAGGATATTGAATTGATATATTGAAGATATTTCACCAAGTTATAAGATTATGATTCCAATGTTCCAAAGACTCTAAACTATTATAGTTCTCAATGATATATTTTTGAAATGTGCTGAATATTCATCAATAATGATGTAATATCCTTCTATGTTATGGCTGGGTCACCATTGTTTGTATCAAAGGAACGGTTTATTTGAACTTTGGAAACTAGGATGATAAAACATTAGTCAGATTTATATTAATATTTATTCGGGTATGTGTATGGATTTATATAAGAATAATACATGGGGGTTATATATTTGAATGTATGATTCAATATATATTAATCCTATAAGTAATTTCTCTGAATTAGTTTGTATTATTCTATGATAATTATTTCTCATCCAATGATTTCTTGTTTTAGTCAATAGTAATAACATGCTTAAAATTGAATGATTTATATTTGGAAAGTATGAGCATTATAAAAATCAATTTCACAAGATAAAATATCACAACGAGAATCAGAAATGTGGTATGGGTATTGGTTATAGTAATAGAGATAATGGAAATATCAACTATATGTGAATGGTATGGGAATGTTCTTATAGTATTATTTATATTAAACAAAACAATCAGGATTAGATTTTTGTTGAAGAACAATATGGACATAACCTTAAATGTTACATAATCTTGAGTTAAATCAAGATTTCACATTGAGGATCTTTTGAGGTTTAGAGCCTTAGAAATTCAGCCATAACTATTACATAACAAAAACATAAAAATTAAAAGTGAACAGTTATAATAGTACATATTTCTTCCATAACAATAAAATTTTTATAAAGAAACTAGGATTATTTTCATGTTTAATAATCATTACTTTTTCTTGATTTCATCCATGACTTTATTCTCCCGTAAATCAATTGAAAACATTTTAAATAAGGGATGATCACACAAATATCATTATGTAACATTAAAACAAGAAAAATATCAGACTAATTAAAACCTTATAACCCATTCAATTATCTTTGAGAAGATGAAACAATACATTTTCACATGAATAAAACTCGTACATTTTTCTCAATGAAAAACACTAAAACAAACTTCAAGTAATTAAAGCTTCATTAACTGACATAGAGCATCATATAAAAAAACCCTCTCAACCATCTTCCAACTAAAATAACTATATAGTTGACTTCCAAATTATGTATTTATAATGTGGACCACCCTTTTTATAAGCTATATCATGCTTACCCTTTAGCTGTAATGGGGATCAACAATTCGTATATATCTAGGTCGGGCTCACCTATGAGCTATAATGGGGATTAACCCTTCTTATAAGCTATATCGGGCTCACCTTTGAGCTATAACGGGGTTCAAACCTTATTATAAGATATATCTATATCACTCATCTCATATAATGCTTGTGTACCACTTTATGGATAAAACATGTTCATCACAAAACACTTTTGAAAATCTCATCTATTACCGTATGAAAAACATTTCCATATAAAAATAACATTTTCATTTAACTTCCCATTTTCAATAATAATATACCCATATAAAGAAATAAGGGATTTAATTAAAATAAATTAAATCATTTAGAGGATTCCAAATATCAAGTAACTATTACGGTAGTGGATAAGTCCATGTCACTGTATATGTTAAAACAAGCTACATTATTGTTGTCAGTTTGTAAAGGAAGTAAAATGATTTTTATAAAAATATTCCTTTTGAAAACATTCAATGAAATTCTATACAGACAAAAAATTTCATTTATAATCTGTTTATATCCATATGAATACATATTTAAATTAATATCATGAAGACAATGATTTGAAAATTAAATCTTTAAACGTTCAAGGTTTCCATTACCACTTGAAACATTTAAATATTAATCTCCATGAATTCTTAAATAACATTAGTATATATAAAATGAGATAATTAAATTTTATAGTGGTTGTATATACGCCTTGTAAAATAATAGGGGTGTTTATTATAATTAAATGCCTCAATGACATGTGATTGATATGAAATCCCTTACCTTGGTCTGACTTGTCATGTCCGTTATTAAATTTAAAAAATAATAAAATTTTGTTAATTTCAAGTTTATTTAAAACATTTTTATGTTTTTATAATTTATATCACTTATAACTATGTTATATAAATTATTTAATTATTTGAGTTCATATCAAAAGTTTTGTCGATATTCAATACTGGAGTCGAAAATGAACTTTTTTTATGTAAATTGTCCCTATAGTAAAAATTACATTAAATCAAAAAGTAAATTCACTATTTAAATATTATATATATCTAGTGAATATATAATTATAATATTCCATTACATTTTTAGATATGTAATGAAATTCACTGTTCATGGAGACAGTAGGCCATAAGTACGCATTAACACTACTTTCATTTTGTTGTCATGTCAATGTAATGAAAATTATATGATACAAAGGAATTTGATAATTAGAGTATAATATATATGTAAAATATGTTACATAAGTTCATTAAAACCATCTTTTATACCGTCCATGTATGGAATGAACACGTCATTTCTCTTTGAGGGGGTCGTAGTCGACACTTCTTTAAATGAAATTATCATATATACACATTATGGAAAGCATAAAGCTATGTTTTAAATAAAAATTACATAATAATAAAATCAATATATGTATAATATATGTCATATATAAATATAGTTTCATCATACTGGGAAATATGAGAGGTAGTAGGGGAGAATTGATCAATAATTGTTTCATGAGGTAGTAGTTCTCCGTACAAAGAAACTGTATGTTTGTACCCATTAGATGGAGGTGTGTGTAAGTGTAGTTTCAATACGTCAAATAAAAATGTACTATAATATTGAGGATAATTGTGTTGTTATATAATAAATGAGTAATAATATCATTGGGACATGAGAATGAAAATAAAGGTAATGAACATGAGAGAAGGCGATACCTCAAAATCGGGTAACTTATTTTTATTTGAGCCGAAAGGCTTTCTAGAATTTTCTTATTCCGAAGGTAAGGATTCTAGGAGAATGGTATGGGTTATAGGAAGAGTATTGGAAAGTGTTTTTTTGAACTAAATGTCTTTTTATTTGTGAGATAAAGAGAAGAAAAATTTCTTCTCTATAGAAGTGGAGAGGAGAACTTTAGGAAAGTCTTCAATTAATAATTTATTATAAATTCAATTTCATGTAAAAATGGTCCAAAACTCATTTAATTAGAATATAAGATGATTATGGTTAGAATAAAAATCATACAATAATTTTTAGACCTCTTTTAAATATTTTATTATCCTTATGTTTTTGGTTTGGCCCTTATTTTACCCTTTTTATTCTTTTATTAATATCATGATATTTACACATTGTGGGTTAATGTAATTACAATATAATGTCAAAAAACCCAAAAAAAAATCCATTTCTGAAATATTTGGACTTATCATAACCATTTTCTGAATATTATATTTTCATTAATTTAATATCATTTAGTAAAATATTTTATATTTTAATTTATGAATTATGTCAATTTTGGTAACTATTAATAGTTGACTTTTTTACAAATTATTAACAACCTAATTCATTTGAAATTAAAATTGAATCATTACTAACATGTAATTAGCAAATATAAAATTCGTGTAAGACATAAATTATGTCACATAATATTTATTTTATCATTTATAATATCATTTAATTGAATCCTTCATTAATGAGGCAATCATTGCATCACCATTGTGTCATATTTAAATTTATTTATATAATGTATAAAAATTATAAATAAAATATCATGATATATTAAATATTTTTATATTTTTATGTACTATTTATAGTATATGATACCAATTATATAACCCCATATAAAAATGATTTAGTGAGAAGATACTTGTTTAGGTTATTATTTCATTACATTAAATTAATTATTATATCACGTAATTTTCACTTCAATGTTAATCCATGTGGTCACGAAAACATCCCAAGGATTATTATGGTCAGAAATATGTCATCCAAAATTATTAGGACATGTTTTAGTTATTTTTATATTATAATAATATTATTTTCTTCCCTTATTTACCTAATTTACCCTTTAAACATGATAAATAAAAATATTTAAACAATTTGTTATTCATAATGTAAAAAAATAAAAGGATCATATTAAAATAATTTGGACCTCCTAATTCCCAATATGGTATTAATTTTTCAATATTAAAAACACTAATTTTATAGAAATAAATTTATAATTAATTCATGGTGTCAAAACAAAAAAGATGGTTTTAAAGAAATAAAAACTATCAAAAGATTTATATGTTTTATGCCCAATTTAAATGTAAAATTACATCCAATGACCATAATTTTATTAAATTGCATAAAATTAGTCCAGTTATACATTTAACTCTATTTAAATAATAATTTAATTGTATAAATAAATTACATGAAAATGCAGTTTTGAATTAAAATGCCCAATTTTACACTATTCGTTAAAAACGAAAATTATCAGAATATTACCAAAAATTTAACAAATATATATTTTTATGTCCCACTTCTATAGAAAAATCGTAATTTTCATGTAGAACATATTAACATGACAACAACTAGATTTAAAAGGGTTCTCCATCGAAAGGTGGTAAATCTACATTTTCTGAAAAATATTTCCTTTATCCAAAATTTTTAATTTGTTCCTATATCATATCTGGAGTAAAAATATGAGGAGTTAAAAAATTTACATTGAATATATAAAATATATTTTTCATTAAAAAAGCAATAATGTGTTATATTATTTTATAATCACAATTATTCTCTATTATGTAGGTTTTCATAGAAACACATCCTTTATTTTCAATTGGAATTTATTTCCATTTCAAAAAAAATTGGTAACAATTTAATCATTATATATGCATATGTAAAACATAATTTAGAATTTAGTTAATATTATATATTCCCACCCTTCCAATGGCTCGATGTTAAATACCAATTAAAATAATAGTAATATTATTTTATTATTTTCGGTATACCTAAATGTTGTGTGCAACGTATGATTTTGGATAAACCACTAATGACACGGAATTTCCAGGTAATTTTTTTAATAAATGGTAATTTTCTGAGTCCACAAAAATTGACGGTGCGTGATTCTGAGGCCCAGAGTTCCCAGAATGAATTTATTACCAATATTTCTAGTACGTTCAGTAAACGTGCGAGCGGGTTTTTCAAACTTTTGAAATTGTGACCATAATTGAAATCCAAGGGCACCGTTGAACTCACAGCACCGGTATTCCATTAAAAAGAATTTCACCTCAATGGTAGTGGGTTGAGGGTGAAAGTTAATTTTTGGGTTTTTCGTGGAAATAATAATATAAAATTATCACATTTTATTTTATTGTAAACACCGACATGAATGTAGGAAGGTGGGGACCAACAGAACTAAACAACCATTTGAACGTTAATATGTGGGGTCCATGGAAACTAAACCTCCCTTGTGTGGTTATGGTGGTGGGGACCACCTAAACCTAAACCCCCATTTTGAATTTTTAGTGGCGAGGACCACCCAACCCCTCTTAATGGTGAGAAACCTCCCAACTCCCCAATATTCCACCCTCCCATTAAATTGAGCCATTAAATTGGGCCAATTAATTGAGCTAATTAATTGTCCGAATGCGGTACATTAATTACACCAACATGGCTGTGCCTACATAAATTTTTCTTAAGTTATTTATATTGGCGCCTCGTCAATTTTTTTGGGAGGAATTTGGAAAAAAATCTTTGCAAAAAGGGAGAAGCTTGGATAAATATTGGGAGGATTACACTTCTCCAATGAAGAACACTCCTCCATTGAAGAAATCCAACTTTCACTTCTTCCTCGGGGCATCATCCAACGTAGGACGTCTTCAACGACCTTTGTTCCCTCCTCATCGACGATAATAAATGAACAAGGTAGGGGTTTAATTTTTTTATCACATACCATTTACACCCCTTATATTTCTTGTGTGGGTTGGGAAAAATCATTGCGGGGGGATAGGATTTGACGTTCATGTTCATGTTCTTGATAAGCCTTATGATACCACCATAATGCAGAGGGTTTGGGCCAAACCAACATGGCCTGAACCTTCCGAAAATTTTGTGGTGTTCTTCATAATGGAGGAGGATGGAAACCATCCATCATTGGGGAACGTGAATGGCAACCTACACAACAATTGGCTGCGACGAATGCGACAATGCAACAACGCTACCCTGAGGCGGCCACCGCCGCCCCATGGCCGGACATCCGCCACATGGCCAGACTGCAACCCACGCAGTCGGACCGCCGCCTTGTGGCTGGACCGATGCCCCACTGTCAGACCCCCACCCCATGGTCAGAACGCCACCCCAAAGCCGGACCCCCTCGACATGCGACCAAACAGCCACCCCACACGGCCGGACAGCTTCCCCGCGGCCGTACCGTCGTTTCTGGTTGAGCCACCTCACATCCTCGCACCCTCGTTGAACTCTCTGAAGCCCCATACTGCTTTCCGGGTGGGACCATGCAGAAAGGATCTGAACCAATGGGTCAGGCCAGGTTGGTCCTACCGGGTTGGCCCGGACCCAAGCCCACTACGACCCATTTACATTCTTTTGCCCATAACATAGCCACCAAACGTCCGTTTGGAAAACTGTCGGTGGCTCTAGAAATCATAGAGTAAGAAGGTCCCTTCGTGTTTACCCCACTAGTGTTTTGGATTGAGATGGGGTACGACTAGGTTGGATTTAGCACGAATCCAACAGGGCCCCTAGGAAAAAAAGGCTAATAACTCACGGACCGGGCGTCCGATTAACATGTATTCTTTTACCTTGAGACCCCTATAATGTGGCGGACCATTGAAAAACTACTTCATGGGACTTCACGATGGTCAAAATATAAATCTATAGATTTCGGAGTAGATATTCTCAAAGACGAGCGATCATAGTGCGGGAATCCAGTGCCAAGATGAGACTTGACGACTGCTGACCGTTTCAACTCAGATAGACTTGACATGCCCAGTGGTGAGAGACTTGGTGACGCGGCAGACCCACGGTGGGGAGCATCTTGGTGACGCGGCTGACCCACGATACTCGACAGGAGGAGTACCTCAATAGTCCAAGGTTTGTGGGAAGCGCCTATATGTGATGTGGCTGGCCCACAATACTCGATAGAGGAGGAGTTCTCCAGCAACTGAGGTATTCGATGTTGTTATTGGAAATGTTACTTGATAAAACCCCTAGAACGAATCCTGGTGTGAGATGAGTCAGTATCGTTGTTATTTTTCTCCTGATTGAGATGAGTTACTTGATAACTTAGGTATATGTACGAGCATATTCCTATTTACGGTTATCTGTTGATTTCATACTTGGTGTTTTATCCTTGATGGATTATTGGGAGAACTAGAGAGTCTCGTGGTCCCTACTGAGTATCGTTATTCTCACCCCTGCAGGGGCTATTCCTGAACCATGTTGTGTTGGATGTAGATGACGAACAATGCTGACTGAGGCTGAGAGTACCAGGAATTTAATGTACATATAGGTGGACCATACGGTGTGTCGGTACATAGAGGAGACAAGTGGACGTGGAGTGCTGGGGAGGTGATCTGTACCATCCCTTCAGGTAGGATCCTCGGAGGATGATCTATTAGCTGTCTCTTCTCGTTATTTAGTTGAATTGTATTTTAGGTGTACTAGTACCATTAATGTTGGGATTATATTCCGGCCACATTTTTACTTTCAGAACTCTTTTAGTTATATAGTTTTCTTGTGTTCGTATCTTTCCCTGTGCTTGGTTATGTGATTTTTCAGGTTATAAAGGAAATTCCTTCCTAGTTTTAGCGAAAATGCCTTTCGATGCTAGTACATAGCCCATGGCCTATGGAAGGGGGGCTTTGGGTAGTCACAGCATGGGCCTCGGGGGACGGGTCATGACAAATTGGTATCAAAGGGAGTCAGTTCTACCACATAACATAGGACTCTGATATTTCTTTTTAACGACAATAGTGTTATGTGTAGTGAGTGTGTTTATCGTTTTAGGTGATCCAGTGTTGGTGCGGCGACCGACGTATCCATACCTCAGGGCCCTGACTTCTGATTTCCGAATTAGTGCGTGAAAACACTGATTGTGTGTTTGTTTTCATGATTTTTCATTCTTATCCCTTGAGTCAGCTCATCAGTTATAACTTAATAACTATGGCGCACCTGTTTATTTTTAGGATGCCTCCATGTAGACATCCAGCTAGGGTTTTGAGAGTTGTAGGAATTGATAACCCACCGAGCGACGAGGCCTCGGTGGACGTCCCTTTTATAGTAGAGGCACTAGCGGAGGGACCAGCGGTACCATACCTCGTTGGGCCACTGATTCCAATAACCCTAGCAGTAGATGGTGCACGATGCTTGAGCAGGTTGCACGAGTTCCAGCACCATAGGCCACCTAGGATCAGGGGAGAGATGAACACGCAGGCGGCTAAGGATTTGCCACAGGCTGTGGTGAGAGTCTTCTGAATCGTTGGGACACCATTCAATCTCATGGTGATCCTAGCTGCCAGCCTTCTACAGGCAGCGGCATGAAGATGGTGGAGCTTGATGCTCCAGGTCCATGACGAGGTGACTCTTCGTTGGTCAGACTTCGAGAACATGTTTCGGGCAGAGCTTGTTCCAACGACTCTTTGCACAGTACACATACATAAGCTACTACATCTTTAGTAGGGAAGTATGATTGTGGCTGAGTACTCTATGAGGTTAACAGACCTCTCATTCAACTCCACCGATATGGTGCGAGACCCTTTCTTCAGGGCCCGAATCGTTGTGCTGGGGATCATGCTGGAAATCAGGGCTTTGATGATCTCACTAATCATCCTGAAAAAGGAGGGGGTGTTAGAGAGATCCCTCTTGGTGGAGAGTTTTCTAACCGAGCTGCCACTAGTGGCAAGACCCAATACCATTCATCACAGTAGAGTCTTCAGCAGATGGAAGCAGATAGATATCGCAGAGGTACAAGCGGACCAGACCTAGAGGTGGATGACTACATGACTCAATATTTTTTGTCCGGGGCACCCGAGGCGGAGCAAATTATTCCAGGATCAGGTAGAGTTTCACATGCGGTGGGTAGGTTCACATGGCTTGTGACTGTCTGGCCCACCATACGGATGATCAGCAGACGATCGAAGGACCACCCAGGAAGAGATAGAGATTCGACTGTGGAGATCCACTAGGAGTAGGCGGACATGGCAGAGGATCTGGCTGAGCATCTGGTAGTGGTCGATGATTCGAGATGTTAACACCACCACCACCATGAGGTCCAGCCCGACCATAGGGATCAGGAGGATAGGGGCGAGCTCAGCTCCATGTAGTTGAGGCCTATGATCTCGGCACTCCATAGATGATATGAGGTACGATCTATGTCTATTCTACCCTAGTTGCAATATTTATAGACATAGGTGTATGTCATTGTTTTATTTCCACTACCCTCATTTGGATATAGGATATTTTGACGGAGTCGTTTCCTCGATCCTTACGGCTAGATACTCATACAGGAGAGGATTCGATGATTACTCACCGGTGCTGATAGTGGGAGATTTCTCTAGGAGGTGAGAGATTTTTCTATAATCTCCTAGTAGCGGCTTCGAGGCCATACGATGTCATCTTGGGTATGAGATGGTTATCTACAGTCCATCCTCATATTGACTATATTAGGTTCGAGGTGCAGTGCGTCCGCACGGATGGGACCAGGTTTACCTTCACTGGCGAGGAGGGAGCCTTTGTAGTGCAAGATGGACTTACCAGGGGAGGGTTCAGCCGATTACACATTAGTTGTCTAGCCTTACCCTCAGTGCTATTGATGTGGATATTCTAAGCTATCCTGTAGTGGTGAACCAGTACGCATATGTCTTCTCTGATGATGATCTGAGTCTACCTCCTCGTAGATAGGTGGAATTTTACGTTGAATTGTACCCCGGGACAACGCAGATATCTACCCCAGCATATCGGATGGCTCTTGCGGAGCTTCGTGAGCTGCGGGTACAGCTAGAGGACTTGCAGGGGAAGGGATTCATCCGGCCCAGTGTTTCACCTTAGGCATCCAAGATTATGTTATCTAAGAAGGAAGTTGTGAGATTGAGACTTTGTATCGACTACTGATGCCTAAACCAGGTGACCGCGAAGAACATGTACCCACTCTCAAGGATTGAAGACCTCTTTGATCAGCTGAAGGGGGCACATTGGATCTGAATGATAGTCCTCATATCATGCTATCACTAGCTCAGTGTGCGAGATGAGGATGTGCAGAATACACCTTTCAGATGACGGTATAGACATTACGAGTTCTTGGTTGTGATATTCAGTGTAACCAATGCTCTAACAGTGTTCATAGGACACATAAACATGATCTTTCAGCCCTACCTTGATTGCTTCGATGAAGTCTTCATCGATGACATTTTGATCTACTCAACTACTCAGGAGGAGAATGCTTATCATTTGTGGGTAGTACTAGATAGAATCCGAGAGAACCACCTTTATGGTAAGATCTCGAAGTGCCAGTTCTTGATCTGAGAGGTTCTATTTCTAGGACATGTCATATCGAAGGCTGGATTGCAAGGGATCCAATAAGGAATGATGCGGTACTTGCTTGGGAGCCACCCAAGAGCGTGACGGAGGAACAAAGTTTCTTGGGTTTGGATGAATACTACCGGTGGATACTTCCAGATTTCTCCTGTGTTGTAGCACCACTATCAGTACTTAAGAATAAGGGGAAACTCTTTGTGTGGTCAGAGAGATTCCAACAGTGTTTTCAAGATCTGTGGGAGAGGCTATGTAGTGACCCCATCTTGATGCTTCCAAAGGAGGGTATAGGGTAGGTAGTTTACTGCAATTCATCAGGGACAGGGATCAAATTTGTCCTGATGTAGGAGTAAGCAGTGATCACATATGGTTCTCTTCCACTGATAAAACATGAGTAGAATGATGCTACCCATGACCTGTAGTTAGTAGGAGTGGTCTTGTCCTTGAAGATGTGGTGGAACTATCTGATGGATGAGTGTTTTACCATGTACTCTGATCACTCGAGTATTAGGTATATCTTCTCCCAGAAGGACCTGAACCTGAGACATCGACATTGGATTGAATTTATCTGGGACTATAAATTTGAGAAAGTATATACTCTTGGGAAGGGGAACGGTGTAGCAGATGCACTCAGTAGATGGTATGGTATACAGCTGCTAGGTGAGGTGACAGAGCAACTAGCCGCATTACAGATATCATATGTGGAATGTGATGGAGTAGCTTTCCTTCCATATCTTACTGTCACTCTCCCACTTATTCAGTGAGTCAAGGAGGTGCAGTATGGGTATGCTGACTACAAGACAGGGCATGATCAGATATCCATAGAATAGGCACCTAATAGATTTTTTAAAGGTGGGGAGTAGGTCAACCTCTTCAGAGGACATACCATAGTACCAGTGTCACTTTATGAGGAATTGTTGAGGGAGTACCATAAATCCACTATCGAGGTATATATTGAAGTGGCAAAGAATTACCTGGATCCCAGATGATAGCACTGGTGGTCGGGAATGAAGAAAGCAGTAGCCGAGTTCGTCTCTCTGTTCCTCACATGTCAGCAAGTGAAGACAGAGCATCAGGTACCAGAAGGATTGGTTCAGCCATTATAGGTCCCAAAGAGGAAGTGGGATGAGATATCCATGGACTTCGTGACAGGATATCCACGTACATCCAGGGGTCATGACTCGTTTTGGGTGATCATCGACCGACTCTCCATGTCATCCCACTTCCTATCGATCAGAGAGCAGGGTTCAGTAGATAGCATGGGATGCCTCTATGTGTAGAATATTGTGCAGTTACATGGGGTACCCTCAATGATTGTCTAATATCGTGTTACACATTTTACTTTCTAGAAAAAGAAGGGGTTTCAGGGGGCTTTCAAGACACAAATTCTTTTGAGCACCTCCTTCAATCCTGAGACAGATGTTCAGACTGAGCGGACTATTCAGACCCTCGAGGACATGTTGTGTGCTTGTTTCCTCGACTACGGTCACAGGTGGGAGGATCACTTACCTTTGGTAGACTTTTCATACAACAATAGCTATAACTTCACCATTGAGATGACACCTTTTGAGGAGTTTTACGAGAAACCTTGCAGATCACCTTTGTGCTGGACTGACCTAGAGGATTCAACAATAGTGGGGAAAACGATGGCATGGCATACCACATAGAAGGTGTAGATCATCCAGGACCATATGAAGACTGAACAGAGCAGGAATAAGTCATATTCCGACATGATATAGAGACCTCTAGAGATCGAAGATGGCAACCACATCTTTATATGGTTCTCTCCCTGACGAGGTCTATAGATATTTGACCGAGGCGACAAGTTATCTCCGAGATTCATTGGTGTAACGCCCCGACCCCAGTTACCTAGAGTCGGTGCATTATTACATAACATTGGCATGATCACAAGAAAGATCAAATCTCGAAAGACCGATTGGTTTAGTAGCCTTGGAAACACAATATATATTCATAAGTTTTACATTACATCATAAAATGAAAAACTACTACAACAACATAATATCTCCACAGTCCACACTATTATCCCCTCATAATATCCCTGCAGGTCATTCATAACTTACTTCTTCACATCCTGGGGAAAATAAACATAGAAAAGGGGTGAGCTCAAATGCCCAGTAAGGATAACAATATAGCGGAACATTCAAAATAAGCATAAACATTTAAGGAAATGCATTCCTAAAACAAAAGCCTTTTAAACTTGAACTTCAACATAGTATGGAAAAAGTAAAATGAAATAATGCCATTTACTTATTCACATGGATATTCTACTAATCAAATAATCACATGCAAAATCAATAACCACTTTCATAATGATGGAATGCGTAATGCTAAACTTTAATTTCTTTTCAAGGCCTCGTCCCAAGACCTTGGGGCTAACTGTAACCGGAACCCAACCCGGAGTGCCTCTAATAACTGGACACCAACCCGGAGTGCCTCTAATAACCAGACACCAACCCGGAGTGCCTCTAATAACTGGAGACCAAACCAGAGGGCTTACTTTTACCAGTCCCTAACCTGGAGGGCTTACTTTTACTAGTCCCCAACCTGGATGGCTTACTTCAACTAGTCCCCAACCTGGAACATACTTTTCCAACACATTCATATGAAGTAAAGGTTGAAATATAACATAAACATTATTATTGGAACTAGCATACGAAATGTCAATACTTTACTCATAAACCATGAATGACACATCTACAGTCAAACATATCAAAAAAATTCATTACAATATGGAAGTTTTATATCATAATAAATCAACTTCAAATAATCTTAAAATCCATCAAAGGATGTTGACATAGATGAAAATGTTTTTTAAAAATTATTGAGAGAAATATCCCTTTTTCATGAAAACATTTTAATGTTACATAATTTAGAAAGTAAGGAATTTAAATATATTTTTGGATCAAAGTGTCCCATACCACTTTGAAACTTTTGAATGGAATTAACACTTTTAAAACATTCATTTTCATATAAATAAATCCTTACAAACCATTTTGAAAACGTGGACATAAATGAGGATGATTTAGAAGAATAAATATTTAAAACATTTAAAATGATGTTTTAGTAAAAGTTCCCTTAGAAATAATCCCTTTGAAAACTCTTTTATGAAATATGGACATGGATAGTAAATATGTCCCTGTAGATACTTACGTAAAGACAACCTCGGATATTAAAGAGATTGTGAAGTAAACCCTTATCAATTTGGTAACTTATGAAACATACAACCCATGAAAGAGGTATCATACAATGAAAATGTAAATACACATAAGTTAAAGTGTATTACACAAAGAATACAATTATGGTCAGTACATACACCACACAAAATATAATAGTGGAAATATGGCATGAATCTCACGGAAATAAAGAGTGAGATGAAAACCCCTTACCATGTTAATCAACTGAGTCGTATGGCCAATAGTTAATAACCACCAAATTATTTACAGAATAACATGAATATAAAGATAATCATGATAATATATATCAAATTCCAGTACACAATACACCACTTTCAATAATTTAGTGGCGAATAATGGAAATCTCGCGGAATTGAATGTGAGATAAGAAAATCCCTTACCATGTTAATCAACTGAGTCGTATGGCCAAAAGTTAATAACCACAAAATTATTTACAGAATAACATGAATATAAAGATAATCATGATAATATATATCAAATGCCAGTACACAATACACCACTTTCAATAATTTAGTGGCGAATAATGGAAATCTCACGGAATTGAATGTGAGATCAGAAAATCCATTGCCTTGTACTTTTACTTGGTTGGGGTAGGTTAAACTCCTGTATAATATTGAAATAATTGTTATTAAATTATACAAGAATCATATATATTAATATGATATCATATATGATCTTTTAATATTGATTTGATAATAATATCTTAGTATTATCGTTGTTTCGGGTGTTAGCTTGATTGTTTTCTTTTATATGTTTTGTTACGTAAGACATGTTTGTAAAGGATAGGTTTTATATTATTCATATCCAGAATGATATCAAGTCCTTAAACATCATTTTTTAAATCATCAAATGATAATTATACTTGAATGGATACGATGGAGAATGAATCTCATCGCGTTCGTGGAGACGGTAGTCCGTACGTACGCACGAGCGACAATATCATTCTTTTGATATTAAAATAATATATAAATGGATGGTATATCATATATACAGAATCATTAACATGTTATATTTATTATTTACATGAGTTACACATCATTATTATACCCATCCAAATAATATTATATTGAATAACAATTACACCACGACGTGGAGACGGTAAGCCGTACGTACGCACGTATGGTGACATGTTATTCAAAGGGTGGATAGAATACTGAATATGGTTATACCATATTTATAATAACATCAAAGTATATATATGATACTGGATTTATTATTTTATAATGGTAACAACAATGGAAGAAGAAGTGGAAGAAGAAATGAACTTAGAAAAGTGTGGTGAAATCATTACCTCTTCTTCGGGTTCTTCCTTTTGATTTGATCAAAATGGCTCCTTAAATTGGATTTCTGATCAAACTAAGGCCCCTAGGTTGTAGTGAGGGATGTTGGGAGAGTATTTGGGCAGAGTTTTGCCCAACCAAAAGGCTTTGAAGGTGTGAAGAAATGAGAAGAAGGAGTGCCCTTTTATAAGAGGGGTGAGGGGCACCTTTGGAAAAGCTATAAACATTAATTTATAATAAATTCATATTCGGTTTCTAATGGATCCAAAGTTGATTATTCAAATTTTAAGGTGGGTATGGGTCGAAAAAAAATCAACCAATAGAATTTAGACAGGTTTGGGTACTTATATTAACCTTATCTTTAAGTTTTAACTCTAAGTTAATTAGTTTCACTTTTACAATGTCTCTTTGTATTTTTATATAATATGGTTAATAAACATACTACATACATCCAAGCGACCCCCAAGTGGTCCATTAATGATGAACCTATCATGATATAAGTCTCTTGGCCGAACCTTAGATTTTTAGGAATATAATATCAATTAATAATATAATATTTGTTTTAAGAACTCTTTTATGTCAATTTTGACAATATTCAATAGTTGATTTTTGTGAAACTTATAACAGATTTATTACTTCTAAAAAAGTCAATTAAATCAATCCTAATATATCATATTATCCTAGAAAATTAGTTTATTTCATTAAAAGTTTCATATTATATTTATTTGGGTATTTATAATATCAATTATTTTAATTTTTCACTATTAATGTAATTACTGCATCATCATTGTGTCATAAATCAAATAAATTATTTAATGTCTAAAAATTATAAATAAAATATCATTATGTAGGAAATATTTTTATCTTTCTAATTAATATTTATAATCTAAAATCCAACATATATAACCCTATGTAACGATTGTTTTTCTAAAAGATATATGCTTGTGTCATTTTTGTATTCATTTTAACTTAATTAAAATAAAGTGTCATTATCACTTACAAGTGGATCCATGGGGTCCCAAAATAGACCCAAAGATTCCTATGGTCGAACATGTATCAACCAATAAGGTTAGGACATGTTTTAGGGTAATTTAGTATTATTATAATATTATTTTTTTAACCCTTATTTACCGGATTTACCCTTAACCATGGTAAATAAAATTTTTACCGCAGTAATTATTCAAAATGTCTAAAAATAAAAGTTACCTATTTACAAAATTTGAACATCCTGATTCCAAATATGGAATCCATTTTTTTAAATTCAAAACACAGAAGTGGCAGAAATTAATTTAAAATTAATTCCCGCTGTCAAAACAAAAAGCTTGTTTTTAAGAGATAATAACTATCAAAAGATTGACACCTGTTTATGTTCGGTTTAATTGTAAAATTATGTCCAATGACCAAAATTATATTAAATGGAAAATATATATTCTAAATATACTTTAAAACCACTTAAATTCATAATTTATCACTATTAATTATTTTGATTAAAAAAGTTGTTTTTAATTAAAATTTAGTAATTTTCACTATTCATCAAAATATGAAAGTTATCCGAAATGTACCAAAATTTCACCTTAGGATAAATTCGATATTCCGAATCCAAAAATTATGTCCATTATAAAATATAAAATATATATAATTTCAAAAAGTAGGTATTACTATTCATAACGGCTAGTTTGATTGGTTGTGGTGTGTTAGAACTCGAAGTTGCGTACAACACACGCTACTGTATTATTCAAAGGAAAGCGTACCGTGGAAGCTTGGGATGTTTCATTTTAAAAAATTTTGATGTCCCCATTTAGTCAAAAAGTATAAAATATTGTATTTAAAAAGGTTTCACTATTAAAAGTTGATAAAAGTGCAATACTGAAAATGAATCTGTTCTTGTATTATGTCTAAGAAACTCATAATATGGATTCTAAAATTATAAGGATTATATAAAGTTTAAAATTTAGTTAATACTATTCATAACCTCTTTTGAATGACTTTTTTGGTAATTCATGGTGTGCTTGAACTCGGTGTTGCGTGTTGTGCATGTTATTGTATTATTTTAAAGAAATAACACACTATGAAATCTTGGGGTGTTACAATTGGAACTTTTCAGGTCCATAGAAGAGTTGGAGAGGTGGCTTACTGCTTATCTCATCCACCTCAGTTGCACCAGGTGTATGACATCTTCAACTTATCTCATCTGATGAGATACATGCACGACCATTATCACATCATCAGCAATGGATAGATGGACGTCGTTTATGGCATGACGTTTATGGAGGTTCCAGTTGAGATTGAGTATCAATAGGAGTGGGTCCTTCGTGGACAGTCGATACCTCTGGTGCGCATTCACTAGCAGCACGAGAACCTCCAGAAGAGCACATGGGAGGGGGAGACTCAGATGCATACTCAGTACCCCCACATTTTTACATATTTATGAGTTGTGGATTATTGGGACGTAAATTCTTGAGGTGGGGAGAATGTAAAGACCCATAATTTCTAGGTAAGTTTTTTAAAAAATGTGAATTTTACTTGTCTGTGAAATTTGATGGTGCATGATTCTGAGGCCAAGAGTGCCCAGAATGAATTTATGAAATTTATTTTGTGTATGTTTAGTAAATGTGTAAGTGGGTTATTCTAAATTTTGAACCGGTGTCTAGAATTGAAATCTGATTGTACCGTTGAACTCGCAGCGCCTGTATTTTCTTCAGAAGACTTTCACCTCGATGACAGTTGGTCAAGGGTGAAAGTTAATTTTTGGGTTTTTCGTGGAAATTATAGTATAAAATTACCACATTTTATTTTTTTTGTAAACACTAATGTGGATGTTGGGAGGTGTTGACCACTAGAACTAAACCACCCGTTGAAGGTTAAGAGGTTGGGTCCACCAGAACTAAACCACCCTTGTGAGGTAATGGTGGTGGGGACCACCTGAACCTAAACTCCAATTTTGAATTTTTAGAGGTGGGGACCACCCGACCCCTCTTAATTGGGAGAAAACTCTAGAATCCCCAATATTCCACCACTAATGTTAAATTGAGCAATTAAATTGGTCCAATTAATTGAGCTAATTAATTGTGCCAATGCGTACATTAATTACGCCAACCTAGGTGTGCTGACATAATTTTTTCTGATGTTAAGTATATTGGCACCTCTTTCATTTTTTGGGGAGGAATTGGAGGATGCTCTTAGAAAAAAGGGAGAATCTTCGAGATATATTGGGAGGATTACACTTTCCCAACGAAGAATGCTCCTCCAACGAAGAAAGTTGACTTCGACTTCTTCCTCGGGATGTCCTCCAACATATGACGTCTTCGACGACCGTCGTTCCCTCCCCATAGACGAAAATAAACGAATAAGGTATGGGTTTATTTCTTTTTTTATCACTTTACTTGTACACCCCTTCTATTTCTTTTTCGGGTTGGGGACAATGATTTCCTGAGTATTGGATTTTACGATCATGTTCATGTTCTTGATTAGAAATATGAAACCACCCTAATGTGGAGGGTACGTGCCAAACCAACATGGATTGACCCTTCTGAAAATATCGTGGTGTTCTTCACGATGAAGGAGGATGGAAACCATTCATTATTGGGGAATGAGAACAATGGTCGACACCGCTACCAGCTGCGACTAAAGCGACGGTGCAATGGCATCGCCCCACTGCCACTTTCGTTGCCCCGTGGCCAGAGTGCTGCCCCATGCGGCCAGACCGCCAGACCGCCATCCCCGGCCGAGCCACCCCGTAGCCTCGCACACTCGTATCACTCTCCACATCCCATCATGGCATGTCGGGCCGGACCCTGTGGGCCGGTTCAGTCTGACCGGGTCAGGCCGAACCCGGGCCCACTAAGACACATTTACATTCATTTGGCCATAACAAAGGCACCAGACGTCCGTTTGACAAACCGTCAGCGGTGATGGAAATCATAAAGTGAGAATATCCCATTGAGTATAACCCACTATGGTGTTAGATTGAGATGGAGAATGGTTAGTTTTGATTTGGCACGAATCCAACCGGGCCCCTAGGATAGAAAGGCTAATAACTCACAGACAGAGCGTCTGATAGATGTGTCTTATGTTATGTTAAGACCCCTATGACGTGGTAGACCAATGAGATACTTCTTCATGTGACTTTTTGGTAGTTTGAGTATCGACCTGTAGATTAGTGGACAGATCCTCTCGGAGACGAGTGAGCATAGTTTGGGAACCTAGTGGCTGGTTGAGACTTAATGGCTGCTAACCATTTCAACTCAAAGTGACTTGAAAATCCTAGTAGGGAACGCCTTGGTGGTTTGAAAGATCTAAAATGTGGATAACCTTTGTGATGTGGCAGACCCATGTTACTCGACATGAGGATTACCTCAACAGGCCACGAGGGAGAGCGCCTCAGTGAAGTTGCAGACCCACGGTGGGGAGATCCTTGGTGACGCGGAAGACCCACGGTACTCGACAGGAGGAGTACCTCAGCAGTCCAAGGTTAGTGGGAAGTGCCTCGGTGTGACGCGGCATACCCACTGTACTCAATAAAGGAGTATTTCTCCAACAGTTGATGTGTTCGACATTGTGACTAGGAATGTTACTTGATATTACCTTAGAACAAATCCTAGTGTGATCTGAGTCTTTACCTCTATGTTTTTCCCCATGATTGAGATGGATTACTTGATAACTTAGGTATATGTATGGTCATATACCTATATAAGGTTATCTATTGATTTCTTACATTTTTTTTATACATGATTGATTTTGTGAGACCTAGAGGGTCTTGAGGTCCGTACTCAGTATTGTTATACTCACCCCTACATGGGCTATGCCCACAATTTGTTGTATTGGATGCAGATGAAGGATAACCCTGACTGAGGCTAAGAGTACCTTGAATAGACTATACCTGGAGGTGGACCATACAACGTGTTGGTACGCAGAGGAGACGGGTGGCTGTGGAGTCCTAAGGAGGCGAACTGTAACTACCTTTCATATATGAATGTAGAAGGACAATCTTGTAGCTATCTATTCTCTTTCTTTAGTTGTATTGTATTTCAGTTGTACTTCTACCATTACTGTTGGTCTTGTATTCCGGCCCCCTTTTTATATTCAGCACTATTTTGGTTATATATTTTTCTTATTTTCAAATCTTGTTCTGTTCTTGGTTACGTGAGTTTGTAGGTTATAAAAGAAATGTCTTCCCAGTTTTAGGAAAAACACCTTTCGGTGCTAGTTTTCAGCCCCTAGCCTATGGAAGCCGGGCTTGGGGTAGTCACGGCATGGGCCTCGGGGGATGGGTCGTGACAAAACCTGTTTTAGGGTATCGAGTATGCTATTAAAATAAGGGTCCCCATTAATGTAAAATTAATATCCTATACATAAACAATAATAGAAATAAAAAAGTATTATTCACTAAATTATTGGGTCGTTACATTATTCCTTCCATTTAAAAAATATGTCCTCACTATTTTAAAATTGGGCTTGAACACTTCATTAAAAATACCTAATCGGAAAAAGATTCGATAAAAATATCACATTAAAATAAAGAAAGATATATAAAATGGTCACATGAGATAACACATACTAGGATTACATGTAGGAAAAAATTGATATAGAAGAAAAACTAACCATCGTGTTATGATGGAGATTGATAGAAAACATGATCAGGAGAATGTTAACTACCAAAAAACCATAAACTTATAATTGGATAAGCTGTCATTGATTTCCATGTATAATAATTAAACGAAAAATGTTTTTGTTTCCGGAGCCATTCCATAAGGTTGACTAATTATTACACTACTTAGAATAAGAAAATAATGAAATATATTTAAATAATTATTATGTTTTCATCATTTATTAAATTTCTACCACTCATAAATCATTTCTCTATAGAATCTCATAATCCCCTAATGATGAACTATATATTTCCCCCATCATTAGACATTAGCCAAAACCTAGATGGTTTGTACAAGATCAGATTATCCTTAGAAAATAACAATCCTTTATAAAAGGAAATACTACTGTTAATCTCCAATGTTCGACAAACACTACCCAAATTACCAAAAAGAACATTAAATAAACAATTGCCCTAAAAATTTCTCCATATAATATATCTAAAATTAAAACCCAAAATGAAAAATGATTTGGTCACAAATTTTTCAAAGATAAATTTTAACATTTATCTCTAAATAACATGAACCAATCTTATTATCTCATTCCTAATGTAATTAACCTAATTAAATTTTCTCTATGATAGGTTAGTCATATCCTTAAATACCCTAATTCCCCATATGCCAATAATTAAAATCCTAGATTATCCCCTAAAATATAATTACTCAATAACACATCAACTAAATCCCATATTATTCTATTTACCGTAATTATATAATGTTACCAAAATAGAGAACAAGTTCTAAAATAACATTTATCACTTAATCACCAAATAATATTCCAATACTAAATATATCCATTTGATAAAACATAAGATCCAAAAATCCACTTATTCTTGATCTTGAAAACCATTTAACTAAAATAATAATAAGACATACTAACTAAGGACTTCATATTGGACAATGGGAGGTGATAAATCCCAGTTGCACTTTGCTTGAGGGTTCGATTCTCGCAGCTTTGTTCGATGTGATGATTTGTCACATGGTCCGCATGTTTCCCTTTTTAAAAAATTGTATAATTTTATTAACATTAAAAAAATGAGATAAAATCCTCAAAAATAAACAGAATATTTTTTAACATCAAAGGGTATTTCATACCTCACATTTTTCATCCCAACAACTAATAACATATAATTTTCTCAAAGGTAAATGTCTCAAAAAATACTGTGATTCACCTTGAAATAAAATAAAACTCAAAAGGGGTTTACAATTCATTGAACTTATAACATACCTTAAAATTATAAACCCTTGATCATATCCCTAACCCTTATGGAATCATCTTAATATGCAATGATTCTAATCCTTTCCTCGGATAACAACTATATGGCCCCAGCCTTAAACATTACATAATCTTGAGTTAAGTCAACAACTGACCTTGATGATATTTTTAGGGTATGATATTTAGACAATTAAGCCATAACTATTACATAAAAAACACAGTAATTTCAGTGGAAACTTCTAACAATATTTGTTTCTTTCATAACAATAAATATTTTAAAATAATCTTGGTTTATTTTCATGATTAATCATTATTACTTTTTCTTGATGTCATCCGTGAATTTATTCTCACTTAAATCCTGTGAAAACATTAAATATCTAGGATGATCAAAAAAAGCTCGGTAAGGGACATAATAACAAATAAAAACCTTTAGTCTAGTTAAAGCGTGATAACCCATTCAATGCACATTGAGTGGATGAAACAAAACATTTTCAAATTAATAAAACTCAAACTTATTGCTCAATGAAAAAATATAAAAAATAGAATAAATTAAAAGTCATTTTGGTGAATTAGGGCATCATATAAATAAAACACATTTATAGATATTCCAATTTAAATTACCATATGGTTAAATTCAAAATTGGAGATCTATAATGGGGATCAGCCCTCTTATAAGCTATATTGGGCTCCCCAATGATCTATAATGGGGATCAATATTTCAAATAAACTATATAGGGCTCACTCATGATCTATAATGGGGCTCATCACTTCGTAAAATCTGTATTGGTCACCCATGTCTCATATAATTCATATATACAATTTTATGATTAAAATTAATTAATCACAAAACCCTTTTGAAAAACTCATCTAATCCCATATGAAAAAAAAATTTGAATAAAAAGGCCATTTGAATTTAAAATCTCAGTTTCAATACAAAGATACTCAAATAAAAGAATAAGGCTTTTATTTAAATATATTAAGGCTGGTAGAGGAAGCTAAATATAAAATAACTGTTAAGGCGACAAAGAACTTATTATCGTCATATCTGTTAAAACACATAACATTCCTTTTATCATTATATAAAGGAAGAAAAATGATTTGAATAAATAGATTCCTTTTGATAACATTGAATTAAAATATATATATAAATAAAATTTCGTTTATAATCCTTTTATATCCACATAAATAAATATGTAAATTAAAATCACGAAGACAATGATTTGATAATTAAATCTTTAAACATTTAAGGTGTCCCATTCCCATTTGAAAATTTAAATATTAATATCTTTGAATTAATAAATGACATTATTATAGATAAAATATGGTTATGAAATTTAAAATTGGTTGTATATACACCTTATAAAATAATATAGGATGATATTATTAAGTAATGCCTCAATGAAAGGAGATTGAGACATAATCCCTTACCTTTGTCTGACAAGTCTCAAAAATTATTAAATTTCATAAATAATAAAAATAGGTTAATTTATCTGTTCATTAGAACATATATTATTTTTGTTATATATTTTATATCACTTATTAACTTGTTATAGCCTCTAGTTTATTATTTGAGTTCATATCGGATGTTTTGTCAATATTCAGTACTTGAGTTGAAAATGATCTTCTTTTGATTTAAATTTCCCCTGTATTAAAAATTAATTCATATAAAAAATTATATTAAGTATTTAAATATCATATATATCCATTATATATTTATTTATAATAGTAAATAACATTTGGAGAAAGGAAATGAAATGCACTATTCCTGGATATGGTTGGTCGTATGTATGCAGGAACACTACTTTCATTTATTTGTAATATTAAAGGAATGAAAACTAAATGAAACATAAGTATGTTATAATTAGAGAATAATATATATGTTTTTTATGTTATATAATTTAATTAACACCATCCTTTAAACGCTCCACATATGTAATGAATGATTCATATAAATCTGAGGGTGTGGTGGTGCGACCATCCCCAAATTAAATTATCGTATTTACACATTATGGAATGCATAAAGGTATGATGTAATTAAAAAATAAATAAGAATAGATACAATATAAATATAATATATGTAATATATTAACAAATATTCATCATAATGTCCACTGTGAGAGGTGGTAGGGAAAAATTGAACATTCATCATTTCGTGAGGTAGTTGTTCATCATACATAGAAACAGAATGATTGTATCCATTAGGTGGGGGTGTTCATAAGTGTTGTTTGAATACTTTCCATAAAACAATCCTAGAGTATTTAGGATACTATTTTTTATGTAATAAATGAATTAGAAAATCATAAGGAGTTGAGAAGGAAAATAATGGAAATGAACTTCAGAAAAGACATTACCTCAAAATCAGGTAACTTCTTATGATTTGAGCCAAAAGTCTTTCTTGAATTTCCTTCATCACAAGGTATGGCTTCTAAGTGGAATTTATGGATTCAAGAAAGTTATTATATATACCTTTTCCAAACTAAAAGTCTTTGTATGTGTGAGATAAAGGGAATACGAATGGCCCATTTATAAAATAGGTGAGGGGAACTTTAGGAATGTCTTGAAATATTATTTTATTATAATTTTAGTTTCCCATAAAATGTTAAAAAATCATTTAATTAAAATATAATATGGCTTTAATTGGAATACACATCATAAAATTATTTTTTGAAAAGTTTTGAATATTTTTTTATCCTTATTTTTTTAACCATTATTTTACCCTTTTCAATCTTATAGTTGTATCATGTTAGTTACACATTATTGGGTAATGTAATTAACATATAATGTAAAAAGACCCAATAAATTTCCATTTATGACATATTTTGACTTATAATTACCATTTTGACCATTTTTATAATTAATGGAATTTAATATCATTAAATAAAATATTTTTTATTTTATGTTAAGAATTGTGTCAATTTGGGTATCTATTCATACATTACTTTATTCAAAATTAATGAAAACTTGATTCATTTGAAAAAAACATTGAATCAATTATAACATGGAATATTCACCTAGATAATTATTGGATGACATAAATTATGTCACATAAAATTTATTTTAATATTTATAATATCATTTATTTGAATCCTTTATTAATGATGAAATAAATGCATCTTCATTGTGTCATAAAGAAAGTTATATATTTAATGAATAAAAATTATAAATAAATTATCTTGATTTTGGAAATATTTTTATCATTATAATTAACTTTTATAATTTAATATATCTTTTATATAACACCATATAAAAATATCTTTATAAAGAATATACATGTCTAAGTTATTTTTCTCTTTAAGAAAAATTAATTGTTATAACATGTCATTATCACTCCAAAGTGGATCAATGGGTCATAAAATAAACCCAAGGATTGCAATGGTTGGATATATGTCAAACAATAAGTATTAATACCAGTGTTAGGATAGTTTTATAATATTATAATATATTTTTTACCCTTATTTACCTAATTTACCCTTTATCCATCGTAAATAAACATAATTTCTGAAATTACTATTCATAATATAAAAAATTTAAAGTGGCCTATTTACACAATATGGATCTCTTGATTCCAAATATGGAATATATTTTTAATAATTAAAAACATATAATTTGATGAAATTATATTAAAATTAACTCCCGTTGTCAAACCCAAGAAGCGGGTTTTTAAGACGTAAAAACAATCAAAAGATTGACTTATGTTTGTGTCCAATTTAAGAGTGATATTACGTTAAATTACCATCATTGGATTAATTTATAAACACATAATCAAATTAAACATTAAAACTAATTAAAACGAAAATATAAATATATAAATAAATTAATTGAAAAGGCATTTTAGAATTAAAATGTAGTATTTTCCACTGTTCATTAAAAAACTAAACATTATCACAAAATTACAAAAAAATAACCAAATAAAATTTGGTTTTCCCGCATATATATAATTGGTTTATTTTATAAAATTTAATATATAATAGTGAAAAAACAATATTTAAAAAGTGTTCTCCATTAAAATGATATAAAACTGCATTTTTAGAAAAAAACTTTTTTATCTGAAAAATTTACTTTGTTTGTATATCATTTCTAGAAAACATATAAGATGAATTTAAAATATTAAATTGAATATATAAAATATGTTTTTCATTAAATAAATGTCCAATAAATGTGATATTATTTTAAAAACACAATTATTATCTTTTCAATAGGCTTTCAAAAAAACCCATCCTTTATTTAAAATTGGATTTTATTTCCATTTATAATAAATTTGATAACTAATTAATAATTATTTAAACATGTATAAACCATGTTTCAATATTCAGTTGATATTATTAATTCCATGCAGTCCAATGGAAAGGCATTAACTAAAATTTAAAATAATAATAATAATATTTTATTATTTTTCGGTATAACTAAATATTGTGCGCAACAACATATTTTGGACAAACCTGTTGTATCGTGTCAAGTATGTTATTGTAAAAAGAATCCCCATTAGCATAACATTAATATATTATTTATAAATATCAATAAAAATAAAATTTATATTTCACTTAATACATGGGACATTACATCATTCCCCTCATTTTGAAATTGTGTCCTTGTAATTTTGAACTTGTGATTAGAAACTTCATTGAAATTACCACATTATAAAAAGGGTCGATTAAACTGTCACTCAAAAATAATTAAAGAGAAGTAAAAAGGTTACACTAGATATCACATACTAGGACACCATGTAGAAAATCATGGATATGGATGCAAAAAACTAACCATCAAGTTCTGATATAGAGTGATAGAAAACCAAATCAAGAGAATGTTGACAATTTGAAAACTATAAAGTTGTGATGGGTTAAACAATTTTTATTTTCTCATTAAGAAATGTAATTGTAAAAATTTTTTGTTTTAAGATCCATTTCATAAATTTTAGGAATTTTATTACTAATTAGAATAATAAGAAAAGTAAATATACTTACATGACAAGTAGAGTTTCATCCTTTAATAAATTTCAACCAAACACTCATCCTTTCTCTAGAGAATCACATATTCCCCAAATGATAAACTATACATTTCCCCTGTCAATAGAAATTAAAAAACAAAATGGGTATTATAAGATCAAATAATCCACCGAAAATAACATTCCATTATAAAACGAAATAATACTATTAATCTCCAAAGTTCAACAATCAATACTCAATGTTCAAAAAAGACCATATAATAATCAATTTTCCATAAAATTCCTCAAAATTATCCAACTAATATTAATACCAAAAACTCATAAGGATTTGATCACATAGTTTTCCAAGATAAATGTTAAAATTTAACTCTAAATAATATCAACCACTGTTAATCTATCACAAGTAAATTAATTTATATAATCGCATATTCTCCATGATAGGATAATCATCTCCTTACATACTCTAATTCTCTTTAAGTCGATAGTTAAATTCATAGATTATTCCCAAAATATAATTCAATTATAATTCCTGAATTAAATCCTATAGTTTTTAAATTTTCCTAATTAATAAGTTACCAAAATAGAGAATGTCTTCCAATATAATATATCATTTAATCATCAAATAATTGTCCTATAAAAAATATCTCAATTTGATAAAACTTATGTTACAAAAATAAACATATTCATGATCCATAAAATATTTTAACCAAAAATAATAAATCATAATAACTATGTAATTCTTATAGTATAGTTGTAGGAGATAAATCCCAGTCGCACTATGGTTGCAGGTTTTATTACAGTGGCATTGTAAGACATGATGCATAGTCACACGGTCTATATGTTGTTCTTTTCCAACAACATTATCATTCTAATAATATAAAAAAACTGACATAAAATCCTAAAAAATTACCATAACGTGTTTTAACCTCAAAGTTTATATTACACCAGACATTTTCCATCCCAAAAACTAATAACTCATAATTTCCTCATATGTGAAGGTCTCAATAAATACAGTTAATCACCATGAAATGAAATAATCCTCAAAAGGTGTTTATATGTCAATGAACTTATACCATTACTTAAAGTTATAAACCCATGGTCATATCACTAACCCTTATGAAAAAAATCCTAATATCCAATATTTCCTAAACCTTTCTTCTGGTACCAACTATACGACCCCACCCTTAAATTTCACATAATCTTGAGTTATTCCATGAATTAATATTGAGGATTTTTTCATGTTTATAGATTTAGAGAATTATGCCACAACTATAACATAACAAAAACATAGAAAAAATATTGTACTATTCCAAGTGTATTTGTTTCTTTCATAACAATAATAATTTTAAAAATAAACTTTATTTATTTTCTTTTTTAATCATCATAACTTTTCCATGATACCATTCATTATATTATTCACCCTTAAACAATGTAAAAACATTTAAAACCAGGGATTATCAAAAAAAATCTTAGTAAGGGACATAAAAATAATGAAAAACTATTTGTCTAGTTAAAACTTATAAACCCATTCAATGCTCCTTGAGTGGATGAAACAATACATTTTAACATCAATAACAGTCAAACTTTTTTCTCAATGAAAAACAAAAAATAAAATAGCTTGTAATTAATACTCTTTTAGGTTACTTAGAAACTCATTTAAATTAAACCCCCTCATATATCTTCCCATTGGAATAGCAATATGGTTTACTACAATATTGAAGAACTATAATGATGATCGTACTTTATATAAGCTATATCGGGCTCACTCGTGAGCTATAATGGAGATCAACCCTTCATATAAGATGTTTTGGAATCACCCATGAGATATAATGGGGATCATCCTTTAATATAAGCTATATCATGCTCACCTTTGAGAAATAAGGGGGATAAACCTTTCATATAAGCTATATCGGGATTACTCGTCTCATATAATTCTGATCTATGATTTTATTATTAAAACACATTCATCACAAAACTATTTTAAAAAACTCATCTTATACCATATGGAAAACATCTCAGCATAAAAATAATAATTTCAATTAGGATCACAATTTCAATACTGAGATACCAAAATAAGGTGATAAGGGATTTCATTAAAATACAATTGGGCTTATAGAGGAGGCCAAATATCAAATAACTTTTACAGTGGGGGAGAAGTCATTATAACCATTTATGTTAAAACAAATAACATTCTTTCAATCATTTTGTAAAAAAATTAAAATGATTTTTATAAATAGATTTATTTTCAATACATTTAATGAAATCTTATATAGACATAAAATGTCCTTTATAATCATTTTATATCCGTATAAAATAATATGTATGTTATTATCCGCGAGAAATTGATTTGATAATTAAATCTTTAAGCATTAAATGTGTCCCATACCACATTGAAAATTTAAATATTAATCTCCATAAAATCATAAATAACATTTGTATAGATAAAATATGGTTATTAAATCTAAAAGACATAGTATATACCCATTATAAAATAATAGAGGTGGATATTATCAATAAATGCCTCAATGAAAGGAGATTGAGACAAAATCCCTTACCTTGGTCAAACTAGTCCCATTTGTTCATTAATTTCTTGAATATTAATCACATTTTAATTTATAATTTCTATAGATACTTTTTATTTTTTATTATAAATTTTATATCACTTAATACCATGTTATAGCAATTAGTTAACTACTTGAGTTATTATCAGACGATTTGTTGATATTCGGTACTTGAGTTGAAAATGAACTCCCTTTCATATAAATTGTCTATGTAGTAAAAAGTACAACATCTCTATAATGGTATTCATGATTTAAATATCATATATATCTAATATATATGTATTTATAAAATTACATAACATATGGTGGTAAGAAATTAAATGCACCATTCATGGAGATGGTATGTCATACATATGTATGAATGCAACATTGATTTCTTTTTAGTATTAATGGAATGAAGAATAAATGAAAAATAGGTATTTTTTAATTATATTATAATATATATATGTTATATATGTTACATATGTTCATAAAAACCGTCCTTTATATGTTCTATGTATGGAACGAATGAATCATATCACTTTGAGGGGGTGGTAGTCCGCCCTTCCTCAAATTAAATTATCTTATTTACACATTATAGAAAGAAAAATGTTCTGTTTTAAATAAAACTTATTGAATAATAGATAAAATAAGAATATAATATATGTCGAATATAAATACAATTACATCATAATGTTCACAATGAGAGGTGGTAGGGGAAATTCGAACAATCAACCTTTCTTGAGGCAGTAGTTCTCCATACACAGAAACAGTATATTAATATCAATTAGATGGAGGTGTGTGTAAGTGGATTTTAAATACTTTCAAAGAAATATCATATTATATTTAGGATACTATTGTTGTCATGTTATCAAATAATAGGATGAGCAAAGGGACTGGTGAAGAAAAATAAATGAAATAAACTTAAGAGAAGAAGTTACCACAAAATCGAGTAACTTATATATATTTGATCCAAAACAAATTATTTAATTTCATTAATCCCAAGGTAAAGCATATAAGAGGAATAGAGGGATTCTAGTAAGAGTATTGGATATTTTTCTTTATCTAAAATGATTTGAATGTTTGAGATAAAGAGATGAAGAGGCTCCATTTTATAGAATATGTGATGGACACTTTATGAAGTATTGAAATTTTAATTTATTATAAATTCAATTTAGATTAAAAATAGTCAAAACCATATTTAATTAGAATGTAAGATGATTTGGGTATAAATAACTATTGTCCCATAAATTTTAGAATAGTTTGGAAATATTTTTATCCTTATCTTTTTGGAATAAACCTTATTTTACCCTTTTTAATCTTATAGTAATATCATGTTATTCACACATTGTGGGTTAATTTAATTACCATATCATGTAAAAAGACCCAAAAAAATACTATTTATGAAATATTAGGACTTATCATAACCATTTTTACTAATCATATATTTTTATGAATTTAATATCATGTAATATAATATTTTATATCTTCTATTATTTATTATTTGACTTTTTATAACTATTTATACATGACTGTTTAAAAAATTAATAACAACCAGATTCATTATAAAAAACATTTAATAAATCCTAAAATGTCATATTCACCTATATAATTCGTTTATGACATAACTTAGGTCAAATAATAATTACTTTTAAAAATTATAAGATCATTTATTTGAATCCTTTATTAATGAAGTAATCATTTCATCATCATTGTGTCACAATTTAATTTATTTATTTATTGAATAACATTTATAAATAATATATCATGATGTTGAAATTTTTTTATCTTTATAATTAATATTTATAGTTGAATAGAACACTAATATAATCCCATATAAAAATTGATTTATTAAGAAGATACATGATAATATTGTGTTTCTCTATTCTTTAAATTAATTATTTAACATGTCATTATCACACCCAAGTGGATCCATGGGGTCGTAAAATTGATCTAAGGATTCCAATGGTCTTCCATAAGTCACCCAATAGTATTAGTACATGTGTTAGTGTACTTTTATATTATTATAATATTACATTTTACCCTTATTTACGTGATTCACCCTTTATTAATGGTAATAAAAAAATTACCTAAGAAAAATGAAATTAAAATGACGCCATATCTTGATAAATAATTTATATGAAAATGTAGTTTTGAAGAAAAATGCATTATTTTTTACTATTTATTAAAAATGATCTTTATCAGGAAATTACCAAAATATTAACCAAAGAAAACACTGATGTCCCACTTCTATAGATAATGTTTAATTTTTAATATGTAACATATAAAAGTGAAAAACAATATTTAAAAAGTGTTTTCCATCAAAAGGCGGAAAAACTAATTTTTTTGAAAAAAATTCATTTATCCAAAAAATTGATTTTGTTATTATATCATATCTGGAAAACATATAAGATTAATTTTAAATATTATATTGAATATATATCATATAATTTTCATTACATAAAAATCCATAAATGTGATATAATTTTATAAACACAATTATTGTATTTTAAATAGGTTCTTATAAAAACACATCCTTCATTTTCAATTGGCTTTTATTTCCATTTATAAAAAATTTTGTAACCTATTAATCATTATTTAAACACGTGTATCAATATTTAAATAATAAGTTGATATTACTAATTCCCTTAATTCCAACAGCTATGTGTTAACTATCATTTAAAATAAAAATATTATTATTGTATTATTTTTTGATATAACTCAATGTAGTGTGAAAATTACAATTTCCAAGAAACTCGTTGTTGCGTGTAGAGTGTGCTATCCTAAAAAGTGTCACCTTTAACATAAAATTAATAACATATTCAAAAATGTTAATATAAATTAAAACATATTATTCTCTTAATACCTAGGATATTATAGGAATCTTAAAAAATGTTTCATATTTCATATTCTGGGAAGGAGGTATAAAATAATACGTTTATAGAGCCAAAATAATTTTTATGAATAATTTTTGATGATTTAACTGTATATGATTTGGAATTCAATGATCATATTATATGATTCACGATGTATATAAGGATTTTTTGCAGAAGTCTTTCTTTATGTATTTTCATGAATGTGTAAAATGATATTAATGACCTAGAAGATTTATTTAATGGAATGGTTAAATTATTGGAAGTTAACCATTTACATGTTCTTAAGGATGATAAAATGATATTTTATATGGGTAATGAGATGATGATATGGATAAGGTAAATAGGATAGTATTTATGACAACATAACTAATGAAATAACTATATGAAAAATTAGTATATGTTATCAATGATGAATTTGAGAACTTCTTGGATTTATAGAATATATCTAGTAATATTTCAAATAATGAAGAATTCATGAGTTAAAAGAATATTTAAGCGAATTCATGTAATTACCATATTTTAAGATAATATACGATGAGGGTATTAACTTGTTTTAAATTAGAAAACCAAGAAATATTTTATGATATATGGGGGATCATTTCTATAAAAATTTAGTGGCTTTCATTCCAAAAGACTTGTTTTTTAATCTTATAAATGTTTTACAAGGTAAAACATTTAATGAATTGTTTAAATTAAAAATAAGATAAAATGTGTGATATTATAGTATTATATCACCATTTGAGGATTTATTCATTGTGGATAACCTCTATAACTATTTTTTTATGATGATGAAAAAATACATATTGAACAAATTATCATTATACTTATAGATGTCATGACGTTATAAAGCATGTGGAATGAAAAATTAACCTTCATTTCTTAGAGTAAGAGATGAACTAGAAATAGAGTAGGGTGTGATCACATAGCGGGATTGTGTATATATAAACGAATAAAATCAAGTAAGTATATTTACTTATGTGCATAGAAATTATAAAAATTAATACAATAAAAGGATATTAGAAATGATTTATCTAAATACCTTCATTTCTTTTGAACCGATGATCTTATAAATCATCACAAATCTATTTTATTGAGGTCATTAAATATCAATTTACACTTCACATATTGATGATAAATGGTCATTATCAATCGAAATGGTTATTTATGCTTTTATTCTAGGTATAATCATCACATAAAACCAATGTTCTCTAATGTGTAAACCATGTTATGTGTTATATTGGGTACCTATTATGTTTCCATCATTCTATATTTGAAGGATATTTTAGTATTCATTTTAGTGATGTTGGGTTATGTGAAAACATTTTTGAAGGGTTAAATCTTTGATAACCCAAGGAAATTTAGTATGAGAAATTCACTTTAAGAGGGGTAGAATGTGAAACCCCTAGATTTTGGGAATTATATTTTTGAATAAATTTATACATTTTTATTTTTTCTACACCACTTGTCACTGAATATTGTTTTTTTATAATATTTCTAAATATTTCCTGCATTATATGCAACACAATGTTAATCTTGTACCTCAGGAAACACATGGATTAGATTGTGCTACATGTAATTCTATGTTTTTTTATGATACACAAAATGTCGAATTCCTTTGATAACTTCCATTATGGGGAAATCCAAGACTTTACAAAATAATAATATAGTATTAATAATATTAATAAATTATTATTATAGCTACCACCTAGCCATTGAAATTGATGTTAAGAATGAGATTAATTAAATTGTGATAATATTACTTACACATGTGTGTAAAATAAATCATTTGGTAATAAATTTGTATAAGTGAATGTTAGAACTATTTGACAATAAAGTAAATATTTTTCGATGAAATCTATTTTTCTATATAAAAAATTACATTATCTTAATAAATAAATAAAAACCTCTTTTCATTAATGTTTTCATTTATATATATTTTATTAAATAAATATTTTTTATATTAATCCAATTGATTGGATTTGTATAAGATAAATATGAACCCAATTTTATGAATAACAAGATGTATTTTTATAAATGGAAAATTTTCTTCCTTTTAATGGATAACCCATATGAAATCAGTTTATTCACAATTTTTTTTTAAAAAATAAAAATTATTTTTTAAATAATAATATTTAAATTTACTTTGGGTGATTTTTTTTTAATTTTTCATAGATTTTTTATATTTTGATGAATGTGAAAACACTGAATTTTAATTCAAAACTTTTTTTTAATACAATTTATTTATAGAGATAAATTGAATTTTAATTTTATTTTAATGTATAACATAATCAAATATAAATTAATGAATCCAATGTATGCCATCGGAACAAATTTCATAGTTAAATTTGATATAAATACCTTTCAACCTTTTAGGCATTTTCACTATAAAAACCCACATTGCCTTTTCATCTGTGGGATTAATTTTGAATTAATTTCCAGAACTTAGTGATTTGAATTTTTCCAAATGGTTTAAATATTTTTAATAATCATACTTTATAATTTAAAATATTTTCAAATTAATTTATGACCAAAAATATTAGTTAAATTGGTTAAAAGTAGTCATAGAGATTAAGAGAAAAATTATCCGAAAAGGACTATACATTGAATATAAGGCCATAAATGAACAATAAATATGTAAAAAAGACATTGGATATTCGTATTTGGAACATTTACTCCATGTTAATATATTTTTATTATTGTTTTATCCACTTGAGACCCATTCTAGGTTATGAACCTATTTTTCTATGAGGTTTTTATATTACCTTTGACATGTTATATCACAAATTATATAATTTCCCTAATATTATAAGTTTTATATAATCTTTTTTCACTTTTCTGTATCATGATATAATGTTACCAAAGTGAAAACCGTTTATTGCTACAATTTCATCATTTATCGAGATTATTTATTATTATTAATCCATTGTTGAACTACTATGATCCATATATCAAGAAGACACATTAATTTTATTCTCCAATAATTAATCGTAATATCTTCATGTGTTGGTACAATTTTTATAAGCGATGGATCATAAGATAATCTGGAAAGTGTTTTTTCAGAAAATTTAATTTTATCCCTATCTTCGACCGGAATAATATTTTCATTGGAAACCATGTTTTATATAAATCTATTTCAAAAAAATATTTATTTTTAATGTTTTTAAATTTTTTCATGTATTATTTATGTAACTCCCTGACCCCAGTTACCCAGAGTTGGTGCATTATTACATAACATTGGCATGATCAAAAGAAAGATCAAATCTCGAAAGACCGATTAGTTTAGTAGCCTTGGAAACAGTATATATATTCATAATGTTTTACATCACATCATAAAAATGAAAACTACAACAACATAGTCTCCATAGACTACACTCTTATCCCCTCATACTATCCATGCATGTCATTCATAATTTACTTCTTCACATCCTGGAAAAAATAAAACATAGAAAAGGGGTGAGCTCAAATGCCCAGGTAGGATAACAATATATCATAAACCTTCATAAATAAGAATAATCATTTAAGGCAATGTATAACTAAAAAAAGCCTTTTAAACATTAACTTCAGCATATTATGGAAAAAATAAAATGAGATAATGCAATTTACTTATTCAAATGGATATTATACTAATCGAATAATCACATGCAATATCAATAACCACTTTCATAATGATGGAATGCATAATGCCAGACTATCATAACCACATAGCCAAGGCCTCGTGCCAAGACTACAAATAAGATTTTGTCAAGGCCTTGTGACAAGACACTAGTTTGTCTCATGAGACCTCCTGATGCATCGAGGAGCTATAGCGGGCTCCACCCATCACATATTATGTCCAATGCATTCTCATATGAAAATGTTTAAACATAACATAAACATTCGTATTAAAACTAGCATACGAAATGTAAATACTTCATCCATTAACCATGAATGGAATAAAAATAACACATCCACAGTCAAACATATCAGAAAACCTTCAATTCAATATATGAAGTTTTGTATCATAATAAATCTACTTCAAATAAGCGTAAAATCCCTCAAAGGATGTTGACATATATGAAATCAAAACTCTTTTTAGAGAAACATCTATTTCTATTTTGAAATCATTTAAGAGTAATATATTTATAAAATAAAAAATTTTATTTGAAAATATTCTTATAATCTTGTAAGGTAAGCTTCAATGATTTTATAACGGTGGAAAATAGCCTCACCCACCGTATAAGTTAAAAAACATTCTTACCTTAATTCTGTCGAAAAGGTTAAAAAGCACCTTGTTTGGAAAAAGACGGAAAGATTCCTTTATAAACCTCTTATAAAAAGTCAAAAAGGGTATAAATGACTTTAAATCATATTCTTGTAAATATTAAAAATGTTTTTAAATACGTTTTTAAGAAACATAGATGTGGATGATAAAGAGATCCCAGTAGATTATCACGTATAAACAACCTCGGATAATGAAGAAATTGTGAAATAAACCCCTACATTGTAGTTTTTCTTGGTTGGGGGTAGGTTAACCTCCTGTATAATGGTGAAATAATTGTTATTAAATTATACAAGAATCATATACATTAATATGATATCATATATGATCTTGTAACATTGATTTGTTAATAATATCTTAGTATTATCGTTGTTTCGGGTGTTAACTTACTCATTTTATTTTATATGTTTTGTTACGTAAGGCATGTTTTTCATGGATAGGTTGTATCTTATTTATATCCAGAATGATATCAAGTCCTTAAACATTATTTTTAAATCATAAAATGATAATTATACTTGAATGGATACAATGGATAATGAATCTCTTCGCGTTCGTGGTGACGGTAGTCCGTACATACGAACGAGCGACAATATCAATCTTTTGATACTAAACTAATATATAATTATATGGTATATAATATATACAGAATCATTATCATGTTATATTTATTATTTATATGAATTACACATCATTATTATACCCATCCAAATAATAATGTTTTGAATAACAATTACACCACGACGTGGAGACGGTAAGTCGTACGTACGCACGTATGGTGACATGTCATTCAATGGATGGATATAATACTGAAATATGGTTGTACCATGTCTATAATAACATCAAAGTATATATAATATACTTGAGTTATTATTTTAGAATGATAATAATAAAGAAGGAAGATGTGGAAGAAGAAAGGAACTTGAAAAAGGGTGGTGAAATCATTACCTCTTCTTCGGGTTCTTCCTTTTGATTTGATCAAAAGGGCTCTATAGGTTGGCTTTATGACTAAATTAAGGAATCTAGGATGATGTGAGGGAAGTTTATAGAGTATTTGGGCAGGTGTTGGCCGAAAAAAGGCTTTGAAGGTGTGAATTAATGAGAAGGAGTGCCCTTTTATAAGAGGGGTGAGGGGCACCATTGGAAAAGCTAGAAGTATTATTTTATAATAAATTCATATTCGGTTTCTAATGGCTTCAAAGTGGATTATTTAATGTTTGAGGTGGGGATAGGTAATAAAACACTCAACCAATATTATTTAGACAGGTTTGGGTTACTATATTAACCTTATCTTTAATTATTAACTCTTAGTTAATTAGTTTCACTTTTACAATGCCTCTTTGTATTTTTATATTACATGGTTAATAAACATACTATATACATCCAAGAGTCACCCAAGTGGTCCATTAATGATACAAATATCATGATATAAGTCTCTTGGATGAAAATTATATTTTAGGAATTTAATATCAATTAATAATATAATACTTTTTAAAAAACTCTTTTATGTCAATTTTGACACTATTTGGAAACTTGATTTTTGGGAAAATCATAACAGAATGATTAATTCGAAAAAAGTTAATTAAATCATTCCTAACATTCCATATCAACCTTGAAAATTAGTTTAATTCAAAAAAGTATCAAATTATATTTATTTGGGTATTTATAATATCAATTATTTTAATTGTTCACTATTATGTTAATTACTGCATCATCATTGTGTCATAAATAAATTAAATTATTTAATGCCTAAAAATTATAAATAAAATACCATTATTTAGTAAATATTTTTATATTTCTAATTAATATTTACAATTTTCCTTATGTATAACCCTATATTAAAATTGTATTAGTAAATAAACTTTGATTTTAACTATTTTAACTCTTCTTTGAATTAAATAATAATAAATGTCCTAATCTAATCCAAGTGGACCTAAATGATAATATTTTATTCCTAATGTTTTTTTGGTCGAATTAAGCTTTTCCAATAGAATTATTCCATGTTTTAGGGTAATATTAATATCATTTTTACCCTTAATTACCATATTTACTTTTAACCGTGGTAAATAAAAGTAAAAAGTTACCATTCACCAAAAATTATTTTCTTCTCAATGAACCACATTTTATCCCTTGATATTAACCTTGTCTCTTGGATTTTCGAAATTCCACTCACAAAAGCGGTAAAATTTTGTTTTATGAAAAATTCAGTTTTTAACTACCACTTAGTGGTTTCACTATTCATCAAAAAATGAAGTTTTTCAGAAAAATACCAAAAATTCACCCTAGGATAATTTCAATATTCCAAATCCAAAAATGATGTCCATTTTGAAAAATAAAATTTATAAATTTAAAAAACTGGGTATTACTATTCATAACGGCTAGTTTGATTGGTTGTGGTGTGTTAGAACTCGATGTTGCGTACAACACATGCTATTGCATTATTCAAAGAGAAGCGTACCGTAGAAGCTTGGGGTGTTACATTCTCCCCTCCTTAAAATAATATCTTCCTCAAAATTTCTTGAATACTACAGCATGAAAATACTAGGGTGGTTCTTCATCATAAGTTCCTTGGGTTCCCACGTGGCCTCTTCCATCTTATGGTTTTTTCAAAAAACTTTTACCAGACGAGCCGTCCGGTTTCTCAGTACTTGATCTCTCTTATCAAGAATCATGATGGGATCTTTTGAATATGACAGATCGGGTTCCAGTTCTAATTCCCCATAGGTGAGTACATGCGTTGGGTCATGCATGTATTTCCTCAACAGAGATTCGTGGAACACATTGTAACGCCCCGACCCCAATTACCCAGAGTCGGTGCATTATTTTAATAAATTGGTATGATTACAAAGAATCAATTCCTGAAGGACCGATCAGTTTAGCAGTCTTGAAAAAATAGATCACATACATGAATGTTACATTTTCAACTTAAGACGTACAAAACAACATAAATAATCTTTCTGAATTCCATTATTCCCTTGGCTTAACCCTACATATCAATCACATTACACTTCTTAGAATCCTAGGAAAAATAAAACATATAAAGGGGTTAGCTCAAATGCTCAGTAAGGGTAAGCAATACAGCTGAAACTTTCAAAAATAAGTATAAAAATTTAAGACAATGTATAAAACTAAAACAAAAGCCTTTTAAAATCGAACTTCGACATAATATGGATGAAATAAAATGAAATATTTCCATTTACTTTTTCACATGGATATTCTACTAATCAAATAATCAGATGCAATATCACTAACCACTTTAATAATGATGGAATGCAAAATTCCAGACTATAATAACCACGTATCCAAGGCCTCATGCTAAGACTACAAATAAGATTTTGTGAAGACCCTGTGCCAAGACACTAGTTTGTATCTTGAGACCTACTGATTCATCGAGGAGCTATAGAGGGCTCCACCCATCACTTACTAAGTCCAATGCATTCCTCATATGAATAGGTTTAAACATAACATAAACATTCGTATTAAAACTAGCATATGAAATGTCAATACATTCTCCATAAACCATGAATGGTATAAAAATAACACATCCACATTCAAACATATCACAAAACCTTCAATGGAAGTTTTATATAATAAATCAACTTCAAATGAGCATAAAATCCATCAAAGGATGTTGACATAGATGAAAATGATGAGTAAAATGTTTTGAGAGAAATATCCTTTTTTGTAAAATTATTTAAAAGTCACACATTTATAAAGGATGTAATTTTAAAAGAGATTTTTGAATCAAAGTGTCCCATACCACATTGAAACTTTTGAAAATAAATATCATTTCAAAACATTCATGTCCATATAAATAAATCCATAAAATCATTTTGTAAACACGGACATTAATTAAAAATATTTAGAAAGATAAATATTTAAAACATTTAAAATTATGATCAGGATAAAGTGTACCTTTCCCAAATTCTTAAAATATTAATTTTGAAATCATTTAAAATTCACATAATTATAAAATAAAACAATTAGTTTGAAAATTTTCTTATAAGCTTGTAAGGGAAGAATTAGCGATTTTATAATGGCATAAAATAACCGCACCCACCGTATATGTTTAAAAAGACATTCTTACATTAAATTTGTCCAAATGGTTAAAAATTACGTTGTTTTGAAAATGATGAAAATATTCCTTTCAAAACACATAAGGGTATAAATGACTTTAACCCATTGTCTAGTAAATAGTAAAAATGTTTTTAAATATATTTTTAAGGAACATGGATGTGGATAATAAAGACATCCTAGTAGATTATTACGTATAAACAACCTCGAATAATGAAGAGATTGCAAAATAAACCCTTACCTTGTAATTTTCCTTGGTTGGGGGTAGGTTAACCTCTTGTATAATGGTGAAATAATTTTTATTAAATTATACCAGAATCATATACATTAATATGATATCATATATGATCTTTTAACATTTATTTGTTAATCATATCTAAGTATTATCGTTTTTTCGGGTGTTAACTTACTCATTTTCTTTTATAAGTTTTGTTTCGTAAGCCATGTTTGTCATGGATAGGTTGTATCTTAATCATATACAGAATGATATCATGTCCTTAGATACTATTATTAATCATCAAATGAGAATTATACTTTAATGTATAATATGGATAATGAATCTCATCGTGTTCGTGGAGACGGTAATCTGTACGTACGCACGAGCGACAATATCATTCTTTTGATATTAAAATAAAATATAATTGGATGGTATGTCATATATACAGAATAATTATCATTTTATATTTATTATTTACATGAATTACACATCATTATTATACCCATCCAAATAATAATTTATTGAATGACAATTACCCCACGACGTGGAGACGGTAAGCCGTACGTACGCACGTATAGTGACAAGCCATTCAAAGGATGGATAGAATAATGAATATGGTTGTACCATATTTATAATAACATCACAGTATATAGAAGATACAAGAGTTATTATTTTATAATAGAAATAACAAATAAAGAAGAAGTTGAAGAAGAAATGAACTTGAAAGAGGGTGGTGAAAACATTACCTCTTTTTCGGGTTCTTCCTTTTGATTTGATCACAAGGGCTCCATAGGTTAGCATTCTGATCAATCTATGGCCTATTGGTTGTAGTGAGGGATGATTAGAGAGTGTTGGGCAGGATTTGGCTGAGCCAAAGGGCTTTTAATGTGTCAATTATTGAGAATGGGGAGTGCTCTTTTATAAGAGGGGTGAGGGGCACCTTTGGAAAAGCTAAAAATAATATTTTATAATAAATTCACACTCGGTTTATAATGGCTCCAAAGTGGATTATATAGAGTTTAAGTGGGGATGGGTCTAAAACCACTCAACCAATTTAATTTATACAGGTTTGGGTCATTATATTAACCATATCTTTAAGTATTAACTCTTAGTTAATTAGTTTCACTTTTACAATATTTCTTTGTATTTTTATATTATATGGTTAATAAACATACTATATAAATCTGAGAGACCCCCAACTGGTCCATTAATGAGACACCTATCATGATATAAGTCTATTGGCTAAACCATATATTTTTAGGAATTTAATATCAATTAATAATATAATATTTGTTTTAAAAACTCTTTTATATCAATTTTCACACTATTCAATAATGAATTTTTTAAAAAATCATAACAGAATTATTACTTCTAAAAAAGTTAATTAAATAAATCCCAACATATCATATTAACGTATAAAATTATTTTTATTTATAAAAAGTCTCAAATTACATTTATTTGAATATTTATAATATTAATTATTCCAGTTTTCATTAATTAGGTAATTACTGCATCACCATTGTGTCATAAATAAATTATATTATTTAATGTCTAAAAATTATAAATAAAATACAATTATTTAGGAAATCCTTTTATATTTCTAATTAATATTTACAATCGAATTTATCTTATCCATAACCCTATATTAAAAATGTTTTAGAAAATAAACATTGATTTTAACTGTTTTAACTCTTCTTTGAATTAAATAATAATAAATGTCCAAATCTAATACAATTGGACCTAAATGATAATATTTTACTCCTAAGATTGTTTTTGGTCGAGATACACTTTCCCAATAGAATTATGACATGTGTTAGGGTAATATTAATATCATCATTACCCTTAATTACCCAATTTACTTTTAACCGTGGTAAATAAAAGTAAGAAGTTACTATTCACCAAAAATTATTTTCATCTAATTGAACAAAATTTTACTCCTTGATATTAATTGTGTCTCATGGAATTTCGAAATTCCACTCACAGAAGTGGTAAAATTAGGTTTTATGAAAAATTCTGTTTTTTTAACTACCACCTAGTAGTTTCACTATTCATCAAAAAATGAAAGTTTCCAGAAAAATACCAAAAATTAGGCCTAAGATATTTTTGTTATTATGAATTCAAAAATTATTTATATTTTACCAAATTCAGAATATATCAGTTTCATTAATTAATTAAAAAATTATTTCCCGTCGTCAAAACAAATAGCGTGTTTTTAAGAGATAATAACTATCAAAAGTTTGACACTTGTTTATGTTTGGTTTAAATGTGAAATTACATCCAATGACCAACATTGTATTAAATGGTAAAAATATATTCTAAATATACTTTAAAACCACTCAAATTCATAATTTATCACTATTAATTATTTTTATTAAAAAAGTTGTTTTTAATTAAAATTTTAGTAATTTTCACTCTTCATTAAAATATGAAAGTTATCTGAAAAGTACCAAAATTTCACCCTAAACTAATTTTTATATTATGAATCCAAAAATTATGTCCATTTCGAAAGATAAAATTTTGAAAATTTTAAAAATTGGTTACTATTCATAACAGCTATTTTGATTGGTTGTGGTGTGTGTAAGAACTCGAAGTTGCGTACAACACACACTACTGTATTATTCAAAGGAAAGCGTACCGTGGAATCTTGGGATGTTTCATTGTAAATTTTAGATGTGCCCATTCTAAAAAGTAACTTTATTTAGTCAAATTGAATATATAAAATTTTAAAATATTGGATTTAAAGGGGTTCACTATTAAAATTGGTAAAAGTGCTAAAAATGAATTTGTTCTTACATTATGTTTAAGAAACTAATAATATGGAATCTAAAATTATGAGGATTATATAAAGTTTTAAAATTTGTTAATAATATTCATAACCTCTTTTGAACGGCTTGTTGGGTAAGTCATGGTATGCTTGAACTCGGTGTTGCGTGTAGTGCAAGTTAATGAATTATTTTGATGAAATAACACACTATGAAAACTTGGGGTGTTACATTCTTTCCTCGTTTAATAAATAGCTTCCTCGCAATTTCAAATTGTTCTTAAAAAATAAAAGGTTTAATATAGAAAATATCTTTGTGGGAAATCCCACATTGGAAATTGGGTTAATAAAATTTAGTCTTAATAAGAGGAAAAGAGAAATGAAAGGGGTCACCACCAAATTATGATATCTATTCGGAGAACATTTGTGGCAATTAGAGACATATAATTGGAGGAAAACCATAAATATTTATAGGTAGTTATTTAGGTCATCAATCTAAAACAAGTGTAAAATTTAGGGCCGTAAATACATCAATCTATGATAATTTAAAATACCATCGGTTCAAAAAAACATAAGGTATTAGGATAACACATTTTTGACGTTTCAAAATATCATTGTTGAAATCCCACATCCAAAAATGAATTAATGAGGCCTCTATTTAAAATAAAGAGTGGAAAGTATGAAGATTACCGAAAATAACACATACTAGGGTTCCATGTAATAAAATATGAATATGGAAGAAAAATCTAACCATCTATTATCTGATGGATAGTGGTAGAGAACATTGCTATGAAAAGGCCAACAATCCCAAAGCCATAAATTAGTGATGATCTAAGGTACCCTCTAGGAGAACATTTTTGTTCTAAGTTAATTTTCTTAATGATGAGGAATTTATTTATGGGATTGGCTAAGATCATAAGGACATATACTTAATTTATAATTAGAGTTTTATCCATTAATAAATTTCAACCACAAACTCATCTTTCACCCCAAAACATAATACAACTCAAAAATAATCTACATATCCTAATCGTATAGGGTTCCAAATATAATTAATTTATAATTCACATATCAGACCCTTTATGTAAAGAAACTACATTATACCATCCATGAACTTCATGTAGCACAATGGTAGGCGATAAATCCCAATTGCACTATGGTTGTGGGTTCGATTCCCACAACTTTGTCCGACATGACGGGTCATCACACGGTCTGTGTGTCGTCCTTTTATAAAAACAAAAAACATAACCTTTCAAACTTAATCCATTGCAACCATTAAACTTATCCAAAATACTATTATCCAAACTCATAGTCCAAAAGTTACAAGGAAGTTAAACATAATGAGGACCCTTTTTTCCAGGTAATAACATGTGAACGCCTTCCTCATATATTCTTTTACAACACCGCTCCATCCTGAATTACCAAAATCAACCACCTCTTATTCCAAAATCACTACCTCAATATTAGGACCATATTAAGGTTTATCTTTCCTTCAACCATGTAATTTCCAATAATTTTAACTCGTTGTAGATTCACTTTTCTTAGTACCATAAAATCTCAAATCCTTAATTAAATAGTACTGCATTACAATCCTTATTTATTTCCAGAACATCATTGATACAACACTTAAATGAAATAATTTTAAATTAATAACATAAGAACACTAGTCATTCCTCTTCATCTGTGGTAGTATCATAACTTTATTATTATCCAGTAGCATCATTTTCTTCATAGTCTGATGACTGGGACATTGGTTCGCGTAGTGTCCAAAATCCTTGCAGATGAAGCATTGTACATTTGAAAGCTTTTTCTTACACTTGTATTCATGTACTTGGTGTCCTTTTTCTCCACACTTATAACATTGTCTCATTCCATTCAAGCATTTTTCACGGTGATTCTTTCCACAGTTATCACATATGGGAAAAACCCTTATTTACATTCTTTCCTTTATCTATCCTTCTCTCTACCATCCTTTTCTTCTCTAGATTCCACTCAAAGCCATAGGAATCTGAGAATTCTTTACTCGTCTTATCAACACATGATACTATTTCTTCATATGATGATAATATATGGGAGACTATTTCCCATCTAAATTCTAGCTTAGGACCATGAAATATATGATTATTCTTACTCTTTGGATCATACGTATTACGGGAGTTCACATTCCTTCTACTAGGCACCATTTCTATACAATAGCATAAACTAGTTCAGTTTAAGAATTGCAATGAATAATTACCAAACTTGTAAAATACCTAACATAAATTGAACAGTTTATGGATATAATCCATAATCATAAAAATGTTTTCTTTGAGTAAATATATACTCATGATCCCTTCATAATGGTTTGTAAATAAATGAGAATTATCTTAAGAATATCCCCTAGGAGTGTCATAACCAAGAGTGCAGCAAGGCCCGTTTTCGTGCACCAGTTCCCGTTCAAGTCTAGCTCAAAGTAGTGTTTTCCGGTTTTACCCCTAGGTACATCTGTGCCATAGCTTCCTCTACCTGCTCGTATCCAGATAGGGATGTATTGCTCGGAATACTCACAAAATCTCTACAATACCAGAATTCTAGTATGTTCTTCTATACTAATCCTCAAAGTCCATCTTATGTCTATGTTCTCTAATCAGAGTTTATCTAAATCTAGCTTCCAAGGTTAATACTAAACTTCCTCTGATACCAACTGTAACGCCCTGACCCCAGTTTCACAGAGTCGGTGCATTATTTTAATACATTGGCATGATTATAAAGAATCATGTCCCGAAGGACCGATCAGTTTAGGAGTCTTGGATAAATAGATCACATACATGAATGTTACATTTTCACATTAAGACATAAAAAACAACATAAATAATCTTTATGAATTCCATTATTACCTTGGCTTAACCCGGTATATCAATCACATTACACTTCTTGGAATCCTGGGAAAAATAAAACATAGAATGGGGTGAGCTCAAATTCTCAGTAAAGGTAATCAATACAGCTAAAACTTTAAAAAATAAGCATAAACATTTAAGGCAATGTATAAAACTAAAATAAAATCCTTTTAAACTTGAACTTCAGCATAATATGGCAGAATTAAAATGAAATAATGTCATTTACTTATTCACATGGATATTCTACTAATCGAATAATCACATGAAATATCACGAACCACATTCATAATTATGGAATGCATAATGCCAGACTATCATAACCACAAAGCCAAGGCCTTGTTCCAAGACTACAAATAATATTTTGTCAAGGCCTCGTGCCAAGACACTAGTTTGTCTCATCAGACCTACCGATGAATATAGAGCTATAGTGGGCTCCACCCGTCACTTACTAAGTCCAATGAATTCCTCACATGAATAGGTTTAAACATAACATAAAAATTCGTATTAAAACTAGCATATGAAATGTCAATACTTTCTCCATAAACCATGAATGGTATAAAAATAACACATCCACATTCAAACATATCACAAAACCTCCAATGGAAATTTTGTATAATAAATTAACTTCAAATGAGCTTAAAATCCATCAATGGATGTTGACATAGATGAAAATGATTTGTAAAAGTTTTTGATAGAAATATCCATTTTGTAAAATCATTTAAAAGTCACACATTTATAAAGGAAATAATTTTAAAAGTGATTTTTGAATCAAAGTGTCCCATACCACTTTGAAACTTTTTAAAATTAATATCATTTCAAAACATTCATGTCCATATAAATAAATCCTTAAAATAATTTTGAAAACATGGACATTAATTAAAATGATTTAGAAAGATAAATCATTAAAACATTTAAAATTATGATCATGATAAAGAGTTCCTTTCGCAAATTCTTAAAATATTAATTCTAAAATCATTTAAAAGTCAGATAATTATAAAATAAAACATTTACGTTGAAAATATTCTTATAATATTGTAAGGGAAGATTCAGCGATTTTATAATGGCGGAAAATAACCACTCCCACCGTATAAGTTTAAAAAGACATTCTTACCTTAAATTTGTCGAAATGGTTAAAAAGTACGTTGTTGGGAAAATGATGAAAAGATTCCTTTAAAACACATAAGGGTAGAAATGACTTTAATCCATTGTCTATTAAATCGTAAAAATGTTTTTAAATACATTTTTAAGGAACATGGATGTGGATGATAACGAGATCATAGTAGATTATTACGTATAAACAACCTCGAATAATGAAGAGATTGCGAAATATACCCTTACATTGTAATTTTACTTTTTTAGGGTAGGATAAACTCTTGTATAATGATGAAATAATTGTTATTAAATTATACAAGAATCATATACATTAATATGATATCATATATGATCTTTTAACATTTATTTGTTAATAATATCTAAATATTATCGTTGTTTCGGGTGTTAACTTACTCATTTTCATTTATATGTTTTGTTACGTAAGTCGTGTTTGTCATGAATAGGTTGTATATTAATCATATCCAGAATGATATAATGTCCTTAGATACTATTATTAATCATCAAATGAGCATTAGACTTGAATGGATACGATGGAGAATTAATCTCATCGCGTTCGTGGAGACGGTAATCCATATGTACGCACGAGCGACATTATCATTCTTTTGATATTTAAATAATATATAATTGAATGTTATATCATATATAAAGAATCATTATCATGTTATATTTATTATTTACATGAATTACACATCATTATTATACCCATCCAAACAATAATTTATTGAATGACAATTACACCACGACGTGGAGACGGTAAGCCGTACGTACGCACGTATGGTGACATTCAATTCAAAGTATGGATTGAATACTGAATATGGTCGTACCATATTTATAATAACATAAAAATATATAGAAGATACTGGAGTTATTATTTTTGTATAGAAATAACAAAGAAAGAAGAAGTTGAAGAAGAAAGGAACTTGAAAGAGGGTGGTGAAAACATTATCTCTTCATCGAGTTCTTCCTTTTGATTTGATTAAAAGGGCTCATTAGGTTAGCTTTCTGATAAAACTAAGGCCTCTAAGTTTTAGTGAGGGAAGTTGACAGAGTATTCGGGCAGGGTCTGGCCGAGCCAAAGGGCTTTGAATGTGTGAATTAGTGAGAAGGGGGAGGACCCTTTTATAAGAGGGGTGAGGGGCACATTTGGAAAAGCAAAAAATATTATTTTATAATAAATTCATATTCGGTTTCTAATAGCTAAAAAGTGGATTATTTAGAAGTTAAGGTGGGGATGGGTCGAAAACCACTCAACCAATAGAATTTAGACCGGTTTGGGGCATTATAATAACCTTATCTTTATGTATTAACTCTTAGTTAATTAGTTTCACTTTTACAATGTCTCTTTGTATTTTTATAATATATGGTTAATAAACATACAATATACATCCAAGAGACCCCCAAGTGGTCCATAAATGATACACCTATCATGATATAAGTCTCATGGCCGAACCTTAGATTTTTTGGAATTGAATATCAATTAATAATATAATATTGTTTTAAAAAACTCTTTTATGTCAATTTTGACACTATTCAATAATTGATTTTTGTACAAATTATAAAAGAATTATATATTCGAAAAAAGTTAATTAAATAAATCCTCACATGTCATATTAACCTGTATAATTATTGGTATTTATAAAAAGTCTAAAATTACATTTATTTGGGTATTTATAATATCAATTATTCTAATATTTCATTAATTAGGTAATTACTGCATCACCATTGTGTCATAAATAAATTAAATTATTTAATGTCTAAAAATTAAAAATAAAATACCATTATGTACGATATCATTTTAGATTTATAATTAATATTTACAATCGAATTTATCTTGTCCATAACCCTATATTAAAAATGTTTTAGTAAATACACATTGATTTTAACTATTTTAACTCTTCTTTGAATTAAATAATAATAAATGACCTAATCTAATACAAGTTGGCCTAAATGATAATATTTTACTCCTAAGATTTTTTTTGGTCGAGATAAACTTATCCAATAGAATTAGGACATGTTTTTGGGTAATATTAATATCATTTTTACCATTAATTATCCTATTTAATTTTAACCGTGGTAAATAAAAGTAAATAGTTACTATTCACCAAAAATTATTTTCATCTCATTGAAGCACGTTTTACTCCTTGATATAAATCGTGTCTCTCGGATTTTCGAAATTCCACTCACAAAAGAGATAAAATTATGTTTTAGGAAAAATTCGGTTTTTTTAACTACCACATAGTGGTTTCACTATTCATCAAAAAATGATAGTTTCCAGAAAAATACCAAAAATTAGGCCTAAGATATATTTGATATTATGAACTCAAAAATGATGTCTATTTTACCAAATTCAGAACATATCAGTTGCATTAATTAATTTAAAAATTAATTCCTGTCGTCAAAACAAATAGCGTGTTTTTAAGAGATAATAACTATCAAAAGATTGACACTTGTTTATGTCAGGTTTAAATGTGAAATTACATCCAATGACCAAAATTGTATTAAATGGTAAAAATATATTCTAAATATACTTTAAAACCAATCAAATTCATAATTTATCACTATTAATTATTTTTATTTAAAATTTTGTTTTTAATTAAAAATTTAGTAATTTTCACTATTCATCAAAATATGAAAGTTATCCGAAAAGTACCAAAATTTCACCCTAATCTAATTTTGATATTTTGAATGCAAAAATGAAGTCCATTTAGAAAGAAAAAATTTATAAAATTTTAAAAAGTAGGTATTACTATTCTTAACGGCTCTTTTGATTGGTTGTGGTGTGTGTTAGAACTCGAAGTTGCGTACAACACACACTACTGTATTATTCAAAGGAATGCTTACCGTGGAAGCTTGGGATGTTTCATTGTAAATTTTTGATGTCCCCATTCTAAAATGTAAATTTATTTAGTCAAAATGAATATATAAAAGTTTAAAATATTGGATTTAAAAGGGTTCACTATTAAAATTGGTAAAAGTGAAAAAAATGAATTTGTTCATACATTATGTCTAAGAAAATCATAATATGGAATCTAAAATTATAAGGATTATATAAAGTTTAAAATTTAGTTAATACTATTCATAACCTCTTTTGAACGGCTTGTTTGGTAATTCATGGTGTGCTTGAACTCGGTGTTGCATGTAGTGCATGTTATTGAATTATTTTGAAAAAATAACAAACTATGAAATCTGGGGGTGTTACACACATCGTGAACTTTGGAGAGACTTGGCAGCATTGCCAACCGGTAAGCTACAACCCCAATTCGTTCTAGAATTTTGAAAGGTCCGGTGTACCTGGAACTCAATTTACCTTTCTTACCAAAACATATGACTCCCTTCAATGGAGATACCTTCAGGAAAACATGATCACTGACTTGAAATTCCCAATCCTTCCTTCGCTTATCAGCATAGCTCTTCTGCCAACTTTGAGCTGCTTTGATATGGTTTTGGATTACCTTCAACTTTTCCATCATTTTCTCCACCAGTTCTGGGCCTACATGTTTTCTTTCACCAACGTCATCCCAACAGGTTGGTTGGCGACATCTCTTTCTATATAACGCTTCATATTGTGCCATATGAATACTCAAATGGAAGCTATTGTTATAATAAAATTCTACCAGAGATAAATATTGATCCCACATACCCTGAAAGTCACGTGAGAAGGATCTCAACATGTCTTCTAAGGTTTGAATAGTTCATTCTGATTGTCCATCTGTTTGAGGGTGGTAGGCTGTACTCAAATAAAGTTCAGTATCCAAGGCTTTCTGAAGACTTTTCCAGAATCTTGAAGTAAAATGGGGATCACGATCAGAAACAATTGATAGTGGTACCCATGAAGTCTCACAACTTCAGTATTATATATTCTTGCTATTCATTCACGTGATAAATCTTCCCTTATAGCACGAAAATGGTCTAACATGGTAAGACGATCAACAATGACCCATATTGCATCATTCCTTCTAGGAGTCTTTGGTAGCCCCATGACAATGACCATCGTAATATTGTCCCATTTCCACTCCAGTACGGTAAGAGGTTGCATGACTCCTCTAGGCTGTTTCCTTCCAGCTTTCACTTGTTGACAAACCATACATCTTGACACAAAATCAGAAATCTCCCTCTTCATGTTGTCCCACCAAAAATGTTCCTTCAAATCACTATACATTTTGGTGCTCCCATGGTGTATAGAGAAATTGGAACTATGAGGATTATACAGAAATTCACTTTTTAGATCAGGTATATCAGGAACACAAAGCCTCTTCCCGAATTTCAAAATTCCTTCTTCATACACAAAGTCTCTCAATCTCCCATCATTCACAGCATTAATCGTCTTTTGAAAATCTTCATCATCGATCTGAGAACTCTTAATCCTTTCTAGTAATGATGGTTTGGAAAGAATTTGAAAAAGCATTGATGTTTCACCTTCCGTGGTTATTCCCATGTTCATCCTCACTGGATCCATGAAAATTGGATCCCTTTCAATTCTCATATTGTTCAAAACTCAATTGTCTTTTCTGCTCAAAGCATATTCCACCTTGTTGGCTTTCCCCGGGTGGTAGTGTATCATGCAATAATAATCATTGAGTAATTCAAGCCATCTCCTTTGCCTCATGTTGAATTCTTTTTGTGATAAAATATACTTAAAACTCTTGTTATCAGTATAAATCTCACATTTTCACCATAGAGGTAGTTCCTCCATATCTTCAAAGCAAAGATCACCGCTTCTAACTCGATATCATAAGTAGGATAGTTTTGTTCATGAATTTTCAACTGTCGTGATGCATAGGCAATAACCCTATCATTCTGCATAAGGACACAACCAAGTCCTTTCTTCGATGCATCACTATAAATAACGAACCCATCATTCCCCGATGGTAGATTAAATATAGGATCATTGACTAATCTTCTCTTCAGTTCTTCAAAACATTCTCCACACTCTTTTGTCCAATAAAATTTAACCCCTTTGCGTGTGAGCTTCGTTAATGGGTTAGCCAATCGGGCAAAATTCTGGACAAAACGTCGATAATAACCTTCCAAACCAATAACATTGCGTACCTCAGTCATACTCGTAGGTTCTGGCCATTCATGGATTGCCTTGGTCTTAGAAGGATCAACAGAGATTCCATCTTTAGGGACAATATGGCCAAGAAAAGAAATCTCATGAAACCAGAATTCACAATTGCTAAACATCCCATATAATTCATGTCTTCTCAGAGTCTTCAGGATAATGCACAGGTGATTTTCATGATCTTATTATCTTTTGGGGTATACTATGCTATCATCAATAAATACCCCCACAAACTCATCAAGATATTCCTTGAAAACTCTATTCATCATATCCATGAATACAGAGGCTGCATTAGTAAATCCAAAAGGCATTACTGTAAACTCGTAATGCCCATACCTGGTTCGAAATGTTGTCTTCGGAATTTCTTCCTTCTTCACACACAACTGATGGTATCCAGATCAAAGGTCAATTTTTGAAAAGTATTGAGCTCCATGCAGTTGGTCAAATAAATCGTCAATGCGAGGTAGGGGATACTTGTTCTTTATTGTTATATAATTGATCTCCCTGTAGTCGATATATCACCTCATAGATCCATCATTATTTTTTAAAAAAAGACAGGGGATACCCATGGAGAAACACTAGGGAGAATAAATCCTTTATTACTCAATTCCTCTAGTTGATTATTTAGTTCAACTAATTCTAAATTGGACATTCTATAAGGTGTCATTGATATAGGCCTTGATCCAGGAATTAAATCAATGGAAAACTCACCTTCTCATTCTGGAGGATGTCCAAGTAAATCATCCGAAAACACAACTACATATTCTTTCACAATAGGTACATCCTCTATTTGAACATTCATTTCCTCACCCATAGTCATTTCATCCCTTTCCTCCTCAATAATTTAATTTAGTTGAGCTATTGGGGGTAGATCTAGATAAGAATTAGGTGGTAATGATTCTGCTCTAAAGATAAGGTGTTCCTTATCATCATCATAAAAAATCATAACCTCCTTCTTCTTACAATAAATCTTTGCATCATGGTCCGAAAGCCAATCCATACCGAAGATTTTATCAATCTCAATCACAGGTATGATGATGAGATCAGCGGATAAAGAACATTTATGTGCTCTAATGGGGACTGATTCACAAAACATTGTTGCAATGATACTTCCCTTATGAGTTTTAACTGACTACTCCCTGGTTAAATCATATTGGAAATATCTAATTTTCTTAGAAAACTGTGAAGATATGAAACAATGTGATGATCCATAATCAAATAATGAATTTGCTAAAATTGAGGAGACCATTAAATTAACTGCCACCACGTCTTTCGGAGCATATACCTCGGCAGTAGTGATAGCATAAGCTTAGCCTTGATCCCTTGGCCTTTCCTAAGGTAAGTTCCCCTGATGCTTAGGAAATTCATTTGCAAAATGTCCCATCTCCCTGCAATTGTAGCACTAAACATTGGTAGCTTCCTTCTTCCCTTTGCAATCACGAGCTTGGTGGCCTTTTTCACCACACCAGTAAGAGACACCCATTCCCTTCAAGTAAGTACCAGGGTGTTTCTTCCCACATTTACCATAGGATGGATATTCAACCTTTCCATTCTTCCCCTTACTTTCATTCCCAGATTGATCAGCATATCTCTTCTTCTCTTGCATTGCTTTAAAGGCATAAGACTTAGAGAATTTTTTATTTTTCTTGATAGAACTTGAGACAATGACTTCATATGACGTGAAGGATTGTGACACTAATTCTCGATGGTGAAATGGTTTTAAACCATCAATGAAACGATCAATATTACTTCTTGGGTTACGTATATAATCTCCAGCATACCTTTCTAACCTTGTAATGTTAGCCTCATACTTTGCTACATTCACATCCTCCTTTTGTCTCAGACTCAGAAATTGTCTTTCCATATCTGCTCGATCATCACGAGGAATGTATTTTTCTAAAAATATATCTTTGAGCTCCCTCCATTCAATATTTGATACTACATCATCTTCCTTTGTGTTTTGAATCAATGACCACCATTGATCAGCATCTCTAGTAAGGCGGTAAACTGTCGTGATAACTTTTTCCCATTCAATACTCCCCAAAGCCTCAAATATTTTCTCTAGGGAATTTATCCATTTCTCAGATACTAATGGATTTTTACTCCCATTGAATTTTGGTGGTTGTTTCCTCATAAAGCGATCTAACATTGATCCTCCACGTTGTGGATCAGGGTGCTCCATATGGGTAAGGTTATTATTCATAACCTGAGTGACTTGTCCCAGTATAGTGATTAGCTGATCGGCACCAGTGGCATCACCAGCTCTACTATAATTATCTTGAGAATGAGGAAAATCCCTATATGGAGTGCGTCATTGATACAGTTTCCATTTCTTCCACTAGGCTCCATTTCTAAACAATAGAATAAACTAGATTAGTTTATGAATCAAAGTACATAATTCCATACTTATAAAACACTTAACATAAATTGAACTATTTATGGATATAATCCATAATCATTAAAAAAAATTCTTTGAGGAAGTATATACTTATAAACCCTTCATAATGATTTGTAAAGAAAGTGAGATTTATCCTAATCATATCCCACGGGAGTGTCGTAACCAAGAGTGCAGCAAGGCCCGTTGTCGTGCACCAGTTCCCGTTCGAGTCTAGCTCAAAGCAGTGTTTTCGGGTTTTACCCCTAGGTACATTTGTGCCAGAGCAACCTCTACCTGCTCGTATCTAGACAGGGATGTATTGCTCGGAAAACTCACAAAATCCCTACAATACAAAAATTCTAGAAAGTTCTTCTATACTAAACCTCAAAGTCCATCTTAAATCTATGTGCTCTAATCAGAGTTTATATAAATCTATCTTCCAAGGTTTGTACTAAACTTTCTCTAATATTACCGGTAACGCCCCGACCCCGGTTACCCAGAGTCGGTGCATTATTACATAACATTGTCATGATCAAAAGAAATATTAAATCTCGAATGACTGATTCGTTTAGTATCCTTGGAAACACTAGATATATTCATAAAGTTTTACATTACATCATAAAAATGAATACTACAACAACATAGTATCCATAGTCTACACTCTTATCCCCTCATACTATCCTTGCATATCATTCATAATTTACTTCTTCACATCCTGGGAAAAAGAAAACATAGAAAAGGGGTGAGCTCAAATTCCCAGTAAGGATAAAAATATAGAGTAATCTTTCATAAATAAGAATAAACATTTATGGAAATGTATAACTAAAAAAAGCCTTTTAAACATGAACTTCAACATAGTATGGAAAAAATAAAATGAAATAATTCCATTTACTTATTCACATGGATATTATACTAATCGAATAATCACATTCAATATCAATAACCACTTTCATAATGATTGAATGCATAATGCCGGACTATCATAACCACATAGCCAATGCCTCGTGCCATGGCTAAAAATATGATTTTGTCAAGGCCTTGTGCCAAGACACTAGTTTGTATCATGAGACCTACCGATGCATCGAAGAGCTATAGCGGGCTCCACCCATCACATATTAAGTCCAACGCATTCCTATATGAAAAGGTTTAAACATAACATAAACATTCGTATTAAAACTAGCATACGAAATGTAAATACATCATCAATAAACCATGAATGGTATAAAAATAACACATCCACAGTAAAACATATCACAAAACCTTCAATACAATATATAAGTTTTGTATCATAATAAATAAACTTCAAATAAGCGTAAAATCCATCAAAGGATGTTGACATAGATGAAATAAAAACTCTTTTTAGAGAAATATCTCTTTCTATTTTGAAATCATTTAAGAGTAATATATTTATAAAATAAAACATTTTCATTGAAAATATTCTTATAAGCTTGTAAGGGAATCTTCGATGATTTTTTAACGGCAGAAAATAGCCGCACCCACTGTATAAGTTAAAAAACATTCTTACCTTAATTATGTCGAAAAGGTTAAAAAGCACCTTGTTTGGAAAACAACGGAAAGATTCCTTTATAATCCTCTTATAAAAAGTCAAACAAGGGTATAAATGACATTAAATAATATTCTTGTAAATATTAAAAATGTTTTGAAATACATTTGTAAGAAACATGGATGTGGATGATAAAGAGATCCCAGTAGATTATCACGTATAAACAAACTCGGATAATGAGGAGATTGTGAAATAAACCATTACCTTGTACTTTTCCTTGGGTGGGGGTAGGTTAACCTCCTGTATAATGGTGAAATAATTGTTATTAAATTATAAAAGAATCATATACATTAACATGATATCATATATGATCTTTTAACATTGATTTGTTAATAATATCTTAGTATTATCCTTGTGTCGGGTGTTAACTTACTCGTTTTCTTTTATATGTTTTGTTACGTAAGCCATGTTTTTCATGGATTGTTTGTATCTTATTTATATCCAGAATGATATCATGTCCTTAAACATTATTTTTAAATCATCAAATGATAATTATACTTGAATGGATACGATGGATAATGAATCTCATCGCGTTCGTGGAGATGTCAGTCCGTACATACGCACGAGCGACAATATCATTCTTTTGATATTAAAATAATATATAATTGGATGGTATATCATATATACAGAATCATTATCATGTTATATTTATAATTTATGTGAATTACACATCATTATTATACACATCAAAATAATAATTTTTTGAATAACAATTACACCACGACGTGGAGACGGTAAGCCGTACGTACGCACGTATTGTGACATGTCATTCAAAGGATAGATAGAATACTGAAATATGGTTTTAACATGTCTATAATAACATCAAAGTATATATAATATACTGGAGTTATTATTTTATTATGGTAATAAGAAAGAAAGAAGATGTGGAAGAATAATGGAACTTGAAAAAGGGTGGGGAAAGCATTACCTCTTTTCGGGTTCTTCCTTTTGATTTGATCAAAAGGGCTCCTTAGGTTGGCTTTCTGACTAGAGGAAGGCCTCTAGGATGAATTGAGAAATGTTTATAGAGTATTTTTAAAGGTTTTGGACGAACCACAAGGCTTTGAAGGTGTGAATTAATGAGAAGGAGGAGTTCCCTTTTATAAGAGGGGTGAAGGGAACCTTTGGAAAAGCTAGAAATATTATTTTATAATAAATTCATATTCCGTTTCTAATGGCTCCAATGTGGATTATTTAAAGTTTATGGTGGTGAGAGGTAGAAAAAAACTCAACCAATAGGATTTAGATAGGTTTGGGTTACTATATTAACCTTATCTTTATGTATTAACTCTTAGTTAATTAGTTTCACTTTTACAAATGTCTCTTTGTATTTTTATATTACATGGTTAATAAACTTATTATATACATCCAAGAGACCCCTAGTGGTCCATTAGTGATACACCTATCATGATATATGTCTTTTTTCTGACCCTTAGGTTTATAGGAATTTAATATCAATTAATAATATAAAATTTTTTAAAACTCTTTTATGTCAGTTTTGACACTATTTGGAAAATTGAGTTTTGGGAAAATCATAACAGAATGATTACTTAAAAAAGTTAATTAAATCATTCATAACATGTCATATTAACCAAAAAAAATTAGTTTAATTCATAAAAAATCTCAAATTATATTTATTTGGGTATTTATAATATCGATTATTTTAATTGTTCACTATTATTGTAATTACTGCATCATCATTGTGTCATAAATAAATTAAATTATTTAATGTCTAAAAATTAGAGATAAAATACCATTATGTAGGAAATATTTTTATATTTCTAATTAATATTTACAATAGAATTACCTTATGCATAACCCTATATTAAAAATGTTTTAGTAAATAATCTTTGACTTTAACTCTTTCAACTCTTCTTTGAATTAAATGATAATAAATGTCCTAATCTAATCCAAGTGGACCTAAATGATAATATTTTATTCCTAATTTTTTTTTGGTCGAATTAAGATTATCCAATATAATTAGTACATGTGTTAGGGTACTCTTAATATCATTTTTACCCTTAATTACCCTATTTACTTTTAACCGTGGTAAATAAAAGTAAAACGATACTATTCACCAAAAATTATTTTCATCTCAATGAACCACATTATATCCCTGATATTAACCGTGTCTCTCGGATTTTCGAAATTCCACTCACAGAAGAGCTAGAATTAAGTTTTATGAAAAATTCAGTTTTTTAACTACCACTTAGTGGTTTCACTATTCATCAAAAAATGAAGTTTTTCTGAAAAATACCAAAAATTCAACCTAGGATAATTTCGATATTCGGAATCCAAAAATGAAGTCCATTTTGAAAAATAAAATTTATAAATTTCAAAATTTGGGTATTACTATTCATAACAACTAGTTTTATTGGTTGTGGTGTGTTAGAATTCGATGTTGCGTACAACACACACAATTGCCTTATTCAAAGAGAATTGTATCGTAGAATCTTTGGTTGTTACAATTTATAATATTTAAAATTATTTTTAGGTAGAATGGTTTTAAAATTTATTTTCAATTTTCATTTATTATTTTTCAAGGTAAAAGGTTTTCTAAATTAATTTCAATCTTCATTTATTTTTTTTCAAGGAAAAACTTTTTCTAATGGTTTAAAAGACTATATTATAAATTTTTAAGGAAATATGTTTTCAATATGCTTTCAAGAATAATTTATTATTTTTAGAACCTATTTTCAATGTTAAATTATTTCATAAATGTATTATGTTTTATAGAGTGTTTTAAAAGTCATAATAGATACTTTACTCAATAAAATATTTACTTGAATTTTCATGATATTTTTTCTATGTGGTTTTTTAAAAAAAATATTTTGAGTTTTTTCTCTATTTTAAAAAGTGAATTACAAAGAAATGGTTATTTTCGTTTTGAAGTTCTCTAAGTTCACTTTCAAAATCCTTATCCATCTTTGATGACATAAATTTAATATTTTATGGTTTATTGGGGCCATATCCAATAATTAGATTCATATTTTTTTGTCAATAGCTTATGTTTTTATTTCATTGTGTTTACAACATGCATTTATCCTCACTGGATTACATGAATTTGTAACCCGCTTCTTTTCATGGGTTATGATTTAAAAAAATGATTAAGAAACCTGTATATTTTCTATAGGTTATGATATGATGAAATGTTAATGATATGCATTACATTTCAAGGGTAATGATTTGATGTTTATAAAACTATCTGTTTTCATGTGTCATGATATGATGAATGTCTTCTCATCATGTGAAATACGAATGTATTATTTCATTCTGTGATGGGTTATACCAATATATATTTCCAATGAATTGGGTTAAGATATTTATCCAAATAGTATGACAGGTTTTGAATGAGGAGTGAACATAGTTAAGTATTACATGGTTGTAATGAGGAGTGAACTCAGTTCAGTAACAAAGAAATAATATATGAAGTGAATTTGGTTGAATAATAATGGGCTGAAATGGGATAGGAACTCAGTTTATTAATATAGGGCTAGAATAGGAGGTGAACCTTGTTCAGTAATATATGTATGGAATGATGATTAACCCCCGTTCAGTAAAGTAATTTATCCAAAAAGATGGTCTTGGGAGTGAACCTTGTCTATTAATATGGTTTGGGGAGTTAACCCATTCTACTAAGATGGACTTGGAATTAGGAAAAAACTAATTTGGAAATATTTCTATATGTTTTTGTGTCTTAAAAAATCACATGTCATATGATTATGTTGTGATCTCATGGATTATTCTTTTTCTTTTTTTATGATTCATGTAAACTGACTAACTAATATTTATTCCATAACTCTTGATTAAGATCATTGATATACAAGTTATGATCTTTTAATATTACAATCATGTTTTAATAACCTTATTCTCATGTTATTCTTACATATCTCCCTTTTTTACACTTACTGAACATTTAATCCCACCCCTTTAATATGATTCATTTCCCCATGTTATGAATATATTTATTAAGTAAAAGTTATAAAGGGTTATATCATTAAGGAAGATATTGAACAATTTCAACAACATATAATATTATGTTTCTATGTGTCCAATGACACTACCATATAAAATTCCATGGGATTTTATTTTAGTTATGTATTAAATATTCATCTAAATTGATGTAATATCCATGTCACTTAAGACCGGGGTACCATAGTGCCTTTAAAACACACCTAATTTCACATTCCTAATGGATACGTTTAGGTTTGATCATATTTCCCTTATGAACTATTAAGAAAAATTTTAATAGATAATGGTTAGTGATTACCTAAGATAATACAAAGGTTTCTAAGATTGAAAATATGGGGTCATGATTTAGAAAACCTTTTATTGATTTTTGTTGAATGGTTAATCTAATCCTATACTCTTGATGTTATTGCTATTATTTTTAGTTTTACAAAGGGGTTGAATAAATAATGATAAAGTTGATGGGATTATTGATATTATAAAATATTTAAGTACCCTATTTGAGTTTAGTTAAATTAACTAAAATAAACCAATGACTTATCAAGGAAATTACATTCAAAAACACAGTTATTATAACTTGAATTTTTAGTGAAAAATTCAAATGCTGTAACAATCGAATTTTAGGCCTAAAAATATTATCTAATTTTTGGTTTTGGGAATTTTATTCCATCATTTTTTTATTCCCTTTCTTGTTGAATTAAATATTATTTTGGTCATTGACTTTATTTCTTTATATAAATCCCACATCAATTACTGAAGAAGGGAATTCGTGTTTCATATTCAATACCAACTTATGGTTGTATATAAGGGGAAAGATAAATCATTGAATCTATTTTAAATTACATCCATTATATGGGTCTTGATAAATTTTAAATATGTGTGTTTTTCATAAATGGTTAGGAATAAAATTAATATCAAATATATGACTATTTTATAGATGTTTATTGATGTATTTCTAAAAAACATTCATTTTCTTCCTCCAAAATAGGATATTGAGTATTAAATAGAACTAAAATGTGGTGTGATATCTATTTAAAATACTCTATATAGAATTAACCTAATTAATTTTCTATAAAGGTAGAATAAACATTCAAAGATCCTTGAAAATGGGTTCATTTAACCATGTGTATCACCATGGGGTGCACATATTATTTTTAATAAGGAGAAAGAGGGATCAATATGACTCTGCATTAATTATGAAGAATATTATAATATCGTAATAAAGAATTTTTCTCATATTATTTACATTGATAATTTTTTCCATATTTAGTTTGGATATAAATATTCATCAAAGGATGATTTTAGATCATGATACTATCAATTGAGGGTTAAAAGTTAATACCCAACCCAGAAAACCATTCATACAATGTATAGAAACTATGAATTTATTGTTATTAAATTTAGAATTACTAATTCACATTCTATATTTATTTATTTAATAATTATAATCATTAGAGATTAAATGATCTGGTATTAGTATACTTTAGATTAAAATTTCTTAAATATACTAATTTTAATTGATAAAATTAAGATCACTTGAGGATTATAATAAATACCATATAGAAGGAAAATATATTTGAAAAATTTATGAAATGTGAAGTTTTTATATAGAATGTTTCATATTTAGGCAATATAATCTCATGACGGGGTATACATGTTGATCCATAGAAGATTAAATTTTTTAAATTCCGGGCCACACAAACCACTATGATTGAGGTTTTTATTTTTTGTGGGTTTGATAGACATTATCGAACCATTGCGATCAATTTTTATCATATATCTAATCCAATCACTAGGTTCACATGGAAGGGATCCATGTTTCATTATACAAATCAATACGAATAAAACATTATAGAACTAAACATAAGGTTCGTTAGTTCACCTGTTCCCACACCACCCTAGAGTGGAGAAGGTTTTTTGATCTATTGTGATTCATAATGTAATTTACTGGTATTTTTACTATATTTTAAGGAAAATGTGATAACATATTCCTTAAACCAATTGAAATTACATGATAAAAATTACTCAACTCATTACTTGGTATTGGATGTAATAACATTTTCATTGATGATATGGTGGAATTATCATTAGGGTGAAATGTGTGACATTATACAAATAATAAATATTGGGAGTATATTTTCACACACCAATAGTTGAATATATGGAAGAAAATATGGTTTGAATTGATTAAATACTATGAATCCGCAACAAATTACCACACATAGAAATGTAATAATGGGGTCCATGCTCATAGTCAGAAGGTCCATTCTAGTTTATCATTGATGAGGATTAAAATTGATCTAATTAATTCATAAATTTAGAAATGAACGTTGACATCAAGATAAATGGGAAATGATCATCTCTTTCTCATAAGTATGTTCAACTATCGGTAAACACGAAGATTAAATTGGAACAAAATTAAAATTCAGATCTATAGAAGATGGTCAGAAATATTCCAGAGTTAAACCAAAATTTTGAAATGATGGTATGGTTTTAGATTAGAATGTATCCCCCATCGATACAATAATTAATGATGGGACTATTAAATGAATATCACCGTATGTAATTATATATAAATCCTATTAGTAAAAATAATTATAGGTGTATTAAGGAATATCTATGGTGGGAAAACATGATGAGGGAAATTGTCGAGTATGTATCTCAATGCCCGATATTTTACAATTCATGGACAAGGAATTGAAGACATAGTGTATGGTACAACCATTACCCATACTTGAATTGGTAGGTGAATACATTACTAGGGATTTTATCATCGAACAATAGAAAACATCTATATGGAACAATCCCATTTGGGTTTTAATTAATCAACTTATGAAATCAGCACATTTTATTGAAATTATATAGGATTTCACTCTTGAATGGACTGACATGTTATAAATTAAGGATGTGATAATAGATAATGGACTACCAAATTCGATTGTATAGGGCTAAGATATATTGGATACCTCAAAATTATTAAGAATCATTCTGTGGGATCTGCATATATAGATGAGTTTTATTATATTATATCTTTCTCAGATAGTTTCAGATAACTATTCAAACTCAATAAGACATTTTGAAATGTTTCCTTATATATTTAAATGGTCAATAGGATCAAAATAATCCAATGGAATAATTTTTATTCAACAATATATTTCAATCAAGCATTCAGATGGTTCTTTATAGATCCATATATGGTAGGATGTTTAGAAATCCTATATGTTATGGTGTAGTTAGAGAAATAAATCTATCGGGACCTAATCTAGCTAAGGAAATGAAAGAGATGATAGAATAAATTGCATCCCACATAATAAAAGCTCAGAAATGATAGAAATGGTATACTAAAATTTTTTTGTGAGATCTTGAGATTGAAGTTGGTGAATAGGTATTCATAGGAATATCTCATTGGATAATGGTTGTTATTGTTTTAATAAAGAAAATGGTGATCCTTAGATATATCCATCACCTTGAAATTGTTGGGAAAATTAGGATGGTATCATATAGATTGGTGTTTCCACCAAATCGTTCTCAAGTTAATGATATGTTCCACATATATATCCTCAGTAATTACATATGTTTTTTTAAAATATAAAAATCTCATATGTTTTAACATTATAAAATTTTATCTCTTATTTTGTAACACCCCTAAATTCCAAAATAATATCATTTTATTATATTGCATATGTGACACGCTACACTATGCGTAGAAGGGAATAAATCATTCCTATTTTTTTTGTGTTTACTATTTAAAATAAATTCATTCTATTATATAGATATTAATGAATGAAATAATGAATTTAACATCAGTTAGGTAAAATAAATATTTTCATTGAAAGCTTCCATTTCATGAAAAGATGATTTATACGAAACAAAAATATATTATATATATTATTATTTGATATTATAATTATCACCTATATGTTAGAATGGAGGGTAAGAATAATATTAGGTAACTTATTAAAATATATATTATGAACATGTTCATTAATTATCAATTAATTAGTAACAAAATAATAACTATTTCAGAGAAAAAGAATTGTTTCATGAAAAATAATATTTTCTTTCTAAAAGTCTGTTTAATCATGATCAGAACACATAATTTAAAATCAGTTTTTAAATATTTCAGAAGCATTCTATGTTAAAATAAATATAATTTCTGAAATTGGAATACAAAAATTGGCATAGGGTGATTTTTTGGTTTTTTCTATAATGATTCATTTTTTGATTTATAGTGAGTAATACTAAATTTTAAATGAAAACGACCTTTTCATTTAAGTAATTTATAATGTAAAATTGCATTTTAAATTTTTTTAATGAAAAATATGATATATTTTATATATATTAATCCAATTTAAGTATTTTTAATCAATTTTATATTGAAATTCGATATATCACAATGTAATTTTGTGAACATTTTCAATTTAAAAACATGTTTTATCTTCGCAAGTTTGGGTAGAATTTTCAATTAAATTCTTCCACATATATGTGTTTAATTTTGAAAAAAATTATTCCACATTTAGAATAATATTAATAAATATTTTCTTATATTTTCAACATAATTTATGACCTTAATGATTTGTGAGAAATGTTAAAATTATTTATTGTGAATAAGGTAAAAACAAGTTGACATTATGGTTTAACATATAATTTCTGGCATAAAATGACCAAAAATCATTTAAAACATCCATTTTCTGGAGGTATTTATACCATTATTAATTTTGGATCTATTTTTATGAGTTTTGGGTACACTTCATTATGAAGGGGACCTGTATAATAATTTATGTAATGAAATGGAGAAAAAAGTAATTGTCCTTGATTTAAATATCTATGATGATTTGACATAGATAATAATACAATTTGTTCAGTTATACATATTATTTATAAATATATATTATTTATTTCCATATTAGGTTATATTTAAAATTTACATATGAATTTGTTATATAAAATTAATAATAAATGCAATCAAATTATTAATTTTTTTTACTAATTAACTAAAATATATGTTATTAAAAATATTAAAAGAGAAGTAAATATAATGAAATATTTTCATAAAATATTTTATTAAATTTATATATCATGTTAAATATGTTTGAACTTAATATATTGAAATTAATTCAATTTCATGATGTTTTTAAATCCGAATTAATTAAATAATGTCAAAATAAAAATTAATGTTATTTTATAATAAATGACAATTAATTATATGGTTTAAAATTACAAAAGATACTATATTATTCCAAGTGATTAATATATGTTAATAAATATAAAATATGTAATTCTTATTGACCAATTGATAATTTATAATGACCATGTTAACCCTAATTAGTAAAAACATAGTTATTGTGGTTAGGGTTAAAGTACTGTTTTCCGTGTTTATTACACATCTGTTAAAATTAATTTTCAAAACACATGGGATTATTATTTTATAAATTATATATAATATTTATATTTATCATTTTAAAATTAAATAATATGATTTAAATTAATTTATCTTAATGGATAAATTATCTTGGTTAGAAAACCAGTTACTCAATTAGAAACAAAAAGTGTAATACTGAGTAAATATAAGGAAAAAGGAATAAAATGAAAAAAACTACATTTAAATTCATGATTTGGATGTTTTTATAAACCATATAAACCCAAACCTTAGTCTCTAATCAATATGTTACCAACATTATGTATGGAAGACTTCCATAGAGTGATTAATTTTGATTATTTACAATAATGCCACTACTCTTCAACAACAAAAGAGAACACACTCCCCTCACTTATTCAAAATTATAAAGCCTTTTTTATCATAAAAAACAAGACAAATCACTCCAAAAAATCCCTATAATTCTCCAATTACTCTTATTTTGGGATGAAATCCAAACTATGATGGGTTTAGGGCAAACCAAAGGAAGTTACTCGATAGAGAGGTAATATTCTTCAATATGCATCTTTATTTTATTTTCTTCTCACCCATCTTAATTTTTTATAGAAACATAATGATATAATAAATGTAATATACTATTATTTTTTATAACTAGTACATTATATAAAATATTCTCCTCTTTTATCAAATGGTTTGTGAAATCATCATTTGTGTTGACACTTACACTAGTGTAGAAAACATTTTTTACGTCGGTTATTTTTCATTTTTTACGTCGGTTTCTAGCCGACGTTAATACGGGTGACGTTATAAGTAACGTTTTTGACGTCGGTTATTTAAAAACTGATGCCAAAAACATAAAATCGCGATGTTTATGACGTCAGTTATTTTAGAACTGACGTGACAAATAAAATGGGAAGGGATTATCACGTCGATTATTTAACAACCGACGTGATAAAAGGCCTTGAAAATTGTTTATCAAGTCGGTTATTAAAAAACCAACGTGATAAAACGACGAGGAAATGGTCTATCCCATCGGTTATTAAATAACCGACGTGATAAACCAGGGGGCGGGGGGTTTATCGCGTCGGTTATTATAGAACCGCCGTGATAAACCGGGGGGGTTTATCACGTCGGTTATTATGGAACCGCCGTGATAAACCGAGGGGGGTTTATCACGTCGGTTATTATGGGACCGCCGTGATAAACCGGGGGGCGGCGGGTTTATCACGTCGGTTTTTTAATAACCGACGTGATAAACCAGGGGAGGGGGGTTTATCACGTCGGTTATTATATAACCGCCCTGAAAAACTGGGGTGAGGGGGGTTTATCACGTGGGTTATTATATAACTGTCGTGATAAACCGGGGGGAGGGGGTTTATCACGTCGGTTATTAATTAACCGACGTGATAAACCATTTTCCAGGCCTTTTATCAGGTCGGTTATTAAATAACCGACATGATAAACCATTTTCCAGGACTTTTATCATATCAGTTATAAAATAACCAATGTGATAAACCATTTTCCAGAACTTTTATCACGTCGGTTATTAAATAACCGATGTGATAAACCATTTCTCAGGCCTTTTATCACGTCGGTTAATAAATAACTGACGTGATAAACCCTATTTTTTTAAAAAAAAATTGAATGTAGTCATCTGCTCTCCAACAAAATCAACCAGAAAACAAATCAAGAAATCGTACCACAAAAATAGAAGTAGATCAAAATTAAGCATGTACATTGATAACATATAAAACATACCCCCTAGACATCCCCCACCCTCATGTATACCCCATGGACAACCCTCCCCCACCCCGTTGGAGCCCTCACCCTCATGTATTCCCACTGGATAGCCCTCCCCCACCCCATTGGAGCTCCCACCTTCATTAATACCCCTTGAACAGCCCTCCCCCACCCCATTGGAGCCCCCGCCACACTCACGGATTGCCCCCGACCCCCGTACATCCCCCAAAACCCCTCGACAACCCCCACCCACCTGCACCCCCTTACCCCCTCACCCCACTTGACAGCCCCCACCGCACCCCTAGATAGCCCCAAAACCCTCCGGATAGGCCCCCACCGCCTTGGACAGCCCCCCACACCCACCCACCCCCTTGGACCACCCTTGGACACCCTCCAAACCTCTAGACATCCTCCCACCCCTCTAGACAGCACCCCCACCCCTCCAGGACACCACCCCCACCCCTGCCCCTTGAACACCCCCCTGAACACCCCCAACCCTCTGGAGAGCCCCCACCCCCCAGGCAACCCCCAAAACCCTCTGGACAGGCCCCCACACTCGTGGACAACCACTCACACCCACCCACCCCCTTGGACACCCCCCGGACACCACCTGTTTCCACATCTTTGATATAACATATTATTTTTTTAAAAAAAAATTACATTATTAAAAACATTTCATGAAATATGATGTAGAGTCCAATCATATTTCTTTTGAAATTTTTCCTACTATAAAGGGTCTTAGTATTGGATAGAATAGTAAATAAAGTGGCATAAAACAACAATGTAATCCTAAAAATGCAAATAATCTAGCTTAAATATTTGAAAAAATATGTTTCTAATCAACCATCAAATCCAAAAGGTGAATGAGAGAACAATTAGAGAAAAACTGGCAATGAGAGATCATAGTCATTGAGGGGGGATGGTGTCAAAGGAAACACAAAATCAAATAAACCAATACCACTTTATGAAGTAATCCATGAAAAAGAAAAACCTACCTCAAATAAAATCGTGAAACATCAAAAAACAAACAAATACCCATTTGAAATAGAATCTAGTATCTTGATTCAGAAACTCTAAAAAATAAGTAAATCACAATCTCATTTATTGAATCCTGAATTTCTAAAATAGATCAATACACTGTTTTCACTTTGGTTGGTGGTGCAATTATTTTTTGTATTCGATCATCAATTACTTTTGTGACATAAAATAAAAAAATCTTGTGAAATACATATAAGTAACATTCATTATTCAAGTTCACATTCTTTTTGTAAAATTACCCACTTCTATATTATCATTAACAAAAAACATTATAATTATTATCAACTAAAATCATGAGAATTGTGATATTCCCATTTCTATAAACATATATTAATGATGTTATGATAGAGTTTATCATAACTAATAATATTAAAAATGAAATACTTATCTATAGTAGATTCATATAAGACAAAATGGATGCACAATATTTTTGTGAAATTTAGATTTTTTTAAGGGATATAATGATGTTTAATACTTCCCAGAAGGGTGAAATAATAAGGGAGTTTAGTGTCTTCTAAAAATACAAAGTTGGTAAATGTGAATTTGTTTCCATTAAAGAAAAAAAATGGTTTATCATAGATTTATTAGACTATATGAGGGTGAATGATAAATATTTATTTTATTATGTTCCATTAAAACTCATGTGTAAATATTTATTTTAGATCAATTAATGAATGATAAATGGTTTACATTAATGGTTTTTGTTTTCTAAAAAAATTACATCTTCAATATGGATGATTGATTCCTATTCTATGATAAGACACTCAACAAGGATGATTCACTATATATGATGATAATTTCTTTTAATTCTCTAATCACATAAACATTATTGGTTATCCAACTACAAAATTGTTTGATGAACCTGAGCGTTAAATTAAATATAGGATAAAAGGAATGGATGAATCAACTATACCTAAAATTTCTTTTTGATAATGAAATTCAAACCGGTCAAATCAGGAAATATTCCAAATCATTCCTTAATCGTGCCATAGTCCTTCAATAAATAACCCCAAATATGTGTCCAACATAGGAGGATTTTGAGTCATTAAATGTAAGGTAATATATCAAAATTTGTTTTATAATGAAATAAAAAAACAAGAAACTCAAGATAAAAATGAATGTCCGGTGCCAACGATATTCAAAAATATGTAATAGTGTTTGAAATGGAAGAATCTAACCTAGTTTAAACAAAAAAATTGCAAAACTTAAATATAGACTATTTGGGAAAAAAATGAACGAAATAAATTCGTGGAAGGCTTACTTGAGTGTTGAAAGTTGAGATGATAGATCCGAGGAGAGTAAAGATGATAAAAGATGAAGCCAAAATGAGTTTAATGCAGGTTGATCGACGAGCCGATTAGGGTTTACCGCATGAGAGAGACGAGCCGGCGGACTGTCGATCGAAAAATCCTAAATGACAGTCCACGGGGCTTTAATTTTTTAAATGTTTTGTAACATTGGTTATTATATAACCGACATTATAAACTATTTTTTAAATTTATAACGTCGGTTATTTTAAAACAAACGTAAAAAACCTGTAGATAACTCATTTTTTACGTCAGTTATTTTATAACCAATGTAAAAAACCCCCCGTGCTTTGGTCTTTTACGTCGGTTATAAAATAACCAACCTAAAAACCCATAGATATATCATTTTTTACGTCATTAATAAATTAACCGACGTGAAAAACCAAAGCACGGGGGGTTTTGTACGACGGTTATTTTATAACTGACGTAAAAAACTCGTAGATAACTCATTTTTTACGTCAGTTATTTTATAACCGACTTAAAAAACACCTCGTGCTTTGGTTTTTTACGTCGGTTATTTTATAACCGACGTAAAAAACACCGAGATATCTTGTTTTTTATGTCGGTTATCAAATAAATGACGTAAAAAAACCCCCTCTCTTTGATTTTTAACATCGGTTAATTTATAACCAACATAAAAACCGAACACGTGCGATTTGTAACGTCGGTTATTTTAATAACCGTCGTTAAAAAGCTACTCAACGCATTTGTTACATCTTTTATAAAATAACTTACATAAAAAACCATGTTTCACAGATTCTCACATTGGTTATATATAACTGATTTGAAAAATGGTGACGTAAATAACGTTTTCTACACTAGTGTGAATACCGCCTCACGAACCGATGTCTTCTATTTTTCCAAATCCACCTCTCAACGGTGAGTATGATGATGGATATAAATAATTTATATGTTATTTATAACATATTTACACCTATATAATCATTAAATATATATATATATATCTTAATATATTCCATTTTATAGGAGAAATGATAGTGTTGCTCGTGTATGCGACACACTACCGCCTCCCAAAATGATGTGATTCGTCTTTCACTAACGTTTCACATGAAATGAGATAAAGATAATGTTAAGGATCATATATGGGATAAATAAATAATTTGTTATGTTAATGAAATGTTTATCATTATTTAAAGATAATAATTATATCATTTTATTCTATTCATTTTTAATCAAGTCAAAATAATAGCGTTCAAATTTGTGTGGACTATCGCCTTCACATAGTGTTGTGACTCTATGTTCATCACCACACCACATGGATTGAATATATATGTTTATAATATGGTATTAATGATAGAATTATCATTATTTAATGAGAAAATATTACTTATCTATTTTCCATAATGACCATTGAAAAATTTAATCCTTACTCAAGAAATCGTATGTTCTAGCACCTCCATGATCATAATGTATTTCATTTTTCATAACCAAATTTCATGATTTATTTTAAAAATATAATCAATATATATTGATATGATATTTATTTCAGTATTATTATTAACGATATTATTAAACACTATAACATGTTCATTCTCCATATATTTAATTAAAAGACATGCATAAGAAAAGAAGGCAATTGACAACTAAAATAATATAAATAATGAATGGCTATTAATGAACAAGGGATAAGATATTATAAAATAATCATCTATGATTTTATGAATTTTAATAGAGTTAATTTTTAAGTTAATTACTTGTTTATGATCCACTGTATTAATGATCAAAAAATCATGTTAAATTTCTTAAAAATGAGTTTTATGATTTATGTTTGTATTTTAACCTATAAGGAAGTACAATGAAATTGTGGACACGTGTTTAAAATCCCCCCCATAAGACTCTAATCATATCTATAAATTAATTATATTTGAGGAGGATAACCTCTAGGGAAGGCTCACTATCAGGATGAGATTTTATCTATCTTTGGGAAAGACCTACCATCATAAATGAGTCCATGTTAAGATGAAATTTTGATTAGGAATGGGAAAATCTACTTTCAGAATGAGTCACCACCAAGATATAAATTTTTAAATGTATGGTAAAGACCCTCCATCAAATATAAGTATCCAATGGGATTAAATTATTTCAAAATTTCCGAATGTTCTGAAATTGATATGAGTCATAGTTGATATGACCCCCCATTGAGATGAGTCATTGTTGATCATGACCTACTGTCAGCCTGAATCACCATTGGCAGACTCCCTGAAAGACTATGTCACTAAGAGATTTGAATCACCATTTATAAGTGGAATATTATCTATATGTATTTATTTTTAATTAAGAGTTTTTAATGGATATATTGCCAAATTTAATGCTGAGAATTATAATTATTTTTTTTAAATTATTTCATAGAATTTTTAGAGTTTTTGTCAGTCAATCAAAATGAGCAGTATGGGATCTATATGATTTTTTCATCACTAATATGATACATTAGAAATAATAATCCCTTATGTGATATAAGATAATTTAGAGAAAATGTATAACATTATAAGATAAAATAGAGTTATAAAGTGTGTGATTTAAAAAAGATATTGAGATGAAGTATCCTTAACATTATCCAAATATAAATGAGTGGTTCCTACATAGCATTCCAACCATTTCATATAGACCAAATAATAATTCTTGTGATAATATTTATTATTTTTATTCCTTTAAAAATGGCTCAAGTTAAAATTTAATCAACATCCATGGAGTCTCAAGATTCAAAACACATCAGACCGAGAAACACTACCTTCTCTACATCTTTATTTTATTTATCCACTTATTTCATTCTAATTTTAAGGAATGATTCATTTATTCAGTTTATTAAACACACACAATATAATATATAAATTAACTAGATGATACAAAATATCACCCTAAATCTATTTATACATTTCTACCGTTGAGTCGTTGAGGAGGTCCATGTGTCTCTATTGATTGATTTATTCATAAGGTTTTTTGAAAGAGATCCATGTGTTCCATATAATGATGGTTAGATATTTTCTATACCCAATCCAGGTTTTGGATAAATATTATTTTTTCTTACCTTCTTGTAATAAGTCAATTTCCATGTGGAGGGTAATAGGTCCCATATTATGACAGAAACTGTTTTATTTATTACATAGTGAGTTTTTTTTCTTTTCTAAAATTTAAATTAAATTTGCTTTAAATAAAAAAAACCACTAATATGATATTTAATCCAAATTACTGATTATATATGGTTTTAAATTAATAAATTAAGTTCAAATGTTAAATTAATATCTATATATATATTTAGTTGTTAACTAATCACTTTTTGACAACCATTTTAAATGATTTTTACTTATATCAATATGATATTTTGATTAACTAGACTATTTTTAATTATTTGTTATATTTTAATTAAACATTTTGTAACATATATTTATATTGAGTACTCAAGACACACCCTCTTGAGATTCTCATGTCAACAACTATTTGGTCTCAATGTATTAATAAATCTTTTCGACTGTGATTTTATTTATTATTTAAAGATCATAAATTACTGTCAATTCAAATTTTTTTTATTTAAATTGATAATATACAAGAAGGTTTTTCTACCAATATACATCCAAAGTTTTTTTTAAATAACTAATTTCAATGGAAAATGAAAATAAAAATGCATATTTCATGTCGAATTTTGAAATTTGGTCCGCTATAGAGGATATGTATGAATTACCTAATACTTTTACGAATATACTAGAAGACGATACAAAACATTATTATAAAAATATAGAAAAATATATGAAATCTATTTACTATGAAAAATTTAATAAGCTATCTACTAGTGAATATTATAAGGAAATATATGATAGATTAGCTATTTTTCATAAAGAAACTAATAATTTCATAGAAATGATATTGAAGACTAGTAGACTTAAATATGATACATTTATGAAGAAACTTGATGAGATGATTTATAATATGTATCATAGGTTCAATGAGATAGTTAATACAATTAACTCCTTATAAATATATTATTAGACAAAGATCAAATCATGAAAAATTTAAGATATCTTCCAGAGAGATGGATAGGGAAATCAATTTCAATAATAGATTCTTGGGAGAACAGTAAACAATATGTAAATTAATTTATAGGTAAATTTATGATGTATGAATAATATCTTAAGGTTAATCGGTAAGTGTATGATTAACCTAATAGGAAATATATTTCCTTCAATACTTCTACTTCAAAAAAGAGTGAAAAAGATAAAACTCGAGAGAAAATCTCTAGTGATGATGAATTTATAGAAAAAAGTAATGAGGAATTAACCAATTTAGCCGAATGGTTTACGAGTAACTATATGAAGAGTAAATACATTAGTAAAATTTCTTTAAGGGAATGTATATCAACTAAAGGTGTTGGAAAAGGGAAGACTGATGATATTAATTGTGACAAGTGTTAGATAAAAGTAATTGGTATGAATAAATTTCCCAAATTAATGTACTAGAATATATATATTGATAAGGATATATGGTTTAATTACTCTATGAAATACACATGGAAAGCCTCTATGAACATCTCTACCAACTCAAACTCAACACAAAAAAAATAATCTTGATTGTGAAAATATGTGATTTATGAAAAACATATCTAAGGAACCTATTGTATCTCCTTTATATAGTTATAATCATTATAAATATGAAAAAAATATAATGATAAAATTCCACCCTAATACTTTGATAAAAATTCCTCCAAAATATATTTTTGGTCCTCATTACCATCCTCGATAGAGAATAGTTTATGGAAGATGTTTTATTCATAAATATAAATTTGGAAAATATACTACTAATTTTTATTCAAGTGGGATGAATATTTTTTTTATTTCAAATGGTTAAAAATCTACTTATCTAAAACCTATAAATGAAAAATAGGTTCCAAATACCCTAATCACAAACTAATAATGACCCAAGTAATTTTAGGCACCACAATAACTCATGGTAGAACATTTGTTTTGAAGGTAAACTACTTGAAGAGATACTATAAAAATCAAAATTACATGAATAGGGCTTATTCTAGACATATAAAATGACATTACACATGCTTCAAGAACCTAATGACGGTTGGTGGGGGACATGTTACCTTTGGTGAAAATTCTAAAGGAACAATCATTGGCCCTATCAAAATTGGTAACTCTAATTTATTTTAATATATAAAATACTCCTTGTTGATTGTTTGAAACAGAATTTTATTAGAATCTCATATCATTGTGATGATGTTTTTATTTAAATATTCAATAAAATACTTGTAAGGTTTTTCATTATAAAAAATCATTAAAATTTACATCTTTAAGAAATATAAAAGTTTATGTTGTTAATATCGATTCATTAACTTCAAAAAATGCTTCTCGCAGTAGTTCCTATCATAGGGAATCATGGTTTTGGCATAGGAGAATAGGAAACCGTAACACTCAATCACATAAAAAGATTAATAGGAAATTTTTAGTGATGGATCTACCCAAACATGAATTCACAAGCAACAAAGGCTCTAACCCATGACAAAAAAGGAAACAAATTAAAATATTTTTTAAATTAAATAAATATGATTAAACTTATCAGCCACTTGAGTTAGACCATATAGACATGTTTGGACCATCTATAGTTTCTAGATTTAATGGTAAGAAATATATTTTATATACTTGTAGATAAATTTTCTAGGTTTATTTGGGTATCCATTCTAACTCAAATGAATGAATTCTAATATTATTTTTTAAAGTAATATAAATCTATATAATACCTAATTGGACTTATAATTAATACCATAAGAAGTGACCATGGATGATAGTTTGAAAATAAAGTCTTTGAATCATTTTTCTCAAAAAATGTATATAACCAAAACCAATCCTCTCCTTGGAACCCACCAAAAAATAGAGTTATTGAATGATGAAATTGAACACTTCGAGAGATATCAATGACAATGCTTAATGAATATGAATTACCAATCTAATTTTTGTATGAGTTTGTGAATACAAATAGAAATATAATTAATAGAGTATTAATCAGTCCTATTTTAAATTAAACCTATTATGAAGTGTTGAATACTAGGTTGGAAATATTTAAATATTTTTTATTTTTTATTTTTAAAGTCTTTATTCTTTACGTTATTGATAATCTTGTTAATTTTGCCTCTAAAAGTGATGAACGTATTTTCCTTGGTTATAAATCTTTTAGTAAATCATATAGTATTTTAAACAAAAGAACCAAGATGGTGTAAGATTTTATCGATGTTGTTCTTGATTAGATAGATCCACATGAACTTCATACCCCTTTATATAACATTGAGTATTATTTATCCACAACAAACATAAATTATAAACCTTTTTATTTTGTAATAAATCATGTACAAAATCATTCTTTTCTTAGGTAACATCTAAAATATGAATAAGAACCACTAGAATTCTCTATGGTAACCATCCATTCTTTTTATATAGTTTTTAGGACTCTTAAGTACCATCCTTGAGTTTATATTGTTGTTTACTTATATATATGTTAAAAAAAATTGAGTTTCTCTAAGAAATATGGTTGAAAATCACGCTTTAGTGTCACATATTGTACCTAAGATCATCATTGATAATATTAATGGTGAATTTTGGGCTATAGATATGCACGAATGAAATAATAAATTTAAAATAAATAATTTTTGGGAACATTTTATAGACCCATGAATCTTGTACTTTAGGGAATAAATGGGAATTTAATTCACATTTGATTATTCAGGAACAATAGTGAGTAATAAGGCTAGATATTTTACACATGGGTATAGTCAAGAAGAGTGTATAGTCTATGGAGGCACATTTTCACCTGTTTGCAAACATGAATCCATTATAATATTTCATTCTTATAAGTCAATTCTATATTTCAAACTATATAAAATAGATATCAAAAGATAAATCATGAATGGGTATATAGTTGAATATGTTTTTGTTGAACAAATCACAAGATTTTAAAACTATCATTTTCAAAACACATTTTCATGTTTAAAAATGTTTTATATGGTTTAAAACAAGTTTCAAGAGCATGTTATGATATTCTCATCTCTTTTATTATTTCAAAATACATTTCACAAGTAATAGCTGATCAAAAACTATTTATAAAAAATTTCTAAAAATGTTTTAGTTGTTCAAATCTATGTAGATGATATTATTTTTGGTTCTTCTACAATTTATTTATGTACTGACATTTCAAAAATTATGAAAAAATAATTTCAAATGTGTTTTAGGGGTGAACTGAAATTCAATCGAATAAAGGAGTATGATGTTTATGATTGATGGCTCAAAGAAGGGTGTCACAATTACTTTTACACTCTAAGCTCACGTGAGTCATGCTCGGTGTGAGAAACAAGAGGTATTGTTAAAAATTATACAATTGATCCATGAAAGATGCAATCAAAAGAAATGGTTTGGGGCTTATGTATATATGACTGCCCAGATAAATGAAGGTTAGGATTTGCTTTTTGGGAGAAAATCCAGGAACAGGGTCCATAAAGGTATATATGCTTCATGGAGATTTGATTACTCTAACTTGGGACTTATTCCTGAAAAAGAAAACCCAAAACAGGAGAGGATTGATAACTGGGTTTTACTCCTGAGAAGGAATCCCAGATCAAACGTAAATTAGGATTGATTAAAGAGAATTTAAGGGTCATGGGGCTTATTCCTGAAAAAGGAAGCCCAAGATTTTGGACTGGGACTTATTCCTGAAAAGGAGACCCAGGTTAAGGATTAAGGTTTGGGGCTTACTCCTAAAAAGGATGCCCGAATTATTGACTGGGGATTACTCTTGAAAAGGAGACCCAGGTTAAGGACTAAGGTTTGGGGCTTACTCCTGAAAAGGATGCCCAAATTAGAGGACTTATGACTGGGGATTATTCCAGAAAAGGAGACCCGGGTTAAGGATTCTCTCATCTTAAAGGATGAGGTTGAATGAATGAACTCTCCATATTTAGTGACATAAGGATATTTATATCACTATGTCTTGAGAGATATTCCACAGAATTCCTTTCAGATAAGGAATTCAAATCAAGAAATCATGCCAAAAATGGCATTGAAGAGTGTCTTGAAGACTGAATCTTAAAAAGGAAAGGTGTAATAGCTTAAGAGGGGTAAAATAGGCAAGATTGGCACCCAAAAAAGGAAGGGGCGCGCAAGTCTTAGAAGGCGCGCAAGTATTGCGTGGGCGCGCAAGTATTGGTCGCGCAGGTATACCTGCGCGACATGTGGTGTACTTGCGCGATATTCAACCAGCATTTAAATACTTGAGCGACTCTTTATTAAAGCCTTTAGGATCCTCTTGAGGTTCTTCCAGAAAAGGGACGCGCAAGTTATATCGAAGAAAGAAGGTGGCGCGCATGTGTGGCCACTTCCCTTAAGGGCTGGCCACTCAGGCGCGCAAGTGTTGATGAGTTTCAACACTTAGGCCTTCCTCCCTCTCTTTATATCTTCTATTTTAGGTATGAAATTACCTTAGAAGTGTTCCGGAAGCTTTGAGAAGATACTTGGGCGTTAGGAGCTTCAATCTGCGTTTCTGGAAAAAAGATCATCTTAAATGGGGGGCCCACAGGGTCTATTTATAGGCAGGAGAAGACCATGGGCGGTTACCAGGCGGTTATCACTTAGGTCGCGCAAGTCACATGTGCGGTGAAGTTTCTTTTGATCCTTTGTTCATGCCTTTGTCGATTTTTGATATTTTCTTCAAAGGTTGAATCATCTTGAGCTCAGATATTCCCCCTTTTCCGATTTTTAGATTCTGTGATGAAAGGAACGTCAACAAAAGTCCCCCCTCAGAGTTGGATCCGGAGAGAAATGAGGATTTGATTTGGAGGAAATCGAATACATCCAAAGGAAAAGGGGTTGCGCAAGTCTTCAGGGCACAGAGGGTGGCGCGCAAATGCACATCGCGCAGGGATATGACCCTCGGTCGTGCAGGATCCGGCACGCAGGGTGCCGGCTGTGTCTATAAATAGAGGGTCTGACTTCCGTACAAGCATCTGGATTTCCGTACTTCATACCTTCGAGCTCTCGCCGCGCAGGTTGCTCTATTTTCCAGTGTTTTCCTTGATGTCGCGCTACTGTAAAGGCATTTTTACTTGCGTGGTTTATACTTGCGCGTCAAAAACTAGCGCGGAATACGAATACTTGCGCGCCATTTTTTAGACTTGCGCTCCTTAATTCCTTAGCCATTTTTTTCAAAAAAATCTTTCCCAAATTTTTTGAAAAATAAACCCATTTAAGAGTTTAATTTATTCAACTTTTTGGGTAGATTCAATGTCTCCTAATGGAATTAAAATGTCTGATGAACTGGCTATCAAGTGGATTGATGACATGATGAACATCATTGGCCATGATTACTAAGATATCTGCAACAGCACTCTCTCATATTTGGCTAAGCACTTGAAGAAATATCATCTTAATTTCCCACAGATCATCTACCTGCCTCTATATTGTAATGGTCACCTGCAAGGAGTCAATGTTTCAGATGAAAATAACTATACACCTAAAATGGAGCTGCGCTGCTACACCTTCATTTCGGTTATGCTGTGAATTAAGAGCAACAACAATGATGTGAACTTTCAAATTCTTCCTCCATGTCATTTCCTTGCAGATATGAAAATGGAAACCCATGGGCTGAAATGTTTTCCACTACCGGTTGGTGGAGAGAAGACAAACATGGTATTAGAGCAATATCTAAAAAGATTACTCTCTCCAAATGGCTCTTTACTTCCAATGCTCCATTCTCAAATCCATGTATCCATCTTCCAAGTCTCTTGGACAGAAATAGAGTCACTGTTTGATCAGCAGAAAATTTTCTCAAACCGCACTCAAGAACATCCTTTTACAATTGTTCTAAGAAGAGCTGGTATCACTGCATCTCTTATTGTATCCAGTTGAATGAATGAATTCCAGGTGGTTGCTGATGAAGCTCGGGATGCCGTAAATCATATGAAGTGTTATGTTGAAAGCCTCTTGTAATTCGTGAAAAAGAGAAGAGACTCCAGTCTGTGGATGTCCTTCTAACTCTTGTGCATCAATGAAAAACACTATCACTTTCACTTATTTGTACTTGCATTCTTTCACTACCTGCTTCAAATTTACTTAATCCAATGGGATTAGTAAGCATAGTTTGATTTTTACTAGGATTAATGTAAATAACCCTTCATACTTAGAACCTTTTTAATTGCTCAATATTACCTAAATCATACAAAATGTATGTTTAGTGAGCTGGAACTTGACTTTTATTCAGAGTTCCTTTGTCTTTTGTGGGCAGTTTAAAGTCATGCACGCCGGACATAAAGGGTCTATTGTTTAAGGTCGAAATAGCTTTGAACAAAATGGATTAAAATTGATTCAATTCCTTGACAATTTATCTGAAAACATATTACCATACTCAAGTATGAGGGAAAATATGTAAGCTATGACTTAAAAATATTTGAATCTGAGGAATGATATGAAAAAGAGCTAAAAGGCATTAGAATAAGTAGTTTCCAAGAATGAAGATACTATTATTTGACAAACACCCGTTAGGGGGTTGAAATATGCAGGGCCACCTAAGGGAATTGGCTGCATGGTCAAATAAATAGCATCTTTCGGCTGGCAAGTCTGTTATGTGGACTGTTTATGCAAGGCCACCTATGGGCACGTGCTGCATAGTCAGGAAAAAGAATTCCCAGAAATTTACTTTCCTAGTGCTAAAAGCCAGTGAAAGTTTATGGAGATTCAAATTTTCTAAAGTATAGAGATTGTTGTATGGAAAGAGGTACTTGAATATGGAGAAGATATTTCCAAACAAGAATATCGCAGAATTGAATAAATATCACTCCTACGAAGGTCTGACCCAAATGTTGGGAAAGAGAATATGGAGAGTATAAACCATAGACTTAAATACTTTCAGATCATGAAAAAGGACATGGGACAAATATGTTAAGGATGGCTATTTTTTTGCAGATCCCTACATACCGTCATTTAAGAAAAATAAGGACAAAAGAGGCATTCTTCCCAAGAATGAAGTTACTATTATCCAACAAACCCGTTAAGGGGTTGAAATATGCAGGGCCACTTTAGGGAATTGGCTGCATGGTCAAATAAATAGCATCTTTCGGCTGACAAGTCTGTTATGTGGACTGTTTATGCAAGGCCACCTATGGGCACATGCTGCATAGTCCAGCAAAAGAATTCTCAGAAGTTTGACATTTTTGTGACTAAAAGTCATGAAAAAGGTTATGAAGATCTGAAAATATTTAAGGTTAGGATTATAACATATAAAGATGGGTATTATCCAGTGTATATAGAGATACATAGGTCAATGATAACCATAATCATGTTGTGGCTGGGTCCTGAATTGAAATTTTGGACTTCACTACGTATCTCATAAGAATGAGAATCAAGCCATATGTAGTTCTTGAAATGTAGTTTTAACGTCGTGCAGGACTAAAGTATGAGATATCTTAGTATAGGGTCACAGAGTTAGGACCATAATAATGAATACATAGTGTGTGTTTTCATGAGGACTTTTCAGCCAAGGGACTGAAAGTGAAGTTTGTGGTTAGGCCCAAAAGACTTGGAGCTGGATTCAAGGGATACTCGAACGTTCCTACGTATCCCATAAGGATGGGAATCAAGCCCATGTAGTTCTAGAACTACCCTTTGTACAAATTTGGTTCGTACATGTGAAGGGTGAAAGGGGACTTTAGTGCAATGATGGTTTAACCTGAGATAAAAAGTTTAGGTGTTACCATGAATGCACGTAGTCTTTTGAAATGAAACGTGATTGAAAAATCAATGTAAATAATGGTTCCTTCTCAAATGAAGAAATCAAGGAGTATTGTAGTTTATTGTCGTACTGGACAAAAGTGTTGCATATTTTAACTTCATATAACAAGGACGAAAGTGAATCAATGTAAAGATAATGATTCTAGGGGCGGTTTCACGAATGAACATCATATAAGATGGTGGTGAACCGATGTGAAGAGATTGTTTTTGGGCTTGAACCCTGGGAGGTTTCCTACATACCCTTCCTGGAGGGCAAGGATCAAAGTCTGTGTAGTTTAATTAAGGAATGAATTAATGATCAAGTTGTTCTTGGGGACAACGATCTAATAAAAAAATGTTGTTGGGACTTATACATGGTTAGCGTCCCAAAGAGAGTGTTACGGTTGAGGTTTTCTCTAAGCTCACGTGAGTCATGCTCGGTGTGAGAAACAAGAGGTAACAACAACCTTAACAATGCGTAGTTTAATGTCATGTAGGACATATAAAGGGACTATGCAGTTTAAAGTCTTGCAGTTAGGACTATTGATGATGCGCAGTTTAGTGTCATGTAGCTGGGACAAAATACAGTTTAATGTCATGTAGGACGTATCATGAATTTTCTGTACAGTTTAGCGTCATGTAATTAGGACGATGGGGACAATAGAGTTTAACGTCATGTTGGACGAAAAGGGGGACTGCGCAGTTTAATGTTATGCAGTAAGGACAAAATAACACACCATTTACGTCATGTTGAACGCATTGGGGATTTTTAGCCAGTTTAACGTCATGTTGGACGAAAGTGTGAATAGTTTAAGGTCATACATGACCTTTGATGATTATATAGTTTAATGTCTTTCCGGACGTAAGGGACTTTTATACAGTTTAGAGTCATGTAGTTAGGATGTCACAGTTTAACGTCTTCCTGTACGTAATGGACTTGCAAATAGTTTAGGGTCATATGCATGGACCGTTGAGGGAAATGTTTCACAATTTAACGTCGTGTGGGACAAAGTTGCGGTTTAAGGTCATACAGGACCGTTGCTGTATAGTTTAATGTCATATATCAAGGACGAACTGGTGCTGCACAGTTTAGTGTCATGTTGCGGGGACATTTAATGTGACACAGTTTAATGTCATGTTGGACGTATGTGCAAATAGTCTAGGGTCATATGCTTAGACCGTTGCTGTATAGTTTAACGTCATATAGTAAGGAAGAATTGGTGCTGCACAGTTTAGTGTCATGTTGCGGGGACATTTTGTGAATACATTGTATTTTATAAAAAATATTTCATCAAAAATCTGGAATTAGTTGGAGTAGTAATGAGTTCTCCATCCATCGAGATTAATGAATAAGCTCCATTGGAGTAGACCCTATGTATTGAATAAGGTCCTTCCCATTTTGGCTCAAGCTTGGGAGGTTTCTTTCCTGGTATCATTGAAGTTCTGAGAACTAATATCAATTCTCCCTGAATGAATGGGCGAAGATGAACCTTTTTGTTAAAAGCTCGTGCTATTCGATTCTGATAGATTTCCAAGTGGTGCAAAGTGAACAATCTTTTAACATCTAACCTTTCTAACTCATTCAATCGCTTTTGGGATTACTAATCTGTAGATAACTGATCACAAATGGCTACTCTGAGTGGGTGAAATTGAACTTCAATTGGAAAGACTGCTTCTGTTCCATATACCAACGAATATGGAGTTGACCGCGTTGCATTGCGGGTGGTAGTCCGATAATCCCATAAAGCATGAAAGAGTTTATCAGGCCATGACCTCTTATCTTTATCCACCATCTTTTGCATTATATTTGAAAGTGTCTTGTTAAAGGCTTCTATTTGGCCATTGGCTGCCGCATGATACCGAGATGAATGGTTGGATTTAATGTTGTATTCTTGATACAATTTATTCACCTCAGAAGAACAGATATTGGTGCCATTGTCCGTCAATATGGTATGAGGGACACCAAATCTAGTAATTATGTTAGAATTGATGAAGCTAAAAATTCATTTAGAACTGACTTCTTTGAGAGGTACTACCTCTGCCCATTTGGAAAAGAAATCAGTAGTAGTCAGAATGTACTTAAACTGCTTGGCCGTAGCTGCAGGGTATGGTCCCACCACATCCATTCCCCATGTGGCAAATGGCCATGAGTATTTAGCTGTATGAAGCAACTCTGGAAGTTGATGAATGAAGTTGGCATGTACTTGACATGAATGACACTTCTTTGTGAAATCAACACAATCTTGTATCATTGAAGGCCAAAAGTATCCATGCCTTTGAATTTGATCAGACAATCTATGTCCAGACTGGTGGGCACCACAGACTCCTGCATGCAATTCTTTCATGACAGCCATTGTCTCTTCACTATCAAGGATTATGAAGAGAACTCCATCAAAACCACGTTTGTAGAGAATTTTCTCTAGGTGGTTTGGGCCATCATAAAGAGTAAAATTGACCACACATCGCCGGATTTGTTCTTTCTCGGCTCTATCAGGTGGAAGTGTTCCATTTTGAAGGTATTCCCGGATAGGTGACATCCATCCTGTAGTATGACCATACGGTTCAGGAATGGGACTAATTTCATTAATTTCCTCTGTTCTGGCTTGAACATAAGGTGAAATTGCATGACGGTGAGCAATAATTATGGTTGTCTCGTCCCGATTTGGATCTGCTAGAGTTGTGGCTATATTAGCCAGTGCATCAGCATGAGCATTTTGTGATCTTGGGACATAAGAAAATTTCGGTTCTGAAGAGAATTCTGCCATTAACTTTCTGACGTAATCATACAAAGGGATTAACTCTTCTTTTCTGATGGCATAATCCCCATTGACTTGTTTGATTACCAGTTCTGAATCACCTTTCACCTTTAAGTGATTCACTTGTGCTTGAAGCGCTAACTCCAAGCTTGTGATAATAGCTTGGTATTCGGCTTCATTATTAGTACCACCTTCCCACAATAAAAAGGAATAAGGTAACAATGCCTTATCTGGAGAAATGAGTACAATTCCTAAACCAACTTTGTTGAATTTAGGATTTTCCATTTTCTTCCCTGTTGGACTTCTGGAAACACCATCAAAATACATTTCCCATGTTTGAGGAATCTCTTGAATAGAGAAAACTTCCTCATCAGGGAGTTCAATATCTGAAGATGTGTCTTCCACTAAAGGATGTTCAGCCAGGAAATCAGCCAGAGCTTGGCCCTTTATTGCCTTTTGAGATACATACTGAATGTCGAACTGCTACAAAATAACTGCCCACCTTGCTAGACGTCATGTAAGCATTGGACGACTAATGATGAATTTGAGCGGATTATTGCGAGATACCAATTGGACCTCGTGATGTTGCAGGTAGTGTCTCAGTTTTTGAACTGCAAAGATTAATTCCAGGCAACACTTCTCAATACTTGAATACCGGGTTTCTGCTTCAAGCATAGTTCTACTGAGATAGTAGAGGCTATTTTCATTCCCAACATCATTCTTTTGAGCGAGAAAGGCACCCAATGATCGCTCTAGAGCTGTCTCATAGAGGATAAGTGGTATACCTTCAACAGGTGGCATGAGTAATGGTGGACTCAAGAGGTATTTCTTGAGAACATCAAACGCTTCTTGACATTCTTCAGTCCACTGGTAAGTGACTCCTTTTTTCAATAATTTGGTAAAGGGTAAACTTTTGCCTGCCAAATTGGTGATGAAACGCCGAATATAGGCTAAGTTTCCTTGAATTCCTATTAATTCTTTCAAATTCTAAGGATGTGACTTACCATGGATTGACTTGGTCTTCTCAAGATCGACTTCAATACCACAATGGCGTACAACAAAGCCAAGGAATTTTTCTGAGGTTACCCCAAAATCACATTTTAAGGGGTTCATCTTCAAATTATGTTGTCGATGATTGTGGAATATGACTTCCAAATCAGCCAAGTGATTAGAACTTTGTTTGGATTTAACCACCAAATCGTCTACATATCATTCAACAAACTTCCCTAAGAAAGGTTTGAATATACGATGCATGGTGCGTTGATATGTTGCACCTGCATTCTTTAAACCAAAGGGCTTCACCCGGTAACAAAACACACCTTGAGGGGATCTAAAGGCTGTAGATTCCTCATCTTCTGGGGCCTTTCGGATATGATTATATCTGGAATATCCATCCATGAAGGAAAGTACTTCATAGCCATCCGTCGCATCAATTAAGAGTTCTGTAATCAGAACTGGGAAATCATCTTTAGGACAATACCGATTAAGATCTCTGAAATCGATGCAAACCCTAATTTTTCGTTTCTTCTTCTTTACAGGGACAATATTAGCCAACCACATGGGATATTGAACTTCTCTGACGAAGTTATCTTTGATCAGCTTATCTACTTGGGCTTCAATTTTGGAAGCATAAGTTGGGTGTGTTCTTCTCGCAGCTTGCTTAAATCCTCGATGTTCTTTTGGTAAACCCAAATGATGAGTAGCGATATCAGGATCAAGCCCAGGCATTTCTGTATAGTTCCAAGCGAAAATATCTTTATTTTGCATTAGAAAAGAAATATACATAACTTTTTCTTCAAGGGTCATGGCCGCACTAATTAAAGTGGGGTGTGGATCTTTCTCTATACCCAGATTTATTTCTCTGAGTTCATCCAGAGTGGTAGAGATACCCTCTACAAATGCTAGAGGAGCATCTCTAAGATCTTCCTCTTCCTCTTTATCATGTGCTATTTCTTCCATTTCTACTTGCATAGTAGATGAAACAACGAAATTTTCATGATCATAAGAGATGTCAAAATTTTCACATTTTGAAGAAGACGCTTCCATTTCCGACCCTATTGATGATAATGGGACTTCTTTGGGAAATAAATAGGAGATGATTGATTGAGAATTGACATCATTATCCACCTCCGATGTTGCTATAACTTCTTCTGTCCTGAATGGCGAATTATAGACCTATTGGATTTCAGCAGATGAAATGATGACGTCACCACTTGTGCTCTCATCACTGTTTGGTAGGTTACTAATTTCTCCCATGTTGTCCGGCTCAACTGCCGTAATTGACATGATGGATCATTCCATAAGAGTATTTTGATTTGGGCCTATTTTGTCAATTTGACTGATAGGTAACACATAATCTGTACTCACATGTGTAAATGGATTTATTGATATTTTCTCCAAACCATATGGAGCATTAACTTTGGTAATTCCCTTCATTGTAGATTTCTCTCTTCCCTTCATGTGATAAAATCCTGCCTCAATGTATTGAGACTCACATGTCTTGAACGGGGTCTTATCACCATACAATGTCCCAACTTGACCATTGAAACAGTATTTGAGACATTGATGGTATGATGAAGGAATAGTTGCATGCTGATGTAGCCAGCGTCTTCCAAGCAAGACGTTGAAAGCTGAGTCTTGATCAACAATCATGAAATCCGAATTGGATACAAGATCCCCAAACTGAGTTCTCAGTGTAACTTCGTCCAGTGGTTCTTGTTCATTTTTATCATATCCTTGTAACATCATGGTAGAAGGAGATAAATCAGATTCCGTGAGGCCCATTTGACGAAGTGTACGAATGGGCATGAGGTTGACTCCTGAACCATTGTCAATGAAAGCTCTTCGGATATCTACACCATTGACTTTTCCAGATAAGTAGAGAGGTTTTATGTGCCCATGCACAACATCTTCTTCATCTTTATCAGTAAAAGATATCACTGCATGGCATTCTGCAGGATTATTCTCTATGTGATAGACTTCACCTGCAGCAATTTCAGCTTCAAACTCTTGAGGACTTGACAAAGCTTCGATGAGTGCTTCCCGAAGATCTTTTGACATATTCAAAGAATCCAAAATTGATAACTTGGCTGGTACTTGGGCCAAGTGTTTCAATATATCATACTTTTGATCTAATGTTCTGCATTTCCCAACAGGAATATGCGGTTTAGAAGGTACCTTGGAAGCAGATGCTTTGGAAGCTGATGCATCTTGTATTGGGATAGAAGTTGGAAAAATCATTGGATTTGGAAGATTAAACCGATTATATCCATTTACTTGCTGAGATAAAGAATATGGAATTTTCAATCGGTCATCTAAAATAACTGTGCCAAGACTGAGTTGACTATTGGCAGAAGAACTTTCTTGTTCTTTTTGAGCTCACTGAAGGGCTCTACCACGAGTTTCTGCTACATACACAGTGCTAGAAAGGGTAGAATTGGACTAGTGGCTTCGGAACGATCCACGTCTTCCCCAGTATCCTGAACCTCTGGAACTTCCTCGGATTCCCTTATTTGATACAGGGAATTCAGACTCATCAAAATTGAAATTACGACTAGAATACGGATCTGTTAATTGAATCATATTAACAGAACCGAAGATTAACTCTTCGTCTAATAAAGACTCTTTTTGACTAGCCTGTTTAGGTTGTTCCATTTGATGGGGAGGTACCTGTTGTTTTGAAGTAGATGGCATAAAGTCTACCAGAGTCAAAGACAATTTAGGCTTTGACACATACTCATCTACTTCTGATTCTTTTTCTTTCTTTGAATCAAACCGTTTCTTTGAGGACTTTCCCTCTAACAAAGAAGGTTTTACCGCAATATTCATGGCAGAATACACAATTGGTTTTTTTAATTGTGTTCGCAAAATGGCATGATTCTGATTGATTGTCTTTCTGGCCATCCAATCATCATGTTTTTGTGCATTTCTTCTTTTTACTTCTTTCCATTCACCTTCCTCCTCTAGAACTGTAGCAGTAACACATGCTACCTGAGTCGAAGAACCTTTCAACTTGACTTGTCCCAAGTCGACCATCTTCTGCAGGAGGTCTTTGAAGAACCTTTCAACTTAACCTGTATAAGGGAATCTTCAATCTGCTAAGAGATTGAAGTAAGGTCTCGAAACCCTCCTGTGTATTTCACAGGGATCAATGGCGTACGTAATTCGTCATGCAAATTTTCCACACAGATTGGCAACAGCTCTTCCTGAGGGAGTGCTAAACTCAGGGAATATGTTAATCCCTTCCAGCGAGCAATGAAATCAGAGACTCTTTCATTCTCCCTTTGCTTGCAGTTTGTATGATCGAAAACTGTCATTTTTGGAAAAGTTGAGCTGAACTGAAGAAGGAATTTTTGACGAAGTTCCTCCCATCCGATGATTTACCGAGATTGCAAGCTTGTATACCAGAAAAAAACTGGTCCTTGCACGGTTCGCATGAATCATCTAAGTTTCACTGCTTCTTGCTGCTCTGGAGTTCCAATCATAGGATCCCAACAAGACATGTAATGCGTAAAATGTTTTTCAGGGTCGCCTGATCCATTGAAAGTAGGGAAAATAGGGTTTCCAAAACTAGATGGAGGAGAAATTGAATCTACCCATTCAGGGTAAACTTTCTATTCTGGTTGAACTTGCGCCCGTTTCCCTTCCATAGTTTCTAACCGAGCTGTTAATGACTCAATAGTAGTTATTAAATTTTGAGAAACATCTGGTTTAATTTGGTCTTGGGTAGGTGCAATGAATGGAGCATGGACATATGTGGTGATTGGTGCTGCAACTGATGGTAGCACTACCAACCGTTTTTGTGTTTAACCCGTAGGATTAGACCTCTGAGGGTGTACTGATAAAGGAGGATATTCCTGATCCATCTTAGTAGTTACAACAAATTCCGTCGGCTGTCGGACTTCAGCATTCTTAAGAAGAAGACTACTCTGAAGTAGTTCTGCATTCAACCTTCTTAATTCTTTCATTTCTTCCTCCTATTGTGCAAACCTTTGCTTTAATGAGAGCGATTGACCTTCTACAGAGGAAGGATATGTAACCTGATTCTTTCCCCTCCCTTTGTTGGATACTTTTTGGAGAGAAGGAAGTGGATTACCTTGGTTCTGAGTAATCCTTTGATTTCATGTACGCACACCTTCTTCATTTGTATCGGTGCATACATTTTATTGAGCATGACGCTCTTCATCTGAGTCCCCTGAGGGAGTCTCCTCTGGTGGATTAGCAACAACGGCATTGATGACATTGATTGATGCATAATGCATCGCATCCCTTCTATCAACATTTCTGTGATATTTTCTTCTTTCATATCCTTGATGAGACATTGCCTTTTGTTGATTCAATTCGTTAGGAACTTCTTGACGAGCTATAATTTGGAGGGAATCTCCTGATAATTTGGCTCTTCGTTCCTCTTGGGGCTTCTTCCCCAATCGAGAAAAGACCGATATTCTATGAGAAGGGGATTGATGATTTGAAAGAGTCCCCAGTCTCGAGAACTGGGGATGTTCCTGCTGCTTCCGCTCAACTCCTTGAATCCCATTTGTTGACTCTGAGGGTTGGGTTAATGGAGTCCCCAGTCTGACAAGCTGGGGTGGCTCTTGACATGCTATGTCTGAGATCTTCTTAAAAGATCTCTTGATCTTGCGAATCTTAGTTTGGAAATTAGCTGGATGCATTAACCTGTATCCACTTTTATCACCTGGTTCAACAGACCGTTGGATGATTTCCGAGACTTCTGTAATTTGATGATTTGTTTTCTCCATACGAGAGGCTTGTGCAATATTCTTTCCTGCTTGATGTAGGAGCAATTCAACAACTTGTTCTCTATATGCTTGATTTTGAGAAGAACTAGTTGAAGCCTGTTCTTGAGCAAGCTTTTGATTATGAACAAATCCTATTGACTGTGGCCGTCCATGGGAAATAACATTGCATGAGACCATTTTCAGCGGGCATTGCTGACTGGAAAGCACTGTGAAATGTAGTGCTCCGTGAACACCCCAACCTCTGATATGAACACCAGATTGAGCATTGGCAATTAACTGACGCAATTTTCTTAGTGTGCAAAGGCATGAACGTTGAAGGGTTCTCTGTTTCTTTTCAGCCTTCGGATACCGAGAGACTGATAGAGATGCCAAATCAATCTGACGTTGTATCCCTTCTATTATCTTAAGATGATTTACATATTCATCATAAGATAATACTTTCTTTTTCAATTGACAAATAGATTTCCATATGTTGAGACGAATATCATGGACTCCATCTTCCTTCAACATCTTTGGAATGTCATACTGGGAGTCAGCCAAAGGCCAAAACATGACTGGTACCTCACTTTTCGCCAGTTTTTCCTCATGTTCAGCATTTCCTCTTTATCATTAAATGAAAATTATTCTACCTGTTTTGGCCAGAGTTGGGGTTTCCTTGTTGCTTTATCGGATTCAACAAGATTGGTAGAGAGATCATTGATCAAACTAGAAGATGCATGACTTAGGGGTTCTTAGGATAATGACCTACACCCTAGGCTATCTTCTGATTGAGAAATTATTTCACTTGATAGCGATAAAGCATCAGACAAGACTGGTTTTGCATTTGCAAGTGCCTCAAGATAAGAGGGATTTCTCGGCACTACATTGTCCACTAGAGTATTTTCCAGGCAATGTGAATCACTGCTGCAGAGAAGACTTTCGCAGCGTAATTCAACATCATAGGGAGGACCACCATAATGGGTTACAGAAAAAGATGATATCTCTTGCTCCTTGGTCTTCTGACCACAAAGATGGTTCCTGTGGCTCTCATCTGAAGAAGAAACTTCAAGATTGACCGAATTTTCATGAATTAAGCCTTCATGAGGAAGTGTCTGTTGAAGACCTTCAGAATTAATGTTCCCGTTATTGGGAACTGAGGGAGTAGAATCTTGAATTCCAACAGATAAATGTCTTAGGGCTTCAAGAACACCAGCATCGAGCAAGGCCTTGTTATAGATTGGCCTTTGATCTCCTGACTGTGCTGGGCGGATCGTTTTCATAGATGCCTTCTTACTCTCTTTGGAAACCACTTGTTGACGAAATTGGTCACTCTGAGCAGGTGTATGTACCTGATCAAGAAATATGGTCAGGTTAGGCTGACGATCTCCACTCAAATCAGGTGTAGGTGCCTGACTTGGTTGCCCGTATGATATGGGGGAGTATGCCCCATAACCCTCTTGGACTGAAACAGATGTGTGTGTTTGTTCCGGAGTGAATCGTTGATGTGTCACTCCACTTCTAGGGATAGATTTATGTGCCTTTCCCTGAGATGATGCTGAAGCTGTTATGATATCCTGGCAAGAATCCAGAATATGAGCATGAATTTTCTTCTGCTCTTTCACCATTGACAAAATATGCTTGGTGACTTCAGCCGCCGGAACAGGAATATACGTCCATTCCGGGTTTGGAGTAGGTGTCTGTGCCTGCTCTTGTCCTCCTTTTCTTGTCAGTAAATCCTGACGGTACTCAAGTGTGGAGGCAGAGAGTTGAGTCTGCCTCCTATTTGTCATCGGAGCTTTCCGACTGACTTCTCTGTGCGCTACCAAGCGAGACTGTTCGTAGGCTTGATTAGTACTAGAAGATGTATGTGCCTGCTGATTACACTTCGCCAAACGTGGTTGACGATATCCACCATATGTAGTCAGGCGAGCCTGCTGACTAACTGGTGATGTATAAGCAGGTGTATGTTCCTGTCTATAGTACTCCACCTAAATTGCCTGGTGGGATTGGCTTGATACTGCCAGACGAGTCTGCTGGACAACGGAATTAAAACGGACAGGTGTGTGTGTGCCTGTTCGTTGTTCACCACCAAGTTAGGTTGGTGGACTTCTTCGGAGATGGCAGGGATGAAAACCTACCCATTATTAACCAGATTCCGTCTCTAGTGGTTCTTTTTGCCTGATCGGGTTCGAGGAACCTGAGCTGAATGCCTGGAGTCAGTACCCTCATCATGTTGAGGGAGCACTGCCGCACGAGTCTGGCGGCGTTTGTTGATGGGAGCACTCGGGAAGGACTCCTGTATTTTTGAATTAAGGCCTTGAGGGACCTTCTCATTCACTTCCTCAGAGTAAGGGAGTGAATGGAAATTGCGTTCTGGGGATAACGACCCGAAACGGTTGGAGACGGTAGTCAGCACCGCCTGCCTCTTGATCACCGGTTGTCGTTGTCCGGACGACCTGTGTGAGTTGTTAACTTGGAGGGCCTGTCGGGCAGCCTCCAGAGTTGGGATGGTACCGTGTTGAAGGTACTCCTTAACCAGCTCATTTGATACCCAGCATTGAAGACGCTGAGTAGGTGATGCCATTCTCAGAGCAGATGACGGTCCAGTAGGAATAGAAGCAGTGGTATTTGCAGCAGCAGTATTCACAGATGTGAATTTGAGAGCAGCCATTATGGAAATACAGAAGATCTTGGAAAAGAGTGCATGTTTGATATAACAGACGTAATCAAGAGAAAAAATCATCCACTTCATCCTTTGGATGAGCACACATGTCAATGATTGTTTTTGTTAGCCCTCTTATCGAGTTTTAAATAGGGGCTTAAGAAATAGGTAAAACATCATTTTAACTTGGTTAAGGATTCATGTCGGGTTCACCATTTTGTTCCCTCGGAATTCGTTGATGACCTCCTGTATGGGAGATTCAAACGTTCCGATCGGTTTCTAGCGGGTTTGTTCGTAGAACTGAAAACATCCAATGATTCCACATCCATTTGAACCTACTTTCCAAAGGTAGGCGCTCATTAGTTTGTGGACTGATGAGGCTTAGGAATTTTCATAGGTCGAGAGGATGGGAGGTTGGACTCATCACACCTTTTTGAGGGGAATTATTGTCTATCTCGGGACTCTCTTTATAGATTTAAGTTATCTTCGTGAATCCTTATTACATTACCAAGTATAAAATGAGCATTCCTTCAGTTTAACAATAAATGATTAAATATTTAAGAAATTTAGAGAATCTTTTATATGTATTCGAGGTTCTTCATCAATAGAGAATCATCTATATCTATTTAGAGATTCTTGGTCAATGGTAACTTTCAAAACATTCATATAAAAGTCCCTTGGTCATTATGATGACCAGGCTGGTTTTAAAGCCACTCACTGGGGTACTTGAAGTTTATTGTCATTCAGAAGGACATGAATTATTTCAGAGTTGGGATCGAACCCGTAGATGGGCTACCTACGTATCCTTTGCTTTGAAAAATGAATCAGAACCCATGTAGTTTGAATAAAGGAGTATGATTTTTATGATTGATGGCTCAAAGAAGGGTGTCACAATTACTTTTACACTCTAAGCTCATGTGAGTCATGCTCGGTGTGAGAAACAAGAGGTATTGGTAAAAATTAGACAAGTGTTCCATGAAAGATGCAATCATAAGAAATGGTTTGGGGATTATGTATATATGACTGCCCAGATAAATGAAGGTTAGGATTTTCTTTTAGGGAGAAAATCCAGGAACAGGGTCCATAAAGGTATATGTGCATCATGGAGATTTGAATACTCTAACTTGGGACTTATTCCTGAAAAGGAAACCCAAATCAGAAGAGGATTGATAACTGGGTTTTACTCCTGAGAAGGAATCCCAGATCAAACGTAAATTAGGACTGATTAAAGAGAATTTAAGGGACTTGGGGCTTATTCCTGAAAAAGGAAGCCCAAGATTTAGGACTGGGACTTTTTCCTGAAAAGGAGACCCAGGTTAAGGATTAAGGTTTGGGGCTTACTCCTGAAATGGATGCCCGAATTAGAGACTGGGGCTTACTCCTGAAAAGGAGACCCATGTTAAGGACTACGGTTTGGGGCTTACTCCTGAAAAGGATGCCCAAATTAGAGGACTTATGACTGGGGATTATTCCAGAAAAGGAGACCCAGGTTAAGGATTCTCTCATCTTAATGGATGAGGTTGAATGAATGAACTCTCCATATTTAGTGACATAAGGATTTTTAATCACTAGGTTTTGATAGATATTCCACAGAATTCCTTTCAGATAAGGAAGTCAAATCAAGAAACCATGCCATAAATGGCATTGAAGAGTGTCTTAAAGACTGGATCTTAAAAAGGAAAGGGGTAATAGATTAAGAGGGGTAAAATAGGCAAGATGGGAACCCAAAAAAGGAAGGGGTGCGCAAGTCTTGGAAGGCGCGCAAGTATTGCGTGGGCATGCAAGTATTGGTCGCACAGGTATACCTGCGCGACATGTGGTGTACTTGCGCGATATTCAACCAGCATTGAAATACTTGAGCGACTCTTTATTAAAGACTTTAGGATCCTCTTGAGGTTTTTCCAGAAAAGGGACATGCAAGTTCTATCGAATAAAGAAGGTGCCGTGCAAGTGCGGCCACTTCCCTTAAGGGCTGGACACTCAGGCGCGCAAGTGTTGCTGAGTTTCAACACTTAGGCCTTCCTCCCTCTCTTTATATCTTCCGTTCTAGGTAAGAAATTACCTTAGAAGTGTTCCGGAAGCATTGAGAAGAGACTTGGGTGTCGTGAGCTTCAATCCGAGTTTCTGGAAAAAAAAGATCTTCTTAAAAGGGGGGCCCACAGGGTCTATTTATAGGCAGGAGAAGACCCTGGGCGGTTACCGGGCGGTTATCACTTAGGTCGCGCAAGTCACGTGCGCGACCGTAAGGGCGTCGTGCAAGTGGACTTGCACGACACTGATCGAACTTGCGCGGTGAAGTTTCGTTTGATCCTTTGTTCATACCTTTGTCGATTTTTGATATTTTCTTCAAAGGTTGAATCATCTTGAGCTCAGATATTCCCCATTTTCTGATTTTTAGATTATGTGACGAAAGGAGCGTCAACAATCACATTGTAAGATAACATTTTAAAATGGTTAATATAACCATTCAATGCATTGTTAATGAACATCAGCTTACTAATATTTTCACAAATCTATTAAATTTTAAGATAATGAACTACATCAAACATGAATTAGGAATTCTTAGTTTGTATTAAACTTCATTTTCTTGGACCGAATGTTTGTGTATACCCACCAATGGAGTTTACCCACCATAAGAGTTTACCGAAAATTAGAGTTTAGCCACCACTGGGGATTACCAATAGTTGGAACTAAAAAAACATTCAAAAGATATGCTAAACACATCCATATATGATCTAAGAGCATATCTCATTGTGAAATCTTTTATTGGATAGGTCATAGAACCTGAACGGTGTTACAGATTTGGAGTTATGAAGTGGGGATAAAAAATTGGTTCATAGAGCCCATTGGTGAAACTCCCTCCATGATCACAGAGTATAAGAACTCGACAGAAGCCACTCTGACCTCCGTATAGGGGACGAATGTAGCCTCTGCACCTAGAAGAATATTTCAGTTGACTCTACGGTTATGAGGAACTTGATAGAACTACCTCTAGTTGTGGAGTGTGATTTCCATTGCAGCACCATTTTCTCTTCGTGGTGTGAATTAGTTCACTATGGAGAGCTCCTCAAACCACTATCACTGATAAATATCCATATCACCACACACCCTTATAAGCATGGTTATTCTGCCCCCTTTGTCAGTCAATCTACAAATTCACACTATTCCCAAGCACCACGATGTGATTCCCTTCATGAAGGCCTTCTCCCTGGGATATGGAGGGAGCATCCTTCAGGTTGCTCGAGGTACCACGAAGAATTAATCCTTCCCGGAGAACTCTAATAATAATGCACCTTATGCTAAGGCGAGTCCATGATCCGTGAGGACCTATCCATCGTGAATCTGCTTCACGAGAGCCGGAGCTCCATGAGACCATTCTTTGTGAGACTCTATGCTCAACCAAGATCCCTTCTTCTTGAGACACTAAGCTCCACAAACACCTTTCCTTTGCGAAACCCTATCATTCGCAAAGCTCTAACCTTTGCACCCACTAGTCCATACCGCAGGGGGTTGCGCTACCAAAACCCTCACTCGGGATCAGTGCTAAGATGTGGTCTGATACCTCTTGTCCATCCTCTTCACTACCATCATTTATCCCCATGATAAATGGAGAGTAACACTTTGATATTTTCCGGCCAGGACATAGATATTTTCCATGGTGTCCTTATACGCCTTCACCTTCCACTCGTGGAATACCATGATTTGAGATACTCCTCCACAATCTATGAAACACCTTGAGTCGACATATTCCTCTTCATTAGTTTCGCATGTCCTGAGTTGAGATTCCCATCATTAATTCCCCTAAGTACCAAGAGTCTAACCATTATGTAAGTAACTCCTCCAAACCCAATCACTTGACTCAAATTCTAGGTTGAACCAAAAAGGGATACTTATGTGTAAGTCCCATCACTAGAAATTTATAGGAACCTTATTCCTAACAGTCCTCTCTACATGACAATAACTGCAGTATACCCTATTTGAGTAACATAGGATTCATATTTCTACAAAGATGATATTCATTATATACCAAGAATAAGATTCCAACAGTCCTCTCTACATGACTATAAACTGTAGTACACACTATGTGGAAAACATAGGATTTCTCTTACTCCATACAAGAGATGCCGCATGTTCCAAGCATATGATCCCAACGTTCCTCTCTACATTAAAATAAATTATATTACATCTTATGTGTCAATCATAGGATTCCCCTTTCTCCAAACAGAAGATTCCATATTTTCCAACCATAAGATTCCAACAGTCCTCTCTACACGAATATAAACGGCAGTACACCCTATGTGAAAAAATATAGGATTCTTCTACTTATAAAAAAATGCCTCATGGTCTATGCATAAGATTCCAACCATAATTTATACATGACTCTAAACTATATTACACCCTATATGACATACATAGGATTCCTCTAGCTCCAAACAAGATATTTTTTATGAGTCATGCATAAGATGTCAATAGTCCACTCTTCAAGACTATAAACTGTAGTACACCCTATGTAAAAAACAAAGGATAACTCTTGCTCCAATCAAATGTATCCTTACGTTACAAGAATAAGATTCCAATAGTCCTCACTACATGACTTTAAACTATTTCAAAACCTATCATTCAATAATAGGATGCCTCATGTTCTATATAAGATATGAATTACGTGACAAGAATAAGATACATAATTCCTTTATTACAATGGTTAATTTCAAGAGATTTGGAATCTGTTCAAACATTCCATCACCCCACCTCATTATTTGCATGTCCTTCCTTTAGATATTCATCCATATTCATGTCTAAAGGGACCTTCTAACGGCCGGGTCCCATGCTACTTTGGATCACCTACCATTCTGGGCCAATGCCTTGGAAGAATTTAGATGACACTTGGTGTACGACCCTATGTTTTGAATACAGTAAGCTGTTGGCCCTCATTTGATTGTTTCCATCTCAGAAAAATAAAATGTGGATGCATTGATTTGAATATGTTCAACCGTTATATCCCTTCATCATGTTGCCCACATTGTGATCTGAATGTTGGGAATGTGATTCACACTTTTCATCTCCCTTTGTTTGGAATGATTACAATGCCCTTTCCATTATCTAGCATGAGCACTAGCGCAAAGATGTATGCCTAAATTATATTCTTCAAAATACTAGTGAGATGGTATTACCTCATGTTGTGACATGTAGAATACATTATCGGTAGTATCCATGTGTAAAACCCAATCACTATTTCCACACCTTACCGTCACTTGGGAAATATACATGCATAAGACCCATTAACCCCTATCACTCTCTAGAAGCACTCGAGAATCATCAATTTGTAAGACCCATTCACCATTACAACTCATTAGTAGGACCTAGGCATCATCCATGAATAAGCCACATTCACCATTGTCGCTCCTTAGTGGCACTTGGACAACTTCCATGCTTAAGCCCCATTCACCAGCCTTTGGGGCCGCACATTTTCACCATGATCATCAGGTCTGTTGTTAGATCTTTTTCCACACACTGGGCATCGTTCACACATGATCTTAGTGTAAACAGTGACCATGTAATCCTCTAAGGGCTGACTTAGTGTGTAAGCCCCATCGCCCCACTGAACTATATGGACTTTTATCATTACCCTTTTTGAGCAAGGTATGTAGGATGACTCCCTGAGGTTCAATCTTATCGCCCATGGTTCTATACAACATCACATTGGTTGACCCTTATCCTATGTGACATTAAACTATATTCCCCTTCCATCTAGAATGGTGCTAAAATGTATGCATTCAAAATATGGGGGTTTTGATCCCTCTCTTCTAGGCAGGGTATATTGAAAGCATTAATCGTATTCAACCACAGTCTTTGGAATCACCTATTTGAACTACATGGTTATTGATCCTTTTCCCCTATAAAAGGTATGTAGGAAGCATGCCTTAGGTTCAATACAAGACACTACTAAACTATGGTGTCCCCTTTGCTGGGATGCACATCCTTGGTTTGTCCCTTAGTTGCATTAAACCAAATCTTGGGCCTCTAACCACACATAAGCCCCAGTATCTCATCGAGTCATTGTCCTTTGCATACATCCCCGAATCTATGCCCCATTTTTATATATGTCGGCTACGATTACCTGCCAATGGGAAATTTAGAAAGGCTCCCTGAGTTTCAAGCCCATCACACATGTCACATCCTTGTCTCTCCCGTGGGGATTTTTGTTTTGGGAAGATCATGTCCCAACCCGGAGGTTCTACTTCATCTTAGTTCCATCCATGCATGCATTCTCACTGGCCACCTTTGTATGTGTCCCATCATCCCTCGAACTATGAGGATTTTGATTTTGTGTCATGGGGATACATATGAATTCTCTTTGAGGTTCAATCCAAACACCATTGTCATATTCACATCGTTTTTATACCATTCCTCTCATTGTACCCTTCAACACTCCATCCATCCCCATCTCGATTCTTACCCATACTGCCACATCCTGGTGAGATCATGACATCTATCCCATCACTACTCCTTGTGGAACTCGGGCTGATAACCATTCGTAAGCCCAAACAATACATAACCATCCAACTAAGAGTGTCCCTCTTGTGATGTGCCACTATCCATGTGCAATCCCCAGCAAGACTCTATGTCATTGTCCTATGTGTACACCTCGATTCATCACCCCTTCGAACTATGTGGTTTTTGATCCCTCTCATCTCCATAGGGTACATAAGACACAAACCTAAGGTTCAATCCCTGCAAGTCAAATACCTTGGTGTTCCCATTTCCGAGGTTCACACATTCTGGTCCACCCTTAGTGGTTTCTAGACCAGCCTTCATGATGTGATATCATCCCTATATGGGACACAACACCCCAGGTCCACTTTCATTGGGAATTCTGATCCATCCAACTAGTTTTCTCCATTATATGCTGAACTCTCCCAGATCTACCATCAGAGGTGTCCAGATTAGACATCACAGTGTGATATCTTCCCTTTACGAGACACACCATCCCAGGTCCGCTCATATTGGTCATCTTAATCCATCCATCTTGTAAAACATATAGGAACTCCCTCCTAGGGATGTACCAATATGATTTTCCTCCCTGGGGAGTTCTGATCACTCTCGTTCCATCTCTATGAGAAGTTAAACTTGAAACTTACCTCATGTTAAACATCAAATGTCTGAGGAAAACATCAGAAACTATTCATTTGGCATCTGTCTATGCAGGAGGTTAAACTAACATCATACCCTGTGTAAAAAATAATAATCTAAGGAAAACCTCAAATGTATACCTTCCGCATATGATATCCCATGATCAACATTGGATTCCTCGGTTTCAGATCCCTTTAGATGGCCTCTTATGAGGAAGAATATAGGTTCCCTAGTGTCCACGCATTAAGAGATGCATCGACATGCCTAATGTTACTATCTACTTATAATTAAGGTTTTTTACCTATTAATACCCCTTTTAATGTCATGAAAAAAGCATCGTAATTAACTGGTTTCCAAAAATATATGGCACCAGGAATGACATTCACGAACAACAACTCAAATCTATGAGGGAGACCAGGACGAGGCTACAAATTATGAGGAGAAATCCAATGAAGGAGAAACCTACATCCCATAATACCATTTTGAATAAGGATTAGATGTCTTTGAATAAGTGACGAATACCTCATGCCTTTTAAAAGTGGGAATGTGGGGAAAAAATTCGGTGAGTCCTCAAAGACCGGATGCACGCCCAATCAAAAGAAGTAGAAACACCAACTATTGGATTTTACCAAACATTGTATTTTACACACAATTTGAGATTACCCACCATTAGAAAAACCCCATATTTTCAAATGTCTTGTTTTTTGTTTTTAATGATTCCATTTTATTTTTTTTACTTATTATTTATTTAATTTCCTTTTTATTTAAATGTTATTTTAATTTTTAATTTAAAAATATATAAATCCTGAAATGATAAAAATTAGATATGTGTCTAACTTCAATGGTCACACCCTCATACCTTAATCTCGATCCCCATTGTGACCCTTTAAAACATAAACAATATCCTTCCCTCGACCTCATTTGAACCTACTGACACAATTTACAGTATTAGAGTGCAGAGAAATGATGAATATTATATTGATGAGTCCCATCCTTAAAATAATAACAAGGAAGAATCAATAAGATCTAATTTCAATATACGAAAACTCACAGCTTGGGAAGAAAATAGTTGTACCCAAAAAAGAAGTTCATTTTCAAGTGTTTACAATCGAGAATGTATTTGGTGCTTAATTTTTTTTCGAGATCAAAGATGGGTAGATTGGTTCTATAATAATGATAGGACCCTATATATGAGGTTAATTCACATGTTATATAATTATATTGAGTTTGTATTTGTGGAAGATGAGTATTGGGTTAGATATTGAATAAATGGGCACAAAGTCATTTCCCCTTCAATACATTTTGTTAGATGTATAAAAGTACCTCATGATGGTGTTTCAAATGACTATTAAGGAACTGATCCGAGTGAACATGATAACTCATTATATAAGGATCGTTTAGAAGAGTTTACATGAGATTGGATTATAAGAATAATAGATGCAACTAAACATGATGTTGAATGTTTTTTGTTATTTAATTACATCCAAAAAATAGTGTACATGAGAAAAGATGATTTAACCATAATGAGGCATCAATATATACACCTTTTAATTATTATTAATATAATAGAATATATTAATCTATGCAGATAGCTAATTGTTCATATGATGGAGTTCTGGAAGGAATCATCCAGATAAATTCTATAATTTACCCCACATTCATTTTAGACATTCTTGAGTACATGGGATTGGTTAATGAAGAATAAGAACATGTGATAAAATGTGAAGGATTAATCATTAAAAAAATATTTTTAAAAGATAAAATATATGTTGGATCCCCTAAAATATATAGTGGATTGGTGAAGTTGAAAATATAAGAGGATTTCAATCCTCTTGATAACCCAAAAAGGCAAAAAAAAACTTACAAATCATGTACTAGAGAAAGATGAGTTTTCTGACTATTCTAATGAGGATGTTTCTACGTTAAGAGATGATGAGGATTTATTTCTAGTTGATGAGGATATCCACTCAGATATTCCCATGATTTCTAATGGTATTTCTTTTTAGTGTTCCTAGAACTCCTATATCTTTCCCTATATGAGATACTCTTTTCAAATAAAGTAGTGAATATGAAGAAATTGAGGGATTAGGAGATAAATTATATTTGTTTAATTATAAATACTTTGTAAAATATGGAAATTAAAATAAAAGGGATGATGATAATTGATTTAATGAAGATGATGAAGAGGAATAAGAAGTTTTAGTTGATGAGAAAAAATATAAATTGAAATATAGATGACATAGATGGTGGTTATGACAATGATTTTCTTGATGGACACATTGTTGATGAGGTCGTTGATATGCTTCATGCACTTATTTCTTAACATGCATAATCAGTTGTTTATATATCTAAGGATAGACCAATAATAGTAAAAAATTTGGATAGAAATTCCTAATATTTTAAGGAAGCATGTGTTGAGCGGAAGGAATCCTTAAGGGATGATAGTCACCTGCTGGATCATGTTGATAGATACCATGGTGTGCCTATAGTTTATGTTCCTACAATTGATGTAAATACGGTTTCTTGAGTAGATAGATGATAATCATTATGTTGATGAGAAGATGGTTGTTGGCCCTACAATTGTTAATGTAAAATCCTTGATTCAGATTCCACTCAACTGGTACCCCGTAACTGGTTGTCCATATAGCCTCAAGCTCAAATCCCCAGATGACCAAGGTTGTCGACTAGTAGCTGGGACCTATGGTGTGATAGAGGGGAAACAATTCCCTCATTATATGACTATAATAGAACAGAATAATAATATACAATAGAGGATGTAGTAAACATCATTTTATGTAAATAAATAGAAAAATAATAATAAGATAAATAACCAAGAATCATTCAATACAAAAGACGATGCATCATGTATCATGTTCTTGGAATATTTCCAAAAAATGTACCCTATAGGAATACACAATTTTAGTTCCAAATAAAATGAAACAATGGAAAAAAAGAATCATCTTAAGACACCGCTTGGTCCCATGCTCTCCTGCTCCAAAACAACATCTGATGTACCTGTAGACGGGTGTTTTCCATTATCAACACCAGAAAAAAATATAATCTATTTTCATCCAATTCATGACACAAATAGGGTGTGAGAAATAAATCCTAGTATGCAAACATAAATATTTTTTCCAATATTTCAGTGAACATGACATAGATGCATTATTCAAAAAGGAAAAGTAGTAAAATAGAAATCACTCAAAAGTAAATAATCCTATATGTCATATTTTCCATCTTCATTAATTATGTTCATTTCAACAATCCAGTTAACATGAATAATATAGGTCTCATGATCTAGACAAGTCCATTCAATCCCTTGTATAATTAATACTCATTGGATACATGAAAAGTCTATCTAAACAAATAAATTGAAGTCCGATTCCATGCTTGTGCTTTGGCTAGGTAGACAAGTCATATGTAATTCCATTTCAATAATCTATTGATCATTATTCATGTATGCATAAAAAACCCTTATCCCAGGCACTGCCAATCCTCTCCCTTAGGCCTAACAAATCCTAGCAAATAGGCATAACCAATCCTCACCCACAAACATAATAATTCCTCGTCCGTAGGCATAATAGTCAATCACAGTCTAACTGGGTATATCATCATTTAAATATATTAATCCATGCATGTAAATTACCCTATTACATGGTTAACATAATAAAAACTCTGTGGGAATCATACATAAATCAAGAAATAAGTGAATTAAACAATCACAAAGATTAAATGATAATTTTCATATCAAGGGGAAATGGGGAAATCACTAATCCAAAACCCTTTACTCAAATTAATCACAAATTTCCATAAATGTAATTCCATTATAAATGTAATTCAAACATAACAAAATAATAATGGAAAAAACAAGTAATGCCTCATAGGAAACCTCATCCAAATGGAAAAAATGGTCAGTCCAAGGGAACGCACCCAGAGGGTGGCCATTAATCAATCCAACAAGCTATACCTTTTTTAATATATTTTAATTTATGACCTAATAATCATTAATAAATAACAATGGTCAATTTTTATTTAGGTTTATGACCGAAACATTTTTTGACCACACTATGTAACATTTAAACAACTCTATATTGTGAGAAACACACAAGACCACCTACCTTATACTTGTACGACTGTCCCCATCTAGCATAGGGCTTTGAGTCATCCTATAATGGATTAAATCTACAAAAAATGTATTAAATATCAACCTTAAATAACCTTAATGAGAGAATAAATTGGGAATAATTGTTGAAGGTTAATTTGGAGCTCACCGATCGGGTTAAAAAACAGATGGCGAAGGAATTGGTGTTCAAATGATCAATTGAGATGAAAAATGGATCTCGACACTACTTTTTGCAATCCCAGACTAACCTATATCCAGTTTCAAAAAAACGACACTAGTACCCAATTTAATCAATTAAAAGTACATGTTATTTTCATGAGACTATGTGATGTGTCAATACAAATTATGGCCCATCCATTACATGGATGTGTACAAGGATTATGTGGAATGTATTATTCTATACACATTGTGTACATATGTGTAAAAAATATGTAGTTCCTATTCAAATCATGTAACATTCCTGAAACCTATCCCTCAGCCAATTTTCCACCATTACTTTAAGTAAAATTTGAAACAGAATGATCTATACCTCAATGTATGAACCAATTTCTTACCAAATTATACCTTTAAAGCAATTCGTCCCCAAAATTTACCTTCAAAAGGTGGTGAATAAATATTTGAGAACAAATCTTTCCACTGTGATCGTATGTCAGCATCGCCCTATAAAGTCTCATCCTGCACATGGAAATCCTTCCATTGCAACCATACTAATGGAATAAAATAGGCATGAAAAACATGGATACTAAGATCCACAATATGTAGGGGATAATCCTAAAAGGATGCATCTTCCTACAACTCCACTTCCTCAGGCTAAAAGGTGTGAGACAGGTCTAAAAATTAATTTCACCACATGAAAACGTGGAAGATATTGTTCATTTCCCCATACCAATAGAGTATCTACAATCGATAAGAGACCAGCCTAAACCACTCCAGAATCTCAAACGGACCAATGTATCTAGGTGAAAACTTATCTTGTCTCAAGATTCTCTTATGTCCCAACTTTGGTGCAACATGTACGAATAATTGATCCTCGACCTCAAACTCTAGAGATTATCTATGATTATTGACATAATATTTCTGATGATACTGTATAGTTGTTTTTGGTGCCAATATTTTGGAAGAACAAGACAAATGGAAAGCATTCAGAGCATCCTCAGGAGGCATGTTCGCGGATCCCCTGTGGCCCCGCAGCCGGCGGAAGGCTCCTCGTTCGTGAAGTGGCCGCGAAGCAAAGTGGCGGTCTGCTCTGTAAAACCATTTGATGTTCATGAATCCATTTTGGAACAATGAGGCGAGATGCTCTATGAACCCATTTGATATTTGCAATGATTCAACAGTGCAATGAGGCAGGATGCTCCGTGAACCTGTTTGACGTTCATGAAGCCTCCGCGAAGCAACGAGGCAGGATGATCTGTGAATCCTTTGACCTTCACGAACCCTCCACGGAGTTAGATCTATCTTCGCACCGAGCTGGCTCATCTTTTTGGTGCCACATTTCTATAAATATCAGGCTCCCCTCGATCCCAAAGGATAGATCCTCCGACCTTTCTCCTTCTTAGCTCCCTCATCGCGAAAAAATCTCTGCTCTACGAATCATGTGCTCTTCATGATAATTTAGCATCATGAGGTGCCTCTCCCATAGTTTTAATTTATCCCATCTTCAAGGGGGGATGCCCTTCACGGATCCCATGGGCCACCTTGAATGAAGAGGATACCAAATGGGACTCAGGCCTTCGCAGAGCACTTATGCTGCATGAAGTACTCTCCATGCACAAGTTACCCACATGCTAAGGTAGGGTCACTGTGCTTCTCGAAGATCCTTCCATAGGCACCCATGTCATACTTCAAGGCTAGGACACTCCACTTCTTGAAGCATAACCCTTTGCGAAGCTCCTCCACTACATGGAGCACCAGTGCTTCACGAGCCTTCTACGTATGAAACCCTTTACTCCACAACTCTTTTTCCCATGTGACACTCTAGGTTTCCCCGAAGTGATTTCAATGTCCCTTGGGTGGTACTTCCTTTTCCGTTTCTTCACCACATGCATCATTACATAGGCATGCTAACGACTATCACATCTTCACATAGATATGCTAATGTGGACCCATCAATGGATCATTTCATAACACCCTTTCACAATGGTAATGCTGATGAATTTCATTCCCTAAGGGGCATGAGGTTTCAGTTATGTATGTTCTATGGGGTTCGGTGTGAACCCAACTTATCTGAGTTATGGGATGTTAAACATCCAAGCACCATCATCCTTGTCACATGATGTTATATTGTGACCTCACACCGTGCACCATATGTGGGTTTCCAATCCTTGGACATTATGCACACCCACTAGTATCCATAGGAGGGAAATCATTCCTCACATGGAATGACATCCTCTTTATTGGAGCGGAATCTGTCCATGGGGAAAGTGGTACCACCTTGGTGTATGCCCCAGGATTTTACTAAAATCACCTGGGTTAACTCATTTCTCAAAATGGGAACTCTTATTAAGTGATATTCCCAATGAAAAAATACAATTTCTAAGAGAAATGACATTTATTCCAATTATATTATTGATTAATTATAGTGAAATAAAATTGAAAATATTCAATATTATTACAGTTGTGGCATTCTCTAGTTTGTGTTATGAAATATCAATTCTTATTATAAAACAACCAACATTAGAAAAATATATGATTAATTTTGATATTTAGACGAAATTTGGATGGTCTGTTAGTTTTATTATGATATTCCCCAATATATTGGATGTATGTTACTCTATTCCATTTCATCCACTTATTAGAGTTGTCATTAGTTTCTATATATAAGAATCTATTTCCTCAAAATAGATTCCCATTGATATCCCCTTCCACTATTGTTTCTCTTTTATAAATCCATTTATAATTATTAATACATAAAATAGATATCTTAAAATGATTTTTTCATCACAATTTAGTCTCATTTATATATTACTTCATTAATGAATTCCATGCTACATCTGATGAAAATTGAATTGTGTTTATAGGCATAGATTCATACTCTATCCCTGATAGATTTTCATTCTTTATGATGAATAAATATTTTAATATACAAATCATAAGGGAGTGGGGGTGTACTTTTTCATTTAAAAATTCATTTAATTCATAAAAAGTGTGGTTATAGTAAATATTTGAATGGATAGATAAATACAACAATTTTCATCAAATACCATCTAGAATTTGGACTACTACTACTGACTTTAGATTAGTTGATGTTCAAGGTAAATCGATGATTCAGTTCATTCTATAAATCTAAAATTCAACCATTTTAGGTTTAGAATCCTCTAGAAAGATAGGTGGATTCATATTCAAAAACTGAAAGTAATGATTCACTTTTCACACTTCAACATTTTTATTTCCCATATCAATAGCTTGAAATTATTTCACAATACTCTATATGAGCTTCTAATTCACCTGTAGCTCATGGGAGACAATGTTTTTCATGACCACTTATTGTGGGTTTCAACGCCATCTAACCAAGACCATTTTCCTAATTACAGAACAAGACATGACTTTTTCATACAATATTATCAACTAAATTATTATAAAATTCCAAATCATAAGATCCCCAATCTTTATAATGAACATTTAAAAATTCATCAAAATGAAGAACCATTTCTACAATTTTCCATAAATCATAAAAACTAGTATGAAGAATGGGTATCTATATACTAATGAATGATATGGTGTAATATTTGTATAATTCCTCAATGATGAGATAAAAATAATCATAAAAGTTTATTAGAAAACTTTTTTTTACTTGGACCACGCTGGTAACATGATGTTTAACATGACGATTTTAGCGACATTTTCTTATCCTACACATTTTGAGTTTTGAAATACCTATATCCATACACCAATCACAAGATGAAAAACTCAAAAATATCAATTCCATTTTTACCATCCCAATAACACATTGTTATTTTAGTTAATGTTTTTCTATAAATACATTTTATTTATTTAAAATCTTTCAATTCATGTAACAATGAGTTCAAACACACCATGTTGTCCTATTGAAATTTTATTTTTTAATACGATAGTTATTTCAGAGACATTGGATTGATCATTATGAACAGGAATAACTAATTTAGGAAAATAAAATATTTTAATATAAGAATAAAATAAACCAATTGGTTAACAATTTATTATAAACGAAAATAAAATCATTTGACTATAAAAGAAATGTATTTTTAAAAATAGTTGTTATGAATGAAAAGTGTTTTTTCTTAATAAATTTAATTTATATAAATTAGTAAATTATTCTACAGAATCTTATCTAATATATATGAAATATATTTTTTGAAATTCATCTAATGATTTCTCCATGCATGGGATAATAACAAATCATGTTTAATGCTTTAAAATTCATTTCACAAAAAAAAGGATTTTGTTGAGATTTATGCACTTACTGTCAAATAATCTTATAACAATTATTGGAATTGATTCATGAGAAATAGACACCATAATTATAATAATTTTCAACATAATTTTAAAAAATTTCATTTTATTTTTGGTTGTTCTGAATCATAACCATGTTAAATATTTTTCACCTCAGTAAGGGTAAAATATATAAAAAAATGATAAAATAATTGGATAAGGATTTAGATTTTTTTCTAAAACATTCCTTTATCCCATTATACAAGTGGAGTTAATCCATTTACATCCCTGATTGTAAAATATTTAAAATCTGGGCCATTTTATTTGATTATTACCTATATATAATGTTAAAAAAATGATCAATGTAAAATATAACTCTCTTTACTTAAATAGTGGTGAATTTTACTAAAAACAATAAATTGAGTTTAAGTTTGGTTATAAATTATTATTTTCAATAGTTTTTATTTTATATATCATGGTAATTTATTTGTAAATTATATTTTTAGGTTAATTATAATAAATTACTACCCGACACCAACACATTATTTATTCAATAAATAGAAAAATTAAATAAATGGTTTTATAAAATATCCAAAATTACAAATTATTGGTAAATTATTGTGTTTGATGAATTTTAATTATAAATATAACATATTATAGTTATTTTAAAAGTTCATAATCAAATTCAGTTACCATCCCAAGGACTTTAATGTCAATGTAAATGAATACTGTAAAAAAGACATTAATATTACATTATAAAAAATAATATTTTATTTAATTATTTAAAAATAATAAACAAAGGAATGATATTTTTATAAATATTTTTTCTCAAATTTAATTAATTTTAAATTCCTGATAAAATTTTTATATTATATGTAATGTTATAACCCTTTAATATTAAAAAAAATATTCCCACATCTAAGATTAAAATTGTAAAATGAAAGGGTTAATCCAAAATTTAAGGATTCAAATTTCACCAAATCCTATCTACATTTCATTTTATAATAATTTTTAAATACTAAAAACATATTATTTAAATTAATATCTATTTTTAATAATTATACTTTATAAATACATTAATTATAATTAAATCTTGTAATTAAATTCGAAGTGTATAATTTCATTCCCTTATAAAATGACACCTCGTATCTCTTTTCATTACACCTTCATGAGGCATCTATCTCTATTATACCCTACCATTTATAAGATGAAATTCACTATTCATTATGTTTATTTTTTTGTATTCTTAAAATACAATTACAATGGTCCTTAAAAAGTGTTCAAATGGAGGCCTATTAATGAGGAGTTAATTGTCTTGCCCGTACACATTCAAATTATTTCTTATTATACCCACTATAGATATTTATTATTAAAAAATTATAACCTTAAATATTATTGTTATACTAAAATGATATTATTATTACTTAATCAAAATTATCCACCATTTTTTTCATCAAAGGAGAAGTGAATATATCACTTGAGCGTATGTGTGAACAACCACCACCACTTACCAATAAAATTAATCATCCATAACCATATTTGAGGGATTTTTATTACGATGGTTTTAATTTTAATATATTTTATTTAGGAAATAATTATGATTATTATATTGTAATAACATATCTCCCTTCCAACCTTCTAATCTGTTGGTAAATGATAATTATTTTCATGCATAAATGTTGACATCCACATCCAAAAAAATGTTATTTTCTCATCATTTTTCATTAAAAGGCTATAAATAAGGATATATTTAATTAATATAAATGACATAATAATTATTTTATAATATTTAATTGTTATTTACATTTATTCTATTGTATCCTTTTTAACATACATTCTATCTATCATCCCCATGAACTGTCTAATTCATTTCTCATTATTAAACATCTAAATATAGATCTTAATATATATATAATTAATTTATTTATATACTATCTACAATATTTTATACATTGTGGATATGACATAACAATGATTAAATTAGAATAACTATGACTTTCAAACTAAATTATTAATGAGAAATGAATTAGTTATCACCTAGAATAGTTATTTGAATAACAAAATTTAAATAAATGGGTGAAAAAAGATATAAGAAAATATTATATTTTATGATATGTTTGTTATTATAGTTATGGATAAACTTTTTTAAAAATAATATATTTATTTTAATAATATATTGAATTCACATGATGAAATGAAAGATATGATGTAATGGATTTATGTTGCAAAAAAATTGTAATCGATATTTTTTATGATTGAATTTACACTGGAGAAATTTTTTGATCCTTATATGATAAATACATTTATTTTAATATCCTATTCTTAATAATGTAATTTTAAAGTAATGAATATAATTTCTTGTCTATATTACATAAAAGTACTAGAATTTGATTGAGAATAAGTGACTTTATTTCCAATTTGTCCGGAAATATTTTTATTTTATATCCATGATTCATTTAAAATATTTTTTATAATTTATTAGTTTTCTACACTGGATTTATTAATACATTATTAGAAATAATATATTTTTGAAAAAACATGTTTTAATTGAACCTTTTCATTTTTTAAGAAAAAACCTAAAGGAATATTTGTTTTGAAAAACACAACATGAATAGAATATCATGCAGCCAGGACTGCTCAATTATTTGAAGCCTACTTTAAAATTTTAAATGGATTTTTCTAATGAAAATATTTTCCAGATTATTTGGGTTAATTTAGTATTTTATAGAATTGATTTGAAAATGAAAAATGAATTTTCTACAACAAATATTCTACTCATATTTTTAAAAAAATTTCATCTTGGAAAACATCCTTTGTTGTTTATTATGCCTTACTGTGGATATGATCATTTGATACCAAAATTATTATTTCTAAGGATGGTTTATGATTTTTTTGATAATATTGTTATGAACCCCTTTTATATTCCATGGTATATGAAATAATTAAATGATGTATGGTTTATGAAACCAATTTTCATTTCAAGGGTTATGTTACGATGATGTGACGAATTTTTATGATATATTGGACAACATATATATAGTCTTTTTATGTGATTCATGGGAACCAAATTATATATCACACCTAATAACTTGGTTTAATATTTATATCTCTTTTAATAATTATGGTAAATTAGTTGATATGATCATTAACATATGGTAAATGGGTAGAGATTCTTGATACAATATGGTAAATAGGTGTTGATTCATAATTTGTTATGAGATGAGAAACATGTGTTGATGCCTATTCCACAATGATTTGATAGTCTTGGTAGTTATCCTTGACATATGAAATGATTTTTATTACTATGATGGTGTTACACTTTTTTGAAACATTTTATTGTTATGATTAGAACTTACGGTCCAATATTGATTTATGATTATTTTTTACACATATTAATCATGTATTATGGAATATTTTTTTCCCAAACTCATTTTTATGATATATGAAATATTGGATATAAATTTTTTATTTCATGATCATGATCTCATTTCCTTATTCTTATATATTTATTTTATAGTATTGTCAATTGATAAATTCAATGTTTACCCTTACTGAGAAATTTTTCTCACCCTCTTGTATTATTTCTTTCCCCAAGTTATGAAGAATATTATTATGTAGGTTATATAGAGAATGGTAAAATGTGAGTAGAATATTATGATATATGATAAATAGTATTCTTAAAGTAAATTTTTTATGTGTCAAGTCTCAAAATGAAAAATACGTTCATGGTTATTTCAAGGATGGTAATTTTATTTATTTAATATAAATATAAAATGATATAATACTAATGTAATAAATACTTGGGACACCCCAGTTCGAATCAAAGAAGGGTTTAGTAAATTTTTAGCGATTAAGACTATTGAACACTGGTGGAAAACCTCCTGATAATACTATATAAATGATAACATACTATTGTTTTGGTAAGATAGAGAATATGTGGTTTTACAAGAAATACATCCATCTCCAGATACTAAATATGGACCTGGTATAAAATAACGATTCAACATTGGGTAATAATCCACAATTTTTTTTCCATTTTTTATTCTATCACTAATTGGGTTAAAGGTCAATGTTCCTACTGAACCCTGATATTTTGTGAAATATTTTGTTTTTTTAAATTAATATAATGATTTTGATATTTTTCACTATATACAACTCAAAATATTGTTTTTTTATAAAATTGTTATATTTGGATTCCCTTATACACTACCAAATGTTAATCTTGAACCAAATAGAACACTTATATTAGCTTATGGTAAACATAAAAATACGTTGGTCTTGTTCTACGCGCAATGTCGAGTTGCATCAATAGTTTGTGTTACACATAGATTTGAGTTTTTACCAAAAACATTTACTAGTAATATGATTATTAACAAATCATTATATCTACCTCTAAGCCATTGCAATGTAAGTTAAAAATAATACTAATCAAATTATTAAAATATGATTTACCCTTGTGTGTAAAATCAATCCTTTTTTATGAATTACTAGTAGTGAATTTAATAATTAATTGAAATAACGTAAAACAAATTTCTAAGGAAACTATTTTTATATGAATAAACAAAATTATATCAAAATAGATTTAACAAGACACTTTAAATTTATTTTTTCAACAAAATTTATATATAATATATTAAATAATTACTTTTCATACTCATCGAATTTATTTAATTGGTATAACATACGGATAAATGAAATTTAATGAATAAAATATGTCATTTTCAATAAGATATTTTTTACTTCCAATAAATGAATATCCCATTAAAAATATTATTTTTACACTATTATAATTTTTATTTTAAAATATAAATAACATTTTTTATGTGTAATAAGAAAATTTACTTTTGATGAATGTTTTATTTTTTCATGAGATATCTTAATTTTTTATGAATAAGGAAAAACCCTGATTTATAATTGATAAATTCATTTTTCATATAATTATTTAAATAGTTAAATTGGTTTTAGATTTGGTTTTAAATTCAAACATGATAAATAATTCATCAATAAATCCAATTTATTTTATTAGAAGCAATTTAAATTTAATATTGCAAACAAAAAAATACTTATCTTTTGAGCATTTTTTATTTTGAAACCTACATTGGAATCCTTCTATGATATAAATTTCAATTTATTTTATGTCAATTATTATATTTGAATCTGGAAAATTGGATTAAATATTTTTAATTACAAAAATATATAAATTGGAATATGTAAAAATTAATTTTTGACCAAAAATTTTATTGAAACTTATTAAAATTAGTTATATCTATTAATTGAAAAATTATCTTAACAAAGGAATAAACCATAAAATTAAGGTGAAAAATGACATAGAAACATGTAAAATAGATAGTTTCTCCATATTTATAATTTATATTACCTTGTATTAGATCTAAAAATTATTATATCTACTTTATATTGGAATAATGTGGGTGCAATTTCCTTTTCAAAAATTTACATGATTGCAACTACTCCACAATAAAAATGCAGTCACCCCTACCACGAATTCACACCTATTAAAACCTTTGTATAACCCAAACTATGATAAAGTAATATAAAAATGCATCCCCTAATAAAATAGAAATCAATTTGGGAATAAATACCTCAATGTAATCCATTTGGAGAAAACCAAATGGAGTTACTCAAAGAAGAGGTAACTTCCTTTCTCAAGCTCCATTGTATTTTATTAATTTATATCACCTAAAATAATTTTATAACATGTTTATATAATAAAAAATTTATACTAAATATTAATATATGTTTTTTGTATGTTTTAAACCTAAACATACACACACTTCTACTTAATGGGTAAAAAGCAGATCATTCGTGTGTATGGAGAACTACCGCCTCACTAAACGATGTTGTTTGTTTTTCCTTGACCACCTATCATAGTTATGAATTGTGATGTAAGTTATGTTTATATATGATATATATTATATTTATCACGTCTTTATTATTTTTTAGTTTTTGTATAAAACATATCTTTATGATTTCCATTTTTTGTAAATTTGATTACATCATTTCTGGGCGTGTAAACTACCGCCACCTCAAAGCGAAGTGATTCGTTCACATTTTACGTGGACTTTATTAAGGATGGGTTTACAAATTCTTTTTATAAATATGAAATAATAATATTAATTTAAATATAATATATATATACACATATATTTCATATACATTCATTTGTTAAATACGATATTGAAATGAAAAAAATGTTCATGGGAACGTACTACATGCCATCTCTAGGAATGGTGTATTCAATTTTGTACTTATATATTTAATATATTATTATAAATATGTTTATACTAAGTATATATTTAATTTATTTCATGTTTTTTATTCATTTAATATGTAAATATTGATCTATGTAATATGGTCATGAATAAAAATTCAAAAAACATATGAAAAACAAAGCCGTTACAACCAAAAATGTTGGTTTTACATGGAACTGTTAATAATAGTGTAATATCAAGTAATAAGTGAATAATATATGGTATTATATAGAGTGTTATGGTTATTTTATATATTTATAATAAATATAAATTTATTATAATAGAATTTTGAACATTTATAATGAAATTCAAGATGTAAGGTAATGGTTTTTTCAACTCAAATTTTATTATCTGTAACATACATGTTATGTTCACCAGCCATTTATTTTTGTGTGGTGTATATAATTCCTTGAATTTTTTTATATGATAATTATTACATTATTTGTTTTTATTTAATATCTATTGTATTATCTCTCTTTTATAAGGTCTATGCTTATAATGCTACCAAGTTAGTAAAGTAGTTTTGTCTCAAATTTTTTTGAGACACATGTCATGTTTTGAACCAATGTTTTCATTGAGGATTATATACTACCATTAAAATGTTATGTCATGAATTTTATTCTATTCATAATATTATATGTTTCTTTTAATTTTCTTCTTATATGGGTATCATGATTTAATGTTACCATTGTGGTGATAGTTTATTGATAAAATCTCATCATTTTTTGGGATTGCGTATGATTATTCTTCCATTAATGAAGTATTAATTTCTATATCTAAAGAAAACACCTGAATTTTATTATCCTATTTTAATTGAGGATGTCATCATGTATTGGTACCATTATTCCACTCTTTGGTGCCTAATATAATTAAGAATCTGTATTTATGAAAATTTGACATTATCTATCTTCATTTGGAAAATTATCTCCTTTCAAAATCATGTCTTCTTAAATGGTTTTTTAAATATTTCTTCTATTTAATTTTTTAAATGTTTCAATTCTTTATATATATTATTTTAATTTAAATTCAATGAAAAGGTTTATTTAAATAATTTTCAATCTTCATTTATATGTTTTCATGTAGAATGGTTCTCAAAATGTTTTTCAATATTTTTTATATGTATTCATAGTAAAAGGATTTAAAAATGTTTTCAAGTTTCTTTTATATATTTTCAAGGAAAAAAGGATTAAAATATTTTTTTCAAGGTTCATTTATATGTTTTTAATTATATTTGAAATGAATGATGTTTTCAAAATGTTTGTCGTTTTAAAGAGAATTTTTCAAAGTGGAAAAGATATTTTCCATAATAAATGTTTTAAATGATTTTTAAGGATATGTTTTTTTGTAGGTTGAAATGAAATGATTTTGAGTATGTTCTATGTTTTAAACGGTGATCTTCAACAAATTTTTTTTTTCAATATGAAATTCTTCAAGTGATATTTCAAAATCCATATCCATCTAAGATGGAATCCTTTGATGTTTATTTTGTTTAAATTGGGAAATGATCTAAGAATACCATTCATGTTCTTTCTTTAATGATTTATGTTTTTAGGGAATGATGTTTATGAAGCCTGTTTCTATTCTATGGTTTATATTCTTTTGGAACCCACTTATTTTCATGTATTATGCATTAGAGATATGATTAATAAACCTATTTTTTCATAGGTTATGATGTTATTATATTTAAATGACACTAGTATCATTTCATTGGTTGCGATTTTATGTTTATAAAACCCATATCTCTTCATGGGTCATGATATGATGAATGTTTTGTTAACTTGAGGTACATTCATGTATGATTTTAGTATATGATGGGAGGGACCAATATCTCCATCCCATTAATTTGGAATATATTTATTTATCACTATTATGATAGGGATAGAATGAAGAGTGATTCTGATTCAGTATGATAGGGTAAGAATGAATACTAAACATGGATAAGTAATACCTGGATATAATGGAACGTGAGCCTCATTTAGTAATATAGGGGTGGAATAGGATGTCAAAATGGTTCAGTATTATAGTATTGGAATGAATGGTGAACATTGTTTAGTAAAACAGGGTTGTAATGGAAAGTGAACCCAGTTCGTTAAAGGACATTATACACAATGGTCTTGGGAGTGAACCTTGACTACTAAGATGGCTTGGGAAGTGAACCCATTCAAAAAATATGGAATTTGATTTAATCCATAAATAATATGGAAAACATTTTACAAGTTTTTTTGTCTTACATAGTCACACATGATATTCTTATGTTAAGATATCATGGATTTTTTCCTTGATTTTCTTATTGGTTCGTGGTGAATGAAATACTAATATTTCTTCCATGACTCTTGATTTTGATATTTGATATGTATGGTATGATCTTATAATGTCAAGATCATGTTATCATTCCCTTATTCTCATGTTATTCTTAAAAATCTCCTGTGTTTTCCATTACTGACCATCTAATATCACCAATTTCTCATGTTTCCATTCCCTGGGTTATGAAGAAAGGATTTAAGTATGAGTGGTGAAGGGGAAGATATTAAATTGAGATGTTGAAGATATTTCACCAAGTTAGAAGATTATGATTCCAATGTTCCAATGAAACTAAACTATTACAGTCCTCAATCATATATTTGGGAAATGTGCTGAATATTCATCAATAATGTTGTAATATCCTTGTATGTTATGGCTAGGTCACCATTGTTGGTATCAAAGGAATGGTTTATTCGACCTTTGGAAACTAGGATTATAAAAAATGTAAAGACCCGTAAATTTCAATGAAATTTTTTTCTTAATTTTCTTTGAAATTTTACAAGAACGCAGTTTCTGACGGCACCTGATTCTGAGGCCCGGTGTGCCCGGAATCATTTTTCAATGTTTGGCTGGGGTACGTTCAGTGAACGGACGAGCGGGGTTTTCTAAATTTTGAACTGGTGCTCGGAATCGAATTCTGAGGGTACCAATGAAATCGCAGCGCCGATATTTTCTTAGAAACGCCTCTTCCGGAGTTGTGTTTGCTCAGGTGTGGTTTTTAATTTTTCGGGCTTAAAGTTAAGAAATAAAATAATTGTATGACAAACTTTATTTTATTTTACTTAAGCCACTTGGAAGACACTTGAAGCCACTTAAAGGTGGATTAAGCTGAGTTGATCTAGATAGGATGCTATCCAGAAATATCCTACCCCCTTGGTAGGATATTTGTGAGCTGGGGCCCGCACGAGCCCCACTGTTTCTTTTCCGCTAAGTAACGCACCCGCGAAAACCCGTCATTATGAAAGTCAACTGACGCGTTTTCTTAAATTATTAATGCACCATTTAATTTGTCGGTTTTATTCATGAATTAAATGGGCAGTTTCTTTCATGGAATTAATTCTATGAATTGATGGGTCGTTACATACCTCTTTTTCGTTTGTTGGCGTAATAATAAAATAAGACCAACACAACATTTTGAGGATTACTCGATGAGAGGTTTTTGACAGAGATTCTTGTTCCTTCATCCTCCTTCGCGCAGAAAGCGAAGAATGCGAAGAACGCGAAGAACGCCGTCACCCTCGGAGTTTGACGACACTTCATCTGAGACGTTCTTCCCCGCCCCGATCTCCGATCACCAACTTCATGAGGTAAAAGATCTCGGGTTTCTTTTTAAACATCCTTGTGGTTTATAACAACACACGGATTTCATTATTTACAATTAAATCTGTTGTCTCTTGGTCCGTTGAGTTTGTCGACGTAATGCCGGATTCATCGGCGACGCGACGCTTTCCATGACACGACGAACCCCTCCTTCCGCGACGAGCAATTCCGCGAAGAACGCTCACGCGCGACGACTTGTCGAGGTAGGGATTCTTTTGTTTTGGAATGCCCATTCTCCGTGAACGTACCTTTAAAATTAAAGAACCGGTTGCAAATGAACAATTTTAATTTATTAAAATTGTTGATTCATGTGTTGAATTATTTTTCTTCCGTTGTTTATCTCTAACGCGGAGGGTGCGGGCCAAACGAACACGGCCCGACAAACCTCCGCCGTTCTTCGTGGTTGTGCAGATTTGGCGGGCGATGGAAAATCGTGACGCAAGGGTAGTTTGTTGATTCCGCAGTGAAGAATGGAACCCGGGAGGAGCACCGGCGCACACGGGAAGGAAAATGGACCACCGGAGCAACTCCGGTGGCCCGCGGAAGATTCCGGCTGCGCCGGCAGCCGGAGGCGGCGGCGCCCCGATGCGCCGCCGGAAGAGGCCGCCGCGGCTGAAGCCACGGCGGCGGCGGCCAATGGACCAGTGGCCACGCGGGTCCAGTTCGCCCGCATGGGACGCGTCAAATGCCGCGTGTGCGGTTCTCCAGTGCGGCCCACACGGGGCCGCGACAACTCCAGACCGCAGTGGTAGCACCCCGCGGCGCCCAGGCGCTCGGCCGCGCGGCCGAGCCGAGCCAGGCCGGTCCGACCGGACGGGCCGCACCCTGGCCGGACCAGACCGAGTGCGGCCGGGTTAGACCGGGTCGGGTCGACCCGGTTCGGCCGACCCCGGGGGGGGGGGGGGGGGGTTGCCCCGGGTCGGCCCGGGCCCGGACCCCCCGTCCTGGGACCGTTTTCGGTCAAATGCCCGTAACATGAGCTACGGGCCTCCAAACAACTCGCCGTCAGCGGCAATGCGATACTTGGATCGAGACAGTCGTTTAGGTATATCGCGCTCAAGGTTTCGGAATACTTTGAGTTCGGCCGGGTTGGTTCGTACACGAAACCAACCGGGCCCTCGGAGCGGAAACGCTCATATCTTGAGATATGAACGTCCGATTGACTTGCCGTCAACATTGTTGAATTCCTCTATGTGAGATGGATCTTTTGGCTCACTCCGCCCGAGGTTTGGATGCAGGTGGAGTACGGTCGGGTTGGTTTTTTCTTAAAAACCAACCGGGCCCCTAGGACGAAAAAGCCAATAACTCTCAGACTGGGCATCTGATTGACGCGCCGTCTGCGACGTTGAGTTCCTGTTGATGATATGGAACTTTTGGATACATCAACGTCAGACATGTGACAGTTGATGTATCAGCCTCTCGGCTCATGGAGCGGACCCTCCTGAACGAGCTTGCTGTGTGCGGGAACCCTAGGGATGGCTGCGACTGCTACTTCGACAGCGACGACCATGCAGAGATGCTCAGTGGACTGCGGCGATGACTGTGCAGAGATCCTCAGTGGACTGCGGCGATGACTGTGTTGAGATACTTAGTGGAATGCGACGATGGATGTGCAGAGATCCTCAGGGGACTGCGACGACTACAACACTCAGCGATCCTACGTGGATTAGTGCTACAGGTCATGTGTGGTCCCGATCCTGTGTGGGTCCGATCATGTGTGGGTCAGCGCTCAACGGTTCTGTGTGAGCCAGCGCCTACAGGTCCTGTGTGGGCCCTATCCTGTGTGGGTCTTCGGGGGTTAGTTACCAATCGATCCTTTGTGGGTCCGATGACTTAGATGGATCAATGATCATCTTTATCATCATCCGAAGAAGTATACCTGTGTGAGCTGAATCCTGTGTTACTTTCCTTTGTGGATTGTGTTGAGCTATCCTGTGTGGATTTACTGTTTACTCTCCTTTGTAGATTGTGTTGAGCTGTCCTATGTGGATTACTATTTACTCTCATTTGTGGATTGTGTTGTGCTATCCTGTGTGGGTATACATTTTTTCTTTCATGTGTGGACTGGGTTGTTCTTGGGCTCGGACGTTGGAGCCGAACGGGAATTGATGACTTATGTATATGTATGGGTATATACCTAAGCAGTGTCGGTTGTTACTTCGTGATTGTATCTTTCCTTTTTGGATTATGCTTTGTGGATTTCGGGAGACCTTTGGGGCTCTCGGGGTCCCTATTGAGTAGCTTATACTCACCCCTGCACGGGCTATGCCCGCGCTTCATTGTGTTGGTTGCAGATGACGGACAACGCTGATTGTGGTGGGGGCGTGCGGAGCAGGACGGTACCTGGAGGTGGACCACTGGGCGGGATGTACTCGGAGTGGACAGCTGGACCGAGGAGCTGTGGAGGCTATCTGTACCCACCCTTCAGTTGGGACTTCCAGAGGACAGCTCGACGCTGTGGATTTTCTTTTCATTTTCCCCTTTCAGTTGTACTTTACATTTGGGATTGTATTTCCGGCCCCTTTTACTTTCAGCACAGCTTATTACAGTTTTTACTTAGTGTTTACTTTTCCTCTTGCTTACTCTGTGGTGCTTGTTTAATTTTCAAAGGCAATGCCTTCCCTTTTGTTGGGATTTACGCCTTGTTGCTAGTCGCCAGCACCTGGCCTATGGAAGGCGGGCTTGGGGTTAGTCACGGCACGGGCCCCGAGGATGGGACGTGACAAATTGGTTTCAGAGGTGGTCGGTTTTACGGCAAAATCTGATCTTTCTTCTATGTGAAGCAATAGTGTTTAGCGTATTGAGTGTGGTTATCAGTCCAGGGAGTCCAGTGTTGGTGTGGCGGCCGACGTATCCATACACCAGGACCCTGACTTCTGATTTCCGACTTAATGCACGAAAACATTGATTGCATGTATGTTTCATGTTTTCTTTGTGATTACTTGTGTCAGCTCACCAGGTATACTGTTCTGACCGTGGCGCACATGTTTCCTTTTCAGGATGGCCCCACGACTGCAGCCAGCTATGGTTCCGAGAGTAGAGTACGACGACAGCCCTCCGAGCGACGAGGCCTCGGTACAGGGCTCATTGACAGCAGAGGCACCGGCGGTACCATTACCCGGCGAGCCCCCGATGCTACCAGCACCGACCGCTGACGATGCACGTCACCTAGGATCTCTGCACGAGTTCCAGCGCCAGCGACCACTTAGGTTTCGTGGGGAGACGGACCCCCAGGCAGCCGAGGACTGGCTGTAGGCGGTCGTACGAGTTTTCAGGCTAGTGAGGACACCAGCAGACCTCATGGTGATCCTCGCAGCGAGCATACTGCACGCAGCAGCAGGACGATGGTGGAGCCTGATGCTCTAGGTGCACGATGAGGCCTCTCTCATCTGGATGGACTTCGAGAGCCTCTTCCACTCAGAGTTCATCCCGACCACCCTTTGTGCGGTGCGCATTCAGGAGCTTCTTCAGCTGCGACAGGGCAGCTTGATGGTCGCCCAGTACGCGGCGAGGTTCACCGATCTTTCTTGCTACTTGACCGACATGGTACGGGACCCCTTCTTCCGGGCCCGGACCATTGAGCAGGGTTTGAGACACGAGATCAGGGCATCGCTGTTCTCCCTCAGCATCCCGACCCAGGAAGGGGTGCTAGAGAGAGCCCTTCTGATCAAGAGCTTTCTGGTTGGGTCCACAGCGAGACCTACTGCAGGGCGGCAGGTAGCAGAGTCTTCGGCAGTAGGTAGTCGATGGATGACTCAGGGTTCCAGGCAGACCAGACCTTCCGGCAGACGTCCTCGGGACACTGGCTCAGCAGTGCGGGGCACACAGCGCTGAGCCAGTCTTCCGAGAGGCAGGCAGTGCTATGCGTGCGGCGGGCAGGGCCACATGGCTCGTGACTGCCCGACCCGCCGTATCGAGGAGCAGTAGACGGTGGAGGGGCCACCCAGGCAGAGGCAGAGGGTCGACCGTGGTGGTCCGCAGGGAGGAGGCGGACGATGCAGAGGAGCTGGCCGAGTAGCAGGTGGTGGGCGACGCTTTGAGGCTCTGCCACCACCACCACCAGGAGGTCCTCCCCGACCATAGGGAGCTGGCGGGCAGAGACAGGCACAACTCCCGGCAGTAGAGGCCGACGACCACGGCATGCCAGAGATGATTCAAGGTACAATCTGTGTTTATTCCACCCTTGCTGTAGTTATTATAGACACAGGAGCGATTCACTCTTTCATATCCGCTGCTCTTGTTCGGAGCGCGAAGATTCCGACAGAGCCATTGGCTCGATCCTTACGGCTAGAGACCCCTACGGGAGCAGACTCGACGATTACGCACTGGTGCTAGTAGTGTGAGCTTACTCTAGGAGGCGAGAGATTCGGCTGGGATCTTCTTGTAGCAGCGTCGAGGCCTTACGACGTCATCTTAGGGCATGGATTGGTTATCTACAGTTCATGCTCATATTGACTGTTTTAGGTGCAAGGTGCGATGTGTGCGCACCGACGGGAGAAGGTTCACCTTCACCGGCGAGAAGGGAGCCTTTGCAGCACAGGATGGACTCTCTCAGAGGAGGGGACAACCCATCACTCATCAATTGGCTAGCCTCATCCTTGGAGCAGTTGACGTGCATAGCCCTAGTTTTCCTGCAGTGGTGGATCAGTATGCGGACGCCTTCACCGACGACGTTCCAGGACTACCTCCTTGCAGAGAGGTAGACTTTTACATTGAACTATACCCCGAGATAGCCTTGATATCCACTCCAGCATATCTGATGGCCCCCACTGATCTTCGAGAGTTGCGGGTACAGTTGGAGGACTTGCAGGGCAAGGGGTTCATCCGACCCAGCGTTTCACCCTGGGCTTCCCCGATATTGTTCGCCAAGAAGGCAGACGGGAGCTTGTGACTGTGTGTCGATTATCGTTGCCTGAACAAGGTGACAGTGAGGAACAAGTATCCGCTACCGAGGATTGATGACCTCTTCGATCAGCTCATGGGATCACGGTGGTTCTCGAAGATAGACCTCAGGTCAGGCTATCATCAGCTCAGAGTTCGAGACGAGGACCTGCAGAAGACGGACTTCAGGTGTCGGTATGGCCACTATGAGTTCTTGGTTATGCCATTCGGCGTAACCAATGCTCTAGCAGTGTTCAAGTGCCTCGTGAATAGGATCTTCCAGCCATACCTCGATCGATTTTTCATGGTCTTCATCGACGAAATTTTGGTGTACTTGACCACGGAGGAGGAGCATGCCTACCACATGCGGGTTATACTAGACACACTCTGAGAGAACCAGCTTTATGGCAAGCTCTCGAAGTGCCAGTTCTGGTTACGTGAGGTCCACTTCTAGGGGCACGTCATTTCTGAGGTGGGAGTTGTAGTGGATCCCGCGAAGATCAAGGCAGTGCTAGCTTGGGAGCCACCCAGGAGCGTGACGGAGGTGCGGAGTTTCTTGGGTCAAGCCAGATACTATCGGAGATTTGTGTCGGACTTCTCCAGAGTTGCGGCGCCACTATTATCTTTGACGAAGAAGGGGAAACCCTTCGTGTGGTCAGACAGATGTCAGCAGAGCTTCCAGGAGCTGAGACAGAGATTGACCAGTGCACCTATCTTGAGGTTGCCTGAGCAGGGAGTTGGATACGTAGTCTACTGCGATGCATCAGGGACCGGACCCGGGTGTGTCCTGATGCAGGAGTGGGCCGTGATTGCCTATGGATCACATCATTTGAGGCCGCATGAGCAGAACTACGCTACCCATGTCCTGGAGTTAGCAGCAGTGGTCTTCGCTCTGAAGACATGGCGACACTATCTGATGGGCGAGCACTTTACAGTCTTTTCTGACCACCAGAGCCTCAGGTACATCTTCTCTCAGAAGGACCTAAACCAGAGACCGCGGTGATGGCTCGAGTTCTTCCAGGACTATGACTTTGAGATAGTCTATACTCCTGGGAAGGGGAACGTGGTAGCTGATGCCATCAGCAGGAGGATGGGCATCCAGCTACTTGAAGAGGCAACAAAGCAGCTAGCCGCTTTGCAGATATCCTTCATGGATAGAGACGGAGCATCATTCCTTCAATTTCTCACAGACTCTCCTACACTTATACAGTGGGTTAGAGAGGCACAACGTGGGGACACTGACTGTGAGACACGGCGTGCACAAATATCCTCGAGACAGGAACTTGATGGTTTCTCCCTTGGAGCATAGCATGAAGTCCTCTTCAGAGGACGTACCTTGGTACCAGTCACATTAAGAGAAGAGGTGATGAGAGAGTTTCACACTTCTCCTCTGGAAGTACATCCTGGAGTGGCGAATATGTACCAGGACCTCAGACGACAACACTGGTGGCCGGGCATTAAGAAGGCTATGGCAGAGTTCATTTCACGGTGCCTCACCTGCCAGCAGGTGAGGGCAGAGCATCAGGTACCAGCAGGATTGGTACATCCCTTGGAGGTCCCGGAGTGGAAGTGGGACGGGATATCTATGGACTTCATGACTGGAATTCCACGCACTTCCAAAGGTCACGACTCCATATGGGTGATTGTTGACCGACTCACCAAGTCCGCACACTTCTTACCCATCCGAGAGTAGGGCTCAGTGGAGAGCTTGGGGCGTCTCTACGTTTAGGAGATTGTACGGCTTCACAGTGTACCATCGACTATCGTCTCCGATCGGGACGCTCGTTTTACTTCCCGGCTTTGGAAGGGATTGCAGGAGGCGTTCGGGATGCGGCTACGTCTGAGCACTGCCTTTCACCCTCAGACGGATGGTCAGATGGAGAGGACCTTTCAGACTCTTGAGTACATGCTCCGCGCATGTGTCCTCGATTTTAGTCATAGCTGGGAGGACCACCTACCATTGGTGAAGTTCGCGTACAACAACAGCTACCACTCCACCATCAGGATGGCACCATACGAGGCGTTGTACGGAGGACATTTCAGATCTCCTTTGTGCTGTACAGACCCTGGGGAGTCAGAACTTGTGGGACCAGAGATGGTCCGGGCCACAACAGAGAAGGTCCAGGTCATCCAGGAGCGGGTGAGGACAGCTCAGAGCCGGCAGAAGTCATATGCTGACAGGAGGCGGAGGCCACTAGAGTTCGAGGATGGCGACCACGTCTTCTTGCGTGTCTCACCTCGACGTGGTTTACGGAGATTTGGACGAGGCGGCAAGTTGTCTCAACGCTTCATTGGACCATTCCAGGTCCTCAGCAGGATTGGCGAGGCGGCTTATCACCTAGCTCTACCACCTCAGTTGCACCGGGTGCACGACGTCTACCACGTATCTCAGCTGAGGAGATATGTGCACGACCTGACGCACATCATTGACCATGGGGAGCTAGACGTGGATGATGGGGCGACTTTTACGGAGGTCCCGGTGGAGATAGAGGATCGACAGGAGCGGGTCCTACGTGGACGATCAATTACTCTTGTGCGCATCAGATGGCAGCACGGGAACCTCCAGGAGAGAACTTGGGAGCGGGAGGCTCAGATGCGTGCTCAGTACCCACATTTGTTTCCCTAGTTTATGATGTATCATTACGGGGATGTAAAGCCCTGAGGTGGGAGTAATGTAAAGACCCATAAATTTCAAGGAAATTTTTTTCTTAATTTTATTTGGAATTTTTCAAGAACGTAGTTTCTGACGGAACCTGATTCTGAGGCCCGGTGTTCCCGGAATCATTTTTCGAAGTTTGGCTCGGGTACGTTCAGTGAACGGACGAGTGAGTTTTTCTAACTTTTTAACCGGTGCCCAGAATCGAATTCTGAGGGCACCGATGAAATTGTAGCACCGATATTTGAATAGAAATGCCTCTTCCAGAGTTGCCTTTGCTCTGGTGTGGTTTTTAATTTTTCGAGCTTAAAGTTAAGAAATAAAATAATTGTACGACAAAATTTATTTTATTTCACTTAAGCCACATGGAAGCCACTTGAAGCCACTTAAAGGCGGCTTCAGAAAAGTTTATCCGGATAGGATGCCATCTAGAAATATCCTACCCCCTTGGTAGGATATTTGTGAGGCGGGGCCCGCACGAGCCCCGCCGTTTCTTTTCGGCTAAGTAACGCACCCGCGAAAACCCGTCATTATGAAAGTCAACTGACGCGTTTTCTTAAATTCTTAATGCACCATTTAATTGGGTGGTTTTATTCGTGAATTAAATGGGCAGTTTCTTTCGTGGAATTATTTCTACGAATTGATGGGTCGTTACTTACCTCTTTTTCGTTTGTTGGCGTAATAATAAAATAAGACCAACACAACATTTTGAGGATTACTCGTTGAGAGGTTTTTGACAGAGATTCCTGTGCCTTCATCCTCCTTCACGAAGAATGCGAAGAATGTGAAGAACGCGAAGAACGCAGTCACCGTCGGAGTTTGACGACGCTTCATCTGAGACGTTCTTCCCCGCCCCGATCTCCGATCACCAACTGCTTGAGGTAAGAGATCTCGGGTTTCTTTTTAAACTTCCTTGTGGTTTATAACAACACACTGATTTAATTATTTACAATTAAATCTGTTGTCTCTTGGTCCGTTGAGTTCGTCGACGCAACGTCGGATTCCGCGACGACGCGACACCTTCCGCGACACGACGAACCCCTCATTCCGCGACGAGCAATTCCGAGAAGAACGCTCACGCGCGACGGCTTGTCGAGGTTGGAATTTTTTTGTTTTGGAATCCCCTTTTTCTGTGAACGTACCTTTAAAATTAAAGAACTGGTTGTAAATGAACAATTTTAATTTATTAAAATTGTTGATTCATGTGTTGAATTATTTTTATCCCGTTGTTTATCTCTAACGCGGAGGGTGCGGGCCAAACGAACACGGCCCGACAACCCTCCGTCGTTCTTCGTGGTTGTGCGGATTTGGCGGGCAACGTAAAATCATGACGCAAGGGCAGTTTGTTGATTCTGCAGTGAAGAACGGAACCCGGGAGGAGCACCGGCGGAGACCGGAAGGAAAACGGACCATCGGAGCAACTCCGGTGGCCCGCGGAAGATTCCGGCGGCGGTGGCCAACGGACCCGTAGGTCTGGTTCGTCCTCATGGGACGCGGCGGCCAACGGACCGGACCGGGTTCGGCCGGTTTGGGTCGACCCGGTTCGGCCGCCCTGGGGGGGGGGGGGGGTCGGCCCAGGTCGGCCCAGGCCCGGACCCCCCGTCCTCGGACCGTTTTCGGTCAAATGCACGTAACATGAGCTACGGGCCTCCAAACGACTCACAGTCAGCGGCAACACGATCCTTGGATCGAGACGGTCGTTTTGGTATATCGCACTCATGGTTTCGGAATACTTTGAGTTCGGCCGGGTTGGTTCGTACACGAAACCAACTGGGCCCTCGGAGCGGAAACGCTTATATCTTGAGCTACGGACGTCTGATTGACGTGACGTCAGCTTTGTTGAATTCCTCTATGTGAGACGGATCTTTTGGCTCACTCTGCCCGAGGTTTGGACGCAGGTGGAGTACGGTCGGGTTTGTTTTGCCTTAAAAACCAACCGGGCCCCTGGGACGAAAAAGCCAATAACTCTCAGATCAGGTATCTGATTGACGCGCCGTTTGCGACGTTGAGTTCCTGTTGACGATACGGATCCTTTGGATACATCAACTTCGGACTTGTGACAGTTGATGTATCGGCCTCTCGCCTCATGGAGCAGACCCTCCCGAACGAGCTTGCTGTGTGCGGGAACCCTAGAGCTGGCTGCGACTGCTACTTCGACTGCGACGACCGTGCAGAGATCCTCAGTGGACTGCGGCGAGGACTGTGCAGAGATCCTCAGTGGACTGCGGCGAAGACTGTGCTGAGATCCTCAGTGGACTCCGGCGACGACTGTGCAGAGATCCTCATTGGACTGTGATGACTACAGCACTCAGCGATCCTACGTGGATCAGTGCTATAGGTCCTGTGTGGGCCCGATCCTATGTAGGTCTGATCCTATGTGGGTCAGCGCTCAGCGATTCTGTGTGAGCCAGCGCCTACAGGTCCTGTGTGGGCCCGATCCTGTGTGGGTCTTGCGGGGGTTAGTTACCTACCAATCCTTTGTGAGTCTGATGACTTAGATGGATCAGTGATCAACTTTATCGTCATCCGAAGAAGTATACCTGTGTGAGCTGAATCCTGTGTTACTCTCCTTTGTGGATTGTGTTCAGCTATCCTGTGTGGATTTACTGTTTACTCTCCTTTGTGGATTGTGTTGAGCTGTCGTCTGTGGATTACTGTGTACTCTCCTTTGTGGATTGTGTTGTGCTATCCTCTGTGGGAATATGTTTTTGCTTTCATGTGTGGACTGGGTTGTGCTTGGGCTCGGACGTTGGAGCAGAATGGGAATTGATGACTTATGTATATGTATGGGCATATACCTAAGCAGTGTCGGTTGTTACTTCGTGATTGTATCTTTCCTTTTTGGATTATCCTTTGTGGATTTCGGGAGACCTTCGGGGGTCTCGGGGTCCCTACTGAGTAGCTTATACTCACCCATGCACGGGCTATGCCCGCACTTTGTTGTGTTGGTTGTAGACGACGGACAACGCTGATCGTGGTGGGGGCGTGCAGAGCGGGACGGTACCTGGAGGTGGACCACTGGGCGAGACGTACTCGGAGCGGATAGCTCGACCGAGGAGCTGTGGAGGCTATCTGTACCCACCCTTCAGGTGGGACTTCCTCAGGATGGCTCGACGCTGCAGCTTTTCTTTTCAGTTGTTGTTTTCCCCTTTCAGTTGTACTTTACAGTTGGGCTTGTATTTCCGGCCCCTTTTACTTTCAGCACTGCTTATTACAGTTTTTACTTAGTGTTTACTTTTCCTCTTGCTTACTCTGTGGTGTTTGTTTACTTTTCAAAGGCAATGCCTTCCCTTTTTTGGGATTTACGCCTTGGTGCTAGTCGCCAGCCCCTATCCTATGGAAGGTGGGCTTGGGGTTAGTCACGGCACGGGCCCCGAGGACGGGTCGTGACAAAAAATTAGTGAGATGTATATTTATATTTATAATGATATGTGAAGGGATGTCTCTAAGATTAATCCATGGGGGTTGTATATTTGAACCTATGATTCAATATTTATGCATCTTATATGTAATTTTTCCAGATTAGGTTGTATTTTTCTATGATAATTATTTCTCATCCTATGATTTCTTGTTTAATTCAATAGTAATAACATGCTTAAAATTTAATGATTTAGATGTGGAAAGTATGATCATTATAAAAATATATTTCCCATGTGTAAATATCACAAGGGGAATTAGAAATGTGGTATGGGTAATGGTTATACTAATATAGATAAAGGGACTATCAACTATATGTGAATGGTATGGGATTCTCTTCTAGTATTATTTTTATTAAACATAACAAGCATGATTAGATTTTTGTTGAATTACTATAAGGTCCCAAACTTAATGATACATAATCATGAGTTAAGTCAAGAATTCACATTAAGGATCTTTTGAGGTTTAAATCCTTAGAAATTCGGCCATAACTATTACATAACAAAAACATAGAAATACAAAGTTAACAGTTACAATAATATCTATTTCTTCTATAACAATAAAATTAATAAAAATAAATTAGTATTATATTCATGTTTAATCATCAATACTAATTATTGATGTCATCCTTCACAATATTCTCCCTTAAATCCAATGAAAACATTTAAAATAAAGGATGATCACAAAAATATCATTAAGGGAAATTAAAATAAAAAACAATATTAGACTAATTAAAACCTTATAACCCATTCAATTATCTTTGAGCATATGAAACAAAACATTTTCACATGAATAACACTCATATATTTTTTTCAATGAAAAACACTAAAAAAACACCAAGTAATTAAAACTCCTTTAAGTGAATTAGATCATCATATATAGGAAACCCTATCAACTATCTTCCAACTAAAATAACTATATAAGTGACCTCAAAATTCTATATTTATATTGTGGACCACCCTTCGTATAAGTTATATCAGGCTCACCCATGAGCTGTAATGGGGATCAACCATTCGTATATATCTGTGTTGGACTCACCTGTGAGCTATAATGGTGATAAACCCTTCTTATAATCTATATAGGGCTCACCTTTAAGCTATAATGGGGATAAAACATTCTTATAAGCTATATCTAGATCACTCATCTCATATAATTCTCGTGTACCATTTTATGGATAAAACTTGTTCAACACAAAACACTTTTAAAAAACTCATCAATTCTCATATGAAAGACATTTCCATATTAAAACACCATTTTCATTTAACTTCCCCTTTTTAATACAAATATACCTAAATAAATGAATAATGGATTTAATTAAAATACATTATATCTTATAGAGGAAGCCAAATATCAAGTAACTATTATGGTGGTGGATAAGTCCTTATCACTATATACATTAAAACAAGTTATATTCCTTTTGTCATTTTGTAAAGGAAGTAAAATGATTTTTATAAAAATATTCCTTTTGAAAAAATTCAATGAAATTCTATATAGACATAAAATTTCATTTATAATACTTTTATATCCATAAGAATACATATGTAAATTAATTTCATGAACACAAGGATTTGAAAATTAAATCATTAAACGTTCAAGTTGTCCATCATCACATTAAAATTTTAAATATTAATCTCCATGAATTCATAAATAACATTACTATATATAAAATACAATTATGAAATTTCATAGTGGTTGTATATACGCCTAATAAAATAATTGTGGTGGATGTTATCATGAAATGCCTTAGTGAAAAGTGATTGATACAAAATCCCTTACCTTGGTCCGACTTGTCTTGTACATAATTTAATTTCATTAATAATAAAATTAGGTTACTTTCAACTTTATTTAAAAAAAATTTATGTTTTTTTAGTTTATATCACTTATAACTTTGTTATATCAATTATTTAATTATTTGAGTCCATATAGGATGTTTTTTCGATAAAAAGTACTTGATTTGAAAATGAACATGTTTTGATGTAAATTGTCCATGTAGTAAATATTCCATCAACTCAAAAATGATATTAACTATTTAAATATTTTATATATCTAGAGAATATATATTTATAATAGTCCATAACATTTTTAGATATGTAATTAAATGCACTGTTCATGGAGACAGTGGGTCGTATTTACGCATTAACGCTACTTTCATTTTGTTGTCATGTCAAAGTGATGAAAACTATAGGATACATAGGTATGTTATAAATTAAGTATAATATATATGTAATATATGTTACATACATACATTAAAACCATCTTTTATATATTTCAGGTATGGAATGAACAAGTCATTTAACTTTGGGGGGGGTCTTAGTCTACACTTCATTAAATGAAATTATTATATATGAACATTATGGAAAGAATAAAGTATGTTGTAAATAAAATTACATAATAATAGAGTCAATATAAGTATAATATATGTCATATATAAATATTGTTTCATCATAATGGGCACTATGAGAGGTGGTAGGGAAGAATCGAACAATAAATGTTTCATGAGGTAGTAGTTCTCCATATAAAGAAACTGTATGTTAGTATACATTAGATGGAGGTGTGAGTAAGTGTAGTTCAAATACATCTAATAAAAACATACTATAATATTGAGTATAGTTGTGTTTTTATTTAATCAAAGAGTAAAAATATCATTCAGAGTGGATAATGAAAATAATGGAATGGAACATGAGAGAAGGCGATACCTCAAAATTGGGAAACTTATTTTGATTTGAGCCGAAAGGCTTTCTAGAATTTTATTATTTTGAAGGTATGGATTCTAGGAAGATAGAATTGGTTATAGGAAGAGTATTGGACATTGTTTTTCTGATCTAAATGTCTTTTTATGTGTGATATAAAGAGAATAAAAATTTCCCCTTTATTGAACTGGTGAGGGGAACTTTAGGAAAGTCTTGAAGTAAAAAATTATTAAAAATTCAATTTCACTTAAAAATGGTCCAAAACTCATTTAATTAGAATATAAGATAATTTTGGTTAGAAGGAACATCATATAATAATTTTTATACATGTTTTCAATATTTTATTTTCCTTATGTTTTTGGTTTGGCCCTTTTTACCCTTTTTATTCTTTTATTAATATCATGATATTTACACATTGTGGGTTAATGTAATTTCATTATAATTTCAAAATACCCAAAAAACATCCATTTTTTAAAAATTTGGGCTTATATTATCCATTTTCTGAATATTTTATTTTCATGAATTTAATATCATTTAGTAAATTATTTTATATTTTAATTTATAAAATATGTCAATTTTGGAAACTAGTAATAGTTGACTTTTTTCCAAATTAATAACAACCTAATTCATTTAAAAGAAACATTTATTCAATACTAACATGGAATTATCACAAAGGAAATTCATTGAATATATATATTATGTCACATAATATTTATTTTAACATTTCAAATATCATTTTTTTGAATCTTTCATTAAAGTGGAAATCATTTCATCATCATTGAGTCATAGATAAATTTTTTTATTTAATGTATAAAAATTATTTATTAAATATCATGATATAGAAAATATTTTTAAATTTTTATGTACTATTTATAGTCACCGAGACCTATTATATAACCACATGTAAAAATTATTTAGTAAGAAGAAACTTGATTGGGTTATTTTTTCTTTACATTAAATTAATTATTATATCATTTCATTTTCACATCAATGTTGATCCATGGGGTAAACAATACAGACCAAAGATACTATGGTCATAAATATGTCATCCAATATGATTAGGACATGTGTTTAGGTTAGTTTTATATTTTAATAATATTATTTTCTACCCTTATTTACCTGATTTTCCCTTTAACCATGAAAAATAGAAATATTTACTAATGTTGTTATTCATAATGTAAAAAAATAAAAGGTTACTATTTACATATTTTGGAACTCCTAATTCCAAATATGGTATTTATTTTTCTAAATTCTAAACACTAAATTTATAGAAATTAATTTATAATTAATTCACGGTGTCAAAACCAAAAAGCTGGTTTTTATGAAATAAAAACCATCCAAAGAATGACATGTTTTTATGATCAATTTAAATGTAAAATTGCATCCAATGACCATAATTTGAATAAATGTCATAAAATTATTCCAATTATACATTGAAACCTATTTAAATAATAATTTATCTGTATAAATAAATTACATGAAAATGCAATTTTGAATTAAAATGCACTATTTTACACTATTCGTTAAAAACGAACATTATCAGAATATTACCAAAAATTTAACCCAAATAAATTTTTATATCCCACTTATATAGATGAATTTTAATTTTATTTTATAACATATTAACGTGAAAGAAACTAGATTTAAAAAGGTTTTTCCATCGAAAGGTGGTAAATCTTTATTTTAATAAAATATTTCTTTTATCAAAAAATTTTAATTTGTTCCTATATCATATCTAAAATAAAATATATGATGAATTGAAAAATTTACATTTAATATATAAAATATATTTTTCGTTAAAAAATTAAATTATGAGTTATATGATTTTATAATCACAATTATTCCCTTTTATGTAGGTTTTCTTAAAAAACATCTTTTATTTTCAATTGGAATTTACTTCCATTTCTAAATAAATTTGTAACCATTTAATAATTATATATGAATATGTAAAACATAATTTAGAATTTAGTTAATATTATTCATTCCCAACATTCCAACGGCTCGACGTTAAATACCAATTAAAATAATAGTAATATTATTGTATTATTATTTGTATAACACAATGTTGTCTGCAACGTATGATTTTGGATAAACCTGTAATGTCCCGAAATTTCCATGTAAATTTTTTTATAAATTGTTTTTTTATGAGTCCGCGAAAATTGATGGTTTGTGATTCTGAGGCCTAGAGTGCCCGGAATGAATTTTTGAACCTTATTTCAGGTACGTTCAGTAAACGTGCGAGTGGGGTTTTCAAACATTTGAACCAGTGCCCGGAATTCTAATCCAAGGGCACTGTTGAACTCGCAGCACCGAAATAAGATTAAAAATAATTTCACCCTGATGGAAGTTGGTTGAGGGTGAAAGTTAATTTTTGGGTATTTCATGGAAATAATAATATAAAATTGTCATATATTACTTTTGTTGTAAACACCCATGTGAATGTTGGGAGGTGGGGACTAGTAGAACTAAACGACCTTTTGAAGGTTAATAGGTGGGGTCCACCGAACTAAACCTCCCTTGTGAGGTTATGGTGGTGGGGACCACCTGAACCTAAACCCCATTTTGAATTTCTAGAGGGAGGGACCACTCGACCCCTCTTAATGGGTAAAAACCTACCAACTCTCCAATATTCCACACCTCCCATTAAATCGAGCCATTAAATTGGGCCAATTAATTGAGACAATTAATTGTGCCAATGTGGTACATTAATTACACCAAAATGGGTGTGCCAACATAATTTCTTCTTTAGATAATTATATTGGAACCTCTTTCATTTTTTTTGGTGGAATTGGGGGACACTATTGGAAAAATGGGAGAAGCATGGAAAAATATTGGGAGGATTACAATTCTCTAATGAAGAACACTCTTACAATGAAGAAAGATTACTTTAACATATTCTCCGGGACATCCTCCAACGTAGGTCATCTTCAAAGACTGTCGTTCCCTCCACATAGACGATAATAAACGAACAAGGGAGGTGTTTAATTGTTTTTGTTTATCACTTCCCATGTACCCCCTTATATTTTTTTACGAGTTGGTAATAATCATTACTGGGGGATAGGATTTGACTTTCATGTTCATGTTCTTGATAATTCATATGCTACCACCATATTGCGGAGGGTTTGGGACAAACCAATGTCGCCCAACCCTTCCGAAAATCATGTGGTGTTCTTCAAGATGGAGGAGGAAAGAAACCATCCATGGTTGGGTCATGTGGATTGCGGCCTACACAACCGCCATCCACGATGAAGGTAATGACGCAACAGCGCCGCCCAAAGGCCACCGCCACCGCCCCGCGGCCGGATAGTCGCCATGTGGCTGGACTGCTGCCCCGGCCGGACCACCACCCCGCAGCAGGACCACCACCACACGCGATCGAACAACCACCCCGCATGGCCGGACCGTCGCCCCGTGACCGGACCGTCGTCCCTAGCTGAGCCGCCTCTCAGTCTCATGCCCTCGCGACACTCTTTGAAGCCCCTCATGGCTTTCCAGGTGGGACCCTGTGGGTGGGACCCGAACCAACAGGTTAGGCCGGGTCGGTCTGACTTGGTTGGCCCAGACCCGGGCCCACTACGACCCATTTGCTTTCTTTTGGCAATAATATAGGCACAGAACGTCTATTTGACGTACCATCGGTGGTGCTAGAAATCATATAGTGAGAAGGTCCCTTTGAGTATACCCCACTTTAGTTTTGTATTTAAATGGGTTACAGTGAGGTTAGATCGAGCATGAATCCAACCAGGCCCCCTGGACAAAAAAAGATAATAACTCACAGTTGTGCGTCAGATTGACACGCCGTCTATTACGTTGAAACCCCTATGATGTGGCGGACCTTTGATAAACATCTTCATAGGACTTCATGGAAGTTGGAGTATTGACCAGTAGCTTGTGGAGCAGATCCTCCCAGAGACGAGTGAGCATAGTGTGGGAATCCAGTGGTTGGCTATGACTTGATGACTGCTGACAGTTTCGACTCGAAATGACTTCACAGGCCCATTGGAGAGCGCCTTGGTGACGCGGTAGACCCATTGTGGGGAGAGCCTTGGTGATGCGGTAGACCCGCAGTACTCTACAAGAGGAGTACCTTAGTAGTTCAAGGTTAGTGGTAAGCGCCTCTGTGTGACACCACATGACCACTGTAGTCGATAGAGGAGGAGCTCTCCATCAACCGAGATTTTCAAAATTGTGATTGGGAATGTTACTTGATACTACCCCTAGAACGATTCCTAGTGTGTGCTCAGTCCGTACCTCTATGTTTTTTCTCATGATTGAGATGGATTACATGATAACTTAGGTATATCTATTGGCATAAACCTATGTAAGGTTATCTGTTGATTTCATACATGGTGTTTTATCCTTGATGGATTTTGTGAGACCTGAAGGGCCTCATGGTCCCTACTGAGTATAGTTATACTCACCCCTTTAAGAGTTATTTCTGCAACATGTTGTGTTTGATACAGACGATGGACAACGCTGACTGAGGTTGAGAGTACCAAGAATGTACGGTACCTAGTGGTGGACCATATGGTGTGATGGTACACAGAGGAGACGGGTGGACGTGGAGTGCTTAGGAGGCGATCTATACATACCCTTTAGGTAAGAACCTCATAGGATGATCCATTAGATATCTCATCTCTTTCTTTATTCTAATTGTATTTCATTTGTACTTGGACCTTTACTGTTGGTATTTTATTCTGAAACCCTTTTTGCTTTCAACACTCTTTTTGTTATACAATTTTCTTGTGTTCGTAACTTTTTGTATACATGGTTATGTGATTTTTCAGGTTATAATGGCAGTGCCTTCCCAGTTTTAGGGAAAATTCCTTTCGGTGCTAGTCCTTATCCCGTAGCCTATGGAAGGGGGCTTTCAGTAGTCACGGTATGGGCCCCATGGGACGGGTCGTGACAAATTTTTATCGAAGGGAGTCTGTTCTACCGCCAAAATTAGGATTCTGATATTTATTTTTAACGATAGTAGTGTTAAGTGTAGTGATTGTGGTTATCAGTTTGGGGAATCTAGTGTTGGTGCGGCAGCCGACGTATCCAAACCCCAAAACCTTGACTTCTGATTTCCGACTTAGTGTATGAAAACACTGAATGCGTGTTTGTTTTCAAGAGTTGTCATTGTTATCCCTTGAGTGAGCTCATCAGGTATAACGTATTAAACATGGCGCACCTGTTTCTTTTCAGGATGCCTACATATAGACAACCTGCTAGGGTTCCGAGAGTTGTACGCATTGATAAACCACCGAGTGATGAGGCCTTGGTGGACGACCCTTTTATAGTAGAGGCACCAGTGGCGGCACCAGCGGTAACATTCCCCGTTGGGACACTGATCCAAGCAGCCCCATCAGCAGATGGTTCACACAGATTGAGTATGATGCCCGAGTTCCAGTGCCAGAGGCCACCTAGGATCAGGGGAGAGATAGACACGCAGGCGGCTATGGATTGGAAGGAGTCTATGGTGAGAGTCTTCTAACTTGTTGGGATACTAGTTGATCTCATGGTGCTCCTTTCCGCCAACCTTCTACAGGTAGCAGCAGGAAGATGGTTGAGCTTGATGCTCTAGTTTCACGAAGAGGTGATGCTTATCTGGATAGACATTGAGAGCATGTTCTCGGAAAATTTTGTTCCAAAAACTCTTCGCACAGTGCGCGTACATGAGCTAGTTCATCTATAGCCGGGCAGTATGACTGGGGCTATGTACTGATCGAGGTTCACTGACCTCTCATGCTACTCCACCGATATGGTGCGAGACCCTTTTTTCAGGGACTGGACCTTTGAGTTTGGGATCATGTAGGAGATCAAGGCTTTCATGATCTCACTCAGCATCCCGATGCAGGAGGGGGTGTTAGAGAGAGCCATTTTGGTGGAGAGTTTCCTTATAGAGTAGTCACTAGTGACATGACCCACTACCAGTCATCACGTAGCAGAGTCTTCTGCAACTGGTAGTAGGCAGATATCGTAGAGGTCCAAGAGGACCAGACCTACAGTTGGACGATCGCATTACTCAGGATAGGTTGTGTGGAGCAACTGAGGTAGAGCCAGTTATGCCTGGAGGAGACAGTGTTTCACTTATGGAAGGTAGGGTCACATGGCACATGACTATCCGACCCTCCATACGGATGATCACCTGAGGGTCGAAGGACATCCCAAGGAGAGACAGAGATTTGACCGAGGAGATCCATAGGGAGCAGGCAGACGTGGCAGAGGAGCTGGATGAGTAGCTGGTGGTGGGAGAAGATTCGAGATGTTACTGCCACCACCACCAGGAGGTCCTCCCCAACCACAGGGAGCATGAGGACTGGGGAATGCTAAGCTCTAGGCAGCTGAGGCTTACTATCTCAGCGCTCTGGAGATGATTAGAGGTACGATCTATGTCTACTCTACCATAGTTTCAGTACTTATAGACATAGGTGTCTCCCATTATTTTATTGACAGTGCCTTAATTCAATGCTTTTAGATTCCGACGGAGTCGTTGCATCAATCCTTACGGCTAGAGACTCATATGGGAGAGGATTCAATGATTAATCACTGGTCCCGGAAGTGTGAGCTTTCTCTAGTAGGTGATATATTTAGCTAGAATCTCTTAGTAGTGGCTTCGAGTCCATATGATGTCATCTTTGATATGAACTAGTTATCAATAGTCCATGCTCAGATTGACTGTATTAGGTGCAATGTGCAGTGTGTCTTCACGGATGGGACCATGATTACCTTCACTGGTGAGAAGGGAGCCTTTTTAGTGAAATATGGACTTACCCAGGGGTGGGTGCAGCTGATTACACATAAGTTGGCTAGCCTTACCCTCAGATCTGTTGATGTAGAGAGTCCGAGATATCCTGTAGTGGTGGACTAGTACGCGTATCTCTTCCCTGATGATGTTTTGGGTCGACCTCTTCATAGATAGGTGGACTTTTACATTGAATTGTACCTTGGTAAAACACTGATATATACACCCGCAGATCAGATGGATCCCGTGGAGCTTCGTGAGCTGTGGGTACAGCTATATGACTTGCAGAGGAAGGGATTCATCTGGCTCAGTGTTTCACCTTGGGAAACCACAATTATGTTCACCAAGAAGGAAGATGGGATATTGAGACATTTTATCGACTACCGGTGCCTGAACTAGGTGACAGTAAAGAACAAGTACCCACTCTCGAGAATTTACGACCTCTTTGATCAACTTAAGGGAGCATAGTGGTTCTTAGAGATACACCTCAGATCAGGTTATCACCAGCTCAGAGTTCGAGATGCGGATGTGCAGAAGACTGCCTTCAGATTTTGGTATGGCCATTATGAGTTCTTGATTATTCCATTTAGTGTAACCAATGCTCCGGCAGTGTTAATGGGACTCATTAACATGATCCTTCAGCCCTACCTTGATCGCTTCATATTATTCTTCATCGAAGTCATTCTGATCTACTCGACTACTCGAGAGGAGCATGCATATCATTTGTGGGTAGTACTAGACACACTCCATGATAACCAGCTTTATGGTAAGCTCTCAAAGTGACAGTTCTGGATCCGAGAGGTTCACTTTCTTGGACATGTCATATTGGAGGCTGGATTTGCAGTGGATCCAGCAAGGATTGAGGTGGTACTTGCTTCGGAGCCGCCCAAGAGTGTGACGGAGGTACAAAGTTTCTTGGGATTGGCTGGATACTACTTCTGGTTTGTGCCATATTTCTCCTGAGTTGTAGCACCACTATCAGCGTTGAAGAATAAGGGGAAACCCTTTGTGTGGTCAGAGATATGCCACAATGTTTTCAAGAGATAAGGAAGAGGCTGACTAGTTCCCCCATCTGGAGGCTTCCGGAGGAGGGCGTAGGGTAGGTAGTTTACTACAATGGATCAGGGACCATGATCTGATGTGTCCTGATGCAGGAGCAAGCAGTGATCACATATGGTTCTCTTCAGTTGATGCAACATGAGTAGACCTACTCTACCCATTAAATGTAGTTAGAAGTAATTGTCTTCTCCTTGAATATGTTGTTACACTATCTAATGGGTGAGCATTTTACCATGCACTCTGATCACACGAGTCTCAGGTATATATTCTCTAAGAAGGACATAAACCAGAGACAGATACAATGGCTTGACTTCCTCTAGGACTATGAATTCGATATAGTCTATAATCCAGGGAAGGGAATCATTGTAGCAGATGCACTTAGTAGTAGTTCTGGTATACAGCTCCTAGGTGAGGTGACAGATCAGCTAGCCTCTGTACAGATTTCCTCTGTGGAATGTGATGGAGTAGCTTTCCTTCAGTCTCTTATAGTCACTCCCCCACTTCTTCAACGAGTCAGGGAGGCAAAGTGTGGGGATGCTGACTACGAGACACGACGTGCTCAGATATTCATATAACAGGTACCTGAAGGATTTTATGAAAATGGGGAGCACACCATCCACTTCAGATAACGTACCATGGAACCAGTGTCACCTCAGAAAGAGGTGTTGACGGAGTTACACACATCCCCTCTATCATTACAACCAGGAGTGTCAAAGATGTACCAGGATCCCAGATGATAGCACTGGTGGTCAGGAATTAAGAAAGTAGTATGAGAGTTTGTCTCTCGGTGCCTCACATGTCAGTAAGTAAAGCCAGAGCATCAGCTACCAGCAGGCTTGGTTTAGAAATTAGTGGTCCCAATGTGGAAGTGGGATGGGATATCCATGGACTTCATGATAGTACATCCACGTATATCTAGGGGTCATGACTCGATTTGGGTGATCATCGACCGACTCACCACGTTAGCCCACATCCTACAGATCATAGGGCAGGGTTCAGTAGAGGGCATGGGGTGCCTCTATATGCAGGAGATTTTACGGTTACATGGAGTACCCTCAATCATTATCTCCTACCATGATGCACATTTTACATCCCGATATTTAAAGGGGTTTAGGGGCATTCAAGACACAGCTTCGTTTGAGCAACACCTTCCATCCTCAGACGGATAGTCAGACTGAGTGAACCATTCATACCATCTAGGACATGATGTGTGCTTGTTTCCTCGACTTCAATAACATCTGGGAGGATCAATTACTTTTTGTGGAGTTTTCATATAAAAATAGCTATCACTCCACCTTTGGGATGACACCTTTTGAGGCGTTGTACGAGAAACCTTGCTGGTCAACGTTGTGCTAGACTGACCCAGGGGAGTTAGCACTATTGGGACCAAAGACCATACGAGATACCACGGAGAGGTTTAGATCATCGAGGACCAGATGATGTCTGCACAGAGTAGGCATAAGTCACATTCTGACATGATATGGATACCTCTAGAGTTTGAGGATGGCGACCATGTCTTTCTATGGTTCTCACCCCAATGACGTCTATGGAGATTTCGCAGAAGAAAAAATTTATCTTCGAGATTCGTCAGGCCTTTTCAGGTCTTTAGCAAATTTGGAGAGGTGGCTTACCACTTATCTCATCCACCTCAATTGCACTATATGCATGCCGTCTTCCATGTATCCCAGCTGAGTAGATACATTCACGACCATTATCACATCAACAACTATGTTGATCTGTACGTCAATGACGGGGTTACTTTTACAGAGGTTCCTGTAGAGAAAGAGGATTGACATGAGCTGGCCCTTTGTGGACAGTCGATACCTCTGGTGCGCGTTCACTGGCATCACATGAACCTCCATAAAAGAACCTGGGAGCGGGAGGTTCAGATTCATACTCAGTACCCCCACTTTTTTACATAGTTATGAGTTTTGAATTATTGGGATGTTAAGCCCTGAGGTGGGGATAATGTAAAGACCTATAATTTCAATGTAATTTTTTTAATAAATGGGAATTTTACGAGTCTGTGAAAATTGACAGGTAATGATTCGGAGGCCCAGAGTTCCCTGAATGAATTTCTGAACTTTATTTTGGGTATGTTTAGTAAACACGTGAGTGGGTTATTCTATATTTTGAAACTGTGCCCAGAATTGAAATTTGAGGGCACCGTTGAACTCGCAACACCTATATTTGCTTATGAAGATGTTCACCATGACGACATTTGGTCTAGTGTAAAAATTAATTTCTGGGTTTTTTGTGGAAATATTAGAATAAAATTATCACATTTTAATTTTTTTGTAAACACCCATGTTGATGTTGGGAGGTGGGGACCACCATAACTAAACCACCCTTTGAAGGTTAAGAGATTGGGTCCACTAGATCTAAACCTCCCTTGTGTGTTTATGGCAGTGGGGACCACTAAACCTAAACTCCCATTTTGAATTTTTAGAGGTGTGGACCACCCGACCCCTCTTAATGGGGAGAAACCTCCCAACTCACCAATATTACACCCCTCCCATTAAATTGAGCCATTAATTTGGCCCAATTAATTGAGCTAATTAATTTTTCCAATGCGGTAGTTTAATAATTCCATCTTTGGTGTGCTGACATACTTTCTTCTTAAGTTAATTATACTGTCACCAATTTAATTTTTTGGGGTGGAATTGGGGGAAAATCTTGGAAACAAGGGAGATGCTTGGACATATATTGTGATGATTAAACTTCTCCAATGAAGAACGCTCCACCAACAAAGAACACAAACTTTGACTTCTTCCACAGGACATCCTCTAAAGTAGGATGTCTTCGACGACCTCCATTCCCTCCTCAATGAAGATAAAAAAATAACGAGGTATAGGTTTATTTATTTTTGTTTATCACTTCCCTTGTTCACCCATTCTATTTATTTTCCGAGTTGGGAACAATCATTTCCTGAGTATTGGATTTGACGATCATGTTCATGTTCTTGATTAGCCATATGGAACCGCCCTAACATAGACGGTATGAGCAAAACCAACAAGTCCTAACCCTTCTGCAAATCCTGTGGTGTTTTCACGATGGAGGAGGATAGAAACCATTCATGGTTGGGGAATGAGAATGGTGGTCGGCACCCCTACCGGCCGTGATGAAAGGGATGGCCCAACGGCGCCACCTCGCTGCCACCGCTGCCGCCCCACGACCGGACATCCATCCCTGAACAAGTGGCCCCATGGCCTCGCGCCCTCTTAGAACACTCCACAGCCCCTCGCAGCATGTCAGGCCGGACCCTCGGGGCCATGTCGGTCAGACCGGTTCTGCCCAGTCCTGGGCCCACTATGACCCATTTATTTTTTTGGCCTTATCATAGGGACCAGACGTCCATTTAAAAAACCGTCAGTGGCACTGGAAATCATGGAGTGTGACTCTCCCATTGAGTATACCTCACTGAAATTTTATATTGATATGGGGTATGGTAAGTTTGGATCGATCATTAATCCAAACGGGCCCCTAAGACAAAAAGGCTAATAACTCAAAGAGTGAGGGTCTTATTGATGCTCCGTCTGTTACGTTGAGACCCCTATGATGTGTAAAACCTATGAGAAACATCTTCATAAGACTTTTTTGCTGCTAGAAAATCGACCAGTAGATTATGGAGCAGATCCTCCTGGAGAGGAGCGACCATAGTGCAGGAACACGGTGGTTGGCTGAGACGTAAGGACTGCTGACCGTTTCGACTCGGATTGACATGACAGACATAGTAGGGATCACCTTGGTGACATGGAAAACCAATGATGGGGAGCACCTTGGTGATGTGTTAGACCCATGGTACTCAAAAGGTGGAGTACCTCAACAGGCCATAAGGGAGAGCGCCTCGGTGACATGGCAAAACCATAGTGGGGAGCGCCTTGGTGACGCAGTAGACCCACGATACTTGACATGAGGAGTACCTCAGCAGTCCAAGGTTAGTGGGATGTGCCTCTGTGTGACGCGGCAGGCCCACTGTACTCGATAGAGGAGGAGTTCTCCAATAGTCAAGGTGTTCGACATTGTGACTAGGAATGTTAGTTGATACTACCCTAGAACAAATCCTGGTGTGAGATGAGTCTGTACCTCTATGTTTTTCCTCATGATTGAGATTGATTACTTTATAACTTAGGTATATGCATGGGCATATAACTATGTAAGGTTATCTATTGATTTCATACTTTTTTTAATCATTGATGGATTTTGTGAGACCTAGAGGGTCTTGAGGTCCCTATTGAGTATCGTTATACTCACCCCTGCATGGGTTATGCTCACAACATGTTGTGTTGGATGTAGATGGTGAATAGCGCTGACTGAGGCTGAGAGTACCTAGACAAGATGGTACCTGGAGGTGGACCATATAGCGTGTAGGTAGGCAGAGGATACAGGTGGACGTGGAGTGCTAAAGAGGCAATATGTGCCTACCCTACAGATAAGAACCACATAGGATGATCCAATAGCTATCTCTTCTCTTTCTTCAGTTGTATTTTATTTCAGTTGTACTTGTACCTTTACTTTTGGGCTTGTATTCCAGCCCCCTTTTTACATTCCACACTCTTTTGGTTATACAGTTTTCTTTTGTTGGTATCTTGTTGTGTGCTTGGTTATGTTAGTTTGGAGGTTATAAAGTCAATACCTTCCCAGTTTTAGGAAAAACGCCTTTTGGTGATAGTTTCCAGCCCATGTCCTATGGAAGACGGGGTTGTGGTAGTCACGACATGGGCCCCGGGGGATGGGTCGTGAAAAAACCCGATGTAGTGTATTGATTACGCTATCAAAATAAGAGTCCCCTTTAATGTAAAATTAAAATCATATTCATAAATAATAATAGAAATGAAAAGGTATTATTCCCTAAATACATGGGTCGTTACATTATTCCTTCATTTTAAAATTTACATCATCACAATTTTGAAATTGGGCAGGAACACTTTGTTAAAAAAACCTAATCGGAAAAAGTTTCAATAAAAATATCACATTAAAAGAACGAATGATAAATACAATGGTCAAATTTGATAACACATACTAGGATTAAATGTATCAAAACATGGATATGGAAGAAAAAAACCATCATGTTTTTATGGAGAGTGATTGAAAACATGAACTGGAGAATGTTAACTACCAAAAAACCATAAACTTATAATTGTATAAAACTTCTTTGATTTAAAAGTATAAAAAGTAAACGAAAAATGTTTTTGTTTCAGGAGCCATTCCATAAGGTTGAGTAATTATTTCACTACTTATAATAAGAACATAATGAAATATACTAGATATTTTGTAGACACCGTTGGTGGTGGCCAACTGAGTTGTACTCACACCGTGTTCGGGCCGCCGTTGGGTACCCGAGTAGATGTCATGTCTGTAGGTCAGGAGAAAGGCAAAGGTCCACTCTAGGTAGTGTGTGGACATGGGTAGCACTTGGTTGTGGATCCGGACTTGGAGTCGGGACCATCTTGGGGATTCTGGCAGTGTCTTTATTTTGGGGCTTTTGTTCAGTCTTTCACTTGTAGTATGACATGGCATATTTATTGTTATTGGAATTGGTTGTTATACATGTTCCTTGTTGTTGTTTGTTGTTTCTACTATTTGGTATATTTATGTTGTGGATAAATCAGATAAAAAGGGTGTATATTCTCCCAACATGACTACATTGACCCCCGCTGCTAGTCGACAGCATTTGGCGTACGGGGAGGCGCGCTTAAGGTTATGTACCCACCCGGCTCAGAGCACCGGTTTAGTGGCATCCGGGTCAAGGATGATACACAATTGAATACATTTAATGAAATTATATATAGACTTAAAATGTCCATTATAATCCTAGGATATACATATAAATAAATATGTATGTTAATATCCACAAGAAACATATTTGATAATTAAATCTTTAAGGGTTCAACGCGTCCCTTACCACTTTGAAAATTAAAATATTAATCTTCATAAATTCATAAATAACATTAGTATAGATAAAATATGGTTATTAAATCTCAAATTGGTAGTATATACCCATTATAAAATAGTATAGGTGGATATTATCAAGAAATGCCTCAATGAAAGTAGATTGAGAGAAAATCCCTTACCTTGGTCCAACTAGTCCCATTTGTTCATTAATTTCTGGAATAATAATCTTAGTTTAATTTATAATTTCTATAGATTATCTTTTTTATTGTTCATTTTATATCACTTAATACCATGATATAGAAATTAGATAATTATTTGAGTTCATATCGAACGTTTTGTTGATATTCGGTACATGAGTTGAAAATGAACTTCGTTTCATGTAAATTGTCCATGTAGTAAAAAGTTCATCATCTCTAGAATTATATTCACGATTTAAATGTCATATATATATAATATATATGTATTTATAAAATTACATAACAGATGGTGGTAAGAAATGAAATACACCATTCATGGAGATGGTATGTCGTACGTACGCATGAATGCTACATTTATTTATTTGTCATATTAAAAGGATGAAAAATAAATGATAAATAGTTATGTTAAAATTATGTTATAATATAGATATATTATATATGTTACATATGTTCATAAAAACCATAATTTATATGTTCCATGTATGGAATGAACGAGTCATATAACTTTGAGGGTGTGGTAGTCCGCCCTTCCTCAAATGGAATTATCTTATTTACACATTATAGAAAGAAAAATGCTATGTTTTAAATAAAAATTACAGAAGAATATAGAAAATATGAATATAATATATGAAATATATAAATACTGTTCCATCATAATGGCCACTATGAGAGGTGGTAGGGGAAATTTGAAGAATCATCCTTTCTTGAGGCAGTAGTTCGCCATACACAGAAACAATATGTTCGTATCCATTAGATGGAGGTGTGTGTCAGTGGAGTTAAAATACATGTAATAAACACATCATATTATATTTATAATACTGGTGTTGTTTTGTAATAAATGAATAATATGAGAATAGGTACTAGAGAAGAAAAATAAATGAAATAAACTTAAGAGAAGACGTTACCACAAAATCGTGTAACTTATATTGATTTAATCCAAAAAAAATTATTTAATTGAATTAATCCCAAGGTAAAGCATATAAGAAGAATATAAGGATTATATTAAGAGTATTGTATAGTTTTGTTATCTAAAATTAGTTGGAAGTGTGAGATAAATAGAATAAGATGCTACCATTTATAGAAGAGGTGATGGGAACATTGGGATGTATGGAAATATTAATTTATTATAAATTCAATTTAGATTAAAAATCGTCCAATCCTAATTTAAGTAGAATATAAGATGATTTGGGTTTGAATAACCATCATCCAATAATTTTTATAATAGTTTTTAAACTTTTTTATCCTTATCTTTTTGGCATAACCCGTATTTTACCATTTTTAATCTTAAAGTAATATCTTGTTTTTCACACATTGTGGGTTAATTTAATTATCATATCATGTAAAAAGACCCACAAAAAAACTATTTATGAAATATTTGGACTTATCATATCTATTTTTACAAATCATATATTTTTAGGAATTTAATATAATTTAATAAATTATATTATATCTTAAGTTATGAATTATGTAACTTTTGGTAACTATTTGTACTAGACTTTTTAAAAAATTAATAACAACCTGATTCATTATAAAAAAACTTTTAATAAATCCTAAAATGTCATATTCACCTATAAAATTCGTTTGTGACATAACTTAGGTCAAATAATAATTATTTTTAAAAATGATAATATCATTTATTTGAATCCTTTATTAAGGAAGTAATCATTACATCATCATTGTGTCACAATTTAATTTATTTATTTAAAGTATAAAAATTATAAATAATATATCATGACATTGAAATAATTTTATCTTTATTATTAATATTTATAGTTGAATATAACACTTATATAATATTATATAAGAATTAATTTAGTAAGAAGATACATGTTAATATTGTTTTTCTCTTTACTTTAAATTATTTATTTAACATGTCATTATCACTCCGAAGTGGATCCATGGGGTCCTAAAATTGATCTAAAGATGCCAATGGTCATCCATATATCATCCAATAGTATTATTACATGTGTTAGTGTAGTTTTATATTATTATAATATTACTTTTTACCCTTATTTACCTGATTTACCCTTTATCCATGGTAAATAAAAAAATTACCTAAGATACATTCATAATGTCCAAAATTAAAAGGAGCCAATTTACATAATTTGGAACTTCTAATTATAAATAAGTAATCCATTTTTATAAAATATAAAAAAAAAATTGGTAGAAATTAATTAAAAATTAATTCAAGTTTCAAAACCAAAAAGTTTGTTTTTAAGAAGTAATAACTATCAAAAGATTAACATGAGTTTATGTCCAATTTTAAAGTGAAAATACATAAAATTTCCATGAATGGATTTAATTATAATAATTAATCCAATGAATCATTAAAACCAATTAAAATGACACCATATATTTATAAATAATTTATATGAAAATGTTTTTTGAAGTAAAATGCATTATTTTTAAATATTTATTAAAAAATGAACTTTATCAAAAAATTACCAAATTATTAACTAATGAAAATTTTGATGTCCCAATTATATATATAATGTTTATTTTTTTAAATGTAGCGTATAAAATTGAAAAAACCAGATTTAAAAAATTTTCTCCCTCAATAGGCGACAAAGCTACATTTTTTGAAAAAAAAATTCTTTTATCCAAAAAATTGAGTTTTTATTATATCATATCTGGAAAAAAATATAAGATGGATTTAAAATATTATATTGAATATATGACATTTCTTTTTCATTACATAAAAATCCATAAATGTGATATGATTTTATTAACACATTTATTGGTTTTTAAATAGGTTTTTATAAAAACACATCCTTTATTTTCAATTGGATTATATTTCCATTTTTAATAAATTGTATAACCTATTAATAATTATTTAAACTTGTGTAATAGTATTTAAAAATTAAGAAGATATTATTCATTCCACCCATTCCAACAGCTATGTGTTAACTACCATTTAAAATAAAAATATTATTATTGTATTATTTTTTGATATAACTCAATGAAGTGTGCAATTTATGATTTCGTAGAAACTCATTGCTGCGTGTAGAGTACACTATCAAAAAAAGAGTCCCCTTTAACAAAAAATTAATAACTTATTCATAAATATTATTATAAATGAAAAAATATTATTCTATGAATACCTTGGTTATTAAAGAAATCATAAGACATGTTTTATATTTCATATTCTGGGAAGAAGGTATAAAAGAATAGGTTGATAAGGCCAAATAATTGTTTATGAATAATTTTTGATGATTTAAGTGTATATTTTTTGGAATTCAATGATCATATTATATGATTCACGAATAATATAAGGATTGTTTGTAGAAGTTTTTCTTTAAGTATTTTCATGAATGCGTAAAACGATATTAATGACCTAGAATATTTATTTAATGGAATGGTTAAATTATGGGAATTTAACCATTTACATGTTCTTAAGGATAATAAAATGATATTTTATATGGGAAAAGAGATGATGATATGGATAAGGTAAATAGGATAGTATTTATGAAATCAAAACTAATGAAATAATTATTGGAAAAAGTAGTATATGTTATCAATGATGAATTTTAGAGCATCTTGGATTTATAGAATATATCTAGTAATCTTTCAAATAATGATGAATTTAGGATTTAAAAGAGGATTTAAGATAATTAAGGTCATTACTATATTTTAAGAGAATATACAATGAAGGTATTCACGTGTTTTCAATTACAAAACCAAGAAATATTTTATGATATATAGGGGATCACTTCTATATAAATTTAGTGGCTTTCATTCCAAGTATTTGTTTTTTCATCTTATAAATGTTTTACAAGGTTAACCATTTAAGGAATTTTTAATGTTAAAAATAAGATAAAATGTGTGATAATATAGTGTTATATCACTATATGAGGATTTATTCATGTTGGATAACCTGTAATAACACTTTTTTTTATTATGATAATAAAATAAATATTTAACTACTTATCATTCTATTTATAGATATCACGACCTTCTAATGATTTATGAATGAAAAATTCACTTTCATTTCCTAGAATAAGAGATGAACTACAAATCGTGTAGGGAATGATCACATGGTAGGATTGTGTATATATAAATGAATAAAATCAAGTAAGTATATTTACTTATGTGCAATGAAATTATAAAAATTAGTACAAGAAAATGATATTAGAAATGATTTATCTAAATAAATTCATTTATGATGACCCAATTATCTTAAAAATAATCACATATCTATTTTATTGAGGTCATTAAATATCAATTAACTATTCACATATTGATGATAAATGATCATTATCACTCTATATGGTTATTTATTCTTTAATTCTAGGTATAATGTTCACATAAAACCAATGTTCTCTAATGTGGAAACCATGTTATGTATTACATTGGGTACCAATTATGTTTCCAACATTTTAAATTTGAAGGATGTTTTATTATTCATTTTAACAATGTTGGTTTCTGTGAAAAGATTTTTGATGTCTTAAACCTTTGATAACCAAAACAAATTTAGCAGGAGAAAATAAATTTAAGAGGGGTAGAATGTAACAACCCTAGATTTTGGGATTAAAATTTTGGAATAAATTTAATCTTTTTAATATTTTCTACACCACTCGTCACTAAATATTGTTTTTTATTTGATATCGCTAAAAATTTCAGGCAATATATGAAACAAAATATTAATCTTCTGCCTCACGCAACTCATATATTAGATTCCAGTACATGTAAGTCTATGTTTTGTTTTGGATACATAAAATGTTGAGTTCCTTTGATAACTTCCATTATTGAGAAGGGCAAGATTTTACCAAATAATAATATACCATTCTTAATATTAATAAATTATTATTATAGCTACCACCTAGACATTTAAATTGATGTTAAAAATGAGATTAATTAAATTGTGATAATACTATTTACAGATGTGTGTAAAATAAATCATTTGGTTTTCAATTTTTATAAGTTAATTTAATATCTATTTTACAATAAATTAAATATTTTTCGATGAAAACTATTTTTCTATATAAAAATATGACATTATATTAATAAATAAATAAAATACACTTTTCATTAATGTTATTAATTATATATATATATATATATATTATTAAATAAATATTTTTTATACTCATCCAATTGAATTGATTTGTATAAGATAAATATAAACTCAATTTTATGAATAAAAAGATGTATTTTTATAAAAGTGAATTTTTCTACCATTTAATGGATAACCAATATAAAATTGGATTTTTCACATATTTTTTTGAAAAAATAAACTTCATATTATAAATACTAATATTAAAATTCACTTTTGGTGAATTTTTTTATTTTTTAGAGATGTTTTATATTTTGATGAATGTGAAAACACTGAATTTAAATTCAAAAATATATTTTAATGTAATTTATTTATGGAGTTAAATTGCATTTTTATTTTATTTTAAAGTATAACATGATCAATTATAAATTAATGAATCCAATTTATGTAATTGGAACAAATTTCATAGTTCAATTTGATATAAATACCTTTCAATATTTTATACCTTTTCGCTATAAAAACCTACATTGTCTTCTCATCTATGGGATTAATTTTGAATTAATATCCACCCCTTAGTGATTTTAATTTTTCCAAATGGTTTGAATATTTTTAATCAACATAATTTATAATTTAAAATATTTTCTAATTAATTTTTGGCCAAAAATATTAGAGAAATTTATTAAAATGAGTCATAGATATTAAGAGAAAAATTAGAATAAAAAGGATTAAACAATAAATATAAGGCGAGATATTAACCAAAAACATGTAAAAAAGAAATTGGATATTCATATTTGGACCCTGTACTCCCTGTTAAAATATTTTTATTATTGTTTTATCCACCTGACACCAATGCTAGGTAATGAACCTATTTTTTCTATGAGGATTATATACAAACACTGACATGTTATATCAAAAATTATATAATTTTACAAATATTATAAGTGTTATATTTTTTTCCCTTTTTTAAGTATAATTATTTAATGATACCAAAGTGGAAATAGTTTATTGCTACAATTTCATTATTTATCAGGATTATTTGTGATTATGAATCCATTATTGAAATATTATAATCCAAATATCAAGAACACACTTTAATTTTATTATCCTATAATTAATCATAATATCTTTATTTGTTGGTACCATTTTTATAATTGATGGTTCATAAGAAAATTAGGAAAGAGTTTTTAAGAAAATATAACATTATCTCTTTCTCCCGTCGGAATAATATTTTCATTACAAACCATGTTTTATAAAAATATATATCAAAAATGTTTTCTGTTTAATTTTTTAAATGTTTTCAAGTATTATTTATAATATTTTAAATTACTTTTATGTTAAAAGGCTTTAAAATTGATTTTCAAGTTTCTTTTATTATTTTTCAAGGATAAATGTTTTCTAAATTAATTTCAATCTTCATTTATTTGTTTTAAAGGAAAAAAATTTTCAAAATGTTTTCAAAACTATTTTATAAATTTTCAAGGAAAAATGTTTTCAATATGCTTTCAATATTACTTTATAATTTTTAAAACCTATTTTCAATGTTAAATTATTTCATAAATGTTTTATGTTTTAAACAGTGTTTAAAAAATACTAATAGATATTATCCTTAATAAAATATTTAGTTGAATTTTCATGATTTGATTTCGATGTGGTTTCAAAGAAAAAATCTTTTGAGTTTCTTCTCTGTTTTAAAAAGAGAATTACAATGAAATGTTTATTTTCGTTTTGAAGTTCTCTAAGTTCACTTTCAAAATCCTTATCCATCTATGATGACATAATTTTTATAGTTTATGTTTTATTGGGGCGATATCCAGGAATTAAATTCATATTGTTTTCTTCAATAGCTTTTGTTTTTATTTCACTGTGTTTATGACACGCATTTATCTTTGCTGGATTACATGATTTTGTAACCCACTTCTTTTCATGGGTTATGAATTAATTTAATGATTAAGAAACCTGTATATTTTCTATAGGTTATGATATGATGAAATATTAATGATACCCATTACATTTCATGCGTAATTATTTGATGTTTATAAAACCATCTGTTTTCATGGTTCATGATATGATGAATGTCTTCTCATCATGTGAAATATGAATGTATGATTTCATTGTGTGATGGGTTATACCAATATATCTCTCCAATTCATTGGGTTAAGATTTTTGTCCCAAGAGTTTGATAGGGTTGGAATGAAGAGTGGACATAGTTATGTATTACATGGTTGTAATGAGGAGTGAACTCAGTTCAGTATCAAAGAACAAGTATATGATGTGAATGTGGTTGAATAATAAATGGATGAAATGGGAGATGAAATCGGTTTATTAATATAGGGATGGAACAAGAGGTGAACCCCATTCAGTAATACATGTATGGAATGAAGAGTAAACCCAGTTCAGTAAAAGAATATATCCACTATGATGGTCTTGGTAGTGAACCTTGACTACTAATATAGTTTGTGGAGTTAACCCACTCTACTATGATATACTTGAAATTAATAATATACTACTATGGAAATATTTTTATATGTTTTTATGTCTTACATAATCACATGTCATATGATTATTTTATGATCTCGTGGATTATTATCTTTATTTCTTTATGATTCTATGTTAACTGACTAACTAATATTTATTCTGTAACTCTTCATTAAGATCACTGATATACAAGTTATGATCTTCTAATGTCATAATCATGTTTTAATAACCTTATGGTCTTGTTAAGCATACATATCTCCCCTTTCTACCCTTAGTTAACATTTAATCCCACCCCGTTCATATGATTCGTTTCCCCGGGTTATGAAGTGATTTATTAAGTAGGATTTATAAATGTTTAGATCATTAAAGAATATATTGAACTATTTCAACAACCTACAAGATTTTGTTTCTATGTTTTCAAAGTCACTAAAATATTACATTAAATGGGAATTTATTTTAGTTATGTATTAAATATTCATCTAAATTGATGTAATATCCATATATCTTAAGACTGGGATGCCATAGTGACTTTAAAACACACTTGGTTTCACAATCCTAAAGGATAAGTTTGGGTTTTCTCATATTTCTCATATGAACTATTATGAAACATTTTAATAGATGATGGTTAGTGGTTACCTAAGTTAATCCAAAGGTTTATAAGATTGAAAATATGGGTTCATGATTTAGAAATCTTTTTATTGATTTTTCATGAATGGTTAAACTAATCAAATACTCTTAATGTTAATGGAAATATTTTTAGTTTTACTGAGGTGTTGAATGAATAATGATAAAGTTGATGGGATTATTGGAATTCTAAAATATTTATGTACCCTATTTGAGTATAGTTATATTAACTAATATATATCAGTGATTTATCAAGGAAATTACATTCAAAACCACAATTATTATAACTTGAATTTTTAGTGAAAAAATCAAATAGTGTAACAATCACAATTTAGGACTACGATTCTTATCTAATTTTCGGTTTTGGGAGTTTTATTTCATCAATTTTTTATTCCCTTTCTTGTTGAATTAAATTTTATTTTGGTCATGGACTTTATTTCTTTATATAAATCCCACATCAACTTCTAAGGAAGGGAAATCTTGTTTCATATTCCCGAACAACTTTTGATTGTATATTAGGGGAAAGATAAATATTCGAATCTATTATAAATTACATTCATTATATGGGTCTTGATAAATTTTAGATAAGGGTGTTTTTCATAGATGGTTAGGCATAAAATAATAATCAAATATATGTCTATTTTATGGAAGTTTATTGATGTATTTCTGAAAAAAAAAATTCATTGTCTTCCTCCAAAATAGGATGTTGAGTTTTAAATAGAACTAAAATGTGGTGCGACATATATTTCAAATACTCTATATAGAATTAACCTAATTGATTTTCTATAATTGTAGACTAATCATTAAAAGAAACTTGAAAATGGATTCATTTAACCATTTATATCACCATAGGGTGCACATATTATTTTTAATAAGATGAAAGAGGGATCAATATGACTATGTATTAATTATCAATAATAATATAAGATCACAATAAAATTTTTTATCATATTATTTATATTAATAATTTTTTCTATTTTTAATTTGGATATAAATATTCTTCAATGGTTGATTTTCGATCAAGATACTATCAATTGAGGGGTAAAAGTAATACACAACCTAGAAAACCTTTCATAAAATTTATAGAAACAATGAATGTATTAATATTAAATTTAGTCTTACTAATTCACATTCTATATTTATTTATTAAAAAATTATAATCATTAGAGATTAAATGATCAGGTATTAATATACCTTAGATTAAAATTTAATAAATATACTAATTTTAATTGATAAAATAATGATTACTTGAGGATTATACTAAATACCGTATAGAAGGAAAATGTATTTGAAACATTTATGAAGTGTTACTTTTATATATAGAATGTTTCATATTTAGAAAATATAATCTCATGAGATGGTATACATGTTGATCCATAGAAGAATAAATTTTTGTAATGTTGGTCTAGACAAACCACTATGATTTAGGTTTTTATTTTTTGTGCATTGGTAAGGCATTATCAAATATTTGTGATGAATTTATATCATATATCAAATCCAGTCACTAGGTTCACATGGAAGGGATCCATGTTCCATTGTACAAATGAATATGAATAAAATATTTTAGAACTAAACAGATGGTTCGTCAGTTCACATGTTCCCACACCACCCTATAGTGGAGAAGAGTTCCTGATCTATAGTGATTCATAAAGTAACTGACCGGTATTTTTACTATAGTTTATTGATAACGTGATATCATATTCCTTAAACCAATTGAAAGTACATGAGAAAAAATAATCAACTCATTACATCATATTGGAATTAATAACATTTTCATTGATGATATGGTGGAATTATCCTTAGGGTTAAATGTGTGACATTATAAAGATCATAAATATTGGGAGTATATTTTCACACACAAAGTGTTGAATATATGGAAGAAAATATAGTTTGAATTGATTAAATATTATGAATCTGCAACACATTACCACCCAGGAAAATGTAATAATGGGGTCCATGCTCATAGGCAGAAGGTCAACTCTGGTTTATCCTTGATGAGGATTAAAATTGATCTAATTATTTCATAAATGTATAAATGGACCTTGAAATCCTGATAAATGGGAAACGATCATCTCTTTCTTAGAATTTGTTTTCAATTATCAGTAAACAAAAACCCTAAATTGGCAAAAATTGAAAATTAAAAACTATAGAAGATGGTTAGAAATATTCCAAAGTTAAACCCAAATTTTGACACGATGATAAGGTTTTACAATAGAATGTATCCCCCATTGATACAATAATTGTTGATGTGACTATTAAATGAATATCACAGTATGTAATTATATATAAATCCTATAAGTAAAAATACTTGTAGTTATATTAAGGAATATATATGGTGGGAAAACATGATGAAGGGATATTGTAGAATTTATATCTCGATGCCTGATATTTTACAGTTCAAGGATAAGGGATTGAAGACATAGTGTATGGTAAAACCATTACCCATACCTGAACTAATAGGTGAATACATTACTATGGATTTTATGATAGAACACTAGATAACAACTATATGGAATAATTCCATTTGGGTTTTAATTAATCAACTTATAAAATCAGCACATTTTATTGAAATTAGATCGGATTTCACTCTTGAATGGACGTACATGTTATAAATTAAGGATGGGATAATAGATCATGGAATAAAAAATTAGATTGTATACGTCTATGATATATGGTTCACCTCGAAGTTCTTAAGAATCATTCTGTGGGATCTGGATACATAATTGAGTTTTATTGTTGTATATCATTCTTAAATAGTTTCAGATAAATATTCAAACTCATTAAGCCATTTTGAGATGTTTCTCTATAGATTAAAATGGTCAATAAAATAAAAATCATCAAATTGTATAATTTTTATTCAATAACATATTTCAATCCAAAATTCAGATTGTTCTTTATAGAGCCATATATGGTAGGATGTTTAGAAATAATACATGTTAGGGTGTAGTTAGAGAAATAAATCTATCAGGACCTAATCTCGATAAGGAAATGGAAGAGTTCATAAAATACATTTCGTCCAACATATCAAAAGCTCAGAATTGGTAGAAATGGTATACTAATAATCATTAGTGAGATATGGTGATTGAAGTTGGTGAAAAGGTATTCATAGGAATATATCATTGGATAAAGAATGTAATTTTTTTAATAATGCTAATGGTGACCCATAGATATATCCATCACCTTGAGATTGTTTGGAAAATTAGGATGATAGCTTATAGATTGGTGTTTCCACCAAATCGTTTTCATGTTCATGATGTGTTACATGTATATATCCTAATGAATTACATACGTGGTATTTTAAATATACATATCTCATATGTTTTATCATTATAAAATTATCTCTCTTATATTGTAACACCACTAAATTCTAAAAGAATATCATTTTATTGTATTGCATATGTGACACGCTACACTAAGAGTAAAAGGGAATAAATCATTTATATTATTTTTTATTTATTTACTATTAAAAATAAATTCATTCTATTATATAGATATCAAAGTATGAAAAAATGAATTTAACATGAGTTAGGTGAAACAAACATTTTCATTGAAAGCTTCCATTTCACAAAAGGAAGATTGACACGAAACAAAAATATATTATAAATATTATTATTTGATATGACAACTATCACCTATCTGTTAGAATGGAGGGTATTAATATGATTAGGTAACTTATTAAAATATATATTATGAACATGTTTATTAATTATCAATTAATTAATAACAAAATAATAACTATTTGAGAGAAATAGAAATGTTTCCTGAAAAATAATATTTTCTTTCTAAAAGGCTGTTTAATCATGATCGGAACACATAATTTAAAAATCAGTTTCTAAAAATTTTAGAAGAATTATATGTTATCATAAAAATAATTTCTGAAATTGGAATAAAAAAATTGTCTAAGGGTAATTTTTTGGATTTTTTCTATAATGTTTCATTTTTTTGATTAATAGTGAATAATAATGAATTTTAAATGAAAACTTCCTTTTCATTTAAATAATTTATAATTTCAAATTGTATTTTAAATTTTTTTAATGAAAAATATGATATATTTTATATCTATTAATCTAATTTAAGTAATTTTAATCAATTTTATATTGAAATTTGATATATCACATTGTAATTTTTTTGAACATTTTCAATTTTAAATCATGTTTTATCTTTGCAACATTAGGTAGAATTTTCAATTAAATTCTTCAACTTATATGTGTTTAATTTTGGAAATAATGATTCCACATTTAGAGTAACAATAATATATATTATATTATAATTTCAACATAATTTATGATTATAATGATTTGTGAGAAAACTAAATTATTTTTATTGTGAATAAGGTAAAAACAAGTTGACATTATGGTTAAACATATAATATCTGGCATAAAATGACCCAAAAACATGTAAAACGTCCATAGTCTGGAGGTATTTATACCATTATTAATTTTGGATTTATTTTCATTAGTTTTGGGGATACTTCATTATGAAGGGGACCAATATAATAATTTAAGTAATGAAATAGAGAAAAAATGAATTGGCATGGATTTAAATATCTATAACTATTTGACATAGAGACAAAAAATAATTTGATCAGTTATATATATTATTTATAAATATATATTATCTATTTTTATATTTGTTTATATTTACATTTTATATATGAATTTTTATTTCAAATTAATAATAAATGAAAACAAATTATTAATTTTGTTACTAGTTAACTAAAATATATGTTAATAAAAATATTACAAGCGAAGTAAGTATAAGGAAATATTTTCATACAATATTTTATTAAATTTATATATCATGTTAAATAGTTTTGAACTTAATATATTAATATTAAAAAAAAAATTCATGATGTTTTTAAATTCAAATTAAATAAATAATGCCAAATAGAAATTCATGTTATTTTATAATAATTGACAATTTATTATATGGTTTAAAATTAAAAAAATATATTAAATCATTACAAGTGATTATTTTAAATTAATAAATATTTAATATTTAATTTTCATTGACCAATTGATATTTTAGAATGAACATGTTAACCCCTAAATAGTAAAAACCATGTTATCGTGGTTAGGGTTAAAGAAGTGTTTTTCTTGTTTATTGCACTTCTGTTAAAATTAATTTCCAAAAGACATGGGATTATTATTTTATAAATTATATATAATATTTATATTTTTCATTTAAAAATTAAATAATATGACTGAAATTAATTTATCTTAATGGATAAATTACCTTTGTTAGAAAACTAGTTACTCTATTAGAAACAAAAAGGGAACAATTGAGTAAATATAATGACTAAGGAATAAAATGAAAAAAACTACATTTAAATTCATGTGTTGGAAGTTTTTATATACTATATAATCCCTAACCTTTTTTTATTCAATTTTTTATCAACATTATGTAAGGAAGACCTGCATATGGTGAATACGTCTGAGTATTTACAATAATTCCACTTCTCCTCAACAACAAAAGAGAACTCATTCCCCTCACTTAATCAAAATTACAAAGCCTTTTTTATCATTAAAAAACAAGGACAATCACTCCAAAAATTCCCTATAATTATCCAATAACTCTTATTTTGGGATAATATCCAAACTAAGAAGTTTTTAGTGCAAACCAAAGGAAGTTACTCGATAGAGAGGTTATATTCTTCAAGAGGCACCTTTATTTTATTTTCTTCTCAGCCTCCTTAATTTTTTATAGAAACATGACAATATAAAAAAAATTGGAATAATAAATATACTATAATTTTTTATAACAATTAAATTATATAAGACAGTCTCCAATTTTATCAAATGGTTTGTGAAATCATCATTTGTGTTGACCACTGAGTACCAACTCACGAACAGATGTCATTTGTTTTTCCATTTCCACCTCTCAAGGGTGAGTATGACGATGGATATAAATAATATCTATGGTATTTATAACACATTTAAACCTATATTATCAATATATAATATATGTCTTATTATATTTTATTTTATATGAGAAATAATAGTGTCGCTCGGGTATGCGACACACCACCGCCTCCCAAAACTATGTTATTTGTCTTTCACTAATGCTTCACATGAAAGGAGATAATGTTAAAGTTAAGGATCAAATATGATATAAATAAAAAATTTATTATATTAATGACATATTTATCATTATGTAAACATAGTATTTATATCAATTTATTCTATTCATTTTTAATCAAGTCAATATAATAGAGCTCATGTATGTGTGGAGTACCGCCTTTACGTAGTGATGGGACTCTATGTTCATCACCACACCACATGGATTGAATATATATATTTATAATATGGTATTAATGATTGAATTATAATTATTTAATGAGAAAATATCACTTATCTATTTTCCATAATAATCATCGATAAATTGAATCCTCGCTCATGAAAACGTATGATCTACCACCTCCATGATCATAATGTATTTCATTTTTTGTTACCAAATTTCATGATTGATTTGAAAAATATAATAAATATATATTGATATGATATTTATTTCATGATTATTATTTAATATATTCTTAAACTCTATAACATGTTCATTCTCCAGATATTTAATGATAAAACATGCATATGAAAAGAAGGCAATTGACATCTAAAACAATGAAAATAATGAATAACTATTAATGAACAAGGGATAAAATATTATAAAAGAATCAACTCTGACATTATAAATATTAATACAGTTAATTTTTAAATTAATTAATTTTTTTGATCCACTGTTTTAATGATCTAAAAATCATGTGAATTTTGTTAATAATGACTTTTATGAATTATTTTTTTTATTTTAACCTATATGGAAGTAAGAAGAAATTGTAGACACATGTTGAAAATACCCCCCTCCCCTCCCCCATAAGACTCTAATCATATCTATATTTAACTCATATTTGAGGAGGATTCACCTCTAGGTAAGGCTCACAGTCAGGATGAGATTTTAGCTATCTTTGGGAATGACCTACCATCATAAATGACTCTCAGTCAGTATAAAATTTTGGTTAAGAATGGGGAAAAACTACTATCATAAAGACTCACCATCAAGATATAATTTTTTCTATGTATGGTAAAGACCCTCCATAAAATATAAGTTTCCATTGGGATTATAATATTTCTAAATGATGGAATTTTTTGAAATTGATATGAGTCATAGTTGATATGAGCCACCATTGAGATAAGTCACTGTTGAGCATGACCTACCGTCATCCTAGCTCACCATTGGCAGAATCCCTGCAAGACTATGTCACTAAGAGAGTTGAATCATCATTTATAATATGAACATTAACTATATGTATTTATTTTTAATAAATTGTTAGAAATTGATATATTGTTAAATTTAATGCAGAGAATTATTTTTATTATTATTGTTAAACTATTTCTTAGAATCGTTAGAGTTGTGTCAGTCAATCTGTACGAGGAGTAGAGGATCTCGATGATTTTTTTATCATTAATATGATACATTAGAAATAATAATCAATTTTGTGATATAAGATAATAATGAAAAAATGTATAACATTATAAGATAAAATAGAGTTCTGAAATGTGTGATTTACAAAAGATATTTAGATGAAGTATCCTTAACTTTAACCAAAAACAAATGAGTGGTGCCTACAGAAAATTCCTCCCATTTCATATAGACCAAATAATAATTCTTGTGAAAATATTTATTATTTTATTTTTTTAAACATGGATCGAGTTAAAATTTAATCAACATCCTTGAAGTCTCAAGATTCAGAGCACATCAAACCGAGAAACACTACCTTCTCTACATCTTAATTTTTCCTATCCACTTATTTCATTCAAATTTTGAGGAACGCTTCATCTATTCAGTTTATTAAACAAACACACTATAACATATACATTAACTAGATGAGACACAATATCATCTTAATATTATTTATGTATTTCTACCAATGAGTCATTGAATAGGTCCATGTGTCTCCATTGATTGATTTATTCACAAGGTTTTGTGAAAGAGATCCATGTGTGGCATATAATGATGCTTATAAATTATTCATACCCAATCTAGTTTTTGGACAAAGATTATTTTTTCTAATCTTCTTGTAATAATGTGATTTCCTAGTGGAGGGTAATAGGTCCCAGCTTATGACAGAAACTCTTTTATTTGTTACATAGTGAGTTTGTTTTTCTATTCAATAATTTAAATTAAATTTGTTTTAAATAATTAAAAACCCACTACAATGATATTTAATATTAATTACAATTTATATTTGGTTTTAATTTATAAATTCAGTTCAAATGTTAAATTAATATCCGTATATATATATTTAATTGTTAACTATTATCTTTTTGAGAAACATTTCAAAATATTTTTACATATATCAATATGATATTTTTATTAACTAGACTATTTTTAATTATTTGTTATATTTTAATTAATCATTTTTATAACATTATTTATATTGTGAACTCAACACCCACCCTATTTAGATTCTCATGTCAACAACTATTTGGTCTCAAAGGATTGATAAATCTTTTCGACTGTGATTTTATTTGTTATTTAAAGTTCATAAATTTCAGTCAATTCTAAAATGCGATCATTAAATGGCTAATAAGCAAGAAGGTTCTTCTACCAATATAATTACAATTTTTTTGGAAATAACTAATTTCAATGTAAAATGAAAATAAAAAATCATATTTCATGTTGAATTTTGAAATTTGGTCCGCTATAGAGGATATGTATGAATTACCTAATACGTTTTGGAAAATACTAGAAGATGATACAAAACATTATTATAAAAATATCTAAAATTCTATGAGATATATTTACTATAAATGATTTAATATGATTTTTTCTAGTAAAAATTATTAGTAAATATTAGATAGATTAGATATTTTTCATAAAGGAAATAATAATTTCATAGAAATGAGATTGAAGACTAGTACAATTAAATATTATATATTTATGAAGAAACGTGATGATATGATTTCTAATATGTATCGGAGGTTCAATGAGACAGTGAATACAAATAACTCCTTATAAATCCATTGTTATACAATGATCAAATCATATGGAAATCTATGATATCTTCTAGAGAGATGGATAGCAAAATCTATTTCAATGATATATTCTTACGGGGACAGGGAACTCTATGCAAAATAATTTATAGGTATATTTATGATGTATGAATAATATCTTAACGTGAATAAATAAGTGTACGATGAACCTAATAGGAAATCAATTTCCTTCAATACTTATATATATAAAAATAGTGAAAAAGATAAAACTAGAGATAAAATCTCCAGTGATGTGGAATTTCTAGAAAAAAGTGATGAAGAAATAGCCAATTTAGCCTGAAGGTTTACGAGTAACTATATGAAAATTCAATACTTTAGTAAAACTTCTTTAAATAAATATATATCAACTAAAGGTGTTTTAAAAGGGAATACAAATCATATTACTTGTTACAAGTGTAAGAGAAAATGGATTTTTAAGGATAAATTTACCAAGTTAATGTACTATAATAGTTATTTTGATAAGGATATATGGTTTTATTACTCCATGAAATACACATGGAATTCCTCTATGAACATATCTAATAAATCAAACTCAACAGAAAAAAATAATCATGATAGAAAAAATATTTAATTTATGAAAAACATATCTAAGGAACCTACTGTATATCCTTTATATATTTATGATCATTCGAAATATGAAAAAGAAATATTATGATAAAATCCAACACTAATACTTGGATAAAAATCTCTCCAAAATTTATTACTGGTCATCATTACCATCCTCAATAGAGAATAGTTTTTAGGGGACGTTTTATTCATAAATATAAATTTGGAAAATCTACTGCTAATTTTTATTCAAGTGCGATGAATAGTTTTTTTATTTCAAATTCTTAACAATCTACTTATCTAAAACCTATAAATAAAAAATATGTTCCAAATACCCTAATCACTAACTTATATAGACCCAGGTAATTCTAGGTACCACAATAATTCATGGTAGAAAATTTGTTTTGTAGGTAAAAAACTTGAAGAGATCCTATATAAATATATATTACATGAGTAGGGGTTATTCTAGACATATAAAATGAGATTACTCATGCTTCAAGATCCTAATGAAGGATGATGTAGGACATGTCACCTTTGGTGAAAATTCTAAAGGATCAATCTTTTTCCTTGTCGAAATTGGTAACTCTAATTTTGTTTTAATATATAATGTACTATTTGTTGATGGTTTGATACAAAATTTTATTATAATCTAATAGCTTTGTCATGATGTTTTTATGTAAAGATTGAATAAAATACATGTAGGGTTATTCATGCAAAAAATTCTTTAATATTTACTTATTTAATAAATATAAAGGTTCATGTTGTTAATATAGATTCATTAACTTCAAAAAATGCTTCTTGCATTAGTTCCTTTCATAGGGAATCATGGATTTGCCATTGGAGAATAGGAAACTATAACATTGAATCACATAAAAATATTAATAGGAAGGTGTTAGTGATGGATCTACCCAAACATGAATTCCCACGTAACAAAGGCTCTAACCCATGCCAAAAGGGAATCAAATTAAATTTTTTTTAAATTAAATAAATATGATTCAACTTATCAGCCACATGAGTTGGTTCATATAGACAAGATTTCACCATGTAGAGTTTCTAGATTTAATGGGATGAAATATATTTTATATACTCGTAGATAAATTCTCTAGGTTTATTTGGGTATCAATTTTATCTCAAAAGAATGAATTCTAATATTATTTTTCAAAGTATAATAAATATCTAGAAAACCTAATCAGATATATAATAAATACCTTAAGAAGATACCATTGCTGATTGTTTGAAAATATTGTCTTTGAATCCTTTTTCTCAAAAAATGGATATAACCATAACCTATCATCTCTTTGGAACCACTATAAATAGAGTGGTTGAATGATGAAATAGAACACTTCGAGAGATATCATGGACAATTCTTAATAAATATGAATTACCCGTCTACTTTTGGGTAGAGTCTGTGAATACAAATAGAAATATAATTAATAGTGTTTTAATTAGTCTTATTTTAAATAATACCCATTATTAATTGTTGAATACTATGATGTAAATATTTAATATTTTATACTTTTTGGTTTCAAAGTCTTTATTCGTTACACTATATATAATCATGTTAAGTTTTTTTCTAAAAGTGATCAACGTATTTTCCTAGGTTATACATCTTCTAGTAAATCATATAGTATTTTTAACAAAAGAACCAAGATGGTGGAAGATTCTATAAAGGTTGTGCTTGATTAGATAGATCCACATGAACTTAAGAACCCTTTATATATCATTGAGTATTATTTATCCACAGTGAACATAAATTATAAACCATTTTATTTTGAAATAAATCATGTACAAAATCATTCTAGTCCAAGGTAACATCCAAAACATAAATGAGAACCAGTAGAAATATCTATGGTAACCATCCATTATTTTTATAGAGTTTTTAGGAATCTTAAATACCATTCTTCTTTTTATATTGTTGGTTACTTATATACATGTACAAAAATTTGAGTTTCTCAAAGAAATATGGTTGAAAATAAAGCATTATTGTCATATATTGAACCTAATATCATCATTGATAATATTAATGGTGAATTATAGGCACTAGATATACAAGAATGAAATAATAAATTTTAAAAAAAATAATTTTTGGGAACATTTTCATAGACCTACGAATCTTGTACATTAAGGACAAAATGGGCATTTAATTCACATTTGATTAATCTGGCACAAAAGTGAGTAATATGGCTAGACATTTTACACAAGGGTATAGTAAAAAAGAGTGTATGGTCTATTAAGCCACATTTTCACCTATTTCCAAACATGATTCCATTATAATATTTTATTCTTGTAAATCACTTTTATATTTCAAACAATATAAAAAAGATTTCAAAAGATAAATCTTGAATGGTTATACAGTCGAATATTTTTTTGTTGAACAACACCCCATATTTCAAAACTATCATTTTCAAAACATGTTTTCATCTTTAAAAAGGTTTTATATGGTTTAAAAAAAGTTTCTAGAGCTTGGTATGATAGTCTCATCTCTTTTATTATTTCAAAATACATTTAACATGTTATAGCTGATCATACACTATTTATAAAAAATTAATAAATAAGTTGTAGTTGTTCAAATATGTGTAGATGATATTATTTTTGGATCATCTAAAAATTATTTATTTACTAACAATTCAAAAATTATGAAAAATTAATTTGAAATGTGTTTTAGGGGTGAACTAAAATTCATTCATTATTTTATGATTTTCCAAAATAATTTTGGAATTATATTAAATAAATTTAATTAAGAAAATATGTTTCCAAATGGTTTGGTTTTGATAGAACTGCTGAAAATAAACTCTTATATGGGCCACTGATATGTTACACTATAATGAAACTGGGAAATCAATGGACCAAACATGGTATAGATGTATGATTGAAAATCTTAACTACTTATCTTCTTGTTGTGCAGACATTTTTTTATTGTGTCTACGTGTTATCGATGTATAACATGTCATATTTTGGTAAATTATCTAGTATCTTGGCATATTAAGAAACAAAATTATGTTGCACTATTTACTACTGAATCTGAATACATAGTTGTAGGTAGTTGTGGTGCTCATATTTTGTGGATGAAACCCAAATTTCTCTATTATGAATATCAATTCTGGCATGTAAAATTTTTATGTGAATATACGTCATCTATAAAAATTTCTAAGAACCCTCAATCTCACCCTATAACAAAACACATTGTTATAATACATCAGTTTGTAGGAAAACATTTTCAAATGGGTAATATAACACTTCAATCCATTATTAATGAACATCAACTTACTAATATTTTCACAAATCTATTAAATATTATGATAATTAACTATATGAAATAATAATTAAGATTTCATAATTTGTATTAAACATAATTTTCTAGGACTGATAGCTGGTGTTTACCCACCAATGGAGTTTACCAACCATTGGAGTTTACCGAACATTGGAGTATACCCACCATTGGTGTTTACCAACAATTGGAACTAAAATAACATACACAGGATATGACAAATACTTCCATACATGTTCTAAGAGCATAGATTGTTTTGAAATCATTCATTGGATACGTCGTATAACCCGAACGGAGTTACATATTTGGAGTTACGAACATTAGAAGTGGGACTAAAAAATAGGTTCGTGGACCCAATTTGTGAAACTCCTTCTATGATCGCAGAGTATAAGAACTCGACAGAAGCCTATGCGACCTCCGTAGAGGGAAAAATGTAGCCTTTTCACCTTGGAGGGGATATCAATCGACTCTATGGTTACATGGAACTTGACAGAACTACCTCCAGTTGTGGAGCGTGATTTCCATTGCGTCATCATTTTCTCTTCGCGGCTTCCATTAGTTCTCAATAGAGAGATCCTCCAACCACCATCCATGATAAATAGCCATCTCACCACAACCCCTTATATTAATGGTTATGTCACCCCCTTGTCGATCAATCTACCATTTCATAGTGTTCCAAAGCACCACGAAGTTATGCCCTTCATTAAGGCCTTCACCCTTGGATATAGAGGGAGCCTCCTTCGGGTTGCTCGAGGCATCGTGAAGAATTAAGCATTCATGGAGAAATATCATAATAATAAACCTTATGCTCAGGTGAGTCCATGCTCTATGAGGACCTCTCCCTCTTGAATATGCTTCACGAGACCCAGAGCTCCGTCAGACCATTATTCGTGTGAACCTGAGCTCCATAGAGATCCCTTCTTCTCGAGACAAAAATTTTCACAAACACCTTTCCTTTTCGAAACCCTATCATTTTCGAAGCTCCAACCTTTGAACCCACTAGTCCATACCACAGGGGGATACGCTCCCACACCCTCACTCAGGATCAGTACTGAGATGTGATCTGATACCTCTTTTCCATCCCCTTCACTGCCATCATTGATCACCATTAAAAATGGATAGTCACACTGTGATATTTTACAGTTGGGACGTCGACATTTTCCATGGTTCCCTTATACGGCTCCACCTTCCACCTATGGAATACCATGATTTGAGATACTCCTCCACAATCTAAAAAACACCTTGAGTCGACATATTCCTCTTCATTCATTTCCCAGGTCCTGAGATGAGATTCCCATAATCAATTCCCTTAAGTACCAAGAGTCTATCCATTCCTTAAGTAACTCCTCCAATCCCAATCACATGACTCAAATTCCAGGTTGAACCAAAAAGGGATACTCCTGCGTAATTCCCAACACTAGCCATTTCTAGAAACATTATGCCTAACAATCCTCTATACATGAATATAAAATTTAGGACACCCTATGTGAATAACATAGGGTTCCTCTTTCTCCAAACATGAGATTATTTATATACAAAGAATACAATTCCAATAGTCCTCTCTACATTACTATAAACTGTAGTACACACTATGTGACAAACATAGGATGCCTCTTACTCCGAACAAGAGATGCCTCATGTGCCAAACATATTATCCAACCATTCCTCTCTACATTACTATAAATTACAGTACACCTTATGTGACAATCATAGCATTCCCCTTTCTCCAAATAGAAAATTCTATATGTTCCAACCATAAGATTCCAACAGATCTCTCTACACAAATATAAACGGTAGTACAACCTATGTGAAAAAACATAGGATTCCTCTTTCTCTAAGAAATAAATGCCTCGTGGTCTATGCATAAGATTCAAACCGTCCACTATACATGACTCTAAACTATATTACACCCTATATGACATAGATGTGATGCCTCCTGCTAAAAAGAAGAGATTCCTTATGTGTCAGGAATAAGATTCCAACAGTCATTTCTTCAAGACTATAAACTGTAGTACACCCTATGTGAAAAAAATAGGATAACTCTTGCTCCAATTAAAATATTCCTTATGTTACAATAATAAGATTTAAATAGTCCTCACTACATGTCTTTAAACAATATCACAACCTATCATTCAATAATAGGACGCCTCTTGTTACATATAAGACGGGACTTACATGATAAGAATAAGATACCTAATGCCATGATTAAAATGGTGTAATTTTAGGAGATTTAGAATCTCTTCAAACAATCCATCACTCCACCTCATGATTTTCATGTCCTTACTTTAGATCTTCATTCACATTCATGACTAAAGGGACCCCCTTACGGCCGGGTCCCATGCTACATTGGATCACCAACCATTCTGGGCCAACGCCCCAGAAGAATTTAGATGACACTTCAAGTATGACCCCATGTTTTGAATACAGTCGGCTGTTGGCCCTCATTTGTTTGTTTCCATCTCATGAAAATGCAATGTGGATGTTTTGATTTGAATATGTTCAACAGTTATCTCCCTTCTACATGATTCCCCCATTGTGATCCGAATTCTGGGAATGTGATTCACACTTTTTATCTCCCTTTGTTTGGACTGATTACAATGCCCCTGGTGTTATCTAGCATGGGAACTACTGCAAATGTGTAAGCCTAAATTATATGACTCAAACCACAAATGACATGGGATTACCTAATGGCCTAACATTTAGAATACATTATCGATAGTATCCATTTGTAAACCGCAATCACTATTTCCACTCCTTATCGGCACTCAGGAAACATACATGCATAAGACCCACTAACCATTGTCACTCTCTAGTAGCACCATAGTATCATCAATTTGTAAGCCCCATTCACCATTACAAATCATTAGCAGCTCCCAGGCATCATCCATTCATAATCCTCATTCACCATTGTCTCTCTTTAGTGGCACCCGGACAACTTCCATGTTTAAGCCCCATTCACCCGCCTTTGTGGCCGCACATTTGCACCATGATCGTCAGGTCTTTTGTTAGATCTTTTTTATCACACCAGCCATATATCACACAAGAGCTTAGTGTAAACATTGACCATGGAATCCTCTATGGGCCACCATAGTGTGTAATCCATGTCGCCCCAATGAACTATATCGACATTGATCATTACCCTTTTCTGAGCATGGTACGTAGGAAGCCTCCCTAAGGTTCAATACTATCATCCATTGGTCTAGACCACTTCACGTTGGTTGACCCTCATCCTACGTGACATTAAAATATACGCCCCTTCCATATCGCATGATACCAAAATGTATGCTTTCTTAATACGTGGGTTTTGATCCTTATCTCCTAGGAATTGTTTATAGAAAACATCAATGTTGTTCGACCCCAAACTCTGGAATCACCTATTTGAACTACTTGGGTTTTGATCCTTGTCTCCTAGAAAAGGTACGTAAGAAGCATACCTAAGTTTCAATCCAAGACACTACTAAACTATGGTGTCCCCTTTACTGGGACCCACAACCTTGGTATATCCCTTAGTGGCATTAGACCAACTCTCGGGCCGCTAACCACACGTAAGATCCAGTATGTCATCGGGTCATTGTCCTTTGAATTCATCCCTGAATCTATGCCCCATTTTGAAATATCCTGGATATGATTCCCTAACACTGGTAAATGTAGAAAGCCTTTCTTAGTTTCAAGCCCATCACCCATGTCACATCCTGGTCTCTCCCATTGGGATTTTTGTTTTGGGAAGATCATGTCCGAACCCAGATGTTCTACTTCCTCCAAGTATCATCCATTCATGAATTCTCATAGGCCACCTTCGTCGGTGTCCCATCATCCCACCAAACTATGTGGATTTTAATTCCATGTCATGGGGATACGTATAAATCCTCTTTGAGGTTCAATCCAAACACCATTTTCATTTTCATGTTGTTTATGTACCATTCCTCGCATTGTATCCTTCAACACTCTATCCATATCCATATCGATTCTTACCCAGACTGCCACATCCCGGTGAGATCATGACATCCATCCCATGACTTCTACTTGTGGAACTCGCGCTGCTATCTATTCATAAGACCCATACAATCTGTAACATTCCAACTAAGAGTGTCCCTCTTGTGATGGGCCGTTATCCATCCGTAATCCACATCATGTCTTCATGTTGTTTTCCATTGTGTACACCTCAATTCATCACCCATTATAACTATGTGGTTTTTGATCCCTCTCATCTCCATAGGGTACGTAAGACACCAACTTGAGGTTCAATCCCAGCCAATCGAATACCTTGGTGTTCCCATTTCTAGGGTTCACACATTTCTGATCCACCCTTAGTGGTTTCTAGATCATGCTTCATGTTCTGATATCATCCCTATATGGGACACACCAACCCGGGTCCACTCTCATTGGGAATTCTCATCCATCCAACTAGTTTTCTCCATTTTATATTGAACGCTCCCATATCTACCCTAAGTGGTGTCCATATTAGACTTCACGGTGTGATATATTCCCTTTATGGGACACACCATCACAGGTCCGCTCATATTGGGCATCCTAATCCATCCATCTGGTAAACCTTCAAGGAACTCCCTCCTAGGGATGTACCAATATGAACTGCCTCCATGGGGAGTTCTGATCACTATCTTTCCATATCTATGAGAAGTTAAACTTGTGACCTACCTCATGTTAAACATTAGATGTCTGAGGAAAACTTCAGAAACAATTCATTTGGCATCTGCCCCTGCAAGACATTAAACTAACATCATACCCTGTGTAAAACATAAGAATCTAAGAAAAATCTCAAATACATATCTTCCGCATATGATATCCCCTGATAGACATGGTATGCCTCGGTTTTGTATCCCTTTAGATGGCCTCTTATGAGGAAGAATATAGGTTCCACAGTGTACACGCATCAAGAGATGCATCGACATGCCTAATGTTAATATCTACATAGACATAAGGTTTTTTACCTATTAATACCCCTTTTAATGTTATGAAAGAAGCATCGTAATTAACTGGTGTCCAAAAATATATGGAACTAAGAATGATATTCCCGAACAATGATTCAAATCTACGAGGGAGACCAGGACGAGGCATCAAATTATGAGGTGAAATCCAATGATGGAGAAACTGAAATCCCATAGAACCATTTTGAACAAGGATTAGATGTCTTTGAATAAGTGAAAAATACATCATGCCTTTGGAATGTGGGAATGTGGGGAAAAACATAGTGGGTGCTCATAGATTGGATGCACACCCTGGTTAAAGCTGCAGAAACACTGATAGTTGGATTTTACCAACCACTATATTTTACCCAAAATTCGAGATTACCGACCATTCGACACAAACCATATTTTCTAATGTCTTGTTTTTTGTTTTTATAGCTTACATTTTAGTTTTTTTACTTATTATTTATTTAATTTCCATTCTATTTTAAAGTAATTTACATTTTTAATTTAAAAATATATATATCCTGAATTATAAAAATTAGGTACTTGTCTAACTTCAATGATCTCACCCTCATGCCTTACTCTCGATCCCCATTGTTATCCTTTAAATCCTGAACATTATCCTTCCCTCGACCTCATTTGAACCTACTGAGTCATTTTTCAGTGTTAGAGTGAAGACATATGATGAATATTATATTGATGAGTCCCATCTTTAAAATAATAACAAGGGAGAATCGGTCAGATCTAATTTCAATATAAGAACACAAACAACTTGGGAAGAAAATAGTTGTACCCAAAAAAGAAGTTCATTTTCGAGTGTTTACAATCAAGAATATATTTGGTGGTTAAATATTTTCAAGATCGAGGATGGGTAGATTGGTTCTATAATAATGATAGGACCCTATATATGTGGTTAATTCACTAGTTATATAAGAATATTGAGTTTAGATTTGTGTAAGATGAGTATTGGGTTTGATAATGAATAAATAGGCACAAAGTCATTTCCCCTTCAATACATTAGGTCAGATGTATAAAGTACCTCATGATGGTGTTTCAAATGAGTCATAAGGAACTGATCTGAGTGAACATGATAAAATTTTATATAAGGGCCGTTTAGAAGAGTTTACATGACATGGGATTATAAGAATAATAGATTAAACTAAACATGATGTTGAATGTTTTTTGTTACTTAATTTCATCTCAAAAATTGAGTACATGAGAAAAGTTGTTTTATCCACAATGAGGCATCAAGAGGTATACACTTTTCTTATTATTAATATAGGAGAATATATTAATCTTTGTAGAAAGCTAATTGTTCATATGATGGAGTTCTAGAAGAAATATTCTAGATAAATTCTATAATATACCCCTCCTTCATTTCAGACATTCTTGAGGACATTGGTTTGGTTAATGAAGAAGAAGAACATGTGATAAATTGTGGAAGATTCATCCACAAAAATAATATTTTTAAAATAGAAAAGATATGTTGGAACCCCTATAAGAGAAAATGTATTGGTGATGGTGAAAACATAAAAGGATTTCAGTCCTCTTGATAAACCAAAGAGGTCAAAAAAAATTCAATTCATGTAATAGAGAAAGACGATTATACTTACTATTCTAATGAGGAACATTCTACTTTAAGAGATTATGAGGATTTATTTCCAATTGATGAGGTAGTGATTCATATATTCCCATGATTCTAACTGATATTTCTTTTAGAGTTCCTCGAACTCCTATATTTATCCCTATATGAGTGACTCATTTAAAAGAAAGTAGTGAAGAAGAAGAAATTGAGGGATTATGAGAAGAATTATATATTTTTAATTATAAATACTTTGTAAAAAATTGTAATTAAAATAAAAGAGATAATGATAATGGATTTAATGGAGATGATGTAGAAGAATAAAAAGTTTTAGTTTATGAAGAAAAAAATATAAATTGAAATATAGATGACATAGATGGTGGTTATGACAATGATTTTCCTGATATCCACATTGTTGATTAGGTCATTGATATGCTTCAAGAACTTTTTTCTTATCATTCATAATAATATGTTTCTAGATTTGAAGAGAGAAAAATCGTAGTTAAATATGTTGATAGAAATTCTTGATATTTGAAGGACGCATATTTTGAGGGGAAGGAATCCTTAAGAAATGATAGTCACCTGGTGGATCATGTTGATAGAGAACATGGTGTGCCTATAGTTAAGGTTCCTACAATTGATGTAAATATGGTTTCTGAGTAGATAGTTGATAATCATTAAGTTGGTGAGAAGATGGTTGTTGGGCCTACAATTTTTGATGTAGCATCCATGATTTGGATTCCACTCAACTGGTTCCATGTAACCGGTTGTCCACATGTCCTCAAGCTCAACTCACCAGACGACCGAGGTTGTCGACTAGTAGCTGGGGACTAGGGTGTGATAGAGGGGAAACAATGCCCTCATTATAAGACTATAACAGAACATAATTATTATATACAATATAGGATGCAGTAAACATCATATAATGTAAATAAATAGAGAAATAATAATAAGATAAATAACAAAGAGTAATTCAATACAAAAGATGATGTAGCGTGTATCATCTTCTTGGAATGTTTCCAAACAATGTACACAGCAGGAATACACAATTTATGTTCCAAATATAATTAAAAAATGGAAAAAAATCATCTCAAAACACCGCTTGGTCCCATGCTCTCCGACTCCAAAACAATATCTCAAGTACCTGTAGAAGGGTGTTTTCCATTATCAACACCATGAACAATATAATATATTTTCTTCCAAAGAATTACAAAAATAGGGTGTGAGAAATAAATCCTAGTACGTGACCATAAATATTGTTTCCAATATATTAGTGAACATGTTATAGATGTATTATTCAAAAAAAATTAGTAAACTAGGAATCACTCAAAAGTAAACAATCCACAATGTCATATTTTCCATCTTCAATTATTATGATCATTTCAACAATACAGTTAAATTGAATAATATAAGTCTCAAGATCCGTCCAAATCCCACCAATCCCCTGTATAATTAATACTCAACAGATACCTCAAAATCCAATCTACACAAATGAATTGAAGTGTGATTCTAAGCTTGTGCATTGGCTTAGAAGACATGTCATATGTAATTCCATTTCAATAATCTATTGAACATTTTTAATGCATGCATAGAAAAAACCTTCCCATAGTAACTACCAATCCTCTCACTTATGCGAAAAAAATTATAGCAAATAGGCATAACCAATCCTCACCCACAGACATAATAATTCCTCTCCCATAGGCATAATAGTCAATCACAGTCTAACCAAGTATATCATAATTTCAACATAATATACCACCCATGTATATTACACTATTACATGGTTAACATTAAAAAACTCATGTGGGTGTCATACATAAATCAAGAATCAAGTGAATTAAACAATCACATGGATTAAATGATAATTTTCAAATTAAGGGGAAATGGGGAAATCACTAATCCCAAACCCTTTATTCAAATCAATCACAATTTACTATAACATCAATTCCATTATAAATGTAATTTAAACTTAAACACATAATAATGGAAAAAACAAGTCATTCCTCACAGGAAACCTCATCGAAATGGCAGAAAATGGTCATTCTAGGGAAACCCACCCACATGGTAGCCCTTAATCAATCCAACAAGCTATAACTTTCTTAATATAGTTTAATTCATGACCTAATCATCATTAGGAAACAACAAGGATCAATTTTTATTTAGGGTTACTCCAAAAACATGGGTTGACCACACTATGGCACATTTAAAAGACTTTAAATTGTGGGAAACACACAAGACCACCTACCTTATACTTGTACAATTATCCTCGTCCAGCATAGGGCATTGATTCAAACTATAACAGATTATATCTACAAAAAAAGTATTAAATGTCAACCTTAAATAACACTACTGGGAAAATAAATTGGTAATAAAAGATCTAGGTGAATTGAGAGCTCACAGATCGGGTTCAAAAGAAATATATGGCGAAGGAATTGGGGTTCAAATGATCAATTGAGAAGAAAAATGTCTCTCAGTACTATTGTTTTCAATCCCAGATGAGCCTATATCCATTTTCACAAAAATGACACTACTACCCAATTTAATCAATAAGAATTACATGGAATATTCATGAGACTACATGCCGTGTCAATATAAATTCTGGCACATCCATTATGTGGATGTGTATGAGGATTACGTGGAATGTAGCATTCTATACACATTGTGTACATGTATGTACACAACATGTAGTTCCCAGTCAAAACATGTAACAATACTGAAACCTACCCTAAACATATTTTCCATCATTATTTTAAGTAAAAATTTAAACGGAATGATCCATATCTCAAAGGAAGAACCGATTTCTTGCCAAATTATCCCTTTAAAGAAATTCATCCCCAAATTTTCCTTCTAATGGTGGTGAATAAATATCTGAGAACAACTCTTTCTATTGTGATCATATGTCAGTATCCCCCTCTAATGTATCATCTTGCACATGGACATCCTTCCATTGAAAACGTACCAATAGAATACACTAGACATGGGAAAATAGGATGATAAGATCCACAATATGAATGGGATAATACTCAAAGGATGCATCTTACTATAACTCCAATTCCTCAGGCTGAAAGGTGTGAGACAGGTATGAAAATTAATGTCACCACAAGGAAACGTGGATTAAACAGTTCATTTCCCTCATACCAATAGAGTATCAACAATCGATAAGCAACTAACCTGACCCTCTCCAAAATCTCAATCAGACCAATGTATCTCGGCAAAAGCTTATCCTGTCTCAAGATTCTCTTGTGTGCCAAATTTTGTGCAACACGTAAGAAAAATTGACCCCCGACCTCGAAATATAGAGATCATCTTCGATGATCGACATAAGATTTCTGATGATAGTGTTTAGTAGCTGTCGGCACCAAAATTTGGGAAGAACAAGACAAAGAGAAAGCATTTGGAGCAAACTCACGAGGCATGATCGTGGACCCCCCGTGGCCCCACAGCCCGTGCAAGGATCCTCCTTCACGATGTCGTCGTAGAGAAAACTGGTAGGCTACTCTACCAAACCAATTGATATTCATAAATCCACTATGGAGAAACGTGGCAAGATTCTCCATGAACCCATTTGATGTTTTAAAAGCCTCCACGGAGCAATGACGCAGGATGATCTGTGAACTCGTTTGACGTTCACGAAGCCTCTGTGGAGCAATGAGGTGGGATGCTCCATGAACCCTTTGACCTTTGAGAACCCGTCGCAGAGTTAGATCTTTCTTCTCAACTAGTAGGCTCAGTTTTTCGGTGCCACTTTATTATAAATATCAGGCTTCCCTCGATCCCAAAGGATGGGTACTCTGACCTTTCTCATTCTTAGCTCCCACAACATGATGAAATCACTACTCTACGAACCGTGATCTCTTAAAGGTAATTTTTTCATAATGAGATGCGTCTCCCATATTTTTAATTCATCCCCACTTCATGTAGGGATTCCCTTCATAGAGCCCATGGGCCTCCGTGAATGAAGAGGTTCCCCAAGGGGACTCAGGACTTCATGGATCACTTATGATTTGAAAAGTACTGTCCATGAACAAGTGACCCACATGCTAAGGTAGGGTCACTGTGCTTCGTGAAGCAGCTTCCATAGGCACCCATGTCTTACTTCTAGGCTAGGAAACTCCACTTCTTGAAGCATAACCCTTCGCGAATCTCCTACACTACATGGAGCACGAGTGATTCATGGGGATTCTACCTATGAAACCCTTTTCTCCGTAACTCCTTTTCCCATGTGACACTCTAGGTTTCCCTGAAGTGATTTCAATGTCCCTTGGGTGGTACTTTCTTGTTGTGTTGCTTCACCTCATGCATCTTTTCGTAGGCATGCTAACTGCTATCAATTCTTCACATAGATATGCTAATGTAGACCCATCAATGGATCACTCCATAACACCTTTTCACCATGGTTATGCAGATGCCTTAAATTCCCCAAGGGGTGGGAGGTTCGGTTATATATGTCCTAATGGGGGTAGTGTGAACCTGCCTCATTTGAGCTGCGGGATGTTAAACCACCAAGCACCATCATCCTTAGCACATGACGTTATATTGTGACCTCACACCGTGCACCGTATGTGGGGTTCCAAACCTTGGACATTCTGCACACCCACTGGTCTCCATTAGAGTGAAATCATTCCTCACATGGCATGACATCCTCTTTATTAGAGTAGTGTCTATCCTTGGGGAATGGGATACCACCGTGGTGTATTCCCCTAGATTTTTTTATAGGAGGTAGAATCCCTACTCCTCCACTCTTCCTCGGTTCCAAATCCCTATTCCTTTTAAATTTATCGCCACTGGGCCTCCATCTTGTAGTGAGTCCCTATCTCCATCTCCTCGGGCTGCATACCACTCATTAGAACCTATTTCCTCTTTGGGTTTCTAACCATGGTTAATCCCCCATTCCAAATCCCACGAATGAAACATCTACGACTTCATCGTCAGGCATTTTCTGCCTCTTTTTTCTCACACAGAGAATGACTCGCATGGTCTTAGAGTAAGTATCGACTATGACATACTCTCTGGGAATCCTAGAGTGTAAGCCCCAAACACTCACATTCTGAAAACATGTCCTTTTATCCATGCCAAGGCAGTTACATAGGAAGCATCCATTAGGTTAAAGCCCACCATCCCTTGATTCTGACCCCCACCCCCTTGAATTCGGTTCCCACTCCTTCTGAACGACGTGGACTTTGATCCTTTCCAATTCAAGATACGTAGGAAGCCTCCCTGAGGATTATGCCCACAATAACTTGGTCCCAACCATCTTCACATCGGTTCACTAGAAATCATTTTAAACTATGTAGTCTTTGATCCATGCCAAGTAACAGTATGTAGGAAGCTTTCCTAAGGCTCAATCCCAAAAACCATTAGTTCCAACCCTCATCACGTCGGACCACCTTTGTCCCGCATGATGTTAAAATGCATTCCCCCATTCCGTCCTGCATAATGTTAAACTACATCCACCATCCAGAACTATGTGGGATTTGATCATTGATTCCTAAACAAGGTATGTAGGAATCCCCCTTGAGGTTCAACTCCATCTTGCGGTAAGTCATTGTGACCCCATCTAATGGTAAGCCATTGTGACCCCATCCACCAATAAGCTGTTCTGACCCCATCCAGCAGTATGTCGCTGTGACCCCATCCAACGGTAAGCTGTTGTGACCCCATCCTGTGGAATTCCATTATGACTCAATCCAACGGTATGCCCTTTTGACCCCATCCAGCCATAGGCCATTGTGAACCCATCCAGCGGTAAGCCGTTTTGATCCCCTACCCAACAGTAAGATGTTGTGTACCTCATGAAATGGTAATATGTTGTCATTCCATGTTAGCGGTAAGAAATTATCAAACAAAAACCTACGTTAATCCGTTGTTGTATCTTCTATTAGGACCCATATCACAGGTCTGTCCCAGAAGAGTAAGGTCCTCCTTGGGCTGCTAACCATGCATAAGACCATGTATAACAACGGGTCGTTGTCCCCTGTGCAAACTCCGATTCTAAATCCCCCCCAATCCTGAAATACGTGGACATTGATTCCCTGCAATGTGAATATGTTGAAGGTATTTTCAAGGCTCAACCCCAACATAATCATCTCCCTCGATTCGACTCCATCCAATTCTTCATCCACTGCACTTAACCATCGATTATCCATCTTGATTCTTACCTGGGCTGTCACATCCAGGTGAGATCATTCCAATCCATCTCTTCACTACTCCTAGCAGTAACTGGGTAAAAAACATGTGTTATCCTTGACATTAGTGTTCCCTCGAGGGGTATCACCCATCCGATTCACTATAGTCAGTGTTTTGATCAGTCTGATCTATCTCTGTTAGACGTTAAACTTGTGGCATACTCTGTGTTATTGATGGGAAGATGAGGAAAACCTCAGATACATGCCTATGGTATATAATTCACCACATTTCTCCTAGGATTCCATGGGATTCTGTTCCCATGACAATCCCTATAATAAGATGAAAAAACCTAGACACACTAGTGTTCCAACATCTAGACATGCCAGTGATGTCCAACGTGACTACTCCCCGACCAAAGGTTGTTTCCCTAACTAGACCCCTAGGAATGTCCCGACAGATGGGGTGTAATTAACCGACGTTCATGAAGAAATGGAACTGGGATGTGTTTCATGAACAACATCTTAGTCTATAATGGAGATCCAAACAAGGTGAAGAGTTTTGAGGATGAATCCATGGAAGGAAGAACCATTATCCCCTCGTCCCATTTCGATTAAGAAGAAAATGTCCCTAGATAAGCGATGGATGTGGCCTACCTTTGGAAAGCAGAAATGCATAGCAACAGCTGCGCGTCCTCCACAGACAGATGCGTGAGCCCTGAAGAAAGCTTCAAAAATAGAAATGGTGAACCCAACATGTTGTTATTATCCTCAAAGTTGAGATTAGTAGCATTTGATAAATCAGTGGATTAGTGTGTCAATGGATCATGTTATCAGGTGCTGGGTCCTGCCAAGAAAATAGTGGGCCAGGCATGAAATCCACAAAAAGTTGGGGCAGTCAAAATGTTAGACATCCAGTCTGCGATGGTGTTATATTGGATCCTTCTTACTAGTCATGTGAGATGGAATGCAGCTGGGGAACTGGATGTCGATTTCTTTGTTTAAACCCTAATAGATTAATCTCTCAGCTTGTTCGGAACCATGTTGTTGCACCAGGAACCAGATTTATACCTGCCCAACAATACAGGGGTAGGGACAATGACAACACAAAAATCCCACGTTTCATAACCGCTTCTCGGATAGCTTCCACACCCATAGTCGTTGGGCATCCACACACCAGAACCCCTTTTGAATTCGTACAATGAAGGGTGATAAGCGAGCTCATACGCCGATAAGAGGGTTAGGGTATTATCATGACATGGGATATGGCCCACCAATATTTAGAGGCTTATGTGCCTCGTTACCACCACCTCCCCCAAGGGTCTCACATGGAGCCACTGCCCCCCCCCCCCCAACATACCATCATTTCATGAGCCTCTCCCAGGAATTCCTCGATGACTCCCTCCCCAATTAAGATGTGGTAGGGGATGTCTAGTCTATCTTGGTTGGGATCCCATTTCTGGGGACCCCAAGCAATTCCCCCACTAGGCCACACCAGTGCCACCACCCAGTTCCTCAGGCTGAAGAGTAGGTATGGTATGTACCTGCACCACCGGCCCTGGTCTAGCTGACCCGATGCCAACGTCTAGCATATGCCAAGGAGGAAGCCTACCATGGGTAATCGACATCCGAAACTACAATGGATCGGGCCACCACCGATGTGTATCAACATCCTCTTGAACACACTGACCAGGAGTACTTATATACCCGGCCCGGATCGAGGCTCAAACAGCCCCATGGGTAGGCTGGGTTGACTCTATCGGCACCGCCGTAGGGAGCACCTGCTGCGGACTGACACACTTCTATGACACCCTGTACAGAGGTCCCCTCCATACAGCCTCCATGGAAAACGTGGTTCATTCCCACATCCATGCTTGGCATGGAGGTCCACCCAATGCTACCTTAAATCCCAACAAGGGTCCTACCAAAGACAATGACACTTAGTACAGATACCTATCCCACACAAATTACATTGGGTATGAGTTCATTACTCATACCACGGTCCACTGATATAGAGATGTTACATATACGGTCAATCTATTGTTTGGGGGGGATCCCCCATGTCCTTGCAGTTGCTAGCAAAGGCCATCCTCCCCTCAGCAATCAGAGGATTGAATGTCTACTTCACTTCACCAGCACCCAGCATGGAGGTCCTACCCGTGTTTGGCTTGACCAGTATGAGGACCCTCCTCACACTGACACTGTTAGGGGAATCAAGCATGGAGTTCTTACCCATGCTCATGTTAGCTCTATCAGAGGTCCTACCCACTCCAAAATTTCATGTGGAGATTCCCTCTGAATATCAATTAGTTGGCATGGTGGTCCTCCCTATGTTCCTGTTGATATCTATCCAGGTTCTCCTCACACCCAAACTCACTCAGGAGTATTTCCACCCCACACCAGAACTCGAATGTCCAAGGTACCTACTTGTGATAAAAATCTACCATGTCCCAAAGAACCATCCCGGGGTAGGAGGGAAGGTCATCGCCGGCATAAAAATAATGCTGAGAAGATTCAAACTGATATCAAACCAGTATACTTCTCAGATTCTGATGTTGAATATGAATCAATGATGGAACCCTCACCTATATCCTCCCTATCAAGGGATGGGGCAAGAATAATGCGCATCAGCCTCATACTTCCAGAATGTGAGGTCCATCGGATTCCCGCCTCCCTCAGAAGGTATATCCAGGAGCACAAAAATTTTAAAACCCTAAAGGTTATGGTCGTACAATCTCCACCATCATCACTAAAATAACTCTCTACCTCAAATAGAGATCATAGATAGCTATTCTGGGGACCAATGGTGGATTAGTAGCAGCGTAACCCATCACCATCACCCATAGTCCATGCGCCAGAAACTGCGGTCATCATCCCGTCATACTATGATGTAGTAGCTAATTTACTATACACTTTGGCAGATAGCCCATGATGCAGAAGCTTGTCAGCTCGCTCACAGTATTCTCCACCAGCCGACCTGCCATCTCAGTGGTATTCATTAGTACCAATACTAGTTCTCTAGCCACCTCCAGTAGATGAGTGGGGTAATAAAGGGCCAGACCCTTATTCTGGACCGAGCAGCCTGTGGGATATTGTTGTAGTAGACCATTTCCCCGAGATGTTCTTCCAATTGCAATGCCAAATTTTAGGGCACCAGAAGCATGCACCCAGGAGGTGTTTGGATGCTTTCGCCAGACCCTCTGGGAAACCAATTTCCATCTTCTTCAATGATGAGTGACCTACCCCAACTGTCAGGCGCACTTCAATGATATCGGCCAACAATGTTGTTTGGTTTATTTGGCCACACTCCCCATGGCCCACCACCCTGAGTCACCAGGCCTCCATAAGACCCTCCAACAATGATGTATTCAGAGATTTAATGTTATCCACAATATAATAAAGGAGGATTATCTCCATGTTCAAATTTGTGGCTGAGGCCAGTAAGTGGCCCTCCATTTCAGTTGCATCTGATGCCAGCCCACTTTTCCAGGAGACATAGAGGATATACCTCTAAGTAGGGTCACGCTTAACATGGATGTCCTATTAGAGGGAGAGAATGAGTTGGATCTCCTGGATGTGGACATACCCCATGAGGGAGTTCCAATGCTACAATATCCATTGGGAAGGGTCTCACTCCAGCAAAGAAATATACTGGGCCTTCCCATGCCCACCAAGGCACTAGTCCTCAGCCGGAATCCCAACAAGGGAAAAGAACTCCTGGGAGTTGTCAATCCCTCTGACCTAATGGCTCAGTGTAGAAGTCAAAATACGACCTCAAAAAACTAGTGTTGTGTCAGCAACTCATCGAGCATAAGAAGGTGGATGACAACCTTCTTGCCGAATGTGCTACGAAATGACGACAGGACTACGGTGGTCCTCTGTTAGGGCAGTAGAGGCATGGACAAAATCCCCTTGGAAAACTCCCTCTTGGTGACCATAAAAATCGTGCCAATGCAAACAGGGTTAAGGAAATAACTTATAGAAAGAGGGTGCATTATGTGTCGCCAAACCCTATTAAACAGCGTGACAATCCTTGAGACCCTGCTCGGATTCCCCAAGCTTATCCACTTATAATTCCACCAGCAACTCCATGAGCCACTGAGATTTTTTATTGTATTGAAGAACCCACCAATGCACAAGTGGTCTGGAATCCTTGTCAATAAAGAAATTCCCATTCAGATGATCCAATGGTGACACTCGTCGCCCACATCAAAGATTTAGAGACTCGAATGGTGGAAATCCCCAGTGATGGGAAGCCATACCTATCATGAGTGGATCATATTCTAGCACCTACGAGTTTCGAGAATCCCACCTTTCCCCCTTCAATGGGGTAGGGGACCTGCCACAGTACCTGGCCCACTTTATCTCAAGGTGTGGCCCCATGTTGGGAAATCTATCATAGTAAGAAGACACCAAACTCATGTGATTCGTATAGAAATTGTAAGTGTCAGAGTTCATCTGGTATAGCCAGCATCTCATTGGGTCAGTGGTCAGCTGGGAGGCCCTCCATAGGCAATTCCTCTACCAATTCGGTTCCACCACATGGAAGAAGAGTATCGTGGACCTCTTCATGTGCAAGAAGAGGCCTGATTGGCAGGTTTTCGAATTTAACGCCTGAAGGAAAGGACTCACAAACTCTTTTGACATTCCACTAACTGAAGAAAAATTGATTAATATGTGCATAGGGAATGTCAAGATGGAACTGGTCCCCTCTCTAATCACCCAGAACTGTTGCGGGGTATTCTGATACTTCTTTGATAAGGCCCAGTGCCAAGAGGAAGCCATATAATAGGCTATGTCAGCCCGTCTATTGCCTCCTGAAATCCCCGTGATAAGGGCCTTCAGGGCCGAGCCTACTGTAGGGTCTCAAATAGAGCCCACCATGCAACTAGAGTTGTTACCAATGGAGGTGCCTCCACAGGCTCGCAGAGGCCCTCCACCTCAGGTGCATCCTCCAGCCCAGCAGCACCCACCTTAGAATCGACAGGTGCCCCATGCAATGTTCCTCCACCAACAAGGTGAGATAACCATGCTCCACCTCCTCGGTACGCTCCTCCATCTCCTCATCAGGGTCAGGCATCAAGGGACCCCTTCTCATATAGGAGGAACCATACCTACTTGTTCAACGTGGCACATGTCCCTTGTTATTTCTGAAGTTCCCTAGAGTAAGGTATTGTACGTTTTCCTGAGTGGAGGAGGCCAAAATATGAGAGCCTCACTGATCGCACTAATTAATAACCCTAACACTGGATACTGGGGCACACCTTTAAATAGTGCTATGTGTTTAAAGACTATATTCAAGTCTAAGTGGATAAAAACATAGTTCGGTTAGGCCCAGCTCCGACACAGGTGGCATGCATCTTCATGAGGCCATACCATAGTAGCGACAGATATGGCGAGTGGAATTAGGTTTCTAGCCACGGGTCCTAGAATTATGATGATCGGATGGCTCATAAAATAGCCGTCTATTCCCATGGGGTTATCTGTCCATTCCTTAATCAGCTAGAGCATTCAGAAACCGCAGTTACTACATCGGAATCATCGTCTCAGCAGTCCCATTCTCAGAAGTGAAAACACCCGCGGCGTAAGGGAAAGAAAAGTCCCTTGCCAATGCCCTAATCATCCCATAATCTTGGTGATTTCTTGACCCCAAAGATGTGGATGTATCCTAAAATCAATTTAGTAGTGGATGAATTTTCGATTGATGGTCAAGGGTACGCCTTAGTTAATACCATAGAGTTGGTAAATCCCTACATGATTCATGACAAGGAGGAGTGCACAGAAGATCCTCAAAACATCCTTATCCATCATCAGCATCAACAGATCCATAGAAATATGGGTCTTTGGAGTGCCCTGATCATTAATTCTAGCCCAAATGTGCACTTGACTAAAACCATACAGTAGGCCTAGCGCAGAGCTCAATCTATGCGGCTACCTCATCTGGTTACATCAGGTCCTCCTTCACCACTGTTTGTGTTGTTGTATCGGGTAGAGCCACCATGACCACAACGTGACCAGACATGCTTTGTTATAGGTCAATATCATTCATCTGGCCCTCATCTGGTAGTCACTTTATACTCTTCGACTAGTGAGCATCAGGATATTCCTAGCACCAGTCAGCCGCCGGCCCAAACAGAAGGGCCCACTATACCTCTTATCATAGACCAATCTAATGTAAGGAGAAGTTAATTCCTAGCATGGATGTATGATTTTCTCACACATCCTTACAACCTTCCATGAAATTTTTCCATCCTGGATGCCCTTTACCTCTCATATGATATGTGTGAGGCCCTCATCGAGGCTTTACGAAGCCCCCTCTAGTTTTAGACTGAGGTAGCAGCCGCAGAAGCCTTTAATGCTAAGGAGGTCAAGAATGCTGAATGCTAGTCCATTATCTCATTTTATAGAGACGATGAAGGATATTACATATAGGTTCAAATTATTTTGATGCACATCACCATCCAGTTCATTGGCACAGAGGTTTGTTGATACCTTGTCGACACGGGCTCTATAATCAACCTAATCCTAAATCGAACACTATGAAAACTAGGATTGTCTGAGGATGATCTCAGTCCCTCTGACCTAATAATCCAAGGTTATGACAGGACAGAGTAGACACTGGTTAGAAATATTCATTTGAAGTCCCACTTTAGTGGTCTAATTGCTAGCACCGATTTTATGGTTGTCTTTCTATACACCGCCTACAATGCGTTGGTGGGTCGGTAGTGGTTCCAACCGCATATCATGGTTCCTTAATCATATCACGAAGGCCTTAAGTACATTCTTAATGGTCGAGTGGGTGTGATTAAAGGTGATGCATCCACCTTTTCATGTTGTGATTCCCAATATCTTGATGTCGAGTACTAAAAGAGCAAGGACATGAAGATTTAAACTACTGAGGTCGACCATGATACGGCTGCGACCGACCCGTGGGCAGATCTAGATGATGCATACGTCTTTCCAGTCCATTGATTGGAGGATACAACTCCAGACATGGGAAAATTCTTTTTTGTTTCTTGAATTAGGGGTAGGACATTCCCAAGTCAATGAGATGCCAGAAGATCACCTCATACTCCTATACAAACCAGGCATAGGTGATCCTGGAGCCTCCCACTCCCAAAAGGTAGAAGGATGTCTTTCTCATGGCAATGGAAATACATCATACATGCTTGTTTCACCAATCAAATATTAACTAGATCAAGCCTACATGCCACTATTGCTTCGATAACACCATGCATGGCCCCTTGGGCCAAAAACCAAATGGGATTAGATCAACAGCCCTCATCACTATGGTTTTGGCAACACATGAGTTCCCCGATGCAGTGTCCACTGCCGCTCAGGCAGGTATCAGTCTCCAATCGAGAGATAGAAACTTATTGGTGGCTCCACATGCTTTGGATCCCCCTCCATAAGTGAAGAAGAGTATTTATAGGATGATCCCCCCCCCCTCCTTTGAAGAGGGAATTTATGCCACATTTGATGAGTTGGTATAGGTGAACCTCTGTAGCGAGGATGACCCAAAACCCACATCAATCAGTGACACCATGCCCTTCAAAGATCAATAGTAGTACACTAACTTCCTTAAACAACACCGTGATGTATTTTCCTATAGTTATAACAATATTCCAGGACTAGATCCTCAGGCAGTCGTCCACCGCCTCAGTCTCCCAGAAAATCGTCGTGGGTTCAAGAATCCTCCCATAATGATGCACCCTTCTCACAGTTCCATGGTCGAGGTAGAAGTTAAAAATATCATCAGATCCAATTTTGATAAGGAGGTATAGTACCCCAAGTGGATAGTCAACATTATGCTAGTAATAAAGAATAACAGATAGATCAGAGTTTTCATCTACTTTGGGAATCTCCACTATAAGTGTCCGAAGGATGATTTTCCTCTTCTTGTGATAGAATTATTGATCGAAATTACAGTTGGATTCCAAGCCCATTGCATCATGGATGGGTACTCCAAGTATAACCAGATCTGAATGGACCTCCGAGGATGAGGAGACTGCAACCTTCATGGAACCACAAGGTAATTTTTGTTACCCAGTCATGCCCTTCGGTTTAAATAATAAGGGTGACACATATTAGTGGGCTATGCATCACATATTTATGTTGATCCTTGGATTGTTGGTGGAATGTTACGTAGATGACATGATGGTCAAATCTCTCTAGCATCAGGACCATCACAAAAACCTTGAGAAAGTGTCTGGCTTCCTCCATTCTTGTCATATGAAGATGAACCCATTTAAGTGTTCCTTCAGGGTCACCATTGGAAAGTTACTCGGATTCATTTTTAGATATAAGGGCTTTGAGATCGACCAAAATAAGATCAATGTCATTATCCAGATGTCTCCTCTGATCAAAATTCAGGAGCTTTGAGTCTTCCAAGGCCACATAGCTCACACATGTCGATTCCTCGCGAATCTGGCCAGAAATTGTAATCCCTTTTCTCGACTCAGGATGGAAGGAACCTTCTATGAGTTGGAAGAAGAGTATCAGATTAATTTCACAGAAATCAAGTAGTATCTTCTCCACCCTCCTATCTTAATTCCACCGATCTCTGAAAAGCAGCTGGTCCATTAAGTGATGGCCCTAGAGTGATCTCTCAGTTCCCTTCTCAAACAGATGAACAATGAGGGAATGTGGAATAGCCTCTACATCCTTAGCCACATGCTCCTCAATTTGGGGATCAGATACTCTCCTATCGAGAAGACCAGCCTTGCACTCGTATTCCCAGAACATAATTTGTCACATTACTTTAGCACCAAGATGTATAGTTAGTGTATCGAGTAGATACCCTGATGTACATCCTGAACATCCCCATGTTGATGGTTCATCTAGTTCGTGGAAAATGATTCTCTAGAAGTATGACATTATGTTTCCCCTAGAAGGATATTAAGGGGAAAGCGTTGGCAGACTTCCTTGTTGCCCATACAGCTCCTGTGGACCAGCCCTTGGTCTTTGACTTTGTCGATGATCCAATCCTCTTGGTAGACCAAGCTATCCTGTGTGGAAAAAAGCACTTTGATGATGCTTCCCAGAGTCCCACCGTTAGAAGGCTCAGTGACCCCAAGATCAACAGAGTAGGCCTGGGTATCATCTGCATTACCCTAGCACAAGCTGTTATATAGTACTCATTCCTATTGTTAGAAGGATGCACCCATAATGAGGTATATTATCAGGCTCTCATTACTGTACTCGAGATGGGCCTCTAGATAGACATTCCCCATTTTAATGTGAAAGGGGACTCCGAACTAGTCCTCAAGAAAAACAACATTGATTATATCCACATAAATCCAAAGATTGTGCCATTTTTGGAATGCACTCTCTATCTAATGGCCCAATTCCCACATCGGCCAAAATTTACTCTTGTCTTTTCATCTCATAACAGTCGATATGACACACTTGATATCCTAGTAACATCACTTGAAAAGCCTGAACATGATGATCTAATTATTCACATGGAATACCAAATAGTCATTTCTCTTGTCACTACAGGTGACGATGACACCCTACAGGTAATCCAACATACCAATGGAACCTCTACATTAGGACCCCTAGGTCCCCTGGATGTAGTGATTGATGTGAATACTGATTGGAGATCCTCTTTTACTGAGTAACTCCAAAACGGTATACTCCAGGAAGATTGGGCCGAGCGTGAGCGAATCAGATTCCACACATTACTGTATACCCTCTAGGATGGCCCTGGTAATGAGAAGATCCTCTACAAGTGTGGGTTTGATGGGTTCCTCCTCTGTTTCATTCAAGGAGATGATATTTCCTAGGTCATGCAAGAGGTTCATGTCGGTCATGCGAGGCCCATTAGACTAGGCAGAAGCTATCTCACCAAATCCAGAGATAGGGGTATTTTTGGCCCACATTGATCCATTACTACATCGAGTTCACCAAAATGATCCATGCATGCTGGGTTCAAGGAAACTTCATGCATCGACCACCAGATCTACTCCACTCCACAAGTACTCTTTGCCATTTTCTGTATGGGGAATCGATGTCGTGGGACCATATCCACCAGTGATGGCTCACCAGTGCAGATTCATCAAGACTGCTAAAGATTTCATCTCCATGTGGGAAGAGGCAGTTCAACTCATTGAGGTCAAGGCTCATTCCATCATGGACTTTTTTAGCTCTAACGTCATCTATCTATTTGGAGTCTCTCATGTCGTTCTCACTAATAATGGAACGATATTCTGAGCAGCCAAGCTGAAGAAATTGTATTCTATGTACAAAATATGTTCTAACAAAACCTCCCACTCTCATGTGTAAGAAAATTTATAGGGTGAGGCGTTCAACAAAACCATCTCTAACATTATGAAGAAAATAGTTGGTCTGAATAATATGTGTCGGACAGACAAGCTCCCAAATTCCCTATGGGATTATCGGAGGACGACTCATAATTCCTCCCAGGTGACCCCATATTCCCTGGTGTATAGAATAGAGGCTATCCTTCGCATCGAGATTCAATTTTTCTCTCTGCACACAACCATCAATGATCACCTAGAACCATTTAATGTAACTGAAAATTGTCTATATGAGTTGCAAGCACTATAAGAGAATATGCTTCATGCTCTGCAAAATCTGGAAAGGTGTCATAACAAGATAAAGATGGCTTTGAACAAGAAATTTCACCTTTTTTATGTCTTGAAAGATGAATTTGTATTGGCTTTGAGGGCACCAATGATACCTGGTAGGAAACCACCCATGTTGGATCCCGAATGGGAAGGACCTTACATCATTCACAATGTTTACTCCAATGGAACATATTAACTGGTATCCATATATGGTGAGTGTATAACACCTTCCATCAATTCCATGTTCCTTAAGAAAAACTTTTCTTGAGTCCCCAGAATCCTACATGACCTTCTACTATACAGTCCTGCACATCCCAAAACTGCATAATGGCCCTACATGACATTAAACTGTATTAGGGTCCTACATGACCCTAAACTGTCTGTTCATAAATGACCATAATCTAGGAAATGTCCCGCATGAAATTAAACTATGTGTCATCCTAAAAGACGTTAAAAACATCTCAAGAACTACCTATGGATTGATTCCCATCCTCATGGGATGCATACGAACTGTCGGACTCCCTGTCCTGAGTCAAGCCCCACACTATTCTCATTTGGGTACCCCACCTGGGTGTATATCCCTTGGGGGATCTCATGTGATATAGCCTAAGATTCATTATCCCCACTTGTATCATGATTATGAAGGTCATGAAATGTGTCCATACTCGTTCTTCTAATCCTCCCAAGTATATACTGCATGCCATTAAAATGCATGGCCCTTTCAGAACTATGTATGAATTTATTCCCATCCTCGTGGGATACATAGAATAGCTTGTACATTTGGTCCTAGGCACAGCCCCAAACTTTGGGACCTCCCATTCTGTTGAATCACATGGTATGGTGCTTGACTTTTCTATCATTCACATCTAGGTCATCATGATCGTACCATGTATCCCTCTCCCTTGAAGGCCTCAACCTATTATGTTGTCTAGATTGATTTGAATTTTTCACAAACATTTATGCTCCACGAACCCCATCATTTGGGTTTCCATTATATTTCACATCCAAAAGGGCCCCTGAATGATAAGGATACTTATCCTAAAGGATCTCCAATGATTTCAGGCCAACTCCCTTGAGTAGTATGAGAAAAAAACTGATACAAGTCCTGCATTGCGAATATGTTCAGCGGTCGACGATCATTCGTTATTCCCATTTTCACATTATACGATGTGGATGCTATGTCTCAAACCTGGTTAACATCTCTCCTTTGTCGTTGGAACCACCCCCATATGTCCAAAACATGGGGTGTACTGGTTCATTCCTCCCCACCGTCTCTCAAAACCTTGGTTTTCCTCGAGAAAGAGTGTAATTCTAGCTATTGGGAACTAATGTGATGGGGAGAGCATATTCCTACTCCTTGTTTCCCACACCGAGTGTTTCTAACATGGTCTTAGGAGCTATGATGAGGTAATGCCCACATGAGAGGTCATATGGCTATAGTTGGCCAGGATGGCTAGCCTCAAGTCCTTCGACCCCTTCAGCCCCCTGGCCCGAGTTCTCATTTGGGACTGTGCAGTGTGGTATTGACTCAAATCCTTATTCACATCGGGCTATTGCACCATGCCACACAGATCCCATTAACTCATCCCTCCATTCTTTTATCATATATTCCGCAAGTGCAGGCCCTGTCGTGCTTCATGAGCCCCATCATTTGGGTTTCCATCACTTTTTATATCCAAAAGGACCCCCAAATGGCATGGATGCTTGGACCAAGGGCTCTCCTACCGTTATGGGAAAATGTCCTCGAGGATTGCTAGTGAAAAATTAATACAATTCCCATGTTGCGAATGCAGTCAACGGATGACACTCATTTAATTTCCCCCAAACTTCGGTCACAAAAGGGTGGATACTTTGTTGTGAACCTAGTCAACAATTGTCACTTATCATTGTAGTCTCTATGTGGTCTTCCATAGGTACAAATATTCTCACCCTCCATGAATTTTTCCCACGTATATGACATTAAAAAAGGAATCAAGGGTCTGTTCTCTATGGACATAAACTAAGATCATCATCGTCCTTACTGCAAGATGTTAAACTGCAAGAAGGTTGTGACATTTTGTCCGTAGCCCAGCCTCAGTTCCTTCCGTCTTTTCAGGCCCCTAGCCCAAGTTCTCAATTTGGATTGCACGGTGTGGTATGAGATATTGTCCTCATTCACGTCAGGCTACTCACTGATCCATACATGTCCCTTTTTGGGTCATCTTTCCCCCATTTGTATCCTTGTTTAATGATGATAAACGGAACAACGTCCAAATCAAAACTATGTATGGATTGATTCCCATCCTAATGGGATACATAGGACCACCCGAACGTCTATACATTGGGTCCAGACCCACCACTTAGCGACCTCCCTATCATCTTGGCCCCTTGGGCTGCTTTCTCCCAGTAGAGGGGTATATGGTGTGGTATGTGATTATGTCTCCATTCACGATGGGTTTATAACAACTACGACACATACCTCTCTCTCCAGAGCGCCCCTCACTAACATTCCTTAAAATAGTCTCTTCGATTTGGATTCTTTTAAGTCAGGTCCCCCAATCCACATAGGTGATTCAACAATGTGGCCAGGAGTACTCTGGCTCAGAACCTAGAGTGTCAGATTCCACCTGGACATGAATTGTCACAACTTTCAGGCTTTGTGTTCCCCTTAATTTGGTCTTTCATTATCATTCACATCCAAAGGGACAACCAAATGACATGGATACTCGGCTGAAGGGCTCTCCTACCATTATGGACCAACTCCCTTGACGGTTTTAAACAACATATTGATACAAGTATCATGTTGCAAATATAGTCAGCGGTCAACACTCATTTGTTATTCCTATTTCAGGTCACACGACATGGATGTTTTGTTTTAAACACGATCAACTGAAATACTCTATAGTCACACCAACCCCATCAAGCCTTAAATTTCAGTTACATGATTCAAATAGTTTTCCACACCATCATTTCCATGTGTAATTTCCACACTCTCGATACTATCCCTTAGTGCACATTTTTATGTTAAGTGGACAAAGATGCAATAAGGTTTCATTCGGGGATCTAGGCCGACCTCCCCTTTTACGTGTACCCCATTAGTTTGATGGACCTCTTCTTCCCTTATTTTCCACACCGAGTTAAACTCACGTGGGCTTAGGGACTGGATCGAGGTATGCGCTCACTCTGAATAGTTCTGCTTTTTCTCTGGTCTGAGTTCTATGACCATAAACTAAGATCACTCTGCGTCCTTACCACATGATTTTAATCTGCATGAAATTTTTTAGAACAATGTATGGCTTGATTCCCATCTTCATGGGATATGTAAATGCCCAAACATCTCATCACTAAGTCTAGCTCAACTGAGAGCTAGTCTATCCTACACCATATTCTCAAACCATCTTGGCCCGAGGTTCCATCCCCGTAATTTCACATGGTTTGATGTGGACCTCATCCTCATTCATGCCTATTATGGTTTATCACATTATGTTCATTCCTACTAATTTCCAAGACCTATGACTTTAATATATGCTGCCTAATCCCACAAGACATTGAACTGTTTCTTGTATACTATACGATGTTAAAATTCATGGTTGGTCCCATCACACTAACCTAAACTATGAAATTATCATCCATTCTATATGACAAAAAACGAAACTACATCATGGTGTCCTCACTCGAGGGGACATCATGCTTGGTATTGGTCACACACCAAACCATTTTTCAATGCCTGCACTTGACTTGATTCTTGTGGCGATGTCTGGGCATTCTATCGTAGGTACATCACATCACAAAAATATATACATTCATACTAAAGGAAAAACAAGATCAATCAAATGACTCTTCTTTTGGATAACAGGAAAAACTCACACGACCTTATTATCTATGGCACTAGTATCTTACTATGGCATCCCACATTTTTAATACATAACTTTTTATTACATTTTCCATACAGAGGATCTTTAAATTCTAGTGTTTTGGAAATAATGAAAAAAACTTGAATACATCATAAAACATTGTTCTAATCCACTTGTTGGGGTTCATCATAGGTTAATTTTACGTACAAATACTGCATCTCATATCCTGGTGACATACATCAAAGGAAAGGGTGAGAAGAAGGCCCAATAAGGGTAAAGAAGGGAATCGATTTATTTGTGTTAACAAAAAGAACTTGAATAACTACATAAAGACCAGAGAAATGGAAGTATAGGCATATCATAATGAAAAGAACATGGAACATAACTTGAATATGTGGATTCAAAATTTCATTTAGTAATTCATGATCATATCACCATGTTCCATCCCTAAGGTGTCATAAAAATTACCATGGTTATTCACCATGGTATCGTGAAACATGTCATCTCTAGAGATTAATTTTTTACCCAATGTATTGGAGCACTATTAGGGAGAACCATTAATATTTCATTATTTTCATATGGGTCACACATTTCAGAATAAAAAATTTCATAAATATCCCATATAAAATAATATAAATGGGTTTTATTTCAAAATCTTGACGTTTTAAAATTTCTTAAAAATAAGATCATTATATCATTTATAACCCATGGAAAGGGAGTGAGGGTTTTATGTACGTCAATTCCAGAATAAAATATATCATTTTTATTTATTTATTAACACCCATAGAAATGAAATAGGTCAGGGTATTCACATATATAAATAAGTGAATTTCTTGAGTGAAAGAGATATAAATTTTGAGACGAAATTTCTACAGCATAACAACTATATAACATGGTTTTAGAAAACATTCAAAAAAGAGGGGAAATGGGTCACCCACACATAAATAATTCATAATATTTTATGGTTACATAATAAGATCATGGTATTGATATTTGAATGACATACCAAAAGAAAGGGAAACATGAAAGAAAAGAGAAGATGCAATTTTTTTACATGAAATTCGGCTGCCTAACGACGTCACTTAAAAATTCAGAAAACAAATTGATGAGAGTGGAAAGGGTCTCTCAATAATTTGACATGAATTGGAAAGTAATGAGAACATAAAAGGACATACCCTCAACATAAATAGATGTAATCTAGAAGACACAACATAAAGGAAGTCGTGACATTAAAGAGGAGGGTGAAATGATCCTTTATATTGAACAGTAACATCGAAAGCATGGTGTTCGGGACCTTGTGAGGATTGAGGGAACCTTGGGAGGATTTTGTGGGAGGTAAGAGGACGAGAAATTCATTTATGAGGATTCTGAAATCAAATGAATGGGGAAATGTCTTGGTATTTATAGGAGAATTGAGGGTACAACTCATTAATGGCCAAGGAAAACCTCATAGGTGCTATTGGCAAAACTATGGGCTTTCCCATGGTGTTTTCCCATGGTATTGGCCACATTGGACACCTAGTGCCTTATCATACTATTCATAAGTCGAACAGAATGATTACATAATTATTGTATCCTTAATGATGTCATTAGAACCTGAAACTTAAAAATGTATTTTAACTATTCACCGAAAATCCAATTTTTTCAGTAAAATCCACAAAAATCACATTAACATAATATCAATGATCAGAATTATAAAATGAACTCCATTTTATAAATATAAGTTTCTAAATAATTTTAATTTAATTTTTAAATAAAAGGAACTATTCACCCGAAAAAACTAATACTTGACTAATAATTTATGAAACAGCTATTTACCTATTTTATCGAATCCCATTACTTAATCAAGGTGCCTAAATTATATCAATAATTTCTTAAGTGAGGTTACCTAATCCATTTGGTCACATTACTAATCATAAGCATAAAATAACTATTCATAATTTACTATTCACCAAAAATTATCGTGATCTTATTAGACTCAAAATTTCTTACTGAACACAACTGTTGAAGTCCATTTTTTAAAAATCATTACACATTATTAATTATTTAAAGTTTAAATAAATAATTTAAAGTATCCCTTTTTTCTAAACATCAATAACATACATCCTATATTTATCAGGACATTTGAAAATTCACAAACTTCACCATAAGAAGAAATCACAATTTTCTTTATCTCAAAGGATTACACAATGCAGTTACGGTCTCATTACATAGCCCCTTATAACACCATCATAAGATATAAGTGTAAGGTGTGTTATGGTGATAGAATATTGGGGCGGCTCGGCTAACATTTCATGAGTGGTGATTCCAATCATCTTGAACTTCTCGCGAAGGTGATTCCGTTATAGCTTCACACGATGAAGTCCGGCATGGTTTTGGTCCAGAGAAATGCCCAATGGTGCTACCTTCTTCCCATGTTCCATCATATGGGCTTTGATCGGCATGAGACTACGTGATGTGGCCATCAAATCATCCTTCTATATTAAACAAGATCATTTGTATTTATAGAAAATAATTGTAACATTTAGATTCCAACGGTCATATTGACCAACAGTCATATAACAGTCGAAACCCAATGATCTCATTTTATTTATATTCATTTTATTAAATAAAAAATTTTTGTTTCGTATAAAATAAAATAACACACAAAATTAGGTAACAAATATTATTAAAAATTTCGGGTCACTACATTCTTCCCCCCTTAAAAAAATTCTTCCTCAGTATTTTTAACTCGTACCCTTAGAGGATAAACGGTGTGGGTACTTCTGCCTCATAGAATCCTCTGGTTCCCACGTGGATTCTTCATATTTGTGGTTCCTCTACAACACCTCAACATGTTTTGTAGTCTTGTTACATAGAACCTAGTCTCTACGATCTAAGATCTCCAACGGCTGCTCCTCATAAGATAGGTCATGTTCAAGTTCTACCACCTTTGGGTTTAGTTCCTTTGAAGGGTTAGGTATGTACTTCCTCAAGAAAGATACATGGAACACATCATGAACTTATACTAGATTTGGAGGACGTGCAAGTCGATAGGCCACTGCTCCCACGCGATCAAGGATTTCATAGGGGCTAATGTATCTAGTGTTGAGCTTCCCATTCATTCCAAAACCCATTAATCTCTTCAAAGGTGAAATTCAAATAATGACCTTATCTCCAACATCAAAATCCATTTCCCTTTGATGGTTGTTGGCACAGCTCGTTTTCCGACTCTGAGTAGCCTTAATGTGTTATTGGATGGCATGGAATTTTTCTTTCATCTCTTACAGAAGATCAGGCCTGAGATGGTTTCTCTCACCAACTTCATCCCAACAACAAGGAGTTATACATCTCTTCCCATATAGAGCTTCATAGGGTACCATTTGAATGATCGAGTGTAAGATGTTGTTATAGGAGAACTCAACTAAAGGGAGATGTTCATCTCATCCACCCTTAAATTTCATTGAGCATGATCTCTGCATGTCCTCGAGTGTTTGAATAGTTTTTTCAGATTTTCCATCAGTTTGGGGTGATAGGTTGTACTAAAATTCAATTCAGTGCTTAGAGCATGTTTAAGGATTCTCCATAATTATGATGTAAACCTTGGATCATGATCAGATATGATAGATAGTGGAACTTCATGCAGCCTTACCACATTTTTCATGTAAATCCTGGAATGTTGATCAAGAGAGAAATATTCCCGAATGGAGATAAAATGGGTGTTCATAGTGAGACGGTCCACAATAACCCATATCGCATTGTTTCCTTTGGAAGTTCTTGGAAGACTAGTGAAAAAGTCCATAGTGATATTGTTCCACTTCCACGCTGGTATGGGAAGTGGTTACAATACCCCTTTAGGAATTTGTCGCTCTGCCTTCAGTTTCTGACATACTATGCACCTTGATGTGTAGTCATCAATCACCATTTTCATAATATCCCACCAATAATGATCACAAAGGTCCCTATACATTTTTGTGCTTCTAGGATGTATAGAGAAAGTAGAGATATGAGAATCATCCATCAGCTCCTTCTTTATTTCTGGAATAGATGGAACACATAGTCTTATATTAAATTTCAATACACCTTCTTGATCAATATTGAACTCAGGAAACTATCCATCTTTTAGAGCCTCAAACATCTCTTGTAACAAAGGATCTTTTTTCTATGATTTATTTATCTTCTCTAGTAATGACAGCTGAGAAATCATTTGGGTCAAGGTTGATGACGTATCTTCCCTTATTATTCACATATCCAGCTTCACTAGGTCATTGATCAAAGGATCATTTTGAATCCTCAACAAGGAAATAAAAACTGGGTCTTTCCTGCATAATGCATCAACAACATTGTTTTCTCTTCCATGGTGATAATGAATTGATAAATCTTAGTCAGTAAAAAGATCCAACCATATCCTTTGTCTTATTTTCAATTATTTTTGTGTGAAAATATACTTCAAACTCTAATGGTCTATGTATATATCACATTTCTCCCGATAATGATAGTGCCTCCATACCTTCAGAGAAAAAACAACTGAAGCCAGCTCCATATCATGCATAGGATAGTTCTGCTCATGATTCTTTAACTGTCGAGATGCATAAGAAATGACCTTGTCATTTTTCATGAGGATGAACCCAAGCCCATTTAGATATGTATCGCAAAAAATAACAAATCCTTCTATACTTGGGGTTAGGGTTAACATAGGTGCAGTAACCAATCTCTTCTTCAACTCCTGGAAACATTCCTCACACTATTTTGTCCAGATGAACTTGACCCTTTTTCGAGTTAACTTGGTTAATGGATTATAAAGTCATGAAAGGTTTTTCCCAAACCTCCTATAATGTATTGATAATCCAAGGAAACATAGAATCTTAGTTATTGTTGTATGTTGAGGCCACTCATCTATAAATTTTGTCATTGTAGGGTCAACTGTGAATCCATCATTGGTAACAATGTGCCCCAATAAAACAACATTTTGTATCGAAAATTCACATTGAATGAACTTCAAAAAAGCCTCTCATTTCTTAGTGTTTGTAAAATATCCCTATGATTATCCTCATGCTCCTCGCGAATTTTGTAATATATCAGAAAATCAACAATAAAAACTACCACAAAGTTATCATGGTAGTCCTTAAAGAATCTATTAATCATATCCATAAAAATAGTAGGTGTATTAGTCAGTCTACAGGGAATAAAAACAAACTCCTAATGCCCATATCTTTATCGGAAGGCAGTTTTTGGAATATTCTTTTTCTTCACCCTCAATTGATGATAACCAGATTGAAGATCAATCATAGAGAAGAATTGAGCCCCACGAAGTTGGTCAAATAAGTCATCCATTCGTGGAAGAGGGTATTTTTTTATTCACTATGATCGCATTCCGTTCTCTATAATCAATGAATAGCCGCATCAATCTGTATTTTTTCTACACAAAGTGAACTGGTGCTCCCCAAGGAGAGACACTTGGTCACATAAATCCCTTCTCCAAAAGATCTTGGAGTTGTTTCTTTGATTCTCCCAGCTCTACATTTTCTATCCTATATGGGGTCTTTGATATTGGATGAGATCCACGTATGAGATTAGTAGAGAACCCTACCACTCTTTCAGGGAGAGGTCTAGGAAACTCCTCAAGAAATACATCAATGTATTCCTAGATGATGGGGACACTTTATATCATTAAACTCCCATCTCTTTCTTCTTCTTCTTCATTGATCAACTCTATAAATAATGATATAGGGTGTTCAATGAGACAATTATCAGTTTGAGTTTCCTCTCCTTGGAAGATAAAAATAGGTTTTCCATTCAAGAGTACTGATATTTCCTTGCTTATGCACTTGATCTTAGCATTATACATTGAGATCCAGTCTATCCCTAGTATAATGTCGAATTCCAGCATGGGAATGACTACTATACTTATGATAAGATTGTGCTCACAAAAGTAAATACTAGAGTTTCTAAACATTGACGATGCTTGGATAGTCCCACCAGAAGTCTTGACTGATAACTCTACTTTTATCAAATCGTGGGTTGAATCTAAATACTTTACAAACATGGAGGAAATAAAGAAATGCATAGAACTAGAATCAAACAATGTATTTTATAGCTTTGAGAGGACAACATGAATACATAGTACTACATCATTTGTAGATTCAACTTCAACTTTTGTGATAGAAAATTCATGGCCTTGATCCCTTGGCCATTGCGGAGGCTGATGGTAGTTCCCCTCCACTGCCCTCAGATTTGGACAGTGATTGGAAAAGTGCCCATGTTATCCACACATGATGCACTGGACATCAGGTAGGGCCTGCACCATCGTCCCCTTGTTTTTAGAGTTTGGAAGTTGAAGTTTCACCTCACTATGGCAATTCCTCTCAATACAACCATCTCTTCCACACATGTAGCATTTCCCACTCCCAAGAAAGAAGTTCTCTAAATCCTTCTTCCCACATTTATTACAATTGGGAAGTTTCACTTACATGCCTCCTCTTCCCTGATCAAAGGTCCTCCCTAAGTTGGGCTCCATCAATCTCTTTTTGTCATTGGATTTATGAGCCCGTTGTGTCTCACCAGACTCCAGCTCAGCTTTCATCGCACTCCGTATGATCTCCTCATTGCAGTCATAGTCTTGGTTGGATTGATTATTCTATAGATGAGGTCACTGTCCACTGAAGAATCCATCAACCTTACCATTTATATCCATGACAAAGCTAGAGGTATATCGTGAATGCATTTTGATGTTCATTTCGTAGCTTCCCACAGATTCATTATCCATCTTCATCAGCTCGAGAAACTCCTTCTCCATTCTTGTTCTCTTGGAACGAGGTAAATAATTACTGAAAAAGATCCCTCTGAACTCTTATTACTCTAATGATTCAACTTCAAATCTTTTCATTTTTTAATCAGTTCCCACCATAGATCAACATCTTTTTCAATGTGATAGACAACCTAGGGGGACCTTCACATCCTCTAAACAAAGTACCACAAAAAATATATTCTCTATAGATCTGATCCAGTGTTCAGTAATTAATGGGTATGATGATCCACTGAAGGATAGTGCCTGTTGGCACATAAAGTACTAGATATAACATTTCTACCTTCACGGTGATATTGCCCTCTCAGATTGATTCAAGTTATTACTCATAACATGAGTAAGTTGGTTCATCATTCACGTGAATGTTTCCGTTCCGGCTTCCATCGGAGGGCCGTCAACGCATGGTCCATTGTGGTCACCATTTGCACAGTTCCTCATATTTCCCTACATTTTATAAATGAATAAAATCTTAGTGAAAAACTTATTTCATTTATGGATCTTTTTACTATAAAGGATTCTATGTCTTAAAACATCATGCTTAAAAAATTATGTTTCTCTATAATTCCTTCATAATGATTCATAAAAAGCTTTAGATTGACCAAGCATATCCACTAGGAGTGTCGTAACAAAGAGTGCAGCAAGGCCTGTTTTCATGTACCCATTCTTGTACGAGTCTTGCTAATTGTGGTGTTTTTGGGTTTTACCCCTATGTATATCTATGCCAGAGTTGCCTCTACCTGCTCGTATCCAGACTGGTGCGTATTTGTTTGATAAACCACTAACTCCATACTCACCAAAATACCAAAATGTTTTCCTATATTTTAACTTTTTTGAAGGGATCTTCCTAATTTATTGATAACCTAATTTCCATAAATAACTAAACTATCCTCTGATACAAACTATGAAATCCCTCCTTTTTAATACATAACATGTTATTACATTTTTGATACATACGATCTTTAAAGTCTAGTGTCTTGGAAATCAGGAACAAAAAAATGAATATAAAATAAAACATTCTTCTAAACCACTTTTAGGGATTCGTCATAGGTTCATCGTATGTACAACTACAACATCTCATATCTTGGAGATATACATCAAAGGAAAGGGTGAGCAGATGGCCCAGTGAGTGTAAATAAGGGAATCAGTTTACTTATGTAAATAATATGAACTTGAATAACAACATAATGACGTGAGCAATGGAAGTATAGGAATATCATAATGAAAAAACTTGGAAAATAACTTGAATACATGGATTCAACATTTCATTTAAACATTCATGAACATATCTCCAAGGTCCATCCCCAAGGTGTCATAAATATTACCAATGTTATTCACCAAGGTATCGTGAAACTTGTCATGTATAGAGATTAATTTTTTACCCAATGAATTGGAGAACTATCAAGGTGAACCCTTAATATGTATTGATTTTCATGTGATCCACATATATCATAATAAAACAATTCATAAATAATCTACAAAGAATAAAATAAATGGGTTTCATTTCAAAATCACGACGTTTTAAAAGTACTTCCAAATAATATCATTATATCATTTATAACCCATGGAAAGGGAGTGAGGGATATATGTATTTCAATTCTAGAATAAAATATATAATATTTATATATTTATTAAAACCCATAGAAATGAAATAGGTCAGGGTATTCACATAAATAAACAAGGTAATTTCTTGAGAGAAAGAGATAGAAATTTTGAGACGAAATTTCTGCAGCATAACGACTATATAACATGGTTTTAGAAAACATTGAAAAGAGAGAGGAGAAGGGTCACCCACTCATAAATAATTAATAATATAGAATTGGTGTATAATAAGATCATGGTATGGATATTTGAATGACATAGCACATGAAAAGGAAACACGAAAGAAAATAGAAGATGCGATTTCTTTTACAAGAAATTCAGCACCCTAATGAAGTCACTTAAAAATTCAGAAAACAAATTTATGAGAGCGGAAAGGTTCTCTAAAAAATTATACATAGAATAGAAAGTAATGAAATCATATAAAAACATAACCTCGTCATAAAAATATGGAACCTAGAAAACACAACATAAAAGAATTCATGACTCAAAAGAGGAGGGTGAACGGATCCCTTACCTTGAAGAGTAAGCTCGAAAGATTGATGTTCAGGACCTTGGGAGGCTTGAGGGAACCTTCGGAGGACTCCTTGGGAGGTAAGAAGACCATAACATCGTTTAGGAGTTTTTTAATGTTGAATGAAGGAGGTAATGTCTTGTAATTTATAAGAGATGTGAGGGGACAAGTCATTAATGGCCAAAGGACACCTCATCGGTGGTATTGGAAACAATATGGGCATGCCCATGGTAGTTGACCATGGTATTAGCCACATAAGACACCTCATACCTTATCTTACTATTCATAAGTCGAACAGAATGATTACATAATTATTACATCCTTAATGATGTAATTAAACACCCGAAACTAAAAAATGTATTTTCACTATTCACCGAAAATTATATTTTTTTTCAGAAAAATCCCCAAAAATCACCTTAACCTAATATCGATGCTCTGAATTCAAAAATGAACTCCATTTTATAAAAATATTATTATAAATATTTTTAATTTAATTTTTAAATAAAAACACTATTCACCTGGAAAAAACTAATACATGACTAATAATTTATAGAACAATTATTTACCTATTTTATTGAATCACATTACTTAATCAAGGTGCTGACATTATATAAATACTTTCTTAAATGAGGTTACATATCCATTTGGTCACATTACTAATCATAAGCATAAAATCACTATTCATAATTTATTATTCACCAAAACTTATGTTGCTCTTATTAGTCTGCAAATTTCTTACTGAACGCAACTGTAGAAGGCCATATTTTACACTTCATTACACATTATTAATTATTTAAGGTTTACATAAATATTTTAAAATATCCCTTTATTTCTAAACATAAATAACATATATCGTATATTTATCCAGACATTTGAAAATTCACAAACTTCACTATAAGATGTAATCACAATTTTATTTAACTCAAAGGATTACACAAGTCAGTTACGGTCCCATTACATAGCCCTTTATAACACCAGCATAGGACCTAAGTGTATGGTGTGCTAAGGTGATAGAATCTTGGGGCGGCTCGGCTAACATTGCCTGAGTGGTGATTTTTATCAGCTTGAACTTCTAAAGAAGGTGATTCTGTTTCAGCTTCATAAGATGAAGTTCATCTTGGGTTTGGTCCAGAGTAAAGCCCAGTGGTGCTACCTCCTTCCCAAGTTCCATCAGATGGGCTTCAATTGGCCTGAGACTACTGGATGGGTCCATTGAATCTTCCTTCTCTATTAACCAAGATCACTTGTATTTATATAAAATCATTATAACATTTAGTTTCCAATGGTCATATTGACCAAAAGTCATATAATAGTTGAAACCCAATGACATCATTTAAATTATACTCAATTTATTAGATAAAATAGTTTTGATGAGTATAAAATTTAATAACACATAGAATTAGGAATCATAATTTATTAAAAAGTTCGGGTTGTACACTTACCATTCCATCCCAAGAACTATGTATGGTTTGATTCCCATATTTATGGGATACATATGAATTCACAAACATCTCTTCATTGGGTCCAGCTCAACATAGAGCTAGTCTCTCTATCCCCATATTTTCTAACATTTTTTGTCCAAGGTCCCTTCCCTGGAATTGCACGTGGTGTGATGTGGACCTCATCCTCATTCACACCGGGTATGGTTTATCATGTCATGCACAGTCCTCCTAATGTACAACCCCTATGTTGTTAAACTATGCCACTTAGTCCTAATTGACTTTTAACTGGTGCGTCTATACTACACAATGTTAAAATGCATGGCTGGTCCCATTACACGATCATAAACTGTGACAATATCATTCTGATCGCACAACAAAAAACCGCACTACATCATGGTGTCCTCACTTGAGGGGACATCTTTCCTGCTATCAATCACAAAACATACGATTTTTCAATGCCTGTAAATAGCATTATTCATGTGATGATTCTTTAACTTTTTATCCTTGGTCCATCACTTCCCCAAAAAAACATACATTCATCCTAAAGGACAAACATGATCTATCAAATGCCACTTTTTTTTTGTGAAAGGGCCTGAACCACATGACCTTATTATATCTGGTAATGTTATCTTATCATGACATCCCCAGAACTATGTGTGGATTTATTCTCATTCTCATGGGATACATAGTAACACCCATGCACTTTTCCTAGGGCCTAGGAAAACATTTGTTTTTAGTCCCGTGACCTAAAACCTACCCAAGGAACACATAGTGATCTAGACTCCAGGCCCTCCTTCATGTTAGGTTCCATAATTACCTCACCATGTGTCTCCAAAATTGCATACCATCTCAAGTCTGATTTCTATGACCATAAACTATGATCGGTCCACGTCCTTTTTACAAGAAGTTAAACTGCATGACATTTTCATGAACCACATATAGCTTGATTCACATCTTCATAGGAAATGTAGGAGCTCCCAGGAATCCTATCTCTGGGTCCATCCATAGGAATATAATATCATGAACCTCTCATTATCACATTTTCCCAAATGAGTTTGACAACATGCGGTGTAGTGAGTACCACTTGGTTCCTCATCCACGTCGGGTTTTGCAACAGCCACACCATGTGCCTCCCTTGACGTTTCACAACCTACTCTGAGTTCTATTACCCTAAACTAAGATCTCTCTATGGGAACTGTGTGTCATGATTGGATACCTCACCTCCCTATGCACATTCCATTAAATCAATTCCCCTCTTAATGGCCCATACTATGATTATTAAGGTGGAAGAGTGAAACCTCAAGACCCATGTCCTTGTAGGGGGAATCAACTACCTCTATATGATATGCCTTATTGTCGTACTCAGATGCATTGTGGTAGTGCATGAAGAGTGTAATTTTCACAAGGACATCCCCACGTTCCATGTCATAGCTTCATGAGCCTGTCATTTGGATCCTCATCCCCTTCCATGTTTGAAGGGACCCCATTTATGGCATGGTCTCATGCCACACTAGCTTACCTACCGCCTTGGGCCAATGTCCCTATGAACATCGTACAAAATTTCCGACATGTCACATGTTTTGAACATGGCCAATGGTCAAACCTTATTTGTTTGTCCCCATTAAATGTAAATGTGAAACAAATACTGGGTTTCGAACATGGTGAACCATTATCCCCTATCTTCACGCCACCATCATTGTGGTCTAAATCTCATGCTCCATGGTTCACATATTTACACTTCCTTATGTTCAAGTGGAATTCAAACATACTTGGTTTTACACCTTTTTGTATCTAGGTGAATTATATAGGTGGGTCAACATCATTGGGACATCATTCACCTAGCGTACCATCACTCCTGACATGTACCTTCCTATTCTAAGAAAGTATTATCACTACTCCTTGTTTCCCACATAGAGCACGACTCATGTGGGCATAGTAGTTCTATTAGGATGTGTACTGGACCAACGAATCCACACATACCTTTCATTGTCCTGTTTGATGTTAAAATATGCTCTTAGAACTACGTATGGCTTGATTCCCATCCATATGGGGTACGTAAGAATGCCCGATCACTTTGCCTCAAGCACAACCTAACTTTCACTTTTGGTCCCTTGACCTAAACCAATTCCTACGAGGATATGTGGTGTGGTACATGCTCTTTATGTCCTCGTTCATGTCAGGTATACAGTTACCGCACCATATACTCTCTTCCTAGGCCATCCCATTCACTCTTCTTCCTATCGTATGACATTAAACTGAACGAGCCCACATATCCCTAATGCATGAAACGAAACTAATGCTCTACCCTAAACAAGTTCAGAAAGCCCAATGTTAGTCATGCGATGCACCAGATACATTTCCAGAGAGGATTTCCCCTATCAATGTTGGCATCTGGTCCCGCCATACTTAAGAACTACATTTGACTTGATTCTCATCCTTATGGGATACGCCATGACGCCCTGGAATTCTGCCTCAAGCCCAGCCCCAGGGTCATTTACCCTTTTGGCCCCTCTGGATTGATCTCAATCTAGGCCTTATGACCTTTATACTATGTTCATTGTCCTCACCATATGATTTTTAAACTAAGTCTCAATCGTCCTTGTTGGTATGATGTAAAACTACATGTCATTCCAGGTCCTTACTAGCGATGTCCTATTCAGAAGTAGGTATGATCCCTGATCATACCGATGCACCCACCTAATGTGTCTTCACCACGGTGGCATAATTTCAAGAGTGTTGGAATCCATTCAAACAACCATTAATGCCACACTCCACACTTTTCTTGCCCTTTATTCAGACCTTCGTCCTCTTTCACATCTAAAGAAACCCCCTAATAGTATATATGCTCAGCCAATGGCTTGTCTACTATCCTAGGCCAACATTCTAGAAGACTACTGGATGACATTTCGAGTCATGCACCATGTTTCAAACATGGTCACTGGTTACACCTCATTTGTCATCCCCATTTCCGGATAACACAATAAGGGTACTGTGTTTCGAACATGGTCAACAGTTATTCTTCATTGTCATGCCTTCCATACGGTGTTCCAGATTTTGGGTATCATGATTCACACCTTCCACTCCACTATGTTTGGATTAATTACAGCTCCCCTGGCATTACACTACTCTTGCACTAGGGCACACTGGGAAAACGATGATTTGACTGTTGAAAGAGCTTCATCACCCAGCCAGGACTCTCCCTTTCTTCATGAAAATTCAGATTAGATGTTCAAACCCTGGATTCTTAGAGCTTGGATTTCACTCTTATAATTGCGTGGAATGATATGGTGTCCTACCTTTGTTTCTCGCATCCGGCCAGACCCATGGTATCTTAGGGACTGATCTCGAGATGTTCCCTGAATATAACAAAAATACAATAAACCAGCAAATGAATAATAGAAATCAGGAATGAATCTAGTATAAATTGTCAAAACAAGAATGTGTGTTCAAATGATACATGAATAATATTACCCGAGGATCGACCCCTACCACGGATGGGTTGACCTCGTCAAAAGAACATTGCGGCTCCCCCACCCTCAGGATTGTGGCATCCAGTACTCACTATCACCTATTAAGTTCCTTCTTCTCTTTAACAGTGAGGGGTGCAGTTCGTTAGCTGTGATCTAGGCCTGCTCCATGTTGGTTCGGATAACGTTCATCTCCTCGGAGGCTTGCCTCATACGCTCTTCGGCCTCCCCCAGCTGGGCCTTCAGCTGCAATATAACCACCGACAGCACGCTAAGGGAAGCAGAATGTTCATCTTCTTGGATGTGCAGCTACTGAATCTCATTTTCATCTTCCTGGAGCCTCATGATGTTCACCACTTTTCCCTACTGCCAACCCATTCCAAGGCCACAATCATACTCCTAAATATTCTCCTCCATGAGATCTCAGACAAGTATGTGGGGACGTTGGCTTTTCACTCCCCCATCAAATAGTTCCCACAGTCATTAATGAATTATTTCTATTTGTCCTATACATGTTTCTTGAGGGGTGTCATCAATGAAGCTCTTGATTAGCATCCTTGACCGGCGACATACTATATTGCAATCCTCTTCATCAGAGGCTGTTTCATCCCTGTCTGCAGGGTTGGAAATCTCATACATAGGGAACACCATAAAGAAAATGTCAGTGGGGTCTGCATCTAGTGTCTGATCGGGTATGGCAGGACCCGTGTCATTGGATCTATCTTCATCATAATATCCCACTTCAATAATTTTAGGCCCATCCTTGCTAATGGTCCAACCAGTGATCGAAAGCGCTGCCGCTTGGTCAATTCTGGATATCCTCCTCCACGACCAACGACATCCCCTTGGGAAAATTGCCACTAGAATTACTAACTAGCCTCTCCAAGGCATCCCATGCTATTTGAAGAACTGTGGATACCATGAAGTGAATGGGTGTTAGTTAACCAGATCGATGGGTGACAATCATGAATTTTTTAGAAGATAATTATAGATATTGAATGCTTCATCTCATTCCTAGGTTATTTCCATCTGTACTTTAATCCATGGCCCTCTGTATATCATCTGAAGTTATGAAAGCTCTAGGGGAGCCACCTAGCGTATCCTAGCCCTGCTGGATGCACAAATCTCCATAGCAACATGAACAGATCTTGAAGGATCAGCATCTATGTCTGATGTAAGGCGGAAACGGGTTCTTTGTATAAGGTCTTCCTACACAGTTCAAAAATTCATAAGGTGTTAAAATGACCTAGAAGCTGACCCTTAAAAAGGGTCTTGGGGAGCCACTGCAAATTCTTCACGATCATAACCGTGGTCACCGACTTTTCCCTCCTCCAGAGGGCTCCCTCTATCGGCCTCCTCCCCCTAGGATGACTTGTCCGATTCTACCAAAAAAGGGATGCAATACCTCAATTATATATCTGAAAAATATGGAGAGGTCATCTGATCCAACAAAACCTTCACCTGGTCTGTCATTAGACGTGGGGCACACCGGGAGTTCACAGAGACCTCCAACTCAGCCTGGTACTGCTCCGCCTCCCCCTAGGATATTGCAAATCTAGCCCTGACAGGGTCGATTCCCAAAAAATCTATCCTATGGTAGTTCAATTGTTTCAACATCTCAGATGGGCTGAGGAATTTCTTGTCTGCATCCTAAATGTCCCACTCCTTTGGGAAGATAACATTCTCTGGCGTGTCTATATTTACAGCTCCTTCCCCAGAGCCTGAGTGGATGTCCTATGGAATCCTCTTGGTGTCCTCCCCTCTAGATAACTCTACTATTCTGGGACCGCTGGGTCCACTGCAACTGATGGATCTGCTACCACTACCTCCCCCATAACTAGTAAGGACCTCGCCGCTACAGTAGCCCCACCACCATAGAATTTCCTTTCCACTTTCTGACCCTAGCCTCTAGGTTGGAGAGGCACAGTATCACTGGCCTGAATGGTCGGCTGCTTCAGCATCTCCCCTAGGTAGGTCGCCCCCCAGATTTTGGCATACTTCTTCACCAACCTGAAGATGGCTGTGGGAAGAGGTAGATTGTTCCGTTTCATCCCATCATCCCCTGTGAACATGGGCCACATTTTTCTCATCATTCATGGGTGCTCCTCGGGGCGCACCCCCAAATAGACATGCACGGTGAGTCACTGCATGCACAGAAATTGGCTTTCAAATTGGTACAAGGTGTATGGCTCACATAGGGGCTCACATTCCACCCGTGCCACTAGGACTCCACCGTGAAAGGCTAGGAGGTAGGAACGATGCACATTCGTTCCCTGGCCATCATCAGTGAATTCACCCATTTGCAATGGGAATAGGTGAATGTTAAACTCTTCTACCTTACAGACCGTGTTCAGTACCGACTGCATGGTCAGCTCGGCTGATAATATCCCTACGACATTCAGAATGGACAGGTGGAAGTTCGAACCTGGAGGGGAGATGGGGTTTGTATATTTATATACCCCGCTAACATGCCCCGTTATCCACCAATACAATAGGTGTAATAGCCCGCATATTCTAAGTGTCATCCTACTCTCACTGATATGTCACAGCATATTGTTTGTGTTGGGAAGCATCGGGATCCAGAGGTTGACTCACCCTCCTATCGCTAGCATGGACGCGATGATAAGCATTCTCAGTCACACACCCATGTTTGTGTCCCTCAACAGTAGGATCCAGCCGCAGATGAACGTCGAAAAAAAGCCAGCCAACATGACTATCAGTTGAAGCTCTATACTGATGCCAAATCCCCATGTCTCCCACTGGATATCCTCGAATACTATCCAGTAGGAACTCATCATATATTTCCCCTGATTTTGGGACCGTTGAGATTTGATGCAGATCCCATAGACTGATGTCGAACTCTAGATGGTGCAAGTGGATGTTCTTGGTCCTCGACGACCATCTACTTAGAAACCCCGACATTAAATGCTTCAGCTCATAAATATAGAATTGGGAGGCCCAAGCCACCTCATACAGGACCACTCTCCTCGGCTATGCCTGAAATTATGCACATGAAGAACATACCTAGTAGGCTGAGGCTCAGTTATCTATGAAGTTTCCACCCTAGCGCAGATCCCACTCACCAGAACAACCCTTCCCCAAGTTCCATAGGGTTGCCTTCAAGATAGTCTGGTACAGTGGGGAAGATGTCTCTTGTTGCAGTTCATTCCCGTCAACATCATTTTATTAGATTTATATAAAATTAGCATTGACTGGTGTGATGTCCTCCCAAGCATGGTCGTCAGCCGCACTGAACCACTGGCACTGACAAGGCATGCACTTGAATCAGTAATTTGGTTCATCCCTACATTATTTATGGATTATGACATTATCCCTCAATCCAAATCCATATATAGGCAGCCTCTTGCACAATGGTTAGTTATTTTGGCTTTCTGACAGCAGCACCACCACCGAATTGTGGTTAGAGTGGATTCAAATGGACTCCCCTAGACCCAATCTATTCGCAATATTATCCCTCTAGGAATCATCCACAAGCACCCTAGGAGCCTCATGGTGAGCCATTTATTTTTTTTGATATTTTTACATTTTATGTTCTGGATCACGAAGCTGTTTTACGGAGTTCGTTCGGGGAGCTCCGTCGAAAAAGGTAGTTCACAAAGTCTTACCCCAGCATTCAGACGCATGTTCAGAGTGCATCGACGCGAAGTCAAAGACATGTAGTGCACTGTGAGATAGATGGACCGATTCATAGAGATAGATCATAGAGTTTGTAAAGCTCCTTGAATTGTTAGCACTAAAGGAAAAAATTGAAGATAAGAAAAAAAAGAGAGGTTAGCTCCCCAATTTATAGGAGAGGACCCATGGCACTTCGTAACAAGTCCAACTGCGGTGAGCTTCGTGGCACACTCATCCACCACACCACCTTTCAACTTCATGAGACTCCTTCATGAGTAAAATTTGCGATTGACCATGGAATTTTGGAAATTGACCTTTAGAATTTGACCCACACATTCATCTTGGTTCCCAATCTGAGGGGGAAATTTTTTGCCCCAAAATTTGGGAAGAACAAGACAAACATGAATCATTCAGAGCAGCCTCATGAGGCCTGTTCGTGGACCCCCCATAGCCCCGGAGCTGGCACAATTCACCTTATTCATGAATCCACCACAGATCATTGAGGTGGGATACTCCAAAAACCCATTTTATGTTCGCGAAGCCACCACAGAACAATGAGTTTGGATGCTCTATGATCCCATTTGGAATTCGAAAATCCGTCATGGTGCAACAAGGCAGGATTCTCTACAAACCCATTTGATGTTCACGAACTCACTACGGAGCAACGGGGAAAGATGCTCCTTGAACCCTTTGACATTTTCGAATCATCGACGGAGAAAGCTATGTCTTCACGCTGAGCGGGCTCAGCTTTGCGGTTCCTCTTGCCTATAAATATCAGGCTCCCCTCGAGCCCAAAGAATAGATCCTCTAACCTTTATCTATCTTAGCTACCTCATCGCAAATAAATCTCTCCTATGCAAACCATGAGCTCTTAAAGGTACTTTAGCATTGCAAAGTTCCTCTCCCTTGGTTTGAATTCATCCCCTATTCAATGAGGGATGCCCTTCATGGAGCCTATGGTGCACCGCGAAGGAAGGGGATCCCCAAGGGGACTCGGGTCTTCGCAGAGCACTTATACATAGTGAATTTCCCTCCATGAACATGTGACCCACATGCTAAGGTAGGGTAAATGTGCTTTGTGAAGCTCATTTCTTCGTAGTCATGTGTTGCGCAAGGTACCCTTGCTTTGTGAAACACTTCTCCGCGAATGCCTTTCCACTTCCTTAAGCAACTTCCATATGAACCCATATCTTACTTCAATACTATCCCACTACACTTCGAAAAGCATACCCCTTCTCAATGCTCCGCCACTACATAGAGCTCTAGAGCTTCATAATGCTTCTACATATGATCTTGTTTTCTTAGAAACTCTTTTTCTCATACGACCCTCTATGTTTTCATGATGTGAATTCAAAGTCCCTCGGGAAGCACTTCTCATTTCTTTTCTTTGAATCATGATTCTTCCTATAGGCACGTTAATGGCTATTGCTTCTTTTCATAGCTACGCTAACGTGGACCACTCAATGGATCACTCCATAACACCCCTTTTCCAGGACATTGCTGCTGCCTTACCTTTCTCAAGTGGTAAGAGGTATCAATTATGTATGTCCTAAGTGGTGCGAAGTGAACCAACCGCGTTCGAGATGCAGGATGTTAAACATCAAAGCGCTATCGTCCTCAATACATGATGTTAAACTATGACCTCACATCATGCACTGTATGTGGTGTCCCGCACCTTGGACATTCTATACGCCCAATGGTCTCCACAAGAGTGAAATCATTCCTCACATGGAATGAGATCCTCTTTATTGGAGTAGTGTCTGTCCGTGGGGAAAAGGAAAACAACTTTGTGTAGCCCATTAATTTTCATGTAGGATGTAGTAACCATGTTCCTCCTCTCTTCCCCGATGCCAAATCCCTCTCCATTTGGGATTTTTCGCCACCGGGCCTCCATCCTGGAGTAAGTCACAATCTCCATCTCCTCGGGCTACGGACCACGCGTAATCCCCTATTTCCTCATTGGGCCGCTAAATACATGTTAGCCCCCATTACACTTCCCTTCGATGTAACTTATGAAAAGTGATATTCATGCCATTGTTGTCTCTTGTTTCTCACAATGAGCATGATTCAAGTGGGCTTAGAGTAAGAATCGACCATGACATCCTCTCTCAGAATCCCAGATTGGAAGCCGCATACACTCCCATTCAGAACTATGTGGTCTTTGATTCATGCCAAGGAAAGGTATATAGGAAGCCTCCTTGAGGTTCAAGCCTGCCATCCATCGGTTCCAACCCCCCCCCCCCCTTCGCGTTAGTTCTTACTCTTTCTGAACTACATGGTCTTTGATCCTTTCCATGGAACAGTACATAGGAATCCTCCCTGAGGTTCAATAACACCATCCATTGGTCCCGATCTTCTTCATGTCGGTTCACCAAAACCCATTCTAAACTATTTGGTATTTTATCATTTCCAAGGTAGGGTACGTAGGAATCCTCCATGTGGTTCAATCCCAACAACCATTTGTTCTGACACCCTTCATGTAAGACCACCTTATTCTCGAATGACATTAAACTAAGTTCCCCCTTTTCATCATGTACGACGTTAAACTGCATCCACCGTCTCAAAATATGTGGGCTTTGATCCATGTCTTCTAGACAAGGTATGTAGGAAGCCTCCTTGAGGTTTAACCCCATCCAATAGTAAGCTGTTGTGACCACATCCATTGGTAAACCATTGTGACCTCATCTAGAGGTAAGACATTGTGACCACATCCAACAGTAAGTCGTTGTGACCCCATCCATCTTTAAGCCATGGTGACCCCATCCAGCGGTAAGCCGTTGTGACCCCATCCAGTGGTAAGCTGTTGTGACCCCATCCAGTGGTAATTCATTGTGACACTAACCAGAGGTAAGCTCTTCTGATCCCTTACCCAATAATAATCCTTTTGTGGACCTTATGGAGTGGTAAGAAGTTGTGATTCCATGTTAGCGGTAAGCCATTTTCAACCAAAACTTTGTGGTAAGCCATTGTTGTCCCTTTTTTTGGGACCCATATCTGTAGTCTATCCAAAAAGAAAAAGGCCATACTCGGGCTTCTAACCACACATAAGCCCCAGTATATCATCATGTGGTTTTCCCCTACGCACACTCCGATTCTATACCCCTCATCCTGAACTATGTGGACTTTGATTCCCTACCACGGGGATACGTAGGAGGTCTCTTTTTGTCTGAATCCCTACATCACCATGACACTCAAGTAGACTCCATCCCATTCTCCATCCACTTCACTAAACCATCCATTATCCATCTTGATTCGTACTTGGGCCACTACATCCCTGTGAGATCATTCAAATTCATCTCTTCACTACTCCTACCTATAACCGAGTAACTAACAACGTGTTATACTTGACATTAGTGTTCCCTATAGAGGTTTCACCCATCTGATCGACTCTAGTCAGTGTTTCGATCAGTACGATCTATCTCCACAAGACGTTAAAATCACGACATACACTGTGTTAAACATGGGAAGATGAGGAAAAACTCAGATACGAGTATATGGCATATAATTCCATACATTCGATTTGGGATCCCTTGGGCTTCTGTGCCCTCGAGAATCCCTATAATAAGTGTAAGAAACCCAAACATGCTAGTTTTCTACCTTCTAGACATGTTATTGATTTCCAACGCGACTACTCCCCTGACCGAAGGTTGCTGCCCTAGCCGGACCCATTGGAATGTCCCGATATAAGCAGTGTAATTAACTAGCGTCCATGAAGAAATGGAACTATGTAGAGTTTCCAGAACGATGTCTTAGTCTATAAGGGAGACCCGAGCTAAGTGACGAGTTCCGATGAAGATATCCACAGAAGGAAGAATGGACATACCGTCATCCTTTTATGATCATGGAGCAAACGTCCCTGAATAAGCGATAGATTCTGTCAACCTTTGGAAAGTCGTAATGTTGGTAAACAGTTGTGCGTCATCCAAATATGGATGTTCTTGCCCTGGCCAAAGCATTGGAAATATATCCAAATGCTTTTGAATCAACTGGAGATTCTCATAAGTTTCCTGCCTGACACATGGTCCCCATAATGTTGCATCAGCCCCCTCCATATAGCATAAGTTTGATTTGTATGACCTATCATACAAACCCTCATATGGTAACATCTCTATAGTCTCCTAAAAACTTTTATTTTTGGAAAAATCACGAAGTAGAATATGCTTCTCCCAAGAGAACCTAATGTCTAGTATTCATTTTCACAGCATGTCCTCCAGCACCCATATCATATGATCAGACTGGCCATCAGTTTGAGGGTGGTATGCTATTCTCAAAAGTACCTATGTACCTAGTGCCCTATAAAAACTCTACTAGAAATGAGACATAAAGCAGGAGTCCCTATCTGAATTGATAAATTGTGGGACCCCATTAAGTCTTACCACCTCATGAATATAAAACATTCCTATCTCATCAACACCAAACATCTCCTTGATCAGTAAGAAGTGACCGACTTTTGTAAGTCTAGAAACCACCACCCTCCCTGCATCATTACGTCAGGGTGACCTTGGTAAACACGTCCTGAAGTCCATTGTAACATCATCCCATTTCTACTCAAGAATTGTTAACTATGGTAAATGACCGTTTGGCCTATAACGATTCTCCATAACCTATAGATAGGTGGAACAACTCTTAACAAAAATCGCCACCACTCTCTTCAAACCTGGCCACTGATATTGATGGCTAAAGTCACAGTACATCCTGGAATCTCTGGGATGCATTTCCCAATATGAAGCATGAAACTCCAACATCAAATCCTCACATATGTCCACATAAACCCATACATGTCCATGGATCCTTATGATCTAATCATCACATACCATCCAACTAGGAGGGGAATCCTCACCTGCTACACTAACACATATCACAATGCCATAAAAATATGATTGTTATCTCATCCCCACTCATTCCATGAGGGTTAATGTCACTGATAAAGATGAAAGAAATGTATTTCCATAATTTTCATGAACCTACTTATGCATCTCAGAAGACATCACCAAAATATGCCTCTCGCTACTTGCCTCCTTCACTGCCTTCATCTGAGTACTACTCAGTGCATCATCCTTTGCATTTCCTATTTTCTGGAAATTGTGCAATATCATAATTGAAAGACTGATGGTATTCCACCCACCTTCATTTCCTAAAATTTAGGTCAAGATGAGTAAATATGTACATAATATTTTTGTTGTCCATTTACGCCACAAACCCTCCCCTAATAAGTAATGTCTCCAGCAATGTAAGGCATGAACAACCACAGAAAACTCGAGATCATGAATCAGATTGTTCCTCTCGTGTGGCCTCAAATTCCAAGAACTATAAGAAACGACTCATTCCCCCATACATAATAACTACTTCCACCCTGAAACCCAGTGCATTATTGTACACAGTATAACTCATACCGGGTTTTGGAAAAAATCAGTATCAGTGCTGATTTTAATCTCTCTTTCATCACCTGAAGGGATGTCTCGAAAGAATCTAACCATACATACTACACACACTTTATTGTTAAGAACATCATCAGTGCTACTAAGAGAAAGATTTTTGGTATAAAATACCTATAGTAACCATAAAACCCTATAAAACTCTGCAACTCAAATACATTCTTGGCCTGTTACCAGGTAACTACAACTGTCACATTTTTTTGGCTCCACTGATAATCATGTCTCTGAGATGATGTGACCTACGATGTGAATTTCATCCATCCAAAAGTGGAGCTTTTAGGTCTTAGAACATAGCATATACTATATCAGTGTTCTCAAAATTATTCCAATATGTGTGTCATGGTCATGTCGATTATGAGAATACACCTTGATATCATCCACAAAAACCAAAAAAATTACTCATGGTAGGGAAGGAACACTCATTTCATTAGTGCCATGAAAACTAATAGTGTGATTATGAGATTGAATGGAAAAACCCAATACTAATATAGGACATACCTATTAACATAGACGGTACAAGGTATTTCTGAATATCGAACTCATACTTAGTGATAACATGTACGTAAGTCAATTTTCGAGAACACCTCAGCTCCTCGAATCTGATCAAATAGGTCATCTATCTGTGGAAACATATATTGGTTCATAACCATTATCTAGTTCAGTTTATGATAGTCAATGCATAAGCTTAGGGTAGTGTCTTCCTTCTTTGCAAAAAGGACAAGAAAACCCCACATAAAAATACTGTTTTAGATGAAACAATTAGCCTCCAAATATTCTTGATACATATGGATATCATGAAACTCCATCATATCCATAATATAAGGAGGAATGGAACTGGTGCATCTCTATGGCCGATATCGATAGAGAACTCTACCTCTCTTACAAGATGTAATCATGAATAGTCTTCCAAAAAAACTTCCTTGAAATGATCAACCACTAGAGGGAAATATATATGATGTGTTCCCTGGTCATCTAGATATAAACTATAAATCTATGTTGTCATCCCCCTCAACCCACATTGCTCGGGTCCAGCTCAGATTGGTTGGATGTCTTACTCTCCCTTGTATTGAAATGATACTCCTTCTAGTGAGGTAAAACTCACCCATTGACAAAACAAATAAACAATGTCTTTAAAGGAGACTATTTAGTCCATTTATATTATTATTTCAAAACATGTCATCTCTATAATATTAAGATCCCAAAAGAGGTGACACCCACCCACCTCATGGGGGAACTCCTTTAACTCATGCATTCCATCTATTTTTTTCTCTAATTGCGTGTCTAGCATCATAACATCACCTGATGAGAGAACATAGAGCCCAACTCCCTCTACAATGGGAACATATATTAAACTATATGAAGCCCCAATATCAAAAATTGTAGATGATAAAACATATGTGACTATAATAGTACATCTGATAGTACATGGAATAGGTTCCTGCTCCTGCTTGGTCTGCTACAATGCAGATGTCTGACATGTATCGTGGCACTAAGAAATAGCCTAGATTCTATGTGCTGATCCACTCTATTGTCTATGAAAACCTAGATTCTAGATACCTTGTCCATGTCCACCAACTCATCCTGGGTATCTAGACGTATTCCAGTTCCCCAACTGTTGAGAATCCATTGAACATTCTTCAAAACATAGAGTTGGTGTAGAACCACTCCCACTAGATGCTAGTAGAAACACACAATTGTAGCACTGTATATGGACCATCCTACCACAAGCTCTTCACTTGACTGGTTCCATCGGGCACTGCAGTCTCATATGCCCAGGTCTTCCACATGGGTAACACCTCACCTATCTACCGGAAGAAACATTATGACTGCTCATATCCCCATGAAAAATCATCATGTGAATATTCTTTCTCCCCATAAATATTGTACCAGATCTGAATGTCTAACTACCCTTGTTCATACCTCCATTTTTTCATAGATTATGCTTGGTAATCATAGCTTGATTTAGGATGTCAAAGATAGAAGTTTACATGATAATCATAACCTGTGATCAGATGTCATGCATGATACCATCCTCGAACATCATATCCCTATATTTCTCGTTACCCATCACAATAGGTTCCAATCTCTGATGATCAGTGAAACGGGAATAGAAGTCCATAACTTACATAACTGCCTACTATAGAGTCTTGAACTCCAGATGTCTATTGGAACTCAGCATGTTTGGAAAATAATAGTTATAGAAGACCACTCGAAAATATCCACATGCATAGTCCCGATGACTCTCTATTTGTGTGATAACATCCCACCACCTCTTGGTTGAATCACGTAGTGTATATGTTGTGAGGTTGTCCCTCCTCCAATGTGGTGTCTCTAGATTCTTAAAGATCATTTTCATGGACTCTTTCCATGACTATACCTCTTGTGGTCCACCATGTCCTGAAAATATAGGTGGATTCTTCTTTTGGAATACTCATGTTAGTTCTACCATAAACATGGTAGGTTGAGGTACTCCATGGAAGGTATATATAAACCACATGAAGCCTTCATGGAACTATCCATCTGCACTTATGTTTGGTATAAATGTTGGTACCACAATAAGAACATATAGAGGATCCCCTGGTGGCCCATGGCATACCACCCCTAGGATATGATCATCACCAATTTCCTAGCATATAGTTCGAGATCGTGGTGGTGTCATGACTCTGTAGGGTAAAACACACACCTCATATTGAGATCAATTACTATGGTACACAATTCGAGAGTGCAAGAACTCAACAAGAGAACGAAAGCCTCAAATGTTCAAAAATGTTTAGTACATGTCTTGTAGAAACTATATAGGGTGTGTACGGTTAAGCCCTTATATAGGCTTGTACAACCCCCGACCTTGGCATGTAAAAATTATAGGTAAACATCATGTCATCTTGGCACACAATATATCCCTTTAATCCCTCACACGGACATGTATGTCCACATTTTTGGTCGTGTAAAAGTATTAGGTACATTGCATTTCAAACACACACATTGCGTGTACTCAGGTCTTCGCACATTTCCATGTACTTTCACATGGCCAGAGCCACACATGTATACCAATGTAAAACTAAATTTGGTGTACATAAGGTTCCCAAAATGTTCTAATCAAAACTCAACAACCCATGTTATGTCTCACATGACTAGTGAAATGGTCATCTATTACATTGGGTGTACAAAAAGTACATGGCATGTACTTGGAAAATCTATTTTCTCCTTGAATAGATGAACACATGGTGTGTGTTCATAGGACCACACACCGTTTTTTCATTTATTTTGAATAGTAATCCCTTGAAACATCCTCAAAATCCCTGTTTTTGATAAGTAAGGCAAAGGTGAGCAATATTACGATCCGTGGGGGCCCATACTCCCTTCAAAATCAAATAATGTAATACACATATAATACATAATGAAAACAATTTATATTATATGGATTAAACTTGATCCACTAAACATTGATCCAAGAGGGTACATACTCCTCAAGGACCAATGTTTTCCATTTATCCAATTCAATTATAACACGTAGAAATACACCTATCACAACAACATGCATATCTATCATGGAATTTATCACAACTTCATAAAATTAGTAGTTCTCTCAAAATGGAAAGAAAGGAATGCATGGAATGTGATTTATACACTACTAGAAAAAAAAACCTATACCCACGGTTCAACACCATGGGTATAGCCCCCAAAACCATGGGTATAACCTATACCCATGAGTTTGGGAACCATGTGCTGGAAAGTCGTCGCAATATGGGTCTTAGCCTATACCCACCGTGTAGGAGAACCGTGGGTGTAGGGGAGTCAAAGTGTGGCACACCGATGTTCCAGCATGGCACACAACAGACCCCACAGTTTTCAAATCGTGGGGTATTTAAATTCAAAAATTGGGTGCATGGGAGATTCGAACCCGCACCCCACATTACGCCTCACGGCCGCTCCCCACCAAGGGACCAACCGAGCTATGATTTTTAACTTATATATATACATACATATACGTATTTATATTAATATGATCCATATGGGATATTTAAATTCAAAAAACGTAGGAAGGGGGATTTGATCCCGCATCTCACGATGCGCGTCATGGTCATGCCGCAACAAGGGACCAACTGAGTTATCATTTTTATTTTATATATACAAAAATCTACATATATATATTAATATGATCCGTGTTTAAAATTTTTTTAACTTTGGTAATTGAACCCGTGACCTACAGTAGCTGTGGAGAAGGGTTTACCAACTAAGCTAAAGAATTTTTGAAAATATATATTTATATTTATTTAAATATATTAATCTAAACCTTGAAAAAATGACTTCCTTCCAAATTTTTTTCATGTCCCGCCTAATTTTATTTCCCCGCCATAACGCGGGAAATCAATACCCTCGTTTCTAGGGAACCGTGGGTATCGGTCGTCAAAAAAAACCTTAATACCCATGGCTGTAAAGAACTGTCAGTGTAGGTCTTCGAGAAATACCCTATACCCATGGTTTTCTCCAAAACCGTGGGTATAGGTCTTAAAAGAAAACTATACTTACGGTTTATGGAAAAAATGTGGGTATAGGTGGCCTATACCGACGGTTTTGGAAAGACGTGGGTATAGGGGTACCCTATACCCACGATTTTATGCAAAGATATGGGTATAGACCTATTTTCTAGTAGTGATATCATGTATATATATTATGCATGATATGTAATTCCCCAATCCCATCATGTTGCAACAAAATAAAACCACAATTATATCAATAATAACAACACAATACATGAGTGTCACCCAATGGTGAGATCGAATCAACTATAACAACTCAAAATCCAAAAGCACAATTCAATTCAAGGAAATTTGGATTTTCCTCCTACATGGGGTAGCTACTACCATGGACAACTAATTTCCAAACTCCATTTCCTTCCTATACATTAAAAGATCACTAACCAGTAAGACAAATAAGAAAACAAAACAACTTCGATACCACTTTGTATTATACTGGATCAAAATGCCACTAAACTAGTACCCCGAACACGATTGGCCCCAAGGACTCAATGTATTTCCCCAAATTCTAGTGGTTGGAGACTAGTAGTGAGGGCCTAGAGTGAGATAATGTTGAAAATATTCACCCATTGGAAGAGTGTAACACAACAAAAATTCACTATCAGAAGAAGTAAGCAACATATAATGAAAAAAAATAGTGGAAGAATAATATAACAAATAACCAAGAATCATTCAATACAAAAGATGACATTGCATTTTACATGTTCTAGGAAAGTATCCAAACAAGGTACACTACAAGAATCCATAATATAAGTTCCAATGACAAAGAAACAAAGGATACTAAGAAGCATCGCAATCCACAGATCAGTTCTATGCTCTTCTGCTCTTAAACATCATTTCAAGTACCTATATATCGGAACATATGCTTATCGACCACTACAATTATATAATATGTTCGAGTCCAAACCATGATCCAAAAAAGGTGTCAGAAATAAATCCTAGTAGGAAACCACCACATATTTGTTCCTATCTTTCAGTGAACATGTGAAATAGCTTGTGTAAAAAACGAAAAGCAGTAAACTAGGAAGCACTAAAATGTAAACAATCTTACAAGTCTTTTTTCCATATTCATTCATAATATTCAATACGGACATCTAGTTACGGTGAATTATTTAAGTCTCAAGTTCCATCATATTCTCGTCAATCTCCCATGTAATGAATACACAAGAGATACCTCAGAAGGCAATCATAACAAATAATGTGAATATAGAATCCAATATTGTGCTTTGTCTTGGAAGACACGTCATATGTCATTCCATTTGAGTAATAATTTCAATATCTTATCCCACAATCATAGAAAACACTACCCTTTGGCACAACCAATCCTGGCACTCAGGCCTAACATATCTTCACCCACAGGCATAACCAATCCTCACACGTAGGATTAAAAATTCTTCACTCACATGAAAAATAGTTAATAAGTTCCAATCCTGATATATCATCATTTCTGAAAAATATACTACACATGTAAATTAAAAAATTACATGGTTATCATATTGAAAATTCATGTGGTTTTCATACATATATAACGAAAAAATTTAATTAAACTATACCAAGGATTTAATGATAATTGCAATATCAAGAGGCAATGGGGAAATCACTAATCCCTAAAACCTTTAATAAATTAAATCGTAATTTACCACAATTTTAGTTTATATTAAAAATTTAATTCATACATAACAACCCAATAATTGGAAAAAAACAAGTCATGCCTCATAGAAAACTCAACAAAATATCCATCAATTGTTATTACATGGGATCACACCCATGGGGTGGCCCTTAATCAAACTAATAAGCTCAAGATTGCATTAGTTAATTAAATTCATGACCCAATAATTATTAGAAAACAACAATGTTCTATTTACATTCAATGTTACACCCTAAACATGGGAGAACAATACTACTACACAAGGTTCAATTTCCATTCAAAGAGAGGCTTCAATCTAAATTTGGATTTTTATTGCGAAACATGGCTCCTCGTGTCACTATGTCATGTGAGAAATATAAAAGATATATTTTGGACCTTGTGATACACCACATCTAACCCAAGGTGATGCATCATATTCAAAAATTGGATATAGAAAACATGAAGTTAGCGAATGATATTTAGACCCTGAGATCTACAGTGGATGAGATGAAATAATCATTTGAAGAATATATGGCATCTTTATTTGAGATGGTGGGGAACATATCTTAAAAATATTCTACATTGAGTGATCCACCTCCTCCTGTGGATGTTGAGTTGATCTGGTTAGTGGTTTGATAGTAGATTTGATCTATTTCAAGTGATGCTCCATATATCCCTTAGGAATTATTGAGGATGATTATGTGAAATAATGACCTTGTCTACAAGATGGTTTGGGATTACCTAAATGTGGTGCGATTTTACATATAAATAATTAAAAATAATATAATACATTACCATTCATGTATTTATACGAAAAATGAGTAGAACATTCATATCAAGTTCCTTGATTATAACCTCAAAAAACCTCCAATTAATCAAACATTCAAAGAACAATTCAGTCGTTTGAATGTGATTACCTTAGTGATCCAGTTATTTATGGAGGATAAAAAGATATTTTTTAGTGCATTAAAAAGGGGATATTATCATGAACTTCATAAATATTATTTATAAATTTATTCATGTTTTTTGTAACTGTAGTTGTGGATGAGGATGCTATCCTAGTCACTGCTCGTCTATTTCCTCTAGCTTATGATTCAGAGTTTTTCAAACTAGTTGTAACTATAGATCCCAACGTACCTTTACCTACTCATTTTGAACTTTTATGTCTATCCCCCAATTAGTCAGTTCAAATATCTTGGGTAAAATTATTATATAAAATCAATCTCTAAACGGTATCCCCATAACCATCCCTATAGTTACCTCCACTTCTACTACTGAAAATTCTAGTTCTAACAAGGGGGAAAAATACCCCTACTGTTCAATCTACCCGGCCTGAAAATCATTAAGATTAAACTTTTATTATTTGATGAGTATTTTTTATAGGTTTTTTATTCTCTTTATGTCTATACTTCAAATCTATTTTCAATGAACACTCTCTTATTATTAATATCTTTCATGTTTTCATTTTATTTTTTTATCCTAACTGTTTGATTATCCAAAAAGGGTGAGAATTATTCTAGGACATTTATTTATTATTTTTCATGTAATATCATCTCTTGATGCCATCCTTAATATTGTTTTATAGGGATAATAATATGGTATTTTTATACTATTTTGAAGTACTAATATCCTTTGATACGTTCAATAATGACATTCCTTTGATAAGATAGTTTCTAAATACCTCTAATAATACTTATTATTTGAATACCATTGATACCATATGTCATTACTTTTACCTATCAGTGATACCTTTTTTATTACATATCCCTAATACTATTTGCGATGTATCATATTTTATACCACAAATACTTTATGTTACACTTTATGATCAAACTGTCACTATAAATTTTTAATGTGCTAAGATGATCTATTATAACACCATGATTGTTTTTTATATATATGGATTATGGAATTCCATGATTGTTTTTCATCAAAAGGGGTAGATTGTTTGCACCATTTCATTAATGATAAAATATAATGTTAATTATGATATTAATGAGTTTTATGAATTATGATATCAATTAATCCTATAAATAATTATGATGAAATTATTGTTAAGTGTTGGAAAGTCCCACCATCAGAGTCTACTCAGAGATAGCAATGGCTCACCAATGTGAAGGAGCAACCACTATGGATAAATCACTGTTAGGATGAAATTTTGGATATGTATGTGACTTACCTACCCTCAACAATGTGTCTCCATAATGTTGAAAATAGGGATAGTTATGGTAATGTCCTACCTTATGATATTACATAAAATCATGATGAAACTTTGGCTGTGTATGGAAAATACCAACCAATGGAGATAAGTCACTATCAAGATGACAATATGGAAAATTGTTGAAATGTCCTCCCATTGAGACAGTTCATTTTAGAAATGAGTCAACATTGATATGTGTAACCATTGAGCATGATCTACCGTCATCATGTCCAATCATTTGTTTATATCATTTCTAGCTAGGTCACCACTAGAGTTGTTCCACTATTTATAAGAGTCCCCATCACTATTTCTATTTATTTTGAATTAACATTTTATAATGGAAATATTATTGAATCAAATTCCTGGAATTAGATTAGTGATTTTTATTAGACTATTATAGGGATGCATTGATTTTTATGTAGGACGATCAGTACAAGGAATAGAGGATCCATTGGATTGTTACTATATGTTTTGAATATATTAGGATAAAAACTCTGTAATATGATAAAAGAGAAAATAAAATAGAGACTGTACATGAAAAGAATAAAAAGAGTGTTTTGAAGTAATTTTTTTGAAAAAATAAATTACTTGAAGCATCCCTAACCTCAACTAAAATTGAAAGAGTGGATCCTAGAGAATATTTTGACCCTTTCATACCTCTAGAACAAGTGAGTTGATAAAACACTATTTTTTAACCATTTTCAAAAACATGACAAATGATCTTATTCACGATACATCCAAGGTGTCTCAATATTCTTAACATATCAGACTATGAAACACTACCTTCTCTACATCTTTATTTGTCCTTTCTTCTTATTGTATTTAAATTTTGATCAGTGTGTGATATACTAGATTTTTTAAAAAGATGCACGGTCTCATGCAATTTAATTTTAAGATACTTGATATATTATTAACTATATTTATACTTTTTTACCCTCATTTTGTAAGAGGAACATGTGTGGTTGGTGATTGTTTTATTCCCATGATTGTTGTGGAAGAGGATCCTATATGGATTGGAAAACTAGTTATCTATCATATATACCCAATATATGTTTTCGATCAATATTATTTTATATAATCTACATGGTAGTAAGTGATTTATATTTGGAGAGGATTTGATATCATCTTGAGACTATATCTTTTTTATTTATTCTTCACTGTGTTTGGTTATATTTATTTTATATGTCTTAAATTAAATTTGTTACTAATTGTATAAAAAACAAAATCATTGATAGTTAATAGTAATTTTTTTTTATTTATGGTTTTAATTATGAAAATATATTTCAAAATTTAAATTAATATCGATACTTTTTTTAACAGAGGCTTAACCAAACTTTGAGAAATAAATTAAAATATTATAACTTATATCGAAATACTCTACTGATTAATTGAGATTCCATTTAGTATATGTGAGCTTTTATTTAAAAATATTTTAACATATATTTTACTGGGTAATGAATCCACCCCCTCTTGAGATAATAACTCTGATCAACAATATTTTTAGAACAAATATACAAGAGGTTAACTAATGTTCAAAAAAATATAATTGTGTGGTAATGGATTTTGACTCAATTTACATTCCCTTGAGACTTATTTTTCATTATGAACCAATTTAATTCTATAGTGTTTAAATAGAACCCCTTTAACATGTAATAAATTGAATAATTCATTATTTATGGTATTTTAAGTTTCAATTTGAATTTTTAATTCTATGTGTTTTCAATTTAAAATTACCAAATAGTAAGTCTTATTGTGAAACCTCACTTTATTTAGTGATTGTTATCTTTGGAATGAAATAATTAATTTTTTGTTATCATTTTTTAGACATTAAATTTTCTTTTTATATAAATATTCTTGTATAATAAATATGAATATTTCATATGTAATAGATCATTTATATATATGTTATTTACTCTGAATGTTATTTGATTAACTGGGGAAATATTGATAAATCAGAATCTTTTACAAAATAAAAACGTCTGATAAGGCACATTGTTTTTGAATTAAACCAATTATTAAATATATGATTAATTTTTAGACTCTTATGAAATGGGTTGGAGGCCGTTTAATGTAAGAACCTTGAAATATTGGTAGTCTCATGAGATAGAACATTTGTCCAAATCAGATGGGTTTTTACCAAGTATGTTATAAATAGTCTTCTGAAAGGTCTTGACTGTAAAGGTATCATGTACCTGGGGAACAAGGTACCCCATAATTAATAATTTCCTTCATTGAGAATTCAGTTTAGAATATTATCAAGTACATTTTGATTCTAGGACATTATCTATGTTTGAATTTCATTCTCAGTTTTTTATTTAAATGGAATGTGTTTCTATTATTTACCTCTTTGTGTTGATTCTTACTTATCTCACCATGATTGTAATGTTATTCAAAAGTATAGTTTGATTCAGAAAATAAAATTCATTTTGGATTATTTGTTTTATCGTCTATATTACATAAAACATAATACGTAGTTGATATCAACCTTATTGTGTTTCCTTTTCCCAGAGTATGAAGATGAACCCTTTAAATGTGTTTTCAAGGTTGCTGAAATTTTATATTGTTATGTAAAATTTTTAATTTTTATTTTCCCATTCTAAAATGTATATCAAGTATGAATATGGTTTTCCAAAACTACAAAAAAAATTATTTTTCAAGGATATGATTTTTTTATCTATTCCAATGTAATAAAGTAAGACACTGGCTCCATGCTATTAGGGTCGGGGACAATGTTTTTGCTATAGAGGATGTATAATAGGAAAATTTGAAATATGATTTAGGAAAATAGAGATTAGATAAAAATATAATATGAGATAATTATAGGATATGTATATAAGAACATCGTAATTATTTTTTAAAGAATATATTATATGACTCTTCCAAGAAATACATCTGTTTTTGGAAAATTCAAGTTGATTTGTTTCTATAATAGAGGTAACAAGGGGTAATAACATTGAAAAAAGGAATGGCAGGATTGACTTGAGTTCTACTAGGTACATGATAATGGGCCCCAATGTTCACATGTTTTGACACACATAGGGGTTTCACTTAGTATAATTCATATTTTCTTTACAAACCCTTATAAAGGATTTTAAAAAAAATATATCCCTAAAGGAAGAATGTTTGGGTTTTGTGAGTTAAAACCCATAAATTAAATTTTATTCAATGTGTTAATGAATTTTAAAAATTGTACATTATAATATTTTGAGATGGTCTAGTATATTCCATATTTAGAGATATAACATGGATGGAAGAAACGTATCAATACTCATTTATAATTACAACGTTTCCCTAGTGAGAAAGCTGATATAGATATTATTTTAACTAAGAATGTTATGGATATATTATGAAAGCTTAATCGGATTCTTACACATATCCTTTCTATGATCGAGTATCTTGTTCGATGACGATATTTACTCAATTCTAGATATCTTAATGTGATGGAGGTACCATCATTTAGTAGGACTAATGATCTAATGGAATCTGAAAAATGGATTAAGTCATTTGAGAGAAAATTTATAGAGTGGGGATGTGGTAAAAAAGAAAAGGTTGCATTTTTAGTTTATTTTTTAAGGGATATGTCAGTCAATGGGGGTTGATGATTCAAAATATTTTGATCGAAGAGGAAATATAACTCATGAAATAAGATAGTATTAAGGGTACATTATTTGAGAAATATTTCTTGCACATGTTATAAAATTAAATGAAGAGAATGTTAATTAGTTTAATGAAATTTTCGGAATAAAGTGTTGTTGAGTATGAAGATAACATTAAAAGGTTATCAGGGTATGATATAGATTTCATACACAACATGTAATGAAATATTCTCCATTTCTGTAAAGGTCATATGAGAAGTCTTGGAAAGGAACTAGTATCTAAATTTTTTTCATCCTGTTATGAAATATTTTAATGTTATATAAATATTGAGAAATAGTTCTCCAAGTATTATATCATCAATGGGAAGCATGAGAAGAATAATATAGCAATGAAAATAACATATAAAGGGGTGAAGGGAAGATGAAATTTCCTACATTTGATAACTATGGAATGAATCACCCTAGGAAATGGATAAAGGGATTCAGAATTTTTTATTTGTGTAGATAAAAGGGTAATTACGTAAATTAATGAAAATAGAAGAAAGAAAACACATATATTAAGTGTTTTAACTATAAATAGATGGAGCATCATGAAAATGAATTCCCAAATCATCATGTGAATTGACTTCTAATGAATCATATGGATGATGGTCAAATGTATTCTATTGATACAACCAAAGTGAAATGATTACTGTGATTATGTTTTTGGATCATTAGAAAATTTTGTAAATGTATTTTGTTAATGATATTTATATTATTAAAATTATTAAATGTGTAAGGATTGTATTGTAGTATTGTTTCGGTGAGGATTTAATGTTCTATGTTGAATGGTTCCAAGAAATGTGATTCATCAGCAAGTTGATTTTTTTATAAACACATGCATTAGGGAATGATAACAATTAATATGTTCCTTATATTTATGTGATGATGTTTTATATAAAGGGATGATTGATATAGATAAAGTAAATTCGATAAAAATAAATAAAATGGAACTAATTCTAATGTTATGGATCATAATATTTAGTAATGGTCAAAAGAATAACCATTTATGAAATGGTTTAATTACAAAATTTAATGAGGTTCTATAAAAAAATGTATTAATTCATTATATAAGAATTTATTCATATTAGATATCTAGTGATAAACATATAGGTTTTTGAAAATAACTAGTGATAAAAGAAAATACTATTAATGCTTTTACGTATACTACGATATACTAAATGTAAATTTTAGTTTCTTGGGTATATAAAATTCAATTTGGGATAGTCATTTCATAGAGTAAGAGATGAAAGAGAGAATAATCAATTTACAATGGATATAATGTTGATTCTGAATTAAAATCTCATACCATATGTATATTTTGTTATTATATTAGATAGTAAAATAATTCATCACATATAAAACAAGGGACTAGAAAAAAATTATTCTCGTACCATTATTTTTGATGAACAGACAATATTTTTGATCGACATTGATTAATGGTTTTGAGCCCCTAAACATTCCATTAATCATTTATAGTATTGTTATTAATAAACTCAATAGACCTTGGAAAGTATTTCAATTTTTTCCATGCCCATATCTTCACCTTCCACCAAGGTTCCCTTATTTGGAAACCTATTTATTTATTATTTCATATGACCTTCTTACTTACCATTCTTGTTTATTAAGATGAATTTTTAACGACCAATTTTATGAAGTGGGATTTGAAAAATGGAATTTACAAATATCAAAATATTTATTCCCATAACCAAATTTATATTTTTAATATTAACTTTATTTATGGTGGGTATAATGTAGTACCAAATAATTATAAAACATTAGAATTTTGCTCGAATGCGTATCTGACACACATCACCATGCATTAATGGAAATAAGACATATTGAGACATTATGATATATTTAATATTCAAAATAAAATTAATATATTCTATAGATAAATTATACATATATTATTATAATTTATGTAATTCTAATCAATTTTTTATTGAATTATGATATAAAAACGTTGTACCATTTTGAACACATTCACTTTAAAAATCATTTTCTATTCGTATATATGAGATTAATTTTAAATAATATCCTTCAAATTTTGTATGATTAATTTGTCAAAATAGATTTAATATTTTTAATTATAATAATATATAATATCTAAAATGGTCAATTAAATTGTTGACCATAAGGAGTAGTGAAAATAGTTAAAATTAATTACAGTTATTAATGTAAAAATTAGTTCACATAGAAGTAAATCATAGAATATAAGGTGTAAAATGACCTAAAAACTTGTATGACACCCATTGGATAACCATATTTAATCAATTATTACTTTTTTTAGTTTTAATGAGTTTTGTAGTCAAATTTACATGAAATTGTCTTGTATAATAACATTAGTAATTAAAAAGATAAAAAAAGAACCTTCCATGATGTTAATATCTAAAAGCATTGGGATAGGGAAAAAGTAACGTCAGTTTTGTTATATATTTTATTTTGAAATACAAATAATCTTATTTTATAATAATAATTTATAATTAATTTTTAGAGATTAATTATTTAATGAAAAATTGTATGAAACACCAATGTAGTAATTATTTTGTTAATAATTAAGTGAAATAAATGATACTAAAAATATGAAAAGTGAAATTAATTGAATTAATTATTTCTTTCCAACAAAATTTTATTTTAATATAACATGTTAAATATTTCATAAATTAGTATATTCAAATTCCATATTTTTCTTGATGTGTTCTAATCCATATTAAATAAATAATGTCAAAATTGACAATAATATTTTTTTGTAATAAATGATACTTTATTAAATGATTTAAAATTACTAAAAAAATATATTCCGTCAAGTGATTTTTAAATTATAATAAATAAAAAATATTTTAAACTCATCGACCAATATATAATTTATAATTAACATTTTCACCCCTAAATAGTAAAAACATTGTTGGTGTGGTTGTGGTTATGGAAGTGGTTTTCACGTTACGTGTGCTTCGATTAAAATAAATTTCCATCACACATGGTATTTCTAATTTTATAAAATAGAAATAATATTCATAATAAATAGGTATATATTTATAATAATTATAAATTTAATAAGTCTTAGAGGATAAATTTATGAGGTTAGAAAACTTGTTGCTGTGGTACAATGAAAAGGGGTAATATTGAGTAAGAATGAAGATTATGGCTCTAAATGAGAAATTTTTTTGGTGGTGGATGGGTATATTGACAAAAAAACCATCTCAAAATTATTTATCCATTTTCGGATCCACATGAATTATGGTAAAAATTTCAATATTGAATACTTTTTAGTATTTACAAAAATTCCACTCCTCCTCAATGATAATAGGGAACTCACCTCTCTCACGTTTTCACACTTATAAAGAAATTATTCTCATAAAAAACCCACTCATATTATAACTAAAATTCACTCCCATCATCATACAAGACTTATTTAGAATTCAATATTTTTATGTGTATAGTCAAAACTAAATGAAGATACCCAAATCTGAGGTAATTTTCATCAATAATCTTATTCCTTTTATTTACATACCCACCTCATTTGATTTATAATAAAACATAATTACATAATGAAATAAGTATCCTATATTTACAAACATCAAAATATAAATTTCTATTAAGCCACATAAAGGGAAATTGGGAAACCATATTTTAAAAAACAAGGACCATTACATGCTGAAAGAGCTCGCAAAATTATTAAACACAAGACTAAGATTATTTGAGTAAAACGTTATATATAATTCCCAGTGCAGAGTACTAACAAGGGTGTCTGGATTCTCCTTGATATATTCCTCGAGGTGAGAAATCATTCTATCCATTTTCTGGATGAATTCCTCCAGGGTGATTTTACCTTGGTTGATGCCCCAAGAGATGATTCAGTTTTCCTTGTCTATCCACACCTCTAACTCCACCGTGGCCTCAAACTTCAACCTTCATTCATGAATCCTTAAAATATTCTCATTTAAAGTAATGGGATGAATGTCTCTTTTAGTCATTTATTCCTTAGAGTGGAATATGAGCCTCAGACACTCCCCTACATCTTCTTCCTCCACTCTTGGTCCTTCGCTTTGATCTCCACTTTCCCCTCCTTGTGGTTTTTTTCATTCTTTACATCCAAATTTCAGGGCCAACTAGGTTTCCATAATTTTAGGCATGTGAGAATAATATTTTAGTCCCATGGGGTTTTCCCTTAGACCATTATTAATTTCCATGAGTCACACTTTCCTTTTTTCTCCATCTCCCTTTTTGGGCTATGGGGAGATTTCCCTTGGAAATAGTCCAAACTGTCCACTAAAAGTTGGATATAAATGTTTTCACTCGAACCATCGTCCTCATGCATCAATTATTGTTTTTGAACTTCCAAAATATGAAAATTGTTTTTAAAGTCAACCCATGGGCCTTCCTTGAGAGGGCTCAGCCTACACAGAGAGTCCACCTTGCCTGCATAGACCATCATGAAATTTTTATTCTTCCCCTCACTCCTAGTCTTCTGAAAGGATGAGGACATAGAAATGGGAATGTTTGGGTCAAAGGGTCCCAATACTTTTTATCCATCCTTCCTAACTTTTCTATGATAAGGTTTTGTAGCAATGAGAAAGAAGGAATTCTCCTACAACATTACAGGTGGATCGACCTCCTTTCTGTAATCACCCACAGGAACACCATTGACAACTCTGTTTTCCTCCACTATCGCAAAGGACATAACCCCTTGATCAGTGGCTACCTCTCGATGAGATAAAAAAATCCTAATGTTTATGGACTCGACAACACGATCCTCTTCAGCCTCTCTGAATCTAGCGTATCATGCTTAGGCTTCTTGGGATCAACTAAATCATTCTTCAGGTGGGAAAAAATATCCACAACCCTGGTTGCAGGTATTCATACATCCACTACAGAATTACCTCCCGCATGAGCCATTGTATCAACTCTATCCATCATCGGATAAACACCCCCACACCATGCTCCTGTTTGGAAACAGGAATCTAGATGCCCCAGCCTCCTACACATCTTACAATACTCCTCCCAGGATTTGAAGAAGACCGATTTCTTGAACCAAAATTCTTCACTAACAAAAACCCATACACACTCCACCAGTGTCTTGGAGACATCATCCACTACACATATCCACTGGTTAATTTGATGGTTGATATACAGAGTCTGGTTATCGGAGCACAAAAAACGTCCATCCATGTTCCCTAGCATCTGGAGGATAGAAGGGTTATGGAATGGCAATACAAGTTCAGGGAATGAAACCCATATAATTACTAAAGAGGTGTACCGATTCATATAAAAATCATAAGACCATAGAAATAGGAAGAATCAAAGATCGATGCACCTACAAGGAACACTGGACCACGCATGAACCATATCTTCCTCTAAGGTGAAACGAACTATCTGGTAACTTTTGTCGAGAAGACCAACAATTGTGTTCCCTTGTAACCCCCAAGATTAGAAGGAGAAGTGGATAGACTTATCTACCGAAGGACATCGATGAATGAAACAAGAAACTAGGGTCATATCCAAGAGGATTTAAGAGTCCATGACTCCGAAAGAAATAACTGAAGTTGAGGTGCTTCTTCATATAGCTCATGAATCGTCAAATTAATCGAAATAGCTAGAATATTAGGGAGAGAGTTAGGTTTGAAGAAAGGTAGGAAGGATTAGGGCTTCAATGAAATATAGGAAAGATCCTCCCCCCTCCCAATGACAGAAATGGGGGAGGCCGAGGGAATATTTATTTTTGTTAGGGAATCGCCGTCGAGAGCCAAGAGCTGAGAGCCGATATTCTTCTTTTTTACAATCTAGTTTCCTACATATAATATAATGGTTTTCTGATAAGATAATGGTATAAACCCATCATCACAACCATAAAATTTGTTATGAAATCATAATTCATGTGTTTGAAGGACTATTTCCATGTGAACAAATCTCATTTGTTTTTCTATTTCCACAAAACAATGTTTGATATGAGATGGATATAAAAAATATATATGATAGTATTTTATTATTTATACCTATAGATTAATTATATAATATATATATTGTTATATTTCATTCTATATGAGACATGATAATGTGGATCCTGTGTATGGTGGACTACACCTCACGAAGAGACATGATTCATCTTTCAGTAATGTTTCAGATGGATGGTGATGAAGATAAATTTAATGATTATATAAGATATACATAAAATATTTATCTTTTTGGAATGATAATATATATATATATAATTTTATATTATTCCCTTTCACTCACATAATGATAATGTCAGGTCCACTAGGCTAGATACCCTGAGAGGGGGGTGATCTGGGTATGAAAGATTAAAACGATTGTCCCTTTTGATCTAGTCTTGATGTTAGACAAAATCCTATTCTCTCTCCTTCCTAATGCAGAGAATGAACAAACCTTAAAGCATGTATAGGACACAACCATTTTTTACTTGGTTTACCCTTACTGGGATACGTCCAAGAATCATACACCAGCAGTGTGTCGATGTACCAATTCCACTATAAGCGCACTGCTGTTTACAAGTTCGAAGCAGAATCACTGTCCTTCCATGTTTAAAGCCACTCAAAATTGGAGAACTCACTTCTCTCTCAACTGAAGTGAGATAACTACTTCTTTAGAAGATCCACTCATAGTTTATAGACCTGTAGGTCTCTTCAGTTTCATGAAAGAATTCATCCCTAACAGTTGATATATTCTCTATTGAAGTTCAGTGTTCATCCACTGATGAATACCCCTTTTCCCCTGAACACTTAGTAATTCCTTTGTAAATACCTTTGCAAACAACCCTACTTCACGAGGATCCCAATTTTGTAAAGCTCAAACAAGCCTTCTCGAAACTCCTGCCTTTTCGTGAAGCTCAAGACTTTTAAAAGATCAGGCCTTTGTTAATATCCTACCACTTCATGAAGCACAGTCCTTAGAGCACGAGGCCTCATGAAATGCATATCCTTCATGGATCTAGAGTAGCCGCCGCGAAGCACCTCTCTTTCACGAAGAACAATACCTTCGCGAATCACTTTTGCAAACCAAGAGAAAAATAGTTTATTCAGAAACTCTCTAAATCTCACGAGGGGGTCGACCCCTATTTATAAGAGATTCTACTAACCCTTGATCCTTTCACATGAAGTCAACTCCATGTCAACACAAATTGCGCAGATCTGATGTTTCTACCAAAATTCTATCAATCTCGCAAAGCACCATGAAAATTTTATGATCGCAGATCTTGACGTAATTGTAGAGCATCACCGTCAATCCCCTCACGCCTTCACCGCGAAGCTCTCTCGCAAATCCGTTCACCGTCGCGATGCGCTTCAACCTCTGCCATTCGCGATGCTTGACGTAATCGTGAAGAACACAATCACCATTCGTCTTGTCTTCATAAAATTCAATCCATCAAGCCTATCTTTGAAAACTCATGATATTTCCATATTTAAATAAGATCTTCAAGGATATCCACTTTTCGCGATGCTCACCAACCTTTAAATATTGGACCCCAAAAATTTGGCATACGCTGGGAAACAACACCACCTTGTACTGCTCTTTTGTACTGCCTCCAGATCATCCATTCCATTGTCATGGTTCTTTTTATACATTGAATATCAGCAATATCTCTGAAACATGACAATTCACCTTGGAAACCTACTTTTTCAACAAACACAATCAACCCAAAAATACCGCAATGTAACCTTGAAGGATTTTTTTCCCAACAGATCACATCATTCATGTATGTGTGGACTACCGCCTTCAAGAAGCGATGTAAATAAATTTTCATCACTAAAAAATGGATGGAAAATAGATGATTTAAATATGGAATTAATTTAATTATAATAATTATATAATATTAAAATATTACATAAAATCATTTCCACCATGATGATTGAAAATAGAAGTGGGACTCATGCGTACGTATGACCTACCATCTCTATAATTTTTTCATAAATAATTTTTCATAACGAACATTCAGGGTTTATTTTAAAAGTATAATTAATATCTTAATAATATAATTATTTCACAATTATCAACTTTGATATGATTATCCTCTATAACATGTGTATGAAATGGGTATTTAATGACAAAAAAATTCTTAAGAAAACAAGTTAATTGACACCCAAAATAAATAAAATTATGAAAGATTATTAATAAACGAGTGATAGGATAATATAAATGGATAATATTGGATATTATAAATATTAATATCATTATTTTGAAAGTTAATGACCTTTTAATTTTGACTATATAGGAGGTTAAATCTCTGTCATCCAAAATGAATCGTGAGGTAGGTTATTTCAACTCAATTTACATTACATTGAGTGTAACACCCCAGGTAAATAAAGAATATGACATTTTCATATTTATCCATATTTGTGAATAAAATATTAATATGACTTTAAAGGGGACGCTATGCTCGATGGCGTACCCAACACGCAACAATGAGTTTCTTGGGAATCTTATGTTGCACTCTAATAATAAAATAAAATTATTTTAAATGGTAGTTAACATGTAGCCGTTGTATTGGAGGGAATTGATAGAAATAACTAAAATATGATTATATATGTTTTTAAATGTTTTTACATTTATCCAATAAATGATAAAGGCTTAAAATACGGAAAGAATTCAATTTTAGGCGTATATGCCCTAGTTTTCACTAAAGGTTCACTTATTGCCATTTGATGGAGAACCGTCATTAAATTTAGTTTTTTTCACTCTTATACATTCTATTAGACCAAATAAAACTTTCTTAAGAATTGGGACATCAAAATTTACTTTGTGTAAATTTTTGGTATCATTCCGATAAATTTCATTTTTAATGAATAGTGTAAAATGTTGTATTTTAATTCAAAACCTCTTTTTAATCTAATTTACTTATATGATTATATTATCTTTTGAATTGGATTTAAAGTGAAATTAGAATATATTTTTACCATTAAATCCAATAGTGGTCGTTGTAATTAATTTCACTTTGATATCTGACTTAAACTTGTATCAATCTTTTGATACTTATTGTTTCATAAAAACACGCTATTTTCTCTGACAGCGGGAATTAATTATTAAATTAATTAATGTGACTTATATGTTTTGAATTTTTTAAAATAGACTTCATTTTTGAATTCGGAATATCAAATATAGCTTAGGGTGAATTTTTGGGATTTTTCTGAAAAACTTCAATTTTTGATGAATAGTGAGACCACTAAGTGGTACTTATAAAAACTGATTTTTCCTTTTAAATGAAAATTTTCCATCTTTGTGTTTTTAATTTCAAAAATCCGACATACATGGTTGTCATTAAGAAGTAAAATGTGGTTCAATGGGATAAAAATATTTTTTGGTGAATAGTAACTTATTAAGTTTTTAATCGCGATTAGAGGTAATTCGTGTAGTTTATGGTAAGAATAGTGTTTTAATAAAATGAAATGACCTATAAACATGTCCTACCATCATTGGATGTGTCATTGCCGACCAAGACAATCCTTGGGTCAACTTGGGGACCCCATGGAGCCACTTTGGTTGGGAAATGACATAAATATCTTTTTATTTAATGTTAAAGTAAAAATGACACAAACATGATATGTTTTACAAAAAAACTTTTTACATGGGGTTATAAAAGTCATAGTTTTGACTATAAATATTAATTAGAAAGATAAAAAGATTTCCTACATCACAGTATTTTTTTTATAATTTTTAGACATTAAATAAATTAAATTATTTATGACATCATGATGATGCAACGATGGCCTCATTATTTAACGATTTAAATAAAATGGAAAGATAATGTAATATCTAAGACCTAAACATGTCCAAAACCTATTGGATGAGTGTATTTAGAACCCTTATCACCTTATCCTCAAAATACATCAATGTGGGACCTTTAAAATCTGAAACTCTTTTGAAAATAAAGTAACATTTTGTAACTTTACAAGAGTGCCTCTCCTCTCCTCTTATAAAAGGCCCCCACATCTACCTCCTTAACCACACACCCAAAGCCTTTGGCTTGGCCAAACCCTGCCCATTTTGTCTCTCCACTTCCCTATCTTACTCATTGAAGCCTCACTTTGGGCAGATGTCTTCCCAAGGAAGCCTTTGAGCTCAAACCAAAGGGAGTTACCCGATTTTAAGGTAATGTCTTCACTTGTGTCCTTTTGTTTTATTTTTCTTCTCCAACCCCTAAACTCTTTTTATTCATTTATTTTGTAACAAATCCAGTATATTCAATTTACTATGATGTTTTTATAATAATTATTCGAGCTACAATTACAGACACCCACATCTAATGGTTAAATAACATACTGTTTCTGTGGATGGCGAATTTCTGCCACACGAAATGATGATTGTTCAACATTCTTCTAACACCATCAAAGGTGGCCATTAAGATGACACTATATTTATATTTGATATATAATATTTTTATGTTTTAATTAAGATTCTGTATTTTTTATTTATTTCATACCTTTATGGTTTCCATTATGGGTAAATGTGATATCTTCATTTAAGGAAGTGCGGACTACCACCCCCTCAAAGTGATTTGATTCGTTATTACCATATGTGGTATGTATAAAGGGTATATTTAATGATATTATATATGATACCATACTTGAATTAATATACTATTATGTATCATTATTTTTTAATTCCATTAAATATGAAATAGAATTGGAAGTAGCGTTCATGCGTACGTACGGCTTACCGTCTCCATGAACGGTACATTTCATTTCTTATCTCAAAATGTTATGTACTATTATAAGTACATATATATAATGGATATATATGTAATATATTACATCTAAATTATGGGTATAATTCTGGAATTATAATATATATATCTATCAATTTTTTTTAATTCCATTAATATGGAAAAAAAATGAAAGTAGCGTTCATGCGTACGTACGGCCTACCGTCTCCATGAACAGTGCTTATAATTTTTTATCTCCAAATTCTATGGAATAGTATAAAATGAATATATACTGGATATATATGATATTTAAAACATCAATACTAATCTGGATATGATGTGCCTATAACTACATGGAAAATTATTTTCCAACAAGTTCAATTTTTGACTAATGTACCAAACATCGACAAAAACGTCTAATATGAACTCATATTAATAACCAAATATTATAAAATAAAAATATGTGATATGAACTGAATAATAATATTTATAGGAGGTCTTTAATCAATTATAAATTGACCAAAGTTTATTATTCAGGAATATAAAGAAACGAACAAGACAAGTTGGACTTGAGGTAAGGGATCCTACACCTCTCTTTCTTTTTAAGTACACTCTTTTATGTCATTAATTTTAAGCTCGTCTTTCTTATTGTTGGGATGTTCTTTTATATTAATCCTACATTACGTATTATATTCATATGATGAGAGACCCTATTTCCTCTCATCAATTCCATTTTGGAAGTTTTGAGTGGTGTCGTTAGGCTTCCGGATTTTCGTAAGAGATCTAACCTTTCTCATTCTTTTTAAGTCCTCTCCTTTATGTCACTTCTTTTGAGCTCCTCATTGTTATTTTGGGGGATGTTATTTTATATTCCTCTTTATGTAAACTTTATTTTAGTACGATGGGAGACCCTATTTGACCTCATCAATCCATTTTTGGAAGTTTTAAGTGGGGTCGTTAGGCTGCCGAGTTTTTGTAAGTGATTTTTCATCTCACTTTTATTCTCGTGAGATTTATGGTACATTTGCCACAATTTCCATTGAGTGGTGTGGTGTATGTACTTACCATTATTTTACTCATTGTGTAACATACATTATTTTATGAGTATTTACATCAATGTTGTATTGTCCTTACTTCACGAGGTGTATGTTTCGAAAGATACCCATGTCGGTAAGGGAACCTTTCACCCTCCTCTTTTTAAAAGACTTCTTTTGTTGGGTATTTTAATTTACATATTGTTATGTTGGGATATGTTCTCATATATCCTTATTGATGTAAATTTTATGTCCAAGTGATGATATACCCTTTTTTATCTCTCATCTACTCATTTTTATGTGACGCCGTTAGGCTGTCAAGGGAACTTCTTAACCCAATTTCGATTTCTTTAGGTTCAACATGTAGTTATTGAATATGTCATCCTTTGAATATGTGTGAATGAACTTTGATTATTTTACACTTAATATCCACTTATATTTGGTGTATTCGATTTTCACACATAATTTTGTAATTGATTTATCCTTAAACCAAGGATACCGTCTTTGTATGGGACTTCGTGTCAATCTCCTATCATTGAGGCATATTTTTTTATACACAACCTTCTTTTATACGGTATATAAACCCCTTTTGACTTTTAAGTTTATCCAAAAGGAATATTTTTTATACTATGTGTTTTACTAAACGACAAAAGGGAATGTTTTTTTCGTACGTATGTGGCGACAACGACTTCTTCGCCGCCATGACCATTATTTGAGTTTCGGCTTCCTCTACAAGCCATAACTTCTTATTAAAAGAAAAATGAATACCATGTTTTACTTTTCTTTTATTATGGTATTAAAAATGGTTTTCATAATGTTTTTATATCAATGTGTTGTATTGATATCTTGTGATTAAAAGGTGGAAATGTTATGTTTCCTTTATGCATGTCTAATGTGATACGATTATGTTGAGGTTCTTGGGAATTATTATGAAGACGGGTGGTTCCGTGATAAACTAAGGGGGGGGGGTGAGCCAGATATAGCTCTCCAATGCATTAGGTAACGTGAAGGAGTGAAATGTTAAGGTTTCTCCGAAGAGATTTAGGGGATATACTGTGGTGGGTATTCCAAACGTAACCAAGAGGGTTACTCCCTACGAACGAATGTTATGAATGCCTCATGATACCTTTTATGTCTTATGATTTCTATGATTTATTCATGATTTGATATTCCTATGTTTTATGGGTAAAGTATGATTTCATTCTAATGTATATATATGAACTCATGTTTCCTTTACATATTTTTATAACTCTTACTGAGCTTTTTATGTTCATCCCATGTTTTTGAAATGTTTTTAAGAGGTCAAGGGAAAGGTACATGATGTGATGATAGTGTCAAGGATGAGTCAAGAAAGAATCCGTGTTTTAATTTAAATATGTTTCCGTTGATGGGAAGAATGAATACTGTCTTTTATGTAACCACATTGTTTAAATGGGGAATGTAATGAAAGTTTCATGATCTAATTCTCTAAAACTCTAAACCTAACATGATCCTCAATGTGTAATCTTGTAATAACTCAAGATTAAGTAAGGTATAAGGCTGGGGCCTTATAGTTGGTATCAAAGGTCGGTTTAGATATCTTTAGAGGTTAGGGTATTCTCTAAGCATAAGTGACAATACCATAATGGATAGGATTTCAGAAAGAGTCCTAGTTTTAGATAAAGTGAATGAGTAAGTATATCTTGGTGTTTATCTTCCTCATTAGTAATGATGGTTTTGTTGATATACTCACACTGACCATTTTGATTTTAGTAAATGGATGGATCTAGCAGGCACCAAAGTGACAATAGGTTTGAAGGAAACTGTGGTGGTTCTCTGATTAAGAGACTGGATGAAATGGGGGATTCAATGAGGAAACTCGTGGTTGTTCTAATCCAACTAGCAAGGAGTCATGATCAAGAACTTTAACCTTGGTATGATATGTAATGCATCATTTATGAGATGACCAATCGATGTGGAAGTTCAGGTAATAATTATAAAGGTAACCATTAGAGTTCGTATGATCCTTACATTTGAGATAATTATGGGTTATTATATGTTATTATGGAAAATGAAAGGCATGAGATAAACTTGAGGTTAAAATATGTTATGATCATTTTTGAAGATTTTATCTCGTTTTGGGGAATGTTTTAAGAATTATATAGTTTTGGAAAAAGGACAACACATAGACCGTGTGACAACTCGTCGCGTCGAACAAAGCTGCGAGAATCGAACCCACAACCAAAGTGCGACTGGTATTTATCACCTACCACTGGACTACGTGAAGTCCCTGGTTAGTTCGACTGATTCTTTTTAGTTAAATGATTTTATGAATTAAGAGTAAGTTGATTTTGGGTTATATATGGAAATTTATGAACCTATCATGGAGGATATGTGATTAGGTTAATTACTTTTCAATATGAGACATTAAAAAAAACTGATGTTGCTTGGAGATAAATGTTACGATTTAACTTGTAAGACAATATGACTAAATCCTTCAAATATTTGGGTTTCAATCGTAGTTTGGTTTACTTTGAATAATTTTATGGACAAATTGTTTATTGGATGGTCCTCTTTGAACTTTGGGTTTTGTTAGGCATAATTTTGGAGATTAAGAATAGATTTTATTTTTATAAAGGGTTATCCTTTTCTGGATTATCTGATCTTGTACTAACCTTTTTGGTTTTGGTTAAAGTATAAAGACATGGGATGTATATAGTTCTATTTTTGTGGATTAGGTGATTCTCTAGAAGTTGATTATAGTACTCTTAATGTGAACAAGTCTTCTTAAATACTCGTCTTTTGGAAAAAATATGATTTTGATTAAGGAATCTAGTAAAAGTTGAAATTCAACATGATAAGTGATTATGTTTCCTTAAGAATAAATTCCCCAATAAAAAGTAACTTAAAACAAAAATGTTTTCTATTAACTTTTCCTACCGGGGAATCGAATACCGTTTAACCCATCACAAGTTTGTGATTTTCTTATGGTTAACTTTCTCCTAGACATGTTTACTATCACTCTCCCTCAAGAACATGACCCTTTTATTTTTCTTCCATGTCTATATTTTTCTACATGGAAGCCTAGTATGGATTAACTAGGGTGTCCTCTGTACTTATCTTCCTTTATTTTAAAGTGATTGTTTTACCGACTCTTGTTCCGATGTGGGACTTTAAAGGATGTTTCCAAGCTCAATTTTAAAAATTACGAGGACGCAATTCCCAAAAGGGGGGAAGGATGTGACACCCCAGGTAAATAAAGAATATGAAATTTTCATATTTATCCATATATGTGAATAAAATATTAATATGACTTTAAAGGGGATGCTAGGCTCGATGGCGTACCCAACACGCAACAACGAGTTTCTTGGGAATCTTACGTTGCACTCTAATAATAAAATAATATTATTTTAAATGGTAGTTAACATGTAGCCTTTGTATTGGCAGTAATGGATAGAATTAACTAAAATATGATTATATATGTTTTTAAATGTTTTTACATTTATCAAATAAAAGATAAAGGCTTAAAATACGGAAAGAATTAAATTTTAGGCATATATGCCCTAGTTTTCACTAAAGGTTCACTTATCGCCTTTTGATGGCGAACCATAATTAAATATAGTTTTGTTCACTCTTATACATTATATTGGACCAAATAAAACTGTTCTTAAGAATTGGGACATGAAAATTTACTTTGTGTAAATTTTTGGTATCTTTCCGATAAAGTTCATTTTTTAATGAATAGTGTAAAATGTTGTATTTTAATTCAAAACCTCTTTTTAATCTAATTTATTAATATGATTAGATTATCTTTTGAATTGGTTTTAAAGTGAAATTAGAATATATTTTTACCATTAAATCCAATAGTGGTCGTTGGAATTAATTTCACTTTGAAATCAGACTTAAACTAGTGTCAATCTTTTGATACTTATTGTTTCATAAAAACACGCTATTCGCTCTGACAGCGGGAATTAATTATTAAATTAATTAATGTGACTTATAGGTTTTGAATTTTGTAAAACAGACTTCTTTTTTGAATTCGGAATATCAAATATAGCTTAGGGTGAATTTTTGGGATTTTTCTGAAAAACTTCAATTTTTGATGAATAGTGAAACCACTAAGTGGTACTTATAAAAACTGATTTTTCCGTTTAAATGAAATTTTGACATATTTGTGTTTTTAATTTCAAAAATCCGACACAAATGTTTTTCATTAAGATGTAAAATGTTGTTCAATGGGATAAAAATATTTTTTTGGTTAATAGTAACTTATTAAGTTTTTAATCGCGATTAGAGGTAATTAGTGTAGTTTATGTTAAGAATATGTTTTAATAAAATGAAATGACCTAGAAACATGTCCTACCCTCATTGGATGTGTCATGGATGACCAAGAAAATCCATGGGTCAACTTGGGGACCCCATGGAGCCACATTGGTTGGGAAATGACATAAATATCTTTTTATTTATTGTTAAAGTAAAAATGACACAAACATGAGATGTTTTTCTAAAACAATTTTTACATGGGGTTATACAAGTCATATATTTGACTATAAATAGTCATTGGAAAGATAAAAATATTTCCTAAATCCCAGTATATTTTTCATAATTTTTAAACATTAAATAAATTAAATTATTTATGACATCAGGATGATGCAGTGATGACCTCATTATTTAACGATTTAAATAAAATAGAAAGATAATGTAATATCTAAGACCTAAACATGTCGAAAACCTATTGGATGAGTGGATTTAGAACCCTTATCACCTTATACTCGAAATAAATCAATGTGGGACCTTTAAAATTCGAAACGCTTTTGAAATTAAAGTAACATTTTGCAACTTTACAAGAATGCCCCTCCTCTCCTCTTATAAAAGGCCCCCACCTCTACCTCCTTACCCACACTCTGAAAGCCTTTGGCTCGGCCAACCCCTGACAATTTTGTCTCTCCACTTCCCTATCTTACTCCATGAAGCCTCATTTTGGGCAGAAGGCATCCCAAGGAAGCCTTTGAGCTCAAACCAAAGGGAGTTACCCGATTTTAAGGTAATGTCTTCACTTGTGTCCTTTTGTTTTATTTTTCTTCTCCAACCCCCTAAACTCTCTTTATTCATTTATTTTGTAACAAATCCAGTATCTTAAATATACTAGGATGTTGTTATAAGAGGATTTGAGCTACACTTACACACACCCACATCTAATGGTTAAAGAACATACTGTTTCTGTGGATGGCGAATTTCTACCTCACGAAACGATGATTGTTCAAAATTCCTCTAACACCTTAAAAGGTGGACATTAAGGTGACACTATATTTATATATGATATATAATATGTTTACTTTTTACTTAATCTTCTGTATTTTTCATTTATTTCATACCTTAATGGTTTCCATTATGGGTAAACGCGATATCTTCATTTAAGGAAGTGCGGACTACCACCCCCTCAAAGTGATTTGATTCGTTATTACCATATGTGGTACGTATAAAGGGTATATTTAATGATATTATATATGATAAAATACTGGAATTAAAATACTATTATGTATCATTATGTTTTAATTCTATAAAATATGAAATAGAAATTGAATTAGCGTTCATGCGTACGTACGGATTACCGTCTCCATGAACGGTACATTTCATTTCTTATCTCAAAAAGTTATGTACTATTATAAGTAAATATATATAATTGATATATATGTAATATATTACATCTAAATTATGGGTATAATTGTGGAATTATAATATATATATCTCTCATTTTGTTTTAATTCCATTAATATGGCAAAAAAATGAAAGTAGCGTTCATGCGTACGTACGGCCTACCGTCTCCATGAACGATGCTTTTAATATTTTATCTCCAAATGCTATGGAATAGTATAAAATGAATATATACTGGATATATATGATATTTAAAACATAAATACTATTCTGGATTTGATGTACCTATAACTACATGGAAAATTATTTTCCAACAAGTTCAATTTTTGACTCATGTACAAAACATCGACAAAAGCGTCTGATATGAACTCATATTATTAACCAAATATTATAACATTAAAATATGTGATATGAACTGAATAATAATATTTATATGAGGTATTTAATCAATTATAAATTTACCAAAGTTTATTATTCAGGAATATAAAGATACGAACAAGACAAGTTGGACTTGAGGTAAGGGATCATACACCTCGCTTTCTTTTTAAGTACACTCTTTTAAGTCATTCATTTTAAGCTCGTCTTTCTTATGATTGGGATTTTCTTTTATATTACTCCTAATGTACTTATTATGTTCATATGATGAGAGAACCTATTTCCTCTCACCAATTCCATTTTGTAAGTTTTAAGTGGCGCTGTTAGGCTGCCGGATTTTCGTAAGAGATCTAACCTCTCTCTTTCTTTTTAAGTCCTCTCCTTTATGTCACTTTTTTTAAGCTCCTATTTGTTATGTTGGGGGAAGTTCTTTTATATTACTATTTCTGTAAACATTATGTTAATACAATGAGAGACCCTATTTGATCTCATCAATCCATTTTTGGAAGTTTTAAGTGGCGTCGTTAGGCTGCCGAGTTTTCGTAAGAGATTTTTCATCTCACTTTTGTTCCCGTGAGATTTATGCTACATTTTCCACAATTTCCTTTGAGTGGTTTATGTACTGCCCATTATTTTAATCATTGTGTTATATAATTTCTTTTATGAGTATTTACATCAATGTTGTATTGTCCTTCTTTCACGAGGTGTATGTTTCAAAAGATACCCATGTCGGTAAGGGAACCTTTCACCCTCCTCTTTTTAAAAGACTTCTTTTGTTGGGTCTTTTAATTTACATATTGTTATGTTGGGATATGTTCTCATATATATTTATTGATGTAAATTTTATTTCCAAGTGATGAGATACCCTTTTTTTATCTCTCATCTACTCATTTTGATGTGACGCCGTTAGGCTGTCAAGGGAACTTCTTAACCCAATTTCGATTTCTTTGGGTTCAACATGTAGTTATTGAATATGTCATCCTTTGAATATGTGTGAATGAACTTTGATTATTTTACACTTAATATCCACTTATATTTGGTGTATTCATTTGTCACACATAATTATGTAATTGATTTATCCTTAAACCAAGGATACCGTCTTTGTATGGGACTTCGTCTCAATCTCCTTTAATTGAGGCATATTTTGTTTTATACACAACCTTCTTTTATACGGTGTATAAATACCTTTTGACTTTTACGTTTATACAAAAGGAATCATTTTTATACGATGTGTTTTACTAAACGACAAAAGGGAATGTTTTTGTCGTACGTATGCGGCGACAACGACTTCTCTGCCGCCATGACCATTATTTGAGTTTCAGCTTCCTCTACAAGCCATACCTTCTTATTAAAAGAAAAATAAATACCATGTTTTACTTTTCATTTATTTTTTTATTGAAAATGGTTTTCATAATGTTTTTATATCAATGTTTTGTATTGATATCTTGTGATTAAAACGTGGAAATGTTAGGTTTCCTTTATGAATGTTTTATGTGATACGATTATGTTGAGGTTCTTGGGAGTTATTATGAAGATGGGTGGTTCCGTGATAAAATAAGGGAGGGTGAGCCCGATATAGCTCTCCAATGCATTGGGTAACGCAAAGGAGTGAAATGTTAAGGTTTCTCCGAATAGATTTAGGGAATATACTGTGGTGGGTATTCCAAACGTAACCAAGAGGGTTACTCCCTACGAACGAATGTTATGAATGCATCAAGATACCTTTTATGTCTTATGATTTCTATGATTTATTCATGATTTGATATGCCTATGTTTTATGGGTCATGTATGATTTCATTCTAATGTATATATATGAACTCATGTTTCCTTTCCATATTTTTATAACTCTTACTGAGATTTTTATGCTCATCCCAAGTTTTTGAAATGTTTTTCAGAGGTCAAGGGAAAGGTACATGATGTGATGATAGTGTCAAGGATGTGTCAAGAAAGAATCTGTGTTTTATTTTAAATATGTTTCTGTTGATGGGAAAAATGAATACTGTCTTTTATGTAACCACTTCGTTTAAATGTGGAATGTAATGCAAGTTTCATGATCTAATTCTCTAAAACTCTAAACCTAAAATGATCCTAAATGTGTAATCTTGTAAAAACTCAAGATTAAGTAAGGTTTAAGGCTGGGGCCTTATAGTTGGTATCAATGGTCGCTTTAGATAACTTTAGAGGTTAGGGTATTCTCTAAGCATAAGTGACAGTACCATAATGGATAGGATTTCAGAAAGAGTCCTAGTTTTTGAGAAAGTGAATGAGAAAGTATATCTTGGTGTTTATCTTCCTCAATAGTATATGATGGTTTTGTTGATATACTCACACTGACCATTTTGGTTTTAGTAAATGGATGGATCTAGAAGGCACCAAAGTGACAATAGTTTTGAAGGAAACTGTGGTGGTTCTCTGATTAAGAGACTGGATGAAATGGGGGAATCAATGAGGAAACTCGTGGTTGTTCTAATCCAACTAGAAAGGAGTCATTATCAAGAACTTCATCCTCGGTATGATCTGTAATGCCTCATGTAAGAGATGACCAATCTATGTGGAAGTTCGGGTTATAATTATAAAGGTAACCATTAGAGTTCATGTGATCCTAAATTTTGAGGTAATTATGTGTTATTATATGTTATGATGGAAAATGAAGGGCATGAGATATACTTGAGGTTAAAATATGTTATGATCATTTTTGAAGATTTTATCTCGTTTTGGGTAGTGTTTTAAGAATTATATAGTTTTGGAAAAAGGACAACACATAGACCTTGTGAGAACCCATCGCGTCGGACAAAGATGCGGGAATCGAACCCACAACCAAAGTGCGACTGGTATTTATCGCCTACCACTGGACTACGTGAAGTCCCTGGTTAGTTTGACTGATTATTTTTAGTTAGATGATTTTATGAATTAATAGTAAGTTGCTTTTGGGTTATATATGGAAATGTATTAACCTATCATGGAGGATATGTGATTAGGTTAATTACTTTTCAATACGAGACATTAAATGAAACTGATGCTGCTTGAAGATAAATGTTACGATTTAACTTGGAAGACAATGTGACTAAATACTTCAAATATTTGGGTTTCAATCTTAGTTTGGTTTACTTTGAAGAATTTTATGCACAAATTGTTTATTGGATGGTCCTCTTTGAACATTGGGTTTTGTTAGACAAAATTTTGGAGATTAAGAATAGATTTTCTTTTTATAAAGGGTTATCCTTTTCTAGATTATCTGATCTTGTACTAAGCTTTTTGGTTTTGGTTTTGGTTAAAGTATAAAGACATGGGAAGTATATAGTTCTCTTTTTGTGGATTAGGTGATTATCTATAAGTTGGTTATAGTACTCTTAATGTGAACAAGTCTTCTTAAATAATCGTCTTTTGGAAAAAATATGAGTTTGATTAAGGAATCTAGTAAAAGTTGAAAGTCAACATGATAAGTGATTATGTTTCCTTATGAATAAATTTCTCAATAAAAAGTAACTTAAAACAGAAATCTTTTCTATTAACTTTTCCTACTGGGGAATCGAATGCCGTTTAACCCATCACAAGTTTGTGATTTTCTTATGGTTAACTTTCTCCTAGACATGTTTACTATCACTCTCCCTCAAGAACATGACCCTTCACTTTTTCTTCCATGTCCATATTTTTCTACATGGAATCCTAGTATGGGTTAACTAGGGTGTCCTCTGCAATTATCTTCCTTTATTTTAAAGTGATTGTTTTACCGACTCTTGTTCCGATGTGGGACTTTCAAGGATGTTTCCAAGCTCAATTTTAAAAATTGCGAGGACGCAATTCCCAAAAGGGGGGAAGGATGTAACGCACCAGGTAAATTAAGAATATGACATTTTCATATTTATCCATATTTGTGAACAAAATATTAATACTACTTTAAAGGGGACGTGATGCTCGATGGCGTACCCAACACGCAACAACGAGTTTCTTGGGATTCAAACGTTGCACTCTAATAATAAAATAATATTATTTTAAATGGTAGTTAACATGTAGCCGTTGTATTGGCAGGAATGGATAGAAATAACTAAAATATGATTATATATGTTTTTAATTGTTTTTACATTTATCAAATAAATGATAAAGGCTTAAAATACGGAAAGAATTCAATTTTAGGCGTATATTCCCTAGTTTTCACTAAAGGTTCACTTATCGCCTTCTGATGGCGAACCGTCATTAAATATAGTTTTGTTCACTCTTATACATTCTATTGGACCAAATAAAACTTTTCTTAAGAATTGGTACATCAAAATTTAATTTGTGTAAATTTTTGGTATCTTTCCGATAAAGTTCATTTTTTAATGAATAGTGTAAAATGTTGTATTTTATTTCAAAACCTCTTTATAATATAATTTATTAATTTGATTAGATTATCTTTTTAATTGGTTTTAAAGTGAAATTAGAATATATTTTTACCATTAAATCCAATAGTGGTCGTTGGAATTAATTTCACTTTGAAATCAGACTTAAACTAGTGTCAATCTTTTGATACTTATTGTTTCATAAAAACACGCTATTTGCTCTGACCGCGGGAATTAATTATTAAATTAATTAATGTGACTTATATGTTTTTAATTTTGTAAAATAGACTTATTTTTTGAATTCGGAATATCAAATATAGCTTAGGCTGAATTTTTGGGATTTTTCTGAAAAACATCAATTTTTGATGAATAGTGAAACCACTAAGTGGTTCTTATAAAAACTGATTTTTCCATTTAAATGAAATTTTTCCATCTTTTTGTTTTTAATTTCAAAAATCCAACACACATGGTTGTCATTAATAATTAAAATTTGGTTCAATGGGACAAAAATATTTTTTCGGTGAATAGTAACTTATTAAGTTTTTAATCGTGATTAGAGGTAATTAGTGTAGTTTATGGTAAGAATAATGTTTTAATAAAATGAAATGACCTAGACACATGTCCTACCCTAATTGGATGTGTCATGTACGACCAATAAAATCCATGGGTCATCTTGGGGACCCCATGGAGCCACATTGGTTGGGAAATGACATAAATATCTTTTTATTTAATTTTAAAGTAAAAATGACACAAACATGAGATGTTTTCCAAAAACAATTTTTACATAGGGTTATACAAGTCATATTTATGAATATAAATAGTCATTGTAAAGATAAAAATATTTACTACATCACAGTATATTTTTTATAATTTTTAGACATTAAATAAATGAAATTATTTGTGACATCATGATGATGCAGCGATGACCTCATTATTTAACGATTTAAATAAAATGGAAATATAATGTAATATCTACGACCTAAACATGTCCAAAACCTATTGGATGAGTGTATTTATAACCCTTATCACCTTATACTCTAAATACATTAATGTGGGACCTTTAAAATCCGAAACTCTTTTAAAAAATAAAGTAACATTTTGTAACATTACAAGAGTGCCCCTCCTCTCCTCTTATAAAAGGCCCCCACCTCTACCTCCTTACCCACACTCCCAAAGCCTTTTGCTCGGCCAAACCCAGCCCATTTTGTCTCTCCACTTCCCTATATTACTCCTTTAATCCTTACTTTGGGCAGAAGTCTTCCCAAGGAAGCCTTTGAGCTCAAACCAAAGGGAGTTACCCGATTTTATGGTAATGTCTTCACTTGTGTCCTTTTGTTTTATTTTTCTTCTCCAGCCCCCTAAACTCTTTTAATTCATTTATTTTGTAACAAAACAGTTTCTTAAATATACTAGGATGTTGTTATAATAAGGATTTGAGCTACACTTACACACACCCACATCTAATGGTTAAAGAACATACTGTTTCTGTGGATGGCGAATTTCTACCTCACGAAACGATGATTGTTCAACATTCGTCTAACACCTTCAAAGGTGGCCATTAAGATGACACTATATTTATATATGATATATTATATGTTTATTTTTTACTTAAGCTTCTGTATTTTTCATTTATTTCATACCTTTATGGTTTCCATTATGGGTAAACGCGATATCTTCATTTAAGGAAGTGCGCACTACCGCTCCCTCAAAGTGATTTGATTCGTTATTTCCATATGTGGTACGTATAAAGGGTATATTTAATGATATTATATATGATACCATAGTGGAATTAAAATACTATTATGTATCATTATGTTTTAATTCCATTAAATATGAAATAGAAATGGAAGCAGCGTTCATGCGTACGTACGGCTTACCGTCTCCATGAACGGTACATTTCATTTCTTTTCTCAAAATGTTATGTACTATTATAAGTACATATATATAATTGATATATATGTAATATATTACATCTAAATGATGGGTATCATTCTGGAATTATAATATATATATCTCTCATTTTTTTTATTCCATTAATATGGAAAAAAATGAAAGTAGCGTTCATGCGTACGTACGGCCTACCGTCTCCATGAACGGTGTTTTTAATTTTTTATCTCCAAATGATATGGAATAGTATAAAATGAATATATACTAGATATATATGATATTTAAAACATCAATACTATTCTGGATATGATGTACCTATAACTACATGGAAAATTATTTTCCAACAAGTTCAATTTTTGACTCATGTACCAAACATCGACAAGAATGTCTAATATGAACTCATATTATTAACCAAATATTATAACATTAAAATATGTGATATGAACTGAATAATAATCTTTATAGGAGGTCTTTAATCAATTATAAATTTACCAAATATTATTATTCAGTAATATAAAGAAACGAACAAGACAAGTTGGACTTGAGGTAAGGGATCCTACACCTCTCTTTCTTTTTAAGTACACTATTTTATGTCATTCCTTTTAAGCTCATATTTCTTATGATTGAGATGTTATTTTATATTACTAATACTGTACTTATTATGTTCATATGATGAGAGAACCTATTTCCTCTCACCAATTCCATTTTGTATGTTTTGAGTGGCGCCGTTAGGCTGCCAGATTTTCATAAGAGATCTAACCTCTCCCTTTCTTTTTAAGTCCTCTCCTTTATGTCACTTTTTTAAGCTCATATTTGTTATGATGGGGGATGTTATTTTATATTCCTCTTTTTTTAAAATTTATGTTAATACGATGAGAGACCCTATTTGATCTCATCAATCCATTTTTGGAAGTTTTATGTGGCGTCGTTAGGCTGCCGAGTTTTCGTAAGGGAATTTTCATCTCACTTTTGTTCCCGTGAGATTTATGCTACATTTTCCACAATTTCCTTTGAGTGGTTTATGTACTGCCCATTATTTTACTCATTGTGTAATATACTTTCTTTTATGAGTATTTACATCAATGTTGTATTGTCCTTCTTTCACGAGGTGTATGTTTCGAAAGATACCCATGTCGGTAAGGGAACCATTCACCCTCCTCTTTTTAAAAGACATCTTTTGTTGGGTCTTTTAATTTACATATTGTTATGTTGGGATATGTTATCATATATCCTTATTGATGTAAATTTTATGTCTAAGTGATTAGATACCCTTTTTTTATATCTCATCTACTCATTTTGATGTGACGCCGTTAGGCTGTCAAGGGAACTTCTTAACCAAATTTCGATTTCATTGGGTTCAACATGTAGTTATTGAATATGTCATCCTTTGAATATGTCTGAATGAAATTTGATTATTTTACACATAATATATACTTATATTTGGTCTATTCTTTGTCATACATAATTATGTAATTGATTTATCCTTAAACCAAGGATACCGTCTTTGTATGGGACTTCGTCTCAATCTCCTTTCATTGAGGAATATTTTTTTTATACACAACCTTCTTTTATACGGTGTATAAACCCCTTTTTACTTTTACATTTATCCAAAAGGAATCATTTTTATACGATGTGTTTTAATAAACGACAAAAGGGAATGTTTTTTTTCGTACGTATGCGGCGACAATGACTTCTCCGCCGCCATGACCATTATTTGAGTTTCGGATTCCTCTAAAAGCCATACCTTCTTATTAAAAGAAAAATAAATACCATGTTTTACTTTTCTTTTATTTTGGTATTGAAAATGGTTTTCATAATGTTTTTATATCAATGTGTTGTGTTGATATCTTGCGATTAAAATGTGGAAATGTTATGTTTCCTTTATGCATGTTTTATGTGATACGATTATGTTGAGGTTCTTGGGAATTATTATGAAGACGGGTGGTTCCGTGATAAAATAAGGGCGGGTGAGCCCGATATAGCTCTCCAATGCATTGGGTAACGCAAAGGAGTGAAACGTTAAGGTTTCTCTAAAGAGATTTAGGGAATATACTATAGTGGGTATTCCAAACGTAACCAAGAGGGTTACTCCCTACGAACGAATGTTATGAATGCCTCAAGATACCTTTTATGTCTTATGATTTCTATGATTTATTCATTATTTGATATGCCTATGTTTTATGGGTAATGTATGATTTCATTCTAATGTATATATATGAACTCATGTTTCCTTTCCATATTTTTATAACTATTACTGATCTTTTTATGCTCATCCCATGTTTTTGAAATGTTTTTCAGAGGTCAAGGGAAAGGTACATGATGTGATGATAGTGTTAAAGATGTGTCAAGAAAAAAACCATGTTTTATTTTAAATATGTTTCCGTTGATGGGAAGAATGAATGTTGTCTTTTATGTAACCACTTTGTTTAAATGTGGAATGTAATGCAAGTTTCATGATATAATTCTCTAAAACTACAAACCTGAAATGATCCTCAATGTGTAATCTTGTAATAACTCAAGATTAAGTAAGGTTTAAGGATGGGGCCTTATAGTTGGTATCAAAGGTCGGTTTAGATATCTTTAGAGGTTAGGGTATTCTCTAAGCATAAGTGACATTACCATAATGGATAGGATTTCAGAAAGAGTCCTAGTTTTAGATAAAGTGATTGAGTAAGTATATCTTGGTGTTTATCTTCCTCATTAGTATATGATGTTTTTGTTGATATATTCACACTGACCATTTTGGTTTTAGTAAATGGATGGATCTAGGAGGCACCAAAGTGACAATAGGTTTGAAGGAAACTATGCTGGTTCTCTGATTAGGAGACTAGATGAAATGGGGGATCCAATGAGGAAACTCGTGGTTGTTCTAATCTAACTAGCAATGAGTCATTATCAAGCACTTGAACCTTGGTATGATCTGTAATGCATCATGTACGAGATGACCAATCGATGTGGATGTTCAGGTAATAATTATAAAGGTAACCATTAGAGTTCATATGATCCTTACTTTTGAGGTAATTATGGGTTATTATATGTTATGATGGAAAATGAAGGGCATGAGATATACATTAGGTTAAAATATGTTATGATAATTTTTGAAGATTTTATCTCGTTTTGGGGAATGTTTTATGAATTATATAGTTTTGTAAAAAGGACAACACATAGACCGTGTGACAACCCGTCGCGTCGGACAAAGCTGTGGGAATCAAACCCACAACCAAAGTGCGACTGGTATTTATCGCCTACCACTGGACTACGTGAAGTCCCTGGTTAGTTTGAATGATTCTTTTTAGTTAGATGATTTTATGAATTAAGAGTAATTTGATTTTGGGTTATATATGGAAATTTATTAACCTATCATGGAGGATATGTGATTAGGTTAATTAATTTTCAATACGAGACATAAAAAGAAACTGATGTTCCTTGGAGATAAATGTTACGATTTAACTTAGAAGACAATGTGACTAAATCCTTAAAATATTTGGGTTTCAATATTAGTTTGGTTTACTTTGAATAATTTTATGGACAAATTGTTTATCGGATGGTCCTCTTTGAACTTTGGGTTTTGTTAGACAAAATTTTGGAGATTAAGAATGTATTTTCTTTTTATAAAGGGTTATCCTTTTCTGGATTATCTGATCTTGTAATAACCTTTTTGGTTTTGGTGTTGGTTAAATTATAAAGACATGGGAATTATATAGTTCTATTTTTGTGGATTAGGTGATTCTCTAGTAGTTGATAATAGTACTCTTAATGTGAACAAGTCTTCTTAAATACTCGTCTTTTGGAAAAAATCTGAGTTTGATTAAGGAATCTAGTAAAAGTTGAAAGTCAACATGATAAGTGATTATGCTTCCTTAGGAATAAATTCCTCAATAAAAAGTAACTTAAAACAAAAATGTTGTCTATTAACTTTTCCTACCGGGGAATCGAATACCGTTTAACCCATCACAAGTTTGTGATTTTCTTATGGTTAACTTTCTCCTAGACATGTTTACTATCACTCTCCCTCAAGAACACGACCCTTTGCTTTTTCTTCCATGTCCATATTTTTCTACATGGAATCCTAGTATGGGTTAACTAGGTTGACCTCTGTAATTATCTTCCTTTATTTTAAAGTGATTGTTTTACCGACTCTTGTTCCGATGTGGGACTTTCAAAGATATTTCCAAGCTCAATTTTAAAAATTGCGAGGACGCAATTCCCAAAAGGGGGGAAGGATGTAACACCCCAGGTAAATAAAGAATATGACATTTTCATATTTATCCATATTTGTGAATAAAATATTAATACGACTTTAAAGGGGACGCTATGCTCGATGGCGTACCCAACACGCAACAACGAGTTTCTTAGGAATCTTACGTTGCACTCTAATAATAAAATAATATTATTTTAAATGGTATTTAACATGTAGCTGTTGTATTGGCAGGAATGGATATAAATAACTAAAATATGATTATATATGTTTTTAAATGTTTTTACATTTATCGAATAAAATATAAAGGCTTAAAATACGGAAAGAATTAAATTTTAGGCGTATATTCCCTAGTTTTCACTAAAGGTTCACTTATCGCCTTCTGATGGGGAACCGTCATTAAATATAGTTTTGTCCACTCTTATACATTCTATTGGACCAAATAAAATTTTTCTTAAGAATTGGGACATCAAAATTTAATTTGTGTAAATTTTTGGTATCTTTCCGATAAAGTTCATTTTTTAATGAATAGTGTAAAATGTTGTATTTTATTTCAAAACCTCTTTATAATATAATTTATTAATATGATTAGATTATCTTTTTAATTGGTTTTAAAGTTAAATTAGAATATATTTTTACCATTAAATCCAATAGTGGTCGTTGGAATTAATTTTACTTTGAAATCAGACTTAAACTAGTGTCAATCTTTTGATACTTATTGTTTCATAAAAACATGCTATTTTCTCTGACAGTGGGAATTAATTATTAAATTAATTAACGTGACTTATATGTTTTGAATTTTTTAAAATATACTTCTTTTTTGAATTCGGAATATCATATATAGCTTAGGGTGAATTTTTGGTATTTTTCTGAAAAACATCAATTTTTGATGAACAGTGAAACCACTAAGTGGTACTTATAAAAACTGATTTTTCTGTTTAAATGAAATTTTTCCATCTTTGTGTTTTGAATTTCAAAAATCCAACACACATGGTTGTCATTAAGAAGTAAAATGTGGTTCAATGGGATAAATTTTTTTTTGGGTGAATAGTAACTTATTATGTTTTTAATAGCGATTAGAGGTAATTAGTGTAGTTTATGGTAAGAATAATGTTTTAATAAAATGAAATTACCTAGACACATTTCCTACCCTCATTGGATGTGTCATGGCCGACCAAGACAATCCATGGGTCATCTTGGGGACCCCATAGAGCCACATTGGTTGGGAAATGACATAAATATCTTTTTATTTAATGTTAAAGTAAAAATGACACAAACATGAGATGTTTTACTAAAACAATTGTTATATGGGGTTATACAAGTCATATTTTTGACTATAAATAGTAATTGGAAAGATAAAAGGATTTCCTACATCACAGTATATTTTTTATAATTTTTAGACATTAAGTAAATTAAATTATTTATGACATCATGATGATGTAGTGATGACCTCATTATTTAACGATTTAAATAAAATGGAAAGATAATGTAATATATAAGACCTAAACATGTCCAAAACCTATTGGATGAGTGGATTTAGAAACCTTATCACCTTCTCCTCGAAATAAATCAATGTGGGACCTTTTAAATCCGGAACTCTTTTGAAAATAAAGTAACATTTTGTAACTTTACAAGAGTGCCCCTCCTCTCCTCTTATAAAAGGCACCCACCTCTACCTCCTTACCCACACTCCCAAAGCCTTTGGCTCGGGAAACCCCTGCCCATTTTGTCTCTCCACTTCCCTATATTACTCCTTGAAGCCTCACTTTGGTCAGAAGTCTTCCCAAGGAAGCCTTTGAGCTCAAACCAAAGGGAGTTACCCGATTTTAAGGTAATGTCTTTACTTGTGTCCTTCTGTTTTATTTTACTTATCCTACCCCCTAAACTCTTTTTATTAATTTATTTTGTAAAAAATATAGTATCTTAAATATACTAGTATGTTTTAATAAGAAGGATTTGAGATACACTTACACACACCCACATCTAATGGTTTAAGAACATACTGTTTCTGTGGATGGAGAATTTCTACCTCACGAAACGATGATTGTTCAACATTCTTCTAACACCTTCAAAGGTGGCCATTAATGTGACACTATATTTATATATTATATATTATATGTTTATGTTTTACTTAATCTTATGTATTTTTCATTTATTTTATACCATTATGGTTTTCATTATGGGTAAACGTGATATCTTCATTTAAGGAAGTGCGGACTACCGCCCCCTCAAAGTGATTTGATTCGTTATTACCATATGTGGTACGTATAAAGGGTATATTTAATGATATTATATATGATACCATACTTTAATTAAAATACTATTATGTATCATTATGTTTTAATTCCATTAAATATGAAATAGAAATGGAAGTAGCGTTCATGCGTACGTACGGCTTACCGTCTCCATGAACGGTACATTTCATTTCTTATCTCAAAATGTTATGGACTATTATAAGTACATATATATAATGGATATATATGTAATATATTACATCTAAATGATGGGTATAATTCTGGAATTATAATATATATATCTCTCATTTTGGTTTAATTCCATTAATATGGAAAAAAATGAAAGTAGCGTTCATGGGTACGTATGGCCTACCGTCTCCATGAATGGTGCTTTTAATTTTTTATCTCCAAATTATATGGAATAGTATAAAATGAATATATACTGGATATATATGATATTTAAAACATAAATACAATTCTGGATATGATGTACCTATAACTACATGGAAAATTATTTTCCAACAAGTTCAATTTTTGACTCATGTACCAAACATCGACAAAAACGTCTGATATGAACTCATATTATTAACCAAATATTATAACATTAAAATATGTGATATGAACTGAATAATAATCTTTATAGGAGTTCTTTAATCAATTATAAATTTACCAAAGTTTATTATTCAGGAATATAAAGAAACGAACAAGACAAGTTGGACTTGAGGTAAGGGATCCTACACCTCTCTTTCTTTTTAAGTACACTCTTTTATGTCATTCCTTTTAAGCTCGTCTTTATTATGATTGGGATGTTCTTTTATATTACTCCTACTTTACATATTATGTTCATATGATGAGAGAACCTATTTCCTCTCACCAATTCCATTTTGTATGTTTTGAGTGGCGCCGTTTGGCTGCCGGATTTTCGTAAGAGATCTAACCTCTCTCTTTCTTTTTAAGTCCTCTCCATTATGTCAGTTATTTTAAGCTCCTCTTTGTTATGTTGGGGGATGTTATTTTATATTCCTCTTTCTGTAAACTTTATCATAATACGATGAGAGACCCTATTTGATCTCATCAATCCATTTTTGGATGTTTTAAGTGGTGTCGTTAGGCTGCCGAGTTTTCGTAAGGGATTTTTCATCTCACTTTTGTTCCCGTGAGATTTATGCTACATTTTCCACAATTTCCTTTGAGTGGTTTATGTACTTCCCATTATTTTACTCATTGTGTAATATAATTTCTTTTATGAGTATTTACATCAATGTTGTATTGTCCTTCTTTCACGAGGTGTATGTTTCAAAAGATACCCATGTCGGTAAGGGAAACTTTAACCCTCCTATTTTTAAAAGACTTCTTTTGTTGGGTCTTTTAATTTACATATTGTTATGTTGGGATATGTTCTAATATATCCTTATTGATGTAAATGTTATGTCCATGTGATGAGATACCCTTTTTTTATCTCTCATCTACTCATTTTGATGTGACGTCGTTAGGCTGTCAAGGGAACTTCTTAACCCAATTTCGATTTCTTTGGGTTCAACATGTAGTTATTGAATATGTCCTCCTTTGAATATGTGTGAATGAACTTTGATTATTTTACACTTAATATCCACTTATATTTGGTGTATTCATTTGTCACACATAATTATGTAATTGATTTATCCTTAAACCAAGGATATCGTCTTTGTATGGGACTTCGTCTCAATCTCCGTTCATTGAGGCATATTTTGTTTTATACACATCCTTCTTTTATACGGTGTATAAACCCCTTTTTACTTTTACGTTTATCCAAAAGGAATCATTTTTATACGATGTGTTTTACTAAACGACAAAATGGAATTTTTTTGTCGTACGTATGCGGCGACAACGAATTCTCCGCCGCCATGACCATTATTTGAGTTTCGGCTTCCTCTACAAGCCATACCTTCTTATTAAAAGAAAAATAAATACGATGTTTTACTTTTCTTTTATTTTATTATTGAAAATGGTTTTCATAATGTTTTTATATCAATGTGTTGTATTGATATCTTGTGATTAAAAGGTGGAAATGTTATGTTTCCTTTATGCATGTTTTATGTGATACAATTATGTTGAGGTTCTTGGGAATTATTATGAAGACGGGTGGTTCCATGATAAACTAAGGGCGGGTGAGCCAGATATAGCTCTCCAATGCATTGGGTAACGCGAAGGAGTGAAATGTTAAGGTTTCTCCGAAGATATTTAGGGAATATATTGTGGTGGGTATTCCAAACGTAACCAAGAGGGTTACTCCCTACGAACGAATGTTATGAATGCCTCAAGATACCTTTTATGTCTTATTATTTCTATGATTTATTCATGATTTGATATGCCTATGTTTTATGGGTAAAGTATGATTTCATTCTAATGTATACATATGAACTCAGGTTTCCTTTCCATATTTTTATAACTCTTACTGATCTTTTTATGCTCATCCCAAGTTTTTGAAATGTTTTTCAGAGGTCAAGGGAAAGGTACATGATGTGATGATAGTGTCAAGGATGTGTCAAGAAAGAATCCGTGTTTTATTTTAAATATGTTTTCGTTGATGGGAAGAATGAATACTGTCTTTTATGTAACCACTTTGTTTAAATGTGGAATGTAATGCAAGTTTCATGATATAATTCTCTAAAACTCCAAACCTGAAAAGATCCTCAATGTGTAATCTTGTAATAACTCAAGATTAAGTAAGGTTTACGGCTGGGGCCTTATATTGAGACTTATTCATTATCTTGAACCAACTAACTTTTAGGTGGTGTAGATACATATCCTTTGTAATGAAATATAATAAATACTTCCATATTCATGGTTTCTTATTATTAAATTTCAAATATTATATCCAAGGTATTTGACTTTAAAATTACTTAATGGTAAGAGTTATTGTAAAGAATCACTTTCATTTATGATTGTCAAATTTACCTGGAAGCAATATATTTATTTTAATAAATTTTCATTCAAATATAATATTACCACAAATATACATATTATTTTTTGATTGATATTATTAGTCACTAAATTTTATACCATTTTTATATAGGGTGTTTATTTAGAATGTTATTTGAATAAGTGGTGAAATATTAATAACTATGTATCCTTTACAGAATTTGATATTTGATAAAGAAATTTATTTACAAATTAAATAATGTATTAAATATATGAGGAATAATTTTGTGTGGTATGAAACAGGTTGTTGACCGGTTAATGTAATCCCCTTGATGTTTCAGTTGTCTTATGAGATGAATAAATATTCCAAATAATATGGGGTTTTACCTAGTATATATTAAACTGTTTCGTGAAAGATCATAAAGGTAGAGGTATCATGTACATGGGAAATAAGGATTCCAATATTTATGAATTTACCTCACTAATAAATCATTTATAATTATTATTACCCATTTTATTTTCACTATGAAATTACTTATAGATGAATATAATTATTTTATTAATTGATTAAATGGAATGTGTTTTAGTTATTTACCTTTTCATATTGATTCTACCTTATACCACCATGATAGTCACTTTTTCTAAATGGAACCTTTTCTTTATGGTATAAATTCCCATGTTTATTATGCTTATTAATTCATGAAAACTTCTGTTATACATAACCCGTATCAAGTATTTGATCTCACCCATATTTTGTTTCCTTTCGTAATGTTATGAATATTGATCCATTGAATGAGTTTAAAGTATGATTAGATTTTTATTTTCTTATATAAAATTTTATATTTTTCATTTCCCAAAGTAAATTTTTTATCATGCATGTATATTGTTTTCCAAAACTACCAAACATTTGGTTACTTGAGATGACATTACATGTATCCAAACTAATGTAATAAATTAAGGCACATGTTTTTACTACTAGGGTTGGATTTCTTACATATAAGGAATAAACTATATAAATTATTGATCATATAGAGACATTTATTTAAATTAATATTAAAAACATCATGATTTTTATTGGTGAAACCATACATTAGATGAAACTATGTGGGAATATGAGGTCATCATGGGGTAGAAGTATCCTTAATTGATTTTATTAGAGATAAAATATTTCAAAGGACAATGTCATATATGGGGTATAATATAGCACCATGTGATTTTTAAATATATTTATTTATAAATAAACTACATTTATTTGATATATTTCATTACACACAACACTGTGTTTAAATGAATCACATTATACTATTAAAATATTATTATTTAATGTGATGACTATATCCTAGGAATTATAAAGGTAACTGTGAATATTGTAAATTGATTTATGATAAAATATTGGATTACATATTTATAAACTAAACTCATTAGCTATCAAATAGTTAGAAATGAAAATAAAATCATTTCAATGTAATAGAGATGTTTTTATAAAAAATTAATTTTATTGTTGCAATATGTTTTTTATTAATCAATTAAATTAATAACTATTTTTGAGTTATTTTAGTTCAATTTATATCTGTTATATTAAATAAAATGATCTATCATTTATATATTTCTTTTATAAACATGAGAAAATAATAAAACTTGTTATATGATAAAAAATATATTTTTCGAAAAATAGTTTTTTTCATTTTGAACATCTTATAAAATGAATTTATGAACTTTTAGTGATTTATTTATGAAATTTTTACCCAAAATTTTTAATTACGTGGTTAAAATTTTGTTTCTAGTTTCCCTCTATTTAGGGTAATTATTAATGGATTCCTTGGTAAATATTTTTCACTATATTATGGGGTAAACGACTAAAACAACGTTAAAATTTTTGCGAAATGATTTAAATATTATATAAAAAATATTATACCCTATTGGATGGGTATATTTCTTCAATTTTCATTAAATTATCTTAAATATGTCAACTTGGATCCATTATTCCTTTTTAATGTCCTTTTTATTATTTTAAGAAATGGATATGTACAATGCGGAACTCTCTTGAGTTTAATATTTCTAATTATTTTGTATGAATAAAAGGAGGTGAAGTTCAATTGAAAATGATTAATTTTAATTTGAATTATTTTATTTTCATGGTGATTTATTGTTCAATTTTTCTGATGTAATAATTACATAGAATGTATACGTTGTACCAACATAATATTAATTCAATTCATAAAAAAATTGATTCTAAAAATATTAAATGTATCATAATTTTGTTGAATTATTATGCTTCATGAATTTTTAAAATCAATAAAAAATATTATTTTTGTGTTAAAGTTTTTTATTCTAATATAATAACATATATGGTGACATTAAAATCAAAGTCAATGAATAGTGACCAAAACATCATTAGTGATATTTTTTAACAAATTTTTATTTTATTATATTATTTGAAAATCATAAAGTCAAGGAAGATAAAATTAATCACTATAAATGGTTTAAAATTTCATCTCTTTTCCACTTATGTGATAACTGTGATCTTATAAGGAAAATTATAACCATTTATCATTTGAAAATCTGTTATTGTAGTCAAGGTAAAAATAGTTAACGGACGGGTTAAACCAAATGAAAGTTTAAAAATGACATAAAAACATATATAAAGTTCATTTTGTGAAGAAATTATGCCATATAATATTTTCCATTAAATTTATATATATTTTTAAGCATTATACATGAGTGATAAATTAATTAAATTTAAATCTTTTATGTAATTCCAAGTGCATCATTTTCCCCCCTTAAAAAGGACACCCCTTCTCTATTTTATTTAAACCTCATTGTTTCATAATATTTGATAAATCCCTTTCCATTTCTATTTTAAACTTGCATAATCACAATATGTTGTTTTTTTATTCCTAAAATATAATTCCAAGTGTCCTGAATAAGGGATCTACCAAAGGCGTATTGGAGAAGTGGATATTGTATTACCGAACCTTTTTCAAAAAAAATTATTATACCTCTTAAAAATATTTATTATTAATCATAAAATACAAAATTAATTATCGTCAACATATTTTAATGTTATTATGATTAATTAATCACCATTATCCACCCACTATTCAATCAAATGGGATGTTATAGTATCGCTTATGCGTATATGTGGACTACCACCTCAAAAAAATAGTTTATAATTCATCCCAATATTTATGGATGTTTATTATGATGGGTTTAATTTTTATATTTTATATTGATGGAATATTTTTCAATAGTTATGATATCATATCTACCATCTAGAATTAGAATCTAATGTAAAACACTAAAATTTCTAGTGCATACATGTTGACTACCACCTCTACGTAGTGATGCGATTTGTATTTTTTTCCTAATTATATGGATGTTAATCAAGATACATTTAATCAATATATATAATATTTAATAAATAATATCAATTTAACAATTATAATTATAATTTTTTATTCTTTTTTCCATTTTTTGGAAAGTCAAAATAGTGTTCATGCATATGTACGACCTTCCATCTACATGAGAATTTCAATTCATAGTAGATATATTACATTTATAGATGACTAATATATATATATATTATGAATATATAAAATTTTTACATAATTATAAAAATTATTTATATTTTGAAACCTCATCAAGGATGAAGGTCTGAGACTTCCAAATTGAAACATGTATGAGAAATATAATTATAACTTTGAATAAGTATTTTAATAATTTCTTATGAAAAAAGTTTTAAGATGTTATATATAACTCATATATTGTATGATATATATTTTAGAATAGATATTTAATGAATTTAAAATAAATATATATTTATTATATAGGATATTCGAGCATATTCAACGAAATACATGACTTAAGTTTAAAGATGTATGTTTTTATACCATTTTAATTTGGATTTTTATTGTTGAATTGACACTAAAGAAAATGTATGATCCATATCTAATAAATACATTTAATTTTATTTTACATTCTTTATTCAAATATTTTATTAGTATTACATATTTTTTTCTCTATTGGATACAAAAAATGCTCCCAAAATTGTTTTTGAAAAATATTTACATAATTTCCAATTTAGTTGAGAATATTTTTATTCAATGTATATGATTTTGTGAAATGTTTTATAGAATGTTTTATTTTTCCCATATGAATGTTTAACTTATTTTTCAACAATGTATTATTTTAAATTAATATTATTTAATTAAATATTCTTTCCATTTTTTGAAGGAGTTACTTTTTGATATTTACCAAAAATATTAAAAGTATTTTTGTTTTGACATACACAACATGAACATAATTTACCACTATCATGACTCCTCAATTATTTTAAGTCTCCCTTATAATATTGTTTAGTTATTTTTAAAAAATATTATTTTCCATTACCATATTGAAATTTTTATATTTAAAATATGTTATTTCAAAATGTATATTGTACCTTCCTCAAAAAATATCCCAATGATCATTTAATAGAATTTTTTACTATAATAAACTACTTTGATGTTAGTTAACACTTAAAAGGGATATGATATTATGATACGATTATTATTCTTTTGCCAGATAGTTTATGAAAATGATTACAATTTTTTATAAGACATGATGATGTTCCATGAGTTATGATAAGATTGAATATTGTATTGTTTATAAATCATTTTTTCATTCCAATGGTTATGTAATAGGGATATGATTATGGTTTTGTTGATATTATGGAAAAAACATTTCTTTATTTAATTATGTGATGGGTGGGATTTAAATTATATATCCATACAATGAATTAATTAAAGCAATACATATCATGATATAATTATTGGAAATATGTTGATATAATCAAACTAATATGTGAAACTAATAAGGATACTAAATCCTATATGATAAACAGGTTGTGAATCAAAATGTGTTATAATATGGGAAATAGGTTTTGATGACTGATCCACTATGATTTTATTATCTCAGTATTTAACCATTATTTATGAAATAGTTTCTATTCCAATTATAGTGCCATTATTTTATGCCATGTTTATTATACTTATAGTCTGAACATATAGTTCACAATTAATTTATCATGATTTATCTTTCATAGTTGTCATATATTTTAAAATGATATTGTTTTATACCATGACTCGTGTTTACAATCTATGAAGGATATGGTATGAAATTTTTAAGATACAATCATGATATTATACCATTATTCTTGTATTATTCATTTTTATTATCATTAATTCATATCTTTCTTGTTTACCCAAACAAAGCATCTAAGATCACCCTTTTTATGTTACATTTCTCTAGGTTTTGATTAAATGTTTTAAATATGGTATATCAAGAAGGGTAAAATGTGATAACAACATTATGTGAGATAAAAATTAATATAAAAAATTATATATATATATATAGTCTCAAAATACATTAATCATTTATAGTTTTCGCAGGGATCATAATTTTATTTATTTAATATTCATCAAAAAATGAAATAATATTTATTTATTTAATGCTTGGGTCTCCTTAATAGCACCCAAACCCCCTATATTTGGATAGATTAGATGTTATACTGACCTTAGGTGACATAAACAAGGCACCAATGGAAATAAATAAATTCATGTATCTTAGAAAAATGTTGAGTGTTGATTATCCCTGATTAAAAAACATAGTGTGATAAGATAAAATATAAGAATCAAAAATGAATATATGTAGTCCGTTTATAAATAGTACTACTCAAAAGGACACCAAAATAATAATAAAATCATAATATAAATAATAAATATTAAAAACCTGACTCATGAAATACAGAAAATATCTTGACATAGAAACATTGATGTTGAATCACTCCAACCACACCAAGAGAAAAAAAATAAATCTCTAAAACACCATTTTATATAAGTATAATCATGATTAGACACCAAAAAAATATAAGACCTTTCCTTAACCTATTTCTTAAATAATAATATATGTGTATGAACCAAAGTGCATAAGAATAGGGTGACTAATCAAACCTAATAGGATTTCTCCAGGATACATCCCAACACCTTCACTCTGAGTAAAAATATTAGATTATAGTTTATAGATAATAATGGGTGAAATAAAATAGTGTACCATAATAAAACACCTTAATGAAACATAAATAAAATAAATTAGTTTGTTCATTATTTATTTCAACTCGAAATAGCCACCCCTGTTCCAAACTCAAACACAGATGTAATCTAATTGAAAATCCCAATACCCATGAGTGGTGATCGATACCTCATTGGGTCACCACAATGTGAAAACTACATATTCCATATACATTCTAGAATATACCCCCTTATATGTTTCAATAAGGCCCTTCATGCAACATAATCACATATCCCCAATTCTCAAAAGGCCACATTCTAATATACTTTTTATTAATATGAAATATTTTATTTTTTTACTAGAAAAAATAGGAAAAAGGTTCAGTCTAAAACCATTTAAAATATGTCCTCAACAAGGTTCTATCTAATTTTACCATCCATTTAAGTACAAACAATAATGAATTTATTATATCAATATAAAAAATATTATTAAATGATCATAAAATATTTTCATTATATTGAAAATGAATGTATGAAAATTTAGAAATCCCCCCTTACAATTCCATAAATAATGGAGAGAGAGAAGACACCCACTTCTCAACAAGTGAAAAAATTAATAGCGAGACAAGAAACATATTGATCTGGATGTGAAAACTCTTTCCAAAAAATTTGGTGATCCAAAACAATTTAATCCATCGAAATCATCATCCAAATCAAAATTAATCCCCATAAATAATTATGTAATGAGAGGAGTTAGAAAACCTAAAATACGATATGAATACATAGGGGTTTGGGTAAAAAATAGTGTTAAAAAATAAATTATAGATCAATTAATCTATATAAAATGTTTATGTTTCATGGTTTGGGTAATTTTGTTCTAACCACATGAATTATACTATCTCTATACAACCCATCATAGGGTTATCTCACAAAATTTTAAAACTATGTCAATTCATGTTTATTCCCTCTATATCCACTCATAAAATTTTTCCTATTAACCACATATATTGGCCATGTTGTGTGCTAACCATGAACCTGTATAAAAACTCACAAAATCTCTTACATGGATTCCTATAATTTTTTTATGATTTATCCTAACAATGATTAAACAATTCACATGTAAAACCCTTTCCAAAATACTATAAAACTATTGATAAAAATCTATAACACAACCCTAGTATTATATTACATAAAAATTCATAATTAAATAGTAATTTACAAGAAACCATGGGTGTAACATTTATATTGTTTATTATTGTGGCAGTTTTTGTGAATAATTTTGTCCCATTAATCATAAAATATGTAAGGTAAAAATATCCTTTATGATTAATATAATCTTTGATGCGTTGTTAATAATTTTTAATTGGGATAGAATATTATTATTTTTTGGAATATTTGTTTTATCATGTATATAAGCATGGGACTAGGATAAACTGATATTATGAATATTTGATGAAAATTATTTTGGAAGAATTCATCTATATACTGTTTTAGATCACTGATATCATGGTAAGGGGATATTTTTTCCACTAAGGGATTTTATGTCACAGTGGTCAATATTTATGTATAAATAATGATTGGGTAAAAATTGGAAATCAAATATTATTTTTTGGGGATTTTATGTGATTCAGGTAACTTATGGAAAATATTATCATATTTTTGAAAATATAGGATTGTGGTATATAAAATATTTTTATGTTACTATGAGTAATTAATATTATTATTAGAGATAAATTTTATGTTGATTTTGGGAGAATGTGTGCTCAAAACACTTTGATTTATTGGTATTGATTAGGCCAGGAATATTTTGAATAATTTTATGGTTATATGTGTGTTGAAAATCATATTATATTGTACATTTTTTAGAAATTAATTTATAAATTATTTATATGAATATTTATTCATATTGAGTATTATCTTAACATATGGTAAACGTTTTTGGGTTTAGTTAATGTATTGATATTGATGGAATAACATTTCATTAAATTTATGTATATATTGTTTCATTAAAAAGTAATTCTGGTTCTTTTGGCATGAATAAGTTATCATGATATTTTTCGTTTAGAATATGATATGTGTAAATGATGGAAAACTTATTGATAAAAACAAAAAAAAATAAAAAATTGTACTTATGGAATGAAAATAATTTATGTAATTATATATTTTCACATTTCATACTATGATTGTATATTAATTCATTCACTCATGAACAAGGAAGTTAAATCAACCAAGTCATATTTCTAAAAATACACTAATATATCAAGGCATGTTCTTAGAAACCTATTCAAAAGTATGGGTCTTATAATGATATATCTATTGTTTTAAATATTTTCAACAAGAAAAGTTGAGTTTTCCTAGTAGTGACTTAGAAATCAGTTATCATGATAAAATATAAAACATACATTTCAATATTTCATGATACTCATACTTTCTATATAAATAATTTATGATTGCGATGATGATATCTGTTTAAGGGAGAATTGTAACACTGTTATATTTCAATATGAAATCATCCTTTTTTTAATATTATGTTCAATAGATCATTTTACTTGTAATAATATATGAACAAGAGAATTTACAAATTATAATAAAACAATTCTAAAAATAAATCCATCAAATAATTATGATATATATAAAGCATGTATTTACTTTATAAATATAATGACTATCAAATAAATACATACTGTGATATATTTAAATTAATCTAACATTAAAAATGTATATTTATCAAACAATTTTTCATTAAGGGTATTTAATGTTTTTAAAAATTATCCCCTTTAAATGAATTTATTTTTGTAATGAATAAATTGGTACATTAATAATTACAAGATAATATAGAATAAAATTATCATCACTTGAAGTTTAAAAAATTCATTTTTCTATAAAATAAATTGGTTTTATATTTATTATTTTCATGAAAAATAAATGTTTTTGAATTTTTTAATATTTATTTATTTTTATGAACATAATATTTTAATTAAAATTTAACAGTAATCTACAGGTGATATTTTTTGACTTCTCTAAAATGTTATATATATTGGTGTATCGTGAAAATAAATATTTTACAAAAAATAAAAAATTTATGAAGTTATCATGATATAAAGAATTAAATAATATTTTAATAATAATTTATTTATATAAAAAATATATATTTTTGAGGATTTATAATTTTTTAAGGAAGGGATTTTTATCTTTGAAATCTATGTTTGACATTTTTGAACTCTCTGTAATGTTTTATAGAAATTCTTATTATTTTCGTTCTTATAGTTTTATTGAGAAAACTGAAGGTTACATTATCTTTAGTACTCTTTTGAATGAAAAATATGATACATTTGATTTCACACAATCCAATTTATTCCATGGGAATAAATATTTTAAATTATTTTGGCATAAATTAATTTTTATTCCAAAAAACAGATTTATTTCTGTGGAAACAGTTTTCATTGCGTGTTGTGAAATTCTATTAAAAATAATTTCTACAAAATATTTCAATTGTATCATAGAAAAGGGATTCAATATTTTTCATCAGCATGTTATAATTTATTAATTAGATTAATTTTTAATTTTTCATAGTAAATATTTATGATCGTAAAAAAAATTCACCAACGTATATGTTTGAAGTGGTACTGGGGGGGGGGGTTCAACATAGTAATTAAGACTACAATATCCTTGAATATTATCTAAATTTTATTAAATGAGTTATTTTATATAATAAATTACCGTATAATTTAAATTATACTAAATGGGTGCTTATTTTCAAGAGAATTATATTTATTATATTTTAATTTTCATAGTATTTATAAATATGTTACTCCCCAAACATATAAATGGAAACTTTCTCTCCTCATTTGTCTATAAACCATATGTAATAATCCATGATTTTGGATTCTTTAAAATTATCATATCATAGATATCTTGGATCACATGTAAATAAGAACTAATGAAATCATAGACTAAAACAAATTATGACTTATTAAAATTATATAAATAATATAATAGTCAGTAAATTAGAAAAAAAAATAATTAAAAAATTTCATATAATTATTTTTCATTGATTAATATTTTAAAATATGGAATTCCCTTTAGAATTACCATTTAAAATGGTATATTTTATTTTAATTTAATAAACATAATTAATAATAGTTTTAAGTTAATCATAATAGATACTATTTAGATTTCTACACATAATTAAGAATATATAAATAATTCAATTAGAAATATGATTAAAATAAAATGAATTTTAAAAATTTTATTTTAATGAAATATTTATTTATGTTTGTTATTTTATTTTAAAATTTAATTTAATTTTTTTTAAAAGAATTGAACAAATAATTATATTTTTTGTTAAAAAAATAAATATTTACATAGGATTTACTATTGATATTTTTCTAGTATAATTTATTTGTAAGTGAATTGTTAAATATGCAATTTGACTAATACTATGACTTTTATGACACTATAAGTGTATAATTTTTACATTGAATTTTATGAATTTTTTTTTAAAAAATATATTTTATTTATATTTTTAATTAATCATTTTTATATTTATTATATCCTACAATACTATATTTTATATTTTAAAATAATTTAATATTTTTCTCAAAATAGAGTTAATACATTATATAGTAATTATTTTAAAATTAATTTATAAAACATTTAGAAATGGAATCATATAAAATGTATTTAAAATATTTTATTTTTAGTTCTATATTATTAAATAAATTTCAACTTATTTTTAGGAATAAATATTTTTTACCTATAGAAAATTCTATTTAATATGGTAAAATATAAAATAAGAAAATTTAATAATTTTTGGGGTAATGGGGTTCAATAATGATTAAAACATGTGTGAATGTTTTTAAAGATTTATAAATCTTATTTTTTCTCCGCCAAATTATTTTGAAATTTTTGGATCCAATTTCTTCAATAGTGAATCCCAATTCTTGAATTTTTTTTATATTTTTGAAAATTCCATCCATATTCACTTATAAAAGGACATCTCCTTCATTGACTTTCCATCAATCCAAAACCCCACTTAATTAAACCTAAACTCTACTGAAAAATATACTAAACATTCAAACAAACATTCAACTAGATCTAGTGTTCCCAAAATAAAATCATCCATAGGCTTAACCCCATTCCCAAAGGAGATAATCCAAGAAGTGATGTTTTTTTCTTAACATATTTTCCATTTTTATTTATTTTCGTGCACTCTATCTCCATCACGTTTCACTACACTACAAAAAAATTATAAAATATATCACATTGTTATAATAATATTTTAATATATGGTTTAATGAGAAATAACAACCATACAATTTTCCCATAAAAAAAGATTCAGGCTGGTGTGCATATTATCACCTTAATGAATAAATGAGATCATTTCTCATGACATCATTTTAATGATGGTTATAATGATGTTTTTAATGGATAAATATTATTTTTTTGATCAAATTAATTTTATATTTATATATATTTTAAAAAAATTATTGATATGGATGAAGAATAATTTTTATCAAACTAACTATCAAAAATGAGGAAAGATAGAGGAATGAAAATTTAACCATACTATATAATTTTCTCATATACATTAATTATTATCATAGTTTTTTATAATAAATATATATCAAACAAATAAACAATAAATTAAATCATTATTCTCTAGGTGTAATGGTATGGTATCTTAATCACCTCATAATCATCGATTAATCATGGTGTATTCATATTTGAGTTAGTTTAACCACCTACTGGAACAATGATATGAGATTATATCATGGTTTATTATGTAAATTTTGTTACATTAATAATATTATAAAAATATTTAAATAATTATTTTTTATTTAAATTATATATCTATATTTAACTCATAAACTAAGAAAACAGTCTCCATTGGAAATTATCACCAAAAAGTCTCATTATCAATTTCATCTTCTAGTATAAAGATTAAATCACCCATGAAAGGAAAAATAAACATGATAAATCCACATAACAATTCAATATAATTAAATTAATTATTTTTGAAAAATAATATTTGGAAGAAGAAAATAAATATGACCATTGGTCCTATGATACTAGTAAAAATGATTAAAATTATAAAAAAAATGCGGTATAATTGGTAATAACTAACTAATATATACATAAAATGATTAAAAATGAAGAGTATAAATGGTATTATTTATGAATAATATTAACGGGTTTTTAATTAGTAATCCTAATTTAATTAATCAGTATGTTTTGTGGAAGTGAAAAACTAAATTGGACCATGGTAAGGATTTTCATCAAAAAGTGATATTTGAAAACTATTTGTAAGTCCTTCCTTTTTACAATGTTTATAAAAAATTGTTGTAAAACACAATTCCATTATTTCACTTCATTATTACCCTTTTTATAATTCAATATATATTCAATGATATAATTATTTAGGATCCACCCTTTTAGACTATTTTATGAAGTTTTTATTTGGGTGGTTTAATTTGGTATTGATCAATCTTGATTATGTGATTATTTAGGTGATACATGTTGATTTGTAATGTGAACCCCATTCTTATTCTAGGTTTTTAATGATGTAGTGATTGAATATTTTATTGTCGAATATATATGTATTGATAATCATTTTGTGATCGGTGGTCTCAATATAGCCCTCCAATTCATTGGTAAATAAATTAAATCTCAGGAAAAAATGGTGAAATTATATGTGATTGTCAATCCAAAACAGAAAATTGGTAGGGATGTCGAATCCATTACTTGAAGCTTATAAGGATTCTTGACCCACTTTGGGAAACATTTTGTGATTCCTGATCTACAATTATATGTTTATTGTGTTTTTTATACCACACACTTATTTGATTTGTGTCTATGGTATTCAAGATAGATCGTTATTTGTGTCTTTTATTTTCATAGTCTTTATTTAATATAATATGTTTGACCATATGTATTACTCATTCTCCTAATCAATTTCGATGAATAGTTTTTCTGATTCCATGTAATTTTAGTATGATATTTTTATCCTACTAATGTGTCCTCCTATATTTAATATAAATCATTGGGAAACATTTTGACCTATTTATTTTTCCCTTATTGTGAATTTGATGTCACCCCCTTATTTTGGTGTCTTGCCCCTTGATACGAAGATTAGAATTACATATATGATACTTATAATTGGGGTCTAGATTTGAGTTGCTATGAAGTAATATTGATGACAGTTTAAAAATAATTTGATTATGTGGATAATCATCATGGAAAAAAAACATTGGTTCTCGAATTTATGTTTCTATTTATAAAATTAAATGATAATTCACATAAAATAACGTAGTAAATGGGTCTATTTATCTTGGTTCATAATATTTGGTACCAGAGAAATGGTTTAATTATTTTTGGACATTAGTTTAGTAATTTCTGGGATTAGTGTTATGGGACCTCATTGAAATCACTGGTGATGAGTTTATGTTTATGATGATATCTATAAATATTTATGAAGTCTTGAGTAGGAGTATTATGAGAAATATATCCTTTTCTACAAATAGGCATGTGGATGAAACTATAGAACATATGAAACTAGGGGTACTCATCTCAAAAATGGTGGTTTGATAATTTTAATGATAACCACATAGATTTACAATGAGTGTTTCTAATAATGAAAACATATTTAGATACTTCTAAAGGATATGCTTTCATTTATCATATACTCTTTGTAAACCATTATGGAGGATTTATTATCTAATTAGTTTATGGAATTAGGCCCATAATTTAAGGATAAATTAACTAAATGTAATGTATATTTAAAATAATGCATGAGTGGATGAAAATTAAATTTCTTTAGATAATGTTTCTTTTGATTTATTTTCGTATTAAAATGTTCTTTTATTTTTATTTTTTAATAATAAATTTGGGTTTGAGTGTTTTGTTGAAACAAAATAATAGAAATTAAGTTGTGAAAGGTATGTATCAATAAATTACTATGTCTTATAACCAAATAAGTTAGAAGAATTAAATGGGTAAAAACCATGTTATAAGATCATTATGATCGAAAAGGTTAGTTTCCTAGTCTTACATAAGGTAGTGAGGTTGGTGTGTTAATATAAATTAATTCTTGAATAATTTATTTTTTTTATTTTAGATTTATATTATAATTGATATTCTGGTATATTCCTAAATGTAATGTGGAATTTTTGAGATATATGTGGAATTTTATATAGTAGATCAACATTAAATGATTGAAAAAATATATTAAATGGTAACAATATTCTTGAAAAGTGATTTTATAAAAAGGTAATATTTATTGGGGATAACTATTGATGAACTCATGATTAAATTTTGGGACACTCTTAAGGATAAATAATTTTTGATATTGGTGTAATAATGGGTTTATTGAATTTTATATATGTGAGTTATATAGTGTTGATAGCCTTCAAATTGATTATTGATTTAATGAAAAAGTGATCAATGATATTTTTCTTTGAAATTAATCACATTTTTGCATTATGATATATATTGAAAAGTATGTGATTTTTTGAATGAGTTGTTGAATATAAGAGTTAATTTTTGAAATAATATGTTATTTCCCAATAGTTTAAAGTCTTTTAATTCCAATTGTTTTAGGATGGTATATTGTGGATAATATATGATTAATATATATATATGTACTTGTTACCATAATTGAATGAATGGATAATGTTTTTTGTGGAATGATAAGTAACATTATATGGAATATGAATTTAGTTAGTATTTATAATAATTTATTTTGTGAATGGTTGATATTTTATCAAAAACATCACATAATTGCATTATTGATAAAAAGATTTAAATTGCAGCGAAATAAATTATTTAAGGGACTAGAAAGTAACAACCAATGATTTTAGATCCTTGAAATTGATACTATCTTTGACAACTTGTGTCAAAAGAAACACCAAAATAAATGAACACCCCACTATAATACCATGTAATTTTAAAATTACATGAAACAATATAATTATTAGTAATAAATATAACAATTAATTAAAATTGATCCATATTTTTATTTTTCATTGATTATTTTTCAAAATAAAGAATGAATTTAGAGAAACCCATTTAAAATGAGAAATTATATTTTACTTTAACATAATCAATTGATCGTAGATATGTGTTTACCATAATAAATAATATTTATAATTATAAACAAACATATTCACATTTAATTATTTATAAATACAAATGATATAAAATAAATATCACTAGATGTTTGGAAACACGTTGTGAAATCTAGTTTTTCATTATAAATTTTATTTTAATCAATAATATAATGTATAATTTTTATAATTTTTATTTCAAAAAAATAACACCATTTTTACTAATTTTTTCAATATTATATACTTATGAATTTTTTATATTTTCTGAAAATAGTTGATTTTTATGGTGAATTTTGAAATATAAAATTTTTACTAATACTGTACATTTTATTCAAATATTATTTTATAATTATGACATAAAATCTAAGAAAAAATTTCCTGATTTTTTTATTTCAATAGTGAAATAAAAAATTTTATTATTCAATATATATTATATATAAATATATTATATTTTAGAACTAAAGTAACATTTTTCTAAAAATTATTTCAATACATTATACATTTATTATCTGAAAATTAATTTTTAATACATTTAAAAATATAATAATATAAAATATATTTCCAATTTAGAATTATTAGGTCCAAATTAAATAATAAATACCACAATATTTCTACTGAATAAATATAATGATTCATTAGGTAAAAAATTATTACCACCATAAAATCATAAATTACATAATTAATAATTCAAGGGATAAAGGGATTGACACATGTTTAAAACATGTTTAAAAAAAATATTGATTCATAGTGGACCTTTTATATTCTCTATCCTAGTATTTCTCAAATTTTGATTTTATTTACAAAAATTTCATCCCTTTTCACTTATAAATGAAGATATCCTCTCATTACTTCCCCTCAAACTACAACAATCTATGTTCATATAAAACACTTCTCATCCATATCATCAAAATTCATGGAAATGATAAATTATTTTTTTCATTCTCAATAGTGAATCCCTCAAAGGCTTAAGAACTTTCAAAAAGGGGATAATCTAAGGAGGGTAGTATAAGGAATTAACATATCATTAACATTCCTACTTTTTTGTACACTCCATATCCTAACATTTTCAATTCACCATTATAAAATGATAACTTATATTTCCCAGTTTCACTAATATTTTTTTATAATTGTAGTACAAACATTAATTATCTTTTACTTTCACACTTGAAAATAATTAAAATGTGAACTGTTTGTATTTACGGATTACCACATACATGAATAAATGAGATTGTTTTTCATTACAACCAATGAATGATGGTTTGATTGAATGGTATAAAGGATAAATTTTATAATTAATATATATATATATTATGTTATTTTAAGAATATTTAACAACCAATAAAATTATATGAACAAAAAAAATCATAGAAAAATTTAGTGTCTTAAACATGAAAACTAATAAGAAAAACTAGTTATTCATACTATGTAATTCTTTTGTATCCATGAATTCTTATTCTGATTATTGATAATTATTTTATATAATACTAATAATCGTATAATTGTTTCATCATTACACTATAATAATAAAATTATAGCTTTATAAACTCATAATCACACATTAATCATGGTATTTTCATTTGTGGGTCAAATTGACCACCTATCAAGAACCATGTTAATATATTATATCATGGAAGATTATTAAAACATATTTAAATATATATTATAATTTCAATTTTTAAATTATTATTTTTTGTTTCGGTGAATAATACATATCAATATTTAACTCATTAATTAAGAAAACATCCATTATAGTTTAAAAATCATCAAAAAAAATTTCATTATCGATTTTATATTATATGATAATGACTAATTCACATACGAAAAGAAAATTTATACATATTAAATAATTATAATCATAATATAAAGTAAAATATAATTATTTTATAAATATTAATATTTAATGAATAACATAATCTAATACTACTCTTAAAGTACCAATATAATTCATAAAATTATAAACTCATGATGTTAGGAAATAAGAAAATAATAACTAATATATATTTTTATGGAGTGATTATAAATAAATTTATAAATTATTATTTTTATGAAAAAGGTTCTTAATTATGTAATTATTAAAAAAAATTAATTATCCTTTTTTGTGGCGTGTGAAAAATGTATGAGGACCAAGCTATAGGTTTTTTGTCTTAAATTTATCTCATTGAGACATTTTTTTGTAAAAAAAATACTCATTCATTAACTTAAAATTGTCATTCATGAACATATTTAATAAAATTTTAATAAATTATACAATATTAATATATTTTTTTGGTAATTTCTATTTGAATTTAGTGGATCTAAATTTTTAACATGTAAACCCCTTTCCCAAAGTTTATCACTTCTTGAACTATGTTTTCTGTAAGGAAATTCAGTAATGAAATAAATTTTTTGAGTTTTTTGGTTTATTTTGAATTTATCACCACAATAATAATTTTTTTAGTTTATTTATTATTTTATACGATATTAATTTTTTTTCTTGGGGGAAAATTTCACCTTTTATGCTTAGATTCCTTCTTGATATATTTCTTGCAAAAAAGAGTGATGTTATCAAGAAAAAAACTTCATCTCTTAATTAGATATGTATTTCAAGTCATTTTTTTCACTTATTGGAAGTTTTATCATTTAATGTTTTGATATTAAAAAATATATTAATTAATGTGATCAAAAAATTGTCTTTTATCACTTTTAAATGATATGTTTTTACTCTATTTACAATTTTAGTTTTCAACAATGACATTTCAGAATATCAAAACGAATATTTTACATTCAAAATAAGATGTTTTATTTTAAGAATACAAATTACTATAACAATATTTTAATATTTTTCCTTGATATATTATTTGAAATTATTTACAAAATCAAAGGATTCAAAATGTTTTCACTTTTCCACTTTTCAAAATAACATCTAACTCATTTGTTTTGACAATGCATAAGAAAATTTTTTAAAAAATATTATTCAATGATATATCATTAATGTTTCTATTTACACCGAGGTATTCATATTATATTATTTTATCATTTATGAATCACTATTTTAAATGATTTTATGAAGTCCCTATTTTTGTGATTGAATTTGTGTAACACCCGGTTGTTATTATGAAATATTTTTTATTTTTCAGTAGCTCTCTTTGCATGCAACCATTTTTTAAACAAACCACGAGATTCCCTTATTATAAAATTTCAATTATATCCTATCCTTTAGGTTAGAGGTAATAATTATATCTAACTTATGAATATTAATTGTGAATTCCTTGTCAGTCAATTAATTAAAAAAATATAAATTAATTAAATATTTTTATTTTTGAGTGCCTTACTTTTGGTAATGAAATTAATGATATATATATTTGTTATATACTTGATAAAATATTTTCTATATTCATATATAACATATTATAGTCACATGTTATGAATAATACCATTTTTATGTATAAAAACCTATTTTTTTTAATTTTAATTTTACACCGTTGAATGGAGAACCCCATTAAAATTTATATTTTGACAAATCGATAATTCTTATATGAAAAAATAAATTTTTTATATATATTTTTTATATAAAAATTTATTTTGGATGATTTTATAATATTTTTCTAATAACTATCATGTTTTGATAATAGTAAAAATATGCAAAATATTAATTGAAAATAACTTATTTTATTGAAATAATTTATATGGTTAAATTATATTATTGAATGTTTACAAAGTATAAATATAATGGTTTTTTTACCATTTATTATAATTTACTTCATTGTAATAAATGTTACATTAAATTCAAATGTAAAAAAATTCATTCTTTTGCAATGTTTTATATTTTAAAACATGTTTTCTCAATTCAACAACCGCAATGATTTTAAATTAATTACTACAACTTCTGTATATTGATTTTTTTAAAATGGATTCAATATATGGAATCAGTTGGTCAATATTATGTTTATGGGATACTTTTATTTTTTGGCATTATGAATAGTGACTTCGATAATTATTATTTTTACATCGGTTAAAGGTCAATCATGTAATTAAATTAAAAATACTATTTTAAAATTAAATTAACACCTGTAAAAATCCTATTGGATGAATAAATTTGTCATTTATCATCTATTTTTTTCTAAATTTAATCACTAGATGGCCACTTACCTATGAATATGAGATGAATGTAATAAAAACTAATAATTATAACAAAATGTCACCATATCATTTTATATAAGTATATTAATTATAATATATAGATAACTAGAAGATAATAAAAACTATATATTGTATCTCAAAAGATAAAATAATTACCCACATTATAAAAATTTAATTATATTTTTTAGACATTAAATAATAATCATTAATGATGTTACAATAGTGATGTAGAAATTATGTTATTAATAAAATTTTCAAAAAAATGGGTTCAAAAACATTAAAAGAAATACCATATGAACTACATAATGTTCTAAAATAATATCATATGTGACTATTTCATGTTATAAGTGTATTAAATATTTTGGTTAGAATTGTTTTTCTATTTGAAATTTTTAAAAGTCAAATGAATGAATGGTGTCAAAATTGTTACCTTTTATATTTTATAAACATAAAATTGTAATAAATTATTTAAAAATTACAAAGTGATAATTATAAGATATTAAATGACATTAAAAATCTATTTATGTTCAATTAACACCATATATATAATTATTTATAACCATTATATATTTAGAATGTTATTACCACAATAAAAATTAAATAGAATAAAAAAATTTCAATTAAAAAAATATATTTTAAATTGAAAATATAACTTCTCCAAAAATTATTGGTTGATTATATTACAAACCTATATAATAAATTATTCTAATATAGGACATGATTGATGTTTAGTTAAGGGTTTTATTTTATTATAACTTATTAATTATAGAGTTTCCAAAAGCGCCCCTCACCTCAATGATAAAAGGGAACCTCCTCACTCACCTCTTCACCCCATTTTTAGCATTCATGCTCAAAAATAACCTACCCTATTCCCTTCAATACTTCCCTATTTTAATTCTGGAGGTTCTTTTCATCCTCAATGACCAACTCTAGTGCTCTATATTTAGAGGATGCGGGTCAAGGAATAGGTAATCTCTTTTTCCGATTCTTTCAAACATAATCCTTCTTCAACATCCACTTCATTGGTTGTTTCATTATAATGTAATAACATCAGTATCAACCATATACTGATGTGTTATTACCAATATTAAACAACCTTATTTAACCTTCTATCCATCCTATGATAAATGATATCACCGCGTGTGTGTATGTACGACTTACCATCTCCATGCTGTGATATAATATGTTTTCCACCACCAACATACATGGATGGGTATAATGAAGGAAATAATATCTATATATGATTATTAAAACTTTATATTAATTATTAAACATCATACACAATACAATTCAATACCATTCAATATTTTTGGAGAATTATATCATCACACGTGACTACGTAGGGCCTACCGTCTCCACGATTTTCTACGATTCATTATACATTATATTTATTAAATCATGATCATACACATGAATTGAATGAATAAATATGATATATATTATACTAATATAATTCAGTAAATTATATTGCTAAATCCTATTAATATTAATAATAACTTATCTGACCAAACATGTATAAAAACACAATGTAGTTAATACCCGTATAATGAGTAACAATGAAATGTTACAATCAAATGGATGAAAACATGATAAGAAATGTTATCATAAAAATGATTATGTATTTTGAATAAATTATTAATATTATTTAAATCCTTATACAATATTTTCAGATACATATGAAGGATATCAAATATAAGGTAAGGGATACAAATGGGAATATCTTTTATATCCACGATTTTTTATTTTAAAGTACTTACAAGGGTATATTTATCATCCACGTCCATTTCTCCTAATTATTTATTTAAGAATATTCTTTATATCATTATATATTTCATTAAATTATATTTTACCCATTGGTAAATTTTAAAAAACCGGTATGGATGAAATCTTTTTTCATTTTCAATATGATATTATTTTTGACTTTTCCAACAATTCTACAAGATGAATGTTTTTTATCTATTATGGAATGAATAGATTTTAACATTCTCATAATTCCATACTTCCATGATTCTTCCCATACAATATTAAATGGTTATTTTCATATAAAATGGTTTCCTTAAAATTTTTCTGGATTTCGTGTATGAAAAACAATTTCAAAAAAGAAATGATATTTTTCTTTGGGATTAATTTCAAATGCTTATCAAAATTACCTTCCATCTAAGATGAAACTCTATAAATTGTTTTATATTTATATTCCTATTATTACTATGAGTTGATTTTTTTATTATGGAATGTTATTTATGTAATCCTTTTGTTTTATATAAATTATGATGGAATGTTGTTTTAGAAACACATTTTATTTCATGGTTAATGATATGGTAAATGTTTTTATGTTTTTGTTTCACACGTAAGAATGGATTCATTTTGAGATGGGTTGGACATATATCTATACAAAATTCCTTGTGTAAATATTTATATATCATGAGATAGGCATGATTAGAATGACAAGTAAATCTGGTTCAGTAATATTGTGTTGGAACGAGGTGTGAACATGGTTCAGTAATGGGTTTTGTCTGCTATGATGGTCTTGGAAACAGGCCTTGACTAATGTGAAATGATTTTCTATGCTTATGTGTGTATGGCACAAAATTTCATGTCTTATGTTATGACTATTGGGATTACATTTCACCTTTATGATTTATCCCATGACAAGATACCCTGATATTTTATATGCAAGATATGATTTCCAAATGTAATGTTCTTATGTTTATGATATGATCGGCATTTCCCTTGTTTACCGTTTCTGTGTATTTTATCTCACCCATTAATATTTTTTTCCACGATCACGAGATATATATAAAAAATGAGTCTTGTTTTGAAGAAATAAGTGGGATACATTGTAAATGTTTTAAGAACTAGTTGGTTATGTTTCCTAGTTTCTAAATACATTAAACCAATTCAGCCTTGGAATGGTTTTTGTTATGCTATGTAAAAAATATTATTCAGGGTTGATGTAAAATATACATGTAAACTACGGGCCATTATATTTAGTTTCAGATCAGGCGTATATTTATCCTCTGGAAACAAGAATGATAAATCATTATTAAAAACATATGTATATGTATAAGTATAGGATATAATCAAAGTGTTTTAGAAATGACCATGAATAACATTGGATATTACCTAATTTTTCCGAAAATGAAATTTTATTAATGATTATGTAGTTATCCTTTTATGAATAGTGTTACTCACACTATGATTTTTGGAATTAGTCAATGAATGGATCCGAAAGGAATGTTGATAATAATGAATTCTATGGGAAATATAATGGTTATCCACTTGAGAAAAAAAATGTTATGATAATTTGAATGAAGAATATTGTAATCATGCTCACATAACCTTCTCAATCTATGAAATATTCTAGACTTTCAAATGAGAAAATGTGGGAGCTACATTCTTTTTAATCTTTCATCATGTAGCATCCACCTTCATTTAGCAAGTCATCTAATCTATTAGTGGAAGAACAATGGATCAGTTCCATAGAAAAGATATTTTTGGTTTTACAATGTTCTAATCATGATTAAGTCATCTTATAAGTATATCATTTGGAAGGTTAAGCTGATCAATGGTGGAATCTTATCTAAAATATGACAAAAATTGTTGAAATTGATTCCATGGAACGAGACGAGTATGAAAACTTATTTTTTAATAAATAATTTCTTTGTATTCTTCAAACAAAGAGGGAGAATGGGTTCCTTATACTTAAGAATAATTATGAATAATCCGTTAGTAATTATGAAGAAAAATTTACAAGAACTTTAAAGTATGCTTTTGGAATTATTATCCAACCTAAGAGTAATATTTATATATTCTTTTGTGGATAGAAACCATGTATCAGAATGAAATTTTCCACAAGGGACTTCAATATCTACAAGGAAATTGTTTGATGTGCTATCAAGGAAGAGATGTAGGTTGGAGCAACCCATAATTAATATGGGTTTTATAAGAAGTGAATAACTTAATTCCAAGGAAAATATAAGGACCACACATAAAATAATATGTGTTTTCCCTTATGCTCAATGTGTAGAAAGAAATATGGAGGGGATTTCCTTAAACGGACATGTAAATGTATTATGTGTAGAAAATATGGTCAACTGGCAGTTCAATGCTGATGTGATGTGATAAAGATGTATAATGATGCGATCAAAGAAAATGCTACACATAATGCACCTCCTACACTTCAATGATACAAGTTCAAGGAAATGTGGAATTATTCCATTCAATTCCCTAATCCAAGGGTTATTGATGATGATCTACATCAAAAAACACATATGGAAAAATATAAACTTAAGTAACATTAAATAATTATTGGTGAGGTGGAGTATGATAATTAATTGTTGAATGGTATAATTACCATCCAATATAAAGTAGAAAATGTTTTATTTGATTCTATATCCACCAAATCTTTTATTTATAATGAATTATCTAATGGTAAATCCATAGTACATCAAAAATTATATGTTGAGTTAGCTTTGAAAACTCATAATGGAACAATGGTCACATCAAAAGTCTATAATTCATCCCGTGTTGAAGATTATGGGAATTATAATTTTTAAAATATTTCCATCCTTCCTATAATGGAATTGGATGTGAATATTTTTGCATAGACTAGATTTCTTCTAAAGACTCCCTTGATCAGTTTTTGGAAGTTGTTATAGATGATATTCTTATCTATTCAAATAGAAAGTAAAAACATGAAGATAACTTCAGAATTTTTCTTAAAACCCTTTAGAAGGAGATTATTTATGCGTAATTTAGTAAATGTTAACTTTTTCTTCAGAAAGATTCATTTTAGGGTCACATAATCTCATGATATGAGATATCTTTGGATCTAGAAAAAACAGATCTTATTGAAAGATGGTTGAGACCTACAACAGTAACTGATATCTGATATTTTCATTGTATGGCTGGATATTATCGACGTTTTGTGAATTTTTTTAATGATTATATAATCCACACACCACTTTCACTTGGAATGAAGTTAATTTCATTTGGATGGAGGTATGTGAAAATATTTTCAGTGAGCTAAAAATGGTTAGCCAATGAAGCTATGATCACACTCCCTTATAGTGGAGAAAGGTTTGTGATCTACAATGATGCATCCAAGAAGGGTATGGTATGTGTTCTCATAAAAATTGATGTGGTGATAGCTTGTAACTCACGACAATTGAATATTCATGAGAAAAATTACCCCTGTCATGATTTGTAGTAAGCTTTAGGAATATATGCATTACAGATATAGAGGCATTATCTATATGTTAAAAGGTTTGATATTTATAATGATCATAAATGTTCAAAGTATATTTTTACACAAAAGGAGATGAATATTCAAAAATGAATATGTTTGGTGTCTATTGAAGATTATGACTGCTCAATACATTACCACCCTAGGAAAGAGAAAAAGGTGGCTGATGCTTTGAGTTAAAAAGACCATGCTAGCTTATCCATGATGAGGATCACAAATGATCCAATATTTATGGATTTTCAATGGATGTATTCGGAACTTTTAATGGAAGGGGAGAAATATTTTCTTTCTCAAATTAATGTTAAAAGGTCAATATAAGGGTTGGTTAAGGAGGCATAGAAGGAGGATGTAGAGTTATAAATGAAGGTAATATTTGTTTCGGAATTCAACCTTGATTGTGATGAAATAATAACGTTCTGGAACGAAGATTGTATTCCTCCAAGACCAAAATTAAATAAAGAACTATTGGATGAGGCTCATAGATATTCATTATCTATTAACATTCGAAGAACAATTATTTACAGGGAACTGAAAGAGTTCTTCTGGTGGGATGGAATGAGAAGAGATGTCGCTGAAATTTGTCTCTCAATTATTGGTTTTTCAGAATGTTAAGGTTGAGAGACAGAAGTCTAAGGGGATGTTACAACCATTACCCATAACAAAATGGAAATGGAAAAATATCACTATAGAATTTTTCATCAGTCTTTCCAAAACATCCAAAGGTAATAATGCTTTCTAGTTTATAGTTGATTATCATAGGAAGTCATCAAACATCTTTGCTATTAGAGAGGATTTCCCTCTTGATCAGCTTTCTAGGATATATTTAAAATAATTTTAAAGATTGAATGGAGTACCACCTTAAATTATATTCAATCGAGATCTGTGGTTTTCCTCGATGTTCTAGAAAAGTATTCAGCATGCTCTAGATACAGAGTTGAGTTTCAGTAACGCTTATCATACACAAATAGACGGTCCGTCCTAGTGGACAATTCACACTCTGAAATACTTTTTGAGAGAATTATCTATGGATTTAAAAGATGTTTGAGGTAATCACCTTGTATTGGTGTAATTTTCCATTAATAATATCTTTCACTCCAGTCTTCAGATGGATCCTTATGAATCCTACTACGGAAATAAGTACAGAACTCCATTTTGATGGGATAAAGTTGTGGATTGTAATATTAATTAGGACTATATCTTGGATTTGAAATGTTAGAAAAGGTATAATATATTCAACAACACATAAGAGCAGCTCAAAGTTGATGAAAAAGTTTTGCTGAAAACAAAACAAAAGACACATATTCTGAAGTCGGGGATAAGGTGTTCTTATGAATATCACCCAAGAAGAGAGTAGTAAGATTTGGAAAGAAGGGAATGTCAAGCCACAGGTATATCAGTCCTTTTGAAATTATGGATCATATTAAGAAGGTAGCTTGTTGATTGGATCTTACATCGAATATTTTTAAGTTCACGACGCGTTCCTTGTATATCTCTTGAGAAAGTATATACCTAATCCTTACAATGTACTAAACTCAGATTTTTTACTGCTCGAGTAAGAAAATTTCTATGGAGAACAACAGATCAAGATTCATGATCATAGAAAAAAAGCTCTATGAAACAAGACCACTCTCCTGGTTAAACATTTATTGAGGAACCACCATTTTTAAGAAGATACATGGGAACTTGAGAATTTGTTGAGGGAGTGGTATCCTCATGTGTTTGTTTCCATGTGAATAATTTCTACTGTGAAATTTAGTTTAATGGGGGTAAAATGTAACACCCGACTGTTTTACTGAAACATTTTTTATTCTTTAGTATCTTACTTTGCATGAAATTGTGAGTTTAAACAAATGACGAGATGCCCTTATTATAAAATAACTATTATATCCTCACAGTTAGGATTACATGAATAATTATAACTAACTTATGAATATGCATTGTGAATTCATTAGCTATCAATTAGTTATAAAATATATATATAAATTAAATATTTTCATTTTTGAGTGAATTAATATTGTTAGTGAAATTAATGAGATATATATTTGTTATATACTTAAAAAAATTTATATACAATCAATGGATATTTTATTCATAGGGTATGAATAAAAGCATATTTGATGTATAAAAACTATTTTTTAAAATAAGATTAATTTTACACCTTTGAATGGAGAACCCCTTTTAAATTAATATTTAGGATAATTAATTATTTTTATATTAAACCATATACATTTTATTTTTATCAGGGATATAAAAATTTACATTGGGTGAATTTCTGATATTTTTCTGAAAACATTAATGTTTTTATGAATTGTAAAAATTTTCTAAATTATAATTGAAAATAAATTATTTCATTGAAATAAATAATATAGTTAAACTATTTTATTTAATTATTTTAAAGTATAAAGAGAATATATTTTTACCATTTAATATAATTTAGGTTATTGAAATTAATTTTACAATAAATTCAAATCTAATAACATTCCAATATTTTGCTATATTTTAACTTTAAAAACAAATATTCTCATTTCAACAATGGGATTTATTTTAATTCAAATACCAAAACAGTCATGTTTTGAAATTTTAAAAAGGGATTCCATATTGGGAATCAGTAGGTCCAAATTATTTAAATAGGCTAATTTTATTTTTCATCATTATGAATATTGAATTTAGTAATTAGTTTTATTAACATGGGTAAAGATAAATCAGGTAATCAAATGTTAAAATAATATTATAAAATTATTTTAACAGCTGTAAAAATCTTAATGAATGACTTAATTGGACACATATCATCTATTGTTACAAATGGAATCACTTGATATCAACTTATCTTTGAATATGACATGACCGTAATAAAAAATAATGAATGTGACAAAATGTCACAGTCTCATTTTATATAAGTATATTAATTTTAATATATAGGTAACTTGGATATAATATCGACAATAGAAATTATTAAGATATATAAAATTACTACCTGTATCTTAATTGTTTATTTATATTTTTTAGAAGTTAAATAATTATCATTAATGGTGACACAATTGTGTTGGTGAAATTTTTTTATTAATGGAAATATAAAAATAATAATTTTAGAAATATTAAAATAAATATCATATGAACTAATTAATGTTCCCAAATAATTTTCTAGGTGACTATGAAATGATAGGAATATATTAAATATTTTTTGTCAAATTTATCCTCTTATTATATTTTATAATGTTAATTAAATGAATTTTGAAAAAATTAAAACTCTTGATATATTATAAAAATAACAATTTATTGAATTATATAGAAAAAATAAAAATATTTAAAAATTACAATTTCATAATTATAAGATCATAAATTTCCTAAAATATGTAATTATGGTCAATTGACCCCATATATGTTAACATTTACAATAATTAAATATTTATAATGTTAGTACTATAATTAAATTTAAATAGAATAACAAAGTGTCAATTAAAAATAAATGGTCTAAATTGACAAATTAACATTTCTAAAATTTACTGTTTAATTATATTACATCCATATATTATATCATATTATAAATTGGATTACTTCAGTGGATTTTTAGAAGGTTTTTTTTTTCATAAATTATTATTTATTGAGTTTCCAATCATGCCCCTCACCACAATTATAAAAGGGAACCTCTTCCCTCACCTCTTCACTCTATTTTCAGCTTTCAATATTGGCAAACCCATTCCCTTTTTCCTTCATAATTTACTTATTTTTAATATAGAGGTTATGGTCATCTTTGAAGACAGTCTCTTGTGCTCTAATTAGATATTTAGAAGAAGCACGTCAAGGAAGAGGTAATCTCTTCTACCAATTCATTCAGAATAATATCTTCGTCTACTTCATCTTCATTAGTTTTACCACTATAATGTAATAACATAAGTATCACTAATATAACTATATTTCATTATGAAAATTAAACAACCATATTTCAACTTCAATCCATCCAATGAAAAACTATACCATCGCGTGTACGTACGTATGACTTACCGTTTCCATGCTGTGGTGTACTTAGTTTTTTAAAACCACCTTACATGGATGGGTATAATGATCTAAATAATAAATATATATGATTATTATTAAATTATATTAATTTTTAAATATAATACATCACCCACATCAATATCATTCAATAATTTTGTGAATTATATAATCACTCGTGTGTACGTATGACATATCGTCTCCACGATGTGATGCGATTCATTCTACATGATCACCGTTAATCCATGATTATAAACATGATTTTTATGAATAAATATTCTATATATTATATTACTATAATTATTTAAATAACATAACTATAACATATAAAGAGTAATAATAACTTATCCGAAAAACATGCATATGAACATAAAGTAGTTAATACCAGAATTACAATTAATAAAGAAATGATACCAAAAAACAGAAAAAAATATGATCATTACTGTTATCATAAAAATTATTATGATTCTATTATAAATAAGAAAAATAATTTAAATAATTATATAAGAGGTTCGTGTACATAATAAGGATATCAGACCTAATGTAAATGATAACATTGCGATTTACTTTTTTATCTGAGATTGTTTATTTTTATGTATTTATTAGGGTATATTTATCATCCACATCCATTATTCCTAAATATGTATTTTAAAATATTTTTAATATCCTTATATAATTTTTAAATTCAATTTTACCTATTGTTAAATTTTACTGAGTGGTATGAATGAAATATTTTTTCTTTTTTGGTACAAGGTACTTTTTGAATTTTCTCGAAAAAGTACAAGATATTTTTTAAAAATTATATGACAAGAACATATTTTTACATTTTCGTAATTCCTTATTTCATTGAATCATACCCTACCAGATTACATGTTTATTTTCATGTAAAATGATTTTGTTAAAATTTTGTGGAATTTTGAGGAAGGAAAATCTTTTTGAAAAAAGAATTCATATTTTCCTCATGAATTAAATTCAAATGTTTTATCACAAAAAAAATACATCTAAGACAACACTCATTAAGTAGGATAGTATTTATATCCCTATTATTACTATTATTTGATTTTTTATGATGTAATTTTATTTTTTAAATATATTTTGTTTATATCAATGATGATGGAATGATGTTTAAGAAACCCATTTTATATCATGGGTTATGTTATGGGGAATGTTTTTATGTTTATTTGGAACATTTATAAATTATTTCATTATGATTGGGTGGGACCTATATCTCCCTCCAATGAATTGTATAATGATTTATATCTCCTAAGAGATATATGATAGGAATGACAAGTAAATCTGGTTCAGTAATACAGGGTTGGAATGAGGAGTGAACTCGGTTTCATAATGGACTTTGTCTACTATGATTGGCTTGGAAATGAGCCATGACTAATATGAAATGATTTTCTTTTCATATGTTTGTATTCCACAAAATTTCATGCCTTATGTTATTAAAATTATGATTACATTTTACTTTTATAATTTATCCCATGAAATGATCTTCTAATCTTTTATATGGAGGATAAGCTTTCCAAATGTTATATTGTTATTATTATGATAGGATTCACATTTCAATTTTTTACGCTTACTGATCATTTGATCTCTCTCATTAATATGATTTTTTCCATAGGTTATAAAGTAGGTTATTAAATAATATATGTCAAAAAGGAGTCTCGTTTTGACAAAATAAGGGGGAGGCAATGTAGATATTTTATGATCCAGTTTTTTCTATTTCCCAGTTTCTAAAGATAATAAACATTTTAGGTACTAGAATAGATTTTTTATGTTGTGTAATTAATATTCTTCAATGTTGATGTAACATCTACATGTAATGTATGGTATGTTATAATTTGGTATTAATCAATCTTGTCTACGTGATCAGTTATGAGATAAATTTTGAAACATAATTGGAATCCCATTTTAATTTCTATGATTTAATGACATGATGATATGATGTTTTCATATGAAAGACATGTGTATTATTAGTCATTATATGATAGGTGGAACCTTTATTTATTTATTATTTATTTGGTTAATTTTTAATATCATCGGATAATGGAGAAATGAGTAGGGATTCCCTATCATGTACCATATAAATTTTTTTTGTAAATATTTTAAATATATCTAAAAATATTTATAGATATAGGAATTGAGATGGAGTGACATTAAGTGGCTCTGTGATCACAAATTAGATATTATAAAATTATTAATTATTTTAATACCATGTTAGAACAAGTTTCCTTAATTATTTTATAAAATTATGAATGGGGTCACATATGTGAATGTTGAGATCATCGTTGAGTATAAAATGTGATTTTTACCCATGTAATGACATAATTATTTCCGGAATCATCCCTTTTGGTAAATTTCTATCATAGTTGTATATAAAAAAAAATTTATTTTATTATTTTTATTGACATATACTAACTCTATTCTCTCTATATATGTGGTTATTCCAATCCCGATGGGTTATCCTCGTAACCTTAGTGATTGAGAAGATCTATTGAAGTATATATTGGTAAATTTTATTGGATCAATGATCGACAATGATAATGGAATTTAAGGATCTCACTAATAACGATGATGGTGGTTAATTATTCATTAGTGATTGATCCAAAACTGAGGTAGGGTGCTATTTTCTAGGGTTTAATTGCCCATTTTTTATCTCACCATGAATTCAAATCAATTATTTTAAAAGATTAATTTTGGGGTTGATCATGCTTATAGGATACAGTTTATTTATCTTTGTGATCTTCTAATAGATTTGTTGATTGTTATTAATTTTTAATCATCCTTATATTTATAATTATTTGAGGACAAACACAAAATATCCATGTTTCATTACTCAATTTTTGTTTTTGAAATTCTCAAATATAAATTTTCTTGATTCATTTCCAATATTTATTTGGATGGTATTTTGATGAAATTCATGTATTCAATTATTTAATTACTATTATTTAGCTGAAAAAATCAATACCATGGGTGTGGTTCATTATAGAGGGTAAATTCAAGGTGTGATAATGATGGTGGAATATTAAAAATAGATTTTATCGGATATGTGGTTTTCTATTTTTTAGTTTAGTATGAGAACTGTGACTTGTTGTGATAGAGGAAATTTTTGATCTTATTTGATTTTTATATTATAGCGACAAGGGATGGTGAGGGTCGTTCAACACCAAATCCACCATATTGTTAATAATTACAACAAAATATAAGGTTATAGGAATGTTAATATACGAGTAAAAAATAATAATTTATTGGATATTCTAGAATACATGTCTTGGATTCTGATGAAACACACATTGTAGTCCCTCTTCTATAGAACTAGGGTTTACACAATAAGAAGAATATCACATGCAGTGTGACGAAAGTCACACAACCAGTAAACATGTATGAGAGACTCGACATTTATCATTAATGTTGAATTAATATATCTATATATATATAAGGATACCTCATTGGGATAATCTCACAATGGAATACTAACCACACCCAAGCCCACTACCTATATATAGAAGGCCATCTGGGACCCATCAAATGGAATCCCAGATAATATGATCATTTCAGGTTATTTGGTATGGCCTAATACATGTACAAAACTACAATACATAAGTACAGTTTGGTGTAAACTATAATGGGAAGAGGGATATGGGCACAGACATGGGCACGAAAATATATAGGTCCATGATTAGAGTTATTAACCATTTACTAAATATAAATTCTGAATACATCCTCTAATGTAGTTTAGAGCCATATATGTCTTCATTATAGATAATTTAGTGGTGACTGTTATTCTACAGTACATATTTATAATGTATCATTGATACATTTCATCCTTACCATAAAAAAATATACCATCTACATTTCTTATTTTGTTATAGTTTTTTGTAACCCTTTGTGAGGCTTGGGATGGGATCCTCTATCGTATGATCCTAAGTGTAGTTAATGATATCACCATGACCAACATGCATGAGTGCTTGATCCCTTATCGTGATGATTGATATACTAAGGTTGTTGGAATCCTCCAATGGTCCTAGGTGAAATCCCCTATCAAGAAAAAATGAACGTTTAATATCTAGTGAGTAAATCATAGAAATTCTTAGATGGACATGATATCACACTTAAGTTTCATCGGTGAAAACATGAATTGTTGAGGGAGTCCTCCCATACATGATATAAATTAAATCCTTAAAAATAATGATATGGCTAGAAGGGGTGGTTGAGTCCTCTTGAGACCAGATGTTTTTTATGATTATATCTACGGTTTTACTCGTTATCATTATGTATCATATCTTGATTGTCATACCTATGTATTGACGGGATGGATACTCTTGATGCCTTATTCTTAGAGATTTTAGGGTGTCCTATAGAGTATTTTTATACTAACTCCAACATAGTATTTTCTTACACATTTCCTGTCTTATGTAAACTATAGTTTATTAGACGGAGTCCTCTGAATAGTTGGAGTTGGTATAGCTTAATGTTGTACTAGACAGAATAATGTTCTTTTTGGTGTTTCATTTGATAGTTCAATCCTCCTTCTATGAAGTTTTGTATATTTTATTGTGGGAATTATTTGGAACATTATATCATTTTTAGTACTTTTTTCATAGTCTACTTATGGGATAAAATTATATTCACAACTTTATATTATTTTTTTTATTTATATTTCATCAATGTATGGGCACATATATGTGTCTGTACGTGTATAGTTAATTAGGATAATGCCTTCAATATATCTGAAATGACTAATCAATGTTGGTTTTATGCCCCTATCATATTGGAGGCTGGGTTAGAGATGTCAAACTTATATTATCACTATCCATGTGTGACTAGGTGGATTAGGTCATGATATTGTGGTATGAGTGGAGTTAGATCAACATTTGGACTGGCGTGTAGAGATTTTTTAGCTATGTGGTTCGATTTGTATTGGATGAAATATTATATAAATGCTTAATTTTGGCTATCTGGATAAAAACTATAGTGTATGTTCAATGGTCGCGGTATCCATTCACCATGACGTTGAAAACAATATTATTCACTTGGAAGATAATGGATCTCATTGTAAGGAAAACACTGGAACATACATCATTTAGGAATGCAGTGTTCCATTTCCTTCATGATTCTGGCCTCCATATATACTATTTATCCATGGTGTGTCTTGTTCATTTCAGGATTCCTCCATGATGGCATCTAACTTGGATTCTAGTGCATGATCATGGGGATTATCCACCATGTTGTGATGCTTCAATATGGGGGCATGTATACGAGGAATTGTCTACTAATGGTTTACAAGTTATTCCACCACCCATTGATAAATTAATTATGCTGGAGGTACCATACGAGGATGTTCCTAGGCAGATCACCCTTCATGAGCTAAAGAGGTATGGAACCAACATGTTTTAGGGTGGGACAAACCCCTACGTAGCTAAGGACTACGATGAAATGGTGAACATGATTTTATTAATTTTTAGGACACAAACTGATCAGTAAGCGGTCCTAGAAGGGAGACTTCAATAGGTATCCAATAAGAAATGGTGCATTACGGTGACTTAGTAACATAAAATTAAATATATCTAATCTTCAAATTTCCGGTGTCTATTTAGGGAGGAGTTTTATCCAACCACATCCTAGTTTGTGTTCATTGTAGTGTTTTTATAGTTGCAGTAGGGTAGTGTGATCATAGAAGAGTATTTTGTGAGTTTTAATAAAAAATAATCATACTCTCTAGATATCATTCTAGAACAATTCTTCATAGAGATAACTTTTGGGTGGCTTTAATTATGATTCTCCAAGGATAGATTGATATCTATTTTTATTCCCACATATACTAGAGTGCTTCGGTACGCATTAGTAGGTGATAGCACTTGGAAATAAGACACCAACAATCTGTTCTTCTAGTGGGAACACATGAGTTAAGACATTTTAATTTTGTAGTCAATGGTAATCAGAGGGATATGTTCCTACGAGATAGTTGATGATATGATCCCAATAGATATAATTAGTCATTGAAGGATCTCAGGATGACTTGAGTTAGTCAAACTAGAGGGGGGTTCTTCTATGGGGATGGCTATGGATTTATATATTGAGATTGCACAATCCACCACATAGTGGATATAGGGATGGTTAATGGTCCAACCAGATCGATACAATGGTCGGTGCATGGAGGTCTATACGGTGGATGAAATTTTAGAGAAGTAGAGAGATTACTAGGATGAGGCATGTAGTATGATCTATTTCCACTACAGCCAATAGGTGATCCATGCTAGGACTAATGAGAAGGTGGTTAGAGATGATGATAGATATAGAAATTGGAGGCCTATAACCCAAAGTCTCTAGGGTTGATTATAGGTACAAACAATTTTTCTTACTGTTGTAGTGGTAATGATAGACTCGACTACAATCTACTCTTCTTTTTTCACCTCTCTATTTCATGGTTTATAGAATTCAGTTGATCCCCTGACTTGATCCTTGCAAATGGAGACTCCTACTAGATGTGACTTAATGATTACAAAGTTATACTAACAGTGTGACCTGACACATGAAGGTGAGATCTTCATACAAGATCTTTATATAGTTATGATGAGACCTTATTATTTCATCCTACGTATTCACTATCCATATTTCATCCTCAAATTAAGTGTTTTAGGTGGAGGGTTTTATGTATCCATGATAAAGGACTGATGTTTTCCAACATATTTTAGAAGTAAATCCTATAAGAGTAGTATGATATCATAAATAGGATAATCCATCCAATTACTCATCAGTTGGCGAGTATTTCATTTAAAGAAATAGATTCTATGGTCTTTCAGCTTCCTAGAGTGGGGACAGTGTGTAAGAATGTATTTATTGATGATGTAATAGGATTACATACCCATATAGACCTGTATATTGACTTAAACATATATATGGGTCCAATATATATTCTAGATTATGTTATAGTCATAGAAGATCTTAATTTGCTGACATTGAATCTAGAGGGAATCAAACGTAAGGAATTTGCCAAACATAATGGTTTCTTCTAGGCATCATTAGTACTATTTGACAATAAAGACAAATGAATATTGAGGTTTTATGAGTATTACCAATGTATGAAATATATATCCATGAAGAGAGCGTATCCACTACTATGGATTGATGGAATCTTCGATCTGTAGAGAGGGGTGTGATGGTTCTCAAAGAAAATCCTTAAATTAGGTTATATCCATATTCTTGTATAGAATAAGGATATACCTAATATGACATTACAATGTACCTATGATCACTATGAGTACATGGTGATGCATTGCATTATGAAAAATTCACATTTATTATTCATGTGACTGATGAAATCGATCATTTTCCCTTTCTTAGACTAGTTTTTGGTGGTGTTCATTGATTATATCCTCATGTACGTGGCATCCTAGAAGGATGAGATGATTCAGTTGAGGATGGTCATGGACATACTATGAGATCACTAGAAATAGATAGATCTATTTATGTTTACATTATGGATTCTAGAAGATCACATTATTGGAAAAGTTATTTCATTAGAGGGTATCGTAGTGGAAAAAATAAAATTTAAGATTGTCTTATCATGGGATACACATAATATTGTGATAGAGGGGCATAGATTTCTTGGTTTTCAATTCTTCAAAAATGTATTTATTCCCAATTTATTAATGAATATCATAATATTTTTTTACTTTGACCTATAAGGGTAATCATTTCACTTTGATGGAGAAGGTTTAGTAGGCTATCCTAGAGTCGTATCAGAGACTGATGAGAACCCCCTTCATGAAATTTTAAGGGGAAGGGTTTAGTACATAGTATTGTATAATGACTTAGGGATTAGACTTGGTTTTTTTGTTGTCGATGAAGGTACTGATTTTATATTGGTTCCATCAATTGGGACATCAGTAGAAAATATAAATAACCCAAGATCTAAAGTTAGTAGTGGTAGTCTTCACCCTGAAGACGTGGTGACACTGCCTTGCGGGTTACCACAATGTCATCTATTCTATCTATAGGATTCTAAATTATATATTATCTTATAAGGATCATAAATTTTGATAAAGGCTATTCCTAGAGTTCTACTAGGTCTATGAGTTTGATATAGACTCAACTACTAGAATAGGAAACATAGATGATGATTCTATAATCAGAACATCATGTTCATGATTGTTAATTGAGACATCAAACTATTATGCCACATTTCATCTGTTTGTAGTTGAAGAGTATGGTGCGGAATATCAATAGTTAATGGTTGTTACCCATTAAATTCTACATCATTTTGGGAGGCTTTGTTGGGAGATGTCTACTATGAGTCGGTAGGTTTCCCAATATCTATTGGATGTAATTTTGAGAGATTTTCAAAATGTGGGGAGCATGTAATCCTTTCCAAACGATAGACATTGATTCTAGTGACGTTAAAAATGGTGGTGATGAGGGATATTCATTCATCTACTTAAAAAGTACATCTAGGTAATGAAAAATAAAATCAGACCTATGGTGTAAATTCTGATGTCTAGTTATGAAAAAGTGTATAGTAGATTTTCTCTATTGATTCCTCACCTATAAATGGGTGAAGGATACGAAGCAGGTTCCACTAGGTTTATCTCAACCCCCTTAGGGGATAGATTTTAAGGGAGATAATATATCCATGTAATTTTTTAAAGGGTAACCACTGGCATCTAGGAGACCTGATCCCATCTGGGTAATCGTAGAACAATCCACAAACTCAAGCCCCCTTCCTATAAAACTCAGAGTAGAGATATTTAGAGAGTGTGGAATTACATTCCATGAAGTATATATTTTTCCTCCATAGAGAACCATCAAGGATTTTTTTCATACCATAATTCTTGAATCATACTATGAATAGAGAGTGGATTGTAGAATTCCCTTCAGACTCAGTTTCATTTGAGAATGAGGTTTTAACCCTAGACTGAATTCCAGACTAGGTGAACTCTCTATGTTCTGGAGGACATGATATGAGCTTACAATTTTTATTTTTTCTATATTTGGGAGAATAAACTACTAGTGTTGGAGTTTTTATACAAAAAAAACATCTATATAACCATCGGTATGGAACCATTCAAGGATTTCTATGGGTGACCCTCTAGGTCACCACTGTGTTTTACTATTATAGTTGAGTAAGTAATCATGGTAATATAGATGATTCTAGATACAAAAAATAATTTTATGTCATCTAGGATGATATTATGTCTTTGGAAATCCATTAGAATGCTTATATTGGCCAATGATAGAGGCCTTGGAAGTTCGAGGGAGACCATATATTCATGAGGGTCTCATCTCAATGTGGATTATGGAGATTTGGATGGGGATGAAAGATATATATGTTATTATTTGTACTTTTACAAACAATTCATATGGTTCTTGATGTGACATATCTCTTGGCCCTACACCCATAGTTAGATTAGGTACATGTCATATTCCACATGATGTAGATGAGGTGGAATGTGTAGGACCCGAAAATTATTATTGACTGGAGTGAGTTAGAAATAAAGTATAAATCATTGTTTAAGGAGAACCTAGTTCATATAAAGGATGTGATGGTAAATATACTCCATGGTTGAGTGATTCCATTGGTACATGTCTACTGGTATCCGGACAATCTTCAAGAGGATACATGGTCGTGAGAGGGAAAAATTCCTGCATAGTATCCACATCTCTTTTTGTAGATTTTTTTTTGGTTTTTAAAGATTAAAATATCTTAGGTATTGAAAATTTAATGCCATGTTTTTTTTTTGAGGATTTGCAATATGTCTAATAATATTTTTGGATTGAGGAGATGAGGGAAAGAGGGATTCAAACTCGTGATGATCCCAGTATTGATATTAAAAAAAATATAAATATATTAATATCACACATGCATATTTTTATAAAAAATGTGAAATAAATCTTGAAAATGGAAATGTGTTTGAAAAAATTGTATATCTATTGAGTCCAAAATGTTGGTTTTACCTAAAGTGAGATATAATTTTTCTCAATATCTGATGTTTTGGATAATTCAAACCATAGAATCAACTAAAAAATAAAAAAATTAATTTAATTTTATTTATTTTCAGAACAGAGACCCAATTAACTCTTCAATAACTATGAGGTTATTAAAAATAGCTGTATTTATCCTCATAACCATAGGCATTGAGAGGATTCATTGGAAAATATCCTAGAAAATGAAATCAAATTGAGTATTAAATACGAAAATCGAATTCGAGGTCCTCACCAATGACATCCCGAGCTTCATCAGCATCCACTTGAAGCTCATGCACTCAACCAACTTCACTCTTTTTACCCTGATGGAGAGCTTTCTTGGCATCCATAATGGCTTTTATACCAATCATTTGAGCTACCTCCATTGAATTATTGAGTTGGTCAAGTTCCCCAGTAACAACATCTAACTGTTTCTGAAGGTGCATCTTCTGGAAAAATTTATCTTTGATCTTATGCTTCAGCTTCTTCATCTTGGTAGCATAGTCATCCTCATCTCGGGATACTGCAACTTCAAAATCACTGATCTTCACTTACATCTTTACCCTGGTCAGATCTTCACAACACTTTTTCTCCTGCACCCTTCTTAAGATGACCTGTTTCACCGCAGTATAGATCTATTTATATTCAAAACTGCCAAGTCCTAGCATGACGAAAAAGGATGAAAATCGGGAAATCACTGATGACAACTCTTCAAGAGGCACTTCAGATATGATTTTCTATATGTTGTTCCATGCCTTTTGTTGTCAGAAGATTAGCACCTTAAGCACCTTCGGGTCTGATTCGACATCATCATCACATGAGGGGCATGCAATATGGGATTAATGCACTTAAGGAAGTGCCATGTTCCGCTCCTTCCCCCCGGACCCTGGTTTCTTCGCCTTCTACTACTGTTTGGGAGGAAGATGATACATCACCTCAAGATCTATCCATTGAAGATGATAGCCCTGTTTGATCAATTAAAAGTATGGTTAGTTTCATAGAACAATGAAAGATGGTTGTCTATCTTGAAAAGTCAGAACAATAATTACCTAACAGTAGATCAATAGCTTGAGAAGACTCCTCCCCATCATTCCCAGTTTCAACAGGATCTTCAAGATGGGTCTCAGGAGGGTTTATTGGGTTTAGCTCCACTTGAGCTAAGTTTCTTCAATGGTAGGTTTAACATCAATGTCCACACCTTCTACATGGGTCGATCATGATTGTTGGTTTTGTTTATTTTTTTGGTATTTTGGATTATATAGTTTTAATTACTATACATTATTCATAATAATGTAAATTAATTGAGTCTCAACATAACATATCATAGGTTCATTCTGAAATTTTTTCATTGGTAATTTCTCCCTTATTTCATCACATGATTAATCAATTATATTTATTAGGACTGTTTTTTAATGGATACCTGATATTGGATCATTGTGTGACCATTCCTCAGCATAATGTATCAATACTAGAGGCGGGGTTCTAGATTAAGGGTGTGATCATAGTGAGATGATTATGATGGATGATTGGAGTTAGATTATATCATAAGATGGGTCTCTCATTTTATTGTTTAGCTTCTGACCTGTAATGTAGTGTTGTTGAGGAAATTTCGGATCATATTTGATGGTCACATTATAATGATTAATGACGATGAGGGTTAGTCAACACCAGATATAGCACCCATTTTGGGACTCATGACTATATCAATATTTATAATAATTGGTGAAGATGTATATGACATCCTAGAATTCATAGAAAATTCATGATTACATGACTTGTAGTCTGGAGAACAGACATAGTGTAGTGTACCTCTTATTTCATTGTAGTTTACACACTAATAAATGTATCACAAACCATGTGACACATGTCACAGGTTATGTGACTCTGTTATGGATGCTTCATATTCAAATCAGAGGATACATGAGCATAGACATGTCAAGTTAAATGGATATGGGTAGTTTAAATATGAACAACCTGGCACTCATCAGTAACCCAGTATATGAGTATGTACATAGTATATGGGCAGGGTATGATGTGCATGGTAACAGGTATAGGTACATGAGAACAAACAATGAAAAGTTCCAGATTAGAGGTACATTTCATGTAACCACAATGAAATCCATGTGATTATTCTGTGGTATTTTAGAGCCCTTTGTTTCTTAAGTATATGCCAATTTGAGTTAAGGTGATTCCATGGTCATTCCTTATGAGGGTATAGTGAGAAATCATGTCCATGGAATAGTGTCGTGATACCCTCTATATGTTTTTTCAGATATATTCATGGTATCCCTTGGTTATTTTGGGTTTGGACCCCCTATCATATCTTTCCTCGATTGGATTGATATTAATATAATGATCACTCTACATTGATTTTTGATACCCTATGTAGAATAATTATTTATATGGGTTTGTGGAATCCCAATATAGTTTGGTGTGGGATACCCTATCTGGATTGCAAGATCTTTGATGATTTTTTAACTAAATATTCGAAAGTCCGTATGAGCACAAACCTTAGGTTAAGTGTCTTCGATGACAACATGAGTCATGGATTGACTCTCCCTAGATGGGATTTATCATTAATACTTGAGTATAATATTATGTCTAGACGTTTTGGTTGAGGTATGTTGGTATTTTTTTATTATAATGAGTATATCATGTAATTCCCCTATTATCATTAAATCACATATCATGATTTCCATACATATTTCTGGATGAGGGGAACAATCTTGATACTTTATTTTTAGTGATTTCATGTTGTCCTAATAGGTATTGTTATGGTCACTCCTACAATTGATTTTCCCAAAGATTTCATATCTTTTGAATATCGCATACTATTTGATGGAGTCTAGTGAGGATAAGGATTTGGAAGAGATTATTATTAGGCTATACAGAAAGAGGTTGATTCTAGTGTTTCATTTTTAGTAATCCACTCCTTTTGACATGGGTGGAATATTTTTTAATGGTCCAATATTTATACTATGTTATCAATTTAATAATTTTTTCATAGTCTAGTTTTGGGGGACAGTTTTATTCATGAAATGGAATAAGTTTTATTTTTTATACTGATGCATTTTATGGGCACTGAGATGTAACTGTATGTACAGGTACTTAGGATTATTTCCCCATATGTGGGTTATCACTACTCTCTACTAGAATCCATAACCTTGCTTATTGGAGGTATGATTGGGGTATCGACACTTGGATTATCACCAACCAAGAAGGAACCAATGTGTCGGGTTGAGAAAGATCCAAAATCAGAATTAAATAGGGATTCAAAATCGAATATATGAAACATGCAAGTATTTTTCATCCAATATGGGAATAAAGTTGTGATGTATAATCCACTATGTATTTATATTATTATGTTTTTAAAAAAAATCAATAATGACCCAGACATCTCACACATATATATGACTTCTTAATAGATGAATTATCATTACAGAACATAACTATCCATGCTAGAATTATTTAGTTATAGTGCCTTGGGAAACATTGATACATTAAAAATGTTCATAAGAGCGATACATCATCTCAAACTAAATTTTTCATAACTAGTAACATTCTTTTACATTTAATAATGAACACCTTTCTTTATAATATAGTGAAAGGAAATAATAGAATGGGTGTCCTTAGATTCTCATTAAGGGTATGAATAGGGGATGTAATTTTACGATAATGTGAACGAATATGAAAAAATAAGGGTATGAGTCCATGAACATTCCTTAAAAAGATAATAATCAACTGTCATAGATCATATACAAGATTCATTTCATAAGTCATTTTGATTCCAAATATCCTGATTTATAAGAGTGTAAAATGATCATAACACTCAAACCACAAACTTGTGTCATAAATGCATGGATCCAACATAAGTATATCAAGAATTTCATTCTTCTAGGTTAAGTACCAAGAACATCAATCATTGTGGATCCAACCACATCACATGTTTCCCATTGTAGATCAATCCAATCAGCATGTTTCCCATTATTATCATGTCCATCAGAATGTTTCCCATTATGGATCATCTATGTTAACTAGTTTCACATTATTATCTCATTAGATATTAATAATTTTACAATTAATTGGTAGGAGATATGGGTGCCACACAACACATAATGAAAATCAAACATATGTTTTTAAAAACAGCCTAAAAATTAATTATTTAATTACCCATGAAAACTAATGACCTTCATAAAGCATTAATCATTATATCAAAATCAATGAAAATAAATGGGATTCATAAAAACTTTCATCACAACATATCCAATGGAAAATAATTTAGTTTCATAAACTTATTTTAATCATAAAAAAATATATATATAGGGAATAAGTAAATATTGTATCATTATAAAAAATCCCATTAATAATTAATTTAAATCAATCGATTTCATCTATGATTGAAGATGATTTTGAGAGATAATGACATTGAAAAATTAATGAGGAAAACCCCCATTAGATGATGAACACCTTTTATGGTTAGAAATTAAAAAAATTAAATAGAATCCTTTTTAGTAAAATAACCTCATACACTTATAAGGGAATAATAAAATATAATAATGGTCATGATGGCAATAAACTCTGTTAGTTCCATATAAACTAAAACAAAGATTCCTTTCACATTTTCAATAAAAGACAAACATTACTTTTTAGGGAAAAACAAGATGATTACATTTAAAATAGTAATTAGAAAGATAAAAATGGGTGAGAATGTCTTTCATTAATCATTTTTATAATTTAATTTTTTTTTAACATGGATTTCGTAGAAACTGTGTTTTCAACTAAATAGGGAACTAATGTTTATTTTTCATGAAATATTATTTTTATCTCATTATTAAATGAATAGAGGAACATAAAAGGAAAGAATAAATCCTATAAAAAATATTTTAGAATAAAATAAATTAGGTTCATGATGCTTATATCATAATGTTACATCTTTATAATGTTAATTCATAAGAAATCCTCAAAAATAATGAGTATGAAACATAAAATATTTAGCACTTTTGTATCTCTTAAATCGTAAGAAACATTAAATAATTACATAAAATTAAATTTAAATATAATTAAATGAAGGATTTAAATGATATAATATTTCAAAATGGTAGTATATACACTTCATAAAATATGATATTTACGTATCATAACATATGTCCTAGATAAGGAATCATGAAATAAATATACCTTACTTTAGGTATCAACATCCATCATCAACATTGAAACCTGATGTATTATATGTCAAAGCCAATTATAAATTTGTTATTATCCATAAATATAGGTATCATTACTTATATGAATTACATATAACCAATTATTAGCTATGTATAAACAATTCCTTGTTAAATTCACATTTCAGGTAATAACTGATTCATTTTTTAGATTTTTTGTTTTAGAATTTCTTTCCCTTTTGATATTATAATGGTTCCATTATATCAATAATTTTAACCTTGATATAAATTTAAGAAAACTGAATTTATATATGAATTTATATTATTCCATTGATGTTTGAGATAGAAAATGAATCATACTATTATTGGAGACAAAGTTTGTATGTATACATGAATGTTATTTCCATTTTCTAGGAAAATAAGTTGAAATTATTGTAAATAATGTATTACCTTTAAATAATAATTATAGTTTCACATATATCTCATAATTTCCTTATATTAATCTTTATTACCTTCTTTGTATATCATAAGTGAAGATCTAATCACATCTCTCTGTGAAAGGATAGTTCGTCGTACACAATAGTGACAATATCATATTCCCAAAAAATGTAAAATAATTATATTTATGTGATAATATATTATATAAGTATAATTATTTCATAAATATTATGTAAATATGTAAAATATGTTTTTATGAACAATTTTTAGTGGTGGTGACAGAAAATACAAAAACTCGGCTACTGTGGTGGTAGTCCATCATACATATGATCGATGATTTTTATCATTAGAATGAAGAGGAGATGGATAAAAGTAATTCATTAAATATTATAATGTCAAATTATATAGATTATACTTTTTTATATATCATAATTTAGATAACATGAATGAAGGTGGTAAGAAAAAACTTAAAAGAAGATAATTTACTTGACCTAGAATAACCCCCTTTGGATATATTATTAAGGACACTATGGTTGTTATTTAAGGTTGAATAAAAGATATAGAACATGGATATTGATTTTTTGTATGTATTTTTAAATTTTTTGGTTAATCTTAATTTTATAAGGGGTGTGGTGAAGTGAGGGTACGAGGTGGTATTTTATAAGGGAAGAGGAGTGGAATTTTCTATAATTAATCAAAACTATTCAAAAATGTGAAGTACCCTCACCCCATGTTCTGAAAAAATAATAAATATTTTAGTGGATAGGTGCTATATTTTTTCCACACCTAAACCATTAAAAATATTGGCTTTAATAATATAGTTCCTTAAAATCTTAGTTCCTTGCATTTAAAATTTTAGTTTTCTCTACAATAACTTGGCTTTTAATATAAGTAAATTATGACAACAGAATATAAATAAATGATAATTATTAGATAATGTTTACCCAATATTTTAATATATATATATATATAATTTATGAAAACCATTTGTGTATGTAAACATAATATTAAAAAAATGAATGAAACGTACAAAACCATGTTTTTCCTTTTACCTTGGTAAAAGTGATTTTATTATTTAGTGGAAAAAATAACTATTATTAAACGAACATTTCTCCATGAAAGAAACATGGTTGATTTTCAAAAAATATATATGAATAACCTGGTAGAGTATATAAAATTTATTTATTTTTATTTATTTAATAAATATACAGTTTTTTATAAAATTACATTAATATCTATTTTGACAATATTCAAATAATTTGACTTTAAAACATCAAGATAATGGTAGAAATTTAATATTTAATTTTTAGAACAAGAGATAATTTTATATTTATATAATAAGTTCATGTAATACAATAATTTATTAAATTTATATTACTTTTGATATTTTTAGAATCATTTATTTTATTTTCCTATTAATTAAATAATTATATTTATGGAATTTCATAAGGATTTAATGTAATTATATAGTTAATAAAAATTAAAAAAAAACCACATGAAAGTTTTTTCATAAAATAGTTACAAATATTCAATCAAATCATTTTTACATATGTGAATAGATAATTCAAAATTTAATAGAAATAAGGTGATATTTTGTCTTATCTTTTGTTAATTTTTTTATGTTGGTTAATTTCATGGGAAAATGCCCCAAATGATATATAGATCTAGTATATAATAATATGGGTCTATATATGGTCTTAAAATATTAATTAAATTTGTTTTTTGGATGGTTTAACACTTATAAAATTAGTTTAACCCTCAGTGAAAATGTTTTAACCTTAACCACATATATAAATTTATAATATTTAAGAAATAATATTGGCCAAAAATTATGTTCATATTATAATATAACATTAATTATTTTGATTAATTTTATGTAATAAATCTTTCTAAATTCAAATTAGAAATATGAAAATTTTGAATTTAATATTTAACCCGCTAACATGATGAAAAATCTGTCTATCAAAGAGAAAATTTTGAAAAGTTTAAAAAGTATTTTTATCAAAATTCAATATGAAAATGATTAAAATGAAATAATTTTGATTAATAATAATAAAATTTACATAATTTTACTTTTGAAACCATTTTGAAACACAGTGTAACATTTTAAATTTATTAAACAATGATGCACTTTTCTAATAAAAGTCATTATTTTCACTATTCACAAAACATTGAATATTTTTTTAAAAATTATAAACAATTCACCCTAATATAATATTTACATGTAAATTATAGAAATTAATCAATATTTGAAAATAAAATTTCTAAAATTATATAATATAAATTTCATTATTTGATCAAAAAACAATACAAATAATGTTTTTGGGAAAAAATTATATTTCGAAGACTATAAAGATATTAAAAAAATTAAGTAAATTTTTATCAAATAAATTTAGTTATATAAAACCATTATAAATAATTTTAAAATTCTTTTACACCAATTCATTCATCCAATTTTAACAGCTAGTCAATAATTCTCATGATTAAATATTAATATTTATAGATTTTCATGCTTTGTAAAAACTCGGTGTTGTGTGAAATCAAGATATTAATGAAACAAAATATATTTGGAAAAAAATATTTCATAAAATCTATATATGTTAAATTATAATTCCCCATATTTAAATTTTCTCTCCCAATTTTAAATTTATCAAAGAAATCAACGGTTGTACATTTGGAAATTCATTCATTGAAAATCCAAATTATAAGAGGCAATATTAAAAATTACTCTTGAAAAGTGGGAAAATATATCATGATGGTCATCATATAAATAGGATCCAAAATAGTTCAACATTGATTAGAAGTAAAAATATGGAAATTTATTTGAAAAAAATTCTTAAATACTAATAGATGGTTATATGGAACATAGTCCAGGGAAAGATAATTACAAAAACACTATAAATATTTCATGATTTAAAGAAAATTCATTTATCTGAAATGAAGATAAATGTATATAATTTTTATTTAAATATCATTTTCCTAAAATTGAGTTAATTGTTTTTATAGTGATATAGAAAATGAGGAAATATATATACTTGATTTATTTACATTTCAAAATCATTGTCTAATCCTGTAGTTGTGATTCGACCAATTTGTACATCATTTCCCATTCCTAGATGTAAAGATGATTTTTTATTCTTTTTCTTAACTGAAGTAGTAATGGATCATAAGATACATATAGGTATGATAATCCATTCCTTCAACATTTATATATAATCATAACCAAAATTTTTAACACATGTTATCGAATATGAATTAATCATTATATCATTAAAAATACATTAATTTATATAACCTCATCCAATATTCAACATAAAAAGTTTCCAAAATGGTAAAATTTATGTCATTTCCAAAATTCATAAATTTAAAAATATGTTATCTAATTTTAAACATAACATATTCCCCCAAATATTGAAAAGCGGGTACTAATTTCCACATACCAAAATGTGAATAACATGGTTATATATTCACCTAAAAAAATACAATGACAATAATTAACATAAAATCTTAATGAAGACATACATGAATCCTCGTTCTCTAAAAAAATATTATTAAATATATTCAATAAATACATACACAATTTTGAATCCATCTATTATAATATAATCCACATTGTCATAAAATCATTAATCAGTTCCAAGGTAGTGACTTATATCTAATTTACATTGTCAATGTCAACAATATCATTATCCTAACATCGTTATCTGAATATTTGGAATATATAGTGGTTTTACATTCCCCTCAATCACGATTTTCCCATAATACATCACATTTCAATTAAAACTATTTTCCAAGTCATCATTAACATTCAACATATTCTATCACAACCGTAATTAAAAAAATCTATATAAAACATCTTATTTATTTTCTAATAATTGAATTTCAATACATAAACACTTAAATAATTATAATTTATTCTTAAATACTTATCCAGTTTCATCTTCTAATTCAATAGTACCAAATTCATTTATTATTACATTTATAATTTTTTCATCATCAACTGAAAAACATTACCTGTACCACCTTTATAATCTTATATTTGAGTCTCCCCATATGAGATTTATTTTTATAATTCTTATACATTCAATATATATAACATTCAACTATTAATGATTCCATAGAGAAACCATTTTTCATTTCCAATGCATTGGCTATACCATTCATTTTTATATGGATATTTCTAATTTTGTGTGATACTTTTATACAAATAAAAAAACTTCTTGTTCCTTCAATAAATTACCTAGAGTTTTTATGAAAATATTTTTGACAAATTGAAAACATAATATTTTTCCTTCATGTTCCCAACCACCCAAACTTTTAATGAAATCTATATTTACCTTCTTTATTCTGATTGTTGGTCAAGGTGAATGTTGTTAATCATATATCATTATAACTAATTAGGGATAATGAAAATATACATCATTCAAATCATCAAACAGTTTAGTATTCAATCAAAAAAGTGTTTTCTATATTCAATGATATCAATGTTTCATTTTGTTCCAACTATTTAATAAAAAAACCCTAGTGTGTGAAAAATTATTACTAGTGGAAAACCACATAATCAAGAAAAACAAATTATTGGATGTAAAAATCAAAAAAAATTATTTCCAATTTAATATACATTAGGTTTGACCAAGGTGATTAATATTCTTAATTTATTTAAATCCTTTATGATGTTTCATAAAATGTTTGTGTATTTCCAATGAATAACCCCCCAGAGTGTCAAATCAAGTGTTCTAAAATGCCTATTTTCGTTCTCCCTGTGATGATCGAGTTAATCTCAATTCACCATTTTAGGAGTTATCACCCATAGGTATAACTGTGGTAACACCACTTCCACTTTTTGAATCTAGATAGGTAAATATTTTATTATAAACCAAATAATATATCATTCTTTATTATTCTAGGATATATTCCTATACATTAAAATTTTCATATACTTATCCGTATAGATATCCCTCAATATATACCAGTAAATGTACATTGTTATATCCTTATATATCTCACGAATTTGTTCCCATTATAATTACTAAAGGATAAATAATCCTTTTCTCAATTACCAATTATGTAGATCCAAGAATCACATGCACAGATATTACATCTTAGTACATGAATACTGAAAAAATAATATAACAATACAAACTATAAGCTGTTAGGTCTAGTACCAAAGAAAACATAGACACAAAGGTTACTAGTGATTCAAATAAATACATCATTACCCAAAAAATTCATTAAAAATAATTCCATTAATAGGCATATAATTCTAAAAACATTGTTTCATAGCCTATGGAATGGAAAACTAATGAAGGGTGAGCTCAGATTCACAATAATTGAAAACATGGGAGGTACACTTCTACGATAATATGATATCCTAAGATACACATAAGGGTATGAGTCCATGAACATAACACACAAATTTTACACCAAACATGTCATATAAAATAAAAATGAGTATTTGAATAAATCATTATCATTAAAAAAACATGATTATATGAGTATTAAATCATCATAAATAATGATGACATGTTTCTTATTATTATATCATGAGATAAAATGTTATACCCAATGAATTTAGAAATGATATGGGTCTCACATATCACATAATAAAAAATATAAATATCTATGCTACAATATTATAAAACATTCATCATATCAAAAACCATGAAAATAAATGGGATTCATAAAACATTGGTCATCTCTAAATCGATGAAAAAATAGTTCCATAAAACATTTCATCACTACGTAACCCATGGAAAAGAAGATTTTTTCATAAATAAATTATCATCATATAAAATAAAACAAGAGAAAAAATAAATATGGTATCATTGCTTCATATTCCTAGTAAGTATAATGCTACATAAATTGATGTCATATTTTAAGGAAAATGATTTTGAAGAAAAATTTCATTGAAAAATTCTTGAGAAAATATCCTTTCATTGAAAATATCTATTTAAAATTTAAAACTTCCTAAAATATTATGGAAATAATTTTGATTGGAAATATCATTTCAATGATAAAATATAATATTCATAGACGAAAATGGTTATGATAGTGGGAAATTTCATTCATTTTGTACACATTAAAACTAGGATACCTTTAACATTTTTATTAAAAACCAAACATTCCTTAATTGGAAAAAAGAATGAATATTCCTTTTAAACACTTTTTATATTATAAAACTCATGTCAAAATTTATTCAATAAATCATTTGGAAAAATCTAAATCATATAATAAAAAATTTTATGAAAACATGGAAATAAAAAAATGGGGTTTTGACTAAAGAGATAAATAAAGATGGTTTTTCTTGAAAATATTATTTTAGTCTATGGAATCAATTATTATTGGAAGATTACTAGAATGGTACATACTATAGAAATAACCAATGTATAATAAATAAAATTAGTTTATTTATAGGAAGATCGTAATATTTTATAATTTAATAATTAATCATAAACAACCCTGATAAAAAATGATATTTTAATATAAATCCTTATAACTTTTGTATCTTTTTGAATCACCATAAATATTAATGAATAAAAAAATGATTCATTACTTATCATGAAAATATTTATATAATTGTCATATATTTCCAAATGTGTAGTATATATACCTCATAAAATAATATAGGTACATATCATAATATATGTCCAAAACAAGACAATTTGAGACAAAAAACCCTTCCCTTAAGTACCAACATCCTTTTTACGTCATAAAAAGTATTTTATAATATATAGAAGTGTATTATAAATCTGTTAAATAAACATATTATAATTTATCATAACATAAAAGATTTAATTTTGTCTTTTTATTACATGTTAATTAACAGTTCTCTATTAAAATAACGTTTTTAGTAATTACTGATTTGTCTCATTTAATACTTTTTCATTAGGTATTTTTATTAAATTTAGTTTTATTAAAGTTCCATAATATTTAAAATGATTATAATTTAATAAATATAATATCAATTCATTTTATATTTATTTAGAGTAAAATTTAGAGATATAAAATGCATCACACTGTTAATAGAGATAGTAGGTCATAAGTACGCATGAGTTATGTTTCCATTTTCATAAAAGATAAAAATAACGAATGAAAAATAAAAAATTACCTTTAAATAATAATTATAATTTCATTTATATAACTTATTTTCATTAGAAATTTTCTTATTACATTCCTTGTAATGTGTATGTCGATAATGGATCACATCACTTTGTGATGTGGTAGTTTGCCGTGAACTTTTGTGACGTTATCATATTCTTATGAAATAGAAACTAAGACTGTATATGTGATATCAAAATTATATATGTATATTAGTTTCCCTAATATAATAGATATTTGGGAAATCCTTCTTATATCTGTTAATGATAGGTGGTGATGGAAACTGAACTAAATAGGTTTGTGAGGCTACAGTATGTCACACACACGATCGACAATTTCATTTTCTATTTGATGTAAGTACATACGGATATACGTTTTCACATTAATATTAAAAAAATATCACTATATGTTATATTATAGTAATTCTATATTTTAATTAATAAAACATGATGTAAGGTGGTTTGAGAAGAACTAAAAATAAAGTGTTTATTAGAGACAATTGCCTTTTCTTGGAAAAACTCCCTTTGGATATATTATTTAGGAAAAAAAGATGATATTAATCAACGATCACTTGCTCTATAATGTGGATAAGTATGGTTTAGATATATTTTAATGGTCATTTATATAAACAATGCAAAAAATTTTTTTACAATTGAGTGGAAGAGGTAGCCTTTTGAAATGGGCATGAGTGTCATTTTGGTAAATACCCAAAACTATTCGAAATGAGAATATAGACTCAAAAAATGAACTTCAAAAATGATAAATAATTTAGTGGAGATATGTTACAGATTAAAGATACCTTTAATACATAAAAACACACATTCATTAACCATTTTGTTCCATACGTTCAACGTTTTCTTAATTTTACCATTTTAGTTTTTATTGTAGTAACTAGCCGTTTTATCTAATTAATTTTTCAATTAAGACTGAAAAAATGGGCCATATTATTTAATATATATCCAATGATTATAAATATAAATTCCTATTTTAGAAATAAATATCTTAAACATGTGTAAAAATAATTTAGAAAAATGAATGGAACACGCAAATCCTCGTTTTACCCATTAACATGGTTATAACATTTTTATTAACTAGGAGTCTATATATTTTTTGTAAAAGGAAGATTGTTCCATGAATTTAATTTATTTTGATAATTTTAAAAATATACAAATATCTGTTGAGATGATATTATATATATTTATTTTAAATTAATTAATAAAAAATAATTTATTATACAATTTCATGAATGTCAATTTTGTACCTATTCATTTAAGTTTACTAAGAAAACATCATGAAAATTTTCTAATTATAATATATAAATTTATATTCTTACTAAAATATTATTATTATATGAAAATACTTTAATAAAATAATTAATTCTATTTATATTACATTTAATATTATTAGTATTATTTATATTATTTTTTTATTAGTTAAATAATTATTGTATTGTTGTTTCTTAATCTTTTAATTTAATTACATAAATATTAAAAATTAAAAATCGATTAACCTCATAAAATTAATTTCATTATTCTAAAAATTCAAATCAATATTCATTCAAATATTTCTTTTATCATGTTGGTAAACACATCATTGAAATCTAAAAGAAAGAGGGTGATATTTTTTCTTCATCATTATATAAATTATTATATTTATCAATTTTATAGAAAACAATATCAATAGAACATATAAGGAAAATTTAGGTAATAATCTTCTAAATATATTCATAAAATATGAATGATACAAGTTTTTCGTATTATTTTAACCCCTATTGTATTAGTTTAACCCCATGTTAAACATATTTTATCATTAACCATTGAAATTATTTTTACTATTTTTACTATTAATTTTGACATAATGTAATTTGAAGTAATTATATAATATTAATTATTATCATCACCAATATATATGTTTTTCACAAATACAATTAAATAATTTTTATAATATAATTTAAAAACTAACGACATAGACTAGATGAAGAAGTTATATTCTAATGTGAAAATGATCAAAAAAATATAATTGATTTTATATAAAAATTAAAAATGAAATTGATTATAATAAAAAATATTGAATAAAATATAAAATAATTGATTATATTTTACATTTTAAACCATTTTAAAATAAAATTTATGTTTTTTAATTCTCTAATAAAAAGGGTGTTTTTTTAATAAAAATCAATATTTTTCACTATTCACCAAAAATTAATCTTTTTATAAAATTATGAAAAATTCACCCTAATATAACTTGAACAATATGATTAAAAAAATGAACTTATATTTTTTATATAAATATTCTTATTTGTCAAAAAATATACTTTTTATTTGTTCACAAAAATTAATACAAATTACTTTTTTTGAGAAAAAAGTATTTTTCAAAGAATATAGTGAAATAACAATAAATTAATTACATTGTAATCAATATTATTAATTTATATAAAAATATTATAATTAAATTTTTAATTTTTTCATTTCTCTTTCATGGAACATAGATTTTTTCTAGGTAATAAAAAAAATTAGGGAATATTATTAATATTTTGTCAGAGTCTATTAAAATTTGGTGTTTCATGTATTCCAATATATCAAAGAAATTACTTTTATTTACAATTTTTTTTCAGAAAATAATATTATTTTAAATGTTCACTCATATATTTTTATGATGTTATCCCATAATCATTATTTATTGATCATGTTTTCAAAGTATTTATACAAGGATATACATTTGATCATATGGGATTACTTTATCTCTTAACATTCAGAGGAATAGTTTTTTTCAATCCATGTTATTATAATCAAATATCCATCCCCTATATATGTTTCCAAATATTATTATGAACTCATAATGGGTAACATTTATATACGTTTATTTTTTACATACTAATCATTTTAACTCACATATTTTTTATGATTTTTTCACTGAGATATGGAGATAGGTATCACAGATGGAATGTTTTGAATGGGTATTATAGTTAGTGATTTGTTTAAAGCTTTTAATGAGTATTATAAAATAATTTTTTAATTAGTTAATAACCAAAGACAATATACCATTTTTCTCTATTGTTATGACTATATGGTAGATGGAATTATTATTAATATCATGGATTTAAATAAATTTTTTATTTATCTTTGGTAGTAATACCCAAACCTTATATATATAAACCATTATTATCCAAAAATAACATATCAAATCACTTAAATTGGACATGGATGTTATGGTATTCCCAATGAACCCATGAAACATACATTAATGTGTAACCCAACAGAATATATCTATGGAATATGTATAATCTTTAAAAAAATTCTTTAAAATTCAATAATTATTCTACCTCCATCAACTATATTCAAACCATACTATTATACATACATTATAAAATTTATTATATTGAAATATTTTTTATTTCAATGGAATAACTAGTTTTACATCAATTCCATATAATTGTAAATGGAAACATCACTCACGTGTAAGCATGAACTACCTTATCTGTGAAGTAATGAAATTATTTTTTCACAACCTTCGTTAATAGCTTGTTATATAGATGTATTTATGTATATATGTTATATTAATAAAATAATTATTATTATATAATGATAATATATTATCTACAATCTTTCCCCCAAAATCACTGGAAAATGATAACATCGGTTGTGCATACATGTGGACTACCACCTCCATGAAGCAATGAGATTAATTTTTCATTTAAACCATACATGGATTTTAAAAATGAGTGATTTTATGAATAAATATTATATTTAATATATGATTATGATTATTCAATGGTATAAATTTATCTAGAATATTTCCATTCTATCCATTATTAAAATGAAAATGTTGATCATGTGTATATTTGGACTACCATCCCCATGATTGATTTATACCATTTATTATAAAAACATAATATGAAAAGATATAAATGTATAATGAATATTTAAAAAAGATAATTATAATATGGTTATGATTTTCGAGATAATGAAGAAATGAGATAGGTAAAAGTATATAAGTTTCCAAATCCAACCATGCATAAGAAACAAAATAGCTAAACCAAAATAAATTATGTTATGAAACAACAATTTTTAAATTGGTAAAATGATATATTTGAATAAATGCATTCTATAAATATAGTTACCAATATGGATCATATATATATATATTAATATTAAATATATTTTTATTCAAGATGTCGGTATGTATCCAACAATTATAAAATCCAATGTATATATTTTATCTAGTATATCATATTTATTAGAAATTTTTTATTTTTATATTTAAATTATAAAATTATATGTTTTATCAATCCTAAAACCAAAAAATTTTCATCACCACTATTTATTTGTGTTATTTTAAAGTATTCTTTCCATTTTACCTCATTTTGGTACTCAAACCACCGAAATAATGTTTTTTTTCTTAAATTGACATAAACTATAATTTTTTTAGGAATCTTTATACTCCATTTAAATATTCATGATTTAACTACAAGATTATTATTTTTTATACAAAATGGATTTATTATTCTCAATTTCAGTTAAAATAGAATCTATATTCATTTTCTTAATGGAATAATTGTATTGTTTTATGTTCAATTCATTTTTATATTTTTATTAACACAGAAAAGTAATTTTTTAATCTTCAACTACATGAAATAATTTTACCACCATTATATCAGTTATTTTTTATCTACACTACACTATAAGCTTCCATGGGTTTCCCAATAAAATAAAATCATTGTTATTTGTTGAATTTTTATTTAATTTATTTAAAATATATTTGTTTATGTTATCAATGTTATTTTTTGATGACATTATGAATTTTTTTATGTGTGTTAATATACTAAAATTATTATTATTATTCACTGGATATATACTCTAAGGATAGCATCCATCTAAATTTTGTGGATTTAATATGATAATGTTGTCCAATTTGTTGACTAGAAAAAATATTAAACTTATTTATGCTTGAATTCACATAAATATATTTATGTGGATTATTTATTGTGTTGTTCAATCAATTTATTCATAATATTTATTAATTGGACATAGTACATAAAATATGGAGCGTGATATGAGGTGACCCATTTATTCTTTAATGTGTATATTGAAACAAAATTGCTTTGGATTTTCATTTTTCTTTTCTAATTTTGTATAATGTCATGGAATGAGGCCTTGATGGAAATATTCTGATGTCCATAAATATCTACTATACCATTATGAAACTAATACTTTTATTAAAATTATTATTTATATTTATATGGTATCACCAGATATATTACCTGTTCATAATATTAGTTATATAGAATTAAAGATTTTTATTTATCTATGGGATATTTTTTTATGATATATGTATTAATGATACCTTTTTCTTAATACATTACATTATTGATCTTTTTGGCTCACCAATTATTATTTTTTATTTCCCCAGTATAATACATATGAAATGTCTAGATAGGAAACATTTGAGGATAAATTTTTAGATGACGTTGAATGTATATTTGAGAGTAACAAAATTTTGGTATATTTGGAAAAATTTCTATTGGGTGAAATAGAAATGGGGTTTGATATGTTTATAATTTTCCTAATCCCAAAAAACATTAAACATAAAAGGCTATGGTTTTTTAAGTGACTCAAACAATTATTTTTTATTGCACATAATGATTTTTAATTTTTGGTCACTTGAATTAGAGTCCAATATCATATGTAATTAGTATGAATTTCCACCCCAAATTCTATTTTATAGGTCTTATCTCACATTTAAATATAAAAATAACATTATGATTGATATCGTTTATAACACTAAACACAACGTTTGAATGAACCATGTCATAATAAAAAAAATTATCATTTAATGGGATAATTATAACCTATACATTTTATTAGAGGTTATGAAAAAGGATAACTAAATTATGCAAAAAATATCGTTTAAATATGTATAAAATTAATTATGTTTATCAAATGGTTAGAAATGAAAATAAAATTATCTGAAATTAAAATTCATGATTTTCTAGAAAACGTTTCTATGCACACATCTCAATTTTGTCTTATTAAATTTAATTGATAATATTTGGATATTTATTTAAATGAAATTTATACTTTATATATTTAATTAAATAGTTGAACTTTAATTTTATGTTTTTCTATGCATTATATAATAAAAAATCTAGTTTTCTGATAAAAAAGAAACTTTTTTGAAACATATGTTTGTTTTCTTCTCATACTGTAAAAAAAATATTTTCCACTTTTAGAAATCGAATCATTAAAAAGGGATTCAGTATTTTTAATTATGTACAGAAATTTGGGAATCTAATACCCTTTTTATTTTTTATCAATTATAATAGTAAACACTATATTTTTTTGTTACAGTAAATATAAATTGGATTAATTCTGTTTAAAACTAATGTTATAAAAATTAAAATTCATTATACAAAAATTATTTCATTTGATTTCTATATCTTTAAAATAATCATATCCAATTTGTAAACATGACATTGTTTATATAAATTTGATTCTATTCTTGATAATATTTATGTACAAGATAAAGTCAAAAATATAAATTTATTTTTTTCAATGTCTACAATATGTTGTGATATGGACAGAGGAAAAATATGGTATGTTAATTTTTTTTTGAAATATGAAATTTTTCATCATAGATATTTATCATAAATTTTATATAATTAATAAATTACATAAAAATAATATGGACCCTTGAAACAATTCATGTACATTAGTAGGGAAAAAATAAATTATTTTAAAAAACCCAAATGTAATTATTTGGGTTATTTAATGTATCCCATTAATTTTAAATAAAAGTATATGATATTATTATTTTATAAAATTATTATATTCTATTTACATTTCCATCATGTTTTCTTTAAATACTAATTATATGAATAGTTTTAAAAATTATATTAAATGTATTTTATTTTAATTTTATATTATTAAATTATTTAAATAACATTAAAATCATGAATGAAGAAATTTATGATCTTATATGGTATAAAATTTTATCCCCTTGACATTTATTATCCAATTTTAACTTTATATGAATAATTATAACCATTTATTATTGTAAGATTCATTACCAATGTTATAGATAAAGTTGGTTAACCAAGGGGTTAAACAAAATGATAAGGTTTAAAATAATATATAATCCTATTAAATTTTTATTGGTTTGTTATATTAAGATAATATATTCATTTCAATCAAATAAATATAATTTTATAACCATTTGAGATGAGTTATGCAAATATTATATGATTAAATTTCATGTATTTCTGAAAATGACATTAATGATATTTTATATAAAATAATATATTTTTAAATTATTTAAAATTCATTAAAATAATATATTACATAACGTTATTTTAATATTGTTAAATATATCAACGATTTTATATTTATTTTATCACATGTTCATTTATTGTATCCATTCATACCTCTAATGATTAAAAAACATTGATATCATAGTGATTGTGAAAAGGTTTAATATGAAGTTAAAAAAGTTGTAAAAGCTAAAAATTAACCAACCCTATTACAATTTTATTTTATGAGATTTATTGAACTAATATTAATACTATATTCTATTAATATCAATTTTGAAAATTTTTAATGAAAATATATCCGTATTAACTTAATACTTTATGTAATTCCAAGAGACCCCCTCCCCTCATTTATAAATGGGAACCTCATATCTTTCATTATTCAAAATGTTTCAGAATTATATATTAATTAATAATTAACATAATATAATTTTATATTCTTCCTAAAAATCCTGGATCATATTTTATTTCCAAAATACCATAATTTAATAGAAATCAATTTTACCCATGAGTGGTTATTGAATGAATAGTTATAACTCTTAACAAAGCATTTTAAAATTTATTTCCTCTAATAACACCTATAAATAAATAATATCTATTTTAAAATATATAATTTATTGTATTAAATATAGAAAATTATTATTCTATTAATTTAAAATACATTATCATTCGTCATTTCATCATATAAAATGCTAAAATAAAGCCTACATGTACAAAGGCCATCATGTCTCCACTCAATAGTGTAATTCATTTTCATCACAAAATTACATGGATGGTTATACAAAAAATATTTAATTAATATATATGTTATTTATTATGATAATATGATTATATATTGGTGAATTATTATTTAACTTTCATTTTTTCCATCCATAGAAAAACTGGAACAACGTTCAGGCATATATACAGCCTCCCAACTCCATGAATGGTGAATTTCATTTTACTAAAATTCATCGATGAATAAAAATATATTTGTATATATTAATCAATATATAAAATATTTATAACATGTATAACATTATTGAGATGATATAACCATGGTCAAATTACAAGGATCAAAATTGAAATACTGAAACATCCACAAAAATTAAACTGTTAACACCTGGAGATGATGATTTTAGTAAATTTTTAATAAATAGTCTATAAAATATTAATAGTTGATTATATATGATATTATAAGTATGTAAATGATTCTAATATATAATTCTCATAAATTTAAATTCATTACATATTATTACAAATTACTTTCAATGAATATTTGACTTGAGTAATGGAATTTATGTTACCATATCATTGTTTATAAGTAATGTATGTAGTTAACATATTGATGATGAAATTTAATTATATGCCCCTCAAGAATATAAATTTTTTTATTATTGTTTAGGTATTTCCATAAATCACATGTATTATTTTATTTTACTATATTAATGTACTCAATATACTAAGGGAATAATTTTAATGAAATCTAAATTAATTTATTTATTCAATTGAAACTCTTTTATCTTCCATGCCCATTTCATAAAACAAAATATGTTTTTTTCTAGTATACATTTTTTATTGAATGAAAATTTTGTCCCATGTAATAATTATATATATATATATATATATATATTTAATAAATCATCTTTTTTCATTTTCATAATAAGGAACATTATAGTTTTTATTGAAAATGTGAAAGGAATATTATAATGAATATGAAAATAAACATTTCCCACCTTAATCATAAATCAGTTCTTTAAATAATCATATAAATGTTTTTATGATTCATTTTAAATAAAATTATTCCTATTATATTTTTAAAATTTTATATTTTAAATAATTTATCTCAAAATGAAAATAGTATTTTCCTTATGAAAAATTCCAAGTGATCTTCGAATTTATTTTCAATTAAGATAATAAAATATAATGTTACTTATTCTATACAATGGATATAATCTAATGATATCATTATTATTATTTAACTAAATTTATTATTATTATGATGATTATATTTTTATGAATCCCATTTATTTCATAAAATTTATACTATGATGTATTATTGAAATGATTATGAAACATTTTTCTTTTGCAATGGTTATGATGTATAACGAATGTTCTAAGATAATGTGGGAGAAACATGAATTAATTATGATAATATTATGGGTGGTCATGAAATTATTCAAAATTATAATTAAATGGGTTAATATTGATATATCATTTGATAATAAGTATATAAATGCAGAGTTAATGTAGTTCGGTAAGGGTCATTGTCCTTTATTATATTTGTGGGTGTAAAACATGAACATAGATACCAAGAAATGGGGAGTAAACCCAATCCAAGATGGTAGTATTATATGTGATCATTTACTATGAAAAATATTTTCACTATTATGTGTATACCATACATATTGGTCTTATGAAAATTTTATACTCTCGTGGATCATTTTCATTTATTTATTTATGATTCGTGTCTTATAACTATCCACATATTATTATATGATTAAATAATATTATCTATGATATATATAGTATTGATTTTAAAATTACAAAATATTTTCACCGTAAATTTCTACTTATGTTATTTTTATGTTATAGTTTATATATACCTGGTTTACCCATACTAAGAATTTCTTCACACCCTTTTTATGATACATTTCCCTAGGTTATGGAGAAAGGATTTCTGTTTGTTATATATAATAAGTGTACTATGTGAGATTATATTTCTATTATATATTCAATATCTACCATGAAATAAGAATATTAGATATATAATCTCAAAATACACTAATCATTTATAGTTCTTTCATGGATTATAATGTTATGTGTCGATTATTCATCAAAAATTTTGTAATATTTATATAAGGAATACGTGGTTATTCAAAATCAGTATTAGAGTATTGTTTTTTCAATCATTAAGTATTAGTATTATAGAACTGCAGTGAGAAAATTTGGGATAATCCTATGTATATGGTTACATCTTAATGATTTTTTAATATAAAATTATGTGGATTTCCTTGAAATACATCATAATTTGTACACCACAAGTGGTTTGGGTTTTGTAACAAGTGAATCTTTGGGTAATAATCTGAAAAGGATTTAGTCATGTATAACTTTGACATCATTTTGGTAAATGGTTATGGTTCCATTTCTACACATTTAGTAGGACACACTTTGGGGATATTATTGGCCTAACTCGCATTTTTCATTACGAATTATTATGATATATTTTAATGGATTATGGAAATGGATGACCAAAAAAACTAAGGTTCTATAGATTGAAAATTCGGTGTAAATATTATGATATAATATGAATGGTTTTTCAATATATCTTTGTATGATTATTTTTCCTCAACCAATGAATTTTGGTTTTAGTTAATGGATAGTACATGTAGGCATTGTGTTATTAATGAATGTGGAAAACATTGGAATAATTTTCATAATGAGAAACAATGTGAAAAAATAAAATGAATTAATGACCTTGTGATTATACCATATAATATATCTCATTATTTAATGAAAAATATCATCATTTGTTAGTTTTTTAGACACCTAAATAGATAAAATTTGAGTTTCAGGAAGCGTATGGAGAGAAGAAGATTCAACTAATTAAATGTCAAGTATCTAGGAATAATAACTCCGGGAAATGATTTAGTGGACTACGAAAATGTTTTACATGTGGAAAAGAATGGTATAAATAGTGTAATTAATGATTAAAAATGGAGAGTTTGATTAAATGATTTGAAGTCCATACTATGGTAACATTAATACCTATATTTATTTTTTGTGTAGAAAGTATTCATTATCTGATCCAATAACATATAAAAGGTTTAGTTTAATGTCTAATAAGAACCTATAGAACAAAAATCATTGAAATAAAATAATTCTATTCTTTATGTATTTGGAATTGAAAATTATTTTTTAAAAGTGTAATATTAATGCTATTTTGGTAATAAGAATCGTGAAATATCTATGGATTGTACTACAAGAAAATTTTCCATAAGGATTTGAAATCATATTTATAGACAAGGGATACTTTTTTGTGACAAATGATTTAGGGATATATAACTCTTAATATTTTCTTCATGTAGAGATAATAATTTTATTTGGGATAATGAGATGATTAAGTAAATTAGATAGTTTTTTAGACCATGTAATTTTTTTTATAATTTTAGGAAAATGTAATTAATGAGATCTTTGGTGAATATTATTTCATTTTTGGATTTATAAATTATATTGTAATTTCAATAACAATTTATGTAATTATTATGGTTTTATGTTGTGGGACTTTTTGGTGACATGAATCTCGTATTGGGTTTTATGAATATTATTCTATTTATGTATAAATAACTCTTTCGGTTAATATATGATTTCAGGATAATATAACTATTTCCTATTAAATAGTGGGAGATAATAAATCTTGATGTTTTAAAATTGATTCATTAACAATGACATTTTTTCCGATATATTTATAGTCAATATAAGGATTTTCATTAAGGTTAATTTATAAATTTTATTTATGTTACATTGGTGAAGTTCAATAAATTATTATATTAGATTATGATTTATCATGTTTGTTAATATTTTAGTTAATGTTTCTTTTGGTTGTGTTTTATGTAACCCTTCTGTTTTCCATGTGATTTAACAAGAATGATTATTTGGGATGAATAAAATTATATTTTTTTGGTGGTGAGATGAAATGATTGAGATTGACATTGAATGTAATTTTTTTCTAATTTTTGATTATATTAAATCGATTTATGATGTAGGGTTTATTATTCATGTAGTGACCTAAGTTTAAATTTTCGATTTATTGTGTAATTTTGGTAGTAAAATGTAATTTTGTATTCCCATGCTGGTTTATAAATTTTTTAAATTATCATAAATTGTATTAAAAAATTTATTTTTGATTAATATTTAATTTTACTGGTAAAATATTGTTTTACATTTTGGATTATGTGATCTATTATTAGTTGATCATAGTTCTTTAAGAATGATAATAAATCATCTTTGATATGAAGGGTTTAGAGAAAAAGATTCGATTGTGGTGGAAATTGATTAATGAATGAAATTTTACATCTAGGTAACTACATTTCCTTTTCATATTAGTCGTGGGAGTAAAATAATATCTCATATCTTGGAATAATATTTTGAGCTAACTAGTTAAACAATTTCATTCAGTTCCAATGAATTTATGGTCCATTTCACATCTCATTTATTCATGGTCTTGTGGCCTTTAAATTTATTCTAATCATTCAGTTTCTTATGATTAATGGTCTTTATCACTCTGTATCAATAGTTGTAAATTAACTTGTTCATCCATTTCAATATTCTTACCTCCTACTAATGTTATCTTGCATTGAATCATAGTTATGTTATATTATATATGACCACTGTATATAAATTTTCCTGTTTTCAAGAGATAGTTTTAGTAACCCTTTTTTTGATGTGGTTTATCAATAAATGAATTTTAAATATAAAATAGCTGATTAACAGTTTGAAGTTAATATTTTGCGTAATTAATTGACTTTATGATTTGAGAACATAACACCCTCATATTATGAAAGAACACTGGGTTCTATATCATATACAACACAAAACCCCATTTTTAAATGAACTATAGTATAATATAAAAATATAAAAATATAATATGATAGTTATCTATTAGACTTTGTATTGCTCGGTATGAATAGTGAAAATTAAATTATCATTTTTTTAAATATGTGAAAAAATATTCATTTTTATCAATTGATTAGAAATGAATATAAATTCATACGAATGTAGAAGAGATGTTTTTCTGAAAAAAATATTTTTATTCATGAAATTTGATTTTATCTATGTAATATAAATTAAATACTATTTCTAAATTAATATAATGAAATTTAGATATTATATATTTATTAAAATTTACCACATATTTTTTAGGTTTTTTATAGAAATGATATAATAATAAATCTATTTTTATTCTTAAAAAGTGTTTATCTAAAAACTATTTTTATGTATTTTGTGCACTAGTTGTAAAATTATTTTTGTCCACTTCTAGAAATTTAATATTGAAAAATTGGTTTCATATATGTTATATAAAAGTCAAATTTAGGGAATCAATTCCATATATTTTTTATAATTATGAACTATAAAGATATAAAGATTTTTTTTGAATATCCAAGGAGATATCGTTAATTATGGTTACAAATAATGTCGAAAGGTTTCAAATTTATTCAAAAACATTAATTTATTTCACTTTATAAGTATATTTCAACCATAATCATAAAAATATCAAATATAATACCTTTTTTCTTTAATATTTTATTTCTTCCAGTATAATATTAATGTAAAAGAGAATGTTAAAAATTTCACTTTCTCATGTTTAATATATGGATATATTTTCTGACAAAAATAAGAGAACATCTTTTTTTATAATTTGTTATTTGAAATATGAATTATATTTTTAATATGGAAAATTATTTTAAATATTTAGAGGTGATATTATTATCCTAAATTCCTACACAATTATTACAAAATTCTTGTGAATGATGTAGAAAAATCATTTAAAAGTTTTCAAAAACACTACAAGTAATTTTTTGGGTGAGTTATAGTGGAAAAAAAATCAAAGATAAATATAAATGTATTTAGGGATTATATTATATTTCATTTTACATCATGTTGTTTAAAATGAAAAATTATATGTATTGAACATAAAATAACATTAATCATAATTCATGTTAAATGTATTATATAAATTTAGTCACAAATAATAAAAAAATTATAGATGATTAACATGATGAGAAATGGTACAAAATGACAACCCTTGTCCATTTATTATCCAATTTTTACCCTATAAGTAAAATTATATATCATTAATTTTATAAAACTCATTATAATGGTAATTGTTAAAATTAGTTAACTAAGGGGTTAAAAAGGATATAATATTTAAAATGGCATCATAACCAATCAAAATTTTATTGTTTAATTTTATTAAGATCATATAATCCTTTTTCATTAAATTTATATCATTTTTGAAACATTTTACCATTGTTATATACATTTTATATTATTATTATTCATTTATTTCACAAAATTACATTCATTATATTTTATATTATATAATATTTTATTGAATGATTTAAAATTAATAAAAATAAAATTTTCATAAAATTTTATTTTATATTGATAAAAATATAATCCATGGTCTATTTATTGGTTAATAATCCATTTATAGTAACATTTTTCCCCTAAAGAGTAAAAAACATTAAAAACAATGAAATTACAGAAACAAATGATGAGGTGTTAACACTAATATGTAATGATCCAAACATAACCAAAGCATATAATAATGTTATTGGATGATAGGATTTAGACTCACGCTTATCATATCGGTCATGATTCGACCAATGTTGGGGCTCAATCCACAACAACCCCAAGCATACTTCCATATTCCTGGGGAGGTGACAAGCATCAAAGGCATCTTAAACTCATGGAGGTCTTTTACTAGGTGTATTTCGACAAAAACACAACCATCTTAGTGAAAAAGTGAAGAGTAAAGTATAAAATATGTGACACAACTATAAAGTAAACCATGCATACATGAACCTCTGGACAGTACAAAAGTATGGTACTGTAAACTAAAAATTAACGAGGAAAAATTGAAACACAAACATAAATATGTACCAAACTGATAGAACTAGAAAATTAAATACTTGAATGAGAGCCGATAACCTAAATATGAATCTATGACCACTATATGTGTTCTATGAACCCATTATTCCAATGATCCTCTATAGTTATGGCCAACCGTTCCATCATTTGTATAAGACACAACATGTGTATGAAAATACAATGAAAGGGATAGTATATACATACCATGTATGATTTCACAAAAGATGAAGGGGGATTAGTAAGAGATATAATTGGAAGAGATAGATAGTAGATAAAAAATACAGTCAAAGAGAACAATTCAACCCAACAATGAGTGTGAATGTAAGATCCTCCAAACAATAGGGGTTAAACATGGTGCTTTGATGAACTTATTGTTGAGTATTCACCAAATTTAGAAATAGAGTAGAATCATCTATCCATGAGGAGCTAAAAATATAAATGACGTGTCATACCTTACAGATATTCACCCCTCCTAGAAGGAGTGTAACCAAATCCAAGATGTGGATATAATAGAAGGATATATATATATATATATATAATTAGTCAAAGAATCCCTAACCAAGTGATTAAGGGGATCTCCATTCCATTGCTTATCCCATGAATAAGTATAGGTAATAGTTCCAAAATTCCAATAAAATTCCCATAGTATATCACATATTTCAATAAGTTACAATAAATGTATTACCACACTGCATCATTGTTCCTCACAACTGAGAGTGAAAAAACCCAATGTAGAGGAATATTGCCCTAATACATCGGGCGGGGGTTCTTCTCTGTAATCCACTGAGGAACTCTTGTTCTTAGTCTTGTTATAGGCCACCACTCGGTAAAATTCATAGGGGAACTCCACTACCTATCCCAACTGGAGGTTACATCCACGAACATCAATGAACTCCACATCCTAGACCTACTATAGGTCAACCAAGAAAGATCATTGAGGAAATCAACTAACATTCACAACTAGAGGGTACCACCCAGAACATCTTAAATCTCCACTCCCCATTCCTTCCAGAGGACAAATCAGAAAGATTTTTGGGGAAATAAACTTCCTATAATTGATTCTATTTATCCTTACTTATCAATAACATCATTTAGTGCCATCTAGTCATGCGCCATGCCCATAAAATTTCACCTCATACGTCGAAATCATAAAATTAAAAAACCATTGTGTTCTATATTGAAAAAACACTCATGATATTCTACTCGCATGCCATAATCCATGTTCAAAAGAAGGATATATGGTGGGCTGACATTACCATAAAATAGAATATGGGTACACAATGTGTGAGGGGAGATACACCGTTCTCTATCAATGTAGAATTAGAGACCATGTAGGTGGAATACACAACATTTCCATGAAAACCAAGATTGCGGTCATGTCTCTATTGGACGTGTCAGTGTACCGGTCCCCATTTCTATGTACTCAATTACACAGATGTGTTCCTTTCTATTTACTCCCACATGGTTTCCCGCCTATCTTATCCCTAACATGGGTTGTCCAAATGGGAAGTGGAACACAACATGTAATAGTGATCTTATTCCATGTCATCATTAATATTTCCAAAATCATAGCCGCCATAGTGGAATGGAAATATGTCATGTGTTCATCCTTGAACATGTCATGTAGTCATGGTTTTTTATAAATACTAGATCGATTATTCCTCTATGAATCTGACTGATCCAAAACTAATAATTCAGTGAATATGTCCTTAAATGGAGGATCTATTCATAGATAGTATATGTTGGTCATCTCTCAGTGGAAATGGATGTTGTTTTTCATTGGGGTTTCACCGTATATTCCCCGAATTCTAAAAATGATCAATTGAAAATTCATAACAAAATATAGCATCCAAGACTCAGAAATTCCATAGATCAATTCCTAGTTCATCAATTCATTAATTATTTGTTGATTCTTCATTTATTTTGGGGTCTGAAAGAGCACAGTTCTGGCCAGTAATGTTGAACCCAAACTAAGGGGTCCTGTCATCAAAGAATGTGATGTAAAAAGGGAGAAAAAAATAAAAAAAAGTTTACACATTCTTTTCCATGAGATCTTGGCCACGAATCAAGAACCATGAATCCCATATTAGAATATATTTAAATTTATTGAAAACTGGTACATATAGGCATATAAAGGCTGCAAATAAGGATGCAGATTGAAGAACAACACTAAATCTAATCAACTATTTATTTGAATGTTTAAAAACACAAAAAAGACAGTTCCTAAATCAATTATGGATCAATTATTTATTAATAACACATCGACTAATGAATTTATATAATTTACTGTGATGGATACATCTTGATCTACTATGATCCAAAGTTCAATTATTATTCGTGAATATATTATAATGGTGGTGGGACGAGAGATTCATCGGTGAATTCCAAAATTATGAGGATAAAACATTATATTATGACCTGAGATATTAGTTATATATTTTATATCATGTTACAAAACAAATAAATTAATTACATAAATTATAATGTAACTCAATGAATGTTCCTTTAATGGGTGATGAGTCCGAACACCTAGCACTGATACATTTAATTACGTGCCTAGGGTAAAAACTAAATTATGGACTCAATTGTTGACTTATATTTCATATATGAGTTATTTTTTAATAGTTACCTAATTTTATTTGAGGTATAATTAATGTGAAATACAAATAATATAAAATATTTTAAAAAATTTAACTCTGGTTAGGTTGGGCCTCAAACGCACACTACATCTCAGCGCCTAACTCTTGAAATAAATATAGACATGTATCAAAGTATTAAAAATAAAAAATTTGGTATCTATTGGATTCCCAAATTAATGATTTTTTACCTAGAAAATAAAAACATAGAAAAAAACACGGGATAAAGAGCCTAAACATGCCTCACCCGGTTCCAAGAACTCCCCTACATGTTCTCATGATCCCACGTCAAGCAGAAAAAGGGGATGGTTCATCAACAAAGGGTCCACTCTTGTTAATCCCAAATCTCCACCAAGTGCTCCATAAAGGTGTCAATATCATTGAATTCCATCTCTCTCGATTCAATGACATGCATGGGGTCATGCATGTATCACCTTAGTTGGGACACACAAAAGACTAAGGCCACACAGTCCAACAGTGGTGGTAGTGCATGGTGATAGGAAAAATCACCAACCCAATTTGTGAACATGAATATCCCAATCAAACTCAAGGATAACATTTAACCCTGGACAAACCTCTACATTCCTCATCATGGGGAGGCTAATAAAGAAACAAGGTATCCCAGATCGAACTACAAGGGACATTAATGGGAATATGGTTAATATTTCTATATTCCTATGATATTATCATCTTCTAGGTGATAATCTGGACATTCACCATTGTCACATGAAAAATCTTCAGGCCCAGATGAGATTATTTTTCAATATTTATTGAGAAAAATAGTGACCTTTAGGCTCTCTTGTAAATGAATTCAAGAGGTTCCATTCCAATGTTAGAGTGATAATTCTTATTGTATGAACATTTTGCCGAGGGAAGATGATCTTCCACGATACGGCCGAAATCCAACATGCACACCCTCAGCTATCCTCTAGCTTTTGGATAGTGTGATCGGTCTAACCATTTTTCTAGGGGGGAAAGCCTATATTCATTACCATATGGGACTAAAAATACTCCTATAAACCTCTCCATAGTCACGATGGAATCTTCATGTCACTATTAGAGATAAACATCGAGGGAACCCCAAGAAGGTTAATGGTATCTCATTTGTAAAACTTCCCCAAACACTCCCCTGAACACTACTCCTTGATTGAAATAAATCGTGCGGACTTCATGAGTTTGTCAAATTTCAAAAAAATGATATCATGGGTATCCAATATCTGTGTAATCCCCATGACAATGTCCATGAATATTCCATCGCACTTCTAATCTAGATTATCATGGGGTTACAATAAAACCTCCCAAACTTGGTTATCATACCTGAATTTCTGATAGGTGAGGTATAGAGAGACATACTCAGCTACACATAGTCTCATTACCTACAACAAAAACTAATATTGATGGTGTCTATACATATTTCTGAAACCACGATTTACAACTAGGGGAAATTTTTTTAATTCTCATATCACCTCCTCAAGCAATGTGATGGGAACAACGGTCATCCCCTAGAACAATATGACATGATTCCCTCCATCCTAATATCCACATGGTGATTCTCTTAAGGATATCTGATCACGTAAGACTATATAGTCGATATATCCCTAGTAGGGTGATCTCAAACACTTGATGAGAAAATGATTCTACACCATGGACTATAGATAATATTTAACCTCCTGCTCTTCTAGGGTCAGCTACATGGCGGCCACCTGCTCTGAAGCCACAAACACTAAGTGAGACAATAAATTCCTACAATGGTAATATTATAAGTTGTTTCACTTCCTGATAGAATAGACTATTTCAATTTCTTAGTCATATATAAACTCTAACCCACATCATTGTCTCAGGTTCTATTCTCTCCACGTGAAGACGTACCTGAGACTCTATTAGTATGAGAAAACCATAAAGATCACTACCAGAATATAGTGTATCTGCATCCTTTAGGAGAATACAATATCTTCCAGCTCTAGGTCATTAGTATTGTAGTTCCTCTGAAGGGGTCTCAACTCCCTCGAAATGTATACGATAATTTCTTGCCCCTACGTCAACATGCAGAGGATCCCATATCCCGAGTCATCACACTATGCTACAAACTTTACAACCTCCAATGAAAGTCTCAACATGAAAGCGCTCATGATCCTTAGTATCAAATCCTCAATGTCCCATTAGATCTACTCAAGCAAGGTACGTGGATTCCCTTTTTGTGTTAGGGATGTCATAGGTACTTTGATCTTAGATAATTCTTCCACAGACCTCATGTAGTACCCCAAAAATCCAAGATTTTTCCTCACCATTGAAACATTAATTACTATCTCCCATGAAATAATTATTTCAACAACTATTTATTCCATTGCTAAAACATGATTTCGAATGAAATCCCCTAGAAAGTGAACCTCATGAATCCAAAACTAGAACTTTGAGATCATTCCATAATGTAGGTGATCTTGAAGTAAGTCTAGGACCATATATAGGTTCGCTTCTTACTTTTCCTCTAATAAAAATTATATAAGTATTTCAATAATAAAGACAACAAAAAAATTTCTATGTATAGCTGGAATACCTATTTCATCAAATATATAAAAATGGTGAGGGCATTTTTCTCACCAATGGGCGTCACTAAGAAGTCATAGTGTCTATTGAGACATCAGAAAGAAAACAATCAAATATAGGCCTCATGAACCCTAATCTTATGTTATCCAGACCTAAGATCGATCTTTGAGAAATATATCACATTTCAAAACTATTCAAGGATGCCATGAATCTTTGAAAATGTGTATATTTCATATCATGGGAAAATTTAGGTGATGATAATCAATGAGAAACTGAAAAATATTGTCTGACTTTTTCACGAACAAAACAGGAGCTACCTTGGTGGTACACTGGGTCTAATGAAACCCTTTTCTCGAAGGTCATAAAACTAAAATAACATCTTCCATAGTTTGAAAAGGGCCTCATAATATACAAGAAATTATATCAGAGCAGTGATGAGATGCAATGAAATGAAAATTACCATTCCTATATCGAAGGTAGTCTTATAACATCTTCAGAGATGCCATCCATTTAATTCTCCACAATAGAAGGAACCTAGATGCTTGAGGAGGTTGTTACACTAAGGGATATACATTACATGTGATGGGTAATTAGATGAATCCCCCTAAACCAAAAAGACACTTTTCATACAATTAGATATCTCTCACTCAAAAAATAGAATCTCACCCCATCAGTGCATAGGCATCTGACTTGTCTAATGTGATTTTCAACCAAGGATCGGTCTGTGGACAAACAATCCATTTCCAAGATGAAAACATAGGGTTCCATTGTGATGACCAAAATTTACCATGTGAAACCCTATCCACTAAGTGATATCTCAATCTATCGGTAGATGAATTATGTAGAGGAAGTGTTCCCTATAAAAACCCCAAGATGAAGGTGTTGGGCTGACGCGTCAACAGGACACTCAGGATCTCACACCAGGAGTGTATACATAGAAAAATAACTAGTGATTGTTTATAATTACGATGATGTATGAGTTGAAAACACCCAGATTTTATTTATTATCATCATGTTCATTATGGGGTCGTAGAAATCCTAAGCTTGTAGTAGTTCACGGCCCCAACCACTTGATCCTAGATCCTTCCATGGTATTCTTGATGGTGGTGGTGAAGGATATCATATTTTCATCCCCCACCCATAGATCCTATTACTCATAATCTAACTCCACCTACCTAGGGTATCCCATATATTTTAATGGGGGGTCACATTTCATGGTTATGTCGTACAGTTGGTTGTTTTCAGAAATCTATATGTCCTTCTCAACACCTCTGGTTATGCCGCCACATGCCATGTGACATGGGATGTCACAAGAAAAGAAGTGCCCCCCAGGAAACCCCGATGCTCAACTCTATTGTTTCACTATACAACCATGTTCCTGATTCTACTGGAAAATGGATTTGCAGTCCCAATATCCTACTAACGTGTGCCTACTAACTGCTATAGATAACTCACCTCCATGATTCCAACTTCCAGCTCCAGCTATCTTGAATCTCTATAATAGAAATCACCCTATAACCCCTTTGTAGGTGGGGATTATCATGATAAATATACTAGAATGGATATCATTGTAGATCCATTTCTCAAACTTCCATTCCTTGATATAGTCATCATGGATCGTTTTATGAGAGAACTATATAAGTTCTATGAAACATGTTTTATAATGCTCCACATTCATCCCTCCAAACTGCAACTCAAAATGTTCCTGGATCTAGACTAAGTGAAGTTGGAGGGGTAGTAATTCTCATGAAACAACTATTGGATGTTAGGCTATGAGATTTTCAACTCATCAAACATCTTCATAACAAGGCACAACCGATTCCCAACAGCTCAATTGAAAAGCCTAGATATTAGTGAAACCATAGGGTATATTGGGGACATAAAAAGCCTAAATACATGAACTAATAATTCTAAACCATACTCTATTTCCTTATGATTTCGCTCGCTGTGGAAACTCAGTGGTCTCTGATACAGGAAGTTGCAAAAAATGCTATGTATTCATGCATCCTCAGCTAGATCAACTAGAATGATCTACTATTAAGCAAGGGGAGGTACATCTATATTCCCACCTAGATGAAGGGGATCAAGGAATAGAAGTTGATCTGAGGCCACATCACTTATAGATTCATCCACATGAACCAATCTAGTTTCCTAGATAGTTGTTTCTACAGAGTCATAATGAAATTTATCAAGTAATATGGTCATATGAGACTATATATATATATATTTAAAACATCAATGGGGTGATGAGTCAAGAAGGATAGTTAAACAGACTATAACACATGATTCATGTACCATGTATCCTGGATATAAATTTCTCAAAATTCCATGTCAATAATCTAATAGTCAAGCTCCAGGTGAATAGATATGTAAATAGACGCACCATATTTGAATTAAATGGCCATAGAGATGCACTTGAGACACACCTTAACCATGACTCGTCATTGTTCCTGACAACTAAGTGCGAAAAAACATAAATTATATGACCCATACCCTAGTTCTTTATTGGGAGTCTACTCTAAATGTCTCCATGTAACTCAACATTTCAGTCCTGGTAGAGGGTACAACTTGATAAAGTTTATCATGGAACTCCAATACTCTGCCCTTCTAGAGGATACTTCCCAAATCATTGTGAAATTCCACTAAAAATCCCTACTAAATGGTAACTCAGAATGATCATTGGGGAATTACACTACCCAACCTTGTTAAAGGGTACCACCTAATACATTGAGGAACTACACAACCCATTCCCACTAGAGGGTAACTCAAAAGGAATTTTAGGGAAATCCACTTCCCAAAAAGGTATCTGACGATCATTCACGATCAATGTCATTATCATGAATCATCTGTTAAATCCACATTCCTAGGTTATTTCACATCATACCTCAAAATCTACAATAAAGGTCACCATCATGTTCTATGAGAAAAAAAAATCATGATAAGATAATCATGGGAAAAAATTCTAGTTCAAATGAAGATGATATGAAGGGTTAATGTTCCCTTAAAAAGGAACTTGTGGTACAAAGTGTGTGGTCCATCTCCAAAAAAATGTATATGTTACAGGCTTGTACATGACTCCCTATCCATGTGTCAATACATGTCATGTGGTTGGACAACATTTCATTTCCAGGCAAACTGGGAATGGGCCATCTCTATGTTGGCCATGTTTGTGTAGCAGACCCCATGATTTTGTATTGACGTACATGGTCATGTACATGGCCATGTACCTTAACACAAATACCCACCCATGTGGTCACTATAATGGGTTGTTCAATTAGATATTGGTACACAATAGGGGATAGATATTACATGATAGGTCTTCTTTAAGACTTATAAAACTATAGCTGCTACCATGGACGGGCTACATGTTGTGTGTTTATCCTTGAACAAGGCATGCAGTTGGAAATATTCTAGAAATATTATATTCGATCATGCTCCATGAATCATCCCATTTGCCACTAATTTCACCCTGACTTGGTCTGAAAATGGTAGATATGTCTGAAAATTGTGGATCATGGTTATTGATTAGAGAAAAAAGATTGTTGTTTTTTGAGGGGGTTCCATCATTTTTTATTCACAATGCCATGACTTCTACAAAAAATTAATTGATCATTAGTCACCAAAAAAACATCCTAGCCTGAAAATGATCCCATATATGTTCACGTATTTTTAATTTATGCTTTATTCATTGATTATCCATGGATTCAGGGGCCTAATCAAACATGATTAGACCCAGTAATTTTGAAATAGAACCATGGGGCCCAATTAGTGAAGAATTTAAAGTAACGAGGGAGAAAAGGAACTAAAATAAGTGTTTAATTATTTTTTTGAATGATTTCATGGAAAAAAATAAATCATTGTGAAACTGGAATTATATAAAATTGAAATTAATTGAAAAATGGCACTCAGGGACATGGAAATGCTATAAATGGGGGTTCAAAATGTAGCAAAAAAATCTATCTACTCAACTATTTAATCAAATGAATGAATAAACCAATGGAAAATAATACATACCTTATGGATCAATCATTGATGAAGAATAGATCTGACAATGCTTTTTGATATGTCACTACATTGGCTACATAATGATTTTCTCTATTCTGGAGTTCCATCATCTTTTGAGGAGATTTTACAATGGTAAAGGGAATAATGTGTTATTGGTGAATACAATGATTCTAAGGATAACACGAGAAATTTATCAATGATAGTACATTCATAGATTTTCTATCTATGAAAAAAATAAATTAATTAATTACAGAAATAATTAATTAACTCAATGAACGTTTTTGTCACTTTGTGTGGAGTCCAAATCACCCCACACCAATTCATTTAATGACCCACCTAGGGTAAACAGCATGTTCTGCACTCAACTATTGCATAAAATTTATAATCTGAACTACTATTCATGTTTCGTCACTTTTTCTTTGAGTAATCATGCACAAAAAATATAAAATGTATTTTGTACTTTTATAAAATTAATTTTGGGCACATCAGGATTCCTAATCGCACACCATCATATTTCCTAGATAAGTATATATATATATATAGAAATATATTTAATTCTTACAAGGAAAACTCTAGTTCACTAAAATATCTTCAAATTATATCAATTTCCTATCCATTTTCCCGTTAAAATTAATTTATATTACAATCATACAATTTGAAATTCCATGGATTCTACTACCATTACATATAAAAGGGAACATTCCATCCTTTATTATTCAGAATGTTTGAGTATTCAAGAAAATCCAATTACTATAATGAAACAAATAATATTCTTCTAAAAATGGATATATTTCCACTTAATAAATTTTTATTATGTTTTTAATAGAATTACATAAAAATAGATTTTAATTTCTAAAGATATTTATAATTCATACTGATTATTATAATGTGATAAAAAGACAAATAAAGTGAAATTTAATTTTTTTCATTCAATACCCAAGAATCATCACACTCATGAACATAACTACAATATAAACATATATATTTAGTAATACAATATTAATTTTAGAAATTATATTGAACCTTGATAGAAAAAATGTAAGTATAAATGCTGGATGTGTATTTATAGTTCAATATTTAATTTCAATACTAAGGAAATCAGTCGATCAGATAGTTGGTCTTTATTATTATATAGTGGCATTTACCTGATCCTAGGAATTACTTAATGAAAAAATAAAAATTATTTATTTTTAGAGACTCTAAACATATTCTGTTAAAAATATGTTTTATGAAAAATTTATATGTATTAAATAAATGTTATTTATATTAAATTATAATATAGTAAAATTTCCAAATGATAATATGTTTTAATGAAATCCTATAATTTTTTATAATGGTTAAAATGTTTTTTATGCGCTAAAATTTATAAATATTAATAAATAATTATTTTTATTTAAAATTTAAATTCAAATACTAATATAATAATTTTAATGAAATAATTTATATTTTTAAAATCGTCTCGTCAAAATAAGCACAGCTAGGTTTGGGGAATGTTTTTGACAAAGTGTTGTTTTTTGTGAAAATTTTATTATTAAAATTTTACAAGAACTGTAGATCACAAACCTTTATCCAATAAAAGGAAGAGTGAGAAAATATTCATAGGCTAACTTTCTTTTTAGCTCTTTCAAAATCTCTTTACATTCCTCCATCCAAAAAAACATAATTTCTTTCTAAGTTACCTTTTGAGGGGATTATATAATCATGAAATTTTTTTCAAAAAACATTGATAATATCCTTCCAAACAATGAAATCCTCTGATCTCAGTAAACATTGTTCATCTCGAAGATATTTCAATAAACATTGTTTTTGCTGGATCTAATAATATCCCCTCTCTTTTGATTATGTGACCTAAAAATAAAACATTCTGAATCTAAAAATCACACATGGTAAATTGGGCGTAATGATTATACTTTCTTAGGGTTATCAACACAATTATCAAGTGATCTTGATATTCTTACTTATTCATTGAATAGATAATAATATTATCTATATAGACTACCAAAAACTGGTCAAAATAGTCTCTAAAGACTCTATTCATTATATTCATGATTATAGTTGGGGAATTAATAAGTCTGAAAGAAATCACTATAAATTTATAGTTTCCATACCTTGTATAGAATGTCATCATTGGTATATCCTCCTTTTGAACCTCAATTGATGATATCCTGAAAGAATTTCAATCATGAAAAAGTTTTTGAGAACTATGTATTTGGTAAAATAAGTCATTAATAATGGGAATATGATATTTTTTCTCGATAGTGATCCTGTCAAGTTGTTGATAATCAATGCACAGTCTCATTGATCCATAATTCTTAATAAAAAATAGAGTAGGTGATCCCCAAGGTGATGCACTAGGGTGTATAAATCACTTATCATGATTCTCTTGGAGTGGCGTCTCCAATTCTTGTAACTCAATTGGGGACATTCAATAATGTGTCCTTGAAATAGGCATAGCCCCAAAAATGAGATCTATTGAAAACCCAACTTCACGATTTGGTGGGTAACCTGGAAATGCCTCAGGAAAGACATCATCAAACTCCTGTACAATGAGTATATTCTTAATCATGTGATTCTTCCCAACTATTTGAGATTAATAACCTCCAATTGTAGGAATCAAGATTATTATTATGGATGAAATTTCTACTAGAAGGTTATATTCATCTTTGCATCGATAGATGATCATAGATTGATCTGGAATATGAAATGTGATTTCTATTCCTTGGAAACTGATATCAGCTCCATATAGGGAAATCAAATCCATGCAATAAATCACATCAAATTACACTATAGGAAAGATCATATGATTTTCTAGATGAACATTCCAAGAACATCTACTATAGAAACATTATAAACTTTTGATACAACCATTATTCCATTTGGAATTGTCAAAGATAACTCAATATCTAATTTTTGATGTACTATGGAGATACCATTAGAAAATACTTCCGAAATAAAAGAGGGGGTGAATCAAGAATCAAATAATTTATTTTCTACTTTTGAATGGATGGTAAGTGTACCTTTCACCATTACAATTATTGTACTCCACGTTTCCGGTAGTGATTTCATGTGAATTTCCTTTATCATTGGCCTTACTAGTTTATTTATATCGATCTTCATCAATAACCCTTGGATTTGATAATTTATTGGAGTAATACCCAATTTTATTTTACTTGTAACACTGGAGTGAAAGAGTTTCATTCTTTGTATCCTTTTCTTTGTTCGCATCATTAGGCATATTTTTCACATCACTTCGGCATTCAACTACCTGATGACCTTAATTTCCACACTTAAAACATTTACTAGTACAATTAAGACAATTACCTCCATATTTCATTCCACACATTGAGCATAAGGTAAAACTCTTCTTATTTTTAGTTTGGACATTAGCTTTTCATTTGAAGTCTTTTTTTCTCTATATATCAAATCCATATGTCTGATGGGTTACTCCAATCTCTATCTCAACATTGAGATGACATCGAACAATTTCCTTGTATCTACGGAAGTCGCTTATAACTAATGCGCTTCAAAGACATGGTTTTAAGACACTAAATAATCGATCAATATTACTGTCAGGTTGGATAATAATTTCAGAAGTGTACCTTGTATGTCTAGTAAATGTTTCTTCATATGTACAAATGGATTAATCTTACTTTTTCATAACATCAAGTAACTCATTATCCATCTATTTTCAATGAATTAAGGGAAATTATTTATTGAAATTTTAGTTCTCTAACTCATCTGATTCTATGGAATCAATTTCATCTCTTTACCTCATATTCTTGATAATATTCTACCATTGATCAGATTCACCTTCCAAAAGATATAAAACTAAGATGATATTATCATGTTTAGAAAATTTTAGACGTGAAAATATCTTTTTAGTGGTGTTAATCCCTTATTCTACCACTAATTTATTAAAATAGCTGCTGAATGAATGTAGACGCAACCTCATAAAGGATTCAACATAATTTTTCTCCCTCCATTGCTCGTATGGATGTCTGGCATGATTCATAGCTTGAGAAAGTTGTGTGATCTTGGATACATGATTTTTCATTCTAACTACCATAACATTTGGTTACTCAGGGGGATAATCATTTCATTTTCTATCGCATTCTATATTAGCATGGTTTATTCGGGTTCTATCCATTGACTAATACAAAGAATCATAGTGTGAGCAACAATAATCATAATAGAAAAACCAGATAACCAAGAATAATATTTCAATTTAGGGCACATTATGTTTTATATTTGGTTATTAATGGTAACTTCTGAAACACTAGGACAGTATCCTATACTTATACATATCTATTGGGTTCTTAATATATCTTTTTCATGCTAGTTTCAAAAGGTTAACTATACCTTTTATCTGATACCAATTATAACGTCCCATACATTACATGTATATATTAATTCAATATTGAAGAATATTTATTACATATCATAATAAAATAAACTCTAGGACTGAATAAGTTGAGTATCTTTATAAACTAAAAAGTATAAACAAATGGTTCATAAAACACCTACATTGTCTTCTACTTATTTCGTAAAAACTAGAATTTTTTTTACACATATTAATTCATTCCCTTCTTCATCACCTAGGAAAAATAAATATATTAAAGGGTGATCTCAAATTCTCAGTAAGGTTAATCAACGTAAATATCATCATATAAAAATCAGAATAACATATCATTTGGAAATATTATCCTACATATAAATGATAAGAATATTATTTCATAGGATAAATCATAAAAGTTCAATGTAATACCAATTTTCAAAATAAAAGTCTAGTAATTTCATGGCACAATAAAAAAGGAATAAAAATCATTTTATATTATTCAAGGATCATTTTCAAGACCTTCATAGCAGACAATGTCCATTACTGAACCGAGTTCACTCTACATTGCACCCATATATTACTAAACCAGATTTACTTGGTGTTCTAGTCATCTTTATCTCATGAGATATAAATATTTACTCAATAAATTGGTGTGATATAAAGGTCCCACCCATATCATAATGAAGCCATTCTTACATGTGCCTATAAAACCTAAAAACAATCACCATTGCATAACCAATGAAATAAAATGGGTTTCTTAAACATCATTCTGTCATAATTAATATAAAAAAAATGGATTCAACAAATAAAAATCCATGATAACAAAATAAAATAATAGTAATAACAGAGATAGAAATATTAACCTATTTAAAGAGTGTCATCATTGATTGAAAATAATTTTTAGAAGGCACTTGAAATTAATTCAGGAGGAAAATACTCTTTCATTGTCAAAAACATCTTGTTTCCTCCAAATGCCACCAAATATGAAAGAAGTTTTTTTTGGTGAAAAAACCTTGAAATATTTTAGGGGAATCAATAAAGAAATATGTCATTATAAATATTTAAAAATCCTTTCATTCCGTACAGGTTTTAAAAATATTCATCTTGTACTTTTCCTGGAAAAGTCAAAAAGTACATCATACCGAAAATGACAAAAGATTCCATTCATGCCATTTTTGTAAAAATTTGACAATCAGTAAAATTGACTATAAATCGTTATATAAAGATATAAAGAATTTTTTAAAATACATATTTAGGTGACATGGAAGTGGATGATAAATATACCCCCTTAAATACATACAAATAAACAATCTCAGATAAAAACTTGATTTGAAAAGTTATCCCTTACCTTAGGTTTAATATCCTTTGTATGTATCCAAACCTCATGTATAATGATTTAAATAATTTTAATGATTTATTATATAATTATAATTATTTTAATTATAACATTTATGATCATATTTTCATCTATTCGGTAGCAACATTTCATTGTAACTCTTTATTCGGGTATTATCTGCTTTATGTTCTTATGCATGTTTTTTCGGATAAGTTCTTATTCCTATTTTTATGTTATAGTTATATAATTTAAATAATTATACTTGTATAATATATATCATATTTATTAATTTAATTCATGTATATAATAATGATTTTAGGAGGATCATGTAGAATTAATCGCATCTCAACGTGGAGACGGTAGGTCGTACGTACACACGAGCGATGATATCATTCCCAAAATTATTGAATGGTATTGATGTGGATAGTGTATGATATTTCAGAATTATGTAATGTTATAATAATCATATATAGTTATTATTTCCAATATTATACCCATCCATGTAAGGTGGTTTTGAAAAACAGATTTCACCATGGCGTGGAATTGGTAAGCCGTATATACGCGAATGCAATGATATCATTTTTATAAGGATGAATAGAAGTTGAAATATGGTTGTATCATATTTATAATAAAATATAATTATATGAGTTATACTGATGTTATTACTTTATATTGAAAAAAAATAAAAAAATGTAGAAGAAGAATGATGTTTGAAAGACTCGGTAGAAGAGATTACATATTTCTTGACGTGCTTCCTCTAAATCTATTCTATGAGCACTATATATGGTCATTAAAGATGAAAAATCCACTATAATGAAAATATGGAATTTAATATTGAAAATTGTTAGAGGTTTTTTTATATTGAAGGCATGGAATAGAGTGAATAAGTGAGTTATGGGTTTCCTTTTATAATTTAGGTGAGGGGCACTATTGAAAACTAATCAAATAATAATTTATAATATAATGAAACCCATCCAAAACACCTCAAAAATTTCCCAATATATAAGAATAGATGTTATATTGTTGGGATATTATCATCCAATAAATTTTGGGCTAGTTATTTTTTCAATTTAAACTAAACTGTTTTAATTTACACAAAGTTATTCTATTTAATTTTAATTGTGGTAATAAAATTCTACAAATTAATCGGTTATCAATATTTACTTATATAGTGTTAATTTACTATAAATGGATATTTAATGACATTATTTATCTTATAATTATCACTTTGTAATTTTTAAATATTTTTACGATTTTAAAATAATTTTATAAAATATTATTTTCATAAAATAAATATAGTGTCAATTCTGACACCATTCATTTATTTGACTTTAAAAGAAGCCAAACTAAATATATTTTCAAAACAAATATTTAATACACTAAAAACATGTCATAATCACCTATAAAATTAGTGGAGAACATTAATTATGTTATATGATATTTATTTTAAAAAATTTATAACCATTTTTCAATATTTCAATTAATAATATAGTTTCAACATCATTATTGTGTCATACATAATGGTAATTATTTAATCTAAAAAAATTATAAATAAATTTATATTATGTATTTAATTCATTTATATTTCGAGATACTATCTATAGTCGATATTATCTCCTTGTTATATCTGTATATTAATATTAATATACTTATATAAAATGAGAATGTGACATTTTTTCACATTCGTTAGTTTTTATTACATTCACATCATATTTACAGGTAAGTGGCCATAAAGTGATTCCATTTCAAACAATAGTTGATACGTGTCAGATTTAATCATACAATATAATTTTTATAGGTGTATAGAAAATTTTATAATATTTCATTACCTTCAATTACCTGATTTACCTTTAACCACAGTAATAAAAATAATTTCCATGTTCCCTATTCAGAATGACCCAAAATAAAAGTAGCATATTAACATAATTTTGACCTACTAATTCAAAATATAGAATCAATTTTTTAAAGTTCAAAAAATATGTGTGGTAGTAATTAATTAATTGTTAATCTAATTATTGAAAAGAGAAAATGCGTTTTAAAAGATAAATTATTGCAAAAGATTGAACAGTTTTTATATTTGAATTTAATGAAAACTAATTCCAATGAACTACATTATATTAAATAATATAAATATATTCAATTTATAATATTAAACTATTAAATAATATAATTTTATAATATAATTTATTTCAATTAAAAAATTTATTTTCAATTAAAATTTAACATATTTTTACTATTCATTAAAACAGTACAGTTATTTGAAAAATATCATAAATTCATCCAAAGTATATTTATATTTCACGATTAAAAATAACATTTTTATGTTGTCATATAAAAATTATTAATATTTCCAAATATTAATTTAAAAGGGGTTCTCTATTCTAAGATGTAAAATTGAACATTTAAAAAAAATAGATTTTTATACATCAAATATTTTTTTATTTATACCATATGACTAAAATATCCTTTGGATGAATATAAAAAATATTTTATTATGTAAATAACACATATATATCTCATAAATTTAATTAAAAAAAGTAATTCACTCAAAAATACTAATATTTAATTGATTTATATTTTTTATAATTAGTTTATAGCTAATAAATTCGCAATGCATTTTCATAAGTTATTTATAATTCTTCCCGCTAAACAAACTGCTAGGCTATAACGATAATTTTATAATAAGGGTGTCTTTATGTTCATTTAAACTCACAATTTCTTGAAATTTAATCTACTAAAGAATTAAAATTATTTAAAGAAAGTGTTTTATAAAAACATATGGGTGTAAAATGAGCATATTCATTCAAGGATTTATGTGTAATCCGAGAGAGGTTTCTCAACCAAGAGGTATAGCTCTAAACCAAGAATTTTTAATTTTATTTCTTCTTTTACCTCATCTAAATAAATTGTTTATATTTTAGAATAATTAATTCATTATCCTTAATATACTGATTTGTTATTATGAAGACTTAAAAATCATTATCCACATTCCATCCATTCTATAAACAGAGAAAACATCGCTCATGCGTACATAGAGCTTACCATCACCACAATGAGGTGCAACTTTTTTTTGATAAATACATTACATGGTTGGTTATAATGATGGATTTAATATATCTATATCTATATATTATCTACAATATTAATATGATTATATATTGGTTAATTATAATTTAACATTCTTTTTATTGTTACATCAAAAAATGGAAACATTGTTCATGTGTACATATGACCATCCATCACCAAAATGGTGTAATTTAGTTTCATCCCTTTTATGAATTAATATATATATATATATATGTATATATATTATTTAAATCACGGGTGACATTATTTAGACGGTGGAACCAGGATAAATATATAAGTACTAGAACTATGGAACTGAAACATCCACGAAAATTTAAATTGTTAAAAACTATAAACAATGATTTCAATAAAATGTTGAAAAATTGTGTTGAAATTATATCAGTGGATCATATATGAAATAATGACAATTTAAATAAATATTTTATAGAATTATAATAAATTTTAATGTATTATAAAGGGGTTAGATTTCTTTTGAATAATGTCTATCTTCGGGAACAAGATATTTGTTACAATATTATTGTGTATCGGGAGTTTTTTATAAATAAATTTATGTGGATGAAAATTCATGATCTACCACTCAATAATCTCATTATTTTTTATATTAATTTTATTTATGGATATAATGTGATTTAATTTAATGTAAATTTTTTATGTACTTAATAGAATGAAAAAACTATTTTTTCTAATATATATATTCTTCTCTCTTCTGTTGAAAACCCATTTTATTACATGTACATGTATTCTAAAAATGTTTGTAATATTTATTAAAATTATTATACATTTATTTTTTAATTAAAATATCACCAATGTTTTAATGCTTAATATTTTTGAAATGAATATTCTCGTTGTTTTTCGAAGGATATACATTTTATTTTTCACTGAAAATGTGAAATAAATCATTTCACTTAAATAGTATGAACAAAATTTCTTGATATAATGATAGGTCAATGATTTTAAGATTCAAAAAATAGTTTTAGTGGATATTCTCAATGATTTTTTTCCTAACCAATTTTTAATTTTATATATTTTAAATATGTAATTTAAAAATGAAATGGTTATTTCCTCAAGAAATATTTTATGTGATATTTTAAATATGTTTTCATATATAATGACACCAATTGATGTTAGTTATGCTTTATTTGGGATATTATCCAATTTAACTATCATTATTATTTATCTATATGTTTTATCGTAATGATTTTAAGATTTTTATAAAACACATTCATTACCCATTGTATTTTGTTTGAGGAATTTTTGAAATGTTTGGGAAACTAATTTATTTTCCTATGGTTCTGTTATATGATTAATTATCATTGATCTTATGGAACATATATGAATGGATAATAATTATGTGATGGGTGGTTCTAGACTTATATATCCCTCAAATTCATTGGGTAATTATGTATATCTCATTAGATTATATGGACTTGAATAGGGTATAAACCCACTTTGGTAAGGGACAATGTCTACTATGATAGTATTTGGAGTGGACCTTGAATATTGATATTATAGAATGGGGAGTGAACTCCATTATATATTATAGTCATGGAAGCTATATTTTTCTATATAAATTCTTTTCTATACAAATATTTATTCCACAAACTTATGTCTTATAGAAATATGATTGTAACAACCCAAAAATTTTATCAATTGAATTTCCCTTATTATAATTATGTTATATAATATAAATAAAATAAATCACACATATAACAAAATAAAAATGTTTGTAATATTTATTAATATCATTGACCTATCATTATATCAAGAAATTTTGTTCATACTATTTAAGTGAAATGATTTATTTCACATTTTCAGTGAAAAATAAAATGTATATCCTTCGAAAAACAACGAGAAGATTCATTTCAAAAATATTAAGCATTAAAAAATTGGTGATATTTATATGGTGTATTAAGTATATAATTGTTTCAAAAGTAATAAATTATGTTCCGGTATTTTTGTAAAATGTAACCGTTTATTTATAATTTTATAAATAATTTGTAAATTTAAAGGAAAACATATTTTCATAAATTGATTAATAAAAATAATAATTTTTTCTTATGGTTATACGAGAATTCTATGAAACCATAATTAATACTTTAAAGTGTCATAAAATCAGTTATAATATTTAAATATTTATTTTTTTGAATAAAGGAATATTTTAAGAAAAATATCATTTTTATAAATTTATTTTCCTAAAATGAAGTATGGTTTTTAATTCTACAAGTCAAAAATGTTTAGGATTATTTTTTTGTGATTTTTAAAAAATAACTGAATTTTTTCTGTATAATGAAATATGATAATTTAAGGTATTTAACAATACACTAAAATAAATGAATTTTTGAGTCATGGATGTTTTTCTAAATGGGTTTACTAGTTAGAAATTCGAACTCAGGTTTATCTCCAATGAATTGGGTAACATTTTTGTATCATGAGACATCTTGTTGGGATATGGAGTAAACCTGATTCCTTTTATTAGACATTTTTTACCATGAGATATAGTTTTCGAAGATAGCCTTAACTCATGTTTATGTCATGTTCTATGTTGATTCTGTATTCCAAACCTTTCATTATTATAAAATCCCAAGTTCTATATGGTATGTTTCCATATGATTATTCATGTTCCATTCCTTTATATTTCATCACGTTATTCATTCAAACCAATTTGCTATGTTTTATTTCCATGTTTATTCCCTTACTAAGATTTTTGGCTCAAACGTTTTTTTATGTATTCCCTAAATTATCCTAAGAGACTGTAAGACCTTAATAGATATTAAGAGATCATTATGGATGATTAATATAAATAATTTTTTATTATATTTCTATGTTTTTAATTTTTTGTTACTAATATCCTGAAAACAATAGACTTTATGATCCTTAGTTTTTATTTGATGATTAATTATATATAAAATCATATAATATTATGTATAAAAGGATATGGAAATTATAATTATTCTTTCATGACTCATGCTCTTTGATTCATCTATGATTCAAGGTTTATGAACTACCTAGATTTATGCCATATTCAAAAAATATGATCTATGATAAGTTATGTATCGATTTTTTATATTTTAAACACATGTTATAATACAATTATTCTCATGTTAGGATTATAATATCATTAATATCTATATTTTTTAACCCCTATTGATCATCTGAGATAACCCTTTCTTATGATTCCCTTCCCAATGTTATAATGAAATCATTAAATTAATGTGTGTCTATGAAGACTACTATATGTAGATATCTTTTCAGGATGTATTTATGATCTTTCCTCAAATAAGAATAATTTTCTACCTATCTCTGACTATTCATCTATTATGAAGTAGTTTCTATGTAAGAAAATCATGCACTACTAGAGGTATTTGTTGCCGCAACACCATCATCAGCTGATTCGCTTCCACCTCTCCCATATTTTAAATTCTCTTCAGGATGCATCCCATGTTTACACATGTGATAGTTGATGTAACATGGTAACATGAGAGTGAAGAGAGAGATAGAGAGAAGAAATAACAGAGTAGTGAAAACAGAATCCCATAATCTTTTTTGATTTTTCATCAACCATTTTCAAAATTAATGTACAATGTCAGATACAAAATTCATCTTTATTAATTTCAAGGAACTAGGATTTTGTGTTCATGAAGGAGAATTAGTCTCAACAATATGGTTTTAAATGATTTAATCGATATCCTACTTTTATTTGTTCATGTGGAATGAGGGTTACAATCTATTAATACCTTCTCTTAGACAAGAACATATAAAAATATTTGAATAATACCTAATAAATACGTCATACATTTGAAATAGATCACTCATTGATAAATATTAGGCACACATTAATTTTCAAAGAATATCCTAATGTAGAGTCCCATCCGTATATTTGGTAGTTCTCAGTTCCTTTCACCACACCATTCTCTCTCAAACCCACTAAATCTAGGTTTCTACATCTAACCCTAGAGATAGGTTTTAATGATATATTTAAATTATAATTATATTGTTTCTAAGGTTTCATCACATGCATGAAATAATTAATAAATTTAATTTAATTCATTCATTTCACCCATGAAGGCATGAACACGATGTCCCCAATTCTGAAAAAATTACACAAATCCAAGGTTAAATCCTCTATTCTAGGAACAAGAGTTCCAATAGATTTACCATTTGATACCCTATTAATAAGGATGATCATAATTCCAGAAAATGAACATCTTTGAGATAAAAAAAATTTCATACTTAATGTATTTTTATTGAATATTTTTCACTCCCATAATTTTTTAATAGCTCAGATCAAGGTTAATGACTAAACTATAAAATAAATAGAAATATAAAATATATTTTCATTAGTTTATTACTAGGGAAATGTGAGTTTTTACCCTAAAGGTGGTCCCAAGACTCTAAAACTCAAAATCAAGATAAGTATCAATTGAGAGAATTCTAGGTAACATAATTTATAATAATTATATTCATTATTTATTGTTATATTTTTAACTAAATATCCAGAAAATGTATTTGTTGAATGAAATTAATTATTATATCATTTCAAGGAGGTATATTTTTTTTTAATTTTATAAAAATAATAAAAATAAATTTAAACACATTACAATCAATAATTTATAAAATAATTAGAATTATTTATACTTTGATTTTATTTAGATATTTAAATAATTGAATAAATAGATATAATATTTATCATGAGATATAAATATAAATTATCAATTTAAAAATATATGATAATATATTTTCTTGAAATATTTTCTTATTCAATAAAACCACGTAAAATAACCATGTCAATGTTATACATCATATATTGTTTCTAGAAATAATTCATGAAGGAAAGAAATTGAGACGGGGAATGAGTTTATTTATATATTTTCTTGTTTTAGAAATGAAATATAGTTCTCACAAAACATAACTATTTTGAGGAAAATCTATGTCATAAAAAAATTATTTCTATTCAATCAATAAGTTTAAATAAAATCCATGATTATTTTTCCAAACCAATACTTTTTAATGAAACTGTCACAAAAATGATATATTTTTACAGTATTAAAGAATTTTTATCGTTTTCAATGTTTTTTTCTTCATAAACAGAATATGATTTTTATATATTATTTTATTATCATTCCATTATTTTTATGCATGTTATATTTACCAAAAAATATTTAAAAGTCATGTTAGAGGATTTTTTAGTATCGTCCCGATAAATTTTTAATTTTTCATGTTAAGTATAACATTTATGTTTTTACTAGTATATGAATTATTATTTTGTAAATGAATCATTGTATGTTGAATAAAAAATTACCATATGTTTTGAATTTTTGGATAAATAGAGATTGCTTTTTATGGTAATATTAGGATAATTCATTCATTTATTTTTCTAAAATATTTTTATAGCATTAATGTATTTGATAGATGGTGCAATTTTATTTGATATTAGGGTTCTAGGATAATGTATATCCATTATATTCTAGATAATATTAATATGTATTGTGGGAGCATACTATGAAAATGGATGGTGTTAAATAGTAACTAAGATGGTGGGACCTAGGAAGTACTGGATAGAAGAAGTTTCATATCATAGATTAGTAAAATATAATGATGGATTGATTTTATTATTGTTAAATCAAATGGTAAATGGTGATTTATCAATAAAGGATTTAATTTAGTCACATAATATTAAATTTTATTTGAGAAGTTACAAATTTAGTTCTTTTTGAATTAAATTCTCTAGAAATTGAAATATGTACACATTGAATGATTTTGATGATTTAATAATTCACATAAAAAATACACTATTCACTAAACGATATACATTAAAACATATTCAGTTGATCATTTCTATATCTATATTGTATATACCATATCATAAACAAATATTTGTAGATGGTCAAACATAGTAACATTTTAATACTGACCATAAAATGTCAGTTAAACTTTAAATTATTATGATCTTGATCATGTATTAGTTTAATTGTTTTCCGGGCGAGTTCGTGAATCTAAAATAATACATGCAATTATTTAATGATATAACATACAATTTTTATCTATGAATAAATAGAATGTAAAATTTCCCAAAATTCGTGACATTATTATTCTAGTTCTTTGTTATTTAATTTAAAAAAATATATTAAATTAAAAATTTCCATCATATATAGATAATAACATTTTTATTTTAGATGACATATTCTAGAGGTTGATATATTGAAGAACAAATAATGAATTCTGGAATGTTGATGCAGTGAATTGAAATTACTATATTTTTTATAGAGTAATATTTAACGTTTTATTCAACACATTTATAAAGAATATTTATAACTAAATATTTTATTCAAGATGGATATTATAATTACTATGGTGGATGAAGAAATTTCATATTCCATAGGGCTTATTAGGAATATTTGAATCCCAATGGACTATGATATATTCGTATTAATTATAGATTAGGGGATGTAATAGGCCCAATATTTACCCTATATATTTATTTTTTACCAAGTATATGTGAATACATGGATTTTTTTTAAACACACACTATTATGTTTTGGTTTTTTATAAGACTGGGTGAAGGTAAGTAGGCATGTTTATTAGGATATTAGTTTACTATAAATTTAAAATATCTTTTTATTTTTGGTTTTTTATGGGTTTATTGATGATATTATTGTTTGATGATGATACATGGGTTTATGAAATGCATTATTCTATTATATTAGTGACGTATATATTTCACTCTACCATTCACTTTGTTAAAAAAACTTATGTATTATAAATATTGACATAAACATCTAGATAGTGGAGAACTATTATATTATCAATAATATCCCTGCAATAATTCTCCTTTATCTATTGACTGTATGGTATATTTGATAATGATATTTTTATATGATTTTTTTATGAATTGTTATTGATGTGTTTAGGGGGGAAATCCTCAATTTGTTATGCATCAGTAATTTTGGAAATTAATTTAATGAGGTATTATCAGAAATATCCTTTTTTATATATTATGGATTATGTTATACCTTATTTATCCTTTATTACGAGTTTGTTTATTATTATATATAAATATATATAGAAAATATCTTGTAATGGTAAGAATTTTTTTATAAACTACTGTACATATTGGTACATTACTATGTCGTATTAAAAATGGCATGTGTTTTTAAGAAACAAATGGAGAAAAGTTTTAATTTATACACATCAATAAATATAGTTTTTCATATTTACAATATGTTTTTTCTGAGTTTAAATAGATTGTTACCATTAAGGACATATACTCGATGTTATGTAGCGTTTTTAATTTTAATTGATTCATATGTGATTTTTTTATTTGAGGTTTTTCAATTGTGGGTTTTCTTTTTATGTTATTTCCAATAAATTCCTGATCGTTGAATTATATTCAGAAAAATGCCATTTATATGTTGGTTATTGGTGTTATATATTTTGGTAAGAATATTATTTTGTTGAGGGTAAATTTCTTCAAGTTTTATTGTTCATTTATAACCTTATTGTTAGTCATTAACCCCTATTATTTTGGAGGTGTATTTGTGAATTCACTTTAGTGCACTATATTTAATTTAGAGGATTTTACATGGGGTTAATTAATGATAAATTTCACTATAAATAGGTCTATAATGGATTTTTTTATAGACACAAGTATGTACAATATTGGGTTTATTATGAAATAGTTACCCTAAAATCAGTTTGGGGTGTGAGCTAGTGAAACTAAAAATGTATGCAATGGGTCCATATGATTATATGAAGGGACTTTTCTTTCCTAAAAATAAGGATTATGTTGTCTCATATATGTTATTTTGACTTCATGTGCTAATAATAAGATGTTTTAATACATGTGGAATTCTTGGAAATAGAAATATATCTTTCAATATCATTAATTTTTCATTTTTCATTTTCATATATAGTTTTGATTTCTATTCAATGTAATAAAGGATCTAAGACTCAGAAGGAACATGAGGAACCTATAGTTATATTATGTATGATAGAAATTAAAACCAATGATCCTTAATATGTGGAATTCTATGAATTATAATGTAAAACTTTATTAAATTATTATAAAAATTTATCATATAAAGTGATTTATCTTCTACCATATGGTTTAGATATATCAATTTAACTCATTAATTTAGTTGTCTAGAATTAAGCACCCATAATATTAGGAGAAATTTAAATTAAAAAAATTATTAGAAGAGTTTTTTTCTACATGATCATAATTTTTTTAATGGATAGAGTTAGTTTCTATATAACATTAGGGAAAATATAATATCAGTAAAATAAATATCGTAAATTATGTCATTCTACCGAGAAAAATGATCAAACATAAAATTATATGGGTGATTTTTCACTAGAATTAGGATTTATAAATAACATATATGAAAATAAAAGACAATTTTGTAGTTTATCCATAATAAGAAAAAAATTCTAGTGATGTTCCTCAAGAAGTGAGAGTGGAGTAGAGGATTATGGAGTAGCATTCAACATTACATCTAGAAGTTTGTAATGTTGATATTTTTTCTCATTTATATCATTATATAGATGAATATTAATTGATGAAATATGTTTTTATTCTATGTTAGGATGTCAGGTGATCATCCTATAATGAGAATATTTTTTGGCTAATTTACTAAGATTCTTCGAGTGGATGGATATAAGAATGATAACATCAAATTTTATTTCAGGAATGATTATATGTTCCTCAAATAATGAAGGAAGAAATTTCCCATTTGTTAAATAATTTATCATTTAACACATATATAGGAATAGATATGATATCATATTCTGAAGATGGTAAATTTTAGTGGTATTTTTGGATGAAGTATATAGTATATTTTTGTCATATTCTTTACATGGTTGTAGGTAAATCTTATGAATCATTATTAAAATGGTTTTGTAATCCATAAAATATTATAAAGTGGAATCAATAGTATAAATCTATATGGTTTATGAATATAATAATTAATGCATTGAGAGTTTTTAATTTTATCTAAATATCACTTTATAGTGACCTTTTCAATATAATGGGATTATGAAGCAGGAACAATTGTGGGTTTTAATCCAAAATATCAAGGTACTGCCTTTAGATCACATTTTTTAAAAATTTAACTTCTAATAAATACTCATATAAATAGAAAATACTCACTTTATATCACATACTACGTAACAACCTATAAATCAATATCTAAAACAACAAAAATATATCGTTCAAAACTTCTTTTGGAAAAATTTCCATTTATTTTGACCACATTTTACATCACATGTACCGTCTTTTAGAAATCCATAAAAAATCATATATATATATATATATATCATTTTTTCACTATATCTGTTTTTATAATAATTAAATAATTCTATGTTTAAACTTTTATCTATTTAAGGATTTATTTTTAAATTTTAATGTTTCTTTCCACTGTAAATGGATTTCTCACCATTTTTATATATTTTGGTAAACCATTTAGATAACCCATATATGGGGTTTACTTTCATTCCTAGAATAAATCTAACTATATAGAACAATCTTTTTCATAACACCAATATAAAAAATATAAAGATTATCTGCACGTTCTTTTTTTATGTGCATGATTTTTCTTATATGGGTAATGCATGGGTTGTGAGAATTAATATGGAAACTGAGTATCAATGAACTTCTATTTGATTTATTTATCTCCAATGGTTTTCGTAGTTAAAAGAAACATTTTTGGTACCACGTGAGTGTGATTTAAAGTTTTATATCACCATTTTTCTTGTTTGTCACATTGTTTTACAAATTTTGTGATAACCATGTGAGTTACACTAATTCATTTATGTTTGAAACTCATAATTAGACCATTAAAATTTTAAAAATTTATTCAATTATTTCCTCAAAATCTTATTCATTCGAGCCTAATATCACAATAGTTATGTCTCTCCCTTCCCACTCCTTCAATCCAAGACCATCAACTCCACATTAAAGTGTTTTCTTAAGGTAAAATACATTGTCCTTCTCTATAATGCCTTTTATCTTCTCCAATATATGTTTTTTTGTTTTATATTGTGAAAACTAACAGATTTATTGGTATGATATTATGGTTTGGGTGACCTAATCACATGGAATTTTATTTTTAGAGATTTTTCATGTTTCCTTGTGTCTTATTTTAAGACTCTCCATCGAAGCAAACGTCTTCTAGAATGACTGTCATTGAACATAGGTATGTTATTCTGTGATATTCCATTATTCGAAATGAATTTTCTTGCATGATGTTTATAAATTATTTATTTGAGTTTATTAAATATATATTTCATATTAAGATACTATTTTATAAATTTGGGGGTGAAGTCAGACAATGAATAATGGTTGTCTTATTGTTTTGTATTTTCAAATGGAGTGTTTTCATGGCATGTGTTTATAAAAATATTTGAAAGAGTTTGTTTAAAATAAATGTAATTTTGAAAGAATATCTAAACCCATTTAATTCATTAATATTATCAATGTAAAGTTTTTCATTTTCAATAGATTATAATAAAATGTGATTTATATTTTTAAATATTTTTATTCATGGTTTTGATGAATTATTTTTGACACATTGGTTTGATATGGAATTTAAAACCAATTGAAATGGATTGGAACTCTGAGTATTGGTTCTTTTAAACTAATTTGGAAAATTAAAATTAGTTTCTATGATATGTGTATGACTCTCTCTTGAAACCCATATTTATTTATTTTTAAAATGGGTTTACACTGAGGAACATGTTATATATTTTATTTTTGTATATATGATATATGATTGGTGCTATTTATTTATGAGAGTTCAAAATAAATTTAGAGTTATATGTTTATGATTACGATGAATGTGATTATCCTATTTTGACTACACACCTCTTATTTTGTTTCTCATTGTTTCACTAGGACATTATAGATATGTATGGATATATTTTAACTTAGATAGTCTCAAAATAATAGTGTCCACTCTATTTTAACAAGGGTATAGTTACCAATATGATTCTTGGTGAAAGCTTATAAAGAGGCTTGTATGGGTTAGATATATCATATTCTAGTAATTGGTCCAATTTTATTGGCAATTCCTTATATTGTACCATATTTTACCTATTGTTTTTTCTATTATAATATTTTATACTTCTAAAGGGACATTCCTTATTTATTTTAAATTCCCTGGTTTTATTGAATCCCATGTAATCATTTTATTTTATAACTTCTTTCCTATTTTTTTGATGTGGTATCATAGTGATTTCTCTCAATTTTTATGAACATTATTTCTTTTGTTAGGGATTTTAAAAAGTAACTGAAATTGTGTATTTTTATAGTGATTTCAATAGAGTAACTCAAATGGCCTTGTGGGTAAAATATTCATCGGATGAAAAAAAATTAAGTGATTGTTTTCATTTAAAATAAAAGAAAAAATAATTCATTTCCAATATTTGTTAATGTTATAATGTATTTTATATATTTAGTTACAAATAATCCATTTTTCTAATTTCTAATTAAAACTAGCATAAATGGAATTAACATGAATGTAAACTTCACAAGATCCTTGGAGGGATCCCACTATGATCAGTTTTTCTCACACCCAACGTATGCCATTTGGTGTATGTGTCACTTTTGTTTTGTTTCTATGTGTTTATATTTTTTATTCTTCTAGTGTTGGTCGTACGTGTTGGGATGGTTTGGTTTTACATAGTTGTTGTCTTGAGATGTCGAGGGTGGGCAAGGGTGTCATGGAAATTGTTGTAGTGGTTTTCTTATGATTTAATTTCAATTTATATTTGTATTCATATATATTGAAGTTGATATCCTGAACCACATTGGATTTTATTTATGTGATACTAGTTTTTTTTTGGTATTCTATAGTATTAATAGTGATTCTTTATCATTATTATTTAGAATATGTGATGTTTTTATTATTTTCATACCATATCCTATAATGTTATATGTATATTTATATATTGAGGGTGAAATAATTCCCATAAGTTATATTGTAGGATAATATCATTACTTTGTTTCTAAGGGTGACCATAAATGATCCTCATGTATGTCAAAATATGGTTCATTAAAAATGTAATTAGAATCCCCTATTGTTGTTTGAGGAATGTATTAGATGAAATAATACAATTATTATCATTTGAACTTGGTGGAGAGTATTGAGATGTGCTTGTCTAGATCATAATCAAATAAAACCTCATCTTTCCACAGATGGTTGAGATTTTTGTGGTTAATTTGTGTTTTTTTGTGTATCTTTGAATGATTTTGAGGTATTATGATGATACATTGGTCTCCAATGAGCTAGTTAATAATTTGAGGGTTCATTTTATGTTATGGAGATTATATTGGTTAATTATCAAGGGATAAAAACATATAACACATGATAAATTAATCAATTAAAAACCTATATAGAATGTGTATGGAGAAATCACATAGTATGTTTCAATCTTTATTCATGGTATACAAGTCTTTGTACCCAAACATTGTATAGTCAACCTTTTCCTCCAAGAGTATTAGTTTTTCCTCCATTCTTTCTGTAATTACCTGAATGTTATCTTCAATTGTTTTAATGTTATAAATGTTATTTTTCACATGTTATGATGCAATTAAATGTGGTTTTGAATTATGTTTATACCTTTTTCATGATTTTTCATTTTAAGGAACAATTTATGTTTAGAAAAAAAAAATTGACTTAAAGGGAAAATTTCATTATATAGTTATATAAAAATTGGTATACAAATGTTTATAAAAAGATTATACCTTTATTTAATATTATAATGTAGTGATTAAATATATTTTCAACGGAAATTTAATTAAAAAAATTAAATGAATTTTTATATAAAATTCGATCTATTTTGGGAGGATAATGGGAATTGAGTTAAAATTTTTAAATAATGATGGTAATTGGTTTTTAAATAAAAATAAAAACTATTTTTAGAAATTATATTTCCATGAAATTTATATTAGAGATAACTTTCTTCAATAAAGTTTTATATATAAGGTGTAAAAAAATAAAGTATTGTACAAGTGTTTTGGTATGTGTTGATTGTTTTGAAATAAAATAAGATGTTCTTTAAAAGTAGTCTAGATATTTTTGAGTTGTTTTAGTAGTGTAATTTATATTTATATTATTATTTTGTTTTTAAATTTGGTCATTTGGAAAAATTTACTATGGGATGTGACATTTTGAAGGGTGTATTTTCTTAAGAAATGTGGATTTTTAGAATAAGGTTGTTCTAAAAATTTCATATAATTTGGGATGAAATTGGTTTTTTTATGTAGGGATACATAGACTAATTGAGGATGACCCTGTGTATGATTATTTTATACCTACAATAGAATCTTCAATTAAAAGTGGAATGGTCAATTATGAAGCTGTTCATTTGGAGGACACTTCTAATGATTTTAGAGATGATCCTCCACATGTTGTTCTACCTGGAGACATGTTGGAGTGGTACAGATAAATTATTCATTATCCATGTACTCTATCTTGTTATTTAAAAATTAAAAGGAACTTCACCCATATCATGGAGATGTCAAACGAGAATTTAGTCAATCTTCATGTGAAGAGGTCATTAATTTAACACTATATGTGAATGTCAGTCGGCATGTTTCAATTCAATCAAGTAGAGATAATCTATTGGAAGAGAAGTAGAAGATGGTCCATCTAATGATACTATGGTATTATGTTGAGTGAAATTATTCTAGAATGATTAATATTTACCTTATGGTATTATTTTTTGGGTACCATGGTATTATAATATATTTTATTTGAATTATCCAAGGACTTCGTTTTGGTGTGGCTTCATGGGTCATCTTTAAATATTATATTATTTGACTTCTCAAAACTAAAATATTCCATTGGTAATTAGTTTTTAATATTTAATTTATTCTATTAATATTATCTCATGTGTATTCAGTATTTTATGTTCTTTATTGTTATATGATTTTGGTCTTTGGTTTTTTGTATGTGCACCATTTCGTGGGTTTTATTCCTTCAAATGGGTGTTATGATGTGGCCATGTCAATTATGAATTCATAATGGTTTGCAGTTGGGATACCATATGGTTAACACAAGGGTAACTGGTGTGAGTATATATTTCTAATGGTTGAAAACTTGGTTGTGATGGTATTTATTTTATTGAATTTCCATGGGTCAATATTCTACGATTGAGGTCATCATTACCCATTGAGTTCGATGACATGATTCTAAAACCCACATTTTTTTTATTTTTAGTAATGTTAATGAGTTCGCTTAATAGTATTTGGGTTTGAGGATCCTTTTTAGGCTTTGTGTTTGTTCTCATCTTATGGATGTCAGATTAACTTGGGTCATGATAGTATTTGGAATTAGAGATAATTCATGTATATGAATTCTCATGGAGGATGTTTGGTCTTGTAGTCGGTTCCCTTTTTATTTCATCATTTTAGTTTAGTTCTAAATAATGTTGTTACATATTCTTTGTATTTATATCAATTAGGTATTTTATATTCAGTTATATATTTTTTTGCCTTGTTTTTATTCGTAATATTTTGGATATGATCTTATGGTTCATTGGAATCTTTTTTTCTTGATTTTTTCTTCCATAGGTTCAGTTTATTAACATTTGAACCCAACTTGAATTATTTCACATGGTGTAGTTGCGATTTGTTTTCATATTTTTTCAATTTTACAAAAGGATTTTTGGGGGAATAATTTGTCATGGTGAGGAGTTTGTCACACCCCATTTCACTATACAAATTATTATATTAATTAATTTTTGGAATGTTTATATTTTCTTATGTTTTAGAATCATGTATTTATTTTGACTTTTCCCTCTATGTATTTTCTACTCCTGGTAACTACATGGTTTGGAAAACCACAAAGATCACCCTTATATTGGGTTTTCATCCTTTCCCAACTTGCATCATATGTATTAGGGAAAGAATTGTGATGACACCTCTGAATGCACATAATTATATTCACTCTGTTAATTTTAGAATTGAATAGTTTTCCCTATATGGGTAGAAAATGGTTTTTTCCACTCACATTGGAAATCATGTGGACCTAGACATCTATGTGAGTTTTATGTTGTATAATTTCATCATGGTAAGGATAAACTGTAACACCCGAGACTTTTATGTTATATAAATCATCAAAGGAATCTTTTTCTACACACAACACTTGCTTGGCTTGCTTTACACGAAATCTCAAGTTTCCTCGATAGCTAGCGTCGTACGCAATACCGAGTTTCTCTAAACAACGATATACTATTAAAATATTATTAAAACTAGCTGTTATGATTAGTAATAACCACTTTTTGAAATTTTATAAATTTTCTTTTTCAAAATGGACTTCATTTTTGGATTCGTGATATCGAAATTATCCTAGGGTGAAATTTTGGTATTTTTCTGAAAAATTTCAATTTTTGATGAATAGTGAAACCACTAAGTGGTAGTTAAAAAAATTGAATTTTTCATAAAACATAATTTTACCGCTTTTGTGAGTGGAATTTCGAAAATCCGTGAGACAAGGTTGATGTCAGTAAGTAAAATTTGGTTCAAGGAGATGAAAATAATTTTTTGATGAATAGTAACTTTTTACTTTTTTTTACCACGGTTCAAAGTAAATAGGGTAATTAAGGGTCAAAATGATATTATTATTACCCTAACACATGTCATAATTCTATTGGACAAGTGTAATTCGACCAAAAACTACCTTAGGAATAAAATATGACCATTTTGGCCCACTTGGATTAGATTAGGACATTTATTATTAATTTATTTAAAGAAGGGTTAAAATAGTTAAAATCAACGTTTAATAAGTAAATCATTTTCAATATAGGGTTATAAATAATATAAATTAGACTATAAATATTCATTAGAAATCTAAAAATATTTCCTACAAAATGGTATTTTATTTGTAATTTTTAGACATTAAATAATTTAATTTATTTATGACACAACGATGATGCAGTAATTATCTTATTAATGAAATATTGACATAATTGATGTTATAAATACCCAAATAAATATAATTTGAGACTTTTTATGAATTAAACTAATTTTCTAGGTTAATATGACATGTTAGTATTGATTTAATTAACTTTTTTCGGACTTATCATTCTGTTATGATTTTCACAAAAACCAATTACTAAATAGTGTCAAAATTGACATAAAATAGTTTTTAAAACGAATATTATATTATTAATTGTTATTTTATTCCTAAAAATCTAAGGTTCGGCCAAATGACCTAGATAAGGTTATATATATTAATATTAAAATACTTGGGGTTAGTTTGTCTTGATATAGTAAGTTTATTAACCTTATAGTATAAGAACACAAGAAGACACGGTAAAAGTAAAATTATTTAACTTAATGTTAAATCTACATGATAAGGTTAAAATAAGAACCTAAACTTGTCTAAATTCTATTCGATGAGAGTATTTCGACCCATCCCCACCTTAGCCTCGAAAGAAATCAATTTGGAGCTATTTAAAACCGAACTTGACTTTATAATAAAATAATATTTTTAGTTATTCCAAAGGTGCCCCTCTCCTCCCTTATAAAAGGGCACCTCCTCCCTCTCTTCCTCACACAACTTTGAGACTTCAAGCTCAGAAAAACCCTGCCAATTTCTTCTCTCCACTTCCATAGAAACATCCTAGAGGTTCTTGTCTTCTTCAAAGACCCATTTTAGTGCCCTAAAAGGAGGTCTCAAAGAAGCACTTCAAAGAAGAGGTAATGTCCGTTACCGATTCTTTCATCTTTATTTCTTCTTCCACTTCTTCTTATTTAGTTGTTTCATTAGGAAGTAATAACATCAGTATCAATAATATACTTATATGTTATTATATGTATGAAACAACCCTATTTCACCATCTATCCATCCTACGGGAAAAGAAATCACCGCGCGTGCGTACGTACGGAATACCGTCTCCACGCCGTGGTGTAATCTATTTTCCACCACCACCTTACTTGGATTGGTATAATGGTGTAAATAATGACTATATATGACTATTATAACGTTATACTGATTCTGAAATAGTATTCATACAATCCCATACAATTCCATGATCATAGGAACGATATCATCACTCGTGCATACGTATGAAATACCGTCTCCACGATGTGATGTGACTCGTTCTACATGATCTTCATTTCATAATGATTATATAAATGAATTTAATGAATGAATATGATATATATTACACTAATACCATTCTGGAAATTAGGTATCCATAACTTAAAGAGAATATTATGAATTTATTCGACAAAACATGCATAAGAACAAAAAGTTATAAACACACGAATAACAAGTAGCAATGAAATATTACTACTAAGAAGCTAAGAATATGACCAAATATGATATCATAAAAATATTTATGATTCTGGAATAATTCAATAACATTATTTAAATCATTATACAGGAGGTTTAGACACATACAAAGCATATCGGACCTAATGTAAGGGAAATATCACAATCTCATTTTTATCCGAGATTGTTTATACTTTGGTATTTACTGGGGTGTATTTTATCATCCACATCTATGTTTACTCAATATGTAATGTTATTTCCATCCACCTAAAATTTTTTAAATCCTATTTTACCCTTCGGTGAGTTTTTATTAAAAGATATGAAAGGAATCTTTTTTCGTTTTTCATACGAGGTACTTTTTGACTTTTCCGACAAAAGTACGAGAAGAATGTTTTTTTAAACTTATACAACATGAATGGATTTTTAAAACATTATTTACAAGAAGCTTCCTTTACAAGTTTTCAAGTTTATTTTTAATCAACTTCTTTTAGTTTAGAATTGTACGACATGTTAAGAAAGGAAAAGTGTTTTTGAAGCAGAAAGGATATTTTCCTCAAGAATGGAGTTCAAGTGTTTTATAAAAATTATTTTCCATCTAAGATAATATAGGGTTATTTTTCTATCCCTATTATTACATTGATTTGATTATGTTTTGATGGAATTATTTTTATGAATTCCTTTATCTTATATGAATTGTCTTATGATGTCATGTTGTTCAAGAATCCCATTTTTATTACATGGGTTATGCAATGATGTATGGTTTCTGATTTTGTGTCACACATAAGAATGGTATAATTATGAGATGGGTGGGACCTATATCTCCCTCCAATGCATTGGGTAAATATTTTATATCTCATGAGATAGACATGGCTTGAACGGTAGGTTATACCGGTTCAGTGAAATAGGACTGAAACGAGGGTGACTCGGTTCAGAAATGGACTTTGTCCACTAAGATAGTCTTGGCAATGAGTCTTGACTAATAAGAAATGATTCTCTATTATTATGTGTGTATGCCACAAAGTTTCATGTTTTAAGTTATGATTATTGGGATTACATTTCACTACTATGATTTGTCCCATGTTATGATATTATGATCTCTTTTACAGGTTAAGATTTCCAAAATGTTATGTTCTTATGAATATGATGTGATTGATATTTCTTTTGTTTACCCTTACTAAGAATTTTAGCTCACCCTTTTGTATGTTTTATTTCCCTAGGTCAGGAAGAAGGTTATTAAGTATAATATGCCAAAACGGGACTTTAGATATTATGAAATAAATGGGAGGAAAAGTAGATTCTTTATGAACCAGTTGTTTATGTTTCCAAGTTTCTAAAGACACTATACCTATACGGTCCTTTCTTGGTTTTGTTATATGTTGTAATAAGTGTGCTTCAATTCTGAAGTAATAACAATGTATGTAAAGTTTGGGTCATTATAGTTGGTATCAGAGGAAAGGTGTAGTCAACCTTTGGAAACTAGGATATGAAAGCCTTAGTAAGAACCCTAAGGATAAGTATAAGCATAGAACACAATATTAGTGTTTTAGAAATGGACATGAATAACCTAGGATAAGACCTTAAGTGTGAAATTTTATTCTTGATTATGTGGTTTTCCTATTATAATTAGTGTTGCTCACACTATTCTTCTTGGTTTTAGTCAATGGTTGGAACTCGAAGGAACCGTGTTAATGAGGAATGTAACGGGCAATGCAATGATTTTCCCCCTGAGCAACCAAACGTTATGGGATCTGGAATGAAAAATCTTGTAGCCATGCTCACACAACATTCTCAAGCTATGAATCATGCAGGACTTCCAAACGAACAAAGGAAGGAGCAAAAATATATTGAATCCTTCATGAGACAACGTCCACCTTCATTCAGCGGGTCCACTGATCCATTAGTTGCTGAACAATGGATTAGTACTACAGAAAAGATATTTTTAGTTATTCAATGCTCTGAGCATGTTAAAGTCATCTTAGCAGTGTTACGTTTGGAAGGTGATGCTGATCAATGGTGGAATATTATTAAGAATACGAGTCAAAGGGATGAAGTTGAGTCCATGGAATGGGACGAGTCCAAGAACATATTTTTCAATAAGTACATCCCACATATTCTCCGAACAAAGATAGAGAAAGAGTTTCTTGAACTGAAGAAAAAGGATGATGAATCTGTTGGTACCTATGAAGCAAATTTCACAAGACTTGCAAGGTACGATTCTGGTATTATTATCCAAACTGAGCGTATGATCGATCGATTCTTTAGTGGCTTAAAACCATGTCTTAGAATGGCCTTAGCCATAAGGGACTTCAATAGCTACGATGAAATCGTTCGATGTGCTCTCAAAGTTGAGATGGAGATTGGAGTAACCAATCAGTCATATGGGTTTGATACGAAGAGGAAAATGGAATTAAAAGGAAAATCTGAAGAGCACACTGAAAATAAGATGAGATTTCCGTTATGCTCAAAGTGTGGAAAGAAACATGGAGGGATTTGCCTTAAAGGGACAAGTAAATATTTCAAATGTGGAAAGGAAGGTCATCAGGCATTTGAATGTCGCGATGATGGGAAGAAGATGTCTAATGATTCAAACAAAGGAAGGGATACACAAAATGAACCTACTACACTTCAATATTTCATGTGCAAGGAGATGGGACATTATGCCAATAAATGCCCTAATCAAAGGGTTGATGATGATGGTCGACGTCAACAAACTCTTAAGGCTAAAGACAAAGGAAAGTCACATGCAATTTCTATCAGCGATGTGGAGTACGATAACGATGTGGTGAAAGGTACACATGCCATCCACTCTAAAGTAGAAAATGTTTTATTTGATTCTGGATCCACCCACTACTTTATTTCTGAATAATTTTCTAAGGGTATCACCGTATTACCTCAACAATTAGATGTTGAGATAGCTGTGACAACACCTAATGGCACAACAGTCACATCAAAAGTTTATAATTCTTCCCCGATTGAAGTTTGTGGGGAAGTGATTCCTTAAAATCTTGTGATCCATCCTATAGTGGACTTTGATGTGATTCTTGGCATGGATTGGCTTTCTCTACATAGAGCTCATATCAATTGCCAAAGAAGGGAAGTCACATTTCATATTCCAGATCAATCTATGATCATCTATAGATGCAAGGATGAACATAACCTTCCAATGTAAATTTCTTCCATTTTATTGGTATTGATTCCATGAAATGAAGGTTATTTATCTCAAATGGTTGGTGAGAAACTCATGATTAAAAATATGCCCATTGTACGGGAGTTTGATGATGTCATTCTGGAGGAATTACTGGGTCTTCCACCGAATCGTGAAGTTGAGTTTTCAATGGAACTCGTACCGGGTGCTTTTCCTATTTCAAAGACACCTTATAGAATGGCCCCAATTGAGTTGCAGGAATTGAAGAAGCAACTCTAAGAGAATCTTGATAAGGGGTTCATACTCCCTAGTGCATATCCTTGGGGTGCACCTGTTCTGTTTGTTAAGAAGAAAGATGGATCAATGAGACTCTGCATTGATTATCGAGAAAATAACAAGATCACTATCAAGAACAAATATCCTCTCCCGTGCATTGATGACCTATTTGACCAACTACGCGGAGCTCAATACTTTTCCAAGATTGATCTTCATTCAGGGTATCATCAATTAAGGGTCAAAAGGGAGGATATACCAAATACGGCTTTCCGTACAAGGTATGGAAACTATGAATTTATAGTGATTCCATTTGGTCTTACTAATGCCCCTGCTATCTTCATGGATCTAATAAATAGAGTCTTTAAAGACTATCTTGATCAGTTTGTGGTAGTCTTTATAGACGATATTCTTGTCTATTCAAAGAGAAAGGAAGAACATGAAGATCACTTGAGAATTATATTGAAGACCCTGAGAAAGGAGAAGCATTATTCCAAATTTACCAAGTGTGAATTTTGGCTTCAAAAAGTTTCATTTTTGGGTCACATAATCTCAAAAGAGGGGATATCTGTGGATCCAGCAAAAACAGAGGTTATTGAAAGATGGTCGAGACCAACAACAGTGACTGAGCTCCGATGTTTTCTTGGTTTGGCAGGATATTTTCGACGTTTTGTGAATGTTTTTTCACGATTATCTAATCCACTAACCAAGTTGACTCGGAAAGGAGTTAAGTTTGTTTGGACGGAGGAATGTGAAGAGAATTTCAAGGAGTTGAAAAGAAGGTTATCCAGTGCAAATGTGCTCACACTTCCTTGTAGTGGAGAAAGGTTTGTGATCTACAGTGATTCATCCAAGAAGGGATTGGGGTGTGTTCTTATGAAAAATGATATGGTGATAGCTTATTCCTCACGACAGTTAAAATCCATGAGAAAAATTACCCAACACATGATTTGGAGTTAGCTGCAGTAATCTTTGCATTAAAAATTTGGAGGCATTACCTTTATGGTGAAAGGTGTGATATTTATACTGATCATAAAATTTTAAAGTATATTTTCACACAAAAGGAGCTGAATATGCGCCAAAGAAGATGGTTGGAGCTGATTAAGGATTACAACTGCTCAATCCATTACCACCCTGGGAAACCAAACAAGGTGGAAGATGCATTAAGTTGACAAGACCATGCTAGTTTATCCATGATGAGGATCACAAAAGTTCCAATATTTATGGATTTACAATTGTTGGATCTTGGAATTATAATGAAAGGGGAAAATTGTATCTTTCTCAAATGAATGTTCAACCATCTATACATGTGAAGATTAAAGAGGCACAGAAAGAAGATGTCCAGTTACAAAAGAAGGTGAGAAATGTTCCTGAATTCAACCTTGATTGTGATGGGATAATAAAGTTCACGAATCGGATTTGTGTTCCTCCCATCCCCGAATTAAAGAAGGAGCTGCTGGATGAGGCACATAGTTCTTCATTCTCTATTCATCCTGGAAGAACGAAGATGTATAGGGACCTGAAAGAGTACTTCTGGTGGGACAACATGAAAAGAGATGTTGCTGAATATGTATCTCGATGCTTGGATTGTCAACAAGTTAAAGCTGAGAGACAGAAGTCTAAGGGGATGTTACAACCATTACCCATACTAGAATGGAAATGAGAAAACATCACTATGGACTTTGTCACAGGACTTCCTAAAACATCCAAAGGAAATAATGCTATCTGGGTCATAGTTGATCGTCTTACAAAGTCTGCACACTTCATTGCTATTAGAGAGGATTTCTCTCTGGATCAGCTTGCCAGGATATATGTAAAGGAAGTGGTAAGATTGCATGGAGTACCACTTTCTATTATATTTGATCGGGTTCCGAGATTTATCTCGAATTTCTGGCGAAGTCTTCAGCATACTCTGGATACAGAGTTGAGTTTCAGCACTACTTATCATCCTCAGAAAAACGGTCAGTCTGAGAGAACAATTCAAACTCTAGAAGATATATTGAGATCTTTCTCTATGGATTTCAAAGGTGGTTGGGATCAACACCTACCTTTGGTGAAATTTTCTTATAATAATAGCTTTCACTCCAGTATTCAGATGGATCCTCATGAAGCTCTCTATGGAAAGAAATGCAGGACTCCAACTTGCTGGGATGAAGTTGGGGAAAGAAAGATATTAGGACCTGATCTCGTTGATGAAATGGAAGAAAAGATCAGATCTATTCAACAACACATAAGAGAAGCTCAGAGTCGACAAAAAAGTTATGCTGACAACCGAAGAAAAGACCTAGAGTTTGAAGTGGGTGATAAAGTGTTCTTACGAATATCTCCCTGGAAGAGGGTTATGAGATTTGGAAAGAAGGGGAAGTTGATCCCTAGATATATCAGTCCTTTTGAAATACTGGATCGTGTTGGGAAGGTAGCTTACCGATTGGCGCTTCCACCAAATCTCCCTCAAGTTCACGATGTGTTCCATGTATCTCTCCCGAGAAAGTACATACCTGATCCTTCACATGTACTCAGCTCATAAGTTGTACAGCTGGAGCAAGATCTTTATTATGAAGAACAACAGATAGATATTATGGATCGTAGCGAAAAAGTCCTATGAAACAAGACCACTCGATTGGTGAAAGTTTTATGGAGGAACCACCAATTAGAAGAAGCTACATGGGAGCTTGAGGATATGATGAGGGAGAGGTATCCTCATCTGTTTGTTACAAAGCGACGAATTTCGAGGGCGAAATTCATTTTAAGGGTGGTAGAATGTAACACCCGAGACTTTTATGTTATATAAATCATCAAAGTAATCTTTTTCTACACACAACACTTGCTTGGCTTGCTTTACACGAAATCGCATGTTTCCTCGATAGCTTGCGTCGTATGCAATACTGAGTTTCACTAAACAACGATATACTATTAAAATATTATTAAAACTAGCCGTTATGAATAGTAATAACCACTTTTTTAAATTTTATAAATTTTATTTTTCAAAATGGACTTCATTTTTGGATTCGTGATATCAAAATTATCCTAGGGTGAAATTTTCGTATTTTTCTGAAAACTTTCAATTTTTGATGAATTGTGAAACCACTAAGTGGTAGTTAAAAAAACTGAATTTTTCATAAAACAAAATTTTACCACTTCTGTGAGTGGAATTTCAAAAATCCGAGAGACACGGTTGATGTCAATAAGTAAAATGTGGTTCAATGAGATGAAAATAATTTTTTGGTGAATAGTAACTTTTTACTTTTTTTTCCCACGGTTAAAAGTAAATAGGGTAATTAAGGGTAAAAATGATATTATTATTACCCTAAAACATGTACTAATTTTATTGGACAAATGTAATTCGACAAAAAACAACCTTAGGAATAAAATATGACCATTTAGGCCCAATTGTATTAGATTAGGACATTTATTATTAATTTATTTAAAGAAGGGTTAAAATAGTTAAAATCAAAGTTTAAAAAGTAAATCATTTTTAATATGGGGTTATACATAAGATAAATTCGACTATAAAGTTACATTAGAAAGATAAAAATATTTCCTAAATAATGGTATTTTATTTGTAATTTTTAGACATTAAATAATTTAATTTATGTAAGACACAACGATGATGCAGTAATTATCTTATTAATGAAATATTGACATAATTGATCTTTTAAATACCCAAATAAATATAATTTGAGACTTTTTATGAATTACAGTAATTTTATTGGTTAATATGACATGTTAGTATTGATTTAATTATCTTTTTTTGAACTTATCATTCTGTTATGTTTTTCACAAAAATCAATTATTAAATAGTGTCAAAATTGACATAAAATAGTTTTTAAAACAAATATTATATTATTAATTGTTATTTTATTCCCAAAAATCTAAGGTTCGGCAAAATGACATAGATAAGGTTATATATATTAATAATAAACAACGTGGGTTTCGTTTGGCTTGATAAAGTAAGTTTATTAACCTTATAGTATAAGAACACAAGAAGACACGATAAAAGTAAAATTATTTAACATAATGTTAAATCTACATGATAAGGTTAAAATAGGAACCTAAACTTGTCTAAATTCTATTGGATGAGAGGATTTCGACCCATCCCCACCTTAGCCTCGAAATAAATCAATTTGGAGATATTTAAAACTGAACTTGACTTTATAATAAAATAATAATTTTTGTTATTCCAAAGGTTCCCCTCTCCTCCCTTATAAATAGGCACCTCCTCCCTCTCTTCCTCACACCACTTTGAGCCTTCAAGCTCGGAAAAACCTTGACAATTTCTTCTCTATACTTCCCTAGAAACATCCTAGAGGTTCTGGTCTTCTTCAAAGACCCATTTTTGTTCCCTAAAAGGAGGTATCAAAGAAGCACTTCAAAGAAGAGGTAATGTTTGTTACCGATTCTTTCATCTTTATTTCTTCTTCCACTTATTCTTCTTTAGTTGTTTCATTATGAAGTAATAACATCAGTAACACTCATATACTGATATGTTATAATAAGTATGAAACAACCCTATTTCACCATCTATCCATCCTACGGAAAAAGAAATCACCGTGCGTGCATACGTACAGAATACCGTCTCCACGTCGTGGTGTAATCTATTTTCCACCACCACCTTACTTGGATGGGTATAATGGTGTAAATAATGACTATATATGACTATTATAAAGTGGTACTGATTCTGAAATAGTATACATACACTCCAATACAATTCCATGATCATAGGAACAATATCATCACTCGTGCGTACGTACGGAATACCGTCTCCACGATGTGATGCGACTCGTTCTACATGATCTTCATTTCATAATGATTATATAAATGAATTTAATGAATGAATATGATATATATTACAATAATACCATTCTAAAAATTAGGTATCCATAACCTAAAGATAAGAATAAGACTTTATTCGACAAAACACGCATAAGAACAAAAAGTTATAAACACCCAAATAACAAGTAGAAATGAAATATTACTACTAAGAAGCTAAGAATATGACCAAATATGATATCATAAAAATATGTATGATTCTGGAATAAGTCAATAACATTATTTAAATCATTATACAGGAGGTTCGGACACGTACAAAGCATATCGGACCTAAGGTAAGGGAAATATCACAATCTCATTTTTATCCGAGATTGTTTATACTTTGGTATTTACTGGGGTGTATTTTATCATCCAAATCTATGTTTCCTCAATATGTAATATTATTTCCATCCACCTACAATTGTTTAAATACTATTTTACCCTTCTTTGAGTATTTAGTAAAAGATATGAAAGGAATCTTTTGTCGTTTTTCGTACGAGGTAATTTTTGACTTTTCCGACAAAAGTACGAGAAGAATGTTTTGTTAAACTTATACGGCATGAATGGATTTATAAAAAATTATTTACAAGAAGATTCCTTTACAAGATTTCAAGTTTATTTTTAATCAACATCTTTTAGTTTAGAATTTTACAACATTTTAAGAAAGGAAAAGTGTTTTTGAAGCAGAAAGGATATTTTCCTCATGAATGGAGTTCAAGTGTTTTATCAAAATTATTTTCCATCTAAGATAATATAGGGTTCTGTTTCTATCCCTATTATTACATTGATTTGATTATGTTGTTATGGAAATATTTTTATGAATTCTTTTATCTTATATTAATTATTTTATGATGTCATGTTGTTCAAGAATCCCATTTTTATTACATGGGTTATGCAATGATGTATGGTTTATGATTTTGTGGCACACATAAGAATGGTATCATTATGAGATGGGTGGGACCTATATCTCCCTCCAATGCATTGGGTAATGATTTTATATCTCATGAGATAGACATGGCTGGAATGGTAGGTTATACCGGTTCAGTGAAACATGAATGAAACGAGGGTGACTCGGTTCAGAAATGGACTTTGTCCACTAAGATAGTCTTGGAAATGAGTCTTGACTAATAAGAAATGATTTTCTATGATTATGTGTGTATGCCACAAAGTTTCATGTTTTACGTTATGATTATTGGGATTACATTTCACTACTATGATTTATCCCATGTTATGATATTATGATCTCATTTATAGGTTATGATTTCCAAAATGTTATGTTCTTATGAATATGATGTGATTGATATTTCTTTTGTTTACCCTTACTGAGCATTTGAGCTCACACTTTTGAATGTTTTATTTCCCCAGGTCAGAAAGAAGGTTATTAAGTAGAATATTCCAAAAGGGACACTAGATGTGATGAAATAAATGGGAGGAAAAGTAGATGCTTTATGAACCTTTTGTTCATTTTTTCCAGTTTCTAAAGACACTATACCTATACGGTCCTTTCTTGGTTTTGTTATATGTTGTAATATGTGTGCTTCAATTCTGAAGTAATAACAATGTCTGTAAAGTTTGGGTAGTTATATAAACTATAATCCTAATTTAAAATAGTATTTCTATGTTTAAAAAACTAGTATATAAAGGTAGTGTATAGTTCTAAAAACTGTTTGGTAACCACCAAAGATACCTATATTCATAAAATTAAAAAATTCTTATAGTTACCCACTAAATTTTAAAATTTATTCCCACATTAGCTCTATAATTTCCTTTTTGGATGACCCTATATGCATGTTAGAGAGAACTCTCCCTTCATCCTCATCTGATTCAAGATGCTTCACTCCATTTGATAGTGATTTTATAAGGTAAACATTATTCTTATTATCCATTATCATTTATTTATTCTCCATCCACCCATTCTGTGGATTAAATTTTAAACCCAAAACCCTAAAAGGGTTTTTGGTTAAATATTACGGTCTGTGATGACCTAATCATAGGGTTTTTCCATTCATGATTTATTATGTTTCCATGTGGCTGGTTTAATAAATATTTATCAAACATGATTAATTCTAGCATGGCCTCCACTAAACCAAGGTAGGAGATTCTACATTCTCCCATTATTTTAAATATTTCTTCTTGAATAATGTGTTTAAATTCTTCATTTTAATTATTAAATCTATATATGATTGTAAGAATCAATATTATAAATTTTTTGGATGAATTCAAACAATTTATAAAGGGAATTTACACATTTACTAATATTAGTGGGGAGTATTAAATTCCATGTTTTTGTAAAAATGATTAAATGAGTTTGTCTATAATAAATTGATTCTTTTACTTATATTTTACTTTATTTTGGTCTTTAATTAGATATATGGGAGGTTTCTGTTTTAGAATGGTTTCTAAAAAAATGGGATTATATTTTATAATGGTTTAATTATTAGATTATTGATTTTTTTAAATAAATTATATATATGAAATTTGAAATAAAAATAAAGGGATTGACATAAAAATATCTGGTTTTTGGTGAGGCTTGTTTGGAAAATAAAAATTGGTTTTTGTGATATGTTTTTAAGACACTATTAAATCACAAGTTTGTTGATTTTGATATATACTGTGACTGAAGGGAATATATTTTAAGGAATTTGTGTATCAGTGATATGTGACTAAGGTTATTTCATTTCGTTCAGTGGGAGGTGAGGTGATTGATTTTTTAATTCTGATGATGCTTGCAATTATCATTATTTATCTACTCCCAATTATTAGTGTTGTAATGCATTCAGATTAAACTAAATGATATTTCCAAATTAATTCTACATTTCAATGCTTCACACTACTGGTTGCCCTTTATTTGATACATTAGAGAGTTCCCCCAATAATGCAGGCTGCATGCTACTCTGGTGATTGTGTTGGTTGGATGTAAATTATGTTGATATTTTATCATGTGGTATTGATAAATTGTAAGAGACAATCTCCTTTAGAACTGATGTGATTCCCATAATACCAGTTAATACAAAATAGGGGACTCCCGTGCCCCTTATTCTGTATTCTATGGATTAATTAGGGCCTATAGAACCATAATTATTTATAAATTCCTCTATATTTTGTTTCATTTAAATGTGTTTCATTTGTCTATTGTACCACTGTTAATTCATCTTACTGGTTTGTTTTAGTATTTTTAAGAAACATTAACAAAATTATTTACAACTCCACTTAATTATGGGGATTAAAATGGGTATTTTTGTAAGATTCGTATGCCAAATAAATGTTTTCTAAGTGATTATTTATATTTAAATTTGAAGAAATCGTATATATTTTGAAATGGTTATGAATGTGATAGTTGAATTAATAAATACATGTATAAAAAATACATTTCTATTAATTATAATTCAAACCACCATTAATGAAATTACATTTTAAAGAAAACAGTACTAACTCCTCAGTGCGATCCAAATGAGATAAAGATTTCTCACACACTAAATACACCATTCATTGTATGCTTCTCTTATAGTTTCTTCTATGTTTTGGTTTCACTTTTTATGTTTATAGACATTTATATTGGTATGTCCAAGTTGTTTGTAGTGATTAGATTGAGACATTAAGAGAGAAAAAAGGTCAAATGGAGAATATTGTAGCAGTTTCACGTATATTTTATATTTATTTTTGTTTGAATTATTATATATATTCCTTGATGGTGTGAACCTACATGGGTTTTTTATGTGATTATTTATTAATTTTATTTTTTGGTGTATATATAATTTATATTATTTATTATTCATCTCATGTGATTTTTTTTATTTTTATCTATTTTTCTCTCGTTGGATTTGTTTATAAATATATTTAAGGTGAAGTCATTCAAAATAGTTTTGTTCTAAGAACCTAGAACTAGTTTTAATCCAAATTCAATTGTGAACATCACATTGGTATGCTACATTTTTGATTATTTGCATAATACAATAGTTTCCCATTATGGTTAATGAAATACTCTTCGTTTCATTTACTATTACTCTTTATGTTTTATTGTAACACATTAAAATAATTCAATCTTCCCTAAGACAATAACATAGTGCTTCCCTTTGGTATTTTCATATGTCGAATAGATTTATAAATAATTTAATTTATAAATGTTATAAAATAACATCCATTAGAAAATAATCTATAGGAATCATGAAATTGTTTTTCTGGTCTCAAAAAAAATTCCTCCATACCAATTCCCCTCAGTGGTATCATATGAAAGTATTTATAGTTATATAATCCCTTTGTCACAATATCGAAGGATTATAGTACATGGATTATGTCAAATCCATTTAGCCATCTCGAATGTCCTCAAATATCAAAATTTAAAAATTCTTAACATATAAACACGTCATGTGTTATCAATCTAAGTGGATGATAACATCACCTTCCCCTCATATAAATATACAACACATCTCATGAAACTTATCTAATATGGGGTTATAATTATTCAGTTAATCTCAATCTTGGTCCTAGATGTCATGCTCAGTACAATAGATGAAAAATACTCTCTGTAGTTCATCCTCAATAATGACATTTTAAATTTATCAAGGTATGGAATTTCTCATGCTATGTATATTTCTATAAACTGTTATAGGGATTTAGTATAGAACATGGAACCCATGTATACCAAATAAATATTGTATGAGACTCTATGTCATATACGTAATGGTATATATGGTATAAAAACATCCCTTTTTGTGTCATGATAATATTGTATATGTCTACATTAAACCATAACCACTCTAAACATAAAATTTAATCAATGATTTTAATACTCTATAACGAACACGTTTTAAAGATTAGTCAAAGTCAAACATTGAGTGGTCAATTATGAGTTCACATTAAAAACACTTGAAACCATGTTGAATTTCTTATTAATAATAGATGGCATTTTTATAACATAATAAATTTTATATTCTTTATATGCTTTTAAAATACTAACAAAAAACAATATTACAATTCATCTAATAAAATATTCTATGATAATCAACCAAATATTCCTCATTTGTATGCCACATTTAGAGTTTTTCTAAATTAACTATATATATATATATATTACGACATTTTCATGTTAACATATGAAAAAACCTATCACAGAAAACATTCATTGAGTACCATTACTGAATAATTTTTCTATGAATAATTTCTTTACATTAGAATAATATTCTAGATGATCAAAACTATTAACAAATTATTCAGATAACATTAAATAACAAAATATAAGATTATGATGTCACAAAAATTTGGTGAATATATAAAACCATTATGATGTTTTACAAAATCATCATTAAACTATTCTATTTAATGTATTAATTGAATAATTTAGTTAAAAAATACAACTAATTACATTATATTTCATTTCGAGCGTAACCTGAATTCTTTAAAGATATAAAGTAACATTCACATAGAAATATAATTGTATAATATTTTATTGTTCACACATTTAAATTCTCTCTATCAAAATAAATGCTCATTAGCCTCTTAAAAACAATTTATTCTCTAGAATATCTTGCTAAGATAAAAAATCATATGTGTTTAGGGAAAAATGTATTCCTTTAATGAAAATATTTAACTAAGCTAATATTATTTTTATATCATAAAAGTAAATTTATTTTATTATAGAGATATTGAAATAAATTAATATATTATTAATTAAAATATTCTATTTTGGGTGGTGGGAAACTCTTTTAAAACATTGATCACCACTTTGATATGAGAAAAAAATCTTTTATCCTAATTTCTATTTCAAAGATTTATTAAATCCAACAAAATATAAACATTATATATCAAACGATAATGTCAATTTTTTAATAATAACTATTTGTTGAAAAAAAACATCATTATTTCAATAAGTGAGATAAGAAAATACATATATATTCATTATTTATATTTATTTGATCACTAAAATAATTTATCATATTCCCTTAATTGATGTATAAACACCTTACTTCGTTTTTCAAAAAAAACCTTATGAGAAATATAAATCCATACCATGATAATGAAATAAATTATACTTAATATACATGTAAAATATACCTTTGGTGTCATAAAAACATAAAAATTAATAATATTATTTCTCTAACAGCAATACCTAACATGGAGTATCAAGATAATTTCATAAAAAAATTTCTATTCATATAATTTCCATATATGAAAAATATTTCCCACATTTATGACACCTCTATAAGATTTTAGTAACCTTATTTGTCAAATAAACTATCCATTCATCTTCATCTAGCATAAAAAATTACATTTTTCACATCAATGGAGTGTTTGACATTATATACCTTCCATGATTCTTAATTATCTTGAAAACATTGAGAACATTGGGAAAACATTTAATTAATTAATTTATATTATTATAAATATTCCAATAATAATTATGTAATGAATTCCATAGATTTGTTAATCTATTAAAGATACCCTAGTATCTATATGATATCGATTTACCCAATAATATTGAATGACTGAGGCCAGCCGAATGTTCCTTTAGTAATTTATCATATAAATAAATTTAAATCACATCTTAATACTTTAGTTATTCTTGAAATCATCTAATATTATTTTATAAAATCAACATTTATTTTTATATAAATATATTTCTATAGAATATTAAATTTACCTTTTTTATTAAGAATAGTTATTATAGTTCTATATTGGTCTAATAAGTTTCTTCTGGTGGGATTCTCCTTTGATGTTGATAATTCATTTTAATCTATAGAAATCCATTATCTTTTGAATATTTTATTTTATACACATTTAATAATGACATTTATTAAATGTAATTCTACTAAAATGATGACCCTATTTAAATTTTTATTATATCTATTATTGCATGAAGATATTTATATCACAATGTTATGAGTCAACTTTTGAGTTTATCTCATCACATATCTATTTTGATGGGCCATAAATAAAATAAAAACACATGTTTTTGGGAAATTTGAGTGGATAAATACATTCTAAATCCATTAAATGGTTAAGCACAACTGTATTTCCCAACAAACATATCAAAAAGTCTTTCCTTGTTTTTTGTAATCTAGATTATACCCAAAATATGCCCACCAATATCTTATGGTCACCCATAAGATTATTTCTTTAAAGAATATAATATAAGGAAACTCAACTATTCAATGAACCCAATGGTATAATCGAGGTCCTAACAAGTATTAGTTTGGAAAAAACATGACACTTCGAATTTTTTGGTTTATTTTTTATCTTAGAGTCTTATATAATATATTCCCATTAAAATTATGAAGGATTATAATTATTTATATGTTTAACCCTAATTCTATCCACAAAATCAAAATGTTAAAACAATTTTATGTATAACACTCTACAAAACTCATAACATGTGGTATTAACTTAAATTAAAATCCATCTATGGATATGTATATCTAAATGAGTCAATATTTTAATGTATGTGAAAAAATTTCATTCAATGCATTATTTTCAAAATGAAATAAAAATTTCATATAAGAGTAAGCATAGAGAAATATATAGTTGACCCTCACTTTTCATGATAGATCCAAGCCACACAGAATAGCGGGGAACCCATCCCAAAGTCCCTCTACCTATAGTTATTTAGACAATATATACATAAATTCATTCAAAATTATAATACCAAATGTATATAAGCTATAAAATATATTTAACATCAACATATTAACTAATAAACCATCCAATCTCAAGGTAGAGTGAGACAAAATCTATTACCATATTGAGAATATAGCTTATTAAATGTTTTTATAATAATTTAATGAAGAATTTTATCACATTAAACTATTGCATACATTCATTAATAGTATTACACGTTATATATATATATAAATAATGAATGGAATAAATTATAAAAATGAATATTTCATAAATATATACATGAGATAAAAAATTTATGAACATTTCAAAAATAAAGAAATTATAGTCTCTTTTTAAATAAAAAATATTTATCATCATTCAATAACCCAAAAAAAACTTTTCAATTAAAATTATAATAATAAATATTTAGTATAACTTATTTATATGGAATTTACTATGAACTCCATCATATTAAAAATAATTGTTATTGATTGAAGAAAATTTATAATCAAATAAATATTTTCATTTTTATAGAAACAATTCACAAATTATAAAAATTAAACTATTTAATTTTAATAATCCATTTATTTAGGTAGCCAATACTCAATTAATTATATTTTAATAGTTTTCGAAAAAATGACTCTCAATATAAACATTTCTTTATTTCATTTATAAACAATTGAAAAATCATGTTAAACCTATTTTAAGTTTATGTTATGTTGTAATTATACTAAATTTAATCAATTAATTTCATATTAAATCCAATTTAAACCATGATAACATCCTCAAAAAAAAGTTACAGTTTAAATTAACCAATATATTTCATAATAATTTTTGGGTCATGTAAAAATGTTTTTTTAATTTAAATTATTTTTTTTAAAATACAACACACCCTACCCAGTTTTTTTTATAATGCATGTATTGGTGGTGGAACTATAATTGATAAAAATTCAATGTTATATTTGATTTTATTTATTCATATGTGGGAAAAATTTACTTATATGTAATACATTGTCATTTGATATCAAATATCATTTTATATTTCTTATATTTTAATTTAAATGTTAGGAAAAAAATTAGAAGTATATCTCCTAATCTTGTATCATGGTCCTAACAAGATTACTTCATAGTTCCCACATATGATGTCCATTTTATAATTATATAGGGACATGATTCAATCATCTTATGATACAATATTTTTCACAATACAATTATTCAATATTTTTTCATGAACAATGTATCCCTATTTGTTATTTTATAATACCTAAATTCATTTTACTAGAAAACATTGTCATTGAATGAAAAAATACATGTAAAATGATTGTTCAACATGAGTCTTTCCATATTTTGGAAAAATAATTTTTCTTTTTCTTAATATTTTCTTTCAAAATTCTATAAAAATATGATAAAATAATCTCAAATACCAATTAAAGGTTTTATACGGGATAAATATTAACTTGATTCCCATAAAAACATCAACCAAAACCAACAATGACAGATTATATACCATTAAAAATAAAATAGAAATTTAAACGGTGACATGATAAATTATTTTTTCATAAACCATTATATCCAAGATCTTTTGTATTAGATTGATATTGATTACTCAAAATTACTAAATGGGTTCCATCTATAAAGATTTTATAAGGGATGTGTAAATATCTAATGATTGGGAATGACTTTCTTAAATCCATTGGAGAATATAACATTGTTTAATGGTTTGAAGAAAATGATAGCTATAGTGATAATCCTCTTGACATGTTTTTTGGATATAATCTACATACTATATTTTTACCCACCTCACAAATGGTAAGAAATTATATAAACCACTGAATGGATATTCTATAGTGTCCAAAAATTAATCCATATAAAGATATATTCTATAAATATTTAATTATTTACACCAGTTTCAACTCAATACATCAAATTGTTTTTCAAATATTATTTTTTAATAAAACATTATTATATTCTAAAACTTCTATGATTATCATTATATGAAAATAAAAATGAATGTATGATATCTATAGTGGAAAAATAAATTTTTAACACGCCATAAAATATATCACATTTTACTCCCCTAAAAACATCTAGGTATAATGACCATTATTATGTTTTGGATTACAGTAGCATGGATTATAATGAGGTCAAAACCCCAATGCATATGTGGTTCCCTTTTTTGAATTTATAATAATAATATAAAATATTAATCATTTATTTCCATTCAATCATGTTATGCATTGTATGAATACTTTTTTATCACTACTATAATAGGTTATCATTAGAGATACATTGACCATTGGTATTTATATGGCCAATAGTGAAAAAAAAGGAAGTGAAAATTGATCATGGATAATATACTATCTATGCAAATTAATAAATCATATATTATCGATTGGAAGAAAAATTCATTAATGATTATAGTTATGGAATATTTATACTTTTATATTTCACATATTATTCTATAATAAATATTTTACATAGGTAGAAATATTTATTTAAGGTTAGTTTAAATATTTTGTTTTTTGGATAATATATGTTTACTGATATATATTTGAGTGATTCCTATCCTTTTTGATAAATCTAATGATGTTTTCCAAATTTTCAAGTTATAGAGTTACATTTTTTTAAATGTATCATGTGATTTATAGAGGATAGATTAATATTGATTATTATGCAATGTTTATTGTGAATTTTATGAGGATATATGATCATATAAATATAGTCCACTCAAGGGATTTTGTTACTTTGGATTTAATTACTTATAAGAACAGAGGTGTGAGAAAAGTGTCTAGGAATGTTAATCTCATATGAGGTTTCAGAACCTTGAAATATCTTATTTTATTCTTCTATAATAATTTTACTAAGTGATGACATGTAATTTTAAAAATTTAAATTAATAATAAAACCATAATTTATTATTTAGTTCATTTAAAAGATTTTATACAATTTAATGTTGAAATGTTTTCAAATGGGTGTGTAATATTAAGGATTATAAATTCATATTCTAGTCTTTATGATATTTCAAGGATGAAAAAATATATTTTCATATTAAATATAATAACATAATTTTAGATTTATTATATAACCATAAATTGTTTTAACTAATATTCATTAGATAGAATAATCTCTATTTATAGAAAAACTTTAATTTCATGAGAAGAAATCATAATTTTTGTTTTATTTTTTGGATATTAATTTATTGTTATTTTTATTTTATATTTTTTCTAGTACAATTCAAATTGGTGGAGTGATGTATTTATCCATTCGTTGTTATACTAATTCCCAAGATGAATGACCATAAACTAATAGTATACCTCCATATATGTCAATATATTTCAACTATGGGTTATGGATAAAATAAATGAAAATGGATAATATTTCTTAAAAGATTAACCTAAAAATTTAACTTATAATATTAAAAAATTTCATGATGACCCATTCATTAGATAGAATTACTAGAAAAAAAATAAAATGAAAACAAAGATACAACATCTCAATTTCTAGTCATTTATATGAATATATATAACATTTACTCATGATATTCTTAGTAAATAATTTAATATAACACATTAAATCCTCATAAAAAATATATTAAATGAAATAAATAAAATACAAACATAATAAATAAAAAGATATTGTATATATAAATAACAACATCCTCACTCAAGTATAATATATAATTTAATGTAAAAAAACAATATCAAGAACAACATGAAACATGTCCTATCTACACCTTATCCACTAAAACCCCACAAAACTTATGCTACAAAATCTATCCTATATTAATTAAATTAATTTATAGAATACATAAAGTCTACCCTTGTATAAAATTTTTCGTACCATATGCTTAGATAGGGTGTGAGTCTAGAGACGTAGACAATTTTCTATTATATCATCAAATTATCTAATTGTGTGTGATAAAAATTATTGAATTAAAAATTTTTGTGGTTTGGGGTTCATATCCCACCCCACAATATATTTAATATATAATATAACGTAATCATAATTAAAAAAAATATTCAAATAATAAATATATAAAATTGAAAAAATAAATAAGGGATTAAAAAATATGTACGTGTTAAATTTAATTATTTATTAACGTTCCACTATTTGTAGAAATCCATATCATGTATAATAGAAGGAATCATGATGAATGGGTTTAAGTGGTCTGTTTTTTCATTATAAGGATTTTTTATCAGTGATTAAAATTTGGTATCCTTATATGGATACTTTATTTACCACTTCAATCATAAATATTTTATAATATTCATTTCAATTTTTGGGACTCTAATTAATATAGATATAAATACAAAGAAATTAAATAAAATATTGACGAAAAACATAACAATCAATATTTATATAATAAGCAGTACTCCAAACATGTTTTGGTATAAAATCAATAAAAATAAATTCTTTTAGGTTTTTATATATTAAGATATTCCTTCGTGCTATTCCTATTATTAATTAGGGGATATTTTAGTCACAAATATGAGAAACCTATAATTAATTATTGGGATAAACATGAAAGACCAAATTAAACTTGATAAAATAAGGATGTGGTAATTTATATAGGGAATATAGTGGGGTTTTTTATATATTGTGATCAATGTATTTGTTAACATCCTTTGTTTGTTAATAAAAATAATATTTCTGTATTGGGAAATAGTACTTTTGTCTTCAATTTGACTATATTTATCAAAGATACCCATTCTTACATATAGTCTCACCTAATTTGATATGTTTCCAATTTTATAGGAATTTATAATATGCAATTCTTTTCTAATTTCTGAGAGAAGAAAATATTAAAATTCAGTGTTAGATTCTAGGTGGGGAATATAGTCCAACATATAACTTTATTACAAGATCCAATTACTTCCTTGGTGGTAAAAATTCCACTTGGGTATGGAATTAATATAAAATAAGTTATAGATTCTCATAAGGGAAAATATATTAGACCATGCAACCAATAAAAAATTATAGTTAATTTTTATACTTCATCTCATGAATTTACACAGGGAATAAAAATATCTATTTTGGAATGCTAAATTTTTTATAAATTTAAAACACAAAAAAGCGAATTAATGGTTGTAAAGGAGTATTCATAGTAAATCCATATATTTGAAGTTAAATTAAGGGGAATATCAAAATAAATTTGTTATGGGAATTCATTCTTTACATAAGTAGTTTAAACCATAGTAGGATTATAAATGGGAATCTTTAAATGATTATTAACTTTTAGAACTTATTTTTTTCAATCATGCATGTAAATATTCTTTTAGAAATTAGATGGGCATATGTTCCACTCATTTAAATGAGTTTCACATTGAAATGTAAGAATGTAATATCAACAGATTTAAACAATGTTTTAAAAGATTTTTATTTTAGTATATATATATAAATATTGATTAAAAAGTTGTTAATTTGTTTATAAAATTGTTTAATAGAAATTTTTAGGATCATATTCATATTATTATTGATAAATCCTAGCCTTTGGAAGATGATAATGATATAAAATATATAGTAGCCAATATATGTGATTAGTCTATTAATATAATGTGTCATTAAATGGGATTGAATACATGATCAAAAATACTGCGATTTTTTTAGTGAATTGGATAATATTTATATTTTTATGTCATTTGATATTGTGTTCTTGTGGTACCATGATTACATTTCCCAAATAAATTGGGTAGCTTGGTATGTGGTCCTATAATTCCTTCAGATCAATTCTCATCCAACCTTGTATGCTTTTATCATTGGAGGACAAATGTTATTCTGTTATCATTATCTACTTTGGTTATAATTTTAAAATTTCTCAGTCCTGATAAGTGTGAAAGATATCATTTGTGGTGTTTACAAATTTATTACTTTTTAATATGACAATGTACCCATTTTCTAGTTTATATATTTTTTTAAAACAAGTCTATCTTAACATCTAAATTTTAAACTCTACAAATGATATCAAATATATATCTTGATTATTCCCAACTATGTTAAAATTTTAAAAATATTAAAAAAATTCATATTGTATAAAAGTGAATACATTGAATAATGGGATAAAATAATTAAGTGAACCTAAATACCTAATAATATAGTGAAATGAAATCAAAATTTAACAAAATGGGAAAGGATTGGTAAAATATATTTTTTATTAAATACCCTACAATCATGTGCCCCTACCTCATCATGACTACTATTGATTAAAATAATGTTATAAATAAACCATAATGAAGTTACCCCTTAAGGTATAACACATTTATATCTTTAAAAATTAATTTTTAACAACACAAAATTATAATATAAGAATATTATATTCTTTAGAGAACGTGACACGCAACAAAAAAAATGAAAACCTGTGAAATATATTTCTTTAAATTTAATCTCTTCGATAGAATGTAAAACATGAAACCCTGAGTCTATATGAACCGTAATACAATATACCATTATAAAAAATTCATTCAATTTATGGGTATGAAAATTACTAAATAAATTATTAAAATTATGGAAATCTATTTATTAGATATAAATTAAAGAACATTTAAAATAGGATGAAATATTTTAAGAAAAATTGTATTCCATCTAAAAGATGGTTTAGTCACATTTTTTGTTGATTATTTAAAATTAATTTTATACTCTTTTAGATAATTTATTTCTTACAAATATCTTCATTTTTTTAAATCATAAAATCATGATTATTATAGGATGAATCTTTGGGATATTTCTCAAATGTTTCATTTTTCAATGAATAGTGAAAAAATTTATTGAAAATTTCCATTTCAAAATTGCCAAGGATAAACAAAATTTTCATTAGTTTTTAAGGTATCATTAGTCCAAATATATTTTAATTTATCTAGTATATTTTATTGGAATAATTTTCATATTTAATTATTATATTAAATCCTTCAACACTTATTAGAATTTTCACATTGAAAACCCTCTCGTTCATCACCTTTGAGGGTATAATTTTAAATTTAATTATACCAATTTTGTGAATTTAATATTGAAAAATGTGTTAAATATTTGGAATCATAATAATTTATATTATTTAATATGTTAAAAATATTTTTTTTTCAATTATGATTTGTAAAAGTAGTAAAAATTATTTTTCACGGTTAATGTAAAAAAATTACTAAAGGATTAACCTAAACAATAAGGGTTAAAATGGGATAAAAACATTTAAAAAACACATTTTATAGAAACATAATGACCTTATAACCGATATATGTAAATAATTACTCATTATATTTAGTTTTTAATGATTAAAATAGTTGGTGCACTTGATTATTTTACAAAATTCCAAGTGTGTCCTCTCACACATTTATAAAAAGCCACCCCCTTTCCTCCCATCATTACTCTTCCAAAATCATTTTGTCCAGAAAATAAATCAAAATTTATCTTACTTAATTACATCCCATGATCTTTTGTCCCTTTCATTATCCAACCTATGAATTATTCTTGGTCAAACATTCAGATGTGTCACGAAAACAAAGTAACATTTTTAAACATGCATTTTTAATTTTAGTTATTCATCAACATAATAAATAAACTAAAATATATATATTATATAATAAAAATGGTATCTTATATATAATTATATGTTATTAAGTTAAGTTATCTAACACAACCAATATCTACTTCCATAAAAATAGAAATGAAACCATTGATCAAGTGTACAAAGGATTGCTGCCTCACGAACCAATGTAATAGTATTCCATCACAACCATTCAAGGATGAATATAATGATGGATTGAACACATTTGTATGATATTTATGATATTATTATACTTATTTAATTTTAATATCACATATACCTTCTTAGTTTCTTTTATTTTTAAATTTTTATATTGTTTCTCGTGTATAGGGAGTACTACTACCTCGCGCAACGATGTGATTTTATATCACATTCTTATTAAATAAAGTGTAATAAGGATAAATTCAATGTATATATTATATACATTGCATGATATTGATTCCTTAAAATTAATATATCACTTACTTTCTTACCCTTTAACTCATTAATGAAATGATAATTTTGGTCATCCATACATATTACCTACCAACTCCACGAAGCGACACGATCGATTCTCCATGTTCATTTTGAATAATGATTATAAAGGTGCATATAATGAAAAAAAAAATATTGGTTTGAAATTAATATATCTCTAGAGATGATGTAATTATATAATATTTTAAAGAATGTGAACATTTATTACATTATACAAGTGAGGAAAAAATTAAATTACCACCTAAAGCTATAGACACCATAGATTTTCATAAATAGATATTACATATTTTTAGATAAATATTCATTATATTACGCAGAAACATTGTGAAGAAAAATAATGGTTTTTTATTTTGAGACAATATAAAAAATCCCTTAATTTAATGATATATCTCCAATATATACCATATTGAACTTCCCCTTTAGTAATTTTTAGAATCATACCCTACATAAAACCTTTCATCATTACCTGGGGAAGGGAAACATAATTAAGGGTGATATCAGTTGCTTAGTAAAGGATAAAAGGGAGATAATTAATCATAATATGAACATAAGTGTACAATAAAATGATAATAAAATTTTAAAACCATAAAATTCATATCAATGATCATAATATTAAGTCATGGAATAAATATTAACTATTCATAAGACATGAATCATAATAGAATGAAATAACATTATTCATGAGATAATAAAATTATGATTAGAAATAGTTTTTTGGAATACATATTAGATCAAAACATTGTAAATATTTATGAAAATAAATGATTTCACTCATTAATTTAAGGACATGAAATCATAACCTCGTGTAAAATTTTGAACATGCAACCAGGTCCATGAATTACATTATGCACTTCAAATAATGGTCCACTCATAACACCTGAAACATGTAATCGGGTTCATACATAACCTTTTGAAAATGTAATCAGGTTCACATATAACATTGTGAACATGTAATCAAGTTCACACACTACATATTTACTCATGAGTTATCCATATTAACCCAATGCAATCGAGAGAGATATTGATAACACCAATCACATAATGAAAATAATGCATATTTATGGAACAAAATCAAAAAACCTTCATTCCTCCATAACTCATGTAATTAAAGGGAATTAATACTCATTTCATCATATAATAAACTATGGAAAATAGATAAGTTTCATAATCATTTCATCAAGGCATAATCTTTAAAAAATAAGCATTTTTCATATTATTTTTATCATTGTATAACATGTGGACAAAAATAGGTTTAATAAAAATTATTTTATAAAAAAACCTTTATATAAAGAATAATAATTTTATTTTTGTTTAATATCTTCATAAATTCATAAGTTAAATCAATATATGTCATATTATATTGATAATTATTTTAAAATATCAATTGGAAAATTTCATGAGGAAAATATCTTTTCATTGAAAATAAATATTTGAAAAATAATAATAAAACATTTGAGGGTAGTTTTAGTTTAACATATCCATTATAACATATAATGGATACAAAAAAAAAATATTGTTCATTATGGTGTAAAAATACCTTCATGACGTACATGTTAAAATAAATATTTCTTTCACATTTTAATTAAAATCCAAACATGAATTTTTTGGAATATATTATGAACATTAAATTCCAAAAAAAATTGTATAAAATTAATCATTGGAAATTATTTTGTAATAAATCATTAAATATTTTTTGAATTATTTTTTTTTTTAGAAAACATGGTTTTGGAATAAAAAATGTTTTCACCTGGATGGAGAAATAAAAAATGTTTTTTTAATATCAATTATTTTACGTGATGAAGAGGGGATAGTAAAAATACATTTAAATAAAATTAAGGACCATAGGTTAAGAATATTTATGTTTCTTCTTGAGTGGTAGATCATAATATTTTAATATTTGAGACTTAATCAAAAACAATCTTTATAAACGATGATAATATAACTTAAATGCATTACCACATTAGAACATCTCAAACATAATCCCATGAAAAAGAGGTCTAAAAGTAATATATAATAAAAATTCATATATATTTTAGATTCATAAAATAAATTAATTGTTATTATATAGTACACATAAATGAAATAGGAGTTGATTATGGAATTTTTCTCACAGAAGGTAAAACAGAGATGAAAATTGCTTAACACTTTTTTAATATTTTTTATCATAAGCTCAAATAAATCATAACATAAAAAAAGTAAATGTTATTAAAATTAAAATATTAATTATATGACAAAGAAAAGTATTAGTATATTCACTAAAAAAAGAAACAAGTGAGGAATTTATATATGTCCTTGAGAAATAAAAGAGACTGAAAATCCCTTACCAAATGTTGAGACTTCCATGGTACACATTTGAAAATATTTTACAGTAAACATATTTTTATTATAAATATATTAGAAAACCATAATTATATATATCATACTATATATTATTTACTTCCGACCATTTGTTAACTTTTATTTAATATTTAATTATTAAAATCACTTTCTGGGTAATGGTGAATTTGTTTTTCATATAAGTTTTGATTGATATTTTGTGTTATATTACATTGATAATTTTCTATCATATCAAAAATAAAAAACATAAAATAATTATCATATTAATATATCAATTATACATTTAATTATAATAGTTAACGATATTTTTAATAAATTATGAATGTTACAATTATTGAGATGGTAGGTCAAATGTACACCTGAATATCATTTCCATTTTTCAATGATCAATATAGAAATGAAAAATGAAAAATATTATCATTATATAATTATTGTAATATAATAATTAAAATAATATTTATTTAAATATAAATATACATATCATCTATGTGGTGTGATGATTAAAAGTGTATAACATCGGTTTGTGATAGTGGTAGCCCACGCGTACATGAACAACATATTTATTTTTCAACGACATAAAAGGAAAGAATGTTAATGAAATATTATACATTAATAATTATAAATATTCCGTATTTATAATTATTATTTCATTTATATCACATATATTAATTAAAATTATAATTATTATCATCCATGTAATGTATTAGTTAAAATGAATCACATCGCTTCACAAGTTGATAGTCCACTATTAATAAAATAGATGTTATTATATCGCCTGGAAAATAGAAAGTAAAATGGTGTATTTTATATAATGACTGAATATGTATAAATAATTTATAAATATCATGTACATACTCTATATAAATCATCATACCCAACAGTGAGACGTGGTAATAAAAAAAATTGGTATCAGCTCATGAGGCAGCAGTTCACCATACACACGAATGATGATTTTGTAATCCATTTGGTTAAAGTGGAGATGGTTGCATTTCAGGAAACTAAAATATAAACATAAAATTATATGTAATATAGTGATAATATTTTTTCATCATAGTTTAAAAATATATTCAGTATGTGGAGGAAGAAATAAAATTAAAATGCTTATTGAAAATCATTTTATCTTTTTTGGGTATCCTCCTTAGATTTTCACCAAAATCCATCTTAGAAAGGATTTATAACCAATATAATGATTTTTGGATTACATTGTATATTTTGGGATTTTATTTTGGTAGGTGGTGTCTCAACCAAAGTGCTTTAATGGTTTGATGAGGAGAGAAGAGTGGGTGGCCTTCTATAAGTGAGGTGATAGGAACACTTTTTTTCAAAGAAAATGGTGTAACAACATTTTTATCATGAAAAAATGGTCAAAATAGAGTATTAAAAATACATAAATTCTATACAGTTTAAATATCATAAGAAAATATATTATAGAAATGTTTTTATGCATTTTTATCCCTTATCGTTTTAGTTTAACCCCATAGAAAAAATATTATTACCTTAACCGTGGAAAATAATTTTCACTATTTTAAATATTCATTTGGGTAAAAAATTATGTATACCTTATTAGAGAATATAAATTTTACTGTTTTATAATATTGAATAAAATTTTCCAAATTCAATTCACTTTAGTTTCTCTGTTTGATTTAAAATTAAACCCATAAATGCAATGAGAAAATGAGTTTTAAAGAGTAAACGTTCAAAAGCTTACAATGTTTTTATAAGAAAATATTTAATATATAAATTATCTTAATGAACCAAATTGGATTAATAGATTTATTAATGATATAATTTCATTTTAAAAAATACTTTAAATAAAATTTATATTTATCAATAATTTTAACAAAAAAATGTTTTCAATTAAAATAATTTTTTTTAACTATTTATAAAAAATTAATCTCTATAAAAAATTATGAAAAACATTAAGGTATGAAAATTTTGATGTTATGATTTAAAAAATTATGTTATTTTTTCAACTAATATTTCTGAATGTTTAATTCTTTTTAAAAATTATTTAGTAAAAATACAATTTTTTTATAAAAATACATTTTTTAACCATACAATTGGATGTATTATTATCGTTTGTCTAGAGAAAAAATATTTTTAATGGTAATATTGATTGAATATATACTATATAAATTTCATTAAATCGTTCATGAACTTTTTTTGTTTAATTTAATAAGGTAGTACACATTTTTTTTCATAAATGTATTTTATAGAAAAAGATATCCTTTATTTTGAAAAAGTTTTTATTTTAATTTATAAGTAATTTTTAAAAAAATAATTGATTTTTTAAATGTTTGTAGACTATTTATTTTCATAACATAGTTAATCATATTCATTCCCACTACTCAAAAGGTGAGGTGATAACTATCATATTAAACATTAATATTTGTATAGTATGTTATGTTTTGTTTAATCTTGGTGTTACATGTAAAAAAGGATAAAATTAGTGATACGTGTAACACAAGATAAAATTAGCGTTGTGTATAATGAAAAATATTGATATTATATGATTTTTTTGAAAAATATTTCCCAAGATCTTGAGGTGTTATATTTTACCCCCTTCAAATGAATTTCTCCCTCGAAATTTGTCACTTTAGTACCAAAAAATGAGGATACTTCTTCCTCATTACATCATAATTTTACAATATAGGTTTAAAAAGCTATTATTTTCAATATAAAAAATTTAATAGGTTAATGGCCTTTTGTAAAGCATTCTCTTTTCAATCAAGTGTCTCAACCGATTTTTTCTTTTATGAAAGATCATGTTCCATCGGTATGACTTCTGAGTTCCATGTATGTGATGGTTTATCTATGTAATTACTCAAGAATGATATATGGGATACATATTGTACCTGAGATAGGTTAATTGGAGGTTCCAGGAAATAATATATAATCCTAATATGATCAAGATGTTCAAAGGGGAAGATAATCATATGGATTATCTTTCCTCTGTATCATAAGTATAGTTTCATCATTTTTTTGTGCTCTATTCAACTAACTCTTTATCTATTACTATATAAAATGATGATAAATTTTTGTTTTCTGGAAGAACTAATGGAATACAAGATCCATTATAACATGATAAGTCATTTTTTAAATCTAGTTATAACAAAATATTTTGCAATGGTTATCCAATATGAAAAATATTGGTCGGAGTAGAGTACTCAAGAGGGGGTGAATTGAGTATCTATAAAAAATTACATTAAAAGATCACTTTAAAAATCTTACCTAATAAAAAAATATAGCCAAGTCAATCAATGTAACACTAATATAGTAATTTGACTACTAAAAAAACTTCTTAGAAGACTAATTATTTATCAGTGATATCAATATGAGATATTGATTCAACTTTTAAAGATATTATAATAAGGGAAAGCATATATAAATATTATCCAAGAATAACTATCAATGTAAAATCTAATATTTTATTAACTATATTGTAATGTAGATAAAAACTAAATAAAAAGACAGAACAGAAAAAAAAGTGGTTTAGTCTGAAGCTGAGACCTAATCAACTCCATTTGTTGGTCCCCAACCACAAAGCAGTTAATATTAATAAGCTTGATCCACACCCTGGATCGGGGTAAACAACAGTGCATAGGAATGTCCAGGTCACACGACCTCTTCCACTATTCTTCGTGGGTATGAAAAACCAAGTCACACAAGGACCTCTTCCACACTTTTCCATTGAAGTAAACAAATGTAATGAGATAAGAGAGGGAGGATATCTTGAATCCTTTTTTTGTACATGATAAAATGTGTGTTTTAATATAGAAACCCACACACTACTCGATAACTAAAAACAGTACACAATATAGAAAATATGATGATAAAGGGACAAAATTTCTTTGAGTGTTATTCTATGTAGCTCTAGGCTTCTAGGATAAAGCAGATGCAGGTATCGAGTATGCTTGTGAAAAATAGAATATCGCAAGTCTGGTGCACTGGTTTTTAGTTTGGTCTAGCTCATGATATTCAGGGAGTTGGTACTGTGAAGTTGATTTTGATTATTATCTATTATATTCTAGCCTTATTTAATCAAGAGTGAGTGCTTCGTGTGTTCTTCAGTTGTATCATGTTGCATGCATCAGTTCACATTTCAAAAAATATGCTCTATTGCTTCAATGACTGTGTATATTTTCATCCCATCATATCTTCCTTATTAATTTTGGGTTTGCACTTTGGAGCCAACATGATTCATGTTTTTACACCTTATACCTTATACAATCAAGAGATATGTCTACAAAGAAACATTAATTATTTTAATTCCATTAAATAAATCAAATATGAAAATTAGAAATTAAATGGAAAACAGAAAAACGGATTATAGAACAGTGTCATAGTATGTCATGAAACAGTATCACATGGTAACAGTTTCACCATGAAATAGTTTCTTCTTCTTTTCCTTTGTGTGGTGAGACATCCATGATGCTAAAATTGTATTGAGATTAGAAACTGATAACCTAGATGTGGTGTTAGGATCATTGTGGATGGTATTTTATCAACCAATTAACGGTGTCTTGGGGATGGTAGAATGAACTAGGGTCACAAACATTATGAGATTTAAACTAGGTATGATTTTGGGGTAACAGTATTTAGTTCATGGTGTCTGGGTCATGGTGGCTTGGTCATGGTGTCTTGGTCTCGGTGTTTGGGTCACATTGTCTTGGTCATGGTGGCAGGGTCACGATGTTTCAGTCATGGTTTATGGGTTCTTTTCCATATAACCAGAACAGCTGGCAGACTCACAGTTTCTCAGATATACCTGAATATCTGTAGATAGTCATAAGTAATAATATTCATAGATTGAATTAGTCTTAGTCATTCAAATAAGTAATCATTATAGAACAAAATTAAATATAGTTTACAATAATCAAACACGATTTATAGGAATCAAGATTTGTAAAAGTTTATTTAAAGAATAGGGAAACAAACTATCTCTACACATGATTTGAGAGAGAGTAAGCAGGGTTAATAAGATTTTTTGTAACACCCCACTCTTCTACGGTACGCTTCTCTTTGAATAATGTGATAGCGTGTGTTGTACGCAACACCGAGTTCTAACACACCATAACCAACCAAACTAGCCGTTATGAATAGTAATACAAACTTTTTGAAATTATATATATATTATATTTCAAAATGGACTTCATTTTTGGATTCGGAATATCGAATTTAGCCTAAGGTGAAATTTTGGTACTTTTTGGATAACTTTAATATTTTGATGAATAGTGAAAATTTCTAAATTTTAATTAAAAACAACTTTTTTAATCAAAATAATTAATAGTGAAAAATTATAAATTTGAGTGGTTTTAAAGTATATTTAGAATATATTTTTACCATTTAATACAATTTTGATCATTGGACATTATTTTACAATTAAACCGAACATAAACAAGTGTCAATCTTTTGATAGTTATTATCTCTTAAAAACAAGCTTTTTATTTTAACAACGGGAATTAATTTTAAATTAATTTCTGCTACTTCTGTGTTTTGAATTTGGAAAAATGGATTCCATATTTGGAATCAGGATGCTCAAATTGTGTAAATAGGGAACTTTTATTTTTATACATTTTCAAAAATTACTTCGGTAAATATTTTATTTACCATAGTTAAGGGTAAATCCGGTAAATAAGGGTTAAAAAATAATATTATATAATACTAAATTACCCTAAAACGTGTCCTAGCCTTATTGGTTGATACAGGTTCGACCATAGGCATCTTTGGGTCGATTTGGGGACACCATGGAGCCACTTGTAGGTGATAGGGACACTTTATTTTAATTAAGTTAAAATGAATACAAAAATGACACAAGCATATATCTTTTAGAAAAACAATTGTTACATAGGGTTATATATGTTGGATTTTAGACTATAAATATTAAATAGAAATATAAAAAGATTTCCTACATAATAATATTTTATTTATAATTTTTAGACCTTAAATTATTTAATTTATTTATGAAACAATGGTGATGCAGTAATTACCATAATAGTGAACAATTAGAATAATTGATATTATAAATACCCGAATAAATATAATTTGAGACTTTTATTGAATTACAATAATTTATAAGTTAATATGACATATTAGTATTGTTTTAATTAACTTGTTTCGAAGTAATCATTCTGTTATGTGTTTCAAAAAAATCAACTATTGAATAGTGTCAAAATTGACATAAAAGAGTTTTTAAAACAAATATTATACTATTAATTGATATTAAATTCATAAAAATCTACGGTTCAGCCAAGAGACTTATATCATGATAGGTGTATCATTAATGAACTACTTGGGGGTCTCTTGGATGTATATGGTAAGTATATTAACCATATAATATAAAAATTCAAAGAGACATTGTAAAAGTGAAACAAATTAACTAAGAGTTAATACTTAGAGATAAGGTTAATATAATGACCCAAACCTGTCTAAATTATATTGGTTGAGTGGTGTTCGACCCATACCCACCTTAACCTTTAAATAATCAACTTTTGAGCCATTATAAACCAAATATGAATTTATTATAAATTAATATTTCTAACTTTTCCAAAGGTCCCCCTCACCCCACTTATAAAAGGGCACTCCTTCTCATTTCTTCACACCTTCAAAGCCTTTTGGTTCGGGAAATCCCTGCCAAAATACTCTCCCAACTTCCCACACTACAACCTAGAAGCCTTAGTTTGATCATAAAGCCAAACTATGGAGCCCTTTTGATCAAATCAAAAGGAAGAACCCGAAGAAGAGGTAATGTTTTCACCACCCCTTTTCAAGTTCCTTTCTTCTTCCAATTCTTATTTCTTTGTTATTACCATTCTAAAATAATAACTCCAGTATCTAATATATACTGTGATGTTATTATAAAAATGGTACAACCATATTCAGTATTCTATCCACCCTTTAAATAACATGTCACCATACGTGCGTACGTACGGCTTACCATCTCCACGTCGTAGTGTAATTGTTATTCAATATATTATTATTTGGGTGGGTATAATAATGATGGGTAACTCATGAAAATAATAAATATAACATGATAATGATTCTGTATATATGATATACCATCCAATTATATATTATTTTAATATCAAAAGAATGATATTGTCGCTCGTGCGTACGTACGGACTACCGTCTCCACGAACGTGATGAGATTCATTCTCTATCGTATCCACTCTAATATAATTATCATTTGATAATTTAAAAATAATGTTTATGTACATGATATAATTATGGATATTAATAAGATACAACCTATCCATGAAAACCACAGCTTACGTAACAAAACATATAAAATAAAACGAGTAAGTTAACACCTGAAACGACGATAATTCTAAGATATTATTATAAAATCAATATTAAAAGATCATATATGATATCATATTAATGAATATGATTCTTGTATAATTAAATAAAAATTATTTCACCATTATACAGGAGGTTAACCTACCGTCGACCAAAGAAAAAGTACAAAGTAAGGGGTTTCTTATCTCACTCTTAGTTTCGTGAGAATTCCATTGATCACCACTTATTTATTGCATGTGGTGTATGTGTACTGCCCATGATTGTATTAATTGTGTAATATAATTTAATTTATGGGTATTTATATCATCATTGTATGATACTTCTTTCATGGGTGTATGTTTCATAAGTTACCTAATCGATAAGTGAATTTGAAATTTCAATTTCCACTCATTCAGCTTTATGCATACTTAATTGATTATTTTACTCCAAGATTATGTGTATAATATCTATTAATTTGATTATGTCATAAATTAAGCTACCCTTTCTGTGGATATACTTTTCATACACATAATCACTCCATTGATAAATTATCAGGTCATCGGTATGAACTTGATAATAGTAATTTTTACTCAATCTCGATTTGTTGAGATAAACATCCAATTAATTGGTGTTGTTTTTACAAGAATATGTGTGAATGTCCTTTTATTTTTTTAAACTGAATATCCAATCATATTTAGTGTATGTATATTATTCACACAAAACTATGTCATTGATTTGTCTTTAATCTAAGGATACAGCCTTTATGAGAGATTTCATCTCAATTTACATTCCATTGAGACTTCTTTGTTGTTATACACCAAATCACTTTTATGTGGTGTATATAATGTACTTTGACATAGAATATCATTAATTCCTTTATTATCATGATATTACAATGTTTTTATTACCTCAATTATTTGTATTCAAGTTTCACTCTTTTGGTTGGAAACTCTAACTAAAATACCATTTTTAAATGTTTTAAAGACTTATTCTTCTAAATCTTGCTCATTAATGTCCATGTTTTAAAAATTGTTTTAAGGATTTATTTATATGGACATTAAAGTTTTAAAATTAAAACTCATTTTAAGAGTTTCAAAGTGGTATGGGACACATTGATTCAAAAATCTATTTTTAAATGGCTTCTTGACAAATAGTGTGACTTTTAAATGATTTCAAGAAAAAGGGGGATATTTCTCTCAAATAGTTTTGAAGATTATTTTCATCTATGTCAATATCATTCTTTATTCTTGATTGAGGATAATGTGATACAATACAATCTTCCATATTGTATCGAATGAGTTATGTTTGACTGTGGATGTGCTATTTTTATACCATTCATGGTTTGTGGTTAAAGTATTGACATTTCGTATGCTAGTTTTAATACGAATGTTTATGTTATGTTTAAACCTGTTCATATGAAGAATGAATTGGACTTAATAAGTGATGGGTGGAGCCTGTTATAGTTCCTCGATGCATCGGTAGGTCTCATGAGACAAACTAGTGTCTTGGAACAAGGCCTTGGAACAATCTTATTTGTAGTCTTGGCATGAGGCCTTGGCTATGTGGTTATGATAGTCTGGAATTATGCATTCCATCATTACGAAAGGGGTTATTGATATTGTATATGATCATTTGACTAGTAGAATATCCATGTGAGTAAGTAAATGACATTATTTTATTTTATCTTTTCCATTTTATGTTGAAGTTCATGTTTAAAAGGCTTTCGTTTTAGTTATAAACTGCCTTAAGTGTTTATGCTTATCTGTGAAAGCTTCTGCTATAATGTTATCCTTACTGAGCATCTGAGGTCACCCCTTTCAATGATTTATTTTTCCCAGAAATAAAGAAGTAATTTATGAATGACCTGGAGGGATATTATGACAGGATATGAAGACAAGATGTTTTTGTAGTTTTTTTTACCTTATGATGTAATGTAAGACATATGAATATATATAGTGTTTCCAAGACTACTAAACTAATCGGTATTTCGAGACTTGATCCTTTGTGATCATGCCAATGTTATGTAATAACGCACCGACTCTAGGTAACTGGGGTCGGGGCATTATAGTTGGTATCAGAGGAAGTTTAGTATAAACCTTGGAAGCTAGATTTAGATAAACTCTGATTAGATCACAAAGCCCTAAGAGAGAATTTGAGGGTTAGTATAGAAGAACTTCCTAGAATTTTGGTATTGTCGAGATTTTGTCAGTTTTCTGAGAAATACATCCCTATCTGGATACGAGCAGGTAGAGGCGGCTCTGGAACAGATGTACCTAGAGTTAAAACCCGAAAACACCGCTTTGAGCTAGACTCGAACGGGAACTGGTGAACGACAACGGGCCTTGATGCAATCTTGGTTACGACACTCCTAGGGGATATGCATTGGATAATTTACATTTTCTTTTCAAACCGATTTAAAGTATTATATATATAAAATTAGAGTAAATTAACTTGGTTAATCCTAATGTGTTTCAAATTGAGAATATGGTGACATGTTAATCTCTAAATGATTGTATGACTACTATTACTCACACAATGCTTTCTAGTTTTAGTCAATGGCTGGATTCCAAGGAAGTAATAGTGACTTTGAGAATGATGTACAAGGTGGGAACGGTGGTGGAAATGAGCAACAAAATGGAATGTTGATAGGCGTAAAAGATACCGTCTTTATGCCAAATCAATTTTCCAAAAATATGATCAACAATATATATATTAACCAATTACCTGACTCAACAAAGACGAGAAAGGTGATGAATGATAAGAGCTCCAGTAGTGGTGACCATGGAGAAAGAAATCCTCAATTTCCATCATGTAGGAAATGTGGAAGGAGACACCCAGGAAAGTGTTTCAATGGGACAAAGAAATGCTTTACGTGTGGGAAGGAAGGACATAAAGTGAATAATTGCCGAAGAAAAATGAAGATTACTATGGAAGAAGATAAAAATGGTCCCAAGAATCCATTTACAATCATTTTCCAAAAATGTAGGGGACCTGGCCATTACCCGAGTGAATTTCCTATTCTATAGGATATATTCTGGGTCAGAGATGAAGCTATGTGGAAATAAATGGTTGGATAAATGTTTATAAATTATTAGTGATCCTTGTTGAAGGGTTTAATTTGGAATAATTTTCTCTTGTATTTGTAACCCCAACGTTTTCCATGTGAGAATGATATTTATGGAAGAATTATCTTTTTTCTTGTGGATATAGTTTTAAATAATCATTTGGTTTTATATGATCATTGGGTTTGAGGAAATTACAAATTATTATAATTTGGGATGAAAATGCAAGGTATGAGATAACATTTGTGGTTAAATTATGTTATGATTATTTAGAGGAATTTATCTCATTTTGGTAATGTTATAAAATATAGTTTTTGAAAAAGGACAACATGTAGACCGTGTGACAACCCTTCGCGTCGGACAAAGATGTCGGAATCGAACCCATAACCAAAGTGTGATTGGGATTTATCGCCTACCACTGGACTACGTGAAGTCCCTGGTTAGTGTGACTATTATTTTTAGTTAAATTATTTTATTGATCAATAATAATTTGACTTGGGATCTTATGTCTTATCAAATGAATACCCTTAGTATGGGAAAATTATTTGGTGATTAAGTGATAAATGTTATTTTGGAAGTTGTTCACTTTGTTGAGAACACTATATGCCAAAGGAAAATAGAGTAGTATGGGATTTCATTTGAGGAGTAATGGTGGATTTTTATCTATGTTTTTATTGCGGATTTATAATGATTTGGGTTATTTATGGAAATGATTAGGTTAATTACTTTTAAGTATGTGACTTTAAGAGTAATTAATGTCATTTGGAGATACAATTTAACGTGGAAGACTACATTCATAATAAGTTTTGGTTTTCAATATTAGTTTTGTTTATATTAAATGATTTTAAGGACAATTGATTATTTAATGGTATTTATTTAACTTTGGGGTATTGTTGGTTTAATTTTGGAAATTAAGATTACTGTTTATTTCTCCCAAGTAATATCCTTTTGGGGGATCATTAGATCTTGTACTAACCATTTTGGGTTTGATTAATCTCTAAAGACAATGTAAATATATTGTTCATCCTGCATGGATCACGTGATTCTATAGAAGTTTATTCTAGCTCTACTAGTGTGACCTAGTCTTCTTGAATACTCATCGTTTTAAAAAAATGAGTTTGTGGTGGAAATTTATTAAATAATTAAACTCTACCTAAAATTTAAGTATATATCTTTATATTATTAATCAATATCATAAATTAATGTAACTTAAAAAAATGTTGTCCATTTACTTTCCTACTAGGAGACTAATGGTTGTTTGTCCCAACACAGGTTTGTGGCTTTCTTATTGTTAACTTTCTCCTGATCATGATTTCTATCCCTCTCCATCAGAACATGACACTTAGTTTATAATCCATATCCATGTTTTCCTACATGGAATTCGAGTATGGGTTATCTTGGTTGACCTTTATACGTCTCTTTCTTTCTTTTAAAGTGATAGTTTTATTGACTCTTTTTTCGATGTGGGACTTTACATTATATTCCCAAGAACAAATTTAAAAATTTTGAGGACGCAATTTATTGAAGGAGGGGAGAATCTAACACCCCAAGCTTCTACGGTACGCTTCTCTTTGAATAATGTGATATTGTGTGTTGTACGCAACACCGAGTTCTAACACACCATAACCAACCAAACTAGCCGTTATGAATAGTAATACCTACCTTTTGAAAATATATATATTTTATATTTCAAAATGGGCTTCATTTTTGGATTCGGAATATCGAATTTAGCCTAAGGTGAAATTTTGGTACTTTTCGGATAACTTTAATATTTTGATGAATAGTCAAAATTAATAAATTTTAATTAAAAACTACTTTTTTTAATCAAAATAATTAATAGTGATAACTTATGAATTTGAGTGGTTTTAATGTATATTTATAATATATTTTTACCATTTAATACAATTTTGGTCATTGGACATAATTTTACAATTAAACCGGACATAAACAAGTGTCAATCTTTTGATTGTTATTATCTCTTAAAAACACGCTTTTTGTTTTAACAACAGGAATTAATATTAAATTAATTTCTGCCACTTTTGTGTTTTGAATTTGGAAAAATGGATTCCATATTTGGAATCAGGATTTTCAAATTGTGTAAATTGGTAAATTTTATTTTTATACATTTTGAATAATTACTTCGGTAAATATTTTATTTAACATGGTTAAGGGTAAATCCGGTAAATAAGGGTTAAAAATAATATTATAATATTACTAAATTACACTAAAACGTGTCCTCTCCTTATTGGTTGATACATGTTCGACCATGGGAATCTTTGGGTCGATTTGGGGACCCCATGGAGCCACTTGTAGGTGATAGGGACACTTTATTTTAATTAAGTTAAAATGAATACAAAAATGACACAAGCATATATGTTTTAGAAAAACAATTGTTACGTAGGGTTATATATGTTGTATTTTAGACTATAAATATTAAATAGAAATCTAAAAATATTTCCTAAATAATGATATTTTATTTATAATTTTTAGACATTAAATAATTTAATTTATTTATGACATAATAGTAATGCAGTAATTACCATAATAGTGAAAAATTAGAACAATTGATATTATAAATACCCAAATAAATATAATTTTAGACTTTTATTGAATTAAACTAATTTTATAAGTTAATATGACATTTTAGTATTTATTTAATTAACTTATTTCTAAGTAATCATTCTGTTATGTGTTTCACAAAAATCAACTATTGAATAGTGCCAAAATTGACAAAAAAGTGTTTTTAAAACAAATATTATATTATTAATTGATATTAAATTCCTAAAAATCTACGGTTCGGCCAAGAGACTTATATAATTATAGGTGTATCATTAAGGAACCACTTGGGGGTATCTTGGATGTATATGGTAAGTTTATTAACCATATAATATAAAACTACAAAGAGACATTGTAAAAGTGAATCTAATTAACTAAGAGTTAATACTTAAAGATAAGGTTAATATAATGACCCAAAACTGTCTAAATTATATTGGTTGAGTGTTTTGCGACCCATACCCACCTTAACCTTTGAATAATCAACTTTGGAGCCATTAGAAACCGAATATGAATTTATTATAAATTAATATTTCTTGCTTTTCCAAAGGTTCCTCTCACCCCTCTTATAAAAGGGCACTCCTCCTTCTCATTTCTTCACACCTTCAAAGCCTTTTGGTTCGGCCGAACACTGCCCAAATACTCTACCAACTTCCCTAAATACAACCTAGAGGCCTTTGTTTGAACAGAAAGCCACCCTATGGAGCCCTTTTGATCATATCAAAAGGAAGAACCCGAAGAAGAGGTAATGTTTTCACCACCCCTTTTCAAGTTCCTTTCTTCTTCCAATTCTTCATTATTTGTTATTACCATTATAAAATAATAACTCCAGTATCTTATATATACTGTGATGTTATTATAAAAATGGTACAACCATATTCAGTATTCTATCCACCCTTTGAATAACATGTCACCATACGTGCGTATGTACGGCTTACCGTCTCCACGTCGTGGTGTAATTGTTATTCAATATATTATTATTTGGGTGGGTATAATAATGATGGGTAAATCATGAAAATAATAAGTATAACATGATAATTATTCTGTATATATGATATACCATCCAATTATATATTATTTTAATATCAAAAGAATGATATTGTCGCACGTGCGTACGTACGGAATACCGTCTCCACAAACGTGATGAGATTCATTCTCTATCATATCCACTCTAGTATAATTATAATTTGATGATTTAAAAATAATGTTTAAGTACTTGATATCATTTTGGATATGAATAAGATACAACATATCCATGAAAACCATGACTTACGTAACAAAACATATAAAAGAAAATGAGTAAGTTAACACATGAAACGACGATAATTCTAAGATATTCTTAACAAATCAATGTTAAAAGATCATATATGATATCATATTAATGCATATGATTCTTGTATAATTAAATAAAGATTATTTCACCATTATACCGGATGTTAACCTACCGTCTACCAAGGAAAAAGTACAAAGTAATGGGTTTCTTATCTCACTCTTAGTTTCGTGAGAATTCCATTGTTCACCACTTATTTGTTGCATGTGGTGTATGTGTACTTCCCATGATTGTATTAATTGTGTAATATAATTTAATTTATGGGTATTTACATCATCATTGTATGATCTTTCTTTCATGTGTGTATGTTTCATAAGTTACCTAATCAATAAGGGAATTTGAAATTTCAATTTCCACTCATTCGGCTTTACGCATACTTCATTGATTATTTTACTCCAAGATTATGTGTACAATATCTATTAATTTGATTATGTCATAAATTAAACTACTATTTCTGTGGATATACTTTTGATACACATAATCACTCCATTGATAAATTATCAGGTCATCGGTATGAACTTGATAAGAGTAATTTTTACTCAATCTCGATTTGTTGAGATAAACATCCAATTCATTGGTGTTGTTTTTACAAGAATATGTGTGAATGTCCTTTTATTTTTTTACACTGAATATCCAATCATATTTAGTGTATTTATATTTTTCACACAAAACTATGTCATTGATTTTTCCTTAATCTAAGGATATAGCCTTTATGAGAGATTTCATCTCAATTTACATTCCATTGAGACTTCTTTGTTGTTATACACCAAATCACTTTTATGTGGTGTATATAATGTACTTTGACATAGAATATCATGAATTCCTTTATTCTCATTATATTATAATGTTTTGATTACCTCCATTATTTGTATTCAAGTTTCTCTCTTTTGGTTAGAAACTCTAACTAAAATACCATTTATAAATTTTTTAAAGACTTATTCTTCTAAATCTTGCTCATTAATGTCCATGTTTTAAAAATTGTTTTAAGGATTTATTTATATGGACATTAAAGTTTTAAAATTAAAACTCGTTTTAAGAGTTTCAAAGTGGTATGGGACACTTTTATTCAAAAATCTATTTTTAAATGGCTTCTTGACAAATAGTGTGACTTTTAAATGATTTCAAGAAAAAGGGGGATATTTCTCTCAAATAGTTTTGAAGATTATTTTCATCTATGTCAATATCCTTCATTATTCATGATTGAGGTTAATGTGACACAATAAAATCTTCCATGTTTTGTCGAATGAGTTATGTTTGACTTTGGATGTGCTATTTTTATACCATTCATGGTTTGTGGTTAATGTATTGACATTTCGTATGCTAGTTTTAATACGAATGTTTATGTTATGTTTAAACCTGTTCATATGATGGATGCATTGGACTTAATAAGTGACGGGTGGAGCCCATTATAGCTCCTCGATGCATCGGTAGGTCTCATGAGACAAACTAGTGTCTTGGCACAAGGCCTTGGAAAAATCTTATTTGTAGTCTTGGCATGAGGCCTTGTCTATGTGGTTATCATAGTTTGTCATTATTCATTCCATCATTATGAAAGTGGTTATTGATATTTCATGTGATCATTCGACTAGTAGAATATCCATGTGAGTAAGTAAATGGAATTATTTTTTTTATCTTTGCCATTTTATGTTGAAGTTCAAGTTTAAAAGGCTTTTGTTTTAGTTATAAACATCCTTAAGTGTTTATGCTTATCTATGAAAGCTTCTGCTATATTGTTATCCTTACTGAGCATCTGAGATAACCCCTATCAATGTTTTATTTTTCCCAGGAATGAAGAAGTAATTTATGAATGACCTGCAGGGATAGTATGAGGGGATATAAAGACATGATGTTGTTGTAGTTTTTTTACCTTATGATGTAATGTAAGACTTATGAATATATCTAGTGTTTCCAAGACTACTAAACTAATCGGTCTTTCGAGACTTGATCCTTTGTGATCATTCCAATGTTATGTAATAACGCACCGACTCTGGGTAACTGGGGTCGGGGCATTACATTTTTGATCATTAAAACATGATTAAAACATTATGATTCCAAGAATCTCCCCTCTTTTATGATCACAAATAATATGAAATATATTAATGGTCTTATTTTTGTTCTTATAGTGTGTTATCTCCCTTATAGTGATGTTCTCCACCTTTTGGGATTATAAAAAGGATTATATAAAAAAAGAGAATGAATGAATATAGAACAACAGTTTATATTGTATTAGATGGAAGGATATGAGGAATTAAAAGAAGTAGGCAAAAAAATAAAAAACGTCCCTACCAAGATACAATTGTCACCTTCCTTCAACACTATAAATATTCCCTTTGCCCTTCGTAAAATCCTAAGAAGGATCCATAGGATTATAAGTATAGGTTGATGAAGGGATTGAGCCAACTATCAGAGAATGAAGTGGTTGGAATTCAAAAAAAAGAGGTTTCCAAATAGGGTTTTGTGGAAGACAATGGCATATTTTGGTCAAGGATAACAGGTCTGATATGGCTCAGATGCTGAGATATAGACAACAAGGAAAAGGTAAAATTGGTTGATGAGGAAGGAGTTAAACCATGTTGTAAGGGTGAATCTATAGAAGCCACAATATTAATACTTTTCACATGATGATAAGGCTTCAATAACGGAATGATATTAGTAATGATCTCACCATTATAATGCATTTCTTTTTCAGTATCATCTTTTTCCTCCATGAACTTGTACAATAGAGAAGTGAAGTATTTTATCTTTTGGAATTTATTCTTGAATACATGTGTGACAGGTGTTATTTTCATGTTCGATACAAGATATTTGAAATGATTGGTCCTATCTTTCTTAGAGAAAATCCAATTAAAGTAGTAATCCACTTTCTTAGTAATTTATTCAGGAGAAACATTTGCAATATTTGAATAAATTCTCAATAAATCAAGGACTATGTCTCTATTCTTGAAAACTGCATATAAACACTACTTGTCAAAGCCACTAAACACATATTGAAGTTACTACATAACAAAAGTTCATAGTAGACCACCATCGAAGGGTTGAGATGACTGTCCAGATGCAGTAGAGGCTATAATAGCATAAGTGACGTACTTTAGATGATTCAGAACATTATGTAGATATCCCTTGTACTAATCAGTCAGTTTTTTGAGACCAACAAAAAACTAACGCATCTCATGGAATATCTATACCTTTATCTTAGAATATTGGTCAAATATTGAAGTAAAATTAGGTGAATTAAAGAAGCATCTTTATGTGGAATCTGACCACTATCATACTCAATAGAATGAGCAATAATAGCCTTTCTTGATTGCAACACTTTTTTCATATTTTCAAAAAAAATTTGAAGAGACTTTACTTCATTACTCAACTTCTTGTTTTCAATTTGAACATCATGTTTTTCATCAAGAATTTTTTAGATGAATATACCGCATGACTTTCTCTAAAATCAATGTAGGAGCACTTTCAATGTGATTTGTCACAGGATCATGTTGTGTGTTCATTATAATTTCAAATCTAGCTAATAAAGTATCTTTGAAGGATTTAAAATCACTATGACTCACAGAAGTAGATGGTTCTTAAAATGATTCAGGAATAGTAGTTATTATAGGCTCACATTCTTTTATAGAGATTACTTCTATAGGAGAAACGGATTTCAACTAAAACACACTAGAATGGTCAATTACATTAACTGAGGCTTCCTAGACATTGTTCACATATAAGTAGCTAGGGAACTTGTAATAGGTAACCAAAATGTTTTGATCAATAGTATTAGGAACTTCAATACTTTCTAGATTTGGGTGCTTCCCCTAGTAATAGGAGTATCTCTCATAAGACTAAGATATTTATTCCCAATATTTGATTCTAAAATTTCATATCCAATATCCTCAACAATTTATTTTCTAGAGAACTGGATAGATTTCTTAATTAAATCCTCAGATGAATGGATAAGATCAAGATTATCTTATTCCACAAAATGTGCATCAACAACAGCCTCATTCTCAATATAACATTCTTCTTATGGATACTCCTTAAGAACAACATTTTCTTTTACGTTAATAGCATATTCTTTTTCCATAAGCAGTTTTTTCATCTAAATCATCACTTCTTTCAGTATCAGGTGCCTCCTCTACTATATTTTGTGGAATAGGTATTCCATTGTCTTATTTATCTATGATAGTTCCTTCCATTGGTGCAACATCTTCATCTTCTTCTTCTTCAACAATATAGTCAAAAATTTCATATGGATCCATAACTGGATCAGATAAGTTCTTAGGTCTTGACGGATACTAAACTGGATAAAACTTTTAATATTTCCATTCATTATACTCATCCCAAGACTTTTTCCATGGATTCCATCTTATTTTCATCCTTTTTATTGTAATATTTTAGATACAAAACTCATAGTCTTTGATGAATTCTTCATTTGGCCCAACCATTCCTTAAGAATACAGAATTATAGAGATAAAAATTCAATAAAAGCCGGAGGTAGATATTGAAGTTGTCTAAATGAATTCATACATGTGATGTATAATATACTTAAATATATTGATCTTGTATCCATTTTCCATAAGATGTATCAAGAATACATCCATATACATGAGGGTAAAAAAATATAATTCTATAGACTTAATAAATTCTGAATGAACTTAAACAGAAACCTCAATTCACCATCCAAATCTACAGAAATTTCACTTCTCTTAATATTATTTCTACTCAAGCTTCCCAAGGCCTATTCTAAAACAAAAATATCACATGGATGAGGTAGACCTCTCTAACAGTCCTAAAAAATTCATTCACGAGGTATCCCTTGGTAGGTATCCCATAACCTCGAGGAAAAAGTGCATATTTTACCATTAATTCATCTTCTTATAGAATATTCATCTTCTGTATTGAATGAGAAATAGAAAAATTGTCAATACTAAGCTACAAATTTTTGATAAATTATATTTTCTACTTTTTTGAACCATTTCAGCAATCCATGTTTTTTCAATACATTAAAAACTAAAGACTTACTTATCATCAACAACTTATGTAAGATTACCTTTTCTTGTAGTACTATTCTATCAATAAGATTCGGGTTTGACAGTCCTTTGGGTGCTTCCTTCGATGCTCTTTTCACTTTCTTCTTAGATATGTGCTTCTCAAGAGTTGATGAAGACATGTGCTTTATCTTAGGAATTCAACGACAGTTGAAGAAAGATAAATAGATGTGAATGGTTGAAATAGTAATTACTATTTGAGAGAAGTGTTTCAATTTTTTGAGAAGAGTGTACAAGTGAAGAAAAGAGTGAAAGATATTTCGTATTTATCAATTAGGGATTTCAAGAGTTTAAAATTCCAAAGCACATGATAAAAATAATAGAATAATGAAAAAATCAATACAGGTAATAAAATAAAAATAAAAATAAAATGTTTTATTATAGTGAGACTAGAACAGATTCTCACGGTGTGATAGAAATAGATTTTCATGGTGACACCAAAATAGATTTTCAAGGTTTCATCTTTACGGTGGGAATCCAAATGGTGTGACCACATAATTTGAAATAGTAAGTGTAAGACAGTAACTGATAGATAGTAACTGTGATATTGTAAATATTAAATAGTATCATCAATACAATATTCTGTTAAACTATGAGAGTCAGACTGTAATTCAAAGGCAGTGAATTATGAAACTTTAAATCATGAAATAGTAAACTATAAAATAGAATTATGTGAACCAGTAAGTTTATGAAAACAGTAAATTTTGTAATTACGATTTATCATTCATAATTCATTTATGATGTAATCTATCCTTTCATAATTTAATGATATGGTGAATATATCAATAAAATGATATTCAGTTCTAATGAATTACAATGTGATATCACCTTTTTGAAATTTTCTCTCAAAAATAGATGTCTTATGTCAAAATGTTTTGTCCTATAGTTTGATGCATGATTCATTGAAATTTTAATATCACTTTTATTATAACAATTTATGGGTACATTCCGGAATTGATATCCATAATCTAGTAATGTGTGTTTCATCCACAAAATTTGTTCACACCAACTACCAAAATCTATGTATTCAGCTTCGGAAGTAGAAAATGAAACATAATTTTGTTTCTTACTACACCATGATACTATATACTTTCTGAAAAGTGACATGTTCCAAAGGTTATTGTTTCAATCTGACATACCACCAGAAAAATTATCATCAAAATAGTTTACAAACACAAATGATAGCCCTCTATGGTAAACAATCGTATATTGGGTGTATATTTGATGTTTTTTAAAATACTTTTAAAATAATTTAAATGGGGTTCCTTAGGGTTTTCTTGAAAAAGAGAACACATGCATACAGTAAACATAATATCAAATTGGATAGTAGATAAGCAGAGTAATCTTCTAATCATTCATTTGTAATTGGATTGATCAGAAGATTTTTCATCCTAATCAGTATCCAACTTAAAAGTAGTACTCATTTGAGTATCTCTAATTTTACTGTTATCCCAGCCAAAACGTTTTAGAAGAAAAATAGTATATTTTATTTGATTTAAAATAATACCATTGTTATTTTGGTTTATTTTAAATCCAAGAAAGAATTTTAGTTCACACATTAATATCATTTGAAATCTATTTTTCATCATTTCAGAAAACGTAATACAAAATTAATTTTTTGAAGATCCAAAAAAATGTCAACGACATAAATTTGAACTACTAAAACATAATTATAAATTCATTTTATAAAAATATTAGGATCATGTATACCTTTTATAAAATGAATTTAAATAAGAAAATCACATAATCTATCATATCAAGCTCATGAAGCTTGTTTTAAACCATAAAAATCTTTTGATAATGTGAAAACATGATTTGGAATGTGATGATTTTCGAACCATAAGGTTGTTCAAGAATACATCCTCAGCTATATACCCATATAGAAATTCACATTTGACATCGATTTGATATAGTTTTAAATTATGGATTGGCAGTATAAACAATAATTATTTTGATGGATTCATGTCTGGCAACATGTGGAAAGGCCTCCTCATATTCAATTCGTTCATCTTGACTATATACTTGTGAAACCAATATAGCCTTGTTTCTAACTATATCAATGAATTCATCTACCATATTTCAAAACAACCACTTAGTGTCTATGGTAAATATGACTTCGGGATTGTCAAAAAGTTTCAAAACATTGTTCCATTTAAACTGATTAAGTTCTTCTGGCATAGCTATCACCCAAAATTCATCATTGATTCCATCATTAATGTTTATAGGTTAATGTTGTGACATGAAAACATGATTTTCAACCTGATTTCTAAGATAATATATATATTGTGTTCCTTTATCTAAATATCCTACAATAGTATGTAAAGTATCTTTCTAATGGATCTATCATCTCTAGAAAAAGAAGGGCTAGTTCTTTCCCGTTCTTCAATAGGTTCAGGTTCATTATGACTTGAATCGGGAGAATTTTCATAAATGGATGTTTTTACATATTCCTTTACTGGATAGTTAGAGGTTTTAGCATTGATATCCAGATTTCACATAGCATCATCAAAATTCAATAGAGAGGTATTAGGCTCATGTAGATATATCTCATCAAACATGACATGGATATATCCCTCCATTCATTTAGTTCTTTTATTAAAACTCCAATAAGATTTACTAGAGATTTATTAACCTAGAATGATTCCTTCATCACTCTTGGATGCAAACATTTCATGATTTTCCTTAGTATTAAGGATATAAACATTGTAACTAATGAAATTGAAGTGGTTTTCATTGGGTATTTTATTGTTAGATAACTTATATGGATTTATTTTAATAAAAGGTCTTATCAACACCATAATAAAAATATATCATTTTGTATTTACTACTTCATCCCAAAAATAAAAATGTAAGGTGTTTTCACTGAACATGGTTCTAAAAATTTCAGGCAAGGTCCTATTACTTCTTTATACAACTCCATTTTGTTTATGTGTTCTAGGAGTAGAGAAATTATGACCATAGCCATTTTGTGAGAAAAAGTATACAAACTCGTGATTTTCAAACTCACGGGCATTATCGCTTTTTAATGATTTAATTCTCAGTCCTCTATGTATTTTTACACTTTTAGCATATTTAGGGAAATTAGAGTAGACTTCACTTTTGTGGGCTAAAATTAAGGTCCAAGTATACCTAAAAAAGTCATCTACAAGAACATAAACATAATGCTTTCCATTTAAACTAGAAACTCTAGATGGTCTAAAAAAATCCACATGAACCAACTCGAGAGGTTGAGAAGATGAAACTTATTTCTTTGGTTTCATGGAAATTTTGTGTTGATATCTCTTTTGACAAGGATTACACACTTTATCATTTAAAAACTCTAGTTTGGGTAGATCTTAGACTAAAATTTTTCTAGATAGATTTCTAAGATACTGAATATTACATTGTCCTATTATTCTATGTCGAAGCCAATATTCGTTGTGAAATACACTAAAACCTGAATCATTTTGAGAAACTAAAGAGTCTATGTTAACAGAATATACATTTTAATTTTCAATGCATAAAATACGAATTCATTTTTATTATTAAAAACATTTCAATAATAATTTTAAAAATTAAATTACAAACCATCATCACATAGTTGTGAAATACTAAGCATGTTATAGCACATTCATTAAAAAAAGTAGTTTGGAAATTAAAACTGGGTTATAAATAATAATTTGACCATGGTCAATGATTTTTTCCTCTGGAATTATCACCAAAGGTGACATGTACACCATCAATATTTATTAGGTTTTTGAATCATTAGGAGTCTCATGTCATGCTTCTTGAACACCTAGTGCCCATGTATCTTAAGCTTTTATAGGAGCTCATTAAACACTTTTCATACAAAATAGTTAAATAAAAACATAATTTGTTACCCATATTTTCTTGGGTCTAGTAATATTAGTAACTAGTTCTTAGGAACCCACATCATCCTCATAGGTTTCCTATAAGAATTATGTAAAGTATTTGAGAAATAAACTACATTTTGTTCAGAGAAAATATAAACAATAGATATTGTATCATAATCTTAACTAGCATAATGTTTTCAGGAACTATGATTAAATCTATATGTTTTAGATTTAGAAATAACATTGGTTTTTCCAAAATTTATTTTACCAGGATGCAATCCAAAACTAATATTGTATTTAGGGGAAATGGATTTAACTAGAATTTATACCATGGTATATTTACAATCGGTAAACCATTAAAGGTCCTTTTTAGTTTCTCATTATATAGCTTTCATTCATTTTTTTCATTGAGTAATTGAATATTTTTCTCTCTTTCTACAGCAAGTTCAGATTTAATAGTTGAGGTAAGAGCATACTGTTTCATTAAATACTTGTATTTATCATTTAGTTCATTACATGTATGTTCATGTATATTTCAATACTCACACATTTATTCTTTAAACATATTTTTAGAATCAAATTAATCTCCAAAATAATATGAATATTGTAAATGAGATTATAGGGTTACCTCAGATGTTTTTGTCGTGAAACAAATATTGTCTTTGTTAGCATGATCATCATGTCATGAATCTGAGTAACTTGAACTATCCTAAGAGTCATTCCAAGTTTCTCTCATTTCCTTTTTAAACATTCTATATCTATCCTCATATTTATTTTTATAATTGATCAAGGGAAAATCATCCATTTCATTTCCCTTTTCTTACATTCATAACATTCTATCTCATAAGAAATGTCATTTCTATTCCAATATTTCTTCCATCTTCCCTTTTGATCATATATGCCTTTGAAGATAGGGATTCGGAAAAATTTCATTGTTTTGTAAATATTTGAAAATCATTTGGATAATTGATCCATCTCCTCATCACTCCTAGGTGATGATTTTTCACTACAAGAAAATTCTATAACGTCTTTAAATTTCACCATTTATTTTTGTTTTGAGGTAGTGGTTTTGAATGCAACAGATTTTCTTCTGGGTTTATCTTTCTCCTCTTTGTTGACTTTTAGATCCTCTTTATAAATCATTAGTTTTCCAATGAGTTATTTTGTTGGTAATTTGAGGATGTCTCATGAATCTATAATAAATATAGAGGTTCCTCTCCATCTATTAGGTATGACTCTTAGAATCATCATGATGTGTTCTTTGGAAGAAACATATCTTCCTAGAGAAATAATTGTGTAGAAAATTTTGATGAACTTGAGATTCATGTTAGAAATAGGCTATTTATACTTCATTTTAAATTTATCATATATAATAGTATAATAATTGAGTCTCATTTATTTATCACTTGATTTTCCTTCATGTGAAATAGACAAAGTATCCGAAATTTCAAGTGTAATTTTAAATGCAGAAATTCTGTTAAATTCCACATCTCCTAAAGAGAAATATAAGGAATTTTTTGCATTTAAATTATTGTTGTAAGTTTTATTATTTGGGTCATCCCATGTAATTATATAAGTATCATGAATTTTATACTCATCTACAATTGAAGACCAAATTTTAAAACCCATACTTTCTAAATGCATTTTAATTTTAATTTTCCATTAGGAATAATTAGTTCCATTAAATAATGGAGTTATATTTGTTGCAGAACCTATGAGTCTATTACATATGATAAATAAATACTTTTAAAGTGATAGAAATTTAGAATTAATAGAAATTTAATGATCTTTAATGTACAAAAAAAATCACAGTTGAACAGATTCAAAAAACGAGTCATAATAAGAATCAAAACATTTGATACAAAATGTCCGTTGGAGTAGAGTACTTGATTGGGGGGTGAATTTAGTTTCAATAAAATATTTTTTTAATAATTTCACATTAAAAAGCTTCCCTAATAAAAAGAATAAAACCCAGTTAATCCAGGTAATACTATTATAATATTTTCCCTATTAAAAAAACATCTATGATGATTTATTACTTCTCTGTGATATCAATATGAGTTATTGATCCAAAATTTGAAGCTATTCTAATTAGTAAAATCAGTTATAAATTTTATCCAACACTGACTATCTAAGTAAAATCTAGCGTCTTCTGAACTATATAGTAAATCATTATAAAACGAAATTAAAAGAAATGGTGGATAAAAAAAGTGGTTTAGTATTAATCTGAGACCAAATGCAGTTCACTTGGTGATCACATACAACAAAAAGTCTAAATTAATAAAATTGATCCATTCCCTAGATTGGGGAAAAAGAAGTGAACAAAACTATCCAAGTCACACGTCCAATTCCAATGATCTTCATTTGTATGAACAACCCAGTCACACAAGGACCACTCCCACATTTATCTCTAGGTGTAAACATGTTTAAAGAGATAAGGGAGGAATGATATCTTGTATCCATCAGTTTGGTACAGGAGATAGTTTGTGTTTTAATACATACACACACATATTTCTCGAAAGCTAAAAATAGTACACAAAAGATTAAAAATTATGAGAGAGGGTTAGAAGTGTACTGAGTGTTATTCTATGAATCTTTGGGCATATAAGATGAAGAAGATGAAGGTATTGAGTCTTGGTGTTAAAAAAATGTATCACATGTCTCATGCTCTAGTTTTTAGTAAGATCTAGCTCGTGTTCTCTGTGGTATTGTTACTACAAAAAATATTTTTATTCTTATGTACTGTAGTCCAAAATTTTTGAATTGAAATTGAGTGCTTTGTGTATTCTTCACCGGTTTTTTATTGAATGCATCAATTCAATTTTCAAAAAAACTCTCTCTACAACATATATGTCTGTGTATATTTGTAGCACAACATATCTTTGTTTTTAATAGCGGGTACACATGTTAGAGGTGACAGGATGCATTTATTCAACACCTCATACATTATACTATCAGGTGATATGTCTAAAAATAGACATTAATTATGTCAGTTACTTTAAATGACTCAAACATGACCATTTTAAATTAAATGAAAAACTAAAAAGAAAAGATAAAATAATTGTTTCATAGTCTTTCATGAAACGGTATCACTTGGAAACAGTGTCATCACGAAACAATGTGTTCTACTTTTCCTTTTAGTGGTGAGAAAGTCCTGATTCTATAGTTTTATTGAGATCAGAAACTAGTGGCACAAATTTGGTGTTAGGATCATAGTGTCCGGTCCTTTTTCATCCTTTGGACGAGGTCATGGTGATGGTAGTATGGAATTGGTGCCACATAATTTATGAGATCTGAAATTATTTACAGTGTCATGGACAAGATGTTTGGGTCATGGTGTTTCAGTCACGGTGTCTGGGTCACGGTGTTTGGGTCACAGTGTCTCTGTCACATGGTATGGTTCATGGTGTTTGGGTCCTTTTCCAGATAACCAGAAACTGTGGAAGACTCCTAGTTTCTTAAGCATAACCAAATATCTATAAACAGTCTTAAGCTGTAATATTCACAGAAAGAATTAGACTAAATTATTCATATATGAATTCAATATGGAAAAAAATTAAATATAGTTTATAATAATAAATCATTATTTATAATAATTAGGATTTTTGATAGTATATTTAATTCAGAGTGAACCCCACCATCTCAACACATGATTTGACATAGAGTAAACTGGGTTAACGAGAATTGTGATCATAAAAACATTATTAAAACATGAGGAGTCCAACAAAAAAATATTCCAATTGTGACGTAATATGTATATCTATAAACATTCATCCTAAGATCAATATAATTATTTTAAGAAATTATTTAATCAAATGAACCATCCAATATATTAAAATAGAATACATTATAAATAAGGTCTCTAAATTTTTAACGTCAACTTATCATTAATCCCCTAATCAACATGAAGTAGTTCTTAATTTTTCACACAGAAACCCTGTGAATAAATTTATAATTTATTATATTTAAACATGGTTATAACCTAAATTACAATAAAAAACATATTTAAAACAAACATACTTACTTATTTCAAAAAAATCAAAGATTACTGGAGATATTATTTAAATCGGAATATGATGTCAACTCTATAAATGATAGCGTAAAAAACATTTGTCAAAAAATATTTAATCTTTTCCAAGATAACAAATACTATCTAATTTAATTTATACATATCAATAATGTATTTATCCTATCTTTATTATATTAAATTTCATAACATATTTAGGATTAATTTTCTTCATCATGTGTTATTCCAAAAAAATATCACATTACCACTCAGTATCTTTTTATTTTTATCCATACCATTCAACCAATGCATTCAAATATTTATGTAAAATAAATTTATAAAAAATAAATAAATTTTTTATGTCTTCATAAGAACATTAAAATACTTTTAAATCATTATTCTTGAATTCCAATACATAAACACTCAATCATTTCACTTCCATTATTAACCATTAACTTGGTTTCTTCATCATATTCCATAATAATTTATTCCTTTCATATGAAATATGAATCATTTTTTAATATTTATCAACATTATTTTAATCATCGTTCACATGTTTAATATAAGAAAATAATATTAGAACATCTCATAGCTTTTATATATCGTTTTTGGTCCCTTTATCGTCTGTAGTGTAACCCAAACTGGTACCACCTTGCTGATTCACTTCATGAGATTTCCCCCTAGGGAATATATTTTCTTAATTATCCTAGTTTCCATAGATAATAAAATCCTCCATTTATAATACCTTATAAAGTCCAGTATTTTCAACAATTTCTTTTTGTTAACATTTATTTTTTCCTTGGTAATATCTATGTATATGTCATTATTTTCTACACATGAAATATATTTTCTTCCATCTATGAAATTCTATTGAGTGCTTATTCCCACATTATCAACATATAAGAATCCAAATATTCATTCTTCCTTGGTCTCCTCTACATAAACTCATAGGGAAATCTATCATTATTTTTATTGATGAGTCATATATTTTATTATGGTTCACATTGTTAAACATGTTCCATGATAACTTTTTAAGCATTATCACAATATCCATCAGTCTATTCATTATTACTTTATTATTATCATCAACATATTTTATATCACATTCCTCAATAATCTAGTTCTATCATGTTCCCTCAATTCAATAAAACCAAAAATCATTGTATGAGAAATAATATTAATAATGGGAAACCGCAAAATAATTAAAAATAACATATGTAATATCTAAATCATGTCACATTCTTTTCAATATACAACACATTTGGCATAAAAAAGGTTATTTATGGTCATTATATACATATTTCATGATAGTTTGTAAGGATTTTGTGATTTTCCAATGAAAATCTCTCAGGATTTTCAAACCATGTGTGAGACATGGCCCATTTTTGTGATCAATGTGTCGATTGAGTCCATATTGTTGTCCCCTTTTCTGATTTATTACCCCTAGGTACCTTTGTGTTTGGGGGACGTCCACATGTAGTATCAGGACATAGATTTAATTTCATAGAAACCAATTTCTCTATCCTTTAATAAAATTCAAGGACATTATCCTATACTTTAAGTCATCCTTATTATTATCCTTAGACGTACCCCTTGACATATACACATACATATTTCATAGGGATCACACTAATGTTTTCTCATCCTAGTTTCCAAATGTTAATTGAACCTTTCCTTTGATACCAACTATTATGACCTAGAATTTTCATAAATATTTATTATATTATTTTAGATGAGTATTCCATAAATTACATAATTACTTTTCTTAGTATTATAATGGTTTAGTTTCTCTAGTGACTATATACATGATCATATAATTTAGTAAATTATATTCAATATATCCCATCATGATCTTCCACTATGTTACTCTTTAAAAACATAACCTACTTAAAAAAATTCTTTATAACTTGAGGATATGGAACATAAGAAATGGTGAGATTAGATTCATTGTAAGGGTAAAAATTGAGATATTTATGCTCAATATGAACATAATGGTATGAGAACATAATCATAAAAATTTAAAACCAAAACATGCACATCAAAGGTCATAATATTGTCTTAGGAAATAATGATTGGAAGTTCATAAGACATGAATCATTAAGTAGTTAAATAGAATTAGTTGTGAGAGAATAAAATTAGAATACTACATTGATTTTTGGAATACATATATGATTATTACATTGTAATCCTGTATAAATATATAGAGGTTCATTTATTTTGTTAAGGATAGGAAATATAGCCTTCAAATCATCTTATGGACAAGAAACCAGGTCTATGCATAACATTATGGACATGAAAGAACATTCCATGCATAACAATGTGGGAATTTAATTAGGTTCATAGATAAAATTTTGAACATGTAATTAGGTTCCCTCATAACAATTTGAATGTCTAATCATGTACACATATAACATGGGTTATCCATACTTAACCAATTCTATAGAGATAGATATAGGTCTCACCCACCAAATAATAAAAATAATATAGATTTATTCCAAAAGGTTGATTTTGATTCGCATGGATAAGAGCCTCTGAGCGGTGGTGATTCGATCTTCTCACTGGCTAGGGATTTGGATCTCCAATTTTCTCCCTCCCCTCCTCTAGCATGGTTTCCTGTGGGTCAGCATCCTCTTCTTGGTGTCGTCATGCCTTGGTTATTCGATGAGACTTCCAATCGTCATCCTTGTCATGACGGCCCAGATATGGTTTAGGCGAGGCTCCGACACATAGATCTTTGTCACTTTGAAGGTGTAGATCTGGCTTTATCTCCTCTTTCAGATGATCTATCAGGGTTTCATCTAATGCATTGGCTTAACAGGGGGTTGGATATGGATTTGATGGACTATGTGAAGGCTATGGTGTGGTTTTGTCTTTGATAGGCATTAGTGAGTTCCAGGAAATCGTCTTTTCAGGAGAGGCGTGGTGTTGGCCCTAGTTTTGCACAGAGTGGGGGAGAGATTCTTAGTTATAGAATCTAAAATCCTGTGGATTTACATTTAGGTTCTATTTTGGTGGGTTTATAATATGGTGTTGTTTGTAGCGAGGAGATTGAGCCTTGGTTCACTAATTGATTCGATGTGTGGTGTGAAATTAGGATTGAGTTGTTGTGGATTTTCAAGGTATACTTTGGACTGATTTGATGGCAGTTGGTTTTCAATTTGAGTGTTATACCTTTTGGAGTTGGTCTATTGGCCTTACAGTTTCTGGTTTCAGTGTCAATTATACATTTTCTTACATAAAGTTTCTCTATATGGGGTTTATATTTGAGTTTTCCTCCTAGTAATTACTTTTAGATTTGCATCTTTAAGAGGGTTTGGCTTTTCCATCGGTACAAGGCCCATGCAGTCATGCACGAGACATCTAAACATGAAGCGATGAGTAAGAGGAAACTGATATTTATGTTTATGATGTTGGGTAGGGGCCCATCTATGTAGGTTGTGAGTTGTTTTTCCTTAAATTTATATCATAGTAGGTTGATTGTTTTTAAGTCATTGAAGTCTTGTATAGTTTCTCACTTTTTCCTCAAAAGTGTTTGGATAATAAACAAATTAATTTTTAGTCAGAATTCCAAAAGCTCATAAAATATTCATCATATCATAAACCATGAAAGGAAATGGGTTTCCTAAACATTTCATCAAATCAAAACCAATGGAAAGGAGAACGGTTTCATAATCATTTCATCATAACATAACCCATGTAAAAAGATGAGCGTTTCATAAGAATTTTATCTTGGTATAACACTTCGAAGATAAATGTGTAACATAAATATATTTTCATGATAATCTAATAGGAGAATAAAAAGTAATGGTATCCTTGGTTCATATTTAATGAAAATCATAATTTATAAAAAAGGATTAAATCTTATATAAGGAATCATTCGGAAATATCAATTGGTACATTTCTTGAGGAAAATATATTTCCATTAACAATTAAATTTTAAAAATAATAAATTATAAAACATTATGAAAATCATTTTTATTGAAAATACATTATAAATCTTATATATAAATATTTTTAAAAATTATTATTTTTAAATATATAAAACATCGTTAAAAATTTAATAACTAAATCGTTTTATTAAATAAACAACATTTTTTTTTAAAATAATTGGAAGAAAAATGGTTTTCACCTAAGGAGTGAAAAAAGATGATTTTTTATTAAAAAAATATCCTCACTTATTTTAAGTAATAATGAGTGGGAAAATGATACTACAGCATAAAAATATCATTAATTAACTTTGAAGAATAATATTCATGATTAATCATGACATGAATATTATAACATTTTTATATTGGAGACTTAAACATTAAATATTTTGATTAATGATGAGATTGTAACATAAATACATCTCTTATTTTCTATCATTTTAGACATAATAAAAATAAAATATAGTTCAAAAAATGGATATATAAAACTAATAATTAATATTAAGGGAATAATTAAATATATTCATTAGAATTATATACACCACAAAAAAGAAATTGGTGGTGAATATGGAAAGTGTCTCACAGAAGTAATAGGTGAGATTATACTTCCTGGTCAATTTGGTAATATTTTGAATAAAAAATATCAAATAAAGAAAAACATAAAATTTAAATTTAATTAAAATTATTATATTCATGATATAAAATTTAATAAGTTGTATTATATACACCTAAAAAATTGAGTGATGAATTGACATATGTCTACCAGAATTAAAAGTGGGACTAGATATTTATAACCTTATGTCTTGAAATCCATCAAATACATTTGAACCTATGATATAATAAATATATTATTTATTATAAATATTTTTTTGAACCAAAATTGTAAATATTAGAACATATTTGATTAAAATATTATTTTTTATTTCCGTTTTATTAATTATTTTTAATAAAATCACATTTCTTGTAAGAAATCCTATTTTTTGTATTGGTTTTGATTTTTTATTTATTGTCCCAAGAATTCGATCGGGGTTAAATAATTTCCAATATAAGAATCATGAAATTATTATCAAATTTCTATCAAAATAATACTTGTTTATAAAAATAATTTAATGTGGTTTGGGGAAATGAAGTACACCTTGATCCTGAAGATGATAGAGCATACATACTTATGAGTACCATTTTCAATTTTCAACGATCATTATGGAAATGAATTAAATAATATATTATCTATAAAAATGATCATAATATCATAAATAAAATGTTATTTTTTTTAAATATACTTTTATATATCATCCATGTGGGTTTATGATGAAATTTCTTTCACATAACTTAGTGAAGACGACTGTCCGCACATACACGATCAATACTTGTATATTTCAGTTATTGAAATGGTAGAAATGATATATTATACTTTCATAATGATAAATATGTCATTAATATCATTAATTTAATTTATTCCGAATGTATTCATTAAATTTAACCATCTTATCTATGGTTAAATGTGTTAGTGAAAACAATTCACATCACTTCGTGAGGCGGTAGTCTATTGTACAATCGAGTGAAGTTCTCATATCCCCTACAGAATAGAAACAAAAGGTATATATGGTATAATGAATCCATATTTATAATTATGTTATAATTAATATGTATATATATGTATATATATATAATTTATATTCATCATTAAACCCAACCATGAGAGGTGGAAATGGAAAAAGGAATTACATTGGTTCGTGAGGTGGTATTCTCCTGTACACACGAATGATGAATATGATACCCAATTGATGAATATAGATATGGATGAAATTTACTTAATTAAATTAAATAAAATATAAGTATATGGAATGTACAAAAATTATTATATCATCATTTTTAATAATACTTTATTTCGATGGGGGATAAAAAAATGATTATTGATGAACATTACCTCTTTTTCAGGTATCCTCCTTAGGTTTGCACCAAAATATTTCCAATGATTGATAGATTTATAGAATAATTATGATAGGATGAATTTATGTTTTTTAGTGATTAATGTGCTAATATTTCTAACCAAATGGACATATGGTGTAATGAAAAGTGGAGAAGGTTTTTTCGTTTATATGTTAGAAGAGTAGCACACCTGTAAATCGTGAAAAGAAAGACGTGTCCCACAGTATTTATCATGATATGGGGATATAAAGTATAGTATTATTGATAATTAAACATTATATATTCTAAATTTTTTCATAAAAAAAATATTTTAGAAAGTTTTTAATGTTATTTATCCATTATTTCTATAATTTAAAACCTGTTAAAACCAATATTCTTCCTTAACCACAGAAAATATTTTAATATTGTTTTCACTATTAAATTGGTCCAAAATTACATTATTATTTACATGTAATATAAATTATTATTAATAAAAATATTTAATTTAAAATTCCAAATTCAAATCACCTAATTATAAAATTTAAATTTAAATTTAATCCTGTAGAATCTATAAGAAAATGAATTTTCAAAATAAAACTTTTCAAATGATTAAATTTATTTTATATCAAAATTCAATTCCAAATTGATTAAAATGTTCTCAATTGGATAAATAGATATAAAATTGAACTACATTTAATTTATAACTCGAATAAAATAAAAGTAAAATTTATAAATAATTTTAAAAAGGAATTTTTCAAATAAACTTCTATTTTTTTCACCATTCATCATAAAATTAATCTTTTCATAAAGATATAAAAAATTATTCCTAAGATAAATCTAACATGATGATTTGGAAAATAACAAATATTATTTCAAATAAAATTTTATAAATTGTCAAAATAATTTTTAAATGAAGTGTGACAAAAAGGGAAAAGCATTTTTTTAGAGAAATATAATTTTAAGAATTAAATTATATTTATTATTATCTTTTTTATAGAAAACACATTAGGTTATTGATTCAAAATTGACTCATTAAATAATATATACATTTATTTAAAATCATTCACTAAAAACGGATTGTTACTTTATTATATTAAAACACGTCTGTTTCCATTAAAATTGATTATCAAAAAAACTTCCTTCTATTTGAAATAGTTTATATGAAAAATTATAATGGTTTAGAAATAAAGAAATTAATTAATTTAATTTAGGTTTAAATTAGATTTTTGAAATATTTCTTTCATTATATTCATCAACGACATTTCAACAGATTGGTGATAACTATCATACTAAATAATAATATGTTAATATTATTTCACATTTCCTTTAGACATGGTGTTGCAAGTAATGAATGAAAAAATATTAGTGGAATTATTTATAAAATAAGTATTTAATTTAATGATAAATATAATTAAATTATAATTATTTTAAAAAAAATTAAAAACACTCATCATGTTACAAATAATGCAATAAATATAAAATATTATTAATAATCTTTTTGTAAAATTGTAATGGAATATCATATATGTTATTATAAATATGTATGTGGTTCATGTATAAATTAATTAAATGATAAAAACCATTATATATGATGTTATAGAAATTTCATTTGAAAGGAATCATGAGGTAATGAACTTCATCTCAATTTCACTTCATTATGTTAATTGTAGTATGATTCACCTATATCATATTATATTGTGTATTGAAATTTGTTTTTTATATAACATCATGAATGGATAATAATTATTGGTATTTTATGTTTTATGTTTAATTGTTTCATCAAATGGAATTTGGATTTAAAATTACCATGTGGAAGACAATTTCATAACTAAATTATTTTTCGTTGGATTATATTACATGTTCATTATCTTTAACATTGTAAGAGCATATTTAAATTAATTTTATTATACTATATTTTAGTTAAAATTGGTTTATGTGGAGTTAAATTAGATAAAAAATACAAATTCAATGATTAATTTTTTCTTCAATTTTATGATATTTGTGTGGTTAAATTGAAAATTTCATTTTAATTTCGATTGTTTAGGCTTAAATTTAGATTTACGGAAATTATTTCATCATTACATACTAACCAAAATTAATTTTCTTCTAATCTGGTTATTCATGAATATTTCATGTAATAGTATCATTTTCTACTCTTTGGTACACAAAAATGACTGAAAAATGTTTTTTAAATCTTACTCTATTTCTCTCTTCTATCAAAAATCGATTTACTTCCAAACCCATGGTTTCATAAATTTTTTTTATAAAAAGTTCTTTAAATTCTCCAAATAATTTATTAAACAGTTTTTTTCCCATGTTTAAATTTTTATGAAATGATTTCAAATGAATATTCGTGTTGATTTCTAAACAATTATGGTTTTAATTTTACCAAATATTTGGAACGAATCACTTTTAACATGTACAATATGAATGGAATTTCCCACCTTCATGACCACTCAATGTTTTAATGTTTACAATTTATGCCTAATAGGTTACTATCAAATACATGTTATTTCAAAATTTATTGTTAAATATTAGTTTTAAAAGGTGATTTTCAAATTGAAAATAATTCCTTATTGAGGAATGTTTTAAAATAAATTTGTTTGATATAACTACTTATCAATAACAATGACCCTTTATTTTTCATATATTCCACTAGGGATATGCTTTATTAATAAAATAATTATTCTTCTGATAGATGGTTTAGGAATTTTTATTATTATTTATAGTTTTGATATTCACTTATTTTTTTGTTTTTGTATTCATTAAATTTCCCTTGAATTATTCACTTTCCAATGATCATTTTCATTAAATGTCTCCTAAATATCCATATTATTTATCGTGGACATGCATATTTCTGAAATCATATATAATTTCTACATACTGTTTTTTATTTTTATTGATATATGATTGATTGGGGAAATTATTTCTAATATGTATTCATTACAAGATGTGAATTTTTTTTGATATTTCTTATTGTTAATTAATTACATTGAATGGTAAATATATGATGAATGAATTCGGCCAAAATATTTGGGCGATAATGGTTATAAATACCTCCCCAAATCATCGCAGGTATCTTGAGATGAATTAATTGTATAACATTAGTTAAATGGATTTCTAGTGTATACCTAGCCATCAGTTTTAAATAGTCTTGAGAAAGGTCTTGACAGTTGAGGTATCATTATTCTTGAGATTACGAAGTCACCTAATTATGAATTTCCTTTATTAATAATTAAAAAATAATTATCCCTGATATTTTAGCAAGGATATTATCTTTATATTCATTTCATTATCAGTTTATTTATTACCTGTATTTTTTTATGTATTTACAATTCCTTATTTATTATGCCATATCCTGTTATGATATTCATGTTACTAATTAAAATCTAGGTGTTTTTTATTTTCCTTTCCATATTGATAATGCACTATATTATCATGATATTAAAGTTAATTAAATGACTTGCCAATTCAGTTATTTACCATCCCATGTGAACTAATTTTATTGATTCAGGACATGATTCATGTTACTAAAACCTTTCTAAGAATTTAAACTCACCCTTATATTTATTTACTTCCTTGTAATCCATGAATTGTAGTTGGATTGGTATTCATGGATCTACTAGTGGGAATAAATTCAATTTATTTTTGTTTTTGTTTTATTTTTTTTCCAAATATAATCTATAAACCATGTATGTATCTTGTTAATCATGAGTAATAAACAATTTTATCCTTTGGGATGCAATTATTGGTATCTTATGAAAATACAATAAATCAATCACAAACTTTGGGTTTATGGTATCTATTTAGTTACATTTAATATCAAATGGATTTTAGTGGAAACCATGGGAACTATATTTTGGAAAAAATAAATTAGGGAACATAACCCTTGGAAAAAAATTGAGGTTAAGTATAATAGAAAATATTAAAATATTAGTAGGGTAGATTTTCTATGGTTTTCCATTTAATAGATCCCATTCTGAATACCTCATGTAGAAATTGTTTAGACACATATCAGGATATAAGTAGTAAATATGTAAAGACATGTAAATATTAACTCTAGCATTAACTAGTACATATCAACAAGCCTTACTATGCACCCAGTATGAATGTATCACAAGGTATTTTGTAGATATTTCACATTTCCCTTACAAACGATTTTAGTTTATTTGAACTGATGATGCCTATGAATTAACTAGGTTAATCCAAAGGTGACTATGATTGAAAAATGAGTCCTAATTTAAAAAAACTATAAATGATTATATGGTCTTCTCGCTATAATTATTACTTATCACACTATGCATTTTTGTTTTAGTTAATGGATATAACCTAATAGAATTATGTTAATATATAATATAAATAATAATGTTGTGATTATAAGAAATCAAAATGGATGATGATAGGAGTGGAATATATCATGATTATTCGTATACATTTATCCTTAAATAAAATTAAGAACATATAACTTAACCAACACATAGACTAAACGATGAAGAGAATGATCGAGTTTTCTATGGGATCTAGTGGTGGAGACCATGGAGGAAATATGGATCGATTTCATAATGTGCGAAATACAAAATGATAAACCCATAATGTTCCTCAATGTGACATGAAAATTTATTACTTGTTGAAATGAAGGGAATAATGTAATGAATTTACAAGAAAAAATGTAGAGTATAATGGATGAAAATAAAACTCATCATAAGGATTTATTTATATTTCATTTTAATAAATGTTTAGAACCTAGTCATTGTCCATGTTAATTCCCTCTTTTAATGTTTAATCCCTAGAACAACTAATGGGCTTAGGTTGAAATAAAATGGTTGATATATTAACGTATTGGAATCAATAATTGAATTGTATAAGTATTTGTTTTCTAAGATTATATTGGTCATAAGAATCACAAAACATCTAAGAATTTCTTAAACTTTCACAACCATATACTTATTCATTTACATAAGAGTTATGAAATCACCATGGATTATGAGTTTAGGTTTGACCATATGTTTAAGTTACTGAAATCCCTTATTTTTGGTTTTATGTGAAGAGAGTTTATAAATATTTCTATTTATTTGGGATACACTTATGTGAATAAAATAAATTGGTTAAATATAAGAAAATTTTAATTGAGGAATAATGTTGTTACATTTTTTAGACAAACAATTAAAGGTACTTATAAACTTTATGGATTATCTTATCTTTTTTTAGTAATAATGGGTCATCATAATTTTGAAACGTTTTAGAAATTATATAATTCTGGTTTTAGAAAAATAACATAACAAATATCATGTGGAAACTCACCATATCAGAAATGAAAATAGGGTGTGAACCCACAACTAAAGGATAACATATATTTTGAACTTACAACAAGACTACATGATGTTATGTTTAATATTTCATTGTATTAACATAAATAATTTATGAATAAGTAGTAATATTGAACCAATGGTGTTTTTGTTGGTGTTTGGACATTAATATATTTTGTTGAATAACATGTTATAAATATATTTATTTTAGAAAATAGATTAATATAGATGGAAATACTAGTAAATTTTTTCTATATATTAAAATCCATTAGAAGTGATTTTTTATGCTTCAGGTATAAAAAACTCATTTTTTGAAATTTATTTCAGCGAGGAAGCGATGAATTGTAAATTTATTGAAGAAAAACTAAAGGATGGAATTGTGATTATGATATAAAAACATATTAATTAAGTCTATTTACTTATATTCATATAAAATAATACAACTCCCCAACATTAGGAAATTGATCTTCAAAAAAATTTACCTCAATACCTTCATATCCATGGAATCAAATGGTCTTTGAAATAAAAATATATTTATTTTATTGTAGTCCTTAACCTTCCATTTATCATAAAATTTCTTATGCATAATGTTTTCTATCACCCTCATTTATTATTTACACATTTTTTCATATCCATGTCTTCACACACCACTAATATTATCCCACCTAGAGACCTAGTTATGTGTTATGTAACGTCCTCAACCCGGTTTCCACTATAACTATACGCCTAAGATCGGTGGTCATATGACCCCACATGTGACACCTCATACTTCATAGGTTTCTGACTAGTATCTTGGGTCTAAAAACAAACATAGAGAGACTATACCCACTGATCAGATTAATGACACAACAAGAGTAGTGTCATGAATTAAAAAAACAAGAAAAAAGTGGAAGACATTTTAAATATGATTGTAAGTAACAAATGAATATATTCCATGACAATATTATGTGTATAATATAACATATAAAACAAAACAAGACAATAATCTGATATGAAAACAATAATAGATCAAGATCATGGTCTCTAGTCCCACCCCAGTCCTAATGTCCCATTACACCAACCCATCATCCCATGCACAAACCATTGACCTTGTTCAAGTCCGGAACCTATTCTATAAATCAAATAAAATCATCTAGGGTACCCAAGTTCCATGGTTTCTTGATCAGGGATTGAGTAAAACTAAATAAGATACCTCCAACAATGTCTAATTAAATAACTAGTCTATAAAAAAGGGTATACATATAACCAATGTGTAATAAATACTCTATGAAATGAAAGAAACATGTATCACAATTAATCAATTATAAAATAATTTTTTTATCCATTAATTTACCTATGGTAAACCAACATACTAAGGTATCTCAATCCACACTCGGAGCCTAAAAATTAGAGTAATGGGTTATAAATATCTATTAATAAGGTGGAATTTGGTAACCAAATCATTCATCAACTTACCTTAGATCCCATGTATGATAATAAATCCATGTCCATGCGTTTGGTAGAATATAGACTGATCTCGACATCCTAAACCATGCCACAAATAAAAGCATGGACCCACCATCTGACAACCTTATTGAGGTAGCATATGCGGGCTTGGAGTATTAATCTAACAGATATAAAACTGGGGAGCCTCATTCACTATGTTAAGAGCATAATGCCCTAGTCCAACAACATAACTCAAGAAATACATGTTAGGGCCTAGATCCTCAATTAAGCCTGAGCTGTGGGTTTAGAGCCTCTGTCCATTACCCCACCCATAGAAGTTACCACTATGCCTTTTTCACATGCTTCTTTAACCATTTAACACATTTTCCATTTAAATTTATTAACCCATTTAACACATATACTATTTACCAAGCATAACTCATCATCCAAATTGACATTACACTAAGAACACCTTATAATATGTTAACAACTAATCAAAAATAACATCAATGTCATTACACATTACATGATAAGATAAGATAAAAATGGACATTGAAATATCCTTTAAGTCACCCTTAAAAATATGGTTCATCCTCATTGAAAATAAACTAATATATTCCCCATGTATTTCATTTCCATTTCAAACCATATAGCACAAATAGTGAACCATTTTTACAAAAAAAATGGAACAATTACCTTATTTAAAACCCCCATTTTAAATCTATAATAAAACCCCCTTTCTAGACTCCCTTGAGTTCAATGCCTCATTTTTATTCATTTACTGCATTAAAAACGACACATTCTTCTTTTAAAACATTAACTAGATCAATATCCAAAATACATCATTCAACCCATTTCAAAATACACTAAGTAATTTCACATAACTGGTACACAAAAATTTCAATTGCCCTATTTTAACCACACCCTTAAACCAATTTAACTACTAAAAATCACTGATTTTCACAATGTCACTATCTCTAAATTTAATCATTAAACTCACCCTTTCCAAGTGTGTGGTATGCCCCATTGGTATCCCTAATTTCCATAACATATCATAAATGGACCCAATGTGATCTATAATGTGTTTCTCAACTTACAATAAGGCCCAACATACTTTCCTTACCCAATGACACAAAAATCCAAAATGGTATTACAATATAACTACCACATTAAGATATAAAATTTATAGATTATGATAAATTCATTAAGATAACCTACCTAATGCTTGCGGGTAATTACATTTCCAACTAAAACCCTTGATTATAACTAATTTGTAATCGAATACTATGATGAGTAATGAACTAGAGAAAAAAGGGTCTAAATATTCATAAGGATAGGAAACCACACCCCAAGAATCTTGCATAAATTTTATGGAAACGATGTCGATTTATTTCCCAGAGAATTGATTCACACAAAATAGTACAATGAAATCATAATAATCAAAGTATAATGACCTATGGAGGAGTGGAGTTTACTGGTTCATCAGCCAATATGGAGGCAATTGAATTGGGGAGAAATTTTATGGACAATCATTTTAGCCTGATAGGTGTTTATAGTATAGCTTCACTTTTTAAGTGAAACATGGTTTGGCCACACATTTTGAAAAACCATTCTCCAACTCTGTGTCTCCCTCTATCCAAGAGGGGATCGGGCCACATGGTCTTGCTAGACACCTATAGTGTTCTACAAAATTTGTGGAGACTATTTCAATTGTCTATCTAGAGGGGGTGTTGGCCAAATTGATTCTTAGGAAACCATCAATCATTCTCAAAACCAAGCACCACATCCTACAAGTTTCATGGTTATGGTGCGCAGTTTCAACTAACCCTGCACCAACCATACTATCTGTATAGATTGGGGCACTTTCCCACTTTCCATTCCTTGGACCCTCAAAACATCAATAAAACATGTCTTACTCACCAAAGACATTTCATAAACCAAAATTTCAAACTGGGATAAAACATATCTCTAGTTCAGGATCATAAAACATTTCCCCCTTATAACAGATCATCCTTGTGCACTATTCTTGTACATCACCAAGACTCTAATATAAATGTTTTGGCTATGCGACCCACACATAAACATTCATCTCCCATGTTTCCTCCCGAACATGGTCATTCCATCCCCACACTAGGACCAATAAAAGTTATATCTAGAATTATTTTTCCTCAACATGATGCAAAATCCTAATCCATGTGCCCCATATTGATGATTCCACCTCAAACTCACTATTACCAATATCAAAAACAATATAAATGTTTTGTTATCTCACTGAACCACCACACAAAATGGGTGTGTTGAAAGAGTGCTACACTACACTGGTAGATCCAATCAGAGAACCTTTAGTTAAAAAATAATTGAATCTCATGGTCCAAATCACTTGGATCACAATTACTCACTTCATTCCAATATCTAATAGTGTCCATGTATCATTAGAATAAACATACAATTTCCATCTCTAATCTTCGAACCAATATCAATCCACATGCCCATGAACTCGTTATATAACCAAACATTTGGGAAAAAACCCAAGCATTACACCCATATCCATTTACTCAACTAGTCAAGAACCTAGAAATCATGCATCATCAAAAAAACTACCAAGATGACTCTTACCCAAGCTTATCCAATCAGAAACACTGGTCACATCATCCACTAGAAACTTACCTACTATGGTGCTCCCCAATATATGTTTTAGCTCACCTCCATGCTCTTCTGGTGGATGGGACATTGACCCTAAAAAAGAAAACTATAACCCTCAAATCATCTTCCACAATATACTTGACTTGTTTCCCAACTCACCATACCCAAAAAACCACAAAAAAATCCCCCGTAAAACTTTCATTAAACATTTCCTTTGAAACCACCCAAAATGGTCGTGCATACCACGACCATTTTACAGAATTAGAAAACATGACCTCTATTAAGTTTTCATTCATTTCAGAAATTAACATTCTATTAAGACATTATACCACAGGTGGATGATTAAATAACAAAGTTGTCCCTCTTACTATACATTGTCAAACCATCCATGACTAGGATTTCATGAAACACACATATTCCACTAGGTTTGTCCCCCCTTTTACTTATTCAATGCGGCTTATCTATTAACACTTACCACCATTAACTAGAGAAACTATTAGTTTAATTCAGTGATTTCTAGAAAATCTCCACTATCAAGGCATGAAATGCCCTCCAATTCATCAACATGCTCCACCACACCCATTAGAATTTCTAAGACCATCACTTAAATTATCAATACATCAACTAAATATAAATTTATTCCAACTAAAAACCCCATTTCTAATTTTGAAATACACTATCATTTCCGAAAACATCCATCAAATGTGGATTACCCCTCACCACTTTCATTTGTTTTTTTAACTGATTTGAGATGCCCCTGGTGGACTCAACCTAGAGATTCCCAAATTAAAAATTGGATGTCACCACTTCGCATGAAAAAAGATACCATCCAACTTAAAGACATTCCAATGTCACCAAAATCACCTATTTGACCCCATTCATGACTTATGAGGATGATCTAACACCCATCCTCCATTATGGTAAACTATTTTTATTCATTATCACACCCATCATGGACTTTAACATAGGTGTATTAGATTCATTTTAGAACCACCCAGATCCTAAAGATAATTATTGGCCCAAAAAACCAACCTATCTGAGACCCACCAAGAATTTTGTAAGAAACAAAAAAATGCACCTCACATATTCTTCATTGGAACCCCGACTCCATAACGACCACTCAACGGTTGGCCCCATATGTCTATGATTGACATATCACTAACCTCCTTATTTGTGTTATTTTCACTGCCTTCTTCAAAAATTTCCAACCACCAATGTTCACACATCGATCCTAGCTGAACCCCCAAAACGTAGAATTTCCCATCTTTCTATTCCCCAAAAACACATCAACTACAACTCATTCCCAGCTTCCACGGATACTACTAAAGACATTCTTCAACATCTGGTCCATCCCGAGGCCCACACCCTTAACAGTTGGTGGTGATCCTCTCACCATATTTCTCCACATATTCTGCTCTACGAGGATAGCCTTCAATAGGAACCTTATCCTACCAAAACATATTTAGGGACATAGGCATAAATCCAAAGGTCTCTCAATGTTCCCAATATGATGTAAATAATTTTGGCCTGATCATCGCTAGAAAAACAATGCTTACAAGTTTCCATTAAAAGGCCCCAAAAACTATTCATCGCTATGTCCACCTCCCAATATGGGAACGCTATGATCTTTCGAATTTATCAAGCTTTTCTACCTTCCAGTATCTCATTAATATCTATCCACCACAACTCAAGTTGGATTTCCATCCAGCTGCACCAAAACCTCGCAAATATCTACTCAAGAGCTGTGAACCATTTCTTCTAGTGGAAATATTGTCTCCATACCACTTTATTACACCCATCATGACCATAGTGACTCACAAAATATACAAAATGATCCATCACACAAACTGATGACCAAAAATTCTATGACATAACTAGTGCTTCCCAATATGGTTTTAGATAAAATGGAATGATCATCTCCTTATAAACCTTTTCACCCAACCAAAATGGTATCGTCACATCCCATCATGTGCCCATATATTGGCATGATCAATAAACTAGAGGTCTCACACATTCCTACAAACACACACTGACCCTTACTATATATCACATGATCAGTACATTACTAGAGCTAGGCCCATATTCCCGATAACACCAATCACCAAGCCTCCTAGTCCATAAGCCTCATCAGACTCATATAATTATCTATGTTCTCCTAAAACAACCCAACCATTCACAAAAACAATCCCAAATATGTGACCAACCTCACCCTTGTTGTAACTTCCATAAGAAACCATCCATCGATTCTTTTTTCATAGATTTCATGTCCATCAAATAAAAACGACAAGTCATTAACTAAACAATGCCAACACAATCGGGTCAGGTATCCCATTGTCCATTCCATTCGAAAGAAACTTCACCAAAAAACAAAAACACTTCGGTTCATACATGACAATGAAACAAATGTGTGACCATGTAATTATATAAAAATTTGATGGAACCAACTATAAATCAATTTCACATCCGAAGTGACCACCCATGATTCACACTCAAAGACACATGCAACACAAGGATATGTTCCCATGATCATACCCTAAAATTTCCACAAAAATAATGTCCCATAGACACAACTTGAGTCACACATCAAAAAAAATTAGCTTTTCAATATAGCCCTATTAGATAATCCCACTCTAGAACTCACTCTACGTGAGCCACTACCAAGGTCCTAAAAATATACCTATGCCTTACGCATAAAAAAAGAACACGAAATCTTGGCTAAACTCTCTCACAGGACACCTTGAAGGTCAAATGATACAAACTCCCCAAATGGGGGTCACATCCTGGAAATTCTAATGGATCTCTCTCTATGACATACACATCAAACCTAAAAATACTCACTAGTAATAGGATACAATCCTACTCCATATTTAAGACACATGATGTCTATCTCACCCCATAAAATATTAATTATTGATTTCACGCCAAGGATTCCCATAAAGACACATTAGAACTATGAGCCAAACACCCACGCTAGGGTGCAAAAAAACATGAAATCATTCATCCCAAAATTTCACCACCTCGTAGATACCATCATTAGTGTCCAGCATACAACCCACATAATTCACTAACCTATGGTTTACCATGTCCACATTACTATACAACATTTCATGATACAATGACCAGATTTCCACTGCGGGTATAACAAGAACATCTCTTTAACCACACATCTAATCACTTCAAATCATCGCAACCCAAAACTATGGTCTCATGTTAGGGGATTCTAATAGCCCAAACCACCCCTATATAGTGATAAGAAAAAATCAAAGGGATACTCACCAATGGTTCCCCAAAAAATTCAGTTGTTTCACACTACACTTTAATCAATATTATAATTTAAAAAAGAAAATGATTCACGTTAAAAACATTCAATTTTAGAAGAAAAGTGTTTTAAACATTAAAAAAACATTTTATTAATCCACCTTTGAAAACTATATTATTTAATATAATTATCATTTTGAAACATTTCCTATAACAAAAATTTCATGAAATATCAACCAGAATAATCTATAGGTAGAAATTACACTTCTAGTTTATGAATATAATGGTACAACCAATCACATTCATCAAATAGAATACCTATCAACCCTCTATTACTAGGATATTTCTTTGATTCAAAAACCCTATCTATCCATACTGGTCCGTCGGATAAAGAGTCATAAACCAATAAAATCACATCCATGCGCACTACTAGAGGTGGAAATATCAACCAATCCTAAAATAAAAAAACATAACATCATTTCATAACCCTAGAAACATGGGTTTTCTAAAATGTGGGATTGTAGGAACATAGTAAGAATATCATTTCAAAGGCTAGAAAACATCCTAATCTCATGTTCACCATTACCATAATAGTAGGATAAAATACATAGCTCTGAGACTACATTGTAATCTCCTCAACCTCGTAGCCACTATAATTGGTGACACGTTTCGATTCACAAAATGACCTCACTTGCACCTCGTTTTTTTCCAGAGGCTACCAACTTGCAGTGTCGGTCTCAATAAAATCATTGCGAGAATATACCCACCTCTCAGATAAAATCCCAAAAAAGAGTAACATTAAATGTTAAAATAAAGAATAGAAACAATAAATAAACAACATAGAAAAATTTCCAGAATGTATCCATGAAATAAATGCTATAATAATATGATATTTATACTACAAGTCATAATATCATAAAAGAAAGGGATAAAATAAATAAAAACTATGAAATATCCCAAACATGTTCCCTTGTCCAAGCCTGGGCCTGACATTCCATTCTCCAACTCATCACCCCATGCCCAAAAAAAAATATGATGTCCTTTTCCAAAAATTATTCTGGGAACACGTTGCATCTTCTTGGGTACCCGAGAACCATGGATACCCAATAGTGGTTAGAGTACAACCTAGTAGGACACCAAAAATGGTATCTCAAGAAATTACCAAATATGTAAAAAAAATTATAAATATAATAACGGTGAAATAAATAACCCATTGAAAAATTGAATCTTTTCTCACAATTAAGCAATTATAAAATTACCTTTGTATCCATAATGTCCCTTAGGGTCAACCAACTAACTAAACTAGCTCTATACTCACTTGGAACCTAATTCATAACATAAGGTGTTACACACATTTAATAAGATGGGAAATTAACTGCCCCAAAAAATTATTAAACTCACATTGGATCCTTGGTCCTATAATTGGGCCATGTACATACATTTGGTAGCATAAATCCTCAGTCGGAAATCACAAATCATACCAAAATTTGGAGAATAGGGCCTTAGTCTGACTTCCTTTCTATGGAAATATAGGTTGGCCTAGATAACTAGTCTAGGAAGCCTAAAACCGGGGACCCTTAGTATGTAGGTTAGAGGCATAGAGCCTTAGCTCTAAAACAAAACTCTATAAAAACAATGATGGGGCCTTGATCCTCAATCTATCACGAACTTTGGGTGTAGAGCCTTATTCCAATACCCACACTCATATAACTTACCACTATTCCTGGTTCATGGTCTTATTTATCCCATTAACACATTTATCATATATGTGTCTTATTACATTTTAACACATATACCATTTACCTACCATAACTCATTAAACAAATTCACATTATACCAAACACAAAATTATGCTATTTTATGAACTAGAATATAATTAACATCAAATTTGATTCACATTCTATGATAACCAATGATTAAAAGTACTCATTTAAATCATCTTTAATTCACTATGAAAACAGGGTTCTTCATATTTGAAAATAAACTAATCCATAACCAAAGGATTTAATTTCAATTTCCATCCATTTCAAAAAATAGAAAATCAATTTCACAAAATAAGTGCATAAAATCCTCATGTTAAATAATCATTTGAAATATATAAATGAAACCATGTTCTAGTCCACCTTGAGTAGAACACATCATTTTCAGACATTACCCACTCTCAAAACATAAAATTCATAATTTTAAATGACAACTAGATCAAAACAAAAAACTCATAAATCCAACCATTCAAAAAATGTCCAAGGAATTTTACAAATCTAGCACTAAAACATTTTAATTACACCTTTTAAACATATGCATAAACCAATATAAACATATAAATATATTAATTTTCGTAATATATCTATTTAAATGTTTACCCATTCATCTCAACCTTTCCAATGGTTTGTCATACCCCAATGGGTAGCCATATGCACCATCTTAAATAATAAATGGACCCAATAAGTTCTTTAAATGATTTTAACATACAACTAAGGGCCAAATTACATTCCATTTACAAAGACACAAAAGATTAGAAAGAAACATAATATCACATCAACATACACATATAAAACATTGATAATACAGAAAAGACATTAAGAAATCATACCACATGACCATGGGTGATTACTTACTCCACCATAACACTTGATTCGTATTTACCTAGCCTCAAATGCTAAGATGAATAATGACCAGGAAATATAAGGGTTTAGATCATTAGAATGACCGGAGACCACACACCATTCTACATCTGGAAAATGGAAGGAAACAATGTAGAATACTAACCCAGATCATCAATTCACACCAAACAAAAATCCATATTCCTAATAATCGAAGGAGAATCACCCATAGAGGTGCGGTGTAACACCGCAATCTTCCATGGTACAATTCCTTCAATGTAATTCAATATCTTTCAATACATGAAACACTTAGTTCGAGAACACTATGACCTATAACACCAGCTATTTTAAAAAGATGGTATGAATAGTATCAACCAGATTTTGAATTTTATATATATCCCAAATAATTTTAACATTACTCATATGTGTTTCTTATACATAATATAATGACAAAGAAGTACACAAAAATAATAAATTGTCTTCCTTTTAATGGGGAACCCTTTTAAAATCCAATATTTACACATTTATATATTAAATTTTAACAAATTAAATTCTTTTTTAGAAGTTAGAAAATAATCTCTTTTGGATAAATTTTGGGGACTTTTCTAATAAATTTAAAATTATAATTGATAGTGATAAATAATAAATTTTAATTGAAATGATCTTTTATAATCAAAATAATTTATAGTTTTAAATTACACATTTGAGTGGTTTAAAAGTATAATTAGATTATATTCTTATAACCTAATATAATTAAGGTCATTAGAATTTATTTTATACTGAAATTGAATATAAACACATGTCAATATTTTGAATTTTTTATTTTCTAAACCTCACATTCTAATTTTGACAAGGATTATTAATTTAAAATTAATTTCTACTAACTAGGTGTTTTAAATTTGAATAAATGGATTTAATATTTGGAATCAAATGGTCCAAATTGTGTAAATAGGTACATTTTATGTATTTACATTTTGAATAGTGACTTTAGTATTTATTTTTATTTACCATGGTTAATGGGTAAATCAGGTAAAAATCGAAAGAATGTAATATTATTATATCATAAAAATACCCTAATACATGTCCTAATTAAATGGGATGATATATTTATTACCATGGGAATCCTTGGGTCTATTTTGGGACCCCATGGAGGAACTTTTCTGTGATAATAACATGTTTTAAGAATTAATTTCAAGTAAAAATAAATATAACATTAACATGAATCTTTTTCTAAAATAATATAAATTAATTTTATATAAGTGTTATTATCAACAATAAATATTAATTTTAAATTTAAAAATATTTCATGTATCATGGTATTTTATTTGTAATTTTTAGACATTAAATAATTAACTTTATTTATGACACAATAATGATGCAGTATTTTCCTTATTAATGAATGAATAAAATAAATTATCTTATAAATATTAAAAAAATATTATTTGAAATTTTGATACCACCCATGAATTCTATGTATTACATTGAAATATGAGGGTTTATTTAATGACTTTGGTTCAATGGAATCATATTTATACGACTTTATGAAAAATCAATTACTAAATAGTGTCAAAATTGACATAAAATATTTTTTAAAAATAATAATATTTTATTAAATGATATAAAAATCCTAAAAATGTAATATTTGAAAAAAAAATTATATATTGTTAAAAATTTCATTAATGATCCAGATTAGGTTATCTTTTGGTTTTATAGTAACTAAATTGACCCTTTTATATAAAAATACAAGAAGACACGGTAAGAGTTACACTGTTTAACTAAGCATTAATCCCAAATGATAACGTTATTTTCATGAGCTAAACATGTCAAAAAACCATTAGATTAGAGTATTATAATCCATTATCATATTATCATAGAAATAAATCAATATTTAGCTACTAGAAAGAAATAAAATTATAATAAATTAATACATCAAACTTTTCCTTAAGTGGCCATCACCTCTCTTACAAAAGGATACTTACCTTTTTCTTTAATTCACACCTCCAAACTCCTTTATCTTGGACAAAACCTACCCATTTTCTATGAAAACATCCCTAATATCATTATAGTGGATAATAATTGTGAATAAGTCCCTCCCATAGAGTTTTTTTGTGCAAATCAAATGTTGAAAACCAAAGAGTGATAAATGTTTTATCACCTCTTTCAAATTTCTTTTCGTCTTCTACTTCCTCTTTCTACATAGTATCCATAACAAAATAAAAAATAGAGTACCTTAAACGTTATGAAATTTTTTTATAATTATGGGACAACCATATTCATCCTTTTACTCATCTAAAAAAACAATATCATCATACGTGTGTATGTATGACTTAACGTCTCCACGACATGGTGTAAATTATTTTTCATTTACACATTTTTTCAATAGGTATAAAAATGAATATAAAGGATTTAAATGATAAATATAACATGATATTTATTATATAAAATTCATATTTCATCCATCTCTATACCATTTATCAATTGATGAAATGATACCGTCTTTCGTGCGTACGTACGACTTACCGTCTCCACGACGCGATGAGACTCGTCTTCCTTGTTTACCATCAATGATTGATGATAAGAACAAATATTTTTAATACGTATGGAATATGTGACTAATAATTATATTGAAGTGATATATATATATATATATATATTTCATTCATTTACTTCCATACAATAAGAAAACAGAAACAGCGTTTATACGTATGTACGACCTACTGTCTCCATGAATGATGTATTACATTTCATATATATATCTATTATATATATTAATATTATGAATATATATGATATATAAGTCATATTATAGCATATAGAAGTGATTTATTAATGATATAATTAATATGATCAAGAGTAATAAGTCAAAACAAGTATGATAAACAAAGCGAGTAATACCCAAAATGTTGCACTAACATGGAATTATTAATAAACTGGTAATATAATGTCATAAAAGAATCATATATGATATAATAAATTTTATTATTTATATTATATAAGTTTTTAATATTCTTAACAACATTATACAAAATTATTTGACATGTACGGAGAGTATCATACCTATGGAAAGGCCTAATTCCTCAATCTCCTTACTATCCGAAATTGATAATGCGTAAGTGTTTAATAGTACATATTAATCATTCATATCCCTGTTTCATAGAAATGTTTTCAAAAGGATAATTTTTAAGGCATTATGTAAGGAACTCCTTATCTAAAACATTGTTTTAAACATTTTAAATATTTATACTTCTAAACCATTCTCATTAATGTACATGTTTGCAAAATGGTTTAAACGATTTATTTATATAGACATAAATGTTTTAAATTTTTATTTCCTTCCAAAATTTTAAAATAGATTTGGGATACATTGATTAAAAAACATTTTTAAATGTATTCTTTTAGAAATTGTGTAACTTTTAATGTTTTCAAAATAAAAAAGCAATATTTCTCTGCAAGATTTTCAATGATTTCATTATATTATTTTCATCTATGTCAACATCCTTTTTCGGATTTTATGCTTAATTGATATTTATTTATTATAATAAAATAATATATATTATATTGAAGGCTTTATGTTATGTCTTATTGTGGAAGTTCTATTTTAATACAATTCATGGTTTATATTTAAATTATTGACCTTCTATATACTAGTTTTAATACGAATGTTTGCATTATGTTTCACCCTTTTCATCTGAAGAATGCATTGGGCATCGTATGTGACGAGCAGGGCCCGATTTATCCCTTTGATGCATCATTAGGTCTCATGAGACAAACTAGTGTCTTGACATAGTGCCTTCATAGAATATTTGGGAATGGTCATGGAAGATGTCCTTCACGTAGTGGTTATGATGTATGCTGTTAAGTATTCCATGGTTATAAGATTGGTTATTATATTTGATTATTTGACTAGTAGAATGTACATGTTGATGTTTATATGGTAATGTTTGATTTATTTTTTCTGTATTATTTTCGTGTCAATGTCTAAATGGATTCAGTTTTTATTATACATCTTGCATTAAATGTTTCTAGCTTCTGCTGAATTTTTTACCCTTACTGAGCACTTGAGATCACCTTTTTATTATGTTTTATTTTCCTGGGATGCCAAGAAGTGTATTATTATTGATATAAAGGGTTAATTTATGGGAAAATGGAATTATAAAAGGATTTTTATGATGTTTTCTATGTTAGAAAGAGTAATGTAACATTAATGTATATATTTTATTTTCCATGGATAGTAAACTGATCGGTCCATCAGAACAGGATTCCTTGCAATCAGGTCAACATATTAAAATAATGTATCCACTCCGTTCATCTGGGGTTTGGGGATGATAGTTGGTATTATAATAAGTTTAGCAACAATATTGGAAGTATATTTTGAAAACAGAAATTATGGATCATAACCCAAATATAGAAATTGGGGATAAGTATTTAAGAACCCCCTAGAATTTTGGTAATGTAGTGATTGTGTGGATATTTCAAGCAGTGCATCCTTGTTTGAATACTACATGTGGATTTTTTTCGGGATTAGATATATCCAGGGGTAAAAACTATGACAAGTTGATCTAATCTTGACTCGGGGTAACCTAGTATATAACAATAGGCCTTACTATGCACCTAGGATGACACTCTCAGGGGGATATGCTTGGGATAATTCATATTTTTTAAAAAACAAATATAAATGATTTTGGAGTAAATATATCCTCAAAGGAACCATGTTTTTTTATTATGGATTATATATGAATATTTTTAAAATGTTTGTTAATTATTTTACTAGTTTGGAATTATTAAATATAATTCATAACATAATCTAGTGTATTCCATTGTTTAGAAATGGATCCTTCAGGAAGAAATGGAAATTTTATCAAAGCACGTCATCCATGTAGGAGTTATCCTCGTATGTATGATAATGAATGTGGAGCTGGTGACACAACTGGTACTATGTAACTTGTAACCATATTAGGAAAACTATCTCAGGTTATAAACAATAACCTTACCTGTATGGAGCATCTTGATCCAAAATGTGGGGGAATAATGTTATACTAATTCATGAGACAAGAACCTCATACATTATATGGGGATAAAAATCCATTTGTGTATGAGAAATGGGTATGTTCCTTAGAGAAAATATTTGTTTCATTGGGAATTAGAGAAAGGGAAAAGGCTTTTATAGCATTTTATCACCTCCTAGGATATGTTTACAAATGGAGGTCATTAATTAAAAACACTAAAGAGGCTGGAATAGTATAAAATATATAATATAGTGATTTTAAAGAACTTTTCATAGAGAAATTCCTTCCATGTGAATAGTAAGCTGATATGGAAAGGAAATTTTTGAGCCTGAGGGAAAACGAGGTTGAGAGTATTGTAATGTGTGAGGAAAAATTCACAAGGTTAGTAAGGCATGATATAAACTACATAAGTAACCCAATAAATAATATTTATTGATTCTTTGATGGGTTAAAACCATTACTTCTAAGAGAATTAATCTCACAATCTTTCTCATCATACGAAGATATAGTCTTCTGTGCGATCAAGATGGAAAAGGAAATCCCTATGTGTTATGAAATTAATGTAAAATAAGAAAATAATGGAATTATGGAGCAAGAGATAGATAAAGGGGAAACTGAAATAAGGATTTTCTATTATATTATAATTGTGGATAGAAAAACCATGGAACTTTCCTAAAAGGAATGAGATTTTTTTTCAAATGTGGAGAAAAAGGTCATCAGGATCGTGATATTTATGGAATGAAAGAAGTAGTGCAATGTTATAATTGTAATATTATGATACATTATGAAAATTATTATCCAAGTTATCAAGGAAATATTTCACAGAAAAATAAAATGGATCATGGTTAAGATTATGATATTTCTAAGGTCGAAGTGTAACAATTAATGTATTTGTATTTTTTGGATTCAAGAATAATATTCTGGTTAGAAGAAGAATGAAATATATATAAGGATTCTTCTACAATACTTTTTGTTCTCATTAATTTTTAATATGAGGAAGGCAATAATATATTTCTTATTTGACTATAAAGGAAACACTACATTGTTTAGGGAATCTTATATTGGATTTTGGAAATTTTGAGGCCTTTTTTAGAGAGGTTGGACAAAAGTATTTTGGATAACACTAAAAGATGGAATGGATTACATTAAAATTTGGATGATATTGTTTATGGTAAAATAAATTCCTTAATATTTATTTTAGAATGTTATAGTGGTACAGTTTTAGAAAAAGGACAAATTGCAGGTAAGGCGATTACACATCACGTCGGACAAGGCTACGGGAATCAAACCCACAAACGAAGTGAGACAAGGCTTTATCTCCTACCACTGGCCTACATGAAGTTCCTAGTTATTACAAAATATTTTTTTATTTAAATGGTTTACTTTTATATTTTGAATCTTATATGATTAAAAAAATATTATATTTTGGAAATTTATTATCTTTTGAAAAGAAAGATGAGTTTGTGGTAGGAATTACTTAATGGATGAAACTCTATAGGTCAGTAAAGTATGTTTCCTAGTGTTCTTAGGTTGTGAAGTAAATTAATACTTTAACTCTAGGGAAAGGGTCTTGAATCCAAAAATTGATATCCTAGACCTATTTTTGATGAATCAAATGGTCCCATAGATCATCATGATTTATAACCTTATGATAGTTAACTTTATCTTGATCATATTTTTTATCACTATCTCTCAGAAATTGAAGAATTTTTTTCTCTTCCATATCCATGATTTCCTAAATGGAACCCCAGTATGTGTTATTTCATGTAACCTTCTTACATCCCTTTCTTTAGTTCAAAATAGTTCTCTCATTAATCAAATTTCAATTTGGGATTTCAACAATGTTATTTTGAAACATTAAACCGCTAGTTTTCAATACCGAGTTTAAATTGTGAGGACTGAATTGATTGAAGGAAGGGATAATGTAACACCAAAAACATCCACGGTGCACTCCCTTTTAAATAAATCAATAGCGTGTTCTACACACAACACTGAGTTCGAGAAGACTATGACCTATCAAACTATCCATTTAAAAAATGGCTATTAATATTATTTACCACATTTTTTTTATTTTATATATATCTTATAAAATTTTAACAAGAATCTTATATACTTATTATGAAAAATATAAGGACAAGGAAGTATTTTTTTTTAAATAGTGTTTCTTCCGTTTAATGGATAACCTTTTCAAATCCAATATTTGACACTTTTATTTATTCAATTTGATGAAAATAAATTATTTTTTTCATGTGGGGAAATTTTTTTTGGCATAATCTTTGGTAATTTTCTGGTAACATTCATATTTTGATGAATAGTGAATATACTAAATTTGTATTGAAAACAACTTTTTTAATTGAAATAATTCACAGTGTTAAATTATAAATTTGAGTGGTTTTAAAGTATAATTAGATTTTATTTTACCAAATAAATATAATTTTTTTCATTCAATGAAATTTCACATTTTAATTGAACATAAGAAAATGTCAATCTTTTGATTGTTTTTATTTCTTAAAAACACGCATTCTATTTTTGACAATAGGAATTAATTTTAAATTAATTTTTGCCCAATCTATGTTTTTTATTTGGAAAAATGAATTCTATATTTGGAATCAGAAGGTAAATTTTTTTTAAAAAGGTATCTTTTATTTTTTGACATTATGAATAGAAATATAAGTAATTATTTTTATTTAACAGGGTTTAATGGAAAGTTAGGTAAATAAGTGTATGAAATAATAATATTATAATAAAAAATTACTCTAACACATGTCCTCATCCTATGGGATGATATATTTATGACCATGGTAATCCATGGGTCGATTTTGGGAAACCATGAATCCACATGGGAGTGATAATGACATTATATAAGAACTAATTTAAAGAAAAGATAAATATAACATAAACATGTATATTTTAATCAATACAATTTAAATTCATTTTTATAATTGATCATTTCATCTATAAATATTAATTATAAATATAAAATGATTTCCTACATCATTTTATTTTATTTATAATTTCTATATATTAAAAAGATAAATTTATTTATAACATTATAATGATGTAGTATTTTCCTTATGAAAGACAAAATCCAATAAAATATATTATAAATATTAAAATAAATATTATTTTATTGTTTTGATGCCATACACAAATTTTATGTATTAAATTGACATATTAGTGATTAGTTAATGTCATTTTGTTGACGAAATCATGTCTTTAGGACTTTTACAAAAATCAATTACTAAATAGTGTCAAAGTTGACATAAATGGTTTGTTTTGAAACAAATATTATTTTATTAAATGGTATAAAAATCCTAAAAATATAATATTAGGAAAAGTAGCATATATAATGTTAAAAATGTTTTCAATGACCCAATTTATTTTCTCATTTAAATTTATAGTAAATTAATTAACCTTATTGTATAAATATACAAGAAGACACGGTAAGAGTTAAACTATTTAACTAAGGGTTAATCCCAAAAGATATGGTTAAGTTTAGGAACTAATATTGTCTAAAAATTATTGGATGTGATGCTTCAGATCCATCCTCATCCAATCCTAGAAATAAATTAATATTTACTTATTAGAATCCAGAAATCATTTTATATGAAATTAATATTTCATGTTTTTCCTTAAGTGCCACTCACCTCTCTTATAAAAGGGTACTTCTCCTTATCATTAATTCACACCTAAAAAGCAATTTGTCTCATTAAAACCATTACCATTTAATCTCCCAACATTACTAATATAATTTTAGAGGCTAATCATTGGGCATAAAGCTATCCTATAGATTCCATTTTTGCCATTCAAATAGAGACACCCAAATAGACGTAATTGTTTTATCACCTCTTTCAATGTTCTTTTCTTCTTATACTTCCACTTTCTTGATTGTTTCCGTATTAAAATAATAAATACAGTACCTTACACATTCTAAGATGTTATTATAATTATTGGATAACCATATTACTCCTTTTAACCATCCTACAAAAAACAATATCATTATGCGTGTGTACGTACGACATACCGTCTCCATGCCTGGGTGTAAATTGTTTTTCATGTACACTTTATTTATATGTGAATAAAAATAAATATAATGGATTTAAATAATAAATATAACATGATATTGTTTCTGTAAAATTAATATTCTATCTAGTTTTATACCATTTAACCATTATGTAAATGATACCGTCACTCGTGCGTATGTAAGGCATATCGTCTTCAAGACGTGATGAGACTCATCTTCCATGATTACCATCGAAGACTGATTATAAGAATAAATATTATTTATAACTATGAAATATATGATAGTATATTTTTACATTGATGATATATAAATATATACATATATTTCATTTACTTACATCCAGATGATATGATGACTGAAACAACGTTCATGCATATGTACGACCTACCGTCTCCATGAACGGTAGCTTACATTTAAAATATCTATCTATTATATATATTTATATTATTAATATATATGATATATGAATCATATTATAAATTCTGGAAGTAAATAAATCATGATCTATGTAATGTGATCAAGAATAACAATTCAGAACTCATTTGATAAACAATGATATTATCACCCGAAAGGGTGCATTAAATTTGAATTGTTAAAAAATGGGTAATATAAAGTGATAAAAGAATCATATATAATTGAATAAATATTATTATGATTATGATATAAGTAAATAATATGCTAAAAAATATTATACAATAGTTTTGGACACATATGGAGAGTATCAGGCCACATGTCATGGTTAATTAGTCAATCTCATTACTATCTGAGATTGTTTATGCATAAGTGTTTATTGAGAAATATTTTTCATTAATATCCATTTTTCATAAAAATGTTTCCAAATGTAATATTTCTAAGGCTTTATGAAAGGGAATATTTAGGTAAAAAATTGTTATAAATGATTTTTAAATTTAAACTACTAAACCTTCCTCATTAATTTCTATTTTTCCAAAATGGTTTTAACAGTTTATTAATATGTAATTAAATGTTTTAAAATTTTTAATTCCACGAAAAATATTCAAAGTGGAATGGGAAACGTTGATTCATATTTTTATTAAATTTTTTCTTTTTGAAATTGTGAAAATATTAATGTTTTAAATATAAAAATGGATATTTTTATAAAAGGGTTCCTATGATTTTATTATATTATTTACATCTATGTCAACATTCATTGTGGGATTTTATGATTAATTCAAATTGATTTATTATGATACAATATTCAATATTATATTGAAGGTTTTAATATATTTTTGACTGGGGTGTGATATTTTAATATGATTAACGGTTTATCGTTAATGTATTAACATTTCATATGCCAGTTTTAATATGAATGTTTATGTTATGTTTAACCCATTTCTTATGAGGAATGAATTTCACATAGTCTGTGACATACGGGGCCTGATATAGACTCTCGATGAATCGGTAGGTCTCATGAGATAATATAGTATCGTAGCATAAGTCCTTGATAGAATATTTGTGAATGGTCTTAGAATAAGGCCTTGACATAGTGGTAATCTTTTCCAACATTAGGAATTTCCTCATTTTGAGATTAGTGATTTCATGTTATTATTAGACAAATAGAGAATCCATGTGAATTTTTATATGGTATGATTTTATTTATTTTTTTCCATATTATGTTCATGTTTATGTTTAAAAGGATAATTTTTTATTATACATCTTTCATTAAACGTTTATAGCTTTTGTTGACATATATACCCCTACTGAGCATCGTGGGTCTCCCAATTAATATTTTTTATTTTCCTAGGATGCAAGTAAATTTATTATGATTTATATGTATGGTTAAGATAGGGTAATAATGGTTTTTTAAAATGATTATTTATGCTATGTTTTATACTAGAATGAGTAATGTAACGTTCATGTATATAATATATTTTCCAATACTGCTAAACTAATTGGTCCTCCGGGACATGATTTCTTGTAATCATGCCAATGTATTACAATAACACACCTAATCTGAGCTTCTATGGTTGGGGTGTTACAGGGAGGGGGCTACTAGTTCGTCACCGAAGATGAAGGGGGTCAAATGGGGGAGAACTTCATGGTAGAATAATTTATGAATGAGAAGGAAAAATTCAAACAACATCACTTTTTCACTGACACATGGTTTTCCAAACCATGTTCCAACCGTGTGTCTCCCTATTTCTGAGAGGGGGCTAGGCCACACTGTCTTACTAGACACCCACATTGTTTGACAAGCCATGTTGATCTTATGAACCTGACTCAACCTGAGGTTGGGTGTTTGATGCAAGGGTTCCCCAACTGCATTGAAAGGTTCTCCCATCTATGGACCATACTATAGATCGCATAGTAACATCACTGGGTTTTTACTAACCATGTTTTAACAATTCAATCAACAAATATTAGAAAATTATTCATCATTTTTGTGCCCTGAAAAAATGGAACATCCAAGAGACATGTCGTACTCACCATAGACATTTCATAAAAAAATATCAAAATGATACACATTGTATCTTAGGGTATAAATATTATATGATATTCCATATGACCTTTGATCTTAATATTTCATTTAATAAATAATATATTTTTTCAACCCATTTTATGTTGTCGGTTTTTAGAAAATGATGTTTCAATTATAAAAACCATGATTTTTGACCATAAGATAAAATTTTGAGTTTGAAATTCATTTATTTTTGGGAGAATGTAACACCCAGATATTCTAAGAGGTAAAAATTTGATTATATATCACAACTGACATGAAACACCGAGCATAATGAACCAACAAAATAAATTTCATCAAAATTTAATTCCTTCAATAGCTTGGACAACACCCAACCCAGACTACCAATGAACCATAATAAACTATACCTTTATAAACTTCTTTTTAAATTAAAAAATATATATTAATAATTAAAATATAAAAATCATTTTCTTTTTTTTATTTTAAATAAAATAAGAATAATTTAAACGAAAACTAAATATTTTCTAAAAAACTATATTTTTTCAAAAAGATGGTTTAGTAAAATTTTGTAAAGATAAATTAAAATTAATTTTAACCCTTTAAGAAAATTTATTTTATTAAATAAACATAAATTTTATGTTATCATTAAAATATTATTGTATGGTGAATTTTTTTATTTTTCTGAAATGTTTCATTTTTTGATGATTAGTAACAAATATATTTTTATTGAAATCGACTTTTTCATAGTTCAAAAAGATAAATTACATTATAAATTGTATTTAAATTAATATTATATTATTAATATTATTATTTACATATTTTAGGTCATTATAATCAATTTCATATTAAATTTTAATATTGAAACCATCCATAATGATAATTTTCTCTTTGAAAATTTTCTTCTTTGTCATGTTTGTGGGCCTATATTTAAATTGGATTCATCCAATTTTTTGAGATGGATTTTTATAAATATATTCCTTTTATTTAATAAAAATATTTTATATTATAATTTTTTAAACATAATTTTAACTATTTTGAATAGTGAACTCATTAAAACTTAATTACAGTTTTTTAGTTAAACACTAATTTATTTGGGTTTAAACTAAATTGATAACGATTAAAATGATTTAAAAATGTATAAAACTACCATTATTTGGAACTATTTTGACCATATAACCTATTAGGTTCTATAATTACCCATTTTGTGGATATCATCATGATATAAATGTTGGAGTAATTGATTCTTTTAAAAAATTATATATATGTCCTCTCCACTATTTATTAAATGACACCCCTCTCCTCTCCTATAGATAATTAAAAATAAATTGTTTTCAGTCAATCCTTGACGAAATCACTTCTATACTTCCCTAAAAACATATTATAACCCTTAATTTCATCAAAAATCCATCCGAGGATGGATATTCCTTCAAACATAATGATGTTGTCCGAAAAGTGGTATCATTCTTAAACGATAATTTTATCTGTTTCTTCTTCCACATTATAAAATATTATTAGAATATGTTTTGATAATAACATTAGTATATATAATATAATTATTTTTTATTTTACAAATTAATTTGTTAGATCTAGAACATGTTCTATCAAATGGGAGACAAAATTATCGACCATACGTACGTCTGACAACCACCTCACCAGATGATGTAATTCGTTTTTCATCACCATAGTTCAAGGAGATGTAATTTTTTTTATCAAATGTATATTATTTTTTTGATATTATTATATTTATTTAATTTAAATAACACATATTAATTATCATGTTTCATTATGTTTAAATTATGATAACATCACTCATTTATACGACAGACTACCTCCCAGCAAAGTGATGGGATTCATTTTTCCCATTCCCTTTACATGAAATTTAATAAGGATAAATTTAATGAATATATTTGATATATATGAAATGATTTTAATTCTTTATAATTAATTTATCACCTATATAGTTACTCTTTCACTAATTTCATAAATGATAAATTCTATGATGTGTACATATGACCTACCATCTCTACAAAGTGATGTGATCCATTCTTCATATGAAAACCCATCTTTTATTACTAAATTAAACATGATTTATTACATAAAACATCACTTCATACAACAAATATGATTGATTGGTTTAGTGTATTTGGGGCTTAGGATCATTACATAAAAATTTGAAACATGAAATACAACATCTTTATTCAAAACATCCTTTACATGACCACTACATTCCCTCGTACATAGCATTGCATGGGATAACATGAGGACATGAATAAGAAAAGGGTGAGCTATAAATCCCAGTAAGGGAATACACATGGAATAAAATGAGGAGTAAAATACATGTTATACATTAGACACATCAATAGAGAACAGGAGAAACTTGAACATAAAGGCATGATATATCATGATAATCATAACATGGAAATGTGGCAACAACACTTAACATGGAATTAGCATGAGCCAAGGCTCATTGCACATGGAGCATGAGTAAATTCTCATTACACATAAAGCATGAGTAAACCCTCGTTTCACTTGAATTATCATGATTCAACACTCATTGCACATGACGTATCATGATACTATACTTTACCCAATGCATTGGAGGGCTATAAGGGCGCACCCTTCTTAAACATTTCATTTCATGGATAAGTGTGCCACATGGATCATAAAACATGGATTCATAAAACATAATCATTTATTCCACGATAAAAGAATATGGAATTCATACATGAAACTTTATAATCAATAAGTAAATGTGAATAAAGGTGAATACCCATGATGGAGAAATGGCCATGGTATTCATTACACAATGGCATTGGTTTTGAAACTTGGTGTGATTTCAGCAGCGTAACGACGTGACGTAAGAATTCATAAAAAAAGGATTATGAGAGAGAAAGGGGTTCCTTATAATATTTACATGTAATGGACAGTAATGAGGTCATATAGATTCATGTACCAACAATTTTAATGGAAGTTAGGTTCGTGATACAAAAGTATTGCTTGAATGTAAAAGAAGAGAGAGACGTTTCTTTCGGAATTTTGGCATAGTAACGGGTTTACATGGGAGGAATTTAATGAGAGATAAAGGGTTCTCCCATCATTAAAATAATAATAGGGAAGTTTGGGGGTGGTTTGAAACCATACCCCAACATTCATAGTTGAAATTAAAAATGCAATACAACTTAATGAAAATTGGAAAAAATGAGAAAGGAGGAAAAAACCCTTACTTGAAAGTGTGCTTCCAAAGGCTTGATAGAGGCTTGAGATAGGATTATTGGGAGCTTGGGGCACCTTGGGAGGATTCTAGAGAGAGTAGGGAATATTTTTGACGAACTCAAAAGGCTTTGAGTGAGGAGGAAGTGGGAGCATGGGTGGGATTATAAAGAAATGGTGAGGGAATTCATTATTATTTAGGTTTGGGTCCCCTTACATTAAATTAATCCAAACCAAAAACCATACCATAGTTTTTGCCCATGGTATTTGTCAAAGTGAAGAGGAAAACAATATTTTATAAGGCCAAAGTTATAACTTCTTAAAATAATAGGGTTTCTTATGTGGAGGTGAGTCACACTACCATGAATATAAATCTAAAAAGACAAGGTGTTTTATAAGTCTTGAGGGGTCCATTAATGCTTTTAAAAGTAAGTCAAAAAAACCCAGAATCACATTATTTTAATGGTAAAACATATATTTGCCGAAAATAAAGATTATTGTATTTTATTACATCACTATTGGGTCATTATGATGTCATAAAACACATTATAGATTTAAACGGTATTTAATTTTTACCCAAAAATTTGACTATCTCAAAAAATTATGAAAAAATCACCGTTGGATAATTTCGACATCCTGATTCCAGAAATAACATTTATTTAATCTAAATAATTTTTCAATTATGTTAATTTTTACTTTTAAAATAAAAACAGACATTTATCAAAAATTCATGGGTTTTGACAAAAATAGCATTGAAACCATAATAAAAATAATAATTGCATTCATAAAATTATAATATCATTTATATTTAATCAAAATTAAGTTAATAATAATAATAATATTTTCTTAAAATATTATTTATTTCGAAAATCCCTTATTTTAAAAAATATAATTCGTAATTAAATAATAACTGAAAACACTATTTGTACTTTAAAACTATTTACAATTAATAAAAAAAGACAAGGAAATATATTCATAATTATATAAAAAAATAATATGCATGAACACGGTACTAGGGATTTGTTACATAACCCCTTAAAACAGCCACATAAGACCTAAGGGTAAGGTGTGCAATGGTGACAGACTCTTGGGGTGGCTCAGATTACATCACTCGAGTGGTAATATCTATCAACTTCCACTTTTCACGTAGACGGTCACATTCGACCATGAAATGGTGAATCTCAGCACGGGCTTGGTCAAGAGAGAAACCTAAGGACACCACCTCTTTTCTGAGCTCCAACAAATGGGCTTCTTATGGAGCAATTCTACTGGACGAGGCCATCACTTCGTTTGTCTGAGTAAATTGGATTTGTTAAATCCCTATATTTATACTAATCATGTGATCACTGTTCCAAGGATATATTACCAATGGTAAAAATTATTAACATAAAACCAAAGATTTTTATATTTTATATAAACATAAAGATCCATTTAATTAGATCAAAAGAGATTTCCATTAATGAAACTTTGGGTCCTTACAATATTCCCCCCTTAAGAAATTTCACCCTCAAAATTATCCTTTTCCCACACTAAAACAAATGTGGGTGACTCAGCTTCATTATTTCCTCCGATTCCCAAGTCGCTTCTTCAAACTTGTGGTATCTCCACAACACCTTGACGAGGGAAATTTTCTTATATTGTATAACTTTTTCTCTACAATCTAAGATCTTCACTGGTTGCTCATAAAAAAGATCATCTTCCAATTGTACCACCTCAGAAGAGAGTACATGTGAAGGGTCCGTTATGTACTTCCTTAAGAGGGATACATGAAATACATCATGTACTTTGGCCATGGTAGGTGGAAGTGCTAGTCAATAGGCCACATCCCCAACACGATCAATAATCTCGAAGGGGCCGATGTACCTTGGACTTAACATCCCTTTTTTCCAAACCTCATGACCTTCTTCCATAGAGATATGCGTAGAGACACCATGTCTCCAACTTTAAACTCAACGTCTTGCTGATGGTTATCTGCATAACTATTCTGTCGATTCTGGGATTCCTTGATATGTTGTTGAATGGTTTTCACCTTCTCCACCAATTCCTCAACCATTTCTGGTCCAAGCAGCTTACGTTCACCGACCTCATCCCAACATGCTGGTGTTCTGCACCTTTTCCCATACTGGGCTTCATATGGTTCCATTTGGATGATCTAGTGGAAACTGTTATTATAATAGAACTCAACCAGAGGAAGATGTTGATATCATCCTTTTTTAAAGTCCATTTATCATTCTCTCAACATGTCCTCAAGTGTTTGGATATTCTGCTCGGATTGGCCATCAGTTTGAGGATGATAGGTCGTACTGAAGTTCAGTTCAGTATTCAGATCTAGTTGAAGACTCTTCCAAAACATAGAGGTGAATCATGGATCTCAGTCAGACACAATAGATAGTGGTAATCCATTCAACCTTACCACTTCCCTGATATATATATGTGCTAGTTTATCCAATAAGAAATCCTCCTGAATAGAAATGAAGTGTGCAGTCTTTGTAAGACGATCCACAACAACCCAGATTGCATTATTGCCTTTGGATGTCCTTGGAAGTCTGTTGACAAAGTCCATGGTGATGTTATCCCATTTCCATTCTAGTATGGGCAATGGTTGCATCATCCCCTTAGACTTTTGCCTCTCTGCCTTCACTTGCTGACACACCAAAAACTTTGATGTATATTCAGCGATCACCTTCTTTATATTATCCCACCAAAAGTTTTCTCAGAGATCTCGATACATCTTTGTGCTGCCTCGGTGAATAGGGAAATTTGAACTATGTGCATCATCCAAAAGTTCCTTCTTAAGCTCTGAACTTAATGGATCACATAGTCTTTTCCCAAAACGCACAATTCCTTCTTCATTAACATTAATCTCTGAGGATTTCCCTTTTTCGATAGCTTCCACATTTTCCTGAATTCTCATGTCATCCTTTTGAGCATCCTTTAACCTTTCCAAAAGAGATGGTTGAGCAGTAATTTATGAATGGATTGATGATGTTCCCTTGTTTATGATTCCCATGTCCATCTTCATTATGATTAAGAAGATTGGATCCTTCTCAATTGTCATCATTGATAGAATCACTAGGTCCTCTCTACATTGGGCATCTGCCACCTTGTTTCCTTTCCCGGGGTGGTAATGTATTGAACAGTCTAAATCCTTGATGTGATCTATCCATTTTCTTTGGCGCATATTAAGCTCTTTTTGTGTGAATATATATTTAAGACTCTTGTGGTCAGTATATATCTCACATTTCTCTCCAGAGGGATAATGCCTCCAGATATTCAATGCAAAGATCACAACCGCCAACTATAGATCATGTGTTGGATAGTTTCTGTCATTGATTTTCAACTGCCTTGAGGCATAGGATATCACTTTATCATTCTGCATCATCACACAACCTAAGCCCTTCTTTTAAGCATCACTGAATACCACAAAAGTTCCCCACTTGTGGGTAAAGTGAGCACAAACGCAATGATAAGCCTCCTTTTCAACTCCTTGAGGATTTATTTTCATTCATCACTACAAGAAAACCATAATACCTTTCGAGTTATCTTGGTAATAGGGTTGGACAATCGTGATAAATTTCTTACAAATAGTCGATAATATCCAACTAACCTCAAGAAGCTACGGATATCCGTTACCGATGTTGGCCTCAGCCATCCCTTAATAGCATCTATTTTGGAGGGGTCTATAGATATCCCATTTCTTGTGATTATATGGCCCAATAATGAGACCTCCTTTGACCAGAACTCACACTTGTTGAACATTTCATATACCTTCTCCTTGCGCAAAGTCTCTAGTACAGTTCTTAAACATTCCTCATGATCCTCCTTGGTTTTGGAGTATATTAGAATATCATCTATAAAGACTACCACAAATTTGTCGAGGTAATCTCTAAAGAATATATTAATTAAGTCCATGAAGATTGATGGAGAATTAGTGATTCTGAAAGGAATTAATATGAATTCATAGTGCTCATATATTGTACGAAAAGTAGTCTTGGGGACATCTTCCTTCTTCACCATTACTTTATAATATCAAGACCGAAATCTACCTTGGAGAAGTATTGTGCTCCACGTAGCTAATCGTACAAGTCATCGATTTGTGGGATAGGATACCTGTTCTTTATTGTGATTTTGTTAAGTTCACGATAATCGATGCAAAGCTGCATTGACCCATCCTTCTTCTTGACGAAAAGGGCTGGTGCACCCCATGGTGAAGCACTTGGGCGTATAAACCCTTTATCCAGATTCTCCTGTAGTTATTTCTTCAGCTCTTCATGTTCTACAACAGCCATTCTATATGGGGTCTTGGATATTGGTAAATCCCCGGGTATAAGTTCAATTGAGAATTCAACATCTCTTCTAGGAGGAATAAGAGGCAGTTCCTTGGGAAACACTTCCTTGAATTCCCTCACAATAGGAATTTCTTCAAGGATGGTTTCTTCCTTGGACTCAATCATCTGAGCCAGATACGTGTTCTCATAGGGCATTAATATCCATGCTTGAGATGATGGAGATGAAAGATATTCACCTTCCTCCTTACACTTGTAAAGAATCGAGGGTCGATTCTCCATATGGAGTGTGATTTCCCTCTCTCGACAATTTATGTTGGCTCTATAAAAGGAAAGCCAATCCATGTAAATAATTGTATCAAATTCCACCATATGGAGTATGACGAGGTTCGCCGGGAAATTCAATCCACAGATTATAACATGGGAGGACTTATACTCATGGGATGCAATGATTGCCCCATTTTCCGTAATGACCGACATCTTCACTTCCGTGATTTTTGGTGGTGCTGGGATTGTTCTAGTAAACATTCGAGATATAAAAGAATGCGTATAACCTGAATCAAAAAGTATGTTCACTATTATTGAATGAATAACTAGAGTACCTATCACCACTTCGTTGTCGTGGTTCACTTCTGCAGAAGTGATGGAAAAATCTCTTCCTTGCTACCCTAGAGGTTGTTAGTTGCCTCCAAAAACCCTTGGATTAGTGCACTGATTTGAAAATTGCCCCAGTTCATTGCATTTGTATCATTGAACAATGCGTTGAGGTTCGAACAGAGTGTTCCTCTCCTCCGTCGCAGCCACGGGTCTTTCTTGCCGACAATTAACAGCTAGGTTCCCATTTCCTCCACACCTGAAGCATTTTCCTTGCCCTTTTAAGGCAATTTCCAGGGTGCTTATTTCCTCACTTTTGGCTAGTGGGGTGCTGGATCTTCTTATCACCGTTGGATTTATCCATCAGACCACCAGCATTGAAGTCCACCTTACGCTTCTTATTCTCATGATACCCGTGTGATTCTCTGATCTCCATTTCGACCTTGAGGTCACATCGTACAATTTCGTCATAGTTGTCGATGTCACGGATCACTAATCCTTTCCATAGGCTGGGATTCAACCCACCAAAGAAGCGGTCAACCTTTAATTCGGGGGTAAAGACAAAGCTGGAAGTGTATCGTGCAAGCCTTGTGAATTTTTCCTCATACGCTCCAATAGATTCTTCGTCTTTTTACTTGAGCTAATGGAAGTCCCTTTCCATCTCAAGACGGAGGGTGCGTGGAGAATATTTATTGAAAAACATCTTCCGAAAATACAACCATTCAAACGCCTTGATCTCCTCCTCAGGCTTCGTATTTTTGATCATCGTCCACCATTGATCAGATTCACCCTCCATACGATAAGCCTCCAGGAGAACCTTCTCTTGTTCAGAACATTGAATGATGGAGAAGATATTTTCAATAGAGTTGATCCATTGTTCAGCGATCGTGGGATCAGATGATCAACTAAAAGTAGGAGGCCTTTGTCTCATGGAGCTCTCGATAGAGACTTGTTCATTCTTAGGTGGGGTTGAACATTCCTCTTGACTCGTGTTTCTATTCAAAACATGAGTTAGATGAGAGAGAAGCGTGACAAAATTCTCAATTCCCGCTCCCATTGGATTGGGCATCTCATTAGTACAGTCATCACACTGATCTTCACAACGGTTGTTAGCTCGATTCCGCCTATTTCCGTCTATTGGATGGAATAAAAGGAAAGTTAGGGGTAACACATAAAGGGTAATCCAAAGACAAAAGTTGATGACTTAGAAATAAACTTTTATTTCCTTAACTCATAAGTATATAGGCTTCATTCTAGGTTTTTCATGATCTACTTTCTAACACATATTCTTAGGGGAATTTTTTTTAATTCCATTAATATGGGTTCATAATAAGCTTGTAAATTTATCAAAACATATACCCCAGGAGTTTCGTAACCAAGAGTGCAGCAAGACCCATTGTCGTGCACCAGTTCCCATTCGAGTCTAGCTCAATGTGGTGTTTTCGGGTTTTACCCCTTGGATACATCTGTGCCAGAGCTGCCTTTACCTGCTCATATCCAGACATGGATGAATTTGTTTGATAAACCACTTACCAAGTACATACCAAAACTTAGGGATGTTTTTAGTATACTTAGTCTTGTCTCTAAGGATTTACTACGGTTTTATAATCCTAATCACAAAAATAACTAAACCTATCCTCTGATACCAACTATGACAACCCTTATTTTATTACAAACATAAACATGATTTATTACATAAAATATCACATCACACAACAAAGAAGATCGAGAGGATTAGTGTCATTGGGGCTTAGGATTATAACTTAAAAACTCGAAACATGAAATAAAATATCTTTATTGAAAACATCCTTTACATGACCACTACATTCCCTCGTACTTAGCATTCCATTAGATAACCTGAGGGCATGCATAAGAAAAGGGTGATCTATAAAGTCTAGTAAGGGAATACACATGGAATAACATGAGGAGTAAAATAAATGTTAGACAGTAGACACATCAATAGAGAATAAGAGAAACATGAACATAAAGGCATGATAAAGAATGATAATCATAACATGAAAATGTGGCAATAACACTTAACATGGAATTAGCATGAGCCAAGGCTCATTGCACATGGAGCATGAGTAAATCCTCATTGCACATAAAGCACAACTAAACACTTGTTGCACTTGAATTAACATGAGTCAAAACTGATTTCACATGATGTATCATGATACTAAACTTTACCCAATGCATTGGAGTGCTATAAGTGTGCACCCTTCTTAAACATTTCAATTCATGCATAAGTGAGCCACATGGATCATAAAACATGGATTCATAAAACATAATCATTTATTCCAAGATAAAGGAATGTGGAATTTATACATGAAACTTTATAATCAATAAGTAAATGTTCATAAAGTTGAATACCCTTGATAGAGAAATGGGAATGGTATTCACTACACAATGGCATTGGCTTTGAAAATCGGTGTGATTTCGGCAGCGTAACGGCGTGACGTAAGAATTCATAAAAAATGGTTGATGAGAGAGAAAGGGGTTCCTCATCATATTTACATGTAATTTACAGTAAGGAGGTAATATAGATACATGTCCCAACAATTTTAATGGAATTTAGGTTCATGATACAAAAGTATTTCTTGAATGTAAAAGAAGAGAGAGATGTTCCTTTCGGAATTTCGGCATAGTAACGAGTGTACATGGGAGGCATTTAATTAGAGAGAAAGGGTTTTAACATCATTAAAACAATAATAGGGAAGTATGGGGGATGTGTGAAACCACACACCATCATTCATAATTGAAATTAAATTTTCAATACAACATAAAGAAAATTGACAAAAATGAGAATGGATGAAAAAACCCTTACTTGGAAGTGTGATTCCAAAGGCTTGAGAGAGGCTTGAGAGAGGATTCTTGGGAGCTTGGGGCACCTTGGGAGGACTCTAGAGAGTGTAGGGAATAGGTTGGACGAACTAAAAAAGGCTTTTAGTGAGTAGGAAGTGGGAGATTGGGCGGGTTTATATAGGAAAGGTGAGAGAATTCTTTATTATTTAGGTTTGGGTCCACTTAGATTAAATTAATCCAAACAACAAACCATCCCATGGTTTTTGCCCATGGTTTTTGTCAAAGTGAAGAGGTAAACAAAATTTTATAAGGCCAAAGTCCGAACTTCTTAAAATAATAGGGTTGCTTATGTGGAGGTGATTGACACTCCCATGGAAATTAATTTAAAAAGACAATGTGTTTAATAAGTCTTGGGAGGTCCATTAATGCTTTGAAAAGTAAGTCAAAAAAACCCAAAATCACATTATTTTAATGGTAAAACATATATTGGCCGATCATAATGATTATAGTATTTTATTACATCATTATTGGGTCATTATGATGTCATAAAACACATTATATATTTAAACGGTATTTAATTTTTACCCAAAAATTTGACTGTCTCAGAAAATTATGAAAAATTCACCGTAGGATAATTTCGACATCCTGATTCCAGAAATGAAATTTTTTTATCTAAATAATTTTCAAAATTTTTTAATTTCCATTTTTAAAATAAAAACCGACATTTATCGAAAATTCATGGGTTTTGACAGAAATAGCATTCAAACCATAATAAAAATAATAATTGCATTCATAAAATTATAAGACAATTTATATTTAATAAAAATTATGTTAATAATAATAATAATAATTTATTAAAATATTATTTAATTCAAAAATCCTTTATTTATAAAAAATAGAATTCTTAATTAAATAATAACTAAAAACACTATTTGTACTCTAAAAGTATTTACAATGTATCAAAAAATACAAGGAGGTATATTCATAATTATATAAAAAAATAATATACATGAAAATAGTACTAGGTATTTTTACATAACCGCTTAAAATAGCCGCACAAGACCTAAGGGTAAGGTGTGCGATGGTGACAGACTCTTGGGGTGGTTTGGATAACATTGCTCGAGTGGTAATCTCTACCAACTTCCACTTTTCCCGTAGACGGTCCCATTCGACCTTGACATGGTGAAGCTCATCTTGGGCTTGGTCAAGAGAGAAGCCTAAGGACACCACCTATTTTTCGAGCTCCGACAAACGGGCTTCTTATGGAGCAATTCGACTGGATGAGGTCATTACTTCTTTTTTCTGAGTAAATTGGATTTGTTAAAGCCCTATATTTATAATAATCATGTGATCACTGTTCAACGGCTATATTAGCAACGGTCAAAATTATTAACATATAACCAAAGAAGTTTAAATTTTATATAAACATAAAGATACATTTAATTAGGTCAAGGGGGATTTCCATTAATGAAACTTTGGGTCGTTACAATATTCCCCCCTTAAAAAATTTCACCCTCGAAATTATCCTTTTCCGACACTAAAACAAATGTGGGTAACTCAGCTTCATCATTTCCTCTGATTCCCAAGTCGCTTCTTCATAATTGTGTTTTCTTGATAACACCTTGACGAGGGGCATTGTCTTATATCATAGAACTTTTTCTCTACAATCTATGATCTTCACTGGTTGCTCCACATAAGAAAGATCATCTTCCAATTGTACCACCTCAGAAGAGAGTACATGTGAAGGGTCCAGTATGTACTTCTTTAAGAGGGATACATGAAAGACATCATGTACTTTGGCCATGGTAGGTGGAAGTGCTACGCGATAGGGCACAACCCCAACACGATCAAGAATCTCGAAGGGGCCGATGTACCTTGGACTTAACATCCCTTTCTTCCAAACCTCATGACCTTTTCCATGAAGATATGCATAGAAACACCATGTCTCCAACTTTAAACTCAAGGTCTCGCCGACGGTTATATGCATAACTCTTATGTCGACTCTGGGATGCCTTGATATGTTGCTGAATGTTTTTCACCTTCTCCACCATTTCCTCTACCATTTCTAGTCCAAGCATCTTATGTTCACCGACCTCATCCCAAAATTCCGGGGTTCTGCACCTTTCCCATACAGGGCTTCATATGGTGCCATTTTGTTGCTCGAGTGGAAACTGTTATTATAAGAGCACTCAAACAGAGAAAGATGTTGATCTCATCCTCCATTAAATTCCATTGATCATGTTCTCAACATGTCCTCAAATGTTTGGATATTTCACTCGGATTGGCCATCAGTTTGAGGATGAGAGGTCTTACTGAAGTTCAGTTCAGTATTCAGAGCATGTTGAAGACTGTTCCAAAACATAGAGGTGAATCTTGGATCTCGGTTCGACCCAATAGATTGCGGTACTCCATGCAACCTTACCACTTCCCTGATATATATCTGTGCCAGTTGATCCAATGAGAAATCCTCCCAAATAGCAATGAAGTGTGCAGTCTTTGTAAGACGATCCATAGTAACCCAGATTGCATTATTGCCTTTGGATGTCCTTGGATGTCCGGTGACAAAGTCCATGGTGATGTTCTCCCATTTCCATTCTGGTATGGGAAATGGTTGCATCATCCCCTTAGACTTCTGCCCCTCTGCCTTCACATGCTGACACACTAGGAAAATTTATGTATATTCAGCGATCTCCTTCTTCATATTATCCCACCAAAAGTTTTCCCGTAGATCTCGATACATCTATATGCTCCCTGGGTGAATAGAGAAATTTGAACTATGTGGATCATCCAAAAGTTCCTTCTTCAGCTCCGGTCTTAATGGATCACATAATATTTTCCCAAAATGCACAATTCCTTCTTCATTAACATTAAACTCGGAGGATTTCCCTTTTTCGATAGCTTCCACCTTTTCCTGAATTCCCCCATTATCCTTTTGAGCATCCATTAACCTTCCCAAAAGAGATGGTTGAGCAATAATTTGTGAAAGGATTGATGATGTTCCCTTCTTTATGATTCCCACATCCATCTTCATCAAGTCTAAGAATATTGGATCCTTCTCAATTCTCATCATTGATAGAATCGCTGGATCCTTTCTACACAGGGCATCTGCCACCTTTTTCGCTTTCCCAGGGTGGTAATGTATTGAACAGTCATAATACTTGATGAGCTCTATCCATATAATATGGAGCATATTAAGCTATTTCTGTGTGAATATATATTTAAGACTCTTGTGGTCAGTATATATCTCACATTTCTCTCCATAGAGATAATGCGGCCAGATTTTCAATGCAATGATCACAACCTCCAACTATAGATCATGTTTTGGATTGATTCACTCATGGATTTTCAACTGCCTCGAGGCATAGGATATCACTTTATCATTCTTCATCAGCACACAACCTAAGCCCTTCTTTGAAGAATCAATGAATACCACAAAAGTTCCCCACTTGTGGGTAAAGTGAGCACGGGCGTAGTGATAAGCCTCCTTTTCCACTCCTTGAGTGTAAAGACCTGGAAATTTAAAGGAAATTTTTTCTTAATTTCATTGTAATTTTACAAGAACGCATTTTCTGAAGGCACCGGATTCCGAGACCTGGTGTGCCCGGAATTAATTTCCGAAGTTATGCTCGGGTACATTCAGTGAACGAACGAGCGGGTTTTTCTAACTTTTGAACCGGTGCTCAGAATCGAATTCCAAGGGCACCGATGGAATCGCAATGCTGGTAATTGCTTAAAAACACCTTTTCCGGAGTTGCGTTTTCTCGGGTGTGGTTTTTAAATTTTCAGGTTAAGTAAATGAATAAAATAAAATGGTCCGATCAATTTATTTTATTTAAGTCTCCTAACCTATGTTAAGTGGATTATGTGGGACCAACAATATCCTACCCACTTGGTAGGATATTTTGTGAGGTGGGGCCCACACGAGCCCACTGTTTCTTATCTTCTTAAGTAACACACCCGCTCCCCCTATTAATGAAGTCGAACCGTGCGTTTATTTTGGTTAAGAAACGCCTCATTAATGTGGCGGTTTAAGCGTTGCAATTAAATTCACTTAACTGTTTCTTTTGTTTTTGAATTTTAAAATGCAAGGCTTGTGGAATAAAAATAAGACAACTCTTATTTTTATTAGGGGTGGTGTTGAGAGGCTAGGAGATTTCCCTTAGGCTCTTGAAGATCTTCTCTTCCTCGTGAAGAACGCGAAGAAAGCCGGATCCTCGGAAATCAGCGACGCTTTTTCCGCGACGCTTCTTCCTCGACGTTTCTTCTGCGACACTCCCTCCGCGAAGCCTTCTTCTACAACATGCTTTTCCGCAACGAATCCTCGCTCATCGACTTCGATGAGGTAGGGGGATTAATTTGGGAATGATATTATTCCCTTGGTTGTTACTTCTAAAACAAAGAACCCGGATCAACTCATCATTAAGTTGATCTGTGAATGTTTTATTTTGCGGGTTAGAAATTTTTGTATGATTCTTTTTATTTAAGAGGTTGTTGGGGTTTAATTATTATTTCGTTTGTTCCTGATTACTTCATCGTTGGTTTATCATCTATTTGGGGCCCCCTGTTATCACAATAACGGGAGGAGGTCGGACCGCATGAACATGGCCGACTCTCCTCCCCTTTATTGGTTATTTGATATAGTTGCAGCATGAACAAAGAAACATGGTGTCAAAGCACCGCACAAGAATTATTAAAGAAAGGGGAAGAGACGTGGCGCCATCGTGCCGCGCTGGTGAAGACGAACCAAAGACGTGGCGCCGTCGCGCCGCGCCGGACGGACCGAGGCCGCGATTGGTTCTAGGCCACAGCGGAGCAGGGGAACCGACAGCCGGTTCCGGGCCACCGGCATCGGAGTAGGGGGACCGGCCCTTTCCAATCCTGTGGTGGTATTAGTCGGCCGGCCGGAGCGGGCCGGCCGGACAAAGGAGGAGCCGGGGGTTCGAAACCCCCGGCTGGCCATCATGAGCGGCCCCATAATGGGACCGCGGTTACAAAACGGGGGGCAGGCGCCCCCCCCCCCCCCACCCCACCCCATCCGCTTGGCCAAACAGCCGAGCCGCTTGGCTGGTGCCAGCGCGCATGGCCAACTGCCCTGGCCGGTCTGCCAGACCGGGCCGCCAGGCCAAGCTGCGCCCAGTTCGGGCTGGCCCGCGGCAGCCGGGTCGGGGCGCGCCCAGGCCGGGCCAGGTCGCGCCAGCCGGGTCGGGTTGCGCCCAAGAGGGCCAGACCCAAACCCGGGACGGGTCGACCCGGTTCGGGCCGACCCAGAGGGTATCGCGCCGGGTCGGACTGGGCCCAAACCCCCTATTACCAAACCTCCATCGGTCTTCTGCTCATATCATGGGCTACAGATATTTGATCGATGCACCGTCAGCTGTGATGTGATCCTTGGATTGAGACGGTCGTTTCGATATCTTACACTCAAGGTTTTGGAGATCTTTGGGTTCTGCCGGGTTGGTTCGGATACAAAACCAACCGGGCCCTCGTAGCGGAAATGCTTATATCTTGAACTCCGGACGTCCGATTGACATGCCGTCAACTTTGTTGGATTCCTCTTGATGAGACAAGACTATTGGCATGCTTCGCCTGAGTTTTGGTTGCAGTTGGATAGTGGCTGGGTTGGATTGTACCCGAAATCCAACCGGGCCCCTAGAACGGAAAAGCTGATAACATTCAGACTGGAAGTCTGCTTGAAGAACCGTCAGCGGTGTTGGTGATCATGTTGAGAAACGGTCCTTTTGAGCATACCCTATGAGAGTTCGGGGTACATTTGAGATACGGCCGATTTGGTTCTCACACGAAACCAACCAGGCCCCTGGGACGAAAATTCTAATAACTCTCAGGCCGGGCGTCCGATTGACGCGCCGTCTATTGCATTGAGACCCCTATGACGAGGTGGCCCTTTGAGATACTTATTCGTGGGACTTTGAGATACATAGAGTATCGACCTATAGCTCATGGAGCGGACCCTCCCGGATACGAGCGTACGGAGTACGGAGACCGTGTAGCCTGCTGAGACGTGACGACTGCTTGACCGACTCGACTTGGAGTGAGTCGACTAGCCCAATGGACGGAGCACTACTTTGTTTGGGTACAGTTCAATGGCAGACAAAGCACTACCTGTGTGACAGTGCAGACCCGCGGTACTCTTCCGGAGAGTACCTCTGCAGGCTATTAGGGGGTGTGTACTACTTTGTTTTGGTGGCATACCCCGGTGGGGAGCACTACTATGTTTGGGTGGCTGACCCGCAGTGTTTGCCAGGAGGAGTACCTCCACAGTCTTAGGTTAGTGAGCAGTACCTCGGAGTTATGACAGGATCACTGTAGACTCCAGAGACGGGCTCTTCAGTAGTTACGGTTTTGATAATGAAAATCCTGGTTTGAGATGAGTCTATGATCTTTGTGTTTGCCTCATGTTTGAGATGGGTCACTTGATAACTTAGGTATATGTATGGGCATATACCTGGGTAGTGGTTATCCGTTGATTTCATAATCATTGTGTTTCCTCATGATTGAGATGGGTTACTTGATAACTTAGGTATATGTATGGTCATATACCTAAGTAGAGGTTATCTGTTGAGATCTTCTTGTGGTTATCCTTGTTGGTTTTAGTGAGACATTGAGGGTCTCGGGGTCCCTACTTAGTATCGTTATACTCACCCCTGCACGGGCTATGCCCGCACCTCGTTCTGTTGGATGCAGACGACGGGCAGTGCTGACTGAGGCCGAGTGTTCGAGGACTAGACGGTACTGAAAGGTGGACCACACAATGAGTCAGTACCCGGAGGGGGACCACACGACGAGTCAGTATCCATAGGTAGACTTCACGACGAGACGACACACAGAGGAGGTTGACGGGTGAGAGCGTCGTGAAGTCTATCTGTACCTACCCTTCAGGTATGATCCGTGGTGGACGATCCAGGAGGTCTTCCATCTATACCTACCCTTCAGGTAGGATCCGAGGAGGACGACCCTAGAGCCACTTCCATTCATCCAGCTGTTGTCTTTTTCTGTTGTACCTTTGTTTAGTTGTAGCTGTACTTTCAGTTGGGTTTGTATTCTGGCCCATTTACTTTTCATCACTTTATTTTGTACTTAGTGTTTTACTTCCACTTGTACTCTGTGGTACTTTGTGTACTTTTATAAAGTCAATGCCTTCCCAGTTATCGGGATTTATGCCTTTGGTTCTATTAGCCATCCCCAGGACTTTGGAAGGAGGGCTTGGGGTAGTCACGGCACGGGCCCCGAGGACGGGTCGTGACAAATTGTTATCAAAGGAGTCGGTTGTACCGTAGAACTTATAACTCTGATATTTTCATTCTGTGAAGCAATAGTTTTAAGGGTGCCGAGTGTGGTCTTCAGTTCAGGGATTCCAGTGTTGGTGCAGGCGGATGACGTATCCATACACCCAGACCCTGACAACAGATTTTCGACTTTGTGCAAGAAATCACTGATTTCATGTGTGTTTCCAAGAGTTTTTAAAAGTCAGCTCAAACCAGGCCAGCTCACCAGGTATAATCGTTTGACCGTGTCACGTTGTTTCTTTCAGGATTCCTTTTCACAGACGACAAGCTAGAGCCTGGAGGGATGTACTTACTGACAGCCTGCCGAGCGAATAGGCTTCGGTACAGGGCCCTCTTGCAGTTGAGGCACCAGTGGAGGCACCAGCGGTACTACCATACGTTGGGCCACCGATGCCACCATCCCCAATAGTAGGTAATGCATGCCACTTGAGCACACTGCAAGAGTTCCAGCGCCAGAGGCCACCCAGGTTTTAGGGAGAGACGGACCCGCAAGCGGCTGAGGATTGGATGGAGGCTGTGGTGAGAGTCTTTATGCTAGTGGGGATGCCTGCAGACTTCATGGTGATCTTTGCTGCCAGCCTCCTTCAGGAAGCAGCAGGCAGGTGGTGGAGCCACTTGTACCAGTTTTGCGATGTGATGACCTTCACATGGGAAGACATAGAGACCTTCTTCATGGTGGAGTTTGTGCCACTAGCTCTATACCCCGAGCGTGTACAGGAGCTTCTGTCGTTGCCGCATGATTTTCGATTAGTAGCTGAGTCATCTGTGGGCAGTAGACAGAAGATGCATAGGTCCATGAGGACCAGACCAGCAGGTGGGAGACCTCGGGTTATAGGATCAGTAGTGCGGGGCACCCTGGGTGGAGTCAGGGCCAGGCGTGCCAGAAACGGATAGTGTTTCTCCGGTGGTAGGAAGGGTCACATGGACCGTGACTGCCCGACTCCCCGCACAGTCGATCTGCAGGCGTTGGAGGACCATCGAGGCAGAAGAAGCGGCGGGTGCTTGAGCAACAGTCGAGCAGTGGACAAGGCAGTAGAGCTCCGGGAGTAGGTGGACAGGAGCGGAACTAGTGGATATGTCCCTTGTACTTCTAGTTCCATGTTGATGTTGTATTCATGTCTTTGTTCTAATAGCTACAATAATAAAAAGATACTTATCTTTGTGATGTTTTCTTTCCTGTCCTTTTGTTTGGTTGATACTGAGATGTCCCGGTTAAAACTGTTGACTTGACCCTCACTTTCGAGATTTCTGCTGGAGGAGACCCAGTGTCCTCACACTGATGCCGATAGTGTGACTCGACCCATGGAGGCGAGAGTGGAAGTTGGATCTCTTGGTAGTAACGTTGAGGCCTTATGACGTCATCCATAGCATGAATACATTATTCATGTCAGGATTGGCTGTATTAGCCAATGGGCGTGGTTCATCCGGGGGATGAGACCGATTTTCTCTTTTCAGCAAGGGAGAAATCTTAGCAGCTCTTTAAGATCGTAGGCAAAGAAGGTTCGGATCATCCAGGAGCGGATGAAGACTGCACAATGCAGTAAGAAACAAGAAACTGGCGCTAGTCTTAGAGACTCTAGCATGTTAAATTTTTCAAGAAGAGGAAGCTTTAAGGAGAGATAAATCTTTGAAGCACCAAACATGGAGGCAGAGCTAGGAGAGCAGCTTGAGGTGGTGTACATTTTAACATGCTACAACCACCTGCCTTAGTTGTCCCCGTGAGGCTCAGGGAGATGGAGGGTGGAGGAAGAGTGCGGCTACATGCTGTCAAGGAGTGTGACCCAATGGCTCTAAAAATGATTCAAGGGATAGGCTATGTCCACTACTAGATGTTGTAGTAACAGACGTTTATATGAATCATTCCATCCTTCCACGAATCTTGTCCCATACCTAGAGTTTCCGGTAAGCCGTGGACTTGACCCTCACGTCTAGAGATACCTTGGGAGGAGACTCGATAATCACACGTACGCCGACAGTGTGGTCAGACCCTCAAGGTGAGAGTTTCGGTTGGAATCCCTTGGTGGCATCTTTGAGGCCTTACGACATTGGATTGAGTATGGACTGGGCAATCACAGTTCATACACAAATTGACAGTATTAGGAAAAAAGATTGTGGTTTAACTACGATGTCAGGATGGGGTTTCCTTGGTCGGCGGAAAGGAAACCCCAGGCATCATAGGATAAACTCATGCACAGGAGGTTGCGACCAATCACTCTTTAGCCAGTCAACCTTACCCTCGTGGCAGCAGTCATTTTGAGTTTCAGTTATAACATGAATTGGAGACCTGTAGAGTTCGAGGATGATGATCACATCTTTATACGAGTCTCATGTCGACGAGGTTTACGGAGATGTGGCCGAGGCAAAAAGTTATCTCTGAGGGTCAACAGACCTTTCTAGGTCCTCAGCTGGGTAGGTGAGGTGGTTTTCCGCTTGACCCATCCACCTCTGTTTCACCAGATGCACGACGGAATCCATGTATCTAAACTGGGGAGATACTTGCTTGACCCGACGCATATCATCGACCATGGGGAGCTGGATGTTGGTGATGGGGTGACTTTTGCAGGGTGCCCGTAGAGGTTGAGGATCGACAGGGGCGGGTCCTACAAGGATGGTCGATTCCTCTTAGCATTTTCGTAGGCAGCACGAGAACCTCCAGGTGAGCACAAGGGAGAGGGAGGCTCAATTGCGTGCTCAGTACCACTTTTGTATCCCTAGTTTGTGTTAATGTTTTATGGGGACATAAATCCCTGAGGTGGGAGTAATGTAATGACCCAGAAATTTCATGTTAATTTTTTCTTAATTTCTTTGGAATTTTACAAGAACGCAGTTTCTGACAGCACCTGATTCCGAGGCCCGGTGTGCCCGGAAATAAATTTTGAAGTTAGGCTCGGGTTAGTTAAGTGAACGAATGAGCGGGTTGTTCTAACCTTTGAACCGGTGCTCGGAATCAAATTCTGAGGGCACCGATGGAATCACAGCGCCGATAAATTCTTAAAAACACCTTTTCTGAAGTTGCGATTGCTCGGGTGTGGTTTTTAAATTTTCAGGTTAAGTAAATGAATAAAATAAAATGGTGCGACAAATTTATTTTATTTAAGTCTCTTAACCTATGTTAAGTGGATGATGTGGGACCCACAATATCCTACCCACTTGGTAGGATATTTTGTGAGGTGGGACCCACACGAGCCCACCGTTTCTTTTCTTCTTATGCAACGCACCCGCACCCCCTATTAATGATGTCGAACCGTGCTTTTATTTTGGTTAAGAAATTCCTCATTAATGTGGCGGTTTAAAGGTTGCAATTAAATTCACTTCACTGTTTCCTTTGTTTTTGAATTTTGAAATTCAAGTCTTGTGGAATAAAAATACGAAAACTCTTATTTTTATTAGGGGTGGTGTTGAGAGGCTAGGAGATTTCACTCATGCTCTTGAAGATCTTCTCTTCCTCGCGAAGAACACGAAGAATGCCGGATCCTCGGAAATCAGCAACGCTTCTTCCATGACGCTTCTTCCGCGACGCTTCTTCTGCGACGCTCCTACTGCGATGGCTTCTTCCGCGACGTGCTTTTCCGCGACGAATCCTCGCTCATCGATTTCGACTAGGTAGGGGGATTAATTTTAGAATGGTATTATTCCCTTGGTTTTTCCTTCTAAAACAAAGAACCTGAATCAACTCATCATTAAGTTGATCCGCGGATGTTTTATTTTGCGGGTTGGAAATTTTTGTATGATTCTTTTTATTTAAGAGGTTTTAGATGTTTAATTATTATTTCGTTTTTTCCTGATTACTTCATCGTTGGTTTATCGTCTATTTGGGGCCGCCTGTTATCGCAATAACGGGAGGAGGTCGGACCGCACGAACACGGCCGACTCTCCTCCCCTTTTTTGGTTATTTGATATAGTTGTGGCATGAAAAAAGCAACGCGGTGCCGAAGCACCGCGCGATAATTATTAATAATGGTGAAGAGACGCGGCACCGTCGCGCAGCGCCGTTGAAGACGAACCAAAGACGCGGCGCGGTCGCGCCGCGCCGGAGAACCACAAATGCACCGCGGCCAGAGCGGGGCCATGGCGGAGGGGCGCGGCGCCGTTGCGCCGTGCCAGACGGATGAAGGCCGCAGCCGATTTCGGGCTGCGGAGGAGCAGGGGAACCAGCGGCCGGTTCCGGGCCACCGACGTCAGAGTAGGGGGACCGGCCCTTGCCGGTCCCATGGCGGCAATAGACAGCCGGCCGGAGCGGGCCGACCAGATAGAGGAGGAGCAGGGGGTTTGAACCCCTCGGATGACCATCATGAGCGGCCCCATAATGGGGCCACGGTTACAAAACGGGGGGTAGCCCCCCCCCCCACCCGCTCGGCCGAACGGCCGAGCCGCGTGGCAGGCGCCAGCGCGCCAGGCCGGCTGCCCTGGCCGGTCCGCCGGACCGGGCCGCCAGGCAGGGCCGCGCCCAAGCGAGGCCGGAACCGGACCCGGGACGGGTCGACTCGGTTCGAGCCGACCCAGAGGGTATTGGGCCGGGTCAGACTGGGCCCGAACCCCCTATTACCGATCCTCCATCGGTCTTCTGTCCATATCTTGGGCTGCAGATCTCCGATCGACGAACCGTCAGCTGCGATATAATCCTTGGATCGAGACAGTCGTTTCTGAATCTTAAACTCATTGTTTTGGAGAACTTTGGGTTCAGCCGGGTTGGTTCGGATACGAAACCAACCGGGCCCTCGGAGCATAAACACTTATATCTTGAACTCCGGACGTCCAATTGATGTGCATTTGAATTTGTTGGATTCCTCTTGATGAGACGGAACATTTTTCATGCTTCTCCAGAGTTTTGGTTTCAGTTGTATAGTGTTCAGGTTGGATTGTTCCTGAAATCCAACCAGGTCCCTTGAACGGAAAAGCTGATAACTTTCAGACTAAACGTCCGTTTGACGAACCGTCAGCGGTTTTGGTGATGGCGTTGAGAAACGGTCCCTTGGAGCATACTATATGAGAGTCCGGGGTACATTTGAGATACGGACGGGTTGGTTCGCTCACGAAACCAACCGGGCCCCTAGGACAAAAAGGCTAATAACTCTCAGACCAGGGGTCCGATTGACGGATCGTCTGTTTCTTTGAGACCCCTATGATGAGGTGGTCCATTAAGATACTTCTTAGTGGGACTTTGAGATACTTGGTGTATCGCCCTATATCTCGTGGAGCGGACCCTCCCGGAGACTAGCCTACAGAGTACAGACACTGTGTAGCCGGCTGAGATGTGACGACTACTTGACCGACTTGACTTGGAGTGATTCGACTAGCCCAGTGGACGGAGCACTACTTTGTTTGGGTGTAGACCCATGGCGGATGGAGCACTAAATGTGTGACAGTGCAGACCCGCGGTACTCATCCAGAGAGTAACTCTGCAGGCTATTAGGGGGTGTGCACTACTTTGTTTGGGTGGCATACCCCAGAGGGGAGCACTATTGTGTTCGGGTGGCTGACCCGCGATACTCCACAAGAGGAGTACCTCATCAGTCTTAGGTAATTGAGTAGTACCTCGAAATCATGACAGGATCACTGTACACTCCAGAGACGTGGCTCTTTAGCAGTTACGGTTTCGATAATGAAAATCCTGGTTTGATCTGAGTCTATGATCTTTGTGTTTACCTCATGTTTGAGATGGGTCACTTGATAACTTAGGTATATGTATGGGCATATACCCGGGTAGTGGTTATCCGTTGATTTCACAATCTTTGTATTTCCTCATGATTGAGATGTGTTACTTGATAACTTAGGTATATGTATGGGCATATACCTAAGTAGAGGTTATCTGTTGATATCTTCTTGTGGTTATCCTTGTTGGTTTTAGTGATACCTTAAGGGTCTTGGGGTACCTACTGAGTATCGTTATACACACCCCTATACGGGCTATGCCCGCACCTCGTTGTGTTGGTTGTAGACGACGGGAAGTGCTGACTGAGGCCGAGTGTTCGAGTACTGGATAGTACCCGAAGGTGGACCACACGACAAGCCAGTACCCGGAGGTGGACCACACGACGAGTTAGTATCCGGAGGTAGACTTCACGACGAGACGACACACGGAGGAGTTTGACGGGAGAGAGCATTGTGAAGGCTATATATACCTACCCTTCAGGTAGGATCCGTGGTGGACAATCCAGGAGATGCACCATCTATACCTACCCTTCAGGTAGGATCTGAGGAGGAGGACCCAGGATCCGCTTACGTTATTCCAGCTATTGTCTTTTTTAGTTGTACTTTTGTTTAGTTATAGCTGTACATTCAGTTGGGTTTGTATTCTGGCCCATTTACATTTCAACACATTCTTCTGTACTTAGTTTTTTACTTCCACTTGTACTATGTGGTATTTTGTTTACTTTTATAAAGGCAATGCCTTCCCAGTTATCAGGATTTACTCCTTTGGTGTTAGTCCCTAGCCCATGGCCTATGGAAGGCGGGCTTGGGGTAGTCACGTCACGGGCCTCGAGGACGTGTCGCGACATTTAGGCTTTCTTTGCATTAATCATTCCAAGAAAACATTACTCCCTTTCGAGTTATCTTGGTAAGATGGTTGGACAATCGTGATAATTTCTCAGAAATCATCGATAATATCCAGCTACCCCCAAGAAGCTACTGATATCTATTACCGATGTTGGCCTCGGCCATCCCTCAATTGCATCTGTTTTGGAGGGGTCCAAAGATATCCCATTGCTTGTGATGATATGTCCCAAGAATGAGACCTCCTTCAACTAGAAATCATACTTTCTGTACTTTTCATAGAGATTCTCCATGTGAAAAGTCTCTAGTATAGTTCCTAAATGTTCCTCATTATCCTCCTCGGTTTTGGAGTATATTAGAATATCATCTATAAAGACTACCAAAATTTTTTCGAAGTAATATCTAAAGACTATATTAATTAAGTCCATAAATATTTCTGGAGCATTAGTGAGTCCGAAAGGAATTACTATTAATTCATAGTGCCCGTATCTTGTACGAAAAGCAGTCTTGGGGCATCTTCCTTCTTCACCCTTACTTGCTAATATCTCGACCGCAAATCTACCTTGGATAAGTATTGTGCTCCATGCAGCTGATCAAACAAGTCATCGATTCGTTTGAGAGGATACTTGTTCTTTATCGTGATTTTTTTAAGTTCACAATAATCGATGCAAAGCCGCATTGACCCATCCTTCTTCTTGACGAAGAGGACTGGTTCACCCCATGATGAGGCACTTGGTTGTATAAACCCTTTATCCAGATTCTATTGTAGTTGTTTCTTCAGCTCTTCAAGCTCTACAACAACCAATCTATATGGAGTGTTGGATATTGGTATAGCCCTGGGTATAAGTTCAATTGATAATTCAACATCTCTTCTAGGAGGAAGACCAGGAAGATCCTTGGGAAACACTTCCGTGAATTCCCTCACAATAGGTATTTTTTCAAGGATGGTTTCTTCGTTGGACTCAATCATCTGAGCCAGATACGCATGCTCATAGGGAAGTAATATCCATGCTTGAGATGATGGAGATAATGGAGATTCATCTTCTTCCTTACACTTGTAAATAATAGGGGGTCGATTCTCCATATGGAGTGCGATTTCCCTCTCCCAAAAATTTGTGTTGGCTTTATATAAGTAAAGACAATCCGTGCCATGAATTGCATCAAATTCCACCAGAGGGAGTATGACGAGGTTCTCTGGGAAATTCAATCCCCAGATTATAACAGGGGAGGAATTATACCATAAAATGTGATTCTTTCAAAAGATATTTTGAAACATTATGTGGCCATGATAATATATATTTCCATATATGATGTACACATCAAAATAGAGATTATTTTCATATAGTTTCCTCTATTTTGAAGTGTACATAATATATGGAAATAACTATTGTCGTGACCACGCAATGTTTCAAAATATCCTTTGAAAGAATCACATTTCATGTTCAATGAAAATGATTTTCCAAATATTAGGGAACTTTTTTAAAAAAATTATTTTAATAATTTAATGAATATATTAATCAAAATGTTTTTAAAATAATTTTTATGTTATTTGTATTCATCAATTAAAATGGCCAATTATTTTTTCTATAACACACTAGAGATATGTTGTATTAATACCACACTTATTATTCTTCTAGAAGGTTTATAATTATTTTGACCATGGATTGTATTGAAATTATCTTCCTTGATTCATTTTTTTCATTAACATTACCATGAATTATTAACTTTTCTAGGATAATTTGACATGAAATTACCCAAAATAATCTATATTATTTATTAGGTATATTAATATTTATTAAATAATATATCATTTCAATATACAGTTTTTTTATTCATATATGATTAAATTGGAAAATTATTTTCAATATTTATTCATTAGTAGATATAGAAATTTCTTGATGATTCATATTGTTCATAAATTAATTTTACTATTCAATATTAGTGGAATGATTTTTAAATAATGATATTGGTGGGTCGTGATTATAGATATCCTCTCAACGCATCAGTACTATTATGAGAAGAATCATTTGGCTAACCTTACTTAAATGTGTGCCTGGCGTATACCTACCCATCAATATTAAACTATCTTGATAATGTTATTGACAATATATATAAGACAATTCTTGAGATCATGAAATCTAATAATTAATAATTTCCTTCATTGAAAATCAATTTAAAATTATCCATGATATTTTTAAAATGATATTATATATTTAAGCATTTCATTTTCATTTTATTGACTAAAAGGAATGTGTTTTCTATTATTTTCCTTACCATGTTGATTATACCTTATCAAACTCTGATAGTCATTTTATTTGTAAAATGACATGTGTTTTCAATAATTTACCTTTCCATATTGACTATTCATTGCCTTGTCAGGACAATCATGTTATTCAAATTTCATATATTTTATTTATTTATTATTTCATACTTATTATGCTTATTTATTCCTTGTAGATTCCATTATACAACTACATTATTGATAAATTTAAATCAACCTTATTTTGTATTTTCCTACAAATCTATTATGTGTATTGTGACTGATATGAAATGAAATATAAGGAGAGATAATTTTTTTCTCAAAAACAATTTTATTTTAATTTTTGTTTTCAAATGTAGTATGATAAAAATTTATGTATCTAGTTTACTAAGAGAACCAAAATATTTGGTCCTCTGAGATTTGATTCCTTGTATCTTATGAAATGGTAATAAAGAAGACACCAACTCTGAGTTTCTTAGTTCAGAGTTATTAAAATAGTTTTATCATAACAAAGAAATTATAAATAAAATTAAATGCATCCACACTATCACAATAAGGATAATAAAAATTTTATATAATATAGAATAAAAAAATTCCATCTATGTGATCAATGAAATAGATACATAAATCAAACTATAATGATATAACATATAGACTAATTAACATAAAGGGATATTTTTTCATAATACACCCTTTATATGTTAGTCTCTTAAAATAAATAATAATTTATAATAATTATCTATCAATATCTTCATATTAGTCCTACTAAATAAATATTGTAAAAATAAATAAATTATACTATAATTAATTGTGATATTTTAATCTTCTCATTCATAATGTGTGTACGATTAGTTTTAATAATGTGATTCTTCCTTCATATCTATTTATATGATTTGGTAAATTAATATAAACCACACATTATATTTACATGGTGCACCCCTAATGTGTATAATACAACCTAGGTTCAAGAATTATGCATACTACCTTCAAAAAGAGTAGAATAAAAACACAATTAGAATGGGATGTGAGAGGACTCGTTAATCCTAAACGATCAATTCACTCACAATAATTTATCTCTCTAGCATTAAATTTTAATCTCTGAATTTAATAAGAATGAAAGAACGTTTATGATAATGTTTTATTGAATATATCTAAATGATTTGTCTTGAGGAATTCTTTAAAATGAATTCATATCTATTTAATGACATTATCCTATATAACATCTTTAGGGAACACTATCTACCAATTTTCATATAAGAGAAATATTCTCCTAAAATTTCAATCTCTCAATTTACCCAATTACCTTATATTATATATTAGTCATAATAATATAATATACATTTTAATACCCCACAAATATGATATGGATTTTAATTCAATAAAAATTAATTATTTGTCCACAAATATTTTCATTAAAATTAAGGTTGAATTGTCAGAATTAGTCTTGATGTAATCAAATAAATTTAATATAGGGAAACGTATTTTAATATAATTTGAAGAAAATAATAATATTTATTGTATAATTATATAATCTTATTTATAATTCAAAACCAATCTTAAAAATTATAGCTGGTTATGGAATATCCAAAATAAAAAATTTATAATTATCTATGAGTTTTTTTCTTTACCCTCTCGATACACAGTTATATTTCAATGTGGTAAATGATCATTTAGTTTCCCTTTCAGTCACTAAAAAATATTAGGAAAATAATAATTCGTTCTAAAATTTTTATCTTGGAAAATAACATATGTCTTCAAAATAATCTAAAGGATTTATTACTTATTTATTTGAGGAATGAAATATAGAGAATAATTAACATTGATAACACTCCATTATTTTTAAATGTGTCATTATCAAATGGAATAAATTTTTTTCATCCATTCAATAAATGTAACATCAATATAAATTTAATTGACATATATATTCACTTTACAAAACATATTTTTTTGTGTTTCACAATGGACCTCTAAACCACCATTATAATTTATTAATTAAATGATAAACTAAAAATGAAATACTAAATTAATTTATCCCTACCATTTAAATGAATTACTTTATATATATAAAGTTTTGAATCCTTCTACACAAAAAATCATGTCATATTTAAGAAACTTATTACTTGATTTATTATCTCATTGACCAAAAATATTTTAGAATCCTTGAAAATTTTCAAATCTAAATTAACCCATATTCAATCATAATAGTATCATTTCATCACTATTTTTCTAAAAAGATATAATTTCCAATGGAAAACATAACATAATTTAGTATATTCTTTTAGAATTCACATCCATAAACTCCCAAAGTTATTTTAGTTTATATTTTTATAGAATTATGGAATATTTCATATATATCAACCCACAATAATAAAATGTGGGTACGACTAAAACAACATTCATTTCTTCTATAATAATTTTTTTATAAAACATTAAATTGTTTCATGAAAAATTATCAAAATATTAATCATGGATTTTTCTTTTCTCTTACCCATCCATGAACTATATGAAAAATATTTTATTACCAATGAAGAGAAATAATGATCAGTAAGGGATATAAAAATAATGAAGGAAACCATTATTCCATGATTACTTCTAAACATATCAAATCATTTTTACAATGACATACTTCTCACCCTTAAAGTACCATATAATTTGTGAAAACATGGGATATTTTTAAAACATAAATAAAACCCTAAAGGTAACATGGGGAAATAATTATATAAGATTGTAACCCAAGATTATATCATATTATTTGTAACAATTAGGGCTACCTTATAATGTTACCCACATGAATAACATACAATGTAACCCTCATGGATTCCTTATGGTGTAAAACTCGTAGTTATACTTGGAGTAACCATGTGGTCAACCTACAATATAAATATACCCAATTAATTGGAGGGAGATATATGTAGCACACTTTATCAAAAACAATATCGTGCAATAAAACATATTCCTAAAAACAAAATAAATACATCATATAAATTTTTATTTTGAATTCTGTAAAATATCAAATTTAAGAGTATTTTAAAATAAAAGTTCCTTACCTCATTGTGACTTACTTCAAAAGTGCTCAAAAATCTTGTATAATTCTTTAAAAAGTGTTACAAATATATAATAGAACTATATATATATTCATAATACCATATTTTATGTTTCTATAGTATATTTCCACCCATTAATCACTAATGGTTTGTTATTTTCATTGTTTCTAGTGCATCTATTTAATGGTTTCCATGGTTGGATAATTACAGATTTTCATATAGTATGGATGAAAAACTATAGAAGTGGAAGGAAATGGTATTAGTATGTTTACATAATTTTTAGTGATATCATATATCAATATTAAATTTATATGGGGATCATTCATTAGAAGAAAAATTAATCAAAATGATTTAATTTATTTTGGTAGTGTTTAAACCACCACGAACTTATATCATTTCATTTAATATCAAGATTATAATTTTGTTTAAGAACCTTATATTATATTAAATATGAATAATAATGTTGTGTTCGACCGCAAAAATGGTATTATGACCATATTGGAAGGCGGTAATTGAATATGAAAATTTATTGTTCATGACGACGTTAAACTGACACATCATTGATGATGTCCTCATTTTTAGAATAAAACTGTAAAGAAAAAGAATTTTGATGGTGAATTTTTCTGTCATAATAAATCAACTATATTTTATATTAGATACATTATATTTAATTCCACTTTAATAATTGGTGGTGAAGTGAAAATAAGAAATAAATTTAAATTTAAAGGATTATAAACGAAAATAAAAGAAGATTTTACCTCTTGAATTATTCTTCTTGAGAGCCTCATTAAGTCCCATGGTATTATCTATTAGGTGAGACCAGATGGTATTTTATGTGGGTAGGTTTATAATGAAGGGAATTTTGTAGAAATTTAAATAGATACAAGGCATTCAGGTGTGACGAAAAGAGGCGATGTGGGGTAGTATTGATAGTGGAGGTTATGGGTGTTTTTTGATTATTATATTCATTAGTTTATTATTTTGTATCAAGACTATGAATATTTTGTTCATTATCACTAAATATATTAAAATAATAAAAGGGGATTTGAGATTATGGTGCTTACATCTGCGATTACTTAAGGAATAGTGTATTTATCTTATAATTTATATATATAATAAATTACAGTATATTACTATTTACCAAAAAATCATGTATTTTAGAAAAATCACATAAATTCTACTTAACCATATTTGAACACACAAAATTCAAAAAATGAAATCCATTTTTTAAAATAATTCTATAGAAATGAGATATTTACTTTTTAATTAATTTCATCCTTTATTCAAAAAATAACAACATCAAAAATTTAACTGGTTTTATAACACATTTTAAAATTAATTAAGGTATTGAAAAAGTATCATATTATAATAAGGAAAAATATAGATTAATTTATAAATATATTTTATATAGAAAATTATTATTTTAATTAATTATAATAATTATAAAATTATAAATAAAATTTTATTTGTCCAAAAAATTATAGACTCTTAATTTATAATTTTCAAAATGATTATTTAAAAATTTGAATATATAAAACATTATGTGTTGACATATAAGATACATAAATTATTTTTATACTTTTATAGGTGATTATAATATTCTATTAGTATATATTTTTTTTATACTATAAATATCACTTATTTCATTATAAATCTATATTGAATTTATCTATTTAAATGTAAAATGAAAGCAAATTATTTTATAAATAACCTGCTCATTACATTGTGCTCACCTTCCAAAAAATTTATCGTCCTAATTTTTATTCAATTAATATTCTTGTGAGGGTAACTTTGCCTCCTATCATTTTTATATTCCCATATTGGTTCTTCAACCATGTGGTTTCTCCAAAAAACTATAACATGGTGAATTACCCTATTCAGTAATACATGATATCAACAATTAAGAATCAAAATAGGTTTCTTTAATAATGAAAGCCTCTCTTAAGGAAAAATTATATCTCGAGTCAAAATATGATATGAATCTGTTTCATACTTTCTTAACATAAAAAACATGAAAAACATTGTGTACCTGATATAAACATGGAGAACAAGATACTTTTTAATCAATTGTTAGAACATACCCTAGGATATCATAAGGCCCAACGAACTGTGTACATAACATTCATTTTTTTACCAAAATGCATAAATCATTTCCATGGAAAGACTTTAGTGTAAAAATGAACACCTACCTCAAAAAAATTCATTTCAATCTATTATCTGCAAAAATTTTCTGCCTACTTTGAGTTGTCCTTATGTGTTGCTGGTGGAAACATAATCTTCTAATTCTAGTCCCATCAACATCCATTCCCTGAATTCATCCCAAAATGATGTATTTTGATATGTCTTTCCATATAATTCCCCAAAAGGGGAAATCTGTGTAAAGGAATGAAACGTGTTTTTATACGAAAAGTCAAATAATGATAGACAATGATCACAAATTCCCTAGTAATCCATTGAATAAGAACTTAAATTGTCTTCAAATATTTGAATTTTTTACTTAGTAAGTCTATCATATTGGGTATAAAAGGTTTTTCTAATATTAAATTTTACACTCGACAACTTCTGAAGGCCTTTCCAAAAGTTAGAAGTGAAACTTGGATCCTGGTTAGATGCAATTGAAAGAGTAAATACTTGTAACATGAAAATATTTTTGAGGTACAGTATAGAATGTTGATCTAGATAAAGAGTGTCCTGAGTAGGATGGAAATGTAAAGATTTATTCAGTTGATCAGAAATAACCAAAAATTTCATTGTTACTTCAATAAATTTTTGTAGTCCCACCATGATGTCTGTGGATATATTTTTTTCATTTCCAGTATGGAATTAGAAACGGGTAATTCATTTCCATTAGTAACTATCACTATGCATTAACATGATCATAAGTAAATCATTTCATAGTAAAATATGCAATATATCTTATCCTTCTATCCCATATGTTATACTCTTTATGTTATTTAAACATCATTGTAAATTAACGGTGAACTGAAAATAGAGAACTATGAGGTTCCCACAAAAATTAATTGATCATATGGGAACACATGGCACACATCAGATCGTCAAAAATATAACAACAAAGTCTTTACAATTTTTATATTTTGGAATGAAATTTCATTTTTTCAATTCTATCCCTTTCTATATAATATAACCATTCTTATTATCTTTCTTAATTCTATCTAATATATATGTCAATGCTAAATCTAAAAAATACTGTAATTTCTTGTACCAATAACATACGATACAAAATTCATCAAATCATTAATCAATGGGTCATCTTCTAAATATCACATGGTTAATATAACATGATGTTTTCAACTCAAGAAATCCCCAAATTGATTTATTTTCTATGATGGTAATTGATCATTTAATCATAATCCAATATTCTTTCAATCCATATTCTCTCCCTTGTGTTCAATTCCATCTGAATGAATATATATGTCATACTTTTATGGCAGAATATATTTCATATTTGGATACATAAAAATGTTTCCTCTGATAATTTAATGAAAAAACCAATGTGTTTAATTCCAAATAACATTTGGGATAATTTAACTTATTAGTATTCAATTTTCTAGAAGAATAAGAAATTACATGATCATCTTCCATCGGAATGCAACCAAGTCCATTCAATAAAGCATCATTGTAGATGAAAAACTAATAATGTCTAGAAGATAGGGAAAAAACTGGATCATTCACCAATCTCCCATCCAGTTCCTATGAAAACCCCACATTCTTCTGGCCCACTAAATTAAGTCCATTTTCATGTTAAATTATTTAGCGTTCAAGATAATCATGAAATGTTATTAAAAACAAATTAAAAATATCCTACTAATCTATGAAAATAATGAATTACTATTAAAATTTTAGGCATTGACCATTTATAAACCACTTTTTTTATGGGATCAACAATATATCTATCCTTTTTTAAAACACTCCCATGAAAAAAAAATCTCTTGAAACAATGAATTTAATTTTATAAATTTCTTTTATAACTTATTTAATTTATGTGTTTGAAGTAAAAAACATTTGTTTTTTCATTATCCTCATAACCCATTGAGGAAACCCAAATATCATCAATAAAAAACTACAAACTTATCAAAATATTCATGGAATATTTTATTCATAAGTTCTATAAAGATTTTATGAGTATTTTTCAAACCAAAGGGAATAAAAAACATAATTATCATATGTTGTTCAGAAAACTGTTTTCTGAATTTCATAATCCCACACATATAGTTGATCCTACCTAGATCTCAAGTCAATCTTGGAAAAATACCGACCTCCTTGGATCTAATAATAAAATTCATTAATAGAAGGGTGTAAATACTTATTATTAAATGTAATGGTTTTCAACATTCTTTAATCAATGCAAAGATTCATTGAAATGATTTTATTTTAAGCTAACAAGTCAAGACCAAACCATTGAGATGTTCTAGGATTAATGAAACATTTTTTATGAAATTTTGACAATTATTTTTCCAATTCTTATCATTACACATGATCCATTCGATTATGGGTTCAGAAGTTTTCATAGACTAAGAAAATTACAAAATATTAAATTAAACTTCTTGATCAAGTATAACACTAGGGAAAACATCAAAAAAACAATCAGGTTTTCATTTACAACTGACATATCATTAATATAAACAGTTCTATTATTTTTAAAAATGTTTACAAGATAATGTTCATTTGAATCGTTAACAAATTTTTATATTCCAAATATTTAATGAATTGAATTGTTTCATTCTTTTATAAACACTAAAAATATTTTTGAAAAATAAATTATTTTCCAAAAAAAATAAATATTACCATGATTAATCGAAATATAATTCATACCCATAATAACATTATCCTCTCCTTGGGGAAAAACAACAAGGTTTTTAGGTAATTTTTTTCCATAGAAAAAATAAAGATTCTTATAAATTATTTTTTCTTTAATATTTCCCCTGATGTTTTAATCATAAATATTAGTTTTATTTCTTGAGATATAATTTCCAATTTTCGAGAAAATGTTTCATAAATAATCCAATGTTTAGACCCTATGTCAAAAAAAGCATTAAAAATATATGTCTAAACAAATTACTTGATTACAATTCATTGGATGTCCCAACATCTTCTGGTGTATTCTCAAAGGATCTCACTGCACATTTCTACTTATAATCTTGATGCTTCCCAACAATCAGATATTTAATTTAGACAATATTTCTATATTTTCCCATCTCACTACATGTAAATTTGATTATAGTTCAATTATCATAATTAAACATATCATCACCATGTTATTTATCATGGAAATTTAAGGCCATATGTACATAATTTTCTTATCAAAATAACTTCTTCATGTAGTTAAATAATACCCCAAGATTGTTTTTCCTCACTTTTCACAAACTAGAAACTATATTTTCTAACCTTCATATTTCTTTTATTGATTCGTTCCCATTTCAGACCATAACGACCTTATAATCTGTTTTTTAAGTATATGTGATCATAAAAAATATCTATTTCTACCCTCTTAGTGCATCAAACAAGTTTATCATAGCGGTTGAATTCAATGTAAGCCAACGATATTTGATCTGTTGGATTCAATCATAAGTAAGATTGATTTATTTTAGTATAAAAGTCCGGAATATAATTTAGAGAACAACATTCTTATCTTGTAATGTTTTCTTCATACATGGCCGCTGAGACTTAATCCTTTTGTTTCAATTTATTTTATTTATTTTGTTTCTTATGTCAAACAATAATTGTAAAACTTTTTTTCAATGAACATAAACTTAAATTCATCTCATTCTAAGGCATAAATATCTTTTTTATCCCTGATATTCTTAACTATTTAACACTATGAGACAACTTTAATTGCAAAATTTTAAGTAGGAAGACTATCAATTTTATTATATAAACAATCCATGACCTAAAATATCTTTTAGAGTAAATTAATACGTCATTCAGCCACCAATGGGTAAGAAGATCCACTAAAATCATGTGTGTTTTTGTTCAAAAAATGTTTCATTATCATCATGTTCAATTGTTTAGATCTGAAAATTCTCTTACAAGGATGTCACATCAATTTATATTCAGATTCAACTATTCCATCACTGTCAAAACTACTTTATTCCAATACCCACCATTTTAGGCAGTATATTTAAAAAGATAGCATCCTCTCAGTGTGTTCCTACATCAGCATCCTAGTTTCTTTTATGGAAAACGATTCTGAATAGACATATCATAGATAAAACAACATAATAATCTTACAATTCTAATCATTCAAATACAACCATAATATAAAAAGAATTTATGGTATTCTATTAAAATAATATTAACATGTAATGTTATCTAAACCATGCTCTGATACCAACTATAAGGTCCCAACCATAAACATTGCCTAATTTTGTAAATTATTGTATAATTAACTTTTTTACATTCCAAAAGATCATTTCAGATTAGAGTATACAATAATTATTACATAAATCATAAATATCATCCTATAATCATAAAAAGTGGTTAAAACTAAAACAATATCTATTTCTATCATAATACTTTTGTATTAAAAAAATCAAAAAATCTATTCCCGAAATATATTCACAGTATTCATATTGGATTCTTCTTTTCCCACACACATCATTAAACCCTGTGAAAAATATTATAAAATATGTGATGAGCACAAAATGGTCAATATGGGATATAAAAAGAAATAATGAAATATGTATTCCATGAATACATATGAACATATAAAATCATTTTGACAAAGTTATACTTCTCACTATTAAAAAATCATATACATACATTGTGTAAATATGCGATATCCATAAACCATAAATAAAACCATAAGGGAATCATAACATTTTATATAATTAATATTGTAACCCTCTTGGATACCATATGATTTTTAACCCTCATGACTACCGTATATTTTAACCATCATGTTTACCTTACAATGTAACCCACATAACTACCTTATGGTGTAACCCTCATAGTTATACATGGATTAACCATAAAATAGACCTCTAATATAAACATACCCAATGTGTTAGAGGGGGTTACAGGTCCCACCCTTATTCAAAAAAAACGAATGACCCTAACATATTCCTAAAACAAGAATACTTTTATCCTTAAAACATTCCCTTTGAATTTTGTAAAAATAGACATCTAAATTTGGATGTTAAATGAAAAGTCCCTTAGCTCACATTCCTCTTACTTAAAAAGTGTCCAAAACTCCTATATAACAGTTAAATAAGTGTTATTAATATATTAATTAACTTTATTCATATTTTTAATACCTTATATGTTCTTTTTATAACATCTTTCCACCCATTTATCAATTATAATTTGTTATTTTAATTTTTGTGTGTGTATTTGTTCCATGGTTTCCATTATTGGTTCATTGTGGATTTTCTTGTTGAATGGATGAAAAAAATACATAAGTGGAATTTAATGGTTACTAAATGATTCAAGGATTTTTAATGATACCATATATGAGTTTGTTTTGTAATATGAGGATGGTTCATTAGATAAATAATAAATTAAAATGATTTAATTTATTTTGGCAGGTTTTACGACCATCATTAACTTATATCATATTATTTAATATCATTTTAATATAATGGTTCAAGAAACTTAAAAACCTTATGATTTATATAATAAAATCATATTAAGAAAAAATAATTTTTATTATGTTCCTTGTATGAGGTAATGTAAAATGGAAGTGTATCATCTAAGATGTTGGAAAATCAATACACCACGGACGATGTCTTCATTTTTCGATAAAAAGTAAACAGAGAAGGAAATTGATTATGAATGTCTCCACAAAAATGATTCAATAAACTTATATATATGATAATTGTAAAGACCCATAAAATTCAAGGGAAATTTTTTCTTAATTTTCATTGGGCTTTTACAAGAACACGGTTTCTGACGGCACTTGATTCTGAGGCTCTGTGTGCCCAGAATTTCTATCTGAAGGTTAGCTCGGGTAGGTTCAGTGAACGAATGAGCGGGTTTTCCTAACTTTTGAACCAGTGCTCAGAATCGAATTCTGAGGGCACCGATGGATCCGTAGCGCCAGTAATTGCTTAGGAACTCTTTTTCCGGAGTTGCGTTTTCACGAGAGATGTTGTTAAAAATTTGTGGAAGGTAAAATAAAATTGAGCATCAATTTTATTTTTCTCTAAGGGTTTAGCCTATGAGTGGAAGTTGGGGTAACCACCCAACTTCCCATGGGAGGTTATGAGAGTGGTGGGGCCCAAACGAACCCCACCCCTTCATCTTCTCTAACCTTCCATAACCCTTCATTTAATAAGTCATGTTGAGTTAATTAATCGAGTGGATTAATTAAACTTTTGAATTTCAAATGCATAAGTTATGTTAATAAAATAAGTAAGGGGATTATTTTATTTTGGTTGGAACTTGTTGCATTGGGAGGATTTGGAGAAAAGTTGAGGAGCTTGAAGAACTTCTTCTCCTTCGATGAAGAAAGCGAAAAATGCGAAGAATGCCGGATTCCTCGGAGATCGACGACGCGACACAGAGGAATCATTTCCCTGCGACGCGACTCTCTCATTCCGCGACGTCTTCTTCCGCGACTGTTATTCTTGCGACGAACCCTCGCTCAACGATTCGACGAGGTAGGGGTTTTATGCGTTTTTATTCATGAATTTTCTTCCATCATCATTCCTTGTGTAAATGGACCGCTAGGTATCAGTTAACTAGAGGGGGTCGGACCGCACAAACACGGCCGACCCTCCTTCCCTTTTTTCTTGTCTTCCTTGTGGTGGAATGGAACGAGGATGGCAAGGTGTCGTCGCACCGCGATAGGTCATGTGGCAAGGTATGTGTGGCGCCATCGCGCCATGCCTTTGAATGGAATAAGAACGCGGCGCCGTCGCGCCGCGGAGGAGAACCCCAAAAACACCGCTGCTGGAGCGGGGCCGTGGTGCCGTCACGCCGCGCCGGATGGTCAAAGGTTGCAGCTTAGGCCACGGCGGAGCAGGGGAACCAGCGGCCGATTCCGGGCCACCGACGTCGGAGCAGGGCGACCGGCCCTTGCCGGTCCTTTGGTGCAACAGCCGGCCGGCCGGAGCGGGCCGACCGGACAAAGGAAGAGCTGGGGGTTCGAAACGCCCGGCTGGCCGGACATGAGGAGCCCCCCAAATGGGGGTTGCAGGTTAAAAACGGGCGGGGGGCAGCCCCCCCCCCCCCCCCCCCCCCCCCCGCACCCCTGTCCACTCGGCCGAAACGGCCGAGCCACCTGGCTGGCACCAGCGCGTCGAGCCGCCAGGTCGGGCCGCGCCCAAGCCGGGCCAGTAACGACCCAAAGATTCAATAATGGAAAATCCCTCTTGATCCAGTTAAATGTCTTTTTATAAAAAAATGTTTTTATAAGATGTCAACTTCTTTGGTTTTATGTTAAGAATTGTGACCATTTTTAATATAGCCATTGAACAGTGATCACATGATTAGTATAAATATAAGGCTTTAGCGAACCCAATTTTACTCAGACAACGGAAGCGATGGCCTCATCCAGAAGAATCTCCCCATACGAATCCCATTTTTCGGAGCTCAGAAAAGAGGTGGCATCCTTGGGCTTTGCCCTTGACCAAGCCCAAGCCGAGCTTCATTATTTCAAGCTCGAACGTGACCGTCTATAGGAAATGTGGAAGTTGATTGAAATTACCACTCGAGCGATGCTATCCGAGCCACCTCAAGAGTCTGTCACCATCACACACCTTACCCTTAGGTCTTATACAGATGTTTTAAGGGGTTATGTAACAAATAAGTATTTCTATGTTCATGTACATTATTTTTTTGTATATAAAAATGAATATAATTTCTAGTCATTTTTGATACATTGTAAATAGTTTTTAAAGTAAAAATGGTGTTTTTAGTATTTATTTAATTAAGAATTAAATTTTATTAAATTATGGGATTTTTGAATTAAATAATATTTTAAAAATATATTATTATTAATATTAAATTAATTCTTATTAAATATAAATGATCTTATAATTTTAATAATGCAATTAAAATTTTTGTTAAGGTTTGAAGACCATTTCTGTCAAAACCCGTGAATTTTCGATAAATGTTGGTTTTTATTTTAAAAGTGAAAATTAACATATTTAGAAATTTTTTAGATAAAATAAATGTCATTTCTGGAATCAGGACGTTGAAATTATCCAACGGTGAATTTTTCATAATTTTCTGAGACAGTCAAATTTTTGAGTAAAAATTAAATACCGTTTAAATATATAATGTGTTTTATGACATCATAATGACCCAATGGTGATGTAATAAAATACAATAATCCTTATGTTCGGCCAATATATGTTTTAGCATTAAAATAAAGTGATTTTGGGTTTTTTTGAGTTAATTTTCAATGCATTAATGATCCCCTGAAGGCTTATTCAACACTTTGCCTTTTTAAATTGATTTCCATGGGAGTGTGAATCACCTCTACATAAGAAACCTTATTATTTTAATATGTTCGGACCTTGGCCTGGTAAAATATTTTTTTCCTCTTTCCTTTTCCAATAACCATGGGCAAAAACTATGGGATGGTTTGTGGTTTGTATTAATTTAGTATAAGGGGTCCCAAACCTAAATAATAAAGTATTCTCTCACCTTTCCTATACAAACCCACCCAAGATCCCACTTCCTCCTCACTAAAATTCTTTGGAGTTCGTCCAACCTCTGCCCTACTCTCTCTAGAATCCTCCCAAGGTGCGCCAAGCTCCCATGAAGCCTCTCACAAGCCTCTCTCTAGCCTTTGGAAGAACACTTCCAACTAAGGGTTTTTTCTTCCTTTCACATTTTTGTCAATTTTCTTTAAGTTGTATTGCCCTTTTAATTTCAATTATGAATGTTGGGGTATGGTTTCGCACCTCCCCCATACTTCCCACTTATTGTTTGAATGATGGGATACCCCTTTCTCTCTCATTAAATGCCTCCCATGTACACCTGTTACTATGCCGAAATTCCGAAAGGAACTTCTCTCTCTTGTTTTACATTCAAGAAATACATTTGTATCATGAATCTAAATTCCTTTTCAATTGTTGAGACAAGTATCTAAATGACCTAATTACTGTCCATTACATGTAAATATGATGAGTAACCCCTTTCTCTCTCATCAACCATTTTTATGAATTCTTATTTCACGTCGTTACGCTGCCGAAATCGCACCGATTTTCTAATCCAATGTCATTGTGTAGTGAATACCATGCCCATTTCTAAATCAAGGGTATTCACCATTATGCACATTTACTTATTTATTATAAAGTTTCATGTATGAATTACACTTTCCTTTATCATGGAATAAATGATTATGTTTTATGAATCCATGTTTTATGATCCATGTGGCACACTTATGAATGAAATGAAATGTTTAAGAAGGGTGCACCCTTACAGCGCGCCAATGCATTGGGTAAAGTATAGTATCATGATACGTCATGTGCAATGAGTGTTGACTCATGCTAATTAAAGTGAAATGAGGTTTTACTCGTGTTTCATGTGCAATGAGGGTTTACTCATGCTCCATGTGCAATGAGCCTTGGCTCATGCTAATTCCATGTTAAGTGTTGTTGCCACATTTCCATGTTATAATTATCATGCTTTATCATGCCTTTATGTTCATGTTTCTTTTATTCTCTTTTGATATTCCTATTGTCTAACATATATTGTACTCCTCATGTTATTCCATGTGTACTCACTTACTGAGCTTTATAGATCACCCTTTTCTTATTCATGTCCTCAGGTTATCCCATGCAATGCTATGTACGAGGGAATGTAGTGGTCATGGAAAGGATGTTTTCAATAAAGATGTTGAATTTCATGTTTTAAGTTTTTATTTAATGATCCTAATCCCCAAAGACACTAAACCTCTCAATATTCTTTGTTGTATCAATTGATGTTTTATGTAATAAAGCATGTTTAAGTTGAAATAAAAAGCACGGTTGTCATAGTTGGTATCAGAGGATAGTTTTAGTTATTTTTGGGATTAAGAAACCCTAGTAAAGCCTTATATACAAGACTATGTATTATAAAAACATCCTTAAGTTTTGGTAAATACTAATTAAGTGGTTTATCAAACAAATACATCCCTTTCTGGATACGAGCAGGTTGAGGCGGCTCTGGCACAGATGTATCCTAGGGGTAAAACCCGAATACACCGCTTTGAGCTAGACTCGAACGGGAACTGGTGCACGACAACGGGCCTTTCTGCACTCTTGGTTATGACACTCCCGGTGGATATGTTTTGAAAAAATCACAAGCTTAGTATGAACCCTTATTAATGGAATTTAAAAAAAATTCCCTATGAATATTTGTTAGAAAGTGGATCATGAAAATCCAAGATTGAATCCTATAGACTCATGAGTTATGGAATGAAAGTTTATTTATAAGTCATCAAATTTTGTGTTTGGATTACCCTTTATGTGTTACCACTAACGTTCCTTTTATTCCAGCCAATGGCAGGTAATAGGAGGACTCAGGTTAACAACCGTTGTGAAGATCAGTGTGATGACTGTACTAATGGGATGCCCAATCCAATGGGAGCAGGAATCGCGAACTTTGTCACGCTCCTATCTCAGCTAACTCATGTTTTGAATAGAAACATGGGTCAAGAGGAACGTCCAAGCCCCCCTAAGAAGGAACAAGTCGCTATCGAGAGCTTCATGAGGTAAAGGCCTCCTACTTTTAGTGGATCATTAGATCCCACGATCACTGAACAATGGATCAACTCCATTGAAAAGATCTTCTCCATCCTTCAATGTTCTGAACAAGAGAATGTTCTTCTAGCTGCTTATCATATGGAGGGTGAAGCTGATCAATGGTGGACATTGATCAAAAATACGAATCCTGAGGAGAGAATCGAGGATTTGGAATGGACGGAATTTCGGAAGATGTTTTTCGATAAATATTTTTCCGTGCACCCTCCGTCTTAAGATGGAAAGGTACTTCCTTTCCCTCAAGAAAAAAGATGAGGAATCTGTGGGAGCGTACGAGTAAAACATCACAAGGATTGCACGATATGCTTCCGGCTTTGTCGTTACCCCCGAATGCAAGGTTGACTGCTTCTTTGGTGGGCTGAAGCCTAGCTTGCGGAAAGAATTAGCGATATGTGACTTCGATATCTATGAGTAAATTGTCTGATGTGCCCTCAAGGTCGAAATGGAGATCAAGGAATCACCGGGGTATCTTGGGGACAAGAAGCGTAAGGTGGACTTCAATGATGGTGGTCCGATGGATAAATCCAATGGCGCTAAGAAGTTCCAGCACCCCACTTGCCAAAAGTGCGGAAAGAAGCACCCTGAAATTGTCTTAAGGGGACGAGAAAATGCTTCAGGTGTGGAAGAGAAGGGCAGCTAGCTATTAACTGTCGGCAAGAAGGACCCGCGGCTGCGATAGAAGAGAGGAACGCTCCGTTCAAACCTCAACGCATTGTTCAATGCTAAAAATGCAAAGAACTGGGTTATTTTGAAAATCAGTGCCCTAATACAAGGGTTATCGGAGGCAACCAACAACCTCCAAGACAACAAGGAAGAGCTTTTTCCATCACTTCTGCCGAAGTGAACCCCGACAATGAATTGGTGACAGGTACGCTAGTTATTCATTCAAGAATAGAAAACATACTTTTTGATTCAGGTTCTACGCATTATTTTATATCTCGAAAGTTTCGTAGAATAACTCCATCACCACAAAAAATCATGGAAGTAAAGATGTCGGTGAGTACGGCAAATGGGGAAATCATTGCATCCCATGAATATAAGTCCTCCCCTGTTATAATCTGTGGATTTAATTTTCCGGTGAACCTCGTCATACTCCCTCTGGTGGAATTTGATGCAATTTTTGGCATGGATTGGATTTCCTTATATAGAGCCAACATAAATTGTCGGGAGAGGGAAATCACCCTCCATATGGAGAATCGACCCCCGATTCTTTACAAGTGTCAGGAGGAAGATGAATCTCCATTAGCTCCATCATCTCAATAATGTATATTACTGCCCTATGAGCATGCGTATCGGGCTCAGATGATTGAGTACAAAGAAGAAACCATCCGTGAAGAAATGCCTATTGTGAGGGAATTCGTTGAAGTGTTTCCCAAGGAACTGCCTGGTATTCCTCCTAGAAGAGATGTTGAGTACTCAATTGAACTTATACCTTGGGAGTTACCAATATCCAAGACTCCATATAGAATGTCTGTTTTTGAGCCTGAAGAGATGAAGAAACAACTATAGGAGAATCTGGATAAAGGGTTTATACGCCCAAGTGCTTCACCATGGGGTGCACCAGTCCTCTTCGTCAAGAAGAAGGATGGGTCAATGCGGCTTTTCATCGATTATCGTGAACGTAAAAAAATCACGATAAAGAACAAGTATCCTCTCCCAAGAATTGATAATTTTTTCGATCAGTTATGTGGATCACAATACTTCTCCAAGGTGGACTTGCGGTCGGGATATTATCAAGTAAGGGTGAAGAAGGAAGATGTCCCCAAGACTGCTTTTCGTACAAGGTACGGGCACTATGAGTTCATAGTAATGCCTTTCGGACTCACCAATGCTCCAACAATATTCATGGACATGATGAATAGACTCTTTAGAGATTACCTTGAAAATTTTTTGGCAGTCTTTATAGATGATATTCTAATATACTCCAAAACCAAGGAGGATCATGAGGAGAATTTAAGAACTGTACTAGAGACTTTGCACAAGGAGAAGCTCTATGAAAAGTACAGCACGTGTGAGTTATGGATGAAGGAAGTCTCATTCTTGGGCCATATCATCACAAGAAATGGGATATATATGGATCCCTCCAAAACAGATGCAATTGAGGGATGACCGAGGCCATCATAAGTAACAGATATTCGTAGCTTCTTGGGGTTAGCTGGATATTATCGACGATTTGTGAGAAATTTCTCACTATTTTCCAACCCCCCTTAACAAGCTAACTCAAAAGGGTGTAAAGTTAGCATGGAGTGATGAATGCGAAGAAAGTTTCAAGGAGTTGAAAATGAGGCTTATCCCTGCACCCATGCTCACATTACCCACAAGTGGGGAGCTTTTGTGGTATTCAGTGATGCTTCGAAGAAGGGATTAGGACGTGTGCTGATGCAGAATGATAAAGTGATATCCTATGCCTCAAGGCAGTTGAAAATCAATGAGTGAAACTATCTAACGCATGATCTGGAGTTGGCGGCTGTGATCTTTGCCTTGAAAATCTGGCGGCATTATCTCTATGGAGAGAAATGTGAGATATATACTGAATACAAGAGTCTTAAATTTATATTCACACATAAAGAGCTTAATATGTGCCAGAGAAGACGGATAGAGCTCATCAAGGATTATGACTATTCAATACATTACCACCCTGTGAAAGCGAACAAGGTGGAAGATGCCCTGTGTAGAAAGGATCCAGCGATTCTATCAATGATGAGAATTGAGAAGGATCCAATCTTCTTAGACTTGATGAAGATGGGTGTGGGAATCATAAAGAAGGGAACATCATAAATCCTTTCACAAATTATTGCTCAACCATCTCTTTTGGAAAGGTTAAATGATGATCAAAAGGATGATGTGGGAATTCAAGAAAAAGTGGAAGCTATCAAAAAGGGTAAATCCTCGGAGTTTAATGTTAATGAAGAAGGAATTACGCGGTTTGGGAAAAGACTATGTATTCCATCAAGTCTGGAGCTGAAGAAGGAACTTTTCGATGATGAACATAGTTCAAATTTCTCTATTCACCCAGGGAGCACAAATATGTATCGAGATATCCGAGAAAACTTTTGGTGGGATAATATGATGAAGGAGATCGCCGTATATACATCAAAGTGCCTGGTGTGTCAGCAAGTGAAGGCAGAGGGGCAGAAGTCTAAGGGGATGATGAAACCATTGCCCATACCAGAATGGAAATGGGAAAACATCACCATGGACTTTGTCACCGGATGTCCAAGGACATCCAAAGGAAACAATGCAATCTGGGTTGTTATGGATCATCTTACAAAGACTGCCCACTTCATTTCTATTCGAAAGGATTTCTCTTAGGATCAACTGGCACGAATATAAATCAGGGAAGTGGTAAGGTTGCATGGAGTACCACTATATATTGTGTCTAACCGAGATCCAAGAATCACCTCTATGTTTAGGAAGAGTCTTCAACATGCTCTGAATACTAAACTGAACTTCAGTACGGCCTATCATCCTCAAACCGATGGCCAATACAAGCGGACTATCCAAACACTTGAGGATATGTTGAGAACGTGCTCAATGAACTATAAAGGAGGATGGGATCAACATCTTCCTCTGGTTGAGTTCTATTATAATAACAGTTTCCACTCGAGCATCCAAATGGAACCATATGAAGCCCTGTACGGGAAAAGGTCCAGAACACCGGCATGTTGGGATGAGGTCGGTGAATGTAAGCTGCTTGGACCAGAAATGGTCGAAGAAATGGTAGAGAAGGTGAAAACCATTCAGCAGTATATCAAGATATCCCAGAGTCGACAGAAGAGTTATGCAGATAATCATCGACGAGACCTTGAATTTAAAGTTGGATACATGGTGTTTTTACGCATATCTCAGTGGAAGAAGGTCATGAGGTTTGGAAGGAAAGGGAAGTTAATTCCAAGGTACATCGGCCCCTTCGAGATTCTTGATCGTGTTGGGGCTGTGGCCTATTGACTAGCACTTCCACCTACTATGGCCAAGGTGTGTGATGTATTTCATGTATACCTCTTAAGGAAGTACATACCAGACCCTTCACATGTACTCTCTTCCGAGGTCGTACAATTGGAAGGTGATCTTTCTTATAAGGAGCAACCGGTGAAGATCTTAGATGGTAGAGAAAAAGTTCTACGAAATAAGACAGTGCCCCTTGTCAAGGTGTTGTGGAGAAACCACATGTTTGAAGAAGAAACATGGGAGTCGGAGGATATGATGAAGCTGAGTTACCCACATTTGTTTTAGTGCGGGAAAAGGAAAATTTTGAGGGTGAAATTTCTTAAGGGGGGAATATTGTAACGACCCAAAGTTTCATTAATGGAAAATCCCCCTTGATCCAGTTAAATGTATCTTTATAAAAAAATGTTTTTATAAGATGTCATCTTCTTTGGTTTTATGTTAAGAATTGTGACCGTTGTTAATATAGTCGTTGAACAGTGATCACATGATTAGTATAAATATAAGGATTTAACGAACACAATTTTACTCAGACAAAGGAAGGAATGGCCTCATCCAGTAGAATTTCCCCATATGAAGCCAATTTGTCAGAGCTTGGAAAAGAGGTGGCATCCTTGGGCTTCTCCCTTGACCAAGCCCATGCTGAGCTTCATTATGTCAAGCTTGAATGTGACCATCTACGGGAAAAGTGGAAGTTGATTGAAATTACCACACGAGCGATGCTATCCGAGCCACCTCAAGAGTCTATCACCATCACACACCTTACCCTTAGGTCTTATGCAGCTATTTTAAGGGGTAATGTAACAAATAAGTATTACTATGTTCATGTACATTATTTTTTTCTATATAATAATGAATATAATTTCTAGTCATTTTTGATACATTGTAAATAGTTTTTAACGTAAAAATGGTGTTTTTAGTTATTATTTAATTAAGAATTCAATTTTATTAAATTAAGGGATTTTTGAATTAAATAATATTTTAATAAAATATTAGTATTAATATTAAATTAATTTTTATTAAATATAAATTATCTTATAATTTTAATAATGCAATTAAATTTTTTGTTAAGGTTTGAAGGCCATTTCTGTGAAAACCCGTGAATTTTCGATAAATGTTGGTTTTTATTTTAAAAGCGAAAATTAACATATTTAGAAATTTTTTTAGATAAAATAAATGTCATTTCTGGAATCAGGACGTCGAAATTATCCAACGGTGAATTTTTCATAATTTTCGGAGACAGTCAAATTTTTGGTAAAAATTAAATACCGTTTAAATATATAATGTGTTTTATGACCTCATAATGACCCAATGGTGATGTAATAAAATACTATAATCTTTATGTTCGGCCAATATATGTTTTACCATTAAAATAAAGTGATTTTGGGTTTTTTTGACTTACGTTTCAAAGCATTAATGAACCCCTCAAGGCTTATTCAACACTTTGCCTTTTTAAATTAATTTCCATGGGAGTGTGACTCACCTCCACATAAGCAACCTTTTTATTTTAATAATTTCGGACCTTGGCCTGTTAAAATATTTTTTTCCTATTTCCTTTTCCAGAAACCATGGGCAAAAACCATGGGATGGTTTGTGGTTGGGATTAATTTAATATAAGGGTTCCCAAACCTAAATGATAAAGTATTCTCTCACCTTTCCTATATAAACCCACCCAAGATCCCACTTCCACCTCACTAAAATCCTTTTGAGATCGTCCAACCTCTGCCCTACTCTCTCTATAATCCTCCCAAGGTGCCCCAAGCTCCCAAGAAGCCTCTCAGAAGCCTCTCTCTAGCCTTTGGAAGCACACTTCCAAGGGTTTTTTCTTCCTTTCACATTTTTCTCAATTTTCTTTAAGTTGTATTGCCCTTTTAATTTCAATTATGAATGTTGGGGTATGGTTTCACACCTCCCCCATACTGCCCTCTTTTTTTTTTAATGATGGGAGACCCCTTTCTCTCTCATTAAATGCCTCCCATGTACACCCGTTACTATGCCGAAATTCCGAAAGGAACTTCTCTCTCTTCTTTTACATTCAAGAAATACCTTTGTATCATGAATCTAAATTCCTTTTCAATTGTTGGGACATGTATCTATATGACATCCTTACTGTCCATTACATGTAAATATTATGAGGAACCCCTTTCTCTCTCATCAACCATTTTTATGAATTCTTATGTCACGCTGTTACGCTGCCGAAATCCCACCGATTTTCTAAGCCAATGTCATTGTAGTGTGAATACCATGCCCATTTCTCCATCAAGGGTATTCACATTTATGAACATTTACTTATTGATTATAAAGCTTCATGCATGAATTACACATTCCTTTATCGTGGAATAAATGATTATGTTTTATGAATCCATGTTTTATGATCCATGTGGCACACTTATGCATGAAATGAAATGTTTAAGAAGGGTGCGCCCTTACAGCGCTCCAATGCATTGGGTAAATTATTGTATCATGAAACGCCACGTGCAATGAGTGTTGACCTATGCTAATTCAAGTGAAATGAGGGTTTACTCATGCTTTATGTTCAATGAGGGTTTACTCATGCTCCATGTGCAATGAGCCTTGCCTCATGCTAATTCCAGGATAAGTGTTGTTGCCACATTTACCTGTTATAATTACCATGCTTTATCATGCCTTTATGTTCATGTTTCTATTATTCTCTTTTGATATGCCTATTGTCTAACATGTATTGTACTCCTAATGTTATTCCATGTGTACTCCCTTACTGGGATTTATAGCTCACCCTTTTCTAATGTATGTCCTCAGGTTATCCCATGCAATGCTATGTACGAGGGAATGTAGTGGTCTTGTAAAGGAATTTTTCAATAAAGATGTTTAATTTCATGTTTTAAGTTTTTATGTAATGATCCTAAGCCCCAAAGACACTAAACTCCTCGATCTTCTTTGTTGTATCAAGTGAAGTTTTATGTAATAAAGCATGTTTAAGTTGTAATAAAAAGCAGGGTTGTCATAGGGCTAGGCCGTGCCTAGGACGGGCAGGACTGGACTTGGTCCCGGGACGGGTTGTCCCAGTTCGGGCCGACCCAGAGGGTATCGGGCCGGGTCGGACTGGGCCCGAACCCCCTAATACCGGACCCCTCACTGTCTTTTTCCCATAACATGGGTTGCAGACCTCCGATCGATGAACCGTTAGCGGTGCTTCAATCCTTCGATCGAGACGGTCTTTTTGATATATTACACTCAAGGTTTTTTAGTACTTGGCATCGGCCGGGTTGGTTCGTACTCGAAACCAACCGGGCCCTCACAGCGGAAACGCTTATAACTTGAGCTCTAGACGTCCGATTGACGTGCCGTCGACTTTGTTGGATTACTCTAAGTGAGACGGACCATATGTCTTACTCCGCTCGACGTTTGGACACAGTTGGAGTATGGTCGGGATGGTTTTGACTTAAAAACCAACCGGGCCCCTCGGACAAAAAAGCCAATAACTCTCAGACCGGGCGTCCGATTGAGGTGTCGTCTGTGATGTTGAGTTCCTGTTGACGATACGTAACTTTTGGATACATCGACTCCGGAATATGTGTCAGTTGATGTATCAGACCATCGGCTCGTGGAGCGGACCCTCCCGAACGAGATTGCTGTGTGAGGGAACCCTATAGCTTGCTGCGACTGCGACGATGATGACGACTGTGCATAAATCCTTTGTGGATTCGACGACGACCACTACAGAACTCAGCGATCCTACGTGAATCAGTGCTACCAATCCTATGTGGGTCAGATCATGTGTGGGTCAGTGCTCAGCGGTCTTTTGTGGGACAGCGTCTACAATCCTGTGTGGGTCATTATGGGGGTTAGTTACCTATCGATCCTTTGTGGGTCATTGCGGGGGTTAGTACCTATCAATCCTGTGTGGGTCCGACGACTTAGATGAATCAGTGGCTACATCTGATCTTATCTATCGTCTTACGAAGAAGTATACCTATGTGAGCTAAATCTTGACATTCAATCCTTATCTTCGATATGATTGACTTGATATCCTGTGTGGATTACGTTATACTTTCCTATGTGAATTGAGTTTGGATTTTTCTTGTGTGGACTGGGTTGTACATGAGCTCGGATGTTGGAGCCGATCTAGAATTGATGACTTAGGTATATGTATGGGCATATACCTAAGCAATGTCAGATGTTACTTTGTGATTGTATCTTTCATTTGTGGATTATCCTTTGTGGATTCTAGGTGAACTTCGGGGGTATCGGGGTCCCTACTGAGTAGCTTATACTCACCCCTACACGAGCTATGCCTGCACTACATTGTGTTGGTTGCAGACGACGGACAACCATGATCTTGGTTGAGGCTTGCGGAGCAGGTCGGTACCTGGAGGTGGACCACTGGGCGGGACATACTTGGAGCGGATGGCTGGACCTGAGGAGTTGTGGAGGCTATCTGTACCCACCCTTCATATGGGAGTTCCAGTGGACAGCTCGAGGCTGCGGCTTTACTTTCAGTTGCTGTTTTCCCTTTCCAGTTGTACTTTACTTTCACTTTGGGTTTGTATTCTGGCCCACTTACTTTTCCGCACTTACTGTTGTACCCAGTTTTACATAGTGTTTACTTCTACTTCTTGCTTGCTCTGTGGTGTTGTTTACTTTACAAAGGCAATGCCTTTCCTTTTTTTCAGGAATTATGCATTGGTGCTAGTCGCCAGCCCCTGACCTATGGAAGGTGGGATTGAGGTAGTCACGACACTGGCCCGAGGACGAGTCATGACAAATTGGTATCAGAGGAGTTTAGTTCAACCATAGAACATTGGACTCTGATATTTCTTATATGTGAAGCAATAGTGTTATGAGTATTGAGTGTGGGTATCAGTCAAGGGAGACCAGTGTTGGTGCAGCGGCCGACGTATCCTTACACCAGGACCATGACTTCTGATTTCCGACTTAATGCATGAAAACATTGATTGCATGTGTGTTTCATGTTTTCTTTGTGATTGCTTTGTGTCAGCTCACCAGGTATAGTGTTCTGACCATGGCGCACCTGTCTCTTTTCAGGATGGCCCCACGATGGTAGCCAGCTAGGGTTTCGAGCGTTGTGCGTGATGACATCCCATCGAGCGATGAGGCCTCGGTACAGGGCCCTTTGACAGCAGAGGCATCGATGGTACCTCTACCTGCCGAGCCACCGATGCTACCAGCCCCAACCGCTGATGATTCACGTCACCTTAGTGTACTGCACGAGTTTTAGCACCAGCGACCGCCCCGGTTCCGTGGGGAGACAGACCCTCAGGCAGCCGAGGATTGGCTGGAGGTAGTTTTATGAGTTTTCAGGTATGTGAGGACACCAGCAGACCTCATGGTGATCCTCACAGCGAGCCTGCTGCACGCGGTAGCAGGCAGATGGTGGAGCTTGATTCTCCAGGTGCATGACGAGGCGTATCTCCTCTGGAAGGACTTTGAGAGCCTCTTTCACTCGAAGTTCGTCCCAACCACCCTCCGTGTGGTGCGCATCCATGAGCTTCTACAGCTGCGGCAGGGAAGCTTGACTGTCACCCAGTACTCGGCGAGATTTACCGATCTCTCGCGCTACTCGACAGACATGGTACGAGACCCCTTCTTCCGAGCACGGACCTTTGAGTAGGGATTAAGGCATGAGATCAGGGCATTTCTGATCTCTCTCAGCATTCCGACTCATGTAGGGGTACTGAAGCGAGCCCTTTTGATCGATAGCTTCCATGCTGAGCCTTCATCAGCAGACGGTTGAGGGACTACCCAGGAAGAGGTAGAGGGTCGACCATGGCGGTCCGTAGAGAGCCGGCGGAAGAGGCAGAGGAGCTAGCCCAGCAGTAGGTGGTGGGCGATGCTTTGAGGCTCTACCACCACCACCACCAGGAGGTCCACCCCGACCATAGTGAGCTGGTGGGAAGAGACAGGAATAGCTTCATGCAGCGGAGGACTATGACCATGGTGGGCCCGAGATGATTCGAGGTACTATCTGTGTCTATTCCACCCTTTCTGCAGTTCGTAAAGACACAAGAGCGAGTCATTCTTTCATAGCCACTGCCCTTTTTCAGAGCTCGGAGATTCCGACAGAGCCATTGGCTCGATCCTTATGGCAAGAGACTCATACGGGAGCAGACTGGACGATTACGCACTGGTGCCGGTAGTGTCGGCTTACTCTAGGAGGTGAGATCTTCGACTGGGATCTTCTTGTAGCGGCGTTGAGGACTTACGACGTCATCTTGGGCATGTATTGGTTATATACAATCCATGATCAGATTGACTGCATTAGGCGCATGGTTTGGTGTGTACTCACCGACGGGAGCAGGTTCACCTTCAATGGTGAGAAGGGAGCCTTCGCAGCACAGGATGGACTCTCGTAGAGGATAGGACAGCCCATCACCCATCAGTTGGCTAGCCTCGTCCAAGGAGCAGTTGACGTGCAGAGTCTTGGTTTTCTTACAGTGGTGGATCAGTATGCAGACGTTTTCCCCGATGATATTCCAGGTCTACCTCCTCACAGAGAGATAGAGTTTTATATTGATCTGTACCCCGGGATAGCCCTGATATCCACCCCAGCATATCGGATGGCTCCTATCGAGTATCTAGAGTTGCGGGTAAAGTTGGAGGACTTGTAGGGAAAGGGATTCATCTGACCCAGTGTTTCACCCTGTGCTTCCCCGATATTGTTCTTCAAGAAGGCGGACGAGAGCTTGCGACTTTGTGTCGACTATCGTTGCCTGAACCAGGTGACCGTGAGGAAAAAGTATCCACTACCGAGGATTGATGACCTCTTCGATCAGTTCAAGGGAGCACGGTGGTTCTCAAAGATAGAACATAGATCAGGCTATCATCAGCTCAGATTTTGGGATGGGGACATGCAGAAGATGGTTTTCAGATGTCGGTATGGATACTATGAGTTCTTGGTTATGCCATTCGGCGTGACCAATGCTCCAATAGTGTTCATGGGCCTCATGAACAAGATCTTTCAGCCATACCTCGATCAATTTGTCGTGGTCTTCATTGACAACATTTTGATTTACTCGACCACTGAGGAGGAGCACACCTACCACTTGCGGGTTGTACTAGACACACTCCGAGAGCACCAGCTCTATGGAAAGCTCTCGAAGTGTCAGTTCTGGATACGTGAGGTCCACTTCTTGGGACACGTCATCTATGAGGCGGGAGTTTCGGTGGATCCTGCGAAGATTGAGGTAGTGCTAGCTTGGGAGCCACCCATGAGCATGATAGAGGTGCGGAGTTTCTTGGGACTAGCTGGGTACTATGAGAGATTTGTACCAGACTTCTCCAGAGTTGCGGCACCACTCTCAGCTTTGACGAAGAAGGGGAAACCCTTTTTGTGGTCAGACAGTTGTCACAAGAGCTTCCAGGAAGTGAGACAGAGATTGACCAGCGCACCTATCTTGAGGCTACCGAAGGAGGGATTTGGGTACGTAGTTTACTGCGATGCATCAGGGACTAGACATGGATGTGTCCTGATGCAGGAGCGGGCCGTGATCGCCTATGGATCATGTTAGTTAAGGCATCATGAGAAGAACTACGCTACCCATGACCTGGAGTTAGCATCAGTGGTCTTCACTTTGAAGATGTGGCGACACTATCTGATGGGCGAGCGCTTTAAAGTCTATTCTGACCATCAGAGTCTCAGGTACACCTTCTCTCAGATGGTCTTGAACCTGAGACAGTGGCGATGGCTCGAGTTCCTCCAAGACTATGACTTTGAGATAGTATATATTCCTGGGAAAGGGAACGTATTAGCCGATGCTCTCAGCAAGAGGACGAGCATTCATCTTCTTGGGGAGGCGACAGAGAAGCTAGCCACTTTGCAGATATCCTTCGTGGATAGAGATGGAGCAGCCTTTCTTCAGTCACTCACAGTCACTCCTCCACTGTTGCAGCGGGTCAGAGAGGCACAGCGTGGGGATGCCGACTGTGAGACGCGGCGTGCGCAAATATCCTTAGGACATGCACCTGATGGTTTCTCCTTTGGAGGAGAGAATGAAATTCTTTTCAGAGAACGTACCTTGGTACCCGTTGCTTTACGGGGGGAGATGGTGAGGGAGTTTCACACATCCCCTTTGGCGGTACATCCTGGAGTGGCGAAGATGTACCAGGATCTCAGATTACAACACTGGTGGCCAGGCATGAAGAAGGCTATGGCATTGTTTGTTTCACGATGCCTCACCTGCCAGCAGGTGAAGGCAGAGCACCAGGTACCAGCAGGCGTGGTACAACCCTTGGAGGTCCCAGAGTGGAAGTGGGACGACATATCTATGGACTTCGTGACTAGAGTTCCATGAACTTCTAGAGGACATGACTCCATTTGGGTTATTGTCGACAGACTCACCAAGTCGGCTCACTTCTTACCCATCAGAGAGCAGAGCATAGTGGAGAGCTTGTGACGTCTCTTCGTTCAAGAGATTGTACGGCTTCATGGTGTGCCATCATCTATCATCTCCGCTCGACATGCTCTCTTTACTTCCCGGCTTTGGAAGGGGTTTCAGGAGGCATTCGGGACGCAACTACGTCTGAGCACCGCCTTTCACCCTCAGACGGATGGTCAGATGGAGTGGACCATTTAGACTCTCGAGGACTTGCTCCGTGCATGTGTCCTCGGCTTTGGCCACAGATGGGAGGACCACCTACCCTTGGTGCAGTTTGCGTACAACAACAGCTACCACTCCACCATCGGGATGGCACCATACGCGGTGTTGTATGACCAACCTTGCAGATCACCTCTATGCTGGACATACCCTAGGGAGTCAGCTCTTGTGGGACCAGAGATGGTCCAGGCCAACACAGAGAAGGTCCTGGTCATCCAGGAGCAGATGAGGATAGCTCAGAGCCGGAAAAAGTCTTATGCTGACAGGAGGTGGAGGCCACTAGAGTTCGAGGATGGAGACCACGTCTTCTTACGGGTCTCACCTCGACGTGGTTTATGGAGATTTGGCCGAGGAGGCAAGTTATCTACGCGTTTCATCAGACCATTCTAGGTCCTCAGTAGGATCGGCGAGGTGGATTATCGCCTGGCTCTACCACCTCAGTTGCACCGAGTGCATGACGTCTTCCACGTATCTCAGCTGAGGAGATATGTGCAAGACCTGACCCATATCATTGACCATGGGGAGCTGGACATAGATGATGGGGTGACATTTGCGGAGGTTCCAGTTGAGATCGAGGATCGATAGGAGCGAGTCCTACGTGGACGGTCGATTCCTCTATTGCGCATCAGATGGCAGCACAGGAACCTCCAAGAGAGCACTTGGGAGCGGGTGGCTCAGATGCGTGCACAATACCCACATTTGTTCCCCTAGTTTTTGATGTATCTTTACGGCGACGTAAATCCCTGAGGTGGGAGTAATGTAAAGACCCGTAAAATTAAATGGAATTTTTTTCTAAATTTTCTTTGTGATTTTAAAAGAACGCGGTTTCTAACAGCTCTTGATTCTGAGGCCCGGTGTGCCCAGAATTTCTATCCGAAGATTAGCTCTGGTACGTTCAGTGAACGAACGAGAGGGTTTTCATAACTTTTTAACCAGTGCTCGGAATTAAATTCTGAGGGCACCGATGGATTCACAGCGCCGATAATTGCTTAGGAACACCTTTTCCGGAGTTGTATTTTCACGAGAGATGTTGTTAAAAATTTGTGGAAGGTAAAATAAAAATGAGCATCAATTTTATTTTTCTCTATGTGTTTAGCCTTTGAGTGGAAGTTGGGGTAACCACCCAACATCCCATGGGAGGTTATGAGAGTGGTGGGGCCCACACGAACCCCACCCCTTCATCTTCCCTAACCTTCCACAACCCTTCATTTAATAAGTCAAGTTTTGTTAATTAATTGAGTGGATTAATTCAACTTTTGAATTTCAAATGCTTAAGTTATGTTAATAAAATAAGTAAGGGACTTATTTTATTTTGGTTGGAACTTGTTTCATTGGGAGGATTTGGAGAAACATTGAGGAGCTTGAAGAACTTCTTCTCCATCGACGAAGAACGCGAAGAACGTGAAGAATGCCGGATTCCTCGGAGATCGATGACGCGACGCCGACGAATCATTTCCCCATGACACGACTCTCTCCTTTCGTGACGTCTTCTTCCGTGACGGTTATTTCCACGATGAACCATCGCTCAACGATTCTACCAGGTAGGGGTTTTATGTGTTTCTATTCGTGAATTTTCTTCCATCATCATTCATTGTGTAAATGGACCGCTTGTTATTAGTTAACGGGAGGGGGATGGACTGCACAAACACGGACAACCCTCCTCCCCTTTTATCTTGTCTTCCTTGTGGTGGAATGGAATGAGGATGGTGCGGTGCTGTCACACCGCGTGGGGTCATGAGGCAAGGTATGCGCGGGGCCATCGCGCCGCGCCTTTGAATCGAACAAGAACGCGGCGCCGTCGCACCGCGCTGGAGAACCCCGAAAACACAGTGGCAGGAGCGGGGCCGGGGCACCGTCGCGCCACGCCGGACGGTCCAAGGCCACGGCGGAGCAGGGGAACCAGCGGCCGGTTCTGGGCCACCAGCGTTGGAGCAGGGGGACCGGCCCTTGCCGGTCCCATGGTGCAACAGCCGGCAAGCCGGAGCGGGCCGACTGGACAGAGGAAGAGTCGGGGGTTCGAAACCCCCGGCTGGCCGGACATGAGGGGGCCCCACATGGGCCCCGCAGTTTTCAAATGGGTCCGCTTGCCCGAAACGGCTGAGCCACTTGGTTGGCGCCAGCGCACCGGGCCGGCTGCCCAGGCCGGGCCGGGCCGCACCTAGGCCGGGCCGGGCCACAACCAAGCCGGGCTGCGCCGCGCCAGCTGGTTCGTGTCACGCCCTAGTGGTCCAAACCCGGACCTAGGACGGGTCGACCCATTTCGGGCTGACCCAGAGGGTATCGGGCCGGGTCGGACCGGGTCCGAACCCACTAATACTGGACCCATCACGGGCTTTTCCCATAACAAGGCCTACGGACCTCCGATCGACGCACCGTTAGCGGCGATGTGATCCTTGGATCGAGACGGTCATTTAGATATATTACACTCAATGTTTTGGAGAACTTTGGGATCAGCCGGTTTGGTTCATACACGAATCCAACCGGGCCCTCAGAGCGGAAACACTTATAACTTGAGCTTCAGACGTCCGATCGACGTGACATCGACTTTGTTGGATTCCTCTAAGTGAGACGGTCCTTATGGATTACACCACTTGAGGATTGGATGCAGTTGGAGTACGGTCGGGTTGGTTTTGACTTAAAGCAAACCGGGGACCTCAGACGAAAAAGCCAATAACCCTCAGACCAAGCGTCTGATTGACGCGCCGTCTATGAAGTTGAGTTCCTGTTGATGATACAAATCATTAGGATACATAAACTTCGGACTATGTGTCAGTTGATGTATCAGCCCATCGGCTCGTGGAGCGGACCCTCCTGAACGAGCTTGATGTGTGCGGGAACCCTAGAGCTGGCTGCGAGTGCGATGACGATGATGACGGTGCAGAAATCCTCCGTGGATTCGACGGCGACGACTACAGCTCTCAGCGATCCTACGTGGATCAGTGCTACCGATCTTGTGTGGGTCAGAACCTGTGTGGGTCAGCGCTCAGCGGTCCTGTGTGGGCCAGTGTCTACAGATCCTGTGTGGGTCTGATCCTGTGTGGGTCATTGCGGGGGTTAGTTACCTATCAATCCTTTGTGGGTCATTACGGGGCCTAGTAACCTATCGATCCTTTGTGGGTCATTGCGGGGGTTAGTACCTATTGATCCTGTGTGGGTCCGGCGGCTTAGATGAATCAGTGGATAAATATGATCATCTCTATCATCTTACGAAGAAGTTTACCTGTGTGAGCTGAATCTTGACTATCAATCCATATCTTCGATAATATTGACTTGATATCTTGTGTGGATTACGTTATGCTTTCCTATATGGATTGAGTTGTGATTTTTCCTGTTTGGACTGGGTTGTACTTGAGCTGGGATGTTGGAGCCGATCGAGAATTGATGACTTAAGTATATGTATGGGCATATACCTAAGCAGTGTCGGATGTTACTTCGTGATTGTATCATTCTTTTGTGGACTATCCTTTGTGGATTCTTGGAGACCTTCAGGGGTCTCTGGGTCCCTACTGAGTACATTATACTCACCCTTGCATGGGCTATGCCCGCACTACGTTGTGTTGGTAGCAGACAACGGACAGCGCTGATCATGGTTGTGGCTTGCGGAGCAGGTCGGTACCTGGAGGTGGACCGCTGGGCAGGACGTACTCAGAGCGGACGGCTGGACCCGAGGAGCTGTGGAGGCTATCTGTACCCACCCTTCAGGTGGGAGTTCCAGTGGATAGCTCGAGGCTACGGCTTTACTTTCAGTTGTTGTTTTCCCTTTCCAGTTGTACTTTACTTTCAGTTTGGGTTTATATTCTGGCCCACTTACATTTCTACACTTACTGTTGTACCAAGTTTTACTTAGTGTTTACTTCTACTTCTTTCTTGCTTTGTGGTGTTGTTTACTTTAAAATGTAAATTCCTTCCCTTTTTATTGGGAATTACGCCTTGGTGCTAGTCGCCAGCCCCTGGCCTATGGAAGGCGGGCTTGGGGTAGTCACGGCACGGGCCCGAGGATGGGTCGTGACAATAATAAATTTTTTATTCCACTTTTATAAGTTACTGTGAAGATAAAATAAGAAAATAAAAGGAATTAAAAGGAAAAAACCTTTAAAGGAAAATAAAAGAAAATAATATAGTATTTTATCTCTGGAATTATTCTCTTTCTAAACCTTATAAAATCCTTTTGTTTTAGCCTTTTTTGGGCCAAGTAGGTCATGGACCTGGGTAAGATTCTTGGTAAAATGAATTTGGTTAAAATCAAACAAGACACAAGTCTTTGAGGTGTGAGGAGAAGGGGTGATGAGGGGTGGTATTTCTAATAGATGGGAGGGGTGTTTTTTGATAATTTGTTTCCTTAGTATATTATTTTGGATCATGACTATGAATAATTTGAAAATGACCACTAAATATATTAAAATAATGAAGGATTGTTCTATATTATGGTGAATACATCAGCAATGAAAGAATTAATATTTTATTTAACTTATAATGTATATATAGTGTAATTTATTTTATTTTATTATTTACAAAAAATTCAATTATTTTAGGAAATCCAAAAAATTCACAATAACTTTTTTTGATGTATTGAATTCAAAAATGATCTCGATTTTCTGAAATCAATTTTCCAGATATTATTATTTTAATTACTTATTAAATTCATCATTTACTTCAAAAATACCAATTTTAAATATATAATTGACTTTATCACACTTTGAAAAATTAATTAAGGTCTCATAAACTTATCGTATATTCATAAGACTATAAAATATTAATTTACGATTCTATTTTATTATGATAAATTTTGCGTTCAATCATTATATTAATTATAAAATTCAAAATTAAAATTTATTTGTCACAAAAAATAAAAACACTTAAATTATAATAATCAAAACATTTGTTTACTTACTTGAAGGCATAAGTACTTCATGATATCACTTATAATATATATAAATTTTATTTATATGTTAATAGAAGATGATAAAATTCTATTAGTATATATTCATTAATTTCTATAAATATCATTTATTTCATTATAAATTTATAATGAATTTAAAATTTTTATTCAAAACTTGATAAAAAATATTTTATATGTACCTAGTTCATTGCACAAAATAATCAAAATTATGAATTCAATTTTCAGCTCCATAATATTCCATTTTGGGTTTATTGGAAACATTGAATTTGTAACAACTAAGTATATATCACCTAGTCTTAAATGATTATGTGTAAGACAATGAGTATTTTTCTAGATCACATGAGGTTTTCACTTGTTTAGTGGGATAATATATTAAGCTAAAATGAATTTAACATCATAGTAAACCCAAAATAAATAATGAAAATTTCATAACCAAATGTTATCGTAAACATCCATCTAATATATGGATAAAGATAAAATGAAAAATACCATAACATGTAATTGTACATAAATTGAGAATATATAATATATGGTTAAAATATAGAAACTTTTGTGTAATGATTGCAAATAAAACTCTACAAGAACATCTATATTAAAGATATCTTTCCACCAGATCAAAAAATAATTCACATCACCCCCATAGTGAATCCCATTAACAATTGAGTATGGTTTTCTTTCCCTTACATAGTTTATTGATGATATAATTTATTTATACACCAATTGATATATATGTTTATAGATATGGTGTGATTACATAATTCTATTTATGTATTAACCACCAAACCTCGCTTAAGAATCATCAATAAAACATTATGTTTAAGTTTAATGAAATATGTACATAAAATAACAAAATAAAATATTTATCCATATTTTAATTTAGGGAAGAATGATAAAAACATTCACATTTAAGTTTATATTCAATATGCTATAAAATCCACGGTGGAAACTAATCTCTCCATCATCATGAAAATTAATAATTAGTATTTTGAAACATCCATATCCTTAATAGATGAAAAATGAACGAAATTAATTGTGTAAATTTATTCACTGGTTATTATATAAGATAAAATTTCTCATAATGAAATATAACATAATAAATAATTAGTTAAGCCCTTTTTAATCTATAACATATCTATTTTGGGATACATATTACAATTTATATGTTCTCATATTAAATATGTATAAGTATATTACTAAAAAACTTTTTTATATTATTTTATAAAATTCACCAGGTAATCTAAAGCAACAAAAAGGATTATATTTTAAATAATTAATCTAAAAATAAAATTATCATAGAAGAATAAGAATTCAAACATTTGAGGTAGACTATTGTTCCTAATTAATCTTGTAAAAAATTACTCTAAAGAGTTTATCTTATCTAAAACAACTATTTCATGTAAATAACACACCATTTTATATTTCTACAATGAACACATGTTTTATTCACATGATGGTTGAGGGGTCGCATATCATATAACATTTTCAGACCAATTCTGAATAATTACATGGATGAATAACCACCAATGCACAAGAATCACATAATTCCTAAATAATGAGATTAATTATGGATCTATTACCTTTATACAATGTAGAGTATTGAAATGTAGGGAAGAAAAAACCTCACCATTTGCTAGATATAATAGAATCCTTATTATGACATTAAGCATGATTAGACAATTGATTGAGTCATGGTGGTCTCAGAATTTGTAATAAATAATATCATTAAAATTGGAGTGGAGATCATCAACCGATTTATACAAAAGGCTTGAGGTTCGAAAAAATTGACTAAAAGTAATATAAAATAACAATTTCTAACATAAAAACCCTTCTTATATATATCAGATACCTGGTGTGGTTGCATTGGATATTTTATGTCTACCATATACTAAGTAAAACACCAATATCCTTATAGTGTTGAGGTATTAGCCTCTACCTACCTATATAGAGGCCAACAAATCTTCATGTTTCATTGACCATCTATATGATTCTCCGTTAGTGTAAACACACACAAATTTTCCCAATAACAACTACAAACCCATCCACCAAATCAATTAAAACATTAAATTTCATAATTAATCATTTATGAAATGAAATTTAAAATGAACTTATTTTTATAGTGACAAAACCTTATATAAAACCTAAATGATCAGGACTCTTTTCCATGAGGATGTATCATTAATCATTCATTGAGAATTACCCTTACTATAGAGATATAATTTTTTCTTCCCAGTTTGAGGTTTATTATTGAATTCGACTATATAGTCATCATACAAGAAATAGAATATATATCTTTCCATAGGTCATTATCACTCTAAACAATTACACGTAATAGTTACACCATGTTTGGACCATCAAACTCTAAATCAATATCATCAAAATGAAATCTTGTGTCAGATGGTATAAGTATTTCATCAACTAAAATCATTGAATGAATCAAGAATATAATTATAAAAATGACGAAAATTTAATCAATTGTTTGCCTCCCCTATGAAATCTTGAATTTCATTTAATTATAGAAACTATATACTTTTTTCACATTATACACTTATATACAATGAAAAAACCCAATAATACATATGAATAAATATATGATCACTCACGAAAAATTGAAATTCTTATTTTTTTTATTTTTATATGATTTTAAAAATATTAAATTGTGGTTAACTATATTATAATCCGTTTTAATCATTTAGATATATCAGGTACTATAATAGGTCTAGTATAAGATGATTCACAACTATCAATATATTATTGTACAAAATTATATGCTTTACCATATGGAGATTAAAAGGAATATAATTGAATGGATAATTGTAAAATATTATTATCATAAAAATCCATTAATGATATAATCTCTCCATATGGGACCCTAAAATAATGGGTGTATACATGAATCATAACCTCCATAATTTGAATTGAACACTTTACCAACCATTGATTTATGGATGTTAAGTTATAAATAGTTTTATTTGAGTACTATGATCCAAGATAAACCATTTAATATTTTTTTTAAAAACTAATGTCATGGTATGAAACAATACTCGCTAGTTTTTCATGAATTTCAACAATCAATACTATTTATAAAATCTCTTATTCAAATACTATTGTTTATACTCAAATATGTAATAAATGGTCTATATTGGTAAATCTCTCTATAATTACCTGTTCTATATCACATACCTTATTGGTGTTGTAGTTGGTACACTAGAAAAAACTACTTTTTAATTTTTACTACCAATGTATATATGGTACTGAAAATTTAATAAATATAATATAAAATTATGTTTATTTTTCTATGATAATTTCCAAAGAGTATTTTTCAATTAAAAAGGTCCAATCATTTCCCCTATATGATGGGAACTATTATCTTTTGTAAATATATTTTTAAATACATCTCAAATGGTTGGATGACAAAATATGAAAAGACACTGAAAATATAGGCTATCAGGTGTATGACTACCCAATGGTATCGAGGCTTCTTCTAAAAAAGTTCACCCTCAGTAATCTTCAAGATATTATGTTATGAAAATGGATATTCCTATTGGAATTCAACATTTTATATGTTTCATTGGATATTCATATATGTTAATGTGTGTATTGGTCTTTATACATGATATTTTTATTAATGTATATCATGTGTCACGTGCATAGATGTATTTACATTTATCATTGATGACATATTATCATAGTTAGGTATCATATGTTGGGTATACCACATGTGATATGGAATTACTGAATTTTTCATGAAATAATTTTTCCCTTAAATATTAATTCATGTATATATGACTGGCCCATTGATTAGAGTTTAATTGTTATATTAAATTATATATCAATAGGGTTTTTAAAAGCATGTTCATTTTAGTAAATTCAAAGAAAAATAAAAATCAATCAGTTGGTGGAGGATGCAGGTGTGAAACCAGATGATGATATATTGACACAAAGGGTTTATATTACATACTAAACATTGATAGATGTTTTTTTTCATTGAGAAATTTATATATTATTCGTTGGGATCCATAAAATGTTTTTAAATTCTGATAGTATATATTAATTGTGTTATCTTCTTTCAACAGAGAATGTAGCCTAGAGGGATATACAATTTGTGTATCAAGAACCCTAGTTGAATTATAATTGAATTTCATAATAGAAACAATATAATTATTGAACTTCAAGGAATACTATTTATTAAATTTATATTGATTTCATATTAATTTATTGAATTAATAATATAGATATAATTAATAATTTAAAATAATTAAAATTACTACAGTGAGTAAATGATTATTATAAGTTATGTAATTAGAAGACCATATTAATGGTTCAGTGGGAATGATATATAAATTTTAATTTAAATAAATATTAATTTATTTAATGAAATTTATATTAATATTTTGACTTATTCATCTCTATGAAATAATAATAATATTATTATTATTATTACTATTACTATTATACATGGGGTTCACTAAATAGTACGATATTGGACAAGGGAATATATGAAATTACTAATTCTTAACACAACAATATAAAACATGTTTTATCCTTTCAAAGGTAATCAATTGGAAAAAAATTTGGCTCTAAATAAATATCACTGACCTTGAGAGGACAGTCTATAAAATTTCCTTAAGAAACCAGAGCATCCAGCCTCCTCCTCACTCTAAAGACCTTGAGTGTACTTGATATATTTTTTCATTATGTAAAGGTAATCTTCTCTTGATGAAAATGAATGATTCATAGACATTGATATTTGGTACCACAATGAAAGAACATTCAGTAGTGATCTGAGGATAGATGATTCAATTTGTATTACCAATATATGGATTCTACCATCTTGTATTTTATTAAAAAAATTGTTTGAGAAGAGTGTTCAACTTATTTACTAATTAAGATATTATTTTTTTCAAAGTAAATTTTATATATATATATATATTAATTATGTTTTAAATGTGAACTATAGGACCTCATATATATTAGGGTTTCTATTTCTCATTTTATAAGGATAAATCCAAAGAAACCAATGAAATTCCATTGCTGGTCATGGTCAGGACCACTTCCACCATTCCTCAAAACCATAAATTGGTAGATGATTAATCACATATTAAATTATCATATTTTATTCACCATTAACTAATTTTATTTATGTTTATTTTTAATTTATTATCTAATTTTTATTAATATAAAATTAAATATATCACATTATTTTACATTTATATAACAGGGAATAGGTTAAAAACATATGAGGAAAAATCAATAATCACATCCAAAGGTGGTTATGATTGTGTCCAGATAACATTGTACAATATGAAATGTAACTGTAAACTACATGTCACATACCAATTCCCACTACACCTGAATTAACTACGCATATAATATAGTATATATTGGGGAAAATAACCAGCTTCATAAAACACAATGTATTGACCGAGTAAGATGGCACCCTATTAGTTAAGTTAGAGTTTTTATAGTCGGTGTACATGTTATATAACCCACACAATGTTTCCACATGGGAATCATGGAATTAATTTATTAAAAATACATGGAATTTACTAATTATATACATTATATTGACCACCAGCCAAGAAAAATGATTCATATGATGCTACCTATTTGGTAGCTGAAACAAATTTAATGTAACTGATAAATATCCATGTGAAATACACACCACATCCCTAGAAATGTTTCTTATATGGGCATATAAATTCATACATGAAATACAATAAAAATTATCATCGTTGCATCATATGACCTTTCAGACATATTACATTTTGATCTAGGCTGTACAACACATAAATTAATTATATAGAATGTGAAAATTAATTACAGCATTAAACCAAACTCCCATGTCTTTAGTTAGAGCACACACTGTGTGACATGAATTTATAGAAAATTAAAAAGCTAATTTATTTCCTTGTTAATATCATAACTACACATACTGTTTAGGGGATTAACATGGAATGTAATTAATATGAATTAAATAAAGTACACACCATGTATATAAACATGTGTCAGGTGACATAAATGTCAAGATGATTCCTCGATTTTAGTCTTATATATACACCACATGTAATACAGAAACATTACAAATAAAATACAAGTCGTGTTAATATATGATAATTTCCTATGACTATATAGATTTAACATCATGAACCAAGCTTAGATTCGATCAAACCCAAAACCTCACGTGGCTTGTGGCAAGGCCTGAAGGTAATTCTCAGTCCCCATATACTATGAGAAAAGTTTATGGGGATCAAACACTCCATTTAGAGAATGATTTCACCCATTATAGTCAATCATAATCAATATGCAAGAATAAAACATCAAAATAAATGAAATAAACATAACCAAAAGGATTACAACATTCACAAGTTAATCAATATACATTTTACATCAAAACCCCCAAAATAGAAAAAATGGGATGGAAAAAACTATACTATAGGTACCAATCCAACAAGATGAACACCAACCTCATGCCACCTCCACATACACCTGAAAGAAGTTGAACTCTAGAAACCAGATCCAACAACACCACCAAAAGGAAACTTTCCTATAACTGAGTCTATCATAATAAGGACTACATATAACCATGGGTGCCTGTAGGGTTTGATCCAATGCCTATTAGGATACCTCTAAAAAATTCTATACAATAACATTATAATTCAAATCGACATGTTGGTTTTCGGTGCGAATGAAAGGAAAGTATTTTGAATTGAATCATGATTTAATATTAAATATTAACATAAATACAATAATAAGAATATTTATATATATATAATCACATGAGAATCATGGGTAATACCTAAATTACTGGTTTTATAAGGGTCATATGATCCTCATACCTCGTTGATAAGAAAAAAACAAAACCCACACCATCATCTTGTAGGATCCACTATATGGGAACACATCACATGGTCTAGTGGTCTCCAATAATCATCAAAAATTTAGTTTGTATTTTAGAATCAATCCTTTTCAGGAAAATGGGCCACAACACTTCCAGAATACCTAGTGTACTAGAAATAGTCATCCCTACCAAGTAAACTAGTATTTGATTTTTTATCTTTTCCTTTTTCCCATGTCACATTAATAAACTAATTCACACACAAAAAACTAAAAATATGAAACACACATGAAAACCAACATGTTCAATAAGAAAACCCCCCTTCAAACCATTATGCACACTAAAACTATTTGAATTTTTTTTCAAACCATTAAAAAAATTCATAGAACCCATATGGAAATCCATGCTAGTATAATAAAATCATTCAATAATTTTAATTCATGAAACCACTAACTTGAGGTTCAAAACATCTTAAAACCAGTGGAAAACATCAACCACACCACAAGGAGACCATATAAAAGGAAGAGTAGATATCAAACATAATGATAAACCTCAAAGATCATTAGTTAAACCCACTTTAGGGAAACTAAACAACTAGACAATGGATATAGAAATAAAGACGGAAGAGAGGAACAAAAACAATGTTGAAACAAGAGGAGTGGTTTAATTTAAGGCTTTATCGAGGATCCACACCAAATACACCAAGAAAATGAAGTCTAATGGATCAAAGAGGGAGATATGTGCACTCCTTGGACTATGAATCCCAATTGGAATGAGAAATGTTGTATTTGATATTAGAAATTGGTAAGATTAGTTTATGAAATTTATCCTTTTCACTATTTGGGGTATGCCTCATGGTTTTCCCCTATGGTTTTTCAAACCATACACCAACCGTGAAAAGCCTTTTCCTAATGGGAATGAGGCCACTAGGGTTTAACGGGGAGGTTAAATGCATATACGGTTGACCGTTCACCTAAAATATACCCACTATTCTGGGGGAATGGTTAGTTGTAGGATCTTCTCTAGGCTAGAACACTGCTTCTATGAACTGTGTGCCAACCATGTGCCACCATTTTTAGGGCCAAAAAACCACAATTTTTTCCAAAAAAAGGAAAAAATAAGAGATAAATATAATAAAAAATTAAAAAGGATAATACATCAAATTTAGTAAAATTGAGTGAAAATTTTCCCCAACTAGAAAATTTTCCTCCCATAGAAAGTCATTCCAATGACTGATCACAGATAAAAAAGTGTATTTCTCCTCAACCCATGATTTTCTCACCCAAAACTCATTTTCAGAATTACCATGATACCAATGGACTAAAAATAATTATATGGAATTACCCTAATAACCTTTCTCATGGGAATCTAAAATACATACTGGAAGCTCAACGATGGAAAAATCTAGTTCTAGCTCAAATTCGTCCCATTGCAGCTTGTGGGATGGGTCCAGATACTTATTTAACTATGATACATGGATTATTTAATTAATTAACATCAACTAAGATGAAAACTTTAATAGGTATGACACCTTACTAACTCTTTAGGTAATCTTAATGGGCATGAAATACCTCAGTGTTAACTTCCCTTTCATACTAAGATGACGATGACCCATGCGATGGGACACTTTTAGAAACACTTGATAACTAACTAATGAGAACAAGGATCAATGCCTCTAGTTTGAAGAAGTCTTATAGTGGATCTGCACTATCCAAAACTGGTACCTGATCAAATGAACGACATAAGATGTCTAATGCATAAGGCACAATCCCAATAATGAGGTTTAACCGATCTACATCCAACACAAAGGAGACCAACAAGGCTAACCAGAATGTACCTCAAATTGATCAATGAATATTGGGTATTGGAAACTATTATTATATAAAAACTCGACCATCCACAAATGGATATTCCATGAGCCTCTAAAATTAATTGAACATTGCATAGATCATATCCTTTATGATCTGAAAATCCCACTCCATCGGACTGTCTTTTTAAGGATGGAATTTTGTGATCTAATTTTCATGGATTTTCTTATACTTCTGAAAGAACTCACTAAATAAATAGGTAAAGAGGGGATCAATGTCTAAATAATTTTCTTATGGTTCACTAGGAAACCTCAATGTCTCCAAGAAATTAAATTGACCCAAATCATTCACCTTGTTCGAGTCTTTCTCATTGATTAAATGATATGATTTGGTCAGACAAGCAATCACTAACCATAAGGAATTCCCCCTAGGGTGTATGAGGCAGCCAAGTAATGAAATACATAGTGAACGCATCCCACATTTATGTAGGAATGGGTAGGGGTAAAATAAAACCTACGGGCCTATAGTGATTAAATTTTAAATGTTTATATATATAACACATGTAATATAAATTAGTTATACCCCATATCATATTTTTCCACCAGAACTAGAAATTAAATCCATTAAATATATTGGTGGTACTAGGATGGACATACCTATGAGACTGAAGGCTATACTACATCACCATATTCCATAATAAAGATGACACCACAAAGTGACCCTTGAAACAAATAAATCCCTCTTGAGACCACAATCATTCTTAGGGAACCTCCACACGATGAAGAAAGATACATAGAATGCCGACATAACTCGTCACTTGACTTATCTATCTAAATCAATCCTATACAGGAGGGAATCAGATGAACACTGAAAATGAAACATGCATCTAATATTATTCATGGTATCTAGGTTCATCTAGGTTGAGATTCTCATTAAATTCTACTCATCACTCGAATATTTAAAATATTACACTAATTTATTCCTACTCAATGAGTTAACTATCACATTAACTTACCATGAGTATAGATGATATAAAAATTGAACCTCTGAAGGTACTCGACCCAGCGACACTGCCTCAAATTTAAATACTTATGGGATAAAGAAATATGAAACCATTATGATCTAAATAGAAAAAAACATCTCCCTTAGGAGATAATGATTCCATATATTCATGGAATGCTTCAATTCTACTAATTATAGGTCATTGGTTGCATTGTTTTTCAGATGTGGGAGGAGATGAAAAGAACCATACACTACCACATGATCATCCCACTTCAAAACTCAACCAACACTCATCCCAAAGTCATCCAAAAAGAACATGTACCTCTTTCCATCTTCTACATGATAAAAATTATTTTTTTGGTAAATCATCACTTGAGCTACTCAAAAGAATCCAACCATTTTGGGCCCCACTAATATTTTAACCCTTTTTATGTAAGAAAAGTCACAGGTGAAGAAATATGAGAGAGGAATATGAAAAAATTACAATAACATGGTACCAAGAACAAAAAGTTCTTGATTTAAATGAAATAACTTCCTTATTATCAAGAAATCACATCTTTGATATTCTCAAGATCCACAGACGCCCCATGTTATGAAATCGCATGGCCGAAAAACTTCACCCCTAGTCTAGATGGAACACTCCAATAATATAGCATATGTAGGATGGTAAAAGGGATTTCCAAAAATAATCTTCAAATTCATTTCTTTATCTTCCTCGGTCCTCGAGTTGACCATGATTTCTTCCACAATCATAATGACAAAAGAGCCAATATACATATGGAACACTTGTTTATAACTTCCGTGAAGACCACTAGAGAATATTTAAACAAGAAAGGAATGCAAAAATTATAAAAGTGTATGTACCTTATTCATAAGTATGTTTTTTAACATCATCCTCTCTAATTCTAACCATGAGATAGCCAGAATGAAACTCATTCTTAGAAAACCATCATTACCCCCTAAGATGATCAAATACATCATCAGTGTAAGGAAACTGACATTTATTAATAATTTTCACCTGATATAGCTTTAATTAATTGATACATGACTGAATAGATCCATCGACCATCGTCAAAACTAGAACAGTTTTGGCCTACGGTTTGACAGTCAGGTGAATGAATCCTTTGGATTCCAAATCATCCAACTGTATTAATAATTCCCTCAACATTGTGGGGGAAAATGATATGAATGATGTGATATCAGCTATTTTCTCTACATCAAATAAATGGTGATCTCCACATCCTTATCTAGAATAAAAGCAGATAAATAAGCTACAAATACCTCAAGAAAATAATCCAACATAGGAGGAAATCCAACTTCAGAACCTCTATCATCATCCTACTACATGACTGCTGATATCAAAAAAAAAATATTTCCCATCTCTAGAAGTGGAGTTCATGCATATCTTTACCAAGGAACCCATTCACCTAGAAAAACCTCATAACTCTCATTACAAACCACCAATCTCACTCATTGATGATAAAAATGGATGTGCACCAAAAAACACACAATACAATCCATACAAAGGATCACATAAAATATTTCTATTCCCAAAACCATGAAATCTTATTCCAAATTGACCACTACCAGAGTGAGATCACATAATGGACATCATAAACCATTCTCCATTTTCCTACTAAACAATATCACAAACTCCATCGCATATGGAATGAGATGGGTCTTAAATTTCAAAAAATACATTAAATGAGAATATATAAAAGAATTTTAAATACTCTTATCAATGAAGGAAACAACTATAGACGATGAAATAAAATCAGTACCTGAAACCATCTCAATTCCTACATCTTATTCCACTGGCTCCTGATCCAATGCATAAAGGTACATCATCTTTTCATGGGACTAAGAATGACCAATGAATTATGGCTCCACATCAAGATAACTCTATCATGAATTATATCTGTCTATGCCACCAAAAACACCAAACCAAGAACCCAATTTCATGGATAGTTTTGAAAAGGTTGACATTGCCTTGGAGGATGGTGAACCTGCACCACCTAGATTTGGACATGTTACTTTTCAAAACTTCTAAAAGATATAAATGATTCTACATCAATAAAAGGCCTTAGTTGGGATGAAGACAATGAAATCATATGCCCCGAAATTCCACACTAATTGAATATGACTAATAAAATATCCAAATATGTAGACAAAGTTGGTTAGCAAGGATGAATTATTCTACAACCTCTCCTCTTCTCTTACTCACCCTTCTTCCACTTCTTTTCATATGAACCAACACATTCATGACCACTATTGAGACCATCCTAGTGAAGCTATATGTGACACTCTCATCAATCTCTGACATCAAATATCAATGGACCACATTAGAGTGTGTATTCATCATGAACATGAATACTTGGGATAAACTATTCCATTGAAACATTATTTAAAACAATTGAGCCTTCAGATTCTCATTGGAGTCTATATTGTTTTAAAACCAAACCAATTTTGTGAATTAGTTGGAATACTCCAACACGGTCTGATCCCATTGATGGAGATCTAGAAACTCCTAGTTCTGAACAATTTATAACATCTCAAGATAATACAACACATTGAATATAATTTTGAATTCATCCAACTAATCTTCTCATTATTTCTATCGTAAACAATTTAGTCCCACCACATCCGATTAGGTATTTCCAAAAATATTGGAGCACATTTCACAAAAACATCCCTAGTAGTTTCATAAATCCCAAATATCAAATTGATATTTTCAAACTAGTAATTTTCCTAATAGGGTTCCATGATATATTGAATGGACATAGGCATGTTCTTGAGTAACTCTAGAGCCTTTTCCTTCCCTAGAACCATTTTACCTTGTCTGACGAGGGCATGAATGTAGCCCTCACCCCGATCCAATTCATAGACTGCATGAATAGCTGGTTCAACATTTCTCTGATCAAATGGTGATGGATAACACTCTCCAACATATTCATGTGGTTTCACACGAATTCTTTTGGGATTCATTGTAATAAGAAAATCTACAACACAAGAAAACCCATCAATACATGATTTTAAATTTTTTTAACAAATGCAACAAAATAAAAACATTTTTGTAACACCAAAGAATCCATAAGAATTATGATTAAATGTCAAACCACTCCACCGTCACTAGGTTTCCATCCATAGAATGTGTTTTCTATATATCACCTAGATGATGAGTCAAAAAATACTGAACATCACATTGTGATCTAAGGTATCTCATGTTGTGTTATAGATTGTCACCCCACCCACAACCAAAACCTTAACCCCTAAGAGTAATAGATCTCGCCTATCCATAAATTCCAAGATATCATTACCAAAAGGAAAGGAGAAACCTGATCAAATACCATTTTTGACATGAACAGAGCATGGATTCTACCCATCCCAACACTCGACTTGGACCATGGAAAGTATAATAGTGTGCTCCCAATAACTATGGTCCAATAACAAATTCAAGGGAATCAAACACTAAATTTTGGTAATGATTTCACAAATTATATTCAGCCATATTTATCACAAAAAAATAAAACATCACAACACACAATATAACTATTACCAAAAGGATTACATAATTCACAGTTTAAACCATTAACATTTTAAGCAGAAAACCGTAAATAACAAAAGAGGGATTGGAGAAAACTAGAATATATTTATCCATGTAGTAAGGGAGTCACCCCAATCATTCCACCTCTACCAACACATGAAATAAGATGAACAATAGCAACCAGATCACCCATCACCGCTATTAAACAAATTTCCTTTAACTGTTTCAAACATAAGAAGGACCAAATAAACCAAAGGGTATATGCCAGGTGGTATCCAAGGCCCGGTAGGATACCACCAAATATTAATTCCATGATATAACATTATGAGATGAATCGGCATTTTCATTTTCTAAGAAATAGAACACAAAACTTATTTAATTGAAGCATTATTTAAAAATTAATTAGGAAGGGAAATACCACAACAAGCCGAATGGTATGTATAGGATCACATGATCACTATGGGTAATAACTAATGTAAAAGGGTTAGTGGGGACCTAGAGTACCTGTAACTAGGTGATAAGCACAAAAAAAATCCCAGAATATCCTCACGCATGTTCCACTAGAGGGGAACACATCTCAATGTCTAGTGGTTTACAATCATCATTATATGTTTAGTTGGATTTGAAGTGTTAATCCTGATAGGGGAACATGTTCTTGGCCCTACCGTACCACCTATAATACTATATATAATCTATCCAACCTTGTTACCATTGATTCCCACTATGTCAATTTCCCTTTTCCAAGGTCGCATGAGTCACTTCTTACACAAATACACAACCAAAAACAGGAAACACACATGAAAAATAAATTTTTCAATAAGAACACCACTTGAAAACCCTTGGACACACAAAAAACAATTAAAAATATGTCTCCCACCATTAGAAAAATTCATAGAACCTATATGTCGATATTAAAAAACATACCAATACCATATAATATTGTTAAAGCATTCAACCACATTCCTTTAGATTGGAAACTTATAGAAACTGGTGGAAAACCTCAAATACACCATAAAGTGACCCTATAATAGAATAGGAACATCAAAACCATTGGTATTTGACTCAATGATCCAAGGTCATACCATTTTAGGGAAACCAAACAACTAGATAAAGGAGAAACTAATTAAGAAGGATGATAATACCATGAAGTTGGAAGAAACAATACGGGGATTCGATAACATAATGGCTTCTAGATGGATCCACACGAAATTCACCATGATAATGTGGTAAAAGGGATCTAATAGGGAGAGGTAGGAATTCCGTGGGATAAAAATCCTAAATAGGGTTAAAAGGGGTGGATTTGGGGTTTAAAATATTGAAGGATTGTTTAGGAAATTCAGCATTTTAATAATTTTGGGCAAGCCGTATGGTTTTTTAAAGTGTGATTCAACTATGTAACCCCTATATTTAATGGTAAAAGATGAAACATTGTTTTTAGGGGGACATCACAATCATGTACAGTAGAACATGCACTTCAGATAGACCCTTTGTTATGGGAACACTGTTTGACATGCACCTTTGTAGTAGTCTTTGGTTCATGGATATTGCCACTATCCAGGGCACACAACCTCTTATGGGCTAGTGCTAGGTTTTTACTAACTACTTCCCAACTATGAACCACTTTCATCTCGGTCCAAAACAACTATTTTGCTCTGAAATGAAAAATAAAAAAATAAATAAATATTCAACCAAAAAAAATAGATAATACTTTATAATGAAACCAAATATGTGACAACTAACCATGTAGTATAGAATGTTACATGTCATGTAGCTTCCCATAGACCACATGTACTTAATTAATTTTATACTAAATTATTTTATTTTATTTATTTATAGTTATATTATATGTTAATCTAAAATATTGGTTTAAGGTATAATTACTATAAATTAATTAATTAATTAATTATATAAATAATGTATTAATAAGAAAAAAATATTAATAAAGAATAAATTGAAATGGATGTAATGATGGTTTTTGGTTGCAAATTCATTTTATTTTTTATTGTTCATGTGTTTGAACAACCTATGTACCTGTGGAATTTATTTTTATTTAAGTACAATTTCATTGGGTTTTTAATAATTATTATTAAATTAAAATGATAGATTACGTTTCTTCCCCTCATATTATTGTTTAGAATCATGTGTGTCTACGGTTACATTTGAGTAACTCCATATCTGTGGATCCACTCTCCTGGATATGATCTTATTATATATAATGGATGGATCTCTTTGGTGTGAGAATGTGATTCAAGGAGGATCCATGGTAAAACCAACCAGGGAAATGAATATGTGAAATTTTTTAAGGATATAACTTGAAACAAACAGAAGTTCAAAGATTTATTCCACTAGGTTAAATGGATTTCTTATCATTGGTTTGGAAAGCTGACCGCTATAAAATCTCATGATACTAACACTTAAATTTTTCCATGTCAAGGTCTATTATTTTTGTTCACTATATTATTTATCATGTTCAAATGAGAAAAAATAATTATAAAGAATGTATGTTGACAAAAATAAATGGATTATGAAAATATTATTGAATCAAGACACCATTAAAAACAATTAAAATAAATAAATATTAACAAGTATATAAATGAGAATGTAATGAATATTTGTGCATAATGATAATAATTAATCAATTAAAATATTATGAAAATTACACCTTATACTACATGATTTAGGATGAAATCATATATTGAATCATTTTTTGTATACCTCTTCAGAACACACCATTTATCATGGTGTTATAATGAAATTTTGGGAGGGGAAACCATGAATAAAAAAAGAGAAATTTAAATCTCTATTAATGGTTTATCATAAATGAATGTGTTTTGGAAATTTTTGTCTAGCATTCTAGGATTAGGATACCACTCAACAGATCTTGGAGTTATGAGTTATTGTAGATTTCCACACCTACATAGCCTAATATATTTGAGTAATTAACCAAACAACCAAATGGGATAAAAAAAGATATATGGTTCCTTTCCAATAGAATAATTGTAATATATGATATTTTGAGTCCAATGGAGATAGTTATTGGGATTTTAGAAAATAGTGGGAGATTAATAAATAAAATTTATTATATCACATTTTGTTAATCAATATAGAATGATAAATGAATAATTTTATTTTTTGGTATAAAACTATAGTTCAATCCATAAAAATTTTATAACTACATTTAATTTGGTAGAAAAATAGTCTTCATAATGATAGTAACTTCTTTGAGTAATTTATTCACCAAAATAACATTCTACACCATGAAAAAAAGACAGATATATTTGAGTTACGCATTATAGAATCCCATATATAGAAGTTGAGTGAGGAAGATCTCTCTATCAACTTAAGACATCTGGATGATGTGTTAGATGTTATGATTTTTTATGTTATCATCTAATCCTACTAATCTATTTTTGATAAAAGAAAACATGGATGGATTATCTATTTCTCTTCACCAATATTATTCATATTTGGAAATGGATTTAAAAAAATTGTACGACATATCCAAGAAAATCTTTAATGGAAAAAATATATAAGGATTTCCATGTGGGCCTCCTATAGTATAAATGATTGGAAACATTGATTATTTAAACATATCTTGATTTAATCAACCCAATGAGTTATGAAAACATTTTATCATTCATTCACTCCCTAACATATTATTTATCATTATTGTTATTTATAATAAGAAAAATACTCATAATTCAGTCACAAAACATCTTATCCATGATTTTACAAGCAGATAAGAACCCAAGGGATGAATAATTTAACGTTTTCATAGTAAGAAACAATGGTAAAAAATGGATGTAAGAGTATTTCAAAATTTAAGTATTATACACACTTCATGACCAATAATAGGTAGATAATAAAGTTAGAAAATTAATAAAAAGTATAATGTTTTTCATATGGTAGGAAGGGCCATGGGAAGAGGAATTGGACTACAACAAATAAGATGGGGGAACCTTAATGTTTGTTTTGTAAGAAAAGTAACTTGTCTATATCTTCTAAAATTTTATTATATTTTCCCTATAGTGTAAAATTGTTTATATTGATACCTGAAACAACTAGTTTTGGAATGGTTGTGAATGGTGGGGTGGAAATTCAAGCCGCTAAGGAAGAAAAACTAGAGCCTTGTTTATTGGAAACTGGAAAATTACATTTTCTAATGGGAATCATATTGATTTTTATATACTATTATTACATTCCTATAGTAAATAAAAACATTATATCTATGCCATGTTTATAAATTTATTTATTATTATTCAATTTTTCAAAATACTAAGTATAATAGTATAAATATATCATTTTTCTAGTATCTCAAACCTCAATAATAGTCTTCATGTACTACAATACAAATACCACGTAATGATGATAGATAATGAGTTAATTTCAAACGAATCACTTCACATAATTTTAGGATAACAATAATTTACGTGCATCATGAATAAACTCTTGAAAAAAATAAATCTCGATGGTTATTTAAAATTTTTAAAGTAAACACTTTATTGATTTGATGATTATTTTCAAGGGAAAATATCATAAACAATATTTGGGGGAATGAAGGAATGGGTCGTAGAGCATTATGGATTAGTTCATATTGAATAATATTGGTTTGAATATGAATAAACATTGATCAGATTGAGGTGGAAAATATTTGAACTAAGAGTTCATTGAAAATTTTAGGGAGTTTGGGGTTTTATCTCAATTCACCACACCCATTAAACCACAATAGAATAGTGTCATTCAAAGGAAGGGAAAAAATTTATTTAACTTTTTGAGGTAAATGACAAGTCAAGTAGATATTTTATTCTCAATTTTTGGATATTAATTAAAAACTATGTAATTATCACTATACTAGGTGAAAACTAAATTGTTAAAGAGAATAACATTAGAGTTAATGTTGTGGAAGAAATTTGTGTTGTCAAATTTATATTTTTTGAGGCATTCTGGTAAGAATACATCTAAAAATAGTTTAGATACCTAGGGAATGATTTGTATTAATATGGGATATACTAGACCAACCTGGGGATATTATCTATACAAACCCATAGATAACAAGGTAATAATGGAAAGATGTTCCATACCCTATGAGAGGGAGTACATCATAAAATGAGAGAGTATGATAAATATTAAGCTAAATTAAGTTGATGCTCAATATAGATAAGAGTTTTTGAGGGAATATCATCCTCACAAATCTCTATAAGTGGTTATAGAGATAAAATAACGTTGCAGAGGAACTAGAGTAGTTTTAGCACTGGAGAGATATATTTTTCTTATAACTAAAGATTGTGACTCACTCTTAACATATAATTATAAACATATATCCTCAAAATAGGTATTAAGAAGATCATTATTTTCAATATTTAATTATTGTCAAAAATTATAGATGGATTCTGTAATGACCCAGAAATTTCATGTAATTTTTATTATTATTTGGGATTATTACGAGTCTGTGAAAATTGACGACACGTGATTTCGAGGCCTGGTGTTCCCGAAATAAAATTTTGGACTTTTTTAATGTACCTATACTAAACGTAGAGGCAAGGATTTATAACATTATAACAAGTTCAAGGAATTTAAATCCAAGGAAAGCGTTGAATCTGCTATGCCAGGATTCGCTTAAGGGAGACTTAACATCGACAGTAGTAGGTTGGGAGAAAAATATAATTTTACGACTTTTTAAAGAATAATCAAATAACATGTAATTGTTATTCTATTTATCTCCAGCAGTTTAATGGAGGAGGTAGGACCGTTGAGTTGTCAATAAATTTAATGGATTGGCACTTTGTTTTAATAATCTCCTTATTGAGAGATGGGTGGTGCATAATTAACTTATTAATGAAGATCATTAAAGCAATGTTTCCTTAAACTCTCATCCTCCATCTATTTAAATGAAGCTTGGGATGAGGTTTTTTGACACTGCTTCATCAAGTGAGGAACCTCTAGTGATGTACCATTAACTCTTCCACCGACGATGAACGAAATCTTGGATGTTGTTGGAGGGATCGATTCGGGATCGACAAATGCTGGAAACATTAACGAATGAGGACTCTTCACCCTCTACAACTGCAACCTCATCCAATGGTTCATGAGGTAGGTGTTTATTATTATATTTTTTCTTTGATGAATTAAAAGTGATCATGATTTTTATAATGATAACATGGAGGGAACGGGCAAAAAAATCAAGGCTCAGACCCTCCACTTCTTCGGTTCATGATGTGTTCTTCATGTGATGATTTCCAACATTATAGAAAGTGGAAACCGGGAGGCACACAATGATAGAAACATCTTGGATTGTCCATAGGTGTGTCTGAAAGGAAGAACGGACTACCAGAACCAACTTGGTGGCCCATAGAATATTCAAAGTAGTGGAACTGGAAACCGAAATCACTCGGAACCACAGCATATAGACAAGCGGTCATCTCTTGGCCAACTGTAGAGGCGGGAGGTGATGAGCCATCACACACAGTGGTGGTGCAGGATGCGACTTCAAAGCCACGATGATTGGAGGGAACCCACTCCTTGAAGTTCCCTTATAAAACTAGGAGACAACACCTAGAACCACAAATTATTTTGATGAATGACTCTCTGAGCTATTATAGAGGCGGACCACGCGAACCTCACTGGGGTCGTGCTAGTCGGCGGGCCGAGCTGCCGCGGCCTAGTGGGCCGAGCCCGTCGCGGCCCAACCCAAATGGGCTAGACAAAGCTGGTTTGGGCTAGGATAGTAAAAACCCTTATGAGTTCATGTTGACCCAAAATAGGTTTAGGCAGCCCAGGCTGGGTCAGTCTGACTTGGTCAAACCGGACCCGGACACCTCTCGGGGCTAAATACGCTTAAATGGTCATATCATGCAAAATAGATGTCCATTTGACGAACCGTCTGTGATTATAGGAAACATATAGTGTGTCAATCCTTTATAGATAATCCAACTATGATTTTAAGAGAGTTGGAGGATGGTTGGGTTGGATTGTACCAGAACCCAACTGGGCCCTCGACACTAAAATGCCAATAACTCACAGACTAGGCATCCAGATGACGCGATGTTTTTTGTGTTGTAACCCTTATGACATGGATTTACATTAGGTTACTCTATATAGAGATTCATAGTAGTTGTGTCATGACCGATATTTAGAGGCCCATATACTACGGAACTCAAGCGCACTGGGTGCGAAGAATCCAGTTACTAGTTGTCATTTGAGTTGTGACTCAATGTGTATTAGCATCCTATCAACCCGGTTTCGATCAAAATCTTATCGACCCTATGTGGATAATCATCTTAGCAACCCTGTGTGGATTATCATCATAGAAAAAATGTTTGTATCAGCATCATAACAACCATGTGTGTATTAGCATCATAGGGACCCTGTGTGGATCAGCAATCTAGCATCCATGTGTGGATCAATAGTGTGTCACCTGATGTGGCCCATCCTCTGAGCACCCCATCATGGGTTAGCGATATACGACCCTATTTGGATGGACAATGGAACAAACCCATGATGTCTATACTATGTAAACTCCCAAACAGAATAATAGGATATAGCCTAAGACTAATCATATTCATTCCTAAACTCTGAGTTGTATAAATGGTTTGAACTGAGTCCTTTTCTTTGTTCATTGTGATTGAGATCATGTTTTCTGGTTTTCATTTTCAGAATTATAAGATACCTTCGGTGATCTCAGGGTCTGTACATGGTATTTTTATAATCACCCCTGCATGGGCTTCACTCACACCTTGTTGTGTCTTGTACAGACGACAGGAAACCCTGACTGAGTCTCAGGGGAGATTGGACATGACTGTGGATGACGGTGACTGTTGACATGGAGAGATATGGAGAAGAGTTATACCCTTCAAGTAGGATCCTTGGTGGATGAACTCAGAAGCTGTTTTCTATTTTATGTTTTCTATTTTCAGTTTTAGTTATATCTTTTCAGTTGGGCTTGTATTTCGACCCCTTTACATTTAGTACACACTTTTACTCCTCTAGGTTTACATCATGGTTGCATCAGGTTGTGTTCTTGGACTATGGGTTCAGACAGTTTTAAAGGAACTTCCATCCCATTTTAGGGATAAGCCTTTCCAGTTCTAGTTTCCAACCACTGGACTACAGAAGTTGGGCTTGGGGTAGTAACGACATTGGCCCTGGAGAAGGGGTCGTGAAAAAATGGTATTGACAGAGTCGGTGCTTTTGATGAACTAATAATCAGATCTTTCCAAAGAAGTATTAATGTTATGTGTTTTGAGTGTGGTTTTTGAGTTTGGGGAGTCCAGTGTTGGTGAAGTGGTTGACGTATCCATACCCCAGGACCCTGAATTCTAATTTTCGACTCAGTGCACAAAAACACTAATTGCGTGTGTTTTGGAAATTTTTTTTCTTCTGATCTTTTTTGATTCATCTGACTAGGTATAACTTATTGACTGTGGCACACCTAGTTATTTTCAGGATCCCTCCACACAGACAACAATCCAGGATTCCAGTGTGAGTTCATGATGATGGGCCACCATGTGATGAGGCTTCAGTGCAGGGCCCTCTTACAACGATAACAACTTTGGGTGGGGCACTATTGGAACCACGACCTATTGGGTAGCAGATGCCACCAGCCCCACTGGATAACAGTGCATTCTGACTGAGCGTGTTGTATGAGTTCTAGTGGTATAGGCCTCTTGGTTTTTGAGGCGAGACAAATCCCTAAGCAGCTACGGACTGGCTAGAGGCTATGTTTTGAGTTTTATTCCTAGTTGGGACACTAGATGAGAAGATGGTGATCTGAGATGCTAGCTTTTTTTAGGGAGAATCAGAGAGATTATGGATTCTGACACTCTAGATATATGATGAGGTTACACTATCCATGTTGGACATTGAGACCATCTTTAGGGCTTATTTCGTACCAGAAAATTTACGATCAATGTGTATCAAGGAGCATCATCACTCAAAGCAGGATAGAATATCAGTGGCTCTATACATGGTGAGATTTACTATCCTTATGCTAATCCACTAACATGGTATGAGACCCATTCATCCTGTCTTGGACCACTGATCAGGGTCTCCGATGAGAGATTAGATCATCAATGATATCGTTGAATATTCTGACGCAAGCTGGAGTGCTCGAGGTGTAGAGCTTATGAGGTAGAGGGTTCAGCCTAGTGTTGCTCCTTGGGCATTACTGATTTTGTTCTCCATGAAGGAAAATGAGAGTCTGAGGCTTTGTGTGGACTATTTGTTCATGAACTAGGTGACCATGAAGAACACGTATCCAATATCAAGGATTTATGACATATTCATCCAATTGAAGAGATCTCAATGGTTTTTAGAGATAGACCACAGATCAGGTTATCACCACCTTAGGGTACGATATGAGGATGAACCAAAAATGGCTTTCAGATGTTGGTATGGCCACTATGAGTTCATGGTGATGCCTTTCAACCTGACCAGTGCTCTCGTAGTGTTCATGGGGATAATGAACATGATCTTTTAGAATTACCTCAATCACATTTTGGTATTCTTTATTGATGACATCCTAATATACATGGTGTTGATGGAGGAGCATTCCACGCACCTGCAGATTATACAGGATACACTCTGAGAGAACCATCTTTACGAAAATCTCTTGAAATTCCAGTTCTTGATACGTGACTTCCACTTCCTGGGGCACTTTATCTTGGAGGCTAGAGTTGATGTGGATTCTGTGAAGATAGAGGGAATTCTTGATTTGGAGCCACCTAAGAGTGTGACTCGGGTGTGGTGTTATCTGGGATTGGTTGGGTACTACCAGAGACCTGTACTTTACTTCCCCAAGGTAGTGGAACCCTTATCTTCTTTGATGAAGATGGTGTAGCCTTTATTGAAAATGGAGAAGTGCGAGAGGATTTTCCAAGAGCTAAGGTAGAGGCTGACGAGTTCCCCCATCTTTAGGCTATGAGAGGAGGGTGTTGGGTATGTAGTCTACTATGACACATTAGGGACCAGACTAGGTTGTGTTTTGATACAAGAGTAAGGATTGATCACCTATAGCTCACGGAAGTTGAGACAATATGAGAAAAACTACAGAACCCATGACCTAGAATTAGTAGCAGTGTTCTCTACACTGAATATGTTGTGGAAGTACTTGATGTGTTAAGGGTTTACTGTTTACTATGATCACAAGAGTCTCATGTATATCTTCTCACAAAAGGATCCAGACCCGAGACATCGACAATGGTTGTAGTTCCTCTATAACTATGACATTGAGATAGATTACACTCCTGGGAAGGGGAACGTAGTATCATACACACTCAGCAGGAGTTCTGGTCTATAATTGTTGTGTGAGGGGACAAAGCAGCTAGCCGTGTGGCAGATATCCATTCCGGATAGATATGGAGCAGCATACCTCCAGTGTATAACTAGAACTCCCCCACTTCATTAGAGATATTGGGAGGCACATCATGGGTATGTTTACTGTGAGACCTGAAGTGCTCATATATCCTCAACATAGTACCCTAAAAGATTTTAAAATGGTAGAGATCGTGTCTTTTTTTTAAGAGGACGCACCATGGTACCAGTGACACTAGGAGAGGAGGTGTTGATGGAGTTCCATTCATCCCCTTTAGCAATACATCCAAGAGTGGATATGATGTTCCAAGACCTCCAGAATTAGTACTGGTGTCTAGGGATGAAGAAGGAAATGGTTGATTTTGTATCCTATAGCCTCACATGTCAGCTTGGGAAGGCCATGAATCAGGTACCAACAGGCTTAGCTGAGCCACTTGAGGTACCAGAGTGGAAATGGGATGGAATATCTATGGACATCGTTATAGGAATACCACGTACATCTAGGGTCCACAATTCAATCTCGGTGATATTTGAACAACTCAACATGTCGGCCGAGTTCCTACCCATCAGAGGGCAGGGATCAGTAGAGGGCTTGGGATGCCTCCGCATGAAAGATATTGTGTGATTTCATGAGGTTCCATCGATGATCGTCCAGATCATCAAGCATGTTTTACATCTCTCTTGTGGAAGGGATTGAATGAGGAATTCGAGACTCATCTACGCTTGACTATTTCCTTTTAAACATAGATCGATGGTCAGACGGAGAAGACCATATAGACACTCGATGACATGCTTCATTTTTGTGTCCTCCATTTTTGCGGTAGTTGGGGGGACTACCTATCCCTAGTCGAGTTTTCGTACAACAATAGTTATCACTCCACCATTGTTATGGATCCATTTGAGACCTTATACGGGGACCATGGAGATCAACTCTTTGCTGGATAGTCCCAGGGGAGTCATCACTTAAGGGTCCAGATTTGGTACATGCTACCACAGAGAAGTTTCAGATAATCCAAGAGCAGATGAAGACTGCACAGAGCTGGGATAAGTCTAATGCCGACAAAAGTCGGAGACCCTTGGAGTATGAGGAGGGAGAACTTGTCCTCCTACGGGTCTCACATCACCAAGGATTACGATGGTTCAGCCGGGGTGACAAACATTCTTCGAGGTTCACCAGACCCTTCTAGATCTTCAACGAATTAAGCGATGTGTTGTACCATCTAGTGCTTCCCCCTCAGAGGCACTGGGTGGACAATGTATTTCACGTGTCGCAACTGAGGAGCTATGTGCATGAACCATTGCACATTATTAACTGGGGTGAGCTGGAAATCAATGATATGGTGACTCTTGTGGAGTTCTTAGTAGAGATAGAGGATCAACATGAGAAAGTCCTCCTTGGGCTATCGATTGCTCTGGTTCGATTTCGTTGGCAGCATGGGAATCTCCAAGAGAGCACATGAGTGCGGGGGGAGGGGGGTTCTGATAAGTGCTCATTGCACCCATTTGTTCCCCATGATTTGTTATTGACTTTGGGGATGAAAATCCCAACGGTGGGGAGAATATAATGACATGGAAATTTAAAGTAAATTTTTCTAATTATTTGGGATTATTATGAGTCTACAAAAAATGACGGTTCATGATTCTGAGGCCCGGTGTGCCCATAATGGAATTTTGAACATTTTATTGGTATGATATGTAAACGTATTTGAAGTGTTATCTAACTTTTGAACCAGTGCTCAGAATTTATATCTGAGGGCACTGTTGAATCTGTCGTGCCTTGTTTCTCTTAAGGGGTGCTTAAATTCAACCGTAGTAGGTCGGGAGAAAAATATAATATTCCAAAATTTAAAAAATTAATAAAAAACATGTATTTTTCATTTTTATTATCTCCAGCGGTTTAGCGGCGGTGGAGAGACCGCTGAGATGTCAATCAATTTAATGGCTTGACCCTTTTTTTTCATAACCACTTCATTTAAAGATGAGAGGTTCCTTAATACACTTATTAATGAACCTCATTACAGATACGTTGTCTTAAACTGTCATCCTCCATCTATTTAAATGAATCTTGAGATGAGGTTTTTGACACTACTTTATCAAATCAAGGATCCTCGGGAAAACTACAATGACATCTTCCACTAATGAGGAACGTACGCTTGGACATCACTGGAGTGATGGATCTAGGATCGATGAACAACTGTGACTTTAAATGAGAGTCTGAGGCTTTGTGTGGACAATTTGTTCATGAACTAGGTGACCATGAAGAACACGTATCCAATATCAAGGATTTATGACATATTCTTCCAATTGAAGAGATCTCAATGGTTTTCAGAGATAGACCACAGATCAGGTTATCACCAGCTCAGGGTACGATATGAGGATGAACCAAAAATGGCTTTCAGATGTTGGTATGGCCACTATGAGTTCATGGTGATGCCTTTTGGCCTGACCAGTGGTCTCGTAGTGTTTATGGGGATCATGAACATGATCTTATAGCATTACCTCAATCACATTGTGGTATTCTTTATTGATGACATCCTGATATACATGGTGTTGATGGAGGAGCATTCCACGCACCTGCAGATTGTACATGATACACTCTGAGAGAACCATCTTTAAGGAAATCTCTCGAAATTACAGTTCGTGATACGTGACTTCCACTTCCTGGGGCACGTTATCTTGGAGGCTAGAGTTGATGTGGATTCGGCGAAGATAGAGGGAATTATTGATTTGGAGCCACCTAAGAGTGTGACCCGGGTGTGGTGGTATCTGGGATTGGTTGGGTACTACCAGAGACTTGTTCTTTACTTCCCCAAGGTAGTGGCACCCTTATCTTCTTTGAAAAAGATGGTGTAGCCTTTATTGAGAATGGAGAAGTGCCAGAGGATTTTTCAGGAGCTAAGGTAGAGGCTGACGAGTTCCCCCATCTTTACGCTATGAGAGGAGGGCGTTGGGTATGTAGTCTACTATGACACATTAGGGACTAGACTAGGTTGTGTTTTGATACAAGAGTAAGGATTGATCACCTATAGCTCACGGAAGTTGAGACAATATGAGAAAAAATACACAACCCATGGCCTAGAATTAGTAGCAGTGTTCTCTACACTGAAGATGTTGTGGAAGTACTTGATTGGTTAAGGGTTTACTGTTTACTATGATGACAAGAGTCTCACGTATATCTTCTCACAAAAGGATCCAGACCCGAGACAACAACAATGGTTGGAGTTCCTCTATAACTATGACATTGAGATAGTTTACACTCCTGGAAAGGGGAACATACTATCACACACACTCAGCAGGAGGTCTGGTCTATAATTGTTGTGTGAGGTGACAAAGCAGCTAACCGTGTGGAAGATATCCATTCCGGATATATATGGACCAGCATACCTCCAGTGTATAACTATCACTCCCCCACTTCATTAGAGTTATTGGGAGGCACATCATGGGGATGTTTACTATGAGACCCGAAGTGCTCAGATATCCTCAAGATAGTCCCCTAAAAGATTTTATAATGGTAGAGATCGTGTATTTTTTTAAGAGGACGCACCATGGTACCAGTGACACTAGGAGAGGAGGTGTTGATGGAGTTCCATTCATCCCCTTTAGCAATACATCCTATAGTGGATATGATGTTCCAAGACCTCCAGAATTAGTACTGGTGGCTAGGGATGAAGAAAGAAATGGTTGATTTTGTATCCTATTGCCTCACATGTCAGCTTGGGAAGGCCATGAATCAGGTACCAGCAGGCTTAGCTGAGCCACTTGAGGTACCAGATTGGAAATGGGATAGAATATCTTTGGACATCGTTATAGGAATACCACATACATATAGGGTCCACAATTAAATCTCGGTGATATTTGACCGACTCAACATGTCGGCCCAGTTCCTACCCATCAGAGGGCAGGGACCAGTAGAGGGATTGGGATGCCTCCGCATGCAAGATATTGTGTGATTTCATGAGGTGCCATCGATGATCGTCCAGATCATCAAGCACGTTTTACATCTCGCTTGTGGAAGGGATTGAATGAGGAATTCGAGACTCATCTACGCTTGAGTAGTGCCTTTTAAACGTAGATCGATGGTCAGACGGAGAAGATCATATAGACACTTGATGACATGATTCATTTTTGTGTCCTCCATTTTTGCGGTAGTTGGGGGGACTACCTATCCGTAGTTGAGTTTGCATACAAAAATAGTTATCACTCCACCATTGTTATGGATCCATTTGAGACCTTATACAGGGACCATGGAGATCAACTCTTTGCTGGATAGTCCCAGGGGAGTCATCACTTAAGGGTCCAGATTTGGTACATGCTACCACAGAGAAGTTTCAGATAATCCAAGAGCAGATGAAGACTGCACAGAGCCAGGAGAAGTCTAATGCCGACAAAAGTCGGAGACCCTTGGAGTTTGAGGAGGGAGACCTTGTCTTCCTACGGGTCTCACATCACCAAGGATTACGATGGTTCAGCCGGGGTGACAAACATTCTTCGAGGTTCATCAGACCCTTCCAGATCTTCAACGAATTAAGTGATGTGTTGTACCATCTATTGCTTCCCCCTCAAAGGCACTGGGTGGACAATGTATTTCACGTGTCGCAACTGAGGAGCTATGTGCATGACCCATTTCACATTATCAACTTGGGTGAGCTGGAAATCAATGATAGTGTGACGCTTGTGGAGTTCTTAGTAGAGATAGAGGATCAACAAGATCAAGTCCTCCTTGGGCTATCGATTCCTCTGGTTCGATTTCGTTGGCAGCATGGTAATCTCCAAGAGAGCACATGAGTGCGGGGGGGGGGGGGGGGGGGGTTCAGATAAGTGCTCATTGCACCCATTTGTTCCCCATGATTTGTTATAGATTTTTGGGATGAAAAGCCCAACGGTGTGGAGAATATAATGACATGGAAATTTAATGTAATTTTTTTGTAATTATTTGGAATTATTATGAGTCTACAAAAATTGACGGTTCATGATTCTGAGGCCCGGTGTGCCCATAATGGAATTTTGAACATTTTATTGGTATGATATGTAAACGTATTTGCAGTGTTATCTAACATTTGAACCATTGCTCAAAAATTTTTATCTGAGGGCACTGTTGAATCTTTCATGCCTTGTTTCTCTTAAGGGGTGCTTAAATTCAACCGTAGTAGGTCGGGAGAAAAATATAATAATCAAAATTTTAAAAAATTAATAAAAAACATGTATTTTTCATTTTTATTATCTCCAGCGGTGTAGCGGCGTTGGCGAGACCGCTGAGATGTCAATCAATTTAATGGATTGACCCTTTGTTTTCATAACCACTTCATTTAAAGATGAGAGGTTCCTTAATACACTTATTAATGAACCTCATTACAGATACTTTGTCTTAAACTCTCATCCTATATCTATTTAAATGAATCTTGAGATGAGGTTTTTGACACTACTTTATCAAATCAAGGATCCTCAGGAAAACTACAACGACATCTTCCACTAATGAGGAACGTATTCTTGGACATCACTGGAGTGATGGATATGGGATCGATGAACAACTGTGACTTCAACAAAAGAGGACTGTTTAACCTCCACAACTATGAACTCATCCAATGGTTCACAATGTAGGGGTTCATTATTAAAGTAATATTTGATAAATTAAAATTGATCCTACTTGTTATGATGTTAACGCGGGGGGGGGGGGGGGGGTGAGCCTAAATAACAATGAATATACCCTCTTCCTATTCATTTCATGATGTGTTCTTTGTGGGACGATTGTCAACTCATCAAAAATTGGAAACCGGAAGCCACACAATGACGGCGGAATCCCACAAGGGTCGTAAGCGTGTCCTGATAGAAGAACGATCAACCATAGCTCACATGGTACCCCGCAGAAGATCTGATGGTGTGGCACTAGTGTGGCAGCAATGTTGACCAACACCGGTGGCGAAGGCAGTGGCCAACACTTGCCGCACGCGGTTGAGGGTGGCACTGCGAAAGACGGAAAAGCGGTCGAATCTCGGCAGGCCATGGAGGCGGGAGGCAGCATGTTAGTGGACACTACAGTGGTGCAGGCAACGGATTTGAAGCTACAGTGAAGGGAGCAGACCTTCTCCCTGTAGGTCCCTTGGAAAACAAGGTGGTGCCACCTAGCGCCGCCAATCAATGAGTTGTTCGGGAGGTGGCCGACGTGACCCTCGCGTGGGTCCCGCCACCCGGTGGGGTGAGCCTCCACGACCCCACCTAGCCGGGGTGGCCCGGGCTAGTCAACAACCCCATGGTCTATGCTTGACGCGACCCAGCCAAGCTAGGGTAGGTTGGGCCGAGCCCACCATGGCCCCGCTTAAACGGGCATGGTCAGACTCGCAGCGGGTTGAACCCGGACAATTTTGGGTTGACCCAAACCAGGTAATTTCGTCCTGAACTGGGTCGGGTTAGCCATGGCCGTGTTCGACTGGGTCAGTCCGAACGGGTCGGACTGGACCCGGACCCCTCTAGGGCCCAAATACACTTAAAGGATTGTATCTTATGAACCAGACGTCTATTTGACGAACCGTCTGTGGCGTTGGGATCCTTAGAGTCATACGACCCTTTTGAGATACTCCACCTATGTTTTGGAGACAGTTGGAGTATGGTTGGGTTGGATCATACCTAAATCCAACCGGTCCCTCGACACTATAATTCTAATAACTCACAGACCGGGTGTCCAGTTGACGCGCCGTCTGTTGCGTTGGAACCCATATAAAATAGATGTCCTTTGGGTTTCTCCTTGTGGAGCATAGTAGCAGTTGAGGCATGACCTATATCCAGAGGAGAAAATACTACGGGACTCAAGTGCACTGGGTGTAGAGAATCCTTTGACTGGATATCATTTGAGTTGCGACCCTGTGTGGATCAGCATCCTAGAAACCCTCTATGGATCAACATCTTAGTGACCCTATGTGGGTCGACACCTTAGCAAACATATGTGGATAAAAATCTTAAGGACCCTATGTGGATTGATATCATTATGACCCTAGGTTGATTAACATCATAGAAACCCTATGTAGATCAGTAATCTAGTGACCCTATGTGAATCAGCAGTGCATGACCCGACGAGGACCACCCTCCGAGAATACCCACATGGATCAGTGTTATACAACATTGTGTGGACCAATAGTGGAACAAAACCTTCATGGTTATGTTGTGGAAACTCTCTAATGTAATAATATGATATAGCATAAGACTAATCATATTCATTCATAAACTCTGAGTTGTATTCATGGTTTGAGATGGGTCTTTTTCATTATGCCTTGTGATTGAGATCAGGATTTGTGGTTTTCAATAGTGGAATTATGAGGGACTTTCTAGGGTCTTGGGGTCACTACTACATATTGTTATACTCCCCCTGAACGGGCTTCACTCATACCTTATTGGGTCTTGTGCAGACGATAGGCAGCCTTGACTGACTCTCGGGGAGATAGGACCTGACGGTGGACGGTAGTGATTGTGGATGTGGAGAGCTATGAAGACGAGTTGTACCTACCCTTCAGGTAGGATCCTTGGTAGTCGAACTCAGGAGATGTTTTCTGTTTTCTGTTTTTTGTTTTCTTTTTTAGTTGTATCTTTTCTGTTCGGCTTGTATTCCAACCCCTTTTCTTTCAATACACACTTTTACTACTAGAGTTTTACTTCGTGGTTTCTTATTATTGTGTTCATGAACTGTGTGTTTGTAAAGGTTTAAAAGAAATTCCATCTTTTTTAGGGATACGCCTTTCCATTGGTAGTCACCAACCACTGGCATATAGAATTCAGGCTTGGGGTAGTCACGGCACAGGCCCTAGGGGGATGGGTCGTGACAGATTCCATGTATTATAACGAACTAGAATTTAATAAATCGAAATCTACTATCTTATAATTATATAATATTATACAAATAACACCAAATTCCATATAAAACCAAATATAAATTTTATAAATTAAGAATTAGTAAAATGAGAGTAATTTCTTGAAATTAAGGAACCTATAATAATTGAATAGTAACATGACCATTGTAATAGTAATGTGACCACTATGAGTAGTAAATTAGCCAATAGAATAGAATCCTAACCTATGAAATTATAAATAAAATTTAGGTATATACTAAATAAAAATATAATATATTAATTTCATCAAGTAAGTAAATAAATGTTTTAAACATGATAATTTAAGTATTGTAATTTGACTGAAATGTAATTAAATATTTATAAATTTATAATTAATATAATGATTAAAAAAATTACTCTCATAAAATATATTCATAAATTATTAATTTGTGGTCTTATGATTTTATGAAAATTTAATGTGACCTTTGTTATTTTTTTAATGTTTCATGATTTCAGTTATAGTTTAAAAATCAGAATTTTTCGAATAAATGAAGATTTCTTTTAAAAACAATTCTCATTTATAGAAAATTATTTTTATAAAATGGATTTCATTTTCAAAATCTACACATCAATAAATGGTTTGGGTGATTTTTTTTCTAAAATAGTTTATTTTTTTCTAAATAGTGAAATACCCTAATTTACATTATCTAACATTATAAGTAAATACGTGAATATTTTCATCATGGTTGTGAAATGGATTATTTATGTGACCCATATCTCAAACTCAAATTCTCTAGTTACTATAATTAGTCCCATGAATCAACACTGTTGATATTCTTGAGTCAAAATATTAATATGATGAATAAAATACTCAAAAACACATTTCTCCTCCCATTATAAATACCACACATCAGCACCTCTTTTAATCAGACATTTTAATCTTTATATAATTATGATATTATTACCAATTCATATACCAAGACACTCTCCCATTTACAGGTCTCAAAAAAGATAATATTCAAGTGGCTTATTGAGGTTCTCAAGGAGACAACACTCAATAGGTAAAAACCTCACTCTTTGTCTTTTAATTTCCTTTCTTTTCTAATCCTTAAATAACCTCCCATATAAAAAGTAAAATGATATCTAAAGTATCATAAATATACTATAGTTTATTTTTATTAATGGTATTTAAATTATCTCTTCTCTTCTCTTCTCTTTTATATCATAAAAATGAAAACATTGTTCGTGATGTATCGATTACCCACCTTCTTGGACGATTTTTTTCATGGTTACAACCATCACTGTGGAAAATGAAAACATATTTGTGGTTAAACCATATTATAATATTTTTATATAAACTAATTTTATCGGATGGAAAATATATATATATAATATTAAATAATAAATCAAATCTATTTTATGATAATCTAATATTTATAAAAATAATCTAACATTTGTCATTAATATTTTATCTAATGAATCATTCTCATGTCTAAAATTATTATATATGGGACAATTTAAAACTATTTTTTGTCATAAATACCATATAATTTCACTTGTGGAGTTTTTCTTCCATTTTATAAGAACTCCAATGATTAAACGCAAGGGAACCAATCATAAAATCATGTAACAACTGAACCAAGTATGATGAAATTTAATATTAAAACTCTTCAAAAAGTTCATAAATGAAATTAATAAAAACATAAAAAAATATAATAAATTTTGGAGATGTTATGAATTAATTAATTATTGGATTTAATTTTATTATCCATGACATTATGTTCACATGTAGAATAGTTTCTGACATATTTTAAGGGATTCTCTATGAACCCCAATATTTCGTCAAGTTATGATTACTCTCTCTTTATCTAAATTAAATTATTTATTATTCTTTTTTAATCTATTTAAATTAGGTTTTTATATTCCAATCACATGTAACTAGATCAATTACTCATTATTTTATTTGGAAATACATGTTTTATACGGTCCGATATAAAATTTCTCATGATAAGAAAACCTCATTAAAGAGATATTCCCAATTTCTTACCCATTTTTAGGAACCACCAATAATATTTAATAAGAATAATTTATTTTCCTAAAATATCTCATTATATTATAGAAAATGTTTCTTATTTTTTTATTGAAAAAAATTCCTTTTCCCTCATTGAAGAATCCTTAATATTTTATCTTAACCCATACTAAAGTAAACCATTTATAAAGTTTCATAAAAAAATTATTTGAACATGTTACCACATAAATTGGTCACCATTGTTCATGGTCTCTGAAAATTTTCCATTATGAATGTACATGTATGATTTAAATCCATTATTTCATAGACACCATTATGATATGACCATTTATTATAGATTATGACGAGATTACGATAACCATTTCTTTCCATGGGTGACCCTGATGTATATTACTTATGTTTGATTATACATGTGGAACACATATTCATTAAACTATTATGATGGGTTGAACCAGTTAATTCTCGATTACATTGGGTAGTTTTTAGATTCATAAAATGTCATGTTCGGATATGGAGTAAACTTGATTTCATTATGGGTCTTTGTCCCCAATGTGATATAGTGTGAGAATTTATACATGAATTATTATTATGTCATGTTATATTTTTCTTAAATATTGTATTTTTTTGTGATTACATGTTCCCATGATCTAAATGTTATGATTACATATGTTTATTCATGTTCCATGCCCTTTTATGTCATCATGTAATGCCTTCTAACACATGTTCAATTATTTATTACTATTTTTATTATGTTAATGAGAATTTTAGATCATCCATTTTTTCATGTATTCTCATGTTTATCATATGAATATGTAATAGATCAAAGGATGATGGGATAACATTATATAGATTATATAAAATACGTTTTTATTTTGTGGTCATACCTTCTAATTTAATACCTAATCTAAAAAATACATTAGAATTTATAAACATTGGTTGCCATTTAATGGTTTTTTAGGCTTCCAACTATATAATAATATTTGTAAATGAATAGGGTAACTATTTTTGTTATCATAGGATTGTCTAATAAATATTTTGGATTTGGATTATAAAACTCTAGTAAGGACCCTAGGGATAATTCTATCACCATGGATAACCTAGATTGAAACACATTGAATCACATTTTATGATATAATACTCATTTTAAATTTTATCCTTATAAGTTAAAAGTTAAATTTTTATATTCATATTAGCTAAGTGTCCAGGACCCCCTGATTGTACATTCAAATTAATAGTTAATGGATTGAAATAGGAGGACTCGTACCAACATTAAATGTGATAAGCAATTTGATGATTTCCCTAATTAAATTCCAAATATGGTTTGAATGAGTTCTTATAAATTTATAATATTATTAAAGAAACTGGATAATGTTACTAATAATAATAATAATCTTGTGGAATTCCCTTATTCTCTTAATAAAGTTAATGTTATGCTGGAATCCATTATGCATCAAAAACCTCCCATGTTTAGTTGATCTTTTGATCCCATTATCAAAAAATAATGGATTATATCCATTGAGACGATATTACATATCCATCACTACTTAGAATAATAGAAAGTAATACTGGTGATCTATTATTTTTATGGGGAAGCTGATCTATGGTTGAAACTGATAAAAAACACAAATTTCATTGATGAAATTGATTCCCTTTATTGGGATGCATTCATGAAAATATTTTTCAAAAAATATTTTTACAAAAAAACTACATATTAAGATTGAAATAGAGTTTCATATGAAGGAGAAAAAGAAATAAAATTATAGTTGGGTGTTGAAGTAAAACACTGAAAATGTTTCATGATATTCTTAAAAATTATTCACGAATAAAGAATGAAAATTGAATCATTTTATTGGTGGACTAAGGATAATTATATGAAAATTCGTTGATTTGAGAATTTAACAGCTATGAAAATATTTTTTATTATTCTATTAAGGATAAAATATAGATTTGAGGCTCATTGGGGTATCATGGGTCAAGATATTAAAACTATAAAAATTATTTTAGTGTGGGATGTTCAATAGATAAATTCCATGATGGAAATAAAACTCATATCCCACGTGCCAAAAGTGTGGGATGAAGTACCCTTTAAACTACCTAAGGGAAACCAGAAGATGCTTAAAATATTTAAGAGTAGAGAATTTAGATAATAATATCTAAATGGTTATAAATAATCCAAAATATTTGGATGAAGAATGGATGTTTCTATCAACACTCAACATGCAGTGCAGTGTTTCAACTTTAAGGAACATGGGATTTATCTGAGCCATTTCCCAATGTCAAGGGTTGATGGTTTTAATAAACAACATCAACATCCAAGGAAATAGATAATAGAATATTCTATCACTAATAATGAGGTGGAACATTATGATGATGTGGTGAAATATATGATTGTTATTCATTCATGAATCTTTAATGTACTATTTTATTTCGGTTCAATGTATTCATTCATATATTGAATGTTTTGTAGAGCTATTCAAATACCACCTCAAAATATGGAGGATAAGTTATCTATGAGAATATAAAATGCGTAAATTATTGAATATAATTTATATAACTCCACCCTAGTTAATTTTATTGGGATTTAATCTCTTAGATAATATTTTCTTACTTACATTATAGGAGTTTGATTCTATTTTGGGCCTCGATTTTCAATCTTTATACCAATCCAACACTAACATTCATGAAAGGGTTATCAATCGTTTTATACCGAGGTATAATAAAATTCTAAATATGTGTAAGGATGATGATGAATATTCTTCATAATCTTCATCTCATGTGTGGATATTATTTCATTATAAAGAAGAATATCAAGATCAATTTTTTTTAAAAAAAGAAGAGAATATTGATAGAATACTTGTCAATTGCGGGGAAATACACTGAAGTGTTCCCTGATGAATTGTATGTGATTTCTCCTAATCAAGTGGTTTAGTTTTCAATTTAAATTATTCAAGTATTTCTATCTATATTAAAGACACCTTATAGAATAGACACCATTGAGTTTGTGGAACTAAAGAACTTGTTACAAAACTATTTGTACAAGGGTTTTATACCCTCGAGTGCTTCACCATTCGATGCATTGTTCCTCTAAATTATAAAGAAAGATATATCAATGCGCATATAAATTTATTATGTTAGATAAGAAAAACCATGAATATGATCATGTTTCCCCTAATATGGGCAGATGAATTCTTTAATCATTTACATGGGCTACGTAAAATTTTTAGGTGGACCTTCGTTCAGGATATCACCCGTTAATGGTAATGAAAGAAGATATTCCCTAGATTTTCTTTTAAATAATGTAAGGAAAATATAAGATCATAGTGATTCCCTTCAGAGTCAAAAATGCTTCAGAATGTTTCATGGAATTAATTAATAGATCAATATAGATTACCTAAAAAAATCTTGACAATATTTATTGATGATATTATGGTATACTCTAAATGAATGTAGGAGCATGATGAGGATTTGTGTACAATGATAAAAACTATTAAAAGAAAAAACATTAATAAATATATGGTAAATGTTATTTATTCAAGGGGGAAGAATCATTCTTTGTGGATGTTATCACTAGAGATGGGATATCTCCAGACCTTTCTGAAACATAGAGAATTGAGGATTGGACCAGACTTGCATATATATGAGAGACCATATTTTCCATGGTATATCTAAGTATTAATGATTATTTGTGAATAAATTATCATGATTTTCAAACCCACTAACCATGATACCACAAAAGGTGGTAATGTTTATATGGACCACCGAATGTGAATCTAACTTCAAAGAGTTCAAAAAGAGGCTTGTTACTGCACCAATACTCACACTTCCAACCAGTGAGTAACACATTGTGGAATACAATGATACTGTAAAGAAAGACTTTGGTTGTGTATTGATGAAAAACTATAATGTGATCGATGAAGCCTCATTTCATTTTAAATTTCATGAGAAAACTATCACATGCCTGATCCAAAGTTATTCATTTTGATCTTCATAATAAAAAATAGGTGAAATTATCAATATGGAAAGATGTGTGGATATATAATGGTAATAAGATCTTAATATATATATATATATTTTCAAAAAAATGGATCTTAATATGAACTATCGATGATGGTTAGATCTCATCACCTATTATAACTACTCAATTGAGAATCATCTAATGATATAAAATAATGTTGAGGATTCTCTATGTTGAAAGGATCTTGTAACTTTATCAATGATTAACATTTACGAGGATTAAATCTTATTATATTTGAAAAGGATGGACATCAGAATCATTAAATAATGAACATAATCAATCATTTTTCAAATTATTGGTAAACTATGTCCAATTTATAAAATAAAATATTTTCAACCAGATGATGTATAAATTATGAAGAATGTGTAATGTATTATAAATGTTAAAACATTATACTTTAAAGTTGATGAAGAAGTAGTCGTAAGAGTAGGGCCAGAATTATGTGTACCATCCAATCTAGAGATAATGAATGTTCTTTAGAATGGCGCACATATCTCAACCATCTATTTTCAACAAGGAAGCACAAATATTTATCAACCCTTTTGAGAGAAATATTTGTGATATAATATGAATAAGAAGATCATTAAATATATATCATAGTTCATGGTATGTTTGTAAGTGAATGTCGGAAAGATTAACATTAACGGGATGATGTAACCATTACTATACCAACATGGAAATGGGAAAAATCACCATGGATGTTGTCACTAGACATCCAAATACATATAGAGGAAATGATTCTATATGGGTTATTATATATCATCATAAAAAAATATCTCATTACATCACAATTCATGACGAACTCTTACTCAACTGACTTGCATGGATATACATCAAATTAGTGGCCAGTCATTATGGAGTTTCACTATCGATTGTATCCGATAAAGATTTTATATTAACCTCAATGTTCTAGAAAAGTCTCTAACAAGAATTAAACACATAGATGAAATTTAGTAGGCTTATAACCCTCAAATTGATGGCCAATCATTGCAGAACATTCATGCACTGAATGAAATGTTGAGAGCTTGTTCTGTGGACTTCAATGGATGATGTGATCTATATATACCTCTGTTCTATTTCTCTTACAAAAATAGTTTCCACTCTAGTATCCAAATAGTTCCATATAAACACCATTATGGGAAAAGATGAAAAAACCCAATTCTCTAGGATGAAGTTAGTGAATGTAAGATTCTAGGATCAAACATTGGTAAAAATGGTATGAAAGGAGAAACAACTTTACCAAAACAACAAGGTAGCCTAAAGTTAACAAAATATCTATGAAGATAATCAGCGACTAGACATAGAGTTCGATGTTTGAGACATGGTAATCTTATATATATCATTAAGGAAGAGGATAATAATATTTGGGTAGAAATAAAAACATAATTCTAGGTACATTGACCCCTTCGAGAAGCATGATCATGTCAGAGTTGTGGAAAATCGAATAGAACATTACTCGACCATGTAATAAATACATTGATGTATTCCATGTATCCATATTGAATATGTACATACTAGATCCCTCATATGTACTTAATTTTAAGGTATTATAGTTTGAAAATGATCTATCTTATGAAGAGAAAGTAGTGATCATCTTGGACTGTACAGATAATGTTATATGCTCTAAGAGAACTCACCTAGTCGATGTTCTATAGAGGAAACTTATGTACGAAGATGCAACATGAGAACTGAAGGAATCAATGAAGGATATGTACCCTCATTAGTTTTCTTTATAGCATTTAAAATGACATTTCGAGTGTGAAATTTAATAAGGGGGAAGAATATAATGACCAAGAAATTTATCACTTGAAATTTCACTAATTATAATTTTTTCATATTGTATAACTCTCATAAAATCAAATATATAACAACTTAAAAAATTAATAAATGAATAACGAATGAAATAAAGAGGTTTTTCTAAAAACAATGAACCTATACAGATAGAATAATAAGGTGAATGTTGGAATAGTAATGTGAAAATTATGAATAGTAAATCAGCTAACAGAATAGTAACCTCACTTGTGGAAGTATACATAAAATTTAGGTATTTTATGAATGGAAATATAATATATTTATATAATAGAATTAGTAAATAATTGTTTAAAAAATTTAAAATTATGTATTGGTATTTTTGTGAATCTTAAATAATTATTTACCTTTTTTATAATTAATATATTGATTTAAAATAAAATTTATTTTCCAAAAAATGATACATAAATTTATATTTATTACTTATGGTTATAATATAATTTTAGGAGACATTAATTTTGTTTTCAATGTTTCATTAAATATGTTATAATTCTAAAATCTGTATTTTTTCAATATGTGATGATTTAAATTAAAAATAATTTTCTCATCTTTAGAATTTTTTTTAAAAATGGATTCTTTTTATGAAATCAACACATGGAAAAATGGATATAGACAGTTTTTGGAATTTTTCTAAATCATTGAATTTTTTTTCAATAGTGAAATATTTTAATTTTGGTTATTTATCATTTATGTAAATAAATGAATTTTTGAGTCATGGTTGAGACATGGTTGATGTAAGTAGACATAATCTCAAAATAAAATGCTCTATTTAGTTTCCATAGTCATGGTAATCAACACTATTGATAATATTCAGCCAATATAACAAAATAATTATTAACATATTCCAAAACACCCATATCCCCTCACTATAAATATCACCCCTCACCACTTATTCTCCCCAATACTTGTAAAATTTTTAATTTTATAATATTCCACCCAATTCTCTCCCAACCATCAGCCCCACGTTCTGGTCTTGCTGGTGTCACCAAAAAAAAACTTCAATGTTCCATAAGGATGTTCCTAGGGAGACGACACTCACAAGGAAAAAACCACCCAATTTCTCTATAATTTTTTTTTATTTTCTTATACCTCCCTCACCTCCCCTAGAATTTGTAATATTCTATCTAAAATATCAATATATATATACAGTAATTTTTTTATGTAAATGGTATATACGTAATCTAATCTCGTCTCTTCTCTTATTTTATCGTAAAAATGAAAATATCATCCTTAATATGTCGATTCACTCCATTCATGGATGATAATTTGTCATTTTCTATAACCACATTATAATATGGTCATAAAAATATTTTTATAGGTAGACCGTATTATAAAATTTTTATTAAGAAAAATTATGTTATGTAACTAATATAATTAAATAATATTAAATAATAAAACAAAACTAGGTTTTGATGATTGAAAATTCACTAAAATAAACTAATGTTCATCCTTACCATTTAATCTAATAAATCCTTCTCATATATAAAAAATAATTAAATGATACAATTTAAAATTATTTATGTTTATCAATGTCATGTAATTACACTTCAATAATATTTTTTCAATTTTACCCGAACCCCCATAATTATACATAGGGGAACAAATCATAAAATCAGTAAATGAACAATCGCAGAATGATGAAATTGAATATTATGACTCATAAAAACGCCATAAATAAACCTAATAAAATTATAATAAATCAATTAAGTGTAAAATAATTTTTTATTATTTAATTATTGGAACTGATTTGTTAATCCATGACATTAAGTTAAAATGTAGAATAGTTTCGGAGATAAGAGAATGGATTCTCTCTGAACCCCCATTTTTTCTTCTAGGATACACTATTGCTCTCTTTAACCTAATGTAATTATTAATTATTCATATGTAATCCTCATATAATCCAGGTTTATGTTCCAAAAATTTCTACCTAGATCGATTCTTCATTATTCTATGTGGAAATACATGGTTTAAATGTTTCCCTTGACAATTCATCCAGATAAAAAAAACCAATTAAACATAACATCTCAATTTATAAGAAATTTTCAAGGACCATACATATTAATTTTTAACCCAGAATCATTTTTTTAAAATAACTTTTTTTTTTGAAAAAATAACTAATTTTATTTATAGTTTTATTTAAAAAATTATGCTCTTTTTAAATTAATGTCTTCTTAATATTTTCCATTAAACCACACGAAAGTGACTACTTTTTGAAGTAAATTAATCACTACTTTTACATGTTTTCGCATCATTTGGGAACTATTTTTCAAATTTAATGCCTATTTTAATTTATTTATTTTCCTGAACAATTGAAATCCAGTCTTTTCTGGAAATATTTATGATATGCCCATTTTATATTCCTTATGACATGATTACGATGACCATTTCTTTCCTTGGGTAAACCATTTGTTTATTACTAATGTTAAATTTTTCATGGGACACACATATTCATGAAAATGTTATGATTGGTGCACCCCTGTATTTCTTCAATGCACTGGGTAATGTTTAGTCTCATGATATGTAATGTTGGGACACAAAGTAACCTCATTCCTTTTTAGGACATTGTCTTCCATATGATAAAATATTAAATTTTACATTGAATCATGTTTATGTCATGTTTTATATTGATTAAAAATACAAATGATTCTATGATTACACGATACTAGGATCAACATGATATCATTCCATGTGTTTATTCATGTTCCATGCCTTATTTTGAGGCATTTGGTAAGGATTCCTCTAATAACAGAATAGAACCCTCAGGACTGAAGTGTAACTATATCAGATATACTATAAAAACATGTGGATATTATCAATACAACCCCATTTGATATCAAAGTATCAATTTTAATATATTTTATACACTTTGATAGGGATTAAATCATCAAATGATATAGTAAAAAATATTAAGCTCATGGAAGTCAATGCTCAATATATATATGAGTTTTTAAGGGAACATATTATATTGAAACTCGTATAAGAGGATTCATGTTGTAAGAGAACAAGAGTTGTTTTAGAACTATAGAGATATATATTTCTTGTCATTGATGTTGGTGACTCATTATTAGCTTATAATTATAATCCTATATTCTCTAAATACTTTTTAAGAAAATCATACCTTGCATGATCGAATGAATATCCAAATTCCTAGATATATTCCATGTATTGAAAGGAACTAGAATTTAATAAATAGAAATTTAACATTTTATAATAATGTTATATATTGTTAATCGAATAAGATCGCATAGATAACCCAATATAGAAATTTTAAATTATTAATGAATGAAATAATTGGTATTTCTAGAAATTTTAGGATACATACATATTGAGTACTAACATGGCCATTGGAATTGTAATGTGACCATTAGGACTAGTAAAACGGCCAATAGAAAAACAAAGTCACCTAGAAAATTAAAAATAAAATTTAGGTATATATTTAATGAAAATAGAATATATTTATATCATTAAATAAGTAAATTAATTTTTTAAAATGGTTACATTAAGTATTGGTTTTTTTGTGAAATGGAAATGCCTATTTACAATTTTACATTTAATATGTTTATTTAAAATAAATTTTTTTCTCATAAAATAGATTCTTAAATTGGAATTATTTTATTATGATTATATGATTATTTTATGTGAACTTTATTTTTTAAAAGATTCATGAAATCAGTTATAATTTTAAAGTCTTTATTTTCGAAGAAATGATTATTTTGTTTAAAAATTAAATTTTCAAATTCAGAAAAATGTTTTCTTAAAATGGAGTCCATTATAATAATATACATATCAGTAAAAGGATTGATGTTATTTTTTATTTTTTTCTAAAATAATTTACTTTGTTAAAAGTGAAATACGTTAATCTACAAAATTTAACATTATAGGAAATGGAATTATTTTTTGAGACATCGTTGAGAAATGGAAGACGTAAGTAGACATTATATCAAACTAAAATTCTATAGATAATATATTTAGTACAATGAATCAACCCTATTGATAGTATTGATCCAAAAAATAATCCAATGAATAAAATAATAAAAAACACCTCACTCCTCCCATTTTAAATACCACCTCTCCACGCAACTTCTCCTCGCACATTCAATGCTTTGTATCTTTATAATATTCTACCCAAATTATATATCAAAAATATTCCCCATGTTTTGGTCTAACAATTCTCACAAATGGTCTATTTCAATGTTCCTTAAGGTGGTTCTCAAGAATATAACACTCAAAAGGTAAAACCCTTCCTCTTGCTCATTTAATTCTCTTTATTTTCATATCCTTCCCTCAAATCCCCTATATGATGTAAAATGATAACTAAAATATCATACTAATAACATAGTTTTATTATTTTAATGGTATATCCATTATCTAATCTCTTTTATTCTATTTTTTTGTCTTAAAAATGAAAACATTTTCTTTGATGTGTCAAGTCACCACCTTCATGGATGATGATTTATTGATATCTATTAGCTTCATAAAGTCAGGTAATAAATCCATTATTATGGATAACTAGATTATCATATTTTTATTCGAAGTTTTTTTTTATGTTTAATATATATATACATAATATTAAATAAAAAATCAAACTAGTTTATGATAAAAAAATCTAACAAAATAAACTAACGTTCATGATTAACATTTTATCTAATGAATCGTTCACAAATATTGAAAAATTTATATATGATATTATTTAAAATTATATATATACATAAATATCATATAATTCCACTTCTAGAGTTTTTCTCTATTTGATAAGAACTCCACTGATTAAACTCATGTGAACCAATCATAAAATCATGAAACGAGTTCTCCTGAAATGATGAAATTGAATATTATAACTCATTAAAAAAGACATAAATGAACATAATAAAAATTTTAAAAATCAAATAAATTTATAAGAGGTTATTAATTAAATAATTATTTGATATAATTTGATTATACAGGTAATTATGTGGAATTGAAGAAGGGTTTTAGACATGCGGTAAGGGATTCTCTCTAAACCCCCATTTTTCTTTTGAGTTAGTCATTCTCTCACTTTAAAAATATTTAATTACTAATTATTATTATTTATTTTATTAAAAAAAATTTTATGTTCAAATCAAATGAACCTATCTCAATTATTCATTATTTTATAGGTAAATACATGTTTTATATGGTTACCTACTCAATTCCTCATAATAATAAAACCATATTAAAGGGAGCTTCCCAATTTTTTACCCATTTTTAGGTACGACACCTAATATTTTATAGGAAACCATTAATTTTCAAAAATAAGACTTTTTATATTGAATTTTTTTATTTTATTTATCATTTGAAATAAATAAGTATTCATTTTCCATCTTTAATGTATCCATAATACTTTCCCTTAAACTGTACTAAAATATATCTTTTCTAATGTCATTTAAATAATATTTCTACAAGTTTTCTCTTTATTTGATAATCATTTTTCATGATCTATGAGTATTTTACCTTATTATTGTTCAAATATGATTTAAATCTAGTCATTCATGGAAAAATATATATGATATTCCCATTTGTTATGCCTTATTGCGTGATTAAGATGCACATTTCATTCCCAATGTGACCCTTATGTTTATTCATTATATTTAATTCTTCATGTGGAACACATATTCATGAACATGTTATGATAGGTTCATCCATATAATTCACTAATTTATTGGGTAATTTTTGGTCTCATGATACATCACCATAGGACAAAGAGTAAACTTGATTCAATAATTAGAATTTTTCCACTATGTGATATAGTATTAGAAGTTATCCATGATTTATGTTTTTGTCATGTATTTTGTTTTTTCCACATTCAAATTATTATATTATTACACGATACCATGATCTACATCTTTTGTTTAAATATTTTTATTCATCTTAGATACCTTTTTTGGTGTCATCAAGTTGTAGCTTCTATCAAATGTGATATGGTTTATTGCAATGTATATTCCATTACTAATAATTTTTAATATTCTATTTGTTCTTGTAATCCCTAATTTATCCTCTGTATATGAAATAGATCAAAGGATTTTAGGATAACATTATGGATATTAAATAAAATATGATTTTATTTTGGTATCATTCTATCTAATTGTGTAACTATTCTGTAAAAGACACTAGAATTTATTATCATTGATATGCATTTAATGGTTACTTATGCTTAAAATTTTGTAATAATATATTTAAAGGGGTAATGTTACTATTGTTGGTTTCGTATGATCTATTAGGTATATTTGTGTATTATGATTAGAAAACTTTTTTTATGAACACCAGGGATAATTCTATCACCTGGGATAATCTAGATTTAAACTCATGGAATCACATGTTATTTTATAATTTTCATTTGAATGTTTATCCTTCTATTAATATAGTTTTTTAATTATTATTATTTACATATTAAATTCTCCCTAATTGTATATTTATTTTCACAGTTAATGGTTAGAAATAGGATAACCCTTTATAACAATAAATGTGATGGGGAATGTGATTATTTTTTTAACTAAATTACAGACTTGAAATAAATGAGTGTTAATAAATTTAAAACAATACTAACACAACTAGATCATGTTATTAATAATAACATGAATCATGCATAATTTATTCTTTCTCTTATGAAATAGAAATACATGGCGTGATTCTTTATATGATAATGACCTACCATATTTAGTGGATATTCTGATCACATTTTCCTAGAATAATGGATTATCTCTTTTGAGAAGATATTTTCTTTTATTCATTGCTTAAATTAAGATAATGTTATACTGGTGGGATACTATTTTTTTAGTGAAGATGAACTATAACAAACACTGATAAAAAACACAATTTCCAAGGAATAAATTGATTATATGTATTGGGATGCATTCAAGAAAATTATTCTTCTATAAATGTTTATCAAAAAAATCTATCTGGAGATTGTCAGGATGTTTCTAGGGATGAAGAAAATGAAATAAATCTTTATCAATTTGTACAAGGAAATCATTTATAGGGGTGCACGATACACCTTTAAATTTTATCTGAATGAAGAATGAAAAGTGGATCTCTTTTTTGTGGTATAAGTATGAGTTACTAAAAATTATTTTTTATTCATGAATTTTAAAGATATCAGTATATTTTCTAGTATACCGTTAAGGGTGTAATTTTTATCTAAGACTCCTAGTGGTATTATGGGCCCAGAGATAAAAACTATAAATTTGATATTAAAATGGAATGTTCAATTGATAAATCCCATCAAGGATTGAAAACCCAATGGCCTACGTGTCAAAAGTGTAGAGAGAATAATTCTAAAAACTGTAAGGGGAACTAGGTGATGCTTCAAATATTTAAGAGAGTGTAATATGGATAATAGATTCCAAACAGGTATAAATAATCCAAAAAAGTTAGAGGAATAAATGAATGTTAATATCAATACTCAACATGTGTCACAGTGTTTCAACTATTAGGAACATGGGAATTATGAAAGCCATTTCACAAAGCCATGGATTTTTAGAGGTAATCATCAACCAAAACCACCAACGTAAAAAGGAATAGAATATTGTATAACTATTCTGGAGGTGGAACATGACTGTGTTTTTGTTATAGGTTCTCTAGTTATTCATTCATGAAAATTGAACGTACTATTTGATTTTCTTTTTATTCATTCAATCATATCTGTAATGTTTTTTAGAACTATTCAAACAGTACCTGAAAATATGGAAGATGAGTTAACTAAAAGAATAGGAAACGAGGAAATTATTGAATATAACAAATATTACTCCACCCTGATTAATATCTTTGGACTATAACTCCTATAAAATATTTTCTTACATTTATTATTGTAGTTTGATGATTTTTATGTATTGATTATCAATATTTATACAAGGACAACACCAACTGTCATGAAAGTATGATCAATCTTCACATCCTAAGCCATCATAAAATTTTATATAATTAAATAGATGATGATGAGTATCCTTTAGAGTCATCATCTTAGGTGTGGATATTATTTTCTTATGATCATGAATATTTAGATAAAATGATTTACAAAATGAAGGGAATCGTGATCAAATACATGATTATTGTGGGGGACTATAGTGATGTGTTCCCTAATGAATTAACTTTCCTTTCTCATATTATAGTTTTTGAGTTTTAAATTGAACTTATTCATGGATCTCTACCTTTTTCAAATACACCTTATAGAATTTACACCATTGAGTTGGACGAACTAATGAAGCAGTTATAAGAAAACCTGCACAATGTTTTAATATGTTTGAGTACATCACCATGGGGTTTATCAGGCCTCTTATTTATAAATAAGAATATATTAATTGAAATCAACATTGATTTCTGTGCGATAACAAAAATCATGATAATGATTAACTATCCCCTACCACAAATAGATGGCTTGTTTTATCAACAACATGGGGATAATTATTTATCTATGGTGGACCTTCGACCGGGATATAAATGATTAAAGGAGAAGAAAGATGATATTCCCAACACTACCTTTCATTCAAGGTAGGGACACTGTAATATTTTAGTGATTCCCTTTGGACTCACTAATTTTATAGAAATATTCATGGTGTTAATTGATAGAGACAGTATAGAATACCTTTAAAAAAATTGGTAGTCCTTTCTGATGATATTTTGATATACTCCAAAAGAAATGGGGAGAATGAGAAAAATATGAATACTACGATAATCTCCATTTGGAGGGTGAAAGATTATGTAATATATATTAAATGTGATTTATTTTAGGGAGTGGTGTCATTATTTTGAAATATTATCACAAGAAAAGAGATATCTCTAGATCTTTAAAAATAAAAAAATTAAGTAGTGTCCCAAACTGGCTTCTATAATGGAGACTATATTATCAATTGCGTATCTAGGTATCACATAATATTTTAGAATAAAATCTCAAAATTTTCAAACCCTATAACCCAACTTACTCGGAATGGAGTAAAGATTATGTGGACCACTGAATGTGCAGACTACTTCAATGAGTTAAAAAAGAGGATTTTCACTACACCAGTACTCAAACATTTGAAAAGTAAAGAACTAATTGTTGAATATAATGATAATTTAAAAATTTATTAGGATGTGTGCTAAGTAATTAAGATAATGTGATGGACTATGCCTCATGTTGGTTGAAAATTCCAAACAAAAATTTTCGCATGCATGATCTAGTGTTGGGATTTGTAATAATCATATTTAAGACAAGGATAAATTATATCAATGGGATGAAGTGTGGATATATATTAGAAATAATATTCCTAAATATATATATTCACAAATAAAATAATTATATGAACCATCAAATATGGTCAAAGGTTCTTAACGATTATGAATTCTCAATCCACTATCTCCTATATAAATAAAATAAAGTAGAGGATTTTATATGTAGAAAGGATCCTACAACAATATCAACGATGAAAATTAAGAAGGATAAAATCTATTAATATTTATAATGGATGGACATGGAAATAAGTAAACAATAAATATTATCATTCTTTTGTCAAATAATTGGTCAACCATTCCCCACAAAAAAAATTAATGATTCTTATCATAATAATGTTGAAATTTAGAAAAAGTTAGAAGCTTTCAGAATTGGGAAATCCCCATAGTTCAATATTGATAAGGATGGAATAAAAATAGTTGGGTCATGATTATGTATACCTTACAGTCCATAGATAAGGAATGATCTTCTGCACAACACACATATCTTAACCCTCACTATTCACCAAGGGAGAACAATGATGCATAGAAAAATTTGAGATAACTATTTTTAAATTAATTTGAATAAGTATATCACTTAATATATATCAAAATTCCTGGTATTTCAATAAGTGATGGAAGGAAAAAAAATATAAGGTGACAATACAACCATTTCCCATACGAACATTGAAATGGAAAACCATCACCATGGAATTTACCACTAGAATTTCTAACACATCCCTCGGAAACAATTATGTATGGTTTATTTTGGATCATCGTTTAAATAAAACTCACTATATCCAGATTCAATATGACTTATCACTTGACCAAATTGCATGGATATATATCAATGAAGTGGTGAGGATATATGGAGTACTACTATCGATTGTATTTTATCAGGCTTTTAGATTTAACTCAATGTTCTGGAAAAGACCCCCCATGTGCTTTAAACACTTAGATGAACTTCAGTATGACTTATCACCCTCAAACGGAAGGCCAATCTATAAGGACTATCTAGAAACTTAAATACATGTCAATATCCTATTCAATTGACTTTATGGGAGGATGGTTCAAACATATACCTCTAGTCGATTTCTCTTATAATAATAGCTTCTACTCAAGTATCTAAATATATCCTTATGAATCGATTTATGGAAAAATCTAAAAAACTGAGAAGTTTATGGATGAAGATGTTGAATGTAAGAAACAAGTAACAAAAATGGTTGAAAATGGTAGAAAACGTGAAAAAACATTGAAAACACATCAAGGTAGAACGATGTCGACAAAAGAGATATGAATGTAATCATCAATGTGTCGTAGAGTTTTATGTTGGATACATTGTAATCCTATGCATATCTCTATGGAAGAGGAAAATGATATTTTTCAAGAAATTAATGCCTAGTCATAGGTACAAATACCCCATCAAGAATCTTGGTCATGTTGGATTTGAGGCCAATCGACTAGAATATCCACCTTCCATGTATCAAGTTCATGATGTACCCCATGTATCCTTATTCTGGAAGTATAGACTAGATCCCTCACATGTACTGAATTCAGAGGTAGTATATTTCAAATATAATATCTCTTATATGTAGAAACCATGGAATATCATGGATTGTAGAGATAATTTTCTATCCCACAAGACTACTAAACTTGTCGATGTAATATGGAGGAACCTTATATATGATAAGTCCACATGGGAATTAGAGTAAGCAATGAAGTATATGTAAACTCCTCAGTGTTCACCAAAGTATGTAAAATAAAATTTTGAGTGTGCAATTTTATAATGAGGAGAAATATGACGTCCTATAATTTTTTCAATTGAAATTTCAATTATTAGAATTATTTCATATACTATAAATTACATTAATTCAAATATAGAACACAGAAAAAACTTTACAAATGAAAAATGAATGAAATAAGATGTCTTTCTAGAAATTAAGGAATGTATATGGATGGAATAGTAACATGAAAGATGTAATAGTTTTGCGACCATTTGGAATAGGAAATTGAAATATAAAATTGTAACATCACCTATGGAAGTATAAATAATATTTTTTTATTTTATGAATGAAAATATAATAGAATTATTTCATGGAATAGGTAAATAAATATTTCAAAAATGATAAATTATGTATTAGTATTTTGTGAAATGAAAATTTTAATTTACAATTTTATAATTAATATAATGATTCAAAAAAAAAATATTTCCATATAATATATTCCCAAATTAATATTTTTTTCTTAGGATTATAATATAACATTATTACCCCTTAATTAATTTTTCAATGTGTCGTAAAATCAGTTTTAATTTTAATATCTAAATTTATAGAATAAATAAAGGTTATAATTAAATATTAAATTTATCATATTTAAGAAATTTATTTTTATAAAATGAAGTCAATTTTTTAATTTACACTTTGAATCATGGATATGTCGAATTCTGGGTATTTTTCTAAAATAATGGAATATTTTTTAAAAAGTAAAATACAATAATTTTTGGGATTTATCATTATGAGTAAATAAATTAATTTTTGAGTCATGGTTGAATCATGGATGATGTATGTGAAAATTATCTAAAACAAACATGCTCTGTTTATGGTACATAGTCACAAGAATCATCATTGTTAACAGTCTTGAGCCAATATAATAAACTACTGAATAAAATCTTCAAAAACACCTCTATCATCCCACTATAATTACCACACCTCACCACCTCATAATCTACAAAATTATAATATTTTTATCTTACTAATTTTCTATAAAATTTCCCTCCCAAACCTCTTATCCACATTATAGTATTTCTGGTATCACCAAAATATCATTTAAATGTTTTTAAGGATGTTCCTAAGGAGACAACATAGTAGAGGTAAAACCCACCATAATTCTCTTTTAATTTTATTTATTTTCCTATCCTTACCTCAAATACCCTATCCAAAGTAACATGATAACTCCAATATCATAAAATTAACGGAATTTTATTATGTTAATGGTAAATCCATCATATAATCTCTTATATTCCCTTTATTATCTTAAAAATGAAAGCATCATCCTTGATTTTTCAATTCACCACATTCGTGGGTGATGATTTTTCATTTTATATTACCAAATTTTAAGCATGTCATAAACATTTTTATGGTTAAACCAGATTATAATACTTATCTAAATTTTTTTATTTTGTAACTAATATATTTACATAATATTAAATAATAAATCAAAACTAGTTCTCAATGATTGAACATTCATGAATATAAACTAATGTTCATCATTAAAATTTAATCTAATAATTCTTTATCATATATGAAGAAAGGTTATATGAGACCATTTAAAATTTTAGAGGTGAATGAATATCATATAATACCACTTCTTTAATTTTTCTTCCATTATATAGGAACTCCCATAATTAAACACAAGTGAAGCAATCATTAAATCATGAAACATATGCTCTTTGAAAGATAATATTGAAAACTATTACTCAAAAAAGGCAGTAAATAAACATTATAAAATTATACAGAACCAATTACATGAAAAATGTAACGCCCCGACCCCAGTTACCTAGAGTCGGTGCATTATTACATAACATTGGCATGATCACAAGAAAGATCAAATCTCAAAAGACCGATTGGTTTAGTAGCCTTGGAAACACTAGATATATTCATAAGTTTTACATTACATCATAAAATGAAAAACTACTACAACAACATAATATCTCCACAGTCCACACTATTATCCCTTCATAATATCCCTGCAGGTTATTCATAACTTAATTCTTCACATCCTAGGGAAAATAAACATAGAAAAGGGGTGAGCTCAAATGCCCAGTAAGGATAACAATATAGATGAACATTCAAAATAAGCATAAACATTTAAGGCAATGCATTACTAAAACAAAAGCCTTTTAAACTTGAACTTCAACATAGTATGGAAAAAGTAAAATGAAATAATGCCATTTACTTATTCACATGGATATTCTACTAATCAAATAATCACATGCAAAATCAATAACCACTTTTATAATGATGGAATGCGTAATGATAAACTTTAATTTCTTTTCAAGGCCTCGTCCCAAGACCTTGGGGCTAACTGTAACCGGAACCGAACCCGGAGTGCCTCTAATAACCGGACACCAACCCGGAGTGCCTCTAATAACCGGACACCAACCCGGAGTGCCTCTAATAACTGGAGACCAAACCGGAGGGCTTACTTTTACCAGTCCCTAACCTGGAGGGCTTACTTTTACCAGTCCCCAACCTGGAGGGCTTACTTCAACTAGTCCCCAACCTGGAACATACTTGTCCAACACATTCATATGAAGTAAATGATGAAATATAACATAAACATTATTATTGGAACTAGCATACGAAATATCAATACTTTACTCATAAACCATGAATGACACATCTACAGTCAAACATATCTCAAAAATTCATTACAATATGGAAGTTTTATATCATAATAAATCAACTTCAAATAATCTTAAAATCCATCAAAGGATGTTGACATAGATGTAAATGTTTTTTAAAAATTATTGAGAGAAATATCCCTTTTTCATGAAAACATTTTAATGTTACACAATTTATAAAGTAATGAATTTAAATATATTTTTGGATCAAAGTGTCCCATACCACTTTGAAACTTTTGAATGGAATTAACACTTTTAAAACATTCATTTTCATATAAATAAATCCTTACAAACCATTTTGAAAATGTGGACATAAATGAGGATGATTTAGAAGAATAAATATTTAAAACATTTAAAATGATGTTTTAGTAAAAGTTCCCTTAGAAATAATCCCTTTGAAAACTCTTTTATGAAATATGGACATGGATAGTAAATATGTCCTTGTAGATACTTACGTAAAGACAACCTCGGATATTAAAGAGATTGTGAAGTAAACCCTTATCAATTTGGTAACTTATGAAACATACAACCCATGAAAGAGGTATCATACAATGAAAATGTAAATACACATAAGGTAAAGTGTATTACACAAAGAATACAATTATGGGCAGTATATAAACCACACAAAAGATAATAGTGGAAATATGGCATGAATCTCACGGAAATAAAGAGTGAGATGAAAACCCCTTACCATGTTAATCAACTGAGTCGTATGGCCAAAAGTTAATAACCACCAAATTATTTACAGAATAACATGAATATAAAGATAATCATGATAATATATATCAAATTCCAGTACACAATACACCACTTTCAATAATTTAGTGGCGAATAATGGAAATCTCACGGAATTGAATGTGAGATAAGAAAATCCCTTACCATGTTAATCAACTAAGTCGTATGGCCAAAAGTTAATAACCACCAAATTATTTACAGAATAACATGAATATAAAGATAATCATGATAATATATATCAAATTCCTGTACACAATACACCACTTTCAACAATTTAGTGGCGAATAATGGAAATCTCACGGAATTGAATGTGAGATAAGAAAATCCCTTACCTTGTAATTTTACTTGGTTGGGGTAGGTTAACCTCCTGTATAATATTGAAATAATTGTTATTAAATTATACAAGAATCATATATATTAATATGATATCATATATGATCTTTTAATATTGATTTGATAATAATATCTTAGTATTATCGTTGTTTCGGGTGTTAGCTTACTTGTTTTCTTTTATATGTTTTGTTACGTAAGACATGTTTGTAAAGGATAGGTTTTATATTATTCATATCCAGAATGATATCAAGTCCTTAAACATAATTTTTTAAATCATCAAATGATAATTATACTTGAATGGATACGATGGAGAATGAATCACATCGCGTTCGTGGAGACGGTAGTCCGTACGTACGCACGAGCGACAATATCATTCTTTTTATATTAAAATAATATATAAATGGATGGTATATAATATATAAAGAATAATTAACATGTTATATTTATTATTTACATGAGTTACACATCATTATTATACCCATCCAAATAATATTATATTGAATAACAATTACACCGCGACGTGGAGACGGTAAGCCGTACGTACGCACGAATGGTGACATGTTATTCAAAGGGTGGATATAATACTGAATATGGTTATAACATATATATAATAAAATCATAGTATATATATGATACTGGATTTATTATTTTAGAATGGTAACAACAAAGGATGAAGAAGTGGATGAAGAAATGAACTTAGAAAAGGGGGGTGAAATCATTACCTCTTCTTTGGGTTCTTCCTTTTGATTTGATCAAAATGGCTCTTTAGGTTGGTTTTATGATCAAACTAAGGCCCCTAGGATATAGTGAGAGAAGTTGGGAGAGTATTTGGGCAGAGTTTGTCCCAACCAAATGGCTTTGAAGGTGTGATGAAATGAGAAGGAGGAGTTCCCTTTTATAAGAGGGGTGAGGGGCACCATTGGAAAAGCTAGAAATATTAATTTATAATAAATTCATATTCGGTTTCTAATGGATACAAAGTTGATTATTCAAAGGTTAAGGTGGGGATGGGTCTAAAACAAATCAACCAATAGAATTTAGATAGGTTTGGGTACTTATATTAACCTTATCTTTAAGTTTTAACTCTAAGTTAATTAGTTTCACTTTTACAATGTTTCTTTGTATTTTTATATAATATGGTTAATAAACATACTACATACATCCAAGAGACCCCCAAGTGGTCCATTAATGATGAACCTATCATGATATAAGTCTCTTGGCCGAACCTTAGATTTTTAGGAATTTAATATCAATTAATAATATAATATTTGTTTTAAGAACTCTTTTATGTCAATTTTGACACTATTCAATAGTTGATTTTTGTGAAACTCATAACAGATTGATTAGTTCGAAAAAAGTCAATTACATAAATCCTAAAATATCATATTATCCTATAAAATTAGTTTAATTCATTAAAAGTTTCAGATTATATTTATTTGTGTATTTATAATATCAATTATTTTAATTTTTCACTATTATAGTAATTACTGCATCATCATTGTGTCATAAATAAAATAAATTATTTAATGTCTAAAAATTATAAATAAAATATCATTATGTAGGAAATATGTTTATCTTTCTAATGAATATTTATAATCTAATTTCCAAAATATATAACCCTATGTAACAATTGTTTTTCTAAAAGATATATGCTTGTGTCATTTTTGTATTCATTTTAACTTAATTAAAATCAAGTGTCATTATCACTTACAAGTGGATCCATGGGGTCCCAAAATCGACCCAATGATGCCTATGGTCGAACATGTATCAACAAATAAGGTTAGGACACGTTTTAGGGTAATTTAGTATTATTATAATATTATTTTTTTAACCCTTATTTACCGGATTTACCCTTAACCATGGTAAATAAAATTTTTACCGCAGTAATTATTCAAAATGTCTAAAAATAAAAGTTACCTATTTACAAAATTTGAACATCCTGATTACAAATATGGAATCCATTTTTTTAAATTCAAAACACAGAAGTGGCAGAAATTAATTTAAAATTAATTCCCGCTGTCAAAACAAAAAGCGTGTTTTTAAGAGATAATAACTATCAAAAGATTGACACCTGTTTATGTTCGGTTTAATTGTAAAATTATGTCCAATGACCAAAATTATATTAAATGGTAAAAATATATTCTAAATATACTCTAAAACCACTTAAATTTATAATTTATCACTATTAATTATTTTGATTAAAAAAGTTGTTTTTAATTAAAATTTAGTAATTTTCACTATTCATCAAAATATGAAAGTTATCCGAAATGTACCAAAATTTAACCTTAGGCTAAATTCGATATTCCGAATCCAAAAATGAAGTCCATTCTAAAATATAAAATATATATAATTTCAAAAAGTAGGTATTACTATTCATAACGGCTAGTTTGATTGGTTGTGGTGTGTTAGAACTCGAAGTTGCGTACAACACACGCTACTCTATTATTCAAAGGAATGTGTACCGTGGAAGCTTGGGATGTTTGATTTTAAATTTTTTTGATATCCCCATTTAGTCAAAAAGTTTAAAATATTGTATTTAAAAAGGTTTCACTATTAAAAGTTGATAAAAGTGTAATACTGAAAATGAATCTGTTCTTGTATTATGTCTAAGAAACTCATAATATGGATTCTAAAATTATAAGGATTATATAAAGTTTAAAATTTAGTTAATACTATTCATAACCCCTTTTGAATGACTTGTTTGGAAATTCATGGTGTGCTTGAACTCAGTGTTGCGTGTAGTGCAAGTTATTGTATTATTTTAATGAAATAACACACTATGAAATCTTGGGGTGTTACATTCTCCCCTCCTTCAATAAATTGTGTCCTCGCAATTTGAAATTGTTCTTAGAAAATAAAAGGTTGAAAATAAAAAATATCTTTGTGGGAAAACCCTCATCGGAAATTGGGTTACTAAAATTTAGTCTTGATATGAGGAAATGAGAAATGAAAGGGTCACCACCAAATTATGATCTCGATTAGGAGAACATTGGTGGAAATTAGAGACATATAATTGGAGGAAAAACGTAAATATTTATAGGTAGTGATTGAGGTCATCAATCACAAACAAGTACAAAATTGAGGTCCATAAACTCATCAATCTATGATGATTTGAAATACCATCGGTTCAAAAAAATATAGGGTATTAGGATAACACATTTTTGACGTTTCAAAATATCTTAGTTGAAATCCCACATCGAAAAATGAATTAATGAGGCCTCTATTTAAAATAAAGAGTGGAAAGTATGAAGATTACCAAAAATAACACATACTAGGTTTCCATGTAGGAAAATATGGATATGGAAGAGAAATCTAACCATCAATTATCTGATGGAGAGTGGTAGAGAACATGGCTATGAAAAGGCCAACAATCCCAAAGCCATAAATTAGTGATGATTTAAGGTACCATCTAGGACAAAATTTTTGTTCTAAGTTCCTTTTCTTAATGTTGAGGAATTTATTTATGAGATTGGATAAGATCATAAGGAGATATACTTACTTTATAATTAGAGTTTTGTCCATTAATAAATTTCTACAACAAACTCATCTTTCACTCGTAAAAAAAAATCTATTTATACTATTCGTACCGGGTTCCAAAATAAACGAATTTATAATTCATCTATCAGATCTTTTAAAAAAACTACATTATTTAATCCAGGACATCTCTTGAGCCAGTGGTAGGTGATACACCCTTGTCGCCCTTCGGTTGCGGGTTCAAGTCTCGCGGCCTTGCCAGACGCGACGGGTTGCCGCCCGACCTCCGGGTTGTCCTTTTATGGCAATCCAAAATTAATCTCAAACTAGAATTTATCCAAAATATTTCTGACCAAACTAAAAGACCAACAATTATAAGGAAGTTAAAATAATGTATATCCTTTTTACCACGTAATAGCATATGAATACCTTCATCATGTATTCTTTTAATACACCGAAACATATTGAATTACCATATTCCTTATTGATTACATTCATGCTCCCTTATTCCATATAGAATGCTGGATATACCTCATCAATCCAAAAATGTTTTAAACCCCAACAATAATGGAAAGTATAGATCATTAATCAGTTCCAAGGTAGTCAAGAATATCCAATATAATTTATCCAAAACAATCATGTATTATTCCAAAATCACTAACTCGGTATCAGAACTATATTATGGTTTATCATTCTCTCAACCATATATTTTCCAAAAATTTATCCTGCTGTTGAGTCACCATTCTTTGTTCCACACAATCTCAAGTCCTTAATGAAATAGTACTGCAGTACAATCCTTATATACTCCATAATTATTATAACAAGTACATTGTTGATACAACACTCAATTGACATAATCAACATAAGAACTCTAATCATTCCTCTTCATCAGTGGTAGTATCATAACTTGATTATTATCCAATAACATCATTTGTGGCATATTCTGATGACTGGGACATAGGTTCACATAGTGTCCAAACTCCTTGCAAATGAAGCATTGTACATTTGAAACCATTTTCTTACCCTTGCAGTCACGTACTTTGTGCCCTTTTCCTCTACAATTATAACAAACTCCCATTCCTTTCAGGCAAGTTCCAGGGTGTTTCTTTCCACAGTTACCACATATGGGAAAATTCTTCTTTTTCCTCTTCCCTTTATCCATCTTTCTCTCTTCCACCCTTTTCTTCTCTTGCTTCCCTTCAAAGCCATAGGACTCAGTAAACTCTTTACTTATCTTATCAACACATGATATTATTTCTTCATATGATGATAATACATGCGAGACTATTTCTCTTGTAAATTCTGGCTTAAGACCATAAAATATATGATCCTTCTTTCTCTTTGTATCATGTGCATTGCTGGAGTTCTCATTCCTTCTACTAGGCGCCATTTCTAAACATTGGCATACACTAGATTAGTTTATGAATAACAATACCTAATCCCAAACTTTTAAAACACATAACATAAATTAAATAGTTTATGGATATAATCCATAATCATAAAAATGTCTCATTTGAGGAAGTATATACTCATAAACCCTTCATAATGATTTGTAAAGAAAATGAGAGTTATCCTAAGCATATCCCCCGGGAGTGCCGTAACCAAGAGTGCATCAAGGCCCGTTATCGTGCACCAGTTCCCATTCGAGTCTAGCTCAAAGCGGTGTTTTCGGGTTTTACCCCTAGGTACATTTGTGCCAGAGCCGCCTCTACCTGCTCGTATCCAGACAGGGATGTATTACTCAGAAAACTCACAAAATCTCTAAAATACCAAAATTCTAGGAGGTTATTCTATACTAATCCTCAAAGTTCATCTTAGGTCTACGTGCTCTAATCAGAGTTTATCTAAATCTAGCTTCCAAGGTTTGTACTAAACTTCCTCTGATACCAACTGTAACGCCCCGACCCCAGTTACCTAGAGTCGGTGCATTATTACATAAAATTGGAATGATCACAAGAAACATCAAATCTCGAAAGACCGATTGGTTTAGTAGCCTTGGAAACACTAGATATATTCATAAGTTTTACATTACATCATAAAATGAAAAACTACTACAATAACATAATATCTCCACAGTCCACACTATTATCCCCTCACAATATCCTTGCAGGTCATTCATAACTTACTTCTTCACATCCTAGGGAAAATAAACATAGAAAAGGGGTGAGCTCAAATGCCCAGTAAGGATAAAAATATAGCGGAACATTCAAAATAATCATAAACATTTAAGGCAATTCATTACTAAAACAAAAGCCTTTTAAACTTGAACTTCAACATAGTATGGAAAAAGTAAAATGAAATAATTCCATTTACTTATTCACATGGATATTCTACTAATCAAATAATCACATGAAAAATCAATAACCAATTTCATAATGATGGAATGCATAATGCTAAACATTAATTTCTTTTCAAGGCCTCATCCCAAGACTTTGGGGCTAACTGTAACCGGAACCCAACCCGGAGTGCCTATAATAACCGGACACCAACCCGGAGTGCCTCTAATAACCGGACACCAACCCGGAGTGCCTCTAATAACTGGAGACCAAACCGGAGGGCTTACTTTTACCAGTCCCTAACCTGGAGGGCTTACTTTTACCAGTCCCCAGCCTGGAGGGCTTACTTCAACTAGTCCCCAACCTGGAACATACTTGTCCAACACATTCATAAGAAGTAAAGGTTGAAATATAACATAAACATTATTATTGGAACTAGCATACGAAATGTCAATACTTTACTCATAAACCATGAATGACACATCTATAGTCAAACATATCACAAAAATTCATTACAATATGGAAGTTTTATATCATAATAAATCAACTACAAATAATCTTAAAATCCATCAAAGGATGTTGACATAGATGAAAATGTTTTTTAAAAATTATTGAGAGAAATATCCATTTTTCAAAAAAACATTTTAATGTTACACAATTTAGAAAGTAAGGCATTTAAATATATTTTTGGATCAAAGTGTCCCATACCACTTTGAAACTTTTTAATGGAATTAACACTTTTAAAACATTCATTTTCATATAAATAAATCCTTACAAACCATTTTGAAAACGTGGACATAAATGAGGATGATTTAGAAGAATAAATATTTAAAACATTTAAAATGATGTTTTAGTAAAAGTTCCCTTAGAAATAATCCCTTTGAAAACTCTTTTATGAAATATGGACATGGATAGTAAATATGTCCCTGTAGATACTTATGTAAAGACAACCTCGGATATTAAAGAGATTGTGAAGTAAACCCTTATCAATTTGGTAACTTATGAAACATACAACCCATGAAAGAGGTATCATACAATGAAAATGTAAATACACATAAGGTAAAGTGTATTACACAAAGAATACAATTATGGGCAGTACATACACCGCACAAAAGATAATAGTGGAAATATGGCATGAATCTCACGGAAATAAAGAGTGAGATGAAAACCCCTTACCATGTTAATCAACTGAGTCGTATGGCCAAAAGTTAATAACCACAAAATTATTTACAGAATAACATGAATATAAAGATAATCATGATAATATATATCAAATGCCAGTACACAATACACCACTTTCAATAATTTAGTGGCGAATAATGGAAATCTCACGGAATTGAATGTGAGATAAGAAAATCCCTTACCATGTTAATCAACTGAGTCGTATGGCCAAAAGTTAATAACCACCAAATTTTTTACAGAATAACATGAATATAAAGATAATCATGATATTATATATCAAATTCCAGTACACAATACACCACTTTCAATAATTTAGTGGCGAATAATGAAAATCTCACGGAATTGAATGTGAGATAAGAAAATCCCTTACCTTGTACTTTTACTTGGTTGGGGTAGGTTAACCTCATGTATAATATTGAAATAATTGATATTAAATTATACAAGAATCATATATATTAATATGATATCATATATGATCTTTTAATATTGATTTGATAATAATATATTAGTATTATCGTTGTTTCGGGTGTTAGCTTACTTGTTTTATTTTATATGTTTTGTTACATAAGGCATGTTTGTAAAGGATAGGTTTTATATTATTCATATCCAGAATGATATAAAGTCCTTAAACATCATTTTTTAAATCATCAAATGATAATTATACTTGAATGGATACGATGGAGAATGAATCTCATCGCGTTCGTGGAGACGGTAGTCCGTACGTACGCACGAGCGACAATATCATTCTTTTGATATTAAAATAATATAAAAATGGATGGTATATCATATATACAGAATCATTAACATGTTATATTTATTATTTACATGAGTTACACATCATTATTATACCCATCCAAATAATATTATATTGAATAACAATTACACCACGACGTGGAGACGGTAAGCCGTACGTACGCACGTATGGTGACATGTTATTCAAAGGGAGGATAGAATAATGAATATGGTTATACCATATTTATAATAACATCACAATATATATATGATACTGGATTTATTATTTTAGAATGGTAACAACAAAGGAAGAAGAAGTGGAAGAAGAAATGAACTTAGAAAAGGGTGGTGAAATCATTACCTCTTCTTCGGGTTCTTCCTTTTGATTTGATCAAAATGGCTCCTTATGTTGGCTTTATGATCAAACTAAGGCCCCTAGGTTGTAGTGAGGGAATTTGGGAGAGTATTTGGGCAGAGTTTTGCCCAACCAAAAGGCTTTGAAGGTGTGAAGAAATGAGAAGGAGGAGTGCCCTTTTATAAGAGGGGTGAGGGGCACCTTTAGAAAAGTTAGAAATATTAATTTATAATAAATTCATATTCGGTTTCTAATGGATCCAAAGTTTATTATTCAAAGGTTAAGGTGGGGATGGGTCAAAAACAAATCTACCAATAGAATTTAGACAGGTTTGGGTACTTATATTAACCTTATCTTTAAGTTTTAACTCTAAGTTAATTAGTTTCACTTTTACAATGTCTCTTTGTATTTTTATATAATATGGTTAATAAACATACAAATACATCCAAGAGACCCTCAAGTGGTCCATTAATGTTGAAACTATCATGATATAAGTCTCTTGGCCGAACCTTAGATGTTTAGGAATTTAATATCAATTAATAATATAATATTTGTTTTAAGAACTCTTTTATGTCAATCTTGACACTATTCAATAGTTGATTTTTCTGAAACTCATAACAGATTGATTACTTCTAACAAAGTCAATTAAATCACTCCGAATATATCATATTATCCTAGAAAATTAGTTTAATTCATTAAAAGTTTCATATTATATTTATTTTTGTATTTATAATATCAATTATTTTAATTTTTCACTATTATAGTAATTACTGCATCATCATTGTGTCATAATTAAAATAAATTATTTAATGTCTAAAAATTATAAATAAAATATCATTATGTAAGAAATATTTTTATCTTTCTAATGAATATTTATAATCTAAAATCCAACATATATTACCCTATGTAACAATTGTTTTTCTAAAAGATATATGCTTGTGTCATTTTTGTATTCATTTTAACTTAATTAAAATAAAGTGTCATTATCACTTACAAGTGGATCCATGGGGTCCCAAAATCGACCCAAAGATGCCTATGGTCGAACATGTATCAACCAATAAGGTTAGGACATGTTTTAGGGTAATTTAGTATTATTATAATATTATTTTTTTAACCCTTATTTACCGGATTTACCCTTAACCATGGTAAATAAAATTTTTACCGCAGTATTTATTCAAAATGTCTAAAAATAAAAGTTACCTATTTACACAATTTGAACATCCTGATTCCAAATATGGAATCCATTTTTTTAAATTCAAAACACAGAAGTGGCAGAAATTAATTTAAAATTAATTCCCGCTGTCAAAACAAAAAGCGTGTTTTTAAGAGATAATAACTATCAAAAGATTGACACCTGTTTATGTTCAGTTTAATTGTAAAATTATGTCCATTGACCAAAATTATATTAAATGGTAAAAATATATTCTAAAGATACTTTAAAAACACTTAAATTCATAATTTATCACTATTAATTATTTTGATTAAAAAAGTTGTTTTTAATTAAAATTTAGTAATTTTCACTATTCATCAAAATATGAAAGTTATCCGAAATGTACCGAAATTTCACCTTAGGCTAAATTAGATATTCCGAATCCAAAAATGAAGTCCATTCTAAAATATAAAATATATATAATTTCAAAAAGTAGGTATTACTATTCATAACGGCTAGTTTGATTGGTTGTGGTGTGTTAGAACTCGAAATTGCGTACAACACACGCTACTGTATTATTCAAAGGAAAGCGTACCGTGGAAGCTTGGTATGTTTCATTTTAAATTTTTTTGATGTCCCCATTTAGTCAAAAATTTAAAATATTGTATTTAAAAAGGTTTCACTATTAAAAGTTGATAAAAGTGCAATACTGAAAATGAATCTGTTCTTGTATTATGTCTAAGAAACTCATAATATGGATTCTAAAATTATAAGGATTATATAAAGTTTAAAATTTAGTTGATACTATTCATAACCTCTTTTGAATGGCTTTTTTGGTAATTCATGGTGTGCTTGAACTCGGTGTTTCGTGTAGTGCAAGTTATTGTATTATTTTAAAGAAATAACACACTATGAAATCTTGGGGTGTTACAAAAAATATTTTCTTAATTAACTTATTAATGTAACTAATATGATTATCTATTATATTAGGTATAACATTAGAACTTTTTGAGACATATGAAATGGAATTCTATGAACCCCTATTTTTTTCCTTCGGGATAAAATTTATCTCTCATTACCCTAATATAATTATTATTTAATCTTAATTCATACTCCTATATTAACTTTTTATATACTGGAAATATTTAACTAGATGAATTCCTTATTATTTTAGGGGGAAATACTTGTTTTATAATTTTCCCTTCACAATTATACCAGATAAACAAACCCAATAAAATGGAACCTCCCAATTTTTTACACATTTTCAAGTATCGTCCATAATATTTTTTAAGCCACCCTAATTTTTATCAAATATTTTTTTATATAATGAAAAATATTCATAGTTTATTTCATGTTTTATATAAAAATATTTCCCATTTACTCTTTAAAATATTCTCAATATTTTCTGTTATACTACACTAATGTGGCTTATTTTAGAAGTTTTATAAACATAATTTTTACATGTATTCACTTTAGTTAGACATAATATTTCATAATTAATTTATATTTTACCATTTAATTTATATTTTTTATTTAAATGAATTCTTTCATGGAATCCTTTATGATACTTCCAATTTTTATGCCATATGAAATGATTGGGATACCCATTTCATTCCATGGGTAAATCTTATGTTTATTCGTTATGTTTGATTATTCATGTGGCACACATATTCATGAAAATGTTATGATTGGTGAGTTCAAATAGTGATTCAATACATTGGGTAATTTTTAGTCTCAAGAGATGTCATGTTGTGATAAAGAGTAACCTGATTCCTTCATAGGATTTTTACCACCATGTGATACAGTCTTGGAAGTTATCCTTGAATCTGGTTTATGTCGTGTTTTATGTTTATTAAAAATTCATATGATTTCATGATTACTAGATCTCGTGATCTACATGTTATCATTCTATATGTTTATTAATTTTCCAATCCTTTTTATGTTATCAGGTTATGCCTTATTACCCATGTGATATAATTCGTTCTTTTTTTCCTTTATTGGGATTTTCAGATCACCCATATTTTATGTATTCCATAGGTTATCCTGTGCTGTTATAAGAGCTCAAAGGATATTAGGATCTCATTATTCAGATTAAATAAAATATTTTTTTCTTTTTGGTTTCATGATTTGTAATTAGGTATATAATATCTAAATAACAATAGTCTTTATAATCCTTGTTTTGTATTTCATATTGTATTATACTTAAAATCATGTAATAATATGTGTAATGATATAGTGTCACTATTCATATCCTAACTTGGTATTGGTTCTAATTGATCGTCTATATGATATAAATCTATTTGGGTGAAAATGGGTATTCATGTTGAAACCAGGCATGGAATTTAATGTCAATGCATATAATGAATAATTAGTGGATAAGGGGTATAAACAACATCAATTTATAGAGTATGATAAATCATTTAAACATGTTTCAATGATAAAATTCAATAAAATTACATGTTACATGGAAATTTATCATGATTATTAGACTTATCATTTTGATTTTAAAACCAATTTCCATAATTGAAACCTCCTAGATGATATCTAAATGACATAGAAAGGGGGATTTGTGAATCAAAGAGATTTAAATAAGGTATTCATGTTTAATTTTTTTTTAATGGGTTAATGAAGGCATAGAGATCTTAGAAAATTCAATTTGATGATTCCATAAAAATATTTTGTTTCATAAGGAAGAAATATCAAACCTATGTCTATACGTATTTATTATAATGGATGTATTTTTCTTTATAATAAATATATATATATGAAATTACTAATTATAAATGAAAGAGTACTCTTAGAGTTCAAAACAACATGGTTGAAAAAATATTTCCATGAAGGACATAGGTGAAATTGTAAGGATTCTAGATATCAATACCATTGGTGAAATATCTTAGTGGATGATTGAAATATGTTAGGTTATATACATTAACATTTTAATGAATAGATTCATTACAAAACAATTCAAAATTTTATTGTTGGTTATGCTACATGGTGTATATCTCCTATATAAAATGTTTGTTATTGAAAAAATAGGAGAGATATAGGATGACCAACATTCCTTACGAAACAAATATAGAATCATTAATGTTTTCCATGACACGTTTGAGTATTTATATTTTATATTCCTAGAACATGGATGAAAATTTCATGAATATAGAAGAGGAATACATTGGATAAAAGAAAACAATATCCTACATTATAAAAGGTGTACTATGAATTTGTTCCTAGTTTATATAAGTGATATGCACCTAGTCATCATGGGATATACATAGGTTAGTTTATAAATATATTAGATGATCTAAAACCAATGTATGTATATCTATTCACAATTAATAATGGGTTCATCAGTTGGAAGAGTTTTATTAAAAAATTCTAGACAATTATATTATAGAATAAGATTATTATTTTTTCTTCTCGTGCAACTAACTAATTTTTTTGAATATATACATTTTTTAAGATGATTGATGTGGTGAATTTTATAAAATACCCTATCAGAGTATATTATAATAATACAATAGTGGGGGACCTCTCTTAGGATTTAAAGTCACATTAAAGGATGAAGAAAATAATTTGGATGTAACACCTCTTGACATATTTTTATCGAATTATTTATGTTAAATTAGACAAGATTTCAATGGATTAGACTGTGGTTGACCTTTTGATTAAAGATTTATCTTTTTAGAAGCATGAAAATCATGTGAGATATAGTATTCATATATAAATTTGTTTTTTTCTCAAGTCTAATTGAGAGTTTACTGGATTTAGTTCTATATAACAAACTACATTGTACATTGAATTAACTATGTACAATTATTATTGGATATTATGAAATATATTATCAAATGATGTGTATTATTATACTTTACTAGGACTTGATAGTGTACTATGATTTTTTATAACATTGATGGTTCATATCAGTTCCCCTCTATAATGAGATATAACTAACCAACTCTAGTAACTTTGAACAGGTGGTTACATTGTTATACTAGTATAAGATAAAAAGGACCATATCATTGTGGATCAAATAGATTAGTTTTCTAGGGAGAGTAGATATTTACATTAGTTTTATATTACATTATAATCATTAAATAATATAATTGTTAACATTTTGAAACATTCTTATTATATTTTCTCAAACATTTTAATCATTTTAAACTATCTTATTGATACCATGGGGAATCGAAACAAGAGAAAGGGGTGATCTCAAATTCATAACAAGGGGTACCATACAACAAATGATATATTTCTATAATCATGGAATAAATAATATTTTTTGAATAAAATTTAAAACTAATTCAATAAAAAATGAAACTTAAATCATAACATATCCATGTATAACATTAAAATGGAGATAAATAGATCACATGGGTAATAATAATTGAATTCATAACAATGGAATACATTATTTTGAGAATATTAATCATTTAATTAATACCTCAAACCAATATATCATGATATTACTGTCCAATCCATATTACAACAGATAATGGACATTTTATCAGGTCCACATGATAGGGTATCATGATCTTTTCTACAATGCCTCATTAATAAGACATTAGGATAATACCACTAGATCGAATGCATAGCTAATATTGATAAATGGATAGGAATATGCCAAATACTCAAACCATCAATATCCTGATACCTATATATGAATTTTGGGTATATGTAACATTGGGCTCCACACATACCTTAGTTATGTCTATTACATTCACCAAATAAAATAAATTACTAATAATATAATTCATAGTAATATTTCCATGGAAATAATTAAAGATATATATTGGAATAATAACATATTGGATTTAAATACATTGCCCATACAATAAATGGAAATATACAATTCTATACCATATGTATAATTTTTTTTTCATGGAATAGGTATAGAATATCACTAGTTAAACATGATAAATTTAAAATATTATTGATACATATGAACTTACATTTTATGATTAATAGATAAGTAACATAAAATTGAATGAAAAAATTTATATTATTAAATTATTAAAAAAAATTAAAATTTTTCTTTATCACAAAATAATTTGATATTGATAAATTTTAAAAACTTATCTTCTGAGACAAAGAAGAGTTTTCAGAGAAACAAATATTGAATAAATATTTGTTTGAAAACATTATTTTAGAGGACACGAAAACATTAAGTGTTATTTTTTAAAAAAAAATAATCCATTAAAGTCTAATTTTAAAATAAATAATTTTTTTTGTATATATTACAAGTAAAATATATCAAAGGGTCAGTTTGTACACTAAGAAAATGACAATAGGTGAACAATATAAAGCAAGTCTCAATGACTAATAATTTGACACTATGAAGGAGTGATTCATTTAGATATTTGTAAATACCATGGATGAAAGAATAATAATCATAATTTAAGATAAATGGGTTAGTATGTGGACCATTAAATTAAGAATAGGTGGAATCCTTGAAAACATTCCTCAATGATTAGAAATTCATAAGAAAACTCATACCTATAATCTCGATATTCATGGAAGTGCATGAAACTCATATATAATAAATGTAAAAATTTTAATGATTCATTTAAGAACATTATAAATATATATTACACCATTTAAACATTATTTATAATTATCTATTATATTTTTATTATATAATTATCACTAATTTTCATTATAAGATGTTTCAATTTTGATTTTTCACACATTTTTTATGATGGGTACATTAACCCCCATTAATTGATACTATGTTCATAATTAATAGAATACAATAAATATTTTAATTATTTTATTCATTTATTTATACATCCTCAATTTAATTTTATGGGAGCTATGTTCATGGTTCGAGAAAATGATATTTCGGGCTTGCTTCTTTTGGGTTATTTGCTAATATCAACATATTGCTTCATATAGAGAAAATTTTTTGTTTCATATATTTAGAAACATATTATTGATATATATATATATATGAACCATTTATATCATATATATTCTCCAAAAAAATTTATAACCACCCATGTAATTTGGTGATGAGAAAAAAATGCATCTTTTCGTGGTGGGGGTGGTCCTCAGTTAAACATACATGAATGTTTCATTTTATATAATATATTTAGAAGTAAAAAATAGTTATATTTTAATAGAAATAATTTTTTTAATATCCTTTTTTCATGGTATTGAGAAACTAAATAAAACACTTTATAGAGGTTGTAGTCTTTACGTACAGAAGAATGATATTCTATTTCTTCAATGGATATAGGAATCCATGAAGATGGTCACCCAATTAACATAATAGAATTTCAGTCTACTAATAATACTTATTTTTTATATTTTATGTGTAAAATATATTTTTAGGAAAATTATAGAGGAGATAAAATATCGATAAGTGATCTTAACTCAAGTTTAGATTTTGAATATTCTTTTTCAAGACCTCGTCGAAATGGAGGATTTGATGCTTTTACATGGGTAAAGGGGGTAAAAACATCATATAAGGATATAGGGGGTAAAATGGGTATATTTTCAATATTTATTCTTCTTTTTTAAGTTATTTAAATGGAGTGGTTATTGTCTCCATCTATAAGTGTGTGGAGTGTTAGTTTCATAATAATATAAAAGGTAAATTCATTACTCAAGAAAAGTGTCATCAATAGTGGACTCTAGTGGAGAGGGTAAGAGTGTGGGTTGATGAAACCCTTCTCAAAACACTTGGAAATAATATTTTTGGAATTATTGGATATTTATCCTCACATTTAATTTTTTCATAAAATTACATTTACCTGGTAACTCTTCTTTATTATTAGTAACTTATGTTTATTTCAAGAAAATTTAAGATTTTTAAATAATTATTATATTTTGATTGCAAAAATTTAAAAAGTATCATAATGTTAATTTTCTGAATGTGACAAAAAATATATTTTTATATAATAAAATTATGACAAATAAAATCCATTTTTTAGAAAAATAATAGTTAGATTCCAAAATTTTTATCAAGGTTTATAAAATAAAAATAATATTTTTAATTTATAAAAATCAATACAACATACATATTTGGTTAGAAAAATTGTTTATATATTTTTTATTTCATTCTTATATCTTAATGATTTTACTAGTGTAACTGTCTTTTTAAAAGAGATTTTTATCATTATTTTACTAAAAATCATGAAGTTCAGAAAAATAAAAAAAATGATAATTATAAGTTATACTGAATAAGAAAATTATGTTCAATTTTAAAAAATGAAATTTTAATACCGAGGAATTCAATTTTCAATATATAACATAAATATTAGAAAAATCTAAAAATTACTTTTTAAAATAATGGTGTAGCATGTCCTATGACAGTTAGATGAGCATGGCCCAATTTTATATTATTATATTTCACCATAGAAATGCCTTGAAAAATTATTCAATTGATTATGTCAAATTGACTAAAAATTATTAATTCCACATTGAAATATTATCCCTTCTAACTTATGAGAATTTCAATATTCAAATGAAATAATAATGTGATTTTTAAACTCGGTCCATGATTTTGTTTTTATAATCCCTCAATAAATATACACTATTAGCCACAAAAATTCTATAATCTTCTTAATGACATATTCAATCATAATATGTGTCATTTGTTCCCATATTATAAAAAAACACAACCAAATAACCAAATCAGTTTTTTGATCCACATTAAAATTGAAAAATTAGTGCACCATTTTCCACCCATGGTTTTCCAAAGAGTGAATATAGTAATATTTATAACCTTTAAAAATCTAGGAATAATCAAAATAACAATAATTGATTGATGATTTACTCATAAGATTATATTTTCAATTAAATAGTAAAAACTAATCATATATGTTACAAGAAAAAACATATATAAACTAAGGGATAATAAAATTTACACCATATATAATAAAAACTATCTAGATAGGTAAATATATTAATAATTAATAATAATGGTTTAATAAATTCCGTAATCCTCAACTTCAATGGTAAAAATATAATAGTGGTAAACATTCATATGAAAAGAGAAAATCACTGAGATACCTGACGACAAGACATTCATATATGATAAATGAGTTATACTACTCAACATACTAATCTATTTAAGGAATTTTAATACACTTGAGTTCAGAAATATTATTCAAAACCATTCACATAAATATTTTTATGTTTTAAAACCCAACATTATGCTGTTAGGTATATGAAATAAAAAAAAAACAATTGTAAAAAGGTTTTTGAATACACATCTTATTTTTAAAATAAATTATTAAAACAATAAAAACCATGTATACTAAAAATAAAAATCATTCAATTTAAATTAACTATAGTTGTTAACATTGTGTAATTCTATTAAAATGGTACATCTCGCATAATAATGGAATTGACAAAAAAATCAATAATTTCATATTGATGTAACAAATCTTGTTTACCATTATAAATTATTGAAATATTTTATATAATATTTTCAATTTGAGTTGTTGAGTTGACTTGAAATTTCAAGGTCTAGAGGGGGGGTCTCTGTATTAATATTATAAAAATATTTAATATATCATGTCACATGAATGTTGTTTTTTTGAAATAATTTAATAGCATCTAAATAGTTTATCTAATTTGAAATATGATACCTCTATTAAATATGGAATTTTGTTTTTACCCTATGAATTATGTAATGATTGTTGTCTTTTGGATTCAGGCATTAGGTATACCATGGGAAGATTAATAAATAATTAAATGATTAAATATAATTATTTATTATTATATAATCTTAAACCTAATAGCTTATATCAAATCAAAATTATGAATAATCCATGTATATAGCCATATAATATTATTTATTGAGATAAAAGGTCACAGAGGATAGCATGACAGGTGATATCTAGGTCAAGGGTCGATGTCTGATTTTTAAATAATATTGTATGACAATAGAGTAAAGGTATCCCATAAATGACAACATAAAAAATTCTTCATCAATAATCTATACAATATTAGGTTTGGATGTTATTGTTTTTTAGTTTTTAACTGCTTTAGTTTATCCCATGTGAAAAGTGAGTCAATCCTTAAATGATAATTGATTCATGGATCAATATTTCATTTCAAGGTATTTCTATTTCTTCCTACGATTAAAAATTTATGATTTATAATGAATAATTATTCAAAATATTCTTCACTCACTAGTTATATGTAATTTTATTAACATAAATTTAAACAATGGTTGTGGTTACATCCTCATATTTAGTTGTTATGGTTTTATTTCCACAATAATTAGCTACTCATCATTTGTATTCTTATATATTTTTGATTGAAAAATTCCAAGGGAACAATAATTTTTCAACAGTTCTTTTTATAATGGATAATTATTATTGGATCTGGATCAATATTGATCCCATGATCATGGTGAGTGATGAATATAAATTACCTGATTCATATTTAGATATCATCATTTCACAGTTTCAACTTTTGGATGAGGTAGTGTGGAAAAGGAATTTCCTGACCACATTTGATGAATAAAAAATTGTAATTGGTGATGTACAGGGTTGTTGGATCATATATCCTTGTTCAGTGACATTTCTAGTGGTAGAATCGATGGCGGTGGTGGTATGAGAGATATATTTTGAAAAATCTATATTTTCTAATAATGTCAAAACTATGTGGCTTATACTATGGAATTACACATATTGTGTTGTCCTATACTATAGAACAAGGTTTTAAACATTGTGAAAAGTATAACATGATGTGTGACATGACTCACATTCCATTAATCATTATGCTGCATTGTTAGCATATACCCTTGGCTTACAAGGGAACACACACATAAAGGTACCTAGGCATGGTCGTATTACATGGTCATGACATGGTGCTAGAACAAAATTAAGAACATGGGAATAATCATTGTACAATGGAACAATATAATGTACATAAAATGAAATACACTGGAAGACATGAGGATGACAAGACACACTATATTTTCAAAGAACACACAATTTACTTTTTCTAATATAGGATACGACCCTCCTTCACATAATCTTAAACAAGTATCAGTTCTTTGTATTCCCTTGGTTTATCCCCATGATGGTAAAGTGTGGAATTTCATCCTAAGAATAGGATTGTAGTCCCCTGTATTACATTAGTCCTAGACATAGTTCAATAATCCAACTATGTTATATATTTTGTCATACTATATTATTTATTCTTCTTTCCTATGTTGGGTTAATAGAATTGGCATTACCAACATACATGGGTTTGGGATCCTGTATATAATAGTTAATTTTAGGTATGATCCAATATACTATAAATGAACTAGTTGAGGTCCCCAATATATGTATGAAAAGAATAAAATTTCGTTCATATACTTATTTATTGATGTCAGATAAGCATGACCTCTCAGAAGAGCTTCATCCGTGACAGCATGGCTCATGCAATGAGTGATCCCAAATCAACATTACCTTGAAGCATCAGTCTAAATCCGATGGATAGTAACATTATTGTGAAATCTTTGAGACTTGGAGTATATCATGATTATTTCTAGCTTTTCCTATTGGTATATCTCATATTATGATTTATTTATCTTCATGATGATGAGATGGATACTCTCTTAATTATTTATGTTCGGTGATTTTAGGGGACCTTATTTGACATTGTTATACTCACCCCTTAAAAGGGACCTTCTTGTACATGTCTTATGTAGAATATTGAACAATGGAAAGAATCCATGGAGTAATATGAGTAGTTTGATCATAGTTAGCATGATAGTTCATGGTCCATACTAGATTTATCATTTGATAGTAGTCACATACTTTTAGTAGGATGGACTCTTTTTAAACTAGTTTATGGGATTTTATATATCCTATTATGGTTTGTAGTACTAAATTAAAAATATTATGTTGGATATAGATATGTTAATTAATTCCATATTATTTTCTTTACTATTCAATAGTAACTTTGTATATTCAGATTTCTACCAGTTATAAGTATTTTTGGCTAAGGACTCCCATGTGCGTAATATGACAAATCCGAACTTTTTTTCTAGACCCATGTTTATAAGATATTGGATTAGTGTGTCACACTCATATTAATACAAGCTATGTGCACCTAATTGGGTTGGTTCTTGATAGAGTGTAATCCCAAAATTGTTAATTTTAGGACTAGATTTGGGTGATTTCCTATTTGTGATGTTTAACTTGGGGAGCTTGGGAAACAACGTAGAAGTGTATCTTGTTCGACACTTATTATAGGGACTCTAGTGTTAGTGTAGAGGCTAACTTATCCATTCAACATGACTCTGATAAACTAATTTTTGGCTCAGTTAATATTGACACTGGTTGCAATAGATAAACATGGTACATACATCAAAGAAAAATGGTTGTGTGTTCCATGAATTTTTTTATTCATCTCCCCAGATATGCTCTTTGTAACACCCCAAACTTCTATGGTATGTTTCCCATTTGAATAATGAAGTAGCTTTTGTTGTATGCAAAAAGGAGTTTTAATACACCATGACAAATCAAACTATCTATTATGAATAGTAATACCAACTTTTTGAAATTTTATAAATTTAAATTTTTATAATGAACTTAATTTTTGGATTCTTAATATCAAAATTATCATAGGGAGAATTTTTGGTCTTTTTATGAAAACATTCAATTTTTTATAAATAGTGAAAAACACTCCATTATTGTTTAAAACCAACTTTTTATTTAAATAATTAGTTGTTTTGTTTTAATTAATTTTAGGTTGAAATAGATACATAATACCTATATATGTTATATGTAATTAATTGGAGTCATTTTATAATAATTTTAGATATATAAAATATTATTTATCTTTTAACCGTCTCTAACCCACTTTCTACGAGCATTTAGAAATTTCCATAAAACATAATTTTACCATTTCTAGGAGTTTAATTTAAAAATACTAGATACATGGTTGATATCAATATGTAAAATGTGGTTCAACAAGATGAAAATATATTTTGGTGAATAATAGATTTTGTCTTTTATTTACAACGGTTAAAAGTAAATAGGGTAATTAAAGGTAAAAATGAGATTATAATAACCCTAACACTTGTCCTAATTCTATTGTATAACTATAATTTAACCAAAAATAACCTTACGAATAAAATATGTTCCACTTTGGTCCACTTGGATAAAATTAGGACTTTTATTATTATTTTTTGAAGAAGAGTTATCAGAGTTAAATTCAAAGTTTAATACCGAAACCATTTTTAATATAAGGTTACACAAAATATAAATTTGGCTCTAAATATTCATTAGAAATATAAATTGATTTCCAACATAATTATTTTTTATTTATAATTTTTAGACATTAAATAATTTTAAATTATTTGTGACAAAATGATGATGCAGTAATTCCTTTATTAATGAAAGATTAAAATAATTTATATTATAAATTTCCAAATAAATGTAATTTTAAACTCATGATGAATTACACTAATTTTATAGGTTAATATTACATTTTCGGGTTGACTAAATATTTTTTATTTGAATAAATCATGATGTTAAGATTGTCACCAAAACAAAATACTAAATAGTGTCAAAATTGACATAGTTGAGTTTTTAAAACTAATACTATATTATTAATTGATATTATATTTATAATAGTCTAAAGATTGGTAAATGGACATAGATAAGGTTATATATATTAATAATGAACATCTTGGGTTTTGGTTGGCTTGTTATAGTTGGTTTATTAACCATGTAATATGAAAAATCAAAGAGACATGGTAAACGTCAAACAATTTAACAAAAGTAAAATATAAAATATAAGGGAAATATGGGCACCTAAACCTATATAAAACCTATTGGTTGAGATTTTCACGACCCATCCCCACCTTATCCTAGTGATAAATCATTTCGGGGCCATTAAAAAGAGAAAATGATTTTATTATAAAATAATATTTCAAGGTTTTCCTAAAGTGACCCTCACCTCTCTTAAAAAGGGTACTTTCACTTATCTTAATTTAACACCTAAAAATCCATTTGGCTCAGCCAACCCCTGCCCAAATATCCTCATAACATTCCTCCCTTCATCCTAGAGGCCTTCATTTAGTCAAGAATCCATCTTATAGAGCCCATTTGATCAAATCAAAAGGAATAACACGAAGAAGAGATAAATATTTATCACCTCTTTCAAGTACTTTTCTTATTTCACTTTCTATTTCTTTGTTTCTTATATTATAAAATGATAACTCCAGTATCTTATATATATTTTAATGTTATTATAAAAATATTACAACCTTATTCATTATTCTTTCCATCGTATGAATGACAATGTCACCATACGTGCGTATGTACGGCTTAACGTATCCACATCGTGGTGTAGTTTGTTATTCAAACACTTAATTATTTATATGGGTATAATAATGAGTATAAATAATGTAAATAATAAATATAACATGTTATTTATTGTTTATATATGATATATAATCCAATTAAATATGATTTCACCCTCTATATAGTGATATTGTTGCTCGTTCATACATACGGTTTACCATCTCTACGAACACGATGAGATTCAATCCCCATCATAATCATTCAAGAATAATTTTCATTTTATGATTAAAAATAATGTGTAAGAACATAATATAATTATGGATAAGAATAAAATACATAATATCAATAAAAAACATGACTTACATAACCGAGCATATAAAGAAAAACAGATCAGTTAACACCTGAAATGATGATACTACTAAAATATTGTTAACCAAGAAATAATATAAGATCATATATGATAACATATTTATGTTTATAGTTCTTGTATAATTTAATAAAAATGATTTATCTATTATACAATAGGTTAATTTACCCTCAACCAAGGAAAAGTAAAAGGTAAGGGTTAATTTCACAATCTCTTCGTTATCTAAGGTTGTTTTTACGTAAGTATCTTCTGGGACCTCTTTATCATCCACATCGATGATTCTTAAAAATATATTTCAAAACATTTTTACTGTTTACTTGACTATGGGTTAAAGTCATTTATACCCTTGTTTGACTTTTTATAAAATTTATTTAAAGGAATCGTTCCGTATTTTTCCAAATAAGATACTTTAAGTCCTTTTCGACAAAACTAAGGTAAGAATTCCATTTTTAACTTATATGGAGGGTGAAGCTATTTTCTGCCATTATAACATCATTGAAGCTTCCCAGACAAGATTATAAGAATATTTTCAATATAAATGTTTTCTTTTATAATTATGTGACTTTTAAATGGTTTCAAAATTGAAATAGGTATTTCTTTCAACAAGTTTTTATTTAATCTATGTGAACATCCTTTGATGGATTTTAAACTTGTTTGAAGTTGATTTATTATGATACAAATCTTCCATATTTTATTAATGGTTTTGTGAAATTTTTTATTGTGGATGTGCTTTTTTTTGTATCATTCCTGGTTTATGGATAATGTATTGACATTTCATATGCTAGTTTTAATATGAATGCTTATATTATGTTTAAACCATTTAATATGAGGAATGCATTGGACATAGTAAGTAATGGGTGGAGCATGCTATAGCTCCTCGATGCATAGGTTGGACTATGGAGACAAACTAGTGTCTTGGCATTGGGCCTTGACAAAATCGTATTTGTAGTCTAGGCACAAGGCCTTGACTATGTGGTTATGAAGTCTGGCATTATGCATTCCATAATTATTAAAGTGTCTATTGATATTTCATGTTATTATTCGACTAGTAGAATATCCATGTGAATAATAAAATGGAATTCTTCAATTTTATCTTTTCCATATTATTCTAAAGTTTATGTTTATAAGGATTTTATTTCATTCTTACACATTTCCTTAAATGTTTATACTTATTTATGAAAGTTTCTGCTATATTGTTATCCTTACTGAGCATCTGATCTTTCCCTTTTCTATGTTATAACTTTCCCAGGATGGGAAGATGTATTTAATAGCTGACCTATAGGGATAATCTTTGGATATAAGTGTGTTCAAAAGGGTAAAAAAAATTAGATGTTCTTATTTCATGATTTAAAACTTATGAATATATCTAGTACTTCCCAGGATACTAAACTAATCTGTCTTTCAGGACATGATTTCTTGTATCATGCCACATGTTATGTAATAATTCACCGAATCTAGGTAACTGGGGTTGAGTTTTTATAGTTGGTATCAAAGGAAGTTTAGTAAAAACCTTAGAAACCATATTTAGAAAAAACTATGATTAGAGAACACTAACCTAAGATAGACTTTGTGGATTAGTATAGAAGATCATCCTACAATTATGCTAATGTAGATGTTTTTTGAGTTTTCTAAGAAAAAGATCATTTTATGGATACAAGTAGGTAGAGATAGATCTGACACATATATACCTGGTGGTAAAACCTGAAAACACTGATTTGAGCTAGACTCGAACGGGAAATAGTGCATGATAATGGGCCTTGCTGCACTCTTTGTTACGACACTCCCGATGGATATGCTTTGGATAATTCTTATTTTCGTTACAAGTCATTATGAAGTGTTTATGAGTATATAATTACTCAAAGAAATTTATTAATGATTATATATTATATCCACAAATTATTCGATTTATATTAATTGTTTGACAAGTTTGGAATTATGTATTGTGTTTCATTAACTAATTTAGTGAATGCAATTATTCAGATATGGCGCCTAGTGGAAGAAATAGAAACTGTATCAACCCATGTAATACATGTAGGAATTTCCCTTTTACTCAAGGTAATTATAGTGGAACCGGTGATGTAACTAGTGCTGATTAGTTTATCACCATACTGGGATAACTCACTCAGGTTATGAATAATAACCTTACTCGTATGGAGCACCCTGATACACAACACGGAGGATCATTATTAGACCACATCATGAGGAAACAACCACCATCATTCAATGGGAGTAAAAAATCATTAGTAGTTGAGAAATGGATCAACTCGTTAGAGAAAATATTTCATGCTTTGGGGAGTAAAGAAAGGGAAAAAATTGTCATGGTAGTTTTTCTCCTCACAAGAGATGCAGATCAATGGTGGCCAGTAATCCAAAACACAAAGGAAGATTAAAAAGTATCGAACATAGAATAAAGGGATTTAAAATGTATTTTTTGAAATATACTTTCCTCATGACCATCTAGCATATATAGAAAGAAAATTTATTAATGTGAGGCAAAATGAAGATGATAATGTCGCAAATTATGAGGCTAGATTTACTAGGTTCGCAAGGTATACAACAGATTATATATGTAACCCAAGGAGTAATATTTATCGATTCTTTGATCAGTTAAAACCATTTCTCCATCGAGAATTAGTCTCACAACCCTTCTCATCGTATGAAGATATTTTCTCATGCACTATCAGGACAGAAAATGAATTCTCTAAGTCTTACGAATTTAAAGAAAAGAAATAGAAAAATAGATCTGTTGAGCACTATATAAATAGAAATAATGTGAAGAAATGAAATGTTGAATATCCATCCCTCGATAAATTTTTGAAGAAACACCCTAGTACATTCCAGAAAGGAATGGGAGTCTGTTACAATTATGGTGAAAAAGGCCACCAAGCATATGATTGCAAGGGAAAGAAATATGTTGTCAAGGTTACAATTGTACGTAAAAGGGGAATTATGAAAATTAATTTCTTATGCTCTAAAAGAACTTACCTAAAAAAAGTCCATGGGAGAAAGCCTAAGCTTATGCGGTCACTAATGTTGAGGATTAAGCTCTTAAAGATGTGGTGGCAGGTAATTTAATGGTTTCCTCAAGTTTAGACAATACCTTATTTGATTCGGGATAATCACATTGTTTCATATATTCCTAGTTTGATATGAAAATTAGATATTTCCAATTTTATTTAACAATGTAGTTTTCAATCAAAACTCTTAAGGGAAGTATCATTCCAACAAATTTTTGTGAATCAGGTCCTACTAGAGTATATAAATGTTCTTTATCAGCTTATCTCATCGTCATAACCACGACTGAATTTGATATAATCCTCATAATAGATTGGGTTTCATAAAATGATGATAAAATTTATTGTAAGAAGAAGGAGGGTAAAATTTTATATAATGATAAGGAGAACCTTATGTTTAGAGTAGAAATTTCACCACCTGATTCTTATCTAGATCCACCCCCAGTAGCTCTAATAAATTCAATTATTGGGGAATAATAGAATGAAATACTATGGGTGAGGAAAAGAATGTTTTAATCGAGTACATAATTGTTGTGTAAGAATATGGTGATGTTTTTCTAGAGTATTTACCTAGACATCGTCTAGAATGATAAACTTAGTATTCCATTGATTTAATTCCTTGTTCAAGGGCCATATTGATGACCCCTTATAGAATGTCCACTTTGGAATTAGTGTAAAAAAACTATAGTAATTGAGTAACTAGTGATTTATTTCACCTAGTGTTTCTCCATGGGGATCCCATGTTTTTTTGTTAAAAAAATACACATCTATGAGGTTGTTCATTGACTCCAAGGAGATCAATGATATAACAATAAAGAACACGTATCCCCTACCACACATTGATGATTTATTCGACCAACTTCAGGGAGCTCAATATTTTTTAAAAATTGACCTTCTATCTAGGTATCACCAGTTGTGCGTGAAGAAGGAAGACATTCCACATATAGCATTTTAAACCAGGTACGAGAATTACGAGTTTATGGTAATGCCTTTTGGATTGACTAATGCACCCTCTATCTTCATGGATATAATAATTAGATATTTCATGGAATATTTGGATGACTTTTTAGTGGTATTTATTGACTATATTTTGGTATACTCAAAAAGCTATGAAGATCATGAAAATCACTTGCGCAATATCCAAAGGACTCTTAGATGAAATGAATTATAAAGGATGTTTAGATGGTGTGAATTTTGGCTTCAAGATATTTCTTGTCTTGGATATATTATCTCTAAGGATGGATTCTATGTTGATCCTTAAAAGACCATGGCAATCCATGAATGGCCAGCATCGATTAATATAACTGAGGTACGCAGTTTTATTGGTTTAGCAGGTTATTATCGACGTTTCATCCATAATTTTTCCCTATTGGCTAACCCATTAACCAAGCTCACACGCAAAGGTGTAAAATATATTTGGAAAAAATATTGTGAAAATTGATTTGAATCACTAAATAGATGATTAGTCCATTATCCTATCTTGACTCTACCATCAGGGAACAATGGATTTGTTATTTATAGTGATGCTTAAATGAAAGGATTGGTTGTGTCCTTATAAAAATGATTGAGTTATTACCTATGCATCACGACAGCTAAAAATTCATGAGAAAAACTATCCTACTCATGATATTGAGTTAGAAACTGTAATCTTTGATTTGAAAGTATGGAGAAACTATCCCTATGGTGAAAAATGTGATATTTATACTGATCCCAAGAGTTTGAAGTATATTTTCTTACAAAAAGAAATCAATGTGAGGAAAGGACGGTGGTTGAACTACTCAAGGATTATGATTTCTCTTATAATACCACCCATGGAAGGCATATAAGGTTGAAGATGCTTTGAGAAGAAAGGATCATGGATTTCAAACAAGATGAGAGTTGAAAGAGGTCCTATTATCATGGATCTAGTAAAGATGGATATGTGAATAACTATTGAAGGTGAAACATCAATACTTTTTCAAACAGATTGCAAAACATCTTTACTAGAAAGGTTAAAGAGTTCTTATAATGATGATGAGTAGTTTCAAAAGACGATTAAATATATAAATGATGGGAGATTGAGTGACTTCATATATGAAGATGGAATTTTGAAATTTGAGAAGAGACATTGTGTTCCTAACAAACCTGATCTAGAAATGAAATTGTTGGATGATTATCATAGCTCCGATTTATCTATACAACCTGGGGGAACTATGATGTATATATATTTTACAAAAAATTTCTGTTGGGACAACATGAAGAGTGAGATTGATTATTTTTTTGTTAAGATGTATGGTTTCTCAACAGGTGAATGATGGAAGTCAATAGCCTGAAGGAGTCATGCAACCTCTTCCCATATCTGACTGAAAATGGGATAATATTACGGTAGAATCTTCATGGGATACTAAAGACTCTAATAATTAATGATGCAATATGGGTCATTGTTGATAGTCATACCAAGTATTCACATATTCATTCTATAAGAGAAGATTTACCACTTGAACGTCTGGAAGGACTATATATTAATGATGTTTTAATACTTCATTAAGTACCACCATCAATTGTTTATGATTCTGATCCCCATTTTACATCATGATTTTGGAAAAGTCGTCTGAAGGCACTAGATATTGAACTTCGTTTGAGGACTTCCTACCACCCTCAAACTGATAGACAATCAGAATGGTCTATTAAAATCATAGAAGTCATGTTGAGATCTTTCTCACCAGACTTTCATGGTATGTGGGATCAGTATTTACCTCTGGTAGAATTTTCCAATAATAATAGCTTCCATTCAAGTATTTAGATGGCACCATATAAAGTATTATATAGAATGATAAGTCACACAATAACTTGTGGGGATGATGTTGGTGAAAGAAACCACGTAGTCCTAGAACTTGTTGAGAAAACAATGGAAAAGTTGAAGATTATCCAAACCCACATCAAAGATGCCCAATGTAGGAAAAAGAGATATGTCGATAATTGAAGGAAGGATTTGGAATTTCAAGTAGGCGACCATGTTTTCTTGAAGGTATCTCCATGGAAGGGTGTTATACATTTTGGTAAGAAGGGTAAATTGAGTTCTAGGTACATCAGACCTTTTGAAATTCTAGAAGAATTGGAGTGTTACCTTATCATTTGGCAATGCCTCCAAGACTCTCCAAAGTTCATGATGTGTTCCACATATCACTGTTGAGAAAATACATGCCTGACCCAATGCATGTACTCCCATATGATGAATTAAAATTGGAACCTAATCTATCTTATTATGAAGTGCCGATCAGAAACCTTGATACCAGAGATCATGTGTTGAGAAACCGGACAACTCATCTAGTAAATGTTCATTGGAGAAATCATAATATGGAAGAGGAAACATGGGAACCCAATGAAATTATGATGAAGAACCACCCAAATCTTTTTATGAAATAATATTATAGAAATTTTGAGGACGAAATTATTTTAATGAGGGGAGAATGTAACACCCCAAGCTTCCCCAGTATATTTCCCTTTGAATAATATAGTAGCCTGCGTTGTACGCAAGGTAGTGTTTTAACACACCACGACCACTCAAACAAGCCGTTATTAATAGTAATATCCACCTTTTGAAATTTAATAAATTTGAATTTTCATTATCGACTTCATTTTTGGATTCATAATACCAAAACTATCTTAGGGTGAATTTGTTTTTTTGAAAACATTGAATTTTTTATGATTACTGAAAAACATTGTGTTATTGGTTAAAACTGACTTTTTATTTTAATATTTTTTTTATAAATAATTTTAGGTAAAAATAGATACATAATACCTATATATGTTTAATGTAATTCATTGGAGTCATTTTATAATAAGTTTAGATATATAAAATTTTGTTGAAATTTTTACCGTCTTTTACCCACCATCTAAGAGGAATTAAAAAATTGAAAAAATCATAATTTTACCACTTCTATGAGTATAATTTCAAAAATCCATGGGAAAAGTTGATATCAGTAAGTAAAATGTGGTTCAATAAGATGAAAATAATTTTTTGGTGAATAGTATCTTCTTACTTTTATTCACCCCGGTTTAAAATAAAAAGCGTATTTAAAGGTAAAAATAATATAAAAAATACACTAGAACATGTCCGAATTATATTTGATATGTATAATTGGACCAATAACAACCGTAGGAATAAAATATGATCCAATTTGGTCCACTTGTATTAGATTAGGACATTTTTTATTATTTTATTTAAAGAAGACTCAAAAGTGAAAAATTCAATGTTTAATAAATTAAACATTTTTAATATAGGGTTACACACAATATAAATTCGACTATAAAAATTAATTACAAATATATATATATTTCCTACATAATTATATTTTAATTATAAATTTTAGTCATTAAATAATTTAATTTATTTATGACACAAAGATGATGTAGTAATTACCTTATTAATGAGAGATTAAAATTATTGATATTATAAATATCCAAATAAATGTAATTTATGACTTCTGATGAATTACACTAATTTTATAGGTTAATATGATGTGTTAGGGTTGATTAAATGAATTTTTTGGAAGTAATCGTGTTGTTATGAGTTTTACAAAAACCAAATTCCAAATAGTTTCAAAATTGACATAATTGAGTTTTTAAAACAAATACTATATTATTAACGGATATAATATTGTTACAAATTTATAGTTCAGAAAAAGGACTTAAAAAGGTTATATATATTAATAATAACCACTTGGGGTGTGTTGGGATAGTTACAGTAAGTTTATTAACCATATAATATAAAAATTCAAAGATATATGGTAAATGTCAAACTATTAAACTAAGAGTTAAATAAAAAAGACATAGTTAATATGGTGAACTAAACCTATATAAAACCGTTTGGTTGAATTTTTTGGCCCATACCCACCATATCCTAGAAATAAATCATTTTTGAGCCATTAGAAACCGAAATTATTTTATTATAAAATAATATTTCAAGCTTTTTTTAATGTGACCCTCACCGCTCTTATAAAAGGGTACTTCCCCTTATCTTAATTTCACATCTCCAATGCCATTTGGCTCAGCAAACCCCTTCCCAAATATCCTCTGAACATTCCTACCATCATCCTGGAGGCCTTCTTTTGTCCAAAAATCCAACCTATGGATCCCTTTTGATCAAATGAATGGGATGAACCAGAAGAAGAGGTAAATATTTCATCACCTCTTTTAGGTTCTTTTCTTCTTCCACTTCCTATTTCGTAGTTGTTTCAATTATAAAATAATAACTCCAATATCTTCTATATACTATTATATTATTATAAAAATGGTACAAATATATTCATTATTTTATCGATCATATGAATGAAAATGTTGTCATATGTGCGTACATACGGCTTACCATCTCCGTGTCATGGTGTAGTTGGTTATTCAAACAGTTAATTATTTGGATGGGTATAATAATGAGTGCAAATGATGTAAATAATAAATATTACATGTTAATGATTCTGTATATATGATATAATATCAAATTACATGAAATTTCACCATCAATATAATGATATTGTCACTTGTGCGTACGTACGGATTACCATCTCTGCGAACGCGATGTGATTCATTCCCCATCATAATCAGTAAAGAATAATTTTCATTTTATGATTAAAAATAATTTTTAAGAACATGATATAATTATGGATAAGAATAAAATACATCCTATCCATAACAAAAATTTCATACATAAGAGAGCATATAATGTAAAACAGATCAGTTAACACCTGAAATGATGATACAACTAAAATATTATTAACAGCAAAATATTAGAGGATCATATATGATATCATATATATGTATATATTTCTGGTATATTTTATTAATAGTGATTTAGCTATTAAACAAAAGGTTATCGTACCCTCATAAAAGTGAATGTACAAGGTATGGGTTAATTTCACAGTCTGTTCATTATTCGAGTTTGTTTTTATGTAAGTATCTACGGGGACCTCTTTATAATCGACATCCTTGTTTCTTAAAAATTTATTTCAAAAAAGTTTTACTATTAATTAGATAATGGGTTAATTTCATTCATACCTTTGTATAAATTTTTATTAAAATTCTTGAAAGGAATATTTTCGTCATTTTAAATAAGGTACTTTATAATCTTTTCAGCAACATTTTGGTAAGAATTCATTTTTTAACATATACGGCAGGTGGAGCTATTTTCTGCTATTATAACATCATTGAAGATTCCCATACAATCTTATAAAAATAATTTCAAAATAAATGTTTTCTTTTCTAATCATTTTAATTTTAACTGGTTTCAAAATAGAAAGAGGTATTTCATTCAAAAACTATTCATTTCATCTATATAAACATACTTTGATGGATTTTAATCTTTTATAATGTTGATTTAAGATGATACGAATCTTCTATATTGTATTGATGGTTTTGTGATATATTTGACAGTGGATGTGTTATTTTTATACCATTCATGTTTTATGGATAAATTATTGACATTCCATATGGTAGTTTTAATACAAATGTTTATGTAATGTTTTATCCTTTTCATATGAGGAATGCATTGGAAATAGTAAGTGATGGGTGGAGCCTACTATATCTCCTTGATGTGTCGATAGGTCTCCTAAGAAAAACTAGTGTCTTGGAACAAGAATTTGGAAAAATATTATTTGTAGTCTTGGAACAAGGCCTTTACTATGTGGTTATGTGGTCTGGCATTATACATTCCATCATTATGAAAGTGTCTATTGATATTGCATGTCATTATTCGACTAGTAGAATATCCATTTAATATTTAAAAGGAATTATTTGATTTTTTCATTTCCATATTATGCATAATTTTATGTTTAAAAGGATTTTGTTTTAGTCTTATAAATTGACTTAAATATTTATGCTTATTTATGAATGTATCCGCTATATTTCTACCCTTACTAGACATCTGAGCTCACCACTTTCTATGTTTTATTTTTTCCAGGATGTGTAGAAGTATTTTATGGTTGACCTGATGGGATAGGTTAAGGATATAAGTGTGTTCAAAAGGGGGGAAATGTTTTTTATGTCTTTATTTCATGATGTAAAATGTATGAATATATCTAGTACATCCATGACTACTTAACTGATTGGTCTTTCGGGACATGATTCCTTGTATAATGCCAATGTTATGTAATAATACACCGACTTTGGGTAACTAGGGTGGGGGAGTTACACTCTTTGATTTTGGTACATCTTAATTATTTTATGATTCATCTAAATTGAATGCTATCCAGGATTCTATAGTTTGGTTATGATTATGATCCACCCTGTGATGATTTTTTGGTATATGAACCTGGAAAGGAGGTGGTACCCCCATTTGGTTTTCTAGTCTTGTCGGTACCCATTTATTAGTTGGATTCACTAATAGTACTAGATAAGGATGTGTACAGGCAGAGCATACAAAATAAGTTCTAGAGATACTCCCTCTATAGAATCCTAAGATTTTATGAAATATTTTTTCAAGTAAATTGAATTATTTCAATATCTACTGTTACACGCAAAACTAATATTATATAAACTATTATATATTATTAAAACATTATTATATTTTATGATTGTTATAACTTATCTATTAAATTAGAAAATTTGAATAGGAATAAATAATTAATGAAAATTATCTGGTTTAAACATATATAAATAAATACATCAATTATAAAATTATTATAATTGAAAATAAATACAAAATGAATTTATTTTTTTGGAAACAAACTATTATTATGCATTCAATAAGTATTTATCTTATATAATTAATTTAATCACTATTGTTGAATTTTTTTAGTGAAATTAAAATTTCATATATTAAATAAAATATTTCATCACTCATATTAGATTTTTTCTATGTAAGGGATAAATATAAATCCATTTTATTTGTTAAAAAATAATTTTTTTCTAAAATGTGGGTTTTTTTAATTTTCACACATTATTTAAAATTAATTTTTTACACTTCAAAATAAATTTTTAAAAAATAATTTTAATTTCTGAAATCATTAAATCAAAAATATCTTATAATTATTTTTTATAATATTTTAAAATTATTATTTTTTCAATTAATAATAAAAAATATTTTTTAATGAAAAATTCTATTTCAATTACAACATTTAAAGAATACCATTTTATTTGAAAATATTTAAAAAAAATAAGTTACTTATAATATTAAAAATAAATTTTTTTTCCTCATAATCAATTTTATTTTGAATTTTAATATATGATTGTTTTATAGTCTAGATAACATTTTCTTTAGAAAACCATTTTTCATCACATTTATGGGTTTAATTATCATTTAATTTATTATACTAATGTGAATTTAATTTGAAAAAAGTATTTGATTTTTTTAATAATAATAATTAACATTATTTAATAATCTAAACCAAATTTTTTATCATAATGAGTAGAAAAAAAATTAATCACTATAGTTGAGGGAAAAACATGGATTCTCATGTAACTTTTGCCTATGAAAAAATAAAATTTTCAAACATATATTAATTTTATTATATAAATTGTATTTCATATTTATGATAATTTGGTATATATTATATAATAACATTATTTCCATTTATTATAATAGTATAAATTACCTAGTTTAATGAAAAAATAACTAGTTACCTTAGAGAAAACTAAAATGGTAAAAGTATGTAAACATAATTGTTAAGTTGCAACATGTTTGGGACATGTATTTTCATTGGGGGGAGCTGTGTGTTGAACATATCTTCCCCAAAAGTCATTATTTAAAAAATTTAGTGGCTCTTGGGTTGATAGTGGATTCACATTATTGAATAGTTTTGGTTATTTGTAAAAATTCACTTCTCCAAAATTATAATTTGGATCCTTATCCCTTCACTACTTCACACATCCTAAGCCATCTGGCTCGACCAATGACTACCAAAATATCTCCCCAAAAAACTTATAATTGGCATAACAATAATTTTAATCCCCAAAACCTGACTCTTTGTTTAAAAACATAGATAATTATAGAATAAATCATTTTCATATTTTATAATATGAATTAGATAGTTACATTAGTTAGAAAAATATTAAGTAATTTTTCATCAACAATGAATTTTTTAATTAATCACTTTTCTAGGAAGGATTTCTTTAACAACATAATTTTAAAATATTTGAATTGAAAATTCATGACATTTATTTCATTTTTTAAATTATAATATCTAAATTTACTTTTGGTGAAATTTTAGTATTGTTGGTGGAAAATCTATTTTTCAGTCAATATTAAAAATAGTGACATTTGTAAAAAAGTTAATTCCTTTTAAAAAACAATTAAGTTAAATGTATAAATATTTATTTTGATATTTATTTTATTATTCTAATTCATAATAAATTATATTTATTCCACTTTAATACATTTTAATAAAATTAATATTTTTTAATATAAATTTTTTTTTGGGTTTAAATATGGTTTTTTCTAAAAACTAGTTTAAAACACATAATGTTTTACCTTTTTAATTAATTAATATAATCTATAACAGGGAAATTTTAAAAATATAATGTATATAATATATATATATAATGAAATATCATTTTAATATCTTATAATTATTATATTTGTTCATTTTGTTAATATAGAATCATATTTTTCTAGAAAATACTATTCTTAAAAACATGTAGTATCAGAGAAATTGTGGGATTGATATTAAATTATAATTTCACACTAATGGGAATTGAATTTGTAAAAATTTATATCATATTTTGAATCATAGTAATTAATATTTCCTTAAAATATAAATTTAATTTTTTACCAAATTGATTAGTGAAAATGATAAAAATTAATCATAATGATTAAGTTAAAAATTAGAATTATTATGTAACTAAACATTAAACATATGGGAAAATGACATAACATTTTGTAAGGAAAGCATTGTATGGACATATAAAGACATTAAACATTATAATTTCATGTTTTATGTGTTATTTTCTCCACATGAAAAAGAAAATGGTTTGGGGAAATTCCCTCTTTCAAAAATTTACAAGTTTGCCACTCACCTCCCTTATAAAAGGCCCATCCTCCTCTCTTTAGAAATATCATTCCCATTTCCACATCCAATACATCCCTAAATAATTTCTCATATTACATAATATATTCATTAAATTTTTAGTTTGGGATGAAATCCAACAACATATTTTTTTTGTTCAAAACAGAAAGAGTTACATGAAGAAGGTGTAATGTTAATCAACATGCGTTTTTGTTTTATTTTATTTTTCACCCCCATAAATTATTATTATTCCATGATTATATAATAAAATAAGTATAAAAAGTATACTATTATTTTTATGCAATAGTTACATCCTACACCCACATGCACTTCCCTTTAATGGGTTATGAAATCATCATTCATATGTACGGAAGATTATCGCATTGTGAAATGATGATGTCTGTTTTCCCATTACCACCTCTCGTGGTTGGGAATAATGATGGAAATATTATCTTTCTATTTTATTTATAATATTATTAAGATATCTATAAATTTTTATGGATTATATACTATATAAATATAACATTTCACATTATAGGGGATACTATAAAATTAATTGTGTGTATGGGTGACTACCGGCTCATAGAGAGTCGCGGATCATTTTTCACTAACTTGATACAAGGAAGGTAAAAGGAAAAAAATAATGAATGTATATGATATTAATGAAATATTTTTTATTTTAATGAGATTATTATATTTATATAAATATAATATATAATTTTCTTCTTACATTTTCACACATTTAATAAGTTATAACATCATTTGTGGATGTGTGAACTACCGCCTCCTCAAAGCATAGTGATTCCTTTTAAATCACAATAATGTTATAAATTAGAATATATAATAATATAATACTATATTTATAATATATTTATCATTTTATAAATATAAATTATTACATACCCTCTATCTGAAATGATCATTTAAAAATCAAAAATGTTACTAATATATATGTACGACCTACCATCTATAGGATCATATTGTTGGTGAATTTTTCATAGCCATATTTTTTTATTGATTTTAAGATTATAATTTATCTATAAATAATATTATTTTTTTATTTTTTTTAATCTATATATTTTTTAATAATGATCTCATTGACCTTATCATATTTACAAATGTTGATTTTGACACGTAAGCTAGATATGGTCAAAACCTCCTACATAAACATAATTGATTAGGTAGTTGTATATAAAATATTAATAAGGTTAATATATTAAAAAATAAATTTATGGTGTATATAATGAAATTAAATAATTAACATTGTCTTATTATTAAAGAATATAAACACACATATGAAAAATTAGACTCAAGGTAAATGACTCCTTCTCAATCACCATTCATTGAGGAATATCTTAATCTTATACACCTATATTTTTTTATAAGGTGTATATACAACCAAATTTACATTATATATCATTAATATATCTACTCTATTTGTACCTATTATTTTTATAATGTTATTCATTAATGGGATTTATTATTTAATTATTTTGGATGTGATAAGGGACATTTTCTTTAAAGAATCTTTATTTTAATGTTTTCTTTCAAACTATTCCTTTTCCATTTATATGTTTCTAAAAATATTTAATAAAGCTTCTAATAGATATAAAATATTTTAAAATTATATTTTATTTCCTTTTTACATTATTTAAATTGTTTTCTGAAGAAATCTTTTTACGTTTTTTGTACGAAACATTTTGACAAACGACAAAAGGAATGTTATATTCATAATGTACACGGAAACAATGAATTTCCCACTATTGTGACCATTATTTTATTTCTAGATGAATTTAAAATATTTAAGGTTTTCTTAATATAAACACCCTTTATATTTTTAGGTATTTAATTATGGAAAATGGTTTTTAACTGAAAATGGTTATTATGGTATTTAAAATGTTTTTTTGAAAGATAATGGTATTTTCATATCCAAAATATATTTTATTATGATTTTAGAAGATTTTTTTGATATAATTTAGGATGAATAATTAAAAGCATAAAAAAATTTAATTACATATATGGTAATTAATCATTATATAAGATAAATGGGTGTTCCTAGATAACATCGAGTAATCCCATCACAACATAACATGGGGTGGCCCAAATAGAACTAGGTATGCCTTTTACAGATTAACATGGGGTGTCCTAGATAGAACTAGGTAATCCTATTATAGCTTAACACGGGGTGGCTCAAATAGTTTTAGGTAATCCCATTATTACTTAACATAGGGTGGCCCATATAGTATTGGATGAACCCATTATAGCTTAAACAATGGGTGAGACTATATCACACTCTAAGGAATTGGTCCATGATAATTCTGGACATTAATAATATGGGTATTCTAATTAAAAGGGTTTTAAAATTGTTTGATGTAATATATTATATATTTCACCAAAATGGGGTTTCAATTTCATGGTATGGGTTTCAATGATTTTTTATGAGAAAAATGTGGTGTTTGTTTTTCATATGAAAATGTTTTGTTTCATGTGTTCAAAGAAATTTTATTATAAAAGAAAAAATTATTTGAGTTACCATGGTTTAAGTTGACTAATGATTTTATTTCATTTTGTATCACTTATTGATATTTTTGTTCTCATATAATTCTTTAAAATGTTTTTCGAATTATTTATGGATGGATTAGAAAATTAATTATGTCAGGTTTAAGGAAATGAAGAGTTTTCATGATAAAAAAATTTAATGATTGAAGAATTTTATATGGGTGAATAAATAGATACTAATCAGAAGTGACCACATTATATTTTATTGTTTTTTAATGCATGAGTTATGGACTAATTATCTAATACTGACACTCCAAAATAATTATCAATTCAAAATACTGTAAAATTCAAGACATATAATCATGAAATTTTTTAATATTTAAGGTGAGGGACTAATTATTGGTATTATAGGTTAGTGTAGAAAACTTCATAGGTCATGTTAATATTAATAAAACTCCTTTGATATATTTTTCCTTCCGGTAATGACAAAATGGTACAAATTTCAATATTTCCTTTTTTTCATTATCTAATCTATTTCTATTGGAAACGGTTTTCCATTAAGGAAATCAAAATTCTATAGTGGGAATGAATTAGGAAGAAGATATCCTTTTATTTCGATATCATTAGTTGGTTGTAATCAGAATAGAACACTTTATTGTAGTGATGGATCAATTGAGCCATGAAATAAATGGTGGTGGTATCCCTGATAGAGAGGAACCTAATATACCATGAAGAAACATATCTATTGTAGAGAAGTTCATGATGAAACGCCCCCAATCTTTCAATGGTTCATTTGCACATGTGTTAGGGAAAGGATGGAAAAATACTCTAGAAAATATAATTGATGTCTTGGGATATCCAAAACATCACAATGTAACCCTAATAATTAATTATTTTTAAGGAACAAATGATTGATAATGTTTTTTAGATAATAATACAAGAAATTATGATGATTTTGAGGACATGGAATGCAAAAATTCAATGATATTTTCCATTATCAATATTTACATAATGTTTTTCAACTCCGGATGGGAAAAAATTCATGGAATTAACGACTAAAGATATTGAATAAATAGTGGAATATGAAGAAAACATCACAATATTGGTAATGTATGTGCCCTATTTTATTTCATAAACTGATATCAAGATTTATTGGATTTTATAATCTGTGAATCCATGATTTTGAAGAAAATTTAATGCATTATAATTTTAAAGTTACAATAAATTTGTTCATTTTTTAAAGAATGTTCTGATAGATTTTTTTGACACATATTTTCCCTGGGATGATAACAGTAAGAAAAGATCAAGGTGAAAAGAATTGGAAAAAACCCATATAATAATTCTGTAATCAAGGCCCCAAAATTTTCTAATATGGGAAAATAGTATTTCAAATAATGATTTAAAGGATCTATGATGTGTTTCTGATATGTTTAGTTTGGTCAAAGGATTCAAAAATTTAACAAAAATTGCCTTGAACAACCAAATAATTGGTTAAACGATATACATGTAATGGTGAGACGTTTTAGTTTCTATGAGGTGGTTCACTATGATAATTCATGTCCAGATTTAGTTTCATAGGATAGAAATTCCCATGATTGTACATAGAAAGATATTGAAAATTCATTTTCTACAATTATAGTTGATGTTGGGCTATCAAATGATGTGGAGACATGTTTTTTACTTGTGTAATCAAATTATTACACTAGTCTATTTGAATTTATATCATTATAATCATTCTATAAGGATAAATTTATAAGTAAATTAGGAATTCCAATTAATTAATTTATGATAGAAGATTTGGTGAAACCTTTGGGTGGTTGTTTTAATGAAACCATGATTTATATAAATACTTATTTTGTTATCAATGGTATGTTCTTTCCTTACAGTCATGTTGATCCATACATTGTATTGGTTTATATCATTATTGGTAATGATTGGATTTTAGTTTATTATTATAATATAGATTTCAATGCTAATAATGATGTGTATAATAACTTCTTTCCTTTGATAACATTCCATGAAATAGGGAAACTGATTAGTGAAGAAAGTTAATGTTATAAATATCATGTAGTTGAAAATAAGTAAACTATTAAAATTTGTTAGGTTATAGTAGTAAATGATGAAATTAAAGTATTACCGAACGATTTTTTTAGTGTTATTCTTAATTGAGATCCTTAAATTACTGTTGAATTAGTACATGAATCAATGAGTATTTATAAACCAATGAATCAATTGGATCTAGTGTAATATTTAGTATAAATTTATAAATTACAAGATATATTAAACGAAGGATTCATCGAACCTATAACTTTACCATGGGGTGCTCCTATTTTTTTCTTAAAAAGATTTATTTTTCAATGAAACATCTCAATGATTAGAAAGACTTGATTAACATCATTGTTAATAAAATGTATCCCTTTCCTCATTATGATTATTTTTTATCAGATCCAAGGAAGTCTGTAATTTTCGATGATTTTTGTGGGGTTATGGTACCACTAGTTATCTATGAAGGAATACAAATTAGGAAGACTATGTTTTAGAATAGATATGGTAACTAGGAATTATTAGTTATGTTATTAGAGTAATCTAACGCACCTGCAATATTTATTGATCTTATGAGTAGACCATTTAATGAGTTCTTGGATAATTTTTAGGTTTTGTATATTTATGACATCTTGGTATATTATAAAATTCAAAAGGAACATAAAATGAACCTATGTTTTGTTTTAAAAACCGTAAAATAAAATAACTTGTATGTGAAATTTTATAATTTTTTATTTTTTGAAAAAAATTTGAATCATTGGTCATATTAGTTAAAAAGTTATCATAAATTTCAACCCTTCTAAAAAAAGTTTTTGAAGAATGGTTAATAACCACAAATATCATAGAAATTCATAGTTTTCATGGATTATTAGGTTACTACAGCTGTTTGATTGGAATATTTTTGTGGTTTTCAAGACAAGAGTCTAAGATAAAATAAAAATTGGTTAAGTTATTCTAGAAAAAATAATGTGATTATTTTTTTAGGAAGTGAAAAAAATATGGGGGGAATCATACAATTTTGGTCCTTCCTTAGAGAAATCATGAATTTATTATCTACAATAATGCTTAATTTAATGGAATTTGTTATGTCTTAATGAAAAATTATCATGTAATTAATTATTCTTCACATTAGTTTAAACCTCGTGAGTTAAATTACTATACAGCTGACATATAATTAACTAATGTTGTTTTTTCTTTAAAAATTTAGATGCACCATTTGAGGCAATATATGTAAATCCTTGTCAGACACCAACATTTCAAGAATATTTAAGAGTAATTATTTTGATGCGTCTCGTGTTTATAGAGAAAATAGGAGAGAAATTTATGTTGATTAAATGACACTTGAGGATAGCTTCGAGCTGGAATAATAGTTCTTACAAATAACTAGAAAAAATATATTTCTTTCGAGGTTGGTGTTTATGCCTTTCTAAAAGATAATATTTTAAAATTTGTTATATGTTTTGGTCAAAAGGGTTTGAAAATACCTTTGTTCACATAAACCAATGAAATCATGGATGTATTTTTATCAGTTTATGACTATGTGGCATAAACGTTGAGTTTTTCATAGGTACACAACTTATTCCATGCTTCTATGATAAGGAAATGTGATTTAGATTAAACTGATGTTCTAATCCCAAATGTGGTTCAAATAGTGGAGAATATTTATAATGAGGAAAAACTAGTATAGAAACATTATGAAATGGAGTATGTGTTGTATAATAATGTGATTCATCACATTATGGTTTTATGGAAAAACCATATTGTTGTGGAGGAATATGGGAATCTGAAAATAATGTGAGGGAAAGATATCCGCACATGTTTAATAATTGATTAAAATATTATAATTATATTTATTAAAGGGGGAAGTATATATCAACCAAGGTAATGATAACATAAATCATTTTGATATTTCTTAAAAATAATTAGAAAATTGTGTAATTTTAAAATATTAAGTAATTTTATTTAAAAAGGACATATTTCAATTTAACACTATTCTTGTACGATTTTATTTTGAGTCACTAAATTATAAAATATTAATTAATTTAAAATAATATAATTTTTTAAATCATATTTTAAAAATAAATTTTGAATAAATTTTGTTATTTTTTTGAAAATCTTTATTTTTAAAATAATAGTAAAAAATAACATTTTTTATAAAAAACATAATTTTTCATAAAATTAAGTAATTTAAATGTATAAATATTTTATTATTATTTTATATGTGACCTATGTACTATTTAGTTATATTTAGACCACCTAGTTAATTATTAAACAACTTTATATTGATTTTTAATATAAGATTATTTTTAGGTTTAAAGATATGTTTTTAAAAAAAATTAAAATTAATAATGTTTCACCTATTAAATTAATTAATCAAATAACTAATAAAGAATGTTTAAAATAGATAAATAGTTTGTGAACCATTAAATATAATTTTAGTTTCATTAAATTTTTATATTTATACATTTAGTTAATTTAGTATCATCTTTTTTAAAAAAAACACCCATTTTAAACATGCTATCTCACAACGATTGTGGGAATAATACTAAATTAAATATTTACACTTTTTTTAGATGAATTTGTAAAAATGGTTTCATTTTTTGGTATCATCAAAAATTATAATGTTTAATAATGACCACTAATTATCATACCAAATTGACTAGTGAAAATGATAAAAATTAATCATAGTGATTAAGGTAGAAATTATAGTTACAAAGTTACTAAACAATAAACATAAGGGTCCTAATGACCAAGAAACATATCTAGAAAAACATTAATTGAAAATTTTAGTTTTTATACCTTATAATTTTTTTCATCATTCGGGCCATTTTACATGGAAATAAGTCGTTGAAACCCTGCGTTCAAAAAATTGCAAGTTTACTACTCACCTCCCTTATAAAAGGCCTCGTAATCTACTCCTCTATTCACAACATTCTATATATTGGAATAAAATATTACAAATTAAAATCACATATCTTAGTCCCTCTTCTAATCCTATAATCCATAATTTTATAAGATACTCTACTAAGGAATTACTTTGCTGAAAACCAAAAGGGGTTACGTGAAGAAAAGGTAACGTTCATCAACATATATTTTTGTTTTATTTCTTTCACTAATCACATTAATTATTATAATAAAATGATTATATAACATCCAAAGTACAATAAATAAACATATATGTTATTATGTTCTGTTTACATCCTACAACCATACAAAATTCCATCAAATGGGCTACAAAATCATCATTCTTTTTTACATTGGACTACCACCTCCTGAAACAATGTTGTTCATTTATTCCTTTACCACCTCTCATGGTAGGTAATAATGATGTACATAATGAATAAATATTATATTTATTATATTTATAAAATAATAATAATCAATTATACATTATTTCATATACACCCTTTATACATTTCTTACCATAGGGGATTCGAAATCATATCCTCTTTGTACGATGGACTACCGCCTCACAAACAAATATGAAGCATTTTTTACTAACGTGTTACATGGATGGTAATAAGGGAGGAAATAAAGTCTATATATGATATAAATGATATGATTATTATATTTATGACATAATAATATATCTATAAATATAATATATAATTTTTTTACCTTTCCATAAATAAAAAAAGTGATACATTCATTCGTGGATGTCTCTTATAACACAACCTCAAAGTGATTTCATTACTTTTACATCACAAGAATGATATATAGAAGAATATATAATTAAATATAATCTTATATACGATTTAAATATAATTGTGTAATTATAAAATATTCTTTACCCTCTTTCCATATTGATTATTGAAAAACGGGAACATTACTTCTGCATACATAAAAATTGTGTTCTCCATGATCATAACTTTGGTTAATTTTATATTACAATATTTCATGAATTATTAGAAGATTATAATTTATGTAAAAAATTATAATTATTTATTTATAATTAATATGTGTATGTTTAAATAATTACCTAATTGACCATAGTTATCCTACCAAAGTCAGTTTTGACACATAACACTAATATGGTCAAAACATATGACTAATTTTTTTTTTGATTAAATAGTTTTATATAAAATTTTAATAAGGGAAATAAAAGTGAAAATGAAAATTATAAAATTTCCCATGAAAGAAAATAATTAACATTTATTTATTATTCATGAATGTAAATACGTGCCTGGAAATTCAAGATCATGGTAAGGAACTTCATCCCAATCTCATTTCATTGAGACATATCCTGATCTTATAAACCTATATTATTATATAAGGTGTATATAAAAACTATTGATATAATATTTAATTAATTTTTCTATTATGATGGAATTTAATTTTTTCTATAATGTTATTATTTGATGGGTATTTTGACTATAATATTTTCAAAGTGATAGGGGACTTCTCTTTTAAAAAATCCCTTTTATTGTTGTCCTTCCAATTCCCCTATTCACATGTCGATCTTTATAAAATTTTTCTTCGTGGTTCTAATGAACATAAATGATTTATAAATTATATTTTATATATTTTAAGTTCTTTTAAATTTTTTAAAAATTATTATTTTCACGTGTTTTATTCATAACATTTTGAAAAAAATGATAAAATGGATGTTTTATTACTAAAGTACATGGAAACAATGATTTCTATCCACATAGACCATTATTTTTTTACTAGATTACTTAGATATATTTAATGTTCAATTGAAATAAAATATTTTATTGTTTTGGGTATTATGGTATTCAAATGTGTTTTCAAATGAAAAGAAAAATATGGTATTGAAAATGTGATTTTAGAATAAAAATGATTTTTGATATCAAAAAGGTTATTTGATTATGAATTATTAAGTGTTTTTCAAATTATTTATGATGAAAAATTGAAAGAAAATATTTTATTTTTTTATAAATAATATGGTATTTGGGAATTATACATGAGAAATGGGAGTTCTAAGATTACGTTGCGTAGGCTAGTTATATCATAATATGGGGTAGACCAGATAGTGATTGGTATTCCAATTAAAACATAACATGGGGTGGCCTAGATCACATCAGGTAATCACGTTATAACAAAACATGGGTTGGACTAGATAACCATGAGTAGTTCTATTAAATCATAACATGGGGTATCCAATATAGTGTTTGGTGAGCCAATTATATATTAAATTAGGGGTACTCTAGGACATAACTCTAATAAATATGGTATTGCTAATTTTGGATATTGTATGTATTATTATTTCAATAAAAAATGTTTTAAATGGATTCTATGTATAAGAAGCTCTATGTCACCAAAAAGGGGTCTTAATTTCTCAATATGGGTTTCAATTATTTTATTTGATAAAAATGGTGTGCTTTTTATGAAACTTTTTATTTAATATTATCAAATATAATTTAATATTAAGGTAAACCTTATATGGGTTTTCAAGTTTTCATATCTCTATCAGTGTTTCTTCCTTTTCGTCTCCCATTCTAGTATTTTTGCAATAGTCCCATATTTTTAAATTTTTTTAACAATATATAAGAATGGTTAAGGGAAAGGATAATGATAAGTTGAATGTTGGGAATAGTCTTCATGAAAAAATAATATTTTATTGTGATATATATAGTGGAATAAGTGGATACTAAGCGAGATTTTCCACAAAATATTTTCAGGTTTTGTAATGTATGAGTTAAAGACTAATTATATTAAAAAATACACCTTAAAAAAGATCATAAATGTAATATAACATGATATTATTAACCTAAAATCCTGATTATATAATTTTTATGGTCGAGGCCAAATACGTGGGTCTTTTATAAAAGACCAAAATGTGATTGTTCTCAGAAAAGGTAATTATCTTCACTAATAACTTTATTTTTTTACATATTCTGTTATAATCTTTATTCATGTCATAATACTTATAACATAGTAAACAAATTATATACCATATACTGAGATGTTTTATATTGATGTAATATCGAACAATATATCAAAATCAATAAAGTGGTAAAGGAACCTATCCATTGTGTGTATGGCATACTACCCCTTCACAAACATATAAAATTCATTTTCCATCACCGCCTCTAATGGTATGATATAATGATATATTTAATGTATTTATATGATATTTATGATTTAATTAAACTTCATGAACTATAATATCATCTCTAATGTACTACCATCCAATCCTTTGGAATATTATAATGTCTTTTGTGTGTACATGTGGACTACCACCTCCACGATCCAATGTGACTTGTTTTTATATTTGTTTTAAATCGATAGTAATGTGGATATATTTTAAGGGAATTATATATATATATATATGATATTATAATGATTCTGTAAGATTGAAATATTATTTAATTTTCCGTCATTTTATCCTTCAAGAAAATGGATATAGAATTCATGCATACATATGACAAACCTTATACAGGAATAATGTAATTCATCTCTCTATCTATAAACTCTTATGGATGATTATAATTTTGTATAAAATTAGTGTAAATTATATTTATATTATGATTAGAATTAAATATATTTTGTAACCATGGTCAATGTAGAGGGACCAAAACTACTGAACTAAAACATATACGAAAAACAATGCATTTTTGACATGAATCGTGATTTTTATAAAAAATTGTTAATAAACTAGTAATAAAACATCATAAGTAAATAATATAAGGTATTATATATATATGATAATGGTTATATATTATATTTTAAATAAATTTATATTTATTATACAACCGGTTTTAACATGTAATGTGTATTTCAACAGGTGAGGTATAGTATTTTCTTCTAAATTTTATTTTTGTTGGACACATGTAATATTTACCCATTGTTTCTTTTATATGGAATATATTCCACACATAAATGATATATATAAATATTATAATATATTTTTTGCGGATTTAAATATCTATATATGGTTATTTCATTCATGGGCCTTACTATCCAAAAATAACCAATGTGGTAAATGTTCCATGTTATAATTTTATTGTTTATCAGGATGGTTTATGATTAAGTTTTTGATGATGAAATTTATGATATAAAAATAATGAAACTTATTATGTTTTTTTCCATTTGATATTTCAAAATAAAACATATTTTCAATTCATTTTCCCCACATTATGTGCTCATGAAACCAAAATATTATTTTTAAGGAAAATTTAATTTATTTTCCTATTCAGTAGAGAGTGTTTTTTCTTCTTTACCCATGTTTTCGAAATATGTTTATTTTTTTAATGATTTTACTTTAATTTTTTAATGATTTTTCCCATAATTTTCTTTTTAATATTTTTTTTAAGGAATCATCTTTCAATTTTTTAAATGTGGTAGTTTTAACTTTTTACCATACATGTGAGAAAAATATTTATTTTAACGTGTATTAAATTAATGTAATTTATTAAAATTATTACAAATAAATGAATAAAAAAACAATTTATATGTTTTCATGTATATTTTAAAACAATAAGATTGTGAAAATATTTTGTGAATTTTCACTTTTTAAAACGGGTTTTCAATGTATAATGTTTATGCTCTTAAGAATGTTGTAATGATATTTATAATTATTATTTATTAGTTGTTGAAAAAAACATTTTTTAAACTTATGATCTACTAGGTATATGTTACATGTATACCATATTTATTTTTTATGGGTTTTTTATTATGATGACATGATATCTATGAAACTTATTTCTTTTCCATGGGTAATGTTATGATTAAATATTTATGAAACCAATTTCTTTTTCATAGGTTATGAAATATAGTATTTGATTTATGATATTTTTTTAAACATATAAATTGATTATGATTATGTGACACGTGGTTAAATAATTATATATCCATTCAATTCATTTTTTTAAGACAGATAATGCATTAACTAATTGTGTTAACCGTGAAATTAACTTCTCATTCATAAAGTTATTTATGGACTTGGTTTCATGTCCACAAGGTTATGTGTGGCCTAGTTTATTTTTCAAATTGTTGTGTGTGTAATTGGATACATTTTAATAATGTTATGTGCATACTAGGTTTCATGTTTATAATGTTATATATATATACCTGGTTTCATGTCAAAAATGAGAATGTGAGGGCCTACTTTCAAATCCATTATTTTATAGGAAGAATATTTCTATTTATATATGCTCATAGTGTTATAATATTACATTTCTTCTGCATTAAAATGTATATTTTATGCTCCCATGTGTCATGTTGTTTGATTAAAATTATGATTCATAACTTATGAATGGTCAAGCCTTATTCCAGGACATAGGTTTATGATATTTATTATGTGCGAATTGTTTTTCAATGTTATGATCATGTTCTCATTCCCATATGAACATATTATTCCCAAGTTATCATTGATATCACCCATTTTTCCATTAATGATCATATATTTTATCACTTTATTTGTTTCCATTCCTCAGGTTATAAAGAATAATTTTTTGTATGGTATGTCTGTGAAGTGTATTATATGGGATTATCTTTTTTTTATATTCTCAAGATATTTTATCCAATAAGAATATTAATTAACTATTATCCAAATATATTAATCATTTATGATCCTCAAGAATTTATTTGTTCAATGTATTGAATACTCTTCTAAAAATATGTAATATTTAGTTATGAAAACATTAGGTTATTGTTCTTGGTATCATATGATATGTTTAGTCTCCCATGGGCAATTAGGGTTAGAAAACATTGGTGATGACACTTGGGATATGTTTATTATGTAAATTTCATATAAAATCATCAATTTATGGTTACTACAAGTTTTTGTTTCTAAGAAACAGATTTATATGGTGTAATAACTCTAAAAATGGAACATTAGGATTTGAATCAATCGTTACTCAGTGCATGCTAGTAGGCCATACAACACGCCAAGTATAATACTCCTCGTGGATATTTCTAGGATGATTCAAATTTCATTTATGAACTAACGTGAGGGATTTTAAAAGATAACTATAATCAATGTCCTATGTAAAACCTAATGAGTCATTGATTGAAAATAAGTCATGATATATACATCCTATAAATTATTTTTTATAATAATGAATATTTTTTCTCAAACCATGATTTTTTCTTTTAGTCAATTCGTAGAACCTGAAAGAATCGTGAAAACAATAAATGTATGGATAATAAAATAATTATCCCATTGTGAAACAAAATTTATAATAATTTTGGATGAAATAGTTTCGGACTATTATCAATCGACTCTCTTAAGCTAAAATTTGTGACATAGGTTGATTTTAACATCTAAATTCATGTAGGAGGATGAAACAAAAAATTGAATCTATTATGTGGAAATTTACATCCTCTGACTATGGTAATTAGTATCTAATAGTTTATAAGGAATGTATCAATAATGTGGGAAAAAAATTTATCATTGTTTACTGTTCATACCATGAAAAATTTGTCATATCCTTCAATCATTTGGATGGTGATGAAGATTAATAGTGAATTCATATTAAGAATACATAAAAAGAAGATCAAATTTACATTATGGAATGATATTGTAATAAAAAGATATTTTTTTATAATTATATTCCTATTATTTTATATAAAAAATGAACATATAATTCCTTGAGTTTATGAAGAATGATGATAAATCCATTTGATCCTATGTGGTAAATTTATAGGATATATAAGGTATTCCTTTGATTTAGTCATCATACATAAATGAAAAATTTATCAATTACTTTGTGGTTCAAAAAAAGTCCTCTAAAAGAAGTAGACATAAGGTATTTTAAAATATGTGATGATTTTTTTATGTACACTTAATGTGGAAATGAAATCTATAAACCCTCATGGATCAAGTGATAAGAAAACATATCTATTTTTGTAGAAACTATAGTGTAATATCATGTGAGTGAAGAATATATTTCAACATCACACATGAAAAATTAATGGAAAGAGCACTAAAGTGAATATGAAAAAGTAAAAAGAATATTTTTCATGTGTTTAAAACCAAGACACTGAGGAAAATACTATAGAAGTAGTGTGAAAAAGTTACTGAATAAAGGGAATGGAGGGAGGGTTAAAAAAAATACACCACCCATACTTCAGTAGTGTATATATAATGATATTCAGAATTATGAAAATTCATTAACTAATACAGGGGATAATGTTTATAATAATACACAATAATATTTGAAGAGATATGATATCTGGAATTTTAATGTAATTAACACAGCTAATGTGAATAGTGATAATTAGGGAAAACTTATCTTCCATCCCTATATTAGAAAATTCATGACAGTGTTTATATTAAGGGGCCTTATAAAATTTTTATTTGTCATCATTTAGTGAAATTTTATGTGATTATGATCATTTATTATCTCAATCTATGTAGATTATAGAATAATGAAATCAAATTTGATATTTTTAACTGACCTATGATTGTATATCAGTGAAATGATAATCCATATGTTCCAGTGGATTTTTTTACTACGGTATGTTATTATTTAAAGAATAAATTGTGAACAATCTTTTAGGAGGATATATATTTTTCTTTATGAAAATTATTGTGGCACATAACTTTTCTTATTACACATTTTGAGTGATTTTTTGATAATTGATTATTTTATCATTGAGGGATGTCAGATAAAATCATTTTAATATTTGGGATTCAATTGTGGACATTAATATATTTGTGGACCCCATGGTTAACTATTTCTATAATGTGTTATGTTGAACTGTGGGCGTTATTTGTTTAATATTTGTGAAATATTTCTTTTATACTTATCCATATTAAATATAATATTATAACCATTGTGGTTTTCATAAATATATAGATATATTAAAAAGAACAACCCATCATTTTATTTATCATTTTACCCATTATAATGTCATTTTATTCCTTTAGGTAAGAAAAATTCAACATGAATATTCAATTATTAGTGAAAGAGATGATGTAAAAAATTAATAAAATAATAACTAAAGGATGATATTTTCTTATCAAATGGAATTAAATCTTCTATGTATATTTTAATATAGAAAATTACACAACTATAGTCAATGGTTTATAAAAAAAATCTCATCCTATGAATTGATGGTCATCCTTACACTTCATCGGTTAATTGTTTTGTTATTCTTAACTTTCTCTTTATCATTAACTTACTCATGATTAATGTTCTTTATCACTCTCCAAATTTATTTGGACACAAAATTTAATAAATTTCCATTTATTATTTCCCATTAATGTTATTCAATTTGGAAACATATTTTTTTTGATGAAAATCATATTTTCTCTTCCATATTTTTCAGAGGAAGTCATATTTTCCCTTATTATGATGTGGTTTTTCCAACAAGATTTTTTTATAATTTTAAACCTCTAAGTACCATGAACAAATTAAAATTTAAATAATGAAATTTATTTGTATTGTATATTGTAACACCATAATATTTAGTGAAATATTCTAAATAAATATAATTTCATTTATATCATTCTTTACACAAAACATCAAGTTTAAATGAATAAAGATGTGTTATTAAAATATTATTATTTAGAATGATGGTTAAAACCAAGCCATTAAAATGGAAGGTGTGAATTTAAATAACATAATTAAGAAATTTATATGTTTTACACATGCATAAATAATATCATATTTATCATTTTATTATAAATGAATATTGAAATCCAATAAAGGTAAAAGGAATGTTTTCAGAAAAAAATTGTTTTTTTGAAAACAATATGTTTTTATCTTAATTAACAAAATTAATCATTATTTGTGACTTATTTTGTTATATTTTACATTATATATTCATTGAAATGGTTTATCATCAATATAATATGCATTCTATTCATTATATGGAACTAAATCATGATTTACGCTTTAAAACGTTGTTTGTCTAAATATCAATTTCATAGAATTTTGAAAAATTATTTTAAACTCATCTTATACAACATTTAGAAAATTTATTTGAAAGAATAAAATAAAATTTTCAAATAATAACGTAAAATATATTATTTTTATAATTTTATAAAAGAATTACATTTTTAATGAATAGTTAAAAATATATGTTTTTATTGAAAACATCATTTTAATTTTAATATTTTTAAAATTTCCATGCTTTTTAAAAATAATTTTAAATGTTAAATTATATCATTTACACTAATAATAATTAAATCTAGGTCATTATAATCTATTTAAGATTATTTTTTATAAATAATAATTTTTACTTTATAAAGCATTTTCTTTGGAAAAACTATCTTTATCGCATCTTGAGGGGTAATTTGAAATGAAAATTTTCAAATTATAAGAATTGAATTTGATAAAATAGATATAATATTTTTAATAAACATGATTAATATTATTTAATAATTTAAACACACTTTTTGGTTAAAATTAATAGTAAAAATGGTTGAAATTATTTACCATGGTTAGTGATAAAATTGGATTTTCACATTTCATGTGCCTTTGTTAAAATTAATTTCTCACACACCTGGGAATATTATTTGATAAATATTATTTAATATTTCGAATAATTGAGAACAAATTATCTAATTAGGATAATTTACTTTTTTCTTTACATAGAAATTACCTTGGTAAATATAAAAAAACTAGGTACCATGGAGAAACGTAAATTTTAAATGTAAGTTAACATTTATTTTAAGGAAAAAAATGATAAAAAAATTTAAAAATAAGGGTATAGGTATTTTTCAAACATTTATTTACTCCAATTTTTTATTTATAATTTCTTTATGATCTTTTGTTGTGAGTTACATCACATTATTGAATAATTTTTGGTATTTATAAGAAATCCACTTCCCAATTATAAAAGGGAATATCCTCCCTTCACTTATTCACACCTCACAATCCATTTGGAGTGAAAAAACCAAAAAAAATATCTCCAAAACACAAATATCATCATTATATGTATATTTTTATTTTTCCAAAACTCCAACCCTAGTGTCCTTGATAATATATCAAAAAGAAGTTGTTTTTAGTGATGGTAATTATCTTCACTAGCTCTTTATTACATATTCTCATACCCAAATAATCCATGTTTTAATAATGATAGTATAATAAAACAAGAATATACCGTATACTAATATGATATTGTGTTTCTATAATATACTATATTCAACTACTCTTCCATAAAATGGGAAATTAAACTATCAATTGTTTTTACAGAAGAATATCGCCACACTATTTGATGTATTTCCTTTTTCATACCCACCTCATAAGGATGTATTTAGTGATTTAATTTATTTATTTATATCATATTAATGATATTATAATGATTATTGAATGGTTACATACTATTTATATTTTTTCATTCATTGAGAAATGAATATTGCATTAATGGCTACATACAACCTACAGTCTCCATATAGGATTTCATTAATTTCTCTATCTCCAAACTCTTATGGATGAATCTAATCATGTATATAATTAATGTATATTATATATTTATATCATTATTAACATTGTGGAGAATATTTATCCATGATCAAAGTATAAGGAACAAAACTACATAACTAAAAGATACAAGAAAAATAAAGAAGATAGTAATTAAAACATTGATTTTAACAATGAATTGTTACTAAATGGGAAATAAAATTTCATAAGTAAAACATATATATTATGTTATATATAAGTATAGTTTTGGAATATATTAATAATAAACCAATATTTATTATAAAAAATTTTCAAATGATTATGTAACCTTTGGATACTTTGGGAGAGGGATTTTCCTCTCAAATTTATTTATATATGAAAAATTCCATATGTTCCAACTATTTCATTTATGTGGTGATTATACTACCAATAATTGTATTTTGTGAGTCATATTTATAATTTTATAGGATTTATGTAATTTACTAGACTCCAGTAACTCGGGGTTGGTGCTTAAATTATCATATTATCATATATACAAGGGGTCAAATCCTGAAGGACCATTTAGTTAATCAATATTTGTGAATTAGATACCAACATGCTACACATTTTACATAGGGAAAAAAATAATAATCATAATGATGTAAATAAAATTTCATCCTTTGACCCATTTCAATGGTTCTTCATCATATCCTAGCGAAAGGAAACAAAATATGGGTGAGCTTAAATACTCATTAATGGTTACATATATCAAAAGATATCATGAATCAATAAATCATAATCAACAAAGAATGAAAATTTACTGAATGGACATTCAATTTAACAAAATAAAATTACTATCATAATTGGACATGTAATAATCAAATTATAATGTTAAATATATGAAAACACATTTCTTTTAGTCAATAAACTAAGAATAAAATTCATCGAGAGATAAATTCAAAGATAAAATATCATTGATTATAATATTAAATAAATTATAGATGATGTAAATGCTTAATTAATGAAGTTAATGAGATTTGGGATCATTATACCTCTAACTTCATGTTATTTTATAGGACTATTTAAAACTCTATGATAAAAACACATATGAATTTTCCAACTAATATATCTCATGGGACTTGTTGATTCATCGAGTGGTTATATATAACCAGTACCCACCCATAATTACATGTCCAAATAATTCTTCTTATATTTAATAATTAGTTTTATTAATGAATAAATATTCCTTCACATCAAATATATTCATTGATTAAATAAAATTTTTTAATCAATAATGTCTAATTAATCAAACTAAATTCAATGTAAACAACATATGTTAGGATGGTATGTGAGTTTGGAAATATTTATATCCATGAAATAAATAATATATATAACTTTGAATGGAAGCACTATCCATAATTAAAAAATAGGTATTAATTTTTTAAACAATAAATTTTGAAATATACAAAAAACAAAAAATCAAATAGGTTCGTTTGAAGTAAAATATCTCAACAAAAATGGAAATTGAGTGGAAATCTATTACAATGATCATAACCTTAATGTGAGAATTAATAAATAAATAGTTTATGTGTACCAAATGTTAATGCACACATAAATATTTTAAATAAAATATAATATGATCAAAATTAATTATATGTATACTGTTAGAATATCCAATGGAAACAAAGAATTAATACAACCTAACGATAAGGAAATGTGTTATAAAATTCTTTACCACTTGGAAAAATTCATATAATTTCTTCATGGATGAAATAATTAACATTAAAACTTAAAATATGATTATTTATTCTTAAATATATATATTCAATCTCAAAAGGGATGTATATACACCATAAAAAATTAATTTTGTGCATAACATTACAATACACCTAAATAAGGAGAAATTGAGATGGAGTCCCTTACCTTGTGTCTATCTCATCATATATGGTTTTTATCATCAAAAATAATAAAACTGTGTTAATTATTTATTTTATTTACAACGTTTTACATTGTTCTTATTCTATTATTTCACGTATTACCATGTTATATGAAATTACAGAATATATTATGTTTACATAAGGTGTTTAGATGATATTTGACTTATGTGTCAAAAATGACTTTGGTAGAATGAATATTGGTCTAAGAGTTCATTTTTTCAACATATTAAGATTAATAATCATAATAAAATTATCATATTTATAGATAAATTATACTATTAAAAAATATAATGAATGGGTGATTTTAGAAATGAATTACATTATGATCATAGAGACGGTATGTTGTACGTACAAATGAGTAAATTTCTATTTTCAATGATCATTATGGAAAAAAGATAAGTATTATTTTTCTTTTATAGAATGATAATAATATAATAAATAACATATTATTTCATTAAATATACTTATATATATCATCCATGTGTTTTAGTGATGAAAAGAGCTTCACAATGGTTCGTCAAGGCAGTAGTACACACATACATGAATGGTGTTATCATATTTCATTGATTGAAAATGAAAGAATGAAAAATGATATATTATATTTTCATTATAGTAATAATTTCAGAAATAAAATTATTATTTCCTTTATATAACACTAATAAATTAAATCTTTCATTATTATCTTCCATGTATAACATTAGTTAAAAATGTATCACATCGCTTTGCAAGATGGTAGACCATCATACACACGGGTGACATTTTAATTTCCTATTTGTGGGAAGAGGAAATGGATAAAGTTCATAATCATTACATAATAACATATAAGTATTTTGTAGATAATTTTTTTATTATGTAAAAATAAATTAATAATATTTGATTGGGGAGGAAGAAAAAATAAAACGAAAACACATAGTTCTGGATTTTACCTTTTCTCAAACCACCTCATCAGGATAATAGATAATTTTTTTCTATAATGTATTTATCGAAAAAAGTATTCTAGGATGATGGGATGTAATATAGGAATTTATTTGGGAATGTATTAGAAAAACAAAAAGTGTTTAAAATTGTGGTCAATACAGGATAGGTGATGGCCTTCTATATGATAGGTGACTAGAAAAGTTGTATGATTTGAAAAAAATAGATGTACTAATGTTTTCACATGAAAAAAGAGTTCAATACGAAGTATTATCAAGAATTAGAATTTTTAATTTCAAAATAGGTCAATAAAATATATTGTAGGCATGTTTTAGGTCATTTTAACCCCTATCGTTTTAGATTAACCCAGAGTATCCTCATTTTTACCTTAACTGTGGTAATTAATTCTTTATTTTTTCACTATTAATTATAGTAAAAATATTTTATTAACATAATTATAAAATATAAATTAATAAGATTCAAAATGTATATTCCATTTTACCAAATTTAATTCAAATAAGTGGAAAAATTAAATTTTAAACAAAACCTGCAAATGCGATGAGAAAGTGGTGGTTCCAGAAGAAAATTATCATATCTGTGGAATGATTTAAGATATATATTCAATATGAAATTGATTCAAATGTCAAAAATTATAGTACTTATAAAATAATTTCTCTATTATTATTCATGTAAAATTTAAAAAAAATTTAATTGTATAAATATTTTAAATTAGAAGGGATAATTCAAATAAAAATATTATTTTTCATTTTTTATCGAAAGATGAATTTTTTCATGAAAATAAAATAAGCAACCGAAAATATTATTAATATTATTATATAAAAAATGATGGTAATTTTATAAACTAAATTCTATTATTTTCTCTAAAATTATGTTTATCATAATTTCTCAAGATGTGACGAAACCTTTTTCTTTTTTAAAAACAGTTTTCGAGAAAACAATTCTTTTTCTATCAAATTATTATTATTTTAATTCTAATAAATTTATATCTATGTAATTTATTTTATAAATCTATAAATAGTATAATTATTATTATTATTTTTATTATTATTCATACCCACTAATGTAACAACTATGTTATAATGGTCATTAATAGATGATATTTTAATATATCATTTTCTTTTAAAACTGGTGTTGCATGAATTGTAATCTATCAATTAGATTGATTTTTAAAGGAAATAAATCATAATGACTCATGGTGTTGTATTATTCACTCCTAAAAGAATTTCATTCATAAAATATTGTGGATAACACATTCTAAACAAAATATGGTTAGTTCTTTATAACAACATCTAGTTCCCATGTTTCTTCCTCTATTTAGTGATATTTTGTAAGGTGCCCTTACCAGATGAGTCGGACAGTTCCTCAAAAATTTATCTCTTATATCGAGAATATATAGATATACTTCATCGTTTTAAATATTATGTTTTCATTATAATTCATCAGAGGTGGGAACATGCACTAGGTTTATAATGTACTTACTTATCAATGATACATGAAACAGATCGTCTACATTTAAGTTACGTGGTTAAAATTTAAGACGATAAACAATATCTCAAAATCATTATAGTGTTAAAATTGGTCATATATACCATAAGATCATCTTTACCTTATTACTAATCTTTATAACACCCTTCCATGTAGATTATTTCGAGAATAGATGATCTCCCATATGGAATTTAAAATATTTCTTCTGATTAACAATCAAACACTTTTTTCAACATTGAACACCTTTAATGTGAGCATGAATTGACTTTACATTAAATTTGGTCTCTCTAAAATGTTATAGGTTTACATGTTTACATTCACCAAATTCAAGACAACAATATGTAGCACAACATATCATTCCATATAGTGCTTCATATGACGCCATTTGAACACTTCAATGGAAACTATTATTTTAGGAAAACTCTATAAAATGTAAATACAGATCCCGTATACCTTGAAAGTCAGGTGATCATGAAATAAACATGTCTTAAATTGTTTGAATACTCCATTCAGACTATCCAACTATTTGAGGATGGTACATAGTGCTCAAATAAAACTATGTATCATAAATCTTCTGAACAACCTTCCATAATATCAATGTAAAATATGGATCATGATTAGACACAACCCAAACAGGTGTGACGTAAATTATTACAACATAATTAATATTGATCCTTACAAGGAAATGGAGTGATAAATATTCTCTTATAGATAATAATCTTGAATATATGGTTGTGATATTAATGATAACACATATTTAATTATTCATTATAGGATTCTTTTGTAGTTATTTGAATAAATACATAATAATGTCATTCCATTTTCACAAATTAATTGAAATAGGTTGGACCAATCATCTTAGATAATCTCTCATAGCATTCAAATGATCAAAAACAAAACATCATGACACATTATTATCAATTTATCCATTCATGTTATCCCACCATGAATGTTCCCAAAAATACTTATACAAATTTATAAAAATATCGTGTATAGAGAAATGTGATCTATGAGAATGGAAAAAAAATTAATTTTTGTCTTGGGTATAGATGTAACACAATATATAATTTCAAATTTAGAACACCATATTCATAAATGAAGTCTGATAGTCTATCATCATTCTCAACATTAGTTTTCTTTTGAATGTTCTCATCCTAAAATTGAAAAATATTTATCTTATTATGTAAACATGGTTTAAAATAATTTTAAAAATGAATGTTTTCTCTTCTCCACTAATAATCCACATATTGATATACAAATCATCAATAAACATGTTATCTCTGTCAATTATTATGTGGGTCATAACTCCAGGATCTTTCCTACTCAATGAAATTGCAACATTATTTTATTTCCATGTGTGGTAGTTTTTTAATAAATTAGTATTCTTGAGTTTCTTGTTCCATAATGTTTGTTTCATATTGAGCTTTTTATTTAATAAGATGTTTTTTTTGTAATTTTTTGGTCTATTTTCATGTCACACAATGAACCATAGAGGTAATGTATCTATATATTACACGAAAATATTATAGATTCCATGTAAAGATCATGGTTTTGATAGCACTATTAATGATTATTCGTTAGGTTATTCTATTTTATGACAACCTTTGTCTTAATAGGTTCAATGAAGATTCCACCCATGGATATAAAGTGGTCAGGAAATGAATCTTCTTGATGCTAAAAATCACACTTAATAAATTTACCATATAACTCTATCTTTCTATGTGTCTCAAGAATGAACTACATGTGATTATCATGGAGATCATAGATTTTTGAATTCAGTAAAATATCATCAATGAAGACAACCAAAATATCAATATATTCTTTTAATAATCTATTCATTAGACCTACAAAAATAGAGGGACAATTTTGAGTCCTAATGGTATTAATGTAACATTGTAATGTTCATAACTCATTCATAATGCTACCATTAAAATTTATTACTTCATTACTCACAATTCATGATACCCTAAATGAATATCAATTGTTGAAAAAAATTAAGCTCCATGATGTTGATCGAATTAGTCATCAAATTGTGTAATATGGTAATTTTTATTTATTTTAATATAATTTATTTCCTAATAAACAAAGAATTGTCTCATTGATGCATATTTATTATTCAATAAGAAAACATGGGATTCCCATCGTGAAACACTAGTATAAATATGTACCTTATCCAACAAACACTCTAGTTGATTCATCAACTATACTAATTCTATATTTTTCATTATATAGGGACACTTTGATATTGGATTTTCATTCATTGTTAAATCAATGGAAAATATAATTTGTTCTATGGGGTATGTCAGGTTAATTCATAGGAAAATAAATCAATTTATTCTGGTACAAAAGTTGTATCATCAATTCAAGGATTATATCATGCATCCCAATATTTGGTTTTATATTCTCCCATAATAATCACATTTAAGAGGTCTACTGTGGTTGGATATGGACATATCTCTAATGAATAAGTCACTACACTATACATAAAAAAGTCTACATCCTTATAATTAATCATGATTTCTTTCATCTTGAAATAATTTAATTAATCCTATTTTAAAATTTATTTTATACCACTAATTATTTAAAATTCAACCATAGTTATGACATTAAAATTATCAAATAATGAAAATTTATGTGTCATAATTGGGACTTTATAACACATTATTATTTTTGTGAGTCTTCCACTAGGAGTGTTGACTGAGGACAACCTTCTTAAAGTACTAAGGAAATGTAAAAGTTTCTTATAAAACATGTAAGATATAAAAATTTAGATTATATAAAATAAAATAATTAATAATCTAAATTTTATACTAAGATTAATAAACATTCATCCACATAATATATTACTTCCACCTCATCCACATTGATCATATAAGCTTGTCATTATCCCCTTTGCAACCTTTTTGTTAGTTTCCCTGAAACTTGTGCTTTATTTTTCATTGTTCCCTAAAACCATATAATTTATAAACTAAATAGAATTGTTTCAATTATTTCCATTGTGTTTTCTAGCATAGTTAACCATATCTCCATATAAATAATAAAATTCCAAGCCATTGAGTCATTTCTTATAATGATTCTTTCCTTAGTTTTCTCATGGTAAAAATTAATTTAGTTTCTTCCTATTCATTGACACATTCCTTTTTTTTGTCCTCATTTGACCTCTTATTTTCTTGACATCCCTTAGACGTGGTGGATCTACATAATTAAACCTCCCTTTTCATGTCAAATAATTTTATTTCATCATATTATAAAAATTATTGACAAACCAACAACCTTCAGAGACGTTGATTACTCCCTTCAATGAAAATATCAATCATTAACTCTATCTTGTGTGTGTAATATGTATCATACCTAGGGAAACATGTAAATGTAGAATCATAATCAATAAAAATTTCATTTCATTATTTGTCTTTAAGATGAGGAATGTTCTCTTCATTTCAGTTTGATCAATAGGCTGGATATATTTTTTGAAGAATGCCTTCGTAATGGATTTATATACCATGAGTTCAATTTCTTATTCCACCCTATAATTATATATCAATGACAACCATTTATCTGCATCACTTCTAATAAAATACACAAAAAATATAAACATTTATATTTCAATAAATCTAAAGGTCATAAATATCATCTGTAGGTACATAATCCATCTCTCATCTACCATTGGATTAGTAGTCCCACTGTATTATAGGGTATTTTGTCATATAAATTGATCTTACATTAGATAATATTATTGTGTAATTGGTTTATTCATCCAGGATAGGTTGTTTGTCATAAAATAATTATGCTTCATAAAATTACTATAATTTGACCAGTTACAATACTAGATGAATTTTTTTTAGGAGTTAAATCTCTGTAGTGTACATGATAGTTGGTACCCTTATTTCATCCAAGACCTATTTTTAAACAAAGGAATATATATGATTTTCTCATATAATTAGTAACTTTAATTCAAAATGTATAATTCTATATATAGTGTAACACATTACATAAATTAATATTTATGCATCTTAATCTTCAAATCAAAATCTAGGTTTCTTTAAGGATATCATTAATATCAAATCAATCATAACATTTTTTTCAAAAAGGTGAACAATCCTAAGAATATTCCACTGGTGTTTCAAAATAGGTGTGAAATATGGCTTATTGTTCCGCACCAAATGAAAATCGGGTCATGTCCAATGTTCCTTTATTGAGTTATTACCCCTAAGTACCACTATTTCAATAATATATCCACTTTTATTATCCAAAAAGAGATGTTTTTCTATGAAAATAAATATTATATCCTCATTAAAAAAACATTAGGGTGTTCTAATATAAATATCCTCAAATTATATCTTTTTGTTTTTACCTAATCAGTGTTTTAATTAATCTAGTTACAATGTTTTCTACTAAATTAATTCTGATACCAACTATAAAGACCAAAGACCTAAAAATTGATGATGGTTTCTACTTTATGACACTTCCATATATACAAGGGGTCATATCCTACTGATCTAATCAATTTAATAGTTTTTTTAGAAATACATATCTACATAATAACCATTTACACAGGGAAATAGATTACAAATCACTATAATGAATACATTTATGATCCTTGAACCAATTTGAATAATTATTCTTCATATCCTAGGGAAAGGGAAAAACAGGGCCTGTTCTAATGCTCAGTAAAGTTTACTTAAAGTGGAAGCTATCATGAATTAATTAATAATATTAAATATTGGAAGGTAAATAACTAATCAAATAATCGATTTAATATATAACATGTCTATTATGACCTGATAAGGGATAAAAAATAAGTAATGATAAATAACTGAAAACACATTCAATTTAATCAATAAGATGATAATTAAATTCATCAAAAGATAATTTAACAGTGAAAATATCAAGGAAATAATAATAACTAAATTCTCAATAAAAGGGTCACTTAATTATTAGATTCGAGGATATCAAGAATCCTGATACCTCTACCATCATGTTATTTTATGAAATATTTTAAAACAACTAGGTAAAAACCCATGAGATTCGGCTAATAGATATGTCTCATGAGATCTTCTGATGTGTCAAGGGAAAACAATAACCAAGCCCCACCAACTGTTGCATGTAAAAAAAAATCTTCATATATAGATTAATTTATTTAACTCATGAATAAATATTCCATAACATCAAATATCCCCATCGGGTAAAGAACACATATTTATCAATATGTCCCCAGTTAATCAAATAACTTTCAATGTAAACAGACTTTTTAAGAATTATATATTGTTTAGGAAATATTTATATCCATGATTCGATGAATTTGGATAATTTTAAGTTCAAACATTAACCATAATATATAAATAGTCTTGTTTAACACATCAATGGAGAAATATATACACCATTTAAATTTGAATTAGTGCATATTAACAAAAATGCCTCTATGAAATAGAAATTGAGATGAAATTATCTATAATGATCATAACATTAGAGTGAGAATTAAAAAATGAATATATTGTGTGTATCAAATATAAATCAATAGAGAATAAATTTAAATACCAAATAAGATAATCAAAATTAATTAAACAGAAAATCATAAAATATCAAAGGAAAATAAAACGAAATATAAACCAATAAAAAGAAATTTTGTTATGAAATTATTTACTACTTTATGACATTCATGTAAAATAAAATTGGATAATATAATTAGAATTTAAACTTAAAATACAGTAACATATTATGGAATAATGAAATTATAATTCAATGGGGATTTATATAAACCATATATAATTAATTATGTAATTAACATTACAATAATACTCAATGAAGATATATTGAGACAGAATCCCAATCCTTGAGACTGAATCATCACAAACAATATTTATATTCAAGATTAATAAACATTAGTTAATTTTTTTACTTTACAAAGAACCTTTTTAAATATTAATTTTTTTTCATCACATATTACAATGTTATATATTTTTACTAAATAAATTATGTATACATAGTGTGTTTTGATGATATTTGACTTATGTGTCAAAAATAACTTCAGTAGGCTGGCTATTGGTTTAAGGAGTAATTTTTTACACCTATCCATAATAACAATCACTAAATAAAAATCATATATATAATTAAATTATACTTTTAATACCAATCATGTAATATTGTTTTTGAGAAATTAAATGTGTTATGATCATGGAAATTGTAGGTAATATGTATGCATGGGTAGCAATTATATTTTTCTACAATCATTATGAAAATGGATTAAGTAAAATATTATATTTATAGAATAATAATAATACCATAAATTCCATATTTTTTTATAAATATACATATATATATAATCAATGTGTTTTGGTGGTGAAAAAAGACTCACCTCGCATCATCAAGGTGGTAGTCCACACGTACACAGACAGAGTTATCATCTTTTAGTTAGTGAAAATGTAATCAAGAAAATGATATGCTATCTTTTAAAAATGATAAATAAATTTGAGTATAATAATTATTACATTTCTATCACATATTTTCATTAACATAATCCTAATTAAGCTACCTATAAATAATTTTTGAAAAACAAATCACATCTCTTCACGAGGAGATAGTCTTTAGTGTAGACGAGCGACGTTATTATATACACTACATAATGAAAATTAAAAAGGTATATATGATATAATAAAATAATATGTATTATTATGTTATAAATATAATTTATATAATTTATATCAATCCTTATAACAAATCATGGTAGGTTTTTATGGATAACATGTCACATCAATTTCCAAGGCGGTGGTTAACAATACACACTAGAAAAGTTATCATTTCTCATTTGAGGGAAGAGGATATGCATATATGTAATTCAATTAACATAATAAAATATAATTATAATATAGATTATATTGTTATTATATTATAATAAAAGAAAAATATTTCAAGGAGGTGGAATAATAAATAATACAAAACCACATAGTTTAGAATTTTACTTCTTCTTGGACTACAACGTTAGGATTATAACTAATCTGTTACTAGATTGGTTTTTTTACAATATGTATTATATTATTAAGAGATGTAATTTACTAATTTATTTAGGTAGGTATTTTTTTATATAAAAGGGCATGTAATTGTGGAGAAAATAAGAAATGAGGTGTCCTTTTATTAGTAAGGTGGGTGGCACACATATAATTTCTAAGAAGAAAAACGTGTACCCACATTTTTCACATTCCAAAAGGGTCAAATATGAATTATTATAAATATTAATAAATTATAATGTCTTAATATGGACATACAATATATTTTAGAAATTTTATAGTTTATTTTAACCCTTATATTTCAGTTTAACCCCATGTAATGAAATTTTTATCTTAACTGTGGTAATTTAATATTTAATATTTTCATTATTCATTATGGTAAAAATAGTAAGTGACCATATGAGAAGATATGCGTAATTATTATTGAAAATATTGAATCCATATTCAAATTCAATTCGCAGAAGTTGAAAAATTAAATTTTTATCAAATTCCATTGATGCGACAAAAAAGAGGGTTATGAAGAAGAAATGTATCATAAATATGGATGTACTAAATATAAAAAAAATGAAATTGATGAAAATGAAATAAATTTTTTTTATTATAATATAATTTTACTAATCGTATATTAAATATATATATATATATTATCATTATAAATTTGATAAATGGAAAAAACGTTTAAATAAAAATCCATATTTTTCATTATACATATAAAAATGGAACTTCACATAAAAAACAAAAAAAATCATCATAAGCTAAATTGGGTGTCATCATTTAAAAAATGATGTAAATTTTCTAAAATAAATTTTCTAAAATATTCAAATAATAATATTTCCATAATTTCACATCAAGCGATGAAGTTTCGCTATTTTAAGAGAAATAGTTTTTTATAAAACACTTATTTTTCTTTCAAATGATTCCCACTTTATTTCTAGTAAAATATATACATTTACTTTATTTAATAATTGAATAAACCATAAAATTTTTATTATGTAATTGTTACTATTTATACCAACCAAAATAATGGAATGTCTATAATGTTTATGTTTAATTAATATTTTAATAAATTATTTCAATTTAAACCCAAGGTTTCTTTCATCTTGAGTTATCAAAGAGATTAAATTTATTTAAAATGAAATAAGTAAAATCTCATTATTTATCTAGATTTTTTATGATTGTTTTTTATGTTGAATTATTATGATCTATCTCACAAGATACTAATAACATTTATTCTCATATAGTAATGTCTATGTTATACATTATATCCTTTCATTTTACTCACTTTATGTACTCAAGAAACCCGAAAAAAATTAAAGAAAACCTACATTATTTATCTAGTTCCAAAAATATTTATTCTTCCATATCCATGTTTTCTTAAATTATTTTTAAAATGTTTTAAAATTGTCCTATGGTTATTTAAAGTTGTTTTTACCATTTTTTGAATTTTTATAAAATGCTTTTATGGGAATCATTATGTAATTTTCCAAACAAGTTAATTTTTTTACGGTTATCAGTAAAATGAAAATATTATTTATTATAATTCATAAAATGTGAATGAAATTTTAATCCATTAGAACCTAAAAATGATATAATACATCTTTTATAATTTTACAAGGATATTTTTAAAGTAAATCATTTCATCATTATTTTGTGAATTTTATTTTTAAAAAGAGACTTTCAAATTGGAAAGTTTTTTTTCGTTGAAAAAGTTATAATGACATTTTTTTAAGTAATTATTCTTCATCAGTCATAGAAAACCATGAATATAATTACAATATATTTGGGATATTTTACATGGATACCATTCTTATTCTTATCCGGATATTTTATGACTAAGGTGAGAATAATTTTATGAAACCAGATTTTTTTCATCGGTTAAGTTGTGAATAAATTTTTATGAAACTCGTTTTTTAATCATTAAGATTAATGATATATGATGATTGATTGATTTACAAGTGCCACACAAATGAATGGATAATTTTTTTTGAAGGATGTTCCTCGAGTTATGTATACCAAAAAACACATTTTGTAAATTAGGATAAATCTTGTGTTATTTATGATATGTGTAAACCTGATTCCAGGATCACAATGTTAATGGTGGACTTAGATTTATTTCCATAATGTTATGTGTGGACCTTCTTCAATGTTCAAAAAAATATCTATGGAAATTGATTCATGTCCATAAGGTTATGGTTGGCCCCAGTTTCCTATCTAGATGGTAATGTGTAAACCTAGTTTCACGTCTATAAGGTTATATATATACCTCATTTCATGTCCATAAGATTTTTTGAGGTGATGAACTAATGTACATAATTTAATGAGTGATCTTGTATCTATTTATATATATTTATAGTGTAATAATCTTAGGTTTTAGAAACATTCATAATGAAACTATTTCTTCCTTATAAATCATTATAATATTTTAAATAATATTTTTGAAGCAAGTCACCGCAGAAATGTGGGATTCTAGGTCCCAAGGAAAATTATAATTGATATTAAATAATTATTTAATATATTATATCATGCAAATAATTTTTTTCTCAAATAATGTAATAATATATGAATGTATTCTTGTACTAGAAATATAATATCACCATTACATTTAGAAATGGAACTTATAGTCACATAATGTTTCTGTATATCATGTGTAGTCATTAAGTTCCATCATAGGTGGAATAATAACTAAATAAATGTTTAAATTTAATTAATAATCATTATTTAAGACCACCCATAATCTCCTCTATAAATTTATATGTTTTTGAAAACCTATAGGGATGGTTGTAGAACCATAGGGGTTTATAGGGGAAATGGTGGAGGAGAATATTGGAGGAAAACATGAAGATTGAGGAAAAAACCAATTTTCAAATAATCGCCTACACAAATAGAGTTCATGGATCTCTCTAAGGAAAACATCATTTATTCTTCCTTAGTGATCAATCCAAAATTTTAATAAGATGTTGTTTTTCTGTATTTAACCCCCATTTGTGTATCCCATAATGAACATGAGTTAATACATCTAAAAATATTTATTCGTGTATAGATATTTTATTTCTTGTATAGATTTATATTCTCAAAATTTGGAATTCATGATTTCTTATAATCCATTGTTTAAATTCCAATTCATTCATTGATTATACATCAACATATTAAGACCAATATGAAATTTTTTTGAGTTTTTTCCTCATTTCTATAATATCATTCTTCTTGCACTCATTATTTGTATTTATTTTATATGTGGGAAGATAAATGCCTAGTGAATGATCATTATGAAATAGTTATTTGGAAGAATAGATACTTACTATGGGTTTACGATCAAGAACAATTTAATTATTATGATGAACGATGATTTTTGATGCTTGGGTTTTTATTTAGATTTCCTTATTTACAATTTCTATAATTTAGATGACATGATTTGAGAGAGGCAATTCCTAATCATTTTTATGATTAAATTATGCTCAAAAAAGACAATTAGGCTCGGTCTATCATAGATACACATTTATTGGATGGTTTAGTGGCCGAATTTATAGTGGTATTGTTGTGGGTGAGAAAATTATAATAGTGTATGTATTCATTGAAAATTTTTATCACATAGTGCGTAATTTGGAAGGGCACATTTATTGATCCTCCCTTCCTATGGAACAAGGATTTCCATGTAAGGAAAATTATCACATGTTGTATGAAACGAGTCACACATCATGTGACCTAAAGTTGGAGGTTCATCATGTACACTTGGGGTATGGAATAGACACCCCTTGGTAAACATTAATGGCTACATTGCGTAGGCATGACCTGATACTCAAACATGGCTAGTTACAATGGTACAACTATAGTACATGGAAAGTTACCAATGTACATGGGTATCATCCAAAGTTCATGGGTAGAATTGGGTAATAAAATACAATCCATGAAATCCCAATACATGTGGTGTATTTTTTACATGGTAGGTTGAGGCCCTCCTCCATCTATTCATTCTGGACCAGTGTCAATAGGGATTATTCACGTTGTCCATTTCCATGTGGGTAAAGTGGGAAATTATATTCCAATTATAGGATTGTGTACCATATGTGGGATTAGTTTTAGATATAGTTTGGGAATACTTCAATTTTTCCCAAGATGTGATCCTCTATAATTTCTTCTTCTCCCCAAGGAATGGTTTTAGGAATCATCATGTCCAACTTACATGGGCGTAAGTTCCCTATCCTAGAGGGTTATTCCAAGTATTTTATGTCATACCTAAGAGTCCATCGGTGATATCCCCTATCAATGTATGAAAATATTCAGAGTTCTCATGTGTACTTTTTTAGTGATTCCTTACGAGCATGACCTCCCACATGGGTTTCAGTAGTGATAGAATGACTCATGGAGTGTGGTTTCCATGAAAATAATTATAATGAAACCTTGAGTATAATCATATGGTTGGTAGCATGGTTATGATCAATTGGGGAATTGGATACTTTTATGAATATATATATATGTGTTTTTATTGTTACGTGTCTAATTTTGATTAACATATTTTCTTAATTATGAGATAAATATTCTCATGATATTTTATGGTTGGTGATACCAGTGTGTTCTACTAGGTTTTACTATAATCACCCATGCATCGTCTCTTACTACACATGTAGCATCTTATGAAGAAGAAAAACCTTTTTATGGAGTTCTATGAAGACCAAGAGTAGTGTTAAATAGTGAGAAAAAAAATATCATTCATACCAGGTATTTCATTTGACAGAAATCCCCACCTTCTACTAGGTTGGAACATTGTTTCAGTTTTCAATGGACTGAAATTTGTCCCTTTATGATTTTTAGTAACTTTTTCTCTCTATGATGCTGTATATAGATGTGTACATGCATTTGTTTTTTTATTATGTGTTATCATTGTATTGAAATTTAAAGATCTTTATATGTGTACATGTACTTTATGATAAAGCCTCCCATTTGAGTGACATACCAACTTAGCATTGATTATCATCCCTTGGCCTATTGGAGGAGGGATTGGGGAGAAATATTCCTCTTACCACCACCCAGATAGGCCCAATTTTGTAGGTCATGTAAATGATACTCATTGAAAATCCATTACACAACACAATGTGAATAATGTAAATAAATAATAAATTTGTTTCCAATAAAACCACATTCTAAAAATACTTATCACAACATTATAATTTATATTGTCTACCTTACCTAAATATAGAATAAACACTCTAAACAGATCAATTTGTCACTCCACCAACCATAAATTTACTATATAGTATCCCAAATAGCGACCCAATATACCATAGTTATTTGAAATAATGTTCAACTACCGAAAAGTACTGAATTAATTCACATCAAGAAAATCTAATTTCTCTAATATCTCAAACCAATGTAAAGATATTTTTTATCATCCAAAAAATATTATCATCGGTTCCTTCCCATACTCAATCCACATGATAGAGATTAGTCCAAATATTAATAAAAAAACATACACTTGGCACTAAAATGAATGTCTTAATTTCCATTATATTTTCATAATTGAAGGATTCAAAACTCAATACACAAAAAATCCTATTTTTATTGAAAAATATAAACCAATATATCGTGAAAATTTAAGGAAAACCTAATGAATAATTTTTATATTTTTTTCACAACCAAATAAAAATTCTAATATATTTAATTTAAAATATCCATTCATAAAAAGGAAAATAAATCCATTATAAAATCGAAGATAAATATTATTATAAAAGGGTTAATAATATCAATATAATTATTTTCCAGTTAAATATTTAATTAAATAAAAAATATTCAAAGATGTACTACAAGTAACTTATTCAACACAAAACTAATTGAATAAATATAAAACGTGTCTTGAAGAATTCAGAAGGTCCAATAATTATTTTAATAAAATACCCCAACAACTAATGCTAAGTTAGTTTAAATTCCACTAACCTATAAAGTATATCAAAGATAAAAAAATATACTTTTCATTTAATGAACCTATTCACTTCAATTATATAGTCCTTTAGTGAATGTTAAATTAGTACTATTCTAATCATATTTTACAGAATTCTAATTTTTATAAACCAAACTCATTACAAGTATATCTGAGTCATCAATAATAAAAATAATAAGAAAAATAATTAAAATAATATTAAATCTCTTATCAAAAACATTAATCACAGTAGTGTAGATAACATTTTTTACGTCGGTTATTTTTAATTTTTTACGTCAGTTTCTAGCCGACGTTAATACGTGCGACATTATAAATAAGGTTTTTGACATCGGTTATTTAACAACCGATGTCAAAAACATAAAATCGTGATGTTTATCACGTCGATTATTTTAGAACCAACGTGATAAAGGGCCTGGAGAATGGTTTATCACGTCGGTTATTTTAGAACCGACGTGATAAAGGGCCTGGAGAATGGTTTATCACGTCGGTTATTGAATAACCGACGTGATAAACGGCCTGGAAAATGGTTTATCACGTCAGTTCTTAAACAACCGACGTGATAAACAAGGGCGAGGGGGTTTATCACGTCGGTTCATATAGAACCGACGTGATAAACTGGGGTGAGGGCGGTTTATCACGTCCGTTTTATAAGAACCGATGTGATAAACCGGGCTGAGCGTGGTTTATCACGTCAGTTCATATAAAACCGATGTGGAAAACCGGAGGAGGGGGTTTATCACGTCGGTTATTATATAACCGCCATGATAAACCGTAGGTAGGTGGTTTATCACGTCGGTTATTGAATAACCGACTTGACAAACCATTTTCCAGGCCGTTTAGCACGTCGGTTATTCAATAACCGACGTGATAAACCATTCTCCTGGCCATTTATCATGTCGGTTATTTAATAACCGACGCGATAAACCTTTCTCCAGGCCCTTTATCACGTCAGTTCTAAAATAACCGACGTGATAAACCATTCTGCAGACCTTTTATCACGTCGGTTATTAAATAACCGACGTGATAAACTATTTTCCAGGCATTTTATCATGTCGGTTATTAAATAACCGACGTGATAAACCCAATTTTTTCTTTAACAGAATGCAGTGATCATCTCTCCACTATAATCAACCAGAAAACAAATCAAGAAATCATACCACAAAAACAGAAGTACATCAAAATTAAGCATGTACATAGATAACATATAAAACTTACCCACTAGACAGCATCCACCCTCATTTATACCCCATGGACAACCCTCCCCCACCCCGTTGGAGCCCTCACCCTCATGTACACCCCCTGGAAAGCCCTCCCCCACCCCATTGGAGGTCCCACCCTCATGTATACCCCTTGGACAACCCTCCCCCACCCCATTGGAGCCCCCACCACACTCCTAGACTGCCCCCCGACCCCCGGACACCCCCAAACACCCCTCAACAACCCCCCCCCCACCCACCTGAACAGAACCTCCTCACCACCTCACCCCACTTGACATCCCCCACCACACCCCTGGACAGCCCCAAACACTCCTGGACAACCCCCGGACAACCCCCCCCCCCCCCCCCCACCCCTGGACAGAACTCCCACACCCCTGGACCGGCTTCCCACACCCCTGGACATCCCTGCCACCCCCCAGGACTGTCCCCCCACCCCACCAGATAGCCCTCCCAGACCACTGGCCACCCCCAACCCCACTGAACACACCCCCACACCCTTGGAACCCCTCCCCCATAGACCCAAATCCATACCAGAAGAACCATCAAAAGTAGACCAAAACAAGAAGTTGAGCAAAATTAAACATTCAGTTATATATCATTCAAAACTTACTCTGTCAACTTAAAAAAAGAAAATAAAACCTAAACAACTACCAAATACACAATTAAAACGACAATATTCAAAATTACATTTTACATTACAAACAACTAAAATTCAATCAAACTTGTAAAATAATTTGACCACTCAACTTGTACGTGTTTGATATTTTCAGCAGTATAGGGTTGAGAGTCATCAAAAAGCTACAAATGAAAAAGAAGATAGTTAACGTGTATAATGAATAAATCAAATTGAAATCTAATGGCAAAGTTTAAGAGGAAATCGTACCAGGTCAAAATTCACAACTGTCCCAGTTGTTATTATTTCATACATAAATCTTAACATATAATATCCACATTCGATGAGGCCTTGTTGTTCATGACAATTATGTTTTGAATGAGGGTAAATTAAATATATTATTTTTATGTAATAAATCAAAAAGTACAAATTATAAATGGAAATTTACCTTCGCATTTACATATTTGATCTTTTCATTTCTTTTCTATGTGTTTTTTCGAAAGTAGACCCATGCACGGTTCAAAAATAATACAAATGTGGTAAATTTAAAATTCATTATAATATATAAAACTATTGATAAATTGAAACTTACTTTTCCAATATATTCTTAAAACTTTCCCGCACATCACCATGAACAGAGCATATCCAATAAAGAGCTTTCTCCCTTGGGCAAAAAATCCCTAACATCCAATGATCACTGATAAAAGGAAATTTAATGTTAGTGGTTTTTTATGTTAAAAGATAATTAACTCTTTGAAAGAAATGTGTTTCATACCTCTCACAAAAAGGCATCATCCAACCTTGTCTGATTATATTCTTTTCAAATCTTTTAGAAATATAAACCATTCTTTGTTCCTCAGTCAATGCACATGCTTCATGGGAAATCAATTCCGGGTCCATGAATCCATATACTTCTGTCAGTTCATTCCTCTCACAAATTTTATAAAGATACCTAATACAAAACATATATAAGTATACATTTTTAATAAATATAACGCGGAGAAAAGGTGTTAAGACTTACATGGAAAAAATCTGCACCACGTTGATGCCCAACTTATCTCCAGTAACAAGCTCCATGATATCAGATTTTGTAATCCCCACACTTATTTCACGTCCAAAAACCTGAGATTCCATTGGAAACTCATAAAAACCGAACAACAAATGTGAATATCTTGACAATCTTTCAAGACCACTGGAATCTGTATCTGATGTCTCTGATACATCTGATCTACCAAGCAAAGTCTTTTTAATCGATTACAAAAAAGTTTTGTTGTGCTCATTCAAAATCCACATTTTTTTCTTCTTTGGATGACATTGTTTCAACTCATTAATATGCAATGTGATATACGGTTGAGCATCAGCTATGTTATTCAAGATGTATGATTCTAACTTCTTCATCTGTTCAGCTGACAATGATTTAACTTTCAAGCTGCGAATCCCCTTTCCCTCATTATTAACTCATTCATGGCGAGATGGAGGCAAACCTATGTGTTGCGCCGCAGCCAAGTATCTCATACAAAACTCTGCTACCTCCTCAAAAATATACTTTTCAATAATGGGGGCTTCAGTTCGATATATATTTTTAACATACCCCTTTAATATTTTCATATACCTTTCGAAAGGATACATCCAACGAAGATATACAGGTCCACAAAGCTTTATTTCTCGAACCAGATGAATCATTAAATGCACCATTATATCAAAAAAAGTTAGAGGAAAATACATTTCCAATTGACAAAGTATAAAAATTGCATCCTTTTCCTAAATGTTCAAAGCATTCATATCAATCTCCTTGTTACAAATTGAATTGAAAAAATAACACAACTTCATTATAGTCTTTCTGACACGAATGGGAAATATTCCACGCAATGAAACTGGTAGAATTTGTTGCATCATGTCGTGACAATCATGTGATTTCATACCTATCAACATCAAGTCCTTCAATGAGACAAAATGTTTTACATTAGAATAATAACCTTGAGGCACTTTGGTATCATGAAGACACTGACAGAAGCTAATTTTTTCCCTCTTCGATAATGTATGACAAGCCGGGGGAAGAAATGTTCGTCTTCCTTTAGGAGTGGGAGCTAACTCCAAACGTATTCCCATTGATAGTAAGTCTAATCTTGCATTCAACCCATATTTAGTCTTTCCTTTAATATCTAACAATGTTCCAATCAAAGAATCAAAGATATTCTACTCCACGAGCATGACATCAATATTATGTTTAACTTCATGATACCTCCAATATGGTAGCTCAAAAAAATTTGACCTTTTCTTCCAAATATTTCTATCATTACCAGATTTCTGTGTCTTTCCCAATTTCACGTCAAGGTTTTTCACCCTCTCAAAATACAGATTAGGGGATAAAGGTTTTGGAGCAGTATCAAATTCTTGTGAGCCATTGAATGCCTTTTTTAGTCTTCTATAAGGGTGTTCCATAGGCAAAAACTTTCGATGACACATGTACACTGTGTTCCTCCCATGATGCAATTGACAATAGGACGTCTGTTGTTCGCAAATTGGACATGCTTTATTCCCTTTAACACTGTATCCAGAAAAAGTTACATACGCTGGGAAGTCATTTATAGTGAACAGAAGCACTGCATGCAGTTGAAAATATTCCATTTTATAAGAATCATACACCCTAATACCATCAACCCATAACAGTTTCAAATCATCAATCAACGGCGACAAGTAAACATTAATATCATTACCGGGTTTCTTTGGACCAGAGATCATTGTACTCAACATGACATATTTGTGCTTCATACAAACTTCAGGAGAGAGGTTGTAAATTACCAATAAAACAGGCCATGAACTATGTGTGCTACTGAGTGTTCGGTATGGATTCATTCCATCTGTGCACAACCCTAGTCAGAGATTTTTAATTTCATTTCCAAATATAGAATACTACGCATAAATTTTCTTCCATTGTGGAAAATCAGTTGGATGACGTATTTTTCCATCACATACCTACTCTTCAGCATGCCATCTTAATCTTTTTGCATCATGTGAATTAGCAAATAAACGTTTGAAACGATTAATTATAGGAAGATACCAAAATACCTTTGAAGGGAGCTTTGTAATCTCTACATCACCCTGTGATTTTTCTTTCACCTTATACCGTGATGTCTCACATTTTGGACACTCTGACAGAAATTCATATTCCTTCCTATATATAATGCAGTCATTCGGACAGGCATGTATTTTCTTGTATCCCAATCCCATCGGGCATAATATTTTCTTGGCTTTGTAATGTGAATCTGGAAGATCGTTATCTTTTGGAAGAATGTCTTTCATCAATTGTAGCAGCTCTGTAAAACTTCTGTCACTCCATCCATGCTTCGCCTTCAGTTTAATCAATCTTAACACTGCCGAAAAAACCGTAAAATATGTACAACCGGGATATAATGGTTTTTCAGCATCACTATATAGACGCGCAACTGTCGGTTCTATCTCAATTTGTTCTACTACAATATCGCGAATCATTTCTTCAATTCCATCAGAGTTACCATCTTGCGAATCATCATCATCAGTGACATTCCGTCTAGTTTCACCATGCCAAATCCAAGGGCTGTAACTTGGATTAAAACCATGACATATCATATGATCTTTTATCTCTCTACTTTTCAACTTCTTCATATTCAAACATTTCAGGCATGGACAGAAAAAAATGTCACTACTTGGAACATTTCGTTTTTCAAATTCCAAAAAGGCATCAACACCTTCCCTAAATTCATTGCTCATTCGATGTGCCGTAATCCAACTCCGACTCATTATTACCTATAACAAATATCAACAAAAAATATATATTTTTAAGATAAGACAAATACATGGTTATATGAAAAAAATCATAATTTGAATGTAAAACAATTTAAAATATAAAACAAATCTATAGGTATTTAAGAAAATATGCTTGAATATTATTTTTAAAACAAAATATAGTTAGATATAACAGTTTTAAATTTCATTGAATCAATGTGAACCATGATGCCTACATAGATTAATATTGATTTCAGTTTTGATGTTTTAATATATTAGATAAAAACCCTATTTTAAATGGCGTGCAGACCTTAATATTGGTCTTCATCACCCTTCGGTGTGACTGGAAAAAAGAGGTCTACCAGCATGCTATTATTTTATCAGCAATTCACTCATTCTTGTTCTTGATGATCGTTAATTGCATTGGCAGGCTGAGAGGGCCGCCCAGCGCATCCAACACTGGTCTGCTCAGAATAACAATAGTCCCACTGATTCGGTTTAATCCTTTATTTCTGCTTTTTAATCCCACGTAACATATCTTGTGGGGATTTGATTTTGTACTTGGCCTTCAGCTTTAACGGTTATCAATCAAAATAAAACTCGACTAAAAACTCTGTTTATTTTAGGTTTTCAAAATCTAAAAAGGAAAACAAAACAACCATGGACAAAAACTGAATTCCAATTACAGGAAACATGTTCAGAAATTCTAAACACCAAGAATTAACAAATATCAACAACAATAGTGAACAGCCTGGAAATTACAAGACTAAATATGTATATGTATATGATTAACAATAATAATGTGTTTTATATTCTCAAGTGAATGTTCTAAATGATATGGTAATTCATATGGTTTAATATCATTGGTAACATGTTTTCGATTCCAATGAGACATAGGTGTGAGAGCCATTGATAATGGAGTAGTGGCCTAATCTCAATTTAGGTCCAACATCCACAACATATTCTTCTAGGGGTAGAATTTAGTATGGTTTGTGTTATTTTAACACCTCTATATATATTATAGGTTATTAAAACAAATAATTTTGATTAACTTTTTTTTATTCATCCTTGTATTATTATTTTTTGACTTTTTAGGATATTATAGTTTTATATTCTTATTCATGGTTGGAACATGGTTAGTGAATACCATGAGGTTCTACCTAGGAAACTTTTTACATTTGTTTACAAATATAATGGAGGAAATATATTTTGTACAAACCATACTTATTTATCATGAAATCACACAGCATGATGCATATACATTTTTTAGGGTTGGTTCTAGGTTTTCCATACTGTGTGGTTAAACCATGGTACTCCTCCAATATCATATAATGGGGATCACATTTATTGTTTTAATTTATAAAAAATTCGATCCAAAATATGATATAAAAAGTAATTATTATTTATTTTCCTTTAAAGTAATGATGCACGTCTTTTTTATCTCATTATTCATCTAGTTTAATGTTCCCTCAACATAGTCTGTTATATCAACAAAATAGTCTATTATATCAACAAAAAATTCCACGAGATTCAAATAACCATTTCCAATAACAAAATACAAATAACCATTTGCAATACAAATAACCATTTGCAATAATAAAATACAAATAACCATTTGCAAATAACCATTTGCAATACAAATAACCATTTCCAATAACAAAATACAAATAACCATTTGCAAATAACCATTTGAAATAACAAAAAATTCCACGAGATTAAAAAACGAACGAAAAGCACATCAAGAATCGAAACAAAAACGAACGAAATAAATTCGTGGAAGGCTTACTTGAATGTTGCGAGTTGAGATGATAGATCTGAGAGGAGTGAAGAAGATAAACAATGAAGCCAAATTGAGTTTAGCGCAGGTCGATCGACGAGCCGATTAGGGTTTACCGCGCGAGAGAGACGAGCCGGTGGACTGTCAATCGAAAAATTGTAAATGACAGTCCACGGGCTTTAATTTTTTTAAAAGTTTTATAACGTCGGTTATTTTAAAACCGACGTAAAAAATCTCCTGCGCTTTGGTTTTTTACGTCGTTTATTTTATAACCGACGTAAAAAACGAGATATCTACGCGTTTTTTACGTCGGTTATTTTATAAACGACGTAAAAAACGCGTAGATATCTCATTTTTTACCTCGGTTATAAGATAACTGACGTAAAAAACCAATGCGCGGGGGGTTTTTTACGTCGGTTATTTGGAAACCGACGTAAAAAAACCCGATATCTACGCGTTTTTTACGTCGGTTATTTTATAACCAACGTAAAAAACCAAAGCATGGTGGGGTTTTTACGTCGGTTATTTGGAAACCGACGTAACAAACCCGATATGGATGCGTTATTTACGTTGGTTATTTTATAACCGACGTAAAAAACCCTGCGCTTTGATTTTTTACGTCAGTTATTTGATAACCGACGTAAAAAACGTGTCGATATCGGGTTTTTTACGTCAGTTTCCAAATAACCGACGTAAAAAACCTCCCGCGTATTGGTTTTTTACGTCGGTTATAAGATAACCGACGTAAAAACCCAACAGGCGTGATTTGTAACGTCGGTTATTCAAATAACCGACCTTAAAAATCAACTCGCCACATTTTTACATCGGTTATATATAACCGATGTAAAAAATGGTGACGTAAAAAATGATTTATGCACTACCGTCATCATTATATGGAAAAACACAACTGATGTAAGGGCCACCTACCATATATCACATTCATAATTTGGATATTTTAAATCTCAATAACATTAAAAATATTATATATTTAAATTTAAATTTAAACATTCAATTCTCATAAACTAACTTTAGATCATTCACCTAATTTTTTTTAAATCAAAAAATACTAACTATTTAATATAATCATTCAATCAATAAAAAAAAGTTTTTCTTCACCGGGTATAATACTTCTCTATATATCCTCAAATAATGACCAATCATTTGTGTGGGTTTTTTCAACATATGGCGAACCCCATATCTCAATTATTGAACACCATAACATAAAAATTAGGATGGACGGCCAAAAATAAATAAAAAATTATATTGTTGGGATTTACCATTGATCTGGGTGAGGAAATCATCAAGATACATTATGGATTGAAGGATAATTTATGTGGAGTTCCCTTTTAATGTTACATGGTTGATATGTTTACTTAAAGGATTGTGAGTGAGATAGAGAGAGCCATGATGCAAACCATTAAAAATTTAAAAAATATAGTTTTTATGAGTTGTACAGATAGTTTTCACACTAAAATAATTATTTAATAAAGAGAACATTTAATACAACATCCTATCGGAGCCATTGTTTTTATTTATAAATGTTTTAATACTATAACTTAACCCTTAAAAACTCAAATCATCCAATTCTACTCTATTTCATATCATTGATCTAAATAAATTATTCTTATGTTTAAATAATATATATCAAAATTCATTTTTAGTATTACATAATTAAATCATTCTAAAAAATTATTCATTTACCTATTCTTAAACCAAAAATGAGAACATTCACCTCAAATTTATCAGTTTATTTTATTTATAAATAATTTGTTGCATTATAAACTGGTCGTTATCAATGATTTTATCACATTAAAAAATTTACCAAAACAAAACAATTGAGAACCTTACTATAAATATTCACATTATGTTTCAAGATATTTTAATCACTTCATAATGTTTCCATATATCTCACCACAATCCTTTAAAAATCAAGAGATTTGACTTGATCACAATGTATACCACCATAGAAATCGAATATCCATCCCATAACAAAATATAGTAAGATGGAATTACATTGTATGAAAATTTTCATCCATCATGATAATATTGACACAAGAACAGATCTATTTAGGGTCCTCGCCAAATATATACTCTTCTTCCCCAAATCAAATCACAGTGACATCAACTCAGCTAAACAATGAAACCATGCACGAATAATAATCAATCCAATAAACATACAAACATTATAACATTAAATCAGCATCCATGGAAACTAATTTATAACATGGGTAATTAAATTTTTCTCTTCTATAGAATAATCAATAAATAAATATATAAAATACATGAGTCCTCAAAATATTTTTATAAAACCAATAAATATATTTCAAATAAAATATTTTTTGAGTTTTTAGAAGATGTTTTAAAATAAATAGAAACCCAATAATTATTATAATAAGTTTCTATATGTTTCATGCATATTTATGTTCTATAAGAGAACCATCTCCCTTTAGGGATTTAAAAAAAATTGATTCATTTCTAAAAACTAGTGTAAAAATGAAAATCCAAAATGTCTTTTCCTATTTTTTACCAAAAACTATATTCCAAACTCTATTTTTATTTATAAACTGCTGAAATCATGAAATTAACATGAATTTCATAGAAAATGAACTGATAAATATTTTTCAATAATAATTAATTGTTTTTATATATATATTAAATAATCCTTTTATAGAATTTATTCTTTTTAAAAAAATTAAAATTAATTTTTTACCCTAACATCTTACCATTTCTTGAAATTTCAAATGATTCAAGAAAAATATAAAACCACGATGTACCCATCATTTTTACACCCTCTATGATTTCAGAAAATTAAAAATCAAATAATTATATTTCAAAACAAATTAATATATAAAAAAACACTCTAATATTGAAAAATATTCATTACTAATAACAAAAATATTTATATGGCCCTATATTCACGCTTCATTTAATAGTTTCTAAATAATAGAAATAATGAAATCTTTGAAATGACCAATGATAGAATTTTTTATCCCTATCATTCTAAAAAAAATTTATATGAAATCCATCCTAAATCTATAGCTCCTTGTATTTTCATCATAATTCAACAAGTAAATTTTTTTTCAATCTTGGTTGTGTTGGTAATGAGAAAACATGAAATATCATATCAATGTTCTGAATAACCAACTCCACCTCTTACATAATAAATTATAAAATTCTAAAATGGATCTAATATAGTTTGGTAATTAGTTTACACATTATATTAAAAATAGAGAGCCAGATATTCATAGAAACTATTTGACCAACCCAATAGAAAAGTGTTTTCAACTAGTACTATGATATTAAATTAATGATTGGTGAGAGTATTCCATCAATAATTCAATAAGTCTATTTCATGATAGGGTTACAAAAAAATTATCATGAATTATCCATATTTTGGGAATCCAAAACAAAAAACCCATTCAATAAATGATATCTTATAGAAACTATTACTTTGGGAAGTATATTGTATTTCTAAATAATATTATTATAGATAATCAAAATATTTACCACCTATTATCTTAAAAAGTAATTTACCCCACAAATTAAAAACATAATATCTAAAATATATATGACGCTCTTTAAATAAATCACACACATCATCAAAAAGTACATAAAATTTATATAATTATATATGACATCACTCTATGCTAGTTTATATAAACAAATAAAATTATATTCAACTAAAGTTGAAAAACGTTTATACACACACTAATATCTGAGGAATTTATCCCTATCAGTTATCCTCTCCATCCTGGTGGTATTACCGCAACCTAGAAAAGTCAGATAGTTTACCGATGCACTTAAAAAAATCTGATCTGGGAGACCATTTCTGCTCAACAACTAGTCAAATTAAAGCTAACAAAAAGAGCTAAAATCAAGTGAAATTTAAATTATGTGACAATCAAAGGGAAAATATATTTAAATTTCAAAAGTTGAAAAATAAACTTGATCTTCAAACATAAATAAAATTTTATCCGGGTGTCAGTTTTGGCTGTACCACATGTCAAATGAAAGCCTCGAATGAGATCTATGTCTCTTATATTGGGTAAAACACTTAGATTATTTCAACCCTTTTTATTTCCCCATAAAAAACCATAAGGCCTTCGAAACATCGGTTGTAGCTGCATACCCTGATTTCATAAAATCCAAATTCTTATAACTTTCGATCTAGGTTTTCTTTCAAACTATACCACATATGATATCGAAGCTCATTTAATGATCTTCGATTTGATTAGTTGTGGCGCTGAAAATGGATTCTTGAATCAGGCTTTATGGTCATTTTAGTGTTTTTGGGTTTTTGGAAGTTCTTTGTCACGACCCGTCCTCGGGGCCCGTGCCGTGACTACCCCAAGCCCGCCTTCCATAGGCCAGTGGCTGGAGACTAGCACCAAGTTGTAAATCCCAACAAAAAGGGAAGGCATTGCCTTTGAAAAGTAAACAAGCACCACAGAGTAAGCAAGCGGAAAAGTAAACACTAAGTAAAAACTGTACAAGCTGTGCTAAAAGTAAAAGGGGCCGGAAATACAAGCCCAACTGTAAAGTACAACTGAAAGGAAAAACAGCAACTGAAAGGAAAAACTGCAGCGTCGAGCCTTCCTCTGGAATTCCCACCTGAAGGGTGGGTACAGATAGCTCCAATGCTCCTCGGGTCCCGCCGTCCGCTCCGAGCACGTCTCGCCCAGTGGTCCACCTCCAGGTACTGACTCATCGTGTAGTCCACCTCCGGGTACTGACTCGTCGTGTAGTCCACCTCCGGGTACTGTCTAGTCCTCGAACACTCGGCCTCCATCCGCACTGCCTGTCGTCTGCAACCAACACAACGAGGTGCGGGCATAGCCCGTGCAGGGGTGAGTATAACGATACTCAGTAGGGACCCCGAGACCCTCATGGTCTCTCTAAAACCAACAAGGATAACCACAAAGAAGATATCAACAGATAACCTCTACATAGATATATGCCCATACATATACCTAAGTTATCAAGTAACCCATCTCAATCATGAGGCAAACACAAGGTCAAAAGTCTCAGCTCAAACCAGGATTTTTATCATCGAAACCATAACTGCTGAAGAGCTCCGTCTCTGGAGCGTACAGTGGTCCTGTCACAACTCCGAGGTACTGCCCACTAACTTAAGACTGCTGTAGTACTCCACCTATCGAGTAATGCGGGATAGCCGCTACAACCAAGCGCTCCCATGTGCCGCTACAACCAAGCGCACCTCTGTCATGGGTCTGCCGCTACAACCAAGCGCACCTCGGTCGTGGGTCTGCTGCTACAACCAAGCGCTCCCATGTGCCGCTACAACCAAGCGCACCACTGTCGTGGGTCTGCCGCTACAACCAAGCGCTCCCATGTGCCCCTACAACCAAGCGCACCTCTATCGTGGGTCTTCCGCTACAACCAAGCGCTCCCATGTGCCGCTACAACCAAGCGCACAACTGTCGTGGGTCTGCCGCTACAACCAAGCGCTCCCATGTGCCGCTACAACCAAGCGCACCTCTGTCGTGGGTCTTCCGCTACAACCAAGCGCTCCCATGTGCCGCTACAACCAAGTGCACCTCTGTCACACACCGAGTCGTTCGATCAGCAGTCGTCGGGTCTCAGTCAGCTACACGGTCTCTGTGCTCCGCCCGCTAGTCTCCGGGAGGGTCCGCTCCACGAGCTACTGGTCGATACTCCAAGTATCACAAAGTCCCGCAAGGAAGTATATCGAAGGACCACCTCGTCATAGGGGTCTCAACGCAACAGACGGCGCGTCAATCGGACGCCCGATCTGTGAGTTATTAGCCTTTTCGTTCTAGGGGCCCGGTTGGTTTCGTGAGCGAACCAATCCGGCCGTAACTCAACTATACCCCGAACACTCACAGGGTATACTCATAGGGACCGTTTTTCGACGTGATCACCAATGTCGCTGACGGTTCGTCAAACGGACGTCTGGTCTGAAAGATATCAGCTTTTCCGTTCCAGGGGCCCGGTTGGATTTCAGTGCGATCCAACCCGGCCACTATCCATCTGCATCCAAAACTCGGGCAGAGGATGCCAAAAGTTTCGTCTCATCAAGAGGAACTCAACGCAAAAGACGGCGCGTCAATCGGACGCACGGTCTGAGAGTTATTGGCTTTTTCGTCCCAGAGGCCCGGTTGGTTTTTAAGGGAAAACCAACCCGACTGTACTCCACCTGCGTCCAAACCTCGGGCGGAGTATGCCAAAAGATCCGTCTCACATAGAGGAATTCAACGAAACAGACGGCGCGTCAATCGGACGCCCAGTCTGTTAGTTATTACCCTTTCCGTCTCACACCCACCCTGGGAAACTTCCCAGGAGGTCACCCATCCCGATCACTGCTCTAGGCCAAGCACGCTTAAATACGGAGTTTTAACTACGTAGGCTCCTGAAAAGGAAGGTGCACCTTGAGTATAGTATACCGAAACAACCGTCTCGATCCAAGGATCGCGTTGCCACTGACGGCGCGTCGTTCTGAGGCCCGTAGCTCAAGAAACGGCCATTTGAACGAAAACGTCCGAAGAAGGGGGGGTACGGGCCCGGCCCGACCCGGCTCGACCCCCCCTAGGTCGGCCCGAACCGGGTCGACCCGACCCGGTTGGCCCGGTCCGGCCCGGCCGGGGCGCGGCCCGGCCAGTCGGACCGGCCTGGCTCGACTCGGCCGGGCGGCCGAGTTCCAGGCGCCGCAGGCATTGACCCGCGGCCTGCGTGGGCCGCGCTGGTGAACCGCGGACGCGGCAGAGCCATGTCCCGCGCGGGCGAACCGGACCCGCGCGGCCGCGGCGGGCTCGTCCGGCGGCGCGCCGGGGCGCCGCCGCCTCCGGCCGCCGGGATCGCTCTGGTGGTCCGATTCTCTTCCCGTCTGCGCCATTGCTCCTCCCGGGATCCGTTCTTTACTGTGGAATCGTCAAACATCCACTGCGGCACGTTCCGTCGTCGCCCGCCAAATCCGCACAAAACGAAGAACGGCGGAGGGTCGTCGGGCCGTGTTCGTTTGGCCCGCACCCTCCGCGTTAGAGATAAATAACCGGGAGAATTTTATTCCACACGGGAAAAATAACAATTTTAAGAAGATTAAAATTGTTCACAATTCGGTTCTTTAATTTCTTTAAGAAACATTGACGGGAATAAATTAAAAAGGGGTAATTCCCATAATAAATCCCTACCTCGTCGATCGTCGCGCGCGGGCGTTCTTCGCGGAAAAGCTCGTCGCGGAAGAGAGGGATCGTCGCGTCGTCGCGGGGAGGCGTCGCGTCGTTGCGGAATCCGCTGTTGAGTCGGCGAACTCAACACACCATGAAACAACAGATTTAATTTAATTAATTAAATCCGTGTTTTTGGTTAAGAACCACGAAGGAGATAAAAAGGAAGGTCCGAGATTCTTACCTCAAGAAGCCGATCGAAGATCCGTCGCGGAGGAAGAGACGTCGCAGAAGAACGTTGTCAGCGATGCGGATCAAGGCGTCGCGTCGTCGATTTCTGGGTTCGGCGTTCTTCGCGTTCTTCGCGTTCTTCGCGTTCTTCGCGAGGGAGAAGAAGAAACAAGGATCCTATCAAATCTTCTCAAAAGATTTTGGGTTGGTCTTATTTTATTAATATGCCAACACACGAAAACAGGTTAAGAAATGATTGAATTAATTCGTTGAATTAATTCAACGAAAGAAACAGGCCATTTAATTCACGAAAGAAACAACCCATTTAATTCACGAAATAAACCGCCCAATTAAATGGTCTGTTAAGAATTTAGAAAACGCGTCAGTTGACTTTCATTAAGACGGGTTTTCACGGGTGCGTTTCTTAGCAGAAAGAAACGGCGGGGCTCGTGCGGGCCCCACCTCACAAATATCCTACCAAGGGGGTAGGATATTCCTGGATAGCATCCTATCCAGTTCAACTCAGTTCAAGCCGCCTTTAAGTGGCTTCAAATGGCTTCCAAGCGGCATAAGTGAAATAAAATAAAGTTGTCGCAAATTTATTTTATTTCTTAACTTTAAGCCCGAAAATTAAAAACCACACCCGAGCAAACGCAACTCCGGAAAAGGCGTTTCTAAGTGAATACCGGCGCTGCGATTTCATCAGTGCCCTCAGAATTCGATTCTGGGCACCGGTTCAAAAGTTAGAAAAACCCGCTCGTCCGTTCACTGAACGTACCCGAGCCAAACTTCGGAAAATGATTCCGGGCACACCGGGCCTCAGAATCAGGTGTCGTCAGAAACTGCGTTCTTTTAAAATTCCAAAGAAAATTAAGAAAAAAAATTCCTTGAAATTTACGGGTCTTTACATTACTCCCACCACAGGGCTTTACGTCCCCGTAAAGCTTCAACACAAACTAGGGATACAAAGGCGGTACTGAGCACGCATCTGAGCCTTCCGCTCCCATGTGCTCACCTGGACCTTTTCTGTCGTGGCCTAGACCACATCTGGTCCCACTAGAGCTGCCACGATTTCTTCCTTGACGATAAGAGAAATCTGGTCTCATCCCCTGGATGAACCACGTTCTTCGCCTAATACGGTCAATCCCGACATGGATGATACTAATCCATACCAAGGATGACGTCGTAAGGCCTCGACGCTACTACCAAGAGATCCAACCGTTACTCTCACCTCCAAGGGTTGAGTCACACTGTCGGCTTCAGTGTGTGATAACTGGGTCTCCTCCAGTAGATGTCTCACGGGTGAGGGTCAAGTCAACAGTCTAAACCGGAACCTCTTAGTAACAACACAAGAGAGGACATGAAAGTAAAATGCCACAAGAAAAGGTGTCTTTTATTACTGCAGCTCATGTACAAAGACACAAAGCGTCTATAAACACACATCAACAAAACTAGAAGCAATGTGAACAAAAGTCTCCAGGTCTGGAGCTAGTCCCGCTCCTGTCCATCTGCTCCCGGAGCTCCATGATCGTAGGCCTCAGCTGCCTGAAGCTGAGCTCTCCCATGTCCTCTTGTCCCCTGCGGTCGGGGTGGACTGCCTGGTGGTGGTGGTGGCAACACCCCGAAGCGCCGTCCACCTCCTGCTGCACGACCAACTCCCCTGTCATGGCCGCCTGCTCCTTGCGGCCCGCCCTGATCGAACCTCTGCCTCTGCCTGGGGGGGTCCTTCGTTCGTCTGCTGGTCATCCGTATGGCGGGTCAGACAGTCACGAGCCATGTGACCAACCCCGCCGCAGGAGTAACACTGCCCTCTCATGGCAAGTCGTTTCCCACCCCGAGTGCCTCGCAAAAACGATCCAGAGTCATGCTGGCGACCACCTGTAGGTCCAGTCCTATTAGACCCATGCGTCATCCGTCTACTGCCCGCTGCAGAAGACTCTGCCGCGTGCCGGTAAGTGGTGGGTCCTGCTGCTGGTGACTGCTCAGCAAGGAAACTCTCCACTAAGAGGGCTCGCTCTAACACCCCTGCCTGAGTCGGAATGTTGAGGGAGATCATCGAAGCCCTGATCTCATGCCTCAGTCCCTGCTCGAAGGTCCGGGCCCGGAAGAATGGGTCCCGTACCATATCTGTGTAGTAGCGCGAGAGATCAGTAAATCTCGCCGAGTACTGGGCCACTGACATGCTGCCCTACCGCAGCTGTAGTAGCTCCTGGATGCGCACCGCTCGGAGGGTGGCTGGGACGAACTCAGAGCGGAAGATGCTCTCAAAGTCCGTCCAGAGGAGAGACGCCTCGTCGTGCACCTGGAGCATCAAGCTCCACCATCTGCCTGCTGTCGCGTGCAGGAGACTCGCTGCGAGGATCACCATGAGGTCTGCTGGTGTCCTCACTAATCTGAAAACCCGAACAACTGCCTCCATCTAGTCCTCGGCGGCCTGAGGGTCCGTCTCCCCGCGGAACCTGGGCGGTCGCTGTCGCTGGAACTCATGCAGTGCACTAAGGCGACGTGCATCGCCAGCGGTTGGGGCTGGTAGCATCGGTGCCTCGGTGGGTATAGGTACCGCCGGTGCCTCAGCTGTCAAAGGGCCCTGTACCGAGTCCTCGACACTCGGTGGGCTGTCATCACGCTCCACTCTCAGAATCCTAGCTGGCTGTCGTCGTGGGGCCATCCTGAAAAGGGAACAAGTGCGCCACGGTCAGGACAGTATACCTGGTGAGCTGACAGAAGTAATCACAAGGAAAACTTGAAACACACATGCAATCAATGTTTTCGTGCATTAAGTCGGAAATCAGAAGTCAGGGTCCTGGTGTACGGATACGTCGGCCGCCGCACCAACACTGGACTCCCTGGACTGATAACCACACCCAATACGCTAAACACTATTGCTTCACATAGAAGAAAGATCAGAGTCCCCGGTAGAACCGACCACCTCTGATACCAATTTGTCACGACCCGTCCTTGGGGCCCGTGCCGTGACTACCCCAAGCCCGCCTTCCTTAGGCCAGGGGCTGGCGACTAGCACCAAGGCGTAAATCCCAGCAAAAAGGGAAGGCATTGCCTTTGAAAAGTAAACAAGCACCACAGAGTAAGCAAGCGGAAAAGTAAACACTAAGTAAAAACTGTACAAGCTATGCTGAAAGTAAAAGGGGCCGGAAATACAAGCCCAACTGTAAAGTACAACTGAAAGGAAAAACAGAAACTGAAAGGAAAAACTGCAGCGTCGAGCCGTCCTCTGGAATTCCCACTTGAAGGGTGGGTACAGATAGCTCCAATGCTCCTCGGGGCCCACCGTCCGCTCCGAGCACGTCTCGCCCAGTGGTCCACCTCCAGGTACTGACTCGTCGTGTAGTCCACCTCCGGGTACTGACTCGTCGTGTAGTCCACCTCCGGGTACTGTCCAGTCCTCGAACACTCAGCCTCCATCAGCACTGCCTATCGTCTGCAACCAACACAACGAGGTGCGGGCATAGCCCGTGCAGGGGTGAGTATAATGATACTCAGTAGGGACCCCGAGACCCTCAAGGTCTCTCTAAAACCAACAAGGATATCCACAAAGAAGATCTCAACAGATAACCTCTACTTAGATATATGCCCATACATATACCTAAGTTATCAAGTAACCCATCTCAATCATGAGGCAAACACAAGGTCAAAAGTCTCAGCTCAAACCAGGATTTTCATCATCGAAACCATAACTGCTGAAGAGCTCCGTCTCTGGAGTGTACAGTGGTCCTGTCACAACTCCGAGGTACTGCCCACTAACTTAAGACTACTGTAGTACTCCACCTATCGAGTAATGCGGGCCAGCCGCTACAACCAAGCGCTCCCATGTGCCGCTACAACCAAGCGCCCCTCTGTCATGGGTCTGCCGCTACAACCAAGCGCACCTCTGTCGTGGGTCTGCCGCTACAACCAAGCGCTCCCATGTGCCGCTACAACCAAGCGCACCACTGTCGTGGGTCTGCCGCTACAACCAAGCGCTCCCATGTGCCGCTACAACCAAGCGCACCTCTGTCGTGGGTCTGCCGCTACAACCAAGCGCTCCCATGTGCCGCTACAACCAAGCGCACAACTGTCGTGGGTCTGCCGCTACAACCAAGCGCTCCCATGTGCCGCTACAACCAAGCGCACCTCTGTCGTGGGTCTGCCGCTACAACCAAGCCCTCCCATGTGCCGCTACAACCAAGCGCACCTCTGTCACACACCGAGTCGTTCGATCAGCAGTCGTCGGGTCTCAGTCAGCTACACGGTCTCCGTGTTCCGCCCGCTCGTCTCCGGGAGGGTCCGCTCCACGAGCTACTGGTTGATACTCCAAGTATCACAAAGCCCTTCAAGGAAGTATCTCCATGGACCACCTCGTCATAGGGGTCTCAACGCAACAGACGGTGCGTCAATCGGACGCCCGGTCTGTGAGTTATTAGCCTTTTCGTCCCAGGGGCCCAGTTGGTTTCGTGAGCGAACCCATCCGGCCGTAACTCAACTATACCCCGAACACTCACAGGGTATACTCATAGGGACCGTTTTTCAACGTGATCACCAATGCCGCTGACGGTTCGTCAAACGGACGTCTGGTCTGAAAGATATCAGCTTTTCCGTTCCAGGGGTCCGGTTGGATTTCAGTGCGGTCCAACCCGGCCACTATCCATCTGCATCCAAAACTCGGGCGGAGGATGCCAAAAGTTCCGTCTCATCAAGAGGAACTCAACGCAAAAGACGGCGCGTCAATCGGACGCCCGGTCTGAGAGTTATTGGCTTTTTCGTCCTAGGGGCCCGGTTGGTTTTTAAGGCAAAACCAACCCGACTGTACTCCACCTACGTCCAAATCTCGGGCGGAGTATGCCAAAAGATCCGTCTCACTTATAGGAATTCAACGAAACAGACGGCGCGTCAATCGGACGCCCAGTCTGTTAGTTATTACCCTTTCCATCTCACACCCACCCTGGGAAACTTCCCAGGAGGTCACCCATCCTGATCACTGCTCTAGGCCAAGCAGGCTTAACTACGGAGTTTTAACTACGTAGGCTCCCGAAGAGGAATGTGCACCTTGAGTATAGTATACCGAAACGACCGTCTCGATCCAAAGATCGCGTTGCCACTGACGGCGCGTCGTTCGGAGGCCCGTAGCTCAACATACGGCAATTTGAACGAAAACGTCCGAAGAAGGGGGGGTACGGGCCCGGTCCGACCCCCCCTGGGTCGGCCCGAACCGGTTGGCCCGGTCCGGCCCGGCCGGGGCGCGGCCCGGCCGGTCGGACCGGCCTGGCTCGACCCGGCCGGGCGGCCGACTTCCAGGCGCCGCGGGCGTTGACCCGCGGCATGAGGAAACCGCGGCCCGCGTGGGCCGCGCTGGTGAACCGCGGACGCGGCAGAGCCGCGTCCTGCATGGGCGAACCGGACCCGCGCGGCCGCGGGTCCGTTGGCCGCCGCCGCCGCGGCTTCAGCCGCGGCGGGCTCGTGCGGCGGCGCGCCGGGGCGCCGCCGCCTCCGGCCACCGGGATCGCTCCGGTGGTCCGATTCTCTTCCCGTCTGCGCCATTGCTCCTCCCGGGATCCGTTCTTTACTGCGGAATCGTCAAACATCCATTGCGGCACGTTCCGTCGTCGCCCGCCAAATCCGCACAATACGAAGAACGGCGGAGGGTCGTCGGGCCGTGTTCGTTTGGCCCGCACCCTCCGCGTTAGAGATAAATAACCGGGAGAATTTTATTCCACACGGGAAAAATAACAATTTTAAGAAAATTAAAATTGTTCACAATTCGGTTCTTTAATTTCTTTAAGAAACATTGACGGGAATAAATTAAAAAGGGGTAATTCCCATAATAAATCCCTACCTCGTCGATCGTCGCGTGCAGGCGTTCTTCGCGGAAAAGCTTGTCGCGGAAGAGAGGGATCGTCGCGTCGTCGCGGGGAGGCGTCGCGTCGTCGCAGAATCCGCTGTTGAGTCGGCGAACTCAACGCACCATGAAACAACAGATTTAATTTAATTAATTAAATCCGTGTTTTTGGTTAAGAACCACGAAGGAGTTAAAAAGGAAGGTCCGAGATTCTTACCTCAAGAAGCCGATCGAAGATCCGTCGCGGAGGAAGAGACGTCGCAGAAGAACGTTGTCGGCGATGCGGATCAAGGCGTCGCGTCGTCGATTTCCAGGTTCGGCGTTCTTCGCGTTCTTCGCGTTCTTCGCGTTCTTCGCGAGGGAGAAGAAGAAACAAGGATCCTCTCAAATCTTCTCAAAAGATTTTGGGTTGGTCTTATTTTATTAATATGCCAACACACGAAAACAGGTTAAGAAATGATTGAATTAATTCGTTGAATTAATTCAACGAAAGAAACAGACCATTTAATTCACGAAAGAAACAGCCCATTTAATTCACGAAATAAACCGCCCAATTAAATGGTCTGTTAAGAATTTAGAAAACGCATCAGTTGACTTTCATTAAGACGGGTTTTCACGGGTGCGTTTCTTAGCGGAAAGAAATCGCGGGGCTCGTGCGGGCCCCACCTCACAAATATCCTACCAAGGGGGTAGGATATTTCTGGATAGCATCCTATACAGTTCAACTCAGTTCAAGCCGCCTTTAAGTGGCTTCAAGTGGCTTCCAAGCGACTTAAGTGAAATAAAATAAGGTTGTCGCAAAATTATTTTATTTCATAACTTTAAGCCCGAAAATTAAAAACCACACCCGAGCAAACGCAACTCCGGAAGAGGCGTTTCTAAGCGAATACCGGCGCTGCGATTTCATCGGTGCCCTCAGAATTCGATTCCGGGCACCGGTTCAAAAGTTAGAAAAACCGGCTCGTCCGTTTACTGAACGTACCCGAGCCAAACTTCGGAAAATGATTCCGGGCACACCGGGCCTCGGAATTAGGCGCCGTCAGAAACTGCGTTCTTGTAAAATTCCAAAGAAAATTAAGAAAAAAAATTCTTTGAAATTTACGGGTCTTTACATTCTTAATGTTTTATGATTTACATAATTATATATTTATTCATTTACTATTTGTTTATTTATTTAGTATTTATATATTTATTTATTATTTATTAATTATTAATTATTTAACTATGGATTTATTTCTCTATTATTTATTATTTATTATTTTTTTATCTATTTAATATTAAAAATGTATATATTTCTTTACTTTTTATTAAGATATTATGTACACATTAATTTTTAAATTTTTAAATTTATTAATTAATTATTTATTTATTTTTTAATTATTAGTTTATTATTTATTTATTATTTATTTATTCGTTTACTTATTATTTATTTATTTATTATTTATTAATTAATTAATTATTATTTATTAAGTATTAATTAATGAATATTAAATACAAAATATAAAATATTAAATATTACATATTAATTAAGAATTTTTAATTATTAATTACAAAGTTTTAATTTATAGTTATTATTAATTCTTTATTATGAATTATTAATTATTAACTATTTATTTATTTATTTACCTATTTATGTATTTATTCTTTATTCTTTATTCTTTATTTTTTATTCTATATTTATTTATTTTCAATTTATTAAATACTAATTTAGTTTTAGTTTATTATTCAACATTTATTAATTTATTTATTAATTTTTTATTATTTATTTATTTATAAATTATTAATTTTTTATTTCTTCTTTATTATTTATTTATTAAAAAATTATTATTGATTTATTAATTATTTATAAATTTATGATATTAACTGTTAACTATTAATTATTAATTCATAATGATCATTTATTAGTTACTAGATATTATTAATAATTAATTATTTATAATTCATTATTCATTATTAATTATTCATTATTAATTATTTTTTCTTTATTATCCATCATTGATTATTTATTATTTATTTATTTATCAATTATTTATTTATTTCTTATTTATTTCTTATTTATTTATCATATATTAGAATATTTGGTAAATAATTTATTATTCACACATTAATTTTATATTATATATTATATATTATATATTATATATTACCTATTATATATGACCTATTTTTTATTATATAGTGTATATTATATATTATTTATTAAATATTAAGTATTATATACTATGTAATATATATTATGTATTTTCTTCTATGTAGTATATATTATGTATTATATATTATACATTATGTATTATGTATTACATATTATTTATTATATATTATATATTATGTATTATGTATTATGTGTTATGTATTATGTATTATGTATTATTTATTATGTATTATGTATTATGTATTATCTATTATCTATTATCTATTATATATTATATATTATATATTATATATTATATACTATTCAGTATTTATTATATACAAGATACATGTTACTATTTACTATTTACTATTTTTAGTTACTATTCTTTATTTTCTTTTTTTTATTTACCATTTATTTCCATGTTATATGTTCCATCAATTATTATTCATTTATATTATATTTATTAAATAGTAATTTCTAATGAGTAATTATTAAATATTAATAATTATTTTTTAATTTTTAATAATTAATTATTGATTATTTATTATTGATTAGTCATTATTGATTAATAATTATTGATCAATAATTATTTAATTTGTATATATTTTTTATACATTCTTGGTTTTTCCAATTAAAATATATATATATATATATATATATATAAGTATATTAAATTCGATTTATTGACCACATGAAGAGCATGCAGAAGTGGTAAAGTCTTTAGAGAATCAGCATGAGGTAAGGCATTCAAATGTCACCCAACCTAAAAAATATTAAATAATAAATAATAACTAATAACTAATAAATAATAAGTAATAAATAATAAATAATAAATAATAAATAATAAATAAAAAATAATAAATAATAAATAATAAAAGGATAAATAATAAATAATACATAATACATAATACATAATACAGAATACATAATAAATAATACACAGTAAATAATACATAGTAAATTATAAATTATAAATAATAAATAATAAATAATAAATAATAAATAATAAATAATAAATAATACATAATACATAATACATAATAAATAATAACTAATAACTAATAAGTAATGACTAATAAGTACAAACTACTAAGTAATAAAAATTAAAAATTAAATAATAAATAGTAAATAGTAAATAATGAATAATACATAATACATAAAACATAATACATAGTACATAATAAATAATAAATAAATAAATACAATGAAATAATAAATAAATAAATAAATAAATAAATAAACATTTTAGTAAAGGAATAAACTGCCGCTAATAAACTACTACTAAATTGTTCTACAATATTTTTAAAAAAACTACCGTAATTATTTCTCAACATAATATTTAGCAATGATTTTCAAAAATCGTGATAGATTAATTTAGCGGTGGTCTAAACCGCCGCTAAAGTCAAATTTTTGCATAGTGTGAGTGATGCCATTATAGTAATTTCTATGAGTCCTGAATTTAAGGATATTGATTTTGAAATATATTATATCCTCTATGTGATAAATATGGTTTGTAGAGTTGAGAATAATATTGAAGAACTCATATACATCGTTAAAACTATGATGTGGACTATGTGACCATAGTGGACTCCACAAACCAACAACATCCATTGGGAGTGTAATGTAGAGTGGCCAGTTTGGTTATCACTAATATGGGAGTGGAGTAGGTTATTGGACCATATCATTTTTCCATAGGGTCTAGTTAGAGCCTATTATCCATGACAACATCGTGGGAGTGTGGGATATGGCTTAATGTGAGTGTGAAGAGAATCAGACAGGTCTAAAGGACCCTAGTGGATTCTCATGTGAGACAAATAAGTATGTTAATGGGTTCATAATGAAGTAATTTTGTGACTTGGTTGTTATTATGATAACAGAGTAAGTAGTTGGATGAATGTTCAGGCTTACCTTACGATTTGGGATAAGTTTGATTGACTACTTACCTAGTGATGAGATAGTTATCTTTTGGGTGGGATGTGATTCCATGTTCCATGAATCTTATGTGGTGGTCTCAATGAGAGATTATTCCCATGAAATGTATGAAAACATTTAGATATCATGGGATATATTAATAACCCCATAATGATTAAATATGGTGTTTGAGTTAGAGTCACCACACCCACCCAACCCTTTCTGGATTATATTATAAGATTGAATGGGAGGGATGCACTACACCTAATATTAAATAAATGTAATAAATTTGATGGTTAGGTGACATACACTACCCTCACCACCTATATTATGATATAGATTAGAGAGATGCTCCAACCCTTATAAATAATATATGTACTAAGTGATATGGTCCGGTGGAACACGTTTCCACTTTTATATAATGAGATGGGTGAGAGGGACAAACTTCCCCCAGAAAATAAATCTATATAATAAATGATATGGTTGGTATAGATTCAATGGTCCTTTTTTATATTACAATATGTAAGGGTGTGGTGAAATAAACCCTGATAATAAATGAAAATAATAAATGTGATGCATAGGTGGGATGCCCTTCCCCCTTTATATATTATGATATTGAGGGGAGTGATGTTGTACAATCTAATAATAAATAAATATTATAAATGAAATGGCTGGGTGGTTTTAATTTTGATCAATTATATTATGATATGGTTGGATGGGGAATCCTTCCCCTTGATTATATGTATATATGATATGATCTATGTGGTATGCTCTTCCCATGAGTGATTATATATTCTGGAGATGTCCATATTAGATGATTTGGTTGGGACACAATAACCTCGGAGTGATAATATATACTTATGATTATATTATGGGTGGGAGTTTAGTAAGAGCATGTAATTTTTATTTCACATTCTAAAAATCACTCCTCTACTATTTAACGAATGTATATTTAATCCCCAAAGAAAAATTTGAACCAAAATATTAATGGTGGTTATTTTATTATAAATCCAAATATTTTTTTTACTCTGAGTATATAAAATGTGAATACATTTCACATAATGAATTTGATAGGTTTTTAGGGGGATCCCTATAATTTTTTACTCAAATAAGGATAATGAATCCATGGAAATATAATATTCAATAAGACCTCTTTGTTCACACATTCATGTAGAGTAGTGGAACATTGTTAGATGAAAGAGCTATTTTTCATGGATAGAGAATCGAATGTGGTGAGGATTAGGATGGTAGTAGAGAATCATTTTATGTTATTTATATATTTTATATTTTATATTTTGTGGTCTCATTGGTACACTGTTTGGGTAGAAGGACTATGTGCTTCCACATAATATATGTTATAATATTGTCGCTTTATTGATTGTGTATACTATAATTTTTCAATAGGGGATTACTATTTATTTTCATCATTGTTTTTTTACATTTATTGAATTTTATATTCTACACATATTGATACCTTAAACATTCACTAATAATAGTAATCCTCCAATATGTGGGGAGGTTTGCAATATGTTCAATAATACCTCTAGTTCAGAAACCACTGAGTGGCCACATGACGAGGATGTCACAAAGCATTGTTTGATAATATCTTTCATTTATTAGTGTTTTTTATACACTATAAGGGGAATATGTTTATTTCAAATTGTGTGATTAACCTCACATTAGTTCATCATGAACATATTTTTATGGGTAATATTAGATTTTTAGGGATATTTTATTTTTTTCATTAATTTTCTTTTATTATTGATATTTTAATTCAATTTTTTTTCGACACTGATATTTGTGATATTTGTTATTTTCTTCTGGAAAAGTGGAGTGGATATAAAAATCATTCTTGGAATGAATGATTCACATGATATTAATGTCATTATGTAGGATTGAAATCCCTAGATATGTGGGTTCGACTATTTAAGGTGTCCACAATAATATATATGATACATTTCAACATAAATTGTTGGTTGAATTATTTATTGTAGAATCCAAATATTTCTTTGTGAATAAAAATGCATAATTATTTTTTAAATGTTACATGATAACACATATATTACTCAACTATAAATGGGATATATATAATACCATAGTAGTTAGTATATAAATTATATTCATTCATGATGAACCTCTTATGGGTGATTGTGATGTGGGTTTTGTCACTTATTTTTTCTACAACAAAAACCTATATGGTGTTTTACTATATAGATTATTATAGGAATTCAAATTACCTAAATAACTTGACCATCTTTTGATTAGTATAAAATTTTATTATAAAATTTAATTTTATACTAATTGATGAGATATCTAACCTCAATGGTGTAGTTTTGTATATATATGGTTAGTGAATATGGGTTCCCTATAGTGCTTGGTTAACATGACATTTGATTCCTAATTTGTATGTATATGAACCCATGAGTTGGTGTTTTGGAAAATTATTTTCCTTGGGATATTTAATATGGGAGGAATGATGTTTCTCCATTGGCGATGACCTATGTGAGACATTATTTATGTTATAGGTGTGATATCCTAGTGTCCTAGATATACATATCTATACATATTTTTGTTAGGTACCATTATTAAATAGTCACACAATTTACTTTTGTTGGAATATAAGAGTCATTATGTATGACATTTACATAAAAAGTGTTTATCCTAATATTTTAAATTCATTAGAGACCAGAATATTGGGTTTTTGTTTCCTATTGATATTGATGATTGAGATGTACTTTATGATATGTGGTGCATTCATGGAGATTCCACATGTAACATGGATAATGATCCAAAACATGTTCGATCATGGATAGGTATAGCCTAGGTATGCCATTCTATTTTGTTATATGATTCCCATGTGGTGGTTGATCATGTTGTTTGCCTTCACATGAGTGAGATGTTAGGATTGTTGGAAAATATCATCAAGGATTACACTGGTTTAATGATATTGACATTCATAGAATCATGTTCAATTTTTTTGGACACCTGAACCTAGGATCAAAGACATGAAACTCAAGGGAGCGTGAGTCTTGTTATCTAATTGGGTAGCACAAGCATATAAAATCATTGGTTTTGGATGTGGTCGCAGTTTTATGCACTGGTTACGAGTAGTTGTTGATGGTTTATAGATCATTTAGCCATCATGTCTGAGTCAAGAACTTATTATTTCAATGAAACACAATTAACAGTAGTTTCCCTATGTTTTCATTATAATAAGTGTGTTTCCCCTATGAAATATAGTAAAATCATGGTTGTATGTTGTTAGGGATTGACAAGATAAGTGTTCGTGGTGAAGATGGAGTGACACACATGTGATGAGGGAACATATTGAGGCTGCACTCAAGGAGTAATAAAAGTGAACCCATATGGTGGGGAGTGCACCATTGGATAATTGAATGTGTAACCCTCATGGGGGATAAATGTTTGGTGGGTATCCAAGATGAAATTCCAGGTCATAAGAGAAAGGCTAGTGATTAGTGATTTATTGGAACATAATGTAATATTTTGAGATATTATAATATATTTACTTTTAATTGGATTTCATTAATAACATTATTTACCTACAACACTGCCTTTAAACAGATCATGATATACTATTTGAATAATAAAAATTTAATCATGGTTTTTATAACACAACCATTAAATATGTGGGTCCAAATTGGAGTAATATAATTATGGATCATATATATACATAATGAATCTAATAAATTAAAATTTATTAATTAATTATTTTTAAAGAAGAGATAAATTTTTGGTGAATTAATTTTATTCTTAAAAAATTCTTTTTCATCAAAAATGGATTTTATATCTATTTGAAGGATATATTATAATAAAATTACACGGCCTCAAAAAATATATGGAATGTAAAGGATATAATAATTTAGCTAAAAAATAAAAATTAGTTTAAGCCTTTTTTTGTGAATTTTCTAAAAATATTAGCTTTTTAATTTAACAGTAAAAAAAATCGATTATAAAAAAATTGTACTTTCCATTCAATTATTTTAAAATCCCCATTTTTTAAATTGATTTTAAAATTTCACAACGTGTATTTGATTAAATTTAATCATGTTAAGGTCATTATAATTGATACTATACATACTTTTTAGTATAAAAACATTTTTATACATAAAAATTATTTTTATGGAAAACCATGTTAATTGCCTTTTGTGGGTTTATTTTAAAAGTAATTTATACCAATTATAGGGGTTGAATGTTTTAAAATCATTCCATATTTTAAATCAGCATAATTAATATAATTTTATTATTTAAACATAATTTTTGGTTTCTTAAGAATAGTAACTAATGAAAAAATCAAATATCATAATAATGGTCAAAAGTGGTTAGTCAGGGGATAAACTAAGAGATAAGGGATAAAATAAATGAAATCATTTTTAGACCCAATTTATTGTCATATTTTGATCCTATAACATATAAATTTCTAATATGTGTAATTTTTTAAAATTTTCATGAGAAAGAGATTATATATATTTTTTTATTTTGAAAACATAAAAGTTTTTCCTTTAAATCAATTATAAATTTACACCAACACTCCTCTCTCTGTCACACTAAAATCAACATTGGGATATGACGAGAAATTTTAAAATCCTTTCTTAACATCCCTCACCATGTCATAGACTCATTTTTTGATCATAAAATTAACATTTCTAGGATTTAGTTGGAACACAAAGGTGGTTCTCAATAAAGATGTGTAACTCTTAACTAGGTACTTTCAATTTTATTTCATATTACACTATAAAAAACATGTTTTATTCTTAATATCCTGATGAAGAGAGTATAATTAATTTAATGAGATTTTATTATGTTTATTTTTCAACCTTTATTAATATTTTACTTCATCATATGTAAAAAAATCATCATTCGTTCTTAAGGGTGAACTCCATCCTCATGAAGTGATGTACTTAATTTTTCATCAACATCAATGATGTTAGGTTTTTATGATATATTAATTGTTTATATATGATATTTTAATCATATTTTTTCTTTTACAATTATAATATCTTTTCTTAATTCTTATATTTATATCTTTTGAAAATGATTATGCTGCTCGTGCGTACATGGAAGTTACCACTTCGACAAAGCGATGTGATACATTTTTCATGTATTTTGTACATGGTTGGTAAAAAGTATATATTTACTAAATATATATGGTTTTTATAAAATTATAAACATTAAATTATATTGAATTATAATTCTCTATTTTTTTTTGATTAATCAAAATGTGGAAACAACACTCGTTCATACATACAGACTATCATTTCCACAAAGTGATTTAATTCATTTTTCTTCACATTAGTATATGAATGGTTATAAAAAAATTTATAATGAATAAATATGATTCTTATTTCGTGATTAATATTATTTATATGATGATAGAAATACTAATGTGGATGTACTATAACCATCGATCTGAAAAATAGCTGGAAAATGGAATAATTTTCACCCAAATTTCCATTTTAGGGAAGAATAATTAATAAAATGATATCTGGGAATTATAAAGGAATGGTAAATTTTAATTTATTTATTAATATGGTTTATAAAATATTTATAATAAATTTAATTAATTATACCATAGTTTTTTCTATATATGAAAACAACCATTTATGTTTTTTATTCTTAATTGGGGATACGATTCAATGATATGGTCATTATTCTTTCACATAATAGATATTTATTGTGATACCAAAATCAATATAATACATATTTTTTTCAAGGGTAATATATAAAAAATTAAAATTGTTTTGATGACCTCATGACACAATGTTTGGTATTCATTATATGATGGGTGGGTTAATTATATCCCTCCAATGAATTTGAAAATTCTATATAGATATCCGGTGATATTATTACTATTATAATATAAATTTTGTTGAATATATAAATTCACATTTTGAATCTTGATTGTGATTTCTTTTATTTATTATTAAATAATTATTCACAGAGATGGGTGTGAATGGGTACATTCAAATTTTTATGCGTGAGTATGATCACTTATACATATTAACACAATATATTTAGTGGACATGATTTTGAATAGATATTTTTAAATTATTAAGAATTTATTTTCTTTTTATGTCTCATTAATATGTTATTACTCAATATCTAATATTATTTTTCCTAAATAATTATTAATGATTCTTTTACGTAGGATAATATTTGAGAGTTTTTGATCTAATGATTTCTAGGTATTAAAATTTTCTGTTGAGACCAAAAAATATATTTTGTTATAAAACAATTTTGATAATATTATATTATTATGATTGATATCTCAAATTTTTACCCTTACTGGACGTTTGATATCACCTTTTCTTATGTTTTCCTTTCTCATGTTGGGTTTTCTAACACCTTTTGTTTGTGTAGACTTTTTTCAGACGAATTAATTTTTATTGATCTCATGCATTGCACTAAGTCAAATATTCCTTTAACATGGACCCTAATTAGCATAAGTTACATGAAACACTGAATCATAATATGTTACACGTGACACCGACATGGTGTATGATACATAAAGCAGTAACTTCGCATATGTTACATTCAACACTGAGTTCCTACAAAACATCTTTTTATTATAATATTTTTTAAAATGAAAAAATTATAATATTTCCATTTGAAATATTAATATAAATAGTAATTAAAACTTTTAACTTTTTTATATAATGGTTTTATATAAATAAAACATATTTATAATGAAATATATCATATTTAGTGATATCATAATATGTTTAAAAATATTATTTTCTTAAATGATTTGTTGTTAATGCCCTTCTGTGAAAAATTATATAATTAAATTTGAAAAAGAAATTAAAATATAATTTTATAAAATAAATTTATTTATTAAATTTTTAATTTTTAAATTAGCTTTGGTTTTTTTTTATTTTTTTGAGAAACTACATTTTCGGATTAATAGTGAAAAATACTATATTTACATTCATAACTACCATTTAATGTAATTTATTTTTAAAGAAAAATTATTTTTTTAAAAAAAATCAATGTTTTATTAGATATTATTTTTATAAATATTCCCAAGATGGGACATTTTAATCAATTTCACTTTGAAATTTAACATTTTTATATTATAAACTTGCATTGTTGACCAGATTGTGGGAAAAAATTTAAATTAATTTATTCCACTTATGTGATTTAAATTTGGAAAAATTGAAAATATATTTGGAATAATAATAATTTATAATGTCTAATATTTTCAATGTAGCTTTTGACTAAAATGGTTAGTGAATGCAGTTAAAATTAATTATAGTGATTAAGCTTAATATAGGAATAAACTATATGTTTATGTTCCCAAATAACATATCCACTTTTCGAACACAAATTTTATAGCCATATTACGGCCATATAGCTTCCATTATTGATATCGGTTTATCCATTATGAATTTTCTTAGGAAAAAACATTGGAAAACCTAACTTGATTTCAAAATACATGGTTTGTCCTTATCCTCCCCTATAAAGGGTCAGCACCACTACCACTTCCTCACAGCTATAAATCAACTTAGATTCATCCAATTTCAAACAAATACACTCCTAAAAATCATTAGCTTTCTCTTTTAACCCTTTTTATGGGAAATTTTTTTCCATGGAATCCCTTTTGTGAAAATCAAAAGGATTTACCTGATTAAGAGGTAACACCCTCCCTCAAACTATTTTATTTTATTTTCTTTCTCCACCACTTTAAATGACCTTATTACATTCAAATACGACAACGAAAATATCCTAAATATATTGATATTTTTTTTGAAAAAAAAAACTATCTACACTTACACACACTTCAATCTAATGGGTAATGAACATACTGCCTATGTGTATGGTGAACTACTACCTCATTAAATGATGATTGTTCATTTATATTTTATTGCCTCTGATGGTTGAAAATAAGATTTAAACTATATTAATAAATATTATAATTTATATTTATTATCTATTTATGTTTATTTAATCAATTTACAAAACATATCATTATGCATTCCATATGATGTAAATATGATATTTTCATTTTTGTGGAATACCGCCCCCTCAAAGCAATGTGAATTATTCACACCTTAAATAAAATTTATTAAATATGTTTTTATTGAAATTACATGATTTATATGAAATAATAATTATTTTGTATATATATAAATATATATATATATAATTTTCATCCTTCTTTCAATAAGACAACAAAAATGGAAACAACGTTCATGTATACGTACGGCTACCATCTCCATTAATGATATTTTCCATTTCAAACATCTATTTTACATAGATTTTTATAAAAAAAATACTTAATAAACCTGATATTTATATCTTATATTATATTTTTAAATAATGATATATGTTTATGTTCCATAGATATATCAAATTAATACATGATTGAATAACAAATAATATATTACCCAAAGAGAATCCTTAACATAAAATTGTTAACAATCTGGTAATATAAGGTTATAATAAAACCATATATATAATTAGATATAATAATATTAATCATTAAAAGATTTATAATTAACATATATTTATTATTGAATAATCGTTAATGAGTTCAAAGAGATTTAAGACAGAAGGTATGGAAAATTTCTCCCACCTTTTTATTTTCATGAGATATACGCCTTAGAAAACAAACATTACTTATGTGTGGTGTATATACTTATATTTAATTTATTCCATGCTTAATTTTATTAAATTAATAGTTTTTTCATACACATTTAATGATCTTTATTTTACGGGTTTCATGTTTCAAAATCCACCAGATTTGTTGGATGGTTTTGTCTCAATTTTCCTTCCTGGAGAAACATGTTTTTTTATACAGCCACATTTTTTCAAGGTGTATATAATTATATTTCAAATATGTCATAATTAACGAAATTATTTTAAATATATTTTATGATCCATGTAATTTCATTTCATTATATAGAGAGTTTGATCAAAAGTTACAATGTTGTAATATTTTATTGAATCAATATCATCAATTGTCGAGATTGTTTATGATTATGATTTCATTTATTAAATATATGATTAAAATCTAAAGAACAATCATGAGTATAATTATCCTATTTTATTCAATGTATATCCATTTATTAGTGCCATTTTTTAGTCATCGGTATTGAATATATTTCAGAAATTTTTTTTAAGAAAAATATGATTATATTTCTCTATTCGGTCAGAAATCAATTATATTTAAAAACCCATGTTTTCAAAATTGTTTTTTAAAATATTTTCAAATGATCTGTGAAGATATTTGTCAATGAAATATGACATAATTTTTTTTAAATATTTTATTATATGTTTTCAAAGCTATCTTCAAATAAAATGGTATCTAAAAGGTTTTTATGTTTAAAAAACATTTTTCAATGTGTAAAGGATATTTTCTTCAAGAAATTTTTTTATAAGATATTTCAAAATTTCATTCCATATAAGATAAATTCTCTTGGTTTTAGTCATAATTTTTTAGCGAAATTATTAAAATTTTCCTTTCAGATTCGTTCCCTAATTAGATTTGGTTTTAAAGGAATGATGTTTTGGAAACCAATTACTCTTTTAGGGTTTATATGCATTTGAATTCAAATTTCTTTTATTAGGTTATGTTTTTTGAGGAAATGATTGTAAAACCTGTATACTTTCCCCCAAATTATGAAATTATTAACTATTTATTATACCCAGTTCATTTCATGTGTTATGATATGATTTTTAATAATCTTATAGCACATGTATGTATGATTTAATTATGATATGGGTGGGACATATATATATCCCGCCAATTCATTGGGTAAATATTTTTATCTTATGATATAGACTTTGATGGTGTTAATAATGATCCTTGACTACTAAGATGGCCATGAGAATGAACCATGGATACCATGATAGTATGAGGAATGAACTCATGTTACTAAGATGAATATGGGAGTAAACCATGACTACCAAGATGGGATGCAGAGTGAACCCATACTACAAGGATAACCTTAGAAGTGATTCCTTGACTACTATATAAATCATATAATATGTTTATGTGTCTTTCAAAATTCCATGCTTTATTCCTATGTTATGCTTAAATGGATTATGTTGTTTATTTAGATATGATTCATGATTTATTAATTTCCCTGATTTATTCCATGATTCATGTATATGATCTTTGATGTGCAGTGTTTTTTCTTTTATTTTCATGATCACGTTATCATACCCTTATTCTTATGATTATCATGCATATCTCCCTTATTTTATCTTACTGAGCATATGATCTCACAACGTTTTATGTTTTCTACCCGGGGATATGAAGATATATGTTATGTATGATGTTTCTAATAATGGTGATAGTAATTAATATCCTAGTGAGATATAATGTATCTCATTTTTGTATCAGGGTTTCTCTGTTAATTTTTCCATAGGCACTAGACAAGTATGGTTAATGGGCATCTATTTGTATAATATTTTTAGAATTCCAGAAATGATATGTACTGTTAATGTATGAAAAGAGGGGTTCATTATAATTAATATTAGGGAAAATTTTTAGTTATCTGTTGGATTATAGGATGAAAAAGCCTTAGTGAGAACCTTAAGGACATGTCTATGTATAATTCTAACGATAAAAAAAAGTAATGAAAAATTTCATAGAATATTTGTAAATGATATAGTGAGTGGTTTCCAAGAAATAAATTCATGTGTGGATACTAAAAATTTCTATGGATATGATATAGATATATGTAGCATCACAACTCCAATAAGATGTTCCATGCCTAAATCAGGGTAATCTGCTACATGAAAATGAGCCTTGTTGCACACCTGGTTCGACTCTCTCGATGGATATGCTTTAGGAATTCACAAACTCTTCATGAACCATCATGAAGGATTTAAATATAAGTTTGATATGAATAATCTAGGATAAACATAAGGTTTCATAGATTATGGAAGGTTTCATAATTTAAAAATCATATAAGTGACTTTTCCTGATTATGTAGTCCTTAATTTGAAAAATGATTCTTTCTCTATGATTTTGGTTTTAGTAAATGAATGGAACTCAAAAGAACCAAAATAGTGGGGACTGTGATGGAAAATAAAACGATTCTCCTCCTAGGAAATGAAATACTATGGGGGTGGAATGAAATACCTCATTGCTATGATCACATAGCTTTCTCAAGTGATTAATCAAGGTGTTCTTACAAATGATCAAATGAGGTAACAACATTCAGTTGAGTCCTTCATAATGAAAAATCATCCTTCACTCAAACGGTCTTTTAATCCACTTCTTGTTGAAAATGGATCTTTTCTATAGAAAAATATATTCTTTTTTTCTCTGGTGTTCTGATCAGGATGAAGTTAATTTTAATGTTTATCAATTAGAAGGTGAACTAGTCTAGCGATGTAATCTTATAAAAAACATATGGTAGGAAATTGATATTGAATCCATGGATTGGGATGAGATCATGAATTTATTTCTAAAAAAGTAATTTCCTCGGATTCTTTTTACCAAGATTGATAAACATTTCCTTGAGTTAAAACAAAGGGACGATGAATCTTTTGGTACATAAAATGATAATTTCAAGAGAATTGTGATGTATGCTTCAGGATTTATCATCCAACATGAATGTAATATTTATAGGATCCTCAGTTTCATAAATCCACGTATCATAATGGAATTGGAAATAAGATTCATTAGTAGCTATGAAGAGATTGTGTGTTGTGAAATCATGGTTGAAATAGAGGTTGTATACCTCTATCATTTTCATGGTCTTGATAAGAAAATGAATATGATGTTTAAAGGAAAATAATAAAACCATGAAGAGAAGAAGATGAGATTTACTTTATGCTCTATATACAAGAAGAATCAAAGGAAAATTTCATTAAGGGGTCTAATAAATGTTTTATGACTAAAAGATAAGTCCATCAAGAATTTCATTATGTATGTTATGAGAACATGTTAGAAAGTAGTGAAAATGGAGAAAAGGTGAATAAAAATTTACCTCACAGGATTCATCGCTTAATGGGTAATGAGAATGGGAATTATAATAACCACTACCGAAACCCAAGGGCTAGTGATGATAAATGGAGTCATCAACCCATTAAGTTGAGGGAAAGGGTAAATCTCATGCAATCCTTATTCATGATGAAGGGGTACGAAAATGACATCATGAATGATACTCTTTCCATCGAATATATAACTAATAATGAGATATTTAATTCTAGATCTACCAAGTCTTTCATTTATAAATATTTTTCTAATGGTGTTAATATTACAGCAAACAATTATATGTGGAATTACCATTGAAAACCCCTATTGGTATGACTATTCATTCCAATGTATATGATTAGTCTCCAAATTGAATTTTGTGGGAATGTGCTTCATGAAACGTTTTTCATTTTTCTTTTGGATTAATTTGATGTCATCTTATTCATGAATAGGATTTCTCTGTATAAATACCACATCAAATTTCATGTTTGGGAATTTATGTTTGATATTTCAAACCCTCCTATGATCATACATCAATTTTATAATATGAATGAACATATTATGGATGTTTCATCCAAGATATGAGTCTTAATTACCATTAAAAATTGTTTTTTTATCTCAAATGGTTTAGGATAAATGGGACGTTTATGATATGCATATTTTTCAAAAATTTGTGGATGGATTTCTAGATCAGTTTCCTAGCATTCCAACAAAATGTGAAGTCATGCTCTCAATAGAACTCATACATAGCTCCACACAAATTTCGCATAATCCTTATCAAATAGACCTAATTGAGTTGAATTAAATTAAGAAGAAACTCCAAGAGAAACTTTATAAGTGATTCATTTAACCAAGTGTTACATGTTGGGGTGTACCAGTTCTATTTTCTAAAAAAGAAACATAGATCAATGTTACTCTGCATTGATTATTGGTAGTTGAACAAAATCACAATCAAGAATAGGTATCACCTTCCCAATTTTAAAGACTTGTTAGATCAAATGTGTTGTGATCAATACATTTCATTTATTAAAAAGTGTCCTGAATATTATCAATTGAGTGTCAAGAAGGATGATATACCAAAGACGACATTCTGTACAAGGTTCAAACACTATGAATATATAGTGAAGCCTTTTTGGTCTAACAAATTCCTAAGTTATCTTCATGGATTTAATGAATATAGTATTTTGTGATTACATTCACAAGTTTGTTGTAGTACTTATAGATGATATTCAAAAACAATTAATGTGGATGGAAGAGAATTAAGATAACATGGGAATTGAACTGATGGCCCTAATGAATGAAGAATCAAATAAAATATTTACAGTTTTTGGATTTTGGTTGTAAAAGTATTCATTTTTGGGTCACATAATCTCATGCACTAGTATAGAAGTAGATCAATAAATGAAAACGACTGTTGAATACTAGAATTGAACAACCATAGACACAAAGATCGATAGATTTATTGGATTATTTGGATTTTATCAATGGGTTGTGGATAATTTTTATTAACTATATAATCCATGGAACAAGTCAACACGAAAGACTGTCAAATTCCTCTGGATAGATGAATGTGAGGAAATATTCAACTCACTGAAGAAGAGGTTAGTCAGCAAAATTGTGCTTACATTTCCCTAGAGTGGATAAGGGTTTTAATCAATAGTGATGAATCCATGAAGGGATTAGTATTTGTTATTAGTAATATTAACATGGTTGTCGCTATGACCTCATGATAGTTAAATATTCATGAAATAATTACCCAACTCAGGATTTTGTTTTTTAAAGTGATAATTTTTTCACTAAGGATATATATGAATTTTATTTATGGAGAAAAGTGTTATATATATACCGATCACAAAATTATGAAATATATATTCACACAAGTAGTAGTTAAGCATGCTCTAAATAAGAAGTTTAGAGATGATAAATGATTATGATAGCTCAATACATTACATCCCAAGGAAATTGAAAAAGTGGTTGATGATTTTATTAAAAAGGAATATTCTAGATTTTACATGATGAGGTTCCCAGATGATACAATATTTTTGAATTTTCAAAGGATGGATATATAAATCATAAATGACGGGTGAAAATCATTTCTTTAAAAAATAAATTTTGAACCGCTTATCCATGGGAAGATTAAAGAGGTATAGAAGGAAGATGTATAGCTGAAAAAGAAAGATAGTAATTTTAAAAAGTTTAACATTTATCAGGATGATATGATAAGGTTCATGAACCTTAGATGTGTTCCTTGCATACTATATTTGAAGGAGGATCTGTTATAGGAAGATCATAGTTTTCAATTCTTTATATATCATAGAACTATGAATATTTATAGGGAATTGAAAAAATACTTCCACTAAGATGGAATAAAGAGAGATAACATGGAGTTTGTAAATTGGTTCTTGGTGTGATAATAAGTTAAGGACTATAGAAACAAGGCAAAGGAGGTGTTTCATCCATTGCCCATACCAATATAGAAATTGGAGAACATCAGTATGGATTTTAACATTGAAATACCCAAAACCCCTAAAGGATGTAATTCTATATGGGTTCTACTCAATGTCCTTACTTAGTAAGCATGCTTCATCTCTATAAGAGAATACTTATCGCTAGATAAACATGTTGTGGTATACATTAAATAAGTGTTATGGATACTTGGGTTAGCACATTATATTGTATTAGATCTGGATCAGAGGTTTACATCAATGTTCAATTGAATTCTTCAACAAGCACTTAATACAAAAATTGAGTTTTAGTACTTCTTATCATCTTAAGAAAAATTGTTAGTCTGCAAGAACAATTCAAACCATAGAAGATATATTGAGATCATGTTTTCTAGATTTCAATGGTGGCCGAGATCGACACCTTACTCTATATTATTTATCCTACAATGATATTTTAACTCATTAATTTATAATGTACTATATGAGGCCCTCTATGGGAATAAATGTTGAGCTCCAACATGTTGGGATTATATTGGAGAGAGAAATATATTATGACATGAGATTTATAATGAAGTGGACGATAAGGTTAGAACCATTCTAAAACATATCATGGAAGACTAAAGTCGGTTGAAAATATATGTTCATAACTGATGACATCATGTCAAATTTGATGGAGGTAAAAAGGATTTTCTATGAATCTCTTCCTGGATGATGGTTATGAGTTACATAAAGAATGATAACCTATGACCTATCTATATTGGTCCATTTTAGATTCTTGATCATATCCGGATGGTTCCCTATCACTTGAAACTTCCTCCAAATCCCTCGCTAGTCCATTATGTGTTTCATTAATATATCACGAGGAAGAAAATATTAGACCCTTCACATGTACTGAACTCTGAGGTCATACCGTTGGAGAGTGATATTTTCTATATATAACAACCAGTTGAAATCCCAGACCGATACTTGAAATTTTTATGAAAGAATACCACTCACTTGGGAAATGTTTGGTGGAGAAATTTTCAGTTAGAGGTAACTACGTGGGAACTTGAGGATATTATGGAGAATAAGTATCTGCATTATTTTACCCAATTGACAAATTTTCATAGTGAAATTCATTTTAAGGGGGGTATAATGTAACACCATTAGTAATTATAAACCCTTTTTAATGAATTAATTTTCATTATTTTATTTCATTTAACTAAGTGAATAATTACTTTAACATGGAACTGAATCAGAGAACAATATACACAACGGTGACTCGGCATACATTACATACTACAAAAAGTTTTTGTATGTTACATGAAACAGTAACTTGGCATTCATTACATTCAACACTGAGTTTCTTCGAAACATTTTTTATTGTTATAATTATTTAAATGAGATAATTATAATCTAGGAATTTAAAATATAAATATGAATAGTAATAAATACTTTTAAATTATTGTTTATAAATTTTTTATATAAATAAATTATATTGACAATGGATGATAAATATGTTGGTGTAGTCCTTATATATTTAAAAAAAATTATTTTCTCAAATGATGTTCTCTAAATGTCATAATGAGAAATATAATAAAATTAATTTATAAACATTTATATGTTCAATGTGATAAAATAAAAATCATTTTTTTATTTGTAATGTTAAATTTAACTCTAAGTTATTTTTTGGATTTTTCTGAGAAACTATATTTTTTATGAATAGTGAAGAAACCCATATTTTAATTAATTATTTCATTTTCTTAAAATTTCTTTATAAGGATCAATTGTATTATAAATTTTTTCCCATGATTAGTTAGACAATATTTTTTTTAATCTCACCATTGTGGGTCACTGGAATCAATTTCACTTTTTAATTGAATATAAAAACCTAGAGATATTTTGAAAATTTTTACTTTATCAAATAATATTATTGACCCGACATCAGTATTAAATTTAAAATATTTTATACCACTTATGGGATTTTAATTTCGAAAATTGGTTTCAATATTTAGAATCAGAATTATTTATAATGTATACTAAGGTAAACATATTTTTTTTAACAAAAATTATTTGTGAATGAATATAAAATTAATTATAGTGATTAATACTAACAAGGGAATAAACCACAAATTGAGGGGGCCAAATGACCTAGCCACTTATCAAAAACGTATTCCCAATAAACACCTCAACTTACCTACATTTTCCATGAATCCTCCCTTTGGTTATAAATCCTTTTAAGGATGTCCTTGGTGAAAACCAAAATGATTTACTTGAATAAGAGGTAACACTCCATTCATCCTCATATATTTTATTTTCATTATCTACAACCTAAACACTCCATATTACATCATTATAAAAAAATACCATTGTACTAAATATTATGAATTTTTTTTTGAAAATTGTTTTTCTTAAAAAAACACCGACATCCATTTAATGGGTAATGAACATATTTTTAATATTTACAGAAAACTATAGATTCAGTAAATGATGGATGCTTATTTTTCTTTTATATCCTCTCATGGAATAAATTATACTGAAAATTATCTTTATATATGTTATATATTATATTTATTAATTTTTTAATATTATTTAATAATTTTAAAAAAAATATCTTTATACATTCACTTTGGTGTAAATACAATAATTTCATTTGAGGAATTGTGGAATACTTCCCCTTTAATGTGATATGATTCATTCAAACCTTACATATAATTTATTAAGGATTTGTTTACTAAAATTATATAATATATATGAAATAATAATTAAACTAAAATTATAATATATATATATATATATATGACTTTTTATTTATTTATTTTTTACGATAATAAAAACAGAAACATCTTTCATGCGTACGTAGAGATTACTGTCTCCATAAATGGTGTATTCCATTTCATTCTTATATATTATATAGATTAATATAATACTATTTTTCTGAATATATATTATATTCCTATCATTACATAAATTCTGTATATAATTATATTCTTATAAATACCAAATATTTAAAAAATTATGACACATGAAAAGTACAAAGAGGATATTACCCCAAGTGAAACAATAAAATAGAATTGTTAATAAGAGGGTAATATAAGGTCATAATAAAACCATAAATGGTGTTAAATATAAGAATAATCTTATGTAATAGTTTTATAATAAATGTACATGTGTTATATAAGAATATCGTATGAGTGTGAAGAGAGTAAAGACACAAGGTAAGGTAGATTTAATCTCCCATTTTATTTCCATCAGATACATGCCCTTGAATACACTCTTTAATTATTTGTGATTTATTTATAGAATATAAATGTATTCAAATAATAATATTATTAAATTAAAATGTATTTTAATATCCATTATATTATATTTCTTTCATGTTGTTGATTTTTTAGTTGTTACAAAATTAGTAAGACATTTTTCTCTCAGTTTACCTTCTTTGTGGCATATGTTCTATTTTGCAGCAACATTTTTTTTTCAAGATCTATATATATGTATTTGAAATTTTATATCATGAATATCATTAATTTAATGATATTTTAATATCAATTTAATTTATTTTCCTTACTTGGATAGAATTACCAAATGTTACCAAGTAATAAGAGTTTATTGAAATAATCTCATCATTTATCAAGATTGTTTATAATTATGCTATCATGGATGAAATTGTGTGATTTATCTCTCTATAACACTCAGGAGTTTACTTATCTTATTTTAATTTATGATATTTCCATTTATTAGTACCATTATTCCAGTCATTGGTTCTTTATATAATTAAGAAAATGTTTAAAAAAAATTATTACTGTATTTTTCTCTTCGGTCTGAGATCTATTTTATTTCAAAAGCCATGTTATCAAATAAAATTATAAAATATTTCTAAATGATAATTGAAAATAAATTTAATGTAAATAATATTTGAAAAAAAATATTATTAGTTTCACATATATTCCATTACATGTTTTCAATCCTATTTTCAATGATAAAGGTTTTTGAAAATAATATATTTTTGAAATAGTGTTTTTCAATGAAGAAAGGACATTTTCCTCAAGAAATATTTTTAAAAGATATTTCAAAATTATATTCCATCTAATATGACATATTTTTGTTTTACTCATTCATTTCTGAGGTAATTATTCAAATTTTCATGTCATATTCTTTCCCAAAATGGATTATGTTTTGATTTCATGATATTTATGAAACCCATTTCTATTTAACAACATAAATTCCTTCAAGTCCCACTTCTATTCATGAGTTATGTTTTTTTATGAATTGATTATGAAACATGTATATTTTAAATAGGTTATCATATGATTACATTTTTTTGAAATCCATTTAATTTCATGGATTATGATATTATTTTTAATGATATTTTGGCCCATATATTTTTTATTTCACTATAATATGGGTGGTACTTATATCTCTCACCAATTCAGTATCCAATGACTGATATCTCATAAGATATACTATGATGGTCTTGACAATGATCCTCGACTAATAAGGTGGACACAGGAGTAATCCATGACTTATATGAAGGTATGAAGATTGAACTGATGCATCTAAGATGGTAATTGGATTTAACCATTACTACCAAGAGAGTATGGGGAATTAACCCATACTACCATGATTTATTTGGCAGCAACGCCTTGACTACTATTGAAATCATAATATATTTTAATATTTCTTCCATAATTACATGTTTTATTCCACTGTTATGCTTTCATAGATTGTGTTCTTTATTTCCAAATTATTCATGTATTATAAACTTCCAAACATTATTCCATGGTTCTTGTATATGATCTCTGATATGAAGGGTATGATCTTATATTTTCATGAACATGTTCTCATAACCTTATTCTCAGGATTATGATTATAGATATTCGTTGTTTACCCGTACAAAGAATATGAAATCACCCATTTTTATGTTTCCAGCCCTGGGATAGGAAGATATGTATTGTGTTTTATATGTCTACGAAGCTTTTTAGTCAATTAGAATAGAGTGGGAGAAAATGTATCTCCTTTATATATCAATATTCATGTTTCCATGTTTCTAAAGGCAATATAATTGTATGGTTTGAGACATCTGTTTGTTTAATGTTTAAAGTGTTCTACAAATTTTATGATTTATAAATGTTTGAAATGTTTTGGCTATTATAAATGGAATGTTTTAGGTATGAAATGTTTTTAATGGTACTAATATAATGATATTTATGAGATATGATGAAGATATTTTAAAAAATAAGTTTACTATGTATCATGTATCAAAATAAAAAAACCCATCACAGTCCTTGAGCATGTATAATTTCAATGTGTATTGAATATCCATCCTAAATAATGTAATATTTTTTAATTTTATTCTTGGGTCCCTTATCTCAAATATGAGTGGGATAGGAACATCTGTTCATTACATGTGGTAACGGATAAAATATGGGATGTAGAGTAACGACCCTCTTTTTAGATGGGTCATGGAGGTAATGAAACTGATCATTAGATGGTCATTTTGGAATATTGATGTTATTTTATGGTAACATACCTTGATATTTTATTCCTTCAATAAAAATGATTTTAAAATTTTGATGTCGTATTTGATAAATTCTTAGTAATTCCCTTAGATTCATGTTTTAATTAATGGTATTTAATGTTGATTTAAATTGGAGGTACATTAGTGGTTGGGGTTTGACGATCATTTTATCTAAAGTTGTTGATGATGAAACTGCGAAATAATACTGAGATTCATGATTGAAGTTTAGTGTGTGGGTTTTGATGATCTAATAATGCCTTAATATATTTTGGAATCATCATTGGGTGGTTCGATATCATATTTTGATGTAGAGATGATATTTTTTATGATATAATTGATAAAGGATGTAAAAGTTGTTATTTTTTATATAATTTGGTGTCGTTAGATAGAAACCACAAAAATAATGTTGACAAACCACATCAAATGAATTTTGGTTGAAGGAACCTTTGGTGGGTAGTACCAAGGGTTGTAATACAACTTGGGGAGAAGTGTATTTTTATAGAGAGGACTATATCATTTGAAATTTATTGGATGATGAAACATGAGTGTATCAATATTTATGTGTGTGGTTGAGTAGAATCATAGTGGTTAGGATTTTATGGAGTACTTTAGTCATCTTTTAATGAGAAAAATTCTTCATTTTTGTTATTAAAAAAATGAAAATCTTTTGATTTCACAGGGTAGTACGTGATGTGTTTTTGATGTATTGATATCTAGGATATGATTTGATTAAAGGATAGAGTATATTTGGGGCCTTTTCAAGGATATGAACTATAATGGTAAAATTTTTTAGTAACTTTTGTGATTAAAAATTAAAATACTTAGGGAAAATTTGAATTTTTGGTCAAAGAAGATGGATTGTTCTGAGATTTGGGATTTTGATCAAAATTGATATTGTTGGAGATTCTCATGAATATGTACATAGACATGGAATATGGATCAATATGTGTTTCTTGTGCATTGGTGAATGATGTATCAAGTTTATTATGGACCCATTTCTCAATTTTAGTAGTATGTAATTAGTTTTTCAATGACCCATATGTCTTGCCATTATGGGACCTCAAGAAGCCTTATTGCTTTTTCTAGAAGAAGGATATTGTTTCATGGACAAGGGATCCATAACAGGTTGTTCTTTTTTTTACATTTTTAAAAAATTTACGGGACTATATAAAATGGTCATACCATGAAGGGTTTCATCACACCATGACCCTAGAGAATAAAAAGTGGGACCACAGACCTTCTGAAATAGGTCATGTTATGAAGGGATGAGTTTTGTTTGTGACTATGAACCCTAATAAGTATTATGAGAAACCATTGGAACTAGACAATATAGTAATGGAAGACAAGTTGTGCCATAAACCATTATTCACACCATCAATTAATATCTTGGGAGTGTCATGGGGGAATCATGATTTTGATTATAAAGGATCATATCACGAATCATGAGTAATATTATTAAGTAAAATGGACCAGTTGGAGGACACAGTGTGATCCAGGAGACTATGCTGTGATTGTTTTTTTAAAGTAATATACTCTACCTAGGGTGGGCACACTGTTTCCACAGTCGTTACACCATAGCTGAGATGGAGACTTGTTTTTAAATAGGGGTATACAAGTAATTTACCAGTCATACACTAATATTTTTTAAAAGAGGCAAGTCTGTATGTTCACTCATCTAGCTCACTCCCCCCAAATATCCTTTATTGATACTCCATCAATGGGTGAATTAATTGATGTATTTTTTCATAGGTTTTAGCTACATTACGTCTTCTTCTTCTTCCTTCCATATTTCTTCCCACATAATCTCCAATTTTTTAAAGACTCATCTATGGAATTGATGATGATTTCAACAAAAGTGTTGTCAAAATCCTCTAAAATGAGTGATATTTTTATTGTCATACCTATAGGGAATCATTATAGGAATATCACAAGATTTTTAATACCATATTATTATAGGTACATTAAAATATTAATTTTTCTAATATTTTTGTGAAATTGGATTTAAATTTCCTTCAATATCTATTATTATGTTTGGAAATTTGGGTGTTTTAGGTCTAGGTGTGTGTCTGGAGGGGAACATAACCAATTTCTATAGGTTCTAATTTTATAAGGAGCTAAGGTGAATATATGAAATAATTATTTTTTAAATTAAATTTAATAATCTATTATAAATTGTAATAATTATTTATTTTGGAGTTTTCCTCTAAAATAGGGGCTTGGGAGATGATAAAAGGATTTGGGGAGCATGGGAGATAGTTTTTAAACCATGCCTAAAGTAAGTGTCTTTTAATGTGGAAGGTGGTCCCTAAACATTTCAACTAAATTCTAGGAATCCTAATTATGTTCATTTGGGATGTATTCTACCCATGCATGGGCGATAAAACATGTATTTAAAATGAACTATTTTTTACTAAATATAAATAGAACAAAATGGAATAGGTATATAAAAGACCATTGAAAACTATTTTGATACCTTAGTCATCAACTAATGTGGTCGTTATTATAAAAATGTATTAAAATATAAACTAACTACATTTTCTAAATTAAATGAAATGAATGAACATAGTGGTCCCTAAGATGGTTTCCCTTATCTTCCATAAGTTGGATTAAGTGATGGAAAAGGTATGGTTATCTTTGTGTGTCACCATATAACATGGGGATAATCAATTTGTGATTTAGTATGATTAAATTAATTGGGAAAATAAACTAAGATAGTGGGGTGAGTACTACACCTTCTCTGCTATGAAGGTACTTTGGTAGGTGTGCCCGAGGTGGGGATATGGAATGTAGAGTGTTTCGGGAAAAACCTATGATGACATAGAAGTGAGATATACTATATTGACTCTTTCCATAGTGATTCTATGTTGATATTTCCTATAAGTTTGAAATTTTATATTGGAAATACTGAAGTGTTTTATACCATGTGAGGGATGGAACTAGGCCTTAGAGTTGAGGATGAGAGACAGGAAAGCATTAAGGTTGTCAACCAATAATGTGCTCTAGGGTACCTCAGTGGGTTCCCCATACCTATGAAATTACATTAGAGGGTACTAATGTTAGGATTGTATGGTTATGTTATACTATGGGAAGTAGGGTTACAATTTATTCCATTCCCTTGATTCTAGGTTCATGTAAGAGCCAATAGGATATGAGTACACAATTGGTATTTGGGCTACATATGATTAACTATCACCCAAGTGACTATCTAGTGGTCTTGTGGGTGGTTTTTGATTCCATATTTCAAGTAACCTTTGTGATGGTCTTAGAGGGAGAGTCTTCAACTGATGTAACTTCTATATGATCAGATATCATGGGGTAGATTTTAACCCATCCCCATTGATGATTAAATAAGATGGTCTGGTGGGATCCAATACCCCATCCCCCCAATTCATGTTTTTGGGATGGATGGGAGGGACTCACTTCCACTTATTAAAAATCAATGTACTAATTGAGAGGATTCTATATGATTCACTTCCATTATTTTAAATTATAACATGTAATAGTGGGACACACATTCCATAAAAATAAATGAATAAAATAAATGAGTTTGGTGGTTGGGATACAATACCACCCACTAGTTGTTTTGTTTATAAGATAAAAGGGATGGAAACTCTACACCCGATAATAAATGAATGTAGTAAATAAAAGGTTCATATGGGACACAAATACCACCACTAATTATTAATTTATAAATAATAGGTAATCACATCCTTTTGATAAAAAATGAATTTCATAAATTCGATTAATCGGTAGAGTGTACTACTCCCCAATTATATTTGGATATAGATGTGAGGGGTGCACTACCCAGCCCCACCCCCTCTAAATAAACGAATGTATAAATGACATAGTTGGGTGTGACTCACTTACCCATTATTATATTCTAAGATAGACAAGTAGGATAAAATACCCCCTAATGAGATTATTACGTAAGATGATATAGGTGTTATGTTATTCCCCTTGTGTGATTATATATGCTTAAGATATTTAATTATGTATATATATATGATATAACCCTGAAGATGGGATTTTTCAACCATTTCATTATATGTAAATATAAATATGTAATGTTTTGGTAATTACCCAACACATACGCAAGTTAATCAATATTCTAAAACACACTACAAATTGTCCAAATTTGGTACGGTCAATCATATTTTCAAATATTGAAGCAAAGGATAAATGCTATAATTTTTTATGGTTCTAAAAAATATTTTTTTAATCTGATCATATCACTACAATAAAAAATGACTTTAATAGTGTTATAATAGTTTTTTTAATAATGCTAAAAAAATAATTGATAATCTGAGTGTGGTTAAAATCCATAAACTTTTATAAGTGATAAAAAAGAAGCATTTAATTTATCCTTTTAACAGTGCTAAGAAGGAATTGTTAAAAGGGTCTTTTAATAGAACGTTTTAGCACTAATAAAGGGCCATTTTAACCCTGATTTTTTAGCACTTTTAAAGGGGAAATTTAACATCACTTTTTAGTGCAGATAAAAGTTGTGTTATTAAAGTGGGTAAAACAAATTTAGACATCCATGATCATCCAACCCCTTTATCAGTGCTCCACCCCATTTATGAGTGATTTTCACTCCTTCCCCCCTTATGAGAACTTTTAAAATTTATAGCTTCATACACACCCACCTGGATTTTAACCATCCACCTCTCTTTAAAAGATGGAACACCTTTACCACAACACCATTTTGTTTTTCTTTCCTTTTGATGATATATTTTTTATTTATATATATATTTACATATATTTCTATAATTATTTTTATATAAATTTATATAATATATGAGATTTGTTTCTATATATATACTTATATTTATTTAAATATATGATATATTATATTCATTCTAAAATAGTAGGATATAATATATATATATCTACTAATTAAAACACACATATTTTTATACGTATCTTCATTGTAAAAAATCATTATATATTGTTTTAAATACATTTTCAAAATATTTATTTATTTACATATATTATAATAATGCATATTATGTAAATATGGAGATGTATGAATTTATATGAGTGATTTATTATAAATAAATTTACGAAAACATGCATATTTTTAATTATAAATCAAATTAGATTGTAAATAATGACATAATTTTAAAACCCTAATATCAATATGAATGTAAGTCATGAGAATAAATTCAGTTTCCATAAAAATGGAAATAAGACCCCCTAAAAAACTAATATTCCATCGAATATTAAAAATTCAAGGTAACTTGACTAAAAACATAGTTTTAGAGGGCTATGAGGAATTTTTTTACTAGAAGAATATGATAGAGGATTAACTGTGTCATTTATGGTATAAAACTCATCACATGCTTCAATGTGATATGTGGTAGAGCCCAAACAGTTGCACGGATCAAAATTTCTGCCCATTTGAATTTCGACTTACATTTTGTACTTATTTTAGATCATTTGTGGATTTTTTTAATTTTTTTATCATTAAATTTTTATTAAATTACTATTACTAGATAATAATGAGAAAATTATAAATTAGAAATATTTTATAAATTATTTTATAACAAATTTTCACTAAATATCTAATACATTAAATGTAAATACCAATTTACCTCATCTAAAACATATTTAAAAAATATATAAATTTATTATATTTATATCAGTATAAGTGTATTTATATATTAATATATTATTTTTAATGAAATATGATTTCATTAAGGTATACTTTAGCCAAAAAAAATTTATAATCACTAATAAATGACCTCATTTATAAATATTTTTGGAAAATTGCTGACAATGGGTGGGCCTTTATCAGTTCTTGTAAAAATACACTGGTAAAGTACCCCCATTAACATCAACTTTTAGTTCTATAAAATACCACTTTAAATATTACTAAAAAAAGAAAATTTAAATACCCAGATTAATAGAACTTTTTTAGTGCAGAAAAAATATTTAATTAATTGTATTTTTAAATGGTGTTGTTAAATACCTAACGCTAGATAAACCCAATTTTGTAGTAGTGTATTAAAAATTTATACATGGCCTTTACTGTTTATGTTTTGTGTTTTATTGGTGGAGCCAAAATATTTTTTATTTAGACCCTTCCGAGGAATACATAGCACATTGGTTCCAAATCACACCTCATTTTTCATGGATTTAAATAGGGAGGATGTCTGATTTTCTGTGATTCAGTAAGATAGATTAGATGGATATTAGGATAAGTTGGGGTAAAGGAATAGTAGCTGAGACCCCTAGTAATTTATTTCATTTTTATTTTTTTATTTAATGACACCTATGGATGATTGGTTAATTGGTTGGATTATATGAATCCACATAAATTTTTTAATAACATTATTATTCCACTTACATTGTATACTGATTTTTATCATGGATTGTACTTGTTTACATTTTTACTCATTTTTTACTTTGATATGATGGTATATCCTCACAATGGTAACTACATAGACTATTTTTCTGAGTTGGAATCCTATTGAATAACATGATGTGCACATGATGTCATAAAAACCCTTTAGTCTAGATACTGGTGAGTGGTCACGATCTGAGGATGTTATAGCACATGTCCATAGTAAAACTCATAATAAAATTTGTCTATTAGGATAAAAACTATAGAATCACTATAATTAGATTGAATTTTACAATTTGAGACTCACTTCATGATTGGATTTCTCTTAAGTAAAAACCTTCAAATTTTAGGGGGCTCATTATCTCCATGTGAAATATCAAAGACTAACCCTCAAATTAACTAGTCACATAGAAGGAGAAATATAATCACTAATAAAAATAATAATATAAAATTGAATAAAATATATATTTTGAAAATATATAGTTTTTTCTAATACTATGATTATTCATTAAAATGAATATTAATAAATTAATGATAGTCAATCCCACAAACCCCGCTAATAAACTGGGATGTCATAAAATTTATTTCATAGACAATGATAGTCGACCAATCATGTAATAGATTCAATAATTAACAAAATAAGGTTACTCAAAATTTTATTCCTCAACCCTTGAGGTAAAAAAATAAAAATGATAATATTTATAATATAGTTAAATAATTCATTCACTTATATAAATACATATAAAACCTATACAAGAAAATTCATTCCAAGATCACCTTATAAATTGATCCAACAGATTAAATAATTCCAAAATTTTCTATTGAAACCCATTATATAGCTCCATTAATGTCCCATTAAAAATATCAATCATTTCGAATATCAAATGTAACTAAAAAATAAAATAAAATAAATAAAATATTATCCATCATGTTTTACAATCCATGATTGAAATATTAAGAAATAATTTATTCCAAATTTTAAACTTATCGTAGGGAAAAAGCGTTGCATGTCAACTTTGAATAGAGCACTGTAAATTGGGAATGTCTCAAAATTCCATCATTCAAAACAAATTTTTTTTATGTTAACCATATATTCTCTAGGAAATTTTCCATAACATAAATATATCTAAAATACATGTGGAATAAATTTCATACCAATTCAAACTCTCTTTTAAAAGCATTCCACTGAAAATATATTTCTTAAGGATAGCTTAAAAAACCAATCAAAGATAGGGTAAAAAATAATTGCCTACTGCACAAAACTGATATTCATATTTCAATATCTCAAAAGGGAACCAAATACACAACAATAATTGTAAATAAATATTTAGTACCTCAAAAAAAATATATAATTCATTTCATCCATACGAAAATTCATCAATTTATATAAATAAATGATAATATTCTATATTAAAAATGGTCTATTATCACCAGGTCTCTCCCATAGTGGAACGAAAAGATAGTGAAAATACAAAAATCTAAATTATATAAGAAACAAAAGGCCTTTAAATCAAAACATGAACTGACATTGATGGTATTTCTGTATTGATTAACAACTTAGTAAACCATTCATTGTATCCATCATTTTTTGATTTTGAACCATCTTAAATATAATTTTGGAATTTAAATACCTTCCCTAATTTTATTTCCTTTTCACAATCTAATCCAAGATAACACCTAGTTTTTTTAAAAAAATATATCTTCATTATGAAGTAAAACCATGCTATTTTAAAATCAAAGACCCAAATAACTATGAAAAAATTAACCATACAGTGGATACATAATTTAAAATTTCATTTTTATTGAAGGATAAATTTATTTTAGAGATTAAACACTTAGTCACTTTACCATTATATATACATAAAAATAATATAAAATTTACCTTAAATTATTTTAAAAAATAATGGTTAATATATATAAATGTCCCACCAACCCATACTAAGATAGTTGAGTCATACATACCAATAATATGAGAAATAATTTCCCACTAATATGATCTATTTAGAATAAACATATTAATGTCAATTATATTGTTCATTAATTCATATTATATTGGATAAATACGAATCTCACATTAAGGAATTATAATTTCATATATTAATCCTCATTATTTTCCTCTGAATCATGATAAAATTATTAACATTATTAATAAGAAAATATTAAACTATTATGTAAAACTATTCATCAAAATTATACCATAGAACATAAGTGATGTAATGAATACCTACCATAGATCACATATATATATATATTAATTAACTCACATAGAACCCAAAATATACTACTTAGAACATTACATATGAAAACATCATTATTTTGAATAAAGTAAAAAAAATTAAATTACCCAAAATCAATAAATGAATAAAATAATCACATATAATTCTTGATATGTTGATAAAAATGAAAATTTATTATAATAAACTCCACTGATATTAATCTAGCTACCCTGGATAGAATCCTTCCCATTCAATTAGTTTTTTCTATGCTTTGGAATAAATTGTTGAGCCCTCTGGAAGATTGTTGATTTCATGTCTATGATTGATGTTTTAATAATCACAAATCATCACATATCATTAATGCTTAATCTGGTTTGATTTCTCATAAACTTAATTACAATCTATGAATGAATCTGTTATCATGTTTTTGTCTATGCTTATTGACTTACAAAGTATTTTGGAAGTCTTTTGGTTTCAACAAACATCGGAAGCACTGATCCAATATCAACAGACATCGGAAGCACCGATCCAATATCAACAGACATCAGAAGCACCGATCCAATATCAACAAACATCGGAAGCACCGATCCAATATCAACAGACATCGGAAGCACCGATCCAATATCCACAGACATCGGAAGCAGCGATCCAATGTCAACAGACATCGGAAGCACCGATCCAATATCAACAAACATCAGAAGCACCGATCCAATATCAAAGGACAACGGTCGCACCGATCCGATATCAAAATGAGCCACCGATCATCTGACTCACCGATCAGATGACAGACCGATGCTGATCAAACTGACTCACCGATCAGATGACAGACCGATGCTGATCAAACTGACTCACCGATCAGATGACAGACCGATGCTGATCAAACTGACTCACCGATTAGATGACAGACCGATGCTGATCAAACTGACTCACCGATCAGATGACAGACCGATGCTGATCAAACCGACTCACCGATCAGATGACAGACCGATGCTGATCAAATGACTAACCGATGAAACATGACTCATCGATGCAAAATGACTCACCGATGCAAATGACTCACCGATGCTGATCTATCTGAGTCACCGATCATTACTCACTAATGCTGATGACCTACCGATCACTTGATTCTTCAATAGTAATAAACAACTGTTTGAATTTCTTTATCTTTTTCTTTATTTTATCTAACCAACGATCATATTAGGTATATTTTAATGCTCTGTCAATTAATTAATAAAGGTTGTCAGATTTCAAGAAACCGTACCTCGTACCTGCGGAAAGGAAACTTTTTATGTATTCCGAAGCACGTGACATAAATACAAGAAGACTCTGCTAAAGAAAATAGTGGATGGAAGAACACAAGAAGAATATAGAGGAAAGAAAGAAGAGGAAGAACCAAGCAAGACATAACCTCATACACAATCAATCCTACTCAAGAAGAGTTCTGTGCATACAAAAGAACATTGAAGAACTTCATCGACTATATCTCACTGCCTTTGAACCTGAAGAATACGACACTCTTCTTCTCAAACAAAAACGAGAAGAGGACTCAAAATAAATTCTGACCAAATACAAAAGAGTCCAGAGCTACACTGAAATCACTGAAGCCATTTCTAAACTCTACATCTCTGCTCTGTGATACATTTGTTTTACATATTGAGCAGTGTGTGTTATCTGCTGTATTAAACACACACACTGACTCCTGTACTTTCACTGGAGGATTTGTAAATCCTCAGCAAACCTTTTTACACTTCATTTCCCACTGTGGATAGTGGTAGAGGTCGTGAGATACCTGGACAGCTCCAAGTTGTTGTTTGTTTCCCCACACAGAACTGTGGTAGAGGTATTGTGACCTTGACAGTGTGTTCACTGTTGTTAACCCCGATCCAGGGTGTGGATCATTTTTATATAAACTTTTGAGAGGACTAAGTCTCGGCTTGAGACTGAACCTCTTGGCTAATTATCTGTGTTTTTAGTTACATACTATATGCATACTACATATTTATTTCATATTCCGCTGCTATTACATTGAAATATAATTTGTCTTCAAAGCTACTTTGATAGTTAAACTCACAAGTGTTTATATTTTTTATAAACCAGTAAATTAGTTTCAAAAGCTAATGTAATCATATGATTAAGTTAACTGAGAACTAATCAATCTTTGAGAAACAAATTGAACCTTTATAATCTGTATAAATTCACTACAGTTTAATCTAATATTTAAATATGGGGATTTTAATAAACATTGTTTTTAATAGAAAATTTTAATTGGAACTCAATTCACCCCCCTCTTGAGTATCCACTCCGACCAACATTTGGTATCAGAGGTTGGAAAATATTTTCTAAAGTACCCTGGTTTTCAACTGTGATTTTAGTTGTATTTTAAAGTTCTTAAAATTTCTGTTATTTATAAATTTTTATCTCTTTAAAATTATTTTTGTGATATCATGGATAATAGACTTGAGGGAACTGATACTAACTGGCCACCTTTCATTAATGGAAACAACTATGCAATGTGGAAAATTAAAATGAAAATTCATCTAGAAAGCATGAGTTTTGATATTTGAACTGCTATTGAATCTGAATACAAAATTCCCACTACTGATAGATCTACATGGGATGAACCTACAAAGACTGATTACAATAATAATTGTAAAGCTATGAATTCCTTGTACTGTGCTCTAGGAGATGAGGAATTTAATAGAATTTCTGCATGTAAAACTGCATATGAAATTTGGGATACCTTAGCTGTTTCTCATGAAGGAACAACTAATGTTAAGGAGATGAGATTGAATACCTATACTATTAAGTATGATAATTTTTAGATGAAGCCTGATGAACCCATTTCTGATATGTATCTCAGGTTCAATGAAATTGTCAACACAATGACTTCTCTGGGAAAGGATGTTCCAGCAAAGGAACAAATCATGAGAATTTTGAAATGTCTACCTGAAAGATGGAGAGGAACCTCTGTCTCCATTAGAGAATCGTGTGACATTGGAGAACTGCCTGTCAAGGAACTAATTGGTAAGTTGATGATGTATGAAGAAGAACTCAAGGTAAACAAAGAAGAAGATGATGAAGCTAAAAGGAAGTCTATTTCCTTCAAGACTACAACCTCAAAGAATAAGGATAAGGAAAATCCTCACGCTATCAATGAAAGTTCAAGCAGTGAGGAAAGTGAGAATGATTCAGACAGTGATGCTGAGATGGCTCACATTGCTAGAAGGTTTAAGAAATTCTATAGGAAGAAGAAGTTGTTCAGAAAGTCAAACCTAAAAGGCATGTATGATAACAAAGGACACTGGAAAAAGGATTGGAAGAAGTGTGATAAATCAGATGAAGTTGTCTGTTATGAATGCAAAAGAAAAGGACACATAAAAGCAGACTGTCCAAAGCTGAAATACAGAAAGAAGTATGAATACAAGGATAAAAAGTACAAGAAAGCCATGAAGGCTACTTGGAGTGCTTCAGAAGACAGCACAAGTGAAGCTGAATCTTCAGACTCTGAAAGGAATCGAGCCAACATGTGTTTCATGACAAACACTTCTGAGGTAACATCAGAAACTCCTGCTTTAAATTCATATTATTCTGGAGATGATTCTGAATGTGATAACATGTCTAAATCTGAACTGTTTGAATATTGTGATATGCTTGAAGAAACCTATAATGAGCTTAAAGATAAATATACAGGTTTAAAGAAACAGTATGCTTTAAGTGTTAAGCATAAATCTGATCTGGATATAGAAGTAGAAAAGAATGCTCAGTTGCTTAAAGAGAATACTGAACTAAAATTGTCTAATGAGCAACTCAGAAAAGACTTAGAGAAGTTCACAAATGGAAAGAATACTCTAACAAAAATGCTAGGAAAGCAAGTTGCACCTAGATATACTACTGGTATAGGATACCAACCTGGACAAAGAAAAGTTTCCAAAACTATATTCATTCCTAAATATGGACAGAAGATAGTTAATTCTGGAACTTCATATGCCTCAACTAGTTATATTCATAGTTATGGATCTAATAAGGTTTATCTTTCAAAGAATGTTAATTCTACAAATTATATGAGACCCATTAGACAAATATGGATACCTAAAGTATCATTGGCTAACATGTCTGGACCCAAGAAGATCTGGGTACCAAAATAATCTTCCATCTAAATCTGTTTTGTAGGAGACCTGCTTGAAGAGCTGTCACAAGAAGATATGGTACTTGGATTGTGGATGTTCAATACATATGTCATGAGACTTTTCATGTTTCAAGAGCTTAGTAAAAGTTGATGGAGGCTTTGTCACTTTTGGTGATAAGTCAAAAGGAAAAATCATCGGCTTAGGCCAGATTGGTAACACTGATTCAATCTTGGTTTCTAATGTTTTATTTGTCGATGGACTTAAATATAACTTGTTAAGCATTTCTCAGTTGTGTGATTATGGTTTTTAAGTGAAATTTAAAACTGATTCTTGCAATGCTTTTAACTCAAATTTTTTTTTAGTATTTTCTGCTTTAAGAAATTAAAATGTTTATGCTGTTGATTTAGATTCTTTAGCTAAGCAGAATATTCCTTGTTTAAATGCTTTTCAGAAAGAGTCTTGGCTTTGGCACAGAAGATTAGGACACTGCAATGTACACTCTCTTAGAAAACATTCTAGGAAGAACTTAGTTAGAGACTTACCCAACTTGAATTTCCAGCAGACAATGTTTGTAATCCCTGTCAAAAAGGAAAGCAACATAAAGTTTCTTTTAAATCAATGAAAGAAGTGTCAACTTCTCAACCTCTCGAGTTGGTTCACGTGGATTTATTTAGACCTTCTAGAGTTTCTAGTTTGAATGGGAAGCACTATGTCTATGTTCTTGTAGATGACTTTTCTAGATATACTTGGGTATATTTTCTAACTCACAAAAGTGAAGCTTGTTCTTACTTTGTTAAATACTCCAAGTCTGTAGAAAATCTTAGTGGACTCAAGATTAAGACCCTGAGAAGTGATCATGGTCGTGAGTTTGAAAATCATGAGTTTGATTCTTACTTCTCACACAATGGCTATAGTCACAATTTCTCTGCCCCTAGGACACCCCAACAAAATGGTGTAGTAGAGAGAAGGAATAGAACCCTGCAAGAAATAGCTAGAACTATGCTCAATGAATATGAACTGCCTATTTACTTTTGGGCTGAAGCTGTAAATACAGATTGTTATGTCATTAATAGAGTCTGGATCAGACCAGTTCTTAAGAGGACCCCTTATGAGTTGTGGAACCATAGGAAACCTAAGGTTAACTACTTCAATGTTTTTGGCTGCAAAGTCTTCATTCTCAATACTAAAGACAATCATGACAAATTTGCATCCAAGAGTGATGAAGGAATTTTCCTAGGTTAATCTATCTCTAGTAAAGCCTATAGAGTTTTCAATAAAAGAACCAAATGTGTGGAAGAATATGTTCACATCAAATTTTATGAAACTGATCCACATGAACCTAAAATCTCTCTTGAAGATGATCTCTCTGGTTTGAATCTCAATGATAAAGACAATGGACCTATAGTTAAAACATCAAGCTCAGGAAATTCTCCAGAACCTACTTCTGTTGAACCTCAATCGGTAGATGAATCTGAAATCTCTAGCCCTATCATTTCAAGATCATCTAGGACTCTAAAGAACCATCCTTTAGATGCTGTTGTAGTAAATCTAGATAGAGGAACACAGACTAGAGCTTCTCTAAGAAATCAGGTTGAACATCAAGCTTTTCTTTCACAGTTAGAACCTAAAAATATCAATGATGCTATCAATGATGAATTTTGGGCAATGGATATGCAAGAAGAACTAAATCAATTTGAAAGAAACAATGTCTGGAAATTAGTAGAAATATCTAAGGACATTTTGACCATAGGCACAAAATGGGTGTTTAGAAACAAAGTTGATGAATCTAGAAACATCATTAGAAATAAAGCTAGGCTAGTTGCACAAGGTTACAATCAAGAAGAAGGAATTGACTATGAGGAAACCTTTGCACCTGTAGCTAGATTAGAGGCTATTAGGATCTTACTTGCCTATGCATCACATCTGAATTTCAAGCTATATCAAATGGATGTCAAAAGTGAATTTCTAAATGGTTTTATTGTTGAAGATGTTTTTGTAGAACAACCACCTGGTTTTTTAAATTCTCATTTTCCAAATCATGTTTTAAACTTTCTAAAGCTTTATATGGTTTAAAACAAGCTACAAGAGCTCGGTATGAAAGGCATTCAAACTTTCTTATCTCAAAAGGATTTACAAAAGGAGTAGCTGATCCAACTCTTTTTATAAAAAGGATTTCAAAAGATGTATTAATAGTACAAATCTATGTTGATGATATTATTTTTGGATCTTCTAAAAATTCCTTATGTACTGATTTTTCAAGGATTATGCAAAATGAATTTGAAATGAGCTTAATGGGAGAGCATAAGTATTTTCTTGGTTTTCAAATTTTTCAAACTAAAGATGGAATTGTTTTAAATCAAAGTAAATATACAAAGGATCTTTTAAAACATTTTGGATTGGATAGTATTAAGGAAAGTGATACACCTATGAGTACTACCTATAAATTGGATACAGATGAAGCTGGGAAACCGGTGGATCAAACCAATTATAGAGGTATGATTGGGAGCTTACATTATCTTACTGCTAGTCGACCAGACATTATGTTCAGTGTATGTATGTGTGCTAGATTTCAAGCTAATCCTAAAGAATCACACTTACTGGCTGTTAAAAGGATTTTTATGTATCTTAAGTATACTGTAAATTTAGGTTTGTTTTATCCAAAAGGACAATCATTTAACCTATCTAGCTATTCAGATGCTGACTTTGCTGGATGTAAGTTAGATAGGAAGAGCACATCTGGAACATGTCATTTGCTTGGAAAATCCCTAGTATCATGTTGTAGTAAGAAACAGAACTCAGTTGCATTGCCTACTGCCGAGGCAGAATACATAGCTGCTGGTAGTTGCTGTGCACAAATTCTGTGGATGAAACACACTTTATTGGATTATGGATTTGATCTTAAACATGTTTCAATTAACTTTGACAATACTAGTGTAATCAAATTACCTAAGAACCCTGTGTCTCACTCTAGAACTAAGAACATTGATGTCAGACACCACTTTCTAAGATATCATTATCAAAAAGGTGATATTTCTTTAAAATTTATTAGTTCTGAACATCAATTAGCTGATATCATCACAAAGCCTTTATGGTCTGAAAGAATGAAATTTATTAAACAAGAGTTGTGTATGATCGATCTATGAAACTGATCTGTGAAATTGATCTGTGAAACTGATCTGTGAAACCGATCTGTGAAACTGATCTGTGAAACTGATCTGTGAAACTGATCTGTGAAACGGATCTCTGAAACGGATCTGTGAAACCGATCTGTGAAACCGATCTGTGAAACTGATCTGTGAAACCGATCTCTGAAACTGATATGTGAAACTGATCTGTGAAACCGATCTGTGAAACTGATCTGTGAAACTGATCTGTGCAACTGATCTGTCATACCGATCTTTTTTTTATTATATTGTAATTAATTAGTAAATTTCGTTTATACTTTTTATGGGAACCCTAAATGATAAAATAAATGATACGTGGCTATTTATCTTCCCTAAACCTTTGACCTTTCATTTCCCGCCGAACCTTTCAACCTCTCTTTCCCTCTACTTCGAACCTTCGAACTCCTGCCTTCCCAAAATCCTCGAATGGCTAAGCAAAAGAGACCGAGCAAAGGACCGGATAGCCCTGTACCTTCAAAGCGTGCTCGAGGCGAGTCGAGTAGTACCTATCGACGATCAGTAAATCCGAACCTGGAAACTCGGATTGTTGCTGTAGAAAGAGAAGTCAGCTCTGCGTGGCTTTTGTCAAGTAAGTCACTGTTGCTGCAAGTTCTTGAATCTCAAGGATGGATAGACTGGTTTTCTGACAACTCTCGAATAGACTACCCGAAGCTGGTACATGAGTTCTATATGAATTTGGAAATCACTTTAGATGGTGTGGAGGCTACCAGGATGTCGTCTGTGGTAAAAGGAAATAAAATATCCTTCTCATCTAAGCAGTGGGCTGAGTGCTTGAATGTACCTCATGAAGGTCGGTATGAGGATTATGCTGGGAATATTCCTCCAACATCTGATTACTTCTCTTACGAATTAGCTCTAGTGCTTCTGACTGGAAACAGAGAGTCACGGAGAATCACAGCATTAGAATTATATGGTGAATGTAGACTTCTTTTCAAGTTTATTCAGCACCAACTTTTCCCTAGGAGAGGAGATTTTGCTGCTGTAAAGTACCAGGATGTTTTCCTGTTGTTTCTTCTGAAAACACATGAGAAGATCAATTTGTGTAGATATGTGATGGTGCACATAGCTGGAATGGTAAAACCGTCCCAGCAATCCACTTCCTTGTTTTATTCAAAGATGATATCTACCACGCTCAAGAATCTAGAATGTATTGATGAAGATGATGAAGTTGATGAAACAGATCATACCTTCTGTCTCAACAAAGAGATCTGCAAGAGGATGAAAATCAATTGGAATCCATGGAAGAAGTGCTGGGTTGCAGATGAAGATAAATTGTATGAAGCCTACAATCAAATAGATCATGGCAAGAGGCCAAAGGATTTGAGAGACCCTGGCTTGAAACCAGATGAGGAACCAGTTTATTCTGATGATGATGAAAAAGAAGAAGGAAAGGATGAGGCCACCAAATCCCAAGAGCAAGAAGAAACTGTGACTGAGGAAGGAAGTATGTCATCTCCTAATGATAGGAGTGATCATGACACTGATAGTCCCAAGAGAAGAATAGAATTTGGACCTTCTAGTCCACCCTTAGCCCTACCAGAATGAGAACCCATTCTTGGTGATGAAGAAGATTCTGATACTGAAGAATATCACAGTGAAGCTTCTGAGAAGAGTGATGATGGACATGCCGATGATGTTGAGGCTGCTGTTGATGGTGATAACAGACCAGTGGATGGTCTTTCTGAAGAACAAATAGAATCACCTGAGTCAGAACAAGAAATAAATATTAGTGGCAAGGTTGATTCACCAAAAATCAGTGGAACATCAAGCTATGAGAAACCAAAATACACCCTGTGTGCTGCTATTTGGGATGACTACCCTGGTTATGCTGTGTTGGGATTAGAATATTCTGAAGAAGAAGAAGCAATGCCAGAATCTGCTGCAGCTGTGAAGAGGAACCTCCCAAGAGAAGCAAGGTCTGTTCCTGCTGTTGATCCTACAAATGTTAATTTACCTGGTTCTGGAATCTCTCAAGCTGATCTTAATAAGTTGAAGATTGAATTGCTAACCGCTGTGAGAGCCATAGTTAGAGAAGAAATTTATAATGCTCTTACTCAAGTGTCTCTACAAGTTTCTGAAAATTCATTGGAAGTCTTCTCACAAAGAGTATCTAATGCTGTGAAGCCAGACCTGGCCAATACTGGTGAACTTATTAGCAGGCACATAACCTTTTTGAATCAGACTATGAAGGATCTTCACACCGGCTTGGTATCTCTATCCAACGAATTCCGATCAACCATCTCTGGTATGATGGAAGTTTTGAGAAATTTGATTGAACATCCCAACAAGTCTGACCTGAGGAAGTTGAAAGCTGAGTTAACTCACATAGTTGGCCAAGACAGTACAGGCAAGGTAACCAAGATCACTACCCGTGAGCTAGAAGCTCTAAGAGAAGTTGTGCATGATGATTTAGCTGCTGTTAGACAAATTCTTAATTTAGAATCTTTGAGGAAGATGAAAGAGCTATGTGATAACAGTCATAAGATGGCATTGGTGTATTCACCAGATTCTAAGAAAGCTCTGCAAGAGATCAAAGAGAAAGTTGATAATTACTTTTCCAAGATTTATACAAAGCATGAAATGGATGCAAACTTCAAGGTGTTGGCAGAGAATCTGAAATTACCTCCAGTCACTCCGGCCTTCAAAACTCAAGTTCATCAGTTGCAAGATTTTACCTCTTCCTTGGCCCAGTTCATGGAGAATAATGATGATTTTTAAAAATCTATGAAGTATGGGGTAGAAGTCATTCAGGACATCATTCTTATTTTGAAGCCCTATTTGAATGCACCAGCCACTACAATAGTAGTTCCTACTTCTGAACCTCTCAGTGACTCTGATGTAGCTCCAAATCAGCTATCTGTTGCTCAAGATCTATCTCAGTTAAAACCAGTCCCTCAGCAAGATTCTCAACCAGCTCCTGTTTCTCAACAACAACTCTCTATGGCACCTGCTCCTACACCTGCCTGAGTTGTCCTACCACCACTTCAGATTTTCCAAGTCCAGCCTGCCTCCAAGCCTTCAAACTTACCCACTATTGATCCCAATGAAAAAGGCAAATCCCCTTTGTATCCCAACAAATATTTGTGTATTCTTTTTGATAGGGTGAACAATGTGATGCTTGTAATATTCTGTACTTTTTAAATTTTTTTCCCTCTATACTCTATGCTTACTGCGTTTACTTTCACTTTCACTTATATGTTTTCCCTCATTTTTGATTATCCCAAAGGGGGAGAAGAAAACGAATGATATATGGGAGAAGAGAGATATATGGGGGAGAAAAGATGTATATCTCTAAGGTGAGGAGAAAGATCTATATATATATGAGAGATGTATCTATCTCAGGGGGAGAAATCTGTATAATATATATGGGAAATTTAAATTAAGGGAGAGATTTATATATCTCTTTATAATTATTTTCTTTATGGTTTAATTCTCATTATGTTTTTATTTATGATAAAGATTTGTGATTATCAAAAAGGGGGAGATTGTTGAGCCCTCTGGAAGATTGTTGATTTCATGTCTATGATTGATGTTTTAATAATCACAAATCATCACATATCATTAATGCTTAATCTGGTTTGATTTCTCATAAACTTAATTACAATCTGTGAATGAATCTGTTATCATGTTTTTGTCTATGCTTATTGACTTACAAAGTATTTTGGAAGTCTTCTGGTTTCAACAAACATCGGAAGCACCGATCCAATATCAACAGACATCGGAAGCACCGATCCAATATCAACAGACATCGGAAACACCGATCTAATATCAACAAACATTGGAAGCACCGATCCAATATCAATAGAAATCGGAAGCACCGATCCAATATCAACAGAAATCGGAAGCACTGATCCAATTTCAACAGACATCGGAAGCACCGATCCAATATCAACAAACATCGGAAGCACCGATCCAATATCAAAGGACAACGGTCGCACCGATCTGATATAAAAATGAGCCACCGATCATCTGACTCATCGATCAGATGACAGACCGATGCTGATCAAACTGACTCACCGATTAGATGACAGACCGATGCTGATCAAACTGACTCACCAATCAGATGACAGACTGATGCTGATCAAAGGGACTCACTGATCAGATGACAGACCGATGCTGATCAAACTGACTCACCGATCAGATGACAGACCGATGCTGATCAAACTGACTCACCGATCAGATGACAGACCGATGCTGATCAAATGACTCACCGATGCAAAATGACTCACCGATGCAAAATGACTCACCGATGCAAATGACTCACCGATGCTGATCTATCGGAGTCACCGATCATTACTCACTAATGTTGATGACCTGCCGATCACTTGATTCTTCAATAGTCATAAACAACTGTTTGAATTTCTTTATCTCTATCTTTATTTTATCTAACCAACGGTCATATTAGGTATATTTTAATGCTCTGTCAATTAATTAATAAAGGTTGTCGGATGTCAGGAAACCGTACCTCGTACCTGCGGAAAGGAAACTTTTTCTGTCTTTCGAAGCACGTGACATAAATACAAGAAGACTCTGCTAAAGAAGATAGTTGATGGAAGAACACAAGAAGAATATAGAGGAAAGAAAGAAGAGGAAGAACCAAGCAAGACAGAACCTCATACACAATCAACCCTACTCAAGAAGAGTTATGTGCATACAAAAGAACATTGAAGAACTTCATCGACTACATCTCACTGCCTTTGAACCTGAAGCATACGACACTCTTCTTCTCAAACAAAAATGAGAAGAGGACTCAGAATAAATTCTGACCGAATACAAAAGAGTCCAGAGCTACACTGAAATCACTAGATCCATTTCTAAACTCTACATCTCTGCTCTGTGATACATTTGTTTTACATCTTGAGCATTTTGTGTCATCTGCTGTATTAAACACACACACTGACTCCTGTACATTCACTGGAGGATCTGTAAATCCTCATCAAACCTTTTTACACTTCATTTCCCATTGTGGATAGTGGTAGAGGTCATGAGAGACCTGGACAGCTCCAAGCTGTTGTTTGTTTCCCCACGCAGATCTGTGGTAGAGGTCTTGTGACCTGGACAGTGTGTTCACTGTTGTTAACCCCGATCAAGGGTGTGGATCATTTTTATATCAACTTTTGAGAGGACTAAGTCTGGGCTTGATACTGAACCTCTTGGTTAATTCTATGTGTTTTTAGTTACATACTATATCCATTATACATATTTATTTCATATTCCGCTGCTATTACTTTGAAATATAATTTGTCTTCAAAGCAACTTTGATAGTTAAACTCGCATGTGTTTATATTTATTATAAACCAGTAAATTAGTTTCAAAAGTTAAAGTAATCATATAATTAAGTTAACTGAGAACTAATCAATCTTTGAGAAACAAATTGAACCTTTATAATCTGTATAAATTCACTACAGTTTAATCTAATATTAAAATAGGGGGATTTTAATAAACATTGTTTTTAACAGAAAATTTTAATTGGAACTCAATTCACCCCCCTCTTGAGTATCCACTCCGACCAACATAACTGATATCTCAATCCTCAAACACTGAATCATAAAATAAAAACCAAATTACGGAATTGAAGTAAAAAAATTTATGGGAGGATTTTTTCATTGAAACTAGTGAATCAATTTTCCGAAACATTCAATTATTGCATAAAAAATCATTTATAGGCCCTTTTGGGTGACATGTTGTTAATAGTGGGGAAATGAAAGAGGGGAATAATATCAATTGTGTATGAAATGAACTAATGTTTTTTATTTAGTCAGTTATATGACTTGTATGCATGGATAAAAATTCATATAAAAATAAAGTATTTTTAATTGCCTCTACAGGGGTCCAACATAGCTAAAATGAATTGTTTTCAAACCATACACCTAACTATTCATATAAAAAATGCATACATTATACATTATTTCACCTATAAAATCTATCAAATACATTTTCTCCAAAAATTTAATCATACACAGGGTTAATTTAATTACTTTTTGATATATAATTATTATAAAAAAATTATCACATATATACATAAAACCAAATAAATTCCCCAATTTAGATTCTTTACATTTATGAAAAAAATTGGGAATTAAAGGTAGTGTATTGATTTTTGGATATAGATTTATACTAGATGATGCAACCTTTTTTTTAGATGTCTCATATCAATAGGTAATGTGGTACGACATGTTTGGTAGGTTTTGTAGACAAATTAAGCTAAACTAGCTAGAAATTGTTAATTTTGGGTTTAATTTCAATGGGAAATTTTGATTTAGTAACGAGTTAGTGTCCAAGGATATTTGATTTTAGAGTAATTAAAATTGAAATTTTTTGGATGAATCCTTACAAATGGTTTTAATTTAGTCAATTTAAATAAAATTATTAGAAGTGGTTTTTATTTCACTTATATTTTAATATTAATTTATTGTCCCATAAAATCATGTACAAATTGAGAGGATGAGAGGTTAGAATTACAAATAATAAAATATTTTTACATATCTGTGATTTTTATTCGAATCACTATAGTTGATATGAACAATGTATTCATAATAGGTACTCGAGTCAGATCCATTGACATGTGAATGGTTAAATGAGTGGAATTATATATATTAACTATTAAAAATAAGTTTAATTTTTAATTATTATTATTATCCAAATAATTTTGATATTAAACCATGCATTGATGTGTAAAAAATTAAAAAATATATATTTTAATATTATATTCTTCAAAGAATTATTTATGAATATAATATATTCTTTCCAATGGGGACATGTTAAACATAATATTATAGTAAAAAGTATATTGTTTTTCTAAAGATCAATGTTTTTTCATCGTTATTTATTTGTCATATAACAGAATAAATTGATTGTTGAAAAGACTATAGTTGGTAAATTATAGATTTTATATTTCAATGATTTATGTGGTGAACATGAAATCTTGTAACATTATTTATTATTATAGTCAATAATTGATTTTATTTATAGTTTTATATCATATGTAATTTTGTATAGGTTATTCACCCTGTTGTTAGAATCATTGAATCCATGAGGGAGTGAATCAGTGGTCAAAGTCCAAAATAAAATTTACACCCATTCAAAACCAATTACCCAATATGTTGGTTACTATAGTATTATAATGATGATTTATAAAATTATGTGTATGATTATGATAGGTAAGAATTGTTATAAATTAAAACACAAAAAAAGGTATTATAAGTTTCACACACTCTTATTATCAACTAGATAAGTCACTGATGTGAAACAGGGTTCCTTTCATTATGAACATAAAATTTATATTATCATCATTGAATGAATAAATAAATAAATGGTGTATCAAGATTGACATGGCCTTTTATATGTATACAGTACAAGAATATGGAAATAGATCAGTAATGAAAACCTCTTATTAATTTGTGATCTCATTATATCTTATGTAAGTGCATATATTTTTATGGATAGTGTGTTCACTATTCTTCAATAAAGAATGACCTTGTTTGGGATTTTTTCCACCATTTTTTCCACATTTTTTTCACTTTCATAATAATAACCCTTTTATATGAATATTCGATGATTAATTTGTAGATATTTTTAACTTATATATATATATTCTTTTGGTATTATTGATTAATCCATGAATCGTGTATTTCCATTTCTTCCATAATAGGTTGAGACATGAAATATGGATTTGAATCCAATTATTAATCTTATATGATATCCCAATTAAAGTATTTATTCTACACCTAATAAATAAATCATTTGATATGAGAATATTCTTTATTTTTTACAATCATGACATAGTGTGGGATAAATCCTGACATAGTCCCATTGTCCTCATCTAGATCTGAAATCCGAAATTCTAAATCTTCATCTCTCCCTCTTTTCCACTGTCTATTCTAATCTCTTCAACATATCTTCAGTAGATATCCTAACTTGATGGAATATACCATGAAATATTTATCTTTTCTTTAGAAATATGATGGTGTTACAATATAAAAATGGATAACAAGTAATTTTCCATAGACCATGACCTTTAATACCCTCGTTATCAGATAAATATCTCAATGAGTAACTATGATATATTCCATCACATTTATAAATCCATTGCTATATTCTTCATGGGTATTTTCACCCTCATCAATGGAATAATAATGGTTCAACATGTAATTCTAAATCTTACTTAGCTTTATATATCAATCATTCACAAAACCAAAAGGACAATATATTTTTTTCTCCTTCAAACACTTCATGCTGTCATTTAACTCCTCCAATGGTCTTCTTAGTACAACTTTTTTATTCTCTTTTAGTCATTCCAAATATGTGTTGACTTTGTGGTATATTAATACGCATGTGATTCCTTCTATATAAAATAATAACTTAATAAATAATTTTTATCACTATAAAAACATTATTCCTTATTTAATAGTCTATTTTATACATTGACAAAATAATGATGTGATATACTAAGCACCCTGGTATGGTTTTGACGTCCAACAAATCTCCATTACATTAACTTACAAATGAGACACCAATCCACCTTTTATCATCTAAAAAATATATAATGGGTTTTTATATCTATCATTATGTTTTAGGATCTCCTCATTATCTTATTCCAGTATTGATCATAATTACTCTTTCTCTTTCATTATCATGAATGTGACATGAATATCATGAAACAAATTATTTTCCCCCCCAAGTGATATCACTTGAAGAGTATGAGTAAGATACAACTACATAACAAAAACACCCAAACAAAGATTTATATATATAATTATATATATATATATATATAGTAACATTTCATAAACTCATCAATATAGGTAAAATCAATAGGCAAATCCTTTCATATGTTTATAAGAATACTCCATCAGTTTAGATTGTGTTTATTAAAGATCATCAACACTCAATTTATGACCAGTATGGTGGCCAATGTGAACTCCATTGATTATTTATTAAAAATAATTTATCATTTACATGATCCTTATCCCTAATAGAAAGGGTATATGATTGTATTTTACATCTTGTTGATTATTCAGTGTAAACATGGATTCATAACTTATAGACATTTAATATTGGTTTATATAACTCCCATGAACTTTTTTTAGAGACAAATCCATGTGTTTCTCCTCGTCATTGTGATTATATTCTTCAATCCTAATCATTGATAGTAAATCACACACATTATGTAAATATCAAGTCAATATACCAAGATAATATTGTCTCCTTTGTAAATATTAAATTATTCATGATTTAAAACTAGTGAAAATTTCAAAATCATATCCATTTTCTCAATGCATGCCAAATCCATCATTCATGAGTATTGATGTTAAATCCAATAATACAATCATGTAATTAATCATATCTTTATGATTAATAACATAAAATTACACATTTTTATTTTTTTAATAAAACCATCATAAACCCTAATTATCATTACCAATATATATGTATGAAACAATATTAAAAAGTTGGAATAATGTTTGAAACATAGTGGAATCAATCTTGTAATTCATAAAAATACCACATTTTAATGATCAATAAAATAACCTGGGATATATGTTAAACTTCTCCAATTTAATGAATTAAAATTAGAGTAGAATTATACCTTAGTCTCTCCCCTTTGTGATCTAATATATTTTTCTCCCCTTCGAAAAAGTGTATCATTTTTTCTTATATGGGATTGAATGTTTTTACTCCTTATCATATTTACTTCCTATTTGATAAATAATATATTTTTTATTTTTCATATTTTGATAAAAATTAATATATTTGAAGAATAAAAAATTAAATAAGTATAGATATTTCGAAATTATTTTGAGTGGACATGTAACTAATGCCAAGCCTTCAATAATTTTTATATTTATGGCCATTAATCATAAGGATGAAGAATTTATACAATGATAAAATAACAACTGGAATATCAATCAATCCCTATAATGATACAGTATGAAACTACTCATTGGAAACCAAATTAATATTTAAAAAAAATGTTATTTATTAGATATTTTCAAGTAGAAACATACTTCTAAAATACCCCCTTTATTTGTCAAATAAAAATTCCATTTTATTCAAAAACATTCACCAGAAAAAAATAGGATTAATCAATCCATAACATAGTTTTTAAAGGAAGTATGTTATCTAATTTTTTCACCACATTCTATACACCTTTTTGAACAATTTCCCTTATTTATTTAATGGTCACATCAATAGAATAATTGTTTAATCTACAATCTATTTTGAGTTTTGCATTCATCTCTATTATCCCCTTTAAATTGTTTGAGGTTATGATGAATATCTATATATATATAGTTGTTTCAATACTATATAATATTTTCAGTAATATTAAACTATTTGAAATATATTTCTATTTCATCTTAAAAGTGGATTGAGAAATCCTAACTAGATGAAATGTCATAATGAAAATTTATTTTAACACTATATTCTTCAACTTATAGTCCAACATGTGATTAGAGAATCCACATATTATAATCATTATGTAGAACCTTTAAATGTAATTTCATAGGAACCAATGAGTGAAAATACATTATGGGGTTTCATGATTTTTTATAAATTCCATAGGAATTCTTGAGCACACCCAAATTATTAAGAACATTATATTTTCTTTAGACTTCAACACTTTATTCTTATTTTAGGATTTCAATCATGTAATTTTAGACATGTGGTTCTTGAATTCAAAAAAAATCAAGATAAACACACTTGTGTCTTTGATTACTCTATGAAAAATGTATTTCCATTCGATTTATTGAGTTTATTCCTTCTATATTTATTTTACCTAGAAGTAGTGTTGTATTCCTTATTTGAGAAATTAAATAGCCTCTGTTTACAACGGATCAATATCACCCTATATTCTTATAAATACTCATTCATTATAAATTGTTTTATACTATTATTTTGATTAAAATATTTATAATCATAATTAATTCATATCACGGATTTAATCTATGTCTTTTGAACCCATTCTCTTTGTGGTTACTTTTTCATTGTGTTTCCTTTTTCATTGTGGTTTCTTTATTGAAATCACACGCACTAATCTAAAGAATGTTTCTAATATTAAGTATTCTAATATCTTGACTAGAGATTATCTTTTAGTGTGACATTCATTATATATTTTTGAGACCCTATAAAATTTAACAAATAATGAAACAATATCATTCCTTTCCCATTATTTCTCAATAATCTCTCAATATAACATGAAGCAGAAAATATCATGTTCATCCAAATCAAAATGTTTTGAGATTATACTAGTAATCTCCATGATCTTAATGTGATCCAATTTTATAATTTCATTTATTTTCTTAATTAAACTCATTATAGATTCCTTGATAACTTCCCATAATCCCTTAATAATGGCTTCATGATTAATATAATCATATTTATAGGAGTTCATATCATATTTTTATTGTTGGTGTTATATAATAATGAAATACATATCTTCTTTATAAAATATTAATATTCAATTAATAATCGAAATATAACATTATATTTTCTTGTTTTCATGATAAATAACTAATAAATATTTTAAAATTTAACGTGACATTTTTCATTAATATTCATCAATATAAAAAATTCCATTTCTTCCCATTTACATTTATTCTAAAATAATTTTTTTTCATATCCTCAACATTTATATGAGAAACATTTTCCAAAATTCTATTTTCAGTGATGTTAAAATTTCACTTCATTTGTAAATGGAGTAATTCGAAAATATTTTTCACCTAAGACACATCACCAAATTTAAAAAATTAGTCCACAAAAGAAAAATAAATATTCAAATACACAATGTAATATAATTATAAGAAATGAATACCTTTTTCACATATGTTTGAAACCAATTTTCAATAAAAATATTTAATTGTACAAATATAGTTCCAAAAGAAAATGATACAATCATTTTTTCTTTAAAAACCATGTTTCAAAAGGGACTAACTAGAACCATCAACATAAAATTTTCTTTAATTATATTTATTAGGACCAACTGAAAATTACTAAACACTAAAAGGGGGTGAAATATTGTTTAAATAATTATATGAACCCTTTATCCCATTCTAACATCTTTTCATGTAAATTTGGTTAGTGAAAGGATATTATGAAAATTAACACAATCATGATGATGAATATGGTAGCCATAGAATTTGACAGTGTAATGCACATGACATGAGGGATTAAAATGTTCACATATTTTATATATAGTGGTAAAATCATTAGAGTCCAACTATTATTATATTATTTTTCACTTTAACATAAAATTACCATTAATTAATAAATTAATCGATGGACCATGAAAATAGTCTTTAAATATTACAAGTATAAAACATTAATATATTGTAAATAGCCCCATAATAAGAATCTATTTGGATTGTGTCATCTTCCTCCAACATCCCCGAGTTTCTCCATATTGATAGATATTATGTGAACAATTATTCCATTAAGAATTACATGGTTCGTTTCTATTTAATTTAATTTCACCATTTGAGTATTCACTCATAAAAAATATGACATCAAATAAAATCTTTCAATATCAATTTGTATATATATTTCATATATTTATCTCTTATTTTAACAATAAATATCAATCCCTAAATACTATATTACATTATACTATACTATATGTTTAGATTTAATTACAAATTCAATTATTTATTGTATTCAACTAATATATAGAAATTCATTTCCTTATTTTAACCAGAAAATATTTGTAAAATAATAACTAAACATTTTATGTATTTTATAACCATGTAATTTTTTTGTGTTATACCATAGAATAGTCATACTACCCTTTAAAAGATATGAAATTTTTGGTATAAATAATCTTATGTCCACATTTTAAACATAAAATATTACTCTCTAAAACATTTATTAAATATAAACTACATTATTATATCATTTAAATCACTATAATTATTTTTTCTCCATCATTTAAATAGATATCACCACAGGAGTTTCCATCTTTAACATGGAAAATATGAATTTTCTCTTCTACTAAGACAAACACCAAATCCATTTTCACATCAACAACTTACAGTGTTTCTTTTAAAACTTCAGTCAATTTTATAGGACCAAAAAATAACTCTTTATAGGAACTTATACTTCTATAAATGTAATTTTAATGTATCATCATGATACATTAAATATTCCTCATGTTATTCAATTAATGTTTCACAAGACGAAGAACATATAAATGGATATTTCACTTCAAAAATTATCATAGTCATAATCATCTAACACCATAGGCTTCCTGGTATAATGTCCTTATTAAATATGGGAATTTAAGTATGGTTCTTTACATAGTGTGGTACAATCATGTTCATTTCTCATTTCAATTATATGTATATCCTTTTAAAAAACAAATATCACTATGGTCATTTTCATTATTTTTCCATGCTCTATTTTCTTATTTTATAAAACACATTGTAATATAGTAAGATTTAATGTATTTTTTATTCCATATTTTGAATTTACAGACCATTCAATGCTGTGTAAGCCTCAAATCATCATTACATTATCTCCAATATATATAACATCTTTTAATGTATATAAATATGTGATAGTGTAAACTCAGACTCATATTCCAATATTGGGATACATTACAAAATATTTTTATCTATAATTTAAGATATAAACATATATTTCAATACGATCTATATAAATTATAGTAAAATTTAATCAATATTATATGTATCAAAATAAATAAACAGACGCACATATACAGAAACACACATGTATATATATCAAATACTTTAGTGTTTGATGAACTCTTCATCATAGTTACAACACATATATAAATCATTTTAGATGTTCATACAACCACTCCTTCAATTTGGAAATTGTTTACGTGAGATTAGTGTCCCTTAGTGAACAATATCTCTAGTGGCAAGTGGAAACACCTTTAATGAGTTCCTTTCCACCATAGTTTCTCCTCCAAAACTATTCTCTGTGATTCAAAAATTAATGTGATGGTATCAAATATATTATTGATTAATCTATGATATGTTGGAATATTTATCCAAAATCATCTTATATATATTTCTACAACATGAAAGATAATTTTACAAAACCATTTCAATGTTATTATCCCTATCATAACTGTGATCTTCTTCATCCTCGATGTTTAATAATAAATCTCACACATCATGTAAAGAGAATATCAATCACCATAGAACAAATCCAAATCCTTAATGAATATTAAATCCCTAAAACAATAATATTGATAAAAAATACAATACAGTATCAAGGTTTTTCAAATAATATAAAATGTAACTATTTTTTATAGTGAAAAAAGTATAACAAAGCTTGTATTGAAAAATTGTCCTTTAAATGAATGACAAAAAAAATTAATATATAAAATAATGTCAGAATAATTTATTCAAATTGATTTTTTATATTGTTTTGGGATGATATTTTTTGTTTAAAATATTTTATATACAATATTGGAATGAAAATAGTTTGTTTTTGGAATGCAATGATTTTGAATAAAGGGATGTAGTTGGTGGAATGACATTAGATAATTTTATTATTATTATTTTTCAATATTGTATTTTTACATGTGATACAATCGTTAAAAACTATTTCAGAAATTTAGTTATAGGATAATTCTTTTTAGAGGGCAGTATTATTTTTTATGGGATATTGATCAGTTATATAAATTAATAAAAAATTCGGTAGTTTCATGGGGTGGTAAATGATATAGTTATTGTAAAAAATTATAGTTTCATATCATATTTGTTGTTATAGTTTTTTTATTTTAAAAATATAGATACTAAATTCTTTGGTTCACTACATGGATAACAACAATGTTGTGTCTTGTGTGTCCTAACATCTAAATAGAGGGCTACTGTTAGATATCTTTACAAATCACCCTCCCACACCCCCATATGTGTTTATTTTATGGTATGGATAATGATTTATATTTTTTCATTGATTTAGATTTGTGTTTTTTGTTAATATTTGTTAAGTGAAAACCGTAATTGTGAGCTAGGTATCATCATTTAAGAATCTAAATAATTAATTCCAAAATAGATGATTTTGATTAATATTGAATCATTTAGGGTTTACAGAATAGTTCACAAACAACAAAAAAGGACCTATAAACCATGTGGGGTCTCATATGGGTGGAAAATTAAGTTAAATAAACTGAAACATATATTATAAATCATGCCACAAATATTTCACTCATTTAAATTTATATGAATTTTTCTATTTAATTAAAAAATCCCTATTTTATAATAATTTTGTCCTAAAACCATTCTCACACAAAACAATTATGTGGTAACTATGTATTTTATCATCACTAATTTACTTTATTCTTTGTCCATTTATTTATCATGAACAGATTCATGCCATATTTTGAAGAGTAAGCCTTATCTTTTACATATTCTGTTCTACATTGGATGGAATCACAATTATTAGTGTGTTAATATATTATACCCTTAAATATATTATTTTACATAATTTATTAAACATCCATAACAATATTTATATATTATATTTACATTTACACATTCGCATGCTTATAATTTCAGGGGGAAAGGGGGAACAAAATAAGGGATGATCTAAAACGCTCAGCAAGGACAACATATCAATGATTTATAAAGGGTTATACCATAATAAAATTAGAAAATATGATAATGATAAATATAATGGATTAAAATCACATAGAACAAAAATATTTTTCCACATGTAATGATTAAAGGACATGTAATCTCAAGTGGAAAAAATATTACATGGCCAAAGAGTGTGGAAATGTGAGAAAATAAGCATGATCAATGGGTCATAACATAGTTATATAATATATAAAAAAAATTAATAGCAATGGAATATAGGATAAATACGAACTATGAAACAAACAAATGATATGAAATCATTAAAATATAAGAAAACTCAATGATTCCCATGAATTATGTTATGAAAAATAATCATGTATCATGTTGTGATAAAAGAACATACACATACCAAACATTATAAATAAATAAATATTATAAATATCATGCTATGAACTATAAAATATTCTAAAAACTCAGGTTGTGAAGAAAAAAAATATTACATGCCACATGTTATGAATAAATAAGCATGAGCATTGCTCATGTTGGGAAAACAAATATCATAAATTGCATCATAAAATAATGAGAAATAAAACATTGTAAAACTCACATGATGGAAATATCTAAACACAACCATTGTATTATAATAATATAAACATATTTGTTTAGTGAAATAAATAATTTATCATATCATAAGAACCTACAGAAAGAAAATGAGTTTCATAATATTTCCAAATGGAATCTGATAAAATGGCCCCCCACAATTGGATTAGTTTATACCAAATGTTCAATCAGATAAAAATGAATATTTTATAATAGAATATTACACGTGTTTCATGAAACATAATTCTATAGGTGATATATCCATTGAATATAGAGAGTATAATTGATGTGAAATAATAAAATGTGATTTCTTAAACAAGTTTCACCATTATTATAAAATGTTTAGGTTATGGTTCAATTTTATAAATTATTTTTTAGAAGTTAACCTGATTTTTGTCGATTTTTTTCAAAATAAATATTAATATTATCGACATAATAGAAAATAATGAGTAATTAAATTAATGTTTAGTGAAATATAAAAGATACAATAATGAAATGGTATTATTTTTAATATCAAGAAATAACATATTGAAACCCATATCATAAAATGGACAATAAAACATTATTTCAAAAAGTGGAAAATCTAAATAAGAAGATAAAATATGATGATACATATTTGGGATTCAAAAATAATATGGTAAAACTATTATGGAAATAAATAATATGTACATGAAGGGGAAATATCCCTCAAAGTTGGTGAGGATTATTCTTACCAATGTTTTATTTATATGAATAATTAATTTCATCAAGGTAGAAGAATCAATATAATAGTACTTTGAAAAGGATTTCATGAGAATAAATTTAAAACCTCATAAAAATGAGATAATGTAAAATATTAATACATAATAACGTGGATTAAACATTAAATATATGTTTAATGCTCAAGAAGAATGGTCCTGACACAATAAATAGAAATTGAGTTCATAAAAAACATTATATATTTAGTAACCATTGAATCAATACACCATAAATGAGAAAACATTATATTTATTTTAAATAACTTTAAATTCATGGAATGTATGATAAATATACATCAATTGAAAGTATAGATACCATATAAATTAAAACATGTAGTGAATAAGGAAAAAACTCAAGGAATATAAATTAAGATAGGAAAACCCTTAAGAATATCACAATCTATGAGGTAATAAAAACATTGAAAGTATTTTATTGGAAATAACTATAAATACATTAAAAATAATGTTTAAATAAAATACAATATAATTTTAGTGTGAAATATACTAATCTTTGAAGGATGAAGAATAATAACAATCAGTATAACTTAATAGAATGAACTTTTAGTTATCAAAATCCATTAAGTTTACTATAAAATTTCAAATAAAAATTTTATCCTCCTATAAAAAAATAATACAAATCATAATAAATGATTATAAAACCTTATTTATCATTATCAACTATTATAATTTGAAATTAATTATTGTATATTTATATGTTTTTTATTTTATATTTTCATTATCAGATATGTAATATACCATGTATTCTTATAAGGTATTGATCATTTATTTCTAGTTTGAAATCATTTTTTCTCCCTAATTTGAGTTCATATTGAGATCACAGGAGTTTGATGGCTATCTTGGGGGTTTTCATATCTTGGAGCCTAAAATTTGGATGAAGATAGTCATTTTTAAAGGTTAATATAATCAATGTGACCCAAGATACATGGTTTTCTAGAACTATGTGAGGTTGTCTCGGACTCTTTCAAGAGGTTCAAGATTCATGGAAACTGTTCATCCAAGGGAACATACCAGTGTGATCAAAATATAATTTTTACTGATATGTACGTCACTTTTTATGTATCGTTTTCCAAACCATGTGCATGAAACTGTGATAGGTCTCCATTAACATCGAGAAGGGTGCTTTATTGGCATGCAATTTAGCCAAGTACATGGATAAAACAAAGAAGCTCAATTTTTTTGGATAATATAACATTTTATTTTAACTGGTTCAAAAATAAAATCCTTATTTTATTTCATATTATCTAGTGAAAGATAAATAATCCTCCTCATGTTTGAGATGTTGTTTAGTACTAAGATAGGATTTTCTCTTGATCATTTGTACATACTCAATTTTATGCACTATTTGCCTCATTGGATCAATGATGATAAATTATTTGATAGCATTTTATCATTATTTGTTTTTCTTCATATTTATGAATTTATTTAGGTAAAATATAATATTCTCAATTTTAATTCTTTTCATTTATTCTTCACTTCTCATCTGATCAGGACTGAATCAGATATCACTACTAGGTGAATTCTCTACAATGGAACGGTGATACATGTTCCATACCATTCCCTTAAGATTCGGTGATTTATACGCCCAATATTAGTTGTGATGCATGAAATAATTTCTAAGTTTTACCCTAAAATGAACTAAATATCTTTATTAAACGAATTGAATCCACTTTATGGATCCCACTAGTGCCATTGAGATTGTTTAACGTTGTTATCCCTAACCCCAACCACGCATGGGGTGCACCTATACATCTTCATTAATTTTGACAACCTCATTGGGTGTGTGAGTACCTTCTTAATTAGAGGGATCCTTCGTTAATTAAATTTAATTTAATTTAATTGTTATGATTAAAATATAGTGATGCCTCCTTTTCAGTGTGATACCACGATTTGAGTTGGTTTAATTATTTGAATGGAAATTTTTAAAATGATTTTGATGAACTCGTGAATTATGAGTGTTATAAAATAATTAATAAATGAGATAATGAATTGAATTTGGTAGTTTATTCCTTGGTTATTATACCATGGATCATAATTTTGTAGGACTTAGTTGATAGTTCTACTCCATGGGTCCTGATTGAGGTAGTGGATGACTTGGAACTGTTTAATCCTAGGATCCCGATTCTGTAAGATTCCATGGGCCTTCTTAACCCTAGGATCCTGATTGTTTAGACTCATGTAGTATAATGTATGTTGAAATGTTTTTTGGACTAAAACCATGTTGTTACCAAGTGTCCATTAAGATTATCCTGGGACTCGATATGGATTCCTTAGACTTTTATACATTAGATCAATCCCTTTATTGTGTGACACTTTTGAATACTCTACATGGACATTTTGGATGTGATGCATGATTTTTTTATATGGCATGGCCATGTTGTATGTTCAACACACAATTATACTCCATGGTTTTGGTCAATGTTATATCCTAGATTACACATCATAGGTCGATTGGGAATATTTTTTCTAGAATACATGGAAAAGTTGTTCTGATGTAGTTATTTTTTAAAATTAGCCTATGATCATGGTGGATTATTTAAAGTTAACCATTTTAATGGGAACTTGACTATTACTAATAAGAATTACCTTATAACATTACATTTATCAAAATTTCTTTTGGAATGTTTCTTATACAGATGTTATATCTGTTATATACTGCACACTAATTTAGAATCATATACATAGACTGTATTTGTTATAAGCATTGTTGGTACTGGCCTACTGAGTGTTATCTAAAACCTTGTTTCAGCCACTATTAGGACCTAGAAATAAATCATGGATGCAGTTAGGGACCAGTTAAAGTTCCCATTGTATGATTCTTGACTGGTTCTATGCATATCATCGAGGGAGCGTAGGACCAAGCTCGGATCGTGGTTTTAGCTACGAAGGATATTTTTAGTATTTTTTAACATTGATAAAAATATTTTATTATATGCTTTTATACATATTTCATTATTTTTTTAAGGACACGACATGATCAAATTATGTATATGAGATTGGATCTTGTACAATTTGTTTATTACCATTCTAGATCTTATCTTGTGTTTTGTCGATTTACTACTTTCAATATTGACTGATACATTATCTACAACTCTTATACACTCTAAAATAAAGAAATTGTCTTCCCATAGACACACCCTAGGAATCCACTTTAGTTGGAAGCCTCACAAATATTGGGATTCATGCTTGGGGCCACATGACCCACGAGATTAGGGAACCATTTAGTTGATCCTAGACCAGGATGTTAGAAAGTGAAAAAAAGAGTTTCATTTTTGGAATAATATATTGGGACAACTAAATTGTGATTGGGAAGGTATTGGAATTTGTTAATGAGTATAACCAATTCTATGTTATCCCATGTATTGAAATAATCCAAATTTCCTCAAAGGGAACATGTTTTTAAGAATTTTCCTTTTAAAGTTGATTTTATTCCATTATTGGGTAATGGATTTATGTTCTGATTTTATTATTGGTATGATTTTGATAATAGATCATTCAATTTTCTGATGATATGAGGTTATTCCACATTAGGCATCATTTTAGAAACCTATTATAATTCAAATTCCATGTATTATTCCATGCCATTTAAGATGCATTTTCTGACTACATGACATTATAATATGTGCCTTGGGTGATATAAAATACAATTGATTGATAATTTTTGTAGTGAATTCAGAAACACAGTTAATACAAAGAGTTTATTTCAAAACCTAAATAGTTTTTCCCGTCTTAGGATATTTAATACACCCTAACAGTCAAGTATGGCATGTTGAGTCATGGACTATTGGTCGCATGGATTTGGATGTGTTATGGTATGGATTAAGGGGACTATATACATTGGTTCATGGGGGTGTATGACCCATTCTAGATGATGATGGGTCACCCATTTGGTTTATTCATTTAACAATAAATTTGAGATATGTTTGAATTTAAAATATAATTGGAATTGTGAAACATAAAACTTGACCTAGATCTGGCTTTTTAAAGGGAAGTACAGAGTGTCACTCATACAATTTGTGGTTGTTTATTATTCCCAACCCTCAATATTTGATCAAATAGAGGGGTGAAATCTATTTATATTATATCATTGAATTTTTCTATGATTATAGTTATGATCTTATCATTATCAATATTTTATGAAGCATGTGTTACGAATTTTTAGCGACATTCCACCGTTAAGACCTCTATTTATATACTATGAGGGTGGAGTTGAACATTCTCTAGATGTGGTGGGACATTGGATAATGGTATATCCTCCCATAGTTCCAAATATGGAACAAGTAGTTGAACATGATAAGGGTGATGAGGCATAGTTCTTCGATATTTTTATAAAATTCATGTAGACCATTTAGGGAGCACCATTGACTTCCAGGTCCATGGAATATCTTATACATAAGTTCCATCAACAACATCCTCCCATGTTTTTGAAGGATGGAGGTGCATAGGATTATAAGATGTGTTCATAGACTATTCTATTGATTATTGATCATTTAGAGATACCTATTTAGAGAAGATTTAAACTCAAAACATATATACCTTAGGGATCAGCTATGTGCTAGTGAAATATTTGGAACTATCTTGGTATACTCCAATATATGGTTTGGATGTATTTCCAATCCATGTTTTAGACACTAATAGTAGAGTGAATAGGGTAGATATAAATATAGTGAAGGTCATGATGACTGTTTTGGAATATTCTGGATGTTTTACAGAGCATCAACATTATCTACTATCAAATCCTGCTAATGCAGCATTGGGGGAGAGAAACTTCAAGTATTGTCTATGACATGGGATTTGATCACATGTCAACATTTTTAGTTTGATGACTACTTTTTCAATGGTGAATCATTGGCTAATCACTAAGCCGAACCTCAGGGATGCTAGGGTGCATAGAAGCGTAGTGTAGCTTCAAAACATAGTTGATCAACTTCCAGTAGAAGGAAGCACCATTTTGAGGCTTCTCGTGGGAGGATTACCATCGAGTTTATTAGTTATCATAGTCTTATTTTATATCGACCGTGTGGAAGACATAGGAATATGAAAAATAATTGTGATAGAGACTTAGTAGAGTGTGAATAATATGTCCGCATGGGCCACACATATAGTTTGTTTATGGGAAAATTCCTCTTGAAATTAGTATAATGTGATCAACTCTAAATCTATGTTCAGGAGTGGGATTCACATCTCTGCTTGATGCTAGAAGATAGAGTAGTTCTTATTGATCAGACCAAGGTAGAGGTCATGGTTGAGGTAGTCCGGAACAAGTTGTACGTAGAGAGAAGAGTGGGCCTACTCTAGTTTGTGAGTTTTTTTCACAACATCATAATTCAAGCCAGATATATTCTATAATTTATACACATGAGGGGTAGAGAAATAGTCCATCTATGGTGATAGGTAGTATATAATCAGCATCTATTCTTGTATCTTCTCTTTATTAATATAGTTGAATATCATAGTTTCATATTTGTACCTATTATGGATAGATTCAGGCTTGTAGATCAGTTTTCAGATGGTGATACAACCTTGGATACTCCATTTGGGATTAAAACAAACGCTATATATCAATTCAAGGAATGAAACCTTGATACTTTTTGTAGTCACTTCATATGAGCTCTTTTTTTCCTTGAGATTAACCAGTTTGATGTTGTCCAATGGATTGAATGGCTAGTTTCTAGTTGAGCCCATGTTGATTTTTATAATTAGAGGGATACTTTCACATCACAATGAGGGAGTGTTTTTACTCTAAAGGTTGACTAGGATGTTTAAGAATGATGATCTAGATGAGAGAATCATGGGATAAGTGGGACAATAGATTGGATTTCTAGTTTATATCTAGATTATTGGGACAATTTTATATTGAATTTTTTCCATTTGTTGATCATTTTAGTGGAATTTTCCTACAGTAGTTTTTTATAGACTTTATGATAGATAAGGGTGTTCTCTATAGAGCTAGTTACAAGATTTACACTGGTTTCTATTCCCCCTTAAAGGATGTCAACTATGGAATAAAAGGACCTCAATAGGCTTTTATAGGACATAGAGGCAAAGGGGCTCATACAACACATTACTTATATGTGGGGTTCATCGATCCTTTTTGAAAAAAATGAGGATGGTACCCTCAATATATTTTTGTGTTGTACAAAATTTAACCTATTGATAGTGAATAACTAGTGTCCCTTTCCACTAATTGATTACATCATATCACCTCCCCAGTGCTCTGGTGTTCCAACAAATTGGTCTGAGGTTGTGTTCTCCTCAAGCGTGTGTTCTACCTATAAACATGCCTCATACTACATTTAATAGTAGTTATTTTATATATGAGTATCTGGTTATGTTTTTTGGTTTCATGAATACACCAATGTTTTTTAGGGAATTGATAAACCATGTTTTTCATTCTTACATGGATTCATTTGTGGTGGTATTCATGGAAAATATATTTATGTATTCTCACAATTAATGGGACCATCACAAACATCTTTAAATTAATTTTGATATAATGAGAGAGAATTATTTATATTTTATTCTCAAAAATATCCACTTTTTTTGATGGATATGAATTACATTCATGGTCATATTATCTTTGAGAAAGGAGTTTCAATTGACCCAAAGAAGGTGAGAGATGTACTTTCCTTAGAGTTCCCCTAGAATATATTTGATATTCATATTTTTTTGTGGATAGATAGATATAACCATCATTTAATACATGACTTATCATGATTATAATCACCTCTTACATGAATGAATAAGAATGGTGTGATCTTTTTAGTAATAGATACCTAAGAGACTACCTTTTAGGAGTAGTTAGGGGCACCAAGTTCAGCTCCAGTCATGATTCTATTAGAGATTAGTAAGAGATACACTTTTTATTATGATGCATCAAGTATCAATCTAAGAGTATTTATGATATATGATGAGTGATTCATGGCCTATGGGATTCATCAGTTGAGGCCAAATTAGAATCATTAGCCAATGAACAATCTTGAGATAATCAATATTGAACATTCCATTCATTATTGGTGTCATTACTTTCTGGGATATCATTTTTTTGTGTACATGGACCAAAAAACCTCAAGAATATACTTATATAGCATGAAATTTATTTGAGGTACCAAAGGTGAGTTTAGTACCTATAGTTTTTTGAATTCGCGCTTGCCTATATGCCTTGAACGGGTAATGAAGAAGATGATTCACTGATAAAGAGGAATGAAATATAGGTAGTTTAGGATTCCTGTAGTGAGTGAGAGCTTATGTACGTGATTCATAGATGCACATGGAGGTGAAGTATGATTAGGGAAACACATTTTATTTATATTTAGTAGTCATATCTATATTTATAGATAGATTGAGGATGATAGAGATTTCTGATGTTGATGTCCTAGCCCAATGGGAATGTTTGGTAGGTGAGGACCCACCTACTATTTAGACTATTGGCTAGGATGAAATTTTGTGTATCTATTATCTGGATTGGGTTCTAACCCACAAAAATGATGATCTGATGTGATTTTTTCATGAATCAGTTTGGATAAAGGGTCATGGTGTTAAAAAAATGTACCAAGACATACGTCACCGATATTGGTCGTTGGGGATGAAATGAGAGGTAGATGACTTTTTCATGAGGTGTTTCACTTTTCAAAAAGTGAATGTGGAAAATCAATGACCCGGGGGACCATTAGAAAAGTTACCAATTCAAGACATGAAATTGAGTGATGTGTTGATGGATTTTATGATAGGGTTTCAGAGGATTCCTTGAGGTATTGATGGTATATGAGTTATTTTGGAAAGGATCATGAAGATTTCTCATTTCATTCAAATTAGAGAGACCTTATCAGTAGATGATCTTGAGAGATTTTATATCTGTGATATTGTGTGACTCCACAGGGTTCCTCATACCATTGTATCAAATATGGAAATATTTTTTACATCTTGATTCTGAAAGATTATTTAGAGGTTTTTGGGTACATAGGCTTTTTTTAACGTCGAATACCAACCTTATACTGATGAAAAGTCATAGAATAAGATTCATGGGATTTATTAAATGCATAGAGCACGTGTCTTGGGTATTAGGAGCTCTTGGGAGAGGCATATACCCCTACTTGAGTAAACCTAACAAAATATCTACTAGGAGAAATTATAGATGAATCATTATGAACATTTTCAAGTCATGTCATGCTGGTCATCACTTTTTTGGCTAGAGGCAAGAGAAATATCTTTACATAGACATCGTCTCATTCAATAGACAATAGAACATGTTTTGTTGATTTAGAAATGGATGGATACTTCAATGTCAATATAGAAATCAAACACTATTCCCCATCAATGGCCTATACATTTTGTGGTTTCATATCAGTAATTTTTATGTATCTCACGAAATCTAGTATAAAGATAGATTAGGAGACAAAGTATACATTCACTGTGATATGTTAGGTCGTTCTATATTTTTAAGAGAGTCTAGCTGGTTGCCTATTGGTTTTAATATCATAAATGATATTAATACTTTCATGAAGTATTTCATGTATCTAAATAGCAAAATTATCACATGGACCCACCTCACACTCAGTATCAACATGACATGGACTTATAAGTAGATGTTTCCTTCAAGGGGAATCCTATACATATTATTGTTAGGATCATGAAAGATCTACGAGGCTGGTTAATTCTTCTAGAATTGATGACATGGAAGTACAACAATTTATAGGATAGGACTAGGGAGTGGGATCCCAACATACATGATCATGCCCAATGTAATTCTTAGATTACTCTTGAAAACCCTTATAAATGAAATTCCGGGAAAAATTTAATTAAGGGAAGAAGATTGTCAGATCACATGTTTTCCTATTAGGTATGAATTTTTTTTCACATTAAATCCTTGTATTTGATATAATGTTTGTTCCTATTGATTTCAAAATAGTTTCTAGTTTGTTCAAGCCCTTTTCAGAGACTCGAGCCCAAATTTTGGGGAATGAAGGCTCAGTTCCATGGTCAGTAGAAATTTTTCAATCCAAGAATCATATCTTGGTAGAACAGTGTGAGATAGTTTAAGAACCTACCAAGAGGAAAAAGGTTTAAGGATGTCATTCTTCCAGAGGTACACATATGTGCAAGCTAGATGGAAATTTTTGCAGAGGCGTCCATCATAGTTTGTGCAAATTTTTTCAGTCCGTGTACATGAAACTGAGAAAGGTATCCCTTGACATAAATAAGTGTTCCCCATTTGTCCATACATGTGGCCAAAATGGTGGAACATAGTTTTAGTATAATTTAACTTTATTCCCTTAATGAGTTTTAAAACATAAACCCTCCATTTATTTCTTCTTATCTAGGGAAATAGGGAGCTTCCTCCTCCCATTTATGATCATTACAAAGCAAAATCTAGGCTTAGATCCTGATAATTTGTCCGAACATGAATTAAAGAAAAATTTGTTTCTATAGATCCATAAATGTATGTTCTTTGATCATCCTGTTTAATTATACATTTCACTTTGTGTCAATAGATTTATTTTGGTGCAAGATAATATACCATATTAATATGATTTTCATATATTCTTAATTTTTATTCTGATATGTTCCAAATAAAATATCAATGTCAGATGAGTTCTAAACTATAGGCCAATTGTAGGTTTTATATAACTTTTTGTTAAGTTTTTATTCTTTATATACTTATTTTTCAATGTTCCATATATCATACATTCTATCATTTCCCCATAAATGAATTGATTTCCTTGATTTAATAAATTTCAACCTGTTTTTATAGTACACTGGTGCATTTGATATTTTTAGAGGTTTTTATCATTAACCCCATACACCCATGGGGAATTCCTTTGTATTGGCCTTACATATACCACCCCACTGGGGGTGTGAGGACCAACTTTTAGAGGGAGCCTTTATAAACCGAATAAAATAGTTTTGAAATGATTATGAGAGGGTGATGACTCCTTTTCCTTGTGATAACTTGATGTGAGATGATTCAATTATTTCAATAGAAATTGTTGAAAAGAGATAAATGAAATCATGTAATGTAAATTTTAATTAAATGATGAATGAATGAGATGATGAATTGATTATGTTATTGGATTCCTTAGTTATTATACATTGGATATTGATTATATATCATTCCATGGTCATTTCTTCAATATGGGTCTTGATTGTGGTAATGGATGGCATGGACTCGTTTACTCCTTGGATCCTGATTCCATTGGCTGCCATGAAATTATCTACCCATTAAATCTAATTTTCATGGAATTTTATTGGAAAAGGTTGGTTTAAATGATCATTGTACTCCATAGAAGTTTTTACTGAGTTTTTATAGAAATTATATTAGGGATAAATAAGGATTCCTTGGTCTTCTATACCTAGGATTCAACCCTTCATCGTATGAATGTTTTGATTACAAATCATTTCCAAAGTGGATGTGATACATACATGTTTATATGGTGTGGATGTTGTCAATTTTATACCATGGATTACATAGAGTAGGCTGAAAAGGATTATTTTGGTTTCTTGATTACACGGCATGTCCATTGTGGTTTATTTATGATTTACAGTCAGCCCATACTTAATGTGGATTTTTTAATGGTTGTCCCTTGTTATGGTAACATTATTATTTTTGAATGGATCGGAAATAAAAAATTTCATTTATTACATTTTCCATGGGATCTTTACTTGTACTACTATTATAGATTTAATATACTTTACACTTCTTTAACTTTTTATACACATACTTGATGTTTTATTGATAATGTTGGTGGTGACTTACTAAGTGTTATATAAAACCTTATTCACGGCACTATTGGGTACCCATACAGACAACATAGATGTAGTTATGGATTGGGGAATGCTACCACTATATAATGCTCAAATTGTTTTATATATATGATTAGGGGAGCATATAACTGAGTGTGTCTTGTGATGCTAGTTGAGATATTTATTTTTGGTATTTTTTACATTTTATACATATATTATACTAGATTCATCTATATCTATTTTTCTCTTTTGAAGAATCATGACAAGTTCATCATATATATATGATATTCTCATTGGAATTGTTTTATTATTACTATTTTTTTATGTTATCTTCATTATAGTTCAATTACAACTTCCGTTATTGAATGATATGTTTACTAATGTTGTGATACACACTTCCATGAGTGAATAGTCTCCACAAAAAAGACCCTTGGCCATAAATACTAGTCGAAAGCCTCTAGGATATGGATATGTGTCCTTGAGGCCAAGTGAAACATAGGCTTGGGTCACTATTTAGGGGGTCTCAGGTTAGGATCTTAAAAGATGTTAGTAGATTTGATTGTTTCCCAAAAACATTGTAATGTCGACATAAATTCTCATACCCTGATAGCGCATTCATAATACGATAATTATTTATGGTACAATAGAATTTTTTAGATAAATATTTATAATTTTCTTATTTATTTTTATGTCAGTGTTATTTATTATTTACAAATATGAAATTAGTGATGAGTTTGTTTCAGTAATTTTTAACAAATGGATTTTTGTATCTTACTAATGAGTATGATGTTAATATTAACATTATAGAAATAAAAAAACATTATTTTAATATTAATTTCATATTATAATATTAATTACGTTTCAACAATAATCTATGATAATAATATACAACATTGTTTATATTTATTGTTATGTCGACCCAAACATGAATAGGATATAACTAATGAATGAGTATTAAATATATTTTCTTATAACATAAAAACCAATAATACTATTGATATTATTCAGATTTTATTAATGATTATATTTTTAATTGAGAATATGTGGATGAATAAGGTACGTTAATAAGCTAGTAGTCATAATGAATACATCATTTTTCTCTTTATTATGCCCATTTTAGGAGGTTAAATTTACAATGACTGTGTATTATTAATATTCAAAATAGAATTCCAAATTTATAATTATATAATTTTATTAATATCATATATATATCATTTTTATTAATCATTTTTATTTTTAGAACCATCCAAAAAATATAGGTGAAGAAAGATGAAATACGTCGTTCATAGAGGCAACATGCCATTCATAATAATGGAAACATTTTCATTTTTAAAATAGATTGGATGGAGATGGTTAATGGTTGTATCATAAATATAATAACATTTAAGTAAAACAATGATACATATTTAATTATTTTAATATTTTTATGACATTTTTTGAGGATATTGATAAATAGTAAAATGTTGAGAAGTTGGTACTCACATTGATTAATTGAATATTATTTTTAAAGACATCATAAAAATGGTGGAATTGGGTAACATTAATGAAAACCTAGGGCTATAATCGTATGATTGGAATATAAGGCAGACAAAAAATTCATGTTTTAAAAATAATTTATAAGGTTTTGTGTGGAATGAAGTGGGTCTTAGTGAGATCGTTTTATTTTTTAGAATGAGGTATATTTCCTTTGAAATTAATGGTATGTTACGGTTAAAGATGAAATCACTTGGGAGTTCGGTGATTTTTCTGAGAAAGTCTAGGAATGAAATTCGTGCATGAATTTACAAACTAACAATGGTATTCAATATGTTTTATGGGCCATCTAAAAATAATAGATTCTATGATGCCTTTAGATAAAGAGGTTACCCTCATTAGCCTTGATTAAATATTTAACATCATAATTATTATTTTTATTAAAGATAAAATATGAGTAATACTTCTTAATTTAGATGTTTTGAATACTAATAGTGACTCAATTTAAATTAGATAAACTTATAAATAAGATAAATTTATCTTTTAAATAAAAAATTAAGATAATAGAAAATGTATTTGTGTAATAAAATGTAATTTTATACATTATGTGTTTTTATTCTTATATCCTATCTATTAATAGTTTAATTTCTTATAATATTTGTCTATATTTTTAAAAATCATATTTTATTCTTAATTTAAATGACGTTGATTTAATTTGTTTATATAAAAATTTGAAAACTTTTATAAAAAAAGTTGAAAAATAACCATTTTTTCAGGGTAACTAATATTTACTTTGTAAATTTTTTTTGTTAAAAAAATTATTTTATTAAGAAAAATTATATTTTTAAAAAATATTAATGTAATGTTATTATTTTTAATTTCAAATGTTTGTAATAATTAGTTCTAAAATAATAATACATATCACTTAAAAACAATTTTATGAAAAATATATCTTTTCCACATAAATTGAATTCATTTTTATTAATTACCTAATACTATATATTATAAGGTTTTTCATTTATTTTATTATATTTACAATAAATAAATTTCATTTAAATAATTCTTAATAGAGATTATAAAATCCATTATTTATAGAAAAGGAATTATTATTTTTGAAAAAATGTTATCACAAAATTATTTTATTTCTAATTCAGTAAGATTGAATACTATTTTTTTAATACAAAAATTTTATCATTATATTTATGATAAATAAAACCATTGATATTATTAAATATAAAATTTTATATTAATTTTAAATTTATAAAATTCATTTTTTAATTAGAATATAATTATTAATAATTATTGGATCATATCATCTCAAAATATACATACAAATACCTAAAAAAACTTGTACATGTGATTTAATGGTAACATAAGTAATAGTAGTAGTTGTTGGTAGAGATTTATAAAATATATATATCTTTTAGGGTCTTCCATGATAATGAAATTCTCTCATGATTGATGTCACTCTAGTTGAACTAGTTGGAGTTTGTCATGATCTTGGTATAGGAAAAACCCTACTAAAGAAACCTCCCTTAAAAGATCAAAAAAATTCACATCATATAGAATAATTTTACAAATTTATTTCATTTACAACCCTTTTATACATACATTTCAAAATAGGGTTACTTTTATTTATATAATCAAATTCAATGGTCATATTGAAATGTTCAAATAATCATAATGGTTATAAAATCCAAAATATATATATAACCCAAAAATATTTTTCCTATATATGTCCAAAAATAATTCACACTATATTCTTAACTTTGAATATGTCTAATAGATTTATAACTATATAAATTACATTTATGGTTTCTTGTAGGTCTAAGATCATCATAGAAACTATGAGGATAATAATTTTACATCATTATTATTTTTATATACTTCTATATCTATTCCCCATGTACTTATCTTCATGATATTTCATATTGTATTCTCATAATGTATTAATTTTAGTCTTTCATTTTCCTTTTTTATATCTATAAAATATCATACTTTTCATTTTTGTTTCCTGTTGTGAATGAATAAAACATTTAAAACAATGTATTAATTTAATGTTAAATCCATAATAAAACCTCATTTTGTTACATTATATGCATTCAAATGAATTGCATCCTCATAATTTTAGTTTTCTTAATGATGAAAATGTATTATGGTGTTTTCAACATATTCATCACCTGATATATAACTTATAATGAGGAATATACCTTAATATAATTAGAGTTACAAAGATAGTTATATTTTACAATATTATTGTATTATATTGAAATAATTTATAAAAAATATATTTCATTAGGTGGATATAAGTATTAGTTGTTTTGGGTGGAATTCCTTGTATAGCAACATTTTCATGATCTGATTTCCAACCAAATATTATAACCAAAATTGGTTATTTTAACATCTAATAAAATCAAAAAATATATAATTCTAGGGTTCCATATCCAGGGACATATATACCATAAATTATCAACCACCAATTTATAATCTAGATTATAAATGGTGACATTACTCTTTGGTTCTTTATCATGATGAATTACATATTACATCTTTAAAATCCATTTAAATCAATCATAGTTGTTTTTAAGGTTCGTGTGAATCAATCAAAGAATATCCCTCATGAGTGTAAAACCTTGTGTGTAGTTTGGCACAATTTTTTATATTTATGGGATATTAATATAACAACCAACAAAAAAATTTATGTACTACCACCCCTGGGTTATTTTTTTCTAAATCCAATATCATATTATTTCTATACAGAAAAGGAGGTAATTTCTAGGAAACCACAAATGCTATATATTGCGAACATTTTCGGATTTTTTATAATATTTATACATATCTTTAAGGTTTTCACAAATGTCCTTTAGTCATAGAACCAAAAAAATAACTAAAATATTCCCTAAATACTAATAATATCTAAAAATATTTAATTACAACTATAATACCAATTGATTCTTCCTAGACCCACACTCCCAAATCATGTGATTAAAAATTAATTTATTTTTTCAGCATCGATATCAAGAAAGAAAACATAATACAGATGTACATATATCTCTAGAATATATATAATATATCTCAGAAGTTATCTCAAAAATCCCATATTCCAATAGTTTATTGCCTTTATAGATTAGATACACACATATCTTATTTTACAAAATTTCTTCAAATTGTTTTACACCATTTCTATATAATAATTCCTTCTAGACATAATCCAATATATAATTTATCTGGGAATAGGGAAGAATAATAAGTGTGATCATTAATACCTAGTAAAAAACATATTAATGATTCATAAAATAGGTTATATTATTGTAAAATCTTCATTTCTAAATGATAACAGAACCTCACTTTTGTTAATAAATTACAAGTATTTTGGTTTCAAAATTTACTCTTTCAATACATGTGTTAATTATTGCATTACAAAGGGGTAAAATCCTTCTTTAAAAACATGAAATATTATACCAAATATTTTCATATTCAGAAACTAATTTAAAACTTCATTTCGAGACCTGTAGACCCTCTACATTGATATGATAAAAATATGAAATATATTTTATTCATATGTGTGTACGATTTCTTCCATAAAAATTAATTAACACCAAAACATGGAATTTAATGTGAAATAAGAGCCCACTGTTAGGTCTGAAACGTAGGGTTTACCCTAGAGAATGTATAACCTTTATGTGTGATTTGTATCTGTAAAAATCACACATGATAATACCCTATTTATATTAATTTAATTTATTATCCCATTTTTTCCTAAAAAATAATTACTTTCTCACAAACTGTGTGTTCTGAGAGAAATTTGAGACAACTAGTAATTCCAAAACATAGGTTTTACATATATGGGGCATAACATTTGTGATTGTGATATGTTTGGTATGATCACTCACGATGATAATTTATATTGTAGATATATATTTTTTATGGGTATTTGTAAATATTAATATTAATATTATTTTTATTTTTATTTATATTCGAACGGATGAAAAAAATGAAACTATATACAAGAAATTAATTATTGTGTTCTTGTTTGGTAAAATATTGTAGTAGTGACCAAAGCAATTAATATGATATTTTTAATTATTTCAATTAAAGGAAAACATGTAGTTAATATTAATTTTTTAGCTACTATCAGAATTTAGTTGTTATTCTTAAGATGCAAATGTTGACAATGATGGTTTATATATAATTATAATAATTTTATTTCTATTGCTATTATTATTATATTTGGGAACAAAATATCTAGTGTGACTATATATATGAGTTATATATAAATATGTGTATATATATATATTTCTGTGTGTAGGTTTAAATAAATATATATATACATATATGGATATATATATATATGGTTGTGTGTATATATATATAAATTGGTTTTTATATGTATATACGGGTGCATGTATATATATATAATGAATATAAATATATAAAAATGGATAAATTTTTAATATATATATATATATATATTAATTAATGATTGAATATTATTAAAAAGAGGAATTAAATTTGCAAATAAATGTGTGATGGCCTAATTAAAGAAGTTGTGGGTTTGGTAATTAAATGGAATTTGACAGATATATCATTGGTTTAACAATTTTTTATATAATAATAAATGGTAATTAGTAAAATAAGAAATGGATTATATATATTTGATTTTGGGGAGCACAAAAGGGTCGTACAAGAGGTTACACCCCTTTACTAATGTCTCTCTCCAACCAACCACTATTATTCATTTAATTTTATGTATTTTTTATTTAAAAATGTTTATCTTCTATAAAATCTATGATATTGATAATATTGATGTATCATTAGTTTCGTTGGGTGTATCTCGACATGGATAATTTTAAAGATATTTTTGTTTATGAAAACAACATTGTTTTGATGGTGTAGTTAAACTAGGATGTTAACATGTGTTCTCAGTCATCATTTCACCTATGATAATATGTCTTTAACATATTCACATGTATTTTATGGGTTAATAACAAGATTTTTATGTGTGTGTGTAGCCTTATGATTCAATTATCATATGAACTTAAAATTTAAAAATTCCTTTAAAGTGTTTCTTAGATAGATTTTATTATGAATTCTTAAATGAAATGTTAATTATGTTAAATTAATTATTTAATAAACAATCTTATGATTTCATAATAAAACACCTTGGATGAGGTTTATTTTATTCAAAAATAAGAATTATTGATTAATTATTTAAATCATGATTATTTTCTTTATTTAGATGTTCTCAATGCTTTGATGTCAACATTTTGTATATAGAATATTAGAACTGGTCCCATAAATATTTCCTCGAATGGAGTTTTCACATTATATATAAATAAAAAATGTACCATGTTCTTACAAGGGCTTGAATTTATTAATAAATGGGTTTTCCTAAGTAGATTTTTCCCAATTTGACCATGGTACCTTCTATGTGTCTCTTGGTCCATGTTAAAGGAATTGTCATGACATGATGGTTTAAATAAAATGTATTTAAATGAAATGAATAATTTATTATGGGTATTCATTAATGTAATGAATTGAATGTTTTAAATTAATTAATTTAAATGGAATTAATGTGGGTAGTCTATGAAAAAATCACTTTTCTCTAATTTATTTTTTTAAAGTATATGAAATATATTTTATCATTCCATAAATCCACACTTGACCAAATAAATGTTTTAATTCTTATTAAATTATTTATTTCTTAGTTTAAACAGTCTTTTTGATCCCATTAGTTCTATAGACATAGAGACTTAGACTTGTGGCCAACTGATTGGTCTACCATACTTGGAAAAAATTAAGACTTCGTCTTCATGACATTAAATTCCGAAAATAAATTGGATAATTTGTGTGATCGCTAGATTAGACAATTGAATTGGCCTAATAAAAAATTCTCTAATTTCTTATAGTAGATTCACCTTTTATAATGTGGTTAATTAATATATTAAAAACCTTAAGGTTAAATGATTAATTTTAATATGTTGATATAATTATGATGATAATCAGAAACCGAAATTGATGAACGGAGTTGGTTTGAAAGATGGGTTTTTATAAAATGATCATTTTGACTTGTTATGGTAAAATTATAATCTTCGATACCAGATTTATGATGTTTATTGATTATATTTTTATATTAAGTGATATCAATTTGATTGATACCTTATGTTTTACTACTATTGGAATGATTAGCTTTTTGGGATATGACTAATGAATGGTGATGATGCCTCAAGGATTGGTTCATCTTTTTGTACTACCTGAGGGATTGGTGCACTGATACTGAATTCCTGAGGGTAGAGAATATGATTTTGTTGGATGGATGGGGTAAAGATGCACAATCACATGATTTCAAAGAGATGTATTCTAGCTAGGACTGAGTGTTAGATTTAAGCCAGCCTAAGGGATGAGACCATATGTTTATGAAATATTTTTTTTATTCATCAATAGAAAGAAAATCTACAACTGATTTAGGTGATTAATACTGATGCATGAGGATCTACCTACTAACATAGATACCTGTACGGGCTTCAAAGTAGGTATAGATGTTAGGATCCCCATAGTAACCAAGATGGGTGGTGGTTTATTTAATTAGTTATATTTATTTATTCTCTATACCTACACACTATTAAATTGATATTTCACTATTTGGGTTATCCCAAACACCGATGTTGCCGACATACAGAGATTTATGTCTCACAGTATACTCAAACCTCTATTGAACTGGGGTACTTAAGTAGTCCTACATTTTTGTAATGCCTATGATGATTTCTTGTGTTGTTACCTATGACCTAGGAGATATGACCATAGGACTGTGCTACAGATCGGGATGATCATGGAGTTATCCTTGGATAATTTCATTTCATTATTTTATTCATTCGTCTACTTTACCATACTACTTCCTATTATTTTTATTTTTCATTAGATTATATATTTTCATTAATACATCCATGCATGGTTTATTTAAATTGCAATTTGACTTTTTCATTTACATATTATATTCTTCTTTTTATTCTTGTCTTTATATTATTACTACTTCCATATTTTTCAATTAATTATTAATGAAAAAAACTATTTTATTATGATATATAGGGTATAATATCTCGACCATAAAATCAATACACCCTTTTTACTAGTCACCAACCTCTAGCATACAGGTAGCTGCGCTTGATGCCATGTGGAGACCGGACTAGCCATTGTCTTACTGGTGAGTCGGGTTGGGATGTTAGATAGTGGTATTAGAGGATTGCTTTCCTTTTTTCTTAATATTTTGGTCTGGTAGATATGAGACTAGGAATGTGCTTTCATTTTGTAAATAGTTATTCTTGGGACTGGTCACCCCTCCCAATATGAAGAACTAAGTGGCGAGGGATGAGATTGTTGTTTATACTATTTGATGTTATAGTTGATAAGATTTCACCTTGATTTACTAGTGTTTTTTTTACTTCTTATAGATTTTTTAATTAATAGAATTTTAATCTTGTCCTAGTATGACATGGATAAAGAATTACATCCATAATATTATGCACATAGAGAACTCAAATTCCATTCATATTGCATTCCATATCGTTTCATATGTAGGTTTCTTTCTATTCTAATTTTCTACCTTGAGTGATAGTCTATTATTTAATGTATGACATTCATAGTTTTTTATTTTCCATGTTTCGTGACTTCATATCATGTGTCCCCAATTTAGTATGCCTTGATTCAATGATTTGATAATTTTTCTCTACATTAGCTACATATTAAGACATCCTTCTAATTGTATTAATTTTGAAATTGGTGGAGTGGAAAAAATGTAATTTTTTGCTATTAAATTCAGATTCATATTTCTGTTTTAAGATCTATGGGTGCCTTACAAATGGGAAATGGTAACCCATATACTCTATCTGTCTTCAAGTTTTAAATATTATTCATGGTTTTTAAACTTTAATTTGAAATGAATAGGTTAACCATCTAAACGCTCAACTACACAAAGTAGGTTAGTTAGGGAATGATCAATATAGGATAAACCAAAATGGGTGTTTGTAGCTTTAAATGTTAATAAACTGCTATTTTTTCATTTTCACAAACCTAGTTTGTCTTACCAGGACCTTCAGAAGTTGCATTATCAATAACAACATCAAAGGATTTTATTCTGGTAAATTTCTTAATTATGAATGCATTTCATGAAGTGTAAAATTTTAATAAAAATTCTAAGAATTTTCAACCATTACATGATTTTTTTGTTAAATATTACAGATGGTTAAAAATTAAAATGTGAATAATTGTAATGAAAAGAAAATGGAATGTGTTGGTGGTGTCCATTGATCAAACCATAGTCTAAGGTCATCTTGAAATTTTATTTTTTGTATCCCTGAAACATAAAAAATATCGTTTCCCATTGGAATTTTCCATCATATAAATGTCTTAAATGATCGGATCTTGATAATAGTGTGTTCTATCTAGAGTGACCTAGTGATAGGTTAGCTACTTGTGATTTCATAAGGTGAAAACCCACAATATGTAGTAGCCTTAGTATTAAAATAACATTTAAATCTTGTGTGTCTTTTAGGTTTTGTTTTTTTGAGTGTCATTTTCCTTTATAATACTCCATGCTCCAAATGACACTCTTTTTCAGATTTGAGATCTTGGTATATTTGACCCTTTATTTTTATTAGTGATATATAAATTGGTATAAAGTAATATGAGTTAATGGTCATATAGGGTAATATGAATTAGGGTTAAATATCTTGTATGTACTATCTGATTCTTGAATTCAGATAGAGGACAACCTATGGATAATATTGAGGAAGTGTCATCTTGCTTCTAGAACATAGGCGTACCATGCGTTCAAGTACGTAGTTCCCGTCGAGTGATAAATGACGTATCAAGACAGTTGAGTTCGGTTTAATCATTTATCCTTACGATATTTAGTATGTGCTTAGGTCATATCCATAGTTGTGTGACTTGCTAGTTAATGAAATCAGTTTAACCCAATTCTCATGATCACTTCCTTGAGACACAAGTGTTTTGATATGAAGATCTGTTTGGATCTGATATTTATGTCTAATGCATGACATACATGAGAGTGGATCGAAGAAGAATCACATGTATATTTAAGTTTAATTTGATCTATAGTACTTATTATTGGCACACTTCTCTTATTTTATCTCCTAGGACTCTCTTATGGTGGGGTGCATCATAACAGTTCTGGTAAATGTGTCCTTCCATGTAGAAGGAACATAATACGGAGGACCATTCATAGATGACCTGTTTCTCTTGTATTCCTTTCATGCTTCCTTGTTTTGAATCATGTCGGTGTTTTTTCACCAGCACGATGTTGGAGGGGATAGTAGTGTATGCAACTTTGGATAGATGTGGTTTTTTGTTGGTGGGATTTAGTGGTTAATCATGATCTATCACAGATTCCTTAGGTGGTAAAGGCTCGTTGATAAGTTAACAATGGTGCATTAGTAGGTGAAGTCGAGATTCGTCTATGGTATTGACCAGGAGTAGTTCATCCATTATCTATCTAGTATTATTTATTATATTCAAAGTGTACTCTTCCTTGAGATATTTTCATGTCCCCTATTTTTATATTATACTTGTTACACTAATAGAGTGTAGGTCTTATTTAATTATGTAGTTTAAAAGTTTTTGGATGGTTTAAGTGGTCTCCCAATGTTCTACACTGAACAGGTGGTTCTTATTGAGGAGTTCATAGTATTTATTGAACCATGGACTCCCATGTATTAATTCATTGGATGAACTCTTATACACTAATAGTTTCTTTTGACTTGACTAGCTGGATGATGCCTCTATAGGCTCATTCAATGTTCTGATATAGATGTACTGGCTTTTTACCAAAGTAACACTCTTATGAATATATTATGGAAAACCATGGGTTAGTTACATACACTCCATTTTTTTCAATATGAGGTTATACCAAACATGTTGTCAGGCTCAAAGGTGATGCTTTTGATTAGAGAAAGTCAGTGAAAGTTAGGTATAGACTTTAGTGAGCATGTTATGTTTAAATACAATATTCCTTGGAGAAGGAATTCTAGTTAAATTTGAAATGTTCTGACTTAACAAATTCAATAAATTTTGAGATCATTCAGTCATATGGGTGTGACTTGTTTTCTCTCATTGTATGATGTAATTGGTCATAATGAACTATTATGAAGCATTCCAACATGTTTGGTCTGGTGTGGTTTAATGTTCAACAGTGTCTTCATGAAAGGCTTTTCTGTCTAGTTCTATTTGGTTGGTCTTAAATTCAACCATTTCATTATGATGGGGTCCCTAATATGACCTCATAAGTAATTGGGTTCATTATGTTAATGAAAATCATGTATGGAGCATCTCTTGAATACTTAAAGGTGTTAATTATAAGGTAATTTTGATGGTGGAGGTATTGTGGCTCAGAATTGGACCCCTTTTAATGGTTGAGAACTATAGTGGGGAGCACCACCAGTTAGTAGTTTCAATAGATGATAAAATAATAACCTATATAATAATTGGGCTAGGATAAGAGTCGATTCAATGCTTCGGTTGGAAATATGGGTGTTGGCTAAAATCATATCATATTATGTATAGATTTTATAATCATTTCTTTAAGGGGTATTGGGAGTTTGGAAATGCATCAAGACCATCTGAGCGAGAATTCATGACCCTTGTAGGTTGGGTGATGTTTTCATTATTCCTGAAGGCTTCTTAGGGATGAGAAATTCTGAGGTTGGATGGTTGAAACATCATAATTTTTAAATGATAATAAAACATTACTTTTTCAAATAAATTATAAGAATTTTTTGGTGAACTTCTTAAATTAATATTACTTGTGTTTATTAGGGCTTTACCAAAGGGTAAAATCCTTATTTAGAAAAAGAAATATTTTACGAAATATTTACAGAGTTAGATGATGAGTTACTGCGGGATTCCAAGACCTATAGATGCTCAACCTAGATATAATAAGAATATTAAATATATTTTATTTATAGGTATGGTTTATTTTTACAGAGAATAATGAACTAACTCCCAACGGTCCATCGTATGAGAAATCTGAGAAAACTTTTATGTTTGGAACATAAGGTTTACCCTATACAGGGTATAACTGTTATGCTTGTTGAGTCTTTAAAACTACTTCATGTGATAATACCCACTTATTGTTTAATTGATTTATTATTACATTTTTATATAATAAAAATGTCATTTTTCTCAAACGGTGTGTCGTATGAGAATCTTGAGACCAACATTAATTCCAATACAAGGGGTTTTCCATAGATGGGGTGTTATAATTGTGAGCGTCGAATGTTTGGTCATATTGAACATATGGATAATATATTTAGTATATAAATATATTTTAGGGGAAGATAGAAATAATAATAATACTAATAATTTTATTATAATTATTATTATTCATTAATGATAAAAAAAATTAAACTATATATAGGAAATTAATAATTATGTTATTTTTTTGGAAAATATTTTATTGGGGTCCAAAGTAATATTTATGATATTATTAGCTAGGCCAATAAAATTAAATAATATATTTAATATTATTTTATTATCTTTTATAGGTATTTTGTGGTTGTTATTAAAATGATAACTATGATAGTGATGGGTTATATTTAATGATAATAATTTTATTTCTATTATTATTTTTAAATTTGGGACAAAAATACATGGTGTGTGTATATATGTGTGATATATATACATATGTTTAAATATATGTTTTTTTGCGCGTTTGAACAAGTAAATAAAAACACACACACATTTATATATATATGGAATATATATATATATATATATATGGGTGTATATATATACAAATGGTTGTTTATATCTATATACGGGTGGATGTATATATATAGTTCATATATATATATATGACTTTTAAATATATATTAATAGATGTTCGAATATATTTAAAAATTGGAATTTGATTGGAAAATAAATGCTTTATTTTCTAATTAATGATGTTGTGGGTTTGGGAATTAAATTAAATTTAACACATACCTTATGGGATTAACTCTTTTGTAAATAATAATAAATTGTATTAAATTATATAATAATAGGATGATATAAATTAGATGTTGGGGGAAAAGGGGCATACATGAGGCTCCATCCCATTTCTTATGTCTATCTCCTCCCCTACAATATTATTATTTTTATTTTATTTTATTTTTTATTTCAAAAAATGTTTCTTTTATAACATCTTCAATGTTGATTGGATTGAAAAGTCATCATTGTTGTTGTGTTTGTCTTGGTGTAGAGAATTTTAAACTTTTTTTTATTTATTAAAACAATAAGAATCTGATGGTGCAGTTAAACTTGGACTTCGAACCACATCATCAGTCATCCATATACATAAGATAGTAATTATTTATCTTTTTTACATATAATAAATGGGTTATTGACATGATTTTTTGTGTGTGTGCATAGCCATATAATTTCATTACCATATTCCCTTAAAATTTAAGAATGATTTAGGTATTTCTTGGAAATATTTAATTATGAATTCTTAAATGATATGGTTAATATGATAAATGAGTTGTTTAAGAAATTATATAATTATTTTATAATAAATCCCCTCGGACTAGGTGCACTATCTGCTAAACTAAAATGTATTTCTTAGAGATGTAAATGGTGTTTAGCTAGTTGATTTTCAGGTTCTTTATGCATTGATGTCAATGTTTTATATATGGAATGTTAAAACATGGCCCATTAATATTTAATTGAATGGATGTTTTCCCTTCTATTTAAATGCCAAAAGTATCAAGCTCCGTCTAGGGCTTGTCTTACCTAATAAATGTGTTTTCATAAGTATGTGTTTTCCCTATTGGAATATGAGACCTTTTATGTGTCTCTTGAGACTTGTTAAATTTTTTATAATGTTTTGATGTTTAAAATGAAATTTATTTTAAGGAAATCGATAATACATGATGGGTTTTCCTTAATGTAATTAATTAAATGTTTTTAAGGAATTAAATAAAATGGAATTTATGTGGGTGGTCTAACCCTAATATCATTTTTTATGATTTAATAATTTTAAGTATATGAAATATATTTTATTACACCTGAATGAAAAATGCGACCAAATAAATTGATTAATTCCTATTAAATCTGAATTTATTTTTTTAAACTATCCCTTGGATACCTTTGGGTCTATAGGCACGGATAATCAGACATTTGGACACCCGATTGGTGTGCTAGCCTTGCACCTTATTCAGAGTTAGTCTGTTTGGATTTAAATAACTATAGTAAATTAGATATGTACTTTGATCACTATCTAAGACTTTTTATTTGTTGTAATATTAAATTATGTAATATCTTATAATAGAATCAACTTAGATAAATGACTTAATTAATATTTTAATTTACTATGATTTGAATGATTTATCTAAATAGGATGACATAATTATGATAATAATTAGGAACATATATTAATTAAATGAATTGGTTTGAATGATGGTATTTTTTATAAATAGATCGTTGTCAGTTTTGATGAGAAATCATGTATTTTTTATACTATGATAGTGATTTTTATTTCCTAGTTATTGTGTATACGTGATATCGATATGATAAATACTTGAGAGTTTGATGCTGATGTCATGTTGTGTTTGTCTAGATAGGAATCGTGATTTGGGTTGACACGTGTGGTTCTTAGAGAATGTTTTCATACCACCTGCGCGATTGTCACACTAGTACTGAATACTTGAGGGAAGAGTGTGTAATTATATCGTATACTTATAGTCCATATGCATTGTCACATGATGCCTGATGTAGAGATTCTAGTTATTCATCAGGGAGAGGTTTTGGTTTTCCAGAGGGAAGAGGCCATATAGTTATTGAATATTCTAAGTGATTCATCCCCAGTAGTATAATCTACCACAAATATGGGTGATCCATCATTATATGGGTGGATATACTAATAGATATAGATACCTGGATGGGTACCAAGGAATGTATAGCTATCAAGTGTCCCCTATGGTCCTAGATGGGTGGTTTTTTATTCAATTAGTTTTTGTATTGCTTTTGGATCACTACACAATTCTTAATTGATATTTCACTGCATAGATTAGCCTAGACACCAATGGTGTAGGCCGACTTTGAATAATTTTTCACACCCTGTTCATTCCTCCATTATACAAGGGTACCCAATAAATCCTACAAGTTTCTAGGACCTAGGATGATTTCTTGTGTTGTTTTATAGTACTTGAGAGTTAGGATCGTAGGACCAAGCTGGAGCTCGGGATGTTCATGGAAATAACCTTGGATTTTTAATTTTATATCTTCTCTTAATTCACACATTAGGCTATATCTCTACCTTCTGTTTTCCTTTTTCATTATATTATGTATAATTATCAGGACATGCATGAATTCTTCATATAAATTGTAATCATCCATTTTTATTTAGGTATTATATTATTCATTTCTTACTTTTCATTATCTTATTATTACTTATAAATCTATATATTATTAATTAATTATAAACTAATGTTATAATATAATCTATAGGGTATAGTCTCCCCACCGTACAATCAATAGACCCTCGCTGCGAGTCGGAAGCCTCTAGTGTATGGGGAGGCGCGCTTGAGACCATGTGGTGACCAGTCCAATAACCATCTTAGTTGGGAGATAGTTCATGATGTTACAATTATATTAATATGAAAAAAATATTGGTAAAAATATCTTTTTAATATTAAATAGAATAATATTAGTTTTCCATAAATCAATATAGAAGTACGTGTAATCTGAAATGTGAAAAATGCACCACATAATAAAATTATCAACCCATTTGATAAGAAACATTATCCATATATCATAATAATGTTATATAACAAAGAAATACGGCATAATAATTAAATATATCATAACAACAAAAAATATAAAAAACATAGCATAGGAAGTCATAACATCATAGGAAGACACAATGACTCCCATGCATTGTGTTTAGAAAATAATGTCTAAGAATAAGGTTGTAAACAAAGGAAAATGTCCATGCCTCATGTTATGATCAAATCATGATTCCTATGACTATTTATTTTAATAAAAAACATACTACTTAGGTTTTAAACAAAGAAAAACTCTCATGACTTAGGATATGCATAAAAAAGATCCCACAATTCACATTATTATCTCATGAGATAAAATATTATCCATTGTGTTAGAGGCATATATAAGTCCTAAATAATCATATAATAATAATCCATTAATGTGTGTAAAATTTAAAATTTTTCATTTTTCATGTCATAAATAACTCAAGGAAAACGCTTGTTTTTATTATATATCAAAATAATATCACATTACATAACTACAAGAATTTGATTGGTTGATACCAAATATTCAATCACCCAAAATGAGAATTTTATAAGAGAATACAGAGAATGATTATGGAAACATAAATCTATAGGATATATAACCGTTAAATATTTATAGAAAAATGGAAGTGAAATCATCAAAATAGATTTTATAAAACATTTTCAACCTTATTATTAAAATACTAAGTTACAAGTCACCTATAAAAGAAATGTTTTGGAATATGAAAATAGTTTTAAAAAACTAACATTAAATTAAATACCAATATTTTTTGAGAATTGAAATTTTATTTAATCTAAAAAGATGTGGTTTAAGATAACAGATATGACCATGAAAAAAATTCCTTATTTATATTTTAAAATACATTTATTTAAAACAACATTGTTAAATGGTTAATAAAAATGTATTTTAAAAGAGGTGATAATAAATATGATGATCACAAGGGATAATAAATATATTTTTCAAAAAAACAAAAGTGAATATCATTTTTGGAAAGAAATAATATGGTCATAAAAGATAAATATATATCCAAGAGGATAAGGATTATTTTTAATAATGTTGTATTTTTATGATAAATGAAGCCTATAAATGATGTAGAATCACTGTAACAATTCATTGAAAATTAATTCATGATAATGATATATAAATCCTAAAAAATGTGATTTACTAAAATATAATTCAATCATATGGTATATTTTATCAAACATTAGAGAATAATGTCTAATGAGAGTGATCATAACTCAAAAAAGTGAAATTGATTTAATGAAAACCCTTATGGATTATGTACCCTTTGAATTAAACCCCATTGAATGATAGAACCAAATATAGATTTATAAAAATATATAATATAATATTTTAAAAAAATAAATCCTTTGGAATTATATACTCTTCCAAAAATCATACATGTTTTTAATATAGAATATATCTTAATAAATGAAAGTTGAGATGGGAGAAACCCAATAAAAATAATAAGTTTAGATTTAAAATTACTCCTAGAATTATTTATTGGAAGTAATTAGAAAATAAAATTAAAAAATTAATATAAAAAATAATTTAACAATATGATTAATTAAACTAAAATTTTAAGGATCATAAATAATAAGAAACATTATAACTTAGTGGAAGGAAATTTGAGTTACAAAAATCCGAATCCATTGCTCTCGACATTCATAGAAGAACACTATCATCATTTCTAACAAAGATAACCATAATAATAACTTTTTAAAAATATTTTTGAAATATATTAATTTTTTAACATCTTAATTATACTATTTTATTATACATTAATTTTGTACATGTTGATTATTTTCATTGATGGATGATATGAATTTTTTTATTTCACACATTCATTGTATTATTGATGCTAATCCCAATACATTATTACCAATTTCATCAATCAAATACTATTTTAGGTAGAGGGATATATTTTCCATAATAATATATAATTTTCTAATTTAATCCCATGATATTTTTAGTCATGTTTCATGAAGATGAGTTCAGTGATGAGTTTCTTTTAGTAATTTTTAACAAACTGAAAGTTCTATGTTAAAAATTAGTTAAATATTAAAATTAACATTCCAATAAAAACATATTTAAAAACAAATATATTATTATAATATTAATTTATTTTCCTTAACCATGATTGTAAAAAATTTATAGTATCATCCATGTTTATGGTTAAACATACTCTAACAAGGACACGTAATAACCCATATATGTATTATAAAGTGATTTTATTATTATATAATAATCATATAATCATAATGACATGATTTTGATTATATTAAGTATATAATTAAGAGTTTATGAAAAAAATTTGAGGATGTTTAGATTAGAAGCTATTAGTTGTAATGAAGAAATTACTTCTTCCTCATTTTATTCTCATTTTTTGTAGTTAAATTTTCAATGATCACACAAGGGTAATATTTTTCATATAATTACAAAATTATCATTAAATAATATTATTCATGTAATAAATATAATTTATCTTCAATTAATCTATTTTTAGAACACCTGCTGTTTGGAAATGACGAAAAAATATACACATCATTCATATAGACAGACGTATACTCTTAACACGGGTGAAATTTTCATTTTTGGAATGGATCAGATTAAGAAAGACATTGGTTGATCAATAGATACAATAAAAAAGTATAATAGTTATATATATGTAATTATTATTTTTATTATTATTATAGGTTTGAAGGAGAATGACATAAAATAAGTTTCAAAGGTGGATAACACTCAAGTTAAGGATTTGATTATTCTCTTCAAATGCATATTTTTAATAGATTATTAGGGTCAATTTAATATAACCATGGGCAAATTAAAATATAATTTTATTCTAGTAAAACTTTTAGGTTTCCATGATAAATTCTAATGGTATGTTTTTTTGAAGTTGGTGGAAAAGACATCCTTTTATATGTGAAAAATATAGATGTTTCCTTAAAAAGTTTGTGTATATAAGGGGTCAATGTTGAATCACATGTGATATAGGATAGATATGTGAGGGATGTTTTATAAAAATTATGAGTATAACTATAAAACAAAAAAATGTTCTAAAATAAGGTATAAGTGTCTTGTCAACATACAAAAATTGGATCCACTTTAAGTTACCCTTTTTACATTACATAAAATTGATTAAATATTTATTATGGTCGTTTTTTACGGAAAATATAAAATAAACCCTCCTACATAATTTGGATAGGTTGAATATATATTTAGATTTAAAATATTCTAATTCAATTTCTAAATATGTGAAAATTTACATTAAAATAAAAACATATGTTAGAGAAAAAACATTTTCTGTAGTAAATTTTCTTTCGATACATTATGTTATTTTATTATTATTTCTTATGTGGTAATATGTTTTTTTATAAGTATAAATATAATATTAAATTAACCATTTGAAGGATAAAAAATTAATTAATTTAGTTATAAATTTTACAATGTTTTAAATAAAAATTCATCGTAATATAATCATTTCATCATTAAAAAGAATATTTACATTGTTAAAATATTTTTATATTATAATTAAAGTGTAACTTATTTAAAAATTTATATGTGTCAGTTAAAAATAATATATTCATTTCTTCATACCAAATTTCCAAAGATCATAACAATTAATATTAATATAAGAATGCATAACATGTATTATCATTTTTCAAAAATATATATATTTATAATAAATTCAATTTATTCTTATAACATATATATTAGTAACTATTATATGGATAAAGATTTATTTTCATGTATATATTATCAATACATTTCATTAAAATATTTCTTTAGTAAATATTTAAAACATACAAAATATATAGAAAATGTTTAATTATTTAAAATAATCTCTTTAATTAATAAATGATTTTCTTCTTAATTAAATAAGATTGAATACTAATATATTAAGTATTAATTTCTTTCAATAAATTATTAATAAAAAATCATTATTAATATTTAAATGATAATTTTATGGAATTTTCAAATTTATAAAATATGCTTAAAAATTATAATATAATGTTTACTAATAATTATAAGATTATATATTTATAACATATATATAAAAATACCATCAAAACGTTCCCTTGAATCTAAGTGTATGATAATATGTTCTGGTTGTCATGGGTAGTGATTTTTCTATAATGGATCTCATAATGATGTACATGGGATTTAACATCTCTCCCAACCATTTCCGCTAATGTCACATTTGTTAGAGTTTGGTTTGGTCTTGGTTTAGAGAAAACCCTGGTGAAGCTACCTCACTTCCATGTTAGGACAAATGATATTCAAAAGTAATTGTTCTCATAATTGACTCTATTTCTTTACATTATATATATATATATATTAGATAATATAGTTATATGTTTTTATACCCACCAATTAAATGATCATTTTCCAACGGTCATATAATCTCAATGGATACATAAACCCTATATCTAGATATAGCGGCCATATTTTATTCCTACATATAACCTGAAATAAGTCATATTATTTTGTTACCTAAAAACTTTTATATTCTATTTGTAATTTTCTTCCATACCTCCATTTTTTTGGTTTGTGATATTAATGGAAAACGATGAGGTTAAATATTTTATATTTGTGGTATTATTATTTAATTATGCATTTATTACCCATTAACATTTTTTAACGATGGTTTATATTGTAGTTCTATAATATATAAACGATTATATTTTTTTACACATCAACAAAATTTCCTATGTTTCATTTTATTTTTTGTTTCTTTTGAAATAATCTATTCATCATAGTATTTATTTATTGGTAAATTTACACTAAAAACATGATGTGTTACCTTAGGGATAAGATTGATAGCACTTGAGATATAGTGCATGAATTTGCATAACTATCCTATCCATAGTAGTATTTGAGTTAAATAGGTTTTTGGAATAAATTAATTTTTGGATATATTATATGTTTCAATATAGACCATTAAAAAGTTCTTGAATTTTTATTTTATTACTTGAACTTATGGAACCTCAATATGATTATCACAAAATATAATTATTTAATAAAAAACCCTGGTTTTTTTGTACTTCTTGATCTATGGAAAAAATATGAGTGATAGTTTAGAAATGTAGTATTTTTATGTTTTCAAAATTTCCTAGAGGCTTACAAGGTGATATTAGAAACATTAATGTTGGAGGGACTCTCCCTCCAATGGTGATTGTTTATAATTTAATTCTTATTAATTGAAGTTCATTCTTTGGAAAGTAACTAGAATTCTCCTAACCAGAAACTCTCTCCCATAACCCTTTTGGAGAAAAATACCAATGTGTTCTTTGATATGTAAAAAAAGACCAACTATATTTCTGAATATGGTGTTCACTTATCAAAATTTTCATAATTTTTAACCCAAGAAGAAATTATTGATTGTCTTATGAATTAGAAATTATAGTTAATACTATTAAAAAAAAATCAATTTATTTTTCATTATTATATATAATCATTCCTATTTAGATATAATTAATATAGTCATGGGGGAATAGAATGATCTAGTTTACATTTGGAGTAATGGAAAAATCATCCCCAAACCTACTGTAGTAGTAGTGTCCATAGAAGAAAAAATAAAATAAGACATACATTCAATAGGTTAGTGGAAGATCATGTCACTAAATCTATGGTACTCCATTTATAGGATTTCAAATTTAAATTTTTATGGGGTCTTATGAATATTTATATTCCAAACATTTGAATTTTGGTTTTCATTAGGATCAGAACCATTTTTTAGAATGGAGGTTGTTTTCTCCAAAAGAGGTATTTTCAATTTTGATCAAAAGATGATACTGTTTAGGTTTGTAATTTTAATTATCATTCACAAGAATGTGTGATAAAGACTAAACACATGATAAAAAAATAATTTTTTCTACGAGAAATGTATCAAAAACAATATTTTTAGGGATATTGGTATTTTGATTGTATAAAAGATTATCTTAGTGTCAAAGAAGTCAAGAGTCAAAAATTTATTATTGACAAAATTATCATAGAGATAAAAGTGAACACTTATACTATATGAGGTTCACCAGTGATCACATACACCCTTTTCATAATTATTTTATATATGAGAATCGAATACATATTTTTCGTGATTAATGGAAAAATTAGGGTTTCAAACATAAATAATTTCCCATATATTAAAAAACAATAAAATGTTACATATAAGTGATGTTAAGGGTTTAAAACTAAATCATATAATTTAATAATTTTCATTGGGTAATTATCATGATACCATTTTCTCCTATAGAAAATAAAATTTGGCCATATTTTTGAATGGACATAAATATGGCATAAAAATAATCTTATTGAATTTCATTGCGGAAAGAATTATTTTATATATATGATATATATCACTAATATAATCTAAGGTAAATAATACGGGAGAAGATCTAATATCCATGTTTTTTTGGAATATGTATTTTAAATTGAAAAGGATTTAATTATATGTTGTGAATTGAAATAAAGATATGTACAATATTATTATAGTTCATCAATATTGAGACATGTTTCTTCATGTTTTTTCTTGACTACCTCAAAATAGGGAGTGGGGGTTAACTATTTACTTCATGTTATGAAAAATCCCAATCCTAATTTTTCTTTATTATATAAACCTATACAAACTATCAGAATTGAAATATAAACATTTTTTTATAATTAATGGGATTCATCCAACTGAACACCTCACCTTATAATACATTGGTCCAGTTTTTTTCGAATGAAGGTTGTATCATATGCTTACATATAGACATTTGGAAGTAAAAGAATGTAATGATAAAAAATTACTTCTTCTAAAAAATTCATGAATTGTTTGATCAACAAAAAGTAGAAATATTGTTTTAGAAAATTGATTTTTTGTTGATCAATTATCAAATCCAATTGAGAAAGGAGGAAATTCTAAGAAAACATTACTTTTGATGCTGATAGGTCAACCATAATTATCAAAAAAAAATATTTACATTTTTTAGTGGACTAAAATATTTCATGTAATTGATAATTCAAACATTTCATTGTTATTTTGACATTTTTGTGAGGGCATTCATTGGGGATATATTGGTTTATTGTTTATGTAAATCATATTTTGAAAAAAACACGTAGACTATACTAAAAAATATATGGGAAAACTTTTTATGATTTATTTACTAATATCTCCATCTAGATTAATGAAATGAAATTTATAGGCCTTGTTATATTATAGAATTTTGTTTATATGGCCGTATTAATATTGTTTGAAGATCCCACTTTCTTCATGGATTTTATTTTTCTTCAACTGGTTTTCGTTGGTTGTCAATATTGTTCAATAAGATAACAATTTCACATTGTGGTTAACATGATGAAGTACTTCCAATGTTAATAGAAAATATATGAACTCTAAAAGTATTAATATTCCAGGAAACAGGTGAATGGATTGATGAATTTGAGTTTCAAGATGATTCCTGAAGATTTTTTATGGATTCATTTGATGACAACAGATGTCAGGTTCGAATAATTCTCCTAGTAAAACATAATGAGGAATTTCTATTTTTTATTTCCCAAAATAATTTGTAGGTTTTGAAAAAATTTGGTGCTATATTGATAGAATAATGGGGAGAATAAGTGATTAAAGTCATATTGAGCATTTGGTTGGAAGATAATATGTACTGCCATCCATATTATGGGATGATTGGAAATAAAGATGTGTTTGGAAGATAGTTAAGTTAAAATATTTAATTGGTAAGTTGGAATATGATAAATATGATCAATCAAAGGTTAAAAATCACAAAATATAGGGTTTTTTATGAAAACATTTGAGTGGTATTGTAATGAAGTGATTCATTATGAACTATTCATGATACTCTTGTTTCACATGCTATGAACTGATCATGTGGGATTATATTATGTGTTAAGTAAATATTTTATCATTATTTGAATCATAAGAAGTGTGTTTTGGTAGAATATGGTTAAATATTTAACATTGTATAAATTTTTATCTTTTGACAATTTCATATGACCGTAAATCTATATGGTTGGTATTTTCAAAAAAGATACTTAAGGTGGTACAGTTTCCTAGTGTTTTCCAATTTCTAGGTCCTCAAAATCGGGAGATTACTTTATGGAAAAGGGTGGGTTTTATACAAATGTGTTCATAGAATACCATTCTTAGACCAAAAATCACAGTTCAAGGACCGTATAAAAGGTATGAAAAATGGGGAAATGTTATCAAAAGGGGAATATTTTCCACATAGCGCTGCTATGCAGATTGTGAACTATTACTATGGGGACGGGGTAGGTAAAATACATTGTGGGAGGCTCAAAATTTGTGGTAGGTGTGTAGTTTAAGGGAGGTATGTCATTTTGAGAATGACTCGGTGAATATGGATATCAAAAAGTGGTTTTTTGCTGATGATATCGTTCCCCACAAAGGATAAAGTCATAAAGTCTACCACATATCAGAATGTTTTAATAGTTATACAACATCTATGATTTAGGTAAAATATATTTGTGGGTTTTAATAATTAATTTACCTAAATAAATATACCTATTTATATAATTAGTAGATAAAAATTTATTATATGAGATCATTACTACTGTTAGAATTCGAGTAAGTCCGAAAGAGTTTGCGGGGGAGAATTCTGTGAAGCATATGTGTTCATGGAGGAAAGATTCCATGAAGGAAGAAGTTGAATATAGAAGGATTTTGTGTGGATTTGTAGCCCTCAAAGAAAATTGACATTATTCCATAGGAGTACATTGAATAATCAGTCGTCTACGAAACATGGGCATTCTGTGGAAGAATTAGGAATCTATGAAGTAGGGGTGGTTTGCTAAAGAAAAAGTCACCCATGAACCACTCACCCCAAATGGTGCAATGTAGTACAAAGAGGATTCAATGATTTTTTAAGATGATTCCAGATTTTTCCCAAAGGATAAATATATCATTCATGAAATATTATTTTAGACTATTGTATTGCTTTGTGAAGAAAATAATATGTGGACACTCGACAAAAGTTAAACTCACGCAATTTTAGGGGTTATTGAAGAATAGTTCTGTGATCTAGTGATTGGGTATAATACACCCCCATGTTTTTCATTGTAAAACTAGGAGTGTAATTGATTGATATACAATGTATTGAAAATACTAAACACACATAGTTTGTTTATGTGAATAAGAACCAGACGTGAACCTATGATTATACTAGAAAATGAAAGAAGATCGGTAAATTGATACATGCATGTGTTGGTATTTATTATCGAAGAGTTTAAATAAGTCACCTTCAACACAATTTCACATTATTTTATATCCAAGAAAAATGTATTCTTCTCACATAAAATATTAAATTATTATTTAGGAAAGAATAATTGTGATGATGCTATGTAGAAAAATACATTATTATTTTAATAATCAAAAAGAAGTTTTCTAGTTCAAGAATTATTAGATGAAGGTGATTTAGTGATGTTGGGTTTTCTCTAAATAAGAAAGTGAGATAAAGAAACTTTAATAAAATATATCATATATTTTTGTGTCACATGTCAAAGGGATTGAAGTTAGTAACTAGAAAAAATGTAATAATTTGTTCATCATTTAGGTTAAGGAGAATTTAGTTCATTAGTATACTATATTCATTTTATTATTACTAAAATATGAATAAGATAGTGTATCTATCAAGTTTTTTGTAGGTAACATATAATAGTAGTTTATTACATGATTTTGTGGATGTAACATGGTAAATAAAAGGTTATATAAGTGTTAAGAATAAACGTGACATTGGATAAGACTCAATTGGTGGTGGAATTTTGTGGGGTTATAAACCCTTATTGATAACGAGATAAATATATTTATAAGTATTATAAATATCCATCAATGTTATGTAAAATATGAACAATTAGTTTTTTACATAGTTCTACATGAGTGTAATGGAATATCCAACTCATTGTAACAACATTCAAATGATTTTTTTTCTAATGGTTGTGTGGTCATTATTATTTCTATACAATACTAATTTCTAGCTACTCTTTTGGAGTAGTGAACATTGAAAAAATATCATCTATTATCTTTAATACTTTCATAACAATCATGTGATAAGATAAATAGAATATGATAATCATTATCCTAAAAATTATAAAAGGTATGGGGGTAAAATGTTTTAATTGGGTTAAAAAGTCCCTAACAAAGATTCACCCCTATCAATGTTAGGAATATCAAAAACATATCCTTTCAATTAGTATAATAGCTAAGCTCACCTCTTTTAGATAATCAATAGTGAAATATATTGTCTTTTTAATACTTGATATTCTTTCATTTCATAATAGTTTAGTGTAGTTTTTGTGAATATTTAGTTATTTATAGGCAAAATACTTTATTTATAAAGACCGTGATGAGAAGGATAAAGAAAGAGAATATAAAGATGAAGAAGCAGTTCCTCTTATATAAATAAGAGGAAGTTAATATTTCTATTTTCATTGACAATAATTAATATATATTATTCATGGAATCAAATAAGAGGGAGGTTCAAACTTCCACCAAGAAGATAGATAACCTTATTACCTATAGTGTTCAAAATGTATGTGTTAGTACATTTGAAGACACTACTAAAAATGAATTTTCTACAAAAACTTGTGATGATGATCAATCTACAACCACTCAAGAATTATCATTTGAGATACTAATAAATATTCTTTATGTTATTCTTGAAGAAAGGATAACTCGTATTTGTGGAGTCTTTCAGTATATGATGGAAGAGATCACCTAGACGGAAAAAGAAATTGATTATTTAGAGAAGTGCTTTCAAGAAGAAATTATAGAATGCTTAATGCTCTATAGACAGGTTGTAACCATTCTTGAAACAAATTTGGAACATTAAATATGTTCTTTAAAATGTATTAATTATGTTCTAGGGAAATGGGGAGTCAAAATACTCTTTATGAAATGATCCATGAAATTGAATAAAAATTGAACAATATGTCTAATGTCAACAGATCTCAATTGGATGAAATATCCAAGAAGATCAGGGAGATGATTCTTTTAATCATAAAAAATTTATGCAGCACGATGATTAAATTATACGATTAAGAAGACTTGTGAAAATAATATGATTATGGTTGAAGATGATAAAATCAGATTCTGTGTGAACTAACTACATTTTGAAGGTCAGTTTTCCAATTTTGGTAAGACATATATTGATACTTCATCAAAGAATGAAATATCTTCTACTAATAACGACAATTTATTGGATTATTATACTATTAAAATAACTCCATCATGTTTTACAAAGATCATGGATTCACTCAATGATCTACCACAAGCAGCTGAGAAGAATTTGTTACCGTCTATAACATCATGTATTAATGTTTCTAATACTATTATCATGAATAGTGGAGGTTTTAAAACTAAATAAAGAAACTTATGGATGAAGAATGGTTATAAGAGGTCTATCGCCATTACTAGGGTGGATTAGAAAAGAAATTTGAAAGGTTATTTCCCACATAAATCACAGAAAAAAATGAAGAATACCTAACAATCTGACACAGAATATATCAGGAAATCATGATTTTTGAGTTAATGTTGGTGTTGAAATATAATTGGGAATTTTGCATTGAATATTTGGTACAAACCTCAAAATATAAAAGGACAAAAGAATCCATTTTTAAGGTGGGGAAATCCAGATATTAATAAGAAACATCTACAAGTCAAAAAAATTATACTAGAAATAGATTTGGAATTCATGATGACTTCTGTTAAGTGTTCAATAGAAGTGGTCACAAATTTAGTACATGATCATGTCAACATGTATCCAAATACGTTAAGAAAATAATATCATAAAATATTACTCATACTGAATAATCAACCATGAGAAGATATCAAATTAATGTTGTGAATAGAATTTCTCCCAAGAAGGTACCAAAGATTAATGATTAGAAATGCATGGATTCTAAATCGAATAAATTGAAGGGTAGTGTATCCAGAAGAACTAATAAGTGGGATGAAACTCAAAAGAACCCTTGTGGTATATTTAAACATTCACCATAATTTCATAATAACATGTTAGTTATCTATCCTGGTGATTTGGAAAGAATGAAAAATGGAAGATGTACAATCTAATGCATGTGAAAAGGGGGAAGATAAGATTCCACATGATTAAAAAAATTTCATGAGGGATTTTGAATAAAAATAAATTCTTGTGTTAAAGATGTTATATATGAGAGATGGGAGAAATATTATCACATTGAAAAATATTATTTAACCTCTAATCCAATTTAATAAGTAGACATCAAAAATATTACTAATTTATCATCGATGAAGTCTCCTACGAAGAATGTTTATCCACATAAGGTTTAATAGGTTGTGAAGAGATTCATGTTTCATTGACATAAATCTTTACAGATATTTAGATGTGTGTGAATAAAGACTGTATAAAATGGTGAAATATGGCTGAGAAGATCATCCAAAAATTTATTTTCATATTATGGAAGAAAAAAGGATCCACCTTATTCCCTTAAATTTTTATTGTGTTCAATTTTTTATTATAATTCAATCAACTGATGGTGGATCAAGTTATTAGGGGGGATCTTGAGAAGTAGTGAGTTCTATCATTTCCTGATTTAAAATAAGAAAAACATTACAACACATGAAAGATTACTAAATTGATATTTATATACTAATTTTATAGTAGATCATCCTTGATAAATCAATGAATGTTATTTCCCATTCTGTATATCCAAGATAAAGAAGATTCCATCTTAGGTTGATCTTATTTCATGGTATTCTGAAGAGAAAATTTTCAAGAGGATCTTCCTTAGTGACATTCTAAATGTCTTCCAAAATGGTATACCATATGTTGAAGACCCATTCTGGTGTATTTTTTGTAATGGAATTTCCTAAAATACAATCTTGTTGATATCATCCATTATAAAGGTAATAAGAAATTTTTACCTTAAGGGGGATAAAAATGAAGAATCTTCCAAAATTATTATTTCAATTATTATCAAATATCATTATTCTGGAGTTTTCATGAAGGTCGTTTCATTAGAAATGGTATATATCTCTTAATCACTTGACCCTTGTTATTAAAAAATAAAACCATTTTAAAAGGGTGGGAAATTGATTATTTATATAACATAAAAATAATGTATGTTCCATAAGGTCCATTATCCTTCCTATTGCACTTGAATTTTTGTTATATATTTGTTAAATTGATTATAAGAGTTTCTAGTTGATTAATTTCAAAATATTTATCCCACATTTACTAATTTCGTCTTATAATTAATTTGAATAATCCATGAAGACAATTATACAAGTATTAATTTTATACGGTATCATTATCAGTTGGTAATGGACGTTTGTGTTGTCTCTGTACAATTTTCGTGTTTTCTACACTAAGTACAACTCATGTAGACTTAGTGTGAAATAATGGATGGAACATTTCATAATTATAGATTAATACCTTTTTTCTCATGAACATTGTATTTATCAACATTAAGGAGAGAACGTGAAATGAATGTTTTAAAAGAAAATGGTAGAGATAAGATAATAGTTACACATTTTGACACATTTATTTGGAGGGAAAATTGATTTTATTTCCAACAAATACAAATGGTAGATTGAGGATCCCACTTTTTGTATGGATTGTATTTGTTTTCAGCTCATTGGAATTGGTTTTCAATGGTTATCAATGAGATAATAAGAACTCATTGATGTCAATATAATATCATAGTTCCAAATTTAATAGACACTAGGTACAGTTTTAAAGTCTTGATATTTCAAGAAACATGTAAATGGTTTGAATACTTTTAGTTTGAAAATGATGCCTCGAGAATTTTTATGGATTCATTTTATGAAATTGAATGTCATGGTAGAATATTTCTCCTTGTGGAAATTAATTATTCTTTACTATTTATTATTTCCAATAAATCATATGTAATTTGTAATACATTTGATGTTAGAAAGATAAAATAAAGGGGGATAATAAGTGTTTCCAATCACACTGAGCATCTGGTTGAAGAAAAGTGTTACTTCCAATGATCTTCATGTTTGATTGGAATAAAGGATGTATCATAAATACATGAATGTTATAATAATTTCCTAGGTAAATATTAAAATTAAAATGAAAGTCGATCAAATGTTAAATATCACGATAGATAAGGTTCATGCTGATAAAAAGACGAGTTATTTTTGAATGATGTGATTCAATGATGAACTATTCATGATACACTTATTTATCATGATGAGAATGGATCATGTGGGATTATAGTATTTATTAAAAATATCCTTGACTGCAATATAAATCAAAATAATTGAATTTTGATAGAATATGGTTGAAGAATTAAAATTCGATCAATTTATAATTTTTAAAAAATTCAGTTGGTCATGAATCTGTATTTTTGGTATTGATGAAGCCGTTATTTAAGGGGTTTTAGTTTCACAATGTTTTCCATATTTTTGGGCCTCAATATCATAATTTTGTTTTCATGAAATGTAATGGTTTTCTCTAAATTAGTCCATGGAATGAAGTTCATTGGATTCAGTGTAGGGACACAAAACTATAGTTTTTGGACTGCAATCGAGGTTGGAAGAATGGTGAAGATAAATTAGAAAAGGATTAATATCTACACAGTGCTACTATTCAGACTACGAATATCACCTACACAGACTATGTAAGGAAAACAATTTGTGGGAGGCTCTCATTTCATGCGAGCTTTATAGTTTAGGGGAGGTATGTCGTTTGAGGAATGATGAGGTGAATATGGAATCCAAAAAAGTTTTCTGTTTTTAGATGACATCAGTCACTGCAATATTGAAAGTCACCATGCAGACCATGTATTAGTTCGTATTAAATTTCATGCCACATCGATGTTCTGAGAGAAATATAAAAACAATTCTTTAGATCTATTTTCGTTCTAATGACCCCTAATTAGATCATTTTTAGTGATAATTTTATTATACAAGATCATCAATATTGTTAGAATTTGGGTATGTTCGAAATTATTCATGTGGGAGAACACTACAAAGGAAAAGTGTTCATGGAGGAATGATTCTTTTTAGGATGATGTTGTATTTAGAAGGGTCATGAGGTGTTCTATAACTCTTAAGGAAAATGGAACATTTAACATAGGTGGTTCATGGAAGAGTCATTTGTCCGCGAAGTATGTCTCTTCCGTGAAAGAATTAGGTGCCCTTAATGTAAGGGGAAGTTTATAGAAGAAAAAGGAATCCCGGATCCACTCACTCCATACAGAAAAACATAGTATGTTGAGGACTCAATTATTTATTTGGAGGATACCATACAAAAAATGAAGGAAATATATTAGAAACACATTATGGGTTTTTAAACACTCATCGTGCTTTTGAAGAAGATGATCTGTGGACACTCAACACATGTGAAACTCACACACTCATAGTGATTCTCAATGAAAATTTATATGAAATAGTTACTATGTATAATACCCCCACTAGGTTATTCAATGTAAAACTACGTTTATAATTGGTTGATATAAAATAGATAGATAAGAGAAAACACACATATTTTGTTTGTGCGATGAACAATCAAACATTCACCGAAATTCATATTTGGAAAAGGTTGAACTGAACTGAACTGATACACTCATATATTGGTAATGATTGTTGAAGAAATACAACATGAAACTTGGTACAAAATTTAACATTTTTGTGTGTTCAATAAGAATATAATGTTACCACTTAATGATTGATTATGAGTTAGGGAAGATTAATTGTAATGATGTTGTGTTTAGCTGATCATTATTATTTTAATAATCACAAAGCAGTTTGGAGAATCCACTATTACTGGATGAAGTTGATTCAGTGTAGATGGTTTTATAGTAAATAATAAAGAGACGTCATGACCCTTCTATAAACTTCTGTAAATAATTGTGTGTAATAGATCAATGAGGGATGAGGAAGTGACTAACCCAATAAATATCAACTGATCAACATTTTTTTTAGGTAGAATTTAGTCCATCAATTTACTACATTCATATTATTATTACCAATAGAAGAAGAATATAATGTAGATATAAATTTTATGTTGGGATGACATAAGATACTTTTCATGTATATGTTTGTGTAAGTGACAAAGTGAAGAAGAAGGTTGTAGAAAAACAAAGAAGAATTGTCACATCGAACATGACTCAACAGGTGGAAGAATTTCATGGTGTTATAGACTCTTATCAACAAGGGGAAGACTCTAATAAGAGATATTATAAAGATTCATACATGTTTTTTAAACACACACTATTTTATTTTTTTATAGTGCTACATGAATTTACTATTGAATTTCCTTCATAGTGCTACATGATTGTAAAGGCATATCATACTCCTTGTGACCACATTCAAAGGACTTTTATCTACTTGTTGTATTGTAAGGATTATTTCTAGACTGCGATATTAACTAGATACTATTATATATTAGTGAAGCTTGTAATAATATTGTGTGTTATCTTTACTACTTTTATATACATGGATGGGACATGTAAAATAGAATAAAAGAATAAAGATCCTAAAAGGTCTCAGAGGTATGGGGATAAAAAGTTGGAATTGGGATAAAAATCCCCCAACAATGATTCATCCCCTCTAAGTATTAGGAATATCCCAAACAAGTCCATTCATGAAAAATGATTTCATATTAATCAAATAAGAATTTTTTTTAATGTTTGATGTTTCCTCTTATTTGGTAATTATTATTAGTGACTTTCCTCAAAATTTGTATATCTTGATTAAAAAATGATAGATAAAACTTAAAAATGGTAACAATTAAATGGATTGAGGAATATAAAAAATATTTTTAAGAACTCTAAAAAAGACTCAATTTAGAAATAATTCTCAAACCCTCTATCTCATAGATATGTTCTTGTATGTATTCATTATTTAGATATATAAATTGAGTTAATATTAATTAAAGTAAATAATATAGTGTATTGTGGGTTATGAAAACTAAAATCCCTGGAGAATAGTTATCATGTACCTGATATTGAATTAGTTGTGATAATTAATGCCTTAAAATGTTGGTGTTTTTATTTATTTGAAAAAAAATCCGATGTATTCTGATAGTATGATCTTATAGTATATATTTTTTTAATGTCGTATTTTTTAATATACTATTATAAAGTGTTATTAATATCTAAAAAATATTAATATTTATTTTTTATAAATTACATAAAATCGAAATGTTATTTTTGAACCCCCAATATTTAAATTCTAGATGTAATTAATTTATCATATTAAGGATGAGTAATAGTTGATAACATTTACAACAAATATGTATTTAGTTGTTGAGGATGATTGTTATTATTTTAATTTATAATATTAGAAGGTCATTTATAAAAAAATTACCTGGAAAATGAGAGGAGGAAACTAGGATTGGTTTATATAAGGTTGGGATACCCCATAAGTAGTCTCTAAACCCTCAATGTATGTAATGTGATTCTTTATTGTATCATTTACTTCTATGTAATGATTATAGATCATGTATCCATATAAGAGCATGTTATAGATTCTATAACTGACTCTAATTTGGATGTATAGCAAGGAGAGATAAGATTTGATCATGATATAAAAAAATTCATATGGGTGGATAAGAAGGATGAATGGTGTTGTAAGATTCATATAATTAATACTTATATGTTTAAATAATAGTGATTAATATTAATGAGATTCCAACTTGTTACAAACCTTCCCCATTTAAATAAAGAAATGAATTGTCTGTTTAGTGATTTTTTTTATTCAATCAAAATTTTATAAGAAGCACAATGACATCAAGTTAATTCTTGGTAATATCACTAATTCTACTCATTTTTTATTTATATTAATGATTCATTCAAATTGGGAATTTCTTCATAATTTATGTTTGAGAATTTTTCAAGATGAATTGTTCCCAAATACCAATTAGTTTTTAATAATCATCAATTATTACCTAAAATTTTAGACTTTATTAGGACTTTTGTTCATAAAATTATTCCAATTTATTATAATATTTCCCTAATAGAATAATGGCTTGACTAAACAGACTATAAATATATTCAACGATGTTTTTATAGACCATTTATTGCATTTCATTTTATCATGAGCATATTTTTCACCATTATTAGATTTCCCATATAAAAAACATAAAATAAATTTATCCTTACATATCCATTTAATGTTTTCTATTGATGTAATTGTAGATTTCCCTTGAGTTAGACATGGGTATTAAATCGATAAAATTTTAGGGTACAAAAAAGTTCATGATACTATAGAAAATACATCGTATATGAATGTTAACAACATCAACTTCATTTTCCATTAAATTTGTGGTTTTTATCTATGTATTTTTAAAAAAAATTTATCAGCAAGTTCATTTTTAGATTGGTAAACAAGGATGTTTTTTCCATTCTATATTGATCCCATTAATATTATTTATTACATAAAAGGGATGGATTACTACATAGTGTCTCATATATAATGCAGTGATATCTCAAATTTATTCCATGTATCTCAAATATGGAAGAATGATTTACACACTTATCATATAATTAAAGGGAATAATTTGGAATTTATGCCATGAATTTGGTTTTAAAAAAAATCATATCATATTTTAGTTATAAATGGGGTTTATGGTAATGGTTATTCCTCCGATAAATATGTAGTAGAATCACATATGAATATATAAGGAAACATAGTAGGTGAAAGTTCAGGTACAGTAATAGCGTCCCAATCATTTCATTAAGGAAAGAACTCAATGAATTTAAGGATCATAAAAATACAATGGTGTGTATAATTATAACACAAATATTGAATTATGTATATATATACATTTTTTCCTATTAATTTTCTTATAAAATAGTGAAATTTGATTCATCTTAAACTTCATGTAGTTTTTAAACCGTGTAGAGGGATGGAGAAACCAAGAAGAGTCAAAAAAAAGGTTCCAACAATGGATGAATGGTCTTCTTTACAATTTATATATAAATAAAAACCATTAATCCTAGGAAAATTACCCACATATTTTCAATTTTTATCCAAAATTTATTATTTATATCACATGATCACTTTTACTTATAGCACCTTGGAGAGAATATTTAGTGTGTATTCATCTTGTATGATGATATTCTTTCATTTTTAATTTACAAAACATGTAATTATTCATTTTTTGGGACCTTGGTTGAGTCTCCTAGATTCTACATTCTATACTCCCTTACTTGATATCCATATGAGGTTGTCTTTTTAATTTTTTCTTTATTTATGGTTCTCAAGTAACCAAATGTTTTTCCATTTATCCATTTAAATAATTCATAGAAAAACATTATATTAATTTTTTAATAGTCATCTAGGTTTGGTATAGTGATTATGATATGAGAATTAAAATTCTCTCTATTCATGGGTTAAATATTGGTTTATATCTATGTTAATTTTATATAAAAATAATGTTATTGTTTTATATAAAATATAAATTTTATTCCATATGTTTTATAAATGTAATTGGAAAATAAACAAACATATAGTTTAATCTAAATCTAGTTGAAAAAAAATACCCTTATCAAATTAATATCAAATCACCTGAAGATAAAGTATAATTATCACTACCCTTTTATACACCCTACAACACAAACATACATTAACTTATATCACCAAAATCATGACATTACTAAACCAAAAGAAAATACAAAAAATTAGAACAACCCAAAAAATTATAGTAGATTTTTTCTAGGTACAATGTTCTCTAATATGATTTTTCATATTTGAATGTATAGTATATTAAAACTAAATTATATTTATTTCAATTATAAATAAACAAATCAATTTTCTTAAAATTACTTCTGATTAATATCCAAATTCATAACTATTGTGTCCTTATAGTAGTAATATATAAATATAAAATTGGATAAGTAAATAGATTAAAAAATTAGTAAATGATTTCCCATTTAACTAATATATTAGTGATAAATCATACCCCAGTAATCACATCTCACCACATTCTATTTATATGAATACAATAATTGATCAATAACTTCCCTCGTAAAGGATCCATGGTCAAGATCCATTAGGTGATAAAAATTTCCTCTATAATAAAATAAAGGAGGCACCACAATTGAAATAGATTCACCATAAAAGGGAATTTAAATGAATCATTTGAATTCAATATCAATTAAAAGTATTTAAATTAATTTTTTTATCAGAGAAATCATAAATTTTATGAAAAATAATTTTTTATATTATATTTTACTAATTTTTAATCATTTATTTATTCTAACATTATTATTCAAATGAATATATTTTAAACTTTTTAATTTTTTATATATAAAAAAGATTTATTAGGTGTGTTAACCCAAAAATTAATCTCATTTCATAGATTATTATAGATTTTAAGTTACAGAAATGTGTCATTTCTTAAAATGAAATGATACAAGATTTATTCACCCAACTCACAACTAAAAATTTTATAAAATAAAAAAATGTTTCAATGAATACATGATGTGTAATGAGCTTAAAAATAATGAAATTAAAGATAGATAAAAAATACATATATGCATAAAAAAGTAGCGAATGAAGATAGATATTCTCATATCAAAAATAATCCATCCTATAGAATTTAGTGAACGATGAACTATTTGAAAATTCATAATTCAGATAGACATTGTTGTACCCAGATCATCATTTTAGTAGTATTCAAAATTCCGGGATCTCAATTTCATTTAGAATTTCTATATTTAGATTTAATTCTAATATCTTTAAAATCCATGGATGATCTAGTATTATAGATCTTCAATATTCTAATTTATAAGTCACATTCTCCCCCTATCGAGGAGAAATGAATTTGAGAAATTGAACAGTTCTCTTGAAATAAGGCAAGATGGAAATTTGGATTCATTGGTTTCCAAATAAAATAACCAAAACAATGTTCTAGAAACATGGTAGGTGTTCCATCAATTTCTTTATTTTATCCAACAGAACATGAAAACACATATTCTTAAGAAATGACATCAAAAATACTCCACCACTAGACAAATCATTAAATAAAATTATACATCTTTCAGTTTTTTCCATTATACTTCATTTAAAAAGAATCTTGTAGTGTACACTGATCATCCAATATTATCATAAAAAATTATAAACCTCATCCTCTAATATCATAAGTAAAAATTTATCAAACTATAAAAATTCTAGTAGTCATATAAACCTTCAAAACCCTCAAATGAATCAATATAATGTTCTAGAATTAACTGTGAAAAAAAAAATCGAAATTTAATATCATCCTAAAAAAATGAAAGTATCATCATTATCTTCATATCAAAAAGAAATCAAAGGTTCAATAATTCACATGACCTCAATAGTGAAAAGAGTTATAAAAATAAAGACACAAATCCTTCTAAATGAATCATAAAAATATTAAATCTCAAGAAAAAATATGCTCAAGAAGGAATAATAACTGTGAAAATAGATTAATCAACCAGCTTAAATGAAATAGATAAGAGAAAAAATAAATTCCATTACCAAAAAAATAATCCATAAAATTTTTAATATATATATTAGCTACACGGATGAAATATTCAAAGAAAAAATAATTTTATATCTATTAAAATCATAACATTAATATTAGGTAATTTTCTATATTAATTCATAAATTTTCATAATGAAAAAATATTTATTATACAACATCAGAGAGAAGTTAAATTAATGCATAAATAAATATCATCATGAACAAATAATAAAATTATTGAAATTATTCCCACGCCTTAAAAAACATACAATTCAAATAAATTAAGATTAAAATTGGGAATGAAAGAGATTCATTTCCTTTAATTATACCAATTGTTGAAATCAATATACTATTTGAATTCCTGATCCATCATTGTGAACATTATCTTTTTCATATGAAGGTAAACCACCTCCTTGATCTCACCATGATTTTATTTTTAGAGTATGATTTCACATAGTTCATTAATCCAATAGTTTTTATATTCCCCAAATTCATCTTCAACATGGCATTTTTCCCTCACAATGGGGTCAAAATCTTCATCATTATTATTATTATCTATATTATATTTCTCTCTGGGTGAAATCAGATGCTCAGAAAACACATGATGTTGAGGAATAATTGTTTTTCATTCCAATAGGCCTCTAAGTATCACGTTACAATTTTTATCTCAATATTTGAATAATATATAAGTTTCAGATCTATCTTAGGGTTCATATTAATGAATCCTTATGAGTTAAAATTTGGGTTTTTACCTTTCATAGAAATAGAATTCATGTATGTATCTTCAATCTGACAAGACTGTTCACAAGAATCACGTAATGATTAACTAGAAATATAGTAGACACTCTGGTCCTCTTTTGTATAATAAATTACTAATCAGATCTGAATGGATGATATCTTTGACATTTTTGGAATGATAATAGCCTCATTAATTAGAAGGGGATTATGAACTAGATCATAAAAATCCTTAAAAGATTCATGATAGATCATAGTCTTAGAAATTCAAGTAGGTTTCTTATTAACATCTTATTCAACAAGATCCTTATTATATCTATAAGAGGAAAAATACATCCCTATATTCTCTACTTTATTAATGGAAATAGAATTATTTAATGTAAGGGGGATTGTGCGAAATTTCTTATTTCCATATCCCTTTACATAATTTCTAATTTTAAAACATTTTATGATAATAAACTATATGGTTTTTGAATAAATGAAATTGTAAAAATATAGAGTCACTGTTTTAAATCCATATGTTTGATGGTAGGGGTTGAGATAAGTCCATATCTACATTGATTCTAGAGACTAAAGGATAAGGGAGATTCTTTTTAGAAGATTCTAATTTCAAAGGATTTTCAATTGATCTTGTAATCGAAAATAACAAAAATGTTTAAATAAATTAATTATATATCTAAAGAACCCTAACTAGATATGAAGAATTGGGGGATCAAACCCAGTGCTGAAATCTATGGACCATTCCAATGCATTGATGTGATAGTCATCAAAGGATGATGATCCTCTTTTCCATATACTACAGTATTTATTTTCACATGAAAAGTGGAAAACATGTTAAGATCTTAGTAAACCAACATGAAAGCATAAAAATACAATTACATAAAGTATTTTTTTGAATGAAAATTAATTTGTATACACCCTTGATAAAATTTATATCAAGAAAAAAATATATATTGGATTAAATGAATTGTACCAATTTTTTTTAAAAAGTGATAGATATGTAACCCTAGTGTCGATATCTCTTTTGTTTAAGAATATAAGTATTTAAATACCTGCTATCTAAATTTTTAATTGTGATAACCACATGGGGTTATCTAATGCACCTATTTAAAAATGAAATCTTCTAATGATGACCTAGTTCGCGGGAGGAATTTTTTAATATAAATCTCAAGGTTATCCCATGGATAAATAAGTATCCTATTTCCTCAAGTATTCATAATGATAAATTTATAAATATGCTGGGTTTGGGAGTTATTGTTTCTAATAAAGAATATAAGTTCATTATAATTGAATAAAATAATTTATTTTTTTAGTTTTATATTTAAATATTTTTTTTAAAAAAATACATCCATTTCACTAAAACATGCATAGGATTATATGATACAAACTAGCATGGAGATTTTTTCCCTTATATGGGATGTTTTAATGGTTTTGTTACTCACTCAAGCACGGATATTGTGATGTGAATAAAGATATTGTAAATTTTAAAATATGGGGAAAATATTCTTATTTAGAAATAATAGACCTAAATACATTTTTGTGGCTTCAGAGTTTGATGGTCAAGTTAATGAGTGGCATCAATTTTATTTTTTAGATTTTTAATAGTAATGGGAAGATAGAAATAAATTTAAATCTGATGTAATTACCATGTAGGAAATTATTTTTGAAATATTTAACTTTTATATATGTATATATGTGGTATTATATATTTATTATTTTTTATTTTTCATATAGTTTATTTTTATTCATTTCATAGTATTATCACCCCATTTTGGAAAGGAGGAAAATTGTGTTCAGATGAGAATTTATTTATAAAGATTGAAGTGAATGCAATCCAACACTTCTCTATGCTATGCCTGTTTTCCCATTGACCCCATTATGAAACCCTCATTTGTGAACTCCTCAACCTTCATTCCAAGACTACTTGCACAAAGCATCCAGGAATTCTCACTATTCATTATCAATTATTACAACATAAAGTGGATGAATCAACTAGCTTACATAAGGTAGTAACTCAACTACATATTCCCCGTAGAATAATTTAATTTATATATATCTCCCATGATTTTTTCTTATATTAAATTTCTATTGACCATCTAAGAGGCCTCATGAGATCCCCAAAATGGACTATACCACTCATATAGATATTACCATAACCACTAGGTGACTTTTAAAGTCAAATCCTAAGGATAATAATTACAATTTATGTGTAATTATCTTATCCAAATTTGTTTACAGTAAAAAAATCTTGAAATACCATTTACCCTATCAAATTGGGTGTAGGACCCCATTCTATGTGAAATTAAAAAGGGTTCGAAGAGCCCAGATCACCCCATTAGAATAGTTATATGCTTACACAAGTCCAAGTGATGATAAATGATTAGTTATTAGCATTCATGTTCCGATGTCAAATATGGAGGTCCATACTAGGGAGACCCTTCACTCTAACATTTATGAAAGCGAAACCCTATGCCATACCCCCCATACTATGGAGACTCTTTTCCCTACCTCGAATACTAGGTGTCCTCTCGAAAAATATCAAAATATGTAGAAATAGTTTACTATAGTCTTCTAGTTGACTTCTCCCTTGCCCAGGTCTCAGAATTGGGAGCCAACTCATCCAGGTCACGCACACGGGCACAAATTCACCCAAGAATCACAGTTTCACAACACTTCATCCAAGTCCTCTCTATGTATTCCTCTCTACCAAGGCCTCATGTAATGATCATAATACCTAATTCATAAATAGTACATATTATTAGATTACTATTCATTACATTTTACAAAAAAATAATGAAGACTATAATGGTTTAGTATCATTGGAATCATGGATACAAAAATAAATTGTTTATAACTAAAATACATCATCTCCTACAAAGTTCATTATAACTATAATCCTTAAAATATATATCAAACAAAAAAAATTTACTATAAACTATGAATGTGTGTATAGTAATGGGTGATCTCTAATACTGAGTAAGGGTAAACAATGGATATTTTAGGGATCACATATGTATAACATGAGAATAAGGGTGGGAGAACATGATAATAACATTTGAAAAAAATACCCTTGATATCATAGACCACAAAATTGAGTCATGTAATACATATTAGCAATTTCTAGAACATAAATCATAAAGGAATCAATGAAAAAGACCCCTATGATCAAAACGAAGGCACAATTTGTGAATTTTTGGTACGCACAAAAGTATAGAAAATAATTTATTTCGTAGTAAAATATCATTTCCAAGGATATAATAGTAGAATGGCTTCACTCTAAAAACCATCATAGTGGTCAAGGATCAGTTTGAATACTATAATAGTTTATAATGTTCGTTACTGACCTGGGATCCCACCCTATTATCCTCTACTTTATATCATGATATATCAATTTTTACATAAAATATTGTAGGGAGTTATAGATCCCACCATCACATAATGAAAAGTATACATATCTACTCTAAAAGATCATTAAAAAATTAGTATATCCGAACCTTGGAAAAGTAATGGGATGAATAATCATTTCATCATGGAATAACCCATGTAAAAGAAACATTGTTCATAAACATTTCATATTTTTTTCAGTTCATATCTTGTGTAAAATATATAGGGTTTATAGAGATTTCATATTTTCATCATAGCATAACCTATGAAAAGTGATGAAGTTTTATAAATATTTATTCATCATAAACATAAACCATCTAGAGAATGAATGATGATGGAATAGCTGTAAGATATCCGTGATAAATATTAAGTAATGTTAATGAATTTCATCTTAGAAGAAAATTTATTTTGAAAGATCACTTGGAACATCTAATGAGTAAAATATCCTTTTCATGTTTAAATTACTTTTTAAAGTATAAAAATATACCAAATATAACAGAAAAAATAATTCTCTAACAATATATTTGGATACATTTAGGGTAATAATTAAATCTTTTAGTGGTTACGATGGTGTAAAAAACTATTCATGCAATACTAATTTATACAAATATACCATTCACATTTTCTGTGAAAAGTCAAAATATAATTTTCTTGAAAAATAAAAAAATATACCTTTTGAACACTTGTGTAAAAATTAAAAGGTTTCACAAAATTTATTTAAAATATTAATGTATTTTAGTAAAAACATCTCTAAATAATTTATGGAAAACATGGGCATGGATGAAAAATGATTTTGGACCGAAGAGAGAATGAAGGTGATTTTTTGAAAAAATATTATTTTGGTCTCTTTAGTTATTAAAGAGAGGAAAATTAATATAAAACATTTATCGTCAATAAATAATAATAGAGTAGTAAATTAAATTATTTTTTAGAGGCAGTTGATAATATATCTTTAAAACAACATAATCATAATTATTTATGATAAATAATTAGATTTTAATATGAACCATTACTCTTTTGGAGGAATCACAAAAAATAAAACCATTAAAACCATATATTGATATGTATATCTAATAATTTTCATTCATAATAATTATAATATACATTCATTGGTATATATATACACCATAAAAAATAAACAAGTGATCTATAAAGAATGTGATCCCCATGAATAAAAATGAGACGAAACACCCTTACATCTAGTATAGAATTTCTTCGTAAACATTCGATCCTCGTGTATAATAAATATTGGATTAATATATTTCTATTAATTAACTATAATAATATATATAATACCATATCTGATTTATTTTGGACCTTTTATTACATATTTATTATCAATTCCATGATAAATCACATTTTGAGTAATAGCTACTTTGTTTTTCATGTGTGATTTGGTTTGGTATTTTTAGTCCTTTTACATTTTTCATAGTTCCATCATATTCATAATTTTGACCATGATATAAATATAATATATAAAAATTATATATATTTTTATGTTATTCTTTTGAAGTTAGATATAGAAAATGAATTTTACAATTCATTAGGTCATACATATTCATGAATAATGTTTCCATTTTATATATAGATAAATGGAAATAAGGGTAAATAATAAATCATAATTAAAAAATTATTTTTATATCATATATATAATATATATTAATTATATCTATCATTATTACAAACCATGTAAAAATAAAATTAAAAATGTATCACATCACTTCATGGAGGCGGTATTCCACACGTACATATAAGCACCAATATTATTTTCTAGCTGATTAGATGTTAAAAGGGTATATTTGATATTTTAATTTAAAAATTATATTTATTTCACTAAAATTAGATAAATTAATAAGATTCATCATTTCATTGACCAATTAAAGGATGTGATGAAAAATAAATTACATCGGTTCTCGAAGAGATAAGCCGTTGTACACACAATCAAAGGTTTCATTGTGAATTTGATGGAAGTTGATATAGATGTAGGGTATTCAATTAACATAATAACATATAATTGTATTTTAATAAATTTTAATGTTGCTTTTTTTTTCTTAATACAATAATTATGGTGGAATGAGTATATAAAAATGGAAGATATCGTTGAAGATAATTATATTTTCATAGAAAAATCACCATAGTATCAATTATTAAGGACCACAAGAACGGTATTTTAAGAAGATTAGATACTATAAAAAGAGTCTATATATTTTTGGATAGGTTTTGGTAGGTCATGGTAAAGAAAAATGGAATGATATTTGATAATAAATTATGGTCCATTGTCCCCTTTTATAATTTTTGGTTCAAGGATTTTTTATAAATACCCACAACTATTCAATAATGGGATGCCATTCCCACCCTGAGTTCCATATGAGCTAACATGCGGTAGATAATATAACCTAACATAAATTCCCCATTTCATAAACAATTTATTCCATATCCTTTATGTTTATTTAGTTTTAACATTTCTGTTTTTTTACATTTTAACTTGTTTATTATTTACAAACATAGGATATCTATCCCTTAAGAATACAACTAAAATGATTTGTTTTTGAGAATTTTAAACTATTGATTTTAAATATAAAATAAAATTTAACAAATAAAAATAAAATTTATGTGAGAAATTAATTTTAACATAGGTGCCTCCAACGTGTAAAACCTTTTTAACCATCACTATGACAACTAATTTTTACTAATTTTACACATTATTATGGTCAAAAATAATTTTGACCATATTATATAATATTAATTATCATGATTATAAAAATTTATTCTTTTTTTAAATTAAATTTATTGAAGTGGATGAATTAGATTTAAAATTAAATCATTTATGGAAGAAATTGTTTTCCAATGATAAAAGAATCACAAGTATAAAAAAGTGTTATTATAAAAATTAAATATTATATTTATTCTAGTGGACTCAATTGGATTAATTATAAAATAATTTATCATATTTTACTTTTGAACCATATTTAAAAAAAAATCTTCTGTCATTATTTAAAATAAAAGTATGTTTTCAATAAATACTGTATTTTTTCTATTAATAAAAAATCATTTTAGAAAAATCCCTAATAATATACCCAAAACTTTTTTCTAATTATGATTCGAAAAATAAATGTAGTTTTAAAAATACATTTTCTACAATTGGAAAAACCAAATTTTAATATTTTTTTCAAAAAAAATAAATACATATAATTTTTTCGAAAAATGTATTTTTGATGCATATAATGAATTCACCAAAAATTCAGTACGTATTTATCAAATTCACTATATAAATACATTAGATGTAATTTTTTTTACTATTTATTCATAACAAATGGTTTAAAATCTATGTTATACCAACAATTTTCTGATGATAATATTTGTAGTATATTAGGGTTTGTTAAAACTATATATTGAGCGTAGTGAATGTTATTGGTGAAAGTAGATTTACTTTAAAAACATTTCATAAAATATCAGGGTTTTACATTATAACCTCCTTTAAATGGATTTCCCAATCGGCATTATTAATTATGATACAAAAAAATGAGTATAATTTTACCTCGTTATATCCTCATGTTCCCATGTAACGTCTACATATTATTATTTTCAACAAAAAAATTTCACCCGATGAATTTACTTGTTTAATAGAACTTTCTATCTAATATATATAATCTATATTGGTTTTCACTCAAATGAAATTTATTTATCTAGTGGTATGGCCTCTAATATCAATACATGATTTCGACCAGTTATGTACTTACTCGTGATAGATACATGGAAAAAATCACGGACTAAAGAGAGTTAAAAGGGAAGTGCCCAGTGATTTGCAACCATCCCTACACAATTAATAATACTGAAAGGGACAATAAAAATATGTCTCATAATTCAATTAATCTTGAATTTCATATCCTTATTTGAATGATAAATTCATGGAAAACCTTAGCTCAAACTTCAATATCCATAACACATCGATGATTATCAACTTAAATTTTCTTTCAACTTTATGATTCCAATCTATGTTGTTGAATGTCTTGAACCTTATCTTCTAATTGATCATCTATCTCTAGAACCAATAGCTTTATTTATCCAAATATATCCCATCATGTTGGATTCGAACACTTCATTCCAACCAAGTCTTCACTAGGAGCCATCATAATAGTTAAGTAGAAGTTATTCCTATATAAAAACTCGATTAGAGGATGGTGTCGATCCCAAAAAAATAAAATCCATATAATATTGTCTAATAATATCCTCTTGGATTTGAATTTTTATCTTATACATTACATATTTCCTATTATAATATTTAGTAATGGAAGTCAATATTGCTTCATGATATTAGTGAAGGCTATGCCCAAAATTTGAGCTAAACCTTGGATCCCAATATAATACAATAGAATGTGGTACTCCATGAAACCTTACCTATTATTTAATGAATATTTTCAAAATATAATTAAAATAAAGATATTCTAATGTAAAAATGGATTGTTAATTCTTTTTAAGTAAATCAACCAAAACATATATAACATTATTCCCTTTTGATATTTTTGGGAGTCAAAAGACAAAATCCAAGGTGATATTTATCCATTTCCTTTCTATTATGTGTAATGGTTGTGACATTGCCTTAAAATTTTGTCTCTCATAGTTAAAATAATAACATACCATTGACTAAGATATAAACTCCTCAACATCTCTCTTCATTCCATCCAACTAAAAATAATCTTTCAGATATCTCTATAACATAATTCTTCAAGGATGAATAAATAATGAAGAACAAGGATATTTCTATAACCGGTCCTTCTATAAATAGGGTATGGATGGGACACATTGATGGTTCCTAAACTGTTTTATTCAATAATAATCAAGTTTAAACTGAAGAATATCTCTCAACATCTTCTACATATATTCAACTTCCTTCTATTCCAGTTTAATCTTCCTTTGGATATATAGTTGAACATTCTTTTGAGAAAGATAATATTTTTCTCCATCCTTAATTATTTATATTACCATACTTGAAAAATCCATAAATATTGGGTCTTTTATGATCCTCTACATATATAGGTTAAGATGATCCCTTCAACTCATATCATTTTCCATTATTTTTTCTTTCCAAGGGTGGAAATTTATTGAGGATTCATAATATTTTATCATATCTGCCCATCTTCTCTGAAACATGTACTAATCTTTACATGTTAATGCATACATAAAACACATATGATTAGTATATATATAACATCATTCCATTAATATAATTGTCACACATATTTAAGGTAAAAAACACCTCAACAATCTCAAAATCATGAGTTGGGTTATATTGATCATGAGATTTCAATTTTCTTCTAGCATAAGCTATCACCATATCATTATATATGATAACATACAAAATACCCTTATTTTATGAATCAATACATATTATAAACATTTTTTCATTATATTATAGTGTATGTATAGGTTCACTTAATAATATTATATTTAGTTCAATGAAATGTTCCCCACATCTATCCATCTAGAGATACAAAGATTCCTTTTGAGTTAACATTGTGAGTGTATTAGATATTCATGATAAATTATCCAAAAACATTCAATAATATCTATACTAAAAAAACTAGATCACATTAATCATGGTCGACATTTTCTAACGATCTATAACTTTTGTATTTAATGGATCAACTGATATTCCATCGCTTGAGATTATATGACCAAAAGTGAAATTTATGTATCCAAAATTCAGTCTTTGTTCAATTTTCATACAATTTATCAATATTTAGGGACTTTAAAAAAATGATCAACTGGTATTAATGATCATCATTTCTCTTAGAATATATTATATAATCATATAAAAATGTTACCACAAACTAATCAATGTAATGTCTAAAGGCTTTGTTAATTTAATTTATTATGATAGTGGGGGTATTAGTAAGAACAAATGGACTCACTATATATTAAAATTGACCATACCTTTTATAGAATTATGTTTCTATTATATACTTATTCTTGAACATCAATTTATGATATCTATAGTTAAGGTCAATCATAAAAAAGTATTTATCTCCACACAATATATAAAAATTATCTTCAATATGGGGTAGATGATACTTTTTCTAATTTTTATCTTGATCCTTTTTTATAATAAATATAAAATAAAATAGATCCACATTTAATCTTTATAAAAATGACAAATTCACCCCAAGATTACATAATTAGATGAATAGATCGATTTTCAATATTATTTGGGAGTTTATTTTTTTATATATGTAACTAAATCTGGCAGAATCTATAGTGAGTTCTAGAAATGGGTGTAGTACCTATTATGAGTTCTATTGAGAACACAACTATGATTCCCGATGTATTCGTGGTTTGTGAATGTCAAGGGAAAATTTAATTTTTAATCCCAGAAGTGTTTTCAGATAAAATAATAATTTATCATATAAATTATTTGAAATATTTTTTTGACCACGTTGTGGGTTGTTGAATATGTTTTTTACCCTATGATAGGTGTTTGGGGGAAATCCAAAGTGTTCAATTTTTTTAGAATATTTAATTTATAATTAATTAAAGAATAATTTATTTATGCTTGTTCATTTGGCCATATATTTTTAATGGAGTGTCATATTAATATTTTATATCTTCCATTTAATATAAAATGGGGGTTCTTACTAGGAGGGGCATAACCTTTCAATGGGTAATGGGGTCGAACCTGGGACCCTTTTCATTTACTTTTCTTTTTATATTCTTTTTTCTTCATTTCTTATTCATTATTTTTTTACTTTCTGTATCCCCATATTATTGATGGGATCCCCCTCTAGGGGATTTGGAGAAGGGATTCAAAAGGATTGAAAATTTTCAAAGGGAGAAGAGGAGGTGATGCCGAAAACTCCAGAGCATTTTGATTCATCATTCAATTAGTTTGGATCGCGTATTTTATCAAAAAATCGGTTGTTTTGCACCACTGTGTAGGAATGTATAATTTTTTTACAATAATACATATATTTTGTTGATTTTATGTTTGAAATCCTACAATAAGTTATTAGGGAACCCTAGTGGGTCAATTTATTGGTAATGTAGAGAAATTAAGCTATTTGGTATATTCTGAGCGGTTTCCATTTAGGAATACTCATGTACATAATGTGAAGTTCAAATAACACATTCCATGTATTCTTATTATTTATGGAAGATGTTTTTTTTACTAGAAACCACTAAATTCGGAGTACATGTCCTATAATTCGTTTGGGGGTGTGTCCAGGTACTTGTCCAGAAACCCTGTGTGAGGGTACATGGCCATGTGGTGTTCACAAAAAATCCCCATGTGGGTTGCATTCCATGTATGGATACACACCCAAGTATAGTACATATCTAGTTATATATAAAGGGACTGCATGTGGGTTTACCTATCATTTATATGTGGTACATACTGTGTAATTGGTCATTTTAAACAATGAGTGGCTAGAAACACTTGGCCATTGAGGATCTCTCAGGTTACAAGTAGTGTACCAATTTTTACTTGTCATTTAAATTTCCATATTTTTTAATTTATGCCTCTTTATATCCATTGTTTCATAATAGGACTTGTGAGATTTCCATTCTGAATATATTTTCTCGTATACCACTATATTTTAATACTTTTAATATTTTAAGGTTTTTTCGAAAGTACTTTGGACTATGAGAGTTGAGATGGAGGATTTCATTAAGAGCTTCTTACAAATTTCTTTTAAGGTTTGGTTTTTGATTTTCATGGCCCAGGTTAGGTTTGTGAGCTCATTGATCATCCTATAACAATTGTACCATAGTGATATTTTTGCATATTATTAGATAGATTTTGGAATATGGGATCTGGAATTATATATATATAGATATTGGTTTTTAACTTACTGTTGGTATTGGATACATGAGGTTATAGTAGTTCATGATAACTATTGGGTATGAGGGTAACCGTCATGTTAGATCCTTTTGTATGGGTTGATTCCTTTTATAGTAGTTACGATTGGGTGTGGTTGAACTACTGATATGAGTCTGAGGGACACTTGAGTATTTACTTGTGTGTTATTTTCTAATAATTTTATCATAGGACAGTATAATTGGTATTTAATAATTCCTATGGGGAATGGGGTTGCTACGGATTCCCTTGAGGGTGATTTGGTACCCATGGATGGTTTGTTTCCTGGGAAGGATGGTAGAGGTTTTCCTCGCATGGGATTTTCCTTGAGGTTTTTTATGACGAGTGTTAATGGATGGTCTTAATTTTAACAGGGCTATGAGGACCACTATTAATTCAAATTTTGGTGTTATTGTGTTTCTAGGTACCCCATTGGGTGTGTTGCTGGATTTGGATTTTTTGGAGGTCGTTGAGGGCTATTTTGGAAGTTTTTCAGTTGGTCTATCATGGGATTTTGGATGAGTTAGAGAATCCCCTTATAGGATGACCAAAACATATTGTTCCCTTAGGATTGAATGAGGTTGTTTCTAAGGCATGACCCGATAGATTCATTATAGAAGGGGGGTTCCTTGGTGGGCACTACATTATATTTTAACCCTAGGGATAATGTTATCCTTGAGTTTTAGTTTGGTCTATATGTTGGTCGTTGAGAGCCTATGGTGGTTTCATTATTTGATTCTATGATCTAGGGTAATGATAGAGGAACCAAGAATTATTATTAGGGTGTTAATTGACATCATTATATCAGCTGGTTGAATGGGGTTGTTGAGGTTTGATCACCATATGTTTGATTAGCCATTTGTTTCTAAATTTGTGAAGATTTACTTTTTTGAAATTACATTATAAAGGATACCCTTCGGATATCTATGATAAGTCTTTGGACCTGAGTTGTGATCTAGTTCTCTCCCCTACTGGTTTGTTGTGGTTATATGGGATTAGGGAGAAAATGGATGATCTAGATGAGTGTACCCCCTTTTGTTTTTTTTACTCCATTCAAGAATAGATTCAATTTCATGAGGTGTCGAGGCACTCATGTAGTGTGTTTTTATTTTACATTGATTCATTTGTGCTCCTAGGTACCATGAATGTTGTTCATGATCTTGAGTTATATATATATCCCACCTTGTTGGCTAACTACCATGTGCATGATTTTTTCTATAAGACTCTTTAGACTAACATGTTCTTTAGTTGTCTGAACCTATATGTTCCCATCACTAGTTCATATAGTGATATTAGAGTACTAGAACCTGGTAGATAATATTGTTCATATGGATTACTATAGTTACTTCTTGGGATATGGATTTCATTCCTATTACATTTATATATCTTGTATCACCTATTTAGATCTAGAAGAAACATATATCATCGTGTGGCTGGGTGAAAAACTTTCTATAAATCCTCTACCAGGGGCCATGAAGGGGGAATATTTACTTTTGGTATCTAGATAGAAATTGTGGTTGCTAATTATAATTAATTTGGGGTCACCATTTATTATATATAGTAGTTTCATTTATTCTACTTACTATATGTTTTTGGGTACACTGGGCATATCCTGTTTTCATTAACTTGTAATGATAACAAATATATATATGTTCACCAATGGGGGTTCCTACTGAGATTAATTTCTCACCCCCTATACATGCACCTCTATGTTTTTGTGGACATTATGTCCTACATCAATGTATAGTATATGTTTGTTGAAGTGTGGTAATGAGGCTAGTATTTCCAGATTGAGAAAAACCACTAATGTTGATTCTTAAGATTAGGCTTGTACATCCTAAGTGTGGTTGATATTGGGTATATGTGTTGGCTCAATATATGAATTAGATCTTTTTGTATTTATTTAGATATTGCTTATTTATTATATTTTTTCAACCTAGTGGGTTACATGTAGTTCATAGTTTTTCATTCTTGACATCATGAATGACAATGTACTACATTTTATTTATTTTAGCATTCTTCTATTTTAGTTATTTTATATGTGTATGTTGTTTTCGTCTATGTGTATTAGTTTGGATATTTTCATCAGTTATTTCACTTTTAATATCAGGTATATTCTCCTAAAAGTACCTTATATCCCCCCACATCTAGTCTAATGCCTCTAGAATTCGACGAGGAATGCTTGAGGCCTTGTGGAAAGACTAGCCAAAAAACATTATTAGAGTATTTTTTTGTTTTATGATTTGGGGTGTTAGTAGAAATACAGTCTTGGAATGTTTTAGAACATGTGATGGATATCAAACAGGTTATCTGTGAACACATATGCTGATAGGAAGTCTATGTTTCTAGGGGTTGGTCTTTTTATTCTTGGATTCTATTTTTATTATTTCATTTTTAACCTATTGTGATAAACATGAGTTATTGGATTTATTGTTTATTCTGATTTTCATCACATACCCCATGGGTAAGGGGCCAGTGTTCATGAATCATTTTTTTCATGTATGATTCACATTATATACACATATATATGGTGTTTTATATTTTATTCTGGTATAATTTTATGTGAATATTGGGATTATATGTTCCTTAGTGATGGAGATGCAGTACATTAATTTAGTGGTTCATGGAAACCCGTATAAGTTGGTAGTGGGACATGAGTTCTTTTTTAGTGGCTCCATGAGGGAAATATTGCTTACGAGATCATTAATTTGGGGTTGATATTCCTGGAGGTTCTTTCATTCCATATGTCTTAGGAATGTGTTTCATGGTATGGATTGTTTATTTCCCTGTGTTGTCTACCGGATCATGTAGTGGGGGCCATGTCCCGACAATCACTCATTGTTTGGGTGGGAGTGGTTGTTCCTCATTTTTCGAGACATTGGGGTATTCTATAACTATGATGTTTTCTATCAAGATTGATCCCGGTGTTTTAGAAGTGGAGAATTTGGAGTGATACATTTGTCACTGTTAGAATGAGGGAGTCGGGTTGGATACACATTTGACCATCTCATTTTTGGTTGTCCATTAGGTAGTGCGGTGGAAGAGTTGTTCAACACATGAAATTTTTGTTGTATTCTTAAGTAGTGGTTGGTTTTTTGGTTAATAATAACATGAGGGAGATGTATTAATTATAAAGAAGATTTTTTAGGGTGTTTTGAATTATTGGATCTAAAATACATAAGGAGTGTGGTTAGTGGTTTTAGGGGTGTTATCCTAGTTTTATTAGGACTTGTCCCATGTGATCGTGAGTCTTGGTTCTCATTTGTTAGTTTGTTTGGTAAATACATGTGGTGGGGAGTTAATCATAGGTTTTTATAGGTAATGATTATTTTTTTAGTGGTTTTTTGATCATATAGATTATTTTTTTAGGTAGTTCATGAATGAAATTTTTAAAAAATTTATCCATTGTGTTTGGTGGTGGAAATAATGTGGGCCATGTGGTTTTCTATTATATATTGGGGGTTAAAATACGGAAAATAATGTGGTGGGGTGAATCATATAAGTCATAATTAATTGATTCTCATGGTATTTTAGAGTCATGGGAACTATATGACTGCTCATTAGATACATGAGATAGCATCAGTTGCACTAGTTCTTATGGGATAAAATTATCAATTTATGTCCATTGAGGCTTCTCGGGGAAAGAATAATTTTTGTTTTAGAGTTTGTGATGAACCATGTTGTTATAGGTTGTAAAAGTCAATATGAATTTTAATTTTTATTATTGGAAAAGTTTTAGTGGAAATATAGTAATTTCTATTTAAGTTGATATTGAATAATATTTTTCCACTCCCTCGGTCACATAATATAGTTTTTAATCTTGTAAAAGAGTTTGGAGGAAATCAGAGACATTATAATTTTCAAAATATATTTAGTATTTAATTAGTTAAATAATAATTTTTTCCTCTCCACTATTGAGGCTGTAATGGTGGTGTTTTTCCTATGTGAAGGAATAAAATTTCATTGGCAATCAGGGCCTAGCTGAGGACCCTTCTCTTTTATTTTATTTTATTTTATTATACCTTTTTCCCTTTTTTTGTAATTTCCAATTTACCATTGGATTATCACATATACCCTTGGGAATCCCCCTTGGGGTCCTTTTTTGAGTGTGAAATATAGAGATAAGGGTGGAGAGGGATATTTGGACTTGCCTTTGTGGAGCTCAAGTCACCCCTTATAATCATGTGGCCTTTGCGTGTCACATATCAGACCAAAGCATTGGTGGTTTCTTCTTGGAGGTTTTCCTTCTTTATAAATATATCTACCAATAACTTTATCAGAGTTTTATATTTTTTTAATGCATTAATGGGATGTTAGGGACCCCTTATGGTTTGATCTATTGGTTTTGCTGATAATTTATGTGTTTTGGACCATTTGGTGGGGTTTGTGTTTAGATATACCCAAGTAGATTAGGTGTAGTTTATATAAAAAACATTGTGTTTTATTATTATTTGGGTAAGATGTTGATTTTTGGACTAAATTCAATATAATTTGGCGTAAAATCAATATTTTGGCTTTGAGTGTGTGGATGAGTACTCTACTGGACACCTGGTGCGGGAGTATATGGTGATGTGGAGTACATGACTTTCACCCAAGTGGTGTGCCTGACATGTAGGCATACACACCCAGGAGGAGTACATGGACATGTATATAATAAGGGATCCCATATGTGGTTATAAACCATGTATAGGTAGTACATACTATGTACTTAGTATTTTTACATTTTGAGTGGCCAGAGGAACTCGACCAGGGTGGATCTATAGCTTTACACACCATGTAACCCTAATTACATGAAATTTTCTTTTCATACATTGGTTTGTCTTTCATGTTTTTTTATTGTCAAAATAATAATTATGAGTACTCAATTCCATTAATTTTTTCATGAAAATTGTGATGGTATAATCCTTATTGTATTATAGAGGTAGTCCAGATGGTGTTTTATAATTTGAGAGTTAAGAAGTAGGATTTCCTTGAATATTGGTTTAATAATCCCCTCGGGGTTGTGTTGTGAGCTGTGAGGCTTGGGTGAGGGTTCTGAGCTTAGTAATTGTCCCAGGTCGAGTGTTCCATGGAAATATACTTGAGTTCCTATATAAAAACTCCAGAATAAGGTATCATGTAGTATCTTTAAATAGATCTTGGTTTTTCCATGTATGTTTTGATGGGTTGCTTTATGTTAGACAAATTATAGATACATCTTATATTTTAGGATACCAGATACGTGGGAGAAGTTTGGATGGGTTGATGAATTTCATGGAGATTAGGGTCATGTGTCATTGATCTACTATGATGAGTCTGAGGGACTCTTATGGATTACCTTAGGGGATAGTTTCTAATCATGTGATCTATGGATAAAATAGTTAGTAGTTGAGAATGAATGTGGGTATGTTGTATCTTCTGATTACATTATGAGTGAGTTGGAATGCTTGGATGAGTTTTTTCAAGGATTAATGGTAGAGGATTTACTTCTATTGGATTTACACTGAGGTTTCATTACAAAGATGAGCACATGTGGGGGGTCCTTATTTTTAAATGGTCATGAGGATTGTTATGAATTAACCTTTTTGAAGGATTTTTATTTTTGATGAAACTTCAGTTATATTATTGATTAAAGATTAGTTGTAGGATACTTAGACCTATTAGCGATGTTCCCATAATTGGTGTGTCCCATTTTCTGGACAAGATGATGAATTTCCATGCATGGTTTCCTTCTCTTGTTGTTGCATTTGGGATCATTTTGGTTTTTCCTATGGGAATGGCCTGAGAGATTGGATTCATAAATAGATTATCGGGGAGGGTGACATTTTAGGTTGTAACCTCATGGGATACAATAGCCTCATGTTTTGGTTTGGCCTTAAGGTGGGTTTTTTAGATCCTATTACGACTTCTATATTCGATACTGAAATTTATGTCACTGAAAGAGGCCATGTGATTAATTTTCAATTAGTTAATAAGCACTATTATTTAAACTTATTGTATGGTGGGGTTGAGGATGGATCTTCTCAAACGTAGTTGTCCTCATGTCATGACATTTTTGGTAGTATCTAATTTGGTCTTTGGTATGAGGATGAGACCCTAGTGGTATCTTTTTCAGCTGTTATCCCTTATTTATTATTTGGTTCTATCATTTGTATGTTGTTCGCGAATAGATGGTCCTACAAAGCTAATGGAGGACCTATATGAGTAAATCCCCCTCTATTTTTGTGTACACCCTTCTATAGTGGCATTAGCCTCTTGAGTTGTCAAGGAACTCACATAGTAGGTTTTTTATGTGTAGTGGATTACATTTTTCTCTTAAGTCCCTTGGAAACGATTCTTAATAATTTTCTATATAAAAATCCCACCTTTTTGTCACTAAATATGGTGAAAATTATTTTATACAGTACTCTCAAAACATACAAGTTCTCTAGTTGTGTTAACTAACATATTATCATTTCATGTTCAGATTGTGCTATTGTATTTATAGGTCTTGGTAGATGTGGTTGTTCATGTAGAAACATATAGTTATTCCATGGGATGTACCTTTGATTCCAATTATGTTAGTACATCATAGAGATCATATGTATATCTTGATGACATGTTGGTTATCATGTGGATGGGTGAGCCACATGATATAAATCCTCTATAAGGGTTACAATAGGGTTAGATTTACCTTGGGTTATGATCTAGGACCCACTGTTGGTTATTTTCCATGGTTTTGTTCCCCCACATTATTGTATCTATTTTTTATTTTATTAAGTTACTATTAGTTTTTTTCTTGACTTTTGATATAATGCATGAATTCACTACTTATGATAGAAGATTTATAGGTTCATAGTTATGGGTGGCTTACTAAGATTCATTTATCACCCCTACATGTTAACTTTTTTGTACATGGAAACATTATTTCAGCTTTCTTGATGGAGAATATGTTTCATGATAGATAGGTTTGAGGCCTAGTGTTGTCAGATCGAGCAGATCCACTCATGTGAACTCTTGGGATTGGGATAGTGCAACCTGACCATGGTAGATACTAGGAATGTGGTTTGAACTAGTGTTAGATGTAGATCATATTATATTTTTTCTATATTTTTTCAATATATGTGTTTCCCCGGTGGGTGAATGGTTGTTGAATTTTATACATGCTAAAGAGTTTTCTTATTTATGTTTCATTTCATTTATTTTAGCATGCTTCTATTTCAGCTTTTTACTTACACTGATGTTCATCTCTATCTGTGTGTTTCGTTACTTTTATAGGTTATTTCACCTAGAAAATAGGGTATATTTTCCCCACAGTACCATATATACACTCTTAATTTTTTTTAAACCTCTGTCTTTAAAGGAAACGTGTATGAGGACTTTGGTGATCCAAATTATGTGATGTGTTAGGAAAACCTATGCTAGTTTATTACATCAACGTCAAGATTCTGAGAAATACTACAAAATTATTCCTGGAAAAAATCTACTCCTACAAAATATACATATAATATTTGTTGAGACAATCATTATCCTTATGATAGAAACACCCATTTTGAATTTGAATCAAGGCACATAAAATGGGTGCAAATTCAGTTGGACGTTCATATATATCGCCACACTGATAGACAATCATATTATGCTTTGGAATATAAAATTTCACTTTCATTACCCTTAAATTGATGTAGGATTTATGTGGAGAAATAGAATCCATCCATAAGATAACATCAAATAAAACCAAAGGGAAGATAAAAATATTTTTATGAATCAAATTCCCACAAACATAAAATGGATAAGAATCATATACATGATTTGTATCCACTATAACTTTAAAATTCTTTTGTACTAATCAAATATCGAGTCTTTAAGGATAAAAATTAATTATCCTTTAGACTTTTCCTGAAATAAATTATATCATAAAACTAATCTTAAATAAAATAATTCAATATTTGATCATTTTTGTTACCACCTCAACTTAATTATTCAATATTCAATCTGATACTAAAACAAAAAAGAATTTCATGGTCATCAAACATCATTAATAAAAATTAATAATCATTATAAATCAACCATATTATGTCCAAATTATTACACCTTATTTTGTGTGTAAGAAAGATTAGGCTTAACGTTGTTCATTTGTGGTTATTATTCAAATATTTCGTGATGGTTCGTAAAGAGTTTTTAAATTTATATAACATACACCCCATGAATATCAATCCAAGTGTGTAGAATTACTCATTACCATGCACCAAATAACGATCAAGTCAAATCCATTTATTCCCATTTCGACATAATTATAACTATGTAGAAATATGATATAGCCACAACTACATATAGTATCCATACATGGATATAATTTATTTGAATACACTCACTCTAGAATTAAACAAAATTCCATGATATTTTCTTATACTCATACATATCATTATAGAATGTGGGTTCCATTTACCCAACATTTTCATGTACTATGTTTACCATTACATGTATACAATTCGATATATATACATGTGTCTATCGTATGATAATAGTGTTGACACATCTACAACCACTACATTAATTGTAATTTCCGTAGATTTCATACCATATCAAAATGATGTACAAGTTCCCTCGATATAAAGAGATCCTAGATATAAAATGACTTTAGTCGTAATGTAATTTACTATAGTCCAGCTACATCATAGTTATAGAGCATATATGACATGTGATTATCTAGATCTTGGGCCTACTAAGCATTAAAGTTTCTTCTCTTGATGTTAACACTAAGTGTTCTCTATTAGTTGGATCATGGGGAATGACCCTCCTATAGGAACACCACATGTTTCAGCTATCATTGGTTGTTCTAATCTATGGACATAAATATTGAAATTTGACATAAGATCATTATCAATGTGATCCTTTTAATCACATACCTTGATGCAATGTAAAAAACCATGAAATTGAATTCATGGTTAGGTACCATGTTTTTGGGGTGTCATTGTTGGTAAGAAATTGGTTGAATGATCAAGATATACTTTTCCACTTCTAATTTGAAATAGTAATATGTCAGGACTTGTTGATGAGGATGGTAGTAACTTTTTAAATCCATGTCCATGGTAGTGGAAAGTAATTTTATCTAGTTATTCAATAAATAACAAAACATGAAAATAATGATGATCCAAATGTGAGTCCTACTTTATGATATAAACCCTTAAAATATATTATATTATATAATGATGGTTCGTAAGAATGGTTGGCATTACTATGAATATATCATATCTCTTTAGAAACCTTGATCAGTTTCTAATCTCTTATCTTGATCTATGAATACTATTCAATGATATCAAGATAAGTTACAACAGGTTCACACATATTAGTGCATTCATCATTCTTCCCTATATTGCTGAATATGTATATAGGTCATAGCGGGCACCCGACCATGGGTTCTGGTAGTTTTCCAAGCATCATCGATCAATGATGACTAAATAATTTCATTCTAATTTGAGTGTAAAATGTTTTGTTTGGATTTATTTATTATGATAATTTATCTTTATTTAAGTAAATACCTTACATAAAATCATTCAAATTAATATTATTTTAAATTTTAAATTTCATTTAATATTACCAGGAATTACAAGGTGAGTTGATGACTCAGGTTTATCAGTTAATATATTTTTTATATATTATAATTTTGTGATAAAATTTAAATAATATTTATGATGTCGTTAGTTCTTAATAATGATTTATTTATTACCTATTTTTTTGATGTTAAATATATGTGGTCTAAGAACCCTAACCTTTTATTTTTTAGATCCACTATATATGTAGAGGATAATCTACTTCCATGTACTATTCGTATGTCTAAATTGAAAGATTTTATCTCCTCCTGAACCCTAGAGAGATAAATTCTCAAACCAAGTGAACAATATATGAATTCATTTATGGATAAAATCCATGAGATCAAGGAGATCATATCGAGGTAGAATAAATCCTTGAAATTCCACACTAGCACCCATGTTTTGATAAATGGTGTATGCATGGATTATTAAATCATTTTTTGATGATCTAAAGTGGTTTGTCTTTGGATTCTTCATGAAATAGTGTCGGTGATGAGCTTTAGTAGAACATGCATAAAACTGAACAAGTTAACTTTTTCTGTATTTTTTTCCATATATATAGTCACACAATATCCATAGACCTCTACTAGGTCTTATATCTCTAGATATAACAAATTTACATCGCAATGACATATGAAAATTTTAAAATTCATAGCCCACTAGCATCTGATGCAAGCCTTGATAACATCAATATATTTACATAACCATTTGGTTATAAAGAAATATTTCATATACCAGTTTCTGAAGGGTAAAAAAATAATCCTCTATTTACAACTATAAATACCATAATTTCCCATATATAGATATTACAAATAAATATATGAAAATTCATTACATTTTTCAAAAACATGCTTGAGTACCTTAATTCATTAGTGTCTTTGGAAGCATGGATATAAAAAATCCTTGTTTATATGTGAACTACATCATCTCTTAATATGTTCATTATCAATATATTCTTTCATATACATATCATACATAAGCTGTTTCTTCTTAACATGGGAAAGGAAACATAGGTATGGGTGAGCTCAAATGCATAATAATGGTAAAAAAGGGAGATATCAAGGATCACATAAAAATAACATGATCATAGGAGTATGATAACATGGGAATAATATTTACAAACCATACCATCTGTATCATATATCATAAACTATAGTCATGTCATAAATTTTGGTTGTTAAGAAGACATGAATCATACATGAATCAAAGAACATTAGTCATGATGGGATAACATAGGTTAAATACATTGATATCTATTATAAAAAAAATAATATAAAATCAATCCATTAGTATTCAAGGATCACATCCAAGGATATCATTGTGGGAGGGGTTCACTCTTCAATCCCTCATATTATTCAAGGTTCAATCCCAAGACTATCATAGTGGAAAACGTCCCTTGTTTGAATAGGTTCACTCCCCATTGATGAACACTTTTTCTAAGGAGATATCAATAATTTCCCACAACATTAGAGAGAGATATATAGGTATCACCTATCACATAATTAAAATCAATTATATGTGTTCCAAAATACCATAAAAACTTCATCATATCAAAACCCATGAAAAGAAAAGTGCTTCATAAATCTTTCATTATAGAAAAGCCCATGGGGAAAAAATAAGGTTTGTAAAGATTTAATATTTTAATCATAGTCTGACCCATGTAAAATAATAATTTTTCATAAAAAAATTATATATTCATCATATCATAACCCTTGTTAAGAAAATAGGTTTCATAGACATATCATCTTTTCATTTTACCTTTTTTATGAAAAAAAGGAACGAGCATCACAGAAATCATGTCATCATAAACATAAACCATCTAGAGAAAGAATAAATAATATATCTAATAACCATATCCTCAGTAAATCTTATTTACCAGAAAACAATTTCATATTATATAGAAAATGATTTTGAAAGATCACATGGATTTTTTTGTGAGGAAAATACCCTTTTCACTTGGAAATCACTTAATAAAATATAAACATTCCCCAAATATAAAAGAAAATAATTTCAAAACAAATATACATAGAAAAGGTTAATGGAATATTTAAATCAATTATTGTCCATGATGGTCGAAAATAACATTTATTTCCTACACATTAAACCATTTATTACATTCATATTTTTAATAAAATTTCCAAACAGCCTCATCAATAAAAATACCACATGATTCATTTTAAACCATTTTATAAATATTAAAAAATGGGAAAATATTTCTTAAAATAATCCTTTTATATTATCACAAACATTCATTTAAAATATTTTAGAAAACATTCACATGTAATAATGATGATTTTTTACCAAAGATAAAAATAAATATTTTTTATAAAAAACATATTTTGGTCTTTTTAGTTCAAAAAATAGAGTAAATTTAAAAGGAAATTATGTATTCTCATAAAAAAAAATTAGAATAAAAATATATGATTATTTATAGTTATATTTTTATATTTCAACATAATAAACTTAATCATAATAAATCTTAGAAAGTATTGAGATTGTAACATAAAACCATAACAACTTCGGTAACTTTTGAATCATATGCCCCGTGAATGAACGAACCATATGTTTATATGTATATCCAATACATTTAATGATAATAGTAATAAATTTTTGTTATTTTTGATATATATATATATCCCACAAATTAAATAACTTCTATATAAGGCATGGGTCCATCATGAGTAAATGTGAGACATAATTCCCTTACCTCAAGTTTCCACATTATAATTATATGTTCACAAATCATGTATAATAAATATAAATTTATAATAAATCTATTAAATAACTACAATATTATATATCAAACTATTTATTTTTTATATATAACATTCTATTTCCTGTTTATTAAAGATTCATTTTTAAAATAACATTTCAAGTAATAACTGCTTCATTTTTCATGAATGTTTTGGTTTTGAATATTTTATCCATTTAGATTGGTTATGTTTCCATCATAACCAGAATCAATTATATGATATAAATATCCTATATATTCAGTATATATTTGATTATAGTAATCCATAAAATTAAGTGTTATAAAATGGATTACACCATTCGTGGAGATGATATGTCGTAGGTACACATGAACGTTGTTTCAATTTTCATTAATGAAAGAATGAAGGAAAGATAAACAATATATTATCTTTCCATAATAATTATTATTTAATATAATATATATATTCGGTATATATTTACTTATTACCATCCATAACAAAATAAAATTAAAACAGTATCTCATCGCGTCATAGATGTCATATTCCACACATAGTCACAAACGATGTTAAATTTTTTCAACGAATTGGAAGGTATAAATATTTATGTGAAATTGTATTTACTTAAGTATAATTATGTCTAATTTATCATATATATATACATTACATATTTCATTATTTCCACTCATGAGTGTCGGTGATATAAAATTAAATGCATCATTTCATGAGGTGGTAATCCTCCATACACACGATCGATGATTTCATTTCCAATTTGGTAGAAGAGGATATGGATATTGGTAATTACAATAATATAAAAAACTCATCGTATAATATATATTATTTTTTTATCATAATATAATATTTAAAATGTTATTGAAATAGTAAATGGAGAATAAAAAATCAAATACGTAGTGAAAAAAATACACTCACATAGAAAAATCTCATTTGGATATCTTATAAAGGACCCTAAAGTTGGCCTTTTGGGAAGTCTATAAGCTCTAAATATTGGATAATGATATCTGGGAGAGATATTTATAAGTTTTTCTTGAGATAAATGGATTTTTAGGGTATAATATGATTGTGGAGAGGTACCCTTCTAAAAAACAAGGGGGAGTTACATTTCTGTAAATACAAAAGACTATTCAATAATGGTAAGTGAATATCACCCCATGTGCTTAAAAAATTGATAAATAAACGATGTGATTGATTATATGATTGATACACAACTCCATCACACACAAAAATACATGTTTTAACCATATTATTCGGTATCCATTATATTAACTTTCTTTTACCATTTTAGTTCCCACCATGATCACTATATTTTTATTTATTTACTAAGGTGATATTTCCCAAAAGCCTAAAAATTGACCTTATTTGATAATATGGAACCAATTATTCTAAATATTATTTCCAATTTAAAAATTAAAATTCCTACATATGATGAATATTAATTTTAACATAGGATTAAATAATGTGAAAATCATTGTTTTAAAAATAATAGTGGTAATTAATTTTTTTTATTTTTACTATTCCTTATGACAGAAAATTAAATTGAGATTATTAAATAATATTAATTATATTGATTCCAAATATTTAATCAGTTTTTACAAATTAAATTCATATAATTGGTTGAATTTAATTTAAACATAAACCTTAATATGTGATGAAAACGTAGTTTTTTTATAGAAACATTTCATCACTATAATAATTTTTAATTTCAAAATTAAATATTTAATTTATAATAATGAATGAAATTGATTTAATTATGAAATAATTTAAATAATTTATTATTTTAACCAATTTAATCACACACATATGTATATAATGTTTACCTTATTTAAACATAAATGATGTCTTTTATAAAAACATGTATTTTTAACTATTCATTAAAAAACTAAACATTTCATAAATATACTAAAATTTCACCATAAGATATTTTTGATATTTTGATTCCAAAAATGTCATTAATTATATCAAATTAATTTTCTAAATTTAAGAAAAAAATAATTTTATTATTTATTTCATAGAATATGATACAAATAATTTCTTGAGAAAAATAATTATTAAATCATATAAAGACTTTACCAAAAATTATGTACTTATTTAAAAATATATTTTTATTTTCTAAAACATTTATACTTAATTTTCAGTATATTTTTATTCCTATTCACACCTCTAATACTAACATCTAGTTTAAAATGTCCACATTTAAATAATAATATTAACAATATAATGTTGTTCGTTAAAGATATGTGTTTCATGTAGCATCTGTAATCAAAGAAATTAAATTTATTCAACGGCCTCTGGATGTAAGTGATTGGTCTATGTATATCAAATTTAAACCCATTAATCATGTATTTCCTTAAAAAAAATTCCCTATTAGGCTTTCCTCTAATGCTAATAGGGCTCTTTTTGTAATAATAATCTTTTTTACCCTTAATAAGATGATTTATTGCATACAGATATTGGTGAAACCTCCCCTAGCTCATGAATTTCATCTAACATAACAAATATATAGAATCTTTTTTACATTAGAATATTTTGGACCAATTTGTTCCACTTAATTACCCATGTACATATATTGGAAATTTAACAAGGTTAATGATATACAACCTACCTTCAGCTGGGTAACCAACCTGGTCTAGAACATCCAAGATGTGTAAGCCCCACATGTGTCTTAAAAATTCATAGGTATAGTGTTGGCCTCCGTCATAGGCTTGATCCCTAGACATTCCCTCATTAATTATCCCATCCATCTGATCCTCTATTAAGTCCTACATATATACATGTTACCCATGCATAATCCCAAACCATTAAATAATAGGATATATTCCATGCAAGTCACACTACCTTAATGATATATTTTTATTTTTGATCCTCTGTTCATTAATGGAACATATTATATATGATAGAATGTTACCACAATGGTTAATATTCCTTATGATTCCAACTATATCCATTTCTGTTTAGTTACTAGAAAATATGATGAACCGTATATGGTAGTAAATACGTAAGAACCACACTAGCCATTACTTGGAACATTTAATCTAGTACACCTTGTGTCAAAATTCTTTATTACACATCATAATTCCTTACCATACTATGTAGAACTGATTTGGATATTCCAATCATATGAACATATATTTTGAAATTATAACTCTATGTATAATCATTGGATATAGAATATAACTCCCTTAGAACTCATAAGAAAGATATAGAAAACGATAGTAGTCTCACTATCTTATAATACTATTTTAGATATTGAGACTTGATATTTTTACATCAAAATCAATTCTTTATGTATATATTTTTAGTGTATATGTTGAGGAACTACCTAAAGCACCACATGGTTCTATTGGTTTCTTTTAATTATCCAATCAAGTATCTCCTTTGTCATCCAATGATAATTGGGAATCTTGAACTGTGGTTGGTCATTCTGGAAATGTCTGAAATACAACTGATGTATTATACGGTGATAAACGAGATATAATTAGTAAATATATCACATCACACCCCATTCAAGATTCTTCATTATTAAACATATAAAAACATTTTGAGGATATATTTTTCATCTATTAAACATCCTAATACAAGAATATGTACTTAAATAGAACTTCCAAAACACTAATTGGATAAAGGATGAAAAAGCTAAAGAAATACCTAGTTTTTGGAGGATCTTACTCATCTCCATAGAAAAGGTCTTATGTTGTAATGATTTCTATTTTCAAAATGATGCACCAGTAATGAAAAAAACTCTAGGCCCCTATTATAGGATTAGAGTTATCCCTAAAAATAATAGTTTCCTAATTGAATATTAAGGATTACTCAATATAGGTATTCAAGCAAATTAATGGAGATTATTTAATCATGAAGGTATAGATTATTCACTAACATCATTATATACATGGTCTGAATGAAAAATTATCACTAGAGAGAACTTTATCTCACATCATGCATTCCTTGAATTTTCGAAAACATGCACTATCCAATATAGATACTTCACTAACTTATCTGAACTATGATGATATTTGTATTCAAATTTCACATAGTATGGGGGTCTCTCCACTCACATATATTGATATGGATGATATAGGTGAATTCAACACCACCCCAAATCAAGGTTATCCTATATTATTGTCGAACGAGGCCACAATTTGATCCATGTATCCACAATATACTAGCACCAAAATATAATTAATCTCCCCAATTGATCCAAAAAAGACAAGATAATGTGAATAGTGGTAAATCTAATCATTTTTTATAGCCTAAATTCCCATAAAATTATCCAAAAATAGATTCATTGACAAAGTCCTCCATAGATGCATCAAATAAGATGAGGCCCTCACTATTTTGTAGAAATTTTTGGTAGGTATTTATATATCATCGAAGTTAGAAACCAATCCCTACCAATAAATTTATTTACATTGATATTTTTAGCCCTCAATGATACAAGATTTTATTAAGTAGATAATGAAATTACAATCTCGTTAGATTTGTGAAAAATTCATCCATAAAGCCCTATTATATTTATGCATAGAAAAATAATATGGTCTATTTTTTATATATGGAAAAATATATCAGGGGTCTATATCCCCCTCGTTATAGCCAGGTAGTTCATGTACGTCCTACAACTTCCAATTTCATATCCAAATAGGCTGAGTAAATATCCCATAATGAATTTAGTAAAATTATATCATCAATTTCATGAAGTCCAATATCATAACCATATTTGGCGTTCCTTAAAAAATTGAAGGAAATGGAACTAACTTCTGCATTAATAAATTTAAAATTATGTATCTAGATAAAACTATCCCATATAATTGTTAATAATTCTATAATTTAGTGCATAAATGATAGATAACAACCTATAATAATCATATCTAATATCCTTCAAAATATAGTAGACAATGATAAGAAGTCTTGGAAAAACAATGTTCAATATTTTATAAGGTATTATCACACTAGAACACATATGAACTTGTAAGAGACACAATTATAAATTTTATAAAGGATATTGGTAATTATTTTATCATATTATAGTTGGATTCACTGCAAATTTCAACCTTCAATCTGTTTTGACAAAAGTAGAATTCTTATATCTTTCAAGAAAATTTCAAGTGTCTCTATGAGAAAAGAATTCGCATGCTTAAAAACCATTAAACACATCATAATCAAGTTTTATAAGGGTTCAATAAGAAGGATCACATTTTTTTTATCAAAGGGTCATTCGTGATGGTCATGAGAAATCCCATGATACGCAATAAGAAATTAAAAATTATAGATACACAATTGGAAGGGCCTCACACAATAAATTATGTATACTCCCAGAGAAATTTGTCTATCCCCATGTTTCCTTCAAAAAGGTAATATGCAATTGATCATTTGTGAGTGATTCTACCATGGAATTCTCTTCTATCAGGATGGGTGTCTCTCAATTTGGTTTTGAATCTCAATAATCGTTGGTGAAAATTCATGGAAACTCATTTCACGTAGAATCATATATACAATCATATTTACAAGGAAGTCAATTTGGTTGCTGATGGACTTGAAAATAAGAGAATCAATAGAGTTGACTTTTCTTGGTTTGATCAGGCACCCGGTGATCTTAATATTTTTTTAAAAGGGATCATGAGAAATCACCTATTTTTATACTTGTGTAAGCTATTTTTTTCAAGGATGGAGGAAAGCTGTCTCTTTCTTGAAGGCTTTTTCTATTTTGTCCTTCTATATTGAGTTGCACCTGTATCGCTGTGTTGTTTGTGCTTCTGTGATGGGTATGCAGGTGCACTGAAGGCATGGATATCATTTATTGTATGAAAGCATGTGTTTTCTTCTGCTCTACATTGTTGTGCCAAGACATGCGTGGGGATGGTCTTGCATTTTGAAATTTTTCCCTGGTATGATGGGTCTGGATCAAGGGAATGACTTGATATCTAGCTTAGTTGGTGAGTTGTTTGTTTCATGGACATGCATGGTGCTGTATTGATCAGTTTTGACTTGAAGGCATTGTTTCTCTGGGACATACATGGGGCTGAAATGGAATTTTTTTTATTATGGATCCCCTGTATTGTTTTCTTTTTTATTATTATATTTTCGGTCCGGCTTCACCCCGGTCCAGTCTCAAAATAATAATTGTTTATAAATTGTGAATAAAACATTTATAAACTCAAATGAAAAATAATATACCATGGAAAAATAATGTTGGATCAATAGATAGTAAAGATGGTCCATATAAAATAATCATATTGATATGTCATCGATATGTCACATGCACTTTAAATATATAATAAAAAGGAACAACCACATGAACATTAACATATAATATCTTGTTAACAAAATTCTGTTAATTGTGTTTACCCAAATAATATAATAAATATCCCTTCATCACAGTCACTCATAATACGTGTTAAAAAAGTTTCGCACTTCATTTTCACATAATGAACTTGTCAAAAAATCTTTCAAAATCATTTTCAAACAACATGAATGTAAACAAATCATATTGTATCATATTCAAGTATCAAACTTATGAAAAAATCACCCCACACCAAATTCACTCAAAATAATATCATTTCATAAGATATGAATTCCTAACCATTTCATTGTAGGGTTATATAATACCCTAACAATCAATCATCCATCAATAAGTATGAAAATTGAAAATAATGATTCATCTTATCATTAATCACCCATTGAAAGAAAAATGGATTTCACAAAATTTCCATATAGAATCATTAAAATTAATCAATTGATGGTATTTGTTTGTTACCAAAAATTGAATAACCTTAAAATACTACATTAAAAGAACATTTTAGAGGATGAATCCTGAAAATAAATTTCAATCGAAAGAAATCCTTTAGAGATAGAGAATACTTTAATCAAATTAATTGAAGAGTTTTTACAAATTTCTCTTATATATATAATAAAAGATAAAGTTATAGTCACATTAAAATTTTTTTTGAAAAAAGGTGAAGTGATTTTTTTTCTAATATTTAATTTTCAATGCAAAATTAAAATAATACAATATTTAAAATTTTAAAAAAAGTGAATGTGGATTTGATGAAAAAACATTTTGTTATGAAAGGATGGAAAACCATTTGAATATTTTGAAATACCATTATTGAAAACCTATATCACAAAAGGTTGTAGTAATATTTATCATTGAGAAATGGTAGTTTAAAATTATAATATCACATGAGAAAAAAAATATGTAATTAGAAATAATAATGGAGATCTTTTTTTTGGGAATATTACATATGGAAATGGTGGAAAAAATAATTATAAAAGAAATTATTTTTTTTCATTAAAAGTTATGAAGTTTTTTGAAAATGAAATTCATGAAGAATGAATATTTTCTTCTAAAAATCATTTTACTCATAAATAAAACATGATATATCATAAAAAATATGAAATAAATTAATATATCAAACATATATGAATGATGGTCAAGGTATCTTTTTTTAACTCATTGAAAGGAAAATGACGTTATCCAAATCCCTTAAATATTTACTAATTAATGAAGAAATATAAATTTAGAAAGGATTTTATGTTGTAAAAATGAAAAATCAAATAAAAAAATAACACAAAAAATAAATGAGGAAAATGTTCCCAACTTATACAGAATAAGATGAAAAATCATGATTATAAATCAATGAATGAGAGTTGTGTTTCCAAAAACACTTACGATAATGGTATTGTAAAAATTGTATTCTTACCATGAAATTAAAATTAAAATATAATAAAATAAAATAACCTCAATATAACATTTGTAGATATATATTTTAATTAAAAAATATACAAGAAATAATGGTGTGTAATGTCATATATGTCTCATAGAAATGAAAATGATGCAATGAAATCATTACCTTGTTTCCCAACTTGGTAAAATGTTCTCTAACCTCATGAAAAAAACATAACAATATTAATCACCTATTTCGTAACCTTGTTTATATATATAACATTTTATATCCATTTTCTATAATTATTCTCTATATGTGTATTTTTTTAATTATTATATATATTCAATATTGAGCATGGGATATCTTGATCATTTTGAACTACTTACATAATTGTTGGGGAATTAATTATTTTTATCTCAAATAATATTTAAAAGATAATAAAAGGTAATTTAATTTATGTTTCATGAAATTTTATAAAGTTATAATTTCATTCTATGACTATTCTAATTGTAGCATATGTAGGAAAAAATTGGGCATAAGAAATTTTTGATGATTTTTAACAAAAAAATGGTGGTTTTCTAATTATTGAGTTTAGTATTAAATTTACCATTATAAAACCAAAATGAGATAATTATTTAATTATTTATATCATATAAAATGACTAATTGATTTCTCTTAGTCATATATGGTATTATTTTATATCATTGTTCATGTACATTGTTAGACTAAGAAAAACATGGACATTCAATAATTAAGGGATCAATATAGTTATAAAAGTGGATTATTTTGTAATATTATTTCTATTATTGTGGAATAATAATTGAATTATTTATATATTTCTAATTTTTTCAGTCATATTTTATGACATATTAGAAAATAATAATGAATCTTTTTGAAAAATGCCATGCGTTACAGTGTGGGGATTGTAGTCTACGTAATGTATGGTTTAAATTTTAATTTCCATTAAAATGAGAGGGAAAGATAGTGGATCATAAATATTAAATTTATAACAATTATTATATTATATATTTTAATTTTATTCTTCAATTCAATCCTTATAACTATTTAATAAATGTGATGTTGAAAAACGGAAGATGTCACTTCGGGGAGTTGGTAGACAGTAATGATGCATGATCAACGTTCTTTTGTTTTTCACAATACATGGGATGGAATAAATATGTTTTATTACATTAATATAATATCACTTATGTATAATAATGTACCAAGGATTTTTTATCTATTATTGTTTATTTCTGTTAGTGAAAAACTAAGAAGAAAATTTTAAGGACTAAATTATACTCATATTAAGACCATGAACATTATCATAAAAAGAATCCTGGAAAATTAATTGATTAAGATAAAAAAATCAATTCCCTTTTAAAAAAAAATATGAAACTATTAGGAAAAAAATGTAAGTTATTCTGTACTAAATTAAAATAATTATTTGTGTAATGTGTTTTTGGATGTGTTCCCCTTGTATAAGTGAAGAAAAGGGTACTTCTATAAATACCAATTAGTTTTCAATAACCGAATCACACTATGAAATGGAAAAAAGTTAAAAAAGTGATTAATAATGGAGTTTCAAGTGGTATGATGTTGATAAAACCTCTAAAAGTCATTTTTACATAGTTATATATATTTTTTATGATTTTTAACACTTTTTTTTATTTTATCATTTTCGCTTTCACTTTGATAACTTATTTTTACTAATGTAATTTATATTTTATTAAAAATATATGGACAACGATATTATAATTTCTTGTGTTGAAAACAAAAAATTTATCTCCATATAATCTAATTCAATTGATAATTAGAATAAAATTAACTTTTAAAATTAAATCATTATAGATATATATAAATCATTTGGTAGATAAAATAGTGTTTTCATCATTAATTATTATTAAAATAAGTTAGTATTCATTACCAATTGAATGAGTGATAATATATTTACATATAAGTTTAGAGATTATATTTAAAACTATATTTGGAATAAATTATTTTATTTTATTAGATAAAAATAAAACAATATTAACAAGACATCTCTTTTAAAATAACATTTTTCTATAATTGTGGTCATTACCACTAATATTAGTAATCATGCATTTATTTATAAATATTTAATGAAACATATTACATGTAATGACCATGTTAATATAAAATTCCAAATTAAAATATTTTATATTAAATTTCTAAAATTGTTAAAAAATTAATTTAATAAAGGGAAATAAATACAAATTTTTTAATAAAATTACAGATAAGATTACAAAACATTAAACATGGGTTATATAAATACAATATATTAATTTAAAATGATTTATTTTAGTTAATAAATTTATAATTTTGAAAAATACTTTAAAATCATTTAATTAATTCATATTTAAATAAATTAAACGCGGTTACAAAAATTTATAATTTCAGTCTTTTCAGATAGAAGTCAATTATTTTATAAATCACTAAAAAGATTACCTTAGGATAAATTTGATATGTGGAATTAAAAAATATTTTTCATTTTTAAAAATATAAATTAAAATTTTTTTACATTAAAATTTAAATTTAAATTTAATACATACCAAGAAGAACATATTTTTATTGAAAATTTCTTATTAAAATATTATGTTTTCTTAATCATACAATGAATTCATTTTATAATTAATTAAATAAATTTATTTATTACTGGTTTCATTTGTCATAATATTTTTTAATTAAAAATATTTCATGATTCATTTTAGTTTTTTTCTTCTTCATTATCTAGCTATCAAATAAAGTGTTTTTAAAGAATATGTATTCCAAAATCCAGTGTTATTGTAATTTAGATCATTTTTTTAACCTAACCAAAAGGTTTTAGGTTATATTTGATCTTTGTCTCTATTTGGGTTGTCTTATCACACCTTCTATTACTTGATCCAAGAACCATGTCCATAAACTCCATGAAAAGATCTTTGAGATGATCTATATTTTTATTTTTATTTTTACATACATCAAGTTTTTCCTTGCCTTTTATAAATAGACTATCGCAACATTTTGTAAATTTTATATAAACCGACCAATAAATTATATGGTAAAATTTTATGATCATAAACCTAAATAACCTATTCAATTTTTTAGGATATTAAATATTAATTACCCAATAAAATAAATGAATCTTTAAACTTTAGTATCACTTTGTAAAAAAATCAACCTTATACCCTCACATCACTAGGGGAAAGATGTTTCACCTTGAACATATATTCATTAATCCCACTTGAAATAAGTTGTACTAAAACTGAATGTTTCATTAATGATTTTAATTTTGGAATCCCATAATGTTTTCCATAATAAAAAATTAATTCTATTTTCTGCATCATCCCCTTTCATGACATAGGAATAATTTATATCACAAAATGTAAAACGTCCAAATCTTTTGTGGCCCAACATATAAATACATAAAAATAGAAAAAATGATAGTCAAAATCACTTCTCTAGGAAAAATTTATATTAAACATACTTTCATCTCTTCAATACTCATGTTCAATCAATTTTTTAATATGAACTTTCACCCTGATAATGTTTTTCAATACATGGTGGTGCAACCCTTATAGTTCTCAAACCCTTCTTGCATATAATTTGAACTATTAACATACACATTTATTTAATATTTAAATATTTAAAAAATATTCATGCCTATCTATAAAGAGTTCATTCCACTATATGGGACACCTATGGTTAGTAATGATATCCATGACCCCATATTTGACACTATTAGCTCAAGGAATGTTTTGATATTGATAATAATGTCCCCTAAACCTATAAGCACCCTATAATGTCATAGTGGAACCGATTATTCCAATTTAGTCAATGGTCATCTCCTATATACTTGTTCCATCCAATCATTTCCTAATTAATATTCCAACAATTATGATTTAGAAAAACCATAACTCAACAATTCAATTGGATTCAAATAACTTTGATATAATGAATTTTTTCATCATATATATTTTCCAAGAAATATTATGAATTCAATTTCATGATTATTTTATGAAACTCAATTAATTAACCAAAAAAGTTTTAATTAATGGTATAATAATCAAGACACTAAACCACATTCACATATCCCTGACTTTTTCAATATGAGTGGAATTGGGAATTTATTCATTGTGAAATTACATAGCCCTTACTATTTAGGGGGGGCTACCTAATGTTTTATTAAATCCTGTATGACCGTAAACACAACTTCATTATTCAAACAAATATTCCCTTTATCCACCCATGGAAATATACAAAATTCTTTCTATATTGAAAACCTTAATGGGTGACCTATGAAAAAGCCGATCCTCCACTCACTTGGCCAACACCATGGATTTAATATATAAAAAATCATTGTTTGAACAGAAAAATTCCAAATAATTTATGGATAAAATCCCACAAATGGAATCATGAATAAAAACCTGAGTTCCTTCTTTATTATAATCCATCATTTGAGGCTTATAAAGAAGTTAGGGACAAAACGAGTGAGAATAAAATCATATGGGATTTACTTTATGGACCTCATAAAATTCAATCCATTTTTCTAGGACCCTCAACCTAAAAAAGAAGTCAAATATATCCAATTTTATTCATATAATATTTTAGATGAACTGTGTGATATATATGAATGTTCAGTTTTAGGGAAATTTATCCCATTATAGATTTGGAATCCCTATTTCAAATTCCACCTTCATGATTTTGATCAAGGTAAATCATTCAACTCTCTTGTATCCAAATGGAAAAACCTTATCCTATGGGGTTCAAATATATACAATCAAATCCAAACTATGTATACCTATATAAGATAATATATCTAGAAGGATTCCATATCTCATATCTATGTGAGATAACCTTGGCTTATAATGTTGGTGTTTGTGCCTCTATTTCAATTATGAATTTTTTTTAAGTGTGCATGCTTAAGTGGAAACCAAATTTAGTAATCCATAATCTAACATACTCACCATGACATATAGTATTGGTTAATATACCACCATACTAGGTCAATTATTATCTATCTAAGTGAATTTTTCCACAACATAACTAGAAAATCCTTATTTAATCATTTAAATATTCATTTGAATGTTTGTATTTACCTTATCCATACCCATTAAATGTTTATATAGATTTAGATATATTTATATTACTCAACAAAATTTTCATAGGATATCATAAATTAGTGATTGGAATGGGACCTGAGTGATAGAGTGGACAGTGACTTAAAATAAACGAACATATCATTTGATAAAAAAGGGGGTACATACTGAAATTAAAATATACCTTTATCTTCTATAAAAGGGACCAGGATGTTATAAGTGGTGATAAGAAATATACTACGCTCCACTAAGGATCAAATTTCATAGATTCCTTGTACTGTTTCAAAAATATGGCATCAAATCCCTTCCCAATCTATAATAGTATCTTCCATGGATGAGTGAAATCTCTCCAATATCGTAGTTGAATTGGCCTCTCCCTTAAAGATTATTTATATAAATATTTATGTTGATCTTGTTGGACCTCGGTAGAGAATAATTCCCAATTGAGATGTTATATTATAGACACCCCCTAACTAGTTAACTGTTGTTTCTCCCACACTGCTTCTTTACAGTTGTATTTCCCTTAAAGGTATTTAGTATAGGGTTTCATACAATATATATATATATATATCATAAATTAGTCAAAACATAATTTGGAAAAGATATACTTTTATCATTAATAGAGGATATATTTTACAACAAAATGGATGGTTTTTTAGTCAACCCCCATTTCATAAGATTCTAAATATATATATAATACAACATTTTTTATTATGTTGGATCTATTTTAGGGGTGTTTTGGATAAATTTAGGATACATATCTACATTTCTTGTTGTGAGGTGTTTTGGAAGTCATTGAAATCTTGATCCAACTCAGAGCCTCTCTAAATGAACGATATATATTTTGGTGTAAGTTAACTCAAAAAGATCATATAATCAAAAACCACTAATATCATCAATACTATAATTAACCTTACATCTATGTGATATGGAAGTTTGAGTGTGGGGACGATAGCCTCTTGATGGGATCTTCTACCAGTAACAATAATAGAAAACAGACATGTGGAATTGAAATAAAAATTATCGAATTTTAAATTAAATTAGATTTAATATAGATACTCACCTACCCCCACTGAATCATTAACTTACAATACTATTATCACCACTAATATTTGTTAACCCTAGGCTTCTCCTATAGATGGATCTTCTGTATCTCCTACGATAGGGACCTCAAGTAAAGTTGTTTTTTAAGGGTGTGTGTAGATCATGAATAAATGAGCCGTCATTAAGGTTATATCCTAAGATAGTATTAGAATCCATGTAATGTGAATGAGAATTGGTAGGGAAATATGAAATGTAGTACTATCACCCAATCCACATACCTCATACATCCTCTCATCCATTTTAAAAATTTATTTGTGTGTTTTTTGTCAATATTCCCTCTTCCATAGTTTCATGTACTATTGTAGGTGGAGGTGGGAGTTCATTTTGAGACTCCCCCCTAACATCCCCTGGGATTACCAAAAAAGATATTCGTTTAGAGAAGAAACAATGATTTATCAAATAATAACAACATTACCATCAATAAATACAAAAACACAACCACACACACAAATAGTAATGTGGGTGAGAAATCGGAGATTGACGTCTCTCGATAATAAGGATGTGCTTCACCTTGATTTTAGCATTCTAATACGGCCTAGTCATTATTTAACGTGTATTTGACCTCATTAAGGGGGGAATGGTCTTTGTGGTGGGAGGGTAAAAGGGCGACCTATCACCACCACTTCATGGATGTCTTTCAATCAAAATGAAATTACTTCTTCTTTTGGATATAAACACTCTGTGACACTGCACATAGAAGTTCCACCCATAAAATATTTAGGAGACTTAATCAAATCCTATACTATTTCTTACCTCTCAAAACATAAAATGTATTGTATATTTGATAAAACATAATATTTAATATTATGATTTTTGAGTAACTATTGGCATGCATCTTTAATGTTGGCGAGATCATCTTTTTCCTCATCAATGGACAGCTTGATGATCCCCATGATTGCACCTCAATCGATCATTTAATGTCCCAATCCTGTAATGGGGATCAATTTGTTCATTGAATATAACCACATTTTTATCTAATATTGACACTTTACAATAACTTATTGACTTTTCTGATATATTATGATTCAATATTCCTAAAATTTTCCAATTTGGATAATATTGATGTCTTCAAAAAGGGTATCCTACAAAACCACAATATTAGAAATCAGAGGCTAGAAATATTTGATGTGAAAACTGTTAAAAAATAATCATTATAATGTGTCTCTAATATAATCCTCTATGGGTTTCCCATAAGTCTTGGGATCCTTTGACTTTAGCTATTTTTTGGGTCTCTCCTCAAGAAATTCATCACGTGGCTATCACTGACTAGATTATCACGATCTTCCTCATGATGCATTGTCTCTTCAAATAAATATTTTGATAGTTGGAAGAACTAATCCTGAAATATTTTTATGACTCAAGTTATATAAGACTTTTATGTATTCCTAGTATTACACATCAAACTATTGAATGTTGGGGGGAATTATCATGAGAAAAATTACCTAAAAGTGTCATGGGAAGGAGTTATCACATCGATTCACTATCATACCCAAAATTTTTATAGATGAATATGTCTGGTGAAGGAATCCTGATTACAGTATGGGTGGTATCCTAGGACAGCATCAGATAAAATTTTTATGCAACCAATATATATTTCTCCTTCCTCACATCCACTAGCAGTTACATGGTTATTATTCAAAATAACTTGAATTAACGTATGAACGGATATGGAACAGAGTCCTCATGACTGATGTTTTAGTCAAACTGTGCTTCTAAAACATAGTACCTCTATCAATATTTTATGATCACATATCCTATAAGCCATATCCATTATCTATGTTCATCTCAATTGTAGGGTCAGAATAATAAAGGAATTTAAACTCTTAATATAGGATCAAGAGCATCACTACAACATCATCCATCAGTGATAGTGGCTGGATATAGGAGATGGCCTGGTTGAATGTCCTGAATAAGAACTATGGGATATAGGTATAAATGTGTATATTTTATACATGAAGTGTTCTACCATATATCCCTATAACACATAAAATATTCTTGAGATGAATAGATGAACCTTCCATTAATAGATATGAAACAAAAACCAGTGGATCTTAGCTATATCCATTACTATAAGGATATCAAGATTACCCTTTTTTAAACTCATATTCCATTAAAAAATAAATATATTAGTTATATTCTCAATGTCATAGACCAAGGCTAGGTACTCATTCAAACACATGGCGAGGATGGAAGCTACATGAGTTTATCATTTCAATGTTGGACTGATTCATTATCCCCACTCCTTATAGAAACCTCAGTTTAAACATGGAAAGAATGTTCTAATAATCCCCATATTATTCATGATGGTTTACCCAATTTTTCATCATTAGGTTGTGTTATGTCCCTATATAACTATGAATATCTCCATCCAATTCTAGAAAAAGGATATTTTAGGGTGGGGATCCTACCAGATGGCATTTTTAGTCTCCCAAAATAGGTCATGAGACAATTAAGGCATTTATTTTAGGTCTCCACGTGGATAATTTGGGGTTGATACTTTTCATATATTGATCTTGGTATTGAAACCCCAATGAGTTTCCTTATATCCCATAACATGGTCCCCACTTCAGAATTAGTTAAATGGAAAATATATTCCATGGTACTCCTGTGGTACAAATGAATCTAATCATTTTTATTATATATATACTTCTGGTTTGTAAAAATAATTTTATATCCCACCCTTAAATTAATATTTTTCTTGAATTTAATAAGCATGTACTAGACCCAATACAACATTATAGATTCAGGATTAGAACCACCTCCATGGAACAAATCCTAATCTCCGTTACATCCTGGTATTTGATAAATAGTTATGAAATGGAAAGTGGAGATAAAAAAGTGTCATAGAGTCTTAGGTATGTGCATATGGTTATTTGGTAATGAATTAAAGTGATTTGGTATAAATACATGACTAGTATACTCCTCATTGATGTAAAAAACATTTTTCAATATTTTTTATTTCCCTATTTTTTGTATTCAAATAAGAAATATTTGTAAATTTTTCATCCAACATGAGAACATTATCATTTAGGAAGAGTATTTTTCAATATAGTGTATGAAAATATGACATAAGTAATATTTAATAGTGATGTTAGAAAACATTCAAAAGTGTTAAAAGGTGAAAAATACACTAAATGGAATAACCATTATAAATATCTTGGAAAAAAGACTAGATATGGGTGAAATATTTATCATCTAGAATGGTTTTCATAGTATGTTCCATATTTTTAATCAAAATAATGTTCAATGATATTAGTTGTATATATTGAAAAAAACTAAAAAAAACCTAGATAAAAGATTAACCAATCATGAGGACCATCAAGAGATAATTTATAATTTAAATGATGCTTCTCATTTTTCCTCACATATCCCACTTCACCCTTGTCTTATTCTTCCATCCTCCTCAACTATGTACATTCACCAAATTTTAGTTCACACCAGGAAAGGAGTGCCTAGATGAATATGTTGAACATTTTATGTTATGGTTGTACTAATAAATTTTTTTAGTTCACTACATAAGTAGGGTAATCGAATTCATATATAAGAGAACATGAATCTTTATGAGTCACTCAATTCTAATTGAGGAATTGATTTTTAGTGGATACCCACTTCTTATAGAAGAGTTTTTGCCTCATGCAATCACAAACTAGCTCTATCTACCACTAAATTCGGTCACTAAGCTAGTTAATAGGAAGTAAAAAGAGAATTCTTGATCACTAAGGGTTGGTAACAACATATCAAACACTAAATAATAATCATGTGGGAATTATTTGTCTTCAAAAAAATGGTAAATGTTGAACTTCCTCGTCAATGTCCAGTAGGACCACGTCATACTCTTGAGAACCATTCACATAAGAAAAGTATTTTTTTAAAATAATTACAACTAAACATGGTATGAGAATAAGAATAAATCTCATAAAAGATATTAAATATTCTAATAAAACCTATAATATTATAAAGGGAGTGTTGATAATGCATGATACATAATGAACAAAAAACACCAAATAAAAATAAGACTCCAATCGCGCATTCGTATGTTCCAAGTGAGTAATCTTCACGTACCATCTCTAACTGACCCAAAAAAACAGTCACCAATAATAAATATTATATTTTCTAATTTTTTAAAAAACTAATATCATGTTGGTATCATTAATAATTATTATATTTAAAAAAATGTTATTGGGTTCAAAATAAAAAATTTCCCTCAACAATAAAATAGTAACAATAATCTTTACATATGATTTTTAAAAAAAACATTAATTCAAACCACCCATATTTGAAGAAATCCAGGGGAAGATACCAAAATCCATTAAAAAATTTATTTCAACTAATGATTATCTACTTATTCTATATAGAATAAAAATATCATGTAAATATTAAAAAATGATAATATTAGTGTCAACAGTAAAACATAATCAATATAAGTTAATAATTAGTTAACTATTATAAAAATTTGGGGAACACAACTTTTATTACATATACAAGAACTATTGATCGATTAAACCCCTTATATCTTAGTGGAAAACCTATGAAAATACTAAAATTCAATCTATCGTGTCGGCATGCGTAGTGAAATATTTCCACCCTAAAACCTAGTATTTCACCACCTATCCTTAATGAGGGAGAGATTATAAGAGAATACAGAACACCATATTAAGGGAAACTATATAAATATGAATGATAAACTGGTGTATCATATATACATGTACATCACACTAGCTACTTATGGTTTCCCATCTAATATAAAATATATGTGAGGATTTAATATAAAAAATAACAACATATATTATTATGTATCATAACCACACTCGTTAGAGAACCATACATTTTTTAGGAAAGAAAATATAAATAATATTTTATATAAAAGAGAAATATTCACCCACTAAATACATACAAAACCAAAGGGAACAGTTCAAAGGCCCAATTATTTTTATAAAACTATTTTTGAATGTTAAACATATGAATAGAAAATATATTTTTTGAAACCATGCTATAAAAAAATTATAGATCCAATTCACATAAACATAATTACTGCATCTAAAAAATAATAAAGTATGAAATAACACTAAAATTCCAATAAACTCATTATTTTAACTGTTAAATCAGTTAAGAAACAATTTCAAGCCACAACCATTTCCATTTCCCTTAAAATTAATTTAAAACATGCATTTAGTAATTTTAGTTAATACCTGGTGTGTGTGGCTTTGTTGAAGAAAAATTGACAAAAATTAAAAATTGGGAAGAACCCATTGTAAAAAAGAAAATACAAGTGAAAATCATTCCATGAATAAGATAAACAACCTTAAATAATACTATCATAAGATATTAAAAAAATTAATATTAAAAAGAAATAAATTATTTTCTATGTTTAATATTTTAGGTATGGAGAAAACATACCTCAAAATATTAGTTCTCCAAAATCTAGTGCCAATCTAATATAACATAATAGGAGAAACCCTTAAAATATAATATGAAAATCTAAATCATTGATACCATCAATTAAAATATTATAAAATGCGTACCATTATTTTTTAGTCATTTTTGTGGTGATTGTAATGACCCGAAATTTTGAATAATATTTGTTTCCTAAATTTGTGTGTTATTTCATTTAATACTTCACAAAACTATATAATTTAATTAATGAAGTGATAACATCGGTTTTTTACTATTATATAACCATTGGTCAAGGAGAAAAAGGCTAGACGAAATCTCAGGGCCTTAACGATTGATAGTAATATGTTGACTTCTGAAAATGACATTGTCAATGGTGCGACTTCCTATGTTGAAAATTTATACTCTGGCTATGGTGTGAAAATACTTGATAAGATTATTAGATGTGTTGAATCTAGTGTTGATGATAATCAGAACAAAAATCTTATTGAGACTCCTTCCCAAAATGAAATTCATCATGCCCTATTCTCTATAAATATGGATTGTACTTCTGGCCCTGATGGATTCACAAACAAGTTCTTTTTGTTCTACTGGGATATTATTTACATGGAAGTAATTAGTGCTATCAAGGAATTCTTCCATCCCTCCTATATGCCATTTGGGATGAATTCTAACTTTATTGCATTAATCCCTAAAAAGGATAACGCCTTGGATATTAAAGATTTCAGGCCTATTGCCATTGGGAACACGATTCCAAAAGTAATCAGCAAAATCATGGCTACCCGATTAGGTGATGTTGCTAAAAGTCTTGTCTCTGATAATTAGTTAAGATTTATACCTGAAAGAATGATTCAGAATTGTCTCTTCACCGCTTCAAAATGCATTAACATCATGAGAAACAAAGTTCCACATGGTAACATGGCCGTGAAGATTGATATTGCAAAGTCCTTTGACATTATAAGGTGGGACTTTATTTTTTCAATTCATAAGATGCATGGCTTCTCAGAGAAGTTCATTATTTTGGTTCATCCCATTTTGAAAAGTTCTCGACTATCCATTCTTATTAATGGCTCCCCCAGGGGTTTGTTTCGATGCACAAGAGGGGTCAGGCAAGGGGGTCCTTTATATGGGCTTCTGTTTTCCATCGCGGAGGACTACCTGAGTATTTCCCTTCATGATCTTGTCAACACTGGTATTTATCAAAGAATGAGGGAATGTAGGAATTTATTTTCCCCATCGCATTTATTCTATGCTGATGATATACTTTTGTTTTGTATGGTTGACAGGAATACAATTTTGTGCATCAAAAGTATCTTCTCACACTATGAAGAGGTTTCAGGTCAGGTGATCAGCTGGAATAAATAATTTGTCGTCTTTGGGGAAGGCATTAGAAATTCGAAGAAAAATAGGGTTTCTCGTAGGCTCGGTGTCAGAAGAGGCCCACTGCCCTTTAATTATCATGGGGCTCCCTTATTTTGGGGAAGGGCGAAACGTTCCCATTTAGAGGACATTGCGTTAAAAAATAACCAATCAGTTAGCAAGTTGGAAAGGAATTCAATGTCTCAGGCTGGTAGAATTTTCATTGTCAATTCTGTTATTACATCTATGTTTGTCTACTATTTTTCTATGTATAGATGGTCGGCTCTTCTTCTAAAGGAATTGACTGGAAAGATTCGGAATTTCATTTGGACTGGATATATTCATCAGAGGAAGCTTGTTACTGTTGCATGGAAGGAGTGTATAAAGACACTCAAAATGGGAGGGATGGGGATCAAGGAAGCTAGAATATTCAATAACGTGCTTCTTCAGAATTTCACTTGGAGGCTTCTCTCTAAACCTATATTTTCTCTTGATTTTCTGGTTGGCGGGTTTGTGGACAAACTACAAAACAGTAGGTGCAGATTTCTGAAATCTTCTGTCTGGCCTTCAATTAAGAGTGCTTTTTCGTCTATTATGTCTCAGTCAATTTGGTTGGTCTCTTCTGACTCTCATCTGAATTGTTGGAGCACACCATGGTTTTCCTCTCCTTTGAAAGATCATGTTAATATTCCCCCCTCGCTGGGAAATCTCTCTATTTCTGATCTGCAGGAAAACTTGATTTCTCATGAGCTTATTCAAAATAATCTGTGAATTGAAATTTTCAATTATGTTTATGTTGATACTGATATTTTGATCTGGAAACCTTCCCTTTGTGGTGATTTTTCCAGCAGGGATTATTACAGTATGCAGTGTGGCATTCTCTCTGGAATTCCTTCTTGGTTGGCAGGTTTTCATCAACCATACATCTCTCCCAGCGATGTTATGTTGATGTGGAGGATCTGGAAGAATAGACTTCCAATTCAAAGTGTGCTGCAGCGTGCTGGACTCAACCTGGCCTCGGTATACTACTTCTGTTTTAGTTGAGACGAGTTCCTTCCACACTTGTTCCTTCACTGCATTTTTTCTGTGAATTTATGGAATTATGTGGCATCAATATTTCACTGTTGTCTTGATTGATATTCTCTTGAATCAGTGATAAGATCGCCCTTGAGAATAAAGTTCAGTGATCAACTGCATTCCTTGTTTACTACTTCTATTACTTCAGTTTTTTCCTACATATGGAAAGCTTAGAATTCTGTTGTTTTTAACAATGAAAAGCCATCATTCTGGGATGGTGTTCTGCATATACACCGAAGTATTGCAGCTGCTTCCAGGATCCAAACTGGGTTTATGCATAATGATATTTCTGACTTTGTCATATTGAGATCCCTTGATGTCAGTGGTAGGGAACGAAAGCCTAAAATGGTCAAATATATTAGGTGGATTCCACCAATTCCAGAGTGGCTGAAAGTGAATGTTGATGGGGCGGCCGACGGTGCGTCGGGTCCTGCTGGATGTGGTGGAGTTTTCAGAACTCCTCAGGGATTTGTGAAAGGATGTTTTTCCATTATATTGGTTATGCTCATGCTATTTAAGCTGAGCTATGGGAGATTATCAAAGCTATCAGGCATGCAGTTCGTTATGGTTGGCAAAGACTATGGTTGGAGTCGGATTCGTCTCTTGCTGTGCAGATATTGAAGGAAAGGTCTCAAAATGTTCCTTGGAGGATGCTGCCTGATTGGATCTCCTGTCTTAGGCTTGCTGACAGCTTACGCCTTGATGTCTCTCGAGAATATCGTGAAGCCAACCAGGTCACTGATGCTCTATCTAAAAGGGACATTATGGAGGTCAGTTCCAGCTGGTCGTTTTTCTTGCATTTTTATTGTGAAGATCTGAGTAGAAATGATAGGAATGGGGTTCTGTACTCAAGGCTTAGCAAAGCCTCTTGCTCATGAGCTGTACTGTATTGTTTACTTCTTCATTTATAAATTTTAATGGGAGTAGGTTTCTTCCTGCTTCCTGAACATTATGGCTATAACCATTGGTCAATATGACCATTGGAAACTAGACTCCTAACATTACAATTATTGTTTATAAATACAATTGATCTCGGTTAATTAATACTGAAATAAGAGTTAATGGCCTCATCCAGTAGACTCAGGCCATACAAAGCCCATCTTTCCGAACATGGGAAAGAGGTGGCTTCATTGGGATTTTCTCTAGACTAAGAAAAAGTGGAACTTCAACATTTAAAGCATGAACGGAATCGCCTATGGGAGAAGATCAAGCTGAGATAAATCACTACTCGGGCAATGTTGTCCGAGCGGCCGCAAGATTCTATCACCATATAGAATTTTACACATAGGTCCGGTAGAGACCCGATTCTTGACGTACATGGACATTACATTACTTTAGTGGAATACTTAATACATAACAAAAACAAACACACAACGATCGTAAGAGTTTAGTGTCTTTGGAATCTCGGAATATAATCTTCTAATCGTGGGGAAAGATCGTCAACATATCCCATAAGATCTTCCCCTTTTTGTTCTCTTAGATAAAACCTTTCATTAAATCATGGGGAAAAGAAAACATATAAAGGGTGACCTCAAATGCTCAGTAAGGGTAAGCGTGGATAAAATAAAACAAATCATATACATTTGAACTTCAAAACATGAACATAACATTTAAACACCAGAATATTGAGCTATGACATAAATCATGGCAGTACGTAAGGCATAGATCATAAAGAAACATTAATCATGATAAAATATCATTGTAATTAAAATATGTAATTTTGGCAACCATTAAGCACATGATATGATTTCCATAGTAGCCAAGGCATTATTGCCAAGACCATCATAGTGGACATAGTCCCTTTCTGAATCGAGTTCATTCCTCGTTCCAGTCCTGTATTACTGAACCGGTTTAACCAGCCATTCCAGCCAGGTCTATCTCATGAGATATAAATCTTTACCCAATGCATTGGAGGGAGATATAGGTCCCACCCATCTCATATTGAAATAATTCTTACTTGTGCCACAAAATAAACATAAATCATTTATCATAACCCAAAGAATAAAATGGGTTTCATAAAAATCATCCAATCATCACATAATCCATATAATACAAATGGATATTTTATCATAAGAAAATTGAAACCATGTAAATTATATAGAAATTATACTTGAAACATAATCATATGAAATAATGTCATCATAGATGGAAAATGATTTTTATAAAACACTTGAAATTAATTCTTGAGGAAAATATCCTTTATTCTTCAAAATCATTTCCTTTTCACAAAATTCCATGAAATTTTAAAAGAAAATAGTTTTGTTAAAAATAATAATGCAATATTGTATAGGAAGCTTCATGAAAATGAGACATTATGAAACCTTAATAATCCGTTCACGCTGTATAAGTTAAAAATAACATTCTCCTCATACTTTTCTCAGAAATGTCAAAATGTACCTTGTATGGTAAAAAAAGAATGATTCCTTACATTCCATGTAGAAAAAGTCAAAAAATTGTAATAAGGAATTTAAACATACATGAAACCATTTTTAGGAGACATGGACATGGATGAAAACAATAACCCCAGTAAATACGTACGAATAAACAATCTCGTATTAGAACAATATTGGAATAGTTATCCCTTACCTTAGGTCTAATATGCTTCGTACGTATCTGAACCCCCTCTTCTTCGACTCACCTCCTTCAAACATCTTCTTAGGGCACTAGGGTTAGTTTTTGAGAAGACCAGTACCTGTATAAGGTTTCTAGGGAAGTGGGGAAGTGAAATGGGAAAATTTTGGCCGAGCTTCAAGTCTCAAAAATGGTATGAGGAAGAGAGGGAGGAGGTGCCCTTTTATAAGGGAGGAGAGGGGCACCTTTGGAATCCTCAAAAATATTAGTTTAATATAAATTCAAAACCCACATAAAAACCTCCAAAAATGACTCAATTCGAAGATTAAATGAGATAGGGTTGTAATAACATAAACCAATAAAATCTAGACATGTTTTGATCTTATTTTAAACCTTATCATTTTGATTTATCCTTATTTAATCTATTTATGTTTATTTGTGGTAATAAAATTCTAAATTTCAAATGGTTATAAATAATCACTTATGTGTTGTTAATTTTCCATAATTGGATAATTTATGACATTTTCGACTATATAAATTTCAATTTATAATTTTTAAATATTTTTTGATTTTTAAACAATTTAATAATATGTTATTTTTATAAAATAACAATAGTGTCAATTTTGACACTATTCATTTATTTGAATTTAAATAAAATATACACAGAGGATATATTCAAACTAAAATATTTAATAGATTTATAACATGTAAAAGTTTTCTATAAAATTCGTGGAGGACATTAAATAGTGCATATAATATTTATTTTAATATTTGTAAAACCATTTATTTGGTATATCTCTTAATAAAATAATTAGTACAACATTTTTGTATAATTATTTAATATACTTATTTTTTGCATAAAAATTAAAAATAAAATCCTTTGATGAAGATAAATATCAATTCTTTTATAATATTTATTTTACTCGAATTTATCATCTTAAAATAACAACATGTAAATTGTTATCTATATTAAATTATGAAGGTGACAACTTTGGAATCATTTAAAATAAAATATTATAAGTGTCATAATCACCATAATAAGGATCCAAATGGTCAAAAATTCGGTTAATGGATGATTAGGGTTTATATATACACTACTAATAATTTTTGTGCCGATTTTTGGCCCTTTTGATATGTATTACTATTTCAATAAAAACTATATTATTGATTTTTCACTAAATAAATAATTTCTGCATCATTAATGTATAAGATAATAAGGTAATTAAATATCTCTTAAAAATTAAAAATCAGTTACCATGATAAATAAAAACATTATATATTTCAAATGAGCATTTATAACCAAATTTATATTCTTCATAAACTTATATTAAAAATACTTTAATTTTTAAAGTTGGCTGAGACATATTTCACATTCCTTTAAATAAAATAAACTACAGGTCTTAATCACCTCCATGTGGGTTATAATGGATTCCATTTCGAACCAAATATGACTTAGGACAAAATATAATCATCCAATTGTATTAAGAAAAGTATTATCATAATTTTATAATATTATATTTACCCTTAATTACCCAATTTACCTTTTACTATGGTAAATAAAATTTACCGTTGTTACTATTCATGAAGCCCAAAAATAAAAGGTTTCCTATTAATATAATTTGGACCCACTGAATCAAAATATAGAATCCAATTTTCCAAATTCAACACACAGAATTTGCATAAATTATATTAAAATTAATCTCTTTGTTGAAGGAAAACGGGTTTTTGTTTAAAACATTGCAAAAGATTGAATTTATTTAACCTACGAATTCAATGTAAAATCAATGCTAATGACATAAATTATATTAAATGGTAAAAATATATTATATTTATACTTTAAAACCATTAAATATTATAATTTAACAACATAAGTTATTATGATGAAAAAAGTTGTTTTAAATTAAAATATATGGTGTTTTTACTATTCATTAAAATATGAAAGTTGTCAGAATAATATGAAAATTTTATCCAAGGTAAAATTTTATATCCTTATTCCAAATAATTATTTTATTTTGTAAAAATGAATTTATAATCATGTCAAAAACTAGATTTAAAGTGGGTGCACCATCAAAAGGCAACAAAACTGCATTTCTAAAAAAATACTTATTTAACCCGAAAAATTTATTTTTTTCTTATACCATGTTCTAGAAAATGTGTAAGATGAATTATAATATTATAAAATTCAAAATTTAGTTAATTATATTCATAACAGCTAGTTCATAATAATATTATAATAATATATCGTTGTTTAGTAAAACCCGGTATTGCGGACAACACACGCTATCAAGGAAGGTCGTGATTGCGTGTAATGCAAGCCAATTAAGGGTTGCGTGTAGTGCATGACTCCTATGTTGTTGCATATAAAAAAATGCATTTAATATATATATATATATATACTAAATGTTTTGTTGAATAACTATTATCAACGAAACATGAAATTGTGTGTAACACAATCCAAGATTAGTGTTGCGTATACTGCAAGCTAATACGGTGTTGCGTATATCGCAAGATAATCTTAGGGTAGCATACAACAGAAGATATGAAAGAAATTAAAACGAATATATCTTATAAAATCTTGGGTTGTTAAATTCTACCCCCCTTAAAATGAATTTCACCCTCAAAATCCGCCGGGCTTATAAATCGTTTGCTATTCATAGAAACCCACATCATAAAAAGGAATACCAAAACATGGCTTTAAAAATTAAAGTATGAAACGTAACGGTTACCCAAATTAACCCATCCCTGGGTTTCTGCGTAGGAGAACATAGGTGAAAATATGGATATGGAAGAAAAATCTAACCATCATGTTCTGATGGAGAGTGGTAGAGAACATGGCTATGAAAAATCCAACAATCACAAAGCCATAAATTTGTGATGATCTAGGGTACCATCTGATTCATCAGATATAAGGGCATTAGGACAACATTTTTGGTTTTCAAGATCATTTCCAGAAAGATGAAGAATTTGAATTAGAATAAATACTTACTTTATTTTGGTACAATCTCACTGTTGTTCATACCTTGAACAATTTCCACTTCATCTCTTAAAGAAATGAAGTTGAATTTGATATTCGTGAAGTGTTAGCAGATCATGTGATAGAATGTCAGGTCATTCCATCTGTCTCAAACAAAAGGTTAGCAAAAGTTATTAAATATACATAAGTCGGTATATAGTGAGATTAATCATATATGGATCCTAAAATGGACTTGTACTTCATATATCATACTTCTTAATATAATAAAACTAGTTTTTACTAAACAGGGACTTCCTGTAGGTCCGTGGTAGGCAATAAAGGCCTGTCGCACTTCAGTTGTGGGTTCGATTCCCACAGCCTTGTCTGACGCGATGGGATGCCGCCCGTCCTGTAGGTTGTCCTATTTCTAAAACTATATTACTATAACATCCCATCAATAATATCAAAAAATGTTCTATCCTAAAACAATACTAACTTATGTCCAACATAATCCATTCCAAACTTTAGGCTTATCTAAAATATTTTAGTCCAAGCTCATAGTATAAAGAAAATGATTACTTGAAATTTCACTTAACAATCACGTAAATGCCATCATTTATCCCCCATATATCATAAGATATATCTTGCTGGTCAAATTACAAACATGTGAATACCTTAATCATGTATTGTCTTGAAAAAATAAAAACCCATTTAACCTTAGTGAAAACATGAATGCTGTCAAAAGTTAACTCTTTCCACATACCAAAATCCCAAAAATTCTATATACTCAAACCATGATATCACATAGTCCTTATATCAATAAAGATCTCATGAATACTGTCAAACATTTCATTTTCTCCTTACCCCTTAATTATGTGCATATCATCTGCTTTCCATAATTTTTGAATCACTTTTCATGGATACCAGTACCATATAATTATTGAAAACCACAATAGACTAATAAAAAAATATTCTATTACACCATAAAAGTACCTCAACATAATTATTCTTGAATACCAATACATAAACACTTCAATCCATCCTCATCAATGATTGTCATGGAATAATTCCTTCCTTGATTTAGAAGTAACTTTTTAGGTCAGGGCATTGAGTTGGGTAATGATCATGTTCTCCACAAATAAGACATTGAAATCCATAACAGTCTCTCACTCTATGACACTTTTCTCCACACAGATAACATATGTCCCTCCATTTGAGGTATCCCTCAAGGTTCTTCTTGAATTCATTAGAAATCTCAATCCTCCTTTCTTTATGCTCCTCAACATGCGAACATGCATAAAATTCTATCTTCCCCTTTTTTGATGAATTAGGCATACCACTAAATTACACCTTGTTAATCATATATCGCGATGAATGATTCGAAAAAATCACAATATCTTTCTCTCTAGTAATTACACAATTTTGTTTCTCATAGTCACCAAATTGCCCATTGGATTCAATGTTAACTGAATTCCTTCTGGTTCCCTCCATTGACTAAAACACAAAAATAATTCTGTGAGAGGAAAAAATCATACAAGGAAAATAACATAATCAAGGGGGAGTACCTTCGACATCTAACATCTTAGGTTTAATTCTAATATCGTTACCGTAATTCTAGGACTATAACCTATACTTATACTTCACCTTAGGGAAATCCCTAGACATACCTTAGAAATATCTCTAGGGATCTCACTAAAGTTTTCGCATCCTAGTTTCCAAAGGTTAACTAAACCTTTCCTCTGATACCAACTGTAGAGACCCGAAGCTTGACGTACATGGACATTACATTACATTAGAGGAATACTTAATACATAACAAAAACAGACACTTAAGGATCGTAATAGTTTAGTGTCTTTGGAAACTCGGAATATATTCTTCTAATCATGGTGAAAGATCTTCAACATCTCCATAAGATCTTCCACTTTTTGTTTTCTTACCTAAAACCATTCTTTAAATCCTGGGGAAAAGAAAACATTTAAAGGGTGAGCTCAAATGCTCAGTAAGGGTAATAATGGATAAAATAAAAAAAATCATATACATTTGAACTTCAAAACATGATCAAAAATTTTAACATCAGAATCTTGAGCAATGACATAAATCAAGGCAGTACGTAAAGCATAGATCATAAACAAACATTAATCATGATAAAATATCATGGGAATTAAAACATGTAATTGTGGAAACCATTAAGCATATGATATGATTTTCATAGTATCCAAGGCATTACTGCCAAGACCATCTTAGTGGACAGAGTCCCTTTCTGAATTGAGTTCACTCCTCATTCCAGTCCTGTATTACTGAACCAGTTTAACATTCCATTCCATCCATGTCTATCTCATGAGATATAAATCTTTACCCAATGAATTGGAAGGAGATATAGGTCCCACCCATCTCATATTGAAATCATTCTTACTTGTGCCACAAAATAAACATAAATCATTCATCATAACCCAAAGAATAAAATGGGTTTCATAAAAATTATCCAATCATCCCATAATCCATATAAAACAAATGGATATTTCATCATAAGAAAAGTGAAACCATGTAAATCATAGAGACATTATACTCGAAACATACACATATGAAATAATTTCCTCTTAGATAGAAAATGATTTTTATAAAACACTTGAAATGAATTCTTGAGGAAAATATCCATTCTTCTTCAAAATCATTTTCTTTTCACAAAATTCCATGAAATTTTAAAAGAAAAGTGTTTTGTTGAAAATAATAATCCAATATTGTATAAGAATATTCATGAAAATGAGGCATTATGAAACCGTAAAAATCCGTTCATGCTGTATAAGTTAAAAATAACATTCTCCTCATACTTTTGTCAGAAAAGTCAAAAACTACCTCGTATGGTAAAAAAAGAAAGATTCCTTACATACCATGTAGAAAAAGTCAAAAAATTGTTAAAAAGGACTTTAAACATATATGAAACCATTTTTAGGATACATGGACATAGATGAAAACAATAACCCCAGCAAATACTTACGAATAAAAAATCTCAGATAAGAATGAGATTGAAATAGTTATCCCTTACCTTAGGTCTGATATGCTTCGTACGTATCCGAACACCCTCTTTATTGACGCACCTCCTTTAAACTTCTTCTTAGGGCACTAGGGTTGGTTTTTGAGAAAATCAGTACCTCTATAGGGATTCTAGGGAAGTGGGGAAGTGAAATGGGCAGAGGTTGTCCGAGCATCAAGGCTCAAAAATGGTCTGAGGAAGAGAGGGAGGAGGTGCCCTTTTATAAGAGAGGAGAGGGGCACCTTTGGAATCATCAAAAATATTAGTTTAATATAAATTCAAACCCAAAAAAACCCTCCAAAAATGACTCAATTAGAATATTAAATAAGATAGGGTTGTAATATCATCAACCAATAAAAGCTAGACATGTTTCAATCTTATTTTAAACCTTATCATTTTGATTTAACATTATTTAATATATTTATGTTTTTTTGTGGTAATAAAATTATAAATTTTAAATGGTTATAAATAATCACTTATTGGTTGATGATATTGTAGGATATATAAATTTCAATTTATAATTTTAAAATATTTTTTTTATTTTTAAACAATTTAATAATATGTTATTTTTATAAAATAACAATAGTGTCAATTTTGACACTATTAATTTATTTGAATTTAAATAAAATCTACACAGAGGATATATTCGAACTAAAATATTTAATTGATTTATAACATGTCAAATTTGTCTATAAAATTCGTGGAGCACATTAAATAGTTCATATAATATTTATTGTAATATTTTTAAAACCATTTATTTGGTATATCTATTAATAAAATAATTAGTACATCATTTTTTATAATTATTTAATATACTTATTTGATGCATAAAAATTAAAAATAAATTCCTCTGATGAAAATAAATATCAAAGCTTTTATAATAATAATTTTACTCGAATTTATCATCTTAAAATAACAACATGTAAATTGTTATCTTTATTAAATTATGAAGGTGACAACTTTGGAATCATTTAAAATAAAATATTATAAGTGTCATAATCGCTATAATAAGGATAAAAATGGTCAAAAATTAGTCTAGTGGAGGATTAGGGTTTATATATACACTACTAATAAGTTTTTTGCAGATTTTTGGGCCTTTTTATATGTATTACTATTTCAATAATAACTATATTATTGATTTTTCACTAAATAAATAATTTCTGCATCATTAATTTATAAGATAATAAGGTAACTAAATAACTCATAAAAATTAAAAATAAGTTACCATGATAATGAAAAACATTCTATATTTCAAATGAGTATTTATAACCAAATTTATATTCTGTAAAAACTTATATTAAAAATACTTTAATTATTAAAGTTGAGTGAGACATATTTCACTTTCCTTTAAATAAAAAAAACTAAAGCTCTTAATCACCTCCATGTGGGTTCTAATGGATTCCATTTCAACCAAAATATGACTTAGGATGAAATATAATCATCCAATTGTATTAAGGAAAGTATTAGAATAATTTTATAATATTATATTTAGGCTTAATTACCCAATTTACCTTTTACTATGGTAAATAAAATTTACCGTTGTTACTATTCATAAATCCCAAAAATAAAAAGTAGTCTATTAATATAATTTGGACCCACTGATTCCAAATATGGAATCAATTTTTCCAAATTCACTACACATAAGTGGCAGAAATTAAATTAAAATTAATCTCCTTGTCGAAAGAAAACGGGTTTTTGTTTAAAACATTGCAAAAGATTAAATTTATTTAACCTACGAAATCAATGTAAAATCAATTATAATGACATAAATTATATTAAATGGTAAAAATATATTCTATTTATACTTTAAAAACATTAAATATTATAAATTAACCACATAAGTTATTACGATGAAAAAAGTTTTTTTAATTAAAATATAGCGTGTTTTTACTATTCATTAAAATATGAAAGTTATCAGAATAATATGAAAATTTTATCCAAGGTAAAATTTTATATCCTTATTCCAAAGAATAAATTTATTTTTTAAAATTGAACTTATAAACATGTCAAAAACTATATTTAAAGTGGGTGCGCCATCAAAAGGCGGCAAAACTGCATTTTTTTAAAATAATTATTTTACCCGAAAAATTTATTTTGTTCTTGTACCATGTTCTAGAAAATGTGTAAGATGAATTATAATGTTATAAAATTCAAAATTTAGTTAATTTTATTCATAACAGATAGTTCATAATAATATTATAATAATATATCGTTGTTTAGTAAAACACGGTATTGCGTACAACACACGCTATCGAGAAAAGGTCGTGATTGCGTGTAATGCAAGCCAAGTAAGGGTTGTGTGTAGTGCACGACTCCTTTGTTGTTGCATATAAAAAAATACATTGAATATATATATATATACTCAATGTTTTGTAGAATAACTACTATCAAAGAAACATGAAATTGTGTGTAACGCGATCCAAGATTAGTGTTGCGTGTACTGCAAGCTAATACGGTGTTGCGTATAGCACAAGATAATCTTGGTGTAGCGTACAACAGAATATATGAAAGAAATTAAAATGAACAAATATTATAAAATATCGGGTTGTTGTAGGTCCTATGCAGGTGTTATAAGGGGCTATGTTACAAGGCCCTACATACTTTTTGTAATCCCTTTGTATAAATAAAATTGTAATTTCTTATTATGAAGAAATTTGTGATTTTAAAACGTCTAAATAAATATAGAATGAATATTATTGATGAATCTTTGAAGAAAAATGGTATTTTAATATATTAATGTCAACTTTAAATAATTAATAATATGAAATGGTTTTCAAAAAATGGTCTTCTAAGGTTGTGATCAGTAAACAATTTAGAGTCTAATATGATCCACATGATTTTTAGTGAATAGTAAAGTATGAATAGTAACATACACATATGCATAGTAATGAATATTAAAAAATAGTAAATCTTCCAAAAAATATAAACTTCTCCCATGAATTTATAAATACAATTTAGACATCTTAAAAGTGAACAAATGATCATCGTATATGTTCTTGTATTTTTGTATGTCATAAATATTTTATTTTAAATTTTATAATTAATTTAAAAATTGTAAATGGAAATTTATTTTCATAAAATTTAATCATAAATTCTTACTTTATTGTCTTATGGTAATACAATAATTTTATAGGACCTTGATTAATTTTTCAAGGTGTTACAAAACAAGTTTTAGTTTTAGAGTTTTTTTTAATAAATAATGATTTTTTTAAAAACATAATTTAAAAATATTTAGAAAATTATTTTCGTAAAATAGAGTAAATTTTTGAATTCAAAGCATCAATATTAGGTTAGTTTAATTTTTTTGGGTTTTTCTGAAACAATTGAATTTTCGGTGAATAGTAAAAATACAGTTTTGAGTTTCAGGTGTTTCATGAAATCATTGATGATGTAATCATGATGTAATCAAACTGGTAAACTTTTTAATATTATGATATGATATAAGACATCTCAAGTGGCTAATACCATGGGAAAATACCATGGTTAAGCCCATGATTTTGCAAATACCATCGATGAGGTGTCCCTTGGAAATTTATTAAATATTGCCTCACTTTTCATATAAATACCAATCCATTCCCTCATTAATTTCATTCCAAAATCCTTCTCAACAACGTTCTAGTCTTTATACCTCCCAAAGATTCCTATCAAGGTTCCCTCAAGCCCCCCATGGTCCCAACATTTTCTCATTCAAATTCACTCTTCAATATAAGGGAACCATTTACCAGCCTCTTTTGAGTTATGACTTCCTTTATGTTATGTCTTCTAGTTTCCATATTATAATGTTATGGTTTGTTCTCATATATTCTTGTTACTTTCCATTTAATTTTAAAATTATGATATATCATTTCCACTCACATGAAATGATTTTATGAATTTTTATGTGACGTGGTTAGGTTATAGAATTTTCGTAAAAGAAATTGCATCTTCTCTTTTCCTACAAGTTTCTTTTTCATATGATATTTTATTCAAATATCCATACCATGATCTTATTTTTATTATTCTGTAACCATAATAGGTTATGATTTAATTATGATTGGGTGACTCATTCCCCTAATATATTCAATGTTTTCTAAAACCATGTTATATACTCGTTATGCTGCATAAATTTCTTCTCAAAATTTCTCTCTCTTTCTCTCATGAAATTATCTTGTTTATTTAGGTGAATACCTAGACATATTTAGTCTCTATGGGTTTTCATAAATACATAAAAATTATATTTTTTATTCTGGAATTGACATACCTATAATACTCAGTCCCTTTCCATGTGATATAAATGACATAATGGTCTTATTTTTAAGAACTTTTAAAACGTCACGGTTTTGATGTAAAACCCATTTGTTTTAATATCTTTGGGTTATTTATGAAATTTATGATTATTATCATTGTTTGTCACTTGAAAATAAATACATATTAAGTGTGTTCCCTGATAGTGACCCAATTCATTGGGTAATAAATTTAATCTCTATAAATAACATGTTTAACGGTACCTTGGTGAATAACAATGATAATTTTTTCAACACCTTGGGGATGAACCATAGGGATATTTTCATGAATATAAAAATAAATGTTTCATCCACATAATCAAGTTATCATTCATGTTTTTTTATTATGATTTTCTTCTACTTCCATTGCTCAGGTCTTTATGTATTTCGTCATGTTCTTATTGATATCACAAGTAAACTGATTCCCTTGCTTTCCTTACTAGAACCTCTACACAACCTTTAATTTGATGTGTGTCTCTAGGTTATGAGATGAAAAAATTGAACATAGGGACAACTTATAATGGAGTCATACAGGTGGATTAGAATTATTTATTATGTTTTCATGTTTTATTATTCCTGATTTACAAGACAGTAGACTTTAAGGATCATTTTTTGTAAAATGTAATGAAAAGTTATGCATGTAAAAGGCGGGATTCCAAAGTTAGTATCAAAGGATACATTAGTTATTTATGGAAATTAGGATATGAAAGAATAAGTAATAAATATATTGAAAAGTATAAGTGTAGGAACATATCTTGTTGTTTTGTTGATTATTGAGTAAGTGGTTTATCAAACAAATATATCCATGTCTAGATACGACCAGGTAGAGGTGGCTCTGGCAGAGATATACCTAAGAGTGAAAACTCTGACAAGGAGTTTTGGGATGGAAGCAGGGTATCCAGATACAAGACAACATGCCTTGCTGCACTCTTGGTAATGACACTCCTGGGGGATATGTTTGGTTAATCATAAAATTTTTATGAATCATTATGAACGATTTATAGAGAAAAGTAATTGTTTAAAGTATGATGTTTTAAGAAATTAATTTTTTTATAGTTAAAAGACTCATAAAGGGAATATTCTTCTAAATAATTATTTATTCTCTTAGAAAATGGCAGGAAATAGGGGGAACCGTACAAATGGTGATCACAATGGACCATGCGCTGACGACCCTTCGATGGAAGCCAGAATGGAATCTTTCATGTGAATGATGAACCAACTGACTCATGTTATGGGAAATATCTTGAATCAATCTAAGAGACCCATCCAAATGCGAAGGGAACAACTTTTTATTGAATCATTTATACGTAAAATACCACCAACCTTTATTTGATCTACCGACCCATTGATTTCTGAACATTGGATCCACTCTATAGAGAAGATATTTTCTGTTCTCCACTGTTTTAAACAAGAAAAGGTTACCTTGGTTGTTTATCACTTAGAGGGAGAATCTAATCAATGGTGGGAACTGATTAATAATACAAGGCCAAGAGTGGACGTTGAAGATATGAAGTGGGAATAGTATAGAGGGATATTATTCTACAGGTATTTCCCTCGATTGATCAGAACTAGAACAGAGAAGAAGTTTCCCGAGCTGAAGTAAAAAGATAATGAATCTGTGGTAAGCTATGAGATGAGCATCACAAGAATTTCCCAATATACCTCTATCTTTCTAATGGATCCAAGTGGAAAAGTTGATATATTATTCTATTGACTGAGACCTCATCTATAGAAGAATCTATCCTACCAAGACTATGACATCTATGAGGAGATTGTGCAGAGTGTGATGAAAGTTGAATAGGAGTTTGGTGAGACACAATGGACTCATAAATCCAATAAAAAAAGAGATTGACGGAGCCATGATTAGGAAAAATATTCGATTAGGGAAGAGGGGCCAAGCATGTGTAACATCCCACATGTAATAAATGTGGTAAGAAGCATTCAGGGAATTTTCTGCTCAGAAGTAAGATGTGATAAAAGTGTGCTAGAGATGGCCACATTGTTCGGAATTGTGAAAGTGAGATGAAGCCACAACTTCCCAACACTAATGATAAGGGGAATATGGTTCAGGCCTAGCCTTATGTCCATTGATATAGGTGTGCACAACTTGGGCGCATTACCAATCACTGTCCAAATCTGAGGGCAGTGGAGGGGAATCACCATCAGCCTCTGCAATGGCCAAGAGAACAAGGTCTTACTTTTTCAATCACTATGGATGATGTTGAATTTCAAAATGATGTGGTGACAGGTACTCTTGTTGTTCTCTCAATGCTAGCAAGTACATTGTTTGATTTTTGTTCAATGAATTCCTTTATTTCTTCCATTTTTGCAACGAATTTAGAATCCACCCCTATTTTCTAAAATTAAAGTTATCATTAAAGACTTCATGTGGGAGTATCCAAGCATCTTCAGTGTTTAAGAACTCTAGTATTTAGTTTAGTGAGAAAAATCTTATTACAAGTCTATTAATCATTCCCATGTTGAAATTCGACATTATTCTAGGGTTGGACTGGCTCTCAAAGTATAATGCTATGATAAAATAATGAATCAAGGAAATATCAGTAGTCATGAATGGAAAACCTATAGTTATCTTCCAAGGAGAGATATCTCAATCTTATATTTGTATATAATAACCACTTATATCCTTCTTTATGGAGTTGATCGGTGAAGAAGAAGAATGAAATGAGAGTTTGAGGATTGAAAATGTCCCCATCATCCAAGAATACAATGACGTATTTTATAAGGATTTACCCGAACCTCCCATAGAAAGAGAGGTAGATTTCACCATTGAACTCATACATGGCTCACATCTAATATCAAAGACCCTGTATTGGATGGAAAATGTTGATCTTGAGGAGTTAATGAAACAACTACAAGATCTTTTGGAGAAGGGATTTATCCGACCTAGTGTGTCTCTTTACGGAGCACGAGTTCTCTTTATGTATAAGAAGTATGGATCTATGTGGCTATGCATTGATTATAGAGAACTGAATGGGATCACAATGATGAAAAAATACCCTCTTCCAAAAATTGATGACTTATTTGACCAACTTTGTGGGGCACAATTCTTCTCTAATATTGATCTTCGATCTTGTTATTATCAACAAAGGGTGAATAAAAAATATATTCTGAAAACTGGATTCCGATCAAGATATATGAATTATGAGTTTGTTGTTATGCCCTTCAGACCGACTAATGAAAATTCTATTTTTATGGATTTATTGAATAAATTCATTAAAGACAACCACAATAAAATTTTGGTAGTATTTATTGACAATATTATGATATACTCCATAAGTCACGAGGACCATGAGGATCATCTAAGGTTTATTTTGAAAACTCTATAGAAGGAGAATATTTTTGGGAAGTTTAGTAAATTTAAATTATGGTTACAACAAGTTTCTTTCTTGGGGCACATTATTACCAAAGAAGGAATCATTGTTAACCCTACAATGACAAAAGTTGTAGAGGAGTGGCCTCATCCTGCAATGATAACTGATATTCGTAGTTTCCTTGTATTAGTGGGATATTATAGGAGGTTTGTGAAAAACCTTTCCTGACTTTCTAATCCATTAACCATGTTAACTCGAAAAGGGTTCAAGTTCATCTTGACAATGGAGTGTGAGGATGTTTCCATGAGCTGAAGAAGATATTGCTTATTGCACCCATGTAAACATTTCCCTCATGTGGAGAAGGATTTGTTATTTTTAGTGATGCATATCTGAAAGGGATTTGGTGCATCCTCAGGAAAAATGACAAAGACTCCGCTTATGCATCTTGACAGTTGAATACTCACTAGTAAAACTATCTTACGCATGATCTAGAGCTGGCTACGGTCATTTTTTCCTTGAAGATATGGAGGAACTATTTATATGGGGAGAAACATGATATATACACAGACCATAAATGTTCGAAATATATTTTAATACTAAAGGAATTGAACATGAGTAAGAGGAGATGGTTGGATCCTCTCAAAAACTATGATTGTTCAATTCATTTTCATCTCAGAAGAGCATACAATGTTGCTGATTCATTATTCAAGAAAGACCCAGTTGTTCTTTCCATGATGAGGATTCAAAGAGATCCTTTGATCAATGACCTAGTAAAGCTGGACATGGGAATTATAAGGGAAGGGTCATTATCTACTCTAACCCAAATGATTTCTCAACCATCATTATTAGAGAGGATGAAGAATGCTTAGAAATGGGATCCTTTGTTAGAGAATAAGTTTGAGGCTGCGAAGGATGTGAAGATTCATGATTTCAATATTGATAAAGAAGGTGTACTAAACTTTTGTACCAGACTATGTGTTCCATCTATTTTGGAAATATAGAAGGAGCTAATAGTTGAATCTCATAGCTCTACTTTCTCTATAAATCTAGAGAGGATGAAAATGTATACTGACCTTCGTGGTCATTATTGGTTGGATAATATGTATTCGGAGATTTCTTACTACAATACACGGTTCCTGATATGTCAGCAAGTGAAGGTAGAGCAACAACTTCATAAATGATTATTTCAACTACTACCCATTCTAGCATGGAAGTGGGACAATATCACTATGGACTTTGTCACTGGTCTCCCGATAACTTCCAAAAGAAATAATTTGATATGGGTTACTATGGACCATCTCACCAAGACTGCCCATTTTACCTCTATTCGGGAAGATTTCTCTCTTGATAAAATTGCTGGGATTTACAGGACGGAAGTGGTAATGCTATATGGTGTTCCACTTTCTGTCGTATCTGATAGTGATCCGAGGTCCACAAAAAAATTCTGGAGAATTATTCAACATACTGTGAGCACTGAATTGAATTTCAGTAAGGCCTATCACCCCCAAACTGATGGCCAGTCCAAAAAGACTATTCAAACACTCAAGGATATGCTGAGAACATTATCATTGGAATTTAAAGGTGTATGGGATCAACATCTCCCTTTAGTTGAGTTCTCTTACAACAATAGATTCCACTCGAGCATTCAAATGGAACCCTATGAAGCTTTATATGGTAAGAAATGTAGAACTATTACATGATGGAATGAAGCTAAGGAGATAATGATTCTTGGGCCTGATCTTGTGCAAGAGATGATAGAAATAGTCTATGCCATCCCACAACACATTAAGGATGCTCATAGTCTGTAAATGCGATATGCTTACAACTGTCGATGGGACTTGTATTTTGTTGTCCGTGAGAAGGTATTTATTCAAATTTCACCATGGAAGAGAGTCATGAGGTTTGGGATGAAAGGGGAGATCAGTGCTAGGTATATTGGCCCCTATGAAATCCTTGACCACGTCGGACCAGTGGCCTATCGGCTTTCAATTCCTAAAAATATTGAAAAAGCTCATGATTTCTTCCACGTATCTCTCATGAGGATGTACATAACTGACCCTTCACATGTACTAAATCCAAAGGTGGTACAACAGAAAGATGACCTCTCTTATGAGGATTAGACGGTGGATATCTTAGATCCTAGAGACAAGGTTCTATGCAATAAGACGACCCACCGTGTTAAGTTATTATGGAGGAACCAAAAATGTGAAGAACCCACCTAGGAATAAGAGGAGTCTATGAGATAGATATACCCACACCTTTTCTCTTCTTAGGGTACGAGTTAAAATTTCAGGTATGAAATTTTTTGAGGGGGAATAATGTAATGAACAGAACTTTTGAATAATAATTGTTTCCTAAATTTGTGTGTAATTTAATTTTATACTCCATAAAACTATATTTCTTAATTAAGGATGTGATACAATTTCTTTTTGAATATTATATGACAGTCGGTCAATATTAACGTTGGAAACTAAACTCCTAACATTACAATTATTGTTTATAAAAACAAGTAATATTGGATAATTAATACAGAAAGAATATCTAATCACCTCATCCAGAAGACTCAGGCCATACAAATCCCATTTGTCCGAGCTTGGGAAGGACGTGGCTTTACTGGGATTTTCTCTGGACCAAGCACAATCCAAACATCAATAGGTAAATCTTGAACAGAATCACACATGAGAGAAGTTCAACCTGATAAAAAACACTACTCAGGAAATGTTGTCTAAGCTGCCCCAAGATTCTATCCCCATAGCGTATCTTACACTAAGGTCCTATGCAGGTATTATAAGCGGCTATGTAATGAGGCCTTAGATACTTTTTTTAATCCCTTGGTATAAATAAATTTTTTATTTCATATTATGGTAAAAAAATTATTTTCAAATTTCTAGATAAATATATGATGTATATTATTGATGAATTTTGGAATAAAAATGGAATTTAAAATTATTAATGTAAACATTAAATAACAAAAAATGTGAAATGATTTTCAAAAAATGGTCTTCTATTATTGTGATCAATAAGAAAATTAGAGTCTAATAAGATCAACTTGATTTTTATTGAATAGTAATGTATGAATAGAAACATACCATAATAAATTTTAATGAATATTAATAAATTGTAACTCATCCAAAAAATAGAAACTTCTACCATAAAGGTATAAGTACAATTTAGACATCTTAAAAGTGAAAAAACGATCATAATATATGTTTTGGTATTTTTTTAATGTCATAAACATTTTATTTTAAATTTTATAATTAATTTAATAATTTAAAATGAATTTTCTTTCATAAAATATAATCATAACTTTTTTACTATATTGTCTTATGTTTATATGATAATTTTATGGGATGTTGATTACATTTTCAAGGTGTTACAAAACAAGTTATAGTTTTAGATTTTTATAATAAATAATGATTTTATTTAAAAATTAAAATAAAAATACTTATAAAATTATTTTCTTGAAAATGTGTTCATTTTTTAATTCATAAAAATTGATATTAGGTTAGGGTAAATTTTTGGGATTTTTCTGAAACTGTTGAATTTTATGTGAATAGTAAAAATATAGTTTTGTGTTTCGGGTGTTCAATGACATCATTGATATTTTAATAATGATTTAATCAATCTAGCGAACTTTTGAAGAGTAATATATGCTATTAATTTCACCAATTGGCCAATACCATGGGAAATCCCATTGTTTTGCAAATTCCATAGATGAGGTTTCCCGTGGAAATTAATTAAATACTCCCTCACTTTTCCTATAAATACCAAGCCATTACCCCATTCATTTCATTCCAAAAACCCCCTCAACGAATTTTGATACTTTTTACCTCTCAAGGGATCCTCCTGACGTTCCCTAAACACACCAAGGTCCCAAACGTCTTGCTTTCAAAGTCAGTCTTTAAGGTAAGGGAACCTTTCACCCTCATCTTTTAGGTTATGACTTCCGTTATGTTTTGTCTTCTAGTTTCCATATTATTATGTTGGGGTGTGTTATAATTTATCCTTATTATATTCTATTTTATTTATAAATTATGAGAGATCCTTTCCACTCTGACCAACTAATTTTCGGAAATTTTAAGTGACAACGTTAGGCTGTCGAATTTTCGTAAAAGAAATTGTGTCTTATCTTTACCTTAAAGTTTCATTTTACGATGGTATTTCCTTTAAATATCCATAACATGATCTTATTTCTTTTTATTCTATACCCATTCTGTCTTATGAGTCATTTATGAGAGGTTGACTTTTGTCCCCAGTCTTTTCAATGTTTTCTAAAACCATGTTATATAGATGTTATGCTCCAGAAATTTAGTCTCAAAATTTCTCTCTCTTTATCTAATTAAATTCTCTTATTTATTTATGTGAATACCCATACCTATTTAGTCTCTATAGGTGTTCATAAATGCATTAAAATTGTATTCTAGATTCTATAATTGACATACATATAACCCTCACCCCCTTTCCTTGGGCTATAAATGACATAATGGTATTATTTTTAAGCACTTTTAAAATGTCAAGATTTTGAAGTGAAACCCATTTATTTTACACTCTTTGGGTTATTTATGAAATGTATGATTATTATCTATTTGTATCACATGAATAAAAATACATATAAAGGGTGCGCCTTGATTGCACTCCAATGCATATGGTAAATAATTTTATCTCTAGAGATGACAAGTTTCACGATACCTTGGTGAATATCCTTGGTAATTTTTATGACACCTTGGGGATGAACCTTGGTGATATGTTCATGGATGTCTAAATTAAATGTCGTAGCCACATAATCAAGTCATGATTCATGTTATTTTTATTATGATATGTTTTTACTTCCATTTCTCTAGTCTTTATGTATTCCATCGTGTTCTTATTGAAATCACAAGTAAACTAATTCCCTTACATTCCTTACTGGAACATCTACTCACCCTTTCCTTCGATGTATATATCCAGGTTATGAGATGCAATAATTGTACTTAGGATAAACTTATGAGGAATCCGTACAAGTGGATTAGAATAAATATTTATGTTTTCATGTTTTATTGTTCTAGATTTCGAAGACACTAGACCTCAAAGATCCTCTCTTTGTAAAATGTAATGAAAAGTTATGTAATAAATAGGCGGGATGCACTAGTGATATAAGATGAGAAAGAGGAAGAAGGTGAGGATAGTTTATTATTAAAATGGGAATACCATGATTATTCAATGTAAAAAATCAAAAAGGATGATATAAAAATTATAGATAGGAACATGAGGGGCCACACGAATCTCTTCTTGATCGATATTTTGAAAAATTGAAGAGGCAAATACCCTAAAGGGGTTTTATTTGGATAAGGTAAAGACGGGAATTTAAAAAAAATAAAACTCTACCAGGGGAGCATAATATCATGAAAATAATTAATACAATCATAGTCATTGATATGATATTTTTATCATGGTCTCAACCTGTTAAAATCCTTAGTGCCAAGGCACCCCTCACGCCATATTAGGGAGAAACCTATATAAATAACTTAGTAGAAAATCATTAGTCCAAGAATATTATAACTATGGGAACACTTGTTCATGGAAAAAACTTTATTGATCGTAGTATAAACAATGGTTTTTTAGTACTATATACCCCTAATCAACTAAAGACACCATAAAACCCCAAAACACTAAAAATACAATAAAAATAAAGCATGAAAAATATAAATAAACAATAATTAATTAATTAATACAAGAATGAAATTTATATATTCTTATACATAGTTATCTCCACTAAAATACATTATTCCATCATAATGTTTCATCCCAATTGGTGGATCAAAGACATTTTGAGGTTCAATCTCCTCAAGAAAAAATTGATTCTAAAAACCAATGGAAAGAATAAAAATATAAAATGTATGGACTAAAATACTAACTAAAAAATATATGACTAAACTCAATACATCCACCAAATAATGAATAAGGCCAAAACCAATAAATTGATACTCCATCATCCATATGGATGTTGAACCTGTAGTAGACACTCAACTTTATTACTAAAAAGAATCATGGTCAGACTAACTGTCATGTTCTCCCAACCATATTATAATCTGATTAAAAGTCTAAATATATTAAAATGATTAATCATGCCCAGGGATAAGATAATGAATGAATGTTTTGAAAAGATAATGAGATTAAACATAAACACCATTAAATATAATAATCAATCAATTTTATAAAAAATATTAATATAAATCTACTAATGACTCAGAATTTCATCAATAATGAAAATATCATAAACATTTGAAAATATACCTAAATATAAAAATATAATGAGTAAAAACTATATAAAATGTAAAAATAAATCCAGGATTAACTTAAATAGCCATTTAATTGACATTAGGCTCATCAGGTTGAACCAATGGACCCCATAAGGGGTAAATCTGGGAGCCCTCCCTTTATGCATGACTCCAAAAAAATCATCATACACTACCAAAACAAACATAATTATGGAACTTCATATGGGATTTATAAAATGAAACATTTTTATGAATTTCATCACCATAGTGATGGAACGCCAATTTCATATTACTAAAATAATAAAATGAGGATATAGAGTATAATATTTTTATACCAGACCCATCTTCTCTAGAATATCTTAAAAGACCAGTTGGGATATGTGTAATCACCTAGAGTGGATTTAAATCTATGATATGCTTTTTATATTTGTTCTACAATAAAAAACATCACATCAAATTATATATAATTTAATCCATTTAAATACAAAAAAAAACGCACCCATAAGAACACATGAGTTTATAAGGTTCACAACTCAAAAAGAGCCGCTAGTCCTTACAGTGATATGAAAACAATATGAGACCACGAATCCACTAAAAACAATACTTTATGGTTTAAAAATATCATGGAATATCTATCACTTGAACAACACTATAATCTTTTGATAGTGCATATTATTCTCCAACAATGAATTTAAAAAAAGTAAAACATTTAAATAAAACATAAAAAATATCATCACTATAATTCATTAATTTTTCAGAATTTCCATCCTACAATTTCTTATCCTTCATAATTTATTTCATACATAGAAGTAATAAATTATGTATAACCTTATTTTTCTAAACCTATCAGCTTGTTAACTTCTTTGTATGGTTCATGTATTTTTGGTACCTTATGTCTAATAACCTTTGTTTGGTACCCTCTATCTAATACTCTAAATATGCTACTCTTTATCTAGTACTCCCAGTCTATTACAATATATCAGGTTCCCTCTATCTAGTAACCTATTTTTCTAAACCATTGTTTCTAATACAACACTGTATAGTACATAGACTAATAGAAAAATCACTCTCAATATTTTTGTTCGTCACCTCACTTGTCTAATGAAAATCACAATGGAAAAAAACTACTTCACAATGAACTTTATCCTATTTATATATCAATATTTCTATGAAAAATAAGGGAGGATCCCATACATCAAATTTGAAATTACTTCTGCAACTTTTAAGAAACCCACTATTGTTTTTATTTAGTTTAATACCTCAAAAAATCCAAAGAAACTAGATCCAAAAAACATTATAAGATCTTTCCTTAAATATAATCATCAATTATCTTCCAAACATATTGAAATATAAGGTAGAATCATAATCCCTCCTTTATTATTATTTAAATATTTAACATCTTACACAATATGATCATAATGTATGACTTTGTTAAGGAATGTGTATAGATCCACAAAACACCATCTTTCACATATTTATTGGAAATACCCTCTCTTGTACCACAATATATAGTACAATTTTATATGGTTCTTATTTTTTAGTTCCCCCTATGTACAATAAATTCTTGATTAATGGTCTCTGTATCTAGTTAATTCAACCAAAAAGAATTGTTTGGTGATTTTTATCCTAATATTATACCTAATAACTTCACTTCAAAACCTTTGTCCGATGAATTTTGTAAGAAGCCTATATGTGATTACTTTATTTTAATGCATGTATCAAATCATTTATCATTGAATACTATAAATATTGTATTATTGTACAAAACTATGTCTAATGACTTATCTCAAAAACCTCTATCCAAGGAACATTATATTTCTCTCAGTCTTATATCAATATAAATATGGGTCATGTTTTTCACAAAATTTATATACTAAATAATAAAATATAACATTATGCAAACCTTATTCCTATTTACCAGATTCTTCCTTAGATTGATATCACTCAAACCAATTAGTATCATCATTAGATACATTCACATGCCTTTTTCATGACTTTTATTCACCACCCATATGAATAATTGATGTTTTATACACATTAGACCGTCCATATATTATTTATTTGAACATAAACACATTTTTTACAACTAACACATAAGAGGATAAGTTGAGATCTAAATCTTTTGAATGATGTCCATGATGAAAAACTCTCAAAAACATATAAGGAATTTAAAAAAATCATTCATGGACAACTTCTGTATATAGGATACAAGTTCAGTGAAATAGAAATCATTCTTTATTGTTGTTTCATCACCCACAAATGTAAATATATATCCATAACCACATAAACTTTTCTAACCTTAGGTAAGTATTTCGGTGTTAATAAATCCCAGTAACCATTATATGAGCAATCATTCAATGTACTAGGCCAAAAAATATACTTCTAGCCTTTACTAATGATACCTTAAATTATAAAGGTAGAAAACAAAATCTTAATAGGATCAAAAATCTTAATATGACTACATATACTTTAAAAATATATATATATCATCTATCTAATCCATGTGAATCTAGATACTCATAAATGTGAAGAGGAGGCAACTTTTGTAAGTCAAGAATGTAATCTTTAAGGTTTTTAACTAAAGGGATCACATGTGGATAATAACTTATATCATCCCCTAAAAATACATCAATACATGGTGGGGGAATAATATAAAATGAATAAAAACACGGATAAACAATAAAAAATTCACTATTTCAAACTCTATGAAACCAAATACCAAGATATCAATGAAAAATGATGACTGAATTCTTGAAATATCAAAGATACACAATTACACTACTTTTTAAACATTTCAAAATATGGATTGGCACAATCAAGCTTGCATGGATCGGGTTAATACAAGAGGTCCTACCAAAGTCCTCTTTTTTGAACACGTCTTTTATGTGATCCATCACATTCACATCTATTTTTCTTGTATAAAGCATCTGAACACAATCACTTTTCATTCTAATATCATTTGAAACAATGTGTTCGATTTAACTAGTCCCCAAGAAGTGGTTACTCACCTGGCCTTCCACCCTAGTCTTTCATGGTTGATAAATAGACTCCCATTCATATCATTTGTATCACTTTTGGAGGAAGATTTGATAGGGATTACGAGATGTAAAGAAATAACCCTAGCACATTCTTAGTACATCCCATATACTTTAGAATATTTCTAAGTGAAAAAGAAAGTATAATAATGGAAAAGAGTAAGTTTTTTATTATAAGATGTTAACAATAAAAAAATTTAAGGAGAACATCCACTGTGGTCTAGGATGAACGGTCCCATTCCATAAAGATTGTACTTAGGTTCCACCTGCCCAACTCACCCTAAGAGTGTATCTCTAATGTTCATTGTGCATAACATAACTCTACAGGTCTATATGAATGATACCATTAATCATACCCTTAAAACTACATAGTCCCTTAATCAATCATTACATGCAAGGATGACTCTTCATGCTACCTCTATACATGGAAAACCCTTCTCCCCATAACCATACTAGAGAGATTGTTCACTCTAGATACATAGTAATAAATTCCATCACATAGGTCTCATACTTGGTAACTAATTCCCATATGACTTATAAATGGGTTCTAATTCACCAACACCTCATACATATACTCCACATTACCTAGATCCCACATCTTGTTTCCTACCTACCTTGGACTCCTCTAGGGTATCCAAGATTTTTTGGGTTGGGGTTTCATTTCAAATTTCATCCCTTCAATCATGTATTCCCTTGATAATGAGTCACATTATGGATTTCCTCCAAAATATATAAAAACATTGGGTCATAGTGATCATGTATTCACATGATAATTTGGGTCCCTCTCTTGATAAAACTAGTGACACCACCAATAGAGCGCTCTACCCATCTTGGATACCCCATATAAAGCATACTGTTAGTATAATAATATCCTTTACAAAACTATATTAGATTACAATACATTGACATATGATGGTCCTCATACATGTTTTAATACAGAAAACCTTCTTTACCCTAAGTTACTAACCATTTTAGGAACCTTTGGGTATCGTATGAGTGATCCCCATTCATATCATTCTAATTTTTGGGAAAGATGTGGGAATCCATCATAGGTGGAAGCCCCAATAGTTCCCTTATTATTGATATCATCCCTGTGATTAATTAGTGAGTCATAAATATATATGGGACACCCATGCATAAGCCCTATCCATTCCATAATGGTCTATACTCTCTGTGAGACATTCTACTTTCATGGGCTATATTCCCTATAATTTATTCTACCTCAATGGTTCATATTCCCTTATAACCATCTTTCCGATAATGTTTATTACCCTTATACTCAAAATTAACCATAATGGTCTATCTACGCAGAGAATCCAACCATATACATTCTTATTTAGTTACCATTCAATAGGATAAACTAGAAAGTTTCTTCACTATGAAATTCCCACACGGGACATTAATTTCAACCTTCATCTAGTAGTGAAAGATATGTAACTCTAAACTATATATAAGACATCATTATATAATGACATTAAGCTATAAGGATCGGTCCTGGAACATGAATATAAATACCAAAACTAAATGTGGGGTTAAATTTATGTTAGCAATTATACATTGGATGCTTATCTGAGGTCCAATCTCAACACCCCAAAGGTCATGGACACATGGCCTTAAAAGTAACCTCACATTATCATGGCTAAATTACCCCAAAATGAACCACCATTGTCCTTATCACATGACCTTAAAAGGAATGAAATTTATGATTAAGTGAATTGAATCACATAGGGTTTGATTCCATTTTTCGAGACACATAGAAACAAATTTTATTAGTGTGGTCCAGATTCCACTACACTTACCACCTCCCTAGGTGGTGATAATTACTAGAGTTCCTTGCTATGTATCTTCAAATCACGGTATTATTACTAATAAAAATGGCATATAGAACCACTAATATTTTTATATTTTTGTTTTAATGCATGGTTTTTACCAATTACTTCCATAATGGTAATTAGTTTTAATATTATTAATATAAGGGATTAATGAATATGTCATAAATCATTAAAAGAGACCTGCAGTATGCAATAATTCCCCTAAAAGGGTGATATGATCCTAAACTCCCATACTTTTGACCAATGAACAACCAAATTCATCATTGGTAAAGTTACATCGACCATTTAGAATTAGAAAGTCGGTCTACTATAACTTGAAATAAACGTGGAACATTACACATCAGAAACACATTTAAAAGTTGGATATTAAGTTTTTTTTAAAATATGTACCATTAATAATATATAGGGTGAAATAAAAAAATATACACATAAATAAGAATTATTGAATATATATTATATTTTAATATATATGTATTAGTAATATTTTCATAACCCCCATTCTATATTTTTATTCAAATTTTTAACATGAAAAAAAATGACCTTTTAAGAGTATAACATTCACAATTTTTGTTATGTAAACATTTAAAACTTGTTTTAGAACATGGTTAATTGAGTATCATACCTAAGTCCATGTGTCATGCCAACTTTGGTATATGTTCAAGTGTCCCAATAAGTTCATTACATTATGCGATGACAGTCTCAAGATGTTTAGTGGTAGTAATTGTAGTGAAAATTTATGTTGGAGTAATTCTATGGGTGATCCTTTAATAAGTTCTCAGTATTTTATTTTATATTATATTTATTATCTATTTTGGAGGTTTTTTCGATAGGGAGAAGTTGTGAATTTCCCATTGAGTGGATTTAATATTTTCTTATCTATTATATTAAAGGATATATTAGTATGTTTTACAACATTAAAACATAATATTTCCATAAAATAATATATTTTTAATTTTTTATGATAATACATAGTTAAAATATATCATTAAAAATTCCCATGGTGATGTCTGTGTTGGTGTTGGGTGGTGTTTTTTTGGATTTAATTTTAGTGGAGTTTTATATTGTTTGAATATTTCATTGAGTTAAGTAATGAATTTTATGAACTAGCCCAAGTCGATCGTGAACCGGTCAACCAATCTGGTCTATGGCATGGCCCGAATGGAGTTATCGATCCCCACGTCCTAGAAACTAGTACCGAGAATGAAAACAAAATAGCTTGGATCAATTTGGCTCAAAAATAAAACAAAAATAAATATATATAAACTAAACTATAAAAATTGAAATCTAAGAGTGAAATGAAAAACAAAGGTTTAACATAACTCCATGTGACCTTATGGGTCACCACCGACCACAAACCGATGTCTCACTATGGCGACCAAATCCATGCCAGATGGTACACCTAAATCTATAAAAATATTTAGTTGTAAGAGTGTGTATTAAAACTCAATAGGTATGCGAAAACAATCTATTCTCATTTAAATTTCCATTAAATAAAATATCCATATGATTCACGTTTAAAAAAAAATTACATAAAAAAATCATTCAATTTTCTATTTAAAAAAAATCACGGTCCATTTACTTTTTTCAACAAAAAACCACATGTCCATTTCAAGAGGAAGACATTAGAATTATAAAAGAGGTGATGTTTATACTTAAAAAGGGAGGAGGTGAATGTAAAAAAATTTCAAAACCATTTTATGAAAACACATGAAACCATTCTATCACTTTTAGAAAGAATATACACTACACAACAGAACATGATCAAAATCCACACAACCTGAGCAATGGAAAAACAACTCCCAAGAGTAACCAACCAGCACAAACATCTCAATCATCCTCTATAGATAACTATGTTCCAGACAATAAGGGAAACAATGGAGTTCATGAATAATCTAGAACATACTATGTTTGTGACTCATCCCGAAGTCATGCCCTACCTGATGTCATTATAATTCCCAAACACATGATTTTCTCCTTTACGGGCCTAACCGAGGGGCCCAATACTATAGCAATATAAACAGAATATAACTCATATAGGCCACAAGCCTGTGCATAATCTAAACTAGTGAAACAATCATTCACTAAAAATTTTCTATTTATTCTAGGTTCCTGTGTCACAAATAAAACGGGTGTGAGTAGAATAATGTCGACCAAGAATCCAGTGACAATCACACACACACACATAGAGAGAGAGATATATATGTATGTATGTAGGTATGTATGTATGTATGTATGTAAATCACACATATGAAACTCACACTACATGTCACCCTCGAGTCACCCCAAGGAACGATTCCCTTATCTTTTAAATATTTGAGAACAATGGAGTCCTATACTATGTACCTCCCACAACATGCACATAACCAAGTCATGATGGCCATCCAAGGATATTTTCCTAATGAAACCATTTTTAAAGTGTCATCTAGGCCTCACACAACAATCACATGCTAATCCATTTCTTAAAGAACCACATGCACACAACATTGAAAACCAGAAACACACTTGAAAACCAATTTAAGAAACCCAAATGACCAATTAAATTAAAAATACATTTATAAAGTCCAAAGGGTTATTTTTTTCAAACACTCAGTACGAAAATTCAATTAATAATTTCATACAATAGAACACAAAGAGGAATATACTTTATTTTATATCATACATTTCTTCTTAAAACCATATATCACCAAATAGTTTTAAATAAAGGTATTAATGGAAAGAAATAAATGTATTATTAAATTTAGAGGTAATTCCAAGAGATTCCTACCTCAAACATGCCATTTTATTATGATGACCACTCGAACTGACCCTTTTCAATTACACCCACATGAATTTATACATATATATATAAATACACTTTATTTCATTGCATATATTCACCACACCATGATAGAACATGTAAAAATATTATATATATATATATATATATATATTCCTTAAACTATTCATGAACATATAGGAACTCTCAACACCAGCATACCAAAATCACCGCAATGAGGTCCAAAACACTCTGTAAACATTAAAAATAACTGAAATATTACAAAACCCTTAAATTAAAAGTAATAAATAAACAGAGGAACCAATGAATCATTTTAGAAAAAAAAGTATAAGAAAATAATATATTTAATGTACTGTATTCATTTGAATTCCCATCCATGGGTGTACTCTGTGCATGCATGGACATGCCAACACCCAGTTGTACTTTTAAAAAGTCTATGAAAACACCCATAACCTATTCTAAATGAACTACACATGTTTTCCAACCCAAATCAACAAGACATAAATCGGAATCACACGTTGAAAAATTACAAATTCACACACACAACACCAACCTTAAATCCAACAATTTAATCATAACATAAAAGAGACTGAATAGTTTATAAAATATCCAATTTAATTTTTAAGGAACACATAACAATTCAACAAACACTCAAGCACACTCACTTAGGAAATAATCAATAATTAGTCTAAAGACTAATTTTGAAAAAATTTACCAATACCAAAACACAACCGAATTCCAATCAAAGACATCGCGAGTGTGCGAAACATGCTTATCGATCAATTAAAAATTTGTGTGCATCATTTGGGATGAAAACACATAGATATAAATAGAAAATCACTTAAAAATTAATTTTTAGAAATTTATATCAACATGAAATTAATACTTTAGTCTATAAATCGGTATTATAGAGTTAAAAATCACATTAAAAAAATAATTGAAAGCATAAAAGTGTTCATGGATTTTTACATAAAGGAAAAAAGTCATAAAATCCTACCTAAAAGGTGGTACATATGAAATGGTGCTTCAATGGACGGAAGAAAAAGGCCTCATGAACCTACTATAAACACTAAATATAGATAAACAAAAACCCACGCAAACTCTACCCAGTAGGGTTCAGTAAAAAAAGAAACCCCTATAAAACTATAGAAATAGAGAGGGGAAGAGAGGGAAAATCACTAGAGGGGTAGAGGGTGCATCTGCTGAAGAGGAGGTTGGGTATTATTTCATGAGTTGGGGTTATTCAATGAAGGGAGTCACTTGGGAAGAGTTGAATCATGCAATGAGAACTATCAGAGGGAGAATCTGCCATTGGAAGAGGCGCTGGAGAGGGTGACTATGTCACACAAGAATGGGAAGGGGAGGGCTAGTGCGTGAGGGTAGTGAATGATTATGGGAGAAAGGGTGTAACATCATGGTTCCAGGTGCCACTCAATGAGTGCCCTAAACCCGGTTCACCACGTGACCTCATGCACGTTTCCCCAAATGCTAGAGGCTGCTGACTAGCAGTGAGGGACGAGGTCTGATAGTGGTGAAACAATGCCCTCATTTTTCAAAGTGTAGTGTAGCGGAATTTAAATAAAACATTCAACAAACAACGGAACCAGTAAACCAAACACAACTAAAATAACAACAGTAGTGGATATATCCAACAATATATAAACAATGATGCTACAATTCTCAAGTTCTAAGAAAATAGCCAGAACATGTTATACATCAATACAATACATCAAAATGCAGAGAACAACAAAACAAAGAAAAAATAGCTGGAAGTGGCATCGCGAGCCTAGGCTCGGTCCCATGCCCTTCTACTCCTCGGAAATAGTCAAGTACCTATATAGGGACTCTTTCCCCTATCTACACCTGCAGAAACGTAATCTGTTCGGGCCGAAAAGCATGACCCAAACAGGGTGTGAGAAACAAATCTCACTAGGCACCCACCAAATGATTGTGCCCAACTACGTGTAAGCATGCAACAATAGTGTGTAGTAGTAAAATGAAATAAATTAAGTAGTACACACAAGTAACTAACTACCAGTTATATTTCCATTTTATTATTCATTTAATCATTTAAGAAAAACACTATAGTAAATTTCTGAGTAAGCAGTCAGCATCCTCAGTCAACCAAAATCTCACCCTCAAGCAATCAGAATCCAACCCGGAGGTATAGCCCTCATGCGTAACAGAAATTGCCCTCAGTCGTATGAAGTGTCTCCCTCGGTCATAGAAGTCAAGCCCTCAGGCACAAAATGTTGTCCTCAGGCAGAATAACTACAACCCTCGGGCTAAATAGCGCAGTGCCCTCAGGCTAATCACAACGACGTCCTCAAGCCAAATAAGTAGTTGTGCCATGTCCAATAGGTAAACAATCTGTAAACAAGCAATTTATCTCAAGGAAATTCTACAATTACTACTTTAAAGGCATACCCTTCGGTATCCTAGCCAAACAGCTAAACAATGGAACACACCCCCGGGGTGGTTCTGGATCCAAGAATCAATCCCAACCAGCATTTTAATATCATATTTAGATACCTAATCAATTATAGGTGTTTAAATATAGCGATGGCCTCAGCCACACGACACCCAAACATGGGTTCGTGGCACAAAAATACACAAAACACATGATAGTTGGAAAAACAAACACCAAGCACCCTACCTTATAAGTCAACGAGCGATATACATGATCATCGATCCCAGAAACACCCAAGAACGGCGTAGATATGAGGTAATAAAACTTAATCAACCTCAAATAACTCCCGTTAGGAGAGAAATTGGACAGCAACATGATTGGAGAAGAGAGGGCTTACCCACGTGGTTCCAACGTGATAGACCGAGGTGGAAACAGATTCCGGACGTGTGCTCGGCGGAGCTCCAAAGCTCCGGCCATCCCCTCCCACTCCTTCTTCCCGTTATAAGCCTTCCCTGTGAACATGGGAGGCTACTGCCGATTTAAGCGAAAATCACAAAGTACACGGAATGTACTTCCAAGTACACGGCGTGTACTTCCTTCATTTAACTGTTTTTCTGGGAGCACCTCCGTACTGTTTATCTGTCGACTTGAGTACACATCATGTACTCTTGAGTACACGGCATGTACTATCACCTAGCTGGCGCCTGCTCCACCACCTTACAGTTTCGGCCAGCCGACTGACTACACGGCATTTGAAGGTCCACTACATGGCATGTAGTCGGTTCCTACACCATTTGTCTCCGACATGGATACACTCCCCATGTACCCATCCAACATGGCCAAAAGTACACGACGTGTGCAAAGTACACAACATGTTATTCCAAAATTTAGGTTTTTTTCCCCATTTTCAATTTTTTGTCAAAAACACTTAAGGAAAAGTGAAAAGAAGAAACTCGTACCTCAAAAATAAGAACTATATTCTTACAAACATTCCCCTTATAGTAATTCGTCCCCAAATTTCCCTTCCAAGACTGGAGAAGATATAGCCGTGAACAACTCTGGCCCCTGGGAACTTACATAGGTCTCCCGCTTCCAGGTTTCTTCCTACACTCGACCATGCTGCCATAGCACCCGCACGATAGGAACTAACCGTCCTCGGAGAACCTTCATGCTCCTATCAACAATACAAATTGGATGCTCTTCAAAGGACTCATCTGCCTCCAGCTCAACCTTCTCGGGCTGAAAGACGTGAGACGGGTCTGAATGATAGTGACACAACTGAGAGATGTGGAAGACGTCGTGCACGGCTCGATATCGCTGTGGTAACTGCAACTGATAGGCAACCAGCCCGACTCTCCCCAGAATCTCGAATGGCCCCACATACCTCAGTGAAAGCATACCATGTCTCCTGATCCGCTTGTGTCCCAGCCTCGGAAAAACACGCAAGAAAACCTAATCCCCAACCATGAACTCCAAAGGTCATCTACGGCGATCAGCAAATGACTTCTGTCGAGACTGTGTGGTAGCCATCCGCTTCCGAATCAACTGGACCTGCTCAGATGTCTCCTGCATGAGCTATATCCATAGTAAAGCTGCCTCACCTGCCTCCAACCAGAACAAAGGTGAACGACATGGCCTACCATATAAAGCCTAATATGGTTCCATCTCAATAGTCACCTGAAAACTATTATTATAGAAAAACACAACTAGGGGTATATGCTTCTCCCAAGAGCCCCGAATGTCCAGGATGCATGCACGCAGCATTTCCTCTAGCACCTGTATCGTCCGCTCTGACTGGCCATCTGTCTGAGGGTGGAATGTTGTGCTTAGAAGCACCTGTGTACCTAGTTCCCTCTGAAAACTCGTCCATAAATGAGACGTAAAGCGGGCTTCCCTATCAGAAACGATAGAACGAGGGACCCCAGGAAGACATACGATCTCTCGGATATACAGACTTCTGAGCTCGTCAACACCGTATGTCTCCTTGATCGTCAAGAAGTGAGCTACCTTCATGAGTCTATCCACAAAAACCCACATGCCATCATTGCCACGAGGTGACCTCAACAATCGCGTCATAAAATCCATCGCGACATCATCCCATTTCCAATCTGGAACGGGTAACTGCTGTGACAGCCCAGCTGGCCTCTGGTGCTCTGCCTTCACCCACTAATAGGTGGAACCCCTTTTAACAAAACCAGCTATCTCTCTCTTTATACATGGCCACCTGTATTGACGCCTCAAGTCACGGTACATCTTGGTAACCTCGGGATGAACTTCCCAAGCTGAAGCATGAAACCCCCGCATCAACTCCTCGCGCATATCCCCCGGAACCCACAATCGTCCATGGAAATGGAAAACCTCATCATCGCCCATCATCCAAGAAGGAGGAGGGTCCCCACTTTCCACCGACTCCCGTAGAACTAGGCCTTCTGAGTCAGATAGTTGTCTCATCCTCACTCTGTCCCGGAGGGTATATGTCACAGCTAAGGAGGAAAGATAAGTCTTCCCTTGACTGTCGTGCACCTCCAGATGCATCACATAGAACAATTCCATGAGCTCCCATCACCACTGGCCTCTTGCACCGCCTGTACCTAAGTCTTCCTGATCATTGCATCAGCTACTGCATTACTTTTACCAGGTGTATAGGCAAGCTCAAAATCAAAGGACAATAGGTATTCGACCCACCTTCGCTACCTCAGATTCAGTTCCCGCTGCATGATGATATACTTGAGACTTTTGTGATCGGTGATAACCACAAAATTCTATCCCAAAAGGTAATGTATCCAACAACGTAACACATGAAAAACTGTAGCTAACTCGAGATCATGTGTCGGGTAATTCCTCTCATGTGGCCTTAATTACTGAGACCCGTATGCAACGACCCGATCACCCTACATCAACACTGCTCCCAGCCCAATACCTGATGCGTCATAGTAAACTGTATAGCTCTTCCCCTCCTCTGGGAGTATCAGGATCGGTGATGATGTCAACCTTCTTTTTAGGTCTTGAGAGGCTTCCTCGCAAGCTTCCGACCAAAAGAACATCACACCCTTCTTAGTCAGACCCGTCAATGGCGCTGCTAAGCGGGAGAAGTCCTGTATGAAGCGTATGTAGTAACTAGCCAGCCCCAAGAAACTCCGTATCTCAAACACGTTCTTAGGCTTCTCCCAAGAAACTACTTCTCTAACCTTCTCTAGGTCCACTGCAACTCCTACCTCCAAGATTATATGACCCAGGAAGTGAATCTTGTCCATCCAAAAGTGGCACTTTCACAGCTTATCATATAGCCAATTCTCTCTTAGTGTACTCAATACGATCTCAAGATGGGTGGCATGGTCATGTCGAGTGTGAGAGTACACTAAGATGTCATCCATGAATACTACCACAAAAGAATCAAGATACGGATGGAACACAAGATTCATCAGTGCCATGAAAACTGCTGGTGCGTTCTTGAGTCCGAACGGCATAACCAAGTACTCATACAGACAATATATGCTCCGAAAAGTTGTAAGCGGTATATCCGATGGTGTCACGCGTAGTTGATGATATCCGGATCTCAAGAAAATCTTCGAGAACACTCGTGATCCTCAAATCTGGACAAAAAGATCATCTATCCTTGGCAATGGATATCGGTTCTTGACCGTCAACTAGTTCAGCTTCTGATAATCCACGCAAAGTCTGAGGGTACCGTCCGCCTTCTTCACAAAAAGGACCGGAGAACCCCAAGAAGAAGTACTGGGTCAGATAAAACCCTTCACCTGTAACTCCTCTAACTGCCTCTTGAGCTCCTGCAGATCAGGTGTAGCCATCCTATAAGGAGGAATGGACACCGATGTTGCACCTGGCACAAGCTCAATAGAGAAATCCACCTATCGCTCCGGAGGTAGAACTGAAAAGTTTTCCAGGAAGAAATCCCTGAAACATCAACAACTGGAGGGAAATCTGTCTCACAAGTCCCCTAGTCATCCAGATATAAGCTCGCAATCTGGGTTGTGACTCCACCTCACCCACGATGCTCTGGTCAAGCTCGACTCGCATAAACATACCATTGACCCTTGTATAGAAACTCTTTGCCCTCTGGTGACGTGAAACTCACACTACGACGATAGCAGTATACAAAGGGTTGAAAGAGAACCAACCAGTCCATCCCGAGAATGACATCATAACTCTTCATCTCTAGGACATAGGGGTCCCATAAAAAATGACACCCTCCAACCTCAAGGGGTCACTCCTTTCACTAACGCACACAAGCCTTTATAGTCCCCTATGGAGTGTCTAGAGTCATGATATCGGATAAAGTAGAAACACAAAGCCCAAGGATCTCTACAATGGGTACAGATATGAAACTATGTGTAGCACCTGTATCGAAAAGTACCGAAGATATAACAGAAGCTAGTAGAATAGTACCTATGACTGTAGAAGGTCTGGGATCCTACTCCTGCTGGGTCTGCTGCACTCATTAAGCCTGCCCAGTTCCACGGCGCTATGACATAGCCTGACTACCCTGAGCTGTCCCACCCTGCTGCCTCTGAGATCATGGTGTCTGGCTACCACATCCGCGACCACCATCTCTTCCTGCACGCCCTGACGTATTCTAGTTCCCCGACTAGTAGGAAGCCACTGGTCCTGCTCCCGCACACGGAGTCTGCACTGAACTCCTCTCACTAGCCACTGGTGGAATCTCCCTAAAAAAGCGCTGCAAATGACCCTTCTTCCTGCAAGCTCGGCACTCCACTAGGTCTCGTGGACACTGCGGCCTCTTCTGCCCCTCTCTGCCACACTGGTAGCACCTGATCGGGCCACCTGAAGAATTTTCATGGCTGGTACTGCCTCCCTGAGAGAAATCCATCTGTCTATTCCTCTTGCCAGCAGAAATAGTACCAGTAATTGGTGCTGAACCGCCCTAGCCCACACCACTAGATTCCCGCAGGTTCCTTTCTGTAATCAGTTCCTGGTTCACAATATCGTGTAATAAATGCAACCTAAAAACATTCACCAGTGCTCAGATGTCATAACGAATACCATCCTCAAAACTCATGGCTCTTAACATCTCATCACCCACTAGCACGGGTGCAAAGCGCTGAAGCTCAGTGAAATGAGTAGAATAGTCCATCACCGACATACCGCCCTGCTGCAGATTCATGAACTCTTGATCTCTATCTTCCCTCAGTTTATCTTGGAAAAAGAAGTCATAGAAGACTACCTGAAAATTTTCCCACGCCATATCTCTGTGATGATCTGACTATGTGGTAACATCCCACCACCTCTTGGTAGAATCACGTAGCATATATGTCACGAGCTTGACCCTCCGCCCTGGAGGCGTCTCAAGATGCTCAAAAATAGTCTGCATCGACCCCAACCAAGACTCCGCAGCCTGTGGTCTGCCATCCACTGAAAATGTAGGCAGATGCTGGTGCTGGAAGATACGCGTCAGCTCGGTCATAGATATAGCATCCTGCGGTGCTCCCTAAAAGGTATGTATGATCCGCATAAATCCTTCACAGAACTGTGCCTCTACGCCTGTGTCTGGTATAACAGCTGGCGCCACATCTGGCTCTTCTGGAGGATCCACTGGTAGCCCATGGACCACCATTTCAGGAGTATAGTCATCGCTGCTCTCCTGGAAAACAACACGGGGTCTCCTAGGCGGCATGACACAACATGGTAAAAATCATGCCTTAGATTCAGGATTTTTAAGACTAAAAGTGAAGGAACCACAAAGGAAATAAGAGGAAGAAGGCATTTCAAGATTTTCAAAACAATAATACACGGTGTGTATACTGACTACACGGTGTGTACTGACTTCTTCTCATCTTACCGGGTCCTTCTACACGGCTAATCCATACAGATCTCGTTGAACAAAACTACACGGCGTGTATAATATATACACTATGTGTATGGTGTTATTTTCCAACTGCATGTGTCGTCTGTGAAATGGTCCCCTACACAGTGTGTAACACCGGCACACGGCGTGTACCCCACCTTGTTTCCCATCCACACGGCTAACACCACATGATCTGTCCTCAGACAAGACTACACGGTGTGTCCCACAGGTACCAGGAATGTTTAAGGAGAGGTGACACCGGCCTGTGTTGTTAGTTACAAGGCCGAGTCCCTAGGTCACACTACACGATGTGTTCATCATTAACACGACATGTTCTGTGAAGGAGTTCACCGACCCGTGTTGTTAGTTACACGGTCAGACTCTGGGTCAACACTACACGTCATGTACTAAAGCTACACGGCATGTTCGCCCCAAGCTCTTCCCTTTCCCATGTCGCCGCCCACACGGTTTGTTACACGGGAAGAGACTACACGGTGTGTACTCTGGGTACACAGCGTGTACTCAAAAAGATTGTTTTTCTTCCCAAACAGAAGGTCTTAAACGGTGTGTTTAATGATACTACATGGCATATATACTGGGTTTCCGGACAGTATGCCTCAGAAAATTCCCCGAAACCCAGAAAAGTACTGAAAAACAACACCTAAGTGTCAAATTCCGACCCGTGAGGGCCCATACTCCCCAATAATCAGAGTTTGACATCTTCTCTATGTTATAACTAAATAAACTAATGATCCACCAAATTCCGGTCAATGGGGGACCATACGCCCCTGAAACCAAAGCTTGGAATCCATTCTATAAACAGGCTTAAATAAAATTAACCTATCACAAGCAGGTATTTATCAAGTATCTATCACAACAGCATGCTTCATTAGCAAAACAACTATCACAACAACATGCAATTTTTAATGCACCTACATGGCATGGAAACTATGCATGGAATGTGATATCTACCATGTGCCTATATGATGTATGAGATGGAATACCCTCATCTCATCGGGTTGCAAACTAAATATAAGCCACCGATAAATTATAAATAGAACAATCCCAAGTGTGTCGCCCAACAGTGAAAACAAATCAATTGTAAATTGAAAAATCAGTAAAATTGCAACATGAGGTATATTGGATTTTCCCTGTACACGGGTTAGCTATGCCTGTACATAGCTTATTACCAACTATCGTTCGTCTGATCCCGGAATATGGCTCCAAATAGTAATTCAAAGTAAATAAATCCTCTAATACCACTTTGTAACATCCCGGTTCAGGGTGCCACTCAACAGGTTCCCCGAACCTGGTTCGCCACGTGACCTCAATAACGTTTCCCCAAACGCCAGAGGCTGCCGACAAGCAGCGAGGGCCCATGTCTGATAGTGGGGAAACAATGCCCTCATTTGTCAAAGTGTAGAATAGTGGAATTTAAATAAAACATACAAAAACAGTGGAAGCAGTAAACCATACACAACTGAAATAACAACAGCAGTGGATATATCCCACAATATATAAACAATGATGCTACATGTCTGATGTTCTAAGAAAACAGCTAGAACATGTTCTACATCAATATAGTACATCAAAATGCAGAGTACATAAAAACAAATAAAAGATAGCTTGAAGCGGCATCGCGAGCCTAGGATCGGTCCCATGCCCTCCTACTCCTTAGAAATAGTCAAGTACCTGTATAGGGACTCTTTCCCATATCTACACCTGTAGAAACGTAATCTGTTTGGGCCGAAAAGCATAACCCAAATAGGGTGTGAGAAACATATCTCAGTAGGCACCCACAAAAGGCATGTGCCCAACTGTGTGTAAGCATGAAACAATAGTGTGCAGTAGTAAAATGCAATAAATTAAGCAGTACTCAAAATTAACTAACTACAAGTTATATTTCTTGTTTATTATTCATTTAATCATTTAAGAAAAACACCACAGTGAATTTCTAAGTAAGCAGTCAGTGTCCTCAGACAACCAAAATATCACCTTCAGGCAATCAAAATCTCACACTTAGGTATAGCCCTTAGGCATAATAGAAATTGCCCTCAGACGTACGAAGTGTCGCCCTTGAGAATAGAAGTCAAACCCTCAAGCACGAAAGGTTTCCCTTAGGCGGAATAACTACAGCCCTCAGGCTAAATAGTGCAGTGCCCTCAGGCTAATCACAACGATGCCCTCAGGTTTAACAAGTAATCGGGCCACGCCCAATAGGTAAACAAGTAGTAAACAAGCAATTTCTCCCAAGGAAATTCTACAATTACTACTTTAATGGCATACCCTCGGGTATCCTGGCTAAACGACTAAACAGTGGAACACACCCCCGGGGTGGTTCCGGATCCAAGTAACGATCCCAACCAGCATTTTAATATCATATTTTGATACCTAATAAATTCTACGTGTTTAAATATAGCAACAACCTCAGCCACACGACACCCCAACATGGGTTCACGGCACAAAACTGCACAAAACACACGACAGTTGGAAAAACAAACACCAAGACACCTACCTTATACGTCGACGAGCGGTATACATGATTGTCGATCCCAAAAACGCCCATGAACAGAGTAGATCTGAGGTATGAAAACTTTTAATCAACCTCAAATAACTCCCATTAGGAGAAGAATTGGTCAGCAACAAGCTAAGAGAAGAGAGGGATTACCAGCGCGGTTCCAACATGATTGATCGAGGTGGAAAACAATTCTGGACGTGTGGTCGGCGGATCTCTGAAGCTCCGGCCATCCCCTCATGATCCTTCTTCTCGTTCTAAGCCTTCCCTGTGAATAGCGGAGGAAACTTCTAATTTAAGTTAAAAAAACAATATACATGGTGTGTACTTCCAAGTGCACGGCGTGTACTTCCAAGTACACGGAGTGTACTTCCTACATTTAACTGCTCTTCTGGTGGCACCGCCATACTGTTCATCCATCGACTTCAGTACATGGCATGTACTCCTGAGTACACGATGTATACTATCACGTATCTAGCAGCTGCTCCACCGCCTTACTGTTTCGGCCTGCCGACTCACTACACGGTAAGTGAAGGTCCACTACACGGCATGTAGTTGGTTTCTACACCCTTCGTCGCCGACATGGCTACATGCCCCGTGTACCTAGACCACATGGCCAAAAGTACACGGTGTGTGGAAAAGTACACGGCGTGTAGTTCGAAAATTTATGTTATTACCCATTTTCCATATTTTCTCAAAAACACTTAATGAAAAGAGAAAAGAAGAAGCCTGTAACTCAAATATAAGAACTGGGTTCTTACAATGGGGGGTGTTTCGAAAGCGTGTTGGGGAAGACCCAAAAATAGTTCAATTAAAACACTAAGAAAATTATAATAACTTATTAACAATATTTATAATTATAATTTTAATAATATTATTAATAATAAGAATAAATTTAATAATAATAAAAATAAAAAAAATTATATGATTATTATTATTATTTAAAATTACTTCAATTTTATATAATTCTAATTTTATTTTATTTTTCATTTCATGTTTTTTCCAGACACCGAGCGGGCCCCATTGTTTGGTCACACGGTCTGTCAGGCCGTGAACTAACAGTGTTCATGCCAATACTCACCTTAAAGTTATAAAATCTACAAATTTTACGAGGGTCTCAACCCGAACCCCAACAATAAATATCCCTGAGCGAGAAAAGAATAAAATAAGTGTGTTTCCACAATCATAGTGTGACAATTCTCCTAACCACAAAAACCTTCTTCCCTAGATAGTCAAAAAGAAAAAGGATAATCGAAACACGAGTCTATGCCTAGTCAATACCGAGAGAGGATAATGACCTCAGAGTGAACATTCACTCCACATGTCACACCCATCCGATCATAAAGAAACAATGACATAATATGAGGGGAGAACACATGAGGGTTCTGTCCAAAATAATAACTTTACTGACAAGGAAATTAAAACCCAAACGCACCACCCCATGGAGGGGGGAATGCAGAAATTCCCAAACAATCCAAATATTCTTTTGTAGCACGAGAGATACAACTCCACCACTAGAACTATAATATTTTCACATACCAACAAGACCACCAATATTAGGGTAAAACTTCAGAAGAGAATCTTGGACTAATAAATGGATCAAAAACACCCTTAAATTATCTCACAAAACCCAAACATCTCCATACGTGCACCCCCAAACTGAAACCATCCCACACAATGGCCAAACACACTTTAAAAAAACTATTTTGAAAACCATATTTGAAATAGATGGAAGTTTTTAGGTTAAGATATAGAATGTATATCCCAAAATTAAAAAAATATATTAACTTACAAGAATAGGAGGATAGGAATAAGGAAACAATAAATGTATCTATTCCAAAATGATCAATAAAGAACTAGGCCATGGTCTTACATATCCCAGTCAACCCTCACTGTGCATGAGCTTCACCATGATACCTATTGTTAAGGATTTGATGGATAAAGCACCATCTTCCTCATAGTCATGTGTGATTATTCCTCATTCATTATGTTTTCTTTAGGTGACCCATTGAATAAAAATTCCTTAAATGACATAGACAACTACAATGATGGAACGTCTCCAAATGGAGGTGACAGGATGGCTTTGAAAACTCGAACCAGCCACACATGTGGAATAAAACCGAATGGTATGATGAACAGGAATCCATGACCAATGAATAAGAATCTTTATAAATTGGTTCCTCTGGTATGCACTTCTTGATAGATAGGGAAACATCACGAGATCCAACCCCCACTGTCTACACACCATGAAATAGCTCATCCAAAATTTCCTCATCCACCAAATTCTCAAAAAAAAGGTCCTCAGAAGAGACGATGTTCTACATGATCTCTAAATAAAGACCACCAAGAAAAAGCAAAGTCTTCATAAGATTCTGCGACGCTACCTCTGAGGAAATGGAAGATGACTCAGTGAAATGGTCAATGTAGGCCTCCACCATTTGTTAGGCTTATTGAATATCCCTAAACTCTCTCCTTTTCTTGATCTTCACCTCTTGAAGTATGAACCATCAAAAAAATATTTATTTAAAGCCATTACATTTCATCCCAAATATAATTGATGTTAGGGGGAACAACACTCATTCATCCTTATCGGGAACTTCTAATAATCCTAAAAGAACACGCAATCTAACATCTTTGGGAGTTCACAATACCCAGAAGATGCACTCATCTTTTTCAGGCCACTCTACTGCCTCTGAAGGACATTGATGACCATGAAGAGCATGAAACATTCTAGAAAAGTAAAACAAATGGGCATGATTCATTAGAAACATTGGGGACCTTCCTGGGTTACATTTTCTAAAAAACACAGAAAACAGAAAACTAAGACCAGCATCAAGCCAAAAAATGAGCTCGCAATCCAGACACAAAAAATCATAACCAAAACATCTCTTTCTAAAAGCCACAATTTTCATTTAGTTTTCAAAACTCTATTCTAGAAAAGAGAAATCAAAATATCATAAATAAAACCCACACTATAAAATGAAAACCATTTTCCAAAACATTCTTATTCCAAAACCTCAGCCCTAGTATCCTATGAACTGTCACATGTGTGTCCATCCACTCCACTCACAGCATCCAAGGAAAAGTTCCGCCACACACATTTATCACATATCCTAAACACTTATGACCTTCTATAGAGTGTACAAAGTGTCATATATCATCTTTTATTAACAAATGCAAACATTTACCTCATTCTAAAACCAAAACAATTTATATTTAAAAACACAAATTACCAATTTAAATCCATTTAAAATGAGTAACTTTCATCTTTAAAACCATTTTAGTTTTCAAAAACACACTTCAAACAACCTTAACTAAATAGAGCCACAAATTTCACCGAACATTTGGAATGGGTAGCTTGTAGTAATCTTTAACTCGTCAGCAATGTAGTGATCCATGACCCATGTTAGAATCAACAGTTAATTGATGCTTAATCAAAGTACCCGAACTCCAAATGGGTTACTACTCCATGTTAAATCATGATGTAACAATGTTTTCCCTCTGTTTTCATCCCTCTATCCAATATAAGAAAATAATATTCAAATCTCGGACTATTTCTAGCAACTCGAGGTTCATATAGAAAAAGGGTTCCTGACTCCCTTCTAGTACCTACCTCCCAAGTCTTGAAATTCATAATATCTAACTACCAAACACCCCAAATAACAAGAACCTCTCTTTGATAACATTTCTTCATGAACAATCCCGGTTTGACCCTGAACAAGTTACCTCAGCCGGTCTGTGACACGGCCTGAAGGGTTTTCTCGATCCCCATGGGCTGGAATCTAGTATCAGGCATCAAAATTAAACATGCCGGTATGACTTGGCCCACAAAAAAATATATATAAATAAATAAAAATAGAACTATAAAATAACAAAAAAGGCATGGAATGAAAATAAAACTACACATCCCTTTATTTGACCCTATGGGTCACCACCGACCTCAAACTGATGTCTCGTTACAACAACTGAATATAAGTAAGACATTTCACCCGTAGTTAAAAAAACATAAAACTATATGCATGAGAATTAAAACTCAATAGGTGTTCTCAAAGATTCTTTTCTTGTTTTTATTTTAGTTAAATAAATGATCCATAAATTTGTTGTATGGAGTACAATGTATAAAACTAGGTTTTTAAACAATTAACTCTTTAAAACAAATCACATTCCATTTCCCTTTTTGAACTGACACATATATTTCGTTTTTAAGAGGAATACATTAGAATTTTAAAGGAGGTGATTTCTATACTTAAAAAAGGATGAAGGGAATGTAAAACATTTTCAAAATCTAGTTTTTAAACCACATGAAACCATTCTATCACTTTTAGCTAGAGTCTACACTACACAGTGGAACATGATCAACAACCATACAACATGAGAAATCAAAAAGCATCACACAAGAGTAACAAATCACAACATGAATATCAATCATATGCGGTAGATAACTTTGTTCCAGAAAACATGGGAGAACCTAGGAGCTCATGAATAATCTAGAATATTTTATAGATTTAACTCATTCTAAAGGCAAGCCCTACCTGATGGCATCATAATTCCCTGATGCCCGATTGTCGCTCTACCTGTCTAGACCAAGGGACCCAATCCCATAGTAATTATTAAAAAATATCCCTATGCTATAGGTAAATATCTAGTGTGTAATCTAAACTAGTGTAGAAATTGTGCACCAAAAATTCTCTCACAATTCTAAGTTTCCATGGAATGAATAAAAATGGGGTGAGACAACCAATGTCCACCATGAATCCAGTCACAAGAACACACACACACACAGACAGACAAATATAGACACACACAAACACACACACACACATATATATATCATATATAAAAAACTCACACAACATGTCACCCTTAAGTTACACTAAGGAATAATTCACTTTCCTTTAAACTATTTGATCACAAGGGAGTCAAACACATCATACCTATTAAAATATGCACACAACCAAGGCAAGAGGACCATACAAGGAGTGTTTTTTTGTGAAACAAGTTCTTATTGAGTCTCAAACAACCATCAGATGCTAAAACATTTCAAAAAGAACCACATGCACGCCACATTGAAAACTAGAAGCACAAAAGGAAATCCATTTAGGTAACCTGAACAAAAATTTAAGTCTGAATTACATTGATAAATACAAAAGAGGAATTTCATCAAACACTTAGTATGCACATTCAATTACATAATTTCATGAAATCGAACCTAATGAATAATATACTTTATTTTATATCATACATTTTTTCTAAAAACTATATATCAATAACATATATTAAATAAAGGTGAGAAAGTCAAGAAAACATTGTATTATTAAATTTAAATGCAATGAAAAGAGAAACCTACCTTAAACAAGTTTTGTTTACAATGACCACTCAAACTGACCCTTTGCACTTACATGCACTTGTATTTATACATATATATATATATATAAAACTTACTACAACAGAAATATTCTCCTTTCCAAGAAGGAATATGTAAAAAGAGGGAATATATATATTCCTTACACTATGCGTGCACATGTAGGCACTCTCGAAACCCAAAAACCAAAATCATCACAGCAAGATCTAGCACACTCTATAAACATTACAAACAACTAAAAAGACAAAAAAAACCCTAAAATAAAATTAATCCAAAAACAAATGATCCAAAAAAACATTGATGATAAACAATGTTAAATGAAAAAACTATTTTTAAAGTACAGTCATCATTTGAATTCTCATCCATTTGTGCACTCTGTAGATGCATGTATGTGACCCAATCAAATTGTACATTCCAAAACTCCATGAAAACACCTAGAACCTATTTTAATGTAATTCCACATGTTTTCCAACAGAAAACAAAAATCCATAAATATGTGGCATGCTTTGAGAAATTATAAATTCACACACACAACACAAAATTAAAATCTAAAATTTTTATCATAACCTAAATGAGACAAAACACTTCACAAAACACCCAATATCAATTTTAAGAAAGACGTAACAATTCAACAAACACTCAAGTAAACACACTTAAGAAATAGTCATGAATTACTCTAAAGACTAGTTTTGAGAGTTTTTACAAATACAAAAACACTACAAGTGGCCAAAATATGATATCATGGGGGATGTAAACATGTTTATCAATATATTAAAAATTAGTAATCATAATTTTTATGAAAAAAAATAGTAATAAAAAATTAATCACTTTAAAACAAATATTTTGTATTTTCTATCAATTATAAATCACCACTTTAGTCCAGCCATATGTATTATAGAGGAGAGAATCAAATTAAAAAAATTAATTGAAAGCATAAAAGTTCCCAGGGATTGTTCCATAATGGAAAAAATATGATGAACTTACATCAAAGGGGGTGCATATGAAATAGAGCTTCAATGGTAGGAAGAAAAATGCCTCCCAGACATACCTAAAACCCTAAATCCGGGGAAATAAAAACCTCATTCTAACTCTACCTATTATGGTTCTGTAAAACAAGAAACCCCCATTAAATCCCTATAAATAGGGAGGTGTAGAGAGGGAAACTCGCCAGGGTGGGAGAGGGTGAAATAGTTGGAGAGGAGGAGGGGATATCATGCACGAGTAGGGGCTGCATGAAGAAGGGGGTCACTAGGGAAGAGTGGCAAAGTGTGAGGGGAACCGTCGGAGGGCAGAGCGGCGGCCCGAGGGAGCAGTGGAAGGGGTGACGGTGTCACACATGAAGGGGAAGGGGAGAACTGGTGCATTAAGAATGTGAGAGATAAGGGAAGGAATGGGGGATGCACTAAATAGGGGTGAGGGGAGACTCAAAAAATCAATTAAAACCTTAAAAATTTATAATAACATATTAATAATAACATTAATAATAAGAATAATAATTATAATAATAAACATAATATCCATAATAATAATCATAATCATAATAATATTATCATCATTATAATTATTATTAATCATTCCATTAGTTTTATCTTATTCTTATTTTATTTTATACTAATTTTCATTTAATTTTTCTAGATGTAGAGCAGGCCACATGGCTTTGCTGCACGATATGGCCGCACAATCTTCCAGGCCATTTGTTAACCATGAGCAAGCCAAAAACTCACCTAAATGTTTAAAAATATGAAAATTTTACCCGTGTATCAACACGAAACCCAACCGGAAAGATCCAATACTGAGAAATTAATAAAACATCGGTGCTTCCATGGTTGAGGTGTGATAATGTATTAGCTGATCCAAATTAAATCCAAAGGAATTATTTTATTAGAAATAAGGTGGATTTTTTGGTTGTTTTTAAAATATGTAATATTTAAATTTTAAAGGATTTCAGAGGTTTAAATTGTATATAAGAAACATTTATTTGTATTTTAGAGGTAGATATATAAGGTAACATATCAAATAAAATTTACATGCGAAGAATATTTATGGAAATGGAATGATTTATATATATTTCAAACCATATAAGTTCGTTATAAAACATGCATGTTTAAAAAATATGTTATGGATGTTTTGAATGATTTATAAACCATAAAAAATTCTGAATTTATCTCAAATTAGTTTTATGATTTTGATTTTACCTTCTTCCCTTAAATTTCTTATTATCCTTCATCCAACATGGTTTATGAAACTTCATATTCCTTTTTCACTGATTAGTGATCGTTAGAGACTAAATCAGGATTTATTATTTGTTGAGATAATGGTAATTATTTCTCATTCTTCCTTTTTTTCAATACCCTTTAATAATCATTTTATTTAATATATTTCAAGATTTGAGAAATGGGTTTCTCTAGATCATGGTGAAACCCAATGTTATTATTTTTTATCTAGGGTGGCTAAAAATATTTCAAATGAATATAACACTCTTCATTTCTTGGGTGTAGAAAATTGTTACATTACTTGATGAATATTTAATTGAATTGAGATAAGTTGTGTATATTTTATCTAATTATTCTTGATAATAATTTTTAAACTTAACATGATGTGTATAATATGGTGTTTTCATCGACATAGGTGCATAAGGATGGAAATATGGATGTAATATAAGGTATGTGAATTTAAAAAAATTGTATTAAATATTTTGTGAATTCTATTACATTGTCAATAAATATTATTTCTCCACTATATTATATTTATAAAGAGTATTTTGGAATGGAATTAAATCTCTAACTGATATTAAGATTATCCAAAATTTGATAGATCATAACTTAATTTCAAGTTTGCTAAAATATTCTATAATAAACGATGAAATACTTTTTTAAAATAGAGTCCAACATTGATAAATATTTTTAGTAAAATTTTCAAGTTAACATGATTTTTATTATAAAAAATGATATCTTCATTGAAATTGTAGAAGCTTAATTTTGGATTTTATAAATATTTTTTTAGTTAAATTTTTTAAATGTGGGAATACTTTATTAATTACATTTAATTAATTTAAAATGAAAAATTTGATTTAAGGGGTTTTTTTATTTATTTGGGTTTTTGACTCATTTTAAAATGATGAATGAATTTTATTTTTGAATATTACTTTTTAGACTATTTGGACATTTTTTAGATGGATAAATTTATTAAAATTGATTTTGTATTGTTTTTTTTTGGAAAAAAATCAACGGATTTAAGTTTAAATTCTAAAATATTAACATTAGTTTTGTTTGGGATTTTTCATTAGTTGTGTTTCAAAATTTCGTTGTATATTTTTTTAGTATTGTTTGGATTTGGAAGTCATATCAGTTTATAGAATTTGTAGTTATTAAATTTCATATTCATTACCAATATATTTATTTTAATATTTCTATGTTATTGGTTCAATATTTTTTCAGTTTAGATCGAATGTAGAATAGAAAATCCCTGAAACTATAATGATTGTGTAAAACCAATTGTTTTCAATTTATATCAAATAAAATGTCATTCCCTATTGTACTTTAATGTTGTTAGAGGAAATCAAGTTCTAATTATTCAATTTCGGGTCATTTCTTAGTTTTTACTAGAAAAATAATTTATTAGCACAGTAGTGATTTTAACAAAAATGTTTCAAAAAATGTAGTCTCTAAAATTTGGGTATGTGCCAGGGATTTATTTGTTGTATCATTTATAAACTGTGTATAAAATCGATAAATCCATTACTTTTCATATATTAGGATTCTACTAGTGACCATTCTCATAGATATGGGTTTTTATCTTCCACTGGAAATTTATAGTGTAATTAAAATCATTTATTTTCATAAAAGGATAAAGAGTCTTTGGGAATGATGGAATAAATTCCTAATTTTTAGTTTGTTATAGTAATTTTATTATCTATCTATTTCAACCTAATGAGTTTAGTAACCATTTCCTTTATTATAAGTCATATGGCATTGGGGAATTACATTAAGAGACTTTATGTTGAATGATGGGTTCAATTTTTTCCATGATAAATAATAATGGTAAATATTTAAAATGGGGTAAATTTTAGTTTATAATAAATATACAATTTAAAATCCCACTCGAGGTTGAGTTTACCAAAAGATACAAATTTAAGATAAAATCTTAGATCGATCATATTAAAAGTAGTTTAAATTAAATAATTAGGAAAACCAATGTAAAAAAATAGTGTAAATAAAACATGTAATAAAAATTTTAATCACATAAAAAATTAAAAAGCATAGGGTACTAGTTAATAAACAATGATTTCTTTTAATGATATTTTTGAAATAAAACCAACAAAAAATAGATGAATTAACATTATATAAAATAAACAAATGATTCATTAAACCTCCTCAATATATCATCTTATAAACATGGAATTATATAACAGAAACATTAGAAACACCAACAATCAACCACCAAAATCTTCTACGACACTATGGGTGAATGAAAATTCTTATACATAAAATATCATCTTAAACATAATGGAAATAACCTATTTCCTACCCTTGAACCCCCTTGATCGACATAATTTGAAAAACCATTCTTCGACACATTGAATTATCATTGTCACAGTGGTTAGAATATAAATTATTACAACATTTAACATAGATAATTTATTAAAATATCCTCACAAATAGATTCTCCATGTATAAACAGTTAGAAATAATAGTAATAAAATTGGAATGAAATGCAGCAACAAGAAATATTGATATCTGAAATGGAATGTAGCAATTTATGAGGAATATTATGTCATTATGTTTTTCTAATAATCAGAGAAAAAAGTACTACTTATAGAGACACACCTAATAATCGAACATCGCAAACATCGGGTTCAACTATAAAGGAATCAAAAGATTAAAATCCTACTTCTAAGATATTGCATAATACATTACATGTTTTAACGAGACTAAAATGTTACACTATAGTGCTCCACCATTAGGTAAAGGTGATATTTCATGGAACATAATGACAATGGATTTTCATACACTATGGATCAAACAAAAATTCAATAAATTTTATTTTAGTATAAATTCATCATGAACAACAAAAAAAACAAAATTAATTATAACGAAAAATCCAGATCATAATTAATATTATTTTTATTTTGAAAAAAAATGATGGAAAGGGTCATTGACTCAATAATATCAACCTATTTTAAAATAATGGTACATTGGAAATAAAATTGAAAAGATAGTTGTCTTCAAAAAGAAAAACATTTTATATACACACAAAGAATACTGAAATTATCAATTTTTTATCAGAATATTCTAGAGAAATCATATAACTAACTAATTAGTCAATAACATAATTCATTATCAAATAATACTAATTTTCTCTTTTGAAACCTACAAATACCCGGTAAACCATCATAATAATTCACTTACACTACAAATAAATTTAAATTTATCAAATTTAACCATCTTTTAAAAACTATTTTATTTATCAAATTTCTCCAAATTTATAAAATGATCAAATTTATCCCATTATAGAATCACCTTTACCCACTAATAGAAACAATTTTATTTTTCATATTTCTCCCATTTTGGGATTTCCAAAATGAAATAAAAAAATAAAAACTGGACAATAGATAATGAAGAATCAATAGGAAACATTTCTATGTTGATTATCCCCCATTAAGATAATTATAAAGAATAGTTCATGATATTTTTAAAATAATAACATAGTTTTATATGCTAAATTAGATTCCAAAGTTAAATATTATAAATATAAGTTCAAAATTGATTAATTTTTAGGATGTTATCTCTCAATACCTTTAAGTGATATCAATTTTGTAAAATTTTAATACATAATATTCAATAAAATGTTTTCATGTTATTACATGTATAAAGGTAAAATACCAATTACAATTTATTTAACACATTTCTAATCATAATTGGTAGGATAAATATAACTAAGAATAAAATATTTTAAAACAATTGAGATCAATTAGAGAAGTGAATGTCTTGAAAAACATTTATCAATTTGAAAAAAAATTTCCACTTATCAAAACACTAAATAGTATATTAGAGGAAATAGAACATTAAAATTTTATACAAACATACATATTATACCATATAATGTATATGACGATATCATATCACTATCTAAAATATAATTTAAAAATATCTAATGATTACATTACATAGAATATAATAGTTTATATCAAGGAGAAACATTTTATAATATTTTATCATAGAATATATAAAATATCATTTCAAAGTAAGTGAATCATTTATTATCAAAATATATATTAGAATTTATATTATAAAAATTGAGAAAATTTTAAAAACATGATTCAAGAAAAAAAAATTAATATTGTAGATATTACCTAAAAAACCTTGAATTCATTACAATTAAAAAAGTAACTTATAATGATTGAAATTAGAGTTATATAAAATTTCGAAAAATTAAATTTATATATATAAAGAAAGAGAATAAAATTATAAAACAAGAATTTATACCCCTTTTTGAAGAGTTTATATTTGTTTGTATATAATTTAAAATGAAATTAATATTTCTGATCACTTAACATTTATTATATATAACTTCTATTTAATATATTCAAAACTATTTAAATTTAAATCTTTAGTTTAAAAATCATGTTTTTGACTATTTATGATAAAATTGAGAATAATATTAATTTTTTTCTTGGATGTTATATATTGTCTTTCTTAAAAAAGATATAACAGTTATGTTTTCAAAATTAATTTCAGTTTGAGTGAATCTCACCAAAGAATAAATGAGTGTATCTGGCATCAAAATACTTGAGTGAAACAACATACCTCCACGTTATATTCATATTCATACATTCATAGTTCTAATGATTTTAGTTTGTTGATAGACCAAGAAAATTAATATTATACAAAAAATTAACATGTTATAGTGGTAATATTTATTATTAACGAAAAAAAATTTAATGTTAGAATTAATGTATACCTTAAGAATAATTTATATTCTTTATTAATGAAATATTTAATGTTTTAAATTTCCTTTTAGATAATTTAAAATATGATTATGCACCTTTAAATGTAATTCCATGGGGTTTATTTGAAATCTCATACATAATCATACTGAAAACATAATGTTTGGTTGACTAGTAGTAATATATAGAAATATTTTAATCGTATCCCTATAATGTTTTCAATCCATTAATTTCCAAGATTAATATTGATAATGTTTTATATAATATGTCGTCAGATTACTTATACTTTAATTATTGTAAAAACTAAATTTTTTAATAAATCTATAATATATTTGTGTTAAGTTAAAAAAAATTAATTATGGTTTTAGATAAATTTTAAAAATAAAAAATAAGTTCCGCTCACCGATTATAATCATTTAAAAATCACTTTTCATGTGTTCTTAAAACACATTGGAAATATATTTTTGAGTTAAACCCAAAAATAAGCCCTAAATAAAGTTTTGAACAATTATGGTCACTTCAAAAACATTACTGATTAAAAGAGTGGAATCATCATTTTGTCTAACAAAATTATTTTGAGGTAAAACATATGGTTAACCTATAAACCAAGCTCAAGGATCTATGTTTAATACCACTGATATATTTTTTATGTTTATACAAATGTTAAATAAATTTAACAACTTCTAAACCAATATCTTCATCAATTTATAATTCCTCTAAAATATATCTGTTATGAAAAGAATTTTAAACACTGATTTTAAATAAATTAAAATTCAGATGCCATGTTATGTCGATATGGGTTCAAATTGATTCAATCCTAGATACTGGTGTAAATTTATCATAATAAATTATCCATACTTCTTGAAAATAACCGATAATAAAAATAATTTATTTATTATATACAAATGTTCCATTTTCATTAAGTTTATTTTTGAAAAGCCCCACTTGACTCCAATTATTGGTTATTCTGTAGAAAATTTAATTATAGTTAAAACCTTATTCTATTTAAATTTATTTAACACTTCTTTAAAACTCTGTTTCCATCTTTTATCACCAATGGAATCTCATATATATTTAGGTTCAAATTATGATAGAAATACATTATGCTCAAATTCATTTCATAAGGAACAAGAAGTTCTGACTAGTTCATTTATGTCTGAAATAATTTTATTAATGGGATTATTCTATATGATTGACTAGTTTCTAGATAAATAGGGAGATGATTCGGCAATAGTTTCTTGCACTTATGCAATTTTGGTAAATTTTGAAATGTGCAATTCCATTGGTATAACATCAAAAATACATACTATTGGTTATTTTATTTTAGATTTCTATAATTGAATCAATTAAATTTTCATAATACCATTTTGATAATTGACTTATAGATGTTTGCAATAAAAAATGGTTTAGTTTCTTCAAATTTTACTTGAATTGTTTTATCAATCACAATGATTATTTTATAAAAAAACTACTTAAAACATACTAGTTGTAGAATAACATAAAATATTTCCTCCCTTGGGCTTGGGATAAATTAATCAATATGATTTTTGTATTCATAATGAACATATTACAGCCAAAGACTCTAAACTGTAAATTTTTTTCATCCAATCCACAACTCATAATAGTATAATTAAAAAATTGGGTAATTAATGCATGATTTATAGTATAGAAATAAGTATTCCAAGTTTTATCTAAAAAATATTCAATAACAAAATTTTCATTAATCATTGTTTCAGTTACTTTCTGATAAAATATATTTCTTGATTCAGCCACAATATTTTAGTGTGGTTCATTTGGTGCTGATAATTTATTAGTATTACAATTCATACTACAAAAAGATTCAAAATAATAATTTAAAAACTCACAACCATGAACACATCAGAATGTAATCAAATGTATATTTTTCTCTTTTTTAATATAATCATGAAATCTTTAAAAATAGATAATATTACTAAATATTAGTGATATAAACTAAATCCCCATAAATTCTGTGTAATAATCAACCAAGACATGCACAATGTGAGTTTCATGATACTCCTAGATTTTTAGATCTAAATCAATCCACGTGCACTAAATATAATGAACAAACATTTGATTCATTAATAATTTGTTTAAATTTTTTTTATTTTTCTTATCAAGTTGACATGGATAATATATTTTATAAAATTCAAAAATATGTTCTAGTAGATCACGTATTATAACATTTAAATAAATTTTATGTCAATATCAAACATTTTAGTTCCCTATAATTATATAAATACCAAAAAAAATATTGTGATTCATATAAAAAGATTAATTCTAATGTATATGGACTTCTTGGACTAGTGTGTATATATTCTCATTCCCATAGATTGATATAATAGAAAAACCTCAAAAATTTGAACATTATATTTTTCATTCGTGAAGTTCACAATGCAACCATTATCATATAATTTACTAATGATAATAAAGTTTTTTATGTTTTATCACAATCAAAACATTATAAAATTTATTTCCTAAGAAAATAAACATAACTTATTTAGATTATTCAACATGGGAATTTTGAAAAAAAAGTATCTCATAGACCATAATGTATCTTCCTGTTTGGAACATCATAATTATATTAAAAATATGTTCATTAAAACTGTTATCTATGTACCACATTATTTTTCAATAGTTATTAATCCTATTTTTGTAAATATAATACAATAATGTTCTTGGTACCCAAGCATTCTTAGGATATGTTATGCAAGAATATAAGTAATTATAAATCTATATTTAATGAAATAATTATGAAACCCCAAAAATTGAATTCTGTTTGAAGAAAATTTATTTTATAGTGACATACTCTTAGACATTTATTACAAATAGGATCACTTTTAGAAACAAACTATTTCACTAAAATTGTGATTTTTTAGATGTATAAACCCTTCCAGAAGATATTTTATAACTCATAAAATATTTATATCGATTTTCAAAATTCTCCATATCATATGTAAAATTAGATCAAATATTATTTTTATAATTGACATGGTAGTGTAGTTCTATAAAAATTCAAATAATTGGATTTTGATCTTGGTTATTATTGTGAATCTAATTTCAATGATTGTATAGAAATAATAGAAGTTATTTATGAAATTCTATTATTTTCTTTATCAAGGTATTCCTTAGAACAATAATATCATTACATCAATTTATTATTTTTCCTTTCAACATGAGTTACCAATCGAGTCATTTCACTAAACATTGTAATATATTCAGAACCTTCGATGAGGAATAATTTTCACCTTCTGATAAACAAGATATTTCATCATCTAATGATGTTTCAATTTCATCATTTGATGAAGCCCGAAAATTTGATTTTAAAATTAAATTTTGAATGGATTCCATAATTAACTTTATCATGAGATATTTTTCATTCCCAATCATGTTTTCATAGAATTCAAAAATCTTGTAATGGTGATTAATATATTTTAAAGAAATGTCGGAGGTTGAATATTCCTAACCTTTACACTAGGTATCCTAGTCTTTTAAGCACTGCATTCCTTATTTTTTAATGTATTTTATATTTTCATTATATTCAGTTAAATGATATAATATATAGTCTTATATAACCTGGTTCATAAATCCATAATATATCATCTCAAAATAATCCTTCCTATCAATCCTATAGTTCTGATCCATTCTATATTCTTAATTAAAATTATTCTTTCAAATAATTTTGTTCATTCTACCTTCTATATGAGATGTTTCATTCCATATGTTATTAAAATTACTATGGACTGACTAATTCTTACATTTCTTCTTTTAAATAGTTTTCAAAACAATATATATAGATTTAAAATTAACAAAATTATTTTTTCAGGATGTATAAGAAAAAATCACCATCATTTTTGTTTTCTCTTTTTCCACATATCTTTTTAAGAAAAATTCTCATTCTACAGCAACATACTAATCGGTTCATCATTGATTACAATCATATGGTGATTAGTGTCATATTTAGTTTCTCACATAAATTATATCTTTTTTGGAAGTATATAAATTACCATCTTCCCATCTAATCATCTTCTACTTAATTATCTCTAGGATAATGATGTTTTTTTACAACTGTTATCAATATCGAATACATCTATATTATACACTAAATAACGGTAAAATCAAAATCTTGATAATAAATACTCAAAATTTTGAAATGCGTTTCAAGAAAATTAGTTGTTATGAAGTGTGTAATTTTTAAATTCTTCCATATGAAATTATCCTATTAACATGATAAAATTTTTGTATTAATAATGTGAGTCATAGAACATAAAAACTTTTTTCAAACATTACAATTTCGATGATATTCCATCTTCTCATCATGAGTATATATTGAAATCACTTTATCTATAATCTAATATTATTTGACATCATAATAAAATAATCCATTCCATGATTGATAAAAAAATACTTCATCCAATCACACTAACCCTTATAATATGTACCATATAAAATTATTTTTCTACTTGGATTTAGAATCTCCAATATTACAGCTAAATGTATTACCATAAAAATAAATAAAATCAATAGTGAGTGATTTTTTAAGGAAACTAAGAGATTAAATTCCTATAAATCAACCATATTTCAAAAGAAAACTATATATTAAATCCCAAATAATCTTAATTATTTTATAAATATTTTTTCCAAAGATACAAAATAATTTTAAAACTATAAGAGGATATGTAACTTCAGTTGAAAACAAACATAAAATTTCCAATCCTAATAAAGTGTTTTAATTACTAATAATAATGAAATTATTATAAACTAATAGATTAATTTTATTAGAATTATAAAAAATTAGACAATTTTTTATAACCAATGTAAAAAATTGAAGAAATTGTAACTATAAAAAAACCTATAAACACAATAAAATTATATGCAAAATGTGCTATACAGGTTAACAAAAAAATTATAAAAAGGATATTATTAAAATAAATCTATAAAATAAGGATGGTATTTGTTTTATCCTAATAAGATAAATAGTATTTGAATTGAATTTTTATATCCTCATCCAAATATGAAATTCCATAATAAAAACATTATAGAAATGTTGGCCTTCATTCAAGAGAAACTTTTCTAACACTATGGTAAGAACCAAATTTTATAGAGACTTCATATACTCTATGAGGGGAATGAATCAGGGATGAGGATGAATTTAAAAATATGATTTTTCATTTTATATTTATATTTAATTCTTTGGGATATAGTTCCCACGATATAAGGAACCCTCTTCAACCTTTTATCACTCCTTCAAACATAAACACAAATATTATGAAATGTTAATGGAAGGTACCAAATCATTTTACATTGTTAAAAAATAAATGTATAAAATAATGAGTATAAACATAGTACTGTAATGGTGTACTAGAATCCACTATAACTCGCTACTTTTGTGGATGTAATTTTTAGGTAAGGGTATTCCTTGCTAAGGATTTCTGTAAGTTCCTTTCTACCACCAGCTACTTTCAACATGACTAAAAGTTTGAGGATATCACCGTACTTCCAAAGGGTCACTACTACTTTTTATCCATTGTTAAATACATTAGTAGAGGTATTAGATTATATAATAATAGTTTTATAATCTGTTTAAGTATATGATGTTATGTTCAATAATGGAACATTAAATATGAATCCTATTATCTTATTGTTGATACTCCGACAAATTCCAAATGTTTCTACCAATTCTATTTAAAATATGTTTAACTCTATGAATTTAGATTTATTTATTTAATTCTTAAATCATAAATTACTCAGATAAAACACAAAATCAAGAAAATATTCCCTAAAATATAAATATTTTTTAGTGATTTATGTTATCTATTTATTAAATCAAATAGATAAATAGTTAATAATACTCAAACCTATTTTACAGATTTTCATACAAAAATTTTCCATTATCAAATATAAATTTTTTAACATACACACAAAATTATTATACAAAAAAAACTAATCTTTAATATGATTAATTCAATTAGAAAATACATCTCAAGTAAATTATTATCTTTTTAATAACACTTTACAATAATTCTATCATTTTGTCACCTCCTTCTCTCTCCAGAAATATTCAGTCCGTCTTCTTCTCTAATAACATACAATTCCCTGTAATCTATTTCCTTCCATCCTATATATTTTCAATTCATCATAACATTTCTTCCTATATTAATATAATAGGTTGAATTTCTAATATGATATTCAAACTATAATTATATTCCAACATCTCCAACATAAAATTATTATTTTGGATTATATTCCATAAAATTTCATGAATGCTAATTTAAAATGGTAGATTCAAAACATAGAACAACTAGCAAACACTCTATATAAATGCATGCTTGTACTATAGTTACAAATTCCAATATTTTAAACCTTACATAATGGGATACTCTTTTGAGGTTTGACTAGGTAGTTTTTAATCAGTTTACATAAAAATTTATTATTTCCATATGGATTAGAACATGTATTGTGATATGAGACTCCTAGATTTTGAAAGACAGTAAAATATATCTTATTATTCCACTTTTGAGAAACATAATCACTTGTGGTAAAAAAAACCATTTCACTTGACTGGTTTCAGTGTAGAGGTCTTCTACAGTGCTATTTCTTATAGCTTTGGTATAAACCATGTTTGAATCATTGAAACACTGTAGATAAATATCTTTTTCTGTCACAGAATGCATCTTCTTTATTCAAACTGTGAAATACTCATTAACTATGGTGTGGAACCTTCCAAAACACCAAAAAAATGAAAATATCCTAGATACCCTTTGCTTTATAAATTAAAAAAATACTCCACAGTATAATATTTTCCCAAATTTTGGAGAAACACTAGAAATTCATATTATGGGGTATCCTTTGAGATATGGTGTAGAAGAATTATGCAACCTAAAAAAGTATTTTCAATCACTTATAAACCCCTATAATGATCTCTATTAAACAACATATTTCATGATCCAATTTTTCACATAAAAATATAATAATTCCTAGGATTTTTTTCCAAAACTAACATCACCACATTAAAAAAATTTCATTAATATCTAGTATTATCATATCTTCAGTGGATTGAATGTGTATTATCTACCATGTTAACTTCAATAAAAAACAATAATTTCACCCTTTAACATCAAATAACATTAGTCTTTAGGGGAAAATAATAATCATTATCAAATATCTTCCATTAGAATCCATTATTATCACAAACTTACACATCATTTCCATAACTCTCCAACTGAATCACTAATTACACTTCTTTTATGCAACTTAAAAATATATATTGATCCATAAATAATCAATTATAATCCTATAATAATGAAATTAGATTCATTTATAACAATATCTCTATTAAATAATTCCATGAAACATATCAATAACTCCACAATTATAAATCTATTTAATATAAAACCATTCCTTAATTAATATTGTATAAACCCCATAAAACACTATAGTTTCAATAAAATTCATATCCCCAGAATCTCACCATAAACAAGATGGAATCTACCTTCTTCTAAGAACTAGAATCCACTCAATCAAAAAAATTGATAAATACATCTTCCACACACCGTAATAAACTTGAAACGGTTGTCAGAATATCAATGATTATAATAAGTGAACTTATATAATTTACAATTAGATCCTTAATAAAAGATTCTATGAGTATAGGCACCCAGAAAAAACTACTACAATAAGAAGTGTACTCAGTAATAAGAAATTTAAAAATTCAAAATGACCAGAATCCCATTCAAATTAATCCTCTATCATTATATTCTTATGATATAGTAATAATTTGGTACTATTTACAGACACAACTCAAATGTTTATTTTTCACCGAAAAAATTATTTAGTCGAAACAGAATCAGAAGTACCAACTCTATATTATAATTTATTAAAAAACACTACATATTATAGTGAAATTAAACAACCCCACTATGGTGCTATAATATCCAATAATTGAAATTTTTCATGAAACTTAATATCATCATATTTTCATGAATAATAGTTTAAACTCAAATCCACTAAAATTAAATTCACTGGGAATCCATAATATATAACACTATTGACTAGGTAATATTCTAGATAAATAATGTTTTTACTTAACTGTATTGTTATTTCAAAAAAAAAAGGATTCCAAGAAGTCATTATCTCAACACTAGTATGAGAATGTATTTCAAAAAAAATCAGTTCAAAACATTTAATAGAAAATACCATGATTATTTACAATCACATTAGTGGAGATCTCAAGATATGTATAAATGTAGAATCGTATATAGGGTACATTTGACTTAATGGGAATTATTAAATGTTCTTGGGATATTTTTATTATGTGTCCTTACTTATAACACAAATAGTCTCATATCCAAATGTTAGTCCACATATTTACATGTATATGATTTCTGATTGATATACTAGAGGAAATTTATATATTAAAACACATCCATTGGGAGAAATATTTATGAGTGATCATTGATAGAATATTTGGAAGATCAAGTTACCCTTAGGTAATTTTATAAAATATTGGATTTCTTGTATAATTTTTTATTTAAAATCACATGGTGGGTTATGTTGGTAAGAACCCTACAAAAATATTTCTTATTGGATATAAATGAATTATTTATATAACCTTTTAATTTGAGTAAGATAAATTTTCTTCTATAGGCGAGTGAGTTATTATTTTTTATTTTATGTTTCATGGGTTTATGATATTATAATTTTTCATTATATTTTTATCAAATATTTTTTTTAGGTACATTGAGTTTATATCAGAAAGTAACTTGAATAGGTATCCATATTTATCACACACACTCATGGGGGTTTCTAGAAAAATAATGGATTCATAATGGTTAGGTGGACTCACCCATACTCATAAACATGGTATTATTTTTGTTATTCTCGAGTAGAATTTATTTCATTGATATGTATCATGTTCAAGTTATCAATCCTTTTTTTAGATTATTGGTTATCCCAAGTAGTTTCATCAAGGTTTAGTATGGATAAAAGGTACTATATATCATGTTTAAGGCCATTTTTTACTATTTGTTTATTTATCAACCAATTAGGCCACTTTTATATATTTATTTATTCATTACCATCGTAAGGATGCCCTACTTTTCTATGAGTTATATATAGATATTTTATTTTAAATATTATTATATTAGAATGTCAATTAAATAGTATCACTATGGGTTTTAGTGGTAACTTTCTATAAATCCACACCCTCAAGAATAAGGGGAGCATGCCTATTGTCTCAAAATATTTACCACTTGACATGGTATGGGATTGGTTATTATAAGTTACATGGGAATTATTATCTATGTTATTGTTTTAAGGATATGGTCTTTCCTTTTATTTTTTATAGAATACATTCTTTATATTTTTATTTTAGTTCATTAGCAGTTTCATTTATAGTATATATATTTCACATGACAAATTTGACATAGATATTGTTTTTCTGAGGGTAATTTCACCAATTTATTTTCAGAATTTATATCCTATGTTTCATCCATAAACCCCTAACATGTTGAAGATTGTTTTGGGATGTTATGTTTTCCGTCATTTCCTACAATGGTTGAGTATTTAGAGTGTAAGGTATTAACATAACTATTGTATACGTGGTTAAAAAAATTTATAATTAATAAATAATAAAACCTTAACAATCAAAATAATATGAGACATAATCCTAAAAAAGATGATGGATCTATAAAAAATCCAAAAAGAAAATATGTCAGTACCATTGTTAAAGAGTAGACAAATATAAATTTTAATTCTTAATAAGGAATTATATTATTTTATGTTAGAGGATGTATAAATAAAATTCTTAAAAGAAAATATCACCGAATATAAATAGAATATAAATATTTTTTGTATTATCTAATAGAATATAGTTTCCTAGGATAACAATATAAAGTTGATATCGTGCCTCAAAATTCTACTCAAATTTAGAATAGAGGTTTGGCATAGGTATTTGAAATTGGGTTATATGAAATAGAATAAATAGTCTTATTGAATGGTTTTTTGAAAATAATATTTTTTATTTCAGAGTACTATAATTTTATAAAATCTAATGGTTATCCTTTAAGATGTGTATATAGTTTAAAAATACATATACAATGATAATTTAGATTTATGTGTTTAGCTATAGATCAATATTTTAAACCATGATCATTTTATTTTGTAATAATTTAGCACTAATCTAGAAAGTTATGGTGCTATATATTGAACAATAATTCTGAAATTTTTCATTTGTGTAATTATTCAAATGATCATACTGAAAACCCAAACTATAAAAAGATTTAAATAGTAATTAATTGATACTAGGATAGAAATTTCACCAACTGAATTCACAAAATATTAAAGGAAATATATCATAGATATGATACTGAAAGATACACCACAAAAGAAAATTTTCTAGAAAAAATGATGGACAAAACCATATTCAATTGATTAATAATTATGTTACCAAACTCATTGTGGCATAAAATGATTAAGTTATAACCTTTCAAGGATTTTTTTAATAATATCAATAGGTATCCCTCAGATTCAATTAATTTTAGATTTATTGAAAAAATGTTTCAAAAAAATTCAAATTTTTAGGAATACCATAGGTTATTTTAGAGTAATAACAATGGAAACATAAAAAATTAGTTTTTTTTAAAAGTATATCAAGTGGATTTTCAAGCGATAACCAAATGGTTTTAATAATTAGAAACCATCATTTTATAAAATAAGGAATAAATTATAATAATGTGTATAACATTTGATGAATATAAAATCCCCATGAAGTATGATTCTATAAGTAGTAACATAATGAATAAAGATAAAGAGGACATCATGAACAAGTTATGTTTCTCTTGAACCCGAAATCGTTGAATTCCAGCTCGAGGATTACTTCCCATAACTTATTTAAGAATTTGGTGGATCTTTAAATTATCTATTCACTATGGATAAGATTGTCAATTTAATAAGTCTTCATTTTACCTATATCTAAGATGAGCTATAAACCTATGATTTTGTAATAACTAGGTAAATCCTTGATAATTTATCAATAACTTATAGGGAATCAATATTAGTGAATATTTCATCATTTAAATAAAATATTTTGATGGGTAAATGAATTCACTAACTGAAAATAATATCGATGATATATTAGCTAAGTATTATAATTGTAATGTGGTGGTATCAAAATAGGTATATAACATAAAATAAGATAATTAATTAAATGACAACATTACATGGATACCAATTATAATAGATAGATTCTAATACATATTACTCAAATGATGACTCAGATAAACATATTTATATTATTATTCTAAAATCAAGTTAAAAAATAAATATTATGGTAATTTATTGTAATTTTTAATTTAAATTTATAGTTCAATGTCTATTTATAAGAACTATTCTATAGATATTTACTCTAATATAATTAAAAAAATATTTGAAGTTAAAATTTTGGATGGTTTTTTAAAATAACAAGATACAACTACAATTTAATTTTTCCCTTATATTAACGTAATTTAAATTGATTATAAGAATATTGTCCTAATTAATTATAGTAAAACGTTTTTAGAATCTAAACATAAAATGAAAACTTCAATTCCTTAAAGAAAGTACTCACTGAGGATATTGTGAGAGATGAGAATAAGCTAAGATTATATTAATCATAATATAAATATCTACTAAAATTATTAACTAGATTTAGTGTGAATAATTGTAATATTTTATATACTACTATTCATAAACAATTAAAATTTTAATTAAAAAATACCTACTACCAATTATGGTAAATAATTTTTTGGATTGTATTCCATATACTAATATTGTTTGAATTATTATGTATGATATGGTTTATATACATATAAAATTATCTTGTTTAGTTAATAATATGAACAGACATATTAAAAAAACTTGTAGGTCCTATTTTTAGAAATTTTAGTGGTCTTTATTATGTGTTACTAATATTTTTGTTATAGGTTTTAATAATGATAATCAAACTAATGTTATTATTCCATGATTTGGATAATTTTATAGTGAAACAAATTTAAACACAAAAAATTTACATACTGGTATTGTGTTTAAAATATGTGTATGTCCAATTATATTAAAATTAAAAAGTTAAACTTGTTTCAGATTTATTTAAAATGGAGGATAATATATTTATTTTATTTGGTTTTATAGAGATGCCTAATAAATAAGTATTTTTAGAGAAATATATTTGTAAAATTAAAAAATAATGTCTTATTATAACTACTATACTAATATGTTGTTGTGAAAAAATAAATTATGACATGTTTTTTCAAATAATATTCATATTAGGATTTATATTATTAAAAATAATATATATCAGTAATGGTTCAATGGAAAAATATGATTTGTGGAAAATATTTCATATATACTAATTATGTTATAATAACCATGATGTCACTTCTTGGTATTCATTCCATTATTTTTTTATTTTATCTATTATTTTAGAATTTAGAGTCAAAGTGGAATGTTGTAAGGAATTTACGATGATGGATAATAGTATAAAATTTTATATACACCATGAAATTTAAGGGGGATGCAATATCAATTTCATGGTTAATTCATAGTATGACCAGTATTGTAGTTTTTTCAGGAATCTAGTTAAAATGTATACATTTTTAATTTGTGGAAATAAATATTTAATATAGATGACTTATTTTCATCCCATAACTATTCCATAAATCATCATAATCCCTCTCCATATCAGCCATTATTTCCCTCTATCTTTCTAGGACAGATCTTTTAATTCCCTCATAAAAAATTCAGTATTTCTTAAAGTGGTTTCATACCTTTTATTTCTTCATGTTTTTGTTCTTTCTACTTTCTATTACTCTCTAATATACATGGTAGTGAGGGTTCTAATTTCTATGAGATTATTGTGAGGATTTTTGGTATTAGGATTACTTCTTAACTTCTATGGATTTTTCCTCTCTTCATTAGGTGGAAACCATCCTTTTCAAGTGCTTTGATTTATTTATATGAAGTGGATATATTTGAATCCTTTTACCTTATGATAATTTAATACATGTTGTATTTAAATGTTTTTATGAGAATTATATATACTATATTGATGATTTTTAATTATATTTTTTGATTTTTGAAATTTTACTTTCAAAAATGGCCAGCAGGGATATGTTTAAATTTTTAAGAAATTCCTTGTTCATTTTGATTCCAAATAAGTGATTTAAGAAAAAAAATCCATGTTTACAAAGGATTTCAAAGGGACTATTTTCAATAAATATTATATAGGATTTATTGGATTTTTTATTGTTTTTATTTCTAAATACTTTCATTTTTAGGATATTTTTTGAATTTTAATTTTTTTTCATAAATTATCCCTTTCCTTTATCTATTTTATTTTGGTAATGAAATTTTTCTTATACTGTATGGATTCTGGGGGAATTGTGGGTGTTCATAGAGGCAGTTTTATTATGTAAAGGAATTAGATGATGTAAAATATTAAACCATTAAAAATATCAGGGGAAATACATTGGGTGTTATGAGGGTACCTAGGATAGGTTCCATGTTTAGTTATGAGGAAACTCCCCTAGATTTTTTCTAATACTCATGATGAGACATTGATTAGAGTGGATAATAATCATATGACTATGAATACTTCTTCATGGGATTCCACAATTTTGGGATGATTATTAGGCTCAAAGACTAAATGTTGATGATTATAGGAACATATGTTATCATACATGGTTTGTTGGTTATGGACTTCTTTAACATGAGGATAATTGATTGCATAACTTGGACCCCTTGTTACCAAAACATGTTAATGTACATATTTAAAATTACTTTCTCTAAATGATTTTATTTTTATTATGTTACCACCCTTTTTATTATTTCTAAATCTAATCTCTACTAAAAATATTACATGTTTCCCATAAAAGTTCAAAAGTTTTATTTTTATTTATTTAGATCTAACTTTAATATATTTTTTTAATCATGTATTGTATTATAGAGATCATGTATTGGAATCCAATTAAGATTATTATTCTCAAATTCTACACACACCCTTATGGTGTATGTAAACAATGTTTTCTCATACAAAAGTGATGGTAAAGATTAGTTGTGAGGTAGTGTACTCTTGTTATCTTTTGATTGGGATTTTAGAGTAGGTGACAACATAATGGGTTTAATCTTATCAAATTTATATGGGTAGAAGCAGATATGATTTTTTATTTTAGTCATATATTTTTTGTATATATTTTTTAATTTTACTCATTATATTTCCATCCCCTGGTTCTTTTATATTTATTATAACATGGTCTAGTGCTTACTATAGTAGGATTTATTTGTGCATGTTGGGTTCTATTAACTTGATATTTTCTTTTATTTTTCTTTTAGATAATATCTCATGTTTTTCTATTTATTATTTTTGAAAAAACATTCTTTAATATTTATATATCTAAAATTTATAAAAACATTATTCCAGGTTTTGAGTTGTAATCCTATTTATCTTATTTTTTATTTTATAGGAAATCACATTAGAAAAATAAATAATCCCCTAATACTAGAAGTCGGCCTATGGTGATGAACAATATTATTTGAGCATTATGATAGGTCATCTGGGGGATTATGATGGTGAATCTGACGTTAGTTCACAATAAAATTGTATCAGAGCCCAGTTTTGATTAATAATAGTTTGGAAATCATGGTAAATAATAGTTAGGATTGTTTTAAGTCATGAAATATGTTTAAACTTTATGTATATAAATTTATTTTCATTAAATTTCATTATTTTTCAAGGGAAATTAGTAGTTTTTTATTTTAGTACTATGTTTTATTTTTTATAATGATTTTTGAAATTTTATTTTGTAAATATTTCAGCGGTATTTATTAGGAAAATGATCGATTTTCTTGTGATAGATCCATGAAACCTAGTTTGGAAGGCCCACAAATAAGCATATAATTGGTTCATGGTTGGAGATATTGTGAAAATAGAAAATATATCTTAAAGAGAGTGTTGTTTTTTGGGTTATTTCCTTTACACTAACTTTTTTTATATCCCTATATTCTTTATAAAATATTTACGAATTTATTTAATAATATTTATATAATTTCTAGTAAATTTTAATGTGTGGATGAGAATTAGTTAATATAAAATTGTATTTAGTACCATGCCTCCTGAAAGGGTCATTGTGAATCTACTACCAAGAATATCAGATAATTTTATATAGGCTAATCCTCTAGTCAATAATAGTATTATAGAAGTAGTCATCAAAATTTCACACGATATAGAATGATGACTGAAATTTGGATCATCCCACAACAATGTTCCTTATCAAAAAACTAGATATGATAATCCTTAGTCTATCCATATAATTATGGATCATTAAGAAGCATCGCATTTGGTGGAGAAAAACAAAAGAAGATTAAAATTTCTAGAAACTGAAAAGGTGTTTAAAGTTATGTGCAATAGATTTATGGTTGTTTGTCCTAGATAAACCATTTTGGGAGAATTATGTTTAGTCATGAATATGTAATAAAATATCTTATAAATAATTTAAACTCTTTTTACTCAATATTTATACCTTGATATGATGGAATTAGTGAAATCTAGGGGTTATTATGCCTTCATTGTGGTAAATACAATTTGATTTAATGTGAAAACTTCTTTTATAAGATTATTAAGTATGATTTTTTTTCTAAAATATAAAATTTAATGTTTCTATATTTGAAATGGTTCTCCACCTGAACAATGGATGAAATTTATTCATATTACAATTATAAAAAACATATTATGGTTGTTTATAAGGGTCTCATAGTAGAGACGGGCCAATCATAGATTTCTAAAATAGGTAGAACATTCTCCCATCTGTTTAATATTACGGATGAGGGTTTTGTTAAGAGGAAAATGAAATGTGAAGAATATATATGATATTTTATAAGTATCTTGAGGGATATATCTCATGAAGTATCATCAAAACATATTGAGAGAATGACTTTGATATTCTATCAGTGTGGAAATTCATGAAACACTAACAATTAATTTAATGATATTTATAATAATTTTCATAAATTTGGTTGAATAGTTCATCTATAATGAATTTTAAGAATAAACCCTCCTCTAAGTAGCAGTTTTGGTTCTTCAGTTCCAATAGGATCCTAAGTGCAATTTGATTCATCAATGTTAATGGTTACTCGAATATAAGAGCATAGGGGCAGAGGTGGTTCTTTACATGATATAAGTTATTCAACAACATTTATATATTTTTGTATAATGGAGATTCAGAATCTCTAGTTTGATACTATGCTATATTTGATAGAAATTTCAATTTTCCTTGCAAATAATAAAAATTTGTACCCATTTTTCCTTATCTTTATACCTCCATAATGAATGGAGTGTTGTCTTGAGAATCGTCAATAAAAAATTAAAATTGATTATTATATCCTTAGGATTTATTAGTTAATTACATTTAATTTTTTTATCAACTGTTATCAATTTATGGGGAATCCATATCTTTTGATAGGGTTTAACAGTTAGTTCAAGTGGAATGAGACTTAATATAGTGTCTAGATAGACCAATTCTCACTAAAACAAAAGAGTTATATTTTAAAATATTTTTCCTCATAGTGGAAGATTAGGAAGGGATATCTATATATAATAACTATTTATTTTAAAGTGACTTTTTTAGAATTTTTTATTTTGATTAATCAAGGTTGACCATAGAAAAGATTTTTAATTAATTATTGATATGATCCCATATATTCTTCCTATAACATTACCTTTCTAATAAATTGAATGAGGTGAGTGGAAATATATAAAACCCAAACTAGATGATCCTAATGAAAAATATCATATTATTCCATTTTAATATCCATATAAATCTTATATTCTATTTTATAATACTTCAAGTTGAATATTACTCATTTAAATTAATTAGAAGAAGTCCAATCATGTGATAATGAAGAATAAGTACAATTTCCCTTAGACATGTAATTTATATTATTGGTTTAAGGGGGATAACTAGTTTTTATATTTTTTTTGTCAGCATGTCTTCAGTGTCGAGTCAAAGATGCATTTTCTCATATATTTTTTAAAAATAAGAAACATTTATTTTCAAATTTTATTTAACAATAATATTCTGTTTTATCATTTTTGTTTAGAATGTAAATTTTTTTAGGAGAACTTGTGATACCATGAGGTTCTGACAAATAATGATGGCTTCAATATTTTCAAAAATATTAATAACATGTAATTTTGGAAATACCAATCGAAAAATATTTCATGAAATCATATGAAAAAGAATGTAAAAAATATATTTTCTTTTATACGTTTCAAGATAATTGTAGTGTTTCTTAGTTAACATCATTGGTAAATGTGTTAATATGTTGATTCCATTATATGATTAATAGTTAATTGTTACTGAGTTTGATAAAAACAAACCTAATGAGTGTAGAATCCAAGTATTTTTGAATAATTTATAAATATATAGTTTCATTGATGAATATAATAAATTAAGACAGGAATACAAAAATGTTATAAAATCTAATAGCCTCTTTTATTATATAACTGCTTGTTCACTTTATATATTATCCTTGTTTTAAATTTGGTATTTCTAAGAGATTGTGTTTGTGAATATTAATTATAAGATATATTTTTATTACTTTTATTCATATTTTTAATCAATTAATTTAGGTTGATGGATTCTATTATAGGAAGATAGAAGTTAGATTCTGGATGTTGAATGAGTAAAATTAAACGTTGGGTTATAGAACCTAGGTAATTTTTTTGATAAAGTTGATTATCATATTCTATGAACAAATAAAATATCTAAGTACGATTTTTATAGAATTTGATACCTTTTGATAGGTCTATAATTTACAATTTTTTGAAACATACTTTTTCTTCCACATTCACTATTGATTTGAAGTGAAAGTATTTAATAATATCCTTTAGGTGTAATTGATCTCTAAATCACTACATTGTAATATGTTAATTCTTATGTTTTTAATATTATAATTGTTTCTTCTATAATATTAGTTTTATTATATTTATACTATTTTTATTACCTTCAACAATATTTAATAAATATTTATTTTCTCACTACTACACATTAATTTTAAATAATTCTGATTTTTTCAATTTAAAAAAAATTATATTCCCATTATTTATAATACCCTAAGATGAAAAAGAATTAATTTATTTTTAAAATAAAATTCACCCACATCTTTTAGTTTATTTTCCATAAACCTATGGGTATAATATATAGTAGTAAATTAGGTCTCTATTCATGATACCTAGCATTATCTATTCACTTTATATATCTATTAATTTATTATATTTTCGAGTTTATTAGTTTCCATACAATAGATTGTTGTAAAAGAATTATTGAAATAATTTATATAATTTATTTAAAAAATATTATTCCTTATATTCCACCTATATTTTATGTAGGTGAGTTTCATTACCCATGTGATCAAATTGAATCCTTGGTGATTTTTAGTATAGTTATAAATTGTTTATGCATATAGGTAATTAAACAATTATAAAGAAAAAAGTTTGAAATTTTACTAGATAGGAGAATAAATAATGTCAATTGAATTTTAGAGTCCTAAATACTATTTTATGTTCTCTAAATAGGAATAAATAATTCCATGTTTCATCATTTCAACCATCATGTGGTGTCTTTAAAATTTATAAGTTACTCATTTTGGAACATTAATATTTTATGAAACTAAAAGATAAAAAATAATAATAGATTATCTGTTATTTGATTTATTACATAGTGAATATATTTCTAAATTTTAATAGAGATCACTAAATATCATTATGTAGACTCTTATAGAAAAAGAAATATTAAATGATCAAATGATTTATAATTTTATTGAAATTTTACTAAACGATTGGGAATAGAGAACATTAGTGATTGATTACACAATGAAAATCAAAAAAATAACCTATAATTATATTGTTATAACACTAATGAAATTATAAAGTCTTTTGGAGATATGTATACAACAAGGGTAAAATAAAAATTTAATTGCTTTTGTATCTATAAAAACATTAAATACTAGATATTGTAAAACATGTATATACAAAAGAATATAAAATAGGGTAGTTGATAACAATGAACTCAAACCAAATGTTAGTGAACATTATAAAATAAGAATTATTCTGTTTAAAAATAATAATTTACAAAGAGTATATTAGAAATAAAGAAAAAATTGAATTATTCCAGGGGTTCTATTTTTTATGAGTGTAGAAATCTAGATAAAATTCAACCAGATTGAAACATGCTAATGAAAATATAAAAATAGTCTTATAAAATATATCATAATAAGTAATGGAATAGGATACTAAAATCCATGGATATATTATGTGTGGGATAAGGTAGCACTACATATAATAGTTTACCAAAATAAAGACACAAGAGTAGAAGGAGCACAATATTTTTTTTGAAAATGAAGAGAAATGTCTAATAGGGAACATAACTATAGAAATAAATATAAATATATCCCTAAATTCAAAATCTATTTCATCTTATGATAAATAAACTAATGATAAAAATTTAAATTGTTTGGATATTGAAGTGAGATACCGTTAAAATATTTAATATTTGATATTTTATATTTATGAGTGCAAAACAATTTATTAAAAGACATTTTAAAAGTATGTTAATCATAAATGAAACATTACAAATAGAAAATAATACTTTATGATTGATGAGGATAGCTTTCCATAAAATAGAAAATATTATAATAATCTTAGATATAAGTTAAATAATAATAAATAAATATTATAAAGATAATTATGGATTTAAAATAAAAGTATATTAGTAAATATATATGAAGTATATATTAAATAAGATTATATTAAGTATAATATTTATAAAAAGGATAAATAAAAAAGTGAAAATATTTCCCAAGAGAAAATATAATTTATTAAACTAAAGTCTAAGACTGGATGATTAAATAATATGCTGAATAATATTACTATTATAAGAAAATACTTATGGAAAATTAATGGAAATATTATACCAAACAAAACTAGATATTGTTTTGGTTGAAAACTGATTGGATGTTAAACCTATCAATCAAACTATTTTTGAGTAGAAAATAACCCTTTTTACATTTTTTTCAAGACGGATTAAACTCTTCTAAAAAATATTAAACCAATATACTGAAATCGTGTAAGATTAAACGAGCATTTACTTTAATGGAAATTTCTGCTTATGATCATCAAATAGATACAAAAATATATGTTCTAAATATATTATTTCAAAAACAGAATGAAATATCTCTATATTTAAAATAAATATTATTAAGTAATTATAATTTTTGTGAATTAGTGGTATAATACATATTTCTAATTCATGGTATTTATTTTTAAATTTATCATAACAACATCTGTAATGTTTTCCATGTTTTAAGTGGTTTAAATATTTTATATTTTTTATAACTATAAAATTAACTTTCTCTATTTTTGGAGGGTCTTTTTTATACCAATATCTTTTAAGACATCCTTCTAAATTATTTAAAACAATTAATAGTTTAGTTAAAATATATATAGATATGTCTTTGAAAAAGTATGTTCAAGTTGATTAAATGGTATAAAACATAAAGGATATTGTAATAGAAAATCTCCAATTAACTAAATTTTCTAAAATATATTTTCTATTTAAAAAGTTAATTATTAATCGAAGCAATGGAAGTTGATTCCAATATAAACATATGGAACTTCAATTCATTGGTTTCATTCATAGTGGTTAAATAGTTAATCTATTCTAGTTTTTTTTATAAAACACCATTCATATATCACTTTAACTATCACATTTTCCAATGATTTGGCTACCAGGTAAATTGTAATAAAAAGGTTAATATCTTTAGAACTACATTTGTAGTTTTATTTTTTCCATAAAAACATTATTGAATTCTATGGTTGTAATTAGTTGATCTTATCAAATAAATAACATGATTTATACAATATGTTGTTGATAAGGGTGTTCTACCCCATCCCCTTATGATAATAGATACCAATTTTATTATCAACTGATTTATAGATCTATATATTTTCTAGGGAAATTAAAATAGATAAATAGTATTTCTATAGAAACCTAAAAGGCCAAACTAAAACATATAAAACATTAAGTGTGTTAGAGACTGAATGTGCTATCTCCATCTATTCTCCCATAGCAGAAGAAATCTATAAGGGAGTTCTAAATCATCACTATGTTTAAAATGGTTAATGTAGTGAAACACGTGTTGCTGGTTCCATTTATTAATTTGTATACGTTGACTATATATAATTTTACTAAAATACCTGATATTTTGTTTAAGGGAGAATATTTTTATATCCTACACAAACTACCTGAATTTCATATAATTTTTATAAAATATTATACCAAGAATATTTTTCTCTTATGAATGAGAATTTGGACAATATAGGTTATTTTGGATGGGATATAAATATTGTATTCCAATGTATATAATATTTCATACCTCTATGAAATAGTGACAACAACACCATAAAAATTAATGATGTTTACATTCTAGAATACTTGGTGCATTCTTGAATGTTTAATCTCATTAATATCATCAAGTTATATATATAATTTTTCTAAAATGGTCTTCTAAAGTTGAAAATTTTATTATATTGGTGTGTTCTCAATAGTATACTTATAAAAATGTTGAAAGAATAAAATAATTATAATGGGGATAATTATAAAAAAAATAAACCCCATGAAAATATGAGACAATATAAAGGATGATAATGATTTCTGTATTTAAATAAAAAATTATTAATTAAAAATTAATTTATAGATTCTGTTATTTATATTAAAAATTTTAGTAGGGGTGATGAACCCGAAAAGGTTGAAAACTTATAATTGAAAAGGAAAGCATAAAATCTTCTTATAATGAAAAATTACCATAAAATAAAGTGTTTAGAGATTGGGAAATTGATGATGAGTATAAGGAAGATCACTTGATGAAAACGTCATTAAAAAGAATGAGATACTATGGGATGGAAAGGATTATTTAAAATCATATTTAGTTTCTAAAATCAAATGCAGAAAAAGTAATAAATAGGATATATGATAAAGCTACAGGGATGACCAAAATCATATTAGACAAAGTTGGGTCATTGATTTGAATATATGAAACTCATAAAAAGTATATATTGGGTACCAAAAAAAGTAAAATTTATAGAATAATTGAGTATAAAGGCTTAAAGGTTAATCGAACTCTCGATTACAATTAAAGAACATAGTATTGAAAAAAACCACTATATATAAATTTAGACATTTAAGGTAAAATGAAATATGTCACAATGGATGTTCTAAAAATGTATCCCACTCTTTCATCAGTTTATTGGGAGGTTAGAGAATAAACTATGAATTCCAAGGAATTAATTTTACTGAAATCCATACCACTAGTGATTAATCTTGAAAACTCAATTGAGAAAATTATTCTTTCTACCACTTATAAGAATAAAACATAAGTATTACATATAATAAAATTAAAATTATCAAAAACCAGTTTCTAAAATATATTTGTTGGGAATCTTATAGAGAAACAAAATATTATATTTCCGAAAGATCATATCAAAATTGAAATATTAGTTTATTTGTCTTTATAATAGATTTCAATTTATTATAAGGAAGTAATTTCATTAAATGATAGTTAAATCTATTTTTCATTTTATTCTACTAAAAATATGTCGATGTTCACATTGTTTTGATCTAAAATTGTTTGGATAATTAATTTATGTTGATAGATGTAACCCTAAAAAATAAACGAACTGTTAGTAAAATTATATCTTTATAGAGAAATACATTTATAAAATGAAATATATTATTCCTCTTTATAGTCTAAGAGAATATTGTCGATATATAAAATTTTATTAAAAATCTATAGAAAAATTTGGTTTTTTATAATTGGATTATATTGTTTATTTGTTATTGAAAAACTGTGAAAAATGTTAATCTGATTCCTGGAAAAATTGATAGGATCTATGAATCTAAATGAAAAAATCATCTAATAAAATAAGTAGCTGAAGTGATATGATGTTTTAAAATTGTCAAGAAAATCTATAATATTAATAATTATAAATGATAAACCTTTCAATGTTTTCCATGACTCATCATAAGGAAATTAATTCACTTGATTATAATGTTTTATAGTCATTTTATGATTAATAAATTATCTTTAAAACATCAATTGGGTTTGAATATGTTTTTAATTAAAAAATAAAAAATAATAGATAATATTTACAATACTATGGAAGTGTTAAAACATCTAGATACTATTTTGAATCAATAGTTAGCTAAAAGAAGATCAACGTTATAATCTCAAGATTAAAATATTTAAAAATATGTTGTTTTATAATGTTATTTGTAACATTCCAAGTTTTTTTAAAAGGAAACACTATGTTTGATAGAGTATATAATACGCAACATCAAGATTAAGCCACCACGTAATTAATATTTAAATTCTACAATTAAAACCAAGCCATTATAGTAGCAAGAATGAACAGTAATCACTAAATATAGTTTACACATGTATATATAATTAATTATTTGGTGAAAAATTAATTATAAATGTATTTAAATCCTGTTTTAAAATAAAAGGAAATGTTTTTCTAAAAAACTATTTTAATGTGAACAACTGTGTTTTATACCAATAAGTAAATAAATCACTCCTGTTGGATTATATTATTTAAATAAATATATAATGTATTTAATTTAATGTTTGAAATTAATTTTATGTGTTTCATATACATGATATGAAAACAAATAAAATTTTATACATAAAAAGATTGTTTTTCAAAATGGTTGTTTTACAAACTTTTGATGAAGACCCCTTTTTAAATCAATTATTTTACACTTTTATTAGTTATATATGATAAAATAAGCTTCTTATTCGGAATTAGGATATTATAATTTAATTTTGTAAAATTTTTTGTATTATTTTTATAATATTCATTTTTTGATGAATAGTGAAAAAGATAATGTATTTTAATTGAAAACTACATTTTTATCAACTTTTATTTATACTATTAAATAATATATTTTTAATAGTTTTAATGTATAATTGGATCATTTTTTATCATTTATTAAAATTTAAATCGTTATAATCAATTTCAATATGAAATTTCATATAAAAATATAGTGAACTTTTAATCATATTTACTTTAAAAACTCATTTTCTTATTCCGTTAATGGTATTATCTTTTAATTTATTTATTAAAATTACGTACTTTTAATTTTGAAAAATAAAGTCCATGTTTTTAATCAGAAAAAAAATTATATAAATTAGTCGGTATCATTTTTTGACATTATAAATAGTAACTTTACTAATAATTTTTATTATCATGGTTACAGGTAAATAAGGTAAATGAAGGTAAAAATTATATTATAAAATCATAAAATTATCCTAACAATTTTTCTATTTCATTTTTTTTCATCAAATAACATATTAGGGTACATTTTAGGACCACATGGAGCCACTAGGATGACTTTAGTTTATTTATAATAATATATTCAATGGAAACTATTTTTTTACACTTTTTTTTAACAAGTGAAGTATTTTTAATACCGGATAATACATGGATATATTCGACCATAAATAGTATTTATGAAGATAAAATTGTAACCTATATCATGGTAATTTATTTATAATTTTTAGGAAATTAATACTTAAATTAAATAGTGACACAAACTACCAGTGGATGAGAACCTTCCACGAGTTGGAATCAAACTATGCTCCATATGTAATTTATGCCACCAGCACTGTGAAGATTCCAACCATCTTTTCCTATCTTGCAAAAAATCTTCTACACTATGGATAAATGTCTTTGAACGTTTTGAAGTGAATCCTTTTAATACATATGATATTCTTAATTTTTTGCAGGCCATGGCTACATTCCTTCTCTTGAAGTAGGTAAGTATTCCCTTTCTAGTTTCTTGTGTAGAGGTTATTCATACATTCTAGACATTCAGAAATAAAAGTATACATGATGAAACTATCCCCAATCGAAATGCAGCTATATATTCTATTTTGTCTGTGGTTCTCAAGGCTAAAGACCAGCATGAAGAATTATGAAACAACTCAAATCATGATCTTTCAGTCTATAGAAGCCTCATAATCTCTCGTAACTTTCCAAAACCCTTAGGAACCATTGAAGTTTTCTGGTTTCCTCCATTTTCATGTTGGAATAAATGCAACACGGATGGCTCTTAAAAGGGAAATCCTGAACCTTCTGGTTACGAAATTATCTTTTGTGATCATAATGGTGACTTTTTAAAGGGGGTCAAGGTGTATGTGGATGTACAACAGCTCATGAAGTGGAGATGATGGGCCTTATTAAGGCGGTTGACATTGCATGACAAAGAAACTGGTGCTTGGTCTAGTTTGAAAGTGATTCATTCGTAATAGTACAAGCAGTTTGGATGGGACAAATACATGATTCCTGGAAGATCATAAGAAAATGGAATAACTGTTTGAGTATTCTAGCTTTAATGAACATCATCATAACACATATCTATCGTGAGGGGAATCAACTTGCTCACTGGCTTGCTATCAAAGGGGCCTATGAAGGAAACAACAAACACTACCAGGAAATGTCGTGTGAGGTGATGACAATACTTCAATGAAAATAATGCAACCTTTTTTATTTTCTAATGATGTAAATATATATATTTCCTAAAATTTACAATTTTTTCTTGCTTTTTTAAAAAAAAAATGTGACACAATGACGGTGTAGTAATTCATCAATTAATAAAAGAATCATATAAATGAAATTATAAGTATTAAAATAATTATAACTTGATATCGTTAATATCATCTGTGAATTTTTTGGAAGACATATACATTTTAGTGAGTTTTTCAAAGAGTTTTATCGACTATATCATGAAGTTATAATATTTCAAAAATTCAAGAATTTAATAGTGTCCAAATTGAAACTAATAGTATTTTAAAAATTAAAATATTTTGTTAAATGTTTTTAAATTTATAAAAATCCAATATTGATCAAAATGGTGGGAATAAGACTTAAATTGTCACAAATTAATCTTTTATTTGTATTTTTCTATGTTATGGTAATTATATTGATACAGAAATTGTAAATTATATAATAAAATGGTAAGAGTTAAAAAGGATAAAACAAAAACATTACAATTGAAAGAATATTCAAAACATGTCTTCTTTTCATTATGTAATTTTATTTAAACAAATAATCATTGTATATTGTAATGAAATTATTTTGGGATGATTTATATTATATAATAAATTTATATTTATTTAATAATTTGAAGAATTCCAAGAGTGTTCTTCCCCTCTACTATAAAAGGGCACCAATTCTTCTATTTTATTTAAAACTTTGAACCAATTTGTTTTAGCCAATATGATCCCAAATAACTTATTATAATCCCTTATATCATATTCAAGAGGATTTATTTTATGCAGAAAAATATCCTTTGTGGAGTTAAGGTGTTAATCAAAGTAGATCATCTGAAAAAGATGTATCGTTTTCAATTGACTATTTCTATTTTATTTCTAATTCCACTTCCTTCAAAACATTTTACACCATGGTGAAATAATAACTCCAATATAATCAATATTATTATATGTTATTATGATAACAACATTCTATTAATCCATCTTCACATCTATCAAATGGTAAGGGAAATAATTGTTCAAGCATACGTGTGAACTATCACCTCCACAAACTAATATAATTCATTTTCCATTAATTAATATAATAAATAGTTATAAAGATGGAATTATTGTTTACATATGTTATTAGGGATATATTTATCATTATAATAGAATAATATATCAATTATTTTCATAAATTATATAAACATAAAAATGATAGTGTCGTTTATACGTATGTGTGAACTATCACCTACACGAAGTTATTAAATTCATTTTTGGTCACTAAATCACATGGATACTATATATAATATTCATTAAATTATTAATATGATATATATGATATTTTGAAAATTATTTCAACATAAAATAATATTTATCTTCTCTCCATAATGACCATTGAAAAATGAAAATGTTGCACATGCGTACGTATGGATTACCATCTCCATGATTATTACATTTTCCATTTTTCAAAACCATTCTTAAATGGATTTATTTAAATTTATAATTGATGTATAAAATCTATTATTATATAATGAATATTATTTTAGAGATTATGTACTAATGACCACTTTTGTCTATAGACATCAAGCCTAGTCATTTTGGACTCCTGTACCAAATATCAACAAAACATCCAACATGAATTTAAATGATTAATTAATTGTTATAACATGATAATAAGAGATATAAAAGTACTAGTAAACCTAAAAAGGTTATAAATAAAGTAAATAGTTATCCAAATTTTATTATTCAGAAAGATAAATATATTATGAGATAAATATGACTCAATGTAAGGGACTATATAACTAAAAAATCATTTTAAAATTTTCAACAATTTATTATTATAATTATTTCTAATTCATGTCTATATTTTAAAAAATTATTTATGGATTTATGTATATACGCATGAATGTTTTAAAAAATTAATTTATTTCAAAAGTTTCAAAGTTTTGTGGGAAACATTGTTTAAAAAATCACTTTAGTGATTATTTTAAATTGTTTTTGAAAATGGATCAGTTATTCAATATCATTAAATATTTTCTTATGAGTGAAAATGAAATTTTATTACTATTATATTGACAATTGAATGATTTAATGTCTTATGATTAAAAAATTTTACTTGTTCATTTAACGGGTCATTATGTGTTAAACCCAGGATGAGTGATTACATTATAACCACCAATTCATTGGATATGGAAGTCTATTGTATAACTATACCATTTGTAAGAGTGGCATGTAATGAAGTCCACTGTATGGATATTACTTTTAAAAGAGTGACTTGAATGGAAATCAACCATATGGTTATTCCATATTGGTATAACTATTTGCAATTTTACCTACTTATAATTATATGTTTCTTATTATTTTTAATGAATTTCATTGATTTTACAAAGGTATGATAACAATATTTCTGATATTAATATCTATTTTTTAAGGTAAACAGTATGTTTTATTTAAAACATAATCTTTATGCATTTTCATTGGACAAATGGTTTTCATTCATTATTACCCTTATTTGGATTTTTGTTCCCATCCCATGTTTTAAAATGTTTTTCATAGGGATTAATTATTGGTATAGTCAAATAATGTGACATGACAAAAGTATTGAAGATGTGATAAGAAAAGAAACAATGTTTTAAAGGGATTCCTTTAATGAAAGAAAATGGATATTGAGTACAATTATCCTTTTGTAATATATGTATTTACAATGTAACATTTCTTTGTAATTTTATAAAACTCCATACCTAAATTCTTTATGGGAATTAAATAAAATAAATTATATTCAAAATTCACTAAATTAGGTTATGTTTATGGTTAGATCCATATAGTTGGTATCATAAGAGGGTTTAGACAAATTTGGAGATTATGATGTCTTCTTATAAGATAAGTATATCATCATGGGTTTATAATAAATAGGTCGTTCATAATTTTAATTTATTACAAAACCATTTTAGGATTTAATTTTTTAAATTTTAAGGTGACTAAGGGTATATTTAGAGATATTCATTTTTTATGTAATTAAGAGTTATTAAATTTGGGGATGAAAAATGAAACGTATGAGATAACTATTAAGGTAAAATCATGTAATTGTTATTTTTGAGTACTTTTTCATATTTTTGTAATGTTATAACAATGATATATTGTTAAAAAAATGACACCTCGTAGAATTATTGACAACCCATCGTGTCCGGAAAGGCCATGATGATCGAACCCACAACTGATGGGAAAAAATGGTGCATCACCTACCATAGGGCTATGTCATGTCTTGGTTTATAATAAATTTTTCATTTTAGTTAACCAGTTTGATAAATAAATAATAAGATTATTTTGGTAGAATATATTTTATCAACTTGATAACCTTGGGATTAAAAAAAATGGTCATTAAGTGATTAATATTATTTCCGATGATGCTCATTGTTTTAGGAATCCTATAATTTTATTATAATATTATACTCTGGGATTTTATATTAAAAGTAAATTCTGAGTTTTATTTTTGAATAATATATTATTTTTTTGTAAATAAAGGGTGATTAAGGTTTTCTTTTGAACTTATTAACCTAACATAAAGAATTTTGTATTAGGGAATTGGTTTTTTTGTATAAGATGTCTAGATTAATTTTTTTTACATAGAGATATATGTTAAAATTTATCATCGAATACAATGTGAAAAAATTATTATAATTTTTTGTTTTATTATTAGTCATAAATTTTTTTAGCAATTTTATTGATAGTTATTTATTGAATGGCTTATATTGAACTTTGGATATTACTGTTGAATTTTGGAGATTGAGTTTTTTTCATCATATATGGTTTATTATTTTATGGAATTATCTTCTCCTATAATAACCAGTTTTTTCCTAATTTCTATTGAATGATTGTAAATATAGTTAATCTTTATTGCATCTTTTTTTCTCTAGAATTTTATTATAGTGCTTCATGTGTGAAAATTTCATCATGAATACCCATTATTTGGGGAAAATGATTTTGGGGAGGATATTTTTTAAAGTTTGAAAGTATACTACTAATGAAATTATATTTCTTTATGAAATTATTATAGGTAGTAATAGAGTTTCTCGACTCTATGAAAAGGATATTAAAACAATAATGTTTTCCATTTAATTTTCCAAATGTAAAATCAAGTCTGTTTAACCCATCATAAATCTATCGTTTTGTGAGTGTTATCTTTATCCTGAACATGTTTTATATCACTCTCCATCAGAAATTTATGGATGGTTTTCTCCTCTATATACATGTTTTTCTATATGGAACCTCAGTACTTGTTATCTCATGTGATCTTCATACTTCACATTATTTCGTTAAAAGTGGTAGTTCTATTAATCCTTTTTACGACGTGGGATTGAATTATGGGTATTTTTGAAAAGTCACACCTTACTTACCAACCCCAAATTCAAATTTTGTGGATTAAATTTCCAAAAGTGGTAGAATGTAACATCATGGTTTTTAAAATAAAACACTATGTTTGATAGTGTACATGATATTCCACATCAAGATTAAGAGAGAAACTAATTAATATTTAAATTTTACCATTAAAAACAATCCATTATAATGGATTGATTGAATATAATTTACTAAATATTGTTTAAAAATTTATATATAATTAATTCCTTGGTGAACAATTAATAATAAATGAATGTAAAACACTTTAAAAAAAGGAAATGTTTTTATAAAAAACTATTTAAATGTGCACAACTACATTTTATACCAATAAGCTAATAAATCAAACTTATTGGATTATATTGACAAAGTATATATTAAATATATTCAATTTAATTTTTAAATTCATATTATGTGTTTTGTAGACATGAAATAAAAAATTCAATTTTATGCATAAGTAGAGTATTTTTCAAAAAAGGAACCATTAATGGTTTTGATGAAGAAATCGTTATAAATATATTTTTTGAAACATCTATAAGTTCTATATTACAAAATAAAATTATTATTTTTTTGTGGGACATCAAAATTTAAATTGGTTAAATTTTTGGTATTTGTCTAATAAGGTTCACTTTTTAACGAATAGTGAAATAATAATACATTATAATTTCTATTTTCATTTTCCTCAAATTTAATTATAGTGTTAAATAATATTTTTGAAATGATTTAAAGTAAAATTAGATAATTTTTTTATCATTTATTCTAATTTTGGTCGTTTTAATCAATTTGACATTGAAATTCGATATAAAAATTTGGTGAAATTTTATACATTTTTACATTTTAAACCTGTTTTATTATTCCTTCAATCGGATTAATTTTTAATTAATTTCATCCAATTATGTTTTTTTAGTATAGAAAAGTTTATTTTATATTTGTATTTATAATTTCAAAATTATGTAAATAAGTCCCTTTCATTTTTTGGACATTATGAATAGTATGTTTAGTAATAATTCTTATTACCATAGAGGTAAATCCAGTAGTAGAAGGTACAAATTCTATTATAAAAATATATAATTACCATATAACTTTTATTAATTAAACTGTATGAGTTATTCTAGACCAATATAATATGTGGATCTCTTTTAGGATCAACTGGATCCACTTGGATGACTTTAATACATTTATAATATTATATTCAATGAAAAGTCATTTTTGTGACATTTTAGTTTTTAACAAGTAAATTATTTTTACTATGGGGATAAAAAGGTGGTATCATTGACTATAAATATTATTTTTATATATAAAATTATTACCTATATCATGGTAATTTAATTATAATTTTTATGAAATAAAAAATCAATGTAAATGGTAACACAATGATGACGCATTAATTACTTAATTAATGAAAGAATCAAATGAATGATGTAATAAATACAATTTCACATAAATTATGGCATAAAATAAATAAATATATATATATGTATAATTTATATGTAATATACGGGTTCCAAATGTTTTTTTTGACTATATCATGATGTTATGATATTTTTAGAGACTAAAGAAATGTATAGTTTCAAAATTGGAACTAATGGTATTTTAAAATATAAAATATTTTATTAAATGATATAGAATTTATAAAAAACAAAATATTCATCCAATAAGTTTTACTATGTCCCAAAAAGTTATTAATATCTCTTTTATTGGTTTTTTTAATGTTATGGTAATTATATTGACCCCCAAAGTGTAATTAAATTAATAAAACATTAAGAGTTAAAAGGGTTAAAACTAAAAGATATGGATTAAAAGAATATTCAAGAACATGTATAATTTTAATATTATTACTTTATATAGTCCCATAATAATAATATATTATAAAAACTTAATTTTAGGATACTTTAGATTGGAAAATTAATTTATCATAATTTAATAATTTGAATAATTCCAAGAGTGACCCAGCGTATAAAAGGGCATCAATTTGTCTATTTTAATTACACCATAAAACCAATTTTATAATACAATATCATCCCTCAAACATTCATATGATACCTCCCCATATTATAGAGTATTTATTTTAGGCATAACACCTTTCTTAGATGTGATAAGGTGTTAATCAAGAGAGGTCATGTGAATAATATGTGTCGTTTTTAATCAAGTGTTTCTATTATATTTCTTATTCAACTTCCTTAAAGATTTACTAAACCATGTTGAAATAATAAATCCAATATAATCAATATAATGATATCTTTTTATGTTAATATCATCATGTAAATACACCACCAATTCTATCAAATGGTAAAATAATTAATCATTCATGCATACATGTGAGCTATCATTTCCACAAATCTATATAATTGTTTTCCATTACATTATCTCAAGAGTGGTTATAATGATGTAATTAATGTTTATATATTTTGTTCATGACATATTTATAATTATCAAATAATAATATATCAATTATGTTCTTACTTTCCATGCACATAGAAATGATAACGTCGTTCATGTGTAAGTGTGAATTAACACCTCTATGAAGCTATGTGATTCATTTTTAACCACCACATCACATGGATAATATATATGAGTAAAATAAAATGATTGATATGATATTTATGATATTTTAATCATTGTTTAATTATAAAATAACATTTACCTTCTTTCCATAATGATCATGATAAAATTAAAATGTTACCCATGCGTATGTTCAACTTACCGTCTCCAGGATTATAACGTTTTCTTTTTTTCAAAACCATACAAAAATGGTCTTCTTTAAAAGTATAATTGATATATAAATTTAATTATTATTTCATGAATATTATTATAGGGATGATTTATCAATAACCACTTTTGTCTATAGACATCGTATCAAGTCATTTTTAGTTGCATGTACTGAATATCATCCAAACATCTGACATGAACATAAATAATTATGTACTTGTTATAACATGACAATAAATGGTATAAAAGGTATAGTAAAAAATTAAAAATTTACTAAGGAAAGTAAGTAATTAAAAAAATTATTATTCAGGAATATAAATATTTTCAATGAAGAATCATAGTCAATATACGGGACTCTTAAACTAAAACATCTTTTTATGTATATTAAGGATTGGTTCTTCTAAATATTTCTCATTAATGTCCATATTTTATAAATGGTTTTATGAATTTAGTTATATGGGCATAAATTTTTTTAAATATTTATTTATTTCAAAAGATTCAATATGTTATGGGACACTTTGATTCAAAAATATATTTATTAAATTTTTAAAATAGTTTTTAAAATGTATTGGGTATAAAATAACTTGAAATTTTTCATTCGAGTGAAAGTGAAATTTTATGTGTGATATGTTTAAAATTGAATGATTTTTTGTTTTCTTATTACATAATGTTACTTAGAAATTCTATAGGTTGTTACATGAGAAAATGAGGATATGTGTTCACATTATAACCTCTAATGAAATAGGTATTGAAGTCCACCTTTTATCTATTCCATTTGTAAGAGTGACATTTACAGAACACAGTTGTATGCCTTTTACATTTATAAGACTATAATACAAAGAAGTCTATAATATGGTAATTCTATTTTAGTATAAATTTGTCCCATGTTATAAACTTATATATTAAATGTTCTCTTATGATTTTTCATTAAAATCATTGATATTAAAAATTAAATATAACAATATTTATAAAGTGATGATCTCTTTTTCATGGTAAAAGGGTATGTTTTATTTTAAGTAAATTCGATATGGGTTTCCACTAGACTAATGATTTTATTTCTTTATTTCCAATTATGATTTTTTTTTCTCATCTCGTGTTTTCAAAACAATTCATAAGGTCTATATATTGGCCATGAAAAATAATGTTTCAAGTTAAATGTATTGAATATTTGGCAAGAAAAGAAACCATATTTTTTTGGTTTTTCCTTTGGATGAAAGAAAATAGATTCATAGTATATGTATCCACAAGTAATGTATTGGTTTATAATATATGATTTTTTCTAAATTATATAAAAATAAATACCAAGAAGATATTTGGGAATAAAATAAAAAATATATATTCAAAATTCATTAGAATAAATTATGCTTAAGGCTAAGTCATTATATTAGTTTTTAGAGATTAAATATACATTGGAATATAAAGATAAAAAAATGGCATAAAATGGTTGAAAAATAGGACCAAAATACTAAGCATGGGGATGAGATATCGACTAAATAACAAAATAAATTAATAATATAATTTATTAAAATGAAAAAATAATAATTATTATTATATTTTCAATTATTTTTTTCATAATATATAAAATTATCATCTTTGTCTATGAAACACAAATTTTAAGGATTTTCTAATTAATTCATGTTGATGTTGAATTTTTGGTACATTTCATTTACATACTAAATATTTATAATTACTTTTTTTATATATTTTATATACATGTATTCAAAAAAAATTTGTTTTTTTTTATATTTTTGGGAAATATAAATAGTTGATGTTCCCCCACCATAATATCATTAATACCTTAAGGGGTGGGCATCTTATTGTTTTACGTCAAAAAAATAGTTTTATTCTTGTAATGATAATTATTATAATATATATATTTTTAAAACTATGTTCTTTACATTCATCGGTAATTAATAAATAATTATTTTATTACTATTACACCTTATATTGTTAAAACAATGATTCTTTTTATCTGTATTTTAAAAATTGTATTTTTTTAATAGATTGATGTTAACAAAAATTGTTAGTTGTTCGTAAAACTAAAATTCTCCCTAGACATGTTGTGGTCTATTTTCCATATACACCATGGGTTAATAATCATCTCATATTAAAGGATAATAATATAACAGAGATCTTCACCCATAGTAGGTTTGGTAAAATGGAATATCAGGTGATTTCGTATAGTCTAACTTGAACTGTAATGACATTTATGGGCCTTATGAATTTAATTTTTCATTGATACCTTTAATTTGACATCATGGTATTAATTGAAGATATTTTATTCTACTTAAAATCTGAGGTAGGGAATGATAATTTCAACACTCGGAATAACATGACCTGCCTTATAAGAGGTAAACCATGTTTTCCACCCTAATCATGTCTCAAATTGCCCATGGATGGTGACTAGCCATAATAATCATTTCAAAAAGATGTGAGACATTTTGACTAATATAACTATAATCATGGACACATGACATTTACAAAATATAATAATTTGGTAATGTAATAAAATAAAATGATAAACGCATTCATAGCCTATAAAAACCCATGAATGCATATGATAGGTCCTAAGAAAAGTAAATTTCGGAAAATTATATGACCAAAAATGAGAAAGTAAGTCTTAATTAATAACTAGTGAAGAAATTGTCCCAACTCTCAACCTCCATTCCAACTATAGTATTACCACCACAACCCCCAAGAACAAAAATGCATGACCCGCATTATTTCCACCATGATCTCCATCAAATAGTTTTTCATCTTCATAAGACACAACACATGTGGGTAGAGACCTTGTATGGGTGTTTTTATATATATATATATAGTAAGTCACCCTAAAAACACTATCAAATAAATATTCCAATAATTTCTTCTTAAAACCAAACCCTTGAGGTTCAGAAGATAGAACATATATATTCTCAAAGAAGTACTCTAGTCATCGGGTATGATAACAGTACTCACATCCCACTAAAGGAATTTTTCATGTATATTCAAAGATTCTATATTAACTTGCAACACTTATGAGAATGATACATAAGTACCTACACCTCAAAGATGGATGCCTCAAACAAGAATCTACTTACTATAGTAGAGGACCCAAACCTCATGAGATCTCTTAAATGGAGAATTACAAACACTATAGATAGTTGAAGAGCACCATGAAAGTGTATTAAAATATTATAGAACATACATGAATATAGGATATGAGATACCCACAACCAAAAAGTGTCCCACTATTAGTGCATTAATGATCCTAGTGACAACTTGGATGATCAAAACCAAACTCACTCATCAAATAACCATTGCGAGGGAAACTAATGTGATTACACCAACCCACATAACATCTCATTTTTCACAACCATGTAAACTATTGTGCATTATGTAGAATTATACATTGAAGGTCACATCTTGAACTCTACCTTGTGTGAACTAATTTCTACATATCCTTCATTGGGAATAGAAATGGACCCTCAAGTACTAAAATTAAATTAGAATTCCATATATGAAAAAATGGTGTCCATGATGGAAATATTGGAGATTCAATGTCTATTGGTGTAAGAAATTTATAATACCCATAGACATGTAACCGATGAGAGAGTTCATGTTGGATCATTGGAGTTTCATCAGGTATTATTACATCTCATATAGCGGGACACTATGATGCTTTGGACCTCCTATATCGTATATATATGTATGTCAATACTCCCCCAATGCACTGTTGGGTGTGGTTCCTCTATATACTGAGTTGGTACTCCCATGTCTACGACATCTGGAATGGGGTGGTTCCTCCATTATAGATGTTAATTACATAGTTGTGGAATCCATATGTGAGGTTCTGATCCTCTATTTTGTTTCTCATGAGGTTACATGGACAATACATGAACATTTAAGAATCCTATAGAAATAATTTGGCCTGTTGTAAAGACTGAGATCATCCACTGTGATTTTGTATATTGTTTGAGAATATCCAGGTTCATCCATATTACCATCATAGTATTGCTTTGTATCTTACTCTCTTTGATTCATTAATTAATATGGGTTTCATGGTATCCTACTAAGAATTTTTATACCCAACCATGCATTGGATCTTCCTGAACATGTCATGCCTTGTCTAGATGATTGTGTATTTGATGGAAATCTAGGTGGGTCTGATATTAGTCCTTGCAAGTGGTTCGTTGTGTATATAGTACCATAATGGGAGGGATAATGTATTTACTATTTTTTATAATGTACCTAATTTCTAAAATACATTCCTGTTTGTTTTCATATTTACATTACATATGAATTTTTATACTTTTTATGGGATGTTATAGGTTTTTCATTCATCTACCAATCCATTTTATTACTTTTATATATTATTTTAGTCTATCTGAGATATGATATCACATATACAGGTGCATTAGATTAAGGACTCCAATCTATGTGATATGTCTACTTAGTGCCAGTCATCCAATCATGGATAATTAGAGGCAAGATTGGGGTAGAGCACTCAGTTTACCATCATCCAGGTGTACCTTGGTGGGACATTTTGAGTTAGATTGGTATTATAATGGGCCAAGATATTCATACATAAATATTACATCTCTTTATTTTATTATTCATGACATGACACAACAAAACCACACCATAACCATATAGGTTTAGGGACTTTTGAAGCATGGAAACATAAAAAACTGGTTTATAAAATATATACATCATCTCCCACTTATTTAAACATAATTATAACCCTTTCAGTCTATTTATCATAAAATATTTCTTTATATCATGGGGAATGAAGAAAATAAAATGTTGAGAACATATTCTTAGCAACGGTAAACATTAAAAATATCCATTCATGATCATATAAAGGAATAATTAAACCATAATGAAATTTTATATTTATCATAGATTAAAATTTTCATTACTAATATGAAAATTATAATAATCATGAGTTAAAGTATAAAACATTGTCATTTCAAAAAAGTGAATCATAATAATGAGAAATTATCATAACTCAATCTTGAACCATAAGTTCATGTCAGAAATGTGTGTATCATCATATTAAGTTAAAAAACCATTTCATATGTCATTGTCATCAACCAATACCTTTGGATCAGGAATCAAAACCAAATTCCCATAATGGAGCATACACATTGGCTTGTTTCCCATAATAGATCAACAACATCGACTTGTTTCCCATAACAGATCAAGCACATAGAATTGTTTCTAATAACCATATCATGAGATATAAATCATTACTAAATGAATTTGAAGGAGATATAGATCCCAAAAATCTCTTAATTAATACCATAAATGTATTTTCCACCGGAATATAAGTCATTCATCATATCAAAACCTATGAAAATAAATGAGTTCCTTACTCATTTATTCAAAACGTAACTTATAATTAGAATGGAATTTAATAAAATTTATTCCACCATAAACATTAAAAATAAAGATAAATAATTAAAATGGAATACATGTATCATACCTCTAATAAATCATAAATAATATCAATTAATGGTGTATTATATGGAATATTATTCTTATTGATCACAGGAAATAATTCATGACGAAAATATCCTCTCCATTTTGAAAACATTTTTTATAGTGGTACTATAAAAAAAGGAAAAAAAATTCAATGAAAGGAATCCTATAATATTTTAATGTATTATTTAGTATATTAAGGTGTTAAGAAATCAGTAAAAGCCACTCATTATGTAGAAGTAAAAGAATTCATTTCATATTTGATTCAGAAAAGAACACAGTACCTTTATTGGAAAATGATAAAAATAATAATTTCAAACCATTTTATAAAAACTAAAACATGGATAAAAATAACCTTAAATATTATTAAGATAATATAGAAATCACTTATAAAATAATTTTTTTGAAATATTGACATGGAATAGTAATATTCCCCAGTGGATACTAAATTGTAATCAACTTGGATTAATAATGTGATTCAGAAATGAACCCTTGCCCCAAGTGTGATCTTCCACTATTAACATCAAAAACAAATTTATAATAAATAATAAATTAGTATCAATTAATTAAATAATCATATATATATAATACCTTGTATGATTTATTTTTATCACCCATTTATTAATAATTTTTTATTAAAATTATAGTTTGGGTGATAAATCTTTCGATTTACAAGCACGTTTGAGTTTGGAAGTCATGGTCCTTATAATTAGATCATGGTACCAAAACATCCATAATTTTTATCATGGTATAAAATTAATGTATATTAATTATATAAATATTTACTAATGTGCATAAGAATTACATATAGAAAATGAATTACAAAGTTCATGTAATTGATAGACTGTACGTTTACATAAACGTTGTTTTCAATTTTGAAATGGTGGAAATAAAGAAAGATAAATAATAATCCATATCAAAATAATAATTGTACTATATTTTATATAATATATATTTATTAAACCCACCATAATAACCATCCATAAAACATTTTTTATGATAAATTAATTTTATTGCTACGTGGAGACAGTAATTCGTATTTACACTCCAGTGATAATTCCAATTCTTATTTAATGGGATAGTGGGCATATAATGGTTGTTTCAAAATAATAAAAATATTTCAGCATATTTAGTATAATAATATTAATATTTTAGTTTAAATATCAAAAATTTATAGTATTTAAATAAGAGTATAAAAAATAAATTGACTAATTAGAGATATTACCTCATCTTCGAAACATCTCCTTTGGATATCCTCTAAAGGGATATAGGGTTGGTCTTTTGAGAAGCCCAAAACCTATGAAATGATTGTAGAGAATTTTAAAATTGAAAATGGCAGGGTATTGTTATATATATGACTAAATGTTATTAAATGATGTCAGAGATGAAGGGTCCTTTATAATCCACATAAGGGGCACTTTTGGAATTTATGAAATGATTAATTTATAATAAATTTATTTTATATTTTCATATGATAAATGTCTTTGTATTTAATTATAATATTTGATAATGTTCTAATTTTATAATCCAATTGATTTTATACAAATTTTGAAATTATTTTAAACCTTATTAATTTTATTAACCCTCAGTTAACCTATTTTCATTTTAATTATGGTAGCTTTTCTAATATTTAAAGTTTGTAATTTTTAATTATAAATTTTTAATTGGACCATAAATGGAAAATGTATCATTTAGTATATCATTCCATATCTCTTTTTTTATTCATTAATTTTTTTTTGGTTTTATATAATTTAATAAAATATCATTTTCAGAAAATATCAACAGTGTCAATTATGAGACTATTAACAATATTGACATTATGAAAATAAATATAGTAATTTAACTTTGAAAAAATCATTAAATATACCCCTAAAATATCATAATCATATAAAAATAATTAGATCACCTTGATTAATTAAAATTAAATTTATTTTAACATTTTTAATACCATGAATTTGATTTTTTTAATTGAAAAATTATTGCATCTTTTTTGGTAATTATTTAAGGTAATTATTTCATTATTAAAAATTAATAATTAATTAAATTGATTTAAATAAAAAATTTATATTTTATTATAATATTTATTGTCAAATATTTTTTATGGATTACCATATATTTAAAATTTTATAGTATTTAAAACATGAATGTGACATCATTGACTTTTTTAATAAATAAGATTTTATAAGAATCTTAATCTCATCAAATTGGCCCTAGAAGTAATAAATAAATTTATATCATGAAAATAATTTTATTAAGTTAAAAATGGACACCTATATTAGTTCATAACCAATTTTTTCTCCATTTGTACACATAAGATAAATTTAAGACAATGAAAGTGACATTTTGTTGATTTCTTTGATTAAAATACAACATTAGTAATTTTCACGGAATATTTTCCATTAATCAACTCAATTTAAAACATTATGTATTATGGTTACAATTAATTTCATCAAATAAGAAATTTGATGTAAATGTATGGCCTTATCATCAATTCTTATTCCATATTAACATCTTTTAGCCTTTGTTGAAGTAATAAAATTTTGCACAGTTAGTCTTCATATTAAAAGTGAACTGTTTTCTAAATTTGGACCCACATAATCCAAATATTGAATCAATGTTTCAAAATTTAGAATACAATAGCTTTATAATATATATTAATTTAAAAATAACATAACTTAAGGAAAATATGATTTTCAGAAAAAAAAAATACCCTATAAAATATAAAATGTTTTTATACAAAATTCAAGTTTAAAATCCACTTAAACCCCATAATTAGGTTATTTAAAATAAATATTATCTAATAAAAACTAATAACTTTTCCATATCATATTTTACATTACAATAATATTAAAAGTAAATATTGTTTTCAATAAAAATCTGTATTTTTTACTTTACCCTGAAAAATAAATCTTCTCAAATAATATAAAAAAATCTAGTTATGGTAATTTTTATATTATGAAATATAAAATTAAATTAATTTTGTCAAATACATTATGCATAACATTTACATATTAATATTCACTCTAAAAAAGGTGTAAAATCGATTTTGAATAAAACATATTTTTGAAGAATAAGGTGACTGTACTAAAATTTGTGTGACGATTTTATAAGAAATAGTCAATATATTCATATTGTGTTTTAAATTTATAATTATTTCATAAATTAGTTTTTCATATTCATTCCTTCATATTTTTCATCTATGTTATAACGTACATATAATATTTCAATAATATTTTTCTGTAACATCCCAGGTAAATAAATATTAATACATATTTTATATTTAATAATATTTGTGGATTAAATATTAATTTTAATTTAAAGGGGATTCTATTTTCGATAGCATACCAGATACGCAACAACAGGTTTCTTTGAAATCTTACGTTGCACACTAATACTATAATATTATTATTTTAAATGCTAGTTAACTCCTCTCCATTGTATTGGTGGTAATAAACAAAACAAAATACAATATGATCATACATATTTGTTAAATGTATTTACATTTATCCAATAAAATGTTAGGGGATTAAAATGTGAACGAATCTAATTTTAATCATATTATACATTAAAAGATCGATTTACCGCCTTTTAATGGAGAACCCTATTTAAATCTAGTTTTGGTCATTTTTATATGTTCTATTTGACCAAATAAAATTCTTCTTTAGATTTGGGACATCAAAATTTTCTTTGGGTAATTTTTTGGTATTTTTCAAATAAAGTTCATTTTTTATTGAATAGTGAAAATACTATATTTTAATTCAAATGTTCCTGTAAATCTAATTTATTTTTATGGTTAGATTACCTTTTTAATTGGCCTTAAAGTGTAATTAGAATATATTTTTACTATTTAATCCAATGTTGTTTATTGTAATTAATTTCACTTTGAATTTGGACATAAAGAAGTGTCAATCTTTTGATAGTTATTGTTTCTTAAAAACACGCTATTTGTTTTAACAACAAGAATTAATATTAAATTAATTAATGAAACGTCTATTTTTATAATTTGGTAAAATAAAAATAATTTTTGAATTCAGAATATCAATTATAGATTAGGCTGAATTTTTGGAATTTTTCTGAAAAAGTTCAATTTTTGATGAATAGTGAAACCACTTAGTAGTAGTTAAAAACAGAATTTTTCATTTAAATGAAATTTTACCACTTCTGTGAATTTAATTTCGAAAATATGACGTAAATTATTGTTATTTGTAAGTAATATTTGGTTCAATAAGATGAAAATAATTTTTGGTGAATAGTAACTTTTGACTTTTATTTACCGCGGTTAAAGATAAATAAGGTAATTCAAGGTAAAAAGAATATTATAATAATTCAAAATTACCTTAACACTTGTCCAAACCTTATTGGTTGAGTCATTTACGACCATGGGCATCTCTGGGTCTATTTTGGGACCCCATTGAGCCACTTGGGAGTGATAATGACACTTTAGATTAATTAACTTAAGGAAAAGGAAAAAATAACAAAAAACAAATATCTTTTGGTAAATTAATTTGTAAAGGATGTTATATAAATTATCTTTTCGACTATAAATATTCATTGGAAATATAAAAATATTTCCAACATCATGGAATTTGTTTTATAATTTTTGGATGTCAAATAAATTAAATTATTTATAATAAAATAATGATGCAGTGATTACCTCATTAATAAATCATTTCACTAAATATGATTATAAATATTAAAATAACAGCCAAAACTTGTTCAATTATTATTGGATGATTTTATTTAGACCATAAATTATCTTATCTTAGACACTAATGATTTGTGAACCTTTTGAAACTGAATATATATTTATAATAAAATAATATTTTCACATTTTCCTAAAGGGCCCCTCCTCCCCCATATAAAAAGCCCTCACTTCTAACCAATTCCTCAGACCTCTCAAGCCTTTTTTTCTCATCCATCCTCTAACCAATTAAACTCTGTAAATCCCCCTCCTCCTCCTAGAAGCCTTACCTTAGGCATAAGGCACTTCAAGAAGATCATTTGGTTCAATTCAAATGAAGTTACCCAAATTAATGGTAAAAGTTTCTCTTAACTTATTTTTCTTTTATTTTAATTCTCCAACCCCTAAACTCTTTTTATTACTTTATTTTACCACAACACCAGTATTTTGAATATAATTGTATGTTTTTATTTGTATTATTTGAACTACACTTACATACACCTCCATGTAATGGATGAAGAACATATTGTTTCTGTGGATGGAAAACTAACACCTCACGAAACGATGATTGTTCGATTATCTCCTACTGCCTATCATGGTGGCCATTAAGATGACACCATATTTATATTTGATATATATATATATATATTATGTTTATGTTTTCTTTATTCTTATTTATTTTTCTTTTATAGTTTACTATTATGGTTTCCATTATGGGTAAACACGATAATTTCATTGGAGGAAGTGTGTACTACGACCCCCTCAAAGTGAAAAGACTCTTTAATGCCATATGTGGGATGTATAATGGATGGAGTTAATGATATTATATATGATATTATACTGTAATTATAATATACCTATGTATCATTTTGTTTTAATTCCATTTAAACATGAAATAGAAATGAAAGTAGAGTTCATGCGTATGTACGACTTACCGTCTCCATGAAAGGTGCATTTCATTTCTTACCTCCAAATGATATGTACTTTTATAAAAATATATATATATACTGGAAATATATGATATATATGATATATAAATAATGAATTTCATTCTAGATATAATGGTCTATTAACCACATGGACATCTTTTAAATATATGGTGTTAATTTTCTTCTTAAGTACCAAATATCGACAAAATGAACTTATTAACTTAAATTATTACATAATGTTTATAAAATGGTAATAAGTTATATAATAAACATGAAAAAGGTTCATAAGAAAGTAAAAATTATCTTTAGTTTATTATTCAGGTGATTAAAGAATGATCGGGTCAAATCAGACACGAGGTAAGGGACTTCATCTCAATCTCCTTTCATTGAGGCATATTTAGTTTTATACATGAATTTATTTTATACGGTGTATAATCCCCTTTGAATTCTCATTTCCTTCAGATAGAATCTTTTTATATGAATCATTTTACTAAATGACAAAAAGGAATGTTTTTTTACATAAGCGGTGCCAACGACCTTTCCCCCATCGTGAGTATTTTTTGATCTTTGGATTCATTAAAAAGCCGAAATGTTTTGAAAAAGAAAAATAAATATTATATACTCTTTTTCTGTATTTTGGTATTGAAAATGATTTTGAGAATGGATTTATTATTTCAATATCATGAAATGATATTTTTTTATTGCAATGTGGAAATGTTATCTTTCCTTTATGATTATGTTATGTGTTATGATCTTGTTACAGTTCTTGGGAATTATTTATGTATACGGGTGGTTCCATGATAAACCTAGGGTGGGTGAGCCCGAGATAGCTCTACAATGCATTGGGTAATGTGACGGAGGTAAATGTGAATGTTTCTCCTAAGAGAATTAGGTATTATATTATGATGGGTATTCCAAAGTAACTCCCTGTGTAGCTATGATAGCTACAATATAAGTATGTTATGGATGCCACAAGATACCTTTATGATTTATGATTTCTATGTGTTATTCATAAAATCTTATGAGTTCATGAGGTAAGTAAAATAGTTCATGTTTTGTATTTATTTATGAAAAAATGTTTTTTTTTCTTTGTTTTATAACCCTTTCTGATCTTTTTATACTCATCCCATTTTTTTAAAGGTTTTCATAGGACTTAAAGATGAATATGGTCAAGGATGGGATCAAGGAAAAGTCATGACGTCTAAAACATGGAACTAGACATGAATCTTTTTTTTCAAAAGTTATTAATTTTTGAAAAAAAATGGAAAATGTGTAGAAGTGTCTACTTTGTAATCTTTTGAGATGTAATGGTTATGCCCTAATTCTCTAAAACTCTAAACCTGAAAAGATCCTCAATGGTTATTATTCATTTAGTTCAATATTATGTAATTTCTATGGTCAGGTCCTTATAGATGGTATCAGAGGTCAGTTTAGATTAAATTAGGAGTTAGGGTATTGTTAAATTAATATCCTTAAAGTAATTTATGTCAATAATGAAATCAAATTTCATTTTTAGATTACCATTTTGCTTTTCTTATGATATTTTTATGTTTAGAATGGTTTTCCAGATAAGAAACAGGGCAACTATGTTGGGATGACATCAGGAGGAAAACAACCTTCCAAATCATCAAGCTGAGATGGTCGGAATCGGAACGGAACAATTTGTTTTAGTAATGGTACAGTTGACTCAGGCTATAAATGGTGGTGGTATCCATGTACGAGATCAGCCAGATCAACCACAAAGGAATATGATAGTAGTGGAAAATTTTATGAGGCGACATCCCCCATCATTCCGAGGATCATCTGACCCGGTGCTAGAAGAAGGGTGGAATAAAGCACTGGAATGGATTTTCGATGTCATGGGTTGCTCAGAACATCAAAAGGTTATTCCCGATATTTACCGTTTTGAAGGTGAAGCTGATCAGTGGTGGTCAATAGTGAAAAATATCAAGGATAGTGAGGAGATTGATGCTCTCGATTAGGATAAATTCAAATGTATGTTTCTGGAGAAGTATTTTCCTAAGGTGTTTCGTCATAGAATGGAAAAACAATTCCTGGAATTGATGAAGTAGGATGACTCAGTGGATGCTTATGAAGAAAATTTCACTCGACTGGCAAGGTATGCTCCAAATTTCATACGAGATCTTGATAGTAAAATCTACAATTTTTACTCAGGAATAAATCTAAAGTATCGAAGGGATTTATCTTCCCGTGAGTTCAAAATTTATGAAGAACTTGTTTATTGTGCGGAGAAGGTGGAAATGGAGTTTTATGATTATCAGGTGTTCATTGAAAAAACAACAGAATAAGAGGTCGAGGTGGTAGGAAAAACGTAATAACACTTTAAAAAAGTATGATGGTAAGAAACATAAGTTTACAATTTGTGAAAATTGTCGTAAAAATCATTCCGGGGAATGTCTTTTGAATTCTAGTAAGTGCTACCGTTGTGGTAGAATAGGACATAAGGATCATAATTGCACTGAAAAATATTAGTGTAATGGTGAGACAAAATATTATTTACATTCAGTAAAATGTTTTATGTGTAACGAAATGGGTCATTATGCAAATGAGTGTCCAACAAAGAACTCAACTGAAGGAAATCAACCAGAATACAAGAAGAAAGGGGTGATGAAATCCTTTTAAATTACTTCAGAAGATATTAGGCCATCAAATTATGTTGTATCAGGTACACCGTTTGTTTGTTCAGATTATGCCAATGTGTTGTTTGATTCAGGGTCTACACACTCTTTCATTTCTAAGAAGTTTTCTAGTAAATTAGGAATTCCATCTCAATATATGAATACAGAGCTTATGGTAAAAATACCAGGAGGAAATGTTGAGACAAAAATTAAACATAACAACATAATTATCCTTGTGTTTGGAAAGAATCTACCTAAAAACCTTATATGTTTGCCTCTAGTAGAGTTTGATGTTATTTTTGGTATGGATTGGATTTCTGTTTATCATGTTATGATTGACTACAGAGTTAAAGAGGTTTCTTATTAGAATTATTTTAATTTTTTATACAAGAATGAACCCTATCTTTTGATAATATATCAGGAAGATGAGAAACTAGTAAAAGATGGAAATGAATGTTACCTGGAACATATTGTTGAAAACAAAGGAACTATTCGGATTAATGATGTGCCTGTGGTAAATGAGTACCTTGATGTTTTTCCTGATGAGTTGTCTCGTATTATACCTGATCAGGATGTTGAATTTACTGTTAACGTAGTTCATAATGCTAAGACAATTTCCAAACACCCTTATCGAATGGCTGAAATTGAACATTTAGAGTTAAATAAGCAATTTTAGGAGTTATTAGATAAATGTTTCATTCGACCTGGCACATCACCCCAGGGTTCTCTTATCTTGTTTATTAAAAATTAAGATGGTTCAATGAGACTTTTCATTGATTATAGAGAGTTGAATAACATCACTATTAAGAACAAGTATCATTTTCCTCATATCGATGATTTTCTTGATCAGATCCAGGGAGCTCGGTATTTTTCGAAGATTGATTTGAGGTCGGGGTACCATCAGTTGAAAGTAAAGGAAGCAGACATTTCAAAGAACACATTTCATACTCGATATATCCATTATGAATTTTTAGTTATGCCTTTTGGTTTAACCAATACACCTACTATAATCATGGATCTTATGAATATATTTCTTCATGAGTTCTTGGATATGTTTTTGTTTTTTTTATTTTTGATATTTTAGTTTATACCAAAAGTAATGAGGAAAATTAAATTCATATAGGGTGTTCTTGAAAACCATAAAAGAAAAGAAACTATATGGTAAATTCAGCATGTGTGAGTTTTGGTTGTGGAAAATTTCCTTCCTTGGTCACATTATTTCAAAAAATGGCATAATAGTTGATCCTGCTAAAACAAAAGTTGTTGAATAATGGCCAATACCCACAAATATAACTGAGTTTCATAGTTTTCTTGGTTTCGTAGGTTATTACTGGATGTTTGTTGACAATTTTTAATGGTTATCTAGTCTAATAATTAAATTAACTCAAAAAGGTGTTAATTTCATTTGGACAATAGAATGTGATGATTGTTTTCAGGAATTAAAAATAAGATTGGTGAATGCTTCAGTTCTGGCACTGCCATCCAGAAATAGTGAGTGTGTTATATACAGTGATGCTTCATTGAAGGAATTTTTTGTGTCCTAATGCAGAGTGATCAGGTAATTGCTTATGCTTCACGTCAGTTGCAACCACATGAGTTAAATTACTATACACATTATTTGGAATTAGATGTTGTTGTATCTTGATTTTAAATTTTTGGGCATCATTTGTATGGAGTAAAATGTGAAATATATACTTATCAAAAAAGTTTAAATTATATATTCACTCAAAAATAATTGAATATGAGACAGAGGAGATGGATGCAATTAATTAAGGATTATGATTTCACAATCCATTACCATCCAATAAAAGAAAATAATGTGTCTGATGCTTTGAGTTGAAAAATTAATGCTTCACTAACCATGTTACGTTTGGAACAAAATACATTTGTTTTTGATTTGATAAACTTTTTCATACAAGTTGTTGGTGCAGAAAATTCTTATTTTTTTATTAGGTGTCAGTGAGATCATCTCTATCAGAAAGACATAAACAAGCACAGAATGAAGACAGTGAGTTAAAAAAAGGTAGAGTTGGTTTAGAATTTTAAGTTTCTTTAATTTAACATCTATAATGACTGTGTTTTGAGATTTTGAAAGAGATTAGTGTGCCATGTGATTCACAGTTGAAGAATGAGTTGTTATGTGAAGCGCATAGTTTCCCTTTTTTAGTTCATCTTGGCAGTACTAAGATGTACAGAGATCTTCGGAAGTTTTACTGGTGGGATGGAATGAAAAGAGATATTGCTGATTTTACTGTGATGTGTTTGACTTGACAGTAGGTTAAAATAGAGCGGCAGTTACCGAAAGGGATGCTTCAGCCTTTACTAGTGCTAGAGTGTAAATGGGAAAATATATCCATGGACATCGTTGTGGGATTACTGAAGACATCTTGAGGTAATAATTCAATCTGGGTTATTGTTGATCGATTGACTAAATATGATCATTTCCTTCCTATTCGAGATATATTATCTCTAGATAAAACTTCTCGGTTGTATGTTTAAGATATAGTCAGGTTGCATGGACTTCCCCTCTCCATTGTATCTAATCATGATCTCAGGTTTACGTCTATCTTTTGGAAAGGCCTTCATAAGTCATTTGGTATTGAATTAAATTTTAGTACAAATTTTAATCCTTAATCAGATGGGAAATCAGAACGAACAATTCAAACATTGGAAGATATTTTACATGGTTGTTCGATGGATTATCAGGGAAGTTGGGACCAACATCTTTCATTGTTTGAATTTTCATATAATAACAGTTTTCATTCCAGTATAAATATGGCTCCATTTGAGGAATTATATGGAAAGCATTATTGAACTCCAAATTTTTGGGATGAAGAAGGTGAAAGGAAGCTAATGGGACCAGAATTGGTAGAAGAGATGGCAGAGAAAGTTTAGTTGATTCAGAAGCACTTGAGAACATCTCAAAGCAGACAAAAAAGTTATGTAGATAATTGGAGGAAGGATCTTTCTTTTGAGGTTGGTGATCATGACTTTCTCAACGGTTCTCCATGTAAAAGGGTGATGTGTTTTGGTTAGAAGGGAAAGTTGCGTCCGAGGTTCATTGGACAATATTAAATTCTAGAGAATGTTGGATCAGTTGCATATAGAGTGGATTTACCTTCAATATTATCCCAGGTACACATTGTTTTTCATGTTTCGATGTTGACAAAGTCTTTTACAGATCCATCTCATGTTTTGAGCCCAGAGGTAGTTAAGTTGGAAGAGAATCTCTCTTATGAAGAAAAACCAGTTCAGATTCTTGACCATAGAGAGAAAGTGTTGCAGAATAGGGTAATTCACTAGGGAAAGGTTTTGTTGAAAAACCATATGGTTGAAGAGGCAACGTGAGAATCTGAAAATTCTATTACGGATAAATACCCACACTTATTTTGATAAGTAAAATTATGAGGACAAAATTCTCAAAAGGGGGTATGGATGTAACATCCCAGGTAAATAAATAATAAGACATATTTCATATTTATTAATATTTGTGAGTTAAATATTAATTTTACATTAATGGGGTTTCTATGTTCGATAGCGTTCCTGATACAAAACAACGGGTTTCTTTGAAATCATACGTTGCACACTAATAATATAATATTATTATTTTAAATGGTACTTAACACCTAGGCGTTGTATTGGTAGGAATGAACAAAACTAACTACAATATGATTATACATATTTGTTAAATGTATATAAATTTATCCAATAAAAAGTTTGGGGCTTAAAAAATGAATGAATCTAATTTTAAGCATAATACACATTAAAAGGTCAATTTTCCACCTTTTAATGGTGAACCCTCTTAAAATATAGTTTTGGTATTTTTTATATGTTATATTTGACCAAATAAAATTCTTCTTTAGATTTGGGACATCAAATTTTATTTTGGGTAATTTTTTGATATTTTTCTGAAAAAGTTTATTTTTAATGAATAGTGAAAAATACTGTATTTTAATTCAAAAGTGCCTTTAAATCCAATTGATTTATATGGTTAGATTATATTTTTAATTTGTTTTAAAGTTTAATTAGAATATATTTTTACCATTTAAATTAATTTTGTTTATTGGAATTAATTTTACTTTGAATTTGGACATAAACAAGTGTCAATATTCTGATAGTTATTGTTTCTTAAAAACACGCTATTTGTTTTAACAAAGGGAAATACTTTTAAATTAATTAATGCAACTTATATGGTTATAATTTGGTAAAATAGAAATAATTTTTGAATTTTTAATATCAATTATATCTTAGGTTGAATTTCTTATATTTTTATGAAAAACATCAATTTTTTGATGAACAGTAAAACCACGTAGTAGTAGTTAAAAAACTAAATTTTTCATTTAAATGAAATCTTACCACTTATGTGAATTGAATTTTGAAAATCCAACATGCATGGTTGTTATTATTAAGTAAAAATTGGTTCAATATGATGAAAAAAAAATTTGGTGACCAATAACTTTTGACTTTTATTTACCGCGGTTAATGATAAATAGGGTAATTCAAGGTAAAAGGAATATTTTAATAAATCAAAATTTTCTTAAAAATTGTCCAATACTTATTTTATGAGGCATATACGACCATGTCCATCTTTGGGTCGATTTTGGGACCTCGTTGAGCCAATTGGGAGTGATAATGACACTTTAGATTAATTAAAATAAAGAAAAGGCACAAATGACAAAAACAAATATCTTTTAGTAAATTAATTTTTACAATGAGTTATATAAATTATCTTTTCAACTATAAATATTAATTGGAAATATAAAAATATTTCCTACATCATGGAATTTTTTTTATAATTTTTAGACATCGAATAAATTAAATTATTTATGACACAAGATTGATGTTGTGTTTACCTAATTAATAAATCATATAATAAAATAAAATTATAAATATTAAAATAACATTCAAAACCTACCCAATTCTTATTGTATAATTTTATTTCGACCATGAGTCATCTTATCTTTGACACTGATGTTTTTTGGACCTTTTTAAAGCGAATATATGTTTATAATAAAATAATATTATCACACATTCCTAAAGAGCCCCCCTCCCCCCTTAAAAAGCCCTCACTTCTAACCAATTTCTCACACCTATGAAGCTTTTTGACTCATCCATACTCTACCCAATTAAACTCCCTACATCTCTATACTCCTCCTATAAGCCTTACATTAGGAATAAGGCACTTCAAGTTATTATTTTTGTTCAAACAAAAGGAAGTTACCCAAATTAAAGGTAATGGTTTCTCTTAACTTCTTTTCTTTTATTTTAATTCTCCTACCCTTAAACTCTTTTTATTCATTTATATTACAACAACACCAGTATCCTAAATATACTAGGATGTTGTTATGAGATGGATTCAAATTACACTTACACACACCTCCATATAATGAGTGAAGAACATATTGTTTATGTGGATGGAAAACTAACGCCTCACGAAACGATGATTGTTCGATTATATCCAAACGCATATCATGGTGGCCATTAAGATGAAACCATATTTATATATGACATATATATTATTTTTATGTTTTCTTTATTCCTTCTTATTTTTCATTTATATTTTACCTTTATGGTTTCCATTATGTGTAAACGAGATAATTTCATTTGAGGAAGTGCGGACTACCGCCTCCTCAAAGTGATGTGACTCGTTAATTCCATATGTGGGATGTATAAAGGATGGAGCTAGTGATAATATACATGATATTATACTAGAATTATAATATACCTATTTATCATTATGTTTTAATTCCATTAAAATAATAAATAGAAATGAAAGTAGCGTTCATGTGTATGTACGACTTACCGTCTCCATTAATGGTGCATTTCATTTCTTACATCCAAATGATATGTTCTATTATAAATATATATATATATATATATACTGGATATATATGATATATATGATATATAAATATTGAATTTCATTTTGGATATAATGGACTATTGAACACATGGACAACTTTTAAATATAAGGTGTTCATTTTTTACTCAAGTCCCAAATATAAAAAAAATGAACGTTATTAACATAAATTATTACATAATGTTTGTAACATGGTAATAATTGATATAATAAACTTGAAAAAGGTTCCTAAGAAAGTAGAAAAAAAATTTAGTTTATTATTCCGGAGATTAAAGAACGATCAAGTCAAGTCGGACATGAGGTAAGGGACTTCGTCTCAATATCCTTTCATTGAGGCATATTTAGTTTTATACACGACATTATTTTATATGGTTTATAAACCCCTTTTACATTTTATTTCATTGAAATGGAATCTTTTTATATGAAGCGTTTTACTAAATGGAAAAAAATAATGTTTTTTTACGTAAGCGGTGACAACGACCTTTCCACCGTCGCGAGTATTATTCGATCTTTTTCTTCCTTAACAAGCCATAATGTTTTTAAAAGGAAAAATAAATATCATATACACTTTTTACTTATTTTCATTTCAAAAATGATTTTGAGAATGGATTTATTATTTCAATATCTTGAAATGATATTTTTTTATTTCAATATGGAAATTTTATCTTTCCATTATGCATATGTTATGTGTTATGATCATGTTACGGTTCTTGGGAATTATTTATGTATACATGTGGTTCCGTGATAAACCTAAGGTGGGTGAGCCCGATATAGCTCTCCAATGCATTGGGTAATGTGACAGAGGTAGACTTGATTGTTTCTACTAAGATATTTAAGGAATATACTATGATGGGTATTCCAATGTAACTCTCTATGTAGCTGCGATAGCTAAAACATAAGTATTTTATGGATTCCACAAGATACCTATTTGATTTAGGATTTCTATGTTTTATTCATAAAATCTTATTAGTTCATGAGGTATGTAAAAGAGGTCATGTATTGAATGTATTTATGAACAAATGTTTTCTTTCTTTTCTTTATAACCCTTACTGAACTTTTTATGCTAATCCCATGTTTTGAAATGTTTTCACAGGACTGAAAGATGAATATGGTCAAGGATGGGATCAAGGACAAGTCATGTTGTCTAAAACATGGAACTAGACTTGACACTTTTTTTAAAAAGTTTTTATTTTATGAAAAAAAATTGAAACTATGTAAAAGTGTCTACATTGTAATCTTTTAAGATGTAATTGTTATTTCTTAATTCTATAATACTCTAAACCTGAAAATATCCTCAAATTGAATTATTCAATTAATTCAATATTATATAATATTTATGATCGAGTCCTTATATTTTCGGTTCTTCTAAATGTGCAATTTCGTGAAACACAAGCTAGTAAAGAAATTAAATTGTTTAAAAAATCTGATTCATAAAAATCTCATGTATTAAAATCTACCCCCTTAGAATTAATTTCTACCATGAAATTCATATCGGTTATCAAAAGTTATAAATTTTTTAAATTCATTATTAGAAACCCACAACGTAAAATGGAATAATAAAATATCCATTGAAAATGGAATGTTGGAAACATAAAGGTTACATGAAGTAATTAATAGTTATATTTCCACATAGGTGAGACATTAGTGAAAATTTAAAATATGTATTTGGGAAGTAAAACTAATCCCAAATAACTAGTAGGGAGTGACATATAATATGTTAAATACAATTTTAATGAATACAGAAACATATACCCAATAGGTCTAAAAAGTCACTAATATAATCAGAAATGATGATATTAGGATTAACAAAAGTTTAGAAAATACTTTGAGAATATATACATACTTGTTTTAATTTTAGAAGTAAAATCTCACCCTTTAACATACCGTGATCAATTTCTTCTTCATCACTTACATTGAAAAATGAAGATGAAATTCTAATGCCTAAAGAACAAGTGGATCATAATTTCCACAATGGGATGAAAATTAATTCTTTCTTTATGTAGTTATCATCATAAAAAATGGTTAAACATGTTATCCAATACACATTAATTTTATATGGTTAATTAATACATTAATCTCTAAAACCAAATCCAAATTTTATCTTAAATAATTTCATAATTGGTTACCCTTATGAACCTTCCAAAATATCAATATCAAAAACATTTGAAATGGGTTACTAAATTTCAAAAATCAACATATCGTTAATACCGCAAAAAATTGATTTAGCTCAAAAAATGTCATTACCATTATCATGTATTCTCTTTCAACATGTTAGTAGCCTCAATTACAATAATTTTTTAAAAAAAATTGCATTATTTCAAAAAATAACTCTTTTATCATACATAAAATCATAAAAAAAATATATAAATCCAATTCATGATATCATAAAACACCTTATCATCATATTACTAAATGGTTCCAACGACATAAATACAATCCCATTTTTTAATTACTGTAAATTGTCTATTTATATCATCAAACACATATTAAGGTTCATATTCCCCTTAATAAAGTGTTCTAAAAAATATAACCTTACCGCATATTAACTTTTCATGGTCTCCAGTACCATTCAATATATGCTTTCAAATCCTTAAAAAAATCTATAGTGGGTAAATACATAGGTGTTTCATTATTTGATAATACCATATAATTACTTCTACAATATTATTCATGAATTTCAATACATAAAAACTAAATTATTCCACCATGTTGTTTTCATAATCCACATAATCAATAGTGATCACTTGATATTTCTATTAATCTTTGGATTTTATAGGTTGCTGATATCAATCATCATCCTTGACCCTTGGACACTCATTAACATAATGGCCATTTTTTATACACTTGAATCATTTATGTGTTGGGTGGATTATATACAACATTATCTCTAATCACATTAATAAAAAAATTATTCCCAATAATTTAGAATTCATTTTCTTGATGACCATTCCTTCCAAACATAAAAATTTTACCATCCCCTATAAGACAAATTCATTCATGTTGCTTCCCACACTTTTTACATAAAAGAAAACTCATCTTCTTCTCTTAATGGTTTTTATAATTTCATTTGAATTCCATTTTTCTTTTCTTTTAAAATCCATGAGATTTATGGGTGACTAAAATCTCTATATCCACCTTAAGATCACATTGAATAATTTATTCCAAGCTACTGAAGCCTCTTATGGATAACGCCTTTCAAAGAGTTTGTTTTAAGCCACTAAATAATTGGACAACATTACATTAATGTAAGATGGTACTATAAGAAATGATCCTTATAATTATAGTAAAAATTTTCTCATAATAACCAATAGATTCTTCATCTTTTTTTATTTAGGTCAAATTACCCTTTCTCCATTTTCATAATAAGAATGTGAGGAATGTACTTATTGAAAAATAAGGTATTGAACTCATCCCATTCTAGGGAGTCAATTGCATCCAATTACCTCATATTATTTATAAGACTCCACCATTGATCTGATTCACCTTTCAAACAAGAGATAACCAAAATGAATTTTTCTTGTTATAAGAATTGGAAGACTGAAAATATTAATTTAGTAATAATTATCCATTGCGCAACCCCCAATGGATAAAAATACCAACTTAATGAATGTAGATACTGCCTCCAGAGGGATTCTACAAAAATTTTCCCCTTGCTTTCTCATTTTTTTAGTCTAGAATGATTTATATATTAGTCATGTTTTTTGATCATAGAAAAAAATTCATTCCAACTATTGTAACATTCAATTTCTTAAGAGGGTAATCATTACATTTCACATTGCATTTAGACATAATAGGATTCCTTCAAGTTTTAAACACTGACTAAAACTAAAAGATATATTATTAATAACCCAAATCATGGTGTGAAAACCAAAAAATCAACAGAAATTTATTTCAATTTGTAACATAATAGGTTTAATCCTAGTTTATTCATGATAATTACAAAAATTATAGGATTTTAACCATTACTTGGACATATTCTTGGGGATCATACTAAGGTATTATCATCCTAGTTTTCAAATTTTGACTAATCAATATATATAACACAAACTATAATGGCCCAAGGTTTTTATACGTTGATATTACATCTATTGAGATTAAGATTCATGACATGAGACAAAAAAACCACACAAGAACTTTATGTCTATAGACCATTTAAAGACTTTTAATCATAATAATCGGGTTAATAAAATATCTAAATCATCTCCCACTTATTTTATAATAATTAAACTTCTTTTAACATGTCATACATTATACATTTCATCAGAAACATAAGAAATGTGTGAGCCCAGATACTCAGTATGGGTAAACATGAAAAATATCAACTAATGATCATATAAAAACATAATTAAACAATAAGGAAATTAAATATTAACCATAACATAAAATGTTCATTACTAATATATAAAATATCATAATCATGGGTTATAGTGTCAAACATTAGTATTTCAAAAAGGCATGAATCATAAGATTGATAATTTATAAAACCTCAATCATGAACCTTAATTTAGTTTCATAAATGTGTGTGGCATCATAATATCTATTGAAACCATTTCATATTTCATGTTCAACTACCAAGTGCATCTGATTATTCATTAAAACGTGTTTCCCATAATGGATCAACCACATTGGCTTGTTTCCAATATTAGATCAATTACATTAACTTGTTTCACATAATGGATAAATCATATAGACTTATTTTCCATAACAATATAGGAAGATTTATTTCATTGACCCATGAATTAAAAGGATATATTAGTCCCACCCATTATATAATTATGATCATACATATGGTTTCTATTAGAACAAAAACCATTCATCATATCAGAACCTAGGAAAAGAAATGGGTTTTATAATAATTTTATCATTACATAACGCATGAAAATAAATAGAATTAATAAAAATCATGAAATCATAAACAAAAGATATGAAATGAATTAATAACAATTTAATTCTTGGAACATAACCCCAATAAATCACAAATAACATAATATATTGTTTTCATAGATGTAAAATGATTTTTATTGATCACATGATATAATTCATTAGGAAATTATCATCATCATTTTGAAAAACATTTTTTATATTATCAAAAAAATTGGAAGGAAGAAATTTTCATTGAAAGGAACCTTGAATGATAGTAAATAAATCTTTCAGAGATTAATTCATCTTAAAGGTGATAAAATATTCTTATCATGTATAATTAAAAAACCATTCTGTTCGTATTTATCTCAGAAAATACATGTATTACCTCATTCAAAAAATGATAATAATATTCCTTTAAAAAATTGTAAAATTTAAAACATGGATAAATTAACTTTTAATACTCATAGGATAGTAGTACAAAAAACAATTATAAACATTTTTGGAAACACTAACATATAATAGAAATATTCCCTATTGGATACTAAAACAAAAACAATCTTCATTAATAATGAGACTGTGAAATGAACACTTACCTCCTGTGTCATTTTTTCTTTGTTCAAGTAAAGAAAAATAATATAATAAATAAAAATTTATTATACACATATCACTTAACAATATATATAATAATATATAAATTTTTTTATCATTAGTTTCTTAATAATTTGTTATTAAAATCCCTATTTTATGTGGTAACTGCTCTATTTTCTGAGTATATTTTGATTTGGAAGTCCCATTCCATATACTTTGATCACGGTCCAATAATTTCCATAATTTTAATCATGTAATAAAAATAATATACATTAATTATATAAATATTCATAATCATTCCAAAAAATTAGATATATAAAATGAGTTTCACCATTCATGGTGACGGTAGACCATACATACACATAAACGTTGTTATCATTTTTTTGGCTAAGTGAAATAAGTAAATTTAAATGATAATTAAATTTTCATGAAACATTATAATATCATATATATCATATATTTTTACTAAACCCGTCATAATAACTATCTATAATATATGGTGATGAGAAATGAATTATATCACTATATAGAGAGGGTAAGTTGTACGTACCCTTGAGTGATGCTTTCCCTTATTGTTTGATAAGTGATGAGGTGAGTAATGAAGTATTAATAATAATAATAACATTTTAGAAAATTTATGATAGTTAATTTGTTATTTTTTGGTAAACATCAATATTTTCATGAGGTAAATAAGAGTATAAAAAGAAATTGATTTATTTCAGTGATTACCACTTGTTCAAAACATCCCTTTGGATCTCTTATAAAGGGCTCTAGGGATGTTATTTTGGGAATACCATCACATCTAGAATCTATATAGGGAAGTTTAAAAGATAATTTTTTTGTTATGGTTGATCTATAGGTATCAATGTAGCGAAATTAAATGATGGAGTATGTCTCCTTTTGTAATGGTGGTGAGGATCGCTTTAAAAAAAATTCAAAATATTAAATTGTAATAAATTTGTTGCCCATCTAAATACCACAAAATGGACATGTATTAGAATTTAATATATGATATGGTTGTTATATTATCAACCATATATATTTTATACATATTTTGGTATTATTTTAAACTATTTGATTCAGATTAAATTTAAATTAACCTATTATAATTTTAACTATGATAACTAATGTTTTAATATGAAAAGCCGATAATTTTTATTTATAAGTTTTCAATTGGAACATAAATGAAAATATTATGATCATTTATACCATAACTTCTACCAATTATACTTATTTAATATTTTTATTATTTATAAATAATTTAATAATATATTTCCTTCATAAAATATCATTATTGTCTGTTTTGACACTATTCGTAATATTATATTTTGGAAAATAAATAAAACAACATAACATTCAAAAAAATCATTTAATACATCCCCAATATTACATAAGAATCTATAAAATTTTTGGGAGACAATTATTAATTAAAATTATTTTTCATTTAAAATTTGTATATCCTTTATTGGATCTTTTATTAATTGAATAATTACTGAATAAAAATTTTGTAATTATTTAATGCGAATATTTCATCATTAAAAATTAAAAAAATTTAAACAAGATATATAAATATTTTATTTTTTATAACAATATTTATAGTTGAACATATATTCTCTATAACCAAATATTAAAAAATTTATATTATTTGTAACATGAATGTGGAATATTTGAATTTTTATTAAATAAAATATTATAAACATCATAATCTCATTAAACTGGTCTCAAATGTCAAAAATAATTTTATATCAATAAAAATGATTATAAAGATAAAAGTAGACACTCAGATTCATTCATAACCATGTTTTTCCTCATGTGGACACATAAAAGATATTATAATAAATAGGTCCAGTTAGAGGCAAAGACCCCTGACTATTTATTAAACAATGAAAAAACGATAGTAAACAAAAAAAGAGGATGCATGTGAACATCTTTCCCACATCTAACAACTTCCACCCCAAAGGATAAAACTACATGTCATAATAATTTTACCCATCTTCACATCCATAATAAGTTGGTTCCTCTACAGTAGCTGATTCCCACTCTAAGAATATTTCATGTTGCTTCAATATGCTAGCGTACTTCATTCTATGATTAAACATCTCCAATGATGGATTCCCCTAACAGGATTTCACATGAATCATTCTGGAAACAGTTTTATCCCCTCTTTCCCTCTTAGATGAAGACCTAGTGGCCACTATATTTGGAAGTCAAGGGTAGTCTTTCCTGGTTCTTCTCCTTGGTGGAGCAGTCATAACTCCATCACTTTCTGATATATTGTTTCTTGCACTTCGAACAATGTCACTGTAAGATGGTCTGAAAGCTCCACTATTTTCCTTATCACTGTCCGAAACATTTTCCCATTTACCAGGGACCTTAATGAAGACACGATCATTTCATTTTTCATCCTTCTACACCATAACACCCTCTAAAAAAAATATTTTTCCATCGATCATCTGGGAGTGCCTGTTATAGTCGATTGGAGAAAGATATTGAGACTCTATTGTGTCACAATGACCATGACATAACACCTTATCCATTGCACCCTCATCAACCTCCGTTTTCTTGGAAGAACTCTGCATATCTTCTCCCAAATGAGTTCCAAAAAAAATGGGTGCCTCCTCAACCTCCACTCCATTGAACCAATTGCAAGTCATGACAACATTCAATTCACCATCTTGACAAGTTGTGATACCTAAATTCTCCACAGAACCTGGACCTGACTACAATTAAAACAAACCAATAGTATCATTCATTGATGACTACTTCCCAACACTAATGTCACTCTTCGATATATCATATATTTTCCTCACTGTCGGATTTAAGGACACCTGCATCTCCTTCATTCCATAAGTGTGTACATGATCTGATGTAAATCATCTTGGTTCACCCCTAAAACACAACTAGAGTCGTTTTCTCCTCCACTATTGCACTACCAGTTAGAAATTCTCCCACCCAAACATCCTACTCAAGAGCTCCTCCACTATTGACACATCCAGTGTTCTCCTCAAAGACATTGTTGTCCCTATTCTCATCCCTTCTCATCGTCAAACCAACTTCATTGTAACCCATCCCCAAGGAATGATCCAAACCAGTAGAAACACAACCACCATTGTACCTCCTCTACACCACTTGTGAGAATCCACTCACCCTCCCACTGCGACAAATCGACACCATATGACCAATGCGGCCGTAGGACAAGCAATAGTGTATCCACGACTCAAACATAACCTCTTGTTTCTAGCGAAAATCATGTTCATCCATGGTCCAAATGCATTGGACCAATGACCTATCAACATCGACTTCAACATAGATTCATGAAAAAATAGGATGAAAAAAGACCTCAGTATAATTATCGGAAAAAATATACCACCCTACCATGTTTCTAATTCCATACAAAATAGAAGTATTTTGAAAAGATATAGGTAGACCAGGAAGGATTACCCAAGATGCGATCATTGAAGGGTTACATTGCATATGAAAATTAAAGCTCTAATGAAATAGGTAGAATGAAGACCCATTGCATCATCCAGGGACCATGGACCATGTAGTGATCAAATCCTCTTCCGATCCAAACCGAATCAGGAAATTCCTTCGGTCAAGCAATCTGACGAACACGTGCTCCAATAGTTTGTATGAATCCAAGACAAAATGATCAAAAATTTTATTCAAAGGACTATGGAGATGGAATCGAGCCACCTGGGTGAGCTTTCACAGATCAATGGCATTGTTGAACTCCACTTGAAGCTGAGAATATTGAGGTTCCTTGCGGAAGAGATCTATGACCTTCGGCAAAATTAAGATCTTTTAGAAGTGTTGAAGGGAAATGAGATCTAAGGAGGGGGTTCTACTCATTCCATGGAAAAATTCCTGTTAAAAAATTAAATTTTAAACCCTTGGAGTTAGGGGTCAAATTAAAAATATAAGATGAAAAATATAATGCAAAATAATGACCTTATAACATATTTTTAATAAATATTTACCTATTTTACACATTACCGAGGTAATAAATTTTCCCACAATTACTATTAATATTGAAAATAAATAAAAGAGACTTATTTACTAAATATAGACCCACTAATTCCAAATATATAAAAAAATATGATAAATTTAAATCATAAAATTTTAGAAAATTAATTTAAAAAAATACATGAAAAATAAAATAAAAAATAATTTTTCATAAAACATTTCTTTTTAGATATTAAATTATTTTTACCAAATTTAAGTTTAAAATCCACTTAAACCCCATAATTGGTCACTTCTAAATTCATATTAATTAATTAAATTTTAAAAATAATAATAAACATAAATGTACCTTGTAAAGATTTTGAAAGTAAATATAGAATTTGATGAAAATCATTATTTTTCACTGTTCCTTGAAAAATAAATGTTCCTTTATAAATTTTGAAAAAACATTTTAACATAATTTTGACATTCAATTTTCAGAAATTGAATTCATTCTTTCAAAAAAAAATTATCTTTTAAAAATTAATATTCACATGAAGAAAATAGTAAAATTCATTTTTGAAAAGAAATTATTTTTGATGAATAAAGTGACTTTACTAAAAAAATTGAACATTTTCTAAGAACGAACCAATACATTAAAATTTATTTGGACCTTTATATTTATTTCATATATCAGTTACTCATATTCATTCATAGTAATGTATTCTATATGCTATAACTGATATATAATATTTTAATAATATTCCATGGTTCTTATAAACTTGTGATTGTGTGTAATGGATTATATCAAAGAAAATAAATTACTTAAAAAACTATTTCCTAAAAAAATAGGGTGTTATAGGTATCATAGTATGGGATATTCTAAACTTGATTTCATAGATGTTTTATTCTTTTGGATATTTTTCCCTTTATGGATATGTGGTTAATTTTTCTTGAGTTTATCTCTCAATATAGGGAACCAAGTGATGGTTTTGTTGTCAATTTATCCATTCACTAGGATATTAATAACACGCTATCAAAAATCATACACTGATACATTGGTAATAGGTCGAAAAATTTTACATTCATCATAACAGAATGGGTTTGGATTTCTTTTTTCTTATAAATAGAGCACCCTAGATATTCTATTTTGAACATGATACATCTTATCTATTATAGGATTACTCTATGAGGACATTAACTAGGACTCTGTGATGAGGCCTTTGTATATAGGCCTATTTATGAGGTGTTTCCTCTGTATGGATAATGAGTTGTACTTCCACCCATCAAGTAGAAAATAGACTAACCACCGGGAGTATAGGTTGATTTTTTCCTTGGGATCATAACAAAATTATTTTATTATTAGTGTATTTTAAAACATGTAGTCTAATCTTGATTCATGAGTTCCATAGGTAGAGGTTGGTTAGGTTTTGGGGAAGGCAATGCACAAAGGTTTCTAAGGGTTTTCTTGGGGTGGTGGGCTAAGTATTCCACATTTTTTAGATTCCTTCTGACTATATGTTTGTTCTTGATACTAGAAATATTCATGGATCTGTAGGTCACTAGTGGAACTTGGTGACTTAGACACATGATGTGGTGACCATCCCATTGTCCGAGTTTAATCTCTACTTCCTAGAGTATAAATTATATACGAATCTGAGAGTATTTATCATATTGGTTAATATTGAGCTACATTGGGGACATATATTGGTAATTTATTGTGAAACAAGGTTTTTTAACCCAATAAGATACTCTATTTCCAAGGTTTTTTAGTTTTAATTCTAGGAAAATAGATTTAGGAATTGAATTTCCAAAGGGATTCACGCTGTATTTGTGACTGCTTTCATCCCACTATTTGTTTTAGTATAGGAGGAAGCCCTGGTGGGGGAAACTTTTGTTGCTAATGGTTAGTAGGTGGTGGGTTGGGTGATCATTGTAGGATTGAAATAATAATTTAGATGCTCAAAATACAAGAGGGGGATGAATTTTATACATTAAAAATTCCTTTGGAACTTTCAAAGATAGTATAAAAATTTCTATTGTTTAAGAATGTTAAACAAGTTAAATTCACAAGACCTCTTAGTTTAACAAACTTGCTAGATTCTGGAAATATGGTTTTGAAAAAGAAACTTAAGAGAATTTTACAAGGACAATTATTCTACATTAAAGCATATAGAATTATTTTAATCAGAGTATATAAGTATAAGAAAGTATAAGATAGTTAAACTTTCATTAATAATCAAAATGCATCTGAAAACAAACTTCAATCTATAAAAGTAACAATTATAGAATCCTTTAACCCAAAGAGTTGGGTATCCAACAACATTGGATAAAGGTCCCTTGATTTATACTTTCAAAAAAAAATCTTACCCACAAAAGGGTAAGCCCTCGATAGGAATATCAGAGTTTTTCTTGTTATCCCCTCAAGCCCTCAATCTTCAAGGAAGTCGGAACCTCTATCTTTCTTATCACGTAATTCCCCCTACTTTAAGGTAGTAGGAACCTTTGTCTTCCTATTCCTGGAAGCCCCCAAATTTACTCATAAACATTGAGAGTCACATGAAGAAAGATGAACAAGATGTTCAGTACTCACAAAGCAGGAGTGTATCTCTCTCTCTAGAAATAACTTAAACAGCATGTGGTCACTAGAGTTATCAACTTTTTTTCCAAAAGTAAATGTAATGAGCTCTTTAAAATGAGCTCCTATTTATAGTCTCTTCTCTAAAGGTATTCTCCCTCATCCAACAATCATATTTTTCCTTGATTCTCGGAGGGACCTGTACACATGTCACTCAAACAATGGTTAGTTAGAAATAGATTATATGACATAATTTTATAACAATAACAGTGGTAAAAAAAATATTTTTGCTTAATCAAATTCATTTTTTGCAGTATAAGAAAAAAAATAATGTTTGGAGTCTAAGAATGTAACCATTCTAAGTCTATATAACATGGAAATTCGGATTTTTTTTCAAGGAATTATGAATCAGAATTCTATAGACATCGCAGTCTGAATTCCAAGGAAATTCAGAACCTGAATTCTGAAGAATTCAGAACCTAGTTTCTAAGGAATTCAGAGTTATAATTCTGAAGAATTCAGAATCATAATTTCACTAAATTTGGAGTCTAAATTATGAGGAATTTGGAATCATAATTTTGATGAATTTAGAGTCTATATTTCAGAGAATTCAGAGTCTTAATTTCAGATAACTCAGAGTCTTAATTTGAGAGAATCTGGAGTCTGAATTTCAAGGAATTTCAAGTCTGAATTTTAGAGAATTCAGAGTCTAAATTTCAGATAATTCAGAACATGAATTTGGAGGAATTCGGATACTAAATTCAGATCCTGAAAATAGAATTCTCTATATCTATGTATTTATAACATTTTAAGGTTTTATATGTGAAACAAAAATTTTCACATAGGAATAAAAAATTTTCGATTCAAGGAAACTATAATATGAACAATGAAAAATAGGTAAGGATAAATTTTCCTTGCTGAAGGAAAATTTTCTTTATTATGGAAATTTTGGGTAAGGAGAATATTTTCCATATATATAAAAAAAATACAGAAAATAAAATTTTCCTTGAGATAGAGTGTATGCGATTTTCAAAACATAGAGGAATAGAAAATTCATAATTAAACATTATTGATGCAACAATCTCCCCCTTTTTGGAAAACACAAACATCCTTCCTAAAAGGAATATAAGGATTTTAATTTTCTGTGAACTTGAAAATAAAGACATATCTCCCATTACTTATAAATCATAATTAATATGAATAACTCCCCTTTAGGCTTTGAAAACCCTAAGGATCGTATTCTTGATTTCCGAAAGGATATTTTGTAATTTCTTGCATATGAAAATCATCATGATAAAATCTCTCCCATTGATTAACTTCCCCTTTCATTGGGAAATTTCTTCTTTAATTAGTATTCTTTTTTTTCATTCCGTTCTTCAACTATGTGTTTTTCTAAAATAAATAATGGGAATTTAAAATAAAAAATGTCACTTGAAATATTATTTCTAAACAACCAAAAATATGAAGTGCAATGAAAATTTCACTAAGATTGAAAGAATTTGTACAATAGGGGAATACAACAAAAGATCAAATTTCAGAAATATTATCCTTATTTCTCCTTCGACAATAGATTCTTCACAACTTTCTTTAGCTTCATGAGTTCCTTGTGATCATCTTCCACGTGCTTGAGTAGTTGATCTTAATCTTCACTTTTATTTTTTATGGCTTTAACTTTTTCATCCTAATCATTAAACATATCTTCCAGAGCCTTCAAGACTTATTCTTTTATAGAATGTTTTTCCTCAAGTTCGATTCCAAGATCATATTCCCACTTCCAAGTCTGAGAAACCGAAAACAATTTCCCTATTAGATCTTTCACTTCATGCTTCCGATTAGTTTCTTCAATAGATAGGTTTTCTATAAAAGACATGGGGAGATCTTTGAACTTTCCATCCTTATTTTCAATGTCATCCTTGAAATTATCATGAAACTTATCATGAAGTATCATTTATTCAACAGTTTTCCTTGACCAACTAGTTATCTTCTTGAAAAATATTTTATGGGAATTATAATTAATGAAAATGTTTTTGAAATATACCTCAATTTTGACACACTTATCCATCACCATGGATACTGAATTTGTTTTCTGATCTAAGGAATGCTGAAGCTTTTGACACCTTGAATCTACGCTTGGAAATAATAGAATAGTACCCACCAGCTTCTTCAATGACTTAACAACAAAGTTGTGGCCAAGAGAAGATGATTCTGAATTTGAATAATTTGTTGATGGGGATTCCTTTTCAAGTATATAAGATTTTTTCTTCGATTAAGCACCAACATCATTCTTAATGATCAAAGACTTGGTAGGATTGTAAACCATCACTTGCTTTCCCTTATCTGTTCTTGAAATTATTTCTTCTTGTTTAGGTGATTCCTGTACACTATCTGCGAGCTAAAAAATATTATCTTCATCACCTTTTTATTTCATAGCTACTACATCAACACCCTCTGGTTGTATGAAATCATGATTGACACATTATTCTTTAGACAATTTATTCACTTCTTCCTCACCCTTGTCATCATTTCTTCGGGTTGCATGTTTTGAAGACTCAACAACAAAAGTTCGAATTGATAACTTCTCAGAATGTCTCTACTTCTAATGATAATCTTATACTTGATTTATCATATCTTCGGTATCACCACTAACTTCTTCTTCTTCTTCCACTTCTTCTTCTTGCACTATTTCTTCATCATGATCTCAATTCTGAATCACCGACTTCAATCCTAGAGTCTCTAGGATTGATTCTATTAAAAGGGATTCTAGTACAGGAATTTTATGAAAAGCATTCACAGCTTCCTTAAGATGAGATTATACTATCTCCACATCATACATATTTTTCTTTTTCGTCTTCTCTTTCTATTTCTTCTCAATATTCTCAGCAGCCTTTATCTTCATGGATTTTTCCTTAGCAGGGTCCAACGCAAACATAGGCTCCCATTATTTTTTGTTTTTCTTTATCCTCTATCCATTTTTCAACTAAATCATCAGGATAATATTTATTATTCTTTGAATTCATTGGTGCAGATTGAATTTCCTTGGCAATAGAAACTTTTGATATATCTTGAATTTCATTCACTTTCCTCTTTCTTTCCCCTTTCATGGATGTTTAAGCTACAACAGTTTTCCTTGATAAAGCATCATATTCATCATTTGATAAATCATAAAACACACTAGATTCACCAGAATGTCCAATTTTCATTCTCCTTAGAGAGTCATCACTTAGCAACATTACCGAGATATTTCTTAACTTCGATTTGCATGAAATTTTCATTGATTATAATCATGAAACAATGATCTTTGATAGAATTTCTAGATACATGCTATCCCGAGACTTCATATTCCTATTCTTGATATTCTCAATCATAACCATATTCATATTTCGGAGGTTCACTAAGAAATCCAAAACATTTATATCACGTTTATTCATAGTATCTTTATCTCCATTCCTCGGAATGACAAAGCCTTGAACACAAAGTTCATGAATCTTGAAATTTGATGAATGATGAAGAATCTTAAAAGCCTTGACTCCAACTATACCAAGGAACTCTATGGCCTTATCTTTATCAAAGCTTTCTTCAACATCAGGTAACTTATGCGAACAAAATTCAACTTCTCCTTCGTAAGTTATTCCAATTAGACTACTTTCCTTAGAATAAGAAAGAGAGAATTTCTTTCCATAACTCTTGAAATAAAATTTCTTTTTTCCTATTTGATTGAAAAAATTTACGGATTCATAGAACTCTACTAGAAACACGAGAATCATTGGATCCTCTACCCTGGGTTCAGATACAACTATACTCTCCCAGCTATTTAACTTTATGTTCTTTGAGATGATTGAATCATATATATTAATGACGTCCAGGTCTACCAACCTTTCATGATAAATCTTCCATTCAGATATTTCCTTTACAGCTGACATTTATTTCTGAAGAGAGGCTTTTTGAAACATTTGGAACTAAGGAATACCTGAGAAATTCAGAACGATCTTAAATAGGAAGGGTAGAGACTCAGCATGGAAGAGCATGGGATTATATGTAGGATAACTAGTGGGGGGGTCCTTTATATAGGCAATTGATGTGATGAATCAACATCACTGATTGATCCAACAGTTGAAAAATTCTTGAGAAGATCTGATGGTTGAAATGATAGCTCAAGAATAATTTTGATAGATTCTGATCATTTGAGGTTTTTAAGAAAAACATTCGGATTTAAGGAAAAATAATTCCAAAAATTTTGAAAACAAAATGAGAATTCCACAAGTAAAATATGATTACAAAACTTTAGTAAAGGAAACATACCTTTCAGATTGCTAGGAAGATTATTCGTAATAAGGAAAATTATTCTTCAAGAACTTTATATTCTGAAAATTCTCATTATAAAAAAAATTAAGATTATGAAAATTTTAGATTAACATAAATTTAACTTTTAAAATTTTAACTATGAAAATTTTGACTACAAAAGTTATTAAATCAGGAATTTTGATTACGATAATTTTAACTAAAAAGCAAATGTACTCCCCCTATGAAAAGGAGTTTGTTACTGTAAGAAGATATGTTTCAAAAAAAAGTTAATAGGGAATATTACCTTATAGTTAACATTCCTAACTTATATTTAATGTATTTATATCTATTGGATGGTAAAGATTTTGTGAGAATATCTACAAGTTGATCTTTCCTTCCGATAAATTATAGAATGATAACTCTTTTTTTATGCTAAAGAAAGTGATGACTAATATCTATGTGCTTTGAATGAGAGTGATGTTAATGTTTTTTTCTTAAGGAAATGGAACAAGTATTATCACACAAAAATTTTGTTTGGGTATAAATCAAACCATAGTCTGTGAGTGTGTGTTTCATCCCCAACACTTGAGCACAACAACTTCCAACTACTACATATTCAGCTTCTGTTGTGTAAAGTGATACTGAGTGTTTCTTTTTTCATGACGAAAAACTAATGAATCTCATAAAAAATTACATGTTCCGGATGTAATTTTTCTATCCATTCTACATCCACCTATTTCAGCATTGGAAAATAATTTTTAAACAAAATCATTTCTAGATGTAAAAAATAGTCCTAGATACATAGTTTCCTTTAAGTAGCGAAAAATTATATTCACTACCTTTAAATGAGATTCCTTAGGATTTGATTGATAACTTTAACATAAGCGTACTGAGAACATGATGTCTGGTTTACTGGCTCTCAAGTATAGTAAACTTCCTATCATACCTCTAAATGATGTTTCATCCACTGGTTTTCTAGCTACATCAAAATCATGTGAATTTGAGGTACCAATGGGAGTACTAATACTCTTAGTTTTGTTATATACATACTTTTTTAGAATATATTTAATATACTTATGTTTAGATATATAAGTTTCTTCTGGTTTTTGAGAAATATGAAAACCTGTAAAAAAATGTTAACTCACCCATCATACTCTTTTCAAACTCATATTTCATTAAATCTTCAAAAGTATTAGTTAAAGACTGCTGATTTGAATCAAATATAATGTCATCAACATAAATTTGAACAATCAAAACATTTTTCTTATCTTTTTTTATAAAAAGGGTTGGATTAACATTTCCTTTAACATAATTGTTTTGAAGAAAAAATCATGTAAGTCTATCATACCAGGCTCTAGGAGCTTGTTTAAGTCCATACAAAGCTTTGGTAAGTTTGAAAACATGTTCAGGATGTTTTCTATTGTCAAAACAAGGAGCTTTTTCAGCAAAAACATCCTCTTGAGCGTAACCCTTATGGAAAGAACATTTAACATAAATTTGAAAGTGTCTGAAATTGAAGAATGCTGCAAAGGAAAGTAGGATATGAATAGATTGAATTCTAGCTAATATAGCATAAGTTTCTTCATATTCTATTATTTCTTGTTGATTATATCCTTTAGTAACAAATATTGATTTATTTCTTACAATGAATCCATTTTCATCACATTTGTTTCTAAAAACTCATTTTACTCTAATAACAGAGGTTTCCTTAGGTCTTTCAACCATGATTCAGACTTTATTCATTTCTAACTCATTTAGCTCATCTTGCATGGCCTCAATCCAATCATCATCAACTAATGCTTCATCAGTTCTTTGAGGTTCTGATTGAGAAAGAAATGCTAGATGTTCTATTTCATTATTTAAAGAGCTTATAGTCCTTACAGGTTGATTTACATCACTAATGATACTATCACTGGGATGATTCTCTAGAAACAAATGATTTGGTTTTTTTAAAACCTGTTCATCAACATAGGGTAAGAAATCTTCTAGGGTAAATGATTCAGAAATATTTTCATGGAAATTTTCATTATCAGAAGGATCTTCAATCAAGGGTTGATAATCAGTTTTTGAGGACTCGTCTCAGGATATAGGTTGAGGTTGTTTAAAAAAAGTATCGGTTTCATCAAATTTGACATGTACTGTTTCATCAAATGTATAAGTGTTTTTTATTGAAAACTCTATAGGCCTTAGAGGTTGTGTAGTTGCATAAGAAAATTCCTTCATTAGATTTGGGTGCAAATTTATGTAAATCAAATATAGTATTCATGATGAATACATTGCATCCAAGTACATTGAAGTAGGAATGTCTAGGTTTTCTACCCTTCCATAACTCATAAGGGGTTTTGTTAAGAAAATGTCTAATCAAAACTCGATTTATAGTATAACTACCAGTACTTGTAGCTTCGGCCCAAAATTGTTTTGCTATCAAATATTCACTCAACATGGTTCTAGTTATATCTTGAAAAATTTTGTTTCTTCTTTCAACAACAACATTTTTTTGAGGAGTTCTCGGTTCTAAGAAGTTATGAATAATTCCTTTTTTACTACAAAAAGTTTCCAAATTAGAATTTTGAAAAACTCATCCATGATCTCTATGAATAGAAATCAATGGAAGGTTATTATAATTTTTAACATGGGCTCTAAAACATTCGAAATAATAAAAACATCATATTTATTATCTAGAAAGTAGACCCATGTAAATCTTGTGTAATAATAAACTAAAACAAATACATAATATTTTCCTCCAATACTTCTAGTTTTTTTCAGAAAAAAGGATCCATATGCACTAACTATAATGCATCACTAGTTGAGACGTCACCAATTTATTTAAAACTTGATTTATGTTGCTTTCCATATTGGAAAGGATCACAGGATTTTGATGAATCAAATCTTTACTCTGGTAGATCCTTATCTAGTCTTTTCTTAGAAATATTACATTGGTTCCAAAAGTTACAGTGTCCTAACCTTCTATGCCATAACCAAGATTGATCTTCCATTGCACTGAGATAAGGTAGATAATGTCTTATAAGGTCTTCTGTGTTTAGTGTGTATACATTCTCTTGCCTATTGTAAGAAAGAATAAACTTTTCCTTGGAATTGTGTACTAAGCAATCTTCATTCCTAAAATTAATAAGGTATCCTTCTTGAAATAATTGATTTATGCTAATGAGGTTGTTCTTGAGACCATTAATAAATTAAACATTTCAAATCAAAGTTTTTCTAACAAGAACAATGTTACCTATTCCAATAATTTCTCCCTAAGAATTATCTCTGAATGTTACTTTCCCTCCTTTCATATTGATAATTTTTTCGAAGAATATTATGTTACCAGTCATATGCTGAGAAAATATACTATCCATGTACCATGTATTGTTGTTTGTACTTTCTTTTTTTCATGAAAATAATAGTGTTATACTTTCAAAACCCAAACTTTCATGGATCCGGAAACTTTTAAAAGAAAAATTTTATGTATCCACATTTTCTTAGAAAAATAAGCTTCATGAAAACATAAAGACTGAGTTTTGTTTAAGGAACAAATTTTTTTCCAATGTCCACCATAATGAAATTTACTATAGAATGGATCACATTGAGTAACAAAATAATTATTACTGAAAATTGGTTTTGAACTGGTATAACCTAAACCTAAATTATTTCTTAGTGGTCAAATTGGGGAATACATCTTATCCAAATTTTCTTTACCTAAGGTAATGGTTGAAAAACACTTAATCAAGGTAAATATTTCTTACCTTAGTTTAATAACTATGTTTTTATCCTTAAAAACATTAGTTTTAGCACAAGAGTTTTTCTCTAAAACATATTTATTATATATTACTTTTTCTAGATCCTTAGAAAGTTTATCCTCATCAAAATTAACTTCCTCAAGATTTTTTGACGTAATTTCGAAATAATGTGTTTTTTACCAATATAATTAGAGAGATCTGATATTTTCTTAGTAAGAATATTAATTCTTTAATTTTCCTTATCATGTTTTTTCAAGGAGCTTAGCAAACCTAGACACTTATTCATAAGTATGTAATGTATTATCTTTATCTGAAGAATATTCTTCATCCAAAGATTCATAATATTTACTATCACTATAATTATGATTCAAGGATACATTGGTGATGGATTCATCATTATGTACCTTAGTAATTAGATAATGATTTTCAATAGGTACCTTGGCTAATAGACCAAGATTATTCTGTCCAGAAGATTCTTACTCTGAGGATTCTTTAGAAGTTTAACCACCACTAGCAATATAGGTGTCATTGGATTTCCAAAAATTCTTATATTTAGCCTTGTATTACTAATTCATATTCCACTTACAATGACTTTCCATTCTATCATTACACTTAAGCATAGGACAGTTTGGCCTTATATGGCCTTCTCTTTTGCATTCATAGCTAGTGACTTTTGAATATTTCTTTTCTATTCATTATTTTTTCTTGTATCTAGATTAAAAGTTATTCTATACAATAATCTTGTTCTTCCTTTAGGAAAAATTGGATAACTATTTTTCTAAATATTCACTTCCACTAGATTCTGATGGAATAACAGTCCTCTTAGATTTAGATCTTGTAACTCTCTCAGGAGTCACGGCTTCCATATGATTTGATGTTGTTGTAAAAGAAACACTGCCATTTACATTATATTTCTTATTCATATCATAATATCACTTCATTTTAGTCTCATTCTGAAGATGAGTTCCAAAAATCTCATCAAGAGAAATATGGGTAACATTCCAATTTTCATCTATAGATGTCCTCTTAGATTATTATTCATTAGGCATGATGTCTGTGATTTTTTCTATAAGAGCTTCATTATCTAATAATTTCTCACCCATAGATTGTAAACATTTAAATATAGTCACGAATCTTTGTTTTACCTTACATATGGGTTCTCCCTAATGAAATCAGAAACCAGGATATTTAGCTATGAGTATAGCTCTTCTAGTTTCAATAACTTTTGAAGTTCCAAAGTGAGTTACTTCAAGCTTCTTCCAAATACAATTTTTTTCTTCACAAGATGAAATCTATCTATAAATATTTCTCGTAATAGAACAAATCAAAGTATTATGAACCTTGTAATTGAGTTTATATTCCTGATTTTCTTGGCTGGTGAAAGTAATGACTTCCTTGTCAGGGATTTTATATCCTCTAGTAAGCCTGACAAAATTGTCTACTCCAGTGTTAATAAAAAAATTCCTCAAATGATATCTCTAATATTAATAATCATTCCCATAAAATATAGGTGGTTTAGTAGGATTAATATTATGAATCGAACCAACATTCATTCCTACAATAAAAAAGAACATATATTTCCACACAAACTTTGTTAATAATATAAGTTTTCTAAACATGGACAAAAATTCATAATCAAGGAAAATTTTATGAACAATGAAAAGTAAGCAAGAAAACTTATACGTGAGTATAAGTATTTCAAAAACCTCATCTGACTACAATTGTAGGATCGAAATAAGAATATGGATTATTAAAATACAATAGGGGTATGAATTCTATACTTTAAAAATTCCTTTGGATCATTCAAATTTGGTATAAAAAATTCAATTGTTTAACAATTCTAAACAAGGTAAATTTACAAGACCTCTTAGTTATATAAACTTGCTAGATTTTGGAAATATGGTTTCAGAAATTAAACATAAGAGATGTTATCATGGAAAAAGATTCTACCTTAAAGCATATAGAATCCTATTAATTAGCATATACAACTATAAGAATGTATAAGATAGTTATACATTCCTTAATAATAAAAATGCATTGGAAAAAAACTTGAAACAATAAATGTTAAAAGTATAGAATCTTTTAACCCAAAGAGTTGGGTATCCAACAAACTTGGATAAAGGTCCCTTGATTTATACTTTCAACAATGCCTGCCTTTCCCACACCAGGGTAAGCCCTCGATAGGAATATCGGAGTCTGTATTGCTATCCCCACAAACCATCAATATTCAAGATACATGGAACCTCGGTCATCCTTATCAAGAATTACTTGAACTTTAAGGTAGTCGGCACCTCTGTCTTCCTAAATCCAGAAGCCCTCGAATTTACTTTGCAACATTCGAAGTCACATGAAGAATGATGAATAATATGTTCAATACGCACAAAGTGTGAGAGTATATCTCTCTCTAGAAATCACCTCAACATCTTGTGGTCTCTAGAGTTATCAACATTTTTTCCAAAAGTAAAAGTAATGAGCTCATTCAAATGAGCTCCTATTTATAGGCACTTATCCAACGGTCAGCTCTCTCCTCCAATGGTCATATCTTTCCTTGAATCTCATAGGGTCCTATACACATGTCACTCAAACAACGGTTAGTTAAAAACAGATTGTACGACATCGTTTCGTAACTATAACAAGGGTAAGAAAAATATGGTGGCTTAATCAAATTGATTTTTCAGAGTATAACAAAAAATAATGTTTGGAGTCTATGAAAGTAACCATTTAGAGTCTATATTACATGGATATTTGGATTCTATTTTTCAAGGAATTCTTAATCAGAACTATATAGACTTCAGAGTCTGAATTCTAAAGAAATTCAGAACCTGAATTTTATGGAATTCAGATCCTGAATTCTATGGAATTTGGAGTCAAAACTCTGTAGAATTTAGAATCATAATTCCAATAAATTCAGAGTCTAAATTCTAAGGAATTCGAAAACATAATTCTGAGGAATTTGGATGCTGAATTTCAGAGAATTCGGAGTCTGGATTTCAGAAAATTCCGAGTATAGATTTTAGAGAATTAAGAGTTTGAATTTCAGAGAATTTAAAGTCTGAATTTTATAGAATTCAGAGTCTCCATTTTAGAGAATTTTATGTCTAAATTTCAGAGAATTCAGAGTCTAAATTTCGGAGAATTCTGAGTCAGAATATCAGAAAATTCAGAACCTGAATTCAGAGGAATTCGGATCCTGAATTCAGATCCTGAAAACAGAATACTCTATATCTAAGTATTTATTGAATTCCAATGATTTAGATCTGAATCCAAATTTTTTACATAGGAATAAAACTCGTTAGATTTAGTGAAACTAAAATATGGACAATGAAAAAAATATAAGGATAACTTTTCCTTTGGGAAGGAACATTTTCCTTATTAAGGAAAATCTGGGTAAGGAGAAAAATTTCCTTATATAAAAAAAACTTAGGGAAAATAAAATTTTCCTTGAGATAGAGTGTTTGTGATTTTCAAAACATAGAGGAATATAAAAGTTATAGGTAAACCTTATTGACTCAATAATCATCTACCATAGGGAACAGTAATCATCAATCATTAATAGACATTGGCTATCAATCTCCCAACATAGGACTAAAGATCGTACTCATACTCAGATGAGTGTATTAGCATTGTAGGTATAAGCTGGGGATGGAATATTTTAGTGTATATAATATGTTATTAATATGTGGGATGGGGTCATATAATTTGGACAATCAAACCCACCATACAATATAGGATAGACTAGATTTTGATGGGTTTTAGAGAAAATTGAAATAATGTGAGTACGGTGATCTATACTGAGGTGGTCATGATAGATGATATGAGAGGGTTGTAAGAGGTGGTTAATGTTACGATCCAATACCACCAAGTCTGCCTTTATGTGGATAGTGTTAGGGTTACTGAGTACAAGGATAGCTATTAAACTAGTTATAAGTAGTTAAGGATTGTGAAATTGAGTTTCCAAGAATGATGTGAGGTTTATCTTTTACTTATATATCGTAGAATTAGTTTTCATATACATATATGTGATTAATTTCATTCCATATTTATCCCATGGTCAATAAATGGGAATTTTAATGGATCATCTAGGCCAACCCTTACGGATGGATAATCATAGTAGAGGAAGCTCTTAAATTGAACTCTTTTATTAGTACTGTTATTTGGATCATAGATGGTAAAATTTTTAATGGACCTCTATAGAGATATAATAAGACCATATGATTTAATTCTTGGTATGGAATTGCTATCGACCATAAATTCCTATATTTATATTTTATTGTAGAGAATGTGGTGTACTTTAGCTTATGGGTCAAGATTTGCCTTCACGGGCAAGTTGTAATCCCATTCAGAGAAGTTTGATCTCATTTGTATAATACTACAACCAAATTCCAACAAGTATGATAGTGTGACCTTCGGTGAAGTAGACCTATTGAATATTCTTCTTTCTATAGTGGTAGATAATTATCAGATATCATCCTGGAGAGAATAACTTCTTTTCCTTATAATTTCGAGGTTATCCTCTATTTTAAATTTCACCTTGAGACCACTCTAATATCATTGTTAGTATATTGAATATCACCTAAGGTTATTCAAAAGATAATGATTTCCATGGAAAACCTTTAAAGTCATGGATTTAAATAACTCAGGGTGTCCCCCTGGGGAAGATCTGATATATTCATCCATGAAAGCATATGAGAGCCTAAGGTTGTGTTTGGGATACCTTCACCTAAACTAGGTGAACATAAAGAGTCTGTATGAACTAATGATGGTCTATGTCTTTTTAGATCAGCTAAATGGGAAAAAATGGTTCTCAAAGAGCAACATCGGGTTCGGATATCACTAATTCTTGGATCATGAGGTGGATATACCAAATTCATATATTTTATGTATCTATGGTCATTGTGACTACGTATTAATGCCTTTTAGAATGAAAAAAGAACTAAATGGTGTTTATGGTTCCCATTAAATAAATTTTCTAGGCTTTACTAGACTATTTTTAGGGGGTTTTATCAATGACATTATCATATTATCAAAATTAGAGGATGTTCATGAAAATAATTTAAGGATGGTCGTAGAAGTAATTCAAGGGAATCGAATAAATAGAAAACACTCAATGTGCTTTTTTTTATTAGAGTAGTATACTATCATTGATATATTATCTTAGAGGAGTGAGTGGATATATACATAAAAAAATCGAGGTAGTAATATCCTTGTAGACACATGAGAGAATGTCATAGGTGAAGATATTCCTTAGGTTAATAAGATATTATCAGAGATTCATAATATATATCTATAGTAATTCAAAATAGTAATTTCCAAGACCTGAAGGAGTAATCCCTTTTCTATATTAGAGAAGTTCCAAAAGGCCATTGGGGAATTTTCGGAGGGATTGAAAAGAACATTTTCCCTAATATTTATAGAAGATGAGATTGATTATATGATTTCAGATGATTCCATTTTCCCTGGAATTGTTTTTTTTTTGTATAGAGTAAATAGGTTATTTCCAATGAGTCGAGTCAGTTGATACCACACAGGTAGAACTACACAACCTAACACATGTCTTTGGAAACTATAATATTCACCCAAAAAACATGGATACCATATCTTCTTTTGGGAGAGGTGTTTCTTTTATGTTGAACAGAAGAGTCTCATTTAAATCTTCACAAATAGTTATCTCAACCTAAAAAAGATTCAGTGGAAATATTTCTTATATGAATATGACTTGTATATAGTCTATAATTTTCGGAAAGGAACTATTGTGGTTGTTATCTCACTAGGAATTATGATTAAAAGTTTATTGTTGAAGTATCTGAGAATTTTACCTTGTAAAGGTTATCAATGCTAGTTGAGGAAAGAAGAACCATGCCTCTAAATGATGGTTCTAAGACCTCTTATATAAAAGTGCATGAGGGAATCATATTTTTGAGATATTTATTTCAATGTATTTCATGAATAGTTATTATAAAAAACCATCCTTAATCATTACATAATCTAAATATTTCACCTCAAATTAACTTACTTAAATTCACAAATTTATTTTTTGTTTATAGTTTTATAATGTTAGGATATAACTCATGCATATCAAACCAGAAGCATAAAATGTGGGTTCCATTAATATAGTATCCATTTACTCCAAAACAAAAAATATTAACACAAAAAACAATAATATTTCTTTACCAAATATTCATAACATTTAACTTGACTTCCTTATTTATCTTATGCATCCATATAACCTATTAATTTTTAAAAAAAACATTGGACGAGAATAAAAGGCTCAGTAATTTATATAAAAAGAATTAATGAAACCATTAGTCCTTGAATACTTTTTAACATATGAAATCATTTTCCCTAAAACATACTTCTCAATCATAAATACTTACATGGTGAAACATGATATTTCCATAAATCATTAAAGAACATTTATAAAAATATAAAGTCATATTGGGTAATTAATTACTTATATTGTAACCCACATTTCTACCTTTTTATTTGTAACCCTCACACCTACCTTACAATATACCCCTCACGAATACCTTAAGGTCTAAATGTCTTAGTTACAATTGTAGTAACTATATGGCTGACCTCCAACATACACATACCCAATGAATTAGATGGAGATATAGGTCCTTAAATTCATTATAAATAATTCACATTAACCAAAACATAATCGTAAAACATGGATAATTTCATAAAAACATTGCTTTTAAATTTTGTAAAATAGAATTTTAACAGATTATTTTTCATGCAAAGACCCATAAAATACCATATATTTGATGTGAGAATTAATATAATGAAATTAATAACTGTATAGACTATAAATACACATAATAAAACATAATATAAAAAATAGTTACACAAATAAACACATTAGCACATAATTATTTAAGTATAAGTTTAACCCAAAGAATGGAAATGTGATTAAGAATTCCCTTACTTCAAGTTAGCCTTACTACAAACATGATTAAACCTAATGTATTAGGGTAAAAATATTTTTATTAATATTATAAAAAATATATTAATTTTTATAAAATATTATATTATCATTTTATACCATTCGATCCATTTAAAAATATTATTTTTTCCACTGTTTTTTGTGTGTTCTTCACATGATTTCCATGGTCAGTTCGTAACGTATTTTTTTCGAATGGAAGTGAAACTAAAGAGGAGGAGTGAAGTTTTTTTTGAATGATTCCATAATATTAAATTATTATATAAATTTATTTGTTTATTTTATATGAGGATCAATCATTAGATAAATCATTAGTGATATTTTTTTAGATCATTTTGTTTGTTCTTTGATAATCACAAACTTTTTTCATCATATACCATTAATATTGTGCATATAAATTATTTCTAGAACATTAGAAAGGTATTTTCAAACAAATTAAATTTTTTTCAACAATTGAAATTTATTTACAACTATATTTGTATGAATTAAAGGAAATTGAAGACACATCGTTCACAATGTTGGTAAATAACCACATCACGGATGATGTTTTTATTTTTAGAATAAGAGGAAGAGGAGAGTAATAATGATGATGAATTTTTCCATAAAACTGATAAAATCCATAAAATATATAATACTAGATCATTAATTTATCCTATATAAAGAGAGGTGAATAGATTATATGAAAATAAAATAATTGAAAAGAAAACACAAGAAAATGAAAGTGGATTTTTACCTCTTGATCTCTTTTCCTAGAGATCCTCCTTAAATAATTTATGTTTTTAAATTTTGGTGATACCAATAAGTATTGGACATGGGTAAGATCCTTTGGAATTGGATTGAGTATAATTCAGTCAATTTTAAAATCCTGAGAGTAGTGAGAGGAATAGGGGGTGAGGATAGTATTTATAGTGGAAGAGAGGATGGGTTTTCCATTATTTTAATCATTAGATTCATATTTTTTCTCAAGACTACGAATAGTCATTATTCATATGACCCAAAACAGTAATAAGGGTATGTGAGTTCTAACCAATAGAAATTTACATCATCCATGACTCATGTACGATACATAAATTCATTAATTTATTAAATTTCATAAATTATAGAATTTCACTATTCACCAAAAATTCAAGTATTGCAGAAAAATCCCATACAAATCACCCTAAATTTTTTTTGATGAGTAAGATTAAATAATAAACTAAATTTTATCAAAATAATTTAATGAATATGGGAAAATTAATTATTTAATAAATCATAATTTATTTGAAAAAAACAATTTTAAAACCATAACTCATTTTTTATCAAAAGGTGAAATTAATCAAGATCGCATTATCTTGTAACCCTTATAAAATAAATTAATAATAGGTTTTACTATTCATAAGGGTCATATTACTATTCATAAGGGTATTTTACTATTCAGAAAACAATGTTGTTGTTTCTATCAAACTCCAAATAAATTACAGATCACAACCAAATATGTCTGTTTTTGGAAATTCGAATCATAGAAGTGGCTGAATTTTGTTTAACGACAAGTTTATAACCATGTCCTTAAAAAAGTTTCATTAGGTTGAGACTCAATGTTTCATGAATTTCTATTAATTTTTAAATCCTTAGGGTGTTACTTTCTACCCACCTTCTGAAAATTGGGTTCTCTCAATTTTATTTACGTATTAAACAGGTGAGGGTAACATTCCCTAATAGCATTTTTAGGTTCCAAGGTATCTTATTCAACCATGTGGTTTCTCCCAAAAAACATTTAACTCATGAATTGAATTATTTTTCAATACTTTTTCTCTTCGATCAAGAATATGAATAGGTTTATCTTCATAAGAAAGGTTATCTTCTAGTTGAACTGTATTTGGTCCCATAAGATGAAATAAATCTAGAACATAATTCCTCAACATAAAAATAGGAAAAATATTGTGCACTTGAGAAAAAATTGGAGGCAAATATACAAGGTAAGAAACTGGTCATAATTACACCAGGATTTCATAAGGTCCAATGAACCATTGACTCATTTTTCATTTATTACCAAAACACCTATAATGTTTCCATGGTGAGATTCTAAGAAAAATATGATCACCTTCCTCAAAAGAAAATTCTTCCCTCTTATTATCTGCATACCTTTTCTTGAAATTCTGAGTTGTCCCCATGTGTTTTTGAATCATAATAACTTTCTCAACCACTTCCTCTACTAATTTTGGACACATAAACATCCATTCCCCAACATTACCACAAAAACCTAGGGTTAGACACCTCTTATAATGTTATTCCTTGAAAGGTGTAATTTTTATGCATGAATAAAAACTATTATTATAATAAATATCAACTAAAAAAATTCTGACTCAAAATTCCAAGGTAATCCATTGAACAACAACAAATCATATCCTAAAAATTCTGAATCATCCGTTCTAACTTCCCATCTGATTGAAGATGAAATGATGTACTGAAATTTAATTATGTTCCTAATGACTGATAAAGGCCTTTCTAAAGGATATAAGTGAACCTGGGATCATTGTCAGATGTAATATAAAGAGTAAGTACATGTAACCTGACAATATCATCGATATACAGTCGAGAAAAATGATTCAAATACATTGTATCTCAAATAGGAATGAAATGAGTATATTTATTCAGTTAATCAACAATATCCTAGATTACATTGTTACCTCGAGATGTAATTGGTAGTCCCTCAATGAGATCCATGGATACTTTTTCCAATTTCCACTCTTGAACTAGTAAATGATGAAGCATCCCCTTCGATAACTACCTCTTTTATTTAACTTATGGACATGTCAAACATTTCATGGTAAAATCTACAATATATCTTTTTATTCCATCTAACCAGTAATACTCTTAATGGTCACTACACATCTTAGTACATTTAGGATGAACTAAAAATGATGAACTAGGAGCTTCACATAATAACTCATTCTTCAGCTGGTAATCACATGGAAAACAAAATCTTTTTCAAAATCTCAAAAAACAATCTTTATGAGTGTTAAATTCTAGAAATTTACCCATTTTAACCAATTATACCTTTTTCTATAACTACTTTTCTTCCTTAAATGCTAGATTAATTCATCCTAACAAAGATGAATACATTGAAACCTGAAGAAAAAAAAGAATTTCCTGCACTAAAAACCACCATTTGAAAATTTGTTAACTCATTCATCAAAGTGCCTTGTTCCTACCATATGGAAGTTAATGATTCATGTTGTTTTTGACTCAAGGAATATACAATTTTTTTGATTTTCCATGATGGTAATTGATTGTGAAATCATAATAATTTATCAATTCAATCCATCTTCTCTACATCATGTTTAATTTCTTCTAAGTGAATATATACTTTATACATTTATGGTTAATATATATTTCACATTTCGCATCGTATAAATGATGCCTCCAAATTTTCAAATCAAAAAAATCACATTTTAAAATTCAAAACCATGTGTGGGATAATTTATCTCATGATGATTTAGCTGTGTTGAAGCATATACAATTACCTGATCATTTTTTATCAGAAAAAAACCAATTCTATTTAATTAAGCATCACTGTGAATGAAAAACTCACCATTTCTGGAAGGTAGGGTCAGAACTGGAGAATTCACTATTTTTTTCAATTTCTGAAAAAAAACATCACGTCCTTTTTTCCAGATGAATTTAACTCCTTTTTGAGTTAACATATTTATTGGACTATATAACTATGAAATATTTTCAACAATCCTAAAGTAATATCCTTCCAAACCAAGAAAACTACAAATCTCTATTATTTTTCTGGGACGTATCAATTCTTCAAAAAATTATTTTTAGAAGGATCAACAATTATACCATTATTAGAAACAATTTGAGAAAGGAATGAAATTTTATTCAACCAAAATTCACACTTGATTTATTCTTCTATTCAGTTTCATTTCATTTAAGGTTTGAAAAAAAACCCTTAGATATTTTTTAGCCACATATTTACTTATTGAATATACCATAATTTCATCAATAAAAACAACAATAAACTAATCCAATAACTCATGAAATTTTATATTCATAGGATCTATAAATATATAAGGTGCATTATTTTACCCAAATATATGAAAAAAAATTCATAATGACCATATCTAGTTCAAGAAAAAAAATTGGAATGTCATCCTCCAACATCCTCTACTGATGGTACCCAGATCGCAAGTCGATCTTGGAAAAATAATGACCTCCCCAGATCCAATAAAACAATTCATATACGTGAGGAAAATGATAAATATTCTTTACAGTATTGTTATTCAAAGCTATATAACCAATGAAAAGTCTCATGGAACAATATTTTTTAAAGAACAAAATAATATCTCCCCATGGTGAAGTATTAGGAACAATGAATCCTTTAACAAGAAACTCCTGAAACTAATTTTTAAATTCTATAGTTTCTATTTAATATATTCCATAATAGGATGTGAAATTAGAATAGCATTAGGAACTATGTCAATTGGGAATTCAACATCACAATTTGGTATAACTTCGAGTAACTCATCAGAAATAAAACCTCAAGGTATATATTTATCATTAGGACATCATTAATCTAAATAGTTCCCTCATTTTCAACAATATAAGTATGATAAATTTCATATCATTGTTTCAATAGTTTATGAGTTTCTTTATATATTATCAATTTCATGTGTTCATTTTTGTATAAAAATTGAAACTCTTACTGAAAAACAACTTTGTTCCCACTATAATCAATCTTAGCTTGATAAACCAAAAGAAAATCCATACCTAGAATGAAATCAAACTCTAATAAGGGAAAATAACAAGGATTAGAATTAATTTCATCTCATAGATAACAATTGAAAGATTATTAAACATAGATTTTCTTGTAACATTTCACCCTTGTTTTTTAACCATAGGTGTTGGACTCATTTCATGGGTTGAAATTTACAATTTACTAGAAATTTTCTTAGAAATAAAAGAATGTAAAAACCCCATATCAAGAAAGGCATTAGAAAAATCTGATCAAATAGACAAAGTGCCTAATAACACTTTATTGGATTGACTGACAACTATAGAATTAAACACAAAGGGACTCACTACACCTTTCTTCTTGTAGTCTGGCTTCTTTCTATCACTCGAATCATTCTTTGGGAATTCATTTTCATAATGGCCCAAGTCACCACATTTGAAAAACTTTACAATTTTCCTATTAGAATTGAGATTAATATCATTTTCATTTCAATATTGGGACATATTTTTAAGCATACCGCATAGAAAAAATGTTCCATTTTTGGTAAGGCATTCCCCATGGTGCTTTTTAACACACTTTTAACAATCTAGAAAGTAAACATTCTTACCTTCATATTTCATTTATTGACTATTGACCATCACTTGACATATGGACCTCTTCTTATAATTTTTTTCAAAGTACAAGTGATCATAAAAAAACCCTATATATACCCTCTTAGAATATACAAAGTTTTTCACATAATATTTGAATTCTCATGAGGCCAATGCCCTATTGTATCTTGGATTCAATCCTGAGTAAAAGCGATTGATTTTTCTATCAAGATCCCGAATAATATTTGTTTGATACTATGATAGTCGGGTGAAGTTTAATTCCTACACAACCACCAAGCCTTACCCATTTTTCCTCAATTCATTGTATTTCATTTCCATCCTATGACGAACCACCTTAGGAAAATACTTTTTAAGGAAAATACTTTTAAATTAATCCCACACTAAGGATTCAATCTCTTCTCTATCCATGATATTATTGACCATTGGCCACCACTAATCAGTTTCAACATAAAAATGATAAATGTAAATACTAAAATTTTGATTATCTAAGCACCCAATAATACCAAATAACTTTCCGAGGGATTTAATAAATTCTCCAGTAGCTACTCAGTCAGAAGATCCATTGAAAGTAAGAGTGTGTTGCCTCATAAAATTTTGCACTATCTTTATGTTACTTTTTGCTATCTCTGGTTGTTCGCTTGAATAGATGAAACTAAAATTTATTACCTATGTCATATTAACCATAACTATCACAAACTTTTTGTATCCAATTCCCACAATTCCCAATTATGGATTCGGAAAGATATCAGCCTCCTTGTTCCATCCAACATAACCTTCCCTATTTCTTCTATGGAAAACCATTCTGAACCGACATATCTTTGATGAAGCAACATGGTAATATTTAAATGATATACCATTAAAACATAAAAATACGGTTAATATCATTTATGTTATTCTATTTAAATCATACTAGCTCCTAACGTTATCTAAATTGTTCTCAGATTCCAACTATAAGGACCCAACATTAAACATTACATAATTTATCTATTTCTACTAGATTTCACTTCCTTATATACCCAAATATATTTTCAGTTTATAGTTTTATAATTTTATGACATAAAATTGGCATATTATCCCACAATCATATGAAGTGGTTATTATTAAAACAATATCCATTTCTTTGAAAACATAATTTTTTTTAACAAAAATACAACAATAAGATTTATTTAAAAAATATTCATAACCATTAACATGACTTATTTATTTCAATTACACATCCTTATAACCTATGAAAAGTTGTTGTAAACATGGGATTAGGAAAAAAGGCTCAGTAAGAAATATAAAAATAAGTAAAGAAACCATTACTTCATAGATACATATTAATATATGAAGTCATTTTTACCAAGACATAATTCTCACCCCAAAATACTTATTGGTGTAACATGAGATTTCCATAAATCATTGAAGATAATATATAAAACCGAAAATTTATGTTGAGTCATTACAAACTTATATTGTAACCCTCATGTCTGCCTTATGATATGTATCCATCACGACTACCCTACAATGTAACCACTATGACTACCTTTTGGTGTAACCATCGTAGTTACGCTATGAGTAACCATACGGTCGACCAACATCTTATACGTACCCAATGAATTTGATGGAGATATTGGTCCCAACATTTATAATAAAATATTCCAAATTTCTAGAACATAATCATAAAACACGAAAAATTTCATAAAAACATTGCTTTTGAATTTTGTAAAATAGAATTTTAAAAGTACATTTGTGATAAAAAATTCCCTTACTAATGTCATTTAATTGATTTGAGAATTAATAGAAAGAAATTATCAATCGTATACATAGTAAATAAACATAATAAAACAAAATATAAAAAAAATATTACACAAATAAACTCAAAAGAAACTAATTAATTAAGTATATGGTTAACTGAAATAATGAAAATTGGGTCAAGAATTCACTTCCCTCTAGTTAGTATTACTTAAAACATGTTTAAATATACTATATAATGGTTACAACAGTGTTATTTATAGTTTTCAGAAATATATTCATGTTTATAACACCTTATATGATCATTTTAAAACATCTTTTGACACATTTATAAATATTATTTTTCTATTTATATTGTTTCGGGTGCATGATTCACATTCTTTCCATGGTCGGTTCGTAAATGATTTTCTTGTAGAATGGGATAGAAACTCCAGAAGTGGAATGAAATGGTGTTACTTTTTTCCATTATATTAAATAATTCCATAAATCATTTTGGTTATAGGATATGATGATAAATCGTTAGATAAATCAATAGTGATATTCATTTAGATCAATTTGGCGGTTCTTCGATAATCACGAGCTTGTTTCATTATATACATTTAATATTATGCATATAATTTAACTACAGAACATAATAGAGTTTTTATAATACAATTTAAAATATTTTTAAACCATTAAAATGGTTTCAAAACCATCTTTAATGGAATTTATTGAAATTGAAGACACATTGTCCACGATGTCGGTAAATCGATACATCACAAACAATGTTTTTATTTTTAGAATAAGAGAAATAGGATATGCGGAATTATGATAATTTTTTCAATAAAAATTATAATAATATATAATATACATAATACTATATATCTTATTCCACTTGTATATTAGGGGTTGAAGAGAGTATAAGAAAAATATGAATTGAAAAGAAAACACAAGAAAATGAAAGAGTATTTTTACCTCATGATATTTTAACTTTGATATCCTCTTTAAGGACGTTGGTTTTTTCATTTTGGTGTTCCCAATAGGTATTAAAGGTAGTTAAGCTAATTTGTGAAGGGTATTGTTCCTATTTTATATAGTTATCAAAGCTTTTTATGTTTGAGAAGAAGTGGGGGTTGAGGGTGTTATTTATAGTGGAGGATAGGAGGGGGTTTCCATTATCTTAATCATTAGTTTAATATTTTTTCTCAAGACTATGAATAGTATTTATTATTTTGACATAGCACCATAATAAGTGCATTTTTTTAGAAGCAATTTCCATTTACATCAGCCATGAATCAAGATTTATGCATAAATTCTTTTATTTAACATATTTGGTAACGTATCAAATTTCACTATTCACAAAAAATTATAGTATTTCAGAAAAAACCCAAAAATTCATCCTAACAACTTTTAGACATGTAGAACTAAAAAGTAAACTCTATTTTATCAAAATTATTTCCGAAAGATTATAAAATTAATATTTAATTAAAAACATAATTTAATCCAAAAACACAGTATTTAAATTATAACTCATTTTATATCACCATAAAATTTTAACCATGATCTCATTATCTTATATAATTAAAAATTAAAATAAAATAATTATTTAATATTCATAAGGTTCATATTGATATTAATATTACTATTCATAAGGGTATGTTACTATTAACCAAAAAATCATGTTGGTTTTATCAGACACCAAATACCTTACTTATCGCAACTATTGTTGTCCGTTTTTCAAAATTCAAATCATAGAAGCAGAGAAATTAATTTTAACAGCAAGTTTATAACAATATCATTAAAAAAGATTCATTATGTAGAGATTTTTTGTTTCATACATCTCAATTTATTTTTAAAACCTTTGGGTGTTATACCTATTACAGAACTTGCACCTACAGAATTTTCTAATAGAGGGGAGCATATCATCCTCTTCTAAAGATGTAATATATTTGGATTCATGCATTGAGAGTATGTGATAATATATTTACGTATATATCCCTTAATTGTATATCCTAGAGTGGATATTATGTACTAGGATCATTACTGACAATTATAGTATATTAGGATGAATAAGGGGGTTGAAAAGTTCACCTCTTTATTTCTCCCATGTCTTGAGCTAAAGGCTAAACACCGGGCTACAACAAGGTTTTCCTATCTATTGAGGTGCTTCAATGGATAAGGGATAGTATATAAATGGATTTAATGATGTGATTTCCATATATGGTGATAGGTCATTTTAATATTAGTGTGATCATATATCGAGTAACTATGTTACCCAACATTCCCACCATAAAAAATTACAGTTCATTAGAATTCATATAATGATTTTAAGTATATGATATTTTTGAACATTATGGTTCTCCATTAATGATTATATCAAATTTGGATCCCCATTTCAAGTCTCTGTGAAGGATATGTTTATAAGAATATTTTCAGACTCAATCAAGGATAACTAGGTTGTTTCATCACTAGACCGATGGACAGATATAAAGAACCATTCAGGTCATAGTGGATATGTTGTGGGCTTGTATGATGGTCTTGGCCAAACATATGGGGATTTCCTACCCTTATTTTATTTTTCATTCAAAAAAATTCATCACACTTATATTGATATTTAACCCTTTGAGTCCTTTTGTTATAGACCATTTCAGTCACCAATATAATGATCAATGTTGGAGGTGAACACACATAAGAGGTAAGAATAAGATCGAGTAACAATAGAGATAGTGTAGATCATCCAATAGTGGATGTGGATATATTGGATCCATTATAATTCCTATATTGACCAATGAAGGTGGACTTTGGAGTCAAATAAGAGAGACCATGTGTTTCTGATGGTCATACCTCATCATATGTTTTAATTATTAGGCTAAAGGGGAAACCTATATTTGATGTTCATTAGTTTATTTTATATTCTATATAGGATTTTCCATATTTTCTATTTTCTGGATCAAAATTCATTGATGGACTTATTTAATGATTTCCTACACTTTTTTTAGCTGAGGAGATACATGAAAGATGCATCGCATATTATTAAATGAAGTGTGATGGACGTTAAATATGAAGCCACATTTTCTAAGTACCTAATGGTTATTGATGATCAATGCAATAAGATCCCTCTTGGTCAATTGATCATCCATGTGTGTGTTCGTTGTAAATATAATAATATTTTCGAGAGCTCATTGGAGTAAGAGAACTAGTTATGTGATTTTTATTCTCATCTATTTGAGTGAAAAATATTATTTGGATGAAAATTCCTGAAGGTTGGGAGAAAATAACATTTATAATATTAGTAATTTGACCCTATAGATATTTTGAATAATTTTCATGGAGGTTTTCATGGGTTGGTGTGTTTTTTTAAATCATTTATCCCAAGTGTGAAAAAATTAAAAATATTAACTCATGTACACAAAGTTCCTAAAATAATGTATTTCCTCCAGATCAGAGTCCCATATATGGAAAAAGATACCTTCACTAAATTTATAATACATTAATGTCCCTATGAATTACGTAAGGTTAATTTAAATTAGACAACTAGTATTTTCATAGTCCTGGGATGATATTAAGGAAATTAAATTTATTATATAAAATAAAATAATTCATTTTATAAATTATATATCCATCCAAAAATAATCTTTATATAATGTCCATTATATTCATTTTAAAAGTTTAGTCTCATAACGCTAGTATATTTAGAATGAGGGAGAGCCTCAAAGGAATATAGTATAATGAAAATAGAGGAAGCTTCGTGGATTGGTGATCGAAATAAAAAAAATCCACTTCAACATTGATTTGGATTCTCTATCTTTTAGTGATCAATCACATTTCAAGGTAGGAATCATACTTAATAAATTTGCCTCATATTTTTATATTTTTATATTTCTTCATTAATTATTTTACAAATTCAATCATAAAATCACCCTAGGAATAGTCTCATCAACCAATGGTTTTTTATTTAAATTTTGGTTTGTGATGGACTAATTTATAAAGCTATTAATAATCCTTATTTATTTTTTTCTGAATTACTAGGTGATTATTGACCATGTATGATCATCATCATCATTATAATTTTTTTTGTTTTTCAAGATTCCTTCCTCTATTCACCACATTCACCATCAGTGTTTGTTTCTCATTTAGTGGTTCGACCAATACAAAAAAATATTTCATTACTCTATCATTATTAAAATTTAAATATCATGGATTATTGTTTAATAAATGATTAAATGTGATAATAAATACTATAAAAAATTTGATAGGTGTTCCGTGATTTTGGATGTATGGGCGGGGTGTGGTGGTGATGAGAGTAATATTTTCCAGAAAATAGTTTCCAGAATTTGATTTTTAGCATGGAATTCATATAGGTTGATGTGTTTTATAGATATCATAAAATAAATCATCAATAAGTTATTTTTAATTTTTAATATTATGGTATATGTTGATATATCTTGGAAGAACCTGAATACACTCTGTGTATTATGGAAGAACATTCCTCGAGTAACATTTTTTATGTGGTGGATATGGTTTTTGGATGCATTAAAAATCAGATATTACGTGTCTTACCCCAACATGACATGTGAAACTCTACTATCTATGTCAGTGTACACTAGGATCACATTCCATAGACATGAAGTGTTCTAACATACCATGTGCATTTATCCACATGTTGAGTATCAATAGATGAATGGACTCTACGTCTACTAAATCCCATGACTAGGATCCTGAGTAGTGTTACACAATGTGTACTATTCCTTTTTTGACCTACATTAAATATCTATTTATTGAGGCTCCAAAATATACCCATTATTGGCCCATTCTGTGTATAATTTTCATATAATTTGATGGCTCTATGATTGTGACATCAATGTTGTGATGTGTCTAGGTGTATGTAAGTCTTTTTAACTAATGATAGTTTGTTAATGAGAGTGTATGGATGAAATAATATCATTTGGTATATAGATTTTTAGATTATGGGACATGTTCAAGGTTTGGATCTCACATATCCTATATATATGTAGGTTTGGTACTACCCCAATACACAACAAAGGTGTGGGTCCTCTATCTTTAGAGTTGGTACTCAACCATCTAAAAGCTCTTGTGCGGTTTGGGTCCTCTAATGGAGTCATTAATAAATTTTAAGAGGTTCCTGTCAATAAGGTGTGGGTCATAGAATATGATAATTTTATGTTTGTGTAGGTAATATGGGATATTTGAAAAAATTATATAATTCATTTTTCTGGATACAAAGACTGAGACCTCAGTTTATTACTTTTGTAATCCTTTGATCATATCTTTGTTCTCCCTTATTACCTTTCTATTATTGATTTCATGCTGAATACCTTTTATTATTTACTTCATGGTAGTTTTGGGGTGTCATAATAGGTATTTATCTACTCACAATTCCATGAAAATTCTTCCATATTCCATGCCTTATGAAAAGGATGGGTTGTTTTATGGAGGTCATGGTGCACTAGGTGCAGGTTTCCCATAGTGGTGCTTAGAGGCTAGGGTAGTAGGACTATGGTTGAACTAGAGGTCACATTCTAGGATAATGTCATCAATAGTTTTCAATTTGAACATACTTATTAGTTATTGGTCTTGTATTTCCCCTATTTTCTTTGTTCTTGACCTCTTGTACTCTTTTGTGGTTTGGTAGATTTTTTTCATTCAATAATCAATCTAGTTGATAACTTTTATTCATAATTATGTTGTGTATTAGGCATGTGATCATGTGTTTCAATATGTATGTCTATGGCCTCCCTTATATCTGATATGTCAACTCAGTACTATTCACTAGCCTTAGACGTATTGGAGGTGTATTTGGGTGGCACATTTAACTTACCACCATCCACAAAGGCCCTGGAGAGTCAAGTTGTGTTATAGTTCCATAAAATACTTGGATATCCTATGATAGACATTGGAGATAAAACAGTTGTGAGGATTGGTTTTGAGATTAGGGAAATGGTTTTCAAGAGTCTAATGTCCTGAAAATTCTCAATCAGGATCAATGATTCCCTGATTGGGGAGGTGGTGAATCAGTGATATCATTTTAATTAATGTTATCTTTCTGTTATAACAACATTTTCCTCATTTTAAATAATTATCACTTTATTGGAAAAAAAACATTCACACATCCATATGAACATAAGTTTTTAAAAGATTAATTACTCAACTATATCATCTAGTCCATTGCACAATTAGTAAATAATACAATACAACACAATCAACCCAAAAATAATCCGTTTCTGAGCAAGTAATAAGTAGGAAATATTTATACATGTGTTTAGTGTTATGATCAATATAACAGTGCATGTGATTGCTATATAAAAATGATGTAAAACAAGTCTGTGTAAAATGTTTATAAACCATCACAAGTGGGTTCAAAACATGTCACAGTGCTTCCTTATCCTCTTCCACATTAGTAATTATTCATAAAAAAATATCCCCACCTTCATACCCAAAATTAGGTATAAAAAACATTTCCTGACTTTCTATGAAAATTGAGTCTGACGGATCAACCCATTTTCATATGTCTGATTTCATTATCTTGGAAACACAAGTCTTCAATAATACTTCTAACACACTTATTAACTACATATGTCATTCCCCAAAAAATTCCGTCTGATTGTTCAGTTTGATCTGGTAAACTCTTCCATAAACTTCTTCTATCTAGAAAACTTCCTCAGAAAAACTCTATCTAGAAACTACTTTATCCAAAAAACATTCATTACACATGCTCTATCTCCCACTTGTTAATAGTGCTCTATCATCATCATAAATTATAATGTACTTCCTTTTACTTGTAGGTACCTGAATATTTAATGGTTTAGAAACAATTTCACATTCCCAATCAACCAAATATTTATAAATTAGAATTTTAATTTCATTTTGAACTCATGTTTTCCTCTTTCTGTTGTTCTCAGCTCATCTTAATTATTCTAGAAACTTCTAAAATATTCAAAAAACATTATCCAGCTTTGAATATTTATAACCATTCTTCAGTATGGTACATATGTGATCAAAATACTATTTTTCATTACGATGAAACATATTTAAAACTAAAAACTCCTCATTCTGAATTATCCATACCAAATAAAATTCATTAAATGAAACATTAAAACAATTCATTCATAATAATTTTTTTCAATTCATTAACATTTTGAACCCCTTGAAACCACTAAGGAAAAATATCCAAAAGAAATCTACAGTTCATAAATTATTAAAACTTCCTTAAACCACATCTGATGAAGTAAAACATCTAATAACTTAATTGTGTCAGCCTGCATCTGATGAATCTCTCATTGATTCCCTCTGATGGATTGGATACACTCATTTTCTAATGAATATCGACCTAATTAAATCACAATGTCGAGATTTTTTTATGAAAATTATTGACTACATTTTTGAAGTCTTTTTAATTAACTTTTCATTTATTCCATTCGATGAATCATTATCTATTACAATTTTCATTCATCAGTATAAAAAATAAACATTCCCAAATATTTTTTATTCAATTGAACTCTTCATCCAATTCACTTTTTATAAAAAACACTACTTTGATGGATTGGTCTTAAAACAAATCTCATTGATCAGTGGCATAACATGTTGGATGAATTTTGTGGGAATCAACTAAATTCATCTTGATCTTGCACAACAGATGATTGATCCTTAAAATAGGTTCATTGTGTTAGATCAGACAGTCCGATGGGCTAGAAAATCATAACATCGTAAAAAATTTGACATAATCTCATTCAAACCTCCCATCATTCGAAAAACTTCTCGGTCTGATGATCCTTAGACCAATTAACTATGGTAGAATGACTTAAACTTTAAAAACACTCTTCTTCTAATAAATACTACTAATATCATGATATCTTTATGATGTTAAGAGTATTATGATCAACATTGAATGTGCCGACTTTCAAAACCATTTTTTATCATTTCTTTCACAAATATTGGATAAAAATAATTCATTAACTCATGATGTTGAATGATTATAAATCATTACAACATATTTGGATTTTGTATCAAAATAACTAGAGACTGATATATTTTCTCATACCAATTAGAACTTCATTTTAAACCTATGGTGATTCAAAATTGCCATTTCACCCAAAAAAATCAAAAATAGAAAACCAAAATTGGCGTATTTTCATAAGATATTTATTTCCAATTAACTCATTATGGTACCTCCATATTATAGAAACAAAAACATACAAATTGAATTGATTTATCATAATGACAATAAGATATAAAACATTCATCATTCAAAAAACACAGACTACCAACACAGCTCCAACAATATCTCACTTTGATTTTTTTATCAACCATTGTTTATAAATCACTGAACATTTTAATCGTAATATATGGGTTAGTAATACACAATTCTAACCTTATATGAGTGAACTCATTGTATGAAATAATAATTATTGACAAACAAATAATTGTGTAAAAATGTTTCGAATTATGAAACATCATTCAATCTGTCAATATTTCCTTCCATCATTCCACAACATTTTTTATCCAATAAAACTTTTTGTAACGCCGCGAAGCTAGTTACCCAGAGTCGGTGCATTATTGCATAACATTATCATGGTCAGAAAAGATCATGTCTTGAATGACTTATTAGTTTAGAATCTTTGAAAGTACTAGATACATTCATAAGGTTTACATTACATCATAAAATGCAAATCTACAAAAAAAATGTTTCCATATACAACACTATGATCCCATAGACTACCCCTGCAGGTTAGTCATAATATAATTATTCACATACTAGGAAAAATAAAAGATAAAAAGGGGTGATCTCAGATGCTCAGTAAGGATAACAATATAGCAGAAACTTTCATAAATAAGCATAAACATTTAAGGCAATGTATAGAACTAAATCAAAATCCTTTTCAACATAAATTTCATCATAATATGGAAAATATAAATCAAAATAATGTCATTTACTTACTCACATGGATATTTTACTAGTATAATAATCACATGAAATATCAATATCCACTTTCATAATGATGGAATGCATAATGAAAGACTTTCATCACCACATATTCAAGGCCTTATGACAAGACTACAAATAATATTTTGTCAAGGCCTTGTGCCAAGACTCTAGTTTGTCTCATGAGACATACTGATGCATTGATGAGCTGTAGCGGGCTCCACCCATCACTTACAAAGTCCAATGCATCGCTCATATGAAAATTTTGAAACATAATCTGAACATTCGTATCAAAAATAGCATAGAAAATGTCAATATTTTAACCACAAACCATGAATGGTATAAAAATAGCACATCCACAGAAAAAAAAACTCATTCAATACAATATAGAAGATTTTATTATAATAGATCAACCTTAATAGAGAATAATGAATGATATTGGCATAGATGAAAATAATTATCAAAACTATTTGAGAGAAATGTCCCACTTTTTCTTGAAAACATTTAAGAGTCTCACTATTTATCAAGAAGCCATTTAAAATAGATTTTTGAATCAATGTGTCCCATACCACTTTGAAACTTTCAAACTGAATTTTAATTTTAAAACATTAATGTCCATATAAATAAATCCTTAAACCCGTTTTTAAATCATTGAAATTAATGAGAAATATATAAAATAATAAATCATTAAAGCATTTTAAAATAATATTTTAGATAGAATTACTAACCAAAAGAGAGACACATGAATAAAAATAATTGAGGTAATAAAATCATTATAATATCTTGGGAATAAAGGGATTCATGATATACTATGTCAATGTACATTATATACCCAATATAAAAGTGAATTGGTGTACAACAACAAAGAAATCTAAATGGAATGTAAATTGAGATGAAATCTCTTATAAAAACTATATCCTAAGGTTAAGGATAAATCAATGACATAATTATGCGTGAAAAATATAAATACACTCAATATTATTGGATATTAATTGTAAATAAAACATAGGTAATTCCCACATATTCCTGTAAAAACAACACCATTGAATTGGTTGTTTAACTCAACAAAAGGATATTGAATTAAAATTACTCTAATCAAGTTCATATCGATGACTTGAGTATTTATCAAAGGAGTGATTCTGTGTATCAAAATTATATCCATAGAAAGGGGGTGGAAACTAATAAACAAATAATAAATAGTGATTCCACACATAATCATGGAGTAAAATAATCAATGAAATATGTGTAAAGCCGAATGAGTGGGAATTGAAATTTGAAATTCCCATACCAATTTGGTAACTTGCGAAAAATAAATCCCATGAAATATGGATCATAAAATAAAGATGTAATTACTCATAAATTAATGTACATTACACAAAGAATACAATCATTGGGCAGTACACACACCACACAAAAGGAAATAGTGGCAGTATGGCATGAATCTCACAGAAATTGGAAGTGAGATGAAAACCCTTACTTTGTTGTAGTCAATCGAGTCGTATGTCGAAAAGTTAATAAAAACCAAATTAATAATATAATACCATGAATATAAATAGAATCATGATAATATATATATATATATATATATATATCAAATGACAGTACACAATACACCACAATTAATAAATAAGTGGAGGACAATGGAAATCTCACAGAATTAAAAGTGGGATAAAAACCCCTTACATTGTACTTTTCCTTGGTCGATGGTAGGTTAACCTCTTGTATAATGGATAAACAATTTTTATTAAATTATTAAAGAATCATATACATTAATATGATATCATATATAGTCTTTTAGTAGTGATTTGTTAATAATATTTTAGTATTATCGTCATTTCGAGAGTTAACTGATTCAGTTTCCATTATATGTTTTGTTTCATATGTATTGTTTGTTATGAATAGGATGTATATTATTAATATTCAGAATGATATTATTTCTTTAAAAATTATTTTTAATCATATAATGAAAATTATTCTTGAATGGATTGCGATGGGGAATGAATCTCATCGCGTTCATGGAGACGATAATCCATACGTACGCGCGAGCAACAATATCATTCTTTTGATATTAAAATAATATATAATTGGATGTTATATCATATATAAAGAATAATTATCATGTTATATTTTTTATTTACATCAATTACACATCATTATTAAACCCATCAAAATAATAATGTATTGAATAACAATTACACCACGATGTGGAGATGGTAAGTCATACGTACACACTTATGGTGACATGTCATTCAAAGGATGGATAGAATAATGAATATGTATGTACCATAATTATAACAACATAATAGTATATAAAAGATATTGGAGTTATTATTTTACAATTGAAACAACAAAGAAAGGGGAAGTGGAAGAATAAAGGTACTTGAAAGAGGTGATAAAATATTTACCTCTTCTTCGGGTTCTTCCTTTTGATTTGATCAAAAGGGCTCCTTAGGTAGGCTTTATAAATGAAGTAATGCCTATAAGATGAAGTTAGGATAGTTGAGATGGTATTTGGGCAGATTTTGGCCAGGAATAAATGCTTTTAAGGTGTGAATTTGAGAGAATGGGAAGTGCCCTTATAAGAGGTGTGAGGGGCACCTTAGGAAAAGCTAGAAAATTTATTTTATAATAAAGACATTTTCGGTTTTTAATGGTTCAAAAGTGGATTATTTAAATTCTAGGTTGGGTATGGGTCGAAACAAAACTCAACCAATAGGTTTTAGATAGGTTTGGGTGACTATATTAACCTTATCTTTTAGATTTAACTCAGTTAAATAGTTTGAAATTTACCAAGTCTCTTTGTATTTTTATATTATTTGGTTAATAAACTTACGATATACTTTCGAGAGAACCCCAAATGGTTCATTAATGATACAGTTATCATTATATAAGTCTTTTTTACAAACCGTAGATTTTTAGAATTAGAATATCATTTAATAATATAATATTTGTTTTAAAAACACTTTTATGTCAATTTTGACACTATTTGGAATTTTGTTATTGCTAAATTCATAACAGAATTATTACTTTGAAAACAATTTATCTAACCAACCATAATAAGTCATATTAACCTGAAAAATTATTGAAATTCATAAAAAGTCTCAAATTACATTTATTTGAATATTTATAGAATCAATTTATTAATATTTCATTAATTAGGTAATTACTGCATCATCATTGTGTCATAAATAAATTAAATTATTTAATTTTTAAAAAATATAAATAAAATACCAATATGTAGGAAATATTTTTATCTTTCTAATGAATATTTATAGTTGAATTTATCATATGTCTATCCATATATTAAAAATGTTTTAGTTATTAAACAGTGAATCTAACACTTTTAACTCTTCTTGGAATTAAATAATAATAAATGTCCTAATTTAATCCAAGTGGACCAAAGAGGTTCATATTTTATTCCTAAGGTTTTTTTGGTCGAATTATAATTATCCAATAGAATTAGGACATGTTTTAGGGTAATAATAATATACCTTTTACCCTTAATTACACTATTTACTTTTAACCGTGGTAAATAAAATAAAAAGTTACTATTCACCAAAAATTATTTTTATGTTATTGAAGTACATTTTACTCCTTCATATTAACCGTGTCTCTTGGATTTTAAAAATTCAACTCACAAAAGCGTTAGAATTATGTTTTATGTATATTTCAAATACTCCTAGGAGGTAGGTAAAAGACGGTAAAAAGTTCAATAAAATTTTTATATATCAAAAATTATTATAAATTAACTCCAATGAATTAAATTGAACATATATAGGTATTATGTATCTATTTTGACCTCAAATAAATTTAAATAAAATAATTAATTATTATAATAAAAAGTCGGTTTTCAACAATTACTTAGTGTTTTTCACTATTCATTAAAAATTGAAAGCTTTCAAAAAAATACCAAAAATTCACCCTAAGTTAATATCAATATTTTGAATCTATAAAATAAGTCCGTTTTGATGGATAAAATTTATAAAATTTCAAAAAGTGGGTATTACTATTCATAATGGTTGGTTTTATTATTCGTGGTGTGTTAGAATCTCGAAGTTGCGTACAATTCAAGCTATTACATTATTCAACGGGAAATGTACCATGGAAGCTTGGGGTGTTACATTCTTCTCCCCTTTCGAAAATTACATCCTCGTGATTTTTAAAATTGGGCTTGGGAAAATAATTAAAAGTCCCCCATCGAAAATAGAGTCAATAAAACTATCACTTTAAATGAAAGAACGAGAAGTACAAAGGTCACCCGGGATAACCCATAATAGGATTCCATGTAGGAAAAAATAGATATGGAAGATAAACTATGTGTCACATTCTGATGGAGAGGGATAGAAAACAAGATTAGGGGAATGTTAACAACCAGAAAACCACAAACTTGTGATGGGACAAACAGTTATTAGTTTCACAATAGGAAAAGTAAACAGACAATGTTTTTTTAAGTTATATTTCATAAAAAATAGATTCAATAAGAACATAAAGACATATATTTACATTTTAAATAGAGATTCATTCTTTAATAAATTTCTACCACGAACTCATTTTTTTCAACAATGAGTATTCAAGATGACTTGGTCACACTGGAAGAGCTAGAATCAACTTCTAGTGAATCACATGATCCACAAAGCATAAACTATATATTTACCTTGTCTTTAGAGTTTAATCAAAACCAAACGGTTAGTACAAGATCAGATGATCCCCTAAAATTATATTCCTTTAGATAAAGAAACATTAATCTTAATTTCTAAAATTAATCCAACAATACCCCAATGTTAAATAAATACCATTTAGTAAACAATTTTTCTTCATGTCCTTCAATATAATCCAAACTAATATTGAAACCCAAAACATAGAAGAATTTGGTTATGTAGTCTTCCACATTAAATTATATCTCCTAATGGCATCGACTACTCTTAAAGTCACATACCTAAAATAATCAACCCAATTACATATTCTCTATTATAGGTAAATCATTACCATAAATAACCAAAATCACTATAAATCAACAATAAAAACATAGATAAAAATCTATCATTACTCCTCAAATTAAACCCCATAGTATTATTTTTTCCTTAGGAATATAGTGTTCCCAACAGAGCGAACGTCTTCCAAAATAACATTTTTCACTGAATCACCAAATCCTTTTACTATACAAAGGGTATTAATTTGATAAGACATAACAACCCAAATTAAATTATTATTGAACAATAAAATCATTTAACTAAAAATAATTAATCACACTAACCAGGGACATCACGTAGTCTAGTGGTAGGCGATAAATCCCAATCGCACTCTAGTTGTGGGTTCGATTTCCACAGCTTTGTCGGATGTGATGGGTTGTCACATGGTATTCTTGTTGTCCTTTTTCAGAAACTATATTTTATAAAATTACCAAAATCACATAAATTCCTCAAAATAGGCATAACTTAATTTAACCAAAAATGTTATCTCATACCTTGCGTTTTCATCCCAAAATATAATAACTTGTAATTTCCTCAAACCAAATGATCATGTAAAACAAAATGGTTATTTATAATTATATCCAAAAGAGAAAAGATAATTCTTCCTCAAATATCATTTTCACATGACAAACTTCGTGGTTAAAAATACAAGAGAAAATTATTCCCAAGTAATCCCATGAACAAGGATCACTAACACTTTTAAACGTTTCTCAAACCATTTATTTCCATATATCTTCTTCATTGACCATGAAAATATCCTATAGAATAGGGAATTCAATCACGTAATGGCCAGGTCCCATACATTTACGGAAAATGATTGTAAATGTATTCTTGGGACCATTTTTTATTTTCTTAGATACTACTCTACATTTTTTCTAGGCAATTCTTTACTTTATGTCCTTCTTTCCCACACGTAAAGCATTTATTTGTTCCATTTAGTCATTTTCCTGGGTTTCTCCTTCCACATTTCCTGCATGATGAAAATTGAGGATTCTTTTCTCTATGGTCTCTACTTATAGATCTCTTTTCATTCATCACCTTTCTCTTCTTTGTTGAGTCCGGGAGTTGGTTAATATGTATGTTGTTGATAATATTTATGGTAAATTTATTTGGCATGAACACGGTATCTTATACGCCTATCAACATTCCATTTTTTGGCTCATTTCCACCACCATTCTAGTCTTTTACATCATGCTTAATGATACTATGACTTCCTTGCAATCCATCCATTGACTAAAACCATAAAGCATTGTGTGAGTAACAGTGGTCATAAATTCATTTAGAGAATATCATGACACCATATTTTTAATTTGAAACACCTTAGGATTAACAAAGGTCATTTATTCTCATCTTATATTAAAATCCTTCAAATCAGTTGTCAATAAAATCTAAATTATCCTAAGCATATTCCCCGGGAGTGTCGTAACCAAAAGAGTAGCAAGGCTCGTTGTCATGCACCAATTCCTGTTCAGGTCTAGCTCAAAGTATTGTTTTCGAGTTTTACCCCTAGGTACATATGTGCCAGATCCACCACTACCTGCTTGTATCTAGATAGGGTTGTATTACATGTAAAACTCACAAAATCTCTACAATACCAAAATTTTAGGAAGTTCTTCAATACTAATCCTCAAAGTCTATCTTAAGGCAATGTGCTCCAATCAGTGTTTATCTAAATCTCGTTTCTACAGTTTGTACTAAACATCCTATAATACCAACTATAACACCCTGAACCTAGTTACCCAGTATCAGTGCATTATTAAATAACATTGGAATAATCTCAAAAGCTCATTTCTCAAATGTCAGAATAGTTTAGTAACCTTGGAAGTACTAGATACATTCATGAGGTTTACATTACATCCTAAAATGGAAAACTACAACAACAATGTTTCCATAGAAAAACACTGAGATCCCAGAGACTATCCCTATAAGTAAGTCATAATATACTTCTTTTCATCCTATGAAAGGTAAACCATAATAAGGTGTGAGCTCATATTCTCAGTAAGGATAACAATATAACAGAAACTTTCATAAATAGGCATAAACATATAAGGCAATGTATAGAACTAAAACAAAATCCTTTTCAACATAAAAATCATCATAATATAGAAAATATAAATCAAAATAATTCCATTTAATTAGTCACATGGATATTCTACTAGTGGAATAATCACATGCAATATCAATAGCCACTTTCATAATGATGGAATGCATAATTCCAGAATTTCATAACCACATAGTCAAGGACTTTTGCCGAGACTACAAATAAGATTTTGTCAAGGCCTTGTGCCAAGACATTGGTTTGTCTCATGAGACATAATGATGCATCGAGGAGCTATAGAAGGCTTCACCCGTCACTTACTATGCCCAATTCATTCTTCATATGAAAAGGTTGAAACATAATCTGAACATTCGTATTAAAACTAGCATAAGAAATGTCAATATTTTAACTACAAACCATGAATGGTATAAAAATAGCACATCCACAGTCAAACATGACTCATTCAATACAATATGTAAGATTTGATTATAATAGATAAACCTCAATAGATAATAATGAATGATATTGATATAGATGAAAATAATCATCAAAACTATTTGAGTGAAATATCTGCCTTTTCTTGAAAACATTTAGAAGTCTCACTATTTATCAAGAAGCCATTTAAAATAGATTTCTAAATAATAGTGTCCCATACCAATTTCAAACTTTTAAAAAGAATTTTAATATTAAAACATTAATATCCATATAAGTAAATCCTTAAAACCATTTTTAAAACAAGTACATTAATGAGAATTATTTAGAATAATAAATCTTTAAAACATTTTAAAATGATATTTTAGTTACAGTTCTTATCCAAAATAGAGAAAATTTAATAAAAATAATTGAGGTAATAAAAACATTATAATATCATGGGAATATAGGGATTCATGATATACTATGTCAAAGTACATTATATACACCATATAAAGGTGCATTGGCATATAACAACAAAAAGGTCTCAATGAAATGTAAATTGAGATAAAATCTCTTATAAATACTGTATCCTTAGGTTAAGGATAAATCAACGACATAATTATGTGTCAAAAATATAAATAAACTCAATGTTATTGGATATTCAGTGTAAATAAATCAGAGGACATTCACACATATTCTTATAGAAACAACACCAATGAATTGGATTTTTAACTCAATAAATGGAGATTGAGTTAAAATTACTCTTATCAAGTTCATATCGATGACTTGGGAATTTATCAAATGAGTTATTATGTTTATAAAAAGTATATCTACATAAAGGGGATAAAAAATTACTAAAAAATAATAAATAGTGATTCCACACATAATCATGGAGTACAATAATCAATGAAGTATGTGTAAATCCAAATGAGTGGGAATTGAAATTTGAAATACCCGTACCAGTTTAGTACCTTTCAAAACATACATACCATGAAAGATAGATCATAAAATTAAGATTTAATTACTCATAAATTAAATTAATTTACACAAATAATACAATCATTGTGAAGTACATACACCTCATAAAAGGAAATAGTCGCAGTATGGCACGAATCTCACAGAAATAGGAAGTGAGATGAAAACCATTACATCGTCGTAATCAATCGAATCGTATGACCCAAAGTTAATAACAACCAAATGAATCACCTAATACCTTTAATATAAAGATAATCATGATAATATGTGTATATATATGTGTGTGTCAAATTATAGTACACAATACACCACATTTAATAAATAAGTGGCGGACAATGGAAATTTCATGGAATTAAAAGTGAGATAAGAAACCCCTAACTTTGAACTTTTTCTTGGTCGATGGTAGGTTATCCTCATATATAATGGTAAAATAATTGTTAATAAATTATAAAATAGTCATATACATTAATTTTATATCATATATAATCTTTTAATATTTCTTTGTTAGTAATGTTTTTGTATTATCGTCATTTCGGGTGTTAACTGATTCGTTTTCATTTATATAATTTATTTTGTAAGTAGTGTTTGTTATGAATAGGATATATCTTATTCATATTCATAATAATATTAAATCTTTATACATTATTTGTAGTCATCTAATGAAAATTATTCTTTAATAGATTACGATGGGGAATGAATCTCATCGCATTTATGGAGATGGTAATCCGTACATACGCACGAGCGACAATATCATTCATTTGATATGAAAATAATATATAATTTGATGGTATATCATATATAAAGAATCATTAATTTATTTTATTTATTATTTAAATCAATTAAATGATATTATTATACCCATCCAAATAATAATGTATTGAATAACAATTACACCACAATGTGGAGACGGTAAGTTGTACGTACACACGTATGGTGACATGTCATTCAAAGGATGGATTGAATAATGAATATGGTTGTACCATAATTATAATAAAATCACAGTGTATAGAACATATTGGAGTTATTATTTTAGAATTGAAACAACAAAGAAAGATAAAGTGGAAGAAGAAAGGAACTTGAAAGAGGTGATAAAATATTTACCTCTTCTTCAGGTTCTTCCTTTATATTTGATCAAAAGAGCTCCATAGGTTGGATTTATGTCGGAAGTAAGGCCTCTAGGATGGAGGGAGGACAGTTTAGAGGGTATGTGGGAAGAGGATGGCCGAGACAAAAGGCTTTGAAGGTGTTAATTTGAGAGAATGGGATGTCCCCTTTTATAAGAGGAGTGAGGGGAACCTTAAGAAAAGCTAGAAATATTATTTTATAATAAAATAATATTCGGTTTATAATTGCTGAAAAGTGGATTATTTAAAGGATAAGGTGGGTATGGTTTGAAAAACACTCATCCAATAGGTTTTAGATAGGTTTGGGTGACTATATTAACCTTATGTTTTAAATTTAACTCTTAGTTAAATAGTTTGACATTTACCATGTCTCTTTGTATTTTTATATTATATTGTTAATAAACATAATATATACATCCAAGAGAACCCCAAGTGGATCATTAATGATACACCTATCATTATATGAGACTTCTGGCCCAACAAAAGATTTTTAGGAATATAATATCAATTAATAATATAATATTTATTTTAAAACTCTTTTATGTCAATTCTGACACTATTTGGTATTTCGATTTTGCTAAATTCATAACATTATTATTACTTCAAAAAAAATTCATCTAACTGACCATAATATTTCATATTGACCTATAAAATTAGTGTAATTCATAAAAAGACCCAAATTAAATTTATTTTAATATTTATAATATCAATTATTTTAATATTTCATTAATTAGGTAATCACTGCATCATCATTGTGTGATAAATAAATTAAATTATTTAATGTTTAAAAAATATAAATAAAATACCATTATGTAGGAAATAATTTTATCTTTATAATGAATATTTATAGTCAAATTTATCTTATTTTTATGCCTATATTAAAAATGTTTTAGTTATTAAACATTGAATTAAACACTTTTAACTCATCTTTGAATTAAATAATAATAAATGTTATAATCTAATCCAAGTAGACCAAAGAGGATCATATTTTATTCCTAAAGTGTTTCTTGGTCGAATAATTCTTATCCAATAGAATTAGGACATGTGTTAGGGTAATAATAATATCATTTTTACCATTAATTACCCTATTTACTTTTAACAGTGGCAAATAAAACTAAAAAGTTACTATTCACCAAAAATTATTTTTATCTAATTGAACCACATAATACTCAATGATATTAACTGTGTCTCTCATATATTCAAAATTAAACTCACAGAAGCGGTAAAATTATGTTTTATACAAATTTTCAAATACTCCTAGGAGGTAGGTAAAGGACGGTAAAAGTTCAAAAAAAAATTATATATCAAAAATTATTATAAACTAACTCTAATGAATGACATTGAACATATAGGGGTATTATGTATCTATTTTGACCTAAAATAAATTTAAATAAAATAAATAATTATTTAAATAAAAAAGTCGGTTTAAAACAATGACTCAGTGTTTTTCACTATTCATCAAAAATTGAATGTTTTCAGAAAGATACCAAAAATTCACCCTAATCTAATTTCAAAATTCCGAATCCAAAAATGAAGTCCATTTTGAAAGATAAAATTTATAAAATTTTAAAAAGCGGGTATTACTATTCATAACAGCTAGTTTGATTGGTCACAGTGTGTTAGAATCTCGAAGTGGCGTACAATGCAAGCTATTACATTATTCAAAGGGAAACGTACCATTGAAGATTAGGGTGTTACAATTTTCTTACAAAATCATAAAAAAATGTTATAATATTTCACACACTTTAAAGGTGAGTTCAAATCATAACTACAACCCCCTACATACAAACATCATTAAATGGTTTAGCACATATCATTCGATTGATTATGAAATATTCTTTTTCCTCCACCTTCACAACACTAACCAAAGAATATGAGAGATAGGGGACATAAAAACATACCTCAACCATGAAGATAATGTTTTTTGATACCAATGTTCAACCTTAATTTTAAAAAAAATTCCCATTGGTTATAGTTTCGTGAAAATTTCGACAACTTGTTCCAATATAGGAAAATACTCCACCATGAGCTCGTCCTTATTCACATTATCTTTGATGAAGTTATATTTGGTATCAATATGTTTTTAATAAGAATGTTGTACATTATTTATATTATGGATTATATAACCCTGATTATCACAACCCAATAGAAGAGCTAACTTCACTTCAACATGTAAGTCTTCCTAGTAATTCTTCATCCACATAAGTTGTGTTTTAGCTTGAGTGGTTGCAACATACTCAACTTTAGCCATGAAAAGAGTTACTGAATAATTTCCTTATAATGCTAACATACATTTAATTCAAATTAAAAGAAAACTCCACTACATTTTGATATATATCATCAACACTTCCAACCCAATCATCATTTTTATATAAAGAAAACAATTCATTCTGAGCTACCATACTTGATTTAAAATTATGTTGTGCCTTAGATATATTTAATAATTCCTTTTCTATCCAGGAAATATAAATATTTTTTATCACTTTATAATCATAATCATATTGTAGTGTTATAAACAATAAATTAATAGAGGAAGTAAAATATAACAAACTTCTAATCCGTATTGAAAACTCTTCTGGGTCAACTTCCTTAACTTCTAAATCTTTAGTACACGTGGTTCCCAATGAAATTTTTGCAGAAATAGGTTTCAAATTTTCTATGAAAAACTTGTTAGGAAGTTCCTTAGAATAATTTTATTGATAATTAAAGATGTAATTATTATTTTTTGAAATTTTCAACCCAATAAATTATTTCATTTCACTTAGCATGGACATTTCAAACAACTAATTCATCTATTTAGTAAATGTTTCCCAAGTTATTTCATCATTTTGGTATAAGGTAATGTCCTCAACATATGCAATAACAATGTGGTAAATTTCATAACATTAATTAATTTAAATATTACCATCAATCCTTAATTTATTAAAGGTAAACATCCTTAGGAATGTCTCCAATTTGGAATATCATTCTCTCATAGCCTACTTCATCCTCTATAGTTATTTCTCCCACATTCACAGATAAATTTCATTATTCTTAAAAAACCCACATTGTTGTTCAATATAAACTTCTTCATTAAGTTATCCATTCGAAATTACTAACTTCACATCCATAAGAAAATTTATAACTTCATTGTGAAGTAATTGCAAGAAAGATTATAATTATTTCTAGCCTTTCTAAAACCAAAAAATTCCCATCAAAGTTATTGAATTTAATCTTTGAGTAACCTTTTCACACTAACCTTGATGTTTTTATTATCACCTCACCATATACAATTAACTTGTTCTGAAACATCAACTTTGTTCAATTAATATCTTTTTTTTTGTTTGGGTACAAGTTATCAAGTATCATTTTTCTCAATCAGATACAACTCATTATTCATTGTTTTAATCCCTTCCTAATTCTCAAATGATTCATTAACATATTTCAAATCCACTTTTGAACATAATAAAGTTTGTGAAAAAAAACATTCGATATTTTTATAATTTCATCCTTTTGATGATGATCACCAATAATGTTTTGAGCTTCAAACTATATCTTCACCTCAATAAGATATGTTTGAAATTATTACTCATCACTAAAAATAGATGAGTTTTATTCTTCCATATTTTCACCATCATAATCGTTGGAATCCATCTCATGTTTCTTAACAAAAATTCTTTAACCCACTTAATCTTCCCAATCTAGATATGATTTTGAAACATCTTCCTCATCCTTTTAAATAACATTTACATCAGTAGATTAAATAATTGTCATTATTTATTTGTTGAGAAATCTATATACTCTACCATTTTAAGCATATCCAATAAATATTCCTTATTTAACTCTCTAATAAAACATTACAAGGTTTCCAACATTGTTCATTATGATGCATGGAATCCAACAAACTCTTACTTTATTAATCATGGAGTTTTATCATAAAACATTTTTTAAGGAGTCATATTAGAACTTTCAATTTAGAAATATATATTTAGAATATTTATATATGTGTTCATTTATTTCCTCTAAAGTAATTAAAAAGTCCATGTTAATGTAACACAATGTTCCCCACTTCAACCAAACATGTATTATTCCTTTCCGTAACACAATTGTGTTGTGGTGTGTATGGTGTAATGAATTCAATCCAAATTCAATTTTTTTAAGATAACATTTGAAAAATATTTTCTTGTATTCACCACCATTATTAATTCTCCACTTATTCAAGGACTACTAACATTCCTTCTCATCACGTCTCTGAATATATTGAAACATTTTTTAGAGTATATAACTTACTTTTCCAATACATAACATAAGTAATGTGTGTAAAATCATCAATAAAATAAATTAAGTACTTACCTATGATGGATAATTGTTTTCTAATTTTACCAAAAATAGTATAATGAATATATTTTAGGGGTCTATTTGAACATATATCAACATTATTATTCATAGATTTCGTGATTTCTCTTTTCTGAAAAATTTCACAACACTATTCTTTTCTATTTTAAATATTATAAATCACATCAACATTATCTCACAATAATAACTTTCTCATGTTTCTCTAACACATATCTCCAAATTTTTTATGAAAAATTGATTTTATTCCATCAAACATAAGTAACATAAATTTTTAACTTCTCCAACTCTAAATAGGTTTCCATTTGTGTGTTCTCCTTTTGTATCAAATTTTCATGTTCCTATCTTTTAAAAATATAGATATATTTTCTATAAAACAATTAAATTGCTCCAAAATTTGTGAAACACTCGTAGATTTTTTAAACCCATCAACAAAAAAACATTTCATGTATTTCAATTTTTATTCCCCAATAATAATAAATATAAAAAAATTCATTCTATTAGATTAAACATTTATAAATGACATCATTTCCTCTTTGAGATCATTCATGTTCTTCAACAATTATAGATCTTATTTTATATGAAAAAAACACCCACTATCCAAGATATCGAGTTATTCCCCTTTGGTATATTTGATATTGGTTTCTACAATAAATTATTTTCATTCGATTTATCTTTCCTTACATATGGATTTTGAGAATTGTTATAAGTATGTTGTGGTGATGGTCACAAAACAATACATCCTTTTGTAAGATGTCTACGTTTTTCAAATCTTTCAAAAATAGTTTCCAAATGATGAAAAATATTTTTAACATTCAAGAAATCTTTCTCAGATTAAATAATTTTGAGAGGATTTACTCCCCCTTTAGCTTTGTGTAAGAACATGGGTTTTCTTTCATGTATGGATCCATTTAATTTCAACATTATGATTTTTTAACATTATATTATTTGTTTTGAAACTAATGTTAGGTCATGGACTTGTTGTTTTGTTTTTTAAGAGAATGGAACATAGGGTTTAATGTAGGATATATTCTAATTACATTATGGGTAATTATATTACAAATCATTTAATCATTACATGACTTGTAATGTCCGAAAAAGGCTTTTCACATCATGTAGAGGGTTTTCCCCATGATTATGTCCCCCAAGAATTACATGGTTTGTAATGTATTTAGATCTTTTGTAAATTCCTAACAAAGTTCACAAAAATGGAGGATAGGGACTCCTTTTTTGGAAATAGACCACCCCTCCCATGTCTCTAATATAGGTACCCCTCTCACGCATATACCTAGTATTTGGTGTTTCATCATGATCCAGACTCTGATTTAAGATCTTTATGTCTCGTTGGATGCCCAATATTAAGATCTTAATTTCCTTTTAGTCATTTTTCATTTGTTAATCAATTGATGAAGTTATTTTTATACTAGATCATATTTTGTATTTTCATGGAATAAGAATTTTTTTCATCTTTCTACTAATCCATGCCAAAATAGAGGCCGATATTAGATGAGGAGAGTCATGTGAGTATGTGGTATGTGGTCTATAAATCATCCCTCTATTTTTTTAGTTTTATAATTTTTCATGTGGTTTTTGTGATTTAATTGTGGATCATATATTAAATTAATATGCCTTTCCTAAAGTCATTAGAATCATGTTCTAAGACCCATTAAATATATGTCATTCACTGATGGAGGTTACTCCCTCAATGATGACCACCCCATGTAGGGTGATTTCTTTAGTTTTGCCTTAATGGTCTATTAATAATTTTTCTCCACCGTTCAATCATGTGGCTTAATCCTGCTAATGGTAAAACCCTTGAATTAGAGGAATTGTGATTTCATAAATGGATAGTACCATTTTTTCAACTCTCTTTACCCACCTAAGGTAAGTTATTAAAATAATTAACAACTATTAATTTGAAATGGAAAGTACATTGTATATATATGAATGGTCCTAACGAATAGTAATTGAATAGATCAGTTTCACCTCTATAAAACTCCGTTCCTGGTTTAATTGAAGTTATAGTATTGAACCACATAATAACATTGTGAATTAAATTAATTGTAAATGGTTCATTTCCTTGAAATGCCTTTTCAATTCTATAGAGGGCATGGAATGAACATTCATCTTGTTAAATGGTATAATTATTATATTGAATAATTAGTTAAATAAGTTTTTTATAAGCTACCTTGCATATGATCCTTGACATATTTATAGAAGTGGTTTTTCTGAAGCACATCATGAATTAATGGGGGAATGCCTTGAGCATTAAAATACGCCATTCTAATTCAAGGGTGTTGGTTTCCTTGGTTGAGAACCACCTTTGATCCCAATCCTTGTATATCAGTGTATACCTAATATGATAACATAAGATCCCTACTTTACTATAAAATGATTCCTTGGATACCCTTATATGATCCAATATGACCTCTACAGACATGAGGTGATTTGGATACATCTTTGGCCTTTTATATTGTTTATATTGTTTTACATGGAATTTATTCCTTGGATTTGGTTAAATCATCCCTATTACGAAATACCCTAGATGATGCTCCTTGGATTACACTACTACCCCTGATTCAATTTGTAGTTACTTCTGAGTTGGAAATCAATGGGGTTGTAGATTCTATCGTTATTACCTTGTATCCCTTTGGTCGTTAATATTAATATAGATATTCTTGATACATTAGGGAACCATTATTATTAATATCATAATGTGATGTTAGTGTGGTATATTCCTTATATTTCTTAAACATATAAAGTGGAATTTAAATTAATTAATCAATATGTAACATGTTCGTACACTAGTTGAGGGTTGGAGTATGCACTAGGGTATTCAGGTTATTAAACTGCTTTACTATTATATATGAATTCATATACACAGATTCAGTTTATATTACACATAACAGATGTTATAGATATTGTTAATTGTCTCCTACTAAGATTTGTCTCATAGACTATATGGGCCACCATTGGCACTTGTGAATATTATATGTATACACGTGTTTATGAAGGGAAGTGTGTTTCTTTGGAAATTTGATTTCTTACTTTAGGATAGAGCTAATAGGAGATGACTGAGATAGAGCTCAAGATGCTATGGATAGTTCTTGGATTCCTTTTTTCTACTTTTTAATGCCATCTATTGTCTGCTAATTTTTAATCATGTTTTTTCACCTTATTAGATACACAACAAATCATCATTATTTGTTGTATATTTCGATCAGTTATAGTTTTTTATTTCTCCAGCCTGATTCTACTGTGACATCTTGTTATATATATTTATTCCATTATTTTCATGTGTTTCATTTTGATCTATTGTGATACACTATTTAAATGTGGGAATAGTCTCCCAACAGACACACCCTAGGCCCTCGCTACTAGTTTGTAGCCTCTCTTATTTGGGGAAATGCACATGAGGCCAAGTGGTCAACTGGTCTTAGGGAACCTCTAAGTGGCATCTTGGAACAGGATGTCACACTTTTACTTAAACAAATAATGGAATAGTTTTAATGTTGTTTATTAAACCAGCACATTTTTTTTATTCTCAAATATATCACAATACCATCAATGACCAAATAAATAATATTTACCTCTGTAACTTCATAAAGGCCATAAATTGTGAACATGTTTCTCAGCATCATTTTTATCGTTAACATCAGATATTTTTTGGTCCATAAAATATTTTTTTGGGACTGGAAATATTCATCTTTGATTTGGTTTTCATCAGAACTTTATCAGAACCAGAAATTTTTGAATCATTTTATTCAAACTCATTGATATTGAAAACTTTGGAATTTCAATATTTGTTGGTTTTAGCCACAAACATGATTTTCTCAGCCTTGTTTTTATTAGGTATTCATTCAATATTATTTTTAACCTTTGAAGGTATCATTTGAATATCCTTCTTAGGTTTACTCTTTCCATATCAATCACCGAATTTATACATATAGTTCATGATTATTGTAAGTCCCTGCTCGTCTTTATCAAGTATTCCTTGAAGAAGTTCCAACTCTGATTATTTTTCATTCAAATTTACATCATGATATTCATTCTTATTTTTTTATTCTTAAGAAAAATCTCCTAAAAATCAACCACTTATATCAACATAAATTTTCATCAGGAGTATATTCATTTTTTCCTATAGAACATTCCTTCTTCAAATTTTTGATTTCTCATTAAATTCTTACATTCTATTTGAGACATTCATTCAACTCTTTGTTCAGATAAAATTATAACTTTGTATCTTCTTATTTAGAAATAATACTTCCAAATAGTTATTGATTAACTTTTTAATATAATTTATTTTATCCAACAAACTCTGTATAATTTTGAGCATCAACATCACTATAAACATCTTCAACATCTTTAGAAAAAAAACTATTCTCCATTTGGATCTAGTGAAATGTTTACCTCATCCCTTGGAATAATGTTTTTAATTATAACCATATATCTTCCTAGATCTTATTTAACTTTTATAATCTTCCTCCCTATATTCATTATTCTTTTATCATGGGAAATTTCCGGAAAATTTCCCAATAATTCCACATTCAATGAAATTTTGGGGTAACTTCTCTTTATCTCTTTTCACATTTTTATAAAACAAGGATAAAAATTCATCAATATTTTTACAAACCTGATTTTTGAAATAAATGTCACCATTTTATTCTTCTCTAGTTATCTTGATAGATTTTCCATACCTAACAGCCTTGAAAGAAATTTTCACGATCAAGTTTGTTTTCCTATCCTAAATTTCTCCATTCTCATTTCATAAGTATTGAAAATACCATGAATTTCCTCCAAATATAGTGTTTTAGGATCTCTATCTTTCGAATATGAATCATTGGAAGAATGATTATTTGAATTAATTCTCAAGATCTTTTCAACAATAGTTGAATCATCCAGAATCCCACAAAGAATTCATATGGTTCTCAAAATATCATTCACCCTTTTAAAAAATTCACCAATACATCCATACACACCTATTTTGAGATCTTCATACTTCATCCTATATATTTCTAACTTTTCATTCTTCACCTATATATTTCCCTCATAAATGTTTTTTTGACTCTTTACAAATACCTTTTGTAGTTTCAAATCCCTTAACTCTACAGAATTAACTTTCAGAAAGTGATGAGAGTACAAAATTATTCCTTCTTCCAGTATACCAAATATTATTCTACTCTATATATTTAAGAGGAAATTTTGTATCAATAGGAGGAAATATATATGTAAAAGCGTCTAAAATATCATACACATGAGAAATAAGATATCTTAAACATTCCATATTAAAAAATATGATAGTTCCTTCCATCAAAAACAAAAATATCATTACTGTTCATTCAACTTAGACACTTCATCAAAACTTTTATTCAAAAACATATTGAAAGAGTAAACAAAAGGAACCTTTACTCTAATACCAGTTGAAATGGTCCAACCTAGTTAAATGTATCACTGATAGGGGAAGGGGATTAATTAGTCATATATTTTTATTTTATTTTATCTTTATTTTATAACAACCATATCCTACTATTATATAATTATCACTTTGATGAAAAAAAAACATTCTAATATCCACTGGAACATAATTATTTATAAGGTTTACTACTCAACAAGAGTATTTTTTCTATGTTATGGTATAGAAATAATCAAACACAATATAATCCACTAGATAACAATCCTTTTTTATGGATACAAAAATTATAAACCAACCTTACATTTTTGTAGAACTGTGATCAATATAATTCTGTATATGATTTTTTCCACAAATTATGTAAAAATTATTTTTATTATAGGTAATGAAACCATCAGTAGTTGGTTCGAAACATGCCATTATGTTTCCTTATAAAAAAGAATTTGTAATTCTTCAAAAAAAATAATTACCCCATTATTGGGTAGATGGTAGAAACAAAATTTCTAGAATTTATATGAAAACTAAGTTTGACAGATCAGTAGGATTTATTTAGTCTGATTTCTTTAATCTGGAATATAAGTCTACAATAATAATTAGAATATACATCTGAATGATTTTTTGTTTCACCAAAAATATTAGACTGATATGTTGGTTTGATCGAGTAACTACATTCTTACACTTCATCTATAGGGAAATTTTCCTCTCAAAACACTTTCCAGAAACATCCTCAACCACAATACTTTTAGCACTCTAACTCTCTCTCTCTCTCATGAATAGTGCTATATCATATTCATAAATTAAAATGTAACTTCAATCTATTTATAGGCACCAAAAAAGACAATTTTAGGGGAACCAAATTAATTTTCCTACTCAATAAAATTTTCATAACCAGAAAAATTACATTATTTCAATCGTAATCCATGACTCTTTCAGTACACCGTAACTCTTCTTCATTCTTCTCGAAATATCTCAAATCTTCTAGGAACTTCATCTTTCATTGAAAGTTTTAAAAAAAAATTGATTCTAATACACATTTCATCTTAATACTATTCACTAGGATGAAACATATGTAAAAAATGAAAAATCAGTATTCAAGTGCTCTATACTAACTAAAATACACCCACTAGAACATTTAAAAATTTCTTCTATTAAGATTTCTCAAACTTATATATACATTGAAAACCAACTAAAAAAACATTGAAAAATGTTCCAAAATACATATCATCTTATTAAATTATTCAAATCTTTATCCAACTCTATATGATGATGTAAAACACTTGATGGAATGTTTGTGTCATTCCATGTCAGAAAAATTGGTCTTGGATTCCCTTCAAGGGATCAGTATCACTCTCTGTCTGATGATTATTAAACCAATTGAAACAAAACATAGGTATTTTATTTATGAATATGGTTGAATATACTATTTCAAATTGTTATATTAATCAGTATATGATTCCATTAGATGGGTCAGTCTATGGTGTTATTTTCATTTATCAGTATCAATAATTATAACATTATTAACCATTCTGTTAGTGATTGAAATCAGTATCTGATTGTAACATCATAGGTAAATAAAAATAAAGAATTTTCATATTTATTAATATTTATGAATTAAATATGAATTTTATTTTAAAGGGGTTGCTATGTTGGATAGCGTACCCGATACGCAACGATGAGTTTCTTTGAAACTTACGTAGCACACTAGTAATAAAATAATATTATTTTAAATGTTAGTTAAAAAGTAGCCGTTGTACTGGGGGGAATGGATAGAAATAACTAAAATATGATTAGATATGTTTTTAAATGTTTATACATTTACCCAATAAATGATAAAGGCTTAAAATACAGAAAGACTTCAATTTTAGGCATATATACTCTAATTTTCACTAAAGGTTCACTTATCACCTTTTAATGGTGAACCATCATTAAATATAGTTTTGATCACTCTTATACATTCTTTTAGACCAAATAAAACTCTTATTAAGAATCGGGACATCAAATTTTACTTTGTGTAATTTTTTGGTATTTTTCCGATAAAGTTCATTTTTTTAATGAATAGTGTAAAATGTTGTGTTTTAATTCGAAACCTCTTTTAATCTAATTTATTTATATGATTAGATTATCTTATTATTTGGTTTTTAAGGGAAATTAGAAAATATTTTTACCATTAAATCCAATAGTGGTCGTTGGAATTAATTTCACTTTGAAATCAGACTTAAACTAGTGTCAATCTTTTGATACTTATTGTTTCACAAAAATACGCTATTTGTCATGACAGCGGGAATTAATTATTAAATTAATTAATTTGACTCATATGTTTTGAATTTTTTAAAATAGACTTCATTTTTGAATTCGTAATATCAAATATACCTTAGGGTGAATTTTTGGTAATTTTCTGAAAAACTTCAATTTTTGATGAATAGTGAAACCACTAAGTGGTACTTATAAAAACTGATTTTACGTTTAAATGAAATTTTGTCATCATTGTGTTTTGAATTTTGAAAATCAGACATACATGGTTGTCATTTGTATGTAAAATGTGGTTCAATGGGATGAAAATAATTTTTTGGTGAATCGTAACTTTTTTTCATTAATCGCGATTAGAGGTAATTAGTGTAGTTTAAGGTAAAAATGATATTATAAGAATGTGAAAACACCATGACACTTGTCCTACAACTATTGGGTGAGTCATGGCCGACCAAGAAAAGCCATGGGCCAACTTGGGGACCCCATGGAGCCACTTTAGTTGGAAAATGACATTAATATATTTTTATTTAATGTTAAAGTGAAAATTACACTAACATAAATTGTTTTACTAAAATAATTTTTCAGTGGGGTTAAACAAGTCCAAATTTTTATTATAAATAGTAATTGTAAAGCTCAAAAGATTTCCTACATCATAGTAATTTTTATATAATTTTTAGACATTAAATAAATTAAATTATTTATGACATAATAATGATGCAGCGATGACATCATTATTTGACGATTAAAATAAAATGGAAAGATAATGAAAACTCTATAAACTACACATGTCCAAAACCAATTGGATGAGTGGATTTCGAACCCTTATCACCTTATCCACGAATTATATCAATGTGGAGCCTTTTAAAACCGAAACACATTTTCAAATAAAGTAATATTTCTTTACTTTCCAAAAGTGCCCCTCCTCTCCTCTTATAAAAGGCCCCCACCTCTACCTCATTTCACACACTACTCAAGCCTTTGGCTCGGCCAACCCCTGCCCAAGTACTCTCTCCACATCCCTCTATTCGTCCTAGAGGATTCCCTTTGGGCAGAATCCTTTCAAAGGAAGCCTTTAGGCTCAAATCAAAAGGGAGTTACACTTTTAAAGGTAATTCATTCTGTCTTGTTCATTTGTTTTATTTTGCTTCTCCAACCCTCTAAACTCTTTTTATTTACTTCTTTTGTAACAACACCAGTATCTGAAATATTATAGGATGTTGTTATAAGATTTATTCGAGCTACACTCTCACACAACTACATCAAATGGTCAAAGAACATACGGTTTCCGTGGATGGCGAAATTCTGCCTCCCGAAACGATGATTGTTCAATACTCATTTAACACCTTCAAAGGTGGCCATTATTAGGTCACTATTTTTATATATGATATATAATATGTTTATGTTTTCTTTAAGCTTCTGTATTTTTCATTTTTGACATACCTTTATGGTTTCCATTATGGGTAAACACGATATCTTCATTTAAGGAAGTGCGGACTGCCGCCCCCTCAAAGTGATGTGATTCGTTAATGCCATATGTGGGACGTGTAAAGGATGGATTTAAAGTTATTATATATGATGTTATACTAGAATTATAATATACCTCTATATCATTATTATTTCTTTCCATTAAAGTATGAGATAGAAATGAAAGTAGCGTTCATGCGTACGTACGGCTTACCGTCTCCATGAACTGTGCATTTCATTTCTTATCCCCAAATGTAATGTACTATTAAAAGTACATGTATATAATGGATATATATAATGAATGATATATCTAAATTATGAATATAATTCTTTAATTAAAATATACATACCTATCATTTAGTTTTAATTCCATTAATATGACAAAGAAATGAAAGTAGCGTTCATGCGTACGTACGGCTTACCGTCTCCATGAACGGTGCATTTCATTTCTTACCTCTAAATGATTATGTAATATTATAAATACATATATATGCTGGATATATATGATATATATGATATCCAAATTAGTAATGTCATTCTGGATATAAATAACCTTTGAACACACGAACAACATGTAATTGTAAGAAGTCCACTTTCGACTTAAGAACAAAATATCGACAAAACAAACATTATTAACTTAAATGGTTACATAATGTTTATAACATGGCAATAAGTGATATAAAAGGAATAATTAACTTTAAAAAGGTTCTTAATCAAGTATATATTAACTCAAGTTTATTATTCAGGACGTTAAAGAACGATCGAGTCAAGTCGGACCCGAGGTAAGGGACTTCGTCTCAATCTCCTTTCATTGAGACATATTTTATTTTATACACAACTTTCTTTTATACGGTGTATAAAACCCTTTGACTTTTACTTTTATACAAAAGGAATCTTTTTCTACGAAGTGTTTTACAAAATGACAAAAAGTAATGTTACTTTTAACGTACGCGACGACAAAGACCTTTTCCGCCGCCGCGAGTATTATTTGGTCTTTGGATTTATCAACAAGCCGTAATGTTTTTTAAAATAAAATAAATACCATATACTCTTTTATGTATATTGGTATTGAAAATGGTTTTGAAAAAGGATACTATTATGTCAATATATTTATGATATATTGTGATTGAAATGTGGAAATGTTATCATTCCTTTATATTGGTTTTATGTTTTATGATTTTATATTGGTACTTGGACATTTAACGGGTGGTTACGTTATAAACCATATGATGGGTGGTGCCGTGAATACCAGGATGGGTGGTTACGTTATAACCTCCAATGCATTGGGTATGGAAGTCGGCCGTATGGCTATTCCATTAAGTATGTATGGAAATTGGTCGTATGGCTATTCCATTAAGTGATATGTGTGGAAGTCGACCGTATGGTTATTCCACTTAAGTATGTTTATATCCCAAGTTACCTTTATATATGTTATGCGTTCTTTATATGGGTTTTATGGTAATTCTTCGGTTACAAAAAGGTAAGTAATGATACTTTATTTAGTGAAGAGTTTTTTTATTACTTCATAAATGTGAAAAGTATTACTTTGATAAAGTATACATGGTTTACTTGTTGTTTTTATAAACTAACAATTTTCATTCTTTGTGTATCCCTTACTGAGCTTTTTATGCTCACCCCAAGTTTTTTTGAAATGTTTTTCACAGGACTTAATGTGGAATAGGGTCAAGGATGGGATCAAGGGAAAGTCATGTTTTATAAAACATGGAACTAGACATGTTTCTTTTTAGGAGTTTTTTTTATTATTCTATGGAAACTTAGTAGAAATATCTAATTTGTAATCTTTTGAGATGTAATAGTTATGTTCTAATTCTCTAAAACTCTAAACCTGAAAAGATCATCAACGTGAATTATTCATTTAATTCAATATTATGTAAGGTTTAAGTTCGGGGCCTTATAGTTGGTATCAGAGGTCGGTTTAGACAACTTTAGGAGTTAGAAAAGTGTTAAATTATAATATGATTGAAATGATATAGCATTTACGGATTACCATGTTGCTTCGCCTAAGATATTTCTGTGTTCAGAATGGTTTTCCGCAGAGGAAACAAAGCAGCTATGTTGGGACGACATCAGGAGGAAGATAACCTTCCAAATCAGCAACCTGAGATGGTCGGAATTGGAACTGAACAGTTTGTTGCAGTGATGGCACAGTTGACTCAGGCTATAAATGGTGGTGGTATCCATGCACGAGATCAGCCAGATCAACCACAGAGGAACATTTCAGTGGTGGAACACTTCATGAGGCAACATCCCCCATCATTCAGAGGATCATCTGACCCTGTGCAAGCTGAAGGGTGGATTAAAGCACTGGAGAATATTTTTGATGTCATGGGGTGTTCAGAACATAAAAAGGTTAGTCTTGCTGTTTACCGTTTTGAAGGTGAAGCAGATCAGTGGTGGTCTATGGTTAAAAATATCAGGGACACCGATGAGATTGATGCTCTTGACTGGGATGAATTCAAAGGAGAAGTATTTTCCTAAGGCTGTTCGACTTAGGATGGAAAAGCAATTATTGGAATTGAGGCAAGAGGAAGACTCAGTGGCTGCTTATGAAGAAAAGTTCACTCGATTGGCAAGGTATTCTCCAAACATCATACGAGATCTTTATAGTAAAATAAACCATTTTTGCTCAGGGTTAAATCCAAATTATCGAAGGGATATAGCTTCTTGTGAGTTCAAAAGTAATGAAAAACTTGTTCGATGTGCGGAGAAGGTGGAAATGGAGTTTGCCGATGATCTGGTGTTCTATGAAAAACAACAGAATAAAAGGTCTAGTTGGCAGGCAAAGGGGAAGAATTCATCAAAGAATCAAGGAGGTAAGAAATCCAAATATCCATCCTGTGAGAAGTGTGGTAAAATGCACCCTGGAGAATGTTTATTCAAGTCTGGTAAGTGCTTTAGGTGTGGTAAGTCTGGTCATATTGCTCGTAACTGTAAGGAAGATGATCAAGCAGGAAATGAAAAGCCAACGGTAAGATGTTATAAGTGCAATGAGATGGGTCACTATGAAAATGAGTGTCCGACAAAGAGCTTGAGTGATGGGAAGCAGTTAGACTACAAGCAGAAAGGGGTGGTGAAATCCTTTGCAACAACTTCAGCAAATGTTGGGCCATCGAATGAAGTGGTATCAGCTCCAGGGAGCTCAGTATTTTTTGAAGATTGAATTGAGGTCGGGGTACCATCAGTTGAAAGTAAAAGAAGCAGACGTTCCGAAGACTGTGTTCCGTACTAGATATGGCCATTATGAATTTGTAGTTATGCCTTTTGGGTTAACAAATGCACCTGCTGTATTCATGGACCTTATGAATAAAATTTTCCATGAGTTCTTGGATAAGTTTGTGTTTGTGTTTTGAGGTTTGGGAAGAGGTTATGTGTGCCTTGTGTTTCACAGTTGAAGAATGAGTTGTTATGTGAGGCTCATAGTTCCCCGTTTTCAGTTCATCCTGGCAGTACTAAGATGTACAGAGATCTGCGGGAGTATTACTGGTGGGATGGAATGAAAAGAGATATTGCTGATTTTACTGTGAAGTGTTTGACATGTCAACAGGTTAAAGCGGAGCGACAGTTACCGAAAGGGATGCTTCAGCCTTTACCAATGCCATAGTGGAAATGGGAGAATATATCCATGGGCTTTGTTGTTGGATTACTGAAGACATCTCGAGGTAATAATGCAATCTAGGTTATTGTTGATCGCTTGACTAAATCTTCTCTTTTCCTTGCTATACGAGATACTTTATCTCTTGATCAACTTTCCCGTTTGTATCTTAAAGAGATAGTCAGGTTACATGGAGTTCCTCCCTCCATTGTATCAGATCATGATCCCAGGTTTACTTCTAACTTTTGGAAAGCCCTTCAGAAGTCGTTGGGTACTGAATTAAATCTTAGTACGGCTTTTCATCCTCAATCAGATGGGCAGTCAGAACGAACAATTCAGACATTGGAGGATATGCTACGAGCTTGTTTGATGGATTATCAGGGAAGTTGGGACCAACATCTTTCTTTGGTTGAATTTTCTTATAATAACAGCTTTCATTCCAGTATACAGATGGCACTATTTGAGGCATTATATGGGAAGAGCTGTCGAACTCCAGCTTTCTGGGATAAAGTGGGTGAAAGGAAGTTGATGGGACCAGAATTGGTTGAAGAGTTGGCAGAAAAAGTTCAGCTGATTCAGAAGCACATGAGAACAGCTCAGAGCAGGCAGAAGAGTTATGCGGATAACCGGAGGAAGGATCTATCTTTCGAGGTAGGTGATCATGTTTTTCTCAAGGTTTCTCCTTGGAAAAGTGTGATGAGATTTGGTAACAAAGGAAAGTTGAGTCCAAGGTTCGTTGGACCATACGAAATTCTGGAAAGAGTTGGATCAGTTGCATACCGAGTGGCTTTACATCCAAGTTTATCTCAGGTACACAATGTTTTTCACGTTTCGATGTTGAGAAAGTATATGCCAGATCCATCTCATGTTTTGAGTCCAGAGGTAGTTTAGCTGGAAGAGAACCTATCTTATGAGGAACAACCGGTCCAGATTCTTGACCATAGGGAGCAAGTGTTACGGAATAAGGTGATTCATCAGGTAAAGGTTTTGTGGAAAAACCATGTGATTGAAGAGGCAACGTGGGAATCTGAAAATTCTATGAGGGATAAATACCCCCACTTATTTTGATAAGTGAATAAAATTGCGAGGAAGCAATTCCCAAAAGGGGGGAAGGATGTAACATCCCAGGTAAATAAAGAATAAATAATTTTCATATTTATTAATATTTACGAATTAAATATTAATTTTATTTTAAAGGGGTTTCTATGTTCGATAGCGTACCCGATACGCAACGATGAGTTTCTTTGAAACTTACGTAGCACAATAGTAATAAAATAATATTATTTTAAATGTTAGTTAAAAAGTAGCCATTGTACTGGCGGGAATGGATAGAAATAACTAAAATATGATTAGATATGTTTTTAAATGTTTATACATTTTCCCAATAAATGATAAAGGCTTAAAATACGGAAAGAGTTCAATTTTAGGCATATATACTCTAATTTTCACTAAAGGTTCACTTATCACCTTTTAATGGTGAACCGTCATTAAATATAGTTTTGATCACTCTTATACATTCTTTTAGACCAAATAAAACTCTTATTAAGAATCGGGACATCAAATTTTACTTTGTGTAATTTTTTGGTATTTTTCCGATAAAGTTCATTTTTTTAATGAATAGTGTAAAATGTTGTGTTTTAATTCGAAACCTCTTTTAATCTAATTTATTTATATGATTAGATTATATTTTGATTTGGTTTTTAAGTTAAATTAGAAAATATTTTTACTATTAAATCCAATAGTGGTCGTTGGAATTAATTTCACTTTGAAATCAGACTTAAACTAGTTCAATCTTTTGATACTTATTGTTTCACAAAAATACGCTATTTGTCATGACAGCGGGAATTAATTATTAAATTAATTAATTTGACTCATATGTTTTGAATTTTGTAAAATAGACTTCATTTTTGAATTCGTAATATCAAATATAGCTTAGGGTGAATTTTTGGTAATTTTCTGAAAAACTTCAATTTTTGATGAATAGTGAAACCACTAAGTGGTACTTATAAAAACTGATTTTCCGTTTAAATGAAATTTTGCCATCATTGTGTTTTGAATTTTGAAAATCCGACATACATGGTTGTAATTAGTATGTAAAATGTGGTTCAATGGGATGAAAATAATTTTTTGGTGAATAGTAACTTTTTTTCATTAATCGCGATTAGAGGTAATTAGTGTAGTTTAAGGTAAAAATGATATTATAAGAATGTTAAAACACCATGAAACTTGTCCTACACCTATTGGGTGAGTCATGGAAGACCAAGACAAGCCATGGGCCAACTTGGGGACCCCATGGAGTCACTTTAGTTGGAAAATGCCATTAATATATTTTTATTTAATGTTAAAGTGAAAATTACACTAACATAAATTGTTTTACTAAAATAATTTTTAATTGGGGTTAAACAAGTCCAAATTTTTATTATAAATAGTCATTGGAAATCTAAAACGATTTCCTACATCATAGTAATTTTTATATAATTTTTAGACATTAAATAAATTAAATTAATTATGACATAATAATTATGTAGCGATGACATCATTATTTGACGATTAAAATAAAATGGAAAGATAATGCAAAATCTATAAACTAAACATGTCCAAAACCAATTGTATGAGTTTATTTCGAACCCGTATCACCTTATCCACGAATTATATCAATGTGGGACCTTTTAAAACCGAAACACATTTTCAAATAAAGTAATATTTCTTTACTTTCCAAAAGTGACCCTCCTCTCCTCTTATAAAAGTCCCCCACCTCTACCTCATTTCACACACTACTCAAGCCTTTGGCTCGTCCAACCCCTGAACAATTACTCTCTCCACATCCCTCTCCTTGTCCTAGAGGATTCCCTTTGGGAAGAATCCTTTCAAAGGAAGCCTTTAGGCTCAAATCAAAAGAGAGTTACACTTTTAAAGGTAATTCATTCTCTCTTGTTCATTTGTTTTATTTTGCTTCTCCAACCCTCTAAACTCTTTTTATTTACTTCTTTTGTAACAACACCAGTATCTTAAATATACTAGGATGTTGTTATAAGATTTATTCGAGCTACACTCTCACACAACTACATCAAATGGTTAAAGAACATACGGTTTCCGTGGATGGCGAAATTCTGCCTCCCGAAACGATGATTGTTCAATACTCATTTAACACCTTCAAAGGTGGCCATTATGATGTCACTATTTTTATATATGATATATAATATGTTTATGTTTTCTTTAAGCTTATGTATTTTTCATTTTTGACATACCTTTATGGTTTCCATTATGGGTAAACACGATATCTTCATTTAAGGAAGTGCGGACTACCGCCCCCTCAAAGTGATGTGATTCGTTAATGCCATATGTGGGACGTGTAACAGATGGATTTAAAGTTATTATATATGATGTTATACTAGAATTATAATATACCTCTATATCATTATTATTTCTTTCCATTAAAGTATGAGATAGAAATGAAAGTAGCGTTCATGCGTACGTACGGCTTACCGTCTCCATGAACTGTGCATTTCATTTCTTATCCCCAAATGTAATGTACTATTAAAAGTACATGTATATAATGAATATATATAATTAATGATATATCTAAATGATGAATATAATTCTGGAATTAAAATATACATACCTCTCATTTAGTTTTAATTCCATTAATATGACAAATAAATGAAAGTAGCGTTCATGCGTACGTACGGCTTACCGTCTCCATGAACGGTGCATTTCATTTCTTACCTCTAAATGATTATGTAATATTATAAATACATGTATATGCTGGATATATATGATATATATGATATCCAAATTAGTAATGTCATTCTGGATATAAATAACCTTTGAACACACGAACAACATGTAATTGCAAGAAGTCCACTTTCGACTTAAGAACCAAATATCGACAAAACAAACATTATTAACTTAAATGGTTACATAATGTTTATAACATGGCAATAAGTGATATAAAAGGAATAATGAACTTTAAAAAGGTTCTTAATCAAGTATATATTAACTCAAGTTTATTATTCAGGACGTTAAAGAACGATCGAGTCAAGTCGGACCCGAGGTAAGGGACTTCGTCTCAATCTCCTTTCATTGAGGCATATTTTATTTTATACACAACTTTCTTTTATACGGTGTATAAAACCCTTTGACTTTTACTTTTATACAAAAGGAATATTTTTCTACGAAGCGTTTTACAAAACGTCAAAAAGGAATGTTTCTTTTAACGTACGCGACGACAATGACCTTTTCCGCCGCCGTGAGTATTATTTGGTCTTTGGATTTCTCAACAAGCCGTAATGTTTTTTAAAATAAAATAAATACCATATACTCTTTTATGTATTTTGGTATTGAAAATGATTTTGAAAAAGGATTCTATTATGTCAATATATTTATGATATATTGTGATTTAAATGTGGAAATGTTATCATTCCTTTATATTGGTTTTATGTTTTATGATTTTATATTGGTACTTGGACATTTAACGGGTGGTTATGTTATAAACCATATGACGGGTGGTGCCGTGAATACCAGGATGGGTGGTTACGTTATAACCTCCAATGCATTGGGTATGGAAGTCGGCCGTATGGCTATTCCATTAAGTATGTATGGAAATTGGCCGTATGGCTATTCCATTAAGTGATATGTGTGGAAGTCGACCGTATGGTTATTCCACTTAAGTATGTTTATGTCCCAAGTTACCTTTATATATGTTATGCGTTCTTTATATGGATTTTATGGTAATTCTTCGGTTACAAAAAGGTAAGTAATGATACTTTATTCAGTGAAGAGTTTTTTTATTACTTCATAAAGGTGAAAAGTATTACTTTGATAACGTATACATGGTTTACTTGTTGTTTTGATAAACCAACAATTTTCATTCTTTGTGTATCCCTTACTGAGCTTTTTATGCTCACCCCAAATTTTTTTGAAATGTTTTTCACAGGACTTAATGTGGAATAGGGTCAAGGATAGGATCAAGGGAAAGTCATGTTTTATAAAACATGGAACTAGACATGTTTCTTTTTAAGAGTTTTTTTATTATTCTATGTAAACTTAGTAGAAATGTCTACTTTGTAATCTTTTGAGATGTAATAGTTATGTTCTAATTCTCTAAAACTCTAAACCTGAAAAGATCCTCAACGTGAATTATTCATTTAATTCAATATTAAGTAAGGTTTAAGGTCGGGGCCTTATACTGATGCACTTTTGATACAAAAATTGTTTCATATGGATCTGTGTCAAAAATCATTAGTTTGATTGATGGAATCGGATGTTTGATAGATGGGTTTTGGAAACCACTAATTTATTTTATAGCCTCTATAGTTGATGATTGATCCTTTGAATATGTTTTTTATGGTGGATCAAATAGTCTGATTGATAGTAAAATCAATGATTTAGTAAACCATCAAGTTTATCTCATTGAAACATCCCAGCCTTCTAACGGATTCTATGTTTGGAGATCCTCAAACCGATGAACATTGACGAAAAGGCTTCAATATTGTAAACTCTCTTCTTCCACAAACATTAACTAATATCATGATGTTTATATTATGTTATGAACATTTGGACCAGAATAACATCATTTGACTTAAAAACCTTTTCTCCTCCATTATTTCACATGTCTTGGATCACATGTTTTAATTAACTCATGAAGTTGAAAACATACAAATCATAGATGCATGATTATATTTTATATTGAGATATCTGAACTCTGATACATTTTCTCTTACCAATTAAAACATTATTTTGGACCTATAGTGAGCCCAAATAACATTTTCTCGTAGAAAAAAATTATCGAACTAAAATCTGAAAGAAGATCAGTTTTAATAAGAGATTTTTGTATTATTAAATGGGTCTGGTACCTATTATATCAAAAAACCAACACATAAAATGTTAATTGTCTTAACATAATGATAATAAGATACAAAATATTTAGCATCTGAAAAAACACTTTTAGCCATGTTGGTCCCCACAATCCTGCCCTTTTTATTTTTTGCCAACCAAGGTTCATAAATTAGTGAAAATTATAAAAATAATTTATGGATTACTAATCAAAAATTATAATACTACATGATATAACTCAATTTAGGAAAAAATAATCATTAATATAAAACCCATGATATCCATAATCAGTGACATAAGAAACATTCTTCAACATTTCCAACATTCTTTCCATATTTCCATAGAATCTTTCTTCCACTAAAAAATTTCCTAAAAACACTTCAACTAACTATTAAATTGGTTCAACACATTCATGTTGATTTCAAATATTACCCATAACTCTCCCTACAAACATGCATCCATAAATGGTTTAGAAAATATTGATGGATAGATTTTGGAAACATAATTTTTCACTACATTGAAAACCCTATCCAAAGACTAGATAAGAGAGGGGAAAAAACACGTAGCACAACCATGGAGAGAAGGAGGTCGGAACACCGATGATTTACCATAATTTAAAAAATTCACCCATTGGTAATTTATTTTGAATCTTTAAACACCATGTTCTGATGTACAAAAAAACTCGATCTATGGTTCATTATTATCCACATAAAAATTGATGAATAGATATTTGAAATCCATATGTTTTGAATGATAATGTTATTCTAATATTATTATTAGGTTTATAGAACTCTGATTATTTCAACACAAGGCCATAGGTTACTAAACATTAATAATTCTTCCAAATGAGTTTTTATCCATATATGTTATGTTGAATCTTGAGTAGAAGAAACTTACTCAGTTTCTACCATGCAAAGAGTTACAGAAATTTGTTTATAATATTCCATCATTCACACCATTACCCCAAAAAAGATAACTCCACCAGATATAGATCTTCTATCATCAGCACTTCCTACCGAATCAATATCTTCATACTGAAACAAATCAATTCCTTCTGAGCTACCGTTCTTGATTTTGATGTCAATTGGGTGTTTGATATATCTGATAATTATTTTTCCAAACAAGATACGTGATTATTTTAGAGAACATTTAAATCTATCATATAAGGTAATTGTATAAACAATTTCAGGTCTTGAGGAAGCCAAATTTAAAAAATATCTAATCAACTTCTGAAACACTTTAAAGTTTACTTCTTTACCTTCTCCATATTTATTCATCATAGTTTCAACAAAAATATTTGTAGAAATAAGTTTTTCATTTTCCATTAAAATCATTATAATAGGTTCATTTGTATCCTTTTTGGAAAAATAAACATTTATTTCTATTTATTATATATTTTTTAACCCATGAAATTATTTCATTTCACCAAGAATTTACATGTCAAACAACTATTTCATATCTTGAGTAAATATTTAACAATTTAATTCATCATTCCAAGAAAAGATAATTCCATCATCATATAAATTAACAATTAGTTAAATATAATAAATTTATTTGATGTAAATATTAATATCAACCCTTCCATCCTTAATGTTCAACTTCCTTGTACAGGTATCCAATTTTTAATACCATGATCTCTTAGCTTGATTTTCCCCATCCAAGGATTTTTCTTTATGCACACATAACTCTCATTAAACCCAATAACAATTCCACAGAGTAGTTAAAAATAAAATTCTTCCTTAATTTATCTATTTAGATATTATTTCTTCGCATTAATCGAAAAGAAAAATTAAAATTCATTGAGGAGAAATTGAAATAAATATTTTAATTGTTTCTAACCATTTCTCTGGAGAAAATGTCTCATAGAATTAAATGTAGTCAATCATTGAGTAAAATTTTCACACTAACCTTGATTTTTTCCTTATCACTTCACCACATTCATTTAACTTGTTCAATAACACCACTTTGTACTTAAAACATTTTTTCGTTTTCATAGGGTACAAGTTCCAAAGTATTATTATTTTCATTCTGATCCAACTCTTCAATCATAACTTGAATCCATTCATGATGCTCCAATGCTTCATTAACATTGTTTTATCTATATTTTAAAATAAATAAGTGTGTATAAAAACTTTTTATGATCTTTTAGTTTGAACCTTTTGATATTTATTTCTATTTTTTTTGCTTCCAGTTATTTCCTCCACCAAGGATGAGATGTATGAAATTATTCCTCATCACTTGAAATATTTAAATCTAATTCTACCGACTATGTTCCATCAAAATTATTGGAATCATTACCATGTTTCATTTAAAAAATTATTTCATCATGTTCATCTCCCACATTTGCATAATATTTTGAAACATATTTCTCATTATTTAAAGAAAATTTATATTAATATAATCAACCATTCTCCTTATTTATTTATTGAAGAATTGATATCCTATTCCAACCATAGAATATACAAGATTTATTACATCTTTACCTCTTCAATCATTCATTCCAAAGATTGCAAGATTTTTCTTTATGATGCGGGTAATTTCAAAAGCTCTTGAGTGCTTCAAACTTATTGTTTTATCATAAAACATTTCTTAAGGTTTTATATCTGAACATAGCATGTGGAAACACTAATTCTAAATATAAACATATTTTCAGATATATTACGTCCCAAAGTAATGAGAATTTTCATGTCCATGTAACATATTAATCCACATTTCAACTAAACTTATGTTCTTCAATTCAGAAACAACATTGTGTTGTTGTGTGAATGGAGTACTTAACTCATGCCAAATTACATATTTTTGTAGATAACTTTTGAAATATTTATTCTTTTATTCACAAGAAATATTAATTATTAAATTATTCATATAACACCTTCATTAATTCTATAAACTTCTCCTAAACGTTTAAAAATTTCAGATCACCTGACTTACATTTCAAAAACATAACACAAGTAGTGTCAATAAAATCATCAATAAAAAAATTAAGTACTTATCTCCAATATTTAATTTTTTTATCATTGTCCAACAAATATAAAAATGATTATGTTCTAGGGATTGAGTTTAATGAATAAAGGCTTTCTTATGAAAGGATTTTTAAATTTTCTCTTTTTAAAACATTTCGCAATAATAGTCTGTACTTCTGAATATATCAGGAATACAAGGGACAATATCACACTTTGATAACTTTCTCATGTTTCTCTGACACATATATCCCAACCTTTTATTCCATTATAAATTTTATTCCATCATGCATCATTAACATGAATTCCATATTTCACCAACTTGAAATATTTTTTCATTTACGTGTTGGTATTTTATAAACAAAATCGATCTTCCTCTTGTTTCTTGAAAAATCCATATTTTCCAAAAAAAACTTCATTTCCTTCATCATAATGTTGAGAAAAACTAAACATATTTTGTTTCAACCCATAAAAAATAAATATTTCTTGTAATTCCATTTTTATTCCTCAGTAAAAAAAGATCCATAACCTTTGATTCTAAGAGATTAATCATTTCCGAATTTTACTGTTCTCTCTTTCAAATATTTCACATTCTTCCATAATTTCAGATCTCCTATCATATGATAAGAACACCCACACTCCCAGATCTTGGGTCATTATCCATTTATAGCATTGACAGTACATTCTACAATAATATATTTTTCATTCCATTTATCATTCCTTACATCTAGGTATTGAGATTTGTTAGAAATAAGTTATTGTGCTGGTAACAAAATAAGACAACCTTTTTCAACATTTTTAGGTTTTTGACATCATTCAAAAATAGTTTCCAAAACATAAAACCTATTTTTATCATTAAAAATATCTTTCTCATATTTATTCCTTTGAGAGGATTGACTCCCCCTTGCGCTTTGACTTATATAACTCATGGAATAATAGTAATGTCATTGACTAAACCTGCACAAATTTTCAATATTCCAAATCCACCACAATACAAGTAGTAACCATAAAAGTAATATTTAACTCTATAACATCCATACTATATGGAATTGTGAACATTTTTCTAAGAAATATTATTATATTTCACATCATTACTTTGTGGATCCCCAAACTTGTTGTTATGACCTGAAATATTATTCTGCAACTCAAGATTCATTCCAATATTATCTGAACATGAAATTGCAGAAACATTTACTTATGGGTCAAAAATTATAGATTTAAATTAATTTACAAATTTGTTGGTTTTTTCCTCATACTTGATTTAATCAACCATGTTTTCCTTATGTACACTTTCAATATTATTTTAAACCATTCAAGGTAACTTTTGAAAATCGTTATCAATTTTACCTTTTATATACATTTCACTAATTTGGAGATAGATTTATTCAAATAGGTAACTCCCTACAAAGTGTTAAAATGTTTTTTTGAACAAGTTATAACTCTTATTATTTTTATTTCAACTTTACATAAAGATATTCACTCTAGTTATTTTATTTCAAAAGACAATTCTTCATAAAATCAACATATTCCGAAAACATATATTATTCATTAGAAATAAATATTTGATTTTTTCCTATAGTAATGTCCTTATTCAACATTCTGAATTCCCTTCCAAGTTTTAAAATCTTTTTGAGGAATTCTTTGAACTTTATTTTCACATGAAATTATAACATAGGATCTTCTTCTTTAGAAATACTACTTCCAAAAACTTCATTATTAACTATTGAAATGAAATCATTTTATCCACAACATTAGTAATCTTTGAATATTAAACTTTTCTAGAAACATCTTCATCATCTTTGGACAAAAAACTTCTCCTTTTGTATTTGGAGAACACTGTATCATTTCAATTGGAATAAGATTTTGACATATAACCATTTTTATTTCAATGATTTTTTAACCTATATCATCTTCCTCAACATATTATTCATTCTTTATTCAAGGGAAATTTGAATCAATGTTCCCAAATACTCCACATTCAAAGAATTTTAGGGGTAAAATACCTTTAACACTTCTCACATTTTTTGGAAAAAAAAGGAAAAAATTCATCAAGATTGTTACATGTCACATTTTATGAATCAGAGTCATCGTCTTATTATTCATCAATAATATTTTTAGAATTTTCATTTCTTAGAATCCTTTTAGAACATTACTTTATAAAATTTGGTTTTTTCCTTTCATAAAATTGTCCCTTCTCATATCAAAAGTTATGAGATTACTGTAAAGATCATATGAAGATATAGTTCCCGGATCTCTTTCTTCCAAAGATAAAACTTTGGTATCAAAATTATCATGAATAATTCTCATTTTATTTTCAACAACATTTGAATCATCTATATTCTCAAAAAGACTTCGTGTGATGTTCCAAATATTTTTCAACCCTATAAATAACTCACCACTATATTCATACTCAATCATTCTCAGATATTCATTCTTAGGATTCCAGATTTGTAACTATTACTTCTTCACCATAATATTTCTCTAACAAATTATTTTCAATTCTCCTATATACCATAATTAGTATTGAAACCCTTTATTTTAATGAATTAAATTTCAGAATTTTTGGAGATTAAAACATTCTTAGCTCTTTCATCATTCTCTAGATTCTACTTGTTTGTAGATGTAAGAGGAAACTTTTCACAATGAGGATAAAATACATTTGTAGAATTTTTAAAAAACCCTAACCGAGGGATATAAGATATGGAAACATTCTATCATCTAGATATGATAGTTCTTTAAATAAATAACTAGAATCCCCTACACTTAATACAATTCTAATTCCCCATCACTAATTTTCTTCAAAAACATCAATAAAGATAATATAAAGGTAACTGTTAATCTAATTCCAATTAAAAATTCCCAACAATGATAAATGTATCACTAATAGGGGGAGGAGACTAATCACAAAATTATTTTTCTCTTATGTTAAATTGGTTCTATGAAATTATTCTCCTCCTGTTAAATAAATATCACTTTACAAAAAATAAAACATTCAAACATCCATAGGAACACATGTATTTACAAGGTTAACTACTAAATAATATTATATAGTCCTTGGAGTGATTTTTAAATAATCTAATTACACAAATAACACTAGAAAGCAATCCTTTCTATGGATAAAAAATTGGAAATACCATTACACTCGTGTACCACTATGATCAATACAACAGTGCATGTGCTTCCTCCAGGGAAATTGATGTTAAAATAGGTTTTTCTTTCATGTTAATAGAATCATCAATAGTTGGCTCGAAAAATTTCACTTTTTCCATTATTAAATTCAACATTTGCAATTCATTAAAAAAATATTCACTAACCTACACCACATTCGGTTGAAACAACCATTTTAGACATTGCATGAAACCAAAGTCTAATAGATTTTTCCTATTTATTTAGTATGATTTATTTAGTTAAAAACATAATTCTAAAAGAATATATTTAAAACACTTATGAACCACTTCTGTTTTCCCTGAAAATATTATTATGATTGATCGGCCTAATCAAGAAACCTTTTCATTATAAATATTTTCTATGGAAAATTCCCTTAGGATAAAACAATCTAGAAATTTCCTTATCCACGAATTACTTAGTGGTATCACTCTATCTCCCATATGTAAACAAATATCTATTATCTTAAAAAAGTAAAATGTACTTCCTTATATATATAGAAAACATGAAATGCAATAGGAAGGAAACCATGTTCACTTTCCCACTAATCCAAATTTCTATAAACATGAATTTGACTTTAATTTTTACCACATATTTGAATCATTCATTGCTTCTCATCTCTTCATGACTATTATTGAAACACCTCAAATATTATAACAACTTCAATCTACATGAAACTTTTCAAACCATTGTTCAGTCCAATACATATGTCATCTAGATATTGTTCTTCATTATGATGAAACATAGGTGAAACGGAAAACAATTAATTGAAATACTTTATAGAAACTGAAATTCATTAATTAAAAATTTTAAAAAAATCTTCCATAATTTTTTTTAACTTCTATAGAAATTTACCCGCTTAAATGAACTTTCGAATAATTTCTAAAACATATTTCCACTTATTCAATTGTTAAAAACAACCTTAGATGATTTCTGATGGATTACAACATCTGATGACTTATCATTTTCATCATGCATCTGAAGAACTAGACTCTAATTCAACCTGATTGATCATATCTCTCCATTTTTTCTGATTCATAACCCAATTTAAAAACAACATAGTTATCTTGTTTTATGAAAATGGTTTCATGCATTGTTAATATCCTTCTGATCAATCAGTCCATAATTCCATCTAATTGATCAGTATTTTTTTCTTTTTCATTCAATAGTTTCAACAATTATAACATTCTTAAAAACTATATCATTGATAAAAATCTTCATACTATTGTTTTTTGATACAAACAATGATTCAAGGGATCAGTGTCAGGACTCCTCTAATTGATTTGTGGTATACTGCATCTGATGGACCGATTTTGGCCACAACTACATTATTCAATATTATTTTCAATTTATGAATGATACATTAAATAGGTTCATTGTTATATATTGTATAGTCTTATGGATCAAACAATTATCACTTCTACAAAACATTGACTTCATCCCGTTCAAGCTTCCCCAACTTTAGAAAAATTCTATATCTAATTGATCAATATTTTAATGCCAATGAAAATATATTTATTATGCGTTACCAATACAATTTTTATTCAATGGTATTCATATAAATATAATTTTACTTCATTGATAGATTATTAATATTGATTAAACTCACAATACAATCTTGTGGGAATAAAATTTTTAAAGGAGCATGAATTTTTCTTATTATGAACTTAGTGATTATATAAATACCATTCTCATTGTCCATGGGTTATTGATGAAATAATTTTTTGTTATATATGATATATATGGCACAAATAAAATTTTGTATATTAATGGTTTTCCCTGATAGAACTATAATGCATTGTGTAACATTTTTATCTCATTTGATACCATGAATAGTGCACATGTGGTTAGCCTAACATGCTATGTTATTATTTGTTGGAAATGAGTCTCAACTTTTACTTATTTTGTCATGTTTTATGATGTATCCATAGTGATTTAATTCTATTATGATTTGAAATAATATTTTTCTTATACAGATTTCTTGTTAATATTCAATATTATGTTTTAATGGTATACCTTTTTTCCTATGTGTATCAGGATTAGTCTGATTGTTCCTATATATGGATTTATAGCTCACACTATTCATTTATAAATTCCCAAGGATATCACTTGAAATATCAGAATATTAGTTTAATTTTAAATTAAGTGATAGAGTGTAAATAAATTTTCTATCGTTTGAATTCAATATTATTGTATTTAAAAATCTAATCATCCAAATTCATGGGACCTATATATCACTTGTTTGTGTTTTTATTGAACGATATATTAAGAATATTTTATCAAAATGTGTAATGAACGCAAGGATGTTATAGCCAAGGTGTTGGTTTTCACTTACACTAAGCATAAATTTGATCTATAATATCATCCATGTGTGCCAAATTTTACAGTATCTTAATGATAAATCCAACATCACTAACATGGAAGAGTTGGATATAAATGACACCATGACATTTATGGAGTTTCCCATTGAGATATAACATTTTTATGAGAAGGGTTTTTTTGGTTATGTAATTCCCATTGTTTTTGGGTCGTCAAGTCTTGGTTGTCTGTAGGAGAATGTTTTGTGAGATCAGATTGTTCCTATTTTTGTTTCTTCTTGGCTTGTAGTTGATTTTTGGAAGTAATGGGATTCCTGAGAGGTATATTACAATATTTTTATTTGGACTTCCCTATTTCTACTTATTTTCTATTGTTGGTTTTGATTAATAGTAAAAATAATCATTTTATGTTTATATGATATAATATTTCAAACCTTCCTAACTCTTTATATGGAGGTATTTGGTTACTAAAAGTCCAAGGAGGATGTTTTAGGTGAAACATGTGGAGATATGCCATGTTTTCATCAATAATTGTAGAATGGTGTGTGGAGTAATAGTATATGGTGTAATGGATTTACTTATGAAATAATAAAACCATTATGGTATATGAGGATATAGATGATGGGTTTTGGTGGAACTTTTAATTTCAGAACGGTTAGCGAATGAAGGTAAGATGCAATGTGGGGACATTGGGACATAGGATCTGGTGGTTCTATTGATCTGAGGAGAGTTATTATGTGGAAAAATATTGTAGTATATGGGATTTTGGGGTGGAATTCATCTATAATAAACCCTCAAATTATGGAATGGATGCTTTGAATATGAGGTTTCAGTATCTCAGGAGTGTGGTTTTGGCATTGTGTGTTAGTTATGTTATAGCCTTACATGAGATACATATTAGTTATTTTGGAACTTCGCTATGAATTATGAGAGGGTCTAAATTGAGTGGTTATTGTGGGATAACACTCTTGGATAAACCAAAGTCTTAGGTCAACAACCTAAATGATTATGGTGAGGATAGGAATTCTATGTTATGGAAATTTAATTTAACTTTTGGTTATAAATTCATTGGAACCATTGAAGCTCATCACATACTTAGCATTTCAATAATGTATTGGGATAACCTAGGATACTTTTTTAGGCCTTTGGACCACTTTTAATCATCTTGGAACCTTGGTCATTGGAGATTTGTTACCATAAATCATTAGTGATTCCATCCCCCTTCATCTTTATTTTGTTATGTTCTCCAACTGAAGAATTTTTTGGTATAGATATATGGTTTCAACTTTTAATATTTTGGATAATTATTTACAGGGGTTACTAGTTTTTTTATAAACCTTCTGGTTGATTCATTGAGTGATTCTAGAACAATAATAATCTTTTACTTTCCTGGGTCTTACATAGTGAATTAGAAAGGCTTGGATGAGGTAGTGGATCCTTGTCCTCTTGTAACATTTTTTAATATAATGGATTAGAATAAATTTTAGTTTTTCATAGATAATACAGAATAACTAAATCAAATAATGAGTTTTAATAATTTTAATTGAATAGAAGTGGGATATTTTTTCACAACTTTAGCTAGATTCTTCCTATTTTTAATTGATATTAACTTGAGACATGATTCTTCTTTTTTTATCAATTACATCTTCTATGACTGGTTTGATCTTTATTTTAATTTTGAACCCTTGCATTGATTGATTTCTTATAATGATTTTTTCAAAAAAGGTTATGTACTTATATATGGATAATGATATCTCTTTTGGGGTATCTAGAATCTATGAGAAAATAATATTTCTAGAGTTGATAAAATGATAATAATTTCCTATTTAAATAAAAATATGATCAAATATTATTTTTGGGGATGGAAACATATTTTTTGGATTTTTCAGTGTCGTTTTTCTTTTATGGTTCTTGTGTGGGCCTTATGGGGTATTTACGGTGATGTTAGTGAATGGTTTGGGTGTGTAATTTGATGGGTATTGGGTCTATGAAATGGGTTTTTAATGGGATTTTATGGTTATTATTATGAATTTTTGGGTTGTTATATTGTTGAATATGGTAATAGTTACTCATTAGTACTGGTATGCGAATAATAATTATGAAATAAAAATGTAGTAGATTTAGAATTTGATAAGTGTTATTTGATTTATGAATTTAACATTGATAAATTATTATGAATAAAAGTGGGTGATTGATAGAATATGTTTTCATGAAAAATGGGATTATATTTTCAAAAAGAGGAACATGGTTGAATTATAGATTGAAATAATAATTTTAGGTTGTGTGTGTGGAGAGTTTATGAAAATATTATCATTTAGTGGTGGATGCAATTAGTGGAACATGTTTTTTGGTTATGTGGTAGTGTTTTTGGTAATGTTAGTACTATTTATTTATACCCTTAGGCATGGTACTTTTTTCATTTACTACCATTTTATTTTCATGTTAATTCTTTATGTAGCCAACCTATATCAATAACTTTTTACTAACAACCAAATATTTTGGGTGTTCTTTCCTTAGCATCTATGTTGGTGAGGGATTAGATGGATGATTTTTCACTCTGCTCCTCTCTACATTTGGTTATAGTGTATTATAGAGGTACCATTTTTTTGGATAGTATTGACTAATAAATATATAGATGTTGGTTATTATTGATGAGTAGATGATGTGATATGTAGTTGGGGTCATGTGTGGTAGTAGTAGGGAATGATGTTGTCGTCTTATATGTTCATGACACCCTAATTCCATTATTATGAGGTTTTGATTGGATATCAAGTGGGATGAATGATTATATGGTAGTTGAATGTGGTATTTGGATATTGAATAATGCCAATAGAGGATGATGGGACCTATATGTGATGTTATGGTTGTGAGTGAACGCACATTTAAAATGGATTGGTAAATGTTTACTTGTATTTATGGAATGGATAGGAGCATAAGATGTTTGACGTTGGGTCATGAGACTGTCAATTTGGCTGGGTAAGATGATATGGGGAACCATTATATTTTTTCTCATAGTATCATTTTACTAAATTGGATTTTTTATTAGGATAGTGATCCATCATGATGTTGGGATAGTTCATTGGCCTCTTTAGGTTCACATTAGTTTTTTTTTATTCACTAGTGCATTTGTATTATCTTTTCACATTTTCATGAGAGAATTTTGGTAAGATATAGCTGATTATACATGTTATTATAACATAATTAATATATATATAATGAATTTTTTAGGTTTTGAGTGGGGTATTATTAACCGAGATAGACACTATTAAATTAGATGATATGGCTACTATAGAGTTTATTTTTTATGATTTCTTTTTATTTTTCTTTTTGGAGATTATTATTTCTATTTCATTACATGAATTAGTGGATTTTGGTAATTTTATATTATTTTTTTTATTTTTATTATGGGTTTTTATCTTTTATGTCGATCGTTTTAATTATATTGTGGTTATTGACTCCAATTTGAGTAATTTATACCCTCAGTTATAGTCATCATCTTGAGGCTTATATCAGGTGAGATTTGGTTGAGGATAGATCAGATCCATTTGAAGAACCATGTATACTGATAATGGAGTCTTTTATAGATTATTGAGGGAGACCGTGGGTTATTGAAGGTCTCTTCATGGAATTATTATTAGAGATTTAGTTGAGGTAGTAATCTATATCTATGGTTCATCATTCTATTTTAGATTTTGTATTGGATCAGTGAAGTTTCAAACCATATTGATCTACCACCACAGTTTAATTTATTTCAGGATGTCTTCCATGTGTCATATTCAAGGACATTTGTGAATGATATGTATCTAGTTATTTACTATTGTTATCTGAACATTGAAGATATATACACCTATTAAATATACTCGGTGGTGATCAAGGATTGGTACGTTAATACCCTTCATGTGTGGAAAATCCCACTTGTCCATGATCTATAACATCATGGGAATCATTATGAGATATCATAATATAGTTATATCCAGATACATGATCAATATGTTCATCTATTTGAGTAAATCCTACTTTTCAGGATGAAAGGCCTTAATGGTGAGGAAAATATGATAGTTATGGTTCTTGTGATTTGACACTTTATATATATTGTATAATATAAATTGATTAATATATGTGGTTGGCATGGATTTTAAGCTGTAATTTATAGTCGATGATGATATATGAAATATAATAAATATATTAACTCACATATATTATTTTTTTTTGAAATTATGGATTTGATATTGAATGCAGTCTCATATGGGAAAAATTAGACCATCATTAAGTCTATAATATAGGTTTTACCAAGGCACAATAGAAGGATCATTCACATTAGAAATATGGTTGATTTAGAGTCACATAATTATATTAAAGTAATTAAATAATAATTTCATTATATATATAAAACATCTAACCTAAAATAAATTTTCTATAATCCCAAATATTTTCATTCATCATGTTTAGCATTATAGACCTAGGATTCTGAGAGTGAGGGAGATACTCCATTAGAATTTACATCGATGATGATTGATGAAGATTTGTGGATCAATAATCAGAATCAAATAAAATCATAATCAGTATCAATGTGAATTCAGTCTTCATTATCGATTGATCCAATATTAAGTTACGAATCATTATTTTTAATGATTTATCTAAGTATTTGATACTATTTAAGTTTCATATTAATTCTCATATGAATATAATCTGAAAATCAACCTTGGCTTGGCCCCATCAATATACTGTTTAATAATTAATATTTTTTTGATTAACTAATTAAGAAACCTGTGAGTAATCATTAATTATTTGATTTATATGAAACTAGCAAATGGTAGATCACATATGATCGTAGTCACCATTTTTTATGTGTTCTTTAGATTCCACCCTCTATTCATCACATTCATCATCAGTGTTCAATTCTTATTTAGAGGATTGACCAATGAACCTACTATATTATTACTTCATTATTGTTGGATTCACTGATCATTGTTATATGTTCTGGGTCATGGTTTTAGCATATAAGAAGGTTGGAGATGATATTAAATATAAATAACATTGGGTCATGGTTGTTACATAATTCAATATATTTAGGTGATGTATGGAGGAAATGATTGTTAGATTTTTTTTATGAATAGTTTCTATAATATAATTTCCACCATGGCATTGATATCAGTCAAAATATTTTATAAATATCATGGGGTAATTCATAAAAAAAGAAGGTAGAATAAGGAAATATTATTTAAAAAACAATCTATCTAGGAAAAACCTAAAAATATAGCATGTTTTTTTAAGAAAGACATGTCGTGTTCCCTTATTGATAAAGTTGATATGGTTTCAATATGTATTAAATGTCACATGTCATACGGCATTGTAACACCGCATGATTTTAAGAAATATTTTTTGAAATTTAATTTAATTTTTTAAATTTTTTGAGTAACACGAAACACTATGATTTTATTTATTTACACACAACATTTCAATTGGCTTGTGTTATATGCAGTACGGACCTTAGCTTTCATTGCATGAAAAACTACGTTAAAATGTAATGTGTCATATAATTAAAACATCATTATTTCATATGATAGTTGTCTCCAAGACATTGAAATAGTGTTTATGTATTTGATTATCTAAATTTGGAAAACGTATTTTAAACATGTAAATAAAATTAATTATTTAGTCGCTAATTATTTATAAATAATAATAAAATCCTTTTGAACATAAAAGGAAATCTTTCTCTGTAAAACCACTTTTATACACAAAAGTGTGTTTTATAAAAATAAATTCACCAAATAATTTTTTTTAATTATTTTAATGAAATATTTATATTATACATTCAATATAATTGTTTTCATTCACATTATATGTTTCTATAATATAAATAAGAATAAATCCAATTTTATACTTAACAACAATATTTTTCTACAATTTTGTTTTGCATACTTTTTATTGATTTATAAGAAAAATAATTTTCTAAATTTTATAAAATTAATTTTATAAGATAATTTTTTTTTGAAAATATAATTTCTGAAATATCTTAGGTTTAATTTTTGTGACTTTTCTAAAAAGTTTCATTTTTTATGAATAGTGAAAAATACTGAATTTTAATTCCAAAATTTTTTTCATTTAAATAATTTATAAAGTTAAATTATATTTTGAATAGTTTTTAAAGTAAAATTAGTTCATTTTTATATAAATTAATCCAATATATTTCATTTCAAGATGTTTTAAATTTAATTTTGTTATAATTAAATTTCAATCTTTTGAATGTTTGCTTTTTAAAAACATGTTTTCTGTTACATCTATGGGATTTGTTTTAAATTAAAATTGGAATCTTATGTGAATGTAATTTAGAAATATAACCTCAATAATTATAATTAAAATAATTTATAATTTTTAATATGTTCATGTTAATTTTTTACTAAAATGAATAGGGAATATAATAAAAATTAATTATTACAGTTGATGTAATCATTGGTTTATTGGGGGTTATGCTAAAATGATAAGGGTAAAATTCGATAAAACTTTCCTAGAAACTATTTTATGAGAACATTTAGACTATTAAAATTCTAATATTCTATAATTATCAGATTTTTACCATTTTGAAATATGATAAACGTTAGAGCACTTATATCTATTCAAAAATACCAAGTGTGTCATCTCTGTGATTTAAAAAAGGCTACCCCCTATCTTGAATTCTCCACAAAATAAAATGTATTTTTAAGGCTAGGAACTAACCAAATAACATAAAAAATTCATCACCCTCAAAATGGAATCTTTATTTTTTTACATAAACCCATCCAAGGAAGGATTTTACTGCAAACCTTAGGAGGGTACCGAAGAAGAGGTAACACTCATGAACTAATATTTTTATTTTATTTCATCCTCCACCTCATTTAATTATTATTATACCATGTATATATAATAAAGAACGTATATCCCATATACATACATTTTTTTATGTTAAGTTTGTGTCTTAAAACCATATCTAATTCCATCAACTGGGTTATGAAATCATTATTCCTATGTATGATCGACTACTCCCTCATGAACAGATGCTATCCATTTCCATTAAACCTATCACGGATGAACATTATGACATATTTATATTATATGTATTATATTGATAATAATTATGTTTTTATTATTATTCTTTAATTATTAAATGATGAAAACCATCATTCTCTTCATTTTATGGGAATACAATAATGTTGTTCATGTGTACAACGAACTAATGGCTCACGCAGGGATGGGATCTGTTCACACATTACATGGAATGTATTAAGGATAATTTTAATTAACATGTGTGATATATTTGAAATTAAAATTATTCTATATTTATACTATATAATTTTATTTTATTTTATTCAATCAAACAAAAAAATGGAAATTGAATTCATTACTACGTATGGCCAATCGTCTCCATGAACGGTGTATTTAATTTCTTATCGCTAAATATTATGGATTAGTATAAATAAATATATAATTAAAATATATGATATTTATATAAGGTTTTAAATTATTTATATTATGTAACCATGAATAATGTGCATGGAAAAAATATAACAAATCAAAACATATAAAAAAAGCAACACAGTTGCAACCCAAAACATAACTTTAACATGGAATTGTTAATAATGATGAAATAAAGGTCATATGAAAATCATAAATGGTATTAAATTTATAAATAATTATCTATAATATATATATAATAAACTTATATTTATTATAATTGACATTTTTTATTTATGTGATAGAAGTCACGACTTAAGTTAAGGGATTTCCTTCTCGATTTTATTTTCTATAAAACACAAGCTATATTCACCACATGTTTCTTGTATATGGTGTATATAGTGCCCATAAATGTGTAATATGATTATTAATCATTATGTTATTGGTATTTATATATCCATTTTTGGATATATATTTAATTGGGTTTACAATTCATATGTTACCAAATCATTGAGTGATTTTTTCTAAATTCTACGTCTTTGAGATGTACATTATGTTTAGAAAATATATTTTTCACGAGGTGTATATAAAGACCCATTGACATGATATATCATTAACGTATTCATTATAATTATTTTTTAAGATTTATTTTATGTTATTTCTATATTGAGATTATGATTCAACATTTTCCAAAGTGCTGATGATTTCATGTTATATTTTCTTCATTTATTATGATTGTTTATGTTTATGTTTTTGAAGATAAAATATTATGATCAATCTCTAAATAATTCTCATTAATTTTATTCTCCTATGGAAATTAATGATAAATTCAAGTAATTATTTAAGTTTTATACTATTTTTTACTTTTAACAATTAGGGATTTTTTATAAGAAAATTTGAATTTATTTCTCTCTTTTGTGGGAAATTTTTATCCTTCCAAAACCATGTTTTCAACAATTTTTTTCAGATTTTTTATAATTATAATATTTTTAAAATAAATTTTTATCTTTTTATTAATTTCAATAAATCATGTTTGAAAAGGATCCTTCATGTCGTTTTTCTGACAATTCCTATTTTGATTTCACCAAAAATGTGAAACGAATCACTATTTTTAATATGAATGAAATGAATAATGTTTCCTGCTCTCATGATCACTCAATGATTTCAAAATTACATTATAAATTTTCAACTTTCGTTTCAAATAAAATTATTTTCTTAATATTTTGTAAATTTTAATATTTTAAATAATTGATTTCAATGTGAAAAGGATTTCAATAGTTTTTTATGTTTTTAAAAGTGATTTTTAAAGTAGAAAGTATACATTTATACAAAATTGTTTTAAAATTTTTTTAAAAATCTTCCATTAGATGTTTTCTAGTATATTTTCAATGAAAAATATTTTCACAATGTTATTTGTCTAAAAATTTTATTTTTTTAAAAATGATAATTTCACTAAGGAATTTATTAAAGAGTATTAAAAATTATTTTCTTCTATGATGGAATTATTTTAGGTTGCTTATTATTTACTAGGGATATGATCCAATGACACCAGTCTTATTATTTCTCGGAATATTCCATATTAATAATGAAAATATATATTTTTTTAAATCATTCCTCTTCCATGAGTTAAACCCTAATAAAATACTTATGAAACCCACTTATTTTTTCATGGGTTATGCTTTGATGAAATTATTAAATAATTATGAAACCTATTTATTTTTCATAGTTTATGTTATGTTGAAATATTTGTAAAACCAATTTCCTTTTATGGGTTATGACATGATTTTTGTTTTATGATCTTGTTAGAAAATTTTTTATGATTTTCATTATCATATAGTGGTTACGTTATGAAAAAGTTATACTGTTACATTATATCCAAATAGAGGTTGGACCTATATATTTCATCAATTAATTTTGTAGTGACCAATATCTGATGATAGAGTTAGAACTAGAAAATGGAGTGAACATGGATCACTAAGGGAATTTACCCATTATGATGGTCTTCAGAGTTAGCTTTTACAAACCTGATGGTTTGGGGAGTGAACTCTTTTCACTATAAAGAAATGGAATCATAGTGGATGGCGGTGTGTCACCCCCAATAGGTGCATCCACTAAAAAGGAGGGTTCATAGTTTGTTATCTCAAAAAAAGTAGGTATATGGGTGGTTAGTCCATGAATAACATGTTATGAACTTCCTGGTGGGTATCATTGACATAATATTTTCTATGCTTATGTGTATACCACAAATCAATTTATTTTGAAAATATTATGCGCTCATTGCTCATGTTTTTTAATTTTTTAATGATTCATGTCTTATGATATTCTAATATTTATTTAATGTTACATGTTTATGATCTATGATATATTGGGTATCATATTCATAAGCTATGTTAATTATCATTTACACTTATTCTTATCTTATACATTTATATGATCATAGATTGATGTATTTTTTATTAACTCTTACTGAGCATCCTAGATCACTCTTTCTTTTCATTCATTTCAATATGATATGAATAATGTTCTTATGTATGGTATGTCTATGAAGAGTACTAAGTGGGAATATATTTTTGGTAAATATTGAAGATAATTCAAAAGAATCCAGGATTATATTCTAGGATTCCAATGTAACTAATCTATTAAGGTCCCCTTTTGTCTGTTTATAAAATTTAATGAATATTCAACTAAAAATATGTAATATCCAAGTATGATAACCCTAGGTTACTGTAGGATTACCCCCCCAATCATTATAGGAACAAACAGGACTGGTCATCATGTACTAAGAGCAGACACACAAGACTCTTGGTTACCTAACACATTGAATGGATTAATCAACACACTGTGTGTTATTAGATGACCACACAGTAAATCCCGTATGTTTTTCTATATATTTTCATTTAAATAAATACAATGTTTAGAAACATGTTTCACACACTTCATCAAACAAAAATGATCCATGAAAAATTTGATTATAATTATTAAAAAATATAAGAATAATAAAACCTCTACAAAGTAAACAGATATCAATCAACTAAAAAATATTATATTTAGTGGATGTAAAATTAATATTTTTTAAGGTACAGAATATTTTTTATTATAAAAATACTTATAAATTATTAATAAATTAATCCAGATTATTTTTAATAATAATAATTATTATATATACTATTTAAATATATAAAGAAATACATTAAAACTACTTAAATAATAAATTAGTATCAAATAATATTCATAACACTTAATGTTTTAAAGATCCATATTTATAATAAAAATATTTCCTATTTATGTTTGGAATTCAATTTTATAGAAAATTTTTTAAATTTTGGAAAATTATTGTTATAAAATAAACATCATTATTGAATTAATGACGTCAATATTATCATATCATAATTTTTTTTTGTTTTTTTAATATGAAATTTTAGTTAAATAGTTAAAAATATAGTTTTAATTAATACCAGAGAGGTTTTGGCTATATAATGATCTAAAAATTACTTGAAACTTTTAAAAATAAATTTTTTTCTATAAATATTTAATGGTGTAATTTTATTCTTCTATAAAACTAATTTATAACATTTTAAAACTTTTGTAATATTTTATTCCCATACAAAACTATTTTCATTTTTCATTTATTTATATTTTCAAAGGAATGAATTCAATTATATCTTACTTTTAAATCGTAGTAACTCATATTTGGATAATAAAAAAAAAATTAATTTCATAAAAATCAACAATATTTATAAGTTTATCTTAATCATAATTTTTATTCCTAAAATACACTTTTTATATAAATGGTTTTTCAACGTTATGTGTGATAATATTTAAATTGTTATTAATGACCCAAACTTATTTTATTTGAAATAATTTATTTCCATTTTTGTAATCATCATTAATAATTTATTTAATAATAGCAATTTTATTTTTAACCCTTAAAATTAAATTAATTTTGAAAAAATTAGTTTCTATGGTAAAAATAAAAAATGATATAAATGAGAAATATAAAAATAAAGGACTTAAAATCCTATTTAAAAATGTGTGAAAATTCATGGTTGATACTTCTCCAACCTTAATCATTCAAAAAATATATTCTCTTTAGTTATTGGATCCACATGACATTTGTAGATTGAATATACCTTTTATTTTTTATTAAAACCCCACTCCACTCCCTTATAAAAGGACTCATAACCACCCCCAATTATCCTCACACACCAAGACACATTGATTAAAATAAACACATACAAAATAAATATCAAATTCTCATATATTTTCTAGTGGTCCAGTTATTCTAAATTTTACACCTCTCAAATTGTTAACCAATTCACAAATTATCCAGTCAAAGGAGTAAGGTAAAACTCTCAACTACTCTTTTTCTTTCACATTAATTTATTTTATTTTATACCTACTTATAATCTAATTTACCTATGTTAACATAAATAAATTATTTATGTAAGTATACTTAATTTTTTATGTTTATGTGATAATAACTTTCTACCCTCCTTTCAATCATTTGAAAAACTATAATGTCCATGGTGTTTTGGGCAGAACAACACATTCCTGAAATTAAGTTATTTTGTTTTTAATATAACCCTTTATTTTGTATCAAAATATATTAAAAATTATTCATCAACCAAAAAATTATAAAAAATATCATTTTAAATTAATAATTATATTATTACAAATAACCACCTTCTTAACTATACTCACCCATACATTATAGTTTGTTCTTGGTCGGGTTGGTTTGACCACCAATTTGAACAATGATATAAATTTATATAATATATAAATATGTAAAATTAAATATGAGAGTAATTAAACATTAATGAGAAAATAATTTTTGGTTTATTTTTTTAAAGGTTTTATTAATAATTAAAATATTTTTATTATACCACACTATTGTTCATTAAAAATTATTGAAACAGGCATATGACCAATATTTTCATCCTAAATCATAACTGACATACTTAATAAATAAAATAATAAGATTATAAATCATTATAAAACTTATATTCCATTATTAATAATGATCTATTGATGATTAACATCGAATTTATATACAAGAATCACCATGGCCATTATGAAACATGTAATAAAACACACAATATAATCGAGTTACTTCTAAAGATGAAAATAAAATATTACTAACATGTATATTTGTAATAAATAACCATAAATTAATTTAATTAAATTATATAATTATGAATAAAGATCTGAAATAGTTGATAATGTTATTTTTTTCATATACATGAGGTTAGAGCGTGTTCGGTTAAGCGAGATTAATGAAAGGGCTTTTGTTAAATCAATATTCATTCATTAGGTTTTGATTGTTTTTTTAACATTATTTTTTGAAGATAGGTATGTTATACCTATTTATTTAAAGTGGTTTTAAATTTCTATCACATTAACCCCTTTTTAAAAGATTCCTACTTTATGTATTATTATTTTTAGGGTCATCTCAGTTTCTTATTTTAAGACATATAACATTTTTTATACTTGTTTATTATTGTGTGATCAACATACTAGACTATATATTCTATTTATTACACTTTTCATGAAATAAGTTGGATTTAAAAAAACATATAATTTTATCTTTGAATGGATTTTTCAATTTAGGTAATACCAAATCCACAAATGATACTGATAACCCCAAACTTCTTTCTTTGAGTTATGATGTTTCTTCTTGAAATTTCTTCTTCCAGGACTGGGTTCTCCAAAAAAAATTGTATTATATTTTCTTTTCTTTTCATATGTAGTGAAAATGTATTTTTAATTCAAATATTCTTATATGATGAAATTATTGCTCATAAATTTATAACATTTTTAATAGTAGTTCTCATCCTTACCATGTAAGATATTAGTCTTCTGTATCTATGTTTTCTATTCCCTCCAATATTATTCTTCATATTTCAAAACCCAATTATATTTTTTCTCTTGTAATTTGTATATTTCTCTTTTTAAATTTACTAAAATCATATTTTTTATCCGTTTTTAAGATGCGGGTTTTAATAAATTTAATTTTTAAGAATCATGATATTGTATTTAATTATATGATTGTATGTTTTATCTTCAACTATATATTTTTAATATATAAAACTTATTTAATTTTCATGCCATTTTTATTGAAACTTATTTTTAAAATTTAATGTTTTAAAAAATCTATATAAATTTTTTAATATTCCTTTTAATTTTTTCCATAACATAATCCTTTATAATGATGTTAAAAATATTTTTTTAAATAAATCATTTTACAGGTTTTATTCCATCTTTCTTTTTATCATTAAAGGATTTATTTCCTTGTAAATTATATTTAATTACTCACTCCAATAATTTTCTTAAGATATTCTCTTTTTTGTGTATTTAATTTTCGGTATCAACCATTTATATTAATGAGGTCAATTTTTTTAATGTCATAATGAAATGTTTTGACTTTTCAATCGGCACACATATATATTGAGGATTGATAGGTGGAGCCTTATATTTCCCTATGATGCATTGGATAAATGTTTAAATCTCATATCATATGTTTACATGGGTATAATTAAGTATTCCCACCAGTAATGTGTGAATTTAGTAAATCGTGAAGGTGATTTATGTGTGAGTGCTTTCATGTTGTCCCAAAACACTTAGGTATGAGTACTAAGTCATGAATTCTATGTATATATGGGTAGAATAATGTTTTCCTTTAAAGAATGGGTTTTATTTGTGACTCTTAATGTTTATACTACTTGTTCTTTAGTTCGTACCAGAGCTCTTTGTTATGCTATTTTTCAAGGAATATTATATTTCTATATATTATACCTATGATTATTCTCCTCTGGTAATTTTTACTTTCTCATAAATCCATTATATTTTTCCATGGTAAATTTAGTTCATTTTATATTAAATGTCCTTATATCAAGACTTATAGAGAAATATTTTTTTAAAATATTTTTTATAATATAATTCTCTCTACTCATGTTTTCTAATATTTTTATCATATAACCCTTTCATAACATGATGATGATTTTTACCTTAATAAGTGTTTGAGATCACCCCTCTATTAGGTTTAAGTTCCTCATATTATGATGATGATTATAAATTTTTATGCCTATAATAGTTTCTAGTGTGGGTAAATTGTTGATAAATGTTCATAATTATCATTTTATATGTATCATATGAAACTGATCCTCAAAGACACAAAACATTTTAATAATGTGATTTTTTAATTATTATGTGATGTAATCTTTGTATTATAGAAATTTTTTAAAATTAATACATTTTTATCTTGATTCATCTCACTTTGATAAAAAATATTATGCACAATGTCAATGTTTCTATCACAAAACATGGGTGCTCAGGTCTGGGGCACTATAGTTGGTATCGAAACAGGGTTGAGTTATTTTTATGGACTATTTTTGTATTTTTTTTATTTTTATTATTGATAGATATTTGATAATATAACATTCTTGAAAACACTATGGATATTTATAATTATAGGAAAACATCTTTATGTTTTGGTAAATTAATGATTGTGTGGATTACATGAAATTACATCCATGTCTAAATACTAGAAAGTAGATACAATTACGATACAGATTCACCTAGGGTAATAACTATATAAATTTTTGGTTATGTATCAACTAATTATTAACTCTATTCATGATGAGTGGGCTTAATACTTCACACCTATCAAGCCACTACTATGTAATATACTTCGTTTAATCTTATGTTTCATATGATTCAATATGAACAATTAAAGTGAAATTTTACAATTTAACAAATAAATTGTTTTGAAAGAGAAACTAATAAGAATATGACCTTAGAAAACCTATGTTAAACTAAATTAGTAAAAGTTAAATCCAATTATAACATGGTTTAATGAAAAGTATCACAGGTTGAAGTGAATGTATTAGTATAAAAGACATATTATGATTGAGGTTTCATGTTCAAAAGAACATTTGCAATAAATTATTAAGATAATATCATAACCATTTTGTTTTAGTATTTGGTAAGAAATTGGATCAAGGAAATGAATTTTTGGAATATATATCCCTAGAAACACAGAAATCCAACTAAAGAATAATATTTGGTACAATTATTAAGATAAAGCATATCTAAATTCATTCATATTTCATGATAAATGAAGAGTATCATAGTGTATATGATTATGGGTTGAAATCTATGTATATAAATATATATATATTTTCTAAAGGATCTCATATATTCATTTATGGTTTGATGATAATTAAAAATTTTCAGAAATAATTTTATAAGGGGTTAGAATGTAATGCCCTATGATTTTAGTATATATATTCATTTAATTTAATAATACAATAGATAGTGTATTTCATATGTAACACCAAAAAAATGAGTCCTAACACAATTAATTATCATTATTAAAAAAATTATAGGAATAATAAATCCTCGAAAAAATAAAAAAATATTAATCAATTAGAAATTCTTACATTTAGAATATATAATTTTAATAACATGTAATAATAAAACGAATTATTAATTCTCAAATAAATTTTTAGAGTATTAATAAATTAAGTTTAACAAATTTAAAATTTTAGTATAATAATATATAATATTTAAATATATGAAACTATATACTAAATTTATTTGAATTATATATTAGTATGAAATTATTTAGAGAACACATAATGTTTTAAAATGATGTTTTTCTAAAAGAACTTCTTATTATTATATTTTGAATTTTTATTTAAAAGATAAATTTATATATTTTATAATTTCTAATTTCATAGAATGAAATAAATTTATGAATTTTTCATGTCAAAATTATCTTAGGATAATTTCTTTAGGATATTTCTTAAATAATAGATTTTTAGGTGAATTGTGAAAATAAATTTTATTTTAATACCATATAATGTTTTTCTAATAAATATATAAAAATGACTTAAAACATTTATATATTTTTTCTAATACTATTTATTTTTTAAATTTTTAAAATTATTCATTTTAAAAACAATTTTTAACATTTTGAAACTTGAGTAATACATTATTCTAATAACAAATTATTTATCATATTTATATTTTAATTAAATTTTCCCAAGGGAGAATTTTTTTTATCTTATAATAAAATATATTAATTTCAGTTATAAAACAATTAATTTCATATAAATAAATCAAATTTATTTTTTTAAATTAATCGTGATTTTTAATCATAAAAATACACTTTTTCAAAAAATGGTTTTTAAGTGTTATGGGTACAAATGTAAAAATAAATTTATATCACCCTTAGAAATATTATTTTTAAAAATGATTTATGTTTTAGAATAATTAATTTCATATTATATAACAGTTCCCATTTTAATTTATTCATTAAAATTAATTGACCTTGGTAAAAAGTAATCACCATAATAAAAAAAGGTAAAAGTGGAAAATATAAGAGTAAAATGAATAAAAACCTGGGTGAAATTGTATATTTGATGGTTAATAATTCTTATCCCTTCCACCAATACATTAGGTTACATTATTGGGTCCACTTTTTCTTTTAATAATGGATTTACCATTTAAATTATTAAAAAAATGACATTACTCTCCCTTATAACATGATCAATCGCCACCTCATTTCCCCTCACACAAAAATCCTCATAGAATCAACCAAAACCTAAGAAGATAGCTTCCTAAAAAACCTATTCACTTCATATTGGTTTTATTATTCTCAAAATACCACCTTTGAAATCATTAATTGAATTTTCAATTGATCTCTTCAAAGGACAAATGTAATATTCTCGACAACTTCTTTTTCATTCATTTTCCATTATTTATTCTTCTATAGACAACGAATATAATATAACTATTATTAAATTTATAAATTATTATCATAGTTATACTAAAATTTATAATTTATATGGGACAAACATTTTCTACAGTCCCCTCAACCATCTGAAAAAAAAAAGAAAATGTCTCTTATGTTATGTGTGAACTATCGCATCCACTAAAGTGACATATTTGTTTTCCAAATGGTACTTTGTTCTTCATAAAATCCATTTAAAGATGATTATAACCATTAAAAACATCTGAATAATATCATATGATTATTTAATAATTATATTACTCAAAAATATTATCTTTCTTGACCATGTTAACACTTAAATTATATCTACTTCTTATTTGGGTTCATTTAACTACTTACTTCAGTAGTGAAATAGATTTTGGTCATAGATTTCTAAGAAAACATAATTAAATGCTTTATTAATCTTTAATTATAAAATAATGATTTTTTATTATTTTAGAATTGTTAAATTTATATTAAAATCAATATTATTGTAACACACTTTTGTTCATTAATAATTACATAAATATGATCGTGGTCAACTTCATCATCAACAATCATTACTAAAATACATAAGAAATGAAATTATAACACTATAAATCATTATATAAAAATATATTCGTGTAAATATTATGATATTTTAATGATAAATTTTAGTAATTAATCAAAAATCGATACCACCATTATGAAACTAATACTAGACAAATAATTGAAGCTAGTTACATCTGATGATGAAAATAAAATACTACATAATAATATATTTTTAATAAATAATTATAAATCTATTTCATAAAAGTTAATAGGTGTGAATAATGTTTTAAAATGGGTTATTAAGATAGTTATTTGTCTTATATATGTTGTGAGATTATTTTCTTTTAATTGGGATACATTTTATGGGATTTTATTAAGTCAAATTTCATGTATTCAATTGTGATTATTCTTATTGAATTTTATTCAAATGAGTTGGGTATGTTATTCCTACCAATTTTATAGGGATTATAATTTAAGGAAATAAAACCGTCTTCAAATTATACTTACTTCATGAATTATGATGTATATAAGGGATTTTTTACCTACCTTTCTTTCTTTGAGACATATTCCATATTCATAAATTATTACTTCTTCTTTGTTGTAAATACTTCCATGTAGATTCCTTTTTAAATAATTGTTTTATGAAATTAATAAGATTTAAAAATGCATCTAAATTTATCATTTTAGGGGTTTTTTATTCTAGTCATGCCGATGCTATAAGAGATATTGATAACTCCAAATTGCATTCATTTATATATGATGTTTCTTATTAACAAAATTTATTCCATTATTACGTTTTTACACCATAATTTTATATGTCATTTTATTTAATTTTTATTTTTAGGAAAAAAATAATATTTAATTTTATTCACCTTCCATGATAAATTTATTTCTTGTTAAATTATAACACAATTAAGTATACTTTTTTTCATTCCCAAGTAATATCTTTTTCCCCAATGTCCATGTTTTATAATAACAACAATGTTCACCATTATATTTTTAAATAAAATTATGTGATATCTATTTGGATAATAAATTTTTTTTCCTTTATTAAAATTGATGTTTTATTGACTCTTCTTATGATGTGGGCTCTAGTAAAGGTATTTTCAAAAAATATTTAAAAAGGATTTTAATTTTATTACCTCACATTTTATATTCCACTATCTATTTCCCTTATATAACCCTTATTTCATTTTAACATCTCTGTTATTAAAGTATATTTTTAAAAGTAAATGTTTTTAATAAAATTCAATAATACATTTTTGAATATTACTTTTAAATAGTACAGTAGCTTCATCATTTATTAAAATGTTAAAAATATTCTTTAAAATTATTTTTTATGGTTTTTTATCCATATTCATATTTTCTCTATAATATTTATTCCCAAAGAAATTATTTTTAACAAATAGGCCAGAAAATGTTATTATAAAATATCCTTTACAGGTGATTGAATATTGGGTATCAACCGCTCAAATTTATAAGTTCAATTTTTTTTACACCATCCGAAAAAGATATGAAACCAATTTTTCATTCCATGGGTGCTTTATAATGTGATTAATCATTGTTTTCAATTGGCACACATATTTACATATGATTGATCGGTAGGTTCTTATATCACCCTCCAATGCATTAGTAAAAAGTATAAATAAAAAGTGATATATATATATATATGGGTACAATAAGTTATCCCTCTAAACATGGTTGTGAGTAATGGATCATAAAGATGACTGATACGCAAGTACACTTATGTTTTCCAATTAAGAAAAGGTGTGAGTAGTAACTCATGAAGGTGATGTATATACAGATATAATTAAGCCACCCCACTAATCATTGGTATGATTAGTGACTCAAAAATCCAAATATCTTATCATTATAATTCTTTTAAATATCCTTATTATGCTATGTTTTAGTGGAATGTATTATTTCTATATCATAATCCTATGATTATTCTCAATGTATCAGGATAATTTTTTCAGGAATTCACATTCCATTATCATGGTATATATTTTTCATTTTATATTTCAACTCCTTCAATAATAACATATGGATAACTCTTAATGTTCCATGATATTTTTTATTAGATATTTTTTCCCAGCTAGTATTTTCTCATATTCTTATGATCGAAACCTATTATGACATGTTGATGATTTTTATCACACTTAGAATTTTAGTGAAACCCTTTCTTATGTTTCCATTCCCAAGGTTATGAAGATGATTTAGACATATGAAAATTTTAGAAAGGAGTCTAGTGTGCCTTAATAATATATAAACTTTCACAAAAATTATTATATATTTTATTATATAATTGATCCTCAAAGAAACTAAAACATAAATTCTTATGGTCATGTGACTATTATAAACTACAATTTTACCTTATTCAAATGTTATAAAATAAATATATTCTTGGCTTGGTACATCTCACATCATATCAAATCCTATGTGTAAATTTTTTGATTTTTTGAATTGGACCTAGAAGTGATAGTTTGGGGTACCAAATATACATGGATTATACTAGATCACATGAAAAGGAGCCTGAGTAGTGTTACACATCATGTTCCCTTGATATCAATGTTCGGTGCTCTACCTTATGTGACCAACCTTCTGTATATCCTTAATTTGGATTTGAAATGGTTATTCAAGTAGTCCCATATGATTAAAATTCAATGAATTAAATGAATGTGTACATGATAGACATACCATAGATGTGATGTTGGTTAGTACCAATAAGTCATTTTCTATAGGGATGGTTAGTCAATGAAAGAGTTTGGGATAAATCCTCAGAGTCGGTACTATGATCGGTACTCCACTATAAGTGGGATAATTTCTTGGTGTGGGACTCCCATTTATTATAAACATGTAGGTTCAGTACTCCCCAATACACTCCTTGTGTGTGGGTTATCTATTTCTATAGTTGGTACTCTACAATCTAAGATCTTTGAATATGTGTGGTCCCTACACTATATTTGGTTCTCCCCCAGCTAAGATTTCTATAAGTGAGGTTCGAGTCATCCATTATGATTTTCCTGAGGATAAATAGTTAATACAAGAACATTTAAGAAGATTATAAAATTTTTTTAGATAGCTATAAAGATTGAGACTGTAATATATGCCTTGATTAATTCGTAGTTCATATCTAGTTTCAACATTCTTACCCTCCCAGTATTTATTTCAAGATTAATATCTCTAATACATTACTACATGGTGGTTTTGGGGTGTCTTACTTACTATGTATATACTCTCTCTTTTATGTGATCTTCTGACACATGTTAGCTTTTATGAAGCATATTTTTTCTTTAATGTAGATCTAGGTGGACCTCTTGAGAGTTGTGTATAGTAATGTTTGATTGCTTTTGTTGCAAGATTGTGGTTGGAATAGAGGATTCATAATGGGATAGTGTCTTCACTAATTTTCATTTTGGGAAAAAAAATTGTTTTTGTGCTTTCATTTTTTCTGTTATTTATTTTTCTTATTACCTATCATATTCTTTGGTGTGTTGTTAGTGGTGTGCATTCATTTGTCATTTAAATTGACTCTTGTTCTCCATTATTTTGGTTTTTATGATACATGTGTGTGTGTGTATGTATATAATTATATCGACTCTCATATGTGTGTTAAACCTATTTTTATTACCATGAATAAAAATGAGAATGTATACCCAACCTACCAATTAGTGAATTCTTTTTTCTTGTAAACAACCATCAGTCTAACTATAATACTTTTATAATTGTCTCCCAGAACGAGTATGTGCTAACCAAACTAGGTCCACCGTGATATTAATAAACAGAATGTCTTCTGCATAATTCATGACATGTTTTTCTTATATCATATATGTTTCAGTATCTACATATTAATTAAGACACCAAGAAACCACTATTAAGTAAAACATTTAATAGATTCAACATGAAATCAAAGCTTGGAGGGTTAGAAAAAAACCAAGATGGTACCAAATAAATACTCAAGTCACGTAGTAATGTTTCAATCATCATAGCCAACCAAATGAATTATATAATCAACTTAATGGTTTTATTATTACATACATAACTTTATTATAATCATAATTAATTACATGCACCTCAATAATTGATTCTTAGATCGAGGGAGTACCAACTCCAGTGGAGCAGATTCTCCCCACATGAACTCTTAAACAGGGAGTAACAACAAATTATATAATAGACCCACCCCTCAAACGATTATTTGGAGAGAATCTATCCTACTTATATATAGGTTATGGATAACCCACACCATGCCAGTATCTCATATTTTGGGGAGTACCAATCCCATTACCAACTTCAGTGATCACACTCAATCTCTCTCACTGGAAAACTGTCATTGGGGAAAAAATTCATACAAAAACCATCATTGCATATATTATATAACCATAATGTCCACCATTGTATTATAAGAAAATTATAATCCTAAGTGTCTACTCAAATGTCCATTTCTAATATCGTTTAATAATAAAAAAGGTAGGACTCACATGGAAGAGTATATAGTGTTTTTTTCAAGGTCACATGATGTGTAACACTACATGTGATCCTTTTCATGTCCTTTGATAAATTTAATTTTTATGAATCTGATGAAACACTATATTTGTATTAATTCACCTACAATGTTACTTTATGTAAGGTCTTGGGTGTGTGATCCAGGTACTTGACTACTTTTCCAATGGGAGTTTTCATGGTGTTTGTTTTTCAGAACCACAAGCAATGTAATCGGGTTTTTCCATGATAAATCACATTCTCCCATAATATTAATCATTTACACATTATTTTCAATGATTTCTACCTTGATATCTATAAAATTCATCATCTGATATAAATTCTATGTCATAAATCATATTCCAGATACTGTTCATCAAAAAATAAAACTCTTATCACCTCCACACATTGCATGAATGTCCTAGATCATGAAATATTTTTCATCCACCATTCCTAAAATTTTATATGATCATTGATCATACACTAAAATAAACACCCATAATCATGAACCTATAATAATGATTTGTGGAACCAATAATGATTGAGTGTTGAAATAGTATTAAGATTAGTTTAACCACCTTCCATGATTTCAATGTCAATGATAAACACTAATAATGGAGGGAGGATTATAGAAAACACATAAACAGATGATGGAGACTGTCATGTGTGGTATATGTTCACCTAAATTATTTGAAATAAAATAAAAAATAATTATTCATAGGTTTTTGAATTAATTAATAAAAAACATATATTTTAATCAAAAACTACATTTTGAGTGGACCATACCAAGGTTGATTTCAAGGTTAGATTATCATTGTAACATCCTGGGTAAATAAAGAATATGAAATTTCAATATTTATTAATATTTGTGAAGGGAATTCTATGTTGGATGGCGTACCCAATACGCAACAATGAGTTTCTTTGAAATCTTACGCTGCACACTAATAATATAATAATATTATTTTAAATGGTAGATAACGCCTAGCTGTTATAACAATGTAAATAAATAGAACTAACTAAAAAATTATTATATATGTTTGTAAAATATTTTTACTTTTATCCAAAAAATGATAGAGGCTTAAAATGAAAATGAATCCAATATTAAACGTAAATATTATAATATTCTTTAAAAGGTCGATTAAACGCCTTTTGATGGAGAACCCTTTTTAAATCCACTTTTTGACAATTTTATATGTTATATTTGACAAAATAAAATCCTTCTTTAGAATCGGGACATCAAAATTTACTTTCTGTATGTTTTTTGTATTTTTCAGACAAAGTTCATTTTTTAATGAATAGTGAAAGATATTGTATTTTATTTCAAAACCTCATTTTAAAATTATTTATTTATATTTTTATATTATATTTTAAGTTGGTTTTAAATTGTAATTAGAATATATTTTTACCATTTAATCCAATGGTGGACATTGGAATTAATTTCACTTTGAAATTGGACATAAACAAATGTCAATCTTTTGATATATATTGTTTCTTAAAAACATGCTATTTATTTTGACAATGGGAATTAATTATAAAATAAATTAATGAAACTTCTATGTTATTAATTTTTTGAAATGGAAATCATTTTTGAATTTGGAATATCAAATATAACATAGGATGAATTTTGGTTTTTTCTGAAAAACATCAATTTTTGATGAATAGTGAAACCACTAAGTGGTACTTAAAAAACAAATTTTTTCGTTTAAATGAAATTTTACCACTTCTATGATTTGAATATCAAAAATCCAACATACATGTTTGTCATTAGTAAGTAAAATTTGGTTCAATGGGATGAACATAATTTTTGGAGAATAGTGACTTTTGAGTTTTATTAATCGCGATTAGAGGTAATTAGTGTAATTTAAGGAAAATATAATGTTTTAATAATATGAAATTACCTTGAAACATGTCTTACCTTTATTTTATGAGTCATGGATGACCATTAAAATCCATGTGTCAACTTGGGGACCCCATGGATCCACTTGGGTAAGAAAATTACATTAATAACTTTTTATTTAAAGTAAAAATAAAAGTGTCACAAACATGTATTGTTTTACTAAAAAAAATTTACATGGGGTTATATAAGTTATATTTTTTAATAAAAATATTAATTAGAAATATAAAAATATTTCCTACATCATGGTAATTTTTTTATAATTTTTAGACATTATATAAAAAAATTATTTATGACACCATGATGATGTAACGATTACCTCATTAATGAACGATTTAAATAAAATGAAAATATAATGAAACATTTAAGACTTAAACTTGTATAAAACCTATTGAATGGGTGGTTTTATAACCCTTATCACCTTATCCTTGATATATATCTTTTTGGGACCTTTAAAATCCGAAAAACCTTTCATTATAAAGTAACATTTCATGACCTTCCAAGAGTTCCCCTCCTCCCTCTTATAAAAGGCCCCCACCTCTACCCCCTTAACAACACCTCTCAAGACCTTGGATCGTTAAAAACCTGCTCATATTATCTCTCCACATCCCTCTATTCATCCTAGAAGCCTTAACTTAGGCAGAAATCTCTTCAAGAAACCCTTTTGGTTCAAACCATGGGGAGTTACCCGATTTAAAGGTAATGTCTTCTCTTATGTTCTTTTGTTTTATTTTTGCTTCTCCAACCCCCTAAACTCTTTTTATTCCTTTATTTTGTAACAAAAAATATTAAATTCAATATACTAGGATGTTTTTATGAGAATTATTTGAGATACACTTACACACACCTCCGTCTAATGGTTAAAGAACATATCGTTTCTGTGGATGGCGAATTACTGCCTCACGAAATGATGATTGTTCATTCTTCTCCTACCACCTCTCACGGTGGCCATTATGATGGAAATATATTTATATATGATATATATTATACTTATTTCCTCTATATTATTCATTATTTTATATTTAATACAAAACATTATGCCTTTCATGTTGTGTAGATGTGATAATTTCATTTGAGGAAGTGTAGACTACCGCCCCCTCAAGTGATGTGACTCGTTCATGAAATACATTGAATGTATAAAGAATGAAATTAAGGAACATATGTGAAATATATAACATATATATTATACTGTAATTATAATATATATATATATATCATTTATTTTTAATTCCATTAATATGAAAAAGAAATGAAAGTAGTGTTCATGCGTACATACGACCTACCGTCTCCATGAATGGTGCATTTCATTTTTTATCTCCAATTTTTATGGAATAGTATAAAATGAATTTATACTGGTTATATATGATATTTAAATCATTAATAATATTTTGGATATGATTTACTTATAACTACGTGGACTTTTCTCTTCAAACAAGTTCATTTTTTACTAATGTACCGAACATCGACAAAAACATCTTATATGAACTAACATAATATTATTATTATTATAACATGATAACATGTGATATTAATTGAATAATAAACTTTAAAGTATGTTTTTAATAATTTATAAATTTTAAATATTTTATTATTCAGGAATATAATGAAAAGAACAAGAAAAGTTGGACTCGATGTAAGGGAGCATACCTCTCTCTTTCTTTTTAAGTACTCTCTTTTATGTCATTCCTTTTAATCTCCTCTTTCTTATGTTTTGTATTGTTCATTAATATTACACTTACTTTAATTTTTATGTTCATATGATTAGAGTTCCTATTTGATGTCATCAATCCTTTTTTGGAGGTCTTAAAGTGGCGTCATTAGGCTGTAGAATTTTCCTAATAGGATTTCTTAACTCGCTTTTAATTCTATGAGATTTCCATTGTTTGCCACTTATTTATTGAATGTGGTGTATTTTGTACTGCCATTTGATATATAATATCATTATTCTATTTATATTCATGGTATTCTATAATTCATTTGGTGTTTATTATCTTTTGGTCATACGACTTGATTGATTACAACAAGGTAAGGGGTTTTTCATCTCACTTTTATTCCCATGAGATTCATGCTACATTTGCCACTATTTCCTTTTGGGTGGTGTATATACTTCCAATTATTGTATTATTTGTGTAATATACTTTAATTTATGGGTATTTAAATCTTCATTGTATGATCTTTCTTTCATGAGGTGTACATTCTGAAAGATACCCAAATCTATACAGGAGCCTTTCACCCTCCTCTTTTTTAAAAAAAGACTTCTTTTTGTAATGTCTTTTAATTTACATATTAGTATGTTGGGATATGTTATTCTATATCCTTATTGATGTAAATTTTATGTCCAAGAGATGATATACCCTTTTTATCTCATCAACTCATTTTTTTTAATTCTAAAGTGACGCTGTTAGGCTTTCGAATTATTGTAAGGGAACTTATTAACCCAATTTCAATTCTTTGGGTTAAACCTGTACTTCTTGAATATGTCATCCTATGAATATGTTTGAATGGCCTATGATTTTTTTACACTTAATATCCACTTATATTGGGTGTATTTATATTTTTCACACATAATTATGTGATGGATTTATCCTTCATTTAAGGATACCGTCTTTATAAGGGATTTCATCTCAATTTACATTTCCATTGAGACTTCATTGTTGTAATGAAACAATTAACTCTTATATGGTTTATATACTATAATTTGTCATATTATATCATGAATCCCTTTATTCTCAATATATTATAAAGTCTTGATTAAAAGTTATTCTTCAATTATTTGTATTCAAGCGTCTCTCTTTTTGTTAAAAACTCTTTCACTAAAATATCACTTTAAATGTTTTAGAGATTTATAATTCTAAATATTTATCTTTAATGTCCATTTTATAAAAATGGGTTTGAGTATTTATTTATATAAATATTAATATAAATCCATTAAAATATTCAAAGTGGTATGGGACACTTTGATTCAAAAATTTATTTTTAATTGGTTTTTGAAAAAGCATTGATTATTTCAATATCTTGAAATTACTTCTTGTTATTGAAAATGAAATGTTATTAGTGAAATGATTATATTTGCAATATTTTATGTGTTATGATGGTACTTGGACATTTTACGGGTGGTTATGTGATAAACCAAATGACGGGTGGTGTCGTGAATACCAGGATAGGTGGTTACATTATAACCTCCAAGGCATTGGGTATGGAAGTTGGCCGTATGGATATTCCATTTAGTGATATGTGTGGAAGCCGACTGTATGGTTATTCCATTTATATATGTTTGTGTCCCCAGTTGACTTTATATGTTATGTGTTATTTATATCGGTTTTATGATAATATTTTGGTTACAAAAGGGCAAGTAATGATCTTTTATTCAGTGAAGAGTATTTTCTACTTCGTAAAGGTGAAATGTATTACTTATGATAAATTATTCATGATTTACTTATTGTTTTGAAAAACTAACAGTTTTCTATCATTGTGTATCCTTTATTGGGCTTTTTATGCTCATCCCAAGTATTTTAAATGTTTTCCACAGGACTTAAATATGAATAGGGTCAAGGATGGGATCAAGGAAAGACATGCTATCTAAAACATGGAAGTAGACATGTTTCTTTTTAAGAGGTTTTATTTTACGAAAAAAAGGAAACTTAGTAGAGGTGTCTACTTTGTAATCATTTGAGATGTAATAGTTATGTCATAATTCTCTAAGACTTTAAACCTTAAAAGACCATCTCTGTGAATTATTCATTTAATTCATGATTACATAATGTTTTAAGGAGGGGTCCTTATACTCATAATAATAAATCACTAAATTAAATTATATTAAATAGGGAGAAAACTGTAAAATAAGATTCATAACTAGATGTTAAATAGATAATTCATGAAGAGTGAATCCATGTCATTTTCGATGAAAATGTCATTGATGTCGATCATTGGTCTATCATCCTTCATTAGCCATCATCAAAATAACTTCCTATAGAGTCTCTCTCTCACTCTCTAGGGTTATGTGTCTAACGCTAGAGAATGTATATAATGGGGATTGAATAAATTTTATTATAGGTTACACATTTAATATATAAAATCAAATTTAATTAATTATTTTAATTAATTTAATAATTCACTTTTCGGTTGGTGACTACCCATCGACCATAGGTTTGATGAAAAAGAATTATATGTCACACCTATGGTAAAACATATTTTCTGGATTCAACAGTGGTATCAGTTTCCCCACAAAATACTATATTCTTGGGGAATTCCATTATTTCTAAAATTATGCATTCATGTGAGTTGATATATTTAGTATTATTAATATATCTACATAGTCCCTATACAACACCTTAAACATTATACCGAACCAACTAATAGTGCTATAAATTTTATTAATAATATAAAATGGTCCAAAGCACTAAAACAGGAAACATTATATTCTCCCATCGTTTAATGTTTTATTAATAAAAAGAAGAATCTACTCAAACATGTGAGGATATAAAACTCATATCAGGTTCTCCTACTCCCATAATCTCTCCAGAATATTCTTATTTGTTCAGAGAAAACACAAAAGGGGAACGTCCTACACATCAAGGATGTTCTCCTATTGATCCATGAACCATATAGTGTACTCTAATAAGATGGATTCTTATTCAATATACATCTCTCCCTAGTTAATAATGTGTGATGGACCCTGAAAATATCTCGTCAGTTACAACACATTTAATATTTCATGATCATGATCTAAATATTTAGGTAAACCAAGCTGGTATGCAACCTCTACGATCCTTTTTATAATAAAAAATGTACTGATGAACCTCAAATATATCTTCCCACCCTATCCAAATATTTATAAATTTTTCTAAGGTGAAACCTTTAAGAATACATTGTATCCCTCGTTGAACTCCAAATGCCTGAATCATTGGTCTGAGTGTGACTGATAATTTCTCTAAGGTACCTTTATCCAATCTATGATGAACAAAACATTATTTTTCATCCCTCGTACATACTATATCCCTATACGTATTTATTCTCCCAACACTTACCAATGTAGTGGGACACACATGGTCTCCCATGAAATTCCCAAAAGGGAACCGTACCAAAAATATAGTGAAAATTATTTTTATAAACAATCTCTAAAAAGGGTACATGATCCTATAAGATTAAAAGAAAGTTAACCATAAAAGAAAACAACATATCTTCCAAGACCCAAATGGTCTACTCGGTTTGATCATCAGTATGGGGAAAAAATTTCATGTTTACCCTCAATAGTGGCCTCAAAGACTCCCAAAAACCTCTCCAAAATAAAGAGATAAAATGAAATACTTGTTATGGAACAATATTCAAGGGAATATCCTGAATTTTTATGCTTCCATGTGCATAAAAAATCCAAATACTTCCATTGGACACTTCTATTTGTTGTAGAAGAAGTGGTCCGGCATAGTGATCTGATCTATGATCACCCAATTATTGTCGTGACCTCTCACCATTTATGAAAATCCATTAATAAAATGCATTGATATACCATCCCAATAGTATTCCAGAACCTTAAGGGGTTGTACCAACTCTACTTAAACATAGTTCCCATCCTCCACCATCAGACAGGTGCGGCATCATGAGATGAATTAAATAATACTTTCTATATCCATAGCCACTAGAAATTTTTGGGACCACATTGTATATAAAGATTGTGTTTTTTTGTTAATGAGTGTCAATGGATGTCAATGGTGATCGACATGTAGAAGGAACTCACCTAAGTAAAATAGAGAATTGAAAGCAGACGCTGGATGAGCTTGATCATATGTTTCATATATATTTATCAAGAGTGATGCATTGTTTACAACAATTAAGGATGGTTGGAGTGTTTTTTGTAAGTAGTAAAAGTGAATGACAAGAAGAGGTTGTGGGAGAGTATTGGAATGGTGGGTTGGCATTTTTATTTGTAAACACATAGTTTTACAGTATGTAGTTATTTTATTCCTTTACCAAAATTAAATTTCCATCCATGGAGGCTAGCCGAGGTCCTCACCCCAAGAACATGTGGGATCCGAGGGGTCAACTGTTTTCAAGGAAATCCCTCAAGGCATGCCCGCAAGAGGCATGGTGTGTGTGGGCCATGTATAATCTCACAGGTGCCGCACAGTGGTGAACTTGTGCAGCGTGGGAACTAGGAGCGTACCCGAGGAGAAGACTGTGCACTAAGAGCACACCCACAGGTTGAACATGGTACGGGGAGGTAGCATGGAGGCAGTAGGAGAATTTTGATCCACTATTTACATGAATTTATTGATAAACCGCATGAAAATAGCGTATCTTTTTTAAGTGAGACATCATTTTAAAAACAAGGAACTAATCTCAATCATTGATCCCTCAAGGACACAAGGCCTACCATACGATCAATCACGATATTAATCCTGTGCATCCAAGTCATCCAACTGATCTTTGTGGTTCGTGATGGAAGTAGTGCCATCCGATCTCTCCACCAAGGATGTCTTCATCCTCTGAACACCCGAGCTCTACCTGTGAACCAATACTCGAACCAAACGAATACCTCAGCATAACGGGCATCATTTGAACTAATTTAAAGTCCACAGTGATTGTTAAGATGTAATGAACACATGCATGCAATTCCATTTTCGTGCATCTACAGAAATATAGATATTGTACGTGGCCGATGAAAACGGTGTTGCGAGGAAACATCATGTAGCTCGATGAATTCAGGATATGATTTACTTGTGTTCAAAAATGCATGCACGTCAGGATAATAATCACTAATAAATAAGTATCCCACGGTTGAAAAGGAAGAATCTAAGATATGCAGAATATATCCATGTGGGATTGAAGATATTAATGAAAAAATGATTTTGGTTATTCAGGGTAGAATCTTGAAGAGAGGATGTTGTGAATTTTGGACATGAAAAAGATATAATCTTTTGTTATAAAAAGAGACACATAAATTCAAGAATTGTTTCTACTTCTAAACATTTTGAGACCTCTGATTCAAAAAAATAGAGCTTCTTTGATATTTAAGTTCAAGAAGGATCATGCACGATCTGAAAATTTTTTGAGGTTAGTGAAGAGTATACCGCGTAAAAATCTTATTCATAAAGGATTGAACCATGTTCCACTCTGGTTCTCGAATAATAAGAGCCATGAATCACTCCTGGTTCATGAAGGGAAGCAGTTTCATACCATTTTGCATTCGAGGAGAAAAGTTCTCGTGTACCACCTGGCTTGACCACATAACATTTGGTTGGAAAAAGAGGACAACACTTCATGTTAAATGGAATCCCACATATCACCTATGTGAGGAGGAGCCGTGAACCATATTGGTTCGCGAAGGAGGCATGCATACTTTGTGCAATGATGAGCACCATACCCTTAGTGTGAAAAAGGGGGAAATAATAAATACCATGCCATATCCAAATTCACACATTGATGTTTGAATAAAATAAGATAAGTATAAATATAATAAAATCATTTTGATCAAGTATGTGTTGAGGAAGGGAGAAAGAAGATTGGGCTTGATGATGAGAAATTCATTCATAGACCGAATTTGAAGAAGAAAATAATTAAAGTCCACGTATATATGAATCAATTTTAGATAAAATGATAGAAGAGGTCGTGTGTGTACTAAAAGGCACCATATCCATTTGGGCCTTTACACAAGAAAGAATAAGTGAAATTGCATGAGTATGTGAATGGTTTGAAGTGAATCATCTTAAAAAAGGGTGGACATGCCTAAAGAAGTGAAGAGGAAGAGAGCATATATATTGGCACATGCATGGTCACATGCACACATCGAATAAGAAGAGTTGATTCTAATTATGCCTAGTGAACTGGTTTTCAGTGGATAAATAATAACAAAATAATTTGTGATACTTTCAAAGAAGAATAAGAATTATTAGTACATCTGGTTTTTGCACTAGAGAAGAATATAGAAAGTTAAAGAGAATCAACTTTGGACCGTGATGAAAGAAATGTCTCGTGCTGAACAACAGATAAAGACTTTCATGCCTATCTGTTGAGAGGACCTTCATGTCCATAAACTGAGTGTGACTTTCACCTGGAGTAGAGAGACATGGGGAGTCAAGGAAAGTGATTTTAGGGAGGTAGTGAGCTATCCCTAACTTTTGTAAACGTAGTGTTCCTGGGATATAGTGATTGTACTCGAACATTGTATTACACAACTTGTGATGAATAGAAGAATTAGGTATGACCGGAAACCTATCAGTGTAAGCTCCATGGATGTAGCCCTTAGTGGTGAACCAAGTAAACGTGTTGGGTTGTAATTCTTCATGTCAATGTTTTAATTACTTCACATATCCATCATACAAGTTTAATTATGTTCCTACCAATGTTGGAATAATATCCAATAAACAGAAAAAATGTGGACACCCTGATTCACCCCCCCCCCTCAGGGTCACATAGGTTCCTTCAATTCGTATCGAAGGGAAAGGTTTCACATATGTTTGATACACGTCATTTATTCTATTCAGAAGAAGACTTGAATTTTGTTTCCTGATTCAACAATGAAGTGCAGTCTTGATGAAATTTCAGTTATCTCAGAGCAGAAATCTAAACCCAACAAGACCCCAATGAATAGGAAAACGAAAGAGAAGAAACAGTCGGAAAATTATCTCATGTCCATAGAAGATGTTGTGTGTGGTTCTCCAACCCCTTTCAATAATAATGAAATATCCGGCAAGGGATTTAAAGAGCAGGTGGCTCAGGTTTCAACCAGAAAAATGGAAGACACATATATCTCATTTTTAGGTGATCTTGAGAAATTTAGAACCTATCTGCATGATATTCCTAAAGAGAGAGCTGCGTCTATTTTTAGAATATTTCAATATATGTAGGCTGAAATCACCCAATTGGGAAAAGAAGATGATAATATGGAGGAAGGCCTGGTAAAGAAAGTATCAGAATGTTATAAGCTCTCCCGATGGATTGAATCCCTTAAAGAGAAATTTGGATTCAATGTGACTGTAGAAGAAAGGATCCATGCATTTTAAGATGATCCGAAAAAGGGAATTGAAGTCAAGGTTATAGACTTGGAAGAAACTTCCAAGAAAATTAAGGAACATGAATCATTGTTACAAACCAACTTCATGTTGCATGAAGATGGGATTGAAATATTAAAACATGAATATGATGAGAAGATGATCATGATTGAAGATCATAAGATCTTCCTCAATATGGAATTTCTAAAATTAGAAGCCCAGTTGATCAATCATGAGGAGACTCATATTGAGACTTCATAAAAGAATGAAATAGTTTATGTTGGTATGAAATCCTCACTGGAAGATTTTAAATCCAAAATACCTCTAACATGTGATAAGAAGATCATGACATCACTTAGTGATATATCACAAGCAGCTAAGAAAGTGAAGGTACCATCCATACCATCTTTTACTATTGTTTCTAAATATGTTTCTTATAAAAGTGAAAGTTGGAAGAAAAATTCTAAACATGTATAGATAAGTAATGGTGAGGAGAATAAACCTACCACTATGGCTAGGGTGGAAAGTAAGAAGAGGATAGAAGATGGTTCCCCTGGTAGAGCACAATACATTAACAAAAAGGCCATACAACATTATATCGATGACATCAATAAGACAATATTTGTGGGTCAATGTTGGTGCTACAATTGACTTGGGAATTGTGCAATGGATTGTTGATAAAATCCTTTAAATGAAAAAGCATAGCTAAAGCCTGTGTCAAAAGGGAGAAAGCCAGAGATTAAAAATCATCATCAACAGATCCAGAAGCATCTGTATACTGTAAAAATATTTGGAATTATAGACAAAAAATGTGATGTATGTAATGGGAGTGGTCACAAGAATGGATCATGTTTATCTCAACACATATCTAGAGCTGATAAGATCAGAAGACCACAGAAGACTTCTATGAGAGAAGAAGCTAACTTGGAATGAAATCAAATGAATAATGCAAAAATAATATTCTCCTAAGAAGACTCCAAGAAGGAAATGTGAGATTCCCTTTGATTAAAAATCCATGAAGTTGAAGAGTGGTACATCCAAAATAATTTCTAAAAATGATGACACTCGGAAGAGTCCATGTGAAAAACACAACCTTACTACCATTTTTCCTAGAGACATATTGATTATCTATCCTGAAGACATGGAAATAATGATAATGAAAGGATATACATAGGCTAAGGCTAGTGCAACAAAAAATAAGTAGATTCCAAATGATGATAGAAAAGTCATGTGTGTAAGGTGCAATAAGGCTGGTCACACTGTTAATAATTGTAGTGCATTTATTCCAGACCAAGAAGAATTCCTCAAGAAGATGAACTTTTCACTATGAAATTATACTTCTTCTAAATATCTTGAAGAAAGAATACTCACACAAACAAAAATGGAAGAAATAAATAGATCCACACATCCAATGTTAGACTTGGTAATCAAATTTTCAAGTGTGAGGAGTGGAGAAAATAGATCATCTTGGATGAGAAAATCATCTTAGCCTTCCAGCTCATATTGATGAAGCATCGAGGATCCACCTTATTCCATTCATAGTTTGTGTATTGTACTAATATTATAGAGAATTGAAGAAGAAGAAAGCACTCAGGGGAAGAACTTGTGTAGTGTTCCCTTGAGGGGGAGACACATCAAGAAGTTTCTAGAGTTATTATTTAAATTAGTATCAAATTCAGTCAATATCAAATTCAATTACTCTGAATATTTTCTAAAGATCATGTCATTGGGAATGGTATGTGTAATGCCCCGAACCTAGTTACCCAAATTCGGTGAATTATTACATAACATTGGAATGATCACAAAAGATCAAGTCTCAAAATACCAATTAGTTTAGTAGCCTTGGAAGTACTACATACATTCATAAGGTTTACATTACATCATAAAATTGAAAACTACAACAACATTGTTTCCATAGAAAACCCTGAGATCCCATAGGATATCCGTGAAGGTCATTCATAATATACTTCTTTGTATCCTGGGAACGATAAAACATAAAAAGGGGTGAGCTCAGATGTTTAGTAAGGACAACAATATAGTTGAAACTTTCATAAAAAAGCATAACAATTTAAGGAAATGTATAAAACTAAAACAAATGACTTTTTAACATAAACATCATCATAATATGGAATATATAAATCAAAATAATTCCATTTACTAACTCACAATGATATTCTACTAGTGGAATAATCACATGAAATATCAATATCCACTTTCATAATGATGGAATGCATAATGATATACTTTCATAACCACATATTCAAGGCCTTGAGCCAAGACTACAAATAAGATTTTGTCAAGGCCTTGTGCCAAAAAACTAGTTTGTCTCACGAGTCCTACCAATGCATCAAGGAGCTGTAGCGGGCTCCACCTGTCACTTACTATGTCCAATGCATTCCTCATATGAAAAGTTTGAAATATAATGTGAACATTCATATTAAAAATAGCATAGGAAATGTCAATATTTTAACCACAAACCATGAATAGTATAAAAATAGCACATCCACAATCAAACATAACTCATTCAATAAAATATGGAAGATTTTATTATAATAGATCATCCTCAATAGAGAATAATGAATGATATTTACATAGATGGAAATAATCATCAAAACTATTCGAGAGAAATATCCCCCTTTTTCTTCAAAAACATTTAAAAGTATGACTATTTATCAAGAACCAGTTTAAAATAGATTTTTAAATCAAAGTATCACATAGCAATTTGAAACATTTAAAATGAATTTTAATATTAAAGCATTAATTTCCATATAAATAAATCATTAAAATCATTTTTAAAACATGGAAATTAATGAGAAAGATTTAGAATAATAAATCTTTAAAAAAAATTAAAATAATATATTAGTTAGGGTTCCTAACAAAAAGAGAGACACTTGAATACAAATAAATGATATAATAAAAACTTTATAATATCATGGGAATAAAGGGATTAATGATATACTATGTCAAAGTACATTATATACACCATATAAAAGTGAATTGGCGTACAACAACATAGAAGTCTCAATGGAATTTAAATTGAGATGAAATCCCTTATAAATATAGTATATTTAGGTTAAGGATATATCAATGACATAATTATGTGTGAAAAATATAAATAAACTCAATTTTAATAGATATTAAGTGTAAATAAATTATAGTACATTCACACATATTCTTGTAAAAACAACACCAATGAATTGGATGTTTAACTCAATGAATGGAGATTGTGTTATAATTACTCTTTTCAAGTTCATATCGATGACTTGAGAATTTATAAAAGGATTGATTATGTGTATCAAAATTATATACATAGAAAGAGTATTCTAAATTACTAAACAATTAATAAATAGTGATTCTACACATAATCATGGAGTCAAATAATCAATGATGTATGCGTAAAGCCGAATGACTGGAAATTGAAATTTGAAATTCCCTTACCAATTTGGTAGCTTACAAAACATACATCCCATGAAAGATGGATCCTAAAATTATGATTTAATTACTCATTAATTAAATTAAATTACATTACAAAAAGAATACAATAATTGGGTAGTACATAAACCACACAAAAGGAAATAGTGGCAGTATGGCATGAATCTCACTGAAATAGGAAGTGAGGTAAAAACACATTACTTCGTTGTACTCAATCGAGTCATATGGCCAAATGTTAATTACAACAAAATGAATCACAAAATACCATGAATATAAGGTGAATCATGGTAATATATATATATATATATATCAAATTATAGTACACAATACACCCCATTTAATAAATAAGAGGAGGACAATGGAAATCTCATAGAATTAAAAGTGAGATAAGAAACCCATTACTTTGTAATTTTCCATGGTAGATGGTAGTTTAACCTCTTTTATAATGGTTAAATAATTGTTATTAAATTATACAATATTCATATGCATTAATATGATATCATATATGTTTTTTTAATATTTCTTTGTTAATAATATTTTAGTATTATCGTCATTTCGGGTGTTAACTGATTCGTTTTCCTTTATTTTCTTTTTTTTGTAAGTACTATTTGTTATGAATAGGATGTATCTTATTCATATTACGAATTATATTATTTTTTTAAGCATTATTTTTAATAATCTAATAAACATTAGTCTTGAATGGATTACGATGGGGAATGAATCTCATCGCGTTCGTGGAGATGGTAATCCGTACGTACGCACGAGAGAAAATATAATTATTTGGATATTAAAATAATATATAAATGGATAGTATATCATATATACAGAATAATTATAATGTTATATTTATTATTTACATTAATTACACATCATTATTTTACCCATCCAAATAATAATGTGTTGAATAACAATTACACCACGACGTGGAGACGGTAAGCCGTACGTACACACGTATGGTGACATTTCATTCAAAGGATGGATAGAATAATGAATATGGTAGTACCATAATTTTTATAACATCATAGTTTATAGAATATACTAGGGTAATTATTTTAGAATTAAAACAACAAAGAAAGAGGAAGTGGAAGAAGAAAAGAACTTGAAAGAGGCGATGAAATATTTACCTCTTCTTCGGGTTCTTCCTTTTTATTAGATCAAATTGGATACTTAGGATGACTTTATAACTTAAGTAAGGCCACTACGATCAAGGGAGGACATTTGAGAGGGTATTTGGGTAGAGTACGGTTGAGACAACAGGCTTTTAGTGTGTGAATTTGAGATAAGGGGAAGTTCCCATTTATAAGAGGATTGAGGGGCACCTTAGGAAAAGCTAGAAATATTATTTTATAATAAAATAATTTTAGGTTTCTAATGGATAAAAAGTGGATTCTTTAAATTATAAGATGGTTATGGGTCTAAAACAACCCAAACAATAGGTTTTAGATAGGTTTGGGTGACTATATTAACCTTATCATTTAGGTTTAACTATTAGTTAAATAGTTTGACATTAACCATATCTCATTGTATTTTTATATTATATGGTTAATAAAAATTCTATATACTTCCAAGATAACCCCAAGTGGTTAATTAATGATACACCTATCATTATGTAAGTATTTTTTGCCGAACCTTAGATTTTGAGGAATAGAATATCAAATAATAATATAATATTTGTTTTAAAAACTCTATTATGTCAATTTTGACACTATCTGGTATTTTGTTTTTGATAAATTCATAAAAAAATTATTACTTCTAAAACAATTCATCTAACCAACCCTAATATTTCATATTAACCTATAAAATTAGTGTAATTCATGAAAAGTCTCAAATTACATTTATTTGGATATTTATAATATCAATTATTTTAATATTTCATTAATTGGGTAATTACTGGATCATCATTGTGTCATAAATAAATTAAATTATATAATATCTAAAAAATATAAATAAAACACCATTATGTAAGAAATATTTTTATATTTCTAATGAATATTTATATTTGAATTTATCTTATTTTTATCCCAATATTAAAAATGGTTTTGTTATTAAACATTGAATTTAACACATTGAACTCCTCTTTCAATTAAATAATAATAAATGTCCTAATCTAATCCAAGTGGACCAAAGAGGTTGATATTTTATTCCTAAGGTTTTTAGGGTCTAATTATACTTATACAATAGAATTATAACATGTGTTAAGCTAATAATAATATAATTTTTACCCTTAATTACCCTATTTACTTCTAACCCTGATAATTAAAAGTAAAAAGTTACTATTCCATAAACATTATTTTTATCTTATTGAACCACATTTTACACCTTGATATTAACAGTATCTCTCAGATTTTTGAAATTAAACTCACAGAAGTGGTAAAATTATGTTTTTTGTAAATTTGGAAATACTCTTAGTATGTAGGTAAAACATGGAAAAAAGTTCAATAAAATTTTTATATATCTGAAAATTTTATAAACTGACACCAATGAATTACATTGAACATATATAGGTATTATTTATCTATTTTGACCTGTAATAAATTTAAATAAAATAAATAATTATTCAAATAAAAAGTCAGTTTTAAACAATGACTATGTGTTTTCACTATTGATCAAAAATTGATAGTTTTTAGAAAAATACCAAATATTCACCCTAAGCTAATTTCGATATTCCAAAATCAAAAAATGAAGTCCATTTTGAAAGATACAATTTATAAAATTTCAAAAAGTCAGTATTACTATTCATAATGGCTAGTTTGGTTAGTCGCGGTGTGTTAGCATCTCGAAGTTGTGTACAATGAAACTATTACATTATTCAAAGGGAAAAGTACCATGGAAGTTAGGGGTGTTAAATTCTTCCCCCATTTTGGAAGATGCATCCATGCAATTTTTAAAATAGGGCTTGCGATCATAATTGAAAGTCCCCCATCAGAAAAATAGTCAATAAAACTATCACTTTAAATGAATGAAAGAGAAGTACAAAGGTCACCCGAGATAACCCATACTAGGATTCCATGTTGGAAAACATGGATATGGAAGATAAAATAAGTGTCACATTTTGATGTAGAGGGATAGAAAACATGATCAGGATAATGTTAACAACAAGAAAACCAAAAACTTGTGATGAGACAAACGGTCATTAGTTTCCCAGTATGAAAAGTAAACGGGCAACTTTTTTTAAGTTACATTTCATAAAGATGATGAATTTATTTATGAGATTGACTAAGAACATAAAGAGATATACATAATTTTTGATGTATAGTTTCATTATTTAATAAATTTCTACCACTAACTCATTTTTTCAAACTATAAGTATTCAAGATGGCTTGGTCACACCGGAAGAGCTAGAATCAACTTCTAGAGAATCACATGATCCCCAAAGGATAAACTATATATTTACCTTGTATTTAGAGATTAATTAAAACCTAAATGGTTAGTACAATATCAGATGAACCCCCCAAAGGATATTCCTTTAGAGAAAGAAACATTAATCATAATTTCTAAAATTAAACCAACAATACCCCAACGTTAAATAAATACCATTCAATAAACAATTTTCCTTAAAATCCTTCAATATAATCCAAACTAATATAGAAATCCAAAACATAGAATAATTTTCTTATGTAGTCTTCCACATAAAATTTTGTCTCCTAATGACATCGACTACTCTTAAAGTCACATACTTAAACATAATTAACCCAATCACGTATTCTCTATTATAGGTTTATCATTTCCATAAATAACCCAAATCACTATAAATCCAAATTATATACATAGATAAAAATACACCATTACTCCTCAAATGAAATCCAATTGTATTCTATTTTCCATAGGCATATAGTGTTCCCAACAAAGCGAACATTTTCCAAAATAACATTTATGAGTTAATCACCAAATCAATTTCTTATACTAATGGTATTCATTTCTTAAGACACAAGATCCCAAATAAACTTATTATTGATCAATATAATCAATTAACTAAAAATAAAAATTACACTAACCAGGGACTTCACGTAGTCCAGTGGTAGGCAATAAATCCCAATCGCACTCTGGTTGTGGGTTCGATTCCCATATCTTTGTTCGGCGTGATGGGTTATCGCATGGTCTACTTGTTTCCCTTTTTCAAAAACTATATTTTATAACATTAACAAAATGAGATAATTTCCTCAAAATAACCATAACATAATTCATCAACAAATGTTATCTCAAACCTTAAATTTTCATCCCAAAATATAATAACTTGTAATTTCCTCAAAACCAATAATCACATAAAACCAAATGGTTATTTATAACTATATCCATAATATAAAAGATAATTCTTCCTCAAATGTCATTTTCGCATGACAAACTAAAGGGTTACAAATACAAGAGAAAATTATTCCAATGTAATCCCATAAATAAGGAGAACTAATACTTTTATACATTTCTCCAACCATTTATTTTCACATAGCTTCTTCTTTGACCAAGAAAATATCCTATAGAATTGGGAATTGACTCGGTTAATGGCCAGGTCCCCTATATTTACAACAAATGACTATAAATGGATTCTTGGGACCATTTTTATTTTCTCCCATAGTACTCTTTATTTTTCATCGGCAATTCTTTACATTATGTCCTTCTTTCCTAGATGTAAAGAATTTTTTGTTCCATTGAGTCACTTTCATGGGTGTATCCTTCCACATTTCCTACATGGTGGAAATTGAGGATTCTTTTCTCCATGGTCTTCACTGCTGGATCTCTTTTCATTCATCACCATTATCTTCTTTATTGAGTCTGGAAGTTAGTTAATATATATGTTGTTGATCATATTTTTGGAAAACTGATTTGGCATTAACACGATATCATTTATGCCTATCAACATTCCATTTTTTTGCATGTTTCTACCACTGTTCCCACCTTGTACATCATGCTCAAAGTTACTATGACCACCTTGGAAACAACACATTGACTAAAACAAGAAAGTATTATTTGAGTAACAGTAGTCATAAAATAATTTGTAGAATATCATGACACCATATTTTCAATTTTAAACGCCTTAGGATTAACTAATTTCATTTATTCTCATCTTATATCCAAATCCTTAAAATCGTTTGTAATGAAAATAAATATTATCCTAATAATATCCCCCGATAGTGCCATAACCAAGAGTGCATCAAGGACCATTGTCATGCACCAATTCTCATTCGAGTCTATCTCAAAGAGTTGTTTCAGGTTTTACCCCTAGGTACATCTGTGCCAGAACAGCCTCTACCTGCTCGTATCTAGACAGGGATGTATTTCTTGTAAAACTCAAAAAATCTCTACAATACCAAAATTTTAGGAAGTTCTTATATATTAATCCTGAAATTCTATCATTGGGCTATGTTCTCTAATCAGATTTTATCTAAATCAAGTCTCCAAGGTTTGTACTAAACTTCCTCTAATGCCAACTATAACACCTCAAACCGAGTTACCTAGAGTTAGTGCATTATTACATAACATTGGCATGATCACAAAAGATCATGTCTCGAAAGACTGATTAGCTTAGTAGCCTTGGAAGTACTAGATACGTTCATTAGGATTACATTACATCACAAAATGGAAAAGTACAACAACATTATTCCCATAGACAACACTGATATCTCATAGAATATCCCTGCAGGTCAGTCATAATATACTTCTTCACATACTGGGAAAGATAAAACATAAAAAGGGGTGAGCTCAGATGATCAGTAAGGATAACAATATAGAAGAAACTTTAATAAATAAGAATAAACATTTAAGGCAATGTCTAAAACTAAAACAAAAGCTTTTTCAACATAAATTTCATCATAATATTGAAAATAATGATCAATATAATGCAATTTACATACTCACATGAATATTCTACTAGTCTAATAATCATATGAAATATCAATATTCACTTTCATAATGATGGAATACATAATTCCAACTTTCATAACCACATAGTCAATGTCTTGGGCCAAGACTACAAATAGGATTTTGTCAAGGCCTTGTGCCAAGACACTAGTTTTCTCATGATACCTACCGATGCATTGAGGAGGTATAGAGGGCTCCACCCGTCACTTATTATGTCCAATGAATTCCTCATATGAAATGGTTGAAACATAATTTGAACATTCATATTAAAACTAGCATATGAAATGTCAATATTTTAACCACAAATCATGAATAGTATAAAAATAGAACATCCACTGTCAAAAATAACTCTTTAAATACAATATGGAATATTTTGTTATAATATTTCATCCTCAATGGAGAACAATGAATGATATTTACATAGTTGAAAATAATCAGCAAAACTATTTGAGATAAATATACCCCTTTTTGGTGAAATCATTTAAAAGTCTCACTATTTATTAAGAAGACATATAAAATATATTTTTGAATCAAAGTGTCTCATACCACATTGAAAGTTTTAAAAGTAACATTAATTTAAAAACCTTAATGTCCATATAAATAAATCCTTAAAACCATTTTTAAAACATGGACATTAATGAGAACGATTTAGAATAATAAATCTTTAAAACATTTTGAAATTATATTTATTTAGAGTTCGTAACCAAAAGAGAGGCACTTGAATACAAATAATTGAGGTAATAAAAAATTTATAATATCAATGGAATAAAGGGATAATTATATACTATGTAAAATTACATTATATACACCATATAAATGTGAATTGGCGTATAACAACAATGATGTCTAAATGGAATGTAAATTGTGATGAAATATCTTATAAATACAGCATCCTTAGGTTAAGGATAAATCAAAGACATAATTATTTGTGAAAAATAAAAATACACTCAATATTATTTGATATTTAGTGTCAATAAATCAGACTATATTCACTCATATTTTTGTAAAAACAAAAACAATGAATTTGAAGAATAACTCAATAAATAGATATTGAGATAAAATTACTCTTATCAAGTTCATATCGATGACATGAGAATTTATCAAAGGATTGATTATGTGTATCAAAAGTATATCCAGATAAAGGGGAGTTTAAATTACTAAACAAATAATAAATAGTGATTCCACACATAATCAGGAAGTAAAATATTGAATGAATTATGCGTAAGGCCGAATGAGTGGAAATTGAAATTTGAAATTCCCTTTCCAATTTGGTAAATTACGAAACATAAATCCCATTGATGATGGATCATAAAATTAAGTTGTAATTACTCATAAATTAAAGTACATTACACAAATAATACAATCATTGGGTATTACATACACCACACAAAATGCAATAGTGGGAGTATGGCATGAATCTCACGGAAATACGAAGTTAGATGAAAACCCTTACTTCATTGTAATCAATCGAGTCGTATGACCAAAATTTAATAAAAAACAAATGAATCACAGAATACCATGAATATAAAGAGAATAATGATAATATATATATATGTATATCAAATTATAGTACACAATAAACCACATTTAATAAACAAGTGGCGGACAATGGAAATATCACAGAATTAAAAGTGAGATAAGAAACCGCTTACTTTTTAATTTTCCATGGTCGATGGTAGGTTAAATTCCTGTATAATGGTGAAATAATTGTTATTAAATTATACAAGAATCATATATATTAATATGATATCATATATGACCTTTTAATATTGGTTTGTTAATAATATTTTAGTATTATCGTCGTTTTGGGTGTTAACTGATTCATTTTCCATTATATGATCTGTTTCGTAAGTTGTGTTTTTAGTAATAAGATTTATTTTATACTTATTCATAATGATATTATGTCGTTAAAAATTATTTTTAATAATCTAATGAAAATTATTCTTGAATGGATTATGAGGGGGAATGAATCTCATCACATTCATGGAGACTGCAATCTGTACGTACGCACGAGTGACAATATCATTCTTTTTATATAAAATAATATATAATTGGATGGTATATTATATATAAATAATCATTATCATGTAATATTTATTATTTACATCAATTAAACATCATTATTATACCCATCAAAATAATAATGTATTGAAAAACAATTACACCACGACGTAGAGACGGTAAGCTGTACGTACGCACGTTAGGATACTTGTCATTAAAATGATGGATATAATAATGAATATGGTTTTACCATAATTATAATAACATCACTTTGTATATAAAATACTGGAGTTATTATTTTATAATTGAAACAACAAATAAAGAGGAAGTGGAAGAAGAAAGGAACTTGAAAGGGGTGATAAAATATTTACCACTTCTTCGGGTTCATCATTTTGATTTAATCAAAAGGGATCCATAGGTTGGAATTATGAAGGAAGGATAGCCTCAAGGATGAATGTAGGAAATTTTAGAAGGTATTTGGGTAGAGTTTGACTGAGACAAATGGTATTGAAGGTGTGAATTTGAGAGAAGGGGAAGTTCCCTTTTATTAGAGGAGTGAGGGGCACCTTAGGAAAAGCTATAAATATTATTTTATAATAAAATAAATTTTGGTTTATAATGGATCCAATGTGGATTATGTAAAGGATAATGTGGTTATAGGTCAAAAAACACTCAAGAAAGAGGTTTTAGACAGGTTTGGGTGACTATATTAACCTTATCGTTTAGATTTAACTCTTGGTTAAATAGTTTGACATTTACCACGTCTCTTTGTATTTTTATATTATATGGTTAATAAAAATACTATATACTTCCCAGATAACCCCAAGTGGTTAATTAATAATAAACATATCATTATATAAGTCTTTTTTCCAAAAAATATATTTTTAAGAAATAGAATATCAATTAATAATATAATATTTGTTTTAAAAACACTTTTTTGTCAATTTTGATAGTATTTGGTATTTTGTTTTTTCTAAATTCATAACAGCATTTTTACTTCGAAAAAATTTCATCTAACCAACCCTAATATGTCATATTAACCTATAAAATTATTGGAATTCATAAAAAGTCTCAAATTACATTTATTTGGATAATTATAATATCAATTATTTTAATATTTCATTAATTAGTTAATTATTGTATCATCATTGTGTCATAAATAAATTAAATTATATAATGTCTAAAAAATATAAATAAAATACCATTATGTAGGTAATAATTTTATCTTTTTAATTAATATTTATAGTCATATTTATCTTATGTTTATCCCTATATTAAAAATGTTTTAGTTATTAAACATTGAATTTAACACTTTTAACACTTCTTTGAATTAAATAATAATAAATGTCATAATCTAATCCAAGTACACCAAATAGGTTCATATTTTATTAATAAGGTTTTTTTGGTCTAATTATACTTATACAATAGAATCAGGACATGTGTTAGGGTACTAATAATATCATTTGTACCCTTAATTACCCTATTTACTTTTAACTGTGGAAAATAGAAGTAAAAAAGTTACTATTCGAAAAAAAATATTTTTATCTTATTGAACCACATTTTACTCCATGATATTAATAGTGTCTCTCAGACGTTTGAAATTCAACACACTGAAGCGGTAAAATTATATTTTATATAAATTTGCAAATACTCGTAGGAGGTAGGTAAAAGACGGTAAAATGTTCAATAAACTATTTATATATATATAATTATTATAAACTAACTCCATTGAATTACATTGAACATATATAGTTATTATGTATCCATTTTTACAGAAAATAAATTTAAATATAATAAATAATTATTTAAATAAAATGTTGGTTTTAAACAATGACTTAGTGTTTTTCAATATTTATTAAAAATTGAATGTTTTCATAAAAATACCAAAAATTCACCCTAATATAATTTCAATATTCCAAATCCAAAAATGAAGTACATTTTGATAGATAAAATCTATAAAATATTAAAAAGTAGGTATTATAATTCATAACAGCTAATTTGATTGGTTGTGATGTGTTAGAATTTCAAAGTTGCGTACAATGCAAGCTATTACATTATTCAAATGCAAACGTATCGTGGATGCTTGGGGTGTTACATTCTTCCCCCAATTTGGAAATTACATCCTCTCATTTAAAAAATAGGGCTTGGGAATATAAATTAACGTCTCACATTGGAAAAAGAGTTAATAAAACTATCTCTTTAAATGAAAGAAAGAGAATTACAAAGGTCACCCGAGATAACCCATACTAGGATTCCATGTTGGAAAATATGGATATGGAAGATAAACTAAGTGTCATGTTTTGATGGAGGGGGATAGAAAACATGATCAGGAGAAATTTAACAATAAGAAAACCACAAACGTGTGATGGGACAAACGGTCATTACTTTCCCAGTAGGAAAATTAAATGGACAACGTTTTTTTTGTTTTTTTTAAGTTACATTTCATACAGATGAGGAATTTATTTATGAGATTTACTAAGTACATAAAGATATATACTTAATTTTTAACTATAGTTTCATTATTCAATAAATTTCTACCACTGACTCATTTTTTTCAAACAATGTGTATTCAAGATGACTTGGTCATATCAGAAGAGCTAGAATCAACTTCTAGAGAATCATGTGAACCACAAAGGATAAACTATATATTTACCTGGTATTTAGAGATTATTCAAAACCAAAACGGTTAGTACAAGGTCAAATGACCCCCCAAAATGATATTCCTTTAGAGAATGACTCATTAATCTTAATTTTTAAAATTATACCAACAATGCCCAAATGTTAAATAAATACCACTCAATAAACAATTTTCCTTAAAATCCTTCAATATAATCCAAAATAATATTGAAACCCAAAACATAGAAGAATTTGGTTATGTAGTCTTCCATGTTAAATTTTATCTCCAAATGACATTGACTACTCTTAAAGACACATACTTAAAAGTAATTAACCCAATCACATATTCTCTATTATAGGTTAATCATTTCCATAAATAACCCAAATCACTATAAATACACAATAAAAACATAGAAAGAAATCCACCATTACTCCTCAAATGAAATCCCATAGTATTCTATTTTTCTAGGCATATAGTGTTCCCAATAGAGAGAACATCTTCTAAAATAACATTTATCACTTAATCACCAAATCATTTTCCTATACTAAGGGTATTAATTTGATAAGAAATAAGATCCTAAATCAACTTTTTATTGATCAATAAAATCATTTAACTAAAAATAATTTGTCACACTAACCAGGGACTTCACGTTGTCCAGTGGTAGGCAACAAATCCCAATCACACTTTGGTTGTGGGTTCGATTTCCACAGCTTTTTCCGATGCGATGGGTTGTCACACAGTCTTCTTGTTGTCCTATTTCAAAACCTATTTTTTACAACATTACCAAAATTAGATAGATTCCTCAAAATAACCATAACATAATTTAACCACAAATGTTATCTCATGCCTTGCATTTTCATCCCAAAATATTATAACATGTAATTTCCTCAAACACAATGATCATATAAAACAAAATGGTTTTTTATAACTATATCCATAAGAGAAAAGATAATTCTTCCTCAAATATCATTTTCACATGACAAACTCTAGCATATCAAATACAAGAGAAATTTATTCCAATGTAATCCCATCAACAAGGATCACTAATACCTTTAAACATTTCTCCAAACATTTATTTCCACATAGCTTCTTATTTGACCAAGAAAATATCTAATAGAATAGGGAACTCACTCAGGTAATGTCCAGGTCCCCTACATTTATAGAAAATAACTGTAAATGGATTCATGTGACCATTTTTATTTTATTCGATATTACTCTTCATTTTTCCTCGGAAATTATTTATTTTATGTCCTTCTTTCCCACACGTAAATAATTTCTTTGTTCCATTGAGACACTTTCCTAGGTGCCTCCTTCCACATTTCCGGGATGATGGAAATTGAGGATTCTTTACTCCATGGTCTTCACTGTTGGAGCTCTTGACATTCATCACATTTCTCTTCATTGTTGATTCCGGGAGTTGGTTAATATATATATTTTTTATCATATTTTTGGAAAACTAATTTGGCATGAACATGATATCTTTTACGCCTATAAACATTCCATTTTGTTTCTCATTTCCACAACTGTTCCAACCTTGTACATTATGCTCAAAGTTACTATGACTTACTTGGAATCTATCCATTGACTAAAACTAGAATTCATTGTGTGAGTAAGAGTAGTCATAAAATAATTTGGAGAATATCATGACACCATATTTTAAATTTGAAACAGCATAGAATTATCCAAGGTCATTTATTCTCATCTTATATTAAAATACTCTAAATCAGTTGTAAAGAAAATGTAAATTATCCTCAGCATATCCCCCAGGAGTGTCGTAATCAAGAGTGTAGAAAGGCCCATTGTCATGCAACAGTTCCTGTTCGAGTCTAGATTAATGTGGTGTTTTCAGGTTTTACACCTAGGTACATCTATTCCAGAGCCACCTCTACTTGCTCGTATCCAAACAGGGATTAATTTCTGGGAAAACTCACAAAATCTCTAGAATACCAAAATTTTAGAAAGTTCATCTATACTAATCCTCAAAGTATATCTTAGGGCTATGTTCTCTTATCAGAGTTTATCTAAATACAGTTTCCAAGGTTTCTACTAAACTTCCTCTGATACCAACTATAATTCCCCGAACCTAGTTACCCAGACTCAGTGCATTATTACATAACATTGGCATGATAAAAAAAATATCAATTCTTGAAAGACTGATTAGTTTAGTATCTTTGGAAGTACTAGATACATTCATAAGGTATACATTACATCATATAATGGAAAACTACAACAAAATTGTTTCCATAGACAACACTAAGATCCCATATACTATCCCTGCAGGTTAGTTATAATATACTTCTTTGCATCCTGGGAATGATATATCATAAAAATAGGTGAGATCATATGCTCAATAAGGATAACAATATAGTAGAAACTTTCATAAATAAGCATAAACATTTAAGGAAATTAATAGAACTAAAACAAAATCCTTTTCAACATAAAATTCATCATAATAATGCAAATATAAATCAAAATACTTCCATTTACTTACTCACATGGATATTCTACTAGTCCAATAATCACATTCAATATCAATAGACACTTTCATAATGATGGAATACATAATTCCAAACATTCATAACCACATAGTCAAGGCCTTGTGCCAAGACTACAAATAAGATTTTGTCAAGGCCTTGTGCCAAGACACTAGTTTGTCTCCTGAGACCTACCGATGCATCAAAGAGTTTTAGTAGGCTCCACCTATCACTTACTAAGTCCAATTCATTCCTCATATGAAAATTATGAAACATTATCTGAACATTCATAGTAAAACTAGCATACAAAATGTCACTATTTTAACCACAAACTATGAATGGTATAAACATAGCACATCCACAGTCAAACATAACTCATTCAATACAATATGGAATATTTTATTATAATAGATCAACCTCAATAGATAATAATAGATAATATTTACATAGATTAAAATAATCATCAAAACTATTTGAGAGAAATATCCCCCTTTTTCTTGAAAACATTTAAATGTCCCACTATTTATCAAGAATCCGTTTAAAATAGATTTTTTAATCAAAGTGTCCCATACCACATTGAAACTTTTAAAAGGAATTTTAATTTTTAAAAAATTAATTTCCATATAAATAAATCCTTAAAAAAAATTAAATCATGCACATTATTGAGAAATATTTATAATAATAAATCTTTAAAACATTTTAAAATGATATTTTAGTTATAGTTCTTAACCAAAAGTGAGACACTTGAATAAAAATAATTGATGTAATAAAAACTTTATAATATCATGTGAATAAATGGATTCATGTTATACTTTGTATAATTACATTATATACACCATATAAAAGTGAATTGGCGTATAACAACAAAGAAGTCTCAATGGAATGTAAATTGAGATGAAATCTCTGATTAAGACTGTATACTTAGGTTAAGTATAAATCAATGACATAATTATGTGTGAAAAATATAAATACACTCAATATTATTGGACATTCAGTGTAAATCAATCATAGGACATTCACACATATTCTTTTAAAAACAACAACAATGAATTGGATGTTTAACTCAATAAATGGATATTGAGTTAAAATTACTCATATCGAGTTCATATCAATGACTTCAGAATTTATCAAAGGAGTGATTATGTGTATCAAAATTATATCCACCGAATGGGGAGATAAAATTACTAAAAAAATAATAAAATGTGATTCCACAAATAATTATGGAGTAATATAATCAATGAAGTATGCGTAAAGTTGGATGAGTGGAAATTGAAATTTGAAATTCCCTTACAAATTTGGTAACTTATGAAACATACATCCCATGAAAGATGGACAATAAAATGAAGATGTAATTACTCATAAATTAAAGTATATTTCACAATGAATAGAATCATTGGATAGTATATACACCACACAAAAGGAAATAGTGGCAGTATGGCATGAATATCATGGAAATAGGAAGTGAGATGAAAACCCTAACATCGTTGTAATCAAACAAGTCATATGGAAAAATATTAATAACAACAAAATGAATCACATAATACCATGAATATAAATAGAATCATGATAATATATATATATATATCAAATGACAGTACACATTACACCACATTTAATAAATAAGCTGCGGACAATGGAAATCACACTGAATTAAAAGTGAGATAAGAAACCCCTTACTTAGTAATTTTCCTTCATCGATGGTAGGTTAACATCCTGTATAATGTTGAAATAATTGTTATTAAATTATAAAATAATCATATATATTAATATGATATCATATATGATCTATTAATTTTTCTTTGTTAATAATATTTTAGTATTATCGTCGTTTTGGGTGTTAACTGATTCCTTTTCCTCTATATGATTTGTTTCGTAAGTAGTGTTTGTTATGAATAGGATGTATCTTATTCATATTCAGAATGATATTAAGACTTTAAAAATTATTTTTAATCATCAAATGAAAATTATTCTTGAATGGATTACGATGGGGAATTAATCTCATCGCGTTTGTGGAGATGGTAATCTGTACGTACGCACGAGCGATAATATCATTCTTTTGATATTAAAATAATATTTAATTGGATATTATATCATATATAAAGAATAATTATCATGTAATATTTATTATTTACATCAATTACACACTTTTATTATACATATCCAAATAATAATATATGGAATAACAATTACACCACGACGTAGAGACGGTAAGCCGTACGTACGCATGTATCGTGACATGTCATTCAAAGGATAGACAGAATAATGAATATTGTTGTCCCATAATTATAATAACATTACTGTGTATTGAAGACACTGGATTTATTATTTTAGAATTGAAACAACAAAGAAAAAGTAAGTGGATGAATAAAGGAACTTGAAAGGGGTGATGAAATATTTAACCCTTCTTCCAGTTCTTCGTTTTGATTTGATCAAAAGGGCTCCTTATGTTGGATTTCTGACTAAATTAAGGACTCTAGGATGATGGGATGGCAGTTAAGAGGGTATTTGGGATGAGTATGGCTGAGAAAAAAGGCTTTGAGGGTTTGAATTTGAGAGAAGGGGAAGTGCCCTTTTATAAGAGGAGTGAGGGGAACCTTAGGAAAAACTATAAATATTATTTTATAATAAAATAATTTTCTTTTTCTAATGCCTCCAAAGATGATTATTTAAATTATAAGGTGGGGATGGGTAGAAAACCACTCAACCAATGGGTTTTATAAAGGTTTGGGTGACCGTATTAACCTTATCTTTTATATTTAACTCTTAGTTAAATAGTATGAAATTTACCATGTCTCTTTTTATTTTAATATAATATGGTTAATAAACTTACTATATACTTCCAAGAGAACCCCAAGTGGTTCATTAATGACACACTTATCATTATATTAGTCTTTTGGCCGAATCTTAAATTTTTAGGAATAGAATATCAATTAATAATATAATATTTTTTTAAAAACTCTTTTATGTCAATTTTGACACTATTTGGTATTTTCTTTTTGCTAAATTTATAACAGCATTATTACTTTGAAAAAAATTCATCTAACTAACCCAAATATGTCATATTAACCTATAAAATTACTGTAATTCATAAAAAGTCTCAAATTAATTTTATTTGTATATTTATAATATCAATTATTTTAATATTTCTTTAATTAGGTAATTATTGCATCATCTTTGTGTCATAAATAAATTAAATTATTTACTGTCTAAATAATATAAATAAAATACCATTATATAGGAAATACTTTTTTTTCTAATGAATATTTATAGTATAATTTATCTTATGTGAATCGATATATTAATAATGGTCTACTTATTTAACATTGAATTTAACACTTTTAACTCTTCTTTGAATTAAATAATAATAAATGTCCAAATCTAATCCAAGTGAATCAAAAAGTTTCATATTTTACTCCTAAGTTTTATTTTGGTCTACATATACTTATCCAATAGAATCAGGACATGTGTTAGGGTAATAATAATATCCTTTTTACCCTTAATTATCCTTTTTACTTTTAACTGTGGTAAATAAAAGTAAAAAGTAACTATTCACCAAAAAATATTTTTATCTTATTGAACAGCATTTTACTCCTTGATATTAACCGTTTCTCTTGGATTTTTAAAATTAAACTCACAAAAGCGGCAAAATTATGTTTTATTAAAAATTTGAAAATACTCCTAGGAGGTAGGAAAAGGACTTTAAAAAGTTCAATAAAATTTTTATATATCTAAAATTATTATAAACTGACTCCAATGAAATACATTGAACATATATAGGTATTATGTATATATTTTTACATAAAATAAATTCAAATAAAATAAATAATTATTTAAATAAAAAGTCATTTTTAAACAATGACTTAGTGTTTTTCACTATGCAGTAGAAATTAAATGTTTTCAGAATAATAACAAAAGTTCACCCTAAGATAATTTTGATATTTTGAATCAAAAAATGAAGTACATTTTAAAAGATAAAATTTATAAAATTTCATAAAGTGGGTATTAATATTCATAACAGCTAGTTTGATTGGTCGTGGTCTGTTAGAATCTTGAAGTTGCGTACAATGCAAGCTATTACATTATTCAAAGGGAAACATACCGTGGAAGCTTGGGGTGTTACAGTATGTCATATCTCAACCTTGGTTACTCAACATAAAATTATTTTAAAAATTGGTGTAACAATGTTAATCAATGACATAAAAATAATGTAAGTCCCCCAGGCCCTGTTATCCTACTCATTGCACTTGAATGTTTTTGATATGTTTGTCGAAATGAGCATAGGAGTTTCATGTTGATAATATCATATCACGTTTATTATCCTCATCCTGGAATGAAAGAGGAATGGGACTTGAAGACAAGAAGATGAGTTCTAATCACTAAGAGGTATCATGATCAGGGGATGATGGACTGCTTTGTTGTCTATATCAAATCCTAATGTCTTCTACATCGAGCATTGATCAAGTAGACTTAGAGTGAAATTAGTGATGGTACAATTTCTTAATTATGGCCGGATACCCTCTCTACCATAAACTTTTTATTTCTTGTCAATAAGGGGGAGAGAAAGTGAAATAGATGTTGATAATGAAAGAGAAAGAGAAGATTATTTTGTCATTGACATGATCATTTTAGAGAATATTGAAGTATTGAAAACAAATATAAATGGGGATATTGTTGGGACCACATTGTAGATAAAGATTGTATTTATTGTCAATGAGTGTCAATGGATGTCAATGATGATCAACATGAAGAATGAAGTCTTCTAAGGAAAATGGAGAATGAAAATTAGATATTGGTTGAGCTAGATCCTAACTTTCATATATGTGTATTAGGAGTGATACATTGTCTACATCAATTAAGGATGGTTGGAATATTTTTTGAAGTATTAAAAGAGAAGTAGAAGAAGATGTTGGGGAGGAGATTTGGAATTTTGGTTTGGAATTTTTATTTATAAACACTTAGTATTATACTAAGTAGTAATTTTATGCCTTTACCAAAAATAAAGGGTCATCCCTGGAGGCCAGCTGAGGTCCTCACCCCAAGGACATGAGAGACCATAGGGGTCAAATGCACTGGAGGATAGCCCTCAAGCCTAGACTACAGAAGGCAGGGTGTGTGTGGGCCATGTATAAGCCCACAGGTGTCGTACGGTGGTGAAACCATGAATCATGGGTGCTAGTAGTGCACTAGAAGAGCATATTGGCACTAAGATCATGCCCGTATGGTGAACATGGTATGTGTCGGTACCGTAGAGGGAGGAGGAGAATTATGAGCAACTACTATCATGACTATATTGATAAACCATGAGAAAATAGTGTGGCGTTTCGATGTGGGACAATGTTTTAAAATTGAGGAACTATTGTCCACTGTTGATCCCTTAGTGATACAGAGTCTACCATCTGATCAATTACGAGATTGATCCCATTCATCCGAGTCATCCATCAGATATATGTGGTTCATGATTGAAGCAGTACCATCTGATCTCTCCACCAAGGTTTTCTTCAACCTCTGAACACCCGAGCTCTACCTACGAACCATTACTCAAGATGAATGAAGACCACTGCACTCCAGGAGACATTTGAACTCATTTCAATCCCATAGTTATTGTTAGGATATAATGAACACATTCTTGGAATTTAATTTGCAGGCATGCACCAAAATAAAGATATATTATGTCGCTAATGAAAACGGAGTTGCGAAGGAATGTCATGAAGCTCGATGAATTCGGGAGATGATTTTCATGCGTTAGAAAATGCATGCATGTGAGGATAATAATCACAGAGAAAGAAGGAGCCCATGATTGAAAAGGAATCATCCAATATATGCTGCATATATTCATGAGGGTTTTAAGATATTAAAGCACCAATGATTTTGGTTATTCTAGGAAAAATCTTGAAGAGAGGATTGTGCATATTTGGGGGATGGAAAAGATGTAATCTTTTCTTATAAAAAGAATCTCATTGATTCAAGAAGGGTTGTTACTTCCAAACCATTCGAGATATCTTATTCTTGAAAATAGAGCCTCAACAGTATTTAATTTCTAAAATCATGCATGATCCGTGAACCATTTGAGTTTCGTTAAGAGTATGTCGCGTCCCGAACTGGTTCGCGAAATAATGAACCACGTACCACTCTGGTTTGGGATGTAGAAGAGCTGAAAACCACTCCTGGTTTATGAAGAGAAAGAGTTGAGTACCATTTTGGACTTGGGGAGAAAATTTCCTATGTACCACCCAGCTTTACAACATACCTTTTGGTGCGTGAATGAGGTCTACAATTCCTATGAAAAGGAAGGCCACACATCCCTTCCATGAGGAGGAGTCGTGAACTGTCCTGGTTTCCGAAGGTGGCATGCACACTTTGTGAAAAGATGATCACCATACCCTCGGTGTGAAAAAAAAGGGAAAAATGAGAAACACTATGCCATATCAAAATTCACAAAATCGTGTTTAAATAAAATAAAATAAATATAAATTTAAGAAAATCAATGTGAACAAGTGTGTGTTGAGAAAGGGAGAAGAGAGATTGTGCATGGTGATGGTAAATGCATTCATATGCATGATTTTATGAAGAATATAATTAAAGGCCAAGCATATATGAATCTAGTGGTATGAAAATGATAGAAGAGGTAGTGTGTGTACAAAAAGGCACCATATGAATTTGGACCGTCACAAAAGAAAGAAGAAGCGAAGTGCATGCATACGCGAATGCTTTGAAGAGAAGAATACTAAACCAAGGGTGGAAATGTCTAAATAATTAAATAGGAAGAGATAATTGATATTGTCACATGCATGGTCACATGCATAAATGGAATAAGAAGAGTTGATTTCTATGATGCCTAGTGAACTGGTTTTCAGTGTTTAAAAAATAACAAATGAATTTGTGATACTCGCCAAGAAGAATAAGAAGTCTAAGTAAATCTGGTTGTTGCACTATAGAGAAGATTGAATTTTAAAGAGCACAAAATATGAACCTTGAATCAAGAAAAGTCTCATGATGAATATGATACAAATACTTTCATGCCTATCTATTGAGAGTACCTTCACATCCATAAACTGAGTGAGACTTCACCCAGAGCACTGTGCCAGGGGAGTCAACAGAAGTGATATGAAAGAGGAAGTGATCTATATCGGAACTTTTTTAAAGTCAGTGTGTCTGATACATAGTGACTATACATGAACTATGTAATCCACAACTTGTGAAGAATAATTGAATTAGGTACGATTGGAAACCTTTCGGCATATTCCCCTTGGATGTATCCCGTAGTAGAGAACCAAGTAAAAGTGATGTGTTTTCCTTCATCATGTGAATGTTTTAATTACTGCACAAATCCATCATACAGGTTTAACTAAATTCCTACCAACGTGGAAACATGATTCATTAAATATAAGAAAAAGTTGACACCCTGATCCACCCCCCCCCCCCTCAGGGTGACCTAGGGTCCTTCAGAAATTCTATTGAATATAATGATACACGAGTAACACTTCAAGATGTTCCACTACATGAGATGTATGTAAATCTCTCATCACATCTTCTAGAATAAATACTGAATCCAAATTCAGCCCTTGGAAGAGGATGATATGCCCCCACCTTTTCATAATCCATCAAGCTTGTATTTTGAATTTCTTGTCCAAAAATTCCAAGTATCCAGTGTATCCCATAATTGATTCCCCCATGAAGTGTGGGAGAGAATGGTTCACAAACATCGATCATATGTAAAATATTCATTCCCTATCCTCTACGTAAAATTATAATGATTCCAAATTCTCAAATATGCCTCTATGATATTGGGAATGAGACGTCCTTCTGAGAAAATGTGCCACCACTTTCCCATTCCATAGAGTGTAGACTATCTTGAATTCGTAGTCATATAGGAGCTCAAGTCAACACCTCTATCTAGGGTTGATATATCTCTTAGGGAAGATAAAAAAATACTATTTTGTAGATAATTAATTAGAATTACTCCCAAGGAATACATTGTCTCTAAGGAATCAAGGAATTCACTATAATTCAATCTCTAAATCATGGGATGTGTATTTCTACTCATGAGGACTTAGTTTTCTTGACCCATTAGCAATCAAAACCATCCTCTATTTCAAAACATACTCGATCATGGATCCATATGAATTGAAAAAACCCACATATTCAACTCCCTCTTCTATAAATAATTGGATGGGAGAAATTTTCAACCACTCCCATAACTCCTCTAAGGAATTTTTGTATATCTCTAAATCTGAAAATGGATTCCCCATTTTGGTCATGTTCGTCAAGGTAGTCTTGATCCACAAGAATATCACAATGAATCTCTTTTAATATTCAGACAACACGATGAAGCTCAAAATATATATGAATTATCTTGGTTGTCTACTAAGAATGAAAATCCTTAATATTCACTAGATCTACACATACTCCCTCCTTTGAGATGAAATTTCCCACAATGTGGACCTCTTGAATCCAAAATTTTCAAATTGATAATTTTTCATATACATAATTCCCTCAAATAATTTCCATGAACATCCATAAATTCTCTACATGATTAGCCTCTGATACTTAGTATATGAGAATTTAATTAATAATGACCACAATAAACCAATATAAGAAAGGTTGGAACATGTGGCTCATTAGTCCCATAAACATCAATGGATCATTCATCACACCAAAGTTTTTTACCAAGTACTCATAATGACAATAGAAATAAATGGATGTTGTCTTCATGTGTCCTCTTAGTGAATCCATAGCTGGTGATATCCCAATGAATGGTCTGTATTCTCAAACCATTTTACCCCTTTCACTAGAAAAACATGTGTGGAACATGGAATGAAATTATAAATTCCATTTTGGGTTACATTACAAAGCCTGAGTTGGGTCATATTAAAGGGTACCCACATATCCCACATGTCATGATGGGATGGAAAACCCTAAATACCGGGGAAGTACGTACTGGGTTGAACAAGAGTATACACCCAATGTTGGGAATTTTATTGTGCATGTCCTGTAATTATAGTACACACCAAATAATGTCCTATTATTCTATTTTTGTGATTATACTCACCCTAGAACCAAATTTGAACAAGAAATGTGTCCATTGTGAGTATCTTTCTTCACAGTATATGATAATTAGATCTTATTCATTATTAGTGGTGTTTGTGAAATGATTCATGATTGGTGGAAGATCTTAATCCCTTGTAATTGATGACATGGTTTAGATTATTGAGTATAATGGGTTTGAGTGTTGTAGACTTCTCATAGTATAATTGGATAGTGTGTATGGGATCCTCACATGTATTTAGAGATTCATTCCATCATAGATTTGTTATTTGATTTGGGATTCCCAAAGTATAGAGTTTTCTGGATTCTAGTTTTCGACTAGGTGTGAATAGTACTTAGGTTTTATAATAGTAGTTTTATTGTCCATACATTAGTTATAGAGTCGTGGATGAATCTCCCCTTATCCCCATGCACATTGGAGTTGGTTTTGGTGCATGTGGCTGGGATTTGGGGGATTGACGAGTTGGAAATTATCTCTCTAGTTGAGATAACCTCTATGTCTAATCTAGATATGGATGGTAGATGTTTCCATTATTATATGTTTCATCATGAGTGAAGACATTGGGATATGGATTAGTGTTTCTAGAGAATCTTGGATGGTACCTTTCGACATAACCATTATATTTTATTCCTATAAAGATGTAGTGGAATGGAATCTGTACATTAGATAATTTCCATGATCTTATTTGTTATGTTAATGATTGAGTAGTTGATTATGGGTAATAGTGTTTACATCCACCTATAGAGTAGTTGTGGGGTCCTCTGTGATAGGATTTGATTTCTCGATGCCCTATCATGAGGTGTGTGTTGTTATTTCTATGATTTTGATGATATTCTTCATAGTAGATCCTTCCCCTTGGTGTGTTATAGGTTCCTCAACATGGTTGTAGTATTGGAACAGTGTTAGAATGTTTTGTTCGTCAGATATAGATCAATTTATATGTTTTGTACCCCTAGACATATTAGTGTGTTTTGATGAGGCATGGGTCTTTTTTGACTGTTTCAGATAGCATGGCTTGGTCAAATTGTTAATTAACCTTTTTGGGTGGTTCATGTGTAAAAAATGTTGTAAATAAAGGACATATTTTATTATTTCTTTCACAACCTACCTTTGAGATATGAGTGATTTCAGACAATGGTTACTCTTTGGAGGATTGGTGTGTGTATACATATGTCATACGAGTCATAGAAGTCTATTAAGGGTCTGGTGCTAGTGGATCTTGTGGATCTAGTAGAGTTGATGTGTGTGTGAGTCAGATAGGGTTCCTTGTATAAAATGTTCAAAGTAGAGGATGGTGAGACATGGTGACCTCTCACTACATGATGGATGTATATAGTTTGTATCATAGGATTATTGGGACATGAATCATTTCCCTTTGGGGTGACTTTTTTCAATTTATTTTAATAGATGGTTAGTATTTATATTCCAGCATTTTTTACTTTATATTTCGTTATGTATATCCAGTTTGGTTATGCTATTTATTATTAGATTGGTGGTTTTTATCTCTTTTGAGATGTTTCGGCTAAGGCCTCCCATTTGATTATTATTCTATCTTTATTATAGTGTTTATCCCATGTCCTAATAAATGTGGTCTTGGTTTGTCACTCTTAGATTACAATTGGTCCATGTGGGGCACTGGTGGGTCAAGTTGTGATAGAGTGTTTTCAAAGAGGTTCCCTCATAGGGGTGGAGATTTGATATTGGTGTCTCACAAGTTTTTATTGGGACATGAGGAGAACCAATTATTGGGAATCTTAGGATTAGTTGTCATATCAGAGAATCTAGCTACGATGTGGTGGCTAACACATTATAATTCAAGAAATTGGGTAATTCGAGAGATGAAATTTGGTGTATGTAACATTGGTAACATGGTACAATTTCATAATTCCATTCATAATGTAGTGGTATGGAAATTTATTAATTGAATGGTGTGAATTCATGTTGTAATTTTGACTTGATGCAATGTGGTTATTAAAATCACTAACATAAATTCATTCCTTAGAGGCGAAGATAGAAAATTTAAAAATGATGATATCCATGGGATTACATATCAATCAATGGGACACCAAAGAGGAAAAATATCAATATTCTAACGTTTGATGCCATATTTAGATTGGGAGGTGTCCCCCTACCTAGTTTTTTATGGGTGGCATGATATCCTCTATCTATGAAGTCAATATTCCTCTAGTATAAAGAGATATAATGGGGAATGAATCCCTTATTGAGGTCTATGTCCACTAGTTTGTTGAATAATAACATATAAGAAATGGATCCACCATATTATACTGTGTATTTCAGTATCCACCAATGGAAATAGGTTTGGGGTCTACCATTCATGGTGTTTTCATCCTCCATTCAGGCATAGGGTCAGTACCTCATTAATTTTAATGAGGTGGGTCTCTCTCGTACTTTATTGAGGGGTCAGTACCCCCTACTGAGTAAGGATGGGTTCCTCCATCTATAGTGTTTAGTGGTTTTAATCAGAGGAAATGTGGATTTTTACCATGTGAGTTAGTACTACCATATTAGGGAGTGTTTGGGTCCTTCATGGGAGGGGTAGCTTCCCCCTACATTTTTTTCTACTCTATTGGTGATGGGTTTAGTATCCCCTTGATCCCAACAAGTTATGGGACCTCTATAATACGTTGGTACCATTATACACAATCAAAATAGTATGTGGGTCCTCCATCTGTATATGTTGGAATTCATGATGATGTATAGTTTTATGATTTTACAATTATGACTTGATACATACAATATAATTTGGGGTGTGAGATCCATGATATATGAGGAAAATATCCTATTGATAATTTTATGGAAGCTTGGTGATGTCTGGTTCCTTCACCATACATCAATGATTGAATAGAGTTTAGTTCAATGAAATTTTTATTGTGATCTCTTGAACTTTAATGTTATCCATGATGATCCTTTCTTCAGATAAATTCTACCTGAAGTGATCTTTTATTCTATGAGTGATTGGTATGTAGAGTTTAATTCCATACCTTGGAGACCTATCCAAATTGGTTCTCCCACCATGAACGTGGGTCATTAATTGTGTTAAATTTTTTTCTCATGAATTGTAGGAAGATAAAGGATGATGTTAACCTCAATGAATGAACAGTAGTTTGAGTGGTTAATGGATGGACCATGTAATACCTATGGATTTATTGGTGTCAACCAAGACATTTTGTTTGTATGTGTCTATGTTTTAGAACCTATTTTTTTATTCTATCAAGGTTGGGTTGTTTTTGATGGTTCTAAATATCCCAATAAGTCCACTAAACCTGTCTAGCGTGGTTGGTGGTGTCTCTAAGAGGTTAATATTTATCGTTATTTTTAGGGAATGTGAGCATTGTTTTTTGTGGCTACTTCCATATGTAGTTTTTTTGGGATTATTGATACACCTAATAGTTTTTCTTTGAGATATGCGGTCAACATCAGATTGGTTTTAGATGTGTGATTAGTATTAAGGTTAATTTTAGAGATCAAGAGGATAAATACTGGTCTAATTTATTATTAGTGAGAGGTAACTAATTTTTGGAACCTCTCTAATTAGTGGGGAAAACCCTTATAACATATAACCATTTTTTTATGTTGGAGAGGTTGGTTCTGTCCTTCATCAGGGAGTTACATGGAACTAAAGAAAAGTTTAATCTATTCCTATATTTTTCATTTCTCAGTGGATGGACACATGGATGTAATACCCAATGACTCCATTACTATTTTACTTTTCAATTTTATTATATAAAGGCACATTGGATCATGAAAGATTAAAGGCCACACATTTCGAGTCATCTAGAAGTTAGTCACCTTGATTATGTTCCTTATTTTTTCTTATGAAATATGGATTTTCTGGAGATTTCATGTGGTCTCTCAAGGGCTATGGGTATAAAAAACTATTTCTCTTGTGTGATCGTGTGAGTTTGAAATTGAGGAAATTTTGAATTTTCATTCTTGACTAAATGGGTTAGGACGATAGTGATCAATGATTACATGAATGGGGTAAGTGGTGTATACATTTCATCCATGTGGACTTCTATATAGAAGGGATGAGAGGGGTTGATGTTATCCCTATTCCCTAAAATAGTGATAGTTAATTTTTTTTATTTGGTTTAACAAGAATGGTGATATGCTCTTATGATGTGGTGTGGTGGCCTTATTTATAATCATGAGAGTAGGTGTTTGTGTGGTTTGATTGTTGTTAAAATATAGTATTAGGTTTCCCCAATATATAAATTTGGGATTTTGATTCCCCAAAAATTTTCCTTAATAAATGAACTCTATCTTGTTGATACCTTTGGTTTCAGACTGGTCTGTGTATTGAGGTTGATGGGAATAACACCATATGAAGATAATATCTATTGGCGGGTATCATTAGTGAGATTGTGTTAGGTGATTTTTTGGGGAGGTAATCTCCACAAATGATGGGTTAGGTCTTATTAGTTACTCATAAGGAATAAAAATATTACACCCCAAACATTTTATGCTATGTTGCTCTTAAATTCTTTCTATTCATTAGATTTCCTATATTGCGTGAAGAACTAATCATTTTGTGAAACAAAAAATTATAAGATAAAGCTATATGCTATCCATTAAACATAAATTTTTTCCACATCTATGTTTAGAATTTCGAAAAACAGTCATTTAGAGTTGTGACCAGTAAGTCATTTGGAGTCTGATAGAACCAGCATGATTTTTTTGATGAATAGTAACATACCCTTATGAATAGTAATATGAATAGTAATATTACCCTTCTAAATAGTAAATAATGATAATATTTTATTTTCTTAAGATAATAAGATATTGACTAGTTAATTAATTTTTCAATGAAATATAAAACGAATTGTACCTTTAAATTGTTATTTTTCGAATTAACTTTGATTTTTTTAAAAAATTAAATTAAAAATACATATAAATTTATTTTAAAAAAATAGAGTTAATTTTTTAATTCTACACATCAAAAAATGGTTAGGGTGAATTTTGGGGATTTTTCTAAAATACTTGAATTTTTTGTGAATAGTAAAAATACAGATTTGAGTTTTCGGTAGTTTAATGACATCATAGTGATGTAATTATTAATATAAAGTGCTGGTAGAATTTTTTACAATATCTTATGACATGAGGTGACTCAATTGGCTTAAACCATGGGCAAATACCGTGGCAAAGACCATGTTTTTGGGAAAACCTCTAATGAGGTGTCCTTTTGAAATTCTAAAAAAACCAGCTCTCTTTTTTTATAAATACCCACTCATCCATTAGTTTTATTTCATTCCAAATCCATCATCCTAGAATCACTACTTTTTTACCTCTATAATATTCCTCCCAAGGTTCCCTTAAGCCTCCAAGGTCTCATACTTCAAGATCTATGAGTTACTCTACAAGGTAAGGGAATCATTCATTCTCTTCTTTTAGTCGACACTCCTTTTATGTTTTCTAATGGAATTTTTCATTCTCATATGTTGGGTCTCTATTTTATGTGTCCTTAATACTTTAATTTTTATTTCAATATTATTAGATACCTTTTTTATCTCATCAAACTATTTTATGAAGTTTTACGTGATGTTTTTAGGCTGTCGATTTTTCATAAGGGATCTCTCACCTTTTCTTTTATTTTCAAGTTCATCACTTTTATTCTTCTCTCCTCACCTCCTCTATCCAAATGACAATGATAAACTCTAGTATCATCTATATACTGGAACTATATCATGTTAAGGTAAGAACCATCAACAATATTCTTACTCCCTCCCTTTTATTTTTATAAACAAAATCAATATCCATGAGGTTCCAATTTATAACCTTTGTGGACAACTGAGTTTCGTTCTTCAATTTCTCCTTCATTACTGGTCATGAAACCATTTTAATGGTTGAACCAGTTAAGAATATATCTATTTCATCTCATTAATTTTCTTTAATCTTTAGACAGTCATAATATTAAATAATAATACAAAAAAAGTTCATTATGAATGAAACGAACAAGTTAGTCCGAATATTTGAAATAAACTTTTAACAAATGAATCATCATCATGGTATATAACCCAAAATAATTATAAGATCATTTCTATATCCTTAATTTAATTAATAATATATATTAACAATTCTTTATGTTTAACCACATTTCAAATGAACTTCCATTCATGAAATCAAGTAAACAAATCATGGAAACCAAGGAAGAAAAGGCTTCCAAACCAATAAAATTGAACCACTTAAACCCAAAAAAAGTTCCATGATTGAACATAATAAGGTTATACTAAATCAATTACAAGTATATTAGTTTCTTTAATTATTAATTAATGAATCAATATTTGATTATTCATGTCATTAAAACAAATAAATAACACACTCGAGCAGAAGGTAAGGGGTTTCTCATCTCACTGTCATTGCTGTGAGATTTTCATTGTTCGCCACTTATTTCTTGTATGTGGTATATGTGTACTGACATTTGATATATAATAACATTATTCTATTTATATTCATGTTATTAAATGATTCCTTTTAGGACTATTAATTTCTGGTCATATGATTCGACTGATTACATTGTGGTAAGGGACTTTTTCTCAACTACTATTTTGTGTTGACTAACATTGTATGGTCAACCTAATAATCCTTATGTGGTGTACCTACTGCCCCTTTGAGATAAATTTTAATTTGAAATTATATTTATATTAAATATCCATAATCTCATATCATATATATGTTTGTTTTCTCAACCATATACCATTTTACATATGGTGTTTATTTGGAAAGTTATTTTAATTATGGAAATATTGATGAATCTGTATACTCTACTCTATACGGATATTGAAAAGGAATATTTATATTGTATTGATTAGATGTATAAATAATTATTATAAAATTTAGTGGTGTTTTGGGCCCTCTATAGCACCTCGATGCACCGGTTTGTCTCATGGGACAAATCAGTTGGGTGAAAACCCTTTGAGTTTGTTTCCAAAAATCAGACGGGTTTCTTCCCACAGAATTAAACCGTTTTAATGGTATTATGGTTTCATATGACAGATACATAATGTAAAATTAATAATAATTCTCTTTATTCATTATTATTTATTACTAACCATGAGGTTTTGACTATGAAAAAATCTTTGGATACAGGCCCTTTCTCAGTTTATTAATGGCATGTGGTTTCATTTATTCACCATGCCATATTTGTTTATGAGTCAGTTATTATTGATTCATGCTTCCTCTATTTGAAACCCTTACTGAGCATTTAATCTCACCCATTTCATTTTTTACCTTCAACACATGATGAAGAAGAGTTCATTTATTTAGTTCCTATGGACGTAGTTTTTATTTTTAGTTATGTATTGTATTTTGTAACCTTCTTCAATGTAATTTGAGTTATGTTTGTGTATTAAGTTTCTTCAAGACTACTAAACTAATCATTCCTTCTAGATTTTCATTCCTTATAAATGTTCCAATATAACATTTAATGCATCGGCTCTGGTCTAGAGGGTTCGGGATGTTATAGTGGGTATCAAAGGATATTTAGTAGAAAACATGGAAATTAGAGTACGAAATGTATAGTAGGGAACAATGCCCTAAGGTAGTATTTGGGGATAAATGTACAAGAACATCCAGGTATTTTGATAAGGAATAGATTATGTAAATATTCGAAGAAATACATCCATGTCTGGATACGAGCAGGTAGAGTTGGCTCTAGAACAAATGTATCTAGGGGTAAAACCCGAATACACCGCTTTGAGCTAGACTCAAATGGGAACTGGTGTACGACAACGAGCCTTGTTTCACTCTTGGTTACGAAACACCTGGGGAATATGCTTATGATAATTCACATTTTCTTTACAAGCCATTGTGAGGGATTTTAATTCAAATTTTTCCTCCAAGTAATCATGTTTATAAGATTAGATATGCATAGTATTTCAATCTACGATGAGTGCTTTTCTATTTTAGACTCATAAACTAATATAGTGTATCCCATTATTTATAAATGGCGTCTAATGGGAGAGGGGAATCAATACTCATGGTAATGGTGGGGATCTCCCTACTGATCAAGTCTACAGATTCAATGTTGGAGCAGATCAGATCATGACCATATTGGGACAACTTACTCAGGTTGTGATGAATAATCATTCCACACCTGTGTTGGATCATTTCATGCAGCAGATGCCCCCATCTTTCAGCGGGACTACTAACCCAGTGGTTGAAGAGTAATGGATCAAGTCCATTGAGAAGATATGCATGGAATTATGTTGCAATGAAAATGAAAAGGTAGTACTAGAAGTATATTGTCTCAAGGGACAAGCTGATCAGTGGTGGTCCTTGATTCAGAATACCATGGAGGAAGAAGAAATAGATGATATGGAATGGAGGGATTTTAAGAAAATATTCTTGGAAAAATATTTCCCTCATGATCAACGAACCTAAATGAAGAGGAAATTCCTTGGCTTAATGCAAATGGAGGAAGACAGTGTTGCATCGTATGAGGCTACATTCACAAGGCTGGCCAGGTATGCCGTAGATTATGTGTGTGACTCGGCAGACAAGACTGATCATTTCTTTTAAGGTCTTAAGCCAAGTCTTATAAGGTAACTGGATTCTCAATCTTTTTCATCATATGATGAAATTGTATCAAGTGCTAACAAAACAGAGAATGAATTTTCTAGATCAAATCTTTTCAAAGGAATCCAATATAAGAAGCGGTACTCTGATAAAAAAAGAAATGGAGAAGCACCAAAAAAGAGCAAGGGAACAAAGATATTCCTATTATGTGAGGACATTAGAAAGAATCATCTCATGAAATGGATGAAAGTCATGGGAGTCTTTAATAATGGTGGAAAAAATGTCCATTGATCTAATTAATTCAAGGGGAAGAAACAATTCAATGATATTCAATGACACAATTTCAATGATATGGTACAGTATAAAAATGAGTTTCCTAAGTGCCAAGGAAACATGCCTCAGAAAAATCAAAGAGAACAAGGGAGATCCTATGTGATTACAACCTCGAAGGTTAAAATTCTTAATGACGTGGTGGCAGGTACTTTAATTGTTTCCTCAATCTTAGGAAACAATTTATTTGATTCTGGATCATCATATTCATTTATATCTTCCCATTTTTTCAAGAAAAGTATATAAGTCCAATTTGATTTAATAAATGATTTTTCAGTCAAAACTCCCATGGGATGTATCATTGCCACAAAGGCATATCGACTAGTCCCCCTCCAAACACCAAAACAGGATTTAGTTCCTAACATTATCATCATACCAATGACTGAATTAGATATAATTTTTGGTATGGATTGGCTGTAATATTATGATGTGAATATTTATTGCAAGAAAAAGGAAGTTACAATTTTTGAAAATGGTGTAGAATCTCTTGTCTTTAGAGCAGAGAGCTGGCCATCTGATTCTTATCTAGACCCACCCCTAGTAGCTCTATTGAATGAAATTCATAGAGAGGAAAAAAACCCAATATCTAGGGGTGAGGAAAGAAATATTCAAATTGAGTATGTGCATATAGTGAAAGAATACATTGATTTATTTCCAGAGGATTTACCTATACATCCTCCAGATTGGGAAAATGAAATTTCCATTGAATTAATTCTTAGTTCAAGACCTATACAAAGACCCCCTATAGAATGGCCACTGTGGAGTTAGTGGAGCTAAAGAAACAACTAGAGTAGTTGAGTGAAAAAGGATTTATTCGACCTAGTGTTTCTCCATGGGGATCCCCGATCATGTTTGTCAAAAAGAAAGATGGATCCATGTGTCTATGCATTGATTATAGGGAAATCAATGCCATTACAATAAATAATAAGTATCCTCATCCTTGGATTGATGATTTATTCGATCAACTTCAAGGAGCTCAATACTTTTCAAAGATTGACCATCGATCCGGATATCATCAACTGCATGTGAGGATATAAGATGTTCTGAAGATGGCATTTCGAACTAGGTTTGGGCATTACGAGTTTACAGTGATGCCTTTTGTATTGACAAATGCACCCTCTATTTTCATGAATTTAATGAATAGAGATTTCAAGGAATATCTTGATATCTTTTTTGTGGTATTAACCGATGATATCATTATATACTTAGAATGATATGAAGACCATGAGAATTACTTGCAGGTTATTTGGATAAATCATAGAAGTAATATATTATTTGGGAAGTTTAGAAAGTGAGAATTCTGGATTCAATAATTTTCTTTTCTTGTCCATATTGTCTCTAAGGATGGAATCCTAGTTGATCTTGCAATGAAAAAGGCAATCCAAGAATGGACCATGCCAACAAATATAACTGAGGTATGTAGTTTTATTGGCTTAGGAGGTTACTATCAACATTTTGTTCAGAATTTTGCCCGACTGGCTAACCAACTAACCAAGCTCAGATGTAAAGGAGTTAAGTTTGTGTGTAAAAAATAATTTATAGAATACTTCAAAGAATTGAAAAGAATATTGGTCAATGCTCCAATTTAGACTCTTCAATCTAGAAGTGATGGATTTGTAATATATAGTGATTCAGCAAAGAATGGTCTGGGTTGCGTCCTTCTGAAAAATGGTAAAGTTATTTCTTATGCATCAAGGCTGTTGAAGACTACTGAGGAAAATTATCCAACACGTGATCTTGAGTTAGAAGTTGTAATATTTTCTCTGAATATATGGTGACATTATATTTATGGTGAAAAATGTGAGATATACAAAGATCACAAGAGTTTGAAATACATTTTCACAAAAAAAATAACTCAACAAGAGGCAAAGAAGATGGCTTGAGTTACTCAATGATTATGATTGTTCAATACACTACCACCCAGGATAGGCGAATAAGGTGGAAGATTCTTTATGTAGGAAGGATCGTGGACTTCTGACTCAAATGAGGATTAAGAGAGATCCAATATTTATGGATCTACTAAAGATGGATATGGGAATTTTTAAGGAAGGGGAAATATATTTTCTCTTTCAAATGATTGTTAAACAATCTTTATTAGATAAGATAAAAAAATATCAATCTGATGATGAGAATCTCCACAACAAAATTAATGTTGCCAAGGATGGGAGACTGGGTGACTTCGTGTATGAATAATGAGTTCTGAAATTTGGGAAGAGGTTATGTTTTCCATTAGTACCTGAGCTAAAAAGGGAACCATTAGACGATTCCCATTGCTCAAATTTTTCTATACACCTGGGCAGCGCCAAGATGTATAGATATGTGAAAGAATATTTTTGGTGGGATAATATGAAGCGGGAAATTGCTAACTACCTGTCAAGATGTCTAGTTTGTCAACAAATGAATGTAGTGAGACAACATCCCAAATGTTTGATGCAACCTCTACCTATTCTTATGTGGAAGTGGAATAAAATTACGATGAATTTTTTCACCACACTACCAAGGACATATAGAAGGAATGATGAAATGTGGGTAATTGTTGATCATCTCACAAAATATTCACATTTCCTTCCTATAAGATAGGATTTACACCTTGATCACCGGGAAAGACTTTATATTAATGAAGTTGTAAGACATAATGGTACACCTCTATCGATTGTGTCTGATTGAGATCCCTGGTTTACATCAAAATTTTGGAAATGTCTCCAGAAGGCTTTTAATACTGAGCTTCAAATGAGTATTGCTTAGCACCCCCAAACTGACTGCCAGTCTGAAAGGACTATTCAAACTCTAGAAGATATGTTGAGGTCATGATCTATTGACTTCGAAAGTATATGGGATCAATACATTCCTTTGGTGTAATTTTTATACAACAATAGTTTCCATTCTAGAATTCAAATGGCTTAATATGAAGAATTATATGGAAAGAGATGTTGAACTCCAGCTTGATGGGATGAAGTTTTTGAGAGGAAACTTATAGGCCTAGAACTTATTTAAGAGACCACAACATAGGTGAAGACAATCCAAGCCCATATTAAAGTATCCCAATGTAGGCAGAAGAGTTATGCTGAAAACTAATGGAATGATTTGGAATTCCAAGTGAGAGATCATGTCTTTCTGAAAGTTTCTCCATGGAAGTGTGTCTTAAGATTCAGTAAGAAAGGGAAACTAAGCCACAGGTTCATCGGACCATTTTTAGTTCTAGAATGAATAGAGGTTGTAGCTTATCACTTAGTGATGCCGCCAAATATCTCCAGCGTTCATGATGTGTTCCATGTGTCATTGTTAAAGAAATACATGCCAAACCCAACACATGTACTCACATATGAAGAAATATAACCAGAACCTAATTTGTCATACTGTGAAAATCCTGTCAGGATTCTTAACACAAGGGAGATGGTATTGAGAAATCAGACAACTCATCTAGTAAAGGTTCTTTGGAGAAACCAAAATATATAGGAAGCCGTAAGGGAACTATATGATTTCATGTGGAACAACCACCCACATCTTTTTAGTGGGCATTATACATAATATTTCGAGGGTAAAATTTCTAAAGGAGGCAATAATATAACACCCCAAACATTTTATGGTATGTTGCTCTTAAATACTTTCAATTCATTAGATAGCCCGCATTTCATGATGAACTAAGTCTTTTTTGAAACAAACCAATATAGAAGAAAGTTGTATGCTATCCATTAAACATAAATTTTCTACTTCTATGTTTTTAATTTCAAAAAATAGTCATCTAGAGTTGTGACCAGTAAGTCATTTGGAGTCTGATAGAACCAACTTGATTTTTTTGATGAATAGTAACATAACCTTATGAATAGTCATATGAATATTAATATGACCCTTATAAATAGTAAATAATGATAAAATTTTATTTTCTTAAGGTAATAAGATAATGATAAGTTAATTAATTTTTCAATGTAATAAAAAACTAATTATACTTTTAAATTGTTATTTTTCGAATTAACATTAATTTTATTTAAAAATTAAATTAAAATTACTTAGAAAATTATTTTCAAAAAATGGACTTCATTTTTTAATGCTACAGGTTGAATAATGGTTAGGGTGATTTTTCTTGGATTTTTCTAAAATACTTGAATTTTTCATGAATAGTAAAAATACAGATTTGAGTTTTTGGTAGTTTAATGATATCATAATGATTTAATTATTACTCTAAAGTGGTGGTAGACCTGTGTATAGTATCTTATGACATGAGGTGTCCCAAGTGGCATAAAACATGGTCAAATACCATGGTAAAGCCCATGGGTTTGTGAAAACCACTAATGAGGTGTCCCTTTGAAATTATTAAAAAATGACCTCACTTTTTCTATAAATACACACTCATCCATTCATTTTCTTTCATTAAAAATCCATCATCATCGAAGATCTGGTGGTTTTACCTCTCTAGGAGTCCTCCCATGGTGTTCTTAATCTCCCAAGGTCTTATCCTTCATGATCTTGGAGTTACTCTACAAGGTAAGGGAATCCTTCATTCTCTTCTTTTAGTCGACACTACTTTTATGTTATCTATTTGATTTTTCAATTATCATTTGTTGGGGTTCAATTTTATGTGTTCTTATTAATTTGATTTTTATTTAAATATGTTTAGATACCCTTTTTCTCTCATCGTTTTAATTTATGATGTTTTATGTGACGTTGTTAGGCTGCCGAATGTTTATAAGGGATCTCTCACTGTTTATTTTATTTTCAAGTTCACCTCTTTTCTTTTTATCTCCTCACCTCCTCTATACAAATGACCATGATAAACTCCATTATCATCTATATACTATAATTATATCATTTTAATGGATGAATCATCATCTATATTCTTACTCCCTCCCTTTTATTTTTATAAATGAAATCCACATCCATGAGTTCCCAATTTGTAACCTTTGTGGACGACAAAGTTTCATTCTTCACATTCTCCTTCATTATTGGTCATGAAACCATTTTAATGGTTGAAACAGATAAAAATAAATTTATTTCATCTCATTAAGGTTTTGGAATCATTATACACTCATATTATAACATAATAATACAAAACAAGTTCATTATGAACAAAACGGCCAAGTTAATACGAATATTTGTAATTAACTTTTAACTAATGAATCATCATCATGGTATATAACCCAAAATAATTATAATGTCACTTATATCTCCTTAATTTCATTAATAATATATGTTAATAATTCATGAGGTTTAACCACATTTCAAATGAACTTCCATTCCTGAAGGAAAGTAAATGAATCACGGAAACCAAGGAAGAAAATGCTTCCAAACAAATAAAATTGATCCTCTTAAACCCATTAAAAGGGCCATGAATAAACATAATAAGGTTATACTAAATCAATTAAATATATAGGAGGTTCTAGAATTATTAATTAATGGATCTAAATTTTATTATTCATGTCATTAAATAAATTAAGAACACACTCGAGTTAAAGCTAAGGGGTTTCTCATCTCACATTCATTTCTGTGATATTTTCATTGTTTGCCACTTATTTCTTGTATGTGGTATATGTTTACTGACATTGGATATTTAATAACATTATTATCTTTATATTCATGTTAATCAATGATTCCTTTACAGATTATTATGTTTTGGTCATATGATTTGACTGATTATATTGTGGTAAGAGACTTTGTCTCAACTACTATTTTTTTCTAACTAACTTTGTATTGTGAAACTAATAATCCTTATGTGGTGTACCTACTACCCATTTGAGATCACTTTTAATTTGAAATTATATTTATATTAAATATCCATAATCTCATATCGTGGATAATTTTTTTTGTCTAAATTGTATACCATTTTACATACGGTGTTTATTTGGAATGTTATTATAATTATAGAAATATTGATGAATCTGTATACTATACTCTATACAAATATTAAAAAGACATATTTATTTTATATTGAATCAATTTATAAAGAATTATTTGGGCATTCAGTTGTGAGTGGGGCCTGCAATAGCCCCTTGATGCGTCGGTAGGTCTCATGAGACAAATCAGTTTGCGACAAACCATTCAAGTTTGTTTCCAAAAATCAGATGGGTTTCTACCCAAATAACTAAACCATTTTAATAGTATTATTGTTCCATGTTCCAGATAAATTATTTCCAATTAATAAGAATTCTATTTCTTCATTATCATTTATTACATTCCATGAGGTTTTCACAGGGAAAAAATCTATTGATGTGGGCCCTTTCTCAGTTAATTAATGGTGTGTGTTTTTCATTTATTCACCATGCCATATTTGTTTATGATTCAGTTATTATTGATTCATGTTTCCGCTATTTTTTACGCTTACTATGAGTTTGAGCTCACCCCTTTCATTGTCTACCTTCAATAGGTGATGAAGAGGAGTTCATTTATTGAGTTCCTGTGGACGCGGTTTTCAGTTTTTGCTATATATTTTATCTTGTTACCTTCTCTAATGTAATTTGAGTTACGTTTATATATCTAGTTTCTCCAAGACTACTAAACTGATCATTCCTTAAAGAATTTAATTCCTTCTAAAAATTCCAATATAACAATTAATTCACTGGATCTAGTCTAGAGGAGTTGGGGAGTTACAATACACTTATATATAGTAGTACCTAATTGTGATTTGGGAAGGAATGTTTTCCCAAGTGGGGTCTTTTCGGGATCCCTACATGTGAGGGACAACCAAATATAGAGGAGATCATGCAGAAATGTTTTTATTTTCTATATGGGGTTATCTTGAGGGATTATTAGTGAGCCATTGTGGTTTTTTCCTTTTTATGGAAGAAAATACTAATGGTGGTAAGAATAAAATGATTTGGTTTTTTCGTATATAGAATGATTAACTCCTTTCAGTTTTTCAGAGCCATATGATTTTTGAATTGTAAAATGGTAAATATCACATGTTAAATTTCCTTAAAAATATTTATAAAAGATAAATTGAATTTAGAATTCCTATGATACCCATGTATGTAATTTGGTGTGATTTGAGATAGGGGTTTTATTTGGGATATTTAATATCTGTTAAATAATTATTATTTAATTAAACGGGTTCCAACATTGATATGTCCCAAACGAGACTCTATATAGGAACTCTAACTTCATAAAAGAGTCCAAATTGGGGGAGGTGGATTTTACCTAGTTGAGGAATAAATTATATCTAGTTATCAGTCGCTAGGTTGGGACCATTTAATAGGTTTCCTTTTTTGATAAATTATGTTTTCCTTTTACCGTATCCTGTTTTCCTCTACACATTCATGAATGAAGGGATAACCTTTTCTAATTAATTGAAACCCCATTGGAACTATGATAATAAGAGAGGCGCAGAGATTATTTAATTTATAAGTGACAATAGGTGTAGATTGGGGTGGTTAGATCATGAATCAGGTAGAAAAGGCCTAAAAAATTGAAGCTCTAGGGATCCTTTATGATGTAGGGATTTTTATTTAAAATTCCACATATTTTTGATTTGATTTTTGTTGTTTACATTTTTTTTTGAACAATATGATCATTTTTCTATGCATACATTGGTATTAGAATAAATTTAAGGCTTTTGGGATTAATTTGGTAGATCATAGGTGATAAACCTCTAGAAATCCCCACTACACATCATGTGTTCCCAAGAACACATTTCATGTAGCTGGGAAGTGTATCTCATGTTTGAGATTATGTTCACATGATATGTTAGATATATGGATGGATCATGTATGACCCTTGGCCACAAAAAATCTGGGTATGTCCTTGTGCACAACTAGTCACCCAAGTGAGAGAAATCACATGTATGTATACATTCCATTTTGGGTTACATGACATGACTGAAGCTATGACACACGACCATGTACCCATATAACATACACATTGTGTAGCATTGGGACACCCAGTTTATAGGTGATGTAAAAAATGGGATGTACTGAAGTAAACCCTGAAGGATTGCTATTTGGATATGAATATAGTGTACTTGTAGTATACACTATGTACTACCATATTATTTTAGGTTTTAGATTCTTCTTCCCTTAGAAAAATATTAGGATATATAGGGTGACCATTACGAGCATCTTTCCATATAGAGCATAATGGTGACTATAACACCAAAGATTAAATTAAAGTAAGTGAAAATTTTGTTTTAATAAAACTCTAATATGACTGAAATTTAAATATTTATTGTAACAAAAATTCTAATTATTTAGGATGAATATCGATTTGGAAATTACTAGGTCAAAATACTCCTGAGATGAATCTTTTAAATTCTCCCTTAGAAATAAGAATTTAAAAAATTAAAATGTATTATTTAAAAATTCCTCAATTTATTTTTAATAATTATTTTTAAAATTTCTAATTAACCATGTATTTATTTTCAATTTCATATAAAATAAGGAAGGATCATTTGGAATAAACAAATTGATATTTTTCATAAAACTCTTTTTTAAGTGCATATATATTTTCAATTTTAATTAATTAATATAATATTTAAAAATAAATTATATAATTTATACTTACAGATTATATATCTAAATATGTATTTTGAATCCATATAATGATTATTACAAGTCGTATAATTAATTTAAGATCATCTTATGCTTGAAAATGCATCTTGATGACAAACTATTTTCCATCACATTTTGTCGGTTTAATTTTAAGGAAAACTATACCATTTGAATGAGTTGAATTTGATAAAATTTATTAATTTTTTAAATTATAAAAATTAATATTATTTAATATGTTCAACAATATTTGTATTCATTATGATATGTAATAACAGAAAAAATTGGTCACTAAGATAATCATCAAAACGGTTTTACAGGGGGTTAATCTAAAAAGATTAAGGATAAAATGACATAAATTCATGATTAAAATTATTTGGTTGAATTAATTTTGACTATAAAATTATAAACTTATAATATGTTTCATTTTTGTTTATTTTTCCTAACAAAGTGACCTAATAAATATTTAAAACATTGAAAATTAAAAATGTTCCACTCAAATTAATTATAAATTGGTTGCTCCGTTCATCACCTATTCACACCAATGAAAAATTTAACTGAATATAACTTTAAAAATATATCTCCCCTTCATCATTATCTATGTTGTAAAAGATTATTTTAATCCTAAAGAAACAATCCTAATTTCCTTGAGAAGACATTCAAAATATGTTTCTCTGTGAGAAAGAGATCATCTTTACCATACTATTTTTTTACTTCTTGTTTTAAAAGAATCAATTATTTACTAAAAAATAAAATATAATAACTCTATTATATCACATATTATTATATTTCACTACGTTTATGGAATATTATTTATCCATCAAATAATCTAAAAATGAGAAGAAAAAAATTTCTCATATGTACATAGGACTACAACCTTGGGAACCGATGTAATTTGTTTTCCATCACAACCTCACATGGATAGAAAAAATGATCTAACTAAGTAATATATATGACAATTATGACATAATATTTATTCTATAAATTTTATATATCATCTAATCTTTTACACTTTCACCAATTACAAAATGACCACGTCGCTCATGCATATGTTTGGCATACCCTCTCCTCATAGTAAAGGGATTCATTTTCCATGTCCACTATAAAGAATGATTCTGAAAATGTATATGAGTAAAAACTGTGATATTTATATCAATACAATAATTCTAGATATGATGAAACTATAAATTTTTTACAATAATCGAAACATTTTTTTAAAAAAAATCATGATAAAACTAAGCAGTTGACACTCAGAACAATGCTAATAATGAAATATTGTTAACAAACGGGTGATGAGATGTTATAACATTACCATATATGGTATTATAAAAATTAATATGGTTTTATTATAAATTAATAACATGTTTAAAACCATTATATATGAGTTTAAATCATTTTTAACTAAGGGACTCCTAAGGTAAATGATTTCATCAAAATTTTCACTCCATTGGGACATGTTTTGTATTATTTACCTATTTACATTTATTTTGGTGTATATATTACCCCATTGATGTATTTAACCTTATTATATATATATATTCTTGATGAATAAACATTCTATTAAATTTTAATCTTTCAATGGGTTACATTTTAAATTTTTCCAAATTAGTAAGAAATTATTTTACAATATCATTTTTCTAGGATTGCTTATATTTTTTTAAAGGAATATTATAATTTATCCATATGAAAACCCATATATTTTCCTATAATATTTATATATATATGTATATATATATATATGTATTCACTTTTTGGTTCTAAATTTTCCTCTCTTTGGTACATGAATAAGGAGAATAAATATTTAAAAGAATATCTAATTTTATCTCTTTTTGATTGGGTATATTTTTATTTTTGGTCCATATTTTTCAAAACTATTTTACAAAAGTCCTTTTTATTAACTAAATAGATATATTTAATATATTTTATTTTATCCAAGTATTTTTAAAATAATATAAAATTTCCATTTTTTATATTCCTTATAAAATATCAAATGAGATGTTTTTTAACCTATACGACATTAAAAAAATTTCTCAGAATCATAACAGTTCAATTATATTTTTCTTCTTGTAGATGTTTTTAATGGTTCTAAATATTAAACAATCTAATGAATAATTTTATTCATATTTTTCTTCAATTTTATTTTAATTATTCAAATAAAAGAATTTATTAAAAACCCTATATTTTTTAGAAATTCATGGTTTCCTTTTATCTAGTAATAATTTTTTCATTATTAACATTATATTGAATTATTAAATTTATTGTAATAATATTTCATTGGACATTAATTTTTTTTTAAATATATGTATTTCTTATATCATGGGTATTCTTATCTCCTAAACTATAAACCATTTCTATATATGGTGTTTTACTATTTGATTAACTATGGAATCTTGATATTATGAACTATTTATAGAATATAGATATTTATTGATAAGAAATGCTATTTATAAATAAAATTGAGAATTAAAAATAATAGGAATGAATTGGATTTTTAGTGACTTGTGGGGATGGTAACAGATAGGCACATTATGCATTTACATGTCCTGTGATCCAAACTAGTTTCATAGCCTTATTAAATGGTTGTTTTTGTTTATACATATCCATAGATTAAATTGTATTAGCATAAGGCCTTTGTAGAAAATATATCATGATGTCTGAGATAATGAAAATAAACATTATGAATTTCTATATTTTAGAAATCAGTTATTTTTATCCATGATTTTATTAAATTGATATTTTAGATGGATGCATTTCAATCCAATGATATTGAAAAAATGTCATGCATTTTCATTTATCTTCTATGCCATATGGTGTGTTCCTTTTTTAAACATTATATATTCTGTTATAAAAAACCATTAATGAGTAGTTTATGTAACTTTTATATTTTTTTCATTCCTATATACTTATCTGAGCTCAAGAATGTATAATATTTACCTTCATAATGTTTTAATATTTTATTGCCAACGTAATATGTGAAGCATTCTTATATCTATTTATTCAAGAATACTAAAATGATTAGTACTTCGGGATGATATTACCTTTAAATTATGTAAATGTAATAATGTGGATACAGACTCTGGGTTTCTATAGTTCAGGTTCCTATAGTCGGTATAAGAGTAAGTTGATTAGAAATCAAGGGAACTAGATTTAGTAATTCATGGATTAGGGAACATAACCTTATGGAATACATTGAGGATATTTCTAATTATAAGATAATATAAAAAATTATAATGGTATAGATTATGTGGATTCCATAGGAATACATCATTGTCTGGATAATATATGTGGAGGAGGTTTTGGTACAGATTAATCAAGGGGTTATAACACTGAAAAGGGTTTGTCAATTATATCTCAACCATAATTTTGGATCATAGTGAGAGGTGAATTATTGTACACTTGTTTTTAAACTCTTAGGAAATAGTCTTGGATTAATTCACATTTTTTATGAATCATTATGAATGATTTAAAAATATTTTCATGATTTGAAAAAACCAATTTTATGATTCAGATATTAGAAATGACTAAAATTTCAATTTTTGGTAAGTGTTACACTAGATTTAGAATTATTTGTTATGTTTTGAAATTCATAATTTTATGATATAAAATATTATATTCCATTTCCTTGAAATTGAATATTTTTGGAAGAATTGTATCTATAAACGTATCCAATTTATAGATTTTCCTCCTAATAATGTCAATACAACTATTGTTGGTGTTGAGAATATCATGGCCATATTAGGCCTGAAAACCCGGGTTATGACTAGTAAGCTTTCAAATATATAGAAACATGATGTTACATGGAATTATAAACCTATATTAGATCATTTAATGCAATATAAGCCTCCATATTTTAGAGGAATTACTAACTTAGTGGTAGTTTTGCAATGGATTAACTCTTTTGAAAATATATTTCATCCCATGGGATGCAATGATAGGAAAAAGGTTATATCGGTATTGTATTTTCATAATGGCGATTTTGATAAATGGTGGTCATTAATTTAAAATACCATGGAATAATAATAAATAGAACATATGGAATGGAAATCTTTTAAGGTTGTATTATTTGATAAATATTTTCATCATGTGAAATGAACTGAAATAAAGATAAAGATCCTCAATTTAAAGAAAGAGAAAGTGAAAAGTTTTGTGGATAATGAGGCTATCATTACAAGACTATCTTGGTATTTCATGTATTACATATACAATTTATAAATAGAAATTGTCCATTTCTTTTGTGTTCTTAATCCAAGCCTCATATGGGAACTAGTTTCTTAAAATTCATCATCTTATGTTGAAATTGTATGATGTGCCATAAAAAATATTGATTTTTTAAGATCATGTATCATTAAGTAAAATCATGGTGATAATAATTTTTTTCTAATAAAAAAATATAACATTTTAAATAAGATAAAAGGAATGAATTAATTTATATCATGTGAAAATTGTGGAATGAAACATCCTAGAAAACGATTGAAGGGTATGTGAGTTTGTAATAAGTACAGAGATAAATTTTATATTGTAAATGAATGAAGTTGGAATAGAAAAACCACTACTATATTTTTCTTCAACTATAGAGAAATGGGGAATTATTCATTCCAATTTCCCAGAAATTAAGGGAACCTACCATAGAATAGGTCAGCCGGACAGTGCCTAGCTTATGTGATCACTATAGCTGAGGTCTAAGTTCCTAAAGATATGGTGGAATGTACAATAATAATACCCTCAATGTTATCTAATTGTTTATTTTATTCAAGGTCTTAACACTCATTTATATCCTCTGTGATTTTTCAAAAAATTAAATATTTCCCAATTTCCTTAAGATGATAGTTGTCAATCAAGACTCTAAGTGGAAATCTCCCTGCAATAAGAATGTGTAGGTCAGTTCCCATTATGACCAATAAAAATTCCCTATTTGGGGAATATATTATTATATCTATGGTTGAATTTTTTAAAATCCTTTGCATGGAATGTATTTCCAAATATAAATAAAGAAATTATTTTTAAGAGAAGGAAATTGTGATTTTTGATGAAGATTTGGAATTCCTTATGTTTGGAGGGGAGACCTCATCATCTACATCATGTCAATATCGGCCTCCAATAGGTATTCGAAAGGATATTCTTAGGGAAGGAGAATAAAATAAATATACATATGGAAAATTTAATCCTAAAATTTTATATATGAATGCATTGATGTTTTTAATTAAGAATTACGTTGACATCAACACAAAAATTAAGTTGAGTTTTCCATTGATTTAATCCATGATACAAGACCAATATCAGGTAAAACCTTTAGAATATATACTTTCTAGTGTGGGGATAAGAAGAATAAACAATAGGATTTTATTGATAAGGTATATATACGCCATAGTGTTTCACTTTTTTGAGCCCCAATTCATTTCATTAATAATAATGATGGTTCAATGAGTTTTTGGGTCGATTTTAGTGGAATGGTTACTATTACTATAATGATAAAGTATCATCTGCCTCATATTTATGATTAATTCTCTAAACTTCAAATAGATAAATATTTTTTAAATTTTAACATTGGTTATGATTATCATTAATTAAAATTAAACAAGGAAGATATTATAATGAAAAGATTCCATATGAGGTATGGACATTATGGGTTTATGGTAATGCTATTTAGATGGACTAATGTGACCTCTATTTTTATGGTTATAATGAATAGAGTATTCAAGGGATACCTTGATGTATTTTTTCCAATTTATCGATGATATATTGATGTTTTCCAAAATCTATAGGTACTATATGAATCACTTGAGGATCATTAATGATATTATAAGAGAAAACGTGTCATATGGGAAACTTAGTAGTTGTGAATTTTAGATATCGAATATTTCTCTTTGTGGATATATTATCTAAAAGGATGGAATCTCATTTGATACTCTGAATAAAAAGAACTTAAATATAATGGACAACACTAATGAAAATAATTGAGCTATGTATTTTCATTTATTTTACATGTCACTATAGTTTATTTTTTCAAAAAATAATTCTTGATTGGGCATTATGTTATCCAAGATTACACATAAAGGGGTAATATTCATATGGAAGAAGTAATGTGAATGTTTTTTGAATAATTGATGTGGATATTAGAAAAGGATCTGATTTTGATTCAAATATTAAGAAAGGATATATTTTTTCATATATAGTGATGCATCGAATATGGGACATGATTGTATACTTATGCAGAATGATAAATTTATTTTGAATATATAAATACACTTAAATACTAATGAAACAATTATCCAACCAATGATATTAAGTCTGAATCTATTATATTTTCTCCTTTTATATGGATTCTTTCTCTCTAAGGAGAAAAATGTGAGAAATACTAATATTTTAATAGTTTAAAATATATGTTCTAATATAAAGAGTTCATCATGATGAAAATATTATTTCACTATCTAATAATGGATTATTATTGATAAATACACCATTGAGGGAAAGAAAATAAGGTATTGGGTGTATTTAGATTGAAATATCATGGAGTTTTGACCAAAATGAGGGTTGATAGGGATCCTATTTTCATGGATTTTGGTAATATGGATATGAGAATTACAATGAAAGGGGAAACATCAACCCTTTTTGAAATTATTTTCAAACTATATTTAATGTAAATTATAAAAATCTTATATCTTGATGATGTAAATATTGAGTAAAAAGATTAAATCCATGAATGGTGGGAAATTTGAATACATTATTTAGGAAGATAGTATTCTAAAATTTGGAAGCATGTTATGTGTTACATCTATACCTGAGATAAAAATAAAATAATTAGATGATTATCATAGCCCATATATTTCTATAAACTTTGGAATAACTAAGATGTATAGGAATTTGAAGAATCATTTTTATGGGATGATATGAATTTGTAAGTTTCTGATCATCTATCAAGTTTCTTGGTTTGTAAATTGCAAAAGGATGATTATAAAAATTTTAAGGCATTCATGAAACATCTATATATTCCTACGTTAATATGGGATGATATAATTTTGGATTATTCCACATGATTTCAAAATACACCAAGAAAAAATGATTTCAGATGGGTTATTTCATATCTTTATACAAAATCCTCAAATTTCCATGATATAAGAGAATATTTACCTCTTAATCACCTCACGTGGATCAACATTAGTGATGTTGTTAGACATCAGGGTCCACCGCTTTCAAATATGTCTGATCATGGTCCATAATTTACATATAATTTATAGAAATCTATATATACATATCTCTAAATCGAGATACATTTATTCATTGCATATCATCCTCAAATTGATGGATAGTATGTAAGGACTATTCCAAGACTATAAGATATGTTGAGGTAATTCTAAAATAAAATTCAAGGAATGTGGGGTAATTATATATAATGGGTAGATCTTTCCTATAATAATAACTTCCATTAAATTATTCAAATGATATATTATAAATTTTTAAAAGGAAAAATATTGTGTACTCCAAATTATTATGATGAATTTGGTGAAAGAAATCATATAAGATCTGAATTTTTTTTAAAAGTCAATGAAGAATGTAAAGAATATTCATACTAATATTAAAGAAACTAAAAGATGCTAAAAATATTTATGCCAATATCCTAATGATATATTTTTAATTCTAAGTGTTAGATCGTGTTTCCATGAAGATATCTTCATGGAACGGTGTTATAAGGTTCGGTAAGAATGGAATACGAAGCCCCATATACGTAAGTCTTTTTGAAATTTTGGAAATAATTAGAGTTGTGGAATTCCATTTTACAATACCACCAATACTATCTAAAGTACATTATGTGTTTTATATCTCATTGTAAATTAATTACATACCAGACCCAATATGTGTTCTAGCCTTAGAAGAAATATAATTGGAACCTAATCTATCTTACTATGATGTTCATATCCAGATTAATGACACTAGTGAATAAGTGTTTATGAATTGGATTACTCTACTAGTGAATTTAATTTATAGAAATCATAAAAAAATATTGGAACCTAATAATTTTATATGGGAAAACCACCCTCGTTTTTTAGAATTTAATATGTAAGAAAACATTGGGAATGAAATTTTTTTAATAGGGAAGAATCTAATACCCAAGATTCAATTATATTAAGTGATCATTTCTATTTAATTACTCTTTAAAAGATGATAAATTTAATATTTCAGGGCACAAAAATTCGAATTTATGGGGACAAATATTGATTTTTTACATACTATGTCAAAATAATAATTGCATGAATTTTGGATATTTTCCCATTAAAATAAGATAATATAAATAATTGAGAATGTAGTATTTAAATATTCCTAATTATATTTATAATAATTTTTTATAATATGTATAATTAACCATGTATTTATTATCAATTTTATAAAAATAAAGATAAGATCATTTGGAGGTAAAAAGGGATATTTTTCCAAAAAATGTTTGTGAATAATGTTTTTCATATTAATTAATTAAAATAATAATTAATAATAAATTATTTTAGTGATATTTATAGTTTTTATATCTTTATATATGAATTTATATCCATAAAATTATTATTTATAGACATAAAGTTCATGTAAGATCATCTTAATCTGAAAAACCCACTTTCATGAAAAACTGTTTTCTTCACATTTTATGGGTTTATTTCAAAATTAAATTAATCCAATTATATTATTATAATTTTATAAAATGGATTCCATATTTTTTATTATAATAATTAATATTTTTTAATGTGGTTGTAAAACCCTGACCCGAACAACCGGGTCTGATCTAGAGGGTCATAAGACCTCATGCACACTTCCCCGTACACCAGAGGTTGCGACTAGCAGTGATGGTCTCAAGTAGAGACAAGGTGAGGCTATACCCAATTTCATAGTGAAAATTAGAAATAAGTAACCAATATTATAAAAATTAAATATGAATTATTGGAAAATTAAAATATAAAATCATCCCATGAAATATCAATATGGAATATAGATATAAAACTGAAACGATCAAAAATATCCAAGGGGAAAAATTAAAACTACAAATAGAATAGAAGTAGACCTAACTCTAAAACAATATAGTGAAATATTTCCATCCAACTAAGGTATTTACTCAAATATACACTATAAATCCATTTTCCTTCGTCATATCCCCGGGCATGGAATCTACAAGTCCACCAAAATTGTCGAGTATGGTGAAAGTGTAATAATTAGTTGGATAACACCATCAAACCTTAACATCAGTGCATAAAATATACAAGTACATTACATTAATAAAAAGATAGTAAAAATATACTCAATAATATAAACATTGTACAAAACATATGTTGGGTCCTCGGAGATAGACACTACCTTCTTTGGCATCCTTCTGGTAAGAAATTATGCATGTTTCTACACCATGCTGGAAAAAACATCAATCATCCTCTCCAAATATCCCACTAAAAAGAATATCCCAAAAGCCTTTACGTCACATATCAATTGATGGGATGGCCTATGTACATACTGACCAACGACTAGACCTTCCCTCTCAATGGATATTCTAAAAAAATGTGACGAAAATACCAATGTCTACCCCATCCCTCTCGGAGGACAGTCTAGAAGAATTTGATAGACCTACCATCTATGACAGACAAAATACATTTGAACCAACGTATAACACATACCTCTAAAAGGATAGTTAAATTAGGATTAACCTACATTCTCAACTTCATAAGGATGTATACTAGCACATATGATAAAATATGTAAATGATGGATCAAACATCACGTCATGTAAAACTGTAGCATCATCTAAATATTCCAAAGGAAAGAAACACAAGAATATGTAAAATCTACACATGCACACATCCTATGATAAGACATAAATTATTGGTTTCTCAGGGGTATACATATTTTCCGAAAAGAATTACAATAACCTGTATATGAAATTCATGAAATTCGAGTACATCATACCATACGTACAATGACAACTGATAGAAATGATTGATGTAGAAGTTTAATTACACCACTAAATCCTAGAAAAATTCACATTTTAAATATATTTAAAATTATTTCTTTAATTTATATTTACAATATGATAACAGGATTCAATTTTATCTAAATAAAATACCACACTACAGTAAAAAAATAGGCTTTAATTTATTCTCATCGAGATGAACCCAACAACACTCAACATTCATCAATCATTCCAATACTAGAGAATATATTGAATTGATTTGTTAAGAATAATAATAACAATAATTGTGAGGGTGGAGGAGAGAGGTGTGAGGAATGGTAAGGAATTCCTTTCATGGTAGGTACACCTCCCTCAAAACGTCTTATAAATTTTTTTAACCATATTCTTTGATTTCTCCAATTCATCATTTATTACTTTCTCTCCCTAAAAAAATATCATGTCAATCCCCTTCCTTTATTTCTCTCTCTCTCTCTATTAAACCCTTTCCGTAACACATTTAATCATTCATAAAATATATTTTCAATGTCATCCATATATATTTATAAACATTATATATATATTCACACCTGTATATACATATTTACACATGTGTATACACATATACACACATATATAAATAACATATATAAATAAACATTATATATATACACACCAACATGTACATATATACACATGCATATATATATATATAACACATATATATACACTATATATATAAGCTGCTTGTGGGTACAATTACAAATAAACATACACACACCACACACGCATAGGACAGGAAGGCAGTTCATACACCCCTCAAGGGTTAGACTACCAATAATGCCCTTTATTTATATATTACATATTAATAGGTCCTCATATACTTTTTAGTACATGGAAAATAGGCCCAACATTGGATGGATTGAAGTCCCATTCAATTGATGGCCCACAGTCCTGGCATGCGTCAGTATGTACATGGGTCTGAACCCATTTCTTGTATCATATCTACATCAACGCTTGCCCACATTATGCATGTTCCACATCTCACTTGATGGCCCGAAGGCCAAGGGGGCCGAAGACCAATTTGTTTTCCCAAAATCCCATATATATATATATATATATTACACATGCACACACACACACGTGCAAATACATATATACAACAACACATATACATACACATTATAAATATATATATATACTTCAAAGATATTCATATATATATATATATATGAAACCCATATTTATACATATTTTAATTTATCACACACACACAAAATCCCAATTTAATGATAATAATGACAAAAAATGTTATTATTATTAAATATCACCCTTCAATACCACCATAATTCTATTAACAAAAACATCCATTAAATTCCAATAATAGTAAATAATTTTTTTTCACCATACATAATTTAATTTATTTTTCATAAAAAATAATGCAATCATTATTACCCATACCACCCAAAATTTCCACCATAAAAAATATTAATTAAATATATACATTTATATTTCATTATATGATGAAAAATATAATTATAGTACTATTATTATTATTTTTAACTACCCAACCAAAAAGATAGATACCGATTAATTTTATCAGTTCAAACAAATAAAAATATTTTGATAAACATTATTTTTACAATAATATATTCTTCCTTTTAATAAATATCTCAATCCAGAAAATAAAAATAATTACGTGGTTCATTACAATCTCCCCACCAAAATTATTCCCAACCACGAGATGTTTCTCAAATCATCGAACCACCACTCCCTCCATGAGAGTTTCCATAATTAAATTAAAACATTTTCCAAATTATTTATTAAATCCAACTTACTTCCAGGTATATTCACAATTTATAAAATAAAAGACATAGAGTGGTCAATATAAAATGACATTAAAATAAAGGAAAATAAAAAATATTTAATACATACTCAATACTTAAATCCATATTAAAAATATCTACATGTTAGTCACAACCACATATATACACTTGAAAATAGAATACAATAATCTCCAAAAAAGGTGAAATAATATTTCATCAAAACATATATCCTAATTTCAACATGAATCTATTTATTTGGGTTGTATCTAATTCATACAATAAGTATATATGGAATGTGAAACTACTTGCCTAACCTAATACATGAACACACACCAAAACTCATAAATCATTATATCAACATAATTTTCATCTCCCTAGGTGAATTTAATCAATAGTAACATCATATAGAAAAAACATAATTCCCCAACTTTATAGAAAGTAGAAGGTCGATTCTAGAATAATGGTAATACATAGATATAGTTCTTATGCTTGAGCCCCAACCATTATAACTCTTATCTATCATGTCCTAAATCAATGAAATATAAAAATAATAGTTATTTAATCGTAGTAATATGATACCATATTTTACCTTTTATTATATCAACATTTCAATCCATGCACAATTAATGAATCCACTCATTTCTGCCCATATACACATTCCATGGTCAACATTGAGTATTTTTAATTGTTTCATTTAATAATTTTTTTAATCTTTCATACATAATTCATAAGGTAGTCATTGAATTTATACCCAAGTGTACACAAGTACAATTGGAGTATTACACAATAACTATAGAATCTAAAAAGAATAACGACATAAAATTTAAAACCCAACGGTCGTGTGCTGACCATGATTCCAGAATACTCCGGTCGTACCTACTTTTACTTTATTTTGGAATATTGGTCAATAGTGTCATAAGGATCACAACTGGCCTCAAGGTTTTCATCATGTCACTCAAATTTATATATATATGTATATATATACATATTTGTGTGTGTTTCTGTGTGTTTGTGATTTATTATAATGTCCCATGTTTATAGTTTTAATTTTTGATTTAAGATGTTTACTAAAAGTAAGAATGTATGATTGTGAAAAAAACTTATTTTGATTTGTTTGGACTAATAAAATTAATCATTATTTTATTTTTTGGTTGGGAACATAAAAACAACAACAATAATTGTATTATTATTTCTATTATTGTCAATGAAAACTAATAGAAATATACAATTATATTTCATAATTTTTTATGGTGTAATTATTGGGTTTTCAATGTAATAATGGTGATATTATTAATTATCCAAAATAAAAGCAAATGTGTGTGTTTAATAAAAATTTATTTACTCTAATCATAATTTAATGTTTTTTTGTTATATGGTTACAGTTGTATTAATGAGGGGGGTTTAATAATTAGAAAATTTCTTTATATTATTATTAAATATGGAAAATAATATTTGTGCTTGATAAATTAAAATATATATATGTGGGATAAATATATATATATATATATATATATAAATGTCTGTGTATATATAAATATATGAGTTATATATATATATGTGGGGGTCTATATATGTATATGTAGGTGTGTGTGTGTGTGTGAAAGAAGAAAACAAATTAAAGGCAATGAAATATTACAATAATTGAAAAGTATTGATGAACAAATAATCAAGCTACTGTCAAATAAAACAACCATGCATGGATATGTTGACTCAAAATACAAGGCAATCAATATATCACAGGTAATAAATACAACATTAATACACTAATAATATAATAAATAAAATAAAATAAAATACTCCAACCGTATAAGTAAGCATGAGTACATGCTCAGCTGCTACTCCCTCACCAACTGCGATCCTAGAAGATATAACAGCAAAGAATCATAACCAATATCCTAACCTGCAACTAATAGATATTTTTAGGTACTGTGTAGCACAATGAACATAAATTGAGTAAAAATTAATAGAGAACCACTGAAAGTTTCAAATTCATATCCATTATATGAATATAAAATTAACTAGTCCAAAGGTATCATAATAAGAAATTTAAGGAATAAAATTATAACATGTGTCGGTTCAGGTTCCCCAAGGTAAACGGGGAAGACTATACATGATTCAGAATAATTTTTTATATCTCTGGACATTACATCATCTTTGTGTGTATATATACAGATATTTATTCACCATCTAGGACTAGAGTCATAAGATCCATACACCCACATAAGGATATCATATAAGTCTCTTACTTGAAATGGTGGATTTTATACCCAACGATCTCAATGAATGATAAGGTGTTCCATTCCCAGTAGTTCCAAATGAATGATAAGGGACATCATTCTGAATGATGTCAAATGAATGATAAGAGATTTCATGCCCATAATTACCGTTAACAATTGGAAATTCTTTTATCACTATTTTGGAAATATATGGGAAGAACCATATCCCTTTATTAAAGTACAAAGATAAGGGACATCATTCCCAATAATTCAAGAAAAAATGGTTTGGGGATCCTTTCCAAACAATTGGATAAATAAAGGGAAAGATGTTTCTGCAAATTAAATATAATAGTAAGGATCATATTTTCCAACAACTTATTATTATATGGATAGCATTAGGACTCACATCCCTTTACCATTTAATATTCAATTTTACGGTGCAACTATAATGTGATCCTTATGTTTAAAATATTGATATAAACCATGAACTATGCTTTCCTAATATACAATTCATGTCCAAGGAATAAAACCAATTAAAATTATTAGTTTAATCTATACAATTTAGGAATCTCATTTAAAAAATATTTCATTTAATGTATTCAGTCCAAACTATGATCCATCATGATCATTCCATTTGTCAATTCATGTACAAAAGGGGGAATGAGTCATGTGATTATACAAGCCCTAATAAAATTAAATCCAACTGGTTCTACAAATAAATTTTTCCAAAAATTTTAGAGGTTCATGTGATGGTCTCACCATTCACATTCTATTTGATTTCTTTTAAAACTACTCTAATTGAGATATAAGTTAAACCGACTAAGAAGGTATTTTTCTCTCACGTTCACTCATAATGATTTAAAATTATTTTATTAAACACACCTTAGGGGTGTTACTAGATGAGGAAGACAACATTTGACATCATCAAGGGTCTAAGAGAGTATATGTAACAAGTGAAAAACATTTTAATTCATGTATGCCACATTTTAGAAGAAAAAAAATCAAAAATTCTATGTGCAAAACAATAGTGAATTTTATAAACAATTCGACATTTTGGGAAAAGCAACCAGACTTCCGTCCTTATTCTTAGAAATCCTCATACATCTGCTATCGAGATTTTATTCAAGTAAAAATGAATGAAAACCAAATAACAGGAAATCTACCAGAATATTGATTATATGATATTTCAAGGAAATAACATTCCAAAAAGTAAGGAAAATGGAGAAAGGAAGCTAGATAAATGAGGGACTAATCAACGGAGATCCAACATGAATGAAGGTGTTCAATTTGGACATCCAAAAAAGGATAAACCGTCATTCCTAAGTGAGGGAGAGGGAGTTATATCAAGATTCGGGAGGAGATACTATTAATGTGAGGGAGAATAAAATAGGCATTATGTTTTAATAATAGGGGAAAAACATAACTTCTCATTTTTAAATTAGTGTATAGTACTGTGACTCCCACTATCTATGAGACACACCGATAATGGTATAGGTACACAATTAGACAATTAGTGTATAGTACATGATGTTCACCTCTTTAATTTACCGTATAAACCTTCTATATCCATTTAGTTTGGGGTGAAAGGTTTGAAAAATCATGTGACACCCTCTAAGGTAGGAATGGTTTCCTGGGACCTCCATCATTGTTTAGATAAACCATGTGATTCCTCAAAACTGGTCACCCTGTTGTACCACATAGTTATTACTAACCATGTTCCTATGGTTGCCTCTCCGAAAAATGTGTTTTCGAGATCTGGAACTCCCAAAACACATCTGAACATCTGATAGACCACATGGTCTGTAAACCTCCTCCAAATAAAATTAATTGTTCAAACTCCAGAAATTACATCCAGAATATGAATTTAAAATTTAAATATTCCACCAAATTAATGGTTCAAAATCCCATTGAATATTTTAACCTATCAGAAACATGGGATGTCACAAACTCCCCACCTTTGAAATTATTATCCCCGATAAGCCTCAATAAACAATTAAAACATTACCCAAATGACATGGGTCACGAGTTCGCTCATAAATTTACTCATGTTGTTTGTGAACAACATTGTGCCTCCAAAATCATTTTTATGAATATGGTTTTTAAGACACTAAAACTCAATTGAATGCTCATTAATATAAATTTAATGATAATATAGTGCTTACATGAGCACTTATAATTGAAGACATGAACTTCTCATCATCTATTTCATCAACCAAAATAATGACCTTCCCACCAAAGTCTATATATTTAAACAAAAATTTTTTTGTAAATAGTACTTCTATCGCAGGAATTGGAAAAGAAATATCATCCTTAGAATCCAATAGACACTCTCTCCATAGTTCAAAATTTGATCAAACATTCCAATTCAAATCAATTATGATTAACTAGGTCATGTTTTGTTTTATTTTAATAGCTCGTGGATACATTTACATTGAACTCCAAAATGCTCACTAAAGCACATAACCAATTCTCAATGATGTCTCCCATAATAACCATTTCATTCCCATTTCTATTACTGCATCACTACATGAACACTTGTACATTAATGATATAGCATCATAGGATTTTCCCACTCTAACAATCATATGAGCAGTACAGTAAGTCCATGGTAACAATAATATTTACTACTAGAGTCCAAGGAGCCCATCCAAGGTAGTCTATCTATCAAAACAAAATTTAATTTAACATAGAATATATAAAAATAATTCTCAGTATAATCAGAATGATTTCATGATATTCGAAATGATCTCGATAGGCAAGGAGTGCACCTTAATGTTACACATTACTTGTTACTGATCCACAATATGAAAATTATGGTATTCACTGTAAATTCCATTGATATCCATTTATAGCTATCCTAAACCATGATATATCAAAGTAGGATATACTTTCCCCGAAATAACCCACAAAACTGTATCTCCTGATGATTTTTGATCTATTCGAACTTTGGGTAAACCACTTCATGCCACATTAAAAACCTCATCGCACACCAATGATACAGTGTAAAGGGTTAATCCCCAAAATGAACCCTTCATATTTAACATGTTGCATAGAAGGACACATCATATCACCTTAAATTTAGATCATTAGGCATTAGTTGATTTACACCATCTGGGCCTATTTAAATGACACTCATCTTAACAGCTGATTTTTTTATTTCGAGCTTGGTCATGTTACATTTGATCCATTGGTAACCATTATAATTCAGGTAAAACCACTAAAGTATAACCCTGAATCGTGGTTTTCATCGACGGTTGGGTACACAATCAACAATATATTCAGTGTTCTAGCTTAAAAGCTCAAATTTTATACCAATCCATCAACTACTATATTTCGTATCCATCCCAATCTAGAAACTAGAATCCACACATGGTTTTAAATCACTACTTTGTTTTAAAACTCATCATCACACCTAAGACTTGAAATCTAGAATCTAACAACCCATTGGATTCTAAAATTGGTTCTAAAAATATTATATTTGTCCATAATGGTCACATTACCTCTACTTGGAAGTAAATGCTTTCCATAACATTTACAACACTCCCTACATTAGATGTGTCTTATGCATCATTTTACTAAAAATGACAACTCATACCACATGACAAACTCCTTCACTTGTAAATGAGGGTCTTGAACATTTCCAACATGATTATACCATATTCTAACATGAGAATAAAAAAATCATTCTTTTATCAATATGCTAGAATGGTTTCTCTCTTTGATTCATGTCTGACCTTCATCCCAAGTCATGCTCAGGCATGTCATCAACCTACAAAAAAATCCAAAACAAATCCAGAACTAAAGTTTTATCACACCTAATCCTTTATAAATAATAATCCAAAATCACTAGGAAAAATCATATTATGATTATCCACTAAAAGTTACAATACTCAAAATGATCTCTCAACAACCATAAAACTATACTCTATAGATTATCTATGAATAAAGGATTCATGTACTAGTGAATGTTTCTAAGAAATCATTTAACAACATTGTTTAAATTTTTACTATACAATTTCACTAAAACTATCTACAATTCAATGAATCACTTCATAAATTTATGGGTACGACGTGTAACATTGTGTTCTACTACGATAGGAGAACAACTCTCTAAAAGCTACCATATAATTTAATTTTTAGTCCCAAAAGAATAATGTACCCTAGATTCATATCATCTCAAACTACTAAGAATATTATAATGAAGTTACAAATCATCTAACATAATCTATAAACGTTATTATGATTATAAAGGTCGCTAACCATGACATGGGCATGTCTAACCCACTTAATTGAGTTATTAACAATGATCTCACCCTTAACAAGGATCAACATTTGGAATGAACACTCGTCTAACCATGGGGTTATCATTATATTTTTTAAAGTCCTACATCATAAAAACAACACTATAACAACACCTTGCATATGATATACATCATAAGAATTTAAAATTAATTAATATCTTAGGGAATTTTCTAAAATGGTATATCCTCATACATAAACATGTCAATGAAAATGAAATATGGTCCACATTAAAAAGGTCACTAAGACTGACCGCCTAACCTCTAGGTCCAACATAACCTAGGAAGAATTCATCAGAGGCCCATGATAATTCCCACATTCAAATTCAAAGAAAATATGTAGGAAACATTTAAAACTAACCCCTAAACGAGGCCTCATTCTATAAGCACCTCTAAAAGGTTTCATTTTAAAGAATTTTAATGATGCTCATTATTAGTAACTGTTAAATAAACTCATATACAAGCTATATCAAGTACTCTATATAAATGTAAACAATACCAATCACTTATTTTATCTAGAGACATGTAGCATTAGGAAAATTAAATTATAATTTCATTTCACCCATTTATTTAATAATTATTTATCATAAATAAATCAGATAAATAATATTCCACTCAAAACCTATAGAGTAAAACACTCTTTAAGCTTATATAAGTATTTAATTTAATTTAAGCCTCATATCAATGAATATTAAAATAAGATAATTGTATCTTATTAATTTAAGGGGATCGGTCAGGTAAGGGTCCACCATACATTTATATGTGGAGTTGTATATGTGGCATCTCACACTTTAAATAACCAACCATGCATATTAAAATAATATTTCTACAAGGTTAAATACCAAGAAATATAAGGAAAGAGGCAACCTATGAAGTTCCCATCATGTCAATAATGGGATTAGTTAGATGTGAATCCATTTCATATTTATTGATTCAACACAATTTAAATTTAAATTGGAATCTCATTTAAGATTAACCCTTAAATAATAAATTTATCACCATTTTAACAAACCTTTAGTAGGGTTATCTCGAAGTAATAAAAAGCTTAAATTAACCTTCATGGGTTGAGTCAAGCATGAGAAGATTCAGTAATATGGGTCAAAATTCACAAGTCATAAAAGTTCTTTCCTTTATAAGTTATAATTTGAATTTCTGTAAATACAACCATGTTTTCACCATCTTCTTTAGATTACAACAACAATATATGTGATGATTCAAATATATAGTTCACCCTTCCAAATTAATAAAGGTATATATACTTTATTAATTTCTTTTGATACCCTTTTAACTGCAACCCCTAATGTTTTATCTCATGAAAACAATAGTATATATCTCAAACATGTCTTAATTTGTTAATTTAGGTTCCACCATCAACCTATATAGGATAACACCTATTAGGATGATGCATACACTTTAATAACAAATAATATACTATAACTATAACAATGTATGATATCATATAGAAATAAATAAAATAGTCATAGATATAATCACAAAATCATGTTAAACATATGATCATTTTAAATAATCACACGAGCATGAAATACTGAAAATCGTGACACATAATTCACAAAATCATCATACATAGATAATTATAGCAATAGAATGTAAATTGTATATTCCTAGAATATTGTATGAACACACCATGTCCCTTTACATACCATGTAAAGTGGTAAATCCCATAAATTCACCAATCAATAACCAGTTTAATTGAATCAATCACTCAAGGTGAAATAATAATCAAATATAATAATGATTCATCTTGAACAACCATCATACCCCCTACAACATTATTGTTCCCTAATTAATGAGTTGGTTAGACCTAAACATGAGATATTTACCATGTTTTGACACATTTCTAGTGTTCTTTCCATCATCCCAAATAGTATGACAAGGTAAAAAAGTAAGACTCTAATACCACCTAGTGACATCCTTTCCTAGTATCCACTAATCTTGTTCCATATGATGGTTTAACACATGACCTCAAACATGCCTCGTAATATTATAGATGATGTTGAATAGATATTATGGATTAAAATTGTACATTGGGGAAGTTTTATGTCCCATTATTATAATGAAATGATAAAGGAAAACATGCCAAAAAATTGAATACATAATGAAATAGGGTGCCATGGCCAACTATTTGATAAATTAAAGGATTGTCGTGTCTAAAAATTTAAAGGCATAGTGAGGATAATAATTTAAAATAACTTATTAACATATTAATAGTTTTAGGTCTTACATATCTTAACCAACTATCATTCAATTTTATGGCCCAACTGTAATATACATCTTAAATTTAAAAGATAGTCATAAGCCATGAACTATGATTATATAATCTATATTTCAAGGCCAATAAATACAATACATTCCAATTACCATTTAAATTTATATAATTTAAGAATATCATTTAAAAACAAAACAATAAGGCCATTGAAAGTATACATCCAAAATACAATTCAATATTTTCATTTCATTTGTCAATTCAAGTACAAATGGAGGAAAGGATCATGTGATTATATATTTCCTAAGGAAATTCAATTTAATTTTTTCTAAAAAACAATATCTTCATAAATTTTAAATGGTAATGTGATTGTCTAACCATTAACATTCCCTTTAGATCATTCCAAAACTACATCAATTTGGAGATAATCCAATCCCAGTATGCAAGGGGTTTTCTCAAATGTGAATTCATAAAGTGTCAAAAGTATTTAATTAAACACACCCAATGGGTGGTACTAGTAAAGGTAGATGAAATTAACAATTTCTAAAGGTATAAAGAGTATGTATAACAATATCTAACAATTATAATTAAGGTATTTCATATTTGGGAAGGAATTCATGGAAAGTATATCATGCCGCACAATGATGAACTTTATAAACAACTAAAATTTAAAGATAAATAAACAATACTTCCACCATCATTCATAAGATGAATCACTAATAAAATATCTGGCTTTGATCAAGAATGATTGAAAGAAATTATAAAAATGTACAATCAACCAGGAAAAAATGAAAATTAACTCACATCGGAATAACATTCCCAACGGTGAGATAAATTTGGAAAGAAATAAATAGGAAGAAGGGACTAACCAAGGGTGATCAAATGTTACTGACGTAATTAAATTCCATTACTATGAGAAGAAGATTCCTCCATTCCTAGAGGAGGGAGTGGGAGAGGTCGCCATGGTTGGGAAGAGCTAATTCCCTTGTGAGGGAGTATAAATGAGGCTTTTAGTTAAAATTAGGGTGGGGAAAATGTAACATATCCCTTTTTAATGGAGAACATGTCTTATCCAGACTATTTTCCAAATCATACACCAACCTTGTATCACCCACTATCTAATAGACATGCCCCACATGGTATGGGCACATTGATAAACAAATCATGCACAATCCATGTGGTTCACCTATGAAATTTACTATGGACACCTCACATGATCATGCGACCTTGGGTGCACAGTTTGAAAAACTATGTGACGCCCTCTAAGGCATGCATAGTTTTCAAGGACCATCATCATGTTTTGAAAAAACAGATTTATTCTTCAAAAAAAGACACGGTTTTACCATATCCTTAATATTAAGCATTTTTCAAACCATACACCTATGTATGTGTCCCTGAAAAATGATTTTCAAAGAAAAACACACCTCAAATTCATCTGAACTCTCGAGACACCTCTTGGGCCTTAAAGATCTTCTATAAAGAACACATTTAAATGTTCTAACTCTCGTAACTATATAATAAGGTTTCATTTACAATTTTTCCCATTCACCAAACAAAATTCTCAAATTATTTTAGAAATTTCAAATAATCAAAATTATTGTGAATTATAATGCGAAAGTGTATATATATATATAATGCATATATATGGGTCAAATAGTTATATATATATACAAGTGAATATATGATTATGTGGGTGTGTATATATATAATGTGTATAAATATATATATATATACATATATGGATGAAATTTAAAATATTTTTAATGAATGATTAAAGGTGTTTTTGAAATGGTATAAATAAAGAGGGAGAAATTCATAAAGGGGTGGTTCATGAGTTTTTTGAGGAAATGAGGGAATTAATACATGATGAATTGAATAACAAATTTAAAACATTGGGAGGGAGGAGTGACTATGATCCTAGGAATTTTTTCACATCCCTCACACCACTCTAATCCCCCTCATGCATCAATTCATATCTCCCTCTTTATTATATTTTTTAATTATTATTATTATTATTTATTAATTTTGTTGTTGTTCTTAATAACATCAATCTTCAAAATAATATTTTATTCTGATCAGATTGATGTTTTTTTGGTTCCATTTGGTTCGTCTCGACATGTATAAATTAAACCATATGTTTTTCTGATTGTTAGGTATTTTATTTATATATAATTTAATTTTTTTCACATTTCCAATATCGAGGTTGGTTATAGTTCTATATAATGCAGAAATGGGAATGGTTATATTATTCTATGGTGTAATTAAACTCAAACATCAACCCCTGTCATTAATCATGATTGTACCTAAGGTAAGAATTACTTATCATAGCACATGCATTGTATGGGTTATTAGCATGAATTTAAGAGGTTTCTTTATCCCAATGAAAACCTTACTTTGTTTATGGATCAAAAGATTGTGTGTGTGTTCATCCTAGATATGTGCTTATGTTTCATTCATGTATATTTTTCTAAAATATATATTGTTGACATTAAATGATATTGATATATCATTTTCATCTTCTATAATATGTGTAATACTTGTCTTATACATGTGAGCAAGTGATGGTTACTATAGGAACATTACCTAAGATGTATGTGTTATGAGGGAGGTAGGTACACATTGAAATATCCCTAATGAGGGACTCTTTAGCCAGGTTTGGGACTATCTTGAGGGAGGAACATGTTAGGATGGCCATCAAGGATTCGTTCCAACATGGTTCCAAAGCTGGTAGGGTTTTTCCTCGAGGCCCGATCACATGTTTTTATTTATCTGATATATTATTGTTCATATTTTTACCATATTTACATAATGAAATGAACCTTTATTTTTTATGCACTGAGGATAAGGTTTATTGGTGGTATCCTACTATGTCATGTAAGCACACCCATCTTAGGCATTTCAGTGCACTAGTAGATTTCATTATTATGGGTCTAGTGAAGGGCATGGTCCTTGTAGTGGACAGTTGAGTAGGTGGAGTAATAGGATACATACGTTGTTGGACCGAGTTCAAGTAGTTTATATGCTAATACATTTATTAACTAGATTTAACTATACCTTGTATCCTTTTTGTTTTCTAGTTATTATAATTGGTATTCGATCGTTTAGTTTATGCATTTACTCCAATAGTTAGGGTATAGTCTCCCCACTGATGAACATAGAACCTCGCTTCCAGTCGAAGGCCTTTTGTATATGAGCTAGTGAAAATTTATTCATGTTAAACTCTAGATCAGACTCAGTGGTTCTATTTGAGATTTTAATAAGGTCATCATATTTTTTATCTATACTTAATAATAAATACATTATAAATTGGTTTCCATGGTAAAGGATTAAATAGGTTTACCGGGGGTTAATCCAAAAATATAGGGCTCTAAATGAAAAAAAAACATCCTTAAACCACATTGGCTAATTATATTTATACCTTAACCTAATCAAAATATATTATGGCTCATTTTTTGATACATTTTCCAAGAAAGTTACATAAGAATATTTTATAACATTGAAATTTTATAAATATTACACTCACCTCAATTATAAAATGTCACCTCTATCCCTCACTTATTCGCATATATTTATACATTTATCACAATAAACCCCTATCAAAATATATCCCCAATATCCTTCTCCATGTTCTAGAGTTTTTTCTTCCCAAATGATCAACCCGAGTGTCCTTGAGAAGATATCTGATGGAGGATTTTCTAAGAAAAGTTAATCATCTTAACCAAGCTCATTCATTTTATTTTTTATTTTAACACCTTAAATTATGTCCAAAAAATCCCAATATAATTAGAACAGTGTCTCTTATACACTTATATTTCATTATGTGTATAGAATAGTATTTATCCATGTCCTTCTTCATCAAATGGGAAAAAAATCCATTCCCCATGTGTACGACGGACTAGCGTGTCGCAAACCGATGTAATTTTCATTCAATCACCGCCTAACATGGATAGTCAAAATGATGGAACTAGTAAATATATATGATAATTATGAATTAATATTATGTTAAATAATTTAATATATCATCTATATATTTACCCTTTCACCCATTAAAAAAATTATAATTCCATCATCTCTTTGAAGCAATGTTATTCAATTTCTATGTCCACCATTATTTAATGGTTCTAAAAATATATCCAATGAATAAATAAAAAATTTATATAATTATTATAATTATATAAATTATTAAACTCTAGAATATTAATAATAACCATAACGTCTATGATGAAACATACATGACAAAACTAAGCAGTTAACATCCAAAACAATGATAATAAAAAATATTATTCACAAATGGGTGAGAGGATGTTATAAGAAGATAATATATGATATAGTAAATGTGAATATGGTTTTATTATAAATTAATAACATTTATAAAACCATTATATAATTTTTTATATCATTTTCAACCAAGGGGAAGCATCAGTTAAGGGATTTCATCTAAATTTCAACTTCATTGAGTATTATTTTCTATTATACACCAATTATATGCTATGTTGTTTTATATACTAACCCATTGATTAATTTGAGATGAATATATAATTTTTATTTATTATTAATGTTTAAAATAATGTTTTATATTTCTAGGGGTTAAAATTTATATGTTACTAAATAGGTAATAATTTTTGTTACAATCTCATTTTTCTAGGAAAGCTTATATTTATTTTAAAGGAATATTATAATCTACACATTTTAAAATCCATGAAATTTATTATAATAAATATATTTTAGGATATTTTATGTTTCATTCCACATTTTTCTCAATTTTTCACTTAAATCAAGACAATAAATGTTTAAAATAAATGTTGATCTTATTTCTCATATTGATCAGGTACATTTTACTTCCATATCCATAGTTTTCAAAATAGTTTTCCAAAAGTCCTTTTTATTTATTCATATTATTTATTAATGATATTTTACGTTATCCATGAATTTTTAAATTTTTTTAGCAGAATAATTATAATATTTATTGAAAGGGTACTTTTTGATATTCTTTATAAAAATTCAAAATAAATGTTTTATTTTTAACATAAATGATATTAATGAACTTTCTCGCCACCATAACTATTTTAGGATATCTGGTTTCTCATAAAAGTTTTCAATGGTTTTAAAAATTAAAATATTTAACCAAAAAATAGTTTATTTTTTCGCATCTATTTTCTTTGATTTTCCAAAATCCATGAATTTCTTATGAAACTTATATTTTTTATGAATTAATGGTCATAGTTTATCTCGAATTAATATTTTGGGTTATTAACCATATTTTGATCCATTCACTTTATTTTGAAGATATTTAATTATTAATTTCATTTCTCGTAAATATTTTTATTCTTTCAATCATGGATATTCTGATTTTCTAAAGAGTATACCATTTCTACATGAATTTTCTACTATATGATTTACTAAGAATATCATGATATTCTGAATTATTTACTCAATACATATATTTTTTGATAAGTCATATTATTTATGAATAAAATTAATTATTTGATATATATATATATATACAAATATATATATATGTATATAAGGAATGTGTTGGACAAGATTTGATATATGGGGATTGTTTTTATATATCCCCGCAATGAATTGACGTGTCTTATAAGACAAAATATTTGGATATCCTTATTAAATGGGTTTTGGGTTAATACCTACCCATAGATTAAATATTAAATACTCAAGGACATGGTGGTAAAGATATCATGATTTATGGGATCATGATATCTAGAAATATGGGTTTTATTATATTATAATTTGGTAATTATTATATATGAGATTATTGCATTGATGTTATCTATGTATGCCTTTGATTCTCAAGTTAATGACTAAATGGGATGTGTTTTTAATTATATATCATTCAATATTGATTATACCTTTTTTACTCCTGAAATATTCTAAGGTACATAACCCAAACTAATCATTACAACTCACTCTTATTTTTTCCCTTACATATGATATGATGAAGGAACCATTTAATGAGTTCAAGGAATCAGAATATTTACTTTCCCTGAGTTTTTTATTTTATTTCCAATTTAATATGAAAATCGTACTTGTTTATAGTAATTTCATACTACAAATTTAACTCTGTCATCAAGATGAAATTACTTGTGTCTTATTTTATTTTATTAAAGTAGATACTAGATCTAGGTTAAAATATTTGAGGTTGTTAAACTTGGTATCAAATCGTGTTTAGAAGAAATATTGTGAACTAGATTTTGGAAAAAAAATATTGGAGAAAAACTCATATTTTAGACTTTTTGGATACTTATAATTGAAGGATAATATCAAAAAAGTTTTATTGATGTATAGATTATATGGTTTTCCTTGAAATAAATCCCTATCTATATACGAAAAGTTGAATTGGATTTGGAATATATACAACTATGGTTAAAAACTCCTAAAATAGTTGGTCGAGTATATATCAACCATCATTCCGGTGAGTAGTGCATAGGGACTTAATACACACCTAATATGACACTCTTGGGGTATATTATTGTGATAATTCACATTTTCATTATGAATAATTATAAAAAAAATTTAAAATATTTTGGGATTTGAAGAAACCAATTTTATGATTCTGAGATTATCAATGCATAAATTTTCAATTTATGTTAAGTATTACACTGGATTTTGAATCATATATTACAATTTTAAATTTGTAATATTATGTGATAATTCATTATATTCCATTGTTTAAAAGTTTCTCCTAGCATAAATAATGGTTTCAATACTCGGGGACAATTTAGATATTTATCTAATAAAAAAGAAAATATTTATGGTGTTGGAGACGAGCATATTATAGATATATTAGGCAATTTGACCCTTGTTATGACTAAAAACCTTGCACATATAGAGAAAAATGATGTTCCATGTAATAATAACCTATTATTGGATCATTTCATGTGACATAATACTCAAGATTTTAGTGTCAATACTAATCCATTGGTAGTTGATAAATGGATTAAACCCTTAAAGAGGTATTTCTAGCCTTGGGAAGTGGTTAAAGTAAAAAGTTTATACTAGCAGAATATTATATTAATTATGATACTAATCAATGGTGGTATTTTATCCATATTAAAATGGAAGTATAAGAAATAAAACATAATGAATATATATATATATATATTCAAGTAACACAATTTGATAAATAGTTTTCTCATGACAATGAACTGAAATAAAGAGAAAGTTCCTCATCATAAAGAAAAAAGAAAGAAGGAAGTGTTTTGGATTATGAGGATTCCTTTATAATACTAACTTGGTATGTAATTGATTACTTGTGTCTTACAAAAATAAATATTGACCATTTATTATAATAGCATAATTCAAGTCCTATAAGGGAACTAGTTTCTCAAAAATATTTCAATATATGATTACATAGTTTTATATACCATCAAAAAAAGAAAGAATTTTCAAGATCCTATATATTAAAGGGAAATCATGATAACAAGAGGTCAGTTGGGAACCATGAAAAACGTAATGTGTCAATTAAGAAGAGTAGAATTAATAAATTTAAATCATGTAAAAAATGTGGAATGAAACATCCTAGGAAATGCTTGATGGGAATGATAGATTGTTACAATTATAAAGTTAAGGTTCATATGGATAATGAATGAAATGGTAAGAAAGAAGCCACTACTATAGAGTGCTTAAACTATATATAAATGAGTAATTATTCACACCAATTCCCCTAGAATCTAGGTAACATATCACAGATGAGGCTAAGGGGAGAGGGTCAATATTATAAAATCACTACAACTAAGGTTGATGTTCATAAATAAGTAGTTGTATGTAATTTAATCACATCCTCAAATTTATCTAATGATTTATATGATTTAATATCTTTTATATCTTCCATAACTTCCAAGAATATTAAATATTTCTCTATCACCTTAATAAGGGACTTGTCATTCAAGAATTTTAGTAGAACTTTTATCTCAATAATAATGTGTTAGTTTGTTCCCATTATGACACAAAAAATATCCCTATTTTCATTCATTGTTATTTTACCTATATTTTATTTTGATATAATCCTTGGAAAAGAATGGATTTCAATATAAATTTTAAAAATCTATAAGAGAAAGAAATTATGATTTTTTTAATAAAGATGTGGATGTCCATGTCTGTAGAGAAGAGACATAATACTCTTGATCAGTTATATATCCACCACTACTATCTCTTCTGAATTAGATTTATAAGAAATATTAGTAGTAAAATATATGGATGGAAAAGGTAACCTTTACATGGAGGATGTAACTATTGTACAAAAAATATATTGATATATTTTTAGATGAATTAACAGAAAATCCACTAGATTATAAAGTTTACTTTTCAATTTATTTAATCTTAGTTGAAAACACAATATCAAAGACACCTTATAGAAATGACCCATTCTATTCATTAGAGTTAAGGAAACTGTTATAGGTGTTGTATGATAAGGGATATATACACCCTAGTGTTTTATCTTGTAGATCCCTTGTTCTTTTATTAAGAATATATATATATACATATATATATATATGTGACGTTGTGCATCAATGATATATAATTAAATGCTATTATAATAAAGAACAAGTATCCTCGACCTCACATAATAAAGTGTTCAATGAACTTTATGAAACTAAATATTTTTCAAAAATTGGCCTTTATTTTGTGTATCATCATTGGTGAGTAAAGAAAAAATATATTCCAAAGGAATTTTTTATACAGGTTATTGACATTATGATTTTAATATAATGTTCATTTAATTAACTAATATACTCTTTTTTTATGGATCTAATGAACAATATATTCAAGGAATATTTTTTTCATTTTATTTGGTATTTATTAATGATAACATGTTGTATTACAAAAACATTGATGACCATGAGAATAACTTATATATCAATCTTGATACTCTTCGCAGAAAATAGTTATTTGTTAAATTTAAAGAGTTTGAATTATTGCGTCCAAAAGTTTCTTTCCAAGGCCATATTTTCTCTATGGACGGAATCTTAGTTTCTCTTGTGAATATAAAGTACGTAAAAATGGACTACACCAACAAAAATATCTAAGGTACATAGTTTCATTGGTTTGGAGTGTTACTATGACTAAAATGATTAAAATTGTTTCCTATTAGCTAACCCATTAATAAAGATTACATGTAAAGGGGTTTTGTTCATATGGGAAAACTAATATGAATAATATTTTGAATATTTGAAGTGGAGATTGTTCAATTATATGATTTTGAATCCACCATCCTAAAATAATGGATTTGCGATATATAGTAATTCATGAAATAATGAACATGGTTGTTTCCTTATGAAAAATGAAAAATCTATTTCCTACGCATCATCATAGTCAAATATTCATGAAAAAAACTACCCAACCCCTAATATTGTGTGGGTGACTATAATATTTTCTTTAATGATATAAATTAATTATCTCTATACTGAAATATATGAGATAAAAACATATCATAAGAGTCTCAAATACATATTTTTTATAAAAAGAGCCTGATATGAGGAAATGACTATGGCTCCAGATTCTTATGTATTTTGATTTATCAATACACTACCACCAAGGGAAAATAAGGTAAAATATGAAATGATAATTTTAGAGTATGGATTTTTATCAAAATATAAATATTTAAATGAATCATGTGTTCATGGATTTAACGAAGATGGATATGTGAATTATTAATGAATGGAAAACATCACTCATTTATCAAATGATTTCTATAACCATCACAATTTGAAAAGATAAAATGTTACCTAATATAATGATGGAAGTATTCAAAAAAATAGTTTTTAATAATGATAAATTGGATGGATTTTCTTAGTTATTTGGTATTCAAAAATCAGGAACAACACTATACGTTTTATCTATAAAAGATTTAAAAAATTTAACTATTGTATGAACCTAATAGCTTGAATTATTATACACACCCCAGTAGTACCCAGTTGTATAAGAATTTGAAGGAACATTTTTTTAGGATAATATGAAGTGGTAAATTACTTATTTTATATAATGATGGTTGGTTTTCAATATGTAAATATTTATAGATAAAATCCTAATATATTTATGAAACTTATGCCTATTCATATGTATAAATGGGATGATATCACTATATAATTTTTCACTAGATTTACAAATACACAATGAAATAATGATTCAATATGGGTTATTATATATTACCTTACCAAATTTTCACATTTTATTACAATTAGAGACGATTTTCCCCATTAGTGCCTTAAAATGATTTATATTAATTATGTTTTATGACATATCGGTAAACCTATTTCAATTGTGTACAATTTGTAGCAATTATTTAAATCAAAATTGTGGAAATGACTGCAGATGGATCTCAATACTAAGCCTCATTTGCGCATGACCAATAATCCTAAAATAGATGGACTATCCAAAAGGACTATTAAAACATTGTACAATAAGTTAAGGTCTTATTATGTTGACATTAATGGAGTGTGGGATCAATATTTAACTTTTTCATTGTTTTTATATGAAAATAGATATCATTAAAATATTAAAATTGTGATTTATGAAGCATTATATGGATATATATGTTTCAATTTAAATTTTCTGGGATTAAGTTTGTGGAAGGATGTATTTAGACCTAGAATATGTTGAGGAGAAAATTAAAAATGTAAAAACTATTTATACTCATAAAAATTATCTTAACTTAAGAAAAAGTGTTATGTTGATAATAGAAGGAATGATTTGAAATTTCATGATTGAGATCATGTTTTCTTGAAATTACCTCTTTAGTTGGGTGTTATATGATTCAATACTAAAGGAAAATCAATCCATAGGTACATCATACCCTTTAATATTCTATAAAAAATTAGATTTGTGGATTAAAATTTAGGAAATTATACTAATCATCTCTGACGTAAATGATGTCTTCCATATCTTATTTTTAAGGAAGCCCATGCCATACCCAACTCATGTTATCACCTCGGATGAAATGTAATTAAAACCTAATCTAGCTTACTATAAAGAGCCCATCCTGTCCTTGAAAACTAGAGAATAAGTTTTCAGGTATTAGATGACTATACTAGTATAGGTACATTTTAGATATCATAAATTTGAGGAAGAAACTATGGATCCTACGTATAATTTGATGAATAACCACCCTCATTTTACTAAAAGTAATATAAATCAAAATTTCAAGGATGAAATTTTTTTAGGGTAGAATGTAACAACAAGGATTCAATTGTAGTAAGTGAAATTTTTATTTTAATAATATATTATACAATGAATATTTTAAAATTTCATGGGAAAAAATTCTAATATTATAGTATTCATATCTATTATGAACTTACTTGGAAAAAATAATGATATAATGAATTACTGAAATTTTCCATTAAAAATAAGATTGCATGTATAATTGATAATATTTTATTCAAATATTACTATTTTTATTTATAATAATTTGATTTAATATGTATTATTAACAATTAATTTTTTATTAATTTCATATAAATAATGATTAGATCATTTGGTGGTAGAAAATATATATTTTCAAGAAACTTTTTTTTAAAACAGAGTGGTTTTCCATTTTAATTAATTAAAATAATATTCAACAATGATTAATTTAAATAAAGTTTATATATTATATATATAAATATTTTAATTTAAATAAATATACAAATTATTATTATTTATATATATAATTTAATATCATCATATGCTTGAAATTTTTTTTCATAAAAAAACAATTTTTATCATGTTTTGTAGGTTTTTTTAGATAAAATTACTCCATATCCATGAATTGAATTTGATAAAATGGATTAAATATATTTAATTATCATAATTAATATTACCTATAATGTTAAACTTAAATTTTGGTTATATTGAATAGTAAAATGTTTTTACCATAATTAAGTTCAAGATGGGTTTATTGGGGGTTAATCTAAAAAGATTAGGATTAAAATGACCATAACATTTTATTAAACCTAGTAAAATTAATTTATTTTTAAATTAATATTATAATCTTAAAATATTAATAATTTTAGATACTTTTTAAAATAATGTGACATAATGATATTTTATATAAATAAAAAATTACAAGTGATCCACTCACCTTAATTATAAAAGGGAACCACTCCCCTCACTTCTTCAAACTATTGAGCTATTTATCTTGAACAACCCATAAAAAAAATCTCCCAAAAACATCTATATAACTATTATATAGTTTCTTGAATTCCAAAAATACCATTTCTTTGGTTATTAAGAATATATCCAAATGAAGTTTCTCGAAGAGAAGGTAATCTTTTTAATAAAGCTATTTTTTTACTTCTTCATTTACCACATTAAATTTTGTAGTAAAATTTATAATAAAATAAAACCAGTATCAAAAATTTATATAAATTTAATTATATATATGTAATAATATTTATCCACCTACTTCTCTACCTACTGGGAAATAAAACCATCACTCATGCATATGTCTGACTACCGCCCCGTGAACCTATTTAGTCATTTTCCATCACCGCCTCACATGGATTGTCAGAATGATGGAAAATGGATATATATGATATTTATTTATTAATATTAATTATTTATATTAAATATATCATCTACTTTTTTAGGGTTTCACCCAGTAAAAAATGATAGTGTTTCTCATATATATGTACGATATACAGTATCCATGAAGCTAGGTGATTCATTTTCCATGTCCGCCTTTGAAGAATGATTCTAAAAATATATATAATTAATACATATTATAATTATAACAATAATATAATAGTTAATATGATAAATCAAAATCCTATTCAAAAAAACTAGATGATCTGTGATGAATCATACATGATAAAACTAAGAAATTATCACATAAAACAATAATGATAATGAATGATTGTTAACGAACAGGTCATAAGATGTTATAATACAATCATATAAGGTATTTTAAATATTAATTTGGTTGTTTTAAAAGTTAATAATATATTTAAAACCATTATACAAGATTTTAAGGAATTCCCAACTATGATGAATAGTAAGGTAATGGTTTTCATCTCAATTTCCACTCGATTGAGACAAATTTGGAATTATAGACGTATTTAAATTTATGTTGCTAAATACACATACAAGTGGATTTATTTAACAATATTATATATTTATTCATGGTGATTTAGGATTCAATTAATTTTTACTCTTTAAAGGAGTTATAATTTTAATGTTTCAAAAGAGGTAAGAATTTACTTTACATTCACATTTTTTGGGGATTACTTATATTTTTTATTGAAAGAGTATTATAAAATATCATTAATAAACTCTATATATTTTATTATAATTTATATATTTGAGGAGTTTCCATCAATTCCTAAATATTTTACTCTCATTGAAACATGATTAAATAAAATAAATGTTTAAAATAAAATTTGATCTTATTTCTCATCTTGATTGTGTATATTTTTCATCCATGTTCATTTTTTTAAATGGAAAATTATATTTTAATGGTTGGGTAAAACCTTCAAATAGTGGTTCAAGCACACTATAATGAAAATCATCAAATAAAAATCACAGGGTCTCGACCCTATGTCATGCGCCTCAAACCATTCCCCGCTTTCCACCCCAACCGCATGTGGGGGGAAATTAAAAAGATACTTTTTATTTACTCAAATAATTTATTACCAGTTTTTATTGTTATACATGTATTTTTATGAGGTTTAAAATATATCTTTCTAATTTATTTAAAAAAGGTTATTTTATACATCATTTATAAAAAAATAAAGGGAGTTATTTCATTTAAGAATATTTGGAATTAATGGAATCTCCCACCATCAAAACTTTTTTACAATATTTAACTTCTAAAAAAAATAAATTTTCTTACAAATTACATATTTTAATGATTACCTCCATGTTATTTTATTATCCAAAATATATTAACTTGTTATAAAACCTATATTTTGGATGAATTTATTGTCTTATATTATCTATTATTAATTTTTTGTTCATTAACTTTCTCTCCAAACATTCAAATTCTTATTATCATATTTCATTAAACATTAAATTTCTCTTAAATATCCATATTCATTAGGTCATGAATATTATTATTTTTAATATAGTATACTATTTTTACATATGGTGTTTTACTATTTGATTGACTATGGAAATAATGATATTCCATCTTCATTACTCAATGTGGGTATATATTAATAAATAATAATTTTATAAACAACATTGATAATTAAATATGTATGTAATTCATTATAAATTCAGTTAAATGTGGGGAATAGTTATAGATAATCCATTAAAACATCGATAAGTCTCATGATAAAAATTAGATTCCGGCATTATTAAATGGATTTTTTTGGTATACAAACCTGTTGTTTAAAATTTTCTTCTACAAGGCCTTAACAGTAATGATACCATGATGTGTGATATCTAGATGTCCAACACTATAAATTTCCATTATTTATAAATTAGTCATTATTATCCATGAAATTATTGAATTGATATTATCAAAGGATTCATTTCAGGATCAAGTTATTAACTAAATTGCATGTGTTTTTATCTATTTACCATGCCATAGTGATTATGTATTATTTACTCATCATAACTTATATTGTGTGTTACCCTTACTAAGAAATTGTGTTAACTATTATTTTGTTTCATTTCCTTTGATTCAAAAAAGGAATGTTTTATGTGTTCAAGGAAGAATAATATTTACTTTATTTTTGTTCTTATATTTTATTTCTAATGTAATATGGAATCTATGTTTGTATCTGGTCCATAAAGACTACTATACTGATCAGTCCATCATGATGATATTACTTATATCTTATGCCAATATAATATATTAATTTTAGACTCTAGGTTACTAGAGTTGGGGTAATTATAGTGAGGCCCAATTCATTATTAGAGATTTTGGAGAGTTGAATCAATATTAGTTATGAATATTAACCCCTAAACAATGTCAATAAAATAGAATATTACTTCATATAAAGTTCTAGGACTTTATACTTCTCATTTTGCAATTGGATGATGGGAATGGGACCCACTCATGTCATCATAGATTGATGCACTCGAAGATTTGTTAATGGATTTTTGTATCTTGATGTATGGAGGTTCGTGTATGCCTGTATTCATCTAGTTGTGAGTGATAACCTCTTCATGATAGATTAGTTTGATGGGCCTTATCCAATGTGAGGTTCGTATGGGAATCTCTACTTCCCCCTATATATTCTAAAATTTTATTGGTTTTTTTTCTTGGATTTAGAGTATGGAACATTTAGACCTTAGGTCCTTATTCGGGATAGACTTTGTGGCATGTCTTAATTAAAAAAGAATTTTTTTTCCAACATCCATATTTTATACAGAGTGAAGAATAATGGAAATGGATCAGCCTTTATGGAGCATCCTTGATGGCCACCTACCACTTGGACATCTATGTAAATTCTTAGTGAGTTTTAGTGGTCCATAATAAGTATTTTAGATACTTTCCCTGAGCCCATATACTAGATCATGGAATGAGTAGTTCATTTTTGGTTATGGACTTAGCCTCCCACAAAAAAGTGAGGAATGGGTCCTCCATGATAAGATCTGATCTAAAATATCCCCATATTATACAGCATGGTCTATTCAATCATGTGTGGTTAAGATACTCTTCATAGATGATCATTCTCCTAATCATGGCATTGGATCCTCAACATGGTTGTAGTGTTAGATCAGTGTTGGTAGTGGTTGTTTCGTAGATATAGATCAGTGTGTGGTATTGATTCCCCCATGCCCATGTTGTTTGTACTCGTGAGTCATTGGTATCGCATGAAAATTAATATTATATATATTGGGGATAAATATGGTTAACCTATATGGAGGCTTCCATCATGAATAGTCTTGTAGAGCATGGGGTGATTAGGTTTTTTCCCTCTCATAATTCCATCATTAGAGGAGTGGGTCTAGATAGTGGTTCCTCTTTTGACCATTTTTTCCATAATCTATTTAGTGTATCTAGAATGTTGTGTTCCTATCTTGTGATCCAATTGTCACAGAAATTACTTTCATGTATTTTTTTCTGAAGTGTGGAATTACCTTCAAAGTTTCTTAGGTGTTGGGTGTTATCAGTTGCATGTACTAGTGATCTAGGTGTTCTATGAGGCCTCATTCAGGGAATGATGGTTTCATGGTAGTTCTTCTTACTACCCATGTATGTTGTAAATGGTTATAGTGAGGGTATTTTACTTCATGGTTTGGTGTACCTTCATAGACTGGGGATCTTGTCAAATTCTATAGGGCATGTTGATAGTTTAGTTAGGGGATCTCCATTCCTGGACCAAATGATTTTTTCTTATATGGTTGATTATGAATCATGGAGGTGTCTTCCCTTGAGATAAAGGATATGTTTTGTGTGTCCTCGTAGTGCATATGAGGGAGATTTTAGGTTGTCTATGGTCCCCTTACTAGATAGTGTGATTATTGTGTGTAGGAGTTGAATGATGGTTTATCTCTCCAATTTTGTATCTCTTTGGTTTTTTTGGAGGTATTATGGTTTGTACTTACTTGTGTGTTAATCATTGGTCGTATTACCCTTTTTATGGGTTGTTCAACTAAGAATTTTTATCCTCACCCATACATTGGCCCTGTTCCACCCAAAGTTTACCTCCAATAGGCTAAGGGCTAGCGATTAGCTCTAAGTATGATTATAACATAGAAGAGAGGCCTTTTTCTAGTATACATGTACTCATTCACACATGTATCGTACCCACCTGAGTAAGGTGGAAAAGTAATACAACTAGAATGATAAACACATGACCAACCTTTTAAAAACCCATAAAAGAGTTTGATAGGTTATAAGAAATGTAAATATAGAAAAATAAAGGCCCAATGACCTAAAATACGGTGCAACCTAACAACTAGTGAATATAATTTCTAGAAATAAACCCCCATTTGAAATATAGTCCTATTACCATAGCCTCTATGAACCATTATAATCCTCCCACACCATTTCCAACTTGATATTCATCAAACATCCTATATTATATACCATAAATAACATTGGGTAAGATCCCCTATAGGTGTGAGTATATATATTCCTAGTAAGACTCCCATATAATCGTAATGGATGACTCACACCTCATTGATGGCTGCCATAGTTGAGTGAGTACTGACTCCTATAGAGGACTTGTACCCTACCAAATCTCTTAGATGGGGGAGTACCAACTTTTATGATAGTGGATTCACACCCCATAATTGTATTGATAAATTATTGAATATACCTATATATAAGATATGGGAAATCCTCACTCAAACTATTCACCACCATCAAGTGAGTAACTATCCCAATACCAAATCTGATGATATCAATTGAATTTTTTCTTCATATCACTATCGTGGGGGAAATCAGATTTCTTTTACCAATGCATATCATAGCTCTATTATCACCATCATGGACATGGTCGCGCCATATGCTGAATTATACTCAAAATAGACTACTCAGACATATGTTTCCAAAACTATTGAAGGATATAAAAATGATAGGTCACACAATTCATATTATTCACCATGTATTATAGGGGTATATGACATTTATCACTTCTTGGGAACCTCGTCTAGTTCTCAAGTATACACCAAGTACGGCCATCTGATGACATGGAACATGTTGATTAATCCACATAGTGTGTTGACTCACCTGTGTTTTGGGGAATGGGATCCTGGTAACAGTAAACCTATATAGGAGGGAATTCACTAATATTATGGGTGTAATCCACGTGTCATTTGTTGTTAATCACAACCTAATTCCCCAATTTGCTTGTCGACAAGGGAACACAGTATGTGTTATTTGGAACTACATGTTGTGTACTTTGGTTTTTTCCAAATTTATCATCTCATCCAATAATATTTTTTATGTCCACCACATTCATAGTGATTTTAGACATGTTATCCACAAAGTATGTAAACAAATATCAATTCCACACCGAAAATTGGATTCCTACCACCGTTTGTTGAATGATAAAATTCATGTCCCCTCCCTACATTAATAGAACATCTTAGATAATAGAAAATACATTATACACCATTAAATAGATTTACCATAACCATTTTTCTTCTATTAGACAATAAAACATGACTTGGAACCTAAAATAATGTTGTGTGGTACCATCAAAGATTGGGTAATGAAATGGCCCACAAATTGGATGAACCACTGGAAAATAATTGAATGTCAATGATTAACGTAATAAAATAAGGTAGTATTTTATATAATAAGTAAAAATAAGAAAATGATTATTATAAACAATATATCATCACTAAAAATAATGGAAGTTAAAGAACCATGGATTATTTATTGGTTTCCAAATCAATTAATAATAAACCAAAATTTAAATTTAAAATTATAATTTCGAGGGGCTATAGGAAGTATTATTTCTAGATTAAATTATTGATAAAATGAATCCAAACATTCAGTGATATCATATATGTGTATAAATCCATAAAATAAGTAATACATTGATTTTGGATTGATCACTAATGAGGAAATAATATGAATCAATATCTATGAATATTTCCATTGATTTTGATCATTGATCAATAAACCTTCCTCAATCATTATCAATGTATCTTCCAACATAGGCTCTTAGTCACTCTATATACTCAAACCTTATGTAGAAAACACTAGAGAGTGGTTCTAAAAAAAGTATTATATAGAGTTTATTCTATGTTATAAATTTAATTTAGACGATCAAATAATTATATATTTTAATTTGTTTAATTCCTATAAAATCAGCATGGGACTGCATATCAACCATGGAAGATATAGTATAAATGTATCATGGTGGTACCAAGAGTGGATGTTAGCAGGTGATTTTCATATTTGGGTCCATATTACACTGAAGTCCTGTTATCCTAGATTGCTGTTAGCTACCATTTTAGTAATTTTTCATGTATTTTCCCCTACTTACATTATGACTTATATTTAGGTCACCTACATGGATATTAACAGTTCTATCATGAATTACATTATTTAAATTCATTTGATTATTTTTTTATATCCTTTTTTCATTGATTTTAAGTCGTTTTATTAGAGAAAGGTATTTTCTTAGGTTGATATATGCTAAAGGTTCTCATATTGTGAGATATGTTGTAACATCCCAAAAAGTAAAAGAATTAAAAGGGATAAAGGTTACTACTCATGCCAATAAGGTGTATATTCATTGTATGGATCCCATAAGATTAGAACTCCATTGATAAGGAGGTTGTTCCTAGGGAAATGATTATAATTGGTGACCTCCTTAGATTTTTCTCAGGGTGGGTTTGAGTGAGGAATAAGGTCACTTGGAAGAACATGTATTAGAATGTGGGCATAATTGATAGTGTTATCACTCTTTAATTCTCATGCTTAGTACCCAAGTAGGTGACATCATGTGCATGAGGGGAAATCAGGGGGCTTATGGGGCATAATTTTTACATTGGTATCAGATCAGGTCCCTAGCCAGAAGAGTGGTGGAACTGCCTAGGTTGAGATGTTGGGTCCACAATGAGAGCAATATGCTCTAAATGGTGTTAAATAAAACATCCAAGGAAATTAAATGGTTACAATTTATAAATTTTTCTAAGAAAGTTAACAACGTTAACCATTATTTTCAGTAAAATACCTAATTAAAACTTCGCATTTAAAGAGTCATGTCCAGATGTAGTGATCAGGATGGGTGACCTCCTAGTATTTTTATCAAGGTGTGTGTGATTGCGGACAAATAACATTGGAAAGAACATTGTAAAGAACATATGTTGACTATTGGGGGTATTTACTAGTTGGAATACCCATTTGTGAATATGGGTGGGCCCCATAAAGTGGACAACACATGTATACTGATAAATTAGGGTTCATAAGAGTCCTAGTTGTAAAATATGCCATCATAGTGATAGTCATGATCCCATGGCCAATTAGAGGTGGGATTGAGGTAGAAATATTATCTAGTCATTGACTAAAGAGGGACCCTGGTGGGTTGGGTCATGTTAGTGTGGTATTAGAGGGGATCTGTCTTAGGGAATATTAATATAGTTACTAGTCAAATCGGGATTGGATTAGGAACCAATATAAAAATATAAGGTGGTATTGAGTGCAGTTAACAGAAAAGGGACACCAGTGTAGATGTGGTGGACAATTTCATCATGAAGATGAAATCTAATAACCTGTTGGTCAACCTATAACCCTAATACATTGATTGTGAGGTTCAATTAAGTTGGTACACACATTATATATTGGTTAGTTATGATATTTTATATCCTTCCTAGGTTATCTCATTAAAATAATCTCATACCCATGCAGGTGAGACCTATTTAATTTATGGTGTTTTCAACATATTTATAGATTTTTTATAAATGAAAAAAGTTTTATGATCCCATGCATGTGGTTAGTTCTCTCAGAGATGGATATTGATAAGTGGGTACTTGTTTCGACAAACTTTATTGGGAAGTGTTTAATCCCCTTGATTTGAGGAGGAAACTCTTCCCTTTTAGTAGATAAATATATTTCTCATAGAGAATATTGTAGTTCCTACTGGGTTGGATGAGACTATCGTTAGGTTGGATGCTATAATTTCCCAGCCTGGGTTCCACTATAACTGATTCCACAAGCTTTTTCACAACATGACATCAAGCACGCATCCCCATACACCATTGGTGGTCGATTGGGAGATAAGTTCTAATGGATCTAGTGGGAAGACTATACTCTATTTAAAAGACTAAACCTATTACAATAATCAAAATAAACATTGAAATGAAATAATAATTAACATAAAAACATTACAAACCACATTTTCAAACTGAGGAACTAACAAGAAACTAACACTATAAAATATTGCATGCCATGATATTCTAATGTGATAAAAGTAAATCCAGATAATCCGCTAAATGAAATTCCAAAATCATTTCTCGATATAATGCCTTGTCCCCTCATCCATGTTTTGTCGCATATCTCATATCAACCATCTATCATATGATATTTACCATTATACTAAACTACAACCATCACTAATAGAAATTCAAATTAGTAATTTTTTTCATTTGCGATATTTTTAAACATCACTAATTTATTTAACGATGTTTCTGGAAAACGTTTTTAAATGAGGTTTCTCTAAATTAGTGATATTTATAAGCCTATCTATTTAGTGAAACCCCATTTACTAGTGTTTTTTATAAGTAACTTTAAAGAAACATCGATATATTAGCAACAATTTGAAATGACACTATTTAGCAACACCTCTTTTACCAATATTTTTTAGAAAAGTCTACAAATAAAACCTCATTTTTAGATGTTTCTAAAAAATGTCAGTATTTTTTTAATTTATATTTTTTATTTTTTTGGAAATTTACCATCATTTCTAAAATTCATCAGTAGTTTTTAAAATTTATAATTTTTTATTTATTTAATTTAATTTATTTTGTGAAACATGTTTATATAATGAAAAAAATATAACTCCATGGCTTTCTCATTCCTCTTCCCATAACCAACCCCCCCTCCCCTCGTGACTATTCCACCCTCTACACACACTTGTCGCGTTCCCCTCTACCCTACCACACCCCCAATCCTCGAGTACACGCCTTAGCGCTCATCTCGTTCCACCCTTTGGCTGCCCCATCACATCCACACATCTTGTTCATACTGCATGTGGGCCTTTAGCCACAACCATACCAACACTACAAGAATTGTGATTTCCCCTCCTCTGGGATTTGAATGACGGACAACTATATTTACACATGAAGATCCAACTAACTCACCGATTTTTATTTTTCCTATTAAACTGTATTATATTATATATATATATATATATATTTATGTATTTAAAAAATTAACATTATATATATGTGTGTATATATATATATTCATATATTTTATTTTTTATATTTTATGTTTATATTATATTATATATATATATATATGTTTATATTTTATATTATACATATATATTTGTTTATATATATATAAATGTATATGTTTTATATTATATATATGTTTATATTTTAAATATATTATATGTTTATATTAATATATATATATATAATTCTGTGTGCGTGTGTAAATATATATCTGTATTTACACATATATTTAATTATAATTAAAGTTATATATATATATAATTAGCCATGTTTTAAAACACTCATAAAAATGTCACTAAAATAGCCACATTTTTATAAAAATGTGACAAAATTAAACATATATATTTGTTTTTATATATAAATATATATATATATATATAAACATATATATGTGTGTGTGTTTAGATATATATATATATATATATAAGTTTATATATATTTCTATATTTATATATGAGTGTGTGTGTGTGCGTGTGTTTATTTTTATAAATAAGTTTATTTATGCATATGTGTGTGTGTGTATGTGTTTTGTGTTTATGTTTATATATTAACATAAATATATGTTTATATTTAATATATATATATATATGTTTATATTTTATATTATATATATATATAATATATATGTATTTTTATATTTTATGTTTTTATTTGTTGTTTATATTCTATGTTTACATATATGTTTATATTACATATATGTGTTTTTATTATATATATGTGTGTGTGTGTGTGCTTATATATATGTGTGTGGTTATATAAAAATAAATTTATATATATCTATGTGTGTGTGTATAAATATAAATGTGTATGTATACATATATATAATTATAATTATAATTAAATATACACACACACACATATATATAATTATCCACATTTTAAAAAAATGGTAAAAATATAGATAAAATAGCCACGTTTTATAAAAAATATGACTAAAATTAAAATATATTAGTGTTTTTATAAATTATATATGTATATATATCTGTATTTATATATTTATAAACATGTGTGTGTGTGTGTGTTCATATATATTTATATTTATATATATGTGTGTGTTTGTGTTTATATATATGAATATATATAGACATCTAAATAGAGATTTACATCGATATGGGTAAATAATCTATTTAAACATATATATTTTTATAAAAAAATTTAAAAAACGTCACAAAGGTAATGATGTTTACAGGAAATGTCACTAAATTAAAGACATTTTTCATGAAACGTTGCTAAATTAGAAATATTTTCTGGAAAGGTGGATAAATTAGCTATGTTTTTTCACAATATGTGGCTAAATTAGTGGTGTTTTTTGGGAACATCACTAAATTAGATATTTCTATAAAAGATGTCACTAAATTATAGTTTTTTGTATTACATGAAGTCTGCTCGGATACCTAATGGTGGCCCGAGCAAGGTGTCAGTACAACTCAATAGGCCACCACCAACAGTTTCAATAATAAAATCTAGCCTAATAATAGTGTATTTCAAAGTAAAAATAAGAAAAACAAGGCAGTAAATAAAATAGTTTTCATTATTTAATAGTATTTAAATTAACAACTCTTATTCTTAGTTCCATATGTCACCCATACTCATCAATCCTACTTGGTCGCAATGTCGGTCATTTGAACCATGTGTTAACGGGGGTCACATGTTAGAAAATAAGGATCATCAACCCAAGTATCCAATTGATATTTGGAACACCATGTCAGACCATCCCAACCATGAAATAAAACATCATGCCCATACCATTTATGTTAGGAGCACCAATCCTTTCACTGAGACTTAATATTCCTAGAGGTTCCTTGACCATCAGTCTGGCCTGCCCAAGGGAGAGGAGAATCAGTTTAATATCCTAACCATCCATTTCTTCACATTTTAAAAGTCTCTTTATCAATAACCCTTTTATTAAAAAATGAAAAAAAATTCACATTTTCATTTATCTTAATTCAATGGTTTGTTACATTCCTCATATTCACAATTCCCATTATTAGGTCACTTTACACTTCAATCACCATTACAACCATATATCACCCCTTTCGGGATAATTAACCATATGGACAAAACCTGTTGTAAGAACCCGAATCTTCTTTTTAGGTATGTTTTTTCCTTTCTGGTCGTTTTTGAGGAAAAATAGAAATTCTGGAAATTTTCTATGTACACATCCTGAACTTTATAATTACACGTCTTCTTCTACCTTTTCGAATGAGTTCGTGTGCTGGCCGTGTAGTGTCCACACACACGGTTGTGTGGGAGTGACTTAGAGGCCTCTTAAAGCGGAGTACGGAAAAGGTGAGTACACGCCATGTACTTTCATTTTTTTTATTAAACGCACTGGGGTCACGTCTAATTTCAAGAATGCTCTTCTTTTAGGTCTCGTTCGACTAAGAGCTCCAAACGACCACAGATCTTCAAAGAACCCCTGAACCTCCATCCGTCCTCCGAATCGAACACTATTGGTTGCGTTGGAATCACATCTGTGAGTTCTCTCTTCTGCTTGAGCCTCATTTCATGATTCCTCTATGTTTTCACATTATCTTTGTTTGAACATTTTATATTATTTCTTAGATCTTCAACGTTCTAAGGATATTCAAGCTTCTAGGTCCACATATAGTGATCTCTTAACCCCGAGGTAGGTGGTTTGGTCCTTTCCATTCAAATTCTTTGAGTATTATGTGAAAATTACTCCAATACCCTTGAACAGGGTATTGTGTGTTTACCTTTTTACCCCTATTGATTGCCTACCATGCTTATATGCTTGTGTAGAGGTAATTTGGATTTGAATATGGTTAATTTATATGCTTTTGATGTATTTCCCATGTATGTTCTGTTTATGACCGTTTGGTCCTATTTATCCAGTTTGGCTGCCTTGCCTGTTTTCAATGCCTATTGTTGTAGGATGGAGAGTTTGTATTCGGACAAGCTTGATATGTGGTAGACTAGTTATCCAAGTAGTTCTATAGGTTTACATTGGCCATATTTCAATACTTTTCTCGTTGACCTACAAAGGTTCGTAAGAACCTAGTGTAGTAGACTATAAGGGGAATTTACTGAGTGAGCTTCCTTAGAGAGTCTTTGAGAACTTTAGTCTATAAGGGGGATTGACCGGCTAAGCTTCCTCAGAGAGTCTAGGACCACTTGAGGCTATAAGGGTAATTTACTGAGTGAGATTCCTCAGATAGTCCTTGATTACTTTATACTATATGAGTAAATAACTGTGTGAGCTTCCTTAGAGAGTCTTTGTTTTACATTGAATTACCTTGATTATTATTGACTATAAGAGGAATTGACGGTGAGTGCTTCCTCAGAGATTCTATACACAGTTGGGGCTATAAAGGGAATTTACCGAGTGAACTTCCTCATAGAGTCCTTGACCTTCGGGATATAAGAGTAATTAACCATATGAGCTTCCTTGGAGTGTTCCTGACTACCATAGACTATAAATGGATTGACCGTGAGTGCTTCCTCAGAGAGTCTTTATATACTGAACCAGAGGGATTAGGCCGAGACCACTGCCCAGATGGTTGATTTTACTTGATAGGTAGGACCAGAGGGGGTGGCCCTGAGTACTTCCCAAAGAGTTACCTGTTTGGGTTTAGCTATTTGATTGGATGTTTCATGATGTTGAAACTGTTGAATGTTTACTACTGAGTACTTTACTGTTTATTGTTTTATGTACTTTTACCTACCATATATTCACTGACTGTTAGGCACATATCTTTGGGTGGTTGCCTACAGGGATTTAGCCTTACACCCTCTTTGGTCCATGCTTTTGGTCCCAAACAGATTATATTGTTGTAGGTATAGAGAAGGGAAAGTGCCCTTCTACTTCAGGTACATGACTTGTTGTGGAGCTGGAGAGCATGGGACCAAGCTTATGCTTGCGATGATGAAGAGAAGTTTATCTTTTGTTTTGTACTTTGGTTTAGTACTGTTTGTATTCCAGCATTGTGAATTTTTTGGCTTCTTTCATAGACATATGTATCATGTATCATTTATATATGTGCTCCAGTTGTTTTTTTACCTTTATTCTTCCAATGTTTACTCTTGTATGGATGTTTACTGCTTCCGCTATTTCTTTTGTTTTTCTTCCGCAGTGTACTCTGCCAATGAGGGAGCAGTTTTCCCACAATCACACCCAAGGCCTTCACTACTAGTCAGCAGCCTCTGGCATTTGGAGAAATGCGTTTGAGGCCATGTGACCAACCGGGTACGGGGCACCTCTGGGTTCCATACGGAACCGAGACATTACAAAGTTGTATCAGAGGATTTATTTTCTCTTGATTTACTTTTTGGATCCTTTAGACCGGGATAGGAAGGAATAGGTACTTGGTAATATGTTGTGCCAGGGAGTAGCTAACCTGTGTATAGGGAAAAGCCAATCTACCTCATTTATTAAAATTTCTTCTGGTTTTGCAAGTATATGTTTGAACAGATTTTCAACTTTGGGTGAATCACATGTTTTTTGTTATTATTATCGATGTTATTGAGGTTTTATTTTTCTCACAACCTAATGAGATGAGGGTATGCCATCTCATGCATCATATAGGCACTTTCTAGATATCATATGTCATGCATTCTTGTCATTTCATCTAGGATGCATTAGCGATTTCATGTTGTTGTGTAAAATATGCATGTTGTTGTGATAGTTGACTTTAAAAAATTAATGTTATTTGATAGTGTATTGTTTTGTGTAGAGACTTTCTTGATTGGATGCCAAACATTGGTTCTTGAGGTGTTATGGGCCCTCATGGACAGGAAATTGGTGGATCATTACCTTGTTTTCAATGTTATAATGTGTAAAAGATTCCAAACTTTGATTCGTGGGAAGTATGGGCCCTCACGGATAAAAATATGGTACTTTCAATGCTCATTTTAGTGTTTTTCAAGGTTCCAGAGTAGTTTCTAAGGCTTATTGTTTGGAAAAACCCGGAATACACGTTGTTTAGTTTTAATTAAATGTCTTGTGTTCTTATATTCGGGAAGAAAATGTTTTTCTTATGTACATGTTGTGTACTTTATGTACACACCGTGTAGTCACTAACCATGTCCTAGGTCATACGAGAAGAGATGTGGTATGGATAATGTCTGGTGGGAACATGACATGTACTAGTCGAACACGCCCTGTAGTGGTGAACCTGTGTCCACCCGTGAAACTAACAACATGAACTGATAAAACTTTAAGCTATACACACTGTGTCGGTATTGAACACACCGTGTAGTCAGACCCAGGTACCTGACCATGTCGCGAACAACATGGGTCAGTGTTATCCTTTCACGTAAACATCGTGTCCTCCTTGAACACGCCCTATAGTCTGACACACGTACCTAGCCGTGTAATGAACAACATGGGTTGGTGCTATCCTTTCATGTACACGTCATGTCCATCCAGAACATGCCATGTAGTGTGAGTCGTGTGTCTAGACGTGTCACTAACAACACAGTCCAGGTGAATCTTCTCTAGTACACGTCGTTTCTACCTTGCACACGCTATGTAGCCTTGTCTTAGGAGTGCTGTGTTGCTTAACCGTGTAGAAGGACTCAGGAAGGGGAAGATGATTCAAGTACACAACGTGTGTTATGACAACACGTCGTGTGTTTGGGATGTTACACGACCTTTTTAGGTAGGAGTACACGCCCATGTAAATGACTTATGGGAACACAATGTGTAGGAATTTTACACGCCGTGTAGTCATGTTTTGTAAACATTGAGTGCTTTATTTCTCATGTTCCCTTCTTAGACTACTAGTTTTCAGTCCTTGATAATCATGTTCTAAGGTGTGTGTTTGACCTTGTAGAGTCATGCCACCACGATGTCCTCCGGTTGTACGCCAATTGCCAGGAGGTGATCAGACACTGGACATGGCTGATTAGGGACTACCTGCAGATCCTCTAGTTGAGCCAACCTTGGCACTAGTCGTGGTACCTGACATAGGTGTTGATGAACAGTTCAAATTGGTTTTCATGAGGGTGATTCAGACCTTTAGGGTGCACCGTCTCCTACCCCATCGATGGCTGATTGGACACAGGTCTTTCAGTAGCAACATCCTCCTACTTTCTTAGGGAATGGAGGACCACAGGCTGCAGAGTCATGGCTAGAAGCAACTCTAATGATTTTCGAGTATCTGGAGATACCTCTAAAAAAGAGGGTGAAGCTCGCTACCTACATTCTTCGAGACTCCTCCATGTGGTGGTGGGATGTGATCTCATAGGAAGGATGCCAACAGAATATGTCTTGGGATGAGTTTCGACCCATCTTATATCCGGAGACCTTGAGGGCTGATCGAGCCTAAGAGTTTATGAGTCTGGAGCAGGGTACTCTTTCTATTATGAAGTATTACTCGTGCTTTACAGGGCTGCAGCATTTCACGCCTATTCCAGGAGGTGATGAGTTGTTCCTTGCACAGATGTTCGAAGATGGTCTCAGACATGACATCCAATCCCAGGTGAACATATTCAGGTTGTCATCGATATCCTCTATCTTCAACTAGGCGCAGATCACAGAGCGTGATCTGGGGGATTCAGGAGCTGTGAGCCATAGCGGTTCGGCATCCAAAGTTAGTGCTCTGCCAACTAATAGTAGGAAGTTCCGTAGGGGGATTTCACGAGGAGATCAGAGTAGGTGGGACGCATCTTCTGGTATCCATGTGGTGTGCTACCAATGTCGGATAAGTGGGAATACGAGGCCACATTTCCCGAGAGACCTAGTGGAATGCCGATCTTGTGGAAATATTGGTCACCTTCAACGTTTTTGTAAGTTCTTCTCACAGAAACTGGTGACAGGGGTTCTTCTATAACTCCTCGTTCAGGAGCAGCACCACTAGTTTCTCACTAGTCTGGGAACTAGAGTTCTTCCAGCCATTCGGGCTGAGGTGGAGGTCGTGGCCATGGTAGTTAGTCGCTGGTTCTTCAGCGACAGTAGCGTGGATCAGCTCAGAGTAGTAAGGCAGGGTCATAGGGCCACGGCATAGGCCAAACTTTTGTAGTGGAGCAGACCCAGCAGGATCAGGATCCCAGACCCTCCTCAAATTTAGGTATGATCTTAGTAGCCTCAATTTTATCATCTTCCCTTGTCAATATAGGGACTTCCCAAATCATTATAATTATTGCTGTTTTGGAGAGCCTTGGGCTTTTTATCTTTCCTTCTGCTGATATTTTGATGCTAGAAACACCTTTGGGGACTAGAATGGCTAGTGTACATCAGTGCATGGAGTTCCCTCTTGAGTTTGGTGGGCGTTACATCCCATGGGACCTCTATGTCCTAGAGATGATAGGCTATGATGTCATTCTCGGGATGGACTAGCTAGTTCCCTTCCAGGACGTAGTCGATTGTTATCGTCGTAGGGTGAGTATCGTATCACCAGAGGGTGGATCCTTTCTTCATAGGGGTGAATGGGATGTCCAGGTGGGTAGAGTGGGTCCATAGCATCATGAGTTGGGAGGATTTATAGCCCATATTTCTAGTCTATATCTCGATGACCAAGGGACATTACAGTTAGACTTTCCTCAAGTGGTGGATCGTTTCAGAGATGTCTTTTTAGAGGACTTTTCAGGTCTTCCTCTAGAGCGTGGGGTAGAATTCTCGATTGAGCTTGTTCCAAGAGCGGCATTGATGTTCATTCTTCCTTATAGGATGGATACACTAGGGTTGAATGAGCTTGTGAAACAGTAGGAAGAGTTGTAGGAAAAGGGTTTAATCTGACCTAGTACTTCTCCTTGGGGTTCACCTGTCCGGTTTGAGAAGAAGCCAGATGGAACCCCCAGGATTTGTGTGTGCTATCAGAAGTTGAACCAGTTGATGGTCAAGAACCGGTATCCCTTACCGTCGATTGATGATCTCTTTGATATTATTTTAGGATCCCGGGTGTTCTTGAAGATTGACTTGAGGTCCAGTTATCATCAGTTTCATGTTAGACCATCAGATATACATCTTACATCCTTTCAGAGCAGGTATGGTCTATAAGAGTATATGGTTATGTTGTTCGCTCTAATGAATTTGCCTATAATTTTCATGGCACTGATAAACTAAGTGTTCCATCCATATTTGGAATCCTTCGTGGTTGTTTTTGTGGATGATATCTTGGTGTACTCTCACACATGACACCACAATGCTACCCATCTTGAGATCATTTTGAGTACACTAAGGTAGCATCAGTTATATGTTGAGAACTCAAAGTGACACTTTTGGATGGATCAGATTCACATCCTGGGTCATATTATCTCAGAGGAAGGAGTATCAGTAGACCCAGAAAAAGTGAGAGAAGTAGTTTCTTGGGAGCATCCGAAAAACATCTTTGAGTTGTAGAGTTTTCTAGGGCTGGTTGTATACTACAGACACTTCATACATAACATTCCATGCTTAGCAGCACCACAGATAGTTCTGACTAAGAATGGTGAGAAGTTCTTTTGGTTAGATTCTTTTGAATCAGCCTTTCAAGAGCTGAAAGGAAGGTTGACTTCATCACCTATACTAGTTTTAGTAGAGCCGGTCAAGAGCTATACGGTTTACTATGATGCGTCAGGTATCAGGATGGGAGATGTGCATATGCAGGGAGATGGGGTCATTGCGTACGGATCTCGGCAGTTGAGGCCACATGAGATGAATTACTTGATGCACGATCTGGAGTTGTTAGCTGTTTTTTATGCCCTACGCTGCTGGAGACATTATCTTCTGGGAGAGCATTTTGTGGTTTTCACTGACCACAAAAGTCTCAAGTACATCTTCACTCGACGTGATCTGAACTTAAGACAGGGGAGGTGGGTCGAGTACCTACAGTTCTTTGACATTGAGCTTGCCTACATGCCTAGGAAAGGCAACACAGTGGCTGATACATTAAGCAAAAGGAATCAGATACAGTCAGTTTAGGAGGCCATCAGTGAGTGGCAACTTATGGATCTATTTTCTGAGATGCATTTGGAGGTGCAAGACAGTCAGGGGTAGATGTTTCTTTCATCTATAGATATTACCTCTACTCTTCTGGATCGAGTTCGAATGAGGCATGATATTAGATTCTGAAGGCCTAATCCTAAGGGAGAGCATGTCATGATAGGACCCTATTCCGGGATGGACCATAAGCGAGGATGAGATCCTGTGTTTCTAGGGGTGCATATGGGTGCCAACAGATATACGTAAGGAGCTAATGTGGGATTTTCATTCCTCATTTTGGGAAATTCATCCTTGTATCACCAAGATGTATCGTGATCTACACCATCAATATTGGTGGCCAGGTATGAAGAGGGACATTGCTAGTTTCATTTTGAGGTGTTCCACCTGTCAACAGGTGAAGGTGGAGCATCAGTGACCAGCAGGGCTTTTACAGCAGTTACCCATCTCGAGTGGAAGTGGAATGATGTCATGATGGACTTCGTGACTGGTTTTCCAAGGTTTCCTCTAGTTAATGATGTTGTTTGAGTTTTCATTGACAAACTCATGATGGATTCCCACTTCTTGTCGATTAATGAGACCTTCAGTTTTGTTGAGCTGGGATAGTTGTACATCTGTGAGATTGTATGTCTACATGGAGTTCCACACTCCATTGTTTCAGAGAGGGATTCATGTTTTACTTCTCAGGTCTGGCAAGGGCTTCATAAGACTTTGGGTACACAGGTACTTTTGAGTATAGCTTACCATCCTCATACAGATGGCCAGTCCGAGCGTACGATTCAAGTGAATGAGGATATTCTCCAAGCATGCATCCTAGATTTTGGAGGTTCTTGGTAGAAGCATATACATCTTGTAGAGTTTTCCTATAATAATAGTTTTCAAGCAACTATTTAGATGTCACCTTATGAGGCTTTGTACGGTAGGTCATGCCAATCACCCTTATGTTGGCTGGAGGTAGGAGAGGCAGTTTTGCTGGGACATAATCTTTTTCAGGAGACCATAGAGTAGATAGAGTTGATTTTGAAGAGGATGGATGCTGCGCAGTCTCGAAAAAAGTCTTATACTGATCAGAAGATACAACCTCTGGAGTTTGAGTTCGGGGGTCATGTTTTCCTTCATGTCACACCGAGGTTGGGACATAAGAGGATTAGAAGACAGGGTAATCGTTCACTGAGGTACGTCGGGCAATTTGAGATGTTGGAGAGAGTCGGGCTGGTTGCCTATCAGTTGCAGTTACCCCAGAGGTACCGGGCTATGCATGACATTTTCAAAAAAATTTAGCTTTGACGTTACTTTTCAGACACGTATCATTTTTTCCAACCTGAGGAGGTTGAGTTGGAAGTGGACGCCTCTTTCAAGGAGAATCCAATCCGGATTGTCAATAACGGTACAAAGGTTCTCTGTGGCCGGTCTATTCCTCTAGTACGAGTGCTATGGTATCACGGGAGAGTACAGGACGTGACTTGGGAGAGGGAGGTTGTTGTACGATCATAGTGGCTAGAACTGTTCGTGGGTTATTTTTCTACACCGCTCTATAGAAATTCGGGGACGAGCTTTTTATGGGGGGAAGTTTGTAAGAACCCGGATCTTATTTTCAGGTATGTTTTTCTTTTTCTGTTAATTTTTTGAGGAAAAAAACTTATGGAAATTTTCTAAGTACATGTCGTGTACTTTATGAGTACACATCGTTTACTGCCATGTCGAAGGAGGTTGTGTACTAACCGTGTAGCAGCCACACACAAAATCGTGTGGGAGTGACTTGGAGGCTGCTTAAAGCGGAGTAAGGAAAAAGGGAGTACATGCTGTGTAAATTATTTTTTCATTAAACACATCAGGGTCGCGTCTAATATCAATAATGATCTTCTTTTAGGTCATGTTTTACCGAGAGCTCCATATGGCCATAGATCTTCGACAAACCCCTGAGCCTCCGTCCATCACCTAAATCGATCACCGTTGATTGCATTGTAATCGCATCGGTGAGTTCTCTCTTCTTTTTGAGCCTCATTTCATGATTCCTCTCCTTTTTCAAGTTATCGTGGGTTGAACATTTTTTACTGTTTCTTTTTTCATTAATGTTTTATGAAGATTCAAGCTTCTAGGTTCATGTTTAGTGATCTCCTAACCTTGAGGTAGGTGGTTTGTTCCTTTCTGTTCAATATCTTTGAGTATTATGTGAAAATTCCAGCAATACCCTTGAACAGGGTATTTCATGCTTACCATTTTACCCCTTTTGATTACCTACCATGCTTGTATTCTTGTGTAGAGTTAATTTGGATATAAATAGGGTTAATTGTTATGCTTCAGATATATTTCCCATGCTTGTTATTTTTACGATTGTTTGGTCTTGTTTAGCCAGTTTGGTTGCCTTTCATGTTTTCCATGCCTATTGTTGTAGGATGGAGAGTTTGTATTCTGACATGCTTGATATGTTGTAGACTATCTAGACAAGTAGTTTATTAGGTTTAATTTGGCCATGTTGTACTTCTATTCTCATTGACCTACCCAGGTCCTTGAGAACCTGGTGTAGTAGACGATAAGGGGAATTTACCGAGTGAGCTTCCTCGGAGAGACCAGGACCACATGGGGATATATGGGGAATTCACTGAGTGGGATTCCACATAGTGTCCTTGATTTCTATAGACTATAATGGGAATTGACCATGTCAGATTCCTCATAGAGTCTTTTTTTTTACTTTGAATTACCTTGATTACTTTAGACTATAATGGGAATTGACGATGATTACTTCCTTAAAGAGTTTATGAACAACCTGGGCTATAATGGGAATTGACCGAGTGAGCTTCCTCATAGAGTTCTTGACATTGGGGTTATAAGAGGAATTGACCGTGTGAGCTTCCTCAGAGAGTTCCTGAATACCATAGACTATAAGGGGAATTGACTGTGAGTTCTTCCTCAGAGAGTCTTTATATACTGAACCAGAGGGGTTAGGCTGAGAGCACTGCCCAAAGGGTTGCTTTTACATGATAGGTAAGACCAGAGGGGGTGTCCATGATTACTTCCCAGAGGTTTACCTATTTGTTTTTAGCTATTTTATTAACTATTGCTTGATGTTGAAATTGTGGAATGTTTACTACTGAGTACTTTCCTGTTTACTGTTTTCGGTACTTTTACCTGCCATATATTCACGGACTATTAGGCACAGATCTATGGGTGGTTTCCTTCTGGTATTTACTCTCACAAACAATTTGGGACATTAATTTGGACCCAAAAAGATTATATTGTTGCAGGTATAGATAAGGGTGAGCACCCTTCTACTTTGGGTACTTGACTTCCTGTGGAGATGGAGAGCATGGGACCAGGCTTATGCTTGTGATGTTGTGGAGTTGTTTATTTTTTGTTTTGTATTTTTTTTACTACTATTTTTATTCCAGCATTGTGACTTCTTTGGCTGATTTCATATTCATATGTATCATGCATCATTTATATATGTGCTCCAGTTTTTTTTTTTACTTTCAGTCTTCCGATGTTTACTCTTGTATGGATTTTTACAACTTCCACAACTGCTTTTGTTTTTTTTTGTGTACTCTGCCAATTAGGGCATAGTTTCCCCACTATCACACCCAAGTCCCTCCCTACTAGTCGGTAGCCTTTGGCATTTGGAGAAATGTGCTTGAGGCTATGTGACCAACTGGGTACGGGGCACCTATGGGTGGCTTCCAGAACTGGAACGTTACACCCGTTAATCATTTTCCACATTTAACCATTCACAATTCATAACTCATTTATCTTATTCAAGTCAATCCAAATAACCATTTATTCTTTTCCAAATTACTTGAAATCATTTCAATTAGTTTAATCTCATTAACCATTTAATTAATCAATTATAAACTTAATTATCATGTTCATGGAAGTGCCACGCCCTATGGCTGACCATCAGTATAGTCTAATCAACCTCAATGAATCCAATGTGAAATGTGGGGGGATCAACACACAATTTACACACCCATTTTATCATTTCTTAATAATGGTTCAATATCATATCACAAAATCAAAAAGGCACAATCACATCCACATAATATAAACACCATGACTATGGGAAATAACTTGTAAACCACCTACCTCAATTTCATAGATGAACTCTTGTTCAAAAAAAACCCCTTGATTCAAGACCAAAATACCTTCCAAAACAAAAATAGGAATCATATGGGAAATAAGGGTTTATGGATTCACATTCTAAAGAACAATTATTCAAGGCCTCTTCAATATAATTAAATAAAGAGGAGTGGTAGATTCACCTTTAGCCTTAATTCAAAACCAATGATGTAGCGAACGACACAAGATTGAGGGAGAATCAACCTTGAAGGTGCAGGGATCCCATCATTCATCACTCGTCATTTAAGATCATAAAGGAGGGGAAAATTTGGGTAATAAATCCTAAATCACAAGAGTGAAGTTGGGAAATTTCCTATTTTATGGAGGCACACAATTTGGCTACACGGTTGGAAAAAACATGTGCCAACAGTAAAATACCCTCTATCTAAGAGGGGAACTAGATAAATGGTCTCATGGGGAGCCAACATAGTTTATAAACCCATTTGGAGGCCATGAATTTCGATATATCCAAATCTGTATAGTTTTTAGGATCTCCTTAAATGGTTTTTCAATCATGCACCCCATATATGTTTCATTGTTAATGCTCACAACTAGTATTAACCATGAACCAACCATGTGCCCTATATAGTATGGAATATTATCTTCCTTTTAAGTTTATTGAACCCCTGTGGAACCCTCTATTCCTAAAATATCATCAACAAACATTTATTTAACCCTTATAGAGTGATTTCACTCAAAATTTAATCAAGAATGTTCTTCATCAAATGGTTAAGTTCTTACAACCTCCCAATATTATAAAAACTCATATTTGACCTACTCTCCCAAGAATTACTAATATTACAAGGTAATAAAGAATTGGCCACAAGTCCCATATATCTATCTCATTCTCCCAAGTCTCCTCCAAGAGAAGACAATTCCACCACATCACTCAGAAAAAGGCATGGTCTTCCCCAAAATAATCTTCTCACAAGAATATGAAATTTGAATCAGATGCTCCCCAAAGAATGCATCAGCCTCAATCTCAACATCATTAAAAGAGATCATAAGATAATGTTTTGGATGATACTTATGAATTTGTGACAAAAAAAATATCCTTAAAATAACTATAATGGTGTGTAATATCCAATTAGTATGTCACCAGTGTGATCCCCTCCATAATCTCAAACGGCCCCCAATACCTGGGCAGTAACTTTTCTTGACCCTAAATCCAACATTGATTCAATCATTGTGAAATCCAATTGAATACACAGTCACCCATTATAAACTCAAGAAGTCAATATTATTGATCAATATAATACTTATGTCTAATCTCTTCTATATCCATACACTTCTGAATCAACTAATCCTTCTCTCATTTCTCTTGCACCAGACTTGGTCCTAGCAATTCTGATTCCCGGATTCCATCCAATATAAGGTGGATCTAAATTGAATTCCATAGATTTCCTCATATGGTGTTATCAAAATAGTCTCCTAAAAAGGATTATTATATGAAATCTCAAGGACTGATTAGCGTTTCTCCCAAGATCCAAAAATGTTAAGGATAAATATCCTAAAAACATGAATAGTATGTTCTGATCTCCTATCTAAATGCGGGTGAAAATCCATATATATAAATACCTAATTTCCTAGAACCTTCTCCCAACCATTCTAGAATTATCAATTTAGACACAAATAAAAATGCGAAATTATAGTCCATGGTACCCTAGTGACGTTTCTCAACTCTTAATGAAATAAACTCCCTTTTTCAACTAATCAATAATAACCTAAATTTATTAATTAATATGTGGTTTCCATGAGAGAACACCATAAAATCCATGTTAACATTGTTCCACACCCATTTCAAAGTGGAAAATAGATATAAAAATCAAGCAGTTTGATGATGATTGACCTTCACCTGCTAACAGGTGTAGCATCAAGTCATTAAACCTACAACATTGGTTTTCATTCATAGCCAACTATATTGTCTCTGAAGATCTCGATACATATTTTTCAAACCATGGTGCACTACCAACATTGACATATGAAACCCATTCATCAAATATTCCTATATAAATATATGCACAACAACATTTTTACAAATTTGAATAATCTCATTTTCAAAAATTATATATTTAGAATTTTCATCCCCATGTTCAAAACATTTTTCTAAAGCTGGAAATTTTGAATCCTCGTATTATATTCTCTTAACATGGTTCAGAATAGAATGGCCAATATAAATGGACATGAGTTTCATGAGATCATGCTCCTCTTAAAATCCTTGATTCATATCATGAAACAAATTCATCACCTTAAATTTGGAACTATACTCCTGAACCACCTAATTTCGTGTCTTATAACTCCATGCATCTACAACATTAATCCCCATTACTAGTGTATAAGTTACATAAATGTCAAAACACTTCATAAACTCAACCCACATTCACTGATAAAGAATAAAATAAAACTAGTATAAGATTTACTTAAGTCCTTTTTGATCGATATAAACAAGAAAATTCTCACCCATAAGATAATACTTCAAATATTTCAATTCTTAAACCACTAAATCCATTTCAAGATCGTGCATAGAATAGTTATATTCTTGTAGTTGAAATTAACATAAAACATACACCATATCTCACCCCCTCCCTAAATTAGAACTTCCCCATTTCAAATCCTAGATGCGTCTCGAAAAAAATTATACTCCTTACCTGGAATAGTTAAGATAATGATCGATAAAGTGGTTATGTGTTTCTTAATCTCCAAAAATTCAGTCTTATAATCTTTGGATCACTCAGCCCTTATGCCATTTTTTTAATCCTGGGAGTTGTGATACTAATAGTCATAAGTCTTTAATGAACATCCTATTGTTACATTATAATATCAAAAATATTAGAATATAATAAACATTATTGGGATTCTCCCCAGAAACCACTACATGAACATTATCTAGGTCCACTAAAACTAATTCCTCTAAGTTGATGTGACCCGATAAATGTATCATGTATATCTGAAAGATACACATAGATATCATGGAATATAGTCAATGATCTATAAGTGTTATCCTAATGATGTCATGATGTTTGAAATTATCATCATGAGACTCAGAGTTCAAGAAAAATCACCCACAAAAATTAGCAATAAACTAACCTGGGTATGGGTTAAAAATTTGGTTCATCAAGTCCATAAACAAAGAAGGATAATTTGTCAACCCAAAAAACATTGTGATGAACTCCTCTAAACTATAACTACTTTATAAGTATTGTGTTCTATATCATAAGTTCTCACACATAGCTGATGATACCCTGCCCTCAAATTGATATTGTAAAACACACAATAACACTTTATATAGTCAAAGAGATCATTAAAACATAGAATATAATATTATTTCTCAATTTTCATCTAATTCAACTTTCGGTCATTAATATACTTCCACAACATTCTATCCAACTTATTATAAAAAAAGTCTACATATCCCCTTAGGGATGTACTCGGATGGATAAACCCTTTATCTTCTATTTTCCCAAGATAGGTTTTATGAACTTAATGTTATATTGATTCTCTTATATAAGGAAGAATATGAATGGTCTTAGTCTCTAACATTAGCTCAGTCATGAACTCAACCTCACCCTTATGTGGAATCCATGCAATGACATCAGAAAACACCTCCTAAAATAGATTTATTATATAAGGAAATTCATCATGATACACACCCTCTTCATTCATAAAAATACGCACTAATTGGGTTGTGAGCACACCCAGTTGTGGAAGAACTAGCCATGTACAGCCTACCAGAATATTTGATTCCCCATGATGGACATAAGTTTCCCTTTAATGAGACGTGAAACTCACTCTCTAACAGTAACAATAAATTCGACCTTATCATGTGACCAACTATTCCATACATTGTATCAAGTAAAAACCTGAAATCTCAAGCATGTAAAAGACTCAAAGGATATGGTACCCACTAACCTCAATGCCACACTCATCATATTGTTAGATACTTTCTACTCGTACTCAAAACGTTGTTTCAAACGACATACCCCCACACATATATTCATCCTATGGACCCAAAAGATTCAAAAAAATAAGTTATATAAAATATATTTCGGTTCATATATCAAATAAATTACTTGGAAGAATGGAACCTATAAGAATCATAAATCAAAAAATTTATGGTCTTGTCTCGTCACTTCTAGGTACAGGCTTTACTGCATGAAGCTGACCTACCCCTCTACTCTTGGATTTGGTTTGAGTTCCTAGTACTAAAAACACTTATAATATGGACACTATTGTCCTAAGGTACCGCATCTTCTTACATTACTCTTATGGTTGGTGTAACTATAACTGCCTAATTGATAACAAGTAGTAGACCCTCTATTTATGCTCTACACTACCCTAGATTCTCTACTATGAACCGCCTACTTGGGTACCTATAGAACTTTGGTATATGACTCATCCATCCATATACTCTTCATTCCACTACTGGTTGATGACACTAACCACTCATGTGACCCAGTCTTCCTCACTAGTAGTAGAAGACTGATGTTCCTCCCTAAAAGACAGTTCCTCTTCCCTGACCACTTTTTCCACCATCACTCGGGTGGAAATTCTCATAATGTCATTTCCTACAATCAGAATATGTACAACCATATTTCCCAAATGAAATGGTTTTCCACCCCTAGAGTCCTCTGTTAAGTTCCCTTTAGATATGGGAGACTAATATACTACCTTATACACCCTATAAAAATGAAATATATTTATATGGGACTCGAAATATCATATAATTCCATCTATAAAATGTATGGTTGCATCTACCTTATCTTCTGTTAGGGTCATAGAAAAATGTTGTAGTTTAGTAAAGTGGCCATAATAAACCATTACCCTTATAATTCCCTAATTCAATTGAATAAACCCTCAATGTTTTCCTTTACTCATTGTCTCAGGGTAAAATTTTCCAAGAACATCCACATGAAGTCTGTTCATGCCAGGCTGTGTATCATCTCAAACAAAGCATGTATATCCCACCAATGCATTACCAATCCTTAAAATATATTTGCTAAAAATTTAAAACTCATCCCTAGATGAGTATATAAGTGGTGTGTTATCATTTGTATGGACTAAATCTAGAAAATTACTACCTCGGTCTACCCTCTCTAGAAAACATTGAAGGGTACTATAGATGAATTCCCTCATCAGTTGAAACATACTTGGTGGAAACCAACCCAGATCTCTCTCCCTAAAATGCATAAAATAAGAAAATTTATAATAGAACTTATATTCTCCTCTACTATTTTTAAAAAATGGGTGTTCAATCCATGTTATAGGAGGAGAATTCGATGCGATGTTCTCTAATATTCCAACGAGTAAGCTTCGTTATTGTGGAATCCTAGTATAATTCCAAAAACATATCTCTAAATACATGACATAATGTTTCTACAATTATAAAAATAGAAAGGCCCCAAAAATTATATAACCAAATAATTTTCCATACACCATCCAAAAAAATATGATTGCATCTCGATCACTAACCTCATTCATGCTTATTACGGTCTATGTCTAACACGGGGTTGACCAAACATACATAATCACATGATTTTTGTTAAAAACCATTTTTAATCATTTCCCTTTCAAAAAAATTAAATCATTATTTTTTAGGAACCATTTTTAACATTTTCAATTTTTAAATTTTCAGCTTAAACTAATTTTTTTTAGTCTTCCATATTAGGAACTATTTTCTTAAAATCATAAGAAAACCATAATGGTGATTTTATTTCCCCCAACCAACCATAACATGATTTTTTGTGAGTTCCTAACATGGATAATTCCATAAAATTAATGAGTAACTAACATTATGAATGTATATGTAAACATCATTTCATGTCGAACCATGAGTAAATTCAAAAAAAATTTACATCACACCACATGTGCATCACCCAAAGTGAAATAACGTCCAAATATAACAAGTGAATGTCAAGAAAAATAATCCTACACTAGGTAATTGGGTTTTCCCCCACACATGGGTTATCTAATCCCAGGTAATGAGCTCATTACTATGGCATGAAACATAATTGTCTCCAATATACCATTCCCAAACTATATTGTGATATAAAATAAAAATTATCTGATAAATCTTATAACATCCCAACATGAGTTCTACAATAACTAGTTCCTCGTGATGGTTCACCAAAAGAACTCTAATTTGCCTCCATATATTCTAGAGGCTTCCTAATAAGTGTGAGGGTATACGAAATCTTTTTGTAAGAATATAGTCTTTTTACCATAGTGAAACAATATCTTAAATCAAAATAAAAATCCACCTTAAATAATAATAAATAAAAAAACATCACATAAAACATTCTCAAACAGAGAAAGTACCCACAAAATAATATTGTAAAATATTTACTTTTTTGATAGTCTAAGGTTCAAAATTTTAATCAATATAATACACTAAATACAATCCCCAAATCGAGTCACAACATCAATTCAGGTCCCCTCATCCATTCTCTACACCATATCCCATATTAACCACCTTACATAGGGAATTTTCCCTTATTCTAAACTAAAACCAAGAAGTATTCTCAGGTACCCAACAACGGGCCAAGAAAAGTGTTAGTAAAACTCAATAGCCCACCACAAATGGTGACCATAATAATATCCATTATAATCATAGTGTATGCATAATTAAAAATAAACATGTTGAGGAAGTAATTAAAATAATTTCCATTCTTTAGCAATATTTAAATTAACCACTCATGTTCTTAGATCCTAGTTTCCCCATAATCATGAATCCTTATTTGTCCCAATAATGGTCATTTGAACCATGTTTTAAAGGAGGTCACATAGTGGAAAATAAAGATCATCAATCAAAGCATGCAATAGGGATTCAAAAAACCATCTCTAACCATCCCAACCATGATATGAACTCAATGTATAAACCCCTATAGTCAAGAGAATCAGTTATTTCATCAATAATTACTAAGAATAGATATTATTAAAGAATTAGTCTTTCCAACATAAGGGAGAGGAGAATCAGTCCATCATCCCAACCAATTCTTTGTCTTCATTTTAAAAAGATCACCATTATAAACCTTTTTATCATACAAATACAACACAAGTGAACTATTTCATTTATCTAAATCACATGGTTCATAACATTTATCATGTTCAAAATTCAAATAGTTAGGATAATTCACCTTTAAATAACCATTAAAAAAATTTATCACCCCTTTCAAGCAAATTAACTATTTACAAAATCCCCTTTAATCATTTCTCACATTTTCCCATTTACAATACATAACTCATATATCTTATTAATGTCAATCCAAACACCTACATGATTCATTTCTAATTTTATTACAACCATTTCAATTGGTTCAATCTCATGAACCCTTTAATTCATCATTTGAAAAATTAATTCTCATGATCAAGGAAATTTAACACTCCATGGTTAACCATAGGCCCGGTCTAATCAACCTCAAGGAATCCAATATGGAATGTGTGGACTCAACAAACCATTTACACTCCCAATTAATCTTTTCTTAATAAGGGTTCAAATTCACAACATAGAAGCACAAAGTATTTATCACATAATAATAACCTATACATCATGAATATGGGATATGACTTATAGACGATCTACCTCGTGATCATATATGAACTCTCAATCAAAAGTGTCCCTTGATTCATGCCCAAAAAACCATCAACACCCAATCTAGGAATATACTAGAAAATGTTGTTTTTAAGGAATTAGGATTAGAATAATAATTATGCAAGTCCTATTCTAAAAAATAGATGAAATTTGAGGGCTACACTCAACTAGAAAATCGATTCACAACCAACAACACTTCAAACGACCCAAGATTGAGGGAGAATGAGATGGTCATTTTTTGTAAAAGGTTTTATCAAATTTCATTGTTTTTTAATAAATTTATTATCTAAATTCACATATATTACACTTTTTTATTAATGAATTGGAAATAAATAAAATAGAATTAAGTTGAATCTAATTTAGTTGAAATGACAATAACTTGAAATTGGCATTAATTTTTTCATTTTTATTGAAAATATTCTAAGTGTTTAATTATAAATTGAATATTATTTTCTTATTTATATTTTTTAGGTGAATAATTTAATAATAAAATTATAGACCACTAATCAAGCCCTCAACCTGAATATAAAAATCCAGTTATCCCATTCAAAGGATGATTATATGTCCAAGACTACCTGAGCAAAGGCATGATCAGTGGTAGGGGTGTGCATGGGGGTATAAAGCCCATGAAAAGGGACCTAGAGGTTGGGAAATCATAAGGTTTCATAGATACCTCAAGAAAATAGGGGCGGAAAATGGGGAAACTTTATATAGTACTAAGAGGAGGTTGTTGTCGAGATGAGGTAATATGCGACGGTGGGATGGAGTCCTCGGGCTCCCACATTAATTTATTATGGTGTGGTTGCTTCACTCAGGTTTATAATAGGGTGCCCCCTGCCTCATTGATTCTATGTGGTATGACTCTATCCTATTTTTTTTCAAACATTTCCAAATTTTATGATCACAACTACTCAAATTATTCACACTCCCCACCTCTTTTTATTTTCCATTGATCTTCCACTAATGGCAATGACTGCCTATAAATCACTAGAGATCGCCATCTCTGGACACTACTCAAGATCCACTTAGAGATTTCGGCCACTTCCAATGATTGTTGACTCCTATAATCACCAACTGGTCACCAAACAAACCTTATATAATCCATTCAATCTCCCTCCGGCCACATCAATGGTCGGAGGGATGAAGGATCTCACCACTGGAAGTAAGGGGAAACTCCGTTATTCACTGGTTCCCTGAGCCATCTTCCACCACCTATCATCATCATTATTCTTTTTCCACCATGTATGATGTCACTTCTCAATCAAAATAATCCATAGCTAGACACCCCAAACTCGGAATGAGGTTAACTTCCACTATCGAACGTCATAACCACCAGAAACCACATCTATTCCCATAGATGACCCCACATGACACAATTTTTTTGTATCCTTTTTCCACATTGAAGGTGAGAGGATGATGTGGGTTTCAGGATCTCACCATAATTCCACCAAAATCATGTTACCCTTATTTTTCAACAAGAACCTCCAGGTCTCCATGAACCATGCACAAGTCATGCACAAGGAGTCGGATCCCATTCATGCATCTTATGTTGATACAATCATAAGGAATTAAGTATCCAAATTACTATGGTGTTTACACACTCAGATACAGTGCATCTCTTGGTATTTTTAAATGGGATATCCCCAAATATATGTAGATCCCTTGAATCAAGGAGGATGTCTAAGGCATCCTTTTGGAAATATAAATAGAGTGTGCTTACAAGAAGTGGAGAAGACGAAGGGAATGAATATTTGGGATGAGTGAACGATACACACATCTTGAGAGGGGATCTACCATTGGAACCTTGGAAGTAGCATGGAGAAGTTTTTGTACACCATGAAAAGGATAGGTAGACTTGCTGCCTTCCCCCCCTAATTTTGGATGCCTTCAATTTTTTCCCACTTTCCCTCCATTATCAAATCTAATTCTCTTATAACATCAATGATACCCCCTTATTTAGAGGGGTAGAATCTCTTGTGGTGGGGTGATGGTATGGAGACCCCATTGCGTTTTTTGATTTTAGAATGCTATCAAAATCAAAATTTATTTTCTCTTTCATTAAATGGGTTTTACTTTCATAATCTTGGAATTTAAATTAAATATTATTATGTTTGATTTAATTCTAAAATTTAAAATTTGTTTTATTCAAGAATTTATTCTCCCTCTTATGGATTTTGGATCATGCTGATTATTTGATGAAAATTCATGTAGAGGAGTGATTTTGTGATTACTAAATATGTGAGGAAATAATGGTGGACTAATTTGAATATTTATAGAATTTAAATACCAGATTTTGTATTTCCTGAGAAATTTATGGAATTCACAATGTGACTTTCACACATTGGTAAATCCTAATAAATGGTGAATATAGAGAAATGATTCGCTACCCCATTTACATAAACATTTAAATAAGAACAAAAATATTCATTTTTGTTAAAAAAAACCATGATTGTTCTAAAAAGGGAAAACCTAACCAAAATCCAATTACATATCTCTCATTATAATTTCATGAACTCCATGTTCCCTTTCATTTTAGTATATATCATATATTTGGTTTATTTAAATTTTATAATGTGATAAATATATTAAAACACTAATATCTAGATATGAATTTTGGTTAATAATAATACTACACCCTAGGGAAAAAATAAATTGATATTTCCACACCCCATGATATGTGTTTGTGTCAAAAATTTCACAGTTACTAGGGATTAAGTGTTTATTTGACTGTAAAAATATTCATTACTAGGACCTCAAATCGGGAACTATTTTTTTTAACCTATGATATAATAATCTCTGTTAACAAGGATTACGAGTCTTAATCATGATTTTTTAAAAATAAAACAATTTAGAAGACAGAACAGTTCATTCGAAACCACCAATCATTGAAATCTATCCACAACAAGCCTTAAATGGTCCTTTGTGACCCACAATTATGCAACCAAAAATAATAGGTTAGCCATGCATGCACAAAAAAAAATATTTTTAATTATGAGTCAATATGATTCATGTGCTACCTAAATTACATGGCCATGTAGGTGAAGACCCGAATCAACACATTCAGGAATTTGTATTTGTTTTTTCAAGTTTCAGGCCAATAGATGTTGATGTGGAGCACGTAAAATAAGGTAAATTCCCCTTTGCACTTCACGGAATAGATAAGGAGTGGTTTTATAGCTTACAATCCATAGAGATCCATGACGGTGATGATCTCTAACAAACCTTCATTCATAGGTTCTTACCAATCTCCTAGAGCACAAAAATTTGAAAGGATATATACTATGGAAACCCCAACCCTAGAAGCCCAATGTTTGTGCGTAAAACCTGGTGTGTAATGCTTTCTCATAAGTCATACAGATAAAAATTACCCATCTCATTCCATCACAGAGAATCTTTTCGGTTTATGTTCTAGAAAACTAGATACAGTTGATACATTTCTTCAAAAACATGACAAAGAGAAATATCATATAGATTCCATAAAATAGGATTACTCAGAGCTTGATAAATCTACTAACCTTGTAAAATTAAATTGAAAATGTAGGGTGAGATTTTAAAATTCTCATTAATGGGTTTTCAAAAAATTAATGAAATTAATTTTTAAAACAAACAACCTTTGAAAAATTTACAAAAGATTTTTTAAAAAGGAAACCCGCTCTTCTTAAATAATGCCATCAACATTTTTTAAAGGTTACTTGAAAATAATTTCAGGAAAACTCATACCCAAGAATTTCAAGTATTCCCTTAAAAGATATAGTTAAAACATATATCAAAGTGAACATAAATGTACAAAATGTATGGTATGATGCAAGATCCAGAAATTTATCATACTAATTTAATGGTGACATACAAGGTTGCATTTATAAATTAACACATAAGTTAACACTTTCTTAGAATTTCATAAGTTACAATATCATGATTCACTTAAGACTTAAAATGAAATTCATGAAATGTATGATTTCATATCAAATTTTGTATCAAAATTATGTTAATAGATGTTACACTTTCCTTCAAAACTTTCCAAGTATATAGGTCATTATGCCATATGCATTCATCACCATTATCATAAGAAAAGATTATTAACCAAGGGATATTCTACTAGTATAATAATTACATGGTTGGTCATATAATAATACACAATGAGGGAATGTATAATTCTAGACTTTTTCAGGGCATTACGTAAAGGTCATACATAATCATTTTGTCAAGGCCTCATGCCAATACCATATGGGTAAAAACCCAACATAATTCATCTCATGGGAGTTAACTTTACCCAATTCAATGGAGTGCTATTTGGGAACACCCATCATATCATATAAGTCCAATACATTCCTCGTATATCTAGAATGTTCTTATATTTAAAGTGTCCATACCACATTAAAAAATTATATTCATAATCCATGAGTTATCAAGTGAGATAAATTTCATTCTGGCACACATATTCATAAATGAAGTGAATTATGCAATAAATGTAAATATGGATAGGTTTGTCAGTTTTAGCTGCATCAAATTTAATAATGACATGCATTGACTAAAATAAAATGCATTGGTACATACATAAAATAATGGATTGTCACATATAATAGTAACTCTTTCATTAAAACCCTTGTCACATGAATTTGATCCTTTTTCAAACACTAATTTACATGTTTTTTAATTTGTGTTACTTTTTATTCTTGTTTAAAAAATACATTGTTAATGGATGTTACTTATGAATGTAAAACTCGTAAAAATAGAGTATGAATATATTTATTCTTTATCATGAAAAAAATTATATAAATTACTAACATAGCTAATACTATTTAAATACTTATGATGTTAATATTGAAATAAATATATATATAGGTTTTTCATAATCAAAATAATCCTTAAGTAAATTATGTGGGTCAAAAAACACCCTTATTTTAAAATGATAGGTCACCCTTAAAATAGGTTGAGTTTTCTGTTTATACAAAAAGAAATATTTACCACTAAAAAATATATGGTCGTGGAAAAACAAAAAATAATTACATAGAAAGCCTCCATAAATATTTAATATATTATAAGAATAAAAAATACTAGTAATCAATATTTAGAAAACCCATAATAATTTATGATTTTGAATGTTGTATGAACCGTATAGACAGAAAGTGTATATAAGGGGTTTTCATAAGGAAAATAAAAATAAAAATAACCCTTACATGTATAACATTCATTTAGAACATTATTTTATAACAAATTTTCATCACATGAATATCATAAAGTGTGAATATATTTGTTATATAAATAAATTTATATACTGATATATAAATAACCTAATATACATAAGTTGTAAAAAATAATTTTTCATATAGAAAACAAACCAAAATAACTACTAACATATTTTAAATGAATTAAGAACAACATTTATAAAAAAATGAACATCATTATAAAATCATAAAATCCTAAATTGTTTTGTTATATAAAGAATCATATATACATATATAAGTATATATACATAGTTTAAACAAACACAAAACAAGATTAACCCTACCTTGAATTTTGAGTGGAGTCGAGCAGAGGTTGGAGGGAAGGATGGGAAGAGAAAACTAGTTGGTTTAAGGTGTAAAAGACGGTTTATATAATCTATTTATATAAACTAAATAATTTTATATAATTTTATATTACATAGTTCAGAATGGAATTATGAACAGTGAATCTTAATTAATTATTAATCTAATTATTCAGATAAAGAAAACAAAGGCCAATATGGGCTCAAATCTGGAATGGATCAATTATTGAATATATATATATATATATATTGTGGAAAAATATGAATGGAAAAGGTTCAGTTCAGAATTAAAAGAACCTACCTTGAAGACTTTTGGATTAGAGAATGTGGAAAAATAGATGTTGAGAGATATAGAAATACTCTAAGGAGGAGGAAGACCCTGTTGAGAAATAGAGGTGGATATAGGTGTGGTGAAAGGAAGAATAAGAAACATGGCGAAAAGTGGAAAAGATCAGATGTTCCATATCATTTTAAATCGATCAGATGGTTGTGGATGATCTCGGAGTTCTAAATAATGATGGATGGATGAGATAAACTATGGAATTGGATCGAACGTTTGATTATTGATCTGAAATTTTAAAAGGGATAGAATTATGAGATCTCAGACGGTGATATTGGACAGTCGAGGAAAACACAAAGGAAAGAGTTGTGGCGTTAGGATTCACAGGGGAGACCAGATTGTATTTTCTTGATCACGCATAATGAGATTGAATGGTTAGGATTAGAAATCCCTTTAAAAATCAAGTCCCACATCGAAACAAATACAGTTTCGAGAGTTCCTTATAACCCTTGAGCTCCCTTCCAATGCTCAGTTATCTCTCTTCCCCATCCTCGTAAATTCCTTATACCGGTTTTTCACTGCGAGCGCACTATGTGCCCACCCTCTGTCATTGTGCCGCCCCACATGGTGGAGCTTCCTGGAAACTCCCATGCACCCTTGTTGGGACACACACACCCTCACAGCCGACCTATGCTGGTTGAGGAGACATGGCTCATCCACCCACTCCTTAGGGAGTGTTGTGCGCTTCCTCCCACAGCTGGCTAGAAGGCTAGCCTAAGGGTAACATATTTGTTTATATAACCCTTGATTAAAAATTTTCAAAAACAAAATAAACCATATATTTTCATTTTAAACCAATGAAAGTATAAAATGAAATATTCAATATTTTTTCCCATTAAAACAAGCAATGTCATTAATTTTATTACTCTAAAACATGATTTCAACTTCATTTTAAACATTGATACATTAAAATACACAATCTAGAATATATATTATACCATTTATTTTCATAAACAAAAGTATAAATTTTAACTCTTATGAGAATGGTAAAAAAATATTTTAAATACGTATTTTTGCATCAAAAACAATTTGTATACTTCTCTTAAAATTTATTGAAGTAAACATATGTACTTTTCTTTGTGTCTTCATTAAAACATAGAAGTCGTGATTTTGAATTCATTTTAAGTATTAAAACATTGTGGTTTCAAAATCTAAATATAAGTTCAATTAAAAACATGTTTAAATATGTAACTTTAAATCATTTTAAAACATTCATATTTTCTTAATATACTCACATACTTAAAATTCATAAAACGTTTAAAATACATAAAATACCCCACAATTACAATGTTTTATGACTGTTTTAAAAAAGAAAAACTCACCTAAGTACCACAATGGCTAATAATGTTCACAAGGGACTTATAAAGGTTTCTAGGGTATTCTGAACATCAAAAACATCTTCGTGAATATGTTTCTTTACATCCCTTTAATTCATAGTACAATTTCCATTGTTATTTCACTATTGTTTTTCATTGTAACAAACCTAAATGACTACCACTATTTTCACGGTTTATTTGTGGTGTTTGGAGGTATAAAAGTAGTTATTATAGGTCTCCTAGAAGGCATTATAGGCCAGTGAGATTCTGTTGGACTTATGTAAATGTAAGGGTTTCTACAGTCATATTGAATATAACATGTCTTCATTTTTATTCTGAAAGAATTTTATTTTATATGCATCATTTTTAAACAAAACCAACATAATAAAAAAATATTATTATTAAAACCTAAATATGTTTGAGGAATTACATTACCCCCCCCCCCTAAAAGAATTGTGTCCTTTAAATTCCATTCGTACAAACAGACAATAACCTTCTTCCATCCACCGCGATGTCCCTTCACAAGTACCACCGGTGTCGGTGATTTCCCCTATTTCCGGTAATAGGAATTCCAAGCCTAGATTTAAAACCCTCAAATCTATGGTGTAGATAAAACATGAGAAAATTGGGTCATTCTCATGTATACATATATAGTTTCTTGAGAGTAAGGCATGAGGGGTGTGAAGCTGGCAGACATTAGCATGGAATCGATGTTTGTACAACGAACGAAAGGACTCGGCCTCAAGAATTAAAAAGTCCCTTATTTGATAAAAATGACCCTAGGACAAGATTTTAAACATATATGTTGCACGGAATTCACCCACTCTTGTACCATCTTGGAAATACTCTTGAGATAAATAGCCTTCCAATAGAGTAAAATATTTAAAAAGACCCTCATAGTACTTCACCTGATGTGCAAAGGATTTAAATTGGGCATGCATCATGAAGAAATAATCGAAGCCTAATCCTTAATGGATATGAAGTATACGAGGAGAGTTAGATATGTGGTAGATATGTTTTCATGTCAAATAGATATTTTTAAATGGATCATAGTCTTCTAGACATGACTTGGCAGTTACAGTCTCTATAACCTTCGTTGGAAGAGAAAAAAGGTTTTTCGGTGAAACTTTTCCTTCCATCTAAAAATTTAATAACCAATTATACTTAGCAATGTGTAAATAAATTTTTAGACTTGTTCTAATTTTCCAGAGTTGACTAAACGGATCTTCTGATACAAATTGTGGCATCCCCGACCCCAAATGCCTAGAGTCAGTTCCTAAAACATGGTGTGTATTTTTTTATCATAAAACATGCAGATGAAAATTACACATCTCATTCCATCACTGAGAATATTTTTAGTTTAGGTTATGGAAAGCCTAATACAGCTGATATATTTCTTTAAAAACATGATAAGGATAAACTTCATTTTTTTCCATCATATAGGAGTACTCAAAGCTTAAAAAATATACTAACCCTATAAAAATAAATTTAAAACATAGGCTATGCATTTAAAACACTCATTAAGGGGTTTTAAAACATATTAATGAACTTCCTTTTTTAAACAAACTAACATTAAAATAATTAAAAAACATTTTCTACAAAGGATAACTACTCTTGTTAAAGCACATCATCAATATTTTTCAAAGGTTACTCAAATAAATTTTCAGAAAAAACTCTTACATAAGAATTAGATTTATTTTCATAAAAGATATAGTTAAAACATATATGAGAGTGTGACTTCATGTAAAAAAATTTAAGGAATGTCGCATTATCCAGAAATTGGTCAATCTAATCTAAAGGTAGCATGAAAGGATGCATGTACAAATTAGCACATAAGTTAACACTTTCTTATAATTGTATAAGTAACAATATAATGATTCACTTAACACTTAAAAATGTAATTTCTGAAATGTCTGATGTAATATCAACTTCTTATCAAAAAAATTATAATATATGTTACACTTTCCTTAAAAACATTCCATATACAATATTTATTATTCCATATGAATTCATAGACATCATCATAAAAAAATATTCTTAACTAAGGGATATTATACTAGTCGAATAATATCATGGTTGGTTATATAGTAAAACAAAATGAGGGAATATATGATGTCGTACTTTTTCAAGGATATACACCAAGACCATACATAATCATTCTATCATGGTCTTTTTCCAAGACCATATGGGTAAAACCCAAACATAATTCATCTCCTGACACTTAACCTTACCCAATGCATTGGAGTCCTATCTGGGAACACCCATAATATCATATAAGTCCAATAAATTCCTCATATATCTAGTATAGTATTATATTCAAAGTTTCCATACCACATTCAAAACCTAAATTCTTAATCCATGAGTTTTCAAGAGAGTTAAAATTCATTTTGGTATATGTATTCATAAATGAAGTTAATTATGCAATAAATGTAAAAATGGATAGGTTTTTCAATTTTAGCTACATCAAATTTAGTAGTGACATGCATGGACTAAAATGAAATAATATTTCACATACATAAAATAATGGATTGTCACATAAAATAGTAAATCATGCATTAAAACCCTTTTCACATGAATGTGAACCATTTTCTTAGAACAATTTTCATGTTTTTTCAATTTTTGTCATGTGTAATTCTTGTTTAAACCATACGCTATTAATGGACATTACTTATGAAAGTAAAACATGTAAAAAAGAGTATGAATATATTTATTATTAATCACTAAAACAATTATACAACTTACTAACATAGCTAATACCATTTAAAAACATATGAAGTCAATATTTAAATATATATATATATATATAGGTTTTGTATAATCAATATAATCCTTAAGAAAATTTTGTGGTTCTAAAAACACCTTTTTTGAAATGATAGTTCACCATTAAAATAGGTTGAGTATTAAATTTATACAAAACACACATATTTACTACTAAAAAATATATGGTTATGGAAAACCCTAAAATCATTACTTAGAAAACCTCTAAAAATATTATATTCATTATAAGAATAAAAAAACTAGTAATAAATATTTAGAAAACCTAGAATAATTTAGGATTTTCAGATTTGTATGAACCGTATATACACAAAGTGTATATAAGGGTTTTTCATTAGGAAACTAAAAGAAAAATAACCCTTACATGTATAACATGAATTAAGAACATCATTTTAAAATCATTAAGTCAGAACAGATATTTTATATATATTAATGTATAAACCCATATATACATAACTGTATATACATAAGTTGTAAACAAGGGTTTTGTATATAGAAAACAATCCAAAATAACCCCTTACATGTATTACATGCGTTAATAACATCATTTAAAAAATTGATCATCATTCGAAAATCATAAACCCACGAATTGGTTTGTTGTATAAAGATTCGTATATATATATATAAGTATATGTATTTATAGTTTAAACAAACACAAAACAAGATTATCCCTTAATTGAACTTTGTGTTGAGCTGAGCAGAGGTTGGAGGGATGCTTGGGAAGAGAGAACTTGTAGGGTTAAGGTGTAAAAGAGGGTTTATATAATCGGTTTATATAAACTGTACAAATTTATATAATTTTATATTCCACGGTTCAACATGGAATTATGAACAGTGAAACTTAATAAAATCAAATTCTAACAATTCAGATAATGAAAAAAAATACCTTATTCGCTCATATCTCGAATGTATCAATTATTGATAATATATATATATATATATTGTGGAAACCCATTCATGGAAAAGGATTGGTTCAGTATTAAAATATTATACTTTAAAAACATGTGGAATGGAAAATGTGGACAATGTAACAGCCCAAGATTTTATGAAAAATATTCTTTTTAATTTCACTAATGTCTTGTGTTGTATGCTACACCAAAAGGAGCTTGCACAACACGAATCCTTGACTTGCCTTGCATTACACGCAATCACGACCTTCCTCGATAGCGTGTGTAGTACGCAATACCAAGTTTCACTAAACAACGATATGCTATTAATATATTATTATAACTAGCCGTTATGAATATTAATAACCACTTTTTGAAATTTTATAATTTTATTTTTCAAAATGGACTTCATTTTTGGATTCGGAATACCGAAATTATCCTAGGGTGAAATTTTGGTATTTTTCTGAAAACTTTCAATTTTTGATGAATAGTGAAACCACTAAGTGGTAGGTTAAAAACTGAATTTTGCATAAAACTTAATTTTACCGCTTCTGTGAATGGAATTTCAAAAATCTGACAGACACGGTTGATATCAGTAAGTAAAATGTGGTTCAATGAGATAAAAATAATTTTTTGGGTGAATAGTAACTTTTTACTTTTTTTACCGCGGTTAATAGTAAATAGGGTAACTAAGGGTAAATATGATATTACTATTACCCTAACACATGTCCTAATTCTATTGGATAAGTGTAATTCGACCAAAAACAACCTTATGAATAAAATATGACCATTTAGGCCCACATGGATTAGATTAGGACATTTATTATTAATTTATTTAAAGAAGGGTTAAAATAGTTAAAATCAAAGTTTAATAAGTAAATCATTTTTAATATGGGGTTATAAATAAGATAAATTAGACTATAAATATTCATTAGAAAGATAAAAATATTTCCTACATAATGGTATTTTATTTGTAATTTTTAGACATTAAATAATTTAATTTATTTATGACACAATGATGATGCAGTAATTATCTTATTTATGAAATATTGACATAATTGATGTTATAAACACGAAAATAAATGTAATTTGAGACTTTTTATGAATTACACTAATTTTTTAGGTTACTATGATATATTAATGTTGATTTAATAAACTTGTTTCGAACATATTACTCTGTTATGACTTTCACAAAAATCATATATCAAATAGTGTCAAAATTGACACAAAATAGTTGTTAAATCAAATATTATATTATTAATTGTTATTTTATTCCTAAAAATCTAAGGTTCAGCCAAATGACATAGATAAGGATATATATATTAATAATAAACAATTTGGGGTTCGTTTGGCATGTTATAGTAAGTGTATTAACCATATAGTGAAAGAAAACAAAAAGACACGGTAAAAGTTAAATTATTTAACTTAGAGTTAAATCTAATTGATAAGGATAAAATAATACCCTAAACTTGTCTAAATCCTATTGGTTGATAGTATTTCGACCCATCCCCACTTTAGATTCGAAATAAGACCCTTTGGAACCATTATAAACCGAATTTGACTTTAATATAAAATAATATTTTGAGATATTCCTAAGGTGCCCCTCTCCTCCCTTATAAAAGGGCACCTCCTCCCCCTCCTCCTCACACCAAATTGAGCACTCAAGCTCGGCCAACCCCTGCCATTTTCTCCTCTCCACTTCCCTAGAATAATCCTAGAGGTCCTGGTCTTCTTCAAAGACCAATCTTAGATCCCTAAGTGGAGGATGCAAAGAGGCGTTCCAAAGAAGAGGAGCTTCGGACATGTACAGAGCAAATCGGACCTAAGGTAAGGGAAATATCACAATCTCATTTTTATCCGAGATTGTTTATTCCTAAGTATTTACTGGGGTGTATTTTATCATCCACATCCATGTTTCATCAATATGTAATATTATTTCCATCCACCTACAATAGGTTAAATCCAATTTTACCCTTTGGTGAGTTTTTAGTAAAGAATAAGAAAGGAATCTTTTGTCGTTTTTCGTACGAGGAACTTTTTGACTTTTCCGACAAAAGTACGAAGAATGTTTTTTTTAACTTATAAGACATGAATGGATTTTTAAAACATTATTTCCAAGAATCTTCCTTTACAAGTTTTCAAGTTTATTTTTAATCAACTTCGTTTATTTTAAAGTTGTATGACATGTTATGAAAGGAAAAATGTTTTTGAAGAAGAAAGGATATTTTCCTCAATAATGGAGTTCAAGTGTATTATCAAAATTATTTTCCATCTAAGATAATAAAGGGTTATGTTTTAATCCCTATTATTACATTGGTTTGATTATGTTGTGATGGAAATATTTTTATGAATTCCTTTTTCTTATATGAATTGTTTTATGATGTCATGATGTTTCAAGAATCCCTTTTTTTTACATGTGTTATGCGATGATGTATGATTTATGATTATGTGGCACACATAAGAAAGGATTCATTATAAGATGGGTGGGACCTATATCTCCCTCCAATGCATTGGGTAAAGATTTTATATCTCATGAGATAGACATGGCTGGAACGGTAGGTTATACCGGTTCAGTGAAACAGGACTGAAACGAGGGTTACTCGATTCAGAAAGGGACTTTGTCCACTAAGATAGTCTTGGCAATGAGTCTTGACTAACAAGAAATGATTCTCTATGATTATGTGTGAATGCCACAAAGTTTCATGTTTTATGTTATGATTATTGTGATTACATTTCACTGCCATAATTTATCCCATGTTATGAAATTTTGATCTCTTTTGCAGGTTAAGATTTCCAAAAGTTATGTGCTTGTGTATATAATCTGATTGATATTTCTTTTGTTTACCCTTACTGAGCATTTGAGCTCACCCTTTTATGTTTTCTTTTCCCCAGGATATAAAGAAAGGTTTTAGGTTAAAAAAAAGGGAAGATCTTTATGGGAGATATTGAAGATCTTTCACCACGATTAGAAGATTACGTTCCGAGTTTCCAAAGACACTAAACTATTACGATCCTTGTGTGTGTGTTTTTGTTATGTACTAAGTATTCTGCAAAAGTAATGTAATGTCAATGTACGTCAAGCTTCGGGTCTCTACAGTTGGTATCAGAGGAAAGGTTTAGTCAACCTTTGGAAACTAGGATGCGAAAACGTTAGTGAGATCCCTAGAGATATTTATAAGGTATGCCTAGGGATGTCCCTAAGGTTAAGTATACGTATAGGTTATAGTACTAGAATTACGCTAACGATCATAGAATTAAACCTAAGATGTTAGATATTGAAGGTACTCCCCCTTTATTATGTTGTTTTCCCTAGCATGATTTTTGCCTCTCACACTATTCTTTTTGGGTTTTAGACGATGGCTAGAACCCGAAGGAACCGTGTTGATCAATGCAATGGACAATGCAATGATTGTCCTCCTGAAAAAACAAATGTTATGGGAGATGGAGTGAAAAATCTTATTGCTATACTTACACAATCTATGAATCATTCTGGACTTCCAAATGAGTATAAAAGGGAACAATATTCTATTGAGTCCTTCATGAGGCAACGTCCACCTTCTTTCAGTGGGTCTTCTGATCCACTTGTTGCTGAACAATGGATCAGTACCACTGAAAAGGTATTTTCATTTCGTCAATGTTCTGAACATGATAAAGTCATCTTAGCAGTATATCGTTTGGAAGGTGAAGCTAATCAATGGTGGAATCTTATCAAGAATACAAGGCAAAGAGATGAAATTGAGTCCATGGAATGGGACGAGTTCAAGAACTTATTTTTCAATAAGTACTTCCCTCCTATTCTTCGAAAAAAGATGGAGAAAGAGTTTCTTGATCTAAAGCAAAAGGATGATGAATCTGTTGGTATATATGAAGCGAATTTTACAAGACTTGCAAGGTATGCATCTGGCATTATCATCCAACCTGAAAGTAAAGTTGATCAATTTTTCAGTGGCTTAAAACCAAGTCTTCGAAGGGAATTAGCTATAAGAGACTTCAGTAGCTATGAAGAAATTGTGCGTTGTGCTATCAAGGTAGAAATGTAAGTTGGTGTTACATATCCATCTCATGGTTTTGACAAAAAACGAAAGATGGAGTTCAAGGAGAAATCTCAGAATAATGGTGAAAAGAAGATGAATGTTTCCTTATGCACAAAGTGTGGAAAGAAGCATGGTGCAGATTGTCTTAAAGGGACTAGAAAATGTTTTAAGTGTGGAAAAGAAGGTCATCGAGTAGCTGAGTGTCGAAGTAATGGAAAAAGGGTTTCTAATGATGTGAATAAATCAAACACTACAGAGAACGCACCACCAACACTTCAATGCTTCAAGTGCAAGGAAATGGGGCATTATGCTAATAAATGCCCTAATCCAAGGGTTAGTGATGATCAACATGAGAAACCACTGAAGGAAAAGGACAAAGGGAAGTCACATGCGATCACTATTGGCAATGTTGAATATGACAACGATGTGGTGGAATGATTAAGTGTTTATGTAATGGGATTTCGAAATAATGTTGTATCATTGAGTATTACAATATTTATTGATGTGGTATTCAAAGTGATTGATATATTTTGGAAATAAGATGATATGCACATAATGAAGGGAAAACGAGAAAATGAAATGTTTAATAGTATTCATGACCTCATGATTGATATAAGGACTAAGTGATATCATGGTTTGAGAATATAGAATTTTGAGGATTTTGGTATGTGGAAAGTGTTAACTTTTAACTGCATTCATGTTTTCACTAAGGTTCAATGGGTATTCAAAAGAATACATGATTAAGGACTTTGAATGTTTGGAATGTGACCAACAAAACATATCTTATGATATATGGGGATCAACGATGGTATTAAATCTCTGGTAATCATTTTCACTATGTTATAAGAGTGGACTGCAGTATTATGGATATGCCTAAAGATTGAAATGGATTATGTTGGACATAAGTGAGTATTGTTTAAGTATAGAAGTTTTTTTCGATATTATTGATGGGATGTTATAGTAATGTATTTTTAGAAAAAGGACAACCTGCAGGACGGGCGACAACCCATCGCTTCGGACAAGGCTGTAGGAATCGAACCCACAACCGAAGTGCGACTGACCTTTATCGCCTACCACTGGCCTACAGGAAGTCCCTGTTTAGTAGAAACTAGTTTTATTATATTAAGCAGTATGATATATGAAGTATAAGTCCATTTTAAGAACCATATGTGATTAATCTCACTATAGATCGACTTATGTATATAATTTTTGCTAACCTTTTGATTGAGACAGATGGAATGACCCGTCATTTTATCACATGATCTGCTAACACTTCACGAATAACAAATTCAACTTCATTTATTTAAGAGATGAAGTGGAAATTGTTCAAGGCATGAACAACAGTGAGATTGTACCAAAATAAAGAAAGTATTTATTCTAATTCAAATTTTCAACATTAGGGAAATGATCTTGAAAACCAAAAATGTTGTCCTAGTGATCTTATACCTGATGAATCGGATGGTACCATAGATCGTCACAAATTTATGGATTTGTGATTGTTGGCTTTTCCATAGCCATGTTCTCTACCACTCTCCATCAGAACATGATGGTTAGATTTTTCTTCCATATCCATATTTTCACCTATGTGGAAACCCAGTGATTAGTTTATTTGGGTAATCGTTACATTTCATACTTTAGTTTTTAAAGACAAGTTTTGGTATTCCTTTTTACGATGTGGGTTTCTATTAAAGAAACTTTCGAATAGTAAACTATTTATAACCCCGACGAATTTCGAGGGCGAAATTCATTTTAAGGGGGGTAGAATGTAACAGCCCAAGATTTTATGAAAAATATTCTTTTTAATTTCACTAATGTCTTGTGTTGTACGCTACACCAAAAGGAGCTTGCACAACACACATCCTTGACTTGCCTTGCATTACATGCAATCGCGACCTTCCTCGATAGCGTGTGTAGTACGCAATACCAAGTTTCACTAAACAACGATATGCTATTAAAATATTATTATAACTAGCCGTTATGAATAATAATAACCAATTTTTGAAATTTTATAAATTTTATTTTTCAAAATGGACTTCATTTTTGGATTCGGAATACCAAAATTAGCCTAGGGTGAAATTTTGGTATTTTTCTGAAAACTTTCAATTTTTGATGAATAGTGAAACCACTAAGTGGTAGGTTAAAAACTGAATTTTGCATAAAACTTAATTTTACCGCTTCTGTGAATGGAATTTCAAAAGTCTGACAGACGCGGTTGATATCAGTAAATAAAATGTGGTTCAATGAGATAAAAATAATTTTTTTGGTGAATAGTAACTTTTTACTTTTTTTACCGCGGTTAATAGTAAATAGGGTAACTAAGGGTAAATATGATATTACTATTACCCTAACACATGTCCTAATTCTATTGGATAAGTGTAATTAGACCAAAAACAACCTTATGAATAAAATATGACCATTTAGGCCCACTTGGATTAGATTAGGACATTTATTATTAATTTATTTAAAGAAGGGTTAAAATAGTTAAAATCAAAGTTTAATAAGTAAATAATTTTTACTATGGGGTTATACATAAGATAAATTCGACTATAAATATTCATTAGAAAGCTAAAAAGATTTCCCACATAATGGTATTTTATTTGTAATTTTTAGACATTAAATAATTTAATTTATTTATGACACAATGATGATGCAGTAATTATCTTATTTATGAAATATTGACATATTTGATGTTATAAACACCAAAATAAATGTAATTTGAGACTTTTTATGAATTAAACTAATTTTATAGGTTACTATGATATATTAATGTTTATTTAATCAACTTGGTTCGAACATATAACTCTGTTATGACTTTCACAAAAATCATATATCAAATAGTGTCAAAATTGACACAAAATAGTTTTTAAATCAAATATTATATTATTAATTGTTATTTTATTCCTAAAAATCTAAGGTTCGGCCAAATGACTTAGATAAGTATATATATATTAATAATAAACAATTTGGGGTTCGTTTGGCATGTTATAGTAAGTGTATTAACCATATAGTGAAAGAAAACAAAAAGACACGGTAAAAGTTAAATTATTTAACTTAGAGTTAAATCTAATTGATAAGGATAAAATAATACCCTAAACTTGTCTAAATCCTATTGGTTGATAGGATTTAGACCCATCCCCACTTTAGCTTCGAAATAATACCCTTTGGAACCATTATAAACCGATTTTGACTTTAATATAAAATAATATTTTGAGATATTCCTAAGGTGCCCCTCTCCTCCCTTATAAAAGGGCACCTCCTCCCCCTCCTCCTCACACCAAATTGAGCACTCAAACTCGGCCAACCCCTGCCATTTTCTCCTCTCCACTTCCCTAGAATAATCCTAGAGGTCCTGGTATTCTTCAAAGACCAATCTTAGTTCCCTAAGTGGAGGATTCAAAGAGGCGTTCCAAAGAAGAGGAGCTTCGGACACGTACAAAGCAAATCGGACCTAAGGTAAGGGAAATATCACAATCTCATTTTTATCCGAGATTGTTTATTCATAAGTATTTACTGGGGTGTATTTTATCATCCACATCCATGTTTCATCAATATGTAATATTATTTCCATCCACCTACAATAGTTTAAATCCAATTTTACCCTTTGGTGAGTTTTTAGTAAAGAACAAGAAAGGAATCTTTTGTCGTTTTTCGTACGAGGTACTTTTTGACTTTTCTGACAAAAGTATGAAGAATGTTTTTTTTAACTTATATGGCATGAATGGATTTTTAAAACATTATTTCCAAGAATCTTCCTTTACAAGTTTTCAAGTTTATTTTTAATCAACTTCTTTTATTTTAAAGTTGTATGACATGTTATCAAAGGAAAAAAGTTTTTGAAGAAGAAAGGATATTTTCCTCAAGAATGGAGTTCAAGTGTTTTATCAAAATTATTTCCCATCTAAGATAATAAAGGGTTCTGTTTTAATCCCTATTATTACATTGGTTTGATTATGTTGTGATGGAAATATTTTTATGAATTCATTTATCTTATATGAATTGTTTTATGATGTCATGATGTTTCAAGAATCCCATTTTTTTTACATGTGTTATGCGATGATGTATGATTTATGATTATGTGGCACAAATAAGAAAGGATTCATTATAAGATGGGTGGGACCTATATCTCCCTCCAATGCATTGGGTAAAGATTTTATATCTCATGAGATAGACAGGGCTGGAATGGTAGGTTATACCGGTTCAGTGAAACAGGACTGAAACGAGGGTTACTCGATTCAGAAAGGGACTTTTTCCACTAAGATAGTCTTGGAAATGAGTCTTGACTAACAAGAAATGATTCTCTATGATTATGTGTGAATGCCACAAAGTTTCATGTTTTAAGTTATGATTATTGTGATTACATTTCACTGCCATAATTTATCCCATGTTATGAAATTTTGATCTCTTTTGCAGGTTAAGATTTCCAAAAGTTATGTGCTTGTGTATATGATGTGATTGATATTTCTTTTGTTTACCCTTACTAAGCATTTGAGCTCACCCTTTTATGTTTTCTTTTCCCCAGGATATAAAGAAAGGTTTTAGGTTTAAAAAAAAGGGAAGATCTTTATGGGAGATATTGAAGATCTTTCACCACGATTAGAAGATTACGTTCCGAGTTTCCAAAGACACTAAACTATTACGATCCTTGTGTGTGTGTTTTTGTTATGTACTAAGTATTCCGCAAAAGTAATGTAATGTCAATGTACGTCAAGCTTCGGGTCTCTACAAACAACTAGCTATGAAGAGAGATAGAAAGACTCTCCGGAGGAAGAAGACCTAGTGGAGAAATAGTGGTGGCTTCAGGTGCGACACGAGGAAGAAGAAGATGCAATGAAAAAAGTGGGAATATTTGGACAACCCAGATCATTCTATGTTTATCAGATGGTTGCAGATGATTTCGTGGATATCAAAAAAAATGGACGGATGAGATCAACTGTGAAATTGGATGGGATGGTCACTGATTATTCCAGAATCTTAAAAGCTATGGACATCTGAGATCTCACATGGTGAGATCATACGGTCAAGGAAAACATGTAGGAAAGAGTTGTAGTTGTAAGATTTGAAGTAGAGACTGAATTGTATGGTCCAGATCTCGCATGGTGAGATTGAATGGTCAGGATTAGACTTCTCTTTAAAGATTGCATCCCACATAGAAATAGATAGGGTTTCAAGACCCCATTATAACCATCGAGCTCCCTAAGAATTCTCAATTAGCTCTCTTACCCTTCCCTGGTACCTCCCCATATAGGTTCTTCACTATGAGCACGCTCTATGCCCACCCTCTTCCATTGTGATGCCATGCAAGGTGGTTTCACCATGAAACACCCATGCGCCCCTATGGGATCACACACACTCACGGTTGGTATGTGCTGGCTGAGCAGCCATATCTCGGCCGCCAACTCCTTAGGGAGTGGTGTGAGCTTCCTCCCTCAGCTGGATAGAAAGATATCATAAGGGTATCATATTTTATTAAATAACCCATGATTAAAAGCTTTTAAGAACAACTTAAACAATATAACTTCATTTTAAACCAAAAAAATAAATAAAATGAAGCATTCAATATTTATTTCCATTAAAAAAATTCATTAATTTTATTTGTCTAACACTTGATTTTAACTTTTTTTAAACTTTGATACATTAAAATACAAAATCTACCGTATTAATTATACCTTGTATTTACATAACCAAAAGTATAACTTTTAAATATTAAGAGAATGATAAAACATGATTTAAAAAATGTATGTTTTCCTCAAAAACAATATGTATACTTCTCTTCAAATATATTGAAGTAAAAATATGAACCTTTCATTGTATTTTCATTAAAACACAAAAGTCAAGATTTATAATTCATTTTAAGCTTTATAACATTGTTCTTCCAAAATCTAATGATATGTTCAATTAAAACATGTGTAAAGGTATAATAATAATTCATTTTAAAACATTCTATGTTTCTTAATATACTTACATACATAGAATTCATAAAATGATCAAAATACATAAAATACCCAATGATTATAAGATTTTATGACTGTTTCAAAAACCAACGATCACCTAAGGACCATAACAGCTAATAACTATCACAAGGGACTTATAAAGGTGTTTAGGGTATTCAAATATTCAAAAAAAACTTGGTGAATATTGTTTTTACTTCCCCTCAATGCTTAGTACGGTTGTTGTTGTTCTTTCCCTGTATTTTTCATTGTGACAAACCTGAAGGACTTCCACTATTTTCATGGTCTATTAGTGGTTTTTGGAGGTCTCCCTATAGTTTTGATAGGTCTCCTAGTAGGAATTTTTGGTTAGTGAGGTTCCTTTTCCTTATGTAAATTTATGGTTTTTAGCATTCTTATTTAATAAAATATGCCTTTATTTTTATTCTACAAGTATTTCATTTTAGATACCCTATTTGTTAAGCAAGACCAAAATAACAAAAAAAATATTATTATTAAAAATTATATGTGTTCAGGATGTTATATATACAGAATTTAGAAAGCTATTACTGAGACTCTTTATGAATACTTGTAGGGTTTCAAGAAGCGTTGTGCATGATGTATCCTTTAGATAGTGGAAGAAAACAACATCCTAGTCCTCTTCTACCATGAATTTCTAGAAAATGATGGGAACCTTTTGGATGGATCCTCTATGGGATATTTGATTGAAAAATCACTAGTATAATCAATGAATATAATTGAGAAGATATAAAATAATTTACAACAATTCAAACAAGAGGCACTATTATGAGAGGTATTCCTGAGTTAATAACTTCTCACTCATCAGCTTTCCTTAAAAATAAAAAATGATTAATTGTAGATCCATGTGATACAGATTGTATATAGAAAGTGACTGAGAAACAATATCCACTGTAGGTATATGGATTATGTTCATCCCCTAATCCTTACACTAATCAATGTGATGATATACAGGGTATGGAGATTTTTAGAGTTTCATTCTAGTAATGGAGGTTTCCACAAAATAAATAATAGATATAAGGGAAATCCTAACAAGGATTTAGAGGATAATAAAATTAAGGGACACACCATTTTTCTAATTATCCACATTTCTATCAGAAATATAAAAACCCTACATTATTCAAAAATTATTAAAAATGTCCCTTCAAGGAACAACAAGACTTCTAACCACCACCATTCAAACAAAAGACATTTGAGAAACCATCAACCAGAGCTCCACTAACTAATAACCAAAAACTATAGTTTGATGTTGCTAGTTTAAAAAAATATCTATCTATATATTTAAAGACAATTTTGGAAATTCTTAATATGAATCATGGAAATATACTATCCCAAACTGTTCCAAATCCAAAAAAAATAATGTTTCTTAAATTATGACCCGAAGTGGTAAAGCGCATTCACAACGTAAACCATGTATGTTTTATGGTTATAAAAAACCATAATATCAATCCACCCACCCAAAAGGGATGAAAAAAAAAAGTACAAAGGAAGAAATGGAGAAAAAGACAACAAGGAACCATTACCTCCTATGTTAACTTGTTTAAAAAGGTTGAAGAAGAGAAACATCAAAGATACATCTGAGAAATATTCCTAAAATCTAAAATTATCATTTCATTTCTTGAGGAAATCATCCAAATAAAAATAATATGATTATTTTCTCAATTAAATATTCACCAAATAAATAGACATGGTAGGGATGAAAGAATCATACTTGGAAGGATTTTATCATCCATGATCACACTACTATTTTCCAAATAATGTCAACATTCAAGGACATTTTCTATTCCCTACACTATGGGTTCATTGAATTTTTTTGATGCTTTCTGTGATCTTGGGGCTTCCATTAAAGTTATTTCTAACTCTATATTTACATTTTTTAAAATTGTTGAACTGAATCCCACATAAGTAGATATACAACTAGAAAATTGATCCATTGTATTTTCATCCAATTTTGTTAAGGATGGGATAGTAGGATTTTAAAGGCAAATTTTTTTAGAAAACTTTTATATACTTTCCAGGGAGGAAGATAGTACACCGGGGTATTCATCCATTATTTTGGGAAGACCATTCCCCAAAAAATCCAAAACTATCATCAATGTGCTTCAAAGAATCCTCACCATGGATTTGGGGGTGGTCAAGGTGAAATTAAATGTTATTCACTCAAAAATAAACCCTTCAAAAAATCAATCTCTCTTATCAATCTTCCACAAATAAGGCATTAATCCCATCAAAGACTCAAGTATGATTCTTGAATTCCATTCCTTCAGATATCACCATGAAATTGAGATATATGGATGAAATATTTTGTAGGTTTGGATTGCCAAGATTCATCATCACTGACCAAGAGACACATTTCTCAAATTAAGAAAGGATTATATGCATAAAAAATATGGGGTACACAAAAAAACATATAGACATTACCGTCCCCAAAAAAATCAAAAATTTGAAGTGTTTAACACTGATATTAATGGTATTTTGGAGGAAATAGTCAAACAAAATCAAAATTATTATAGCCAAATGAATGAAGACACCTTATGAGAATACTGGACATCAAACAAGACACCTATAGGTTTAACCCCCTAGTGGTTGATTTTTGGAAAATGTTTTCATCTACATGTGCAATTGGATAACCAAGAATATTGGTTTATTAAAAAGGTGAATTTGGATTTATAATGTGTTAGAAAAGAGGTAAAAATTTAGTTATAAAAATTGGAATAAATTAAAAGGGAGTATTTTGAATATTCATGAATTTGTAGAAAAAGAACCAGATTGGAACATGACTAACTAATTCAACAAAATACCTTTCAACCTGGAGACCATGTTCTAATTTACAAATTTCATATTGAAGTTAAAGACATTTAATATTTCCTCTTGGTGGGAAGAACCTTTTCATGTTACTAATTCATATCCTTTTAGATACATTATAATCAATAAATAAGAGGAAGGAAACCCATTCATGGTAAATAGGAAAAGGCTGAAATGTTTCTGTGGAATTTTACCTAATTATTTAGTGTAGGATATAAATATTATCAAACCCATATAATAATTTCGTCTTATGAAGTTTGTCCAGAAAATGACATTAACTAAATATTCTTATAGGAGACAGCATAAGTTTTACAATTTTATTAGGATTTATGATTTAGTTATCTCTTACTTCACTTCTTTGATCATTAATGAAATGGTTCTTTCACTATTATTAGTTGTGTTATGGGATTGTCATGAAAGTAAAGCACAATGTATCCCCATGTTGTGAAGTAAGAGGACCACTGATTTATTTCAAAATGGAGTACAAATTTTTTATTATCTTCTCAAATCTCAAATAATTTTAATGAAAACTTGTTACGATCATTAAAAAGGAAATATCCATGCCCACACTAAAATTCATGATTTTTTTAACTTATCTAAGAGACATTAGGTTCTTAGGAATCCTCTGATTCCATGATTTATATTCTAATGTTAATGATATTGAATCAGTTAGATGGAAAATCTAATGATTAATGTGAGGCATGGATATTAAAATGATGAATAATTATTTTTGGAAATTTATTGATTCGTGTAAATGAAATTTCAAAATAATTTTTGATGATTGAATTTCTGAAAATCATGTGAATTTATTTTTTATAATTATACATTCCTTGAGTGATTTGTCCAAATCATATATTCTATTCCCGATAGGATTTTTAGAACAAGTAATTGTTATTTTATTCTTGGAAAAAATTATTGAGTGGTCCTATGGAATATCATTGACTAAAACATCATTTGAACATGTCAAAGCTATGACTGTACAAAAACAAATTTAAATTGAATGATGGAAATTTTTAAAATACATTATAATTTAAAACCACCTCTATATAAATTCTTTTTTAAACCACATAAACCATGAATGAAATTATGATGAATGAGTAATGTTTCAACCCATTTTGAACCATTCAAACCAGACTCATAGTAATTAAATGATATTTTAAAGATAAAGTGTGGGGGCGAAGGGAATCATGGGGAAAGGGATTATTTTTATTATGATTAAAATGTGTAGAGGTGATTATTTTGGGGTTCTTATAATATTTTTTGATTCATTAGTTATAATATTAATTATTTTTCATCTTATGATAAAAAATTATAAAATGACAAAAAAATAACCAAAAAATGGAAAATATGGGTTCAGATTTGGGAAAAACAAAAATAACCATTATTGGACCAATGATTTCTGTCATATGTGGTTAAATAATACGTGTGAGGTTTATTTCAAGTAGAAATATATAAAATTAAAAAAAATTAGAAAACGTACTTTGAATAAAAATTATTAAAGAAGATAAAAAAATCGAGAGGTTGCATAAATAATTCATTATGCTTAAACTAATCATGATATTTACTATGAGTATAGTGAATTAAGTTTTTTCATTATTTGAAGGGGACAATTTAATGACACTTTTACTTTTAATATAATGATTTTTGGTTTAATAAATAAAACTTTCTCCTTGATCCATTGATTTTTTAACAAAAATTCCTACCAACCATAAGCCTTAGATTCATTGGAACCATTCATGAAATCACTTAGGATGTTATGTTCTTTTTTCACTAAAAGTTGGATAAATTAGTTATTTTATAATATTATGGATAAGTATAATGTTCTTCTGATATGAGCATAATTCCACTAGAATTTTATCATGAGAGATGAGAGAAAATATAGAAGTTATGCTGATCATGATTTTTAATCTTTAATAATAATTAATTAAGAAACATAATAGGATTATAAGATAAGTTTATATAAATTTCAATAGGAAAAAATTAAAATGCATGATTTTATTGTTTCTCTGAAAATTGAGAAATTAAAATGATATTTTATGTGAATTTTTCAAAATTATATTTGAAAATTATAATTGTTTGATTTTAATACATTAAAATTTAAATATTGATAACTTTGGTTCCCTATTTAATTTAATGTTGGTATTTTATGCATGTTGGGGTAATTCACAGTAATTTTTGGAGTATAATTTTCATCCAATATAAATGATTTCTAATAAATTTTTGATCCATATTTTCTTTTATTACATTGTTTTATTAAATAATGTGAAATAATTTAAAGGTCAATTAGTTGATTAAAATTGATCGGAAACAATAAGAACATTATATTAAGATTCTTTTTGATATTTTTATTCATAAAATTATACGTGTCGAATTATTAATGGAATATTATTTCCAAGTTTATATTTCTTTAGGTAACTACATCACTAAAAATTTACATCTAGATAATTTGGACCTCAACCTCAAGATGTAAAGACACTTATCCAATCAAATGGAGCCATCAACATCCAAGCCAACCTGAGGTAAGGTCTTCTCAATGGAAGGGGTGTGGATAGGGGCATCAAGTTCATGCATTGGGGCTCGCAGGTGGTGAAATCATGTGGGTGCATAGTTTCCTCAAGAACGGAGCAGTGTCATAAGGGGGAACTATATGCATCAGTAGGAGGATGGAATTGGTAGGATTGGGTGGCCTACGGTGATGGTTGAGTGTCCTCCATCTCCCACAAGACTTTATTTTTTGTGGTTGTAACACCCCGAAATTCTAAAATATGAACATTGTATTCGATAACATGTATGATACACAAAACCAAGTGTGTAAGGGAATAAAATATCCTAAGACTTTCTAATATAAATATTATTTTAAATATATTCAGGATATAAAATATATTTTAATACATGTGATACTATGTTAACAAGCATCACATGAAACAACGAATTTCTTCGATGACCTGCATTACATGCAAGACTGAGTTTTACCAAAAAAATATATTATTATTATATTATTATTTAATACAATAAGACTTAACCCAGTCATTAAATTAGTGTTTATGAATATTAAAAACTAAATTATGAAAATATATGTCATATAAAGATATAAAATGATTTAATTGGTTACAAATTAATTACAATTTAATATAAGAACCAATTTAATATAAATAGATTGTTTTATAGAAAATATTTTTTATGCTCACAAATCTATTTTATCATAATAAATTATGGTATTTATAATTAGTGAGAGATATTAATGTAATATATACATTATATATTAAATAAAACACCATTGAAATTTATTCAATAGATTTGATAAGAATAAGTTAAGAGTAAACTCAATATTTTGCAAAAAAAATTAATATTTTTATAAAGGCACTTTTTAGACCTTTTAATAGAGAACTGATTTTAAATAGAATTTTTATAAAATATATAAATTTTATAAGAAAAAATAAATTTATATTTTAAATCATTACATAAAAATTATGTTAGAGTGAATATTTGGTATTTTTCTGTTTGTTTTCATTTTATTGATGAATAGTGAAAAATATTGAATTTTAATTCAAAACTACTTTTTCATCTAATTAATATAAATGGTTAAATTATTTATATTTTAAAAAATAATAATTAGATAAATTTTATAAAAAATAGTCCAGTTTTTTCATTGTAATTAATTTTTCTTTGAAATTGAATAGAAAAACATAGAAAACCTTTTTACATTTCACTTTAAAAACTCGCTTTGTCGTCCCGTCTACGGGATTAAATTTCAATTAATTTATACCAATTATGTGATTGGAATATTTAAAAATTGATTCTATTTTTTGAGTCATATAAATTTATAATTTATAACAAGTTCCGCAAATTTTTTGACATAAAATTTTACGGAAAGTGATTAAAATTAATTACAGTGATTAGGAGAAAAATTAGCTTATCAAATGACTAAACCTTAAACATAAGATAAAAAATGACATATAAATATTTTCCAAATCCATTTTTTTGTAATATTCCATCCCTATAATCCAATTTATTTAATTTGGTCAATTATTTGATCCACTTTTTATAGTAAAAACAGTCATGGAATTCCCTCCTGAAATAGTTTGGAAGAATGCCACGCCTCCTCCATTATAAAAAGGCAGTCGCCCCTCCCACTTAACCACACTATTCATACCATTTATCTCACAAGAACTCCGATAAAAAAAGATCCCAACTTCCCTACCCTCATTATAGAAGTATCCATTTTGGATGAATGAAACCCATGTAATCCCTTTGGTGAAAACCCAAAGGAGTTTCCCGAATAAGAGGTAACATCCTTCCTTAAGATCTTTTTTTATTTTCATTCTCCACCACCTAAAATTTTAATATTCCATGATTATTTAATAACCAATGTATACAAAATATAATAATATGTTTTTATTATAATTATTATACCTGTACTAACACACAAATCCATCTGTTGGGTAACGAACTAAATGTTTATGTGTACGGCAAACTATCGTCTCGCGAAATAATGATTGTCCATTCTTCCTTTACCACCTCTCATGGTGGAAATTGTTATAGAAACAATTTTTATATAGGATAAGTATTATATTTATAGTTTTTTTATATTTTTTAATTCTCATATACCACATACCTTTATGCATTCCATTTTTGGGGGATAGGATAATATTGTTTGTGGACGTGTGGTTTATGGCCTCCTCAAACCGATTTGATTCATTCACACTACATGTGAAATGTATAAATATTTTTGGTATTATAACTATGTGAAAAATAACTCATAAACATTATACTAGAACTATAATACACACACATATATATATATATATATATTTCATTTAATTTTTATTCTTTTAAAATATGAAAATGAAATCGAAGTAGTGTTCATCTGTATGTACGACCTACCGTCTCCATGAACATTGAATTTCATTTCTTATCATAAAACTTTATATATTATTATAAATACATGTATTCCAGATATATATTACATTTAAATCATTTTTTAAATTATATATATTATGAATTTGTTATCAATATAATAGTAAAAACGCCAAAAAGTTAAAATAAACCCGACAAACTAGGCAATTAACACCGTAAATAGTGAAAATGTTGAATGATTATTAACAAATAGGTAATAAGATATTATCAGAAGTTAATATATGATATTATAATTATGATTATGGTCATTTTTTATGTTTGTAACATTTTTAAACCCATTATTTGGTTTGTTGAAGGATGATCACATGAAAGGAAATGCAATGTAAGGGATTCTTGTCTCAGCTTTATTTTCATGAGGCATAAACGATTTTCACCACTTATTTCTTTTGCGTAGTGTATATACTTCTCCTTTTGATATATTATTTAATTAAATATTTTATATTCATGTTATTTAAATTTTCATTTGATTTTATCTCGTTAATAGGGTTTATTTTTCAAAAGTTACAAATTAGTAAGGGATTCCTGTTTCACTTTTCTCTCTATGAGGAATATTCCATTTTCACCACTTACTTATTTTGTATGGTGTATCTACTAAACCTTTTGATATATTATTTCGTGAATTATTTTATATTTATGTAATTTAATATTTTATTAATTTTATCCCTTTCATTGGGATTTTAATTCAAAAGTTACTAATTAGTAAGGGACTTCGACCCAATTTCTATTCTTTGAGACATACATTATTATTAGGCACCTAATTTCTTATATATGATGTACATACATAAACTTTTACATGTAATTACCAGATTTTTTCATTATTCATGATATTTTATGTTCAAATTTAAATTATTTTCTCTAATGGGATTTGAATTAAGCATTACCAAGTGGGAAAAAATTCATAACTTAGTTTTTTTTCTTTGTGTTATATTACTACCTTGTTGAAGTTTATAATAAAAGATTATGTGTGTAATCACTTTTAATATCTATTTTTGAATATAAAATACTTTTATATTGATTTTACTTTGATGAAAAAAGTGAATTTATTGATTGATATTCAATCAATTTTATGGTTTGTTCAAGGATTTATTTCACAATTTCATTTTGATCGGGATTATTTACACTTGAATTTCAAAAATTGGAAATTATTGGATAATTATTTAATAATTACGTTAATTTTCCTCTCCTAAAGTTATTCATAACCTTTTCCATGTAATATAAATATTTAACACTCTTTTGTACTCAAAATGTTCTAGAAAATATTTATAATAATACCAGAATTCATTTCTCTCTTTAGATGGAGAATATGATTTCTTATAAAACCCACATTTTATAAAATTATCTTCAAAAAATTTCTTAACCTTTACAAAATGATTTATTAAATAAAATTTTTCACTATTTTTCTTTTTCTAATGTTTTTAACAGAATATTAATATCGCCTTTTTATGGAATTTTTCGAACATTTTTTGTGCAAATGGAATGTTCTTTCTACCTTGGAGGAGAAGTTCAGATTTACCTACCATCCTTTCTTTGAAGATAAAATTTCATGTTTAAATGAATAATTTTTAAAGATAATTTTTTAATAAGCTATTTTCAAAATAAATGATTTTTAAAATGATTTTCAAAATAAAAAGGTTATTTTCCAGAAGAATTTTTTTAAATATCATTCTGTAGTATTTTCATTCATCAACGACAAAAACCAGTTATGTAACACCCCAATATTTTATGTTATGTATCCTCTAAATTTAATTTCTCCGACAACATACATATACCACAACACCAATCTTAAAGGAACAATGATATTCAATTAAATATCATTACTTTGAAATGACTTTTATAACCTAGCCGTTAAATTGGCGGGAATGAATGATACAAACCAAAATATAAATTTTATAAATTATTAATTTATTAAAATGTGTTGAAATTCATCAATATGATTTTATAGGCATAAGATAAAAATAAAAATGATTTTACGCATTAAAAGGATATATTTTTCTAAAGGACTTTTTATCACCTTTTAATGCTAACGTGTTTTAAAATTATAATTTTACACTTTTATAAATTCTATTGAACAAAGTAAACTTAATTTTTAAAATTTTAATTTCCAAATTATCTTAGGATGAAATTTTGGTATTTTTCTGAAAATATTTATTTTCTAGTGAATAGTGAAAATTCTAATGTATATAAATCTATCATTTTCATTATATTAATTATATATTTATTATTTTAATATGAAATTCCCCAATAAAATTACAAATAAATTTTAGGTTTCGTATAATTTAAAATATGTTATATTTATATAATTTAATATGTAAATAAATTTTTTTAAAATGATATATTAAATATTTTTATTTTTGTAAGTCATAAATATTTAAATAAAATTTTATAATTAATTTATTGATTAAAAGGTAAAATTATTTTCATAAAATACACTCATAAATTAATATTTTTTTCTTATGATTATTAGATAATTTTATGAGACCTTAATTAATTTTTCAATGTGTCATAAAACTAGTTATAATTTTATAATTCATATTTTTTTAATAAATTATCATTTTAATTAAAACAAAAATTTCACATATTTAAAAAATTATGTTAATAAAATGGATTTCATTTTAATATTCTACATTTCAAATATTGGGTAGGATTAATTTTTGATATTTATATAAAATATTTATTTTTTTGAATAGTAAAATACGGTAATTTATAGTATATATACATGATAAGTTAAATACACTGTTCCTTGATTCATCACTGATGTAAAGAGCATAATATAGAAATATGATTCTCTATTTACTATATATAGTAATGTAATCATCAATATTTCTTTTATTGAGGAAAATAATAAACTAATGATTAAAATAACTAGAAAACACCCCTCTCCTCCACTATAAATACCACCTCTTCTCTTCACATTACTTAATCAATGAAGCCTGCCCAATTTTTTCCCAACCCTCTTCCCAAGCCTCTTGACCAAGTCCAACAGATTATTTTCTCAAAAAAATTCTAAAACCGATTCCTTTAAGGATACTTTGAATGAGAATAATTCAAGAGGTGGAAACCTCTTTCATTCTCTTTTAATGTCTCTCTCTTTTAATTTCTTTTATTTTATTTTATTTTTTTATTTTATCCTCACATCCCCTTATCCAAGTGACATTATAATTATAGTATAATTTATATACTTGAATCATATTCTGTTAATAGAACAACCCATCATCAATTCTCTTCCCTTGTCCTTTGGTACTAAATATGAAATTATCATTCATGATGTGGTGATTTATCTCATTCAAGGAAGATGAGTTTTTAATTTTTATTTCCACCTTCAAGGATGTTCATAAAACCATTTCTCGCTTAAAAAATAATAAAATATATTTATTACATCCTATTTAATATTCTAGAACCATTATATATACATGATATTGATTAATAAAAAAACTAGTTTGTGATGATAAAATATCACCAAAATAATCTAAATGTTTAACACTAACATCTTGTCTAATGAATCATCCTCACTCGAAATAATAAAATGACTAATATAACCATTTAATTTTTTCTATGTTCATTAATAACATATAATTTCTATTATTTTTATATATTTCCATTATAAATGACAATTCATACATATATACATGTGAACCAATCATTAAAAAAAATGGAAACGAACACTTCTGAACGATGAAATTAAATCTTATAACGAATCAAAAAGACCATAAATGAACTTAATAAAACTAAAATAAATGAAATAAATTGTGAATAGGTTATGAGTTAAATTATTAATGAATCTAATATAATTATCTAGGAATTTATGTACAAGTACTGAACGTTTTTGGACAGAAGGTAAGGGATTTCACCTGAATCCCCATTTTTCATTCTGGTTACACTTTCTCTCTCTTTACCCCTATGTAATTATTATATCATTTAATATAATTATTTTAAATTAATTTTATACGTTAAAAAATCATGTATCCAGATCATTTGATCATTATTTGATGGAAAATACCTTATTTTATAAGGTCTATTTCTCAATTATTCCCAATGAGGAAGCCCAATTAAACTGAATTTTCCCATTTTTTACATATATTCAAGTACAATACATAACCTGTTTTAAGCCACAAATATTTTTATAAAATAAAAAAAATTATCATGAAAAACTATCTTTGTTAATTTTTAGTTTTATGTGAACAATTAATTTTTTATCTGCTCTTAAACCTCACAGAAGTGGCCCATTACTAAATATTCTTAAAAAATATTTTTACAGGTTTTCAATTCTATTGGACATAATTTATGGTTCTAACATAGTTTCATTTTAATTCACGTTTTCTGGGATATACATGTCTATGAAATTATTTTATGACATAAAAATTAAATTTCCAAAATAACACTTTAATACAAAGCAATAAATGGTATTTCTCTAAATAATCACCTGACGATTTTATTAGGGTTAATTCATATATTTTAACACCCTATGTTGAATCTTATGCATAATTTTGATTTATATTTTAAGATATCATATAACATGTTTTAGTAAATTTTTTATGATTACTTTTATAATGGATGTTCAATATTGATATCATTCACTATATTACTCAAAATAGTGGGTGATTATGTTTACTTATTTGGTAAATTTATATATATATTATAATTCACACCATTAATATGTGGAATAAATTGGACTTAATATATGATTTTAGGGGCCCTTTATATCTACTTGTTCCATCTATAGACCTCATGAGACAAAATGAATGTGGATTTTCCTGATTCTATAACTATTTATTATCAGATGTATTGACTAAGGCCTAAACGGTATGTCTATGGTGTTCCAAATTATAAATTCCATTTTTATTAAATTATTAATTAATATCCCTTTTGATTATTCAACTAGTATAATATCCATGTTTATATTTAGTTCTAATGTGATTATTTATTTCTCTGAATTTATTCTTCATTTTTTACCATATTATGTTCATATTTAAGTTCTAATGACATGTGTTGTTAGATACTCACCTTGCATGATTGTATATGATTATATCTTACACTGTATTTTTTACCTTACTGAGCACCTGATCTCACCCATTTCTTATTTTTTATTTTTCCCAAGATGTGAATATTTGTATTACGAATGAATTTCAGACACAATTTTTGAGTTTATTGGTGTTTTCAATGGATTTGAATTGTTGATTTGTCATTCATGTTGTAATGTAAAACTTATACATGTATCTAGTTTTCTAAATATGCCTAATAATTTAGTCCTTTAGGATAAAATATTTTTTTCATATTACCAATTTAATTAAGTATGGCATTGGCTATGGGATACTAGGGGCAGAGTCTTTACACATTATCCTTACACCTGTTGGGATATATTGTATAGATACAATCATTATTATTTATTTAGATGATTTTTAACTTATTTGGCCATGAAAAGTACTAAAATTCAATTCCTTGATAACTTTTTCGTCCCCTTGAAATATAATATTTCTTATGATCATTCAACATTGATTTTCCCCTAAATATTCATATCATTTATGATATATATGATTATTTCCTAATCTGTATACCATTTTTACATAGAGTGTTTACTTTGAAATTAATTTGATATCTGGGGAAATATTGTCAAATCCATATTCATCATAAATTACTGATATTTTATAAGGATTATTTTTTATTAATAAAATCAATTACTCTATATGGGGAATTCATTGTACTGGAAATAACGGGTGGGGATAAGACTTTATATCGTCCCTCGATGCAATGGCAGGTTCATATGAGAATAATAATTTATGAAAATTAAACTGGTTTCTACCTGTAGTTTAAAAACATCTTGTTAATAGTCATGATTGTAAAGGTTTTCATCTGCCTCAGACATGATTTCAAATAATTAAGCATTTCCCTCATTCAGATTCAGTAATTATTTATACTTGATATTTTACATTGAAATATCTGTTGATGCATTTCCTACTAAGTTCATTGATTAAATAGAATGTGTTTCAATTATTTTCATCTCCATATTTATTATTCCTTATCTTTTTATTATAATGGCATGAGTTTTTTTATTACATTTCCATATTTCTTATCCATTCATTTTATTAATTATATGGCATGTGTGTTCAGTTATTACATTTCTATATTGATTATTCTCATTGATTCATTATTTATTATACAATACATGACCTTACTAAGAATTTTAGATCATCTTTATTTTGTTTCCCTTCCTTAGGATTCAATGAATTTTACTAAGAAAAATATTCAAGGATGTCATAGATGGAAACACATTATCCATGAATGAAAAACAAAATTGTGTTTAAATTGGTGAATTATTTATAATACAAGACTCATGTATTTATCTAGTTTACCAATAATATTAAAGTCATTGATCCTTTGGGAATTGATTCCATTAATACATTCCAATTTAATAGTAATAAACACTGTATCTATTCTTCTGGGGTCTGGTTGCTATAGTTGGTATCAAAATAAGTTTAGTAGCAACCATGTGAACTATATTTTGGAAAAAATATATTAGATAACATATCCCTAAGGTAGAATTTGATGATAATTATACAATAACATCCTAAAGATTAGGTAAGGTAGTGATTATTTGGGTATTCCTAGAAATAAATTCGTGTCTAGATACTATAAGAGGATGTGATTCTGAGAAAGATATACTCAGGGGTAACAACTCTGAAAATATGTGGCAGGCCTGACTCGATCATAACCGTGTACAAAAAAATGGGCCTTAATGTGCACATGTTTTGATAATCAAGAGTTATAATCCTAGGATAATTCAAATTTTTATCACAAAACATTATGAGGTATTTAAATATATAATGAAAATTAGTTTCCTACATTAAACCTTAGAACAATGAGTGACTTCTATTGAAATAAAATTGTTGAAATTTTTACTGGTATTTTTAATTAAATTGTAAAAATATTTTTAACAATATCATTATTGTTATTAAAATCATGAAACATACAAGGATTGTTTAAAATTATAGAAGAACATGTGTCTTTATTAACATTAGAGTGAAGGTTACCATCATGGGATTTTGAGACTGAGTTTGATGATAAGTTCTATGTCATAAAAATCTCATTTAGATTTCATATAATGAGATTCTACAAATATTAAGTACATATTGAAAACATTTAAGGAATGTATATGGTTTATTGGAAAGGTTATTTGAGTAATAATGCCTTTATATTTTATAGACTTTTATTTAAAGGTATTAGTAAACATTAGGGTTGACATAAAAATAATATTATTAAATATTGTAAAAAATGGTTGTATTGAAAACCATAGTTAAAGGGATATTTAATTATTATGTTTCAAGGATTTACATCATAATTTTAAAACTTTTATAATAATAATATTAATATGGTTTTAGAAAAGAACAATCTATATATTGGGTGACAACACATAATGTATGAAAAGGTTGTGGGACTTGAACCCATGACTGAAGGTCAATAAGGGTCTAATTACAACCATTTACCAACAAAATGTCCTGGTTAATATTTCATTATTTATAGTTAATAAATTTTTTGAATAAATAATAATAATGAACCAGTGGTATCACTTTTGAGTTTTAATGATTACTGTATTAACCATGTTGTATTGAGAGAATATTTAAAGACAAATAGTTATGCTTATCACTCTTTTATGTTCCTTAGGTTATGTTAAAAGTGTAATTTAATTCACTATTCATCAAAGAAATTTTTGGATATCTATTTTAATAAGTGATGGATTTGAATTAGATCAAAGAATAACCAAAACAAGGAATTTTTCAACTTAAATTTAAACATATCATGTATGTATATTTTCTTATATTCTCAAGAATTAAAAAAAAATCTTAACATTTCGAAAATGACCAAAAAATGGTGTCATAATACCTTTTTTTTTTACCCATAGATTTGAGGCCTTAAAAATTAAATTGATCATTCACTTGTCTATGATTGATGACCTCAATCAATTTTTATAAATATTGAGTCATTTACTCCAAGAACATTTCTCAAATTTCCACTGAGGTACTCTTTCATAAAGTCCAATTTATATAGTAGTCAACATGACCTTTTTACTTCCCATTCTATCTTCTCTAAAGGATGTTGTACAAATCCTTCTCATGAGGTGGGATTTAAACTTAGTAAAAATCAAAAAAAATTACTATGGTCGATCTCAAATTGTGAGGATGTAATTTAATTAAGGTGGGTAGAATGTAACACCACGAAATTATAAAATATGAACATCGTATTCGATAACGAGTATGACATGAAACACCAAGCGTATAAGGAAATATAATATCCAGAGAATTAAAAATATAATTACCATTTTAAAAAAATTAAATCTATCAAATATCTTAAAATTCACATGATACTAAGTTAGTGTGTGTTGTATGCAACAACAACTTTCTTCTATGACTTGCGCTACACACAAGACCGAGTTTTACCAAACAACAATATTTTATTATTATTATATTATTACTTAATATAATAAGACATAAACTAGCTATTAAATTAGTGGTTATAAAAATGATTAACTAAATTATGAAAATATATTGTTTAAAAAATATAAAATTAATTCATTGTTTACAAATTAATTATAAATGAATATAAGAACTATTTAAATATAAAGGGATTGTTTTTATTGAAATCTATTTTTATGATCAAAAAGTAGTTTTATCAAAATAAATTAAATTAAATACAATTATTGAGTTACATTAATGAAATATATATATTATATATTCAATGAAATATTGTTTACACTCATCTAATAGATTTTATAACCCTAAGATATGAACAAACCCAATATTTCACATAAAAATCAATAATTTTATAAAGACACATTCACCAACTTTTAATAGAGACTATATTTTTAATCCATTATTTTTCATATTTATTAATATTATATTTACAAATATAATTACTTTTTTAAATTGGAACATAAATATTAAGTTATGGTTATCATTTGGTATTTTTTCCGATTTCATTTTTTGATGAAAAGTGAAAAACACTGAATTTTAATTAAAAACTACTTTTTGTCTAATTTATTGATTAGGATAAATTATATTTTTTATTAAATTTAAATATTAATTAAATAAATTTTACATAAATTAATCTAATTTAGTTCATCGTAAAAAATCTCACTATGAAATTGAATATAAAAACATAGAATGGTTTTGAAATTTTTACTTTAAAATGCGCCTTATCATCCCCTCTGTGGGATTAAATTTGAATTAATTTCTTCCACTTATATGATTTGAATTTTGAAACTTTTATTCAATATTTGGAATCACAATAATTTATAATTTCAAATTATTTCATCTTAGTTTTTCAATAATAATATTAGTGAATGTTGTTTAAAATAACTACAATGATTAAGAGAAACATTAGCTTAAGAGGGGACAAGACATTGAACATTAGTGACAAAATAATCTACAAACATGTAACAAATCTATTTTAGGGCCATATTTCTACTAAATTCTCTATTATTTATAATATTTTCCATTACTGGATCCACTTTTCATAGGAAAAACGTGGGTGGAATTCCATCTTGTAAAAATGTACATGAATGCCACTCCTCCTCCACTATAAAAAGGCACTCTCCCTTCACACTTACTTACACATTTTAAGACATTTATATTGAAAAACTCTTATCAAATAAGTTACCAATATCCATACAATTAACCTATAACTCTCCCCTTTCAAATAAATCAAACCAAGTAGTCCCTTTGGTGCAAAATAAAAGGGGTTATGAGAATAAGAGTTAATATCCTTCATGAAGCTGTTTTGTTTTATTTTCATTCTCCACACCCTAAACTCATCTAATTACCTGATTATATAATAACCTCATTATCATAAATATAATTTTATTTTTTTATAATTTTTCTACCTAAAATTACACACACTTCTATTTAATGGGTATCAATTTTACCATTTTTGTGTACTGTGAATTATCACCTCGCGAAATGATGATTATTTGTTCTTCCTTTACCACCTCTAATGGTGATAATTATGATGTAAAAAATTTTATATATTATATATATTATATTTATAATTTATTTATACTTTTTTAACTCTTATATATTATAGGAATTCATGTATTCCATTTTTTGGGATATGCTAACATCGTTTGTGGACGTGTGGACTACTGCCTCCTCAAAGTGATGTGATTCATACACCCAATAAATGGATTGTATAAAGGATGATTTTAATAAAACTATGTAAAATATATTACATAAAAATGATACATTAATTATAACTTACATATTTCTATCATTTAATTTTCTTTATTTTAAATTATGGCAACGAAATGGAAGTAGCATTCACGCGTATGTATGGCATGCTGTCTCTATGAACGGTGCATTTCATTTATTATATTCAAACATTATGGATTGTTATAAATATATAAATAATGCATATATATTATATTTAAACCATTTTTTACATTCTCTATGTTATTTTATCCTGATGTAAGTAATTGGAAAAAGTCTAACAATTTAAAAACATGCCTGAAAAACTAGGCAATTAACACCCAAATAGTGAAAATGATGAAATATTATTAAAAAATAGTTAATAATATACTACAAGAAGTTAAAATATGATATATTAAATATTATTATGGTTATGTTATATGTTATTAACATGTTTAAATCTATCATAAAATAGGTTAAAGTATGTTCAATTGAAAAGAAACACAAGGTAATAGATTCATGTCTCACATTTCATTCATTGAAGAATACAACATTTTCACCACTTATTGATATTTTGGGGTGTATATACATTCAATTTTGATATATTATACAATTATTTATTTTATCTTCATGTTACATAAAGTTTCATTTGAATTTATCTCTTTCATGGGTATTATGATAAAAATATTTATAAGTAGTAAAAGATTATTTTCTCACTTTTCATTCCAAAAGGCATACACCATTTTCATTGCTAACTTCTTTTGTGTGGTGTACCAACTATCCATTTTGATATATTTTCTCATTAATTATATTACCTTAATTGTATTTAATGTTTTTTAATTTATCTCTATCATGGGACATACTATTCAAAAGCTACAAAGTAATAAAGGGAATCATCTAAATTACCTTTCTATGAGACATAATTTATTATTGTGCACCTAGTTTCTTATATATGGTGTAAATAATTCCAATTTGAAATGTAATTTGATGAGTCATTAATTATTCATGATATTTTTAATTTCAATTTTAATTACTTAATCTAATGGGATTTTAATTATGAGTTAACAAGTGGGAAATAATTTCATTACCCTGTTTCTTTTCTTTGGGTTATATTACTTCCTCATTGTCATTAATATTCTAAGATTATGTGTGTAATAAAATTTAATATCTATTGTTGTATATCCATTTTTTATGTGGATTTATACATTACAAATATAGTATATTTATTGATTGATTCTTACACTAGCGTTATGGTTTTTCAAGGAGTTTCTTTTTTACACATGAATTGCCATAAGATAATATTATTGGATCATTGTTTTATAAAACCTTTAATTTTATTATTCTCTTGTTATTCATTAAATTTTCATCTAATAGTTCCTTTTTTCTTCCCTTTTTTACTCAAAATGATTCAGAATTTGTTTTATGAAAACCTGGCTTTATTTCTCTCTTTAGTCGGAGAACATTTTGTCCTCTAAAAACCCTGCATTGTAAGAAGGTTTTAAGAAATGTTTTAAACCTTTCCAAAATGATTTATTTAATATAATTTTACATTTTCTACTTCTATAAATTTTTGAAAAGGAATATTCTTTCAATTTCTGAATAAGTAATTTTTATAAACATTTATTGTACAAAAGGCATATTCCTTTCACAATGTGTATAATGTACTAATTTACCCATCATCATTTCCTCGAATCTTCATTTGGATGTCTAAAAGGTTAATTTTTCAATACAATGAATTCAGAAGTGATTTTTGAATAAATCAATTATCAAAATGTTATCCAAACTAAAAAGGATATTTTCATCAGGAATGTTTTTAAGAAATATTTATGGTATTATCATTCATTAATGAAAACCAGAAATTATCCTTACTCCACTTGGGATAACTTCTGTTGGTAACAACCTTACTCATTCTTAAGATGGGTTTTTATTTATTTTTCAAATGATTGTATTGATATTTACTTCCATGATTCATTTGTTATTCCCATTGAAATATTCAATTTCTTATGATCATTTGACATTGAATTTCTCCTAAATATGTATATCATTTATCATGTACATGATTGATGGATAATCTGTATATCATTTTTACATACAGTGTTTACATTGAAAGTTATTTGATATCTTGGGAAATATATTTGAATTTTTATTCTTTATAAAAGACATAAATTTGATAACACATATTGTTTATTAGTTAAATTTATTACTCGATATGAGGAATGCTTTAGACTAGAGGTGATTGGTAGGGGCTAGACTTTATTTATCCCCTCAATGCATTGATAGGTTCTCATGAGACAAATAAATTGAATGAATTAAATATGTTTCCACCTGAAGTTTTAAATTATCTTTTCAAAGGTCTTGGCAGTATAGGTTTTCATGTGCCTCAAACATGACATCCAATAATTAAGCATTTTGTTCATTCAGATTCAGTTACTATTTAACCATGATATTTTTCATCGATATATCTGTGGATGCATTTCATTATCAATTCATTGATTTATTAGCTTCTGTTTAATTGATTTTATTTTCCATATTGATTACGCCTTATCTAGTTATTTGAATGGAATGTGTCTTCAGTTATTAATTTCCCATACTATTTATCCATTTAGATTATTGATTATATGACATGTGTATTCAGTTATTACCATTTTATATTGAAAATTCCCATTGATTCATTATTGCTTACTCTATACCTGACCTTATTAATAATTTGATATCACCATTATTTTTTCCCTTCCATTGGATTCCATGAAGTGTACTAAGAAATGTATAAAAGGATTTAGTATATAGAATAACGTAATCATAGAAAGGAAAAATTATGTTGTAATTAGTTTATTTATTTGTAATAAAAGACTAATGTATGTATATGGTTTACCAATACTACTAAAATATTTGATCCTTCGGGATTTAAATAATTATAATTAATCCAATGTAGTAGTATTAGACACCAGCACTGGGCTTCTAAGGTCAAGTCGCTATAGTGGGAGTCGTGTTCAGGTTTATAAGCGAGTGTCTCCCGCCTCATTAATTCAATGTGAAATGACTTTGTCATGGTATTATTTATCCACTTAAAAATTTCACATGCACCACCACTCAAATTATTTCTACAACCTACCTCTCCATATCTATAATGGCTATACCACCTAATGTCAACAGTCACCTCGGCAACACCAGATATCACCATCTCTGACCACTGCTCGAGCTCCACCTAAATATTCTCGCCACTACCAACACCTACCGCCTCCTTTAATCACCACTTCGTCCCCATGTGACCTTCATCGAATCCATTCTAACACCTTCTGATCACATTGAATTATGGAAGGATTGAAGAGCTCAAAACCATGAGGAAAGAGGTAGCCATGTTGATCACTGGTGTCATGCACCATCCTCTGGTGCATCCTTTCATCCTTCTTCATCAACCACTATCTACAATGACCTACTCAAATATAATTCACTATGGTCAGATATTCTAAGCTCAGTCGGATTTCTAATTCCACTATTGTATTCTAGAACCACCAAGGACCATCTTTTTACCCATATATGACCATCGTGACATTAATTTTTGTGTCTCCTCTAGACACTTCGAAGGTTGGAGGTGGAGGAGGATTTGGGGAGCTAACCACTATAAAACCATGCTCATGAAACCCCTCTTTTTCCACTATAAACTCCTTGTGGAACTACCACATCACCATCCACCATGAATACGACTTTTACAAGTAGGTCAATCCTATTTCTACATCTTCCACAGATCCACGAATAGAGAATTAAATGCCAGAATGAATTCGGTGTTTACATGCTCAAATATTTTAGATCTCAGGATATTTTTAAATAGGAGATCCATGGAACAAAAAAGGAGGACCAAGACCCCCTTTTTTCTATATAAAAATAGCATTCTACCAAGAAGAGGAGAGATCGGAGACCGAGTATAGCCTGGTGGATAACATGATAGACACTACTTGGTAGGTGATCTACCATCGGAATAATGTAAGTACTATAGAGAAGCTCTTGTGGACTAAGAAAAGGAGATGTAGACACACTTCCTCCCCCCATTTTTTCTTCCTTCCATTTTTATCCACACTTTCTATATATTTTCATGTATTATTCTTCTCTCACTATAATGATACCTCCTTATATTGAGGGGTGGAATTCCATATGGTTTGGTGAAGATAAGGGGATCCATTTGTGATTTTTTAATTTTGCATGTTATTAGATTCAAAAATTCATTTATTTTTAATTAAATGGTTTTCAATTTTATAATATTTTAATTTAAATTATATAAATTTTTTTTTACAAAATTCTAAAATTTTATATTGATTTTATTTAATAATATATTATCCCTGTCATTGTTTTTTTATTGTTCCTATTAGTTGATCAAAAATAATGTGGAAGTGTGATTTAGTGATTATTAAACACATGAGGAAAGAACAGTGAACTGATTTGGATATTTTGTGAATGTCAACACAACATTTGGTATTATATGAATAATTTAAACAATATCCATTATGACTTTCACATATTGAAAAATCTTAATCAAATATGAATACAGAGAAATGATTTATTTCTCTATTCACTTAATCATTTCAATAAAAACAAAAAGATTCATTTTTATTGAAAATTAATTTTATAGAATTGAAAAAGGGGATAACCTAACCAAAATACAATTACTCCTCTATCATCTAAATTTCATAATATCCAAGTATCCTTTCATTATAGTATTTATAATATTTTACTTTTACTTACTTTTCATTCATGGAAACTATACTAAAACAGTACTCTCAAGATAAAACGTATGGTTATTACTAATACTACTCCCCTAAGGGTGAAAATTACTTTTTACACGCCCTAGGATAGGTGGGTGTGAATTTTGATGCACTCCAATCATGTGGAATAGAAAAAGAAAATTATTTTCCCAGTGAATCATAGTGGCTGAGTAGGGTCTTCTCACTTAACTAACATCATTGTTTGTTCACTCACTTATTCTTAATCACCTAAACAACTTAATTTTTTTGAAATTAATTAAGAATGATTTTCTTTTGGATTAATATCCCATTCATTGGAACGACAAGAAATATATAAATTCTGAACTTATACTAACATGAAAATCTAAACATAATTAAATTACAAATAATGTACTTGGTTGTAGGTTCGGTTTTTGATTCAATAATTATTTTCCTTTATTATTTTCTTTTTTGATTTTTGAAAGATTATCCTAAAATAAAATCTAATTATTAATTACTATTATATTTATTTAGATTTTATGAAATCTCAAATTCATTAAGCACTCTCAATTCCACCTCCCCCTGTAATTAAGGTTGAGGACATGCGTTATTCTATGGTGTTCCATATTCCAAGACCCAACACTATCATCCATTGATTCTCTCAACTCTATCAGGTGAAGGGCTAGAAAATGTTGTGAGGTAAAAGAGAATAAAAAAATTATAGAAATAGATTGAGCTTTGTTTCTTGGGTTTATTATCCAAACCAATGAAGTCTACTCAATTATATCACAAACTCAAAAAAATCATTTTGCAAAATTCAATAATGCATCGACCTCCCATTGGAAAATCCTCGGGCCAACCCATCATTCTTGAGGTTAAGAGATCACAGCGGTGAAAATATGGAAGAGAATAAGAAATAAAATAAAAATAAAATAAAATAAAATAAAAAAAATGGTTATGAGAAAAATAATATAAAAGTAAGAAAATAAAAAAAAATTAAGATGATAGAGAGAGAGAGAAAGAATAAAATAAAAAAATATATCAAAAAATTCTAAAAGATTAATGTTAATATATTAATAATAACAATAACAATAACAATAATAACAAGTGAAAAAAGGGTGGAAGACTTCATGAATAAAGAAAATTCAAGAATAAATTTTATTAAAAGGAATATAGTGCTTAATTACAATTAATATAAACTAAAACAAAATTAAATAGAAAAAAATGACCATAAAAGAAAAATGTTGTATGTGGCGGATTAGTGGTCTCCTTTGGTGGGTTCTCAACCAAGGGTTGAGATCCCCTTATCATTGGGAAAGGCTCTCCTATTATAGAGTCAATGAGTACATCTCAGTAGTGGCCTCTTAAAATCATTAATGAATTCCACATATCTTCATTCATCTATCCATTTAAACCTCCTGGAGAACCGTTGTTTCAGTTTTTAAAACATATAAAAAATTGGGTTATTGAATTTTGACCTAGAATTGAAAAGATCTGGGGGGAACCCTTCATGGTGGATGGGATGCATAACAGTGGACATGGAATATGAAACAGTGAAGCATACATGGCAGTGAAGGTGAGTAGTTTTAGCGGTGATCTCCCTTAAATCATATGACATTCACATGGCCAAATAAAGGTTCGAGATATGCCCATGGGGATCATACAAGGGTCGATATGTGACTTGAGGTCATATAAAGGCACAGAATCAGGGGAAGGAGATGATATTGAGCTTAGGTGGTGCAAAAATTGAGGATTCTTTAATTGGCAGTGGGGCTCGACGTTAGGCAGGTGCTGATCCACTATGGAGGAAGGAAGAGAGCAAAGGCGCTAGGTGTGTGAAGCGATCATGGTGTGAATCATATGGAATAGTGATGTTTTCTTTAAAATGAATACTATATTGATTTTTCCCAATCCCACATCAAAACAGATGTTTTGGAGGTGCTTGATTTTAATCCTGAGCACAGCTCCCACACCACAATGAATTCATGGGGGGGATTCATGGTACTCCCAACCACCAACGTGGTCTATCCTTTCACATAGATACCTTTCTCTTGGTTCTACATGGAGTTCCTCCATGCTTCACCTCTTGGTTCTCTAGGTATCTATGCATGTCACATATATTTCACCAATGTGGACCCATATGAAAAGCACTAAGACCCATGTGTGCCCATGGGCCTTGGGAATGATTTCATGGTAGCTCTCTTGTTAGGAAAACCACACCTTGAGGCTAGCCATGTTCCTTGAGGGATTCGTTATTCATGGATACTCCTTGTCATAATTTTTTTGTAAAGGAAACATTAAATAATTTGGAAATTTTCAAATATCAATAAATATATTCATAAAAAATCATAAATAAAATCAAAATTAAAAACCAACTTTCATTTACACTACTAAATCAATTTTAATTACTTCCCTTATAAATTCCATCTTTCAAGCAAAAAAATATATTTAAATTAAATTTTGATTTAAAATAAACAAAAACTATTAAGATTTTGTTAAAAAAACATGCACCAAATATTACTCTGTTAGATAATATCCCTTCAAGGAGGTGGGATCACTTGGTTCATCATTCTAGATATTAGAGGTATAAGGGGGAGAATAATTAAGTAAGAACTCATAGATATTGAGATAAAAAAGGACATTAAATCTTTTAATGAGGAACATTGTTTATCCACATGGTTTTCCAAAGCATGTTTCGACCGCGCACCACTCTCTGTATAGAAGGGGTCCTGGGACACACAATCTCCTTGGTATCCTGTAGGGATTTTCATTCCATGCAGAGGTCATGAATTTGGATATATCTAAATATACATGGTTTCCAGTATTCCATTGCATTATTTTCCAATCATACACCATCCCCCTATATGTTTCATGGATAAGGTGCACAATTAGTACTAACAGTGCACCATTTGTGCACCTTGAATAATACGGTATCTTTTCTTCCTCTTTCCAATCCTAAACCCCCAGGATACCAATGACTCCCCACATATTATATAGAACCATTTAGTTAAAAATTATAAAGGGATTTCTCTCTAAATTTAAATAAGATCATACCTCCTAAAATGGTCAAGATCTTGTATTTTCACTACATAAGTTCAAAAATAGAGGTCTCATATGTTTGTGAGGTGAGCTTGAATGTTGGCTGATGTGGGGTATGCTAGAGTCTCGGACATGAATTACCATATGATTAAGATTTTTTATTCATATATAATTGTTGATTTTTTGAAATTCATATATTTGAATTAGAGACATTAGTGGATGAGTTTTTCACAAAATCACAATGAGACTGTTATACCATGTTTGGAGTTAAAACCTATCTCAGAAAATTAGTTTTTAATAGAAAATGTTCAACCTTTTATGGGGAAACATAAAATTTTTAGGTAAACATAATTTAATGTGGGCTTCATAAGATGTTTTTTAGGACTATTTTTTGGTGAATCATTTTAGATCAGTGATTCTAGAAGATTCGATATTAAAATATTTTGAGTTAAGATTGCACAAAGTCACTTGAGTGAGCTTGAGTGGATTTGAAATCTTTACAAAGATGAATCCTATCTATGGGGGTGGGTTATCTTTTTTCCTTGAATATATTTAGAAAAATGTCATGCATTTAATTCCTTCTTTCCAATTCTAAATATGGTCACCTTCATGTTTTTAACCCTTATGTTTTTACAGAATTGTTTAGTGGAGAACTAGTGGTATGAGAGCCATTTGAATTCGGGTTTTTTATGGATTCTTCCCCATGTCCAACACAAAGTGTTGGAGACATGAGTTATAGGATGAAATGCATAGTGAATTCCAATTATTTGGAGGAAACCGATATAAATCATAGTGAAACTTGTATTAATTTCCCCATAGACCATCGTGTAATTGTTTTCAAGAAATATTTGTTCACCCAGTGTCATATTTTCAGGAGTTATATATTCCAATGGAACCATGGGAAAGATCATGGTCAATAAAAAATATTCCATTAATGTTGAGAATTATCCACTCATTCTTATAGTGGAGTGGGTTTACCCCGGTTTGAGGTATATGTATTTTTAGAAATGAATTCATGATAGAGAATATGTGTGATAGTACCCTCCTCGATAAAATTTGGTTGCCCCAATTGGGTATCATGATTTGAATCTTGATCAGTGATTGCTCTATTAAAGAATGATCCTTTTTGTTTCATGCCCAGTCGTTTTTTTGGGTTATACCCATCCCTTAAGGAACATTATTTCATTGAAATTCATAGTTATATTTGGTAATTGTAATTTTTTTGGCTCAAACAGGTTCATTTATTAGGATTAGAGCTGATAGAGTAGGGTTATCTAGACTGTAAAGAGGATCCACTTCAAATTTGGGTGAATTGGGTCACCATATGAGCTGTTGGGTAGCGTTTATTAGTCCGTTTTGGTGTTTTTCATGAATAATTTGATCATAAATATCTTTTTTAAACAAGTTAAAATAACCCTATTTCGATATCACTACAGAAAATGTAGGTTTTTTCTGTAATACCCTGACCCTATAATCTTGGAGCCAGGGAATTATTACATTACATGGGCATGATTACAAGGAATCAAATCCCAAGGGAACGATCATTTTAGCAGTGTTAGATATTCATATTACAAACATGATTCCCATAATACTTTGGGAAATAGTAAATAAAATAAACATAGATAAAAAGAAAATAAATTTCATCATTGATTGATTGTTCAAAGATTTCATCTTCATAACATGTATAAAGAAAACCTAATAAAGTTGATATCAAATTCTTAGTAATGGTATGTAATGCGGATGTAGTATTGAATAAATACAAATAAATTTACATGGTAATATAAATAATTTATAATACATTCCATTCCAATAACTACACAAGTAAATATCAACATGGAAAGCTAAGAAGCTTAAAACACATGTCATTTAATCAATGAACTAATAATGAAATGAATCCATATATATTTTGATGCAAAACATCATGGATAAATAATAATAATCAAATTATTAATAAACAAAATGATTATTTATTAGACTCCATGTTTCCCATGCACATGAAACCTTTACCATCATGTGAAAGTTTAATATTTTCTATTTTTTCCAACTAATTCATCCCATGTGACAATCGATTCATTGAGGGGATTTCATTAACCGGTCCCTAGCCCGTATGGCTTGCCGTAAATGGTCCCCAACCCATGTATTTCATGTCTAAATAATTACTCATATATTGACTAAACAATGTTCTTTATCAGATATACATATTGAATAAATAATATGTATTTAGAAATAATACATCAATATAGGATAAATAATAATAAGGGTTGTTGACATGAAAACATTATTGGGAATAAATAATATTTAAACATTCCAAAGTGTCTCATACCACTTTGAAACATTTGATCATCATTTTTATAAAGGTATGACACTAAATGAAGCATAAATTGTAATTATAATAATGTTATTCATGATATTACATTAAAAAGGTATTATATACACCAAATAAAAGATAATTGGTGCATATTAACAAATAAGTATCATGGGAATGTAAATTGAGACAATATTCCCTTATCTTAACCTTCCTTTTAGTTTTGTCATATTTAGACTCTTGTATAGTGGTTTAAAATATGTTAATAATTAATATCATAACCATATTCATCTTTATTATATCGTATATTAATTCCTTACAATTTTTTATTACTCGTTTGATAACAATATTTCATTATTTTGACTCTTTCAAGTGTTAATTGCCTGGTTTTCTCAAGTATATTTTGACGTATTGTTTGTTGAAATTGTTAATTGAATCATGGTTTAATCATATACATAATTTAAACCATGAATAAATTATCTAATAAATATTTTACCTGATTATTTATAGTGTTCTATAATATTTGGAGATTAGAAATAAAGTGCACCATTCATGGAGACAGTAGGTTGCACGTACGCATGAACACCACTTTAATTTCGTTGTTGAATTCAAAGAAGGAATGAAAAATTATACATATTTATATTGTAATTATTATATCATATATCTATTATATATGTTAAATATATTTATTATAACCATACTTTATATGTTCCGTGTATGACATGAATGAGTCATATTACTTTGGGTGAGCGATTTTCCACACATCCTCAAAAGAAATTACCGTATTTACGTAATATGGAAAGAATAAATGTATGTTAAAAATAAAAATTATATAATAATAATGACCTTATAAATATACAATATATCATATATAAATATATTTTCTATCATAATGGCCACAATTATAGGTGGTAAAGGAAAAATGAACAATCATCATTTTGTGAGGCAGTAGTTCGCTTTACACAGAAACAATATGTTTGTTACCCATAAGATGGAAGTGTTTGTATGTTTAGGTCAAACCCATTAGATAAATAAATACCAGTATATTCATTATACTGGTTTTCTTATATATACATAAAATAAAGATATTTTAGGGGAGGATAATGGAAATGAAACTAGAGATCTTGAGTGAAGACAATACCTCTTCATCGGGTAACTATTTATTATTTGAAACAAATGGATTATTCAGATTTATTTCATCCCAAATTAAGGATTTTATGAGGAGGGTAAGGATTTTGGGAGACTATATTTTCATGTATTGGCTGATCCTAAGCGGTTTTAGAGGTATAATGAAGTGGTAGTATTGTATGTTTTTATAGTGGTGGGGGAGTGACACTCTTGTAAATACCAAATGATATTCATTTATGAGAGGTAGACCTTACCTAAAGTACCCCCAAAATCGACAAATAATGAATTAATGGATAATAATGGTCTATAAAAACTACATCTACACAAAAATATGTGCATTTTAATAATTTCATCATTAAATTCTAGGATTTCTCAATTTTATCATTTCTATTTTTATTAAAGCATTTAGTTTTCTAATCTAATTAATTTAACCATTAAGAATAAAATGAATTTATATTTATTAGAAAATATAAAGACACTAAATTATAAATATTATATCTAATTTTTAAAATAAAATTCCCATATTTTATGGGAATTAATTTTTAAACAAGAACATGTGACCTGCTAAAACACAACTAAAACTCGGACCCTCTTAACGAAAATTTTAAAATATATGGGTTAATATGTTAATTATAAAATATCAATTGGTCCATTAATAGACAATATTTAATATTTATTAACACTTAAAAATCACTTTTTATAATATATGATTTTTATTAATTTTAAATCATTAAATAAAATTTCATTTATTATAAACTAACAATAATATATATATTTTGACATTATTTATTTAATACCAATTTTAAAATATCAATCTAATAGTGTTATTAAAATATATTAGGTTTACATATTTTTAAAATGATATATTCTTGTACAAAAATAAATAATGTAAATAATTCAATCAATTAGTTTCAATTTTAATATTTATAGTATCATTTATTTTAGTTAATTATTAACTTAATAATCACTACATTGGTGCTTCTTAAGCATTTTTAGTATCCAAACCATATCTAAAAGTTATTTATATAATATTATGATACCAATTACACATATATATTTTACAATCATATCTATAACACAAAATATGATGTTTTGTGCATATCTCGGAGTTTTATAAATGTTAATGGTAAGTAATGTTCCCTTTTTTTGTCTTTTTTCCTTACTTAACCTTTTATATAGGGAAATCCAGTGTAATTATGTACTAACAACCCATAAGTTTGGAACCAACTGGGTATACGGTCGAATTATTAGCATCCAATGGATTTTGGACAAGTTTCCAGGTCATTTTGGCCCTTAATATTATGTTTTAGACCCTTGTAAGCAAAATTTTACCTTAATCACCATAATTAATTTTAATCAATTTCACTAAAAATTTTGATCTAAAATGTAATATTATATTATTAGACCAAAACTATTATACAGAATACAACCTTGTATTTAGGATTTAAAAATTTAAATCACATAGGTGTGAATATTAACATTAATGCTAATCTCACAAATCAGACGAAATAACATATTTTTAAAGTAAGAAAATGGTCAAAAGATTGTTATGATTTTATATTCAATTTCAAAGTGAAATTTATTCTAATGAACTGAATATATTAATATATGTATAATGGATCTAATTTTACTTTCAAAATTTATAAAATAAAATTTAACATTAATAATTATTTAATCAAAATTAAAAAAATTAACTAAAATGCAGTAATTTTTACTATTATGCAAAAAATTTAGTTTCATAGAGAAATACAAAATGTTAACCATAAGATAATTTCAAAATTATGAATTAATAAATGATGTTTATTTTTTAAAAAATAATGTATTAAAGTGTCAACATTTAGTTTTGAAATAGGCTCACCACTAAAAGATGGTAAAACTCGGTCATGCCTATAATGTAAGTTAATCCAGTGTTGTGTGTATTATAAGATTTACTTTTTTAATAAGGAATACTAACAAAAAAATTACATTTATTCTAAAATAAAAAACATGTTAATGTCTTTTAGTTTTACATTCTTTCCACCTTAACTAAATTTGGTTCTCGCAATTTAAAATTTTTATCGGTAATCGGAGGTTTGATATTTGAAGATAACTATTGTTGAAAACTCACATCCTATATCTTATAAATAAGAGAGAATGAAAAGTAAAAAAGTCACATATCTAGGTTCTTGAGTATGAGAACATATATGGTAAATGGAATCACAAATATGGAAAAAAAATCTAACAATCATGTTCAGATGGAGAGTTCTAGATGTAAAGACCCAGAATTTCCATGTATTTTTTTTAATATATGGAAATTTTACGAGTCCGAGAAAATTTACGGCACGTGATTTCGAGGCTCGGAGTGCCCAAAATAAATTTCTGAACTTCTTTTCAGGTACGTTTAGTAAATGTGTGAGTGGGTTTTTCTAACTATTAAACTGGTGCTCGGAATTGAAATCTGAGGGCACCGTTGAACTTGCAGCGCCGATTTTTCTTAAAGATACTTTCACCTTGATGATAGTTTTTCAAGAGTGAAGGTTAGTTTTTGGGTTTTACATGAAAGAATAAAATAAAAATAAAATTGTGTAACAATTTATTTTTATTTGAAACCTCCATGTAGAAGTTGAGATGTGGGGACCACCGGACCTTAACCTCCCATGAGAGGTTATGATTGTGGGGACCACCCGAGCCTAACCTCCCACAAGAGGTTATGGTGGTGGGGACCACATGAGGCCTAAACCTCTCAACTCCCTCATTAAATGGGGTGAAACCTCCTAACTCCCCAATTTTCCACCTCTGCCATTAAATTGAGCCATTAAATTGGGAAAAATATTTAAATTAATTAATTATGCCAACGCGGTACATTAATTATTCCAGCTCGAGGGTGTGTCAACATAATTTATTCTTAAGTTAATTATATTGGCACCTCTTTCTTTTTTTGGTGGAATTGGGAGAGGAGAGAGCACCTTGGGATAAATAATGTTCTCCAATGAAGAACTTCACCTTCCAATGAAGAAAGATCAGCCATCAAAGAACGAAGACCTCGACTTCGACCTTTTTCCTCAGAACTTCTTCCGATGTGGGACCTATTCTTCTAAGATGAACTGAGGCATGAGCCCAGAATAGGAGGTGTGTGGCGGACGAGACAAGCGTCAACAACTTCACCTTATTCCCTCCTCGCGCCAACTCCAATGAACAGACTGAGGTTGGGTTTTATTTCAATTTTTGTTTGATTATAATACCATGTTCTTCTTTTTTTTAAACAAAGAATGTAGATGTTTTCTTTTGCGGGTTGGGAACAATCATTGTGGGAGCGTTTGACTTTCTTCATTCTTGTTTATGTTGAGTTGTTTGCTACCACCCTGACGCGGAGGGTACGGGCCAAACAAACACGGACCGACCCCTCTGCAAATCTTGTGATGATATGTGGTGTTCAATGCAACGAAGGAAACGGCGCAACGACAAATCCCCACAGCCACCGCTGCCTCATGACCTCCGCACCCAGCGACTTCGCCGCTCGTGGCTCCGCCGTCTGCCGAGCCGACACTGCAGTCCGCCGAGCTGCCACCACCATCCACCGAGCCACCTCCACCGAACCGCTATCCCGCGATCGGATCACCGCCCCGCGGCCGGTCCACACCCTCAGGGTCAGTCATCCGCCCTCACGGCCGGTCTGCGCCCTCGCGGCCGGTCCGCGCCTCGCGGCCGGTCCGTGCCCTGCGGCCGGTCCGCGCCCTGCGGCCGGTCCGCACCTCGCCGCTTTTCAGTGCCCTCGCGGTCAGTCTTTCGACCTCGCGGTCGGTCTTCCGCCCTCGTGGCTGGTCTGTCTCCCTCACAGCCGATCCGCGCCCTCAAAGCTAGTCCGCGCCCACGCAGCCGGTCTGCGGCCGATCCTCTACCCGCACGGCCGGTCCATGCCCTCGTGGTACCCATGGTCGGTCCGTGCCCTCATGGTACCCCTCAGCCGAGCTGCCCTTGAGGCACCCAATTGGGCTAGGCCGGACCCAACAGGTCGGCCCGCACTGCGGGCTGGGCCAGCCCCAATGGGTTGGGCTGGGTCGGTCCAACCAGTTCGGACCGGAATCAGACTCACTATCACCCATTTACTTTCTTTTGGTGATAACTTTGGCACCTGATGTACGTTTGAAAAACCATCAGCAGTGTTGGGAACATTTGAGTGAGTCAGTCCCTCTGAGTGATACCACACTACGCTTTTTATTATGATGGGGAATGGTCTGGTTAGATTGAGCATGAATCCAATCGGGCCCCTGAGACTAAAAGGATAATAACTCATAGACCAGAAGACCAATTGATGCGATGTCTTTTACATTGAGACCCCTAAGAAGTGGTGGACCTTTGAGTCACTTCTTCGTGGGAATTCGTGGAATTTGAGGTATCCACCAGAAGCTTTTGGAGCAGATCACATCGAAGATGATAAAGCATAGTGCAGGAACACTGTGGCTGGCTGAGACTTGACGTTTGCTGATCGTTTCGACTTGGAGTGACTCAATAGGCCCAGTGGAGAGTGCCTTGGTGACGCGGAAGATCCACGGTACTCAACGGGAGAAGTACCTCAGCAGGCCATGAGGGGGAGAACCTCTGTGTGATGCGGTAGACCCACGGTGGAGAGAACCTTGTTGACACGGTAGACCCACGGTACTCAGCAGGAGAACTACCTCAACAGTCCAAGGTTAGTGGGAAGTGCCTCTTTGTGATGTGGAAGACCCACTTTACACGATAGAGGAGGAGTTATCTAGCAGCTGAGGTGTTCGACATAGTGACTGGTAATGTTACTTGACACTACCTTTAGAATAAATCCCAGTGTGAGCTAGGTCAGAACCTCTATGTTTTCCTCATGATTGAGATGGATTACTTGATAACTTAGGTATATGTTTGGGAATATACCTAAGTAAGGTTATCTGTTGATTTCATATTTTTTTTATCCTTGTTTGATTTTGTGAGACCCATAGGGTCTCGGGGACCCTACTGAGTATTGTTATACTCACCCCTACACTGATTATGCATGCACCCGGTTGTGTTGGATGTAAATGACGGACAGTGCTGGCTAAGGCTGAGAGTACCAGGTCTGTATGGTACCTAGAGGTGGACCATACGTTGTGTCGGTACATAGAGGAGATGAGTGGACATGGAGTGTTGAGGAGGCGATTATTACCTACCCTTTAGGTGGGAACCTCAGAGGATGACCTAGTAGATGACTTTCCTTTTGTTTTATTGTATCACAGTTGTACTTGTACTTTCCAATTGGGATTTTATTCTGGACCATTTTTCTTACTATACACACTCTATTTAGAGTATAGTTTACTTGTGTTCCTATCTCATTGTGTGCTTGGTTACTTGTGATTTTAGGTTATAAAGGAAATGCCTTCCCAGTTTCAGGGAATATGCCTTTAGTGCTCGTCACCAGCCCCTGGCCTATGGGAGGTGGGCTTAGGGTATTCACGGCTCAGGCCCTGGGGGATGGTTCCTGACAAATTCGTATCATAGGAGTCGGTTCTACTGTAGAACTAGGACTCTGGTCTTTTCTGTAAAGCAATAGTGTTAAGGGTAATGAGTGTGGTTTTCAGGTCAAGGAGTCCAGTGTTGGTGCAGTGGATGACGTATCCATACACCAGGACCCTGACTTCTGATTTCTGACTCAGTGCATGAAAACACTAATTGTGTGTGTGTTTTCAAAAGTTTTCTTTGTGATATTTTGATTCAAATCACCTTGTATAACATTCATCTCACCATGTATAACATTTTGACCAAAGCGCACCTGTTTCTTTTCAGGATGCCTTCATGAAGACAGCAAGCTAGTGTTTCGAGAGTTGTACGCACTGATAGCCCACCGAGCGATGAGGCCTTGGTGCAGGGCCCTTTTCTAGTAGAGGCACCAGCGGCGGCACCAGAGGTACCACTCCCCATTGTGCCACCGATGGAACCAGCCCTAGCAGTAGACAGTTCACACCGCATGAGCACGTTTCACGAGTTCTAGCACCAGAGGCCACCTAGGTTTAAGGAAGAGACGGACCTGCAGGTAGCTGAGGATTTGCTGGAGGCTGTGGTGAGAGTCTTCTGACTCGTAGGGACACCCGCCGATGTCATGGTGATCCTTGTTTCCATCCTTATATAGGCAGCAACATACACATTGTGGAACTTGATGTTCTCGGTTCATGATGAGGTGACGCTTCTCTGGGCAGACATCGAGAGCCTGTTTCGACCAGAGTTTGTCCCAATGACTCTTTGCGCAGTGCTAATACAGGAGCTTCTACATCTATAGAAGGGTAGAATGAATGTGGATCAGTACTCTGTGAGGTTCACTAACCTCTCGCACAACTCCATAGATATGGTGCAGGGCCCATTCTTCAGGGCCCGGTCCTTCGAGCAGCGGATCATGCGAGAGATTAGGGCTTCGACGATCTCACTCAGATTCCCGACGCAGGAGGGGTTTTATAGAGAGCCCTCTTGGTGGAGAGTTTCCGTACCGAGAAGTCACCAGTAGCGCGACCCACTACCAGTCGTCACGTAGCAGAGTCTTCTACTGCTGGTAGCTGACAGATGTCACAGAGGTTCAGGAGGACCAGACCTATAGGTGGATGACTGCATGACTCAGGATCGGTTGTGCGGGGCACCTAAGGTAGAGCCAGTTATGACAGGAGTGGGCAGTGTTACAGATGTCATGGGAAGGGTCATATGGATTATGACTATTTGAACTGCTGTATGGATGATCAGCAGATGGTCGAGGGACCACCTAGGTAGAGATAGAGGTTCGACCGAGGAGGTCCGTAGGGAATAGGCAGATGTGGCAGGGGAGTTGGATGTGCAACTGTCGGTGGGAGAATATTTGAGTTATTACCGCCACCACCACCAGGAGGTCCACCCCAACCACAGGGAGTAGGTGGATAGGGGATAACTCAGCTCTAGGAAGCTGAGTCATACGATCACGGTGCTTTGGAGATGATACGAGGTACGATATTTGTCTACTTCACCTTAGTTGTAGTACTTATAGACACAGGTTCTAGACATTATTTTATTACCACCGCCCTCATTCAGATCTCAGAGATTCTGACGGAGTTTTTGGATTGATCCTTATGTCTAGAGACTCCTACAGGAGCATATTCAATGATTACAAACTGGTTCTGGCAGTGTGAGCTTACTCTAGGAGGCAAGAGTTTCACAAACTAGCCCGAGTCAACCCTGAACATGTCACACAGGAAAGCCCGCGACAAGTCCTGAGAGGCTTTCTTGATCCTCCTGAGATGGCGAAAAACACCAGGGGCATCAATATATTACACAAGGGAACTATTTCTCCCATATATAAACAATCAAACAAAAAGCGAAAAGAAATGGACAGCCCAAAATACATTTATATAAAAATTGAACTGATCATTATTTGTATAAGAAAATGAAAGTACAACTAAACCAACAACTCAACTGACTAAACCCGATAACCAACTAACTCCATGTGACACCTATTCTCACTCTCCAACAAAATTATCACATGTCACCCAAGGTGATCGAACTCAAGCCAAAACCTGCACGAGGGATAAAAATAGATGAAGACTATAGGAGTGAGTATTAAAACTCGGTAGGTTAGACCAATAATCCATTACCAATGCACATAATTTAAAATGAAAGATACATAAATTTGAAGTTTTAAATTCAAATATAAAGTTATTATTTCCAAATGAGTCCCCATGCTAAAAAATTTACCAGAAAAAAACGTGCATGTTTTATAAGCGAAAATGCTAGTAACAATATTCAAAGAGGTACAATTTAAAAATGAAAATAGTTTTCAAGAGGTATGATTAAATAAATTTACACTTTTAAATAAATCACACACACTACTTAATTTACCAACCAATCACACCGTATTCCAATGGTGAGTAAAAAATATCCAATGAGCACAAGTCACGGGAACACCCCTAGTTAATAGTTAGTTGTGAGCCCCAGGTACCTCGTATCTCGGTGAAAGTGACCATAATAAATATCCATTATCATGCACACGAGCCAATAGTAGGGATAATACCCATAACCTAGTGGTCCCCAAACAACATAATCATCATATTTTAGTTGGTGTTGTCATCATCAAACTTGCTACGTGAAATAGGGGCCAAACCCCACGGAATCACTAGCATACTAGTTCAAGTCTACCCACCTAGATACCAGGGATGCCCTTTAGTGATCAATCAAGTTACACATATTATTATATACAAATTTCACATCCAAATTTCATTACCAAACAATAAAAACACAAACATCCCACAAAAATTATTTACATTTCATTCACAAATCAATAAACCACTAAATATTTTTGTAAAACAATTTCAAGGAGTGTATTGAGGCTTTGCACATAAAAATCATTAAAAACACTCTTTTAATTATAAACACACAAAAAAACCATAGAAAAACATTGTTTTCATCCCTAAAAACATTTAATAAAATCATTTCATGGACCATAAAACAATCCGAATTGACACAACATGGTATATACAAGTATAACACTCATTCTTCATTTTTTGGAAAGGCCAAACGGGCCTTTAAACATTTTCCCAAAACTAAAATTTGACAAAGTTATGAATCTCAATTTTGTTAAGGATGTGTGTACACACGATTTAAAGCATCAATACACATTCATAAATCCCTTAAAACACTCAGGTTACATATTCAATACACCACCATTTTTATAAGAATGTGAAACGAGTCGTTTTCTGGCAACTCAGGCCAAAACATGTTGTAAACCAAAAACCATTTGTTTGTAAAAACAAATCCAAATTGGAATGCCATAAAAGTATCCCGAAATAATTTTTTTTACATGCCTTCAATGTATTAATAAATCCAAACAAATCATTTTAAATTTTACTAGACACATAAAAGCCAACCGGGCAATTTACCGAACACATGGGAAGCACTCTTTAACAAAACAACTTATGTTAAGAACTTAAAAAGGTATATAATACCATTTTCATGCCATAATGTTATTAAATCTACTGAAACATATTAAAAATACCATAAACCATGTGGAAAATCTCATGGAATAATTTATCAAACAAGAGGAGTGCAAATTTATACCAAAACAACTATATTTTTAACAAAATAAATCATAAAACATAATTTTCACAGAAAACCTTTAAAAACAAGATTTCACAGCAAGAAAATATCATATAAATAAGGTTATAACAGAATGATAATAATGAAACTTAAATTATAAAGGCATGTGCGAGGGACATCCTACCTCAAATCCTTAGCGTAATGGAAATGCACACCCAAAATCACCATCTTTGGGTTCCCAAACCCTAAACCTATTATGATCATCCCCAAATGAACAAAACCCCATCAAAAATCATGGGATAATAGAACCATAGTTTCATAATTACTTGGGTAGATTATAAAACAATGAAATAATGAAAGGAGGAAGAAGAGGGACGATAAAGGAAAGGAATATCACCTTTTCAACTAGAAAACTTTTCATATTCCATTACATCAGCAACCGTAGAGAAAAAGGAATGGTCTGGAACTTCCTGGAGAGGTTCCTAAGGTCTAGAAGAACCAGTTAAAGAATATTAGTAGGAAAATAATCACTAATTAAATTATTTATGTATGAAACAATTTACGTTCTCAATTATGGACAATTTGAGGTAACATGATAAAGTTCGCCCAAATCCGAAACTCATATGATATCCAAAGAGGTAAAAACGATAATGGGGGTGAGGATAGGGATACTGGATTAAATTAAGAGGTGGAATCATCGAAATATATTATAATTTGAATTTGATATAAAAGAAACAAATTATTTTTTAAAACTCGAAATGGTCCCATGGGCTGGCCCAATACCTAAATAAGTAACCTCATTTCACCATGATTTGAATTCTTAAGGGGTCCAAAAGGAAATGGTGATTTGAATATATCAGTGTAGGAAAAGTATGAAGTGGAATGGGTGAAAAATGTTTAAAAACAGAGTTATAATAGAAGCAAATTTGGTTTTTAAAACTAGAAATGGGCTCACGGTTGTCCCAAATCATAAAGTATCCACCCTCTCTCCAAAACCTTCAAATAAGAAATGGGGAACCCAAATTAGGGTGATTAGACATATATGAAAGTTAAAAAATAAAAATTTATCTCATAAAACACACAAAAAGGATCAGTATTTTCAATGAACAGGATAAAATCCCAGACATGAAAATAAGAGAGAAGAAAAAAACCCGGGTGTGACAATTCTCCCCACCATTAAAGATTTCCACCACCGGAAAGCCATAAAACATTAATGCTGCCAGAAAAACACCTAATGATTCCTTATAAACATGATCCAACCTCTAAATCCAGGTAAATACAATTTTCCAATAACATTACTTAATCCTCTTTCCCAAACAAAACAACAACTCACAACCACTTTGTGAAAATCAGCGGAAAGGTCCAGCCACCACCTCCACAAACAAGCCAAGAGCCTGATTGTTGGGCCTTCTCCCAATGAACTCAACGATAACTCAAAACAATGTTCACTCAAGAAATTCAATGACTTGGGGGGTGTAATGAGCTCCCCACCATTAAATGATAACTACCATATGAAAATTCCTTATAGTGAAGATCTTTGAGACCTGTAGTGGGTCTCCCCACCATTAGAGACCAACGAGAAATGAACAAAAAAAGAACTCAACATGAACTAGAATTGGGCCTCACCCACACATGCCCACCAAAACTCCCCCACAATAACCTAAAAACCCAAGTTAAGAGGGTTATAACATGAACATCTAAACCACAAACTCCAGAATAGAGGGGACAAGAACTGGGCCAACACTTTCTACCTAGATCCAGTCCTCCACCACTCGGGGAGGGGAGGGAAGGGGAGGGAAGGGGACCGGGTCATTATTCCACTTTTTAAGAACTTGGATCTTCTTTTTAGGTACGTTTTTCCTTTTTCTAGAGTTTTTGAGAAAAATTAATTTTTTCTGGAAATTTTCGAAGTATACGCCGTGTACTTTCTGAGTACACGCCGTGTGCTTTTTCCTGGCTCCAAGCCGTGTGCTGGCCATGCCGGGCCACACACACTGTGTGTAAGTCTGAGGTGGAGGCCGGTTAATTTGGAGTACGGAAAATTTAAGTACACGACGTGTAATCAAGAAGAACATGCCGTGTACTTTCTTTTTTTCATTAAATAGACTGGGGTCAGGCCTAACCCCCAAAATCATCTTATTCTCCATATTACGTCCACCCGGGAGCGACCATAGGGACGAATCTTCTCCAAGTTCCTGCCTCGCCATCCGTTCTCCGATTCAAGCACGGTCGATTGCGTTGGAAGCGCAGCGGTGAGTTCTTCCTTCTACTTGAGCCTTGTTTCTTGATTCCTCCTTGTTTTCATGATATCGTGGGATGAAAATTTTGTGTGTTTTCTCAAATCTACGATGTTCTAAGAGGAATCCATCATCATGGTTCACATATATCAATCTCCTAGGATCGAGGTAGGTGGTTTGTAACTTTCTATAGAAATTTGATTAATATTATATACATATTTCACCAATACCCGTGAATGGGGTATTGTGTGTTTCCTATTTTTCCCCTGCCGTTTGCATGCTTTGCTTGATTTATTTAGTAGAGGTTATTACTTATGAGTAGAGTAATTTATTTTGTACTCAGGTTTCTTTTCCATTCTTGTTTTTCCTGTTGGGTGTTTTACCAGTTTCCATACCTTGTTATAGGATAGTGGAACTGTCTCTTTGATATGTTGTTGAGCCTTAGTTGATAGCCAAGTAGTTCTTGAGGTTTACTTGGATGATGCACGCATGCTGAGCATGTTTACTTTTCCACACAAGACTGTGAGAGCCTACTGTAGTAGACCATAGGGAGAATCGATGTAAGGGCTTCTCCGGAGTGTCTTCAAATACAATGTGAGACCATAGGGGGAATTGATGATGAGTGATTACCCAGAGAGTCTGTAGTTCCTTGATATGTGACACTGGGGGAATGAGACGTTGAGTGCTTCCCCAGAGAGCCTTTAGTAAGATCCAAGACTATAGGGGGAATTGACGGTGACTGCTTCCCCAGAGAGTATACTTTTTATCTGAACCAGAGGGGTGAGATTGTGTGTGCCTCCCAAAGGGTTTCTAGTGCTTTTTAGGTTGAACCATAGGGGTTAGGCTGTCAGAGGTACCTAGAGGGTTACCTGTTTACTTTTGTTACAAGTTTTTTATTTGTGTACTTTGTTTTGTAGACCTGTGGATTGTAGCTGCTTGGGCTTTTCTGTCTACTGCTTCTTGCTTTATTACCTCCATATATTCATTGACTGTTAGGGACAAATCTTTAGGTGATTGCCTACTGGGATTGTATCTCACACCCTGTTTGATCCATGCTTTTGGGCCCAAGCAGACTATGTTTCTGCAGGTATGGATAAGGTCAAGCGCCCTTCTACTTCAGGTTCTTGATTGCACTAAAGCTGGGGAGCATGGGACCGAGCCTTGGCTCGCGATGCCGAAGAGCTTACTTTGTTTTTCTTTTGCACTTGGTTTCAGTTGTATTTCAGAACGTTGTTGTGTTTTCTATTTTCCTTATATACTTTCACCTACTGCATCATTGTCATCATTGTTATATATATATATTGTTTCTACTGTGTGGTTTCTGTTGTTATGCATGTTCTTTACTGCTTCTGCTGTTTATTATTATTTTCATACCTTCTATACCTTACCGAATGAGGGCAATAACATCCCATGGCCCTCCCTACAAGTCGGCAGCCTCTGGCGTTCGGGGAAACGCGCTTGAGGCCATGTGGTGAACCTGGTACGGGGCACCAGTAGAGGGGGATCCGGACTCGGGTCATTACAAAGTGGTATCAGAGGAGTTCTTTTCTCTTGATTTACTATTTGGAGACTCTATCTAGGGATAGGATGGATTAGGTACTTGGTATTAAGCTGTTCTCGGAAGTAGCTAACCCGTGTACAGGGAAAATCCATACAACCTCGTTAATTGCAATTTTTCTGGTTTTGATATTTTATAGTTGATCTGATTTCATCTACAGTGATTCACATGACTTGTGCTATTATTGTTTTAATATTTCGGTTCTATTTCTTTCTTAACTCGATGAGATGAGGGTATTCCATCTCATGCATCATATAGGAACTCGTAGAAATCACATGCCATGCATTCTTGTCATGCCATCTAGGGTGCGTTAGCGATTGCATGTTGTGGTGATAGACTTTGTGATGATTATGCATTCTGCTGTGATAGTTTCTTAATTGATTCTCTTCTATTATGTTAGAAAACTGTTTGTTTTGTTCTTTTCTTAAAATGAAGGCCAAAATTTGGTTCTTGAGGTGTAATGGGCCTCACGGATTAGAATTTGGCACCTCTTTCCCTTGTTTTTAGTATTTCTGGGAATTTTGTGCAGTTTCTAAGCTACTGCCCAGGAAAACTCAAAATACATAGTGTGTATTTTTTGGATACACGCCGTGTAGTTTTCAGGCCGTTTCATTGACCATGTGGTCAGAAAACGGTGTGGTAAATGTGACTTCGGGAACACGCCGTGTACGGTAGCTACACTCCGTGTAAGTTTGGAGCCGTGTACCCGGTCGTGTCACCAACAACACGGGTCGGGGAAGCTCAGGAAGAACATGTCGTGTTCTTGGGGAACACGCCATGTAGTTTTGTTCCGGTACCCGACCATGTGACGAACAACAAGGGCCATCCTTACCTTCCCTTCCACATGCCGTGTTTGTTCGGAACACGCCGTGTTGTACTACCCAGGTACCCGGCTGTGTCACGAACAACACGGGACGGTGTCTCCTTCGCCTATACACGCTGTGTTTGTTCGGAGCACGACGTGTAAGGTCCATCTGTGTAGATGGCTGTGTGGTCAACAACACGGTCCGTCGAAGCCTTGTCTAGTACACGCCGTGTTTGTTTAGAACATGTCGTGTAGTCTCTGGTTAATTCGGACCGTGTGGGTTAGCCGTGTAAAGAAACTCGGATAGGGGTTTAGTTTTCTTGTACATGCCGTGTGTTGGGGTCAACATGCCATGTAGTCTGAGGTGTACACGACTTGTAGAGCAGGAGTACACGCCCATGTCAGTGCCTTAAGAAGACATGCCGTGTAGTTTTTATACACGTCGTGTTGTTGTGTTTTGCAATCTTTTGTAGTTCTCTTCCCATGTTCCCGTTTTGTACCTTTGTGTTCTCTTTCCTTGTTTTCCTAATCTAAGGTGTGCTTTTTATCTTTCAGAGCTATGCCTCCAAGACGTCCTCTATTCGTACGTCTGTCGTCAGGCAGTAATCAGACGCCAAATATGGCTGATCAGGGACTTCATGTCGATCCCCCAGCCGAGCTAGCCTTGGCAATGGTTTTTGTACTAGTTGTGGGCGCTGATGCACAGTTCCAGGAGGGCTTCATGAGGATGATGCAGGCCTTCCCTAGAGCGCCACCTCCTGCCACATCTATGGCAGACTTGGCGCGGGTTTTCCAGTAGCAGCATCCTCCCACGTTCTCGGAGGAAGGAGGACCTCAGGCTGCAGAGTCATGGATGGAAGCCATGATGACTATCTTCGAGCATCTGGAGACGCCTACAGAGAGGCAGGTCAAGATCTCCACCTACATGCTCCGAGACACCTCCAAGAGGTGGTGGGACGTAATCTCACAGGTGGGTCAATAGCAGGCTATGACTTGTGAGGAGTTCCAGCGCGTGTTCTACGACTACTTCATCCCAGATACCCTGAGGTCCGATCGAGCCTGGGATTTTATGAGCTTAGAGCTGGGTAATCTATCTGTCATAGAGTATTCCTCTCGTTTCACCGATCTGCAGCGTTTTACACCCCTTCAGGATAAAAGTTGGGTGTTCTTGGCAAGGAAGTTTGAGGAGGGTCATGGGCGAGAGATCCACTCGCAGGTGAACATCTCCCAGTTGACATCCATCACTTCCATCGTCAACCAGGCACTCATTGCAGAGTGCAATTAGAGAGACTCCGGAGCTGCGAGCCAGGGCGGTTCTGCTTCCAGAGTTAGCTTTCCTCCAGATGACAGCAAGAAGCGCCATAGGGAGTCTACGCGTGGTGATACGAGGAAGCGAGACACATCATCAGGCAGTCAGGTGACATGCTTCCAGTGTGTCCGGACAGGGCACACGAGGCCGCAGAACCAGAGAGACCCCGTGGAGTGCCGATCTTGCGGCAAGATGGGTCTCCATCAGCATTTCTGCCAGGTTTTCTCACCAGCAGCCGGTGACTAGGGTTCTTCCCTGACTCCTCGTTCAGGAGCAGCCCCACCAGTTTTTCACCAGTCGGTAAACTGGAGTTCTTCTGGCCGTTTGGGCCGTGGTGGAGGTTGAGGCCATGGCGGTCAGCCACCAGTTCCTCAGCACCAGCAGGGCGGTTCAGCTCAAAGTGGTCAGCCAGGGGTGCAGGGCCGCAGTACGGGCCAATCTTTCATCATGGATCAGACTTATCATGAGTAGGATCCCGGTCCTTATACTGTTCGAGGTATGATTTTAGTAGCCTCAGTTTTATCTTCAACCCTTTTTGATACTGGTGCTACGCATAGCTTTATCTCTATTGCTGTCATGGAGATCCTTGGGCTCTGCATCTTTTCTTATGTTGGCTCGTTGACACTAGACACACCTTTGGGAAGGAGGACATATAGTGTGTGCCAGTGTAAAGAGTGCCCTCTCGAGGTCGCAGGGTATCACTTCTTATGGGATATCTGTGTCCTAGAGATGACAGGATATGATGTCATCCTCAGCATGGACTGTTTGATTCCCTTCCAGGCATTCATTGACTTTTATCACCGCAGAGTTAGTTTCATCACACCAGAGGGTGAGTCTTTTCTTCATAAAGGCGAATGGGACGTTCGGGCGACTCGGGTGGGACTCGAGCATATTGGGCTAGGAGGGGTGACAGCCCAGATTGCTAGTCATTATCTGGATGATCAGGGGACTCCACAGTTGGACATTCCTCCAGTGGTGGATCGCTTCAGGGATGTCTTTCTAGAGGACTTTTTGGGTTTTCCCTCGGCGCCTGAGGTAGACTCCTCTATTGATCTCATACCAGGAGTGGCACCGGTGTCCATTCCTCCTTATAGGATGGCCACACCTGAGTTGCAAGAGCTCAATAAGCAGTTGGAGGATCTACACGCTAAGGGTTTCATCCGACCCAGTACTTTTCCTTGGGGTTCGCCTGTTCTGTTTGTGAAGAAGGTAGATGGTACCCTTCGGCTTTGTGTGGATTATCGGAAGCTAAACCAGTTGACGGTCAAGAACCAATATCCCTTTCCACGGATTGATGACCTTTTCGATCAACTTCGAGGATCCTGGGTGTTCTCAATGATTGACTTGAGGTCCGGTTATCATCAGTTTCACGTTAGACCATCATATATACCTCGAACAGCCTTCAGGATAAGATATGGTCTATACGAGTATACATTCATGTCGTTCAGTCTCACGAACACACCTGCAGTTTTCATGGAACTGATGAACTGAGTGTTCCATCCTTACTTGGACTCCTTAGTTGTGGTATTCGTGGATGATATCTTGGTGTACTCTCACACTCGACACGAACATGCCACAAATCTTAAGATCGTTCTAAGTACACTGAGAGAGCATATAATTTATTCTAGACTCTCGAAGTGCCACTTCTGGATGGATCAGATTCTCTTCTTGGGTCACGTCATTTCAGAGGCAGGAGTATCTGTGGACCCCGAGAAAGTGAGAGCAGTAGTTTCTTAGGAGCAGCCGAAGAATGTCTTTGAGGTACGAAGATTCCTAGGGTTGGCTAGATACTACCGACTCTTCATTCGAGACTTTTCTCATCTATCAGCACCATTGATAGGTCTGACCAAGAAGGGGGTGAAGTTCTTATGGTCAAATACTTGTGAGACAACCTTCAGGAGTTGAAAGGGAGGTTGACGTCGACACTGATATTAGTCTTTCCAGAGCCAGGCAAGAACTATACAGTCTACTGTTATGCATCAGGTATCGGGCTAGGAGCTGTGATTATGCAGAGATATGGAGTCGTTGCCTACAGGTCTCGGACGTTGAGGCCACATGAGAGGAACTACCCTACACACGATCTGGAGTTGGCAGCTATTGTTCATGCCTTGCGCTGATGGAGACACTATCTTCTGGGAGAGTACTTTGTGGTCTTCACTGACCACAAGAGTCTCAAGTATATCTTCACTCGGCGTGATCTGAATCTTAGGAAGCATAGGTGGGTCGAGTATCTTCAGTCTTTTGACTTCGAGCTTTCCTATACGCTAGAAATGGGCAATTTCTTGGTAGATGCGTTGAGCAGGAGAACTCATATTCAGGCAGTTCAGGAGGCCAGTAGTGAGTGGCAGCTGATGGATCTGTTCTCTGAGATGCATCTGGAGGTGCACAATAGATGGGGACAGACTTCTCTATCTTCTATAGCTGTTACCTCCATGCTACTTGATCGGGTATGGATGAGGCAGCTATTAGACTCAAAAGGCTTAGTCCTATGGGAGAGTGTGTCAGGAGAGGACCCTCTTCCTGGATGGAAAGTGGGTGAGGATGAGATCTTTCATTTTCAGGGATGCGTATGGGTGCCAGAAGACATATGCGAGGAGCTGATGCGGGATTTCCATTCCTCTTTTTGGGCGGTTCATCCTGGCGTCACCAAGATGTATCGGGACCTTCATCTCCAATACTGGTGACAAGGTATAAAGATGGATGTTTCTGGTTTTTTCATGATATGTTCTACTTGTCAGCAGGTGAAAAGCAGAGCATCAGCGACCAGCAGGACTTTTATAGCAGTTACCCATTCCAGAGTGGAAGAGGAACGATGTTGCGATGGACTTCGTGATCGGGTTGCTGAGATCGTCTCGGGGAAACGATGTTGTTTGGGTTTTCGTCGACAGGCTCACGATGGTTACCCACTTCTTTCCGAACAAGGAGACCTTCAGTGTCGATGATCTGGGATGAATTTACATTAGAGAGATCGTCTGTCTTCATGGTGTTCCACACTCTATTGTTTCAGACAGAGATGCATGCTTTACCTCTCGGTTCTAGAAGGGACTTCAGAAGGCCTTGGGTACACAAGTAATTTTGAGTACAGCTTACCATCCTTAGCCTGATGGCCAGTCCGAGCGCACAATCCAGGTGCTTGAGGATATGCTCCAGGCTTGCATCCTTGACTTTGGCGGTTCTTGGGAGAAGCATATTCCTCTGGTGGATTTCGCCTACAACAATAGTTTCCAGGAGACCATTTAGATGGCACCATACGAGGATTTGTTTGGTAGGCCATGTAGATCACCCTTATGCTGGCTAGAGGCAGGAGAGGCAGCTTTGATGTGACCTCATCTTGTTCAGGAGAATTCAGAGCTGATAGAGCTGATTCGTAAGAGGATGGCTACAGCACAGTCTTGGAAGAATTCTTATGCTGATCAGCGGAGATGACCTCTGGAGTTCGAGGTCGGAGATCAAGTTTTCCTACATGTCTCACCGAGGATGGGACCCAAAAGGATTCGGAGACAAGGTGAGCTTTCACCGCGGTACGTCGGGCCGTTTGAGGTCTTGGAGAGTGTTGGGTCGGTCGTCTATCGGTTGCATCTACCTCAACGGTATCGGGCCATGCATGACGTCTTCCACATCTCTCAGCTTCGACGTTACTTTTCAGACCTGTCTCATGTCTTTCAGCCTAAGGAAGTTGAGCTTGAAGCGGATGCGTCATTCAAGGAGAATCCTATCCGGATTGTTGATCGCAGTACAAAGGTTCTCTGCGGGCGGTCTATTCCACTCGTATGAGTGCTATGGCAGCACGGGCAAGTAAAGGACGAGACTTGGGAGAGGGAGACCAATGTACGATCGTAGTGGCTGGAGCTGTTCTGGTTTTCTCTTTCTCCGCCTCGTTATGGAAATTCAGGGACGAATTTATTTAAGGGGGGAAGTTTTTAAGAACCCATATCTTCTTTTCAGGTACATTTTTCCTTTTTCTGGAGTTTTTGAGAAAAATGAATTTTTTCTAGAAATTTTCGAAGTACATGTCGTGTACATTCTGAGTACATGTCGTGTACATTTTCCCGTCCTTAAGCCGTGTGATGGCCGTGCCATACCACACACACGGTGTGTAAGGCTGAGGTGGAGGCCGGTTAATTCAGAGTACAAAAAATTGAAGTAGATGCTGCGTACTCAAGAAGTACATGTCATGTACTTTCTTTTTTTCATTAAAAACACCGGGGTCGTGCCTAACCCCCAAAATCATCTTCTTCTCCTGATTTCATCCGCCTGGGAGCAACCGTACAGCAGAATCTTCTCCGAGCTCCCGCCTCATCGTCCGTTCTCCGATTCGAGCACGGACGATTACGTTGGAAGCGCATCGGTGAGTTCTTCCTTCTTCTTGAGCCTTGTTTCTTGATTCCTCCTTGTTTTCAAGATATCTTGGGATGAACTTTTTGTGCGTTTTCTCAGATCTACGTTGTTCTAAGAGGAATCTGTCGTCATGGATCATATATATCAATCTCCTAGGATCGAGGTAGGAGGTTTGTGTCTTTCCATAGAAAGTTGATGAATATTATGTGCAAATTCAACCAATACCCGTGAACGGGGTATTGCGTGTTTCTTGTTTTTCCCCTGTAATTTTCCTGCTTTTCTTGATTTCTTTAGTAGAGGTTATTTCTTGTGAGTAGAGTAATTTATTTTGTGCTCAGGTTTCTTTTCCTTGCTTGTTTTTCCTGTTGGGTGTTTTTCAAGTTTCCATACCTTGTTATAGAATTGTGGAACTATCCCTTTGATATGTTGTTGAGCCTTAGTTGATAGCCAAGTAGTTCTTGTGGTTTACTTGGACGATGCACGCACGCTGAGCATATTTACTTTTCCACATGGGACTGTGAGAGCCCAGTGTAGTAGACCATAAAGATAATTGACGTAAGGTCTTCTCCAGAGTGTCTTTTAATACGATGTGAGACCACAGGGGGAATTGATGATGAGTGCTTCCTCATAGAGTCTGTAGTTCCTCGATGCGGGCCATAGGGGGAATGAGACATTGAGTGCTTCCCCAGAGAGCCTTTAGTACGATCTGAGACTATAGGGGGAATTGACGGTGACTGCTTCCCCAAAGAGTCTACTTTTTAGCTGAACCAGAGGGGTGAGATTGTGTGTGCCTCCCAGAGGGTTGCTAGTGCTTTGTAGGTTGAACCATTGGGGTTAGGCTGTGAGAGCTACCCAGAGGGTTACCTGTTTACTTTTGTTACTAGTTTTTTACTTGTGTACTTTGTTTGGTAGAACTGTGGATTATAGCTGCTTGTGCTTTTCTGTCTACTGCTTCTTGCTTTATTACCTCCATGTATTCATTGACTGTTAGGCACAAATCTTTGGGTGATTTCCTACTGGGATGGTATCTCACACCAGGTTTGGGCCATCTTTTTGGGCCCAAGCAGACTATGTTGTTGTAGGTATGGATAAGGGCAAGCACCCTTCTACTACAGGTTCTTGATTGCACTGGAGTTGGAGATCATGGGACCGAGCCGTGGATCGCGATGCCGAGGAGCTTACTTTGTTTTTATTTTGCACTTGGTTTCAGTTTTATTTCTGCACGTTGTTAGGTTTGTTGTTTTCCATAGATACTTGCACCTGCTGCATCATTTTCATCGTTGTTATATTTCTATATTGCTTCTGTTGTTTGGTTTCTGTTGTTATGCGTGTTTTTTACAGCTTCCGCTGTTTATTGTTGTTTTCTTACCTTGTATACCTTATCGAATTTGGGAATAGATTCCCCAATAACTTCCCACGGCCCTCGCTGCTAGTCAAAAGCCTCTGGTGTTCGGGGAAACGCACATGAGGTCATGTGGTGAACCGGGTACGGGGAACCAGTAGAGGGGGCTCCGGACTCGGGTCGTTACACACTTAAACCACAAAATATACAAAGGAGATACATAACATTATACATCTCTGAACAGGTAACACCAATACTGAACTTTATTTACACAGGTGGTCCACACAGGGACGTTGAATGGAAACCCACATCCATGAAGGCATAACCATAGACATTGTGTGAGGGTTAAGTCCACCACACTTGTTGTGAAAAAGGGAAATTCATACTAATGAGGAACCAAAATAGTTAAATAGAAACTACCATACCACAATGGAGGATGCAGGAGCCTAGTAAAGCTCTCCACACCTCTGTAGATTTTCTAACTGCATGAAAATATTCACTCTGAGCCCTATGGCTGGATCCCTGCATCTTGAAGCATTTGTTTCACTGTAGTCAGATCCAAAGGATCACACCACTAAAAAAACTCACTTTCTCAAAAAAACACCGTCGTCTAAATATGAAATTATAGATACATATCAAAATTCTATCACACTCTGAATGACGAGAAGAATGGTAAAGGAATGCAGATAAACACATCAACATCACCAAACATAACTGCTATGTCCAAAGGAATTATCACAACCTGGAAGCACTTTAAATCGATCCTAAATAGCACTCGATTTCAAATAATGGGACATGGAATTATTTGAGGAGGTGGAACTAGACTGTGAAACAAGAGAATGAATCCTTATGGATATCAATTGGAAATCTTGAAAATATAGAACTATCTATGGCCACATCACAACATCCAATGCATCTTTAGAATCCCACTAAACATTACCCCAAAACTGAGCCATGAAAAAAATCCCATCTCAATATGCAACAAGAGTATGAATTATAGATTATAAGGAAGCGTACTGAACAAAAAACACTTCTATGAAATAGGATAAACCTTCCACATAACCATCTGTTCAAAAAAACACCACAATTTTACAGCAAAAAAAACCACTTTTGAAAAAAAAATAAACTAACATGGTGGATTTTTACATTCCCCCTTGGTGTTTCATCAAATCTCACTCACATGAACATTTACGTGTCATCCCAGGAACTCAAATACCATGCCATACTGGCCATTCATCCATATATCCTGAAAACCTTGCATGTGAGAACCCATGAAAAAAAACTGAATGCAAAAATAGAACATCATGATTACAAAAATAACTGTGTACCTTCCAAGGGCACATTAACCACCAAATCGAAAACCAATTTCAGATTTCACAAGACAAGCTATGCTTCATCAAGAACCATTTGATTAAAAACAATCCATTTAATTTAATAGAACTTCCAAAAACATCAATTCTATTCCAAATATCCCTTTCCCTTTTTAAAAAAAATCAGTACGGTCTATTTTCATAATCTGACAACCACAAAGGCCAAAACCCCTTTCCAGAAAACACCAGCCGCTCAAAACCAAACTTTCAAAACCAATTCATCAGATTCAAAAAAGTTTCAATAGCCCAAAAAACCCCATTTAAAATAATGTTTCATTACTAATTTAAAATGATGCACACTTTCAAAACATTTTATTTCAACAAACCAAGAGTTTGAATTAGTGAAAATCCAATACTGTTAAATCATTTCCACTTCCTTCTGAAAATTTGTTTTAAAAAAACACAACCTTCCCAAAACCATTCTTATATTTAATTTTTAAAAACCCATTTTCCACTTTTCCAAATCCAATCCTTCATTTAAATTCCATTTCCATAATTCTCACACAAGTATTTTCAAAACTAAAAATTCAGAATTCAAGAAACGTCTAAGAAATCCACAAAAGGGAACTAGTATCATTGGGTTACTTGACCATATGGTTGGCAGCCATTTTTCAAACACAACACCAACACATAGAGACTTATTAGGACCATGCCCCGGCTCTATATGGCTTTCCAGGCCCTGAGACCACATTGAGGCCATTAGTCAAACTCCCCTTGTCATATCCCAAAAACCAATCAATCAACAAAAAAAAAGACACTAAAAACCCAAACTTCCCATGGAAACCCAAGGATTAGAATGAGAAAGAGTTTGTGATTCTCTTCATGCACTTACCCCTAAAGTCCCAACAATCCTACTCCATATACCTTGACAACCTCAAACAATCAGGGTTCTCTAGAAAGAGAGGCATTCTAAGAGCCAACTTCCTCTGATACCATTTTGTCATGAACTAGCCTGAGTCGACCCTGAACCAGTCACCCAAGCCAGCCCGCGACAAGTCCAAAGTGGCGTTCCCGATCCTCCTGGGAAGGTGAGAAGCACCAAGGGAATCAATATAGTACACAAGGGAACTATTTCTCTAATATATAAACAATCAAAAAACAGAAGAATGAAACAGACAGCCCAAAATACATTTATATAAAAATTGAACTGAACATTATTTGTACAAGAAAATGCAAGTACAACTAATCCAACAACTCAACTGACCAAACCAGATAACCAAATATATCCATGTGACCCCTCCGGTCACTCTCCAACAAAATGATCACACATTTCTCAAGGCGATCGAACTCAAGCTAAAACCTACACAAGGGCTAAAAAGAGAAGAATATTATAGGCGTGAGTATTAAAAATCAGTAGGATAGCCCAATATTTTATTCCCAATGCACAACCTTTAAAATAAAAGAAACATAAATTTCAAGTTTTAAATAAAAATATAAAGGTATGTTTTCGAAATGGGGTCCCATGCTATAAAAATTTACCATACAAAAACTTTGATGTTTTATAAACAAAAATGTTAGTAACAATTTTCAATGAGGTGCAATTTCAAAATGAAAATATTTTTCAAGAGGGTTGCATTAATGAATTTATACTTTTAAATAAATCAAACACACTAAATAATTTACTAACCAAATACAAATTATGCTGATGGCGAGTACAAAATAGCCAATGATCACAAGTCACGGGAACACCCCTAGGCCCTAGTTAGTTGTGAGCCCCAGGTACCTTGTATGTTCGTGAAAGTAACTATAATAAATATTTATTCTCATGCACAAGAGACACTAGTAGAGATAATACCCATAACCTAGTGGTCCCACAACATCATCATCATCATATTTTAGTTATTTTTGTCATCTTCAAACTTGCTACGTGAAACAGGGGCCAAACCCCACAGAATCACTAGCATACTAGTACAAGTCCGCCCACCTAGATACCCCGGATTCCCTTTAGTTCTCAATCAAGTTACACATATTATCCAATACACATTTCTCATAAAAACCCCATTCCCAAACCATAAAAACACAAACATCCCACAAAATTTATTCACATTTCATTTAGGAATCAATAAACCACTAAATATTTTCGTAAAACAATATCAAGGGGTGTATTGAGGCTTTGCACATAAAAATCATTCAAAAACACTATTTTAATTATAAACACATAAAAAAACCATTCCAAACCATTTTTGGAAGACCTAAAAACTTTTAATAAAATCATTTATTGGACCATAAAACAATCCCAATTGACAGAACATGGTATATACAAGTAAAACACCCATTCTTCATATTTAGGAAAGGCCAAACGGGCCTTTAATCATTTTCTCAAAAACTAACATTTGACAAAGTTATGAATATCAATTTTATTTAGGAGGTGTATACATACCATTTAAATCATCAATCCACATTTATAAATTCCTTAAAACACTCATGTTACATATTCAAAACGCCACCATTTTCATAAGAATGTGAAACGATCCATTTTCCGACAACTCAGGCCAAAACATGTTGTAAACCAAAAACAATTTGTTCGTAAAAACAAATCCAAATTGGAAAGACATAAAATGAACCATAATAATTATTTTACATGCTTTAAATTTATTTATAATTCCAAACTAATCATTTTAAATTTCACTAGACACATAAAAGCCAACCGGGTAATTTACCGAACACATGGCATGCACTCTTTAACAAAACAACTTCTGTTAAGCACTTAAAAGGGATATAATACCATTTTCATGACATAAGGTTATTAAATATACTGAAACATATTCAAAATAACATAAACCATGTGCGAAAGATCATGAAATAATTTATCAAGCAAGAGGAGTGAACATTTCTACCAAAACAACTATATTTTTAACAATATATGGCATAAAACAAAATTTGCACACAAAACCTTTAAAACCAAGGTTTGAAATCAGAAAATATCATATAAATAAAGTTATAACATAATGATAATGATGAAAATTAAATGATAAAGGCTTTTTCAAGGGGCATCCTACCTCAAATCCTTGGCGTAATAGAAACACACACCCAAAATCACCATCTGAGGGTTCACAAACCCTAAACCTATGATAACCAGCCCCAAATGAAAAAACCCCCCTAAAAATAATTGGATAAAAAAACCCTAGGTGCATCATGACTAGTTTAGATTATAAAACAAAGAATAAAAGAAAGGAGGAAGAAGAGGGCGTATAAAATAGAAGGAATCACACCTTTTCAACTAGAAAACTTTTTGTATTCCATTAGATCAACAACTATAGAGAAAATGGAATGGGATGGAACTTCTTTTAGAGGATCCTGAGGTCTGGAAAAACCAGGGAACAAAGATTTTCGGGAATAGGATCGTGAATTGAATGTGTTTTTATGAAACAATTTAACTTCTCAATTCTGGACGATTTGAGGTAACATGATAACTGTCACCCTAATATACGACTCATAGGATCTCCAAAGAGGGGAAAATATAATGGGGGTAAAGATAGGGATACTGATTTCGATTGGGATGTGGAATCACCTAAATATATTAAAATTGCAATTAGATATAAAAGAAACAAATTATTTTTTTAAAACTCGAAATGGGCCCATGGGCTAGCCCAATACCTAAATAAGTAACACCAATTCACCATGATTATGGATTCTTAAGGGGTCAAAAAGTAAATTTTGGTTTGAATATATCAGTGGAGGAAAAGTATGAAGTGGAATGTGTGAAAAAAAATTTAAAAACAAAGGTTTGATAAAAGAAACAAATTTGGTTTTTAAAACTGGAAATGAGCTCACTATTGGCCCAAATCGTGAAGTATCCACCCTCTCTCCAAAAACCTTTAAACAAGAAATGGGGAACCCAAAATAGGGTGATTAGAAATATATAATAGTTAAAACCTCAAAATAAATCTCATACAACACACAAAAAAGTATCATGATTTTCAATGAACATGATAAAAACCCAAATTTGAAAATAAAAGTGAAGAAAAAAAAACTCGGGTGTGATAGAGAGATTTGGCTTGGATCTCCTAGTAGTGGTGTTGAGGCCTTACGAAATCATCTTGGTTATGGACAGGTTTTTTATATTCCATGATCATATTGACTGTATTAGGTGCAAGGTGCAGTGTGTCTGCATGGATGGGACCAGGTTTACCTTCACAAGCAAGAAGGGAGCCATTGCACCACAAGATAGACTTACCCGGAGAAGAGTGCAGTCGATCACTCATCAGTTGGATAGCCTTACCATCAGAACTATTGATGTGGAGAGTTTGAGATATTCTGTAGTGGTGGCCCAGTATGTGGATGTTTTCCCTAATGATTTTTTGGGTCTACCTCCTTGCAGAGAGGTGGACTTTTACATTGACTTGTACCTAAGGACGACACTGATATCTACACCAGCGTATCGCATGGCTCCCACAGTGCTTCGTGAGATGCGGGTACAGTTAGAAGACTTTTAGGGGAAAAGATTCATTCGGCCCAGTGTTTCTACTTGGGAGGCACTGATCTTGTTCACCAAGAAGGTGGATGGAAGCTTGAGGCTTTGTGTTGACTATCGGTGCCTGAACGAGGTGACCGTGAAGAACAAGTACCCACTTCTGAGGATTGATAACCTCTTTGATCAGCTGAAGGGAGCACGGTGGTTCTCAAGGATAGACCTCAGATCATGCTATCACCAGCTCAGAGTGTGAGATGAGGATGTGCAGAAGATGGCCTTCATGTGTCGGTATGGCTGTTACAAGTTCTTGGTTATGCCATTCGGCGTGACCAAAACTCCAGCAGTGTTCATGGGACTCATGAAAAGGATCTTTCAGTCATACCTTGATCGCTTTGTAGTGGTCTTCATCGACTACATTCTGATCTACTTGAATACTAAAGAGGATCATTCCTATCATTTGCAAGTAGTACTGGATATACTTTGAGAGCACCAGCTTTATGGTAAGCTCTCGAAGTGCCAATTCCGGATCTGAGAGGTTCAATTTCTGGGAAATGTCATATCAGAGGCTGGTTTTGCATTGGATCCAACAATGATTTAGGTGGTTCTTTCTTGGGACCCTCCCAGGAGTGTGACAGAGCTATGGATTTTCTTGGGTTCGGTTGGATACTACCAGAGGTTTGTGCCAAATTTTTCCAGAGTTGCAACACCACTATCAGTATTGATGAAGAAGGGGAATCCCTTCGTGTGGTTGGAGATATGCCATCTATGTTTTTAGGAGCTGAGAAAGAGGCTGACTAGTGACCCATCTGGAGGCTTCTAGAGTAGGGCGTAGGGTACATGATCTACTGCGACACATCAAGGACCGGACTTGGATGTGTACTGGTGTTGGAGCGAGCAGTGATCACATATGGTTCTCGACAGCTGAGACAACATGAGCAAAAGTACGCTACCCAAGACATGGAGTTAGTAGAACTGGTCTTCGCCTTGAAGAAGTGGAAACACTATCTGATGGATGAGTGCTTCACAGTGTACTCTGATAATAAGTGTCTCTGGTTAATCTTCTCTTAGATGGGCCTGAACATGAGACATCGACGTTGCCTTGAGTTCCTCCAGGACTATGACTTAGAGACATTCTATACTCCTGGGAAGGGGAATGTTGAAGCAGATGCTCTCAATAGGAGGCCTAGTATACAGCTGCTAGGTAAGGCGATAGATCAGCTGGACGCTTTGTAAATATCCTTCATGGAACGTGATAGAGTAGCTTTTCTTCAGTCTCTTAAAGTAACTCCCCAACTTCTTCAGCGATTCATGGAGATGCAGTGTGGGGATGCTGACTACGAGGCTCGATGTGCTCAGATATCCATAGGGCAGACACTTGATGGATTTTCTAAAGTTGGGGAGCACGTCATCCTCTTCAGAGGACGTACCATGGTACTACTGTCACTTCATGAGGAAGTGTTGAGGGAATTACACACATCCCCTCTAGCGGTACATCCAAGAGTGGCAAAGATGTACCCGTTTATCCAATGATAGTACTGGTGGCCATGAATTAACAAAGAAGTAGTAGAGTTTGTCTCTTGGTGCCTCACATGTCAACACGTGAAGGCAGAGCACCAGGTACCAGCAGGCTTGGTTCAGCCTTTTGAGGTCCTAGAGTGGTAGTGGGATAGGATATATGTGGACTTATTAACAGGACTTCCACCTGCATCCAGGGGTCATGACTCGATTTGGGTGATCCTCGATCGACTCACCATGTCATCCCACATCCAACCGATCAGAGAGAAGGGTTCAGTAGAGTGCTTGGGATGCCTCTATGTGCAGGATATTGTGCGGCTACATGGATTACCCTCGACAATTATCTCTGATCGTGATGCAGGTTTTACTTCCCGGCTATGGAATGGGTTACATGAGTCTTTTGGGATGTAGCTTCGTTTGACCACCACCTTCCATCCTCATACGGATGTTCAGACTGAGCAGACCATTCAGACCCTCGAGGAAATGTTGTGAGCTTATTTACTTGACTTGGGCCGCATCTGGGAGGATGACTTACCTTTAGTGGATTTTGATTACAAAAATGGCTATTACTCCACCATTGGGATAGCACCTTTTGAGGCGTTGTATGAGCGACCTTGTAGATCACATTTGTGTCGGACTGACCCTGGGAAGTCAGTACTCGTGGGACCAGATATGGTACGGGCTACCATAGAGAAGGTTCAGATCATCCAGGAGCGGATGAAGACTACACAGAGTAGGCAGAAGTTGTATGCTGATAGGATACAGAGACCTCTAGAGTTGGAGGATAGCGACCACATTTTTTTATGGGTCTCACCCCGACGAGTTCTACGGAGATTTAGCTGAGGAGGAAAGTTATATTTGTGGTTCATCGGGACTTTTCAGGTCCATAGTAGAGTTATTGAGGTGGCATACCGCTCAACTCTTCCACCTCAGTTTCATCGGGTGCATGACATCTTCCACGTATCCCAGCTGAGGAGAAACGTGCATGACCCTTATCACAATATCGACCATGGCGAGCTGAACGTCGATGATGTGGAAACTTTTACAGAGGTTCCAGTAGAGATTGAGTATCGACAGGAGTGGGTCCTTCATGGATGGTAGATACCTCTGGTGCATGTTTTCTGGCTACATATGAACCGCCAAGAGAGCACATGAGAGTGGGAGGCTCATATGTGTGCTCACTACCCCCACTTGTTTACCTTGTTATGAGTTGTGGCTTATAGGGACGTAAATACCTGAGGTGCAGAGAATGTAAATACCCAGAATTTTAAAGTAATTTTTTTTAATATATGGGAATTTTATGAGTCCGCTAAAATTTACGGCGCATGATTCCAGTGCTCGGAGTCCCCTGAATAAATTTCTGATTTTTTTTCAGGTACGTTCAGTAAACGTATAAGCGGGTTTTTCTACCATTTAAATCGGTGCTTGGAATTGAAATCTGAGGGCACCATTGAGCTCGCAGCACCGATTTTCGCTTAAAACGACTTTTACCTTGACGATAGTTGGTCGAGAGTGAAGGTTAGTTTTTGGGTTTTACGTGAAAGAATAAAATAAAAATAAAATTGTGTAAAAATTTATTTTTATTTGAAACCTCCATGTGGAAGTTGAGAAGTGGGGACCACTGGACCATAAACTCCCATGAGAGGTTATGGTGGTGGGGACCACCCGAGGCCTAAACCTCTCAACTCCCCCATTAAATGGGGAGAAACCTCCCAAATCCCCAATTTCAACCCTTTCCATTAAAATGAGCCATTAAATTGGGCCAATTAATTGATATAATTAATTGTGCCAACGCAAAACATTAATTACGCCAACTTGGTTATGTCAACATAACTTCTTCTTAAGTTAATTTTATTAGCACCTCTTTCTTTTTGTTCGGTGGAATTTGGAGAATAGAGAGATCCTTGGGAGAAATAATGTTCTCCATTGAAGAACTTCACCTCCCAATGAAGAACGCTCTGCCAACGAAGAACGACGACATCGACTTCGACCTTTTTCCGCAGAACTTATTCAGACGTGGCACGTCTTCTTCTAGGACGAACTGACGCATGAGCCCGGAATTGGAGGTGTGTGGCAGATGAGACGAACGTCGACAACTTCACATTCTTCCCTCCTCACGCCAACATCAATGAACAACCCAAGGTAGTGGTTTATTTCAATTTTTTGTGATTATATTCATGTGTTCTTCTTTTTTTTATGAAAAGAACATGAATGTTCTCATTTGTGGGTTTGGAACAATCATTGTGGGAGGGTTTGACATTCTTCATTATTGTTTATGTTGAGCCATTTTATACCACCCTAACATGGAGGGTACAGGCCAAAAAATCATGGCTCGACCCCTCTGCAAATATTGTGATGATTTGTGGTGTTGAATGCAATGAATGCGACGGTGTAACGACATCACCCCCCGGCCACCGCCGCCTCGCGACCTCTGCGCCCTGTGGCTCCACCCCACGCGGCTTCGCCATCTGTCGAGCCACTACTCCCATCCCCCGAGCTGCTGCTACCGTCTGCCAATCCCCCTTTGTCGTCTGTCAAGACACCGCTACCGTCTGATGGGCCGCCGCTGCGGTCCGCCGAGCCGCCACCACCATCACCGAGCCGCCTCTGCCGGACTGCCATCCTGTGGCCAGACTGCCACCCCTTGGTCGGTATGTGCCCTCACGGCTGGTCCTCTACCCTCGAAGTTAGTTCACGCCCTCACGGCCAGTTCGTGCCTTCGTGGCCAGTCCACCGCCCTCGCAGATGGTCCACGCCCTCGCGGACGGTCAGCGCCCTCACAGCCAGTCCGCGCCCATGCGGCCGATCCGCGCCCTCATTTCCAGTCGGCGCCCTTGCAGCCAGTCCTCACCCTCGCGGTCGGGAAGCGCCTCGCGGCCGGTCTCCCTTCCTCGCGGCCGGTCCGCACCCTCGCGGCTGGTCCATGCCCCGTGGCCGATCCGCATCCTCACGATACCCCTCGTGCGAGCCGCCCTCGCGGCACCCTCGTGGCCCTTGCAGGCCGGGCCAGACCCAACGGGTTGGTCTAGGTTGACCCGAACCGGGTTGTCCCATGCCGGGTCAGGCCAGGTCAGTCCGACGGGGTCGGACCGGACCCAGACCTACTATGAACCATTTACTTTCTTTTGGCCATAACTTTGGAACCGGACATCTCTTTGACGAACCATCAACGGCATTGGGAACCTTGGAGTGAGTCAGCCCCTTTGAGTGATACCCCGATTTTTTTTGGGATTAAGTTGGGTAATTGTCAGTTTTGATCAAGCACGAATCCAACCGGGCCCCCGAGACTAAAAGGCTAATAATTCACAGACCGGGTGTCTAATTGATGCGTCGTCTATTACATTGAGACCCCTATGACATGGCGGACCTTTGAGACACTTCTTTGTGGGACTTCATGGAAGTTGGAGTATCTACCAGTAGCTTGTGGAGCAGATCCTCCTAGAGACAAGCGAGCGTAGTGTGGGAACCCAGTGGCTGGATGAGACTGTACCACTGCTGGCCGTTTCGACTCGGAGTGACTCGATAGGCCCAGTGGGGAGCGTCTTGGGGATGCGGCAGACCCACGGTGGGGAGCGCCTTTGTGATGTGGCAGACCCACTGTACTCGATAGGAGGAGTACCTCAGAAGGCCATGAGGGGGAGAGCCTCTCTATGACGCGGCAGACCCATGGTGGGGAGCACCTTGGTGATGCGGCAGACCCACGGTACTCGACAGGTGGAGTACCTCAACCGTCCAAGGTTAGTGAAAAGCACCTCAGTGTGACATGGATGACCTACTATACTCAATAGTGGTGGAGTTCTCCAGCAGCTGAGGTGTTCGACGTTGTGATTTGGAATGTTACATAACACTACCCCTAGAAAAAAATCCTCGTGTGAGCTGAGTCAGAACCTCTGTGTTTTCCTCATGATTGAGATGGATTACCTGATAAATTAGGTATATGTATGGTCATATACCTAAGTAAGGTAATCTGTTGATTTCATACTTTGTGTTTTATCGTTGTTGGATTTTTGTGAGACCCAGATGGTATCAAGGTCCATACTATGTATCGTTATACTTACCCCTACACAGGCTATGCCCACACCTTGTTGTGTTGGATGTAGACGACGGATGTCGCTGACTGAGGCTGAGAGTACTAGGACTAGATAGTAGTTGTAAGTGGACCATATGGCATGTTGGTACGTAGGGGAGATGGGTGGGAGTGGAGTTCAGAGAAGGCGATCTATACCTACCATTCAGGTAGGAACCTTAGAGGATAACCCAGCAGCTGACTTTCCTTCAGTTGTATTGTATCATAGTTGTACTTGTACATTCCAGTTTCTCTTGTATACTGGACCATTTTTCTTACTGTACTCACTCTGTTTACAGTTCAGTTTACTTGTGTTCTTGGTTATGTGTACTTGTAGGTTATAAAGGCAATGCCTTCCCGGTTTCAGGGAATACGCCTTCGGTGCTAGTCGCCAGCCCCTGGCCTATAGATGGCAAACTTGGGGTAGTCACGACATGGGCCCCAGGGGACGGGTCGTGGCACTAGAGAAAATTTTTAGGAGAATGTAAATGATTATAAGACCATAAATCCGCAATGATATAATAGGAAATTCGTTTCATCAGAAAAGAAGGTACTAGGATAATATTTTTTGTTTCAATACCATTTTTTGAGAATTAATTAATTATTTCCCTCTCTAAGAATATAAGTAAATATAATTACTTTGTATGCATCTATAAGAAAAATCTAATCCTTTGGTCATGCATTGAACTATTTCCAATTCGTATCTTTGGAAAAGACGATTCCAATAGTGATGTAGTACGTTAAATTTCAAAACCCCAAACAATGATCAACATTTTCATAAATGGTTAACATTTAAAAAATATTATGATCTGACGCTTTAGAAATATGTTCCCTGAAAATCAAAAATTAACTTATTATTAGACTTTAATCCTTATGAGGAATCTTTAAATTTACACATTCCAAAAATGTGAATAACATCATCAAGTATCCTCTTGAAATATTATAATAAATTGAATTACCATAAAAACATATTGGAAATATCAATTAATCCTTATTTCTTAAGTAAGACACGTGTTATTGGATATATTCCTTAAATCCAATTGTGTTGTAAACTCAATCTATGATATCATAGACCACTTGTCGAAAAGTAGTTAATCATTTCCTAGGTCATTTGAACTTATCAAAATTAATAATTTATTCATCACTATCTCAACATGAGTAACATGTTAAGGGTTGTTTTTCTCTCAATCTTGTGTTTTATGAAAATTTGAACTTTCTACTGAATAACCACACTTGGAACCATTCAACATAAAACCTAAAATCCTTAACGAAAAAGTACTATAGTGAAATTATCATATATTCTATAATTCGTATAATAAGTTCATTACTGATAAAATATTAAAATTAAATAATTCTTGAATATGCGTATTAATCATTCCTCTCTATCTTTAATAGTATAATAACATGATAATTATCCAATAGCTTCATTTGTGTTATATTTTTTTGATGCTTGGGACATTGATTTTCATAGTGTCTCATCTTCTTGTATTGTAGGAATTAAACATTGGAAACCTTATTCTTATCATTGCAACAAAAAACATAGTGTCCTATTTCTCCACACATATAAAAAACTCACATTCCCTTCAATAGAGTACTGATGTGTTTCTTTCCACAATTATCACATTTTAGAAAATCCTTTTTTCCCCTCGTCTTCATTGACTCATCACCTATTTCATGGTGCTCATATGGCCGATTCTTGTCCTGGTTTCCTTTGAAGAAAAAGGAATTTTAGAGTTATTTACATATCTCATTGTCAAATTATACAATGTACACATATCATGATAATGTTTGGGATACTATTTTCATCTGAAATATTATCCTAAGACCATAAATGAATTGATCCTTATTACACTATGGATTAAGTGAATTGGTGAGATTAACATTACTTCTACCAGGGTCCATTTATAAAGAATGGTATATACTAGATTAAATCATAACATATTGTATAATTCAAATATGGTATAGAATATAAATTTATGCATTGTGAATCCTGGAATCGTAAACATTGGCTACTTTGGGTAAATCATTACTTCTAAACCCATCATTATGGTAGGTAAAGAAAATATGAACTATTCTATGTGTATCCCCCAAGAGTGTCAAACTAGGTGCACAATACGACATGTTTTTATGTACAATGTTACACTGAGTCAATCCTGAGACAAAATTTTGGAGTATTTAATCCTAGGTACATATGTTTTAGAACCACATCCACTAGTAGTATCTATATGGGGATGTATTTCTAGGAATCGTCACATAATCAATACCTAACCAAAATTATGGGATGTTCATGAAAATTTATCCTAAATGTCTAACATTGGGTTACACTACATAATATATGATTTCTAAATCTAGTTTCTAACTTTTCTTCTAACCTCCCTATAATACCAACTATAATGATCTGACCCCAAAATCCCAGATCCATTTCATTATTACATTACATTAGCATGATTACAAGGAATCAAATCCCAAAGTAATTATTAGTTTAAAAGTCCTAAAAATCTGTATTACATACATGATACCCATAATACATTCAGAAATATGAAATAAAAGCAACATACATATATAAGAAATAATTGTTGACCTTGAATTATAATTCCAAGAGTTCTTCGTCATAACTTGGGAAATGGAAACATCAGAAGGGTGAGATCAAATACTTATTAAGGGTAAGTAAAGAGGAATCAGTGATGAATCAATAAGAATAAATTAACATGGAAAGGTAAATAATTAGTAAAAAAATATATTCAAATAAATGGATAAAAAAATATCAACACATCATGGTAAGATGATGAAAACACATTCTTTTTAATCAATGAACTGAAAATTAAATGGATACATAGATATGTTGACGCAAAATCACATGGATAAATAATAATATTCAAATTCTCAAGAAAAGAAATTACTAGTTTTCTAATTTCATGTTTTATAGGAACATGACACCTTTACCATCAAGGAACGGTTATTATATTTCAATTTTTTCCATCCCATTCATCCCATGAGTTTACCTATGTATTGAGGGGATTTCATTAATTGTTCTCTAACCCATATGGATTGCCTTAAAAGGCCTCCAACCTATGTATTGAATATCCAAAGTATTCCCCATATATTGAATAAACAATGCGCATTATCAAATATCCGTATTGAATAAATAATATGTATTTAAAAATAATACCTCAAATTAGGATAAGTAACAATAAGGGTTGTGGACATTAAAACATTCTTAAGGATAAATAATCTTTAAATATTCAAAAGTGTCCAATACCACTTTGAAAAATTTAAATCATAATTTTTATAAAGTTATAACACTAAATGAAACTTAAAATATCATTTCAATATTTTTATTCATGATATTACATAAAAATGAAACTATATACACCAAATAAAACTGAATTGGTGCATATAATCAAATAAGTCTCATTGGAATGTCTATTAAGATGAAATTCCCTTACCTTAACCTCACTTTTTATTATGTTGTTATTAGACTCATGTATATTGTTTTAAAATATTTTAATATCTAGAATCATGACCATAATAATGTTTATAATATCATATATTAATTACTTATAATTTTTTATTACCCATTTGTTAGAAATCATTCATTATTTTGACTCTTCTCGGTGTTAACTGCCTAGTTTTCTCAAGTATATATTGATTTTTTGTTTGATATTATTATTAATTAGATCATGGTTTTATGATATCTATAATGTAAAACATGAATAAATTATATTATATATTCAGTAAATATTTATTTCTACTAGTCCATAATATTAGGAGATTATAAATGAAGTGTGTCGTTCATTGTGTTGGTTGGTCGTACGTACACATGAACACTCCTTTCATTTCATTGTTTTCATAAAATAATGAATCATTAATGATACATATTTATATTTAAATTTCTGTCTCATATATATGGTATATACGTTACTTAGTTTTGTTATAACCATCCTTTATACATTCGATATATGGCATGAATGAGATATATCGCATTAAGGGGGCAGTGGTCCACACTTCCTTAAACGAAATTACAGTATTTACCCAAGATGAAGAGAGAAGGTATGTTAAAAATAAATATTACAGAAGAATAAAGACATTATAAATAATATATATATCATATATAAATATAGTTTCCATCATAATTTCCACCATGATAGGTGGTAACAGAAAAATTAACAATCACCGTTTCGTGAGGCAGTAGTTCACCATATATTGAAATAGTATGTTTGTTACCTATTAAATGGAGGTGTATGTAATTGTAGGTTAAAAACATTAAATAAGAGCATAATAGTATATTTAGGATACTGGTTTTTTACATATACATATAATAAAGATATTTTAGGGGTGGAGAATGGAAATGAAACTAGAGATCTTCAGAGAAGACGTTACCTCTTAATCGGGTAACTCCTATTGGTTTTAAACAAAGAGATTCGTCAGATTTAATTATCACCCAAGGAATAATTTTAGGATGTATATAGGGATTTTGGGAGAATATTTGGTTTGTATTCTCTGAACCTAACTGGTTTTATAGGCATAAATAATATGTAGGAGATGATGATTTTTATAGTGGAGGGGGAGTGGCACTCTTGTAAACACCAAAAGGTATTCATTAATGGGATATATAAATTTCCTAGAGTGCCTAGAAAATAGGCATATATTGTATTAAAAGAGAATAATGGTAGAGAAAAACCTCATTCTCACAAAATTATCATCATTTTAATAATTTGGTTCCTTAACATCTTAAATTTCCTAATTTTAAATTTTTGGTTTCTAGTTTTATAATCTAATTAATATAACCATTAAGACTAAAATAAAGTTATATTTATTAGAAAATACAGATCCACTGAATTATTAATATGATATATAATTTTTTTTTAAAAATCTCATGTGTTTTGGAAATTAATTTTAAAACAAGCTCATTTGATGTGGTAAAACACGGATTAAATACATACCACGTTAAAAAGGTTTTTACAATATATGTGTCAATTTGTTAATTATAAAAGATTTATTGGTCCATTAATATACTATATTTTATAATTATTAACAATTTCAAATAAATTTTTAGAATGTAATATTTTTATTCCTTTTCAATCATTTAATAAAATTTCATTTGTTGTGAAATAACAATAATGTCAATTTTGACATTACTTTTTTAATTTAATTTTTAAAATATCAATATAATATTGGAATTAAAATATATTGGGTTTACATATGTTTAATATGATATATAAATCTATAAAATAAATAAAAACAATAATTCAATCAATTATCATCACTTTTAATATTTATAGTATCATTTAATTTAGGTAATTATTAACTAAATAATCAGTACATTGGTGTTTCTTAAGTATTTTCCGGATTCAAAGCATCTATAAAAATTATTGATAAATTATTATGATAACAATAACCTATATATATTTAAATATAATATATATAACCTAAAATTTGTTTTTTTGTGCCTAAGTCAAGGTTTTATAAATGTTAAAGGTAAGGAAAGTTCTTGTTTTTGTCTTTTTCCTTACTTAAACATTTATATAGAGAACTCCCAATAAATAATATCCTAATAACCCATTAATTTAGATCCATGTTGGAATAAGGTTGAATTATTGGAAACCAATACCTTTTGGGAAAGTGTCCAAGTCATTTTGGTATTTAATATTATTGTTTAGTCCCTTATTAAGCTTAATTTTACCATAATCACCATAATTAATTTTAATAACTTTCGCTAATCATTTTGCTCAAAAAATTAAGTTGATCTTATTAGACCATGAATATTATACTAATTAGAATAGTTTTTTTCATATTTTCAAAAATCAAATGAAATATATGGGAATATTAAGATTAATTTTAATCTCAGAGAGGAGACGAAATAATGGGTTTTTAAAATAGGAAAATTGTCAAAATCCTGTTATGTTTTTATAATAAATTTCAATGTGACTTTGATTATATTAAACTAGGTTATATTAATAGATGTATATTTGATCAAATGAGACTTTAAAACAAATTTAAAATACAATTTAACATTAATAATTATTTAAACTAAAAGATAGTTTTTTAAGTAAAATACATTAATTTTTACAATTCCATAATAATTGATGTTTCTCAGAAAAAGATAAAAAATTTACCCTAAGATAAAATCAACATTTTGAGTTTTAAAATAATTTATATTTTTAAAAATAAAATTAATAAAAACACCAAAACTTATTTTTGAAATATTTTCTCAATTAAAAGAAGGTATAACTTGATCTTGCGTGTAAATCATGTTAATTCAGTGTTGTCTTTAGCATAAGATTAACATTGTGTATAAGGAATCATAACAAAAAAAATTAAAATTATTACAAAATAAAAATACTATAATTTATTTGTTTGTTACATTTATGATGTTTTAATTTTAATGGAATACGCACATATCACAAATAACAAAAAATATCAAGTTATTTGAGATGTAATGAGAGACTCATTGGAAAAAACATTAGATTTCATCGTTTTTTTCTCTAAGATTCATTTCCCATCACAAATGGTTTTGGAATAAAAGTTCTCTATATCATGAGAAATGAATATTTGCGATGGAAATCCTAATTATTTTGCACATAAATTTATATGTGATTGAAGCATATGCCATCGCAAATACTCGATCAACTATGTAACTATAAAATAAATATAATTCCATCAAAAATGATATTATTTGGGTTGGAATGATGATTTCTTGTCATAAATACTCTATAGGAAGAGGAAGTGAAGACTAAATATGGTTGTTATCTTTTATGTTGGATCTGGACATCTGCTGAAAATTCATTTTCGTTCACTTCCATAACTATTTTTTGTTGGAATATTTTGTGATAGAAATTCCATCATAAATATTCAGCTACAACTAATCCAACCTATATAAGGCCCCAAATAGAATCATCATAATGAAATTTTTATGCCACTCTTCTTATTTCTCTTTTATTTCTATCTCACAACACTCTATATACATTTAATTCATTAAAGAAACATTTTCATACTCGGATCAATATTCTAATTCTAGTATAGTGTTATTCTCAAGGAATTTTTTTAAAATTTTTAAATTTCCAATTTATTAAATATATTATATATTAGGGATAAATAGTAACAAATTAGTAATAATAATGAAAAATTATTATTAATTTATAGTAAATTCAAATAATTATAAATAATTAGTAACAATTAGTATAATTTAGTAATAAGTAGTATTAATCAGTATTACTTAGCAATAATTAATAACAATTAATATTAATTTCATATAATTAGTAATAATTAAATGTAATTATTATTCATTATCAATTATTAGTAATAATTACTAATAATTACTGATACTTATTAATAATTATTATTGATTAGAAATAATTAGTAATAATTAATTATAATTTTTAATAATTAGTAATAAATATCAATAATTACTGGTAGTTATTAATAATTAGTAACAGTTACCAATAATTAGTAGTAATTATGAATAGTTTCTTATAATTATTAATAATTAATAATATGTAGACCTAACTACTAAAAATTACTAATAATTACTAATAAATAGTAATAATTATTGATAATTAGTGGTAATTACCGAAAATTATTTACAATTTGTAATATATATTTGATATTTGGGGTACAATTACAACTAAAAACACCCCAATGATATAACTCATATGATATCCCCCTTCTAGGGATGGTTTGGGTTTATTAAACAATTATTTATTAATACGGCAACCCATAGACCACCCTAAAAACATCGTGCATAGGCCCACACTTGTTTGGGCCGTAGGCCCCCCTTAAAGATGAGTCATATGCCCACATGAAGCCCCTCCCTTAGGCCCTATTTTTTTATCTTGTATATCCCTTGTGGAACTTTCAATATCATTACACCTACACCATGCTTTGTAGTCTTCCACTGTTGTATCAGACCCCATTTACTATCCCCATCGACCATGAGCTCCCTGTTTTTGTTATTTTCTCCCCACACCGACGTCACCATAGCCAAGATCATCATTGACATAGCCAACTTTGTTGAAGTCTCATCATGCCCATTGTTGAAGACAACCACTAGCATAGCACCTGAGGTCATCATCCACCACTTGGAGAAAGCCCGAAGACCCACTGTAGCCACATTTTCTTTGCCTATCGTCACAGTCACCAGCCACCGTGACACCTAAATCATCATCCATAGCATGGGAAAACCTCCGAAGACTCGTACATCCCATCAATGACATGTTTCATCATTGGAGTGATACCTATCATTAATGAAAAAGACACATGTCACACATGACATCAAACACACACCATGCTCACATTATGAGCCAAATATCCATGAGAAATCTTCTAAATAGAGGCAGTAGGGAATTAAACCCCAAACGATGTAGTCTAACGGAGCAACATTACATCAAGACCAGATCTCAAATGCATTAGTAATGATTAGTAATGTTTATTAATGATTACTAATATTTATTTATAATTAGTCAATAATTACAAATAATTAGTAATAATTATCGATAATTGGTAATAATTAGCAATAATGAAGGACAATTTTTAATATGTAGTAATAAATAGTAATAATTACCTATACATAGTAAAAAATTAATAGTAATTAGTTATAATTAGTTGCAATCAGTTAAAAAATAGAAACATTTCATAATAACTAATAATAATTACCGATAATTATTAATAATTTGTAATAATTGATGATAGTTAGTCATAATTAGTAATAATTACAAATAATTTATAATAATTATTAATAATTACAAATAATTTGTAATAATTAGTAATAGTAATTGATAATTTGTAATAATTTGTTATAATTAGTAATAATTACCGATAATTAGTAATAATTAGAAATAACTACTGATAATTATTAGTAATTAAAAATAATTATTCATAATTAGTAATAATTAACTATAATTATTAAATAATTACTGATAATTGGTAATAATAACCAATATAGTGTTATAACAATAAATAATTATTAATAATTAGAAATAATAATTAATATTTTTTCGTAATTAGAAATAATTTCCTATAATTAGTAATAATTAACAATAACTAGTAATAATTACAGATAATCAGTAATAATTATTGATAAATAGTAATAATTACTGCTAATAACTAATAATTATTGATAATTCGTAATAATTAGTAATATTTAGTAATAATTAATAATAATAAGAAATAATTTCTGATAATTATAAATAATTATTACAAATTAGTAAATACTTGTTATAGTTAGTTATAATTATTTATAATTTGTATTAATTAGTAATAAATACTGAAAATTAGTTGTATTTAACTTTAATTTGTAAAAATTAGTAACAATTAGTAATAATTAGTAACATTTATTATTAAATTGTAAAAACATTTAAAAATTTGTAATAAATAATAATTCACCCATTTGAATGAATGAGGTTATTCACCTATGTGTTTAGTAAAATAAAAAAGTAAAAACTATTTAATTTATAGAGTAATAAATTGAAATGAAAATTTATGCAAAACAAAAATAAAGAATACTGTGTTTGAAAGTTATCCATGAAACATGAATTTGGATTGGATATATTATATAATTTGGGAATTAAAAAATAGAAATATATATAAATAGAATGGGGATAAAATACATGGTATAAAAAATGACTTAAATGATTAATATAGTAGGAATTTGTATACAAAATTAAATATATTGAAAAAATTTATATTTGTAGAAATTTTTTATGTACAAAAAAGTATTAATTAGAAAAGAATATACTGAATATTTACAGGTCAATGATAGATAATTTTATAATTAGATTAGAAAAAATTAACAAAATTAAATGACAACGACAACATAAAATAGCCAAAAATCCGGTATATTTTTCACACTAAATAACAAAGTCCTTGACATTACCATATTATAAAAGTAAAATATACCAAATATATATTAAAACCAATCGATAAGATCTAATATTTTTCTAGGCATGTATCATTTTTAAATTTTCTTTAATTTTTATTTTTGGTAATTTTTTCATCATGTTTAATCTTTGGTGGTTGTGTTTCATTATGGATACATATCATTTCAATAAACACAATATTAGGTTGTGAGGAAAACTAATAAAACTAGAGAGGATCCATATAGAGATCCTTTATTGGGGAAACTAATCTAAAGTTCAGTGATATATGTTTATCTGAATAAAAAGAGTTTGGGAGGAAGGGTTAAGTGTTTCATGGATTCTTGGTAATTTGAGATGCTTTAAAGGGGGTTCGGGTTGTTTATACGGAATATTTGGCTGAAACCCCATATGAAAAACATTTACATATCATGTAAATGGATTACACATCTTTTAATGTCAAGGTGTTTTTAATAAAATAATTTGAGCAGATGAGTTGTTTGGTGTATTCCATTAAAAATATTTACATGATGTGTAAATAGAAAACACTTCTTGTAATTCCCCGACCTTCTATTCTAAAGTGTGTTGTGTATATATTTTTTAACTCACTGCAACCTTCTCCTCTTGAACATAGGGAACCTTCCAGGAGAAATTGCAGTTCCAACCTCCCTTCTGAACATCCGGAAGATGCTGTTGATTCATAGTAAGTGGTTTTTGTGAAACTTTTCCCTTAAATCCTATCTTTTTCTGACCATGAGAGTGTAATATGTTGACCATATGCATTGTTTGTTTTCATCTTGATCAGTTTTGATTTATGACCCTCATTTCAATCATATGTGCCTTCTTCCTCATGGGAGTTTGTCATTAGAATCATTTTTGGATCGTATGCTAATGATCTAAATCGTAACCCTATGGTTTGATCATTTCCAAGAATTCTAAATATTCTAATTGATGCAAAGTTATATAAACCCAAATCAATTTAAAAATTAATGCGGATATTCCTTGGAGTCCATCTATTTTAATTTACATTTGATCTTACTTATGGCCACCAATTGGGTGAGAAAACCCTGAATATATTTGAATTAGATAATGACTTAAAGTGTCTTTATCATGACATGAATCCATAGGTGATATCTTGATATAGAATCCCTGGGTTGTGGCTTACTTCTTATTGTTTTGACTATTGATCAGTTCACATATAAATGAAAGTGGTATATGAAAGACAAATGGTAATTCACATAATTAACCATTGAAATTTTTGATGTGATATTTTGATATCCATATTGTATGTCAGAACTTTTGATCAATGGGGAAATTATTATATATCAGTCATGGCCATGTAATGTAGAAACTTATATGTTGTAATGCTGATCTTGAGTGGGTTCAACTATATCACATGTTTCAATGTTTATAGTGAGTGGGTTTGGCCCCATCACATGCTATAGTACTTATAGGTCTTCGACTGAGATGGTGTAATGATTACTGGGATTTGACCTTGATTATTTAATTCATACCTAGATTTGAACTAGATTACTATGATTATACCATGTTTATGGTTTTGGTTGGAATTTGTTTATGACATGAATGGTGATATTTTGGCATGATGCTGAAGAAATTTATTTTAAAATGGTTATAGGGTTATGGTTGGAATGGTTGTAAGAAATGCTCAAAAATATTCTAACATGAGGATGAAGAAGGTTATTTTTCCATGGTAATATGTTTGTGGTTCACATAGTTTCAAGACATGATCTGATATATTCCAACAAGGATCTGAAGTAGGTTTTTTGTTTTATTGATTGTTGAATTATTTTCTACACCTATTTATCTCTTTATCGTATACTCTTATTACAAAACTATATGGTTGATACATGGTGTTGTTGACCTACTAACTTATACTAACACCCTATTTAGGATTCCATTTGGTACCCAATCAGATTACTTGGATGTAGGTTTGGACAAGGTAATAGGACCTTAATGTTGAATTTTTTCTTACTGGATTGACTAGAATTTGGAGGTGGGACCACAATTGAGTTAGGGATTAGGGATTTTTTAGTCTTTATTGAGTATGAAATTATTTTAATTTTATTTATTTTAGCAATAAATTTAGTTACATTCCAGCACATCATTATATTTTCCATTTATTATTGATTGTATTTTTCAGTTAGATGTTATTATTGGTTTATTCTTTGTCTATACATTGATTTCATTCATTTGTATATCCTATTTCTATTATGATGACACTTCATAACAAGTGGTATAGTATCCCAACGATATATTTCACACTCTCGCTATTAGTCGGTAGCCTCTAGTGTATGGGGAGGTGTGCTTTGGTTCTCATAACAAGCCCTTTTTGGAAACATGAGAGAGTGTCGATTCAGGGGACGTAACAAAGTGGTATCAAAGGAGAATGCTTTTTGTTCTTATTCATTACTATTTGAGAACAGTAGATAGAAGACTAGTATGTTTCATGACATAGTAATGAAATTCTGCATGTGAGTATCAATCCCTTTAATGGGGGGAAATCTGAGTTCCTGGGAATGATATTGTTGTCCATACCATTTTATTGTTACAGTTTATGTTATTTCACCTTTGGGGATTCACATGTTTTGTGAGGTTACAATTATATGATGTCATTATTTTTCTATATTTTTACTTGTGTCCTAGTATGGATAGATATTAGGATACATGCATCATAATAGGAATATCGTGATATATTGAAATTAATTGTTCATGATAGGGACATATGAATTTTCCTTGTGATATATAATGTATTGTTGAACTAGGATATGATATATCTATATTTCTAGATAAATTAAATGAATTGTAATGTCATGATAAAAACTTGTAATCCATATTTACAGATACCATGATTCATTGGTTCCCAATTGTAGTCACCTATTAAGGTTTACCATATTTCTAGAAAGTGTTATATGGTGTGTTTGTCTTGTAGAGAAAATTCCTATTTAACATCTTTGATGTGAGAATCAGGAGAGTAGAAATCAACATACTTCTAACGTAGCATAACTGGGTCATACTATAGTTTTTGTGGATCAGATGAATATTAATCATTACGAAAAATTCTTGAAGGTCATGCAATCCATGGAAAGGGAGACTATTCATTTTGTGCCTTACATTCCATATATGACAAAGTGTTTCAACTATATAATCCTCATACATTGACTAGACAAGAGTGTTTCAACTATAAAATACTCCTACACTGAATATGGGAGGAGGAACCTAGGGGGCTGATTTCTGTATGGAGTCAGCACAAACAATATTCAAGCATATTTAGATGCTTTTAGATAAGAGGGAGAAGCTTGAAGAATATATGCTTCATGGACCTTCCCAGAATGGGTGGGATAATCTAGTGGAATATGGGAAGAAAGATGAGGTATCATAGAATAGATTTTAGATGATTTTCCTGATCCATTCCTATCTTGAGAAATTGGGGGATGAAAAATCACATGAGTTCATACATTTGATATAGGAGTGAATGTTAGTGATATAATATTCTAGATGTTTCACCAACCTAAAACTCACTATTCCATCCCTGGATACTAATATGATCCTATGGGTGATATTTTATTAGGATCTTCTTCATTATGAGATCAGATCCCAAGTGAACATTTTTCATTTAATCATTTTTTTAGTATGGGATGAACCAAGAACTCATTAAAAAATGGAATCTGAGAGAGGCCCCAATCAGTGGTGAGGATCTTTCATTAGAGAAAACTAAGAGATATTCTTAGAGTAATAAGAAGAACCAATATTTTAGTTTCCTCCAAGTTATTAATTTCATGAGAAATCAGGTAAGTGAACATCCATCTTAGTACCATGTTCCATTACAGTGCTTTCAGTGTGGCATGTTTAGCCATAGGCACCCACAGTGTCCTTACCCCATAGTTTAATATTGTATATATGGTAAAATGGGTCATCATCAGAGGTTATTTGTGAAAATTCCTCAACAACCCAATGGATGGGGATTTGTATAGGTACTTAAGTCAAGCATGGGATTATCTATCCTTCATCAGGATGGTTTTTAGAGTTCCACTATTCATTTAGGCTAAAGCAAGAGATATGGTACCCTAGTGATGGATTAACAGTACCTATAAAGGGAAATATCTTAGGTCAGTTAGGCTGGAGACTAGGGTAGGGGTTCAAGTCTTCTTAATGTTATGCTGACTAATATGGCTAACATGGATGCATGACCATCTATTTTTAGAGGTACAATTCATGTTTCATCAACCATAGCATGGGTTCTGTTTGATATGTGATCATCAAATTCATTTCTATATGATCTTTTTGAATGGAAAAAATGTCATGGATATGTAATTTTAAGATGTTTCTTTGACCATAGACACATCATTGGGTGGTTTTATGAGAATATAAAATGTTTCAAGGTGTGTTCTCTCGATATTGGTGGTTATCATTTATTTTGGAAAACATTCATGCTAGAAGTAAATGTATGTAACTAGGTTCTTGGTATGGATTTGATAGTTATATACCATTCCCATATCGACTGTTACATCATTCGAGTTACATTTATATCTCCACAAGGAGGAATCTATTCTCACTGTGGTGATTGTGATCTTCATGTAGGTCATGCAGGACCAATTCAGTGCATATTATATTTTTCTCATGGCTCAAATGGTTGGTCATTTTTTAGAAGATGGTGTAATGTATAGGGATTATTTTCCTATTGTGGTAGACCATTTACCAGATTTTTTTTCTAATGATTTGTATTTATTACCACCAGATTAATAGATCGAGTTCATGATCAAGTTGGTGTGGGGAGAAGATCCAATTTCTATCATGCCTTAAAGATTGTCACCTGTAGAACTTTGGGAGTTGAAATTTTAGTTGGAAAATTTGTAATATAAAGGCTTCATACACCCTATTACATCTCTATGGGGTTCTCTAGTTCTCTTCACTAAAAAGGATAATGGGTCATTGAAATAATGTGTTGATTATCGAAGGTTGAACCTGATGATGGTCGTGAATCGTTATCCTCTTCTATGCATTAATGATCTTTTCAATCAATTGAATGGTGAAAAGATCTTCTCCACAATCAATTTGAAATCAGGTTACCTCCAGTTAATTGTGATACCAATTTACATTTCTCATACTTCATTTTGGAGTAGGTATGGATTGTATGAATTCCTTACCATGTTATTTGGGTTGACCAATGCACAAGTGGAATTCATGGACTTGATGAATATGATCTTTTGTCCTTTTTTGGATTGGTTTGTGGTGTTTTTTTAAAATATATCTGTGTACTCCCAATCCACCAAAGATCATGTAAAACATATTGACATCATCCTATTTTCATTGAGAGTGCATGGTATTTATGCCAAGATAACCAAATGATGTTTCTGGATTAATAAAATAAACTTCCTGGTCCATTTCATCTCAAAGGTAGGAGTGTCTGTGGACCCAAAGAATGTTTAAACCATGTTATATTGGTAACAACCTATAAATTTCTTTGAGATTTAGATATTTTTAGGTTTTGGAGGTTATTATTGACACTTTTTCTAGAATATCACCCTTTTTGAATCACTAATGACTAGGTTGAACAATAAAGTGGTGATGTTTTTTAGTCTGGTTCTTGCAAGAGATATTTTTTAGAGATGAAAGCTATGATAACCTCAGAACATATCCATACATTACCTATTCTAGGTTATTCATAAACTTTTCACTGTGACCCATCTGGAGTAAGAATCAGATCAATTCTGATGTAGAAGGATAGAGTGGTTTCTTATGGCCCCGGGTATCTAAGACCACATGAGAGGAATTACCCTGCTAATGATCTAGAGTTAGAAATAGTGGTATATTCTCTAACATGTTAGAGACACTATCTCATGGGTGAGATATTTTTGGTACACATGAACCCAAAGAGCCTCATATATATCTTTTCCTAGTGTGACCTAGACCCTCGGTATAGGACGTGGGTCAAGTATCTATAATATTTCAACTTTGAGTTTTCTTATACACTAGGTAAGGAAAACATCATTAAAAAATCTTTGATCTAAAATAAATAGACATAGATAGTATGGGACTCTTACAATGATTGTATTATGATGTCCCTCTTTTCATATATGCATCTACAAGTTCTGGAGACTCAAGGTTGAGTAGATCTGGCTTTGACATCTGTTATACTCATGATCTTAGACCGAATTAAGACTAATTAGTTGTGTAATATGGAGGGACTAGTTCTAAGAGACAAGTTATATGGTGGGGATATACCATCAATATTGTTTCATGATAGTGTAAATTTTCTTATTTTTTGTGTCAATGTATGGGTTCCTACAGGCTTACGTGGGGAGCTGATGAGGGAGTTTCATTCTTCTATATAGGAAGTACATAATGGTTTGACAAAGATCTATCATTATCTTCATAGATAGTATTAGTGATATTGAATGAAGTAGAAGGTAAAAATATTTATGGTTATATGGTTCACTTCTTAGTAGTTGATAGTCGAGCATTAGAGGATATCTATGATTTTTTATCCTTTTCCCATTCCTGATTGGAAATAAGATGATTCCATTATGAATTTTGTGATAGGATTACCCAGGAAAACCTATAATAATGATTCTTATGATTTATTGTGGATCCGCTGAAGAATGTAGGGCACTTTTTTATCTTTTAGAGAGACCATCACAATTGATGATCCGGGATGTCTTTAAAAGTGTGAGGAGTTTTAGTTGCATGGTGTTGTAAGGGTATTTTTTTAGACAAAGATCCTCATTTCACATTGTGTTTCCAGAAGGATATTAAAAATCCACTATGATCGCAGGTTCATTTAAGCACAAAGTATCATTCTCAAGTTGATGGTAAATTTAGGTGGACTATTCAGGTTCTAGATGATATGTTACGAGCCTATGTTTTGGATTTTTGTGGTTCATGGAAGAAACACATGGAAATCATGGAATTTTTATATAATAATAGCTTTCATGCATAGATTGAAAAAGAACCCTTCAAGGATTGTTAAGAAAGTCAATATCCTCTTATTCTTTATTGGAAGGTGATAAGTGGGTCAACACTTGTTGGGCCCAGTCTCATGTATGAGACATTTGAGCATATTCATTTGATCCGGAAGTGGTTGGTGAATTTGCAGAGCAGGTAGAAATCATATTCTAACCATCAATGATTACCTCTGTAATTCAATGTTCTTCATCATCTTTTCATTTATCTTTCAACTAGATTGGATCCACACTATATATAGAAATATGGAAAGCTAGCACCCTGGTTTTTCGTGCCATTTGATATACTAGGAAGGGTCGGTCTAGTTGCATACCGTTTAGCCCTTCCATAGTGTTATAATTCCATGCATGAAGTATTCCGCATGTTGTAGTTATAGAGATATCATTCATACCCTTCCCATGTGATAAATATAGAAGACGTCGAGATTTTTGTAGATACATCCTTTTAGGAACATATGATATGGGTTTTGGATCATAGTGAAAAATATCTTTGGAGAAAATAATGACACCTTATTTTCAATTTGAAACACCTTAGGATTAACCAAGGTCATTTATTCTCATCATATATTAAAAAAATTAAAATCAGTTTTAAATAGAATGTAAATTATCCTAAGCATATCCCCCGAGAGTGTCATAACCAAGAGTGCAGTAAGCCACATTGTCGTGTACTAGGATACCTCGGGTCAAGCCCGAAACTCCATGTCAGAGTTTTCACTCCTACGTACATCTGTGCCAGATCCGCCTCTACCTGATCATATCCAGACAGGGATGTACTTCTTGGAAAATACACAAAATATTTACATTACCAAGATTGTATGAAGTTCTTCTATACTAATACTCAAATACTATCTTAGGGTAATGTGCTCTAATAAAATTTTATCTAAATATAGTTTCCATGGTTTGTACTGAACTTCCTCTAATACCAACTGTAATGCCTCGACCCCAGAATCCAGGAGTCTATGAATTATTTAATAACATTGGCATGATTATAAGGAATCAAGTCCTGAAGTACCGATCATTTTAGTAGTTTTGGAAACCAGATACATACATAATTTCAACAATACAACTTGAAAAGAAAAAAAACACTAATTTATTCCATTAGAAACATCAAATATTCCAAGATTATTCCTACAAGTCACTAATAACTAACTACTTCATATCTGGGGAAAATGAAACATGAGAAAGGGGTGAGCTCAAATGCTTAGTAAGAGTAAGCAATATAGTGAAATATAACATAAACATTAGGCATGGTTAATAATTTGAAACACATGACATTACAAATAATAAACATGAACACTTTATGGCAGGAATATGAGTTGATTAAATAATGTCATAATAAAACATAGTCATTGGTATTCTACTAGTCGAATAACCACATGAAATATTAATATCTAATCTCATAATGATAGAATGAATAATGCCCAACATCATAACCACATAGTCAGGGCCTTGTGCCAAAACTACCAATATGATTTTGTCAAGGCCTTGTGCCAAGACACTAGTTTGTCTCATGAGACCTACTGATGCATCGAGGAGCTACAGCGGGCTCCACCCATCACTTACTCAGTCCAATTAATCTCTCATATGAAAATTTTGAAACATAACATAAACATTCGTATTAAAACTAGCATTCAGAATCTCAATACTTTATCCACAAACCATGAATGGTATAAAAATAGCACATCCACAGTCAAAAAAACACATTCAATACAATATGGAACATTTTTTTGTAAAAGATTATCCCTAATCGATAATAATGAAGGATATTGACATAGATGAAAACAATCATCAAATCTATTTGAGAGAAATATCCCAATTTTTCTTGAAAACATTTAAAAGTCACGCTATTTGTCAAGAAGCCGTTTAAAAATATATTTTTGAATCAAAGTGTCCCATACAACATTGAATCTTTTAAAAGGAATTTTAATTTAAAAAATTTAATTTCCATATAAATAAATCCTTAAAAAAATTTAAAACATGGACATTAATGAGAAAGATTTAGAATAATAAATCTTTAAACCATTTAAAATAATATTTTAGTTAGAGTTCCTAACCAAAAGAGACACACTTGAATACAAATATTTGAGGTAATAAAAACTTTATAATATCATGAGAATAAAGGGATTCATGATATACTATGTCAAAGTACATTATATACACCATATAAAAGTGAATTGGTGTATAACAACAAATAAGACTCAATAGAATGTAAATTGAGATGAAATCTCTTATAAAGACCGAATCCTTAGGTTAAGGATACATCAATGACATAATTATGTGTGAAAAATATAAATACACTCAATATGATTGTATATTCAGTTTAAATCAATTAGAGGAAATTCAATCATATTCTTGTAAAAACAACTCCAATGAATTGGATGTTTAACTCAATAAATGGAGATTGAGTTAAAATTACTCTTATCAAGTTCATATTGATGACTTGATAATTTTTCAATGGAGTGATTACGTGTATCAAAAGTATATCCACAAAAGGGGAGTGGAAATTACTACATAAATAATAAATAGTGATTCCACACATAATCTTGGAGTAAAATAATCAATGATGTATGCGTAAAGCACAATGAGTGGAAATTGAAATTTGAAATTCCCTTTCTGATTTGGTAACTCACGAAACATACACCCCTAGAAAGAAATATTATTCAATGATGATGTAAATACCCAAAAATTAAATTATATTACAAAACTAATATAAGCATGAAACGTACATACTCTACACCAAATAAAATAGTGTCCAATAAAGCATGAATCTCACGGGAATAAAAGTGTGATGAAAAACCCTTACATAGTTGTAATCAATCGAGTCGTATGAACAAAAGATAATAACCACAAAATGAATCAAATAATAACATGAATATAAAGATAATCATGATAATATATATCAATTTGAAGTACACAATACACCACATGCAATAAATAAGTGGCTAACAATTGAAATCTAATGGAATTAAAAGTGAGATAAGAAACCCCTTAGCTCAAGTCCGACTTGTCTTCTATGTTCCTTTTTCTTCCTGAATAATAAAATTAAGTTAATTTCTACTTGATTAAGAACATTTTTCAAGTTTATTATTACTTTTATATCTTTTATTACCTTTCTATAATAATTAGTTAATTATTTGAGTTCATATTGGATATTTTATCAATGTTCGAAACTTGAGTAAAAATGACCTTTTAATAATTACAATTTTCCATGTGGTCAGAATTCCATTATCATCATAATGATATAAATGATTTATATATCATATATATATTATATATTCAGCATATATATCTATTTATAATAGTACATAAAATTTGGAGATAAGAAATGAAATGTACCGTTCATGGAGACGGTAAGCCGTACGAATGCATGAACGCTACTTTCATTTCTATCTTGTATTTTAATGGAACTATAAAATAATGATAAATATATATATTATAATTATAGTATAATATCATATATAATATCATTAATTCCATCCTTTATATTTACCACATAAGGCATTAACGATTCTTATCATTTTGAGGGACCGGTAGTCCCCACTTCCTCAAATGAAATTATCGTGTTTTACCCATAATGGAAACCATAAAATAATTATATAAATGGAAAATATAGAAGTATAATTAAATCATAAATATAATATATATATCATATATAAATACAGTTCCATCTTAATGGCCTCCATGAGAGGGGGTAGGAGATAATTGAACAATCATTGTTTCGCGAGATGTTAGTTTTCCATCCACAGAAACATTATCTTCTTCACCTATTAGATGGAGGTGTGTGTAAGTGCAGTTAGAATAATTCTCATAACAACATACTATTATATTGAGTATACTTTTTTTATTATAAAATAAAGTAATAAAAAGTGTTTAGGGGTTTGAATAAGTAAAATAAATCAAAATAAAACAAAATAATTAAAGATAAAGTGTTACCTTTAATTTGGGTAACTTCCTTTGGTTTAAACCAAAAGGACTCTTTGAAGAGCCTTCTACCTATGTTAATGATTCTAGGAGGAATAGGGGGATCTTGAGAGATTATTTTGACATGGGTTGGATGATCCGAGGGTCTTGAGAGGTGAGTGGAATGGGTTAGAAGTGGTGTCCTTTTATAAGGGGGAGGAGGGGCTCTTTAAAAAAGTGTGAAAATATTATTTTATTATATAGTGATATTCAGTTTCTAAAATTTCAAAATTAATTAACGTCGAAGACAAGATGACTCATGGTCGAAATAAAATCATCTAATAATAATTGGATAGGTTTTGGATATTATTTTAATATTAATAATCATATTTATTTAAATCATTTATTAATGAGGTAAATACTACATCATTATTGTGTCATAAATAATTTAATTTATATGATGTATAAAAATTATAAACAAAATTCCATAATGTAGGAAATATTATTATATTTACAATTATTATTTATAGTCGAAAATATGACTTATATATCCTCATGTTAAAATTGATATACTAAAAGATATTTGTAAATTTCATTTTTGTCTTTACTTTAAGTTAAATAAAATAAAGTGTCATTATCATTTTTAAGGGGCTCTATTGGGTCCCAAAATCATCCCACGGTTTCCCATGGTTGGCCATGACTCATATAATAAGGTTATGACAAGTGTTAAGATAATTTTGTATTATTTTAATATTCTTTTTACCTTTAATTACCCTATTTACCTTTAACCGCGGTAAATAAAAGTCAAAAGTTACTATTAACCAAAAATTATTTTCATATTATTGAACCAAATTTTACTTACTAATGAAAACCATGTATCTTTTATTTTCAAAATTCAATTCACAGAAACTATAATATTTTATTTAAATGAAAAATTCGGATTTTTAACTAATACAAAGTGGTTTCACTATTCATCAAAAAATTGAAGTTTTTCAGAAAAATACCAAAAATTCTGCCTAAGGTCTATTTGATATTATGAATTAAAAAATTCTGTTTATTTTACAAAATTCAAAACATAGAATTTGGATTAATTAATTTAAAATTAATTCCTATTGTCAAAACAAAAAGAGTGTTTTTAAAAACAATAACTATCAAAAAAAACTGTCACTTGTTTATGCATAATTTCAAAGTGAAATTAATTACAATGACCAAAATTAGATTAAGGGGTAAAAATATATTCTAATTACACTTAAAACCCAATTTAAAATATAATATATCCGTATAAATAAATTATTTTAAAAGGCATTTTTGAATTAAAATACATTATTTCTCACTATTCATAAAAAATGAAAATTATTAGAAAAATACAAAAATATCATCCAAATTAACTATTGGTGTCCCGTTTATATAGAATAATTTTATTTTGTCAAAATTTATATGTAGAAGGGTCAAATATTGGATTTAAAAAGGGTTTCCATTAAAAGATGGTAAAATTGGTTTTTTTAAAATACATTGTTATCTGAAAAATTGAATTTGTTCTTATAATATGTCTAAGAAACACCTAATACATAAGACAAAATTATATTGAGTATATAAAATTCAAAATCTAGTTAATTATATTCATAATCTCTTTTGAACGGCTAGTTTAGTAAGTCGTGGTGCGCTCGAACTCGGTGTTGCGTGTAACACAGGCTATTGAATTTAAATAAAATAACTTATTTTGAAATCATGGGGTGTTACAAAATATGACAAAAAAAATTAGAAATATAAAAATGAGAATAAGTAAAAATAATTTATATTAATATATAAATTTATAAAAAAAATGTGAAATATAAAATTAGTTATCTAGAGAAAACTATGAAGTGAATAAGAAAAATAAATTTTGGTTTGTATGGGTATGTAGAGAACCTATCCTGAAGAAGGATCCCAAGGTGTATAATAATAAAATGATAAAAAATAGGGTTATAAAATAATATTATTATCATGTAATGTGTGAGGGAAGATATTTAAATCAATAATAGGATGAACCATGGAACAGAGAAGAAAAAGGAATTCACTATATAGTGGTATTGATAACAACTTGTCATGAGTGAGTGATTGTGGATATGAGCTGTATGTTTTTAGTATACTATAATCATTTGGAGTAGGTCCCCTATGTATGGGAATTTATGATTTAGGGTTTGAAATTTTAATTTTACCTAACTATAGTGTGAGGGAATATAGTAGGTAAAATTGAGGAGGAACGTATGGGAGGTGATGGTGGAGGTGGTCGGAAGCTATAGGCGGGGGTATAGAGGTGGAAGGAGAAATGGGTTATGAAATTGAAGATGAGTAGAGGATCATGTGTGGATTAAATGTATTAAAGCTATAAAAAACATGAATTAACCCTAGGTAAGTGATTGAGATTTGAAAGAGGTCATGAGAATGAATCAAGTTGCATCGCTTGAAGGGCGGGTGAGGAGAGGAAGACAGATAAGTGACGAGTGGGGGTGTAAATGGGGGGAATAGTTTTTCAAGGAAGATAGATATATATGGGAGAGGTATTCAGGGATGGATGAAGAGTTGTAGTAGGGAGTTCGAGGTTTTGAGGGGAATTAGGGAGGAGTTCAGAAGATGGAGGCAAAGGCGGAGACGGAGAAGGCGGTGGAGATGGGAATCAGAGAGGTGGTTTGAAGATGGAGGTGGAGGCAAAGACTGCAGTGTAGAAGGGAGTCTAGGAGGGAGGGAGTTAGTGTAACATCCCATGTAAATAAATAATAATAAATATTTCATATTTATTAATATTTGTGAATTAAATATTGATTTTACATTAAAGGGGTTGCTCTGTTTGATAGCATACCGAATACGTAACAACGGGTTTCTTTGAAATCTTACTTTGCACACTAATAATATAATATTATTATTTTAAATAGTAGTTAACTCCTAGTCATTTTATTGCTGGTAATGAACAAAACTAACTACAATATGATAATACATATTTATTAAATGTATTTACATTTATCCAATAAAAAGTTAAGGGCTTAAAATGTGAATGAATATAATTTTAAGCATAATTTACATTAAATGGTCGATTTACCACCTTTTAATGGTGAACCCTCTTTAAATATAGTATTGGAAATTATTATATGTTATATTTGACCAAATAAAATTCTTCTTTATATTTGGGACATTAAAATTTACTTTGTGTAATTTTTGGTATTTTTCTGATAAAGTTCATTTTTAATGAATAGTGAAAATGCTTTATTTTAATTAAAAAGTGCCTTTTAATATAATTTATTTATATGGTTAGATTATCTTTTTAATTGGTTTTAAAGTGTAATTAGAATATATTTTTACTATTTAATCCAATGTTTTTTATTTTAATTAATTTCACTTTGAATTTGGACATAAACAAGTGTCAATCTTTTGATAGTTATTGTTTCTTAAAAAGATGCTATTTGTTTTAACAATAGGAATTAATTTTAAATTAATTAATGAAACTTTTATGTTTATAATTTGGTAAAATAACCAAAAATTTTGAATTCGGAATATCAATTATAACTTAGGCTGAATTTTTGGTATTTATCTGAAAAACTTCAATTTTTGATTAATAGTGAAACCAAATAGTAATAGTTAAAAAACTGACTTTTTCATTTAAATGAAATTTTATCACTTCTGTGAATTGAATTTTGAAAATATGACATACATGGTTGTTATTATTAAGTAAAATGTGGTTCAATAAGATGAAAATAATTTTTGGTGAATGGTAACTTTTGACTTTTATTTGCCGCGGTTAAAGATAAGTATGGTAATTCAAGATAAAAGTATATTATAATAATTCAAAATTATCTTAACACTTGTAAAAACCTTATTGGTTGCATCATTTACGACCATGGGCATCTTTGGGTAGATTTTGGGACCCCATTGAGCCACATGGGAGTGATAATGACACTTTAGATTAAGTAACTTAAATAAAAGGCAAAAATGACAAAAACAAATATCTTTTAGTAAATTAATTTTTACAATGGGTTATATAAATTATCTTTTCAACTATAAATATTAATTGGAAAGATAAAAATATTTCCTACATCATGGTATTTTTTTTATAATTTTTAGACTTTGAATAAATTAAATTATTTAGGACACAATAATGATGCAGTGTTTACCTCATTAATAAATAATTTAATTAAATAAGATTATAAATATTAAAATAACATCAAAAACCTGTCCAATTCTTATTGGATGATTTTATTTATATCATGAGTCATATTATATTCTACTATAATGATTTTTGGACCTTTTGAAATCTAATATAAGTTTATAATAAAGTAATATTATCACACTTTCCTAAAGATCCCATCCTCTCCCTTATAAAAAGCTCTCACTTCTAACCTATTCCTCACACCTATCAACCCTTTTTGATCGTCCAAACTCCACCCAATTAAACTCGTTGAATCCCTCTCCTCTTCCTAGAGTCCTTACCTTATGAATAAGGCACTTCAAGAAGTTATTTTGGTTCAAATCAAAGAAAGTTACCCAAATTAAAGGCAACAATTTCTCTTAACTTCTTTTCATTTATTTTACTTATCCAACCCCTAAAATCTTTTTATTACTTTATTTTACAACGAAAAAAGTATCATAAATATTCTAGGATGTATTTTATATAATAATTAAAAGTACACTTACACACACCTCCATCTAATGGGTGAATAACATACTGTTTCTATGGATGGAAAACTAACGCCTCACGAAACAATGATTGTTCGATTATCTCCTACCACCTATCATGGTGTCCATTAAGATGAAACCATATTTATATAAGATATATATATTATTTTTATGTTTTCTTTATTCTTATGTATTTTTCTTTTATATTTTACCTTTATGGTTTCCATTATGGGTAAACGCGATAATTTCATTTGAGGAAGTGCGAACTACCGCCCCCTCAAAGTGATGTGACTCGTTAATGCCATATGTGGGATGTATAAAGGATGGAGTTAATCATATTATATATTATATTATATTGTAATTATAATATACCTATTTATCATTATGTTTTAATTCCATTAAAATAAGAAATAGAAATGAAAGTAGCGTTCATGCGTACATACGATTTACCATCTCCATGAACGGTGCATTTCATTTCTCACCTCCAAATGATTTGTACTGTTATAATATATAAATATATATATATATATATATACTATATGTATATGATATATATGATATCTAAATAATGAATGTCATTTTGGATATAATGGACTATTGACCACATGGACAGCTAGTAAATATAAGGTGTTCATTTTTTACTCAAGTACCAAATATCAACAAAATGAATGTTATTAACTTAAATGATTAAATAATGTTTATAACATGGTAATAAGTGATATAATAAACCTAAAATGGTTAATAAAGTAGAAATTAACTTTAGTTTGTTATTCAGGAGATTAAAGAATGATCGAGTCAATCAGACATGAGGTATGGGACTTCGTCTCAATCTTCTTTCATTGAGGCATATTTAGTTTTATACACGACTTTATTTTATACAGTGTATAAACCCCTTTGACTTTTCATTTCATTCAAAGGGAATCTTTTTATATGAATCATTTTAATAAACGAAAAAAATGAATGTTTTTTTAACATAAGCATTAACAACGACCTTTCCGCCGCCGGATGTATTATTTCATCATTGGCTTCCCTAACAAGCTGTAATGTTTTTAAAATGAAAATTAAATACCATATACACTTTTTACATATTTTGGTAATAAAAATGATTTCAAGAATGGATTTATTATTTCAATATCATGAAATGATATTTTGTTATTTCAATGTGGAAATTTTATCTTTCCTTTATGCTTATGTTATGTGTTATGATCATGTTATGGTTCTTGGGAATTATTTATGTATACGGGTGGTTCCGTGATAAACCTAGGGTGGGTGAGCCCAAGATAGATCTCCATTGCATTGGGTAATATGACAGTAGTAAACGTGAATGTTTATCCTAAGAGATTTAGGGGATATATTATAATTGGTATTCCAAATTAACTCCCTATATTGTTATGATAGCTACAATATAAGTATGTTATGGATGCCAAAAGATACCTTTATGATTTATGATTTATATGTCTTATTCATAAAATCTTATGAGTTCATGAGGTAAGTAAAAGAGTTCATGTTTAGTATGTATTTATTAACAAATTTTTTCTTTATTTGTTTTATAACCCTTACTGATCTTTTTAGGCTCATCCCAAGTTTTGAAATGTTTTCACATGACTTAAAGATGAATATGGTCAAGGATGGGATCAAGGAAAAGTCATGCTGTCTAAAAAATGGAACCAGACATTAATCTTTTTTTCAAGATTTTTTATTCTATGAAAAAAATGGAAACTGTGTAGAAGTGTCTACTTTGTAAACTTATGAGATGTAATGGTTATGTCATAATTCTCTAAAAATCTAAACCTGAAAAGATCATCAATTTGAATTATTCATTTAATTCAATATTATGTAATTTTTATGGTCGGGTCCTCATAGTCAGGGTGGGAGACATAATAGTGGGGAGTCGAAGAGAGGATGGAGGAAGCGGGGTAGTGAAAAGGGATTAAAAAATGGGTGGGGAATCATGAAATGTGGAATCAACTCATGGCATATAGAAAAAATCTAACTTATATATATATATATAGTATATTTTTAATAATTTTTAATAATTAGTAATAATATAAATTCAGTCATTATATTCCCTATTATTTTTTAGATATTAATAATTAGTGATTTTTAGTTGTAATTAAAAAAAATTATCGATAATTAGTAATAATTATAAATAATTACCCTAAAAATGGTGGTTAACGTTGGTTCTCAAAACTGCCCCTTAATTTCTAGTTTTTATTTTTTAGTGGTGGTTTTAGAAAAATGTCTCTAATTAACGATGATTTATTAGAAATCATAGTCATTTAGAATTGGTTTATTTCAAATTGGTTTAACCCCTACTAAATATTAATTGGTGATTTTTTATTTTAATTTTCATTTGATTTTTTTTAAAAAAAATAACATTCTATTAATTTTTGATTATCTATTATTTTTTAAATTTTTTATTTTCTATTATGTATTTTTTATATATTATTTATAATAATTGTCTATTATATATTATTTAATAGTTTTGATGATTATGTGTGGTTAATTATTATTTATATATTATTTATGACTTATTACTTTTTTGTATATATATCCATATTTTTTTCTATATTTAACCATATTGATATATATTATGTGTGCATATATATAGATATTTATATGTGTATATATATATTTATGTTTACTATTATATATTATACATTTTTTTAAAGGTAATGTCTTAGTCAAAGACCAAGACATAATTTATTAATAATCAAAGAAGGGAACTAAAAAAGTCTGAAAGAAGGGATTTTATTACAATCTCTTTCATAAAGAGGAAGAAGGAAAACTGACAGATTATCAACCCATGTAATGCTCTAGTTGATACCTTTGTTATCAAGATCATCAACCACCATGTTCTCTTCCTAGTAGGAATGTGTGGCAATATATCTAATCTCCCGAAGAGATTCCATGCATCTCATCTAGTGAGATGTAAGGGGCCAGGAAAGGTGGACCACGCCATTCCAAATTGGTTGGACAATGAGGGTAGATTCAATTTCAATCCAAATATCATTCCAACCCTTTATTTACAAAAAATAAATATCTTGGATCACTGCCATCATCTCAGCTTCTAAGGATGTGGTGTTGACGCAACCTCCAAAGAAACACCCATAACAGTGGCCCAGATAATCCCTGTAGATAGCTCCAAAACCTGCTGGACCTGGGTTCCCTTTTGAAGCTCCATCCACATTTATTTTGATCCATCCATTAATATGATCTTTCCAGAACACCTAAATTGATTGACGCGGATTTTTGTAGAGGCTAACAACCCAAAGACATCTTAGAATCATAAAATCTTCAACGAAATTGTTACAAAAGTTCTTTTGAGTCGAAGCGGAATCCCTGATAGCAGTAAGAATTCTTGAACGACCTTCATTGAGATTGAGTGAGTGCATGTTATGTAAAATATCATTACGATCACACCAAACAACATGGAGGAAATTGGAAACAGCCGCAAGAAAAAGGTTCTTGATTTTCTTCGATTCGTTGAGCTCCACAAAATGTTTCAGATGTATAGGAATTGAGTCAGAACAAAGACATCTGCAATCAAACATGTCAGAAATAAAATTCCAAAGAGCTGAAGCAGTAGCACATGATAAGAACATATGGTTGGTATCCTTTCTATGTTGATGACACATATGACATTTAGAACAAAGTTGGATGCCAAATGTATGATGGAAAACATCAGTAGGAATATGATTACATGGAATCCTTCGAATAAGATTAAGTCTATAGGGCTTGATCCAATGATTATCAAAATGGTTGATCCACCCAAAAATATTTTCAGATGAAGAAAAATTATGATTATAGAAGGCTTTTGAATCCAAGATACCATTATGTGTAGTTTCCCACACAAGGAAATCATCTGTAATAGAGAAGGTATAATTATCAACCACATGCATAATGGCCTCCGGGATATTGGGACAGGGGGCATTCATAACCTCCTGAATAGAGAGATTTAATTTGTCCGGAGGGGAGTGTGGAGATAACATGGAAATAAGGGGGATCTAGACCAGTTATCGATCTAGTAATTCAAAGAGGAGTTTTTACTGACCAACCATCTAGCATTATGCATAATATTGTGAAAAGAGTCTCTGATGGAGGTCCAGATAGAGGAGCTAACATAACTCAAGTTACCTTTCTTAATATTTTACATGAATCTTTTTCGATGGAACTCCATGGTGTTGGTATTTTCATTGATCAAATTCCAAGTGATCTTGGCTTGAATAATATCATTAAAATGATTGATATTATTAACGCCGAGACCCCCATTTTCAAACGATTTGCAACACGTAGACCAGGGGATGGTAACAAGTTTTCGTTCAACAGTGCTTCTAGACCAAAAAAAGTTTTTAATATAACCATTATTTATTTTAAGTAGAGAGGCAGGCCATTTGTAAATAATTTGAGAGTAGACCATTTTGGAGATAATGGTAGATTTGGCAAGGAAAATATGTCTGGCCATGGATAGGGATTTCCCCTTCCAGGAAGAAAGTTAGTGAAGAACCTTGTCCACCACATAAGTGAAATACACAGCTTTAGGTCTTCCCTAGAATAAGGGAACACCTAAATAATTAAAAGGTAAAATACCCACATTAATCCCAATTCATTCAATGATGTTGGTTTTATGGTTGGCAAGGAATCCTTTACCATAGAAAATAAACGACTTTTTCCAACTAATGGATTGACCTGAAACCTCCTCATAATGAGCTAAGGCATTATTAAGATTTAGAATATTTCTATTGCACCCCTTAATAAAAAATATAATGTCATTCGCATAAAGAATATGGGTCGGGGCATTGAGGCCTCGAGTATCTTTTATCGGTTTTATCTTGTTTTGATAAACCAAATTAGTGATAAGTCTGCTAAGATAGTCTTCCACAATGGAAAAAGGGATATAAGATATTGGATCACTTTGTCAGACACCCTTAGATCATTTTAAATATCCTTTAGGGGATCCATTGAAAAGGGTAGAAATGGTAGATGATGTGAAAAAGAATGAATCATATTAATAAAGACCAAATTAAATCCAAAGTGAAGAAGAACCTTGAAGATAAAATTCTAGTCCATGTTATCAAAAGCCTTCCTAATGTCAAGCTTAATGAAAACATTGCCGCCTCTTGAAGCTTTATTAAGCACATTGGTACATTCTGAGGCGAAGAAAATGCAATCTTGAATGGATCTACCTTTAATGAATCCAAATTGTATCCAAGAAATAATTTTGTTACAAATAGGTGGGAGACGCTTAGCCAAGAACATAGTAATAATTTTATAGAGAGAGTTGATAAGATCAATGGTTTGGAATAAATGAATTTCGAAAGCATTTTCAACTTTAGGAATCAAAGTAAAGAATTGATAATTGAGACCATGAGGGAGGAAAACATGAGAAAAGAATGGTTTTACAAGATTAAAGACATCAAAATGGATAACGTCCCAACGTTGTTGATAAAAAACCATTATTAAAACCATTCGGACCCAGGGCACTGTCATGATTCAGATAAAAAATAGTGGATTTAATTTCAGGATCAAGAGGGATTCTCAGAAGAGAGCAATTATCTTCCTCATAAACAAGAGTAGGAATAATACAAAAAATGGGGTCTTTGTTAATGGGAGGACCATTAAAAATGTTATCAAAAAATGAGACCACATGATTATCTATGGCCGCTTCAGTGTCCATGATAGTGTCATTGTCATTGAGGAGGGAAAGAGGTCTATAGACTTTCCTAATTCTTTACAAGTCATTATAGAACTTGGAATTTCCATCCCCATCATCAATCCATTTAGTTTTTAAGAATTTCTTAAATATGTTATCCTTGAGCACAAGAAGGGAATTAAGTTTCAAGGAAATGTTTAATACATCATGGGGATCTAAGGAGAATTCAGCATTAGTGGCGGTGTTTTGAATGAGATTGAGGTCAGATTCTAAAGAGAAAATGTCCTTATCAATTTTCATAGATTTAGTCACACACCAACATTTGAGATTTTTTTTAGGTGTTTGAGTTTAATGACACAGGAAAAGGCATCACAGTGGTGACTCATGGAATCCCAACACTTTTTGATGAGATTGGAACAACCAAGATCTGAAGACCAAGTGTTATTAAATTTGAAAGGAATGTTGGGTTTGGGCCATTTAGAATGGAGACTCAGAATAATTGGGTGATGGTCCGAATTTAATTTGGGTAACGTAATACTGGAAATAGAGTCCCAAGTATCCAATGTAGGGATTGTCATCAAATACCTATCAAGTTTACTAGCCACATTCCTATTGTAATGACGATGATACCAAGTGAACTTAGCACCTGTTAGGTTGACTTCAATTAAATTACAATCTTCAAACACAACCCTAAATTCTCTAGAACGGATGTGAGAGTGCGTTGGACCGATTTTTTCACTAGGTGAGAGAATATCATTAAAATCACCATGACTAACCTAGGGACGTGTATGGAAGAATCCATCGTAAAGAGGTCGTACCAAAGAGGATGATGGTCTAGATATCTATTCTTGGAATAAACTAAAGAGCAGAAAATATAAAGGTCATCCAAATTAAAATCACAAGTGAGTAGTTGATCAGAATGATTATAGATTTTTATATTCTACAAATAACTATGATAAAACACCCAAATAAAACCAACAAGGCTATCATTCATGCAAGCACCTAAAAAAGAATAACCAGAAGCAGAAAAATGCATGAATTGACTAGAAAAGCAAATTTTAAGCTAAGAAATAGAAATTTTTTAGGATTATGAATTAACACATGTATTTTAAGCACATAAATAGTTCCAGGGTTCACTATATCATGACAGTTCCAAAAAAAATAATATCCATTAAGACCTGGATTTGGAGCCAGTGCTCCTCTTTTTCATTTTAGAGCCTCCTGATATTTTATTCCTCTTAGATCTTCTACGAGGAGAGTCCGGAGATGGGGAGGATTTAAAATCCTATTTACTCAATAAAACAACATCATTTTGGTTAGAAAAATATGATTTATTAGAAACTAACACATTTTTTCCAGATTTAATGGTCACCGGTGTATTCACAGGTGCATCACTTGACATACCTAGAGTTTGAAGAGTAATAGATGTTATAGGCAATTCAACTGCCTCATTAGGATCCATGACTGTGAGAATTGTTTTCGGGGGAACCTTATAAGAAGTCTATGGACTAGTAACCACTGCCAAACATGGCTTCAAAACAGAACATTCAGAAACTAAAGAAATAGTACATGCACTGAAAATAGAAGCCACTGGAGAAGCAGCTTCAGAAAGCACTGTAGTTGAATCATTTTTTGTTCCTGTAATGTTTTGATCCAGAACCGAAGTAGCATTGTTTTCTAAATCCAACGGCTTACCTATTGAGGTGTAGACAGGAGGTTTTAAGACAGTATTAGCTGCATCATCAGCAGTTGAATCAATCCCCATTTGCATCACTGAACCCTGGCCGACATGCATTGGTTCTTGAAGATATTTGTCCATCTCAACCTCACATAAATCCAGCTTAGGTATTTCAATATATTCAAGAATGAGCTGATCATTTTCATTGTTTTACTCCTCCTCAACCTGCTCAGCCTAGGTAGGATTCAAGGATTCACCCAACAAGGTAGATTTCTTGACCAAAACATCTATTTCTTTTTTCAGAGGTTCTGGATTTTCATAGGTCACGGTTTTTTTCTTCCTTTTCTTCTTGACCTCAGTCTATCCATCATCTGTTGGAGGAAGCACTTGACTTTTAACCACCCTACACTTCAACAGTGAATGACTGACGATTTTGCAAAGCTCACAATATGGAGGCATCCTCTCACATTCAACCCGCACATATGCTTTATACTCGTTGGAATTGAAGACAATAACTTCATTATGTGCTTGTGTGTTTATGTGTATTTATCTATGTTTATATATATATATATGATTAACTATATATATATATTTATATTTATTTATATTTTTGTATATTTTTGTATATTTTTGTGTATTTATGGATATTTATATGTGTGTGTGTGTGTTTATAAATATTTATAAATATTCATATATATATATATACATTATGTGGATATAAATATATAGTTTTGTGTGTGTGTGTGTGTGTATGTATCTCTCTTTATGTATAATTATATTTTAAAATATATTTATATATATGTGTTTATTTTTATAAATTTATTTTTATTTATTTTTATTTATAGAAAACTATATGTATATATGTATATTTATATATATATTCACTTGTATATATTTTTATATTTATTTGTTTATATATTTTTGTGGGTATAAATATACACTATTATATTTAACAATATAGATATACCCATATTTACATATATTTATATATATTTGTGTAAATTTGTTAATATTAATATATATTTATAAATATTTATATCAATTCATAAATATTTATGTACATGAATATATATTATTTTTATATTTATATACACACACATATATTTATGGGTATTTATATTTTTATGTCAATGTATTTATAAATTATGAATAAATATATGTACCCATATGTATTCATTTAAAAGTATTTATATGTATATATATATAAGAATATTAAAATCCATTTAATCACAACATGAAGATTTTAGTTTAGTGGTAAAGGATTTTTCAAAATAAACAAGTTGTTAAGAGTTCAAATACCACTCTAAAATATATATGCTTTATTTTACAAGGTGCATCTTGTGGGTCAGGGTGAGGTTGCCTAAGGCTGGGGTGGGGCTAGGATAATAAATAAATAAGTAATATTAGAAAATAATAATTAATAAATGATAATAAATAACATTAATAATAAATAAATAATTCATTTTAAAAAATAAATAATAACAAATAAAAAATAAAAAAATAACTGTTAAATATTTACTGGGGGTTTAAATCATCGCAAAAATAATCACCGCTAAATAAAAACCTTTCATGAAAATATTATTAAGACAAATTTATGAAGAAATTTTAGAATGAATTATGCTTCATTTAGGGGTGGTTTTAACCACCGCTAAATACCAAAAAACTAACCATAAAACCCCCTTTTACCTGTAGTGTTAGAAAGTTTCTGACTTTCTATTTGTTTCATTAGATGATCCCTTCCTTCTATTGGATTAATCATAAGAAATGATTTTATTTTATATCTTTTTATAAAACTATGATATAATGAAGTAGATAATAGTTTTTATTACATGATCATAATTGGTTAAATCATAGCAAATTCCCAATGATTCTAGTATAAATTATGTATATATCGTGTTTCAAAAAAAATTATTTTTTTCAAAATCAAATCAATAAATTTTTTAAAATGAAGAATTAAGTTTCCATCTAATAAATTTTATGTAACACCCCAAAATTTTAAGGGAATAATAGTTTTTTTGATAGTGTTTGTGTCATTCCACACCGAACTTAAACAACCTATGAAAAATATTTCTATTAAATTTATTCTCTTTAATAGCTTGTAGAAAATTTAAATCTGAGTTTAAATAAACATTAACATATTATACCATTATAAACTAGACCTTAAATTCAAAGGTATGAATATTACTAATTGAATATTGAAAATAATGGTTATCTATTGATTAGAAATAAAATAAGAATCATTTTAAAGAAAATATTTTCTAAAAACTATATTATTTCTTAAATCATGGTTTAGTAACGCATTGCTCACAAAATTTAAAATTATATTTTTATCAATTATAGGAAATTTATTTGATAAAAAGAAATTATTTTTTGAAATTTTAATATCAAAATTATCTTAAGGTGAATTTTTTTGATTTTTATGAAATGTTTCATTTTTTGATGAATAGTGAAAATACTAAGTTTAAATTGAAAACACCTTTTTGTTTAAATAATTAATATATTAAATTTGTTGTTTTAATTGGTTTAAAAGTAAAATTAGATCAATTATATATTTATTAATCTAATTTAGGTAATTATAGTCATTTTAATATTGAATTTTCATATAAAAATTTGTAAATGTTTCAACATTTTCTCTATGAAAACCGGTTTTCTCATCTCGTATATGGGATTAATTTTAAATGATAATTTTCTAGTTATGTGCATCGAATATTTAAAAATGGATTCAATTTTTTTGATGAGACTAATTTTCATTATCTATTATATTCAGTATAATTTTTGAACAAAATGAATATTGAAAACAAAAAATATTATTTATCATGGTTAAGGTAAAAATGGGGTTTCTAGGGGTTAAACCAAAATAATAAGGGTTAAAATGACCTAAAAACTTATCTAAAATATATTTTCTGGCCTTAAATAGTCTTTATAATGTCTAATTATCTATAATAATCCATTTTTGACACTTTTGTAAAGTGAAAAATTGGATTACACCTTTTTCATTTGAAAATTACAAGTGTGGCACTCACCTCACTTATAAAAGTCCACCCTCTCTCTTCTACTCTTAAAACATCCATACCTATTTGGATTAGTCAATACATGTCCAAAATAATTATCAAATTCTATTATCTCTTACAATAATACTTATTTTTTGAATAATTTCAATATAGGAATACATTTGTGCTATCCTAAGGAGGAAACCCCAAGAAGATGTAATGTCTTTCAATAGGAATTTTTATTTAGTTTATACCTCCACTTAATTAAATTAATATAAATAAATGATAATGTAATAACATTGGTATCTAGAAAAATCGAATATCTTTTACATGGAATTACCTACAACCATCTCCACTTTAATCAAATGGGTTATGAAATCAATATTCATGTGTACGACGAACTACCACCCCACAAACCAATTCCATTCATTTTTCCATTACCACATATCATAGTTGTGTATGATGATGGATATTAAGTGTATATATGAAATTTAAAATATAATTACACCTATTTAGTCACTATATCATATATAAATTTTATAAATTCTATTTCATAAGAGATATGATAATGTCGCTCGTGTGTATGGAGGACTACCACCTCTTGAAGTGATGTGATTCGTTTCTCACTAACGCTTTAAATGGAATGTAATAAGGATAATTTTAATGAATAAATGTGAGATAAATGACATAATTATGATATTAATGACATAATTATCATTATTAAATGATAATAAATCATTTTCATTCTTACAATGATAAATGATAATGTCGGTTGTGTATGTGTGGACTACCGCCTTCACAAAGCGATATGAATCACTTTTCATCAACACACCTCAGCCATGATATATATATATATATATATATATAATTATATATTTAGAAATATAACTTGTTTTATATTTTATTATTATCAATATATAAAGATAAAATTTCACTAAACTATTTTTAACAATGATCATTGAAAAATTGAAACGTTACCCACACATACGTACAACATACCATCACCATGATTGTAACATAGATCATTATTTGTTTTAAAATTAAAAAATAAAGTATAAATATGATAATCTTGTCATGATGATTATTTTTTATATATTTAAATAATTAAATTTTTGAAAATAGTCAACCTAAAAAGTCATTTTTGACACGAGATACAAATATTGTCAAAATGTCTGACGTAAACATAATTGAGTAATCATATATAAAAATGTAAAAAGTACAATAAAATAAATAATAAAGTTGAAAAAGGTTCTTAATAATGTAAATAATTAACCTAAGTATATTTTTCAGGAATATATAAAACATGTGAGATGATTCGGACTTAAATTAAGGGTTTCTTACCTCACTTTTACTATATACTGCTATTTTTATATGTTATATCATGAATTAATATATCTTCACAATTTTAATGTTTTATTTAAATATATTTATTTCATGGGGCTTATGATATAAATGTTACCAAAGTGGAATGGGTTTCTCATCTTACTTTTTCTTCTGAGAGACTGATGATATATTCACCACTTATTTCCATTGTGTGTGGCATACCCTACCGCTTTGATAAGTTATATCAGGAATATATTTATCTTCACGGTATTTAAATTTTCATTTGATGTCATTTATTTTATAGGGATTATGATTCATAAGTCACTATATTGGTAAGGGTTCATTTCAAAATATCATATGTACTTGGGATTTCATATGTTTATATCTCCCATAGGGGGAATTATTTCATATTTATATCTTAAAACCAATATATTTTCTTTACTTATGATTATTCATAAACCTTTTTAAGTAATAGTGCCATTTTTCCCACTCTTCGGAACATAAAATTATTTAGAAAAAGGTTTTATAAAAATCCAACATTATTTCTCTATTTTATGCCTAAAATACATTTTTATGAAAACTCATGTTTTCTAAAAATGTTTTTAACTTTTAAAAAACCATTTTATAAATAAATTTTTACTTATTTTTACTTTTTTGATTTTTTTTAGGATTCTCCATGTCATTTTATAAATAATTCTTGTAATTAATTTACGGGAAATGTGAAAAGAATCCTTATTTTAACATGAAAAACATGAACTAATTTTCCACAATCATGACCAATCATTGTTTGAAATATTATTTTATAGGTTTTTAAATGATATTTTAAAATATAATTATTTTTAAAAACTTGGGTGATCTTTTTGTTTTAAAAGGTTATTTCCAAAATATAATGTTTATTTTTATCATAAATGTTTTTATGGATCTTTTCATGGTATTTCTATTCAAAAACGAAATCAACCATCTATTTTAATTTTTATACAATGATGATATGTTTTATTGATAATATCATTATTATTTCTCTATGTGGATTTTAATCATTTTGAATGGGTATATATAATTATATTATCATTCACCATTTTTCTCTAGATGGTTTATGACTGTATTTATTAATTGGGGTTAGTATTGAAATTTAAAATTTTAGTTTTTTGATATGAATGTTTATAATGATTAGGCTTCACACCTTTCATATGTGCAATTCATATGGATTACTAAGTGCTGGGCATGGCCTGATATAGACCCTTGATTCATCGTTTGGTCTATTGAGACAAACTACATTGTGTTTTGGGAAATTCCATACCTATTTACACAGATATATTGGAATAAATATTAGATTGTATTAGATGTCTTGGAAAGGGACTTGATGGTTTGTTTTAGATTCCTAAAATTATGCATTCCATCATTAAAAATTCATTTATTGATATTCCATGTGATTATTATATTATTTATAATATCCATGGTTATGTTTTCAAGATCATGTGATTATTTATATGGAACCATTTTTTCATCATTTATTATTTCTCTATTTTTATCATGATATTAATTAAATGGCATGTTTTTTTAGTAATTTACCTTTATGTGTTGATTATTCTTTATTCATACATAGATTATAGAGGAGGCTTACACTTACTAACCATTTTAGATCACCTGTTTCTTCAGTTTTATTTTGCCTAGGAAATCAGGAAGTGCTTTATGATTAATATATGATAATATTCTATGGGGAATAATGGTGTTATCAAAGAAAAAACTTTTTTTAATTTATTTTTTAACATTAAAATTGAATTCATGTATTTTTAAAGTTTACCAAAACTACTAAACTATCTAGCCCTTTGGGATAAGATTATTTTCATCTTATTCCAATGTAATAAAGTAGACACAAGCCCTAGGTTACTGGGATAGTGGTCTATATAGTTGGAAATAGAGTAATTTTAGTAGAATTGTTTAGAAATATATTTATGAAAACATATATTCGGGAACATAAACCTATGATGGAATTTGAGGATAAGTATAGAATAACATCCTATTGTTGTAGTAAATAAGTGATTATGTGGTTTTCCTATCAATAGATTTTATTTTCAATACCACAAGTAGGTATAGTTCTGAAAAAGAAGTACATAGAAGTAATAACTTGGAAAAGGGTGTATTGTCCTTAACATGATTATCACCTGGTACACAAAAATGGGTATTACTACGAACATGGTCTGACACTCGAAGGGTATATGATTATGATAAATGAAATTTTCTTCAAAAAACATTATCAAGGATTTAAAAATAAGTATATCCCCAATGAAACTATGTTTATGATTATGATATTATATATGAATAAAAATTTCAATTTATGTTATGTGTTTCACTATTTTTTGGATTATACATTATGCTCCAAAATATTATGAACTAATATAGTCTATTCCATTTTTTATAAATGGTGCCTAACAGAAGGAATTTGGGCCATCTGAATTCATGTAGTCCATGTTGGGATTTTCCCCATGAGTAATATATTGAAGATATAGATGGAGCTACATCTTGAAGTGATCAAATTATAACCATATTTGGGAAGATAACTTTGTTTATGAGTAATAAAATTTCCCATATAGAGCATCCTACCAATCGACCATAAGTTATAACAATTTTAGACTGCATCATTAATTTTTTATATCCATCATTCAGTGATACTATTAATCCATTTTTTATGAGCAATGGATAATTTCCTTAGAGAATATATTTCTCGCTTTGGGAAGTAGTGAAAGGTAAAAAGTTTTCAGGTAATTTTATCATATCCAATGAGATATAGATCAACGGTGGTCATTGATTCAAAACACTAAGGATGAAGAAAATTAGAAAACATAGAATGGAAGGATTTAAAGGTACCCTTCTAGGAAAAATAATTTTTGTCATGAGAAAAGGTCGAATATGGAAATACATTTCTTCATATTGAGATAGAATGAAGAGGACAAGGTTTCTATGTATAAATCCAACTTTACAAGGTTATAAAGTAATGTTGGAGATTATATACATAATCCAAAGATAAATATTGATTGTTTCATTGATGGGATTAATAAAATAATTTTAAGGGAAATATCCCCCAAAAATTTCTCCTCATATGATGATATATTATCATTTTTATCAAGACATATAAATATTTCACCAAGTCTTATGGATTTTAAGGGAATATATATAAGAAGAGGACGAAAAAGAAAAAATATGGATTAATGGGATGAAGGTAAAGAATTATTTTACAACATGTGATACATATGGATGAAAAAAATTATTCATGATTAAAAGTAAAAGAAATTTTCTTCATCTGTGGAGAAAAATGAAACTATTATCATGATTTTGAGGGAAATAAATAATCTTCCCATATGAAATGCTTCAATTATAAAGAGATGGGTAACTATGAAAATGAATGCCCCAAGAGTCAAGGGAATATACCTCAAACAAAACTAAGATATCAAGGTCAAGATTATTATATTAAAATATATGAAGTTGAATGACTAATGTCATTATGTTTGGAATCAAGAATATTATTATAGGTTTATTTTAACCAGTGATATTATGGTTAAAATAATTATAAAATGTAAATGGATTGTACTACAATAATTTTCATTAACAATTTTAGGGAATATGTTGAATGGTATTGAGGACCAAGAAAATTAATTTAGTTTCAAGACAGAATTCTTGGAATACACGTTATTAAGGGATGATAACACTTTATATGCATAAAAGATATGCCACATCAAGATTAAATGAACAACAAAATCATATTATTTAAATATGATCATTATAATACAGCCATTAAATTGGTGAGAATGAATATTATTAAAAAAATTATGAAATATATAATTCTCATACTCCTTGATAATTTATTAATTAATTATTTATAAATAATTACTAGCTTTTAGTAAATTCATTCTTTTATATTTTTAGTAAATCCATTTTATTTATCAAAAAAAAATTATTTTCATTTTATGTAAAAATTATATAATTAATTTATAGAAACTTTAGAAAATTTATTTAGTAAACTTTATTTAATTCTTTCAACAATCATATCATAAAAAAATTTATGGTGAAATTCTTAAAATTTTATGAAATGTTTCATTTTCAATGAATAGTGAGAAATACATGTTTTTATTAAAAACTGTATTTTATTTACATGTCCCAATTATGATTTGGATTTTTCAAAAAAAATTATATTAGCTAAATTCTAATTAAAATAATACAATTATAATTTTAAAATAAAATTTATACTTGAATTTTGTAAAAAAATATTCTATTTTTTAAACAGGGAATTTATCCATAAAAATTGATTTTCATTGAATTTTTCAGTTTAATTTTAAATTAAATTCTCCCAATTATGTGATTCTGATTTTGAAAAATGGATTCTAAATTTTGAATTATAATTTCCAATTTTATTAAACTGTTCCCTTTTTTGGACAATATTAATAGTAAACATAGTAATATTTATTACCACATATATGGGTATATCAGGTATTTATGGGTAGAAATAATATTATAAATATTGTCCAATTACCTTAACATCTGTACCAGTTTTATTTTAGGGGTAATTTTTGACCAAAATCATCCATGGGTCATGTAAGATCCCGGTTTTTGGATAGGTATTTTTTTGTTGTTTTTGGGTTGAACCCTTTGTTTTGGAGCTTCAAAATCTTTCCTGAAGGTGTGAGGGGATTTGGGGGTGTTCCGGGGGCTCGGGGCACAAAAGAAAGGAAGTATGGGCAAGACAGGCCAGGGGGCATGACCTGTGCACGGCTAGGTAAACCGTGCGGCCTGCCCAGGCTAAATCGTGCGACCCTTCCTCCTCCGGACAGAAGCATACACACAGTTTGCGCACGGTTTGCCAAACCGTGCGGATAAATTGTGTGAACCCTCCGCCTCTGGTAAGTGGAAAGCGTACAGTTTGCGCACTGTTTTCCAAACCATGCGGAAAAACCCGACGACCACTTATAGGTGGGAAATTTTACAAGTTTTCCACTCCGGGATTTTAAACCCCACTCGAGATTTTCCTCTCATTCCACCCTCTTCACCCTAGGCACGAACCAAATTTCCCAATAGCTCCAAGAGATCGATATCCCTCATTCCTATGGTGTGTTTGGTTTCGTTGGTTGTGGATCGATGTTCCAGGTAAGGTTAATCTCGTCCTTGGTTCTCTTTTTTTGTTTAGGGTTTGCATCTTCTCTCCCTATCATTTTAGAGCTCAAAACCCCTATCTTTTGGGAGAGTTTTAGGTTGAAGCTCCAAAGGTTAGTTGGATCTAGGTCTAAGGAAACATTTGAGAGTGCGTTCAACCACGGTTTCGAGGTAGGTGGTCTACAAGTGATATCCCATAGTTATTTGGGTATTTGTGTATGTTTAATGGTGTTCAAGCTTTCCTTTGGTTATGTTTTGGATGACCTTGGAATATTTGGTGATAATGGTGTTTAGAATGAAAAATCTGAACCCTCAAGATCCATTTGGGATGTGTTGGGATAGACTTCACCTAATTGGGGCCATCCATGGGATGTTCCGGCTTTTCCCGGATTGAGGGATTGATATTAAACGAGCGACCTTGTTGTAATGAATTGTAGATCACTTGATGAATATGTTGGAATGATTGGTTGAACTTGTAATAGAAGTTATGTGATGCACCTAGACTTTGAAATAACCTAAGGGTTAAAGTGAAGTGGGTTAAATGGTTGATTCATGGGAATGATGAACGGGTTAAATGGGTTAATGAGTAAACTGATTAATTACCATAATGGGATAGATTATGATTTTAATGTTTAATGATTTGTGAGATAGGTATAACACATGGGAATTGGGTGAATGGTTAAATGATGTGAAATGTTAATGTGTTAATGGGTTAAGGCATAATGTGGTTTCCCATGTGGGTTGTGGTGAATAGTGTTTGTCGAAGGGAAATGGTTTGGTTAGTTGATGGTTACTTATATATAAGCATGTGCACATGGATTCGTAGAGTGGGGTATGACTTGAGGATCTACACTCATGGGTCAAGTGAAGACTGAGGTTCTAAACTTCACCCTAAATGCACGGGTTAGGAAAGGGGACTGAGGGTCTATTATCTTGACGGTTTCATCCACCCAGACTGAGGCTTCGAGGTGAGGTTATGGTTGCTATGAGGGGTTAGTCCTAGTAAGATATGATAATGATGTGTTTACCCTCTTTCATGTGATTGTTGTCCTTAGACCCATGTAAAATAATGTATGTGTTCAACCCATTGAAATGTGACGACTGGTAGGTGATGATAATTGGTAATAAATGAATGGTAATGGAATTGTAATGACTTGGTTCTGAACTTGTTAATGGCACCTTAATTAATTATTTGGAAATTATCACTCATATTCCTTTTTCATGCACTACCCGTTTATACTAGATATTTTCAGAAAACGTTGGTGGTGGCCTAGTGAGTTGTACTCACACCCTGCTCGGGCCGCCTTTGAGTACCCGAGCAGAATTCATGTTTGCAGGTCAAGATAAGGGAAAAGGTCCTTTCTAGATAGTGAGTGGACATGGGTAGCACTTGGTGGAGGATCCAGACTTGGAGTTCGGACCATTTTGAGAATTTGGTCATTGTCTTTATTTTGGGTTTTGTTCATTCTTTCACTTGTAGTATGACATGGCATATTTACTATTGGAAATGCTTATTATACATGTTCCATGTTTATTGGTTATTGTTTCCGATATTTGGTTTATTTCTGTTGTGTATTACTCTAATAAAAAGACGGTATAGTCTCCCCACTTGACTCTATAGACCCTCGCTGCTAGTCGGCAGCCTTTTTCATACAGAGAGGCGCGCTTAAGGTCATGTAACAAACCGGCTCGGAGCACCAGTTTAGTGGCTTCCGGGCCGGGGACGTTACAAAGTGGTATTAGAGGAGGTCTTTCTTATCCTTCTCTGAGGTCTTGTTATTTGGGATTTGTAGCCAAGGGTTAAGACGTGTCGGGCCTTGGTAATGAGCTCGTGTTTGGGAGTATATAACCCTTGTACGAGGGAAAACCAAAGTCACCCTGGGTGGGAAATGTTTTTCTTGGTTGTGTGTTGTTACAGTTGATTATCTTTCACTGTTGGGTGATGTACATGTGGTTTGATGTGATGGTTTTATGATATGTGGTTTGTGGCCTTAACGGCATGAGGATTTTCATTCCTGCATCATTTTAGGCACCTAGGGAGATAGGTTACATGCACTATGTTAGGCACACGCACGGGATGGGTGTGTGAGGAAGGAAGGTAGGTGCATCGTGAATTTCATGAAACCAAGAAATAATGAGAATAATGAATAAAACAAGTGGCTAACTGATGTTTAATGAAATATAAGGGTTGTAAATGAAGTGGAAAATGGTTTTGTAAAATGTTGTGTGAGTTTGGTGGTAGTGCATGGTTGTTTACCCCATGTGGACCATGGCCCGCAGTAGGGATGGTCGGGGGTGAATTTTAGGTGCTAATGTTGTTAAATTAGCATATTATAATGGGTTCTTATAGCTAGTAAAGATCTATTTGAGGAAGTCGTGATAGTTTTATGGTATGCCTGCTAAATCTCGTGTTTGGAAATGTAGAGAGATGCCACCACGACATCGGTTAACAGTTTGGAAACGGGAGGATTTTGCTGAGAACACTCATCCATTACAAGAGCAAGAAAATGTGGCGATAAATGAAGGTAGAGAAGACCAGTTCTAGGATAACTTGGCTCGCCTTATGCAGATGATGGATCAGGACCCAGGGTGGTTTGCACCGAGTATATTTGAGCTGACTATGGAGTTCCAACTACAGCACCCTACGACCTTCACCGGAGAGGGTGGGCCAGAGGTAGCAGAGTTCTGGTTAGAGTCTATCCAAACGATACTGGACCATCTAGAGACCCTTATTGAGAAGCGAGTGAAGCTGGCCGCTTATATGTTGTGTGTCCAGGCTAGGAGTTGGTGGGACATTCAGGCTCAAATCGAGCAGGATGAGGGAATGTCATGGAAGGTTTTTAAGGAAAATTTTCTAGAGCATTTCTACCGAGAGACCTTGAGACAGGAGCGGGCTACAGAGTTTATGAGCCTGACTTAGGGATCACTATCGGTGATGGACTATGCTAATCACTTTACTGATTTCAGATGCTTTGTCCTAGTGCTAGCAGGGGATGAGGCAGTAGTATCACGACGTTTCCAGGATGGGCTGATACATGAGATCAGGTCTCAAGTAAACATCTTCCGATTGAAGAGGTTCACAGAGGTAGTAGATCCGGCACTCATCTCTGAAGGTAACCTGAAGGGAGATTTGGGTGGTGGGCTTGTCGTGCGAGCTTGGCAGGCCAGTGGTGCAACTACCAATGGTCGAAAGCGACGCCATGAGAGCTCACATCATGGTGGAAGTCTGCAAAGTTGATGAAAGAGAGGGTCAGCCTCTCAGAGTGGAAATCAGTTGTTATTCTATTAGTTCGGTAGGACGAGGCATATGCATGGTCAGTTTCCTCGACCTACAGTTGAGTGTCGTTCGTGCGGTAGGATGGGACATGTGCAGAAATTCTGTAGGAAACCACCGTATGCGGGTGAGCATAATGAGGAAAAACAGATACCGGATACGGGAAGGGGATTTGTTTCCCTATATCAGGAAGGTAGTTGGAGCTCCATGGGCCGTACTGGCAGGGTCTATGGACATGGAACTCCAAGGCAAGATCGCTCACACCAGCAGGGCATTACGGCGCAGGGTGTTCAGGCTGGAGCCCAGGGTAGAGGGGCAAGTCAGCTTCAGGCAGTTCAGTTTTCACCTGGTGATGGTGAGGCCGGACCGTCAACTGTTCGAGGTATGATCCTTGTAGCGTCTACTTTTTCTAGTGAATTGTTTGACATAGGTTCCACACACTCTTTTTTTGCTTCTCAACTTGTGGTAGCACTGGGTTTACCTGTGGAGAGGGTGTGTGGAGTTATGTCAATTGACACTTCGTTGGGGGTGTGGGTTGAAGATATCAAGAAGTGCAAAGGATGTGACTTGGAAGTTGGTGGGTATCGTTTTCTGTGGGACTTGTTCATTCTCGAGATGTCAGGGTTTGACCTAATCTTGGGAATGGATTGGTTGGTGTTGTATCGGGTGCATGTAGACAGTTACTGTCGTAGTGTATAGTTCAGGTCGCTTGAGGGGGATGCTTATGTCCACCGTGGCGAATGGGATGTTCGAGCAGGGCATGCGGGACCGTTTGGTCAGTGGTTGAGTGGACTCACGGCTCGAGTGGCATGTCTCATGCTTGATGAAAATGAAGGAGGAGACCAGTCTATCTTTCCTCCTGTGGTGGATTGGTTTTAGGATGTGTTTCCTGAGGATGTCTCGGGGTTACCACCCGAGAGGGATGTCGAGTTCACGATCAAGTTGCTACCGAGAGTGGATCCAGTTTCTATTCTGCCATACCGAATGGCACCGGCAGAACTCTAGGAACTGAAGGTTCATCTTGAGGAGTTGGAGTGTAAGGGGGTTATCTGTCCTAGTACGTCTCCCTGGGGATCTCCCTTGCTTTTTGCGAAGATGAAAGATGGGTCGTTGAGGCTGTATGTTGACAATCGAAAGTTAAATCAGATGATAGTGAATAATAGGTACCCTCTTCCTAGAATTGATGACCTATTTAATCAGTTGAGGGGTGCATCAGTATTTTATAAGATAGATCAGAGGTTGGGTTATCACCAGTTGATGGTGAGGTCTTCCAAGATACCGCAGGTAGCTTTCCGGAGTCGCTATGGGTTGTTTGAGTTTGTAGTAATGCCATTCAGCTTGACCAATGCACCAACGATGTTTATGGATTTGATGAACGATATCATTAATCCCTATCTAGATCAGTCTGGGGTTGTCTTTGTTGACGATATCATAGGGTACTCTAAAACTCACGACGATCATGCCCAACATCTTGACATCGTTTTGGGTATGCTAAGAGAGCATCAGCTATACGCCAAGCTATCAAAGTGTCAATTCTGGATAGGTGAGGTGCATTTTCTGGGTCACATCATCTCGGAGGTAGGTGTGTTAGTAGACCTAGAAAAAGTGCAAGTAGTTGTTTCATGGGACCAGCCGAAGAGTGTTTCTGATGTTCGGACCTTTCTGGGTTTGGTAGGGTATTACCGAAGGTTCGTTCACGATTTCTCTTGCTTGGAAGCACCACTCTTGGGCTTGACCAAGAATTTAATCAGGTTCGAGTGGTTGGAGGATTGTGAGAATGCCTTCAAATAGTTGAAGAAGCGGTTGACGACCGCACCTATCTTGATCTTACCTGATCCGGGTAATAAGTACGTCGTGTTTTGTGATGCATCCAGAATTGGACATGGGGCTGTGTTGATGCAGGATGAGCAGGTTGTGGCTTACGGGTCAAGGCATTTGAGACCCCATGAGCGGAATTATCACACTCATGACCTTGAGTTGGCTGTAGAAGTCTACACCTTGAAGTGCTGGAGGCACTATCTGTTAGGAGAACGGTTTACCGTGTTTACCAACCATAAGAGTTTAAAGTACATCTTCTCACAGAAGGATCTGAATCTTCAGCATCAAAGATGGGTTGAATATCTCCAGTCTTTTGACTTTGAGTTGGTGTATATGCCAGGAAAGGGAAACAATGTTGTTGATGGTCTGAGCAAGAAGGTTCAGAATCAGATGGTCCAGGAGTCCAGCACCGAGTGGAATGTGATGTCTTTGTTTGCAGAAATGCACATGGAGGTGCAGGAGGAGATTGGTCAGGACACTCTTTATTTATTAGAAATGAAGTCGACGCTTTTGAGTCAAGTTCAGGAAGTTCAGCTTGATTTTTCTAAGTGTTTGATCATGAAGGAAAAGCTTAAAGGTGGGGAGCTACCTTCTAGTTGGTCCGTCAGTGTGGACAGTGTTGTTTGTGTTCGTGATCTTGTGGTTGTTCCAAAGTGTGTGCGGGAATAATTGATGTGTGAGTTCCATTCATCAAAGTGGCATTGCATCCTTGTTTGACCAAGATGTACCGTGATCTCCGAAGGTAGTTTTGGTGGCCTGAAATGAATAAGGAAGTTCCGAGCTTTGTGGCATGGTGTCTTACCTGTCAGTAGGTGAAGTCCGAGCATCAATTCCCAGGTGGTTTATTGTATCCATTTCCCATTCCGGAATGGAAGTGGGATGATGTGACAATGGATTTTGTCATGGTTCATCCGAGGACGCCACGGAAGAATGATGCAATATGGGTGGTTGTGGATTAGTTAACGAAAGTGGCTCATTTCTAGAGGATTCAGGAGATCGTTACAGTTGACCAGTTGGGTGATATGTATGTTCAGGAGATAGTGCGGTTGCATGGGGTGCTACAGACCATAGTTTCAAACCAAGATCTGTGTTTCACATCGCGTTTCTGGCAAAGGTTGAAGAAGGCGCTTGGTACGCGATTTTTCTTAGTACGGATTTCTACCTGCAGATGGATGCGGAGTCGGAACGTACGATCAATGTGTTGGAAGACATGTTAAGATCTTGTGTCTTGGACTTTGGGGTTTCTTTGGAGAGACACCTATCATTGGATGAGTTTTCCTACAACAACATTTTTCAGGCTACGATTCAGATGACACCGTTTGAGGCACTCTACGGGAGGCCATGTAGATCTCCATTGTGTTGGCTAGAGGCCAGTGAATCTGAGTTTTTGGGGCCAGGTCTTGTGCAGAAGACTTCAGATAGAGTTAAGTTGATCAGGAAGCGTATGGATACGACTCAAAGTAGGAAGAATTCGTATGCATATCGAAGGCGTAGACCTCTTGTGTTTGGGGTGGGTGATAAAATATTCCTTCGAGTGTCGCCAAGGTTGGGTCACCGACAGATTCAAAAGTAGGGTAAGTAGGCGCTCAGGTATGTGGGACCTTTTGAGAATGTGAAGAGGATCGGACAAGTGGCTTAACAATTGGCTCTTCCATAAAGGTATGGTGGAATATATGATGTGTTTAATGTGTCGCAACTTAGATGGTATCACCCTGACCCATCTCATGTGGTTGATGTTGAGGATTTGGAGCTTGAGGTTGATGCGTCCTTTGATGATCATCCGGTTTGTGTGGAGGATTGTACTGAAAAGGTCTTGTGAGGAAAGGTTGTTCCATTAGTGTGAGTACTATTGAAGCATGAGAAAGTTCAGGAAGAAATTGGGAGCAGGAATCAGATATGAGTACTAATTGGCACGAACTCTTCTCTTCGGTGGATCAATGAGGCTTGGAAACTTGGCTTCAGGACGAGCCGTTAAAAGGTGGGGAGGTTGTAAGATCCCGGTTTTTGGAAAGGTATGTTTTTGTTGTGTTTTGGGTTTAACCCTTTCTTTTGGGGCTTTAAAATGTTTCCTGAAGGTGTGAGGGGATTTTGGGGTGTTCCGGGGGCTCGGGGCATGGAAGAAAGGAATTCTGGGCAAGACAGGCCAGAGCATACGGCCTGTGCACGACCCGGTAAACCATGCGGCCTGCCAAGGCTAAATCGTGTGACCCTTCCTCTTCTAGACAGAAGCATTCGCACGGTTTGCGCACGGTTTTCCAAACAATATGGATAAATCATGCGACCCCTCCTCATCTGGGTAGTGGCATGCGCACGGTTTTCCAAACTGTGTGGACAAACCATGCAGCCACTTAATGTTGGGAAAAATTACAAGTTTTCCACTCCGGGATTTTAAACCCCACTCAGGATTTTCCTCCCATTCCACCCAATTCACCCTAGGCAGTAACCAAATCACCCAAGAGCTCCAAGATATCAATCTCCCTCGTTTCAAAGGCGTTTTTGGTGTTGTTGGATGTGGATCAAAGTTCCGGGTAAGGCTAATATCATCCTTGGTTATCTTTTTTGTTTAGGGTTTTCATCTTCTCTCCCTCTCGTTTAGAAGCTCTAGACCCCTATCTTTTGTGTGAGTTTTAGGTTGAAGCTCCAAATATTGGTTGGATCGAGGCATAAGGACATGTTTGAGAGTGCGTTCGACCACGGTTTCAAGGTAGGTGGTCTACAAGTGATATCCCATAGTTATTTGGGTATTTTTGTATGTTTAATGGTGTTTTTACATTCCATTGGTTATGTATTGGATAACCTTGGAATATTTGTTGATAATAGTGTTTAGAATGACAAATGGGAACCCTTATGATCCCTGTGGGATGTGTTGGGATAGACTTGACCTAATTGGGGCCATCCATGGGATGTGCCGACTTTTCCCTGATTTATGGATTGATATTAAACGAGTGACCTTGTTGTAATGAATTGTAGAGCCCTTGATGACCATGTTGGCAAGATTGGTTGAACTTGGAATAGAAGTTAGGTGATGCACCTAGACTTGGAAATAACCTAAGGGATAAAGTGGAGTGGGTTAAATGGTTGATTCATGGGAATGATGAATGAGTTAAATGGGTTAATGAGTAAACTGATTAAATACCATAATGGGATAGATTATGTGTTTAATGTTGAATGATTAGTGTGATAGGCATAACACATGGGAATTGGGTGAATGGTTAAATGATGTTGAATGGTGATGTGTTAATGGGTTAAGGCTTGATGTGGTTTCCCATGTGGGTTGTGGTGAATAGTGTTTGATGAAGGGAAATGGTTTGGTTGGTTGATGGTTACTTATATATAAGCATGTGAACATGGCTTCATAGAGTGGGGTATGACTTGAGGATCTACGCCCATGGGTCGAGTGAAGACTGGGGTTCTAAACTCCACCCTAAATGCATGGGTTAGGAAAGGGGACTGAGGGTCTATTCTCCTGACGGTTGCATCCACCCGGACTGAGGCTTCGAGGTGAGGTTATGGTTGCTATGAGGGGTTAGTCCTAGTGAGATAGGATAATGATGTGTTTACCCTCTTGCATGTGATTGTTGGCCTTAGACCCATGTAACATAATGTATGTATTCAACCCATGGAAATTTGATGAATGGTAGGTGATGATAATTGGTAATAAATGAATGGTAATGGAATGGTAATGTCTTGGTTTTGAACTTGTTAATGGCACATTAATTAATTATTTTTCAATTATAATTCATATTCCATTTGCTTTCACTACCCGTTTATACTGTATATTTGTAGACACCCTTGGTGGTGGCCTGCTGATTTGTACTCACACCCTGATCGGGCCGCCGTTGGGTGCCTAAGCAGACTTCATGTTTGCAGGTCAAGAGAAAGGAAAAGGTCCTTTCTAGATAGCGAGTGGAAATGGGTAGCACTTGGTGCAGGATCTGGACTAGGACTCAGGACCATTTTTGGGTATTTGGTCGTTGTCTTTATTTTGGGTCTTGTTCTTTCTTGCACCTATAGTATGACATGGCATATTTACTATTGGAAATGTTTATTATACATGTTCCCTATTATTGGTTATTGTTTATGCTATTTGGTTTATTTCTATTGTGGATTACTCTAATAAAAAGGGTGTATAGTCTCCCCACTTGACTCTATAGACCCCCACTGCTAGTCGGCAGCCTTTGGCGTACGGGGAGGCGCGCTTAAGGTCATGTGACCAACAGGCTCAGAGAAACGGTTTAGGGGCTTCCAGGTCGGGGACGTTACAAAGTGGTATTAGAGGAGGTCTTTCTTCTCTTTCTCCGAGGTCTTGTTATTTGGGATTGGTAATGAGCTCGTTCTTGGGAGTAGCTAAACCATGTACGAGGGAAAACCCAACTCACCTTGGGTGGGAAATGTTGTTATCGGTTATGTGTTGTTACAGTTGATGATATTTAACCATTGGGTGATGTAGATGTGGTTTGATGTGATGATTTTATGATATTTGGCTCGTGGCCTTAAAGGAATGAGGATTTTCATTCATGAATCATTGTAGACACCTAGAGAGATAGGTGACATGCATTATGTTGGGAAAATGCACGGTATGGGTGTTTGAGGTAGGAAGGTAGGGTGCATCGTGCATTTCATGAAACCAAGAAATAATGAGAATAATGAATAAAACAAGTGGGTAACTGATGTTTAATGAAATATAAGGGTTGGAAATGGAGTCGAAACTGGTTGTGTAAAATGTTGTGTGAGTTTGGTGGTAGTACATGGTTGTTTACCCCATGTGGACCATGGCCCGTGGTAGGGATGGTTGGGGCGGTGAATTTTAGGTGTTAATGTTGTTAAATTTGCATATGAAAATGGGTTGTTATAGCTAGTAAAGAGATTTTTGAGTAATTTGTGAAAGTTTTATGGTATTCCTGCTAAATCACATGTTTGGAAATGTAGAGAGATTCCACCACGACGTCTGTTACCCATTAGAAAATGGGAGGATGTTACTGAGAACACTCATCCAGTAGAAGAGAAAGAAAATGTGGTGATCAGTGAAGGTGGAGAAGACCAGTTCCGGGAGAACATGGCTAGCCTTATGCAGATGATGGATCGGGACCCTGGGCGGGTTGCACAGAGTATGTTTGAGCTGACCAGGGAGTTCCATCTATATCACCCTCCGACCTTCACTGGAGAGGGTGGGCCAGAGGCAGCGAAGTTCTGGTTAGAGTTTGTCCAGACGATACTGGACCATATGGATACCCCTGTTGAGAAGAGAGTGAAGTTGGTTGCTTAAATGTTGTTAGGCCAGGCTAGGCGTTTGTGGGATATTCAGGCTCAAATCGAGCAGGCTGAGGGAATGTAATGGAAGGTTTTTCAAGAAAAGTTTTAGGATCATTTCTACCCAGAGACCTTGAGACAGGTGCGGGCTATAGAGTTTATGAGCCTAACTCAGGGATCAGTATCAGTGATGGACTATGCTACTCGCTTCACTAATTTGAGATGCTTTGTCCCAGTGTTAGTAGGGGATGAGGCAGAAGTAGAAGGTGTTTCCAGGATGGGCGGAGACATGAGACCAGGTCTCAAGTAATCATCTTATGCTTGAGGAGGTTTGCAGTGGTAGTAGATCTGGCACTCATCTCTGAAGGGAACCTTAAGGGAGCTTCAGGTGGTGGTCTTGTCGTGCCAGCTGGGCGGGCAAGTGGTGCAGCTACCGAAGGTCGAAAGATACTCCATGAGAGCCCACAGCATGGTGGAAGTCTGCATAGTGGCTAGAAGAGAGGTTCAACCTCTCAGATTTGAAATCAGGGGTTCTACTATCAGTGCGGTAGGGCGGGGCATATTCCTGGTCAGTGTCCTCGACCTCCAGTTTAGTGTTGTTCGTGCGGCGGGATGAGACATGTGCAGAAGTTTATATAGGAAACCTCAGCAAGAGAGTGAGCATAATGAGGAAAAGAAGATACCGGATATGGTAATGGGATCATTTGCCCCGTATCGGGCAGGAAGTTGGAGCTCCACAGGTCGTACTGGTAGGGGCGGTGGATGTGGATCTCCAAGGCAAGATCGCTCATGCCAGCAGGGTAGTGCGGTGTAGGGTGTTCAGGCTGGAGCCTAGGGTAGAGGGGTAAGTCAGCTTCAGGCAGTTCAGTTTGCGCCTCGTGATGGTGAGGTCAGACCGTCAACTGTTCGAGGTACGATCCTTGTAGCTTCTACTTTTCCTATTGCGTTGTTTGACACAGGTGACACACACTCTTTTTTCTCTGCTCAACTTTTTGTAGTTATAGGTTTACCTATGGAGAGGGTCTGTCGAGTTATGTTAATTGACACTCCGTTGGGGTTGCGGGTTGAAGATATAAAGAAGTGAAAAGGATGTCCCTTGGAAGTTGGTGGGTATCATTTTCTATGGAACTTGTTCATTCTCGAGATGTTAGGGTTTGAAATAATCTTGGGAATAGATTGGTTGGTGTTATATCAAGTGCATGTAGACTGTTACCATCATAGATTATCGTTCAGGTCGCTTGACGGTGACGCTTATGTCCACCGTGGAGAATGGGATGTTCGAGCAGGGCATGCAGGACCATTTGGCCAGTAGTTGAGTGGACTGATGGCTCGAGTGGCATGTATCATGCTTGATGACAATGAAGGAGGAGACCGGTCTATATTTCCTCCCATGGTGGATCAGTTTTAGGATGTGTTTTCTGAGGATTTCTCGGGGTTACCACCCGAGAGGGATGTCGAGTTCACAATCAACTTGCTGCAAGGAGTAGAGCCAGTTTCTATTCCACCATACCGAATGACACCGGCAGAACTCCAGGAACGGAAGGTTCAACTTGAGGAGTTGGAGCGTAAGGGGTTTATCCATCCTAGTACGTCTCCCAGGGGATCTCCCGTGCTTTTTTCAAAGAAGGTTAATGGGTCGTTGAGGCTGTGCATTGACTATCGAAAGTTAAATCAGATGACAGTGAAGAATCGGCACCCTCTTCCTAGAATTGAGGACCTGTTTGATTAGTTGACGGGTGCATATGTGTTTTCTAAGATTGATCTGAGGATGGGTTATCACCAGTTGAGGGTGAGGTCTTCCGACATACCACGAACAACTTTCTGTAGTCGGTACGGGTTGTTTGAGTTTGTAGCAATGCCTTTCGGCTTGACCAATGCACCGGCGGTGTTTATGGATTTGATGAACCAGATCTTTCATCCATATCAAGATAAGTTCATGGTTGTATTTTTTGATGATATCTTAGTGTACTCGAAAACTCATGACGATCATTCCCAACATCTTGACATCGTCTTGGGTATGTTAAGATAGCACCGACTATAAGTCAATCTATAAAAGTGTCAATTCTTGATAGGTGAGTTGAATTCTCTAGGTCACATCATCTCTGAGGTAGGTGTGTTAGTGGACCTAGAAAAAGTGAAAGTAGTTGTTTCTTGGGAGATGCCCAAGAGTTTTTCTGATGTTCGGATTTTTCTGGTTTTGGCCAGGTATTACTGAAGGTTCATTTTGGCTTTTCTTGCTTTGCAGCACCACTCTCGGGCTTGACCATGAAAGGAATCAGGTTCGAGTGGTCGGAGGATTGTGAGAATGCCTTCCAAGAGTTGAATAAGCGGTTGAAGACCGCACCTATCTTGATCTTACCTGAGCCGGGTAAGAAGTACGTCGTGTTTTGTGATGCATCCGGAATCGGACATGGGGCTGTGTTGATGCAAGATGAGCGGGTGGTGGCTTACGGGTCAAGGTAGTTGAGACCCCATGAGCGGAATTATACCACCCATTACCATGATTTGGATGCAGTAGTGTACACCTTGAAGTGCTGGAGGCACTATCTATTGGGAGAATGGTTTACTGTGTTTACCGACCATAAGAATTTTAAGTACATCTTCTCATAGTAGGATCTGAATCTTCGGAAGCAAAGATGGGTTGAATATCTAAATTCTTTTGACTTTGATTTGGTGTACATGCCGGGAAAGGGAAACAATGTTGCTGATGCTCTGAGCAGGAAGGTTCAGAATCAGATGGTCCAGGAGTCCAGCACCGAGTGGAATGTGATGGATTTGTTTGCAGAAATGCACCTAGAGGTGCAGTAGGAGAGTGGTCAAGCCACTCTTTCTTCATTATCGATGGAGTCTACGCTTTTGAGTCGAGTTAAGGAAGGTCATCTTGATGATCCTAAGAGTTTGATCATTAAGGAAAATCTTAAAGGTGGGGAGATACCTTCTGGGTGGGCCGTCAGTGTGGATGGTGTTTTTTGTGTTCATGATCGTGTGGTTGTGCCAAAGTGTGTGCGGGAAAAATTGATGTGTTAGTTCCATGCATCAAAGTGGTTAGTGCATCCTGGTTTGACCAAGATGTACCATGATCTCCGAAGGCAGTTTTGATGGCCTGGAATAAAGAAGGATGTTGCGGGATTTGTGGCACGATGTCTTACCTGTCAGCAGGTGAAGGCCGAGCATCAATGCCCAGGTGGTTTGTTGCATCCATTTCCCATTTCGAAATGGAATTGGGATGATGTGATGATGGATTTCGTCGTGGGTCTTCCGAGGATGCCATGTAAGAATGATTTAATATGGGTGGTTGTGGATCAGTTAACGAAGGCGGCTCATTTTTTCCTATTCAGGAGACCTTTACAGACGACCAATTGGGTGAGCTATATGTTCAGGAGATAGTGTGGTTTCATGGGGTTCCACGGACCATAGTTTGGGACCTAGATCTACGTTTCACATTGAGTTTCTAGAAAAGGATGCATAAGTCACTTGGTACACAGGTTTTTTTGAGTATGGCTTTCCACCGGCAGACGAATGGGCAGTCGGAACGTACGATCCAAGTGTTGGAAGACATGTTAAGAGCTTGTGTCTTGGACTTTGGTGGTTCTTTGGAGAGACACCTATCATTGGATGAGTTTTCCTACAACAACAGTTTTTAGTCTATGATTCATATGGTACCGTTTGAGGCACTCTATGGGAGGCCATGTAGATCTCTGTTGTGTTGGCTAGAGGCCAGTGAATCTGAGTTATTGGGGTCGTGTCTTGTGCCGGAGACTTCAGAGAGATTTAAGTTGATCAGGAAGAAGATGGCTACTACTCAGAGAAGGAAAAGTCGTATGAAGATCGGAGGCGTATACCTCTTGAATTAGGGTTGGTCGATAATGTATTACTTTTGGTGTCGCCACGGTTGGGTCACCGATGGATTCGAAAGCAGGGTAATTTGGCGCCCAGGTATGTAGAAACATTTGATATTGTGGAGAGGATCAGACCAGTGGCATACCAATTGGCTCTTACATAGAGGTATGGTGGAATTCATGATGTGTTTCATGTGTCGCAACTTCGATGGTATCACCCTGACCCATCTCATGTGGTTGATGTTGAGAATGTGGAGCTTGAGGCTGATGCGTCCTTTGAGGAGCATCTGGTTCGTGTGGTGGCTCATAGTGAAAATGTCTTGTGAGGCATTGTTTTTCCATTAGTGTGAGTACTATGGAAGCATGGGAAACTTCAGGAAGAAACATGGGAGCAGGAATCAGATATGCGGGCTCAGTGGCCCGAAATCTTCTCTTCGGTGGATCAATGAGTCTTGGAAACTCGGCTCGAGGATGATCCCTTAAAGGGTGGGGGGTTGTAAGATCCCAGTTTTTGGAAAGGTATGTTTTTTTTGTGTTTTGAGTTGAACCCTTTGTTTTGGGGATTTAAAATGTTTCCTGAAGGTGTGAGGGGATTTGGGGGTGTTCCGGGGGCTCGGGGCATGGAAAAAAGGAATTCTAGGCAAGACAGGCTAGGGTGCACGGCCTCTGCACGACCAGGTAAACAGTGTGGCTTGCCCAGGATAAATCGTGCAACCATTCCTCCTCTGGACAGATGCATGCGCACGGTTTGTGCACAGTTTGCCAAACCATGCGGATAAATCATGCGACCCCTCCTCCACCGGGCAGTGGAATGCACACAGTTTGTGCACTGTTTTCCAAACCGTGCGTACAAACCGTGCGGCCACTTAAAGTTGGGAAAAATTACAAGCTTGCCACTCCGGGATTTTAAAACACACTCAGTATTTTCCTCCCATTCCACGCTCTTCACACTAGGCACGAACCAAATCACCCAATATCTCCAAGATATTAATTTCCCTCGTTCCTGAGGTGTTTTTGGTGTCGTTGGTTGTGGAACGAAGTTCCGGGTAAGGTTAATCTCATCCTTGGTTCTCTTTTTTGTTTAGGGTTTGCATCTTCTATCCCTCTTGTTTCGAAGTTCGAAAACCCTATCTTTTGGGTGAGTTTTAGGTTGAAGCTCCAAAGGTTGGTTGGATAGAGGTCTAAGGACACGTTTGAGAGTGTGTTCAACTGCAGTTTCGAGGTAGGTGGTCTACAAGTGATATCCCATAGTTATTTGGGTATTTGTGTATGTTTAATGGTGTTCTTTCTTTCCTTTGGTTATGTTTTGGATAACCTTGGCATATTTGGTGATAATTGTGTTTACAATGACAAATTGGAACCCTCACGATCCTCATGGGATGTTTTGGGATAGACTTGACCTAATTGGGGCCATCTATGGGATGTGATGGCTTTTCCCGGATTTAGGGATTGATATTAAACAAGTGACCTTGTTGTACTGAATTTTAGATCCCTTTATGAACATGTTGGCATAATTGGTTGAACATGGAATAGAAGTTAGGTGATTTACCTAGACTTGGAAATAACCTAAGGGTTAAAGTGGAGTGGGTTAAATGGTTGAATCATGGGAATGATGAATGAGTTAAATGGGTTAACGATTAAACTGATTAAATACCATAATGGGATAAATTATGGGTTTAATGTTGAATGATTAGTGAGATAGAAATAACACATGGGAATTGGGTGAATGGTTAAATGATGTGAAATGGTAATGTGTTAATGGGTTAAGGCATGATGTGGTTTCCCATGGGGGTTGTGGTGAATAGTGTTTTCTGAAGGGAAATGGTTTGGTTGCTTGATGGTTACTTATATATAAGCATGTGCACATGGCTTCGTAGAGTGGGGTATGACTTGAGGATCTACGCCCACAGGTCGAGTGAAGACTGAGGTTCTAAACTCCACCCTAAATGCATGGGTTAGGAAAGGGAACTGAGGGTCTATTCTCTTGACCATTGCATGCACCCAGACTGAGGCTTCAAGGTGACTTTATGGTTGTTATGAGGGGTTAGTCCTAGTGAGATAGGATAACGATGTTTTTACCCTCTTGCATGTGATTGTTGGCCTTAGACCCATGTAACATAATGTAAGTGTTCAACCCATGGAAATGTGATGAATGGTAGGTGATGATAATTGGTAATAACTGAATGGTAATGTAATGGTAATGGCTTGGTTTTGAACTTGCTAATGGAAACTTAATTAATTATTTGGAAAGTATCATTCATATTATTTTTTCATGCACTACCCATTTATACTTGATATTTGTAGACACCGTTGGTGGTGGCCTACTGAGTTGTACTGACACCCTGCTCAGGCCGCCATTGGGTACCCGAGCAGACTTCATGTTTTCATGTCAAGAGAAGGGGAAGGGTCCTTTCTAGATAGTGAGTGGACATGGGTAGCACTTGGTGGAGGATCCGTACTTGGAGTTGGGACAATTTTGGAGATTTGGTCGTTGTCTTTATTTTGGGCTTTGTTCATTCTTGCACATGTAGTATGACATGGCATATTTACTATTAGAAATGTTTATTATACATGTTCCATGTTTATTGGTTATTGTTTTCGCTATTTGGTTTATTTCTGTTGTGGATTACTCAGATAAAAAGGGGGTATAGTCTCCCCACATTACTCTATAGACCCTCGCTGCTAGTCGACAGCCTTTGGCATATGGGGAGGCACGCTTAAGGTCATGTAACCAACCGGCTCAGAGAACAATTTTAGTGGCTTACGGTCCGGGGACGTTAGAAATCAAAATTACGACCCCTTGGTGCCACATGGTTGACATTATAGTCCTTTTAGTATTTTGTTTAAAAGAAATTCAAATGTTTCAAACATTGGTTTTTAATAAGCATAAAATTTTTACATTTTGTTTTTCGTGAATATATGTTTGACCATAAATATTATTTGTAAAGTTAAAAGGTTTGAATTCTTAATGGAAATTAATTTTTAATTTTTTGGGAGGAAATTAATACCATAAATTCTTACACAATGTTGATGCATTAATTATTAAATTAATAGAAGAAAATAAATGATATTAAATGTATTAAAATAAAAATAATTTTAGATAATTAAGATTATACAAAAATTACATAGTTGGATATGATATGTCTCGTATGAAATAAATAATTGGGTGAAACTTGACTCTATCTTTTATGTTTTTAAATTCATAGTAATGAATAGTTTTAAATTTGAAAGTAATGATAACTCCAGAGTATAATATTTTATTAAATGATTAAAAAATAATAAAAATATTAAATAAGGCCATAGGGGATAATATCTAGTTGGCAATGTCACCCCCTATAAATTTATAGCCCATTTGGAAGATTTTTCCTCTAGAATAGTCTTATTATATTTTTATATTTTGATAAATTCCTAAAGCAACCCTCGTCTAAATTATAAATAGGTCACCATTCTATTGATTCTTTATGTAACGTTTATCCATTTAGATCAACCAAACTCTTTCCATTCCTATTCTTAGTATCCTTAGTTATGTTCTAGAGTTTTTGGTCCATTGAAAATATGAACCCTATTGTATCTAAGAAGAGATATAAAGGATGTTCGTTGAAGAAGATATATTCATATTTACCTACTCTTTTATATTTATTTCTTCTTCAACCGCCTTTTAACATCATGTATATTATTCTACTAAAATGGTGAACTGGGTAGGTTTCTATGAGGCCTCATGTGTGCCTCCTTATATTCTATAGGCACCCTACAAGTAGTGTGGTCCTAGGGTGCGACAGTGGGGAGACGATACCCTCATATAAGTGTAATCATATAATAGAAAAAAGATAAGTTTAATACATAAAAGTTAATAAATTGGTCGGGGAAGAAGAAATTAAATTAAATAGAGCATGTTTTAATAAAAAATTAAAATTATAAAAAATCAGTAACAACTTTTCTATACATACAACACCAGTCATACACTAGGTTTACCCTACATATTCATGAGTACAAAAGAAACTAAAATAAAAGTATAGGGCTCTACCAATGACTCTGATACAGAACACATACTTTGTCTGCAAAAAATTTCAAAATACACCAAACCGATAAGAAAAAACCATCAGAGTGGCTCCTCTTGATCATTCTACATTGGGCCTTAGCCCTATCCTCCATGAAAATATGCTCAAATTGAAAAAGTAAACATAATGTCTACACATACACTAAGGTGCATGTGTAGTGGTGGGAAATAAACCCTAAAATTAATATGCTCAGGCTTGATGAGACACAACTAAAAAGATAAGTAATGCCAACAAATGTGAAACCACAGTTGAACCTCAGGTCTGAAGTCTCAATGAACTGGGAAAGATTCACCATGGATATACACATTAATATGTGTATACATGTATAGTCCCAGACACACACACACAAACACATAGAGATATATATGAATTTTTATGATAATGGTGAATGGTATAAAATAAAACTACTCACCAGTCAATCCTTGGGTCCATTATCCCAATTGCTTGGACATCCAATGCGATTGAATGGATCTAGTCATTGTGAAACCCAAGCCCTATATCATTATGGAGATCCCTAGGTACATAATTCCAAACGACATATACCTACTTCATCCCATGTTTTAATGTTTCTTAGAAAGATATGTCACCATAGAGGGATTCTCATCCTAACCCTGTCTTCACCCACACTCGCCTGCAACAATATAAAAATGGATTCTAGGGAAGTACATTAGTAAATATTGTAAATTTTCACTAATCTAGATTCCATGATTCTCATCCCATGTAAATATTGTCAAATGTATGAGCCCTAGGTTCCCTTTAATCGGCAGTCATGACATTCAGAAATAAAATAATGCCTAAGGATCTAACCATTAAGAGATCTCAAAGGAGAGATCACCAGTGTGACACCACACCCATCCATAGAGGACTCTAATAAGGGAGAGATTAATCACCCATTCCATCCAGAGAAACATAATCATTCTAGGTCTCCAAATTTGTGAAACATTGTGTCCAACACCGTAGTTAAGTAACTGATCAGGGAGAGCATAATCATCCCTTTAACCAAAGAGAGCATAATCATCCATGATTACAATCAGGTCGATGTATGGGTAATCATCCTAATCACATATAAACCATAGGAGAGAATAATCATCCTTATCAATAGGGAGAGTACAATCGTCCAAGAGTATGATCACCAAGGACTTTATACCCGTATATCATAATCATAGGCTAAACATCTAAATACCAAAGCAGCACATCAAGAAATCCCAATAATATAATAATCAAAACATATAATCTTGACATCTAGATCACATGTAGTACCTGTGGGTATAAAAATAAAAAAACACTAATCAGAATCCAAATACCAGGAATAAATGTATGGGCATCCGAAAGAGAAAGAAAGACGCCTCACATCGGGCTCAATAGCCACGAACCAAGAAGCACTAATGGATATCATCGCTGCATTAGAAATAAAAAATTTAAAGTATAAAAAATATATTGAGGGTGGATGAATTCATAAAAACACCGCTACTTTTGTATCCTCATGGGATTACAAGTTCGACGTGGGTTATAAGGTGACACCGACTACAAACTCTACCCAAACTTGACATACTAACTTAAGGTCAATTAACATCGGAGCACCCACTATATACCTTATGTGAAACACTAATAGGAACCCTACTTGGGATCCTTAATGAATACTCATAGGTGAAGTCATCCTACTCACGATCTTTACCTTAGATGGAAAAAAGAAGGAATACTATAAGCAATACTAGAACGGTAAGCAACATAGGCATCAAATAAGGGACCCATGGAATAGTATATAGGAAGGGGGAATCATACGTGGGACCTTAAAAACACAGTATAGTGTAAAAAATTATTATATTGGGGATCCTTGTTATAAAAAGATAGAGGAATTCTATAAAGGATCCTCTAGGTCGAAATGTAAGAATAATAATCCTACAAGGGATCCTCAAAAAACAACTAAACTCACAACCTCTTTGGACAGAAGGGAACATCCCACAATGGAGAATTCTTCAAGGAAAAAACAAAAAAGAAATTATTAAAGAAATATATCTCATGACTCATCTCATATAAAATGGATCTCAACTAGGTTGGTCTGAACACCCAACCTATCATTCTCAATGAAATCTATCCCAGGAGGTGACTGAATTTGATTACTGGAGGAAGAACATATCTACATATATAAAATCTTGATAACCCCCTAAAAAAATTCCTCAAAAATCCTCATAGGTTATACCACCACAATATATGTGAAAAGATTCCCATAATGTACTACTCGTGGGTCTAATTCTGACTCCTGGGCAAAAAGATATGAAGATCCAATAAAATGGTGTTAATAGAGGATTAAACAGAGCGTGTACCCTAGTATATAACATGTACTGTCAAGGCCCCACCAGGGAATGTACTCATTCCTATAATTGTAATGTAAAATCCCAATTACATGACATTCTAGTTCTGTACATAGTATGTACCCTACATGGGGTACCTTCCCATTTACCTCACATGTCCTGGCCATGTACAGCTACACGATGTGCAACCTGTATAGGGTCTAGCCATGTATTCCACACGACATGTTCCCCTTAAATGGGAAACTTGACCAGGTACTCAGATACATGGCCAAGTCTTAGTATATGGACAATATATATCCTATATGGAGTGTACTCTGAGAAGGTCATCTTCCCTAAATAGTAATAATAAACAGTGTCTTTTTTGAGAACCGCACACTGTATAGACGGGTTTTCTCGAAAAGAAGACCCTCAAATCACCCCAAAACCCCCATTTTCACCCCAAAAGATGTAGATAAATCATCAAGGGGGTATAAATAAAGAATATATGGGTATTAAAACAATAAAAACATTAATATATGGATATTTTTAGTGAAAATTACAAATGGACTACCTTTGGACCTAATCTGTTGAAGCTTCGCCCATTTAGGTGGTCTATGATTTCCACACAACAATCTGTCCCATCCCGAGCTCCATGACGGTATATATTTTCTCTTATATCCCTCACTTTCCATACCTCTTTCTCGATTATATGGTGGTGGAAAACCCTAGGGGAATATGAAAAATTCCATATGAGGAAAGATGAAAAGAAAAAGAAAAGAACGAAAAGAAGGAATAAAAATGAAAAGGAAAAAAAGAAAAGGGGGCCTAGGCTGGGCCTGGTGCCCGACCTGGGATTATACACCACCTACACAATAATTCTCATTTTGAAATCAAATATAGAGATAAAATCCCAATCCTATGATACAGTCAAAAGATATTGTCAAATTAACCTACACAAATGAATTAATATTTAATTTATAAAAAATAAAATGTTAATTATTCTTCTAAAATTTGAACGAAACATATTTCCCCCAAAATTATTTCCTCCTGTAAGCACCTTATTTTAGGAAAATAAAGTGGTAAATAAAATTATTCAAGATCATTTTATAATATAAATTTTTTAATTTACCTCGTATAATAATCTGAACACAAAAATTCAAATTGCTACTCAAAATTTTTATCTGAAAAAACATGAGGCCTAACAATATCCCCACCATAAGCCTTCTAGTCCCTAAGAATCATGGTGGTAAAACTAGGAACCATGATCTCAACTTAATAATCATTATAACCACGCGACCTAGATAGACCAATGACCGAGTTCATAGTGTTAACAAGAATTGCCTATATAGGAGACACTTATCTATGACTGATCTGGTACTCCCCATTATATAAATACCCTTATCATTACTCAAAAAACATTGGGCCAATAGCCCAAGGAAAATTCAGAAACTCAACAAAAAATGAGGGTTACCACCCTCAGACAGATAATAATGAACTCCCCTCTATATGTATTACCTTACACCACTCTTTAAGAGGAACATCAAGAGGTTTACTTCCACAAACTATGGAAGAATATTTTATTGAAAATAATATTATTGTAGGGATGATGATCTCTCAGTGAACTCAATAAAAAATGCATGTACAACTCCCTATGATACACACTCAAAACAAAATAGTCCCTACTTTCCTTTAAACAACACCTAACACCATATCAAGTGACAATGTGTGTCCAGGTCCATCCACGGTTCAACTATCTCATGGAACCTGATTTATTTTCTATATCACTCCCACAATGTAAGGACATTCACCACACTAACTAAAACTCCCAAGGACACCATGTCCACATAAATCCCTCAAAATCACTGGTCCTCATCTCCCACTCGGCCACTCACCAATTAAGATTCAAATTATACCACACATAACCATCATGTACATTTTTTACGTGACTCATACTCCAGTGAGTCATTTAAAACATGTCTAAGATGACCATGTTACATTACACATCTGTTTAAAACAAGATAGAATCAATATTGTTAATCCTATTCAAAAACAAGAACCCCATATGTTCCATGATCTATTTCATGACTACCCATAACCTAGAATCATTCCAGTCAAGAGTGTCTACCTGCACTATAACTATATTAGCAACATTAGAAACCCTGATCAACTGATTCCAACACCATAACATTCATGTTCATCAGAGAAAGTATTGAAAAAAATATCACCCTAGGTTATTCATCAAAATCTAAAAGACCCAATAATCCTAAAATTAAACAATCAAGAACCTACCGAGCATGGATCTCAAAATGATCATAAAACCAATCTCACAGCCTAAAAAGGCATTTGTAAACCTAGGTAAACATCTCTCACACAGGTTTCCATTGAAAAAAATGGATATTTAACTACAATGTTTTGATTCAAAACTAAAGGTATCTAGGCCTCCCGCCAATCCTTATAGATAAAATCTCACAACTCGGTAAAAAGGATGTCGATGATCCTTTCCATCACAGAGTCCAATGAATGGAAAAGGTGAATACCTTAAGCACAAATAGGGTCACCCTTTGAAGAAAAATCAAAAGAATTGATGAAGGCATGGACCAGGGTCCCATTTGAAGTAATCCATGAAAGTTACTTGCATGCCCCATTTGATTTTTTGCCCAAGGTGCAAGGTGGCCTATAAATAGCCCCTATGGGCCCCCTATTTTGGGTACAGATTTTCCAAAATTCAAATTCAAGCTCTGGTTGCCCAAGTATTCAACTTAACTCTTCTGAAAGCTTATAAGGTAACTTTTTACCTAGAATGGAATACTTGAAGGAGTATGATAAGTCCTACGTGTTTAGAATTCATCAACACTTGCACGCCTAAGTATCCAAACCTCCTTAAAAGTGGAAATACTTGCACGCCACCCTACCATTTTGATGAAACTTAGGCGCCGCCCTTTTGGGACATCTTAGGATACTACTAAAGGCTTGAGTTTAGTCTCTCCCAAGTATTACACTACAGATTCTCCGTCTCCCAGGTGAACCCATGCCGCGTAAGTACACTTGCGCGGCCAAGACTTGCGCACCAAATTTATTTGTGTGCCTCTCTCCTGTTCACCTCTCCTCTTCAAGATATTATCCCTCAAACCCCTTTTCAAATCCATTTATGGCATGGTTCCTTTATTTCCTTCCTTATCTGAAAGGAATTATGTGATAACCTCTCCCAAAACCTTGTGACTTACAAACTTTATGTCACCATGGTTAGAGGTTTCCTCCATATAACCTCATCCTTTAAGATGAGAAGATCTTTTGATTTTAGGGAATCCTCCTCAGGAGTAATCCCCAAGTTCCCTTGGATTGGGCCACCTTCTCAGGCGTAAGCCCCAAGTTATATGTCCCCTTTACCAGGGCCTCCTTCTCAGGAGTAAGCCCGAGTCACAGTTTCCTTTAACATTGGCCATCCTCTTTAGGAGTAAGCTCCAATCTTAATTTCATTTGATTTGGGCCTCCTTCTCAGAAATAAGCCCCAATCATAAGCACCTTTTAATTTGGGCCTCCTTCTCAACAGTAAGCCCTAGGTTAAAACTCCAAATCTCCATAAAGTCCAAATACCTTTATAGACCCTGCTTCTGGGCTTCATTCCTGATGTAAGTCCTAGTATTCATCTACTTGGCCAGTCATACATATGCAAGCCCCAAATAATTTCTCGTGAATGTATCTTTCATGGCACAATCATCAAGTTTACTGATACCTATTGTTTCTCACGCTGAGCATGACTCACGTGCCCCACTTAGTGGCACAATCATCAAGTTCATCTAGGTGTTCTGATTAGGTTCCTCAGACCCAAGCATGCAAGAGGAATCGTCAAAGATGAAACTCGGACAAGAGGGATTAGTTTCTTAACTTTTCCCCCTCCGAAGAAGTCCATCAACCTAACTTGATGGCAAACAACGAGCAGGCATATACACCCGTCTGTCCAAATTTCACGGCCCAACAGAATCATTTGGAAGTAATACACCAATCCCCCCAGGTAATTCCGGAGGAGTACTATAGGCATGCACATACACCTGTTTAAAAATCATCAGCCAGTCAGCAGGCTTGTCTAACTGCATCCAAAGATGCTCGCCAACCAGATGTGGTGACCACCTATAAACAGGCACATACACCTGCTTACACTCATCAATTCTGGCAGCAGTCTCATCTTCCAGTATTGAAGGAAGTTCATCAATCATATTCGGTGGATAACAATCATCCGGAACATACACCTATAATTCATCAAGCTAACCAATAGTCTTGTTTGGTAGCACCCGGAGATGTCAATTGGAAAGATCTGATTAAAAACATGAGTTAGACACAACTTTATGTCCCTACCCATGAGTACTGTCAGAATTCACTGACAGGAAAAGGGGTACATCAATAGGAACACACACCTACTCCAAACATGTAATGGACGTATATTCCTATTCCGGCAGCTGAAGTCACCAAGCACATTCTGACAATGGTGAAAGAGCAGAAGAAAATCCTTGCAATATTCTGGACACCTATCAGAATATTATAACAACTTCAGCGACATCACAGGGAAAGAAACATAAATCTACCCCTGTCAAAAGAGTGACTCATCAACATGTCACCCCGGAGTAGATACACACCTTTGTTCTAGTCTAGGAGGGTCATGGGGCATAATCCCCCATGTCATATGAACAATCAAGTCGGGCACATACACCTGATTTAAATGGATATAGTCAGCCTAACCTAACTATTTCTCCTAAGCAGTCACATACACCTGCCCATAATAACCACTTTCATCAAAAAGTGGTCTCCAAAGTGAGTAAGAAGACATCCATGAAAAAGACCCATCCAGCACAATTAAAAAAATCATGAGCCAATCTATAATAAGGCCTTTCTCAATGGTAAAGTTTTTGAAGACCTCAGACAATTATCTATTGCAACTCAAGATTCTACTCTCTCATTTCAAAATTCCAACAAAAAATAACAATAATTCTGAATTTCTTCATCAGAAAATTTCTCATGAAGTCTTGCTTCATGATAATTCGGCCAATCTCGAAGCATCATCTTCAGATGAGAGCCATGATAACCCTCTACATGTCCAGAAGACCAAGGAGCAAAAGGTTTCATCTTTTTTTGTATCCCACCATGGTGGTCCTCTCCATGATGATGAATTTACCTACGAAAGTCCTCTCTACAGTTGTAATTCGCATTTCCTGGAAAATTCTTTAATGGAAAATGTAGTAACGAGAAAGCCCTCTTATCTTGAGGCACTTGAAAATGTGAAGCCATTCATGTCTGATGCCTTACCACTAGTAGGTGAAATAATTTCTCAATCAAAAGAGAGCCTAGGGTGTAGGTCATTCTCCGAACCACCCCTGGGTCATTCATATTTTAATTTGACAAATGAATTATCTACCAATCTTGTTGAATCTGATGAAGCAACAAAGAAGCACCAGCTTTGGTCCAATCAGGTAGAAGAATATTCATCAAATGACAAAGAGGAAGTGTTTAATATTAGAAAACAACTGGAGAAAGGTGAAATACCAGTCATGTTTTGGCATTCGGCTGACTCTCAGTATGATCGTCCAAAAATGATGAAAGAAGATTGTATTCACAATATTTGTCTCAACATATGGAAAACTCTTCATCAATTATAATAGAAAATATTACCTTATAATGAATATCAAAATCATGTTAAGGTAATAGAAGTGTTGTAATGCCAAAATGACTTGGTATCTCTCTCAATTTCCCAACATCTAATGGTTGAAAAGCAGCAGAGAGCCCTTTAGCATACATGCCTTGGCGCATTAAAAAGGTTGCACCGGTTAATTACCAATGCCCCATCTGGTATTCATATCAGGGGATGGGTTGTTCATGGAGCATTTCATTTCACTGTTCCCCCTAGTTAAAAAATCCCGCCAAAAGTGGGATCATGCAATGGTATTTCCCATGGGTTTCCACAGCTAACTAGTTTTGTGGGTAATCAATGGCTTGCTCAAGAACAAGCCTCAACTAGTTCTTCCCAAAGTCAGTCATACAAAGAACAAGTTATCGAATTACTCTTGCATCAAGAAAATGAGAATATCAAACAGGATTATCGTTTAGATCATGTGAATCATCAGGTGACAAAGGTGTCAGAAATAATCCAATGGTCATCTAATCCAGGAGATTTGAGTGGATGTAGGATGATGCATCCGGCCAATTTCCGGACTAAAATCTGCCAAATCAGGGGAGATTTTATGAATGTTTTAGATGTAGCAGCTCAAGATCCATCTCAACTTTCCAGGTTGGGGACTCTTTTAGTCCAACCCACGGGATCTATAGATAGGATTCGAGGAGTTGAGAAAGAAAAACAGAAACAGCCCCAGTCCACCGAACTAGGGACTTTTTCAAATTTTCAATCTCTTCCTCAGTGAAAGTCAGTCTTCTCTCTATTAGGGAAGAATCCACTAGAGTAAAGCAGATCCGAATTATCAGGAAAGTCCCTCCTAATTATGGTTCATCAAGAAGTTCTTGAGGGATCAACCAAACAAAATTCAATGTCTCATAAAGGACATGGAAGAAGACAGTATAACAAAAACGATGACAAAAGGGCTGCAATGTGTTATGCATCGATGAATGTCATCAATGTCGTTGTCACTGATCCCCTAGAACACGAGGCTCACTTAGAAGAATCAAATGAATAAGTTCTTCTTCAAGAGGATGTACACACAGAAACAAATGAAGGAGGTGTGCGTACCAGAAGCCAGAGGGTTGCCCATAGGCAAGACATTCCTTCAGTAAATTCCCTTACATACACACGAAAGGAACATGCCAAGGAAAAGGGTAAAAGTCAGGTTACATACCACCCTACCTCTGGAGGAGGACAATCACTCTCATTAGAGGAAATTTTCACACAACAAGAGGAATAAATGAAGGAGTTAAGGAGGTTAAATGCAGAACTACTTCAAGGTAGTCTTCAACCTATGCATGATGGAGTTAATCAATCAAGGTAATTTTTTGTAGATACTGGGATGAATCAAGAATATATTACTTTACAAGTACACACTCACAGGTCCAATCCTATGGGTCATACGCGACAGCAACCGGCAATACTACCATCATTGGTAGTACCAGTCACCACACCTGTCCAAACTCCAGTTATTGCACCTGCTCAGGTCCAAGCTCAACCAAATGATTTTCAAAAATTAATGACTACCATTGAGTCATTAATAGCTCAGTTGGAAGATATGGATGGCCGACGTGCACAAGTTCAACCGGAAAAGAGGGCTTACCCATAATGGGTGGATTCAATTCCACCCCCATCAAATATTTTGAATACCACGTCCCCAATTTTAATGGTTCTGGAGATCAATAACAACACTTAACACATTTTGTGTCTCGTTGTGATCCTATGATTGGAACTCTTAATCAACAAGAAGCAGTTAAGCTCAGGTGTTTTGTGCAGTCATTACAAGGACCCGCTTTCGTCTGGTAAACAAGTTTGTAATCTCGGTCAATTACTAGGTAGGAAGATCTTCATCAAAGATTCCTTCTTCAATTTAGCTCGACACTACCAAATACGACAGTTTTTGATCTTATCAATTGAAAAAAAGGGAAAATGAAAGAGTTTTGGATTTCATTGCTCGCTGGAAGAGATTAACATATTCTTTATGTTTAGCACTCCCTCAAGAAGAGTTGCTGCCAATCTGTGTGGAAAATCTGTGTGATGAATTACGCACACCAATGATCCCTGTGAAATACACAGGAGGGTTTCGAGACCTTACTTCAATCGCTCAGCAGATAGAATACTCTCTTATAAATACTAAGGATAAAACTCATGTAATTCTATTAGTTTTGGGAAGGAGAAAAGAGAAAGAAGAGACTGCTACAGTTACACTTAAACAAGAACCTGTACTCGTTTCCACTTCAAAAACTTCATCATATAGAAGGGCTCCACCTCCTGAGAATCAACAACAATGGCCGCCTCGTCAAGATGATCAAAGTTATCAAAGGAGAAAATAGTTTTAGGATTTAAAGAACAATATTTATTCTTTCCGATTTGAACAAGTTCCCAGTTACTTCATCGCGGCTCAGGAAAAAAATTTGGTTTAGTTTCCAAGGCCCAAAAGGCCGAACAAGGAAGGAGATGAAGACCTCCCAAACTATTGCATGTTTCATCAGATGTTGGGGAATCCCATTCAGGAGTGTTTTATCTTCAAAGACCTCCTGCAAAAGATGTTGGACTCTGGACAAGTAAAACTAAAAGTTTCTTCATCCCAAGTGTCATGTGTTACTGCTATTGATCTAGAGGAAGAAGGCGAGTGGCACGAATTCAAAAGTAAAAATGCGCAGAAATATGATGATTGGATGGTCAGAAAAATGATGAACCAAACTCATGCCATTTTACAAACACAATTGAATAAACCAATTGTGTCTTCTGCTATTTCTGCCACAGAAAAACCCCCTTTATTAGAAGGAAAATCCTCAATGAAGTGGTATAATTTGAAGAAAGAAGTGAAATCAGAAGAAGAATAGCTCGTGTCAAAGCCTAAGTTTTATTTGACTCTAGAAGATTTTATTCCATCTACTTCAAAAGCATGGGCATCCCCCCACCAAACGGTACAACTTGAACTGGTTCATCAGAAAGAATCTTCATCATATGAAGAATTGATCTTTGGTACTGTTAACATGATTCATTTAACGGATCCCTATGCCAATGATAGTTTCAATCATGATGAGACTAAGTTCCCTATATCTAATAGAGGAATTAGAGGAAGAAAGAGGTCTAGGATACAGGGGAAGACATGGATATTCGAGAAGCCACTATTTCAATCCTACCCCTTCTAGAACTCTATATGCTGTAGAAACTCGTGGAAAAGCCCTTTAGCAGGCTCAACAGGAACACTAAAGTTCTTTCACACATGGAAGATTCAGTCCTGACACAGTTATTTTGGTGGACCGGTTAGAGGTTACACCTTCTTCCTCTTAGAAAATAGATATACCTAGTTAATATAATCTACCGAAGTCAGGAGTGTTTCCAATTCCTTCCCTGATATGAGATGCATCTACTACCAAAGCATCAACATCCAAGGTACCTAAAAACCCACATTTTCATGATGGGAAACGCATGACTTTGGATAGAAAGTATGATGTCTTGAAAAATTTGGCCCAAGTACCGACCAAGTTATCAATTATATATGCCTTGAATATATCAAAATATCTTCAGGAGGTTCTTATTGAGGCTTTGTCAAGTCCTCAATAATTTGAAACTGAAATTGTTGCGGCTGAGGTCTACCATATCGAGAATGATTCTGCAGAATTTCATGTAGAGATATCATTTACAGATGAAGATGGAGATGATGTTGTACATGGACATATCAGACCTTTGTATCTATCTAGAAAAGTCAATGACATAGACATCCGATGAGCTTTCATTGATAATGTCTTAGGAGTCAACCTCGTTCTTATTTGTACATTTCGTTGATTGGGCCTCACTAAATCTGATTTATCTCTTTCTACTTTGATGTTTCAAGGACATAATAATAATGAACAAGAACCTTTGGGCGAGATTACACTCAGAATTCATTTTTGAGAACTTGTGTCTAATTCTGGTTTTATGGTTGTTCGTCAGGACACAACCTTCAACATTTTTCTTAGAAGTCCTTGGCTACATCAACATGCGGTCGTACCTTTTTCATATCATCAATGTCTCAAATATTGTTTTAATGGTCAAATTGGGAAATTGAATGGTGACAAGGCCCCATTCAAAATGTGTGAATCTCAATACATTGAGGCAGAATTTTATCACATGGAGGGAAAAGAAAAATCCACAGCAAAGAAGGTCCCCAAAATTAATGCTCCAAATGGTTTGGTAAAGATTCCAATAAACCCATTAATACATGTGGCTATAAATTATGTGTTGCATATCAGTAAAATAGACAGGATATACCTAAATCCAAACACACTTATGGAAACTTCCATAATGTCAATTACATCAATCAAGCTAAACGGCATGAGAGAAATTGTTGATTTGACAAACAGTGATGAAAGCTCAAATGGAGATTTCTTCATTTCATCCATTGAAATCTATCAATTCTACACTTCATCAACCAGACCAGAAGAAGTTTTAGCAACACCAGTGGAAAATAATGATGTCAATTTTCAATCCATCATATCCTCTCTATCACCCCATGAAGACCCTTCATCATCAATAAGGTCAGAAATGGCAGCCACTTCTTCAAGATGTTCAAATTTTAACTTCTCCCCTAACCATGGAAATTCTTCTTTGATATCTACTATGAAAGTAGTAACAGAATAAGTGACACATATTGAAGAAGAAGATCTCAGGGATTCTCCTACAGCATTTGAAGAGGGTATCTCTACCATTGTGGATGAACTTAGAGAAATAAATCTGGGTACAAAAGAAGATCCACGTCCCACTTTAATTTGTGCAGCCATGACTCTTGAAGAGAAAGAAATGTATACTTTATTTATAAAGTAAAATCGACATGTATTTTCATGGAATTAAACAAAAAATCAAGGTCTTGAACCCGATATTTCCATTCATCATTTGGGTATGCCAGAAGAACATAGAGGATTCAAGCAAGCAACAATTACAACACACCCAAGTTATGCCACTAAAATTGAAGCTGATGTTGATAAGATTATCAAGGCTAACTTTTTCATAGAAGTTCAATATCCCAAATGGCTAGATAATATTGTCCCTATGAAAAATAAGAATGGAAAAATTAGAGTTTTCACTGACTTCAGAGTTCTTAATCGGCATTATCCAAAGGATGATTTTCTAGTTCCGATCACAAAACTCTTAATTGATGCAACAATTGGCTAATAATCTCTTTCCTTCATGGATGGTTACTCTGGGTACAATCAAATATGAGTGGCACCATAAGATGAGGAGTCTACAGCCTTCAAATCTCCTCAAGGTGTGTATTTCTGTCGGGTAATTCCCTTTGTCCTGAAAAATCCAGGTGCAATGTATCAACGTACCATGCACCGTATCTTCAAACCCTTTTGAGGGAAATTTTTTGAATTTTGTGTGGATGATTTGGTGGTTAAATACAGACAATGTTCTAAAAACATGGCCGATTTGGAAATCATATTCAACAAACTTTGACAACACAATTTGAAGATGAACCCCTTGAAATGTGCTTTTGGGGTAACATCAGGAAAATTTCTCAGCTTTGTTGTACACCATCATGGTATCGAAGTTGATCCTGAGAAGACAAAATCAATCCTTGACATGTCACCTCCTAGAAATTTGAAGGAATTAAGAGGAATTCAAGGACACTTGTAATATATTCGGCATTTCATTGCCAATTTGGCAGGCAAGTATTTACCCTTCACTAGATTAATGAAGAAGTGAGTCACCTACTAGTGGACTAAAAATTTTCAAGAATCATTTGATATCCTCAAGAAATATCTCTTGAGTCCACCGGTATTAATGCCACCTGTTGAAGGAACACCACTTATTCTCTATGTGACAGCTTTTGAGCGATCATTAGGTTCCTTCCTTTCCAAAAAGAATGATGCTGGGAATGAAAACAACCTTTACTATCTCATTCAGACTATGCTTGAGGCAGAAACTTAATATTAAAGTATTGAAAAGTGCTGCCTAGCATTAATCTTTTCAGTTCATAAATTGAGGCACTACCTGAAACATCATGAGGATCTACTGGTATCTCATAATAACCCACTCAAATTTATCCTTAGTTTTCCAATTCTTATAGGACGTATGGAAAGGTGGGAAGTTATTTTGCAGCAGTTTAATATCGAGTATGTGTCTCAAAAGGCAATAAAGGTCCAGGATCTGTCTGATTTCCTTGTTGAACACCCATCTGTAGAAGATACATCTTTATATATTGAACTCCCTAATGAGGAAATCTTCTATATTCAAGATAATCCTCAAACATGGGAAATCTACTTTGATGGTGCCTCCAGAAGTCCAACAGAGAAGAAAATGGAAGATCCTAAATTCAAAAAAGTTGGGTTAGGAATTCTTCTTATTTCCTCAAAAAATGTAGTGCTACCCTATTCCTTTTTATATTTGGAAGGCGGTAAAAAAAATGAAGCGAAATTTGAAGCTCTCATCATAGGCTTGGAATTGGCGCTTCAAGCACAGGTGAATCACATGAAGGTAAAAGGTGATTTAGATTTGGTAATCAAACAAATAAATGGGGATTATTCCATCTGAAAGGAAGAGTTAATCCCTTTGTGTGATTACATAAGAGATTTAATGGTGGAATTTCCTTCAGAACCGACATTTTCTTATGTCCTACAATCACAAAATGCCCTTGCTGATGCACTGGCTAATGTGGCCACATCCTTGGCAGATCCAAATCGGGATGAAACAATCATCAGTATTTCCCACTATCGTATAGTTTCACCTTCTGTTCAAATCGAAACATAGGAAATCAATGAAATCAGTCCCATTTCTGAACCATATGGTCATACTATAGGATAGATGAAACCTATCAGAGAATACATTCAAAATGGTACACTCCGACCTGATAGAGCCGGGAAAGAACAAGTATGGGGACGTGTGGTCAATTTTACTCTTTATGATAGCCTAGATCACCAAAAAATTATCTACAAGCGGGTTTTTGATGGAATTATCTTCAGATGTATTGATGGTGAAGAGACAATGGATGTCATGAATGAAGTAAATGCACGATTTTGTGGTGCCCACCAATCTGGACATAGAATTTCTGGTCAAATTCAAATGCTTGGATACTTATGGCCTTCAATGATGTAAGATTGTGTTGATTTCACTAAGAAGTGTCATTCTTTCCAAGTATGTTCCATATTCATTTATCAACCCCCGAAGTTTCTTCATATGGATAAATACTCCTAGCCATTTGCTACATGGGAAATGAATGTAGTAGGACCTTATCCTTCGGCTACAACTAAGCAGTTTAAGTATATTATTACTGCTACTAACTTCTTTTGCAAATGGATAGAGGCAATACTTCTCAAAGAATTAAGTGCTAAAAGCATTGTTAGATTTTTCAAGTCCAACATCATTACCATATTTGGTGTTCCTCATACCATATTAACGGATAATGGAAAAAACTTTTGTTTGTCTGAGATAAGAAAATTGTATCATGAATACAATATCAGATCCACCCATTCATCTCGGTATCATGTAGCGGCCAATGGTCAAGTGGAGGCTTTCAATAATACTATTTCAAACATACTTCAAAATATTTTAGTTAATGATATGAATTCATGGCCTGCTAAAGTTTTTCATGTTCTATGGGTTTATCGGACTACCACCCGCACTAGTACACGATCAACTACATATTCATAGTATATGGAACAGAAGCAGTCTTGCCTATTGAAGTCCAATTACCTTCGCATAGAGTTTCCATTTGTGATCATTTAACTACATATTAACAATATCAAAAGTTATTGGATGAATTGGAATGACTAGATGAAAAAAGATTGTGCACACTGCACCATTTAGAAGTCTATCAGAATCGAATAGCATGAGATTTCAATAAAAAAAGTTCATCTTCATTCATTCATTCAAGGAGAATGGGTATTGGTCCTCAGAACCCCAATGATACTGGTAAAGAAGCCTCCAAAGCCTGAGCCAAATTGGGAAGGACCTTACTCAATACATAGGGTCTACTCCAATGGAGCTTATTCTTTAATCTCAATGGATGGAGAACTCATTACAACTCCAACCATCGCAAGATTCTTGAATATGTATTTTGTGTAACAAAAATACACCCATTGTCCATGTTGTAGGACATTAAACTACATAGCTCTATATATCATCCAACATGACGTTAAATTGTGTCCCCTCTATCGTCCAATATGACGTTTAACTATGCATCGTCTGAGCTGCAAGACGTTAAATAGACAAGAACCCAATGTTTGTGACACATGACATTAAATTGTGACCTCCGCATGCGAAATTGTATTTTAAAATCCATTTTCATGTTTTCCCTGGGCAGCTAACCATGTATAATCCCCACACCATCCTTTGTGGTCACATCTTTCATGACATGATCATCAGGTCTGTTGCTGCCTCTTGTTTCTCACAACAAGCATGACTCGCGTGAGCTTAGATTAAGATTTAACCATGACATCTTATCTGGGCCGCTAACCATGATTAAGTCCCAACATCATCTTTGGGTCATTGTCCTCAAGTACACCCCGATCGTCAAATCCCTCTCAATTGGACTACGCAGACTTTGATCCTTGCCTCCTAGGCCGGGTACATAGGAAACCTCATGAGGCTCAAGCCCAAAACAACTTTCTTCACATCAATTCACCTCCATCCCATACTATGTTGATCCATGAAGCCCCCACCAACTGTTTTATTCATATTGGTTCACTTTCATCATTTATGATGTTAAACTATGTACGTCCCATTCTCCTAGCTATATGATGTTAAACTATATAGTTCTTCATTTTCCTTACTGCAAGACATTAAATTGCATAGCACTGGTCCATGCATATGACCTTAAACTATTTTCACTTTTGTCATGTATGACAATAAACTGCAACAATCCTTAATACCCTCACTCAGGAGGAATCATCATTGACATGGTCTCTAACCAAGTCATGTTTTAAGAACTATGTGTGGCCTGATTCTCATCCTGATGAGATACGTAGTGACACCCAAGTCTTTAATCTTGGGTCCAGGAATAATTTCAATAAAGTCCCCTTTACCCTTCATATGTACGAACCAAATCTGTACAAAGGGTATTTCAAGAACTATGTGTGGCTTGATTCCCATCCTCATGGGATACATAAGAACACTCGAGCATTCCTGGAGTCCGTCTCTGAGCCTTTAGGCCTAAACTCAATCTCCAATTTCAGTCCCTTGGCTGAAAAGTCCCCCTGGGAGCACATGGTGTGATATGGAACACCCTGATCTTTATTCATATCAGGTTTATAGCTAATGAACAATGTGTCTCCCTCACTATGGTCTGAGCTCTATGAACCTAAACTAAGATCTTCAATGCTCTCGTCCTGCATTACGTTAAAAAATATTTTAATAACTATGTGTGGATTGATTCTCATCATAATTAGATACATAGTGACATCCGGAATCTCAATTCAGGACCCAACCAAAACATTCTACAAATAATATTCATGGTCTCCATAACCCTTTTCTTAACTTCTAGTCACAAAATGTCTGATACCTGAGAGTTCTTTTGCTTGACTATGCAGCACTTTCCCTAAGGTGGCTTTGCATAAGTTGTCTACAAAACGGACCTGTCATCCAAAAGATGATACTATTTGACTATGCAGCTTGTGCCCCATTTGGCCCTGCATAATTCAACCTCCATAATGGGTTTCTCAAGTAATGGTAACATCATTCTTAAGAGAAACTTCTTTTTTCCCTATTGGTCTTAACAGTGATATGTAGGGATCTGCAAAAAAAAATTGTCGTCCTTAACAAATTTGTTCCATACTCTTTTTTAGGATCTAAAAGTACTATGTCGTATAATGTTTCTATATCCAGTCTTAGTCATTTGATTTAAAACCACAGATTCCTTTTTTCCTACGTTTGGGACAAACCTTCGTAGAAATCACATTCCTCCAATTCTATAACAATTTTGATTGGAAATATCCTCTCCATATTCAAGTACATTTCTCCATAAATCAGACTCAATGCGTTGGAAAATTAGAATCTCCATAAAACATTTTTTGGATTTTAGTAATAGAAAGTCAAATTTTTGAGAGTTCTTTTTCCCGACTATGTAGTACGCGCCCTTAGGTGGCCTTGCATAAGTTGTCTACATAATGGACATGTCATCCAAAATATGCTACTATTTGACTATGCAGCTTATGCCCTAGTTGGCCCTGCATAATTCAGCCCCCATAACGGTTTTTTTCAAGTAGTGGAAACTTCATTCATAGATAATACTTCTTCTAATGACTTTTACCCCTTTTCCCATGTCATTCCTCATATGAAAAATTTCTAAAGTCACATTTCATAGTTTACCCCTTCCATAATTGAATATGGTAATATGTTTCCAAACTAATTACCAAGAATTAAGTCAATATCATCAATTTGGTCAAAGCTTTTAGACCTTAAATATTAACCTTTTATAGTCTAACATGCATGACTTTAAATTTCCAATAATAAAAGTCATGGTACTCATTAAATTGGGAACATATAAAGGGTACTCTGAACTAAATTCGAGTCCCAGCTCACTAAACATACATTTTGTATGATTTAGGGAATATTGAGAAATTAAAAGATACACATTTTTTGGGGTTCTTTATATAACCCTAGTAAAAATCAAACTATGTTTACTAGGACCATTATCTTAGGTAAAAATAAGAGCAATTATCAAGAAAATGAAGGTACAGATGATTGAAGATGAACTATTTTTTTCATTGATGAAAAATATTAGAAGAACATCCACAAACTGGAGTCTCTTATATTTTTTTCCGAAATTACAAGAGACTATCAACATGATTTCTCATCTGTTTCACAGCATCCAAAGATTCATCAGCATCCACATGAATTTCATTTACTCGACCATCTTCACTCTCTTCAGCTCGACGAAGTGCTTCTTTGGCATCTTTGATGGCTTTTATACCATCCACTTGGACATCTTCCAATGAATTATGATGCTGGTCAGGCTCCCCAGTAACAACATCTAGCTCTTGTGGAAGGTGAAACTATCGGAAAATATTCTCCTTGATCTTTTGTTTCCGCTCCTTCAGCTTTGCAGCATGATCAGCCTTATCTCGGGACACTGCAGCCTCAAATTCACTAATATTGGTTAGCAATCTAGATCTGATCAGGTCTTGATGAAACCTTTTCTCTTTCTCCCTCCTTCAATTTACTTATTTCACTACGACATGGATTTCTTGATATCCAAAACCGCAAAGTCCCCAAATGATGAACAGGGATAGAATACTTGGAATTTTCGAAGGAAGCTCTTCAAGAGGCACCTCATATATTATCTTCCATATATTTTTTTCATTCCTTGCGATGTGAGAATTGGAACACCTTTTTCACCTCTGGGACTGATTAGACATCACTATCAAAGGGATGAACATAGTCTGGGAATAATTCACATAAGGAAGTGCCCTGTTCTTCACATTCCCTGACCCTGGTTGCTTCAATTTCTGCTACTATTTGGGCTGAGGCTGAGGCTTCACCTCCAGACCTAGTCGTTGAAGTTGACAGCCCAGTTTGGTCAATTAAAAGTATTTTTAGTATCAAAGGACAGTAAAAGTTGATTGTTTTTATTACAGGTTAAGTAAGTCACAAATATCTTCATCTTTTACCTAATAGTAGATCAGCAACTTGTGAATACTTCTCCCCATATTTCCTAGCTTCAACAGGATTTTTAGGATGGGTTTCAGGAGAATCTTCCATGGTAAGTTCCACATGAGCCAACGTTTCTGCAATAATAGGGTTGACAACAATGTCTAAACCCCTTTCAAGCGTTGTTGGTTCAACAGTTTCTTTATATTGAACTGTTCATTTTTTAACCAAACATGGTTATAAGTTTAATCATGAGAAGATTAATAAGACAAATTATGAAACTCACGTCCACTTGATTCTATAACTAGATCCCCGAAATATTCTAAATCATGTGGTAATTCAACATGTTCTAAAATTTATTCAAAGGACATGCCAAGATTCATCATTTTATCCAATGATGTCCCAGATCCTAGGTTAGTCTCACCAGTGGGAGCACTCATCATGTCTTCTTCATGATGTTCATCTAACAATCTCTGACCCCAGATAGCTTCTTCAAAGATAGTTGTGGGGCCAACTTCGGTGGTTGCCAAATGTTCTGGTGCAAGTGTTTAACCAAAAACATCACAGAATGGAAGTCATTTTTTGTCTCATTTGAGGTTCTATAAAGTATTGTTAAATTTACCAGAAGTCTTTTCTCTCATATAATTAGAAACAAGAGCGTTGTTGGGAACATACACCATCTCATCTGGTCTCATTATTCCTTCAGGAACAGCCATTTTAGCAAGAACATGCTTCCATTCTACATCGCCCTCTGTTGTACTCTATGGATTTTCAGTCCATTATCTTAAAGTGAAAAATAAAGAAGCCCCTGAAATCCTGATAAGTTTGAGCACTTTTTCATAAGTTAAGATTCATGACTACTAGAATGACTTACCACTACTGATAAAGTGTTTGACTGTGGTCTTCTTTCTTCGATGCCTTTGCTTCTTGGCCTTTTTGGGTGGATTGGCATCATCATCTCTGAAAACAGGTATCAGAGACAATAACACCCTTTCTAACTCCTCATCCATGACTTTCTGGCCTGAAGATACTTCACACAACTCACGAGGAGATTCAGTGGCTCCAAGAGCGGTGCCACTAGGGCTATACTGCGGCAAATGGATTTCAGTGGTTCTTTCCTTTTCAAGCTGTAGGATGAAGAATATTGTTTTCTTAAATAACAAAGCTTTGACTAAATTAAAATTTTAATGCAAATAGAAATATGAGAAAAATTAAACTTACATCTTTAGGAGCCACGTAATCATGCCACTTTTCATCTAATGAAGGACCAATCCCCTCATTGGTACCACGATCTATCATTTCCTTCACCCGCTTGGTGACAGGAACTGACTCATCAGTGGAATATATGATAATTTCAAGCTCTTTGATATAAGCCCTCACTTCATTGGGGTTTTCCTCAAAATGAATGTCAGAGGAAGCCTGGAGATTCCCCACTCCAGGGATATGCAGCCCTTCACATAAGTCCATCCATGCAGTTTCAGCATCACAATATAAACTCTGCCATGTCTGGACAACCTCTGGTCGTAAATATTCAGAATGTGCACCAGAAGGCTGTGAGGAGGGTCATATATTCTAGAACATCAACTTCTTCGCAGCTCCTGTAATCACAGATAAAGGATAAGAAAATGAAACTTGTTGCTTTTTAAAATAATGGCGACTAAATTTCCTCAATGATGTAACTCACCAGGAGTCGATTGAGTTGGTCTCTTAACTCTAGAAGATGGATTATATCTGGCACGAGGAAGCTTTGACGCATTTCAAGCCTCATCATCCCCATCCTAGGAATCCGGTGAATTAGCTCCAGGTGAGGAATCTGGTGAATCAGCTCCGGGTGAGGAAGAGTCACCTTCCAAATGGAAAGCTTATTTCCTAATTGTTCTCTTCGTTATCCCCACCCAAGGGACCCACTGTTTCAATACCCCTTTCGAGTATGATGCTACCCAGCTCTCGGCATACCATGTAGTCAATCGACTTGTTGATCCAACAGCTGGTAGATCTAATACCTCCCCAGTCTACTCCATAGATGTCAGCAACCATAGTTGAAAAGCAACCATCAGATGCTTCTCCAACCTGACATGAACCAGATGGGATACGGTAATTTTCTGCAGACATTTGAATTGACGTGAGAATCTGCATGGAGAATAGGCCTTGCATATAATTTCGCTGTCAATCCTTGTGGGTAGTGTAACATCTCTACATGCCAGCATATATTCCCTTAACTCCTGGATGGTTGTTCCATCATCAACAAATCACCCTATTGGTAGATTTCCATAAGGAATGAAGTGAAACTCCTTGAACATGCTCAGCCTTATTTTGATATCATAAGCATTGAGGGATGAGGGATAAATTCCATAAAAGTCCTGAACATACATCCAAAAAGAACTTCCAGGAACCTGTACCCCACATTGCATAGCATATGTCTTAAAGTGGGTGGCGATCCATCCCCATAAAACATTGAATGGTCCCACTATTCTTACAAGAGACTTATACATATAAGCATGAAGTAAGATCCTATGAATCTTTGCCAAAACTAGGGTGTCCAACCCAACTATCTTCCTTTCAGCCAGCTTGGCTGCAATGATAAAGGTCCCCGGCCTCACACCTCCTTTTGAATCCCGAACTGGTAATAGGTAAACACTAAGCCACAAGGGCAAAACACCTGTCAGACAGGTCTTCGCTGGAATTTTATGATTCACTTCATACCCCCACCTATCAAACTCTCTTTCTTTCAGAGTGGCCAAAATGTTCCTGGAGCACCCCTCTTTGCTGATCTAGGGAAACTAGTAGGACGATTGGAGGAAGGTCCCTCCTATCTATTCTTAATCATAATCTTGTCCATCCACTCCTCTAGATGAATATCTTTTCTGGAGTGGGTTTTCATGGTGTTGGTATTCTTAAGCTTGTAAAAAATTTCATTAACTCTCAATCCAAAACCAGAGTCTTCTCCGAATCAGTCCATGTCACCATGGGGGGGATGAATTCATCATACATATCTCCCAAAATTAGAGCCCCTGAAATCTTCTAGAAATCCCGCAAACGGATGCCTACTTCTCCCCGAGTCAGAAGGAAAGAATTTGTTTCCAGGATCCAACGACAGATTAAATCTAGCATGAAATTTTCATTCTTGAAGACATATGTCTGCCCAACCTAGACAACTTCATATATTGAATCTCCCTTCAGACCATCAACAAACTCTACACAAGTTTATCACACCCCATATGCCCACATCCAAGTCGGCTTCACACCTCCTATAGGATAGAAATCCCAACTCTTCTTCCATCCCTTATATTGCTCTATTTGAGAATTTTGGAAAATAGAGGGATAGCAATACAGTTGTAGCACAGGAATGTGAGGTTTTAGATTTGGAGCACATGGGCTATGATGCATTATGCATGTCTTCTCCACTGTCCCAGCATTGGAAAATGATCTTGAAACTGAGAAATTTTCCGATGATAAGTTGTTTTAGGTCTGAAACTAGGAATGAGGGATATAATTCTTTTCCTCTAGAACGTGGACTCCTTGCAGATGACCATGGCCATACAAAGTCAAGTAGATGCTCTGTGGGAAATTGGCATGATAATTCATCAATTACTTAGCCAAATCTGGGAGAGTGCAGTCATAGATAACATAATAGTCATGGACGATGATGTTCATCATGTCATCTATTCTCTTGTTGTCCAACTCATCAGTTGATCGAATTATTCTAGGAGAAATTGAATCTGCACAAAGATAAAACAATAAACTCTTAAGTAAGTTTGTTTTGTGAAATTTTGATGAAAGAAATCAAAAAAATGGAAAATTAATTAAGGTGTGAAAGTCCCAAACATTGCGCATAAGTCTAACCAGTTGTGCAAGTTTTTCCACCCCAATCATGGAACGCAAATCAAATACCTTCTGTAGAAGCACGACAAAAAAATCCATAAGGTCGATTCGCCAAAGACAGAAGCACCTGCACGATGAGAGATCATGTTGTTGGAAGCTGAGTGAGTTTGCACAGGAGTGAACCTGTATATATAGGCGATTCATATCACCTATGCTCCATACTTGCGCGCCCCAGCATTTGCGCGCCGAACTTGCACACCATAGATCCTTGATTTCTCCGGCCATACCTCCGAGCTGGAACCTCATTCCTATTTGGATCCAACTCTGAGGGGGGAATTTTGTTGACGCTCCTTTCCATCACAAAGTCCAATGAATGGAAAAGGGGAATACCTTAAGCTCAAATAGGGCCACCCTTTGAAGAAACATCAAAAAAATTGATTAAGGCATGGACCAGGAGCCCTTTTGGAGTAAGCCATGCATGTTACTTGCGTACCGCGCAAGTCACTTGTGCGCCACCTATGGTTCACACAATTCACTTGCATGCCCCATTTTATTTTTCACCCAAGGTGCAATGTGTCATATAAATAGCCACTTTGGGCCCCCTATTTTGGGGACAAGTTTTCCAAAAGTCAAATTCATGCTCTGGTTGCCCAAGTCTTCAACTAAACTCTTCCGAAAGATTCTAAGGTAACTTTTTACCTAGAATCTAAGACTTGAAAGAGTAGGATAATTCCTAAGTGTTTCGAATTCATCAACCCTTGTGCGCCTAAGTATCTAGACCTCCTTAAAAGTGGAAACACTTGCGCTCCACCCTACCCTTTCGATGAAACTTGCACACTGCCCTTTTGAAAACATCTTAGGATAATACTAAAGGCTTGATTTAAGTCTCGCCCAAGTATTTCCCTACAGATTTTTCGTCGCCCTAGTGAACCCATGCTATGCAAGTACACTTGCGTGGAAAAGACTTGCGCACAAAATTCATTTGTGTGCCTCTCTCTCATTAACCTCTCCTCTTCAAGATATTATCCCTCGAACACCTTTTCAAATCCATTTATGGCATATTTCCTTTGTTGGATTCCTTATCTAAAAGAAATTATGTGATAACCTCTCCAAAAACCTCGTCACTTACAAACATTATGTCACCACGATTAGAGGTTTCCTCCATGTGACCTCAACCTTTAATATGAGAAGATCTTTTGATTTTAGGGCATCCTCCTTAAGAGTAAGCCCCAAGTTCCATTGTTTTGGGCCTCCTTCTCAGAAGTAATCCTCAAGTTATAAGTCCCCTTAACCTGGGCCTCCTTCTCAGGAGTAAGCCCCAGTCATAGTTTCTTTTAACATTGGGCATCCTCCTTAGGAGTAAGCTCCAATCTTAATTTCTTTTGATTTTGGCCTCCTTCTCAGGAATAAACCCCAATCATAAGCCCCTTTTAATTTGGGCCACCTTCTCAGGAGTAAGCCCCGAGTTAAAACTGCAAATCTCTATAAAGTACAAATACATTTATGGACCCTTCTCATGGGATTATTTCCTAAAGTAAGTCCTCGTCTTCATCTACTTGGGCAGTCATACATACGTAAGACCCACAACATTTCCCGTGACTACATCTTTTGTGGCACAATCGTCAAGTTTACCGATACCTCTTGTTTCTCACACTGATCATGACTCACGTGATCTTAGAGTGTAAAAGTAATCACAACATCTTTTTTTGGCCATTAACCAGGCATAATCCCCATATTTCTTCACCCGAACTACGTAGACTTTGATCTCTTCCTTAAAAGTAGAGTATGTAGGAATCCTTTATAAGGTTCAAGACCATCATTTATTAATTTTTTTCCATTCCATATGACATTAAAATATATACTTTTTATCAAACTACATGGGTTCAGATAATTTTTTAACGAGGATACATAGGTAGCCCATCTGTGGGAACGATCCCAACTCATAAATAACCCCTGTCTTTCTGAATTACAATAAACTTCAAGCTCCCCACTGAGTGGATTTAAAACCAGTATGGTCATCATAATGGCCAAGATATTTCGATGTAATGTATTGAAGGATACCATTGACTAAGAATATATAATACATACTGATGATTATCCATCGATGAAGAACCCCAAATACATATAAAACATTCTCTAAATCCCATACATATCTATCATCTATTTCCAAACCTAAAGGAAAAATTGTTTTCATGCTTGGTGAATTAATAAGGATTCGTGAACATAACTTAAATCTATAAGAGAGTCCCAGAGTAAGAAATAATTCCCCCCCCAAAAGGTGTGATGAGCTTGACCTCCCATCCTCTCGACCAGTGCAAATTCTTAAGCCTCATAGGTCAACAACTAATGAGCACCTACCTTTAGAAAGTAGATAAAAATGGATATTGAATCATTGGGTGTTTCTAGATCTACGAATAATCCCATTAGAACCCAATTGGAAAGTTTGAACCTTAAACAAACAAGGTCATATCCATTACCAAAGATGAAACAAAGTCATAACTACCTATCCCTAATAATCAAACCTCTAGAAAGAAATTAATGTCTACAAAGACCTATCAGGGTCAAAATTGAAAACCTAGCCTACATGGTATCGGTCCACTCTGATCATCATGGAAAGGAACTAATACTTAGAGGCCATGATACAATTTAGAAAAAGAATAAAAACCTAAACAGACACTCACCAGGAATCCATATATGGTAGTACCACATGAAGGTCCAATTCATGAAAAACATCCTAGTACCTATCAAAATTGTACTTAGTGATCCGACTAGATAACCATAACTAAGAAGAAAAACCCTATAGGGGTAAAATAGATAGGCATAAAGTGAAATATCCACCTGCTGTGGTTAATCTACCTCCAATGCATGAGGATTTATTCATTATCCTCACCACCAAACACCACAACATTGATCCACATTACCTGATATCAGAAATAAATATATATGAAATTTGGCTTAATTAAGTATAATGACATTCCAATCCATACTTGAAGACACTTTATGGATTTTTAGTGAATCTTTAAACAATTTTCCACTATCATTAGTAATAATCACACACTAGAAGGCCTATATGAATTGAATCATATGTGTATAATATGATGTATCAGATTACTCTTAGCTTTACCAGCATAGAGTTAAAATATATCTCTTTCCACTTAACAATGGAAAGGATCTATAAAACCATAATAAATCATTGAATCTACAAAAAATTTGCATCCCTCAAGAAGAAAATCATATAAAACCATTACACCATAGATCAGAACAATAATCACATACCCCTAGTAGCTAGGAATTCTTACCAGAACAAGTGTTCTCAATGCTCCAATACAATATGCATCACAATTTTTGAAACATTCCAAACACTCATGTCTACTATATCCCAAATATTAAATCCAAGGAATGAAACAAATATCATTAAAAAAATTAATATCCTGGACCATATGCCACTAAATTGGGGCTATGATCTAGTTCATTATGAGGCCTCAAGAACACCTCCATGTATATCAGAGGCTACTAACTAGGAGTAAGGTTCTCGGATGTGATAGTGGGGAGACTATTCCATCATATAATAGTAAGAAACAGTAGAATAAGTCTAGGTATCATAGACATCACTAAATAAATAGAGTGGGGATGTAGTAAATAACTAAAATAAGCATATAGTAATAATAAATGAAAACACTATAAAATATTGAACATCTATTCCTTACATATAAAAATGGTCACCCATATAACCTATCATATAGATATAGGTAAACAAAAGAAATTGAAAAAAAAATTACATGGATCTACTTCTAACTCTGAGCTAGACCTCATACCTAGTCCCTAGACACTTTCAAACTGCCTCAACCTAATTAGAAAAACCCACATGAGCGGTTTCGCTAGATCATGCTACGCTAGGCCGTAGCTCTATCCAGTATAAATTTTTTCTCAACCTAAAAACATGCATATGGTATACACATACACCAATGTGAAAATTTTGGGGTGATAAATAATCTCAATTGGACACCCCAATGATGAAACTATAACATGCTACCATAAGTGCATGGAAATGAAATATGCTTAGCATAGATGAGACATAACTGAAGAGAGAATTAAATCCGACAAATGTGAAACTACAATCGAACCCCGGGTCCATAATCTTGATCAATTGGGTATGTGAAACCATGGATGTCCACATTTATATGTGTACACATGTATAGTCCCATATATATACATATATATATAATTATGAATATTCATTAGTATGTTTAATGAAATAACATAAAATCAATCATTTTGATCCTTAGGCCTAAAATACTAATCATCTTGACATCCCGTCTAGGGGAATTGATCTATATGTCATTTCACTCAAGCCTTGAAGCATTAAGTCAATCTGTAGGACTATAATACAAGTACACACATACCTAATTTTTCTAATTTCATAATGTCTCTGATCAAGATATGTCGGCATAGGGGATACTTTTAATAACCCTGGGTTCACTCATACTCTCCTCCAATCAATATAAAAATGGTTTCTAGGGATGTACAACCAAACATCTTATAAATGGTCATTGATCTATATTCCATGCTTCTCATTACATGTAAATATAGTCTATTGTATGATCCCTAGGTCTCTATCCATAAGTCATCTTGACCTTTGGAACTCGTATAATCCCTAAGACTCTGAACCTTAGGTAATCTGAAATGATATCTCACTGATGAGATTTCATGCCCACCCATGGAGGTGTTTAATAAGGGAAAGAATAATCATCTCTGTCATCCAAAAGAGTGTAATCATTCTGCATATCCAACAATGTGAAACCCCATGCCCAACAATATAGTGAAGTAATCGATTTGGTAGGGTCTAATCATCCCAATAAATCTGGAGAGCATAGTCATCCATGAGTACAATCATATCGAGGAGAGTATATTCATCCTCATCACATTTAAACTAGAGTATAATGGAATCAACTTCATCACTCGGGAGAGTGGAATCATAAATGAGTATCATTAATAGGGACTACATACCTGTATATCATAATCATAATCTCAATAGATGGGTACTAGGAAGCTCCTCCGGAAGTACTAATAATATAATAATTAAAACATATAGTCTTAATAGCCATATCCAAGGGAGTATCTCTAGGTATAAAAATAATAAACAAAAATAATGATTAGATGAAAGATCCTAGGAATGAACATCTAGGCATCCCAAAGAGAAAGAAAGACACATCGTGTTATGATTAATAGCCTCGAACCAAGAACCACCTTTGGCTATCTTCATTTCATCATCAATAAACAAGTAAATGTATAAAAAAAGAGTGAGGGTTTCTAAATTCCTAAACCCACCACTAATATCATAGCCCAATGGGATTACAAGTTTGGAATAGGTTATAAGGTGACACCTACTACCATATCTACCAAAACTTTATGTACTAACTCAACATCAGTCAACAGCGAGGCAGCCACCGGGTTCCCCAAGTCAAATACTAAGATGAATCCAACTTGAGATCCTATAGGTATACTCATAAGTGATGAAATACTACTCGGGATCCTCGACTAAGATGGAAAATGATGAATACTACATGGTATCCTCGAATGATAATAAATAAATTCATCCAAAAAGAGATCCTCATAATAGTACATAGAATGGGAGTGTCCTACATATGATCCTCACAACAAAGTATGGAAGAAAAAGTCACCCTATAAGGGATCCATGGGATTGGAAAATTTTAGATTCATCCTACATGGAATCCTATAGGTCAAAATTTAAGTAGAGGAATCTTATAATGGATCCTCTAAAGAAACTAAAATCATAGCCTCTTATGCTTGAAGAGCGCATCTTAGAAAGTATAAATCATCAAGGGTATAACTAAAAGGTAATTAGACAAGAGATATAGCTCATGAAACATATCATATTAAAGGGGACTCAACTAGGTTAGTTTGAACACCCAACTTGTCATCTTAATTCAAGTCTTTCTCATGAGGTGACTGAATTCGATTACTGGAGGAATAAACTCTCCATTTATATGGAATCTTGAAATGCCTCTTAAGAATCCTCAAAGAACCTCACAGTTCTTACTATCATGATCTATGTGAAAAGATACTCATAATGGACAACTCATGGGTCCAATTACTACTCATTGGTGAAAAGATACGAAAAACACTAAAAAGGATTAAAGGGAGGAGTACACAACGTGTGTACCTGGGTACATAACATGTTTTCTCAAGTCCCCACCAGATTTTTTTCTCCTACCTATACTTGGAGTGTAAAAGACCATGTAAACAACATTTTGTCCATGCACACGGTGTAGGTTCTAGGCGCAGTGGAAGCACATGGGTGGGTGTACCCAAATATAATTTTTATGTTATCAACGATAAATCTGAGATATTCTAAGATAATAAAATGTCAGATATTTAGAAAAGAACGAAGAAATAATGAAAGGAATGGAGTCATGAAACCATAGATTGGTTCATCATATGTTGGTTATAATTAATTTAATTAAAAGGGAATAATTACCTTGATGGAATTCTCTCTCTGTTGATGTTTCTGTCCAAGATATGATGTGATCCGTCATTGCGTCATAGATTCCAAGTGTAAGATTCCTCTAGTGGTCATCCACATGTGCTCCATGTATCTTTGGACATCTTGGAAGGTATCTCCAGGTGGTAGAATGGAAGAGAATTCGCTTGTAATGTCCGCCTTTCATCTCCTTGAGAGCTGCTTGCCAAGCGCTCTCTTTGATCTGGTGGAGGAGTATCTCTCTCATACCTGGAGATAATTCCTAAAAGAAAACAATTCCCTCATTTCTTGAGAGATTTCTGTAGATCCATTGTGCACAACCTACAAAAATGGATAGACTAGTAAGATTTTATTAATTGGGATTTTAATGGCATAGAAAAATAAATTAAATTAATTACCCAAATGATTTTATTCTTTTCATTTAATTTTTAGTAAGACCCCATGTCAAATAACAATAGTTGACTATTATTATTACTTGAAATGTGCCCAGTGAATTACACCTAATATTATTTAACTAAAAAAATAATATTATTTCACAAAAATCCCCAAGAAAATTACATGCCGTGTATGTAACGACCCAAACTTTCATTAATGGAAATTCCTATTGATCTAATTAAATGTATTATTATGGTTATATAAAATGTGAACTTCTTTAGTTTTATGTTTTTGGATTTTAAAATAATGTTATGAATTTTGAATGTTTCTAATATATTTTTTTAATGGTGAACACATGATTAGTATAAATATAGGGCTTTAACAAATCCAATTTACTCAGACAAAGGAAGCGATGGCCTCATCTAGTAGACTTTCCCCATGTGAAGCCCATTTGTTGGAGCTCATAAAGGAGGTGGAATCATTGGGCTTCGCTCTTGACCAAGCCAAAGCTGAGCCTGAACACATTAATCTTAAGTGGAACCGAATACGAGAGAAGTGGAAGTTAATAGAGATTACCACCTGAGCGATGTTATCTGAGCCACCCCAAGAGTCTGTCACCATCGCAAACCTTCCCCTTCAGTCTTATGTGGGTGTTATAAGGGGTTATGTAACATTACCCTTACACTATGACTATGTACATTATTTTTGTATAAATAATGTTCATTCATTTTATTATTGTTACTTTGTAAATAGTTTTTAAAGTACAAATAGTTTTTTAGTTAATATTTAACTAAGAAATCCAATTTGATGAATTAATGGATTTTTGAATTAAATAATATTTTAATAAAATATTATTATTATTATTATTATGTTTCTGATGTTTTCGATGGGGCGCACACGTCCGTCTGCTTGAGTACGACAGGTGCAGCTTTGTTACCCTGCATTCCTGCTTTCCATAGGTAGGCGACATCCATTCCTTATTCAGGGACGTTTTCTCCGTGATCGAAATGGGATAATGGGATGTCTGTTTTTCCTTCCATGGATTTCTCCTTGGAGCTCATCACCTAGTCCGAGTCTCCCTCATTGATTTAATACGTTGTTCGTGAAACACTTCCTGGTGCCATATCTTCATGGACACCAGTTAATTACGCTACTTCTGTCAGACATTCCAAGGGGTCTGTTCATGGAAGAAACCTTCAGTTAGGGGAGTAGTCATGCTGAGAATCACTGGAATGTCTGGGCACTGGCTATTGGTGTGTTTGTCTTCTATCTCTTATTATAGGGCTTCTCGAGGGCACGGAAGCCCGAGGCGTCCCGCATAGAATGTGGGGAACCATATTCCATGGGAATGGTTCTGAGGTTTTCATCATCTTCCTATGTTTAACACATGGTATGCCGTAATATTAACATCCAGCGGAGATGGATCGGGTAGATTAGAACACTGACTAGAGTGCCTCAGATGGAGGAACCCCTGGAGGGAACACCGATATTGGGGCCACCACGTGGGTGGCATCCTGAATGCTTTTAGATGGCACAGGGAATGGAATGGCATGATCCCACTGGGATGTGGTGGCCCAGATAAGGATCAAGATGGATGATGGAGCAGTTGATGGGGAGGGTGAATGGGATGAGACCATCGTGAAGGTGACAGTAGTTTCAGGCTTGAGCCTCGAAGAGGCTTCCTACATATCCTGGTGGTAGGGAATCAAAGTTAGCGTAGTTCATCTGACAGGGGCTTTCCACTGAACGGGGTCACAAGGGCTTACCTCTAGATGGGGTCTACAGTTTAACGTCATGCTGGACGGGGAAGAACCAATGTTAAGTGAGCCAGAATGGCTGGATGTTGGGCTTGAACCTCATAGAGGATTCCTACGTACCATGCCTTGACATGGATCAAAGTCCTCGTAGTTCGGGATGGGTTGGAATATAGTTTAACTTCATGTGGGATGGGGTCATTTGGGGCTTACACTCTAGGCTTCCCAAGGTGTTTGGTGAACCGAGATGATCGGAATGACTGTGTGGTGGGATTGAACCTCGTGGAGGCTTCCAACGTACCATGCCTTGACATGTATCAATGACCTCGTAGTTCGGGATGATGTTTGTTAGTGGACCGATGTAAAGGTGGACCCAGGGATCCACTGGTGGTGGGCTTGAACCACATGGAGGCTTCCTATGTACCATGCCTTGACATGGATCAAATTCCACATAGATTGGGATGGGGGTGAATCGATATGGTTAGAACGACCGGGTGGTGGGATTGAACCTCGTGGAGGCTTCCTACGTACCATGCCTTGACATGGATCAAAGTCCATATCATTCGGGAGGGGGTGACCCGACATGGTCAGAATGACCAGGTGGTGGGCTTAAACCTCGTGGAGGATTCCTACGTACCATGCCTTAACATGGATCAAAGTCCCCATAGTTTGGGAGGGGTGGGGCTTACACTCTAGGTAGCCCAAGTGGGTGATGAACCGATGTGAAGGAGGTCGGAACGACCGTGTGGTGGGATTCAACCTCGTGGAGGCTTTCTACTGACCATGCCTTGACATGGATCAAATTCCTCATAGTTAATTATGTTTTTCATGGTCGGTGCTTACTCTAAGCCCACATGAGTCGTGCTCGATCTAAGAAATAAGAGGTAGCAGAGACCTGACGATCACGTTGTGAAATGTGCATCCGTGGGATGTGGTGTGGGGCTTATGCGTGGAGTGGACGAAGGAGAGAAATATTGGTACTTACTCTGAGATGGAGGCCCGATGGAGACAGAGCCTAGTGGGAGAGGGAAAGGGTGAAAATAACCCCTATCCCCATCTCCCCTCTTGGTTCTTTTCCCTGAGGAAGTGATGAGGAGCAGGGATGCTACCTCCTGCAAGAAGGGTTGGGGCTTACACAAAGGTGTTTTCCCTTCCCCCATGAGAAAAAGCCACTCACATAAGGAGGATATCATCCCCTGTGAAGACCAGGGGGCGTGGATAATGTCCAAGGTGGGGGCACCCCGCGTGCGAGGCACAGGGCCAGGTCACAGTTTAGCATCATGTGTGGAGGATGATGGTGCTTGGCAGTTCAACATCCTGTAGCTCGGATGAGGTGGGTGTGCTCCACACCCCTAGGACATACATAACTAGTACCATCTGCTCCTTGTGGGAGTGAAGGCACCAGAAACGCCGTGGTGAGGGGGTGTAATGGAGCGAACCATTGAGGGGTCCACGTTAGCATGGCTATGCAAAAAATAAATACTCATTAGCGTGCCTATGAGAATAAGCATTAGGAGAAGCAATGCAACAGGTGGTATAGTCTAGGGGTCTTTGAAGTCACATCATGGAATCCTGGAGGGTTGCATGAGGAAAAAAATTCCCACGTAGAGGGGTCTATAGGCAGGGGCCTTGTGAAAATCTGTTTTTCCGCATGGTCGAGGGAACTTGCAAAGGGGTGTGCTTCGCGAAGTGGGGTGCCTTAGCCCTAGTGTGAGGCATAGGTTCATAGGGGAGGTGCTTCGTGAAGTGGACAGGCATTCGCGGAGCACAACCTCATAGAGAAAAGGTGCCTCGCGTAGCAAGGTGCCTCACGTAGCAAGGTGTCGGGAAGCAATGTGCTTCGCGAAGTACAGTGACCCTGCCTTAGCATGTGGATCATGTGTACATGAAGGGTGTTTCAAGAAGCATAGGTGATCTGCGAAGAACTGGGTCCCCTAGGGGATCCACTTCCTTCGTGAAATCCCTTAGGCTTCATGAAAGGCATACCTTTCAAAAGAGGTGATCAAAACCAGACAAATGGGAGGCACTTCACGAAGCAGAAGTACCTCACACAGCTCATGGTTCGCAGAGTAGAAGGATGCTTTGTGATTCGGGAGCCGGGAAGTGAAAAGGTCAGATTGTCTATCCTTTGGGCTTAGGGGGAGCCCAATATTTATAGGCAAGAGGGCGCCACAAAGCAGAACGTGCTCGGCACGAAGATAGAGTTTGCTCCGTGGTGGATCAGGAACGTAAAATGGGTTCGCAGAGCATCCCGCCTCCTTGCTTCATGGCGGGTCTTCGCGGCGGGTCGCGAACGTCAAATGGGTTCGTGTAGCATCCCTCCTCCTTGCTTCGCAACGGGTCTTTGCAGTGTTTCCAAAACATCAAACGTGGTCGCGGAGCGTCCCACCTCATTGCTTCACGGTGGCCTCACGAATGTCAAATACGGTTGCGGAGCATCCAGCCTCCTTGCTTTGTGGTGGGCTCACGAACATCAAATGAGGTCGTGGAGCATCCCACCTCCTTTCTACGTGGCGGCTGCGGTGCTGGGGGAACTCCGTGAAGTGGATTTTTGAGGTCGTCAATGGGGCCTTCATTTGGGCTTCTTCTCTATTCTGAATTTTGGCACCAAACAATTCCCGCCCTCAGACATGGATCAGCGGAGAGATCAAGGGTCAAAGTCTGAGGCAAATCGCCAAAATCTATGTCCGTTTGCGATGCGTCCATCGATCATTCCCTATGCTCGTGTGGTTCAAGCCTGATGTGAGAAACAAGGGATGAACACCTTATCACCCCATCCAAACATATGTGTGCAAACAAGCTTCGGGAATCCAGGGATTGAACAACTGTTCCAGATTTCCTGGAGAAAATGGGAGAGACCTGGCTGGAGAATGAAGCTCTCAGAACAACCAAATTACCAATTTCCTAGCATGCTCTTGTGCACAAATGGGGTAATGCCAGGGGTTCTGAAATCTATCTGAACTGATGGGAATGGGAGGTGTGAATCATGATACCTAGGATTAGGAACATTGTGGGGGTGGAGTTAAAATAAAGAATAACTTTTGATCGTATTAGAAACACAACATTCTTATTGTATTAGCCTGGAGTGGGGATATCAAATGAGGGTCGACCATTGACCATGTTCGAAACATGGGACCAGACTCAAAATGTCATCTGTTAGTCTTCCGGAATGTTGGTCCAGGACAATGGGTGGGACATAGCCCAATCATCCACACTGTTTGTGGGTTCCTCCAGACATAAAAGTGGAAGAGGGTTCGAATGAGGGGCACACAAAGCGTGGAATTTGGAGTGATGGTTTGTTCAAATAGAATCCAACACTCTTGAAATTATGCCACCGTGGTGAAATAACATTGGATGGACGCATCGGTTTGATCAGGGATCATTCCTTCTTTCAGACAGGGCCTCTCTGGCGAGGGATCTGTCGCTTCCCAATGTCATTATGGGGCATTCTGAACTTGTTCAAGGCGAAGTTGAAGTTACACGATTCTCTATAAGAAGTCAGGCCGAGGGTCCGACGGTGGGAAATGATGGGATCCGTGATTCTCGGGGCTGGACCCTAGGTGAAATGACTTGGTGTCTCTATGTATCCCATGAAGATGGGAATCAAGCCGTACATAGTTATGCAAGAATAGTTTAACATCATGCGGGATGATGAGAAGCCTGGCTGTGCCAGTTCCTATCCTACCAAAACTACTAATCCCACATGATTTATGCTCGATGTGGGAAACAAGAAGTAATGGGGGACTTCCCGACAAAAAAAGGAACATCTCAGGGTAAAGTGATGCTCAGTAAATGTCGGCCCAATGATGCTAACTTTTCCATGTAGCAAACCTAGATGCGTGAAGAGATAAAGATGAGTATGTCGGAATTCCACTTGAACATGAGGAAGTGGAAATGTGTGAATCATAAAGCTTGAAATCTAGACCACAATGATGGTGGTGTTATGATGGAGGATAACTGTTGACTGTGGAAGAAACACAGCATCCACATCGTGTTACCCTAGAATGGGGACAAACAAATGTAGGTCAACCATTGACCATGATCGAAATATAGGACCTGTCGCAAATGTCGTTAGAGATCCTCAGGGGCGTTGGCCCCGAACGGTAGGTGAGCCGATGCGGCATGGGACCAGGCCATTAGGGGGTCCCTTCCGATGTGAAAGAGGATGCAGATCCAAATAGTGAGCTCATGATTCTTGGAAATGGAACGAGGGGAATGTCCCCATGAAAATTATACATTTAGGGATCTTTTTAAAACACATCTAAATACGACAATGAGATGTATTAGATAGAGGGAGTCGAGTCCCTTCCCATTGGGAGATCATAGTTTAAGGTAGTAGAACTAGGACCATGGATGGTAGGAAATGCAGGAGACACATGGTGGGGTAATTATAAAAACTCTAGGGGAATGGGAACCGGGGGTTCCAACCACCACGTGTTCCCTAGAGAGGTTTTAGGTCGAGGGACCGAAAACGAGAGTTGAGCTGGGCCTGAGGCAAAGTGCACAGGCGTTCCTACGTACCCCAAGAGGATGGATATCAAGCTGCATGTAGTTCTTCAAGTGGCATGGTAAGGTACCAATGCCAGGGATAAAAGGGGCATGTGGGCATGACCGTCACACCAAAAGAAGAGGTATTTGATAAATCTTGTTTTTCCTTTAAGGTAAGTGGTTTTTCTTTTGTGAGGCGACAGGCCCATGGTAGCAGGCCCTGTCATCACCACAAGAATCAAGGCATAGAAGGATTTGACAAATGGTATGGTGTGTGACAAATACAAAACATGGTGCCCCCTTGAGTGAGTACATCATGATGCAGTGCCATTTTTCATCGTGTGACTATGACGATAATGTCACAATTTAGGGTCATGTGGTAGGACCTGGCAGCATCGTTTAAAGTCGTATGGCTTTGACATGAAGGAATGTGCATGACGCTATGAAGCATACCCAACGTGAATGAGGACAGGGTCCCACACCACACTGTACGTCATTCCGCGAAAGGAGCCTCTAGCCAAGGGGCCTGAATAGAGGTAAAAAAGGTAAGGGGAAGAGAAACCTCTCCCAATTGAGCTGGACCCAAAAATGGGACGTTTGGGTGTTCTTATGTATCCCATAAGGATGGGAATCAATCCACACATAGTTTTAGAAGAGATCTTAGTTTAAGGTCTTAGAGCTCAGACCATGGATGGAGTAAAAACCCTCCAAGTAAGTGCAGACCTCACCCTAATCCCTAAGCCCATGTGAGTCAAACATGGGGTGGGAAACAAGGGAGGAAGATGGCTATTACAATACCTGGAACGCACGCCAAAGGGAAATCGGTGCGGAGCCCCGAATGATTCCCCCATCGTGGCGTTGGTCCTCCTAATGCGCAGATGCGCACTGAGGAATAGTACCAAGAGTTTATAAGTTCTACTTGTATAAGTTGAGGTGGAGAAGGATGTGAATCATGTAACCGACATTTTGGGCTTAATAGGGGTTGGCGTGGTGATGGAGGACAACTGTTGACCATGTTCGAAACATAGTATACATACCGCGTTAGCCTAAAATGGGAACAACAAATGAGCATCAACCGATGACCATATTCACAATATGGGATTTGTATCGGCTTATTTTCCACGACCCTTGAGGATATTGGCCCGTAATGGTAGGAGGTCCTTTAGGCCTATCATCCTTACCATTCAGGGGCCCTTTCAGGTGTGAAAGGTGATGTAATCCCTAATGAAGGGGATCACAAATCTTAAAAAGCGGGTTGAAACATGCCCGAGTTGAGTCCGACATTCCAGGTACTAAACCAGAGTACCCTTAGGCACATTGATGAATTGCCGAAAAGGGTCGATGAGGGTGCCTAAAAGGGAGAGGCACATGGCATGGTAATTAAAAGCCCGATATAAACAAGGACATAATACCATGCCACGCCATATACTCCCCTTCTTGGTGAAGGGTAGGCCAAGGGGCCAAGGTGAAAGTGATATTTTTGGGATATGGGGTTGGACCCGAAGTCTAGGAATTCAGGCGGTCCTACGTATCCCATGAAGATGGGAATCAAGCCACACGTAGTTCTTGAAGGTACCCAGTGGTAAAATACCCTAATGAGGGGGTGTACAGCATGGTGAGTAACCCGACGTGAAGGAGGACATAATCCCACACCACACCATACATTCCCATAAGAGATAACCTGGGCCGAGGGCCCAAAAAGTCCAAGGGGCCTGAGGCTGAACCTCGGTTGGAAAGGCCTGACCAGTCTTCAGTTTAATGTCTTTCCATGAGGATGAGGGATGGGACCCCGAGAAGGAAAAGGGGCCTGAGGCTGGTCCCCGGTCAGGAAGCCCTGATCAGTTTGCAGTTTGACGTCTTGCAGTGAGGACGAGGGAGGGGGCCCTATAACTCCAAGGGGCCTGAGGCTGGGCCTCAGTCAGGATGGGCCGATCAGTTTTCAGTTTAACATCTTGTAGTGAGGACGAGGGTGAGGATAAGGTGTCTCATCCGGGGATGTGTACGACACGGTGAGCAACCCGACATGAATGAGGACATAATCCCATACCACGTCGTACAATCCCAGAAGAGAGAACTCAGGCCGGGGGCCCTAGAAGGCCAAGGGCCCTAAGGCCGAACCTCGGATGGAAGGACATACACCCTCTTTTACTGGTACTGCCTCATCACATCTCCTAAGCCCATGTGAGTGGTGCTCAGTGTGAGAAACAAGGAATCGGTCTCATCTCTCCTCGTCAAAGGGGGCCTGATAGCTGGCATTTCTCAAAGGGAATTCATTTCATGGAGGTACAAAGGGGTAGAATGAACTGCTACACTTGATGTTTTAGACATCTTGGGGTGTACCTAACGATCCAGGACATCTGTTGACCATGTTTGAAACTCAGCGTCCCTATAGTGACCTAAAATGGGACAAACAAATGAGCATCGACCACTGACCATATTCGAAATGCGAGACTTGTATCGGCTTATTTCTTGACATCCTTGAGGGTGTTGGACCGAAGTGGTAAAAGATATTTCTTAGGCCTAGCATCCATATCATTCTGGGGCCCTTCCAGATGGGAAAGGTGATGGAGTCCCAATCAAAGAGGTGGGTGAAGCATAGTTGTACCCATCTCTAAAAGAGGTGAACTTTTCCAGGGAGTGGGACGTATGACCAGATCAAGGGTATCTCGATGTGAATTGGGGAAAGAGTTTTCAACCCACCATATGTCTTAACTCAAGGGGAAGATTCTTGTGTTTGGGATGGGCCAACAGAAGAAATGTCCAGGAATTCCTACATATCCCATGAGGATGGGAATCAAGCCATATGTAGTTCTTAAAGGCCATGCAGTTTAACGTTGTGCAGTAAGGACGTGGGAGAACAAAATAATGGGGAGCGGGCACATGGTACGACCACTATAATCCTGGAATGAGTAGGACTAAGGAAGCCTACACAATTTCATGCAAAGATCCTCCAAGAGAACTATACCCAAGGGGGATAGTCAAAGGGAGGAGCTCAGGGCTGGGCTCAAGACGAGGCATCTAAGCATTCCTACGTATCTCGTGAGGATGGGAATCAAGCCATACGTAGTTCTCAAAACACAGTTTAACATCATTCTGAATGATGCACAGTTTAAAGTCGTGTAGGACTAGACAGTTTAAGGTCATGTAAGACTGGCATGCAGTTTAGGGTCATGCGGGACCGGTATTTTAAGTTCTTGCAGGACCAGCATTCATTTTAGGGTCATTCGGGACCGGCAGTTTAAGGTCGTACAGGTCCAACGTGTAGTTCATGTTCATGCGGGTCAGACAGTTTAAGGTCGTGCAGGACCAGCGTGCAGTTTAGGGTCATGCGGGACTGTCAGTTTAAGGTCCTCTAGGACCAGAGTGCAGTTTAGGGTCATGCGGGACTGGTAGTTTAAGGTCATGCAGGACCAGCGTGTAGTTTAGGGTCATGCATGACCGACCATTTACGGTCGTGCAGGACCATCAGGCTCATGAAAAGTATTTCTTGAGGAACTTGGAATTGGTGGGAGGAGTTATATTCTCACCATCCATGGTTTCCAGGGAGTATGCTCCATTAGGTTAATCCTTATATACTATGTAAGGTCCTTCCCATTTAGGCTCCAACTTGGGTGGTTTCTTGCCAGGGATCATTGGCGCTCAGAGGGCCAATACCAAGTCGCCTTGTAGAAAAGAGTGAGGGAAAACCTTCTTATTGAAGGCTCTAGCCATCTTATTCTAATGTCTTTCCAGATTGTGTAGGGCACATAGACTATTTTCATCAAGTGCTTCCAATTCAGCTAGACGGATTTCAGCCACCTCATCTGGCGCCTGCTGGTCATAGACCGCGGTGCGTAATGAAGGCAGCTGGATCTCGATGGGCATGAAAACCTCATCTCCATACACCAGGGAATATAGGGTCACCTGGGTGGAATGATGAGTCATCATCCAATAGGACCAGAGAGCATTTGGGAGATTATCTGGCCAACTCCTTTTGTTCTGACCAGCCATTTTTTGCAGAATGTTAGAGAGAGTTTTGTTGAACGCCTCGATCTGTCCATTTTCCTACGTGTGATAGTGGGAGGTATGGCTCGAACGGATATTGTACTTAGCGTACAGTTTCTTTAGCTAGGCTACTTAGAATTTGGTGGCGTTATTAGTGAGGACGGCGTGAGGAATCCAGACCTGTGGATGATGTTGGAGATCACAGAGTCAATGATGGAACGGTCCATGACCTCCTTGAGTGGAACTGCTTTTGCCCACTTAGAGAAAAAATCTGTGGCCGTTAGGATGAACCTGCATTGGCGAGATGTCACCGGTGGATATGGTTCCACAACATCGAGTCCCTCAACTACAAATGGCCAAGAGTACTTGGTGGAGTGGAGAGGTTCTAGTGGATGATGCAGGAAGTTAGCATGAACTTTGCACGCGTGACATCTCATGGAAAACGTGATACAATCATGGATCACTGAGGGCCAAAAGTACCCCAGTCTCCGAATTTGGTGGGATATATTTGGAAAAACTTGGTGGGCACCGCATGAACCGGCGTGAACCTCTTTCATGACCTGTGGAATCTCAACCCCCTGAATGCAACAGAGGAGAACACCATCAAATCCACGCTTATAGAGGATTTTCTCAAGACTGAGACCACTCTAGAGAGTAAAATGCTGTGCGCAACGTCAGATTCACACACGCTCGGCCCTATCATCTAGGAGGCAACCATTTTGGAGATAGTCGACAAAATGGGCTCTCCAGTTGGGAGTCACTTCAACCATAGAATCTGAAGGTCCTAGCGGTCTTAACGTGGAGGATCCAGCTATTAGATGGCTTACCCGTAGGCCTTCTTCATCCTATGGGGTGATGGGGGTGATGAATCTCTAATGTGCCACGTGTATAATCAGATCATCCTGTTTGAGTTCTGCAAGGGATGCAGCCAGGCTGTCCAAGTTGTCTGCTCGACCATTCTGTGACCGAGGAACATGGGTAACCTCCGGTCGAGAAGGGAACTGGGCCATTAGCTGGAGGGTGCGTTCCAAAAATGGTACGAGCTCTGGATTTCTGACAACATAGACACCATTTACTTGCTTGATGACTAGTTTGGAATCCCCCTTCACATTTAAATGGGGTACATCGATCTCGAGGGCCAGCTCGAGGCCAATGATAAGAGCTTGATAATCTGCCTTGTTGTTGGTGCAGCCTTCTGATAACATGAATGAGTATGGTAGAACGGCTTGCGCCTGGGTAATGAAGATGATACCCAGGCCCACTCTGTTGAGTTGAGGATCATTGAGCCTCCTACCGGTGGGGCTCCGGGAGGCACCGTTGAAGTGCATCTTCCAACATGGGATGGCATGATCTTCTGAGAAGATTGCCCTGTCTGGAAAATCCAAGTCCAAGGACTGGTCCATGGAGGTTGGATGGGCAACTAGGAAGTCTACCAATGCATGTCCCTTGATAGCCCTTTGGGTCACAAACCTAATTTCAAACTTCTGGAGGATTACCGCCCACCGTGCAAGACGACCGGTCAACATGGGGCGGTTTAGAATGTACTTCAGCGAGTCTACCTGAGACACCAGCTGTACTTCATGGGGCTGTAGGTAGTGTCTCAATTTCTATACTACGAATACCAATGCAAGGTATCTCTTCTCGATGGGGGATTATCTAGTCTCCGTATCGATGATTATATGACTGGGGTGGTAGTGATTGTTTTCCATCCCCTCATTGTTCTTCTGGGTGAGAAGGGCACTGAGAGATCATTCCAAGGTAGTTACGTACATTAATAGTGGCTTCACGAATATGGGTGGAATCAATACTGGTGGCTGGAGAAATTACTTCTTGATTTCCTCAAATGCGGCCTACCACTCCTGGTCCCACTCATAGACAGAGCCTTTTTTCATTAGCCAAGAAAAGGGATTATACTTGCTGAACAGATTCGCAATGAATCTGAGTGTGTAGGCTAAGTGGCCTTGAAAACCTCAAAGCTCCCAAATATTGCTTAGGGGAGGCATCTGGCTAATCGCCTTGATCTTGTCTGGGTCGATCTCGATGCCTTGGTACCTAACAACAAAGCCAAGAAACTTCTGGAGGTGACCCCGAAGGCACACTTCAACGGGTTCATCTTCAAGTGGCGGGAGCGGAGGAATACAAACACTTTCTCAAGGTCCTTGAGATGGTCCTAGAGTTGGAAAGACTTGAGCAGCAGATCATCCATGTAACATTCTACCAATGTCCCAGGGATTGGTTTGAATATGCGGTGCATGGCCCGCTGGTAGGTGGCACCTACATTCTTTAGGAAAAATGGAATAACTTGGTAACAGAAAGTACCTGGTGGAGCCCTAAAAGTTGTGTATTATTCATCCTTGGGGGCCATACTGATCTGATTATATCTAGAGTAACCATCCATGGAGGAGAGGGCTTGGAATCCAGCCGTATCGTCGATGAAGAGCTTTGTCGCAGGAAGGGGAAAATCATCCTTCGGACAATGGCAGTTGAGATCGCAGAAGTCGATACCGACTCTGATATGCCCATTCATCTTCTTGACCGGAACAATGTTGGCTAGCCACTTGGGGTATTATACCTTCATGATGAATTTGTCCATGATGATCTTGTCAAATTCAGCCTCGACCATGGCACCATGATAAGGGTGAATATTTCTGGGAGGTTGCTTGAACCCGTGATGGTTTGTCTGGAGACTAAGGCAGTGGACAGCCACCTGAGGATCTAGTCCTGGAATCTCATTGTAACTCTAGGAAAACACGTCGCAGTGCTGTTTATTGAAGTCAGCGTACCGTTCTTGCTCCTCAAGGGACATGGAGGCATTAATCAATGTGGGTCTCAGATCCGCCTCGCTACCAAGGTTCACCTGTACCAGTTCATCGACCATGGAAGAGACACCTTATTCAAAGGCAGGGGATCATCCTATAGATCCTCTTCTTCACTTGCAGAGGAGGGATTACCAGTGGGTGGAACTTCCCCTAAATCAGAAGAACGTGATGGGAGGCTGGTACCATCCTAGACAGTAGTAGATAGCATATCGGGAGATTCATGCACCACTAAGACAATAGCGACGAAGTTAGTCGATCCCACCCCATATGGTCTCCGGCTCAATGGGCCATGCATAATGATATCAAAGCAATAGTGGTGTGTCGGCTTGAGCCAATTGATCTCATACCGGAAAAACAAAAATGTATGACATATCGCTATGGCCAGGGGGCGGACATCCCGGTATCGTACACGGGTAGGAGGTTCCGGAATCACCTGATCTTGGTTCGGGTAGGAGTACAAGGTGATTTTCCTCCATCACATGGACTTGGAAATATTCCTTCCTCTTGTACCAGAGACAAAAAATAATTCCCCATGTCCGCAGTCGTGGCCTCCAATCGATGGATTGGGAAGATGTAGGCATCATCCAGACCGGCCCAGGGGTCATTTGTGACCATGGCGGGTTCAACCTTGCTTGCGAGAATCTGCTTATCCTTGCTCTTGTAATAGTTAGCCTCCAGATACTGGGCATCAAAAGAGGCGATAGGAAATGCATAACCTTAGAGTACGCCTACTAGACCATTTAGGGAGTACTTGAGGTACTAGTGATAAAATGAGGGGACTGTCGTGTGCAGGTGGAGCCATGGCCTTCCCATCAATGCATTGTATGTTGTGTCCTGATAGACCACCATAAAATCAGTACTGGAAACTAGGCCACCGAACTAGGTCTTCAGACAGATCTTGTTGACCAGAGTCTGATTTGTCCAGTCATACCCCTGGATCCTTAAATTAGAGAGAGTCAGGTCATCCTCAGATAACCGTAGCTTTCACAATGTCCATGTCGGGATAAGGTTAATCCCGAAGCTGGTGTCAACGAGACAGTGGCGAACCTCCACACCGTTAAATTGACCGGTGATGTAAAGTGGGCAGATGTGCCCTTATATGGGAGAGCCTTCATATTCTCTAGAGAATGAAATGATGGATTGGAATTCAGTGTTCTCAACTGCTTCATCATGAAAGGCTTTTGTAGCTTCCACCTCTGTCTCAAACTGGAGGGGGCTCCTTAAAGCCTCAGCGAGTGCTTCACACATATCTGACGATAAGAGGAGGGATTAAAGGATGGAAAGCCTTAATGGGAATACTGTAAGGTACTTGAGGACATCGTACGCCCCTGCCAGGTGTGAACTTCTGATTACCGGAGGCCGCTCCGTGAATGGAGACATGGTGGGCCTTGTCGGCTGAACCGACAACTGATTGGTACTGGGAATATCCCACTGCTCACTAGTTGAAGCTTGAAGAGTAGCTTCTGGATGAGGTCTGGATGACTGAGATCGGCCTGTAGTGGGGAAAATCTAGTCGTGGTGTGGCCGAAGTGGCTCTACCTGATCCAGTAGCACAAACGGTGGTGGATACAATCCTGATGACACCCGATGAAGAGGCCGCGAGTGCTAAGCTCTGCGCTGAGCCTGTTGACTGGTCTCAGTGGCATGCATGGCCTGGAATGAGGTGCCTAATGATGCACCTCGATGACCTATATGGTCGCGGCTCCGCCAATGTTGGAGTTAGCTGGGGACGTTGGGGAGATTCGCCTGGCATTCCCCCTCATCGGGAGTCATATAGGGGTTTACCAACTCGACGGTGTTAACCGAAGCATACCCTTTACTACCACTCGAAGAATCATCCACCACTAGGTGGATTCTGGGAGGGATCCCTGTATCAGGGGGCATGAATTCTCTGAGAGTGTGGGATGACGATGGCATTGGCGGGGCACATTGATTTTTTGTGCGTCGTCGATGCTCGTTCTTCTGGGAAGAGGTCGGCTGAGATGATGATGCAGAAGTGGTGGGTGAAACTTCTGAAGTCTCCAATTGATTTAGGTGTGCCCAATTGATTCCATGGGAGTGGGAGACTGTCTTTTGAGCCACCCATTCATCGTAATTCTGGGACCCGTGGTTAGAAACCTGCTTCCAATCACCTTCTTCGTCGCTATAGCCACCCGACCTCACAAAGACACCCGCTAATTGTGTTGGGGCCGGTCCCACCCTAACTATGTTGTTATTGACCTTGTCTTGGAGCCATTCATTAAACACATAACACTTCTTAAGGGTGTACCCCAAAATCAGATGATAGGGGTAGTAGTTGGGGTGGTCAGTGAGATTCACCTCTGCCGGCATGATGCACTCAGGAAAGCGTACAATCCCCTGCTCAAGGGTGATACGAAAGTAATCGGGGACCTGATCCTCACTAAATGAGTATGTCTAGTGTCTTATTTTTGGATAAGGAACCCCTGGATCTTGGCCCTGACAAAGATACGGAGGGGCCTGTCGAGGAGGCGGACCCTGATTGTCCCGCCTGGGCGGTGGCGACGCATTACGCGGAGGCTCCTGCTGATTCTGAGGATACTCTAGAGCCGGAGGAAATTCCTGAGGGGGAGCGACTCTATGAGGTTACAGAGATGGCTCCACTGGAAGAAATTATAGCTGCCGGGGGGCCTCAACCTGGGCCACCGTGGTGGGCTCGGCTCTGGAAGCCCTCCTTGGTGGTATCACAGGGGGCAGTGGACGTGCCTTGTCGGCCTGTTGCAGGGCTTCTTCGAGGCACTGAGACTTATCTGAGAAGTCTCAGAACCCTCTAGGGTAGTTCTGGGTGATCAGAGAAGGAACCAATTCCATATTGACAAACCCTACGCACATCGTCAGTAATTGTTCCTGAGTTAGTGGCATGTCAAGGGAGTATGTAAGCCCCTTACACTGGGAGATAAAGTCTGCGACTCACTCATCAAGCCTTTTCTTTCACTTGAAGAGGTCTGTGATGCTGGTATTCTAGGTGGTAGAGCTAAACTGGTAGAGGAACTACCTACGAAGGTCCTCACATTTAGTCACAGATCCGACAAGGAGCTGGTTGTACCAGACGAACGCTGGACCCTCAAGTGTCTGAATGAAACAGCAGATCTTGGCAGCCTCCTATTGCACTGGAGTCCCCAACATGGGCCCACACCTTGAGTTTAAGTGGGCTAGATGCTGCGGTGGGTCCCCCGTCCCATTTAAGGGGGAGAATATGGGATTCTTGAAACCCGGAGGTGCCGGAAAATTATCCACCCATGTCGGGTATGGCTTGCCATCTGGTGGGATTACCACTTGCCGCATTTCCAATGCCTCTAGGTAGGCAATGAGTGACTCCATTGGATCATCTGTTTGTGGGTCCCTATCTTGATGGGGGTCCCTAATCATGAGCGCATTTTCAGGCTCTTCAATGCGGTAGATAGGTTCAGTGGCTCGTTGAGCGACTGGTGGATTGAACCTTGGGGCTTTTGGAGGAGCCCGAGCGGGGTTTCTTGGATTGTCGTTGCATTCATGGGGGTTTGGAGAGACATACATCGCTCTCTTACCATGATATCCAGCTTCCGCACTGTCAGCTGATGTAGCAGGATTAGGGTTGCCTAAGGGTAGCTCATTGAAGAAAAGTTGTTCCTGCCCCTACTACCCAGGCCTAGGATCACCATAGTCGGGTTGTCTCTCTACAGCATGTTCAGCTAGAAGTTTGTCGACCAACCTCTTCTACTCAGCAAGTTGTTGGCACAACGTGTCCTTCTCGGGTTCCTCCTCCATCTTCTGCACTAAGGAGGGCATTTGATAGTTCTTGATAGATCTGACACACTCTTTTCCATTACCAACATTCCGGCTAAGTATCAACGCCTCAGTGGGTGCAAGGAGAACTCAGAGTTTCCTCTACTGATGATTAATCCTCCCCGATGGGTCCAACAGTGGTGGCACACCCTCAGGGGGTAAGTCTCCATCGAGAAGCTCCATCTCATCATCCTTGTCCACTATGTCGGCCATGTTGACAATGACCCTTCCTGGGGGAATGTCCTCAATATCGCAGAGCGAGTCAGGCTACCGCCAGATAGGGCTGAAGAGGAGGGAATCATAATTCCCCCAGCCACAGATTTTCACATGGGGGTAGCCTCCCTGATAATTTTGCAGAGTACCTTGATACTCTGAATGCATTGCTGGTGGGGGAACTCACGATTGCCTGGTGAATCGGGGTGCTAGGCCACAGGGAGTGCGGCCATATTGACTCTACGACACTACTCACTTATGTCTTCAAAACGCGCTTGGATCCTTGGATATACCACACACTGATGATGGAGACTAAAATGCGTCACCCATAGGGTGTAGCGGAAACACTCAACTTCCTCTGGGGTGAGGGACTCAGGTATGCGAAAATCTCACGCTGCTGCGGGCCAGAACTTCTCGGGGAAGTGGCCCACTGCAAGGATGATTCAGAAGCTCCTCGGCTCAAATTCAGGGTCTGGCCCTTGATTACCCCACTCGCCAACTATGGGTGGTTGAGGAACTCGCAGTGGTACTGAGGCAGACCACTGGGACGACAGGTCGGCCGGTGGAGAATACAGCGAACCAGCTGACTGGCCGCTGATTCTCAGGCTGTTCTCTGAGGAGTGCAGTGACCTGGCTATTACGTTGCTATAGGAGGGGCTGACGGCCACCGTTTCTGGCTCAGGTTCCAGGGCTACCGGTGGTGGGTCGCGCTGCTGCTCACCCGCCATTGGTCCCCAGAATAGCTCTCTGTGATCTCTTGTGGAGGTATAAAGTGCTTCCAACAATGATGGTGGTGACTACATAACCATAACCTATGGGGTCATCCGATTTTCATCCTCCTGGATGAACCTACAGAGGGAAGTGGTAATCCTATGGACCTCACATTCCGGGAGCACCAGGCTGATGCGCCTTGTTCCTGCCCTGACCCTTTACTCAGATGAGCGAGGGGAGGGTTCCTGAGCGGAGTCGCACTCCGCTTCAGAGTCTGAGAAGCGAGTCGTTATGATCTTCGTCTGAGCTTCCCATTATTCTTCTTATGTCGGCGATGACCCACCTTCATTCCCCTAGATAGCTTCTCGTGACAGGCCTGATTTTTGACATGCGGTCCTTCAACCGTACTGGTGCTAGGGTGAAGAAGGTTTCCACCCAATAAAGTCAGGGTGTGAGGAGCATCGGGACAAATTTTGAAGGGGACATGGTGAGGACCTCCATGAACAACACCAGAGCGGGAAAAACCTCTACTGGGACTGGCAGGAGCATCGGGTGGACCTCCATGCTTGGTGTAGGTGGAGTGAGGATGGCCTTTACCCCTCTAGTTTCCGGGGTGAGGAGGACCTTCACCAGCTATGGAGTGGTCTTAAGTAGGATCAACACATTGGAGAGAGGCCGGATGGGTAACATCTCCACATCGACAGTCAAGGGTAGGAGGAAGGAATCCATACCCAGTGTGATGGGCACGAGAGATTCTCCCGTACCAAACATCACTCCCACTGGGCATACCTTCATTCGAGTTGGGGGTAGCATGAGGTAGACCTCTATGCCAAGACTCAGAGTGGGGAAGGCCCATGCTCTGTGTGGTAGTGGTACGAGGAGAATCTCTGTATGAGGTGGAATCGCTATGGGTTTGTTCACGGTGACCCCTTCTCATGCCTGTGACCAGGAGAGTCGACCCAGCCTTCTTGTGGGTCGGTTGGGTCCTCGATCTCGGTTGGGCGTATAAGCGGCCATGCTCGGTGTGTACATGTACTTGATGATATGCGTCGGTGGTGGGTCGGCCCACAATAGTTGTCGACGTTGACACCACATGGCGGGCATCCTTCTCAGCTTGTGCCCGATGCTGGCGTCAGGTCAGACGAACCGGGGGTGGTGGTGTAGGTGCACAGCTTACCTGCTCCTCCTCCGGCTAGGCCAGATGGCGGCGCTGACAAGGCCAGGTGGGAGCCCTTGCTTGTAGCCCCTATATCAGGACTCTGATCGGGCTAGGCCAGATTTCCCCCACCTCATAAGCTTAAGGAAGAGAGTTGTCAAATAGCTCTAGGGACAGGATTCCGAAACGATTGAATGTTGGGGTGGGGAGCAGCAGATCCCTGTGCAGCCCTTAGGGGTGGCGTTGACGGCGGGGCATGGATGCCTCCAGGTCCAGGCGGGCCATATCCCGCATAGGGATGATGCCCTCCTCCTCGTAACAACGTACGAGGTAGATAATTACCCTTCGTTGGATAACATTCAATGGGGAGATGGGGCGTGGGCGCCCCATGGTCATGGACATAGAAGCCATTGTAGAAGCGGTGAATCCACGCAGAGCAGCCACGGTGGCATTGCACCTTCCCCTTCGTAGGTGGGTGGGAGGTGATCTCATTCCTGTGGAAGCTACCTGATTCCTGAGAAACAGAGAGATGAACACATCAGTGTTGAAAGGAAATTGGAATCGGCACCCAATGCCCCAACGCCATCCGGTCTTCCGTGACCGATAAGAGGGATCCACTCAGAAAACATCGTAGAACATGATGTCCAACGTTCTACTACCTCAACTTCTGGTGAGTTTCACGCCAGGCCCACTATTTTCTTTCCGGAACCCGGCGCCGGATTTATGGATCTGGTGACAGGTCAATCCATTGATGTCTCGAGTGCATCTAATCTCCATATTGAAGAGAATACCTTCACGTCGGGTTCACCATTTCTGTTTATGATGTTTTTTCTGGGGCGCGTGTGTCCGTCTGCTTGAGTGAGACATGCGCAACTTTGTTACCCCGCATTCCCGATTTCCAAAGGTGGGTGGAATCCATTCCTTATTTAGGGTTGTTTTCTCCTTGATTGAAATGGGATGATGGGATGGTGTTTCTTCCTTTCATTGATTCCTCCTCAGAGCTCATAACCTAGTCCGTGTCTCCCTTGTAGATTTAATACGTTGTTCATGAAACTCTTCTCGGTTCCATATCTTCATGAATACTAGTTAATTACGCTTCTTATGTCAGGACATTCCAAGGGGTCCAGTCAGGGCAGCAACCTTCAGTTAGGGGAGTAGTCATGCTAAGCATCACTGGCATGTTTGGGGGCTGGGGATTGGTGTGTCTATCTTCTGTACCTTATAATATGGCTTCTCGAGGCCACAGAAGCCCGAGGAATCCCGCATCAAATGCGTGGAACCATATTCCATGGGAATGTGTCTGAGGTTTTCCTCAGTTTCCTGTGTTTAACACAGGGTAGGCCGCTAGTTTAACATCTAGCAGAGACAGATCGGGCTGATCAGAACACTTACTAGAGTGGATCAAATGGAAAAACCCCCTGGAGGGAACACCGATATTTGGACCACCACGTGGGCGGCCTCCCGAATGATTTTAGATGGCACGAGGAATGGAATGGCATGATCCCACCAGGATGTGGTGGCCCGGATAAGGATCAGGATAGATGACGGAGTGGTTTATGGGGATTGTGAATGGGATGATATCGTCATGAAGGTGACGGCAGTTTTGGGCTTGAGCCTCGAAGAGGATTCCTACGTATCCCCGTGGTAGGGAATAAAAGTCCGCATAGTTCATCTGATAGTGGATTGCCACTAAACGGGGTCATAATGGCTTACTGTTGGACGGGGTCTACAGTTGAACATCATGCAGGACGGAGACGAACCGATGTGAATTGAGACGGAATGGTAGTATGTTGGGATTGAACCTCGTAGAGGCTTCCTCTGTACCATGCCTTGACATGGATCAAAGTCCTCGTAGTTTGGGATGGGTTGGAATACAGTTTAACATCATCAGGGATAGGGGAATTTGGGTCTTATGCTCTAGGAGACCCAAGGTGTTTGGTGAACCGATATGGTCGGAATGACCGGGTGGTGGACTTGAACCTCATGGAGGCTTCATACATACCATGCCTTGACATGGATCAAAGACTCTGTAGTTCGGGATGGTGATTGTCTATGAACTGGCGTGAAGGTGGACCTGGGGATCCACTGGTGGGGGCTTGAACCTCGTGGAGGCTTCCTAAGTACCATTCCTTGACATGGATTAAAGTCCACATAGTTTAGGATGGGGGTAAACCGACATGGTCAGAACGACCGGGTGGTGGGCTTGAAACTTGTGGAGGCTTCCTACGTACGTTGTCTTGACATGAATCAACGTCCCCGTAGTTAGGGAGGGGGGTGAACTGACATGGTCAGAATGACTAGGTGGTGGGCTTGAACCTCGTGGAGGTTTCCTACGTACCATGCCTTGACATGGATCAAAGTCCCCATATTTTGGGAGGGGGTGGGTCTTACACTCTAGGAAGAGAAAGTGGGTGGAGAACTAATGTGAAGGAGGTCAGAATGATGGGGGGTGGGAATGAACCTCATGGAGGCTTCCTACGTACCATGCCTTGACATGGATCAAAGTCCTTGTAGTTCGTTATATTTTCATGGTCGGTGCTTACTCTAATACCACATGATTCGTGCTCGGTATGAGAAACAAGAGGTAGCAGAGACCTAACAATCACATTGCCAAAGGTGCATTTGTGGGATATGGAGAGGGGCTTACCCGTGGAGCGACCCAAGGAGAGAAATATTGGGACTTACTCCAAGATGGAGGCCCAATGGAGACAGAGCCCAGCGGGAGAGGGAAAGGGTGACAAGAACCCATGTCCCCATCTCCCCACTTGGTCCTTGGCACCAAGGAAGTGAGGAGGAGCAGGGATGCTACCTCCTACAAGAATGATTGGGGCATACACCATGGTGGCTGCCCTTCCCCTGTGAACAAATGCCACTACTATAAGGATGATATCATCCCCTATGAAGACCAGGGGGCATGGAGAATTTCCAAGGTGGTGGCACCCCACGTGCGAGGCATGGGGCCAGTTCACAGTTTAAGGTCATGTGATGAGGACGATAGTGCTTCACAGTTTAATGTTCTGTAGCTCGGATGAGGTGGGTGTGCTCCAAACCCCTAGGACTTACATAACTAGTACCCTCTGCTCCTTGTGGGAGGGAAGGCACTAGCAACATCGTGGTGAGGGGGTGTAATGGAGCGAACCATCGAGGGGTCCATATTAGTGTGGCTATGTGAAGAAGAAATAGCTATTAGCATGCCTATGCGAAGAAGAATTAGGTGACGAAGCGCAATGGGTGGTATCATCTAGGTGACTTTGAAGTCACATCGTGAAAACCAAGAGGGTCATATGGGAAGAGAAATTTCCAAGTAGAGGGGTCCATAGGCAGGGGCCTTGTGAAACTATGTTTCTCCGCGTGGTGGAGGGCACTTGCGAAGGGGTGTGCTTCACGAAGTGGGGTTCCTTAGCCTTAGCATGAGGTGGAGGTTCATAGGGGAGGTGCATCACGAAGTGGATGGGCATTCGCGAAGCACAGCCTCCCGGAGCAAAGGTTCCTCGTGAAGCAAGGTGTCAGGTAGCAATGTGCTTCATGAAGTATAGTGATCCTGCCTTAGGATGTGGATCATGTGTACATGAAGGGTGTTTCGCGAAGCATAGGTGCTCCGCAACTACCCGGGTCCCCTTGGGGATCCCCTTCCTTCTTGAAATCCCTTAGGCCTCCTAAAAGGCATCCCTCCCAAAAGAGGGGATCAAAACAAGAAAAACGGGAGGCACTTCACAAATAGAAAGTACTTTGCACAACTCATGGTTCACAGAGCAGAAGGATGCTTCACGATTCGGGAGTCGAGAAGTCGAATGGTCGGATTGTCAGACCTTTGGGCTCAGGGGGAGCCCAGTATTTATAGGTAAGAGGGCGCCTCGAAGCAGAGCGTGCTCAGTGAGAAGACATATCTTACTCTGTGGGGGATCACGAATGTCAAAGGGGTTCATGGAGCATCCCACCTCCTTGCTTCACGGTGGGTCTTCGCGGTGGGTCGCAAATGTCAAACGGGTTCGCGGAGTATCCCGCCTCCTTGCTTCATGGAAGGACTTCAAGGCGCATCACAGGTGTCAAATGCGGTCGCAGAGCATCCCGCCTCATTGCATCGCAGCAGGCTCACGAACATCAAATGTGGTCGCGGAGCGTCCCGCCTCCTTGCTTCGTAGCGGGCTTGCGAACATCAAATGCGGCCGTGGAGCGTCCCGCCTCCTTGCTTCGCAATGGCTGCGGTGCTGGGGGCACTCCCCGAAGTGGCTTTGCGAGGCCGTCAATGGGGTCGTCATTTGGGCTTCTTCTCTATCCCAAATTTTGGTTCCAACATATTATTATAAAATTAATTTTTATTAAATATAAATTATCGTATAATTTTATGAATGCAATTGTAATTTTTATTATGGTTTGAAAGCTATTTTTGTCAAAACCCGTGAATTTTCGATAAATGTAGGTTTTTATATTTAAAGTATAAATTTACATATTTAGAAAATTATTTAGATAAAATGAATATTATTTTTGGAACAGGACGTCGAAATTATCCAACAGTGAAGCTTTCATAACTTTCTGAGACAGTCGAATTTTTGTGTAAAAATTAAATACCGTTTAAATATATAATGTGTTTTATGACATCATAATGACCCAATAGTGACGTAATAAAACAATATAAACATTATTTTCGGAAAATATGTGTTTTACCATTAAAATAATGTGATTTTGGATTTGTTTTATTTATTTTACAAAGATTTAGTGGACCCTCCAAGACTTATAAAACATTTTTTATTTTTAAATAGTTTTCCTAAAGAGTGTGACTCACCTCCACATAAGAAACCCTATTTTTTTAAAGAAGTTCGGCCAGTGGAATTATAAAATATTTTATTCTACTCCCCTTTGGAAAAAACCATGGGCAAAAACCATGATCTGGTTTGAGGTTTTTATTAGTTTAATGTGAGGTGTTCCAAACCTAAATAATAAAGAATTCCCTCTCCTTTCCTATATAAACCCACCCAAGCTCACACTTCTTCTTCACTCAAAGCCTTTGGAGTTCAACCAACCCATACCTCCTCTCTCTATAATCCTCCCAAGGTTCCCTAAGCTCCCAAGAAGCCTCTATCAAGCCTCTCCCGAGCCTTTGGTGAAAGGACCAGTTTGGGATATACCTAACAGTGAGAGGGGGGGTGAATCAGTGTTGGGGACTTTTTAAACCAATTCCAACTTTTATCCCTGCACCTCTAGACCTGTTAGGATCTTGATTCTCTTAGTCTCTTTTCCCTGTCGCATGCAATAATAGAAAGCAGTAAAAATGTGAACACAATATTTTTACAAGGTTCACCACTCAATAAGAGTAGCTACGTCCTTTCCATGCATGGGTATGACCACTGCATGGATTCTCCACTATAAAGTAAAATTATGTTACAATGGAGTGGCTAGGAAAACAATCCTCTAGCCAGTGTGAGTCCCTACACTTTGGAGGGGGGTGGGAAACAATCCTCTTCCCTGGACTGGTGAAAGCCAAGTCCAACTTGCAGCCTCTAGCTGGTTCTTTATACTGCCAATCGAGACAGTCTTCTTCCTTCTTCAAAAGGTTGGTTCTGCTCTTTATCTATTGTAGTGATCTTCACTTGATTACTTGAAAAGCAGTAGGCACGCAATTCTCTTCTTTCTTTCTCTTCTTCTCTAGTGAAAAAACAAACTGCACTAGTTCTTCTTCCTTCTTCCTCTTAGTGCAACAACTGACTGCACTAATCACCTTCTTTCTTTAGCTAGAATCACATACACCAATGTGATTATTCAAACACTGAAGATCTTCTCACAAAGCATCATCTGAATTCTCATGCACTGACTGCATGACCTTCTCAATTTCTTCAAGATCCTCTGGTCTTGGTCAACTCAAATGCACACAACCAGATTTGGATTTGTTCACGTGTGCACGTGCATGCATGCATGCATGCACTCCCCTTCCTCTTCTTGGTGCAATAAACCCACAAAGAGTGTAATCACTTCAAGCACACACCTTCCTTGAAATTCACACACTTTGTTCAATTTTTTCACACACTTAAAAGTGTGTTATACTTTAGTGTGGAAGTCTTCCACTTCTTCTAAGTGTATACACTTCACTTAGTGCACCCACTAGGTTCGGCCAACTTGTTTCTTGTTTGCACACACACACTCAAGGTGTGTTCTTCAATTTTCATACACAAGGTTCTCCACTTTTGACACAACTAGGTGTGGTCTTTGGCCTTATTCACTTACACACACTTGGCTATGGCCTATTCCACTTGCACACACTTAAATGGCCATAGGGTGTTCTTGTTCATCAAAATGTGCACCCACATAAGGCAACGGCCTTCACTTGTTATTTTGCACAACCACCAAAGGCTACGGCCTTCACTATTTTTTCACACACTCAAGCTATCCTCGACCTTCTTTTCAAATGCACACACACACAAAGTGTGGTGGTCTTCACTCTTCAAGAATGCACACACAAATGCACTAAGGCCTCGGGTCTTCTTTGGTGCACACCCACTGCCGCGTAGGGTTCCTTCACTTGACACACAAGCACAAACACTGCCACGACCCTTTTCTTCTTTTTTTAAGCACACACGGCCTCAGGACTTCACTTCCTCTTCAAGGCGCACAAGGTGTGAGTTCACCTCGGGTGTAGCTGGCCGCACAAAGGTTCTGTCGCGCAAGCTCCTCAAAGGTGCAAGGCACCTCAGCCGTGCAAGCCTCAACAAACCATGAGAGCGCGCAAGTGATGCGACTGCCTCGGGTCTTCCTGCCGCGCAAAGGGAAGGCACGCAGGGGACTCAGCCTTCTTGTCGCACAAAAGAGTTGCGCGCAAGGAATTCAGCCGCGCAAATACCTTGCGTGGGGCTTCTTTCTTCGCGAGGCAGAGAGCTTCACGGTTCTCAAAAGTTTCAGCAAACTCTCCTCGAGGGCTAGGCCTCATTTTTATAGGCAAAGGAGAGGCGGTTCAATCCGCATGATATAACTTCAAACTCCCGAGATTTTCGGTTCTTCAAGATTCTGGAAAATCTTGTTTTTCTTTCATTGTTTCACGCGGCTTTATCTTCCTCTATCATTCCTCCTCATGCATGCGATTTAGAACGCATGCACGGCCTCTGTTTTGGCCATCCCATGCAAAACACGAACACCACATGGCCTCAGCACCTTCGGTTTGCCTTCAGCCTCGACCGAATTCATAATCTCATTGCATGCATGCATATTTTGATGCATGAATGTGTTCGTTATGGCCAGACGATCACAATGGTGGATTTACTTCGACCAGCGGTGGCCGGGAGCTCGAAAACATCTCTCGGGTTGCTCCTGGTTCGATGGAGGCACGCGGGGAGGCTTCAGCATGGCTCGAGGAAGGATATGCCTCGCAGGCCGTTGGATCAGATCTTTGGACAGCCACGATCAGAAGATCTCGCGCGGGATCGATCGTGCGGTCATGATCTGGCACGCGATCGATCGAGCGGCCAGGATTCGCTCCCGGTGAATTTTGCGCATCCCACATCGAAACGGCGAGCGGATTTTCTGCGTTTTATCACCCAGCCGCTCCCAGAGACGGCCAGTTGAATCTCCTCCCCTCTCGGTGTCGCCCCGCACCGAGTTCTCTCTGCGGGCGCGCTCTTGCGCCCACCCCTGCCACCCGGGCGCGCCACTGGCGCCAACTATGCTTGTCACGGGCACGCTCCTCGCGCTCACGCTGCGGGGGCTTCATCACCGCGTGGCCTCGGGGCTTATACACGGCCCCGATCTCCTGCCTCAGGGATATGCTGCCTTGGCCTGAGGGTTCCCCATGGGCGTGGTGACCTCGAGTCTCCCACATGTGCCTTGGGTGATGACCCTCGGCTGGCCTTCCTTGGTGGCAATTTTTTGCTACATAAAAACACAAGTGCTTTGTTAAAAAAAACAAAGTGACAAGTGTAAATGCCAATTTCCATTCAAGCCATCTTCTAAGACATTCTTTCCATTTCTTCTTCATTCTTCTTCCACAAACTTCCTCAACTCATTTCAATCATGTATTCTAGACTTATGAGACATTTGTAGAAGGTTCTTCATCAACCGAAGCTCCTGAATTAAATAATTCATCAACATTCTTCAATGATCCAATCAGAGATCAAGTTGGATCATCTTCAATTCATCATGCACTAAGAGATAGTGCATGGTCTTCATTAATGCACATCATCCAATCAGTGATTGTGGATGGATCATCTTCATCTCCTCATGCATTGTTATGACAATGCATGGTCTTCAAACATTGTTGTGACATTGTATCATCAGGATACAAGTTCTATGAACTTAAAGATCAGCTCAACAATCGTCAGATATGCAATGGGAACTGAATCTTTCCTATCTTCCAGCAGCATCATTCCTTCCAATCAAAACATTATATGACTGGCATCATCATTTCTCCCCCTTTCCTTCATAAGGCTTGAATCACAAGTTCTACTAACTCATGATTTGTGTGAAATACATACCAGCAAAGCATCGTCTGATTTCACTTCATGGAGTGTTGCCCAAGCCTGACATTCAATGCTATGATTACATAACAATGCTACAGGCATCCTCACTTCAGTCGATCTCCATTAACTTTGGAGTCCTTCTTCATCTCCTTCTTCATTTTGACCAGCATTGACAACAGTTGACAAAAAATACAATCTTCATATACAAAGTGGTCCCAAAAATCTCCCCCTTTGTATTTTGTTGTCAATACATTAAAGTCTCCTCAAATGAATGTGTCAATGTCAAAATGAGAATCTAATCTCTCTCCCTTTACATCATTTTCTCTCCTAGACATTCATTTCATTTCTCTCCCCCTTATTGACAAGAAATACAAAGATCATGGTAGAAAGGGTTTCATTCCGTACTTAAGCAATGTGTCATCAATCATTTCACTCTAAGTCTACTTGAGCAATGCTCGGTGTAGAAATCAAGATGATTTGATTTAGACAACAAAGCTGTCCATTACCCACATAATATGACACCTCATGAGATGAGAACTCATACACTTGTCTTCAAGGGTTTTTTCACTTTCATTCCAGGCCTAAGATATTGAGTGTGAAAGAAATAATCAACCTGAAATTCATGCACTCACTTCAACAAATGGATCAAAAACATTCTTGTTCAATTAGCAGGATAAGTGGCCTTGGGTAACTTTCACTCTTCTTATGTCATTGATTATCTTTGTTACTCCCCCTTTATAAAAATATATTTATTTTGAGTAACCAAGGATGAGAGATTAAGAAACGACATACCTTTTTCAACAACATGATCTTCAGACAATATTCAGAGTAATTGAATTTTATACCAACAAATGTTGATATTGATTGAGATAATGACTCTGATAGCTTCTCCTTGTGTCTCTCACTCAAGGGAACATTTCTTATCATTGAATCTCAGGATCTCCCCCTGAGATCTTGCTTCACCTTCAATTCCCTATATTATCAGAACAAATACAATACACAAGGATTTAAGGGAATAAGGTGGATCCTCCATGCTTCTTCAATGTGAGCAGGAAGGCTGAGATGATTTTCTCATCCAAGATGCTCCATTTGATCCACACCTCACACTTTCACATTTGATCTTCAAGTTTGAATGTGGCTGTGTGGATCTCAAAACTTCTTCAATCTCTTTGTGTGTGAATATTCTTTCTTCAAGAGCTTTCCATGAACTAGAATATCCCGGTGTAACTTTCATCCTCTTCAAGAATTCTTGTTGGGCTGGAATAAATTCAAAGCACTTTCTAACAGTATGACCAGCCTTGTTGCACCTCACACACAAAACTTCACTGTCTTCATGTAGAATCTTCTTTTTGTACTTAGCACTAGCCTCAATCTGTTTATTTAACATTCCAAATCTGTTTGCAGTATACAGATGTTTCTGGATCTGTGGATGTTTCATCTTCCTCTCCAGATTTCTCCCCCTTGAAATGGACTTTCTCTGTACTTTTACATTTAAGGGATTGTACCAACAATCCAGTGCACAATTCCCAAATTTATTGCATCACCAGCATTGACCAACAAACCTTTACTTCTTGTCATCTTCTTGATAAGGTTGCTGAATCTTCTTCTTGGTATGTTGTGCTTTCTGTGGGGACATATCTTCCGCACTCTTTCCCCTAACCACCCTAGACATGGTGGTAGGTTTCTTATCACTTTTCTTCATCCATACTTGTTTAGAAATTTTCTTCCAACCTGCACTTTTTGTACAAGCAATTTTCAAAACATTAGTACAAGTTGGTATGGATAGTACCTTCTTATCAGCTACTTGTGATAGATCAATGAGTGAAGCCATGATCTTCTTATCACATGTTGGAGGTCTTTTGACAGTAGAATCTTCCAGAGAACATTGAGTTCCAGCAGCTACAATTTCCTTCTTTTGTGGAGATTCAATATGTGTCTTCTCAAGATTGGTTAGTTCATCTTCCAATTCTAGACATCTCATATTGAGGATGACTTCCTGGTTTTCAATCATAGTCATCTTCTCTTCACAATACTTCTTTAATATTTCAACTTCATATTCATGCATCTTTAATTTTTTTTGTAACAAAGAGTCAAGTTCATTGATCTTCTGGGAGTTATCTTCCATATATAACTTCTTGACTTCATTGCCCCTTTTTAGCTCATCTACTAGTGCATGGATCTTATCTTCCAGAGTCTTGTTGACTCCCTCATTTTCTTCAACATCTTTGAGCCACTTTGATGAACTTTCTTCAAATCCCCCTTTGTTGCTTCAAAGGCTCCAACCTGTCTGGAGAGCTTTAAACATTCGGCAATTTTTTCTTGTAAGCCTTTCTCCAAAACATCAGTTTCTTCTTCCAACTGAGTGATATTTTCTTGCATGCATTGAAATACCCCACAAACCAGGGATGCACTATTTTCAGGAATACCATGTAGAATAATTCTTAATCTATCAACTGATATTTCTTGAGATGTTGTAGATTGTTCATCACCACTTGTGCTAGAATTTTCATCATGAGGGTAATTTCCAAATGTACTAACACATACCTCTTGATAAGTTGAGGTAGGAAGGTTTTCCATCTTCTTGGTGGGTACTTGAGCCACCTTCTCATAACTTTCCAAGTCTGGTGTGTCATCAACATCAGCCAAATATGGAGAACCAGAGGCTTCCTCCTGTTTAGATACGAGGTAATTCTTCTTCAACTTTCTCTTCTCTTTCTTTTTCCTGTTCATCATGGTCTTTGTAGATATATCTTTCTGCTCAGAGATAGCTGAATCTTTACAAACACTGCTCTTTATTGATAACACAGGAAAGAATCTCAGGTCTTCAAAAGAGAATAACTTCACTATAGAGAATCCAATAGAGGTGAACTTGTCGCTCTGATACCAATTGAAAGGACCAGTTTGGGATATACCTAACACTGAGGGGGGGGGGGGTGAATCAGTGTTGGGGACTTTTTAAACCAATTCCAAATTTTATCCATGTACCTCTAGACCTGTTAGGATCTTGATTCTCTTATTCTCTTTTCCCTGTCGCATGCAATAATAGAAAGCAGTAAAAATGTGAACACGATATTTTTACAAGGTTCACCACTCAATAAGAGTAGCTACGTCCTTTCCATGCATGGGTATGACCACTGCATGGATTCTCCACTATAAAGTAAAATGTTGTTACAGTGGAGTGTCTAGGAAAACAATCATCTAGACAGTGTGAGTCCCTACACTTTGGAGGGGGGTGGGAAACAATCCTCTTCCCTGGACTGGTGAAAGCCAAGTCCAACTTGCAGCATCTAGCTGGTTCTTTATACTGCCTATCGAGACAGTCTTCTTCCTTCTTCAAAAGGTTGGTTCTGCTCTTGATCTATTATAGTGCTCTTCACTTGATTACTTGAAAAGCAATAGGCAAGCAATTCTCTTCTTTCTTTCTCTTATTCTCTAGTGAAAAAACAAACTACACTAGTTCTTCTTCCTTCTTCCTCTTAGTGCAACAACTGACTGCACTAATCACCTTCTTTCTTTAGCTAGAATCACATACACCAATGTGATTATTCAAAGAATGAAGATCTGCTCACAAAGCATCATCTGAATTCTCATGCACTGACTGCATGACCTTCTCAATTTCTTCAAGATCCTCTGGTCTTGGTCAACTCAAATGCACACAACCAGATTTGGCTTTGTTCACATGTGCACGTGCATGCATGCATGCATGCACTCCCCTTCTTCTTCTTGGTGCAATAAACCCACAAAGAGTGTAATCACTTCAAGCACACACCTTCCTTGAACTTCACACACTTTGTTCAATTTGTTCACACACTTAAAAGTGTGTTATACTTTAGTGTGGAAGTCTTCCACTTCTTTTAAGTGTATACACTTCACTTAGTGCACCCACTAGGTTCAGCCAACTTGTTTCTTGTTTGCACACACACACTCAAGGTGTGTTCTTCAATTTGCATACACAAGGTTCTCCACTTTTCACACAACTAGGTGTGGTCTTTGGCCTTATTCACTTACACACACTTGGCTACGGCCTATTCCACTTGCACACACTTAAATGGCCATAGGGTGTTCTTGTTCTTCAAAATGTGCACCCACATAAGGCAACGGCCTTCACTTGTTATTTTGCACAACCTCCAAAGGCTACGACCTTCACTATTTTTGCACACACTCAAGCTATCCTCGGCCTTCTTTTCAAATGCACACACACACAAAGTGTGGTGGTCTTCACTCTTCAAGAATGCACACACAAATGCACTAAGGCCTCGGGTCTTCTTTGGTGCACACCCACTGCCGCGTAGGGTTCCTTCACTTGACACACAAGCACAAACACTGCCACGGCCCTTTTCTTCTTTTGTTAAGAACACACGGCCTCGGGAATTCACTTCCTCTTCAAGGTGCGCAAGGTGTGAGTTCACCTCGGGTGTAGCTGGCCGCGCAAAGGTTCTGTCGCGCAAGCTCCTCAAAGGTGCAAGGCACCTCGGCCGCGCAAGCCTCAACAAACCACGAGAGCGCGCAAGTGATGCGGCTGCCTCGGGTCTTCCTGCCACGCAAAGGGAAGGCGCGCAGGGGACTCAGCCTTCTTGTCGCACAAAAGAGTTGCGTGAAAGGAATTTAGCCGCGCAAATACCTTGCGCAGGGCTTCTTTCTTCGCGAGGCAGAGAGCTTCACGATTCTCAAAAGTTTCAGCAAACTCTCCTCGAGGGCTAGGCCTCATTTTTATAGGAAAAGGAGAGGCGGTTCAATCCGCGTGATATAACTTTAAACTCCCGAGATTTTCGGTTCTTCAAGATTCTGTAAAATCTTGTTTTTATTTCGCTGTTTCACGCGGCTTTATCTTCCTCTTTCATTCCTCCTCATGCATGCGATTTAGAACGCATGCACGACCTCTGTTTTGGCCATCCCATGCAAAACACGAACACCACATGGCCTCGGCACCTTCGGTTTGCCTTCAGCCTCGACCGAATTCATCATCTCATTGCATGCATGCAAATTTTGATGCATGAATGTGTTCGTTATGGCCAGACGATCACAATGGTGGATTTACTTCGACCAGCGGTGGCCGGGAGCTCGAAAACATCTCTCGAGTTTCTCCTGGTTCGACGGAGGCACGCGGGGAGGCTTCAGCATGGATCGAGGAAGGAGACGCCTCGTAGGCCGTTGGATCAGATCTTTGGACAGCCGCGATCAGAAGATCTCGCGCGGGATCGATCGTGCAGTCGAGATCTGGCGCACGATCGATCGAGCGGCCAGGATTCTCTCCCGGTGAATTTTGCGCGTCCCACATGGAAACGGCGAGCGAATTTTCCGCGGTTTATCACCCAGCCGCTCCCAGAGACGGCCAGTTGAATCTCCTCCCCTCTCGGTGCCGCCCCGCACCGAGTTCTCTCTGCGGGCGCGCTCTTGCGCCCACCCCTTCCATTCGGGCGTGCCACTGGCGCCCACTATGCTTGTCACGGGCGCGCTCCTAGCGCTCACGCTGTGCGGGCTTCATCACCGCGTGGCCTCGGGGCTTATACACGGCCCCGATCTCCTGCCTCAGGGATATGCTGCCTTGGCCTGAGGGTTCCCCATGGGCGTGGTGACCTCGAGTCTCCCACATGATCCTTGGGTGATGACCCTCGGCTGGCCTTCCTTGGTGGCTATTTTTTGCTACTTAAAAACACAAGTGCTTTGTTAAAAAAACAAAGTGACAAGTGTAAATTCCAATTGCCATTCAAGCCATCTTCTAAGGCATTCTTTCCATTTCTTCTTCATTATTCTTCCACAAACATCCTCAACTCCTTTCAATCATGTATTCTAGACTTATGAGACATTTGTAGAAGGTTCTTCATCAACCAAAGCTCCTGAATTAAATAATTCATCAACATTCTTCAATGATCCAATCAGTGATCACGTTGGATCATCTTCAATTAATCATGCACTAAGAGATAGTGCATGGTCTTCATTAATGCACATCATCCACTCAGTGATTGTGGATGGATCATCTTCATCTCCTCATTCATTGTTATGACAATGCATGGTCTTCAAACATTGTTGTGACATTGTATCATCAGGATACAAGTTCTATGAACTTAATGATCAGCTCAACAATCGTCAGATATGCAATGGGAACTGAATCTTTCCTATCTTCCAGCAGCATCATTCCTTCCAATCAAAACATCATATGACTGGAATCATCATTTCTCCCCCTTTCCTTCATAAGGCTTGAATCACAAGTTCTCCTAACTCATGATTTGTGTGAAATACATACCAGCAAAGCATCGTCTGATTTCGCTTCATGGAGTGTTCCCCAAGCCTGACATTCAATGCTATGATTACATAACAATGCTACAGGCATCCTCACTTCAGTCGATCTCCATTAACTTTGGAGTCCTTCTTCATCTCCTTCTTCATTTTGACCAGCATTGACAACAGTTGACAACAAATACAATCTTCATATTCAAAGTGGTCCCAACATTTGGGAACACACTTCCAAGTAAGGGATTTCTTCCTTTATCATTTTGTCCAATTTTCTTTAAGTATTTATTCCCTTTTATTTTCAATTAAAAATGCTGGAGTATGATTTATCACCTTCCCCATACTTACCTAATTATGTTTTTATAATGGGATACCCCTTTCTCTATCATTACTGCCTCCCATGTACACCTGTTACCATGCTGAAATTCCGTGAGGGATTTCTCTCTCCTCTTTTACATCCAAGTAATTATTTTGTATTATGCATCTAAATTCCATTACGTTTGTTGGAACATGTATCCATATAACCCCCTTACTTTCCATTTCATGTAAATATGATGAGACACCCTTTTCTCCCTCATCAACTATATTCATGAATCCTTTTTTCACGCCGTTATGCTGCCGAAATTGCACTGTGTTTTTCCAAGCCAATGTTATTGTGTAGTGAATACCATGACCATTTCTCTATCAAGTTTATTCATATTTATGCACATTTACATGTTTATTATAAATCATCGTGTGTGTATTACACATCCATTTATCATGGAATAAATGAAGATGATTGATTCCATGTTGTATTATCCATGTGGCACACTTATGCATGAAATGAAATGTTTAAGAAGGGTGTGCCCTAATAGCGCTCCAATGCATTGGGTAAAGTATAGTATCATGAAATGTCATGTGTAATGGGTTTTTAATCATTCTAATTCAAGTGAAATGAGGTTTTACTCGTGCTTAATGTGCAATAATAGTTTACTCATGTTTCATGTGCAATGAGCCTTGGCTCATGCTAATTCCATGTTATGTGTTGTTGCAACATTTTCTTATTATGATTATCATGATTTATCATGCCTCTATGTTCATGTTTCTCTTGTTATCCATTGATATACCTATTTTCTAACATTTATTTTATTCCTCATGTTATTCCATGTTTATTCCCTTACTGGGCTTTATAGCTCACCATTTTCTTATACATGTCCTCAGATTATCCCATTCAATGCTAAGTACGAGGGAATGTAGTGGTTATGTAATGGATGTTTTAAATAAAGATGTTGTATTTCATGTTTTAAGTTGTTATGTAATGATTCTAATCCCCAAAGACACCAACCCTCTTGATCTACCATGTTGTATCAAGTGATGTTTATATAATAAATCATGTTTTAGCGTGTAATAAAGAGAAGGGTTGTTATAGTTGGTATCAGGGATATGTTTAGTTATTTGTGGGATTAGGATTAGAAAAACCTAGTGAAGACATAGAGACAATAATAAGTCTAATAAAAACTTACCTAATTATTTGTGAGTATTGAATAAGTGGTCTATCAATCAAATACATCCCTGTCTGGATACGAGTAGGTAGAGGCAGCTCTGACACATATGCATCTAGGTGGTAAAACCTGAAAACATCACATTGAGCTAGACTCAAACGGGAACTAGTGCACAACAATGAGACTTTCTTAACTCTTGGTTATGAAACACCTAGGGGATATGATTTTTTAAATTCAGAAGCTTAGTATGAACCATTATTAAGGGAATTAAAAAAATTCCCCTTATAATATATTTAGAAAGTATATCATGAATATCATAGATTGAAGCCTATGGATTTGTAAGTTATGGAAATAAAAGTTATTTATAGGTCATCATTTTTGTCCTTGGATTACCCTTTATCTGTTACCACTAACATTCCTTTTATTCCAGCTAATGGATAGTAATAAAAGGACTCAGGCTAACAACTAATGTGAAGATCAATGTGATGATTGTGCTAATTAGATAACCAATCCGATTGGAGAAGGAATCACAAACATTGTCATGATTTTCTCTCAGTTTAATCAATATTTTAATAGAAACATGGGTCAAGAGGAATGTTTAACCCCCCCTAAGAATTAACAAGTCTCTATCGAGAACTTCATGAGACAATGGCCTCCTACTTTTAATGGATCATCTTACCCCTCTATCAAAGAACAATGGATCAACTCCCTTAAAAAGATATTCTCCATTCTTCAATGTTCTGAACAAGAGAAGGTTCTCATGGCTGCTTATCATATTGAGGGTGAAGGTGATCAATGGTGGACGTTGTTCAAAAATACGAATCCTGAGGAGGATATTGAGGCATTGGAATGGAAGTATTTCTAGAAGATGTTTTTTTATAAATATTTTCCGTGCACCCTTCAGCTTAAGATGGAAAGGGACTTCCTAGCCCTCAAGAAAAAAATATGACTAATCTGTCAGAGCGTATGAAGAAAAAATCACACGTCTTTCAGGATACACCTTCAGCTTTGTCGTTACCCCCGAATTCAAGGTTGACCACTTCTGAGGTGTGCTAAAACCTAACCTATGAAAAACACTATTGATCCGTGACTTCGAAAGCAATGAGGAAATTTCCCGATGTTCCCTTAAAGTAGAAATAGAGATTAGAAAATCTTAGAGGTATCATGGGGATAAGAAGTGTAAGGAAGACTTCAATGTTGGTAGTCTGATCCAGCACCCCATTTTCCAATGGTGTAGAAAGAAGCACCCCAGAAGATTCCAGAAGGGGATGAGGAAATGATTTAGGTGTCGATGAGAAGGGAACCTAGCAGTTAACTGCTAACAAGAAAAACACGCGACTTCAACAAAAGAGAGGAACACTCCGTTCGAACCTCAATGCCTTATTCATTGCTACAACTGCAAAGAACCAGGGAATATAGCAAAAAAGTTCCCTAAGCCAAGGGTTTTTTGAGGCAACCAACAATATCCAAGGCAGCAAGGAAGATATTTTTCCATCACTACTACTGAATTGAACCCCAAAAATGAAGTGGTGATATGTACACTAGATATTAATTCAAGAATAGTGAAATTACTTTTTGATTTAGGTTCTATGCATTCTTTTATATCTCAAAAGTTTAGTAGAACAATCCCATCACCACCACAAATTATAGAAGTAAAGATGTTGGTGAGTATGGAAAATGGGGAAATCATTTCATCCCATGACTATAACTCCTCCCCTGTCATAATCTATGGATTTAATTACCCAACGAACGTCATCATAATCCCTCTAGTGGAATTTGACGCAATTCATGGCATGGATTGTCTTTCCTTATATAGAGCCAACATAAATTTCCATGAGAGGGAAATCACTCTCCTTATGGAGAATCGACCCCGATTCATTACAAGTTCAAGGAGGAAGATGAATCTTCTTTAGCTCCATCATCTCAAGCATGGATATTAATGCACTATGAGCACATGTATCTGGATCAGATGACTGAGTCTAAGGAGGAAACCATTATTGAAGACATGCCTATTGTGAGGGAATTCACCGAAGTGTTTCCCAATGAATTTCTTGGTCTTCCTCCTAGAAGAGATGTTGAATTCTCAATTGATCTTATACTTGGGGTGTTTCCAATATCGAAGACTCTATATAGAATTTCTTTTGTGGAGCTTGAGGAGATGAAGAAACAACTATAGGAGAATCTGGATAAAGGGTTTATATGCCCAAGTGCTTCACCATGGAGTGCACTAGTCGTCTTCGTCAAGAATAAAGATGGGTCAATGCTCCTTTGAATCGATTATCGTGAGCTTAATAAAATCAAGATAAAGAATAAGTATCCTCTCCCATGATTTGATGAGTTGTTCAATCATCTGCGTGGAGAACAATACTTCTCCAAGGTAGATGTGTGGTTGGGATATTATTAAGTAAGGGCGAAGAAGGAAGATATCACCAAGACTGTTTTTCATACAAGATACGGGCACTATGAATTCATAGTATTGCCTTTCAGACTCACTAATGCTCCAACAATATTCATGGACTTGATGAATAGAGTTTTTAGGGATTACCTCAAAAAATTGGTTGTAGTACTTATAGATGATATTCTGATATACTCCAAAACCAAGGAGGATCATTAAGAGCATCAATGAAATGTACTAGAGACATTGCGGAAGGAGAATCTCTTTGAAAATTACAACAAGTGTGAGTTCTGGTGGAAGGACGTTGAATTCTTGGGCCATATCATCACAAGAAATAAGATATAGTGGATCCCTCTAGAATAGATGTAATTGAGTGATGCCTGAGACCATCATCGGTAACAAATATTCGTAGCTTATTGGGGTTAGTTGGATATTATTAATGATTTGTGAGAAATTTATCGCGATTGTCTAACCATCTTACCAGGATAACTCAGAAGGGAGTAAAGTTTTCTTGGAGTTATGAATGCGAAAAAAGCTTCAGGGAGTTAAAAAAAAGGCTTATCACTACGTCTGTGCTCACTTTACCCACAAGTGGAGAACTTTTTGTGGTATTCAGTGATGCTTAGATGAAGGGCATGGGTTCTGTGTTGATGAAAAATGACAAAGTCATTTCCTATGATTCAAGGAAATTGGATGTTCATGTGAAGAATTATCCAACACGTGATTTGGATTTGGATGCGGTGATCTTCACTTTAAAAATTAGAGGGAATTATCTCGTTGGTGAGAAGTGTGAAATATATACGGACCACAAAATCCTCAAGTATATATTCACACAGAAAGACTTGAACATGCGCCAATGAAGATGGTTAGAGATGATCAAAGACTATGACTACTCAATCCATTACCACCCCGAGAAAGAGAATAAGGTGGAGGATGCTCTAAGTAGAAAGGACACAATAATTATATCATTTATGAGAATTTATAAGGATCGAATCTTCTTAGACTTGATGAATATGGACATGGGAACCATAAAGAAGGGAACATAATCAATCCTTCTGCAAACAATTGCTCAACCGTCTCTTTTGGAATGGTTAAAGGATTCACCAAAGGATGATGTGGGAATTCAGAAGAAAGTGGAAGCCATCAGAAATGGTAAATCCATAGAGTTCAATGTTAATGAAGAAGGATTTGTGAGATTTGGGAAAGTATTATGTGTTCCATCAAGTCCATAGCGGAAGACGGTTCTTTTGGATGATGCACATAGTTTAAATTTCTATATTCACCTAGGAAACACAAAGATGTACCGAGATCTATGAGAGCATTATTTGTGGGATAATATGAAGAAGGAGATCGCTGAGTATACATCAAAGTGCCTGGAGTGTCATCATGTGAAGGAAGAGAGGCATAAGTCTAAGGGGATGATGCAACCATTTCCCATATCAGCATGGAAATGGGAGAACATCACCATTGACTGTGTCACTGAACATCTGAAGACATCCAAAGGCAGCAATTCAATTTGGGTTGTTGTGGATCATCTTACAAAGTCTGCACAATTCATTACAATTCGGGAGGATTTTTCATTGGATCAACTGGCATGGATATACATTAGGAAATTGGTAAGGCTGCATAGAGTACCACTATCTATTGTATCTGATTGAGATCCATGATTTGCCTCTATGTTTTGGAAGAGTATTCAACATGCTCTGGATGCTGAGCTGAACTTCAGTATGGTCTATCATCCTCAAACCGATGGCCAATCTGAGCAAACTATTCAGACATTAGAGGATATGTGAAGATCATTTTATATGAACTTCAAAGGAAGGTGGGACCAACATCTTTCACTGGTTTAATTCTCCTATAATAACAGTTCCACTAGAGCATCTGAATGGATCCTTATGAAGCCCTGTATGGGAAGAGGTTCAAAACACCATCATGCTGGGAGGAAGTCAGTGAACGTAAACTGCTAGGACTAGAAATAGTCGAAGAAATGGGGGAGAAGGTGAAAAATATTCAGCAGCATATCAAGGCAGTCCAAAGTCGACAGAAGAGTTAGGCAGATCACTTTTGATGATAACTTGAGTGTAAATTTGGAGACAATGTATTTCTATGCATATCTCCATGGAGTAAGGTCATGAGATTTGGAAATAAAGGGAAGTTAAGTACTAGGTACATCTACCCCTTTGAGATTCTTGATCATGTTGGGGTAGTGGCTTATCGACTAGCACTTCCACCTACCATGGCCAAAGTAGATGATGTCTTTCATGTATCCCTCTTAAGGAAGTACATACCCGACCCTTCACATGTACTCTCTTTAGAGGTATTATAGCTAGAAGATGATATTTATTATGAGAAGAAACCAGTGAAGATCTTAGATCATAGAGAAAAATTTCTAGGAAATAAGACAATGCCCCTCTTCCGGGTGTTTTGGCGAAACCAAAAGTTTCAAGAAGCGACGTGGGAATCAGAGGAAGTGTTGAAGCAAAGTTACCCGCATCTATTTTAGTGTGGGAAAAAGAAATTTCAAGAGATAAATTTCTTAAGGGGGGAAGATTGTAACGACCCAAACTTTCATTAATGGAAATTCCTCTTAATATAATTAAATGTATTATTATGGTTATATAAAATGTGAATTTCATTGGTTTTATGTTTCTGGATTCTAAAATACCATTATTAATTATGACCGTTGCTAATATAGTTGTCGAATAGTAATCACATAATTATTATAAATATAGGGCTTCAAAAAATCCAATTTAATCAGGAAAAGGAAGTGATGACCTCATCTAGTAGACTTTCCCCATACGAAGCCTATTATTCAGTGCTTGAAAAGGAGGTGGCATCAGTGGGCTTCTCTCTTGACCAAGCCCAAGCCGATCTTGAACATGTTAAGCTTGAGCAGAACCGACTACGAGAGAAGTGGACGTTAATAGAGATTACCACCCGAGCGATGTTATCCGAGCCACCCCAAGAGTCTCTCACCATTGCACACTTTACCCTTCGTCTTATGTAGGTTTTATAAGGGGTTATGTAACAATACCCTATCACTATGACTATGCTCATTATTTTTGTATAAATAATGTGCATTCATTTTTTTATGGTTACTTAGTAAATAGTTTTTTAAAGCACAAATAGTTTGTTTAGTTAATGTTCAACTAAGAAATCTATTTTGATTAATTAATGGATTTTTGAATTAAATTTTTTTTTAATAAAATATTATTATTATTTTTATAAAATTACTTTTTATTAAAAATAAATTATCTTATACATTTATGAATGCCATTTTAATTTTTATTAAGGTTTGAAAGCTATTTTTTGTCAAAACCCTTGAATTTTTGATAAATGTTAGTTTTTATATTAAAAGTAAAAATTGGTATATTTAGAAAACTATTTAGATAAAATTAATATTATTTTTGGAATCAGGATGTCAGAATTATTCAATGGTGAATTTTTCATAATTTTCTGAGATGATCGATTTTTTTGGGTAAAAATTAAATATCATTTAAATATATAATGTGTTTTATGACATCATAATGACCCAATAGTGATGTAATGAAATAATATAAACCATATGTTCGGCCAATATATGTTTTAAAATTAAAATAATGTGATTTTGAGTTTGTTTGATTTATTTTACAAAGCTTTAGTAGACCCTCCAAGACATATAAAACATTTTGTATTTTTAAATTGTTTTCCTAAATAGTGTGACTCACCTCCACATAAGAAACCCTATTATATTAAGAAGTTAGGACATTGGCCTTATAAAATATTTTTTTCCACTCCTCATTGGGAAAAAACATGGGCAAAACCATGTTATGGTTGGTGTTTTTTATTAGTTTTTTGTGAGGTGTCCCAAACCTAAACAATAAGGAATTCCCTCTCCTTTCCTATATAAACCCACCCAAGCTCCCACTTCCTCATCACTCAAAGCCTTTTTAGTTCAACCAACCCATCCCTCCTCTCTCAATAATCCTCTGAAGATTCCCCAAGCTCCCTAGAAACCTCTATCAAGCCACTCCCAAGCCTTTGTGAACACACTTCCAAGTAAGTGATTTCTTCCATTATCATTTTGTCCAATTTTCTTTAAATATTTATTCCCTTTTATTTTCAATTAAAAATGTTGGATTATTATTTATCACCATCCCCATAATTACATATTTATGTTTGGATAATGGGATACCCCTTTCTATCTCATTAATGCCTCCCATGTGCACCTGTTACCATGCTGAAATTCTGTGAGGGATTTCTCTCTCCTCTTTAATCCAAGTAATTCTTTTGTATTATGAATCTAAATTCAATTAGGTTTGTTGGGACATGTATCTATATGACCCATTTACTGTCCATTTCATGTACATATGATGAGATACCCTTTTCTATCTCATCAAATATTTTCATGAATCCTTATGTCACGTCGTTATGCTACCGAAATTGCACCGCGTTTTTCCAAGCCAATGTCATTGTGTAGTGAATACCATGTCCATTTCTTTATCAAGAGTATTCAACTTTATGAAAATTAACTTGTTGATAATACTGATTCTTATATGTATTCCACATCCCTTAATCGTGGAATAAATGATGACGATTGATTCCATGTTGTATGATCCCTAGGGCACACTTATGCATGAAATGGAATGTTTATGAAGGGTGTGACCTGATAGCGCTCCAATTCATTAGGTAAAGTATTGTATCATGATACGTCATGTGAAATTGGTGTTGGATCATGATAATTCAAGTGAGACAAGGTTTTACTTATGCTTCATGTGCTATGAGGTTTTACACATGCTCCATGTGCAATGAGCCTTGGCTTATGCTAATTCCATGTTAAGTGTTGTTTCCAAATATTCATATTATGATTATCATGATTTATCATGCATTTATGTTCATGTTTATCTTGTGCTTCATTGATATACGTATTGTATAACAAGTATTGTATTCCTCATGTTATTCCATGTTTATTCCCTTACCGGGATTTATAGCTCACCCTTTTCTTATGCATGTCCTGAGGTTATCCCATGCAATGCTAAGTATGAGGAAATGTAGTGGTCATGTAAAGGACGCTTTCAATAATGATGTTGTATTTCATGTTTTAAGTTGTTATGTAATAATCCTAAGCCCCAAATACACTAAACCTCTCGATATTCCATGTTGTATCAATGTATTTTTATGTATTAAATCATGTTTTAGTGTGTACTAAAGAGCAGGGTTGTTATAGTGTTTATTAATATACATGGTGTGTACTTTTGTTTTTCCATTTTCTTTATTTCCTCCACCACATTTATTAGACCGTGAATAATTGCTATTTATTTCTCAAATAAATATCACTTTATTTATCTCTAATAAATTTATTATTTTTCCCACAATATATTCTCTTGAATAACTTATTTCAAAATAATTGTGATCAGGAATCCTTAAATAATTATTAAACCACAACCGGAAATAATAATTATTCAACTTATTAAATTAATATTTAACTAAGATACTTTGATACACTTAGTGTGTGACCCTCTAGGACATTTTCTTAGTGGAATTTTGCGGAGCCTGCCCAAATTCCAAGGTTAGTGTATGGAAACATGCAATGGCACCCATAGAGAAATAATTTGACACTGCAATGAATTGTCACCTCTTACGAATGCTTACAGTGTATTGTAATCTCTTTTCCTCGATGTCTCGAATTATGCGGGTTGAATGCTGGTTCCATGAACCCATGTGCTCGATTATTCTTTCTTTGACATCCTAGAATTGAACTTTTCCATTCCTAACCATGGCCATAGATTATTTAGGCTATATTAATTCTACCAAAGGGCCTGAGATATATACTTTCATTATGGAATAGAAGGGACAAATCCTTTATCGCTTTATCTATTAATGTTGTATTACTCATGACCCACCCAACATATCCTACCTCACTGTGAATAGTGTGTCATCAAATATTTCTTCCAAACATCTAAGTGAATGAGTTGTAAGACCCATTAATAAAAATCATAGAGTCTAAGAACCAGTACACAGGTTCGCAGAAAGGAACATCCAATTACACTACGAAATGTGGATTTCCTACCGGTGGGTCTTGTTCTCTTAATATCCTCCTGGACATTACCACGAGTTCACACCATGAGAAGGTGCTTAAAACTTTTATGAGTCCTCACCCATAATGGATAGTATTATTTGTGTCCCTCAAATAACATCATCCGGCCATAGAAAATATTTTCATGAATAGTGTTATGACACTTATGGATTCTCATCATAGTAGGGATATGCTATGAAATTTTAGTGAAACAGCTATCCTTTGGACATTACCAAATGAATTTTCATGTAGATGAACAATCAAGATGTGATAGGGTATTTATTAGTGAATAATGTAAAAAAGTAGTTGGTTCTAGGCCACCAACTCCAACTAACTCCCACTTGAACTAGAGCCAACTACTAACAACCTTTAACCCGCTAGCCCTCACGTGATATTCATGATTCTGCTGGGATACGCCTTCAGTCATGGGGTCTCTCGTGTTCTCTTTCATGGACACTCTGATCACTGTAACATCACCCCTTTGATAGAAATACCTCAAGAGGTGATACTTTCAGAGTATGTTCTTTGTCTGCAGATGTGACATTGGTTCTTTTTCAAGAGCCACTGCTGTGGTATTATCACAACACAATTTGATAGGATCTTTACTACTAGGCATCACTTGATTCTCTTGGACAATGTTCTGAATCCAGAATGCTTATTTTTCTGCATCATAAGTCACTATATATTCGGACTCTGTTATATAATTGGAAAAAATAGGTTGCTTTTAACTCTTCAAGCTCATATCTCCTTCATTAAGATCGAAAAGATATCCAGATTGTGACTTCATATCATTCTGATCTATCTGAGAACTATCATCAACATACCCTCTGATGACAAGCTCCTCATCTCCTTTATACACTAAAAACATATCCCTAGTTCTTCTCAAATACTTAAGGATATTCTTAACATTAATCCAGTGTTGTTCTCCTAGATCTGGTTGATATCTTCCTACCATGCTCAGTGCATAGGCAACATCAAGCATCGTACATAACATGGAATAAATGATGAATCCTATAGCCGAAGAATATGGGATCTTACTCATTCTAGCTTTCTCTTATTGTGTATGAAGATGAATTTTCTTAGAAAGATGCAGACCATGTGACACTAGAACAAATCCACTCTTGTATTGTTCCATACTAAATCTATTTACTATCTGGTCAAAGTATGTACCCTGCCATAGTCCAAGAAGCCTCTTGGATCTATCACGAATGATCTTGATCCCTAGAATGTAGGCTCCATTACCCAAGTCCTTCCAGGAGAAACTCTTTTTCAACCATTCCTTAACTGACTATAAGACTGGTACGTCGTTTCCAATAAGAAATATGACGTAAACATATACTACTTGTGTAAGAACCCGAAACTTCTTTTTAGGTATGTTTCTCTTCTCTGATCGTTGTTGAGAAAAAGAGGAATTTTGGGAAAAAACTTTTAATGTTGTAGAAGCTGTGCAGGGGCGCATGGTTGGTGCACTATTTGTTCAAACCATTCGGCAAGCCCAGGAAACCGTGCACCCTTGATAGTTGGATCCGCACGGGAGGCGCACGGTTTGTCAAACCGTGCGGGAAAACCATGAAATGTTCCTGGAGGAGGCAGTGGGCTCAGCACAGGTGGCGCAAGGTTTTTCAAACCGTGCGGGTAGGCTGTGCGATGTCCCTGGAAGACATAGTGGCAACCACACGGTTGGCACACGGTTTTTCAAATCGTGCGGAGAAACCGTGCGGCCACATAAAAATTAGGGTTTAAAGCCTCGGTCCACTCGGGATTCCTCATTTCTTCTCCAAAATCTTTTCCACTCAAGACTCACTCAGGATTTTGGGTTCTCAAAGGTTGAAGGAGCTCTCCCACTTGTTTTGGAGGCAAATCAAAGGGTTTTCTTGGAGGATCAAAGCCAGTTCTTCTCAGGTAAGTCTCTTCTCTTCATTACTTTGAGTTTCCCTCTATATCTACATCTCTTTATCCCTCAGTTTTCTAGATCTATGCCCGTTTTGTGTAGATCAAGGGTTTTGGTTGCCTCTGGTGTTGATTTCAAGACATTTGGATGCTAGGGAAGGAGGTTTTGACCATTTCTGGAGGTGCATTTTCCAGTTTTGAGGAGGTGGAATAGCTTTTGGATCGTTTTCACTGGAACCCTAAAGGTAGGTGGTTTGTGCCATTCGGTTTAAGGTATTTGAATTGTTGTACAAAATCACAAATACCCATGAATGGGGTATTGCGTGTTACTATTTTATCCCTATTGATTGCCTTCTTTCTTGTATGCTAGAGTAGAGGATTTTGAATGTGTTTTGGGCTAATTGATATGTTTTGGATGTTTTTCCCATGCATGTCTGATATGACCGTTTGGTCTAGTTTCCCCTATTAGGATATGACCAGTTTACCATGCCTAGTGTTATAGGATGGTGTGTTGTGATCTTCTGATATGCTGAGATTCTATAGACTACTATCCTAGTAGTTTTTGAGGTTTACTTTGGCCGATACACACACTATACTCTTGATGACTTACACAGGGGCGTGAGAACCTGTTGTAGTAGACCATAGGGAGAATGGACGTAAGGGCTTCTCCAGAGTGTCTTTATAATACGATGTGAGGCCACAGGGGGAATTGACGTTTAGTGCTTCCCCAGAGTGTCTATAGTTCCTCGACCTGGGTGACAGGGGGAATGAGACGTTGAGTGCTTCCCTAGAGCACCTTTAGTACGATACGAGACTATAGGGGGAATTGATGGTGAGTTCTTCCCTAGAGAGTCTATTATTTAGCTGAACCAGAGGGGTGAGATTGTGTGTGCCTCATATAGGGTTGTTAGTACATGTTGGTTGAACCAGAGGGGTTAGGTTGTGAGAACTACCCAGAGGGTTACCAGTTTGTTCTTATTGATTGTGTAGCTGATTACCTATTGTGGATTAGATTCTTGAAACTGTGGATTGTTTACTATTTAGTACTTTCCTGTTTACTGCTTCTATACTTTTACTTTCCATATATTCACTGAATGATAGGCACTTATCTCGTGGTGGTTGCCTACTGGGATTTTGTTTCACACCCTGTTTGGGACAAGCTTTTGGGCCCAAACAGATTATGTTGTTGCAGGTATAGATAAGGGAAAGTTCCCTTCAACTTCAGGTACATGATTTCATTGGATCTGGAGGGCATGTGACCGAGCTGAGGCTTGTGATGCTGAGGAGTTTATCTGTTTTACTTTTGTTCTTTGATTTAGTATTGTACTTAGTATTGTGATTTGTTTGGATTCTTCCCGGGACATATGTATCATGCATCATTTTATAAATAAATATGTGTGTGTGTGTGTGCTCCAGTTGTTTATTCTTACAGTATTCTGATGTTTAATGTTGTTGGTTAATTACTGCTTCCGCTATTGTATATTTGTTTCCCTTCCACTGTGTACTCTGCCAATGAGGGCATAGTTTCCCCACTATCACACCCAAGGCCCTCACTGCTAGTCGGCAACCTCTAGAGTTCGGGGAAATACACTTGAGGCCATTTGACTAACAGGGTACAGGGCACCTCTGGGTGGCTTCCAGAACCAGGACGTTACAAAGTTGTATCAAAGGATTTTCTTTTCTCTTGATTTACTATTCAGAGCCTTTATCCAGGGATAGGAAGGAATAGGTACTTGGTATTAAGCTGTGTCTGGGAGTAGCTAACCCGTTTACAGGGGAAAGCCAATCTACCTCATTGATGCAATTTTCTGGTTTTGCAAGTTTATGGTTGCCTTCATTTTCACCGTTGTTGACTCACATGTTTTGTGCTATTACTGTTGATGATATTGAGGTTCTATTTTTGTTGCAACCCGATGAGATCAGGGTATGCCATCTCATGCATCATATAGGCACTTTCTAGAAATCACATGTCAGGCATTCTTGCCATGTCATTTAGGATGAATTGGAAATTGCATGTTGTTGTGATAGATGTTGTGTAGAATATGCATGAAGTTGTGATAGGTTCCTTGATAAAAATATTTTCTTCTTGTTAGATAATTGATTGTGTAAGGTTTGTTTGAATGAGCGCCAAATTTTGTTTCTTGAGGTGTTATGGTACCTCATGGACCGGAACTTGGTGGATCATGGATTTGTTTACCTTGGTTATAACTTGTGTAAGATTCCAAGATTTGATTCATGGGGAGTATGGGCCCTCACGGATCAGAATTTGGCACTTTCAATGTTAGTTTCAATGTTTATCTGGCTTCTGGGGTAGTTTCTGAGGCTTATTGACTGGAAAAACCCAGAATGTGCACCATGTAGTTTTGACTACATGACATGTGTTCTTATGTTCGGAAGAAACAGTCTTTCTTAAAGTACATGTCGTGTAATCTCTTTATATGCCCTGTACTCCTATGTTTCAGTCCCTATTAATCCTGATCTATGGTGTGATCTTGAACATGTAGAGTCATTCCACCGAGACATCCTCCAACTGTCTGTCGGTTACATGGCAGTGATCAGACGCCAGATACGACTGATCAGGGACTTCTGGTAGTTCCTCCTACTATGCCAGTCTTGGAACCAACAGTTATACTAGATGAAGGTACTGATTCATAGTTCAGGGAAGGCTTCATGAGGATGATGAGGACCTTCTAGGGAGCACCGCCTCCTGACTTGACTATGGAAGACTTGATGCGGGTTTTCCAGCAGCAGCATCCTCCCACCTTCTTAGGGGAAGGCGGCTCCCAGGCTGTAGAGTCATGGCTAGAATCCATGTTGATGATCTTTGAGCATCTGGAGATGCCTCCAGGAAGGCGGGTCAAACTCGCTACCTATATATTATGAGACTTCACCAAGAGGTGCTGGGACGTGATCTAATAGGCGGGTCATCAATAGGTTATGGCGTGGGAGGAGTTTTAGCGCGTCTTTTATTACTACTTTTATCCGAATACATTGAGGGCTGATCGAGCCTGGGATTTCATGATCCTAGAGCAGGGTACTCTTTCTGTCATGGAGTATTCCTCTCGTTTCACCGAGATTTAGTGTTTCACAACCCTCTAGGGTGGAGATGGTTTGTTATTGGCAAGGAAGTTTGAGGATGGTCTCAAATGGGATATCTTCTCACAGGTGAATATCTTCAGACTGACTTCTATCACTTCAATCGTCAATTAGTCACTGATTGCGGAGCATAATCTGAGAGATTCCGGAGCTGAGTGCTTGGGCGGTTCCTCTTCCAAGCTTAGTGCTTCACCAGCTGAGAGTAAGAAGCATCGTAGGGAGTCTACACGTGGTGATCTGAGGCAAGGAGACACACCGTCAGGTAGCTAGGTGGTATGATACCAGTTTGGAAGAGCTGTGAATATGAGGCCGCAATTCCAGAGGGACCCGGTGGAGTGCCGATCTTGCGGCAAGATGGGTCATCTTCAGTGCTTATATCTTTTTCTCTCACCAGTAGCTTGTGACAGGGGTTCTTCCATGACTCCTTGTTCAGGAGCATCGCCACCAGTTTCTCACTAGTCTGGGAACTGGAGTTCTTCTGGTCATTCGGGCCGAGGTGGAGGTAGAGGTCGTGGTGTAAAGTCACTGGTCTTTCAGCGACATCAGGGTGGATCAGCATAGAGTAGGCAGGCAGGGTCACAGGGCCATGGAGCTGGCCGGACTTTTTCGGTGGAGCAGACCCAGTAGGAGCAGGATCCCGGACCCTCTATAGATTGAGGTACAATTATAGTTTCCCCAGTTTTATCTTCTACTCTTTTTGACAAAGGTCCTTCCCATAGATTTATCTCTGTTCTGTTGTAGAGATCCTTGGGATCTACATCTTGTCCTCTATCGATACTTTGACTATAGACACGCCGTTGGGAAATAGGATGGCTAGTGTACGTTAATGCAAGGAGTGCCCTCTAGAGGTGGCTAGGTATCGCTTCCTAGGGGATCTCTATGTTCTGGAGATGACTGGATATGTTTTCATTCTCGGAATGGACTGGCTAGTTCCCTTCCAGGCAGTCGTCGACTGTTATCACCGCAGGGTGAATTTTATATCACCATAGGGTGGATCTTTTCTTCATAAGGGTGGGTGGGATGTCTAGGTGAGTAGAACAGGACCCGAGCATCATGGGCTTGGTGGAGTTACAGCTCAGATTGGTAGTCTATATCTGGATGACCATGTGACTTCATAGTTGGACTTTCCTCCAATGGTGGATCGTTTCAGGGATGTCTTTTCAGATGACTTTTCAGGTTTTCCTCCGTAGCGTGAGGTAGACTTTTCTATTGAGCTTGTTCCAGGAGTGGCACAGGTGCCCATTACTCCTTATAGGATGGCGACACCTGAGCTACATGAGCTCAAGAAGTAGTTAGAGGAGTTGCAAGAAAAGGGTTTCATCCGACCCAGTACTTCTCCTTGGGTTTTTCCTATCCTTTTTGTGATGAAGGTAGATGGTACTCTTAGGCTGTTTGTGTATTATCGAAAGTTGAACCAATTGAAGGTCAAGAACCGATATCCCTTGCCGAGGATTGATGATCTTCTTGATCAACTTCGAGGAGCACGAGTGCTCTCGAAGATTGACTTGAGATCCGGATATCACCAGTTGCACGTTAGAACATTGGACATACCGCTTACATCTTTTTGGAGTAGGTATGGTCTATATGAGTACTTGGTCATGCCGTTTGGACTCACAAACATGCCAGCAGTTTTTCATGGCTCTGAATAATCGTGTGTTGCACCCTTATCTGGATTCTTTTGTGTTAGTCTTCGTGGACGATATCTTGGTGTACTCTCACACTCGACACTACCATGCCACCCATATTGAGATCATATTGAGTACACTAAGATAGAATTAGCTATATGTTAAGATCTCAAAGTGCCACTTTTGTATAGACCATATTCACTTCCTAGGTCATATTATCTCAGAGGCAGGAGTTGACGTAGACCCGGAGAAGGTGAGAGCAGTAGTTTCCTAAGAGTAGCCTAAGAACGTGTTGGAGATACAGAGTTTCTTCGGGCTAGTTGGTTACTACAAGAACTTTATACAGGACTTCTCCCACTTAGCAGCGCCGCTGACGGGTTTGACCAAGAAGGGTGATATGTTCGTTTAGTCAAAAGATTGCAAGATAGACCTTCAAGAGTTAAAGGGAAGGTTGACATCAGCACCAGTCTTGATACTTCCAGAGCAAGGGAAGAGGTATATAGTTTATTGTGATGCATCAGGTATTGGGCTGGGAGCTATTTTGATGCAGGGTAATCGAGTAGTTGTGTACGAGTCTCGGCAGTTGAGGCCACATGAGAGGAATTACCCGACGCATGATCTCGAGTTGCAAGTTTTTTTCCATGCATTATGTTGTTGGAGACATTATCTTCTTGGAGAGAATTTTGTGGTTTTCACTAACCACAAAAGTCTCAAGTACATATTCACTCAGCATGATCGGAATCTGAGACAGTGCAGGTGGGTCGAGTATCTTCAGTCCTTTGATTTCGAACTTGCCTATACCCTGCAAAAAGGCAATGTTTTGGCTGATGTGTTGAGCAGGAGGACTCAGTTACTGGCAGTTTGGGAGGCTAGCAATGAGTAGAAGATTATGGCTCTGTTCTCTGAGATGCATTTGGAGGTGCACGACAGACAAGGGAAGACTTTTCTATCTTCTGTAGTTATTACCTCTACACTTCTTGACCGGGTAAGAATGAGGCAGCTATCAGATTATGAAGGCCTAGTCCTACAGGAAAACATGTCAGGAGAGGACCCTATTCCAGGATGGACAGTAGGCGAGGATGAGATCTTGCGTTTCTAGGGATGCGTATGGGTTCTAGAAGACATATGTGAGGAGCTGATGTGGGATTTTCATTCCTCAGTTTGGGTAGTTCATCCTGGCGTCACCAAGATGTATCATGATCTACACCGCCAGTATTGGTGCCTAGGTATGAAGAGAGATGTTGCAGGTTTTGTCATGAGGTGTTCCACTTGTCAGTAGGTGAAAGCGGAGCATCAGCGGCCATTAGGTCTTTTACAGTAGCAACCCATTACGGAGTGGAATTGGAACGATGTCGCGTTGGACTTCATAACCGTTTTTCCGATATCACCTCGAGGGAATGATGTTGTTTGGGTTATCATCAACATGCTTATGAATGATGCTCACTTATTTCCAATCAAGGGGACCTTCAGTGTTGACAAGCTGGGACAGTTGTACATCTGTGATATTGTACGTCCTCATGGAGTTCGACACTCCATTGTTTCAGACAGGGATGCATGTTTTACTTCTCGGGTATGGAAAGGGCTTCAGAAGGATTTGGGTACACATGTAATTTTGAGTACAGCTTACCATCCCCAGACAGATGGCCAGTCCGAGCGTAAGATTCAGGTGCTTGAGGACATGCTCCGAGCATTCATCTTTTATTTTGGAGTTTCCTGGGAGAAATATATACCTCTTGTGGAGTTTACCTACAACAATAGTTTTCAAGAAACTATTCAGATGGAACCTTATAAGGATTTGTATGATAGGCCATTCTGATCACCCTTATGTTGGCTGGAGGTAGGAGAGGCAGATTTGATGGGACCTCGTCTTGTTCAGGAGACCACAGAGTAGATAGAGTTGATTGAGAAGAGGATCGATACTGCACAGTCTTGTCAGAAGTCTTATGCTGATCAGCGGAGACGACCTCTAGAGTTTGAGGTCGGGGATCAGTTTTTTCTATGTGTCACACCGAGGTTGGGACACAAGAGGATTAGAAGACAGGGTAAGCTTTCACCAAGGCACATCAGGCTGTTTGAGGTGTTGGAGAGAGTTGGGCCAGTTGCCTATCGGTTGCAGTTACCTCAAAGATACTGGGCCATGCACGACGTATTTCACATCTCTCAGCTTCATCGTTACTTTTCAGACCCATATCATGTCTTTCAACTTGAGGAGGTTGTGCTCGAAGAGGATGTGTCGTTCGAGGAGCATCCTATCCAGATTGTCGACCGGAGTACAAAGGTTCTTTATGGCCGGTCTGTTCCTCTGGTATGAGTGCTATGGCAGCATGGGCAGGTACAAGATGAGACTTGGGAAGGGGAGGCCGATGTATGAGCTCTATGGCCAGAGCTGTTCGGGGTTTCTTCTTCTACACCGCGCTAGGGAAATTTGGGGATGAATTTCTTTAAGGGGGGAAGTTTGTAAGAATCTGGACATTCTTTTCAGGTATGTTTCTCTTCTCTATTCATTGTTGAGAAAAAGAAGAATTTTGGGAAGATAAATTTTACAGTTGTAGAGGCTATGTAGGGGCGCACAGTTGGCGCACGGTTTGTTCAAACCATGTTTCCAGCCCAAGAAACCGTGCACCCTTGACAATGGGCTCCGCACGGGAGGCGCATGATTTGTCAAACCATGAGGGAAAACCATACGATGTTCCTGGAGGAGGCAGTGGGCTCTGCACGGGCGTCACATGACTTTTCAAACCGTGCGGGCAAGCCGTGCAAAGTCCCTGGAAGAGACAGTGGCAACCGCACAGTTGGTGCATGGTTTTCCAAATCGTGCGGAGAAAACGTGCGGCCACATAAAATTAGGGTTTAAAGCCCTGGGCCACTCTGGATTTCTCATTTATTCTCCAAACTCTATTCCACTCTAGCCTCACTCGGGATTTTGGGTTCTCAAAGGTTGAAGGAGCTCTCCCACTTGTTTTGGAGGCAAATCGAAGGGTATTCTTGGCAGATCGAAGACGGTTCTTCTTAGGTAAGTCTCTCCTCTTGGTTCCTTTGAGTTTCCCTCTAAATCTACATCTCTTTATCACCTGGTTTTCTAGATCTACACCCATTGTGCATAGATCTATGGTTGTGGTTTCCTCGGGTGTTGATTTCAGGACTTGTGGATGTTAGGGAAAGGTTTTTAGACCATTTCTTGTGGTGCGTTCGCCAGTTTTGAGGAGGTGGAATAAATTTTGGATCATTTATGCTGGAACCCTAAAGGTAGGTGGTTTGTACCTTTCGGTTTAAGGTCTTTGAATTGTTTTGGAAAATCACCAATACCCTTGAACGGGGAATTACATGTTACTGTTTTATCCCCATTAATTTCCTGTTTGCTTGTATGCTAGAGTAGAGGATTTTGAATGTGTTTTGGGATAATTGCTATGCTTTGGATGTTTTTCCCATGCATGTCTGATATGACCATTTAGTCCAGTTTCTCCTATTAGGCTGTGACCAGTTTCCCATGCCTAGTGTTATAAGATGGTGTGTTGTGATCTTCTGATATGCGGAGATGCTATAGACTGCTAGCCAAGTAGTTTTTGAGGTTTACTTTGGCCGACACGCGTACTATACTCTTGATGACTTACGCAGAGCCATGAGAACCTATTGTAGTATACCATAGAGAGAATGGACGTAAGTGATTCTCCAGAATGTCTTTATAATACGATGTGTGACCACATGGGGAATTGACATTGAGTGCTTCCCCAGAGTGTCTGTAGTTCCTCGACGTGGGACATAGGGGGAATGAGACGTTGAGTGCTTCCCTAGAGCACCTTTAATACGATACGAGACTATAGGGGGAATTGAAAGTGAGTGCTTCCCCATAGAGTCTATTCTTTAGATGATCCAGAGCGGTGAGACTATGTGTGCCTCCCATAGAGTTTCTAGTAATTTTTGGTTGAACCAGAGGGGTTAGGATGAGAGAAATACTCAGAGGGTTTCCTATTTGTTCTTATTGATTGTGTAGCTGATTACTTGTTGTGGATTAGCTGCTTGAAATTGTGGATTGTTTACTATTTAGTACATTCCTGTTTACTGCTTCTATATTTTTACCTTCCATATATTCACTGACTCATAGGTACATATCTCGTGGTGGTTTCCTACTGGGATTTTGTCTCACACCTTGTTTGGGCCATACTTTTGGGCCCAAACAGATTATATTTCTGCAGGTTTAGATAAGGGAAAGCACCCTTCTACTTCAGGTACTTTATTGCATTATAGTTGGAGAGCATGGGACCAAGATGAGGCTTGTGATGCTGAGGAGTTTATCTGTTTTCCTTTTGTACATTGATTTAGTAATATATTCAGCATTGTGATTTGTTTTGCTGCTTCCTGAAGTTCCCAGTCAGGATCCAAGTATCACTGAGAGGGAGTGGGGGTGAATTAGTGATATATTTTTATTTTTATGTTTTCTATTTATTGAAACAACCTTCACCTCATGTTAAAGTGTTTCTTCCCTGATGATCACACACAACCACAGGAACACAAGATTTACAGGGGTTCACTACTCAACAAGAGTAGCTACGTCCTTGTTATGGTACGGAAATAATCCAGTACCACACAATCCACTAGAAAAAAATCCTTTGATGTGGAATACAATGAGTAGGATATACCCTTACACTTGTGTAGCACATTGAAAACAATCCAATAGTTCATGTGCTCCCTTTTAGCAAAAATAGGGAAATTTAATGATTCTGTGCTTCTTAATGAGATTTCATAAATCAATTCTTCCAAAAAAAGTCTGCACTTTCCTTCCCAGAAGCTGGTAGGAACCTCCTGGTGCAAAAAACATGTGCACCACTTCCTGCTTACGTGACTTCCTACTTGCGCGCCTCACTGCTTGTGCGCCACATGCTTGCGCTCCTACTCAATACTTGTGCGCCACCTTTGAGCACAACTCACAACTTGTGTGCCAAATTTGGCTTATACCCATGCCACTTATTGAAAGCACCTCCCAGCTTGTGCACCTCTGGAAACTTGCACGCCAAAACCTGCACGGAAAAACTTGCACATAAAAACCTAAGAATCTTATAAATATCCCTCAGCTTGCGCACCGCTTCATCTTGCACACCGTCCTCTGCTACTTGCATGATCAGAGCACCCTCTACTACTTGCACGGTCAGAGTTCAAATTTTCTCTAAAGTGTTGAACTCATTAAAATGAAGAGGTAAGTCATCTATTTATAGTCATTTTGGTGACTTGTGCTCCACATAAACTTGCAAGCCAATACCTGCGCGCCACTCCATTACTTGCACGCCACTTCATAACTTGCGCACCCTTCCATCACTAGCACGACACTTTCTTTCCATTGTCATATTTTGATATGATGATGTTGGAATATGACTTGCACGCCACTTACACTTGCGCTTCAATACTTTTGTGCCAATACTTGTGTGCCACTCTTGACTTGCGCGCAACTTTTTACTTGCACGACAATATTTAACTTTTGCGCCATTTTATTTCCTTTGTCAAAATTTGATGTGATGATCGTGAAATAAGACTTGTGCGCCACTTACACTTGTGCGCCAATACTTGTGCGCCATTACTTGCGCGCCACCCTTGACTTGCGCACTACTTTTGACTTGTGCGCCACTTTTTTCCTTTTCCAAAAACACTTCTTTACTCTCTCTACTATTCATAAGGCTTGCATAACAAGTTCTCCAAACTTATGATATTTTTGAAATACAAATCATCAGATCATCGTCTGTTTTATGGTCCTTTTATAGAGGGAATTGATTTATCTTCTTTGACAACAAAATACAACACTTTACAAAGGCTAACTTTTCAAACTGCTTTCTCCATCCAACTTGGTCCTAACAATCCCCCCCTTTGGATTTTTTTGTCAACCAAGATTCATCAATCACCGAACTTTATAAACTTATAAAATTGATTACATATCAACAATTCTAAGCCTACGTGAGCTACCTAATTGTAGGAAACAAGAATTATTGACAGCCAACACCATGCTGTCCAAAGGAAGTGACTATGAAATCTCTTGATCATATCTCCTCAGCCTTCTTCAGAACATTTTTCAAGCTTCTACTTCAGCATTCTTCACTTCTTCAACAATCCTGGAATGCAAAAAAAATTGTTTCCTACAACCACTCCAACAAACGGTTAGAATAGTTCACACACATACATGATGGATTCACATCTTACCCACAACTCCACCTTTATGCATGCATATATAAGGATAGATTTATGAAAAATTTCTCCACCTTGACAACACTATCCAAAGGTAAGATGAGAGTGGGGACAGAAACACGTACCTTATCCTTGATGAGAAGGAGGTTGGACACCCATGTTCAACCTCAATTTTGCAAATTTTTCTTTTGGTAAAGGTTTGGTGAATATATCAGCACCTTTTTCAGATGTAGGAACATACTCTATCCTTAATTAATTCTTCTTCACTTGCTCTTTGATGAAGTGGTGCTTTATATCAATGTGTTTTGAATGAGAATGTTGTACTAGATTTCTTGTAAGATTGATTGCACTCTGATTATCACAACCCAAGAGAAATGGCAGCTTTACTTCAACAAGTAGATCATCTAACTGAGTCTTAATCCACATTAGTTGAGTTGCAGCTTGAGTAGAAGCAACATACTCGGCTTCAGCTCAGCTAAGGGTTACTGAATTCTATTTCTTGGTATTCCAACTAACACAACTTCTCCCCAGAAAGAAAACTCCACCAGATATGGATATTTAATCATCAACATTTCTTTCCCAATCAGCATTAGAATACCCTAATAGATCAATTTTTCCTAAGCCATAATACCTGATTCCAAAATTTGTTGTTCCTTTTATATATTTGAGAATTATTTTTCCATCAATAAAATGTGATTCTTTATGAGTACTTTGAAATCTTGCACATAAAGTGAAAGCATAGATGATTTCGGGTCTTGAGGCAGTAAAATAAAATAGACTTCCAATTAGCTTTCGAAACACTTTCTGATCAACTTCCTTGCCTTCTCCATATTTAGACAACTTGGTTCCCACTAAAATTTGTGTGGAAACTGGTTTCTAATTTTCATGCCAAATTGCTTCAATAGTTCCTTAGCTTACTTTTCTTGAGATAGAAAAACATGATTCTTCTTTTGTGAAATTTTTAGCCCAAGAAAGTACTTCATTTCTCCCAGCATGGTCATCTCGAATAACTTCTTCATATCCTCAGCAAAGTTTTCACATGATCTTTCATCATTTCCTGCAAATATAATATCATCAACATAAACAATAATAATCAGTGAAAACTCTTGACATTCCTTGATATAGAGATTTTTGTCAACTCTCCCTTTCTTAAATTTCATATTCTTTAAGCAAGTATCTAATTTTGAATACCATGTTCTTGGAGTTTGTTTTAGCCCATAAAAATCCTTCATCAATCTGCACACATAACTTTCATCCTTTCCAATAACAAATCTATAAGGATGATAAATGTAAACTTCCTCATCAAGGTCACTATTCAAGAATGCAGATTTTACATCCATTTGAATGATTTTGTAACCTCGTTGTGCATCAATAGGAAGAAAGATTATTATTCTTTCTAATCTTGCCACAAGAGCAAAGGTCTCATCAAAATCTATGCCTTCAATTTTTGAATACCCTTTGCAAACCAGTCGTTATTTTCTTCTTATTACTTTACCATGTTCATTCAGCTTGTTCCAGAAAACCAACTTTGTACCAATACTGTTCTTATTGTCTGGCTTGGGTACAAGTTCCTGGGTATCATTCTTCTCTATCTAATCAAGCTCTTCATTCATTGCATGAACCCATTCTGGATGCTCAAATGCTTCATTTACATCATTTGGTTCAACATTAGAATAAAGAGAATTATTTGATATAGCATTCATTGTTCATCTTATTTGAACCCTCTCGGGTTTATCTCTAATAATATTCTGAGCCTCCACTTGTTTACTCAACCTAGGATGAGTTTTTTGAACTTCATCCTCATCACTCGAGATTTCTAAGTTGGATTCCTATTCACTGATAGGATTAACACAGTCTATAGCATTATCAGAATCATTAACAAAAGCTTATCTGTCCTGCTCAACTTCCACATCAACATATGACTGCTTTTATTTCTCAACATTTTCAACAACTTTTACATCTGAAGAATCAATAATTCATCCTATTTCTTTTTTGAGACATCTATATCCTCTTCCTTCTAGAGAATAGCCGTTGACGCTCCTTTTCCATCACAGAGTCTAACGAATTGAAAAGGGAAATACCCTGAACCCAAAGTGATTCATCCTTTGAAGAAACATCAAAAATTGAAAAATCCATGAGCAAAGATTCAAACGCACTTAGGTTGTCCAAGTTCCACCACGGTCACGCAAGTATACTTGCGCACCGCCCAATGGTTGCGCAGGTGACTTGCGCGCCCTCTTTTAATTTCTCCCAGAGTCTTCACCAGCCTATAAATACCCCCGGTGGGCCCCCCATATCAAAAAATGAAAAAATTCCAGAAACTCGGATTTGAGCTCCCGGCGCCCTAGTCTCTTATCAAAGCTTTCGAACAATTCTAAGGTAATTTATTACCTAGAATGGGAGATCTAAAGGGGGAGAAGACCTATGTGTTGAAACTCATTAACAATTGTGTGCCTAGGTGGCCAGCCTTAAAGGGAAATGGCCACACTTGCACGCTGCCTTTCCCCTTCAACAGAACTTGCGCGCCAATCTTCTGAAAGCATCTAAGGATAGAACTACGGGCTTGAGCTAGGCCTCGCCCAAGTTTTACTCTAAGGATTGACCGGCGTGCAAGTACTCATGTGTCACACAAGTGTACCTGCGTGACCAGGACTTGCGCGCCCACACAGGACTTGTGTGACTCCTTCTTTCTGGGTGCCCTTCCTACCTATTTCACATCTCTTATGCCTATCCACCTATCCTCGTCAAGATTAAGCCTTCAGAACTCTCTCCAAAGCCATTCATGGCATGATTTTCTAGTTGGATTCCATATCTAAAAGGAATTCTATAGAACATCTCTTAAAACCTAGTGATTTACATATATTTATGTCACTAAGGTCAATTATATCATTCATTCAACCTCATCCTTTAAGATGAGAGAATCCTTAACCTGTGCCTCCTTTTCAGGAGTAATCCCCAGTCCATGTTCTCTTAAATATGGTCATCCTCTTTAGGAATAATCCCCAAGTCCCCTAACCTGGGCATATTCCTTAGGAGTAAGCCCCATTCATAATTTTCTAACCTGGGAATCCTCCTCAAGAATAATCCCCAAGTTCCTAAATCTTGGAATCCTCCTCAGGGGTAAGCCCCAAGTTCCTAAATCTAGGCATCATCCTTAGGAGTAAGCCCCATGTTCCCAAATTTGGGCATCCTCCTCAGGAATGAGCCCCAAGTTGCTAAATCTGGGCATCCTCCTCAAGAGTAAGCCCCAAGTTCTTAAATAGGGTCGTCCTCGTTAGGGTTAAGCCCCATGTTCCCAAAAATGGGCATCCTCCTCATGAGTAAGCCCCAGTTCTCAAATCCTTTAACCTGGGCCTCCTTCTCAAGAATAATCCCTAGTTCTCAAATCCTTTAACCTGGGCCTCCTTCTCAGGAATAAGCCCTAGTTCTCAAATACTTTAACATGGGCCTCCTTTTTAAGAATAACCCCCATTCATAATTTCTCTTAACCAGTCTTAATTTACTTTTGATTTGGGATTCCTTCTCATGAGTAAACCCCAATCATAATTCCCCTCCTAATTTGGGCATCTTCCTCAGCAATAAGCCCCAAGTTAGAGTATACAAATCTCCATAAAGTACATATACCTTTATGGACCTTGTTCCCGGGTTTCTTCCTTGAAGTAAATTCCTAATATTTATATGTTTGGGCAGTCATACATACATAAGCCCCACATCATTTCTTATGATGGAACAATTGTCTGATTTTACCAATACCCCTTGTTTCTCACACCGAACATGACTCGCGTGAGCTTAGAGTGTAAAAGTAATTATGAGATCTTTCTTTGAGACATCAATCAAGAATAAATATCATACTCCTTTACTCGAACTACGTGGTTTTTGATTCCTTTTCTATAACAAAGGATATGCAGGTAGCCCATCTGCGGGTGCGATCCCAACTCTGAAATAATCCATGCCCTTCTGAATGACAATAAACGGTGTCCCACTAAGTTTATTTAAAACTAGTATGGTCATCATAATGACCAAGAGACTTTTATATAATGTATTATAGGATACCATTGACTAAGAATCTCTAAACAAATACAGATGATTATCTATCGATGAAGAACCTAGAATACATATAAAGGATTCTCTAAATCTCATATATATTAATCATTGATTGTTAGATCTAAAGGAAATCTCATTTTCATACTTGGTAATGTAATAAGGATTCATGAACGTAACTTAAATCTATAATGAGAGTCCTGGAATAGACAATAATTCCCCCCAAAAGGGTGTGATGAGTCTGACCTCCCATTCTCTTGACCAATGCAACTTCTTAAGCCTCATCAGTTCATAACTAGTGAGCACCTACCTTTGGAAAGTAGGTCCAAATGGATATGGAATCATTGGATGTTTCCGGTTCTACAAACAAGCCCGTTAGAAAATTCTTGGAATGTTTGAACCTTAAGTCAATGAGGTCATCCCCAATTCCAGAGGAAACAAAAAATGGTGAACCTGAAGTGAATCCTTAACCATGTTAAAGTGATGTTTTACCTATTTGTTAGGCCCCTATTTAAACTCAATGAGAGGGACAACAAAGCAATCAATAACATATGTGCTTATCCAAAAGATGTAGTGGCCGGGCTTATCTTGATTACATATGTTATATCAAACAATCATTCTTTTCCAAGATCTTATGCATTATAGAAATTTCTTCTCTTAAGTTCACACATGTGAATACTTCTTCTGTGAATGCCTTTGCTGGGAAGGCATCTGCTACTACTCCTTCTGGATCAGCGTCTGCTCTGAGGATGACATCACCTACTCAGCATCTTCAACGCAGGGTATCAAATGCGCTGGTTAAGGAGTACCATCAAAATGGTACTATCCCGACTCTGGAGGCTACTCGACAAGCCCTCCAAGTCAATAATTCACCCTGGCCTTCCAGACAGCGACGACCACCGATCAAGAAACAGGTTGTTCCAACCATTGTCTCCAACCGTTTCATGTCGTTATCCCCGGAACACAATCACCATTCACTCCCATATTCTCGGGAGGTGAATGAGTAGGTCCCTCAGGGCCTTTATTCATGGAGACAGAATTCTTTCCCGAGGGCTACCATCAACAATCACTTCCATACTCGTGTAGCAGTGCACCCTCAACATGATGAGGGTATCGTCTCGAGGCGTTCGACTCAGGTTCCTCAAACCCAAGCATACAAGACGAACCACCAGAGGCGAAATCTGGTCAACAGTGAGCATGTTCTCATCTCTGCCATCTCCGGAGAAGTCCACCAACCTTACTTGGTGGCAAGCAACAAACATGCACACACACCCATCAGTTTTAATTCCATTGTCCAGCAGACTCGTTTGGAAGTGGAACGCCAATCTCGTCAGGCAATAACGGTGGAGTAATATAGACATAAACATACACCTTTTTATAAATCATCGGCTAGTCAGTAGGCTCGTTTGACTACATGCGATGGAGCCCGCCAACCCAATGTGTTGACAACTGGTAAACATGCACATACACCTGCTTACACTCATCAATCATGCCCGCATCCTCGTCTGTCAGTATTGAAGGATGTTCGTCAACCACGTTCGGTGGAGTATAGTCAGCAGGCACATACACCTGCTAGTATTCATCAGGCCTACCAATAGTGTCGTTTGGTAGCATTCAGAGAAGTCACTCAGAAAGTTCTGGTGACAAACAGGAGGCAGACTCAACTCTCTGCCCCCACACATGAGTACTGTCAAAATTCACTGGCAGGAAAAGGAGGACAGGAGTAGGAACACACACCTACTCCAAGCACGGAATGGACATATATCCACCTTCCTACAGCTGAAGTCACCAAGCATATTTATCAACGGTGAAGGAGAAGAAGAAAATCCCTAATCATATTCTAGATGTCTGCCAGGATATTAAAACAACTTCAGCAGCATCTTAGGGGAAATACACATAAATCTATCCCTACCAGTAGAGTGACACGTCAACAGTTTATTCCGGAACAGACACAGTCATCTATTCTAGTTCAAGAGGGTTGTGGGGAGTACTCCCCCATATCATACAGATAGCCAATTCAGGCACATACACCTGATTTGAGTGGAGATAATCAGCCTAACCTGATCATTTATCCGGAGAAGGCACATACACCTACCCATAATGACCACTTTCTTCAACAAGTGGTTCCAAAAGTGAGTAAGAAGGCATCTAAGAAGAAGACCTGCCCAACACAGTCAAGAAATCAAAGGCCAATATGTAACAAGGACTTGATCGGTGACAGAGTTCTTGAAGCCCTCAGACAATTATCTGTTGGAAATCAGGATTATACGCCCTCATTTCCCAATAGTGGGAACTTTAATTCCGAAGGTCTTCATCATACACTTCCTCATGAAGGCTTGCTTCATGAAAATTCAGTCGATCTCGAAGTTTCATCTTCAGATGAGAGCCACTTGAACCCTCTGTGTGGTCAGAAGACCAAGGAGAAAAATGTTTCATCTTTTGCTGTAACCCACCATGGTGGTCCTCCCCATGATGACGAATTTAGCAGCGAAAGTCCTCTCTATAGTTATAATGCACATTTCCTGGAAAATGCTTCAATTGAAGATGTAGTGACGAGAAATACCTCTTATCTTGAGGCACTTGAAAATGTGAAGCCAGTCATGTATGATGCTTTACCACTAGTAGGTGAAATATTTCCTCAATCAGAAGATAGTCTGGGGTGTAGGTCATTCTCCGAACCACCCCTGGGTCGTTCATCTTCAAGTTTGATCAGTGAATTCTCTACCGATCTTGTTGAATCCGATGAAGCAATAAGGAAGCACCAACTTTGGTCTAATCATGTAGAAGAATCTTCATTGAATGATAAAATGGAAATAATGTATATAAGAAAATAGCTGGTGAATGGTGAAGTGCCAGTCATGTTTTGGCCTTTGGCTGACTCTTAGTATGACATTCCAGAGATTTTGACGGAATATGGAATTCATGATATTCGTCTCAACATATGGAAAACTCTTTTTCAATTAAAAATGAAAATATTATCTTATGATGAATATGAAAATAATTTCAAGATAATAGAAGGGTTACAACACCAAATTGATCTAGCCTCTCTCTCAGTTTCTCGATATCTGAAGGCTGAAAAGAAATAGAGAGCCCTCCAGCGTTCATGCCTTGGCGCACTAAGAAAATTCTGCCAGTTAATTTCTAATGCCCCATCCAGTATTCATATCTGGGGATGGGGTGGTCATGGAGCACTGTATTTCACTGTACTCTCCAGTCAACAAAGCCCACCTAAAATGGTCTCATGCAATGTTATTGCCCATGGCCGGCCATAGTCAATGGGTTTTGTTTGTAATCAAAAGCTTTCCCAAGAATAGGCTTCAACTAGTTCCTCTTAAAATCAAGTATACAAAGAACAAGTTTTTGAATTAATCCTGCATCAAGCAAATGCGAATATTGAACATGCCTCTCATTTGGAGAAAGCACATCACCAAGTGACAGAAGTGTCAGAAATCATCCAATGGTCTTTTGAGCCGGGTGATAAAAGTGGATGTAGGTTGATGCATCCAACTAATTTCCGGACAAAAATCCGCAAGATCAGGAGACCTTTCAAGAAGGTCTCTGATTTAGCATCTCAAGAACCACCCCATCTTTCTAGACTGGGGACTCTTTTAACCCAACCCTCGGAATCAACAAATATGATTCGAGGAGTTGATCAGGAACAGCCCCAATCCACCGGACTGGGGACTTTTTCAAATCATCAATCTCATCCTCAGAGAAAGTCAGTTTTCTATCGATTAGGGGAGAATCTCAAAGAGGAAAGAATATCCAAATTATCAGGAGATTCTCTCCAAATTAAGGTTCGTCAAGAAGTTCCCGAGGGATCACATCAACAAAAGGAAATGTCACATCAGGGACATGGAAGAAGACAATATCGCAGAAATGCCAATAGAAGGGATGCAATGCATTATGCATCAATTAATGTCATCAATTCTGTTGTTTCTGATCTACTAGATGAGGCTCATTCAAGGGGATTAGATAAAGAGATTCCTGCTCAAGAAGTTTTATGCACAGACACAAATGAAGAAGGTGTGCGTACACTAAATTAAAGGATTACCCAGAATCTAGGTAATCCTTCAAGTAACCCACTTCCCCCTCTCTGAAAGGTGCCCAACAAGGGGAAAGGAAAGAATCAGGTTACATACCCTTCCTATGGAGATGTCAAATCGCTCTCACAAGAGAAAAGATTTTCACAACAGGAGGAAGAAATGAAGAAATTGAGGAGGATGAATGCAGAACTATTTCAGGGTAGTCTTCCTTCTAAGCATGCTGGAGTCAGTCAGCCAAGAGAATTTGTTGCAGCTACATAGATGGATCAAGAATATCCTCCTCTATGAGTACACCCTCACAGTTCTAATCCTATGGGTCAAGTGCAACAACAATCGGTGGTGCTACCATCAATTGTAGTACCAGCCACCACATCTGTCCAAGCTCCAGTTATTGCACTTGTTCAAGTCCAAGCTCAACTGTATGTTTCTCAAAAGTTAATAACTACTATTGAGTCATTAAAAGCTCAGTTGGAAGCTATGGAGGGAAGGAGTGATCAAATTCAACCAGAAAAGAGAGCTTACCCTGAATGGGATAATTCAATTCCTCCCCCATCAAATTTTTCAAGTACCACATTCCCTATCTTTAATGGTTCAAGAGACCTAGAGAAACACTTAACACATTTTTTTCTCATTGTGATCCTATGATGGGTACCCCTCAGCAACAGTAAGCAGTTAAGATCAGGAGTTTTTAGAGTCATTACAAGGGCCTGCCTTTGTCTGGTACACAAGCATGCAATCCCAGTCAATTACCGGGTGGGAGGATCTCCGTCAATGATTCCTTCTTCAATTCAGCTCAAATTTTCCAAAGACGACAGTTTTTATCATAAAAACTGTAAGAAAAGGGATAATGAAAGGGTTTCAGATTTCATTGCTCACTGTAAGGGATTAATATATTCTCTGAGCTTAGCACTCCCTAAAGAAGAATTGTTTTGAATCTGTGTGGAGAATCTGCGTGATGAGTTACGAACACCGTTGATCCCTGTTAAATACACATGAGGGTTTTGAGACCTTACTTCAATCGCTCAATAGATTGAAGATTATCTTATGAAGACTAAGGATAAAGATCGTGTAATTCCATCAGCTCTAGGAAGGATAATGGGTAAAGTAGAGACTTCTAAAGTTACGCTTAAGAAAACACATGTTCCTGCTTCTACTTCAAAACCTTAATCTTCTCGAAGGGATTCGCCTCCTGAGCACCAACAACAGAGGCCGTTTCGTCAAGATGATCAAAGAGATCAAAGACAGAATCAATTTGAAGATTTTAAGAGCAAAGTTTACTCTTTCCAAAATGAAAAAGTTCTTGGTTTCTTCATTTTGGCTCTGGAAAAAAATTTGGTTCAATTTCCAAGGCCGAAAAGGCTGAACAAGGATGGAGATGAAGACCATCACAATTATTTCCCCTTTCATCAGAGGGTGGGGAATCCCATCTAGGATTTTTTTGTCTTCAAGGACCTCCTGCAAAAAATGGTCGACTCGGGACAAGTCAAATTGAAAGTTTCTTCAGCTCAAGTAGCATGTGTTACTGCTAAAAATCCAGAGGAAGAAGGCGAGTGGCAAGAAGTCAAGAACAAAAATGCACACAAATATGATGATTGGATGGTCAGAAAAATGATCAACCAAACTCATGCTATTTTTCGAACACAATTTAAGAAACCAATTGTGTCTTCTACCGTGAATGCCGCAGAAAAACCCTCTTCATCAGAGGGAAAATCTTCAAAGAAACGACATAATTCAAAGAAATATTAAATAATCCCTTTGTATGATTACGTTAGAGGGTTAATGGTGGAATTTCCAACGGAAACAACATTTTCTTATGTTCTGAGATCATAAAATGCCCAAGCTGATGCAGTGGCTAATATAGCCACAGCTCTGGCAGATCCAAATCGGGATGAGACAACCATCAGTATTGCCCACCATCGTACAATTTCACCTTATGTTCAAACTAGAACAGGGGAAATCAATGACATTAGTCCCATATTTGAACCATATGTTTATTCTACGTGATGGATGACACCTATCAGGGAATACCTTCAAAATGGAACACTTCCACCTGATAGAGCTGGGAAAGAACAAATCTGGTGACGTGTGGTCAATTTTACTCTTTATGATAGCCCAGATCACCTAGAGAAAATTCTCTACAGGAAAGTCTTTGATGGAGTTCTCTTCAGATGCATTGATGGTGAAGAGACAATGGTTTTCATGAAAGAAGTACATGCAGAAGTTTGTGGTGCCCACCAGTATGTACATAGAATATCTGATCAAATTTGAAGGCTTGGATACTTTTGGCCTTCAATGATACATGATTGTGTTGATTTCACAAAGAAGTGTCATTCTTTCCAAGTACATGATAACTTCATTCTTAAACCCCCCAGAGTTGCTTCATACAGCTAAATACTCATGGACATTTTCCACATGGGGAATGGTTGTAGTGGTACCTTATCATTCGGCTACAACAAAGCAGTTGAAGTATATTCTTACTACTAATGACTTCTTTTCCAAATGGGAAGAGGAAATACCTCTCAAAGAATTCAGTTCTAAATGCATTTTTAGCTTCATCAAGTCCAACATCATTACCAGATTTGGTGTCCCTCATACTATATTGACGGACAATGGCCCCAACTTCTGTTCATCGGAGGTGAGGAAGTTGTGTGAAGAATACAACATCAATTCAAATAATTCATCTCGGTATCATGCAGTGGCCAATGGCCAGATAGAATCCTTCAACAAGATTCTTTCAAATATACTGCAAAAGATGGTGGATAAAGATAAGAAATCATGGCCTGATGAACTCTTTCATGCTTTATGGGCTTATCGGACCACCACTCGCACTACAACGCAGTCAACTCCATATTCATTGGTATATGGAATAGAATCAGTCTTTCTCATTGAGGTTCAATTACCCTCACTCAGAGTATCCATTTGTGATCAATCATCTATAGATGAACAATCTCAAAAGCGATTGGATGAATTGGAATAGTTAGATGAGAAAATATTATGCACCACTTGGAAGTCTATGAGAATCGAATAGCACGAGCTTTCAACAAAAAATTTTTCTTCGTTCATTCGTTTAGGGATAATTGGTATTAGTTCTCAAAACTACAATGATACCAGGAAAGAAACCTCCCAATCTTGAGCCAAAATGGGAAGAACCTTATTCAATACATAAGGAATATTGTAATGGAGCTTATTCTTTAATCTCAATAGATGGATAACTCATCACTACTCCAACCAATACTATATTTCTGAAGAAGTATTTTTTGTAATACAAATACTTTTCGTCCAGCATGACGTTATACTGCACCATCATTGGTCCATGCATATGACCTTAAACTATTTTTGTCCTTATCGTCCAACATGACGCTAAACTGTATTGTCCCTTTTCTTCCAACATGACATTAAACTATCTTAACGTCCAGGAAGAAAATAAACTGCATCATCTACAGTCTATTCATATGACCTTAAACTATTTTCATTCTTTTCTTCCAACATGATGTTAAACTATGAAAAAAAATCCCTAATACATCTAACATGACGTTAGACTGTGTCTGTTTTGTCCTTACTGCATGACATTAAACTACATAGTCCCCCTATTGTCCAATATGACATTAAACTATATTGTACCCATCGTCTTAGCAATAGGACGCTAAACTATACAGCACCCTTATTGTCCAATATGATGAAAAACTGTGTTCACGTCCAACATGACATTAAACTGTGTCCCTATATTTGTCCTACATGACGTTAAACTGTATTTTTTCCCTATTACATGACATTAAACAATGCAGCACCAATAGTCCTCACTGCACTACTTTAAACTACATAGTCCCTTCATATATCCTACGTGAAATTAAATTGTGCATCGTTAAGGTTGTTTCTACCTCTTGTTTCTCACATAGAGTATGAATCACGTGAGCTTAGAGTAAACTTCAACCATAACACCCTCTCTGGGCCACTAACCAAGCGTAAGTCCCAACACCATTTTTTTGGTCGTTGTCCCCAAGAACAACTTGATGGCTAGTTAATTCTTTAAATTGAACTACGCGGACTTTGATCCTTGCCTTTTAGGCTGGGTACGTAGGCAACCTCCTGAGGTTCAAGCCCAAAAACCAATATCTTCACATCGGTTCACCTCCATATCATACGATGTTGATTTGTGAAACCATCCCCAGAATCAGTATATTTACATTGGTTCAACTTTTTCCTTGTTATATGACATTAAAGTATACAACACTTATGTCATGTAGGACCATAAACTACAACATTCTTTGATACCTTCACCTGAGAGGGAATCATTATTTATATTTATTTCCAATCATGTTATATTCCAAAGACTACGTGCATACATGGCAATGTCTGAACCTTTTATATTGGGTTAAACCATCATTGCACTAAAGTCCCCCTTCACCCTTCACTTGTATGAACCAAATATGTATAGAGGATATTTCTAGAACTACGTGGGCTTGATTCCCATCCTTATGGGATACGTAGTAACATTCGAGAATCCCTCTAATCCAGCACCAAGTCTTTAGGCCTAACCCCAAATTCCATTTTCAGTCCCCTAGCTGAAAAGTCCCTATGAAAATACACACTGTGTATTCATTATTATGGTCCGAGTTCTATGACCCAAAACTAAGATATCCCATACTTTCATCCCACATGATGTTAAACTGTATTTCAATAACTATGTATGGCTTGATTCTGATCCTTATTGGATACGTAGTGAAGTCCAGTATATCAATTCAGGACCCAGCCACAACATGATTATGGTTAGAATTGGTCTGTGTATCTCTACATGTATTGAAAAAATGCCCATTTTTATGTGTCATAATCCAAACCTTAAATACTTCCATATCTTCATAAACTTTTTCTTTATTTATATTCACAACATGTACAATTTCTGAGAGTTCTTTTGCCTGACTATGTGGCACATGCCCTTAGGCGGCCTTGCGTAAATAGTCTACATAACAGACTTGTCAGCCAAAAGATACAATCATTTGACTATGCAGCTAATGCCCTTAGCTGGCCCTGTATAATTCAACCCCCTAACGGGTTTGTTAAATAATGGTAACTTCATTCTTGGGAAGAAAACCTATTTTTTCCTTAGTTGTATTAACGACAATATGTAAGGATCCTCAAAAATATCCATCCTTAACATATTTGTCCCATGTTCTTTTTCATGATCTGAAAATATTCAAGTCTATGGTTTATATTTTTCTTCCCTACGTTTGGGTAAGAACTTCGTAGGAGTGACATTCATCCAGTTCTTGGATGATCTTGCTTGGAAATATATTCTCGATATTCAAGTACCTCTTTCCGTACAACAAACTCTATGCTTTGGAAAATTTGAATCTTCATAAACTTCCATTGGCTTTTTAGCAGTAGAAAAGTAAATTTTTGAGAGTTCTTTTGCCTGACTATGCAGCACGTTCCCTTAGGAGGCCTTGCATAAACAGCTTATATAACAGACTTTTCACACAAAAGATACTATTATTTGACTATGAAGCCAATGCCCTTAGGCATCCCTGCATAATTCAACCCCCTAATCGGTTTGTTAAATAATGGTAACTTCATTCTTGGGAACTACTTCTTCTAATTCCTTTTAGCCCTTTTTTCGTGTCATTCCTCATATTCAAAATTTCTTAAGTCATAGTTTACATGTTTTCCTTCATACTTGAGTGTTGTAATATGTTTTTAGATAAGTTTTCAAGGAATTGAGTCAATTTTAATCCATTGGGTCAAAGCTATTTCGACCTTAAACATTAGCTTTTTTTATGTCTGACGTGCATGACATTAAACTGCCCACAATAGATAAGGGAACTCTGAACAAAAGTCAAGTTCCTAGCTTACTAAAAATACATTTCGGGTGGTTTAGGTAATATTGAGCAATGAAAAGATTCAATGTTTGTAGGGTTATTTGTAATATTCCTTGTAAAAATCAAACTATGATTACTAGGCCCATTGGATTAGGTAAAAATTTAAAGCAGGTAGCAAAAGAAGGTATGAACAAATGATTGAGGTTGAAAGTGTTTTTCATTGATGCACAAGAGTTAGAAGAACATCCAAAGACTGGAGTCTCCTCTCTTTTTCAAGAATTACAAAAGGCATTAAACATAACTCTTTATTTGATTTACGGCATCCCGAGCTTCATCAGCAGCCACCTAGAATTCATTCAACTGGATACAATAAGAGATGCAGTGATACCAGCTCTTCTTGGAAAAATTGTAAAAGAATGTTCTTGAGTGCGGTTTGAGAAATTTTTTTTTGATAAAACAGTGACTCTATTTCTATCCAAGAGACTTGGAAGATGGATACATGGATTTTAGAATGAAGCATTGGAGGTAAAGATCCATTTGGAGAGTTTACTCTTTTCATATATTGTTCTAATGCCATGCATGTCTTATCTCCACCAACCGGCAGCGGAAAACATTTCAGCCCATGGGTTTTCCATTTTCATATCTGCAAGGAAATGGCATGGAGCAAAAGTTTTAAAGTTCACACCATTGTTGTTTATCTTAATGAACATCATAACCGAAATATAGGAGTAGCAGTGCAGCTACATCTCAGGAATATAGTTCTTTGCATCTGAAACATTGGCTCCTTGCAGATGACCATAGCCATATAGAGGTAGATAAATGCTCTGTGGGATGTCAAGAAGATACTTCTTCAGGTACTTTTCCAAATATGGAAGAGTGATGTCGTAGACTGTATAATAATCATGGATAATAATTCTCATCATATCATCAACTCGCTTGCTATCCAGTTCATCAGCCGTTCCGATTCTCTTGGGAGCCATTTAATCTGCACAAAAGTTGAATAATTAACTATTAAGTAAGTTGATTTTTCATAAATTTTTTGAAGAAAAGTGAAAAAATGGATAAGGCATTAATGCGTGTAAGTCCCAAAATTGGTGTGCAAGTATAAGTGTGTCACACAAGTCTTGGTGCAGAGGTATCACCGCACAAGTCCAAATACCTCTACAACAGCATGACATCGAAGAAACAACAGAAAAAATAGAAACTTGTGGGGCAAAAGGAACTTGCGCGGCGAGAGCTCGAAATTTTGAAATTCGGTGCTTTGCGTGAGTAATGACAACATATATATAGGCTAGTCCGCAACCCTCTGTTCCTAAAATCTTTCACAATTCACACATGTGCACCAAAATTTGTGTGCTCAATAGAACTTGCGTGTCGTATGTTCCTTGATTTTCTTCTTTTCCTCAGAATCACATCCTCACTTCTTTCGGATCCAACTCTGAGAGGGGACTTTTTTTTACACTCCTTTTCCGTCACAGAGTCTAATGAATTGAAAATGGAAATACCCTGTACCCAAAGTGATTCATCCTTTGAAGAAACATCAAAAATTGATGAAGGCATGAGCAAAGATTCAAATGCACTTGGGTCACATAAGTTCCACCAAGGTCGTGCAAGTATACTTGCGCGTCTCCCAATGGCCTCGTAGGTGACTTGCGCGCCCTCTTTGAATTACTCCTAGAGTCTTCACCAGCCAATAAATACCCCCGGTGGGCCCCCCCATTTCAAAAATGGAAAAATTCTAGAAACTCAGATTTGAGCTCCCGACTCCCTAGTCTCTTCTCAAAGCTTTCGAACACTTCTAAGGTAATTTCTTACCTAGAACGAAAGATCTAAAGGGGGGAGGCCTAAGTGTTGAAAGTCATCAACACTTGTGCGCCTAGGTGGCCAGCCCTTAAGGGAAATGGCCACATTTGCTCGCCACCTTGCCCCTTCAACAGAACTTGTGCGTCACTCTTCAGAAAGCATCTATGGATAGTACTAATGGCTTGAGCTAGGCCTCTCCCAAGTTTTACTCTAAGGATTGACCGGCACACAAGTACTCATGTGTCGTGCAAGTGTACTTGCGCAACCAGGACTTGTGCGCCCATGTTGGACTTGCGCGCCACCTTCTTTTTGGGTGCCCTTCCTGCCTATTTCACCTCTCTTATGCCTATCCACCTATCGTCTTCAAGATTAAGCCTTCAGAACTCTCTCCAAAGCCATTCATTGCATGATTTTCTAGTTTTCTTCCTTATCTGAAAGGAATTCTGTGGAACATCTCTTAAAACCTAGTGATTTACATATCATTATGTCACTAAGGTCAGAGATTTCATACATTCAACCTCATCCTTTAAGATGAGACAATTCTTAACCTGGGCCTCATTTTTAAAAGTAATCCCCAGTCCAAGTTATCTTAAATATGGGAATCCTTTTTAGGAATAATTCCCAATTCCCCTAACCAGGGCATCCTTCTTAGGAGTTATCCCTAGTAATAATATTCTAACCTGGGCATCCTCCTCAGGAATAAGACCCAGGTTCCTAAACTCGGGCATCCTCCTCAAGAGTAAGCCCCATGTTCCGAAATCTGGGCATCCTCCTTAGGAGAAAGCCCCAAGTTCCCAAATATGGACATCCTCCTCAGGAATAGTCCCCATGTTCCTAAATCTAGGCATCCTCCTCAGGAGTAAGCCCCAAGTTCCTAAATTTGGGCATCCTCCTTAGGAGTAAGCCCCATGTTCCCAAATATGGGCATCCTCCTCAAGAGTAATCCCCAGTTCTCAAGTCCTTTAACTTGGGCCTCCTTCTTAGGAATAAGCCCCAGTTCTCAAATCCTTTAACCTGGGCCTCCTTCTCAGGAATAAGCCCCAGTTCTCAAATCCTTTATTCTGGGCCTCCTTCTCAAGAATAAGCCCCAGTCATAATTCCTCTTAACTATTATTAATTTACTTTTGATTTGGGCTTCCTTCTCCGGGTTAAAACCCAATCATAAGTCCCCTCCTAATTTGGGCATCTTCCTCAGAAGTAAGCCCCAAGTTAGAGTATCCAAATCTCTATAAAGTACATATACCTTTATGGACCTTGTTCCCGGGTTTCTTCCTTGAAGTAAAATCCTAATCTTTATCTATTTGGACAGTCATACATACATAATCCCCACATCATTTCTTATGATGGAACAATTGTCGGATTTTACCAATACCTCTTGTATCTCACACTGAGCATGACTCACGTGAGATTAGAGTGTAAAAGTAATTATGACTCTTTCTTTGAGCCATCAATCATGCATAAATATTATACTCCTTTACTCGAAATATGTGGGTTCTAATTTCTTTTCTAAAACAAAGGATACCTAGATAGCCCATCTGCGGGTACGATCCCAACTTTGAAATAATCCATGTCTTTCTGAATGACAATAAACTTTAAGTGCCCCACTGAGTGGCTTTAAAACCAGTATGGTCATCATAATGACCAAGAGACTTTTATATAATGTATTGAAGGATACCATTGACTAATAATCTCTAAACAAATATAGATGATTCTCTATCGATGAAGAACCTCGAATACATATAAAATATTCTCTAAATCTCATATATATTAATCATTGATTGTCAAATCGAAAGGAAATCTCATTTTCATACTTGGTAATGTAATAAGGATTCACGAACATAACTTAAATATATAAAGAGAGTCCTGGAATAGACAATAATTTCCCCCAAAAGGGTGTGATGAGCCTGACCTCCCATCCTCTCGACCAATGAAAATTCTTAAGCCTCATCAGTTCATAACTAGTGAGCACCTACCTTTGGAAAGTTGGTTAAAATGGATATGGAATCATTGGATGATTCCTGTTCTATGAACAAACCCATTAGAAACTGCTTGGAATGTTTTAACCTTAAATCAATGAGGTCATCCCCAAATCCATAGGAAACAATATCCAATAAAAATCCCATCATCTCCACTTTTCTCAAACTATCCAATGTTTCCACCTTTCTTCTTTATAATGCATGGACTCCCAAATACTCTTAAATGTTTCAGACTTGGAGTTTTTCCATAGAACCTTACATATAGAGTCTTATCTGAATTTTTCCTATAGAAGCATCAGTTATGAATATAAGCAGATGTGCTCATGCCTTGCCTCCAATAATAGTGAAAAAGACTATGTTCAAGTAACAAAGTTCTCCCCATTTCCACCAGACTTTGATTCTTTCTTTCAGAAACCTCATTTTGTTGAGGTGTGTATGTTGAACTGAACTCATTCCGAATTCCATGTTTCTCAAGGTAAATTTAAAACTCTTCATTATTATACTCACCAAAATTATCAGTTCTCATCTTCTTCACTGAATAATCACATTCCTTTTCTGATTTTCTCCTATAACTCTTAAGCATTTTCAGAGCATCTGAATTATGTCTCATGTACATAACACAAGTAATGCGAGTAAAGTCATAAACGAAAGTAATGAAGTACTTATTTCCATTTTCTGATTGCTTTCTCATTGGTCCAAATATATCATAATGTATAAGTTCCAAGGGTTGTTTTGAACGAATTTCAACTCTCTTATGAGAAGAGTTTGTAATCTTCACTTTTTCATAGACAGTGCAACACCAATCAAATCTTCTTGATAAATTAGGCATATCTTAGACACTGTCTTGTGTTGATAACTTAAACATGTTTCTCTGACACATATGTCCCATACTTTTATTCCATAACTAATTTTCATCCACCATGCCCATGTAACAAGAATTTTGTACTTCACCATCTTGGAACAAGTTTCCTTTTGTACGTTGGCCTCTTTTAACTATATTTACATCATTTTCACATTTCAAAACCAACCCAACTTTTATAAATATAACTATTTTCCCGCATCAAATAGTAGTGAAACAATCAAAATAATATGTTCAACCAATCAATATATAATGTTTTCTTAGTTTTAATTTTTTCTTTTCTGTTGATGGCTGATCCAACACCTTTGATTCTCATAGATTCATCATTTCAAAATGTAACGGTTCCTTCTTTGAAGTCCTTCACATTATTCAGCAACTCTAACACTCTTTCATATGAGAAGAACACCCACTATCAAGAATACATGGACATTATGCTTTTGTAGCTTTAAAAGAAAATTTGACAACAAGAGAATTTTGTTCTTCCTTTTCCTTCACATTATGTTGCGCTTCCTCCAATTTCCTAGCCAGGTCAATGTGTTCTAGCTAGAAAACCATGCACTCTTTCTTTTTGGACTTATCAGACCTGTCCCTTTTAGCTTTTAAAAACTCTGGATTTTGAGAATTATTAAGAATCCTCTGTTTCTCTGGTAACACACCAAGATAGCCCTTGGCAAGATGTGTAGGTCGATCATATCTTTCACAAATAGTTTCCAGTGGTTGGAACCTATTCTCAATATTCACATGAGTCTTCTCAGATATCTTCTGAAATTTACTTGGAGACTTTCTATTTTGAAAGGATTGACTCCCCCTCAATCCTTGTCTTTCAAAACTTGTGGAATAGTTGTAATGTTGTTGGGTGAACCAACACATATTTCCATGTGTCCAAATCCACCACAATACCAGAAATAACCATAGAAAGAATATTTGCCTCTGAAACTTCTATACTGACCAGATTTGTGAACATGTTTCCCAAAAACCTTCTTAATAGAACTATGTTGACCATGAACCTTCATGTTTTCATTTGTAACTCCCTTTCTCATTTTACATTTACCAGCACCAGAATTATTAGAAGTCGTTCTTGACTCGTGATTTTTATGCACTTCTAATTTTTCATCATTGCTGACTTTGACCACATACATGGTCTTTCTAGCCTTGTTCTTATCAAAACCAGTTCTGTATTTCATTTCTACCTTTGAAGGTAAATTTTTTGGATCCATGTTTGGTTCATTTTTACTATAACATTCACCAAATTCTGAGATATAATATTTGAAACTGATAGTCATTTCTTTATCTTTATAAAGATTATGTTGGACAAGTTCGAACTCTTCTTATTTTTCCTTCAAATTTACTTCAAGATGATCATTATGATTCATTGTATTTTCAAGAGAATTTTTCAGTTCATCAATCTCTTTTTCCATATTGATTTTATCATTAGTAAAACCTTCTTGATTGTTTAAGGTGGAATTTTCATTTATCAGCTTGTTGTTTTCCTTCTCAATCCTTCTGATCTACCTCAAGCATTCTTTCAACTCTTATTTTAGATGATATTCAAGTTGAGTTTCTTCTTCTTATGAACTGTTTCTCTCGTACTCTTCATTATTTACTACATCAATAAAGGTATTCTCTCCAGATTTTTCATGAAATAATTTCTCAGGTTCATCTTTTCTATCTTCTTCATATTTATCTTTAGATAAAAAGCTTATTCTTTTTTATTTGAAGAACTTTTTATCCTTCCCCTTTGAAAAATATTTATCTTTGTCAGCTTGTTTCATCCACAACCTTCTTGGACTTCTATTATCATCATCACTGACTTCTTATTTATTCTTTTGATGGCAGTTATCCGCAAAGTGACGAATGACTCCACACTCAAAACATTTCAAGGGAAGTTTACCCTTGTATTTCCCTGTACCTCTTTTCACATTATTAGAAAACAAGGATAAAATTTAATCAAAATTTTTACGTACCTCATATTCAGAAGCAGATTCACCAGCATCATCTTCAATAAGAGTCTTCTTTGTCTTCTCTCCCTTTGTAGCCTTGAATGAAATTTCTCTATCCGCTTTTGTTTTTCCCTTCATGGTCTTCTCTCTTCTCATCTCTTAAGTAATGAGAGTGCTATGTAGATCATCCAAAGATAATGTTTCAGGGTCTCTATATTTTTATGAAGACACTTTAGCATAAAAATTGTCAGGAAGAATTCTCAATATCTTTTCAACAATTGTATAATCCTCCAATGTTTCACCAAGACATCTGATTGTACTGAAAATATCATTTATCCTAGTAAAGAAATCCCCAACAGATTCAGATTCTCCCATTTTTAAATATTCATACTTCAGTCTCAAGATTTTTAGTTTAGCCTTCTTCACTTTTGTATTTCCTTCATATATGTTCTTTAGTTTGTCCCAGATTCATTTGGCTATAGCAACACCTTTCACTCTTAAAAAATCACTCTCCTAAATAGATGATAGTATCTCATTTTTATCTCTTCCATAATTCTCAAGGTTCTTCTTATTGACATGAGTAAGTGGAACCTTGTCATCAATAACAGAAAATCCATCCATTATAGTTTCAAGAACTTCATATCCAAGAGACATAAGATAAGGCATCATTCTATCCTTCCATATGTGACAGTTCTTTCCATAAAAAATCAGAATCCCCTTACTGTTCACGCAATTTAGATTCTCCATCACAACTTCTCTTCAACCACTTCAGTAAAGAATAAATGAAGGGAACCTGTCCCTATGATATCAATTGAAGTTCCCAGTCAAGATCCAAGTATCACTGAGAGGGGGAGGGGGTGAATCCGTGATATATATTTCTTTTTTTTCCTATTTTTTGAAACAACCTTTGCCTCCTGTTAAGGAGTTTCTTCCCTGCTGAACTAAGAAAACCACAGGAACACCAGATTTACAAGGTTCACTACTCAACAAGAGTAGCTACATCCTTGGTATGGTATGGAAACAATCCAGTGCCACACAATCCACTAAAAAACAATCCCTTGATGTGGAATACAATGAGTACGATACACCCTTACACAAGTGTAGAACTTTGAAAACAATCCAATAGTGCGTCTACTCCCTCTTATCAAAAATAGGGTAATGTAATGATTATGTGATTATTAATGAGCATTCACAAATCAATTCTTTCAAAAAAAGTCTTCACTTTCATACCCAGAAGCTGGTAGGAACATCCTAGTGCAAAAAACTTGTGCCCACTTCCTGCTTGCATGCCTTCCTACTTGCACGCCACCTACTTGCGCACCTCACTGCTTGTGTGCCACCTGCTTGTGCGCCTAATCAATACTTGTGTGCCACATTTGAGAATAGCTCACAACTTTTATGCCACCTTGGGCTTATACACATGCCACTTCTTGAAAGAACCTACCATCTTGCGCGCCTCTGGAAACTTGCGTGCCAAAACATGCGAGGCAAAACTTGCGCGGAAAAACCTGTGCGTCTTATAAATATCCCTCAGCTTGCATGCCGCTTTAGCTTGCGCACCGTCCTCTACTACTTGCGCGATCAGAGCAACCTCTACTACTTGCGCGGTCTGATATCAAATTTTCTCTCAAGTGTTGAACTCATAAAAAAGAGTAGGAAAGTCATATATTTATAAGAATTTTAGTGACTTGCGCGACACATACACTTGCGCGCCAATACTTGCGCGCCACTCCCTCACTTGCGTGCCGCTTCATCACTTGCGTTCCCTTCCATCACTAGCGCGACACTTTCATTCCTTTGTCATATTTTGATATGATGATGTTGGAATATAACTTTCCCGCCACTTACACTTGCGCATCAATACTTGTGTGCCAATACTTGTGTGCCACTCTTGACTTGCATGCCACTTTTGACTTGCGCGCCAATCTATAACTTGAGCGCCATTTTATTTCCTTTGTCAAATTTTTATGTGATAATCTTGAAATACAACTTGCACGCAACTTACACTTTCACGCCAATACTTGCACGCCAATACATGCACGCCACTCTTGACTTGTGCACCACTTTTGACTTGTGCCCCACATTCTTTCCTTTTCCAAAAACACTTCTTTACTCTCTCTACTCTTCATAAGGCTTGCATTATATGTTCTCCAAACTGATGATATTTGTGAAATAAAAATCAGTAAATCATTGTCTGGATTGTGGTCCTTTTACAAAGTGATTTTATTTATCTTCTTGGACAACAAAATACATCACTCTGCAAAGGCTAACTCTTCAAACAACCTTCTCCATCCAAATTAGTCCCAAAACTTCCTAAGACATATGTATCATGCATCATTATATATATATATGTGTGTGTGTGTGTGTTTGTGTGCTCTAGTTGTTTATTCTTACAGTCTTCCACTGTTTAATGTTGTTGGTTAATTACTGTTTCCACTATTGTATATTTGTTTCCCTTCCGCTATGTACTCTGCCATTGAGGGCATAGTTTCTCCACTATCAAACCCAAGGCCCTCACTGCTAGTCGGCAGCCTCTGGCGTCTGTGGAAATGTGCTTGAGGCCATGTGACCAACTGGTTATGGGGCACCTGTGGGTGGATTCCGGAACTGGGACTTTACAACTTGGATAACGACCGCATTCTCATTAAACCACTTTTAAACTCATGGCTCACTTTCGTTTTTAATTAAACCAAATTCCTTTATGGATTAATCAAATAGAACATTCCATGTCCTGGATGCTTTCTTTAATCCATAAATCAATTTCTACAACTTGAAAACATGTTTGCATTCACCTGGTGTCAAAAACCCTTCGGGTTGTGTCATATAGACATCTTCCTGAATATTCCCGTTATGGAAATCTATTTTGAAATCCATCTACCAAATCTCACAGTCATGGTATGATTCTATGGAATCTATGTATTTATGTATTTAAACATGGAAACAGGTGAGAAGGTTTCATCATAGTCAATTCCTTAACAATTTCTGAATCCTTTAGCCACTGTCCTTGATTTACAAGTGCTAATTTGACCATACATGTCCAAATTTCTATTTAATAACAATTTTCATCCAACATGATTTACATAAATTGGAACATATACCAGAACCCAGACTTGAATCTGATACATGGAATCCATCTCAGAATTCATAGCTTCTAGCCATCATGCAACTTTGGAGCATTCTTCATCTCTCTTGTAGGAGATAGGTTCATCATTGTCCTACAATAATGATTCACCATCCTTGTTGGCTATAGAACCAAATCTCCCTGGTTCTCTTACCTTTCTTGAGATCCTACGCAATACTTGAATTTTTGAAACCTCTTCCATGGGGACTTGTGGAACTTGTTCCTGTACCAACTCCTACGTATCATGAGCATCAACTTCATCAAAGACAATCTTTCTACCACAATCCTTTTTGAGGATGTTATCCCTCTCAAGAAATACGTCTTGTCTGGCAACAATCACTTTCTTGTATGAAGAGTTATATAGGTAATATCCTTTCATATCCATGGGATATCCTATAAAGATACACCTCATGCCCCATAATTGTAGTGTGTTGTCTGATAAGGTGTTAACAAATGGCTTGCATCCCCATATACATTTGTGCCACAATATGGGTTTCTTTACATTCCATAACTCGGATGTAATTCCATTTTTCTCCTTATTTGGTAATCGGTTTAATGTGTATGTTGTAGTTTGTAGTGCATATCCCAAAAAGGATAATGGAAGATATGCATGGCTCATCATTGAACTCACCATGTCCAACCAGGTGTGGTTCCTCCTTTCACTAACAGCATTTCGATATGGTGTATAAGGAGGAGTGAGCTGAGATATAATCCCAGACTCCCGAAGAAGATCGAATAATTCTCTGTTCAGATATTCTCCTCCTCAATCCGATCAGAGTTTCTTTATATTCTTACCAAGTCGATTCTCTACTTCATTCATGAATTCCTTAAATTTCTCTAAAGACTCTAACTTATACCTCATTATGTGGAAATATACATATCTACTCAAATCAGCAGTAAAAGTAATGAAGTGAGAATATTCAGCTCTAGATTATACTGGAAATGGTTCACACACATCTGTGTGCATCAGTCATAGAAGCTCTATATCCCTTTCACCATGTCCACTGAATGGTGGCTTGGTTATTTTACCTTATAAACCAGTGTGACATCTATCAAGTGTTTTTAGCTCAGTATATTCTAAATAACCATATTGGAAGAGTTTTGTCAAGCACTTCTCGTTTACATGACCGAGAAGGTGATGCCACAACTGGGCGATGTATCAGTCATGTGAGTTTGTTTCGTTATTGATTTCCAACACTTGGTTTTCATAATTAAATACACCGAAATTGTTATTTAAATGTGACATACCATAATGTACATTGTTCTTATAAAAGAAACAACCCATATTTCCAAACATGAAAATAAATCAATCCATATCCAAACATGATACAGAAATTATGTTCTTCTCAACACTAGGACCATAATAACAGTAATGTAAAACAAAAATCATCCTAGATGGTAATGAGAGATGGTAATCACCAATGGAAAATGAAACCACCCTCTTTCCATTAGAAGCTCTAAGATCCACATCTCCTCTAGAAATACTTCCAAAACTACTTGGTTTCTGTATTTGAATATATATGTGATCCCCACAAGCTGTATCTAATACCCAATGTGTAGAAATGGAAAGATTACACTTGATAACGAATAAACCTTTAGCATCCCCACATTTCTGGGTGCAGTTTCTCTTCCAGTGGCCAGACATTCCACATGCAAAACATACCACCTCATGCTACTTTCCCTACCTCTAGATCTTCCCCTTCTTGGATGGAGGATGCTCAGGGTCTTCATACCATTTATGAATCCTTGGTCCCTTTACCTTGTCCCGCCATTTCGTATTCACCATAAGGACTGGGGGTTTTTCATGCCCCATGTCCTTATCTACCTGACAAATTAAGGTCAGAAGTTTCGATAGAATCTTCTCATTGTTGTTAATGTGGTAGTTGACAATAAATAAAGAGAAGGTCTTGGGCAGTGATGATGGGATGAGATATTTATGAAACACATTCAGTAACATAATACCTACAATGTCTAGGAATTCAATGTAGCCAATAATCTTGACTACATGAGGCCTAGTTGGCACAGACTCTCCATGATTAGTTGTAAACAAAGTGTTGTAGATATCATATCTCTCATGAAACTCCTTATCTTGATAGAGATCCCTAATGTGAGACATCGTGTTATATGCGTCCATGTTTTCATGTTGCATCAAGAGCTCATTATACATGGACAATAGCATGAAAAATTGGACATATGTGGAATCATCCATATGTTTCATATATAAATATAGTTCCTCATCAATCGAATCTTTTCCAGGAGCAACTGGAATAGGCTCTTCTAGCACATACAATTTCCTCTCTTAGCGAATAATGACACATAAACGCCTCTGCCATTCCTAGAAATTGGTGTCGGTGAGAAGGTTTTCCATCTCAAGTATGGTTTTAAATGATATATTTGAAGTCATTTTTGTTGTTGTTTCTACAAATTAATATGATCAAAGGTTTTGTATTTTATTATGATAAAACTGATACAAATAAATAAATTAATACTTATTAGTCTCCCATTATTTTATCGTAATCCAATATCCCTCACCATTAACTTTAGAATATTCCTTTGCCTAAATATTATAGTTTCAAGGATCCATATTACCTTTTTCATTACCCCAACTAGGTTGGTCAAGAAACATGAAGGGTTTTAGGTAGGCATTCCAAATTCCAACTACATTAACTCACAGCTCCTTGATCTGATGAGTGGACTCCACAATCCTGGAATCCTTTTACTTTGGATCACCTCAACCTTTTCCTCTTGGCCACACCATGTCATGATGTGTAGTCATCCCATGATGTGAACCAATTCAAGTCAACCCAAAACCATGAATTATAATTCCCTGATAATTGAAATCACCCCAACTAGGGTTGGTTAAGCACTTTGAACTATGGTTCAATTCTAACCAATATTATGGAAGGCTATATCGACTGAATATTTATTTGAGGGATTTTATACATATACATAAATTTTCATTTTATAATCTTTGATCACATCCTTGTTAATATTGAGTGGGATATATTTGAGGGATTAACCATGTCTAAGATAATATTTATACATAAGCCGATTTTATTTTAGTTCCATATTGCATGCTTATTTTATTCATTAATTATGTGATCGTGACAACACACCAACAATAAATAAACCATGAAAATAATAGAAATAAAATAAATAGTATGATCATGAGATTGTTTTATTAGTTAGTTTATCTAGAGGTTGATACACAAACCCATGACCTAGGGGAGAAACACCTTGACTCTCGTGGGTTCATGTTTACAGATTTCCACTTGTCCACCATTGTATCTCCTTGGATTGGTTTCACCTAGGCTCCTAACTTGAGCCGCCTCCACTAGCATGGGAGATCCATACATTAAATATGCTCTTTTCTCACGAGGAGGTGTTGGATAAATTAGGGTTTTACATAAAGTAATCTTTGGGCATGCATGCCCTACATATTAATGAGGAGAAGGATTGCAAGAAAAAAAATTAATTTAAATAAATAAATTAAAAGGAAACCATTAACATACAAAGTTCTTGGTCTAGATCATGAACATTCATATATGTAATGATATTTACGCATAAATAAATGTATAATTCAATTCTTTAATTGTTCTTGTTTACGATAAATCATGCTCGAATCAATTAATTGTCTTTAATTAATCAATCCTTTTATCATAAACCTTTTTTTGAATTTCCTTGAGATTCTCATCCATCATAATTTTAAATAAATAAATTCATTTAAAATTATCTTTGTACATAACTTGTACCTTAGAGGCAACCCGGTGAGTTCCCGTTCATAACGACACAATGAGTAAAAAAGAACATTACGCAGATGTTAAATTAAACACATATATATAAACACCTATCATGTGTTGTGCCTCATATTTACACCCACACTATGGTACATGTATCAAGGGATTGTATAATATAATAATAATTTTTAATAAATTGGTGTAATTTGGATGAGTATATGTCTTGAAGTTCCAACTAAATGGTTTATACTTTTGTTCATCGTCCATCCGAAGTACACACCTGGGGACATGACATGTAGATATACTTCAGAAATCTGTAGAGTACACGGTGTGTTTAGTGGAACACACACCGTGTAGTATCCATGCTACACGGTTTTCAGCTGGGCAAGCCGTGTACGAGGTACATGGTCCAAACCTAACTTGAAGGGACTACACATAGTGTCCAGCGGACCACACGATGTGTAATACGGAAACTGTGTGCCACCTGTTCCTAGTCAACACACATAGTCTTAAAGGCTTAGATGAAATCCAATGACACAGCCTGGTTTGGTGGACCATCCCGGTGTATAGAACTTATACTACATGATGTGTACTGCCGAATACATGTCGTGTGTTCTGGTGTTGTACGACCATGATGCTTTGGTACCTTCGTTTGAGATCCTCTATCTTATTTTAATCAAAATTAAAGAAAAAATAATTTTTATAAGGTGAACGAGAAACTAAATAGGAGGACTAGATCCCGAGATTCAGATGGATAGAATGAAAAACATCAATTGAAACAACTAAATTATTAAATGTCTAAATCACCAACGAAAAACTAAATAATTTTACTAAATGATATGACCGCTCTAATATAACTTATAGGTTCCAGGTGTAGTAGAAGTACATGGGTGGGTGTACCCAACTATAATTTTTTCATTAACAATGATCAATCCAAGATCCATCACGATAATAAAACAACAGATCTTCATAATAGAATGATGAACAAAAGAAAGGAAGGGAGTCTTGGATCCATATATAGGATAATCATATGTTGGTTATAATTAATTTAATTAAAATAATATAATTACCTTGATGTAATTCTCTCTCCTTGGATGTTTCTAGTAAAGATCCGTTATGATCCATCATTTCTTCATAGAATCTAAATGTAGGATTCCTCTAGAAGTGATACCAACATTCCCTACATATCTCGGGACATCATCGAAAGGATTTTGGGGTTCTTGCATAGAAGAGACTTTGCATGTGATGTCTTCCTTTGATCGCCTTGAGAGCCGCTTGCAAAGCACTCTCCTTAATCTGGTGGAAGAGGATCTCTCTCATACCTTGAGAGTATTTTTGGAAAAAATGAATTCTCTCTTTTCTTGAGAGCTTTATCTAGATACATTGTCCACTACCTATAAAAATGGATATACTAATGAGAATTATATAATTTGGATTTTAATTACATTGAAAAATAAAATGAATTAATTACCCAAAATAATTTATTCATTTCATTTAATTCTTAGTAAGACCCCATGTCTAATAATAACAATTGATTATTATTATTACCGAACATGAAACCAAATAATTACACCTAATATTATTTAATTTAATAAATAATATTATTTCTAAAAAATCCCTAGGAAAATTACACGGCATTTATATTAATATGAATGGTGTGTACTTTTGTTTTTCCATTTTCTTTATTTCCTCCACCACATTTATTAGACCTTGAATAATTGCTATTTATTTCTCAAATAAATATCATTGCATTACTAACTAATAAATATATTGTTTTCCCCCAATATATGCTCTTGAATAACTAGTGTCAAAATAAATTTGATCCTGAATCCTTAAAAAAGTATTAATCCACAATTGGGAATAATATTTATTCAACTTATTAAATTAATATTTAACTGAGATACTTCAAAACACTTAGTGTGTGACCCTCTAGGCATCTTTCTCAGTGGAATTAGGAGGATTATACCTAAAGTCAATGGTTATCATCTAGAAATATGCCAAGGAACCCATAGTGATAGAAGTTAATGCTGTAATGATGTGTCACCTCCTACGAACGGTTACTGTGTAATATAATCCATTGCTCTCGATATCTTGAGTCAAGTGGGTTGCATGTTGGTGCCATCAACCCATGTGCTCGATAATTCTTTTTTTGACATCCCAGAATTGAACTTTCCCATTCCATACCATAGACATGGATTTCTTTAGGCTATATAAATTTTATTCAAGGGAGTAACATATATACTTCTGTTATGGAATTAAAGGGACAAATCATTTCTCGCATTATCTGTTAAAACAGTATTACTCATGACACACCTAACCTATCCCACCTCACCATGAACAGTGTGTCGTCATAGTTTTTGTCAATAAATATAAGTTCATGAGTTTTAATACCCATTAATACTAATCTTAAAGTCTAAGTACCATTACACACGTCCACAAATAGGAACATATAATGACACTATGAAATGTGGATTTCCAACTGGTGGGTCTCATTCTCAGAATATCCTCTTGGATATTACCAAGGGCGCACACCTTGAGAAGGTGACTCAATATTTTACGAGTCCTCACCCAAAATGGACTGTATTATTTGTGTCCCTCAAACAACATCTTCCGAACATAGAACATATATTCAATAACTGTGTTATGAAACTTCCAGGTTCTCATCATAGCAGGGATCCTCTATGACCTTTTAGTGCAACAACAATACATAGGACATTATCACATGCATTTTCATGAATAATAAAAATCAATATGTGATACGGAATTTATTAATGAATAAAGTAAAAAGTATTTTGTTCTAGGCCACCAACTCCAACATACTCCCACTTGTACTAGATCCAACTGCAAACAACCTTTAACCCACTTTATCTCACATGATATTCATGCTTATGATGAGATATGACTTTAGTCATGGGGTCTGCCATATTTTCTTATATAGAAAATTTGCTCACTGCAACATCACCCCTTTTTATAGAAATCCCTCAAGAGTTGATACTTTTGAAGTATGTTCTCTATCTGTTGATGTGACCTTAGTTCTTTTTCAAGATCCACTATTGTAGTATCATCACAATAAAATGTGATAGGATCTTTACTTCTAGGCACCACATCAAGATTCTGGAAAAAAGTTTCGAATCCAAAAGGATTTCTTGGCTTCATCAAGAGCCACTATATATTTGGACACCCATATAAAATTAGAGACAACTAGTTTCTTTAAACTCTTACAGCACACAAATCATCCATTGAGATAGAAAAAATATCCAGATTGCAACTTCATATCATTCTAATATATTTGAAATCCAAAATCAGTATACCCTTTAATGACAAGCTCCTTGTCTCCTCCACAAACAAAGAAAATATCCTTAGTTCTTCGTAGATTCTTAAGGATAGTTTTAATAGTAGTATAATGATGTACTCCAGGATCTTCTTGATATCTTCCTACCATACTCAGTGCATAGGACAAATCAAGGCTGATACATAACATGTAACACATGATGGATCTTATAGTTGAAGCTTATGGGATCTTACTCATTCTATCAATCTCATGTTGTGTCTGAAGACACGTTTTCTTAGAAAGATATAGGCCATGTGACACTAGAACTAATCCCCTCTTGGATTTTTCCATACTAACTCTATTTATTATCTGGTCAATTTATGTACACCGAATTATTATGAGAAGCCTCTTGGATCTATCATGATTGATCATTATCCCTATAATGTAAGATGCTTCACCTAAGTCATTCATGGAGAAACGCTTGTTAAACTAGTCCTTAACTGATAGTAAGACTGGTACATTGTTTCCAATAAGAAAAATATGTCGTCAACATTTACTACTAGTATAAAGACCGCATTCCCATTATACCTTTTATAAACACTTTACTCACATACAATCTTAATGAAACCATATTCCTTTATAGCATAATCAAATTGAATGTTCCATGACCTCAATTCTTTCTTTAATCCATAAATGGATTTCTGCAACTTGCAAACCAGTTTAGCTTCACCTGGTGTCACAAACCCTTATGGTTGTGTCATATAGACATCATATAGAAGGTTCCCGTTCATGAATGTTGTTTTGACATCCATCTTCCAAGTCTCGTATTTATGGTAAGCTGTCATGGAAAGTATGATTCTTATGGATTTAAACATGGAATATTGTGAGAAACTTTCATCCTAGTCAATTTCATGACATTGTCTAAATCGTTTAGCCACTATCCTTGGTTTTATAGGTTCTAACTTGACATTCCTTGTCCAACATTCTCTTGAATACCCTTTTGTATCCATCAGGATTTACATCAATTGGCTCATCGACTAGAACCCAAACATGGTTCTGATAAATGGAATCCATCCCAGAATTCATAGGTTCTAGCCATCTTGTAGATTCTAATATTTATAGTGGTTCCTTATAGTATATATATTCATCATTTTCCAATAATAATGATTCACCATCCTCGATGACAAGAAACCAAAGCTCTCTGGTTCCCTTACATCTCTTGATCTTCTACGTAGTACTTTTTTTTCTGGAACCTCTTCCACCGGGACCTGTGGAACTTATTCTTGTACCAACTCATGTGCATCTTCAGTATCAACTTTTTCAAAGTCAACCTTGATCCCACTATCCTTTTTTAGGATTTGATCCCTCTTAAGAAATATGGCTTGTCTGGTGACATTAACTTTACTTTCTAAAGGGTTATATAGGTAATATGCTTTAATTTCATTTGGATATCCTATAAAGATACACCTCATGACCCGGGGTGCTATTTTTTTACTTGAGAATGCCTTTATAAAGGCCCGACATCCCCATCCACGTGTATATGGAAAAATAGGTTTATTTACATTCCTTAACTCGGAGGTAATTCCATTTGCTGCCTTAGTTGGTACTCGGTTTAATGTGTATGTTGTGGTTTGTAATGCATATCCCAAAGAGGATAATATAATATCTATATGACTCATCATCAACCTCTCCATTTCCAACATGGTGTGGTTACACATTTCACTAACACCATTCCACTATGGTGTATGAGGAGGAGTGAGCTGAGATAGAATCCCAGACTCTCATATAAGATCAATAAATTCTTGGTTTAGATATTATCCACTTCAATCCGATTAATGTTTTATTGTCTTCTTACCAAGTTGATTCTCAACTTCAGTCTTTAATTCCTTAAATTTCTCTAAGTACTCTGAATTATACCTTATTAAATGGACATAACCTTATCTACTCAAATTATCTGTAAAATTAATGATGTAATAATATCCAACTCTAGCTTCTACTGGAAATGGTCCACACACATCCATGTTCACCAATCCTAGAAGCTCTGTGGCCCTTTCACCTTGTCCACTGAAAGGTGTCTTTGTCATTTTTCCTTGTAAACAAGCATGAAATCTATCAAGTGGTTTTAGCTCAGTAGAGTCTAAAAAACCATCTTGAAAGAGATTTTTCAAACGCTCCTCATTTACATGACCAAGAAGGTGATGCCACAAGTGTATGATGTATGAGTCATGTGAGTTTTTTTTGTTATCCATTTTCAGCACTTGGTTTTCATAATTTAATACATTCAAACAATTATTTAAATCTTCCATATCATAATATATGTTGTTCCTATAAGATAACCAACCCTTATTTCCAAACATAAAAATAAATCAATCCATATCCAAACATGATACAAAAATTATGTTCTTGGTAACACTAGACGCATAGTAATAGTTATGTAAACCCAAAAGCATCCCTATTGGTGATTAGAGATGGTAATCACCAATGGATAATACAGCCATCCTCGTGCCATTGGCTGCTTGAAGATCCACCTCTCCTCTAGTAATATTTCTAAATCTACTTGGTTCCTACATTTTAATACAGATGTGATCCCCACAAGATGTATCTAATACCCAAAGTGTAGAAATGGAATGATTAAACATGATAACAAATGTACCTTTACAATCCCCATTCTTTTGGGTGCAGTTCCTCTTCTAGTGGCATGGTTTTCCAAATGAAAAACATATTTCCTCCCATTACTTTACCTACCTATGGATCTTCCTCTTCTTGGAGGGATGGTTTTCAAGGGCTTCATACCATTTATGAATCCTTGGCTCCTTTTCCATGTACTTAATTTACTTATTCACCTTAAGGAATGCAGGTTTGTCACGCCCCATGTCCTTATTTATATGGAAAATTAAGGTCAGAAGTTTTGATAGACTCTTCTCATTGTCTCTCACGTGGTAGTTGACAATAAATCTAGAGAAGGTCTTGGGCAGTGATTATAGGATGAGATCTGTACGCAAATCATCCAAGAACTTAATCCCTAAGGTGTCCAGACATTAAATCTAGATCATAAGCTTGACCACATGAGGCCCAACAAGTTCAGAACCTCCATTATTAGTTGCAAGAAAAGCTTTGGAGATCTCATATCTCTCCTCTCTCGCCTTCTCTTGAAAGATATCTTTAAGGTGAGAAATAATGTTATACATGTCCATGTTTTCATACTGCTTAAAGAGATCATTAGACATGGCCGATAGCATGAAACATTGGACATATGTGGAATCATCCATATGTTTCATATAGAGAGATAGTTCCTCATCACTGGCCTCTTTTCTAGGTTCAACTAGAATATTATCTTCTAGAACATAAAATTTCTTCCCATGGCAAAGGATGAAGCGTAAACGCCTCTGCCATTCCCAGAAATTGGTGCTGGTGAGATGGTTTTCCTTATCTAGTATGGTTCACAATGATATGTTTGAAGTTATTTTTCTTTTCGTTTCTAAAAATTACGATTAGCAAAGGTTTGTTACTTTATTATGATAAAATTGAGACAAATAAATAAATTTATACTTGTTAGTTTCCCACTATTTTATCGAAATCCAATACCCTTGTCCATTGACTTTGGAATATTCTATTGCCTGAATATTCTAGTGGCACTGATCCTTATTTCCCTTTCACATTACCCCAAATAGGGTTGGTTATGAAACTTGAAGGGGTTTAGGTAGGCATTCCAAATACCAACTGCATTAACTCACAGTTCCTTTATCCACTGGGTGGACTCCCCAATCCTTAAATCCTTTTATTTTGGATTTCCTCAACCTTTGAATCTTGGTCACACAAAATCATGGTGTGAATATCAACCCTTGATGTGAACCAAGTCATGTCAAACCAAAACCAGGAATTATAATTCTCCGATAATTGAAAGCACCCCAACTAAGCTTGTGCCCCATGCATGGGAAATCATGCCAGGTACTCAGGTATATAGCCAAGTCACAATACATGGTGAGTATAGATCCTACACGATGTTTACTTTGAAAATGTCATTTTCCCCAAACAAGGAGAACACACGACATGTTCCCTCTAAACTACACATCGTGTAAATGGTTTTTACTAAATAGAAAACCCACAAATTTCGATAAAACCCTCATTTTCAACCCAAAAGAAGTAAATCGATCCTTAAGGGTTCCTTAGAAAGAATATAAAAGGATTAAAACTTGAAAATTATTAAGAAATAAATATTTAAATAAAAAAATAAAATGACCTACCTTTTGAGGAATCTACTGAAGCTTATCCCATTTCTGTGGTCTACGTTGTTTGATGACGATCTGGTGCATCCCAAGCTTCGTAACGGTACCTCCTTCCTGTTTACTCTCTATCTCTTACTCTCCATATATCTTAGTCATGTAGTATTGGAATCCACATTGGAGAATATTTTATATTCTATAGGTGGAACGATGAAAATAAAAATAAAATAAAGAAAAGAAGAAAATGAAAAGAAAACGAAAAATAACAGGGGTGATGCCCAACCAATGTTTATACCCCAACATAGAAAAAATCCCAATTCCATAATCCATGGAGAAGAAAAAATCTCAACTCAATGATCCATTCAAAATATATTTTCAAACGAACCTATGAAAATAAATTAATATTTTATTTATTAAATATTAAATATTAATTATTCCACTAAAATTTGAATGACGCAAATTTCCACCAAAATCCATTACTAGGGTAAAAAACCTATTCCATGACTAAAAGAGTCGTCAAAAAATATATTTGAGATTGTATGCTAATATAGATTTATAATTTTAACCCTTACAAGTGTCTGAATGTTAAAATTAAAATTTCGATTCTAAATTCTTGTCCGAAAAAACACAGGAACTTATGCTCCTATTCATGTGTCATTTCCATCCTAACATAATAAATATAGTATTATCTATATACGGATATGTTATTATGATTATGAGACAATCATACTCCACCATTTTATCCTTCCTTTGAAAATTGAAAGTATCGTGTGTGAATATGTATGAGTTACCATCTTCATATAGTAGTGTAATATATTTTCCATCAATAAATTAATTTGATTGATATAATGATGGAAATAATAGATATATATGATACTTAAGAAATTTTATCAATTCCCTAAAATTAATATATAATCCATTTTATCCAAAAATTCACTATTAAGGTAATTATATCATTACTGGTGTGTACGTAAATCCTATAGTCTGAATGAAGGGATGTGACCCATTTTCCATATCCAAAATTCAGTAATGGTTATAAAAATGAATTAAATAATTAACATTTATTACTATAGAATGAATATCATTCTACAAATTATGAAAGATCATATTAATCCAACAAAATTCATTTTGGACTTACGAACTGAATATCATCAAAACATTCAATGTGAACCTAAATGAATGTATAAAACAAATAACTGATATTAACGTAATAATAAATACACTTGGTAAATGTTATTAAAAAATTATAAATTAACATATGTTTATTATAAATTAAGATAAATATTCTATATTATGGGTCTAGCATGAGTTAAGGTAATATTTAACTAAAAACATTAAGTTAAATTCTTTTAAAATTTATTTTTTAAATATTTATTTTTTATGTCCATAGTTTTTTTAAAATGATTTTTGGAATGTATTTATATGAAAATGAATTTTTTTAAAAGGGAATTTTCTAATTTCTCAAATTTTATTTCCAAAATGGATCATTTAAATTTTTATTTAATGGAATTTATTTTTAAAACCATATTTTAAAATTATTCTTTCAAATAATTTTAAAAAATTCAAAAGGAATGTTTTTTATATATCTGGAATGAATGGAATTTCGCACTTTTATGTCGCCTTAATGTTTTGATGCTTAATTTACAAGTATACATGGTTAATTTCAAATAAACTTTATTCTATTGTACGCGAAAAGTTTTTTAAAATGTATGATTTGAAAAATAAAAAGTTTATTTTCTTCAAAGAGACTGTTTTATGAGGAAAGTTATCATATTTATGTTTATGTTATGGTTCATGAGAATATTTTATGATAACAGCTGGTTACATGATAAATCAATTATGGGTGGTCATCTGATAAGCCATTGATTGGTGGTTCTATGATAAACCAATGATGGGTGGTTATGTTATATCCTTAAATGCATTGGGTACTCTGGAGAGGGAAGTCAGTTGTATAGCTATTACATTTGTAAGGGTGATTATAAGAGTGATATAGAAATGATGTCCCATTGAACCTACGTAACTTTTCTATGTTTTTTGATGAGTTTTCAAGGAAATCATTTCATTTCAAAAAGGTAATATAATGATATTTATTTAATGAGAAATTATTTTCTTATCATATGAAAAGGTGAGTTTTTTAAGAAAAGTGTTTTAAGGGGTTTTCATATTTTTCATATTTTTTATTAGACTAATGGTTTCCTTTATTTTATGTAACTTACTGTGAATTTTGTTATCATCCCATGTTTTAAAAAAACTTTCATAGGTTTGATGGATTATTTGAGACAAGTATGATATAAATGGTTAAATTGGGAAGATTTTTCATAAATAGAAACCATGTTTTATTTGTAAACCGTTTTTTGGGTTGATAAAATGAATATTGAGTAATAAGTGTCCACTGGTAATGTTTGGGTTTAATTTTTAATTTTTTTTCCTAATTCTCTAAAACTCTAAAACAAAATGATATTTCGGAATGAAAGAAATATAATTATAGTTTAAATTCACTAGAATATGTGATTTTTAAGGCCAGGTCCTTATAGTACGTATCAGAGCAGGGTTAAGATAACTTTGGATATTTAGATATTTTCTTTTTAGGTAATATGAAGAGTCATCTATATCATCATTGGGTTATAATATTATGTTTGATCATATTTTCTATGACTTCTAGACCCCTTTTGATGAGTTAAGTTATGAAATTTTATAATGACTAATGATATTTTTGGATACGTTTATTTTGGAACTATTTATGGGTTATTATATTTTTGGGATGAAAATGAAAGGTATGGGATAGAATTTGTATTTAAAACATCTCTTTAAATTTAAATACATTATGGTTATTTTTTAGGATGTTTCTCACCTTTCTGGGAATTTTATAAGAATTAACATTTTAGGAATAAAAAAAAGAAAGCCCGCAAGTCAGGCGATAACCCATCACATCCAACAGGGCCACATGTTTTGAAATCACAAATAATGGGTGAAAATGGTGCATCACATACCACTATACAAAATTAATTCTCAATTTGTATTATTTTTTAATGATTTTATGGAACAATAACAAGTTTATTTTTGGAACATATGTTGTATCGAATAGATAATGAATAGATTATAATTTTTTGGTGATTATATGATTAATTTTATTTTGAGAGATTTTATATTTTAGGAAACCTATATGATTTGGGTAAATGTAATACCATAGGATTCTATTAGTGGAATTGTGGAGGAATTATATTTTAGAATCATGTATGATTTTTTTCTGGATAATCATGATTTGGGTTTTTTATAAAATGATTACCATATCATGGAGATTGTGTGATTTATGAAATTACATTTTTAGTATAAGAATTTAAGAGGGATTTTTGTAGGTTAGAGAAGACTGTGAAAAAATATTTTTGATTGTTGTGTTTTAATCTTTGTCTAGAATAATTTTGGGGAATTTTGAGGATAGTTTTTTATTGAATGATATATGTTTAACTTTTAGTATTACTATTGATTTTTGGAGATTAATTATTTTGGGGAAATTATCTTATGTTATCCTAACCATTATTGGGTTTTGTGAATGTCTAATTATATGAGGAATTGACTAATTTTATTTTTTTTATTTTTTTTCAATAAAATTATTTTTAATGATTTAAGCATGAAAAAAAATCATACTCATCATTTGGAGAAAAATATGAGTTTGTGATGGAAATTATTATTGCAATGTATGTACATTTACTCATGTTCTTAGACTATGAATTTATGTAATATTGAATCAATAAACTTTTTATATCTACTTATATTACCTAGAAATCAATGGCCTTTAAACCCATCACAGATTTACAAATTTGTGATGGATAACATTCTTATAACCATGTTCTCTATCACTCCCCATTATTATTTGTGAGTTATTTTTCTCTTTAAAATTCATGTTTTCAATTCCCATTGATGTTCTTATACATGTAAACCTAATATGATTAATCTAAAATTACCTTCACACTTTCATTTTTTATTTTTAATTATAATCATTATTAATCCTCTTTACGATGTGGGATTTCAACAATGACATTTGAAAAGTCAAACACTATGTTTTTTCATACCAAGTTCAAATTGAAAGGATGAAATTTATTAAAGGGGTTGGGTAATATAACATCTTTAGTTTTTAAAGGTAAATCATATGTTTGATCTCTATAAGATATTAACTATTGAGCTTAAACAGAAAATGGAATCTTATTATTTAAATATGATCATTACGACATTGATATTAAATTGGCAGTATTGAATAGTATTGATGACGTTATGAAATATATAATTTTAATAGTCATTGATATTGTATGAATAAATTATTTATAAATATGTAAAAAATTTAATAAATCTTTCTATTATATTTTTAGTAAATCCATTTTATTCATCAAAATCATATTTTGTTCAAAAAACGTTTTCCTTCCATTTTTAAGTATAAATAATATAATTAATTTCTAGAAATTATATAAAATTTATTTAATAAAATTAACATAAGTTTTTAAATCCTCATATCAAAATTTTTATATGCTGAAATTTTGATAATTATTTGAAATGTTTTATTTTTCAATGAATAGTGAAAAATATTGGTTTTTATTAAAAAGTGTATTTTATTTACAAGGTAAACTTATGATATTGATTTTTTAAAGAATTTAATTAGTTTTTTTAATTAAAATAAGAAAATTTTGGTTTTTTAAATTTGATTTATAATTTAATTTATAATAAAAACTATTCAATTTTTAGAAATGTCATTTAAAAAAAACTATTTTTCATTGCATTTTTCCTATTTAATTTTCAATTAATTTCATCCAATTATGTTTTTTTACATTTAAAAAAATAACTCCATATTTGAAATCATAATGACAAAATTTATTTACTAGGTCAAATTTATTTTTTTGGAAGTATCGATTGTAAACATAGTAATTTGTCTTACCATGGTTATGGATAAGTCAAGTAATAAAGGGTAAAAATAATCTTATAAATGTTATCCAATTAACATAAAATAGGTACCAATTTTATGTTTAAGCATAATTTTTTTTAAAAATTATTATATTGGTAAAATTTATGACCCTTTTTCTCCACGTGGTGGAAGTTAAGTCCCTTATAGTTTTTTATTTAAATGAAAGTCAAATTATTCACACTATGGTTTTTAATAAGTATAACATTTTTATAATATTATTTTTCAGAATATATGTTCAAAAATAAATATTATTTGGAAAGGTAAAATATTTTTATTTTTTGTGGAAATTTATTTTTATTTTTTATGGAGTATAGAAATACCACAAATTCTTTCACAACGATAATGGGGTAACTATTAAATTAATAAAACAATCTAACAACCACTACAAAAAACATAAAATAAATATAATTGGAGATAATTAACCTAAGAAATTAATTCAAAATAGAAATATGAAAATTTTATGATATAATAATATAATTGGTTTTAATTTGAATCTTTTTTTGATGTTTTCAAATTCATATTAATTAGTAGTATCCAATTTGACAATATTGATATTTCATTAATATAATATTTTATTGAAAATATTAAAAAAATAAAAATATTAAACAAGTAAATACATGATAAAATATGGGCAAAAATGTGATCCCATGTACATTTGGAGGATATTTGGAAGGTTTTGGATATAGAATATTCTTATTATATTTTAATATTTGAGGAAATTCCTAAATTGTCTCTCACTTCAATTATAAAAGGTTACCCCTTCCTTCACTTCTATACAAAACTTTGAGTTATCTAGGTCTACGAAACTCTTCCCATTTATCTTATTTCTATTTCTTTTTATGTTTTTGATGTTTTTTCCTTCCAAAATACCAACCCTAGTGCCCCTAAAAATATATCTAATGGATGTTCATCGGAGAAGAGGTAAATATATTTACTGACCCTTTCAGCTATATTTATTTTTCAACCTCTTATTCATGTGGTATTTCCATTATTAAATAACAATTTATGTAAAATTTATATACTAATATATTTTTATGATTATTATTGAACCATATTACACCTTTTTATCCATCCTATGAAAAATGAAATCATTTTTCATGCATACGTACGACTTACCTTATCCACGTAGCGACATAATTCGTTTTCCATCACCAATTTACATGGATGGTAATAATGATGGAAATAATGGATATATATGATAATAAAGAAATTTTCATTTATCATTTAAAAATAATATATCATTCATTTTATAGAGCACATCACCATTACCATAATGATATCCTCACTCGTGCATGTGTACGACCAACAGTCTCCTTAAAGCGATGCAACTCATTTTCCATATCCCACATTAAACAATAGTTATAAAAATTTATTAATTCATTAAATAATGGAATTATGGTATGAATATTATTATTTAAATGATATAATAATGAAATCCTTGACCATAGGCAACTGACCGAAGTCATTTTGGACTTATGAACTGAACATCATCGAAATGTCCGATGAGAACCTAAATGAATGTATAAAACAAATAAGTGATATAAAATTAATACAAAATAATTGTGAGAAAGTTTCTATATAATTTTTATATTTAAGTAATTATATTATTTAGAGAGATACATATTTTACATGATGACTCAGACATAAGTTAAGGTACTCTTTAACTAAAAACATTATTTTAAAAATTTTAAATATTTATTTTCTAAATATTTTTATTTTATGTCCATGTTTATTTAAAAGAATTTATGAATGTAATTATATGTACATGATTGTTTTAAAAAGTTAATTTTTTAATTTCTCTCAATGTTTTCTACAAATGGATATTTTTGAGGTTTTATTTATGGGAATTTCTTTTAAAAAACCTCTTTTGAAGTTAATGTTTCAACTATTTTAAAAATATCAAAATTAGTGTTTTTTACATATATTACATGAAAACATTTTCCCACTTTCATTCTACTATAATATTATGAAGATTAAATTACATGTTAATATGGTTACTTTGAAATAAAATGTTTTTAGTGTACGTATATAGTTATTCATAATGAATGACTTCAAATTGGAATGTTTATTTTCTCAAATAGAGTGTTTTATGAGGAAAGTTTTCATTTTTTATGTTTATGTTATAGCTCATGGAAATTATTTGTGATGATGAGTGGTTACATGATAAACCAATTATAGGTTGTTATGTTATAAACTTATTATTGTTGGTTCCATAAAAAAGCCAAGGATAATAGGTTATGTTATATACCCTAATGCATTGAGTACTCTAGAGATGTAAATCAACTGTATGGTTATTAAATTTATAAGGGTGATTGTAAAAGTGATATGGAAATGATGTCATAATGCACCTACATGACTTTTTTATTCTTTTTAATGAATTTTCATGAAAATAATTTAATTCCAAAATTATAAAATATTGATTTTTATTTTTCAAAAAATGATTCTCTTTTTGGATGAAATGGTATGTTTCTTAAGAAAATGTTTTTAATGGGATTTTATATTTTTACTGGACAAATGGTTTTTATGCCTTATACCAAGACTTTTTTTATCCAAAGTTATAAAATGATTTTCATAGGGTTTAAGGAAAAGTTGGGAAAATGATGATATTAATGGGAAAATTATGATGATTTTTCAAAACAGAAAACCATTTTTTATTTAAAAAAATCATTTGGTGGAAAAATTGGATATTAAGTAATAAGGGTACACTAATAATGTTTAGGTTTACTTTGTAGAAGTTTATCCTAATTTTATAAAACTATAAACCTAAATTTTTTTTAGAATGAAATAAAGATAATTCAAGTTTAAATTCACTAGATTATATAATGTGTAAGGTTGGGTGCTTACATTATATAAATTATAGTAATATGCTTCTAAGAAAAGGAAAACCCTCATGTTAGGTAAAAATGTATTGCATCTAGTAAGGTCATGGGCTTGAACCTACAAAAAATGGTGACAAGGTTTTAACACCTACCACTAAACTATGTGATATAATGGTTAATATTTTATTATTTTAGTTAAATAACATGATGGATAAAAATTAATGTTGAACTTGTGGTTTCAGTTTTGTGGTTAAGAGATTAATGTATTTTGTTGGGTAACTTATGATAACCATATTGGGTTTTGAAACTATTTATAAATATATGGAATGACTCTTCACCCTTTTATGGATTTTATGACCCATTAAAAGTGAATTTTAGTGACTCAAGAAAAAAAATTAAATTTTGGATATTTATTTCTTTTACTAAGTGACGAATTAGAAATTGATCAAAGAACAACCAAATTATGAATTTTTTATTATTAAATAACAATGTAAATTAATTATTTTTCATTATATTCCGAGACAATAAAATAATTCTTGAACTCTATGAAAAGTATATTTAAAAAAAATTATCCAAATACATTAATTTATGTTGAATTGAGTGTATTTTAAATCATCACATATTTATAGTTTTTTGTTCCTTAATATTCCATTAATAATTCAAATTATTTATATCAATGACCTCTATCATCCTCTATAATTCTTTATATTTTTCTTTCATGTCCATATATTCACTTTACGCCAATTTTACCCTACATTGAAACCTTTTTATGTGTTATCACAAAAGAAATTTCCACTTCCCATTCTCTCTAATTAATTGGATGTTTTATTACCTCTTTTTAGATTTGGGTTTTTGATAAAGGACTTTTCAAATAAAGAACCCTTGATTATCAAGATAATATTCTAATTGTGAGGATAAAATTTATTTAATGTTAGGACAATTTAACAACTCAAAATTTTAAATGAATTAAATTAATTAATAATTTATGTGACACGCCACACTGATCAAAAACAACTCGTGGAAAATATTTATTTAAATTTAATCTCTTTGATTGATTATAAGAAATGAAACATTGATAGAAAATAAACTATAATATAGTATATCATTTTATAATAGATGTTAAATTGTAGGATATTAATATTAATAAATAAATTGTGAATTTTATGTTCATATATTAATTAGAAATAAAATATTAATCATTTAAAAAATGAAATGTCTTCAGAAAAAACTATATTTTTCAAAAAGATGGTTTAATTATGCTTTCTCCAAATAATTTAAAATTATTTTCTATTAATTTTATAATATTATTTGATAAATTTAATTTAATTTTTAAAATTATAATATCAAAATTATCATAGGGTTAAAAATATGGGTTTTTCTGAAATGATTAATTTTTTGATGAATAGTGAAAAATATTGAATTTTAATTTAATAATAGCTTCTTTATTAAATAATTCATATGGTTAAATTATATTTTAAATTAGTTTTAAAGTAAAATTAGATAAATTATATATCTATGAATCCAATTTAGGTCATTTTAATCATTTTATTTTGAATTTTTATATAAAGCCTATGTGAACTTTGGAACATTTTCTCTATGAAATCATGCTTTCCCATCTCATACGCAAGATTGGTTTTAAATTAAAATTTTCGACTTCATTGAATGGAATTTTTAAAAATAGATTCTATATTTTAAATAAGAAAGTTTAATATTATATAATAATGTTCGGTAAATTTTATACCAAAATAAATTTTGAAAACTGTAAAAATTATATACCTCACTTAATGTAAAAATTAGTTTTTCAGGGGTTAAACTAAAACGATAAGGCATAAAATGGCCTAAACACAAGTATAAAATCTATTTTAAGGACATATTTAGTCCATATAATGTCTGTTACTATATAATACTCTACTTTGGACCATTTTTCATATGAAAAACATGGGTACAATATTTTCTTTTTTACACATTAAAAGTGTGCTACTCAACTCATACTTAAAAAATCACTCCATATATTCTTCTATTAACAACTTAAAAATTTTAAATTTTAGAAGCTTATAGTATACTTTATTTCCCAATATACCCAAAATCATATTAGATGCCCTAATTTAGTCATAAACCCAACTTAGGAGGTATTTTGGTGTTAACCGACAAAGGATACCTAAAGAATAGGTAATTCCCTTCAATGAGAAATTTTATTTTATTTATAACTCCACATCTATCAATTCTTTTTAAAACATGTTTATATAATAAAATCATTGTCTAAAATATACTAATATATATTTTATTTTAATTTAATTACCTATAATCATCTCCACTTCCATCAAATGGGTTATGAAATCATCATTTAGTTGTACGGCGGACTACCTCTTCATGAACAGATATCATTGATTTTTCCATTAACCCTTCTCACGGTTGGGTATGATGATGGATATAATTTATATATATATGATATTTATAAAATTTTATATCTCTTGAGTCACTATTTCAAATATAATTTTTTTACATTCCACTCCATAAGGGATACGATAACGTCGCTTGTGTGTATGGAAATCTATTGCCTCGCGAAGTGATGGGATATTATTTTTCATTAATGCTTTATGTGGAAGGTAATAAGGATTTTTTTAATGAATATATGTGATATAAATTAATTAATTATGATATTCATGACATATTTATAATTCTAAAATATTAATATATGATTTTCTTTCTTACACTAAAAAATAGTAAAGTTGTTCATGATTGTGTGGATTATCGCCTTCAAGAAGTGATGTGATTATGTTTTCATAACCACATATCATAGATGATATATATAAGTATATTTAAAAACAAATATGTTATAATTAATATTGTGATCATTCTAGAAAAATAAAATATTACATAACTTTTTCCCATAATGATCATTGAAAAATGAAAATGTTGCTCCTTTATACATACGACCTACCATCTTCATGATTGTTACATGGTTAATTTTTCATAACCATCATTCGTGATTGGTTTAAAAAGTATAAATTTTTCATAAATATTATTATTATTATTATTTAATTATTATTATTCTAGATATTTTTTAAATAATGACCTCTATGACCATTGTAAACCTAACAAATTCATTATTGATACATAAGTAATAAATCATCGAAACATTCAACATAAACTTAATTTATAAGTAATTATATATATATGGTAAAAAGAAAACTAAATTTAATAATAAACATGAAAAAAGAAAATTATGTAAGTAAAAAAATTAACAGAATTATATTATTTATGAAGATAATGAACGTACATGAAGAGTGGGGCTCAAGGTAAGGGTATCTCATCCCACTTTTACATCCATGAGATATATTCCATATTCTCGAATATTTACTTATGTGTGGTATATAAAACCATTTGATATGATATATCAAGAATTAATTTATATTCATGGTATTTTATGTTTCATTTAACGTTATATCTTTTGTTGTTATTATGATATAAATGTTACCAAATTTGTAATGTTTACTCATTTCACTTTTACATCTATTTGATATATGAAAAATTCACCACTTACTTATTTTGGGTAGTGTATACAATAACCCTTTGATATTTAATATAATTAATATTTTTTTATTTGTTATATTTAATGTTTCATTTGATGTCATTTCTTTTATGGTGCTTATGATTCAATAGTTATCAATGTGGTAAGTGTTTATTTCATAATCTCATCATTATTCATGATTTTTTATATTTATATCTCCCTTGTTTAAATTATTTGATATTTCTATCTTAAAATAAATATATTCTTGTAATATATTTTTACTCATGAAATTTTTCCTATAATAGTATAATTTTTTCACTCTTTGGTACTTAAAATGATTGAGAAAATGTTTTTAATAAAATATGGAATGATATCTATCTTCAATCAGAAATCCCTTTTCATCATAACTCTCGAAATTAAGAAATTTTTAAATTTTTTTAATTTTTACCAAATTATTTGAAATGAATCTTAATTTCATTTTCAAAACAATTCTCCTTTGTATTTTTCAGAAAATTTGAATGGAATATTTATTTCAAAAAAATGTTTTAATAATTATTTTACATTTCTTATAAGGTTATTTTCAAATAAATTTATTTTTAAAATATATTGTGAAATTTTTGTTTTAAAATGTAATTTTCAAAATGGAAAAGATATTTTTTTCAAAAATGTTTTTAAGGATATTTTAAGGGTATTTATATTTATCAACAACATCGACCATCTATTTTACATATGATAAAACGAGGATATGTGTAATGGGTTAGAACTCTCGGGGCTATTACATTGTGAAAATCATGGGTTTGAAGTGTTATGGGAGGTCAAGGTGACTCATTTTAGGAGTTTACAAAATTTCCAGTTTTTGTAATGGTAGGTTGGAATAGTGAGTCACAATAGTGAGTCAAATTGTTGACTTGTGATGGTCAGTTGTGATCAATGAGATAGAATTTTAACTTGCACTGGTGACTCGCAATGATGATTTGCTGACAGTAGGTCATGATGGTAGGTCTCCAATGGCGAGTTGTCCGACGGTACCTCGTCCAACGATGAGTCACCCAATGGTGAATCATCCACCATTGACTCGTCCAATGGTGAGTCACGCAATGGTGACTCATCCACATGCATCTTGTCCAATGGTGAGTCACCCAATGATGACTCATCCACCTGTACCTCGTCACTGGTATATCACATTGGTGATTCATCCACTAGTGACTCATCCACCGGTAACTCCTTTCTAGTAGTTTTTTGAAATTCCAATTTTTCTCCAATTTTTCTAGTTTCACCCCTTTTATGTTTTATTTGATGTAAAATGATTTTAATACCATTTTTAATGGTTTTTTGAGCCATTTCTAATTGTATATATCTTCTAGAAACCTGAATCTTCCTTAGACTTCCAACTGTCTGCTCTTGGTCAAGATCCAGCTTTAATTGCCTTTAAAACACATTCCTTCGATTGATTGAGGATCTGGCCTTTCTAATGTAGAGATATATTATTCTTTATGTGTTGGCCTTTTATTTTGGTGCACCCTAAACCTTCCTTCTCATGGATATTCATGGATTATGATGTGGCCCTTGGATAATGTTTTCCCTGGGGGTTTTCCCTAATACATGTGTGCCCCCTATTTTGGCACAATACGAAAAATCTTATCATCTCTTCCTCAAGGTAGGGATTCCTTTATCTCTCTTTTATTTGCATATCATGTGGGGTGGGTGTATGAATGGAACCCTTGTGAATATACAAAAATACCAAATGAATAAAGATAATGAATTGGTTTGAGATCAACATGAGGGGCTGGGAAAAGTGACTTATGTTCTGATTTGTTATATATTGATATTATGAATTGTAAGGGATATATTCTTTCTAAAAACAATGGTTGTTGGTGATTTTTGTTTCACATAGGATGATCTATGGAATGATTGATGTTTGTTTTGGATGAATTTTTCACTTTTAAAACTATTAAGCACATATACCTGGATAATAAATCGATTCCCCAGGATAACTAAAGTTATGTGATAACCCCCTAATTAACAAGTGGAATTAAAGAACGAATGAACAATTAAATCTTAAAATGTTTGTGATCTGTGTGGTTTGTGTGGTGCTTCTATTGTAAACACAGTTGTGTGTGGTGTGTGGGTTGCTCGGTTGTGCATGGGGGTTAATTTTATGGATATGGAAATATGGGTGTGGTATGTTTGAGAGTGGGGATGTAGGTTTGGTTTGGGCTATGTTTTTGTTGTTGGATGTGATGGGTGTGTTGTTGTTATGCATCAGGGATACCAAGATGGTTGTGATGGGATGCATTGTTGGATGTGGTTGTGAGCTAGGTGTTTTTGTGAGAGGATGGAATGGGATGAATGAATTTGAAGAATGATGATAATAGTGTTGGGTATGGGTAATTCACCTGGAGTTTCTCCATGAGTAGGATCCAAACAGATTCACCCTATCTCTCAGGATTGATACATTGTTATAGAATGAATGCATGTTAGATAGAGAATAAATGTTATGTGTGTTGAACTAGGAGGCTCTTCACTTTCTGAAATGAATAAGGTGGTTTTTACCATTATACTATGTTGTTTGTTGCCTATTATGCATAGTAGTTTCTCAGGTATAGATGGAACGATTAAATGAACAGTTTAAAAAATAATGAGAATCTGTTAATTGAGTTGGTTGGGGTTATGAATTATGTTTTTGGCCTTCTGTGAAGCGGCTTTCATTTATCAACTTTAGAAGTGACCATCGTTAATGTTGATAAATGCATGTAGAGGTTGCAGTTTTCATGAATCCAATTGGTTGGGCTTGAGTTTTTATTATTATATATATATGTATGTATTTCCATTGTGATTTCAATATGAATCATACCCTGGTTGGGGAATATGTTCCGAACACCCCCATTGTCATAGGGGAGGGTGTCTTTACCAAGCATCCCAATGGGGAGTATGGATGGATGGCCACCCACTCTTCCATGCTCCCTCTTCTAGGAAATGATAGCCCAAGATTATTTGGGGAGGTTGTGATCATTAGGGACAGGTGTTTGTGGGTAGGTTTCGTTTCCCAGGTGTCTTCGAGAAGATATGTGTTGTGTTCCCAGTAGTCTTCAGGATGTGATGTGGAATGTGGCCAAGGATTCTATAGGTGAGGCGTAGTTGTGGGACCCATGACTTTGTGAGTGGGATGTGATGTGGAATGTGGCCCAAGTGTTTATGGGAGAGATACTGTCGTGAGTCACAATTGTGTGAATGTGGGTTTTTATATGGTTCTTTCAGAAGTTATGGGAGATTCGTGATGTTTTTCTTTAGGGTGTGAGAGTGGCTAATTAGTTTGAAAGTGGTGTAGGGTACCCTATCATCGATGAGCTCACTATATGGAATTACATGACTTGAGTTACTTTATGAGCATTCCTTGGTGAGGTGAGGATTTCTAGAATACATTGTTAGGGGTTGTTGGTTCTTTTATTTTCTCCCAGCAGCATTAGAATTCTTATCCCACCTTTGCACGAGAGACTTTGGTTTTTTCTACTGAGTAAACTTGTATGCTCACCCAATGTTTTAAAACTGATTTAGGGTCTCTAGGACAACTACAGTGACCATGGGGGCATTACTAGATTAGAATTTGGGACAATTTATGTACCACTTCTTAGAATTACTTTGGATATTCTCATTGTATTTATAACAGTTTTTTTAACATGCATGTGGGATGGATTTTGGTTTTCCATTATATATTTTTGTGAGTTGTTTCGGGTTTGATACATATTATCTTCGATCTTGGTTACTATTAAAGGGTAATACCTTTCATTTTGTGAGATCTGTATACCCTTAGTGGTGGTCACCACCCCGATGTCTACTAGAGGAAGGACTTAGGGTTCATTATCTCCCTTTATTCCTTGTGAGCCCGGGAGGGGTATCTTTTGAGGGAGGGGTCATGAAGGAATGGTATCATAGAGAGGTTAATAGATAATATGGATTTTGGAGTTCGGTATAGTGAAAATTTCATGGGATGGTAGGGAAATGTTGTTCGGTGATCTGGGTGCATGACATAGGCTAGGGAAGACTGGTTAGGAAAAATGATTTTAGGGCCCTTGTGAACTGATGCACGGACCCAGAGCCTATGAAACGACCATGTGAGGGTACACTCTTTACAAGGTAAAGATCCTAGTAAATATTCATTCATCATAATGACTTGTGGTTTTGATGTAATTGGAGTTTTTTGGGGAATTTGAAATGAATAATGAGTTAAATGGGTTAAACTAAGTTTTAAATAAAAAAATCTCATACTATCTGAGGTTAGAAATCCCTTTTTTACTTTTTTAATCTATGGATATCTATCATTGTTTGTGTGTGGATTGGGTATTTTAGGTTCAGTAGGCTGATCTAGTTGATTGGCGGAGGGTTGATCTAGTGGAGGAGGATGACTAGTGGAAGAGAATATTATGTTCTTTCTAGAGGCATGTGTTGGTAAATTATGAGGGTCCTGTTTCGAAAATGGAGATATAGATCAAGCTCAAGGATCTTGAGTTCACCTTCAGTTTGATCCAGGATTCCATGGAGTACTGGGTTCCATTGGCAGTGAGCCAGATACAGGGAGCTTCACATTAGTGGTGGATGCTATACCTGGGGGAGAGGAAGGAGGCTGACGTTTTGTGGTTCGATTTTGGGAATGAATTTCGAGTATAATTCCTTTCATCGACCATGAAGTATGAGGATATGAATGAGTTTATATCCATCATGTAGGGGTGTCTGTTAGTACTGAATCTGGTGATTGAGTTCAAGGATGTCCTACATTTTTTCCCGGATCTCTTTTGGTATGAGGAGTCTCGTGCAAGGTTCCTAGAGGAGGCCCTTTATAACAACCCTGATCATTTATTACACAATTAAACATAATTTATTACATAAAAATAATTTGATACAACATAGAAGATTGAGATATCTAGTGTGTTTGGGGATTATGATCATTACATAACAACTTAAAACATGAAAAACAACATCTGTATTGAAAACTTCCATTACATGACCACTACATTCCCTTGTACTTAGCATTGAAAGGGATAACCTGAGGACATGCATAAATAAAGGGTGAGCTATAAAGACTAGTAAGGGATTAATCATGGAATAAAATGAGGAATACATTACCTTTTCAAAAATAGACATATCAATAGAGCACAATAGAAGAATAAACATTAAGGAATGATAAAACATGATAATCATATCATGGAAATGTGGCAACAACACATGAAATAGAATTAGAATGAGCCAAGGCTCATTGCACATGGAGCATGAGTAAACACTCATTGCACATGAAAAACGAATAAACCATTGTTTCACATGAATTAGCATGAGTAAAAACTCAATGCACGTGACATATCATGATACTATACTTTACCTAATGCATTGGAGCGATATAACAGAGCACCCTTCTTAAACATTTCATTTCAGGCATAAGTGTGCCACATGGATCATATAACATGGATTCATAAAACATCATAATTTATTCCATGATAAAGGAATTTGTAATTAAAACATGAAAATTTATAATCAATAAGTAAATTTGCATAAAGGTGAATACCCATGATAGAGAAATGGGAATGGTATTCACTACACAATGACATTGGCTTGGAAAATCGGTGCAATTTTGGCAGCGTAATGGCGTGATGTAACAATTCAAAAAAATGGTTGATGAGAGAGAAACAGGTGTCTCATCAAATGTATATGAAATGGAACGTAAGGGGGTCATATATATACATATCCCGACAATTGTAATGTAATTTAGATTCATGATACAAAAGAATTTCTTGAATTTAAGTGAGGAGAGATAATTTTCTTTCAGAATTTCGGTATTGTAACGAGTGTACATGGGAGGAATTTATTGAGAGAGAAAAGGGTCTATAATAATTCAAACATAAATAGGGCAGTATAGGGTAGGTTCTAAATGATACCCCATCATTTATAATTGAAATTTAAGGGTCATTACAACATTAAGAAAATTTGACAAAAATGAGAAAGGAAGAAAAACCCTTACTTGGAAGTGTGCTTCCAAAGGATTGAGAGAGTCTTGAGAGAGGCTTATTGGGAGCTTGGGGAACCTTGGTAGGATTATATAGAGAGGAGGGTAGAGGTTGGACGAACTCAAAATGCTATGAGTGAGGAGGAAGTGGGAGCTTAGGTGAGTCTATATAGGAAAGGAGAGAGAATTGTTTATTATTTAGGTTTGGGACACCTCACATTAAACTAATAAAAACCATAAATCAGACCATGGTTTTTTCCAAAAGGGAGTGGAATAAAATATTTTATAAGGAAAAAGTTGGAACTTCTTAAAATATTTGGGTTGATTATGTGGAGGTGAGTCTCACTCCTAAATAAAACAATTTAAAAAGACAAGATGTTTAATAAGTCTTGAAGGGTCTACTAAAGCTTTGTAAAATAAATAAAACAAATCCAAAATCCCATTATTTTAATGGTAAAACATATATTGGCCGAAAATTACGTTTATAGTATTTTATTATATCACTATTGGGTCATTATGATGTCATAAAACACATTATATATTTAAAAAGTATTTAATTTTTACCAAAAAATTTGACTTTCTAAGAAAATTATGAAAAATACACCATTGGATAATTTCGACATCCTAATTCCATAAATAATATTTATTTTATCTATATAATTTTCTAAATATTTTAATTTTAACTTTTAAAATAAAAAACCAACATTTATCGAAAATTCATGGGTTTTGACAAAAATGGATTTCAAACCTTAATAAAAATTACAATTGCATTCATAAAATTATACGGTCATTTATATTTAATAAAAATTAATTTAATAATAATAATAATAATATTTTATTAAAATATTATTCAATCAAAAAATCAATTAATTCATCAAAATAGATTTCTTAGTTGAACATTGATGAAAAATACTATTTGTGCTTTAAAAACTATTTAGAAGGTAACAATAATAAAATGAAAGTATATTCATTATTATATTCAAAAATAATGTACATAACCATAGTTCCATGATTTTGTTACATAACCAATTATAACACCCGCATATGACTGAAGATTTAGGTGTGCGATCGTGATAGACTCTTGGGGTGGCTCAGATAACATTGCTCGGGTGGTAATCTCTATCAACATCCACTTCTCTTATAGGCAGTCCCGCTTGATCTTAACATATTCATGATCAGCATGGGCTTGGTCAAGATCGAAGCCCAAAGATGGAACCACCTTTCCGAGCTCTGACAAATGGGCTACGTATGGGGCATGTCTAATGGATGAGGCCATCGCTTCCTTTGTATGTGTAAATTGGATTTGTTAAAGCCCTATATTTATACTAATCATGTGATCACTTTTCAATGACTATATTTGAAATAGTCACAATTCTTAACAGTATTTTAAAATCCAAAAACATAAAACCAAAGAATTTGACATTTTATATAAACATTTTACATAAAGAGACATTTAATTAGATCAAGAGGGATTTCCATTAATGAAAGTTTCAGTCAGTACAATCTTCCCCCCTTAAGAAATTTCACCGACGAAATTTCTCTTTCCCACACTAAAAATTATGTGGGTAACTATGCTTCATTATTTCCTCCAATTCCCATGTCACTTATTCAAACTTGTAGTTTTTCCACAACACCTTGATGAGGGGAATTGTTTTATTTTGTAGAACTTTTTCTCTACGATCTAAGATCCTCACTGGTTTCTCCTCATAAGAAAGATCATCCTCTAACTGTACCACCTCTAAAGAGAGTACATGTGAAGGGACTGGTATGTACTTCTTTAAGAGGAATACATGAAAGACATCATGTACATTGGCTATAGTATGTGGAAGTGCTAGTCAATAGGCGACATCCCCGACACGATCAAGAATCTCAGAGGGGCCGATGTTCCTTGGACTTAACTTTCCTTTCTTTCCAAACCTCATGACCTTCATCCACAGAGATATGCATAGAAATATCATTTCTCCATATTTAAACTCAAAGTCTCATCTATGGTTATCTGCATAACTCTTTTTTCGACTCTAGGCTGCCTTGATATGCTATTGAATGGTTTTCACCTTCTCCACCATTTCTTCGACCATTTCTTGTCCAACCAGCTTACGCTCACCAACCCCATCCCAACACGTCGGTGTTCTGCAGCTTTTCCCATTAAGGGCTTCATATGGTGCCATTTGGATGCTTGAGTGGAAACTGTATTTATAAGAGAACTCAACCAGAGGAATATGTTGATCCCATCATCCTTTAAAGTCTATTGATAATGCTCTCAATATGTCCTCAAGTGTTTGGATATTCGGCTCTGATTGGCCATCAGTTTGAGAAAGATAGTTCGTACTGAAGTTCAATTCAGTATTCAGATCATGTTGAAGACTCTTCCAAATCTTAGAGGGGAATCTTGGATCTCGACCAGACATAATAGATAGTGGTACTCCATGCACCCTTACCCCTTCCGTGATTTATATTTGTGCCAATGGATCCAATGAGAAATCCTATCGAATAGAAATGAAGTGTGCATCCTTTGTAAGATGACCCACAACAACACAGATCGCATTGTTTCCTTTGGAAGTCTTCGGAAGTCCGGTGACAACGTCCATGGTGATGTTATCCCATTTCCATTCTGGTATGGGTAATGGTTGCATCATCCCCTTATGCTTCTGCCTCTCGGCCTTCAATTGCTAACAAACTAGACACATTGATGTATATTCAGTGATCTCCATCTTCATATTATCCCACCAATAATGCTCTCAGATATCTCGATACATCTTTGTGTTTCGTAAGTCAATAGTGAAATTTGAACTATTCGCATCATCCAAAAGTTCCTTCTTCATCTCTGTACTTGATGAAACACCTAATCTTTTCCCAAATCTCACAATTCATTATTTATTAACATTAAACTCTGAGGATTTCCATTTTCTTGATAGCTTCCACTTTTTCCTGAATTCCCACATCATCCTTTTGAGCATCCCTTAACCTTTCCAAAAGTTACGGTTGAAAAATAATTTGTGAAAGGATTGATGGTGTTCACTTCTTTATGATTTCCATGTCCATCTTCGTCAAATCTATGAAGTCTGGATCCTTTTCAATTCTCATCAATGATAGAATCTGATGTTCCAAGGATCGAATGACAACTGAGAAGGGGGGGGGGGTCGAATCTGTTGTTATCTTTTTATAAGTTTCAAAACATTAATAAACTCAACCCTTGAATCATGTTAAGATTTATCTCCTTATCAACCTTTAGCAAGAAACTCAAGAATTCAAGATAGGTAAATCAATAAAAGCACAGAATATTTACAAGGTTCGGCCTCAATAAGAGAACCTACATCCCTGCTATATCCACTCCCGTGGGTCTATGGAAATCCACTATAATGAAGAAGTGAATAAAACTTGTGCCAACTCCCGTTAGACACCTTCTATCTCCTGATAGGAAAGATTATACTGACACCCATAATTTTACAAAGTTCCCTTAAAAGGAAAAATAAACCAAACACAAGAATAAGATCTTTGATAAGATTCTCCACAAATTCTCACTCCGAATGATAACTCCGAATTTTAAATCTGATTTCTTGAATCCGATTTTCTGGAACCGAACTTCTCAGCAAGGAAAATAATGATTCCGCAGAAATACCCACTCCGAATATTCAATCTGGATTTCTTGAATCTGAACTTCTGAATCCAGTCTTCTCAACAAATTAATTACTATTCTGAAGAAATGCCCCACTCCAAATATTCAATCCATATTTCTTGAATCTGAACTTCTGAATCCGAACTTCTAAGCAAGAAAATAATGAATATGATTCTCTTCTTCTCAAACACTCAAGAAAACTTCTTCAAGATTGTAGATGCTTTTCATTTTGAATTCTCTAACGCTCCGCCTTTTCCGCATGTGTAAAATGTTTTGAATGAGCGAATGATCTAAGCACGTATTTATAGGAAACTCAGAAAACAAAGGTGGCAAACTTTAAAATCTTTCCCGTTTCCTCAAATTTCAAAAACTCTGCAAATCTCTCGCATTTAATCATGAATCATTGAATTCTTAAAATCTTTATAAATTTCTCTGAGATTTAAGCAAAGTTGAAATTATGGTTTTTCATGAACTCAGAATTGTCATTCCGAATTTCTCAGCATGTTGCTCAGAATTGTCATTCCGAATTTCTTAGCATCTTGCTCAGGATTGTCATTCCAAATTTCTTAGCATATTGCTCAAGATTTTCATTCCGAATTTCTCAGTATGTTTCTCAGGATTATCATTCTGAATTTCTGGTTCAGGAAGTACACTCCGAATTTCTGGATCAGGAAGTACACTCCAAATTTCTGGTTCCTGAAGTACACTCCGAATTTCTGGTTCAGGAAGTACACTCCAAATTTCTGGTTCAGGAAGTACAGTCATAATTTCTAGTTCAGGAAGTACACTCCTAATTTCTAGTTCAGGAAGTACACTCCAAATTTATGGCTCAAAAAGTACACTCTGAATTCCTGGTTCAATAAGTACACTCCGAATTTATGGTTAAGGAAGTACACTGTGAATTTCTGGTTCAGGAAGTACACTCCGAATTTCTGGTTCAGGAAGTACACTCCGAATTTCTGGTTCAGGAAGTACACTATGTATTTATGGCTCAGGATGTACACTCTGAATTTCTGGTTTTGGAAGTAGACTCCAAAATTCAGGTTTCAGGAAGAACACTCTGATTTTCTGGTTCAGGAAGTAGACTCCGAATTTTTGTCGTAGGGAGTAGACTCTGAATATCTGGCTCCAAACATTCTCAGAATATTTCTTAGAGAAACAACACCAATCTTCTTCACCATTTCTTCAACAAGCTATTATCATGAAATTTTTATGATTTGTGAGAATATTAAGATCAGCAATGCATCGTCTGATTTAGTTTAGAATGTTTGAGACACTTTCTTAACTTCTGACTTCTTATTGTTCAACATAATCTTCTTTAAGGAAATCTTCAGCAACCAACAACATCAACATTCTATAACTCAAAAACATTCTTCAACACAAAGGATAGTTGTCAAAAAATACAAAACTTTGTTAAACAAAACACCACAAAGGTTATTCAATCTCCCCATTTGGATTTGTTGGCAACCCTTGGTAACAAGTTTTCATCTCTCAAAAATTTTACTTCTCAAGTTCTTGAATTTTACCAAAACATAACCTTTCTCAAAAAGAATTTTCTGACACCACACTACTAGATAAAGTAATGTTTTTGAAGGATTTCCTTCCCTTAGTGACAAGAAAAATTTGCGGCCATGTAAAGATAAGCTTCACCTTACTGGAACTCCCCCTCAACTTTTATCTTTTTCTTTCTCACTTTTCTTTTCATCTCCCATTTTTCTTTCTCTCGCATTTTTCTTTCTCTCTCCTCCATTATATGATAACCACAACTTTAGATTCATAAAAGAAAACTTACTCTCCCCCTTTGTCAAAATAGTCTAAAGCACGGTGGGGGAATCTTTTTTATGAGTTTTAGGAAGTCATGGGAGGAGGCTGAACATGGAGTTGCAGCCTCAGTTCAACAAACCTCTCCTTTGACATTGCTTTTCTGAAAATATCGGCAATCTGATACTTTGTTGAAATATATTCTAGCAAGAATTATCCAGTAGCAGCTTTCTCTTTTAAAAAAAGATACTTTATATCAATATGATTTGATATTGAATGTTGAACATGATTCTTGGAAAGATCAATGTCACTTTTATTATCACATAGTATCTTCAAATGTTTAGAAACTTTCACTTTCAAATATTCCAGCTGAACCTTCATCCACATCATTTGAGTACAAGCCTGAGAAGCTGCAACATATTCAGATTCAGATGTGCTTAAAGTTACTGAGCCTTGTTTCTTATAGTTCCAACTCACACAACATTCCCCTATGAAAAATGTTCCTCCTGATGTTGATTTTCTATCATTACAATCACCAGCCCAATCGGCATCAGTATAACCATGAAACTTCATATCATTGTTTCTATTGTATAACAACCCATGTGAAGTTGTTCCTTTAACATATCTCAGAATTCTCTTAACTACCAACATATGTGATGCTTTTGGATTACTTTGATATCATGAACAGAGAGTCACTGCATAAGCAATATCAGGCCTTGAAGCTGTAAGATAAAGATGACTTCCTATCAACATTCGAAGGTCTTTCTGATTCACACTGTTTCATGACTCATCTCTTCTCAACTTTGTGCTAACTGAGATATGGGTTGAAACTTCCTTTGATTCATCCATCCCAAACTTCTTTAACAATTCTTTGGAATACTTTTCTTGGGATAGGAAAATGTATTTTTCTTGTTGTTGAACTTGTAAGACAAGGAAGAAAGTTAATTCTCCCAACATTGACATTTCAAAATTTTCTTTCATCTTTTCAGTGAACTCTTCACAAACCTTTTCTTAATCTCCAACAAAAATTATATCATCCACATAAACAATTACAATTAATGTTCCAGAGTGAACATCTTTAACATACAAGTTGTTATCAACCTTTCCTTCAGAAAAGTTCATCTTTGTCAGTGAATTGTCAAGCTTCTAATACCATGCTCGTGGAGCCTGTTTCAACCCATACAAGGCCTTATTTAATTTTCAAACTTTGATTTAATCCTCATTAAGAAAAAACCCACAAGTTTGTTCGATGTACACTTCTTCCTCAATCTCACCATTTAAGAAAGATGAATTTACATCCATCTGATAAACCTTGTAATTTTGATGAGAAGCCACAACAAGAAACATTAGAATAGTTTCCAATCATGAAACTGGGGAAAATGTTTCATCAAAATCCACAACTTCCACTTGTGCATACCCTTTACACAAAAGCCTTGCTTTGTTTCTTGTAACTTCTCCATGCTCATTCAATTTATTCTTGTAAACCCACTTGGTTTTGATAACATTCTTATTTGCTAGCCTTAGAACAATTTCCCATGTTTCATTCTTCTCAATGTGATCCAGTACTTCATTCATAGCATCCACCCATTCATTAGTTGAATAACTTCTGAAACTGATTCTGGTTCTACTTTTGAGATAAGGGAAGTCTGATTTTCTAATCTTAACTTCCTTCTTATCTGAACTGGAGCATTTTGATCCCCAATAATATTTTCAGGTTCAACATGTTTTTTTATTGTAGTAAAACTCACATTTCCTTTCCCAACATTACTTTCTTCCCCATGTGACTTATCTGTGTCACTCTCACTCTAGTGGGGATTCTCGGATTTATCTTCCTCAGAATTCTTAACAAATTTTGTGAAGGAACTTGGATTTTCAATTACCTTCACATCATATGAATCCACAAAGTTCAATAAATGTTTGTTCCAGCATTTGTAACTTGTTCCATTCGGTGAATAACCCATATATATTCCTTCTTCAGATTTTTCATCAAACTTTCTTAAGTCTGGATTTTTGATTTTGAGCAATCATGGAATTCCAAAAATTTTAAAGTAATTAAATGAAGTTTTTTTGTTATACCACATCTCGTAAGGAGTCATGTTGGTTTCTGGTCTCAATAAGCATCTATTTTGAACATGTATAGAAGTTCTAACAGCTTCTCTCCAAAATAATTTTGAAAGTTTGTATTTTTATAACATACTTCTTCCCATTTCCACCAAGCTTCTATTTTTCCTTTCTGCAATTCCATTTTGTTGTGTTGTATAGGGAGCACTATACTGATGTTTGATACCATGCTTCCTTAGGTATGTTTCAAAAGCATTTCTTGTGAATTCAGTACCGTTCTCTGTTCTCAATTTCATTATTAAATCCCCTAATTCTTTCTCGACATCTCTTCTGAAGAATTTAAACATTTCAATAGCCTCTGACTTATGCTTCAGGAACATGATGTTTCTCATCTGAGTGAAGTCATCAATAAAAGTGATAAAGTATAAATCTAATTTTGTTGATTGATGTCTCATAGGCCCACATAGATTGGAATGAATGAGCTCAAGTGGTTTGTTAGATTTAATCTCAACTATTTTATGGACTTTGTTAGTAATCTTTCCCTTCTGGAAAGTAATACAAACATCTTCATCTCTTCTTTTTAGTTCTGGAAAATTCCGAACAACAACAAATTTAGAAAGCTTAATCATGTTCTTCTACCCAAGGTGGCCAAGTCTTTGATACCACAACTTATTTTCATCTTCAGTACTCAAATAACAAGTGTTATTGGATTCTCCAATTTGAAAGAGATTCCCACTGGTTCTTTCTCCTTTTGTAATCACTTTTCCATTTTTCACACTTTTGATGATAAAATAATCCTTTTTGAAGATAAATTCTTTTCCATCATCAAAAAGTTGACTTACACTAAGTAAGTTATGTTTTATCCCATTAATATGTAAGACTTCCTTAGATTTCGGTTTCTATGCTTCAATCTCTACCATTCTGATTCCCTTAATTTTTAGGGAACTATCATTTCCAAACATAACTGCTTTTCCATCATGACTTTCAACATGTTCCAATATTTTTATATCACATGTCATGTGTAAAGAACAACCACTATCAAGAATCCATGGTTTGTTCCCCTTACTTTCTTTTAAAGCTGTCTCAACAACAAAATCTCTCTCATCAGCCTTCTTATTTTCAATATTCTTTTCTTTCTTATCATAAGAAACTTGTTCTGGAAGAAGTGTCATACATCGTTTGGTATGATGAAAAAATTGATCACATCTTCCACAAACTTCTTCCAAACATTCAAATTGATTCTTTGTTGGAATGTTTCTAACATCTTGAGAATTCACCTTTTCAACTTTCTGTGAGTATTGAGAGTTACTCATCCTTCTTTCACTATTTCTTCCACTTTGTTCAAACCTTCTTCCGGGTAGAGATAAATTTTGCCAACAGTTATAAGCTCTATGCCCATATATTCCACAACACCAGCAATATCCCTCAAATCATGATTTTCTATTAATGAATGATCTTTCATTATAGAAACTTTGTTGATGTTGATAACTTCTTACAGCCATTGAAAACTCAGGATGTAGGCCATCTCTTCTTTTGAGCGAGTCTTCTACTTTTATAGGATTGATTGATTTCTTACATCCTTTCTCCACCCAAGCTTTACTCACACTTCTTCTAAAACCTAAAATGTTAGAAGAATCAGATGAAACATTATTTTTGGTAAGAGAATATTTCACCTGATTCTCATAATGAGCCTTCACAGAATTTTTAGAGGTCTCATCTTTTACATCTATAGCTTTGTTGATTTTTTCATTCATCTTCCTCAGGGTATTTTCGGAATCAATGAGTTTTGATTTCACATTGTTTGCTTCTTCTTCCTTAGCTTCCAGCTTCTTTCTAAGATCTTCAATCATCATTCCTTGTTCAACAATTCTAATTTTGTAACTGAAAATTTCTTGAATGTATTCATATTCCTTCTTGGTGACAACTTTACTTCCATCATGAACTTCTTAATGATTTGTCTTTATCACACGAATTACTTTCTTGAGAGATATTTTTGCTCAAGACATGCAAGGAGTTCAGATCTTAGTTGATATTCTCTGTAAGATTCTTCACCACCTTCTTCACTTTCTGGGGAAACATTTGTTTTCTCCGCTTTTGCAATGAAGGTTCTGAATCTTTTTTTACTTTCATCTTCCAAGGAATCATTGTCAGATGATTCCTATTCAACCTTCTTGCTCAACACACTTTTTTTCTTTCCCGAAAACTTCTTCATGAATTTTTTTGAAGTCTTCTCTTCTTTTTCATTCATGTTATACTTCTTCCACTGAGAATTCTCATTATAAACATCTTGATATTCTCCAACTTTCTTCTTAGGAAAATTCATAGCAAAGTGTCCAATTCCACCACACACAAAACATTTGAGAGGAAGTTTCCCTTCATACTTTCCTCTTCCTCTTCGATAGTTCTTGGATATGAGAGACATGGTTTTTTCATTGATCTCTTCATCTTCCTTATCAACAGACTCGTAATGATAAACTTCATCATCATCTTAGATTTTCATCTTTCTCATGGATTCAAAATCCATTTCATCTTTCATCTTCTTCTTAATGATTGGATCTTTCCTCATTTTATAAGCAACAAGAAAGTTATGCAGTTTATCAAGAGATAAATCATCCTTATCTTCTAAAGATGAAATTTTAGAATCAAACCTGTATGGAAATTTTCTCATAATATTCTTCACAATTGTAGAATATTCCATGTTTTCTCCGAATCCCCTAATGTTGCATACAATTTCATTAACTCTGGTGAAGTATTCATCAATTATTTCATCATCTCTCATCATGATGTCTTCAAACTTACTACGCCATATTTGCAGCTTGGCCTCCTTGACTTTTGTGTTTCCTTCAAAAACACTTTCCAGCTTGTCCCACATGCTTTTTGATGTTGTGAGACCCATCACCCTCTAATAAAAATTTTCTGATAAGGACATGAGAATAGAATTTCTAGCCTTTCCATAAAATTCTATGTTTCTCTTGTCAGAAAATACCATAGGAGAATTTTTCTCAATAGGTGGAAAGCCAATAGTAGCAGCATCAAAAACTTCAAGGCCAAGAGATAGGAGATAAGAAATTATCCTATTTTTCCATCCATAATAATTCATTCCATCGAATGTAGGAATTCTTATACCGTTGACAGAATTGATATTCTCCATGATAAGGATTAAAAAAGGGAACCGCCCTCTGATACCACTTGAAGTTCCATGGATCGAATGACAACTGAGAAGGGGGGTTGAATTAGTTGTTATCCTTTTATATGTTTCAAAACTTTAAGAAACTCAACCCTTGCAACCAGTTAGTATTTATCTCCTTATCAACCTTTAACAAGAAACTAAAGCATGCAAGAATGGTAAATCAAGAAAATCACACAATATTTACAAGGTTTGGCCTTAATAAGAGAACTTACGTCCTTACCATAGCCACTCTCATGGGTCTATGGAAATCCACTATAATGAAGAAGTGAATACAACGTGTGCCAGCTCCCATTAGACACCTTCTATCTCCCGATAGGAATGATTATAGCGACTCCTGTCAGTTTAAAAAGTTCCCTTAAAGGAAAAATGAGCCAAACAAAAGAATACGAACTTTGATGAGCTACTCCACAAATGCTCACTCCGAATGATCACTTTGAATTTTCAATCCAATTTCTTGAATCCGATTTTCTGGAACCGAACTTCTCAGCAAGGAAAATAATGATTCCGCAGAAACCACTCCGAATATTCAATCTAGATTTCTTGAATCCGAACTTCTGAATCCGGTCTTCTCACTTAGGTGATAACGATTTCGAAGAAATTCCCCACTCCAAAAAGACAATCCGGATTTCTTGAATCCGAACTTCTGAATCTGAACTTCTCAGCAAGAAAATAATGACTATGATTCTCTTCTTCTCAAACACTAAAAAAAACTTCTTCAAGATGGTAGATTCTTTTCACATTGAATTCTCCAACGCTCCACCTTTTCTGCATGTGTAAAAACCTGTGAATGAGCGAATGATATAAGAACATATTTATAGGCAACTCAAAAAACAAAGGAGGGAAACTTGAAAATATTTTCCGCTTCCTCAAATTTTAAAAACTCCCAAAATGTCTCGCATTTAATCTTCAATCTTAGGCTTCGTCAAATATCCTTAAATTTCTCCCAGATTTAATCAAAGTTGAAATTATAGTTTTTCTTGAACTCAGAATTTTCATTCAGAATTTCTCAGCATGTTGCTCAGGATTGTCATTCCGAATTTCTCATCATGTTGCTTAGGATTGTCATTCCGAATTTCTCAGTATGTTGCTCAGGATTGTCATTCTGAATTTCTGGTTCAGGAAGTACACTCCGAATTTCTGGTTCAGGAAGTATACTCCGAATTTATGGTTCAAGAAGTACACTCCGAATTTCTGGTTCAGGAAGTACACTCCAAATTTCTCATTCAGGAAGTACACTCCAAATTTCTGGTTTAGAAAGTACACTACAAATTTCTGGTTCAGGAAGTACACTCGGAATTTCTGGCTCAGGAAGTACACTCCGAATTTATTGTTCAGGAAGTACACTCTGAATTTCTGGTTCAGGAAGTATACTTCGAATTTCTGGATTAGGAAGTACACTCTGAATATCTGGTTCAAGAAGTACACTACGAATATCTGGTTCAGGAAGTACACTTTGAATTTCTGGTTTAGAATGTACACTCCGAATTTCTGGTTTAGGTAGTACACTCTGAATTTCTGGTTGAGGAAGTACACTCTGAATTTCTAGCTCATGAAGTACACTCAGAATTTCTAGTTCAGGAAGTAGACTACAAAATTATGGTTTCAGGAAGAACACTCTGAATTTCCGGTTCAAGAGGTAGACTCCAAATTTCTGGCTCAGGGAGTAGACTCCGAATATCGGAATCCGAACTTTCTTAGAATTTTTCTTAGAGAAACAACACCAATATTCTTCACCATTTCCTCAACCAGCTGTTATCATGAAATTTTCATGATTTTTTAGAACATTAAGATCATCAAAGAATCGTCTGATTTAGTTTAGAAAGGTTTTGACACTTTCTTAACTTCTGAATTCTTATCCTTCAACACAATCTTCTTTTAGGAAATATCCAACAACCAGCAACTTCAACATTCTGTAACTCAAAATCATTCTTCAACACAAAGTTTAGTTGTCAAAAATTACAAAAAATTATTAAAGAAACACTACAAAGGTTCTTCAGAATTGCTGGGTCCTTTCTACTTAGGGCATCCGCCAACTTGTTCGCATTCCCAAGGTGGTAATGGATTTAGCAGTAATAGTCTCTGATTAGATCTATCCATATTTTTTGGTGCATGATCAACTCATTATATGTGAATATATACTTGAGGCTTTTGTGGTCTGTACATATTTCACACTTCTCCCCAAAGAGATAATGCTGCCAAATTTTCAAATTGAAGGTCCCAGCAGCCAACTTGAGGTCATGTGTTGGATAGTTCTATTCATGAACTTTCAACTACCTTGAAGCATAGGCAACGACTCTTTCATTTTTCATCAACACACATCCCAGGATCTTGTTCGAAGCATCACTGAATACCACAAAAAGATCTCCACTTGGGGGTAAAATGAGCACAGGCACAATGATAATCCTCCTTTTAAACTCCTTGAAGCTTTCTTCACATTCATTACTCCAATAAGACTTTACTCCCTTTCAAGATAGCTTGGTAAGAGGGCTGGAAAATCGTGATAAATTTCTCACAAATTGTCGATAATATCCAGCTAACCCCAAGAAGCTATGGATATTTATTACCGATGTGGTCCATGACCATCCCTTAATTGCATCTGTTTTGGAGGGATCCACAGATATACCATTTCTTGTGATGATGTGGCCCAATAATGAAACCTCATTCAACCAGAACTCACACTTTTTGTACTTTGGATAGAGCTTTTCCTTCCAAAAGGTCTATAGAATAGTTCATAGATGATCCTCATAATCCTCCTTGGTTTTGGAGTATATCAGAATATCATCAATAAAGACTTCCACAAATTTGTCAAGGTAATCTCTAAAGACTCTATTCATCAAGTAAATGAAGATCTTTAGAGCATTAGGGAGTCCGAAAAGAATTACTATGAATTCATAGTGCCTGTATCTTGTACAAAAAGCAGTCTTGGGGATATCTTCCTTCTTCATCCTTACTTGATAATATCCCGACCGCAAATCCCCCTTGGAGAAGTATTTTTCTCCACACAGTTGATCGAACAAGTCGTCAATTCATGGGAGGGGATACTTGTTCTTTATTGTGATTTTGTTAAGATCATGATAATCAATGAAAAGGCGCATTGACCCATCCTTATTCTTGAAGAAGAGGACTGGTGCACCCCATGGTGAAGCACTTGGGAATATAAACCCTTTATCCAGATTCTTTTGTAGTTGGTTCTTCATCTCCTCAAGCTACAAAACAACCATTCTATATAGAGTCTTGGATATTATCAATTCCCCAGGTATAAGATCAATTGAGAATTCAACATCTCTTCTAGGAGGTAGACCATGCAATTCCACAGGAAACACTTCAGTGAATTCCCTCAAAATAGGCATGTATTAAAGGATGGTTACTTCCTTGGACTCAATCATCTGAGCCAGATATGCAGGCTTATATGGAAATAATATCCATGCTTGAGATGATGAGGCTAAAGAAGATTCATCTTCCACCTTTCACTTGTATAGAATCAGGGGTCAATTATCCACATAGAAAGTGATTTCCCTCTCCCGACAATTTATGTTGGCTCAATATAAGGAAATCCAATTCATTCTAAGAATCGCATCAAATTCCACCAGAGGGAGGATGACAAGGTTCTCCGGGAAGTTTAATCAATAGATTATGACAGGGCAGGAGTTATATTCCTGGGATGCAATAATTTCCCCATTTACATTACTCAGTGACATCTTCACTTCCATGATTTGTGGTCATGTTGGGATTGTTCTACTAATCTTTTGAGATATAAAAGAATGTTTAGAACCTAAATCAAAAAGTGCGTTCACTATTTTGGAATGAATAACTAGCGTACCTATCACCACATCTTTTTCAGGGTCCACTTTGGCAGTAGTGATGGAAAAAGATCTCCCTTACTGCCTTAGAGGTTATTGGTTGCCTCAGAAAACCCTTGGCTTAGGGCACTGATTTTCAAGATTCCCTGGTTCATTATAGTTGTAGCAATGAACCACGCATTGAGGTTCTAATGAAGAATTTCTCTCCCATATCATAGCTGTGGGTCTTTCATTCTGACAGTTAATATCCAGTTTTCCTTCTATTCCACACTTAAGGCATTTTCTTGTCCCCTTGAGGCAATTTTCGGGGTTCTTCATTCCGCACCATTGGCAAGTGGGGTGCTAGATCTTCTTAGCACCATTGGATTTATCCATCGGACCCCCGGCATTGAAGTCCACCTTACGCTTCTTATCTCCCTGGTACACCTACGATTCTCCAATCTACATTTCAACCTTGAGGGCACATCAGATAATTTCTTCATCGCTGTCAAAGTCACAGATCGCCAGTGCATTTCGTAGGCTAGGTTTCAACCCACCAAAGAAGCAGTCAACCTTGCATTTGGGGGTAATGGAAAAGTCAGAGGCGTATCATGCAATCCTTGTGAAATTTTCCTCATATTCTCTAACATATTTTTCATCTTTTTTCTTGAGGGAAAGGACGTACCTTTCCATCTTAATTCAGAGGATGTGAAAAAAATATTTATCAAAAAACATCTTCCGAAAATCATTACATTCCAACGCCTAAATCTCCTCCTCAGGCTTCATATTTTTTATCAATGTCCACCATTGATCAGCTTCACCCTTTATATGATAAGCATCCAAGATAACCTTCTCTTGTTCAAAACATTGAATTATGGAGAATATATTTTTGATGGAGTTGATCCATTATTCAGCGATTAAGGGATTAGATGATCCATTAAAAGTAAGAGGCCTTTGTCTCATGAATCTCTCGATAGAGACTTTTTCTTTCTTGGGGGGGGGGGGGGGGTGGGGGGTTGAACATTCCTATTGACCCATGTTTCTATTAAAATATTCAGTTAGATGAGAGAGAAGTGTGACAAAGGTTGAGATTCCCACTCCCATTGGATTGGGTATCTCATTAGTAATGTCATCATATTGATCTTCACATCAGTTGTTAGCCCAAGTCATCGTATTACCAGCCATTGGATAGGATAAAAGGAAAGTTATGGGTGACACATGAAGATTAATACAAGGACAAAACTGATGAATTATAAAAAACATTTATTTCCTTAACATATTAATCTATTGGCTTCAGTCTATGTTATCCATGATCTACCTTCTAACATATATTCATAGGGAATTTTTTTAGTCCCTTAATAATGGTTCATACTAATCTTGTGAACTTACCAAAGAATATCCCCCAGGAGTGTCGTATCCAAGAGTGAATCATGGCCCATTTTCATGCACCAGTTCCTGTTCGAGTCTAGCTCAAAGTGGTGTTTTCGGTTTTTACCCCTAGGATACATCTGGGCCAGAGCCGCCTCTACCTGCTTGTATTAAGACAGGGATGTATTTTCTTGATAAAACAGTTAATCAGTACTCACCAATACATAGGGATGTTTTTATTATACTTATTATTATCTCTATGACTTTACTAGGGTTTTTTAATCCTAATCCCAAAAATAACTAAACCCGTCCTCTGATACCAACTATGGCAACCCTGATCTTTTATTACAGAATTAAACATAATTTATTACATAAACATCATTTGATACAACATAGAAGATCAATAGGTCTAGTGTATTTTAGGATTAGGAGAATTACATAACAATTTAAAACATGAAAAACAACATCTTTATTAAAAACATCCTTTACATGACCACTACATTCCCTCATACTTAGCATTGCGTGGGATAACCTAGGGACATGCATAAAAAATGGTGAGCTATAAATCCCAGAAAGGGATTAATCATGGAATAACATGAGGAATAAAATACATGTTAGAAAATAGGCATATAAATAGATCACAATAGAAGAATAAACATGAAGGAATGATAAAGCATGATAATCATAACATGGAAATGTTGCAACAACACTTAACATGGAATTAGCATGAGCCAAGGCTCATTGCACATGGAGCATGAGTAAACCCTTATTGCACATTAAGCATGAGTAAACCCTCGTTTCACATGAATTAGCATGAGTAAACACCCATTGCACATGATGTATCATGACACTATACTTTACTCAATGCATTCGAGCTCTATAAGGGCACACCCTTCTTAAACATTTCATTTCATGAATAAGTGTGCCACATGGATCAAATAACATGGATTCATAAAAATCATCATTTATTCCACGATAAAGGAATGTGGAATCCATACATCAATCTTTAGAATCAATAAGTAAATGTGCATAAATTTTAATTCCCTTGATAGAGAAATGGACATGGTATTCACTACACAATGACATTGGCTTGGAAAATCGGTGCAATTTCAGCAGTGTAACGACGTGACATAAGAATTCATAAAAATGGTTGATGAGAGAGAAAGGGGTGTATCATCATATTTATTTGAAATGGATAGTAAAGGGTTCATATAGATACGTGTACCAACAATTGTAATTTAATTTAGATTCATGATAGAATATAATTTCTTGAATGTAAGTGAGGAGAGATAAATTCCTTGAAGAATTTCATCATAGTAATAGGTGTACATGGGAGGCATTTATTGAGAGATAAAGGGGTCTATAAAAATTCTAAAATAAAGAGGGAAGTATGGGGGAGGTGAGAAACTATAACACAACATTTATAATTGAAATTAAAAGGATATAACAACATTAAGAAAATTGGACAAAAATGAGAAAGGAAGAAAAACCATTACTTGGAAGTGTACTTCCAAAGGCTTGAGAGAGGCTTGAGAGAGGCTTATTGGGAGCTTGGGAAACCTTGGGAGGATTTTAGAAAGAGGAGGTCAGAGGTTGGATGAAATAAATATTCATTGAGTGAGGAGGAAGTAGGAGCTTGGTTGGGTTTATATAGGAAAGGAGAGGGAATTGTTTACTATTTAGTTTTGGGACACCTCACATTAAACTAATAAAAAACAAACAAACCATCCAATGGTTTTTTCTAGTGGTTTTTTCTAAAGGGGAGTGGAATAAAATATTTTATAAATCCATATTCCTAACTACTTAAAATAATGGGGTTGCTTATGTGGAGGTGAGTCACACTCCCAAGGAAAACAATTTAAAAAGACAAAATGTTTAATAAGTCTTGAAGGGTCCACTAAAGATTTGTAAAATAAATAAATAAAACCCAAAATAACATTATTTTAATGGTAAAACATATATTGGGCGAACATAAAGTTTATATAATTTTATTATATAACTATTGAGTCATTATGATGTCATTAAACACATTATATATTTAAATGGTATTTAATTTTTACCCAAAAATTTGACTGTCTCAGAAAATTATGAAAAATTAACCATTGGATAATTTCAACATCCTAATTCCAGAAATTATATTCATTTTATCAAAATAATTCTCTAAATATTTTAATTTTCACTTTTCAAATAAAAAACTGACATTTATTGAAAATTCATGGATTTTGAAAAAAATGGCATTTTAAATTTAATAAAAATTACAATTGCATTCATAAAATTATAAGATAATTTATATTTAATAAAAATTAATTTCACAATAATAATAATATTTTATTAAAATATTATTTAATTCCAAAATCCATTAATTCATCAAAATAATTTTTTTTAGTTGAACATTAACTAAAAATACTATTTGTGCTTTAAAAACTATTTACAAGGTAACAATAATAAAATGAAAGTATATTCATTATTATATGAAAAAATAATGTACATAACTAGAGTGATATGTTATTGTTATATAACCCCTTATAACACCCACATAAGTCCGAAGAGTAAGGTGTGTGATTGTGACATACTCTTGGGGTGGATCAGGTAACATTGCTTAGGTTGTAATCTTTATCAACATCCACTTCTCTCATAGGAGGTCCCGCTCTAGCTTAACATATTCAAGCTTGTATTGGGCTTGGTCAAGAGAGAAGCCCAAAGACACAACCTCCTTTCCAAGATTTGACCAATGGGCTTCATATGGAGCACGTCTACTGGATGAAGCCATCGCTTCCTTTGTGTAAGTAAATTCGATTTGTTAAAGCCCTATATTTATATTAATCATGTGATCAATGTTCAATGGCTATATTAGAAACGGTCACAATTATTAACAATATTTTAAAATACAAACACATAAAACCAAAGAAGTTGAAATTTTATATAAACATTTAACATTAAGAGAAATTTAATAAGATCAAGAGGTATTTTCATTAACGAATGTTTGGGTCGTTACACACTTTATCCTTTTATCCAATATGATGTTACCCCCTTTAAATTTCTGAAATACTTGGAGGTCTAGAAGAAGGTAGATATGAATGAGAAGAAGAACATATTTGGAGGTCTACCACAAGAGGGGAGCTAGCAGGGTTCTTAGAGATATAGGTTAACCAGTAGCATGTCTCGTGCACCATGTCCTTCAAGGTTTCGACTAGTGGTGAGTCAACCTCAGTAGTTTCTATTTCGAAATTCTAGTCCTCATTCCATTCCTGTGGTCTTGGGGACAATGTGTTTAATTTTTGGAGTCTGTGGAAATCATCAAAACCAGTTCCCAATGGCTGTTGAAGCTCACTATAGTGGAGTTGGATAGGTTCTACACCAACCTCAGTAGTTACCATCTATGTATTTTCAATAGTAGGGACAATAGGATCATGATCTACTGAGGGAATATGGTGTAGGTAGAGGTTGACCAAGGTGTGTTCTTTAGGTACCTTTATCCCGTCGTAGTTATAGAGGAATTCATCAGCATAGGGGGAGAGGAGTTGAGTGTGGTCAGTTGCACACTGCATAGGTAGTAATTCTAGCAAGGCCAGTTATCGTTAGAGTAAAGATCAGATTCTTTAGTACCATTTCTTATGAATTGTTTAATTCATAAGAACCACATTCCTATGTTGCACCCAATCTATCACATTCTCTAGGACTAGACGTAGAGAGGAATCCCAGGCCCCTGGTGTTTCTTACGCCATTCGGAGTTTATACCATCTTGTTTGATGTGCGCGGGGGACGTAGACAGATGATGGGACTAAATTAATCCTATGGGGATCATTTCTTAATACAGATACCACCATAAGATGTTATTCTTGGAATAAACTAGTAGTATTTTGTGCATGATGTTATCAACTACATCTGGAGATGAGTCATGTTTTGAGACGTGGATGGTTAGTATGTGGCTTTCATATTTGAGTGGAGAATTCAGGTGGGAAGTCAGCTGGTGGAGTCTATTCTTTTTTTATTGACTTAGATTCTAGTGTATGTAGTGAAAATGGAAGTCCCTAGGGTTTTTGGGGAGTTCATGGATGTTTGTCTTGAAGAGGTTGGAACTCTACCCCCTCAATGTGATACTAAGTTTGGGATAGACCTACAGCTCAGTGACTCTCTGATATTATTGGATTTTTATCAGATGTAACCTCCTGAGATGTGGGAGATGAGAATTAAGATAGATTATCTAAGGAATAAGGGTTTTATCTGGCCTAGTGTGTCATCATTGGGTTCTCCAGTGTTGTTCTCAAATAAGGCTGATAGTGTTCTGAGGTTGTGCATAGACTACCAGAGGTTGAACCTCGTGGTGGTCAAGAACCATTACCCTATACCTAGGATAAATGATATTTTTGACTAGTTGATAGTGGAGATTTGGTTTTCTATGATTGATCTATAGACCACATTTCTACAGTTGTGGGTGAAGTAGGGATATATCCTAAATAATCCCTTCAAATGCGGGTTTGGGAACTTCAAATTTGTAGTCATGTAATTCAGTGTTATGAACTCACCGGTCGTATTCATGGAGATGATGAACTCCGAATTGTATGAGTTCCTGGACTGGTTAGTCATCATATTCATTGATGACATCTTGATCTACTCGATGTCAAAGGGGGGCATATTGATCATCTCATGATAATATTTCAGAACCTTCAATGCCACCGGATCTATAGAATGTTGTCCAAGTTAAAGATATGGATAAGAGAGGTACATTTACATGGGAATTTGGTGCCCCATAAGGTTGTATCAATGGACCTGTTGATGATAGAGGTGTTTATTTCTTGGGTATCACCCAATAATCTTGAAAAGGTTTATAGTTTTCTTATTATGGCGGGCTATTACCAGAGATTTTTACCCGATTTATCTTGATTTACAGCTTCATTGATAGATATGACTAGAAATGACTAATCTTTTGTGTGGAGTGATCAGTTCCAAGTATCATATGACTATCTGAAGGAGAATTTGGTCATTGTTACATTGATTTGGTTTCTAGAAGAAGGTGTGATGTTCGATTTTTTTTGTTATTCTTCCCACCTGGGCTTGGGGTACGTGCTGATGCATCATCAGGTAGTTATCTATTATGGTTCTAGGTAGTTTCATTCCCACAAATTTAACTATTCCACCCTTGATATGAATATATTAGTCTTCTTGTTTGTGTTGAAGTTGTGGAGACATTTCCTCATTGGGTAGGGCTTTTTGGTCTTTACGAAACACAAGAGTTTGAGGTATATCTTTTCCCAATGAGATATGACCTTGCAATAGTTGAGGTGTATAGAGTTTCTTTAGAACTATTATTTTGATATATCTTACTCCTTATTAGAGGGGAATGTTGGGGATGCTTCGTTGAGTAGGAATTTGCATATGTAGGTAGTTTGGGAATCTATAGATTCTCGTAAGGCTATGGAGGAGTTGGTAGCCTTGCACTTAGATGCAGGAATGGACGATGATAGAGGATGTTTTTTTTTCATATGAGAGTAATGTATTCTCTGATGCTATAAGTGTATGAGTCTTATTTTGGAGACTCATAGGTATAGGTGATGTGCGATCACATTGACCATGGTGATGCTCTAGAGGGATGGTTGGAGGATGGTTAGAAACATATTCTCTTCTATGGAATGTTGTTCGTTCCTGTGGTGATGCATCAGGAATTCCTCCGTGAGTTTCATATCTCACCCTTAGAGGTACACCCAAAAGTTTTCAAGATGAACCATGGATTGATGATGTAGTTTTGGTGGCCCAGAATGAAACTAGAATTGGATGAGTTTGTCGAAAAGTTCCTAGTGTTCCAGTAGGTGAAGGATGAGCATTGTGTTCCTGGTCGTTTGTTGCAGTGCTTAGATGTCTCAGAGTGGAATTGGGATAACATCTCAATGGACTTAATCAAATGGTTACCCATTACTCCAAGAGGCTATGATTCTATCTACACAGTAGTGAATCGTCTGATGAAATCAACTCACTTCTTTGTGATTAAATAATAGGGTGTAGTAGATGCCCTAGGAATGAGGTATGTGGATGAGGTGGTTTGGAAAAACAGAGTTCTCAGATTCAACATCTCATGTCATGTTACATGTTTTAGCTCTTTATTCTGGAGGGTATTTCATAATTCTTTTGGCACTAAGTTATGCCCCAGCACTACCTTTTACCCTCATATAGATGGGAATATGGAATAGACTATCCAGACGATAGAAGATATGTTGTAATAATGATTCTTGTACTTTGATGGATCTTGCGTGTGAAACATACCCTTGGAAAATTTTTATTATAATAATATCTATCACTCTTCCATTGGCATGGATCCATTTGAATTTTTTTATAAAAGACCCTTTTTCACCTTTGTTCTAGATAGAGGATGGGTACACAACTGTTATTTTCCCTGAGGTAGTGAAGAGAAAAACTGAGAAGGTTTATCTTTTTCATGAGAGGATAATGGTAGTGCATGACTGGAATAATTCATATGCTGATCACTGGAGGAGGCCCTTGGAATTTGAGGTTAGAGGCCTTGTATTATTGAAGGATTCCCCTCAACATGGGTAACAAAGGTTTGGCAAAGGTAGAAATATTTCTCCCATGTTCGTTAGACCCTTCGAGGTGTTAGGATGAGTTTTTGAAGTGGCAAACCAGTTTTTGGTTCCACTATAGTTGGAGAGGATCCATGACTTGTTTCATGTCTCTCATATTTTTTAATATCTACAAGAAGACTCCAATGTCATTTACTGGGGATAGTTATATATCAAGGATGACGTGACATTTGTGGAACGACCATTAAAGATCTAGGATCATCGAGATAAAGTGACGTGTGGGAGGACCATTCCATTAGGTCATGTGTTTTGGAGGCATGGTGGCTTGGAGGAGAGTATAGGGGAGAGACAAGCATAGATTTGTGCCCAATACCCAAAGTTATTTTTAGTTTTTCCTTTTTTTGGTTTTACCTTGTAGTGTGATTTTTGAAACTTTTTTGTTATGAGATGAGTTGTTTCCTTATTCCACAATGTGCGTTATAGTCCTTAAATTTGAAAAGGGAGATTATTAATCAAGATTCACTAATTAATATATAATTAAACCATTGAGGGTGAGTCAGTGCTGCCTAGAGCAGATAGTTTTTTTTTCACATTGAGGATGGTATTCTTTGATTCATGTGTTCAGACAATGTGGTTATTATTCATGTGTGGTGTGTCTTCAGGTCAGTTTGTTTAGTAGATATCAGATGAGTTTTACTTGGATGATGAGGTTTCACACTAGATTTTGAACAAAACTGAGTGGTTTAACATTATAATTTTATATGTTTAGTTGTTAATGGAGTTCCATTTTTAGTGATATCCTTGAGAGGTATCTCATAGGGTGGTTTTTTGGGCTACTTTTTTTCTTCTGAGTTTGGTTTTAGATTCTTAAGGATGATAATAGTATGAGTAGTATCTGATGTAGTGGACCATAACTCCCTAGTTCATTACTTCATGAAAATCATCTTCTTGAATTATTATGGGAGTTCAAGGTGGCTCATTTCATGTGTTTTCCAAATTTCCATTTTTTTCAACGGTAGGAAAAAATGGTGAGTCATAGTTGGGAGTCGTAATAGTCAATTGTGACAGAGGGTCATGACAACTGAGTCAAAATAGTGACTCACCCTAGTGGAACAAAATGGTGAGTCAGTGATGGTAGGTCACAGTAGTAGGTCGGGATGGTAGGTCACCAGCAGTGAGTCATCCGACGATGACTTGTCCAGTGGTGACTCATCCAACGGTGAATCGTCCAACAATGACTCATCCACCAGTTTTTCATCCAATAGTGATTAACCCAATAGTGACTCATTCACTGGTAGCTCGTCCAATGGTGAGCCACCCAATTGTTACTCATCCATTGGTATCTCATCACTAGCAGTTCATATCAGTGACTCATCCACCAGTGGCTCCTTTCCAATAGTTTGCAAAATTCTAGTTTTTCCACTTTCACCCATTTTATGATTCCTTTGACGTAATATGGTTTTAATTACATATTTAATGGTTTTTTGATTTTTTTTTAAATTTTATATATCTTATAAAAACCCGAATCTTCCATTCACTTACAACCATGTGGTCTTGGTCAAGATCAACCTTTAGTGGCCTTAAAAACCATTTTATCTATTGATTTAGGATCTGGCCTTTTCTAAAGTTTAGATCTTCTATTCCTTATGAATTTTACTTTTCTATTGATGCACCACAAACATTTTTTCCCTTTATGAGTCTTGAATTTTGATTTTTCCATTGGATTGAAATTTTCTTGGTGGTTTTCCCTATAACATGAGCACACCCTATTTTGGCGCAATAGGGTGGTGTTGATCATCTGTTCTTCAAGGTAGGGATTACTTCATCTCTCTTTCATTTATGTATCCTAAATGGTAAGAGTATTAATGTCTCCTGTTTGAATATTGTATAATAATAAATGAATAAATATAATAGAATCAATTTATGATCAACATGTCAGTCTGGGAAAAGTGACATTTGTTCTACTTTGTTATTTATTGATATTGTGAATTTTATGCGCTATATGCCTACTAAAAATCATGGTTGTTAGTGGTATTTTTGTGTGCATGGGATGATCTATGGAATGAATGATGTTTTTTTGAATGTTTCACCATGAAAAATGTAAACCATGTATATAGGGCTAATAAACGGTTTCTCCAAGATAATGCGGTTTATGTGATAACCCCAAAATTAAAAAGTGGAAATAAAGAACAGATAACTCGTTAAATTTGAATATGTTTGTGATCTATGTAGTTTGTGTGGTGATATTGTTGCAGGAACATTTTTGTGTTCTTTGTGAGTTTATCGATTGTGTGTAGGGGGTTGGTTATATGGATATGATAATCTAGGTGTTGTACGTATGAGTAATGGGGATACAGTTTCAGGTTGGGAAATGATTGTGTTTCTGGATATGATGGGTGTGGTGTTGTTATGTAGTGGGGATGTTGAGATGGTCATGATGATATGTATTGGTGGGTACAATTGTGATATAGGTGTTTTGGTGAAGGGATGGATTAGTCATAATTAAATAGAAGAATTATTATGTTTGTGTTTTGTATGGGTAATTCAAAATGTTTCTCCAAGAGAATCACATAGAAATCTTCACCCCATGTCTCGGAATCGGTAATTTTTTATTGCATGAATGGGTGTTAAACAAATAGTAAATGTGAAGTGTGTCAAATTAACAGGATCTTCACCTTAAAAAATGACTAGGGTTGTGTTGACCATTTTCCAATGTTCATTATTTCCTGTTGTACTTAGTAGTTTCTCTGGTAGAGATAGAATGAAGAAATGAACAATTTAATAAAAAATACGAATTGGTTAGTTGAGTTGGTTGGGGGAATTAATTGAGTTTGTGTTTTGTTGTGAAGTGGATTTTATTTATCAACTTCAAAATTGAGCATCATTAATGGTGATAAATGTATGTAAAGGTAGATGTTGTCATGAATCCCATAGGTTAGGCTTGAGTGCTTGTTATTATATATATATAAATGTATTTCCTTTGTGATTTCTATATGTGCCCCACGCTATATGATCATTATGTTCCCCACACACCCATTTTAACAGGAGATTGTGTGTTTCCCAAACATCGTGATTGGAGGACTACTGGCTGGCCTTCCCCTCTTCCCTGCTCCCTCTTCCAGGTAGTGATACCCCAATATTCTTCATGTAGGTTGTGATTTGTGAAGCCTAGCTGTGTTCAGGTGAGTTTTGTTTCCCAGGTATCTTTGAGATGACATGTGTTGTGTTCCTACGTGTCTTCAGGATGTGATGTGGTATGTGTCCTAGGTGTCTATGGGTGAGGCTTAGTTGTGAGGCCCATGTGTTTGTGGGCGGGTGGTGATGTCATTCTTTCAGAAGGGGTGGGAGCACCCAGACATTTTCCGTTAGGGTGTGAGAGCAGTTAATCAGTGGGAATGTAGTGTGGGGTACCTTATCATCGATTTGATAGATATATTACATTACATGACTTGTGTTACATAGTGAGTGAGCATTGATGAGGTATGGATTTCTAGAATACCTTGTTAGTTGAGTTCAGTTCTATTATTTTCTCACAGGAGTATTAGTATGCTTCTCCCACTTTTTCATGATAAACTATGGTTATTACTACTGAGTATACTTGTATGCTCAGCCTACATTATAAAACTATATTTAGGTTTCTAGGAGTACTATGGGGAATGTGATGGTCATTACTATCTCAGAAGTTGGCATAGTTATTGTGTCACTTATTAGCTTTACTTTTGTGTATTTATTTTGGAGCTTCTCATTTTATTTATAACATTTTTATTTTAAAAATGAATGTGGTATGGATTTTGGTTTTCTTTTATATATGTCTAGGAGTTGTGTTGGGTTTGATACATCGTATCTCCCATCTTGGATACTATAACAGGTAAATTCCTCCCATTTTAAATGATTTGTATACCCTTGGTGTTGGTTGCCACCCCTAGGCCTACTCGAGGCGGGACTCGGGGGGTCATTATCTCACTTGCCTCATTACCAGCCAGAGAGGTGTGTCTTTTGAGGGAGGGGTCATGAAAATATGTTGTATTCATTCTATAATTATTATTTATCCACATGCTTTATGATCAATTTTAATAAGGTTGTAAAATTTTATTAACATTCACCATTTTACCCTGTATGGTTTATGATTGTGTTTATTGATTGAGTTAAGTATTAACATTTAATATGTTATTTTTTCATTACGAATCTTTATGTTGAATATGTTTCAAAAATTTCATATAAGAAATTATTTGGAATATGTAAATGAAGGAAAGATCCCTCTATAACCCCTTGATTCGTTGTTATGTCTCATTAGACAAACAATATTGGGTTTTGTCTAAGGGATTATCCATTTACATAGATGATTTGGAACAAGGACTCGATGATATTATTTTTCTTGGAAAAAGTCCTCGATAGTATATTTTAGATGTCCATTATTATGAATTTTATCATTATGAATTAATTTATTGATATTTTATATGATTATTTAATTAGTTAGAATATCCATGGTTATGTTTTCATGATCATGTGATTATTCATAAGTCATTATTTGATCATAATTTATTCTTGTCGTACTATTATAAATTTTTTGATTAAGTGGAATGTGTTTGAATTATTTTTAGTGGAATATTGATTATGAATTTTTTATATATATATTCTATTGTAAATTTAACATTACTGGGAATATATGCTCATGCCTTTCTTATGGTTTAATTTCCCTAGGAAACTGAGAAGTGTATTCTAATTGTTATACAAGAATATGCAAAGGGGATTAAGGGTGTTCTCTAAGAAAATAATTTCTATATTTTATGTTTTAAAATATAATTGGAATCCAAGTAAGTATCTTTTTTACGAAGACTAATAAACTATTCGGTCCTCCAGGATGTTATTCCTTCTATTTTATGCCAATGTAATAAAGTAGACATCATATCTGAGTTACTAGATTCGACACCGTTTTTTGAGATCAGATGAGATTTGAAACATTTCATAGCGTTGGGATTTTTCTTTGGGTTTTTTTTTCAAAATATTATTATTTGTTTGTATCAATAGTTTGAACTTAATTTAGGATAAGATACAAATAATTTGGTTCCAAATCAATCACAATTTCAAAATTTATTACATGTGGTTGTTGGCATATCTTAACTCAAAAAGATTATTCAAGTCTTGAGTTTGAACCATATATATTTTATGAGTTTATGAGGTCTATTAAGTATTACATATATCCCAGTTAAAATATATTCTAATTTGATTTTGTTACCAAATTTATTACAATAAATTAATTTATGGAATATCAAATCATCATTTTGATCAAATATTTTTTTCTTTAAATCATTTGTACCTAAATTAAAATGTGCTTCCTATATATTCCAATGAAGAAATAGTTATATCTATATTTTGGTTCTTCATTATCATAAGATTCATGAAAGATCCCAATTTTTCATCTTATATTATGGTGAAAATGATATTCTATTTTATTATCCAACATATGAATAATCAAGTTAAAAAGAGGAATAATAAGGAATATCCAATTTTTTCCTATTAAACAGTTTAGGTATTTCTCACTTAAATCTTGATTTTAATAATTTTAAATGTCTCACAACATAAACACTTGTATTAAATTGATAGAATCCAATATTTATATTAATAAAATCATAAATTATCCTTTTGATAGCGATTCATGGAATCATTTTTATGAGGTTCATCCATCATTTTCCTTAGAAGATTTAACATCTGATTGGGTCTTTCTACTGATGGTTTCTTTTTATTTGATTTTTATAGTAGTTAATATGGAATTTCCAGAGCATCAAATGTTATCTAGCTACAGTACATATGATCCAAAGTCTTATATGTGATGTATTAGTGACAAAAAAACTTTTATGCTTTTCAATGGAATAAAGGCTAGTCTTTTACATTCATCACATATTTTTTCATGCAAAACATCCTTTAACAAGGAACATAAATAATTTTTGAAAATTTATAATGAAAAGAACTTTAAAAATGAATTTATTTATTGATTTAAAATATATTATCTCTTTATTACCTCCTATTTTATTTGGACCAACTATAAACTAACAAAAATAAATAGATTTGGGAATGATCACAATTGGATAAAGAGATATATTTTTTGGGATATGCAATATTTGATTGAGTTTTTAGTTTTATTCATGTTATATATCTTTCATCTTGGGAAGAACATTTTTTTTATAATATTATATATAGTTTTGTAAATTACTAATAAGAATAAATACAATGTAAAAACATGATTTTATTGTACCAAATTTTACATGTATCAAAACTTTGAATTATTTAAAAATGATAGATAATATAATTTAATAAACATAGATATGGTTAATGAAAGTTCTAAATAATATTATTTATTATTCTATCATTTGATTGGATATTTGAGGTTGTATGATGGTTATGTCCCCAATTTCGATTGATGTGTTTGAAATAGTCATATTAATGGATTTAATATCCACAAAAATCATGTAATAATAGAAAGAAAACTGTTTATTTACCATATTGGATTTTTAATGTTTTATATTTGGTATATTCTAAAAAATATATCATATTTTTTCCACGAAGTTTTTTCAGATATAGTTGACTATGATGCATTCACTAATCTACTACAAGATATTGTTTTAATTTTATATAAATTGGAAAATAATCCCCAATTTCATTGATTTAATATAATATTTAATATTGCATTTTCTATAGGAAGAAAAATGTGGAGGGCCAATATAGTTCTAATGGATGTACATATATAAGATAGGCAAGCATAATTTAATGAAAAAGGTACATAAAAATACATTGAATGGTTAATTATAGAAGTGTATTTTCAAGCAGAAACTTCATTTTTGTATACTTTTTATTTTCACCCTAAATTTATTTCATAACATAATAAAATTTTTAATAATGAGGGAAATTTTGATGATGAAATGAAAGATAAAAGATCAATATTTAATCATCTTAAACATAGTTTATTAGATTTAATGAACAATGTATTTCTAATGATGATCAACTTGAGGCTCATATATATGTTCTTCTCAATTGTAAAAAAATGACAAGAATTGTATACTGAGTGATACTACCATGTATTATTTATATTTATTTAAAATTAAATTAATATTAATTCATTTATATATTTTATGATTATCATATCAATAAATAGTCCACCCAAATTGCACAAACTGCTCTTAACGAATTTTGACACTGTAATTTTTTCTATTGGTTTCAAAGGCTCATAATGTAAATTGGTTATGGTTGAATATATAAAATAATTTTATTATTTTCTATAATTTTTTTATTTTTATATGTATCAAAACATTAAAAAATGATAATCTATTATGTGTATTGAGTAATACACTATCCAAACTCAATAAATATTATAATGAATATGTGGTTAACAGATTTTGATTTCATACTCATGTAAGTTTAATAAAAAACTAAAAAGTGGTGTCTTCTTGAAATTATTTCATCATAAATAAATTAAAGTTGACTATTATGGAATTTTGGATGAAATAATTGAGTTATGATATTAGAGTAATAATTAGGTAACAATGATTAAATTCCATTGGTTTGATACTGATATAGGGTTGAACACTCATCCACACCCTGGAATAAATTGACATTAAATATAAAATATTTTTTTTATTAAATAAACCATTTCTATTGGCTTGTCAAGAATCTCAAATTTTTATGAAAATTATTGTGCTTCTCTAAGAAATTTAATTATTCACTATGGTATAAAAAAAATTAAATCTCAAGAAAATAAGTTTCTTCATAGATAAATTTGTTCTGATGAAGTAAAATAAATAGGAAATTTTTTTAAGACAATACCAAATACATATTTTAATAAAAGATAAAAAATATCGATAAAGAAAACCTATAGTAATGGGATAATGGTGTTGATAATATGGAAGATTTAACAATTAAATTTAAAATTAAAAGGGTTTACAAACTTCAGGATTCTATAGAAATTGATGATGGTGATGAGAAATACAAATATTTTAACAAAATTAAATATGAATATGAGGATTGAGATGAATAATAACAAAATTACATGTTGGTTATAGTAAAAGTTAACATATAATAATTTATTTTAATTATTTTATAATAATTTAATTTTCATGTTTTAGATGGATAATGAAGATAATGGTGTGATGTATGTACCCTCAAGGATATTGTACGTCCTACTGATTAGCCTAATGAATTGTCATCCAATATTTAGGATTATTCCACTACTTATTTGAATTTAATGAGTCATGTTATATATATATATATATTGATGATTCCTATCCCTATACCTAATTGATTTATACCTCTTTATTTAGATCCATGCATGCATTGGTATGTTCAGTTTTGTATATTTATTAATTTGTCATTAATTTTCATTTATTTATTTATATACTATTTGTTTTATTATTTGTAATTATTTTCCCAATGTTTTTTAGATATATCTATTAGATAGGGGATGTGATTCTACGTGATTATTTCTCTAGACCATGAGTGATATGGAATCAGATTCCAATTCTTTTTTATCACCACATGTTAGATCATTAGATGGTACATATATAAATAAAATTTATTTTAAATTTATATAATCATTAACTTAATATTTTTAACTATTTTTTAGTTGTATGGTATCCATTTAGTGGTAGAATTACATCCATCATTTGAGATTCATGGGAGTTCTGTATGAATTGTGTTGTCATTGAATTTACACAATCTGAGAAAGGGAGATATGGGGAGAGCTGGAGCTAATGCCTTTTATCAGTCTTACTATAGCCATTGACCAGATTATATCTCATCCCATACTGGATATGAATTGTGATCCTAATAGATAGTACATAGTTTTTAGAGGAGACCATTATTAGGTGTATAGAATTTGGGTAGATATGAGTTGATGCATAGATTTATAAATCATACCATTAATATTCATCAATAACATATTGCCAATAATTTTATTTAATATTTTTTAAATAATTTAAAATGTTAATGAATATTTTATATTAAAATAGGTATAATATCATAATAATGTTATGAAAGTAAATTTTTTTAAGATAATTTACTTAGATCCTACTATTGGAAAGATTACTGGTGATCGACAACATCAAATTTTGGTTAATATAATTTTTTTTAAAAGTATATAAAATTATTATTTTAAATATTATCATTTCATAATTTAATTTTAGGAGGTATATGATATGGTGACTTCTAATGACCATGAGATTCACACTGAGTTATTGGTATTGGTTCTCAATTTACACCCTCTAGTTATTATGAAACTACTGGGTGGTCGTAATCCGGCTCGAGGGTAGATTTTGTTGAATCTTCACCATTATCAGAGAGTGAGGAGAGGTTATGAACTCAAAATGAGATTATAGAGAGGATTTTTATAGATACAAAGAGGAATCAATGATAATAGTAGTAGCAATGTGAGAAGAATCATTGATGGAAGGAGCAGAACGGGTATATGTTGGAGTATATGTGACAATATGCATAGGGTAAAGGGACAAAGTTCTCTCCAACTGGTCCTTCATATTATCTAACCCTCCATATAAATTGATAATATATTTTTTCGATAAAAATAATATGATAACTTTTGGATGGACATGTTATATGTAATATAGTTATTAATTTATATGTATAAATTTTATAAATTATGTTTTTAAAATTTTTTTTTTGATTTTTTTATAATTTTTTTTTTGAATTTTTTATAATTGTAATATAATTACATACTAAAAAATTAATTCATTTTTTCATTCTAGATGGGTATCATGAAAAGCTACCCATGACAGGAGAATGATCTGTTGTAAAAAAAGTTTTTGCGCCCCCATTTTTCACAATTGGTCAATTGGGATGGGTTCCCTCCGTAATTGAATATTTGTGAGTAGAAATAATCACAATTTATCCATCAAAAATATTTTTGAATCATGTAGAACATCTTCAACTAAGGGTTTTAATCCAACGAAGATTGTGATGCGAAAGAGAGAAACTGTGGGATTTTGGTGGTAATGTTTGGATGGAAGGCCCGTGTTTATCTTATGATAATAGCTAAAAAATGTGGATATGATGGGTTTTGAATGATCATATACTCATTATATCTATAAAAATACAACCTCAAAAATAAGATATCAATATTTAATAAATTAACGTGTAATTAATACTATAAAAAATAGTACCAATGTAACAACCCCATATTTTGTGAAATATATTTTCAAAACTAAATTTATTATTTTTGATATTTTATGTTACATTAAACACATAGTTTGAATTTTTCTACATGTAACACTGAGTGTAGATTGTATTACATGAAACATTAATTATAAACGAAATTTGGAAAACTACTAAAATGTTATTATTTAATATGATAGTTATCACCCAGACATCGGAATGATAGGTATGAATATGTTTAAATAAATTATGAAACCATATGTTTTATACATTTATGTATAATTAATCTTTTTGTGATCAATAAATTATAAATGAAAATAAAAACCATTTGAAAAAAATAAATCTTTTTCTAGAAAACAATGTTTATACACACAAACACATATTACCTCAATAAATTAAACAAATAAATATTTTTGATATTATTTATTAAATTTTTATATTATATATTCAATAAAATGTTTAAAATTAATCTTATATGTTTTCTATAAAATATATAATGATAAATCCAATTTTACTCTTTCAAACTATATTTCTATAAAAAACAGTTTAGTTTCATTTTTCATACTTATTTTAAATTTAATTTTTAAAACTTCTAGATTTTTTTGTGAAAAATTAACTTACTTTTTGATATTATCTAGTAAAAATTATATTAAAGTTATTTTTTATAATTTTTAGAGAAGGACAATTTTTAGATGAATAATGAAAAATATTGGTTTTAATTAAGAATAGTTATTTCTTTTAAAGAATATAAATACTTAAAAATTCAACTAATATGGTTTTAAAAGTAAAATTATTAAAATTATATATCAATTAATCCAATTCAGGTCATTAGAATCAATTTACTGATGAATTTTTAAATAAAAACATTTTAGACTTTTAATCATTTTCTATTGGTAATATCGCTTCCTCGTCGTATCGACTTGATTAATTTTAAATTAAAATTTTCCAAATTAGTGAATAGAATTTAGAAAAATTGGTTCCATATTTAGAATAATAATAATTTATATTTCTAAGAAGTCTAAATTAATTTTTTCCATAATTAATAGTAAAAAAATACAAAATTATTAACTATGGTTAAGGGAAAAAAGAGTTTTTAGTGGCTAAACTAAAAAGATAAGGGTTAGAAATGACCCAAATCTTGTACAAAACCCATTTTATAGACATATATAGAAATAATATCTTATGGTTTCTATAATGAATCTTTTTGGAACTTTTTTTAATGACAAATGTGTGGGTACACCTTTATCTTCTCAAAAATTACAAGTCTACCAAACACCTCACTTATAAAAGGACACCCCTCTCCTCTCCACTTAACTTTTCCAAAACCCATTTTTAGATAGTTTAATGACAATATAACTACCTAAATTCCCTTAAATCACAATATAATAATTTTTTTATAATAAAACCATCCTAATAATCCTTTTGGTAAAAACTAAAAGAAGTTGTCTGAAGATGTGGTAACGCCCCAAACCAAGTGTTATATTTTATTTCTCCCTCAACCTACTTCAATTACTATTAAAATAGGAATATATAAAAAACTAATTATCTTCCACATTATTATATCTTATTATGTAAATATCATTACCAAAATACATCTAAACTTCCCCCAAATGGGATACAAAATCATCATTTTTGTGTGAAGTGGACTATCGCCTCACGAATTATTGTTATGTGTTTTATATTAACACATATAATTAATTCATATAATTATTGATTTAATGTTTATATATGATATTTATCATATTGTTATACAAGTTTAATTATAATACCACCTCCAAAACCCTTTATAAAACAATAACATTGCTCGTGTGTATGGTGCGCTACCGCACCGTGAACCGATTTGATGTACTTTTCATTTCTATTTACTTGCATGTTATGAGGACAGATTAAATAAATAAATATTATATTTTTAACATATTTATTCTTCTAAAATTATGATATTATTTATACCACCTTACTTTCCATTCTGTGGGAATACGATAATGTTGCTCATGTCTACGACGGACTACTAGCTCACGCAGCGAAATGATTCATTAATGATTTACATGGAAGGTAATAATGATAAATTTAATGAAAATATGGGATATATATATGAAATAAAATTTATTCTTAATGGTAATACATTTTCACCATTATTTCCTTTGATCCTTTGATAAAAGTTTAATGGTGTTCATGCACACGTACAACCTACTCTCTCTAGGAATGACATATTTCATTTTCTATAAGTATGTTTTATACACTACTCTAAATACATATATAATGAATATATATCACAATTATATCCTATTTAAAACTATAGATATTATTTAACTATTATTAATTTAGTAGGAAACAAATTACAAATCAAAACATACATGAACAACTAGGCAGTTATTACCCCAACCAAGATTTAAACGAAGAATTATTGATAAAGAGTAATAAAAGGTCATAAGTAAATTATATATGGTATGATACATATATTTATGGTTATATAATATATTTATGATAAACATAAAATTATTATAAAGGAGGGTATAACATATGAAAATGAATTTGAGACTTAAGGTAATGGATTTTCATTTCACTATTATATTCTTGATATAAAAGTCATATTCACTAACTATTTATTTTATTTGGTGTCTATAATGATCATGAATATATTTTAAGATATTATCCTGAAAGTTTTGATGACATAAATATCCATTTTAGGATCTATCATTCTCTGTATTTACATATCAAAATTTTCTAATGCAGTAAATGATTTTTGACTTCATTTCCTTTTTTTGAGATATATGTTATCTTATGCACCTATATTATTTTATGAGGTGTATATAATAACCATTTGACATGTTAAATCCTAAATATAGTTCCATTAATTATATATATTAAGTTTCATTTATTTTTATTTTTTCCTGGGGATTAAGATTAAATATTAGAAAAGTGGTAATGGTTTTGTTATACAATCCCATTATTTATCGGGATTGTTTATGTTTATACATATCATGATGAAATATTAACATCCATATCTCAAAAATATCAAAAATTTTATTCTCCTATATTTATTTCATGATGATAAAAATTTTACATTATTTTCCTTTATTTTTATAGTCATTAATTCAAAGAATCTGTTTTCTTAAAAATCATCTTTATTTCTCTCTTTTGTAAAAAAGATGTTTTTCTTAAAAACCAATGTTTTATAAAAATATTTTAATTTTTTTAAATTATCCAAATGATTTTATAAATAAATTTTTATACAGGTTTTAATTTTTTAACAAAATATTTTGAATGGAATATTCATTTTTTAAAAAATAATACTCATTTGGATTTTATAGAAAAATTGAAAGAAATGTTTTTTATTATTTATAGATTAAACTGAATTTTCTACTATAATGAAAATTATTTTATTTAAAGATTCCTTTATAATTTTTTGAGTTTGTTTTCAAATAAAGTGGTTTTGAAAATGTTTCATGTTTTAAAAATATTATTTTAAAAGTAAAAAGGATATTTTTCTCCATAAATATTTTAAATGGTATTTCAAACTCCCCTTAAAAGTTTTCAAGTAAAATTTCAAATAAATAAATTCCTATTTTTTTTTAAAAATGATTTCCAAAGTGAAAGGATATTTTCTGTTATAAATTTTAAAATTATTTTTAAATATTCCATTATAAGTTTAAAATTATATTTTGAAAGAAAGAATTTCTATTTTTTCTGATTTTATTGTATTAAAAATTGATTTTCAAGGAAAAGTTAATTTTATCATGAAAATTATTTAATTATTTTTAAATATTCCTTTATATGTTATCATGATTATTTTCAAAGGATTCCCCAAAAAAATTTATGAATTTTTTATTTTAAATATTTATTTTCATAGAAACGTTATTTTCCTCAAGAAAATTTCCATGTGCATTTCAAAATAATTTTACATCTTTGATGAAATCCTTTTATGTTTCCTTTTATTTACTATGGATATATCCAAGGATATAATTATTGTTATTTATTTTAATGTTTTATGTTTACTATGACAAGAATTTCATGAAACCTATTTCTTTTTCATGGTTTATATAATGATAATATTCTTTGGAAACCTGCTTCCTTTTCTAATGATTATACTATGATGAAATGAAGAAATGTATATAAAACCGATTTCAATTTCATGTATTATGCTATTTTATAATTCTTATAAAACCCATTTCTTTTCATTTGTTCTGATACGATGAGTGGTTTATGATCTTGGGGCACATGTATATTTTATTTTCATTATATAATTGGTTGGACCTATATATCCCTGCAATATATTTGGTAAATATTTAAATCTAATGAGATAAACATTGTTGGAATGGGGAGTAAACCCGTTACATTAAGGGATTTTATTCCACTATGATTGTTTTAGGAGTGAAACTTGACTACTAAAACGGTTTGGGGAGTGAACCAATTCCACTATGATAGACATGGAAAAGATCTTTGACTGCTATGGAAATGATGTCTTACATGTATGACAAAAATCTATGTCTTTTTAAAATGTCAATTTATCATGGTTCATGATCCTTGATTTTTATATGATTATTTTCTTATGAACTTCTAGTATTTATTTCCTAACAAAAGATTATGATATTAGATATTAAGGGTATTATTATTATGTTTTATTATCATGTTATCATAGCCTTATGTTCATATTATTCTTATATATCTTCCTTTTTTACCCTTACAGGGTATTTAAGATCACCCCTTATTATGTTTCCTACCCCCATGTTATGAATAAAGGATAAAATTAGGGTATTTTTATAAGTTTTATATATTGTAATCTATTTATGGAAGATATTAAATATCATTAAATAAATAAAATAATTTTTTGTCTAGTATCTAAATGCACTATACCTTTACAATCTGCCCGCATGTTTTTGTGAAATGTAAAGAATATTCATCTAAAAATATGTAATATTTATGTTTGAGAAGCCTTGATTGAAACATTTGGTATCATAGTATAGGATTATTTGTCCTTTATAAGATAGGATGAGAAAACTTTAGTGATATATATTGGGATATTTCTAAGGATATGTTTATGGATAAGTCTAAGGATGGGTCACTGTACAGGAAACTTTACTTAAATTTTGGTTGAGGATAAAGAGATTATAATCCCATAAATTAAATCCATGTATTGACACTATAATTGTATATGGATCTAGAAAAAATGTACCTAGGTGTAATAAGTCCAAAAAGGGTTCAATGAGATGGACTTGATCATCACTTTGTTCATGAAAATGGTTTTTTTTCACACCTCGTATGACTCTCCTGGGGGATGTGGATTCAAAATTTATACACTATTTCTGAAACATAATGAAGTATTAAAATATATTATTACCATGAATGAATTAGTATATTTATAAGGTGTCACATATTGAAATTAATGTGTCATGATCTTGATATCCTATTTTTAATTTTGAATGATTATGTGGTTTTGCACCGGGAATATTATTACTCACATTATGCTTTTTGGTTTCAATTAACGGAAGGAACTGGAAAGAACATGATTAATGTTGGATATGATTTACAATGTGTTAATGAGATACTAAATTGGATGGTGACTGGAGTGAAAGATATTGTGAATATTATTAAATAGTTCTAATGATATATGATTAAAAAACCTTTACCTTGACCAACAATCGGACTCATTGAAGAAGATAATGATAAAATTTATTGAGGGTTTGGGTGTTGTACAATATGGAGGAAAGAGGTTTTAGTTTCTTATATGTCAATAATGTCGGAAGAATCACTCCAAGAAATGTCTCAAAGTAATTAGAAGATGTATTATGTGTGGAGAAGAAGGACACAAAGTAAGTGATTTCGAATGGAAAATTAAAAGTGCAGTTAATGAAATGAATGAAAAAAATGGTTTCCTTAAGTAATCATCAATGGTCGAATGTTATTATCATGGAAGGTATTACAATTATACAAATCTATGTCTTATGGGTAATATCAAGAAGAGGATCTTCAAGGTAGTACAACAAATATTTTTTATTGATGATGAAGAGACTGAAAATGATATACCACAAAAGTCGTTAGAGGATAACCCTCTGACCATTTATTAAATAAAATAAAAGGATAGGAAACAAGTACCACAACTGAAAGAGAAGATTACATATCAAAGAAATCATACTTTCCATCACATCCATGTTGATAATCCTCCTTCGCAGTAGCTTATTACCATTCCGAACTATCATAATGTTTGAGAACATTCGCATACATCCTTCACAGGTTAATGTGTTCCAAGTAAAGCAGTTTTGTGTTCCCACTCGATGAACTGGTGGGCATCGGCTTTGGAAAGTTGGAGTAGTCTTTCTTCAGCCTTCGTCGTGATTGAGTATCCATGCTCCCCTGATTCCCGATCATCTTCAGCCCCCCTCCCTAAACAATCTCACTAAAAGGGCTCTTGATCAAGCCTCTGTCATTTTCCTTGCCACTATCCGAGTAGTCCCCCCACTTTCCAGAAATCTGGACCTCATAGGAGCCATCTTCCCCTCCTCGGACTTCATGAGATTGACAATTAGGGTCAATCACGGCCAGACACCTAGGCTGTTCCAGTAATTCAGGACTGTCCAGAGTCCCCTGCCACAAGGCATCCTTCCCAAATCCATCATCTAGAGAAGATATCCCCAGCTATACACTACCACCTTCATCCATTTACATAGCCTCCTTTGCATTCACCTGTTCCACTCCTTGGAATCGAGTTTCATCCTCAATTGCATCCATCATAGCAGCATCACACACCTCCTGTTATTGAGACATCTCAGCACCTTCCAACATCTCCACAAGACATTTTTCACAGCTTGCAGTGAGAGCCTCAATCACAAGCTCCGGCTCCTTGTAGTCACCTACATCCTTCCCACCAACATCCACTGACGGACGAACCTCCGATTGAGAGGGCTTGAGCACACTAACACCCAAAGGCTCCCCCATGTCACCATTCCCATGATCATCAGTAAACTTCTTCAGCTCAACCCCTAAAACCAGATCATTCCTCAGGCGATTAAACACCAAAGAAACTAGCGTATTAGGGAGTGAGGCCCCCGCACTCAGTGCACTCCGTTTCACCTTGCCAAACATGGGGTCCGCTGTAGGTTGATGACCAAGAGACCTACCAGAATTCACCATCGGACCAGACATCTTCTCAACCACTACCTCACCTTTACATTCAGAAGCGAGGTGCCCCATACGACAGAAATTGGAGTAGTAGTCAACCCACGTCTCAAACAGAACAGCCTGCTTCCATCGGAATTCCTCACCCACGGAGATCCATATCCACTCCACCGCAGGCTTTTCAACATCCACCTCAACACAGATGCAGGGATTAACTGGATGACTTACCATGGAGGTTTGGACATCGGAACAGAGGTAGCGGCCCACCAAGTTTCCAATCATGAGAATAATCTCAGGGTTTTGACATGGAAGAGGAAGCTGTGGAAATCTCACCCTTGCCACGATTGTGGAAGGGCCATGATTCATACATAAATCAAAAGAACAACGAAGGAGGGAAAACTTACAACCATAGCAACAAAGAGGGTCACTAGACCAAGCCCAGATCAAATCCTCTTCTGAAGCAAGCCGAACCATAATGTGACGCTTATCAAGGAGACTGACGACTGCGCGGTCTTGAAAGTCCCATTTGCTGAAGACAAAATGGTCGAAATCATCAACCGAGGGCCGCCTGTGACTGAAAGGAGACACCAGTGTTTAATTGAGATGGCGTGATGCTTCAAAGAACTCCATAATTGAGATCGAAAGCTAAGGATCACCAAGATGAAGATCAGGGGCCTTCGGGCTATGCGCGATCACCAGAAAATCTAGACGAAAATTAGGGTTTGAAAACGGGGTGAACAACTTTCGCAAAATTGGGGGCGGCATGTGTAACACCCTGATATTTTATAAAAAATATTCTTTTTAATTTCATTAATGTCTACACCAAAAAGTAGAGTTCATGACACACATCTCTGACCTGACTTGAATTACACAAAATCGCGAGTTTCCTCGATAGCTTGCGTCATACGCAATACCGAGTCTCGCTAAACAACGATATGCTATTAAAATATTATTAAAACTAGCCGTTATGAATAGTAATAACCACTTTTTGAAATTTTGTAAATTTTATTTTTCAAAATGGACTTCATTTTTGGATTCGTAATATCGAAATTAGCTTAGGGTGAAATTTTGGTGATTTTCGGATAACTTTCATATTTTGATGAATAGTGAAAATTACTAAATTTTAATTAAAAACAACTTTTTCAATAGAAATAATTAATAGTGATAAATTGTTAATTTGAGTGGTTTTAAAGTATATTTAGAATATATTTTTACAATTTAATACAATTTTGGTCATTGGATGTAATTTCACATTTAAACCAGTTATAAACAAGTGTCAATCTTTTGATAGTTATTACCTCTTAAAAACACGCCATTTGTTTTGACGACGGGATTTAATTTTTAAATTAGTTAATGTAACTGATATGTTTTGAATTTGGTAAAATAGACATCATTTTTGAATTCATAATATCAAATATAGCTTAGGCCTACTTTTTGGTATTTTTCTGGAAACTTTAATTTTTTTGATGAATAGTGAAACCACTAAGTGGTAGTAAAAAAAAAGAATTTTTATAAAACTTATTTTTACCGCTTCTGTGAGTGGAATTTCAAAAATCCGAGAGACACGGTTGATGACAGTAAGTAAAATGTGGTTCATTCATATGAAAATAATTTTTGGTGAATAGTAACTTTTTACTTTTTTTTACCACGGTTAAAAGTAAATAGAGTAATTAAGGGTAAAAATGATATTATTATTAACCTAAAACATGTCCAAATTATATTGGACAAGTTCAATTCGACCAAAAAAACCATAGGATTAAAATATGACCATTTAGGCCCACTTGGATTAGATTAGGACATTTATTATTAATTTATTTAAAGAAGGGTTAAAATAGTTAAAATCAAAGTTTAATAAGTAAATCATTTTTAATATGGGGTTATACATAAGATAAATTCGACTATAAATATTAATTAGAAAGATAAAACGATTTCCTACATAATGGTATTTTATTTGTAATTTTGAGACATTAAATAATTTAATTTATTTATGACACAACGATGATGCAGTAATTATCTTATTAATGAAATATTGTCATAATTGATGTTATAAATACCCAAATAAATATAATTTGAGATTTTTTATGAACTAAATAACTTTTCTAGGTTAATATGACATGTTATTGTTGAGATAATTAACTTGTTTTGATCTTATAATTCTGTTATGAATTTCATAAAAATCATGTACCAAATAGTATCAAAATTGACATAAATAAGTTTTTAAAACAAATATTATATTATTAATTGTTATTTAATTCCTAAAAATCTAAGGTTCGGAAAAATGTCTTAGATAAGGTTATATATATTAATAATAAACAACTTGGGGTTCTTTTGGCTTGATATATTATGTTTATTAACCTTATAGTATAATAACACAAGAAGACATGGTAAAAGTAAAATTATTTAACTTAATGTTAAATCTAAATGATAAGGTTAAAATAGGAACCTAAACTTGTCTAAATTCTATTGGATGAGAGGATTTCGACCCATCCCCACCTTAGCTTAGAAATATATCAATTTTGAGCTATTTAAAACCGAACATGACTTTATAATAAAATAATATATTTACTTATTCCAAAGGTACCCCTCTCCTCCCTTATAAAAGGGCACCTCCTCCCTCTCTTCCTCACACAACATTGAGCCTTCAAGCTCAGCCAAACCCTACCACTTTCTCCTCTCCACTTCCATAGAGACATCCTAGAGGTCCTGGTATTCTTCAAAGACCAATTTTAGTGCCCTAGAAGAAGGTCTCAAAGAAGCACTTCAAAGAGGAGGTAATGTCCGTTACCGATTCTTTCATCTTTATTTCTTCTTCCACTTCTTCTTCTTTAGTTGTTTCATTATGAATTAATAACATCAGTATCAATAATATACTGATATGTTATTATAAGTATGAAACAACCCTATTTCACCATCTATCCATCCTACAGAAAAAGAAATCACCGCACGTGCGTACGTACGGAATACTGTCTCCACACGTGGTGTAATCTATTTTCCACCACCACCTTACTTGGATGGGTATAATGGTGTAAATAATGACTATATATGACTATTATAAAGTGATACTGATTCTGAAATAGTATACATATACTCCAATACAATTCCACGATCATAGGAAAGATATCATCACTCGTGCGTACGTACGGAATACTGTCTCCACGATGTGATGCGACTCGTTCTACATGATCTTCATTTCATAATGATTATATAAACGAATTGAATGAATTAATATGATATATATTACACTAATACCATTCTGGAAATGAGTTATCTATAACCTAAAGAGAATAATAAGAAATTATTCGACAAAACACGCATAAGAACAAAAATTTATAAACACCCGAATAACAAGTAGCAATGAAATATTACTATTAAGAAGCTAAGAATATGAACATATATGATATAATAACAATGAATATGATTCTGTAATAAGTCAATGACATTATTTAAATCATTATACAGGAGTTTCGAACACTTTCAAAGAAAATCAGACCTAAGGTAAGGGAAATATCACAATCTCAATTTTATCCGAGATTGTTTATACTTTAGTATTTACTGGGGTGTATTTTATCATCAAAATCCATGTTTCTAGAATATGTAATATTATTTCCATCCACCTACAATTGTTTAAATCAAATTTTACCCTTCGGTGAGTTTTTAGTAAAGAATATGAAAGGAATCTTTTGTCATTTTTCGTACGAGGTACTTTTTGACTTTTCTGAAAAAAGTACGAAGAATGTTTTTTTTAACTTATACGACATGAATGGATTTTTAAAAAATTATTTCCAAGAATCTTAATTTACAAATTTTAGAGTTTATTTTTAATCAACTTCTTTTAGACTTAAATTTTATGACATGTTAAGAAAGGAAAATGTTTTTGAAGTAGAAAGGATATTTTCCTCAAGAATGGAGTTCAAGTGTTTTATCAAAACTATTTTCCATCTAAGATAATATAGGGTTCTGTTTCTATCCCTATTATTACATTGATTTGATTATGTTGTGATGGAATTATTTTTATGAAATCCTTTATCTTATATGAATTGTTTTATGATGTCATGTTGTTTAAGAATCCCATTTTTATTACATGGGTTATACAATGATGTATGGTTTATGATTTTGCGGCACACATAAGAATGGTATCATTATGAGATGGGTGGGACCTATATCTCCCTCCAATGAATTGGGAAAAGATTTTATATCTTATGAGATAGACATGGCTGGAATGGTAGGTTATACCGGTTCAGTGACACAGGACTGAAACGAGGGTAACTCGGTTCAGAAAGGGACTTTGTCCACTAAGATAGTCTTGGCAATGAGTCTTGACTAATAAGATATGATTCTCTATGATTATGTGTGTATGAAAAAAAGTTTCATGTTTTAAGTTATGATTATTGGGATTTCATTTCACTACTATGATTTATCCCATGTTATGAAATTATGCTCTCTTTTGTAGGTTAAGATTTCCAAAATGTTATGTTCTTATGAAAATGATGTGATTGATATTTATTTTGTTTACCCTTACTGAGCATTTGAGCTCACCCTTTTATGTTTCTTTTCCCCAGGATATAAAGAAAGGTTTTAGGTAAAAAAAATGGAAGATCTTTATGGGTGATGTTGAAGATCTTTCACCACGATTAGAAGATTACGTTCCGAGTTTCCAAAGGCACTAAACTATTACGATCCTTGTGTGTGTGTTTTTGTTATGTACTAAGTATTCCGCAAAAGTAATGTAATGTCAATGTACGTCAAGCTTCGAGTCTCTACAGTTGGTATCAGAGGAATGGTTTAGTCAACCTTTGGAAACTAGGATGCGAAAACGTTAGTGAGATCCCTAGAGATATTTCTAAGGTATGTCTAGGGATGTCCCTAAGGTTAAGTATACGTATAGGTTATAGTACTAGAATTACGCTAACGATCATAGAATTAAACCTAAGATGTTAGATATTGAAGGTACTCCCCCTTTATTATGTTGTTTTCCCTAGCATGATTTTTGCCTCTCACACTATTCTTTTTGGGTTTTAGACGATGGCTAGAACCCGAAGGAACCGTGTTGATCAATGCAATGGACAATGCAATGATTGTCCTCCGGAAAAAACAAATGTTATGGGAGATGGAGTGAAAAATCTTATTGCTATACTTACACAAGCTATGAATCATTCTGGACTTCCAAATGAGTAGAGAAGGGAACAATATTCTATTGAGTCCTTCATGAGGCAACATCCACCTTCTTTCAGTGGGTCTTCTGATCCACTTGTTGCTGAACAATGGATCAGTACCACTGAAAAGATATTTTCAGTTCTTCAATGTTCTGAACATGATAAAGTCATCTTAGCAGTATATCATTTGGAAGGTGAAGCTGATCAATGGTGGAATCTTATCAAGAATACAAGGCAAAGAGATGAAATTGAGTCCATGGAATGGGACGAGTTCAAGAACTTATTTTTCAATAAGTACTTCCCTCGTATTCTTCGAACAAAGATGGAGAAGGAGTTTCTTGAACTAAATCAAAATGATGATGAATCTGTTGGTATATACGAAGCGAATTTTACAAGACTTGCAAGGTATGCATCTGTAATTATCATCCAACCTGAAAGTAAAGTTGATCGATTTTTCAGTGGCTTAAAACCAAGTCTTCGAAGGGAATTAGCTATAAGAGACTTAACTAGCTATGAAGAAATTGTGCGTTGTGCTATCAAGGTAGAAATGTAAGTCGGTGTTGCATATCCATCTCATGGTTTTGACAAAAATGAAGGATGGAGTTCAAGGAGAAATCTCAAAATAATGGTGAAAAGAAGATGAATGTTTCCTTATGCACAAAGTGTGGAAAGAAGCATGGTGAAGATTGTCTTAAAGGGACTAGAAAACTTTTTAAGTGTGGAAAAGAATGTCATCGAGCAGCTGAGTGTCGAAGTAATGGAAAAAGGATTTCTAATGATGTGAATAAAGGAAACACTGCAGAGAATGCACCACCAACACTTCAATGATTCAAGTGCAAGGAAATGAGGCATTATGCTAATTAATTCCTTAATCCGAGGGTGAGTGATGATCGACACGAGCAACTGCTTAAGTCAAAGGACAAAGGGAAGTCACATGCGATCACTATTGGCGATGTTGAATATGACAATGATGTGGTGGAATGATTAAGTGTTTATGTAATGGGATTCCAAAATAATGTCGTATCATGGAGTATTGGAATATTTATGTATTGGTCTAATGTGGTATTCAAAGTGATTGAGATATTTTTGGAAATAAGATGATATGCGCATAATGAAGGGAAAATGAGATAATGAAATGTTTAACAGTATTGATGAGCTCATGATTGATATAAGGACTAAGTGATATCATGGTTTGAGTATATAGAATTTTGAGGATTTTGGTATGTGGAAAGTGTTAACTTTTAACTGCATTCAAGTTTTCACTATGGTTCAATGGGTATTCAAGAGAATACATGATTAAGGCCTTTGAATGTTTGGAATGTGACCAACAAGACATATCTTATGATATATGGGGATCAACGATGATATTAAATCTCTGGTAATCATTTTCACTATATTATGAGAGTGGACTGTAGTATTATGGATATGCCTAAAGATTGGAATGGATTATGTTGGACATAAGTTAGTATTGTTTAAGGATAGAAGTTTTTAAATATTATTGATGGGATGTTATAGTAATATAGTTTTAGAAAAAGGACAACCGGCAGGACGGGCGACAACCCATCGTGTCGGACAAGGCTGTGGAAATCGAACCCACAACCGAAGTGCGACTGGCCTTTATCACCTACCACTGGCCTACAAGAAGTCCCTGTTTAGTAGAAACTAGTTTTATTATATTAAGCAGTATGATATATAAAGTATAAGTTCATTTTAGGAACTATATAGGATTAATCTCACTATAGATGGACTTATGTATTTTTTCTATCCTTTTGTTTGAGACAGATGGAATGTCCCATTATCTATCACATGATCTGCTAACACATTACGAATGACAAATTCAACTTCATTTCTTTAATAGATGAAGTGGAAATTGTCCAAAGAACGACAAACGGTGAGACTATACCAAAATCACGAAAGTATTTCTTCTAATTCAAAAATGATCTTGAAAACCAAAAATGTTATCCTAGTGCTCTTATATCTGATGAATCATATGGTACCTTAGATCGTCACAAATTTATGGCTTTGTGATTGCTGGCTTTTCCATAACCATGTTCTCTACCACTCTCCATCAGAACATGATGGTTAGATTTCTCTTCCATATACATATTTTCACCTATGTGGAAACCCATTGATTAGTTTATTTGGGTAACCGTTACGTTTCATAATTTTGTTTTTAAAGAATCGTTTTGGTATTCTTTTTTACGATGTGGGTTTCTATTAAAGAAACTTTCAAGTAGTAAACTATTTATAACCCCGATGAATTTCGAGGGCGAAATTCATTTTAAGGGGGGTAGAATGTAACACCCCGATATTTTATGAAAAATATTCTTTTTAATTTCATTAAAGTCTACACCAAAAGGATCTTTCACGACACACATCTCTGACCTGGCTTGAATTACACAAAATCGCGAGTTTCCTCGATAGCTTGCGTCATACGCAATACCGAGTTTCGCTAAACAACGATATGCTATTAAAATATTATTAAAACTAGCCGTTATGATTAGTAATAACCACTTTTTGAAATTTTGTAAATTTTATTTTTCAAAATGGACTTCATTTTTGGATTCAGAATATCGAAATTAGCTTAGGGTGAAATTTTGTTGATTTTCGGATAACTTTCATATTTTGATGAATAGTGAAAATTACTAAATTTTAATTAAAAACAACTTTTTCAATCGAAATAATTAATAGTGATAAATTGTTAATTTGAGTGGTTTTAAAGTATATTTAGAATATATTTTTACAATTTAATACAATGTTGGTAATTGGATGTAATTTCACATTTAAACTAGTTATAAACAAGTGTCAATCTTTTTATAGTTATTATCTCTTAAAAACACGCCATTTGTTTTGACGGCGGGATTTAATTTTTAAATTAGTTAATGCAACTGATATGTTTTGAATTTGGTAAAATAGATATCATTTTTTGAGTTCATAATATCAAATATAGCTTAGGCCTAATTTTTGGTATTTTTCTGGAAACTTTCATTTTTTGATGAATAGTGAAACTACTAAGTGGTAGTAAAAAAAATGAATTTTTCATAAAACATAATTTTACCGCTTCTGTGAGTGGAATTTCAAAAATCCGAGAGACACGGTTGATGTCAGTAAGTAAAATGTGGTTCATTGAGATGAAAATAATTTTTGTTGAATAGTAACTTTTTACTTTTTTTTACCACGGTTAAAAGTAAATAGGGTAATTAAGGGTAAAAATGATATTATTATTACCATAACACATGTCCTAATTCTACTGGACAAGTGTAATTCGACCCAAAACAACCTTAGTAATAAAATATGACCATTTAGGCCCACTTGGATTAGATTAGGACATTTATTATTAATTTATTTAAAGAAGGGTTAAAATAGTTAAAATCAAAGTTTAATAAGTAAATCATTTTTAATATGGGGTTATACATAAGATAAATTCGACTATAAATATTCATTAGAATGATAAAACGATTTCCTACATAATGGTATTTTATTTGTAATTTTTAGACATTAAATAAGTTAATTTATTTATTACACAATGATGATGCAATAATTATCTTATTAATGAAATATTGACATAATTGATGTTATAAATACCCAAATAAATATAATTTTGGATTTTTTATGAACTAAATAAATTTTATAGGTTAATATGACATGTTATTGTTGATATAAGTAACTGGGTTCGAACTTATCATTCTGTGATGAATTTCATAAAAATCATGTACCAAATAGTGTCAAAATTGACATAAATTAGTTTTTAAAACAAATATTATATTATTAATTCTTATTTAATTCTTAAAAATATAAGGTTCAGCTAAATGACTTAGATAAGGTTATATATATTAATAATAAATAACTTTGGGTTCGTTTAGCTTTATATAGTAAGTTTATTAACCTTATAGTATAAGAACACAAGAAGACATGGTAAAAGTAAAATTATTTAACTTAATGTTAAATCTAAATGATAAGGTTAAAATAGGAACCTAAACTTTTCTAAATTCTATTGGATGAGAGGATTTCGACCCATACACACCATAGCTTCTAAATATATCAATTTAGAGCTATTTAAAACCGAACTTGACTTTATAAAAAAATAATAGTTTTAGTTATTCCAAAGATACCCCTCTCCACCCTTATAAAAGGGCACCTCCTCCCTCTCTTCCTCACACAACTTTGAGCCTTAAAGCTCGGCCAGCCCCTGCCACTTTCTCCTCTCCACTTCCCTAGAGACATCCTAGAGGTCCTGGTCTTCTTCAAAGACCTATTTTAGTGCCCTAAAAGAAGGTCTCAAAGAAGCACTTCAAAGAGGAGGTAATGTCCATTACCGATTCTTTCATCTTTATTTCTTCTTCCACTTATTCTTCTTTAGTTGTTTCATTATGAAGTAATAACATCAGTATCAATCATATAATGATATGTTATTATAAGTATTAAAAAACCCTATTTCACCATCTATCCATCCTACAGAAAAAGAAATCACCGCGCGTGCGTACGTACGAAATACCGTCTCCACGCCGTGGTGTAATCTATTTTCCACCACCACCTTAATTGGATGGGTATAATGGAGTAAATAGTGACTATATATGACTATTATAAAGTGATACTGATTCTGAAATAGTATACATATACTCCAATTCAATTCCACAATCATAGGAACGATATCATCACTCGTGCGTACGTACGGAATACCGTCTCCACGATGTGATGCTACTCATTCTACATGATCTTAACTTCATAATGATTATATAAATGAATTGAATGAATGAATATGATATATATTACACTAATACATTTCTGGAAATGAGGTATCTATAACCTAAAGAGAAGAATAAGAATTTATTCGACAAAACATGCATAAGAACAAAAAGTTATAAACATCTGAATAACAAGTTGCAATGAAATATTACTACTAAGAAGCTAAGAATATGACCATATATGATATAATAACAATGAATATGATTCTTTAATAAGTCAATGACATTATTTAAATCATTATACTGGAGTTTCGGACACTTACGAAGAAAATCGGACCTAAGGTAAGGGAAATATCACAATCTCATTTTTATCCGAGATTGTTTATACTTTAGTATTTACTGGGGTGTATTTTATCATCCACATCCATGTTTCCTGAATATGTAATATTATTTCCATCCACCTACAATTGTTTAAATCCAATTTTACCCTTCGGTGAGTTTTTAGTAAAGAATATGAAAGGAATATTTTGTCATTTTTCGTACGAGGTACTTTTTGACTTTTCTGACAAAAGTAAGAAGAATGTTTTTTTTAACATATACGACATGAATGGATTTTTAAAACATTATTTCCAAGAATATTACTTTACAAGTTTTCAAGTTTATTTTTAATCAACTTCTTTTAGTTTAAAATTTTATGACATGTTAAGAAAGCAAAATGTTTTTGAAGTAGAAAGGATATTTTCCTCAAGAATGGAGTTCAAGTGTTTTATCAAAATTATTTTCCATCTAAGATAATATAGGGTTCTGTTTCTATCCCTATTATTACATTGATTTGATTATGTTGTGATGGAATTATTTTTATGAAATCCTTTATCTTATATGAATTGTTTTATGATGTCATGTTGTTTAAGAATCCCATTTTTATTACATGGGTTATGCAATGATGTATGGTTTATGATTTTGTGGCACACATAAGAATGGTATCATTATGATATGGGTGGGACCTATATCTCCCTCCAATGAATTGGGTAAAGATTTTATATCTGATGAGATATACATGGCTGGAATGGTTGGTTATACCGGTTCAGTGAAACAGGACTGAAACGAGGGTAACTCGGTTCAGAAAGGGACTTTGTCCACTAAGATAGTCTTGGCAATGAGTCTCGACTAATAAGATATGATTCTCTATGATTATGTGTGTATGACACAAAGTTTCATGTTTTAAGTTATGATTATTGGGATTTCATTTCGCTACTATGATTTATCCCATGTTATGAAATTATGCTCTCTTTTGCAGGTTAAGATTTCCAAAATGTTATGTTCTTATGAAAATGATGTGATTGATATTTCTTTTGTTTACCCTTACTGAGCATTTGAGCTCACCATTTTATGTTTCATTTTCCCCAGGATATAAAGAATGGTTTTAGGTAAAAAAAGGAAGATCTTTATGTGAGATGTTGAAGATCTTTCACCACGTTTAGAAGATTATATTCCGAGTTTCCAAAGACACTAAACTATTACGATCCTTGTGTGTGTGTGTTTTTGTTATGTACTAAGTATTCCGCAAAAGTAATGTAATGTCCATGTACGTCAAGATTCGGGTCTCTAAATCATGAGCAAATCATCAACCCCCTTCCTCCTCCAGGAATTGGGGGGAGTCATCCTCCTTCATAGTTTAGTGATGATGTAGAATGATGAAAGTTTTTATGTATTGGAATTTAACTATTTCGAAATATATGATGACTGTTCAGTATAAGTTTTCCATTATGAATTTTCAAGAATGTGTTTAATGGTATTTATGGCCAAGAAAAGTGATTTAATAGAAGGGTAATATTATATAGAAAATTCATGATTAGGGGAATATAATGCTAAATATATTATTAATTTTGAGATAATGATGTATTTATAAAGTGATGAGGAATATGAATAAAGTAAATTTGATAGTATTAATAACATTGGAGATGATTAATGATTTGTGGATATATTGGTTTATGTTATCATTGATGGAGTTTCAAACATTATTGAATTTATTGAATATAATCAATAATATGTGGTTTTATTTAATAAATAAATAAGTATTAATGTTTTCATTAGTGTTTAACGGTAATTTTTTTTAATACCTTATTTCAAGAAAATATATGACCAACATATTCACATATTTGGTATGTAACATTAACAACCACTTAATGCTATTTGGGAGATTAATGATATGTTTATTTAGAAAATTTAGTGATTATATTTAAAAAAAAATTGATAATAATTTTTTTCATACATGGAGGAGCCTTATGATTTACTATTAAGAAAATTTATAATGTTAAACATTGTATGTTATTGGATAACCTATGATGACAATTCTTTTATTAAAAATAACCGTAGAAAGATGGAATAACTTATAATTCTTTTATCGATATTAAGATTCACTGGTTCTTCATGCATAAAAAAATTCATCTTAATTTCTTAAATTAATACATGATGTTGAAATTAATCAAAGAAAAACCAAATTATTATATTATTCTTAAGAAATGGAATGAAATAAAGTAAAGATATCTTCCTAGGAAAATTCCCCAACATTTGGAAAAGGATCCTGAAATAAAATGTTGTTCTATTTAAACCATTTCTAAGGATATCAATTAAATTTCTCATACCTCTTCGATTTTTTTTTTTTCAGGTTATCAGTCACATTATTATGATTAATGATTCTTTTCACTCTCCATCATTATTTGTACATTATGCTTTTCTTCCATGTTCAAGTCTTCATATCAAACATTTTTTCTTCTATTTGGAAACCTAGTATGTGTTATTCCATATGAACTTTAAAAATAACTTTATCTCTTTTCAATATAAATTTTTATTATCTATTTTTATTAGGTGTATTTCCAACAATGGTATTTTCAAATGTTAATCCCCTCTTTACTGGGAACAGGTTCAAATTTCCAGGATGTAATATATTTAAGGGGGTATAATGTAACGCCTTTAGAATTTTTGGAATATATTTTTTAAATAAATATAATATTTTTGATATTTTTAATTACATGAAACACTGAGTTTAGTTTCTATTAAACCCAACACTGAGTGTATCTTTATTTACATGCAACGTTGAGTTTAAACAAAACATGACATACTATTCAAAATTTATTATTTAATATGATAATTATCACCTATCCATTGCAATATAGTGTATGAATAAGAATAACTAAATCATGAAAGAATATGGTTTACATGTCTATAGATAATTACGTATTTGGTGACCAACTAATTAGAAATAAAAATAATGACTAGTTGAAAACAAAGGAAATAGTTTTCTGGAAAAAAATTTATTTTTATGAACACAAATGCGTTTTACCTTAATAAATTTTAATAATAAGTTTTGGATAATGATTTTAGTGAAATATTTATATTCTATATTAGATAATGTTTTTGACATTTATCTTATTTTTTTATATACAATATATAAGAATAAATCCTATTTTACTTTTAAAAGCAATATTTTTCTAAAAAATGTGTTGTCGCATTAGGAAAATATATTTTAAAATTAATTTTTCAAACTTATAAAAAAATTATTTGAAAAAATTAACATAATTTTTTAAACCACCATGTAAAAATTATTTTGGATTTATTTTTTGAGTGATTTCTGAGAAGTTAATTTTTTCAATGAATAGTAAAAAATAATAGATTTTATTAAGAATTGTCATTTTCATGGAATTAAAAATATTAAAAAAATTAAGATGGTTTTGAATGTAAAATTAATACAATAATATATATTTTTATTCAATTTATTTCATTAGAATCAATTTAATATTTAATTTCTATATAAAAATGTTTTAAAATATTGACCATTTTCTCTTTGGAAAAACACTTTCTCATCACATATACGAGATTAATTTTAAATAACAATTTTACACTAATGTGGTTTTAATTGGAAAAAATATATTCAATATTTTTAATAATAACAATTTATATTATTTATTATGTTAAAAATAATTTTAAACCATAGTGAATTTTAAAAATAGAAAAATATATTTATTGTGGTTAAGGTAATAATGGGTTTACCAGGGGTTAAACTAAAATTACAAGGGATTAAAATGACCTAAAAATCATAAAAAAATATTTTATGGAAATATATGGACTTTATACCTTTATAGATTAGATAATAGACCATTTTGGTTCCTTTTGGAATGTGAAAAATGTGGTTGCGTCTTTTTATTTTCATAAATTACAATTTTTCCACTCACCAAACTTATAAAAGGTCTCCCCTCTCCTATCCCATTAAAAATTCCACAACCAATTATTTAAGTCATTAACTATAAAAATAAATTACTTAATTCTCACATATCATCCTATAAGCCTTATTTTGTTCAGAAATCCTTCCTAGGAATCCATTTGGGGCAGTCAAAAAGAAGTTCTTGGAAGAAGAGGTAACACGCCTAACTAAGAATTTTATATAATTTATATCTCCACCTCATTGAGTTTTTATTAAACTATGATGATATAATAGGATCAGTATCTTAAATACACCTATATGTTATTATATTATTGTAATAACCTAAATAAATATCCTCTTCCATCAAATGGGATACGATATCATCATTCATGTGTACGGAAATTTACCACCTCACGAACTGATGGTTTTTGTTTTCCCTAACCACCTATCATAGATTGATAAAATTAGGAATTTAATGTTTATAAATTATATTAATTATGTCATTAAACCAATTTAATTATAATTCATACACCAAATCTGTGGGAAAATAATAATGTTGCTCATGTGTACGGCAGACTACCATCTCATGAATTGATGTGATGTGTTTTTTATTTCTACTTTAAATAGATGGTAATAATGATAGATTAAATATATTTATATATTATATTGGTAATATTTTAAAAAATTTATTTATGATATGAAATATACCTCCTTAATTTCCATTCTATGGGAATATCATAACTTTGTTCATGTGTATGGAAGACCACCACATTCTAAAGTGATTTGATTCATTCAAGCTTTACATAAAAGGTAAAAAGGATGAGTTTAGTTAAAAAAATAAGATATATATATATATATGAAATAAAAATTATTTTATAATTTTAATATATTATTTATCTTTTTTTCCTTCAATATTTTGATAAAATTTAAATTGTGTTCATGCATATGTTCAACCTACTGTCTCTATAAATGGTGTATTTCATTTTCAATCTCAAAATTTTATGGAATACTCTAAATGCATATATGAAAAATATATATCATATTCATATGATTTTTTAAATATAGAGATTATAAAACTATGATAAAATTAAGAGTATCAAAAAAATATTAAATCTAAAACATACATGAAAAAACAAAGAAGTTATTACCTAAAAATTATTTTTAACAAGGAATTGTTGATAAACAGATAATAAATGGTCATAATTAAATCACATATGGTATGATACATATTAGTATGATTCTATAATAAATTCATAAAAATCTTATATTAATTATACACTATTTTTTAATGTGTATAAAGGAATTCGAGACTTATGGTAAGGGATTTTTGTCTCACTTTTATAAAAATGAGATACATGTCATATTCACCACCTATATATTTTATATAGAGTATATACCACCCATTAATTTATTATATTTAGAAGATTATTAGGTGACACATATCTATTTTATGTTCTCTATTTCATGGGATTCATAGTTCAAAATATACCAACATGGTAATGGATTGTCGTTTCAATTTTCCTTTTTTGAGACATATTATATGTTATACACCCATATTCTTCTATGAGGTGTATCAAATACCCCTTTGTCATGTAATATAATTAAAATACTTATATTGAATAAATATATTATGTTTCATTTCATTTTATTCTTTAATGGGTCTTATGATTCAATGTTACCAAAGTGGTAACGATTTTATGATTCATTCTCATTGCTTATTAAGTTTATTTAGGATTATGCTACTGATAATGAAATAATATGATCCATATCTCAATAAACTAATGAAATTTCTTATCCTATAGTTATTCCATGAAATACATGTTTGCCTTTATTTTTATCTCTTTATACACTCAATAATTCAAAGTAATAGTTGAAATAAAAATATTCTCTATTTCTATCTTTGGTTGAAAATATATTTTTCTTCCAAAACCGTTTTTCCAAAAACAAATTTGAAAATGTTTTTTACATTCTCCAAATTATTTATTAAGGACATTTTTTCCAACTTTTAACTTTTTTTATAAATTTTTTTAAAGGAATATTCATGTTGTTTTTAAAAAAATATCTGTTTAGAATTTATAAGAAAATGAATGGAATTGTTTTATCATGTATGGCATGGATGGAATTTCCTTCTATCATCACCATTATTTACTTTAAATATTCCTTTATACTTTTTCAAGGCTATTTTAAAATAAATGGGTTTTGAAAATAATTTCTTTTTTAAAAATGTTTTTTCATTATGAAAAGGTAATTTTCCTCAATAAAAGTATTAAATTGTATTTAAATATAACTTTATAAGTTTTCAAGGCTATTTTATAAGGAAATGATTTTGAAATTTTTTTTAAGTTATTAAAAAGCGTTTTTCTAAGTGAAAATGAAATTTACCTCAAAAAATGTTTTAAACGGTTTTAAAACCTTCCATTATAAGTTTTAAAGATTATTTTACAATAAAAGGACTTCCAAAATGTTTTATTATTTTTTTAGATTTAGAAATTGATTTTAAATAAAAATTTATTTTCCCAAATAAATGTTTTAAATGATTTTTCAAGATTCATATATGAGTTTAAAACTTAATTTTTAATAAAAGTATTTAAAGAATATTTAATGAAGAGTACAGTGTTCAAACATATTTATCTGAGATTTTGAAGATCTTCATGAAATAAAAACATTTTGAGTCTAGTATCTAAAGGAACTATACCTTTATGATACTAATGCATGTTTTTTTGTAGTTTAATAAGTATTCATCTAATAAGTTGTAATATCTATGTATAGTAATCATAGGTATCTATAACCTAGAATTAAATAATAACATTAGTTTTGATCTTCCTTCCACCAAGCATGTTTGAGGGAGATCATGAGGAACATTGAATGATAGCACCTTGCCTCTGAGGGATTACATCATCCAAAGGGCACAAAAACATATCATGAGGGCACTTGATATGTAAAGAGGTTATATTAACTTATCAAATGATATAAATGGATTTTTGGTAGTAAGTGATCTTATTAGAGGCTCATACTCATCAACCACCACAAACCCCCAACAAGATAGAATATCATGCCCTAATATAGATGAAGCTCAAGGCATCTCCTATTCGTAACACATCATATGAATTTTATACTATTGGGGTATAAATCATTAAATAATTTTATTTAATTTAATAAACATACTTTAATATATTCATAATGGATTAAAACTGATAAATAAACTATTTGAGAGAAATAAATATTATATATATATATATATATATATTTATATTCGTGCATCCGAAGCATGAAAAAATACATGAATCACATGAACATATTAACTTTAAAATTATATATATAATATCATATTATATATATAATTAATTATATTCATTTGTATTTTATTTTACATATAATAATCTTCAACTTTCCTAAAAACCCTAAAACATATTTATGCAAAACATCACAAATCTTTGTGAACCCATCCAAACACTTTTAGATAGGTTGTTTCATAAAAGTATCTTCATTTTGAACAAAATATTTTCCCAAAAAATTATCTATATCCATGTTTCTAACTATGTGACCTTGTGTAAATTTTAAATATTGAAAAAAACAATAAAATTCTAATTTCATAGATATAATAAAAGATTTTACTCTAGAAAAACATTTGTGCTACTCAAACTAATAGGGTGTCGGGTGTATCCTATATCAAAAATACTCATATCCCTATATGAACATTTCTAAAACAAGATGAATAATATACATCATATTTATAATTATATAGTCCCATTTTAAAAAAAAAATTAATGACCACTAGACATGGAATATATCAATCTAGTATTTGCCTATCATCATTTCAAGATTCTACAAAAAAGACTAACCAATTCAATGAATACACCACATGAAATAAATTTATCTAATAAGTACATCACATTTAACTTATCCAAGTGGTAGAAAAAATTCATATGTGTAACAACTAATTATGGACATGCATTTCCTTAGTCTAATTCAATCAACTGGTAGTCATATTTTTTGTCATACAAGTTGAAAAATCCCATCTTGGCAACACACCAACCGACGACATGGTCAACAACATACCAAGATACCCCTTTATTATATGAGGTCATATGTTGACTTGATTATCTATGGTATCAAAGTATGAAGGTTTTCATGAAAGGTATCTCTTCCAAATCAGATAAAAAGGATTCATAATAATCATACAACCCTACGTATATATAGCATCATATGATATTCTAGAAGTTATTTTTTCTATAATTAGTCCATGTAAAAAGTATCTACTTATTAACTCAATAATATATTATTAATATCTCATATACAACCATTAATAACATATATTGGAATCTATTCAAGATAACCATTAAAAATCATCACAACCCATTATACTCTATGATTATCTTCGATTTGGGAAAACCCAACATTTGTACATTGAGCGTATATTTATAATTTTAAAATTCATGAAAAGGAAATTATAGAACCCATGAATTAATGATAAATAGATATTTTATTTATTATAAATATATAATATGTTTAGAACAGTAATAACCATTATCTTATGTGATAAACATATAGATATATAAAAATACCCTCTTGTGGTAGCTATATTAATGGATTTTTTCTGAACATTACATCCATATGTAATTCATGTTACATCCCTATGAGACAATCTAAAAAACTACCAATAACCTATTAGTGAATAAAATTTATAAAGACATATAATTTGAATAAATGTGATGTTTAGGAATCATATTCCTCAAGTTCACCTTGTGGAAATTACATTCAAACTCCTTAACATTATAACATAACATGATATAATGTTATATTCTATTGTTTACTTAGAAATATTTCTAATTATATAATCATCATCCTTGGATCAATTTTGATAAAAAAAATTCCTTGAAATAATTTGTAAATAACGTAACTATTAACATTTTCACTTTACCATCATATCCTAAAAACTTTTAAGATAACATGACATCCACTCTATTATAGTAATTAATATAATGCTTGAAATTTTTCTTTACCGACATACCCTAAACAATTTTAGGATACCAAGTGATACACTTTGTTAATTGTATGGTATAAAACATTAGGTAAATGTTATGTTCACTTGTTATGGAAACTAATTGTAACTATTTTCTTATTTATTTACTATCACATACCTGAACATTTAGGATATTAAGTAAAAAATCACTCAATATTAAATCAGAACATATTAGAACAATATTTTATTTTTTAACTTTAATGTTCTGTAAGTATAAAAATACTCTCACAATCCTCTTAGACATAATATTATCTTAGTAATATCCTGCTAAGACCGATGAAAAACTACAAGGTGTTTTATGAAATAATTTTTTTTCTTTTTATAATGAATGTTATACAAATAATCTATTATGTGTGTATCTTATATACCATTATATGTGTGTAGAGTATATATAAAAACAAATTATATTGGATAAAACAATTTTATCCATATCCTCTTATAGATATAGAATTTAGCGGAATAAAATGGGAATTAAGAAACCAATTTCATTTATTTAAAACAATCAACTGTTTTATAAATTTAAATAAGAAAAAATGCACATACTTAAACACTACTCTACAAGTTTAAGTCATCCATGTACTTACTACTTTCTCTGTTATATCAAGCATCAACATTCAATTCTTCACCTAATATTATAATCTCTTTTATATAAACAACAATTGTAAAATATATATTTCATATCATATATCCATAAGAATCAAATAATTTACCTTTATAATATTCATACCAAGTTAAAATTATCCACTTGGTTTCTTTTGACATTTTTGGCATTCCTGACTGTTTCTCCTCAAATGGCCATTCGAGCCACAATTATAGAATTCTCCTTTAATTTTCTTATTTGAAGTAACTTGTGGTATGAAATCTTTATGAACACTTTTATTACCTTTTTTTCAATAAAAATTACATTTTTATTTTTTATACCATAATAATATCACATTATATAGGACTAATCATATCCTGCTAAAAAATCCTTAACATTTTAAGAAGGTAGAGTAAATTTTTGAATAATTCATTCACATTGCAGTCAACTATAATCTATTGGAACTTTTTTGAAAGTTATTATAGAAAGAGATATGTAGCAATATACATCTTATTAGGTGAAACCAACCTCTATAAATCATGAATGTACCTAATAATATTTAGTACATAGGTGGATAATGAGTTTCCTTCCACTATTTTACATCAAATATGGGATTTTTGAAACTTCATAACATTAATTTCATGCACATTATTGAGATATAATATTTAAATTGTTTATCATTGTTATGAATCCATGGAATCATGTATTTTAAAATATTAGGTTCCATGGTAATAACATTATTATTTGAGACCTATACATAGCCCCTTTGATGCTTTTTATAGACATATAATGCTATTTAAAGAATATCCTACCCAGTTTGTTTCTCATGAATCATGTGCTCTAGTACATAGAATTTATCCTCTTTATTGATAATGATTATAATGTTTATATATCATTATATAATGCCTATTATATTATATATTTCTCTATCCACTACTGATATCATTTTTAAAATGGTGGATGATTCCATTATCTATAATATATTATTTATCATATGAATATCATTTATTATATGAACTCATTAAAACATTTTAAAGATAGTGATATTAGTAAAATTGATGACCCCGTACATCATATCCATTTAGTGAACCAAGAACTATATATCACTAATAAATGTGATTTCTAGGGTGTTACTATCATCACATAATTATTTAGATGTGGAATCATCCCAATAAAATCAATTCTATCTCAAGGATTGTTGAGTGGATAACTCTTTATCCAAATAAATCATAATTATAAATTTTATTATATTCCTCCAATATCTTTCCTAAGGGTTTTCTAGCTATGTGTAACCCAATAAAAGAACCAATAATAGACTAAAAAAAGAAAATCCATGGGGAAACATATAAGGAAGAATCAACCAAAATATGTTCTAGTGTAAACTATAACTTATAATCCTTGAAAAAGAGAATTTAGGGGTACCATGATCAGTTATAACCTACCTGGTTGAATAATTGATGATTTGAAAAGTTCAATTTTATAAGGAATATCACTCTTAGTATTTGAGATATTTTCATTTTAAATTCGCCACAATTTAAAATATATTATATGTATATCAAATTAATAATTATTACATATTATAAAATCATTATAGTCTCATAATATTATTTACTTCTCTATATGGATGCTTCTAAAAATTTAGTTTCAGAAATCTTCATTCCATCAACCAAATTAATGTGTTTACCCTACATTAAAGTGTAACTCTTTACACAACCTACATGCATTTCTTAAAAAAAAGTTGAATTAAAGTATATTTATACATATCCAAATTCATTATATACATAATGTACTTAAATAATTCATTAAAACATAGATATTTATATGATATTGAAACAATCTATATGAATAAGCTCAGAGTTACAGATGGACAACACAATTCATTATCCTAGCCATAGAAAGCCTCTAGAAAAGTACGTGGTTCAACCCCAAGTCCCTCTTCCCAGAGAAAATGTACTCAAGAAAGATATAAATTAATGAAAAACTCAAACACCTAATATTAAAAAACTATGCCCCACAACTATTCTTAAGATCATAACTAAAATTAGAAACAAAGGTCAAGGTAGATGAAAAACTAAATTTTATGATGTCAAAACTAGCATGATATAAAAGGCTCAATCCTTTAATAAATTTTTTATATATATGGTTATACATAATATTCGTATTTTATAAAAAAATTGTAAACATTAATATCCTGGAAATGTAACAAATAAATAAAAAATTATTTATTTTCCAATACATGATATATTTTTTAACTATTCATAAAAAATACTAATTATCTAAATTTTATAATTTATAATGAATATAAACAAGATATATCCATTTTAATATGAAACCCATCATATTTTATATTAAATGGAATTTACATGATATTTAATTAATTATAAACATTTTATAATTCAAAATATTTTATATAAACATTTTATATAATCTAAATTTCAGATAATGTTTTAAATTATAAACCCATTATAAATCACCTCTTACGATTTCTAAATAAATTATTTATTTCAAGATCATAAAACATACCATTTAATTTATCAAATGATATTTTAAAATATTAACATTTAATATATGTGAATAATGTTTCATAGACATTTAATTAATTAATTATAGACTATTTATAATTTATTTACATTCTTATTTTTAAAATCCTTATAAATTAAAGAATCATAAAATATATTTTTTATGGTTTATAAAAATTTTAAACCATAAAACCAACTTTTATATTTTTTTTATTTACCCTTACGTAGAATCCATATTCTACGTAAGGGTAACTATCTTATTCCCTTAAAAAGATAGTTTATATAAGATTTAATAAGCTTAACCCTTATGCTGGGCACACCATGTAAGGGTACTGAGATCTTAATTTTATGTGAACTCATACGTGTAAAGGTATGCCCAATATTACCTTTATGTTCCATCATTTATCATAAGGGTAATATATATGTTACATTTATATAAACCATTATAACCCTACACCACCTTTATGCATAAGGGTAATCAATATCATACCCTTACGTAGCACCTCTATAAAAACCATTTGTATAAGGGTTATAATAAAATCTAAATTTTTTGTAAACCCTTCATGTAAACATATGCATTAGGTTCCCCCAGTTACAAAAGGGTAATTCTATGTGACCCTTTCATAGATCAATCTATGTAAGGTTATAGAGAGATGTCCCTTACATAAACCCCATTTATGAAATATTACTACCTTTATTCAACACATTTTCACAAAGGTAAGAATTTGATTACCATTATACATATATAATGCATTAGGGTATAACCTTTTCATAACCAAACTATGTAAACGTAAATCATATTTAACCTTATACAGATTTCATAAGGTTCTATCATCATCCTTGGGTTTTACAAAAATGATATTTTTTTCTTTGGATCCCATTTATTCAAACACATCAAAAACATGAAGATCCTAGATCTGATACAACTAATGAGTTTGGAATCATAATCTAGTAGCTATATATAGTATAGGAATACCCAAAACATAGGATATATATATTCAATAAATTAACATGTAAATAAAATTGTAAAATAGTGTACATGGATTTCAAGAATAGTAGAAATTTTGACGTTCTATCCTTGGGGAGTGTTTGAGAAATATAACAAGGAGTAGTGAACAAAATCACCCTACCTATGAGGGAGTACATCGGCCCAAGGATCCATGATCATATCGTGAAGATACCCAATATCAGAAGGGGTTCTACCACCTTATTAAACATTATAATCATTTTTTTGGAGGAAGAGTGTTTACAATAGGCTAATACACATCACATACCAAAAACACCCAATATTAGAGTATTTCATACCCTTATAAAATTTAATCCTCAGGAACATCCAATTCACATCTCCTCATAGGAATTTATTATGATTGTGGTATAATTAATTATTATTATTTGATTAATTTACTAAAAATCATTCATACCTTTCATAAAGGATTGTAACTGATCAATAAACCATTTGGGAGAAATAAATAATATATATATATAATATCGTATTCATGCATCGCATGCATGGAAAATACATGGATCACAAGAATGAATGAAATATAAACTTACATATATAATACTGTACTATATATTTAAATATATATCATGCATCATGTATAAATTTATATTTATATCATGCATGTATATTTTAGTGAATATCCAAGAGAATCATGTTCCTTATTAGTAGGTGATTGTAGAGGTTGCTAAGATTATCCAAAAATTCATGTCACCTTGTACCTTTTCTGGTGTCTGTTGGATAAGTTCCTATTGTGGCTGTGTGACTTAGATGAGTTTATATCTATGATTGTAATGTCTTGACCTGAATCACTATAACTAGAAGTTGATCTGATTACCAAAAAGAACTCAGTAACACCTCCTCTCATGCAATAGGCTTCCACTAACAATGAGGGTCTAATGAGGAGTGTGAGGAGGCTATGTCCACTTTATTAGAGTGACACAAAAATAAAAAAATTGATAAATTATAATAAGAAATAATTAAAAACATTAAACAATAACTATAAGGTCACCACATATCATATAAAAAATCCCAAATTGTGTAAATCCCCACAAACCAAAACAGTGAACTTTCAGTGTAATAATAGTTTCACATGTTAATGGAAACCCAAAACAAAGACCCATTTCCTATCCCTTAAAATAGGTCTTGACATAATATTCATTCCCTAAATCCATCCTCTATACCATGTCCAAACTCATCCGTCTATCACATGGCCTTTTCCCTTAAACATATATGCAACCATAAAATATACTGAAGTACCAACAATGGCCTGAGAAGGGTGGGAGTGATACTTAGTAGGCCACCACCAATGATTCCTAAGGTGATATATAGTCTAATAATAGTGTATAAAGAATTAAAATAGAGATATTATAATGGGAATTAATGATAACATAATTTTTAAATAAATATTAATTTAATTTTCCTCATTGGACCTAAAGTTCTAAGTGACACCCAAGATAATTAAACATTATTTGGTCCATATTTTTCATCTGAACATTATTCCATATGGGTCACACATTTAAATCAAGGATAATCAATCCATGTTTTCAACTTGGTATATTTTTTACCAAGCTTGATAATCCAAAATGATGATGTGGATCTCTATATCCAAAATCCCAACCTAAGGGGCATGGAACATTGTGTCAACAGTCCTAATTGTGATGTCTAATTCCATGCCCCACATCCTTACCCGTGGTTGTGGAGAACCATGTCCAACACATTTTTCCATTACACTAAAAATCAATTTCTTAGGTCCAACATACCTTAACTTTTAACATATTTAAAACAATAAGGGGGTATCTTTTCAACATTTGTCATTTCCCAAGGTCCATTAGATTCCATACATTTAAAACCAATTTCATAAATAAGCCAATTAACAATGTATTAATATAAAACAGCCATAGAATATTGTTTGTAACTATTTAACAACATGAAAATTTCCCTTTATCCATATGGAACTTCTTTTATTTATCATATAATCACACACTTAATTTTTTCAGGATAAGCTAAACAACCCGTTATGTCATACTAACATTCCCAAAAACAAGTTCAACAAGATTCATCTCAACCCCCCCCCCCCCCCCACCCCACCCCCTCCTCCATATTCCATAATTAAATTCCCATTTTTACATTTTAAAGGGATTAGAACACCCCATGGGTGGCCATAGGCCCAGTCTCATAGTCTATGACAGACTCAATAGGGTCTACGAAGGGTCTCAAGCATTAATTAGAACCCCAATCTATTTTTTATAAATAATAAATTGAATACATATAAATTTCAAACCATTTTACAAATGGAATACACATCTAAAATAATGATACTATATGAATATTATGTATACCACCAACCTTATGTTCATATAAAACCACTCGTTCAACCCCGACCTCAGATTAAAGATAAAATAGTTGAAACTACAAAATCAAAGAAAAACATATAAATAAAAATCATGACACAAAGAAGATGAGGACTCATAAATAATTCAACAATTCAACAAAATGAAGGAAATATACTCATAGACTTATAAGGACATCAAATCGTATGAAATATCACTTAAAATTCCTTATAATCAAAGGAGAGCCACCCGTGGGAGAGGAGGGCGGATTTAGCTTTCACCTTAGACTACTAGGATTGAAATGAGGGAAATAACTAGGGGATATAGATATAAGTTAGGTATGTAAAATCATAAATTTATATATTTTAATGAGTCACATGACCAGGTCAAATGATTTTCCAAATTGTGTTCCAACCATGTGAGCTCATCTATCCATGTGAAACTTAAGTCAGACGATTTTACATACAACCCGCACAATATGGAAAATCATTTGGAAGCTGTATGAATGGATCTAGTCTATACACACATGGTTTTAAGGCCACATAATATAGTTTTTTACTATTATTCTCCATTAAATGTGTAGTATGTCAACATTTCATATGTAGAACTAATCCGGTGATAACCATGACCCATGCAATTTAAGCTCTATTTTTTTTTGTTTTTCAATTCCAGAACCCCCGAGATGCTCACTAGACCATCCTTATTCCTGAGAAGTATTGTAAAATCCATCTATATTTATTTTAATCAAAATTAAAAAAGGATACAGACATCATCAAAGGGCTGATATCTTACAATCTCCCGATCATGAAACAACTTATACTCAAGTTGTACTCCCTAGAATCACTAAACCTCTAAGTTAAAATGGTCAAAACACTAGGTCCACATATCAATATTCCTCAACCAGGTTTCCTTATAAACACGACCATGCTTCCATATCCTTGGACCAAAAGCACAATCTTAACCAAATGAATTTTCTCATTGTGACCCACAACATGAATCTGATTCTCCTCAAAGGATGCATTATATGTGATCTCAACATAATCAACATCAATCATGTGAGAAGGGTCTGGGTGATATTCATGAAAATACGACACATGAAAACATATTGTATATCACTATATCATTTTTTAATATCCAATTGATATACTAATGGAGTGATCCCCTCTATAATATAAAATAGAATGACATACCTAGATGTCGACATACCCTACTATCAAATATGATGGTGACTAAATATCAAAAACACATGAAGGAACACACGATAACCCATTGAAAACAAGATGGGCCAAAGAAATCAATCACCATATAAATTTTTTAAACTATAGGCTATATCCATGATCTTTTGGATCAAGTAGACATGCTTTGACATCTCCTACATGAGACCTAACCCCAATAACCCTGACTCTTCCGCTTCTATCCTGTATAAATGTGATACGTATAATAGACCATCGAGCACCTCATATGGTTCCATCTAAATAGTCATTAAATAATTATTATTATTGTAAAACTCAATAATAAATAAGTGATTATATAATGTTCCACAAAAATCTATGTCCTACTCTCTCAACATTCACTTTCACACTTTGATTATACAAATTAATTTCCCATCTATCTGTGAGTGGTAAGTTGTAATGAAAATAACCTAAGTACCATGTTCCTTATGTAACCCCTACCATAAGAATGAATTGAAATTTGGTTCCCAATATAAAATAATATTCTCATGAACCCCATACAAATTTATTATCTCCCAAACATATATGCCACCCTGTTGATTAATAGTGAATGTCTCTGAAATTGGTAAGAAATGGATTAACTTTTTCAACTGATCCATAATTTCCCATATCACATAACTCTTATAAGTATTACTTAGTATAACCAATAAGAAATAAATGGTAACATCATCCCACTTCATCTTTATAATGGGAAATGGGTATAAAATACCTAGAAGCCACTAATTATTAGCCACTACCAGCTGATAGGTGTTGTGTCCCATCCGAAAACATGTGATCTCTTTCTTCATCCCTAGACACGAATATTGTCTATAAAAATAATGGAACATTTTGGCCAAACAATTTTGTATATCCCATATCAATGAATGAAAATCACATGTCTACTCTTCCCACATACAAACAGTCACACAGAAATGACCATGAATGCGATTAATCTCATCACTATTGATGGTCTCTTTTGGAGGTAGATATCCACCATCAAAGTTTTATCTTAAATACAAACACTCTGGATCCTCATATCACCCCATATTGATCTGAATAATATTAGAGGTCATAATAGATATTGGTAAAAGTATCATCAGTTTCAAATCCTCATGAATACTGATATGCATCACAACAAACAAGTACATCATCTTCTACTCATATATTGACTCCCAAAACACCGGAAACTTTGTATTATAACATAATACATCAACAAAACTGTTTCCTTTACCAACCATATAATCTATCATAAAGTTTAAAGATTTTATATACTCAATACCTATCTACTACAAGTGATTTAGATCATGTCAATAAAATATGTAATTAAGAAACTTATTGTCAGTATAGATATTAAACATCTCACCTATAAGATAATTCTTCCAACACTTTAAGGTATGAACTATTATAGCAAACATGTGATCATTTGTATGATATATTCATTCATGTGGCCTTAATTATTTTTATTGATACACCACAACTTGATCTCCCTATGTCAACATATACATAAGTCTAAACCTGGATGCATCAAAATACAATGTATAATACTTACCCAATTCGAATAATATTAGAATTGGTGTTCTGGTAAAAAATATATTTTTAGTTCTTGGAAATAAATATAACATGCTTTAAAAGAATTAAACATTATGAATATTCTAGTTAATCATAATAGAGGCACTTCCAAGTGAGAAAAGTCACGAATGAACCTTCACTAGTTACCCACTAAACCCAAAAGTCAGTGAATATCAAAAACATTGTTTTGATGATCCAAATAATCTACCACTCAATCCTTCTCAGGGTCTACTTACACACCTTCTTTTGAGATGATGTGACCAAAGAAATCTTTATTTTCAATCCAAAAATGAAGCTTATAATTCTTAGAATATATGATATGATCTCTCAATATACTTCGAATGAAGTTAAGATATTTTTCATGATCATATCAAGTCTGGGAGTATGAGAATATGTATTCAAAAAAGAAAACTAAAAAATAATCCAAGTACAAGTTAAATATTGGAGTTATGAAGAATATAAATATGATGAGATAATTCTTCATCCCAAATGGCATTATGAAAAACTCATACAGGTCATACCATATTTTGAAGGTAGTCTATGGTATCTAAAATTTGTCACCCCTAGTTGATAATACCATGATCTCAAATCATTCTCCAAGAATAAAAAGGATCCCCTTATCTGGTCAAAAATATCATTAATACCTAGAAGATGATACTTGTCATTTTTTTCTTATCTAATTTATGTTTTTCTAATTGAATCATAATTTCAATGTTATATCAGCCTTCATGTAAATTAGACTAGAGAACCCCAAGCCTACGTACTTTGATATATGAACCTTTTATCCACTAATTTCTCAAACAGAGTCTTAATCTCTTGAATCTCAAATTTTTCTAACTAATAATGTATAATTTAAACTATATTAACTATAGTAATTATCTCAATATGAATATCAAATTTTCTCTCTATTTGGAAATTTGAAAACTCGTCCTAAAACACATCCTAAATCTGATCCACTATAGTAGGGTTTAAATCCAAATCCACTCCCCCATCATCTAGGATAATAATAGAAACCTGGGTTGTAATCTCACCCAGTGGATAATGATGTAGACATACAAAACCTTCTTATATATCCAATTCCACATGATGATCATATATGTCATCCTTATGAGACATGAAGTTAACTCTACTCCGATAAAAATTGATGTGATCTTAATACAAATCCAACCGGTCTATAAATAGTATCATGTAAAAAACTGACTTCTCATGAATGAAAACCTATCAAAGAAATCATTACAAAACAACCCTGAGGGAAAAATCATTATAAAGAATGATTCCCCCCATTCACAGCTATAATGATGGGTAAATCAACATAACCCAAAACAATAACTCCACAACCAGACATAAACCATTCACAAATAGAGTAGATATAAAATAATATGATGATATTATATCAAATAAAGAACTAGAAATAATAGAAGATACACTAATCATTCGTTAGACAGTTGACATCCCAACATCACTATAGATGGGTGAAGATTTTGGTGAATACACATGAAATTACCTACTACCATGAGCTCCTCTATAGATCATATGCACTGTACTACTCTACTGATATGAAAACTCCCATCCTAGGATACGTCATCCCCCAAAGCACCTAGTATGGACTATAGAATATTATTTTCTGGATTGATATATCATAGGAGATCTCTTACTAGTAATATGTATTGTCTTGGACCCTCCGTCACTACCCATATATCAAGGGTTCTAGCAGAACTACATTATGTGTCGCATAATTCCATAATATTATCCCTCCACCTGTAGTCTAGGACTTGTCCCACAAATGTGACCAGGCTCTCCACATGAATAACACACCACTAAATCACTTCCTTAAGAGGGTGATCCTCTCCCCTGGATATTATTCCCACCACCATCTTGGGAAAATTTCTCATAATGAAACTTTTTAATATATAATGATACACCTCCAATTCTCCCAAATCATACTACCCATCCAGCATGAGAATCCTTCTTCAGGTTCCCCACAAAAATGAGAGCCCAACTCACCACCTTTTTGTACATCTTCATATAAAATATAATCACCAGTGACTTTATGTCACATTTAACTCCATATTGAAATTTTTTTCTCTAGCTACCTAATGTCCTATCAATGTTGTGGAAAAAAAATCTAGTGAAGTTGCTGGCATAATCTAGCAATGCCATATTTCTTTGGGCGGAATGCATAAACATTGTAGCTCTCTCTTATCTCATAATTTTGGGTAGAAATTCTCCACAAAATTCTCCCAAAATTCATTCAAACCTATACCATAGAGTTACTCATCCTAGACCTAAATATCCTACGAATTATTTTTCATTCCACACAACTTATAATCTTCCAACATGACCCATTTCTAAAAAGAAGTATCCAAGTGATCATTACTCATCTAGATAGACTCCATCTAGAACTCAGTTTCCTTAGTTCTACCCTCTCTGAAAAACATAATAGGATATTATACCTGGACCACCCTAGTCTGTTAAAACATACTCATCACATACCTCATGGGATCTCTGTCAAATAACTTCATGAATTGAGAAAAATTCTTGTATAAAATTTCATCCACCTTATAACCCATAACCAAAGGGGTATCTGGTTCTACTACTAGAGGAAAATTCTCAATGATTTACATTTATAACCTTACCAACAAATTTTTTCATGAAGAATCCATCTACAAGTCTAACCAAGCATCTCAGTGAACATAACATAAAATGTTTCATAGTTACACAAGTAGTGTTAACAACTATCCATATCAAGATACTCCAGATACATTATCCCCATAGTCATAACAACAAAACTATCACTACACCAAAACATCCCTACCTTGGGACACTATTTTAGATTATGTAAAATAATATTCCAAATTATATTTTTTTTTGTTTAAAACCATTTTAAACATTTAATTTTCTATATTTTAATTTAAAATCGATATAACCAATTTACTCGAAGCCATTTATTTGAAACCTTATAAGAAACAAAAAAAATTATTTCCCGTAACCCAACCATAAAAATCCTTTAAATATGTTCCCAGTATTATGCTTTTCAAATAAATCTATAATTTCCAAAAATGATGCATGCATACAAAAATCTTATGCCATGATATATTGTTAGCCAAATTTAGAAAATTATTATATCACACAACATGTCTGTCAATGAAGGTGAAATAACATTTCATCTATAACAAGTGAAAAATTAGAACCACAATCTGAAACTAGGAAATATGGTTTTTCCCACACATTGATTAGCTACTCCCATGTATAATCTGATTACTATGTCCTGATACATCCTATTATCCAATATACCTTTCCAAAATAGTAATTAATTAGAAACCAACTTCTATGATACTTCTTTGTAATGTCCCTGGCTGTCTCAATATAACTAGTAGCCAATTGGGATCAACGCATGACGCCATGCATGCCTACCCATACACTAGAGGTCGTCGACTAGTACTGAGGGTCTAGTGAGGGATATGGGGAGACCGTAAACTACTGGAAATTCGGGCTATAGCCATGGTTTTAAACCGTGGCTATAGGTCCTCAAACCGTGGCTATGTTTGGCATGGCTATAGGCCTAGATATATAGCCACGGTTTGGAACCATGGCTCTAGATCTATAGCAATGGTTCAAACCATGGCTATAGGTATACAGCCACGGTTCAAACCGTGGTAATATCACTATAGCCACGGTTTAGAACCGTGACTATAAAAGAGGACAGGAACACTTTATTGCCACGGTTTAAAACCATGTAATTAGACATAGAGACACAGTTAAGAACCGTGGCAACTAACCAATAGCCATGGTTTAAAACCATGGATATTGGGTCTAAAAATCAATAAAAAAATACCCCCCCAACCCCACAGCACAACCCCTACAGCCCCCCACTCCCCTTGTAGCTCCCTCCCCCCTGTAGCCCCCTTGGAAAGCCCCCACCCCCCACTCCCCTTGCAGTAGACAACCCCCCTGTTGCGGAATCGGTGGGAGGCACAATGGTAGAAATGAGAAAAAATGAAAGAAAGAAAAGAAACAAGAACACGACGATTTATGTGGTTCGAGAATAATCCCTACGTCCACAAGAGAAGCATAAATTTCACTATTCCGGAGCAAAAAAAATTAGAAAAGATTTTTTCAGTAGAAACCCTATCCCAAAAATGGGCTATAAAACAATGGAAAAGAAGGTCCACTGTTCCGAAATAGTGGTCTGCGTCGCTACAGTGAACGGTGGTTGGCTTTGTCAAAAGCGCTACAGTAAAGTTGACCCCGAAGGCCGCACTGCTACAGTGCCTGTTGGTGTCGGTCGGTCAGCTCTGCTACAGTTGCGGGCCACAAGCATTCAGGCCCTTGTTAAGAGAATTTTTCCATTGCAAACTCAATGAGGTAGAACTGTTTGGCAAGGTGGATATTCGTTGGACATGCCAAACAAATTGACACATGCTAGGGAGAACTGAATGTCGAGAGCCATTTGGTTGAGTGTTACGATCACAAATGGGAGATGATTTGTGCGATACAATTTCCACTTGAAAAAAATGTGAATACAGTACAAGAAATTCTCTCTTTCTTGTACCTACATTTTGCTATTCGGGCATTGAGCACAGACTCACCTGGAGGCACCATCAGCTGGGGAGGATGTGATCATCCTACTCCAATGAGTGCTACATGGGATGAGGGAATTATGGAAGGAATTTAATCTAGAACAACCAAAAGTAGACATTGAATTTCCATCAAAATAAGATGATCCGGTTCAGACTACATGTGCAGAGGATGAGGATGATCTGGTTCGGACAACATGTGAAGAGGATGAAGAAAAAGAAGAATTACCGAACAAATATTTTGTGATACATGTACAATAAAATATTCCAGACAACTCCAAACCAATGTTTTCAGTTGAATTGAGCCTTTTTACCACCTACTATGGATGTTTTGTGGAAATATGGATGAGAGGAAGCACTGAGAGGAGATATAGTTTAGGAATGAGGAAATATGAAAAATTATAGAGCTAAGCATTCAATGTTGCTCTTAGGAGGAGTAACCAGAATCATGTCCCGAATGGCTTGAAAAGCCTCCCATTGTTAATGTTGTGAGGATAAAAGTTATGCGAGATGCGCAGAGAAGGTGGGGAATAGAGGTGAACAACTCACTTTCTACTCTATGTAAAAGACAATCAACTGCATACCTCTTATTTGAGATGAGAAGAATATAGAAAGGAGAAAGTTAATTTAGATCAGGAAGCTCATCTTCCAATAGTTGAACCTTATTTTCTGAAGGAATTCATTTGTACTGGTGGATATTTATTTATTTTGATAGCTATGCAAACATGGGAGTGGGGTATAGTGTTTTTGAAACATAAATTTTTTCTACCAAAGGAAGGCCCTTGGAAAGAGGCTTTAGAAGCACAATAATGATTTCCTATGGAAGTGGAGATTGTTGATTGTGGAAACAATAAAGCAACAGAAATCATTATATCCAAGATGTGTGGATTAACAACAAGTTCAATATTCATCACATGAAACAAAAATCTCTAGTAAATAATGACTCCACTTTTCTGAACAAAAAATTGATTTGGACACCAGTTGGAGAAGTCTTGGACAACAAATTAATGATATTTGTGTCCTAATCTATCAACTGTTTAAAGATTTTAATTTTAAAAATAGAAACAAGTGGTACATTATGAACTATTTAATAGCTTATGGACTAGACATGCTTCAACTACTACTTAGTTGTCCTTCACTTGGTTCGAAGTAGGAACTAGTTATGTGCTACCTCATGTTTACATTTTTTGAGTGTGTCTTCCATAAAAAGACTATAAAAATTTGTGTATATGCTATAAGTTTGGATGAACTAAGTGCTATTATATAAGACTTAGCTCCTTCTAACAGGCCTCGAGATGGTGGATCTGGGCCAGTTTATAAGGGCATTTTGTCATAGGATTCATTTACTAAAATTTTTAGTTGATAGAGGAGCAGAAAATTTTGGCTTGTCCACAAGGAACCATCTGAAATTTATGAGAGTATCCACATTAATGAAGGTGAATCAAGAGATTTTGTGTCAAAGTGGATAATATTGGTTCCATCTCTTGTGTGGCTGACAACATTCACTCATTTATGACTTCCCAAATTTGATGTTTTCTTCAAGGTGTGTTGTCTTCAAAGGGGAAGGGGGATTTCCATTCAAAGAGAGGTCCTGTCTGATTTGGATGGTTTTTAGTGCTCAAGAGGCTGAGCCATGTCTTTTTGCAGCTGCTTAATTTTATGGGAGGAAATTTCCCTAAGCCACAGAATCTTTTAACTATTTTTTTCTGGATGTGTTAATGTTCAAAAAGAAATGGGGAATGTCTGACCGCGGAGTGACCGTGGCGTGACCACGACGTGACCACAGCATGACCCCAGCATGACCCCGGCGAGACCCCGGCGTGACCGTGGCGTGTTGGCCCTATCCAGCGACATCCGCGGGGCAGCATCTTCCGGTCAGGAGCGAAGGGAGCTGGAGGAGGCATGGCCACATTCCAGTCGTCGCCCCACCGGTAGAAATTGTGATTCGTCCGTCTCAACATTGATCACAAGACTAATGGAATATTATCACTACGAACTGCCTTGGGGTGTCATCCTGGAGAAGGTCCAAATCAAGGCATGACTGCGGCGTGACCACGACATGATGGCGTCATGAGCACAGCGTGCTAGCCCTGTCCAGCGACATCTGCATGGCAGCATCTTCCGGCCAGGAGCGAAGGGAGCGAGAGGAGGCGGGGCAACATTCCGTTCGTCTCACCATCGGTAGAAATTTTGATTAGTCAGTATCAACATTGATCCCAAGACTCATGGAATACTATCATTGCGAAATACCATAGGGTGTCGTCCTGGAGAAGATCCAAATCACGGCGTGACCGCGGCCTGACCGTGGCGTGACCGCAGCGTGACCGCGGCATGTTAGCCCAGTCCAGCGACATCTGCGGGGCAGCATCTTCTGGCCAAGAGTGAAGGGTGTGGGAGGAGGTAGATAAAATAAACTCTAGATGTTTCTTATACATGTAAAGCTCTATAAACAAAAAATAATGAATAAGATGTTTCCCTTTAAGCATCTTCTCATCGACCTAAAATATTTCCAAAATTGTTGCTCAAAATAGTAAGAAAAGAAGTATTTTAAAAAGGCAGATGCAATCTGATAATCTAAATCCATTGGGATGAAAACCGAGAGTCTCTCCTGGAGTGAAAAATTAGGTTCCACTGTTATAGGAAACATGGTTAACTATTGAAAGAACATGAATATTTGGACAAAGACAAAGCCAGATCCACCACTTCATGCAACCTGAGAAAGAATCGATGAGAACTCAGTTCAGTAAACCTATAGAGGATCAATTATTCTATTACGGAAGTAATGATTTATCAAATTTGATGGAATAATGTTCGAATTCTAGAAAACATTTGAAAAATACTGAAACATTCTGGTTAACCTGAATACTAGTGATCGATCTTGAAAGAAGTGATTTAAAAATTGATGCATGTCAATACTCAGGAAAAAAGACGTAGAAGAAGAAGGTAAATGAGACTTCAAGGTACCGAATAATAGATAAGGTGAAGGATGGGAAACTATGAAGGGATGGAGTAGGCCTGAAGGCATCTCCAAACCCCTGAAACTTCAAGTCACCAGTGATGCTTAGTAATGTTTCTCATGGATGAGAAATCGTATAGTGGATAGTTTGTAATGACTATGGATTTCTTTTTTGGGTTCTTAAAATTTAATTTTGGTGATTTCTAATTATAATGATTAATTTTTAATTGAAATTTTATGTTTCAGGTGGATGGATTTAGTAAAGTGGGGAAGAAGTATGTGGTGTTCCTAAAAAGTAGTAGATGGGGCCACCAGTTAACTATTACAAAGCACCATGATCATATTAATAGTGATAGTGGGGGAGGGTTGGCTCTAGACTAACTCTTGGATGGTTGATGGTTGGAACCAAAAATTTTGTGGCCATTGGTTGGTTGGTGGTTTTCCACTGGGTAATCAGTTCCTTCCTTGACCTTGTTTTTCATAAGGGAAATTTATGTCATTTTTATCATGGATTTTGGAGGTGGATTAGAATGGAATTGAAGTGTCTGTTCCACTTAGTTTCAGATAGGATGATATGGATTGCATGAAAGGATGTTTTCTTAGAGGATTTAAAGAAATGAATCCTAATCTGTGATGACTAGAGGATTGGATGACCCCTGATATACCAAATTCTGTGAGGTTTGGAGATCTAGCAATGTGTAAGAATACCTAGAGGAATTAATACCCCATGGGATCAGGAAAATCACAGGTTACATAACATGTAATCTGACATTACTAGTACTGTGGGACCCCTGGGCTGTAGAACTGGGCTTTTGGTTGGATTTAAATATCACATGCCATGTGACATAGTCACAAAACATGGGACCCATCTTAAAATTCTAACGGCACTTAAAGAGTGTCTTGGTTCAAAAAACTGTTTTAATAAAAAGAGGGAAACTCCCTATAGAGATATAAAAAGGGTCAATTAAGATGTGTGATTTATGACTAACAATGACATCAAGTATAAGGAAAACATCAATGCACTAATTTTAAGAATGGTATACCACTGTGAGTTTTTTGCAGAGAGCGGACCTCCATTGGAGGGGTTTTATTACAAAACCATGACTTATTTTTCAAAAGAAACAATTATCTTAACTAACACTTATTCAAGAATTGTAATTTAATATAAAAATGCAGAATTAAGAACACAACTAAATTCAATTTAAAACATTCTTGAATTAAATAGTCTAGGAGAGGGACCCTACCACAACCTCAAGGCGCGTTTTCTTTTGACGATGACAACTTGAATATTTCTTTTTTCCGCTTGCACGTATATGCAACTTCGCATATATATAAGGACACCTAGCCCCTATGTACATATTTTCATGGCCAAATACGCACAAGGGGGTCCTTAGATATATATTTATACTTTCATATACCCCTTTACACTTACACATGTATGCATTTTTCACGTCCATATATAAGCACACCTAGCCCCAATATATATATTCATACTTCCATGAGTGAATATATATAAAGGGGGAACTTATATATGTATATTACTACCTATGAATACAGATGTAAGCCTTCGTCAACGAAAACTCGAATCCACCTCAACGAAATCCAAAACGCACTGAAAAAATATAAGGAACCCAAAAATCAAAAATGACCTAATTAAAATTGGGCCAAATAATAAAAATAGAATAAACCTTACCCAAATCCGATGTTGAACTCATTGTCGTCAATGGTTGTGGATAGAACCGACCTCATCATAATAAACCACCTATAAGAAAATAGTGGGGGAAAATGAGATATAACAACTTCTTATATATATGTGATCAGCGTGTCAAATGTACATGATAAATGATACATGAATCCATAACCGACAATGAACAAATAATATTTTCGGCTGTGAACCTCAGTTCAAGCCATGAAATTCCCAAGGGTAGGGATTCATGGTGTGAAAACAATGTTCACACCGTGAATCATGCCTAGGTGGATTTATTTTAAAATGTTAAATTCTATATTTTTCTAGGTATAGTGTATCACAATGATGTTACTAGAGAAAGTATCAAGTTTTCAAAGCCGGTTGTTTGTGTTTGATGAAATGAAAACAAATATTTTCTTTAAGTTTTATATTTTTATGAGAATTATAGGTTGATGTTTTTTATGGTTACATGCATGTTTTTCTTGTTATTCATACACATTATGAATGTGAGAGAAATGGGTAAAAGAATTAAACAAAATAAAGGGGGATAAAAGAGAAGATCTACCGAACAGTGGATCAAAATCCACATGCAACAACAATTGATTCCAAAACCATGTTACAAGTTCCAAGTTCTATTTGATAAACAAACATCAGTAGTTTCTTTTCAATCAAGAGGAATAAATCAAATACAAGAGGATTGGGATGTTAATGAAACTCAAATCATAGTTATAAAATCGAATAAAAACATTCAAATACACCTTTACTCTTACTATGATCATGGTTTTCATACATCTATCCTATAATTCATTAGAAAAAAAACTTAAAGTGATCATTCAAGTACACGCATGATTTATTGTCCCGAGCATGTGAACCGCTTCCAGGCTCATTACTCTCATTGTTAGCCGTGTCCAACACAGAAAGCTCTGGTTTTGAGGCGATCGGGTCCTCCATCTTGCCAGTTTGCAAGGCCAGGGAACCCTGAGAATGGAAGCATAATATAATAAAACATGAACATTCGGGTAAGCATGGTGAAATTCATTTTAGACACAAGATAATGTACTTAAATTAAATACCTCATATTTCCCAGTATGGATGATCACTTGTTTTCTGATGTTTAGTTCTTAAACTAGACAATAAAGCTCTGCCACTTTTTCATTCGGGGTTTTTAATTCTACATCCTTCTCTTTACAATCAGAATCTATGTCTTCTAATAGGCAACTTTATTGCATAAAATAAAGTTAAAGTAAGTGTTTTAGATGAATCATTACATTTAGAAAAACCACTCACAATAATTTTTGCTGCATCATCATTTTTGCTTCATCCTCATATTTAGCAGCCTCCTTGGCCATCCGAACCCTACTATATTATCAAAAATTGTAGTTTGAATCCATAAAATATGAATGATAACCCATATATTAAGATACCAAAAAACATTTTCCCAGGCTTTCCATAGTACCATAAGAGACCAATTCATTTTGGCCAGACCTACCCTAGTATAAAATTATTGGCACTACAGTTTGAATTACAAGATAGATTTCATGAAAAATAATTAGAGATGAAATTTAGGGTGTAACAAAAAATCGAACACCATGAAACCTGATTTGATGGGGGATGGTTTTCTACCACCTAACTTCAACACCCTCCCAATCTTCCCCGAAAAGTGTTCCAGAGAATATATTTTTTCCAGTTTTAGATTGATAAAAATTGAAAAATATCTTAGATGGCTCAATAAAACTCCACAGAGGAAATAAGAATCCAAACAACCATGTAGATGTGTTTTGATGTTTTTCCCTTTTTTCATTGAGTCTGAGGACTTTATGAAGTTAAGGTACATAAGCAAAAAAAAATTAGTTATGTAAAACCCAATGGTATTGTAGTATTGAAAATAATAATTTATTGAGTTTACGAAATAAATCAAACGATTATTTGTTAATCAAAGAGTTATAAAAATCACAATGATTCATGTGAATTGTAATTCAAGCAGGTTAAAGAAATTAGATGGAAGCTAATAGCTGGAATATGTAGTTCTGAAAAGATGAGTCTGAAAGATTTCATGCTGAAGATTTCGGTGAGAAAGGCTAGAGTTGAGTCTGAACACACTGTCAGATGCCGAATGCAGAACAGAAAAAGAAGAAGCTCGATCTAAAATCTGAATCCAAAATAAAAGTTTAGATAATCAGGAAGAAGAAGAAAAAGATGTTGAGAATGCTCTGGTAGAATCACATTTCTGTTCAGAAGCGAAAGATGATTGATATCCAGATGCTGGGGAAGTTCGTAAGAAGAAGTAGCGGAAGAAAAATGCGTCAGAATGATATTGAGGTGCTTGAAGAAGTGAACAAGGCCAATGGTTTCTAGAACTAGCATTAGTTCCAAAAGAAACCTGGAGATAACAGATCTTTCTCATTCTGGTTTGGTTACATTGTAAACTAGAGGGATCCAGTATAATCATAGTAGAGAGACTATTATCAGGGGATAATTTTGTGTTAAGGATGATACCCTCACACTTAATTGTTGGGAAAAGACCTTCCAACCTATTGTAATCACTTTTCTACCCTAGTGATAAAATATGTGTCTCAGACTCAACCCAAACACAGTAAGTACATAATCACCCACATTAGGGAAAATCTTGTAAAATTTTTCTGTCTGGTCTTCCTTTATATTTCTGTTACATACTGGTGAGGGTGAGGTTAAAAAATTGAGAGGATCCAGACTCTAACAAGTCACAACTATTAATTTCAAAGAAAAAATTTCAAAAGAGAAACACTGATTCAGCCCAATAAAGGACCATTTCACTTATTGTAATCACTTTTCTATAGTAGTGATAAAATGTGTGTCTCGAGATCAATCCGAACACACTAAAGAAGTAGGTAGTCTCCCACATTGGAGGAAAACCTGGTAAAATTTTGAATTCCTTGTGTATTTTTTTTAAATATAGGTGAGAGTATGCAGGTGAAGGTGAAATTTAAAAATTGATAGGATCTTGGAACTTCCAAGTTACAGAGGTTAATTTCAAGAAGGAAATTGAAAAATTGTAACACTAATTAAATCTCATAGCACTGATTCAATCCCCCTCAGTGTTGAATCATATTCTTGGAAACTCAATGTGGTATCAGAGAAACTCAGGTTCCCTTTGAAAGATCCTTACTTGATGAAGATGGAGAATCTATATTTTGTTATGTAAATGTGGGTGATATTTAAATATTGAGAGGATTCAGACTCTAACAAGTCACATGGGTTAATTTCAAGAAGGAAATTGTAAGAGTAACATTGATTCAACCTGGTAACAATAATTCATCCCCCCTCAATGTTACATCATATCCCTGGAAACTCAATGTGGTATCAGAGAAACTCAGGTTCCCTTTGAAAGATCGTTTGTTGAAGATGGAGAATATTAATTTTGTTAATAGCATAGACATACATTCAACGAAAATGTTGCAGATTTGGGGAGGAACGTTCAAAGATGTGAGGATGGGTGAGTAAGAATCTATTGACATCTATTTCACTAGAGTGAGTGAAATTTTAATCAGTGTCAAAGGTTTCAAAGATACATTGAAATATTCTAATATTGTCAAGAAACTAATGAGAAAATTCTATGACATGTTTGATGGTAAAATTTAATCTTTGGAAGAGAGGAACATAGATGTTAATGAAAGTCTAAAAATACTAATCAAATTTCCTTGTATGAAAAAGTAAATACAATAATTGGACTCAATATAAGATTGAGAACATTTTTTAAGGGAATTTCAAAGTAAAGGAAGATAAACTACAAATATGAAGAGGAAAATTTGATGATGTGAGGATGTCAGATCAAGAAACTATTGAATACTATTTCAGAAGTGTGAATGAGACTGTTAGCAGTAACAAAGGATTCATAGATATATTGGAAAATTATACTATTGCTAAGAAATTGATGGGAAATTTTTCAAACAGGTTTTATGCTAAAAATTTTTCTTTGGAAGAGATACGATTTATTTCTTCATGAAATACATTATATACTTATTACTTCTGAAATAGGGAAAAGACTGAAATGTTTTAATTGTGGTGGAATTGGGAACTTTACAATTGAGTAAAAATCCGCTTCAAAAAAGATTTATAGAAAGTAACAATGAAGGTGTCTAAATGACGAAAATACCTTGAAAAAGATGAGGAATGATTACAACAAGGTTGTGGAAGTTCAGGTTCAATCACATCAAATTACTATGAATCATAGCCAAACAAGTCAGATAAAATCTACTTCTACTAAACTCAAAGGTAAATCTATTTTTACAATTGAGGAAAAATCCACTACTAAGAGGAGTTGAGAATGACACAATCAAGGGGTCTAAATGCTTAAAACACCTTGAAAAATATGAGGAACGATTACAACAAGATTTTGGAAGTTCAGGTTCAATCATATAAAGTTTCTAAGAATGGTATCCAAACAAGTTAGGTACAATCTAGTTATGCTAAACTCAGAGGTAAATCAATTTTTACAAATATTTCAATTTCTGAAACTAAAATGGAGTGAAACATGAGAATAAATACCTCTCCAAGATAAAAGTAAGCATGTAAAATATTTTTGGATAGTGACGATATTTCTTGGAACATAACTCTGATCAATATGGAATATCAAAATTCAGATGTAATTGTTGGTGCGCCTTGGGCATAAAGTCTTATACTTTCTGGTAAAACATGTCTCTTTCATGGAGTATTATAAGGAATGAATTGAGGGGAGTCGACTCTGAGAGGATAAGGAGAAATTCTGAGAAGAAAAAAATTGTGAATAAAAAGTTCATCAAGTCTGACTACTCAAAAGAGATTTGATTGTCTAAAAGAAATTTTTGCTAGATGTGACCAGAATGCTCATTGTTCTGAAGAATGTATGACCAATCTTCTAGTATAGTTTCTTCATGATGATGGAAGTAAGAAATTTTATAGTAATGAAATGGAAGAATGATCCCCTATTATTGAAGTGGCTCTAAAAGACACCAAGGAAGAACAAGTTGGTACATGGTACTGGTCACTCCCCTCACATATTCAAGTGCTTAAAGGATGGAAGAATGATCACTAAAAGAAAAAATAAGAAGTTGTAACATATTCCAAATCAGTGATCCTAGTGACTCTTGTTATCTAAGTGAAAAATATGAAAATATGTTATTTCACAAAATACATGTCATCTTGGTCAAAAGAGACCACGTACGTAAAATCTCAAAGAAAGATGTGATGAATCGTATTAGATAGAGATGATACATGGAAGACACAGAAGAGTGGAAATTTGATGTGAATAAGTTGGTCTGTGTAGGGGGGTGTTACGCAGGGAGTTGTTTGTATATGAGGGATTCTGCCAGGATGGAGTGGGAGTTTGTGGGGTCTAATTTGGGTGGTTAGAGGGGTAGACAGTTGGGGAATTATGCTATGGGCTAGGGGGAATATATAACGACCCATACTTTACGTACATTGTTATTACTTCAGAATTGAAGCACACTTATTAAAAAATTTAACAAAACCAAGAAAGGACCGTATAGGTATAATGTCTTTAGAAACTGGGAAATATAAACAACTCGTTCATAAAGCATCTACTTTGCCTCCCATTTATTTCATCATATCTAGAGTCCCTTTTTGGCATATTCTACTTAATAACCTTCTTCCTGACCTGGGGAAATAAAACATACAAAAGGGTGAGCTCAAACGCTCAGTAAGGGTAAACAAAAGAAATATCAATCACATCATATTCATAAGAACATAACATTTTGGAAATCTTAACCTGCAAAAGGGAGCATAATTTCATAACATGGGATGAATCATAGTAGTGAAATGAAATCCCAATAATCATAATTTAAAACATGAAACTTTGTGGCATACACACGTAATCATAGAGAATCATTTCTTATTAGTCAAGACTCATTGCCAAGACTATCTTAGTGGACAAAGTCCATTTCTGAACTGAGTCACCCTCATTTCAGTCCTATTTCACAAAACCGGTATAACCTACCGTTCCAGCCATATTTATCTCATGAGATATAAAATATTTACCCAATGCATTGCAGGGAGATATAGGTCCCACCCATCTCATAATGATACCATTCTTATGTGTGCCACAAAATCTTAAATCATACATCATTGCATAACCCATGTAATAAAAATGGGATTCTTAAACATCATGCCATCATAACATAATCCGTATACGATAAAAGGACATCATAAAAATAATTCCATCATAACATAATAAAAACAATGTAAAAATAGGGATAGAAACAGAACCCTATATTATCTTAGATGGAAAATAATTATGATAAAACACTTGAACTCCATTCTTGAGGAAAATATCCTTTCTACTTCAAAAACATTTTCCTTTCTTAACATGTCATACAATTTTAAACTAAAAGAAGTTGATTAAAAATAAACTTGAAAACTTGTAAAGTGAGATTCTTGGAAATAATGTTTTAAAAATCCATTCATGTCGTATAAGTTAAAAAAACATTCTTCGTACTTTTGTCAGAAAAGTCAAAAAATACCTCGTACGAAAAACGACAAAATATTCCTTTCATTTATTTTACTAAAAACTCACCGAAGGGTAAAATTGGATTTAAACAATTGTAGGTGGATGTAAATAATATTACATATTGAGGAAACATGGATGTGGATGATAAAATACACCCCAGTAAATACCAAAGTATAAACAATCTCGGATAAAATGAGATTGTGATATTTTCCCTTACCTTAGGTCCGATATGCTTTGTACGTGTCTGAACCTCCTGTATAATGATTTAAATAATGTTATTGACTTATTCCAAAATCATACATACTTTTATGATATCATATTTGGTTATATTCTTAGCTTCTTAGTAGTAATATTTCATTGCTACTTGTTATTCGGGTGTTTATAAATTTTTTGTTCTTATGCGTGTTTTGTCGAATAAATTCTTATTCTTCTCTTTAGGTTATAGATACCTAATTTTCAGAATGGTATTAGTGTAATATATATCATATTCATTCATTCAATTCATTTATATAATCATTATGAAATTAAGATCATGTAGAACGAGTCGCATCACATCGTGGAGACGGTATTCCGTACGTACGCACGAGTGATGATATCGTTCCTATGATCATAGAATTGTATTGGAGTGTTTTTATACTATTTCAAAATCAGTATAATAGTCATATATAGTCATTATTTACACCATTATACCCATCCAAGTAAGGTGCTGGTGGAAAATATATTACACCACGGCGTGGAGACGGTATTCCGTACGTACGCACGCGCGGTGATTTCTTTTTCCGTAGGATGGATAGATGGTGAAATAGGGTTGTTTCATACTTATAATAACATATCATTATATGAGTGATACTGATGTTATTACTTCATAATGAAAAAACTAAAGAAGAAGAAGTGGAAGAAGAAATAAAGATGAAAGAATCGGTAACAGACATTACCTCTTCTTTGAAGTGATTCTTTGAGACCTCTTTTTAGGGCACTAAAATGGGTCTTTGAAAAAGACCAGAACCTCTAGGATGTTTCTAGGGAAGTGGAGAGAAGAAATTGGCAGGGTTTGGCCGAGCTTGAAGGCTCAAAGTGGTGTGAGGAAGAGAGGGAGTAGGTGCCCTTTTATAAGGGAGGAGAGGGGCACCTTTGGAATAACTAAAAATATTATTTTATGATAATGTCATGTTCGGTTTTAAATAGCTCCAAATTGATATATTTCTAGGATAAGGTTGGTATGGGTCGAAATACTCTCATCCAATAGAATTTATACAAGTTTAGGTTCCTATTTTAACCTTATCATGTAGATTTAACATTAAGTTAAATAATTTTACTTTTACCGTGTCTTCTTGTGTTCTTATACTATATGGTTAATAAAATTACTATTTCAAGAAAAAAGAACCCCAAGTTGTTTATTATTAATATATATAACCTTATCTAAGTAATTTGGCCGATCCTTAGATTTTTAGGAATAAAATAACAATTAATAATATAATATTTGTTTTAAAACTATTTTATGTCAATTTTGACACTATTTAGTAATTGATTTTTGTGAAAATCATAAAAGAATGATAAGTTCGAACAATGTTAATTAAATCAATACTAACATGTCATATTAACATATAAAACTAGTGGAATTCATAAAAAGTCTCAAATTATATTTATTTGGGTATTTATAACATCAATTATGTCAATATTTAATTAATAAGATAATTACTGCATCATCGTTGTGTCTTAAATAAATTAAATTATTTAAGGTCTAAAAATTACAAATAAAATAAAATTATGTACGAAAACTTTTTATATTTCTAATGAATATTTATAGTCGAATTTATCTTATGTATAACCGCATATTAAAAATGATTTACTTATTAAACTTTGATTTTAACTATTTTAACCCTTCTTTAAATAAATTAATAATAAATGTCCTAATCTAATCCAAGTGGGCCTAAATGGTCATATATTATTCCTAAGGTTGTTTTTGGTCAAATTAAACTTGTCCAATAGAATTAGGACATGTGTTAGGGTAATAATAATATCATTTTTACCCTTAATTAGCCTATTTACTTTTAACCGTGGTAAAAGAAGTAAAAAGTTACTATTCACCAAAAAATTATTTTCATCTCATTGAACCACATTTTACTTACTGACATCAAATGTGTCTCTCTGATTTTCTAAATTCCACTCACAGAAGCGGTAAAATTAAGTTTTATGAAAAATTCAGTTTTTTTAACTACCACTTAGTGGTTTCACTATTCATCAAAAATTGAAAGTTTTCAGAAAAATACCAAAATTTCACCCTAGGCTAATTTTGATATCACAAATCCAAAAATGAAGTCCATTTTGAAAAATAAAAATTATAAAATTTCAAAAAGTGGTTATTACTATTCATAACGGCTAGTTTTAATAATATTTTAATAGTATATCGTTGTTTAGTGAAACTCAGTATTGCGTACGACGCAAGCTATCAAGGAAGCTTGTGATTTCGTGTAAAGAAAGCCAAAAAATTTTTGTGTGTAGAAAAATATTCCTTTGATGATTTATATAACATAAATGTCTCGGGTGTTACATTCTACCCCCCATAAAGTGAATTTCGCCCTCGAAATTCGTCACTTTGTAACAAACAGATGAGGATACCTCTCCCTCATCATATCCTCAAGCTCCCATGTAGCTTCTTCTAATTAGTGGTTCCTCCATAAAACTTTCACCAATCGAGTGGTCTTGTTTCTTAGGACTTTTTCGCTACGATCCAGAATCTCTATCGGTTGTTCTTTATAAGAAAGATCTTGCTCCAGCGGTACAACTTCTGAGCTGAGTACATGTGAAGGATCAGGTATGTACTTTTTCAGGAGAGATACATGGAACACATCATGAACTTGAGAGAGATTCGGTGGAAGCGCCAATCGGTAAGCTACCTTCCCAACACGATCCAGTATTTTGAAAGGACCGATATATCTAGGGCTCAACTTCCCCTTCTTTCCAAATCTCATAACCCTCTTCCAGGGAGATATTCATAAAAACACTTTATCACCCACTTCAAACTCTAGGTCTTTTCTTCGGTTGTCGGCATAACTTTTCTGTCGACTCTAAGCTGCTCTTATGTGTTGTTGAATAGATTTGACCTTTTCTTCCATTTCATCAACGAGATCGGGTCCTAATAGCTTTCTTTTCCCAACTTCATCCCAGCAAGTTGGAGTCCTGCATTTCTTTCCATAGAGAGCTTCATAAGGATCCATCTGAATACTGGAGTGAAAGCTATTATTATAAGAAAATTCCACCAAAGGTAGGTGTTGATCTCAACCACCTTTAAAATCCATAGAGCAAGCTCTCAACATATCTTCTAGAGTTTAAATTGTTCTCTCAGACTGACCGTCTGTCTGAGGATGATAAGCAGTGCTGAAACTCAACTCTGTATCCAGAGTATGCTGAAGACTTCTCCAGAACATCAAGGTAAATCTCGTATCCCAATCAGATATAATAGAAAGTGGTACTCCATGCAATCTTACAACTTCCTTTACATATATCCTGGCAAGCTGATCCAGAGAGAAATCCTCTCTAATAGCAATGAAGTGTGCAGACTTTGTAAGACGATCAACTATGACCCAGATAGCCTTATTGCCTTTGGATGTTTTAGGAATTCCTGTGACAAAGTCCATAGTGATGTTTTCCCACTTCCATTTGGGTATGGGTAATGGTTGTAACATCCCCTTCGACTTTTGTCTCTCAACTTTAACTTGTTGACAAACCAAGCATCGAGATACGTATTTAGCAACATCTCTTTTCATGGCATCCCACCAGAAGTACTATTTCAGGTCCCTATACATCTTCGTACTTCCAGGATGAATAGAGAATGAAGAACTATGTGCCTCATCCAGCAGCTCCTTTAATTCGGGGATGGGATGAACACAAACCCGATTCGTGAACTTTATTATCCCATCACAGTCAAGGTTGAATTCAGGAACATTTCTCACCTTCTTTTGTAACTCGACCTCTTCTTTCTGTGCCTCTTTAATCTTCACAAGTATAGATGGTTGAACATTCATTTGAGAAAGATACGATTTTCCCCTTTCATTATAATTCCAAGATCCATCCTTTGTAAATCGATAAATATTGGATATTTTGTGATCCTCATCATGGATAAACTAGCATGGTCTTGTCGACTTAATGCATCTGCCACCTTGTTTGCTTTCCCAGGGTGGTAATGGATTGAGCAGTCGTAATCCTTAATCAGCTCCAACCATCTTCTTTGGCGCATATTCAGCTCCTTTTGTGTGAAAATATACTTTAAACTTTTATGATCAGTATAAATATCACACCTTTCACCATAAAGGTAATGCCTCCAAATCTTTAATGCAAAGATTACCGCAGCTAACTCCAAATCATGAGTTGGGTAATTTTTCTCATGGATTTTCAACTGTCGTGAGGCATAAGCTATCACCATATCATTTTTCATAAGAACACCCCCAATCCCTTCTTGGATGAATCACTATAGATCACAAACCTTTCTCCACTACAAGGCAGTGTGAGCACAGGTGCACTGGATAACCTTCTTTTCAACTCCTTGAAATTCTCTTCACATTCCTCCATCCAAACAAACTTAACTCCTTTCCGAGTCAACTTGGTGAGTGGATTAGATAACCATGAAAAAGCTTTCACAAAACATTGATAATATCCATCCAAACCAAGAAAAATTCGGATCTCAGTCACTATTGTTGGTCTCGACCATCTTTCGATAAACTCTTTTTTTGCTGGATCCACAAATATCCCCTCTTTTGAGATTATGTGACCCAAAAATGCATCTTTTTGAAGCCAAAATTCACACTTGGTAAATCTGGCATAAAGCTTCTCCTTTCTCAGGGTCTTCAATATAATTCTCAAGTGATCTTTATGTTCTTCCTTTCTCTTTGAATAGACAAGAATATCGTCTATAAAGACTACCAAAAACTGATCAAGATAGTCTTTAAAGACTCTATTCATTAGATCCATGAAGATAGCAGGGGAATTAGTAAGACCAAACGTCATCACTATAAATTCATTGTTTCCATACCTTGTACGGAAAGCCGTCTTTGGTATATCCTCCCTTTTGAACCTTAATTGATGATACCCTGAACGAAGATCAATCTTGGAAAAGTATTGAGCTCCGCGTAGTTGGTCAAATAGGTCATCAATGCACGAGAGAGGATATTTATTCTTGATAGTGATCTTGTTAAGTTCTCGATAATCACTGCAGAGTCTCATTGATCCATCTTTCTTCTTTACAAACAGAACACGTTCTCCCCAAGGTGACGCACTAGGGCATATGAACCCCTTATCAAGATTCTCTTGGAGTTGCTTCTTCAATTCCTGCAACTCAATTGGGGCCATTCTATAAGGTGTCTTTGAAATAGGTAAATCACCCGGTACGAGTTCTATTGAAAAATAAACTTCACGATTCGGTGGAAGACCCGGTAATTCCTCCAGAAAGACATCATCAAACTCCCGTACAATGGGAATATTCTTAATCGTGATTTTCTCACCAACCATTTGAGATAAATAACCTTCATTTAGTGGAATCAATACCCATAAAATGGATGAAATTTCCACTAGAAGGTTATGTTCATCCTTGCATCGATAGACGATCATAGATTGATCTGGAATATGAAATGTGACTTCCCTTCTTTGGAAATTGATATGAGCTCCATGTAGAGAAAGACAATCCATGCCATGAATCACATCAAATTCCACTATAGGAAGGATCACAAGATTTGAAGGAAACGCTTTCCCACAAACTTCAATCGGAGAAGAATTATATACTTTTGATGCGACTGTTGTGCCATTAGGTGTTGTCACAGCTAAATCAACATTTAATTTTTGAGGTAATACGGTGATACCCTTATAAAATTCTTCAGAAATAAAGGAGTGGGTGGATCCAGAATCAAATAAAACATTTGCTACTTTAGAGTGGATGGTAAGTGTACCTTTCACCACATCGTTATCGTACTCCACATCGCTGATAGAAATTGCATGTGACTTTCCTTTGTCTTTAGCCTTAAGAGTTTGTTAACGTAGACCATAATCATCAACCCTTGGATTAGGGAATTTATTGGAATAATGTCCCATCTCCTTGAACTTGAAACATTGAAGTGTAGTAAGTTCATTCTGTGTATCCCTTCTTTTGTTTACATCATTAGACATCTTCTTCCCATCACCGCGTCATTCAAATGCCCGATGACCTTCTTTTCCACATTTGAAACATTTACTTGTCCCTTTAAGACAACTCCCTCCATGTTTCTTTCCACACTTTGAGCATAAGGGAAAGCTCATCTTCTTTTTAGTGTGCTCTTTAGATTTTCCTTTGAATTCCATTTTCCTCTTCTTATCAAACCCATATGACTGATGGGTTACTGCAATCTCCATCTCAACTTTTAGAGCACATCGAACGATTTCCTCGTAGCTATTGAAGTCCCTTATGGATAAGGCCCTTCGAAGACTTGGTTTTAAGCCACTAAAGAATCGATCGTTCTTACTATTAGGTTGGATAATAAAACCAGAAGCGTGCCTTACAAGTCTTGTAAAATTTTCTTCATAGGTACCAACAGATTCATCATCCTTTTTCTTCAGTTCAAGAAACTCTTTCTCCATCTTTGTTCGGAGAATACGAGGGAAGTACTTATTGAAAAATAAGTTCTTGAACTCGTCCCATTCCATGGACTCAATTTCATCCCTTTCCCTCGTATTCTTAATAAGATTCCACCATTGATCAGCATCACCTTCCAAATGATACATTGCTAATATGACTTTATCATGCTCAGAACATTGAAGAACTGAAAATATCTTTTCAGTAGTACTAATCCATTGTTCAGAAACTAATGGATCAGTAGGCCCGCTGAATGAAGGTGGACGCTGTCTCATGAAGGATTCAATAGAATGTTGCTCCTTCCTTTTCTCCTTCTGAATTCCTGCATGATTCATAGCTTGAGAATGTTTTGTGAGCATGGCTACAAGATTTTGCATTCGAGCTCCCATAACGTTTGGTTGCTCAGGGGGACAATCATTGCAGTTCCCGTCGCATTCCGCATTAAGACAGTTCCTTCAGGTTCCAGCCATTGACTAAAACCAAGAAGAATAGTGTGAGAAACACTAATTATAATAGTAAAACCACATAATCAAGAATAAAATTTCACACTTAAGGTCTTATCCTAGGTTATTCATGGCCATTTCTAAAACACTAAGATTGTGTTCTATGATTAGACTTATCCTTAGGGTTCTTACTAAGGCTTTCACATCCTAGTTTTCAAAGGCTGACTATACCTTTCCTCTGATACCAACTATAACGACCCATACTTTATGTACATTGTTATTACTTCAGAATTGAAGCACACTTATTACAACATATAAAAAAACCAATAAAGGACCGTATAGGTATAGTGTCTTTAGAAACTGGGAAATATAAACAACTGGTTCATAAAGCATCTACTATGCCTCCCATTTAATTCATCATATTTAGAGTCCCTTTTGGAATATTCTACTTAATAACCTTCTTCCTAACCTGGGGAAATAAAACATACAAAAGGGTGAGCTCAAATTCTTAGTAAGGGTAAACAAAAGAAATATCAATCACATCATATTCATAAGAACATAACATTTTGGAAATCTTAACCTGCAAAAGGGAGAAGAATTTCATAACATGGGATTAATCATAGTAGTGAAATGAAATCCCAATAATCATAATTTAAAACATTAAACTTTGTGGCATACACACATAATCACAGAGAATCATTTCTTATTAGTCAAGACTCATTTCCAGGACTATCTTAGTGGACAAAGTCCATTTCTGAACCGAGTCACCCTCTTTTCAGTCCTGTTTCACTAAACTGGTATAACCTACCATTCCAGCCATATCTATCTCATGAGATATGAAATCTTTACCCAATGCATTGGAGGGAGATATAGGTCCCACCCATCTCATAATGATACCATTCTTATGTGTGCCACAAAATCTTAAATCATACATCATTGCATAACCCATGTAATAAAAATGGGATTCTTAAACATCATGCCATCATAACATAATCCATATAAGATAAAAGGACACCATAAAAATAATTCCATCATAACATAATCAAAACAATGTAAAAATAGGGATAGAAATAGAACCCTATATTATCTTATATGGAAAAATAATTTTGATAAAACACTTGAACTCCATTCTTGAGGAAAATATCCTTTCTACTTCAAAAACATTTTCCTCTCTTAACATGTCATACAATTTTAAACTAAAAGAAGTTGATTAAAAATAAACTTGAATACTTGTAAAGGAAGCTTCTTGGAAATAATGTTTTAAAAATCCATTCATGCCGTATAAGTTAAAAAAACATTCTTCGTACTTTTGTCGGAAAAGTCAAAAAGTACCTCGTATGAAAAACGAAAAAATATTCCTTTAATATATTTTAATAAAAACTCACCGAAGGGTAAAATTGGATTTAAACAATTGTAGGTGGATGGAAATAATATTACATATTGAGGAAACATGGATGTGTATGATAAAATACACCCCAGTAAATACCAAAGTATAAACAATCTCGGATAAAATGAGATTGTGATATTTTACCTTACCTTAGGTCTGACATGCTTTGTACGTGTCCGAACCTCCTGTATAATGATTTAAATAATTTTATTGACTTATTCCAGAATCATACATATTTTTATGATATCATATTTGGTCATATTCTTAGCTTCTTATTAGTAATATTTCATTGCTACTTGTTATTCGGGTGTTTATAACGTTTTGTTCTTATGCATGTTTTGTCGAATAAATTATTATTCTTCTCTTTAGGTTATAGATACCGAATTTCCAGAATGGTATTAGTATAATATATATCATATTCATTCATTCATTTCATTTATATAATCATTATGAAATGAATATCATGTAGAATGAGTCGCATCACATCGTGGAGACGGTATTCCGTACGTACGCACGAGTGATGATATCATTCCTATGATCGTGGAATTGTATTGGAGTGTATGTATACTATTTCAGAATCAGTATAATATTCATATATAGTCATTATTTACACCATTATACCCATCCAAGTAAGGTAGTGGTGGAAAATAGATTACACCACGGCGTGGAGACGGTATTCCGTACGTACACATGCGCGATGATTTCTTTTTCCGTAGGATGGATATATGGTGAAATAGGGTTGTTTCATACTTATAATAACATATCAGTATACGAGTGATACTTATGTTATTACTTCATAATGAAACAACTAAAGAAGAAGAAGTGTAAGAAGAAATAAAGATGAAAGAATCGGTAACAGACATTACCTCTTCTTTGAAGTGATTCCTTGAGACCTCCTTTTAGGGCACTAAAATGGGTCTTTGAAAAAGCCCAAAAACTCTAAGATGATTCTAGGGAAGTAGAGAGAAAAAATTGGCAGGGTTTGGCCGAGATTGAAGGCTCAAAGTGGTGCGAGGAAGAGAGGGAGGAGGGGCCCTTTTATAAGGGAGGAGAGAGGCACCTTTGGAATAACTAAAAATATTATTTTATTATGAAGTCAAGTTCGGTTTTAAATAGCTCCAAATTGATTTATTTAGAGGCTAAGGTGGTGATGGGTCGAAATCCTCTCATCCAGTAGAATTTAGAAAAGTTTAGGTTCCTATTTTAACCTTATCATGTAGATTTAACATTAAGTTAAATAATTTTACTTTTACCGTGTCTTCTTGTGTTCTTATACTATAAGGTTAATAAACATACTATATGAAGCCAAAAGAACCCCAAGTTGTTTATTATTAATATATATAACCCTATCTAAGTAATTTGGCCGAACCTTATATTTTTAGGAATAAAATAAGAATTAATAATATAATATTTGTTTTAAAAACTATTTTATGTCAATTTTGACACTATTTAGTAATTGATTTTTGTGAAAATCATAACAGAATGATAATTTCGAAAAATGTTAATTAAATCAATAATAACATGTCATATTAACCTATAAAATTAGTGGAATTCATAAAAATTCTCAAATTATATTTATTTGGGTATTTATAACATCAATTATGTCAATATTTCATTAAAAAGATAATAACTGCATCATCGTTGTGTCATAAATAAATTAAATTATTTCTGGTCTAAAAAATTACAAATAAAATACCATTATGTATGAAATCTTTTTATATTTATAATGAATATTTATAGTCGAATTTATCTTATGTATAAACCCATATTAAAAATGATTTACTTATTAAACTTTGATTTTAACTATTTTAACCCTTCTTTAAATAAATTAATAATAAATGTCCTAATCTAATCCAAGTGGGCCTAAATGGTCATATTTTATTCCTAAGTTTGTTTTTGGTCGAATTAAAATTGTCCAATAGAATTAAGACATGTGTTAGGGTAATAATAATATCATTTGTACCCTTAATTACCCTATTTACTTTTAACCGTGGTAAAAAAAGTAAAAAGTTACTATTCACCAAAAAATTATTTCCATCTCATTGAACCACATTTTACTTACTGAAATCCACCGTGTCTCTCGGATTTTCGAAATTCCACTCACAGAAGCAGTAAAATTATGTTTTATGAAAAATTCAGTTTTTTTAACTACCACTTAGTGGTTTCACTATTTATCAAAAATAGAAAGTTTTCAGAAAAATACCAAAATTTCACCCTAGGCTAATTTCGATATCACGAATCCAAAAATGAAGTCCATTTTAAAAAAAATTTATAAAATTTCAAAAAGTGGTTATTACTATTCATAACATCTAGTTTTAATAATATTTTAATAGTATATCATTGTTTAGTGAAACTCGGTATTGCGTACGACGCAAGCTATCGAGGAAGCTCGCGATTTCGTGTAAAGCAATCCAAGCAAGTGTTGTGTGTAGAAAAAGATTCCTTTGATGATTTATATAACATAAAAGTCTCGGGTGTTACAGAATATTATATGGAGTTCAAGTAGTTCATGAGGGATTGGAAAGAGGTTATATAAAATTGGAAGAAAATGGAATCCACATGGGGAAAGAGTTTGGTATCAGTTTTATCCTTGGGCTTGGGGGATGTTCCTGGGGACCTCCTGAGATTTCTCTCCTCTCCTTCCTCCTCCTCCATTATAACTCTATTGTTTGATTTTGTTTTTACTGGAATACGAGACCGATGAGACATCAATATACTAGACGTGATATATACCTTATTTCATTCATTAATGATTTCACTAGAATATGAGTCTGATGAGATATCAATCCACTATAGGTGATCTCTACTTTATTAAATTCATTGATGATTTAAATAGGATGACTAATGTGATGTTTATGAAACACAAGTCTTATGAGGTGGAGATGTTCAAAATATATTTAAAGACAAACTGATAATGGAAGAGAGTTCACCAGTAATTCTTTTGAATCATATCTTGCTATACTATTTGGTAGAATGGAACAACATAAGGAAAGAATATCTAGTAGAAATAGAAAAAACTATGCTTATTGAATTTAAACTCTCTCAAAATTATTGTTAAGAGAAATTGTACGTACATTAGTGAATATTCAAAATAGATGCTTGTTGAATCCTGAATCAAATATGACTACATATGAAATGTGATACAAGAAAATGCCTACTTTAAAAGGATACACAAGCTGGAAAATTTCTATGATGTGAAAATCATAAAAAATAAACATGGTGTGAAGGGGACACATGAAGAAGACTTTGATGAATTAAAAAAAATGGCATACAAAATTCTGAAAGAGTCTTCTATCCAATCAAGATAACATTAGTTCCGATCAGTTCAGTGATGGTGACGATATCATGGAAGTGGAAAACTGAAATTTCAGAGGCTACAAAATCATGTTGAACTTAAAAATATTATTGGAAGTTAGGATGCTCCATAAAAGAAAGCTGAAGCTTGAAAATACAAAAACTTTTGTTTCAAAAATTGAACCAATTGTTGAGTTTTTTGGGCATAAGAAATGGATAAATATTATGAAAGAAGATCTGGAACAAATTGAAATGAATGAATCTTCGATAAAAAACTCAAGAACTGTTTCAGACAACTGTTCAATTTAGAGTACTGAGATCTGGTAGCCTGTTTTAACCCATACAACACTTTCTTCAATTTGAACACCATGATTCCATCATTATCAAGGATAAATCATTCGAGTTTTTCAATAAAAACTTTTTTTAATCTCTATTTTAAAAAAAAATCTTGGTATAATTTTCATCAGGTGACATAATGTAATCTTGTCGAACCTAAAAATATTATTGGAGGTCGGGAAGCATCAGTGACTATCAGAAAACTGAAGCTTTAAAATCAAACAACAATTGTTTCACAGGTTGAACCGATTGGTGAGGTTGTTGAGAATAAGAAATGGATAAATGATATGAATTAAGGGATGGATCAAAATTGATGTGCAAAGTGTTTTATTGGTGTAGCCCGAACTAGTTTGGATGTTTGGGTCCAATACTTGTGGCCCATACTACACACCCGGCCATAACTTATGTGGGTCGAACTCCGTGGTGAGCTTGTTAGGAGTTACAGGGGGAAACACACCCCTGCTTCGGGTTCCAAAGTCATCCGACCCAAATTTTGGGGACTATAGATATGATGACCACTATAGAAGAACTGACCAACACCAACAGGGCACAATAGTGATGAAAACCTCCAACTACCATTCACTGTATCTCCTTGAACTTCCAGCCGATAGCACTGTAGCACTGTTGACATGGGTGACCACCTTTCACTGTAACGATGCAGATTTCCTGTGCAATTTGTGGAATAGTGGATCGTCTTCCTCTTTTTGTATCCCAATTCCGACTAGGGTTTCTTAGTGAGAAACTCTGAGAAATCCCAAATTATATTAAATGTAAACTTCCTATTTAATCAATCAATTTATGATTACCTTAATTATATATATTAAATATTTATTCAATCCATTTTAAATTGAAATAACTATGAATAATCATATTATATCAATTCCCACCACTGGTGTAAATTTCTTCTTCTCAATAATGAATCTCTAGTTCTTTTGTGATCTATTGATCATTGGAGTTTAGCATATGCATCCTATGAATTCTTCAATTCCATATTTAAGAGACTTATAATATATCTCATTTCAGGCTTGAGTTAATTCCTAGCCTTCCATCACATGTTCTCTTTGTCTCAGTCATTAAGATTAATGACTCACAAAAATAGCTCCAATCTCAATAATTTAGTCTTAATAACTCAAGCATCGACCCAACTTCTTCTACATTATTCTGGGAAAACTCATTAGGTTCTTTCATTTATCAAGAATTTCATCCTCGTGATCTTCTCAACCCCATTTCAATTTATTTTAATCAAAAAAAATATTGGTCCAAGGCTTAACTAAGCATTATGATGTTTCGAACATGATAGAACAACTCAAGCATCATCATTATGAGGATATGAAACTCCTGATAATATTTAGAAAACCAAGGACAAATGTAATCTAGGATTTAACCCATTATATATGGAAGAAATAAATATCTAAATTTAGAGTATTTCCTTACCTTAAGATCATTAATTAACACATCATCATACCATTCAGTGTAAGAATGATGAAAGGAAAACAAGAATTCAAAACCTTGACGTTTGAGGAATTTAGGGACTCACTCTCAGTTCACATGAAGAGTAGTAAAATAAAAAAACAATGGATTCCCAACTTTAGATCTATTATGTTATGGGATTTTCAGAAACTCAATGATTAATTTAGATAAGAATCAAAGGTATGTTCAATGGGAGATGGAGAGAGATGAAGGATCGCCTCTCAAGGGTGTTACAAAATGAGAATCACAATGAAATCCCAATAAAGGGTGTTTTAGGGGTTAATTATCTAATCTAAAATTACTATTTTAATCCCTATTTTAAAAAAATCATATGTGTCTTACTAGGTGCCTAGTATAAGACACTAGGTATATAGTGGTTACACCAGTAGTTAACGATGATTATACCTGACACCGCTAAATACTCTGTATCAGACAACTAGGTATTTATTTCTACACCTACACCAAACACCTTACCATTTTAACACCAAATTCTTTCTACCCTTCTTAGATCCTTCTTAAACCCCCTAAACTTCCATGTTTATCAATTTTAATAATATCACACTTCAAATTAATGGAATTAATAACTCATCATGATGAGATTCCTTAAAAATTTCTCATCACTAGGCTTCCCCTCACCAAGAATCATTAATGAGATTCCTGAGAGAAAAACTATGTACATTGAGAAAGAATTAAAAATACATGTTTATAAGATTCATTATGAAGCTATAAAAACAATCACTATTCTTTAACTATCAATATTATCATCCCTTATAAAACCTTCTCACATTAGTTGATGATACAAACTAATCATTCCATATAGGAACCAATAGCTTCCAACTCAAAATTATCAAACTGAATAACATGAGTAGGATCAAGTATACATCTCCTCAGTTTTAAAGTATGAAACACATTCATCATAGCATTGAACTGAGGAGAAAAATCCAATATTTAAGTTGTTTCTAAAATATTATCTAAGATCTCGAAGGGTTTAAAGAACCTAGTAGTTGAAATACCTTTATTTACCATCCATCGATTCCCCAATAAAGGGGATATCTATAGAAACACATCATGATGCGGATGATGCTATGCGTGAGGACAGGTCGACGGGATGGAATAAAAATCTCCAATGAACTAATGTTGGTTGAAATTTTGTTAGGGTTTCGCGAGGCTGGATTGGTCGGCGCGCTGAAGGAGGTGGTGGGGAGGTCGCCTAGGAGCGGCGTTGACAGGGAGGTGGAGTGGCCATGTTGGATGGAAGTTTCGGGATGGGGTCGCGGATATGAGTGCTCGCAGAGGGGTAGTCGTGTTAGGAGGCAGCGTCGGGGGAGGAGGTCCACCGAGAGGAGAGCTCATGAGGGTGGAGGAGGGCCGCGGAGAGGAGAGCTCGCGAGGGTAATGGGAGGAGCGCTGAGCGAGGAGAGGTCGCAGGGGTGGAGAACAGTCGCAGCGAGGAGAGGTCGCGAGGGAAATGGGGAGAGGGTCGGGGAGAATAAGAGAATCCCACAATGGAATGAAGTTAGTGCGAAGGACTGTGGATTCAAATAACCATATAGACATGATTATAATTGAAGTGTGGCTATAAATTAAGCTATATCCATGGGTTTATAAAACTGTGGCTATAGATCCGTGGCTATAGATCATTTTTCTAGTAGTGATACTATCCATATCATAGTGACATAGTAGTGGAAAACATGATAAATGATAACATGAAATAATGAGAAATATTAAAAAATGACCACCATGTAACCACATATCATATAACCAAATACCAGAATTGGGTAAATGATCATAAACCAATATAGTAAACATGAAATGTTATAACAATGTCACGGGTCAAAGGAAAACAAAAATAAGAAACATTTACACTCCCCAAAATGAGTCCCAACAACATGTCTGGTCCCTTTACTCGTGCTCCATACAATGTCCCAAATCATCCATCTATAATAAGGCCCTTTCCCTTTTCCAGACCTGTAACCAATAAATCTTTTTAGGTACAAATGGTGGACTGAGCATGGTGTGAGTATGCATTATCAGGACACTACCAATGATGTATACAGATTTATCAAGTCTAATAATAGTGTATGTACAGGTAAAAGGGATATAATATATAGGGTATTAATGATACCATATTTCCTAAATTTTAAATAATTTAACTTACCTCATTATCCCTCAGATTCGAAGAGACACCCAAGCCAACAAATTATGATTTTCCCATGTCAGTCATCAGAAAAATATTCCATATGGGTCACACATTTTAATTACAGAGAAGCATTCTATTTTTTCAACCCATGATATGGATTTCCATGTCCAATAATCTGGAACTATTATGTGCATTACCATATCCAACATCCTACACCATGGGGCACAGAACATCATGTCTAACAATCCGAATTATGTAGTGCACCAGTGTTTCTAACATTCAAATCCATGGTCATAAGGCACCATTTCCAACACCTTTTACCATCCCATTAATAATTAATTTCCTAGGTCTAACATACTTAACCTTTTAACATTTTTAGAACAACAATGGTGTACCTCTTCAACATTTTTCATTTCAATTGACCCATTATAATCAACATATTTCAAACCAATTTCATAACTAAACTGCTTTCCCATGTATTTATATTACTTTACCACTGAATATTCATTGATACCAATTAACATTATGAATATATACCTTTATCCATATTTCACTTCATCCTTTTATCATATCCTAACACATTTAATTTTTTCATGTCTGTCCAAACAACCATGTATGCCCTGCTAAATTGACCAATAACAAGAATAATAGGTTTCATCTCACAAAACACCCATATTCCACCTTTTATATCCCATTTTACCATTTTTAATGGATTATCACAACCCATGGGTGGAGATAGGCCTGATACCATTGTCTTTTACAGACCCAACAGTATCCTTGGAGGGTAAAAACATCAATTATAAGGTCAATCAATTTTTCATCAAAAAAAATTGAATTGATATCAATTCGACTCCATTATAAAAAAAGGACTAAACTTGAATATTAATGATAATATGGGTATTGAACAAATACAACCTACCTTAGGTTCATATAGAACCACTCATCTTACATTATCTTTTTATTCAAGAAAAAATGACTACAACCACAAAATTGAAGAAATCCCTTTTAGTAGGGATCATGGGACTTAGAAGAAGAGGAATCACCGAGAATTGAATTATTTTTAAAATATATTTAAATGAACATATAAAATTACATAGGTATTTTAATCGAAATAAAAGACACTTCAAACACCTTAGAATCAAATCAGAACCACCTTTCAGAGAGGTGGGAGGATTGGATTCACACTCTAAGCTATTGGGAGTAAAATATGGGGAAAATATGTGGAGAATGTAGAGCCTCGGGGTGAACTAGACAATGAGAGGGGGTTAATAATTATCATACATTTACGAATTATTTTATTTTGAATTAAACGTCTTGAACTTGTGAAGGTTCATGACCCTATAAGTGATAACTCACAGTATCACCTTTTATGAATAAACGATAATATTAAGAAAATAACATTATATTTTCAAGGTTTTTCTGAAAGGACTACTCCTTATAAAGTTGGTTATACTCCCTAACATGGAATCTCCACTATAATCTTATTAGAAATTATAATATTTGATATATAATCACACTTTATCATAACTCCTAAATCCAAATAAGTTTATCTTAATAATTCATCACATATTTTTACTAGAATCAACATGAGCCTACTCTATAGTCCCTCTATAGTATTATTCTACTCCTTGCACTAAATGTGAGACTTACACTTCTCCCTGGACTAACTGAGTTACTTATCCTACATATAGATCCAACTGAAAGACTTATATGTTCTCATATCCAACTGAGAGACTTCTTCCCTTATTTAGGGTTGAACCACTATGGTATTATCTCTTGGTCTTCCTCCATGATTTTTTGAATCACACTTACTCAAGGATACTCCAATTACCTTCAAAATATATTGATCAAATTTTTCAGTCTTTCTTAGTAATTTTGATCACCTACATTTGATCAGTTGACTCAGTGAAACAAATGCTCAGGCTTCGATTCTTCATTTTGATATTGATGTCCTTACCTCACTTGCATGTTTTCAAGTGGTGCACACAAATTATTTTTTATTTTTTTTACACAATATAATACTTTCAAAATGTGAACTAAAGTTATTATCTTTTCGAAACCCTATCACATCTTATATATTTTCTTAATATTTTATTTTCTTCTCAATATTATTATTTGGTTATCTTATTAAGAGGATATGAATTTCTATGGGCATGAGCATTCAGTCATACAATTTTCTCCATCATGAAAACCTGAATGTGTGTACATTATTATCTTATGAACATATTCCTTCTTGCGTGAAATGGTGAATCACACAAGCACTTCTTCATGTAAACCAATTGTGTGTGTTATCTAAATCCTTTATCTTTCATGAAACATAGTGTTAGTGTACATTTTATTGTGTCATCTCAAATATCTCATGAAAACCCAAAGGGATTCATAGAACAAGTTATTCATTGAACCAGTTCTTCATGAATGTCCTCAAGTGTGATAAACACAATTTGAAGGCTTGAAATATCTCATATTCCTCATAAAATAATAATCTGTATGGAACCTCTTCTCAAAACAATATTTTATGATTCTTTTTTCACATAAAACATACATTTTTTCATCAATGGTAAAATTAATCTCGGTCTGGGTGCTTCTCCTTTTATTGGTGAAGTCTTCACCACACATTCTTTAAATTTCATTGATTGAAAACCCCAAAAATAATGTCACGTCAAAGAACCAAGATTAAATCCATGTGATGTATTTTTAATTAATTATAATATCAATTTATTCTCAAAAAATTATTCCAAAATAGATTATTTCTTCATGATAATGGATTCTACTTTTCTTGGATTGTACCTCAGTTGTATTTGAAGTGATAATGTGGTACTTTAAGCACAAACTCTTCAATGAAATGGTAGATACATGAATATACAACTATTTATTCATATCTTCTTTAGAAGGATCATAAAATTTTATTGATCCTATGTGTGAAAAATTGATATTACATGCATGATATCAAATCAATCCCGAATGCCTCGTCCCTTCGATATCATCTGGGAATATCACCATAAACATGACCATTGAATGATGGAGTAAAATGGTTCACCAAATCCATATCAGCAAGTTGAATACATTGATATCACTAGAGCATATGTCCATGATCAACATTATTGGTTATTTGATGTTCATTACATGTCAGTAAATGAGTAGATATAGTACCCACATGCCGATTTGTCCCACATCCGATCTTGGCACAATATTGATCCACTTAATAATATTCTTTGTGCCCTTCAGAACATAAGAGGAAACTAGGTTCATCACCCGAAACACTTCACAAACATACATGTGGCATGAAAACACACTTTACACTATTCATAAACCTTCCATATGTTATGCACCCATTATACATCCTCCCTATTCAGAAAGTCACCCACGAACTCCTTGTTAGGAACTTGTCCTCGTCTTTTCTTCCATGTGAGATACTATGGGATTTCTCTCCAATGTGGTAGATTTATCCTCCCATATGTGTGGGATTGAGATGGAACCTTAAATCATGTTTATATCCACATTTATTGGTAATTAAAATTATAAATAATATTAATAAAAATATGAATATAGATTTTAGGAAACCCAGACATCCTAAAATTCCTCATATAAATTTTCATGGCCTTCTTCTTCTTTCAAACATTGTTAAAAACAATATTTCATCGTTTTTTAAACTTGTCTTGGAACTTAATAATATTTTAATAATCATCACAATCACAAGGATATTTGTTAAAGTGTGGAATTCGATTCCATTATATGAATTCATAAAAGTCCTCAAAGCATCACAACTTAATATTCGTCACACTAATCACTTATTGACCCATTATTAACAAAAAATTAAACACCATTCCAAAAAATATCTCCCTTTTTATTTTATTTTAAATATGTTTTCAAATATTCAAAAGTTAATATGTGTGCTAAAAACATTATTCACCTTATTGAGAATGAACTGTAAATAAAAATTGTGTGCATTCATCTCAACATAAAGAATGGAAGGGCATTTATTCTCAAAGTAATGAGATTTTAGTTAATAAACACCAAATCTATGTGGCCTAACCCTATGTAGTGAACAAGAGTGACATTACCAAAGCATAAAATACGTACTTAATGAATATTTATCTATGATAACATCCTTAATCTCATTAAACTTATTCATTTAAAGGAATATCTAAGAAAATTTGACAATAGATATCATGCAAACATCTTGAGAAACACATAAAAACATTTCAGCAACATTAAATATTAGACCCCCAACAACACATTTTCCTCATGGTCCTTCACTCGAAATTGAGAAGTAGATTGACACAATCAAAGAAGATGAAAAAATGTGAGGATAATACATCAAACTTCTGGTTTTAAATCTATCTATAATTACTAGATTCCCTGTAATATAGTGAATTTTAGATTGTTCTCAACCTTTCTCTCTATCAAGGGATGAAATATTTTAATCCATTTTATTTATGTTAGTAGACTACATGAACTATAGTCTATTATTGTTTTATAGAAGTGATAGAGTCAAACATATCCTTTAACTTTCTACATGATATATCAACACACATAAAATAATTGGGAGTAAGGAGGTACCTTCATGTACTTTAAGAGAAATATTCAAGATGAGATCTTCCCCGCAACTTAGGACATTTTTTTCTCCCAATAATATTCAAATTCTCATAAAATTTGTATGAAATAACCTTTTCTATCTCGATTTTGTATCCACATTATTTTGTTTATATATGGAAGGTTTTTTTATCTTCCATTAATTTCTTTGAAAAGTTTAGTAGACTTTTTCTAGAAAACTAGGAAATATTTCTTGGAAATATTTATCTTCTTTGAATATTTACATGACTTACCATTGTGTTTATATTTAAGTATCTTCCCTTTCACATCCTCGGTAATGTCTCCTGGTATTATTTACATGAATTTCTCATCTATGTGACCCTCCTTCAAACATATTCCACAAACATATTCTAATTATTTTTATCTATTGTTAATTAGAACCTTCGATGTATTTTGGGTTACACCATTATTTCTATGAGAACTTATTAGCATATATTCAACATGAACTAGACATGATTCATTCTTGTTTCCTAGAGATGGAATGTTATACAAGAAATATTAGGCCTTGTTCCCATACCTTTCATTGAACTAAAAAAACTATTGAACTTGAATTTTATACCTTGATATTAATTTTTTCCACACACTTGTAAAAAACAATACATCTTTAAACCACGCCATTTTTTACTAGGGGAAGTAATTTACTTGAAATATGTCCTTCTCCCTTTTATGTAGGGTAGAATCAATCAATATTTATCTTAGTTTAACAAATTTTAGATTTATGTTTCCCACCTAAACTATTATAAATAATATTTATCCTTTGAGACGGATTAGGTGTAGACCAGGATTTCCTTTTTAGACCCTTCATTTCACCAACATTTTAAGATTCACCTTCAACCATAGTTTACTTGGTGAAATATTACTTACCTTTATTATATTCATCTTTTATCCCCCTAAATGTTGGGATTCTTTTATTTTCTGAAATTTTCTATTTATTTAATCATTCTAATGCCTTGGGTCTAAACTATTACCAACACTTACAATATCCTATAAATATACTTAACTTATTTTCTAGTTTTGTTTTTCCATGTTTCACAGATTTTGAATCTTTTAGTTTTTACATGAAACCACCAATCTTTTGGGAAATACATAAGAAACATATTTTCATACATATTGCCTTATTCACATATGATGCAGTGGGTTTATGAGTATCTTTCAACATCCATACTATCCTAGATTTTCATTCAAACCCTATGCTAGAAACTTAAATAACATTAGTATATAAGACAGTATTCATGTTACGTGAACCCATGTTTTTAAAGGGTGATTAAATTTTATTAGATAACGATATCATGATCTTATATTGTCTTGATCTAAAATGAAAACATGGGTGTTAACATATCTTTTTCAAGTAATTTTGGAAGTTCTAACCTATAAAGATTATTGATTCTTTAATGTTACATACAGCTCTATAAACTTCTTGTTAAGGGAGTTTCCAATCCTCAAATATTCTCATCCTGTCTTTACAAACATTTTTTCAACTTATTTATTTTATCTTCATGAATATTTCTTAACTATTATGATTAATTGTCAATATCTTTATACTTTTTTTTCTTATCCATTATTTATTAATCTTTTATATTCATAGAGAAAAAATTTCATCATTTTCATTCAAACGATTTGTAATAGTTTTGGGTATGCCAACCCTATTAGCGAATTCCTCCTCCATAGAATTAACCTCTTCTTATGGATATAATTTCTCATCCTAAAGACCCTTGATGCCTCCAATAATACATTTTATGAATTATTTTGGGTTGTTATTATGATTTTATTTTAATATAGAAAAAATATCACTAGGTGATACATCATCATCACAGCTTGAGCAGGCTTCATCAAAAGAATCATAATTATGATAATTTTCACAAATTGTACAACATTGATTACCTTTAGTGGCTGTTTTCTCATCATTTAATATAAGATTCGTATTCCTCTTCGTTTCCAATATTTTCTTTGTAATCATCTAAATCTTGTACGAAATATCTATATTGGAATCCTCTAGAGTAACTTTATTTTCTTCATTTGAGGTATCTCATTCATTTCAAAATCTCTATACTTCATAATAACTCATTTGTATCTTAAGAGGGAACCTCACTCAGACACCAAATTTAGAGCCCCATATTAGATTGATCACTAATAGGGGGAGAATCAGTGGTTCACTATTATGAATTATTTTATTTGGAATTAAACCTTTTGAACTTGTTATGGTTCTTGATCCACTCAGTGCTAACTCACGACCTAAGATCATATTACCAAATTATAATAGTGATCACAACACACATTATTTTCATGGTTTTTGAAAAATTCATACTCCATTCCATGTTGGTTATTCCCCCCACCATGGATTCTCCACTATAATATTATTATCAAATAAAATGGTAGATATAGAATAACACCATATCTTAATTCTTAATCCCACATAGTAGGATATTAATACTACATCACATAGTGTTACCAGAACATGCACTGGCCCAATCTAGAGTCCCAACCGTGTCTCCTCCTACTTATAGCACCAATTCAGAGATTGAAACTACTATCGTATCTAACTAAGTGTATTCTCATGCTTTTGGATCCAACTAAAAGACTTCGTTTATCCCAGTACCAACAATGAAGATTATTTCCATCATTAGTGTCAATACACTACATTATGATCTCTTGGTCTTCCAAGATGAGATTACTTAATAAAACTTTATCATTTATACATCATGTTTCTTCAATATACAATGATCGAGTAGGTAATCCTTAATCAATAGTTATGATCACCTATATTTGATCTATTACCTCAGTGATAAAAATTCTTAAGATTGAATTATTTATTATGATATTGAATTCCCGGCCTCACATGAATGTGTGAAATTTGTGAATAAAAATTATTATATATTATTTTATGATAGATAATGTTGTCGTAATATCAACTCAAGTTCATATTTCTTAACCCCCAACACATAATATGTATTCATTTAATATTTTGTGTATTACTCAATATTATATTTTGATTATACTATCAAGAGGTTATACACGTGTGCATGATAATTCATGTATATACTATTCTCCTTTATGAAAACCCAGATTAGTGTGCACCATTCTTCTATCCATCTCATCATTCTTGAGCTCAATAGTGACTCACGAATGAACTTCATCTCAAAAAGCAAGTGCATAGGTTATCTCAATCCTTTATCCATTTTGAATCATAGTGTTGGAATGCACTATATCTTCGTTTCTCAAAGATATTAACCAAACCCAAAATGATACATGTAAAAAATTAATCATGAAGTAATTAGGGTGAGATAAACACAAGTTGAAATCCCATAAATACTCCACCTCCTCACACAAGTATAATATTCCTTGATCCTCTTAATTAAAATGAATTTTGTGGTTCTTTGTTTTAGTAAAATGATATCCTATCCCATGAATGGAGCAAAAACTCTAGGCTAAGGTTCTTCTACTTTTATATGTGGGATCCCCACCTTTCGTTCTCTAAACTTCACCGACTCAAATCCTTGAAAATAAGTCCATGTTAAAGATCATAGATTTAAGTAATTACATGGACTTTTAATTCCCCCAAATATCATGTGATTCTCAAATACATTGTATTAAAAAAGATGTAATAATAAGGATACTGGATTCTTCTCTTCCTAGTGTGTGTCCCTTGACCATGCGAAGATGATTGAGTTATCCATTACAGCTCAACCTCTTACATGAATTAGAGGATGCATGACTAGCCTCTAATTTCTTTGTATCATCCTCGATATTATTATAAACATTGAATGGTCATATTCATGTAAGATGGTAGTTTCATACATGATATCATATCAATATTGAATAACTCATCCCTTTGGTATCATCATGAAAGATGGTCACAAATGTGATCAGTGAATGTTGGAGTTGGATGTTGAACTCGAACCACATCAATAGGTTATGTACGATAAGATCAGAAGATAAAATTTCCATGATTAATTCGATCAGGCGGCTTCTGTTTTTTATGTATCATTAAAGGCTGAGCTATAGTACAATATTCCTCTTCATCCCACATTAGATCTTCATTTAGTTTGAATCCACTTAATAATATTCTCTATGATACTTTAACCTCGACCTGGAAACTGGGTCAACAACCAAAACCCTTCACACACCTACATGGGGAAGGTGGAAATTCTCTCCATTGTCCATGAACCTTATAGGGAATATACACCCACTATATTAATTGACCACGTATATTCTAACCCTTGCACTCCTTTTTGGTTGAGTTTCCTTTTATTTTCCTCCATGTGAACTATTTTTGGTTATATATCCCACATGGTAGAGGCCACCTCTCACATGTGTAGGATTGATATGTCCCTTTGGATCATGTGGATGGGTATATTTTTAATTGATCTAAATTAGAAAAAAACCTTATAAAATTCTATGTATAGTGTTCTTAATACCAATCCTTCCACACATTCCTCATGTAAAGCCTTATCCATACAATAATTATTGAAAACAATATTTTAGCTATATAGAAATGTGTCTTGGAACTTAATAGATGTTCCAAAATCTTCACAATTATATGGATAATTTCTCAATAATGGAATGTAATTCTATTTTATGAATCCATAACAATTCTCCCATCATCACCTTTTCGTCATCAAATAACCAAACACATATTGAAACATGATTGAAAAAATGCAACACTAAGGCTAAAAAATATGAATATAATATAAAGAGGGAAAATTGTTAAATTTACACTTTTAATGAGGTGCATGGTTTGGACACATAGTTTTCTAATCATTATTCCAACCGTGAAATCTCCTATGTCCCTAAGAAACTCAAGTTGTATGGTTTTCTGGGCCACCCACATGGTTTGAAAAACCATGCGAAAGCTATGTGAATGATTCTAGTCTCAACCCAAAAGGTTTTTGAGAAACATTTAATAGTTTCATCAACCGTGCTTCCCCCTTCAAATTTTTACATGGTCATAGTTAAATGATATCACTAACCATGTGCTAACCATGCCTGACTCAATGCAGTCATCAGCACAACCTCAAAGGTATGAAATTTTAAAGATAATAATCTATCATGAATTCAGTAATATACAAGCAGGAATAATATGTGAATGCATTAAATTATATTAAATTAAAAATAAAAATATCTAATGAAGAGAGCGAGGTTTGGATGCCAGCTTTCAAGGGAGAGGTGTGGGGGATCTCATTAATGCGCAATGGGCAACTTCATGGGAATAGTGGAATCCCAACACTTCTATAAATGTATTTTTCTATGTTATATATAATATTACTGTTGTTGGTGTTGTTTTTTTTGTGGTTGTTTTTGTTTTTATTGTTACTATTCATGTAAAACCATATTTTGGTTGTATCATTTTTATATGATTTTGGATTGATGATTTATTTGATTCATCATGATCTAGATATTGATACTATTAATTCAAGACTTATAGGTGATATCTAATTCCAACTCATGACATAATCTCAGGTCCTGACATGTTGTTTCTTTCATCCATGATATGATGAAATTTATATTTATCAAAGTTTCTATTTTGTGAAATAAAATAATATATCATTTGTATTTATATATATATATATATATATATATATAGGGAGTGATTATTTTTTCCATTCATGGACCCTATGAGGAAATATATAGAGATTTTCATTTTATCTCATATGACGGATAATGATCTTCCGGTGTGTGCATCGATAATTTATAGGATTTAGAAGTTGACTTGTGAGTAGTCCTATATGAATAAAATTCTGAGTCAAACACGATGGTGTCCTTTTTTTGATATCTAATATGTGGTGTGAAAAGGTGTGGGAAGTGTCTCCCTTCATTTATGGTAATCTGATGACAGGGTTCAATAGTGATCATCGACGTGTGCTATGGTGGGTACTCCCTTATTAGCCACACTGATAAAGGCACGGTTCCACTATATCCTATATTTTGATAGAATTTTTACTCCCCTACACCCATAAAGGGTGTGTGTCCTAAATATACAGAGTTCGTACTACCCCATATATGAGCTTTGACTAGGTGTGGTTTCTCCACTAGGGTCTATACTCCCTCAAAAAAGGTTTCCATCTTCAAGGAATTCATCACCCACTAAAAATCTTGTGAAGTTATATTGTTTTTTGTGTAACACCAACATATTTTTTGATATATTTCTCTTTAAATAATTTTTTTTTTCATAAGATTTCTTAACACGCATCACCAGTATTGAAGAGAACTTTGTTATACTATAATTTTTTTTTATTTAAATGTAATATTTATAATATAACAGTTAAATTGGTGGTATGATTAGAAATAAGAAAATTTGGAAAAAAATGAATACATGTTTTATATAAACAAAAAATATTGATAAATAAGTACTCCATTTTTAATAAAGAAATTATATACTTCAAATATATAATTTTCCACAAAAATGGTTTTTATATATTTTTGTGATCAAAAAATAAAATTATTTTCCCACTTTTAGAATGTGTACTTGTAGAAATGAACTTATTTTTTAACATAATTATGTAAAAGTTCTCTTTTAGTCTATTTTTATAATTTTATGAAATGTTTTATTTTTTAATAGATGATGAAAAGGCTGATTTTTATTACAATGTTTTTTCTTTCAAGAATTTACAGACTTACATTTTATTTTAATTTTTTTTAAATTAAACCAAACTAATTTATATTTCTAATAATACAATTAAGGTAGTTTAAGTCAATTTTATGTTATATTATTATATAAAAATTTTATTTCATAGGAAAACATTTTTTTTCTAAAAACTCGATTTCCATCATATTTTTCAAATTCAATTTCTAGTAAAATTCAACCATTTATGTCAATTAAATTTAATAAAATGTATTAAATACTTTTAATAAGTATAATATATATTATATAATTAGTTCAACTTAATTTTTTATTAAAATTAATAGTAAAAATACTAAAACTTTATTAAGATTGTTATAGGTAAAAAGGATTTATTGGGGGTTAAAAAAACGATAAGGTAATTTTTTAAATTATAATTTTCTAAATATTATTTTATGACCATTGTTTCACATTTTATTATCCAAAATTAATTCCTTTAACCGTTTATAAGAATTTGGATTTAGTATGACATTATTATATTTTAATCTTATAAAAAAATCCTAGTCTGTCATCTCCCCCACTTATAAAAGGACACCCATATTCAATGTTATTTACACTACATTATAATAAATGTATTTACTATTGAGCAGGTGTTGTTTTTAAGAATACATAATATTTTTATTTAATGGGAGAGTTTATATTAATACTCTATCTCTTTATGATAATTTGGATGCTCACAAATACCCTTAATTATTTTCTAATGATTTTATTTGATAAGAATTTTGCAGAAATTTATTATTTTATTTTACTCTTGAAATTACGGGAATTTATTATTAAAGTAATCGTATTTAGCGTGTTCCGGAAACACTGTTCATGCACTTCTTATTCGGAATCTGCTTAAGCGTGTTTTGGAAACACTATTCATACCCTACGTGGATAAACGTAGCATAAGGATAAAAACCATGTATACTTTTTTTGAGATAAGGAAAAAGTATGGTTAAAAAACCATATGTTATCGGCAAAGTATGGAAGAAGAACCCTACATTAGGAAGGAACCCTATGTTTTGGATATCAGAAAAGCGTGGAAGGAGAACTGTACGTAAAATATTAAACGTTACATTTGTTTCTCAAAAGTATGGTTCATCAAACTTACTTTTGTAAACAACCATACGTTCTTGGAAAAGTATGGATCAAGTAAAAGTTTGGATCTTTTATTGTACATTTGTAAGTTGAAGAGAAAAGTATGGATGACCAACCCTACATTTGGAATGAACCTTACGTTCATTTTCAACCTTACGTTTTGAACCTTACGTTTGAAGACTACGTCATCAACCTTATGTTCAGAGGACGCATACATTTCAAATTAACCTTACGATTGGCATTGGAGAATTTAAAGTCGATATTTTTATGCAATAGTCAATACGCTGATTATTAGGTGGATTTCAAGCGAGAATTAAAGCTGATTTCAAAGTACGATTTTGACTAATTCAAAACCATTTCATCATTGATTTGATAATCAAATTAAAGAGAGAATTTTTTTCCAAGTCTTCAGGGAAGTTATGACTACTATGTAAATTAGAATGTTTGAATATCGCAAGTAAAAAAGGAGACTTTTGTAGATCTAATTTTACAGGAGAAGTTTTTATCGTTCTTTTATTTATATGGGATTTTTGATCTACATCAATTATTAAAAAAAATTATTGATCATGTGTGATATTTTGATTATTCTGAAGAAAAAAGGGAAAAACAGAGACTACTGAAACACACAGATCTTCTGGTTCAAAAGGAGCATCAATGGTTTGGTTGTTAAAAGAGGAAGGAATGTGATAGAAGATTCACTGGTTCTACAACGAAGATCTACTGTGAATTTTCTACTGCTGAAGTTGTGAATTATATTTCTATATCTACTACAACGGGATCAACTCAGAACATTTATTATGTGAAGATTATTATTTTTGAAGGCGACGATCTACCTACTGTCAATTGCATATTGTTGCAATTGTGAAGAACATTTGGAAAGTATTTTCAAAATACAAAAATCGTTTCATTCAATTCTTGAGTGATCGTCTTGTCGTACTAAGCTGTGTAGGTTGTATATGTTAACCAGAATGATTTGTTTTGCCTTGGATTGTAAAGGTGTCAATATCCTATATTTAGTTGTGAACCGGTCTGTTGAAACGAGGACCAGATAGTGAAAATCACCAAGCTCGATGAGTAGAGAGTTGGTGGAGTGAACTAGGGGCCTTGTATTCACTGAACCACTATACATCTTGTGTTACTTCCATTTAATTTTCTGCTACATCATTTTATCTAATTAAAGTTTAAAGGAAGAACACAATCTCTTAAAGATTTTTGAAAAGACATAATTCACCACCTCTTGTGTATATTTGGTGTAATCAGATCCAACAATTAGTATCAGAGGTTAATCTTTTTGAAAAATCTTTAACAAGATGAAAGTGATTATACAAAAATCAAGATGACTTATACAAGAGAGGGAATGTCTATAGTCAGAGCACCATACTTCAATGGAGAAAAATCTGGATTCTGGAAGTCTCGAATGATTATCTATCTGAAAAATCATGGATATAGAGTCTATTCTAAGATTCTAACTCCATATGAAATACCAGAAAAACCTGAAACATGGAGTGTAGCTACTGAAGCAGAATATGATATGAATTTGAAGGCAATGAATGCAATTATATGTGGTCTAGGACCTGATGATTTTAACAGAGTATCTCAATGCCCAACAACATATGAAATGTGGAAAACTATTGTTATTTATTACAAAGGAACTAATAATATCAGGTAAATGAGATATGAAACTTCTAAGATTAAATTTGATACATTCATAATGGTTTAAGGTGAGTGTATTACTCAAATGAATCGAAGATTGATAGAGATTTTCAATAACATAACTGCCTTGGGACATCCCATGAAGAATGCTGATCAAGATTTAAAAGTGTTGAGAGTACTGCCTATAAAATGGAATGGAATCTCTGCAGCAATCAGACAGTCGACACCTGTCAAAGATTTAACCATAAGAGAATTTATTAGAACATTAATGATGTATTATGTTGAGATGGAAGATGATTCTATGAACATAAAGTGCTTATCAAAAGAGAAGATACCCCCTTGAAAGCATCATCACAGAGAAAAAACAGAAATTTGAAGAAAAATGAAAAAGAGAAGCCAGAGAGTTCTGAGTTATCTAATTACAATGTGGAATTGACTCAGCTAGCCTGAATATTCACAAAATTCTATAGAAAGAAAAGAGGCTTCAAAAAATCCTTTAAGAAAGATGATAAGGAAGTAAGATGCTATGAAATCAAGAAAATGGGTCATATCAAACCTGACTCTCCTCTGCTAAAAGAAGACAAGAGAAACAAATTTTTTAAATGAAATGACTATGAGCATAAGGACAAGAAAGCCATGAAAGCTACATGGAGTGTATCTAAAGACTCTAGTATTACTAGGCAATCAGACTTAGAGAAGGAGGAAGCAAATATAAAATCCAACATGTGTTTTATGGTAGAAACAGATGTGGTACAATCTTACTACTCTTCTGATTCTAGTTCTGAATATAATTACTCTAATGAAAAACTTACAGCCTACTACAATATTCCTGAAGAAAAATATGACTCTCTATTTAAGAAGAATAAGTCTTTAAAGGATGTTTATAAGGTTGTTTCTGATGAAAGAGATACAATAATGAAACAATATAAGGAGTTAATTGAAAATTTTGATTCAATTAATTCTAACAATACATATTACGAATCAATGATAAAATCACTGCAAACTAAAGTAGAAACTTATAAAACTACATCCCCTATTTCTAATAAAGGAGAAAATACTTTAAATGAAATCCTTAGAAAAAATGTCATTAAAAAGTAAAGATTTTGAATTGGCGGTAAAGGTAAAAAAACCTAAGCTGTACAAAAACTATTTTATTCCAAGGGAAAAAAGACTGAATTGTAATTACTGAGGAATAAGGGGACATATTTCTAAAAATTGTTTCTTAAGACAACCCCAAATAAGTGGCATTAATAAAGCTTTTGTATCAAATGATTTATTCGACTCATGTGAAATTATAACAACAAATCAAGTCTAGATTCCCAGATCCTTTCTAGCTAACACTACTAGACCCAACAAAATATGGGTACCAAAGCAATCTATGTAAATGTCTTTGCAGGGAGAATTTCACAAGAGAAAAAAGGACATATGGTATATGGATAGTGGCTGATCAAGACATATGAGTGGAAACACATTTAATTTCTCTACACTCACTCAAAAAGATGGTGGACTTGTCACTTTTTGTGACAATTCCAAAGGAAAAATCATTGGTATTGGTACAATTGGAGACCCAGAAGCTGTCTCAATTAATAAAGTACTTTATGTACAAGGATTGAAAAACAATCTGATAAGTATCTCTCAAATATGTGATGATGGTTATGTTGTTGATTTTTCTAACAATTGTTTTTCTGTTTTCAAAAATAAATTGCATAAATTTATAGTACCAATAACTGATAATGTGTATACCCTGGATTTAAATTCCTTGTGTAAACAACAAGTAAATTGCTTGACTGCTAAAATAAATTAATCATGGATCTGGAATAGGGGACTTGTACATTGTAATATATATTTTTTAAAAAATTTATCTAGGAAACATTTAGTTTCTGATTTTCCTTGTCTCAAATTTGAAAGTGACATATTCTTTGATGGATGTCAACTTGGAAAGCAAAACAAATCATCCTTCAAATCTGTTAAGAAAATTTCTACATCTAAACCTCTAGAACTTATTCATATGGATCTGTTTGGACCTTCAAGAGTATCAAGCTTGGCTGGTAAATTATATGTATATGTTTTAGTTGATGACTATTCTAGATTTACATTTATTTTCTTTTTGAAATTTAAAAATGAAGCCTTTACTTTATTTGAAAGTTTTTGTAAAGCTATTCAAAATGTAAAAGGTTTTAAAATAATTTCATTAAAAAGTAATCATGGTGGAGAATTTTAGAATCAGGAATTTAATTCCTTCTACTCAAATATGGGTATTAAACACACCTTCCCTTCATCTAGAACACCTCAACAAAATGGAATTGTTGAAAGAAGAAATAGGACTATTCAGGAAATGCTAGACTACGCTAAATGAATACAACCTTCCTACCTACTTTTGGACAGAAGTTGTAAGCACATCCTGCTATATACTGAATAGAGTTTTAATTAGACCTCTTTTTAAAAAGACACCCTATGAACATTGGAATATCATAAAACCTAAAGTTAACTACATTAATGTTTTTGGATGCATGGTTTACATCTTAAACACCAAGGATAATCTTCGAAAGTTCGATCCAAAATCTGATGAAGGAATTTTCTTAGGATATTTAGCTACTTCCAAAGATTATAGAATCTATAATAAGAAGTCAAGGATTGTTGAAGAATCTGTTCATGTGAAATTTGATGAATCTAATCTTTTTGAGAAAAGGAAAGATTAAATGGATAAATCTGACTCTAATGATAACATGAGGCTTCAGAACTTGAAAAATGATTTTGAAAAACATATAAATAAAATTCAGTCTAGTTCAGACGAACATGATACTGAATAACCTATAAGTTTTTTTCCTAGACAGACTAGAACCCTAAATAATCACCCTTTAGAAACTATAATAGGCGACTTAGATACAGGAATAAACACTAGAGGAAATATAGAAAATCTTCTAGAATTTTCTGCCTTTCTATCCTAATTAGAACCCAAGACTATAGAAGAAGCTTTATATGATGAAAGTTGGATGATATCAATGCGAGAAAAATTAAACCAGTTCAAAAGAAATGAAGTTTGTGAATTAGTTGAAAGACCATAGAACTATCCCGTAATATGAACCAAATGGGTCTTTAGAAATAGCAAGATGACCAAGGAATAATAACTAGAAATAAAGCTAGACATGTAGCGAAAGGATATAATCAGGAAGAAAGCATAGATTATGATGATACCTTTTCACCTATAGCTAGACTAGATGGCATTAGAATCCTCTTAGCCTATGCATCTCATATGAACTTTAAATTATTTCAGATGGATGTTAAGTCATCCTTTTTAAATGGTTATTTAATGGAGGAATTTTATGTTGATCAACCTCCTGGTTTTTGAGAATTATCAAAAACCAGATTCTATTTTTAAATATACTAAAGCTATCTATGGCATTAAACAAGCACCTAGATCTTGGTATGAAAGATTAATCTATTTTCCTTTGAAAAATGGTTTTTGTCTTGGAATGGAAGATCCAACACTGTTTAAGAAAACTATGAATTCTAATATTTTATTGGTTCAAATTTATATTGATGATGTAATCTTTGGATCAACTAATAAAACCCTTTGTCATGAGTTTTCAAAGTTAATGCAAAAAGAATTTGAAATGAGTATGGTTGGAGAACTAAATTTCTCTTTAAGACATCAAATTTATAAAAAATATTTTTGAAAGGTTTTGAATCAAAGAAAATACATTACTGATTTGTTGAAGAAACCTGGACTTTAAAACAGCAATACATACACAACTCCTATGTGTACTGATATAAAACTTGATTTAGATGAAACTGGAAAATCAGTTGATAATAAGTTATATAGAGGTATGATTGGTCGTTTATTATATCTTACTACTAGCAGGCCCGATATAATGTATTCAGTATGTCATTGTGAAATATTTCAATCAAATCCTAAATAATCTCATCTAACTGTTGTTAAAAGAATTTTTAAATATTTAAAAGGTACTATTTTTCAAAGTCTTCATTATCCCAAAACGTCTGATTTCAATTTGATTTCATATTCAGATCCAAACTTCAGTAGTTGTAGATTAGATAGGAAAAGAACTTCAGGAACTTGTCACTTTTTTGGAAAATCTATAGTTTCATGGTCAAGTAAGAAACAACATTCAGTCACCTTGTCAACAGCTGAACAAAAATATGTTTCTGCTAGCAGTTGTTGTGCACAGGTTTTGTGGATGAAAAACACTCTTATGGAATTTGGACTAAATTTTAATAATACTCATATTTTATGTGATAATACTATTGCTATAAATATTTCAAAAAATTCTATTAATCATTCTAGAACTAAGAATATTGATATCAGACATCAATTTCTAAGAGATCATGTTCTTAAAAAGGATATATCTTTGGAATTTGTAAGTACTGAAATTCAATTAGCTGATATTTTTAATAAACCACTTCCCACTGCAAGGTTTTATTTTATTATGGGGGAGCAAGGTTTATTTGATTTTAAATAAAATTTTATTTTACAATGGTAGTTCTTTATTTCAATTCTGCTTAAAATAATTTAGCTATTTTGTTTTTCAAATAGAATAAGTTTCTTTTCCCTACGTAATCTATTTTATTTATTTTTAAATATATGTAATGATTATTAAAAACACGGGAATCAAGGTTGTCATAAACCCTTTCGACCTCTAAACCCTTTCATTTCTATCGAGACCTTTTCGAACCCGCAAACCGCGCCTCTTCTCGTGAACCCTAATCTTCGAACCTCTGAAACCCTAACCTTCAAACCTTCATAGATTCTCGCAGAGATGGTAAGGACTAAAAGAGCCAGTGAATTCAAGAAAAGAAATTCCAAGAGACAACGCCCTGAAGGAAGAAAAATCTTATATGGAAAGGTAATCAATATCGACTGGTTATTTCAGACAAATATACTATTGAAACATGTATTGTCATTCCAAAACCTTGAACATATGTTCAACAGTGAAAATATGGAATTTCTGTATGAGGTAGAACGTAGATACTTCTCCAAATCTTTACAGTTTAGTCTAGGAGATACTGAGGACAGAATGATGGCTAAGATAGAGGATAGGGATTTATCAATCTCATCCGTAGAAATTGGCCAGATTCTCATCTTCCCTTATGAGGGAGTTTTTCATTTCGATTTGAAAAATATTGGAGATTATATGCATAAATGAGAGGACATAATGTGGTTTCTCTTTGGTATTAAGACTGTACAGAAAATGTTTTTCAAGGATTTAGATCCTGATCAGAAAATTTTGGTCAAATTTGTGCAAACAGGGATTGCACCGAGGATGTCTGAGATGGAAAAGATATTATATCCCGATATGTATATAATGTATCTTTTTCTCAGTGATGTCAAACTCAATTTTCCTAGGTATATTGTTAGATACCTAATATATTGTTTTCAAAGTGATGCTCGAATGAACTTTTATCCTTTTGGTCGATTCATTTCCAAGTTGTTGCTTAAGAAGGACATGGTGAGACTGGTGGATGTCAGAGTACACTATCATCACAGTAATGTGTTTAATGCTGGAACTTTAAAGAAGATTGGCTATCTCTGGAGTACTTTCAAAGGAAAATTTTTTCCAGTAGGATCAGATGATGAATCAGAGAGTGCTCAAGCTCAATCTGCAAGGTCCATGGAGGGACAAGATGAATCGAGAGTCAGCACTGCAGCAAGGAGGATCAGATTTGAAGTGGTAGAAACTGAGGAAGAAAGAAGTCAGGAGGGACTTCAAACTCAAAGTAAGAGACCTGTGACTGGGGAACTTGCATCCCCTGATTTAACTACATGAGATTTACTCTCTTACAGATTTGTCAGAGAAAAGGTTGTTGAATATCCTCAAGAATAGAATGTCACTGTTACAGATCCTGATCATGAAAGGATTGTAGTTGAAAGATCAGAACAATAGGTTGTAGCTGATTTTGTTGTTTTACTTCAACAAGAAAAGGAGGCAGAGCTTAGTGAGGAAGTGGACAGACCTCAGGAAACTCCAGAGAATATAATTTTAGATATTTCATTAGATGAAAAAATTGTAGATATTTGTGATGAGCATGCTTCTGAAGATCACAAAGAACTTATTCAAGAGGCTTTTTCTATAGAAGAGACTGAAAAGGAATCTGAGGAAAAATCTGTGGACCAACCTACTCAGGACAACGAGAAAGAAAAATCTGATGCTGAAACATTACATTTAGTACTGCTACCTCTCACAGATCCTGAGAATGTGAATCAAGCACCGGGTGCTTCTGATTCAAGGAATAGAAAGGCTGAAGAGTTGTAAGAAAAGCTATCTCAACTGAAATGTGGGAATGATTCTCTGAGAAGCATCTTAGCATCTGAATAGTTGAAATTTCAAAATCTTCAAGAGAGTACTGTTTCAAGACAAGAAGTTGAAATTTTCAAAGAGTATATGCTAAATGATGTTGCCAAATTGAAATCTGAAATGGTTATGAAGTCAGATTTCTCAGTTCTTAAGTTGTTTCTGGAGACACAATTTGCATCAGTTGGAAATAGTGCTACTAGTGGATCAGGCACTTCACTTGATTTAATCAGAATATTTCAAGCTATCACAGCTGCAATGAGCAATATGAATGACAGGTTGCAAGATCTTCAGTGCAACAGTGCTTCATTATCTGTTCTCTTAGATAATCATAAATTCTTAGTTGATCAGTTAACATCCTGTGAGACAGGGATCCGCTCTGTCATAGAAAAATTCACAGAGAAGCTGTCTTTGTTTATGGAGAAAGAAGAAAGGCTTCTCGAGTTTTTCAGAGTCAATATCATTGAAGATATTCATATGAATCAAGAGGACAGATATCATATTATTAATCTTGGTGATGGATTAATGAAATGGTTGAGAGAATAGTTATCAGAAATCAAGTCTACAGTCCAGAGAAGATAAACCCTACCTGTTCACTGAAAAAAAACCTTGATTCCTGTGTATATTATCATTGTATCTATTTTTGACTATGAATGAAAATAAGTTTCTTTCTCTCTATTTGTTTTATTATCTTTATTTTGATATTTCAGTACTCCAGATTTAATTACTGATAAACAGTTAATAATAGGATTTACCTACAGTCCAGTGCAACAATAAATGTGTTAAAATCCTTGATTTATCATTCTTTTTGATATCACAAAAAGGGGGAAAAATTTTGATAAACACAAAATTTTATTTTAAGATTTTAAAACTTATTTAAATGATTTATTTTATATTTAAATTTTTTTGGATTTATACAGATTTATACTTATATAGAAAACTATTTTAAGTTATTAACAGTCGTTTATTATAAAAGGAAATTTTCTTTTTATTCAGAGGTAGAAATTTGGATAAAACAAAAAACTTTTATTTTATTCTTTACTTTTATTTTTAAAGAAAAATTATTTCATTTTCCTGAATGGGGAGATTTTTTTAATGACAATACAATGTTTATTTATTGAAATGATTTTGTTAAAATTAAATATTGTTTTATCCTCTCAAAATTCTAAAACTTTATGTAACTAATTTTGAAAGTTAATTTCATTTAATTATTGTTATTATTTTATGGGTTTTGTGATTATCAAAATGCGGGAGATTGTTGAGAAATTGTTTTGTTCAACAATACATAATATTGTTATTTAAAGGGGGAGTTTATATTAATAATCTATCTCTTTATGATAATTTTGATGCTCACAAATACCCTTAATTATTTTCTAATGATTTTATTTGTTACGAATTTTGCAGGAATTTATTATTTTATTTTACTCTTGAAATTATGGGAATTTATTATTAAAGTATTCGTATCTAGCATGTTCTGGAAACACTATTCATGAGCTACTTATTCGAAATCTGCTTAAGCATGTTCTGGAAACACTGTTCATACCCTACGTGGATAAACGTAGCGTAAGGATAAAACCGTGTTTACTTTTTTTGAGATAAGAAAAAAGTATGGTTAAACAACCATACTTTATCGGCAAATTATGGAAGAAGAACCCTATGTTAGGAAGGAACCCTACGTTTAGAATATCAGAAAAGTATGGAAGGAGAACTGTATGTAAAATATTAAACATTATGTTTGTTTTCTCAAAAGTATGGTTCATCAACCTTACTTTTGTAAACAACCATACGTTCTTGGAAAATTATGGATCAAGTAAAAGTATGGTTCTTTTATCATACGTTTGTAAGTTGAATAGAAAATTATGGATGACCAACCCTACATTTGGAATGAACCTTACGTTCATTTTTAACCTTACATTATGAACCTTACGTTTGAAGACTACGTCATCAACCTTACGTTCAGAGGACACAAACAGTTCAACTTAACCTTATGTTTGACATTGGAGAATTTAAAGCTGATATTTTTATGCAACAGTCAATACGCTGATTATTAAGTGGATTTAAAGCCAGATTTAAAGCTGATTTTAAAGTACGATTTTGACTAATTCAAAACTGTTTCATCAATGATTTGATAATCGAATTAAAAGGAGATTTTTATGCCGAGTCCTCAGGGAAGTTACGACTACTCTGTAAATTAAAATGTTTGAATATTGCGAGTAGAAAAAGAGACTTTTGTGGAACTAATTTTAAAAGTGAAGTTATTATCATTCTTTTATTTATATGGTATTTTTGAACTGGATCGATTATTAAAAAAAATTATTGATCGTGTGTGATATTTTGATTATTCTGAAGAAAAAAGGGAAAAATAGAGACTACTGAAACACACTGATCTGCTGGTTCAAAAGGTGCATCAAATCATTGTTTGTTAAAAGAGGAAGGAACACGATTCAGGATTCACTAGTTCTACAATGAAGATATACTATGAATTTGCTACTGCTGAAGTTGTGAATTATATTTCTATATCTACTGCAACGAGATCGACTCAGAACGTTTCTTATGTGAAGATTATTATTTCTGAAGGCGATGATCTACCTACTGTCAATTGCATGTTGTTGTAATTGTGAAGAACATCTTGAAAGTATTTTAAAAATATGAAAATCTTTTCTTTATATTCTTGAGTGATAGACTACTTATACTAAGCTGTGTAGGTTCTGTAAGTGAACCAGAAGGATTTGTTTTTCCTTGGATTGTAAAGGTGTCAACTGCCTATACTCAGTTGTGAACCGGTCTATTGAAACGAGGACCAGATAGTGAAAATCACCAAGCTCGTGGAGTAGAGCGTTGGTGGAGTGGACTAGGGGCCTTATGTTCCTCGAACCACTATAAATCTTATGTTACTACCATTTAAATTTCTGCTGCATCATTTTATCTGATTAATGTTAAAAGGCATAACACAATCTCGTAAATATTTTTGAAAAGACACAATTCACCCCCCCCCCCTCTTGTGTATATTTGGTGTAATCGGATCCATCATTTACCATACACTATAAAATTTTATTTTTGACTTTCATAGACACTACTATTAGGTTATGGCTTTTTTAAGAGATCATTCCAAGTTTCCTTTAGAGGGGATCTGATGTAGTCATACCGAAGAAGAGGTAATCAACCTACCCAACATATTTTAATTTAGTTTTTCTTATATATCTTTTAAATAAATGTTATTAATAATAAATTTATAAATTAAGTATCCTAAATATACTAAAATTTTATTATTATTATGAAACCACCATTATTTTACCTCTTTTTCATCAAATGGGAAGTGAAAGTATCGCTTCTGTGTACATGTGGACGACCACCTCTACGTAGTGACAAAATTTAGTTTCCATGTCCATATTTCATGGATGATTATTATGATGGTTTTAATGTTTATATATTATATTTTCCATATAATTACACCTCTTTAATTATAATATCATGTACTCATTTTTACCTTTACAATTGTTGGAAAACAATAATGTCGCTCGTGCATATGTGAAGACTTCCACCTCCACGAAGTATTGTGATTCATTTTCATTTCTAATTTACATGGACTGAAACAAGGATAGATATAATTAATATATGTGATATATATTAAAAAATAATTATACTAAAAAGTTTTATTATTATATACCTTTCTTAAATTTCATTCATCAAGAAGTGAAAACAGTTTTCACGCATATATACGACCTACATCTCCATGAATGAAGTAATTCATTTTTCTATCCCTAACACTCTTGGATGATTCAAAATATGTATATAATGAATATATGAGATATTTATATAATTCATTTAATTATTGATATGATTTAAACATATTAATGATGAATGTATCAAAAATTCCCAACCAAAACTTACATGAAAAAATGAGGCTTTTAACACTCAGAAATGCCAATTTTAATATAGAATAACTAATCAATATGCATTTAAATGTATTAAGTGGATTGTATATGATATTAAATGTATATATATGGTTTATATATATATATAATAAATTTAAATTTAATATAAATGGGGTTAAAATAACTTTTGAAGAAAATCAGACATGAGGTACGAGTTTATTTCACAATGTCATTATTATTTGGAATTGTTTATGTTTAAGTCTCTACTAGGTAAATTATTTAATATTTTTATCTTCAATATAGTATATTTCCTTCTCCTCTAGTCATTACTATAAATAAAAAGTTTTTATTTTATTTTCATCTCTTTTTTAACCCACTGAATAAAAAGAATATTTTAAGTAAAATAGACTCTATTTTTGTCTTCAATCAAAAACTCTTTTTATTCCATATCCATGTTTTCTAAAACTTTTTCCAAGATTAATTTTAATATTCTTAAATTATTGTACAAATTAACTTTTAGCCATTTTTTAATTTTTTTAAAAAATAAAAATGAAACTTTTTGTCATTTTTTGAATGAGGTTATTTTTACTTTTTACTAAAAATGTGAAATTAATATTTTTTTTAACAAACTATTCTTGTACTTAAATTCACACCATAATAACTACTTAATTTTTTGAATCATACATTACATGTTTTAATTTTTCTTTTCAAAGAAAATAATTTCACTATTATTTTCCAAATTTTAATATTTTGAATAAGTGATTTCCAAATTAAAAGGGTATTTTCCTTAAGAAATTTTACAGTGGTATTTTTAATGTATTTTTATATATGGAAACATAATTTAATGAATATTATTATTTACTAATGATATGTTCTAATGAAACCATCGACCGTTTTTCTCTTGATGATTAATGATTAGTTTTACCGAAGAAATTGTTGATATTCTATATGCTAGTTCATCCAATACATTTAGTTTTTTATTATCAAGGTATATTTACTATGTTGTATTATTTATTAATGTTATGAATGAATTTGAATTATTAATTTATGGGTGTGGACCGAAATTATACATCCCATCAATGCATCAATAGGCCTCATGAGAAAAAATAGGTTGGGTATTTGGATGAGGCATTACCCTTTTATGTAATATGTCTTAGCATGAGGCCTCGATGGTAACTATAATGTGTCTAAAATTATGAATTCCATCATTATAAAATTAGTTATTAATGTACATGCGATTATTTTAATAGTTATGATATGAATGGATAATTTTCAAGATATTTTGATTGTTTATATAAAATTATTTAATCATCATTTATTCCTTCCATATTATTCATGCCTTATTTTAATTTCTGATATCTTCTATTGTAAGAATTCCCTTACTGAGCATCTGAACTCACACCTATATTATGTTTAATTTCCTTAATATGGAAAGAATTATAAAATGAATGATATTAAAGGATATTCTAGATAGAATAATGTTGTATTGAACGTAAATATTATGTTTTATTTTATGTTTTCAAATATAATATGATATTCAAGTATGTAGCTAGTATACCAAGACTTCTAAAATGTAAAAACTGGGAATTTTTCATGTAATTTTTCTAATTATATGGGAATATTACGTGTCCATGAAAATTGACGGCGTGTGATTCTGTGGCCCGGAGTGCCCGAAATGAATTTCTAAACTTTTATTCTAGTACTTTCAGTAAATGTGCAAGCGGGTTTTTGTTACTTTTGAACTGGTTCTCAGAATTGAAATCTGATGACACTGTTGAACTTGCAATGCCAGTATTCATTTAAGGAGACCTTCACCTCGACCGTAGTAGGTCGAGAGTGAAAGTTAGTTTTCTGACTTTTTGTGGGTGTGTTAAATGAATGAAAATAAAATAAAACATCTTTATTTTATTTTTCTTGTTGAAACCTCCATTTGAGTTATGGAAGTGGGGACCACCCGAGTTTGAAACCTATTTTTTAATTTTAGTGGTGGGGACCACCTGAACCCTTCTTTAATGTCAGAAAATTCCTTGGAATCCTCCCATTAAATTGTGCCAACGTGAATTCAATTTAATGTTCCATTCAATTGTGAAAAATTTAATTTTCCAACATAATCAAATTAATTGTGCCAACCTTAATTAATTTGATAAACCTATTTTAATATATGTTGGCTCCACATCTCCTGGATGGAAATCATTAGCAAAGGAGAGTTGGGAGAACCTCGGAGAACCGAGAATAACTTTCTCTAATGATGAACTACCCCCCAATGAAGAATAAGGAACTGACCCCGAGCCTCGATCAGAAGCGGCTTGCGGAAGCGATGAACGCCGACATTCTTCATCGACTACTTCTTTCTTCCTCATGCCACCTTCAATGAAAAATTGAGGTAGATTTTTTTACACGTTTAATTTACTCAATTGAATCTCCATGTCCTAAATCCATGACGACGATGGCCAAGAAAACATGGTTATTATCCTTCACATTAACCTTGCCTCTCTTCATTTTATTTCTTCATGCGGTCTTCATGTGTTCTTTAACCCACTAATTATTTATTGGTGATGGAAATATGGAGTTTTACAGAATGCGATATATGGATGTGAAGCCCTCGACATAAGGATCATGAATTTGGGATTGTATAATTTTTTGGGCTTGGAATGAAGCCGCAGTGGCTCGTGGAATAAGGAGATGGCCGGCACCCGACCGACCGTGAGGAAGGAAGGGTGGCGCACATCTGCATAGCCGGATGAAGAGGAGGTCACGACCCATCGGCCGAAGGGGGAGAGATGGCTGCCGACAACTAGCCGACAACATGGTGGAGTGGCGGCACGTGTCTACTCTGTAGGTGGAGCAGGAGGCTGCAACTTCTTGGCCATGGAGGAGGTGGACGGTAGCCAACACCCGGCCGATAGTAGGTGGACAACGATGTTGTCACACTGATAAAGGAAGACCGGCCGACTGTTTCATCCGGCCGAGGCACACCGTGCGCGACCGCCGAGCGGTCCTGCACGCCAACTAGGACGCACCACAGGACGCACCATGGGCCGAACCATGAAGTCGCACCCTAAGGCCTCACCACGAGCCACATCGTGAGGCCGCACCACGAGCCGCCCGGTGGGCCGCACTAATGGGTCATTCCATTCGCGGGCTAGTCCGGGCCACCCCCTACGTGGGCCGGGCTAGACCATGGCCCAGTTGGACAAGCCCGCTGAGGCCCAGGCCATCTGAGGCAGACCATGACCGGAGCAAGTCGACCCGAATTGGGTCGGGCCGACCCAGGCCGGGTCGGACCAGACCCGGGCCCATCTCAGCACAGTATTACCTTTTTGGCCATAACTTGAGAATCATGCATCCGTTTGATGAAAAATTTGTGGTGCCAGAATCCTTAGATCGAGACGATCATTTTTGAAATACTCTAATTCAGTTTTGGATAAGGTTGGAGTATAGAAGGGTTGGATCAGACCCCGAATCCAACCTGGCCCTTGTAGCGGAAATGCTAATAAGTTATCGATTGAGAATCCGATTGACGCGCCATCTGTTGCGTTGGGTCCATTTGGATGTGATGGATCTTTGGGTTTCTTTTTCATTGAACTTCAGGGTGTTTGAGGTATGAACTATGGCTTGGTTAGTGGTTCCCCAAGCGTGATATGCACGGAACCCTGCGATTGGTTGAGACTTGACAATTGCTGACCGTTTCGACTCGGAGTGACTCGAATAGCCCTGTGGGGAGTGCTTTTGTGTGACACGGCAGAGACATAGTGGGGAGAGACTTTGTGTGATGAAGAATACCCATATTACTCTAGAGGAGGAGTACCGCAGCAGGCTACGAGGGGGAGCGCTTCTGGGTGACGCGACAGACCCACGGTGGGGAGAACCTTTGTCTGATGCGGTGGGCCCACGATACTTGACAGGAGGACTACATCAGTAGTCCAAGGTTAGTGGAAAACACCTCTGTGTGATGCGGAAGTCCCACTGTACTCGATAGAGGAGGATTTTTTCAATAACCGAGGTGTTCGGAATATTACTTATTACTATCCCTAGAGAATCTGGTGGCTGGCTATCAGCTTCCATAGAGATCCTATGTGGTTCAGTATTATAATTTTGCTTCCCAGAGTTGTATTCCTTGTGTGAGATGAGGATTTTATCTTTGTGATATTCTTTCCTTCATGGAATAGTTGGGATTTGGTCTTTTGAGTTGGTCCTCGTGTTTCCTCATGATTGAGATGGGTTTACTCGATAACTCAGGTATATGTAAGAGAATATACCTAAGTAGGGTTGTTAGTTGTTTTCATGTTTTGAGGTTTATCCTTTGTGTGTTTTGTGAGACCATCGAGGGTCTCGGGGTCCCTACTGAGTATCGTTATACTCACCCCTGTACGGGCTATGCCCGCACATTACTGTGTTTGGTGTAGACGACAGACAACGCTGACTGAGGATGAGGGTACCAGGACTGGTGGTAGCTCAGAGGTTGACCATAGATAAGGCGTACCGTAGATATGACCATTTGAGAGCTATACCTACCCTTCAGGTAGGAGTCCTTGGAAAGTGTTCACAAGAGCTGTACTCTGTTTTACTTTTACATTCCATTTTTTCTTGTACTTTACAGTTGGGCTTGTATTGTAGCACCTTTTACTTTCAGTACACACCCTGTTTACTATATAGTTTTACTTTGTTCTTGAATCCTACATTGTGCTTAGTTTTGTGAGTTACAGGTAATAAAAGTAATGCCTTTCCGTTTTTAGGGAATACGCCTTTCGGTGCTAGTCTCCAGCCCGCTGGCCTATGGATGTTGGGCTTGGGGTAGTCCCGACACAAGCCCCCGAGGGACAAGTTGTGACAAGTTGGTATCAGAGGATTTTGGTTCTGTCAATGAACTTGAACTCTAATATTTTCTAATTGGAAATAGTATTACAGGTTATGGGTGTAGTATTCAGTTCAGGGAGTCCAGTGTTGGCGCGACGTCTGAAATATCCATACAACCTGACCCTGAATTCTTATTTCTGACTCATCACACAAAAAACTGATTGCGTGTATTTTTCAAAATTTTGTGGTCTCTTTGAGTCAACATACCAGGTATAAACTTAATGATTATGGAGCACCTGTTTCCTTTCAGTATTCCTCCACAATGAAAAACAACTAGGATTCCAGTTAGAGTACGTGATGACAGCCCAGCGAGTGATGAGGCTTCAGTGCAGGCCCCCCTTACGATAGTTGTACCACAAGGTTGTATACCAGCAGCACCACTTCCTGTTGGGAAGCCATTGCCACTGGACCTAGCAGTAGAGGGTGCATGCCTCTTGAGCGCATTTCACAAGTTCCATCATCATAGGCCACTAAGTTTTTGGGTTGATATAGATCCATAGGCATATCAAGATTGGACAGAGGTTGTGGTTAGATTTTTTCGACTGGTAGGGACACCAGCTGATCTCATGGTGATCCTTGCCGCCAGCCTTCTTCAGGCAGTAGCGGGCAGATGGGGGAGCTTGATGCTCTAGGTTCATGAAAAGGTCACTCTCATCTGGGCATACTTTGAGAGCCTTTTTTAGACAGAGTTCGTCCCAGTGACCCTATGCTTGGTGTGTATACAAGAGCTTCTCCACTTGCAGTAGGGTAGCATGATTGTGGCTCAGTATTCAGCGAGGTTGACCGACCTCTCATGGTACTCCAATGACATGGTGCGGGACACTTTCTTTAGGGCCCGGACCTTTTATCAGGGGCTTATATGGGAGATTAAGCTTAAATGGTTTATCTCAACATCCTAACTTAATTTAGGGTGTTAGAGAGAGCACTTTTAGTCAAGAGTTTCCTTGCTGAGCATTCCTCAGTAGCGAGACCCACCACCAGCCGACACGTAGCAGAGTCATTGGCAGCTGGCAGCAGACCAATAACGCAGAGGTCCAAGAGGACCAAACCTATAGGTGGATGACCGTGGGATACATGTTCAGTGTTGTGAGGATCTCAAGGAAAAGAAAGACAGGCGAGAGACACATACTGTTACCCGTGTGGCAGGTAGGGTCACATTGCCCGTGACTGCCTAACCAGTCGTACCGACGACCATCAGACGGTCGAGGGAGCACTATGGAAAAGACAGAGGTTTTATCGACGAGGTCTATTGGTATGAGGAATATTTTGGCAGAGGATCAGGCTGTGTAGTAGGCATTGGACGATGTTTTGAGGTTCTACCGCCACCACCGCTTGGTGGTCCACCCTGACCATAGGGAGCAGGAGGACATAGACGAGCTCAGCTCCAGGAAGCATAGGCCTATAACCACGGTGCTTCAGAGATTAATAGAGGTTCGATATCTATCTACTCCACCTTAGCTATAGTTCTAATAGACATAGTTTCTAGTCACTCATTTATTTCCACATCCCTCGTTCGGATCTCGTAGATTCCGACAGTGCCATTGGCTCGATCCTTACGGCTAGAGACTCCTACAGGAGTAGATTAGATGATTACGCACTGGTTCCAGCAGTGTGATCTTACTCTAAGAGGTGAGATCTTTAGCTGGGATCTCCTAGTAATGGAATCGAGGCCTTACAACATCATCTTGGGTATGTACTGTTTATCCACAGTCGATGCTTAGATTGACTGTATTAGGAACAAAGTGCGGTGTGTCCTCACGGATGAGACCGGGTTTTCCATCAGCCGCGAGAAGGGAACCTTTGCAGTGCAGGAAGAACTTACCTGGATAAGGGTGAAACCGATCAGACATCAGTTGACTATCCTTACCCTCAGAGTGGTTGATGTTGAGAGTACGAGAAATCCTGTAGTAGTGGACTAGTATGATGATGTTTTTCCTAATGATGTTATGGATCTACCTCCTTGAAGAGTGGTGGACTTTTACATAAACTTGTACTCTAGGATGACACTGATATCTACCCCAGCATATCAGATAGCTCTCACGGAGCATCAAGAGCTGTGAGTACAGCAGGAGGACTTGCAGAGTAAGGGGTTCATTAGGTCCAATGTTTCCCCTTGGACAACCCTAATTTTGTTCGCCAAGAAGGCAGATGGAATTTTGAGACTCTGTGTGTACTATTGGCACCTGAACCAGGTTACCATGAAAAACAAGTTCCCACATTCAAGGATTGATGATCTCTTTGATTAGCTGAAGGGAGCACAATGGTTTTCGAAGATAGACCTCAGATCAGGCTATCACCAGCTCAGGGTACGAGACAGGGATGTACAGAAGACAACCTTCAGATGTCGGTATGGCCATTATGAGTTCTTGTTTATGCCTTTCAGCATGACCAATTCCCCAATAGTGTTCACGGGACTCATGAATAGGATCTTCCATCCATACCTTGATCTCTTTGTGGTAGTCTTCATCGATGACATCCAGATATACTTAGAGATGGAGGAGGGTCATGCCTATCATTTGTAAATAGTTCTACAAACACTCTAAGAGCACCAGCTTTATGGTAAGCTCTCAAAGTCCTAGTTTTGGATATGAGAGGTCCATTTTGTGGGACACGTTATCTCGGAGGATGGATTCACATTGGATCCAGAAATTAATGAGTTTGTGCAAGCTTGGGAGTCACCCAGGAGCATGACAGAGGTGCATAGTTTTCTGGGTTTGTCCAGTTAGTACCGGAGGATTGTGCCAGACTTTTCCAGAGTTGTAGTACCCTTATCAGCATTGAAAAAGAAGGGGCAACCCTTCATGTGGTCAGAGAGGTGCCAGTAGGGTTTCTAGGAGCTAAGGCAGAGACTGACGAGTGCCCCCCATCTTGAGGCTACCGGAGGAGGGCGTTGGGTACATAGTATACTACAACACATCAGGGGCCAAGATTGGATGTGTCCTAATGAAGGAGCGAGCAGTGATCAGGTATAGTTCTCGACAGCTAAGAAATCATGAGAAAAAATACATTACACATGACCTAGAGTTAGAAGCAGTGGTCTTTTCCTTGAAGATGTGGTGAAATTACTTGATGGGTGAGCGTATTACAGTCTACTCTGATCACAAGAGTCATATGTATATCTTCTCTCAAAAGGACTTGAACCTGAGATAACACCGTTGGATTGAGTTCCTCCAGAACTATGACTTTGAGATAGTCTATGCACCTATGAAGGGGAATGTAGTAGAATATGCAATTAGAAAGAGATATAGTATACAATTGCTGAGTGAGGTGATAGAGAAGCTATCATCTTTACAGATATACTATGTGGATAAAGAAGGAGTAGCTTATCTTCAGTCACTGAAAGTCACTCCCCCACTCCTTCAGCGAGTTAGGGTGGCACAACTTGGGGACACTGACTGCGAGGCTTGATGTGATCAGATATCCATAGGACAGAAACATGATGGATTTTATGAAGGTGGGGAGCACGTCATCCTCTTTAGGGGGTGTACTTGGTACCAGTTATTCTTAGGGAGGAAGTGTTGAGGGTGTTCCATACATCCCCCCTAGAGGTACATCCAAGAGTGGCAAAGATGTACCAAGGCCTTCAGTGACATCACTGGGGGCTGATAATGAAGAAAGAAGTGGCAGAGTTTGTCTCTTGGTGCCTCACATGTCAGCAAGTGAAGGCAGAGCATTAGGTTCCAGCAGAATTAGTTCATCCACTAGAGGTGACAGAGTGGAAGTTGGATGGAATTTCTATGGACTTTGTGATGGGTCTCCCATGCACATCCAGGGGGCATGATTCTCTCTGGGGAATTATAGAATGACTCATCATGTCATCCCACTTCCAACCTATTATAGAGCAGGGTTCAGTAGAGGGCTTCAGACTCCTCTACATGAAGGAGATTGTACAAATTCATGGAGTGACAACTATGATTGTCTCCAATCGTGATGAAAATTTTACTTCCCGGTTATGGAAGTGGTTGAAAGAGGATTTCGGGACACAACTTTGTTTGGCTCCGCCTCCCATCCTCAAACGGATGGTCAGACAGAGTGGACCATTCAGACCCTTGAGGACATGCTACATGCTTGTGTCATTGATTTTGGCTGCAGTTGGGAGGATCACTTACCCTTAGTGGAGTTTTCATACAACAACAATTATCAATCCACTATCGATATGTCACTATTTGAGGCATTGTACGGACGACATCGAAGATCACCATTGTGTGGGACATACCCAGGCGAGTCAGCACTCATGGGACCAGAGATGGTGCGAGCTACAGTAGAGAAGGTGAAGATCATCTAGGAGGGGATAAAGACATCACAGAGCAAGCAGAAATCTTATGTTGACAGGAGGCGGAGACCTCTGGAGTTTGAGGATGGTGACCACATATTTCTATGGGTCTCACCTCGATGAGGTATGTGGGGATTTTTCTAGGGTGGAAAGTTATATATGAGGTTCATCGGACCTTTTTTAGGTTCCCATCAGAGTTGGCGAGGTGGCTTACCGCTTAGCTCTTCCACCTCAGTTGCACTGGGTGCACGACGTTTTCCATATATCTTAGATGAGGAGATAATTGCACGACCCATCTCATGTCATCGTCCACGGTGAGCTAGACATCGACGATGGGGTGATGTTTACGGAGGTTCTAGTAGAGATTAAAGATCGACAAGAGTAGGTCTTTCGTGGCCGGTCGATACCTCTAGTGCGTATTCGCAGGTAGCACGAGAACCTCCATGAGAGAACATGGGAGTGGGAGGCTTAGATATGTGCTTAGTACCCCCATGTGTTCCCTTAGTTTGAGTTCTGGTTTATGGGGACACAAATCCCTGAGGTGGGGAGAATGTAAAGACCCAGATTTTTCCATGTAATATTTTTTATATTTATATGAGAATATTACAAGTCCACAAAAATTGATGGCACGTGATTCTGAGGCATGGAGTGCCCGGAATGAATTTCGGAACATTTTTTCGGGTATGTTCAGTAAACGTGTGATCATGTTTTTGTAACTTTTGAACCAGTGATTGGAATTGAAATCTGAGGACACCATTGAACTCGAAGCACTGGTATTCTCTTAAGGCAACCTTCACCTCGACCGCAGTATGTCGAGATTCAAAGTTAGTTTTTGGAATTTTTACGGGTGTGTTAAAATAATGAAAATAAAATAAAACATCTTTATTTTATTTTTCTTATTGAAACCTCAATTTGTTTTATAGAGGTGGGGACCACCTAAGTTTGAAACCTCCTTTTTGAATTTTAGTGATGTGGACCTCCCGAACCCTTCCTTAATCTGGGGAAATTTCTTGGAATCCTCCCATTCTATTGTGCCAATGTGAATTCAATTTAATGTGCCATTCAATTTTTCCATTGTAATTCAATTTAATGTGCCATTTTATTGTGAAACATTAATGTTCCAAAATAACAAAATTATTTGTGCCAACATTAATTAATTTGATAAACCTATTTTAATATATGTTGGCTCCTCATTTCCTGGTTGGAAATTGTTGGAAAAGGATTGTTGGGAGAACCTTCGAGAACTAGGAATAACTATCTCCAATGAAGAACCACCCCCAACAAAGAACAAAGAACTTACCTTGTGCTCGAATCAGAAGCATCTTGCGAAAGCAACAAATGTCGACGTTCTTCATCTACTACATCTTTCTTCCTCGTGCCACCTCTAATGAACAATTGAGGAATGGGTTTTTACACGTTGAATTTATTCTATTGAATCTTCTTGTCCAAAATTCATGATGACAAGGGAGAAATGAACATTTATATCTTCCAGCACATTAAACTTGCTTCTTTCCCTTTTATTTCTTCCCGTGTTATTTGTGCATTCTTCAACCCCCTAATTCTTTATTGTCGCTGGAAATATGGTGTTTTGCTGAGCGTGATATATGGACGCGAAGCCCTAGACACAAGGATTGTGAATATACGATTGTATAATTATTCAGGCTTAGAACGAAGACACAGTGGCTCGTGGAAGAAGGTGACGACCAACACCCGGTCGGCCACAAAGAAGGAAGGGCGGCACACATCCACGTCACTAGTTGAAGAGGAGGCCATGACCCATCGGCCGCAACGGTGCATGATGGAGGCTAGAAACTAGTCGTCCATGTGGCGGAGCGATGGAGTGCGCCTGTGTCACCGGTGGAGTAGGATGTCATGGCCTTTAGGCCGTGGTGGAGGCAGACGGAGGCCAACACCTGGATGGCCGCAGGTGGACAGCGGCGGCGTTGTGCCACTAGAAGGAAGACTGGTCGGCTGTTCCATATGGTTGAGGCACACCGTGCGGGACCGTCGAGCGGTCCCGTGTGCCAACCAGGTCGCATCGCGGGCTGAACCATGAGGGCACACGGTGGGCCACTCCACATGGAAGTACAGTGGGCCGCAATGTGGGCCATACCGTAATGTCGTACCGTAAGGCCGCACTGTGAGCCGCACCACGGGCTGACTGTGGGCTGCACTGCGAGGCCGCATTGCGAGTCACACCGTTGGATGCACCGTACGCCACACCACGAGGAACCCAACGGGCCGCGCTAACGGTCTGTGCCCTTCAAGGGCCGGGCCGGGCCACCACCTACATGGGTCAGGCCAAACCACAACCCAGGCCAGGTTCGACCAGACTCGGGCCCATCTGGGACGAGTATTACATTTTCTACCCTAACTTGAGAACCAAGTGTCCATTTGATGAACCGTCTGTGGTGCCAGAATCCTCAGATCGAGACGGTTCTTTTTGATATAATCCACTTGAGTTTTGGATAAGGTTGGTGTATGACTAGGTTGTATTGGGCCCTGAATCCAACAGGTCCCTCGAACCAGAAACACTAATAACATACAGACCGGGCATCCGATTGACGCACTGTCTGTTGCGTTCGGTCCCTTTTGATGTGACAGACCTCTGGGATTAATTTTAGTTGAATTTCAGGGCCATTGATGTATGAACTATGGCTTGGGGAGCGGTTCACCATGAATGATACATACAGAACCCTGTGACTGGCTAAGACTTGATGACTGCTGACCATTTTGACTCAGAGAGACTCGACTGGACCAGTGGGGAGCACATTTGTGTGACGCAGCATACTCACGGTACTCCACAAGAGGAGTACCATAGAAATCCAGGAGGGGGAGTACCTCAGTGTGATGCGGCAGACCCACGGTGGGGATCACCTCTGTGGGATGCAACAGACCCATGGTACTCGATAAGATGAGTACCGTAGCAGTTCAAGGTTAGTGGGAAGTGAATCTGTGTGATGTGGTAGGCCCGTTGTACTCGATATAGGAGGAGTTCTCCAGTATCCGAGGTGTTAGGAATTTTACTAGTTACTATCCCTAGAAACTCTTGTGGTTGTCTATCAACTTCCATTGCGATCCTATGTGGGTCAGCTTCATAATTCTTTTTCTCATATTTGTATACCTGGTGTGAGCTGAGTCTTTATATTTTTGATATTCTTTTTCCATCATGGAACAATTGGGCTTTTGGATATTGAGTTGGGACTCATGTTTCCTCATGATTGATATGGGTTTACTCGACAACTTAGGTATATGTACAGGCATATACCTAAGTAGGGTGCTCTGTTGTTTTCATGTTTTGAGGTTTAACTTTTCTAGGTTTTGTGAGACCTTTGAGGGTCTCGGGGTCCCTACTGAGTATCATTATACTCACTCATGCACGGGCTATGCCCACACCTTGTTGTTTTTGGTGCAAATAATGGACAATGCTAACTGAGGATGAGGGTAACAGCACTGGAGGTAGCTCAGAGGTGGACCATAGATGAGGCGTACCGCAGAGATGACTATTCGAGAGTTATACCTACCCTTCAGGTGGTAGTCCTTGGCGGGTGTTCATAGGTGATGTACTCCATTTTACTATTACTTTCTATTTTTTCTTGTACTTTATAGTTGGGCTTGTATTCTAGCCCCTTTCAATTTTTGTACACACCCTGTTTACTAAATAGTTTTACTTCGTGCTTATATCATGCTTTGTGCTTAGTTGTGTGAGTTACAGGTTATAAATGCAATACTTTCTTGTTTTTAGGGAATACTCCTTTCGGTGCTAGTCGCCAGCCCCTGGCCTATTGAAGGTGAGCTTGGGGTAGTCACAGTACAGGCCCCGAGGGATGGGTCATGACATAAACTATTTGGTCATTTGGATTGTGGTCACTTTTTTCTAGTGAAAATTTAATAAATTACCCACTAACTCTTGAAAACTAGGTTTTGGGTCTTTATAGTTGGTATCAAGGAAATTATAGTATAAAACATGGGATTTTGATTTTAAAAAAAATAGTTTACATAACAAAACCATATGTATAACATTGAGAATAATTATAATAATATGATAAAATACAATATTTTTGGTAAGGTAAATAATATGTGGGTTTCATAGAAACACATCCCTGTTTGGATACGACAAGTACATGTGGTTTTGACATAGATTATTATAGGGATAATAAATCTAAAAGAATTTTATTGAGTATATCTTGACTATCATTCTGGTGTGTGATGAATGGGGTATTGCTTCAATTTTTTTTTTACTATCTCCATTGACATGATTGGGTTAATTAATGTTTTATTTTCAAACCATTATGAATGATTTGAAAATATTTTTATGATTTTAGAATTTCTCCATTGAAACCAAGCCTATGATTTTATGACTCGTTTTTCATAAATTTTAAATTCATGATATCTATTTCACTAGTTTCCACATTATACATTATAATTAACATTGTGATGATATTATCTAGTGTATATAGTTATTTATATATGGAATCTAGTGGAAGGAAGGAAATATATATCAAAACAAGTAATCAAGGTAGTGATTTCCCTCCTAGGAATGATAATGAAGTTGGATCCAAAACTGAGAAAATTATAACTATATTGGGGGAGATAACTTTGGTTATGATTTATAACCTTTCTTGTATAGAGAATCATTAAGATCATCAATTTGTTTTAATTATGTTATAACATTTAATGCAATAAAAAACTCCATCATTCAGTGTGACCACAAATATATTTGTAGATGATAAGTGGAAAAGTTCCTAATAAAATATATTTATCACCTTGGGAAGTAAGGAAATGGAGAAGTTTTCCATGGTATTTTATTATCTCAAGGGGGAAGTGAGTCAATGGTGTTCATTAATTCAAAACAACAATAATGTAGATAAAATAGAGTAGCTTGGGTCCTAACCTAGTGGTTAAGGCTATCATATAATCTTACGTCAACCAGGGTTCAATCCCATGAAGCCTTATATTTGGAGATTTATGATTTGTGTGGTAGTGATTTTTTGCACATGCGTTGTGGAATAGTGGAGATTATGGTCAGTGTTGGTGAAACGTAGAGTTATCATTAGTTGATGACATGGATGGTGGATGGAGGTTGGGCTTGCGACAATTTGGATGGAGATAGAGTGTCGAGCGGGTCGGTCGGGCTTGAAGATGTTGAACATGATTGAATGGGGAAAGTTGAAAGATCTTGTTTGGTGATGAGACTTATAGAATTTTGGGGGGTCAGTTGGGATCTATGGTCTTGTAGGTGATGGGATGTGATGGTAGGGGGGTCTTGGTTAGAGATGGGTATCCAGTGTGTGGGGCTCAACGATGGATTCAAGATACGGTGGGCTCGTAGATTTGGAAACAGTAATGGTCCATGGAAAGTGGGTTCCAATAGCGGGAAACCTTGATAGAACATGAGGGGAAAAATATATGATTCGTTCTGGTGAAAGATCAAGATGAGGTGTAGAGTGATAGCTTCCAGCTTCATAGGGCTTCAATATTGGGATTGATAAGAGGGTATGGATTGAGCCATCAGGACCCAGCATTGTGCATCTCTGGATAGTTAAATGCTAGTTTTGTAGCCTCGAAAAGCTTGGGAGTGTGATCAAAAATATATTTTGGGTGGGTATGTACAATTGTTTTCATTATTTGGGCCCTCAAGGTCATGTATGAGGCCATATAAGTCTCCTCTACCATCAAACCATGTAAGGATCTCCCTCAACCATTAAAAGGGGATTGATCAATAATGAAAAATATATGTTCTTTGGGAGTTTGGGTAGAGAAAATAGACAACATGGAGTGGGAGGATTTTAATGTGACTATCTTGGATATATATTTTCCTCATGAACAATGAGTTAAAATGGAGATAAAATTCCTAACACAAAGACAAGAACTATAGGAAAATGTTTCTAAGTATGAAACTAACTTTACAACATTATCATGGAATGGTGCAGATAATGTACATAATCCAATGGGTAAGATTGACCTTTTATTCGATGTAAAAAAGATAATACCTCTAAGGGAACTCATCTCCCAAATGTTTTAATCATTTCAGGATATAGTATCATGTTATATCAAGAATAAGAAATAATTATTTATGTCTTATAGATTTGAATGAAAAAAATAAAGATGATGGAAGAGAAAAAAATGGATAATGGGGAGAAGAGAAATGGGAATTTTATAACATGTGATACTTTTGGATGGAAACACTATGGTAAATTAATAAAGGGAAAATAATTTTTCTAAAAGTATGGGGAAAAGGTCATCATGCTAATGAATGAAAGGGTAAGGGAGAATCCCTCAAAATCCAATTATTTAACTATAAGGAGATAAGAAATTATGAAAACTAGTTCCCTAAACATCATAAGAACATACAATAGATGAATCCAAGGTGATAAGGGTAAGAATAATAAATTAATATTTATAAAGTGGGAGTTTCATGTGATGTGGTGAAAGGTATGCTTATCATTCACTATGGGGTTGAAAATATTTTATTTGATTTAGGTTCTACCCAATCTTTTATATCTAATGAATTTTATAGCGGTATCATATCACCCCATCAACAATTAGATATTGAGTTAGAATTGAAAACTATTAACGGTATTATGACCTCTTCTGAGGTATATATATCCACTTCGATAGAATATTTTAGGAATGTGCTTCATTCAAATCTTGTTATTATACCTCCAGTTTTATTTGATGTAATTTTGGGTATGGATTGGCTCCCTCAATATATATCACATAATAATTATCAAAGAAGGGAAGTTACATTCAATATTATTAATCAAAATTCTATTTTCAATGAGTGTGAGGATGAACCTAAAAATCTAATAAAAATTACTTCCAATATATGGGTTTTATTACCTATTCAGGATGGATATTTATCTAAGATGGTTTGGTAGAAACTTAGCATTGAGAATGTGCCAATTGTATGCCAGTTTTTTTGATGTATTTCTTAAGGAATTTACCAGTATTCGCCCGAGTCATGAATTTTATTTCTTAACAGAACTCATACTTAATGATATGACCATTTCAAATACCTCATAAAGAATTTACCCAATTGAGTTGTAGGAACTGAAGAAGAAACTCTAGGAAAATCTAAATAAGAGATTCATTCTACCAGAACCATTTTTATAGAGTGAACCAGTTCTTATTATTAAGAATAAATATGGTTCAATGGTTATTAGAATTTATTATGGAGAAATTAACAAGATCCCTATTAATAAAAATTATCCTCTACCCCGTATCAAAGATATTTTTGATCAATTATATAGAGATATATATCTTTTAAATATTGATCCTTGATCTGAATATCAACTGCTAAGGGTTAGTTAGGAAGATATACCCAAGATAGCCTTTTGTATGATGTGTCCCATTATTAATTTATTATAATTCCTTTTTGAATTACCGATACTCCAATTATATTAATGTATTTAATGAATAGATTCTTTAGATAACATTCTGATTACTTTTGTGAAAGTATTTATAGAATATATTATTATATATTTTGGGATCAATTAAGTGTATTAAGACATTTAATAATTGTGTTAAATACCGCAATGAAGTGGAAGTTGTATGAAAAAAATTCAAGTATGAATTTTGGATTTATAGTGTTTCATTATTGGTCTACATAATCTCAAGTGAGGTTATATCATTAGATACTTCAAAGACTGAATTTATTTAGAAATACCCTAGAACCACCACACCAATAATGATGTACAGTTTTCTAGGATTGGAAGGATACTAATTAATCATTATAAGACATTTCTCATGATTATATAATCCACTCATCAACATGATGTGGAATGGGGTTATGTTCTTTTTTAAACTTGAATGTGAGGAGAATTTGAAAGAACTAAATGAAAGGTTAGTTTGTGTGTCTATGGCTACACTGATATATAGTGGATAAGGATTTAAAATATACAGTGAGTCACCAAATAATTGGATAAGATTCATCCTCATGAAAAATTACTTGGTGGTAGCATATGCCTCTCACCAATTCATAATTCAGGATAAATTTTACCTGAATCATGATTTGGAGCCTGAAATGGTCATTTTTTCATTAATTTTATTGATAAATTTTCTCTATTGTTAATTTTTTGATATATATACAGATCATAAAAGTTTAAATTATATAGTTACATAGAAATATTTTTAAATGTTTGAGATAATATAGATGGAGTTCATCCATGATTATTATATCTTAATACATTACCACCTTGTGAGGGAGAAAAATTTTGTTGATTCTTTGAGTCAGAAATACCATGTGAGTTTGTCAATATTTGTAATTTAAGTAGATAAAATGTTTATTAATGTTTAAAATAGCGATCTTGAAGTCATGACCAAATGGTACATTTCATATCTTTCTCATATGAATGTTCAACCATCCATACATGAAAGGATTAAGAAGGACTATAAAAAATATGTGGAATTACATAATAAAGTGAGGAATTTTCTTGAGTTCAACCAAGATCATACCGGAAGGAAATGGTTCATTAACTCAATATGTGTCTCATCAATACCATATTTAAAGGATTTGTTAAATGAACCTCATAGTTCAACATTCTCTATTCATCCTAGAAGTATAAATATGTATAGAGATTTGAAATACTATTTCTAGTGGGATAACATGAAAAGGGGTATTGTAGAGTATGTATCACAGTGCCTTGTATTTCATAAAGTTAAAGCTAAGAGTAATAAGTTTAAGGGGTTGTTTTAACCATTACCCATACTAGAATGGAAATGGGAAAGTATCACCATAAATTTCATTACCAGAATCCCTAAAACATTTAAATGGGAAAATTCTATATGGTTTGTTATTGATCACCTTAGAAAATCATCACATTTTAATTCCATTATATAATATTTATATATTAATAAACTTTAATTGTTGTAAATTAATAATGTAGTGATATTTCACTGATTATCAGTCTCAATTTTATCTAATTAGGATCCAAGGTTATCCTCAATGTTCTAGAGAAGTATTCATTAAAATATGGATATAGAGTTTAGTTTGAGAACTACCTATCATCCTCAAAAATATTTTTATATTGATAGCACCATTAAAAATCAAGAAAAAAAAATCGATATCTTACTTTGTAGATTTCGAAGGTAGTTGGAATCAACACCTTCCATTGGTGTAATTTTCTTACATCAATAACATTCACTCAAGTATTATGATGTCTCTTTATTAATCCTTCTATGGAAGGAATAGAACACTCTAATGAACTATAAATATGTTGCATAAATAAATATATTGAAAATTTATCTATTCAATAAAATGGTTGAAAATTTTAGATCCATAAAACATCACATTATAGAATCTTAGAGTCGATAAAAAGGTTACACTGACAATCATCGGTGGGGTGATGAGTTTAAAGTTAAGGAAAAGGTAATCCTTTTAATACCTCCTTATAAGATGGTTATTATATTTAGAAATAAGGTCATTCAAATACCAAGATATATCAGTCCTTCAAAATTATTGGATATAAATCTTATCTCTTGGATCTTCCAATGAATCTCTCCCAAGTTCAAAATGTGTTCCATGTAACTCTTATGAGGAACTACATAATTAATCCTTCATATGTACTAAAATCAATGGCCATGAAACTATAAAAATACCACTTTTATAAGGAACTATTGATATAGATTATAGATCATAGAGAGAAAGTTCTATAAAAACAAGACCACTCACCTAGTCAAAGTATTATGCCAAAACCATAATTTTGAGGAAGTTGTGTGTAAACTTCAGGATTTGATTAGGCATAAGTATTCTTTGTGTCTTCTATTAGGGTGATGGAATTTAAAATGTAAAATTATTAAATAGGGGGTTCAATCTAACACACTAATATTTTATAATATATCACTCTTTAATCAAATTTTAAATATTCATTATCTTACTTAACATGAAATACCAAGCTTTAAGAAAACTATATTATACTATTAAAATACTATTATTTAAATATAAATATTAATGAATTGCCATTAAATTTTCCGTTTTAATAGAAATAACACAATTTGAAAAAAAATTATAAATTTCCTAGATAAAGAAAATATACTTATAAATAAGTATTAGGTTTTTTGTAAAGACATTATATGCTTCAAAAATACATTTCTTCTCAAAAATGTTTTCTATAACATTTTTGGGAAAATAATATAATATTTTTTTCTAAGTTTAGAAATTTTATTTGAGAAAATAAAAATAATTTTAGAAATAATAATGCAAAAATTATCTTAGAATAATATTCAGATATTTTTTTGAAAAAAAAATTCTTTTTTGTTGAATAGTAAAAATACTAATTTTTATTAATAAATATACTTTTATTTCAAAAATTTATAAAGTTACATTTTGTTTTTGAGTGTTTTAAATGTAAAATTAATTAATTTATTTTATTAATAATCTAATTAAGTTAATTTTTATTAATTTTATTATCGATTCTTTTATAAAACATGTATTGCCTAAGAAAACGTTTTTTCCGGAAAACCACTCTCTGTCTCATTTTTTCAGATGAATTTTAAATTAAATTCTTCCAATTATATGAATTTAATTTGATAAAATATATTAAATATTTATAATCTGAATAATTTATATTATGTAATATTTTTTACTTAATATTTTGTCATAATAAATAGTAAAAGCAGTAAAAAGTTAGTATGATGGTTATGGGTAAAATGAGTTTACTATAGCTTAAAGAAATGGGTAAGGGTAATTTTTTAATTAAAATTGTATAAATCCTATTTTATAGCCATATTGAGAATAAATACTATCCTAAATTCAATAATATGTCCATTTTCATTCTTATTTATTCGATTTATACATTATTATAATAAATTTGTTTATGTGATTTCTATTGTCTCCTCTCCCTCACATATAAAAAGAGACCCCTCTCATCTCTTCATTGCACCACTTTGAGCCATTTATTAGGACAAGAACCTATAAAAATTTCATTTAAACTTCATAGATAGAAAATATTGGTTTTTTTATTCTTAAAATAAATATTCTATGGGTCCTTATATAGGGTTCTAAAGGAGTCCCACCAAAGAAGAGGTAATCATCCAACCCGACCTCTTTCCATTTATTTCTTCTTCTAAGTCCATTAAATATGTTATATTTATCCTAAAAATTATTTCAAAATAAATAATATAATAAAATGTTATAAATATTATATAACAAACATTAAGAAACCTCTATTCCATCAAATGGGATGAAAAAATCACTTGTGCGTTAATATAGACTATCACCTCGACATAGCGATAGAATTAATTTTCCATCAAAATATTTAATGGATGGTTATTATGGGAGTTTTAATGTTTATACCTGATATTTATGAGATAATTATTCTATTATAATGATGACATCATACCTTATTTCTTACCTTTTTACCCTTTGGAAAATAATAATGTTGCTTGTGTGTACGTGTAGACTACCACATCCACGAAGCAATGTGATTCATTTTTCATTTCTAATTTATATGGATTGTAATAAGGATATATATAATGAATATATATGATATATATGATATAATAATTATTCTATTAATTTTAATTATTATTTACCTTTCATTTTTTCATCTGTTGAAAAATAAAACCCACCATTATGTGTATATTTGGTATACGATTTCATTGAAGGATTTAATTCATTTTTCTATGTCTAACATTTATAAGTGATTATGAATTTTTATATAAAGAATATATATGAAATTTATATAATTATTATAATTCTACATATGATGGATCCATGAGGAATATGAATGGAATTAAACTACTATACAAAAACATACAAGAAAAAAGTGTCATTTAACAGCCAGAAATGATGATTTTAACAAAGAATTATTAATAAGAATTTATTGAAATGTAATGAGTAGATCATATATGAAATTATAATTATGTATATAGTTTTGGTATTTAAGTAAAATAAATTCAACGTTTTTTATATAAGTTTAAAATTACTTATGAAGCACGTTTGACCTGATGTAAATGTTTATTTTACACTCTCATCATTATTCTGAATTTTTTATATTTAAGACTCTAATGGGGTAATGGATTGATATTTTTATATTAAAAATATCTATTTTCTTTTCCACTTTTTATTTATTGAAAATTTTTTTCCCTCTCTTTATAAATTCAAGAGATAGAATGAATATTTTTAAGTAAAAGTTAATATATGTATCTCTTCAGTCATAAATAAATTTTTTTCTATATCAATGTTTTCTAAAAAAATCAAGATTTTTTTAATACTATCCTCTGATTGATCAGAGTAATTTTTACCCATTTTTTAATTTTTTAAAAATGTAATAAAAATTAATCTTCGTATTGTTTTCCATATAAGGTACTTTTGACATTTTATTGAATATGTGAAATGAATATTTGTTTTAACAAACTCATCATGAACAAAATTTCCTACCTCCATGATCGCTCTGTGTTTTGAAGCTTCCTTAAAAATTTGACATAGTTATTCCCAAAGAAAATGTTTTTTCTTATATTAAATAATTTGTTATATTTCGAATAAGTGATTTCAAAATAAAAATATTATTTTATCAAGAATGTTTCTAGTGATATTTTTAATGTATTTTCAGCTATGTCACCATACATTATTGAATCTTATAATATATAGAGGATATGTTCTAATGATACCATACAGCTTTTTTCTCTAGATGTTTTATGATCTTTCTGATTAGGGAAAGTATTATTATTAAATATCCTAGTTCTTCCAATATGGATTTTTTTATATATTAAGTCATGTTGATTATGTTATATTATTTATTCATAATTTAAATGGATTTGACTTATTAAGTTATGGGTCGGTGAGAATTATATATCCCCTTAAGTAACACTGAAATTTTAAACGTCCCAACTCATGTAAAATATGAATTTTCTAAATCATTATTCTATATTATTTAATTATAATGTATGAAGTAGTTTCAATAAAACTACATAGATATATTATGAATTTAGTATCCCCATTAATGTACAGTTTCAATATGACTACATAAAACTATAATGTTTTACTATTTATTCACCTATATATCTATAGATCCTGATTCTGCAACAGGAATTTTCTCGCATCATTATAAGGAGCTTCATTATGAAAAATTTATTGTTAGATTGTCTGTTAAGGTGTTCTTAGACATTGGTTTTTCTATTTCTCATGGTATGGGTGAGATTCAGTGGCGGTATAATGTTTTTGTGCCTTAAATTACACTGCTCATGGTGATGTACTTATTTTTGCATGCTTTCGTGGATTAAACTTCAATGTTTTTTTATCATTGTTTCATGAACTTGTAACTGGTCCTTATTTCATTTCAGACACAACAGTTGTCATATGATGTTAGTTATCAATATTTTTTCATACTAACTTGGATCTATACTAGCATAAATGCATTAGGAAATTAACAAAATATGACCACACCTCCATTTAATAGTATTGCAGTCAGCCCCTTCCACTGAAACCACAAATTTAATCATACATGTTATCATGTTGTCTATGTGTTTACCTTCAATTTTATTTTGTATAATATGGATAATATGTGAAGGTGTTCTTCGATAGTGGTTTTTTTTCGTCTCATGGTATGGCTGAGATTCATTGGAAGTATGATTTCTTTGTTCCTTACATTACACAACTCTTGGTGATGTTCTTATGTGTGTAGGTTTTCATGGCTTAAACTATTGTTTTTTCTATCATTGTTTTGTGAACTTTTAAATGGTCCTTATTTCATTTTAGACTCACGAGTTGTTCAATGATGTTAGTTATCAAAAATTGTTTCATACTACCTTAGATCTATACTTTCATAAATTCATTACGATATGAATATAATATGATCACACATCTATTTTATAGTATTCCAGTCAACCCCTTAACTGCAACCAAAAATTTTATCATATATATTAACAGGTTTTCTATGTGTTTCCATTTAATTTTATTATGTATAAATGGATATTTTGTGAAGGTGTTCTCAGACATTGGTTTTTCTGCTTTGCATGGTATGAGTGAGATCTAGTGGCAGTATGATGTTTTTTTTTCATCACATTACACTGCTCATGGTGATTTTATTATTTGTAAAGGTTTCACTGCTTAAAATTTTGTGTTTTGTTATCACTATTTTATGGACTTTTAACTAGTCTTTTTTTCTTTTCAGATATAGTAGTTTTAATATGATGTTATTTATCAATATTTTTTCATACTACCTTGGATCTATGCTACCTTAAATGCTTTATGAAATTAATATAATAAGATCAAACCTCTATTTTATAGTATTACAGTCAACCCCTTCCACTGCAACCAACAATTTTATCATATATGTTAACATTTTGTCTATGTGTTTACCTTCAATTTTATTATTCATAATATGGATAATCTGTGTAGGTGTTATTCGAGAGTGGTTATTCTTCTTTTGATGGTGTGGTTGAGATTCATTAGCAGTATGATGTTTTTGTTCCTCACATTACACTATTCATGGTGATGTTCTTATGTGTATAGGATTGCATGTCTTCAACTATTGTTTTTTGTTATCATTGTTTCATGAACTTTTAACTGGTCCTTATTTCATTTCAGAATCACTAGTTTTTCAATGATGTTAGCTATGAAAAATTGTTTCATACTACCTCAAATCTATACTAGCATCAATGCTTTAGGAAATGAATATAAATAGATCACACCTCTATTTTATAGTATTCCAGTCAACCCCTTCACTGCAACCAAAAATTTTATCAAATATGTTAACATGTTGTCTATGTGTTTCCATTCAATAATATTATGTCTAACATGGATATTTTGTGAAGGTGTTCTTAGAGAGTGGTATTTATGCTTCTCATGGTTTGAGTGATATTCAATGGTAGAATGATGTTTTAGTTCCTCATATTACACTGCTCATGGTGATGTTCTTATTTGTATAGGTTTGCATAGCTTAATTTTTTTGTTTTATTATCATTGTTTCATGAACTTTTAACTTGTCCTTATTTCATTTCAGATACAATAGTTGTCCTATGGTGTAAGTTATCAATAACTATTTCATACTTCCTTAGATCATTACTAGATTCAAAGCTTTAGGATATGAATATAATAATATCACACCTCTATTTTATAGGATTTTAGTCAACCCCCTCTATTGCACAGAACAATTTTATCTTTCATGTTAACATGTTGTCTATGTGTTCCCCTTTAATTTTTTTATGTATAATATGGAGTAGGTAGATTAATTATCAAAAAATTCATTATAAATTTTAACTATGGTTTAAATAATGATGGGGACTTAAAATAGTTGTTCCTATACTGACATGTTTCTATTGTATTTTTTGTCAATTATCCATTCAGGTTTTCTACTTGAGGTTTCTATCCGAACAGGGCCCAAACATTTAAAGAATTAATTTTTTCCCCCTTATGTAGATTTTCTATTAATGGTTTGAAATTTGAAATTCATCTTATTTAATTTCTATAATCATTTGAAAGTTTCCTTTGATGTTTTATTTTCTATTTTCATACTATATCTATTTCAATTCATTCATATTGAATTGTGTGATGTCTTTCCTATTTTATTGGAACCAACCAATTGTACAGGGGTCAAATGTTGTAATTAGTGAGCCTATTAAGGTCCTCAAAGCTAATTTAATGCTCACAGATGAAACTCATGTGTTTTTGCAATCTACCGAAGTGGGTTTTTACCCATGCATCATGTACTTTAACTTTTTACTGAAGTGTTTGGCTACCAAAAATGAGATAGAATTCGTAAAATTTGTTTTCAAGGAATTAAAGATGTCTGGACCATCCTTTAATGTTTACATCTAGGTATGATGAACTTTTATTATAAGAGGTAACTAGGGAAGTGTGAAATTGATCATCCACCAGCTTCTGAGATTTTAAAATAATTGGAAAGCAGTGTAATGAAAACTACTATATTAACATATGATATATATATATATATATGGGATTTACAGATTTGGGCATAATAAGATTTCTTTGGGTCTTATTAGGGACGTGATGGTTAAAGCCCTTCATGTCAACTGTTAATGTTATAATGCTATTATTTATGGTATGTGTCTCGGTGGTAAAATATCCTATGTTTTTATTGTTTTCAAAGAAGATAAAATTTGTGGAATACCCTTGGATGCTTACACCTACATAATTATTGATGGAATGAATCTGTATCTCATCTGATCACATATTTCTAAGATGTTTTCTGTAGATGTTCACATATGTTCTATAAACAATTCATTCATATTGAATTTTTTGATCATTCTTATTTTATTGGAACCACCCAATTATATAGGGGTATGTTGTAATCAATGATGTTATTAAGGACCTCAAGAAAATTTAATGATCAGGTATGCAACTAATTTGTTTTTCTAGGCTATGAAATGGGGGTTTTTACCCAAGTATAAGGTCCTGTAACTTTTTATTGAAGTATTTGGCTATAAGAAAAGAAATAGAATTCATAAAACATATTTCTAAAAAATTAGAGATATCTGGACCGTCACTGAATGTTTATACCTACATTAGTATGATAAACATTTATTGTAAGCGACTTCTAAGGCATTGTGAAATTGATCATGCATAAGCTTTTGAGATTTTGAAATAATTGGAAAGTAGTGTCATGAAACCTACTACAGTAACATATGATATATATATTTAAGGTCTTTATGGTTCTTGACATACTAGAAATTACTGACTATTGTTTGTGTTCTTAGATATAATAACCATTATTTTTGGACAACTATTTTAATATTTTGAAGCTACTGTATAGTCTTTATCTCCGAAATTTGTTTGTTGTTTCATATTATTATCAACTGCTGAAATTTAGTCTTTTTTCTATATATAGGTAACCAATGGATCACTATAGGGATTGGAATCAATTAGGTGAAAATAATTTCATATGTTCTGCCTATTATGGGTATATTTTAGGAAAATGTATCTATAACCATCCTTATAAGTCCGCATCAATTTCAAGAAAACAAAAACTTCTGGACCCTTTTAATTTTTTTCCTTTTCCAATTATTAGAATTCCTTAAAATTAGATTCTATTTTGTAAGACCAGATTGACTGAAGCTACCAGATTAGTTATAGCATTCAACCTTAGATCTCCACACCAGCTTCCACATTCCCTGAAACATGAGGGCTGGATAAGTTAAGGAATATTCTCTCTATCTCTATTGTTCTATTTTAGTTCATATAAAAACCTTCATATGAGCTTAGAGAAAAACCCATTTAGGTAATTATTCAATTTCATTCTACTTTATGTATTTCAATATGACTTATAAGATTAAATTCATTTTACTATCTTACATTTAGACCAGTGAAACAAAAAAATCTCATAATTTCATAATACTATTCAACTTTCAGAGGTAACATCTGACGCATCTCCTTTAATTTTTTTATTTTGGTTCAACAAGTTTCAATTTTTTTACATATGACTATCCACTCTGTACAACATAAGTCACAAAGTCCAAGTATTAACTACTATAGGGATCCACAACGATGTGAACCCAACATCCAAAATGTGGAATCCACTATAGCAATGAATCAAGCGACTAATATCAGCCTTTTTCTAACAAGTACATGTCGTATTATTCTAAGAAGAATGTGGACGACATACTCTCTGAAAGAAACACTAAAAAACTTTAATAGAAGATTCTGTTTGATAAAAACTCAACATTATTTTCTAAATTAAAGCCTTTTCTATACACAATATGTTATGTTAACTTTCTTCAAAACTATCTCTTTTTTTGATTAGTTGTACAATTTTTTCCTAATTTCTCATATATAGTGTTTTAAAATATTCCTTATGCATAACTGTATCCATATTGCATATGAAATACTGTACCTAAAACAACCATATTTTACAAAAAAATCATTCAAACATTTTACTTTTTTAGGGGTTTTCCTATATTATTTTTTCTTTGTTCCCTAACAGTCTACTGATCAGGATATGGCCCAATCACAATGATCTACAGATATGGCATACCAAAAACAGCATGTAAAACAACCATGTTCTAATAAATTATCTTTCAAAGAGTCAGAATCTATGTATTTTCTCCCAGGTTAATTTTTTTGTACTCAAATTGGCCGCTCAGGGGAATCTGGTCTAACCCCATTGGTTGTCACCGATGTCATAGAAAAAACTGCACCTAAAACAACCATACTTAACTTAAATACCCTTCATCTTTCTGACCTAATGCCTTTTTTGTTTTATGCAGCTAGAAGGGCCCCATATTCCAATCAAAATAGAAAGATGAGATGCAAGGAAAATCATAGTTTAAGTGGTGGAGCAATCAGCTCGAAGTTCCCCATACTCCACTCAAAACAGGGAGAAGAGATTGAAGGAAGAGCAAAGTTGATGTGGTGTAACAATTCCTTCTAGACCATAATGAGAGTGTCTCAACTATTCAAAAGAGGATTGGATTCATGTGAATCTATGCACCTAGATTTGTCACATTGTTGGGTAATATTATATCCCATAATCTTCATCCTCATCAAACCATGAAAAAAGTTTCATTTGGCATAGTCAATTTTGATCTCATGCTAATGATTTTTCCTTTTTCAAATGTTGTGAATTGAATTGGGTCAGGGGATTAATTCATGGGGATGAATATAATGATATTTTATGTTGGGTTTTTAGAGTTATAGAGTTTTCTATATCTATTCCTCCTTTCATGAGCATGAACATTGTATCTATGATTATAAGTTCTTTCAAATATAGTCAATACTAATGCATGGTTTCATTCATGCATTCAATGTGATAGGGTTTAATATAACTGGATTTTGGTTATATAAATAGAATCATGGGACAACGAAGCATATAGGGATTTCATGATCAGTGGATCATTTTTTTTCTCTTAATTATTAGTTTATTTTAACAATTATGATACATGTTTTTGAAAAATGGAACATGTACTTTGTGGAACTTTTTAATACGATCGGTGGATTTTTTTTAGATCATTGGAATATGTATTTTATACATCAATTTTTTCTAGTAATTTAACTGTGTCTATATTTTATGTACTCCTATTTCATTTTTATGCACCAAAACATTGTAATTAAAAAATATTAAACATTACTATTTCGTAGAAACTTTTACAAATAGCATTCTATTATCAAATAAAAACCATTAATTCAATATGTTGTGTGTATGCATGGGTGAGCACTAGTTTTCTTCTATATTTGTGTTTTCTAAAAAAATCCATATTTTTTTAATACCATCCTATGATTAATCAAAGTAATTTTTACCCATTTTTTTATTTTTTTAAAATGTTATCAAATTTTTTCTTCGTATCATTTTCCATACATGGTACTTTTGAAATTTTATTGATTATGTGAAGTGAATATATTTTTTAACATACTCATCATGGACAAAATTTCTTACCTTCATGATCGATCTATGTTTTGAAGCTTCCTTCAAAATTTGACATAGTTATTCCCAATGAAAATGTTTTTTCTTATATTATATAATTTTTTATATTTTGAATAAGTGCTTTCAAAATAAAAATAATATTTTCTCAAGAATGTTTCTAGTGATATTTTTAATGTATTTTCATCTATGTCACCATCCTTTATTGAATCTTATAATATACTAAGGATATGTTTTAATGATACCATACACCATTTTTCTCTGGATGTTTTATGATCTGTTTGACTAGGGAAAGTATTATTATTAGATATCCTAGTTCTTCCAATATGGATAGTTTTTATATTATTAACTCATGTTGATTATTTTTTATTATTTATTCATATGTTGAATGGATTTGACTTATTAAGTTATGGGTGGGTGAGAATTATATATCCCCTCAATGCATCAATGTTAATCAAGAGAAAAAATAGGTCTCATATTTAGTCGAGGCTCTAACCATTTATGTAATATGTCTTGGCTCAAGGCCTTGAATATAGGTTTAAGATGTGTGGAATTATGTATTCAATTTTTATAAAATCATTTATTGATATAAATGTTATTATTTGAATAGTTATGATATCTATTGGTAATTTTCAATCTCACGTGATTATTTATATGGAATTATTTTATGATTATTTATTCATTCCATATTATTCATGTCATATTTATTTTATGATATATTACATTGTACACATCCCTTACTATGTATCTAAGCTCATATATTCCTAATGTTTCCTTTCCTTTAAATAGAAAAAAATATAATATAAATGATATTAAAGGATATTCTAGAGAAAATAATGTTTTTGTCAAAGGAAATATTGTTTCATATTTTATTTTTCCAAATGTAATTTGATATTCATGTATGAATCTAGTTTACCAAAACAAAAAAACTATTCAGTCCTTCAGGATGCGATCACTTATATTTAGTTCCAATGTAATAAAGTAACCACAAGATCTGAGATACTAGGGTCTGTGTGTTTATATGTTTGGTGTGGGTACTTAGTGATTCTTAATTGATATTTATAGTCCAGAGGGTGAAATTATCCCACATTCAGTGATCATTATTTAAATATGAGAAGAATCCCTTTTTTAGATTATAGAGGTGGTGTGATTCTTAGAAGTCTCAGTATTATAGTGTTTTATGGAACATGTGATTGTTCCAAACCCTATGGGGGTTTTAAAAGATGTTTTATATAGATGGATAATGAATTCATACTTCATGGAATCCTTAGTGTTTATATAAGATGAATTTTCTCACGCACTATGGATTTTGAAGATTTGAGTTGAGATGAACTGGAATACTCAATATCCCTCTCTCTTATACAGATAGATCCTATCTAAATTATTGTTTTTGACTTCCTTTAATTCACTCCATAGCATTAGGATCATTTATCAAGCATGTTTTATTGTACTTCCTTATGGTTCTCTAGTTTTACTAATATTTATGTCTATAATTACCATTGTACGAAACTTGTTGCCTTAAAACTTATGTCTATAAAGATGATGCAGAGGACGAAAATAGTCTTTTCTAAGTGGAGTTGGAATGGATTGTTTATATAAAAACCCAAGAATCCTCTAGGGATATGATTTAGGTAAATATTGGTGGTACCAAGATCTCATAATAGTTGGTGGGGTTCTTTCTTTGAGCTGTCTTGCTACGAGGGATGGAGATCAACACACAAGTAGGGTAAAACCATATGACTACCCAATGAAACCTAAGGGAAAATAAACTAAGAGAGAAAATCCTTTATTTTCTCCCACATATGACCTCTACCCTATATAGTAGGGTAAACCAAGGACAACCCAACTACACACTCATCTACACAACAGGAACACCCTGGATAGATTCAACGCCTCAGGGTACACTACAAAAAAATAGGGGAATAACGACGTCCATTTTTTTTAAATTAGAATTAGTTTAAACTACCACTAAATGATTTAATGATTATTTTTTAAAAAAAATTTCTATTATTGGTATTTAATTCCAACTTTCATCTATTTTTCCCATTTATCAGCGGATTCTAGGTACTGTAGAAGAACATTATTTTATAGGTGTTCATTTAATTTTAAGTGGTGGTTTGGACTCTAAAAACTAACAAGGAGTTAGTAATGACTTAAACTACCACTAAATTTAAAACTATTTAGTAGTGGTTTATACTACTAAATTTATTTTGAAGAAATAATGTGGTGGTTCAAACCACCACTAAATTTCTTTTGACCATATATAGGGGTGATTCAAACTGCCACTATAAAGTGATGTTAAAAAAATATAGTTATAGAAACTGTAGCCCTAGAAAAACAAAAAAAATATCAATATAAAAATATACCTATTAATTTAATGATAAAATAATCTTATGATGCATCCACACATTAGAATCTATATAAAAATAAGCAGTTTCATATATAAGCAGAAATGAAACAAGTCATACTATAATCAATAAATATATAACTTGAAAAAAAATATAAAGAGACATGAACAAAGTGTAGATAAATAAGAGAATATAAATAAAAGTAAAATTTTATTTCAAATATTTGTAATTTCAATTCATTGAAAACCCATTTGAACCAAAATGAGGAGAAATGTAAATACTAAGAATTAATAAAACACCAAAATGTAACCAAAGTATTAAACCAAGGAAAACATGACATAAGAAAATAAATAATATTCAATGATACAAGAAAAATGATGAATTTCATTTGATAATGATAAAATATTATTGATAAAGGAATGGAAATGATCAAAGAGTATATTAAATATAATGAAAATCTTGGTCATGTAATATAACAATACAAATAATGTAACCAAAGAAGTAATAAACACTCAACAAAAAGGAAGAAATATTAAATATATTATATAATAAGAAATACAATATGTTCTATTGAGAAAATCATAGATATAATAATGTGGAAGTTTCTTATAACCAATTTATGAATTTACTAAAAAATATCCCCCCAACATTATCAAACCTAGCCTCACTAGGAAGAAGTTACCATAGCTTGATCATATAATTCAAAATAAGATACTAGTCAGAGTATCATCCAGAATAGCATAATAACTATTTCCTGATATCCCACCTAGATATTGGGGTTCCTATGAAACTAGCTACTATAAGTAAGGAAACATATCATAAGTCATATCATAATACCCTTAAAACACATTAAATCATATTCCCCATCCCACCTCCAATCACCCTTTGATAAGAATCCTCATTCTATTTTACATAATCATCAAACAATAACAAATTTCATTTGAAAATATACACAATTCATATATTAATAATACAATGGGGATTAAACCTTGAGTGTAGCTTATAAATTTAAATACTTTGGTACAAGGTGTTGAATCATTCATTAAATTTATTAAATATCTTGAAAATTTAGTAACCATTATTAGAAAATAATTTGTAAATCAAACATTAATTATGAATATCATTTAATGAAAATAAATCCATTTACATTGATACAACATGTCAAATATATCTTATATAGGAACAAAACATCATAAAAATATACCAAATGATATGAAAAAAATAAAAGATTTGGTAACATAGGAACATAAAAAATAAATGAATTGGGGTTTGATGAAAACTAAATTCCAACCAAAACAACCATTAAATAATTGAGAAACCCTAAATACATAAATATATTATTTAAAATCATTTAGAAATCAATTAGAAAATTGAAACATCACATTGATTAAAAATTATTCAAAAGAGATACTAAGTAATTTTATCATACATATAGATTGTACATGAAATTGTTCTACATGTGTAAAACCTAGAAACAAATATAAAAATAATATATGTCATGCTTGGAAAAAATACATATAATTTAAACCTGTTTATCTTCATTGATATTGGAATATATAAGATGATATTGAATGAAATGTGATTTTTAGAAAACTAAAGCATACATGGAATTTCAAATAAACAGTGTTTTATCAAAACACTAACATCAATCCATAACATGGTTTCTCAATCACCATGACATTGTGTTAGTCAGTCATGAGTTTAGTTACATATCACCACCATGAAATCCAAATTCAACCCTTTTCACTACCTAAAAAATTATGATCGAACCCATTTATATCTATGAATCCACTCCTGGATTTGGGTATGTATATGGGAATTTTCTTGAAATTAAATCAGTGATGTATGTATAAATTTAAAGTTAAACAAAATTAAATTTTATGTACTAAATGATTATGAACTTGTGTGATTTACCTTATCATTAAAACCATCCATCGACTAAATATCACCATGTCCACATCTATTCATCTTCTCATATATATCATGTAATTATCTATTTATAGCAATGAAATTTGATCCACGCATATGTATATGATCCCCATGTTGTTGGAATATGCTTCCATGTTCCTGAATTATGAATTCCATTATTATAAAATGTACTCTGGTCATCAAAATATTAGAATTAACTAAAACCTAGATTATATATCCTTGCAATCCCTAGTGAATTTTTAAAGAACCCAAATGGTACTGGCCCCATACTCATCTTGTGCACGTGACCATGATGATCCTTCCATAGCACTTGACCAACTCGGTCATCCTGGATAGCAGAGAAGGAATACATGGGATTTATATCCCATAGTTCTTTTATTTTTACCTATAAATATAATAGAAATCATATTTAAAGAGACACATATTAATAGAGTGAAATTGGTGATAATTTATTACAATGAAAATTGAATTCATACCCCAACTTCTTGGGAATGATCATTCAAATAACTCTCGTTAGATTTCATATAAATATCCAACCAATGTTTTGTACAAGAAACATGGTTCCCTAAATTCATTTACTGTATTAAAAAAATATAAATAAAAAATTAATATACGAAATAAATAATTTTATCTTATAAATATTTAAATTAAAAAAAATATTACCATAGTCGATCTGTTTTTTTAAAAAACACTTTAAAACTACAGTGTGGGGGTGATTTTTTTATCTTGAATTGATAAATTTTTTCTTGAAGCATCCTAAAATAAATGACATATAATTTAATAGTAATGTATGAAATTTAATCTACCTATATATAAAATGAAATTAATATGATTCTATATTTATCAATACAATGTTCTTGTCATGGATATGGATATCATCAAACACCTTCCACTACTATCTAGGTATCCCTTATGGTAACTTACCAGTCTGATACGGAGTGGTCAATGATGTATCATTTAAATCATTCCATAACCTCATTTTAAATCGTTCAATTTCTTACCTAATTTTTTTAATTTCCACTTTTGTATGATAAGATCATTAATGATAAAGTGGAATAACATCTATACAAAAAGATTAATTTTCAAAATATTATAATTTAGTTAACTGATGAAATTTAATTGACACATAATGTATTTAAATGCCCTTTATCAAAGAATAAAATACTTAATTTTTCCATGATTGATGTATATTCCTCCAATTAGAATATGTTATCAGAATAGTAGGTAGATCAGCTACCCACATGACTAGAATCTATCCATATAATCTCATATCATAATTTATGGGGAACTATAATAATCAAATGGAAAAACAATCTCCAATCCATTCAGATTATAGAAAAATAATCTATTAGTATTTTTCTCAATAATATATTTTATAAAAAATTTATGAGAAAAATATTATTAATATAGAAAAATTGAAAAAACTTCTTTTACATTAACATTTGTATCTATAACCATTAACCTCTAATATCCTCGTAATAAAGTAGGATAAACCAATTTTTCCCTCACATTGGAGTCACTACATGATGATTTGGATGAATCTAGAGGCAATGTTCTAGATGCTGATTCGATGGAGAAGGAGGGTGTACTAGACACTGGTTGGAGGGATACAGAGGGTGTGCTGAATGCTGACTGGGGGAAGATGAAGGGGTTTCTAGATGATGTAGGGAGGGAGCCCAATAGATCATCTGGTATTTGTGTGGTTGAGATAATTTCATATGGGAGTCGACTAGGATCATTATAATTCTTCTTCCATGTCATTCTTATCATTTAAACAAATAAAATTTAGTTCAAAACATAAATTTCAAAAAAATCAAGAAAAAAACAAATTTTGAAATCATTACATAATCATAGTATTGAAAAAGAAATATAAATAGGCATGATAATGAATGACTACACCTAAAAAATATAACATTTAAATTTAAAAATTTAATAAATCATGAATAAAAATAAATTTAAATATGATAATATAAATATATTTCATTTTTTAAATTATAGATAGATGTATAAGATATTTTTAGTGGCCTAAAGTAAACTCTACCAATAAATTATATTAATTATAGAAAATGATGTGACATGTATCATTTTTAATTCCACAAAATTTTTTAATTTTATAATAAATATTTTATGATTTATTTAGTTAGCTAAAATATTGTTGAAAATTATGTATATTTAATAATTTTATGGGTTGTTTCTTAGTTTTGTGAAGTGCATGCCTCACATCGTAGCCCAAAGATTCCTTTATGACATATTGATCTGTGACCATTTGATAACACCAATACATATAGTCATAGAAAACATATAAAAATAATTTGAAATTAACTCACACCTCACCTCCTACACCCTCACAAAAAACAAACCCTATCACATTTATGATTATGAAACACCAAATATGCATCAATAAAAAAACATCCACTCATGGGATCCTAAGAATCCTTTGGAATAATTAATGTCACATAAAGCTTAAGAGGGTCTCACACATTTATAAAAACACTTTTCTTAAAGATTCAATTAGGATATCATGAAGTGATTGAGAATCCAATACGTTTTCACACCATTTAAAAAATATATTTCAAATGTTCATTAAAAATCATTTATAAAAACACACATTGAAATACAATTTAAAAATCCAACTATTTACATAAAATCACATTTTACGGAAAGACACCTATAATGACTTGACCCTAGTTTCCTGGAGTTGGTGCTGAAATATGTGGTGTAATGTTTTTTAAAAAAAACTGAATAATCACACATATAATTACACAACAAAGTATCTTTACTAGTCTAGGATTTTGAGAATTAGATACAACTATTACACACCATCAAAACTGTACAAAAATAAACATCAGTGTATTGTATACACAAAGAATATTACATCACTAGAAAATATAATAGCCCTGAAATAATGAATTTTAAAAGTATGATGAGCACTTAAAATGCCCAGTAAGTGTTTTTAATAAAAAAACAAATAAATTCTTCTAAAAAATTATTTAAAATAAAATACATACTTTATATCATTTTCTTAAGAAAAATTCCTTTCTCATAACTTTTCATCACAATTTTTTGAGACTTAAAAATTTCATTTTAAAGAGAATACCGTGATCAGAAATGTTTATACTTATTTAAAAGTTACAAATAAAATGAATAATATAATATTCACACACATGAAAAAAAATTCATGGAATAACACTTATAATTTAGATAGTGGTAATACTTAACTATGTATCACATACGAGGGGTGCAGATACAAATATTGATATGAAATAATACTTGTTCATAGTTTTCACAAAAAATGATGTCAACTATAAATTAACATATAAATGAAAACCCCGAAATGATAGATAAAATTATAACCTTTCTTTATAGATGGGAAAATTTTTTAATCCCCCCTTATAAATGATTTTTTATACATATAAGTTTAAATATAAACATTATAACACGTATATTTGGAAATATATTGTTGGGCATCACATAACGAGAATAAAAACTGATTAGATAAAGTCGTGTAAATGTTTTTTAGAGAATGATTCTTGACCAAGGATATTCTACTAGAAAAATAATCACATGGTGGGTTAAATATTGATCTCATAATGAGGGAATGCATAATACTAGACAACTGAAACATAACATCAAGGCCTCAACCAAGACATATGAAAATATTAGGGAAAGGCCTCTGCCAAGATCCAATTCAGTTTTTTTCATGAGACCTATCGATGCATTGAGGGGCTATAGAGGGACCCATCCATAAAATTTTGGTGAGGCCTCATTCAAGACTTCTGAAAATACTAGGGTAAGGCCTCAACCAATCCCCAATTTTGATTTTTCTCATTAGGCCTACTGATGCATCGAGTGGCTATAGCGGGGCTCACCCATCACCTTATAAGTCCAATGAATACCTTTTATGAATGGGGTTAAACATAAATAATATATACCTACACCATGAAAATAACTTTATTTATATAAAATTCACAAATAAACAGGATAATGAAATAAATACATACATGATTTTTAAAATGCACAGTTTCATTTATAAATTAGATGATGGTCATAACTAACTATGCATGACATACCAAAAGGTGTGAATGTAGTTTATCATGTGAAATGATAGCTTGCACACATAAAATAATAGGTTTTTTAGGTTTTTCACATAAAATGATAATTATTATCATTTAGGAACAAGGCTACACATAATCATAAACCATAAATTGATAAACTAAAAATAATCTAACTTTGTATATAGATTTTGGAAATAAATATTCCCTTATTTATTAAATAAAATTGGTATACATATATGTACCTACATAAATATATATATGTATACCATACAAATAAAATGATGTATTTGAAAATGCTAGCAGACCCTTTGAAAAATAGTCATATTAGTTCATAGACAAATTTTAAAACAAAACCTCTATTTACTAAAATCTGAAAGATGGAAATATAGTTACATATATAGATACATGTATACATGTATGTATATATATAATTATAATCCACAAAAATTTATTTATTTAAACAATAATAAGACCAAATTCATGTGAGCCATAGACTTCGAATTAAAACATAAATCAAAACACTTAATATTTTTTTTCTATAAATAGGTAATTATACATATATATATACACCTTTGTAATACAAACATAATTTTGATTGTATAAATTAATGAAATCATTACATAAATACTTATAAATAATGTAATTATTAAGAATTCAATAAAACCTAAATTTAAAATAAATATTTATCATCAACAATTCTTAAGTGAAATAGGTATATGTATACAATTGTGTATATACCTATATATATATAATTATATATATATAAGTATTGATGAAATCAAACAAATTGAATATCCTAAAAAATGAGTTTTAAACCAAGATATTTAATAAAAAATTCTTAAACCAAACAGGATATATATATATATATACAGGCATATGTATACATTTAAGTCTAGTAATTTCAGACACAAAATAAAATGCACCCTTATATATATATATATATGTATATATATGTGTGTTTGAGAAATAAATTGTAACACAAAAACCCTTAACTCAAATATATACTGAAAATAATAAGATATATATGTGTTCATATGCATATATATACACATATATATGTAACAACCATAATTTGATAAACTAAAATACATTCATACATGATTTAGATCAAAATATGGCTAGTGGGATTCTGGAAAACCAAGCAGTAAGAAAATGGGGAACTTGGATGGTGAGGTTCTGATTCTATTAAGGTGTGAAGTGTGGTTTTATAAGGTTTTCTTGCTTAAAATAAAAAAAATGCACCTTGAAAAATTGGGCATGGGTTTGGACCCATTTGTTAAATTGATCGGATCAAACAAGGATTACAATATATTTATATGTATATATATGTTTTTGTAATCAAAATTTACGGTGGAATTCGATGGGTATGGTTTGGCTCTTTAAAATAAAAGATATTCGAAGAAGCTTGGGCCATGAGGGAGAGTGACATCAATAGAATATAATAGAGAAGCATTTAAAGGTTGTCGCCTACCAGCTCATAGGGGAAGAAGAAGAAGAGCGGAGGAGGAGGAAAAATGGAAACTTACATGTGGACTGGTGCAGTGTGACGTAGTTAACAAGGAAAAAGATGAATTATTAAAACATTTTTTATTTAAAATTCATTTTTTTATCGAATTCACTATTTTCTTTTCTCTTTTTTTTTTGACTTTTTGGATAATTCATGACACATCATTTTCCTTTATGTGTCTTTCACGCTTCACCAATTTTAAAGCCATCATTCACCCTTTATTATTATTGTTTTTTTATATCTCATGTTAATAATAATAAAACACATATCAATAATAAAAAATGATTAATATTTATATTTGGAACATTTAATTATATATAATTAAATAAAACATATATGTAAAAAATAAAACAATAATTATAAATATTTTTAAACATATAATTATTTATATTTACATTAAATCATGTTTTTATTTACAAAATAATTATATATAAAAAATATAATTTATATTTAAAGTTATTTATATATTTATAAAACTTTTTCCATATTTTATTCATTTTATTTTATTTTTTAATTTCATATATTTCTAAATTAATATAATTATATACATTAAAATAAAATGTGTAACTATTTAAACATTTATAAATTCGTTTTTTTATTATATATATTTATAATTTCAAAAATATAAAAATATTATATTTATATTTTATAAAACATGCTACTATAATATGAACATTTTAAATTTACCTATTTCAAATCACCATTATAAATTTAATAGAATTAAAATAATATCACATAAAAAACATTTGACAATTTAATATTACAACATATAATAAATGAAAATAATATTATATAAAATATACTCAAATTATGATAAAATAATTAACATATTATTTCTATCAACGCAAAATAAATAATTTTATCAACTACATTCATTCAAAATATTTTGTAAAATCAATTTTGTTAAACAAATACTTATATAATTATTTTTATGAAAATAATCAAATACATATTTCAATATTAAAATATTCTTCTTTCACAAAATAATACTATAAAATAGTATTTTTTTTAGAACATTAATTTAATATTAATTTGTAATGAATTTATTTATAAGTATTATTAACACATTCAATTTAAATTATTATTTTTCCTAACATAAGGTATTATTAAAAAAATTATTGGGGTGTTGCATTATTCTCCCTTTAACAGAATTTTGTCCCCACAATTCATTCATCAGACAAAAAAAAATTCTGAATTTCCATTTTTATAATTAAGAAACACTATGAATTGTAAACTTATATACTCTATCAGATCATCTAATCTCTAGAGTTATTTAGACTGTTCCTCTGATACCAACTATAATGCCCAAACCCCAGTTTCCCGGAGCAAGTGCTGAAATATGTTGTGTAATTTTTTTTAAATGAAACTAAATAATTATAAATCAAATTACACAATAGAGGGTCTTTTTCAGTCTTGGTTTTGGATAATTAGATACAACTGTTATATTTTATCAAAAATGTAAAAAAATAAACATCAATGTGCTACCTCCAAAACAAAAAGTACACAATAGGTAAATCTACTAAACCTAATCAAAATGAATTTAAATTGTACAGTGAGCATTTAAAATTCTCAGTAAGGGGTTTTAAAAAGAAAATTAATAAATGCTTTGGAAAATGTTCTTTAAGATATAAACACATACTTTATGTCATTTACATAGATAGAAATTATCTTTCTCATAACATGTCTTCACTAATTTTCAAGACTTACTAAAATCAATTTTAATAGAATCCCATGCTCTAAATTTTCTATAATTATTAAAAAGTTAAAAAAAATCATAATAAAATATGAACACACTTGAACAAAAATTCATGGAATTCCACTTATAAGTTAGATAATGGACATACTTAATTATGTATACAAAGTTAACATTAAATAATACTTGTTCAGAGTTATCACATAAAACGATGTCAAATAAAATTAACACATACATGAAAACCATGAAATTATAGATGCATTTCAAACGTTTTTTATAGATGGGAAGCCAAATATTAACCCCCCTATAAATGAATTGTTATACATATAAGTATAAACATAATTATTATAACTTCTACATTTGAAAATATAATGTCGAGAATCACATAAAAAGTATAAAATCTGATTATATAAATCAATGTAAATATTTTTAATAGAATTATTCTTAACCATGGATATTATGTTAGTCAAATAATCACATGGTAGGTAAAAAATTGAGCTCATAATGAGGGAATGTAAAATTCTGGACAACTGAAACATATCGCTGAGGCCTCAGCAAAGACATCTAAATATTCGATGGAAAGGCTCCACCAAAACCCAATTCTGTTTTGTCTCATGAGACATATCAATGCATAAAGGGGATATATAGGGCCCCACCCATCAACTTTCATCGAAGCCTCAACCAAGTCTTCTGAAAATACAAGGGTAAGGCCTCAACCAAAACCCCATTCGATTTTGTCTCATGAGTCCTAATTATTCCTCAAAAGACGATAACAGGCCTCACCCATCACATAATAAGTTCAATGCCTCCCTCATATTTAGGTGGTTAAACATAAATAATCTATACATATGCCATTAAAATAATTTTTTTTTTGTTTAAAATGCACAAATAAAAGGTATAATGAAATAAATAAATACATGATTTCTAAAATGAATATAGTGTCATTTATAAATTAGATGATGGTCATAACTAGCTATGAATGACATAAAATGAGGTGTGAATGAATTTTAGCATGTGAAATGATTTATTGCACACATAAAATAATAGGTTTTTTAGGTTTTTCACATAAAATGATAATTATTATCATTTAGGAACAAGGATACACATAAACATAATCTTTAATTTGATAAACTAAAAATAATCTAACATTGTATATAGATTTTGGAAATAAATATTACCCTATTTATTAAATAAAATTGGTATACCGATATGTAAAAACATAAATATATATGTATACCATAAAAATAAATTGATTTATTTGAAAATTTAAGCAAACCCTTTAATAAATAGTCATACTAGCTCAAAAAGAAAATTAAAAACAAAAAAAATATGTACTAAAATATGAAAGATAGAAATATAGTTATATATATACACATATATTTACATATATATGTATGTATATATATAATTATAATCAACACAAATTGGTTTATTTGTCCAATAGTAAGACTAAATTCATGTGGGCCATATACCTAGAATTAAAATTCAAATCAAAACCCTTAACATTTATTTTCTACTAGTAGGTATTTATAAAAATATATATGTGTATATGTACAACTTTCTAAAACAAACATAATTTTGATTGTATATATTAATTAAATCCTTACATTAATCTTTAAGAATAATGAACTTATTAAGAATTACATAAAACATAAATTTAAAATTATTATTTATTTTCAACAATTATTAAGTGAAATAGGTATATGTATACAATTGTTTATACTCCTACATATATATATATACTCATATATATATATATATATATATATATATGTATTGATGAAATCATAAAAATTGAATCCCCTAAAAATTTGATTTTAAAAAAAATATCGTTCATCATAAATTCTTAAACAAAAAAACAGATATATATATATATATATATTTATACATACGCATCTATATATATATACATCTTTCAATTTCAAACACAAAATAAAATAAACCCCAAAATATATAAGTTTTATAATTAATGTTTAATACAAAAAACCCTTAACTCATATATATACTGAAAATAATAAGTTATATATATGTGTATATATGAATATATATACACTTATATATGTAACAACCATGATTTGGTAATCAAAAATAAACCCTTACCTGATTTAGATCAAAATATGGAATGTGGGTTTCTAGAAATTAGAGTACCAAGAAAATGGGGGGACTTGGGTGATGAGGTTATTAAGTTATTGAGGTGAAAAGAGGGTTTTTATAAGGTTTGATTTCGTAAAATAAAAAAACACACCTTGAAAAATTAGCCATGGGTTTGGACAATTTGGAGAATTGATCGGATCAAACAAGGATTATAATATAAATATGTGTGTGTTTTTTTTAATCAAATGATGTGATGGAATCTGATGGGTATGGTTTGGCTATTTAAAATAAAAGATATTTGAAGTAGCTTGGGCCATGATGGAGAGTGACATAAATGGAGGAGAATAGAGAAGCAATCACAGGTTGTTGCCTACAAGTTCGAAGCAGAAGAAGAAGAACAGTAGAGGAGGAGGAAAAACAGTGGCTTACCTTTGGACTAGTGTGGTGCGACCTAGTTCACAAATAAAGAGATAAATAATTAAAATATATTTTTTCATTTAATATTCATTTTTTATATTAATTTCACTATTTTATTTTCACTTCTATTGCTTTTCTTTTTAGGTGATTCACAACTCATCATTTTCCTTTATGTGTGTATTGTGCTTCACCCAATTCAAAACCATCATTCAACCTTTATTATTTTTTGTCTTTTCTATCTCAAGATTATAATAATAAAACACATATCAATAATAATTAAAATGATTAATATGTATATTTCGAACATATAATTATATATAACTAAACAAAACATATATATAAAAAGAAATATATAATTATAAATATTTATAAACATATAATTATGTATATCTACATTAAATAATGTTATAAATATATAAAATAATTATATATGAAACATATAGTTTATATTTTAAGATATGTATTATTTATAAAAAATTTCATATTTTTTATTCTTTTTTTATTCTTTAAATTAGTTTTTTTTTAAATTAATATAATTATATACATTAGAAGAAAAAGTTTAACTTTTTATACATTTATAAATTCATTTTTTTATATTATATATATTTATAATTTCAAAAATATTATAAATCTTATATATGTATTTTAAAATACATGTTATGATGATATAAAAATTTAAAATATACCTATTTCGAATCACTTTAAAATTCTAATACCATTAAAATAATGTCACATAAAAAACATTTTACATTTTAATATTACAACCTATAATACATGAAGAAAATAATTTATCTGATACAGTAAAATTATAATAAAATAATTAATATATAATTTCTATCATCAAAAAATAAATAATTTAATTAAATATATTCATTAAAAAAAATTCTGAATAAATTTTTTTATTCAAATACTTATATAATTTTTTTATAAAACTAATAAAATATATATTTCCATATTAAAATATTATTTTTCACAAAATAATACTATAAAATAGTATTTGTTTTATAGAACGTTAATTTCAAATAAATTTAGAGATTAATTATTTATAAGTATTATTAAAATAATTAAATTAAATTATTATTAGCATACCACAATGCACTATTCAACAAATTATTGGGTGTTACAACACTCCTCTTTAAATAAAGTGAAATTGTGTCAAGGACCAATTTTCAAGACCAAACTTTCCCCCTTTTAAGACATTTCAAGATCCCATTAGACTTATGCACAATTTAAATAAAAAACAGGTATCAAACACCCCTTTAAATAGTTATTTGCCATTAAATATTAAATCATGGATTTTAAAAACCACTTAGAATGTGAAAAAGTAATATTAAAAGTCTTTAAACCATTTGAAACCATTTAGAGACCAAAATGGTTTTTCGTACAAGAGGGTTACTCAATAATTTTTGAAATATTATAGCATGAGACACGACCTTGGAAAGCACAAAATCATGTTTTAAATACTTTATATCCTACAAAGGGATTATAAAATTAATATAAAATCACAATAAATCATTTAAAATCATCTACGAAATATAAAACATGAATTAAAAGGAAATTTCATATAAATTTCTACCTTATGTTAAAAGGAACCCTCTGAAACCTATCTCCATTGATGGTGAATGCACTACAGGAAAACTGAATATTTGCGACGGGCGATTTGCGAGGGGATCCTGTCGTAAAATGTCTTTTGCGACGGGGCTCCATCACAAATCACCCGTTGCCGAAAACGGCGTCGCAAATAGGTGTTTTTGCGGCGGTCCCGTCGCAAAAAGGGTATTTGCGATGGTATTTTTCCCCTGTTGCAAATTGGTTTTCATTTATATATAAAAAATGTATTTGCGACGGGTCGTCGTAGATATATTAGTTGCGACGGGTTTCTGACCCGTCTCAAATGGGAAATTTAAAAAATATTTGCGACGAAGGTATTTGCGACGGACCGTCACAGAAATTTTTTTATGATGGGTATTCTTCCCATCACAAATGTTACAGTAAAAAAAATTTTACGACGGGAAATCTCGTCACAAATATTCTCGTCGAAAATACAAAAAAATAAAAAAAAGTAAAATAATTAATAAAAAACGTATAATATTATATAAAAATAATAATAATAATAATAATATAAAAAATTTCTATTATTATAATATAAATAAAAAAATATATAAAATATAATTATGAAATATTAATATAAATTAATAATAATATGAATATAAATAATATAATATAATATATTAATACTAATATTAATAATATAAAAAATTAATATAATATTATTATTATTAAATTATATATATAATAATAACAATAATATTAATAATATAAAGAAATTATATTATTATAATATTAATAATAAAAAAAATATATAATATAATTATGAATTATTAAAATAAAAAAATAATGATAATATGAATATAAATAATATAATATTATATATTATGAAATATTAATATCAAAAAATAATAATAATAATACTAATATTAATAATATAAAAAATCAATATAATATTATTATTATTAAAATAAACATACATATTTATGAAAAAATAATATTAATATTATTAATATTAATAAAATTATAAAATTATAAACTTCTCAATATTAACAATAAATATAAAATATTAAAAGTATTATTACTAAAATAAGAAGACATTAAAAAAATACTAATAAGTAATAAAATATTAAAAAAATAAAAACAAATTAAATCATGAAATATTCGTACCAATATGAAAGAAGAATTGTAAATAGTTAATATGACAATAAACTACGAACTCAAATGTTTGTTACATCTAAAAAAATCACTGGGGGGTGGATAATCTGGGGGACCTGGAGGAGGTGGTGGAGGAAACCCCATCCCTAAACTATGAGTTAGATGATGCATATACTCCATCTACTCCTGATGTTGCTCCTCACATCGACGTCTCTCCTCATCCTACTGCTGACGCATCTCCTCCTTCCATCGATGCATCTTCTCATCGTGCTGATGACGCATCTGCTCCTGCCCCTGACGCAAATCCTCTATAAGCTGACTCTGAGCACGCAGCTGCTCCTGATACTGTGAGGCAGAAGATGATATCTCTCCACGAGATCCTCTCGAGCTGGACGTCGACATCGCAACAGTACCATAATAAGCTGAAGGAGTCAAATGAGAGCTGATACCAACTACTCATCCCTTTTCGAAGCCATATTGTGTCGCCTGTATCCATGACGTCTCATCAAAATGGTTGGCACCAGTCTGGTCACCCGTCTCGTCTTGACTCTCAGCCTATGCCTGAGAGGTCGCGGCCTCATATGACTCCTTATGTTTCAATTTGAAATTAAAATAATGAAAAGATTATATGCATTTAATTTTCAAACTGAAGAGAAAATAATACTGACCACAATCACATGCTGGCGGTCACCTCTAATCTCTCCAGTAGTCAGATCAGTGTACATCCTCTGATAAACGTCGTATGTCGTAATATCGGTTTGTTCGGATTCCTATATGAAGATAAAATAAACTATTTATATTTAAAGTTGTATAAACTATTTAAAAAAGTACTTACCAGACGTTCTCTATGCGCACTGAATGTACGACTACCAACTCGATGCGTCACCTCTTGTCTCACCCGATTCTGTCGACCCAATACAGATCTCCTCTGAAACCCACCACCCAACCATTGTATACATAATCCATCCCAAAAGTGAGATGAAATGTACTCTAGTCGGTGGGATCTACAGGACTCATCAAATTCTATCACTCCGTCTTTCTTCACTGTCGTCTTTCTCAAATTATCCAAAAACTGACGGAAATAGTCACGCATAGACACCACCCATGCCGCGTGGATAGTGGGACGCATTCTCTCATCGATGGGATACCATAAACCCTAATATAAAGTTATTAATGAATTAAATTTCAAAATAAATAATATTTAATTACGTACCAGCCAATGATCGAACATGGCGGCCTGTACATCAGCGGGAATCTGATCCCATTTGAGACAGGGCTGAGAAAAATAATTGCGCAAGATAGCACTCCCCTGTCCAATAGCTATATGCATAAAAATGTGGAAAAAGAAAAAATAATCAAAAAATTAGAATATAAATAAATAATAATGAAAGAAAAATAAATACACAGGTTACCATACCACCGCATGTGCGCATCGAATCCAAGAGGTGGACATCGCTCCGGGATAGGATCTGGAATCATCAGTTTGGAAAGACTACGCCCCCTCCGAGTGCTCCCTGTAGTGCGAATAGACTGAGGGTCAGATGACTCAATAACATCATCATCCATAGGTAGATCAGCCTCCAGCAATTGACGAAACAATTCCAAGTCCATCTGAAACATGAAATGATTGTTATTAGCAAACAGTTGAAAATAACTATTATGTGTAGATATATATTTTTTATGATTCTAACCATCATTTTACTATGTCAATGTTCATATTCATCATCATCTTCATATTAATGTCTTCATATTCCTCATCAACATCATCAATTTCCATATTAGTTTCACTTTCATCATCTCTTGTCATTTCAAATTCAGTTGTCACATCATTGACAACATCGTCACCATCGACCCTTAACTGTGGGGTGTCATCCTCGATATTCATGTCTCTTTGTCAAAAAGATGTGTTTTGAGGAGTGTCCTGAAAAATTTAATTTCCTTTCACTTCAGTGGAACCACATTCATTTTGAGTAAACTGATTTTCTCGAGATTTAACTTTTATTATACTCCACCAATCATCCAACTCTTTTGCAGTAGCACAGTATTTTGCATAATAAATTTGATGTGTCTGATGAGCCAATAAAAATGGTTCATTTACTACAAGAAGACTTTTTTTGTTTAATATCAATAATTCCTTGTGTCGAATGAATACGCAAGCCTCTCTCAGTATCCATCCATCGACATTTAAAATTATTACATAATTTTGTCCCAAATAACAAAGTTCAATAATTTCTTCTAGCATGCCATAAAAGTCAACTTCAATATCTCTATGAAGTGATCCCTTCAAACAAACACCACTATTCATTGTTTTCTTTGATTCCCCATATGCACATGTATGAAAGAGATAACCATTCACCACATATGAATTATAAGATTTAACCATTTTGGATGGTGGGCTACTCAATATATGCAATCGACTATCAATATTATCAGCATGTACAGATACCTAAAAATTTGTAAAACAATTATCACCATTACAAGTAATAAATTGATTTTATATGTAAAACCAAATAAGAATGTATGTCACTAGTTTTTGAAACCATTAGGAATTTTTTTTTGCCGACGTTCTTCTAAGCCAGCTGCTGTAATTTGTGGAAATTGTTTCTTGATATGATCATCATATAACCTACAAATACAATATGATTAATTTACTGTAACAAAATCTATAGAATAAGGGATAGGAGCACTCACTGTATAATTGGTGACATTTCTTCACAGTTGAGTAGAACATATGTATGAGCTCTATGATGTTCATCATCTGAAATTCATCTATAATGAACTCCACCAAAGCCACATTCGGGCTGATTGATAACTGATAATTGATTGTTCATATCATCATCAACATTCCCCTCATTCCAGACCATGTGGTTAAATTTTGGGGGATATTCAGATTCAAAATAATGAGAGCAGAATAATGCAATTTCCTCTTGCAAATAAGCATCAGCAATTGAGCCTTCAACTGATGCTTTGTTACAGACTTTTTTCATCAATTTTTGCATGCATCTCTCAAATGGGTACATCCATCGAGACTGAACCGGACCTCCACATTTTTCTTCATGTGGAAAATGTAATATCAAATGTTCCATTGAGTCAAAGAAAGCTGGCAGAAAGTTTTTTCCAGTTTGCATATAATTACAACAACAGCTTCTTCCAATTTTCTTAGTGTATCACAGTATGTTGTCGCCGCACACATGTCTTGGAAAAAATATGATATATCTGTTATCGAATCCCAAATATTAGAATTCAACCAAACTCTTAATCCAATAGGTATAAGTATTTCCATTATAACATGACAATCATGACTTTTTAATCCGGTAATATGACCATTTTTAACAAATCTGCCCAGGTTGGAAGCATAGCCATCTGGAAGTCTCAAATCTGCAATCCACTAACAAAATAATAAGCGACTCCATTTGTTCAGTGTATAAGCTGCTTTTAGCTTCATTAATCTCTATGATCTGACATTTTCATACAATTCAAGTTCTGGTCGCCTGCAAATTTGGGCAAGATCTAATCATGCCTTTACATTATCTTTGGTTTTACCCGGTGTATCCAAAACTGTATGAAATAAATTATCAAAACAGGTATTCTCAATATTCATGACATCCAACATGTGTCGGACCAAAAAATCAGTCCAATATAGTAGATTCCAAAAAATGCTCTATTTCATCCAATTGTGTTCTTTCCCAGAGACATGAATTTTCTGTTGGTTTATTGTCGGTCTAAAAGTGATGGAAGGTAATGAAAATACAACTCATTGTAACTCTGTACCTGAGATCATTTTTGGAGGTTCATCTCTTTCAATTATGCCTTTTCTGAAATGATATTTATTCCTCTGAAAAGGATGATCGATTGGAAGAAATATGCGATGACAGTCAAAATAGCAAGGTCTTTTTCCATTCACGATCATAAATGCTTTGTTGTCTCCTATAAAGTAAGGACATGATTTTGGACCATGTGTACTCCATCCAGATAACATGCCATATGCCGGGAAGTCACTAATTGTCCACATCAAAGAAGCTTTCATTACAAAATTCTATTTCACAGCAGCATCATATGTACCAACACCATGACTCCACAATAAATTTAACTCATCAATCAATGGTTTCAAATAAACATCAATATTCCTTTTCAGATGTCCTGGGATTAATAATGTCAAAAATATATAAGGCTCTTTCATCAATATCCATGGAGGCAAATTTTATGGAGTTATAAAGACATTCCAATAGGAATACTGACTACCCAAAGATCCAAATGGACAAAAACCGTCAGTAGAAAGACCCAATCACACGTTCTTGGATTCTAAAGAAAAATATGGATGCACTTGATCAAAATGTTTCCATGAATCACCATCAAATGGATGAATCAAGCTTTTACCATTTGAAATATTGGTTTTGTGCCATGACATCATTTTCACTGTGTTCTGAGACATAAATAAACGCTGAAACCCGGGTGTAAGCGGGAAATATCTCAACTATTTTACAAGAATCAATCCAGACTTCCCTGATTGAGCTTCTTTATTCCTCGATTGTCCATATGTGGGACAACTATCCAACAACTCATTTTCACCAGAATATAAGATGCAATAATTTGAACATGCATGAATCTTCTGATAACTAAGGACCAAATTACGAACCCGTCTCTTGCTCTTATAATAATTAGCAGGAAGTACATTTCCTTGAGGTAATAGTGCTTTAACCAAAAAAATATCTGATCAAAACATTTATTTGACATTCCATTATCTGATTTAATAGTCATAAATTTTATAACTACTTCTAATTTTCTTATCTTGCAACCAGGATATAATTCATCCTCAACAGACCTGAACAACTCAGAAAATTTAGATGGTGCCAACTCAGGAGGTAAATCAACATCATCCTCGATTTCAGTTTGTTGAACGGATGACCCTGCAACATGATGTACTAAATTATGAAACCGTTATAGATCCAGAATCAAATTATTAGTATCTTCTCTGGAACTGCGTTCACTGTGTTGATACCAAAAAATATAATCTGATTGAAAACCATAACGCAAGAGATGTTTCCCAACGATGTCAACTGTCTCAAACATTCTCATAGCACATTTTTTACAAAGACACTTAATTGTACCTTCTAAAACAAATTCCGGGTTTGATGATGAAAATTATAAGAAAGATTCAACACCATCAACATAGAAAGGATTTAAACTAGAACCGTTTGTATTTTTGTGCTGATTTATCCAAGAACAATCATCTAATAATGATTGATGTCAATTTCCTTGTTCCATATTCATATATATGTTTGTACAAAATTTAAAATTATTATTATTGTTAAATAATTTGATATAAGAAAAACAATATCCTAAAAAGAGAAGATACATAATTACAGTTATTTCTTAGTAATTACCAATAATTATAGGCGACACAGTTAGTTTGTAATCATCCCCACTAATTATTATTAATTTAGCAATACTTAGCAATACTTGGAAAAATGAAATATGCTTCAATAATGAAATAAAATTTTGTAATCATCGTTGTGAAGATTATATTACTAATTATTATTATTTGTTTCCAGCGGATTGGCGGCAGCTCTTTTGTCTAACAACTCATCTCTTTTTAACTTTCTCCCGACTGAAATCAGTATGAAAAACTTTCTCTGACATACGTGGGAGCACATTTTTCATACTGATTTTAGTGGGAGAAAGTATAAAATATATGATACGTTGAACAAAAGGTAGCCGCCAATCCGCTGGAAATTGTGCCAATTTATAACCATGTACTTGAATTTATTTGATTTTTGATTACTTATTACTAATTATTACTAATTATTAAAAATATCAATTTTTCCAACAGATTTTCTCTATTCTTAACATGTTCAAATCATAAAGAGTCGTCAATTTTCAGGTCATGCCCAATAAAAATTTTGCATCAACCATGTCCAATTTAAACTCTATAATTGTCCTTACATGGTTGATCACCTCGCAAGTAGTGATGCAATAGGACGACACAAGTAATTTCGTTCTCGTCTTTAAGAATCATTTCACATGACCCTTTACATAGATCATTTTCCTTGAAAATTTAAGAGAACTTCAGTATCTTTCCCTTAATTTTTCAAAAAAGAATGGTCTATGTAAAAAGTCATGTGATATGACTCTTATAGATAAGAAATACATGACTTGGGTTGTCCTATTTCAATGCTACTTGCGAGGTGATCAACCAAGAAAAAACAATTATAGAGTTTACATTGGACACGGTTGACACAAACTTTTCATTGGGCATGACTTTAAAATTGGTGACCCTTTAAGATTTTAACATGTTAAGAATAAAGAAAAACTTGTTGAAAATATTGATAATTTTAATATTTTACAAATTTTTTATAATTTTAATAATATTAATATTTTTTTATAAATATTAAACATATAATAATAAAATAATTATATTATTAGTATAATTTAATTATTAATATTAGAGTAATATAATATTTTAAATTATGTTACTATTTATGTTACTAATTATATTACTAATTATGTTACTAATTAGTAACAAACGTGATTGACCGTTCATCTACCTCAATTTTCATTTCATTTGTGTGTTGAGATTGACAGAAAACTTCTACCTCCACATGTAGTATTTACTTTTACTGTCAAAATTATAAACCTCCTCACCTCTATGCTGGCGAGGAGGTTGAAAATTTTGAGAGTAAAAGAAAATATTACATGTGGAGGTAGAAGTTTCCTGTCAAGCCTCAACACACAAATGAAAAAAAAATCAGGTAGATGAGCGGTCAATCACGCTTGCTAATTGTTTCTTAATTATTTTTATTTGTTTCCTAATTATTTTTAATTGTTTATTAATTATTTTTAATTGTTTCCTAATTATTTTTATTTTTTTCATAATTATTTTTATTTGTTTCCTAATTATTTTTAATTGTTTCCTATTTATTTTTAATTGTTTCCTAGTTATTTTTAATTGTTTTCTAATTATTTTTATTTGTTTCGTAATTATTTTTATTTGTTTCCCAATTATTTGTATTTTTTTCCTAATTATTTTTATTTATTTCCTAATTATTTTTATTTGTTTTCTAATTATTTTTATTTGTTTCATAATTATTTTTATTTGTTTCCTAATTATTTTTAATTGTTTCCTAATTATTTTTAATTGTTTTATACTTATTTTTATTTGTTTCCTAATTATTTTTATTTGGTTACTAATTATTTTTATTTTTTTCCTAATTATTTTTAATTATTTTATAATTATTTATATTTCTTTCCTAATTATTTTTATTTGTTTCCTAATAATTTGTAACAGCCCAAGATTTTATGAAAAATATTCTTTTTAATTTCACTAATGTCTTGTGTTGTACGCTACACCAAAAGGAGCTTGCACAACACGCATCCTTGACTTGCCTTGCATTACACGCAATCGCGACCTTCCTCGGTAGCGTGTGTAGTACGCAATACCAAGTTTCACTAAACACCGATATGCTATTAAAATATTATTATAACTAGCCGTTATGAATAATAATAACCACTTTTTGAAATTTTATAAATTTTATTTTTCAAAATGGACTTAATTTTTGGATTCGGAATACCGAAATTAGCCTAGGGTGAAATTTTGGTATTTTTCTGAAAACTTTCAATTTTTGATGAATAGTGAAACCACTAAGTGGTAGGTTAAAAACTGAATTTTGCATGAAACTTAATTTTACCGCTTCTGTGAATGGAATTTCAAAAATCCGACAGACACGGTTGATTTCAGTAAGTAAAATGTGGTTCAATGAGATAAAAATAATTTTTTGGTGAATAGTAACTTTTTACTTTTTTTACCGCGGTTAATAGTAAATAGGGTAACTAAGGGTAAATATGATATTACTATTACCCTAACACATGTCCTAATTCTATTGTATAAGTGTAATTCGACCAAAAACAGCCTTATGAATAAAATATGACCATTTAGGCCCACTTGGATTAGATTAGGACATTTATTATTAATTTATTTAAAGAAGGGTTAAAATAGTTAAAATCAAAGTTTAATAAGTAAATCATTTTTAATATGGTGTTATACATAAGATAAATTCGACTATAAATATTCATTAGAAAGCTAAAAAGATTTCATACATAATGGTATTTTATTTGTAATTTTTAGACATTAAATAATTTAATTTATTTATGACACAATGATGATGCAGTAATTATCTTATTTATGAAATATTGACATAATTGATGTTATAAACACCAAAATAAATGTAATTTGAGACTTTTTATTAATTACACTAATTTTCTAGGTTACTATGATATATTAATGTTGATTTAATCAACTTGGTTCGAACATATAACTCTGTTATGACTTTCACAAAAATCATATATCAAATAGTGTCAAAATTGACACAAAATAGTTTTTAAATCAAATATTATATTATTAATTTTTATTTTATTCCTAAAAATCTAAGGTTCGGCCAAATGACTTAGATAAGGAAATATATATTAATAATAAACAATTTGGGGTTCGTTTTGCATGTTATAGTAAGTGTATTAACCATATAGTGAAAGAAAACAAAAAGACACGGTAAAAGTTAAATTATTTAACTTAGAGTTAAATCTAATTGATAAGGATAAAATAATACCCTAAACTTGTCTAAATCCTATTGGTTGATAGGATTTCGACCCATCCCCACTTTATCTTCGAAATAAGACCATTTGGAACCATTATAAACCGATTTTTACTTTAATATAAAATAATATTTTGAGATATTCCTAAGGTGCCCCTCTCCTCCCTTATAAAAGGGAACCTCTTCCCCCTCCTCCTCACACCAAATTGAGCACTCAAGCTCGGCCAACCCCTGCCATTTTCTCCTCTCCACTTCCCTAGAATAATCCTAGAGGTCCTGGTCTTCTTCAAAGACCAATCTTAGTTCCCTAAGTGGAGGATTCAAAGAGGCGTTCCAAAGAAGAGGTAATATCTGTTACCGATCTTTTCAATTTCTTTCTTCTTCAACTTCTTCTCCTTTAGTTGTTTCATGATAAAGTAATAACATTAGTATTTCTTACATACTGATATGTTATTATAAATATGAAACAACCCTAATTCACCTTCTATCCATCCTACGGAAAAATGAAATCACCGCGCGTGCGTACGTACGGAATACCGTCTCCACGCCATGGTGTAATCTATTTTCCACCATCACTTTACAAGGATGGGTATAATGGTGTAATGAGTAACTATTTATGATTATTATAAAGTAATATTGATACCGAAATAATATATATATATATATATATGCTCCAATACAATTCCACGATCATAGGAACGATATCATCACTCGTGCGTACGTACGGAATATCGTCTCCACGATGTGAAGCGACTCGTTCTACATGATCATCATTACATAATAATTATATAAATGAATTGAATTAATAAATATGATATATTTTACACTAATACCATTCTGGATATAAGGTATCTATATCCTTAAAAGAAGAATAAAAATTTATTCGGCAAAACACGCATAAGAACAAAAGGCAATAAAGACCCGAGTAACAAGTAACAATGAAATATTACTAACAAGAAGCTAAGAATATGACCATATATGATATCATATCAGTATGTTGTTGGGTCGGAAGAATGGCGGGAATGATGGCAAGAGGGGGGTGAATTGCCTTTTAAAAAAAAACAAATTAAAAATCAAAGTAAAGTGCAGCGGAAATAAAGAGGCAAGACACGCAAATTGATAACGGAGTTCGGCCAAAAACCCGGCCTACGTCTCCGCTCCCAACTCAACCGTTGAGAGATTCCTACCGCTTGCTTTTCAATGGTTTTAGCAAGAAACCCACTAGGCTTTGAGGTAGCACTAGGACCTATTACAGCTTGCTTTTATTGGTTTAGCAAGAACCCAATGCTTTTAATGGTTAAGCAATAACCCACTAGTCTTTTTACGGGTGAAGACTAGCTCACCGATCTCAAGCCTTTTACAAGGTAAGGCTTGACAACCTCTTCACACCTTAGTGGTGGTGTGAGAACCCAAAGAAAGGGAGATGAGAAAAGAGTTTGGGGTTTGTAGGCACAAACCCAATTTTAAAGCTCAAAATGAATAAAACACTAAAAACCGTAATTGGAGAAGTCTTGGGCGCCTTTGATTGATTGGAGATGTTGAAGGCCGCTTCCAAGCTTCTTTGGAGGAGCTCCTTGGGTGTGGAAGTTGTTGGAGCTAGGTGGGTTCCTTTGAGGAAGTCCGCCGGAGGTACGCCAAATGATCCAAAATATGTCCGTTGGCTTCGTATATGTTCCGGTTAGTGTCCGGGGCTTCCTTGGCCTTTATTTATAGGCATGGAACCCTTGGGGAGGCTTCGGAGCCGTTAGAGAGGCTTAAAGAGCCGTTGGGAGCCAAGTGGGCCAGCCTGGTCAAACTGCAACGGCTAGTTTGACTGGCTCCACCGGCTGGCCGGTACAGTCCCACCGGCTGGCCGGTGTGTGCAAAAAGGCATAGGATTCTTGTCCAGGGGCCACCGGCTGACCGGTACAGCTCCACCGGCTAGCCGGTGCCTTGGTAGAGAAGAAGTGTCTTGATCCAGGCTCCACCGGTCGACCGGTGAGGAGCCACCGGCTGGCCGGTGGCAAGACAGTAGCAAACACTATTTGGGCTGGGTGCCACAGGTCGACCGGTGACAGAGCCACCGGTCGACCGGTGGAACCTGGCAGTGGGCAATCCCTCTGCCAGTTCCACCGGCTGGCCGGTGCAATCACACCGGTTGGCCGGTGGACTGAATTTCAGTCCATTTGATGTCCATTCTTGGGCCAACTTCTTGGCAACCTTGTGCCTTTCAATCAAAAACACTTCAAACAATGTTAGATAAACATGAAAGTGATTGTGATCATGAAAATTAAACCACGAGGGGATACGAGAGGTACAACAATCTCCCCCTATTTTGATGATCACAATCACCGAAACAATCAAAGTAAAATACTGAAATTAAAGACATTCTTAAAGGATAATTTGAAAATAAATCAAAGCATGATAGAGAAGACTCTCCCCCAATCAATCAAGGAATTTCTCCCCCTTTGTGATTATCAAAATAGAATGGGGCATAAAACTTGATTGAGGGAAATGAGATTTGAAAAACAAGATTTGAGATTTGAAAATCAATTGAAATTTTTAAAATTTGAATTGAAAGTTTTGAATCAAAAATTGAATAACAGTTTGAATTGAAAGTTTTGAATCAAAATTGAAATGAAAATTTTGAATGAAAATTTGAAACCAAGTGTTGAAATTGAAAGTTTGAAAAAATTTGAAATTGAAAAGCTTAAACAATCCTAACTCCCCTTAAATAAAAACAATAAATCACCGGGGAGAGGGATTTTGAAAAGAGATGATTTTAGGCCCGGAGAGACTCGCTAGAAGGGATTTTTCAATCCATACTTGTCTCATGGCGGGTCTTCTCCTATAAAATTCATCGGAAAAGAAAAAACTTTTGGGTTGACCGTACCGGGCGTTTTTACAATTACATTCATAAATGAGGTGCCCGGGTTTTTTGCAATAATTACAAAATTTAAAACTAGAGCTCCCCCTTACAAAAACAGTGGGTGCATGGGAGGAGGAGGCTTTATTGGTATAGCCAAGTCCATGAGTGGTCCTAGAAACCCTTTGAGAACCCAGCAAATTTGAAAGATTTTGTTCCCCTTGGTTGAACTTAGCTAGGGTCTCCCTTAGGTCTTTGATGGTTGATTCCATAGAATCAACATTTGGAAAATTTTGGATTTTAAGGGTGAGTTCCTCCTTCTCTTTGAGAAGTTGGTCTTTTTCGGAGGAAAGTTTTTTGAAAGACTTTTTTAAAGCGACAAATTTTGAAGAAAGTTCATGAAAACCATTTTCAAGTTGGTCCCTAACATGTTGGAGTTCTTCATATGACAAATGATTGAAAGAATTTGAAGAACTAGAAGACGAGGAAGAAGAGGAGGAAGATGATACCTCATGATTTGCCATTAGGCATTTTTTACCTTGGTTGCTCGAGGAGAAGGAGGAGAATGAAGAGGTGGAGCTATCACTCCATGTAGCCTTTGAAGCCTTCTTCTTCTCCTTTTTCTTGGCCCTTTTCTTGTGAAGTGGCCAAGCGGGTACGGATTTTTCGTCGAGTTCTTGCTCTTGAGCGGGTTCTTGCTTTGGAGCGGGTTCTTGCTTTTGATCCATGCTAGTACCTTCATGGGTTAGTTCTAAACATTTCCAAATATCATGAGAAGATGTGAAAGAAGAAATACAATCAAAAACATTACGATCTAACCCACAATGTAGAGCATTCATGGCTTTGCCATCAAGCTCGAAATTTGCAATGTCAGCGGGGGTCCATTGAGATTCATCGGGAGAAGAAAGGGTGAAACCATGCAAGACAATTTTAAAAATAGGATAACCAATGCTTTTAAGAAATGTGGTCATGCGGGTTTTCCAAAAATTATAGTCGGTCCCATCAAAAAATGGAGCCCGACCCAAAGAGTAGCCCTCGGGGGCGAAAGAGGTTGATGCCATCTTAATGGATCTTTGAATTTGAAACCTTTTAAGGTATTACTCAAATTATCCCTCTGATACCAATTGTTGGGTCGGAAGAATCCCGAGCGGGAATGATGGCAAGAGGGGGGTGAATTGCCTTTAAAAAAAAACAAATTAAAAATCAAAGTAAAGTGCAGCGGAAATAAAGAGGCAAGACACGCAAATTGATAACGGAGTTCGGCCAAAAACCCGGCCTACGTCTCCGCTCCCAACTCAACCGTTGAGAGATTCCTACCACTTTCTTTTCAATGGTTTTAGCAAGAAACCCACTAGGCTTTGAGGTAGCACTAGGACCTATTACAGCTTGCTTTTATTGGTTTAGCAAGAACCCAATGCTTTTAATGGTTAAGCAATAACCCACTAGTCTTTTTACGGGTGAAGACTAGCTCACCGATCTCAAGCCTTTTACAAGGTAAGGCTTGACAACCTCTTCACACCTTAGTGGTGGTGTGAGAACCCAAAGAAAGGGAGATGAGAAAAGAGTTTGGGGTTTGTAGGCACAAACCCAATTTTAAAGCTCAAAATGAATAAAACACTAAAAACCGTAATTGGAGAAGTCTTGGGCGCCTTTGATTGATTGGAGATGTTGAAGGCCGCTTCCAAGCTTCTTTGGAGGAGCTCCTTGGGTGTGGAAGTTGTTGGAGCTAGGTGGGTTCCTTTGAGGAAGTCCGCCGGAGGTACGCCAAATGATCCAAAATATGTCCGTTGGCTTCGTATATGTTCCGGTTAGTGTCCGGGGCTTCCTTGGCCTTTATTTATAGGCATGGAACCCTTGGGGAGGCTTCGGAGCCGTTAGAGAGGCTTAAAGAGCCGTTGGGAGCCAAGTGGGCCAGCCTGGTCAAACTACAACGGCTAGTTTGACTGGCTCCACCGGCTGGCCGGTACAGTCCCACCGGCTGGCCGGTGTGTGCAAAAAGGCATAGGATTCTTGTCCAGGGGCCACCGGCTGACCGGTACAGCTCCACCGGCTAGCCGGTGCCTTGGTAGAGAAGAAGTGTCTTGATCCAGGCTCCACCGGTCGACCGGTGAGGAGCCACCGGCTGGCCGGTGGCAAGACAGTAGCAAACACTATTTGGGCTGGGTGCCACAGGTCGACCGGTGACAGAGCCACCGGTCGACCGGTGGAACCTGGCAGTGGGCAATCCCTCTGCCAGTTCCACCGGCCGGCCGGTGCAATCACACCGGTTGGCCGGTGGACTGAATTTCAGTCCATTTGATGTCCATTCTTGGGCCAACTTCTTGGCAACCTTGTGCCTTTCAATCAAAAACACTTCAAACAATGTTAGATAAACATGAAAGTGATTGTGATCATGAAAATTAAACCACGAGGGGATACGAGAGGTACAACATATGTATGATTATGGAATAAGTCAATAACATTATTTAAACCATTATACAGGAGCTTCAGACACGTACAAAGCAAATCGGACCTAAGGTAAGGGAAATATCACAATCTCATTTTTATCCGAGATTGTTTATTCATAAGTATTTACTGGGGTGTATTTTATCATCCACATACATGTTTCATCAATATGTAATATTATTTCCATCCATATAAAATAGTTTAAATCCAATTTTACCCTTTGGTGAGTTTTTAGTAAAGAATAAGAAAGGAATCTTTTGTCGTTTTTCGTAAGAGGTACTTTTTGACTTTTCCGACAAAAGTACGAAGAATGTTTTTTTAACTTATACGTCATGAATGGATTTTTAAAACATTATTTCCAAGAATATTCCTTTACAAGTTTTCAAGTTTATTTTTAATCAACTTCTTTTATTTTAAAGTTGTATGACATGTTATGAAAGGAAAAATGTTTTTGAAGAAGAAAGGATATTTTCCTCAAGAATGGAGTTCAAGTGTTTTATCAAAATTATTTTCCATATAAGATAATAAAGGGTTCTATTTTAATCCCTATTATTACATTTGTTTGATTATGTTGTGATGGAAATATTTTTATGAATTCCTTTATCTTATATGAATTGTTTTATGATGTCATGATGTTTCAAGAATCCCATTTTTTTACATGTGTTATGCGATGATGTATGCTTTATGATTATGTGGAACACATACGAAAGGATTCATTATAAGATGGGTGGGACCTATATCTCCCTCCAATGCATTGGGTAAAGATTTTATATCTCATGAGATAGACAGGGATGGAACGGTAGGTTATACCGGTTCAGTGAAACAGGACTGAAACGAGGGTTACTCGATTCAGAAAGGGACTTTGTCCACTAAGATAGTCTTGGCAATGAGTCTTGACTAACAAGAAATGATTCTCTATGATTATGTGTGAATTCCACAAAGTTTCATGTTTTAAGTCATGATTATTGTGATTACATTTCACTGCCATAATTTATCCCATGTTATGAAATTTTGATCTCTTTTGCAGGTTAAGATTTCCAAAAGTTATGTGCTTGTGTATATGATGTGATTGATATTTCTTTTGTTTACCCTTACTGAGCATTTGAGCTCACCCTTTTATGTTTTCTTTTCCCCAGGATATAAAGAATGGTTTTAGGTTAAAAAAAGGGAAGATCTTTATGGGAGATATTGAAGATATTTCACCACGATTAGAAGATTAAGTTCCGAGTTTCCAAAGACACTAAACTATTACGATCCTTGTGTGTGTGTTTTTGTTATGTACTAAGTATTCCGAAAAAGTAATGTAATGTCAATGTACGTCAAGCTTCGGGTCTCTACAGTTGCTATCAGAGGAAAGGTTTAGTCAACCTTTGGAAACTAGGATGCGAAAACGTTAGTGCGATCCCTAGAGATATTTCTAAGGTATGTCTAGGGATGTCCCTTAGGTTAAGTATACGTATAGGTTATAGTACTAGAATTACGCTAACGATCATAGAATTAAACCTAAGATGTTAGATATTGAAGGTACTCCCCCTTTATTATGTTGTTTTCCCTAGCATGATTTTTGCCTCTCACACTATTCTTTTTGGGTTTTAGACGATGGCTAGAACCCGAAGGAACCGTGTTGATCAATGCAATGGACAATTCAATGATTGTCCTCCTGAACAAACAAATGTTATGGGAGATGGAGTGAAAAATCTTATTGCTATACTTACACAAGCTATGAATCATTATGGACTTCCAAATGAGTAGATAAGGGAACAATATTCTATTGAGTCCTTCATGAGGCAACGTCCACCTTCTTTCAGTGGGTCTTCTGATCCACTTGTTGCTGAACAATGGATCAGTACCACTGAAAAGATATTTTCAGTTCTTCAATGTTCGGAACATGATAAAGTCATCTTAGCAGTATATCATTTGGAAGGTGAAGCTGATCAATGGTGGAATCTTATCAAGAATACAAGGCAAAGAGATGAAATTGAGTCCATGGAATGGGACGAGTTCAAGAACTTATTTTTCAATAAGTACTTCCCTCGTATTCTTCGAACAAAGATGGAGAAGGAGTTTCTTGAACTAAAGCAAAAGAATGATGAATCTGTTGGTATATACGAAGCGAATTTTACAAGACTTGCAAGGTATGCATCTGGCATTATCATCCAACCTGAAAGTAAAGTTGATCGATTTTTCAGTGGCTTAAAACCAAGTCTTTGAAGGGCATTAGCTATAAGAGACTTCAGTAGCTATGAAGAAATTGTGCGTTGTGCTATCAAGGTAGAAATGGAAGTTGGTGTTACATATCCATCTCATGGTTTTGACAAAAAACGAAAGATGGAGTTCAAGGAGAAATCTCAGAATAATGGTGAAAAGAAGATGAATGTTTCCTTATGCACAAAGTTTGGAAAGAAGCATGGTGGAGATTGTCTTAAAGGGACTAGAAAATGTTTTAAGTGTGGAAAAGAAGGTCATCGAGCAGCTGAGTGTCGAAGTAATGGAAAAAGGGTTTCTAATGATGTGAATAAATAAAACACTACAGAGAACGCACCACCAACACTTCAATGCTTCAAGTGCAAGGAAATGGGGCATTATGCTAATAAATGCCCTAATCCAAGGGTTAGTGATGATCAACATGAGCAACCACTGAAGGAAAAGGACAAAGGGAAGTCACATGCAATCAATATTGGCAATGTTGAATATGACAACGATGTGGTGGAATGATTAAGTGTTTATGTAATGGGATTTCGAAATAATGTTGTATCATTGAGTATTGCAATATTTATTGATGTGGCATTCAAAGTGATTGATATATTTTGGAAATAAGATGATATGCGCATAATGAAGGGAAAATGAGAAAATGAAATGTTTAATAGTATTCATGATCTCATGATTGATATAAGGACTAAGTGATATCATGGTTTGAGAATATAGAATTTTGAGGATTTTGGTATGTGGAAAGTGTTAACTTTTAACTGCATTCATGTTTTCACTAAGGTTCAATGGGTATTCAAAAGAATACATGATTAAGGACTTTGAATGTTTGGAATGTGACCAAAAAAACATATCTTATGATATATGGGGATCAACGATGGTATTAAATCTCTGGTAATCATTTTCACTATGTTATAAGAGTGGACTGCAGTATTATGGATAAGCCTAAAGATTGAAATGGATTATGTTGGACATAAGTGAGTATTGTTTAAGTATAGAAGTTTTTTTTTCGATATTATTGATGGGATGTTATAGTAATGTGGTTTTAGAAAAAGGACAACCTGCAGGACGGGCGACAGCCCATCGCTTCGGACAAGGCTGTGGGAATCGAACCCACAACCGAAGTGCGACTGACCTTTATCGCCTACCACTGGCCTACAGGAAGTCCCTGTTTAGTAGAAACTAGTTTTATTATATTAAGCAGTATGATATATGAAGTATAAGTCCATTTTAGGAACCATATGTGATTAATATCACTATAGATCGACTTATGTATATAATTTTTGCTAACCTTTTGTTTGAGACAGATGGAATGACCCGTCATTTTATCACATGATCTGCTAACACTTCACGAATAACAAATTCAACTTAATTTATTTAAGAGATGAAGTGGAAATTGTTCAAGGCATGAACAACAGTGAGATTGTACCAAAATAAAGAATGTATTTATTCTAATTCAAATTTTCAACTTTAGGGAAATGATCTTGAAAACCAAAAATGTTGTCCTAGTGATCTTATACCTGATGAATCGGATGGTACCTTAGATCGTCACAAATTTATGGATTTGTGATTGTTGGCTTTTCCATAGCCATGTTCTCTACCACTCTCCATCAGAACATGATGGTTAGATTTTTCTTCCATATCCATATTTTCACCTATGTGGAAACCCAGTGATTAGTTTATTTGGGTAATCGTTACATTTCATACTTTAGTTTTTAAAGACAAGTTTTGGTATTCCTTTTTACGATGTGGGTTTCTATTAAATAAACTTTCGAATAGTAAACTATTTATAACCCCGACGAATTTCGAGGGCGAAATTCATTTTAAGGGGGGTAGAATGTAACAACCCAAGATTTTATGAAAAATATTCTTTTTAATTTCACTAATGTCTTGTGTTGTACGCTACACCAAAAGGAGCTTGCACAACACGCATCCTTGACTTGCCTTGCATTACACGCAATCGCGACCTTCCTCGATAGCGTGTGTAGTACGCAATACCAAGTTTCACTAAACAACGATATGCTATTAAAATATTATTATAACTAGCCGTTATGAATAATAATAACCACTTTTTGAAATTTTATAAATTTTATTTTTCAAAATGGACTTCATTTTTGGATTCGGAATACCGAAATTAGCCTAGGGTGAAATTTTGGTATTTTTCTGAAAACTTTCAATTTTTGATGAATAGTGAAACCACTAAGTGGTAGGTTAAAAACTGAATTTTGCATAAAACTTAATTTTACCGCTTCTGTGAATGGAATTTCAAAAATCCGACAGACACAGTTGATATCAGTAAGTAAAATGTGGTTTAATGAGATAAAAATAATTTTTTTGTTGAATAGTAACTTTTTACTTTTTTTACCGCGGTTAATAGTAAATAGGGTAACAAAGGGTAAATATGATATTACTATTACCCTAACACATGTCCTAATTCTATTGGATAAGTGTAATTCGACCAAAAACAACCTTATGAATAAAATATGACCATTTAGGCCCACTTGGATTAGATTAGGACATTTATTATTAATTTATTTAAAGAAGGGTTAAAATAGTTAAAATCAATGTTTAATAAGTAAATCATTTTTAATATGGGGTTATACATAAGATAAATTCGACTATAAATATTCATTAGAAAGATAACAAGAGTTCCTACATAATGGTATTTTATTTGTAATTTTTAGACATTAAATAATTTAATTTATTTATGACACAATGATGATGCATTAATTATCTTATTTATGAAATATTGACATAATTGATGTTATAAACACCAAAATAAATGTAATTTGAGACTTTTTTTGAATTACACTAATTTTTTAGGTTACTATGATATATTAATGTTGATTTAATCAACTTTTATCGAACATATAACTCTGTTATGACTTTCACAAAAATCATATATCAAATAGTGTCAAAATTGACACAAAATAGTTTTTAAATAAAATATTATATTATTAATTGTTATTTTATTCCTAAAAATCTAAGGTTCGGCCAAATGACTTAGATAAAGATATATATATTAATAATAAACAATTTGGGGTTCGTTTGGCATGTTATAGTAAGTGTATTAACCATATAGTGAAAGAAAACAAAAAGACACGGTAAAAGTTAAATTATTTAACTTAGAGTTAAATCTAATTGATAAGGATAAAATAATACCCTAAACTTGTATAAATCCTATTGGTTGATAGTATTTCGACCCATACCCACTTTAGCTTCGAAATAAGAACCTTTGGAACCATTATAAACCGATTTTGACTTTAATATAAAATAATATTTTGAGATATTCCTAAGGTGCCCCTCTCCTCCCTTATAAAAGGGCACCTCCTCCCCCTCCTCCTCACACAAAATTGAGCACTCAAGCTCGGAAAACCCCTGCCATTTTCTCCTCTCCACTTCCCTAGAATAATCCCAGAGGTCCTGGTCTTCTTCAAAGACCAATCTTAGTTCCCTAAGTGGAGGATTCAAAGAGGCGTTCCAAAGAAGAGGTAATATCTGTTACCGATCTTTTCAATTTCTTTCTTCTTCAACTTCTTCTCCTTTAGTTGTTTCATGATAAAGTAATAACATCAGTATTACTTACATACTGATATGTTATTATAAATATGAAACAACCCTAATTCACCTTCTATCCATCCTACGGAAAAATGAAATCACCGCGCGTGCGTACGTACGGAATACCGTCTCCATGCTGTGGTGTAATCTATTTTCCACCATCACTTTACAAGGATGGGTATAATGGTGTAATGAGTAACTATTTATGATTATTATAAAGTAATATTGATACTGAAATAATATATATATATACTCCAATACAATTCCACGATCATAGGAACGATATCATCACTCGTGCGTACGTACGGAATACCGTCTCCACGATGTGAAGCGACTCGTTCTACATGATCATCATTACATAATAATTATATAAATGAATTGAATGAATAAATATGATATATTTTACACTAATACCATTCTAGATATAAGGTATCTATAACCTTAAAAGAAGAATAAAAATTTATTCGGCAAAACACGCAAAAGAACAAAAGGCAATAAAGACCCGAGTAACAAGTAACAATGAAATATTACTAACAAGAAGCTAAGAATATGACCATATAAGATATCATATCAATATGTATGATTATGGAATAAGTCAATAACATTATTTAAACCATTATACAGGAGCTTCGGACACGTACAAAGCAAATCGGACCTAAGGTAAGGGAAATATCACAATCTCATTTTTATCCGAGATTGTTTATTCGTAAGTATTTACTGGGGTGTATTTTATCATCCACATCCATGTTTCATAAATATGTAATATTATTTCCATCCACCTACAATAGTTTAAATCCAATTTTACCCTTTGTTGAGTTTTTAGTAAAGAATAAGAAAGGAATCTTTTGTCGTTTTTCGTACGAGGTACTTTTTGACTTTTCCGACAAAAGTATGAAGAATGTTTTTTTTAACTTATACGGCATGAATGGATTTTTAAAACATTATTTCCAAGAATCTTCCTTTACAAGTTTTCAAGTTTATTTTTAATCAACTTCTTTTATTTTAAAGTTGTATGACATGTTATGAAAGGAAAAATGTTTTTGAAGAAGAAAGGATATTTTCCACAAGAATGGAGTTCAAGTGTTTTATCAAAATTATTTTCCATCTAAGATAATAAAGGGTTATGTTTTAATCCCTATTATTACATTGGTTTGATTATGTTGTGATGGAAATATTTTTATGAATTCCTTTATCTTATATGAATTGTTTTATGATGTCATGATGTTTCAAGAATCCCATTTTTTTACATGTGTTATGCGATGATGTATGATTTATGATTATGTGGCACACATAAGAAAGGATTCATTGTAATATGGGTGGGACCTATATCTCCCTCCAATGCATTGGGTAAAGATTTTATATCTCATGAGATAGACAGGGCTGGAACGGTAGGTTATACAGGTTCAGTGAAACAGGACTGAAACGAGGGTTACTCGATTCAGAAAGGGACTTTGTCCACTAAGATAGTCTTGGCAATGAGTCTTGACTAACAAGAAATGATTCTCTATGATTATGTGTGAATGCCACAAAGTTTCATGTTTTATGTTATGATTATTGTGATTACATTTCACTACCATAATTTATCCCATGTTATGAAATTTTGATCTCTTTTACAGGTTAAGATTTCCAAAAGTTATGTGCTTGTGTATATGATGTGATTGATATTTCTTTTGTTTACCCTTACTGAGCATTTGAGCTCACCCTTTTATGTTTTCTTTTCCCCAGGATATAAAGAAAGGTTTTAGGTTAAAAAAAGGGAAGATCTTTATGGGAGATATTGAAGATCTTTCACCACGATTAGAAGATTACGTTCCGAGTTTCCAAAGACACTAAACTATTACGATCCTTGTGTGTGTGTTTTTTTTATGTACTAAGTATTCCGCAAAATTAAGGTAATGTCAATGTATGTCAAGCTTCGGGTCTCTACATAATTTTTATTTGTTTCCTAATTATTTTTAATTGTTTTCTAATTAATTTTATTTGTTTCCTAATTATTTTTATTTGTTTCCTAATTATTTTTATTTGTTTCCTAATTATTTTTATTTGTTTTCTAATTATTTTTATTTGTTTCCTATTTATTTTTATTTGTTTCCTAATTATTTTTATTTGTTTCCTAATTATTTTTATTTGTTTCCTAATTATTTTTATTTGTTTTCGAATTATTTTTATTTGTTTCATAATTATTTTTATTTGTGTTCGTAATTATTTTTAATTGTTTCCTAATTATTTTTAATTCTTTCCTAATTATTTTAATTATTTCATAATTATTTTAATTATTTCCTAATTATTTTAATTGTTTCCTAATTATTTTAATTGTTTCCTAATTATTTTAATTATTTCCTAATTATTTTAATTGTATCCTAATTATTTTAATTGTTTCCTAAATATTTTAATTATTTCCTAATTATTTTAATTGTTTCTTAATTATTTTAATTGTTTTCTAATTATTTTAATTGTTTCCTAATTATTTTAATTATTTCCTAATTATTTTAATTGTTTCCTAATTATTTTAATTGTTTCCTAATTATTTTAATTGTTTTCTAATTATTGAAATTGTTTCCTAATTAATTTAATTGTTTCCTAATTATTTTATTTTTAATTGTTTCCTAATTATTTAGTTTTTAATTGTTACCTAATTATTTTATTTCTAATTGTTTTCTAATTATTTTATTTCTAATTGTTTCCTAATTATTTTATTTCTAATTGTTTCCTAATTATTTCTAAATAATTAAATATAATTATTTCATAATTATTTGATGATTGTTTTAATTAAATCTAATTATTTATTAGTTATTAAATAATTATATAATTATTCCTAATAAAATACAATTATTTCTAATTATTTCTAATTAAATATATTTATTTCGAATTATTACCAAAACATCCTCCGGGAGGGTCGAACCAAGAGTGCAGCAAGGCCCGTTGTCGTGTACCAGGTTACCCCAAGTCAAGCTCGAAACACCTTGTCAGAGTTTTCACTCCTAGGTACATCTGTTCCAGAGCCGCCTCTACTTCTTCGTATCCAGACTTGGACTATTTGGTACAACCACTTAATCTAATTATACTATATAGATACATAAACATTCTATTAAGAAAATTAAAATTAACAATTAAAAATAAAATTAAGAATTAAAAATAAGTTAACAATTAAAAAACAATAAATACCTTTGATATTTTGAAGCAGTTTGTGCCACCTAACTCCTTCTCTTCTCTTCCCATAAGAAAAAATTAAAATAAAAAAAAATCTACTTAGAACGAAAATTTAAAGAGAGAAAGGAAAAAAGAAGAAGGGATATCTGAATGATTTGAAAAAAAACTGATGGGGGTATATATAGGTTATAATATTTGTGATAGTCTTATTTGCGACGGTGTACCATCGCAAATACCATCGCCCGCATTAATTACGGGCGGTGGTTAAAAGGGTTTTTGCGACGGGCCCGTTGCAAATAGCTGCCTGCCGACAAACCATTAGCGACAGGCAGATATCCCCATCGCAAATTGCTATTTACTGCAGCCGGTATTAGCGACGGGCCCCGTCACAAATACCTTCACCCGCATTTAATACGGGCAGTGGTTAAAATAGTTTTTGCGACGGGCCTATCGCAAATACCTGTAGGCTGACATACCATTAGCGACGGGCGGATATCCCTATCGCAAAATCCTATTTTCCGCCGCCGGTATTGGCGATGAGAGCCGTCGCAAATAACGCATGATGAATAGTGTTTTTGCGACGGGTAATTGTCCTGTCGTAAATAGTATTTACCACCTTGGGGTACTTGCGACGGGACGAAGGCCACCATCGAAAATAGGCTTCCCGCATTTTGGCACGCAAACTGCGCCATAACTATTGCGACAGGTCCTGTATTCCCGTTGCAACTAACTGACCATTTGCGACGGGCATATATTCCCATCGCAAATACGATTTTCGTCCGATTTATTGCTACCGGATTTATTCCCGTCGCAAATAACCCGTCGCAATAATCGATTTTTCCCATAGTGATGAAAAATTGAGCCAATAAAAAAACTCATATACCTAGAAACCCCAAATATGCATCATTATAACTTCCTTAAACCTTAATGAAAACCAAAACATTGGTTTGGGTTCATATGAATGAGAAGATTATGAGACTGGGGGAAGGGAAGAAGGGAGAAGAGTATAAGAGAAATAATGAAGGGCTTACCACTAAATACTACTTGAAATCTTAGGGAGAATATGGAGATGGGGCAGAAGGGGATGAGTGGGCGGAGGGATCGCGCATGGTCTCAAGGGAACAAGGAGAGAAGGGGTGATAATGGTGGTAACGGGGTCTAGTTGTGATGAATCATGAGAGATGGGGGGTCAACTATAATAGCAAGGGCTCAAGAATAGGGGGCTTGGGGGATAAGGGAGTGGGGTGGGGAGTAGGGGGAGAAGTGATTTTTCTTGACAAATAAAAAACATTTAGTGGTTTTTTTATAAATTGATGTTAAATGTTTTTTTATGATTTTTTAGTGGAGGTTTAGGAAATCACAGCTAAAAATTTCCATTAATTGCGTAATTTGGTGTAGTGGGAAGACTCCACCATGATTCATCATCCACTATAATAGACCGACTCATTTATATTGAGAAAGGGATCATGTCAAAACACTATCATCACAGCCTTGGGTATCTGATGAGATCCACATTTAGTGATAGTAATCCCAAGCATTAACTACATCACCCATCCTATAACTATTATTGGCATGCAGGGTGAGTAACTAGAACTATTGTCATTCCTTTATTCCTTGAATGAGCCCTCATGGCACACCAAGGCCACCAAAGAATGAATTTGATAGTTTTTGATGCTCATGAAACATTAAAGAGAAGTATATACACAAGATAACATATGGTAAGGTCACTCCTCAACCAACTAGAACAAAATTTTGGGACCCATCACCACATATGCACACAAAGAAGCAAGGAAATAATCATGGAAAGAGTAAAAACTTCATGAACCCACTACTCTCTAGAAGGAAGGCTGAGATAGGAATAATTTAATCACCCCATACTCCATAAACCTCATTTTCATGAACCATCCATAGAGGTCAACCATATTCATCACCAATCCATGAAATATAAAACTGTCATGATATACCCACACCTCTTTATTACATGAAACCTAACTGAGTGGGTACTGTCACATCCCGCCCTGAGCAACCCATCCCACTAAGATCCAAACTGAATGGTGGAAAGACCTGATGGGTATTCTCGATCCCCACAAGCTAATTAATAGAACATGGGAATCCAACAACAACCAAAGGGAGTTATTTTCCCATCCTCAAACATGATACATGAAATATATATAGAGAGAACAACTATAAAAGAAATATTCCACAAAACATATAGTGAAAATGGTTTTGATACCACCAAAGGTAGGAATACAAAACCAATGTATTTTTCCAAAAAAACAAAAGAAATGGCACCCAATATTATCAACTTCTAAAACATTTGACACATGGGAAACATCCCACCATATCACTACCAAATAACCATACCCAGGTAACCAAAAACATCACCACCACACTATATAACCTTTTCCTTCCCTGTATCAGATAAAACAAGGGCTACACACCCCCAAGGGAATATATAGAGTGTGAGATAAATTATCATAGTAGGATACCGCCCTTGTTATCTATAACAAGTCCCTATTTAATAATTCCATTATATTGAGTTTAAAAGAAAATATGACATGATAAGAAATTACATAGTTTTATATAAAAAATATGGTAAACAATTGTCTTTTTTCAATGTTATAAAAAATCCAAGTAACACAACATCAAAGAATAATTTCAAAAAATAAATCATTTATTATGGAATGTGTCATATCATGTCAAATCTAAAAATAACAAAAAGACAAAGCACAGTGGTAATCACTAATAGGATAATAAATATTTTTCAATTTATGCCACTCATACCTAATTCAAAAACAATGAGTAGTGAACACTCAAGTCCATAGAGTAAATGAATCAGTAAACTAAGAATTTAATAATACGTCCGAAGGTGATCCACTTATAATGTCATCATCAAGTTCCTATAGTCAATGTGTCTACAATCTATGAATAGAGAGGCACCACAAAAAGTAAACCCCCTTACATTTTCAATGGAAAATGACCAATAATAAACCCTCCACCATTGTACCCAAGGAGTCCATGTTTAACATATTAAAAATCAATTTCAAAGTTCTTCTCATATTTTACAAACAATTCTAAACAACTATAACATCAAGGATCTACATTAGTAGGTAAATACAGTATCATAATGTATTTCAAAAATATTCCCTTAAAATATCCTTTATTCAAGAATTTATCTAATACATAAATTTTAGAATTTAAATTTTATAAAACTAGTTATATTTTTTAATTCATCATATAAAAATTATCTTAATATGAGTTTTTTATCATTTTTTGATAAGATCAATTTTTAGTCAAAAATTACGAGTTACAAAAGGCATGTGATATCTATAACTTTTACCTTAAATAAGAATTTCCTGGAGGTTTAGAAAAAAATTAAACTAATAAAATATTAATTTTAGGAATAACATTATAAATTTTAAAATATTATTTTAACTTATAATTCCTAGGGAAAATTGTTTTAGAACAAATTAAAATCTTACTTTAATACAAAACCAAATTTTGGTCTTTTCATTAAACCAATTATTTTCTAGGGAGATATGGTGTTGGATTTCCATTGAATCCTTGTATCCTTTATTTATTTATTAATAAGTAAATTTAGTTTATTAAAATATTTATCCATAATTATTGTAAATTATTTACATATCTAATTCTTAAAAATGTTATTCCTCTAAAAAGGTTTTTACATGATTAAGAAAATTATTTTTAAATTAAATTTTCACAAATTTATCAATTGTATTTGATAAAATGATTTCGAAATATGAAATTAGAATTATCGTATTGGGTATAGTGGTTTATATTAATCATTTTCATTAAAATTAATTACTATGGTTAGAAATTAATTACCAAGATAAAAGATAAAGGGGTAAATTGTGTTCAACCAATTGTAAATATCCTAGAATAATTCAAAAATGTTTATAAAAATAAGTGGTTGAGATTTAAATAGACCAATACATGTTTCTTCTATAATTTTGTCTCTTTTTATCCATTAAACCATGAATATTTTCATGAATTTGTTTTAAAACGTAATGGAGTTCCCCAAATTACCCTTCCCTTCAATTATAACAGGGGAACATCTTCACCACTTTAGTACGCACCATTATTTAGAATATATCCTTAAAAATCTACCATTATTATCTCCATATAAACATCTCCCAATATCATAAGCCCTTGTTCACTAATATTAATTTTTTTCTTTTTAAGTTCAAGTATTCTATTAAGGAAAAATAAAGTCCTCGATATGAGTATTATCAACTACTTAGTTTTCATCACAATTATATTCTTAAACATTTATTATATGCACAGAAATATAAGGATATTATTATAATTTATATAGTTTAATTTTACTATATTAATTTTATTATCATTTTTTATTTATATTCCCTATCCATGATAAATAGGAAACTCATTGTTTGTATGTTATACAGACTACTATCTCTAAAACGTAATAGGTTTAATTTTACTTATCCACCTTACAAGGTTGTATATAAGGATGGTATTAAAAATAAAAATATATTTTTTATAATATTATTAAGGTTGTGGTGTAGAAAATTTAATATTATATTAATTACATGAACAAAAAACAATCATCATTATTTTAATCGTTTAAAATAATCATACTAAGAGGATACTATTTTATTCAAATAACATAATGTTTTCATATCAATTAATTATTATAACAATTCCTTATAATTATTATATATCATTCCTATAAAAAGTAAATAATATTATTATAATATGTTTCTAAATGTATTTAATATGAAACATCTCATAATAATCCATTAATCATGGTAGGTTCATGTTTGTGTCGGTTTAGCTACATACTTTAACAATAATATGAATTTATGTCATGTTTGACTATGAGAACTTATTTATATGTATAATATGAAATAAATGTGTAAATAGTGACTTTTTTTCAATATATTATATCATTATCGACTTATTCAATTAAGGAAACACCCTTTATTCGACAAAAATCACAAAAATATGCTTCTTATCAACTTCATCTTCACAGATAATGTATGAAAAATTATGAAAGGGATTTAAAACAACATAAATTATTCTAAATAATACCACATAGTAACTATAATAATATAGTAATAATAAAATTGTAAATAAGAATTAATATAAAAACAGTTGTTAGGAAACTTGTAGAAATAATCAAACCTATAAACAGTGGTGTGGAAGATTAGAATAATTCATGCAGAGAATGAATATTTTTGAATAATAAATATGAAAATGGATATGAGTAAGTTTATGAATTAATTTACTAAGTTATCTATAATTATGATACATTAGGTTAATTTAGGTTCTTATAATTCATGAAAATAGGTAAGGGGTTTCCATCTCTAAGATCATCTCCTTGAGAAATAATTAGTATTATTCACATACTTCTATTTATATTGTGTACATAATTCCTCTTTAAGATGTTATATCATGAATGGAATTTATTCATAGTATTTTTAGATCATTTTTATTCTATATAGTCCAATAGGTTATGATTGAATTGAATCCCAATCCATTAGTAGGGTTTTTTCTATCTCAATTTTCATTCATTGGTGGTCAGCTTATAATAACCACATATTTTATTTTTTATAGTGCAATCATTGACATGGCTGAATTTCAAATATGTTACAAATGGAATTTATGGGATTTAAATATATATATTTTTATCCAAATCTCGTATGATTTATATTCAAGAGTTACATTTTCCATGGTGGAATAAAAATTCAAAATTCTATAAAGTAAAACTGTATGTAATTTCCGTGATAATACATCAATGTCTGCATATCGAAAAGTGGAAATGGATGTGAAAAAAAATGAATCTAGGTTTAATTAAACAAACAATAGTTGTTTCAGAATTCAATAAATAATCACTATGATACATAATTATCAGGCTTAAGACTGTGCACCCTTGTGAGAAAATCTTAATGGATATGATTTAGAATATTCACACACTCTTAATGAACCATAATTAAGGATTTCTCTTACCTTTTTCTTTGTGTCCTACCAATTATATCTATTTTATCAAATTAGTATAATCTATGTATATCACGACCCGTCCTCGGGGCCCCTGCCGTGACTACCCCAAGCCCGCCTTCCATAGGCCAGGGGCTGGCGACTAGCACCAAGGCGTAAATCCCAACAAAAAGGGAAGGCATTGCCTTTGAAAAGTAAACAAGCACCAGAGAGAAAGCAAGCGGAAAAGTAAACACTAAGTAAAACTGTACAAGCTGTGCTGAAAGTAAAAAGGGGCCGGAAATACAAGCCCAACTGTAAAGTACAACTGAAAGGAAAAACAGCAACTGAAAAGGGAAAACTGCAGCGTCGAGCCGTCCTCTGGAAGTCCCACCTGAAGGGTGGGTACAGATAGCCTCCACTGCTCCTCGGGTCCACCTAACCGCTCTGAGTACGTCCCGCCCAGTGGTCCACCTCCAGGTATTGTCCTGCTCCGCACGCCTCCACCACGATCAGCGCTGTCCGTCGTCTGCAACCAACACCACGAAGTGCGGGCATAGCCCGTGCAGGGGTGAGTATAAGCTACTCAGTAGGGACCCCGAGACCCCCGAAGGTCTCCCGAAATCCACAAAGGAAAAGTACAATCACGAAGTAACATCTGACACGGCTTAGGTATATGCCAATACATATACCTAAGTCTGCAATTCCCCGTTCGGCTCCAATGTCCGAGCCCAAGAACAACCCAGTCCACACAGGAAAGCAAAACGCATACCCACGCAGGATAGAACAACAGAATCCACAAAGGAGAGAAAACAGTAAATCCACATAGGATAGCTCAACACAATCCACAGAGGAGAGTAACACAGGATTCAGCTCACACAGGATTTTCATTATCAAAATCATAGATGCTGAAGAGCCCCATCCCTGAAGTGTACAGTGGTCATATCACGACTCCGAGATACTTCTCACTAACCTATGACTGTTGAGGTACTCCTCCTGTCGAGTACCGCGGGTCTGCTGCCATCTACCGGGCGCTCCGTCCGCTGAGGGTCTGCTTCCAAAATATCGGGCGCTCACCCAAATAGCCTACAGAGGTACTCCTCCAGTCGAGTGCCGCGGGTCTGCTGCCAACTACCAGGCGCTCCATCCGCCGTGGGTCTGCCGCCAAATACCGGGCGCTCCGTCCACTGGGCTAGTCGACTCACTCCAAGTCGAGTCGGTCAAGCAGTCTTCAGGTCTCAGCCGGCTACACGGTCTCCGTACTCCGTACGCTCGTCTCCAGTATCGCGGGTCTGCCGCTACAACCAAGCGCACCACCTCTATCGAGTAAAACAGAAGACTCAGATCACACAGGTATACTTCTTCGGATGACGATAAAGATGATCATTGAACCATCTAAGTCGTCGGACCCACGAAGGATCGATAGGTACTAACCTTGCAGTGACTCACACAGGATTGGGCCCATGCAGGAACTATAGGAGTTGGCTCACACAGAACCGTAGAGAGATGACCCACACAGGATCGGACCCACACAGGATCGGTAGCACTGATCCACGTAGGATCGCTGAGTGCAGTAGTCGTCGCAGTCCGCTGAGGATCTCTGCACAGTCGTCTCCGTAGTCCACTGAGGATCTCTGCACGGTCGTCGTCGGAGTCCACGGAGGATCTCTGCACAGTCGTCGCCGCAGTCCACTGAGGATCTCTGCAAAAGTTGCTCCATCTCTATCCACGAAGGATATCTGCAAAGAGGCTAGTTTCTCTGTCGCCTCCTCAAGTAGTTGAATGCCCGTCCTCCTGCTAAGGGCATCGGCTACTACGTTCCCCTTCCCAGGAGTATAGACTATCTCAAAGTCATAGTCCTGGAGGAACTCGAGCCATCGCCGCTGTCTCAGGTTTAGGTCCTTCTGCGAAAAGATATACCTGAGACTTTGATGATCAGAAAAGACTGTAAAGCGCTCGCCCATCAGATAGTGTCGCCATGTCTTCAGAGCGAAGACCACTGCTGCTAACTCCAGGTCATGGGTAGTGTAGTTCTGCTCATACGGCCTCAACTGACGTGATCCATAGGCGATCACTGCCCGCTCCTGCATCAGAACACATCCGAGTCCGGTCCCTGATGCATCACAGTAGACTACGTACCCTACTCCCTCCTCAGGCAACCTCAAGATAGGTGCGCTAGTCAATCTCTGTATTAGCTCCTGGAAGCTCTGCTGACATCTATCTGACCACACGAAGGGTTTCCCCTTCTTCGTCAAAGCTGTGAGTGATGCCGCAACTCTAGAGAAGTCTGGCACGAATCTCCGATAGTATCCAGCTAGTCCCAAGAAACTCCGAACCTCAGTCACGCTCCTGGGTGGCTCCCATGCTAACACAGCCTCAATCTTCGCGGGATCCACTGCAACTCCCTCCTCAGAGATAACGTGTCCCAAGAAGTGGACCTCACGTATCCAGAACTGGCACTTCGAGAGCTTACCATAAGGCTGGTGCTCTCGGAGTGTGTCAAGAACAACTCGCAAGTGATAGGCGTGCTCCTCCTCTGTCGTAGAGTAAATCAGAATGTCGTCGATGAAGACCACGACAAACCGATCGAGGTATGGCTGAAAGATCCTGTTCATGAGAGCCATGAACACTGCTGGAGTATTGGTCACACCGAAAGGCATAACCAAGAACTCATAGTGGCCATACCGACATCTGAAGGCTGTCTTCTGCACATCCTCGTCTCTGACTCTGAGCTGATGATAGCCTGACCTGAGGTCTATCTTCGAGAACCACCGTGCTCCCTTGAGCTGATCAAAGAGGTCATCAATCCTCGGTAGCGGATACTTGTTCCTCACTGTCACCTGGTTCAGGCGACGATAGTCAACACAAAGACGCAAGCTCCCGTCCGCCTTCTTGGCGAACAATATCGGTGAAGCCCAGGGTGAAACACTGGGTCGGATGAACCCCTTGCCCTGCAAGTCCTCCAACTGTACCCGTAGCTCTCGAAGCTCGGCGGGGGCCATCCGATATGCTGGAGTGGATATCGGGGCTGTCCCGGGGTACAAGTCAATATAAAAGTCTACCTCTCTGCGAGGAGGTAGCCCTGGAACGTCGTCGGGAAAAACGTCCGCAAACTGATCCACCACTGCAGGAAAATCCGGACTCCGCACATCAACTGCTCCAAGGATAAGGCAAGCCAACTGATGAGTGATGGGCTGTCCTCTCCTCCGCGGAAGTCCATCCTGTGCTGCTAAGTCTCCCTTCTCGCCGGTGAAGGTGAACCTGCTCCCGTCGGTGCGTACACATCGCACCTTGCGCCTAAAACAGTCAATATGTGCATGGACCGTAGATAGCCAATCCATGCCCAAGATGACGTCGTAAGGCCTCGACGCTGCTACAAGAAGATCCCAGCCGAAGCTCTCGCCTCCTAGAGTAAGCTCACACTGCCGGCACCAGTGCGTAATCGTCGAGTCTGCTCCCGTAGGAGTCTCTAGCCGTAAGGATCGAGCCAACGGCTCTGTCGGAATCTCCGAGCTCCGAACAAGGGCAGCAGCTATGAAAGAGTGACTCGCTTCTGTGTCTATAAGAACTGCAGCAAGGGTGGAGTAGACACAGATAGTACCTCGAATCATCTTGGGTGTGCCGTGGTCGTAGGCCTCTGCTGCCTGGAGATGTGCCTGTCGCTGCCTGCCAGCTCCCTGTGGTCGGGGTGGACCTCCTGGTGGTGGTGGTGGTAGAGCCTCAAAGCGTCGGCCACCACCGGCTGCTCGTCCAGCTCCTTTGCCTCGTCCGCCTCCTCCCTGCGGACCGCCACGGTCGACCCTCTGCCTCTGCCTCGGTGGTCCCTCAACCGTCTGCCCGAAGGTCTGGTCTGTCTGGACCCCTGAGTCATCCGTCGACTGCCTGCTGCAGATGACTCTGCCACGTGCTGCCCTGCGGTGGGTCGCTGCGCTGGTGTAGACTCAGCAAGGAAGCTCTCGATCAGAAGGGCCCGCTCCAGTACTTCTGTCTGAGTCGGTATGCTGAGGGAGATCAGCGATGCCCTGATCTCATGTCTCAAACCCTGCTCGAAGGTCCGGGCCCGGAAGAATGGGTCTCGTACCATGTCGGTCGAGTAGCGCGAGAGATCGGTAAATCTCGCCGAGTACTGTGCGACCGTCATGCTGCCCTGCCGCAGCTGTAGAAGCTCCTGGATACGCACCGCACGAAGGGTGGCCGGGACGAACTCTGAACGGAAGAGGCTCTCAAAGTCCGTCCAAAGTAGAGATGCCTCATCGTGCACCTCGAGCATCAAGCTCCACCATCGTCCTACTGCAGCGAGTCAGGGAGGCACAGTGTGGGGACACTGACTGTGAGACACGACGTGCACAGATATCCTCGGGACAGGCACCTGATGGTTTCTCCCTTGGGACAGAGCAGGTCATCCTTTTCAGAGGAAGTACCATGGTACCAGTCGCTTTGCGAGAGGAAGTGCTGAGGGAGTTTCACACTTCTCCTTTGGCGGTACATCCTGGAGTGGCGAAGATGTACCAGGACCTCAGACGACAGCACTGGTGGCCGGGCTTGAAGAAGGCAGTAGCAGAGTTCGTTTCTCGATGCCTCACCTGCCAGCAGGTGAAGGCTGAGCATCAGGTACCAGCGGGCTTGGTACAGCCCTTGGAGGTTCCGGAGTGGAAGTGGGATGGCATATCTATGGACTTCGTGACTGGACTTCTACGTACTTCCAGAGGTCACGACTCCATTTGGGTGATTGTTGACCGACTCACCAAGTCGGCACACTTCTTACCCATCAGAGAGCAGGGCTCAGTGGAGAGCTTGGGACGTCTCTACGTTCAAGAGATTGTGCGGCTCCACGGCGTGCCATCATCTATCGTATCCGATCGAGATGCCTGCTTTACTTCCCGGCTTTGGAAGGGGTTACAGGAGGCGTTCGGGACGCAGCTACGTCTGAGCACAGCCTTTCACCCTCAGACGGATGGTCAGACGGAGAGGACCATTCAGACACTCGAGGACATGCTCCGCGCATGTGTCCTCGACTTTGGTCGTAGCTGGGAGGACCACCTACCCTTGGTGGAGTTTGCGTACAACAACAGCTACCACTCCACTATCGGGATGGCACCGTATGAGGCGTTGTACGGCCGACCTTGTAGATCTCCTTTGTGCTGGACAGACCCTGGGGAGTCAGCACTAGTGGGACCGGAGATGGTCCAGGCCACGACAGAGAAGGTCCAGGTCATCCCGGAGCGGATGAGGACAGCTCAGAGCCAGCAGAAGTCATATGCTGACAGGAGACGGAGGCCACTGGAGTTCGAGGATGGAGACCACGTCTTCTTGCGGGTCTCACCTCGACGTGGTATTCGGAGATTTGGCCGAGGCGGCAAGTTATCTCCGCGCTTCATCGGACCCTTCCAGATTCTCAGCAGGATTGGTGAGGTGGCTTATCGCCTGGCTCTACCACCTCAGTTGCACCGGGTGCACGACGTCTTCCACGTATCTCAGCTGAGGAGATACGTGCACGACCCGACGCACATCATTGACCATGGGTAGCTTGACGTTGATGATGGGGCGACTTTCACGGAGGTTCCAGTAGAGATAGAGGATCGACAGGAGCGGGTCCTGCGTGGGTGATCGATTCCTCTTGTGCGCATCAGATGGCAGCACGGGAATCTCCAGGAGAGCACTTGGGAGCGGGAGGCTCAGATGCGTGCTCAGTACCCTCATTTGTTTCCCTAGTTTTGATGTATCTTTACGGGGACGTAAAGCCCTGAGGTGGGAGTAATGTAAAGACCCGTAAAATTCAAGGGAAATTTTTTCTTAATTTTCTTAAGAATTTTACAAGAGCGCGGTTTCAGACGGCACCTGATTCCGAGGCCCGGAGTGCCCGGAATCAATTTCCGAAGTTTGGCTCGGGTACTTTCAGTGAACGAACGAGCAGGAATTCCTAACTTTTGATCCGGTGCTCGGAATAGAAATCCGAGGGCACCGATGAACTCGCAGCGCCGATATTCGCTTAAAGAGACCTTTTCGGAAGTTGCATTTGTTGCGGGTTGAAAGTTAGTTTTTGGGTTTTTAGTTTGAGTTAAATGAAATTTGTGAAGAACAAATTTTATTTTAACTTGATAAATCCTACCAAAGGGGGTTGGAAGTGGGACCCACATCCACTTAACCTCCCTTGGGAGGATTAAGTGTGGTGGGGCCCACACGAACCCCTAAACCTTTCATCTTCTCCCAACTTCCTTAACGCCTCATTAAATGACATGAGTTATTTAATTTTGGAGTTAATCCTTTTGAAATTCTAGTGTGTTGATGTGTAAATAAAATAAGATAGTGTCTTATTTTATTTTGGTTAATAGTTTGTCTTCTTGAGAGGTTGAGAGCTTTTTCTTCTTCTTCTTCAACTCCGATGAAGAACACGAAGAACACTCAACTTGACGAAGAACGCTCAAGTCCCGACGAAGAACGCCGCTCCGCCCTTCTTCGTCTTCCGTGTCAACGAGTGGGAACGCCGCTTCCTCCTCGGGTTCTCTTCGTCGACATAAGAAGTTTCGCCAACGACGTATCACATCGGACGCATCTCTTCGTCAACGGATTTGACGAACGACGACCGCGATGCCCGATCTCCGCGACGTTGTCTTCCGCGGACGTTGGCAAATCCTCGAACGTATACCCAAGGTAGGGGTTGTTAATTTATTGTTTAATTATTTATTTCTTGATCGTGGATCTCGCATGTCTAACATGAGGCTTTTGAATGTTTAAGTTGAGTTATTATTTAACGTGAGGGGGCCGGACCGCATGAACACGGCCGAACCCCCTCCATCGTTCTTATTGTTCTATCTTGAGGGTGGAAGCAAAGTGGCGTGGTGCCGTCGCACCACGCGGATAATAAAATGATTAAATTTTGCGGCGCCGTCGCGCCGCGCCATGGAAGAATCATAAAGAACGCGACGCCGTCGCGCCGCGTCGAAGGGAACCAAATGCGCGGTGAAGGGGCGCGGTGCCATCGCACCGCGCCGGACGACGAACACCGCGGCCGGTTCCGGGCCGCGGCGGGACGAGGAGACCGCGGTCGGTTCCGGGCCGCGGCGGGATGAGAAGACCGGCGGCCGAGCCGCCGGCGTCGGAAGCCGAAGAGGGGACCGGATTTTCCGGTCCCGTTGGAGAAAACCGGCCGGCCAGCTGGCCGGCCGGATGCCAATAAACTGGGGGAATTAATCCCCCGGCCAGCTCATTAAACCCCCCTCTTTAAGAGGGGGCGGTTTCCTTGTGGGGGGCAAAGCCCCCCGTTTCCTGCCAATCAAGCCCCCCACGTGGGGGGGGGGGGGGGGTTGCAAAAAGGGGTGCGGCTATATGCCGCGCCGTTATTTCAATCCGCGGGGGATTGACTCCCCCCGCGCTGCCTCCGTGCGGCGCCAGGTCGCCGCGGCCGCCGCGCCGCCGGCCGGCCGGCCGGCCGGGCCGGGTCGGCCCGGACCCGGACCCCCCCGTTTCGAATCATTTACGGTCTTTTGGCCATAACTTGAGCCTCGGACCTCCGATTGACGAACCGTCTGCGGCAACGCGATCCTTGGATCGAGACGGTCGTTTCGGTATATTACACTCAAGGTTTCGGATTACTTTGATTTCGGCCGGGTTGGTTCGTTCACGAAACCAACCGGGCCTTCGGAGCGGAAACGCTCATATCTTGAGCTACGGACGTCCGATTGACGTGCCGTCAGCCATGTTGTGTTCCTCTTAGTGAGACGGATCTTTTGGCATACTCCGCCCGAGGTTTGGACGCAAGTGGAGTACGGTCGGGTTGGTTTTGCCTTAAAAACCAACCGGGCCCCGGTGACGAAAATGCCAACAACTCTCAGACCGGGCGTCCGATCGACGCGCCGTCTGTTGCGTTGAGTTCCTGTTGACGATACGGAACTTTTGGATACATCAACTCTAGACTTGTTACAGTTGATGTATCAGCCTCTCGGCTCGTGGAGCGGACCCTCCGAACGAGCTTGCTGTGTGCGGGAACCCTAGTGCTGGCTGCGACTGTTACTGTGACTGCTACTGCTACTACCGCTACTGTGACAGCGACGACGAAAGTACAGAGATCCTGTGTGGATTCGACGACGACGACTTTAGCACTCAGCGATCCTACGTGGATCAGTGCTACAGGTCCTGTGTGGGCCCGATCCTGTGTGGGTCCTTGCGCTCAGCGGTCCTGTGTGAACCAGCGCCTACAGGTCCTGTGTGGGCTCGATCCTGTGTGGGTCTTTTGCGGGGGTTAGTTACCTATCGATCCTTCGTGGGTCCGACGACTTAGATGGATCAGTGATCATCTTTATCGTCCTTTGAAGAAGTTTACCTGTGTGAGCTGAATCTGTTTCTTTCCTGTGTGGATTGTATTGTGCAATCCTGTGTGGATTACGTTTTGCTTTCCTGTGTGGAATACGTTTACTTTCCTGTGTGGACTGAGTTGTACTTGGGCTCGGAGGTTGGAGCGTATTTGAATTGATGACTTAGGTATATGTATGGGCATATACCTAAGCAGTGTTGGTTGTTACTTCGTGATTATACCTTTGTTCGTAGTTTATCCTTTGTGGATTTTGAGAGACCTTCAGGGGTCTCAGGGTCCCTACTGAGTAAATTATACTCACCCCTGCACGGGCTATGCCCGCACTACGTTGTGTTGGTTGCGGACGACGGACAGCGTTGACCTTAGCTGAGGCTTGCAGAGCGGGACGGTACCCGGAGGTGGACCACTGGGCGGGACGTGCACGGAGCAGACGACGGGACCTGTGGAGCAGAGGAGTTATCTGTACCCACCCTTCAGGTGGGATTTCCAGTGGACAGCTCGGTGTAGCGGCTTTTACTTTTCAGTTGCTGTTTTCCCTTTCGAGTTGTACTTTACTTTCAGTTTGGGTTTGTATACTGGCCCATTTACTTTTTCGCACTTTCAGTTGTACTCTGCTTTTGTTTAGTATTTACTTTCTGCTTGCTTACTCTGTGGTATTTGTTTACTTTTCAAAGGCAATGCCTTCCCTTTTTACCGGGATTTACGCCTTGGTGCTAGTCGCCAGCCCCTGGCCTATGGAAGGCGGGCTTGGGGTAGTCACGGCACGGACCCTGAGGGCGGGTCGTGACAATGTATAACCTATAACATTTCATATACCCTCACTACTATATTTCTTTGATAAGGTTACTTCATGCTACTTTGATGATAACCAAAGAATTCCATGTTTATTAAAGGATATTCTCATAGTCATCTATATTATTCTATTAAAAAGTGAGGTAATTGTTATATGTGTTTCTCATTATATGAATAGAAAATTTTCATTCAATAAGAGGTTATATAGTGAATTGTAAAAAATTATTTGATGACTCTTGTGTTGAATTCGTTGGACTTAATTAAGTAACAGGTGCAAGATGATATCATATTTCCCCTCAATGAATCATCCGTTCTTATTATACATTAAATTTTTGGGTTTTGGTATATTAATTTTCCTATAATAGGATAATATCTTGATTGTGGTCTTGATGAAAATTAATCATTCTTGGAACAAGAAATTTATAATAAGTTACTTATATCTTGCATTATACATCCCATCAGTGTGAGACAAATGATCATTGTTAGAATGTTTACATTTATTATCATTCATATAAAATTCCCTCGGTTTCAATTGATTTTGGATTTATATTATTCATTTATTATTTTTATATAAATTTTTCCATATTTATGTTATGTAGGATTAGGTTGTATACTACTCATTACTGAGAATATGAGGTCATTGTTACTTGTTTTCATTTACCTAGAAAACCTAGTGGAGGACTATGTGTAATTTTCATGGATATGGTGAATGGTATAATCATGTTATTGAAATATTTTATTATTGTATCTTATGTTTTTCAAGTGTAATTTATTTATATATATTGTCTTATAACTCTATTAAACAGTTAAATCCTTTATGAACTCTTTTACTTTGTACCAATTTTGCAATATAACTACTGTATCATGGTTTTTTGATTCTTGGATGTAATATTTACTATCTAATAAATTTTAGTATAAATTTTGAGTATTATATTTAGAGGAACCTAGTATGAAAAAACTACGACAATGTAAATCCATCAATATTTCCAAAGAATAATCTATAAATCATAATAGGAATGGAATTTAAAAATTCAATGTTATGATCTAATTATGCCTATTCCATTATAAGAAATATGGAGAATAATGAGAAGAATAAGAACCATATAAACATGCAAATTCAATGTATGAATTTTCATACTAATCAAGTCAATGAGAAAGGACTCATAAGTTAATACATCTAATGGGATACTCACTATAATGAAGGTTTACCATGCAGTTTCTATTATTATGCATAGATGTTCCCTTATATAAAACTTGATTTTTTTACATATGCTTAATTTTGAAATAATCCTCTTTTTATATTAGATTTCAAAGTATAATGAAAAAAAATTCCCAATAGAAGTAGATTATAGTTCAAGAAGATAGTGTGGAATCTCTTGTCTTTAGAGGGGAAAATTTATCATCTAAATCATGTTTAGATCCTCCCTAAATATGTCTCCTTAATGAAATTTTGGTTATATTGGAAGATCAAACATGATATATAGATGAATACGTTATCCTAATATTAAAGGATGCACCCATGGTAAAAAAATAATTTATTTTTTCAGAAGAATTAATAGGCCATCCACTAGACCATGAAGTTGAGTTATCCATTAAACTCATTCATGATGCATGTAATATATCTAAAAGACCATAAATAATGGAATTTGTTAAGTTGTTATAGTTGAATAAAGTGTTTAATTACTTTAGTTATATAAAATTTACCCTACCTAATGTTTCACAATAGGGAGGCCCTATTTTATTAAAGAAAAATAATGAGGGATCCATGATATTGGGAATCAATTATAGAGAGATCAATCCCATAACTATAAATAATAGTTTTCATTTTTAATATATTTCTTACCTATTTTATTAACATCAAGTATCCAAAAAAATTTCAAAGATCTGTCTTTGCTCTACTTATCATAATTTAATGGTGAATAAGGATGATATTCAGAGGGAAACATTTCAAATAGGTATGTACATTATGAGTTTATGGTAATGTATTTAGGATGGATTAATACACTGTCTATCATTATGAATATGATGAATGAAGTATTGAAGGTGTATCTTGAAATTTTTTGGTAGTATTAATTGATGACATCTTGATATACTCTAAGACCTATGAATATTCTGAGAGACATATTTAAATAACTCTATATACCCTCATAAAAATTTAATTATATAGTAAGTATATAAAGTTTGTTGTTTGGACCAATGAAGTTTCTTTTCATGCACATATTTTCTATAATGATGGGCTATCTGTTGAACCTGTAAAAGGATTTAGGGAATAGCCTACAGTAATGAACATAATGAGTATTTAGATTTTCTTTAGCTTAGTAGGTTACTATTGGTGGTTTTTTTAAGATTTCACCCCATTGTCTAACCTATTAACCAAGTTCACATGTGAATGGTATAAATTGACATGGTCAAGGGAGTGTGATGAATGTTTTGATAAGATGAATAAGATTATGATTAATGAACTTATATAAACTCTACCATCAGGTATAGAAGGGTTTGTAATTTATAGTGATGCCTAGAAGAAAGGACATGGTTTTTTCCTTTTACATAATGATAGAGTGATTTCCTATTCATCGTGGAAATTAAAATTCCAAGAGAATAAATTTCCAACTCATGAACTTGAGTTGGTAGTTGTAATATCACTACCCAAGTAAGGTAAAAAATATGGTTGATGTATTGAGTAGAAGAGACCATAGATTTATTACCATGATTATGATTAAAAAATATCATATAAAAATATTTTCTAAAATTGATATGGTGATTTCAATGTAAGTGGAACCATCATTCCTTTTACAATAAATTACCAAACCATCCTAGATAGAAATGATAGAGAAATTTTGACATGATATTGAGAACATACAAAGGAAGATTAAATAATTTAACGATGGGAAATTGATATAAATCATCTATAAAGATGGATTTTTGATGTTTGTAAATAGGTTATGTGTTCAATACATACTATAGTTATATAGAGAACGGATAAAAAAAGAACATAGCTCAAATTTTACTATATAAACTGATATCACATTAACATAAAGGTGTTTAAGAGAAAATTTAAGGTATGATGGGATGAAGTAATAAATTGTGGATTTTGTTTCAATATTATTATTATTCCAATAGGTAAATTCTAAAATAAAACATCCTACGGGGGTCATTAAACGTTTTCATATACCAATATGCAAGGGTGGATATGTTATAATAGACTTTTTCATGGGACTAACAAATACTCCAATAAATAATGATTCCATATGATCTGTTTTCAATCTTCATATAAATTTTAATCATTTATTATAAATAAGAGAATATATACCTTTTACGATCATTGTATAGCTCTATATCAATGAAATTATAAGGCTTTATGGGGATCCTCTATCGATTGTATCAAATCACAACCCTTGATTTTATTTTGGATCACGTTAAAGAATCCCAAATCATATAAAATTGCTTTGTGAATAATCAAAGTAAATACATGGAATTTTAGTTTGGGGACCTTGTATTCTTGAAGGCATCACCATATAAGATTGTTGTAATATTTGGTAAAAAGGGTAAGTTAATTCCTAATTACATTGGTCCATTTTAAATATTAGAAATAATTGTGGTTGTAGCTTTCCAATTGGCAATGCTTCCCAACATTTCTAAAGTACATGATGTATTCCATGTTTCATTACTGAATAAATACTTGTCATATATAATGAATGGTCTCACATCCGAGGGAATATATTTAGAGTATCACATTCCTATAATGAGGATCCTATCTATATTATTTAAATGATAGGGAATGTATTGTGGAATTGGACAACTCATTTGGTCAAATTTCATTACTTAAACTCCAAACTAGAAGAGGCAACCTTAGAGTTTAAAGAAGATATAAGCAAGGAGCATCATTATATTTTAAATAGATAATATATATAACCTAATTTCCACAATGAAATTTTCTAAGGGGGAATGAAAGTAACACTTGAGGATCTACTCTAGCACGTGAATATCATATCATAACATATTGAACAAATATTCTATTTCAAGAGCAATTATTCAAGGATATATTTAAAAGTTACATTTTAAAATTTTAATATACCCAAAATAATTATATTTTATAATTCATCATATCAAAATTAGATTAGTATGAATGTTTGATATTTCTATGAAAAGGTAGTTTTTTATTCAAAAATTACATTTTTCATGAAATTTGTAATTTGTATAACTTTACCATTATATAAGAACGACCTAAAGGTTCATAAAATAATTTAAGTAATAAAATATTGATTTTAGTAGTAAAATTATATATTTAAAAATATTATTTTAACTTAGAAAACCCTTGGAAACTATTTTATAACTAATTAAAATGTTACTTTAATATAAAGAATTTTTTTTCCTTTTCATTAAATCAAGTATTTCCAAGGGAGATTCAGTGTGGGATTACCATGAAAAACTAATATTATTTATATGTTTTATAACATATCAATTTTGGTCTTTATAATACTTATCCAAAATTATTGTACATTATATATAAATCTAAGGCTTGAAAATGTTATTTCTCAAAAAATGGATTTTACACTATTAAGTTTATTTACTTTAAAATTAAATTTTAACGCCATTAAAATTATTATTTTATAAAATGGTTTCCAAATTTGAAATTATAAGTATATATTTAGTTAAATTGTTAAATATTAATCCTTTTCATTAAAATTAATTACTATTGTTATAAATTAATTACCAAGGTAAACATAAATGAGGTAAATTGAGTCTAACCTAGTGTAAAACTCGTAAAACATTTAAAAACATTACTAGGATTGTATGGTTGATATTTATCTCAGAAAATAAATTTTTTCTATATAATTTTTCAATTTTTTATCCATTCACCCATGTATAGAACCATAGAACTATTGAAAAATGTAATGGTGTTCCCAAAACTACCCTTCCCTTCACATATAAAAGAGGAACATCATTACCAATTAAAGACACACCTTTCATTATAATGTATTATTTGAACTACTTAATTTTATCTCTATAGAACCCTATCCCAGGAAAATAATCCCCTGGTCACTCATAGTTATCCTAGGACCATCAAATTAAATGATACTTCCACAGAAAAATAAAGTCACTTACCTTAGTATTAACAATTAATTAGTTTTATTATTGATTATATTATTTAAATTTTATTCTATAAACGCTAATATTATTATATTTTTATCATTTATATACTTTAATTTTACTATATTATGGTTCTTATCATTATTATTTCATATACCACATCCATTAAGAAATATAACATCATTATTTGTGCGTTGTGCGGACAATGACCACCATGATGTAACATGTTTCATTTTCCTTCAATATCTTGAAAGGTTAGATATAAAGATTGTATTAATGGATACATATTATTTTTATAATATTATAAATATATGAATCGGTTAAATATATAAGAAATAAACAATCTACATTAGTTTAATCATTTAAAATAATAGTACTTAGAGGGTATCCTTTTTTTCAAATTTTGTAAAATTTTAAAATCCATTAATTATTATTACACATAATTATTATTATGATATATCACTCTTATAAAAACTAAATAATGTAATTATACCAATTTTATAATGATATTGCAACAAAACCATCTTTTACTCATCCACTAATCATAGTAGGATCATGTTTGGGTCGGTTTAACCACCTTCTTGAGAAATAGTATAAAATTATGTCATGGATGACTAAGATAAAATATTTAATGGTATAATATTATATAAATGTATAAATAGTTATTTATTGTGTTCTAGATATGTTATATCAATATCTAATTCATCAATTAAGGAAACACCCTTTGTTTTTAAAAAGCACTAAAACATGATTATTATAGACATCATCTTCACGGAAAAAGTCTAAAACACTCATGAAAGAGATTTGAAACATCATAAATTATTAAAAATTATCCATATTATTAATTTAATGACCAATTAATAATATAATTTTAAATAATACAGAATGTCAACACCACTATTGTGAAACTTGTACAAATGACAAAAACAATACACCTCGATGTAGAAAATCAAAGTAATTCATAAATGAAATCACTATTTATGAAGAGTATATATGAAAATAGAAATTATTAATGTAATTAATTAAGTGATCATGATATCTATGTTTATTATAAAGGATAGTAAAATAAATTTATATAATTTTGGATAATATGTAATGGTTTCTCCATCTCAAATTCTTATCCATGAGATATAACTTGTATTGTGTACCAAATTTAATTTAAGTGGTTTATAAGAAACCTAATTGAGATGTTATATAATGAAATTAATTTATTCAATGTATTTTTGGATCAATTTTATGACTTTTCTTCCAAGTGGTTGTCATTAAATTTCTACCCAAGCTATATGTGGGGTTTTTCGGTCTCAAGTTCCATTCTTTGGGACCCAAGTTATTATCACCACCAATATTATTTTGTATGGTGAATGCATTTACATGGAATAAGTTTTACATGTTAATAATGAAATTTAAGTGATTATAAAGTCTATATTTTTTTTCCATATCTAATATTATTTTGATTCCATAGTTTATTTTTCTACTTTGTAAAAATTATCTTTAATTTTGATAAAGTAAAAGTGTGTGTAATTTATAAGAAAATACATCCCTGACTAGAAAATGGAATGTTGATGTGGTTTTAGAATGGATACAACATAGTTTAATCACCCTATATAATTTTGCTTGAGTAATGACTCAATCATCATCCTAATGGTCCATGAGTCAGCTTAAGACTCCACACTTGGTGATATAGTCTTGGGGGATATGCTTTGGAATATTCGCAAACTCTTAATGAAATATGATAAAGTATTTTTACAGACATTTCCTTAGCCTACTACGCATAAAATTTATTTAATCCAATTATTTTCCTCCATGGATAATTGAGAACATTTTATGTATATTTTCTACTATATTTTTGTGATAAGTGTTCTTCATGTTACTTTTATGATACCCATATATTCCAATTTTATTATGGGGTGTTTACCTAGACATACCCATTATTTAATTGAAAGGGGGATTATTTAATATCCATGTTTTTAATTATATAAATACCCAATTTTTTTGTGATCCTCCTTAGGTAATGGTTTGAATGGTCTTGATAAATCTTATCGTGAATTAACTAGACATAGTCATGTTACGTGTGGGAATAGAAATTATATTTTCCCTCTATGCATCTACATGTTGCATGAGAGAAAACATTATGTTTTTTGGTGCATCTCCCTTAGTATAATAGGATAATGTGTTGAGTGTATTCTCAATGAAAAGTAATGTGTCATTGCCAATGATTTTGATAGTAAGTTTTTTCATTCCATCATTATGAATTACATAATATGATATTAATTATTATTATTACCCAATTTTTATTTTATCATAATATATATAACATGCCTTCAATTTCAGTTTATTATAGACTCATATTGTTCATTTATTCATCCCATATCACTTATTCCATTTTTATGTTATGTGATCTTCAATTATATTCTACTCCATACAGAGAAACTCATCTCATGTTTATTTTTTTCCTTTCCCCGATAAACCTTGAGGAGGACTATGTGTAATTATCAAGGATATTATGGAATTCATAATCATGTTATCATAATATGTTAATGTTGTATCTTATGTTTTTCAATTGTATTGTATGATTGTATTTTTTCTTTCAAGTCTTCTACATTTTTCATTCCATTGGGAACTCCTATACATTATAAAAAGTATGTAATATAACTATGGAATCTAGGATTCTGTATTATAAGATGCTACAACAACCATTTTTATCAAAAACATTTTGTGAATACCTACTTTATAATCCATTTCACAATTATTTGAAAATGATTTTTTTACCAAAATGAGGCCAAACCTATCTTTTCTAAAAACCATTTTCACACATGCATATCAATAAATCCAATGATAATTCCAATTCAATTATAAAAAAATCATAAAAACCATGAGCATTAATGGTTCATAAAACATGTAATAAATATGGAACCACCAACATCAAATTCTGGTCACATAGCACCTACAACAAGATAAACACACTAGATGTAAAGATAAATAAATATACAGTTACAGTAGGACCAAAAATAGTGATATCTATTAATTAAAACAATTCAACCATAACTAAAATTTTTTAGGGAGAATATATATAAAAAACATTCATTAATAATCACACGTTCCACACCACAATATAAAAATGAACAGGTTTCTTGAATACAAATGAAAGAAGGATCTCAAATAGATTGAAGGTGTATTATAACATGATAAATAGATCTCATAAGAATTTTCTATAATGACTTATAATTTAAATAATGATGGAAGAAACGAACAAGAATGGGAGAGATTTCATAAAACAAACTAATTTTTTTACAACCAATCAAACCAAGATTGAAAAGCTAAGAATAGAATATAAAAGGAGCATAGAATGAAAAAGGAGAGCCTCTATAGGACAAATAGATGAATTAGGTGTAAAAAAAAGGGATTATATGGATAATTAAGGGTTTTGTGGGAATAAATCTACAACTAGTCCCTAATTCATCTAGCCCAGCCTGATGCCACTAGCTAGCTGATGGCCACTACAACCATGAAAGGGTTTCGGGCATACCTACTAGCAGGATAGTGGAATTCCACTATATGTTCTATGGTAGTGGGAATCTCTAATTGTTATTTAAAGACCCACTAGCTTTTTTAGCTTTCTACTAGTGGGATTATGGACTAATATAGCACCTGTACATCCCAATATCTTTACAAAAAAACTCAGATCGCCTTGGACACCACCCAATCCCAATGAAAAAACTACCTACCCATAAAAATAGATTTACTAAGAAATTATTGGATTCAATGCACACCACAATATGACTTTTTATCACCATAAATTCATGAGGAAGAAGGATCTCCCATAAATAACTCTCCCATGTCTTGTAGGAATATAATCATTACTATGACAACACTTTGGGAAGTGGAATAGACTTCCCATGAAGGTATTTTATATAACAATCAACAATATCCACTAGATCCTCCAAAACAAAAAAAAAATTGGTTCCAAAATAATCTCCTCCTAGATGAGATCATTAGAAGTATTGGGATGGTCTTCTTGAGTTGAGATATGTGGAAAAATCATGAATATCTATAAACTAAGCTAGTAATTCCAATCTATTACAAACTTAACCATGAAACTCAGCTTTCTCAAATGATTTGAACTATCATAAATCCTTGTACCCCTTTTCCATAAGCCAACAATTACCAAATTAAGGATAAACCTTCAAGAAGATTTAATCACCAAAAGAAAATTAAAAAGTATGGACTCGATATTCTAAATATTAATTCTATTAACTATGAGTTGTATCCAATCATTGACGTATACCATAGATCATTACTGACATATCAAAAGAAACACTTGTTCGCATAAAATATCCCTCTCCTACCTCTAAAAATAAAATAGGTGACCCATATGAGTGATTATAAAAAGTATCAAAGGGTTCCTTTCAAATAAAATATTAGTGACTTTTATTATAAGAAAAAATGAAAAGTCCGAAATGGATTTCCCATGATCCACTGAAATATAAGACACATGGATAAATAAGATCATCCAAAATTTGTATAGTTTAATTCTTCTAGCCATCGGTCTATGGATGACAAATCTTACTCAATATTACATCAGTCCCCTTTACCTCTTGGTGATTATTCCAGAACCATGAGGTAATCTGGGGATCCCTATCATATAAAATTGAATAGGTGAACCCATTCGACCTCAAAATATTATATATGTATATATATATAGCATAACCATGTCGTCATTTTTGGTGTTGTGCCTGATTAGAATAAAATGAACTGATTTAGTCAAATGTTAGATCACCCCCAGAAAGTGTTATTTTCTTGAGGAGTCTATGGTCATACAAAAATGATTTCTATAAACACCTCTTTCCAATTATAAATTATAATTAGAAGTGGTTAGAAAATAATAAAAGGCTTCTAGACCTTTTAATTTATCTGATTCCAAGTGTAATAGTTGGAAATATAATTAGTGTTGTCATGGTTTATAACCAGCCAAAAAAACACCATATTATTTCAAAATACATCTTATTCGTGCAAGGATGAATGATCCAGGATGAACTATGAAAATCTTGAAACACAATGTTCCTAAAAGATAATGGGATGAAAAACTGATTTCCAAAGTGAGTAATATCATCAGAATGGAGAGACCAATGAGAGACAATCTCCCCTCCATATAGGGGTTCTTTTATCCCTCTCAACTCCTCATCCTACTTCTTAGACTATTGAATAGTCTAAAGAAGATCATTCCAACTGAATACTGGTGAGAACTATACCTGAATTTTCCTCAATTGAATTGATACACAAATAATGTAAAATGTCCATAATGTTCAACTCATCTATAGATTCTTTAATAGCATGTTAAATGAATTTCCTTTTAATAGAACCAACAAAAATGTTCCCTAATCAGGTATGTAGGTGATATTGAAGTCAAACACTTAGAGTTATTACACCCATTGTATATGTCTAAGGTTTAAGAACTTATGAGAAAAGATGTAACATAGGATATTGTGATAAAAAAATACTATGAAACAATCCCCAAAGAGTTAGTTTTTCCACTACATAAGTACTTGTTTAATAGTAATGAGATCCAAATAATGAGTGGGGTAATTCTTATGGTATGTCTGAAGATAATTAGATTGGTATTCCACCACATGATCATCCTTAATAAGAACACACCCCATACTATCACCATAAGGAATATAATATACCACAAAACCATGATATTGTTTCATTATGATAAATACATGATCCAATGTTATATTCCATTTAGACTCATAAAAAGATGTCTAACACTTAGTATCCCAAGTGAATTTCACCCCTTTATTGGTAATAGTAGTCAAACGTAATGCTAGATTTGAGAAATCCTTTACAAACCACTGATGTATTCCATTGAGAATGATGAATATTTATATTTTAAAGATTTTTTTGGATCTTTCCAGGATAATAAAACCATTTACATTTTAGGATCGACTGAGAGGCCATGTTCTTAAATCACATACCCCATGAAATTCACCTCTTAGATCAATAAATTTCATTTTGATAGCCTCCCATATATTTATTGACTCCGCAAGATTTATATAACTAACATAATATGGTGCTCATTTTCATGATTTATTTTCTTATAAACCATGATATCATCTACCTATACCATGACAAAGTTATTGAGAAACAAGTGGAATATTTAATTCATCAAATCCTAAAAACACAAAATAACTGTTAGTTAAGAAAAATGGAATTAAAATATATTTATAACATATATACCTACTCCTAAAAGATATTTTTAGTGTATCTAACTCCCAAACCATGATCGGATGATACCCCAACCAAAGGTTGATATTCAAAAACAACTTATCCCCCCTTTACCTGATGAAACAAGTCACCCACACGAGGAAAAGGGAAATTATTCTTCATTTTCACCAAGTTCATCTTCCTATAGTCTAAATATAGATGAAAAGAACCATCATAATTCATAGAAAAAAGAATGTGGCTACCCAGGATGAAACATTATGATGAATAAATTCCTTCTCATGAATATCATTCAATTATATCTTGATATCTTTCATCTCAGTATGTTCCATTTGATAAGAGGGTATTGAAATAATCTATGAACCTGACACCAAATAAACAAATAAATATACATACTTATCTATAGTAATTCCAAATAATTCATTTGGTAAGACCTCAGGTATTTCCCAAAAAAACATGGTAAGATCAGAAATAGAGGGAGAATCATCAAGTTAAACTGAAATGTTAGATAATATACTACTGATCTCTGGGCGAGAAGGTCTCGCATGACTGGGCCTATGATCCCCCTCACAAAAGAACACCTTATACTTCCTATATGTAAAAATTAACATGAAACACTGATGATGATAATAAATTTCATATTGGTGAGTGACCAACCAATCCATCCTAATTATGATGTTAACATGATCTAAATTGAGAACCTAGAAATCCCAGACCCAATCCACACCAGCAATCAAAAGAGAACATAACAAACAATGGAACTGCTAATATTTACTCTTTATAAGTGGAATATCCATATCCATAACAAATGAAATGATATTTATAGAAATTTCAATCAGATAAAAAATACTGGAAGATATAAGTTAGTGTAATACACGCATATCAAAAACAGAAGTTTCTATGAAAGAAAAAAAATATTACCTCGCGCTACAGCTGGACCCACATCAACCTCTTCCAAAAACCCATCCACTACGTGAATGTTCTTTACACCTATGGAAGTTGATAGAGACCTATAGAAATTTATGATTATGACTACACTTAAATGGGATTTTAATTTGAGGGACCTTGACCATAATGGGGCATAGAAAAATCCTAAAAAACCTTTGTACCTAGAATTAGTGGCCAAAATCACTACAATTATTAATGGGTGGGAAAAAACCATCAGTTGTTCAATTAATATCCACAATAATAGAAATTTAAAGGAATAATACTAGTTGATAATGAAGTTTTAGAGGAATTCCATTTTTAAAAACTACATCCACCAACCTTCCAATCTTCATGTCACTTCTTCTTTTTTCCATATGCTCTCGAAAAACTACAACAATGAGGAAGAAAGGTTTGAAATGATTCAATATTTTTCACTATATCATTTTATCGATTATTTTTATATCAATCATGTTGATATATGTGGTTAAATTTATCATGTAAATCTATGATATAATTATAGGACTCAAACCCTACATGTATTTTTGATCCCTTAACTAGTCATTTGTCACCACATCTAGAGAAAAATGTGAGATCTTCACAAAACTGTTCGTGTTCTCTTCCACCAAACCCTCTTCATGCTATAATGATATGAAATGTAGGTACTTAAATATAATTAATTAATCTGGGAAGAACTATTGAAAGAAAATGGTCTTCGATTCCTACCACTACAAACCCACATGCTAATTATTTTAAACCATGGAAAACATTCACCACTTTCTAGGACCATAATGATTGAAATTTTTTCATTTCAACTTTAAAGAATTAGGTGTCTACAAGAATTAAAATACAAGGTTGATGTTTTCAATATATTACTCTTACTCTTGGGGTTCATTCTTTCTCTTAATGGATGAGAGGTTTCTCTTGTAGGAACTCTTGTGCCTGATCTATGTCTCCAGTAGCTCATAGTTCTACCTCAGAATCTTAGTTCTGAACATGAATTACATCTTGGTCCAGATAATGAAATTATTATATTAAAGCCTTTATATTATTTTTATCTAGAGGAGGATTCCCTTGAGGATAATCTCCCACTCTTCCCTCATAAGGAACCCATGGAAGACTTCTTAAAGGCATTTTTATACATATAAAAGTAGGAAAAAACAATCATGAAAAAAACCTTAGTATAAATTAAGATAATGTAAGTAGAAACTAATATTAAAAAACCCCATCATAGGAGACAAAAAACCAAAAATATCATTGTGACTTAAGGCTATTCATGGAATGATCTAGCCATACAGTCATGGTAATCTACCCCTCATGTCCCAAAAATTATATATCCTATCTACCAACATCCCAATATTGACTATCATGATTCTCTAATACCAATGTTTCATGTCCGAACCCATATAACTCATCCAAAGAGGATATAAACCGGACCATGGAAAGACCCAAATAGTGTTCACGGTCCTCATAGGTTGAAGACTAGCACCTAGGAATCCAAAAGAAACTAAAGGAAATATTTTTTTTAACTTGAAATAAGATACATGAATATATATAGATAAAAAATCATAATATAAATATTCCATTATCAATGGAATGATAATGGTATTGATACCAAAAATTTTAGAAAGACAAAAATAATGTACATGTCCAAAAAACAACCAAAATAAAGGACACTTAAAATGATCCACTAATACTCCATGTGACATGTGAGTGATATCCCACCATCTAACCACTATCTACCCATACCATGTTGAAAAAAAACTATATGGAACACTGTGGTGCCTTCCCCTTTCCTAGATCAGAAAAAACAAGGTCTACACACACCAAGGTATTGTGTTTGGTGCAAGCTAAATAGGCCTATTAGTATCCCTCCCATGTGTTCCATTAAAATTTTCTATCATATAATCCTAATATTATCAATTAAAATAAAAAATGCTAAGATTATAGGTTACATAGATTTATATCAAAATCATGATAAAAATTAATAATTTTTCATTGTTCTATAAAAAAATAATGTTAATACAATTTCAAATAATAATTTTTATAAACCAATTACATTTATCAAGGTTACAGTCATATCATATAAAAGAAAAAAATAGTACAAATTAAAATAAAAAGGGTAATCACCCAAAGGATAACAAAGATCAATCTAGAAAATTTACTCGTACATAAATCACAAACAATGAATAGTTTACACACATGTCCCTATATTCAATGAATCAATAAAATATGGATGGAAGAACATAGTAGAAAATGAACCCCATAATATTTCAAGATCATATTTCATGAGACAGTGTGTCTATGATCTTGGAATGGAGGAGTAACCCAAAATGTGAACCCGCTTACAATTTCAATAGAAAAGTCCCAATACCAAACCCTCAACCTATGTACCCAAGGCTCCCATGTAAGGAATATATCAAACCAAATTCAAATGGATTCTCATATTTCATAAACAATTCTAAACAACCCATTTCAATAAAAAATTCTTTGAAAACCTGCTTCATAAACCATTTCATGATGCTTGGAAAACACTTTTATTTTACCAAAATGAGTGGTAAATTCATATTTTCTCAAAAAAAATTACTACAAACAGATATTAAAAAATCTTGGATCATGAAAATTAATTTATAAAATCATTTATAAAATCCAATATCTTTAATAGTTCATATAACATAGCCTAGATACATAACCATCTACCATAAACTTGGGTTCCCAAATACTTGTAATGGGATCCACAAACCAGAAGGAAATGAAATTAATGATATAGTGAGATGAGGCCCTAGAAATTTAGTCCCAAAACACAGAATCATTTTTAAATAAAAAATCTTTTTGGTAGAGAATATGGATCTTCACATGCCTCAAGAATCACACATGTCATGCCACAGCAGATTGGGGAACCGACCTCTATAAGACAAAGGAATGAAGGATCTATATGATATTGAATAAGGATCAATAAATGATAAATAGTTCCTATAAAAGTATCCTAGAACTAATGAAAATTACAAATAGAAGGTAAATACTAAGAAAAAATGAGAGATATTTCATAAAACATACTGATTAATTGATAAACGATCAAAATATAATTGAAATGCCTAATAGATAATTTTAAAAGATATTATAATTAAAAGGTAGTGACTATCCATAATAAAAGGATAAACTATGTTGGGAAAATAGGGATTATATAGTTAATTATGGATTTTGGGGCATTAGTTTGCAATTATTCCTTTAATCAACTGACTCACCCTAATGCTACTGACTTGTCAGTGGCCACTACAACCATTAAATGGTTTCTAGTCGGTGGTTCCCTAAAGCCAATGTATAGCACGATATTTTTTGAAAAAAATACATGGAGTTCCTATAACACCACTCAAACCCAAGAAAAAACATAAACAATAAAATATATGTACTTATACCCAATATATTACAGGTACTAACCCCAGACACAGATCTATCTCTACCAAAAAATCACTTCCAAAACTAAGATAAAAACGCAACTACATCAGTGATCCCATTCCATACTAATGGGTGAGATTATCTTTGAATCTTACTATTGACATCCATGAAATTATAGATGGTTTATAACTAGAAGGGGGATATGAGAAATCATATCATAAGATGGATGACCCACACCCCACCCTACAGGGGGTGATAACTCCATTACCCAAAAGGAACTACTCCCTCATCGACCAAATGCATCAACTCTAGGAAAGTATTTAGAATCCATGTTCAATTCTACTAACACTTTACATGTATCATCTCTGATGGTATAATAGAAAGGTAAAATTGAGGATACTCTACTAATGATTCTCCATGTTCCTCAATATTCACATGAGGTGCAAAATGGAAGAGGTAAAACATCAACAGTTTGAATGAAGAATTTACACAAAGGTTGTCTTGACCATGGAGTGAAGGTACAACTCATCCAAACCCAAAATCCAATCCATATACACCAATACCATCTTTAGAGTATATGGTTAGAAGGATATATTTCTCTACACATATACTACCTATATAGGGCCTACTGAACAACTCTGTTATTGAGGCAACCTGAGTATGACATATACAAAAATTGCATCATTTTTAATGAATATTCAATACATTAAAATTAATAAATTTCCTATAATATTAATGGTTTATTTTATTTTGATACACGATAAAAATCCACTTTTGTCATGAAATACATTAAATATCTCCAAAAAGGTTCTTCTCTGATAGTAAATGTATTATAAATTTCATATATGGTGTCATTAATCATATCCTTGGAGAAATGGAAACATAAGAAATGGTGAGACCATATTCTCTATATGGGTAAACAAGGGGATATCATTCTCTAGACATAATAAATAAAAACATAACAATAAGGGTATGAGATCGTGATCCTAGCATACAAATTTAATAACCATTCATTCATAGATCATAAATCATGAGATATGGAAAAAATCTCTAGAACATTAAAAGACATAAATCATATGATTGAGGAATCATCTCTAATAAATTGTGATTAATGAGAGAAAAATTAAGAACACAAAAATTCAAAAAAAAATCACTATCGTAACCATGGGAAATCATTTTATTAGTCAAGTATCAGTTTTAATACCGTTATCACATAGCAGAAAAGATCCCACAATTGATTTGGTTCACTCCCCAACTGCTTTTCATACCTATAATGGGCTTACTCCCAATTACATTTCATATTATCTCATGATATATTAGTCATTATCCAATACATTTGAATTATTTAATAGAACCACCCATCACATAATGATAAACATACATATGTGTTCCATAATATCAAAAAGGCATGCATTATTCCAATATAGTATAACCCATGGAAAATGAATGGGTTTTATAAAAATTTCTTCATCACATTATTATAATTCATCTAAAAGAAGAACATGGATGGTATAATTTGATCATATTTGTGGTCAATAATAATAAATATCAATGTATATTGACATAGATTAATATAACATTAAAATAGAATTTGAACATTTGTTTGAAAATAGGGGGAAACCCTTTAATTCAATATATTTAAATGAAATAATTTTAGAATATTGATAAAAAATTCCTTTCAAAATAATCATGTAAAATTTAAAAAAACATGGATTTACATACATAAATATTCCATATTTTCATATGAATATTCAACACATTTAACAAATAGTTTCCTAAGAACCATAAAGGTCCAGTGTCTTTGGAGACTAGATATACAATCTTGTTATTTTTGAAAAAATATTTAATATCTCTCACAAAGATTATCCCATTTAAACTCATTATATACAAACCATACTTAAAACATTACTTCATAACTTCGGGAAAGGAAACAAAAGAAAGGGTGATCTCGCTAATCATTTTATTTCATTTTCTAATGCCGGTTATGGGTTCCGGTACCCCACTACATGATTCCAATACAACCAATTTCACCATTACACAAAAACATCATAAAAAATGGAAATTTCTAAGAAACCATGAACCAGGGAACAAGAACATCAGAAATGCTAGCCAAACTTTAGAAAGGGTTAGCTTGAACGTCCCCTGGCAGGACCATCGACACCGGCCAAAATCCTCCCATTGGAAAACTCCAGTGGAATTCACCTATCCTTCAAGCAAAATGAAATGGACCTCCAAAAAGAATCCATCCACAAAGTACGTCAAAGAAACCAAAATGAAGATGACCAGATCCTAACGCCGTTAGCACCCTGATCTGCAGACAACTCAAAAGTTCCGCCTTGCCCTTCCTGCCTCCAAAATCAAAAAAACAGATCCACCAAACACATAAAAATCCACCCACAAGAAAAAATGCCATTATATATAGAAAAAAACTACTGGGTAGAGCAATTTCGAACTCTCCCACTGCAATCACCATTGGAACCGAAATAAGAAGAACCTCATCCTGACCACGTCACCCTTCAAACAAACCTGCACTAACCCAAAAAAGAGGACAAACTAAAGAGTATGAAACCACATATTCATCACCCATAACAGGAAGATCCAACACCATGTCCATGGAGCATCACCATTGGGGGGATTCGAGTAGGTATGAATAGACAACGCCACTCTGGGCTAGAGCCAAACAAGACCAAGCTGCGGAAGAACCCACACCGACTTTCAATTCGGTAGAACCGCAAGAGCAGGAGGAAGAAGGAACTAGAGAAAAGATGAGGGACCCTCCGACGTCAGCACCACAGTAAGAACACAAATAGTTCACAAGAATTAAAAACAACCAAATTGCAAGCAAACCTCCCCTTCTCCGAAACGCGTCAGAGCAGCATCTGAGCCGCACCGGGTCAGACCCGAAGCCGAAGGAAGCCAAGAACAGATCCGGAGTCTAGAATCCATCTCCTAGCGACGTGCACTAAAGCCAAGACAAGACCCCGAAGCCGGAAAGCATTTCCACACTAACGTCGACTCAAAACCCACTAGAAGATGACTCCAAGATCCAGACCACCAAAACCCGCCGCACCGAGATCCATACCACGCTGAAGACCGCAAACCTGAAACATCAGCGGACCACTCCGACGTCGTGCCAAGATCCGAGCAATGAGTCCAAGACAACTGATGAAATAGAGGAGGGAAGGAAAAGAGAATGAAGGGGAAACCCTAACTTGTGGGAGGTAGGGGAGAGAATCTGCTCAGAGGCCGATGATGTTTAAAGGGTGATCTCATATGCTCAGTTAGGTAAACATGGGAGATATCAATCACTGGTCATATTAAATCCTATGATGAGAATAAGGGTATGAGAATATGAAAATAACTTAAAAAGTTCATACAGAATCTATAAAAGATCATAAACATGATCCATAGCACAAAGATTTGTCATTTCAAAATACTTGAATCATAAGAGTGAGAAATCCTAATAAATCAATAACAAATAATAATTAAATGTCATAAAAGCATGAAACCACCATAATTATAAAAACCATTTCATATGTCAAGGTTAACTACCAATTCCATAAAGTCATTGTGGATCATGAAACCTTACTAGTTTCCTATATCATAATTGATTTTGCATCACCACCTAAATCTTATTGTGGATCAGTTGCATCGAATTGTTTTACATAGTGGATCAAGAACATAAAAATGTTTCCCGTAGTGGATCAAGCACAATGACATGTTTCTAATAGTTATCTCATGAGATATAAATCATTCCCTAATTCATTAGAGGTCTATATAATTTCAGGTCCACTAATCACATAATGAAAACCACAAATATGTGTTAAATAATATCATTAAAAATTACTCATATCATCAGATCATAAACCATACAAATAGAGGATGTTTTATAAACATTTCATCAATCCCTCATAGCATAGCGATTGTAAAATTAATGAGTTTCATAAACATATCATTATCAATAATTATAAACCATCTAGAGAAAAAATATGGATGGTACCACATGGATATTATCCCTAGAAAAACATAAGAAACACCAAATGTTGTTTTCATTGATGAATAAAAATTATATAACAAGATCATTAAAACATTCTACAAGGAAAAATATTTCCACTTTGAAAATAAAATTTGTAAAATAAAAACTCAAAAAATATTTTGAAAATAATTTTTCATTGAAAATAAACTTATAAAATTATAAATGAGGACTAAATAATTGGTTTATTATGATGAATATAAATAATGTTCATGTTTTATTGTTAAAACAATTATTCCTTTCACGTTTTTGGTAAAAAGAACAAAAGTATTTCATTTAGAAAATGTCAAGAGGATTATTTTTTAAAATTTCAAAATTGAAAAATTGGTTAAAAATTTATTTAATATACCCTTTCATTGTATTAAAAACATTCTTGATTTTTTTTAAAACTTGTACATGTAAAAGAATATAATTTTGATCAAAGATAGAAATAAAGTCAGTTTCCCTTAAAAAAAATTCATTTGGTAATATTAGTTATTAAAGAGAGTAAAATGAAATGAAAACATGTGATATCTGTAAATGAATATAGGATAATAAAATTCATGAGTTTATCTAAATATATACCATACTGATTTATTGATGAAACTTAATAAAAATAATCTTGATAAACAATGAGATTAAAACATAAAACCCTAACCACTTTTGTTAATTTTGAATCATAATACCCATGAAATAAAGAAAATTTTATGGATATTTAAATCCTAAAATTTTTTATATTAATAATCACAATATAGATTCATGTTTAGTATATAAACCATATAAAATAAATAAATTTTGAGCATGGTATCAGTCTTAGAGAAATAAATGTGATAGGAAAATCACTTACCTCAAGTCTATACTTTCTTTATACACATAAGAACCTCATGTATAAAAAATAAATGATTTTTATTAGTCTAAAAAATAAACATACTCATATAAATAATACCATATATTATTTACTTTTACCATTTTATCACCTGTTTATTAACAATTCGTTGTTAATATCATTGTTTCTGGTGATAATAACTTCGTTGTTCATGTATGTTTTGGTTTGATAGTTTTGGTCCTTATACTTCGATAATGGTACCATCATATAAATAATTTTATTAATTGTATAAAAATAATATATATTAATTATAAACATATTTATATTCATGCATAAAATTTATTGATCAAAAATGAGTTAAATTGTTTAGGGAAATGGTAAACCATACGTACACCTGATCTTTATTTTAATTTTTCAATAGATGGAATAAAGTAATGTTATGGAATAATTAAAATTTTCATAAGTATTATTATATATATAAATTATATATATTTTTATAATCAATCCTTATTATTTTCTATGTAAAACATAAGTAAAATAATTCACATTACATCGTAGAGGTGGTAGTCTATACGTACGCAGGAGCGGTGTTATCATTCTCCAACAGATTCAAACATAAGAAAATATATGTGATATTATAATTATATAAGTATAATCAGTTCATAAAATTCATATATATATATATATTAAATAAGTCATTATATCAATCCCTGAGGTGTTGTGATGGAAATCAAATTTACATTGGTAAGTGAGGTGGTATTCCTTTGTACACACGATGGGAAGTTTCATTTCCCATTTGATGAAAGAGGAGATGGATATAGTTTATTCAATAAAAATGATAACATATTTTTATATTTAGGATAATTTCTCATTATTTTGGCATGGCTTAATATGATTTGAATGAGGTGGAAGTAGAAGTAAAAAAATGCTCGGTTAAGAATGACGCATCTTCTTTGGACAACCTCTTTATGTTGCACCAAAATCCTTCATAGGATGGTTTTTTAATATAAATAATTTCCTATGGGATGTGGTAATGTTTTTAAGTTATGGATTTCTTAATGCGTTTCCAAAAAAATTCAATTTGTGTGTGAAGAAAATAGAATAATACTTTCCTTTTTATAGGTGATGAGAGGGTCACATTTCAAATTTCTAAAAAGATTAAAATATTAAAAGGTAATTCCCATGAAAAATTATTCCAGATAAATAGAAATTAAAATGTAATGTATAATTTGTTTTAAATACCATAAAAATTTAAAATTTATATCATTTTATATAGTGTTCAAAAGCATATATTTTTTTATCCCTTTAGTTAACCTATTTTAACCTTAACCACTATAACAAGTATTTCAATCTTACAGTGTTAGGATGTTAAATAAATAAAAAAAAGTAACATTAAATGGATCATGGTTGATATTTTTGACCATATTTCATTCACATGGCTAAATATAATATTTAAATGATTTTTAAATTATCTAATAAAATATTATTTATTATAAAATTTCATTAATGTCAATTTTGGAACTATTTATTTAATTTGAATTTAGGGACAACAAAAAAATGTAATTATAATATTTGTTTTAACATATATCTAATATTTAATATTAATATATAAAATTCATGTAATACTATAACTCAAACAAAATATGTTACTTGTAATTTATTGAAAATTTTTATTTTTTTCTATTGATTGGAGAAATATTGTGCTAGCATTATGTGAGAATTTAAGTTAATTATATAATTACAAAAAATTAAAAACCAATTATCATTAAATTAATATCATTATTCTCATAATAAATATTAATATTAATTCACATCATTTTTTTTCTTTATGCGAACACAATAGTGACATCTAAAAGTCATTGAGTGCCATTTTCTTGTTTTCATTACTTAAAATATTACATAGGTCACTTTCATAAAAAAGTATCCCATAAAAAATAAATATTGATATCAAGTTGATAAGGGTATAAATAATTTCATACATTCAAAATTAATATGAAAAATGGTGGTCTTATTAGTTAGTTTTATTCTCTATTAATTTGATTTACCCTTTTATCATAGTGACAAATTTTATTATTTTAACTATTTATTATGTCAAAACATTAAGTTGAAATTATTAAATAATATTAATTTTTTTAGATTAAGAAAATAGAATCCATTTTACAAAATTCAATTTCTATAATTTGTAGAAATATATTTTACAAGTATCCCACGAAGCATGATGAAAAATGGTTTTCAGAAATATGTATTTTCAAGAAAAAAGATGAGTTTATATTAACTCTTTGACCATTATTATTCATTATATAAATATAAATTAATATATATGGATATCTAATCTAAAACATTCATGTAAATAATTCCTCATTATTGGATATTTTAATTTGCGGCACCTCCCTGGATGGAGTATGTCTGAAATCTCTTATTTTAATGATCATAAACGATGATTCATTTATTACTAATGTTTCACATGTTATATGATATCATATTATGTGAACATATTACTTCTATAATATTTCTTTTAAAAATTATGGGAAGACACCATTAGATACAAGTCACATTTACTTCTATATTTGAGTCACAGTTACCCCCAGGATGAGCTACCATTAGAGGCGAGTCACCATTGCCACTAGGAAGAGATACTGTAAGAAGAAAGTCACCTATACCACCAGACTCAAGTTACTGTTACCACTAGGATGAGCTACCATCAAAAGAAAGTCATTAAAATCGTCAAAGAAGTTATTTTTAGTAGAGTCAATGCTATTTGCTGAGTCACCACCAGCACTCTTGTTACTATTGTTGTCCGAGATCTTCAGCGTAAATGTTTCAACAGACAATTCTATTCTTGGATGGTTTTACCATGTCTTTTAGACATAGTAAAAGAAAATATAAGGAATGTGGATCTCCTTCAACAATTTCTCTTGTATATTTTTGAATGATCTCTCTCAGTATGAAATTTATTTTTCTAATATATAAATTACTGATGACCAAGAAAAGTGTGCAATAAAATATGTGAACTCTCTTGAAATTGATGATTCCTATTATGTGATGATCAACAAAATATAATTAATGAACCCATTACTAAGATTCATTGCGAAAATAGAAATAGATCAACTAAAGCATTCCTACAAATTTTTGTGATCTTCTATTTTTCTTCAATATTCCAAAACAAAGAACAGACACCTCACCACTACTGATATGAGGATTAAAAACATACAGAAAACGTTAGACTAAGATCTTTCTAGTTGTTTTTTCCGTTTTACTTTAGAGTAGTGTGTTTTTTTCCTTTTAATCAATACATACTGTCTCCATTATATTTTTGGAGAATACATGTTATTCTCTTCTTTATTAATCTATTTCCCACTATGTTTGGTGAAGATGTACCTTTCTGACTTATTATATACTTTCATCACCTTTATAATTGTGGAATATACTTTTTAACCTAGAAAACATTTTTCTATTAAACTATATAACAAATCTAGATTGTGTATTTGTTTGATTATATTTATAATTTTAATGGTAGTAGATGATTGCTAAGTGGAGGGGATTAGGTCTCAACTTGAGACTAAACCTCTTATTTATTCTCATGTGTCACTGTGCTATTTTTTTTCTATATTATTCAAGATAAAATTTTATTAAAAAAACAATTACTTTGATAATTATTCCTAACTAGTGTTTATATATATTTATATCTAAGTAAATTGACCTCAAAATTTAAGGTATTTCAAAACTATATTTTAACTGAGACCTAATCACTCTTTAAAAAATCATTTAAAAGGATAGATATTATATCAAGCTGCTATTTTGATTAATTTACCAGTTTATATAAAAAAGTTTTTATTAGTAACTCAATTCGCCCCCTCTTGAGTTACTCTATCATACCAACATTTTTTATCAATGGTTGTTTAAAATTTACCACTTTTTACATTGATTTTTGTTTTATTATAATGATCTGAAATTTCTATCATTTATAAATTATAGTTCATTGTGGAAAATAGAAAATAAAAATATTCTACTAAAATACCTCATTATTTTAATGGAAATAACTATGATCAATGGAAAATCAAAATGAGAATGAATTTGGAAATTATAGTTTTTGATATATGGAATGCAATAAACGATCAATGTGAAATACCACAAACTCCTATAAGTGATTGGATTAGTGATACAAAAATTGCTTACAAAAATTGTGTTAAAGCTATAAATGATTGGTTCTGTGCTTTGGTAGATGATGAATTCAATGAATATCTACTTGAAAATCTTCTTTAGAATTATGGGATACCTTATCTTTCCTACATGAAGGAACATAAAATGACAAGTAAATGAAACTGAATACATATAAAACAAAGTATTTTAGTTTTAAAATGAAATATGATGAACCTATTTCTGATATGTATTTCATGTTCAATGAAATATTAAATACCATGCACTCACTTGGAAATCTGGTAACAAACAATGATCAAGTGATTACACTGCTTAAATTCTTACCAAATAGATAGAGAGGAACATCTGTGTCAATTAGAGAGTCATGTGATGTAAGTAAACATCATATCAAATAATTGATATGAAAAATTATGATGTATGAAGAAGATATTAAATTCAACAAAGATATTGGTGAATATTAACCAAAAATAAAATCGGTAGCTTTCAAATCTACAACCTCCAAACAAAAAGAGAAATAGTATAGGTCAAAGAATCTAGTGAAGAAGGATATCCCGATGAAAGTGATGAAGAAATGGAACACATGGCCAAATGATTCAATAAATTATACCGAAAAAATAAGTTCTTTAGAAATTAAAACATTCAGAGGATATTGTGATAACAAAAGAAAGTGGAAAAAAGATTGTAAAAAGGATGATACTCAAAATGAAGTTACCTATTGTGAATGTAAGAGGAAAGTCCACATTAAATCTACATGTCCAAAATTAAAATATAAAAATAGGTATGAGGAAAAGGACTGAAGATAAAAAAAATCCCATGAAAGCAACATGGAGTGCCTCTAAAGATAGTTTATGTGGCTCAAACACTAACCAAGAATTCAGATCTAAGAGAGCCAAAATGTGCTTTATAGAAAGCACATTAGAGGTAAAAAATGATCTTCCTATGTCTAATATTGACATTTTATACATTTCTCAAATTGAAGAAAATAATAACAATGATGAAAACATGAACAACAATGATATGTAGGATTAATATAAAATGATGGAAGACACTTTTTTAAAATTGAAAGATAAATATAAGTCTCTAAAAATTATCATTATTTAATAATAAATGATAAAAATATTCATACTATTGAAAATTTGAAAAATGTTCAACAATTTAAAGAAGAAATGAATTAGAATTTTCAAATGAACTATTACATAAAGACATAGAAAAATTTTACAATGGTAAGAAAGAATTAACTCAAATACTGGGAAAAAATTACTCCCATGTATACAGCTGAAATAGGTTACCATCCGGGACAAATAAAAATTAAAAATACCATATTTATATCATGTTCTCATGCTGAATGTTCATATACTACAATCACTACTCAAATGGGCCTAAAAAAGTTTTTATCTTTAGAAGACTTCAATCTGTTTATAAGAAACCTATTAGACAAATATGGATTCAAAAATATATTTTTACTAAAATATCAGGACCCAAGAGATTTTGGGTACCAAAATTTTGTTGGAATAATCATTGTGTTGTAGGAAACCTATCATAAACCCTCTAGGAAAATCATATGGTATCTGGACAGTGGATGTTTCGGATATATGACTGGTGAGTATTCAATCTTCAAAAATTTGAATAACGTTTATGGTGGACAAGTCACTTTTGGTGACATTGAAAAGGGAAAATCATTCGGATTATCCAAAATAGTAATTTAATTTAGTATTAATTTCTAAAGTATTATATATATGTGGATTAAAATATAATCTTCTTAGCATATCCCAATTCTGTGATGATGGATTTTATGTTAAATTTGAGAACAATGTATATCATGTTTTTAATGATTAAAATGATTTAATATTTACTACTTTGAGAAATGATAATATTTATTCTATTGATTTAAATTATTTACATTATAACAATATTTCTTGATTAAGTTATTTTCATAAAGAAACATGTCTTTGGAATAGGATACTAGGACATTGAAATATTCACTCACATAGAAGGCTAACTTGGAAGGGGTTGGTTAGAGACCTACCAAGGCCTGAATTCTCAAATGATAGAGTTTTTAATCCCTTACAAAAATGAAAACTTCATAAGATTTCTTTTAAATATAATAAATATGTTTCAACCTATCAACCACTAGATTTTATTCATATAGACATCTTTGGACCTTCCAGTGTCTCCAGTCTAAATGGAAAACACTATGTCTATGTCCTTATAGATGACTTCCCTAGATACACTTTGGTATTCTTTCTAGATCACGAAATTGAAGCTTGTTCTTACTTCATTAATTATTCTAAGACTATATAAAACCTTAGTTTCATTAGTATTAAAACATTAAAGAGTGATCATGGTCGATAATTTGAAAATCATTACATTGGGTCATTCTATTCACAAAATAGCTATAATCACAACTTTTATTCTCTTAGGAAACTAAAAAAAATTGTGTGGTATAAAGAAGAAATATAACTCTTCAAGAGAGAGATTGAACCATGTTAAATGAATAAGACCTACCTATCCACTTTTGGGATAAAGTTGTTAATACATATTATGATATTATTAAAAGAGTTTTGATTAGACTACTCTTAAAGAAAACACCCTATGTTTTATGGAATAATAAAAAACTAGAAGTTAATTAATTTATAGTTTTTTGTTGCAACGTTTATATTCTTAATACTCAAGAAAATTTGGGAAACTTTTCTTCTGAGAGAGATGAAAGAATTTTCCATGGGTATTCAACTTCCATGAAATCCTATGGAGTGTTTAACAAGAAGACCAGAACAATCGAAGAATATGTTCGCATCATGTTTGATGAAACTGATCCCAATGAAGCAAAGACTATCGTTTTTTAAACTAATGATGATCTTTAATCTTTGAATATCAATTCCAAACCGTATAAAAGGTCTATTAAACAATAATACACTACAACCAGTGATCCACCATGACCTAAAAATACGAAAAATCCTAAGCCTACTAGCCCCTATTTTTAGAGATCCATTAGGACTCCTAGACACCACCTTTAGTCGTAGGAATTGAAAACATATATAGAGGTACACAAGCCATAGATTCCCTGAGAAATCAAATTAAACCTCAAGCCTTATTGTCACAAATTGAACCAGAGAACATCAATGATGCCATCATTGATGAGTTATGGGTAATATCTCTACAAGAACAACTAAAACAGTTTGAAAGAAATAATGTTTAGAATGTGTTGACTGGACGAAGGATAATTTAACTATCTGAACTATGTGGGTGTTTATAAACAAGGTGGAAGATTCTATCACTATATTAAGAAATAAAGATAGTTTAGTTTCACATGACTTTAATCAAGGAGAAGGTATTGATTATAAAAAACATTTTCACCTAAATCAAGACTTAAATACATTAGGATACTTCTTTCCTATGCAACACATCTGGACATCAAACATTATAAAATGGATGTTAATAGTGCATTCTTAAATGGATTTATAATTGAGGATGTTTTTGTTGAATAGCCCCCATTATTTAAAAACCCTCATTTTCAAAATCATGATTTTATATTAACAAAATCATTGTATGATTTAAAATAGGCTCTGAGAGCATGGTATTATAGTCTTACCACTATCTTTATTTCAAAAAGTTTCTCAAAATTAATATATGGTCCATCTCCCTTTATAAAAACAATTTCAAAATGTGTTTTAATAGTTCAAATTTATTTTGAATGATATTATTTTTGGATCTAATAAAGTTTTATTATGTTCTGAGTTTTCAAAATTAATGAAAATTGAAATTGAAATGAGTTTAATGGGTGAACTAAATTTATTTAATAGATTTCAGATTTTTCTAAATAGTGAAGGAATTATTTTAAATCAAAGTAAATACACAAAAGATATTTTAAAAAGTTTTGTCATAGAAAGTAACAAAAGCAGTGATACACCAATGAGTACCACCTATAAACTAAACCTTGATGAAATTAGAAAATCAATAGATGTAACTAGTTGAATATGAATGATTGGAAGTATTCTCTACTTAATTTCTAGTTTTTATAATATTAAGTTTAGTGTATGTATGTGTGCTCACTTTCATGAAAATCCATAAGAGAAACATTTATTATCTTTCAAAATAATTTTTAAATACCTCATGTATACAACCAATTTTGGATTTTTCTACCCAAGAGGATTTGATTTTGATTTATTTAGTTATTCATATAATGATTTTAGGGGTTTCAAGTTAGATATGAATGCACATCCATAACATTTCATCTTTTTAGAAAATATCTAGTATCATGGTGTAGTAATAAGAAAAATTACCTTGCACAATCTACTGTTGAATCTAAATACATAGATGTAGGTTTTTTTTGTTCACAAATATTGTGGATAAAACGTAATTTACTAGACATTGGATACTAATTTAGACATATACCGATTAATTGTAATAACACAAGTGAAATAACCATTTCCAAAAAAATTAGTATCTCATGCTAGAGCAAAATATATTGATGTAATACATCAATTTTTGAGAGATCATTATCAAAAGGGTGATATAACATTAGAATTTACTTGGTCGAAACATCATCTAGCTAATATATTCATAAAACATTTGAATTATATAAGATTAAACTACATTAAACATGAATTAGGAATGGTAATATTTGGTAGATAAGTCATCATTGATGAGTCACCATTGATGAGTCACCGTTGATGAGTCACCATAGATGAACCTTCGTTGATGAGCCATCATTGATGAGTCACTGTTGACTGAGTCATCATTTCTTTTTATGTTACCGTTATTTTTATTACCATCATGATTTTCCTATATTGAATAAATTTTTATTATCTTAATTTTATTATTATTCTTTTAGAATTTCTATTTCATAAAAATATTGAGATTACTCAAAAAAAATATTCACTTATCCAAACACTTGAAATATCGATCCATTTACTTCCCCATGAACCAATCTTCCCTCTTCCTTTCTCTTGAAACATTTAACTCGTCTGAATACCCCATATTAATAGAGTTACCAAATTAAATCTAGATTAGGTGAGGCATTCCAATATATGATGAGTATCCACAAGCAGTTTAATAGTCATTTCAATAAACCTATATTTGAAGGACCATGTAGTCGAAGCCTAAAAAGATATTGATGTACACTGTCTTCAAACTATAAATATTCTACTATTATAGGTAATATAAAAAATGTTGATGGACTAGTTTTCCTCGAATCATAGAGTGTTTTACATGAGAATAGTTTATCAATTTTATCATAATTCAAAAAAAAATTGGGGAGAAGGTCAATTTAATTTGAAGAAGAATAAATGGAGAAGATATTTATTTCTCTTAAAAAGAATGGGATAATTGTTTAATGATTCCTCACAAAGTATTTTATGATACTTTTCCAAGTACTATACCTGATGATAAGCTTCAACAATCTCTCCTAGAATTGACTGGAGAAAAAACCAAGAGAAGAATAACCGATGTAGAGATTGATGGTGGGTGAAAAATTCTTTTACGTTTGTACAGTGTGTTTTATGTCCATGAAAATGGGACATCAACACATTGAGATTTCAAGATGTCTACTTCATGTATTTTATGAAAAAGGGGAAAAGAATAAATCTATTTAGATTTTTGATGGTTCATATGGATGATATTTACAAGAATACCTCCAAATAAAACTCTCTCATCTATCCCAAAATGATCTCTACCATTTTAGATGCCAATGGTTATGTTAAGACCAGGGAATAAGTTAAAGATAAAATGGGTGTTTTTTATATACAAATATATTTTCAAAAGAGTGAATGTAATTTGGAATCATTGGAAGAGATGTTGGGTCAGGGAAAATGATAAAATATATGATGATTTTAATCCTATTGATCACCCAACTAGACCAAAGTATATGGTATATATTTGTCTTAAATATTATAAGATACCTAAATATTCAATTTTATATATTTCTAAAAGGTACAAAGAAAAATAAGATGTGTCAGTTGATGAGGAAAGTGATCCAGATATCCTAAAATCTTTACCTAGAGTATCTAGTGAACAAGACAGTTCTACAGAATCTCTACCTTCTAGAGAAACACTCTTACATGATCATGATGATGAAGAATATACTAAAGTTTCTAGAGAAGATCATTTTAAATCGACCATCTATGAGACTTCAAGTGAAGAGATTGATGATGGAAGAAATGATATTCTTTCTAAAAGGGTAGATGAAGATATTATGGTTCTTGAAAAACTAGATGAATCTTCAAGTGGGGTTGTTGAAGACAAATATGATGAAGTTGTTAATGATATTCTTGGTAATGGAAATGATTGAATTAGTCCTGATCATAGAGTTGATCAAAACAAATATGGTGATTATAATTAAGATTATTTTAAAAATAATGGTGTGGATTCTATTGACCCTACTCAAGAATCAGTTCCATTAAAATATTGGAAACTATAAGTGAGGGGGAGAAAACTCACAATCCTGATGATCAATTAGTTGAACTGGATCAGTTGGAATCAATAGAGACCTTGGAAACCAATAAAATATATTTTCTACCAACTCCCACTACTGGGGAGTTGCCTATTATTCTAGAAAATGAGCTAGTTCCAGTTGGTCAAATTATACAGACAACCAATTTGAAACTGCCACATAGAGAACATTTTCCCTCAAGAATTAAAGTTGGCCAGAGTTATCAAAAACCCAGTGACACACCAATTATTCCATATATTAGATCTTCAGTTAGAGGATTTTAAGAATGTGAGAAATTTCCTGGCTTTTTTGACTTGAGATAACTTATATTGATTCAGTTGATGACCCCCAAATCGGAAGAAATGGGTTCTTAGTGAATCAGATCTATGTAGTTGGTCACTTACAACCCTCTGTTCCAATGGACATATATAGACAAATCGAAAATGTGGTATCTCATGAGAAAGAAAATATTCCCACTAATCCCTTCAATGTTGCCTCCTAATTTTTTCACCAAAGATGATTTTGATTCTTTATAGAAGACTATTCATTAAGATATGGAAACCTTGATAAATAATTTGGTCTTATACTTTTTCCAAGTCTTAAACAAACAACTATATCCTATTTCTCATCTTAATAAAAATAGTGTTTGATATTTAGATAATATTATGATATATCATATTCAATCGAAAGTTCATTTTCACATTAAAAAATGGAAGTTGGAAACTAAAGATTGACATATGAGGTAGCAAGTTTTAAATCATCAGTTGAGGGATCTCAAGCCTCTTTTTAGGATTTTATGAGTTCCACTTCTCCAAAATTATATTGTTTGACTTCTATTACCTCTACTTAATTTGTACCTCCTATTTAATTTGTACTATTTGATAGGGATATTTTACAATGGTTAGTTAGTGAAGAATTCATAAGTTCATGGGTTGTGTTAGTACTCATGAAAAATAGATAAGGTAGATTCACATTTATGGAGAACATATCCTTCAGTTCATAAAAGAGCATGCTGGTGAAATCAGATAAGACATAGAAGTGATCAAAAAGGCCATCCAATATTATTTTTCAAGAATATAAACTAATAATGATATGTCATATAATTTCACGTTTTGTTTTGAGAACATAAAAATCATACTAGTGAAAAGAGATTTAAAAAAACAAGTGAGTCAATTAAACGATCTCACACCATATCATTAAAGATTTATAGATTAAAAGGGAGATTTATTTAATTCCATGGAAAGGGGAGGCTCCATAATTATGGAAGTCATAAATCTTCTGAAAACATACCTCCATGTCCATCATATGACTATTATTTTTATAGAAGTAATCAATATTTCACCAAATTTTTCAACAACAGCCACATAGTTATTTCTGCTTTATTCTCTCAAACAACCAGTCATATGCCTCCGACTCTTAGGCATATGATTTTGTCTCTAGTTAAAGAAATCAGACAACTCAAACAAGTTATTTTCAGAGAACCACTTCTTCCTGCTACCACTCTATAATTTGTTACTACTTATGACCCAACTTATATATCAACAGTCTTTTCTTAGGATAGTGATAGGGATATGAAAAAAGGAAAAGGAAATGAAATAGTTTTACATCCACCAATCTCTAAGGATTGAATCTATTTTTGGTGATATATCATTGATATGGATCCTGTACTTTATTCCTTGCAACTTTATCTTATATCTTTTTAGTACTAAGTTAACTAAATTACATTCTGTTTTTTCCTTTCTGTGTTATTATTACTATTTTCATAATATCAAAGGGGGTGATAATTGGATATTTTGTATTTTTATATAAGAATATCTATATCAAATAATTATTACAAACATATTTAGTACATGTTTTATAAAATTATTTGTTTTTTGATCATCAAAAAGAGGGAGAAAGTTTGCACCATCTTGGATGGAGTATGTTTGACATCTTTTATTTTAATGATCACAATCCATTGTTCATTTATTACTATTGTTTCATATATTGTATGATATAATTTTATATGAACATATTACTTCCATAATATTTCTGTTAAGAGTTATGACAAGAAAATGTAGGATACATGTTACCATTACTGCTAGAGGCTAGTCACTGTTACCTCCAGGATAAGGTACCACAATAGGTGATTCACCATTACCACCAGGATGAGATACCTTTAGAAGCGAGTTACTCCTACCACCAGACTCAAGACTCTGTTAAAGCTAGGATGAGCTATCATCAGAAGAAAGTCACTGCTATCGAAAAAGAAGTTATTGTTAGTGGAGTCACCACTAGTTGTTAAGTCACTACCAGCACTCTTGTTAACGTTGTTGTATAAGATCTTCGGTATAAATGGTTTAACGTAATAATCTATTTCTAGATGGTTAGACAAGTCTTTGAGGCATAGTAAAAGATGATCCAAGTAATGCGGATCTCCTTCCACAAGTGATCATATATATTCATGAGGGATCTGTCTCTTGGTATGAAGTTTCTTTTTCTAATACAATAATTACTAAAGACCATGAAAAGTGTGTAATCAAATCTGTGAACTCTGTTGAACTTATCGATTCAAATTCTATGAAGATAAATGACACATAAGAGATGAACCCATTACTAAGATTGATTGAGACAATATACAGAGATAAACGAATGCATTCCTACACATTTCTATGATCTCGGGTTCAATTTCAATATTCTAGAAAAAAGCACAGACTCCTCACCTTTGCTGATCTAAGGATTACATATATACAAAACACATCAGTCCAAGATCATTATATTTGTTCTATATATTTTACTTTTGAGAAGTGTGTTTTTTTCTAATGAATACTTTTTATTCTCTTATTTCTCAAATTATTTCCCACTATGTATGTGGAAGATATTTTTGTGTGACTTGGTCTTTTCATTCATCCCACGTATAACTATGGAAGAGTCTTTTTAGAATGGAAATTTTATTGTTATTAAACTATATACCTAATCGAAGTTGTACATTTGTTTCATTATATTTATAATATTCTTGGTAGAAGTTGACTTCCAAGGGGAGGGGATTATGTCTCACCTTAATACTGAACCTCTTGTTTATTCCACTATGATATTGTGTTATTTTCTTGTTTTCATATATTATTTAATATAACATTTCATTAACAAACAAAATAATTTATTTGATAAATAATCTTGACTAGTGTTTATATATATTCCTATATAAGGAAATTTATCTCAAAAGTCAAAGTATTTCTAGAAAATATTTTAACTAAGACCTAATCACTCTTTAAGAAATATTTTAAAAGGATAGATCTTATATAAATAGGTTATTTGGATTAATTATAAAGTTTATTTATAGAATTTTTATTGGGAACTCAATTCACCCCCTCTTGAGTTACTCTCTCCAGCCAACATTAATTATTCAAAATAAAAAAAAATATTATGCACCTAAAAATAGTTTTCAAAAAAATGTGTTTTTAAGCATAAAAATATTTTTATACCAAAATCATGAAAATTACCAATTCAAATGAAATTAAAATGATTATTACAAATCAAATGGATAATATATGACTTTAAAAAATAAAATAATATATAATTGGACTTTAAATTAATTGATTTGTTGGAAGTAAATGACATTTTTACAAAAAAAATGATATAATTTACAATTCAGTAAAAAACCAATATTTTCAAAAATATCCAAAAAATTAACCCTAAGATAATTGTGATGAATTAAAAAATTATATCATTTTTCAATAACATTTCTAAAAGTGGTATAAAATAATTATATTATATAAATTGAAAAAGTAAAAAAATAGGAGAAAACATATTTTTGAAGCATAAAATAACATTACTGAATTTTTTTCTTATTTCATAAGAATTAACCAATAAATTTATATTGGTTAGTACCCTTATATTTATTTCATAACTATTTTAATAATATTTATACCCTAAAATTAAATGACTAGGATATAAGAGTCAAATTTAAATAATATACTACTCTAGTTGTTTTAGCTCGGTGTTGTGTATCGTATACGCTATCAAACATAATGATATTATTTTAAAATATTAATGTGTTACATTCCCCCTATACTTTATAAATTCATTCCTCAAAATTTTAACTTGTGATCGGTAATAAAGTTTTTAACAATTGAAACTTCATTTTTCGAAATCCCACATCATAGAAATGTCCAATAAGACTCCCCCTTAAAAAGAGGGAATGGGAAGTTCGAAGACCTTCTATAATAACAAAAAAACGTGGTTCTAAATAAGAGAAAATTAATGGGAAGTGAAGATATGGATATAAATTAGAAAAATAAATCATAAGGACTAACAGATAGTGATACATAATATGGTTAAGGAAAATTAAATGACCACAAATCCATAAATTTGTGATGGGTGAAAATACCATTGATTCATCTGAAATAAGGGTAAATGTATAACAATTTTACTTCTAGATCCTTTTCTAAAAGATGAGGGTTTATTTTATTATCAAGATAGTTAACACCATAAAATATACATAAATAACATATTTTTTATTTCATATGAACAATTTCATACTTTGTTGAAATTTGAAAAAATTTAACTTTAATTCTTACACAACAAAATTATTATCCAATATAATTTTTTATGCATGAATAAATAAATGTAACTTTTAATAGATAATAAGATTCATAAAATAATAAAAATACATTCTTTATATCTCTAAATATTTAAAAAAACAAAACATAATATAACATGTTTTCAAATATGGATAAAATATAATACATTAATGTTTAAAACCTCAGCACTGACATTAAAAATTCAACATAAAGCATTTTATAAGTTGTTAACCTTAAGACTCCCCCAAAATTTGTCTAACTAAATCCAAAACCCAATAATCAAAAATTTTTGGTCATGTATTTTTTTCATGATTGAATTTAACACTTATCCCCAAACAATATAACATTTCTCATTATGTCACATTCCCAACATGTGTATACCATGATCATATATTCTTTTAAAATAAGATAATACCTTCTAAAAATAATTTTAATCACCATAAATACTCAATGAAAATTTATATGATTCTCAAATATTAGCTTTATCCTTATTCCTTAAATGAAATCACAAAATATCCATTATATTCCATAAATTCAAAAAAGAAATAAACTCTTTCTTAAATATAATTTTCATCAAATAAATAATTACATTATCTATATCAATCATATATTTATTATATCTGAACATTATTACATCAACATCGGGCACATATTACGGGCTATCTTTCCCTAAATCAAGTTTCTTCTATAAAATATCACCTTAAACTAAATTAATTTTTTTGGTTCTCTATATCATTCAATATATGAATTAAAATCCATAATGATTTTTTCTTTCAAAATAATTCTTATATGTGTCATGATTATTATAACTAGAATATCATTGATAAAACACCTCTATAATATATTTCTTAAACCACAAAAAATAAAATCATCAATAATATCATTTCAATGATTAGCATAATATAGTTTATTCCTTGTTTTATACTTTAACCATTTTATTATGGCATTGAATCGGATAAATTCCATGTTCCCATCACATTTGAAATTGAATTCATTGATAGTTTTTTGCTTTATGATATTTATTTCTACAAATAAAACATCATACACTTCATTTAAAACATTATTCTGGTTTATCTTTCCCATATTAATGACATGAATAAAATTGAAATTTTATTTCTCTATATTTCTTACCACTTGAACTTTCATAGAATTAAAAATTATTATTATTTGACACGTTATGAATCTCACAAATGATTACATTTTTAATCATATATCATGATAGATGATTATAAATAACCCTAAGGTTTTGATTTCTAATTCCTATTTAATTTAATTTATTATGATGGAAATAACTACATTTCCATCATATTCACCAGTAACATGAATCCTCCTAGTTCTATCCATTTTCTAAAATCAAAAACCACAATGTGAGAAATAGTAATCATAGTGGGAAACTGCATAATAATTAATGATTTATAGGATTCCTAAATAATGGTACCTTCTTTTCATCCAATGACACAATATGTTTAACATAGACCATATTTTGGTTATAATATATTTAAATCCACCATAATGGGTCATAAGGATAATGTAATCTGAACTAAGAATATCCCCCAAGAGTGTAAAACTAGGTTCCCAGTAAGGGAACACTCACCATGCACCAAAATAATGATCAAGATATACTCGATAAACACTTTTTGGGGTTGTAACCCCTAGATGAATCTCTTCCAAACCCATTTCCTCTTGTAGTATACAGACATGGATTTATTTATAGCAAATCTACATAATCTCTTCATTAAAAAAACTTTTGGATTTTATCCTCTACATAGACTTATCCCTATGTTTTTCACTAAATATTTCTATCCCTAATCTTTTAATATTGACTAAAAACAGCTCTAATACCAACTATAGTAACCCCATATTTTCATACATAAATATTCCATATATTTATATGAATATTCTATAAATTTCACAAACCCATTCCCAAGAACCATAAAGTTTTAGTGTATTTTTAGGCTAGGTACAAAATAATCATATTTCCTTAATTATATTCAATATCTTCCATAAATATATTCTCATGTTTCACTCTTAATAGACATACCCTAATTAAAAAATTTCTTCACAACCTCGGGAAAGGAAAGATAAGAAATAGAGAGCTCAGATTCTCAGTAAGAGAAAACATGGTAGATATCATTCAATGATCATATTAAAGAATAATATAAGAATAAGGGTATGATATCATGACCATAACTTACAATTTTCATACACAATATGTTAAATATCATAAACATGGTTTAAATCATTAAGCTATATTATTTCAAAATACATGAATAATAAGATTAAGAAATCATCATAAATCAATCATGGACTATAAGTTGAAGTAGTAAAAGTGTATCACCATAATTAGTATAGAAACCATTTCATAAGTAATTTTTATCTACCAATTCCATAAAATAATAGGGTAAATGTAATCCCTACCAATTTACCATATCATAATATATCAGAATAACCACTTAAATTCCATAGTGGATTAAGAACGCAGATTTATTTACCTTAGTGTATCAGGCACATAAACTTGATTCCCATGGTTATATTATTAGATTAAAAGATTTTTCTAATTAATTAGAGGTATATATAATACCAAGACCACCCATCACATAATGAAAACCATATATAAGTGTGACATATGAACATTAAAAATTCATCATAACATCATATCATCATATCATAAACCATGAAAAGAAAATAGATGTCATAAACATATAATTAATAAATCATAGAACAACCCTTGAAAAATAAATGGGTTTCATGAAAACCTCCTTATAAATAATCATAAAAATTATATATAATAAATAAGGATTGTGCCATTGGATAATATCCCCAGTAAAACAAAACAAATTTCAAAGGATTGGGCCACTGATAAATAGAAATTCCATAAAAACATCAACAAAAAATTCTTGAGGAAAATAACATTTCTACTTTGAAAATAACCATATTATAAATAAATACCCTCAAATTTTTTTTTATATTTTTCTTCTTTTAAAATAATCTCATAAACATATAAAGTAAGCTTCATCTTATTAGTTTGTTATGACAGATGTAAATTTTTTTCATGATGTATACACTAAAAAAGTTTCCATTAACATTTTCAGAAAAATGTAATAAGTATGTAATTTATAAAATTACAAGAAGATTTATTTTAAATAATACTAATAAAATAAAAAAATTGTATAATTAAATTATTCAATATTTGGTTACAATTAAAAACATTTTTGAAATCATTTTTTGAAAACATGGACATGAAATAAAATGGATTTTTGACTAAAGAAATAAATAAATAAATTTTTCTTTGTAAATATTCTTTCAGTATCCTTAGTTATTAAAGAGATTAAAATGGATTGAAAACGTGTAATATCAAGAAAAAATAGTATAATAAAATTCACGAGTTTTTTGAGTGATATAAAATAATATTTCATTAACATAACTTCATCATAAACAATCTCGATAAACTATGAGAATATTAAATAAAATAATTAATAATTTATTATTTTTTTAATCATAATCCGTATGAAAGAAAGATAATTATATTGATATATTAATCCCCATTATTTTCATAAAAATAATTATAAAATACATTCATCGAAGTTATATTCCCCTCATAAAAGAAATAAGTGGTGAATATGGAATGTGTCTCACAGAAATAAATGTGTGACAAAAATCCCTTACCTTAATTCTCGGCTTTCTTTGTTCATGTTCGAAAATCCTATATAATAAATATATGATTACTATAAATGTACACAAAAACCATATTCATATATATCATACCATATATTATTTAATTATAACATTTTATCACCTATTTATTAACAATTCTTTATTAAAATCAGAGTTCTAGGTGATTACTGCTTCATTTTTCATGTGTGTTTTGATTTAGTTCTTTTAGTCCTTTTACTTAGAAAATGGTTATAGAATCATTAAAATTTTAATAATTATATAAATTAAATATTAATTTGTTATATAAATATTTATATTCATCCATAAAATTTAGATATAGAAAAATGAATTTCACCATTCATGGAGACAGTAGGTCGTACGGACATATGAATGTTTTTTACAATTTTTGATGAATGGAATGAAAGAAAGGATATTATTGATTTAAATTTAAAGAATAATTATTATTTCATAATATATATATATATATATATTCCTATAAACTATTATTATTTATATATATAAATGGTAAATGAAAAATGAATCACATTGTTTCATGAAGACGATAGTCTACACGTTTATAGGAACGATGTTATCATTTTTCAACGGATTCAATGTTAAAAGGGTACATATGATATTTTATTTATAGAAGTATGATTATGTACTAAATATCATATATATATATATATATATTATCCATCATTATATCCATCCATGTAAGATATCGATGGAAAATTAATTTACATCCATTCGCAAGGTGGTAGTCCATCGTACACATGATTGATAGTTTCATTTCCAAATTTAGGGAAGATGGGATAGATATATTTTATTAAATTTTAATAATAACATATTAGTATATGTAAGATATTTTTGTTATTATTTATACATGGTTACAGAATATGTCAAGGAGGTGGAAGGATAAATAAAAACAAAAGCGCTCGATGAAGAACAATACCTCTTATTCAAAAAAACATCTTTAGGGTTTTGAGAAAATCCATCATAGGATGGTTAATTTAATAAAAACAAGGAATATAGGATGTTGAAAGGGATATAAGGAAGGTATTTGGGAATTTATTATCTAAAAAATTTATTTTATGTGTGATGAAATTAGTAGAGGATGTGCCCTATTATGAGCGAGGGGTGGGGTACTTTTGGGATTTCTTAAAAGATTAATATATAAAAGGAGATAATATATCAAAATTATTAAAATGAAAAATATATTAAATTTTAATGATGTATTTTTTCTAAGTGACATCATAAAATAAAATTTTGACAAGTTTATGTTGTTTTTAAAACCTTATCTTTTCATTTAACCCCTTAGGTAACCTATTTTTACCTTCATTAAGGTAAAACCTACTTCAATATTAAAGGGTAAAGAATGTTTCCATAAATAAAAAAAATGACACATAAATAGACCAGGATTAATATTTTGACCATATTAATTTCCATTGGACAAGTTAATATTTTTTCTAATTTTAAATCATTTAATTAAATATTATTTATTATAAAATATCATTAATGATTATTTTGAAAATATTCATTTATTTTTACTTTAAAGAAACCAAGAAAATGATAGATTTAGAATATTTTATTTTAAAACATCCTTAATATTTCATATTTATCTAAAAAAATCATCTAACACTATTAATCCATAAAATTATATTACTTTTAATATTTTTAAAATCATTTAATTAATTTTTCTTTTAATTGATGAAATACCATTTCAGTATTTTGTGAGCATTTAAAGTAATCATATAACTAATATAAAGTATAAAATAATCAACAACATAAATTTGATTTAATTTTATCAATATAAACATTAATATTTGTTCAAAAAATTATTTTTTTTTTGTATGTTATCACATAAGAGATATTTAAAAGTAAGAGGTTGACATTTTGTCTTTTTCTTTACTTAAAATATTATATAGTTCAGTTTCATGGAAAAGTGTCCCATAAATAAATAAATAAATATTGATCCCATGGTGATAAATTTATAAATCTTTTAATAATATAATATTGAATATTAAAAATAGTGGACTTACTATTTAGTTTTAACCAATGTTAACTCAATTTACCCTTTTACTGTTTTTACTATTCATTAGGACCAATACAGAAGTTTATCTTATTAAGTAATATTAATTGTTATGATTTCAAATATGTATTTAATTTTATCAAATTCATTATTTATAATCATAATTAATTAATTTTGTATGTATCCCTTAATGTCTGATGAAAAGCGATTTTCAAGAAAATACATTTTTTAAGGAAAAGATGATTGTGCCTTAACTCTATGACTAGTAATATTTATTATACAATTTTAAATATATATATATATATATATATAATATACATTTCATTTAAATCATTTTTCATTACGTGATCTTTTAATTAATTAAAATGAACAAAAAGTATGCACTTAAAAACAGGTTTCAGAACAAATGTGTTTTTACACATAAAAAATTGATTAATAACAAATAATGAAAATTATTTATTTTAATGAAATTAATTATATAATTATAATTAAAATGGATCATATTTAATTTTAATACAAAATTTAAAAAATAACTAAACTTTAAATTACTTTATTTAAGGAAAAGAAATTATAGTTGTACAAAAAAAGATATTTTTCAATATTCACTAAAAACCCAATATTTTTAGAAAAATATGAAAAATTCAACCTAATAGAATTTGATATGTATATTTAAAAATGATATAATTTTCTATAAAATATCATAACTAAAATTAGAAAAAAAAATATTTATATTACATGTGCACAAATGGTAATAAAAAATAATTTATGAGGAAAACATAGTTTTGAAGCATAAATTAACATTACTGGAAATTTTGTTATTATTTCATAACAATTCATGAATTAATTTTTATTTATTAGGACCCTTGTATATTTATTTAATAATCTGGTTATTCATTTTTTATACCCTCCAAAACAGTGAATATGGTATAATGGTTATATTTGAGTAATATATTTCACGGGTCGTTTAAGCTGAGTGTTGTGTGTTGTATAGGATATCAAACATAATGTTGTTATTTTAAAATATTATGTTTTTACAAAACATGTAATTTAATCTTAAAAATAAATAATTTTCATGATGGTCAAAAAATATTTTTGTGTAGTAACTGTTATAAAAAATATTACTTTCACACTTTAAATAAAAAATTCAAAAGTATGTTGTTTGGAAAATGAAAAAAAAATCCTTTTATAAAATTAAAAAGAATGTAAAATATCTTTGTAAATGAATATAAATAGTCATTTTAAAAATTAAATTGATATATTTAAAATCATTTTAAAGAATATGGACTTAGAATAAAAATTTCATCGACCAAAGACGAAATTCAGCCGACTTTTCTTTAAAATAGATTATCAAAAAAAATTGTACCAAAGAGAATAAAATATAACAAATAATTTAAAATTATAGATGTAAATATAGGTTGAGAATATATATGTTTTTTAAATAATAAGGATAATATAATTACCTTTTATGTAAGGTTTACATAAAAAATCCTGAAAGGAAATGAGATAGTAGCATAAAACCTTACCTCATGTCATGTCTTTCTTTATTTGTTTTCTTAAGATCTTATATCATAAGTTTATACTTATTATGAATTTATAGAAAAACTTATATAGTAATTTTTATGGAATATTTCATTCACAAATAATTTTAAATTACCCATTTATTATTAATTTTTCATTAAAATCAACATTTGGGTGAAAACTAGTTAGTTTTCCATGCATGTTTATTTTTGAAAGTTCGGTTACTTGAACCTTATTCATGGTTAAATATTAAATATATTGGTAATAATGTTATAAGTTCCATATTTATTAATTATATACACTTTTATAACCATTTTTATATGAAAAATTAATTACATCACTTCACTGAGACGGTAGTTTTTACGTATGCATGAATAATATTTATATTTTTCATTGAATGGAAATAAAAATGTTAAATAATAATATATCTTCTAATAATCATAATAATATCATAAATATAATATATATTTATTAAAACCATCCATATTACCTTCCATGTTTGGAAAAAATAAAAAACGAGTCCCATTATTTTGTGGAGGTTGTAGTCCACACATTTGAATGAAAGAAATTATCGTTTTTCATAGGATTGAATGTAGGTAATAAATGGTTTTATAATTAAAATTAAAAAATCTTATAGTAAATGTACTAATTTCATAATTTTAATATGGTTATAGCATATTTTTAGGGGGTTTTGGGAGAAATAATCTCAAAATAGATCAGTAAATACAATTGCCACTTCTTTAGGAAACATCTTTTGGTTTACACATTAAGTCTTGAATGGTTGGTATTTTGATAAGAAAAGAAGATCTCTGATTTTGGAGCGTGTTATGAAGGTTTTGGGTTTGGTATTGCCGAAAATATATGGCTAAAAATATTTGTAATAGTTGGGGAGATAGGACCTCCTTTTATAAGTAAGGTGGGTGTTGAATTTGTAAATACTTAAAAACATTAAAAATGTAATAAATTAATAATATTGTGAAAGTGGAAAAAGTAGAAAAAGGATCAAAGATAAGTTAAAATAAGGTCTAAATATCTTCAAAAAATAAAATTAATAGAAGTTTTGTGATATTTTAAACCTTATCCTTTAGTTTAACCCCCTCATTAACCCTTTTTAAACTTAACAGAGGATACAATTTTTTACCATAGTTACTATTAATTATGACCAAAATGAAAATAGCCTCATTAAAATATTTAGATATTAGTTTTAAAAATATGAAAAACTTTATTTTAAATATAATTATTAAATTTTGTTGAAATTCATTTTAAAATAAGTGTGTGAAACACAATGAAACAAAAAATGGAATTTTAAGCATAACATTGAATGTATTCCAATTCCACTCTTAGTAAAAACCATTAAATAAATTTTAAATTATTTGATCAATTATATTATGTACTCATTTCATTAAAATAATTCATAAATATTAATTTATTTAATTTATTGACATAAAAACTCATTACACGTATAATAGAAAAGAAAATATTTTTAAATTAAAATATTTTCATTTTTAGTTCAAAAAAAGTATAATCGTTGAATTAATTTTCATCACGATGAATACTTTTTCATAACATTAATAATTTAAAATAATTATTTTAATAAAAAATAGATAATAAAAAATGTTCATAAAAATACATGAAAATAGTTCTTTACTATCAATAGTATTTTCAAAAGGAATTAGAAACTATTTTCACCAATTAAATTTTATTTTAATAATATATAATGTGATTCATTTTATAATGTATATAAATTATTCACATAAGTTCAGATTTTCATTATAAGATACTGAACACATATATTTATTAAATTAAAATATATTCTAAAATCTCAGGGTGTTACAGCTATGAAGAGGGTACTGTCACGCCTAGCCAAACAATGGAATTTGAAACCCTCCAGCCTATGAGATACACAAATACACAAATAATTTTGGGGGGTACCGAAATATACAAACATATGAGGGTACCATTCCCAATTTCTGATTTTTATATTTTAATTTTAATTCCCTCTCACCTACTATACTTAAAAATTAAAAACTTGTTATATTTTCCAAGGGATTAATACCTACAAACAATCATGAATCATCTCACCAACATCTCTAATAACACAGAGGACCTCACCATTGTTTTCTATATGGAAGATAATTAGAATGGAAAAATTCTTTTTCTAAACCTGGTTTAAGGGTTATGAAGATATTCCCATGATGAATAATGTAGCACAAGGTACATATTATGATTACATGACATGCGCACACATACACTCATCCATGGGAGTGTACTCTGGTCTAACCCACCCTATACATACCCAACACACATGGGAATTCAGAAACATACATGGTGTGTGGGGTACATAGGTACTTGATACTATTCCCTATACCATTTCATATTGTGTAACTCAGCATGGTGTGTACTTAGACATGTTGTGTCCATGACATGGGTTATGGTCCTTCACATAGAATGACCACATGTCATATATATAAGGGTCATAATAGACATCTAAAATTGTATCACATGTCATGTGGACCCTATACCTATCCCAGGACACACAAAAAATCTAAAAACATCTATTTTTAAGAGTATATATCATACTGTCCAAAATGCTAGAAAACATACATCCATGAACAACTCAATTTTATAAAAATACCCGGACAATGGTTATAAAAAATATGACAGATAAACCACTTATAATATAGATCCCAAAAATGAAGATATATTAGATGAATAAAAATGAGGTGAAATCAAAAATAATGAATCTTACCTCATGGAATATCATAATTGTTTCAAAATGATGCATTTTGAATCCATGATCCAGGGTCTTTAAATCCAAATCCATGTTCTGGTCATAATAGGATAAAGATTTATCCCTTAATAACCTCTTCTCATATTCACATCACCAACAGGGAAGGATGAGGGGTGGCCTCATACATGCATAGGAAGGGAGGGAAGATAAATATTGTATTTTAATAACATTAATTAATTAAATGGGATTCCCATTAGAGGGTCTTGACCCATTCCTAGAACCCGAATATTAATTATACCCAGTCTAGGTAAAACCATTAATTTTGAAATCAATTGAGAATAAATAATTCCAATATGGGTCTTTGTTTAGGATACATTAACATCCAACCTCATGGAAATAAATATTATTTCTTTTATTAAATATTATATCTCTTGAATATTAATTCATGGCTCAAAATCCCACAAAATTTCATCACAATGGTAATATAATCATTCTCAAATCCAGATAACCATTATAAAATTACCATTTTACCCTCCAAAAGGACTCTAGTATATGAAACTCTAAAACAACATAAGTCTTCCATGCAAAAAAAACTTGGGTCGTTACATTATTGCCACCATAAATCATTTTATCCTTAAAAAGGGAATAAACTCATTAACTCTCTAAGAATCCATATAATCTTACCTATAGTAGAATGTAGGTTCACCACCATATGAGCCACTCCAAAATTGCTTTTTCATCACATCCAAGGGTCCCAAATAGATCCCACTTAGAAATACATTCATTCCCAATGATCAGATGGGGGATACTACATCTGATATTCTCCTTCCTCCCCATTTCCACCAAGATCAACCCATAACTAATGTGATTTAACCCATATGAAACTCAAATTATTCAAAATCACCAAGCACTAAAATGAATAACCTTTACATTTTATACTGGGACTCACATCGACCCCAACATGTAGAAAATTCACAAACTAAAGGTATCAACTAGATATGGTTTTTCACCAAGGAACTTCCCAGGGGCATCACACTCCCCCACATTAAAAAATTGGGAAACCCCATGATTAGATTTTAGAGACAATATAATCACACCAACATCCAATCTCGGGAATCTTTACATGAGAAATAGAGTAAAAATGAGAGATTATTTTCACTCATGGTAAATAGGATGCAAGTGTACAAATGAATGCCTTTTAGTCCAAGTTATTAGTTTGTAAAACATATCATACTTTACTTGTAAACAACAATAAGGATGACATGTCTACACTAATGGCCCTATCTAGTTCTTCATCCACCATATATGATCTAATCTATCTACTCCAAAACCCAAAGTAGACATTGGATAACGTTTAAACTCTCAAGAACAAACAAATGAAATTATTTGGAATACCCACATACCTTGAAATAAAAAGAGAAAAATACACTAAAACCATTATGAATGGCTACCAGTCATCCTGATATGCATGAATACTAAACTCATATAATCTAACATTCCTCTTCCAAGTAAATAAAAAGGCCCAATACTAAGGTAATTACAAGGAACTATATGAAAGGACATGTTCTATGTAAAATGATAAACAAAATTATAGATCAACATATTATTAAGTTCTTTATGACTCTAATGGGTAGTCCACAACCAAGAACTCCAACCCATGAAAGAACTAGTTACAACATTCAAGGGTTAGTCTCGATCACCAATTAGTTCCCACTTCCACAAAATTGGTTTTTCATTCATCTTTTAGACAACTAAAATTATCCATAGAACCAATCATACACCCAAACCTGATTTGAGGGTGGCCTCTCATCACCATGGTAACACCACTATGTCTCTCCATTTTCGATCGTGGGATTCCCAAAGTGGACTCACTACCAAAATCATCCCTCACTATCGGTAAAAATGTGGATAAATTTTCACCTCTAAGAGATACCTCCAGTCTCACTACACTTTTTAAGGGCCATAAAGTGATATTTGAAACCCCGATTAGAAACACCAAAATACAGAGAAAAGAACACATCAGTACTAAAAAATACACACATCTTTAAGAAAGGTCATAGTTCACACCTAAACCTCATCATCCACTGTCTGGTCCATCCCATCATAGACCACACTATGATTAAATCATTATGGTGCTCATAATTCACTATCTTCCTACCATACATGATACAAGGTTTTGGCACAAATTATGTAAAATATGCATGAGGGGATAACCAATCTATACAAGGATCCCAAGAATAGAATCAAACTCACCACACCTATTTCTCTTTCAATAAAATTTTTTGTCATGAAAAACTTACTAGAACCAAGGCTCATCCTAGAAATCACTAATAATCATGACATCGCACTGAACATCTTACTAACAAAAATATCATAAATCATTTATCTATATTAAAGGACCCACACCTAACTGAGTATACATAAACTAATGAAGGGGATACCAAACTCTTCTATAGATAATCTCATGAACCAAATTATGGGGGAAGTGTCACCCCATAAAGGTAGAATGACCATACCATTAAACATGTCAAGTGAAAATCTCTACAGATAGAGGACAAACACCCTTTCTCAAAGAGGGGTAATGACCTCACTCTATTATAGAGGAACCACACCCTATTATAGATCTTAAATGGGTGAGTACCAACATCATTGATAGAGGATCTGAACCACATGATTGTATTGGGAAAGTACCAAACCAAATTTTATATAGGATATGGGATACACACACCCTTAAATTCTCCCATAAGAAGGGGAGTAATGATCTCAGTACCAACTCCAATGATCTCACATAAACACTCTTGTTGGATAACCATCACTATGGAAAATAATATTTTTACACCAACTGGCATAACATATCTGGTACCACCATCAAGGTCATTATCACATTATATATGGAATTCTACAGAAAATGGACTACTCCTGGGTATATTTTTGTGCCATATAAGGAAATATAAAAGGCATGAAATAAATGGAAGAGGGAATGACGAGTGATTCTAGGGTAAATAGATTATAACACTACTCTATCTCTTAATCATAGACTCTGGTAGATGTATATTCTAGCTGTATAATGACACACAGCTTGTAGATTAATCCACAGGGTGTGTCTGGTCACCTGGGGTCTTGGGAGTGTGCACCTGGTATACATTGACCAAGAAATTAGGGATTCACATGATGTGTGGGGTAATCCATAAAACACATGATATTTAACTCTTCCAGGAAGTATATTCAACACATTAAAAAGGGAACATGGAATGTGTAATTTTGAACTACATATTGTGTAGGTGGGTTTTTTCTCAAATAGATCATCTACACCTTTAGGATTCACTTATTCCACTACTATTTCGGTTATTTCCACCATTATATCTATAAAATACATCAACTAACATAAACTCATTATTGTGAATCAGATTATACCCACTTTTAGTTGAAAAATTGACTCATGTTAGCTCCCTTCATCCTCTAAACTTTTTGGGTCATATAACTCCCATCATCCTCTATTCCTCAGATTTCCCATCATATTTGATCATCCACTAATCCAAAAACCACCATCATAAACATTAAATAATGATCTATGAAACCTATAATTATTGATTAATGAATCATTTTGTGGATTGGTCGAACCACCTAACAAGAATAAAAATCTAATGATAAACATATATAAGAGAGGGAAGAATCCAAAAAAACATAAACAGATAATGATGGTGATCATTTATGATTGATAATCACCTAAGTTCATAGAAATAAAATAAAAAATGATTATTCATAGGTTTTTGAATTTATTAATCACAAAGAAAAATTTATATTGAAAATCATTATTTTACAAGGCCATGTCAGGGATGATTTTAATATTAAATTCATAGTATAATTAATAAAAAATTTAAATTATACCAAATATGGTGATAAACAATAAAATAATAGTCATAACTAAATGTTGGATAAATTTATGAAAAAAAACTATTTTTTCTATGTCGATGAATATTTCTATTGGTTTTGAACACTGATACCAAAACCTTCCTTGATCCTAATTCAAGTTTCATCTACTGGAGGCTCTCCCTTGCACTAAATATCTTAGGGTTTTAAAAATAAACATATATAATGGATATAGTGAGGATTATATAGATTTTATGCAAGTTTATATGTTTAATTTATATAATAAAATTAATTATTTAATTTAATTAATTTAATTCTTCAAATATACATCCACGACTACGCATCGACCATATGTCTAATGTGTAAAAAGATTATGTCATGTCTAATGTAAAACCCACAATTCATTATCAATGTTTGTCTCAGTTTCCCCATTTGATAATTATTTTGGATGAAAATAAATTATTTCTGAAATTATATGCACATGTGAGTTATTAAATTTAATATTTTTAAGGGCTAAATGATGCTCAAAGATTCATAAAAATAGTAAAAATATCTCTATAAATATCATTAAAATATTTAATTGTATAACATCTTAAAATATAACTATTATATACTCCACACCATCAAGAATTTTCCTCCGAAAAGTTATGATATACTCAAACCGGTAAGGATACTAAACTCATAGCTAGTTCTCTCACAATCCCCAAATCTCATGAAGATTCATGTGTTACCAGAGAACATGCATGATAGGGATCACCTACCCTTGAAATTGTTTTTCCATTTGATCCTAGATCACCACTGGGTATTCTAAAAAGTCATCTTCTTATTTAATGTACAAATCAGCTTTGCCAGTAATAAGTGATGGATCATGTATGTATCTCCTTATTTGTGACATGTGTAATATTTCATCAACTCTGTCTAAATACATAGGCAGAGCTAGTTGTTATGAAACCTCACTGATAATATATAGAATTTAAAATGGACCAATGAACGTCATAGATAGCTTTAGACTTAGAAAAAATATATAAGAACCAATCAAATTGAAACCTTTAGTAAAAAAAGGTCTCCATTACTGAACTCCAAAGGTCTATATTGTTTGTCCACATATGAATTGTGATGTGTATGAGCTATCCTCATTTGCTTCAAGGTAATCTAAATTATCTTTTTCATCACTCATACCAAATCCAACCCCATAATTGTTGATTCTATCAACTCTTCCTAGAATAGAGGTGACTTTTATGGTCTATAATAAATGGTAACAAAAACAAATATTTGAATATTGGAGTGATATAAATTTTTTTCAACATCTATTAAGGGTAGGTGATCGCCCTTTTGTTGGCCAATGTCCAACATGAATGACCACAGTATTTCCTCCAAAACCTAAATGGTCTACATGGTTTGATGATCGATCTAAATATGGTACATTGTGCTCATCTTCAACTATGTCATGAAACACTCCTAAAAACCTCTCAATAATTAAGACATAAAATTAATTTCATGGTAGGAAACAATCTGTTAGTGAACACCATGAATTCAATATATATTTTATACGTAAAACTATCTAATGATTTCCACTGAACTCTAGTATTTTTTGTAGATTAAGGTATATTAATTATTAATTTTATCTATGATCACTAATATAGCATCATGGACTCTCATAACTCATGTAAATCCTATACTGAATTCCATGGATATATTATCTCACTTAAATTGTTGTACCTAAAGGGTTTAGGATAACCCCACTAGAACATGGTGGTAACCTTCACCTACAAACTACTGAGGCGTCATGATATGAACTCTTCAGTACACTTCTTTATCCATAAAACCCAAAACTTCCACTGAAGATCCTAATTACAATTTTCCACTATTAGACGTACCTCTAAGAGAGATATATGGAACACACTCAATTCCTTCTCTCAAATAATGATAAACACCATAGATTTTTCCATGGAATAGGATGATATGAACCCCATATTTAGAGTATTCATCAAGATAGTGGCCTATGAATATCTAGTCACATAATACCTCACAATAAATATATCCTTTTTTCATTCCTTGCACAATGTATAATTAGATGGGTCACAACAATCAGTTGTATGTATGCTGCTACTTCATCACGAACCAAGGATAACTACAATAATGCCAAATGATTTTATTCCTCTCCACTAAATTTATAAAGATACTTCCTACTAAGATTATCTAACACAAAATTATGTTTTATTTGAGTATAGACTATCTTGACGTCATATTCTTATAAGAACTCCAACCACCATATATAATTTAGGTTGATATTTTTTTACTCAAGATGTACCCGATACTCTTGTGGTTCAAATAAATTATAATCAGTTCCGAAAACATATAGTTTCACCAAGTATTTTTGGTGAACACTATAATTATGAGCTCAAAGTCATTGTTTGTGTACTTATTCTATTGGTGTCTCAGCTACGTAGAACCATAGACAATCACCACCACATTTTTCAACAAAACAAAATGTATGTGTTACTACCAATGTATCATTTCATTAGGACTCTAGTAACATGTTATTTTACACAAAAAATTGATTATGGGGAACAAGTTAGTCAAAACATGCATCTTATAGTGTACAGTTTTGATCTTTCTGGTCCTGCCTGTGTCAGATCTCCATATATTATCTAACCCTTTCTAGTGTGACCTGTTGATTTTTGGGTGTTTCTTACCAATATAAAACTTGTATATAAAGGAAGATTTGTGAAATTATTTGTCACATGGTCAGTTATATATCTAATAAATATTGAGAGATGATTATTTTCCTCTTCAGATGAGGTTGAGAGGTGTTCTTGATTCACTATTCAATATAACCTCTCTTCTTTTTATCTTTATAGAGATCCCAATCATAAATAGTATTGGATTCATCTCTACTATGGATTATATTACCAGTGGGTTGGTTATATTTTGTGAATTTTATGATAGGAAATATGATATTTTGAGGTGATCCTAATCCTTGGGAGATATGGGATTATCTAGATCTTGGTAATCACATTTCAATCTGGTTTAGATATTTACTTCTAGTATTTAGATTCATGTTTGATCTTACACTAGGGCACTGTGATTTTTTTGAAGGTAATTTATTTCTTTATTTTACATGTGAAATATCATTAAATTTTTAACATCTAACAGATAGTGATAAAACATTAACATGATGGTTTAAATATGTTTATGTACACATCAGAAAACAAGATCATTGTGAGGTGTCCTCATAGTATTTTTTGGTGAATTTATTCATGTTTGGTGACTTGGGAAGACCCAATATGAAAATGTTTTTTATATGTGGTTGAGTTTTCATGAAACTCCACTTAATTCAGAGTCACTAGAGAAGTCATGGGTATGTTCAAAATCTTGGAAGAGATCCACTCCGGCTATAGGGGTAGGCTATTTTTTATCTTTAAGATTACTAGTGTAGTGTTGTGGATAAACTTCCATGTTGTAGTTAGTGAATAAATGTAGCATATTATTGTAAACCATAATTTTCTTCGTTTTTAATGTAAATAAATTGGTATGTGGGTCATTGGAATTCGGTTCACGAGTTGATTATTCCACGTGATCACCCCCTTGGATTTGTCCCAGACTAGTGTAGCATGTTGATGACCTGAGTTGTAGGATAATGCACACAGTGATAGCCTATGATTGGGTTGTATCTAAAGGGATTCATAGTATTAATGATGTTAATTTCCACATAGAACCTTATTCTATTTTGAAAAATCATGTGTCATTCACCTGGTGTTGTATGTCATAATGTTAGATATTCTAATGGAACGTCGATCTAAATCCTGGTCAGCCAAAAGATTAAATTTATATTGATTTTTATTCACTCATGTATAATAATATCTATTATATTATTTATATTATATGGATATGTCTTTCAAAAAAATACATATATCTCTTAAATAGGTTCTAAAATGGGGAAACAAAGAATTATGTTAGATCTAAAATGTCAACATTACCTTTGGAACAACATAAATTTCATTATCATTGGATTCTATGATGGTGTGTGGTAGTGAGTGGATTCAATATGGGGTCAATTAATTATCTATTTTTTTAATATATTTTTTAATCATAGAAACAATTAATTTAATCACTCTCTAGATATTCCTCTAGGGATAGTTTCATAATCTAGGGGAGTGTTATGAAGGAATCTCATTGTGGAAAGCATTGGAAGAAGATTATGGTGTTTAAAATTGATTATGAATGCATTAGAGATCACCCACATCATCGACAATAATAATGAAATATTCATCTTCATCAATCATCAACCTAATTCTGATGTGGGACTTCTCTAATATTTAGTTTTTCTTATTCTTCAATTATTTTTCTTAATTTTCGCATTCAATGAAATTCCTAGGATGGAAATTAGTTTCAAAATTAAATTACATCTTGAATAAATTGAATAAAATTTTCATATTCTATTTGATAATTATTCTATATAATTTTTTTACTTAGTAATCTATATTTTAAGACCTCATAAAATATTATAGAGTGGTTCCTTCCCCTTCATGATTTTTTATTATAGACGTTATGATATTTTAGAAAAATATTGTGGATTGTTCTTCTAATTATTATTGAGTTCTTATCACTATATATCTTCATCTCTCCCTATTTCTGTGAGGTTAACAGTTGTCATCCCTAGTAGTGGCTGTTAGCACCCGGATGCGGTAGACCTGCAGTGATGGGGGAAGCTGAGAAGGCAATTCTGGTCATGGTTCAGTGAGAGGGTGATGATGGTACGTGATTTGGAAGATGAGGTGGGGGTATATGATGTTGGGTGATGGGTATATTGGATGGTAACTGATGGTCGATGTAGGGACGGTGTTTAGGGTAGTGCATGTACAACTTCCAGACGAATAAGAATAACAGTTTTTAGGGGATAAATTATTAAATAATAATAAAATAAGTGAGGTTTGTAGTGCATGAAAATTGAGTTGGCTATTATTAATAGGGAGGGAGAGATTGATAGAGGAATTAGGAAAAGGGTTGGTTGTGGTACACCCATGCATGCACAATCTGGTATGCATGATTGTGTGGATAACAAAATTTTATATGCATGGAAGGAGTGTCATATGAAACTTACCCCATTAATATATTATATATATATATATTGTACTTCGTGGAGAGTGGTTGGGGTGTTGATATTTTAGGGTAATGCATGTGGGTTCCTATGTGAATTTTCAAATCTCGGTCCAGATGTCCCAACCATCTAGTTTCCAAGCCAAAATAAGATAAAACCCGAAGGGAATTTCTAATCCCCATGGGCTAGAATCTATCATTCGGGAATCAGACAACAACCATAGGGATTGATTTCACCCCAACTGAGCAAGATACATATAATATATAATATATTCTCGGAATAAATGTGGATGAAAAAATTGATGAAATATATTCCTTTACTAAAAGAAAAAAAATGATAAAGATACAAATAAAAAATAGATAAAAAAAGGCACAGGTCAACGCAATAAAAGGAAAAAAATGAAATACAAATACTCATATGATATGGGGTAAATCCTTCATCATTCCCCATAGCTACCCAATTATAGTTACTAGAAAATTTACTAACTCTTTTTAGTGCCTTAAATTTCCCTACATCAAAAGACATGACCTGGTATACACACTTTCAAAGGGGTGTGTGGGGTGTGAGCTAAAGAGGATTAGTAGGCCCCACCCCTTTGTTTCAAATATAGTCACTCTACAAATAATACCTATATTATAATTTAAATAATACATGGCTTGAAAAGTGGAATAACCATTTTATATAAAAATCATGGTAGATATTTCTATTTTTTCATAGTTATAAAACAAGCTAAGTAAAAATATTTTCAAATAACATTTCAAATAACCAATTCATCATTACAAGATTTTTTTTTAAATTCCAAAATAGTACAGGAAAAAGAAAAGGTAAATGACTCAATTTCTCACAACAGGTCAGATGAGAATACTACTTATACCATAGTCAATGACTAGTGTACACCCAAGCCCATATAATAAAGTCCTAAGGAGTGGAGGAACACCCCATGAGTGACCCTCCCCCCCCCATAATGTTAAGAACAAGTTCCTAGAACAATGGGCTTATGGAGTAGAGGAACAACCCATGAATAAACCCCTAACAATAAAATGGAAAATGTCCATAAGCAACATCTTCCACCTAAGTTCCCAAGGATCCTAATATTCTTTATTTATTAAATCACTTTAAAATAGTTACACATTTTATAAACAACTCCAAAAACACTTTATATTATCAAAAACAAGTATTGAAACCCCAATTCTCAATCCACTTCACAATGTATTAAAAACAAAGTTTTCTTTTACCAGAACAAGGAAAAACCATATATTATCAAAAATCCATTTATACACACAAAACAATCATTCCAATACTTTAATAAAAACAATTCATAAAAACCATATCCATGTGGTTCATCCAAGGTAGGATAGATATGGAACAACCAACCTCAAACTTGGGTCTCACAGAAAGAGTGATGGGTTCCACTAACACTAGAAAGAAATAAGAGAAAAAAACAAAGACCCTAAAAATTATTCCAATGTATTAGAATCATATTTAAAAAAGACAAGGGTCAAAAGAGAGGTTAGGTCACACATACCTTGAGAACCATGCACACCGTACCATAAAAAATGTATGGACTAGACTCTAGAATAAGATTTCACAATGTATATAGAAGGGGAAAATATGAATCTTCATCACTTGATTAATTGGCCCATGAACATTTCCCAATACTACAACTATAATATAATAAATAAATAAGTACAAAGGGAGCTTACCTAGAGATAAGCGACGCAACCATGATTGAGATAGATCATTAAAAGAAGAGATATGGGAGGGTACAACAAACCCAAAATAACCTATTATGATGACTAGGGAATGAAGGAAGTAAAAAATCCAAATGGGTTATTATTCAGGCTAGAAGCGTATAAAACCTGCTATTCATGAAGGGTTTATGTCATAAACCATAGATTTACATAGAAAATACACATACACCAAAAACATGTCACCTCAGGTTATGAATAACAACGGACATATTTGAGACATAAAAACACATTTAATAGTGTAAATTGATTTACGATGAAAACCATTTTCATAGTTTTCCCTCATGATCTATTTTCACATTAAATTAACCATTTACCATATAAATGCTCCCTACATACAGTGTCTACTTTAGGCTCTGTTGAAAAGCTCCCAAAACATTCATAATTCCCTCCAACCCTAGGAAACAGACTATTAAACATTAAAGAGGCTATACCATTTTTCTAAGATGTTATAATGTCCCCATCATCATGCTTTTTTCCCAAGTAGGTCATGCAGAAGAAGGATTATCTAGAAAGAGGTAAGGCTATTCCTCCCTCACTAATGGTTCGCACTCCCAAGTCTCATGTGAAAATGATATGTGCTACCATAACACTGTAATAAATGGTTTATATGTCAATAGTAATACTTTACCTAAGAATTATGGATCCCCACTATTTTCTCTATAAATAAAACATCTATCTCTAACTCGGTCTCTTCTGAACATAAAATGTGAGAGGGACTAGGATGGTAATTTTTATGTTGTGATATGTATGAAATATCATGAATACTTATCAAATAAACTTTCAATTCCAACTGATAAGAAATCAGGACAAGATTCCCAGTCACCTAAAATGTTCCTACAAATCTTTGAGTTAGTGTCCCCTATTTCACATAACAACAGTGACCCAACTGAGGAGAAACATTCCAGAAAACATAGTCACCCATAGAAAACTCCAAAGGGTGATTTCAAAAATCAAAATATGATTTGTTCACACTTTTACTATAACCAAGAATTGATTTATATCCAGGAACCTTAACGACATCTCCAAGATAAGTCTTGGTTACACAAGAGAGGCGTCGACCACCTCTACCCAATAAAAAGGTGATTTTAATGTGCAACCATACACAAAATCAATGGGTTTCATTCGGATCGATGACTAATAATTTTTGTTATATGATAACATAACTAGTACTAGTGGAATATACCATGATCCACTGAAATCCAAGAAAAATTCATAGAGAATATACAAAAAATATTAATATCATGATATTTCTGACCGTTTTCCTATTTATGTTAAGTCGTACTCAACCAGACTTGAATCCCCATCACCTACAAGAGACTATTACGGAATCTGAAATTCAACCAAGGATCCTTATCCTTGTCAATGGAATATATAACCCTAGGTAACACAATATTTTTTGCATACAAGTTACCTAGATCTTATACCCTAGTGGTGTTCTTGGTTGCAAAAAATGGACTGATTTTTTCAAATGATTACCTGTCACCCATATAGAGTTCTTCCTTTTGGTAGTTTATATAAATATGATAAAAATGTCCATATACACATCATCCCATTTCCAAACCACCACCAGAATAGTAACTATTAATCCAAAAAGTTACCGATGATCTTCCAATAACTATTGGTAGGTGTAATGGTGGGACACATATTTAGAAATTCCACGCTTCATTCATGGCCACCAAAATAACTTTTTCATATCATAATACATCTTAATTATTACTAGATTAACGAACCACAACAAACTATGAAAATAAAATAAAAATAACTCCTTATATATATTTGGATGAAAAACTAATTTCAAAAGTAAACAATGCCATTAGAAGGGATATATCTGCTTGAAATAATCTCCCCACTATAATGGGTTTATATGAATCCTATAAAATCAGCATCCTACTACAAACACCATAAAATATAATCAAGTATTGATGATGAAAACTGATCAATCTTTATTAACATACCAAAAACAACCACATGATAATCCAGATGTAGATAAGTGATGATCCCTATAAGGTTTGACAATTATTTTAATTCCAAGATAGCCTGTATTGGTACATTCCTCCCAAGACTGTCTATGGAGAAATTTCTCTTACCCAGGGTGTATGTGATGCCAAAATTGAACACTTGAAGGTACTTGAACCCCTGCCATTCTATGAGATTCAATAACTTTTAAGAAAATACACAACATAAGATCTTATGGTTAGAAAAGGCTATGAATATCTCACCAAAAAGCTAGTGACACATATATTTAAGTTTATTCATAACTATAGAATTATCTATATCATTAGTTTGGTAATTATTGTCTAGAATCCAAAGCTGAAGATTGGAATAGACCACAAAAAGATCATTCCTGATAAGAAATAAATCCAAACTAGCACTAAAAGAGTCACAACATACCACATTCCCCTAACTATGATTAGGTAAGATCCAAATACGCATCGATGTCATCAAAATAAATTTGATAGTTTCCATCCCACATAAATTTAACCCTATTCATAGTGAGAGTAATCAAGGGTGACACCAAATTTAAGAAATCCTTGATGAATCCCCAATATAATCCATCCAGACCAATGTAATTTTGAATCTCAAAGACATTTTGTTGCTCTTTCCATTAACATATAGCCTTTACCATCCCATGATCGACTGAAAATCCTTTCTCATAAATCACATTCCATAAGAAATTCACTTTTTATATCTATAAACTACATTTATAAATATTTCAATGTAGATGGTGAATCCTCGAGATTTAAAAAACCAGATTTAAATGGTTCTCATGATCTTGTTTAGATCTCAAATAAACCATAATATCATCCACAAATAATATAACAATGGTGTCAAGATACTGATGAAATATCCAGTTCATCAGAGCCATGAAAATGGTAGGATTATTAGTTAGACCAAAAGGAATCAGAAGATATTCATAATGGTAAAACCTAGTCAATAAATACATCTCAAGTATATCAGACTATCAAACCCTAAGTTTATGATTACTAAACCAAAGATAAATCTTTAAAAATTACTTTTTCCCCTTTAACTATTCAAAAACATCATCCATACAGTTAAAAGGTAACTTATTATTAACAATCAACCATTACAACTTTCAATAGTCCACACATAATTGAACTAGACCATCTACTATATTAGAAAATATCATATAGTATACTCATGGGAAAACAATTTAGTCAAACAATAAATTTATCTATTAGATCATCCTTATGAATCTTGATCTCTTTAAACTTTGTCAGTTCCATCAGATATGATTGTATCGAGATAGGATATGTACATGAAACTGGATCAATCAAAAAATCCACCTCTCTATATGGATAAGTACTAGATAATTCATTTTTTAAAACATATGAAAGTTTCATGTCACTACTAGAAGATCAATAAGAGAAGAAAAATCATAAATATCATGCACAAAAACAGATAAGAAACTCCTACACTCTGGGTGGGTTGGTCCTACATTATAATACCTTAAATCACTCTCTCCATAAAACACCCAAGATCTCCCATTAGTATCAAGGAATATAAAAATACAATGAAAAAAATGTTACCATGATAAGATATATTCCAATCCATCCTAATGATCATGTCCAAAAAGTCAATTTGAGAATAAGGAAATACCAAACAAACTCTCTGTTAGCTATCGATAGAGAACATGATGGGAAAGGAAACCACTGATCTTTCCTCCTTCCAAGAATTATTGTAAACTTCATGGAAAAGTACATGAGATCCATTATAGGTTTCAAAAAAATAAAAAAATAGGGATGATATAAATGAAAAGGAGGAACCCGTATAAAAAAATGGTTTCTATAGAATATAAAACAAATATGTTACCACTCAATGTTTCTGAACCCGCTGAAAACTCCGATAGATACCCATCCACTACATGAATTTGATTCACTCCTAAGGTATATGGAGGGATCTCTATATAATTTTAATCTTCATAATGATCTATAGTGTCCCATTCGGCCGATGATCCTTAACCATAACGAGGTATAGATATAGCCTGGAATAAACTCTATAGGTTTCTGTAGTGACCACAACCATTGAGAATCATTAAGAGGGTACGAAATGAACCCCGAGTGTCCCCAACCTTGTGGAGTTGGTAGTAAGATAGGGTAGTACTAATGAAAAATAATAATGTTTTAGAGGAGGTCCACTACTGAGAACCACCTCCATCACTCTTTCAATGGTCATAAAACTTACTCTACTTTCCCTATGGACCACTAAACTCCCACAGGGTGAAAGAGAAGAGTATGAATAAATGATCTTTCCTAATTTTTTCATTTCTATCATTACTTCTCCATATACTATCTCCACATAGTTATAAATATTCATCATTAATACATGTGATATAATATACAATTTGAAACAATAGAAGTACTTCTAGGCTTCTGGCTGGTCATTCTTTACTACCTATGAATAAAAACAAACCATCACTACAAACAGTTCAGTGTACTATGATATCGAATTGAATAGTATTTACCTTTTACATTATTTCCTCTATATTTATGAGGCCTATAATCTTCCTTTCACCATATTTATCCCAACAAGTTGGAGTGTAAAATATCTTTCCATATAATGCTTCATACAACACCATTTGGATACATGAATGGAAGATATTGTTATAGAAAACTCTACAAAAGTTAAATACCAATCCTACATAATATGAAAGTCAAGATAGAATGACCTAAACATGAATTATAATGTCTGAATTGACCTTTTGGACTATCCATCGGTTTATGGGTGATTAGCGGTGCTCTAATGAAGCTCGTTATCATGATCCTTCTAAACACTCTTCCAGAATATTGATATAAATCACGAATCATGATTTGACTCAATTGATATAGCTACCCCCGTGAAGTCTTAAAAAATCATTAATATATATCCATTTAAGGGTCTCAAGAGTTAAATATTCTATTATCTTGACTAAATGTGAATATTTGGTGAGGCAATATAGAATAACTTATATTGGATAATTCGTTCTAGGAATATTTGGTAATCTTGTGAAAAATTCCATAGTAATGTCATATCATTTGAAAATTTCAATTGGAAGAGGTTTCATGACTCCATAAGTATTTTATCTTTCAGTATTAACATATTTTAAAACTAAACATTGTGACACATAATCAGTAATTTCCCATTTCATATTATCCAACCAAAAATGTTCCTTCAGATCAATATGCTTCTTAGTGCTACCAGGTTGTATAGAGAAATTAAATCTATGATAATTTCCCATTATTCATCCTCATATTATGTATATATGGGACAAATAGTATCATTCCCTATTTCATAATTTTGTCCTTACAAATTTTTTTTTCCAATTGTTCATTAATCATAGCTTTAATTTTATTTTCAATAAACACATCATCAGTTAAAGAACATTTTTTATTTTATAAAAAATATTGTTTGAAAATAATTTGAAAAATTATTGATGTATCCCCTTCTTTAATAATTCCCAAATCCATATTTATGAAATAAATAAACATAATATACTTTTCAATCCTTATTTTGGGCAAGACTCCACGGTCTATCTGTCTCAATGTATATACTACATTATTTTTCTTCCATGGGTGGTATTGTAATGTGAAATCATATTCCTTTGGTATCTTTAGTTATCTCATTCTCATCATGTTTATCTCTTTATATAAAAATATGTATTTCAAAATATTATGAAAAATTTATATCTCAAAAACAATAACCATGGAGATAATTTCTCCATATATTCAATGAAAGGATTACAATTACCAACCCAAGATCATGGGTTGGATTATTTTTCCATTTATATTTAAATGCCTTGATACATAGGTAATAACCTTATTATTATAAATGAGGGCACAACCATTTCCTTTTCAGATGCATCACAGTATATTAAAAACCTGTCATTTCATAATAGTAAATTCAAAATCCATGAAATCACTAATCTTCTCATGAATTTTTCAAAACATTTTTTATATTAATTTTTACTTATGAACATAACAACTTTTTAATGATCTTGTTTAAAGGGTTAGCCAATCTGACAAAATTTTGAACAAATCACTGATAGTAAGATGAAAATCCAATGAAACTATATGCCTCAGATATGTTCATTGGTGTAAGCCATTATTTGAAATACTTTTTATGTGTAGGATTAAATGAGATTCCATCCTTGGAGACAATATGGGAAAGAATGAAAATATTCTAAATCCAAAATTTATAATTGATAAATTTCCCAAATAACACTTTTATTCTTAGAGCCTCAAAAATGAACCTTAAGTGATTCTCATGGTCCTTATAGCTCTTATAATACACTAAGATTTCATCAGTAAATACGAAAATAAAATTATAAATATATTACTTAAAAATATTTTCATCACATCCATAAAGATAGAGTGTAGATTTGTCAATCCAAATAGAATTTGTATGAACTCGTATTTTCCATACCTCATACAAAAATCTATATTCTGAATATCCTCCTTCATTACTTGTAATTTATGATACCCAAATGAAGGAAAATAATTGCATAATATTGAGCTCCCTGAAGTTGATCAAAAAATCCATCGATGTGAGTTACTATATACTTTTTATTTTTTGTGATAGTATTGATTTCCCTAAAATCAATGTAAAACCTCATAGATCCATCATTCTTCTTAATGAAAAGAATTGGATATCCCAAAGTGAAATAGTAGGGGTTATAAATCAATTATCATAAAAATATTGTAGTTGTTTCATCGACTTCACTAATTACATGGTTTCCATTCTATATGGGGTCTTTGATATTAGTATTTCATTAGGGATTAAATCAACATAAAAATCAACTTCACGTTCTGGTGTATGTCTATGTAATTCATTATGAAAAAATTAAATTATCCCAACTATATTTCATTCAACAAAGCTACTAGGGATTAGACTCACTGTTTCTCTCCCCTCCTATACCCCACCATATTTCTCCTTTCCCTCATATTTCTCATTACCATGAAGTCCTAGACTTGTTTGATGGATTCGTGCAACTATATCTCTAATCCCAAGAGTTCACTGAATCCTCATCCCTCTTGAATATGATATTGATTTATTTTTTCAGAAAATGTTTCTCATCAATAGATTCATTCAACAGATTTATTTACAGATCTTGGGGATTAAAATAATGATCAACTATGGGTATAATTGAAAATTGTAACATCATGATTCGGTTCATGTCAGGTAACGATTTGATCCAATCCTCGTCTAGTATTCCACACATCTACAATAGATCCCACTTAAGCCTATTTAGGTGGAATTATGACTTCCACATAAAATTTGATACCCTGAACATGGGGTTCTGGGTTAGTTTTCTAGAACTCTAACTTCAATTTTAGAATCCTAGAATCATTTGAATGTTATGAAATTTAGTGCATCATTATTTATTCTTTGATAGTAGAACTAGATATATATTATTTCATATTTTTCCTCAAATTTTTGTTTAAATGGATGTTTTATGAACATATTTTGATTATATTTGGATTTTGGTTGAGGAAGATTTTTTTTATAAACAACTAGTTCTATTTGAGTCGTGGATTTATTTCTCTTCTTATTTCAATAAAATGGGTCACTTTATGGGAGTTTTTAGGCCTACGAGAAAGAACCACTATCAGAATACAAATCTTGGAAAATGAAGTGGAAAGGGTGTGGTGTCTACTTCAGGTGTAGGTATGAAGGAATACGTTCGAATTGATGGTTCTTTTGATTATATTAGTCATACAGATATAGTGTGTTCTGGAGATAATGTGGGAATGGAGTCAACTGGGAATGAACCTTATGATGGGCTCACAACAGAAAAGTTGGATTAGTATAAAATAGAAAATGATGTTACTATTCCGATGGAGTCACAATCTATAATTATTGATATGAAGGTAGTGGATATATGTGGAATGTTAAGGTGTGATTTATAGGGGTTGTGCACAATATAGCACAGGGAAATAAAAATAAATTCTCATAAGGTGGGATCTAGTGAGTAGGTAGTGTGAATTGGAATGGGAAACAAAAAAAGTGGTGCTATATTTCGAAGGTGAGAAAGGTGGAACAACATGCCTAACCTATGGATATGGTAGGGGATAGGTGAATGAAACAATTCAGATTATTCAAATCAATATCATCTTGACTATTAATCTTATGTGTCACTTTGAATATCTATAGGTTGAAGGTCTATTTCAGTAACAAGGGGGAATCAAAATCTTGAAGGGGAATCAAAAACCCAAAACTAGTGCAGAACCTCTTTAATATCCAATCCTTCTATGGGAAAAATTTAGAACATTAGATATTAATTCATGTTTTGGTTGATAATGTTGATGGGGTTCCTGGAAGGGCCCCACAAAAACAATGCAGGAAGAAGTGGTGGAAAGTAAAAAGGGATTTGGGGAGTGGCATTGTTATGAAAGGAAACAAGTCTAAAGGATGTAAGGACTACTCTATGTTATTTAAGCTAATGGATACATGGTCCACCATTGTAATATGGTCTTGGATACATAACCAATGGCTCATTACTAGGAAGAAAATAAAATTCTAAATTTCCAAAGGGAAAATTAGACGATACAGTATGGTATGATGGAAACCCTGATTCAAGAGGAAGGAGTATCTAATAGTATGGTTATGGAAGCAGATAAAAAGGATAGGGAGAAAGGGGAATAATTGGGGAATATTAGTCATTATAATGCAGAAATTTTAGAGGAGGTATTTGGGATCAATTCTATATAGGAGGAGGTCAAGAAGATGAGTGATAGGATGATTTGAGTGGACACTAATAAAGAACAATGTGTATGTATCAATTACGAAGATATTAATTTGGAATGAGGATTCAATGAAGGGATGATTAACATGGAATAGTATCTCCAAACATGGGATAAGTTGGCCTAAATATTTTAATTACACATCTTGGTTGATATGGAAATGAAGGTCATGTCGCTTTAATGGATCCTATATAAGGGTATGGTTTCTAATGGACATAAACATGAATTTAATGATTCGGTGATTTTTTATTTTGTCTCCTAATTTTCTTTTTAGAACTTCAATGGTTTTCAAATTTTTCCATAAATTTTATTTTCATAATTAAAAGTTAATTTCCAATCATTACAGACAAAGGATCATATCAAAATTGGTTATTAGTATAAAAATGACATCAGGAAATTGGGCAAGTAATTGTTTCTCAATGAGAACTTACTGAATCATCCTTATTGCAATGAGACGTCCATTAGAAGTATTCACTGACAAATCCATTATTAAGGTCCTAGGAAGATATCTACTATTTTTGGAAAACATGGGTGGTACATAATAATGTGATAGTCTAGAATCAAATAAACCATTAGATAAATTTTATAATAAGAGTAAAGTATCTTCCACCACATAATTTGGAACTTCAAACATAGATATTTTGATCGCATGAGCATGGAATTTCTCCATTGGGATTTTTTAGGGAAACTATCTATGATAAATAGGAAAATCAATTTCATAGTGTATCATATCCTTATAGTTGAAGCATTTCACATTGGAAGATTCTTTATTTTCATTTAAATAATGAGCATGGTGGATTTTTTCTCCACACTTGAAATAAACTCTCATTCCCCGTAACCATATGCTATATTGTTTTATTCCACATTTATTATAATCTATAAATTCCATTCATACATTCTTCCCCTTTTCCATATTTCTTTTTGAAGAGTACATAGCTACCCTTTTCTTATCTTTCCTTCCATAAAATCCATAATAATTAAAATTCTATCTTTGTCTTGATAGAATAGGGTACTATGTCCTCGTATAATGAGAATGTTTGGTAGACAACTTCCCTTTAGATTATTGGATTAATACCATCAAATAAATGGTCAATACTTCTCTTGGGATTATGTAAGTTGTCTGCAACATGCCTTCCTAAAATTTTGAATCTATAATCATTAATAGAAACATATTACTGTTACTTTTTTCTTATACTCAAGAATTATCTCTCCATACCTTTTCATTGTTTTCTAGTAAAAAAATTCCAATAAGTGTACCTTAAAATACTTCCACTTCATGATTTTTTTTTCTTCTTAGTCCTTAGTGTTTTGAATCAATGACATCCATTTATCCCTATACCATAAGAAATTATAAACACCCATGAAAACCTTCTCCCTTTCATTACTTCTCAAAGTGAGAAATATCTTAACGAAGGAACTTATCCATTGTTCAACTATAAATGTATTTATAGTCCCATTAAATTATTGAGGTTTATAATGTATTAAATGGTCTAACATTGTTACAAGTCATTTTGGGTCATTAGGGTACTCTATATAGGGAAAGTTTATTAGACCTAACATGAGTCAGGTTCCATAATTGAGTTATAATTTTTTTCCTCTATAGAAATATCTCTCACTCCAACTTCATTATTTTTTCATGGAGATAAATCCATGTACGTATTATGTGCATTGATAGAGTTTACATTCCTTTCACTATGCATCATTTATAAAAAATGGAATATGGTAGATTAAATCAAAAATTTATGAATCATAAAGTATAATTTCAAGACTAGTTTAACACTTAACATAAATTGAAAATTTAGGTTTACTAATCTCAAAATCATGAATTATTTTCTTTAGTGTTATTCTCAATTCATAAAAATAATTTCAAATAATTCATTGTGTTTTATAAATAAAATGTGATTTATCTCAACAATATCCCCTTGAAGTGTAAAACTATATGTGTATGATGGAATTTTTTTACACACTAGGTGAAGATCAAGTCGAATCAAAATGAGTCCTTTTTAGAGTTACTACCCCGAGGAAAAACCATTCCAAATCAACATCCACTTGTAGTATTAAGATTGAGTAGTATTGCTATAAAATCCAAATAATATCTACCTTACCAAAACTTTATGATGTTATCCTTTATGTAGACTAACCTCAAATTCATTCATAGGGTTCTGTTCACTAATATATGTTTTCCAAAATCTAGTTCCCAAGGTTTCTACAAAACTTTCTCTGATGCCAATTATAAAGACCCCTACCCTGGTATCCCAGAGTTAGTCGATAAATTATTAAATTATTGATAGATATAATAAATCACATCCAAAAGTACTGAATAGATTACTAATATTGAAAAATTAGATATATACATGAAACTCATATTATATTTAAAATGTAACACCTAAATAATTCTAAAAGTGTAACATTTTAGTCGATAATTTATATGACACTCAACACCAAATAAAGAAAGCAATATAAAATATCAAAAATTTATGGTATATCTAATATTTTAAATAAATTAAATATATTTAGTAGCTTATAATGCATGAAATAATGAGTTATCGTGTATCATACACAACAACGAGTTTCTTCGATAGCCTGCGTTACATGAAAGACCGAGTTTTACCAAACAATAATTTATTAAAATATTATAACAAGATATAAAATATTAATTAAATTGGTTTTTATGAATATTATTAACTAAATTATAAAAATATATTATTTTCACAAATATAAAATGAACTCATTGGTTTCCAATTAACTATAAATGAATATAAACCCAATTGAATATAAAGGAAATGTTTTTAATATCACAAAGGTTTTTTATCCTAATAAATTAAATTAATTAATAATATTTAATAATATTATTGAAATTTATATATTATATATTCAATATAAAAAATTTTATGTTCATAAAATAAATTTTATTAGCATAAGATAAGAATAATCCCAATATTATGCCTAAAAATCTATATTTTTATAAAGGTGGTTTTACAGCCTTTTAATGGCTCACCTATTTTAAAAATAAATTTTAAACTTTTATAAATTTTATATGATAAAATAAACTTAATTTTATAAAGATAAATGTAAAAATTATTTGAAGATAAATTTTTGGTATTCTTCTCAGAAGTTTCATTTTTGATGAATAGTGAAAAATACTGAATTTTAATTAAAAACGGTTTTATCATTTAAATAACGTATAAGGATAAATTATAATTTGAAATAGTTTTAAATTTAAATTGGATAAATAGTACATATATTAATTCAATTTAGGTTATTTTAATCAATTTAAAATTGAAATTGTATATAAAAACACTTCAAACTTTTTAACATTTTCATTTTAAACACTCTCTTTGTTGTCCCATTTGTGGGATTAATTTTAAATTAACTTTTTCCACTTATATAATTCAAATTTGGATAAATTTATTCCATATTTTTAATAAATACAATTTCTAATTTCTAGTAAGGTCAAATAAGTTTCTTACCAAATATATTTGTCAATGAAATTAAAGTTAATTACAGTGATTAAGAGAAAAACTACCTTAACATGGGACTAAACCTTAAAATTAAGGGCCAAAAGAACCTAGAAACATGTAAAAAACTATTTTATGTCCATATTAAGACCATATAATCTCTTTTATAGAATTATGTTCAATATTTAATCCACTTTTCATTGAAAAAACGTGGGTGGAATTCCCTCTTTCAAAACATTACAAGAATGTCACTCCTCCTCGACTATAAAAAGGCACTAACCCATCCCACTTATTTACGAATATCAGGATATTTAGTGCATAAAAAACTATACGATTAATATACAAACATATATTCCCTAATCCTAGAATAATTAATTTTTTATAAAAGTCATCCAAGGAATTATTTTTGTATAAAATAAATATAGTTTCTTGAAAAAGAGGTAATGTTCGTCAACGATCACTTGTGTTTCCTGTCTTTTTCTACCCCTAAAATTATTCTTATATATTGATAATATAATAACATAAGTATATTAAATATAATTAGATTTATTTAGGTCAAAATTATTATATAAAATCATACACACTTCCATAAAATTGGATAAGAAATTAACATTCCTGTTTATGGAAAACTACCCCATCATGAACCGATGTCATTCGTTCTTCCATTAACACCTTCCAAGCTCGTAAAAAATGATGGATTTGTATTTTATATATGATATATATGAAATTTATAATTTATTTATTATAATTAAAGTTTTTATATAGCATGTACTATCATTTTATACATTCTATGGGAATAAGATAACATCATTTGTGGACGTGTGGACTACCACCTCCTCAAAGCGATGTGATTCATTCACACTTTATGTGGAATATATTAAGGATGGTTTTGATAAACATATGTGATACATATAAAATGAATATTATACTGAAATGAACATATTAATATATAAATATATCACTAAATTTTTAAATATGACAATAAAATGGAAGCAGTGTTCCTGCGTATGTACGACCTACCATCTCCATGAAGAGTGCATTCTGATTGCTATCTCCTAATTTTATGGATTACTATAAAGACATATATAATGAATATATATATAATAATTTCATCATGGTTTAATTTTTATATATTATTAAATAATTATCTAATTTATATGAATAAAAATAACAAGTCAAAACATACTTGAAAAATATGGCAATTAACACCCAAAAAATGAAAATATTGAGAGATTATCAATGAATGGGTTATAATACATTATAAAAGGACTATATGTGGTATAATATATATTAATAGGGTTATATTTTAATTTAATAACATTCTTAAAACCATTATAAATTATGTTAAAGAGCGTTAAACCAAAAGGAAGCGCCAGGTTAGGGATTTTCATCTCATTATTTACATCTTTGAGATAAATGCCATATTCACCACATACTTATTTGTGTGGTATATATGCTTCCACTTTTTCATTTAATATCATGATTAACTCATAATTATTGGTATTTTATGTTTCAGTTTAAATTATCTCATTCAATTGGATTTTATTAGGAAATTACCTGATGATAAAAATTAGGCTACAATCTCACTTTCTTTTATTATTATTAACTTTATCTTAAGATGATCACTTTATTATAGTAATTTTTAATTGGACTCTAAATTCCTATAAATATTCAAAATATTTTGTAATGGATATTATTATTTTATAAATTTTATACCATGTTTACATACTATTTCTACTATGAAAGTCATTTGATTAACTGAGGAAATATTGATAAGTTTTATCTTTCCCTAAATATAGATATTTAGTACGGCACGTTGATTATAAGTAAAATGGATTATTAGATATATGATGAATGGTTTTTAATGTAACTACATTATTTTTTAATACATTAAATTAACTCCCTTGAGGCACCGATAGTCTCATGTGATGAATCATTTTTCTAAATCAGATAAATTTCTACCCAATATGCCAAATAGACTTATGAAAGGTCTTGATGGTAAAGTAACTATGTAACTAATAAAAATAGAATATAATAATTTTCTATTTAATTTTTTGATAATTTATTTATTATTATTATTATACATGATATTTTTTTTCTTTTTCATTATCTATGGATCGATTTTATTCTCAGTTTATAGATTATATGGCATGTGTTTCAGTTATTTATCTTTCTGTATTGATTATGCCTTATCTAGATATTTATATGGAATATGTGATCAATTAATTACCTTTCAATGATTATTATTCTCATTTATTTATTATTTATTTCATTTTACTTTCCCTTACTGAGAATTTGTTCTCACAATTATTTTTTTTACTTTCCCTATATTATAAAGAGGAATCCTTTAAATAAGTTTTAGGGATGATGAGTTTTTATTTTTTCTATTATTTATTTTCATTTCCTAATGTAATATGGATATCATGTATGTAATATATTTTTCCAAAACTGAAAAACAGATCGTCCATTTGGTATTTTATTCCTTGTAATCATACCAATGTAATAAGGTAAGGCACGAGCTCTCGACTTTTGGGGTCAAGGCTATATAGTTGGTATGAAAGTGAGTTTAGTAGAAACCTTGGGAACTAGGTTTAAGAAAAAATTGATTAAGAAACACAACCCTAAGATAGAATTTGAGGATAAGTATAGAAGAAAGTCCTAATGTTTTGAAAAAGTAGATATTATATGGGACTTCCATTTAATATGTATTTGTCTAGATACTATATATGGATAAGGTTCTGGAACAGATGTACCTAGGGGTAACAACATTGAAAAGGGCTTGTCGGGCTTGACTCAAGAATAACATGGTTCATTATAATAGTATTAACTATACACCTAATTTGACACTTCTAAGGGACATGCTTAGGATAATTCACATTTTCTTTATAAACCATTATGGAATATTTAAATAGATAATGAAAATTAATGACCTAGGTTAAAAATTATAACATCAAAGGATCTCTGTTGAAATACAAGGGTTGAATTATTTATTTATTTTGGGTTCAATAATTATATTGTATAGGTATTTCAACCCATGATACTTTTCGTATAAGAATCATGAAATATATAAGAATTCTGTTAAATTTTAGAAGTGCATGTGTATTAATTAACATAATAATTATGGATTCCATCATAGGTTTATCAGTTCAATATTGATCGTAAGATCAATTTCATAAAAAAACTCTTTTTACGTTTTATTATATGAGAGTGTAATGTGATTAAAGGAATTTTGGATAATTAGTTCAAGTATATATTTTAATGGAAAATAAATTTGAGGAATAAAACATTTAAATTTTATATACATTGGTTTAAATGTATTAATATCCTTTAAGGTTAATATGATAATTAAATACATTGTAATAATGGTTAAATAATATTATTAGACATTGAAAAAAAATAGTTGTGTTGAAAACCCTATCACAAAGTTTCTTTAATGATAAAATTAATTTCAAGAACCATCATAGTTTTTTAGAAATGTTATAATAATTGTATTAATACAGTTTTAAAATAGGAAAACCAATATACTGGGTTACAACTCAAAATGTCATGAAAGTCCATGGGACATGAACCCATGATCGAAGGATGGTTAGTGTTTAATTCCAACCACTTACTTACACAATATTCTGGTTAATATTTCATTGTTTTAAGATGAGAATTTTGACAAATATATATTAATGATGAAATAATAGTATTACTTTATTGTTTTATAGATTAATGTATTAACTATATTTTATTTGGAGAATAGTTAGATAAAAATGGAAATACTTTTCACTCTTTTATGGTCCTTACGATCCACAAAAAGTGTATTTTAGTGATTCATACATCAAAGTGAATTTTTAGATATACATTTCTTAAAGTAATGTATGATTTAGAAATTGATCAAAGAAAAAAAAAGGATTAAATCTTTTTATAGAAATATATCAAGAAATTATATTTCATTATATACTTATTCAGTAAAATAATTTCTCAACATTACTAAAATGACATTGAAATAAAATGTTTCCCTAATAACTTAATTTTTTTCGACTGATGGTTTTTTAAATAATCATATATTTATGCATTTGAGTCCCTCAAAATTCCATTGATCATTCAAGTTTCTTTATAAATGGCCTAAATAAACCTCTATAATTATTTACTATTTTTCTCTAAGTCCATATTTTTAATTTTTACTAATTGTTCTCCTATGTAGAAACCTAGTTATATATTATTCTATATGATCGTTGTACATCCCTTTATCTATTATTATGGGGTTAATTTATTAAAACTGTTATGAAGTGGGTTTTTTCAACAAAATAATTTTCAAATATCAATAAATTTAGTACAATTATTTAATTTAAATTTTCCGGACATAATTTATTTAAGTTGGGGTGTATGAAACACCCTAAAAATTCTAAAAGAGTAACATTTTATTCAATGGATTATATGACACGCAACACCAATTATAGAAATGAATATAATAGCTTGATAATTTATGGTATATTTAATATTTTAAATAAATTTAAAATATTCTATATATTTAAATATACACAATACATGTTTATCTTTTATCACATGCACCAACAATTTTCTTCGATAGCCTGTGTTTCAAGCAAGATCGAGTTTTACCCAAACAATAATATATTATTAAAATATTATAATAAGGTATAACCTAGACGTTAAATTATATTTTATGAATATGATTAACTAAATTATTAAATTATATTATTTAAACAAATATAAAATTAATTCAATGGTAACCAATTAATTAGAAATGAATATAAAAACCAATTCAATATAGTGGAATAGTTTTTATGATCACAAAAGTGTTTTATCATAATAAATTAAATTAATTAATATTATTGAATGATCCAAATGAAATTTATATATTATATACTCAATAAAAAAAATTACATCCGTCCAATATATTGGAAAATCACAGGATAATAACAAACCCAATATTACAAATGAAAGGCTATATTTTTATAAAGGTAGTTTTCCCAACTTTTAAGGGCATGCCTATTTAAAAAAATTGAAAATTTTATATATTTTTTATGAAAAAATAAGATTAATTTTTGAAATCAAAACTTCAAATTTATCTTAGGGTGATTTGTTTTATTTTTTTAGAAGTTTTATTTACTAATAAATAGTGAAAAAACTAAATTATAATTGAAAACTACTTTTCATTTAAATAATTTATAAGGAATTATTATATATTTAATTCATTTTAAAGTAAAATTAGATCAATTATAAATATATTAATTAAATTTAGGTAATTATAATAATTTTTTCATTGAAATTGTATATAAAAAATATCATTCTTTTGAGAAATTTCATTTTAAAACCCTACTTTGTCGTCCCGTCTGCGGGATTAATTTTAAATTAAATTGTGATACATATATTATTTTTACTATAAAAAATGGATTAAATATGTAATATAATAATAATTTATAATTTCTAATAAGTTTAATCTAATTTTCTCCAATAATATTAGTGAAATTATTAAAATTTATTACAGCGATTAAGAGAAAAACTAGCTTAATAAAGGAAAAAACCTTAAACTTAAGGGCCAATATCACCAATAAACATGTCCAAAATCTAAATTATTGACATTTATCAACCATATAATCTATTGAAACTATAATTTTCATTATTGGAACCATGTATCTGGGATGAAACGTGGGTGGGATTCCCTATTTCAAAAATTTACAAAAATACAACTCCACCTCTACTATAAAAGGAAACTCATCCCTCCCACTTATTCACACCTATAAATAAATTTGGATCATCAAAAACATATCGAAATAATCTAAAACAATATTTCACCAAGTCCTTGAATCCTCACTTTTGTATAAAATTCAACCATGGAAGTATTTTTGTACAAATAAAAAGTAGTTAACCGAAAAAGTGGTAATGTTCTTCAATAATCACTATTATTTCATTTATTTATCCACCCCTTAAATAATTATTATATATTGATCATATAATAAACTATGTAAATTAAATATAATGATATTTTTTTATGTTAGTTTTACTATCTACACTCACACACACTTCCATCAAATGTGATATAAATCATCATTCCTGTGTATGGCAGACTACCGCCTCACAAACTAATGTTGTTCATTATTCCATTACCACCATTAAAGGCTGGAAATAATTATGTATTTATATATTGTATTTTATATATATAATATCTAAAATTATTTAATGATTATTTATTTTTTAATATAACATAGAACTTCATTCTGTCCATTTTTTGGGAATATGATAACATCAATTATTGATGTGTGGACTACCACCCCCGCAAAGCGATGCGATTCATTCACACGTTACATGTAATGTATTAGGGATAATTTTAATAAAAACATTATATATATATATATAATTAATATTATAATTTAATGATTATATAAATACATAAATATATCACTTACTTTTTAAATATTATAAGAAAATGGAAGTAGTGTCCATGCATACGTACCACCTACCGTCTCCATAAACAGTGCATTCTATTTACTATCTCCAAATTTTATGTATTACAATAAATACATATATAATGAATATATGTGATATTTAAAAAATGTTTTAAATTCTTTGGGTTATCAAAACATGATCCAATTATTAGGAATAAAAATAAAAAGTCAAAACATACTCAAAAAATAAGCCAATTAATACCCAAAATAATGAAAATGATAAAAGATTATTAATGAACAGGCTTTAATAGCTTATAAAAAACAATATATGTTATAAAAGATATAAATATGGTTCTGGTTTAATTTAATAACATGATAAAACCATTGTATGTTAGTTAAAAGAGAGTTCAATCAAAATGAAGTGTAAGGTAAGGGATTTTCGTCTAACTTTTTACATCTGTAAGATAATTGTCATATTGACCACTTAATTATTTTTTGTACTATATATACTACCCCATTTTTATTTAATATCATTATTCAGTCATAATTCATGGTATTTTAAGCTTCAATTTTAATTATTTCATTTAAGGGGATTTTACTAGATAATTACCATATGGTAAAAATTATTGTGTAATCTCACTTTCTTTTGTGATTATTAACATTATATTAATCCAATCACTTTATTGTAACAATATTTCATTGGGAATTACATTATAATTAAAAAATCATATACTTTTGTAATTAATACAATTATTTCCAAAACCATATACCATTTTTCACATATGGTATCTACTTCTTAAGTTATTTGATTAACTGGGTAAATATTAATAAATATGTATCCTTGAATCAATATGAACATTTGATAATGAAAATTATTTATAAGTTAAATAAATTATTTTAAATATTATGAATTATTTGGACTGTAACAACATGGTTTAGGGACCGTCTAAATTAATCCTCTTGAGGCATCGATAGTCTCATGAGAAAAATCCTTAGGCCAAATCTGATTAGTTTATAATTGATATGTTAAACCATATTGTGAAAGGATTTGATGGAAAAGTTACCATGTACATAGATAAAATGGTTTACAATAATTAATCATTTACTTTATTTTTAAATAAGTTGTTATTTTTATTATCTTTGAGATTAATGATTTCAAATTATCTATGGATTCAACTCATTATCAGTTTATTGATTAAATAGCATGTGTTTTAGTAAGTTACCTTGCTATATTGATTGTGCCTTATCCAGATATTGATATATAATGTGTTCTTAGTTATTTTTCTTGGAATTATAATTATGTTTGCCGGTTAATTATTTCATCCATTATAATTACCCTTATTGAGCATTTGATGTCACCCTTATTTTTCCTCTTTCCCCTTGTTATGAGGAAGAACCTTTTAATGTGTTTCAAGGATGTTAAGTTTTTATTTTTTTTGTGATTTGTTTTCTTTTCCTAATGTAATATAGGTATCATTTATGTAATATGTTTTTCCAAAACTTCTAAACTAATTGGTCCTTTTGAATTTTATCCGTTGTAACCATGTCAATATAATAAAGTAAGGCATCATATCTGGGCTTATGGGGTCGGGATGTTACATAAAAAAAATTAAAAAAAACAGAGTATTTTATTTTAGAACACTACTATTTCCATTATCATATCTGTAATCATGTGGAAAGAAAACTTTAGAAATGGAAGAGCTCATATGCTTAGTAATGGTATACATATAGTAGAAGTTATCATTAATAAATAAGGAATAGTAAATATTGAAAGTTAAATAACTCAAAACACTTGACAATTAATCGATAAAAAACAAAGAAAAATATCTCATGAATAAATTATTATCAAATGATTGCATATAAATAATCACATCAAAATTGAAACATATTCATAGATATTTTAACTAATCAAACAATCACATGGATATCAATAACAAATATCATAATCATGGAATTGATAATGTTTGACATCATAATTGTACCATCAAAACCTCATTCTTTTAAATATTATATAAATGGTTAAGGACACCCAAAAACCCAATATAGTTTTTCTCATGATACCTACTGATGCATCAAGGAGATATAGTAGGCCCCACCCATCACTTACTAAGTCCAATGCATTCCACATATGAAAGGGAAGAAACATAATCATGTAAACATTCATATTGAAAAACTATAGTAATAAATATTTATAATTTCCCCAATCAATACACATGATCAATTCAAACATTCATGTTAGAAAATATCATATGAAATGCCAATAATTTCCTCAATCATTATACAAAATATAAACCATCCAGAGTAATATAGAGAATGTAATCAAAATAGTACACCCTTAGTCAAACTGATCATAAACCATATGGATAAATAATAAGGATGGTATAATTATAATATATTCCCAATGGAGAATAAGTATAATGAGGGTTTTTGTCATTAATAAATATAAATACCATAAAAATAGAATTGAAACCAATATTCAATAAAATAACCTTTTCACTTTCAAAAAAAAATTCTAACTAATAAATTCATGAATATTAGTAAAAATATTTTCTTTTAAAATAATCATAAAAAACATATAAAGGAATATTAAAATTATTCAGTGTTTATCATGGAGGTTAATTTTATACATTTCGTTAAAAAACATTCTTTCTCACTATTGTAAAATGATCAAAATTATATCATTTTTAATATCAAAAGAATATTCCATTCAAACCATTTTGTTAAAATTAAAAAAAGGGTAAAAATTTCTTTTATTAATTATTTTTATAATTTTAAAAACATTGTTTAAAATAATTTTAGAAATAATTTATATGGAAGAAAAAGGACTTTCGACCGAAGATAGAAATAACGTCATCTTTTCTTTAAAATATTTCATCAATTATTTTATTTAAAAAAGAATAGAAAATTGTTATAATACTTTAAAATTTTATGAAAACCCTTGGGATAAGTAAATTCATGAGTTTATTGAGAAATATATCATATTATTTCATCATCAAAAACACAATCATGAACAATCTAGAAAAATGATGAGATTATAAAATAAAATATTACCGCTTTAGTATCTTTTGAATTAGAGACCGCATAACTTAAAATGGAACTTTAAATACCATAAATTTTAAAATATTCAATATATAAAATATCAAATATTTATTATATGAACTACCCAAAATAAAGGAGTGGTGAATATTGCATTTGTCTCAGTGAAGTAAAAGTGAGATGAGAAACATTTACCTTAAGTCTGATTTCCTTCATACGCTTATAAGACTCCAACATAATAAATATGAAATTATTATCCATATATTAAAGAATATTACTGATATATTTAAAACCATATATGCTATTCATATAACTTTTTATCACCCATTTATTAAAATATTTTTATTTAAACAATATTCTAGGTGATAACCACCTCATTTTTCATGCATGTGTTGGTTCGGTACTTACATTCATCCGACTTTGATAATGGTTCCACCATATCCAAAATGTTAATTATGATATAAATATCATATATAGTAATTATATAAGTATTTATAAATTTCAATAAAATTTAGATATAGAAAAATGGGTAGCACTGTTCATGTAGACGGTAGGTTGTATGTATGCATGAATGTTGTTTTCATTTTTTTGACAGATGTAATGAATGAAAGGTAAATTATTTTTAAACATTAAATAATATTTATCATATAATATTTATAATATATATTCATTTAATCTATCCTTATTACCTTAAATTTTAAAATAAAATGAAAAACGTATCACATCACTACATGGAGGTGGTTGTCTACACACAAGCATGAGCGATGTTATCGTTTTCCAATGGAATGGATGGTAGGAAAGAATATGTGATATAATAATTTCATAAGTATAAATATTTTATGAATATAATATATATTTATATATATAAATTAAATCCATAATAACATCCACCCATGATATTTGGTGATGGATAACAAATTAAAATGGTTCGTGAGGAGGTAGTCTTACATACACACGATTGACAGTTTCATTTCACATTTGATTGAAGAGGGTATGGATATAGGTAATTCCAATAACATAATAACAAAAAGGTATATGTAAAATAATTGTGTTATTATTTTATAATATTTTATGGATATTTTATGGAGTTAATGGAAGATATAAAATAAAAACACATGGTTAAGTACTATACCTCTTCTTTAGAAAAACACTTTATGTTTATACTAGAATACATATTAAATTGGTTTCTTGGTAAAACTAAGGAATCTAGGTCTTGTTAAGGGATTTAAGGATGGTATTTGTTTAGATATTGTCTAAACCAACGTTCTTTTGATGTATGAATAGGTGGGGATAGGGGGTGCTCTTTTATAAGTGGGGGGAGGGAACCTTCTTTGAAATTACAAGAAAATTTCATAAAAGAATACAAAATGGTAAATTCATCCCCAAGAAAAATAAATTTAAAGGAATCTACTTTAATTTGGAATTATATAAGGTCAAAATATTTCTATCCAATAGGATTTTGATTTTTTTTGGAAAGCATACCCTTATATTTCAATTTAACACCCCTAAGTAAACCCGTTTTAACCTTAACTACGGTGATTAATTTTTTACTATTTTCACTATTAATTATGTAAAAAAACTAAGGTAAAATTACTAAAAAAATTAATTTATATTGATACTAAATATTGATTAATTTTTTTCAAAATTAACCACTAGATTTATATTATTTAATTTAAAATTAAACTCATGGATGCGATGAAAGAGTTGATTTCTATAGAAATTTTTTTCATAATTATAAAAAAACATATATCCAAATTGAACATATAATTGATTATAAAGATCTAAATTGGATTAATACTAATATAATTTTAATAATTTTACTTTTGAATCAATTTTAAAATATAATGGATCTCGTAAATGAAATAAAAAAAGGAATTGCTTAATAAAAAATCAATACTTATCACTATTCATTTACAAAAAATAAAAAATTCACCCTAAGATAATTCTGATAGGTGGATTTAAAAAATTATCTTCATTTATTAAAATAAAATTTATAAAATTGTAAAAATTAAATTACAAAATAACTGTGGAAAATCTGATGAAACCGTTTTTGGACAAAATATAGTTTCTAAGAAAACTGATTATTATTATTTCAAATGATTTCTTTTTTATTTAAAATAAATTGATAAAAATAGATATATTTATATTTATGTAAACCCTATAATTTTAATATTTTATTTATTCCTATTAATACATTACAATTTAATGAATAGTTTATAACGGTATATAATTTTATGGTTCTTTTAGACTCATGTTTGTGTGTATCAAAAGCTATCAAAGTGATCGAATTTATTTAAAAGAAAATATATATCATAATGTCTAGGTGTGGTACATAGGGATCATAAGAACATCACATGATTTAATATCCCAATAAAAAAATTTGTAATGGCACTAAGATACACCTTCCACCTAACTACCCAAGGCATCCAATGTGGTGTATTTCTATAATAATTTCAAAAGAGTTCCACATTTCATAAACATTTCCAAACAACCGTTTATTCTATCAAAATCATGTTTTGAAAGCCCATTTCACAATTAATTTCATAATTCTTTAAAAATAACCATTTATTAAAAAAAACACAAAGAAAATATATCTTTTATCACAAATCCATTTACACATACACAAAACACATTCCAATCCATTTATAAAAAAATCTATAAAAACCAAAGATATACCATTCATCCAACGTGGGCTAGAGACAGAACCGCCTACCTCAAACTTGAGTAGCATACTAAAAGCAATGAAATCCACAAATAATCGAATGAAATAAGAGATTAAAATGGAGTCCTTAAAAAAGATTCTCACATATTAAATTAATATTCAACTTCAAAATGGGTCTGTAGAGGGGTTAGATCAAACATACCATGAGAACCACACATGTCTCACCATAATTAAAGAAGGTAATGGCCCTAAAAATTTATCATACAAGGGATATATAAAGATTAAAAAAAAGAAGCATCATCTCATGATCAAATGATCTATTAATTTATCTCAACTTCACAACCATAACAAGAGTAATACAGAAATAATAAAGGTTGCTTACCCAGAGAGAATAGATGTGAAGTGATCCGGGTGGGGAGGAGAAACCCAAAATTACATATTAGGATACCTAGGGCTCGAAGTAGGGAGAAAAAAGAATAATTTGTTAAGGTTTAGGATTTCATCAAATAAAACCTTCTTTACACGATGGGTTTACATCATTAACTAGGAATTTACGATTTAAAAAACCATGTACACTGAAAAAAACATTTCCTTTGGTTAAAAATATACATTGATATATTTATAATTCAAAAATAGTGTTTTCATTGTAAATTGACTTATGATACAAACTATTTTCATGATTTTTGTCTGACTGCCATTTAATTATATAAATTAACCATTTAAATTATAAATGTTCCCAGCAGGAAGTTCCAATCCTAGGCTCTACTAAAAATCTCCAAAAACATTCATGGTGCCCTTTAAACATGAGAAACACACTCTTAATCAAAAAAGAGTGTTCCACTTTTATCCAATATGTTACATTAATTCTCTGGCTTTAAGTAAGATGATTCAAGACCAATAGGTGATACAGAATTCTAACTTTTAACATATATCTGGGTCTCGACACATTGTTTCTTTCATCTGTGATATGAAAAAATTCATATTATTCTCTGAGTGTTCATATTGTGAAAGTAAATAGTCTATCACGGGTGTTTATAAATATATATAATTATGGAATAATTTTTTTGACCATCTATACCCCTTTCAATGGAAAGATTCTAAAATTTATGTTTTATCCTATATAACCAATAATGGGATTTGGATGTGTTCATTGAGAATTAATGAGATACTAATTAGGGTGTGTGAGTAGTGTAACACCCCAAACCTAGTTACCCAGAGTCAGTACATTATTACATAACATTAGCATGATCACAAAATATCAAGTCTCGAAATACCGATTAGTTTTGTAGCCATGGAAGTACTAGATACATTAATAAGGTTTACATTACTTCATAAAATGGAAAACTACAACAACATTGTTTCCACAGACAACACTGATATACCATAGAATATCCTTACAGGTCAGTCATAATATACTTTTTCGCATCCTGGGAAAGATAAAACATAAAAAAGGGGTGAGATCAGATGCTCAGTAAGGATAAAAATATAGAAGAAATGTTCATAAATAAGCATAAACATTTAAGGAAATGTATAGAACTAAAACAAAATGCTTTTCAACATAAACTTCATCATAATATGGAAAGCATAAATCAAAATAATTTCATTTACTTACTCACATGGATATTCTACTAATTGAATAATCACATTTAATATCAATTGCCACTTTCATAATGATGGAATGCATAATGCCAGACTTTCATAACCACATAGTCAACGCCTTGTGCCAAGACTACAAATAAGATTGTTTCAAGGCCTTGTTTCAAGACACTGGCTTGCCTCATGAAACCTAGAGATGCATTTAGGAGCTATAGTGGGCTCCACCAATCACTTACTAAGTCCAATGCATTCCTCATATGAAAAGGTTGAAACATAATCTGAACATTCATATTAAAACTAGCATACGAAATGTCAATATTTTAACTAAAAACCATGAATGGTATAAAAATAGCACATCCACAGTCAAAAATAACTCATTCAATACAATATGGAAGATTTTATTATAATATATCAATCTAAATAGAGAATAATGAATGATATTTAAATAGATTAAAATAATAATCAAAACTATTTGAGAGAAATGTCCCCCTTTTTCTTGAAAACATTTAAAAGTATCAATATTTTTCAAGAAACCGTTTAAAATAGATTTTTCAATCAAAGTGTCCCATAACACTTTGAAACTTTTAAAAGGAATTTTAATTTTAAAACTTTAATGTCCATATAAATAAATCCTTAAAACCATTTTTAAAACATGGACATTAATGAGAAAGATTTATAATAATAAATCTTTAAAACATTTTAAATTGATATTTTAATTAGTGTTCCTAACCAAAAGAGAGACACTTGAATACAAATAATTGAGTTAATGAAAACATTATAATATCATGGGAATAAATGGATTCATGATATACTATGTCAAATGACATTATATAAACCATATAAAAGTGAAATGGAATATAATAACAAAGAAGTCTCAATGGAATGTAAATTGAGATGAAATATCTTATAAAGACCGAATCATTAGGTTAAGGATAAATCAACGACATAATTATGTGTGAGAAATATAAATACACTCAATATTATTTGATATTCAGTTTAAATCAATCAGAGGAAATTCACATATATTCTTGTAAAAACAACACCAATGAATTGGATGTTTAACTCAATAAATTGAGATTGAATTAAAATTACTCGTATCAAGTTCATATCGATGACTTGAGAGTTTATAAAAGTATTTATTATGTGTATCAAAAGTATATCCACATAAAGGGGAGTGGAAATTACTACAAAAGTAATAAATATTGATTCCACACATAATCATGGAGTAAAATAATTAATAAAGTATGCGTAAAGCCGAATGAGTGGAAATTAAAATTCGGAAATCCCTTACCAATTTGGTAACTTACGAAACATGCATACCATGAAAGATGGATCATAAAATGAAGATGTAATTACTCATAAATTAAATTAAATTACACAAAGAATGCAATCATTGGGCAGTACATACACCACATGTAGAGACCCGAATCTTGACTTACATTAACATTACATTACATTTGCGGAATACTTAGTACATAACAAAAACACACACACAAGGATCGTAATAGTTTAGTGTCTTTGGAAACTCGGAACGTAATTGTAACATCCCAGGTAATTAAAGAATAAATAATTTTCATATTTATTAATATTAGAGAATTAAATATGAATTTTAATTAAAAGGGGTTGCTATGTTCGATAGCGTACCCGATACGCAACGATGAGTTTCTTTGAAACTTACGTAGCACACTAGTAATATAATAATATTATGTTAGTTAACAAGTAGCCGTTGTACTGGCGGGAATGAATAGAAATAACTAAAATATGAATAGATATGTTTTTAGATGTTTTTACATTTACCCAATAAAAGATAAAGGCTTAAAATACGGAAAGAGGTCAATTTTAGGCTTTTATACTCTAATTTTCACTAAAGGTTCACTTATCACCTTTTAATGGTGAACCGTCATTAAATATAGTTTTGATCACTCTTATACATTCTTTTGGACCAAATAAAACTTTTATTAAGAATCGGGATATCAAATTTTACTTTGTGTAATTTTTGGTACCTTTCTGATAAAGTTCATTTTTTTTATGAATAGTGTAAAATGTTGCATTTTAATTCAAAACCTCTTTTTGATCTAATTTATTTATATGATTAGATTATCTTTTGAATTGGTTTTAAAGTGAAATTAGAATATATTTTTACCATTTTATCCAATGGTGGTCATTGGAATCAATTTCGATTTGAAATTAGACTTAAACTGGTGTCAATCTTTTGATACTTATTGTTTTGTAAAAACACGCTATTTGCTCTGGCAGCGGGAATTAATTATTAAATTAATTAATGTGACTTATATGATTTGAATTTTGTAAAATGGACTTCATTTTTGAATTCAGAATATCAAATATAGCTTAGGGTGAATTTTTGGTAATTTTCTGAAAAACTTCAATTTTTGATGAATAGTGAAACCACTAAGTGGTAATCAAGCAAACTGATTTTTCAGTTAAATGAAAGTTTACCACTAATGTGTATTGAATTTTGAAAATCCGACATACATGGTTGTCATTAAGAAGTAAAATGTGGTTCAATGAGATTATAATAATTTTTTGGTGAATAGTAACTTATTAAGTTTTTAATCGCGATTAGTGGTAATTAGTGTAGTTTATGGTATAAATAATACTTTAATAATATAAAATGACCTAGACACATGTCCCAACCTCATTGGTTGTGTCATGGCCGACCAAGACAAGCCATGGCCTAACTTGGGGACCCCATGTATCCACTTTAGTTGGAAAATGACAATAATATATTTTTATTTAATGTTAAAGTGAAAGTGACACAAACATAATATGTTTTGCGAAAACAATTTTTAAGTGGGGTTATACAAGCCCAAATTTTGATTATAAATAGTCATTGGAAAGCTAAAAAGATTTCCTATATCATAGTATTTTTTTTATAATTTTTAGACATTAAATAAATTAAATTATTTACGACATAATAATGATGCAGTGATGACATCATTATTTAACGATTAAAATAAAATGGAAAGATAATGTAAAATCTAAAACCTACACATGGCCAAAACCAATTGGATGAGTGGATTTCGAATCCTTATCACCTTATCCACGAATTATATCAATGTGGGACCTTTTAAAACCGAAACACATTTTCAAACAAAGTTATATTTCTTTACTTTCCAAAAGTGCCCCTCCTCTCCTCTTATAAAAGGCCCCCACCTCTACCCCATTTCACACACTCTTCAAGCCTTTGGCTCGGCCAACCCCTGCCCATTTGCTCTCTCCACATTCCTCTCCTCATCCTAGAGGATTCCCTTTGGGCAGAATCCTTTCAAAAGAAGCCTTTAGGCTCAACTCAAAAGGAGTTACACTTTTTAAGGTAATTCATTCTCTCATGTTCATTTGTTTTATTTTGCTTCTCCAACCCCCTAAACTCTTTTTATTTACTTCTTTTGTAACAACACCAGTATCTTCAATATACTAGGATGTTGTTATAAGATTTATTTGAGCTACACTCTCACACAACTACATCAAATGGTTAAAGAACATACGGTTTCCGTGGATGGCGAAATTCTGCCTCCCGAAACGATGATTGTTCAATACTCATTTAACACCTTCAAAGGTGGCCATTATGATGTCACTATTTTTATATATGATATGTAATATGTTTATGTTTTACTTATGCTTCTGTATTTTTCATTTGTGTCTTACCTTTATGGCTTCCATTATGGGTATACGCGATATCTTCACTTAAGGAAGTGCGGACTACCGCCCCCTCAAAGTGATGTGATTCGTTAATGCCATATGTGGGACGTGTAAAGGATGGATTTAAAGTTATTATATATGATGTTATACTGGAATTATAATATACCTATATATATCATTATCATTTATTTCCATTAAAGTATGAGATAGAAATGAAAGTAGCGTTCATGCGTACGTACGGACTACCGTCTCCATGAACGGTGCATTTCATTTCTTATCCCCAAATGTAATGTACTATTAAAAGTACATGTATATAATGGATATATAAAATTAATGATATATCTAAATGATGAATATAATTCTGGAATTAAAATATACATAAGTCTCATTTAGTTTTAATTCCGTTAATATGACAAAGAAATGAAAGTAGCGTTCATGCGTACGTACGGCTTACCGTCTCCATGAACGGTGCATTTCATTTCTTACCTCTAAATGATTATGTAATATTTTAAATACATGTATGTACTGGATATATATGAAATATATGATATCTACATCATGAATACCATTCTGGATATAATGAAACATTGACCAAATTAACAACATGTAAGTGTAAGAAGTCTATTTTTGACTTAAGAACCAAATACCGACAAAATGAACATTATTAACTTAAATGATTACATGATGTTCATAACATGGTATAAAAGGAATAATGAACTTGGAAAAGATTCATAATCAAGTAGAGATTAACTAAAGTTTATTATTCAGGAGTTTAAAGAACGGTCGGGTCAAGTCGGATACGAGGTATGGGAACTTCTTAACCCAATTTCCATTCTTTGGGTTAATCTCCTACTTTCAAATTATGTCATTATATTATTATGTCGTATCTTTTATTTTTACTTTATTTATGTGTACTTATAGTGAATACACATAATGTATCTATTTTATTTTAAAAATTATCTTTGTATGGGACTTCGTCTCAATCTCCTTTCGTTGAGGCATATTTTATTTTATACACAACTTTCTTTTATACGGTGTATAAACCCCTTTGACTTTTACGTTTACTCAAAAGGAATCTTTTTTTATACGAAGCGTTTACTAAACGACAAAAGGGAATGTTTTTGTCGTACGTATGCGGCGACAACGACTTCTCCGCCGTCGTAACCGTTATTTGAGTTTTGGCTTCCTCTACAAGCCATACCTTTTTTTTTTAAAAGAAAAATAAATACCATGTTTTATTTTGGTATTGAAAATGGTTTTCATAATTTTTTTATATCAATGTGTGGTATTGATATCTTGTGATTTAATGGTGGAAATGTTATGTTTCCTTTATTCATGTTTTATGTGATATGATTATGTTATGGTTCTTGGGCATTATTATGAAGACGGGTGGTTCCGTGATAAACTAAGGGCGGGTGAGCCCGTTATAGCTCTCCAATGCATTGGGTAACGCGAAGGAGTGAAATGTTAAGGTTTCTCCGAAGAGATTTTTAGGGAATATACTGTGATGGGTATTCCAAACGTAACCAAGAGGGTTACTCCCTACGTAAGAATGTTATGAATGCCTCAAGTTACCTATATGTCTTATGATTTCTATGATTTATTCATGATTTTATGAGGTATGTTAAAGTGCCTATGTTTTATGGGTAAAGTATGATTTCATTCTTATGTATATATGAATTCATGTTTCCTTTCCATGTTTTTTTTATAACCCATACTGAGTTTTTATGCTCATCCCAAGTTTTTGAAATGTTTTTCACAGGTCAAGGGAAAGGTACATGATAAGATGATAGGGTCAAGGATGTGTCAAAAAGAATCCATGTTTTAATTCAAATGTGTTTCCATTGATGGGAATGAGGAATACTATCTTTATGTAACCACTTTGTTTATATGTGGAATGTAATGCAAGTTTTATGATCTAATTCTCTAAAACTCTAAACCCGAAAAGATCCTCAATGCTTAATCTTGTAATAACTCAAGATTAAGTAAGGTTTAAGGCAGGGGCCTTATAGTTGGTATCAGAGGTCGGTTTAGATAACTTTAGGAGTTAGAAAAGTGTTAAATTATAATATGATTGAAATGATATAGCATTTACGGATTACCATGTTGCTTCGCCTAAGATATTTCGGTGTTCAGAATGGTTTTCCGCAGAGGAAACAGGGAAGCTGTGCTAGGAAGGCATACAGAAGGAAATAACCTTCCGAATCAGCATCCAGAAATGGTCGGAATTGGAACTGAACAGTTTGTTGCAGTGATGGCACAGTTGACTCAGGCTATAAATGGTGGTGGTATCCATGCACGAGATCAGCCAGATCAACCGCAGAGGAACATGTCAGTGGTGGAACATTTCATGAGGCAACATCCACCATCATTCAGAGGATCATCTGACCCTGTGCTAGCTGAAGGGTGGATTAAAGCACTGGAGAAGATTTTTGTTGTCATGGGCTGTTTAGACAATCAAAAGGTTAGTCTTGCTATTTACCGTCTGGAGGGTGAAGCAGATCAGTGGTGGTCTATGGTTAAAAATATCAGGGATGCCGATGAGATTGATGCTCTTGACTGGGATGACTTCAAAGGTATGTTTCTTGAGAAGTATTTTCCTAAGGCTGTTCGACTTAGGATGGAAAAGCAATTCTTGGAATTGAGGCAAGAGGAAGACTCAGTGGCTGCCTATGAAGAAAGGTTCACTCGATTGGCAAGGTATGCTCCAAATTTTATCCGGGACCTTGATAGTAAAATCAATCGTTTTTACTCGGGATTAAAGCCAAAGTATCGAAGGGCATTAGCTTCTCGTGAGTTTAAAAGTTATGAAAAGCTTGTTCGATGTGCTGAGAAGGTGGAAATGGAGTTTGCCGATGACCAAGTGTTCTATAGCAACCAGCAGAAGAAGAGACCGAGGTGGCAGGAGAAAGGTAAGAATTCTTCAAAAAAGTCTGATGGTAAGAAAACTAAGTTTCCAGTTTGTGATAAATGTGGAAAAAGGCATGCTGGGGAATGTCTTCTGAATTCTGGGAAGTGCTACCGATGTGGTAAGATGGGACATAAGGCTCGTGATTGCACTGAAAAGGATCAAGGTGAAGGTAAGAACAAATTTGATTTACAGTTAGTGAAATGTTTTAAGTGCAATGAGATGGGTCACTATGAAAACGAGTGTCCGACAAGGAGCTTGAGTGATGGGAAGCAGTTAGACTACAAGCAGAAAGGGGTGGTGAAATCCTTTGCAACAACTTCAGCAGATGTTGGGCCATCGAATGAAGTGGTATCAGCTCCAGGGAGCTCAGTATTTTTCGAAGATTGACTAGAGGTCAGGGTACCATCAGTTGAAAGTAAAAGAAGAAGACGTTCCGAAGACTGCGTTCCATACTAGATATGGCCATTATGAATTTGTAGTTATGCCTTTTGGGTTAACCAATGCACCTACTATATTCATGGACCTTATGAATAAAATTTTCCATGAGTTCTTGGATAAGTTTGTGTTTGTGTTTTGAGGTTTGTGAAGAGGTTATGTGTGCCTTGTGATTTACAGTTGAAGAGAGAGTTGTTATGTGAAGCTCATAGTTCTCCGTTTTCAGTTCATCCGGGCAGTACTAAGATGTATAGAGATCTGCGGGAGTATTACTGGTGGGATGGAATGAAAAGAGATATTGCTGATTTTACTGTGAAGTGTTTGACTTGTCAACAGGTTAAAGCAGAGCGGCAGTTACCGAAAGGGATGCTTCAGCCTTTACCAGTGCCAGAGTGGAAATGGGAGAATATATCCATGGACATTGTTGTTGGATTACCGAAGACATCTCGAGGTAATAATGCAATCTGGGTTATTGTTGATCGCTTGACCAAATCTGCTCATTTCCTTGCTATACGGGATACTTTCTCTCTTGATCAACTTTCCCGTTTGTATCTTAAAGAGATAGTCAGGTTACATGGAGTTCCTCTCTCCATTGTATCAGATCGTGATCCCAGGTTTACCTCTAACTTTTGGAAAGGCCTTCAGAAGTCGTTGGGTACTGAATTAAATTTTAGTACAGCTTTTCATCCTCAATCAGATGGGCAGTCAGAACGAACAATTCAGACATTGGAGGATATGCTATGAGCTTGTTCTATGGATTATCAGGGAAGTTGGGACCAACATCTTTCTTTGGTTGAGTTTTCATATAATAACAGTTTCCATTCTAGTATACAGATGGCACCATTTCAGGAATTATATGGGAAGCGGTGTCGAACTCCAGCTTTCTGGGATGAAGTGGGTGAAAGAAAGTTGATGGGACCAGAATTGGTAGAAGAGATGGCAGAAAAAGTTCAGCTGATTCAGAAACACATGAGAAAAGCTCAGAGCAGGCAGAAGAGTTATGCGGATAACCGGAGGAAGGATCTATCTTTCGAGGTAGGTGATCATGTTTTTCTCAAGGTTTCTCCTTGGAAAAGTGTGATGAGATTTGGTAAGAAAGGAAAGTTGAGTCCAAGGTTCATTGGACCATACGAAGTTCTAGAGAGAGTTGGATCAGTTGCATACCGAGTGGCTTTACCTCCGAGTTTATCTCAGGTACACAATGTTTTTCACGTTTCGATGTTGATAAAGTATATGCTAGATCCATCTCATGTTTTGAGTCCAGAGGTAGTTGAGCTGGAAGAGAACCTATCTTATGAGGAACAACCGGTCCAGATTCTTGACCATAAGGAGCAAGTGTTACGGAATAAGGTGATTCATCAGGTAAAGGTTTTTTGGAAAAACCATGTGATTGAAGAGGCAACGTGGGAATCTGAAAATGCTATGAGGGATAAATACCCCCACTTATTTTGATAAGTGAATAAAATTGCGAGGACGCAATTCCCAAAAGGGGGGAAGGATGTAACATCCCAGGTAATTAAAGAATAAATAATTTTCATATTTATTAATATTAGAGAATTAAATATGAATTTTAATTAAAAGGGGTTGCTATGTTCGATAGCGTACCCGATACGCAACGATGAGTTTCTTTGAAACTTACGTAGCACACTAGTAATATAATAATATTATGTTAGTTAACAAGTAGCCGTTGTACTGGCGGGAATGAATAGAAATAACTAAAATATGAATAGATATGTTTTTAGATGTTTTTACATTTACCCAATAAAAGATAAAGGCTTAAAATACGGAAAGAGGTCAATTTTAGGCTTTTATACTCTAATTTTCACTAAAGGTTCACTTATCACCTTTTAATGGTGAACCGTCATTAAATATAGTTTTGATCACTCTTATACATTCTTTTGGACCAAATAAAACTTTTATTAAGAATCGGGATATCAAATTTTACTTTGTGTAATTTTTGGTACCTTTCTGATAAAGTTCATTTTTTTTTATGAATAGTGTAAAATGTTGCATTTTAATTCAAAACCTCTTTTTGATCTAATTTATTTATATGATTAGATTATCTTTTGAATTGGTTTTAAAGTGAAATTAGAATATATTTTTACCATTTTATCCAATGGTGGTCATTGGAATCAATTTCGATTTGAAATTAGACTTAAACTGGTGTCAATCTTTTGATACTTATTGTTTTGTAAAAACACGCTATTTGCTCTGGCAGCGGGAATTAATTATTAAATTAATTAATGTGACTTATATGATTTGAATTTTTTAAAATGGACTTCATTTTTGAATTCGGAATATCAAATATAGCTTAGGGTGAATTTTTGGTAATTTTCTGAAAAACTTCAATTTTTGATGAATAGTGAAACCACTAAGTGGTAATCAAGCAAACTGATTTTTCAGTTAAATGAAAGTTTACCACTAATGTGTATTGAATTTTGAAAATCCGACATACATGGTTGTCATTAAGAAGTAAAATGTGGTTCAATGAGATTATAATAATTTTTTGGTGAATAGTAACTTATTAAGTTTTTAATCGCGATTAGTGGTAATTAGTGTAGTTTATGGTATAAATAATACTTTAATAATATAAAATGACCTAGACACATGTCCCAACCTCATTGGTTGTGTCATGGCCGACCAAGACAAGCCATGGCCTAACTTGGGGACCCCATGTATCCACTTTAGTTGGAAAATGACAATAATATATTTTTATTTAATGTTAAAGTGAAAGTGACACAAACACAATATGTTTTGCGAAAACAATTTTTAAGTGGGGTTATACAAGCCCAAATTTTGATTATAAATAGTCATTGGAAAGCTAAAAATATTTCCTATATCATAGTATTTTTTTTATAATTTTTAGACATTAAATAAATTAAATTATTTACGACATAATAATGATGCAGTGATGACATCATTATTTAACGATTAAAATAAAATGGAAAGATAATGTAAAATATAAAACCTACACATGGCCAAAACCAATTGGATGAGTGGATTTCGAATCCTTATCACCTTATCCACGAATTATATCAATGTGGGACCTTTTAAAACCGAAACACATTTTCAAACAAAGTTATATTTCTTTACTTTCCAAAAGTGCCCCTCCTCTCCTCTTATAAAAGGCCCCCACCTCTACCCCATTTCACACACTCTTCAAGCCTTTGGCTCGGCCAACCCCTGCCCATTTGCTCTCTCCACATTCCTCTCCTCATCCTAGAGGATTCCCTTTGGGCAGAATCCTTTCAAAAGAAGCCTTTAGGCTCAACTCAAAAGGAGTTACACTTTTTAAGGTAATTCATTCTCTCATGTTCATTTGTTTTATTTTGCTTCTCCAACCCCCTAAACTCTTTTTATTTACTTCTTTTGTAACAACACCAGTATCTTCAATATACTAGGATGTTGTTATAAGATTTATTTGAGCTACACTCTCACACAACTACATCAAATGGTTAAAGAACATACGGTTTCCGTGGATGGCGAAATTCTGCCTCCCGAAACGATGATTGTTCAATACTCATTTAACACCTTCAAAGGTGGCCATTATGATGTCACTATTTTTATATATGATATGTAATATGTTTATGTTTTACTTATGCTTCTGTATTTTTCATTTGTGTCTTACCTTTATGGCTTCCATTATGGGTATACGCGATATCTTCACTTAAGGAAGTGCGGACTACCGCCCCCTCAAAGTGATGTGATTCGTTAATGCCATATGTGGGACGTGTAAAGGATGGATTTAAAGTTATTATATATGATGTTATACTGGAATTATAATATACCTATATATATCATTATCATTTATTTCCATTAAAGTATGAGATAGAAATGAAAGTAGCGTTCATGCGTACGTACGGACTACCGTCTCCATGAACGGTGCATTTCATTTCTTATCCCCAAATGTAATGTACTATTAAAAGTACATGTATATAATGGATATATAAAATTAATGATATATCTAAATGATGAATATAATTCTGGAATTAAAATATACATAAGTCTCATTTAGTTTTAATTCCGTTAATATGACAAAGAAATGAAAGTAGCGTTCATGCGTACGTACGGCTTACCGTCTCCATGAACGGTGCATTTCATTTCTTACCTCTAAATGATTATGTAATATTTTAAATACATGTATGTACTGGATATATATGAAATATATGATATCTACATCATGAATACCATTCTGGATATAATGAAACATTGACCAAATTAACAACATGTAAGTGTAAGAAGTCTATTTTTGACTTAAGAACCAAATACCGACAAAATGAACATTATTAACTTAAATGATTACATGATGTTCATAACATGGTATAAAAGGAATAATGAACTTGGAAAAGATTCATAATCAAGTAGAGATTAACTAAAGTTTATTATTCAGGAGTTTAAAGAACGGTCGGGTCAAGTCGGATACGAGGTATGGGAACTTCTTAACCCAATTTCCATTCTTTGGGTTAATCTCCTACTTTCAAATTATGTCATTATATTATTATGTCGTATCTTTTATTTTTACTTTATTTATGTGTACTTATAGTGAATACACATAATGTATCTATTTTATTTTAAAAATTATCTTTGTATGGGACTTCGTCTCAATCTCCTTTCGTTGAGGCATATTTTATTTTATACACAACTTTCTTTTATACGGTGTATAAACCCCTTTGACTTTTACGTTTACTCAAAAGGAATCTTTTTTTATACGAAGCGTTTACTAAACGACAAAAGGGAATGTTTTTGTCGTACGTATGCGGCGACAACGACTTCTCCGCCGTCGTAACCGTTATTTGAGTTTTGGCTTCCTCTACAAGCCATACCTTTTTTTTTTTAAAAGAAAAATAAATACCATGTTTTATTTTGGTATTGAAAATGGTTTTCATAATTTTTTTATATCAATGTGTGGTATTGATATCTTGTGATTTAATGGTGGAAATGTTATGTTTCCTTTATTCATGTTTTATGTGATATGATTATGTTATGGTTCTTGGGCATTATTATGAAGACGGGTGGTTCCGTGATAAACTAAGGGCGGGTGAGCCCGTTATAGCTCTCCAATGCATTGGGTAACGCGAAGGAGTGAAATGTTAAGGTTTCTCCGAAGAGATTTTTAGGGAATATACTGTGATGGGTATTCCAAACGTAACCAAGAGGGTTACTCCCTACGTAAGAATGTTATGAATGCCTCAAGTTACCTATATGTCTTATGATTTCTATGATTTATTCATGATTTTATGAGGTATGTTAAAGTGCCTATGTTTTATGGGTAAAGTATGATTTCATTCTTATGTATATATGAATTCATGTTTCCTTTCCATGTTTTTTTTATAACCCATACTGAGTTTTTATGCTCATCCCAAGTTTTTGAAATGTTTTTCACAGGTCAAGGGAAAGGTACATGATAAGATGATAGGGTCAAGGATGTGTCAAAAAGAATCCATGTTTTAATTCAAATGTGTTTCCATTGATGGGAATGAGGAATACTATCTTTATGTAACCACTTTGTTTATATGTGGAATGTAATGCAAGTTTTATGATCTAATTCTCTAAAACTCTAAACCCGAAAAGATCCTCAATGCTTAATCTTGTAATAACTCAAGATTAAGTAAGGTTTAAGGCAGGGGCCTTATAGTAATCTTCTAATCATGGTGAAAGATCTTCAATATCTCCCATAAAGATCTTCCCTTTTTTTACCTAAAACCTTTCGTAATATCCTGGGGAATAGAAAACATAAAAGGGTGAGCTCAAATGCTCAGTAAGGGTAAACAAAAGAAAAATCAATCACATCAAATTCATAAGAACATAACTTTTGGAAATCTTAACCTGCAAAAGAGAGCATAATTTCATAACATGGGATAAATCATAGTAGTGAAATGAAATCCAAATAAGCATAACGTAAAACATGAAACTTTGTGGCATACACACATAATCATAGAGAATCATTTCTTGTTAGACATGACTCATTGCCAAGACTATCTTAGTGGACAAAGTCCCTTTCTGAATCGAGTCACCCTCGTTTCAGTCCTGTTTCACTGAACCGGTATAACCTACCATTCCAGCCATGTCTATCTCATGAGATATGAAATATTTACCCAATGCATTGGAGGGAGATATTGGTCCCACCCATCTCATAATGATACCATTCTTATGTGTGCCACAAAATCATAAATCATACATCATTGCATAACCCATGTAATAAAAATGGGAATCTTAAAAATCATGCCATCATAACATAATCCATATAAGATAAAAGGAAATCATAAAAAATAATTCCATCATAACATAATAAAATCAATGTAAAAATATGGATAAAAACAGAACCCTTTATTATCTTAGATGGAAAATAATTTTGACAAAACAATTGAACTCCATTCTTGAGGAAAATATCATTTCTTCTTCAAAAACATTTTCCTTTATTAACATGTCATACAATTTTAAACTAAAAGAAGTTGATTAAAAATAAACTTGAAAACTTGTAAAGTAATCTTCTTGGAAATAATGTTTTAAAAATCCATTCATGCCGTATAATTTAAAAAAAACATTCTTCGTACTTTTGTCGGAAAAGTCAAAAAGTACCTCGTACGAAAAACGACAAAAGATTCCTTTCATACATATTACTAAAAACTCACCGAAGGGTAAAAATGGATTTAAACAATTGTAGGTGGATGGAAATAATATTACATATTGATGAAACATGGATGTGTATGATAAAATACACCCCAGTAAATACTTACGAATAAACAATCTCAGATAAAAATGAGATTGTGATATTTCCCTTACCTTAGGTCCGACTTGCTTTGTAAGTGTCCGAACCTCCTGTATAATGATTTAAATCATGTTATTGACTTATTCCAGAATCATATTCATTTTTATTATATCATATATGGTCCACTTATGACATTATATTACCCGTTCTTTTGTAAATTCATGTTAAAGTAGCGTTTTGGGTAAAATCGTCTCATTTGTCATTCGTGTTTTTAACTTGTAATTATTAATATGATTACTTAGATCATGATTACTTAATTACAGAATATAAAACATTATTTATATATATATATATTCAGAATATACATATATAATAAATCAGTAAATGGAAATAAATACACCGTTCATGGAGACGGTAGTCCGTACGTACGCATGAACGTTGTTTTCATTTCCTTATTGAATTGAATGGAATTAAGTATATGACATACATATAAATATAAATAATTCCAGTATCATTATTTGGTCATATATTTCATTAGTACTTATTATATATACTTTATAATCATTCATGAATGTTTAATCATTGAGAATGAATCTCATCGCGTCGTGGAGACGGTAGTCCATACGTACGCACGAGCGATGATATCGTTCCCATAGTCGTGGAATTGTGTTGAAGTGTATGTATACTATTTCAGTATCAATATCACTTTATAATAATCATATATAGTTACTCATTTCACCTTTATACCCATCCAATTAAGGTGGTGACGGAAAATAGATTACACCACGGCGTGGAGACGGTATTCCGTAAGTACGCACGCGCGGTGATTTCCTTTTTCCGTAGGATGGATAGAAGGTTAATTAGAGTTGTTTCATATTTATAATAACATATCAGTATATAATAAATACTTATGTTATTACTTTATCATGAAACAACTAAAGAAGAAGAAGTTGAAGAAGAACGAAATTGAAAAAGATCGGTAATGGATATTACCTCTTTTTGACGCGCCTTCACTTATCCTCCACTTAAAGAACTAAGGATGGTCTTTGAAGAAGACCAGGACCTCTAGGATGATACTAGGGAAGTGGATAGGAGAAAATGTCAGGTTTTGTCCGAGCTTGAGTGCTCAAATTGGTGTGAGGAGGAGGGGGAGGAGGTGCCCATTTATAAGGGAGGAGAGGGGCACCTTAGGAATATCTCAAAATATTATTTTATATTAAAGTAAATATCGGTTTATAATGGTTCCAAAGGGTCTTATTTCGAAGCTAAAGTGGGTATGGGTCGAAATCCTATCATCCAATAGGATTTAGACAAGTTTAGGGTATTATTTTAACCTTATCAATTAGATTTAACTCTAAGTTAAATAATTTAACTTTTACCGTGTCTTTTTGTTTTCTTTCACTATATGGTTAATAAACTTACTATAACATTCCAAACGAACCCCAAATTGTATATTATTAATACATATATCCTTAGCTAAGTCATGTTCCCGAACCTTAGATTTTTAGGAATAAAATAACAATTAATAATATAATATTTGATTTAAAAACAATTTTGTGTCAATTTTGACACTATTTGATATATGATTTTTTTGAAAGTCATAACAGAATTATATTTTCGACCCAAGTTGATTAAATAAACAGTAATATATCTTAGTAACCTAGAAAATTAGTGGAATTCATAAAAAGTCTAAAATTACATTTATTTTTGTTTTTATAACATCAATTATGTCAATATTTCATTAATAAGATAATTACTGCATCATCATTGTGTCATAAATAAATTAAATTATATAATGTCTAAAAATTAAAAATAAAATACAATTATATACGAAATCTTTTTAGATTTCTAATGAATATTTATAATCGAATTTATCTTATGTATAAGCCTATATTAAAAATGTTTTAGTAAATAAACTTTGATTTCAACTCTTTTAACTCTTCTTTGAATTAAATAATAATAAATGTCCTAATCTAATCCAAGTGGGCCTAAATGATAATATTTAACACTTAAGGTTGTTTTTGGTCGAGAAACACTTGTCCAATAGTATTAGGACATGTGTTAGGGTAATATTAATATCATTGTTACCCTTAATTACCCTATTTACTTTTAACCGTGGTAAATAAAAGTAAAAAGCTACTATTCACCAAAAATTATTTTCATCTCATTGAACCACATTTTACTTATTGACATCAACCATGTCTCTCGGATTTTTTAAATTCCATTCACTGAAGCGGTAAAATTAAGTTTTATGAAAAATTCAGTTTTTTAACTACCACTTAGTAGTTTCACTATTCATCAAAAATTGATGTTTTTCAGAACAATGCCAAAATTTCATCCTAAGCTATATTTCATTTTCCGAATTCAAAAATGAAGTCTATTTTACCAAATTCATAACATAGAAGTTGCATTAATTAATTTTATAATTAAATCCCGCTGTTAAAACAAATAGCGTGTTTTTAAGAAATAATATCTATCAAAAGATTGACACTTGTTTATGTCTTGTTTAAATGTGAAATTTCATCCAATGACCAACATTGTATTGAATTGTAAAAATATATTCTAGATATACTTTAAAACCACTCAAATTAATATTTTATCACTATTAATTATTTCAATTAAAAAATTTGTTTTTAATTAAAATTTAGTAATTTTCACTATTCATCAGAAAATGAATGTTATCCGAAAAGTACCAAAATTTCACCCTAATCTAATTACGATATTACGAATCCAAAAATGAATTCCATTTTGAAAAATAAAATTTACAAAATTTCAAAAAGTGGTTATTACTATTCATAACGCCTAGTTTTAATAATATTTTAATAGCATATTGTTGATTAGTGAAACTCGTTATTGCGTACTACACACGCTATCGAGGAAGGTCGCGATTGCGTGTAATGGAAGGCAAGTCAAGGATGTGTTTGTGAAATCTTATTTTGGTGTAGCGTACAACACAAGACATTAGTAAAATTAAAAAGAATATTTTTCATAAAATCTTGGGCTGTTCCATTCTACCCCCCTTAAAATGAATTTCGCCCTCAAAATTCGTCGGGGTTATAAGTGGTTTACTATTCGAAAGTTTCTTTAATAGAAAACCTCATCGTAAAAAGGAATACCAAAACCAATCTTTAAAAACAAAAGTATGAAACGTAACGGTTACCCAAATAAACTAATCACTGGGTTTCCACATAGGTGAAAATATGGATATGGATGAAAAATCTAACCATCATGTTCTGATGGAGAGTGGTAGAGAATATGGCTAGGGAAAACCCAACAATCACAAATCCATAAATTTGTGACGATCTAAGGTACCATCCAATTAATCAGATATAATATCACTAGGACAACATTTTTTTGGTTTTCAAGATCGTTTCCCTAAAGTTGAAGAATTTGAATTAGAATAAATACTTACTTTATTTTGGTACAATCACAATATTGTTCGTGCCTTGAACAATTTCCACTTCATCTCTTAAATAAATGAAGTTGAATTTGTTATTCGTGAAGTGTTCGCAGATCATGTGATAGAATGACGGGTCATTCCATCTGTCTCAAACAAAAGGTTAGCAAAAATTATATACATAAGTCGATCTATAGTGAGATTAATCATATATGGTTCCTAAAATGGACTTACACTTCATATATCATACTGCTTAATATAATAAAACTAGTTTCTACTAAACAAGGACTTCCTGTAGGCCAGTGGTAGGCGATAAAGGCCAGTCGCACTTCGGTTGTGGGTTCGATTCCCACAGCCTTGTCCAAAGCGATGGGTTGTCGCCCGTCCTGCAGGTTGTCCTTTTTCTAAAACTACATTACTATAACATCCCATCAATAATATCGAAAAAAACTTCTATCCTTAAACAATACTAACTTATGTACAACATAATCCATTCCAATCTTTAGGCTTATCCATAATACTGCAGTCCACTCTCATAACATAGTGAAAACGATTACCAGATATTTAACACCATCATCGATCCCCATATATCATAAGGTATTTTTTGTTGGTCACATTCCAAACATTCAAAGTCCTTAATCGCGTATTCTCTTGAATACCTTAGTGAAAACATGAATGCAGTTAAAAGTTAACACTTTCTACATACCAAAATCCTCAAAATTCTATATACTCAAACCATGATATCACTTAGTCCTTATATCAATCATGAGCTCATGAATACTGTTAAACATTTTCTTTTCTCGTTTTCCCTTCATTATGTGCATATCATCTTATTTCCAAAAATATCTCAATTACTTTGAATACCACATTAGACCAATACATAAATATTCCAATACTCCATGATACAATATTATTTTGGAATCCCATTACATAAACACTTAATCATTCCACCACATCGTTGTCATATTCAACATCGCCAATAGTGATCGCATGTGACTTCCCTTTGTCCTTTGCCTTCAGTGGTTGCTCATGTTGATCATCGCTAACCCTTAGATTAGGGAATTTATTAGCATAATGCCCCATTTCCTTGCACTTGAAGCATTGAGGTGTTGGTGGTGCGTTCTCTCTAGTGTTTTCTTTATTCACATCATTAGAAACCCTTTTTCCATTACTTCGACACTCAGCTGCTCGATGACCTTCTTTTCCACACTTAAAACATTTTCTAGTCCCTTTAAGACAATCTCCACCATGCTTCTTTCCACACTTTGTGCATAAGGAAACATTCATCTTCTTTTCACCATTATTCTGAGATTTCTCCTTGAACTCCATCTTTCGTTTCTTGTCAAAACCATGAGATGGATATGTAACACCAACTTCCATTTATTCCTTCATAGCACAACGCACAATTTCTTCAGAGCTACTGAAGTCTCGTATAGCTAATGCCCTTCGAAGACTTGGTTTTAAGCCACTGAAAAATCGATCAACTTTACTTTCAGGTTGGATGATAATGCCAGATGCATACCTTGCAAGTCTTGTAAAATTTGCTTCGTATATACCAACAGATTCATCATCCTTCTGCTTCAGCTCAAGAAACTCCTTTTCCATCTTTGTTCGAAGAATACGAGGGAAGTACTTACTGAAAAACAAGTTCTTGAACTCGTCCCATTCCATGGACTCAATTTCATCTCTTTGCCTCGTATTCTTGATAAGATTCCACCATTGATCACCTTAACCTTCCAAACGATATACTGCTAAGATGACTTTATCATGCTCAGAACATTGAAAAACTGAAAATATCTTTTCAGTGGTACTGATCCATTGTTCAGCAACAAGTGGATCAGAAGACCCACGGAAAGAAGGTGGGCGTTGCCTCATGAAGGACTCAATAGAATATTGTTCCCTTCTCTGCTCATTTGGAAGTCCAGAATGATTCATAGCTTGTGTAAGTATAGCAATAAGATTTTTCACTCCATCTCCCATAACATTTGTTTGTTCAGGAGGACAATCATTGCATTGTCCATTGCATTGATCAACACGGTTCCTTCGGGTTCCAGCCATCGTCTAAAACCCAAAAAGAATAGTGTGAGAGGCAAAAATCATGCTAGGGAAAACAACATAATAAAGGGGGAGTACCTTCAATATCTAACATCTTAGGTTTAATTCTATGATCGTTAGCATAGTTCTAGTACTATAACCTATACGTATACTTAACCTTAGGAACATCCCTAGACATACCGTAGAAATATCTCTAGGGATCTCACTAAAGTTCTCGCATCCTAGTTTCCAAAGGTTGACTAAACCTTTCCTCTGATAACAACTGTAGAGACCCGAATCTTGACTTACATTGACATTACATTACATTTGCGGAATACTTAGTACATAACAAAAACACACACACAAGGATCGTAATAGTTTAGTGTCTTTGGAAACTCAGAACGTAATCTTCTAATCGTAGTGAAAGATCTTCAATATCACCCATAAAGATCTTCCCTTTTTTTACCTAAAACCTTTCTTTATATCCTGGGGAAAAGAAAACATAAAAGGGTGAGCTCAAATGCTCAGTAAGGGTAAACAAAAGAAAAATCAATCACATCATATTCATAAGAACATAACTTTTGGAAATCTTAACCTGCAAAAGAGAGCATAATTTCATAACATGGGATAAATCATAGTAGTGAAATGAAATCAAAATAAGCATAACGTAAAACATGAAACTTTGTGGCATACACACATAATCATAGAGAATCATTTCTTGTTAGTCATGACTCATTTTCAAGACTATCTTAGTGGACAAAGTCCCTTTCTGAATCGAGTAACCCTCGTTTCAGTCCTGTTTCACTGAATCGGTATAACCTACCATTCCAGCCATGTCTATCTCATGAGATATGAAATATTTAACCAATGAATTGGAGGGAGATATAGGTCCCACCCATCTCATAATTATACCATTCTTATGTGTGACACAAAATCATAAATCATACATCATTGCATAACCCATGTAATAAAAATGGGAATCTTAAAAATCATCCCATCATAACATAATCCATATAAGATAAAAGGACATCATAAAAAATAATTCCATCATAATATAATCAAATCAATGTAAAAATAGGTATAAAAACATAACCCTTTATTATCTTAGATGGAAAATAATTTTGATAAAACACTTGAACTCCATTCTGGAGGAAAATATCATTTCTTCTACAAAAACATTTTCCTTTATTAACATGTCATACAATTTTAAACTAAAAGAAGTTGATTAAAAATAAACTTGAAAACTTGTAAAGGAATCTTCTTGGAAATAATGTTTTAAAAATCCATTCATGCCGTATAATTTAAAAAAACATTCTTCGTACTTTTGTCGGAAAAGTCAAAAAGTACCTCGTACGAAAAACGACAAAAGATTCCTTTCATACATATTACTAAAAACTCACCGAAGGGTAAAAATGGATTTAAAGAATTGTAGGTGGATGGAAATAATATTACATATTGATGAAACATGGATGTGGATGATAAAACACACCCTAGTAAATACTTACGAATAAACAATCTCACATAAAAATGAGATTGTGATATTTCCCTTACCTTAGGTCCGACTTGCTTTGTAAGTGTATGAACCTCCTGTATAATGATTTAAATCATGTTATTGACTTATTCCAGAATCATATTAATTTTTATTATATCATATATGGTCCACTTATGACATTATATTACCCGTTCTTTTGTAAATTCATGTTAAAGTAGCGTTTTGGGTAAAATCGTCTCATTTGTCATTCGTGTTTTTAACTTGTAATTATTAATATGATTACTTAGATCATGATTACTTAATTACAGAATATAAAACATGATTTATATATATATATTCAGAATATACATATATAATAAATCAGTAAATGGAAAGAAATACACCGTTCATGGAGACGGTAGTCCGTACGTACGCATGAACGTTGTTTTCGTTTCCTTATTGAATTGAATGGAATTAAGTAGATGACATACATATAAATATAAATAATTCCAGTATCATTATTAGGTCATATATTTCATTAGTACTTATTATATATACTTTATAATCATTCATGAATGGTTAATCATTGAGAATGAATCTCATCGCGTCGTGGAGACGGTAGTCCGTACGTACGCACGAGCGATGATATCGTTCCCATGGTCGTGGAATTGTGTTGAAGTGTATGTATACTATTTTAGTATCAATATCACTTTATAATAATCATATATAGTTACTCATTTCACCTTTATACCCATCCAATTAAGCTGGTGACGGAAAATAGATTACACCACGGCGTGGAGACGGTATTCCGTACGTACGCACGCGCGGTGATTTCCTTTTTCCGTAGGATGGATAGAAGGTTAATTAGAGTTGTTTCATATTTATAATAACATATCAGTATATAAGAAATACTGATGTTATTACTTTATCATGAAACAACTAAAGAAGAAGAAGTTGAAGAAGAAAGAAATTAAAAAAGATCGGTAATGGATATTACCTCTTTTTGACGCGCCTTCACTTATCCTCCACTTAAAGAACTAAGGATGGTCTTTGAAGAAGACCAGGAAATCTAGGATGATAATAGGGAAGTGGATAGGAGAAAATGTCAGGGGTTGTCTGAGCTTTAGTGCTCAAATTGGTGTGAGGAGGAGGGGTAGGAGGTGCCCTTTTATAAGGGAGGAGAGGGGCACCTTAGGAATATCTCAAAATATTATTTTATATTAAAGTCAAAATCGGTTTATAATGGTTCCAAAGGGTCTTATTTAGAAGCTAAAGTGGGGATGGGTCGAAATACTATCATCCAATAGGATTTAGACAAGTTTAGGGTATTATTTTAACCTTATCAATTAGATTTAACTCTAAGTTAAATAATTTAACTTTTACCGTGTCTTTTTGTTTTCTTTCACTATATGGTTAATACACTTACTATAACATTCCAAACGAACCCCAAATTTTATATTATTAATACATATATCCTTATCTAAGTCATTTGCCCGAACCTTAGATTTTTAGGAATAAAATAACAATTAATATTATAATATTTGATTTAAAAACTATTTTGTGTCAATTTTGACACTATTTGATATATGATTTTTGTGAAAGTCATAACAGAATTATATGTTCGAACCAAGTTGATTAAATAAACACTAATATATCATAGTAACCTAGAAAATTAGTGGAATTCATAAAAAGTCTCATATTATATTTATTTTGGTGTTTATAACATCAATTATGTCAATATTTCATTAATAAGATAATTACTGCATCATCATTGTGTCATAAATAAATTAAATTATATAATGTCTAAAAATAAAAAATAAAATACCATTATATAGTAAATCTTTTTAGATTTCTAATGATTATTTATAGTCCAATTTATCTTATGTATATCCCTATATTAAAAATGTTTTCGTAAATAAACTTTGATTTTAACTCTTTTAACTCTTCTTTGAATTAAATAATAATAAATGTCCTAATCTAATCCAAGTGGGCCAAAATGATAATATTTTACACATAAGGTTGTTTTTGGTCGAGATACACTTGTCCAATAGGATTAGGACATGTGTTAGGGTAATATTAATATCATTGTTACCCTTAATTACCCTATTTACTTTTAACCGTGGTAAATAAAAGTAAAAAGTTACTATTCACCAAAAATTATTTTCATCTCATTGAACCACATTTTACTTGCTGACATCAACCATGTCTCTCGGATTTTTGAAATTCCATTCACAGAAGTGGTAAAATTAAGTTTTATGAAAAATTCAGTTTTTTAACTACCACTTAGTAGTTTCACTATTCATCAAAAAATGATGTTTTTCAGAACAATGCCAAAATTTCATTCTAAGCTATATTTCATATTCCGAATTCAAAAATGAATTATATTTTACCAAATTCATAACATAGAATTTTCATTAATTAATTTTATAATTAAATCCCGCTGTTAAAACAAATAGCGTGTTTTTAAGAAACAATATCTATCAAAAGATTGACACTTGTTTATGTCTGGTTTAATTGTGAAATTTCATCCAATGACCAACATTGTATTGAATTGTAAAAATATATTCTAGATATACTTTAAAACCACTCAAATTAATATTTTATCACTATTAATTATTTCAATTAAAAAAGATGTTTTTAATTAAAATTTAGTAATTTTCACTATTCATCAGAAAATGAATGTTATCAGAAAAGTACCAAAATTTCACCCTAAGCTAATTTTGATATTACGAATCCAAAAATGAATTCAATTTTGAAAAATAAAATTTAAAAAATTTCAAAAAGTGGTTATTACTATTCATAACGGCTAGTTTTAATAATATTTTAATAGCATATTGTTGATTAGTGAAACTCGTTATTGCGTACTACACACGCTATCGAGAAAGGTCATGATTGCGTGTAATGGAAGGCAAGTCAAGGATGCGTGTTGTGAAATCTTCTTTTGGTGTAGCGTACAACACAAGACATTAGTAAAATTAAAAAGAATATTTTTCATAAAATCTTGGGCTGTTACACCACACAAAAGGAAATAGTGGCAGTATGGCATGAATCTCACAGAAATAGGAAGTGAGATGAAAACCCTTACTTCGTTGTAATCAATCGAGTCGTATGGAAAAAAGTTAATAACAACCAAATAAATAATATAATACCATGAATATAAAGAGAATCATGATAATATATATATATATATATATCAAATGATAGTACACAATACACCACATTTAATAAATAAGTGGCGGACAATGGAAATCTCACAGAATTAAAAGTGAGATAAGAAACCCCTTAATTTGTACATTTCCTTGGTCGATGGTAGATTATACTCATGTATAATGGTGAAATAATTGTTATTAAATTATACAATAATCATATACGTTAATATGATATCATATATTATCTTTTAATATTGCTTTATTAATAATATTTTAGACTTATCGTTGTTTTAAGTGTTAACTAATTCATTTTCCTTTATATGCTTTGTTTAGTAAGTAGTGTTTGCTATGAATAGGATGTTTCTTATTCATATTCAGAATTATATTAAGTCTTTCAATATTATTTTTAATCATCTAATGAAAATTAGTCTTGAATGTATTACTATGGGGAATGAATCTCATTGCGTTCGTGGAGGCGGTAATCCGTACGTACGCACGAGCGACAATATTATTACTTTGATATTAAAATAATATATAATTGGATGGTATATCAAATATACAGAATCATTATCATTTTATATTTTATTATTTACATCAATTACACATCATTTTTATACCCATCGAAATAATACTGTATTGAATAGCAATTACACCATAACTTGGAGACGGTAAGCCATACATACGCAAGTATGGTGACATGTCATTCAAAGGATGGATAGAATAATGAATATGGTTGTACCATAATTATAGTAACATCACAGTGTATAGAATATACTCAAGTTATTATTTTATAATGGAAACATCAAAGAAAGAGGATGTGGAAGAAGAAAGTAACTTGAAAGAGGTGATGAAATATTTACCTCTTCCTCGGGGTCTTCCTTTTGACTTGATCAAAATGGCTCCATAGATTGGCTTTATAATTGAATAAAGGCCTCTAGGATGAATGGAGGACAGTTTAAAGGGTATTTGGGTAGATCTTGGCCGAGAAAAATGGCTTTGATGGTGTGAATTTGAGATAAGGGGAAGTTCCATTTTATAAGAGTGAGGGGCACCTTAGGAAAAGCCAGAAATATTATTTTATAATAAAATAAATTTCGGTTTCAAATGGCTCCAAAGTGGATTATTTAAAGTCTAAGGTTGTTATGTGTCGAAAACCACTCAACCAATAGGTTTTAGACGTGTTTGGGTGACTATATTAACCTTATCTTTTAGATTTAACTCTTAGTTAAATAGTTTAACATTTACCATGTCTCTTTATATTTTTATATTATATGGCTAGTAAAGTTACTATATACTTCCAATATAACCCCAAGTGGTTCAGTAATTATAAAATTATTATTATATAAGTTTTTTGGATGAACTATATATTTTTAGTAATAGAATATCAATTAATAATATAATATTTGTTTTAAAAACTCTTTTATGTCAATTTTGACACTATTTGGTATTTTGTTTTTTCAAAATTCATAACAACATTATTACTTCAAAAAAAATTCATCTAACAAACCCTAATATGTCATATTAACATATAAAATTAGTGTAATTCATAAAAAGTCTCAAATTAAATTTATTTGGATATTTATAATATCAATTATTTTAATATTTCATTAATTAGGTAATTACTGCATCATCATTGTGTCATAAATAAATTAAATTATTTAATGTCTAAAAAATATAAATTAAATACAATTATGTATGAAATCTTTTTATCTTTATAATTAATATTTATAGTCTAATTTATCTTATGTGTATCCCTATATTAAAAATGGTTTAGTTATTAAACATTGAGTTTAACACTTTTAACTCTTCTTTGAATTAAATAATAATAAATGTCATAATCTAACCCAAGTGGACCAAATAGGTTAATATTTTACATCTAAGGTTTTTTGTTTTAATTATACTTATACAATAGAATTAGGACATGTTTTAGGGTAATAATAATATCATTTTTACCCTTAATTACCCTATTTACTTTTAACCGTGGTAAATAAAAGTAAAAAGTCACTATTCACCAAAAATTACTTTTATCTTATTGATCCACATTTTACTCCTTGATATTAACTGTGTCCCTTGGATTTTATAAATTCAACTCACAAAAGCGGTAAAATTATGTTTTATGTAAATTTTCAAATACTTCTAGGAGGTAGGAAAAAGACGGTAAAAAGTTTAATGGAATTTATATATATCTAAAATTATTATAAACTTACTCCAATGAATTACATTAAACATATATAGGTATTATGTATCTATTATGACCTAAAATAAATTTAAATAAAATAAATAATTATTTAAAAATAAAGTCGGTTTTAAATAATGACCTAGTGTTTTTCACTATTCATCAAAAATTGAAAGTTTTCAGAAAAATACCGAAAATTCTCACTAAGCTAATTTCGATATTCTGAATCCAAAAATGAAATCCATTTTGAAAGATAAAATTTATAAAATTTCAAAAAGTGGGTATTACTATTCATAACAGCTAGTTTCATTGGTCCCGGTGTGTTAGAATCTCGAAGTTGCGTACAATGCATGCTATTACATTATTCAAATGGAAGAGTACCATGGAAGATTGAGGTGTTACATTAATCCCCCCTTTTGGAAATTGCATCCTCTAAATTTTTAAAATTGGGCTTGGGAACATAATTTAAAGTCCCGCATCAGAAAAAGAGTTAATAAAACTGTCACTTTAAATGAAAGAAAGAGAAGTACAAAGGTCACCCGAGATAACCCATACTATGATTCCATGTAGGAAAACATGGATATAAAAGATAAACTATGTGTCACATTATGATGGTGAGGGATAGAAAACATGACCAAGAAAAAGTTAACAACAAGAAAACAACAAACTTGTGATGGGACAAATGTTCATTAGTTTCCCAATAGGAAAAGTAAACGGAAAACGTTTTTTTGTTTTAAGTTAAATTTCATAAATATGAGGAATTTATTTATGAGATTGACTAAGAATCTAAAGAGATATACTTACATTTTAAGAAGAGTTTCATTCTTTAAAAAATTTCTACCACTAACTCATTTTTATCAAACAATGAGTATTCAAGATGACTTGGTCACACCGGAAGATATAGAATCATCTTCTAGAGAATCACATGATCCACAAAGGATAAACTCTATATTTACCTTTTCTTTAGAGATTAATCAGAACCAAAATGGTTAGTACAATATCAGATGATCCCCCAAAAGGATATTCTTTTAGAGAAAGAAACATTAATCTTAATTTCTAAACATAAACTAACAATACCCCAAAGTTTAATAAATTCCATTCAATAAACAATTTTACTTATAATCCTTCAATATAATCCAAACTAATATTGAAACAAAAAAAATAGAAGAATTTGGTTATGTAGTCTTCCACGTTAAATTGTATCTCCAAATGGCATCGACTACTGTTAAAGTCGCATACTTAAAAGTAATTAACCAAATCACATATTATCTATTATAGGTTAATAATTTCCATAAATAACCCAAATCATTCTAAATCCACAATAAAAACATAGATAAAAATACACCATTACTCCTCAAATTAAATCCCATAGTATTATATTTTCCTTAAGCATATAGTGTTCCCAATAAAGCGAACGTCTTCCAAAATAAAATTTATCACTTAGCCACCAAATCATTTTCCTGCACTAAAGGTATTCATTTTATAAGACATAAGATCCCAAATAAACTTATTATTGATCAATAAAATCATTTAACTAAAAATAATTAGTCACACTTACCAGGGACTTCACGTAGTCTAGTGGTAGGTGATAAATCCCAATCGCACTCTGGTTTTGGGTTCAATTCCCACCGCTTTGTCTGACACAATGGGTTGTCACACGGTCTTCTTGTTGACCTTTTTTAAAAAATATATTTCATAAGATTACCAAAATGAGATAAATTCCTCAAAATAACCATAACATAATTTAACCACAAATGTTATCTCATACCTTGCATTTTCATCACAAAATATAATAACTTGTAATTTCCTCAAACCCAATGATCATATAAAACGAAATGGTTATTTATAACTATATCCATAAAAGAAAGGATAATTCTTCCTAAAATATCATTTTCACATGAAAAACTGCAGGGTTACAAATACAAGAGAGAATTATTCCAAAGTAATCCCATCTACATGGACTACTAATACTTTTAAACATTTCTCTGACCATTTATTTCCATATAGCTTCTTATTTTAAGAATAAAATATCCTATAGAATAGGGAATTCACTCGGGTAATGGCCATGTCCCATAAATTTATAGAAAATGGATGTAAATGGATTCTTAGGACCATTTTTATTTTCTTTCATAGTGCTCTTCATTTTTCCTCAGAAATTCTTTACTTTATGTCCCTCTTTCCCACACGTAAATCATTTATTTATTCCATTGAGACACTTTCCTGGGTGTTTCCTTCCACATTTCCTGTATAATGGAAATTAAGGATTCTTTTCTCCATGGTCTCCATTGTTGTAGCTATTTCCATTCATCACCTTTCTCTTCATTGTTGAGTCTGAGAGTTGGTTAATATATATATTGTTGATCATATTTTTGGAAAACTGATTTTTCATGAACACGATATCTTTTATGCCTATCAAAATTCTATTTTTTTCTCATTTCCACCATTGTTCCCACCTTTTACATCACGCTCAAAGTTACTTTGACTTCCTTGGAATACAGCCATTGACTAAAACAAGAATGAATTGTGTGAGTAACAGTAGTCATAAAATAATTTAAATAATATCATGAAACCATATATTCAATTTGAAACACCTTAGGATTAACCAAGGTCATTTATTCACATCTTATATTAAAATACTTCAAATCAGTTGTAAAGAAAATGAAAATTATCCTAAGCATATCCCCCAGGTGTGTCGTAACCAATAGTGTAGCAAGGCCCATTGTCGTGCACCAATTCTTGTTCGAGTATAGCTCAAAGAGGTGTTTTTGGGTTTTACCTCCAGGTACATCTATGCCAGATCCGCATCTACCTGCTCATATCCAGGAAGGGATTTATTGATTGGAAAACTCACAAAATCTCTACAATACCAAAATTTTTGGATGTTCTTCTATACTAATCCTCAAAGTCTGTCTTAGGGATTTGTCCTCTAATCAGAGTTTATCTAAATCTAGTTTCCAAGGTTTGTACTAAACTTCCTCTTATACCAACTATAAAGCCCCAAACCTAGTTACCCAGAGTTGGTGCATTATTACATAAAATTGAGATGATCACAAAAGATCAAGTCTAAAAAGACCGATTAGTTTAGTAGCCTTGGAAGTACTAGATACAATCATAAGGTTTAAATCACATCTTAAAATGGGAAACTACAACAACATTGTTTCCATAGAAAACACTGAGATCCCATAGACAATCTCTACAGGTCATTCATAATATAATTCTTCACATCCTTGGAATGATAAAACACAAAAAGGGGTGAGCTCAGATGCTCATTAAAGATAACAATATAGCAGAAACTTTCATAAATAAGCATAAACATTTAAGGCAATGTATAGAACTAAAACAAAATCCCTTTCAACATAAAATTCATCATAGTATGGAAAATACAATTCAAAATAATTCCAGTTACTTACTCACATGGATATTCTACTAATCAAATAATCAGATGCAATATCAATAGCCACTTTCATAATGATGGAATACATAATGCCAAAATTTCATAACCACATATTCAAGGCCTTGTGCCAAGACTACAAATAAGATTTTGTCAAGGACCTATGCCAAGACACTAGTTTGTCTTATGAGACCGAATGATGCATCGAGGAGCTGTATCAGGCTCCACCTGTCACTTACTAAGTCCAATTCATTACCCATATGAAAAGGTTGAAACATAATCTAAACATTCATATTAAAACTAGCAAACAAAATGTCAATACTTTAACCACAAATGATGAATGGTATAAAAATAGCACATCCAGAGTCAAACATAACTCATTAAATACAATATGGAAGATTTTATTATAATAATCAACCTCAATAGAGAATAATGAATGATATTTAAATAGATGAAAAACAATCATCAAAACTATTTGAGGGAAATGTCCCCCTTTTTCTTGAAAACATTTTAAAGTCTCACTATTTATCAAGATTCCATTTAAAATATATTTTTGAATCAATGTGTCCTATACCACTTTGAAAAATTTAAAAATAATTTTAATTTCAAAACTTTAATTTCCATATAAATAAATCCTTAAAACCATTTTTAAAACATGGACATTAATAAGAAATATTTAGAATAAAAAATCTTTAAAACATTTTAAAATGATATTTTAGTTAGAGTTCCTAACCAAAAGAGAGACACTTAAATAAAAATAATTTAGTAAATAAAAACATAATAATAGCATGGGAATAAAGGGATTCATGATATAATATGTCCAAGTAAATTATATACACCATAGAAAAGTGAATTGGCGTATAGCAGCAAAGAAGTCTCAAGGGATTGTAAATTGAGAAGAAATATCTTATAAAGACCATATCCTTTGGTTAGGATAAATCAACAACATAATTATGTGTGAAAAATATAAATACACTAAATATTATTTGATATTCTGTGTAAATAAATCAGAGTACATTCACACATACACTTGTAAAAACAACACCAATGAATTGGATGTTTAACTCAATAAATGGAGATTGAGTTAAAATTACTCTTATCAAGTTCATATCGATGAATTGAGAATTTATCAAAGGAGTGATTATGTGTATAAAAATTATATCCACAGAAAGGGGAGTGGAAATTACTACCCAAACAATAAATAGTCATTCCACACATAATCATGGAGTAAAATAATCAATGAAGTTTGAGTAAAGCTGAATGAGTGGAAATTGAAATTTGAAATTCCCTTAAAAATTTGGTAACTTACGAAACATACATCCCCTGTAATATGGATCATAAAATGAAGATGTAATTATGCATAAATTAAATTACATTACACAATTAATACAATCATTTGGAAATACATACACCACACAAAAGGAAATAGTGGTAGTATGACATGAATCTCACGGAAATAGGATGTGAGATGAAAACCCTTACTTCATTGTAATCAATCGAGTTGTATGGCCAAAAGATAATAAAAAAATGAATCACATAATACCATTATATAAATAAAATCATGATAATATATATATATATATCAAATGATAGTACACAATACACAACATTTAATAAATAAGTGGCGGACAATGGAAATCTCACGGAATTAAAAGTGAGATAAGAAACCCCTTACTTTGTACTTTTCCTCAGTCAATGGTAGGTTAAACTAATTTATAATGGTGAAATAATTATTATTAAATTATAAAAGAATAATATACATTAATATGATATCATATATGATCTTTTAATATTTCTTTGTTAATAATATTTTAGTATTATCGTCGTTTCGGGTGTTAACTGATTCGTTTCCCTTTATATGATTTGTTTTGTAAGTAGTTTTTGTTATAAATAAGACATATCTTATTAATATTCATAATTATATTAAGTCTTTAAAAATTATTTTTAATCATCAAATGAAAATTATTCTTGAATTGATTACGATGGGGAATTAATCTCATCGCGTTCGTGGAGACGGTAATCCGTACGTACAAACGAGCGAAAATATCATACTTTTTATATTAAAATACTATATAATTGAATGTTATATCATATATAAAGAATAATTATTATTTTATATTTATGCTTTAAATCAATTAAACATAATTATTATACCTATACAAACAATAATTTACTGAATAACAATTACACCACGATGTGGAGACGGTAAGCCGTACATACGCACGTATGGTGACATGTCAATCAAAGAATGGATTGAATAATGAATATGGTTGTACCATAATTATAATAAAATAATAGTTTATAAAATATAATAGATTTATTATTTTATAATATAAACCACAAATAAAGAGGAAGTGGAAGAAGAAAGGAACTTGAAAGAGATGATGAAATATTTACCTCTTCTTTGGGTTCTTCCTTTTGATTTGATGAAAAAGGATATTTAGGATGGCTTTCTAGCTGAAGGAAAGCCTCTAGGATTAAGGGAGGATAGTTGAGAGACTATTTGGGCAGAGTTTGGCCGAGAAAAAGGGCATTGAAGGTGTGAATTTGGGAGAAGGATAAGTACCCATTTATAAGAGGAGTGAGGGACAACTTAGGAAAAGCTTAAAATATTATTTTATAATAAAATAATTTTCAGTTTCTAATGGCTCCAAAGTGGATTATTTAAAGGATAAGGTGGGTATGGGTCGAAAAACACTGAACCAATAGGTTTTAGATAGGTTTAGGTTACTATATTAACCATATCTTTTAGATTTAACTCTTAGTTAAAAAGTTTGACATTTACCATGTCTCTTTGTATTTTTATATTATATGGTTAATAAACTTACTATATACTTCCAAGTGAACCCCAAGTGGTTAATTAATGATACACCTATCATTATATAAGTTTTTTGTCCTAAACTTATATTTTTATTAATAGAATATCAATTAATAATATAATATTTGTTTTAAAAGCTCTTTTATGTCAATTTTGACACTATTTGGTATTTTGTTTTTTCTAAATTCATAACAGTATTATTACTTCGAAATAAATTCATCTAGCGAACCCTAATATGTCTTATTAACATAGAAAATTATAATAATTCATAAAAAGTATCAAATTAAATTTTTTGGACATTTATAATGTCAATTATTTTAATACTTCATTAATTAGGTATTTACTGCATCATCATTATGTCATAAATAAATTAAGTTTTTTAATGTCTAAAAAATATAAATAAAATACCATTATGTAGTAAATATTTTTAGTTTTCTAATAAATATTTATAGTCGAATTTATCTTATGTTTATCCCTATATTAAAAATGTTTTATTTATTAAACATTGAATTTTACACTTTTTACTCTTCTTTGAGATAAATAATAATAAATGTCATAATCTAATCCAAGTGGACCAAAGAGGTTCATATTTTATTCCTAAGGAAATTTTTGGTTGAATAATACTTATCCAATAGAATTAGGACATGTGTTCGGGTAATAATAATATCATTTTTACCCTTAATTATCCTATTTACTTTTAACCGTGGTAATTAAAAGTAAAATGTTACTATTCACAAAAAAAATATTTTTTTCTTATTGAACCAAATTTTACTCCATGATATTAACCATGTGTCTCGGATTTTATAAATTCAACTTAAAAAAGCGGTAAAATTATGTTTTATGTAAATTTGCAAATACTCCTAGGAGGTAGGTAAAATATGGTAAAAAGTTCAATATTATTTTTATATATCTAAAATTATTATAAACTGACTCCAATGAATTTCATTAAACATATATAGGTATTATGTATCTATTTTGACCTAAAATAAATTTAAATAAAAAATAATAATTATTTAAATAAAAAGCCGGTTTTAAACAATGACTTAGTGTTTTTCACTATTCATCAATAATTGAAAGTTTTTAGAAAAATACCAAATATTCACCCTAACCTAATTTTGTTATTCTGAATCCAAAAATGAAGATAATTTTGAACGATAAAATTTATAAAATTTCAAAAGTTTGGTATTACTGTTCATAACGGATAGTTTGATTGGTCGCGGTGTGTTTGAATCTCGAAGTTGCATACAATGCAAGCTATTACATTATTCAAAGGAAAACGTACCGTGGAAGCTTGGGCTATTGCAAGTAGTCTTTTCTAAAATTACTAAAAAAACCAACAATAAACAGCAATAGCCTTTATCCGTGGTAGATAAAAGCTCTGATAAAGGGTATATTCCATTAAAAAAATTATATCATTAAAAATCATAAACTGATATATATATATATATATATATATTGATAAAATTTGACATATTTTATTAAATATGATTTATATATGACTAAATATACATATTCATTTGATATATATGATATTTTGTTAAAAAAATTATATAAAATTATATATATATATATATAATTTTCTTAAATATTGTTTATATAGTAAGAAATATGTATTATAAATCATATAAATTTATATATCATATATTTAGGGAAAATTTTATTAATTTAACAAAAATATTTAATATTAAAAATAATTACTAATTAGGCATTTTTTTATCAATGTTTTTTGTTTTTACAATTTGACATATATATAAAATAATAAATATTTATTTATTAATATAAAAAATTGACTAAATATATTGCACTAAATATTTTATAAAATAATTTCACACGTATACATATACGAAATTAATTCAATTTTATAAATACAAACATTCCCAAAAAATCTAAATTGCTAATATTATTGATTTATATTTTTATTTTTTTAATATTTAATATTAAATATATGGTTTTTATATGACTAAATATACATTTTCACTTGATATATAAGATATTTAAATAAAAATTTCATATAAAATAATATATATATATATATATAAATATATATTTGTATCTCTTAAATATTATTTATATAAAATGACATAAGTATTCTAAATCATATAAATTTATATGTCTTATATATAGTGAAAACCATTTATTAATTTAATTAAAAATATTTAATATTAATTAATAAAATATTTACTAATCGTGATGTGTTCTTTAATTAATTTCATTTTTTCTTTTAATTTTACATATATAAAAAATAATAAATATTTAATTATTATTAAATAAAATTGACTAATTAAGTTACACTTATTATGTCATACAATAATTTTACATGAATACATATATGACATTAATTCAATTTTAGAAAGGAAAAGAAGAAAAAATAATATAAATTATTAATAATATCATTTAATATTTTTATTTTTTTAATATTTAATATTTAGTATTTAATATTTTCTTCAATATGTTTTTAATTATTACATTTTATTCATTTCATATTTGTATATTTAATATATTCTATTTATTAAAATTTATAATTAATATATAAATAGAATTTATTCAATTTTATTAAAACTTTTTTTATTAATATTTTTTAATATTTTTAGGAATTTATTCATTTTTAATTTTTATTTGTATAATATTTTTTAAAATTTTATTCATTTTCATTTTATATTTATATTTATTTATTCACATTGAATGTTTTTAATAAATTTTTAATTTATATTATTTATGTATATTCATTTTCACATAAACTTATATTCATTTTTATTTTAAAAAATATATATATAAATAATCTTTAATTTATTTTAAAAAAATAATATATTCATATATTAATTAAACTTATATTATTTTTATGATTCATTCATTTAATATTATTTTTTCATTAATAATGTTCAATAATTTTTACTTTTTAAAAATTTATAGTTTTTAAAAATTTATTCATTTTTTTGTAATTTATTCATTTTTTCTATTTTTTATACACAATTATTCAACACTATTTTTATATAAAAATATATTCATATATATATATAATATTTCTTTATATATGATTTATATAATACAAAATCGGTGTATTGAAATTAAATAAGCCATATATTTAGTGAAAATGATTTATAATTAAAAATTAATATTAATTAAAAATATTGACTAATTATATTTATTAATGGATGTTTAATTAAATGAATTTTTAAAAAATTTAACATATATCAAACATGTGTTACATTAATTTGACACATACATATACTTAATTAATTCTTTTTTATATATAATGCACAAACACATAATAGTTTTTTAATTTATTAAAATTTTAATATTCATTTTTTGGAATTATATTAATCAACTTAATATATTTAATATATATTATGTTTCCTATCAGTAAATTTTATTCGTTTGATATATTTTAATTGAAAATATACAATTCGTGTCTTTTTAATATTCCTTTGAATTTATTCATCTTAATATTATTTATTCATTAATAATATTAATTTTTTAATGTTTTTTGTAGTTTATTCATTTTCAATTTTTCATTCTGTAATGTTTTTGTAATTTTATCCATTTTTAATATTTATTTATACATGTTTATTCATTGAAATTTAATATTCTTAATATGTTTGTAATTTATATCATTAATATGTATTCATTCTCATATTAACATATATACATTATTAATTTCTTTGATAATCTATATAATTACTAAACCTTGTTTATTTTTATAATACATTCTCAATATATTGATTTTTTAAATTATGGAATTTTACTCTTGTTTATCCTTCATTCATTTAAAAAAATTTGTATTATTTTTTAAATAATAATGCTAGTTATTTTTTACTTTTATTTATTATTTATTAAAATTTAATATTTATTCTTTTAATATTTTTGTAATGTCTTCATTTTTAAATTTTATTTATGTATATTCATTAATTAACATTAAAGGTTTTGAATACGGCTATAATGTATATCTTTAATATGTATTCACATCATTTTAATATATATTCATTTTAATTTTTTTAATTAATATAATTAATAAAACTCATTCATTTTTTAATATTTTCGAAGTTTGTTTATTTTTAGTTTTTATATTTTACTCATTTATAATATTTTTAAATTTAAGAATATATATTCCTTAATAATGTTGATAAATTTTTACCTTTCTTATTATTTATTAATTTTTAATATATATTCGATTAATATTTTTTAATTAATTTTACATAATTTTTTTCAGTTCTTTCCAAATATCACAGATAAATATAAGTTTTTTAGCACTAAAATATAAATCACTGACATAACCTCTCTTTATCAAAGCTTTTTTTACAGTGCTAATAAAAATAGGTTTTACAATCATTAAAAAATGCTGAAAAGGCCCATCTTTATCGGTGATTTTTGGAAAGTGCTGATAAAAATCTTTTTTTCAACACATTCTATTTTAGAACTGATAAATATGGGTCTTTATCCGTGATTTTTGTAAAGTGATACCAAAACCTTTACAGTCTTTTAAATATAATTCTAACAGAGGTCACCATCGCTTGCATCATTCAAACTCTCACAGAACTAAAACTTTACCATTGCTCTCCCTCACTCACCTTAGATGAGTTGACACTTTCAAAACCCATGGTATTTGACTTGGGATCCTCTATTCAAACTCTTTCATTGTTTCAACATTTTATGATCTTATTTGGGTGATTTTAATTTTATCAAGGAATTTGAACGGTGTGAGAGTGATCTTATTTTACAATGGTCCATTGTTTCTCCACCCTGCCCTCTCCCTCATGTTTATTTTTCCTTGATCTTTCTATATATTCCCTTCTCACAAGTTCATATATGCTGCCTTATTTCTTTACAATTTCCTATACCCTCCATCCTCGATCCACTGCTCTATATGACTCCATTATAAAACTGGACACTTATTTTAGATTCTTTATTATATTACTATGTACTTTAATTGTTGATATATTTAGAAAAATGTTGTACCAAATCATATAATAAAATATATAATATTAATCATGTTTTTAAATATTTCTAATTATTAAATTTATCATATTAATCTAATTTATATTGTTTAAAATATTTATTAATCACCCCATCAAACATTATAAAAAATAGTTTTAAATTGTAATGTCACGACCTGTCCCAGTGGGGCCTACGTCGTGAATCCCCAAACTCACCTCCAATAGGACAGGGGCTGGTGACTAACACCAAGTAGGAATATCACTATGATGGGAGGCATTGCCTAAGTACCTGTACACACACACACATATCCAAGCCCACCTATGCTGAAATGTAAAACACTAAGGAACAGAATGCATGCATACAAAGAAACCCTACCTAATAGAGTATGACGAAAGGTAGAGTACTGTAAATGTAAACTGGGCTAGAATACAAGCCCACCAAAAACAAGATTCGGAAAACTGCAAAGTCCAACATGTAAGCACAAAGTTAATGGGACTGCCGCTCGTAGCCATAGGAACGCCTCGGCCTGTAGGGAACTCAGAAATCTCGGTCCTGTCCTGGTCGGCCCTGGACTCTGTTAAAAGGATGCTCGTCTGCACAAGACACTAGACGTGCGGTCAAAGCCCGTGCAGGGGTGAGTATAACAATACTCAGTAGAAGACCTCAAAAACCACAAAGCAGTACACAAAGTAAAGGTACAGTCAACTATGTACAGAATATGTCTATAGAACAAATAGAACAAACCAGATATACTCAAAACCCAGACCCATGGTCTAGAGATAGGTCACATAACCGCATACCCCTGTTAGGGATTCTGTTCGAAGATTCCGTGATTCCCTCATTCCGGGAGAACACACTCCATAAGTCTTATAGCTCTGATGAAGTCTATTCGAGAAGTGTTGTTCGTCGGGAACCGTCATGAGAGATAGCTACACTCATTACGGGAGACACACTCCTGAGTGGAAAGGTTACGGTAGATAGAAGCAATCATTATGGGAGACACACTCTTGAGTGGGAAAGATCATGATACACAGATGAGGATCACTGCCAGGGCCATGGACGATATCGCAACTCATTCGGATTCACCAGTTAGGTGACACACCAGATAGGTAGATGATCAACTCCCATTAAGGTTGGTCACGTCGATGACTGACTCTGCCTAGGGTTAGGAATGGATAGAGGATCTCGATCCGGGCCTCTCGGATGGATTCCTGACTCTATCACAGAAATTCCTACTGAAGGGATCATAATCTTGCATGAGGGAATGATGTCTGACCTTCAGGGGAACAAGAAAAACGGGCACTAACCCAAACGAAAGATTTCCAAGGCATGATGAACAAGAGGACCAATCCGTTTTCCAAAAAGTACACAGCGTGTAGAAAAGATACACGCCATGTGGTCTGACCTCGGGTGCTGCCCATGTACAATGGCCCGTGTCGTGAGGCCGGTCGTGTAGGAAAAACAAAGTACATGGCGTGTAATACGGTGTACACGCCGTGTCTGGGTAACTGGGGTTGGCTCCGTGTACTCTGACCATGTGCCCGTACACGGTCATCAACCCGTGTACACCAACCCGTGTAATCGCCACACGGGGTGACCTGCATTACTATCCTCGCCTGGCCATGTGACGGAGTACACAGTCGTGTACTCCCTCCCGTGTCTGCATGTCCGCGAGATAAACGCCGAGCTCCACGTAGCTGCTTCTGTTGCGCTGTACACGCCGTATCGCCTGAATCCATGTAGCTCATCCTGTGTCCGTGTACTACCAAAAGTACACGCCGAGCTTCGGGGAAAGTCCAACACGCCGTGTGACCGGGGTCACATGCCCTGTTATTTCTCTCTGACCCCGAAACCTTAGCCGTCGCCGCCGGTACTACATGGCGTGTTCTTCGGAGGTACACGCCGTGTATTCTGAAAAATTTCCAGAAATGGCGCTCTTCGTCGGCACGCCTCTCGTTCTGGTCTGATCGTTGATTCAGCCATCTGATCACCACGAAACCTTCAGGTTTTGGTTGTCCTGAGGCCATGAAGTCTCTTCCGGTGTTTTTGGACCTCCGATCGGCTCCAAAAACATGATTTGATCTTTCTGTATGAATAACGCTCGAAGAAATCCCTTTCTGAACTGGTCCGATTCATCATCTGCCATCGTCGTCGCACCTCCACAAGGTCGTTGCAGTGTCGAACCATCGATTTGGGATCGTTGCGTCGCGGAACAGCTGTGCAACGATCCGTTGTTCTTCGCCCCACGAAGAACACGATGAACGTGCGAGGAAAGAAGGGGGAAGAAATCCAAATAAACAAATTGAGGAATGAACCTCCGCTATCGTTCATCATGGCGTTGATCCGCTCCCGTTAATAGGCTTAAATGGAGAAATAATCAACAACAACATAAAGCATGGATTAATTCCCCATAATCTTCTCAAAGAAAATCCCTCCCACAAGAACATACGAATCTGTGGATCACCTTGTTCATGGTTGATCCGTGTTCGTCGTTAAAGTCAGAAACGGGGAAAAGAAATTAAAATAACAACTCCTACCTTTCGAAATGATCAATTTCTGATGAAGGCGAAGCGCTGCCGTTTTCATCTAGATCCTTCAACGTTGGCACATCGATTCTCGATTTCGATCTGCCGTCATTCGCTAACGCGTCCTCCTCCACCCAAGCTCCAAGAGAAAACTCTCTCTCTCTCTCTCAACTCGCAGAGTTATGAGGCTAACCCTGTGAATTCTCCATAAGGATTCATTTATAGGGGAGTATTATGTCATGCTAAAAAAGGAAACGTTTTAAAGTAATAAAATAAATCATTAATTTATTTTATTCCTTATAACGTGCTTCCCTTCTTAAAACGCCCAAAATTAAACATTGCAGCTGACCTGCGCCAGTCGAGGTTAGAGTCATTCTTAGGAAAATTCGTCATCCCAGACGCAACCGTGCACTCAGATTTTTAATCAGGGAATCTGTTTGGAAATGTCCACAACCACACACAAGCGCCAACTCACTTAACATAAAAAAAGCTCAAACCACCATTCCGGGCTCACTGGACCTCGGAATGATGTTCCTTCTTCGCTCCCGGTCAAGAAATAATTCCATTTAACATTTAAAAATAATAAACAAAAAATCTGAGACATTACATTCTCCCCACCTTGGGGCTTTACGTCCCCAAAAATCCAAAACAAGGGCTACTCAAAAAGATGTGGGTACCGGGCACGAATCTGGGTCTCCAACTCCCACATGCTCTCCTGAAGATTCTTATGCTTCCACCAGACGCGAACCAAGGGAATCGATTGTCCATGAAGGATCCTCTCCTGCTGATCCTCGATCTCCACTGGGTACTCAGAAAAGGTCACTCCATCCTTGATGTCCAGCTCGCCCTAGTCGATGACGTGCGATGGGTCATGCACGTACCTCCTCAGTTGCGACACGTGGAAGACATCATGTACCCGATGCAACTGTGGTGGTAGAGCTAGGCGGTATGCCACCTCGAAAACTCTACATAGAATCTGGAAAAGTCCGATGAACCTCAGAGATAGATTACCGCCTCGGCCAAATCTCCACAACCCTCTTCGAGGTGAGACCCGAAGAAAGACGTGGTCTCCCACTTCGAACTCTAGAGGTCTCCGTCGTCTGTCAGCATAAGACTTCTACTAGCTCTGTGTAGTCTTCATCTGCTCCGAGATGATCTATACCTTATCTGTGGTGGCTTTCACTAACTCTGGACCCATGAGTGCTGACTCTCTGGGGTCAGTCCAGCAAAGTAGTGACCGACAGGGTCTCCCATACAAGGCCTCGAACGGTGCCATACCGATGGTGGAGTGGTAGCTATTGTTGTATGAAAACTCCACCAGTGGTAGGTGGTACTCCCAACTGTGACCAAAGTCCAAGACACAGGCTCAAAAAGTATCCTCCAGAACCTAAATTGTCCTCTCCGTATGACCATATGTCTGGGGGTGAAACGCTGTGCTCAAGCGTAGCTGAGTCCCAAAAGCCTCCTGAAATCCCTTCCACAACCGGGATGTGAAGCAGGAATCTTGGTCTGAGACTATAGTAGAGGGGACGCCATGAAGCCAAACTATCTCCTACACATAACGGTGTCCCAAGCTCTCTACAGAATTCTGCTCCCTGATAGCTAAGATGTGGGCCAACTTGGTGAGTCAGTCAACGATCACCCAAATGGAATCATTCCCCTTGGACATTCATGGTAAGACATTCATGAAGTACATAGATATTCCATCCCACTTCCACTCTAGGACTTCCAGGGGTGATCTAATTCCGCTGGAACCTGGTGCTCAGAATTCACCTACTGGAATGTGATGCGTCGAGAAACAAACTCTTCTACTACCTTCTTCATGCCTGACCACCAGAACTGTCGTCTGAGATCCTGGTACATCTTTTCCACTCTGGGATGTACCGCCAAAGGGGATTTATGAAACTCCCTCAGGACCCCCTCCTGGAACGCCACTGGTACTACAGTGCATCCTCTAAAAAGAAGTATGTGCTCCCCACCTTGCGAATTCCCATCAGGTGCATATCCCGTGGATAACTGAGTACGTAAAGCCACACAGTCGACATCCCCAACCTGTTCCTCCCTGATTCGATGTAAGAGTGGAGGGGTGACAACCATCGACTGTAGGTAAGTTGTATCCTCTCCATCCATGAAGAATAACTGTAACGCGGCTAACTACTGTGTTGCCTAACTCAACAGTTGTGAGCTCGACCTTCTACTAAGATCATCCACCACCTTATTCCCCTTCCCAGAAGTATAGATCATCTCAAAATCATAGTCCTAGAGGAAATCTATCCAACTACTCTGCCTCATATTCAGATCCTTCTGTAAGAACATGTACTTGAGGCTCTTGTGGTCAGAGTAGACAATAAACTGCTCGCCCATAAGGTAGTGTCACCGCATATTCAATGCGAAGACTACTGCAGCCAACTTGAGATCATGGGTCGCATAGTTCTGCTCATGTGGCCTAAGCTATCATGAACCATAAGAAATCATTGCATGCCACTGCATCCGGACACAGCCGAGCCCGGTCCCTGATGCGTCGTAGAAAAATGCATTCTCGACACCCTCTTCTGGCAATCTCAAGACTAGGGCGCTCGTCAAACTCTGTCTCAACTTCTTGAAAGCCTGCTGGCACTTTTCAGTCCACACGAAGGGTTGTATCTTCCTGGTCAACTCCATCATCAGTGCTGATATCCAGGAGAAATCAGGAATGAATCTCTGGTAATATCCTGCCAACCCAAGGAAGCTCTGCCCCTCCGTCACGCTCAGAGGTGGCTCCCACGCTAACACAGCCTCCACCTTGGCTGGGTCCACAGCTACTACATCTTCTGAGATGACATGTACCAGAAAGTAAACCTCTTGAATACAGAACTGGAACTTTGATAGCTTCCCATAAAGCTTGTGCTCCTAAAGTACATCGAGAACCATCTGCAGGTGTCTCGCGTGCTCCTCCTCTGACGCCGAGTACACAAGGATGTCGTCGATGAAGACCACTACGAACCAGTCCAAGTATGGCCGGAAGATCCGGTTCATCATCCCCATGAACACTACGGGGGCGTTCATCATGCCAAAAGGAATCACCAGGTACTCATAGTGACCGTAGCATCATCTGAAAGATGTCTTCGGTATATCCTTGTCCTGCACTCGTAGCTGGTGATAGCATGATCGAAGGTCAACCTTCGAGAACCACTTTTCCCCTCTTAGCTATTCGAAGAGGTCATCGATCCTCGGTAGTGGATACTTGTTCTTCACTGTCACCTGGTTCAGGCACCGGTAATCCATGCACAACCTCAGACTCCCGTCTACCTTCTTGCCAAACAAGACTAGGGCCGTCCATGGTGAAATGTTGGGTCTCACGAAACCCTTGCTCTGTAAGTCCTCCAACTGCACCCTCAGATCGAAAATCTCTACAGGATCCATATGATATGCCGATGAGGATATCGGTGCCATCCCGGGGTGTAAGTCTATGCAGAAGTCGATTTCCCGGCAGGGAGGTAGTCCTGGGACATTTTCGGGAAGGACATCCTCGTACTCCACCACTACTACTGGGAATTGGGAGCTCACAACATCCACCGCTCTGAGGGTAAGGCTAGCCAACCCATGAGTGATCGGCTACACCCTCCTATGAATGAGCCCATTTTGTGTTGTATGGGTTTCCTTCTCTCTGACAAAGGAAAACCTCGTTCCATCACGGCAGACACACCACACTCTTCGCCTAAAACAGTGAATCTGGGCATGGACAGAAAATCACCAATCCATACTGAGAATGACATCGTAAGGCCTCGACGCTACCACAAAGAGGTTCCAACCGAAACTCTCGCCTCCAAGGTTAAGATCACACTCTCTGCAAAGGTGTGTGGTCATCAAGTCTCTTCTCGTAGGTGTCTCCAAGCGTAAGGGTCGAGTCAACAGTACTACCAGAATCTCGAGGTTTTGTACAAGACATGTGGATATAATGGAATGACTGGAACCTATGTCTATAAGTACCACAGATAAGGTATAGAAGACACATATCATACCTCGAATCATCCCCGGAACCCCTGGGTCTTATGCCTCGACCGCATGCAGCTGTCCCCCAGCTCCCTGAGCCTAGTGCAGACCTCCTGGGGGTGGTGGTGGAAGTAAGTAGAAGCGTCTGCCACCACCTGCAGCTCTCCCTACTCCCCTGTCACGTCCGCCGCTTGTTGGGTCTACCTGTTCTGTTCTCTTCCTCTACCCCAGTGGTCCATCCACCGCTTCCCTGTCAGCATCTCGACAGGTCGGGCAATCTTGAGCGAGATGTCCCCTACCGTCGCACACGTAGCATCGCTTCCCCCTTGGCTGACTGGATCCAGCCTGAGATCCATGGACTGTTGATCCCTTGTCCTGGGTCCTCCTATGACGTTTCCCATGTCCAGATCCCTGTGCCTGATGTCGGCTCCCTACTGCCGGGGTCTCTACACCTGTCTGCCTGCTTTTGACTATCGGCGGTTTTCTCTGCTCCGCTAAGAAACTCTCGATCACCAAGGCTCACTCAAGTACTCTAGCATAAGTTGATATGCATAGAGTCATGACACTAGTTTGGATGTCTCGTCATAGACCTCTCTCAAAGGTCCGAGATCTGAAGAACTGATCTCTAACCATATCCATCGAGTACCTGGCGAGGTTGGTGAACCTTTATGAATAGTCATCTACTGTCATACTGCCCTGCTGGAGCTGAAGAAGCTCTTGGATGCATACAGATCTCAGCGTAACCGGAGAGAACTCCTCCCTGAAGAGTTTCTCAAACTCCATCCACGAAAGAGTCTCCTCGTCGTGAGTCTGTGTGGTCAGACTCCACCATCGTCCCGTCGAACCCTGAAGAAGGCTCACTCCTAGGATCACCATCTGGCCTGCTGGTGTCCTCAGTAGATGAAAAACTCTGGTCACTGCCTCAAGTCAATCCTCAGCCGCCTGAGGGTCAGGCTTGCCTCAGAACCTGAGGGGTCTCTGTCTCTGGAACTCATGGAGCACGCTGAGCCTGCGCTCTTCACCGGTCGGTACTGCGGGTACCACTGGCTGCTCCACTAGTGGTGGTATAGCAGGTGCACCACCTGGTGGAAACGCCTGGGGAGCTGGTCCTTGTATCGAAGCCTCGTCACGGAGGGGGTCATCCTCATGATTGTGCTGCTAAATCCTAGTGGGTATGCATCACGTAGGCATCCTAATGAAACAAGATGTATCATGGTCAATGAGTATATCTAGATAGCTGACACAAATGATATGGAAAACACAACCCATTCATATATGATGCTTGTACATTTTATTTCCCCGAAACCAGTGTTTTTGTGTACTGAGTCAAAAAGCAAGTTATTAAAGTCCTGGTGTATGGATACATCGGCCGCCACACCAACACTGGGGTCTCTGGCCTGAAATTCAAACCCGAAACCCTCAACACTATTGCCCCAAACCAAACTCACAGACTCTTGGTTCTAAGGTAGAACCGACCACCTATGATACCACTCAGTCATGACCCATCCTAGGGGGGGCCACACCATGACTCCCCAAGCCCGCATCCAATAGGCTAGGGACTGGTGACTAGCACTGAGTAGGAATATCACTAACATGGGAGGCATTTCCTAAGTACCTGTACACATGCACACATCTCCAAGCTCACCTATGCTGAAATGTAAAACACTAAGGAACAAAATGCATGCATAAAACTAAACCCCAAACAACAGAGTACAACGAAAGGTGGAGTACTGTAAAAGTAAACAGGGCCAGAATACAAGCACACCAAAAACAAGAGTCTAAAAACTGAAAATTCCAACATGTAAGCACAAAGGTACTGGGACTGCCGCTCGTAGCCATAGGAACACCTTGGCCTGTAGGGAACTCAGAAATCTTGGTCATGTCCTGGTCCTCCCTGGACTTTGTCAAAAGTCTTCTCGTCTGCACAAGACACCAGACGTGTGGGAAAAGCCCATGCAGGGGTGAGTATAACAATACTCAGTAGAGGACCCTAAAAACCACAAAGTAGTACACAAAGTAAAGGTACAGTCAGCTATGCACAGAATATGTCTATAGAACAAATAGAACAAACCAGATATACTAAAAACCCAGACCTGTGGTCTAGAGACAGGTCACACAACCGCATACCCCCGTTAGGGATTCTGTTTGAAGATTCTGTGATGCGCTCGTTCTGAGAGAACACACTCCACGAGTCTTATATCTCTGATGACGTCCGTCCGAGAAGTACTATTCATAGGGAACCATAACGAGAGATAGCTACACTCATTGTGGGAGACACACTCTAGAGTGGAAATGTTACGACAGATAGAAGAAATCATTACGGGAGACACACTCCTGAGTGCGAAAGATCATGATACACAGATGAGGATCACTACCAGGGCCATGGCGGATACCGCGACTCATCTGGATTCACCAGTCAGGTGATACACCAGCTAGGTAGGGGATCAATGCCCGGTCAGGTTGGTCACGTCGATGCCTAACTCTACCTAGGGTCAGGAATGGATAGAGGATCTCGATCCGGGCCTCTCGGATGGATGTCTGACTCTATCACAGAAAGTCCTACTGAAGGGATCATAATCCTGCATGAGGGAATGACGCCTGACCTTCAGGGGAAGAAGAAGAAGTGGCACTAACCCAATCAAAAGATGTCCAAGGCACGGTGAACAAGAGGACCAAGTCGTTTTCTAAAAAGTACACTGCGTGTAGAAAAGATACACGCCGTGTTGTCTAACCCAGGGTACTGCCCATGTACAGCAGCTCATGTCGTGAGGCTAGTCATGTAGGAAAAAATAATTACACGGCCTGTAATACAGTATACAAGCCGTGTCTGGGTAACTGGGGTTGGCTCCGTTTACTCTGACCATGTGCCCGTACACATTCATCAACCCATGTACACCAACCCGTGTAATCTCCATAGGGGGTGACCCACGTTACTGGCCTTGCCTGGCCGTGTGACGGAGTACATGGTCGTGTACTCCATCCTGTGTCCACGTATTTGCGAGATACATGCTGAGCTTCACATAGCTACTTCTGTCTCGCTGTACACACCATGTCGCATGAAGCCGTGTAGCTCATCTCGTGTCTGTGTACTACCCAAAGTACATGCCGACCTTCGGGGAAAGTACAACACGCCGGGTGACCAGGGTCACACGCCGTGTTATTCCTCTCTGAACCCGAAACCCTAGCTGCCACCACTGGTACTACATGGCGTGTTCTTCAGAGGTACACGCCGTGTATTCTGTAAATTTCCAAAAACGGCGCTCTTCACCAGCGTGCCTCCCGTGCTAGTCCGATCGTTTATTCCACCATCCGATCACCATGAATCCTTCAAGTTTTGTTCATCCTGACACCTTGAATCTGCTTCTGGTGTTTTCGTACCTCCGATCAGCTCCGAAAACATGATTTCATCTTCCCGTATGAAGAACGCTCGAAGAACACCCTTTCCGATCCGGTCCAATTCATCGTCTGCCATCGTCGCCGCACCTCCACAAGGTCATTGCGGTGTCGAACCTTCGATTTGGGATCATTGAGTCGCAGAAAGGATATGCAATGATCCGTTTTTCATCACCCCGTGAAGAACGCGAAAACGCGTGAGGAAAGAAGGGGGAAGAAATCCAAATAAACAAATTGAGGAACGAACCTCTACCGTCGTTTGTCACGGTGTTGATCTGCTCCTGTTAATAGGCTTAAATGGAGCATGAGTCAACAACAACATAATGCATGGATCAATTCCCCATAATCTTCCCTATGAAAATCCCTCCCTCAAGAACATAAGAATCCACAGATCAAATTGTTCGTGGTTGATCCGCGTTCATCGTTAAAGTCGGAAATTGGGAAAAGAAATTGAAATAAAAACCCCTACCTTTCGAAAGGATCAACTGCTGACGAAGGCGTCGCGCTGCCGTTGTCGTTAAACTTTGTAGTCGACCTACGCCGGTCGAGGTTAGAGCCATTCTTAGGCAAAGTCATCGTCCGGGATGCAACGGTGAACTCATATTTTTAATCTGGGCATCCGTTTGGAAACTTCCTCAACCGTGCACAAGCACCGACTCACTTAACTTAAAAAAAGTTCAAAACACCATTCCGAGCTCACTAGACCTCGAAATGATGTTTCGTCTTCACGCCCGGTCTTGAAATAATTCCATTTAATATTTAAAAATAATAAACGGAAAATCCGAGACATTACATGTAATTTATCAAATTTCTATAGAGTTCACCTTTAAATTGGATGATATTATTATTTATAATTAGGTTTATTAATTTTATAAGAAGTGTATATTGTATTATTTACTTATTTAAATCATTTTTTAAAAGTAAAATATTCCAAAATATATTTAGAGATATTATTTTTCAATAATTTATGGTAATAAAATTTTAAATATTTTATTATTAAATTATTTATAACTTCATGTAAATTATTTCATATTGATGCATATACATTATTTAAAAATGTATTTCTTTATTATACCTCACATGTTCTCCTTTATTAATGTCTTTATAATTTGATATTATCCTCGATGTGTGTCACCTCACTCACTCAAATATTATATGGCACCAACATCATACACTACTTCCAATCATCTTGACAATGTCTTGATCAAGTGAGAATATCACATGGTTCAACACCAAACTCACATTTCTACAGATCCATTCAATTATTTTTAGACTCTTTCGATTTCATGTTCGGGTGACTGATACTTTTTAGTGGCCAAATTTGGGATTTAATTTAAATTTCTTATCTCTTTTTATCTTATATGTCTAATAATATGAGATTTCTTTGAATTAATCATATGTGACTTTTTCCCACTTACAGGGGTTGATCACCTAAATTCTCCCACTCCTTCCACATCCTAGGGTAATTTTAGAGGAAGGTATTGGATCAAATATCAAACGTGATGGAGATAAAACCAAGTTCCCGGTATCCTTCTAACTCTCATGGATTAAAATCAGACAATTCTGTCCATTTTCTTCCATTTATGGGAAAAATAAAACCAATCATCTAAATATTTTCATTGTCATGAAAATCTATGATATTATTTTTTGTAATATAAATTGCTAACAGCAAGTTCAGTTAAAAAATTACATCTTTTAATAATGATATAAAAAGTGACCATACACAATATAATTTTTTTATCATTATTAGGTAGTATAATTCACCTAATTTTATATTTTTAGTGACCTAGTTCTAGAAAATTTCACTCATATCATATTATTCCCCTACTGACCCCATTAAAAATATCTATATTTTCTTATTAATATTTAAACCTCACACTGAGTTTCCACATTAAAATTTTTCCACAATTTATTATCATTACTGGTTCTACTGAGGTTTTTTTGTCAATCCTAAGTAGTTGAGCTTATACTCTAATCACTAGTTTGAGATGAGTCTTTCTGTTGATCCTAGCAGTAAATTTTTTTAACTTGTGTTGAAGTTTATTATTTCATTATCTAATAAGATATAATAAATTTGATTCCTAAGAACCCCGCCACTGAAACACCACTTTGACCACTATGTACAAAGTAAATAATTCAATAAACATAAAATTTTCACTCTTATTAGACTAGAAACTAGAAAATTTGTAGAAATAATCCTAGAATTGCCATATTTTTTCCAAAAAATATTAAATCAAGAACCTAGACCAACAACCACATGTTTACCTTTGGTTGTTTCTATTAATGTCATCATTTTGTAAAATGATAACTTGTTTGCAATCATCACCAATAACATTAAAATTTTGGGTTCCCCTTATTATATGTATCTATAACATTATCCTTGGATTACAAATACCTTATGTGTACTTATTTTTAAAAAAAAATTGAATATTTTATGAACATAATAGCATGGATATGAATCAAAAATGATTTGGTGAAAATCATATGACAAAATAGTTTGATGGTGGAGTTAAATAGTTAATTAAGGTTATAATGGACCTTTCATATATCCATTATCAAATCCTCTGCTTGTGTTTATACCATTTTTATTCAACCAAAACATTTCCAAAAGAGTTAGAAGAACATTTTATTTGTCATGGAATATATTAGAGCTATAATTGTATAACTAAACATGGTGAAAAACTGAATGCACACACTGATTGGGATGGTACTATGATTTATGGATCATTTGATATGAACACCACTATAAATGAGATAGAGATCATAGGGATGAAATGAAAATGAAAATGGAAATTGAAAATTACAATTATGATTTTCCAAATTTTTCTAATAATTTAAATTGTTTTTCTAAGAGACCAATTTGTACCGTTTGTACTAAATATACAATATTTTCAACTATATGGAATTTATATAATTTGGAATCCAGTAGTGGATAGAGTGACACGAAATTTAAAGAACTACTTGGTCTCTTGATTGATAATCTACCATAAGAAAATGATTGTCCTTATCAAACATATGATGCTACCAGAATACTTTGTTCAATGGGTATGATATTAGGAAAAAATACATGCATATACAATGATTACATATTGTTTTTCAAGGACCATGAATCACTCATATAACACCCTAATTATGGTGTGAGTTGATCCAATAAAATTAAATCAAGCCCTTTGAAATATGTTTTGTAGGTACTTATCACTCCATAGTTTAGATATATATATAGATGTCAAGAAAATGAAAGAAAATTTATATTTCACAAAGATCCAATAATTTAAAAATAGAAACTATGTCACCTAATATACTCTCTCCAATGGAATAAAATTGATTATGAGTATCCTGAATTTGTAAATTCAAAGAGAAACCTCTATTTTTCATTATTTATGAATAGAAAAATTATTTTTTATTAATAGTGTAACACTCAAAGTACATAGCCAGTTATGTAGGTAAATTATAACTTTTTATCATGATTATACATGAATCACAAATACAATGTGTTTTCTATGATTATATCTAGATTAAAAAAACATTATAATGATATTGATCTCTATTTGGATTCATTGATCCATTATCTGAAATTGATGTGGCATATAATTTTTGCATTTTATAATTCTCATAGAAGTGAATAATTCACATTGAGATCCATATTTAATTGGATAATAAATAACATTCCTATGTATGGAAATTCTTCAGGATATAACATTAAATCAATGTTAGGGGTCTCCATTTATGAATAATGTACACACTCATTTCGGTTAAATCATTCCTTCAAGATTTTGTTTTTAGAACGTCATAATTTTTTATCTCAAAGAAATAAATTTTGATCTGGGATTACATCGCTCAATGGGAATACAGAATAATGTAAAATAATTTCTCCACTAATGGGTGATAAAATTTTTAATAAAGTAAAAGATATTGACATTGTTTTCTGTAAATCATTTTTGAAAAATATTACAAAATCAGGTTGTAAAAGGAGATCAAATTGATGTACAAGAATTCATTGTACATCATAAATTATCTAGAATTTATGCCTGTATAAAAAATTATTTGATAGTGTTATTGGAATGTTTCTAAATATTCCAAAATAATCAAAATATGGAATTGAGGCTAGGCTATACTTGATTTACAAGTGGATAAGGGAAGAATTGGAAAGGGTGAGGGTGAAAGGAATATTTTCTTCCTCCAACAGCTTACACTCTATCCAGACAAGAAAAATTGAATTTATTTTAATTTCATTAAGGGTGTAAATGTTAAAAAGGGTATTCATAAAATATAAATAATGTCATGTCAGGGAATAATTTGAAGTTAGAGGATATAAAATCACATGAATATATTTTTTGATGAATGATTTTATGCTAGTTGTTTTATAGTGTATTCTACCTTAAAATTTATGACATACATTAACCAGAATCTAATTCTCTTTCAAAGCCATGTGTAGTAAAGTTATAAATTTAGTGATGTTTCTAACCATGAATAAAGATATTGATGTCCTATTATGTGAATTAGAGATGTTCGTCCCACCATCATTCTTTAATATAATATTCAACTTGATGGTTCACTTCATTAGATAGGTTCAACTATGTGGTAATTTCTATAACCGATGCATGTATCCCATTGAATAATATTTTCAAATTTGTAATGGGTGAAAATATATATATATGTTTTCTAGATATTTTTATTGCAAAAAGATATATTATTGAAGAAGCTATTGAAATCTATATTGATTACCTATATGATTTTGACAACATTAGTCTCTTAGATTCTCTTCAAAGTATACCAATTAGAGGATAAGGTGTTTCCAAAATATATGGGGTTAAAATTACCATCATAGAGTGGGAGAAAGTACACATTTACATTAAACATAATAGTGAAGAGGTTTATCCCTAATTTGATTCCCACAAATTAATTATTGAAATCAAGATATACATTTCATGGGAAAGGTCAAGGAAGGGACGGTTGGTATGGATCAAATAAGGGCCAACATGTCATTAAAATATACATAAGGGACTGGATTCATGAAGGTATACTCCTTAAAAATATTTGTATCTCATGAAGGTCCCAAACTACATGGATCTTGTATGGTAACCTCTATGCAATGTAAGCCTGAGTCATGAAGCTCTATTTCACAAAATTCATCGTCCATATAGATATTTGATTGTAATCTTCACATAGTATAACTCTAGTTTTCAAAAAAAAATTATGATCATAAAGGTTCATAAAATCTTTCATCTTTCATGAAACCAATTATCTTACCTCCATTGGACCTATAAATAGCCCCTTATGTATGACATTTAAGGGGGGAATGACCCTTCGTCTAACGAGAAAATATATGAATATATGAAACTAATAATATTTATGAGTGAAAAATGATGGAACTCCAAAGGTTTCCATCTTTTACCCAACCACCTTCCATGGGTTTTTGAGAACATCAACCCATGGTGGAGATTCCTTTCACAAATTTCCATGGACTTTGCATAATAAGAAATCCAATTATGGCTCTTAGGGTTTTGCGAGATAATTATCTAACATGAAACCAACCCCATGGGAACTAGTACTTTTCTATGTGTTGGGTTCACCATGTTACATGAAACAAACACCTGGGATAGATCCCTGACCTCTATGAGAACCCTAGACTTCATTAATCCTCGTACTTTTGTAAATACATAACCTTCATGAAACCTATCCTCTGAGGCACTCTATGGTGCCTCCTATCAGATGATCCCCTTTCATGAATGTTGAGTGCCTAGGTCCCTTGTGATCACCCAAAATTGGGTCAACCACACCCCAAACCTCTATTAATCTAGTACCACTAACTCTACCTTCTAAACTTTAGAATAGGAACCCTAATGCCTTTTTCTCCTAATAATAGGCACCCTAACATAGGGTCTCCTAATTTTTACTCCTCCACAATAGTGTTTACACCATGTGCCACCTATAGTACCATTAGAAGTGAATACATAATCACTAAAGGTGGCATCATTGATTGAAATGATTTACCTGTCTCATTAGAGAGTACATAAGATAGATCTTCTACTTGACTTGACACAATCCCCTTTGGTTGTAATCCCCATCCATGTCTGACTATATGATGTAAAACTTACTAGATATACATTCTAGTCATATGAAGTAAAATTTACACCAAAAACCTCAACACATGATGTTAAAATGTTTTTTTACCCAATGGGATGCTTAATGAATGATCATTATGGGATTTCACCCCCTACCTCACCATGGGATGACACATCCAAAATGGGCAGCTTCTATGTGTGATAATCACCCCATCCTCCTTAACCTTGGGATGAAACACCTTCCATGGACAAATTATACATGTAAGCCTTAAACTATCCCTCGTTGATGCACCTTTTGTGACATGAGCATCCTTACTGCATCAAGTTAAATGTTATGGACAGGTCATGTCACGGGACCTCAAAATGCGACATCCAACTACATGGTTTTTCATCCCCATATCTTAAACTCACTATGTAGGACACCTCCATGAGGTTCAATACCGACAACCATCGACGTGTGAAATATTCCCCCATGGGGGGACACACTCCAACATCAAAGTGTGAACTCCTCTACCTTGTTGGTACACACAATATCATTTAGTTATGAAATATTTCTCATTGGGGAGACACACTAAACCAACCAAGTGTAAAATCTTCCCCTTTGGGAGGACACACTCCACTATCCAAGTGTGAAATATTCCCACTTGGGGGGGAAACATTACATCATTCAAGTGTGGAATCCTCCCCATTTGTGGGACACACTCAACAATCCAAGTGTGAAATATTCCCCCCATATGGGGCACACTCTACCATCCAAGTGTGAAATATTCCCCCTTGGGGTGACACAATCAATCATCCATGTGTAAAATATTCCCATTTTGGGGGACACATTCTACCATTCCGGGGTGAAATATTCTCCCTTTAGAGGACACACTCCACCATCCAAGTGTGAAATATTCCCCCTTGGGGGGACACACTACACCACATACAAGGGTAAAATATTCCCTCTAGAGGGAAACACTCCACTATCCATATCAACAACATGTTAAACCTACAGATAGTCCTTCTCTAGAAGAAATTAAACTTTTGACCACATCCAGAATCCATACCCCATATAATAAATATGGGATTCCTGAGATAAAATTCCTTGGAATAATTACACCCCTAGCATCAATTACCCCATGAACTAAATGAAATGTATTGTGTTCCTTGACTAAGATGCGTCACACATGATATTCCCTCCAAAATATTAATACTTTATAGGTTCCCAATAAAACCAAGGTCTAGACATTCCCAACATTTCCAACATTAGTTCCTCATATAGTTGAAGGTTTCTTCCTTAATCTGCATCATCCTTAGGATGTCACTAGGAATGAGGTTATTCATCATGACAAAAAACTATGAGGGTGACTCAGACTAGGAGACCAACACCAATGAGGAATTCATGGAAGGATGATATGACCTCCCATAATCCCATTTCTATCAAGGATCCAACATCATAGGTAAAAGTAATTAATGTTTCACACCTTTGTAATGTAAAAATACCAGAAACCAGATAGTGTGTTTGATGCACTATCCCAATAGAATGCATCAGATAAAAATTATGAACTTTACAAGAAACTCTTCTCCTTCAACTATGTGAACTATTGGCATTTTCTCTCTGATGGATTTTCATTTTACTAGATCCAAATATTCGACCCAATAACCCAGTAGGTATATAGTGGGGCCAACATGAAACTCTCCTGTAACTTTGGGAAGATCACATTAGGTATCCTTGGTATGTGAATTGTTAACATGGATCCCTCCAACATTTTAATAATAATGGATGAAATTGGGTAATTGGGCATCACCTTCAATATATATATTCTGATGGTTGAATCCATATGCCTTATCGGACCCAAGCTACAAGAAATTAGTAACCTATTGTCAAAAGAAATAGGAGAGGGTAAAATTTTGGTGCGGTAGTCACACATGAATATACTCCCACCAATACATACACCATGTTTTCAACTATTGGGAACCCATTCCACATCTCACCCTCCATGTTCATTTAGAAGAGGGTGATCCATTCCCTTGTTTAGCGATACAGGTTAGAATGGGTTATTCTCACTAGGGATATATCCTACCAAGATCTCTATCCATTGATGCCTCACTGAAACTACCACCCCAAGAGTCATATAGGGAAAAACCATCCCATTTTCCAATGAAAAAACCCTTTATGAGACTCTCCTCGAAACACTCTAATAGATCACTGAACTACATCAAGGAGGTAGGGGGTGATTGAGCCATGTCGATAGTGAACACTACTCGAGAACTACCTAGGTTGTCTCCCACAAGGCCGTGTCGGCACAAACACCAAATAGTTTCATGGGTCAATAAGTGGATTGACTTCATCCCTTCTCTACTAACCCCAAATTGGAAATATTGGTGTTGATTCATGGGGAAGGACAAAAACATTTCCCAAAAAGATGCATATTTTGAAGCTTTAGTGGCCCCTATCACTATCGATGCATTACACCATATCCTTTCAACCACTCAATGGGGATATCTATTTTTTAATCTAGGATTGGGACCATATATTCCTCTCAGGTTAGATGGTTTGATTATTCGTGTCACAAGATCTACTGATAGCCATCATGGACCATCTAGTGATAGATAATAAAATTAATAGGTCCTCATATCACCATCATCATCCCATAAAAAGGCTATCCCTGCACAACCACCAACTAGAAAAAAGTTCCTCGCCAAGCTGAATATATACCGTACTCTAAATAATTTTCCTAGGGAAGGATGGAAAACACTCGTCACAGGGAACATGCCTACAATGAGGCCTATAACATGCATGAGGGGATCCCATGTGACTCTCGATACCTAATTATTGAAGAAGCCTCAAGACATTATAGGTGGAACCTTGGGAAGAATCATATCATCATTGCCCTCTCAAATTCCAAAGTAATGGATAATTCAAGGAATTGACCTTAACCCTCACAACCAAAGACTAGGGAAAAAGCTCGACGATTGAGGCTTAAGATCCCAGAATTTGAGGTCTAAAATATGAAAGTTCCCAATCATTGTAATGTATCACTAAGAGGGGGAGGGGTTGAACTAGTGATACTCTTTTTATTTTAAGTTCACTTTCAGTTGAAACAACCTCCACCTCCTGTTAAATATTCAATCCCTACTGAAAACAACACAAACACACACCCATAGGAATACATGTATTTACAATGTTAACTATTCAATAAGAATAGCTATGTATTTGGTATGATTGGAAATAATCTAATACCATACAATCCACTAGAAAAAAATCCATGTATTATAACAATTATAATGTACCCTTACACTCTTATAGCACTATGAAACAATACAAATAGTGTGTGTTCACCCCCTAAGCATAAACAATGTATTCTTTATTTTACAAGATCTTTAACCCAATAAAGTATTTTATTTCCCCTAACATAGACCTTTCAAAAACCTTCTTTATCTCTTCATTAAATCTATCACAACTTCTTTCATCATTCCCAAAAAAGATAATATCATCAACATAAACTATTACAATGAGGGAAAGCTCTTGACATTCTATAATATATATATATATATATATATATTATTGTCCACTCTTCCTTTCTTGAAGTTAATATTCCTTAAGAAAGTATCCAATTTGGAATACCATGCCCAGGGATCTTTTTAAATCCCATGAAAGGGTTTCATCAATATAAATGCATAACTATCATATTTCCCAGCAAAAAATCCATAAGGCTGTTCAATATAAATATCCACTTCAATATCACCATTCAATAATGCAGATTTGACATCCATTTGAATGATCTTGAAGCCTTGTTTTGCCGAAATAGCATGAAATATTCTTATAGTTTCCTATATGCACACAAGAGAAATGGATTCATAAAAATAAATTCCTTCACTCTAAGGATACCCTTTGCAAACCAATCTTTCTTTTTTTCTGATAACCTCGCCTTCTTCTTTCATTTTTTCCCAGAAAACACATTTTGTGCCAATAATGTTTTTTTAGGCATGGGGATGAGTTCCCATGTACTGTTCTTTTCAATTTGATCAAATTATCCAATCATGGATTGAACCCATTTTGGATGTTTAAAATATTTTTTCATGTCATTTGGTTCCACTTTTGAGTATAATGATGTATGTGTAATGGCTTTTTTGTTCTTATGGTTTAAAACATCTGATGTTGATCACCAATTATATTCTTGGCTTCCACTTTTTTCCTCACCTTAGGATGAAATTTCTGATTACCTTCCTCATCACTTGAAATGGCTGAATTTTATTCTTCTTCTTGAGAAGGTATACAGTAGTCTGTATTCTTATGAAATTTTTTTCTTGAACTTTCTCAGCTTTCTCTTCAACTTCAGCAGGTTCTTTATTCCGACATCTTTTTATAACCTTTACATCAACAAAATCAAAAAATCTATTTCCTTCTTTAGTAAATAATCAATAACATTTTTCTTCCGGGGCATATCCAAGAAAGATTCCATCTTCACCTTTCTGCTCAAACATACCATAGTTTCCACATTTATTTTTTTAATGCATGGTATCTTGAAAACTATGAAATGCTTCAGACTTGGAGTATGGTCATTAAAATATTCCTAAGGATTATTATTGTATTGTGTCCTATAGAAACACTAGTTCAGAATATAAACATCAGTACTCATAGATTTCATCCAAAATTAATGAGAAATTCCATGTTCAAGTAACATGGTTCTCCTCATTTCCACCAAACTTCTATTCTTTAATTCAGAAACGCCATTTTTTTGGGGTGTGTATGGGGGACTATATTCATCCAAAATTCCATGCTTATCAAGATAGTATTAAAATTATTCAATTCTTTTCCCACCACCACTATCAATTCTCAACTTCTTTACAGGATACTCACATTCTTTCTCAACTTTTCTTCTAAAACTTTTAAACATTTTCAAAGCATCTAATTTGTGTTTCATATATATGAAATAGGTAATGTGAGTAAAATCATCAATGAAAGTGATGAAGTACTTATCCCTATTTGCTTAATGTTTTCTCATTAGCCCACATATATCAGAATGCATCAACTATAGGGGTTTCTTTGAACAAATATTAACTTTTTTATGCACAACACCCATACTATATTTTTTTCTAAAATATAGTTCAACAACAATCTCTTATTCTTGGAAAATCAGTGATATCTTGAACATTGTCTATTTTAGATAGCATGATGATGTTTCTTTGACACATGTGTCTAATCCTTTTATACCACAACTGATTATCTTACACTACTCTCATGTAACAAGAGTTTTGTGTATCACCAACCTAAAACAAATTCCCTTTTGTATATTGTCCACTTGTAACAATATTCCCATATTCTTCACTTTTTACAAAAAACCCATATTTCTTGAATATTACTTTTTTACCCTCATCATACAATTGTGAAACAATTAACAGATTGTGCTTCAATCCATCAATATACAATGTTTTATTAGATTTCATCTTATATTTCCTAATGATGGTTGTTCCAACACCTTTGATTTTCTATGTTTCATCATTTCCAAATGTCAAGTTCCTAATTTAAAATTTTTCACATCCTTCAAAAATTTCATGTCTCTTATAATGTGTGAAGAACACCCACTGTCAAGTATCTAAGGTCATTCTACTTTTGTGGCTTTTAGTTCAGTTTCAACAACAAGAGTTTTTTCTTATTTAATTTCTTTCTTCACATTAATATTCTAAGAATTAAGAATATTTTTTTGAGCCAATAATAAAACAATAATAATTTTTCATGATTTCTAGTTTGTTCACATCCCTCAAAAATAGTTTCCAGGGGCTAGAACGTATTTTCAATCTTCATTTGGTTCTTTTCAAACTTCTTTTCAACAACATACTTAGTCTTATTTATTTGAGTATATTAAATCCCCATCAATATATAACTTTCATATCCTATGGGATAATAGTAATGTTTTTGGTTTAACTAACACATACTTGATGTATGCCTGAATCCACCACAATACTAGTAATACCCATAGAAAGGGTATTTTACTCTAAAACTTATGTACTAATCAGAATCATGAATATGTTTCTCATTCACTTTATTTCCAATGCATCCATCCTTTCTATTATCAACAAGGTTATTTTTCCTCTTTTTTATTTTATTATATTCAGAAGTATTTTAAACATTCTCGAATTTATATTGTTTTCAAATATTTTCGGACATAGGTTTCCTTAAGTCTTCAGAATTTCTAGCATTGTTGGTCTTGGACACATAAACAACTTTCTCAGTATTATTATTTATAAATTCAATCTTCTTATCAACCTTTGAGGGTAAATTTTCTTGAACCATATCTGAATTATCTTATCAAGAACATTCACCAGCCTCTATGATAGAGTTTTGGAAATTTGTGTTTCTCAATCCAGCTTCTGATTATTTTTATTGAACAAGTCCCAACTCTTATTATTTTTCCTTCGGCTTCACTTCCAGATCCTCATTATTATTCTTATCATATTCAAGAGACTTATTCAAATCATCAATCCCTTTAAAAATGTTAAATTTAAAACTTTATTTATTGAACACTGAATGAAATTCATCTGACAATTTTTCATTTTTCTTTTTATGCATTCTAATATTTCTTAAACATTCATTCAACTCTACTTTCAAATTCATTTCAAGTTGAGTTTCTTCTTATTCATATTTTGAATTACTTCTTCTGTATTCTTCATAATTCACTATTTCTATGAAAGTATTTTCAATGCCATACTTAACTGACCTTTTGTTTTCAACATCACTTCCTTCTTCTTCTTCATTTTTAGGTAGGAAACATCTTCTTCTAGACTTGAATAATTTCTTTTCATTCCTTGACATTCTTTTGTCACCCTATTTCTTCCATGACCATCTCAAATTTCATTCTTCTTAATCACTATCCTCTTCATTTTTTATTCAAGGAAAAGTTTCCACAACGTGAACAATTCCTTCACATTCAAAAATATTTAAAGGAAGTGTCCCTTTTTATTTACCTATACCTATTTTGACATTCTTAAAAAACAATGATAAAATATCATTAAGATTTTTTTATACCTCATTCTCAGAATTGGAATCAACATCTTATTCTTCATTTCAAATCTTCTTAGAATTATTCTTCTTCATGGCCTTCAAAGAAATTTCTCTATTAACATTTTTCATGATCTTCATATATATCTCTCTTATCATCTCATAATTAATAAAAGTTCTATGCAATTCATCAAGAGATAATGTCTCAGAATCTCAGTGTTATAATGATGAAAATTTTGCATCAAATTTGTCTGCTAGGATTCTCAAGATCGTTTCAAAAACTATAAATTCATCCATATTTTCACTAAGGAATCAAATATTACTTACAATATAATTCGCCCTAGTAATGAAATCCCCAACAGATTCATGTTCACCCATCTTCAAGTCTTCATACCTTAACCTTTAGATTTTATGTTTTGCCTTCTTGACTTTTGTATTACCTTCATATATGTCTTTTAGTTTTTACCATATACCTTTGGTTGTGGAAACACATTTCAATCACAATAATTCACTTTTAGAAATTGATAATAATATAGAATTATTTTCTCTTCAATCATTCTGAAGTATACTCTAGTCAACGGGTGTATGTGGAGCTTTATCGTCAAAGGGAGGAAACTCGAATGTTGCATCTTCAAGATCATCATAATTGATGAAAATAAGATATGGAAGCATTATATCTTTCTAGATATGATAACTATTTCCATCAAATACTGGAATACCTTTACTATTCACACAGTTCATGTACTCCATAAAAAAAGTATAGCGAAGGAAACCTTCGGCTTTGATACCACTTGAAAGTTCCCAGTCAGTGTAATGTATCACTGATAGGGGGAGGGGTGAATCAGTGATACTTGTTTTCTTTTAGTTCCATTTCTATTAAAATATCCTTCATCTCCTATTAAATATTCAATTTCCTGCTGAAAACAACACAAAAAAACACCCACATAAACATAGGTATTTAAAATGTTCACTATTCAAAAAGAATAGCTATATCCTTGGTATAGTTGGAAATAATCCAATACCATACAATCCACTAGAAAAAAAAATACTTTGATTACAATGAGTAGGATGTACCCTTACACTCGTGTAACACTATGAAACAATTCCAATAGTTCATGTGCACCCTCTTAGAACAATAGGGTAAAAAAAACTTCTTCTGTTAAAACTCATGTTACCTATGCTTCTTTTCAATTAAAAATGTGTATACACGTGTAACATAATTCTTCAATTCCTTAAATAGAATAAAGATAATAACTTCTTGGACTTATGTTAAGAAACTTATAGTTCAATTTCCTTGTCTGGTTTTCTAAATCCAATCCTCCTTGATACAACTGAATCAATACCACATCAATCCTTGAGTATGCTGAAACTTGGTACGATTCTTCCTCAGTCTATAAATCTTTAGTATGGTAAAACCCACTATGAAAAACCCTATTCCAATTCTTCTACGGTCTGAGAAACGTTTTACAGTGATACCCATCACAAAAATCTCATTCTGATTAGTTTAGCATGGTATGACAACCATGTTCTGATAAGATCAACATGGTACCACAGTCAGCCAAACACATCATTCTCCCTGTTTTAGTATATTAAATTAAAGATAGTCGGTATCACTTTCTCTATTTGAGCCTTCAGAGATTCTCTCTCTTCTGCAATGAACAATAATCTGCTATTAAACCTACCTAAGTACAAAGTAATTTCTCACCTTTTATAGGTGCCCCAAAATGGGTTTAGGTAGGAATCCCAAGATGTTTTTCCACTCACCTAAATACACTCTAATATTCATTTATTCTGAAATCTCAGAGCAATTATGACTTCATCATCCCATTTTGATTCTTCTGGAAGATTCTAAAACCTTCATACCTTCTTCTATAGACTCTGATTTCCTGGACTAATTATTATCATCATGAAAATAAGGGTCCAAACATCAGATTCCAATTCTCCCATGATGATTTCTCAAGATAATTCTTTAGAACAGATTTGAATCAAAATCTTGTATTTGAAGGTTCAACACCCCCTCGATAAAGCATTCATTAATCTCCAAATTTTTTATTCGCTCTTGACTCACTTAATAAAACACACTTCTTCTTTAATTCTCATGCCCCACTTGACAAAAATTACACTTCTTCTTTACTTCTCTTGAACCACTTGGGGAAGAGACACATCCTCTTCACTTCTCTTCACCCACTTGATGAAGGAATTTGAAGACCAACTAGAGAAAGAGTCTTTCATAATATAATCTATTCTGGTTTTGATCAACATGAGTATGATTCTTTCTAATTATGAACATCCTAATACCAGACAACATTTATTTGAGCATCACCTTTCTTATATGAAACTTCTTCATCATCAGTATCACCTTAATCAGAATCACCAACCACTAATGGCATGAATTAACTCTTCTCGGCACCAATTTCCAATCAGAATTATCTATCCTCAGTACCACTTTCCCATAGGAACCACTTTTCCCTTGGAACTAAGCTTTCTCACTGGCATTTTTCTCACTTGTCACTACTTTCATCATCTATTGGCCCCACATTTTCAACGCCCATCGATACCACGTTTTCAGTGCCTATAAATACCACCTTTTCATCTATCATCAACATCATTTTCTTCAATTGGTACCATATTCATCATTCCTCATTTCCTTCATCAGTCTTATATAAATATTTCTCACATTAACTCATGATCTATGAGAAATAAAAATTAGAAAATATTTGTCACACATAAAACATCATAGTCATAGTGACTATGATTCTCCATCACAACAACCAAGCCTTCCATTCTGATTCACTCAAAAATACGGCTTCGATTATTATAAAAAAAAAGATCTAATTTTTCTAAAAAATAGGTTCTGATTCTCTCAAAAAACATACTCTGATTCCTTCAAAAAATAGGTTTCGATTCTCTTAAAAAATAGACCTTAATTCCATTGAAAAAATTGTTCTTATTCCATCAAAAACAAGTTCTGATTCATTTGGAAACCCAACCTCATTATGATTCTTTAAAAAAATAGAGGTAATTTCCTTTCATCAAACATTCTTAGAAAAAAATACAAAACATGAAAACCATCGCCATTATCATCATCTTGTCCCCAACAAAAGATCCCTAGAATCCCCCACAGATACATCTAAGTAGAGGACATACAAGGATCTTTCCAAGGACTATCAACGAAATAGTGACCAACACCCTCAACTTCTCTCCTCTACACTGCCACATTATATATTGGATAGATGTCAGGGCCTTGGATGACATCCATAGATGATAGAGAGCACATCGTTGTGCCTCAAATGGACACTAACACCCTCGCACATGAGGAGTTAGTAGATACATCATCCTATATAGACATGATCTTCAAGTCGGCTCTGCCTATAAGTGACTTCCTCGTGTGTAGTGGATTTTTAACACATGTGGAACCCCCTATTCTAGTAGATCAGACACAACATAGGTTTGGGTCAGTTCCTCCAACCTTATGGATCTTGGACTACCCAAAATAAAGTCCATTCCCCTGAGAAATGGGACAGGTTGGAGCTTATGGCTATCGAATACCTATCTATAACATTTTGACCACCTTCATCTCCAAACATTGTCATCTAGGAGTCCCTCACCTATTACCATAAAGATTAATTTATCCATATTATCAATTTGATGCTTTCCCACTAACGAGGCCATCAGATGAACTACCCAGGTATCCAAGATCACCTTGATGTCATTCACTAACAGTGAAAAATGTTTGATATTGTGGAAATTTTGGTAGCTCAACATCATGAGTTGTACGTCTACTGCCATACCATCCTAAAAACTAGCATTAATAGCCTTTCTATGCTCTTTTAGTTCATGGAAGAGGCATATCCATACATGAAGACCATAGGCTGTGTGAAATTCCCTATATTTTATACATGTCCAACATCAATGACTGGAAAAACAATCTGTTAACCCATAGGCAATAAAGGTCTATCACCAACCAAAACCATGGTTAATATTTTCACTACTGACCTATCTGAGGATCATATGAATATGGATGATGATTCATGGACTGATAGGGAAAAACTACCTCAATTGGTGGCATGGTAATAGGTAGACCCCCCCCCCCACCAGAAGCCATTATCATCCATTAGCATAGATATGCACTATGCCTTATGATTACCCCAAATTAGATGTTCCTATTAGCACCTCAGTACATTGATAAAGGCAAGGGGCATGAAAAACCTGCTGACCCATCTATGGTTGTACTAAATACCAAGTTGGAAATTAGGATAGCCACCTTACTTTAAGAGGTTAAGGAATATAAGAGGCTCATGGCTAATCTTATTACTAAGAAACAACCATTACCTAACAATACCACAAGGGACCCCTTCTCTCCTCCAGTGGGGAACATGATTCTCCTTGGTCAGATGCCCCATTTTGAATGTGGTGTACTCATACACCTGGTCAACATATAATCTAGGGGATACGAAAAATGACCACGATATGATTCACACACCCCACTTAAGAAGCTTTATTATATTCTGTGGGATCAAGTTCATGTTAATTCTTGAGTCGATTATCCTATAAATGTATTGCAGACTATAAATAATTTCCAATATGATGTAATAGATGCTATTTTTTCCTATATCGAGGCTCTAAAGACAAGATATGTGTCATTTACACCAGAAATAAAGTTGTATCTTGCATGGGTAGAACATGTTCTAGAACCACCATAGTTTGTTAATACAAGATTCACTCCATTTAATGGGATTGTATACCCCCTAAAAATCATTCCCACAACACCTCAATGTGTGGTCCAATGTTTGGGACTCCAGAACTGTTGGAGTCCCCCAAGAACTCTTTCTTTTTAAAGACTCTAAAAGGGATTGTGTTTTGTCTGATACATTCAGCTTCCCATAGGATCTATTTCTAATTCTATGGATCCTCATAGACAGATCAATTACCAGTTAATCTCCACCTAATGCAAGACAAGTATTATCATCCTTTTAAAATGAAAACAGAGGCCTGAGGAGCGAGTTTCCAACTTTGTTAACTGATGGGAGGGACTCATGTACTCAATCGACTTGTCATTGTCCCAAGAACAACTACTTACAATGTGGGTGGATAAGATTAAGAATTAGATACTTCCTTCCCTCATCTACCTAAACTACCTAGGTGTATTTAGAGAATTATCTGAAATCGCTCGGTTTTTGGAAGAAGACTTTCCATATAATAAACTAAATTCACTCCCATTACCCTTCCAGATCTTGTGAGAAGACCCATGAAAGTAGAGACATTTTTTCATGTAGAGTTTCAGGAGATAGTAAACCTACTAGACTCTAAATGAATAAGCCTTTTTTATTGCAACACTAATGAGCATATCCAATCCTTGTAAACCCTCGACAGGAATAGAGTCCCCAATCACATCTTCCTCGATGAGAGGATGCATCCCGGACCCTCGTCAAGGCCAGAATCCCATGATAACTTTCATAGAAAGAAGGAATTGGACTTATTCCTTTAGGTATTTTTAGGTCCTAGGTAATTTCATTTGTGCCTTGTAAAAGGAAATCCTATATCTATAAAAATTCAAGAGAACATAGGAGGCAAGGCTCATTGGTTGTTTTGACCACTAAATGTATCACCAAATCCTTAGACACACCATGAAATAATTATTTTTGTTCAAATATTGGTTCCAAGACCAAGTAGATCATAGTTTGTTCCAGTAGGGTAATGTTTTATAATAGGTAACATACATATCTTTTGACCCAGATAGTGATAGTGAAGATTATAGTGAGTGGAAAAAGTTTCTTAGCCGCTGAACATCGATGTATGATAACCAGTTGGCTCATAAGATATTCTCTCATTCACATGGTATCATCGATGCATGTTTGACCAATCCATAACCTCATGCGTTTCTCATGACACCTCTAACTATTTCATCCACATTTTCATAAGAACCTTCTATGTCTCAAAACAACATCTATTGATAGTGTAAGGGAAATCAGAGTCCCCCACCAGTACTAAATCTACCTCACATTCTGGGAGAATTCTTTCTTACTGAATTGGGAAATGCACCTAGGGTTACTCATCTCAGGACTAATCCACTTGTGTTGAGATAGAATATAGTGCCATGAATTTTTTTGAGGTAGTATACCACTTAACATCACACATCAATGAGTAATGCTATGAAAACCCCTTGGGTTCTTCTAGATGATGCCCTTAAATGAGATGTAGAATACATACTAAACATTAAAAGGATTATGATAGCACTTAAATAATGGATTTTCATTCAAATGATACTAGGAAGAACTACTTACATAAGGATCAATAATCATATACCTCCTAGTCTTCTTCATTAGGTATGCCTCTATATTCGACTGTATTAGTTGATCATGCAACTTATCCATGACTATTTCATGACTATCCATGACCATTCAAGGACCCAACATAACTGATTGACAATCATCCCTTGTTTTTCTAAGTAAAATATATATACAGTATGCGAATAATTTCTATACTAGTTAGGCCTCAATGGTTCATCCAACAATATATGTTGTCCCCCTACAAAAGAATATCCATCTTCAGACAAAAATATTCACCTTGAATGAAATTATGATTTGATAAATCACCTCAATGGAATACCCACATATATTTCCATCCCTGAGTCACTCCTCTTGTTAAAGGAAATGTGTGAGTCCCTTTCAAACCCCTTGAATATCCCCTTAAGTTTGAGGTTGGGGTAGCTATTATAGATTCCTACTACACATTGGAGGTTGAGAAAGATAAATTTCAAGCCATAGTCTCATTTTCTATAGAATAAAAGGGAATAATGATTTAGGGGAATATACACCCATTTTATTTTATATGATGGTTCAATAGTGCAGAAATTTACCACAACATAGTGGATACTGGTTAAGGGATCATCCTTATTCCAATTTGGATGCTCTATAATCTGGGACTTATAGAGGCAGACATGACTCCCTCCAACCTAATGATTAATGTGATGATAAGAGTGATCAGAATCCTCATGAAAAAATTTAGTTAAAGACTATGTTCGATGGTATGGTATAGAGCACTGAATTTATATTGGTCTCACAAGATGTTTCATAAAATTCATTGATAGGGAGTGCCTATTTTTATTTACTTGAAATCGTCCCCTATTAGTACCAACAATTCCTCAAATTCTCCCTTTGTGGTGGAGTAGGGTTACTACAGGGAGATGTATCCACCTTTGATTCACTTAAGGACCTCTATTTGGATGTTGGATACTGTAAGAGGGAATGAAAGTTAGTCCATAAAAATTGGATTGAGCACATGAATTCTCATATTGTTCTAATGGACACTACAACCAATCCATGGATAGACATAAAGGACAACATTTTTCTCTGAATTCAACAGTTAGAGCCCATGACGCTATACCTAGGGGTTATTTTTTATCTTCATGAAAAAAACCACTCATAGATTACCTCGTACACCTACAGTGGACAATCCTGACTTGTAGCAGAAGACCCTAACCCTATTAAGTATCGATAAGTTCACCCCATCCATACTAATAAATGAAATTCCCACATATTCCACAATGTAGGGCTGAATAGATAAATATTGACTTATTGTTATTGCTTTGATATAAAGTGTGGACCTCTCAGCCAAAAATTGGACAAAATCATCTCAAAAGATTGTCTCTAAATACTCTCAGTGGAATAGGAATCCCTCATCAAGGATTCCATATCTACCATGGTAGACACTAGTTCGTCCCCTAGGCCATCCAGTCCTAACAAACCAATTCCACCCTCTAATTCTCATATCTCATATGATGAAAAATATTTTTAATATCCCCCTCCTATAATTAAAGAGGGCTTATCCACCACCATTGATGAGTTTACCAATGTGAACCTTGGTAATAAGGAAGATCAAATGCTAACATAGATCAATGCATCCATGTCCCTAGGGGAGCATTAGTGGTATGTAGCCTTCCAGAAAAACCACTACAACGTATTATCCAAGAGAAATTATGAGATTACAGGGCTATACCCTAAAATTTTGATTCATTATCTTGGCCTCTCTATGATCCATTGTAGGTTAACAAATCCTCTCAAAATGATGCACCCTTCTCTTTGTTATTTGGTTAAGGATAAAGTTAAAAATATTATAAAATCTATCTTATTTATGGGGGTCCAGTTCCCTAGGTAGCTAGACAACATCATTCCAATTAGGAAGATGATTGGAAAGATCAATGGTTTTATTGACATATAGTACATTGAGAAACATTGTATGAAGTTTGATTTTTCCATACGAGTGATAGATCTATTGATTGATGTAATGGTTGGGTTTCAGGACCACTCCTTCATGGATAGATACTTCAGGTACATTATATTTGGAAGGCCCTCAAGGATGAGGATTCCACCACCTTTAGGGAACCCCAAGGAACATTATTCTATCATGAAATTCCACTTTTATTGAAAATTGTTGGAGCCAACTACCATAAATCAATGCATCGCATATTTAAGTTGATTATTGAGACATTTTTGGAATGATATATGGATGACTTGGGGTTAAAATCCCACTAGCATCAGAACCATCTCAAGGATCTCAAGATAGTGTTTGGATTCCTTTTCTCTTGAAACTTGTTGATTAACCCCTTGCAATGTGTGTTCGGGGTCACCTATATGAAATTAATTGGATTTTTTGAAAGATAGTAAGGAATTAGTATTAACCTCTATAAAATAAAGACTAACATTGAAATTAATCCCCTATGAAATCTATAAGAGTTGTGCAGCGTCCAAGGCCACTTATTCTACATACACAAATTTATCAAAAATATTCCTAAAAAGTGGAATCCCTTTTCAAGTCTCATAAACAGAAGAATTGATAACCAGTGGGATGATGAGTGCTAAACCAACATTGAAGATATCATGCAGTATCTTCTATAGCCTCCAATTTTAATTCCACTCATATCAATAATTCCATTGATCCTTTTCATTATTTCTTTGGAATGGTCCCTCTACTTCTTTTTAGCATAGAAAAATAACAAGGGTATGGAAAAAGAATTTACTATCTTACATGCATGCTCCTTGACAAGGAGACTAGATACTCACCCATCGAGAATAGTTGACTCTTGTTGGTTTTTGTAGTATAAAAGTTATGACATAAGTTTTAGCATCATGAGATTATTTTGGTGTCCAAAGTGGACCCATTAAACTATATACTCAATCACCCCATTCTGGTGGGATGAATGGCATGCTAGGTAGTAATCCTATATTAGTTGGACATATGGTTTTTTTCACATAAGTCCATCAAAGGCCAGGAATTGACAGAATTCATGGACGCACATCCAACCCCTTAAGAACTGCCCCTAGATGTTGATTTTTTTAATGAAGTTATTCTCTCAGTGGATTGGGTTGTACCATGTTGGAAGATGAATTTTAATGGTGACTCTTACAGAGTGACCTATAAAATGATAAATGACCCTAACATCATTATGGTAGGCTTGGTGATAATATTCATCACTCCAGTATAAAACATCTTACCATACTCTTTCCTGATGTCATAAGGCTAAAACAACAATGAGGAAAATTACCAAGACTTTATTACTTTTCTTGTGTTTTCCCTCAATAATGAAATATCGTATTTACATATGAGGGGAGACTCTCATCCAGTCATTAAATAGATAAAGGGTGAATACATCATCTGAAAATAAGAGTATGTTCCCCAATTAGAATAGACCCATCAACTGATGACCTAGTTTCCTCCCTACTGAAGGTGACTCATCTTCCTTGGTCATAGAATGGATGAACTGATGCATTAAAAATCCTGGTTTCATCTCTTAACGAACCCAACCAAGATAATCAATACATTCATGTAGTTCACTAGAGGGTTATTAACCTTTCCACATTAGATGATGGAAACCAATAGGTAAATTAGCTGGTTTCAAATAATTCCATGTAAGGACCCCCAGACCACCCTATAGTTGAGAAAATTCTGGATTGGATTACTCACTTTATTGAGTATCTTCATCATGGAATTCTCCCACCAGACTGAGCCATGCATGAGATAATTCTACAGCATGCAACCCCGTTTTCCCTCTAGAGTGGGCCTAATCTTAAGAAATCCCTCTAAGGCTTGGGTTTGATGGAATTATTCTCTACTTTATCCAAGGAGATGAAATAACTTATGTCATGTAGGAGGTTCATGCTAGATAGTGTAGAACCCATTATGAGTGATTAAAGCTGTCCCATAAAATTTATAGGTTAGGATAATTTATCGCACTATGGTCCACAACTGCATTGACTTCACCAAGAGGTGTCACATGTATCATATCCAAGAGAACTTTTTGAATCGAATATTGTAGCTTCTCCAAACCAGTAAGTATCACTTTACAATATGGGGACTCGACATCGTGGGGTCATACTCTACAGTGACCACCAGAATGTGAATTTTCATTTTGATTGAAACTGACTACCATTCCAAATGGGAAGAAGTGGCTCCCCTTAAGGAAGTCAAAAATCAATTAGTGATCGATTTCATAAGATTACACATCATCCATCAACTCCGAGTTCCTCATGTTATTGTCATAGACAATGACACCATCTTCTGGGATACTAAACTGAAGAAGTTGTATGAAAATTACAATATTTGATCCAACCATAATTTTCACTACCAGGCATAGGAAAATGACCAGATCGAGGTATTAAAAAAGAACCTCTCAAACATATTATATAAAATTGTAGGCTAGAAAAAAATATTTGGCCTAAAAATATTCCCAATTATCTTTTTTCCTATTGGAAAAAACTACAAACTCCACCGAGGTGACCCCATACTTCATTGTGTATAGAACAAAGGTAGTCTTACCCATTGAGTTTAGATTTCTATCTCTCAAAATAGCCATTTATGACCAAACAATTCGAGATAGAATGGAAGAATACTATATAGATTATTTGGAATCACTTGACGAAAATAGGCTTCAGGCCTTGCATAATGTAGAGAGGCAGTAGGACATGATAGAAAGAGCATTCAACAAGAAGGTTCACCTTCACTCCTTGCTCCAAGGGGACATGATACTGGCTATCAAGTCATCAATTACACCTCTAATAATTTCACCGAAGTTGGAGCCCATGTGGTAAGGACCATACATTATCCATAAGGTCTATTGAAATGGAGAATATTCTTTAATTAACATGGATGGAGAGTGTATCACAACTCCTACCAACTCTAATATTCTAAATCAGTACTTTGTGTGAAGCCCCATCTATCTAGGCATTATAAAAATAAACTATTTATGATCATTCAAAAAACAATAAACTTAAACTATGAGTTTGGGTCAAAGCTCTATGACCTTAAAATAGAGGTATCAGTCCAAAATCTACAAGCTTAAATGAGAATTCATGCTCTAATAATTAGGAAATTAAACTATTTACAGCCCCTTTGGTCTAAGATCAATGACCTTAAACAAGTAACAACCATATTCTGAGTTTTATAAAATTAAAATTCAAAGCCCAACATCCTCAAAATGTGGAGATAAACTATAGCCTTAACCCATGTCATAACTGGTGGATTCACCATGGAAATCATGGTATTCCTTGATTCCTTCATTAGAAAGGGTAACCCACCCCCCACCCCCACCACTTTTGGTGTTGATATCTTACCACACCATGTTTCAAAACTACATGTGCGTTAATTTCCATTCCCATGGGATATCTAGTGATGCTAAGCCCTTCTCTATTTGGGCCTATCTGTTGGTTCATCATGAACCCATTCCCTATATTGGGGTGGGGGTGAAATTTTATTCACCCACATTTTACCCTTTGGTCTTACTTATGATAAAAACGTTAGAACCATAAACTATTTGTAGTTTTTTAAGGATATATGTGCCGCATGAACTTGATTAAAACAAAAACCCCCAATATGTTCAAAAATCATTACATTAAACTATATTACAAATTCTCTTCGATCCTAGTTGCACATCCTTAAAATATTTAGCCAATATCATTCTATATGACTCATAAAAATACAAAAAAATCCACCCCTATAGGAGATGATGGAGCTTCCTCTTTTTGGTTTTGACTCTCCACCATACTGAATTCCAGAACTCTGTGGGGATTGATTCTCATTCCCATGGTATATGTAGTAACCCCTAGACCTCATATATTTGGAATAACCATGAAAGCATCACGAAATGGCTCATCACCTATAGAAATATCACTTCTAAATTCACATGTTCCTCCTATTTAGGAATATTCCATAATCATATTCCATGAACCATTAGTGGGTTGAGATACCCTTATGACCTAAAATAAGGAAGAATGGAACAAGTGGGTCAATGGATAAGCCCTACATATGATCTTATCACATAATGTCAAATTGTATCCCTACCTAGTATAAAATTAGGATGCTTCATGTGATAAATATGAGATGAACCAAAAGAATGTCCTCAACACCTGACATTAAACTGTAGCCATAACCCATATTAAATCAAGATGCCTTATTTGATATATATGAGATAAAACCAAACTAAATCATCAACACATGATATTAAATTGTATCCTAAACATGTATAAAATTATGATGCCTCGTATGATAAATGTGAGGTGAACCAAGATAATTTCCTCAAAACATGATGTTAAACTATAACCTTACCCCATATAAAATTAGGATGCCTCTTATCGTAAATATGGGATAGAACAAAATAATATCTTAAGAACATGATATTAGACTATATCCTTCCCTATATGAAATTCTTATGCCTTATATCGAAAACATGATATGATTCAGTTTCCTTACTCAAGAGGACATCCCCTTACCAGATTTGGTGTCCTACTAAGTTGTTCTTCAGAACTATGTTTGGATTGATTCTCATGCTTGATGGGATAAATAGGAATTCCTAGATACAATTTTCTAGAACTATCCTTGATAGAAACCTATATTGGGTATAACGACCCATACTTTAAATACATTGTTAATACTTCGAAATTGAAGCACACTTATTACAACATATGACAAAACCACAAAGGACCGTATAGGTATAGTGTCTTTAGAAACTGGGAAACATAAACAACTAGTTCATAAATCTTCTACAGTGTCTCCCATTTATTTCATCATATCTAGGGTCCCTTTTAGAATATTCTACTTAATATCCATCTTCCTGACCTGGGGAAAAGAAAACATAAAAGGGTGAGCTCAAATGCTCAGCAAGGGCAAATAGAGGAAATAAAAATCATATCATATCTTTTTGAAAATCAAAACCTGCAAAAGAGATCATAATATCTTATCATGGAATAAATCATAGAAGTGAAAATGAGATCCCCATAATCATAACATAAGACTTGAAACTTTGTGGCATGCACACATAATCATTGAAAATCATTTCTTGTTAGTCATGACTCATTGCCAAGACTATCTTAGTGGACAAAGTCCCTTTCTGAACCGAGTTCACTCCTCGTTTCAGTCCTGTATCACTGAACCGAAATAACCTTCCGTTCCAGCCATGTCTATCTCATGAGATATAAAATCATTACCCAATGCATTGGAGGGAGATATAGGTCCCACCCATCTTATATTGAATCCTTTCTTATGTGTGCCACATAATCATAAAACATACATCATCGCATAACACATGTAACAAAAATGGGATTCTTGAAACATCATGACATCATAAATCAATTCATATAAGATAAAGGAATTCATAAACATAATTCCATCACAACATAGTCAAATCAATGTAAAAATATGGATAGAAACAGAACCCTTTATTATCTTAGATGGAAAATAATTTTGATAAAACACTTGAATTGAATTCTTGAGGAAAATATCCTTTCTTCTTCAAAATCAATTTCTTTTCACAAAACATCATGCAATTTTAAAAGAAAGAGATTTTATTGAAAATAGTCATGAAATCTTTTAGAGGAAGCTTCATGAAAATAAGGCTTTATAAAACAGTAGAAATCCATTCGTGCCGTATAAGTTAAAAAAAACATTCTTCGTACTTTTGTCGGAAAAGTCAAAAAGTACCTCGTACGAAAAACGACAAAAGATTCCTTTCATACGTATTACTAAAAACTCACCGAAGGGTAAAAATGGATTTAAACAATTTTAGATGGATGGAAATAATATTACATATTGAGTAAACATGGATGTGGACGATAAAATACACCCCAGTAAATACTTACGACTAAACAATCTCGGATAAAAATGAGATTGTGATATTTCCCTTACCTTAGGTCCGATTTGCTTTGTTCGTGTCCGAAGCTCCTGTATAATGGTTTAAATAATGTTATTGACTTTTTCCAGAATCATACATATTGATATGATATCATATATGGTCATATTATTAGCTTCTTGTTAGTAATATTTCATTGTTACTTGTTACTCGGGTCTTTATAACTTTTTGTTCTTATGCGTGTTTTGTTGAATAAATTCTTATTCTTATCTTTAGGTTATAGATAATTCATTTCCAGAATGGTATTAGTGTAGTATATACCATATTCATTCATTAAATTCATTTATATAATCATTATAAAATGAAGATCATGTAGAACGAGTCGCATCACATCGTGGAGACGGTATTCCGTACGTACGCACGAGTGATGATATCGTTCCTATGATCGTGGAATTGTATTGGAGTATATATATATATATTATTTAAGTATCAATATTACTTAATAATAATCATATATAGTTACTCATTACACCATTATACCCATCCTTGTAAGGTGATGGTGGAAAATAGATTACACCACGGCGTGGAGACGGTATTCCGTACGTACGCACGCGCGGTGATTTCATTTTTCCGTAGGATGGATAGAAGGTGAATTAGGGTTGTTTCATATTTATAATAACATATCAGTATGTAAGTAATACTGATGTTATTACTTTATCAAGAAACAACTAAAGAAGAAGAAGTTGAAGAAGAAAGAAATTGAAAAGATCGGTAATGGATATTACCTCTTCTTTGGAACGCCTCTTTGAATCCTCCACTTAAGGAACTAAGATTGGTCTTTGGAGAAGACCAGGACCTCTAGGATTATTCTAGGGAAGTGGAGAGGAGAAAATGGCAGGGTTTGGCCGAGCTTGAGTGCTAAAATTGGTGTGAGGAGGAGGAGGAGGAGGTGCCCTTTTATAAGGGAGGAGAGGGGCACCTTAGGAATATCTCAAAATATTATTTTATATTAAAGTCAAAATCGGTTTATAATGGTTCCAAAGGGTCTTATTTCGAAGCTAAAGTTGGGAAGGGTCGAAATCCTATCTACCAATAAGATTTAGACAAGTTTAGGGTATTATTTTAACCTTATCAATTAGATTTAACTCTAAGTTAAATAATTTAACTTTTACCATGTCTTTTTGTTTTCTTTCACTATAGGGTTAATACACTTACTATAACATGCCAAACGAACCCCAAATTGTTTATTATTAATATATATATCCTTATCTAAGTCATTTGGCCGAACCTTAGATTTTTAGGAATAAAATAACAATTAATAATATAATATTTTATTTAAAAACTATTTTGTGTCAATTTTGACACTATTTGATATATGATTTTTGTGAAAGTCATAACAGAATTATATGTTCGAACAAAGTTGATTAAATCAACATTAATATATCATAGTAACCTATAAAATTAGTGGAATTCATAAAAAGTCTCAAATTACATTTATTTTGGTGTTTATAACATCAATTATGTCAATATTTCATTAATAAGATAATTACTGCATCATCATTGTGACATAAATAAATTAAATTATTTAATGTCTAAAAATTACAAATAAAATACCATTATGTAGGAAATCTTTTTAGTTTTCTAATGAATATTTATAGTTGAATTTATCTTATGTATAACCCCATATTAAAAATGATTTACTTATTAAACTTTGATTTTAACTATTTTAACCCTTCTTTAAATAAATTAATAATAAATGTCCTAATCTAATCCAAGTGGGCCTAAATGGTCATATTTTATTCCTAAGTTTGTTTTTGGTCGAATTAAACTTGTCCAATAAAATTAGAACATGTGTTAGGGTAATATTAATATCATATTTACCCTTAGTTACCCTATTTACTATTAACCGCGGTAAAAATCGTAAAAAGTTACTATTCACCAAAAATTATTTTTATCTCATTGAACCACATTTTACTTACTGATATCAACCGTGTCTGTCGGATTTTCGAAATTCCATTCACAGAAGCGGTAAAATTAAGTTTTATGCAAAATTCAGTTTTTAACCTACCACTTAGTGGTTTCACTATTCATCAAAAATTGAAAGTTTTCACAAAAATACCAAAATTTCACCCTAGGCTAATTTCGATATTCTGAGTCCAAAAATGAAGTCCATTTTGAAAAATAAAATTTATAAAATTTCAAAAAGTGGTTATTACTATTCATAACGGCTAGTTTTAATAGCATATTGTTGTTTAGTGAAACTCGGTATTGCGTACGACGCAAGCTATCGAGGAAGGTCGCGATTGCGTGTAAAGCTAGCCAAGCAAGTGTTGTGTAGAAAAAGATTCCTTTGATTATTTATATAACATAAAAGTCTCGGGTGTTACATTCTACCCCCCTTAAAAAGAATTTCTCCCTCGAAATTCGTCACTTTGTAACAAACAGATGAGGATAATTCTCCCTCATCATATCCTCAAGCTCCCATGTAGATTCTTCAAGTTGGTGGTTCCTCCATAAAACCTTTACTAAGCGAGTGGTCTTGTTTCGTAGGACTTTTTCGCTACGATCCAGAATCTCTATCGGCTGTTCTTCATAAGAAAGATCTTGCTCCAGCGGTACAACTTCTGAGCTGAGTACATGTGAAGGATCTGGTATGTACTTTCTCAGGAGAGATACATGGAACACATCGTGAACTTGAGAGAGATTCGATGGAAGCTCCAATCGGTAAGCTACCTTCCCAACACGATCCAGTATTTCGAAAGGACCAATATATCTAGGGCTCAACTTCCCCTTCTTTCCAAATCTCATAACCCTCTTCCAGGGAGATATTCGTAAGAACACTTTATCACCCACTTCAAACTCTAGGTATTTTCTTCGGTTGTTGGCATAACTTTTCTGTCGACTCTGAGCTGCTCTTATGTGTTGTTGAATAGATCTGACCTTTTCTGCCATTTCATCAACGAGATCAGGTCCTAATAGCTTTCTTTCCCCAACTTCATCCCAGCAAGTTGGAGTCCTGCATTTCTTTCCATAGAGAGCTTCATAAGGATCCATCTGAATACTGGAGTGAAAGCTATTATTATAAGAAAAGTCCACCAAAGGTAGGTGTTGATCCCAACCTCCTTTGAAATCCATAGAGCAAGCTCTCAACATATCTTCTAGGGTTTGAATTGTTCTCTCAGACTGACCGTCTGTCTGGGGATGATAAGCAGTGCTGAAACTCAACTCTGTATCCAGAGTATGCTGAAGACTTCTCCAGAACTTCGAGGTAAATCTCGGATCTCGATCAGATATAATAGAAAGTGGTACTCCATGCAATCTTACCACTTCCTTTACATATATCCTGGCAAGCTGATCTAGAGAGAAATCCTCTCTAATAGGAATGAAGTGTGCAGACTTTGTAAGACGATCAACTATGACCCAGATAGCATTATTGCCTTTGGATGTTTTAGGAAGTCCTGTGACAAAGTCCATAGTGATGTTTTTCCATTTCCATTCGGGTATGGGTAATGGTTGTAACATCCCCTTAGACTTTTGTCTCTCAGCTTTAACTTGTTTACAAACCAAGCATCGAGAGACATATTCAGCAACATCTCTTTTCATGCCATCCCACCAGAAGTATTCTTTCAGGTCCCTATACATCTTCGTGCTTCCAGGATGAATAGAGAATGAAGAACTATGAGCCTCATCCAGCAGCTCCTTCTTTAATTCGGGGATGGAAGGAACACAAACCCGATTCCTAAACTTTATTATCCCATCACAATCAAGGTTGAATTCAGGAACATTTCTCACCTTCTTTTGTAACTCGGCATCTTCTTTCTGTGCCTCTTTAATCTTCACATGTATAGATGGTTGAACATTCATTTGAGAAAGATAAGATTTTTCCCTTTCCATTATAATTCCAAGATCCATCCTTTGTAAATCCATAAATATTGGATCTTTTGTGATCCTCATCATGGATAAACTAGCATGGTCTTGTCGACTTAATGCATCTGCCACCTTGTTTGCTTTCCCAGGGTGGTAATGGATTGAGCAGTCATAATCCTTAATCAGCTCCAACCATCTTCTTTGGCACATATTCAGCTCCTTTTGTGTGAAAATATACTTTAAACTTTTATGATCAGTATAAATATCACACCTTTCACCATAAAGGTAATGCCTCCAAATCTTTAATGAAAAGATTACCGCAGCCAACTCCAAATCATGTGTTGGGTAATTTTGCTCATGGATTTTCAACTGTCGTGAGGCATAAGCTATCACCATATCATTTTGCATAAGAACACACCCCAATCCCTTCTTGGATGCATCACTGTAGATCACAAACCTTTCTCCACTACAAGGCAGTGTGAGCACAGGTGCACTGGATAACCTTCTTTTCAACTCCTTGAAATTCATTCCTCTGTCCAGACAAACTTAAATCCTTTCCGAGTCAACTTGGTGAGTGGATTAGATAATCGTGAAAAATATTTTACAAAACGTCGATAATATCCAGCCAAACCAAGAAAACTTCGGATCTCAGTTACTGTTGTTGGTCTTGACCATCTTTCGATAACCTCTATTTTTGCTGGATCCACAGATATCCCCTCTTTTGAGATTATATGACCCAAAAATGCAACTTTTTGAAGCCAAAATTCACACTTGGTAAATTTGGCATAAAGATTCTCCTTTCTCAGGGTCTTCAATATAATTCTCAAGTGATCTTCATGCTCTTCCTTGCTCTTTGAATAGACAAGAATATCGTCTATAAAGACTACCACAAATTGATCAAGATAGTATCTAAAGACTCTATTCATTAGATCCATGAAGATAGCAGGGGCATTAGTAAGACCAAATGGCATCACTATAAATTCATAGTGTCCATACCTTGTACGGAAAGCCGTCTTTGGTATATCCTCCCTTTTGACCCTTAATTGATGATACCCTGAACGAAGATCAATCTTGGAAAAGTATTGAGCTCCGCGTAGTTGGTCAAATAAGTCATCAATGCATGGGAGAGGATATTTGTTCTTGATAGTGATCTTGTTAAGTTCTCGATAATCAATGCAGAGTCTCATTGATCCATCTTTCTTCTTAAAAAATAGAACAGGTGCTCCCCAAGGTGACGCAATAGGGCGTATGAATCCCTTATCAAGATTCTCTTGGAGTTGCTTCTTCAATTCCTGCAACTCAATTGGGTCCATTCTATAAGGTGTCTTTGAAATAGGCAAAGTACCCGGTACGAGTTCTATTGAAAACTCAACTTCACGATTTGGTGGAAGACCCGGAAATTCCTCCGGAAAGACATCATCAAACTCTCGTACAATGGGCATATTCTTAATCGTGAGTTTCTCACCAACCATTTGAGATAAATAACCTTCATTTAGTGGAATCAATACCCATAAGATTGAAGAAATTTCCACTGGAAGGTTATGTTCATCCTTGCATTGATAGACGATCGTAGATTGATCTGGAATATGAAATGTGACTTCCCTTCATTGGCAATTGATATGAGCTCCATGTAGAGAAAGCCAATCCATGCCAAGAATCACATCAAATTCCACTAAAGGAAGGATCACAAGATTTTCAGGAAGCACTTTCCCACAAACTTCGATCGGAGAAGAATTATAAACTTTTGATGCGATTGATGTTCCATTAGGTGTTGTCACAGCTAACTCAACATCTAATTGTTGAGGTAATACGGTGATACCTTTAGAAAAGTCTTCAGAAATAAAAGAGTGGGTGGATCCAGAATCAAATAAAACATTTGCTACTTTAGAGTGGATGGTAAGTGTACCTTTCACCACATCGTTATCGTACTCCACATCGCTGATAGAAATTGCATGTGACTTTCCTTTGTCTTTAGCCTTAAGAGTTTGTTGACGTCGACCATCATCATCAACCCTTGGATTTGGGCATTGATTGGCATAATGCCCCATCTCCTTGCACTTGAAACATTGAAGTGTAGTAGGTTCATTCTGTGTATCCCTTCCTTTGTTTGCATCATTAGACATCTTCTTCCCATTATCACGGCATTCAAATGCCCGATGACCTTCTTTTCCACATTTAAAACATTTACTTGTCCCTTTAAGACAACTCCCTCCATGTTTCTTTCCACACTTTGAGCATAAGGAAAAGCTCATCTTCTTTTCCGTGTGCTCTTTAGATTTTTCTTTGAATTCCATCTTCCTATTCTTATCAAACCCATGTGACTGATGGGTTACTCCAATCTCCATCTCGACTTTGAGAGCACATCGAACGATTTCCTCGTAGCTATTGAAGTCCCTTATGGCTAACGCCCTTCGAAGACTTGGTTTTAAGCCACTAAAGAATCGATCGATCTTACTCTCAGGTTGGATAATAATACCAGAAGCATACCTTGCAAGTCTGGTAAAATTTGCTTCATAGGTACCAACAGATTCATCATCCCTTTGCTTCAGTTCAAGGAACTCTTTCCCCATCTTTGTTCAGAGAATACGAGGGAAGTACTTATTGAAAAATAAGTTCTTGAACTCGTCCCATTCCATAGACTCAATTTCATCCCTTTGCCTCGTATTCTTAACAAGATTCCACCATTGATCCGCATCTCCTTCCAAACGATACACTGCTAGGATGACTTTATCATGCTCAGAACATTGAAGAACTGAAAATATCTTTTCAGTAGTACTAATCCATTGTTCAGCAACTAATGGATCAGTAGACCCGCTGAAAGAAGGTGGAAGCTGCCTCATGAAGGATTCAACAGAATGTTTCTCCCTCCTTTGTTCGTTTGGAAATCCTGCATGATTCATAGCTTGAGAAAGTTGTGTGAGCATGGCTACTAGATTTTGCATTCCAGCTCCCATATCGTTTGGTTGCTCAGGGGGACAATCATTGCATTGCCCATCGCATTCCGCATTAACACGGTTTCTTCGGGTTCCAGCCATTGACTAAAACCAAGAAGAATAGTGTGAGCAACACTAATTATAATAGGAAACCACATAATTCAAGAAAAAAAAATTTTTCATGCTTATGGTCTTATCCTAGGTTATTCATGGACATTTCTAAGATTGTGTTCTATGCTTAGACTTATCCTTAGGGTTCTTACTAAGGCTTTCACATCCTAGTTTCCAAAGGTTGACTATACCTTTCCTCTGATACCAACTATAAAGACCCATACTTTACATACATTGTTAATACTTCGAAATTGAAGCACACTTATTACAACATATGACAAAACCACAAAGGACCGTATAGGTATAGTGTCTTTAGAAACTGGGAAACATAAACAACTGGTTCATAAATCTTCTACAGTGTCTCCCATTTATTTCATCATATCTAGGGTCCCTTTTAGCATATTCTACTTAATATCCATCTTCCTGACCTGGGGAAAAGAAAACATAAAAGGGTGAGCTCAAATGCTCAGCAAGGGAAAATAGAGGAAATAAAAATCATATCATATCTTTTTGAAAATCAAAACCTGCAAAAGAGATCATAATATCTTATCATGGAATAAATCATAGAAGTGAAAATGAGATCCCCATAATCATAACATAAGACTTGAAACTTTGTGGCATGCACACATAATCATGGAAAATCATTTCTTGTTAGTCATGAATCATTGCCAAGACTATCTTAGTGGACAAAGTCCCTTTCTGAACCGAGTTCACTCCTCGTTTCAGTCCTGTATCACTGAACCGAAATAACCTTCCGTTCCAGCCATGTCTATCTCATGAGATATAAAATCATTAACCAATGCATTGGAGGGAGATATAGGTCCCACCCATCTTATAATGAATCCTTTCTTATGTGTGCCACATAATCATAAAACATACATCATCTCATAACACATGTAACAAAAATGGGATTCTTGAAACATCATGACATCATAAATCAATTCATATAAGATAAAGGAATTCATAAACATAATTCCATCACAACATAGTCAAATCAATGTAAAAATATGGATAGAAACAGAACCCTTTATTATCTTAGATGGAAAATAATTTTGATAAAACACTTGAATTGAATTCTTGAGGAAAATATCCTTTCTTCTTCAAAATCAATTTCTTTTCACAAAACATCATGCAATTTTAAAAGAAAGAGATTTTATTGAAAATAGTCATGAAATCTTTTAGAGGAAGCTTCATGAAAATAAGGCTTTATAAAACAGTAGAAATCCGTTCGTGCCGTATAAGTTAAAAAAAACATTCTTCGTACTTTTGTCGGAAAAGTCAAAAAGTACCTCGTACGAAAAACGACAAAAGATTCCTTTCATACGTATTACTAAAAACTCACCGAAGGGTAAAAATGGATTTAAACAATTTTATGTGGATGGAAATAATATTACATATTGAGTAAACATAGATGTGGATGATAAAATACACCCCAGTAAATACTTACGAATAAACAATCTCGGATAAAAATGAGATTGTGATATTTCCCTTACCTTAGGTCTGATTTGCTTTGTTCGTGTCCGAAGCTCCTGTATAATGGTTTAAATAATGTTATTGACTTATTCCAGAATCATACATATTGATATGATATCATATATGGTCATATTATTAGCTTCTTGTTAGTAATATTTCATTGTTACTTGTTACTCGGGTCTTTATAACTTTTTGTTCTTATGCGTGTTTTGTTGAATAAATTCTTATTCTTATCTTTAGGTTATAGATAATTCATTTCCAGAATGGTATTAGTGTAGTATATACCATATTCATTCATTCAATTCATTTATATAATCATTATGAAATGAAGATCATGTAGAACGAGTCGCATCACATCATGGAGACGGTATTCCGTACGTACGCACGAGTGATGATATCGTTCCTATGATCGTGGAATTGTATTGGAGTATATATATATATTATTTCAGTATCAATATTACTTAATAATAATCATATATAGTTACTCATTACACCATTATACCCATCCTTGTAAGGTGATGGTGGAAAATAGATTACACCACGGCGTGGAGACGGTATTCCGTACGTACGCACGCGCGGTGATTTCATTTTTCCGTAGGATGGATAGAAGGTGAATTAGGGTTGTTTCATATTTATAATAACATATAAGTATGTAAGTAATACTGATGTTATTACTTTATCATGAAACAACTAAAGAAGAAGAAGTTGAAGAAGAAAGAAATTGAAAAGATCGGTAATGGATATTACCTCTTCTTTGGAACGCCTCTTTGAATCCTCCACTTAAGGAACTAAGATTGGTCTTTGGAGAAGACCAGGACCTCTAGGATTATTCTAGGGAAGTGGAGAGGAGAAAATGGCAGGGGTTGTCCGAGCTTGAGTGCTCAAATTGGTGTGAGGAGGAGGGGGAGGAGGTGCCCTTTTATAAGGGAGGAGAGGGGCACCTTAGGAATATCTCAAAATATTATTTTATATTAAAGTCAAAATCGGTTTATAATGGTTCCAAAGGGTCTTATTTCGAAGATAAAGTGGGGAAGGGTCGAAATCCTATCTACCAATAAGATTTAGACAAGTTTAGGGTATTATTTTAACCTTATCAATTAGATTTAACTCTAAGTTAAATAATTTAACTTTTACCATGTCTTTTTGTTTTCTTTCACTATAGGGTTAATACACTTACTATAACATGCCAAACGAACCCCAAATTGTTTATTATTAATATATATATCCTTATCTAAGTCATTTGGCCGAACCTTAGATTTTTAGGAATAAAATAACAATTAATAATATAATATTTGATTTAAAAACTATTTTGTGTCAGTTTTGACACTATTTGATATATGATTTTTGTGAAAGTCATAACATAATTATATGTTCGAACCAAGTTGATTAAATCAACATTAATATATCATAGTAACCTATAAAATCAGTGGAATTCATAAAAAGTCTCAAATTACATTTATTGTGGTGTTTATAACATCAATTATGTCAATATTTCATTAATAAGATAATTACTGCATCATCATTGTGTCATAAATAAATTAAATTATTTAATGTCTAAAAATTACAAATAAAATACCATTATGTAGGAAATATTTTTAGTTTTCTAATGAATATTTATAGTTGAATTTATCTTATGTATAACCCCATATTAAAAATGATTTACTTATTAAACTTTGATTTTAACTATTTTAACCCTTCTTTAAATAAATTAATAATAAATGTCCTAATCTAATCCAAGTGGGCCTAAATGGTCATATTTTATTCCTAAGTTTGTTTTTGGTCGAATTAAACTTGTCCAATAAAATTAGAACATGTGTTAGGGTAATATTAATATCATATTTACCCTTAGTTACCCTATTTACTATTAACCGCGGTAAAAATCGTAAAAAGTTACTATTCACCAAAAATTATTTTTATCTCATTGAACCACATTTTACTTACTGATATCAACCGTGTCTGTCGGATTTTCGAAATTCCATTCACAGAAGCGGTAAAATTAAGTTTTATGCAAAATTCAGTTTTTAACCTACCACTTAGTGGTTTCACTATTCATCAAAAATTGAAAGTTTTCAGAAAAATACCAAAATTTCACCCTAGGCTAATTTCGATATTCTGAGTCCAAAAATGAAGTCCATTTTGAAAAATAAAATTTATAAAATTTCAAAAAGTGGTTATTACTATTCATAACGGCTAGTTTTAATAGCATATTGTTGTTTAGTGAAACTCGGTATTGCGTACGACGCAAGCTATCGAGGAAGGTCGTGATTGCATGTAAAGCTAGCCAAGAAAGTGTTGTGTAGAAAAATATTCCTTTGATGATTTATATAACATAAAAGTCTCGGGTGTTACATTCTACCCCCCTTAAAAAGAATTTCTCCCTCGAAATTCGTCACTTTGTAACAAACAGATGAGGATAATTCTCCCTCATCATATCCTCAAGCTCCCATGTAGATTCTTCAAGTTGGTGGTTCCTCCATAAAACCTTTACTAAGCGAGTGGTCTTGTTTCGTAGGACTTTTTCGCTACGATCCAGAATCTCTATCGGCTGTTCTTCATAAGAAAGATCTTGCTCCAGCGGTACAACTTCTGAGCTGAGTACATGTGAAGGATCTGGTATGTACTTTCTCAGGAGAGATACATGGAACACATCGTGAACTTGAGAGAGATTCGGTGGAAGCGCCAATCGGTAAGCTACCATCCCAACACGATCCAGTATTTCGAAAGGACCAATATATCTAGGGCTCAACTTCCCCTTCTTTCCAAATCTCATAACCCTCTTCCAGGGAGATATTCGTAAGAACACTTTATCACCCACTTCAAACTCTAGGTATTTTCTTCGGTTGTCGGCATAACTTTTCTGTCGACTCTGAGCTGCTCTTATGTGTTGTTGAATAGATCTGACCTTTTCTGCCATTTCATCAACGGGATCAGGTCCTAATAGCTTTCTTTCCCCAACTTCATCCCAGCAAGTTGGAGTCCTGCATTTCTTTCCATAGAGAGCTTCATAAGGATCCATCTGAATACTGGAGTGAAAGCTATTATTATAAGAAAATTCCACCAAAGGTAGGTGTTGATCCCAACCTCCTTTGAAATCCATAGAGCAAGCTCTCAACATATCTTCTAGGGTTTGAATTGTTCTCTCAGACTGACCGTCTGTCTGGGGATGATAAGCAGTGCTGAAACTCAACTCTGTATCCAGAGTATGCTGAAGACTTCTCCAGAACTTTGAGGTAAATCTCGGATCTCGATCAGATATAATAGAAAGTGGTACTCCATGCAATCTTACCACTTCATTTACATATATCCTGGCAAGCTGATCTAGAGAGAAATCCTCTCTAATAGGAATGAAGTGTGCAGACTTTGTAAGACGATCAACTATGACCCAGATAGCATTATTGCCTTTGGATTTTTTAGGAAGTCCTGTGACAAAGTCCATAGTGATGTTTTTCCATTTCCATTCGGGTATGGGTAATGGTTGTAACATCCCCTTAGACTTTTGTCTCTCAGCTTTAACTTGTTGACAAACCAAGCATCGAGAGACATATTCAGCAACATCTCTTTTCATGCCATCCCACCAGAAGTATTCTTTCAGGTCCCTATACATCTTCGTGCTTCCAGGATGAATAGAGAATGAAGAACTATGAGCCTCATCCAGCAGCTCCTTCTTTAATTCGGGGATGGAAGGAACACAAACCCGATTCCTAAACTTTATTATCCCATCACAATCAAGGTTGAATTCAGGAACATTTCTCACATTATTTTGTAACTCGGCATCTTCTTTCTGTGCCTCTTTAATCTTCACATGTATAGATGGTTGAACATTCATTTGAGAAAGATAAGATTTTTCCCTTTCCATTATAATTCCAAGATCCATCCTTTGTAAATCCATAAATATTGGATCTTTTGTGATCCTCATCATGGATAAACTAGCATGGTCTTGTCGACTTAATGCATCTGCCACCTTGTTTGCTTTCCCAGGGTGGTAATGGATTGAGCAGTCATAATCCTTAATCAGCTCCAACCATCTTCTTTGGCACATATTCAGCTCCTTTTGTGTGAAAATATACTTTAAACTTTTATGATCAGTATAAATATCACACCTTTCACCATAAAGGTAATGCCTCCAAATCTTTAATGCAAAGATTACCGCAGCCAACTCCAAATCATGTGTTGTGTAATTTTGCTCATGGATTTTCAACTGTCGTGAGGCATAAGCTATCACCATATCATTTTGCATAAGAACACACCCCAATCCCTTCTTGGATGCATCACTGTAGATCACAAACCTTTCTCCACTACAAGGCAGTGTGAGCACAGGTGCACTGGATAACCTTCTTTTCAACTCCTTGAAATTCATTCCTCTGTCCAGACAAACTTAACTCCTTTCCGAGTCAACTTGGTGAGTGGATTAGATAATCGTGAAAAATCTTTTACAAAACGTCAATAATATCCAGCCAAACCAAGAAAACTTCGGATCTCAGTTACTGTTGTTTGTCTTGACCATCTTTCGATAACCTCTATTTTTGCTGGATCCACAGATATCCCCTCTTTTGAGATTATATGACCCAAAAATGCAACTTTTTGAAGCCAAAATTCACACTTGGTAAATTTGGCATAAAGCTTCTCCTTTCTCAGGGTCTTCAATATAATTCTCAAGTGATCTTCATGCTCTTCCTTGCTCTTTGAATAGACAAGAATATCGTCTATAAAGACTACCACAAATTGATCAAGATAGTATCTAAAGACTCTATTCATTAGATCCATGAAGATAGCAGGGGCATTAGTAAGACCAAATGGCATCACTATAAATTCATAGTGTCCATACCTTGTATGGAAAGCCGTCTTTGGTATATCCTCCCTTTTGACCCTTAATTGATGATACCCTGAACGAAGATCAATCTTGGAAAAGTATTGAGCTCCACGTAGTTGGTCAAATAAGTCATCAATGCGTGGGAGAGGATATTTGTTCTTGATAGTGATCTTGTTAAGTTCTCGATAATCAATGCAGAGTCTCATTGATCCATCTTTCTTCTTAAAAAATAGAACAGGTGCTCCCCAAGGTGACGCACTAGGGCGTATGAATCCCTTATCAAGATTCTCTTGGAGTTGCTTCTTCAATTCCTGCAACTCAATTGGGGCCATTCTATAAGGTGTCTTTGAAATAGGCAAAGCACCCGGTACGAGTTCTATTGAAAACTCAACTTCACGATTTGGTGGAAGACCCGGCAATTCCTCCGGAAAGACATCATCAAACTCCCGTACAATGGGCATATTCTTAATCGTGAGTTTCTCACCAACCATTTGAGATAAATAACCTTCATTTAGTGGAATCAATACCCATAAGATTGAAGAAATTTCCACTGGAAGGTTATGTTCATCCTTGCATTGATAGACGATCGTAGATTGATCTGGAATATGAAATGTGACTTCCCTTCTTTGGCAATTGATATGAGCTCCATGTAGAGAAAGCCAATCCATGCCAAGAATCACATCAAATTCCACTAAAGGAAGGATCACAAGATTTGCAGGAAGCACTTTCCCACAAACTTCGATCGGAGAAGAATTATAAACTTTTGATGCGATTGATGTTCCATTAGGTGTTGTCACAGCTAACTCAACATCTAATTGTTGAGGTAATACGGTGATACCCTTAGAAAAGTCTTCAGAAATAAAAGAGTGGGTGGATCCAGAATCAAATAAAACATTTGCTACTTTAGAGTGGATGGTAAGTGTACCTTTCACCACATCGTTATCGTACTCCACATCGCTGATAGAAATTGCATGTGACTTTCCTTTGTCTTTAGCCTTAAGAGTTTGTTGACGTCGACCATCATCATCAACCCTTGGATTTGGGCATTGATTGGCATAATGCTCCATCTCCTTGCACTTGAAACATTGAAGTGTAGTAGGTTCATTCTGTGTATCCCTTCCTTTTTTTGCATCATTAGACATCTTCTTCCCATTATCACGGCATTCAAATGCCCGATGACCTTCTTTTCCACATTTAAAACATTTACTTGTCCCTTTAAGACAACTCCCTCCATGTTTCTTTCCACACTTTGAGCATAAGGAAAAGCTCATATTCTTTTCCGTGTGCTCTTTAGATTTTTCTTTGAATTCCATCTTCCTATTCTTATCAAACCCATGTGACTGATGGGTTACTCCAATCTCCATCTCGACTTTGAGAGCACATCGAACGATTTCCTCATAGCTATTGAAGTCCCTTATGACTAACGCCCTTCGAAGACTTGGTTTTAAGCCACTAAAGAATCGATCGATCTTACTCTCAGGTTGGATAATAATACCAGAAGCATACCTTGCAAGTCTGGTAAAATTTGCTTCATAGGTACCAACAGATTCATCATCCCTTTGCTTCAGTTCAAGGAACTCTTTCCCCATCTTTGTTCGGAGAATACGAGGGAAGTACTTATTGAAAAATAAGTTCTTGAACTCGTCCCATTCCATAGACTCAATTTCATCCCTTTGCCTCGTATTCTTAACAAGATTCCACCATTGATCCGCATCTCCTTCCAAACGATACACTGCTAGGATGACTTTATCATGCTCAGAACATTGAAGAACTGAAAATATCTTTTCAGTAGTACTAATCCATTGTTCAGAAACTAATGGATCAGTAGACCCGCTGAAAGAAGGTGGACGCTGCCTCATGAAGGATTCAACAGAATGTTTCTCCCTCCTTTGTTCGTTTGGAAATCCTGCATGATTCATAGCTTGAGAAAGTTGTGTGAGCATGGCTACAAGATTTTGCATTCTAGCTCCCATATCGTTTGGTTGCTCAGGGGGACAATCATTGCATTGCCCATCGCATTCCGCATTAACACGGTTCCTTCGGGTTCCAGCCATTGACTAAAACCAAGAAGAATAGTGTGAGCAACACTAATTATAATAGGAAACCACATAATTCAAGAAAATTTTTTTTTTCATGCTTATGGTCTTATCCTAGGTTATTCATGGACATTTCTAAGATTGTGTTCTATGCTTAGACTTATCCTTAGGGTTCTTACTAAGGCTTTCACATCCTAGTTTCCAAAGGTTGACTATACCTTTCCTCTGATACCAACTATAAAGACCCATACTTTACATACATTGTTAATACTTCGAAATTAAAGCACACTTATTACAACATATGACAAAACCACAAAGGACCGTATAGGTATAGTGTCTTTAGAAACTGGGAAACATAAACAACTGGTTCATAAATCTTCTACAGTGTCTCCCATTTATTTCATCATATCTAGGGTCCCTTTTAGCATATTATACTTAATATCCATCTTCCTGACCTGGGGAAAATAAAACATAAAAGGGTGAGCTCAAATGCTCAGCAAGGGCAAATAGAGGAAATAAAAATCATATCATATCTTTTTGAAAATCAAAACCTGCAAAAGAGATCATAATATCTTATCATGGAATAAATCATAGAAGTGAAAATGAGATCCCCATAATCATAACATAAGACTTGAAACTTTGTGGCATGCACACATAATCATGGAAAATCATTTCTTGTTAGTCATGAATCATTGCCAAGACTATCTTAGTGGACAAAGTCCCTTTCTGAACCGAGTTCACTCCTCGTTTCAGTCCTGTATCACTGAACCGAAATAACCTTCCGTTCCAGCCATGTCTATCTCATGAGATATAAAATCATTACCCAATGCATTGTAGGGAGATATAGGTCCCACCCATCTTATAATGAATCCTTTCTTATGTGTGCCACATAATCATAAAACATACATCATCGCATAACACATGTAACAAAAATGGGATTCTTGAAACATCATGACATCATAAATCAATTCATATAAGATAAAGGAATTCATAAACATAATTCCATCACAACATAGTCAAATCAATGTAAAAAATATGGATAGAAACAGAACCCTTTATTATCTTAGATGGAAAATAATTTTGATAAAACACTTGAATTGAATTCTTGAGGAAAATATCCTTTCTTCTTCAAAATCAATTTCTTTTCACAAAACATCATGCAATTTTAAAAGAATGAGATTTTATTGAAAATAGTCATGAAATATTTTAGAGGAAGCTTCATGAAAATAAGGCTTTATAAAACAGTAGAAATCCGTTCGTGCCGTATAAGTTAAAAAAAACATTCTTCGTACTTTTGTCGGAAAAGTCAAAAAGTACCTCGTACGAAAAACGACAAAAGATTCCTTTCATACGTATTACTAAAAACTCACCGAAGGGTAAAAATGGATTTAAAAAATTTTAGGTGGATGGAAATAATATTACATATTGAGTAAACATGGATGTGGACGATAAAATACACCCTAGTAAATACTTACGAATAAACAATCTCGGATAAAAATGAGATTGTGATATTTCCCTTACCTTAGGTCTGATTTGCTTTGTTCGTGTCCGAAGCTCCTGTATAATGGTTTAAATAATGTTATTGACTTATTCCATAATCATACATATTGATATGATATCATATATGGTCATATTATTAGCTTCTTGTTAGTAATATTTCATTGTTACTTGTTACTCGGGTCTTTATAACTTTTTGTTCTTATGCGTGTTTTGTTGAATAAATTCTTATTCTTATCTTTAGGTTATAGATAATTCATTTCCAGAATGGTATTAGTGTAGTATATACCATATTCATTCATTCAATTCATTTATATAATCATTATGAAATGAAGATCATGTAGAACGAGTCGCATCACATCGTGGAGACGGTATTCCGTACGTACGCACGAGTGATGATATCGTTCCTATGATCGTGGAATTGTATTAGAGTATATATATATATATTATTTCAGTATCAATATTACTTAATAATAATCATATATAGTTACTCATTACACCATTATACCCATCCTTGTAAGGTGATGGTGGAAAATAGATTACACCACGGCGTGGAGACGGTATTCCGTACGTACGCACGCGCGGTGATTTCATTTTTCCGTAGGATGGATAGAAGGTGAATTAGGGTTGTTTCATATTTATAATAACATATAAGTATGTAAGTAATACTGATGTTATTACTTTATCATGAAACAACTAAAGAAGAAGAAGTTGAAGAAGAAAGAAATTGAAAAGATCGGTAATGGATATTACCTCTTCTTTGGAACGCCTCTTTGAATCCTCCACTTAAGGAACTAAGATTGGTCTTTGGAGAAGACCAGGAACTCTAGGATTATTCTAGGGAAGTGGAGAGGAGAAAATGGCAGGGGTTGGCCGAGCTTGAGTGCTCAAATTGGTGTGAGGAGGAGGGGGAGGAGGTGCCCTTTTATAAGGGAGGAGAGGGGCACCTTAGGAATATCTCAAAATATTATTTTATATTAAAGTCAAAATCGGTTTATAATGGTTCCAAAGGGTCTTATTTCGAAGCTAAAGTGGGGAAGGGTCGAAATCCTATCTACCAATAAGATTTAGACAAGTTTAGGGTATTATTTTAACCTTATCAATTAGATTTAACTCTAAGTTAAATAATTTAACTTTTACCATGTCTTTTTGTTTTCTTTCACTATAGGGTTAATACACTTACTATAACATGCCAAACGAACCCCAAATTGTTTATTATTAATATATATATCCTTATCTAAGTCATTTGTCCGAACCTTAGATTTTTAGGAATAAAATAACAATTAATAATATAATATTTGATTTAAAAACTATTTTGTGTCAATTTTGACACTATTTGATATATGATTTTTGTGAAAGTCATAACATAATTATATGTTCGAACCAAGTTGATTAAATCAACATTAATATATCATAGTAACCTATAAAATCAGTGTAATTCATAAAAAGTCTCAAATTACATTTATTGTGGTGTTTATAACATCAATTATGTCAATATTTCATTAATAAGATAATTACTGCATCATCATTGTGTCATAAATAAATTAAATTATTTAATGTCTAAAAATTACAAATAAAATACCATTATGTAGGAAATATTTTTAGTTTTCTAATGAATATTTATAGTCGAATTTATCTTATGTATAACCCCATATTAAAAATTATTTACTTATTAAACTTTGATTTTAACTATTTTAACCCTTCTTTAAATAAATTAATAATAAATGTCCTAATCTAATCCAAGTGGGCCTAAATGGTCATATTTTATTCCTAAGTTTGTTTTTGGTCGAATTACACTTTTTCAATAGAATTAGGACATGTGTTAGGGTAATATTAATATCATATTTACCCTTAGTTACCCTATTTACTATTAACCGCGGTAAAAATCGTAAAAAGTTACTATTCACCAAAAATTATTTTTATCTCATTGAACCACATTTTACTTACTGATATCAACCGTGTCTGTCGGATTTTCGAAATTCCATTCACAGAAGCGGTAAAATTAAGTTTTATGCAAAATTCAGTTTTTAACCTACCACTTAGTGGTTTCACTATTCATCAAAAATTGAAAGTTTTCAGAAAAATACCAAAATTTCACCCTAGGCTAATTTCGATATTCTGAGTCCAAAAATGAAGTCCATTTTGAAAAATAAAATTTATAAAATTTCAAAAAGTGGTTATTACTATTCATAACGGCTAGTTTTAATAGCATATTGTTGTTTAGTGAAACTCGGTATTGCGTACGACGCAAGCTATCGAGGAAGGTCGCGATTGCGTGTAAAGCAAGCCAAGCAAGTGTTGTGTAGAAAAATATTCCTTTGATGATTTATATAACATAAAAGTCTCGGGTGTTACATTGGGGGTCTTCCCCTATATTAAGACTTATTAATTTGAAGTGTTTGTAAAAACCTTTAGGATTTATTTGCATGGAATAGAGCCTCTTTGGATCCTTTCACATTGGGTTTTCACTCTTTGACACCAACAAAACATCCTCAAAGTACCCACCCATGGTCTGAAATCTATGACCTTAAAAATGAGCCCCTATCCAAAAATTTTGACCATAAAATATGTGCATTAGGCCCCCTTGTCACCTTATATTCACAAAGGTTTTTTGACCTGTTGTATTTTAGAAAGCCATATCCCCCTTCTATTTTCCATCACGTCCTCACTCAAGTGGATTTATCCTCCAGCATAGGTCTTTTATGATTACACATTCCATAACTATGTTTGTATTGATTCCCATTCCCATTAGATATTTAGAAATATCTGGATTGCATATCTTAGGTACAACCCCTTTGTCGACTCATTACAAGGACTTTACCTCCTTTGGAATCATAGAATCATCTTGGGTACATTGGGTATGATTAATATAGCTTTTTGTTGTAGAGGGCCTCTTTATATCCTTTCACATTGCATCATCACTCTTTCATGACATGTAATACACTTTAAAACATACACACCCATTTCCATGAGCTCCATGACCTTAAACAAGTAACATATATAGTTTGTGTTATAGGAATCTAAACTAAAAATCCCAACATCCACATCTTGTGATGTTAAACTATAGCCATTTCCCATATAAAACCAGGATTATTTATATAATGAGTATGATATGACTGAAAAATAACATCTGCAGAACAGGAAGTTAAACTATAGCCTCACCCCATATGAAATCGGAATGCCTCATATGAAAAGTATGGGATGACCAGAACCAATTTCCTTCGCACACGGTGTTAAACTAAATTTCTAACCAATGTGAAGAACATAATATTCAATATATAAATAGAATGGGTTGATTTTATACCCTCACCAAATAGAACACTTCCCCTTAAAAGTTAGTCTTTTACCTTGATGCATTCTAGAACTACATGTGGATTTATTTCATTTCTCAATGGTTACATAGTGATTCTTGTATATCTCATATCAATCCTGAGAAATCCATAAACTCATTTCATAAGTTATTCATACTTTCTTAGATTTGGGTAATCAACATCATGCTGATCTTAATGGATTCCCTAATAGAAATGGTGTCTAGCCACATTGACTCACCTATCATCTTGGTCTCATGCCTCGAAGGATTCCCAGTAGCAGATAGCAGCTCCCATTTTTCAACCTTGGTTAATTGTTGATCCCACATTTTTTAAACCCATCATAAACTGACATGTGTGTAGAACCTTTGTTTCAAATTTGGTCAATAGTTTTTTCCCACCTGTTGGTTATTCTGCGTTCCTATCCAGAACACGAAAGTAGTGATCTCCCTTACAGTATTTGATGGTATCCTTTCCCCATCTTATGTTCTCCTCTAAAAACAATTAGAACTCCACATCACTCATTTTTTCTCACATCAATCATGGCTCAAAAAAGATTTGGAGTTATGGAGAGAGTGGTCCACAATAAAGGTAGAGATACACAAGGGTAACCATGGTACAAATTCTACAACATTAAAACAGGATCCCCAGTCCAAACAAAATGACCTTAAACTATGTACAAGTCATCTTGGGAATGAATCATGTGGAACTGGTCCACCTTATCCCCCAATTCACATAGAGTCATCTCCCTTATTTTCCATCCAAAATACTTTGAGATGTTATCCCCTATGCTCAAGGCATTATGACCTTAAACAATTTTCCATCAGTATTAACTCTGCAACATTATACTTGGAGTTTAGTTCAAAGAATTAAGACCTTAAACTATTTCCAACATTTTATTTTCAAGGAACTCCATGGATCCTTATTCACATTAGTCCATCTATCCCTTATGCCACATGCATTCATTCAAGACACACAACCCATGGTTTAATCATCAATACCTTAAACTGTGTGTGATTCACTCTATATTATTTAGTATGGTTCAAAGCCTCCTAGTCATGTTGTTCCCATCATTTGAGAACCCTCTAGTGTTATAATATACTTTCTGGGAGAGGTCCACCTTATATCAAACCATTATGACATTAAACTAATTGAAACACCATGGTCCAAAATCTATAACCATAAAATAAGAGTCATGGTTCGAGTATTGATAACATTAACAATTTTAAACTTCTTAGTTTAACTGGTATAAATTAAAATACTAATGGTAATAGACACAAATTTTTACTAGGTTGAAAACCCATAAGTGAAAACTAATAATGATTCAGAATTCTTCCTTATGTTGCTCCGGTGGCTTGGAAAAAAATAATTGGATAAAAATAAAGAGGTAAAAAGTCAGTAGGGACCCACTACATACCCTGCTAAAAACATTTCTATTATTGCTGAACTCCTCATTTTAGGTAAAAGTTGAATAAAAATATTAATCTCCCCTTACCTCATGAGATCCCCTTGGAAGTACCCCCATTATACTACCCTATTACTCCCCCACCACCATGGATGGTCGGGCGTTATTTATGTTAGTTCACATGCCCTAGTCATAAGATTCTAAATTATTCTATAATTATCCCCATCATATAATGTTTCACTACATGAACATCATACTCACCAAATGAAATTAAATTTTTATATATTTTTCTCATCATATGATGTAAAATTTCATGTACATTTTCATCACTGTATGAATTTAAAATTATTGTGCATCATCCTCAAAATATGACTTTAAACTAAATGTATATTTTCCACATTGATGGACATAAAATTGTGAGGAATATTATTCCCTCTCCTCATAAGACTCTTTTCCCTTCCAGTGTTGGTCACCTATTGTGTCATTCATATTCTTAAACCATATCTAGGAATCCAATAAGACTCTACCCTTGGAATATGATTCTGAACTTTTTCAAGATTGATACGCCTACCCAATGTACTCAAGGTGATTATAGAGAAATTATGAGAGTGTTAAGCTCCAATTGAACATTCCTAAAATTGGTATCCACACTCCTTTTCTCCATTCATTTTGATCCCTATCATCTTCCTCATCTAAATACCCCCCCCCCAATAGTATGGTTCCGGTCCAAAATGGATCACCTACATTCCTGGGCACACACACTCTATAAGATTTATGAAAAATTTTAAGATATGTCTAGTGTTTCAAAAGGATAAGTGGTTGAAACTCATTTATATCCCCCCATACTTGGAAAATGATAATGGATTTTTTGTTCTAAACATGGCAGTTACCCTCCAACATCACCCCCCCCCTTGTGCTCCAGATCATGGGTATCATGATTCATGCTCTTCATCTCTCATTTGTTCAGGTTGAATTCAACACCCCTTCTGTTACCCAATTCTGACACTAGCACATGATGAGAAATAAATTTGGTTATGCATAGAGTCTCACAATCAAGCAAAACCTTTCATGGTCATGACACTCCCAATGGTTGATAAACATGTTCTGATCCCCAGTGTTTGACCACTGTATGGTACTCTCATATAAATAGATAATCTAATATTTTTTCATTATTTTATACATAAATAATGACTCCAATGGTCTTACGGATTCACTTTTCATTTTCTTTTCAATTTTATTGAGATGCAGTAAAAAATAAAACATTTTAAAAGCATACAATAATGTAAAACAAACCATCCAAAGTATGGGAGGTTCATCCACATGTTGGAACCTCTCCTTTTTTATGGGATATGGTAAAACTTCCCAAATTTTTATCCCTGATGACTAAAAACTTAAGATCAACCATCCTCTATTGAGTAGCCTCTAGAGTCTTCTATCTCTCTTCCTGATCGGTCGCCTCCTCTTCTTTGACAAGTTGGACTTCTTCATCCCTAATTCACACCCAGTCCAGCTCAACCTAACACTTGGTCATCAAATATTCCACCTATTCTTCCTTGTATTCATCCTCCACTAACTTATCCCTTAGTTTTATAATGATATCTTCTTGAGCGGTGATGATGCCCATGTGATGTTGAACCTTCCCTTAAAGGAGAGAAGTCTCTTATTTAGACATTGGGAGAGTCTATGTGCACATAGCATTTTTCTTATTCTAGATGATGTCAAACTCCTTCTGTTCTATATGTTACCTCTTGATGGTGAAGTTTCGAGATAATTCTTGGAGACCTCTAGATTCCAACCCACCAGTCCCCATGCTAACTACCTAATGGGGGAGTGATCCCAACTATTTTAGAAAATTATCCACTTTTGTGAAAGTGATTAAATTAAGAACACTCTTCTACACCATCTGTCAGATCACATGGATATCGTCGATAACATATGAGTCAGAATCCTAAATGTCCTCTGGAATTACAGTCTTGTACAAAGTAAATATTTCTAAAACATCAGTTAATGGGTCATATGCAGGAAGGTCCTTGGGTGGGATAATCCCAATTTTTAGTGGAAACACATACTCAATAGACCCCTCACTTATAGCAGGGTCCACAACTACCTCTTTGAACGCCTATGAGGTAGGATCAACCATCACATCCTCCTTGCCCACCTTTTTAGGTGCAAAGATCTCAACCACTATCGCTAAGGTCTCAACTCCAGCAACCATTATCAATACTGCTTCTGAGAAAAGTGATTCCATTGTGGCCTCCCTGATTACCTAGCTTTCTATCATGATGTTTTCCTCCTCCATTGAATCCGCATCCCCAGTATCCACCTTCTATGGAACTTTTATGGAAGGATAATCCATCACAACCTCATTGACCACCTTAATGGAAAAAAGTAGACTCATCCACCACTACATCCATATGTTTGAGTGTATTTGTATCTAGATGATCTCCAAAAAATATTTGAACTTCCATTTGACACATGGGGTTATCTTAGAATGACTTATACGAGGAAAAACATGAAGATAAAAGTGACTAGGTGAAAATATTTACAATAATATTACACCTCAATGATCATCTCATAGAGATCCATGGGAAATACCTTGAAAAGGGAATTCCCTTGGTAGTAATCACCTCCATTGTGAGGTCCATTCCAGTTGATGGTTGATATCCTATGGTTCCAATATCAAGGAGAGGACCCACACATTCCCCCTCAGGGGTTGAGTTTCATCATCCCTCTTCTAGAGGTTCATCATGAGCATCTCCCACCTCAGTGCTTGCTGGTTCCTACACATGGGAAAAGGAGTTAGACATTGATATTAGAGTTTTGGTAGTGTCCAATATGAATAAGTTTAGAATATTTACCTGATGAATGGAAGTTCCTACATCCATAGGAGAGTCCTGATAAGAATCACTTTTCTGAAATTCCTCCTTCGAACACTATTGTAGAGGTTCACATGCAGATAACTTTCTTTCCAAGAGATATAGATAAGAGATAATTCCCATCAACACCTTCACTCAGCTGGTCAGAGAATTCTTAGATCCTTAAGAGTACATCGAGTCCTTCATCTTTATTATGTATTGCACCAACTCAGCTCGAGGGGTGTAGAATCATTCCCCTGCATGACCCAACCCAGTTAGAAATATCCCATATATGTTTTCGAACATCCATATACCTTGGAGAGTGGTTATTTTTCTATAAACTCCCAAACTCTCCTAGGAATCGGGAAATATAGTGTCACTGGGGACATATAGGTGGGATATTCAATTCCCTATACATTGAAGATTCACCCTCATGACTACCCAAGAGGGTCTTCCTTTCCCCCTAAACCACTTACCTAGGAACAACGAGCCAGTTTTTTATCCCTTCAATATGGATTCCATCTCTGTAGGGTTGAGAATTTTCGGCCCTGCAGATATAGATCTACCCGTTGGACTGGTCCTACATCTGTGACGTGCCACAACCACCACTCATCCTTGACCTCATAGTTGTGGGACCCCTCCTTCGTCATCCAAGGTGGTATGTTTCCTTAGTATTTCCCTTGTGTATTAACTCACCCAACTTAGTTCATAGTGATGGTGAGACTATATGCAGTAGTGTATGGTGGCATATATAGTGACCCATGCTTAACATATATATATACATATATGTGAAGTTAGGGTAGTGGTTAGACGCGGTGTTTTCAGCGAAGAGGTTGCGGGATCGAAACTCGGCGCCTGCATTATTTTAGGACCTATACCCACGGTTTTGAAACCGTGGGTAAAAGCCATTGAAACCGTGGAAATTCTCTATGTTTCGGTGACACGGTGGTAGGACACCTATACCCACGGTTTTCCAAAACCGTGGGTATATGCTAGGGACCTATATCGACGGCGTTCCAGCCCGCGGTTCCCAAAACCGTGGGTATAGGCTATACCCACGGTTTTGGAGGCTATACCCACGGTTTTGAACCGTGGGTATAGGCCGTTTTTCCAGTAGTGATAAGAAAGTGTTAGATTATATGCTCAATTAGGGTAAATAAAGGAGATACATAAAAATAACATGATCATAAAGATATGAAAACATGAGAATAACATTTTAATATCATACCCTCCATATCAAAGATTATTATCATGAGTCATGGAATTAATATTGGTAGTTAATTATACATGAATCATAAGGGAATCAAAGAACATGAGCCATGAGAGAATAACATGGGAATAAGACATGAAATTATGGAATACAAATAACCATAAAAAATATTTTCCAAGTCTACCTACCAAGACCTTCATAACATGTTTGACTTGTGATAATAACCTTTGTACCAACTTCATGCTCAGGATGTCCTCTCATGTACTCTCTTGTTTTTATCTTGGTATTCCCTCTCGTGTGCCCTCTTTTTGTGGGTTTGGGATGCCCTCCCATGTACCCTCTTGTTATGGGATTATGATTACCTCTTATTTACTCTCTTGTTATGGGATTGGTATTCCCACCCATGTATCCTCTTTTTATAGTCATAGGATTCCCTCTCATGTACCCTTTGATCTCATAAAATATTTACCACTACCTAATGCATTGGAAAGAAATATGCATCCCACCAATCAAATAATAAAACCATATATATGTGTTCCATAAGATGATAAAGAATTTATCATACCATGACCAATGAAATGAAATTTTTATCATAAAAATTTCATCATATCATAACCTATGTAAAAGAGATATATTTCATAATCATTTCATTATAACATAACCCATGAAAATAATCAGGTTTTATAAGAATTTTATCATGGTATAACTTGTAGAAGAGAGTCAAGTTAATAAAAAACTTTTCATCATAAACATAAACCACTCAAATAAAAATAATAATGGTTTACTTGGATCATATCCCTATTAAATCATAAACTATATTAAAGTATTTCATCTCTTATGGAGAACGATTTTGAGAGATTACTTGCAACATTTCTTAAGGAAAATAAATATTCTTTGAAACTAACTTTTTAAAACATAAATAATTTCAAAAATCCTTTTCTTTTAAAAAAACATTTAATACTTATAAATTGTTATTTTAAAATTCATTTAAATCATTTATTGAGTAAAATAAACTTTATAATTTGAAAAACTCTTTTTAAATCATAAAACAATTTCAAAACATTTTTCTTTGAAAATAACCTTGATAATTATAAAGAGTATTTGAAAACCATTTTAAAAAAATTCTAAACATAAAAAATTATAAAATAAATTTCCTTGAAAATTATAATATAATTTCATTAAAAAAAATTTAAAACAAATCAGAAAACATGGTTTTTGAAAAAAAAAATATATTTCCAACTGAAGAGAGAAAAAGTAAGATTTTCATAAAAACTTTTATTAATTATCTTATGTACCAAATAATGGACATTGGTAACAATACTTTTAAATATCATGAATAAAAATATGAGTATAAAATTCATATGTTTTCATGATATATGGATCTTAGTATTTGATCATCAGAAACCTAGTTATAAATAATCCCGATAATGATGATATTATAATAAAAAGTCATTAACACTTTAGTAACCTTTAGTCGTATGCTCCATAAATGAATAACATGAAATAAAACAAAAAATATCATGAGGATATATAAATTCATGATATTACATTTCAAATGTTCCATATATATACTTCATGAATGAATATAGTTGCATAGCATTACACACATCTCAAAGAAGGAAAATTGAGACAAAATTCCTTTCTGATTTGGTAACTTTTGAACTGTAAACACCATGAATGAGATGTACTAGAATGTATCTGTAAATTCTAGTAATTATCATTATAATAATCATAAATTAAATCCATGGGCAATATACACACCCCATATAATAAATAGGTGTTGAACATGGCTTGTGTCTCACATTAAATAAAAGTGAGATAAAAATCCTTTACTACTTGAGTAACTTTTTGATCACGATATCAGTGAAATAATAACCTAAATTTATGCTTTTAATATCATTTAATAAATTAAATTGATGATATTACAAGTCTTATGTAATTATATACATCACACAAAAAAGAGTTGTGAATATGTCATAAGTCCCACAGAAATAAAAGTGAGGCTATAAATCTATTTACCTTAAGTCTTGACTCTTGTAGTACTCATTCAAAACTCATATATAATACATATAATTTTATTATAAATCAATCACAGAAAAATATTCATATATAAAATAACATATATTATTTACTTATGACTTTTCATTTCCTATTTAATAAAAATTACATGTTAAAGTTATGTTTCGGGCAATAACTGCTTTGTTTTTCATACATGTTTTGACATGCTATTTTTGGTCCTCTTAAATAGATCATGATTTACTTATTTAAATAATTTAAAAAATGATATAAATATCACATGTATTAATTATATATATATTTATCATAATCTATAAAACATATAAATAGGAAATGAAATACACTGTTCATGGATACAGTATGTCGTATGTACGGATGAACGTTGTTTCCATTTTCTTATCATATTTTTAATCAAATAAAAGTAAATGACATATATATATATATTATCTTTAAAATAGCATTATTATTTCATATATATAACGTATTTTTATTAAAAATGTCATTGAAACATTCCATGTAAAGTGTGAATGAATCACATCGCTTTGAGAAGGCGGTAGTCCACACATCCACAAATAAAGTAATCGTATTCCCCCAAAATGTAAATGATATTGTTATGTGTTATATAATAAGTAAATAAAAATAAATAAATCTTAAATACCATATATGTCATATAATATTATAATTATTCTATTATTTCTAACCTTGAGAGGTGGTAATGAAATAACAAATGGCATTGGTTTGCGAGGCAGTAGTCTGTCGTACACACAAATAGTGATTTCGTATCCCATTTGATGAATGTGTGTGTTATTTTAGGTCATAAAATTAACATAAAAACATATAAGTATATTTAGGATACCTAATCTTATATATAATAATTTAACAAGAATAATTTAACGGTGGATAAAGAAATAAAATATGTGTGATCATTGAAGAATTTTACTTCTTCTTCAGGTAACTCATTTTTGTTTTCACCAAAGGACTTCCTTGGTTTACTTTATAAAAACATATATTTTTATAGGATTATAAGATTGATTTAGGGAGTTTATTTTTATAGGTTTTATATTATCCAAAATTATTGAGATCTATAATTAAGTGGGGATGGTTGAGTGCATTTTTATTGTAGAGGGGGAGTGGTATTATTGTAAAAACAAAAAGATAAACACTATTTGAATGTCTCCCATGCATAATTTTCCTAAAATAAAGATAAATTTATAACATTTAGTATATTGTATAATTTTTTCCATCCAATAGGTTTTGGATAATTTTTTATGTCATTTTTTCACTTAATATTAAAGTTTAACTACAAAGTAAACTCATTTTTACTTTAACCACTATAATTAATTTTATTTACATTCACTAATATTTTTTGTAAAGAAAGTTTAACATAATATAAATTATAAATTATTATTATCTAAAATATGAAATATTTTTTTATAAATTAAAATCACAAAATTGGAATAAATTAATTATAAATTAATCTCGTATATGGGACAAGTCAAGAGGTTTTTAAAGTGAAAATGTTTAGTTTGAAATGTGTTTATATCCAATATCAATGTGAAATTGGATAAAATGACCTATATTAGATTAAATTATTTATAATTGAACTAAATATACTTTAAACCCAATTTAAAATATAATTTAATTGTATAAATAAATAAAACGAAAAAAATAACTTTTCAATTAAAATTCAATATTTTTCATTATTCAATAAGAAATGAAACGCCTATGAAAAATACCAGAAATTCACCCTAATATAATTTTAAAATTATTCTCTCAAAAATAAATTTTATTTCATCAAATATAATTTATAAAAATTTTAAAAAATATATTTGAAATACATTCATCATTAAAAGGAGGTAAATTTACTTTTTAGATAAATACATCTCTTTGTGTATAAAATTAGTTTTATTCTTATCTCTTGTCCAGAAAACAGAAAATATAAATGTTAAATAGTGGAATGAATATATAATAAATATATTATAGTAAAATAATTCATCAAATTTGGTTTGTTTAATTTATTTACATAAAATTGTTTTGTTAATAGAAAATTAGTTTTTTTCAAAAAAAGAAGTTTCTTTATTTTCAAAGAGTTATTACATTCATTATTAACTACTTGGGTACCAAATATTTCATTTTATAAACTTGTTTAAACCGTAGTTTTATAATTTATTTAATCTTATTTATATCATCCATTATAATGGCTAGGTGATAATTTATAATAATAATATCCTCATCATCATTGTTTTTTTAAGGAAAGAATTAAAACAAGGAAAAAGGACTAAGACAAGAAAGACAAAAACAGAGCATAGAACTATAGGGGTGTAAAATAGAGAAGACCAAGGGAATCCCTATGGATGAGTTCAGCACAATCCAGAGAGAATGAGTCCAAGCTGGAGAAGTAGGTGACATGAGGGGAAGCTCTAGAAGCCTGAAAATTTGCAACATTATTTCCTTCATGATAAGTGTGAAGGATCTACACTCTGGTGTTGATGAGTCACTTACATTTGTGGATGTGATAGTTGATATTCTAAGGTACTCTACTGATCCCAATCAATGAGTTGTAATGAATTTTGGAATCTATTTCCACTAGTTCCAAATCAGTATTCCTACTAAAGAACTGCTTTAGACCAAACGTCATCACCCTTGCTTCTTCTTGGAGAGTCTCCACCACTAAAGAATGCATAAAAAGCCAGAGAAATGGATCCTTTGATATCCCAAACATCCCCACATCACGTGTTATACCCATACTGCAAGAACCATATGTATTGATTTTTTTTCTGAAGTTATGTGGATACTAGAGAATCCACCATCCCAGAGGACTATAAATAGTACTATGGGAGAGATTAATATGAGGTAGAGACCTCAGTGATGGAGATTCCTTCTAGTTGGGAATAAGACAAACCACATCCTCTAACAATCATCACAATCAAAACACTAGTTCCAGTTTCGAGCACATTATACCCTCATAGCGAGATTTATTTATAAACTCCCATATACTCCAACACCATATCACAAGAATGCAGGCACTTTCCATTCTCTCTGAATAGTTATTCTTCGAACCAAGAAACCACCTTGTGAGAAAAGTGTTGTTGAGAGAAGCCAGAAAATTGTAACCTATGAATTGACTAAACATCTTCCAAACCTCTTGAGACCATTTTCTATTTGAAAACAAGTGTCACAAAGACACTTCCAAAGGATTGATATAGCAAGAACACCTGGAAACAAGTTGTATACCGATATGTTTCACTTGATCATCAGTGGGTAACACATCATTTCTGATACGCCATATCATGAAATTAAGCTTATCCGGTATTTCTTTGCACCATAGGATTTCACCCCAGGAATAATGCTTAGTATGAGGATAAATATTTTTGCAGTATTCTCTTCTTGAAAAAAACACCAGACACCATCCCTGTAAAGACAAATCTATCAGGTTCAAGGGATAAATCGATGAGGTTGAATATGGTGCACTAATTTTTGTCCAGCACTGCTTGAGTAAATCTTGTGCAATTTTTCACTTGCTTGAACAGCATATCTAGAGTGGGGAAGCTTGGGAAGATAAGGATGTCGTCTAACCAATTGTGTTTCCAGAAATTAAGATCTCCCCTACCCACAATCCAGCGAGAGATGTGATGTAGATGCTAAATGTGAGGTTGCACAACTGTCCATAATAAAGGGGGGATTTTTATCATAGGATTCATACTAGTTTCATATTTTTGGTTCATCATTTGTCCCCACAATGTATTGCCCTCTATAACCCCCCATGCTAGTTTAGCATGCAACCTGAGGATCTATCTAGAAACACTCCTGACATTGTTCCCTCCCTCATTGGATTCTGTTTCAATTCTGGACCAAGACTCCCAAAGACATTTACCTTCCGAGTGGGATTATTAAATGAAGGTGGCCATAGTTTTTTCAATACTCGTGATGACGCTCTTTGGAACATTTATTACAGAGAGTAAATGCTTTGGAATAGAGGTTAGAACACTTTTAACCATATCGATATGACCACCGAAAGATAAAAATTGGTTTTTCTCATTATTGATGTGACATGTGGTGGTGTTAACCACCTGGTTGAAGTGGTGGATGTAAATTCTTTCTATAGAAATCGGAGCCCCATGATTGACCATCAGGAAGTGTTGCCTATAAAATACCAGACTTCTTTCCATTTTGTTAGCTCTTCTCTCTGGGCACCAGGAAGAGATGAAAGGACTACTCTTTTCCAAGTTGACTAATTGACCACTCCACTTACCATATTCATCTAGAGATTGAGTATTTCACAAATAGATCTGCTACTACCATGAAAAAAAATTATGTTATCATCAGCATACATGAGGTAAAAGACCCCACCAAACTTTTTTCTGCATGTGAATGGGAGAATAGAACCATAGGCATGTCTTTTGAAGATATATCTACTAAGGGGATTTTTCATGAGAATCCACATGTTGGGGGAAATCAGATCACCTTGACGAAGACCACCCAATGGCTTGAAGAATCTACAAGATCTTTCCATAAAGTGCAAGGATTTCTAATAGGAACTGAAACCCCTGAATAGAAGATCTAAACACTAAGTAGAGATCCCCATTCTAGACAGAACCCTCAATCTTAAATTCTATTCAATCCTATCGTAGGCCTTATCAATGTCCATCTTAACAACAATGTTGGACCCCACCATTTTGAGCTCGATATCCCTCGCCATTTCCTGATCCATACCAATAGCCCCCTGAATCGACCTCCCTTCAATGAAATGGTATTGCTCTATCACAATATAGAAGGGTAGGGAAAATGTTAGATGTCTGTTAATGATACTAGAGAGGAACTTATATGGGAATATATCCATGTCAATTGTACAGTAGTGTCTAATATATGAGGGATCATTGATTTTTGGAATCAACGCCAATTTGGTAGCACTGGAAACAAAAAGTAAATGGCCACTTAGGATTTAATCCTGCACAACCGAGACAACATCACTCTTGACCAAATACCATGAGGCAATGTAAAAAGAACTCGGGAACCCATCCAGACCCGGAGATCTATCTGGGATGAAATCATGCACAGCTTCATATATCTCTTTCATGTCTAGGACTGATTCAAGAAGAGAATTGTATCTATTAGAGACCATACAAGGAATGGAATCAAGGAACTCTGATCCCCCCTAGGTATCCCCCTTGTTGAAGGAACTTGGTACTATGTGTAACACAAGACAAACATAGTGTTACATTTAATGAAATCTAACCTGGGTGTTTCATGTAACCTAATATAAACTTGGTGTTGTATATAGATCAATCTTAAATTGTTGTAACATGAAATGAATTCCATCAAATAAATTTAATTTATTCAAAAATTATATACATAAAAACATAGGGTGTTGCAGAATACACCCTTAAAATGAAATTAACCCTATAAATTCATCTTGGTAATCTATGTTTTAATACTTAAAATTTCCTTTCATATAAACCCACATCACAAAAATTAATTCCAAAACATCCTTTAAAAAATAAAATTTGGAAACATAACGATTACCCAAAGTTTCACATCACTAGGCTTCCACATAAGAGAACATATGTGGGAATAGAAAACAAGGACATGGATGAAAAAAATAACACATAAATACTAATGGAGAGTCATAGAGAATGTTGATCTGAAAAAGTGGGTGATCCAAATAAATTTAACAATCACAGAACCATACATTTTTGATGACCTAAAGGACTATTTGATTCATCAAGAATGAAGGTAATGGGATAACGTTTTTTTTTCAATATTGTCTTCCTATAGTTAAAGAATTTTTCATAAGAATATATATTTACTTGATCTGATTTCATTTCATATTAACAATCTCACCCTTTTGTTTTTCCTTGATCAATTCCCACTTCATCTATTAATGTAGGAAATGAAGGTGAATTTTTTATTCTTAAATCACTCAAAGATCATGATATCCATAAATAGAATGATAAATCATTCCATATATCCTTAGTTATCATCATACAAAAATGTTTATCATAGGTTATCCAATATTCATAAATATTAAAATAGTGAATTAATACATTAATCATGAAAACCTTATCCAAAGTTTAACTCAAACAATTCCATAAATGGGTAACCTTATAACCCTACCAAAAAAATAATCCCCCCATTATTCCTTAAATAATCTCTTATATTACACCAAAAACATTTTCATTGAAAACGTGTGTCCATCCTTGTATAGATAAAATATCTAATGTGATTTTATTATTCAAGAATCCATTTAGAGGGAGGTAATCACATGAAATTTCACTAAAGTAGGAACAATAATATTTTCATTGGGCTTATTCATACAAATTAAAAATGAAATTCCCAACTATGGAGAGGAGTATAAGTTTCCCCAAATTATCATGGTTCAATTTATCTATTATAATAGAGTAATGTTTCCCTTTTTCTTTTTCATTAGATTTTTTTGTGTCCTATATTCCACATTAGTCCTTGGATTGGGGAACATGTTAGAATAATTCTCAAAATCCATGCAATTGATACAATAAAATGTGGGAGGTGCATTCTTTAGTAATTTCTCATTATTATCATCATTAGCTAACTTTTTCCCATCACTTTAGCATTAAATTGGTCGATGACCTTCCCTTATATAATTAAAACATTTAGTAGTCCCCTTAATATAACACCCTCCCTATTTCTTCCCACACTTTGTTAACAAAGTCATTATCATCTTCTTTTCACCTTGGTTCTTAGATTTTCCATTGAAATCCTTCTTCCTTTTCTTATCAAAACTATGAGATTGATACGAAACTACAACCTCCATTTCCACCATGATAGAATACTGAAAACAAATAATCTTATATACTAATGTTTATTATATCCATGAACTTTCAAAAACATGGTTTTAGGCCACCAAATAATTGATAAATTTTTCTTTCTAGGAATTTGATCAAACTAGAATAAAACTTTTTAATTCATAGAAAATTAGAATCAGAGATACCAATAGATTTTTCATCATTTTTCTTAAACTCAAGGAATACATTTTCTATATTTTTTATAGAATGAGAGGGGATTACTTACTAAAAAATATCCCCCTGAACTCTTATCATTCCATAAATTCTATTTATTATTGTTCCCTCATATTCTTAATAGGATTCCACCACAAATCTATATAAACATTCAAATGATAAATAGCCACAATGTGTTTTTCATATTCCAAACACTAGATAATTGAGAATATATTTTTAGTGGTATCGATCCATTATTCATAATATAGTTGGTTAAAAGACCTGCTAAAAGAAGGTGGATGTTTCCACTTGAAGAACTCAATAAAATGTTGTTCTCTCCTTTTCTCGTTTGGAAGTTAAAAATTATTCTTAGCTTGAGAATTCTATGTGAGCATAGGAATGAGGTTTTTTATTCTAGTTCCCATAATATCTAGATTCCCAAGAGTACAATCCTTGCATTCTCCATAGAACTCATCATTAATGTAGTTCCTTCATGTTCCAGCCATTGACAAAAACAAAAACGCATAGTGTAAGAATCATTTATCATTGGGTATAACTATATGATCATGTAAATCACTTATAATATGTATAAATTATGACACCTTATTTAATATATGACACCTAATTTTTATCCTAGTTCATTCATGGCATTCATTTTTTTAAATCCCTCATGATAGTTTTTAAACATTGTGTGAATTCCCAAAGAATATCCAATCAGAGTGGCAAACCAGGTGTGAAACAAGTATCATTATCATGCACCGGTTCCAGATCGACTCTAGATTAATACTATATTTTCAGGATTTTTTCCTCTATATACATCTATTTCATATCCACATCCACTAATATCATACATAAATGGATTTAATTTCTTATAAACCACACTCTCTATCCTATACCAAGATTCTAGGACATTTTTATATACATTAAGACTTATCCTTAGACTTATCCTTAGAGGTATCCATAGAAATATCCATATAAATAACCCTAGGGGTTTCACTAAATTTTACACATCTTAGTTTCCCAAATTTGACTAAACCTTTAATTTTATACCAACTATAGAGACCTAGACATAACATAGATAGATATTACATAATTCTATAGGAATATTCAGCACATTACAAAAGTATATACCTGAGGACCATAATATTTTAGTTTAATTGGAAACATGGAAACATATTCTTATAACTAGGGGACATATCATCAATGTCTCACATAAAGATACTCTACCTAGTACTCCTACTTAAAACCTTTCTTCATAACTTGGGAAAGTAAACATAAGAAAGGTTGAGCTCAGAAGCTCAGTAAGGATAAATAAAGGAGACATGTAAGTATAACATGATAATAAGGGTAGAATAACATGAGAATAAATTTCTAATATCATACCCTACATATAAAATATCATAATCAGGAGTCATGGCATAAATATTAGCAGTTTATAAGACTTTAATCATAAGGGAATCAGAGAACATAATCCCTGAGATTATAACATAGGAATAAGACATGAAGTTGTGGCATACACATTATAATAAGAAATATTATTTCAAGTATACCTACCAATATCTTCATAAAATTTTATGATTTTAATATATGTATGTGTACCTTCTTCAGTCTTGGGATGTCCTCCAATATACCCTGTTGTTTCAGTCTTGAGATTCCCTACCATATACCCTCTTGTTGCGGTCTTGGGATTCCATCCCATGTAACATCTTGTTTCAAGATTGGGATTCCATCATGTGTTCCCTTTGATTAAAGGATTTTGATTCCATCTAGTGTACCCTCTTATTATAGGCTTGGTATGACCTCTTTTGTACCATTTGTGCTCATATAACATTGACCATTACCCAATGAATTTGAGGTACATATAGCTCCCACCTACCAGATAATAAAATCATAAATATGTGTTCCATAAGATGATAAACATTCAAAATATTATTACACATTAAATTAAATGGGTATCATATACATTTAATGTAGAGACCCGTAAATTTCAAGGAAATTGTTTTTCTTAATTTTCTTTGGAATTTTACAAGAGCGCGGTTTCTGACGGCACCTGATTCCGAGGCCCAGTGTGCCCGGATTCATTTTCCGAAGTTTGGATCGGGTATGTTCAGTAAACGGACGAGCGGGTTTTTCTAACTTTTGAACCAGTGCCCAGAATCGAATTATGAGGGCACCGGTGAAATCGCAGCGCCGGTATTCGCTTAGAAACGCCTCTTCCGGAGTTGCATTTTCTTGGGTGTGGTTTTTAATTTTCGGGCTTAAGGTTAAGAAATAAAATAATTTTGCGACAACTTTATTTTATTTCATTTAAGCCACTTGGAAGCCACTTGAAGCCACTTAAAAAAGGCTTAAAATGAGTTGATCCGGATAGGATGCTATCCAGAAATATCCTACCCCCTTGGTAGGATATTTGTGAGGTGGGGCCCGCACGAGCCCCGCTGTTTCTTTCCGCTAAGTAACGCACCTGCGAAAACCCATCATTATGAAAGTCAACTGACGCGTTTTCTTGAATTCTTAACAGAGAATTTAATTGGGCTTTTTATTTCGTAAATTAAATGAGTTGTTTCTTTCATTGAATTAATTCAACGAATTGATGGGTCGTTACTTACCCCCTTTTCGTGTGTTGGCATAATAATAAAATAAGACCAACCTATATTTTGGAGGATTACTCGTTGAGAGATGATCCTTGAACCTTCATCCTCCTTCACGAAGAACGCGAAGAACGCCGAACCCGGAAATCGACGACGCGACGCCGTGATCCACAACACCGACGTTCCCTTCCTGCAACGTTCTTCTGCGACGACTCTTCCTCTGTGACGGATCTTCGATCGGCTTATTGAGGTAAGAGTCTCGGACTTCCTTTTTAATCTCCTTCGTGGTTCTTTACCAAAACACAGATTTAATTAATTAAATTAAATCTGATGTTTCATGGTCCGTTGAGTTCGTCGACTCAACGTCGTGTTCCGCGACGACGCGATGCCCTTCCGCGACGACGCGGCGATCTCCACCTTCCGCGATGAGCAATTCCGCGAAGAATGCTCACGCGCGACGACTACGAGGTAGGGATTTTATTTTTGGAATTACCCTTTTTTATCTTCCCGTAAATGTTTATTTAAAAAGTTAAAGAACTGGTTTTGTGAACAATTTTAAATTTATTAAAATTGTTGTTTCCGTTCAAATGAGGAACCTGTTTTATGAAACAATTTTATTTCATTAAAAATTGTTTCGGATATGCGTTCATGTGTTGAACTTTATTCCTCCCGTTGATTATCTCTAACGCGGAGGGTGCGGGCCAAACGAACACGGCCCGACAACCCTCCATCGTTCTTCGTTCTTGTGCGGATTTGACGAGCGACGACGGAATGTTCCGCAACAGATGTTTGATGATCCCGCAGTGAAGAACGAGTCCCGGGAGGAGCAACGGCGCAAACGGGAAGAAAATCGGGCCACCGGAGCGACTCCGGCGGCCCGCGAAAGCTGGCGGCGGCGCCCGGCGCGCCGCCGGACGAGACCGCCGCGGCACCGGCCGTGGTGGCGGCGCTCGCGGGACGCGGCTGAAGCCGCGTCCGGTGCCAGGGAGACACCCCGCGGGTGTGACGCGGGGGCGGTCGCTCCCCCCCCCCCCCCCGCGTCACTCGGGACGCGGCTTCAGCCGCGTCCGGTTGTCTGGCTGACACCTCGCGGGTGCCGCGAGGGTGTCACGCGGGGGTGGCACCTCCCCCCGCGCCGCTCGGCCGAGCCGAACTGTGCAGGCCGAGCCAGGCCGGTCCGACTGGTCGGGCCGCGCCCTGGCCGGCCCAGACCGGGTCGGACCGGGTTGACCCGGTTCGGCCGACCCAGGGGGGGTCGGGCCGGGTCGGCCCGGGCCCGGACCACCCCGTCTTCGGACGGTTTTCGTTCAAATGGCCATATCTTGAGCTAAGGGCCTCCAAACGACTCGCTGTCAGCGGCAACGCGATCCTTGGATCGAGACGGTCGTTTCAGTATATCGCACTCAAGGTTTCGGAATACTTTGAGTTCAGCCGGGTTGGTTCGTACACGAAACCAACCGGGCCATCGGAGCGGAAACGCTCATATCTTGAGCTACGGACGTCTGATTGACGTGCCGTCAGCTTTGTTGAATTCCTCTAAGTGAGAAGGAACTTTTGGCACACTCCGCCCGATATTTGTACGCAGGTGGAGTACGGTCGGGTTGGTTTTGCCTTAAAAATCAACCGGGCCCCTGGGACGAAAAAGCCAATAACTCTCAGACCGGGCGTCCGATTGACGCGCCGTCTGCGACGTTGAGTTCCTGTTGACGATGCGGAACTTTTGGATACATCAACTTCGGACTTTGTGTCAGTTGATTTATTAGCCTCTTGGCTCGTGGAGCGGACCCTCCTGAACGAGCTTGCTGTGTGCGGGAACCCTAGAGCTAGCTGCGACTGCTTCTTCGACGGCGACGACCGTGCAGAGATCCTCAGTGGACTGCGGCGACCACCATGCAGATATCCTCAGTGGACTGCGACGACGACTGTGCAGAGATCCTCAGTGGACTGCGATGACTACAGCACTCAGCGATCCTACGTGGATCAGTGCTACAGGTCCTATGTGGGCCCGATCCTATGTGGGTCTGATCCTGTGTGGGTCCGCGCTCAGCGGTTCTGTGTGAGCTAGCGCCTACAGGTCCTATGTGGGCCCAATCCTATGTGGGTCATTGCGGGGGTTAGTTACCTATCGATCCTTCATGGGTCCGACGACTTAGATGGATCAGTGATCATCTTTATCATCATGCGAAGAAGTATACCTGTGTGAGCTGAATCTTGTGTTACTCTCCTTTGTGGATTGTGTTGAGCTATCCTGTGTGGATTTACTGTTTACTCTCCTTTGTGGATTGTGTTGAGCTATCCTGTGTGGATTTACTGTTTACTCTCCTTTGTGGATTGTGTTGAGCTATCCTGTGTGGGTATACGTTTTTCTTTCCTGGGTGGAATGGGTTGTGCTTGGGCTCGGACGTTGGAGCCGAACGGGAATTGATGACTTAGGTATATGTATGGGCATATACCTAAGCCGCGTCAGATGTTACTTCGTGATTGTATCTTTCCTTTGTGGATTTCGGGAGACCTTCGGGGGTCTCGGGGTCCCTACTTAGTAGCTTATACTCACCCCTGTACGGGCTATGCCCGCACTACGTTGTGTTGGTTGCAGACGACGGACATCGCTGATCGTGGTGGAGGCGTGCGGAGTAGGACGGTAACTGGAGGTGGACCACTGGGCGGGACGTACTCGGAGCGGTCAGGTGGACCCGAGGAGCAGTGGAGGCTATCTGTACCCACCCTTCAGGTGGGACTTCCATAGGACGGCTCGATGCTGCAGTTTTTCCTTTCAGTTGCTGTTTTTCCTTTCAGTTGTACTTTACAGTTGGGCTTGTATTTCCAGCCCCTTTTACTTTCAGCACAGCTTGTACAGTTTTTACTTAGTGTTTACTTTTCTGCTTGCTTACTATGTGGTGCTTATTTACTTTTCAAAGGAAATGTCTTCCCTTTTGTTGGGATTTATGCCTTGGTGCTAGTCTCCAGCCCCTGGCCTATGGAAGGCGGGCTTGGGGTAGTCACGGCACGGGCCCCGAGGACGGGTCGTGACAAATTGGTATCCGAGGCGGTTGGTTCTACCAAAGACTCTGATCTTTCTTCTATGTGAAAAAATAGTGTTTAGTGTATTGAGTGTGGTTATCAGTCCAGGGAGTCCAGAGTTGGTGCGGTGGCCGATGTATCCGTACACTAGGACCCTGACTTCTGATTTCAGACTTAATGCACGAAACCATTGATTGCATTAGTGTTTCAAGTTTTCTTTGTGATTACTTGTGTCATCTCACCAGGTATACTGTTCTGACTGTGGCGCACTTGTTTCCTTTTCAGGATGGCCCGACGACAGCAGCCAGCTAGGGTTCCGAGAGTAGAGCGCGACGATAGCCCGCCGAGTGACGAGGCCTCGGTACAGGGCCCGTTGACAATAGAGGCACCGGCGGTACCTTTACCCGCCGAGCCCCCGATGCTTCCAGCACTGGCAGCTGACGACGCACGACGCCTCGGAGCTCTGCACGAGTTCCAGCGCCAGCGACCACCCAGGTTCCATGGGGAGACGGACCCCCCAGGCCGCCGAGGACTGGCTGGAGGCGGTCATCCGAGTTTTCAGGCTAGTGAGGACACCAGCAGACCTCATAATGATCCTCGCGGCGAGCCTACTGCACGCAGCAGCAGGGCGATGGTGGATCTTGATGCTCCAGGTACACGATGAGGCCTCCCTCATCTGGACGGACTTCGAGAGCCTCTTCCGCTCAAAGTTCGTCCCGGCCACCCTCCGAGCGGTGCGCATTCAGGAGCTTCTTCAGCTGCGGCAGGGCAGCTTGACGGTCGCTCAGTACGTGGTGAGGTTCACCGATCTTTCTCGCTACTCGACCGACATGGTATGGGACCCCTTCTTCCGGGCCCAGACCTTCGAGCAGGGATTGAGACACGAGATCCGGGCATCGCTAATCTCCCTCAGCATCCCGACCCAGGCAGGAGTGCTGGAGCGAGCCCTTCTGATCGAGAGCTTCCTGGCTGAGTCCACAGCGAGACCTACCGCAGGGCGGTAGGTAGAAGAGTCTTCAGCAGCAGGTAGCCGACGGATGACTCAGGGTTCCAGGAAGACTAGACCTTCCGGCAGACGACCTCGGGACACTGGCTCAGCAGTGCGGGGCACACAGCGCGGGGCCAGTCTTCCGAGAGGCAGGTAGTGCTACTCCTGCGGCGGGCAGGGCCACATGGCTCGTGACTGCCCGACCCGCCGTACTGAGGAGCAGCAGACGGTGGAGGGGCCACCCAGGCAGAGGAAGAGGGTCGACCATGGTGGTCCGCAGGGAGGAGGCGGACGAGGCAGAGGAGCTGGCCGAGCAGCAGGTGGTGGGAGACGCTTTGAGGCTCTGCCACCACCACCACCAGGAGGCCCTCCCCGACCACAGGGATCTGGCGGGCAGAGACAGGCACAGCTCCAGGCAGCAGAGGCCTACGACCACGGTGCGCCAAAGATTATTCGAGGTACGATCTGTGTCTATTCCACCCTTGCTGCAGTTCTGATAGACACAGGAGCAAGTCACTCTTTCATAGCCACTCCCCTTGTTCGGAGCTCGGAGATTCCGACAGAGCCGTTGGCTCGATCCTTACGGCTAGAGACTCCTACGGGAGCAGACTCGACCATTACGCACTGGTGCTGGCAGTGTGAGCTTACTCTAGGAGGCGAGAGCTTCGGCTGGGATCTTCTTTTAGCGGCGTCGAGGCCTTACTATGTCATCTTGGGCATGGATTGGTTATCTACGGTCCATTCACAGATTTACTGCATTAGGCGTAAGGTGCGATGTATGCACACCGATGGGAGCAGGTTCACCTTCACCGGCGAGAAGGGAGCCTTTGCAGTACAGGATGGACTCACGCAGAGGAGAGGACATCCCATCACTCATCAGTTGGCTAGCCTCATCCTTGGAGCAGTTGACGTGCAGAGTCCTAGTTTTCCTGCAGTGGTGGATCAGTATGCGGACGTCTTTCCCGATGATGTTCCAGGGCTACCTCCTCGCAGAGAGGTAGACTTTTATATTGACATGTACCCCGGGACAGCCCCGATATCCACTCCAGCATATCGGATGGCCCCCACCGAGCTTCGAGAGCTACGGGTACAGTTGGAGGACTTGCAGGGCAAGGGGTTCATCCGACCCAGTGTTTCACCCTGGGCTTCGCCGATATTGTTCGCCAAGAAGGCAGACGGGAGCTTGCGACTGTGTGTCGATTATCGTCGCCTGAACCAGGTGACAGTGAGGAACAAGTATCTGCTACCGAGGATTGATGAACTCTTCGATCAGCTCAAGGGAGCATGGTGGTTCTCGAAGATAGACCTCAGGTCAGGCTATCATCAGCTCAGAGTTCGAGACAAGGATGTGCAGAAGACGGCCTTCAGATGTTGGTATGGCCACTATGAGTTCTTGGATATGCCTTTCGGCGTAACCAACGCTCCAGCAGTGTTCATGATCCTCATGAACAGAATCTTCCAGCCATACCTCGATCGATTTGTCGTGGTCTTCATCGACGACATTTTGGTGTACTCGACGACGGAGGAGGAGCACGCCTACCACATGCGGGTTGTACTAGACACACTCCGAGAGCACCAGCTTTATGGAAAGCTCTCGAAGTGCCAGTTCTAGTTACGTGAGTTCCACTTCTTGGGGCACGTCATTTCTGAGGCGGGAGTTGCAGTGGATCCTGCGAAGATCGATGCAGTGCTAGCTTGGGAGACACCCAAGAGCGTGACAGAGGTGCGGAGTTTCTTGGGCCTAGCCGAATACTATCGGAGATTTGTGCCGGACTTCTCCAGAGTTGCGGCCCCACTCTCAGCGTTGAAGAAGAAGGGGAAACCCTTCGTGTGGTCAGACAGATGTCAGTAGAGCTTCCAGGAGCTGAGGCAGAGGTTGAACAGCGCACCTATCTTGAGGTTTCCTGAGGAGAGAGTTGGATACGTAGTCTACTGCGATGCATCAGAGACCGGACTCGGGTGTGTCCTGATGCAGGATCAGGCCGTGATTGCCTACGGATCACGTCAGTTGAGACCTCATGAGCAGAACTACGCCACCCATGACCTAGAGTTGGCAGAAGTGGTCTTCACTCTGAAGACATGGAGGCACTATCTAATGGGGGAGCGCTTTACAGTCTTTTCTGACCATCAGAGTCTCAGGTACGTCTTCTCTCAGAAGGACCTGAACTTGAGACAGCGGCGATGGCTCGAGTTCCTCCAGGACTATGACTTTGAGATAGTCTATACTCCTGGGAAGGGGAACGTGGTAGCTGATGCCCTCAGCAGGAGGACGGGCATCCAGCTACTTGACGAGGCGACAGAGCAGCTATCCGCTTTGCAGATATCCTTCGTGGATAAAGACGGAGCATCCTTCCTTCAGTCTCTCACAGTCTCTCCTCCACTACTGCAGCGGGTCAGAGAGACACAGCGTGGGGACCCTGACTGTGAGACACAGCGTGCACATATATCCTCGGGACAGGCACCTGATGGTTTCTCCCTTGGAGAAGAGCACGACATCCTTTTCAGAGGACGTACCTTGGTACCAGTCGCTTTACGAGAGGAGGTGCTGAGAGAGTTTCACACTTCTCCTTTGGCGGTACATCCAGGAGTGGCGAAGATGTACCAGGATCTCAGACGACAGCACTGGTGGCCGGGCATGAAGAAGGATGTGGCAGAGTTCGTTTCACGGTGCCTCACCTTCTAGTAGGTGAAGGCAGTGCATCAGGTACCAGCAGGCTTGGTACAGCCCTTGGAGGTCCCGGAGTGGAAGTGGGATGGGATATCTATGGACTTCGTGACTGGACTTCCACGCACTTACAGAGGTCACGACTCCATTTGGGTGATTTTTGACCGACTCACCAAGTCGGCACACTTCGTACCCATCCGAGAGCAGGGCTCAGTAGAGATCTTGGGGCGTCTCTACGTTCAGGATATTGTATGGCTTCACGGTGTACCATCGACTATCGTCTCCGATCGGGACGCTCGCTTTACTTCCCGGCTTTGGAAGGGGTTGCAGGAGGCATTCGGGACGCGGCTACGTCTGAGCACCGCCTTTCACTCTCAGACGGATGGTCAGATGGAGAGGACCATTTAGACTCTCGAGGACATGCTCCGTGCATGTGTCCTCGACTTTGGTCGCAGCTGGGAAGACCACCTACCCTTGGTGGAGTTCACGTACAACAATAGCTACCACTCCACCATCGGGATGGCACCCTACGAGGCGTTGTACGACAGGCCTTGCAGATCTCCTTTGTGCCGGACAGACCCTGGGGAGTCAGCACTTGTGGGAACAGAGATGGTCCGGGCCACGACAGAGAAGGTCCAGGTCATCCAGGAGCAGATGAGGACAGCACAGAGCCGGCATAAGTCATATGCTGACAATAGGCGGAGGCCACTAGAGTTCGAGGATGGCGACCACGTCTTCTTGTGGGTCTCACCTCGACGTGGTTTGCGGAGATTTGTCTGAGGCGGCAAGTTGTCTCCACGCTTCATCGGGCCTTTCCAGGTCCTCTGTAGGGTTGGCGAGGTGGCTTATCGCCTGGCTCTGCCACCTCAGTTGCACCGGGTGCATGACGTCTTCCACGTATCTCAGCTGAGGAGATACGTGCACGACCCGACGCACATAATTGACTATGGGGAGCTAGACGTGGATGATGGGGTGACTTTTACGGAGGTCCCGGTGGATATAGAGGATCGAGAGGAGCGGGTCCTACGTGGGTGATCGATTCCTCTTGTGTGCATCAGATGGCAGCACGAGAACCTCCAGGAGAGCACATGGGAGCGAGAGGCTCAGATGCGTGCTCAGTACCCACATTTGTTTCCCTATTTTTTGATGTATCTTTACGGGGACGTAAAGCCCTGAGGTGAGAGTAATGTAAAGACCCGTAAATTTCAAGGAATATTTTTTTCTTAATTTTCTTTGGAATTTTACAAGAGCGCAGTTTCTGACGGCACCTGATTCCGAGGCCCGGAGTGCCCGAAATCATTTTCCGAAGTTTGGCTCGGGTACGTTCAGTGAACGGACGAGCGGGTTTTTCTAACTTTTGAACCAGTGCCCGGAATCAAATTCTGAGGGCACCGATGAAATCACAGCACCGGTATTCGCTTAGAAACTCCTCTTCCGGAGTTGCGTTTGCTCGGGTGTGGTTTTTAATTTTCGGGCTTAAGGTTAAGAAATAAAATAATTTTGCGACAACTTTATTTTATTTCACTTAAGCCACTAGGAAGCCACTTGAAGCCAATTAAAGACGGCTTAAACTGAGTTGATCCGGATAGGATTCTATCCAGAAATATCCTACCCCCTTGGTAGGATATTTGTGAGGTGGGGCCCGCACGAGCCTCGCTGTTTCTTTCCGTTAAGTAACGCACCCTCGAAAACTCGTCATTATGAAAGTCAACTGACACGTTTTCTTAAATTCTTAACAGACCATTTAATTGGGCGGTTTATTTCATAAATTAAATGAGTTGTTTCTTTCGTTGAATTAATTCAACGAATTGATGGGTCGTTACTTACCCCCTTTTCGTGTGTTGGCATAATAATAAAATAAGACCAACCTATCTTTTGGAGGATTACTCATTGAGAGAGGATCCTTGAACCTTCATCCTCCTTCGCAAAGAACGCGAAGAACGCGAAGAACGCCGAACCTGGAAATTGACGACGCGACGCTGTGATCCGCGACGTCGACGTTCCCTTCCTGCAACATTCATCTGCGACGACTCTTCCTCCGCGACGGATCTTCGATCGGCTGCTTGAGGTAAGAGTCTCAGACTTCCTTTTTAATCTCCTTCGTGGTTCTTTACCAAAACACGGATTTAATTAATTAAATTAAATCTGCTGTTTCATGGTCCGTTGAGTTCGCCGACTCAACGCCGTGTTCCGCGACGACGCGACACCCTTCCGCGATGACGCGACGATCTCCACCTTCTGCGACGAGCAATTCCACGAAGAACGCTCACGCGCGATGACTACGAGGTAGGGATTTTATTTTTGGAATTACCCCTTTTTATCTTCCCGTAAATGTTTCTTTAAAAAGTTAAAGAACTGGTTTTGTGAACAATTTTAAATTTATTAAAATTGTTGTTTCCGTTCAAATGAGGAACCCGTTTTATGAAACAATTTTATTTCATTAAAAATTGTTTCGAATATGCATTCATGTGTTGAACTTTATTCCTCCCGTTATTTATCTCTAACGCGGAGGGTGCGGGCCAAACGAACATGGTCCGACAACCCTCCGCCGTTCTTCGTTCTTGTGCGGATTTGAAGGGCGACGACGGAACGTGCCGCAACGGATATTTGATGATCCCGCAGTGAAGAACGAGTCCCGGGAGGAGCAACGGCGCAGACGGGAAGAAAATCGGGCCACCGGAGCAACTCCGCCGGCACGGCGGCACCGGCGCCCAGAGGCGGCGGCGCCCGGCGCGCCGCCGGACGAGACCGCCGCGGCACCGGCCGCGGTGCTCGCGGGACGTGGCTGAAGCCGCGTCCGGCGCCAGGGAGACACCCCGCGGGTGTCCTGCGGGTGTCACGCGGGGGCGACGGCTCCCCCCCGCGTCACTCGGGATGCGGCTTTAGCCGCGTCCGGTTGTCTGGCTGACACCCCGCGGGTGCCGCGGGGGTGTCACGTGGGGGTGGCGGCTCCCCCACCCCCCCCCCCCCCCCGCGCCGCTCGGCCGAGCCGAGCCAGGACGGTCCGACCGAGTCGGACCGGGTTGACCCGGTTCGGCCAACCCAGGGGGGGGGGGGGGGGTCGGCCTGGGTCGGCCCGGGCCCGGACCCCCCGTCTTCGGACGGTTTTCGTTCAAATGGATGTATCTTGAGCTACAGGCCTCCAAACGACTCGCTGTCAGCAGCAACGCGATCCTTGGATCGAGGCGGTCGTTTCGGTATATCGCACTCAAGGTTTCGGAATACTTTGAGTTTGGCTGGGTTGGTTCGTACACGAAACCAACCGGGCCCTCAGAGCGGAAACGCTCATATCTTGAGCTACGGACGTCCGATTGACGTGCCGTCAGCTTCGTTGAATTACTCTAAGTGAGACAGATCTTTTGGCACACTCCGACCGAGGTTTGGACGTAGGTGGAGTGCGGTCGGGTTGGTTTTGCCTTAAAAACCAACCGGGCCCCTGGGACGAAAAAGCCAATAACTCTTAGACCGGGCGTCTGATTGACGCGTCGTCTGCGACGTTGAGTTCCTGTTGACGATACGTAACTTTTGGATACATCAACTTCGGACTTTGTGTTAGTTGATGTATTAGCCTCTCGGCTCGTGGAGCAGACCCTCCCGAACGAGCTTGCTGTGTGCGGGAACCCTAGAGCTGGCTGCGACTGCTTCTTCGACGACGACGACCGTGCAGAGATCCTCAGTGGACTGCGGCGACGACCGTGCAGAGATCCTCAGTGGACTGCGACGACGACTGTGCAGAGATCCTCAGTGGACTGCGACGACTACAGCACTCAGCGATCCTACGTGGATCCTTACTACAGGTCCTGTGTGGGCCCGATCCTGTGTGGGTCTAATCCTGTGTGGGTCAGCGCTCAGCGGTTCTGTGTGAGCCAGCGCCTATAGGTCCTGTGTGGGCCCGATCCTGTGTGGGTCATTGCGGGGGTTAGTTACCTATCGATCCTTCGTGGGTACGATGACTTAGATGGATCAGTGATCATCTTTATCGTCATCCGAAGAAGTATACCTGTGTGAGCTGAATCTTGTGTTACTCTCCTTTGTGGATTGTGTTCAGCTATCCTGTGTGGATTTACTGTTTACTCTCCTTTGTGGATTGTGTTGAGCTATCCTGTGTGGATTTACTGTTTACTCTCTTTGTGGATTGTGTTGAGCTATCCTGTGTGGGTATACGTTTTGCTTTCCTGTGTAGACTGGGTTGTGCTTGGGCTCGGACGTTGGAGCCGAACGGGAATTGATGACTTAGGTATATGTATGGGCATATACCTAAGCTGCGTCAGATGTTACTTCGTGATTGTATCTTTCCGTTGTGGATTTTAGGAGACCTTCTGGGGTCTCGGGGTCCCTACTGAGTAGTTTATACTCATCCCTGCATGGGATATGCCCACACTACGTTGTATTGGTTGCAGACGATGGACAGCGCTGATCGTGGTGGAGGCGTGCGGAGCAGGACGGTACCTGGAGGTGGACCACTGGGCGGGACGTACTCGGAGCGGTCAGGTGGACCCGAGACGCAGTGGAGGCTATCTGTACCCATCCTTCAGGTGGGACTTCGAGAGGATGGCTCGACGCTGCAGTTTTTCCTTTCAGTTGTTGTCTTTCCTTTCAGTTGTACTTTACAGTTGGGCTTGTATTTCCGGCCCCTTTTACTTTCATCACAGCTTGTACAGTTTTTACTTAGTGTTTACTTTTCTGCTTGCTTACTCTGTGGTGCTTTTTAACTTTTCAAAGGAAATTCCTTCCCTTTTGTTGGGATTTACACCTTGGTGCTAGTCGCCAGCCCCTGACCTATGGAAGGCGGGCTTGGGGTAGTCACGGCACGGGCCCCGAGGACGGGTCGTGACATTTAATTATATACTGACCTTTTTAAAATTTATAGGTTTCATTATCATTTCATCATAACATAACCCATGAAACATCATGGGTTTTATAAGAATTATATAATTATATAACACATAGAAGAGAAATGGGTTAATAAAAAAAATTCAACAAAAAAAATAAACCAATGAAAGAAATAATAAGAAATGTTTTTTGTTATATCTCTATGAAGTCATAAACTATATCAAATTATTCCATCTCATATGGATAATGACTTTTAGAGATCATGTGGAACATTTATTAAGGAAAATAACTTTTCTTTCAAACTAAATTTATAAAACAAAAATCATTTTCAAAATAATTTTATTTTAAAAATACTTTTAATAATTATAAATTAATCTTTATAAAATTGATTTGTAAATTTTATTTAGGAAAATAGTCTTTATTCTTGTAAAAATTATTTATAAATCATAAAACACTTGGAAAACCTTTTTCTTTGATAACAACTTTGAAAAAATATAAAAGGTATTTCAAAACTATTTAAACATTTTTTTAAACATAAAACATTTTTAAAATTCGTTTCAATTAAAATTACCTGAATATATTATTTAAAAAAATAAAAAAATTTAGAAAACATGGTTTTTAAATAAAATAGATTTTATACCAAAGAGAGAAATAGTCAAATTTCCCTAAAAAATTATTATTTATATTAAGAGCCAAAGAGTGTGAGAATGGTAACATTACATTAATATATCATGAATAAATATAGGAGAAGAAAATTCATGAGAATTCATGAGATATGGATCATAATATTTGAATATTGGAAACATTGTCATAAACAATCCCGATAATGATGATATTATAATAAGAAAATCCTTAAAACATTGGCAACCATGAATCATAAGATCTATGAAGTAATAAAATGAAATGGAACATAAAATATCATTAGAATAAAAAAAATTCCTGATGTTATTTGTAAAATGGTTCATATATATCCTTCGTGAAAGAATATAGGTGTGTATCATAACATACGTCTCAAATAAGGAAAATTGAGACAAAAGTCCCTTACCGATTTGGTAACTTTTGAACTGTAAATACCGTGAAATGGATTTCATAGAATGGATATTTAAATCATATTAATTCATAGTATAATAATAATAAAATAAATTCATGTTTATTATACATACCAAATATTAGAAATATGTGGTTCATATGGCTTGTGTCTCATGGAAAATAAAAGTGAGATTGAAATCCATTACTACTTGAGTAACTTTTGAATCAAGATATCCGTGAAAGAATAAAATAAATTAAAACATTTAATAACATTAAATAAATTAAATTCAAGATATAAAATTTCAGATGTAATTATATACACCACACAAAATAAAAAAGTGGTGAATGTGGAATAAGTCTCGCATAAATAATGGTGAGGCTGGAAATCCCCTTACCTTAAGTCCTTCCTCTCATAGTACTCATTCAAAACTCTTGTATAATAAATATAATTATATTATAATTATACAATATAAACACATTATTTTTTTAAATACCATATATTATTTAATTATGACTTCATATTACATGTGTGTTTACAATTCCATGTTAAATATATGTTTTGGGTAATAACCACTTTGTTTTTCATACATTATTTGACTTGTTATTTTTGGTCCTCTTACGTAGATCAAGATTTACTTATTTCTAGAATGTAAATAATGATATAAATATCATATAGATTCCAAATATATTTATTTATAATAATCTATAAAATATATAAATATGAAATGAAATACACCATTGATGGAGATGGTAAGAAATACGTATGGATAAACATTGTTTTTGTTTTCTAATTGTATTTTTTAAGAAAGAAAAGTAAATTATATATATAAATATATTATATTTATAGAAAATTTATTATTTCATATATATCATATATTATTATTAAACTTAACCTTAATACATTTGATGTAAAGTGTTGATGAATCACATCGCTTTGAGGGAGTGGTAGTCGACACAACCACAAACAAAGTTATCATTTTCCCACAAAATGGAAAGTATGAAGTTATGTGTGACATAATAATTATAGAATCATAAATAAATCATAAATATTATATATATGATATAAAAAAATTCATTCCATCGTTATTCCCATCCTTGAGAGGTGGTAATGATAGAACGAACAACATCAGTTTGTGAGGTTGTAGTCTGTTATACACATGAATGATGATTGTGTATCCCATATGAATTATGTGTGTGTCAGTGTAGTTTATAACCTTAAAATAACAATATATAAGTATATTTTCGATATATAGGATATTATATAAGAATTTAATGAGTACAATTTATTGGTTGAGAAATAAATAAAACAATTGTACTCATTTAAGAATGTTACTTCTTCTTCGGGTAACTCCTTTTCAGTTTCAACAAAGGACTTATTTGTTTTTCATTATAAAAAAATTTAGGATTATCGGATGATAAGATTAATTTTGTGAGTTTATTTGGACAATTTTATTATTATCCTAAATTATTCGTAGGTGTAAAGAAGTGGGGAGGGTGAGTGACTTTTTATAGTGGAGGAGTGTCATTCTTGAAAATACAAAAAGGTAAACATTATTGGGAGGTCTCCCTTAAATCATTGGCATATAATAATAATCCATTTTATATATAAGGGAGTATATGGTCGAAATTTTTTCATCCAATGGTTTTTCGACAATTTTCTAGGTCATTTGGACCCTTAAGGTTAAAGTTTAACCTCAAAGTATACACGTTTTTACGTTAATCACTGTAATTTATTTTAATTTATTTAACTAATATTTATGGCCGAAAACAAATTTTATCTTAATAGAAATTATAAATTATTATTTTTTAAAATATTTAAATAAATTTTCTAAATTCTAATCTTAGAATTGGTAGGAATTAATTTAAAATTAATCCAGTATATGGCACAAAACAACTCATTTTTAAAGTGGAGATTTTCAAAATATAGAAATGTTTTTATATCCAACTTCAAAGTTAAACCATTTATAATGAAATAAATTGGATTAATTGATGTATAATTTAACTAATTATAATTTAAAACTAATTTCAAATATAATTTAACTATATGAATAAATTAAACATAAATGTAGTGTTTAATTAAAATTCAATATTTTCACTATTTATGAATAAATGAAAATTCTCAGAAAAATACCATAAATTCACCCCAGGATAATTTTGACCTTAGTATTTCGAAAATGAATTTTATTTGTTAAAATATAATTTAAAAAAAGTTTAAAAAATTATATTTAAAATATTTGATCTGTTAAAAGGCTGTAAAATTTCTTTTTAGAAAAATACATCTCTTTAAGAATAAAATTGGAACTATACTAATATATTGTCTTGAAAATAAATAAGATGAATTTTAAATAGTTTATTGAATACATAATATATATATTGCATTAAAATAATTCATCATAATAATTTTTTTAATTCATTGAGATAAAATGTGTTTGTACATAAAAATAGTTTTTTTTTCAGAAAATATGTTTCTTTTTTTCATATAGTTATTACATTCATTTATAAATAATTGGTTACCTCAAATTTCAATTTATAAACATACGTAAACCATAGTTTTAGAATTTATATAATATTATTTATTTATATCATTTGAATGTCTAGGTGATAAATTGTAATAGTATTATTAACTATATATTTTTGTTCGGTAAAACAGAATCATGTGTGTGATGTAATATGTCAAAGGAACTTGGTATTGTGTGTAAAACAAGTCAAACATTGTGTTTCATATAATGAATTCTAATCTTGGTGTTACATGTAACAAAATATAATCTCTCTATTCCTTTTATCTCTTTTATAACTTGGTGTATCATGAAATTCAATCCGTCAGGGAAATTTAATTTATTTGAAAAACAATTCTCTATAAAACTTGGGGTGTTACATCATCTCGTTTCAGACCCTCCCATCTTTACGTACAAACATTCACCATATCTGATGGAGGATTGAGATTTTCCATTCATTGTGTACTCCTTGTAACTCCATCAAGATCATCCACTGGATACATCATAATTACCTCACAAACCGATATGGGGTGTACAACTCATAGATCACCTTGTTGTTGACCCTTTCCACTAGTACCTTTCTTAGAAAGGAAAGGCGGTACAAACACTATTTTATGGTCCTCATGATATCATCATTCACCATCCTCATTGTAATGGGGAACATATGTAAAATTTATCAATCCACTAACCCAATCCTCACCAACATATCAACAAAACCTAGGTTTAGTGGCCAACTCCCTACGATCTTGAGGATCAATTTCAGAACATTTTTCCTAGGAGGAGGGATTGGTTTTGGATATTGATATCTCCCCCATTTTTGTGGTTAAACAACAATTTAATAAGTGGAAGTTCCTACACACACATGGAGACGATTCATCCTTTTGAAGATATGAAAATACACCTTAAACATCTTCACTAATTCTGGGACAGTCAGGTTGATGTGTTACCCCATCACCAGCACTACCTCCATGATGAAGGTTCTTGGCCACACCGCCAAGTGTGAATATCACATCAAGAGCATAAACTCATAGATTATTGTAGAAATAAATTCTTCCATATTGACCATAGGAGCCTTGGTATTTATTCTATACCCCAAAAATTCTATTGTCTTGCCTCCAAATCCTCTAGTAAGAGTTCTCATTGCATCACTAAAACACCATAGGGAACTGGGTTGGCCTCCCCAATAACATGTTCACTGGTTCATTCAAAAAAAATACTAGAACCACTACTTGAATGGGGTGTCCTTAATCCCATGTTTATGCCTTCTTATTCTTGACACCCTGGATAGTAATGCCTGTTCTATGGATGGTAGCGAATCCTCGTCCTCCAAAATATTCTTTATGGGGAGGAATTCATTCATACATGGATTCTTGGATTGGAATCCCCAAAATTTGGTAAAGATACCACAACCAGATTTCAACCTCCCCATGGTGAAAATGGAATGTGATAGTACTTGGAGGCCACCTAATCAACAGCTCTAATGTGTTGGCCTAGTGACGGTAGACAAGGAACTTCAAGGACCATGCTTCCTCATAAAGCCCAGCCTTCTTCAACTCCCCATAAAATTCATGAAAAACTTGCATTCTTAGTATGCCCAAGTCCACTCATCTGTAAAGACCCGTAAAATTTCCCTTGAATTTTACGGGTCTTTACATTACTCCCACCTCAGGGCTTTACGTCCCCGTAAAGATACAACAAAAACTAGGGAAACAAATGAGGGTAATGAGCACGCATTTGAGCCTCCCGCTCCCATGTGCTCTCCTGGAGATTCCCGTGCTGCCATCTGATGCGCACAAGAGGAATCGATCGCCCACGCAGGACCCGCTCCTGTCGATCCTCTATCTCCATCGGGACCTCCGTAAAAGTCGCCCCATCGTCAACGTCAAGCTCCCCATGGTCAATGATGTGTGTCAGGTCATGCACGTATCTCCTCAGCTGGGATACGTGGAAGACGTCGTGCACCCGGTACAACTGAGGTGGTAGAGCCAGGCGATAAGCCACCTCACCAACCTTGCTGAGGACCTGGAAGGGTCCGATGAAGCGCGGAGATAACTTGCCGCCTCGACCAAATCTCCGAATACCACGTCAAGGTGAGACCCACAAGAAGACGTGGTCGCCATCCTCGAACTCCAGTGGCCTCCGCCTCCTGTCAGCATATGACTTCTGCCGGCTCTGTGCTGTCCTCATCCGCTCCTTGATGACCTGGACCTTCTCTGTCGTGGCCTGGACCATCTCCAGTCCCACCAGAGCTGCAAGATTTCTTCATTGCCGAAAAGAGAAAACTGGTCTCATCCCCTGGATGAACCACATTCTTTGCCTAAAACAGTCAATCCTAACATGGATGATACAAATCCATACCAAGGATGACATCGTAAGGCCTCGACGCTACTACTAAGAGATTCAACCGTTACTCTCGCCTCGGGTTGATTCACACTGTCGGCATCAGTGTGTGGTAACTGGGTCTCCTCCAGTTGATGTCTCACAAGTGAGGGTCAAGTCAACAGCCAAAACTGGAACCTCTTAGTAACATCACGAAAGAGGACAGGAACGAAAATATCACAAAGGTATGCATCTTTTATTATTGCAGCTCATAATACAAGACGCTACACAAAAGCAACAAGGAACCAGAAGTACAAAGGATGTATCCACTAGTTCTCCTCCTGTCCGTCGGCTCCCAGAGCTCCATGATAAAAGGCCTCGGCTGCATGAAGCTGAGCTCTCCCCTGCGGTCGGGGTGGACCTCCTGGTGGTGGTGGTGGCAGAGCCTCAAAGCGTCGCCCACCACCGTCTGCTCGTCCAGCTCCTCTGCCTCGTCCGCCTCCTCCCTGCGGACCGCCACGGTCGAACCTCTGCCTCTGCCTGGGAGGTTCTTCACTTAACTCCTGATCATCAGCATGGCGGGTCGGACAGTCACGAGCCATGTGACCTATCCCGCCACAGGAGTAACACTGCCCACTCTCGGCACGCCTGACTCTCACTCCACCCCGACTTCCCCGCACAACTGAGCCTGAATCGTGCAGTCGGCCACTGGTAGGTCTGGTCTGCCTGGAACCCTGAGTCATCCGTCGGCTACCTGGTGCAGATGACTCTGCCACGTGCCGCCCTGCGGTGAGTCTCTGTGCTGGTGTAGACTCAGCAAGGAAGCTCTCGATCAGAAGAGCCCGCTCCAGTACTCCTGTCTGAGTCGGTATGCTGAGGGAGATCAGCGATGCCCTGATCTCGTGTCTCAAACCCTGCTCGAAGGTCCGGGCCCGGAAGAATGGGTCCCTTACCATGTCGGTCGAGTAGCGTGAGAGATCGGTAAATCTCGCCGAGTACTGAGCGACCGTCATGCTGCCCTGCCGCAGCTGTAGAAGCTCCTGGATACGCACCGCACGAAGGGTGGCTGGGACGAACTTCGAGCGGAAGAGGCTCTCAAAGTCCGTCCAAAGAAGAGATGCCTCATCGTGCACCTGGAGCATCAAGCTCCACCATCGTCCTGCTGCTGCGTGTAGTAGGCTCGCAGCGAGGATCACCATGAGGTCTGCTGGTGTCCTCACTAGCCTAAACACTCGAACCACTGCCTCCAGTCAGTCCTCTGCTGCCTGGGGATCCGTCTCCCCGCGAAACCTGGGTGGTCGCTGGCGCTGAAACTCATGCAGTGCGCTGAGGCGACGTGCATCGTCAGCGGCTGCTGCTGGAAGCATCGGGGGCTCGACGGGTAGAGCTACCGCCGGTGCCACTACTGGAAAAGGGCCCTGCACCGAGGCCTCGTCGCTCGGTGGGCTGTCGTCTCGTTCGACTCTCGGAACCCTAGCTGGCTGCCGTCGTGGGGCCATCCTGAAAAGGAAACAGGTGCGCCACGGTTAGAACAGTATACCTGGTGAGCTGATATAAGTAATCACAAAGAAAACTTTGAAACACACACGCAATCAATGTTTTCGTGCATTAAGTCGGAAATCAGAAGTCAGGGTCCTGGTGTACGGATACGTCGGCCGCCGCACCAACACTGGACTCCCTGGACTGATATCCACACTCAATACGCTAAACATTATTGCTTCACATAGAAAAGATCAGAGTTCGCGGTAGAATTTTACAAGAGCGCGGTTTCAGACGGCACCTGATTCCGAGGCCCGGAGTGCCCGGAATTAATTTTCGAAGTTTGGCTCGGGTACGTTCAGTGAACGAACGAGCGGGAATTCCTAACTTTTGATCCTGTGCTCGGAATTGAAATCCGAGGGAACCGATGAACTCGCAGCGCCGATTTTCGCTTAAAGAGACCTTTTCGGAAGTTGCGTTTGTTGCGGGTTGAAAGTTAATTTTTTGGGTTTTTAGTTGAGTTAAATAAAATTTGTGTAGAACAAATTTTATTATAACTTCTTAAAACCTATCAAAGGAGGTTGGAAGTGGGACCCACACCCACTTAACCTCCCTTGGGAGGATTAAGTGTGGTGGGGCCCACACGAACCCCTAATTCTTTTCAAATTCCCTAACCCCTCTAAACCCCCTCTTAATTATGTAACTCTTCCCTACTTTAATTCTTGCCAACCTATCTCTTCACTTAATTTTGTCATCTCTAGATTTAATTAATGTATTGATTTCAACTTTTGAATTTTGAAAGGTTGGCAAAGTGAAAATAAAATAAGGTCTAGCTTATTTTATTTTGGGTTATTTGTTTGTCTTCTTGAGAGGTGGAGAGCTCTTCTTCTTCTTCAAACTCAACGAAGAACGCGAAGAACGTCGTTCTTCAACGAAGAACTTCTCCGCCGAAGAACACGGTCCATCCGCGACGCCGTATCCACGACGCGACGTACTTCTTCCGCGTCATCTCTTCCGCGACGGTTTTCCGCGACGAACGCCATCGACAACGACTCTTCCTCCGACGTCAAAGGAATCGACACCGATATTCCACGACTACGTCAACGTGCGACTATCGAGGTAGATGTTCTTGAGTTCGTTGTTTTCTTTATTATTTGACTTTCCTCAAGACATGACGAGGAACGCTCAATTTCCGACGAAGAACGCCGCTCCGCTCTTCTTCGTTTACCGTGTCAACGAAAGGGGACGCCACTTCTTTCTCGGACAACCTTCGTCGGCGTACAAGTTTCTCCAACGACGTGTCTCTTCGAACGCATCCCTTCGTCATCGGATTTGACGAACGGCTTCTGCGACGCCCGACCTCCGCGACGTCGTCTTCCGCGGAACCTTGACAATCTTCGAACCTTATACCCGAGGTAGGGGTTGTTGATTTCTTTTTGGTTTCTTTTTTTTATTCTTGATCGTGATTTTAGCAAGACTAACGAGTGGCTTGATTTATTTAAAGTTGCGTTATTATTTTAACGTGAGGGGGGCCGGACCGCACGAACACGGCCGAACCCCCTCCATCGTTCATGTTGTTTACCTGCGGGCGGAAGCAAGGTGGCGTGGTGCCGTCGCACCACGCGGATAATTGTACGTTAATCTTACATGACGCCGTCACGCCACGCCGAGGAAGAATCTTCAAGAACGCGACGCCGTCGCGCCGTGTTGAAAGGAATCAAGGCACGGCAAAGGGGCGCAGTGCCGTCGCACCGCGCCGGACGACGAACACCGCAGCCGGTTCCGGGCCGCAGCGGGATGAGGAGACCGCGGCCGGTTCCGGGCCGCGGCGGAAGAGAAGACCGGCGGCCGGGCCGCCGGCGTCGGAAGCCGAAGAGGGGACCGGAATTTCCGGTCCCGTTGGAGAAAACCGGCCGGCCAGCTGGCCGGCCGGATGCCGCTAAAACCGGGGGAATTAATCCCCCGACCAACCCTCAAAACCCCCCTCTTTATGAGGGGGGCGGTATTATTTGAAGGGAGGGGGGCAGCCGGCCCCCCCCGGTTCGCTCAAATCAGGCCCCCCATGTGGGGGGGGGTGTTTTAAAAGAAATGGGCGTGGCACAAAGGCCGCGCCGCCCCTCAAAACCGCGGGGGTTTGATCCCCCCGCGCGGCCTCCTTGCGGCGACAAGCCGCCCCCCGCGCGGCCTCCATGCGGCGCCAGCCGCCAAGCCACCGCGGCCCGCCGCGGCTCCCCGCGCCGCCGCGCCGCCGCGCCGCCGTGCCGCCGCGCCGCCGCCCGCCGCGCCGCCCAGGGGGGGTCGGGCCGGATCGGCCCGGACCTGGACCCCCCCCCCCCGTTTCGAACCAGATTTGGTTTTTGGGCCATAACTTGAGCCTCGGACCTCCGAATGACGAACCGTCTACGGAAACGCGATCCTTGGATCGAGACGGTCGTTTCGGTATATCGCACTCAAGGTTTCGGTTTACTTTGAGTTCGGCCGGGTTGGTTCGTTCACGAAACCAACCGGGCCTTCGGAGCGGAAACGCTCATATCTTGAGCTACGGACGTCCGATTGACGTGCCGTCAGCTGTGTTGAGTCCCTCTTAGTGAGATGAATCTTTTGGAATACTCCGCCCGAGGTTTGGACGCAGGTGGAGTACGGTCGGGTTGGTTTTGCCTTAAAAACCAACCGGGCCCCGGAGACGAAAATGCCAATAACTCTCAGACCGGGCGTCCGATCGACGCGCCGTCTGTTGCGTTGAGTCCCTGTTGACGATACGGAACTTTTGGATACATCAACTCTGGACCTTGTGACAGTTGATGTATCAGCCTCTCGGCTCGTAGAGCGGACCCTCTGAACAAGCTTGCTGTGTGCGGGAACCCTAGTGCTGGCTGCGACTGACTGCTACTACTACTGCTACGACAGCTACTGTGACTGCGACGACGACAGTACAGAGATCCTGTGTGGATTCGACGACGACGACTACAGCACTCAGCGATCCTACGTGGAACAGTGCTACCGAACCTGTGTGAACTGAATCTTCTGTTTACCTTGGGCGGTGGAGCGCTTGGGTGTAGCGGCGGACCCGTGGTACTTGACAGTGGTGGTGCGCTTGGATGCAGCAGCAGACCCTTGGCAGTGGAGCGCTTGGTTGTAGCGGCGGACCCGCGATACTCTACGGAGTGTGTGCGCTTGGTTGTAGCGACAGAACCGCGACGGTGGAGGCGTGCGTGCGGAGTTCGGAGACCGTGTAGATGACTGAGACCTGACGACTGCTTGTCCGACTCGACTTGGAGTGAGTCGACTAGCCCAGTGGACGGAGCGCCCAGTAGTTGGCAGCAGACCCACGACGGACGGAGCGCCTGGTAGTTCGCAGCAAACCCGCGGTACTCGACAGGAGGAGTACCTCAGTAGGCTATCTGGGTGAGCGCCCGGTATTTGGCAGCAGACCCTCAGCGGACGGAGCACCCGGTAGTTGGCAGCAGACCCGCAGTACTCGACAGGAGGAGTACTTCAGCAGTCTTAGGTTAGTGAGCAGTACCTCGGAGTCGTGATAGGTCCACTGTACACTTCAGAGATGGGGCTCTTCAACTTTTACGGTTTCGATAATGAAAATCCTGGTTTGAGCTGAGTCAATGATCTTTGTGATTCCTCATGATTGAGATGGGTCGCTTGATAACTTAGGTATATGTATGGGCATATACCTGGGTAATGGTAATCCGTTGATTTAATAAACTTGTTATAACCTGTGTGGATTTACTGTTTACTCTTCTTTGTGGATTGGGTTGTTCTTGGGCTCGGTGTTGGAGCCGAACGGAAATTAGTGACATAGGTATATGTATGGGCATATACCTAAGTAGTGTCAGTTGTTACTTCGTGATTGTACTTTCTTCGTGGTTTATCCTTTGTGGATTTGAGAGACCCTCAGGGGTCTCGGGGTCCCTACTGAGTAGCTTATACTCACCCCTGCACGGGCTTTGCCCGCACTACGTTGTGTTGGTTGCAGACGACGGACAGCGTTGACCTTAGCTGAGGCCTACAGAGCGGGACGATACCCGGAGGTGGACCATTGGGCGGGACATGCACGGAGCGGACAGTTGGACCCGAGGAGTTGTGGAGCTATCTGTACCTACCCTTCAGGTAGGATCCGTGGTGGACGATCCAGGAGCTGAGCCATCTGTACCTACCCTTCAGGTAGGAATCGAGGAGGACGTCCCAGGAGTCGCTTGTACTTTCAGTTGCTGTTTTCCCTTTCGAGTTGTACTTTACTTTACAGTTGGGCTTGTATTTCCGGCCCCTTTTCTTCAGCACAGTTGTTCTAGTTTTGTGTACTGCTTTTCTTCCGCTTGTTACTCTGAGGTTCTTGTTACTTTATTAAGGCAATGCCTTCCCTTTTTACTGGGATTTTACGCCTTGGTGCTAGTCGCCAGCCCCTGGCCTATGGAAGGCGGGCTTGGGGTAGTCACGGCACGGGCCCCGAGGGCGGGTCGTGACATCATCCATGAAGTTTCCACCCTATCATAGGTCACATCCTTTTTTCCTCCCCTTAAGGGGATCCCCTGAACCTTTTTTGAGAATCATATCTTGCTGAGGGAGAGAAGCCTCTACCTATAATGTCTCATTATTGAAGTTTTTTATGGTTTCATAGGGTGTGCATGGTAAGAAATGTGTGACCATTTATGATGTGGCCTCCAATGGAACTATATCATTGGTATTTTCTATAAGTGAACCTAAAAATGTTGGTAGGGTCATATAAATTTTAACTGATGATGAAAAAATCATCCCATAGACTGAAACCATACAATTATTGCCTCTTTCATGGTGGTTATTCTTGCGGAGCATCCATTAGAAATGTTGTGAGTGTTTCTTTGGTTGACACCCTTTGTATGCTCTCTCCAATAGTAGGGTCCCATCAATATCCTCCCAGTGAATTAAATAATAATTTTCACACTAAATAACCATTGTTCAAGAATTTAATTGTTTTATAAATCTAGTTCATGGTGTCTGTTTTTTGAAGGTTTTCTCATGAAGGTTGGGTTCGTTGAAGATTGTTCATGGAAGCTTGTTCACAAAACATTAGTTCATGGAAGTTTTGAGTTTTGGGAGTAGTGAGGATTGAGATCACAAAAAAATCATGATGGTATTGGGTTTTATAAAAAGTGTGTGTTGACCTATATTTTTTGAAAATATTGTAATCCCCTAAGGGAACCCCGCTCCTATTTTGAGATTTACAGTCATGCTGAGTTTTGTGAGAAGGGTTTTCCAATTACCAATTTTCAGAGGTTTTCCCTCATAATCTGACCATCCCTTCCCTCATCCAATCCAATTATAATGGGGTATTTTATAACACTGAAATACATATTTCATGGGAGGTTTTGAGGAAGGTACATCCATTTCAGTGTGAATTTGATCCAAAACTGCTTTAAAATTAACTTAAAGGACTATATTGGAGAAGGTATACCCCTTCGTGAATAGTTGAAGGTCACATAAGTTCCTGACTATGTGAATATTTGATGGTAACCTTCATGTAGCATAATTTTGATTCGTGAAACTCTATTTCTCGTAATTCATTTACTGTACAGAGCATTGATGGTAATATTAAAGTAGCGAAACACTGGTTTACAAAACTATATCAATTCACAATTCTCATAATGTTTTGAGAATTCATCAATCTTTCACGAAACCAATTCCCTTTCCTCCCCTGGGATAATAAATACCATTTATACACAATATTTAAGTGGGGGCCTTTAAACTTCTGAAAAAATCTCTACATTCATGAAACTCAGAAGATTCATGGGATAAGGAAGAGATTGACCTCTAAAGGTATCCATATTTCATAACACCACCTCCCATGAGTTTTTGAGAGCCTCAACCCGTGGTTTAGATTCTTTTCATGAAGTTCCGTGGAATTAACATAATAATAAAGACCACTTAGGACATGAGGTTTTGCAAGATAGTTATCCTTTATGAAACAAACCCCAAGAGAATAAATACTTTTCTCCAATTTAGGGTCACCCTGTATCATGAAACATAGACGTTCACGAGAACCCTTCCCTATGTAAGACCCATGTTCTCCATGAATCCAAAAACATTCATGAGGTCCTAACCATTGAAAACCCCATCATCATGGCCTCTCAGTGGTGACTCATTTAAGATAATCCCATTTCATGATAGTTGAGTTTGGGGTCCCCTCTGATAATTGAAAACCAGCTCAACCTCACTCCAAACCTTGGTCCATCTAGTGCCACCAACTCCACCTTTTTCTCCTAAGCATAGGTACTGTAATGCCTTTTTTCCTAAGAATAGGCACCCTGATTCAAGCTCTCCTAGTTGACACTCCTCTATGGTAGTGTTTACACCATGACCCTCCTATAGGTTCATGATCCGTGGACACATAATCCCTAAAGTTGGAATCACTGAGGGAAACGTCTTACCTATCATGGTAGAGAGTCCTTATAAATGATATCCATCTCACCTTGACATCCCCCTTAGGGTTTCGGATCTATCCATGTATGAGTTGCATGGCATAAAACTACAAAGCTCTAGGTCTCAATCATACAACATTAAACTTCTTGGAAACAACCTTGGCACTTGATGTTAAATTTTAACCTCATCCTGTATGATAAAAACAGGATTCCCCATGTATTCTCATCATAGGATGACACATTATACCATACCATGGGATGAGACACGCACAATGGGAAGCTTAAATATGTAGTCCCCACACTATCCTCCATCATCGTGGGATTAAACACCTACCACAGACAACTTTTATGTGTATGCCCCAAACCATCCATTGCCAATTCTCCTTTCATGACATGAGAAACCATATCGTATGATGTTAAACTAAATGGACCAATTATGTCACATGAACTTAAACTACATCATTGAACAAAATGGGTTTTGATCCTCATATCTTAAATGGGGTATGTAAAAGACATCCTTATGGTTCAATCCTAAAAACCATCCAAGTGTAAAATATTCCCCCTTGGGGGGGGGGGGCACACTCCACCGTCAAAGTGTAAAATATTCCCCATTGGGGGGACATACACCCCCTTGGGGAGGGGGAACACTCCATCATGAAATTTTTAAATACCCCCCCTTGGTAGGACACATTGAACCATCCAAGTGTGAAATATTCCCCCTTGGGGGGACAAACTCCACCATCCAAGTGTGAAATTTTCTCCTTTGTGGGGACACACTCCATCATTCAAGTGTGAAACATCCCCCCTTGGGGGGACACACTCAACCATCCAAGTTTTAAATCTCTCCCTAGGGGGGACACACATCACCATCCATTTTTGAAATCTTTCCCCATGGGGGGACACACTTTATAATCCAACTATGAGATTTTTCCCCTTGGGGGACATGATTCACCATCCCAGAGTGAAATATTACCCCATGGGGGGGGGAAAGCTCCACCATATAAGTGTAAAATATTCCCATTTTGGGGGACACACTCCACCACTTATATGTTTGAAATCTTTCCCAATGGGTGGGATAAACACTTCCATCCATCTCTAAAATATATTAAACTTGAGACCCATTCATCTCCAGAATTCATTAAACTTATGAGTAGATCTAGAATCCATAACATATAAAATAAACATGGGATGAATAAGAAAAAATACTTTGACTAATTAATCCCCTTGCATCAACTACCTCCTGACCAACATGGGGTGACTTGGTTTATGCACCAAAGATGCCTCTCACAAGATATTTACTCCAATATAGGAATACTTTAAAGGTGACCAGCAAACGCATCATCCTTACATTCCCAATTTTCTTAATGTTATCACCTCCTCTAATCGAATGTTCATACCCTGTCTAGATAAAATAAGCATAATTAACTAGATTTCACCTCAATATGGCACTAGTAATGCATTTCATGAACATGAATTAAATTTATGAGGGAGACCCAGACAAGGAGATGATCTCTAAGGAGGAATCTCTAGAAGGAGGAACCAGCATCCCATCATCCTATTTTTATCAAGTAACTTACATCACTGATTAAAGTGATATAATATACCAACCTTTGGGAAGTGGGATTTTGAGGCAATAAGAATTGTGTGTGATGCGCTGGCCCCAGTGAAAGCTTCAGAAATAGTAATTAATAGCCATTTAAATCCATCAAGGGTTGAATTAAGGATATTAAATACACATAAAAAATAGTATATAGAATGGTCCCATGATCAAATTTTTAAGGCTTTATTAGAAATTCCAAATTCTATTACCAAATGAATTCGATGGCTAACCAGGAGACCAAATATAAATGGTATATGTTACCCTGGTTTTTTTAATTAATAGATATTTGATTTATACAAAGAAACACAATAAATATGGTACAATTATAAATAGTGGAGTTATGATTATTTAGAATGTAATGAAATTATCTATTTCCAAGGATTTACATATAATTTTTATAAATATGTTATATTTTGGAATCATCAAAAAGATATACGACTTATATAATACAATATTTCATGTGCCCATTTTCCATTTCGAATTTTCTATCAATAAGAGTGAAGTGAAATTTGATGAATTAGTCTTCATGAAAGTGAATTTTAGTGTGGAAGGGTATAAGGATGAGCTGTTCATAATGGAATCACAAGTAGTGCATGTATTTTATGTTTCAAATCAAGAAAATAATAATTGGTCAATTTTCCTATTGGAGACTAAAAGAACTTTAGGGTCAAATGAAAATTCAATTGAGGATAACCCTTTCATTGGGAGATACCAATAATTTTATAGTAGTCCCAAAATAAAAAATTCCTATTACATTAGAGGGGATTTGGATACTCTATAGAGGATCCAAATCCCTTCAACCTCTAAATAAAATAAATAGTGGTCAATGAGATAGTTTATGTTTTTTAAAATATACTTTGATTTTACTCATAATATTATATATTCTCAACTATATTTACATAATCTAAATTAAATGTCTGACTACTCATGTAGATAATGACTTTTGTATTTGATGAAGTTACCAATCCCAAGGAAGAAAAAATGATTGATGCTAAAATAGTATAATTATTAGGGGATCAACAAAATGTTGATGAAACAAATAGTGATGTAGCATCACTGTGTTAAATAAAATTATAAATGAAATAAGAATGGGTATAAAATTTAAGGTAGAATGGAATTAATGTGGCCAACCTGTTGACCCCAACAAGTCAATGTTAAATTTTTTATGTTGGTATCACAACATAAATGCATGTGATAATCAATATAGATACATGGAACCATGTAATTACAATATTTAAGAAACCCATTGGGAATATATTATGTTAATGATTCAATATGCACTCACTATTTTACCAATAAACTATATATTGAAATGTTTATTTACTTTTCATTATCCCTTGTAGAGTTATCATATTTTAGATAATTTTCATCAGAAATATGTCCTAATGGTCACTAAAAAATCTTATAGAGGATTCCAGACACTTCTTAGTAAGCATAATCTAAGGAATATTAACGGGAATGTAAAGCCCCACCCACCAGTTACATATGAACTCCTTATAAAAAATGATACATGGAAATATTTCATTATTCATAGTGAAAAGAAATATTTTCAGGTGCAATGTATTTGATAATATTTTTTTCGAAATTATTTATATTATATACTATGATTCAAAAAAATCAATTCATGAAATTGAAAAGGAGTTTTGAAAATAGAAAACATGTAATAAAACCAATGTACCCCTACTATAAAGAAATGATGGGGTATGATTCACATGAAAATAAAATGGTTTGTATTTTAAATCTTCAATAAACAATTTATGTGATAATAAAAAAAATATGTTCCTTTGTTTATATCATATCGATGATTCAAAATCCCAATCCACTTCCACCCCACATAATATTCTATGGAACAAGGTACATGTAAATAAATAAGGTAATCTAGTTGATGAAAACACACAAATAGTATAGGAATCATGTTTAAGTGTGAAATGATAGTAATTCATCATGATTTATAACAATATTACATAAAAATATCTACATATGTTTGTATATTTTTTTATGTAGTTAAGATAATAATATTCTTCAACTATAACTAAATAAAAAATACTTTCAATGGAATTTATGCAACTAAAAAAATATGCTCATGTTATAGGTGTAGGTTTTGGTGTTTCATGTTAAACATATTTCGAGAAGAAAAATCTACAATGAGATACAAATGAGACGATGAAAATAATTTCAGCACAGATAGATTTTTTGAAATATATTATTATTTGGTCTGGTTTGGAATACCAATATATGTAAAGGGATCGAAGAGAAAAATAAGTGAAATAATGAACCATTCATGAAGTTCCAAACGACACCACTAAATTTGAGGATATCCATTCCCCTAGACTACTTACCTTACCCAAGTAAATCAATTTTTATTTTAATCTTTCTCCAAAATGTGAATAAAATAACCAATGATAAGTTTATATTACTAATATTTTATATGGTGTAGTTTTATGTGATTTATATATATCATCACCCATGAATCACCTTATTCTAATGGCTATGGTGTATAATATCACAAGAGACATGATATGCAAAAAACAACTCCCAAAATATCATACGATAGTGGGGATTTAAATAGCTCATGATCTGAGTACTGCTTTTCTTATTCTTCTTGATGTTCTGGATGTTACTATGGTCAATAATGATGTTAGCATTTTTGTTTCATGGATTTCTAATATTATAAAGATACATTAGGTATTTCATTAACAATTTCTTTTAAAATTTAAAAAAATTAACAATTTGTGAATAAAGGTTTGAAATGTGGTATGATGCAGTAGATAGATAAAATTATGGGGAAACTGAAGGTTGTATCAACTCAATTCAGTAAATCAACAAAGAAACAAAAAGGAACTTCCAGGAGTTCATTCTCCCCACCAGTTCTGTTTCCTCATATATTAACATTAAAAGTACATTGAAATTAAAAGACAGAAATATTTCTTATAATAAATATGGAAAATATATTTTTAGATATGTCATTACAGATGATGTTGGTCTAGAGAGTATAAAATAGATTATTAAGTTCGAATGGATGGGAGTCTCAGTTCTGTATACATACATGAGGTTCACTTTTATAATCCGGTTATCCGAAAAATGATCTACTATGTTAATTATAGTTAATAATTATTCATATTTTCTATAGGAGTACATATTAATACTATAGAAAGGGAAAACCATAAGAAGTATGATTTTGACTGATTAATAACTATATCATTTCTATACATTAACTTTATTTAGAATTAGAAGAAACTACAAAAAAGATAAAAAAATAGAGGAGTATGAGGATAAAATATTTGATGACAGACACTTATTGATGCCTACAATGTAGGGTTAAAACTCTACAATATAATCATATATAGTATATTTTTTATTTTTTTAATACTTTTTTGTTTTTGTTTTTTAAGAGACATTGAATTCTCATCAAAATCAATTTGGATACCACAAATGTTCATTTTTTATCCAATGCATGGAACTCCATTAAACTAACTGCACATGATGTCTATTACTAAATTTTAATGCACTAATGTCAATATTTTATTGATAAATATCAAATTATATGATTTGGTTTTTGTTTTAAGGATAATTTTTTATATAGGGTGACCTATAAATATAGGATAAATCTTTGTATGAGGTCATTAAATGGACATTATATGCTTATTTATTTCTTAAAATAGAAAAATATTAAGGTATATTTAGTAATATTTAACTATCAATAATTATTTTAAAATAATTTAATTATTTTTTCAAGTTTTATATAGTTCCAAATGAAAAATAATGACAATTATTATGGACATTACAATTGTAAATTCATACAAAAATCCTATGACATCAAGATACTAACATCCCTAAACATGTAATTCCCAAAGAAAATTAAAATTTCAATAAAAATATGTTTTAATTGTTTGTTTGTCTATATTTTCTTATTACTATTGATATTTTAAACAATATATGTAATCAAAAGAAGTAAATTTGTTTATATATGGTTGGTAAGAGTAAATTGTGTCAAAATGTTTTCTAGCATCATATTTAGGTGATTTCCTATTATGTTTCTGATCTCCTATGGTCTATGACCTTATAGATAAATTTTTGATGTGAAGCCTTAGTATCATAATGCTTATATATTAATTTTGACTAGAAAATCAAGTATAATTATAATGGAGGTTTAGGCTCTATGGGTTCTGGTAGAGCTAGTAACATGTATGAAGCTACTAATACATGTGAGAGATTGGACATTGAGGTAGAAATTGAGATAATGGTGATAGGGAAATGGGGCAAGAATGTATACGGACAATATAAAAAATGTTACTTCATTCAAATTATTGAGTTAATTTTCATATATTTAATTCTTGTAGATGAAAAATAAATTTTGTGATGGTTAAAGGATTTTGGTTATCAAAATCTTGTTCTCTTGAATTTGATCACATCTATGGGGAGACTTTTCTATCACCATGGTTGTGAGCCAACTCAATAGAACCCTCTTTTGAGAACAATAAGAAATTATGTGATGTGTAGGAATCAACCTCACATCAATCAGATAAATGGTGTTACCAACATAACTCTAAATATAATTTTTTAGTATAAAATTGACAATCTAGTTCAAAAAAAAATTCACATTATTAAAACTAAGCGAACACATTCATATTATATTGAAATTTTATGAAAATAACAAATAATTTATTTATGACATGAAAAAATCATATTCACCTCAATTCAATATATGATGTACTTTTCATGAATCGAAGTGTATGTTTTTAGTTTAATATTTACATTTCAGTTCGAAACACACTTTATATACTCAAAATTGGGAAAAATAATTCATATTGTTTTTAAACATTAGTAAAAATATCTATAAGTAATTTTTGATGTGTAGGAGCCAAAATTATCTCAATTTGATACATTATGTTCCCGATATTAGTCGAAGTCTATGTTTTTTGGGTAAAAATTTAAATTTTTTTCACAACACATATGAAATACTCAAAACATGAAAAACACATTCTAATTTATTTGATACATTTTTAAAAACAATTCCGTAAGTCATTTTTTATTAGTAGGAATTTTCCACACCTCAATATGATGCACGGTGTGACTGGTATGACATCAAAAGTGTGTTTTCAGTTTAAATTTGAAATTTTAGTTTAAAGCAGATTTCAGACACTCAAATCTGATCTAACTCATTCAGATTATTTCTATACTTTAGTATAATGATCCACAATTCATTTTTTACATGTCGACTTCATTTCAATTTGACACACGATTTGGCTGGTTTGACTTCAAGTAATGTTTTTCAATAAACACATGTCATTTAAGTTTAAAACACATGTCACATAGCCAAAATATATAAAATAAACTTATATTATTTTCACACTTTAGGAAAACAATATAATTTTATTATATATATAGAAATTTTCTATTAATCAATCTTAACATATGATTTGGTCAGTATGACTCTATGTATGAGTTTTCAATATAAAAGTTTCATTTTATTTTCAAACATGTCAAATTAATAAAACTGAAAAAATGGGCTTGGATTATTTTAAAACATTATGAAAATTATCCATAATAAATTTGTGGCTTTTAAGATTTTACCATACATAAATCTGATGGAATATGTGTTAGGTAGGACTTTAAGTTCATTTTTTCAATATAGAAGTTACATTTCAGCATAAAATCATTTAACATAGCCAAAACCTATAAAACTAGAACAGATTGTTTTGAAAATTTAGTAAAATGGTTCATTGTTCATTTTTTATGTATATTAATATACCGCATTTCAATCTAAAACATGATAAGGTCATTATGATGTAATGTTCCTGTTTTCAATATAACTTTCATTTTAGTTTAAAACACACATCACTTTGAAAAAATCGAGAAAAAGAGATCATGTTGTTTTCAAACTTTTATAAAATGATGGACAATTAATTTTTTACATGTACTAATTGACCACATTTTAATCTGACACACGATGTGGTTGGAATTAATCGAAGTGTTTGTTTTTAATATAAAATATCCATATTAGTTTAAAACTCACATCACATATAAAAAACCACAAAATGATCTTGTATTGTTTTCAATATTTTTGAAAATCGACCATATTCATTTTTTGTGTGTGTAGGAATAGACCTCAAATTAATCTAATGTGCAATGTGACAAATAAGACTCAAAGTTTATGATTTCAATATAAAAGTTTCATTTTAGTTTAAAACATGCATTACTTACCAATAATGAAAAAATGATCTCATATTTTTTTTAAACATCTTTAAAATTATCCATGATTCATTTGTGCATGTTGGAATTTAATGAAAGTCAATACAACACATTATGTGGTCGGTATGACTAGAAGTATGTTTTTTCAATATAAAAGTTCAATTTTCGTTTCAAATGAACATCACATAGACAAAACGGATCAAACTAGATCAATGTTTTTTTAAATTATCAAAATAATGCATAAATAATTTTTCATGTGTAGGAATCAATCATACATTAATCCAAAAAAGGATGTGAAAGGTATGAATTGATCTTCTTGTTTTCAATATAAAAGAATCATTTTAGTTTAAAAATTGGTCCATGAGCCAAAAATGAGAAAAATATATTGTCTTATTTTCAATATTTAGTTTAATGATTTATAATTCATTTGAAAAATGTTGTAATCTACCACACATCAATCTAAAACACGATGTGGTTAGTATGAATCGAAGGGTTTGTTTTCAAAAAAAAATTCATATCAATTTAAAATATGAATTACATAGCCAAAACCAATGAAAAGATATTCAATTGTTTTTAGACATGAGTTCAATGATCCATAATTCAATTTTTATTTTTTTGAATTGACCACACATCAATTTGATACACGATGTGGTTGGTATTACTCAATGTACATTTTGTCAATATAAAAGTTTCGTTTTAGTTTAAAATGTTTAACATAGCCAAAACTGAATAAACTAGCTTGGATTGTTTTCAAACATTATAAAAAAAACATATATCATTTTGGAAATGTATGAATCTACTACACATCAATCTAACACATGATGTGGTCGGTATAACTCAAATTATGTGTTTTCAATATAAAATTTCTATTTTAGTTTAAAACACGCATCACAATGCCAAAACCAATAAAACGATCTCGAATTGTTTTCAAACATTATGATAGATATCAATATTCATTTTAGATTTGTAGTAATTTAATGCACATCATTCGGAAACATGATTGAATAGTGTGACTCAAAGTGATTATTTTCAATATAAATATGTCATTTTGGTTTAAAATGCACATCAGTGGACAAAATTGAGAAAACAAGCTCAGTTTGTTTTCAAACATTTTTAAAATTCTCCACAATTTATTTGGGACATATTGGAATTGATCTAATGTCACTATAATATAATATGTGTTTGGTATGACCCAAAGTGTGTATTTTAAATATAAATTATCCATTTTAGTTTAAAACGAGCATCACATATCCAAAACCAAGCAAACTAGCTCAGATTATTTTCAAACATTAGGTAAATAATTCATAATTAATTTCTGATGTGTATAAATTGACCACACATCAATCTAATTCACGATGTGTCTACTATGAAATTAAATATATGTTTTCAATATAAAAGTATCATTATAGTTTAAAACATGTATCACTAGCCAAAAACTATAACATGATCTCATATTATTTTTAAATTTTAGGAAAATGATCCATAATTCCTTTGTAACATTTAAGAACTGACCACACTTCAATCCAACTGATGATGTGGTTAGTATTAATCAAAGTGTGTGTTTTCAATATAAAAGTTATATTTTAGTTTAAAACATAGGTCACATATCCAAAACTAGGAAAACAATCAGGTATTGTTTACAACTTTGGAAAAATGATCCATAATTCATTTTTGACATGTATGAATTGACTGCATATCAACCTGACACATGATGTGGTCAATATGACTCAAAGTGCATTTTTTAATATAAAATTTTCATTTTAGTTTAAAATTTTTTGGCACATAGAAAAATTTGAGAAAATTGGTTTGTATTACATTTAAAACAATAGTAAAAGGGTCCATAATTTATTTTTAATATCTAGGAATTGACCGCACACCAATCTGATGTATGATTAACTGCTAATATCTTTAATATATATAGTAATTAATGATATAATTTTTCATATATTGATTATATAATATTAAATTTAATTTTTTATATTTTTTATTTATTATTAATATAATAAACATTGGTTTCATTGTAGGGGCATTATTTTTTATGAAGGATGATCGTTGGAAAATGACTGCAAGTTTTTCTTTTTATATGGGTTGTAATTTTTTATTGATTAATTATATATATATAATTAATGAAAATATTTTATATGTAAAATTATAATTTAAATGATGGTGAAATGCGATATTTTTATTCTAATTTGGTTTTATATATGTTTATATTCTAGTTTAAGTATTCTAATTGGATTTTTTTTATATTGATGATGCATGGCTTCTGTGGGGATAGAGCTATGTAGAAGCTGATATAACCTTTTTTAGGGATAGAAAAATTATTTATAAAGGCATCCTTTATCAGCACTAGAGAAATTGATAATAAAGGACGCCTTTATCAATGCTAAAAACCACTGATAAAGTCCCTCTTTATCAGCACTAAAAAAACATTGATAAAGGAACCCTTTATTAGTGCTCTAAAGGGGGACTTTATCATATATTTTAATAGTTCCAGTAAAGGACACATTATTTTAAGGGAATATAGGTATTCATAAATTTGTTTTACATTGAAAAATACCTTTTATAGTGATGTTAAATGCCTCATCTGTTATAGTGTGAGTAGAATTTTTCATGGAATGTAATGGTGGCCCAGGTTTGGATTTACATTATGTGACATGAGATGGTGCAAGTGGGGAACTCCTATAAATGACCTTTAGCCAATGGTTGGGATAATGAGTGATCATTGGAGTGGTTTTAGGGTTGATACTCCCCTAGAAGTTCTATTGGTCATGACACTAGTCCCCATAACTGGCGGTTTTACCTATGCAGGGTATAGGTCCATTCATATTGCAAGCCTTGGTCGAGCCCATCTAATGGGTATTACATTTATTTAATTAGAGTTATTAAAATACCCTATTCCTCTCCCTTCACTCTATATTAATGTTAAAGTATGAACCTCCCCATTTTTGATGAAATGGATCCAATTGAAATAATTATAGGGATAAATATTCATCCTGGGATGATCATAGAATTGATTTGGATGAAACAACCATGAATCACATATCAGAATTACATGATTTTTAATTTATGACGATCTTTCATAAGTTATCACTAATTATTTTGTATTTTACCTCAATTTGATTTTATTTTTGTTCCTTGATTTTATTTTGGGATCTATATTTCCTACGGTTTAGCTTTTAATGTTTTAGATCGATTTTTAAGTGATTTAGGTGAAATGGAGTTGTTCACGAACAGAGGATTTCTAGAATTTCGATCTAGAAGACTTATAGTCTTAAGAATAAACATGATATAGTTTGATAGTGTGTTTCATGTGGGATCTGGGGTCCAAAAAACAAGTGATATATATGTAAATGTATATGGGTTCATTTCATGTTCACGGCCACACCCCATTTGAGGGACATCGTGTGTACAAGAACAGGCCAAGAAGACTTACATGACACGACCTCAGTACAAGACCAAGTTCCCAAGTATCCCACACCTCATGTATTGTTCTATACATCAGGTTTTATCATGGTACATGCCCAAGGTTTTTCACTTGATTGTTCACTTTGTGTATACATTGTACACATCGAGTACTTCCCTATTTTCCAAGTATGCACCTTTTATTTCCCTAGATATGGATTTATATTTAAAAGGACTCAAATCTAAACTATTTCTTCATGGAATTCAATTTTGGTATCTTCTTATTTATTAGAGTTTATTGGTGATATGATTTCAGGTTTTTGATAGATATTAATCTCATACAATTGATGATAGGGTTTAGGTGTTGGAGAAGATAACCTGTGAGGACTGTAGACCTTTTATAGTGTCATCGAACACTGAGAATGGGACCCTCCTGTTTCTTTTGAGGTTTTTACACTCCAATATTTATTTTTTTAATTTGATATCTATGATGATATAGGGTTTCCAATGCCATTATTTATCTAATAATGAGTGGTCCCTACTTTGCAACAAAGAAGTTTGGCAGGTCTTAGATGGGTCCAAGACTCTATGAGGAATCCCTCCTTCTCTCTATTAACAAAGAAGCTGGTATCTGTGCATGTGTCTTGGATTTAGAAGCTGATGTATTTTTACTTTACACTTTGGTTAGGAAGACCTATGTTTCTATACTTCCTTCAAATGATATACTTCTTCTCTCTTATATATTGAATATCAATTGAATACCAATGGAGATGGAGTAGTATTTTTATTGTGCCTTTGATAGTGCCTTATCACCATAACATAATAAAAGATTCATGAAGAATAGTAGCATTGGAAAATTCAGATAGAAATTCTTTCCATGATATTATGTTCTAGGTTGAGGAGTGAGCAGTTCCTTTCAGGTTATGGAGTCAATATCCCTATATAGGTCATTTTATGGTTCCTCTAAGGTAGGCCATTTTTTCATGGATCTCCCTCTTGTAGGGAATGATATTTTATTTTACAGATTGTGATGGTACTCTTGATAGTTGATCACTCCCCTTCACATGGTGGGTATTCCGCAAAAATGTTACATAGTTTCTTCAGTTTTGGATGAAATTTTTTAATAGAGATAGAATAGTATCTGTGATCAGTACCCTTTCATCTTGGTTTTGTGTACCATTGAGGCATGGGTCGCCTATAATGGTTTTATATTTCATGGATTATTAGAAACAATAATTTATCTGGAAGTATGGTTATTGTATACAAAGGCTTGTGGGGAATGGGATTCACCAGTTCATTCCCTCTGAATTCACTTCTTTGAGAGGAGTGAGTTTTGGAAGTTGTTACTCTTATTATGATTGTTTCCTTTTATCCTTTTAGTTTGTCAAGGATGTTGGGTTCTAAACACGTGTGTCATGTTTTATAATTAATTTATTTCCCCCAGGATTTTTTGATGTGTGTTCTTTCCTCTGATGTGATTGGAGAACTAGGTGATGTTGGTTGTGTGCTCTATAAATGTTGGTGTGGTGAGGGGCCTAGTTCATGGAATGGCTAGGAAGCTAGAGTTTGATTTACTCATCCTTCATGTCAGTAATAGTTTTAGTGAGGAACTTGTAGTTCATGTCTTGGTAAACCTTCATATTTTGAAGATAGTTCCATATTCCCATGGGTCTGTTAATTGAGTTTTTAGGTGTTACCCTTTTTAAAAATTATTAAGTTTGTCTTCTGTGGTGTATAAAGAGGAGATGTGTTTTCTCCTATGGGATGGGACCTATTGAGGTATTTCTAACATGATCCTAGTAGACACCTACCTATATGATAATGTTCAATGCTTTATATAGGGGTAATACATATGATGTGTGACTCTTAACAAATACCAAAAATTATCGACTCCACATTAAAAAGGGTATATGGCATGGGTCATTCCAAACTACATGATTTTTAGTGTAGTTTTTTATAAAAGGGTCATCTTCCCCTATAATATTTTCCACCACCACCACCATTACCAAGATTTACATCTTGATATCTCCAAAAAAACATTTACTGGTATAAATTCCATGCTGAGAATGAGATTCCGACCACCATTCATCATAAAATCGAACTCCCATTTCCTCCTAATATGTCCCTAATATCTCAAATCATGGAAAAAACTTCATCCACCATTACATTGATTTATAATCTTCATAGATCATCCTTTAAACCTCAAACCATGATATGAAACCTGTGAAAATGATCTATGGAACCAAAAATGATCAAGTAATGAAATGGTACACTAGTTGTTTGAACCACTAGACAAGAAAAAAACACCAATGATGATTGTGATGACTAGATGGAGGAATAAAAAAATGAAATTGATGAAAATTAATTTTAAATCATCACAAAACTTCATATCAATCAATTTAACAACGATTATTCATTGGTTTTAAGACCAATTAATCAAAAACCAAAAATTAAATATGAAATCATAAATTGATGGGGCCATTAAAAGGTTGATTTTAGGATTAAATTCATAGAATAATTAATCAAAAAATTATTCAATGTCAATTAAGGGGATAAATCCATCAAACCATAGTAATTTATCAATGAGAGATCAATCTATTATGAATACTACATCAATGTCGATAATGATTTCCATTGATTCTGATCACCGATCCATTAACCGTCCTGAATCTTTGTTGAAGTATCTTCTCATAGAGACTCTCCATCACTCTTAATATCTCAAGGTTATATGTATAACCCTCTATAATGGAAATAAAAGTGATTATATTGATTTTAAGAAAGTTTCTATGGTTAATTTATATATGAATTTAATTAATTTAATTCATCTAATATTTGGTTGAGACTGTGTATCGAATAGAGCCTTGATATGTACAAAAATTATATCATTCCTAGGTTAAAACCCATATTCCGGATTCAACATCTATCTCAATTTTCACATAAGAGACTCTTTTCAAGAATAAATCCATTATTTCTATAATTATCTGTGCATCTGAGTTAACATATTTAATATTTTAAAAATATAACCATCAATTCTTCACAGTTCCTGAAACTCTATTCCAACCGCAATAATAGCACCATAAATATTATTAAAAATATACATAGGATCAGATCACTAAAGCTAGGAATATTTTATTCTCTCTACCATAATTATTTTCATCTCAAAAATAAGGATACACTCAAACATGTGAGGATAATGATATTATATCTTGTGATACTACTCCCATGAGCTCTCCTAAAGATTCTCAAGATGCTGGATAATAGACACAACTGGTATTTCTTCCCTCTATAAAGGATCATCTCATGTTGATCCTCAATTTCCACCATGTACTCTTAAAATTTTGGGCCTTCATCAATGTCCAGCTCACCCTAGTTAATAACCTGGAACAAATAATGCACATATCTTCTTAGTTGAGATATTTGGAAGACATTATGAACTTGGTACAACTACATTGGTAGAGTCAAATGATATTCAACCCCATGGATGCTATTTAGAATCTAAAATAGATCTTTGAACGTCATACATAGCCTTCCACTCCATTCACATATGTGTAAACCATATTGAAGTGATATTTTTAGAAACATGTGGTCTCCCTCACTAAACTATACAGGAATACTTCTTTGATTCTCATAAGAATACTAATAGTTATGAGCTATTCTCATATATTACGGGATAATTTTGACTTTATCTATTGAATCTCATACCAATTTAGACCCCATAATTGTTGATTCTACCAAGTCATAACATTGTTGTCGTGACTTGAAAATTATCCTATCAAGGTCCTCGAAGGATGCGAGACTAATAGTGGATTGATAGTTATTATCAAATGAAAACTCTATAAATTTTAATTGATCATTGTATTAGGAAAAGTTTTATATACAGGTCTGCAACAAGTCCTCCATGACTTTAATGGTTCTCCTTGTTTGACCGTCATTCTGGGGATAGGACACCATGCTCATCCTCAAATTAGTCCTAAAATCCTCCTAAAATCCTCTCCAAAACCGAGATGCTATAAAATCATCATGTTATAATAATATTGTTGAGGTATTACCATGATTTCAGATAAACATATGTATATACAATAATACCAATAATTCTGATGAACTCAACTCTCTAAAGGTGATAAACTAGATTGACTTAGTGATTTGATCTAAAATCACCCATATAGCATCATGACCTCTCACAGTACTTGGAAATTCCATCAAAACATCCATGGATATATCATCCTAATTCTATTATGGTACCTCAATGGGATTTTCCAACCCCATATAAACCTAGTTCTTATCCTTCACCAGCTGACAGTTGAGGCATCAAGATTTAAACTCTGTAAAATTCTTCTTCATTTTTGTCCATTAAAACTACAAATGAAGATTCCATTATAACATTTTCACTCTAGGATGTACCGTTAAGTGAGATATATGGAACTCTATCAAAACCTACTCTAAAAGCTTATCAGGAACCATAGTCCATCCTTGAAAAAGGATGATATGCTCCCCACCATTATATAATCTATTAGGATCATGTCAAGTGAGTAAAAGGTTCCAAAATAACTCACAATCAATATATCATAACTATTCTTAGCCTACATGTTGTAGGAGAGGATGAGTCACAACCATCTATTAGACGTATGTTTCTCCTTCCCTATTCATAAAGGATAGCTAGAAATATATCAAATGCTCCAATGCCTCGCCAATAAATCTATAATGATACTTCCTGGTGAGAGAAGGTTACATAGAATTATTTTTTCAAATAGTATAGACAGTCACAAATCCATAGTTTGGTAAGATCCATATCCATCACCTTTTTCTCAAGTTGATATCTCTCTAAGTGAAGATGTACCTAAGACTCTTTTGGTTGAAATAAATGATAGACCACTCCGTAAGAATATATAATTTAAATGTCTTCAAGGATAATCTTATAGCTACCAACTCTAATTAATGGGTTTAATATTTATACACATGTGGTATTAGATGCCTACACCCATAGTCAATCACTGAATTATTCTATATCAAAACAACACTTACGACTGGATCCATAAGATTCAAATAACACCATATAATCAACTCATTATTATAAGAATATTAGGAAGGGAATTCTTCTCAACCACTCCCACAACTCCTCAAAGTCATTCTGGAACATCGCTAACTAGAAAAAAGGATTCCCCATTTTGGTTAAGGCATTCAAGGGAGTTGTGATATTGGATAATTATAGGACGATTCTTTTATAATAGAAATTAAACCTAAGGATTCTATGCAACTCTTACATGCCCCTGGGTGGCTCCCATGATATAACAACCTTAATCATCACCGGTTCCATAGCTACTTCCTTCTTTGAAATAACATTTCCTATAATGTGGACCTCGCTAATCTATAATTAACACTTTGGTAGTTTTCTATATAGTTTATGTCATCAAACTATTTCTAAGACCATCCTAAAATGATCTGTATGCTCATACTTTTATATTGAGTATATGACAACATCATTGATAAATACCACCAAAAACTAATCTTGTAAAGGTTGGAAAATCTATTTCATGAGTCCCATAAACACTTTTGTGGTGTTTTTCAAGCTAAAGTGAGTGGCAAGGTACTTATAATAACTATATACACATAAATATTTTTGTTTTTGGTATATCCCCCTCACGAACTTACATTTATTAATATCTATATTTGAGGTTGATATTCAAGAACTAATTTACCCCCTTCATCTGAGAGAACACTTCATCAATCCTTCATAATGGATAATTATTCTTGATAGTCACCCTGTTTAGGTCACATAGATCTAACCTTTGGATCCCATATGACTTCTTGGATAATTTTATCAGAGCTACTCTGGGGGTACACACTATGTCTAATAAATACATTCTTTCAAGGATCCTCTAATTATGCCCTCAAATTTCAATGATTTGTGGGTCCCATCTAATTTTCTACCAAAGATACTGGAGTGGCCTCCGGGTGCAAGTGAATAATGATGTCAACCTCTTGGTGAAGAGTTAAACCTAGTACATACTTGTAGAAGAAATTATCATACTCCTCTACCATTGTAGGAAAACAAACCTCCACTAGGTCTGCTATAAAAATGTTCAAGCTATCTAACTCATAGGAAGTTGAATATATTATCTAAAACATGATCATATCCTTCTTGGATATTAATTTATTATTTCAAGTGAAGGAAAATCTTGACTCATTAGCTTCAGTGAACTGAATCCTCTTCCATAAATAGTTAATCTTGAAATGGATGGAAGATATCCAATCCATACCAATAATGGAATCAGAAGTTCTCATTGTTGCTATGAATATTTCCCATTAGAAGTCTTCCTCACCAAGAGCAAAGTCACAATTTCAGTAGAATAGTTTCATTGTATAATCTCTTAAAATAGAATTCTTGAGTCATAAGTGTCAGAATAGTGTCTCCACTAGAATATCCAATTCTTAAAAAAGGATAAGGCCAAAAAATAAAGCATCATTCCTTTGTCTATTATGTATGGTTCTAGGGTAGATAACTAAACTATTTTTCCTCAAATAATGTTGGGTCCCTCTAGTTAATAAGCCTCAACCACCTATAACTATATTCATCCTTGACAACCATCTCCCTAAGCCTGTAATGCACCAGCTAAAGGAGTTAGGTGAAATGGTAGTTCATGACATCATCCACCTCTTACATATATCCCAAATCATCTGCCTTGACTAGCTCCCAACGGATTTCCCTACCTTCATTTCTACCTTTTACTTGGTGGCATGTATTCTACTTCTCTATATGTTGTTTCATGGTGGGTTGGGTAGTCCCATGCGATATCACCTCATCCCTCATAGGTGAATCACCAACAATACCTTAGACAACTTGATCCCGTTTTGGATCCCAGTGTTATTTATACCTATGTATGAGTTTGACCTTGAGTATGACTTCTACATTGAGGGTTAGACACCTGAAGTTCGTCAGCAGTGGTTTATGACTCTTCCCCATTATTTCTAGTGACTGCACTTTCCACCTACTCACCCTCATATAGAAACTTTTCACCAATAAGACTCAACCCAACACCCTGACGTATGTATAGATGAAAAATTTCACTACTACAACTCTAATATCTCAATAAAGTCAATGATAAAACTTCATCCTCATAAGTACCCTTCACAAACCATGAAGCAGAGTATCATGTGAGGTTGGTAAACCTCTATTAATACTAAAATAATTTCATTCTACCTTGTTTTTTCCTAAGAGGACCCTATATGTGAATTGATAATAATGTTCCAAGAAGTACTCCTCCGATAAGAAATGATTGACCTCGATCCATAGGAGGGTCTCCTTATCATGTATTAGAATCATAAATCTCCACAAAGACTCTACTGAGTCATGGATAAGACCATTCTATAGAAACACCATCTATTCAGGTGGGGATCTAATAAGAAAAAATAACCAAACTATCGCCACTAGTCAGTACATAGATACCTATGAGTCCAACACATCCTAGAACCCAGGATTCCACTGCCTGTGGAACTCATAATTCATACTCAGCCTATACTTGTCATTATCTTGTGTTACTAAAATGTTCTACTTCCCAGTGTAAGAAAAAACGTTTTCATTCATTATAGGTGGAAGGTCTACTCACTACCCGATGGGTAAATGTACCACTCACTATCCACTTAGAGGAAACACCGCCTGCAGAGGCCCCATATTGAGGCATCATCACTAAGCTAATAGTTCTCATGATCTTATCATGAAATACTTTTAGTTAACCTCTATAGAGGCAACATTTAATAGGCAGTATGTACCAAAGTAAAAAAATAATATATAGAGATCTTAATAAAGGATATGGAAACCAAAAACCATTCATATATGATTTATATACCATTTCTTTCCCTGAAAACAATTCATTTCTATACCATGTTTCTAGGATGATTATTATAATATGGGTGAATAGATATGGTGTCCATTGCACCATCACTAGGGTCCTTAGTTTGAGAGCCAAAATCTATAAACTTTAACACCATTTCCCTAAACAAAAAACCAATCCTCACAATGACTCTATCTCTAAACTCTATCATGGGACAATCCAGGCAGTAATACCACTCTAACATTACCTTCCTTACCATGGTCCGCCTGGCAGGCAGTAAGCTAAGTGAGAAACCCCGGGATCATGAGAAATAGGTCAGGGGTGATGACTATATTTTATTTTTCATATCACATAGATGGCAGGATTTATCCAAATGTACTTTTACACATAAAAAGGTGTCTTATACACACTAGAATAATGTAAAATTCAATCAATTGGAATGATAAATGCATGAAAACCCTCTAACAACCCAAAAAATTATGGCATATCAAAAGAAATGTAAATATATAAAAATAAATATATAAAAAATATAAATTAGGTCCATTCTAAAAAATACTGAATTCGTTATCCCAACACGGAACCTCCAATCCAACTATAGTCCTGCTACCACATCCACCAAGCACCCCTATGAACCACCCGCATCATGTCCACCTAGGACTCCACTAAATATCCTTTCAACTTCCTAGTACATGACACATGTGGGAAGATACCATATAGGTGTGAGCATACACATACTCAGCGGGACACTCCAAAAACACTACAAATTAAATCACCAAAGAGATTCATCTCAAAACCAAACTCAAGTGGGTTTTAGGGAAGAATCCATATATGCTCAAAGAAGTACTCAAATCACAATGTAAGGTATCTTAATTTATATACATCAAAACTATTTCTATAATATTATTCAAATTTCATGTATTAACTTTATAAATACATGAGAATAATAATAAAGGAGCCACACTTTAGTGATGGACTCCATAGTTTATGGTGTACTGACTCTAGTGGAGGACCCACCCACCCCGTCGGAGCTTGTAGTTAGGGTAGTACCAACCCAATATATGGGGAACCTTCACCCCATGAGTGTAGTATGAGAGTAATAAACCTACCTATATATAGTATATGGGAGACCTTCACCCTAAAAAATACATGTTATTAGGGTAGAAATGATCACAATATTAACTATGATGATCACACCAAATATAACATATTGGATAATAATCCCTGGGGAAATGATTTACTTGAACTAATTGAATCACATATTTGGTATCTCTATCATGGAAACCATTTTATGATATGAATAATTATGCTCAAAAGGTACTACTCATGGGTTCATTTATAATCCCAATGAAAGAGATATATAAGGTAATTCACATAGGACAGATTACAATACATGTCATCCAAGGGAAAATGGTGTGTAACACTACTCATCCTCTTAGTCATGTTCTCTAGTGAACACTGAGTCTGATATTCTGGTGAAATAATACATGTGGATTAATATATATTTCATTTTGGGGCACACGATGTCTTGGGAATTTTCTCTTGGTACATTCCAACCTAACAAGTAGAGGTTCACAAAATCTGTGGGGGTATGTCACATGGCATGTGACATTTAATGCATCCTGATACCCTGGCCTATTAAAGGCAGTATTGGGGTGCATACTCAGTCTACCTCCAGCAAGGTGGGTCCCAGTGGTTCGATTCATGTCAAAATTGAATAATATAATACCTAAATCCATATTTATATATGATATATTTATGGGTCATATTTCTTCTTGCATGAAAATTATGATTTTCATGCATTTGGAATATTATTTAATGTGTGATAGACACCCAAACCATTTCACCTATGTAATATATCATTAGATGAAATAAATTTATATTTATATGAAACATACAATGAGAAATTCATACAATGGATAAACTATACAAGGATTTTATACATTCCTTTTAACACATGGGCTAATGCAGACAATAACTTTGGATCATCCTCAGGTGTTATAGAATTCATTTTCATGTGATTGTAGTTTGTGTGGGGTGTGGATTTATATCCTTATGCTCGTCCAATACTCCTTGAACCATTTTTCTATTTCATATTCCTCTTCTATACTGTAATATGATAAAATTCCATGGAGTTTTGTGGTTCCCACTTGAACATCAGGTGATTTAGATTTGCATATGAATACACTATAGTCATGGGATTCTTTTTTATCCCACATTTTTCTATCTATATAAGATACATTTAAAGGATATTGAGATTTATTTAGTGGAAATTTGTTGTAAGTTATTCCAATTTTACAAAAATTATTCATTTTAGAATTTTATATAGTTTCATATTATCTTGATTGTAGATCCTTAGAAAAAGGTTATATTCACATCTAATTTATCTGATAAATGTTATTAGACACTAAAAACCCCATCATTTTTATCAGAGTGAACTATATTTAGATTTATGAAATATTGTTATTAAATAAAGAAGAAACTAGAAAAATAGAGTACCGTTTATTTTTCTAAAAATTCGGTTTCATAAAAGGGTTTACCCTTACGTAGCTAGGATATATAAAGGTAACCAACGCCTTTCCATTATAGAACCGGGATGCGTAAAGGTGAACAAAATTTTACCCTTATGTAGTGTGGTCTGCATAAGGGCCATATTTCCTTACCATTATAATGATCGGTCTATGTAAGGGTCACCTAATCTTACCCTTATGAATAAAGATCCACGTAAAGGTAATACCTTTACACAAGCCATATACGTAAAGGTAACTGAGGCATCACCCATACATAGATTAGTTGTGAAAGGGAAACCATAGTGACATACCTTTATGTGAAGGGGTTTGTGTAAGGTTAAACAAAGCTTTCGTAAGGCTGCATAAAGGTAATTCTACAGCTAGTGTTAAGGTTATTTCATTCTACCTTTACGTAGAAAAGTATTTAATTTGTTACATAAGGGTAATCAATATTTTCCAAAGGCAATGTAAACATAATCCATTCGTTACCTATACAAGAGGGTTCCAAATTGAAGTACCCTTACATAGTGTGTCTGTGTAAGGGTAGAATGAGGTTACCCTTACATAGAATATGGATATTGTGTAGGGATAATCAAATTTTTTAAAACATAATTAAAAAAAATTAACATTTAAATTGATTAACATGGTTTATAAAATGTTTATAAATAAATATAAAAGGTATTTTATGATATTTTAATTTATAAATGGTTTATATATTAATTAATTATAAATTTTTCATAATTAATTAAATGTTTATAAAACATTTTATTCACAAATATTAAAAGTATATGTTTGAAATACCTTTTAACAAAATTATATGGAATTTATTATGATCTATAAATAATAGTGCTTATTTATAAATCATATGAAATAATTTATAATGGGTAATAAATTATGAAATAAGTCCAAAATATATTATGTTTATATTTAAATTATGAATTTTTTGTAATTTACTATTTTGAATTATTCAAAAAAAGAGGGTTTTTTTGAATATTATTTAAACCACATCAAAAAAATTTGATAATTGATATGATCAAGGTTTAAATAATAAATAAGTATATGAAAAATAAATTATGTAAAATGTTTACATAAAATAAATTCAATTGTAAATATTTTATAATTCGTAAAATTTCATATATTTAAAATTAAAAAATTCATATAATGAAAAATATGATAGTGTTCATATTAACATGAATATAAAGTGTTTATAATCAAAATTTTGAAATGAATATAAAATATTTAAATTCAAAATTATTGGATTTCCATAATATTACTACTGAATATTATAGAAGGGTTTGTGACTAGATTTGATTTATGAATTGTTCATAAATGATTATCTAGTGTTTAGATATTTGAATTATTATTTTATTTTAATGTTTGTTCCCAGTTATATTCATGTTTAGTAATTTTTATAAAATATGAATATTATGTATTCATTAGTTTAAAATGTTAAAGATTTTATTGGAGAGATCCTTACATTTCACTGTAGGAATGACTCCATAATGAATTTAGTTATTTATATACCATAACCTCAGTTTATAATTGAATTAATGAAATTGAATTTAGTCATTTAAAATATTTTTTACATATTGGGTGTTAAAGTTATGATGAATTTGACTTTAACTTGAGTAAAGTATCCCCAACTATATGTACTTTCAGTAGGACTACCTAGATACCTGGAGGCCCCTGATTTGTTAAAGATGGTGAATGGGGTTGGCTATCTATCGCTCCAACCATACACATGTGAATAAATATTTTTCATTACATGAAGTGTTTATATACCTTATACATATGATGAATCTGGATATGTATGAATATGTTTGAATTTTATTTTTGGGTATGTAAAAAAAACATGTGGGTTGTGTAAAGAGTTACACATGAATATGGTTTGAACATATTGATTTGGTGGAGAGAGTATGATTTAAAACTAAGTTACTAGAAGCATGTATACATTAAAGGGAATAACATGTGATAAGATTGTGATATAAAATCCCCTTCAAATACTATGTTTTATATTTTGTTAAAAATGTACCTTAATAAGACCTCTATCATCCAACTTATTAGGTCATTCCAAATCTAGGTTCACATTGATTATCATATGTATCGATAACAAGGATAGAATACACTGGAATTTTCTTGGTTAGGCTATACTAAAGCTAAGTGATCTTGTATTGTCCTTTTTTAGCTGGTTTTTTTGCTTGTTTCACTACTGGAAATGGAGTTTATCCCCAAACATCTATTCCCATGGTTTAAAGAGCCATTGGGATAGATGATTTTTAACATTCTATACCCACTATTTAATTAAAACCATGGGTATTAAGCCCCTAAGTATCGGGCTCCATTGCGCTCCCCCCACTTCAACCCTCCGTCGTGCTCCCCCCACTTCAACCCTATCTTTCAGCTCCGCCTCCCGACCTCTGCCTCCGATCTTGACCTGGACCTCCTAGACTTTGCCTCTGCCTTAACATCTCGGCCTTCGGCACGCTGCCCATAGCTCGGGTGACATCCATGTTCCCCCCTCTCGGCTCCCTCTCCTCCGGGTATCATCAAATTCATCAGTTTTCTATTATAAATGATGTTTTTCATGCATTCCTACTTATAAATTTCAATAATTATCCTTCAAATGTAATTGATATTGAGAATTTTGTGTTGGGGGTAAATGATTCATTTGAGAAAGGTCCAACATGGATTGTTGATCGATGAATAAAGGAACTATGAAGGAAGATGAAGCCGCTTGTTGAGGTTTTATGGAAAACATACATATTAAAGAAGATAAATGGGATAAGGAATCATATGTGTAGTATTACTAGACCTACTTGTTAGATTTAGACCTCTAGAGACACATATTAAAGACAAAAAGTCATTAAAGCGGGATATTGGAACAACCACTCACTTTCTAGGTGCATTATGCCTTATTTTTAGCCTTTATTAAGAGTTTATTTGATTTATTACATTTATTGGGTGATGTATTGGGTATATTTTGGGAGATTGGGGGGGTAGAAGAATTTAATGGTGATAATGGTTAAAGGGAATAGTTTAGTCCCCCATCATAACTATGAAACCTATTGGAGAGGAGTAGTGGGTGATATATGGTAGGGGTACTTTTAGAGCTAACATGGAAACAATTATATGGTAACTATGTCACTATAAAGAGAATCAACATCATGATTGTCATAGGGTTTACAAAACCATGTGTCCGAACCATGTGGGTGACTTGAATAGGTAGTGAACTTCCCATGGTTAGAGCATGATTTTGTAAGCCAAGAAACCAAACCATTTACATAGAATTTAAATCATTTGAAAATTATTATTTTGACACAAAAACACCCTAAAGACAATCATTATTCCTCCTAAACTCAGGGTAATCAAACCAAGGGACTCTAATGAGACTTCATGTTGAATTAATTCTTTTTAGATAAGAATTATATTTGATATAGAGATATCAGTCCTAGAGATTTAAATATAATTTATCATTTGTTTGTTGTTATTCTTATTATTTCTAGATATTATTTATTATCCTTGTAAAGGAACTAGATCTCGGATTACTTATTTATGTTTAGGATTTACAACATTATCCAATGTGATCCTTTTTAGATTTACATGAAAAATAAATATGGAAATATGGTTTTTCCTGATCATTCTCATATCCATCTAGATCTCTTAATTTTTTAGTATTTTGATGGATAGGTCTAAATGATACCAGCCCATAAAATGTTCTTCATCGTATATCATAACCCTTGAATACTCATGTAGTGATTTGGGGATTCTTCCATGGATCTTTGGTTTGTGAGATTTATTCAAGTGGTTAACATTGATGTTGGGCTTCAATATGTTGAATGTAAGAAGTTCTTACCATGTTATGAAAATTATTTAAAAATGTATGATATGAAATACTCATGAGTGTGTGTACATACCATGATAATTCTTTTAAAATGATATGCTTATGCCTCTAATATGCCTCACTGGTCCTTGTACCACATGTGAATGATCAACTAACTCTACCGAACACAAGCTTCACCTTGCAGCATCACTAATTTTTCAGGCTTTCTTTAACAACTCAACATATTGTACGACTGTGGTACGCATACATTACTTCACTCAATGACTATATTACAAAGTATCCATTTTAAAGGTATTGTGTTTTTGTCAATACAAACAGTATAAACCTATGCACTACCATCTAAGACATATTTGAAATTCCCTTCACAAATAACTACACAGTCACTTAACTGTGTATATTTGAATTCCTGAAATCTAATCATATATTACCACTACTTTGAAGTAGCCAACAACATATACCTACTGTTAAACATCTTATAGATTTGCTTCCAATACTCGGACTAATACTTTTCGTTTATAGTACATCATATCATACATACAGATATGGTTACCTTATTGTACACAACATTTAAATTTCAGTGTTTTAATGATCAGGATAACATCCATTAGTCATAATAAGTGTTATGAACCTATCATTTTCATCTTCAGTAATCTACAATAAGTACATACCTATGCTACTACATCGCGAACCACTTTGTGGTTTTCCTTCACCATGTATATTACATTCACTTTACTGTGAACTGTGATTTTTATGGTTTCATTTCACACCTTGATAAACAAATATAAAGAACCAAAATCCAAAGATGAATTGCCCGACAAACTCTAGAGATGCAAGGTTACAACGAAGGAGACTTATGAAGGAACGCCAAACATTCTGTGAGTTATTTATTATTTACACTTTGAAATGTTCTACTTATTATCCGTTTTTCAGTATTTATATTCATCTTACCTATCCCAAAAATAGTGGCGGTTATTGCTGGAAACTCTACAATGACATCTACCAACCATTCTAGTACTCCGACAACTTATTCACTTCCAACGGATGACATCACACATGGCTTCACACGTGTGCCATTATCACCTCTATGTAACAATGGTTAGTTCTGTGAGTTCTTTATTATTTACACTTAGACATGTTCAACTTATTATCAGTCTTTCAGTATTTATATTCATCTTACCTGCCCTAATAACAGTGGCATCTACTATTGGAAACTCTACAATTACATCTACCAACCATTATGGTACTCCGAAAACTAATTCACTTCCAATGGAAAACATCACACATGGGTTGACACACGTGCCATTATCACCTCTATGTAACAATGGTTAGTTATGTTTGAATTTATCTATATAATCTTTATGATATTTCATAATTTAATTCATACTAACCCAAATTGATCATATTTAACTACAACTTCTATGACAGTGCCCAAACAGTTCACATCTCAGTCAAATACAGACATGTATTTCCCATAAAACTCTAGATATGTAAGGGTACAATGCGAGCTACTGATGAAGGAACGACAGAAAGATTGTACATTTTTAATTGCACTTACTCCAAACTGATCACATACTTATTATTCTTTTGGTATCTTTATTAATTACAATTTCCACAATATCAATGGCGAAAACTGTTGGAACTTCTTTAGTGACATCTAGAAGTATGTTTGGTACTCCGTTTACTAGACCTATAATAACAAATAGAGGCACAAATGGAGTCACACGAGTGAAATTATCACCTTTGTGTTGCAATGTTTAGTTTTCTTAAAATTTTCCTATATAAACCATTGGGTTTGACATTATATTTCAAATTGGTACATATTAAAATTATTTAACTGCTTCTTTGAAAATAGTGCCAGAACCGTCTGCTCCTCAATCAACATTGTATTATGGAACAAACAAACAAAAACAGCAACCAGGTGACATGACACATTCTCTTATACTGTTCTTTAAGTAACTTAAATGTGTTGTTTCATTAACATAATGTCAGTCATACATCCTTTCTACTCACCATATAATAGCATAGTCATTATTTTCCATAGCTGTAAAAATTTTAAAAATTGTACAGAAAACAATGACCAGATTAGTTTTTTCTTATAAAAATGACCAGATTAGTTACTTCTTACTGATTTAGGTTCTTTATTATATCATTGGGTCACACCAACTCAATGTATTGTAATTTGAAATAAATTACGAGATTAGTTTTCTGTACAATTTTTAAACATAACTATTTTTTCTGTATGTTCAGTTCTTCCTGGTCATTTTTTTAAAACCTGTACTAAAAAACTGTACTATTTTTTGTACATTTTTTAAAGGAACATATTAATTTTCTGTTTGTTTAGTTCTTTCTTATAGCTTTGGTTCACACCCACTCAATGTAAATTTTTTAAAAACTGCACTAAAATATGCATGTTTTTTTGTCTTTTTTTCCAGCAATTTATTTTCTATATTCATTCTTCGTGGTAAATTTTTCACCAATTTTTTATGCATTTTTTCTACATGTTCTAATCTGTACATGTTTTTCAGAATTTTCAATACATGTTATAAGTTTCTGCATTCATTATTAGAACTAAAATCTCCATGTTTTTCAGCATTATTTATACATGTTCTAATCCGTACATGTACCTATCCAACTACACTATTCATTGAATGATTTTACATTAACTATTTGAAAACATATAACTCCACTGCAGTCTGATTTTTGAGGCATTTTCTACATGTTCTAATATGTACATGTTTTCCAACCTTTTTGATACATGTTATAAGTTTATTCATTCATTATTAGTACTAAAATCATCATGTTCTTCAGCATTAAATCTACTGTGGTCTATTCTATAGACTGATGTATTTGGGATTTATCATGCTGTACATTTTAATATGAGTTTTCTACAGGTTGATTATCAGTTTTTCATACTAGATATTTTTCATGCAGCATTTTTTTTCATGCTGGAAAGTTTTCTTTTCATGCTGGATGGTTTTGTACATTTTCTAATCTATATATGTTTTCAGCATTTTTTATACATGTTATAAGTTTCTGTATTCATTCTTAGTACTAAAATCTGCATGTTGTTCAGCATTATTTATAAATGTTCTAATCTGTACTTGTACCTATCCAACTGCACTATTCTTTGTTTGATTTTACATTAACTATTTGAAAACATTTAACTCCACTACGGTATAATTTTTTATACATTTTTTCTACATTTTCTAATCTGTGCATGTTGTTCAGCCTTTTTTATACATGTTATAAATTTCTATATTCATTCTTAGTACTAAAATCTGCTTGTTCTTCAGCATTATTTCTATAGTGGTCTATTTTAAAGACTAATGTATTTTGGATTTCTCATACTGTACATTTTAGTTTGAGTTTTCTATAGGTTGATTATCAGTTTTTCATACTGGAAGTTTTTCATGTAGGATGTTTTTTCATGCTAGGCAGTTTTCTTATCATGCTGGATGGTTTTCATAGTGGATGATTTTGTATCAGTTTTTCATGTTGAAATTTTATCATCATGAAAGAAGATACTCATCGTGGAGGAGGGGCTAGATAGGGGGGATGGGCTGTGGGGGCTGGGCAGTGGGGAGGTAGGGGGAGGGGTTGGGCAGGGGGAGGGGGAGGGGCTTGGCTGTGGGGAGGGAGGGGGAGGGGTAGGGGGAGGAGATGGGCAATGGGTAGGGTGGGGGAGGGGCTGGGCAGTGGGGAAGGAGGGGGAGGGGGAGGTGGGCAGGTGGGGAGGGGGAGGGGCTGGGGGAGGAGCTGGACGGTGTCGACCTATCCATCGTTGCCAAAGTTATGGTTTTACCACACCATTTTTTACATCATGGCAAGTTTTCTTTTTACTCAATTGCATCCTCAAATATGAAATTTAACCCCAGAATCACATTTTCATAATATGATGCAGTTTATGTTTGTTTATTTAATTTTTTCAATGTATGGGTGAAATCCCCAGTTTAGGTGATGTTGATTCATCTTCAAACATCAATGGAATTGAAAAGGGTAAAATTGCGATATCAACTTATTTGCAAGATTAAAATTAATATGTCTACTCTTGTAATTAATGAACACATGATATTGTTATCATTTCATTATTTTTATTTATGCTTTTAGGTCAAGAATCATTACAAATAGTATTGACAATGGCATTGCAATGTGCCATACAAGGGTTGGGTTCTTCTTCTGCAAACATTGACGTGTCCATTGAAGAGGGTAAAAATAATGTATGAAGTGTTGATGACTTTTTAATCATTATGAAACTGGTTGTTTTTTATGATTTTGTTTTATTTGTGCAAAATTCCACATGCATCGCATTGCATTTTTAGTCATCGGAATTTTTATGTGGGCATTGGCACCCTCATTGAGTAAGTCCATTGTTTTCTTCTACAGTAGTGAAATGACCATTGTGATCATTATTTTTATATTGATGATCGTCTTTTAGGTATTTTATCTTTAACCCCCATTGATATTTTGAATCTGATGTTTTTATTTTCTGTTCAGTTTTAGAAGTTTTATACCTTTATGAGGAAACCTACTCTCCAATTGTTAATCAACTGAAATATTTTTAGTTCATCGCTGTTACTGATCCAATTTATTATCTTGGAATGCGACTGTTTCCCACTGGTTGAAAAAAATAAATGGGATTTTACATGGCGGCATCAATTGTGGGTATCAACTTCCTTTATCAGTCCTCACCCTGACTCATTAATCCATTCATCTGTAAAATTAATATAAATTTTATTCAAGCTGGTCTGGGATCATGTCTTCTTCATTATCTGCCCTGTTTATTCAATTTTGTACTCATGGAGTTAGGAATTATTAGGGACATGTACTATCCTATATGTAAGTTATCAATTATGTATTTCTTGGGTGGCTCTTCTATGATTGGTGTTGAAATGACAATACTAGAATTGATGGTTTGTTATTTTTATCTCCAGTTGGCAATAATTTTGCGGGTTTTCACTTGTCTGGTTGGTGCGTGGTTGGGATTTTGGATTCTACACAAATATTTCACTAAATATTATGGATCAATTAATATAAGCATGTCTACTTTTGTTGCGTGGACTATACGATTAGTCGTGGAAACAATGATTCTTTAGGTTTTTTCCGTTTGGAAACCATTTTTTCTGTGTTTTTTACCAAGGGCAACAGATTGAAGTATTTGTTGAATTTATAAGCAATTGTTGATCACTGTATGGCGATTTAAGCACTGGTATGTGGAATTATGCTCTCATATTTTTTATCAAACTTTTTCGATTCAGATTTCTCAGGCCACTCAGGTAACTCTACTATTTCCATTCAAGGCAGGAACTGTTCTTTAATCAGCTGGATTTCCTGTATTTTAGCTTACTGAACTTAGCTCTTGGCGAGTTGGTAAAATTTGATCATTCATCAGAAGTCCCACAATTTCGATATGATTTCTATTTCTATTACCCTACCTATTCGAAAGACCATCTACCATGTTTTATCCATTTCAATCATTAAAGTTGTCAAAATTATTTTAGATTAATTTAATGTTTAATATTTTCCAGTTCAATTTTAATTGATTTCATTTATGAAATCTATATTAGTTCCCTCTAAATAGGAGGTTCAGGTAGCAATTTTTTATCATAACGTTGATAGTACTTAATGTCCTGATGGGTTCTCTAATAAATTCATTATGTTTTGTTGGGAAATTATTAATAATGAGGTGGTTAATATTGTTAAATAATTATTCCTTCATGCTAATATGCCTCATGGTATCAATTCCAACTGATATTCTATTCTAGTTTGTTTTAATGGGTGCAATGGAAGCAGGAATCAGGAAGGCTGCGGGCAGCTGGGTGCACTAGAAGTAGGAGGCTGCAGCAGTTGGGTGCACTAGAAGCAGGAGGTTGTGGGTAGCAGCTTCTGTGTCTAGGAGAAGGATTTATGCCCACGGTTCATTGAACCATGGGTATATTAGTTTTCCAGGAAGCATCTATAACCACGGTTCATTGAACCGTGCCTATGTTATCTGGCTGTGAAAATATATTCCCACGGTTCTGAAAACCATGGGAATAGATTTATACCCACAGTTTAAACAAACCCTGGGTATTACGAAATTTTCATTGGATATCCCCAGGGTTTTGTAAAAACCGTGGGTATAGGTCTATACCGACGCCACTACAGCCCACGGTTTTATGGGATATACCCATAGTTTAAAACTGTGGGTATTGGTGATACTTCCAGTAGTGTTTTGGGTTACAATATCCATGAAAACCTAATAGGATTCCGTTACTAGAGGAATGGAGTTTAGTTTATCCATTCGATGGATTAGATAAAGGGTTGTCCACTTGACTATCTAAGGTTCATAAATAATATGATTAGGATAATGGATAACCTAAATAACTAAGTGGTAAGAGAAATTCCAAAGCAGACTCATTTCTTAGTGAAATATAAATCTTGTATTATTTATAGATATAATGCATAAAAGGTTTGATCTTTTTAGTGGGATCCCATTTAATTAAAGTTCATATTAAATTTTTAATAATAAATGATACTCATATAATAAAATATTATTTTTATGATAATATAATCATCATCACTTTCAAGATAAACATTTTGATTCATCATTGGAAATGAGAAACTTAAAGTAAGTATCTCTTAAGATTGGTAACTTAAGAAAAGTTCATAATCTAGATTGGTGATTTAATAAAATTTATAAAGGAAAAATTCTTTGTGTCAGAACCGTTCCTTCCTCAGTAACTAACTATTTGTGTTTTTCATCAAGTGAATCTAGATTCTTATAGTAGCATAGAGTGATTGATTTAAGTTTTAAAAAGAAATTAAATGCTAAATTACCAAAGGAATCATATTCTCCACTCTTGTAATGAATATGATTGAGTAAATCAATGATTTTAGTTTCATATACTCAATATAATTTGGTATGTAAAATGATGTTAAATATGATGGAATATGCTAAATGAATTAGTGAGACTAATGGTTTCCCAAAAAATTAATAGTTTTAGAAATAAATTATATTATTTTGACTGATATATGATATATACCATATGATTTACAAGTGTTTTAAATATATAGAAGTTCGTACTTTGAAAATAATCTTAAATTTTTTTTCCATGTGATAAAGAAAAGGTGTTGCTATATTAGAGACTTTGGTACTTCAGGATCAATTTAATATTTCATTAGATGTGTATTTTCTCGTTTCTCTCTTGATAAGATATTGAAATTTTTTGTTGTTTAATAAATTTATTTTATGTGTCTTTTATTGAAATAGTTATTATTTTTTCAATTATATATCACCCTTTAAGTAGAACTAAAAATAGAATGTTCTAATTATTTATTTATCCTATTGTAATCTATGAAAATGTTACAATAATGTGATTAAATCCAAATATTTTTCCCTGATATTCTAAAAGTGTTTAGAATTTATAATTATAGAATTTAATGTATGGATTTTGTTATTATATGGACTATAAAAGTAATTAAAAGTTAAATCTAGAATAATAAAATTTGTTTGAAAAGTTCAAAAAAAATATTCAACAAGATAATCAATGTCATTAGAAACTAGGTTTGTCAATAAGGAAGAGTAATACCTCAATATTATATGATTACGAAAGATAAACTTGAAGTATTTTAGGAAATTCCATGGAATGTACATATTAATTATGAATATTAAATAAATTAATTATTTAGTTTTAAATGGTATATGTTGTTGAATGTATATTTTATAAGTGTTTTAAATATATAGGTGTTCAAAAAAAGGAATATTTTTTTTACCATATAGTTTACATTCATGGGGAAAATAGTTTCTCTATATGAATGTAAATAGTAGTTTTAATCTCATATGAATCTAAATAAAATATGTCTATCTTTATCTAATTTCTATTCTGTGATAAGATAATATGTTCAGTAACAAATAGTTATTATAAAAATGTAAGAGATGATTAAATGTAGATGTAGGGTTTATGATTCATCGACATGAATTACATTTTTTTAGAAGAAGATATGCATAAAAGTTTTTTATTCAGGATAAAGTGTTTATCCAAAAATTTATTAAAATATGTGGGAATGCGTTCTCACCACCCATTGGTGGAATATTTTAATAAAGTATTCTTTTTAAATAAGAATGTTCCAAACACAGAATAATAAATGTGATATGGAAACAATAATTTATTTTTAAAAGAATCCTACTAAAAGAAAATAAATTTTATTTCCTAGTACAAAATGGTTTGTGTATCTTAGAATGATATTCTGAGAAGAACATATCATCAAAGACACTAGTGGAAGTATTTTTGGACTTAGAGAGGTTCAAAATTAATAAATAAAAGATAACATCAGACCTAAGTTTAAGTGTTTTCCACATAATATCCTAAAATGTTTTGCATATGTGATGGTAAATAAAAATGTAAATTGTTACATTTAGTTACCATTTAAAACGTGGATATCACTATTATACCAGTTTAAGATAATTTTTATTTAATAAATATTGTACAAGATTTTAGGATATGTGATGATAAAGTAAAAATATTTAAATATCTAGATTTAGTTATCATGAAAATTGAAATACACTGTTTTTGAAGGATTTTTTCATTACAATTGACAATGTAATATCTCTTTATCCTAAAAGCGTTTAGCGAGTGGTGGTAAAGATAGATAACACAGTTACATTTAATTACCATATTGAAGTTATTCTCACATTATCCTAAAAGTTTAGGAGGGTTGGTAAACAATAATGTATGTGGTTACATTATTTCAAAGAACAATTTCAATGGAATTGGGTTCAAAAGATGATTATTGCGGACTTATAAAGAGTTTTAAGTCGACAATATAATTTATAATCACAACTTTTTCGGTTGTGAATTAAAGAAGTTTGAATATGTTAATGTAGTTGAATAGTTAATAATATGATTCCTATGACTCACCATTATTCAAACTAGTTTACTTCAAAGATTTTTCTCACTAAATAGTTAAGTGGGAGAGTTTTATTAAATGTTTATATAGATATGTGACAAGAATTACATATTATATATAGAGTTATAAAACCCCATAAAGTATTGAAAACATAAGGCTGATCTGTACGTTTATCATATATGATATTATCAATTGGTGCTTATATTGGTTTTGTTAAATATTCTTAAAGATTTTAAGAATGTTAAAATGTACCATATTAAAAGGAAACATCCATGTTATCATTCTTTAAAATTGTATATATATATATATATATATATTTCATGAAGTTAAAAGATAATTGACCTATCAAAGTATTACTTTGATTATATCCCTAACCAATGTTCATCATGGGGTATTATAGGTTATAATGAAATGTTAAGGTCTCCATGAGTAGGGTTATTTTATAAAGATACAAAATATGCTCATGAGTCCCAAGAAAATGAATATGATTCTTTATGTACACTAGATGAATTAATAAATATACCACATGGAGTGTTATACAGAGATGTATTCAATATACTAGGGTTGTATTGATCATATCTGTTTCTCCAATACCAATGGTTAGTGAGATGCCTATCATGAGAGCCTTTATACTTTGATTCCCAACTTAAGTAAGTCTACATATTGACTTATCTAATATGGTGGTTTTTGGGTATGTTGCTAATCATATTATCAGTTTGAGCTTAACAAAAGTTGGGATTTATTCTCTCATATGATGAGTGTGGAATTTGGTCCCTCAATTGAGATAGACAGTAGGAGAGTAAGACCGCACCAAGATATTATATATATATCTGGATAGGGTTGATGAAATGTTCTTATCCAGAAGGATGAATGACATGGGATTCATTAATTAGTTAGTTCAATCATCACTTAGAGAATCAATAATATAAGAATTGGCTATATGGGACTGACAAGTTTTATATCATATGGTCACTCAATGTCTTGGAAAAAGTAAAATATGAGAATGCACATTTCATATGATACAAACTGGTTGGGATAGTCATAGAGATAGATGTGTTTGATGGAGATCACACCAAATCAATTTTTATATAAAGTAGAATTGACACTTTTCAATAGGTATATCTTTATATATATATATAGATCTTTTGGTTCTTATTTTTTTCAATGCTATAAAGGAACATGGAATCACACTTTGTGGTTGACTGGATGGGGATTGATTTTGACTCAAAGAGACACTCTAAAAGTGTTTTATAGTTAATAAAAAAGTTTTTTATGGGTATTCACAAAGTATTGCATATTATGTGATACAAGGTGAAGTAAATGATAATTTTACAAAAAGTATTTTAGAATTTATCCAAAGGGTTTTTTAGATATTGTTTCAAAATTTATTCTATACTATTCAATAAAAGGTGAAATGGAACAATGTATATTAGTATTTACTGAAAGTGTGAGATTAAAGAACATATTACATAAATTCTTATTTATATGTGATATATTTATGGTCCATATTATGGATTGAATGAAAATTATGATTTTCGTGTATTGGATATATTATTTCTTGTGTGCTAGACACCCAAACCATTTCAACCACATAAGCTATAATTAAATAAATTTTTTCATATTTTTATCAAAACGTATGAGGAGAAAATGTATATGATGCATGAACTAGCCATAAAATTTACACATGAATCTTAACACCTGATCTAATGTGGAAAGTACCTTTGGAAAAACCTCAGTTGTTATATAAATCACTTCCACGAGATGATAGTGTGTGTGATGTGTTTATTTAGATCCTAATTCTTGGTTGATACTCCCTGAACTATTTCTCTCCTTTATCTTCCTCATTTTTACTATGTGATGCTAGCACATCATGGGGTTTGGTGGATCCCACTTTTACTTCGAGTAGTTCAGATTAGATTATATATACACTATGATGATGGGATGATTTTTATTTTCACTTTTTTTATCTCTCTAAAACACATGAAAATGAGATAGTGATTAATGCAATGGATAGTCTTTATAAGGTATTACAATTTTATAATTGTTCTTCATTTTATAATTTTATGTATTTTTATATTTTCTTGCATGGAGATCCTTGTACATGAGTTTTTAATCACTTCTACTTGATCTAATAAATTATATTAGACTCTAAAAAACCATTCAAAAATGGTATCATTACCTGAGATATCTTAAGATGGAGATTAGATGTAGAATATTAGTGATGATTGGTTTAGGATTTAGGTAAATAGTGCTAAAGTGTATCAAGTTTGGATCTTGGATCATGGACACCAGGTATTGTGTATAAATAGATTTATCCATCCAATATGATTCTAATAACCTTCTTCTCTAATTGGTACACCAAGGTACCAATTTTAGGGAAAAAATTTTACATGCATTGTATACAAATGGGTTGTGGTTTCCATGTCTTTCTTGGGTCATCTACCAAGATATTCTCTATTTATTTTATTACATTTTTACTATTACAGGATTTCTTCATTTAGATAGCCATCTAGGATTCCAGGATAGGATCTTAATTTTGATCAGAATAGGGATGAGGCCATAATTAAGGGGCCTTTACAAGATATTTTTCCTCTCAGTAGATAGTGATCAATACTTCCACCTATCAGTCACCAAGTAGACCTTCCCCTGATAGCACAAACTGATGTTTTTCCTCATATTGGAGAGGCATTTAATTCCATTTTTTTAGGATAATTATGTACATAGGTTGAATGAACTTCAAAGGTTGAAATGGAAGTGGTTGCCCAAGTTTATGGGATATTTGAACCCGTAAGAAGTTTATGACTAACTTGAGTTGATGGTTTGGTTATTCCATCTTGATTGGACCCCTCCTAAATAGATAGTGGTTCTAGTGACTAGAATTCCCCATGGATTAGAATGTTGTTGTTAGATCTTAGTGACTTAGATGCATGATGAAGAAATCCTCCCATAGACAGAGTTTGAGTGCCTCTTCTAGGATGAGTACTTCTAGATAACTATCTGGTGAATTTTCATCCAAAGTCCTCTTAAGAAATAAAAAATAAAAATGATTCTAAGACCATGGGTTTTCATATGAGGTAAAAATATTTTTTGTATATAAATGATTATTTACGGCCTAATGTGAATACCCTTTCAGTGTATGGGAATACCAGTGATTTTCAAGGCTTGTTTGGATCCTAGAACCCAAATTCTTGGAGAAAATATGTAGGTTGTATAGTTAATAGAAACTATGTGGCGCAGGTCACAAGATTACTACAAAATGTGAGAGGCTGGATAGTAGAGAGATACATATCACATAGTTTGTCAAACTGTGTGGATGGGGGTGAATTCCCATGTGGTATCACCTATCATTTTTAATAGTGGGATGAGATATAGTTTTAACATGGTTAGGAAAATGTGAATAAAAATAGTGTGAGGTTCCCTTTCTTATAGTAATGGGTGCATGACTGGTGCATGGTTTTCCCAACTGTACAGCCAAACCATGTACCCATAATTTTTTGGGAAAATTAAATTTTTTCCCATAATTAATATTAAAAACTAATTTCATTCCCTCTTCTATTCCTATATTGGACAACAACCCATTAGAGATCCCTTGAATCTATTTTATTGCTTTTGATCTCATTTATTCATCTGATCTCAGAATTGAGCATCATCAGTCTTGTTAGATCTATATTGGTGAGTACTCAATTTTTTTTTGGGTTGTTCTTTATTATCCTAGGTATCAATGGAGTTATTTAGGTGAAAGGTAATTTTCCCTATTTTCGGGTATTCATTAATTCTTTATTTTTTTCTGATCTGAGTCGAATCAAAATTTGATACTGGATGATCACATTTATACGGACCGACAATAGGTGGCCTTTACTTTTCTTAAGTGGTTTTCTACTTTATAGATCTAGTTTGCATTATGTATCCCTCCAGACATTCTGATGTATACATGAAATTAAATTAAACAATTTAGTTAAATGAAATAGAACCTGCTAGGGATTGCCTTCACTTACCTTAAGACTTGTCATAGATTTTTTCCCTAACCAAGGTCTCCCATCGGGTGTGACTTTGATATTTACTTTGTTAAACCATCCATGGGGTTAGTGTTTCTACTTTACTAGTTATGGAAATCCCATATATAATTGATTTCAACTAAATTAATTGATTAGAAGACTTTATTCCTCTGTTTCCATGTGATACATGATGTTAAATTATTTAATTATTAAATTGTGATAAGTTATATGACTAGGTATACTCATGGGACATGAATAGTTGTGATTGATGAATTAATGAGAAGTATTGAGAAGGTAGTGGGTGCATTGGTGGGTATAACTTGGAACCGAACTCTTTAGGAAGCCTTGGATGTTATTCCTTGGATCTGGATAGCTGTAGTGGATTCCTTTGATGAGATTGCTCATTAGGTCTTGATTTGATGGGATTACTTGGGCCTTACTGCCCCTTGGATCTTTTTTTGGGGGTTGTAGTGGAAATGGTTGGTATAAGTTCTCCTTAGACCCAAATTCAATCTTAACTATGTTTCCATCGAGATTATCCTAGGATAAACTTGTATTCCTTAGTCCACTATACCTTGGATCCAACCTTGTGGGGTATGAAAATTTCATTATATGACACAGTCATGGTAAATGTGATATTCTTGGTTTTACAGCTCAGACATGGTTGATATGGTATTATAGGTTTTAAGGAAAGGATGTGGGTTATTTGAGATATGGAGCATAAGTCATGGATATGGTTGTAGCTTCTTTGTTATAGGATCATGACCCTTGTTTTGTAGGGAGCCTGGAATGGCTATACAGTATCACATGTTTTATAGTATTTACACCATGGGCGCTTTACTTTTTATTATTGATGACATGTGATATAAATCACATGCTGATTTTTATTTTTATATTGCACAACCAAGATCTGTTATATACCTTTGGTTGGTTACCTACTATGATTGTATCTCACACCCTTTTTGGGCCATCATTGGGTACTCGAACAGATGATATGGATGAAGTTAGGGATTGGGGAAAGTTCCCATAGTTTTACTCTAAACTTTCTTACATTTTTAGTAGTATGGGATCATGGGACTGGGCTGAGTCTCATGATTCTAGTTGGGATAGTTACTTTTTGGACTTTTTGGTATTTTGTTACATGTATTGTATTGATTCCATGTATGCCTTTTTGAGATATTTATAGACACATCACATAATCATAATTGTATATGAGATCCTTCTTGAATTATTTAACTATTCATTCTATTTATCTATTTTATAACCATTATACTGCTTCTTCTATTTGATCATAATGATTATTATTGTTGTGATATACTCTAATAAGAGGAAATAGTCTCCCCACAGACACGACCTAGGACCTCACTACTAGTCGGTATCATCTAACATTTTGGAAGATGTGCTTAAGGTCATGTGACCAACCAGGCTTGTGGCACTGTTCAGTGGCATCCAAGTCTAGGATATTACAATGATAGTCATTTATTACACATCAAGGTTTACCTAACTCACATGATACTCCCTTAATATTGTTTGTAATGGGTACTTCTGAGCATAGAAGTTTGAGCGTGAACTTTATAGAGATATTTGATATGGATTATTTTCCCTTTTTAACCTTAATAATATTAGGGTGTTGGATCTATCCATTTTTTACGAAAAAGAAGGTTGAGAGTCAAAATATGGTTGGTAGAGTCAGTAGTCACCATATAGAAGAGACATAATCCACCATTGATAGGAATTGGGTGTTTATCCTTGATGTAGAAGTCATAATCGTACTCATACTCAGACACATATATCAATAAATTATGAATATTATAGTGAATTGATTCATCCATGGGATAGGAGATTCTTCACCAGTGAGGGGTCAGGTCATATCATGTGTGACTACATGACCTGATTTTAATTGGTCAATAAATAAGAAGTATATGGTTTTTTGAGGTAATAAAAGAAACATAAGTACGGTTATCCACATGGAGGTAGTCATGTAAGAGGAGTTGTGGGATAAAGGAGGTTGTCAACATTATGATCCAATACCACCATCGCATCCCCTTGGTTGTCCACGTCAAACTCTCGGAGCAGGAATTCATGAATGCTTCTATTATAGATTGTTGACCCTTATGACCAATAGGCTCCTGAAATTATTCTAGTTACAATATGTTTCTTCTCTATCATAGAATCAGTATTTATTGACATTTGTGTGAGTTATTTTCTTCTATCATTATCCCTTGATTAAGAATCGGTGACTTTAGTGGACTCAAGCTGGACCCATAAATTTAGAGTGTCTTACTAAAGGATATTCCATGATCATAATCTTCCATCTCTAGTGTGAATTGACTCTTGGTGGGTATAATTTCTCTTAGGACCTCTTCATAGCTGTAGTGAGACTTTATGATGTCATTCATGGTATGGAGAGGTAATCTATCATCCATACCTAGATTAATTTTTTTTGGTAGAAGATGTGGTGCACTCAAGATGATGGGTTGATATTTTCCATCACAATCAAGAAAAAGTTATAGTCAAATCCATATATTCTCATTTATAGGATACAACTATTTATTTCTCACTAGTTGGATAGACTGATCCATGGTGCAGTAGACCAAGTGTATATTCAGTTCCTTATCATGATATAAGAGTACCTGGATGTATTCCATGTGAATGTATCCAGTTTACCTCCCAATTAGGAGGTTTAGTTGTATATTTAACTACACCCTAGGACCTATCTTATCTCTTTGGTTGTATATTGGTTTCCCTCTAGAGAGCTTCAAGTATTGAGGGTCAAATTGGAGGACCATCATATAAAAGGGTTGATCAGACCCACTGTGCCCACCTGATTAGATCTAATATTATTCATCAAGAAGGTGGATGTGTGCCTATGGTTTTTTAAGGATTATTATCACATATAAAAGATGAACATAAAAAATAATGATAAAACATGTAGGATAAAATATCTTTTTAATTAGCTAAAAGGGTCAAATTTGTTCTTGAAGGTCGACCTCGGGTTGGGATATCACTAGTTGTGGGTTCATGAGGAGGACATATTGAAGATGACATTCCAATGTCTCTTTAGTCATTATGAGTACCTAGTAATCCCCATTATGATAAACAACACACCAGTGGTGTTTATGGGACTTATAAATTGGATTTTCTAGTATTTCCTAGACCAGTTTGTTGTGGTATTTATTGGTGAAATTCTCAATTACTCGGCATCAATGTTTGTGCATGTAGAGTATTTGAGGATGGTTTTGGGAAAACATAAACGACATCAACTATGTATAAAAATATTGGAGTGACATTTGTGGATTAGAGAGGATCATTTTTAGGACATGTTATCTTTGAGGAGGGAGTTTTTATGGACCAAGTGATGATCAATCTAATGAAATATTTTGATGCACCCAATAGTGTGCTAGAGGTCTAGAACATCCTAACATTGGATAAATATTACCAAAGACTCATGATAGATTTATCTAGTATCGTGACTCTCTTAACTATATTAACATGAATCAATAGGCCTTTTTCTAGTCAAAAAATATTCAAAACACCTTTGATGAGTTTTGAGAGAGGTTGAAAATCACTCTTGTAGATATATTTATAGAATAGTGGGTTGATTGTGTGGTGTTTTGTGATGCCTCTATGGTCAGGATTGAGTGTGTTTTGATGGAAATATAGGATTTGATTTATTATGGGTCTTGGTAGCTAAGACTTCACAAGCAGAACTTTTCATCCCGTGATGTGGAGTCAAAATTTAGAGTGTTCACCTTGAATACTTGGAAGAAGTGTCTTCTTGGTGGTTATTTTTATATATATTTTTACTATAAGAGTATCAATTGCATATTCACTCAGATATATATCAAACTAAGAAAAAGGTGGTGGTTTTAGTTATTATTGGAAAATAACATTAAGATATTTTAATCTATAAGAAAATGGAATGTGGTGTAATGTTGTCTCATTAGGAATTCTCATTCTTGGTTTCTTGGTGAGGTATCATAGAAATTGGCCTCTCTATAATTATCCTTGGTAAATAAGGAAGGATCTACATACCACCAATAAATAGTTATGACCTGTCAACTACTATAGGGAAAGATGGAATCACATCAAGGATATATTTATTATGAGGTATTTCGCATCCATTTATCCATTTTATAGGCTCCAAACCGATTCTCTGAAGTTGTGGTGCATATCATCCTCTTCTAAGAATGGGATATTGTTCCAATTTTACTTCAATAGGAGACACTAAGAGAGTCCAATAAATATCCCTTAGTGGTAAATCCTAAATTTTAAAATGTATATCAAGATATTTAGTGACAATTATGGTAGTTAGGGATAAATAAGAGTGTTGTGGAGTTCATTTATTGATGTTTCCCATGTCAACAGATGAAGGCTAAGAACTAGGTTCTAACAGGGTTATACCTGCACCATGAGTTATGAAAATATAAGTGGGATGGTATATCCTTGTTTTTCAAGATGGTATTTCCACATATATTGAGAGGTAAATATTCTATATGTGTGATCATATATTGACTCTCTATGCCAGTCCACATCCTCTCTATTATAAATTACACCTCAGTAAAAACTTTGGGATGATTTTACAAACAAGAGTTCATCTGACATTATAGTATTCCCTAGATGATTTTCTTGGACCATGGTGCTTGTTTTATATCTCATTTTTGGAGAGTTTTATAAGAGTATATGGAGACTCAATTGATAATGAGTATGGTGTTATATCTCTATACAAATGGTTAGACTGAGTCGTCCATTCTGGTCCTGTAGGACAAGTTATATTCTTTCATGTCAGACTTTGGAGGAAGCTAAATAGATCACATAAAATTGATACAATTTTCAGAGAATAATATCTATCACTATAATATTGGAATGGAACTATTCTATTCCCTTTATATGAGACATTCTAGGTCACCACTATACTTTTCAAAGAAGGGAGAATCAGTACTTATAGGGCCAAATTGGTATGAGTGATGATGGAGAATATAGATCATCTAAGAGTGGATGAGGATAGAATAACTACAACACCCCATGTTTTAATGGGTATTTTTTTCAAATAAATTACAATTTTCACATATATCATGAAATTCACTAAGTCAAACATTCCTTTCATAGTAAACCGACTTGTCGTATGTTACACGCAACACCGAGTCGGCGTACGATATGTGCAAAACTGAGTATAGATTATGTTCAATGTATAAAATAACTATGTTCGGATTATGTTATAATTAACACTAAAGGAATTTTTCAATAATGGAAACACTAACATGGCTTTCATTACATGCACGTGTAACCTCCCTCGATAGCTTCTGTTGTACGCAATACTGAGTTTCACTAAATGATGATATATTATTAAAATGTTATTATTTAATGGGATATAAACTAGCCTTTATGAATATTATTAACAACATTTTATAATTTTATATAACATTAATATTTATCATATGTATTTTCTAGACATGATATAAGAACAAATTCACCTTTTCAGATAAAAGAAGTATTTTTCAAAAAAATACAATTTTGCGGCCTTTTGATGGCGTGCCCATTTTAAATCTAGTTTTAACACTTTTATATATAATAATTTAAAAAATGAACTTATTTTTTTGAATTGGGAAATAAAAATTTACTTTGGTTCAATTTTTTGGTATTTTTCTAATAAAATTAATATTTTAATGAATAGTGAAAAATATTGCATATTAATTCAAAACTACCTTTTAAACTAATTTATCTACATAGTAAGATATTTTTTATAACTGGTTTTAAAGTGTAATTGGATTACTTTTTTATCATTTAATACAATTTTTTTCATTAGAAGTAATTTCACATTTAAATTTTACATAAATACATGTCAATCTTTTAATAGTTTTTATATCTTAAAATTTCGCTTTCTGGTTTTGACAATGAGAATTAATTTTAAATTAATTTCTGCCAATTATAGGTCTTGAATTTACAAAAATGGTTTCCATATTTGGAATCATAACGTCCAAATTTTATAAATATTTACCTTTTATTTTTTTACAATATGAATAGTGACTTCAATAATTATTATTTTTTACCGTGGTTAAAGGGTAAATCAAGTAAATAAGTGTAAAAAATATAATATTTTAATAATATAAAACTATCCTAACACGTTGCCTAATCAAATTTTATGAGTCATGGGTGACAAAAACAATCCTTAGGATGAAATTTTGGCATTTTAGAACCACTTGGGTGTGAAAATGACATGTTATAATAATTAAATTAAAGAAAAAGGAAATATAACATAAACATGTATCTTTTTACTAAAACAATTTTAAGATGGGGTTATATAGTTTATATTTTTGACTATAAATATTAATTATAAATGGAAATATATTTCCTAAATCGTGGTATTTTATTTACCTTTTTTATAAATTAAATAGATAAATTTAATTATGACAAAATGATGATGCAGTGATTACCTTATTAATGAAATATTCAAATAAATTATATTATAGTTATTAAAATAAATGTAATATGAACATTTTTATATCATCCACTATTTTTTTGTATGACTTTGACTTGTGGGGTATGATTTAATGCCTTTGTTTTGAAGGAATTTCTTTTTTTTACTTTAGAAAAATCAATTTCTAAATAGTATCAAAATTGACATAAATGCATTTTAAAAAAAATAATATTTTATTAAATGATATAATAGTCCTAAAAATATAAGATTCGTAAAAATGACTTATATAATGTTAAAAATTTAATTAATGATCCACTTGAGGTTGTATTGGAATTTTATAGTAAATATATTAACCATGTAGTATGAAAATATAAGAAGATGTCGTAAGAGTTGATGTTTTTAACTAAGGGTTAAAGCTAAAAGATAAGGTCAATTTTGTGACCTAAACTTGTCTAAAACCAATTAGTTGGTATTATTTTTACCCATATACATAATATCCTATAAATTTATCACTTTTTAACTATTATAATTCTAAAATCATTTTATAATAAAATAATATTTCAAGACTTTCCTAATGTACCCCTCCTCCCTCTTATAAAAGGCCATGAACTCTACCCACTAACTCACACCTTTCAAGCCCATTGGATCATCCAAATTATGATAAATTAATCTCAAAAAATCCATAAAATCCTCTTAGATTCCACACTTTGGGCATAAATCCATCCTAGGGATACCTTTTGTGCAAATCAAAAGGAGATACTCGAAAATGAGGTAATTGTTTTATCACCTCTTTCAAAATTATTTTCTTCTTCTACTTCCTATTCTTATGTTGTTTCAATACTAAAGAAATAAAACCAATATCATCTACATTATTATATGTTATTATAATTATGGGACAAACTTATACCACCTTTTATCCATCCTAAGAATAACAATATCACCATGCATGTGTACATACATCTTACTATCTCAACATCGTGGTGTAATTTGTTATTCAAAAATAAATAATTTTGATGGGTATAATGATGAGTATAATGGATTTAAAAAATTAATATAACAAGATAATTATTCTATATTATTAATATACCATCCAATTATTTACCATTTAACTATTAAGTGAATGATATCGTTGTTCGTGCTTACGTATGGCCTACCATCTCCATGACGGATGAAATTCATTCTCCATAGTAACCATTCAAGAATGGTTATAAATTATATATAATAAATAAGAATGATATATATATATATATATATTATTTACTTTCTTCTATTCAATTCAATAGGTCAACAGAAACAACTTTCATGTGTATGTACGGTTTACCGTCTCCATAAACGGTGTATTCCATTTCATTTATCTATCAATTATAATATATTTCTATACTGAATATTTATGATGTCTAAATATTGTTTTGAATTATAGAAGTATTTAAATCATGATCTAAGTAATAATATTAAGAATAATAAGTCAAAACACGTATGAAAAATAAAATGATTATTACCCAAAACATTTCTCTAACAAAGAATTAATAAATAAACAGGTAATATAAAGTCATAAGTGAATCATATATGATATAATATATATTTTTTAATAGTTATTTTATAAGTTAATAATATTAATAAACCCACTATATCGTATTTTCGGACACATATGAAAGAAATCAGACATAAGGTAAGGGATAGTTTTGCAATCTCATTCTTATCTGAGACTGTTTATACGTAAGTATTTACTGGGGGTATATTTATCATCCATGTCCATGTATTCTAGATTTTTTCATAAAATGTTTAGTATTCTTCTTTGAATGTGTAAATTCATTTTTAAAATTTTTTTATATTTACTACTTGGTTTGGAAGGAATCTTTATTTCATTTACTATACGATGTACTTTTTGACTTCTTCAGCAAAAGAACAAGAAGAGTGTTTTTTTAACTTATTTTCCATGAACATTTTTTTACATATTCATAATGACTTAGTTCCATGAATAATCCTCGAAAATATTTAAATTTTATTTTTAACTAAATTTTTTTCATTTAACATTTTGTGGAATTTTGAGGAATGAAAACATTTTTGAAGAAGAAATGATATTTTCCACAATAATAAATTTCAAGTGTTTTATCAAAATTATTTTCCATCTAAGATGACACTCTTTAAATAGGGTTATTTTTATATCTCTATTATTACTATGATTTTATAGTGTTAATGATGTAATGATATTTTATATGTATTATGTTATGATGGAATGATGTTTAAGAAACCCATTTTATTTATTTGGTTATTCTATGATTAATGATTTATGTTTTTGTGGTACATGTAAGAAATATTTCATTATGATATGTGTGAAGCATATATCTCCCTACAATGAATTGGGTAAATATTTATATCTCATTATATAAACATAAATAATTGAAATTAAATCATTTACAGTAATACAGGTTTGGAACGACAAGTAAATCTAGTTCAGTAATTCATGGCTGGAACAACAAGTAAACAAGGTTTTGTAATGGAATTTGTCTATTGTGATGGTCTTGGAAGCAATGCCTTGGATACTATAGATATAATATTTTGTTATTATTTATTTTCCAAAATTCTATGTTTTATTCCAATGATATTTTATCATGTTTAATGTTCTTTTATGATCTGTGCCTTATATACTGCCAAGATTTGTTGCACGACTCAAGATTTTGACATTTAAACTTTATGTTCATGTTTTTACATTCATATGTTTATGGTTTGTTTTATATTCTCCATGTTTTACCTTAATGATAATTTGATCTCACCCTTTTTATGTTTTCTTTTCCCCAGTATATAAAGAAAGGTTTTATCTAGGAAAACAAAATGGGAAGATCTTTATGGGAGATGTTGAGGGTATTTCACCAAGCTAGAAGAATGGGTACCAAGTTTCCAAAGACATTAAACTAATATGGTCTCTGCACATCTTTTTGTGTAATGTATTAAGTATTCCAAAAAATAAATCTAATTTCCATCTACGTCAAGATTGGGTGGTCAGATTTGGAATCATAACAAAGGAGGTAGAAATGTATCTGATCCTTAGGAACTCTCACGTGTGAACATTGGATGAAGCATGGTTCTCTATCCAAGCGATTTCTGAGGAAACAGCTGCCACTGGGGATGGTGGTGTGTCCCACCCAGGGGGGTGTAGACACCCCTAGAGTTATATGATAGGTATCAATTATAGTCCATTGGAAATAATTCCAAACTGTTAGAGTTGGAATCAGAGTGAAGGTTTAGTTAACCTTTTAAAACTAGGATGCGAAAACTTTAGTGAGATCCCTAGAGATATTTATAAGGTATGTCTAGGTTTGTCCATAAGTGGAAGTCTAACTATTGGTTACAGTCCTAGAATTATGTTATGTTAACGATTGTTAATAACCTATGATTAAACATAATATGTTATAGATTGAAAGTACCCCCTTATTATGTTGTTTTCCTAGTATGATTTTTGCCTCTCACATTATTATTTTTGGGTTTTAGAAAATTGATGGAACCGAAAGAAACCATTATAATGCTATATGGTATGGGTAATATAGTGATTTTCCTCCTAAACAACCAAATTTTATGGGATCTCGACTAAAGAATCTTTTTTATATGACCAAAAATCTTGTTAGGCTTTCAAATGACCAAAGGTTGGAATAACATTCTCTTGAATAATTCTGAAGGCAACATCCACCTTACTTTAGTGTAACGACTGATCCAATAGTTCTTGAGAAATGTATTTGTACCATTGAAAATATATTTTTCATTCTCTATTATTCATAACATGAAAATGTTATGTTAGAAACATATTTCTTGGACAGCAAGGTGAATATGTGGTGGATCTTTATCAAGAATATGAGGCAACAAGATAAAATTGACTATATGGATTGGGATGAGTTCAAGAACATAGTTTTCAGTATTTAACTTCCTCATATTATTCTTACAAAAAGGGATATTATAGTTTCTCATATATCTCAAAGTTATGCTAAGAAAAGAAGGATATAATCCAAACAAAACTATATAAATTATAAATAAAAGAATATTTGATTTTATTTATGATCAAAGTGTGGAAGGAAACATGGAGTAAATTTTCTTAAGCGGATTGATAAATGTTTTAATAGTGGTAAATAAGTTCATTGAGTAGTTTAGTGCTGAAGTAATGGGAAAAGGTTTCTAATGATGTGAATAGAGGTTAGACTATAGATAATGTACCACCCACACTTCAATGCTACAAGTGTATAGAAATGAGGAATTATGATAACCAATGCCCTAATACAAGGGTTATGGATGATTATCGATGTCAAAAACCATTTACATCCATAGAAAAATACAAATCACAGGTGATCACTATTGGGGATGTTGAGTATGACAACGAAGTGGTAGAATGATTATGTGTTTGTGTAATGGGATTCCAAAATAGTGTTGTAAAATCTATTTTATAGTATTAATGAATATTATAATATCTATGTATTGGTCCATCGTGGTTTTCCATAAGTATATGGTACCATTAACCAGGAAAATTAATTGAAATATTTTTAGAAATCACATGATATGCACATACTAAAGGGATAAGAAGATAATGAGATACTTTATGGTATTAATGATCTCATGACTGATATAAGTACAAATTTGTATCATGGTTTGAGTATATAGATTTTTTTATATTTTTGGTGTGTGGAGAGAGATGATTTTGATTGAATGGATGTTTTCACTAAGATTCTATGGTAATTAATGTTATTAACATGTTTCAAGAGGATGCATGATTATGGGATTAACATGATTGGAATGTGACAATCAAGAACTACCTTATGAGATATGGGAGATAGATGTTAAGTTGATTTAGTTAACCACTTCCTAAAGTTTTATATTTTCAGTGTTTTGAAGGATTGCAATTTTACCCATTTATGGATAGTATAAGTTATATTCTGGTTGAATTTTATTAGATTAATATATTATCTCACTGAAGATGGACTTATGCATATTTCATTACCTGTTCTAACCTTTTTGTTGAGATAGATGGAATGAACTATTATTCTATCTCATGATTTTCTAACACTTCAAGAAGGAAAAATTCAACTTCATTTATTTATACAAGAGATGAAGTGGAAATCGTTCAAGGAATGAAAAACATTGTGATTGTACCAAAATAAAGTAAGTATTTATTCTCATGGAAAATTATTCAACTTTAGGGAAATGATCTTGAAAAACAAAAATGTTATCTTAGTAACTTCTTATCTAATGAATCTGATGGTCCCTTAAATCAACACAGATTTATGGCTTTATGGTTATTAAATTTCTCCAAACCTTATTCTCTGTCACTATATATCAGAAGCTGATGGTTAGATTTTTCTCCAGTATCCATGTTTTCACTTCCCACATATGTTCTTCTATGTGGAAACTGAGTGATGTGTTACTTTAGGTAACCGTTATGATTCTAACTTTTCTTTTTAAAATGAATTTTTAGTATTCCTTTTTACTATGTGGGTTTCCATGAAAGAAACTTTCAAGTAGTAAATAATTTATAACCCTGATTAATTTCAAGGTAGAAATTCATTTTAATGGGGGTATAATGTAACACCCCAAGTTTTTATGGATGATGTTTTTCAAAAAAAAATCATTTATATCTTACAATTCACTATGTCAAACATTCCTTTCACACTAAACCGACTTATCGTATGTTACACGACACACCAAGTTGGCGTACGATACATGCAACAATGATTATATATTTTGTCCAATGTATAAAAGAAATATATTTGTATTATGTTATATGTAACACCAAAGAAACATTCACTACACACAACACTGAATTGTCATGCGTTATATGTAAGAACGACCTTCCTCAATATCTTGTGTTGTACTCCATACCGAGTTTCACTAAACAATGATATATTATTAAAATATTATTATTTAATGGGATAAAAAATAGCCACTATGAATAGTATTAATCACTTTTTGAATTTTATTTAACTTTAAAATTCATCTTATTTATTTTCTATACATGGTATAAGAACAAATTCAATTTTTAAGATAAAAGAAGTATTTTTCGAAAAATACAGTTCTGACGCCTTTTGATGGCACACTCATTTTAAATATAGTTTTTAACACTTTTATATATTATATTTTACAAAATAAACTTCTTATTTGGAAGTGGGATATCAAAAATTACTTTGGTTTATGTTTTGGAATTTTTTCTGATAAAATTCATTTTTTAATGAATAGTGAAAAATACTACATTTTAATTCAAAACTACCTTTTCATCTAATTTATTTATATAGTTAGATTATCTTTTTAATTGGTTTTAAATTGTAATTGTATTATGTTTTTATCATTTAATAAAATTTTGTTAATTTTAAGTAATTTCACAATTAAATTGGACATAAACACATGTCAATCTTTTGATAATGTTTACTACTTAAAAAATCATTTTGTGGTTTTGACAACAGGAATTAATTTTAAATTAGTTTCTACCAATTATATGTATTGAATTAATAAAAATTGATTCCATATTTTTAATCATAAGATCCAAATTTTTTAAATAGGTACCTTTTATTTTTTGACCTTATGAATAGTTTCTTCCGTAATTATTTTTATTTACCGTTGTTAAAGGGTAAATCAGGTACGGTTAATACTATTCATAATGGCTAACCATTAAGTGAAAGATATCATGAATGATATCGTCGCACATGCTTACGTACTTACGTACGGCCTACCTTCTCCACGACGTGGTGAGATTCATTCTCCACATTAACCATTCAGGAATGATTATAAAGTATATATAATAAATAAGTATGAAATATATGACATAATAATTCTACTGGATTTAGGTATATATATATATGTGTGTGTCTTTTTTTTTGTGTGTGTGTGTTTGTATGTCATTTACTATCTTCCATTGAATTCAATTAGGAAACAGAAACAGTGTTTATGCGTATGTACGGCCTATCGTCTCCATGAACAGTGTATTCTATTTCATTTATCAATACATTATATATATTTATATAAAAAATATTTAGGATATATAAATCATTTTTTAAACATTTGGAGTAATTAAATCGTCATCTAATTAATAAGATCAAGAATAACAAGTCAAAACATGTACGATAAATAAAACGATTATTACCCAAAACGTTACTTTAACATGGAATTGATAAATAAACGGGTAATATAAAGTCATAAGTGAATCATATATGATATCATAAATATTATTATGGTTTGGTTACAAGTTAATAATATTTTTTAACCTAATATACTTGAGTTTTGTACACATACGGATGAAATCAAACCTAATGTAAGGGATAATTTTGTAATCTCGTTTTTATTCGAGATTATTTATACATAAGAATTTAATGGGGGTATATTTATAATCCATGTCCATGTTTTATAAAAATGTATTCATAAAATGTTTTTTATTATTATATTTATTTTAAAAGTCATTTTCACCCATTTTTTCTTTTAATACTTGTCTTGGAAGGAATCTTTCTTTCGTTTACCATATGAGGTACTTTTTGACTTCTTCAGAAAAAACCTGAGGAGAATGTTTTTTTAACATATACAGCATGAATATTTTTTTATTTCTTTATAACTCCATAGTTCCATGAAGCTTCCTCTACATGATTTCAACTTTATTTTCAACTAAATTTTTTTCTTTTAGAATTACATGGCATTTTGATGAAAGAAAACTTTTTTGAAGAAGAAATGATAATTTATTCAAAAATTAATTTCAAGTGTTTTATCAAAATCATTTTACATATAAGTTGAAATTATTTAAATATGGATATTCTTATATCCCTATTATTACTATGATTTAATATTTTTAATGATGGAATGATATTTTATGTGGATTATGTTATGATACAGTCATGTTTAAGAAACCCATTTTATGTCTTGGGATATTCTATGATGAATGATTGATGTTTTTCTGAACATGTAAGAATGATTTCATTATGAGATGGGTGGGATCTATATCTCCCTCCAATCCATTGGGTAATGATTTATATCTCATGATATAGACATGATTTGAATGATAAGTAAATATGGTTTAGTAATACAGGGCTGGAATGGAAAGTAAATCTGGTTCAATAATATATGGATGGAATGTCAAGTAAACCCAATTCAGTAATGGACTTTTTCCACTATGATGGTCTTGGAAGAATTTCCTTATCTACTATGGAAATCATATTATGTACTTATTTGTTTTCCACAAATCCATGTTTTATTCCAATGCTATTTTATCATGGATAATGTTCATTTTTTATTTATGTCTTATGTACTGCCATGATTTATTTCATGACTCAAGATTTTTATATTTAAACTTTATGTTAATGTTTTTACATTCTTATATTTATGGTTTGTTTTATGTTCTCCATGTTTACCCTTACTGAGCTTTTTAGATCACCCTTTTTATGTTTTCTTTTCCCAATGATATAAAGAAAGGTTTTAGGTAGGAAGACAAAAGCGTAATATCTTTATGGGAGATGTTGAAGGACTTTCACCAAGCTAGAAGAATGTGTTTCGAGTTTCCAAAGACACTAAACAAATACGATATTTGGGAGTCTTTTTGTGTAATGTATTTAGTATTCTGAAAACGATATGTAATTTCCTTGTACGTTAAGATTGGGTTGTTGGATTAACACCATAACAAGCCTTACATTGTCCAATGGTAGAGGCCTTTGGATTTTAACAAGGGGTATCAGGTTCTTCTAAAGGCCTCACCTCAAAACATATTATGTATATTTGGATGGGGAAGAAAGATATCTTCAATGTTCATTATCCTATTGTAGATTCTGTATAAAATAAATGAGGTTGCATACTTCATGGATCCACATATATAGTTGGACTTATTTCATTATTTCTTTCACATGACCTCACTAATGAGAGATATACATGATTAATCGCAAGTTATTGACTAGGAAACATGTACATTGAATATTGATCCACATTTTTATATTACCTAGTGGAGATCGAGAATTAGTAAGAAAAGATCCTTTATGGGTGGATGATCCCACATGTACTTATTATCTAGTAGAATGGGAATTTTTAAGATACATCATGCTTGTGGGAGAACTATATATGAGCTCAGTATCATCACTTTTTCGAGTAGATCTTTCTTTTTAGGAAAAAAATCATTGAAGGTGGGAAGAATGTAACGGTTTCAGTTGTAGTGATTATACCCACTGGATTTATTGATTAATATTTATGGATGTTGTTTAAGAATTTTCATGGATTTTTGGGAATTTTGTATCCCTGATGTTGATATATAAAAATTATAACTAAATTAATGAACATGAGTGAAATGTTTTAGGAAAATTGGATTTTTTTCTCAAATGGCATCTCTAATGGGAAACTGTGACCACTATTGAATCTATAAAAAAATGTTTTATCATACCATTGTTTTTTATACCCATATGCTAGTAATGATACTTGGGGTGGTTTGCTATGGTGTAAATAAATTCGTACCAAATTAGATTTTCTTACCTGGGGAATTTTCAATCATTCTATTCTAAATGATGAGGGAGTCTGGTGTAAGGGTATTAACATGTTCTCTTCACACTAATTATCCCCCAAGGAACAGACGACCACCCATATTTTATATGAAGGTGATTGGGCATCCACGATCTGGAAAATCCTCATCACTTTGTCTAGGTGTGACGTCCAGGGTTTGTCAAATGATCTATTCCTCCAGTCATGGTTTAAATGCTCGGATGAAAATATCCATGAAATAAATGCTACTTTGTTGCTCTTATTTTTTGGATACTAAATTATTTGGTCTTATCCTAATAAATCCATACATATGGGCATCATTCTTTCTCAGCTAGTGGTGAAGGTTAAATCATGGTTTCTCATTGTGGAGTTGGCTCCCCTACTCAATCACTACGATCGTGCCCCTTATGTGAATTGGCTCAGTGAAACTTGTAATGCGAGGATCACGCCTCCCCTTTCCACTACCCAAGGTACCAGGGTTAGATGGTTACCTCCAGAGCACGGAATTAAATATAATACGGATTGATCATGTATGCAAGGATGTGTACGGGGAGGTGGGGCAGTCTGCAGCCATAATGGCTTAGTTATTTTTTCCTTTAGTGTCTGGCATGGTCAAGGTGATTCTCTCATGGTAGAGGAAGCTACATTTCTTAAAGGAATGATATTGTTTCATTCTCATGGTATTATCCTCAATAAAGTGGAATATGACTCTTTGATTCTCCTCAACTTTATCAAATGTGTGATCTCTACCCCATGGGTATCACATATATTCTTTGTAAATGCAAAAAAAATCTCTTTGATAGCATTAATATCACTCACACTTAGAGAGAGGGAAACATGGTAGTGGACTTCTTATATTCATGGGCTACTTTGGAAAACCCTTGAACCATATTTAACTATATTAGGTCCCTTCCCTTGAGTGTGTGAACCTGGTTGGGGCCAATGCCATCGGTCTTCATTACATAAGACCTCTGTAAATTTTTTGGGGATTACCTCCTTCCTTTAATAAAAAATTCCTATCTTTGGATGGATATAAAATGGGTTTTACCCTAGGTGAAACATAAAATTCATTTACATCAGACCTATCAAAAATTCTTAGTCATATGAAGATATTTGAAGAATAAAATTAATAAAATTATATAATTGATTTCTTTATATAAATTAAACATCTAACCTAGCATAAACTCTATATAATCCCTTATATATTCATTCTCCAAGGTTATTTCATAACCATAGGGGATTAAAAGTGAAAGATAGACTCCATGGGAAGAGACTTTAATGATTATTAATGAATTTTCATGGATTAGTGATTGAAAACAAATAAATTTTCATTGACATCGATGTCGATATGTTATTCATCAAGGATTGATCCAACATTTAGTTATGTCTTTTTTTATGGTTTTATACCTGTATTTGATATCATTTCATTTCTTTATTAATTTATCTAATAATTGATTCAGGAAAACAACCTTATCATGTCCCTATCAACTTATTATTTTTTATTTAATTTTTTTTTCTGATTAATTGATTCAAAAACCTATGAAAAATAATTATTTCTTTGATTTCAAAGAGTATATGTGATTATTGATCTTTCATGGTCAATACAATCACCTGTTTATGTATTTTATGGATTCCTCCCACCATTATTTTCATTATTCATAGGTTATTGATTCATGGTCAGTGGTTTTTATAATCCATAGATCATTTCATTAACCAATCATTTTTTGTTCTGATTTTTTTTTGTGGATTAAATATTGATGTTTATAGCTTAAAAGATAATAAAAAATGATAGGAAATCCAAGGAATGATGGATGATGGTTGTTCCATGATTCTAAACTTTCAAGAAATTTAGGGAAGTGATGACTCTTTGTTTCCAATGAATGGTGGATAGAATCTGATTCTTGACATGCAATTAATATCAATTAATGTGTTTTGCATGTATCAATATGAAAAGCATGGGGAAGTGAGTGGTAGCAGTGAATATTACAGTAGAAGAAAATCTATTTTGGAATAACCAAATAATTTTTCAGGTAGTTTGAGAGAACACATGTCATGTTCCATTTTCAATGTGATGTCTAGTATTTTGGGATACATTAAATATCACACGATGTGTGGCTTACCATCACATGCAATGTGAAACCTTACTATCTAGGATTATATGTACTTTGAGGACACACCCAAGACCCTAGGTGACCTGACATGTTATGTGGATTAATCCACCCATTGTTTTCTTTAAATGTCCAAACTCATCATGCTCAAAGCTCACAACCATGATCTCGAGTAGCTTCACACACTATATATCTATCAAGGACATGTTGTAAACTCTGACTTGTGTGACAGGTTTTATGTATCTTATTTATTCGGCTCAGAAATGGACCCCTGAGTACTCCCTTCCCAATAAAATTCCAAATATGATGTGATAGTGGCCTTGATGGTGATACCATAGAAGTTATATTGTTTCGTGCAAGGAAGTTATTTTCCCTAGTGACGGTTTTCAAATGATATATTTTTGGTGTGATCAGCAGAGTTAGTAATACGATCAATACCCCCAAATGGCGGGATACTGTCTAGGTACATATCTTGTATATCTTATATGTATGTTGGGTTATTACTCTCCCAATACACTCTTGGGGTGAAGATCCAAATCGAAGCTCATAAAGAGATCTAGAGGCACATATAATCAAAACTGTGAGACGGTCTAAGGTGCGGAAGATATTAGAGTTACAAGAAAGTTGAAAAAATTTCTCCAACTTCAAACAGCCATAACTTTCGCTCCGGGTGTCTATTTGGGCTCTACCACATATCAAATCGAAGCCAGCGAAGAGAGCTACGCGCAAAACCGACACAAGAAAGCTTCTGTTGTGTTTTTCGACCCCAAAAACCCCTCTGAAGGCCTCCGAAACCCTGCTTCTGTCACCAGAGTCTCGTCGAACTTATCTTCAAACGGGCCTAACTTTCGATCCGCGTGTCAGTTCGGACACCTCCACCTGCCAGATCATAGCTCATTCCATCAGATTCAGTTTGACTAGTCGCGGCGCCCACATGCACTCCTAGATCATATGTTATGGCCATTTTAGTGGGTATCAGGTTTGTTATGTTTTTCAATGCCTCGTTTCTAGCACCCGTTCCCTGTCAGTATTTTTTTAAATGGTCGTAACTTCCGATCCGCCTATCCATTCGGACTCTTTCACCTTTCAGGTCGAAGATCGTTTCAGGATCTTTGATTTGACAGGTCGCGGATCTAAAACGGACTCTCAGATCATAAGTTATCTCTGTTAATGTGAGTCCAATGTTTTTGTCTCTTTATGACCGTTTTGACGGGTTTTAACGGTTAGTCCATTTATTACTGTTTATTTGGGTTTCCATGACTTGTTATCTTTATCAATGGTTTTTTGTGGGTTATTATGATGATTATGTTGAATTATTAAGGAGTTTTCCAGAGTTGTCACGAGTTTTCATGCGTTCTCATTCTTTCGAATGCCTCATTCTTCATATGCTTCTCCATCCGTTTTCATGCGTTTTCATGATTTTTCATCCCTTACCACGTCTTTTCATACTTTTTCATGTGTTTCCTTTATTATTTATTATTTATTATTTATTATTTATAATATAATTTAATTTATTTATTATCTATTATTTGTAACTGGTAATTTATCATTCATTATTTATTATTTATTATTTATTATTTATTATTTATATTTATTTATTATTTATTATTTATTATTTATATTTACTTATTAATTATTTATTATTATTTATTTATTATTAATTATTATTTATTATGTATTAGTTGTTATTAATATTTATTATTTATATTTATTATTTATATTTATTATTTATTTATTATTTATTTATTATTTATTTATTATTTATTATATATTATTTATATTTATTTATTATTTAAATTTACTTATTATTTATTATTTATATTTATTTATTATTTATTATTAATATTTATTTATTATTTGTTATTTATTATATATTTATTATTTATATTTAATATTTAATTATTAATTATTATTTATTATTTATTATTTATTATTTATTACTTATTAGTTATTATTTATTATTTATTATTTATTATTTATTATTTATTATTTATTATTTATTATTTATTATTACTAATAATAAAATATTAATAATAATAATAATATTTCTTACTGGTTATTTATTTTTTATTTTTTATTTTTTATTATTTATTATTTATAATTTATAATTTATAATTTATTATTTATTCTTTATTCTTTATTCTTTATTATTAATATTAATTATATATATTTATTATTTATTATTTATTTATTATTTATTATTTATTATTCGTTATTTATTATTTATATTTATTTTTATTTATATTTACTTATTATTTATTATTTATATTTATTATTTATATTTATTATTTATATTTATTATTTATATTT